>JBAIAC010000024.1:57350000-62350000 GCA_037349315.1 Chelydra serpentina | reverse complement strand
GATTGCATTTAATTTTCCAATTGTTGCTACTTTTGAAGCTGAAGTTGTGTCCAAGACTTTGAATAAAAAACTGAGAGGTGGACATCTTGCATTACATTTCTGCGTGTGTGTGTGTGAGTAACCTGCACTTCTGTCCTGGCTAAGCAGCTCCCAATTCGGAGGACATGAAGAACAAGCTCAGACATGTTCTGATAAATACAGAGTGAACCTATTTTGGTGGGGAGGACGGTGAATACGCCAAGCTGCAAGGGAGAGCCAGTCAAAGATTATAACCTTGTGGCCATAGTACATAATCCATTGGTTTTCTCAGGATTTTGCATAGAGGGCTGAAGAGGGATATATTTGTATTTACAGGAGTCTACATTTATCTAGATAAAACACTGTACAAAGCTAGTGAACCAGTGTTAATTACAGACCTAGGATTTACTGATAGGGCATTAATAATAAACAATTCTACTGTGCGTCAGAAGAATTTTTACCTTATGCAAGAGTTTACATTGCTCCTGACGGTCAACGTGCAAACTCCGCCACTGGAACCGCAGCCTGCCATTTAACCACTGGAGATATCTGACATCCACGTCTCTTTTCAAAGGACGTTCGAGTGCTATTTCGGTCCTATCCTTCCAGCTGTTAGAGAGATTATCTTCACACTAAAAGCAGAAGATAGCAACAAAATGGTTTAAATCATTGTCTACGTTTCCAAGTCATTAAGCAGTAAATAGCAGGCAGGATGAATAGGACAAACACCAGCCAAAAAAAAAAACAGCATCAGAAAAGAAAATAATCCCCTGAAAATGAGTCATTCATATTGGAGAGGTAGAGGAGTAAAAGGACCTTTCTGCACCTATGGTGGGTATGCCCTAAAATAATAGTACTTTGGAGGAAAGTAAAAAGAATTTTGAAAGTAACTAAAGACAGGCTACCCACAGAACCCATAGTGATTCTACTGGGTTACAGCCTTAGAGGCCCAGCTAGGGTGAAGTTGGCTGAAGTGGAATTAGGGACCCGCAAACCCTAATCCTTAAGTCACTGCCTCATCCCTTTATCCAGAGTGACTCTACTGCCCTGACATAGGCCTCTGTGAGGCCACTGCCTCGTGCCTGTATCCTGAATGACCAAGGGGTGATTTTAGTGGAAACGAGATTTTTATCATTTTCCAACTTTCATCAAAATCAACAGAGTTCTGCCCACTGATACCTAGAACATGTCCTGAAACTGATCAAATATAGTTTTCAAAAGTTATCAAATTACATAGAGACCAAAAGAGAAACGCTATCAAGTTGTGTGTAAAGCCTCAGTTTGCTCGGCCAAAAATACTATCAGGCAAAAACGAAGTATTTGCATGGTTCCTACTTGACAGGCTGATTGTCCCATCCTCCCTGTTTCCAAGGCAGAAGCTTTCACATGAAAACCTAAGAAACCAACATTTAACTGCATGCAAGGAAACACCCAATTCTCCAGAATAGCACAGTGCTTTTCTATGAGAAAAATTATTTGGAAGAAAAAGCTTTCTCCATCCAAAATTTGTACGCAGTGTAGTTGTTGAGTATCTTGAGCAACAGGAAAACCAGAAAGAAATCAATTATCTTCTGTATTATGGTCAGTGTGGCAACCACCTGACTAAGGGTACGTCTATACTTACCCACTGCTTCGGTGGCGAGCAATCGATCTTCTGGGATCGATTTATCGCGTCTTGTCTAGACGCGATAAATCGAACCCGGAAGTGCTCGCCGTCGACGCCGGTAATCCTGCTCCGCGAACGGAGCAGGCGGAGTCGACGGGGGAGCCTGCGCGCCACCGTGTGGACCAGCGGTAAGTACCTTTTCGTTCGAACTAAGATACTTCGACTTCAGCTACGTTATTCACGTAGCTGAAGTTGCGTATCTTAGTTCAAACTTGGGGGGTAGTGTAGACCAGCCCTAAGTATGGCCTCTGATGTCAGCTCAGTCAGGTAGAGGAATTGAGTCAGTGACCTCACAAAGGGACTTGTGTCTTGCCCTTCTCAGCCCTTGCAGGCAAGCTCAGTATTTTCTCCCAGCTGTTTTGCCTTCTACCAAAAGAAAAGGAGGCAGCAGCTAACAGAAGATTACTTCAATCCATCAACCTCTGTGTTCTGGACCCTGTACACTCCCCGCTGTTCCACCTCTACCATACATTGAAAGAAAAGTTAAAGTCTCAGCTTTACCAGGAGGAGTATTAGCTGGTGACCCTGGGATCCTGCATGCTTCCTTCACCTGAAGAAGTGGGTCAAATTTTGAATCTATGATGATTCACTTCCTACAGTTTCTTTCTGAAAGGGAGGTTGGCTGCACTCAGTATTTCCCTCACCCTTGCTTTGTAAATTAGCAAGGATCAGAACCAATAACAGACCCATCAGGGTTTATTTAAAAAACAAAGCTACAAGCAGAAAGAATCTGATGGCCCAGCCCTTTCCTCCCCAGGTAACCCCTCTTAAAGGAACAGAGTCCACAACTTGAAAAAGGCTGGAAAAGAAGAGGGGGAAACAGTGAGACACTACCTTGATTTCCTCTCCACTCCAGCCTGGGCCTGGAAAGGTGCAACAGGAGGAGAAAACAAGGTGACCTTGACTACAACTGATAGAAATATGAGAAATTAGAGCTCCACAGGCCATTTTCCAGAAGCAGTTGAATTGGCTGTCTCTCCATGCTCCTTGATGTGTGTGTGTTTGTGGGAGGGTGGGAGGAGGAGGAGCTGCAAGGGTTTCTTCAGCCCCATTATTTTCCCTTCCATCCCACTTCGATCAAAAGTTCTACCACCACAGGAGACAATGCTGCCACATATGCTCCATGTGGGTATGATAATTCTGCCACCTACCTACCCCTTGCTGCAGTGTCCCTGTGTGCCTGTGATTACTCTGCTACTGTGTGGGAAGATTCTGCTGCCCCCTGCCTCCCTCCTGCAGATGAGGACTGTGTCACATGTCCATGAGATCTTTCTGACTCATTTCAACCAACACAACTGCAGCATGCAAATTAACTAGGGAGGAACAATGATTGATTATCTCTGATGTCACAATTACAATGCTTAAGAAAGACCTGAGCTTTTGACATGGCTTGGACTAATATTATAATTAGATACAATCATCATAATAATTGTGCTTAATTACAACATAAATTCTTCAAATGTAGATTATTCAAAGCAGTAATGAAGATGTGTGCATGTGAGAATATTAGGTACAGAACCACAGTTTCTGAAGGCCCAAAAGAGAGCCTTCCCACCCTCACAAATGATGTCACCCCAAGATAAGCTTCTTTAAAGGGGGCCATTTTAAAGCGTCTTCTCTGCTGAAGTTAAGACCCCATTTTGAGAAAGCACTTAAGCAGGTGCTTATATCCCACTGGCTCCAATGGGATTTACGCACATGTGCTTTCCTGAATCAGAGCCTTCAATGTTAACAAATAACATCTTATAAAAAAAAATTCAACTGGTCCATGAAACGTGAATGTATTTTCAATTTCTGGCCTAAATTAAAACTGTAAATCGTAAAATAAAGAGATTTTAGTCTTGTCTAAATGTCAATTTCAACACAACCTTAACAGGTAAATTAACCACAATTCAAGCTTAACTTAACCTCAAGTGCTAAGATGCCCCCGTAATACTGTACAGGTGTATATTTATTAATAAACATGAAAAAAGTTGGTCTGACTGCATGGCAACCTACTAGGACTGTGGGTCTTTCCTTGTTCTCTGGTTCAGCTATAAGTGCTTACTATGGAAACGGACAGACAACATTCCCATTTTGCCAACACGGAAATGCAGGCACCTTCCCTGGATCCCACTTGTCCAGAAGTTCAAGGCTGTTGCCTCTTTACTAAATAACTCTTGGCAAAAACTCATCTAAACAGAACAGCAGCCTATGGCTCACATGGTTTTGCCAACGCTAGCAGAGGTTACTGAACTATGAAATTGTGTAAAAACAGCAGTGCAGTTCATAAACTTGACAACGCAAACAATTAGCTAGGGGAAAACCCAGGGCTGTATAGAACATATTAAAGCATCAAATGTATATGCTACCAAGGAGCTATATCCTCAAACTCACTGGGTTACAAACACTTATACTCGATTCTGCCTTCCCTGTTATTTACTGTTCAAGTCTTTACAAAGGACCTGTATTAGAGATTTCAGTACACCACTCATGATGTTCCCAAGAGGTTTACCTCAGGAAAGAATGGTATTAGATTTAAATGCCTTGCAAGTCCAGTGACAGAAACACCACATGGAGCTAAATGTTATTGTAGCAACATTTTTTATTAATATTAAAATAAGGAAGCCATTGCATTTTTCAACAGAAGCTTTCTATTCCTAGTATTTATTTCACACCTACTTTCCGAAATGTCTAGGCCTGCTATGGAATATGTAGCCTGACATAAGTAAACAAGAAAAGGAAGAGAGCCCTTGGATATTAGACTGTGACCTCAATTTCAGTCCCATCTCTACAATCTAGGGTTATTTACTGCTCTCCCACAGAGAGAAATCACTAAAATGCTGACCCCAGCTAAAGCCTTTGCTTCTAATATCACTATGCATTTATCTAATTCTATCTAGCAATAGGCATTCATGCAAATTCAGTGATGTATGCTGAACGGGCAGAGCATTCTATCAGCAACACAGAAAACATAGCAAGGGCAGCCGTTCAGAACTCAAACTATCCTTCCCCAAGCTGAACTGCACCAAAACAGCACTAGAAAACTTCCCTTCAATCACATATCAGAAAAGCTCTTTCCCTATAAAATGAAATGTTTGATATAATGAACATTTCTCTTTACTTACTCTGATGGATGCTCAGGGAAAAAAAGACTCATTCACCCAAACTATGGAATGGTGCCGCTTGTGTACAGCACTAAAGTTGCATCAAAGCACGTCAATCCCCTCACCAGAGCTTTTAAGTCTTCTCTGATTGATCAATACAGCATTTGTCCAATCCTTGTATACTAGACTATCTAGAAATAACTGGGATGCCTGTGATGAGGGCAACTGTCCAACAGAATCTCAAATTAGGTCCTTAGTTTCACCCTCATTTCATATTGCATTTCTGGAACATCTTCTGCCTTAAAACCGGAAGGTGCTGTTACGAGACCTCGCAGTCTATTTATTCGTGGGTTCACATAAACAGACAACCCTGGAAAAATGACAACCGGCACTTGTCCATTAAACAAAAGATCCCCATCTGTATCCTGCTGTAAGCAGCTCACCTCCTGTTACTGGAAGGGCTATTCTATTCACACTCTGAGGGGGATACAATGCAGGCCCTCTCAGGATTACTTTCTGCACCAGAGACACTTCCCATATGAAAGGAACCATGCCCCTTTTAGGGCTCTCTGGATGCCAAGGAAGATTTATAAACTACTGACTTGGCTGGATCTAAATATATTTTGTGCCTGCATTATTAAACCTCTGTCAGTAACCACAGGCAGATAACAGCATGTCACCCCAGGCAGAAGTCTAGACAGGCTTTGGATCAGGACCTTCATTTTCTTTGTAGTTAAAAACATCTTTACAATGATAAAAACATAAGCCACCTCAAAAGCTGGAGAGACCCTAATGCTTCAAATCACCTTAAATGTTTACAGCAGCATAAGCACTTAAACTGGCAACAAAGTACAGTGTCACTTATTAAACAACTTCAGCCATCTTTAGTCCTTAAAAAATGACCGGTGACTACTGATGAGTTGAAAGGTGACCACTTAATAGACGCATATTTAGATTACTGCTCATGCATGTACTTAGTAGTAATGAACACTCACACTTAATGACTTTGCTGTGCCCGTGCACAGTAACCAATTAATTGGCCTAGCCAGTAGCGCAGCCAGGTCCGGAGCGCAGGGGGAGCGGCGCTATAAAAGGCGCCTCCCCCTGTACTCACCCGGCGGCGCTCCGGGTCTTTGGCGGCTCACTCCGGGTCTTTGGTGGTACCCGCCGCCAAAATGCCGCCGAAGACCCGGAGCGCCGCCGGGTGAGTGCAAGAAGCGGCGCTTAAAAAGAAGCGGCGCCTTTTTTTAGTGCTGCTAAAAAAAGGCGCCACTTCCGCTCAAGAGGGAGCGGCCGCTCCCCCTGCTCCCCCTCTGGCTACGCTACTGGGTTTAGCTGATATCCAACGGAACTGTTTTCACATGTTGCCATGAGAATTCTTCTCAATCAGAACGATTTACATGCCAACGTTTTGAAGTTCAGCCATTCAAGTTTCACAGGAACTTGTGTGACAATTATTTTAAATGGGAAACATTTTTTCCCTCCATTCTCCCTCTGCTCAAAAATGAATTTTGCTCTGTTACTTCCCTCCCCCACCAAAAAAACCCTCACCACACGATATGGAAGAGACAAAGCAGTCCCCTTTGTTCTATGGAAAATGAAAGAACAGTGGTGTTACTAGAGCAGACTAGAAGAGAAATAAAACAACAAGGCCTTCAATTATATAAATTGTTAATCACAGAACAATGTACATTTCAACATGGGCAAATATATTTGCAGATAGGCAGTAATAAGCAATATGGGAAGTGTTTCTTAGTGCTAATTATTCAATCTGGGGTGCTAAGAGATTGGTGCCCTGGCACTGAGGTGTAGGACTCTGGGATTGTCATGCCCTGTTATTGACACCTTGTCCCTGTGGGCCCCCTAATCAAATGCTGCCCAATATTCAACTTTGCATTACCTTTACTTTTCACACTGGAAACTGTTGCAAGATACAACAGATTCAGGGAGATCCCAAGGGACTTGAGGTAATCTGCCTTTCAATACACTGTTGTCTGCAGCACTGCACAGAAACCTCTGCATTGTGTAGCAGCATCACATTTTTCTGGTTTTTTTCTTACCTTTGTAATTCACAGATACCATATCTTCATGTTTCCACAGCTTTTCCATCAATAAACCTACTGTGTTGGTAAAATGGCATATTCTTCAACCCCGTCCTCTATAAGCAATGGGAAATTCAAAGACCTTTGCTCTCCGCATTGCTGTAAAAACAAGGCTGAGATGCTCTTTTGTGACTGTGAGCTGCCATCTGTTGGTGAGTTAAGGAATCCAAGGATAGCTGCCTCCTTGTTTGCTACTGGCTTTACGCAGTAAAGGTGCAGAATTCATCCAAAGGTGAACTCTCTGCTCCCATATACATACACAAACAACTAGCTACCTTCTTCAGCTACCACCAGGGTGGATACAATTTTTTTTTTAAATCAGGGTTTTTTTTATTTAAATCTGGTTTTTTTGATAAAATGCTTTTTGAGGAAAAACCCTATCTAAACATAGTTTTAATTAAGATACATTATAGCTCAAAGATATCTCATCATGGAATAGGGATTATAAATTTTAATTCTATAGTATGAGACAATATATTAATGTAATGTTTAAGAAAAGTTTTGTAAATGAGTTTCAATAGTTCATGGATTAGGGACTCAATCTTATGGGATTCCAGGTGCTTCCGTATAGATTATTTAGGTTAATCTTTCTATCTACCCAAAGGAACTCAGTGCTCAGTCTAGAAGATACCATCAGAGGTGCTTAGTTTTGCAGTTCTCAAATTAGATTTGTCTTCAGAGATAACATGCTTGTTAACAGCAAAAATGTTTTTAAATAAATCAATAAATAATATATAGAGGTGAGAAATAACAGACCTCAACCTTATTGTCCCTCTGCAAATTTGTGTACACAGAGTCAATCCCTTAACTCTCTCTAAGGGCTTGTCTTCATTACCCGCCGGATCGGCGGGTAGCAATCGATCTTTCGGGGATCGATTTTTCGCGTCTCGTTTAGACGCGATTAATCGATCCCCGAAAGCGCTCCCCGTTGGCTCCGGAAATCCACCTCATCGAAAAGTGGAAGCGGAGTCGACGGGGGAGCGGCAGCGATCGACTCGCCGCCGTCCTCATGGCCAGGTAAGTCGATTACGATACGCCGACTTCAGCTACGCTATTCACGTAGCTGAAGCTGCGTATCGTAGATCGACACTCCCCCCCCCCCCCCCCAGGGTAGCCCTGGGCTAAAAGTTCAAAGTTTCAAAAAGTTCAATGAACAGAAGATTGTTGGGGGCGAAATAGATCTGGACAAGGAGATAAATGTGAGAAGGAAGGGACAGGCAGTAGAAACAAAAGTGAAACTGTTTGAGCAGCATATTCCAGAAGTCTTGAGGTCTTTCTGAGTGTAGCCTTCACTGATTTGAGATCTACCATACCATTCTCTCACTAGAAGAGAAAACCTATAATGGCAGCAAGCCGTAAAAGAGACTAAGTTGGGGAATATTTTAATGAAGTTCCTCTACCTGTGGGTAAGACAGGCATGCGTGCAAAATGCAAACAGTGCAACAAAGAAATGTAAGGCCTGGTTGCCCAAATGAAACAACATCATGAGAAGTGTTCCTTCTTAGAAGGAACCTGCGTTGATGGTGATTAAAGGAACATGTCTGAACATACAGGATCTTCAGGTTGGTAAACTTTTTTATTTCATACTTTTTTCTTAAGAACTGTCTGTCTTCCTTCTGGACTATTCTTGAATTCTCATGTTTGAGCAAAAAATATAGTTGTTACTCTATGGTACTATCATTTTAGATGCAGTTATGATAAAAAATAAAGAGCTGAAATAGGCAGATCTTCCTTTTACAATTTCACCTTTAAAGTAGTACTAAGTGTCAGTTAATGCTAAATGAGCAGTATGCAGGGCCGGCGCTATCACTAGGCGACCCTAGGCGGTCACCTAGGGTGCCAGGATTTGAGGGGAGCCGGGAGGCAGCCGCGGCGAGCCGCCACCCCCCTTGCTGTGCAGGGAGCCGGGAGGCAGCCGTGGTGAGCTGCCCCGCTCCCTCCCCGCTCAGCCGCTGAGCCAGAGGCAGGAGGCAGCCGCGGCGAGCCGCCCCCCTGCCTTCCCGCTGAGCCGGGAGGCAGGAGGCAGCCGCAGCGAGCCGGCCCCCTGCCTCCCGGCTCCCCACTCAGCTCCCACGGGCGGGGGGGGGGGGGGGAGGCTGAGCTCCCGTGGCCCGCAGGGGTGGTTGGCTGCGGGGCGGGGGGTGGCATTAGCTGGGGAGGGGGTGCAGGGCTGGTGCAAGGAAGTTTCGCCTAGGACGTGAAACTTCCTTGCACCGGCCCTGGCAGTATGGTAATAATAATTAAATAACTGCATCGACTTATTTTGTTTTAGGAGAATCCATCCTCAACATACAGGATTCTGAAGACAATCCACCTTCAAGATCACCATCATTTTCTACAGTTTCAGAGTTATCTGCCAATGATAGCGGTTCAGTCACATCGTGTATGTCACATAGCCACAGTATATCACCATCATCCAGAAACAACCATAGTTTGTGATCACAGTTTGTGATAAGAACCAGCAGATTACAAAAAGAGGTAATTGATGAAAAATGTCCTAGTTTGTTTATGCAACAAACTCTCCTTTCCGTACGATTGAGAACCCACAATTCATTAACATGGTTCAGTCATCAAGACAAGGATACAGTCCATCCAAAAGAGCAGATATCGCAGGCAAATTACTGGATAAAGTGTATAAAAGAGAAATTGAGCAGTGTGCAAAAGGTCTTGATGGGTGGAGCAATGTCCACAATGATCCTGTTGTATGTGCTTGTGTGACAACAGAAGAAGGGAATGTCTTCCTTACAGAAACAATTGATATATCAGGAAATGCACACACACCAGAATACTTATAAGTAGCAGCAGTAAAAGCTATAACAAACTGAGGGGAGTGGGGGGGGAATTCAAAGGTCTAGTACGCAGCTTGGTCACAGATAATGCTGCAAATGTATCCAAGATGAGAAGAAATTTAGAAGAGAGTCCCACGCTAATAACATACGGTTGCAGTGATCATTTGATGCACCTCCTAGCCAAAGACTTCAATGTTCCAGAAATAAAGGCTAATGTTGCTGAAATTGCAAAATACTTCCATAACAACCACTTTGCAGCAGCTGCTCTGTAAAAAGTGGGAGGAACCAAGCTAACATTCCCACAAGATATGCGATGGAACTCAGTAGTGGACTGTTTTGAGCACTATATCAAGAACTGGCCTAATCTGACGAGTTTGTGAACAAAATTGTGAAAAAATAGATGGCACTGTCACGGCCAAAGTTCTCAACATTGAGCTGAAGAGAAATGTTGAACACATGCGGAGTACCCTGAAGCCCGTTTCTGTAGCCTTGAACAAAATGCAGAGAAATAGCTGTTTTATTGCTGATGCTGTTGAAATTTGGAGGGAACTGAGTGAGATCTTAAAAAGAGAAATATGCAATGACAGAGCTAAATTACAAGCATTAAGAAAATGAATAGGACAAGCACTATCTCCATTTTCTTGCAAATATTCTCAATATTCGGTACCAGGATCAAACCTTAACTGCTGACGAAGAGGAGCTGGCTATGACATGGACATCCAGCAATCATCCCTCCATAATGCTAACTATAATAAACTTCAGAGCTAAGGGTGAACCATTCAAGAAATATATGTTTGCTGATGATGTTTTAAAGAAAGTCACACCAGTGACCTGGTGGAAGTCACTTAAGCACTTGGAGACTGTTGAAGTGATAATCTCACTTTTAACTGCAGTAGCTTCTTCTGCCGGTGTAGAAAGAATATTTTCTTCCTTTGGACTAATTCCAAATTGAGAAATCATTTGGGACCTGAAAAAGCAGGAAAGCTTGTTTTTCTTTTCCAGATTATGAACAAACAGGAAAATGAAGGTGAAGACAATCGAGTTAGTTGCAGAAGCCAATATTTTAAGTTTCTCATGTTGACCTGGCTGACATAGTATCAGAGGGGTAGCCGTGTTAGTCTGGATCTGCAGGACCCTTTGTCGCTGGCTGACATAGTCTATTTAATTTTTGTTTTTGTTTTTTTAAATATTTCATTTAACTATTTTAGTTCAAAACAATTTTAACAAAAACAAACCTGATTTTAAAAAACTTGAATGTTTAACTAAATTCAAAAATTCATATGCTTGTTTTGTTAAAATATTATATGTTTGCTGTTGAAGAAAAAAATCCAGAATACATAACGTCGTTGTTTTAGTTAAATAAAACAATTTAAATGTCTGTCTGGTGATGTTCTCCTAATATAGCATGGCAAAAAAATCTTCCAAATATTAATGATTAATCTGTTGAATTGCAAATGACTTCATAAATATTTGCTTCAATTACGTTTGGTAAATGAAATAACCAAAACAATCATTCATTTTCTGATATAACTGTAAAACTAATCCAAAAAGTTTTCAAAATAAATCACTTTAAAAATGTATAGTGTGTACCTTCTAAAAATGAAACGTACATCTATCGCTGAGCTGTGAAGAATGTGTATTAAGGTTATAACAACCAACAAGAATGCACTTTTATGTAGAAATCCATGATTAAATCGAGTCTTCCTGACTAGTGATTTAAATCATGATTTAAATCAATTTGATTTAAGAAGGTGGGTGACATAATATCTTTAATTAGACCAACTTTTTTTGGACTTGATTGGAATTTTCTTACAGAGAACAAACACCAAAGGCTTGTCTACCCAGAGCACTTATGTGGGCCTCTGATCTTGTCCTCATGTAACAGGACAGCCGCAGACAAAGGTCCCCTCCTCAGAGCAAAGCTTCAAAAGGCTGAGCTCTTACATAACCAGAGAGGTTATATTGGCATACAACTCCCCCTATAATGGGAAACTCATTTAATTTTTAAATTTCATTCTTGTCTGACACACTGTTTCACACAGTCATCTGAAGCTCAATACACTTCCCAGGGTTTTTATTAGTCATGTCTCCCCCTTAGAGATGTTACACACAATCCCCCAATACATAAATATTTGCATTTTTAATACAATGAACTCCTAACATATTTAAACTTTACTCAACAAGGCTTGTCTAGGATATTACCAGAAACTGCCACATCCGTCACAAAACATCCTTCACCATGATGGCATTGCTGCCTGCCTCAAATATCTACAAGACAATAGGCAACACTCAGATATCCACCCCAAACACATCACCAAACTTATCCATTTCATTCTCTGCATAACAACCTTAACACCTTTGTGTCAACTGTCTGTAATGGGCCATGTTGATTATCACTTCAAAAGTTTCTACTGATGACAGTTCCTTTCAATTAATTAGCCTCTTAACATTGATATAGACACTCCCACCTTTTCATGTTTCTCTGAATGTATAAATATTTGATTACTGTATGTTCCATTCCATGCATCCGATGAAGTGGGTTCTTAACCCACGAAAGCTTATGCTGAAATAAATTTGTTAGTCTCTAAGGTGCCACAAGTATTTTTCTTGTTTACTTTTCACAAAGCGATCACTCCATATTGGATTTCTTAGTCCTGGTCTTCAAAGGAAACCTACACAACACCTTCAAAAGATGAGCTTGGGAACTTAAATTCATAACTCCACTAGACACCAAAAATCATGGGCTCAACCGAGACATTGGTTTTATGGCTCATTACAACAATTTATAACCTACTAACTCTCCTTTGTCCTATGATTGCAGAGGTGCTAATTTCCCACTTCATTTTAACAGGTCTCCTGCAATATCTATTACCCCTTATGCTTAACCGTCTGTCCTACCCTGTAATCAGCTGTGACTCTGAGCACTTTTCTGAGCTCTGTGTAGCTTGAAACCTTGTCTCTTCCACCAACAGAAGTTAGTCCAATAAAAGATATTACCTCACTCACCTTGTCTTCCTCCTATCCTGGGACCAATACAGCTACAACACTGCAAACACAAGGTATTGTACATAATGGATATCTAGGAATCACTTACACCACTAAAATATATCTTCTTGAGTAAAATGCAGCAGGTGTTTAACAGTGCACAGTAAGACTGTATATAATATTTAAGGGCAGGAGATTAAAAATGCCACTTACATTTTAGTCATTTAATATATTCAAATGGAAAAAAAACATGATGCATCTAAGGACTATGAAAGAGATAATAAAGGAGGGGACCAAAAGAACAGGAGACCGTACCTACCAAAATCAATGGGCCATACAGCTTTTCCCGCCAGGAAACGTGGGATCCACTGAGACAAGGACAGAGCTTTGTCACAACTGATCCCACCCCTGACACCAGTTGTGACAAAGCTCTGTCCTGTTTCCGTGGATCCCGTGTTTCCTGGCGGATTTCGCTAGCCTCAGAGGCTCACTGTGACCCTCCACGTAGCCCTTCTCTCTCTAGAGGCAAGGGTCACAGCCTACTGAGCCATTTTCATCATAAGCCAGCGAGGGAGGTGAGGAGAAGCTATCCTCACTTGCACAGTCTCTGTTGTCTCCCAGTCTCAGTGATTAATCAAGAGGGGTAAAGGGGGGAGCCCAGGCCCGCCCTCTACTCCAGGCTCCAACCCAGGGACCCTAATAGTATCAGCTATAGTAGCTGACCTTTAGAAACAGGACGCATACTATTCCCTGGGCTACTTCCCCACAGCAGCCCCCACTTGCTCAAGCTCCACTTCACCCTTACCTCAGGGCCTCCTTCCTTGTGTCTGATATGGTGTGTACTGCTCAGTCTCTCCAACAGCCCAACTACCTCCCACAGCTCCTGACATGCGCGCCTCACTGACTAACTGGAAGGCTTTTAACTAGTTCCAGCCAGCCCTTGATTGGCTTCAGGTGTCCCAATCAACGTAGCTATCTCCACTGCTTTCTAGAAGGATCTTAATTGGCCCCAGATGTCTTGATTAACCTGGAGCAACTGCCATTTGGTTACATTGGTACCAGGGATTTGTTTAGCCTGAGGCTAACATACCTATTCCTCACCCCTTTACTATACCCATCTGGCCTTGCCCTGTCACACGGTATATAATCAGGGCCCCTAAAAGCTACCAAGAAAGAAGGCCAGTGGTGCCCTATGGCTGCTCTCACTTGCACTGGGAGCTGGTTCAGTCCCCAGCAACCAAAGGGCTGCAGGAATAGTAAAGCTGTTTTAGGACTATGTTTGCCTCACCCTTACACATGCTGAGCATGAGTTCAGTACAGTTTAGGATTATACTCTCAGATTTCACCAAGATAAAGAATACTGCCACCTTTAAAGTCCCCCCATCAGCACTGCCTCCCACCCTCCATGTTCCCCATATGCTCCTCTCCCAGCAAGAAAAGCCTAGGAGAGAGTGCAGATCCTTCAGCATGTGCTGAAGGTCATCAAATCTGGGTTTGGACAAACAAATATAGCGAGCAACTTTCAGAACCACTGAATCAATGACATCTCATTGAGAATGTGCTATCACCAACACCCTCACAGTTAAAGTAGGGCGCTACCTTGACAGCCTCTGACAAATGCATCTTTCATGATATCACAAAGGAAGAGAGGTAATCTCTCTAAATGACAAGGCGTATTTACGGCCTTATAGACAATCATCTGCTGGACAGTGCAGTATACAAGGTGTAAGTGAAATGGGCTCTCTGCAAAAAACACTGCTTAATAAGCAGGCTTCCTCACCCAGCCCTCTTTGCAATTCCTGGATAGTATGATGGTGCAACCCCATGCAGAACACAGCATGTGTAACTTCAGATTCAAGCAATACTGTGCATATATGAAATTCCTGGGTTATTAAATAAACTTGCAAATTCAAATGAATGGTGAATGTGTAATGCCTAAAATATAAGCCCTTCTGATCATTTCAACAGACATATCAAGAAGACTATGCCTTGAAGCATTTGTTAAAAATTGTGAGAGAGAGTGTATTCAGTACATCCGACAAAAGTAATGCTATTTATTAACCACATTTCTTTCAAATTGCCAAAGGCCCTTCTAGTCACTGGATAAAGAGTCTGAAATTCTGAATGAAAAAATCTGATTAGTAATAACTGTGTGTGTAAAAGAGAGACACACACACAAGGTGAGTGAGGGAATATCTTTTAGGACTAACTTTTGTTGGTGACGGAGACAAGAGCTCTTCCTCAAGTCTGTGAGGTGTGTCTCTATAAACATACACCTAGCACAATGGGGCCTGATCTCAACGGAGGGTACGTCAATACTAAAATGACAAAACTAAAAACCTCATGGCAATGACTGTCAGAGCTTGGGTCAATTGACTCGGACATGCACTATGGGACTAAATGTATTGCTGTAGACGTTCACACTTGGGCTGGAGCGTGGGCTCTGAGACCCATCCGCTTTGGTGGGTTTCAGAGCCCAGGCTCCAGCCAGAGTGGGAATGTCTATACTGCTATTTTTAGCCTTGTAGCAAGAACCTAAAGGTATGTCTACAGTGCAATCAGACAACCTCAGCTGGCCTGTGTCAGCTCACTCAAACTCACTGGGCTCAGGCTAAGGGTCTGTTTAATTACATTGTAAATGTTCAGACTCCGGATGCAACCCAAGCTCTGGGGCAGTGTCTCTCAACCTTTCCAGACTCTGTACCTCTTTCAGGAGACTGATTTGTCTTGTGTACCCCCAAGTTTCACCTCACTTAAAGACTACTCGCTTACAAAATCAGACATAAAAATATAAAACTGTCACAGAACACTATTACTGAAAATTTGCTTATTTTCTCATTTTTACTATATAATTCTAAAATAAATCAATTGGAATATAAATATTGTCCTTACATTTCAGGGTATAATATATAGAGCAGTATAAACAAGTCAATGTTTGTATGAAATTTTAGTTTGTACTGACTTCGCTAGGGCTTTTTATGTAGCCTGTTGTAAAACTAGGCAAATATCTAGATAAGTTGAGATAAATTATTTTTCAAATAGAATTTTATTCAGTAACAAAATCAGTGCAAAAAAATGAGCAATTTAAAAGAAATACATTAAAAACTGAATAAATTAATGGAACAGAACTTAACAAGAAGAAAGAACATTCATGTCTATTTTACCTGCACATACAGCAACTGGGGCTGTCACACGTGTATGTGAAGCTGTGGTTATCCTTAATGTCCTCCGGGATGGAGTGGTAAAGGTAGGGATGTGGCCCCTGATGCCACGTGGAATGCTGGAGAGGGTGCGGGGGGAGGTGCTGCAATGGAGTTTTCCATGAATTGTTGAACCTGTAGGTCCACAGGAGTCTGCAGCATCTGTTTGCTGCTGGAGAAACCCCATTATGTCCTGGTGCATCTCCCTCTCCTTTTCCTGCTGTGTGTCCTGGGCCGTTCTCCTGTCTGCTTTTTCCTTCCCAGTCTGTCTGCAACATTCACCCTCCAAGTCCTTTGCTCACTGTCTGATGCAGACCTGGCTTGCAGGATCTCACTGAACATGTCATCCTGAACATGTCACTGAACATGTCCTCCTCTTTCTCCTCATCAGGCTCCAGCATTCCACTGGTGTGGAGCAGGAACTCCTCAATGCCACAATGGCGGCAGTTACGGATAAAACACTCACAGGTACCATTGTTGGTACAGTCACAATGGAAAGTGAAAGTTATGATTCAGAACTCCCTTTCCTTGCTCACGTTTTAAACCAGACATACTTATTGACACTTCTGCTTCAGAGAGCTTGTGCATGGCGCCAGTCGCAGCTCCAGCCATGGTGAGCATGGCCTGCTGCAGTGAGGAAAATGAGGAAGGAGTTTCTCAGTTGCATGAAACTATGAGTAGAGGGCAATGGCACTGGAAACAGGCACCATTTTCAGTAGACGGTAGTGATTTCAGTGGATATCTCACTCCTGAGAATAACCAAGGCACAGAGAGCGCAGCTGCTTCTGGCATCCCAAAGGTGCTCGGGCCCGTATGCTGCTATGCCTATGTATTACAATGGTGTCTGCCAATGTTATCACTGACTAGTGTGGGAAAGTGTCCTACCACAGAGAAAGAAATAAGGTTGCAATTCCTAGAAACCTTCGGGGAGTACTGCAGTGTAACCTCCATGAAAGTTTCATTGAGATCTCTCTGGAGGATACAAGGGACAATCCTGTATAAACAAGCTGTTCCGTATGGTGCCCTCTGCTTAATCTTACAGAGGAATGTAAAGCAGATAACAATGTTACTTATCTTTGCTATATCGCTACCTCTTCTAGTACTAGTAAATTAATGAAAAGTCAATAGCTGTGTCTGTTAAATTGAAGGCACCATCAGTACATCATTGTAATGGGAAATACAATTCCAAGCTTACCCAAGCTTCCTTCCCCTGCTTTGGGCTCAGACCATGCTGATCTGCTGGGACTGAATGGACTGTGGTGGAGTCTCAAGCAGGTCCTGGCCCACGGCATAGCTTAATCCCCTGCTAGCAGATCCCCCATCCTCTTCCTCCTCCATCCTCCCATCCTCTCTGCTCACACCAGGGGCCTGTGACTCGGGTTCCTCAGCGGTATCCACAATGTTCTGCAGGCTGGTGGTGGGGTCCTGTGCCAAGTATGGAGTGCAGCTCTTTGTAAAAGCAGCATGTCTACGACTCAGCACAGGACTGACCATAGGCCTCCTTGGCCTTCTGATATGCTGCAGCACTTCCTTCGCTTTCACATAACAATGGTACTGATACCTGTCGTGCCTCTTCTCCTGCATCCCCCCATACAATCTGCTGGTAGACGTCCACATTTCTGGGGCTGGTCCGTAGCTGTGCTTGCACAGCCTCTTCTCCCCACAGGCCCAGGAGAGCCAATATCTCCTGCCTAGTCCAAGAAGGAGCATGTCTGGATCCTGGAGCCAGCATAGTCAGCTGGCCAGTTGCACACAACAATGGAGAGATGCTAGGTATGCTCACCAAGCCAAGCCAGACAATCAGGAAAAGGCATTTTTAAAGGGTAGGGGAGAGCCTTCTGGTTTCCATGACCCTGGGCAGTGAAATTCACAATTTTGACCAGAGCAGTCAGTGCCAGGCATTGTGGGACAGCAGCTGGAAGACTGTTAGGGTTGATATAAGTAACATAGTATCTACACTCAAACTGAGTCAACTTAAGTGCATCGACCATGGCTCAATGCTGCTCTGGATGGTGATGTTAAATTTGTCTCCCACCAATGCAGTAAGTGTAGACACATGCACAACTGGGTCGATACAATGCAATTCGACCTAACTTTGTAGTGTAGACCAGGCATGAGTTTATTCGGTCTTGCTGGGGAGAAACAGGTATATCTGTAGGAGGCATAAATTCTGTGGTATCATTAGTAATTTCTTATTATGAGATGACAAAGAGGGATCAGACTTCAGATGTAACAGTAAGAAGCAGGAGCTGATTTAATTGACAAAACCAAGATCCAATGTCCACGCAAATTTCCCTAGTAATAAGAGAATAAACACCACTATCTCCCCCTAAAAACCAGCAGCAGCTACACACACTTAAATTAGTTTCCATTTTAGAGATAATACCGATGTCAGCAGTATTCCTCATTGTAAGCATAGCAAAGGCATAATCACACAGAGCATAGCTATTATTTGCACAAGTCATCATTTATTTACAGAATGGGAGACAGTTGCGTTTGTCACTTCCTAAAACACAGCACTAGTAATTAGGTTGCTGTGAAAGTGATAGATTTATGTGCAATGATTACATAAAACTGAAAGAGCTATCATCCTATTTCCATTATATATTTATCCTGCAGTATACTTTAAAACTGTTATGATCTGGCAGAGACTGTAATCGGGATTCTAAGTATCTTTGCTGGTTTTTATTTAATTCACTACACCAGAGAAACTTAAAACATCCCAGGCCTGATTTGCTCAAGGCCTAAGCCCATACGACTTCAAATGAAGTTATAGGGAACTATAGCTACTCGGCACTTCCACAAATCAAGCTCCATTCTTTACATTAGACATAGAAACACCCCATTCTTCTTGTACACAGTGACTGAATAGGCAGCATATAGTCTTTCCCAGTGCTGCACACCCCCAGCTGATCCTGCAGCAGTAGCGATGCTAAGATAGCCATTCCAAAGACTGCAGTGAGAAACTACGGTGCAAATTCACAAATAATTAAACAAAAAAAGCCAAGTTAAATTTTACATATTTAGAAACAAAAGGAAAAAAGTCCAACAAATGGACACCACATTTTAAAACCAAATATTTTAGACAGATTGTAAACAACAACAAAAAATTAAAAACCTAATAAATTAGAATGTTGGCCGCTGCACAGAAGTGGCAGCACCAGGGTCCCAAAAAATTCCTGATCTTTCAAGGTGACTGTCATGGCCGGATGGATGCCCCAAAGGTCTAAATCAGACACCTGCCTTTGGAGAACTTTTACAATAAACCTCACCCACCTTTCATTGTTCTCATGTAGTGGTAAAGTATTTAATAGTGTTCCATTAGTAAGCACTTACTACAATACAGTAATGACGTAAAGTGTATCAGCAACATGAATGAAGGGAACGAAACAAGACTAAGGGCATGTCTACACTACAATCTTAAGTCGACCTATATTAGGTAATTACTGCGATGGCTGATGTCCACACTACCCTCCTCCACTCAGTTACCAGGAGCGCTTCCACTGACTGACAAGGGGCAGTGTGGTGGGGCTGAGGGGCAGGGCTCTCAGCTCCGCACAGCTCCCCACCAGGAGCTCAGCTGTCCCCCCAGAGCTTTTTGCCTCGCCACTCCCAGCTGGGGGGAAGCCACCTGGAGAAGCTTCTCACCTCCAGCTGGTAGATCCGCACCTGGAGTCCGGTCAGCTGCCGAACTCCTGGGAGGGAGCGGGGACCCCGGAGGGTAGCAGGGCTCCTGCGGGGAGCAGGGAGCCCAAGCAACAGCCCAAGCCAGGAGCCTGGGTGGCAGCCCAACTTGGAGCGGAGACCTGGCAGCAGCGGAGCTGGAGAGCCTGGAGCCAGCTTTCTTATCATTTCACAGCTCCAGCAGAGTCATGAAATTGACAGCCAACAGCCAATGTGAGGAACCCAATGTCCACAGGGACACTGCGATGCCCAAACTACACCAACATAAGCCATACGCCTCTTGTGGAGTTGGAGTTATTATGTCAGTGTAGTAGGGCACTTACATCGGCGGGAGCAAGGCTGTAGTGTAGACATTGACATAATTAGGTTGACATAAGCTGCCTTTTGTCAACCTATCTCTGTAGTGTAGACCAAGCCTAAGTTAATGGTTTTCTCTGAATGATAAGGTTTCTATTTTGCAGTTTAAAATATTATCTCACACACACGCATCAAGCAATTCATTGTTATGTTCCTCACTGCAACTCAGCCACATTGCTCATATGTAATATGTATTTTATACTACTCCAGGGAAACGCATTTTCTCTCATATCATTATGCAGAATTATGCTTGGAAAGGTCTACAAATCCCCCAAAATTTGGTAATGGTCCCACCAAAGTATTTCTTGTTAAAAGCTGGTAGTTTTGAAAACAAATGTTTAGTATTAATGGTAATGCTTCTTTTTTAGTGTTCATGGAGGAAATGTTTAATAATGTAATAAAAAAGGTAATTCTCAAATAAAAATTACATTAGGATGGAATTAAAGCTGATAATGTAGCAGTGTAAAAAAATTACAAGAAACAAGCATTACAAAGCCAGGAAATTCAGAGATCAGGTTAAACTTAAAAGAAATCCAAACAAGTTAAGGTCTGCAAATGCTCAGTTCAGGCATCAAAATATCACTAACTCAGCCCCAGTAGTGACACCATGGGGGAGTTGCGGTTGGGCGGGGGGGGAAGCCTCATATGCCTTTAAAACTCATTTCCATGTAAATCACACTAAATTTCTTTAATTGCTATATTAGAGTGAGACAGTATCATTGTATAGTTATTGCATGGTGTGACTTTAGGTGGTGTATAGCTACTCCCAGATCAGGCACTAGCCTCTAAAATCATGTGGAAATACAGCTGAGGGAAAAAAGGAAAAAATGGTAATCAAAATGTTGTGATTTTATGTCTGATCTCTCATGAACTATTAAGGCTAGCAATATGTTTTAAACCACTAAAAAGCTAGAACTCACAGCATGTGATGCTCTGGTGATGCTCTGCATAATCATTCATATGTGCATATGTGCACTAGTAAAAGTTACTTTAGTGGAAACAAGCACAAAGATTTCTGAAAGTTTGTATGAATTTCTAAAAATATTTTAAATATGTCAAAAGTCTAAGTCTATGGCAAATTTGATTTCTCAAAGAAAACCTTGAAGTAAAAAAAAAAAAAAATCAAACCCACACGAGTAAAAGCGCAGACAAAGTACCTGAAAAGTTCTGCAAGAGGAAAACATTTTCATGCTCTGATCTATGAAACACCTGAACAGAATTCCCAAAAAATTCACTTCTGGAATGAGAAAACAAGCATAAAGTAGTCTCCAACCAAATGGAATTTTTTCAGACATTTAAAAACACCTGAAAATAGGATCTTGAAATGGAAGTGCTTTCTCAGCAAGAATGGCACTATGCATTTAAGTCTGCAAGCTGCTGAGAACTCCGGCCAAAACCAGCTACACACTTTAACATGTGCTTAGCTAGAAGTACGTGTGTAGTCCCAGTGAAATCAATGGAGTTACACCACAGAAACCAAGAGAAGAATCCAGCCGTACTGGCATCCGAAGAAGTGGGTATTCACCCACGAAAGCTTATGCTTCAATACCTCTGTTAGTCTATAAGGTGCCACAGGACCCTTTGTCGCTTCTACAAATCCAGACTAACACGGCTACCCCTCTGATACTTTCAGCCGTACTGTGTTTATCTTAAAGACATAACAGAAATAGGCTGACCATACGTACCGTTTTAAACGGGACGTTTATCTTAAAGACATAACAGAAATAGGCTGACCATACGTACCGTTTTAAACGGGACAGTACCGTTTTTTTCATATTTCCCGACCGTCCCGTCGTTTTAATATAAATGTCAATTTTGTCCCGTTTTTAATAAACTATATATAGTTTTTATTTTTTTGTAAAAAACTGAACCCTGGCTTGTTGCGGCTGCCCCTCGTCTCCCCACCGAGCTGCTGAGCAGGGAGACGAGGGGCGGCTTGTTGTGGCTGCCCCTCGTCTCTCCGCCGAGCTGCTGAGCAGGGAGACAAGGGGCGGCAGCTTGCCGCGGCTACCCCTCGTCTCCCCGCCGAGCTGCTGAGCGGGGAGACGAGGGGCGGCAGCTTGTTGCGGCTGCCCCTCGTCTCCCCGCCGAGCTGCTGAGCGGGGAGACGAGGGGCGGCAGCTTGTTGCGGCTGCCCCTCGTCTCCCCGCCGAGCTGCTGAGCAGGGAGACGAGGGGCGGCTTGTTGCGGCTGCCCCTCGTCTCCCCGCCGAGCTGCTGAGCGGGGAGACGAGGGGCGGCTTGTTGCGGCTGCCCCTCGTCTCCCCGCCAAGCTGCTGAGCGGGGAGACGAGGGGCGGCTTGTTGCGGCTGCCCCTTGTCTCCCCGTCCCGTTTTTGCCATCCCAATGTCCCATTTTTGTCTCAAGGAAATATGGTCAGCCTAAACAGAAAGTCAAGAACAACAGCTACTACTGCTTGTTCAAACAGAAATGAATGTAAGTCTAAACATTTTGTACAGTGACAAGCCCATCTATCAGAGGGGTAGCCGTGTTAGTCTGGATCTGTAGAAGCGACAAAGGGTCCTGTGGCACCTTATAGACTAACAGAGGTATTGGAGCATAAGCTTTCGTGGGTGAATACCCACTTCATCAGATGCAAGCAGTGGAAATGTCCAGGAGCAGATATAAATGTGCAGGGAAGACTTAGACTAGCGATAACGAGGTTAGCTCAATCAGGGAGGGTGAAGTCCTCTTCTAGCAGCTGAGGTGTGAATACCAAGGGAGGAGAAACTGCTTTTGTAGTTGGCTAGCCATTCATAATCTTTGTTTAATCCTGAGTTGATGGTGTCAAATTTGCAAATGAACTGAAGTTCTATTGTTTCTCTTTGGAGTCTGGTCCTGAAGTTTTTTTGCTGCAGGATGGCTACCTGTAAATCTGCTATTGTGTGGCCAGGGAGATTGAAGTGTTCTCCTACAGGCTTTTGTATATTGCCATTCCTTATATCTGATTTGTGTCCATTTATCCTTTTACGTAAGGAAAGCCCATCTAGTGAGACAGACATGAAGAGCCCACCCTGTCAAAGGAAAATGCAGTTAATCTCTAATTAATCTACAATGCCAAGTCTTTTAGATTTTAGAATTAAATTCTGACTACTCTACCCGAACAAGCTATGTCAGAATCACAAATGAGATCTGAAGCCCACTAAATAGCTCATGATATGCCAAACACCATACATATCAAGAGCCAATTATATTAATTCCGTTGATTTGGTCTCAAGCTATTGCTGTATAACTCTTCCTTCTTTGCGGTTTCTTAGCAACACAATTTTGTTCTCATTTGCAGTGGAAAATGGGTAAATATTTCCACAGACTACAAGGAACATCAGACCAATTATACTGAGACACTGTTGTGATGACACTTTCCTGACAAACAACAAAACCTCCACAAGGAGTTTACAAAATAAGGCCCTAATCCAGCAAAGATTTATGCACATGCTTAACTTTAAACACGTTTATGTTTTTTCAGGATCAAGACTTAAATGATTTCTAACACAATAAGCTAAGCAGTGGAGAGGGGCTCAGGGAGGGTTATAGCCAGTAAGATATTGAGAGGTCTGCTTATTGTGTGTACTGTCACATATATAATCTTTTATAAATTACATTAAAATTTAAGGCTGTTTAACTGCTACAAAATAAAACCAGTAAGTGACAGAGGAAAAAAAGAGCCAGTTCATTTCTGTTTATTATTTCATGCTCTGGATTTTTGGTTTCTGTTATCGCTTTTTTAATTCACCATCTTTGTAACCTTGGGATTTTCCACAGCACCAGCTAACATGGAACCAAAATGAATCATAGCGTGTGCCATAATCGGATTAGCTATCCAGTGGTTGCCACGGGGATGTAGTACCAGAAGCCGCAGGTTCCCCTCCAAATCCCTGGAGGGAAGCAGCCTTAGCACACTTTCATGTAATAATTCCATTGTTCTCTGCCCTGAAAACCACATGGCTTTTCTAGGGGCTTTGGGATTTTTGCTTTTGTTTTTAAACCTAGAAGCATTTGCCAGAGAACTCTTGCAGAACTAGAGACTATGACATCACAACATGAGACTGAAACCCCAAACTGAGAAGGGAGGGGATTTTCCAGGAGACTGTTTTAAATCTATGACTTGTTTTTGTTAAACCCATTCACCTTGTGAATGATTCAACCTTCATCATTATTTATTTGTATTACCTCAGCCTAGGAGGCCCAGTCCTGGATCACAATCCCATTTAAGATAGACACTGTATACATACAGAACAAAAAGATGATGCCTCCCCAATGGGCTTACAATCTACCCATACTCTCTACATCTGAGGGCTCACAAAGCTTACCTCCCCAATTCTCTAGACCTCCGAGGGGTTATCAAGCAGAAACTGAAAAGACAAGACTTGATATTTGGGGTATTTCTATGATAAAGACAAGCAAAAAGAACTTTTCAGGCCTCCTTTATACACAATAAAGACCAAGTTGTGTCCCCTTTGCCCAGCTGCTCTGCCTCACAAATGGGAAGCCTCTGGGAACTAGAGGATCAAAATTATCAAGGATTTCAATGCTTTTGATGCAACTGAAAACTCTTCTGTAAAAAGCATGGGAGCTATCTGTGGACATGTCAACATTAGAAGCACTTTACCAGTATAGCTATACCCATATACTATATTATGCCGGCAAAGCACCCTAGTATGGACACAGCTTATATAGACAAAGCTACAGGAATAGCTTACCCCACCATCCTCAAACAAATCTAGCTATCCCAATTAAAGTGCAGTTTTGCTTTTATAATTAGGTCCACACTAGGGATTTCTATCAGCACAGCTACATCAATCAGGGATCAAACTCTTCATACTCCTGACCAATACAGCTATGCTAGTAGAAACCTGTAATGTAGACACAGCCTGTATTTTTATGAATATTGTTGGAACCTCTATTTGATTATGAGTGTGTGACTTCTAAGGAACCACGGGATGGGGCACCTCCAATCCCAAGGAGAGTGTCCTGATTTGGGTAGGGTATGCTGGTTCCAGGAAACTCTTGACCTCCTGTCTGTACAGATCTCGTTGGTGGAAGCAAGGATGGTTCCTCCAGAATATCTGATTTTCCAATTATAAGAAGCTCAAATCTCGCTCAATCGGTAGTGCCAATGGTTCTGTCAAAGTAAAGTCATGGCTAGTAGACGGGAATGGGGTAGACTTCTCCCAGAGCCAGTGTCTCTTGGTGGAGTCAAAATCTCCCTGGTGAGGTTCAGTCCTGACAACCAGTGCAGATTCAGGAGAACGAAGACATTCACTGAAGTGGTGTATCTTTCCATTTTCCTTGGGTCACTCACAGTTTTGTCAGCCCATACAGACAGAGCTGAAGTAGGAAGGTTCTGAGTTGGTAGATACATAAGGGACTGGGATGATGGCTAAGGTTCCTGACGGATGCTCTTTGTTGGTACCAGCAGTTCACGGTCTCTCGATCTGGACAGTACTGCTAGCAATGACACTGCCAGTGCAGAGTCTGGTAGCAGCGGAGCCTTGCTCCTGTGCACCTAAGTCTTTGGAAGCTGGGCATGAAGACCTGGAAGCGGAGAGGGAGGGATCCGTCCGCTTTGGAGTGGACTTAGAAGGGGATCTGCTCTTGTGCTTATGAGACTGTGCCCTGCTCTCCTGCAGAAATCCTGAGAGAGATTCCACAGGCATAGTCTCCTGCATTCCTGCATCAGGCTTCATGGTAGGAAGTGTGTTCTTTGATGACTCTGGCCAATGTACAGCAGGGTTCATCCAGCCTGGGTCTGATTGAGGCCTCATAGCCTTCTCCATGAGGTGCTTTTTAAGCCAAAATGCTTTCACCTATGAGGTCCAGCTAAGAAAGAAGCAACAGATGCTGCACCTGGCAGAGACATGCACTTCTCCCAAGCAGAATAGGGAGTGCTGAGGGTCATCACTGATCAGGAAGGTACAGAGACAGGAGATGCAGCTTTTCAAGCTTGGTATACTGTGCATAATTGAATTCCCATCCTGGGAAGCCAGAAGGATCCCCCGGGTGGGGATTCTAACTATCCACTAGCTATACTAATAGAACCATTAACACTAATTACACTAAAGATAAAACTAATAAACTTTGAAATATTTGCAGGTTTGAAGACAAAGGAGAAGTTCTGGACACCAAAAGTTCCAATTTAGGCCATGCAGCAGTAAGGAGGAACTGAAGAGGTGGTCGGTCCACCCAGCGTTACTCCATGGATCCTTGACGCAGAACAGAAGCAGAGCAGGGGCGCAGACATGAATCAACGGACACTGCTTTCAAAAGTTCTCAAGTCTCAGGTGCATGGAGCACATGTGCACCCATAGTGGAATGCACAGAGGGACCAGTTCTCAAAGGAGGCTACATTTACATAAGGCAATATGCTTTAAGCCTTAAAGCTTTTGTTATTTTTAACCTTTTCTCTGTTTGTGCTGCTCCTATGATAAATAAAGCAGACTCTGTTTTGAACAAGCTGTTTTCTGTCACAATTTCTGGAGAAGATTCCATAGCAGGTGTCAAAAATAGATATGGTGGGACAACATGGGATACTGTAGTCTGGTGATCTAGTCTAAAAGTGAAATGAATCAGAGTTCCACTCAGAGAAGTGCACATTTAGGTCTGCCACTTGAAAGAAGTACCCAAAGAGAGAGATTACAGATGAAGTTCACCCCAAACCATAACATTCTCCATGAGAGAATAATTTTGACGTTTCTATCCCTCTCTCATTGAATATTAGCTGTACATTTTTAGAGCTGGAATAGTTATATGCACTGATTTATCAAGACAGTTCTTTTTCACAGTACTCCTTGAAGTCATGTGTTCCTTTTTAACTGCTCATGATGTTATTTTGTTTAATGTCAGACCATTCTCTACAGGCCTAATAGATGGAATTTTAATTCTTAAAATTATGAATAAAATCAGAAGAGCAAGCCCACATGGATTCACTCCACACACTTGCTCAAGTGAGCAGGACTTGTAAGAAGAACTTTGCCCATCTAGAAATGCTGATGAACCTCGGACACACAGGAAGGAGAAGATCAGAAAAAAGGAGGGGTGTCTCAGAACTTTTGTTGTCTTCAAAAAGCTGTAACTCTCAGAGTAAAGTCTCTGCGGCCAAGAAATTCCCTTACCAAGCCTGTGTTCCTTGCTTTCCTACCACATCATCCCCAAAGGGACGAAATTAAAAGTCCAAAGTGCCCACAGCCTAGATGGAGAGTGTGCAAGCAACTGGGTGGGGATGTTCAGGAGGTCTTTGGGCAGCAGTGCCCCACGTCCCAAGGAAGGATATTGGGAAAGAAGTCTGAGCCTAGGAGTGTGCTCTATGGCTAAAAACAGTGACAAGACTTTACCCTGACCTAGTTGGCTTGGAAGTGCATGGGACCTACAGACTCGGTCCACTCGTATCTCACTGGTGACCATGCAGAAGAGTACTGGGCCAGGTTACAACACTTTGCATTGGTCATTTTAAATTCAGCCTCCGTGTCCTTTGGTGCTAAGAGCAGGGAGTTTATTTGGAGTAGGTGTGTAAGTATGAAGGGAGAAATCACCTTTTATAGAATCATAGGACTGGAAGGGACCTTGAGAGGTCATTTAATCCAGTCCCCTGCACTCATGGCAGGACTAAGTATTATCTCTGTGTCTAGACCATCCCTGACAGGTGTTTGTCTAACCTGCTCTTAAAAATCTCCAATGATGGAGATTCCACAGCCTCCCTAGGCAATTTATTCCAGCGCTTATTCACCCTGACAGTTAGGAAGGTTTTCCTAATATTCAACCTAAATCTCCCTTGCTGCAATTTAAGCCCATTGCTTCTTGTCCTATCCTCAGAGGTTTTTCTCCATCCTCCTTGTAACAACCTTTTACCCACTTGAAAACTGTTATGTCCTCCCTCAGTCTTCTCTTTTCCAGACTAAACAAACCCAATGTTTTCAATCTTCCCTTATCTTCATTTCTTCATTCCCCCACTTATTTCATAACACTCAGGCAGAGTTTAGAGAGTATCATGTGCTAGACCTTGTATGTGAAGTAGAGACTTTTAAATGGAAAATTATCAAATGTTATTGGTCTGTGCAATTTGTTTGGCCACTGTTACGGATTTCCCAGTTACACCAGATACAGCAGATTCCCAGCTAGCCTTAGCTCGCTCCAGCGCAGGCTTTCGGCACAATGACATCTTTTTATTCATGGAAGTAAATCTCACTACTCCCTCGGGAAGGCTGAAAGCTCATTAGTTACTCAATGAATAGTGATAGCTGCTATTAGGCACTCAAATATTTCTTAAAATAATATTTGCCACTTCCTGGCATATTCCACGCACCGAGAGAGAACTCATACAACTCACCCCTTTGCCTAAATTGTAGGAGAACCCACAGGTTCGAGACTCCCATTGTCTCGAAAGGGAAAATCCAGAAACCCATAATATATACACACTTGCCATTTTAAATCCTACTATTGTAGCAGATTAACAATTGATGGGATGGGGAGGACAAACAAAAAAACCTGCTCACCGTGCACACAGAGGCTTCATCCCCGATTTTCACTCTATTCACCGTCAGTAGCTGCTCCAGCAGGTTGATTCTGTTTAGGAGCCAGGAAAATGCCAGCAGCAACTCCCTGCTACCCTGTGAGCCATCGGAAGGGAGCTGATAGAATTCTGGCCTACCATAGCCATGGTACCGTAACACTGACTTTACAAACCTAATTTGGGTGCCTGCAAAGTAGAAAAGCAAGAAAATGTGTCACATCGCACTGCCCACCCTTTACCAGGAATAGCTGCTTCCTGGAGAAAATTAACCAAATTTCATGTCATACCGAGGGTAAGGGAGACTGATGTTCTCTGGTTAGGCATGAACAGATACAGTACAGGCAGAAAGAATGCAAGCTTCCCCTATGCTGCCCCACCCTGACATGCAGGAACCACTTCTATAGAGGGGAATAGAAATTCAGCCTCCAGACCCATTCAGCCCTTCTCCTCTCAGAGACTAAAAAGGCCAATTTGCAACTGGCTTGTGGTGGGTGCCTTTCCTACTAGCCACTAGACTCAAACCCACCCCTCCTTTCATATGGGCCACCAAACACGCTACAAGATGGCAACTGTTTTAGGTCACTGTTGAACTGAGGTGGATGAAAACCTAGTGATGAAAGGTTCCACAGCCTACTACAAATTTCTGAGCACCAGTGAGCAAATAAGGTTATAGCAGCATACATACAACAGGCACACCAGGCTGCAGAGATTGCATTTTGTGCTCAGCTATATTCTCTTCCATTTTCCTTCACCGTGGATTTCACTTGACAATTGCAATGTGACCTGAAGAAGAGGTTTGCATAGCTTGAAAGCTTGCCTCTTTCACCAATAGAAGTTGGTTCAATGAAAAATATTACCTCACTCACCTTGTCTCTCTCAATTACAATGCAAATACTATGGATTGTAAAGCAAGAGTCACTTCACTAGGGGAGAAAGAGAAAAGGTTAAACCAGCGAATAAAGTTTCTTCCCTTCCCAAGTGAAGTGTTTCAATATCTCCATGTTGTTTCACCACAAAGCATCAATAAACTCAAACTCAGGGCCCCACGTAGTAGTCAGTGCTTAACTTCTGTGTCTTCTATCACATCTCCACATTCCTCATTTGCCTATTCCTTGTCACTAGCATGATCAACTTCTCGTCTGGTCACATGCATTGTGAGCTTTTTCCTCTGTATGCTGTTGACTAATGAAGCTCAAAATAACATAATGCCTGACTTCCAAAGAAAAAGCATGAATGGAAAGAGAAACCTGTGACTCTAGAAAGGTTATTTGTTAATCTTAAAAAAGAATTCCTTGGGGAAAGGTGTCTAACCACATCACTTGAGCTGTGAAATGTTAAGGGAGTTTTGCATGCTAGAGGCAATCACACAAAGCTAAGACACAGCCACTAGAAGCCCTAAGCTTGAACATACTCGTTACATTCGAATAGCACTCATTACACTTCAACAGCAGCACATCCTTAGCAGTAGTCACTAAGTAGATGCCTGCACTGGCAGGAACTGGTAAATCTACACAGGCAGTAAGCCCACTCCATTTTGGCAATGGGAACGTAAGTAAATACTTTACTTCGTCTGAGTGACCTGCCTCTGGCAAACTGTTGTTGGGAGCCACATCCAGCCTTCCCTGGCCACAGAGGGGGTTGATCCCCGAAGAACCCCTCACTCCACAATTCATCCAGAATGGGAGCACTCTTGAAGATGCAACACATATAACTGTTGTTCCTCAGCACAGGCTAGGAACAGTACCTAGGCACATGGGTGTGCTTCATATGAGAATGCTGGATGGACATAGGCTCCTCACCATAAACACAGAACAGAAAACAAGACTGTGAGCATGACTGAGCAAGCACCACAACCTAGCCCAGGGGTGGGCAAACTATGGCCCGTGGGCGGAATCCGGCCCAAAAGCCGTTTCAAGCCGGCCCGCGAGCTGCACCACACGGCTCGGCCCTGCTCCGGCTGGGGCGCTAGGTTGGGGGCACTCAGCCCCACTCCAGCTAGGGCACTGAGTCGGGGCCATACCACGCGGCAAAGAAATCTGTTGGTAGCTCTTTGGATCTGTCAATGGTTTCTCTGGCTTGGGAACAGTTTCGACCTTCACTCTGCATTAGGCTTTTGGGATGCTGCAATCCTGGGTATAGTGATTTGCCAGTTGAAAAAGCCAGCTTTTGGTGACTGGTCCAAGGTGAGAGAAACATGTAGTGGATGTTACCTGGATCATTAGCCTTGTTAGGCTACAGCTGATATATTGCCAGGTCGAGCTCTTCATCAATGGAGCCATTAGATGTAGACAAGGGACTTTTGCTGAAATACCGTAATGAAAACAATACTCCTGGAACATTTTAGAGCTATGTGGCAGTTGTTTATAATTGCCTGGTCCTGTTGATGAAAAAGAAATGGGCACCAGCTAACACTGACAGCCCTACCAATACCACATGGCTGGTGTCTAACTAGATTGAAAGGGAAGGAGTTTGCCCAACCAAAGAAAGATTTTAGCTAATTATTCTACTGTTTTCTGTGTTGTCTTCTCATTTTCCTTATACATTTTTCTCTCTCAAAAAATTAATTGCTGTAACTATGGTAAAGGGTTTGCATAAAGAGAAAATGACACAACTGGGGAAAGATTAGCATTGCTTCCTATCTCCCTAAAATAGAGCAGCAGATAATAGCCATCATCTGGAGGTTGGAGACCACCTAAGAATTTACATGCTGGGAGAGGGAGAGAACACAAAGTGGTAATGCTAGTGGTGGGAGCAGCCACTCAGCTATTTTCCTCTATCAGGCTAGACTAAGTAAAGACAGCATCTCTTATGTATGAGATCCAGTGACAGGGTGGATTTGATTTGAATCACTAGTCAGGAAGACTCGATGTAATCATGGATTTCTACATAAAAGTGCATTCTTGTTGATTGTTATAAACTTAATACATATTCTTCACAACTCAGAGATAGATGTAGGTTTCATTTTTAGAAGATACACAATTAAATAACCGCATCGAGTTACTTTGTTTAGGAGAATCCATCCTCAACATACAGGATTCTGAAGACTATCCACCTTCAAGATCACCATGATTTTCTATAGTTTCAGAGTTATCTGCCAATGATAGTTTCAATCACATCACGTATGTCACATAGCCACACTATATCACCTGTAGCAAAAAAAAAAATCTCCATCATCCAGAAACAACCATAGATAAGTTTGTGATAAGAACCAGCAGATTACAAAAAGAAGTAATTGATTAAAAAGTTGCCCGGTTTTTTTATGTAACAAACTCTCCTTTCCAAATTGAGAAATTGTTTAGGACCTAAAAAAGCAGGAAAGCTTGCTTTTCTTTTCCAGATTATAAATAAACAGGAAAATGAAGGTGAGGATGACCAAGTTAGCTGCAGAAGCCAATATTTTAAGTTTCTCATGTTGACCTGGCTGACATAGTCGATTTAATTTTTGTTTTTGTTATTTTAAATATTTCATTTAACTATTTTAGTTCAAAACAATTTTAACAAAAACAAACCTGATTTTAAAAAACTTGAATGTTTAACTAAATTCAAAAATTCATATGCTTGTTTTGTTAAAATATTATATGTTTGCTGTTGAAGAAAAAAATCCAGAATACATAACGTTGTTGCTTTAGTTAAATAAAACAATGTAAATGTCTGTCTGCTGATGTTCTCCTCCTAATACAGCATGGCAAGAAAATCCTCCAAATATTAATGATTAATCTGTTGAATTGGAGAAGGTTCACCTCCCAATGACTTCATAAGTATCTGCTTCAATTACCTTTGGTAAATGAAGTAACCAATCATTCATTTTCTGATATAGCTGTAAAACTAATCTGAAAAGTTCTCAAAACAAATCACTTTAAAAATGTATAGTGTACTTTTTAAAAATGAAACCTACATCTAGTTGTGAAGAATATATATTAAGTTTATAACAACCAACAAGAATGCACTTTTATGAAGAAATCCATGATTAAATCAAGTATTCCTGACTAGTGATTTAAATCGATTTGATTTAAATCAAATCCACCCTGTTTAAAAGAGTGTGAGATGTTCATATACTATGGCAGTGATGGCCATATAAGTACCTAAGATAGATAGATGCACTCTGCCAAAAGAAAAGCGTGATACTCAGTGCAGAATAGAGAGATAAATGCTCCTTATATAGCAGATAACGCTAATTACTGCAGTACAGTACCTGTTTTTTGGCCAATGCTTTACTGAGGCACTTCATTAAGGTAAGGGAATTTACACAGAATGGTTCTGTTGATCTTTATAATAAACCCCTCTCAGCATGCACATTTCACTTGAAAAAGAAAGTTTAGTGAATATGGGCCAAGCTGTGATACAGCACTCATGTTGTGCCCTTCTGATTTACGATGCTTGCAGAACCCTTCCAATGAATTACAGCTTTGTATTCGACAGAGAACTACACATTATTCTGAGTTTATGCATGCGAGGAAGAAAGAAATACGAGTCAAGACAAGGAATGAAAATGGATGCATTACTTCATGCGCTCAGGCAAAAACCACCTGTAGAGACACCACAAATCAGAGTTATTATGGAAAATTATTGCTGCAGAAAAACAGTTCTGGTTTGACAGGTGAGAATGAAAGAGATACTGCCAAAAGGAGCTCTGTAGCTATTGTATCAAAACGGCTACACCAAAAGATAACTGACATGTCAAAAGGCAGATCCCACTGGCATTTTAAGACAGTTCATGCAGATTGAAAGCTAATGGAAAGAGCAGTATGAAGATACTGGCAGTGACTTCTTCATTAAAGTTAATGCCAGAGTTCCAATACAAGGCTGACTTTGACTCACTTTCTAACTTACTTGATGAAGGAACTATTGTTCTGAATTTTTGGTGTGTGAACTTTCCCCCCCCAGAAGTTTAGGATAAGAAATATTATATAGAGAAAGAGGAAAAATATTCTCTTCCAAAACAGGATGACTTCCAAGTTTTTCCAGCCACTGAACACTGGGGGGATTTGTTGGTGTGTGGTTTGGGTTTAATTTGGGTTTTTTTGCACAAGTGCAACAGTTCATTCATTTTAAACACACTGCCTGTAGTACATAATACTTTCTAAACGATTTCCCAAATCTGAAGTTATGTATCATCACTCATTAAAAATATGACACAATCTTTTTCTATATGAAGTATAAAGTGACCATTGGTCAATCCATAATTATGATTGTTTAAATCAGGAGTTTGAATCTTCCCTAAAATTAACATACATAGTGAAAGTGACTTGAAAATCCATATGCTAGCTCACGGATTGGGGTATAGTCTAGAGTATAAATTTGAGGGTCATTTAATCAAAAGGTTCCAGAATGGTAGCCGTGTTAGTTTGTATCAGCAAAAACAACGAGAAGTCATTGTGGCACCTTAGAGATTAACAAATTTATTTGGGCATAAGCTTTCGTGGGCTATAACCCACTTCATCAGATGCATGGAGTGAAAAATACAGTAAGCTGTATAAATATTACAGCACATGAAAAGATGGGAGTTGCCTTACCAAGTGGGGGGGTCAGTGCTAACGAGGCCAATTCAATTAAGGTGGAAGAGGCCTAATCTCAACAGCTGACAAGAAGGGGTGAATATCAAGAGAGGGGAAATTACTTTTGTAGTGCTAACGAAGCCAATGCAAAAGGATTCCCAAGCCAAACTTTCTCCAAAGTGACCCGTTTTTAAAATTTGGAAAGTCTAACACTTTTTTGGAACACATGCTGAATAAAAACACATGGGCAGAAGCCACAGGATACTCTGCAAGAGCTAGTGTCTGGAACAATAACCAGTTCCAAAATCTAACAACAGAAAATAACTAGAGTTTGTTTTGGTCCTACGAGCAGCAAGGATTGCTGAGATCTCTGGCAATGTGCACAGACTCCAGGTCAAAACTCAGAGAGAGTGATTCTCAGAGAAAATACTTTTAGTCTAAAAGGTGCACTGGCCTGGGAGCCAGGAGACCGTGAAATCAAGTCTCCTCCTCCACTGACTGCTTTTAATATTTGTGTGCACTTCGTAACTTATACTGACTAAGGCCTAATACTCCTGTTCTAGGGCCAGGGAATTATTATTTTCCCTCAATTTTACAGATAAGGTAACTGAGAAGTTACACAGAGAAGGGAAGGATGGCCCAGTTGTTAGGGTACTAGTCTAGGTCTCAGAGACCCAAGTTCAATTCTGCTACAAACTTCCTGTGTGACATTGGGCAAGTCACTTAGTCTTTCTGTGTCCCCAGATTGCCATCTGTAACATGGGATGTTGTGAGAATAAAATACATTAAAGATTGGGAGGTACTAAGATACTGCAAAAATGGGAACTACATAATAGAACACTGGACTTGAATATGGCAGACCCATGTGATACGTGTGCTAAATCTGTATGCTTGGCTATCCTGCCTGTACCACTGCTTTAACCACTAAACCAGACTTCTTGAAATCAAACCAGAAATAGACTCCAGGAATCCTAATTCCCAAAATTATACTATTGTCTAGCAAAAACTGTGCAACTCACTAGTAAAGTGTGTGTCAACTTTCTGGTAAGAGGTCCATCATGTGCACATGAAGATCTCACGTTCAGACTCTGCCAACAACCAATGTGGGAGCAATCACAGTTCCACATGATGGCATTTCTATTTTCCCAATTTAATATTTTAAAAGTCCAATCTGCCTGTAAATTAATAGATTAGAGGCCAAATTACATGCTCAGCTATGCTTTCTGCATGTCTATCCCTATCAAGCGTGCAAGAGACACAGCTGAATTGCGTTAGCACAGAGCATTTAAACTTCTTCTTTTCACAATAAATATATCTATTATGAAAGAACAGATTCAAATGATTGTGAGCAAAAAATATTGGAAACAAATGGTTGCATATAAAACAAAATCATAACATGTTTTCTGGAGACTAAACTTTAACAAGTTGTCCTCCTGTCTAAAGGAGCTTTGTTCACCCAAGTTCTCTCCAGTGGTTCCAGCCAAGCCTAGTTGAGACTAGGCGCATGATGGAACTTCAGTGTAATGTCTGTGCATAGCAACTGAAGCAGCAGGGGAAAAATGATGATCCTGTGATTAAGGCAGTGGACTGGGAACTGAACCAGGGGAACGAGTGTTCAATTCTTGGCTCAGCCATGGATTTCCTGAGAGATCTTGGCCAAGCCATTTAATCTCTCTGCTTCAGTTTCCACAACCGTAGGCTACCTTGGATCTTCGGAAGCCTGACAAGCATAGTTTGGCTCATGGAGATTTCAGGAGTCAATTTTGGCTGGTTTGGGGCTGAGAAACCTTCTAAGGCTGTGGGAGGATTCCACGTTCACATCATCCCTGCTCCAGTGAAGGGACACACTGTAGGGGGTCGCTGGGGAATATCTGGGGAAGGCATAGCCCTGGGGACTAGCACTGTCTTTGGAGTAAGGTATATTTAAATACCAACAGTGATTATGCTCTTTCATTTGACAAGATGGTAAAAAAGCCAACCTGTATGCAGGCTCTCTCTGTAACATGGTTCCTGATTATAGCTGCATTTTACATCCTCTCTAAAGTACATATACATAGTGGATTCCTTCTTTACGCCAAGACTTGGCTCCACAACTCAGGCTGTATAGCTCTGAGGCACAGTTCATCCATTATAATCCACAGCCCTAAGGTAGGATTTAATTGTACTTTACTGTGGAGTCAAGTGTCATGTTTGGAAGGAGAAAATAAGAGATTAGAGAGGAAGTAAACCTGTTTTCTGTAATTATCTCTGAGTATTCCGGGGACTTTTAAGGCCAATGAAGAGTGTAAATGCAACTGTAGTGACCTGTTAGGTAAAATGCACCAAACAAGCAAGAGCCTACAGCTGATGAGAGAACACTCAGCTTGCCTGACTGAAACCTCATTAACATGGATAAAACAAGCTCAGTATGAATCAACAGGTTCTGATGAGCAAATCCATATTCACATCTTTGATGCAAGAATTAGGGTCAATGGGATAAACGGAGATGTTCAGAATGGAGTCTGAAGCCCCCAATTCAGGGAATGGGCTGCTGAGGAAGGGGAGCTCTAAATCCAGCTCAGGTCACTCCCAGATGTTGAGATGAGTTCCTGTCTGCTTCCTGTAAAACTTGCCCATACCGGTATTGCCCTGGCCTCTTCTTTTGTCATTCAGTGTTGCACGCATTCTAAAGCAATATGCATTTCCTCACCTTTTGGGGGCGAAGCCAGACTTTGAGGCACCTGCTCCCCTACTTGGTGTAAACTTTGCTTGTGCCAATCAGAAACGAACACAAACAGGTTTTGGGCCCCGTCCCCTATGACACTTGTATGATGGCAGGCAGGCCCATAAAGTACCAACTATGACATGTGCAGGCAGGAAGAGGAGAAAGAAAAACGAATCCTGTGTATCCTGTGTACACCCGTAACCGAGCCTGATCACCTCGAAGCCTCTCTCTCAGCTCACGTGTTTCAAACAGAGTTTCTACGTTTGCCGGTCATTATGCGTTGGTTTGTATTTGTGAGTATCAGTTATTACTAAATGCTGCATCTTTGTTTATAAATATTGTTAGTAGATATTTTAGTCAGTGTGTTTTAAGTTTCATTAACTCTATTAGCTAATCTAACGCCGCTCCCTTACCTCTTGTAATTATCCCCAATAAAACTTTAAATTGATTAATTTTAGTTGTGTGTGTGTGTGTGTGTGTGTGTGCGTGTCTGCAGTTTGCATCGTGACCCATACTCTCCTTGCATCCCTTACCAATATAGTCTATTGCCATGTGCAGCCTAGTAAATAACAGACCTGCATTTTCTTTCGCCCCTGCGTGCCCGTGGCAATCCACACCAGAAACAGATACAAACCTTACAAGCACTGGGTGGGAAAATACTTTATTACCTATGGTATCAGGCTCAGTCCATCCTCTGTCATGGATTTGCTTTAGAAGAGAATACAGCAGCCTCCAAATCTGCAAGCTCTGTGAAAGAACAGAAAGGAAACATCAGCATTCAGAAGAGTTGCCATGTATTTGTCTTTAATTACTCAGCACTGGCCATTGCCTGGAACTCAGCAAGAAAAGAAGGGAAAGGATAGGTAGGTACTTGTATTGCCCTGTGCTTCCTCAGATGAATGGCAATAACATGAAGATTGTGCATTCAGCAAAGGAAAGTGTTACAGGGTTGTTGACTGCCTGGAACAACTGGGCACCTCTCTCACCACACAACAACACTGCTTCTAAAAAGGCACAGCCACATACAGCACACTTTATACTTACACTTGTACCAGTTTGTTCTGGGATTCCTGAAATAAATGTGCTATAATGCTGCAGGAGCAGGGGTTTTAGGGTAATTTGTAAACATGAGGCATTGCATTGTGGGCTATTATTACGAGAACTAGCTCAACAAACGTAGTTAGAAGCTAAGATAGCACGGTTACAGACTATGACAGTTTAAGGCAAGCCCTCCTACAAGGAATTGCAGCCAACATTTGTAAAATACCTAGACAAATACAAAACAGCCTATACGCAGAGGTAGGTCAAGGCCTTCCTGCCAATTGAGTTTCCAAAGCCCTAGCACGGAGGGGGCCTAAGATAGTTCAGGATAAAGGGAGGGAAGTATACTCTGAGTGACAAGCAGAATGTGCTGCACACCAGAGGGAACTGTCAAGCTTCAATTTTGAAAAAAAAAAGTAAAAAATAGAAGTTTCCAGGAAATTCTCCAAGAGCAGGAACTTTTCAGAGTTTCTGAACAAGATTCTAAGCAAGAGACGACATGGAAAGAGATCATCCCACAAAAAGAAAGGAAGGGCAGCATGGAGACAAAGGAGACTATTTTGCTCTTGGATTTAGAAAATTGTTTCCCTCTAATGTAAATGGAAGTTGATCATGCATATCTAGCTGTCTGGGCTTTTTATTTCCCACCGCGGGGGGAGGAGGAAACTAGTATAATTACAAGGATGGCTGACGTTTCATGATTAAAGGGCCTCAGGTGAATTAGGAGGGTACCTTCATGGTGGGAGGTAAGGAGATGACATTACGGAGACAAGGCTTCAGGAAGAACGTGACTGTCAGGCACAGGAGGGGGAAAGAGTATGCTTTCCTACATTTGAAAGGTAATTCAGATTAAGGTAGGGTGTGAATTTAGAGCACCAGAACTATTCCTGAATAGCTCTGTATGTGGAGATTCTTAATACAGAAAAGGGCATACACACATCGAGTTATTCAGCAGTTATTCCAGAATAACTCCATATGTAGACAACCCTTAGGTGGTGGCATTACAGGGATCACAGCAGAGGGGTGCCAACGCAACCAGGTGGTGACAAGCTAGTGAAGAACACAATGGGGTGCTGGAGGGCACAGATATGCAGAGTTGTACAGATTAGCTACACGAACAGTATGGAGGTATTATTTTAATTAGAACTAGCAAGTAACATTGAATATTCATACAGCACCGTCCCATCCACACACCTTAGAGTGTTTTATACTGTTCACTGTTACTATTCCTCCTTTACAGCAGGCAAAACTGATGCACAGATCTTGTTGCCACTGACCCCAACCCTAACCCCACTCACTGCAGACCGTACTACAAGCAAAGCTGTTACAAGCCACAATTTGCACCACTGCAGTGTAACCTGGTTGCACACAGGGCTCAGTGGCAAACTGTGCTTATATCAGCTGCACTTGTCTCACCAGGGGCTTGCAACTGGGCAGCTCTGCCAAAGGCAGGAATACCCACTATGAAGAAGGCCTGAGAGCACAAGAAAGCTGCCTAGGGTCCCACCACAGGGGGTGATGGTATGGGAGAAGAGATGACATTATAAGGGTAAAGGAAGAAGTAGACAATGTTATGGAGCAGGGGGAATGCTGAGGGGTAGCAGGGGCAAACCCAGGAGGCAGAGGGATGCTATGGGTGAGTAAGGAGCATTGCTATGGGTCAGTAAGGGAGATGGGGTATTGCTATGGGGTGGGGGCACCGAGAGGTGTAGGGGTGCTGCTGGGGTGCAGTGAGGGTGCATTGTCAGGGGGCAGTGGGGGTGGGAGGAAGTTGCTATGGGGCAGGGAGGGGCCAGTGATGTTGCTTTGGGGCAGCGGGGCATTGCTATGGGCCAGTGGCGATGCTATGGGGCAGAGAGGGGACAGTGCTGTTGCTATGGAGCAATAGTGTTGCTATGGGGCAGTGGGGGCGGGGGGCGTTGCTATTGGACCGGGGGATCGGTCCCGGCTTCCCCTGCTCTCACCGCCTCGGGCCGGTTGAACTTGGCGAGGCGGAAGGTCTCCGGGGCGGGCCGGCTCCCCGGCGGCAGCGCCCGACACAGCGCCCCGATAGCCGCCGGCAGCGCCCCAGCCCGGCCCGGCCACATCCCGCTCCAGACTCCGATACTCGCCGCCCAGCACCGCGCGCCTCCACTCAAACGGCGCCTCCGCGCTACTGCGCAGGTGCACACGCCCCGCCTCCCAGGGCGCATGTGCACGATGTGCGTGCGTGCGCAGTGGACAAATGAAGCCGCGCAGAAGCCGGCGCCCTCGCCCTGCACCCTCAGTACTGCCCTTCCTGGGAGTACGTGGCCGCGTGCTGCGCTCCGAGCGCCGGGCCAGGCTGCGGCGCGCTGGTGCCGCCTGGCCTGGGACTGGCTCGTCCGCGCGTGTGCAGCGCTCCGCGCGTGTGGCAGAGCCCAGCAGCTTGGAAATCCCGCAGCAGGGCTCCAGCGGGTCCAGCCCAGGCCTCGGTGCCAGGCTGGCCTCTGCTGCTGCCCTGGGGGCGAGACATGTGCAGAGGGGTTTGCAAGAAAGCCCAGAGTCTGAGCTCACGTTACCCCAGCAGCTGGGGCTTTATTTAGGGCATAAAATAGCAGGAGATTGGCACTAATATTATCACCAGAGTGGGCACCCGCCCAAGGTCTCTGGGCCCCACCACGGGCTAAACATTTATTGCTGTGTGACTGGGCAGGTTCCCGCCAAGAGCGGACACAGCTGTGCAGCACCTTCTTGCTGGGACTCAAGAGAGCTGGGGACTCCTGCATACTAGACAGGGCATGTGTCTGTCCGGGATTTCTTTTTCCTACCCTGGCACTTATGTTGGCATAGCTTATGTTTTTCAGGGGCTTGTCTACACTACCCGCGGCAGGTAGCGATCGATCTGGGGATTGATTTATCGCGTCTCATCTAGACACGATAAATCAATCCTGGAAGCGCTCCCCGTCGACTCCAGTACTCCAACTCGGCGCGAGGAGTAAGCGGAGTTGATGGGGGAGCAATCCTGCGCCGCGTGGACCCGAAGTAAGTAAATTTAATTCGATCTAAGATACGTCGACTTCAGCTACGGTATTCTTGTAGCTGAAGTTGTGTATCTTAGATCGATCCCCCCCCAGCGTAGACCAGCCCCAGGTGTGTGAAAAAACACCCCCCGAGCGATATATGTTTCACCAAGAGAAGCGCTAGTATGGACAGTACCGTGTCTCCCTCTGACATAGCTACTGCTGCTCATTGGGTCTGGTTTAATTATGCTGACGGGAGAGCTCTCTCCCATCAGCATAGAGCGGCTACACAGGAGATTTTACAGTAGCACAGCTGCATCGGTACAGCTGTGCCACTGTAAGGTCTGTAGTGTAGACATGACCAAAGATGATGATGTGTTTCTTTCATCTGTCTTGTGAAAAATGTAGCTATTTTGACGTTTTATCTCAGTTTGGGACATAGTCAAACGTTGACATACCAGAATTGCATGTTGGACAGGAATTCTGATTTTCAGTCAGCTCCGGGGGGACTAGTAAGTAACCAGAATCAGTCATTTAAAAATTCACATAGGATGCTAGCCTGGGACTGTGTTATCAGCTAACTCCCTGGACAATTCTTTTCCAGTGCTCTTTCTTATTTATTCAATGGCCACACAGACATAAAACATGTTTTAGAATACTAATAGGAATCTACCAGTATTAGAATATGGCTACTTAGCTAGGCCCACATAGGCAAGGAAAAGATATACAAATTTTTATTACAGTTAAATGTTTATAATCAAATTTACACAAGTTAAGAAGTAAGGTACTGTACATCTGGGATCAGGCTTGGCTTATGGGGGATTTCAAGTATCAGTTATAAGGTTCTCGGGGTACATAACTAGGAAAGATCCAGATTGGTGTGTGGTAGATTTTAGAGCGTCAGTGGATAAGTGGGCTTAGGAACGCCATCCATGAAATTTATTAATAGTCCAAGTCAGTAGTGATGTAGACAATCAGTACATGGGTGGGATGCGTCCCTCGGTTTGTCAGAGAAGGGATGAAGTGGATTTTTTCCCTGGTCAGCGGCCTTGATTACTCGACCTGGTACTGACGGTGGCCCGTGATGTGTTCAGTGTATGTGTCTCTGGACCACCTGATGGTGTCAGACACCATGAGCTGTCTCATGAGTCGAGCGTAGCGTCGACCGACTCCGCACGCTGTCAGTACTGGCTGGTTGTTAGGGTCCCGTGCACCCAGGGTGCCCACGACCAGGGCGTGGATCTGGACTTCATTGCCCTGGGCTCTCAGGGTGTCAGCCAGTGGGGTGTATGTCAACGCCTTCCGTGCTCGGGCCTCGTGGAAAGCCGGTGACCTGTTTTCAAATGGCACTGTGATGTCTACCATGAGGACCTTCTTCTTTTCTTCTTCAGTCACAACGATGTTGTGTCGCAGTCGGCTGTCTGTTCCGGGGATGGCAGAGTCAACGGTGATCTTCCCCAGGAACTGGCTGGTGATGGCTTTCACCAGCCGGTTCTGGATGGCGTTGTGGCGGTGCTGCCAGGCTCCAAAGTGCTGTTTGCATCCACACAGGACATGGGGCAGGGTCTCATTGGCGTAGCCACACTTCCTGCAGCACTTGTCACGGTTGCCATGGCAGATGGCTCCGTTGAGGGGAACGCAGTTGAGTCGGGCCCGGTGGATAAACCGCCAGTCGGCAAACCTGGTGAAGCTGCCCCCGGGGAGGAAGTGGTTGCTGGCATCCCACTTGCTGGACACCTCAAACACCTTGCCCTGGTCCGGCTTCCGCTTGAGTTTTTCGGCATAGTGGCAGCGAATGGTGTCTTTCAGACACCTTTCCAGCATCGTTCTGGTGGTCGGGATGACGATGGTGTGGTCCGGGGTCTTTATGCGCAGCACCAGTGTTCCCAGCTCACGGCGCTCCTCGCACCACTTCCAGCGGCAGACGATCCTCTTTTCTAGGCATCTCGAGGCGTTGCGGGCACAGGACCAGAGAGAGGACAGGTCTTCCCGCTCTCTCCCAAATTCACCTTCCAGGGAGCCGCTGAGGTAAGTGGCGACGTCCTGCTCGGAGGGGGCCCTGGCAATGTGTTTCCTGATCACGTCCCGTACGGCTTCCTCCACGATGCTCCTCACCGTTGGATCCGGGCACGTCAGGAGGCGGAAGGCGTGGGTGATCACCGCCACGTCGCACAGGTTGCCCATCCAAGGTACGTTGGTGCTGCCCTGCTTGTGGGAGATGTAGATGATGTCAGTGCTGGCCCTCGGGGGAAGGTAGAGCCATTTCTTCACCAGCTGCCCGATGATGCTATCAGCCTTGTTTAGGGGCACCTTGGCTACGGCCAATCCCCTGAAGACAAAGGAGATGCAGGGGATCAGGAAGGTATTGAGGGCATTGATCTTTTGCCAGGGGGCGAGCAAGGAGGAGTCGATTTGGGCCGCATCCCGCAGGATCTCTGCAATGGTGTCTTCGGGGTTCTGTTGGACGCAGACTCCTTTGGGTGTGCCCAGGTGTTGGTATACCTCTCCCTCCTCGAGGGAGGCCATGGGCTCACCCTGAATCAGGAACCGTGACGCCCAGACCAGAGCCCTGGTGCCGCCTTCGACGTGGAGGGAGGCGCACTTTTCGGGGTTGAAGCGGAGGCCCATCCACTCAGCGGCTCGGCTGTCAACATCAAGCATCCCCAGGAGGCTTTCGGAGGTGTCGGCGACCAGGGCCAGATCATCTGCCTAGGCCAGGATGCTGGTTCTCTTGCCGTGCAGGTCGAAGCCAGACGTGCCGCAAGATAGCTCGGATGAGCGGTTCCATGGCCAGGTTGAAGATGATGGGGCTGAGGGGGCAGCCTTGTTTCACGCTGCAGCGGATGGGGATGGCGTCCGTCTCTCCGTCCGTGGCGCGGATGGTGGTGGTGCAGTCCTTGTAGAGGTCCCGGAGGATCTGGATGAAGGTTTCTGGCATCCCAAACTCTCCCAGGGTGGCGAAGATGTGATGGTGGGGTATGGACCCAAAGGCGTTGGCTAAGTCGACCCATGCTATGGCGCACTGCTTCCTGGACCTCCTGGATGGCTGTCTGTAGAAGGACGTTGTGCTCGTAGCATCCCTCGCAGGACATGAAGCCCTTCTGCTCTGAGCAGTCCGTGATCCTTGCCGCGAGGCATCTGGCATACAGCTTGTAGATGGTGGAGCAGAGGGAGATGGGCCTCCAGTTGCCAGGGTCGTCTCATTCGCCTTTTTTGTGAATGAGCACGGTCATGGATTTTTTCCAGGAGCGGGGAGCGTGGCGGAATTGCTTGCATTTGTTGAAGATGGCGGCAAGCACCAAGCAGCTGGGGTCTTGTTTCTTCAGTAGGTGGTAGCAGATGCCATCTTTTCCAGGGGCGTTGTTTTTAGTCCTCATCAGCCTTGCCAGCACTTCCTACAGAGAAAAATCTCGCTCCAGGTCTTCCGTGAGGTTGATCGGAGGTAGCGGGAGAAGAAACTCTGGGCGTCGCACATCGGTCTGGGCCTCACAGTCAAACACGTCTAAATAACATTTGAGCCACAAACAAAAGTTGTGTTATTACAGGATTAGTTTTATTGTGCCTGATCCTGCAAATACTTATGCATGGGAGTAGAGTTGACTGAAATGGCATGTGAATAGCTTTACTTAGGCAAGGTAGTTCCATTGACTTCACTGAAACTACTTGACCGAGTAAGTTACTTACATGTAGAGCTGCTGGAAAATGTAAAAAGAAAGTCAGAAATATTTTTTAAAATGGTTTCCATTTTGCTGGGCTCTGAAGGGACCCACATCTCATTTTTTCAAAATTGTATTAAATACTTCTGTCAAAAATATTTTTGGACCATTATGGGAGGTTTTTTGGGTCAAAATCCTGCTTCTTTTTGAGTAAAAAATGTCAGTTACTCTATTGATAATGTTTAGTATCAAAAATTATCTTCAAAATGTTGCCAAAAATATTACTGGAAAAAAATTGGAAAAAGTCAACAGTACTTCACAGAAATTTTAATTGTTAAAAAGGAAAAATAAAAATTTCCAATTGAAAAGCTTTTTGGTCAAAAAATTTCAGCTGTACTCCCCTGCAGACGTTTGCAAGATTAGGCCTAAAAAGCATGCATTATGTTAGCCCCCACATTCTAACCCTGCTGGATACCCTGGCTAAAACATAGTTTATGTTTGGCCACATAAAATAGGGGGCTGGACCTTGCAAATAAAGGCACAATGCTGATATCTGCGAGATAATGAGCGACAAAGAGTTCTGTGGCACCTTATAGACTAACAGACGTATTGGAGCATAAGCTTTCATGGGTGAATACCCACTTCTTCAGATGTTCTCCTGCATCTGAAGTGGGTATTCACCCACGAAAGCTTATGCTCCAATACGTCTGTTAGTCTATAAGGTGCCACAGAACTCTGTCGCTTCTACAGATCCAGACTAACACTGCTACCCCTCTGATACTTGAGATAATGAGCGTAACTGTCCAACTCCCCTTCTGCCAAAAACAACAGAACTCTGGAAACATTTCCCTTTGAACCAGCCACAGTGATCGGGGGATTTATGAGCTTGTTCCCCCACCCACTCACACATACACCTCACTGAGCACCCTGGTCACTTGTCACAGGAGAAGTCCCCTTACCTCCTTGCAGGGACTTTTCTGAGCTTCCCTCTCTCTGCTCTTGCTGCTTCTTTATATTTGCATTTTGTGTCTCCCTCCCTTTCCCTGTTGTGTCACCATTGCCGAGACACGGAGCATCCAGCTGCCCTGCTCTCACTCCAGCACTGTGCTGACCTTACCCTGACATCACAGTGCTGGGCTCTGTGCAGGCAGGATGATGTCATGGTGCTGAGATGAGACAGGAAGCTGCTCCAGAAAATGTTATGGGGAGGGGGGGGGATGCCTAAAAGCAGCTGCTCCTGGGACAGACTAAGAGTCCGATCCCCCTCCCTGCACAAGCCCAGGGGAGAAGGGACTGGCACACTTGGCTCACAGGAGACCCAGGGCTGCTCTACAGATGCCCAGTTCCATGAGCTTGTGCGATAAGCAGGAAGAACTAGACTCAGAAATGAGCAGAGTCTGACCTAGTGGAGGCACAACTGAAAACTGAGTGGGGGGAATGCTTGTCCATATGGTCGGCACAATCCCTGAAGGGGAGATAGAATGGGAAGACGAGGCAGAGGGGGCATTTTACATCAAAGGGATTTACCAGGTCAGTAAGATACAGTGGGACGGTGAGGAGCAGGGGCGGGAAAATCCTTTGGACAAAGCAGAAACTGTGGTGGCATGGACTTAGCAAGAGTGAAAACTTAAATACTTTACTGCAACAACATTTCAGAGAGCTAACTCTTCTGGAAGAACATACTTCCAAGCCTAGAATTACACTGCAACTTGCTCCCACTTTTGAGTTTTCGCCTCCATCTACGTCAGTGAGTTGAACATAGAGGGAAGTTGATCCCTGTTGAGAGAGAAAGTAGGGAGTAGGTCCTGCAGGTCAGCCCCATCCCGAAACAAGCTTGGTGGGAAGCTGGCAATGCAACTTAAAAACAAACCAGAGGGAACTGTGCAGACAAGTTTGCACTGGTTTGAATCACCAGGCAGAGAGAAAGAGAGCTCATCTTAACTTGCTTGGCCCTGTCTGTTATCACTTGTGTCATCATGAGTATAGGTGTGTGGCTATTGTGCAGCTGAAAGCCACTCAGATTAGCACAGAGCTGTGCTTCCTTCTGTAATGTGCACCGTGCAGATGTTTGCTTATCTAAAGACAGATTTTAAAATAAGCAGAAGCTAGTCCCAAAGGGCAGGCACTGAGCTTGAGAGAGCCACAGGACTCTTCTCCATAAGGCTGAGCACTTGACACACTTTAGCAAGGGTGCCTTTCTCTGTTCTGAATATCATTCAATCTGATTGAGGCTGTTGGCTCTGTTATTCTGGAGATCAGTGTCTTGCAGGAATACTTCTGCCTGTAATGGAGCTGACTGTCCACTGGGGGCCATGAGTGTTCCAGGCAAAACAAGCTCCAGAGCAGCAGGCTCCAGCCCAGCCAAACACCACTTCTGCATTGAATGGAGTCAGAGATCCCTAAATAATGGCCAGGAAGTGCCCTGATGCTGTGCTGGAGTCAGCATGACACAAAGACAGACAGTGTGGGTGTCAAACAGGCGGTCTGACAGAGCTTGGCTGGGTGAGCATGGGTCAGAGGTGCCAACACTGAGAGCCAGAGGTTGACGTTGCGCTCTGTGTGAGCCGCATGGCAGTGGACTGGTTCAGACACAATAACTGGAAGGGGTTACCTAGGGAGATGGTGGAATCTCCTTCCTTAGAGGTTTATAAGGCTCAGCTTGACAAAGCCCTGGCTGGGACGATTTAGTTGGTGTTGGTCCTGCTTTGAGCAGGGGGTTGGACTAGATGACCTCCTGAGGTCTCCTCCAACCCTAATCTTCTATGATTCTTTGATTCTATGAACTCCCTTCTGAAACTAGAGCAGTTCCCATCTGGGTGCACAACTGAGTCACACCGGCCTTCCATGGAGTTAACACAGGAGTTAGCCTGCATTGTGGCTGGAGAGCTATGCAGAGTTCCGGCAGCAGAAAGAACTTTAGCTCTGTCCTTCAGTGACACCAGTTTCCAGTCTTCTTTCCTTTTGTGTATCCTTCAGCCCTTTAGTCATGCAGCTGGTTTGCAGAAGGTCCCTCTGATATTCTAATGTGATATTTAAGATCAAGAACATTTTCTTAGGACTAGTGGAAGTTGTCAGGCCCAAGCTGTTCTAAAGTTTGAAAAGCCAGTATATAATAATAATAATATAATAATACATGGAGATATGCCAATCTCCTAGAACTGGAAAGACCTTGAAAGGTCATCGAGTCCAGTCCCCTGCCTTCACTAGCAGGACCAATTACTCTCCCCTGACAGATTTTTGCCCCAGATCCCTAAATGGCCCCCTCAAGGATTGAACTCACAACCCTGGGTTTAGCAAGCCAATGCTCAAACCACTGAGCTATCACTCCCCCAATCAAAGTCAATTGTCCATATCACTCCCATCCTCATCTTCCCTTTGTCATCTGCTCTTTGTAAGGTCCTGTAGAAGTTTGCATTCTACAGCTGAAGAATTTGTACAGACTTGCATGTAGAAATCAGTCAACGCTACACTCGGTTGATGCGGCAACTCAATGGTGTCGGATGCCATCAGATGGTCAAGAGACATCTACATAGAACACATCACTGGACATCGGCAATGCCAGGAGGGATGAGATGGAGTGCCGATGGCAGTGGGGAAAGTAACTGAAATACTTCCCTGATAGATTGTATTTTCTAAATGGACAGCCTACCCTAATTCTCAGTTACTGGGGGACAATCTTCACTCATTGATATATTTTGCTTTCCACAACCAAATCTCTATACAACTTTTCATGGGTGATGTACCTGAATAATTGGATGCTAATATCTAAACTGTATTCTTAAATGTATTCACCTAAATCTGAGTTATTGCTGATTATGTACTATTTGTATCATATTTGTATCATATGACTTTTAAAAACAAACTTTGTATCTGTGGATAATCTAGCACTCTACCCAGATGTAGAGACATCTTTTCTCAAACCTGTGTATTATATAATTTTAACATTAGCTTTAATCAAAAAAATTATATCAGTTGTATGCATGATGCCTTGTCACAACACTAATTGTTATTCTTCACGTCGGCACTATACAACGAGAGGCAAGGTGTGGGAGGTAATATCTTTTATCGGAATGAGAGAGACAAGCTTTTGAGCTTCACGGAGCTTTTCTTCAGGTCTGAGCTTAACAATGATGTTCTGGACCTCGGAGGGTTGTTTATAGAGAGAGGCTGAAATTTTCAAAACTGAGTAAGGGACTGAAGGTGGGCATTCATTTTAATGGGAGTGGTGTGGCCAAATCCCCAAACATAATCAATCAATCTGCATTTACTAATACTTCTATAAGTGGCGGGTCACAGAATCTTTATGAAGATTGCTGAAAGGTGCCTTCATTATCACCTGTTTGTCCAATCAAGATGTGAAAAGTATCTGTATTATTCAGTGGACTGTATACAGCTGTAAGGATGGCTAAAGTCCCTGCAATAACCACAGGGTTAGCGTGGTTCCATTTTAACATTTCTGGTCACAGACGCGAGGAAACTGATTTTAAAATATAAAATTATTTGTTTCATCATTTTTTCTTCTCAGGTCACACAAGTCTCATCAGGAGGCCATACCACTCTCCTGGCATCAGTGTGTCCTTAATCCAAGTGCTCCATGAGTGGGAAGGGTGGTCTGCAGCATAAAGCACTGGATTGGGACTCACAAGACTTGGCTAAGCCACAGATTTCTTGTGTAACCTTGGGCAAGTCCGGTAATCACTGTGTCTCACTTCTCCATCTGTAAAATGGGCCTAATATGCCCCTCTTTCACAGGTGTGCTGTGAGGATACAATCCATGAATGATTGTGAGGTTCTCAGATACTATGGCAAAGAGAGCTACATACATACTGTGACAAAGTTCCTCCTCTACCTTGGTGAGTCCTGTGCTTATTGGCGGATTTTGATCGCCTCAGAGATCTTCCCCTCTGGTAGAACCCACAGTCAAATTCCTCCTGTGTCTGATCAGGAGTTGGGAGGTTTGGGGGGAACCCAGGCCTGCCCTCTACTCCGGGTTCCAGCCCAGGGCCCTGTGGATTGCAGTTGTCTATAGGGTTTCCTGTAACAGCTGCATGACAGCTACAACTCCCTGGGCTACTTCCCCACAGCCTCTGCCCAACACCTTCTTTATGCTTACTGCAGGACCTTCCTCCTGATGGTCTGCGGATGCTTGTACTCCTCAGTCCTTCAACTCTTCTCCCTCTCAACTCCTTGTGTGCCTCTTGCTCCCAGCTCCTCGCACGCAACACCACAAACTGAAGGGAGCTCCTTTTTAAACCCAGGTGCCCTGATTAGCCTGCCTGTCTTAATTGATTCTAGCAGGTTCTTCTTAATTGGCTCCAGGTGTCCTAATTAGCCTGCCTACCTTAAATTGGTTCCAGAAAGTTCCTGCTTGTTTTAGTACAGCCCCTGCTCTGGTCACTCAGGGAACAGAAACCTGCTTCTCCAGTGGCCAGTATCTCTACTCCCCATTCTCTTGAGGTTGTCCTGCTGGCTGGTTGCTCCCCTGGCGGCTGCTGCTGTAGGGGGGACCCTGCTGGTGTGACCCCCAATGGGGGAGTGTGAGGCCCCACTGTTTCCATCATTTTGGGGGCCTCCCCCGGCTAGGTTGCTGTTGCCTTGCTGCTGCAGAGTCTGCTATTGCTGCTGGAGCTGAAGAAGGAGTGGAGGAAGCCTTGTTCTGTGGAGGGGGATTATAACATCTTTGCTTGTGCAGTGGTAGGTGCCTTTGTTGTGGGGAATTGGGGGAGTGGCGTGGAGCCCTCCCCCTGGCCTGTCTGCCCCCCCCTCCTACCACCACCGATGCCCCCTTCGCTTTTTCACCTTTCTACCTGTCTCTTGGCTCTGTTCTCCACTCCCCAGCCCAGCAGTTTGCTCTGTCCTTCTTTCCACTCCAGGACAGTAGCTGCAGCGAGCAGGCATTTGTTTGTCAGGCGCCCGTGAGTGCGCGTTTCCCTTCCCCTCCCTTGGTTTTGTCCTCCCTCCCTTGCTGCATTTGGCTGGTGGGCTTCCCTTTCCCCCTGCTTTGCCCCCTGTCCTGTCCTTGCAGCTGTCTGCCCCCTTTCCCTTTGCTGCCTGTCCTGCCCATTCCCTTTCTGCCCACCCTGTTTGCTCTGTTTTGCCCTGCCCTGTTTTTTTTGGTCCTTGGTTAGTTTGTTTGTCCCGCCCTCCTGATCAGACCGTCCCCTTCGTTCCGACCCTTTGCTTTTTGCCCCCCCTCCTGGTTAGCCCTCATTGCCAGCGTGCCCACGTCCCTTTCTCCGCGCCTGGAACCCACCCCACCCCACCCCCGTTCTGTTATTTCCCTCACCGATGTGCACTCCGTTATGATGTTTTAGTTTTCGCTGGCGCCGGGCTTTCCGTTGACCCCCTTGCTGGGGTTTGTCACTTGGAGTCGGCCGAGGTCGCTGCAGCTGAGGAGGTGGGTAGCACCGCCTCCTTTATGGAGTCTCTTCCTGAGGGGGTAACGGACGGTGCCCACATTGTCCCGCTGCCATCTGTACCCCTTGTGGGTGCCGCGGCGGCTATTGCCCCCGCTGCCGTCGAGGGGGAACCCGTGGAGGTGGGTGGGGAGTTTACTTCCATCTTTGATGAGATCGAGGCCCTAGGTTTGACTCCAACCACCGAGCGGGTGGATGTTCCCCCGCTAGGGGGCCTCGGTCAGGGCGCTTGTGATCTGTCACCCCCCCACCCCCCTTTTCCCTCGCCTCAGGCGGATGTCCCTGTCTTGGCCATTGCACCGCCCCAGGACCTGACCATCTGCCCGGCAGCAAATGGTGACCTGGCTGGTGCCGCCGTGCCCAGTGAGGCGACGGCTGAAGCCAAGCGGCCGGGCTCTGAGCCTGTGGGTGTTGAGTTTTCTGTAGTAGGGTTGCGGCCCTCCCTCCCCCCGAGTGCTGTTATCGTAGGTGCCTCATTCAGTGGGGCACCTAGGCCTGGTGTGGTGGAGGCGTCCCACTCCCTTGTTGTCCCTCAGCCCATAACGCTGGGTCAAGGGGCACTGAGACCCGGTGGTCCTGTCACTCGGGCCCCTGATTTTGTCCCTGTTCCCTGCCCTGATCCTGTTCCCGTCCCAGATCTGTGTCCTGACCCTATCCCCAACCCCACCCCTGTCCTTGACCCCGTCCCTACCCTCTATTCTTTTCCTTCTCCTGTCATTGCAGCTCCCGGGGTTGCCTCATTTTCTTTTTATGAAGGCCCCCGGGAAGCGGTTTTTGTCTTTCCTTCTCCTGGCCCATCCGGGGCTGCAGTGCTCCCTCCGCCACGTTCCCTAGGGCCACATGTTGTGTCAGGTGGCGCGGCGCCAGAGGGACGGGCGTTGCGGCGGGGCTCTGATCCCTGCGTACCTGTCTCGATGGGCCACGAGGCCAGCAGGGGGGCCCAATTGGGGGACGCCCAGGGGTCTGTGACCCCGGTCCCTGCCGCGCAGAGGAGCGAGATGCACTCTTTCTTGGAAGACACTCGTGGCTCCACGAACAGAGTGCGTCTTGCTCTTCAGCGCTGGGGTGATTTTCATCTGGTTCTCCAGACCGTGAGGGCCGTGTTGGGGGAGGGCAAAGGGACCGGGAAGCACAGCGCAGCAGCTTACCAGCGGGCCCGCAGCTTCCGTGATGCCCTGCTGTCTTTCGGGGTCGGTCACGGTTTGCTGCGGGGTCCAATGGGAACCACTAGCGCCCCTGACCGCGAGGATCATCCCCAGCCTTCCTCATGTCGCCGACCATCTTTGCAACTTTAAACACTCGGGGCTGTAAGCTGGGTCTCCACAGGTGCCGGGTGCTCTCCTTCCTTCGGGAGGGGGGGTACTCGGTTATCTTCCTGCAGGAGACCCACACGGACCCAGCCGCCGAAGCGAGCTGGCGGCTGGAGTGGGGGGGACAGGGTCTACTTTAGCCACCTTTCAGCCCGTCTGGGCGGGGTGGCGACCCTGTTCTCCCCACACCTACAGCCCGAAGTGCTGGGGATCACCGAGGTCGTGCCGGGTCGCCTGCTGCATCTCCGGGTTAGGGTGGAGGGGCAGACGATACATCTTGCAAATGTCTATGCCCCGGCATCTGGCCCGGAGAAAGCACGATTCTTTCAGCAGGCGTCCGCCTTCCTCAGTACTCTGGATCCTCGCGAGTGCCTGGTCCTGGGCGGAGATTTCAACTGCACCCTCGAGGAGCGGGACCGCACGGGGATCGAGTCGAGCCCGGCCGCTGCAGACGCCCTCAGGGAGATCGTAGTCCATCACTCCCTGGTGGACGTCTGGCGCGACCACCACCCGGACGATGACTCTACGTTTACTTTTGTCCGGGTGGAGGAACAACGGTCGAGCCACTCCCGGTTGGATCGAATTTATTTTTCTCGGCGTCATCTTTCGCAGGCCCACTCCTCCAGCGTTCGACCGGCCCCGTTTCCGGACCACCATTTGGTGGCCGTGACGGCCTCTCTTTCTTCGGAGAGGCCGGGGCCGGCCTATTGGCACTTCAATAACGGCCTGCTGGAGGATGTGGGGTTTGTTGTATCCTTCCGGGAGTTTTGGCTGACCTGGCGGGAACAGAGGCGTGCCTTTCCCTCAGCGCAGCGGTGGTGGGATGTTGGGAAGGTGCGTGCCCGGCTCTTCTGCCGTAGCCACACCCGGGGTGCCAGCCGGCGGAGGGATGTGGTGATAGAGCAGCTGGAGCGGGAAGTGTTGGAGCTGGAGAGGCGTCTGGCCGCCAGCCCCGGAGATCCACCCCTCTGTGGAGCGCACCGGGAGAAGCGGGAGGAGCTCCGGGCCCTTGACGATCTTCGGGCCTGGGGTGCCTTCGTACGATCCCGCATCCGTCTCCTGCGGGAGATGGATCGTGGCTCCCGCTTCTTCTATGCCCTGGAGAAGAAGAGGGGGGCAAAAAAGCACATCCTCTGCCTTCTGGCGGAGGACGGCGCCCCCCTCACAGATCCGGCGGAGATGCGCGAGAGAGCCCGGGCCTTCTACGCTGGCCTTTTCTCCCCGGATCCTACTGATGCCGATGCTTGCGGGGTGCTTTGGGACGGGCTCCCAACGGTCAGCACGGGCGACCGGGACCGGCTAGAGCTGCCTCTCACTCTGGCCGAGTTCTCGGAAGCCCTCCGTCTCATGCCCACTAATAAATCTCCGGGCATGGACGGGCTGACCGTGGAGTTCTACCGCGTGTTCTGGGATGTCCTCGGCCCGGACCTTGCCACCGTCTGGGCCGAGTCTCTGGAGAGCGGGGTCCTCCCTCTGTCGTGCAAGCGAGCGGTGCTCGCCTTATTGCCGAAGAAGGGGGACCTCCGCGACCTCCGGAACTGGCGTCCCGTCTCGCTCCTCAGCACGGACTATAAGGTCGTGGCGAAGGCCATCTCGCTGCGGCTGCGGTCCGTGCTGGCGGACGTGATCCATCCAGACCAGACCTACACCGTCCCGGGCCGTACCATCTTTGACAATCTTTATCTGGTCCGGGACCTCTTGGAGCTTGGGTGTAGGGATGGTCTGTCGTTCGCCCTCCTGTCCTTGGACCAGGAGAAGGCGTTCGACCGGATGGACCACGGGTATCTCCTGGGCACTCTGCGGGCATTCGGCTTTGGGCCCCGGTTTGTGAGGTTTCTCCAGGTGCTGTACGCTTCCGCGGAGTGTTTGGTCAAGCTCAACTGGACCCTGACCGCACCTGTCAGCTTCGGGCGAGGGGTGCGTCAAGGCTGCCCGCTGTTGGGTCAACTGTACTCTCTGGCCATTGAGCCCTTCCTTCGTCTCCTTCGTATGAGGTTGACGGGGTTGGTGCTCCATGAGCCGGAGGTGCGGTTGGTCCTGGCAGCGTACGCCGACGACGTGCTCCTCGTGGTCCAGGACCCGGATGATCTGGTGCGGGTGGAGGCCTGTCAAGCTGTGTACTCGGCGGCCTGCTCCGCCCGGATCAACTGGGTCAAGAGCTCTGGCCTGGTGGTTGGGGCTGGGTGGCAGGCGAGCTCCCTCCCACCCGCGCTCCAGGCCATTCGGTGGAGCGCGGGTCCGCTGCTCTATCTGGGCGTTTATTTTTCCGCCACGCATCCGTCTCCGCCGGAGAACTGGCACGGTTTGGAGGGCAGGGTGACTGGGCGGTTGCGGGGCTGGACGGGACTGCTCCGGTGTCTCTCTCCCTTCGGGGTAGAGCACTGGTGCTCAACCAGCTGGTCCTGTCCATGCTATGGCACCGACTCAACACCCTTTGCCCGCCCCCAGATTTCCTGGCCAATCTCCAGAGGTTGATTCTGGGATTTTTTTGGCCAGGACTGCATTGGGTCTCTGCAGGGGTTCTCCATCTTCCCCTGGAGGAGGGCAGACAGGGCCTGACGTGCATGCGCACGCAGGTCCACGTCTTCCGCCTCCAGGCCCTGCAGAGACTCCTTTATAGTGCAGGTGGCTCGGCGTGGAGCACGTTGGCGCATGCCTTCCTCCGCCGCCTGCGAGGGCTCCGATACGACCGGCAGCTCTTTTTCCTCCGTCCGAGGGGTCTTCCGCGAGACCTCTCTGAGCTGCCGGTCTTCTACCAGGACCTCCTCCGTGCCTGGAAGCTGGTTTCAGCAACCAGGTCCTTTGTGGCCACCGAGGGGGTAGATCTCCTCGCGGAGCCCCTGCTACACAATCCCCATCTTCGTGTGCAGGTGGCGGAGTCCCCCTTGGTGTGCCGGAGGTTGGTCCAGGCGGGAGTCACTAAGATCGGAGACCTCCTGGACTACGACCTGGGGGGTTGGGTGGACCCCCGGGCGCTTGGTCGGCGCATGGGGCTCTCCACCCTTATAACCCCCAGGCGCGTACTCCAGGAGGTGGAGGCAGTTCTGTCTCCCGCGGCTCGGTCTTTCCTCGAGCGGGTCCTGTGAGAGGGTGCGCCCCGCCCGTCCCTCACTCCAGGCCCTCTGGATCTTTCCATCGGCCCCCTGCCCCGTGAGCCTTCCCGGCCTCCCCCTCCTCATACATCGAGCCGGCTGCGAACAATGCAGCCGGTTCGTTTCCAAACCGCGCCAAGGGACCATCTTTACGCGCTCGTGCTGCACACGCTCCATTTCCCCACCCTCATATCCCGCCCAGACACCAAGTGGCGGGACCTGTTACCAACAGTGGAGGGTGGGGGACCCCGGTGGGCCAGTTTGTATTCTACCTTAGTCCCGCGGCCCGCCGGGGATATCAGCTGGCGGCTCCTGCATGGAGCAGTGAGCACGGGCGTGTACTTGGCGCAGTTTACCCCGGTCCCTGAAGCCTGTCCCTTCTGTGGTGAGAGGGAGACCCTGGCGCACGCGTATCTTCAGTGCGCCAGGCTGCAGCCTCTCTTTCGGCTCCTCCAGAACCTCTTATTGAGGTTCTGGTTGCACTTTTCCCCTCACCTGTTTATTCATGCACACCCAATTCGAGGCCCCACAAAGTCGCGGGACCACCTCGTCAACCTCCTCCTAGCCATGGCCAAGGTGGCCATTCGGAACACCAGGGAGGAGAGGTTGGCAGAGGGAGGGGCCTGCGACTGTGGGGCTGTTTTTCGTTGTTTTATCCGCTCACGCATCCGGGCAGAGTTCCTCTGGGCAGCGTCCGCTGGCTCCCTCGATGCTTTCGAAGAGCAGTGGGCGCTGTCCGGGGTTCTCTGCTCGGTGTCCCCTTCTGGTTCCTTAGTTTTAGCCCTTTGACCCTCACGCCCGCTCCTGTTCTTTTATTTGTTGCCCCCCGGATTTATTTGGGATCTAGGTTTTGTGGATCCCTCCCCTTAGGCTGAGGGGTGGGATCCTTTAGCAGTGGGCGGGCTTCGCCCGCCCACTTCCCGGATACCAATAGGATCAGACTTCTGTACCCCACTTGTCTGGGTCTGTCACAATACGTAAACAGAGATTCAAGATTTGAAGGATGGTCGTGGGCCAATATCCTGAACCTCGGCACCTTTCTTTGTTGAAGCCTCTGCTTACCAGGGCAAGACACACTTGCTGGGTCAGACACCACATTGAAAAAGAGCCTTCGAAGCACCACAGACTAGCATCATGACACAGACTGGTCTCAGTTGGAGACCTCCGGAAATCCCAAGAAGCTCTGCTTTCTTCAGAGAGCTTGGGGAAAAGTCTCCAGGACAGGGGGAGATCACTATACTACCCCTACCACTCTTAACCTCTGAACATCACTGTGTCTCATTGCTCTTCTAGACAGGTCCAGTCACAAAAGACTATGGTCTCCACACACCAAGAAGGTGCCAACGGGACAGGGAACTCGACACTTCTGGTAAACATTGAGAACATGGACAGAGGGAAGGGAAAACTGTCAGCAAAGCACTGAGACAATCAGTGCACCAAGTGCCAAAGGAATATTCTCCTTTGAGGGCAATGACCAGGTCAACAATCTGCAGCTCAGCAAAATCGCAGATGCACGTGAACTACAGTGGCTGAAAACCGTACTCTCCTTGCAGGCACTGACATGTCAGAGCTGTAGATAAAAGGAAACTGGCACTGAGAGGAAACACACCAGGGAACTGTAGTGCAAGCCAAGCAAGAGCCACAGAATCGCCCTCTAAATCAAAATCCAAGTTTGCAGGGACAGCAGGAAGCTGGAGCCAGCCTGAGAGGCTGCAGCGCTGATTGGGGGATGAGATGCTCCTTAGCTGAACACAATCAGAAAGAAGTAACTGAGGGAGCAGGGGCAGGGGCCGTTGGACCAGAACACAGGGCAGGGGCTCAGCTCCTGCCCAACCACCAGCGCTTCACAAGGGTAGAAATTCTAATAGGGAGCTTCGGAACTGTCTGCCACTGGAGACCTGAGACCCAAGTGTTGATACCTGTGTGATGAGACCATCAGAGAAACGGGGCAAACCCAGCAGAAATATGAGAGCTGGTCATGGTTGGAATAAGATGCAAGATATGTTTTCTCATTCAGGCTTTCCTCTTAAGTACATTTGGTCTTGAGGCTGCTCTCCGCAAAGCCACATCGGCTGCTGCAGGAGGCCATGGCACATGCTCCAATTCTGAAGAAGCTGTTTGGCACCGAAAGCCCACTGGCTTATTACAGCGATAAATGCTTCTCACAGCCATAATGAAATCAACATGCATCATGTCCTCCTCCTCCAGTTTTCCAGTTACCAGGGGCTCTGCTGTGATTGTTAAACAGAATGTGGCTCTTTGACCTCACTCTGTGTGCTGCCCCCAGTCACAGATCTGGAGATTGCGGCCAATTGAGACCTGACACTGGAGCACATTGCTCCCAGAGCTGTGCCAGCAGGTTCGGCCAGTCGCGGCTCCCACTGGCCACGGTTCGCCGCTCCAGGCCAATGGGGGCTGCAAGACGCGGTGGACAGCACAGCCCCCGGCCCACGCCGCGTCCCGCAGCCTCCGTTGGCTGGGGACGGTGAACCGTGGCCAGTGGGAGCCACGACCGGCCGAACCTGCCGCCGCAGCAGGGGCTTTCCCTGAAGAATCGGTGAACCACAGTTGAGAACCACCTTGGTAAGTGGAGCGACCCGTCCCCAGCCCACTCCACTCCCCTGGTGCCCAGCCACGCCGCCGGTGAGTGCTGAGGGGTGGTTCCCCCTGCCCCCCCAAGGCTGAGAGCCAGGGGAGCAGAGCGGAGCAGGCTGGGGCCAGGGGGTGGTTGCTCCCCTGCCACCTCCCACGGAGGCCTGAGGCCAGACTCCTCGCAGAGGCCTAGGGCCCTCCACAGCCCCTCCACAGGGGTGATGCGTAGAGCACCAAAATGGCTAGGGATGACCCTGTCTGGATTAGGAATATAATGTAAACAGTAAGGATATTATTACAGCAGGAAACCAAGGGTGGGTGCCACACACCCCTCACCATAACCGTGCTGTTGTCATGTCCTTGAGCCGCCTTGGAGAAGGGGTTTTGGTGATTCAGACATTGCCACTGCTCTGTAGATACTAGAGAACGGCTCTCCATCCCGCTGTTCACTCCTGTGATAAATGAAGGTGAGCGAGAGCTCCCTTTTATGGACCCAGCCAGCTAGTTAGCTATAAAAATCCCTCTTAGTAGCTGTTCTCTACTTGCTTTACCTGTAAAGAGTTAAACATCACTGCGATGCATAGGTAAAAGGAAGTGAGTGGTCACCTGGCCAAAAGAATCATAGAATATCAGGGTTGGAAGGGACCTCAGGAGGTCATCTAGTCCAATTCCCTGCTCAAAGCAGAACCAATCCCGAACTAAGTCATCCCAGCCAGGGCTTTGTCAAGCCTGACCTTAAAAACCTCTAAGGAAGGAGATTCCATCACCTCCCTAGGTAACCCCAGTGCTTCACCATCCTCCTAGGGAAAACGTTTTTCCTAATATCCAACCTAAACCTCCCCGCACTGCAACTTGAGACCATTACTCCTTGTTCTGTCATCTGGTACCACTGAGAACAGTCTAGATCCATCCTCTTTGGAACCTCCTTTCAGATGAAAGCAGCTATCAAATCCCCCTTCGTTCTTCTCTTCTGCAGACTAAACAATCCCAGTTCCCTCAGCCTCTCCTCATAAATCATGTGCTCCAGCCCCCTAATCACGTTTGTTGTCCTCTGCTGGACTCTTTACAAATTTTCCACATCCTTCTTGTCGTATGGGGCCCAAAACTGGACACAGTACTCCAGATGAGGCCTCACCAATGCCGAATAGAGGGGAATGATCACGTCCCTTGATCTGCTGGCATTGCCCCTACTAATACAACTCAAAATACCGTTAGCCTTCTTGGCAACAAGGGCACGGTGTTGACACATATCCAGCTTCTCATCCACTGTAACCTCTAGGTCCTTTTCTGCAGAACTGCTGCCTAGCCATTCGGTGCCTAGTCTGTAGCAGTGCATGGGATTCTTCTGTCCTAAGTTAGGGACTCTGCACTTGTCCTTGTTGAACCTCATCAGATTTCTTTTGGCCCAATCTTCTAATTTGTCTAGGTCCTTCTGTATCCTGTCCCTACCCTCCAGCGTATCAACCACTCCTCCCAGTTTAGTGTCATCTGCAAACTTGCTGAGGGTGCAGCCCACGCCATCCGCCAGATCATTAACGAAGATATTGAACAAAACCAGCCCCAGGACCAACCCTTGGGGCACTCTGCTTGATACCGGCTGCCAACTAGACATAGAGCCATTGATCACTACCCGTTGAGCCCGACGATCTAGCCAGCTGAGCCAATAGGAAGGCTAGAACTTTTTTAAATTGAAACAAGACTCCCCGTTTGTTTGTCTGTGGTTGTTCTCGGAGAGAGGCAGACAGGGCTGTAACTATGCTGTAAGCTTGGATCCAGGTATGAAAAATCATTTATATCATACCTAGAAATTACTCATTTGAAATCCCAGATATGTAAGTAGATCAGAAAATGTCTAAGAAGACATGATCAGGTTTATCTCCATTTATTTCTTTATGGCTTGTGGACTCCTCTGTGCTAACCCCAAATGCTTTTGTTTCGCTTGTGACCTTTAAGCTGGACCTCAAGAATGTTATTCTTGATGTTTAATCCTTGTAAGTGGTTTTTTTAAATCTAGCAATAGCCTGAGTTTCCAGATGTATTTTCTTTCTTTTTGTTTTTAATAAAATTTACCTTTTTTAAGAACAGGATTGGATTTTTGTGTCCTAAGAGGTTTGTGCACATGTTTAATTAGCTGTTGGCAAAGCTGATTTCCTTTGTTTTTCTTTCTTGGCTCTTCCCTGGAGGGGGTGGGAGTGAAAGGGCATGAGGGTAACCCACAGGAAGAAATTCCCAAGTGCTCCTTCCTGGATTCTCAAAGGGGTTTTGCACTTGGGTGGTGGCAGCATCTACCAATCCAAGGTCAGAGAAAAGCTGTAACCTTGGGAGTTTAATACAAGCCTGGAGTGGCCAGTATTAATTTTTAGAATCCTTGCGGGCCCCCACCTTCTGCACTCGAAGTGCCAGAGTGAGGAATCAGCCTTGACAACTCCTAGCAATGGCTGGATTTGCTCTATAAGACGACGAAGGAAGGAAGGAAGCACACAGCTCTGGCAGTCATTTCCTGCAGCACTGCTGTAGGGCAAGGCAGCCTTGGGGAGAGATTATAGCTGTGTGTAACGCAAGGCAGAGCTGCTTTATAAATGCCGATTGCAGACACCAGTGGGCCAGTCAATAATTCAGGTCTAGCCCCTGGAGGAGAAAGGATGTGTCTGAGAATGTTGAAGCCATGTACACACTGTAGAAACACAGGTGGTTAATTGGAAGTGCTGAAGTTGCTAGGCAACTGGGGTTCAGGACCACTTCTTTTCTCAGCTCCTTTTTCGTCCTAGTGTGGTACAGCTGTAGTCAGGGCTTTGGAGCTGTGCTCCGGCTCTGCTCCAGCTCCAGGCAAAACCTGCAGCTCCACTGCTCCGGAGCTGCTCCACGGGCTCTGCTCCAAAGCCCTGGCTGTAGTGACTGCTTAGAATCTGTTTATTAAGTGGCACTGTCTTTGGTAAGATCTAGTAACCAAGGAGGTGAGAGGCAGCTGTGGTACACAGCAGGAAAGCACTGTGCAAGCTTCCCTCTCTCTGCCTCAAAACAGGCAGTGCTGGAAAGGACACTGTGATGGGATAGGTCACAGAAACCCCCTTGGGACGGCCACCTGATGTATTGAGACTACTTCAGAACCCTGCCTTCTTGAGCCAGACACGCCAGTCTGCTCCAACACAGACCCAGGGTCTGAACCACAATCCCCCAAAACTGCAGACTTAACTGAAAATGGCTTCGAAAGTGCTCCTGTTTCTAGCACCCAGATACCCAGCTCCCAATGGGATCCAAACCCCAAATAAATCCATTTTACTCTGTATAAAGCTTATACAGGGTAAAATCATAAATTGTCTGCCCTCTATAACACTGATAGAGAGATATGCACAGTTGTTTGCTCCCCCAGAAATTAATTACTTACTCTGGGTTAATTTATAAGCAAAAAGTGATTTTATTAAATATTAAAAGTAGGATTTAAGTGGTTCCAAGTAATAACAGACAGAACAAAGTAAGTTACCAAGCAAAATAAAATAAAACACGCAAGTCTAAGCCTAATACAGTAGGAAACTGAATACAAATGAAATCTTACCCTCAGAGATGTTCCAAATAAGCTTCTTTCACAGACTAGACTCCTTTCTAGTCTGGGCCCAATCCTTTCCCCTGGTACAGTCCTTGTTCCAGCTCAGATGGTAGCTAGGGGATTTCTTATGACTGCAACCCCCTTTGTTCTGTTCCACCCCCTTTTATAGCTTGGCACAAGGCGGGAATCTTTTGTCTCTCTGGGTCCCTAACCCTCCTTCTAAATGGAAAAGCACCAAGTTTAAGATTTATTCCAGTACCAGGTGACATGGTCACATGTCCTGTGAGACCCCAAACCTTCATTCTTCCCGGCCTGACTCACAGGAAGGCTTGCAAGTAAACAGAGCCATCTACAGTCAGTTGTCCTGGTTAATGGGAGCCATCGAGATTCCAAACCACCATTAATGGCCCACACTTTGCATAATTACAATAGGACCTCAGAGTTATATTTCATATGTCTAGTTTCAGATACAAGAATGATACAATCATACAAATAGGATGAACACATTCAATAGATTATAAACTTTGTGATGATACCTTACAAGAGACCTTTTGCATAAAGCATATTCCAGTTACATTATATTCACACTTATTAGCATATTTTCATAAAATCATATGGAGTGCAACGTCACAGCCCCCACAGCAACACTTCCAGAGGCCATATCCCCCACCCCTCATTGCTGTACTAGCTGAACAGATCACCATCAGTAATTCACATACTGCTCAAGGAGGGGAAATAGCCCTTTCAAATATTATTGTTTTCAAATTGGGAAACTGAGGCACAGATGGATTAAGTGACTTGCCTAACGATGGCTGGTTGAGCTGGGAATTGGTCTCCTGTAGCCTAGTCCAGTGCCCAAGGCACTAGGCCATCCTTCCTGTGCCCCACAGCTGCTTCCGCTTACTGTCAGCTTTTCCATGGACTCTGTGATTAGCTAATCTCATCCTGTGTAACAGCATTTGGATCACAAAGGTGAAGGCAAGGCATGAGGAAGGGATGGAGGAGTTGGTAGTTAGAAAGGCTAGCAGAAGGAACCGGGAAATGCGATATTTAGATTGGGTCCGACCAGGAAAGGCAAGGAGAGGGCAGGACTGCCAACAGGAAAAGGATGACATAGGAAATAGGCCGGTGTTGCATCCCCCTTCCGCACGTTTGTTTAATGTCTGTTTAAACTCTAACTCAGTCTTACCTGACAGTAACAATGTAACCTTTGCACTACAGAAACATTATTTTGGTGCTTTGCACAGTCAGGTCAAAAAGGTTCCAAGTAAGGAACGTTTGTCACTTAATTTGCAGACTATTCTGCATCCTCAGTCATCTCCCTGCTGGAACGTTCCTCCTGCTCATCAGTCTCAATTTTCCCTTTCTTAATTTCCTTGCGTTATTTGCCATTAGTAATGGGTATAAGTTAATGTATGGCGAGGTGACGCCCAGAACTGACAGCTAGAACCTGCACTGAAGCCAATGGGAGCTTTGCCAGACTGCAGGAGCAGACTCTAAATTCCAAGTGTGATCTGACCACAGCTATGCTGAAAGGGATTATTACCACTAGCCCTTCCTTGCAGCAAATGCCTCTCATATGTGCTGCCCGCTATGACTCCAGCATTAATTTCACCATGACCCTCACAGGCGTTTCCTACCAATTTTTTAATCTTCTCCCCAAACAGCTGTTTCTTCAAATGTTCTTGGCCCCTATGCCATTCGCTGCATCTTTCCAACCTGAGTCTCATTCTCTGCTCCTGCTTCTAGTTTCCCAAGTCAACTCTACTCGTGCCCCTCAATCCCAACCTGCAGCCCCTCCTCTTACTGCAGATAGGAGGCAAGCCAAGTCTCTGCAGCTGTCTGTCCAAGCTGCCAGATAACATTATTATGGAGGCCCCAGTCACAGCTGTAGAGTTAAGGCTGAGTTTTGAAGCAGGGATTCACCCTCTGTGTTCTATTTGAAGATTGTGCTGTGTCTGCCCCCACGTCACAGCTCCTGCTCTCTGGACACAGAATGAATTTCCTGGGAATTGCTGTGTCAATCCGTTAATTGGTTTATGATTAGTTTCATGTTAGTAATTTAGTTTAAAATTAATTTTTAAATGGGTCCTTTGGGGACGATAGCTGCCAGCCTTTGGTCCCAAATGATCTCGGTAAGGGGACACCACAGACTCTTCAAACTTCCCACGTAGCTGAAACTCACTGGAATCTCGCACACTGGCTGCATTCGAAGAAATTATTTTAGGATTCATGGGTCCCTCCTGAGACCTGCAAATAGAACAGGGAGTCAACACAGCAAAGGGCCCCCTAACCCCACACTCTCAAGTACAGCCCGTACCACATTCTTCGTGGTGCTCACTTGTTCCCATTGCCATCCATCTGCCGAGCAAATCAGCCCCTTCTGAGTCCATTGCAGTAGGCGGCGGGCAGAGGGAACTTGCTGGTTCTGCACTGAAGGGATGTCCTTTGCCTGAACTCTGGCCCAGACTATTTCTGCCTGAGCTCCTAGATGGACACTCAGAGGGAAGGAAGCCACCTATTTAAGCACAAACAGCAAGAAAAGCAGCAAAGGGTATGAAATTTAATGCAAAAAAACCGTACAGAAGAAATGACTGAGAAAAGAATGAAATTACATTCCTTTCCTGCTCACACCACATCCTCCTGCCAGTGCCTGCATGCCGAGGCACTGCGCTGGAGTCATGCTAAAGAACTGAGCCACTTCAACCTGCACTGGTCTGAGGAGCCATGCAAGCTGCAACAAAGCAGTGCATACACGGTATCCTGTTCCAGGCATGCCCAGCGCAGCTGCCTAGCTCTATCCAGCACCGCAGAGTCAGTACGCTCCACACGGCTCACTCCAGCTCCCGGGATCAGGTGCATAATGTCCAGGGGACGAAGAGCACTGGTCCATTTGTTCCCATTGTTGTTTTCCAGCACCGGAATTCCCTCAACCTTCTTTTCTGGAACCCCTTTTCGTCATTGCCCCTCCCAGTGCTATTGCTTATGGAGTTTAATGGAGGGGTTTGGTGTACATGGGTCAGCCTGAGAAAAGCACTGCTCGAAGGCTGACTTCCATATGAGGTAGAGCTAAGGTTGGGCCTGTGGTGAACATACTTGTGGCAGTGGTAAGGGGTGTGTTGGTGATGGGGGGAGGAGTAGAAGGTATGTACTGTTGGGGGCTTGTCATTACTGGATGTCTGCCAGGTTTGCTGTGCATGTGAAGCCATAGCTCTTTCATAACCAAACTGTTCTGGGTATTAATTTTTGATAAATGTAAGATGCAAAAATACAATGGAGAGAGAGATTGTGTCCTATGGTCCAAACCTCCTCCCTGTGAGATTGGACACACACACACACACACACACACACACACACACACACACACACACACACACACACACACACACACACACACACACACACACACACACACACACACACACACACACACACACACTTGGAGCCGGGGGAGGCTGCCCTTCATGGGATCACTGCCTGTTCAAACTACTAGCTTTGATGCACAAACATGTAAACCCTCCCTTGGCTGCTCAGAGGGGCAATTCCACATGTTCTCTCCTAGTCCCTGGAGTAGAGGAACTGCTTTTGTGTTCTTTCCATCCCCCACCCCATCACTACCCTGCCTCCTCCTGCCCCTCCCAACCTTGTCCCACCCAGTTTTTCACATTATCTCCCACTGCTCCTCCATAGTTTTGTTCAATGAGGGACAAAGACTCCACCTTCAGCCAATCAGATTTAGAACTGTGCTGAGCCATGGAACACTTCCAGATGGCCACTAGGCTGTGTTTGTTGTGGATTGCAATAAGAATTAGTGGGCCCCAGAACCCAAGAGGACAGCTAGAATTTCGCTCACTCCTCAGCTCTTGGGGTACATTTTGTTCCTGGCCTAAATTGAGTCCCTGATATTTTTTATTCCAGAATCATAAAACTGTCTGTAATCTTCTTGGGAACTCAGTTTCTAATTTAGTCCAGCCTCGAATGCCTCTGACCCCAAACCCCAGCATTCTCCAAAGCTTTGTGTCATATTAATAACAATTCAGTGCATTTCCCAGGCCCCCGAGTGTCAGGACAAAAATGTAAGTTGTTAATGTTCCCTGCTTTTCAAGTAGGAAATCCCAACTCAGTGGAATCTGGGCTGACTCCAGTACTCCCAGCCCTCACAGTCACCTTTTTCCTCTAGCTTTTAATAGCTTGCTGGGGCTGGGGATGGGGGAGGAGTAAAATGTTTACTTCTCACTCTCATAACTCAGCCCGTTAAAACAAGACAGTGGCTTGGGGTATTGGCACTGGGGCATGGAGCCATTCACATTCAGCTCACTGCTTCCAAAGTCACTAATCAATGAAGCTCTTTCCAGCTAAGTGGACAAGTGCCATCATGAGAACTGGCACTTATTGGCCCATTGTTGGCAGTGTCAACAGAGGAGACAAGAGTCAAATAGGCCATAGAGAAAGAGCTCTCCTGTCTCCCCTGCCAGGGACCCTCCTGGGCAGAGCTGAGCCACAGTTTCAGGGGCCAGTATGAGTGAAGCTCACACTGCTGCTGCCTGTGTTGGACCGGCTCTGTGGATCATTAGAGAGCTGCCATCTGCAGGGCTGACAACATTAAAAACTGCAATAGCTCCATAAAAGACAGCTGCCCAATGGAAAGTCACCTGAAATAATTGTTGTAAGCCAGGAGGTCTGTTTCTGTAGTGACTTCATTCTGCAATCAGGAAAGGGAATTGCATCCTGATGCTGATGGGAGATGGGGAAAATGTCAGACTGAGGGGACATGGCTGGGCACCCTGGGCAATTGTTTCTGGAGAGTTTAATGGGACAATTGCAGATCCTTGTCTTTCCAAGTACCTGTGTACCTAAAGTGACACAATACGTTTCTCTGATATAGCGGCTTTCATAATATAATATATGGAGATATGCCTATCTCATAGAACTGGAAGGACCTTGAAAGGTCATCAAGTCCAGTCCCCTGCCTTCACGAGCAGGACCAAGTACTGTCCCCTGACAGATTTTTGCCCCAGATCCCTAAATGGCCCCCTCAAGGACTGAACTCACAACCCTGGGTTTAGCAGGCCAATGCTCAAACCACTGAGCTATCATGTCCCAAGACATTTTATATTCTTAAATAAGGAAATTGCAGCTATGAATAATACACATCAACAGTAGGAGAGTGAGATTTAGAGGCAGAAGCAGCAGAAAAAGATTCTTTCAGCTGGGCAAGCTGATACAGCAAAGCAAAACAGTGTTGTAGGAACTGCAGGAGAGAAGGTGCTCATACTCTGAGATCCAAGTCTTGGGCACAATGCCTTTCAGAAAGAATCTGCCAAATCTATGTCCCTAACTACTGCTCTACCCAGGAGACTAGTATCTACCCAGAGCCATACACAGAAGATGAGGAATCGTGATAGTCAGCGTTCTACTGCTGTCTAGTAGTTGTGCATTGTTTGTGGTGTCCTCTTCCAGTGGTTTGTCGACACAGAGACTAATTGTCTATCTCTGCTGCCATTTACTCCTTTAGCTCAAGGGGCAGAGGATTTTGTGTATGTATTTAAAAATCCTGGGTTCAAACTGACTGTCTTCGGGGGTGAGGGGGTATAGTATGCAGGATCAGGCCCTACGTTAGTCCTGAATGGGATCCACTCCTACTCATTTATCAAACAGCTAATGAATGTAACTAATATCAATTCACGCGTACCAGCACATGAAAGAAGAGCAAAATTACGACTAGTCTTTTTAAAAGAAAACCTTGCATTTCCATTGAGGAATTATACCAAAATACAGTCCCAATTCAAAAAGAGTCTACATGAGTGGGACTCTAAGCCCACAGGGGGCCCCCCTGAATTCAGACAGGCTCTTCCTGAGAGCCAAGATGCTGCTCCTACAGAGTTTGTTGCACGATCAGGCACTAAAAGACAGGCTGTGTTATGTCATCTGATAGCTGAAGCTCCTCCATCAACTGCTGTGAATTACAAGTAGTATTTTCAAAGGACATGCAGGTCCCAGCCAGGATCAGGGTCCCAGAATACTAGATGCTGTACATACACCTAAGACAGGTCTACAATGGGAACTTTGGCCAGTATAGCAGGGTCAGGTCAGGAGTCTACTTTTTTTTTTTTTTTTGGGCGGGGGGGGTGACATTTCTATCCTGGCACCCACCCACAGTCCTATTGCTGATCTAGCTTCTATCACTCACCAAACCAACATCAGCTGGACCATCAATAGCACTTTTTTGCTGGTGTAAACTGCAGCGACACTGGGAGAGTTTGCTGGCGTAGCTACACTGGCAAACTTTTTCTAGTGTAGAATAGGCCCTTATAAGAGAGGGTCCTTGTCTTCAAGAGCTTACAGGCTAAATAGACAAGAACAAAGGCTGGGGAGAAATGGCTCCTTTCACCATCCAAGCAGAATGAGCCTGGTGTGTTAGCAAATAAAAGAAAGAGAAAAATAGAAAGAGAAACTGGAGCTCTCTCCTGGCAATGGTCTCCTAGCCCTTAATGTTACTTTCAACGGCTTTCTCATTTTTTAAAATATATTTTAATAATTGCCCTGGACAATTCCATGTATTTGTAGTAACTCTCTTTGTCTGTTTCTAATCCCTCTACCTCCCTCCACTGCCTTGTGAAACTAAAGTGTTGCTGGCTCTCACCCTATTTAGTGATTTTCTTAAAGTCCTGGCTCCTGGGAATGAGAATTTTGACATTTGTGTAGAAACACAACACAATTTAAACCAGGCCTGATTGTGGAGAAAAGACTGAAAAATGTGACAGTGCAGGCGAAAGCCAGAGAACAAGAACAGCACACTTGAAAAAAAAAATCACTCATGATTTTTAAGACAATCAATCTCATGCTTTTCAGTGCTTGGGTCTGGCCATGCTACAGCAATTCCACCCAGTGATTTGAGTGGCTTCTCCTTGGAGTCCTGCCCCTCCTCTGTTCCTACCCATGTCACTCACCAACGGCCAATTCTCTCCAGGGAAGTCTGCTCACTATATGGTGGCCATAGGAGTTGGTGATCCAGAGCAGAGGGACGGCCTGCCTGGGGATATTAGCACCTGCACCAATGCACCTGAATTAACACTGTACGGCAAATCCCAGCCCTAATGCTCAGAAAGAAATCCTTCCCCCTACTCCCGTCTCCCCATAATTACCCCACTGTATTTGGAAAAGAAAAGCACTCGTGGAAACTGAGGATTCACTGAGGTGTCACTGCCCCCCTTGGTGCTGAACACGTGCAGTGTTCTGAGACCTTCGCATGCTGTGCTCTGACACTCACAGGGAGGGAGGGGTAGCTTGTACTGCCACTCCCTGAGTTATGCCAGCTCTTGGGATACAGAGAGGACTTCAGTCCGTAGGGCCAAGTTGGCAGTAGTCACACCCTCCCCAACACAGGTTACAGGGCACAGCTGGGGCAAGTGCTGCTGTGTGATCCCTGGGCATGTTCTCTCCTACAGTCGCACCTCCCACACTCCTCCCCATGCTGACCCCTCTGGGAAGCTGTCAGGGGCCGAGGGCCAGCTGGGACAAACAGCTCTGCATGGCACCAGAGCAACAGACACTCCTCCACAAATGCACCATAAAGGAGGCACTTGCCTCCCAAAGCATTGGGATGGAGGCAAAGGGAGCTGCATAAGAGTTAATACATGTGATGTGTCTGCTCCGCCCCAGGGCCCAGTGCCGACTGGCAGTCTGCAGCACTAGGCTGCACACATCTGGGCACAGCACGTTCAGGGGAGCTGTTCTCAGAGCAATGCACTCGCTTACTTGGCATATTGCAATCGAAGGGGTTTGTCTGAACTCTTTATCGTACATTCGCCTTCATTCTCAGCTCGCTGGAAACAACAGAAGGAGCAATTAATTACATGGGAGTGTGGCTGTGTTAGAGATGGGGAAATAACTGATTTTTGGTGCACTGGCAGTTCTGGAAAAACAGTCTGTTAAGGTCAAAACTGGAAGTGAAAAATTCTGAAATTTTCACTGTGTAAACAATGTCCATTTGGGGTCAAATGCAACATTTTGTTCAACCTGAAACATCTTATTTTGGGGGCATCTTTACAGTACTAGTGGTCAGAGGAGGTGGTGTCTGCCGTTAGCCCTGTGGTTAGGCCTCTTCTCCAGTATATAGCAGACTGAGTTTCAATTCCCTTCTCTGCCTGATGTAGAAACATGATTGAATGTGGGTATCCCATCTCCTAAGAGAGGCCCCCCCACCAGAGAGGTCTTCTAGGGCAGCTTTCTCTCAGGGCTAGTCTACACTTGAAATGCTACAGGTGCAACTGTGCCACTGTAGAGCTTCAGCAAAGGCACTATCTACAGGAGGGGTTCTCCCATTGACACAGGTAATCCACCTCCATGAGAGGTGGTAGCTAGGTTGACGAAAGTATTCTTCCATTGGATGTTAGGTCAGCTTAACTATGCTACTTGAGGGTGTGAATTTTTCACAGCCCTGAGTGACGTAGCTAAGCCAACTTAATTTTCTAGTGTAGACTAGGCCTCAGTCTCTTCTCCTACTCAGCCAATACAGCTCCTGACCGGCAGCAGCGCCCACTATTACAGTACTGACCCCTCTCCTCCCCCTCCCCAACACACACAAGCGCACACACACCTGGCAAAGCTCCTGACCTGCAGTTTCATTGGCTGAATTGATTAAGCCAATGAGATTGAAGTATGCAAATGAACCAGCGGGAGGGAGCGATGACAGGCTAATTTACCTCTGAGGTCACAGTGCTCCCCTCCAGGCAGCACCACCCGGGCAGTGTGGAAATCCAGTTTTCCAGTGCTCAGTTTTCCAATTGTCACAAAACCCACATTAGATGTACACAAAAATTAAAAAGGCTTAACCTTGTGACCTTCGCACTGCAGTAACAGAGGTGTGTTTTGCAACAGATATAGGCTGAAGTTGGCAGCATTGCCCTCACAGCTTTACAGGCTGACTACACAGCCATGTAACCCCACCTGTCAGAGTCAGGTTAACACACCCTGAAGGAGTCTGGCTACCACCCAACCCACATATGCGGAGCACTAGGAAACAAGCTTAGCTGGAACCAGAGGCTTTCTGTGCTGCTCCCTAGCCTGCCCACTGCAGCCTCTGGCATTTTTGTTGGCCATCAGATATTTGGGGGGTGAGGGGCAGGTTTTCCTCCCAGCTACCATGAGATGCACTCTCTATCTCAAATGCTGGAGGCAGCTGTAAGAGTGATTCACTCCCTTCCATGAACCAGCCCCTCTGCAAAGAATGAGCAACCTACGGGCTGGTCAGGCATGGGAGAGAGCCCTGAGGAGTTCCAAAATCTCATGGGGGGAGGGGGGGAGGCTGGGCAGGAGAGAAGAGCTCTGGGGTGGAGAATCAGGGAAATTTGCGGCAGATTCCCCACCGAGTAGCAAGGCTGATGGGAAGTGCTGAAAAAGAGAAAAGGGATGGCTCATCCCCCCTGCAGAGAAATAAAGAGGAGTGGCCGCTAGTGCCGCCACACAGCAGGGCAAGGTGCCATCTGCCCGGACATTAAGAGATGCCTCCCTTGCCAGTGCCCTGGGAGTAGGTCAGATTTTGCAAGCCAGTAAGTCCTCATCCATGGCCAGGGCACTAAGGCGCCATGGTAATGTGGACAGATGATAATACGATGCAAACATTGTGCAAATTGGAGCTAAGGCTTTGAAAGGCCCAGTGCAGCCCAGTCTTGCCACTTAAGCTGCCAAACACCACATGTCAGAGATGGGACATCAGGGCCCTTATTATAATCAGCAGTGATCTCACCTGCCAGCTCAGACCTACCCCATCTCTCTCTCTGGCCCTGCCTCCCTAGGCCCTACCTAGATCTGCCTAACCTCAGGATCTCCGGTCCTTAGGACTTCTCAAGGAACTGCAGTGCTTTTGTAGGAGTGTCAGGGTTCCACAGCAGTGAGAGGGCTGCGGAACAGAGCAAGATGGGGACAGGAAACGCTGGCCCAGTGGTTAGAACCCTACCCTGGGAGATCCAATTGAGTTCCTTGCTCTGCCACAGAGTTCCTGTGTGACCCTGGGCAAGTCACTTCGTCTCTATGCCTCAGTTCCCCTCTGTACAGTGGGGCTGTAACCCTACTGCCAACAGCATCGGCAGCAACAAGGGCCAGGTCCTTATTTTAGGGAATTCTCTACAATTTGTTATGTAAGCAGAGTCAGGATGAGCTCTACCCTGACATCTGGTGGTGAGTTGTGGAAAGGGATGTCAGGGGCTAATCTTGTTTGCATGGACACACCCACCCTGCAAAGCATGATGGACTGCTTGCCCAAATGGTCACCTTGACTGCTGTGGGAGCCCCAGTTTCTCTGTTATTGGGGCAGGAAGAATAAAGTGTTGTTACCCTGATTATGTGAATCAAGGACAGTGGGCTTTTGTTATGATGAAGGGACTCGCCCTTAGCTAAGCAGCACTTGCTAGGCGAGGGACATGGATTCCAAAACCCAGTGAATTGACAGAGGTTGGGGACAGGTATTTGTATCTGGTGGCATGGGCCTCTTTTGAGGGTCTTAAATGTCAATTGCATCTCCTTCTCTCTCTCTACTGTGGAATATCAGAGCTAATTTTGAGTTCCTTAGGAGTCTAATCACAGGCTGCTGAGTTAGAATTACTCTGGACTAAGTGTGCAAATGAGCATGAAGGCTCCCCTAACTACAAGCTGAAATCACTAAAAAGCTGAAATTGTTATGAGCTGAAATCACTGAGCACTGTGTTAAGTAGTGGGGGAGCCAGAAGATATATTGCTGAGCGGCTGGTGGAGCGGAGCTGCTGGCAGAGCAGGACAGTTGGTGGGACAGCCGGAGCGGCTTGTGGGACGGCTGAGCGGAGTGACTCGTGGGATGGCTGGCAGAGCAGAGCAGAGCCGAGCGAAGCCCCATGAAGGGACGGGGCAGTCAGCTTCGAGCCACGTAAGGTGCCCCTTACCTCTCCCCTCCCCATTTCTACCCAGACTGGAGGGGGTGTAACACTTTGCAGATGAACTTTTGAACTCTGGGTCTGGACTTTTGGGTTGTTGGACTTTTGGGACTTTGGGTGATTTTGGGGGTTGCTGGACTCAAGAACCAAAGGGAAAGGACATGGCCAATTTGCTGGGGTGGGTCGTTGCTCACAGTTTGGTTTACAAATCCTAGATGTGGTGTTTCCCCAGCAAAAGGCCGCATTGTTTCTCTCTGTCATTAAAAGGTTTTTCTACACTCAGACTCTGTGCTTGCGAGAGGGGAAGTACTGCCTCTTAGAGGCGCCCAACGGGGGTGATATATATTTGTCCCAAGTCACTGGGTGGGGGCTCGAGCCGGTTTTGCGTTGTGTTATTGGAATGGAACCCCTAGATACGGAACCCGGCCCTTGTTGCTGCCGACTCTGACTGGCAGAAGGGTTACAGTTAATTTTTGGCTTGAGCCCCCACTCAATAATCTGGGAACCTATAACCACTCTGGGCACCTTTGCTAGGCAAATCTGTGCCCACTCACAAGCACAGAGGTTTAAACCAACTAACTTTATGGTGGGCGGGAGAGAAAAGGGAAAGGCCAGCTTGAGTGTGACAAATATTTACAAGTTAACAACCCCCAGTTACCTCCGGGAGCACAAGTCACAGTCCCAAACAATTGGACCCTGAATGGCTGATGCAGTTTGTTTTGCCCCCTGCCTCTCACTCTCATTTTGTAGGTTCCCAGCTTCCTCACTCACAGTTTTGTGGTCCCCAGAGTCCAGGAAAACCAGGATCCCTGGTTGGTAGGCAGCTCTGGGGCTCTCCCACCTGTACTGCAATACTGATTTCAGCAACTAGGACTAGGAGGCCTCCCCAGAATCACCAGGCTGATACACACGGTTGCTGTGAATCCTGCTCCCGCTGTAGTGCATGCAACTGCTCTCACTCAGCTGCTCCGGCTGCTGCTCTCCTGCTAGGAGCTGTGGTCTCTGGGTGGATCCAGCTGCTGCTTTGAGCTGCCTACTGCTGGGTTCTGACCTCTGCTTGCCACTAGCTAAACAACAGGAGCCTCTGGTGAGCTCTGCTCACATAAAACAATTCCAGCTCTTAACTCTACTTTTATAGATAAGTGAGAATCAGTAGTTTTAAGAGCACCTCAGAATCCTTAGCACACAGAAAAGTATTCACAGAAGCAAACCAGAAACATGCAATCTCTCTCTATTTGTTTTTCAGCTGTAGCCAGGGTCTCTTACTGCACCTCGGCAAACATCAGTTTCCATTGGGCTGACACCATACTCATTCATTGTCCAGGCTTTGCCCAGGTGGGTTCCCAACAGGGTAAACTCAATAATATGCTCCCAAGTATAAAACTTAGTCAGATTATACCCTCATGTCCCCATATTACCTGCAGTTACTATGTAAATGAGGCCCTGCCTTGCTCAGTCGACTCCCTTGCTCTCCAGTAGATGGCATCAAAGAGCTCACTCGGTTACCTTTCTTCTCCCATGGGCTTCAGGCCACAGGGCCGACAGAGCTAATTGCACTGTCCCACCCCACTGGGGGGTTGTGAGGATAAAATACAAAGAGTCTGAGGTGCTTAGACACTACAGTGATGGGGGCCAGGTAAGCACCTTCGATAATCAGACAGAGTGATGGCCCATGCCGTAGAGGGGACACTTCTGGAGTCTCCCAGCTGTTTGGGTTCACCAACGATGCTGCAGGTGATGCATCATTTTCCTAATTGAAAATGTGGTTTTCCAATGGAAGACAGAACCCCAGGGACAGGTTTGGGGTTGTTTAACTAGGAGGGAAATATCTGGTTTTACGATTCCCCAAAGCAGGCCCTACCTCTTCACCTCAGCTCCTATACGTTAAGCTTCTGGACATAGCATTAGTAAGACTAGTGGATTACTTGTAAGACTAGTAAGATTAGTGGATACTGTGTCCAACTCTGGTGTCCACGCTGGAAAAGGAATGTTGAAAACCTGGAATGGGTTCAGTCAAGAAGACTGATGAAGCTCAATCTATTGAGAGGTGACTTGTTCACAGTCCATGGGTACCAACAAGGGGAAGAGATTTCTGATAGTGGAGGATTCTCTGATGGAGCAGACAAAGGCATGAGAGGATCCAATGGGCGGAAGCCAAAGCCAGACAAACTCAGACTAGAAATAAAGTGCACATTGTTAACAGGGAGGATAATTAACCATTGGAACATGGGGACATCGTGGATTTGCCATCACTCGGAGTCTTTAAATCTAGATTGTAAGTCTCCTTCCCAGAGATCTGCACTAGCTCAACCAGAAGTTATTGCAACTGATGCAGGAATCAAAGGGTGAGGGTCTCTGGCCTGTGCTATCCAGGAGGTCAGCCTAGATGATCACAATGGTCCCTTCTGGCCTTGTAATCTATGAATCCATGAAAGCCCTTATTCCTCCCTGGGGCTGAGCCCATCACCCTGCTCTTTCACTGGGTGTAGGACCCACACTGTGTTGAACTCACTGTGACTCTCTTCCTTGCCACTGGGACCATTCACTCTCTCTGCCTCCCATGGGTCTGAGCCCCATCTCTCTGCTGCCTGGGCTTTCTCACTGCTTTGGCCCTAGTGCCCTATTCCTTCATGATAGATTCCTGGTACTAGGCTCTTCCCCATGGGTCCTAGACCCATCACTGCCACTTCCCTGAAGTTCAAAATACACTTTTTTCTTTCTTCTCTGGGACCAACATGCTACTAGTCTGGGACCCAAGGCCTTTGTCCCTGCAGCTAGACAGGCCATTCTGCACTCCTGGCTTTGGTACCGTTGCCCCTGTCCTGTTCCAGCCATAGCTCTGTCTGGTATCAGAGCATGCCACCCTGCCTCCACCAGCATGACCTTGCACACAGGTCACGGCAGACAGGACGGGGTCAGGCCCATGCTGTTCCAGAAGTACCTGGATGGCCAGTATTCGGGGATGCAGTGGCCACCCTACCTGCAGCATCCACTGCTATTCCAGCCCCTGCTGAGCAGAGGCCCATTCAGACACAGGCTCTGTCTACACGGCAACTAGCCCCCGTGAATGGCCTGGGCCAGCTGACTCAGGCTGCAGGGCTGTTTCATTGCTGTGTAGACTTGCGAGCTCAGGCCAGAGCTCTGGGACCCTCCTCCTTCACAGGGTCCTAGAGCCAAGACACCAGCCCAAGCCCAGAAGTCTATACAGCAATGAAACAGCCCCACAGCCTGAGCCCGAGTCAGCTGGCGCAGGGGCTAGTTGCTGTGTGGACATACCCTGAAAGACCAGACATCGCAGAGAGAGGGGCAGTGTTGAGGTGTGTTTAACTCATTTCCACTTGGGACAGTGGGAAGAACTGAACCCATCTCTCTGGAGGCAAGAGGTGAGTCACCCACCCAGGTAACAGCAGGCTGGATTTTAAAGAATATGGTTGTTGGGGAGTGGTTTTCCTCTTAATTTTAAACTAACAACTATTTCCTCAAAGTGTGACTCATCCGGTGACAAGTCGTGCTTTGTTTATGCCGGTGCCATGGTAACCAACCACATTCGTAACACCCCTCACCGCACTGTTTGCTGTCTGTTTCCAGGGATGACGGATGTAGCTCATGGTCTCATGCTGATTGTATGTGATAATAATTGCCCTGTGACCACACCAGCAGTAGTGATGGGACTCCCTGATGTCTCATCATCCTGACCCAGGATTGAGCCCACACCCGCGGGACAGCATTAGCCTTTCATTCAGGGAGAGCGTCCCAGATTTATTACCCTGTCAAAGGCCCCTCTGCTGGGCTACCCTACCTTCCCAGCCAAGGAAGTTTCCTAAATTGCCCTCTTTGCCTTCCCCAGCCCAGCTATTGCACACTCCAAGTTTCCATCTTTGCAAGTCAAGGATGAACTAGCACCTTTCCCAAGGTCCAGCCTCTCCCCTGGCAGTCCCACTGTGCCAACACAGGCAAAGTGCACCCCCGGATGTGGCTGTGGCTTCCTGTTTGGTAAGCCATGAACATAGGTGGCAGTGGGCTGCCACTCCTTGAGGAGATCTGATTCTCTACCAGGCCATTGCTGGAGTTACACGCAGCCCTCAGGCTGCGGGCTTTTCCAGTTCTTGTCCTAGGTCTCTCAAACACTTGCTCACTCAATTCCTTCATTCATGCAGCATCGCCCCCCACTGGGACCAAGGGCCTTGATTGCCTCAGAGGTACCTGCTCCTCCTCAGGAGGATGGAGAAGGAGTCTACACGCTCACACGTGCCCCGATGCTGACCCCTAGCTTGCTCAACAACTGCTTCAGCATCAGCAAAAGGGCTGATCAGGACTTTGCTCCTGGCTAATCTATGGAGGACTCCAGCTGGCCAGCTCAGCGAGCTGGGACTTTTTTTGAGGCCAGCTTCTATTTTGAGTTTGTTTCTGGGCCTTCCCCTGCTGCCTGGCTCCATATATGCGCTCTAGGGGCATTTGCGCTCCTGGCTCAAAACGGAAGTGAGGAAGGATGTGAAAAATAAAATAGGTTTAGTGAATAGCCCCAAATGCAACACAACTCACTCCCCTTTGTCAAGCTCACTCAGCCTGCTCCTTACTGGCTCTTTCCCAGCATTTCCACACTGTGTCATTGACCATCCCAGGTTGCTCCTTCCCAGGCACAGGCCAAAAACAATCCATTAAACAAGGATCTACTTAGTTCCAGCTCAGCCCTACCAATGTGTCTGCATAAGTCTGCTGGCCTTTCCCTCCATCTTCAGCAAAGAATCATGGGGCCAGACCCCAGTTTTCTGTTTCTCTGCCTCCACCTCCAGGAGCCCTGTGGAATCATCTTGCCTTGCTCTTCACAGATTGGGGCTGTTAATTTGTTTCCTTTCTTTATGAATCCCCTGGAGAGGAAATGCTTCATTAGCCACCCTGCAACCACCAGGCAGGATGTCTTTCCTCCTTCCAGAGGCAGTGCAGCTAGTGCTTGGGGCATTGTTACTTTACTGGAGACATAACATGTCAGAAGGCTCCAGCAAGGAGCTGCAGAACCTGGAAATACCTAGATCTTTTCATAGAGCCCATCACCATAGTGTCTGTGTGACAGCCTCTCAGCATTTTCCACACAGGGAGGTGTTCTGTATCTGGGTTAATTGACTCAGTGTCACCAGGGGCCTGGACAAGACCAGCAGTGGTGCTTGAGAGAAGGTGGGTTCTGGCTTGCTAGGTGGTGGTGGAGGAGTGTTATGGCAAAGCTAGAACATTCGGAATAGCCTTAGTATTTTGCATGCATCCGATGAAGTGGGTACTAACCCACGAAGTGGGTACTAACCCACGAAAGCTTATGCTGAAATAAATTTGTTAGTCTCTAAGGTGCTACAAGTTTTTCTTTCTTATTTTCATTTTGCTGACACAGACTAACACGGCTACTACACTGAAACTTAGTATTTTGGGGTCCTAGCAAGCTCTGGTGGACTGAGGGAGGGAGGAATGTACTTCAGGAGCCAAAATCTGTCCCCTGAGAGCTCGACGCAGGCTGCCCCATGCTGTTTAAATCTGGGGGGTGCCAGCTCACATGGCCCAGCTGAGCTCAGCTGTTAGAGAAATGCAGGAGTTGGAAGTGATCTCTACGGAAGCCAGTGTCCCAACCAGAGAAGTCTCAATAGAACAAACACACCCCTTACTTTGCCTCCAACCCAAGTGGAAGCCAGCGTGGACCCTGGAGCACAGGGTACCATATGCTGCCTGCCACAAACACTGCAGAGTCAGCGGAGAGCCGCGTTCTGCACCAGGTGATGTTTCTGGATGATCTTCAGTTACAGCCCCCTGCAGAGTGTATTGCAGGCTGGAGGTGAGAGAGCCATTCAGAACGATAGTGAGAGCCACATCTGCAAAGAGGTCCCAGCCACCTAGCCAGACGCAGGTGCCGCTTGATCAGCCAAGGGTCCAATAAGGCATCTCAATCCTTCACTTGAGTAACAAAAAGGCAGACAGACATTTTATCCCTCACCATTTGCTTTGGATTTCCCCGCTCCCCCATGAATCACCTTCTCTGCCTTTTCGAGACACGTTCCACTGAGCTAATCCTCACCCATCCCCCTGCACAGAGGAGAAAACAAAAAATGCACAATGAAGGAAGTATGAAGTTGAATGTCATCAGCATGTTGCCACTGCAGCCCCTGATACGTTTCTATCTCCCTAGCCACATGGGCCTGTGGACCGGGGGGAGGATCAGAATGGAATCCTGCAAAACCCCATGCCTGGAAGCAGAAGAATAGTTAACCCAGAGAACCCTCAGAGAGAAAAGGACAGGCCTGCTTTGGATACATGTATATTCAAGTGGTTTTTCCCTTCTGTCTTGTAGCTATAATTCCACTCTTCTTTAATTAGTCCCTCAACAGGGGCAGTGTTTAGCCAGATTGCTCTACTGCTCTTCCCCAACAGATAAATCAGATGGGGATAGGGCACTAGACAGAGGCAGGAGATTGTTTTCTATTCTGGAGTTGTTTTACCTCCGTATTTGGCACTGATGTGACTGAGCCTGGAATAGTGTATCCAGTTATGGTGTCCACAGTTCAGGAAGGATGTTGATAAATTGGAGAGAGTTCAAAGAAGAGCCATGAGACTGACTGAAGGATTAGAAAACCTGCTTTGTAGCGATAAGCTAAATAGATTGAGCTCTTTTGAATCTAACAAATGAGGTTAAAGGGACGGACTTGATCACAGTCTACAAATACCTGCATGGGTAACAGAAAGTTGATATAGGGCTCGATCTAGCAGACAAACATCTACCAAGATCCAATGGTTGGAAGTTGAAGCCAGAAAAATTCAGACTGGAAATACTGTATACATTTTAATCAGTGAGAGTAATTAAACAATACAACAATTTACCAAGGGTTATGATGCATTCTCCATCACTGGCAATTTTTCAATCAAAATGGGGTTTTATTTTATTCTATTTAAAAAAAAACCTGCTCTCGTTCAAACAGGAATTAATTAGGGAAGTTCCCTGGCCTGTGTTACGCAGGACATCAGACTCGATGATCAAACTGGTCTCTTTGGGCCTTGGAATCTATGAAACACACACAACCCTAGAGCTGATAGGAAATGTTTTAAAATGTTCAAAACCAGATGAGATTCTGTGGATTTTCTCTCCTCCCACCACTTCTGTAAGCAGCTGCACCAGTGACACAGAAAGAAACACAGTTCAGAGTCACTCTTAGCAAAAGGCACATGGGCTTGTATAAAAATCAAAACCAGTGCAGGTTCACTCCAGACCCAGACCTTTGCCTGAGGCTGTAGCACATTCACTCCAGTTTTGTTTTCTTTTACACACCCTCCCTCACTTCCTGTTTTCAGCCACAAGTGGAAATGCCCCAGATTGATGAGAATAGCTTCTGTGGCAGATTCGGGTTTTCTGAATTCATAAACCAAGCCCATTCACAGACTAAGGAGGTTTTGAGAAGCACTGCAGCTATTAGATGAGCACCTAACGATTCTCCATCATTCAGCCCCTTACCCTTCCCTGTCATGGTTTCTCTCCTTCACCGGCTATGGGGTGGCAGTGAAAGTGGCTGTGAAACAAATGTTCATCTCCTGGCTTCAGGGAGTGGAGCTGCTAAAAACCTGCACTCCGTGGGACGGACCTGGAAAACCCATCAAGCCTGGAAATCCAGAGGGCGTCATGAACATTTCTGACGTACCCTGTGGCCATTAGAATTTTGTTTGGAGTTGTTCATGGCATGAAAAGGAGTCTGGCTCAGTGTCAATAATTATTTTCCAGAAGGTTGGGCTAACAGAGGAGCAGACACAGGGAGTAGACCGTGGTTTCTGGTGACTGTTCTGTATGACTGGGGCCCTACCAAATTCATGGTCCATTTTGGTCACTTTCACAGTCATAAGATTTTTAAAATAATAAATGTCATGATTTCAGCTATTTAAATCTGAAATTTTACGGTGTTGCAATTGTAGGGGTCCTGACCCAAAAAGGAGTTTTTTGGGGGTCACAAGGTTATTGTAAAGGGGGGTTGTGGTACTGTTACCCTTGCTTCTGCACTGCTACTGGCGGTGGCCCTGCCTTCAGAGCTGGGCAGCTAGGAAGTGCTGGCTGCGAGCCCAGCTCTGAAGGCAGGGCTGCCACCAGCAGCAGCGCAGAAGTAAGGGTGGCCTGGTATGGTGTTGCCACCCTTACTTCTGCGCTGCTGCTGGCGGGGCGCTGCTTTCAGAGCTGGGCACTCGGCCAACAGACACCACACTCCAGCTGCCAAGCTCTGAAGGCAGCACAGACGTAAGGGTGACGATACCGTGACCATCCTAAAATAACCTTGTAACCCCCTTGCAACTCCCTTTTGGTCAGGACCCCCAATTTGAGAAACACTGGTCTCCCCATTAAATCTGTGTAGTATAGGGTAAAAGCACACAAAAGACCAGATTTCACGGTCCGTGACGGGTTTTTCATGGCTGTGAATTTAGTAGGGCCCTATGTATGACGTTAGAAGAAATCCTGGTCACATTGAAGTCAATGGCTGGGGGGAAAATGCCTTTGAGGGTTTAAAAAAAAAAAGCCTTAGAAAGAGAGTCTGAAAGAGCCCAGTCTGGTTAGCTTATTAAAAGGAAGATCAAGAAGTGAGTTGATTACAGTGTACAAGTACCTTCAAGGGGAGAAGATACCAGTACTAAAGAGCTCTTTAATCTAGTTATGCCTTTCATCACAACAAGAACCAGTGGCTGGAAGTTAACTCCAGACAAATTCCAATTAGAAAATTAGGCATAATCTTTTGTTTAAGGGCAATGAACCACTGGAACAAACTGGAGTCGCCATCTCTTGAAGTCTTCAACTTTGTTCCCTTGTACTGCACCATCTGCCTGTCTATATCCATCTGTTAGCCTGCACTTGCATCGTAAGATTTTGGGGGCAAAGGCCATATTTTTTCCCCTGTATCTGTACAGCACCTAGCACAGGCTCCTGATCTATGCCTGGGGCTTCAAGGTTCTTTGGTAATACAATAAAGAATAAATCCAGCCAGGATGAGTCCATGGAAGATAAGCTTTAGTCAGACACAAGTTATTGGGCTCAATACAGGAGTAACTGGATGAAATTCTCCGGCCTGTGTTATACGGCAAGTCAACCTAAATGATACAATGGTCCCTCTTGGCCTTTAAAAAAAAAAGAAAAAGAAAGAAATCCAAGGAACCATGTGAGTTTTGCCATGAACTTCAACACAGCCAGGAATTTACCCATTGTTTTTTACAGGATCTTTGAAGACGGCTTCTTCCTGTACTATCCTCAGGAAGCAACACATGAAACAAGTTACTGTTTTTCAGATTCATCCTCACATTTATAACCCACAGTGGTTTCATTTCATGCTCTTGAATTAGCTGATATTTGTCCAGTACTTTGAAAGCTACAATTTTGTCCTTAATACAATAATGTTGGACAGATCATATGCAGCGTTATTTATGATCAGAATGTTTCCTGGGCATAATCCTTGGTGCTTAAGACAGGCACTAATTATTTACAGGTTTGCAGGAGGGAGCAGATAAGCTCGCAGTAAAGGGATCTCTCATACATTTCTGCCCCCTGAATAACATCAGGAATATTTTTACTCTGACTATAAAAGGGATATTTTGCAATTGAGCAATGATTTTGCAATCACTGTTTATGCTGATACAGTGGAAACTCAGCTCCAAGACATCTGATCATACGGTCGCTAGTGTATTCAGTTTTCCCAGAGAAGGAGAAGCATGGGGAGTTTGGGACTACAGCAGTAGCAATCCAGAGATGCTTCTTTGAAGTGAATGGGGCACTCTGGAATTACACCAGTATACATGAGAAAAGAAACAGGCAGTTTATCTAGGGGGAGGGATAGCTCAGTGGTTTGAACATTGGCCTGCTAAACCCAGGGTTGTGAGTTCAATCCTTGAGGGGGCCATTTAGGGATCTGGGGCAAAAATTGGGGATTGGTCCTGCTTTGAGCAGGGGGTTGGACTAGATGACGGCATAAGCTCACTTCAAACCCTGATATTCTATGATTCTATCTCAGAGAGTTGTGAACTGCCTTTGGCATGCAGGCCACCGTGGTTTGTAGAAAAGTAGCTGCACTGATAAACATGCAGCTATGTACATTTCACCCCACCTCTTTCCCCTCAAGGAATTTGCCTTGAAGTCAGATATAGAAACAAGAACCAGAGTGACTCCCCATAACAGGTACTTCTCCACAGTCCTCCATGAACGGAGGTGGGGAAAGCCACTTTCACAACACACAACCTGATCAGGCCCAGCGAACAGGTATGCACACCATGAGCAGATGTGAAAAGCCTTTAGAAATTTATCGAGGATTGCTGGAGTGAAGCAGTCTCAGCAGAGCCTGAGGTATGTAGCATGACTGGAGCGAGGAAATCCTTTGTCTGCTGATCGGTTACATGAGGCCAAGATCAAAGGCCCAAACTGCATGAAGGAAAGACTGAAAAATTCAGGGTTGTTCTCGTTCTGAATCTGAGACAGTTATGAACTTGTCACCATGGGGAAACCCCAGTTGTGGGTTTTGAAGGACTGACACCTCCCAGAGCCCAAAGCTGGAGTTGGAGTGACCTTAAGCTTTTTAGCATGGTGTTTTCTCTATTATGCTTTCACCTTAAGAATAAATGTTCTTGCTTAAAGAGCTGTGTGGTAATTTATAACTGTGGGTCATTACACTGTTCATAACCTCTGAAGGGAAAGCAAAGCAGACACGGGCCTGTTTAGACAGCCTGGTTTGCTGGGATTAACACAGTGTAGGCAGGGAACTGTGCAGACTGGAAAACTCCTGGTCGGGGAAAGACGCAGGTAGAGCGATGACAATTTACACTGAGGACCTGCCCCTGTACTGCAATGCCCCTCTTTCAATGACATTTGTATCTATTTGCATGCACTGATTCCTGAATCGAGTTCATAACTTCAGGGTGAACTTGAGCATTTTTTTCCCTCCACATACTTCGAGTGGTGGAGAATCCAGCACATCCCAAGGTAAGGCGTTTCAATAGTCACTGTTACAGATGTGCACCTTGTTTCTAGTCTAAGTTTGGCTAAGTTCAGTCTCCAAAAATTGGAACTTGTTATGCTTTCATCTGCTAGCTTAAAGAGCCCTCTACTAACAGAAATCTTCTCTCCATGTGGGTACTTATAGATCATGATCATATCACCTCCTAGCCTTCTCTTTTCTAAGCTAAACAGAACAATCTTTAGTCTCACTTGGAAAGCAAGTTTTCTAGGCTTCAGTTCATTCTTGGGGCTCTTTTCTGAACCCTTTCCAGTTTGCCAACCTCCATTTTAAAATGTTGATAACAGAACTGGTCACAGTATTCCAGTAACGGCTTCAACAATATTATACGCAGAGGTAACACCACCTCCCTACTTCTGCTCCATATATCCCTGATTAAGCATTTAAGAATCACATGTGCTCTCTTAGCCACAGGATCGCAGAGGGATCTCATGTTCAATGGTTTCCTCCATGACCCCTAAGTCCTTTTCAGAGTCACCATTTTCCAGGATATAGGATGGGGGCCTGTAACTGTGACCTACATTGTTTCCCAGAGGTGTGGCCTTCCATTTATTGGATTAACACACATTTCACCAAGTGACCCAGATCACTCTGTAGATTTTACAAGAGTGAAAAAAGGATCTGAAAACTTTCCTAGCCCCTGAAAAATGCCTTTGTTTCCCAGGCTCAGCGAGAAGTAAGAGAACTGGGCTTTATGAAGCAATCATCTTCTTGGCTGAGCCCCAGCTGGAGAACCAGCAGCCCCTAATGTCAATTAGTGACAGAGTGAGGGGACGGAAATAGAGATTCCGAACAAAAAAAGTGTCCGTTTTAGCCTAAATTCCTGGAGCAGCAACTGGGAAACACCCCCAGAGCTGTAAAACCCAGTCTAAATGAGGCTGGTCAGGACCACGAACTAGAACTGCTGCCAAGTCCTGGAGGTTCTCCCCTACTCAGACCATGCCCCATCTACCAACATCTCCATCCTAGCCCTCATGGTGCAGCGACAGACTGGAGAACCCAGTCTTTTGCAGGGGCAGAGGGGAAACAGGGAGCTGCAATCAGCTTGAATATCTGCTGGGTGGGCGGGGTGTTGTTCCTCTACAATAAAGAAAGATACTTGACTCAAAACATGCAGCTAGTTAAGATGCTGCTTTCACAGGGTTTGTTCTAGAAGCATAACAGGTGGTTCCCCTGTTTTCTTGCTTGTGCAGAATTTGGTAAGGAAGTCCTGCTTATCAGAATGAGCTCAGAGCAATTTCCGGCAAGCGCTGCTTTGCTCCGTGTCTGTTTTATGTTCACCCAGATAACACTGAGCACCAGGGCTGTGCCTGGAGCTGTGTGAGCTGATGGTGTTAGGAGATGAGTACAAAGCTTCCTGACCCCAGTCCCCTCACGAGCTTGCGGGTGTTTTCAAGGTGAGCAACAATTCTGCTTCAGAAACAAGCACTGTAATGGGACGAGTACTAGTTACAAACTGGGCACTCGGAGACCAAGGGTGTGCAAAGCCCTTCCTCCTTATAGAGCCATCGGGTTAGAAGGGACCGCCAGGATCATCTACCCTAACCCCCTGCCAAGATGCAGGATTTATTGTCAGCTTCCGACAGGATAGGAGCTGTGATAGACTCATAGACTCATAGACTTTAAGGTCAGAAGGGACCATTATGATCATCTAGTCCGACCTCCTGCACAATGCAGGCCACAGAATCTCACCCACCCACTCCTGGAATAATCCTCTCACCTATGTCTCAGCTATTGAAGTCCTCAAATCATGGTTTAAAGCCAATCTACTCTGGAGGAAAATTCCTTCCCGACCCCAAATATTGTGATCACCAGGAGGGCAGGGAGATTCTCTGTTCTGGGCTCCTTGGATGTCCCCATCCGGAGAAGCACAGAGCACTGGCTCAGTTTGTCTACTGCTGCCCTCCTGCTCCATGCCTTGGTGTCAGTGGGCCCCCTATTGCCATCCATATAGATCACATGTAGACAGCATGTTAAAGCTTCCTCCTCTGTCCTGGGTGTTAGGGGTACCTGGCGTAGTCTCTCCGTATCCATGGTCTGACTCACTGGCCATCCCCCCAGCAAGAGGAATGGGAAGCAGAAGCAGCACAGCATGAACCAATTAGCACTGGCATAAGCATCCCACATTCCCAGCCCACTGAAATCAGCGCCACACCATGATTCTCTGCAGGGAAAAGGAGGACACCGCTTGATTTTCAGAAACCCAACATCACAGGAATAAACAAGCATCAGTCACAAACATCCACCAAATCAGCACATCCAGAACAGATGCCTGGCACTACACCAGGCCCTTGGTGAGTGCAGTAAGGTGACCCAGCATGGGCTAGGGACAGCTTTCCTCCTCTTCTCTGGAGTCTCAGGCCGAGCACAGCTCTGGGGACAACAGCAGCAGCACAAAGATTTAGTTTAAATGGGATGATGCTACTGTCAGTGTTCTCAGATCAGTAACTGATCCATCACGTTACTGCCCAGCCTAGGAGGTGGTAGACACGGCCATGCAAAAAACACACTTGCCCTTCATGGAGTAAAGGAACCATCCTTCCAGCTAGTGCACCATGGAGCCCTGCAAGAGCATGTCCCCCTGCGAAGCAGAGCTTCTGGAGAGCACCTGTGATTTGACTCCAAAACATAGGCACGCTCCCAAGGTGGAAGCTGTGCTTGCTCCTCATTTCGGAGACTCGAGCCTCTCAGGCATGGAGTTCAGCTAGCACTCTGAATGTGGAGCAATTAAGCTGATGCTCTGAGGCCTGACTTGGTGGATGGGCTGAGCCAGAAAGCCAGACAGAAGTGTTTATGAAGCTAGATTGAGCTCACATGTTCCTGAGCTGTGGGGACTGCTGTGGCCATGGAGACTGCAACAAAAAGATACAGCAGAAATGGGCCAACATAGCAGTGATGGTGCATCAGACTAATGCCACATTAGGCAGCATAGGGCTGAGCAAGCTGATTTGACATGTTTTTGCTGTGGCTGAGCTGACCATTAAGTGACTGGCTGGTATTTCAAAGGGGAGCTGTGTCAAAGATCCATAGAAAGGGACAGAAATGCACCTCTGACAAATACAGCTCAACAACTAAAGCAGTTGAGTGTCACCTGGCAGCTTCTCCCCAAGGAAGCCAAGCATTTGGTAGCATTGCTCACAGCCACCTCCTCGTAGGTGTTGTGATGTGCTTTTCTGCTCCTGGACCAATGATGCTTTGCAGGACTCCTCACCTCTAGTTTTCCGATGGGTTGCTCCTCGTGGCCACCAACTTGCCTTCTCTAGGGATGAAGAAACTATGTCATTGTCTTCTCTGAGCCATCAGATGTGAGATTCTGTGGGGATGGGACTAGAATCTGGGTCTGCAGGGTGGCTGACATCTCCACGCCACTGTCTGGCACCCATGGTGGGGCCACATGCATGATCTCCACAGGGTCTATGCGGTAAATGCCACAGGAAGTACCACCTCACAATACCAGACTGACAGCTTTCCTTGTGATCCTTATTGGTCCAGGTGACAGACCAGCAGCTCAGCTTGCTCTTGGATTCCCAACCCTGGGTTGGACCTTTGGCTTTCACCCTTGGACTTAAACTCCGGACCCAAGCCTTGGCTTTGGTACTTGGGCTCTGACACCGGGCTTTGGCCCCAAGCTTTAGCACTTTAACTCTAACTCTGGCTATGAACCCTAGTTTTGCCCCTTGACTCCTGGCTCTGTTCCCACCCCCTGGCATCGGTACTAGGACCCTGACCCCAGTCCCAAATTCAGGTGACCGCACTTAGGCTCCAGCCCAGGTTCTGACCCCTGACCTAGGCCCTGGATGCAGGCATTGGCCTGACCGCCCAAACCCCACTCATGACACCACAGACGCTATCGGCCTTCCACAGAAACACCTTTCCTCTGAAGACACAGCAGCCCCTGGATTCTGCATTCACAACCCCTGAAGTTCTCAGCTTTGCCTCCTTCCCTAGGCTGCACATATCACTCTGCATCCATCTATGCCACAAAGATGAGGGGAGCAGGGTTGTTTCATACACTTCTCCCCTTTCACACAGCAGCTGCCTTTCCCTATATCTACAGAACCTTAGGCTCCCACAGTCCACCTGCCTTCTTGTCCACCTTGCCCTCCGCTGGACAACTCTCAGGGTATCCAACCTACTTCTCCCTACAAGCCAGTCTCTTCATTAGGCTCATCCTACTGTAACAGGCTGCTCTCTGGTTCCTCGCTCCACTGACGATACTAATAAAATAATGCAACTGACTTCACAGTACAGATCTTCATGTGGGAAACAGAAAATTGTTTTCAAGGCCTCCTGCATGAAAGTTTCTCTTTTCTCACAGAATAGTTTGGAAGAGAGGTTAGTCTGGAGAAGGCCTGGAAAATGCAGTGGTCAGATTGGATGACCCAAGTGATCTTTGCCAGCCTTGCTATCCTGAATTCTATGTTAAGCCAGAACTCTAGTCTTTTTTTGGAATCAGGAAAGTGCTCTCCCTTATAGTCTCATAAATCAAACTACTCCAGGTAGAGGGGGGAGAAAATGAGCTGATTTGAAAGCCACTCCCTCGCTCTCTCTTTATTTCTCTTGCAGAAAGCCACAGAATGTTTTTGGCTTTTCTCCTTGGTTTCTAAAACCTTTCTGCTTCCTGTTCTCTGTCCTTTGCAGAAAACTGTTCTGCTTTTTCCATCCAATGGCTTTCAGACCTAGCCCACAGTCAACTGCCAAAGTAGCAGTCTATTTTTCCTGTCTCAATGATGAAATGTTTATAGTAACTGAAACCTAAATGAACCTCCAAAATCACTGATCTCAATCCAGCCTTCAAACAAAGCAAAAGCAGCCTGCTTCTCCCTCTTTGTGTGGGGTAAATAAATAAAAATATCAATAGACTGTTATCTGTGCTTTGGGCATGGCCTACAAAGGACAGGATTTCAGATGCTCATTCGGGCCAACCCTTGCCAGCTGCTCCATCATTGGAGAGCCCTGGAGCCTTCTCTTTTGAACTTTGTCTTTCAGTTGGGTCCCCACAGGCAATATCTCAGTGTGTCCTGACTGGGCACCAGTCACTTGAGGGTACCCTGCTGGGGACTTTCAGCACTGGTATCTCATGAGAACCCCTTCTCTTGTCTCTGTCTACACTAGGAGCTGTTCAGGAAGACCATGGACCTGCTGTTTGTGTCCGTGACCTCAGACTGCTTCTTCATGCCTAGTGCACTGAGCTCGCCTGTAATTCACCTCCAGGAACTCCGTACACTAGAGTGCCCCTGTATTTAATATTCTCAGGATGCTGTAGTGTGATTTCCTATTGGCTGAGGGTGTAACAGCCGGTACCTGTACTCACTACTGCCCTCTATGGATAGAATTGGGTACCCGCCCACTGCAGGTATCTTTCCCTCTGCTGGTCATGGAGGGGCTGTCTTAGTTCACAGGGTAGTTTTGGAGCCGGAGTTTGTTACAGCAGCACCAAAGGGTATGACACACCAGAGCACTGAGAAGAGACTGAATTTTATTTCCTGGCCCCAATCATATAATATTGGTCAGGGTTACGAAAGTCACAGCCCTGTCACCTGACAGGGCTCATTCTCGTACAGGACTCTGTCCAGCATCTCCAAGTCCAGCAGCTGCAGTCCAGTCACCACTTGTTCCTTTGCACCCCGCTGCAAACCATTTGCCTCTGGTAGACAATGGACATGGGGGAGGACCCAGTACGGAGACAATGCACATCCTCCTAGACAGTGCTGAAAGCCAGGCTGAAAACATGCTGGGCCACACAGGCCAGACAGTTGAGATTTACCATTTTTAAAAGAAATTGTTTGCTAATGGACAGCTACAGACCATCTGATGTCCCCAAGCCTTCTCCTTCCTTCTAGCCTGACCCTTCTGGGACCAGAGCAGATCAACAGAAAACCCTGGCTCAAGCAAATAGCTTTCTAAATAAAAACTACAGCAGCTGTTTCTTTCTCTTGAACCCTTGTCCCCCGTGCCAAATCCATTTATGTGTTTATTTGGCCACGGCTACAGCAGGATGTGGTGTAGTATTAAATTCTCCAACCGCACGCTTCGGTTTGGCTTCAACTTCCAGCAGTATCCACTCAAACAAGGCAGACTCTGCTGAGGGCTCCATCTTAGACTTCCTGTTCATTCCAAGCCCAGGTGCCTTTCTGTCTGGACAGGTGTAATGGGGTCGAGTGACACCGGCAGGAGAGCTGGCAGGGTTCCCGTAGGTGAAGCTGCTGTTCCTGGTACTTAGCGCCCTGTGACTGGCTTGGCAGCCCCTTAAACTGTGCCCTTCTCTGACCAGAGACAGGGATCAGTGCACCAGAACAGAACACAAGGAGCAGTTCTGCAGAATGTATTGTAGCAAAAAGGTGTAAAGAACTGAGACCAATGAAATGCATCTGAGAGGGAAGCCCACAGAAAGGGCTACTGGCCACTGCAGACACCCCTTGCTTACTGATGGGGTACAGACTCAGGACCAGACTGGCAGGTCCCCACCGCAGCTGAGCAGTGTGGAAGAGAGCGAGAAGACTTTCCCCCTTCCATAAGGGCCATTCAGAGCTGGGGGAGTGCAGGGGCTCCCTCCCAAGAGCGGTTTTCTGGGAAGGGGCAGAGCCTACTCCAATCTACCCCCACCGTACACCAGCCAGGAGAGCTCCTCTAACTGGTACCAATGGATAATGCTCTGCTGTAATGCCGGCTTGGGCTCCAGTAGGAGAATCCGGCCCTGGTGAGGTTTCAGCAGATGTTTTGCTTGCACATAACTAATGTGTTTCTCCAACCCTGGGAGGCTGCCAGATCCCTGCTGCACTCAGAGGATGACAAGCCCAGAATATCCTGAGTGCTGTGGATAGCTGGGGAGCCAGGCCCCAGACCACACTGTCAGATTTCAGGCACTCCTGAGGACACTTCACTTGATGGCTGGCCTGATGTCAGGGCTGCACTGAACCTCACACCGAGCAGTGTGTCAGAGACTGGGACAGCGTCGTGCCTGGTGACTGGAGCAGTCAGACCTAGTCAGTAGAGCAGGAGTCAGTAGCCAGGAATAGGAGTCCAGGGTCAGAACTGGAGTCAGCAATCAGACCCCAGGGTCAGAGCTGGGTTACCTGCAGCGAGGCAAGGAAGGAGAAGGGCTGGAACAAGGCAGGAGCTGTCACAACCATGGCAAATGGCGCGAGCATCAACCAAATTGCTCTTGGGTTGGAGAGCTGGTCTGCCGACTCTTCCCACCAATCAGCTGGTGTAGCCGACTACATGTTAGGTTGCCCAGAGACTGGCTCTGCTCCAGGCCCGATTCCTGGCGGTATTGCTAGCAAGTGGAGGAGGAGGGCAATATGGACCTAGTCCTGGAGTTGTCAGGAATAAAACACACACACACACACACACACACACACACACACACACACACACACACACACACACACACACACACACACACACACACACACACACACACCCACCCCCTGCACAATCAGTCACCAAGACTGGTCAAGTCTACAAAGCATGAAGGGGAACTATAGAAGGACCTAAAAGAGCTTCCTGACTGCCAGATGCTGGGATAGGATGACAGGCACTGTTCCCTCTAAGCTCTGCGCGTGCGCGCGCGCACACAGATCCTAAACCCCGTGCACATGGCGAAACACCGCACGCACAAAAATTTGCACAGAAGCACCACATTTTGCATAGAAGAATTTTTTGCGCACATAGCCTGTTAAAAATTAGAGGGACCATTGATGACAGGGGATAGATCACTTGATAATTGCCCTATTCTGTTCATTCCCTCTGAAGCATCTGGCACCAGCCGCTGTCGGAAGACAGGATATTGGGCTAGATGGACCATTGGATTGACTCAATGTGGCTGTTCTTATGTACCATGGGTGCTTGGGCAAGAGTACGGAAGATGAAATTCAGTGAAGAAGTGCAAGGTGATATCCAGTGGAAAGAATCATTTGAATTACTCACACATATTGCTCAGTATAAGTTAACACTGGAAAAATATCAAGGTCGTATTGTGGATAGCTCAAAGAAAGCATCTGTTCAACAAAGCGCTGTGGTTAAGCAGGAAAAACCTGAAGCAAATGCACTCTAAGAGAGAGTAATGCTAAAAATATTATAAGGCCATGGGCTCACTCATTGGTACAGACTGCATGGGAATGCTGGGTTCTATCCCCATCATCTCAGCTTGGAAAGGCTATAGCAGAAATAAGGTCTGGTATAAAGATTATTTAACTCACTGAGAGTCTTTTCATTGACTTCAATGGGCTCTGGATCAGTCCATAGAAAGTGTCCAGAAAAGAGCAGCAACAACAAATTAAGTCCTGAAAAATGTCCATATGAGAAGAGTTTATGGCTTAGAGAGGAAATATGAGAGACGTAAACACATTAATGAACAGCGTTAATCAGCTGCTCCCAGGGCCGGCGCACCCACTAGGCGATGCTAGGCAGTCACCTAGGGCGCCAGGATTTGGGGGGCGGCTGGCCACGGCTGCCTCCCACCTCCCGGCGCCGCGGCTGAGCCGGGAGCCGGGGGGGCAGCTGGCCGTGGCTGCCTCCTGCCTCCCGGCTCCGCGGCTGAGCTGGGGAGGTGCCGCGGGCGGGGGGAGGCTGCTGCAGGCGGGGGGAGGCTGCCGCGGGCGGGGGGGCTGAGCTGCCGGCTCACGGGGGGTGGGGAGCTGCTGCGGGGGGGGGACTGGCTGCCGTGGGGGGTACGGTGTTAGCTGGGAGGGGGGGCGCAGGGCTGGTGCAAGGAAGTTTCGCCTAGGGCACGAAACTTCCTTGCACCGGCCCTGGCTGCTCCTTTTTGTCCTCCTAATAACAGGGCAAGGAGACATCTGGTAAAACTAAAAGGCAACACATTTCAAATGATCAAAGGAAATCCTTTGCTCATCCTTCCAAAAAGCACAACACACATATACTATGGAACGCACTGCCACAAGATATTTAGGCCAAGAGCATACAAGAGAACTGGACCAAGTGATGAATCCTTCCCACTCACATGTTCTTAAACACTCCCCTCCCCAGGGAAGGGAGCAGAGCTGTCCAGATGGGCAGGGTTTCCTACTCCTTTGTGTTTTTGCCAGAGAGGGATCATGGTAGTGACACAGGGGAGTAGACCCCTCCCTGCCCTTAGGAGTACCGTTCCCAGAGACCCCCTTGCCATCTTTCCAGTCAATGGATGGATCCCTGGAAAGGTGATTCCCCACCTTACACTCATGCTCCTTCCTCTCCTTGCGGCAAAGATCCACAGGGAGATGAAGAAAGCCAGCCTTGCTTCATGTCAAGGTAACCACTCTGTGGAGGGGCCACTCACCAGCCAGCGCACCCCCCTCATGGCCAGGCACAGTGCAGCAGCCTCTGACTCTGGCACTCCTGGCAATAGCCCCTCCCACCCTAAAGTGATTTGCCCCTTCTCACAACTCAGACCTCCCAGTCAGGTCATGTATGGTCCCACCTCTTCCAGGGTAGTGGAGAGGCTAAAGCAAAAAGGCAACTGACCTTTCGCCAGGGCTTCAGCCCCACCTCAGGCTCAACAGGCCTTAAATCAGGAGGCTTGTACATCCCTTTTCCTGTTGCAAGTATAAGAATGGCCATATTGGATGAGACCAAGGGTCCATCTAACCCAGTATCCTGTCTTCCAACAGTGGCAAATGCCAGGTGCTTCAGAGGAAATGAACAGAGCGGGCAATCATCGAGTGATCCATCCCCTGTCGTCCACTCCCAGCTTCTGGCAGCCAGAAGTTTAGGGGCACCCAGAGCATGGGGTTGCATCCTTGACCATCTTGGCTAATAGCCATAATTACAGAATTGCTGAAAATTATAAGTCAAGTTCACCCCGCTGAGCGAAGGAATGGCAGTGAGAATCACAAGCAGTGCAGAAAACTTTAGGTGCCCGGTTCAGTCTTATAGCTGACAGAGTGAGAAGTAAGAAGGAAAGTACCTCATGTTAGATTTTAAATAAAAGTTGGTCCTCATAACAGTTTTATACTTGTGTGCCCCCACTGACTTCAATTAAATTACTCCTGATTTACACCAGATTAGCTGGCATCCTCTCTCTTACCATAGAATATGCATTTTATATAAGGCATGACCAGAAAACATTTTACACTGAGTAACTGTTATTGATCATTTATGCTCCCTGTTTCCAGCATATATCCACAAAATTATTTGTCAGTTGCACCATGACTGTTCTAAGATTTTTATATGTGGCTCTCTGTGGATTTTTATATGTGGAACTCTTTGCCAGAGGATGTTGTGAAGGCCAAGACTATAACAGGGTTCAAAAAAGAACTAGCTAAGTTCATGGAGGATAGGTCCATCAATGGCTAATAGCCAGGATGGGCAGGGATGGTGTCCCTAGCCTCTGTTTGCCGGAAGCTGGGATATTGGGCTAGATGGACCTTTGGTCTGACCCAGTATGGCCATTCTTATGTGGTTGATAGAAACACAAGTAGAAATACACTAATTTGTATGCACTTTTAAAAATGGTTTATAACAGTGTTTCTCAGCCAGGGGTACATATACCCCTTAGGGTATGCAGAAGTCTTCCAGGGGAACATCAACTTATCGAGATATTGCCTAGTTTTACAGCAAGCTACATAATGAGCTGAAGTCAGTACAAACTAAAATTTCATACAGACAATGACTTGTTTATACTGTACTATATGCTGAAATGTAAGTACAATATTTATACTCCAGATGATTTATTTTATATAATAAAAATGAGAATGGAAACAATTGTTCCGTAACAGCATGCTGTGACACTTTTGTATTTCTATGTCTGAGTTTGTAAGCAAGTAGTTTTTAAGTGGGGTGAAACTTGGGAGTACACAAGACAAATCAGTCTCCAGAAAGGGGTACAGTAGTCTGGAAAGGTTGAGCGCCACTGGTTTATAGGATAGACACACACAAAAATTAGATTTAGAGTATATTACATTTTCACGTAAGAACTCTGATGCTAACAGTTATATCTGATGGATAGATATATATACTGACTATCAAAATGCACATAGTCATTCATCGATTAACTGTGTGATTCTAATCCTTATCAGCTCTTCCTGTACCAGCCTTTAGTTTGTTCATTTGCTTTGTCCTGTTTAAAGTTAGGCCCCGGTCCTCTGAAGCCTTAGCCGAGTGCTTACCATTAGGCACTGTGAATGGTTTCATTGAAGTAAACTGAAGACTGCTCACAATGGGTAAAGTTCAATAAAAATGTACATTTTTGCAGGATTGGGGCCCTTGATTTTAAGCTCCTGTGGGCACATTTTTTACTGGCTTTTGTAAAGTTTCTAGCGCACATCTAGATGGACAAAAAACAACAATAAAACAATGTTAACAGTTAGACTGCTCAGTATCCTTGCATACAGAGTACTACTGAAGCACTTAAGGGGCAAAGGTCTGAGAAAGGAGAGAAAGTCAGAGACAGGAAACCTCCCTGGAGGTTTCCCTATGCCCTATGCCCACTCCCACTTGAGCAGTGGCTGCACACAGCCCGTCAGGGTCATCCGCTGGCAGGCCGCAAGATAGTTTGTTTACATTGACCATCCGCAGGCACGGCCACCTGCAGCTCCCAGTGGCCACGGTTCGCCCAATAAAATATTCAGAAATACAGCTCTAGTGGCGTACTGTAAAACTTTGTCATTAAAAATAGACTAATATGAGGTCCTCTGCTTCTGCGGAATACAGCATGCTTCTCTTGGAAACCTGTTCTTTTACCTATTTGTCCTTGCCCTGCTCATAGAATCATAGAATCATAGAATCTCAGGGTTGGAAGGGACCTCAGGAGGTCATCTAGTCCAACCCCCTGCTCAAAGCAGGACCAACCCCAACTAGATCATCCCAGCCAGGGCTTTGTCAAGCCTGACCTTAAAAACCTCTAAGGAAGGAGATTCCACCACCTCCCTAGGTAACCCATTCCAGTGCTTCACCACCCTACTAGTGAAAAAGTTTTTCCTAATATCCAACCTAAACCTCCCCCTCTGCAACTTGAGACCATTACTCCTTGTTCTGTCTTCTGCTGCTAATTAGGAGAGGTTTCCAGACCATATCATCTTTCATTTTGCAGGCTTTTTGTTAGGGATTATAGTCAGTGATTAGCTAGTTTGTTGTAATGCTTGGCAGAGCATCCTCAGGTGAGCAGGTTACTATAATTCTGCTGTGAAATCATATTAATAGAGTTAATTCTATCAGCAGCGTTTTCTGGGGGTTTTGAAGGGAGAACCCAAGTGCTGCTCTTTGCATAGCTTTCCTCACTTGTTTGCATATTGACTTTTATTCCCCTGTGAACAAGCCCTTGTGTTCCTTTCTGGAGTGTTTAAACAAGGCTTCAATCATTACAACACCCTGGAGAAAAACAATCATCAAATGGCCCATTAAGCTTGATTTAGGCTCTGAAGAGAGGAACAGCTTCTTTCAGTTGGCAATATGCTTGCAGCTTAGTGGTGGTGCAAAGAGTAGCAGGCGACTGCAGTCTGGTTGCACTTCTGTGGTTCTGTCTTGTCCCTGTTGGACAGTCAGTGATGTGCTCGCAGGGGCTTTCCCTTTTTACATTTCTGGCACCAGACTCCAGGGAGAGCGGGATAATGTCAGGTGCTGCTGGCAGACGTTTAGGCTACACTGCTTAAAGTCCTTTTGTTTAAGGGACAGATTCTCCAGCCCCTCCCCTCTGCGCATACCCACAGCCCTGAGCACAGGCTAAACTGGGTTTAGCACAGGCTAAGCAGGATCCCCTTACTGACGATTCACTGTCACATCACTAGGCCACTTCTCCCTGACAATTGGGCCAGAGATTATTTGCACCTTGTAGTGAGGCGGTCTGGTCCCCAGCCGCCCTGGAGAGGGATGAGCCTCCCTCGACACCCAAGTGGGCGGAGCTGGAGAATCCTGGCCCCACCCCCTCAAAGGTCAAGGTGCAGGACAGGAAATACAAAAGCCGGTCCTCAGGACTCAGTTGGGCCCCAGCCATCGGAGAGGCTGGATGCCTGTGGTGCAGCTCCCCGCTGGGAGGCCCCGGTGACCAGCAGCCAACCCGAGGACTGGCCTGGCCAGCCAAGCCTGCCGCTCGCCGGTTACCCTGAGGAGCCGCCAGGCCTGCCGCCTTGAGGTTCCCATGGTGTGTGACCCCGTGGAGGATGCCACCCTGAACCAGGTATTCATAGAGTGGGGGAGGTTGGAAGTAGCCCGGGGGCAGCTGACTCTAGTCTGGCTGCAGCACTTCCGGAGCCGATGTCAGTGTGTTGTGGCCAGGATCCCCACTGACACAGCAGCGGGTCCTTTGCCACTGCTAGGGCCCCGGGCTGGGACGCAGTGGAGTGGGTGAGCCTGCGTCCCCCCTGCCACCCAACGTGTGGGTGGCCGTCTCCCCCTCTCCCAGGTCCTCCAGAGCCAGGACCTGGGCTTGCCACAACCAATACTGTTTGCTCAGCCCCTGCCTGAGGGCCTGGGCCCCTGACTGGTTGTTGCCCCGCCCTGACCCAGGGCCTGGGCTTACTGCTTGAACTATTACTCAGCCCTGCCTGAGGGCCTGAGCCATTGGGTGTTGTTGCCCACCCTGACCCAGGGTCCAGGCTTGCTGACAACGGACTGTTTGCTTGGCCCCTCTCTAGGGCCAGGTCTACACTAGGACTTTATGTCGAATTTAGCAGCATTAACGCGATTTAACCCTTCACCCGTCCACATTAGGAAGCAATTTATTTTGACATAAATGGCTCTTTAATTCGATTTCTGTACTCCTCCCCGACGAGGGGAGTAGCGCCAAATTCGACATGGCCATGTCGAATTCGAGGTACTGTGGACGGAATTCGACGCTAATAGCTCCGGGAGCTATCCCACAGTGCACCACTCAGTGGACGCTCAGGACAGCAATCTGTACTCGGATGCTCTGACCTGCCACTCAGGGAAAGCCCCGGGAAAATTTGAATTCCTTCTCCTGTCTGGCCAGTTTGAATCCCATTTCCTGTTTGGACATCGTGGCGAGCTCAGCAGCACTGGCAACGATGCAGAGCTCTACAGCAGAGGTTACCATGCAATCCCAGAATAGAAAGAGGGCTCCAGCATGGACTGATCGGGAAGTTTTGGATCTGATCGCTGTGTGGGGAGATGAATCCGTCCTATCCGAGCTCCGTTCCAAAAGACGGAATGCAAAAATTTATGAAAAAATATCCCAGACTATGACGGAGAGAGGATACAGCCGGGATGCAACGCAGTGCCGCGTGAAAATCAAGGAGCTGCGACAGGCGTACCAGAAGACCAAGGAGTCCAACGGATGCTCCGGATCGCGGCCACACACTTGCCGTTTTTACGAGGCACTGCATGCTATGCTCGGTGGTGCTGCCACAACTACCCCACCAGTGTCCGTGGACTCCGACGACGGGGTCTTATCTACGGCCACGTCGTCGGAGGTTTTCGCGGATGGTGAAGATGAGGAAGGAGAGGAGGAGGACGAGGCAGTTGACAGCGCTCTCACTGCTGATTACCCCGACAGCCAGGATCTATTCATCACCCTGACTGAGCTCCCCTACGAACCCTCCCAAAGCAGCATCCCTGACCAGGAATCAGGCGAAGGATCAGCAGGTCAGTGTTTTAGACATTTATTTGGAACACAATAGGCATGGTGTGTAAGCAATGTGTTAGTATTGCTTAATTGGCCTTATGCCCTTCAGCTTGGAGTCGCTTTCCCGTGCAACTATTCGAAAAGTCTGCCAATATGTATGGGGATAGAGGAGTAATCCCCATCGGAGATCTCTGCGAAGCTCTCCTGGAGGTACAGTGAGAGCTTGTTTATCACGTTCACGGGGAGAGCGGCCTCTCCTCCATGGTAGGATACTTTCCCGCGCCATGCAAGCTGCAGGTACTCTGGTATCATTGCCTTGCATAGCATGGCTGCATACGGCCCCGGGGTTTGCTGGCATTGACGCATCATGCAGTCTTTCTCTGTCTCCGTAATCCTCATCAGAGTGATATCAGTCATGGTGCCCTGGTTTGAATGAGTGGTTTCTTTAGTATAGAGAATGCTTCATTTTCCCTTTAAAGAAAGACATCCGGCGGTTTCCATTAACGCGGGGTGGGAGGGAGTTGGGAGCCAAACCATTCGAACTTCTTAGTGCGCAGGCAGGGAGAGTTCCCGGGACCGGCCACGCGAAGCGGGGGAAAGGGTATGCGAGCCATTCATACAGAGCGGTTTGCGGGCAATTTTGGTTCCCGGGAGCGGCCACGCGGAGGGGGGGGAAGGGTAGGCGAGCCATTCAAACACGGCGGTTCGCGGGCACTTTTGGTTCCCAGGAGCGGCCACGCGGAGGGGGTGCAGAGGTAGGCGATCAGTTCAAACACAGTGGTTCGCGGGCAATTAGGGTTCCCGGGAGCGGCCACGCGGACGGGGGGAAGGGTAGGCGAGCCGTTCAAAAACAGCGGTTTGCGGGCACTTTTGGTTCCCGGGAGCGGCCACGCGGATGGGGGGGGAAGGGTAGGCAAGCCATTCAAACACAGCGGTTCGCGGGCACTTTTGGATCCCGGAAGCGGCCACGCAGAGGTGGGGGGGAGGGTAGGCGAGCCGTTTATACTGAGCGGTTCGCGGGCACTTTTGGTTCCCGGGAGCGGCCACACGGAGGGGGGGGAAGGGTAGGCGAGCCGTTCATACTGAGCGGTTCGCGGGCACTTTTGGTTCCCGGGAGCGGCCACGCGTTGGGGGGGTAAAGGATTGGCGAGCCGCTGTAGATGAGCGGTTTGGGCAGCAGCAGTTCCTGCCCGCAGCTGGGAACAGTGATTGAGACATGGGAGTAGAGCACTGCTGTGAAGTAATCTCCCAGCAGTCCAAACTCATCACCTTACCATGGTCTTCAGAGAGCTGATTTTCAGTGTTCGGCAAGGCTTCTGGGATCTGTACACCGGGACCCCAGACACTCAGCATTAAGACCTAATATTTGACCTTGTAGTACGTGAACATGTGATAGGTACTGTGCTTGGTCCTATTCACAGGGAAAGAGTATGGGCACTGTTCTGGAAAAAGTATCTTTCTGAGGAATTCACTCCCTTTCCTTCATCCCACAGCTGCGAGTGTCTCCCGCCCTACCCGTGGATCTCCCTCCCATGGGCTATTACAGATAAGGCGGCGCAAAAAGAGAACCCGGGATGACATGTTCTCAGAATTGATGATCTGTTCCCGAAGGGAGGCGGCACAGCGGAGAGAGGACGTCTCAAGGTCCGAGCGAGCAGCCAGGGAACGGGAGCAGAGGGCTGAAGCTCGCGAGGACAGGTGGCGGCAGGAAGACCAGCAGGCAACTCAAACGCTGCTGGGACTAATGAGGGAGCAAACGGACACGCTCCGGCGCCTGGTGGACGTTCTCCAGGACAGGAGACAGGAGGAAAGAGCCCCTCTATATGTAATTTCTAACCGCCCTCCCCCACCACCAAGTCCAGTCGTTTACTCACCCAAAGTCATTAGGACGAGGGGAGGCAGGGTCTGTGGAAATATTCACTCCACCCCTGCAGACTGCTCCAGTAGCAGAAGGCTCTCATTCCCAAAACCTTAGATTGCTCCTTTCCCTCCCTCCAGCCGTACCCATCAACACTTCCCTGCCCAGGTTTCATCTTAAAGCAATGCTCACCTCAATAAAAAAAATTTTTTTTGTTCAGTGCTGTTTCCATGACTTTCTTTCACAGGACCGTTTGGTTTCTGGGTTAGTGGGTAAGGGGGTTTGTAATTGGAGACGACTGGCACCTGACCCAGGGTAAAGACAGGGGGAAAGGATCAACAGAAAGTCACAGTAAAAATTGCATGCACTAGGCACACGTCATTCTGGGTTGGGGTTTTCATGTTCTCTACAGGGGGTGTGGGGGGGGTTCACTTTCTGGTGGGGGAGGGTGGCTGCTGATCTTTAGCTGCCGGCGATAGCCTGCATGACAGATCCATGCAGCAGGGGATCCGTGGCCGCAATTCACGGACTAAAAGTCAAAGAGGCCCCACCACACACAGTTGCGAATAGGAGGGGTTGATGGCTCCCTTGAAACAAGCAGTCCAGCACTTCGGACTGCTCTGGGAGCAGGAGCATGTCATTCCCGAAGCTTGAAAGCGTACTTTAAAACACTCCACCCGCTCCCCAACCGCGGTATGCATCCCAGGTTAAAACCTTAACCGAGAAACCAGTAATGGAGACGGTTCAAATAAATAATGTTTCCTTTTATTGTACTTTTAAAGCGTTGAATGAAGGGTGGCAAGGGGGTTGTTAATGGGAGAGGATAGGCAACAGAAACTGGGTACAGAAACGGGGGCAGGTTCAGCATGTGTTTAAACAAGCATAATAGTCACTGGTTACCCCACTCGCTCTGGAAGCTAGCTTTCAAAGCTTCCCGGATGCGCAGCGCGTCCCGCTGTGATCTTCTAATCGCCCTGGTGTCCGGCTGAGCGTAATCAGCTGCCAGGCGATTTGCCTCAACCTCCCACCCCACCATAAACGTCTTCCCCCTTGCTCTCACAGAGATTGTGGAGCACACAGCACGCTGCAATCACAATGGGGATATTTTTTTGGCTGAGATCGGAGCGAGTAAGTAAGCTTCTCCAACGACCCTTCAGACGGCCAAAGGCACACTCCACCACCATTCTGCACTTGCTCAGCCGGTAGTTGAAGAGCTCCTTTTCAGTGTCCAGGGCTCCCGTGTATGGCTTAATGAGCCATGGCATTAGCGGGTAGGCAGGGTCCCCGAGGATCACTGTAGGCATCTCCACATCCCCAACAGTTATTTTGCGGTCCGGGAAATAAACACCCTGTTGCAGCCGTCTAAAGAGACCAGAGTTTTTGAAAACACGAGCATCATGAACCTTGCCTGGCCATCCAACATTGATGTTGGTAAAACGTCCTTTGTGGTCCACTAGTGCTTGCAGCACCATAGAAAAATAGCCCTTTCGGTTAATGTACTGGCTGCCCTGGTGCTCCGGTCCCAGGATAGGGATGTGTGTCCCATCAATAGCCCCGCCGCAGTTTGGGAATCCCATAGCGGAAAAGCCATCTATGATCACCTGCACATCTCCAAGGGTCACTACCTTTGAGAGCAGCAGGTCAACGATTGCATGGGCTACCTGCATCACAGCAACCCCCACGGTAGACTTGCCCACTCCAAATTGGTTCGCGACTGACCGGTAGCTGTCAGGAGTTGCAAGCTTCCACAGGGCTATGGCCACTCGCTTCTGGATAGTCAGGGCTGCTCGCAGCCGGGTGTTCTGGCGCTTCAGGGCAGGGGACAGCAAGTCACAAAGTTCCAGGAAAGTGCCCTTACGCATCCGAAAGTTTCGCAGCCACTGGGAGTCATCCCAGACCTGCAGCACTATGCGGTCCCACCAGTCAGTGCTTGTTTCCCTTGCCCAGAATCACCGTTCCACAGGATCAACGTGCCCCATTGCCACCATGATTTCTATGGTCCGGGGTCCCGTGCTTTGCGAGAGGTCTATGCCCCTCTCAGAGTTCATGTACTCCCGGAGCTTCCGTTGCCTCCTCGCCCAATTTCTCTGCATCTGATTCTGGAAAAGGTGCACGATAAGGCGCGAGGTGTTGACAACGGACAGAACAGCAGCGATAATCGCGGAGGGCTCCATGCTCGCTGTCCTGTGGCATCCAAGCTGTCAATCACTGGAAAAGGGCACGAATTCATTGCCCGCAGGCGCTTTCACGTAGGGAGGGCGGGAGTGTGGGTCGAGTGACGACATTTACGTATAATCACCCTTGACACATTTTCGGCCCCACAAGGCACTGGGGGCTACACCCAGAATTCCAGTGGGCAGCGGGGACTGCGGGAACTGTGGGATAGCTACCCACAGTGCACCGCTTGCAATGTCGATGCTTGCCCCCTTACTGTGGACTCACAAATTCGAATTAAGGTCCTTGATGTGGATTCGCACGATCGACCTTGCAATATCGGTTTCACAAGTTCGGTTTAACAACAATCGAACTAGTCTCGTAGTGTAGACATACCCTAGGAGGTCCTGAGCTGCTGACTTCTGCACAACCGAGCTAATGCCCCAACACCTGACTGAACTAACGAAGGGGTCTGGTCCCCAGCTGCCCCAGGGAGGGGGGCGGGGAAACACCTGCAGATCCATCCCAGTGGATTTCATTGGGCAGTCTTGTCTTGGGTGACCAGGCAACCAGTTAACACGCGCCTGACTCATGCAAAGTCCATGGCTTATCTGGTGAATATGTCCATTGTTAACTGAGGACCAAGCCCTATTTTGCATTTATTACTGAGGCCTGGCTGGATATTTTAAGTCCAGTGTTTTCTAGCTGAGAAGTTGGTTCTGCCTGAACCAGGAGAGGGTTTGGTATCAGCTACAGCAATTACAGTATTATTGATATTTATTGTTGTATGTAGCATGGTAGAGCAGGGATCAGGACCCCTCTGAGCTAGGTGCTGTACACACGTAAGAAAAAGAGAGTCCCTTTCCCAAAGAGCTTGCAGCTGCCCTTAGAAGTAGGAGGTGCCTTACCCCAAAATAGGGTTTGTTTTAGTGTGTCTGGCAAGGCAGGGTTACCATGAGAATAGCTGTAGTCCCATCTGTGTGTCAGAGTCTGTGTCTTGGCCTGGTGCTAGCTAACTTGGGTTGGCAATCTCACCACCCCTGTGGGAGTCTTATCCATGAAAGAGAACTCACAGGATCGCAAGGCTACCCTGACAGCCAGCAGACAATACCGGGCTGTCTGTGGCTCAGTGTGCCCAAGTGGCTATCTTGGGGGGCTCAGAGGAGGCATAGAGACTAAACATTCGTTGGGAGTGGCCCATCACTCCCATCAGGTCACACCGGTGCCCCCCTCAGGGCAGAGAGTCTTTCACTGGGCTCCCTTTGGAAAGTGCTGGCACTAGCAGGGTTTCAGCTCAGAGCTGGAGTCCTGTCATCCTGGGCTGCTCTACTGAGGCCCTTGTAGGAAACCACATTTCTCTAGCGTCATCTCCATGGTAGCGCCGAGATAGCTGCACTCCCTTTTCTCCGGTGACACATGAAGCCTTTGGGGAGGAGACCAGCGCATTGGGGAAAGCAACAGCGCTTGCTCTCACTGGCCTAGCATCTGCTGTCCTGTGGCTGTGCAGGGGCTTTCCTCTGCTAGAGCAGCTGCCGAGCCTCGCTCAGGGAATCTGCTGCAGACAGCACAGTGGCACCTTCTCACTGTGGGGAATTCCCCTCTGCTTCACGGCCACGCTCGACTGGCTCTGAGGCAGCAGTGCTGTGCGTCGCTACTCAGCACAACTGTTCGGTTCTGACTTTCAACTGCTCTTGCTCCCACGGGTTCCGGAGCTGCTTGCAGAACTGTGGTCTGCCACATGTGAGATGAGCCATGTTTGGGCCAGTGATTAAAGGGAGCCGCCTGGCCTAAGTGCAATTCCCTGCTCTGCCACAAGCTTCCTGTGGGACCTCGGGCACGTCACGTACAGTCAGATTGTCAAAGGGGTGTCGGCACCTGGGCGGGGGTTCAAAAGCACTGAGGTGGGTCAGTGATCTAACCAGGCACCTAAGTACTGTGTCCATTCCTGTCTCTGGGCTTCCATTCCCCAGCTGGGGCTCCCAGCACTGCCCTGCCTCTCAGACGATTGTGAAAATAAATAGAGTGAAGCCTATGGGTGCCGGATAGTAGCTGCGATAGAAAAGGCAGGGCTGGGGAACAAGGCTTCCCTTACACAAATGGCTGTCTGACGTCGTTCTTGTCTGCCCTCCCTCTCTGCTCTTAGGACACCTGTCAGGCACAAATGATGCCATCTGACTCCTTTAACCCCTCCGAGTCCTGCCCCCATCTCTGCAACTGAGCTAGGAATGGGCTGTGACCAGGTCCAGCAGCAGCCAGGCACAGAGCTGCAGAGGGGACAGGCAAAGGGGATATTTGCCTCCCCAAATAATCTTCAAGGGACCCCAGATTATTGTCAGAAAGGCCAAGCTATGTACAGCCTTCATCCTTTATAAATCACAGCTAATACTGACCCAGAAGCCAAGCGTTCCTTTTTTAACCTGGCAGGACTCCTAGAAGGCTGTTTGTTTTTTAACTAGCAGCATCCAGGGACCCCAAGACACCCGCTTGCCCCTGGCAGTAGTGAGACCCTAGAACCAGCCACGTCAGCAGCCTCTACCACAGCAACCTTTCAGAAGTGGTGTGCCGAGTCTTCATTTATTCACTCTAATTTAAGGTTTCACATGCCAGTAATACATGTTAATGTTTTTAGAAGGTCTCTTTCTATACGTCTTTAATATATAACCAAACTATTGTTGTATGTAAAGTAAATAAGGTTTTAAAAATGTTTAAGCATCATCATTTAAAATTAAATTAAAATGCAGAGCTCCCCGGACCAGTAGCCAGGACCCAGGCAGTGTGAGTGCCACTGAAAATCAGCTTGCGTGCCGCCTTCGGCACGCATGCCATAGGTTGCCTACCCCTGCTCTACCACAAACCACAAGGTTTTGTTTGCTGTGCGGTGAGCACCCGGCAGGAGGGGGTGGGCAGGGCCGGCTCCAGGCACCAGACGAGAAAGCACGTGCTTGGGGCGGCGCCTTGTAAGGGGCGGCAGTCTGGGGATTCTTGGGGCGTCCGTGATTTTTTTTATTTTTTTTTGCTTCGGCAGTTCGGCTGGGCTTTTTTTTTGTTTGTTTTTAACTTGGGGCGGCCAAACAGCTACAGCCAGCCCTGGAGGTGGGGTTGTGCTTGAGACTCCAAGGGAGTTACTGGGGGGCTGCTCCTCTGCCCCAAGGGCTGTCCCGTGAGATGCTGCAGGACTGTGTTTCACTGGGTGTTGAAGAGGCTATGGGAGGAATAGTGAGGCCGCCGGCTCTAGTGCCAGCTGGATGCTGATCACGCTTGGCTCTGAGATTGACTTTCATCGGACTTGGCCAACGCCCTGTCTCTGCTCTCCCAGCGCCTGGCCAAGGCGGCAGCTTGGTGGAGGGCAAGAAGCTCAGATTCCATGCCGGCCGGAAGAAAGCGACATGGCTACTAGCCCTCGGGTAAGAATGTGCAGTGATTCCCTAGAGGAGATCAAGACCTCAGCTGGCCCAGCAGGCTGCATCAGCACAAAGCTCCAAGTCCCGTATGGGCTTCATCCAAAGACTGCTGCGGTCCTTTAAAGCTCACAAGCGCTTCATTATCTGATCCCTGGAGACCCTCGGTCAGCAGAACACACTACTACAGCGAGGAAGCGGCTTTCATTCTGGCTTTATTAGTGGCTGCAAATACAACTGCAGACTCCTGCCGCTAGAGGTTGGGTTTGAAAGCAGGGCTACATGTTTGGCTGGAAGGGGATCTGGGACCTTCTCTTTTCCACAAGGCTTTCAATGATATTGGCCAACTCCTCCCCTCCCCCACGACACAGCCTGATAGATACAGAGCAGAGACTCTCCCATCACTGCCAGCTAAATTCCTCTAGGTAATTTATTGCTTTTAATGTGCTAGTTAATTACATAGTGAATTAAAAATGCATTTGTCACGGTGCTTGTGCTGTCCCCAGGCTCCACCAGGAATCCTCTCCATCCAGCCCTACAGACAGAGGAAAAGGAAACACAGGTGAAAGGTCTGACAACAGGGCTGCAACATAGCGCTTGCATGAGGGGCTCAGTGATGAATGGACACAGCTCTTGGGTGGATACCCAGGAAACAAAGCAGTGCCTGTGACAGCCTCCATCTTTGACTCCAGGGACTGAACTGGGGACCACCAGAGTTAAGGTGTGAGTTAGAAAGCCAGGCTCTCTAGCTAGGGGCTGTCACAGACTCGTGTCCTCTGGGGATCGGGCACCAAGTGGAACATTTAACACACGCTAATCAGTGGGTTGCAACTGAACAGAGGTGCCAGGGCGTAAGGGGCAGCATTCAAAGCTGGCCACAGCATGAGTGGGGCTCTCGGATGTAGAACAAAGTGTGAATTTGGCTACTCTCTTGAGTACAGTAGCTCTGGCGTACCAAGGCTGAGAGAAGCCATGTGACTCTAGCCACTTTCCTGTGGACACAGATTCTGAATCACATGGGCTGGAGGAAGGATGCCAGCCCCAGGGATGCAATGGGAATCCAGGAGACCAGGGTCTAGGATGCTAGGGCTGGCGCAATGCAACATGACCACTACGAGAAGCCTTTACCTGAGGTTTACTTGAATGTGTGACTCTCGGTACCGCCACGGCCAAATCCTGCAAGAGAACCAGAACAGGGTCATTGCCACCTGAGGCATGAGGCAGGGAGCAAACCAATTTGCAATTTACCCTCCAAACCAGCTGTGCGGAGCAGTGTGCCGCTCTGCCCTTCTCTCTGCTGTCCCGGAGCTCAGGCTGCAGCCCAAGTCAGAATGTCTACACTGCAATTAAACAGCCCCTTAGCCCAAATCAGCTGGCACGGGCCAGCCATGGGTGTCGGATTGCTGTGTAAATGTATCCTTAGTGCTCTCCTTCCCCGCCTTGCCCCCGCAATCCTACCCAGGCTGCATACTCAGGAATTAAGGAATCTGAACTTGTGTCATCAGCGTTCCAGCTACTGATGTGCTAGCCCTGCCCTGGCAGCAGGACAGCAGCGCCTCTGAGCCTGCTGAGGTGTCTCGAGGGGGATACAACTGGGTCCCATCCTCCAGAGACCGAGGATGCTGCTAGAGGAACCCTTCACCTAGCAGCAGGAGGGGGCAGACAACAGTCACTCCTGACTCTAGTTCTCCCACCCAATGGCCTGGCGCAACCTGGCGTTTTACCCTTGTAGCTTCTAGAGATAAAGAGAAGCATTCCATGTTCCCAGCCAACCCACATGCTGACAAGCAACAGCTGCATAGCTCAGCCAGGGGTCTGGCTGCCTCCTTGTCCAGCAAAGCCCACTAGCTGCTGTTAAGGCTTAAGCCAATATCCTGCTGACTTGGAATGGCATGTAGATGGCACTTCATATTACACCCCAGCAGCCACAGAGTGGATGGCAGGGCAGGAATTCAAGTGGAATTCCACAGCCTCTAGCATTGGAGGCACATCAACAATCGCATTCCGCAAATCACGTTCCAAAGGAGTGTGTATTGATGTATTGAACCTGAAACCAAAGGGCTGGGGGGACTTTGGGTGGCGGCAGCAGAGAGGGGAGAATTCAGACCTGTAACTCAAAACTTTCTTAAGCTTGCTGCGTCGCTGTGGCTGGAGCCCCACAAGTTTTGAGATTCCTTCTCATCTCTTCAAAGCCTCTAAGAGGTTCTGGCAAATTGCATGGGCTTGTGGGTTTTCACACCCTTCAATCTGTGACTACACGGCTGGGTCGGGCAGCGTGGCCGGCCTGTGTAAGCGTCTATACACCTTCACACTACACTACACCTGTGCAACAGAGGACAAAACTGTGACCGAAGAATCCGAACACGGGTAGGGTGAGATTTCTTCCGCCCAGGGCACGTCTACACTACAGTGACCGTTACAGCACTGCAGTTGTGTTGCTGGAGCACTGTAGTGTAGATACTGCCTACAATGACAGAAGGGGGCTTTCTGTTGACACAGGCAATCCACCTCTCTGACTGGCAGTAGCTAGGTCAATGGGAGAATCCCTCTGTCGACCTAGCCACCTCTATATCACGGGTTAGGCTGACTTAACTACAGTGGTCAGGGCATGAAGCTAGATCGACCTAAATTGTAGGTGTAGGCCAGGCCACAGCGTTGACCTAACTCTGCTCCTGCCAAAGTAAAAAGCAAAACTCCCATTGACTTCTGAGCTGGGCCAGCACTGAGACCTTTTGAACATCCTACCCAGAGAGAAACCACAGTGCAGATCCAGAGGCGCACCTCTCCAGCCACTATGACTGGAGACTGAGAAAGACAGAGCTTCTGCTCCAAAGGCCACAATTCAAGTTTGAGGCAGTGCCTACAAAATGGTCAAGGGAAAGTTGCCCAGCCCCTGGAGAAAGGGGAAGGAGGCGTGAGTGGATGTCAAAGGGTGACTGCACGCAGGAGGACATGTGCTGACAGCCGTATGAGTGGAGATTGTGAAGGGGAGGACAGGTGTAAAGTGTAATGGGTGTAGGTGTATTTAGGGGTGTGCACATGGCTCTAGCAATTTGCCCCCGAGTTTAGGAACATATGGGGGAAAACAAGGGGTTACGGGGGAGTGGCTGTGGACGGTGCATGGGGGGCTTGTGAGCTGGGAGCTCAGGCAGGAGTGGCTATGGATGGACACAGGGGTGTATGTACATGGATCTGTGTGCTGGAACATGTGATCATGCTTCTGGGCAAGAATCCCAGGAGACAAACATCACTGGTGCCGGTACCCAATATCCCACCCCTTCCTGCTGGAAGCCCCAAGCATGGAGAAACTTACCTTTGGGTCCAAACAAGGCAGCGTAGCACGGCTGGTTGCAATAGGGCTTCCCATCATGCTGCAGAGAGAGAAGAGACTCCTCAGTGCCACGTTATTCACGGGAGTCTGAGACAAGCAGGAACCAGGAACTGGGCATCAGAACAGGCACTGCTCAGTCACTGGGCCCACTCTTAACCCTGTGCATATGGAGCTAGATTCACAACTCCTGGGCCCTGCTCTCTTGTCCCAGCTGTGTCAGTGACCTCCCCTACTGCCTGTTCTTCCATTGTTCTGCCAGTCACCCCGAGTGGAGTCCTGACCTCACTACAGCTTTGCTAAACTAAACAGCCACATGCCAGGATTTCTCCAACTTGGCAAATCCCCACTGCAGGGCACCTGGACTGGCCCAGTGTCTCCGCTCTGTCAGGTTAGTTCAGTTACTATAGCACCCCGCTCACTGGGCCAGCTGTATATCTGAGCCCTGGCAGCCTGGTGCTGGCAAACTAGCCTGCCCGCACACACAGCAAGCCCACAGCTTGGAGCTGGCTAATGCAGAGTTCTTGCTACTTTGAGGCAGGGCCCCCAGGTAGTCCCATATTCCATGGAATCAACCAAAGAACTCACCCCTTGCTGCAGAATCTCAGCTTCCCTCTTTGAACATTTAATTTCTGGCCCTCAAGTCTGAGACCTGAGTAACTGATGCAGCGATGGCTGCCTGCATCTGCAGAGCGCTTGAACCAATAGCTCCAAGAGCTGTGAGCCCCATGCACCCTGTGATTCTGCAGCAGGGGAGCTTGCCATTGGCCCCAGCCAGGATGCCACGGAATGCCGCCCTCTTGCCCTGGCATTTGATGTTTTGTTGCAGCTAGACCCCCTCTGGCCAGCTGCAACCTGCCTCTTGCTCTCCAAATTTCCCCACAAGGGGGAGATGATTTTACTGTGCACAGCACATGCACTAGGAGTCCAGCTTGGAGCAAAGCAGCAGGGAGAAGCCAGAAACGTAGGCTGGTTAGCTAGGTGGCCTGGAGATCCCCCAGCAGTCCAGGACTGGGGCAATGAGCTGCTAACGCTTGCTATAAGCTCCCTGCTTCGGGGGTGAAGGAGGGTCTGAGCCGGACAGCACTGCAGGTAGGGTGACCAGACAGAAAATGGGAAAAATCGGGACGGGGGGGCGTGGGGTAATAGGAGCCTATATAAGAAAGACCCAAAAATCAGGACTGTCCCTATAAAATCAGGACATCTGGTCACCCTAACTGCAGGAGCAGAAGCCAGGGGAACCTAGCCAGGCTGGCTGGAGAGTACAGTGAGAACCCCACCCTCAGAAATACCCAGCAACAATTTGTGCCTCAGTGAGCCTTCAAGTCGGAACCTGTGCAGTGAGTGTGTGCGGGGGGATGGGAACGAAGGTACTGCATGGTGCAGGGATAAAGTCAAGCTGCTGCAGAATTTTGGAGCTGGGGCTGTGAAATACGGGCCCCTTGTGTTGTGGAGTACCTGGGGATCCACTTTCCAATGGCAGCGTGCACTACGCTGCCACCCACAGGTGAGGGGTATAAAGAAGCAGCTGATTAAAGCTTCTTAACAAGTCTGTCCTACGCATTGGAAAGTGCAGCTAAGAGTTACAGTGACACAGAGCTGGTGGCCACCTCACCCCTTACCTCAGCATGGCCGCCTGAAGTCAGGGTCTTGTTGCATTTCTCACACTTCAAGCATGGTCGGTGCCAGTCTTTCCCCAGGGAGGTAACCTTCTCAGCTGTCAGAGTGCGGAAACAAAATAGCACCATTCAGGAGGCTGTGATGGGGCATATCCACCCCACACTAAGCCAACAAGGGTTGGCGAGCTGCTGTGGGCCCTCAGCCACCCCGCTACACCTGCACTCGCTGTCAGGTAACGGAGGGGCTGTTAACGAGGTAAGAGAACAGCTCAGCAGCTGGCTGGCCAGGGAGAACAGCCCTTTGTGCCCAGCCCAGTCCCTCTGCACAGACTGCTGGAGCCCTCCGGAGGAAGGTAGGGCTGGCACAGGACAACTGAGTTCGTCTTCATGGCACTGCGTCTTTGCTTTGCTACGTAAGGACTCTGGGGACAGGCCAGAGAGGTGTAAGGAGACTGTCACAGGGAGAGGATGCCACGTCGGAGGGGAGCGGCCTCAATAAACTCTGTGGACTTTTGCACCCTACACGCGTCTGTCCTGTCATTTGTCCTGGACCCAAACAGTGTGGTCGCTGGAAGAGTTCTATACTTGGAAAAATGCCTTGTGTTCCCAATGAGTAAATCCAAAAGCTACTGGGGCATCTCTCATTCCATCTTTCAGTGGGGTTCACTCACTGTTTGACACTTGCTTGTCCTGGAGGGGGACTGCCAGTTTTCAAATTCAGACACCTACACTGCACTTGCAAAATAAATAAAAATCCATGCAGCCTGTGCGTGCGTGTGTGGGCAGAAAAACAGGCAATAGCATGCGTAGTACTTGCTTTGCACACACAAAAGCATGGCTTGCACAAGCATTTTTCACACAGGCTTGGGTGTCCGATTTCTAGGCAAATTATTGCCAGTCGGAAGATTTGAGCTCTGAAGCGCCTGCTGTGTCATTACCTCCCCATTCCTTTCTGGAAGGGCCTATGCGTCTCCGTTTGACAAGGATTCATTACTGTTCATGTTAAACCTTGTTCAGATGGAGAGACGTGCAGAAGGAAAATGGCAACAGAGTCAAATTTAGGGAGCACCAGAGTACAGCTAGCCTTCACCCAGCAAGGAGGACTGCCCTCTACTCTAGTAGAAATTCTTCTGCACAAGTTGGCATCTGAACTTGAAAACCATCAGTGACCTCAATTGACACTGGTTACAATAATCCCTTAAATTCCTTTTGGCGCATGTGAAATATCTGTTTGACAATCATGGGCGGGGGAGACACCTGGACCAACACTGGGAAGCAAAGTATTGCCAAAACATCCTTTTTCCAACCCACAAATACAGGAAACCTCCTGCTGCCAAGGCGTTGGGGACACATTTCTTGCTAAAAGCCACAGCAAACAGTAGTGTGCTTGGAGACTAGCCCAGGTTCAGGCAACTGAAGATAGGCCCAGAGGCAGCTACAACAGGAACAATGTGGTTATTCCCCTAGTCCGGAACAGGTTTACCTTAAGAAGGAAAGAACACAGGATGGAATTGAACTATAGCACAAAGGATGTAATTTGCTAAAGAGGCTAGTGTGTTCTTTCTATTAGCAGCTGCACTCGCGGGTGTGTATTAAGTGATAACGCTGAGCTTTCCACAGGAACCCTTTCAGTGCCAGGACCTTCGAGTGAATTTTCCATGCCTGAAAAAGGCAGGGGTCCGAGCTCGGGGACAAAATTTCTTTTTATACACCAATACCTCTCCACTCTATGCTCTGCTGCTTCAGCAGAGTGCTGGGTGAGGAGTGCTGGTCTGCCAGGTCTTTGGCATTGCAACTCCTTCCCTGGATGGGAAGGGAGCCCGTGACTTGGGTGTGACCATTAACTCCAGGAGAGAAGTGATCACTAGAGAGGGGATCTCAAAATGCTCCTAGCAGGCAGGCCCCACATCACAGACACCAACGTCATGGCGTGAAATGGCACCTTTGTTTGTAGCTCCAACAAGCGGGCCAGGCACCATCTGGAGAAGGGGGCATGAGCCCAAATCCCCTTTATGAAAAAGCCTTCTAGAATTCAACGGGGAGGAAACTGACGAGGTTACACTGAAGTTAAACATGGTTCTTTAGAAGTTGTTCTAAAAGGCTTCAGAACCTGACAAATTTCAATAAGGCTTTTTACAGCAACCCCTTGGATCTCTCTTAGATAGTAATGTGGCCCCCCACTACCGGAGAATCTGAGCACCTCAATCTTTACTGCATATATCCTCACAAGACTCCGGTGAGGCCGAGTTAGGCTATCACCCCCATTGCACAGAGGGGAACTGAGGCACAGGGAGGTTAAGTGACTTCCCCAAGGTCATACAGGAAGCCTGTGGCAGAGCAAGGACTCGACCGCAGGTCTCTCCAGTCAGAGGGCCATCTTTCCTCAGGAGGCGCATGCTGCTTTGGAATTCTATAGGCTGATTTTAAAAAGTTATCTGGAAGGATGATCGCTCTGTTACATTTAATAGGGCTAAGTGGGGGACACAACCCAGAGGTGGCTGCCTATGTAGATCAGAAGTGAGGCATGAATGATGGGGTGGGGGGCAGCACCCTCTACCATGCTTGCTCTATATCTGAAAGAGATGCTGAGCCTCTCTTTTGAATTCCTTCCAGAAACCCTGGAATAAGACTCCAGGAGTGTCACTCGGGCACCTTTCACCCCTATTGGAGGAATGTTTAGAGAAGCCTCTCACTGCCTAGGCACTATGCCTTATAGTCCCAGTGACTGGGACCTCTCACCAGGAGAGCTTCCAGACTCTGGTGCTGCAATTTCCCCATGCATGTAGTGATTTAGTGCTGATGAAGTGATCTGTAAATACCATTCCATGACCACTACGACAGTCAGTCTTCGCTGCACTCCTATGATCCTGCTTTCTCTCCTTTATGGTCTGTCAAACATATCAGCTGAAATCCCATCAAGGACCACTGAAGTAGTTCATTGAATTAACAGCCAGGCCCCTCAGGTTCCAGCTTGGAGTGAAGAACCAGACCGTGTAAGTGAAATGTTGTTAAGGGGCAGCTAAATCTGAGCAAAGGCCACCATACACAAGCCATACAAGACCTCCAGTATTGGGACTCTTAGCTGAGAGATGCTGTACTTTTCTTTTGATTCCAAGACTGCTTATACAAGACCAGTGTTACTGCTATGATCTTGGAAATAGGAGCTTACAACTGATTTTGGACTCTCCTTGGCCTTTGCATTAAACTCTGTCTTGTACAGCTGAGGTCATATGACTAACTTCATAAAAATAGCACTTCCTTGCTCAAAAGACCCATTCTCTAAGTACACTTACAAAGCCACATCTGCTTACTTCACTGCACAGTATCTTTCATTCCTGTTAGCCCTGCAGGGCTAGACCAGCCGTGCAAGTGACAGCTGGATTATTTTCTGAGTTGATCAACTGAATTAATAATGATGGATTGAGAGTATATAGTGTTTGTGCCCGGAGATGTGCAAAACCAGAACAAAACCAGCCTGACTTTAGACCGAGGGGTTTTAGGTGCTGACAGTTCTATTAAAACCCTTTTTTACTAGTAAGCTTAGCAAATGTTACCTGGAGTAAATGAGCTGCCATAGACATGAAATTTCACAGTGCCAATTTTAGTCCCCATTCCGAGCAAAACTGTACTTTAAGGGGAGGTTTAAGCCTCATTTACACTGAGGAAACTTACAAAAAATTCCCATAGGTGCTACTACCATTTTATTGGAATTAGTGTTAGCACCAATAGTGTAGGCAAGGCTCTTGCCACCAGGACTGATTTTTACTCCCTTTTGGTTTAATCTATTGAAAGTAACTAACTAAAACGGTGGTAAAAATGGGTTCAGCCATCAGAATCTTGTCTTTACCTGGCCTCCAGCCAGTGCTAACCCCAGGTCACAATTCTTTAGTAAATTTCTCTAGTGTAGGCACTATCTTAAATGACAGGCAAATATGAATGGATGGGAAAACAGAGAAACAGTTAAGTCTCCATCACAAAGAGCTGGAACATACAAACTCTGGAATTCTTGTGTTCTGAGCCATTCCCTGGGTTTGTTTTTGTTTGTTTTTCTGGCTCAGTAGACAGAAAAGTACGACACACCCCACAAGCAAGCCAGAAATATAAGACAGAGAAAGAAAAAAAATCAACGTGTTCCCAGTCCATGGCTTACAGATTTAGTCTATAAATTTAAAAAATAAAGTACTTATAGGGTCAGCATCCACTTCTAACTCTCAGCAAAACACACCAGAGTTTTTATGCCAGGGACATGGGGAAACCAAGAGATTGGGGAACTTCTGTATGTGGTTTTAGTAGCTGGAGTTAAATGATTGCAGCAAAGGGTTATTGCCAGGACTAGCTACCCAAACCTCTTGAAATACACCCATGGCAGGAAGTGGGATCATGTCACCCAATTAAGTACTCTGAGTCAGTACAGAAATCTGTGGCTTTTGGGGAATTCCTTCCAAATCAGGGTGTGGTCATCCATCTGCTCTTTACTAGGGGCTGGATCCAACGCCCAAGGGAGTCAGTGGAAGTAGGATCAGGCCCCAAGTGTGTTCAAGGCATGTGGTGATAGTTTTAAGAAAAACAAGCCTTACAGATGCATGTCTCCTCTGCACTGAACCTTATTACAATAAGACATTCACAATTACATGGTGCCCTCTGTTATGCCCAGGTACTCATGACTGTGATCGAAGGCAGACTTTGCTGTTCAGAATCTAGCTAATTTGCCATGCAACATTTTTAGGAACCACTTTAACTGATCCTGGTGTTGGACTCTGGACTGGAGCGTCCAGAGTCTCTGGGTGGCTCAATCTCTGCCCATCCAGTGTCTCCACCTTAAGCAAACAGCTATGATGAAGCTGAGAACGGCACTGTTGGAACAAAGGACCAAAATATTAGCTTGGAGGGAAGTGTAACATGGCTGTAAGCCAGCGCCTCTGAACCATGCCTCTAGTGATTTGCCTCGGTGCCCATCAAATGGCTTGGAGACAATCAAAGCACTGAGGCTCCATGTTAACCTATTCTGTTCAGTGGGGCAGACGGCCTGAGAGGAAAGGGCCTTGGTACAATGACTTACAAGATGTCCCAGCACAGAAGAAAACAAAGAGGGAGTAAGTTGCAGTGGGGGAGGTCTAGGTTGGATATTAGGAAACAGTATTTCACTAGGAGGGTGGTGAAGCACTGGATTGGGTTACCTAAGGTGGTGGAATCTCCATCCTTACTGGTTTTTAAGGCCCAGCTTGACAAAGCGCTGGCTGGGATGATTTAGTTCAGGGGTCTCAAACACACGGCCCTCAGAGTTATTTCCTGTGGCCCACCAAGCTCCCTGCTCCCCACCCCCCCTCCCCCGCGTTATTTCCTGTGGCCGCCAAGCTCCCCCCCTCCCCCCCCCCAGTGCGCCACGTCCCCGCTCCTCTGCCTACCTCCAGGCACTTCCTGCTGCCAAACAGCTGTTTGGCGGCGCTTAGCGCTTTCCAGGAGGGAGGGGGGAGGAGCAGGGAGCTGCATGCTCAGAGGAGGAGGCAGAGAAGAGGCAGGGCAGGGGCGGGGATTTTGGGAAGGGGTTGGAATGGGGGTGGGGAAGGGGTGCAAAGAGGCGGGGCAGGGCCTCATGGAAGGGGTGGAGTGTGGGCGAGGCCGGGGCAGCGGGGGGGGGGGGGGGGGAGAGGTGTCAGTGATGCAGCCCTTGAGTCAATGCACTAGTCCTCATGTGGCCCTCGTGGTCATTTGAGTTTGAGATCCCTGATTTAGTTGATGTTGGTCCAGCTCTGAGCAGAGGGTTGGACTAGATAACTTCCTGAGGTCTCTTCCAACCCTAATCTTCTATGATTCTAATTTGCAGAAGGATCTCCCAGAGCAGCAATTCAGGGGTGTCCATTTGTGCACACAACTTATTGTTGCAAGTTCTCATATGTACATTTGGTGACTTCTGAAAGACCTGGCCTCTGATTCATGGTCACCCTTCACGACTCTGGCAAGAGGTGCAAATCATCACCGTTCATCCTTAGGAGCGTAATGAATAATTGAGGTTTTTGGTCTGGGGGCCAAATTGAAAAATTCTCTTTGTTTCTAACAAATGGATTTCCTTTTTTGGTTTCTCACAAACAAAAAAATCCCCAAAATTGTGTTTGGGTCAAATGAACTGTTTTGAAGATGATGATTCAAAACAAAATACACAAATTTGCAAAATGCACCGTACTGACAATTCCAACATTTGTTTTCAGGGGTTTTTTCAGCTGAAACTATTTGCTGAATTTGACCTGAAGTAACGAATAGTTTCAGTGCCCGGAAAAATGCATTTTTCAGCAAATCTCCTGTCAGCTGAAAAAATTTAACCCAGATTTACTTGGTAGAGCTCTGTGCTCAGCTTGAACTGGTGTAAATGACCACACAAGGCACAGGGACTGATGAATTGAGCCCCTGATATAAAAGATCTAAAAACAGAGTATTCGTTGTTTGACTTGTTTGCCTCTGGCCAGAAGAATCCTTTTTAGATGTTAGGCAGAAGATACACAATGGACACAGCTTAGATAGAAACATCTCAGAATTAAAAACAGATTTAGTGTCTAATACTAAAATATAGGCTAGCCCATCCCACAGCCCTCCCTTTTAGAGGTCAGCATACCTGACCACTCAGACCCACACAAACAACTCTTTATTTTCTACACTCTCTCCTTCCCACTGTTTTTTCCAGATCTTCTTATTTCACCCCCAAATTACAATCTTGTGTCCTAGACACAACTTCCCAACTGTTACCACATTTGCATTTGCTATTGTATGGGTGGCTGGACTTGCAAAACATATGGCAAGAACCTATTTTATATTTCTCTACCAAACCTCAACAACAAACAGCCCTCACCTAATAATAATGTACCTGTCCAACTGTTCAGCTAAAAGGTGCAGCTGGACAGAGAAATGGCAGGACCTCTCGTCTATAGAAATTGATACAGTTTCACTCGTTTTCTAGAACACTGTGTGGTTCTTGGATTCTGAAGAATTTTTTTTCACTGTGTAGAGGGGAACAGGTGACTTCCTCAGTGATGGGCAGGTATATAAGAACATATGTATTTTCACTGGTTTTGGATATTATCTCTCAACAGACATCAGTCTGTGGACTCAGAATCCAATGGGACAGTATAAAAACACTATAATGAAACGGTTTAAAAACTACAATGGAAACTCCACCCATCTTAACCAGGACTTATGTGCTTTGTTATTTCTCACTAATTAACCAGGAAATCTTTGGTTTTCTAGGACTATCATTTATACCAGTGGTTCTCAACCTGCATCCGGCTTGCAGCCCAATCAGCACACAGCTGCGGCCCATGTAACATCCTCAGGGCCATACAGGCAGTAAACATATTGGGTGGGTGTGGCCCATATAACACATAGTGGGCTGCATATGCTGCCCACGCTGGTAAATAGGTTGAGAACCACTGGTTTATACAAATGGATTGCCAGTTCCTCGAGACATTACTAGAGATCTGAAAACCTTAAGGGCATAAACTATTCGGAGGCGGGCGGGGGCGGGGAATTAATTACAACAAACTTGTTATTCCTCGCTTGTAAAGCATACAGCTGTCTGCAATAGTTTGCTGCTGTTCAAGTCTCCTTACTCTTAGCTGGGAGACATGCAAGAGATCCATAAATAAGAGCATCTTCCTAAGGCTATAGGGAGAGGAACCCGTTACCCTGCTCGTACTCCTCCGGTCATGGCTCTGCACAGCTTCCGAGCCAGTCAGCCTTCCCCAGCCCTGCCCGCCCAGAGCCCCTGCACAAGGGGAGAGGGGACAGCGCTTGCACTTGATGTTAGCAGGAATCTGCCGCCCACACAGCCCAGCTCAACACGCGAGGACCAGCACTAATGCCGCTGCCGGAGCCCTGCAAGCCAGCTCCTTCCAGGCTGCATGGGACCCCCGAGCCGAGCCGAGCCGTGGAGGCAGACGGGGGGTGGGGGGATTTTGAGCCCTTGTCACAGAAAGCTACCGGGGGTTCTCAGACGGCTTATCCCGGAACACTGATCTCCTCCCACACCGCTGGGCAGGGGGCGGCCGGCGATGACAGCAGCCAGCAGCGCCGGGCACGAACCACAAACCAGCGGCGGCGGCAGCGTGTAGCCAGCGCAGCCTGGGTCCCGGCCCGGGGCAACGGCCGCACTGCCCCACCCACCTGTGCTGCTGCGAGGGCGCTGGGCTGTGCCTCAGCGGGGAGCCGGGTGCCAGGGAGCCCGTATAGACAAGGGGCTGCAGAAGGCAGGGGCATCCCCATTGAGAAGCTGCGTTCAGGGTCAGGCAGCTGGGCTCTACCCCTGCAGGGGGCGAGGAAGGTGGGCGTAGGAGCAAAGGGGTAGGCAAAGTCTCTGGCTGCCCCTGCAGAGCTCTGGTGCCGGGGAATGCAGCAGGCAGGGCACCCCATGGGGCAGGCAGCCATAGAGTCCCTGGCACCCCCAACAGGGAGCGGGGTGCCGGGCACCCCATGGGGAAGGTGGGGATGGGGGCAGGAGCAGGCAGGGTGCCCCCAACAGGGAGCGGGGTGCCGGGCACCCCAGGGGAAGGTGGGGATGGGGGCAGGGGCAGGCAGGGTGCCCCCAACAGGGAGCGGGGTGCCGGGCACCCCAGGGGAAGGTGGGGATGGGGGCAGGGGCAGGCAGGGTGCCCCCAATAGGGAGCTGGGTGCCGGGCACCCCAGAGGAAGGTGGGGATGGGGGCAGGGGCAGGCAGGGTGCCCCCAATAGGGAGCTGGGGGCGGGGCACCCCAGGGGAAGGTGGGGATGGGGGCAGGGGCAGGCAGGGTGCCCCCAAGAGGGAGCTGGGTGCCGGGCACCCCAGGGGAAGGTGGGGATGGGGGCAGGGGCAGGCAGGGTGCCCCCAATAGGGAACTGGGGGCAGGGCACCCCAGGGGAAGGTGAGGATGGGGGCAGGCAGGGTGCCCCCAATAGGGAGCTGGGGGCGGGGCACACCAGGGGAAGGTGGGGATGGGGGCAGGGGCAGGCAGGGTGCCCCCAATAGGGAGCTGGGTGCCGGGCACCCCAGGGGAAGGTGGGGATGGGGGCAGGGGCAGGCAGGGTGCCCCCAATAGGGAGCTGGGTGCCGGGCACCCCAGGGGAAGGTGGGGATGGGGGCAGGGGCAGGCAGGGTGCCCCCAATAGGGAGCTGGGTGCCGGGCACCCCAGGGGAAGGTGGGGATGGAGGCAGGCAGGGTGCCTGGCAGCCCCGGTAGAGAGCTGGGTGCCGGGCACCCCGTGGGGACGGCGGGGGCAGGGGCAGGCAGTGCCGGGGCAGGCGAGGCGAGGCGAGGCGCGGCGCCCTTACCGAAGTAGACCTCCTTCTGGCATCGGGGGCACTTGGGCATGGTGGCAGCTGCGCACGGGCCGGGCTCTCCGCTGGCTGCTGCTGGAGCGGCTCTGCTGCTAGGTGCGGCTCGCGCCTGCAGGGTCACCCCGCGGCCCCGCCCCCAGCTGTGAGGCCCCGCCCCCGAGCTGTGCTCGGGCGCGTCGCGGAACCCTGGCACAGGGGCAAGGGAGGGGAGACAGGCGTGTGGGAAGTGCCCTGCCGGGGCGCGGGCTGGGGGATGAGAAGGGCTGGGCTCGGGGCTGGGAGTTGGAGTAGAGGCGCTGGTGAACAGAGGGGGCTGGGGGGCATCCAGGTGCATCTCCTCTCCTGGCCCCAGTGTCCTGGTGGTTTTTGCCCCACGCTCTTTCCTAAACTCAGGGGCTCCCCCGATTCCTGCCCCCAGCCTGCTGCTCCATGAGTCCTTCAGGACATCTGGCCCTTGGGAGCCAAGAAACAGCACACTTGGTGTCAGGCCCCCAGACTGGCCCAGATTCCTCGCCAGGGGCTGAGACGGGCATTGCGGCCACAGTCAGTGGGAGCTAATCGCCCACTGCCCACACTCTGTGGCACAGCCAGTAGTGGCTCCAGCTGAGATCAGGCTTAGGGCTAGTCAGGAATTGTTCAACAAAACATTTGTTGTCAGAAAACACACTGGTAACACCAGAACCGGCCGGGGACCGTATCAGTTCTGATTGTTTCTGTTCTCAGAACGGTTTGTCAGGTCCCAGATGGAATTTCTGGTCAAAACCAAAGCCAGAGAGACTGGCCACCAGGACTGGGATTTGAACATGGTCTCCCAAGTTGGGCCCTGGGCACAGGGCTATTGGCTAGGCAGGTTGGTGGTTTCTCTCTCTGATTCACCCCAGTGCAGAATGGGAACATTTTTGAAATCTTGATGGTTTTCCTGGGAGAACTGTTTCCTACAGAACTGGATGCATAGACCGGGAGTGAAAGCCAATCCCTGCCCTGAAGCACTTACAATCTAAACAGAGAAATGAGAGGAGGGAGGATTACTGTCCCCAAGTTACACCTGGGGGGAGGTGGGGCTCAGAGTGGATGTAATGACTTAGCTGAGGTCATGCTGTAGCCCTGGGCTGACCCCTGCATTCTTGCACTGTTGAATGAAGAGAGCTCCTGTGTCACATCCAGTGCCTTAACCACACGGCCCCACTTCCTTGGCTGCCAGGGTCAGCTGGCACGCCCAGAGCACTGAGTCTGACAGGAAAGCACATTTTAAAAGGCTGAAGGAAGCACCAGGCTCGGATCTGCTCAGGATCGTCCTGGTCCTGGAGCAGTCTGTGTCAAGACAGCAAGCAGGCCCCACACCCTGGGCTGTGCATTATTAGGGGTGTGGCGAGGACCACATGTGCTTATTGGGAACATTTGATCACATTTTCTTGATTAGTATTATTATTTGCTAAGGGGGGTTGCTTTTCTTTTGGCATATACCCCTCCAAGGAGGCCCAGATGCATTCCCGGGGGAAATCGTTTCTGTCTTGCTAGGAAGGAACTAAGAGGAATAGCTAAAGGCCTGTTTTGCATTAAATTATCCTCCTCCTGTTCAGAGCACCAAAGCCAAAAATGTCAGACATGAAATCAGGTGCCTAGCTGCAGGCAGCGAGGGGTCGTTGTCTGTGGGTAGTGAGCATCCACAATTCCAGGTGAAAGCGACAGGAGCTGCAGCTGCTCAGCACTTCCATAAAATCAAGGCCCCCTCGCGTCTCAGGTTGGTTTTCTTCCTAGGGTTTACCTCAGCTAGCTAGATGAAGGTAAAGAGCATTTCCCCTGCTCCAGGCTCAGGTTAAATTAATGATTAAATCAGGATTAGCAAATAACCCTGATCTAATCTTAGCCTTTCTTCCTCAGCTAGACAGACCCCATCAGAGGCACATAAACCTGTCTGTTATAGCACAGTTCTCTTACCTCCTCAAACCAGGGTAAACTAGAGCTCTGTGACAGGTTACAGTGTAGTAGCCATGTTAGTCTGTGTCAGCAAAAAGAAAATAAGAAAGTCTCTAAGGTGCCACAAGTATTTCTAACAAATTTATTTCAGCGTAAGCTTTCGTGGGTTAGAGGAAATTAATTAGCCTCTTAAAGTTGGTATAGGCACTTCCACCTTATCATGTTTCTCTGACTGTATAAATATCTGTCCACTGTATGTTCCATTCCATGCATCCGATGAAGTGGGTTCTAACCCACGAAAGCTTATGCTGAAATAAATTTGTTAGAGCTCTGTGCTGATTTATAATCACCAAACCCCGGGAAAGGGGCTGTGGGTGGCATCTGGTCGTTAGAGGATGGCAGCTTTCCTGCAGAGTCTAGATTAGGAATGACCGAGTAAGAGTAACGTCCTTTTAGTCAGCAGCACTGCATCTCACCCCTTGCAGCGGGCGGGAAGCGGACTGCTGTCCTTGGCACTTGGGGGAAGGGATTTCATGAATGAAAGCCCTGAAGCACTAGGTCTTGGCAACAGTCACTGAACTCAGCAGGACTAATTCTCTCTTATGTAAAGCATGCACTCCGGTCCCATTGGCTGGGAGCAGAAGCCTTTGTAAAGCATGTGCACTGCAAGATTTTCACTGTAGATCATGAAATAAACTTTAGGGGTGAGTCAAAATAGGATGGGGTCTGACAGAGTAGGGGGGGAGGGTTGAAAGGGGTGCTCCCCCCTCCCCCCAGGCCACTGCCATGTTTCACCGACAGCCACCTTCATGAAAGAACAAGTTGATAGGCTTCTACCAAAGTCCCCATAGAGCCCTAGGTCAGACCTCAAGCTCCAGGGTATGCTCTGAAATCCCACCCTGTCGGCCAGGGATTGCTCTTGCAGAAGGCCGGCAGCACGGCCTGGAATGGGACTGACTCCCATTGTGAAACTGCTTTTAATGCTTAGACTGGACCTAGCCGCTCCCCAAGCCCTCTCCCCTCAATACGCACCATGGCCACGGCTGGGGGTGGGTGCTCCCAGGCCAGTACAGAGTGACAGTGCTGCATTGGCAGAGAGCCTCACAGTTGGTCCCACCACAAGGCCAGTGCAGTCAGTCTCTCTTGGGAGCTTTACAGCTCAACAGCTCAGGAAACTCCGCCAGGGAGCAGTTCTCTGTCCGACCAGTGGTGAGACTAACAAGTGGGGTGAGACTGATTCCTGAAGCTCCTTCGAGCCCAGTGACTATCTAGCCTCTGAGTCTTAGAGGTTAGCAGAGAGCGTGCTGTTCAGTCAGCCCCACACAGCTATGTCTGTTCTCTTTAACTGCTCTCCCTTTTCAACCAGCTATGGTGGATTTAGTGCCAAACTGACAGCCCTGGGGGCTGGAGTTCTCTTATTTAGTCCCAGAACAAGCATGGCACAGGCAGCTGTTTTCCTTGTACTAGCCATTGTGTACCTTACCCAGCCCTGGAAGGAGGGCTCTGCCCAAAGGCCCAGCAAGTGCCAGCTGTTATGGTGCTTTTTGTTTTGACATGGATACTTGGGGCTGGGGGGCTGCACATCAGCTTATAAACATTTTGCACAGGCTGCCAAACCAGCCCCCCAGTGGGTGTGACTTTGGGGTCAGATTTGATCCTGGTGGAGATGTATCGATACTATAAAGTTTGTCTGGATCCAGATTAAAACTTTCCCCCAGAGTAGGCCATTCAGTTTCAGGATTTGGTTTGGAACCCTCTCCAGCGAGGCAGGGGACTAGCTTTAATAGGGTCAGGGGAGATATTCAGGCATCAGCTTATCTGAGATCTGCACAGATGGGATCTGACCTCATGCTTCTCACTGCGGGATAGGACCATGGTAAGGCTGAAGCTGTATAGATTCAGGGCCTCCTTCACTGCTGCAACTCCATGGCTATGTTGGTGCAACTTCATTGATTTTAGTGATGTTACATTGGCTCAAAACTGGAGTAATGACATGGTCAATCAGGTCTCCTATGCTTAGCCACAGGGTAGCTCCGCCCGCTCTATTCAGACTGCTAGATTGGATGCAAAACTAGGCTGGAAATCTTTCAAGAAATCTTCTGCTTCCTGGCAGGCTCCATGAATCCAGTAGTACTTTGGCACTTCTTGGCCCAGCCAGAACAAGGCCTTGTCTAAGCACACACATAGCATCAGTTTAACTAAAATAGCTTACATCAATTTAGTGAAACCTCCTGTGTAGATGCACTTACATCAGGTTACAACTGGTTCACATTGAGTTGAGCTTAAATTGATCAGCTACAGGGCATCTAGTGTAGTCCAAAATTTAAGGCTGCATGAAAGTTTACTAGACTTAAAGCTTCAGTGGATTTGAAGTGGAGATATGGCACTGCTGCACGACCGGTACAGAAGCATAGAATATCAAGGTTGGAAAGGACCTCAGGAGGTCATCTAGTCTAATCCCCTGCTCAAAGCAGGACCAATCCCCAAGTAAATCATCCCAGCCAGGGCTTTGTCAAGCCTGACCTTAAAAACCTCCAAGGAAGGCCATTCCACCACCTCCCTAGGTAACACATTCCAGTGCTTCACCACCCTCCTATTTAAAAAGTTTTTCCTAATATACAACCTAAACCTCCTACACTGCAACTTAAGACCATTACTCCTTGTTCTGTCATCTGGTACCACTGAGAACAGTCTAGATCCATCCTCTTTGGAACCCCCTTTCAGGTAGTTGAAAGCAGCTATCAAATCCCCCCTCATTCTTCTCTTCTGCTGACTAAATAATCCCAGTTCCCTCTGTGACGGTGTTCCCAATGAAACTTTTTGAGGAGATGCTTATAAATGTATATATGATGTAACTGGACTATGTTTTATGCTACATGTGCCATGTAACATATCTGTAAAAGTTATGATCTACTGAATCTATTCCTCCTGTTTGTATGCATGTATCATTGTTGTAGTTGAAGTTATGAATATTGGTTTTATATTTGCTGGTTTTATACATAGCCTTTGTAAGAGCCTGGGATCATGTCTTGAGAAAGGTATGTGCATGTAAAGAGACCAATGAAGAAACCCTTACACAGACAATAGGAGGTGCAGACCCCAATCCACATCTGAGCTTGGCCAGGAATGCAACTGGCTGGACTGGTTAGGGTGCATGGACATGTGACTTGCCCATGTGATCTCAAAACTCCCGGGTAACATGATGCTACACAGGGAGTGGGGAAAAGTCTATTTAAACCCTTGGAAGACTCCTCCATTTTGTCTTCAGCTGGCTAAAAAGAGGCTCTCCACCCCACAAGGACATACCTGAAAGAGACTGAACAAAAGGACAAAGACAATAGGGGGTGTGAGGGATTGCTGGACCCAGGCTGGGAGTTCTACAGCCTGTAAAAGAAAGAGACTGGAACTGGTGAGGTTTTTATCTGTGTTGAGTTTGATTAGACCTAGACGTGTGTGTTTTATTTATTTTACTTAGTAATTCACTTTGTTCTGTCACTACTTGGAATCACTTAAATCCTACTTTCTGTACTTATTAAAATGATTTTTTATTTATTAAGTTACCTGGAGTACGTGTTAGTACCTGGGGGCGGGCAAACAGCTGTGCATAGCTTTCTATCTTTGAAATAGAAGGCGAACTATTTATGAGTTTACCCTGTATAAGCTTTATACAGGGTAAAACGGATTTATTCAGGGTTTGAACCCCATTGGGAGTTGGGCACCTGGGTGTCAAAGGCAAGGGCACTTCCTGAACTGCTTCCAGGCAGGCCTACAGCATTTAGGAGATGTGGTTCGGACCTGGGTCTGTGTTTGCAGCAGATCAGCGGTATCTGGCACAAACCAGACAGGATTCCGGACTCCCAAGCTGGAAAAGGCAGGAAAGCAGGGGCAGAAAAAGCCTTGGCACACCAGGTGGCAGCTCCAAGGGGGTTTCTGTGATACCAACCCATCACACCCTCAGCCTCTCGTCATAAGTCATGTGCTCTAGCCCCCTAACCATTTTTGTTGTCCTCCGCTGGACTCTTTCCAATTTTCCCAAATCCTTCTTGTAGTGTGGGGCCCAAAACTGGACACAGTACTCCAAATGAGGCCTCACCAATGCCAAATAGAGGGGAATGATCATGTCCCTCGATCTGCTGGCAATGCTCCTACTTATACAGCCCAAAATGCCGCTAGCCTTCTTGGCAACAAGGGCACACTGTTGACTCATATCCAGCTTCTCATTCACTTTAACCCCTAGGTCCTTTTCTGCAGAACTGCTGCCTAGCCACTCGGTCCCTAGTCTGTAGCAGTGCATGGGATTCTTCTGTCCTAGGTGCAGGACTCTGCACTTGTCCTTGTTGAACCTCATCAGATTTCTTTTGGCCCAATCCTCTAATCACTGTTGTCTCTGCATGGGGGATAGATACAAGAGATGCATGTCCCTGGTTGGTAGGCGTAAAGTTGAAGTAGGCAGGGTCAGACCAGCCGAGGGAGTATGGTATTTACACAGGATAGGTGTGAGCTCAGCTTATCATGGGAGTGGGTAGAATGAATTTGGCAAAAGACCATGGGCCAAATCAGTCTGATTTGACTACAGTTCCAATTGGCTTTTAGAGCAGGCTCAAGAGGACACAGACTTCTCTCAAAACTTTTCCAAAGAGAAAACTCTCATCTCCCTGAGATTGATCCAGAACTGACCTAGAAGCATGGCACTCACGTGAAGGGCTTCAAATAGACTCGGGCATTTATGTGGTTGGAGCACTACATGTCTCTGAGAAGTGTTAGACACTATAAAGTACCAGGGAGCGATGGCTGAAGAGCGACTGCACTGGAATTGCACCAGCGGAGCAATTGGCTCAGGGAGAAGACCAGTGAGAGTCTGGGGGTTGATTGGGGGGGCTGCCTTGCAGAGGACCATTCTCCCGTTTATCAACCACCATAAAACCAATCATTCCAGAAAGGCACAAGTCTTTCTTTTTACAGGCAGCGAGTTCATAAACACACTGTGTTCTGGGAGGGTTTGGATGGTTTTCATGCTCCCTTTAGTCCAACAAATGGAGGACTGTGCAACTTTTATATTACAGCTACATAAACTCCATAGGTAGCTCATTGGAAATCAGCCCAGCCGGCTGCCATTCAAGAGGACTTGGCTGATTCATCTGCTGGGATTTAGGGGTTTCCCTGGGAGCAGAAAGAACTCCACAAACATTTGAGAACAATTTCAGAGGAGCATGGCCTAGCAAGTTCCAGTGAGCCAAATCAAGTTATGCAGCTTACAACATGACAGTTCTTATTTCATTGTTCTAAATTATACACAGACCCCTAGGTAGATCTCAGCCTGCCAAGGGAAGGACATGGGTCTTTTAAATTGTGATCAAGACCATGAGCAAGGGAGAGAACTAAAATAAGCTGAGGAAGATGCTGGGGAAAATGGCAGGTTTCATTTCTGTAAAATACTGGCTATTTCTGATTAGCTGAGTGTCATAAATATAAAGGGAAGGGGGAGAGGGTCGGATGCAGTGCTATAAAATCCTCTTACCAGTAAAGGGTTAAGAAATGCAGGTAGCCAGACTGACACCTGACCTGGCTGGCATCTGACCAATAAAGGGACAAGATACTCCCAAATCTTGGGAGGGGGGAAGGTGTGTGTGGCTCTTTGTCTGAGTCAGAGTGATCTTGGAAGACAGAAAGAACCTGCAGAAAAATCAGTCTTCTCACCAAAACTCACTTTTCTAAAGTAAGTGTAGTCAGCACTGCGAATAGGTTTTGTTTGTTTTGCTTGATGAGCTTTCCCTGTGTTAGAGGGAGGGGTTATTCCTGTTTTTTCTGTAACTTTAAGGTTTTGTCCAGAGGGGGAATCCCTCTGAGTGTGGAAATTGAGTATCCTGTAAAATAGTTACCATCCTAATTTTACAGAGATGATTTTACCTTATTTGTTTTATAAAATCCTTCTTTTAAGAAGCTGACTGTTTTCTATGGTTTTTTAAAACCCAGGGGGTGGGTTTTTAGATCACTGTGTAACCAATTGGTTAGGAGATTGTTCTCCAGCTTCCCAGGAAAGGGGGTGTACAGGCTTGAGAGGGTATTTTGGGGGGGAAGGGAACTTCAAGTGGTTCCTTTCCTGGATTCCTGTTTAAAACACTTGATGGTGGCAGTGAGAGAAGCGTTTCTCAGGGTGCAGGGAATTTTGTACCTTGGGGGTTTTAACCTAAGCTGGTAAAAATAAGCTTAGGAGCTCTTCATGCGGGTCCCCATGTCTTTACCCTAGAGTTTAGAGTGGGGAGGCAACCCTGACACTGAGTTTCTTTGCTCACACTCTCTGATGTCAATAAACTGCAATAACAAAACAATGGGATATAGCAGATCACAGACATCTTTGGGGCAGCTAGGACTTTTACACTGAACACTGCCCTTGAACGGGGCAGGATTGATTTATGTAACCTCAAATCCTTCCCAATAGATAGCTGGTGTCTTACTCCCTCTGTCTCCACTGATGAAGGTACCTGGTTCCCTTGTTGCTTTGTCCCATCATCTGACTAGCCCTTAGTTGCACAGTTTTTTATATTATTTACTCTAAAATTCCCTGCCACTACAGCATAGGCCCACAGGACTCTATGAATTCCAGATACTGAAGCCAGGGGCGTTAGACTAGGAGTGAATTTGGCCTATTCTCAATTAAACTAAAAGGCAACAAATAACACGGGACAAAAGGAAAAGAAAACTATAGACTGAGTACAAAGTTAGCCAGTGGAACTCACTGCCACATGGTATTAATGACCCATTTAATGATCCAAATGAGTAAGCTTCAGAAAAGGATTAGAGTGATGTTTGTCACCCCATGTAGCTTCTATTCCAAGAGCAGAGCCCTGAAGCTCAGGAGCAGCAGTCCTGCAGCTTGGCTGGTTCTGCCCGGCTCATGGAGAGCCCACCCTGAACCACCTCAGCACTGCCCTCCGCTGGCTAATTCACCAACATGTGGATCTTTGCTTCTCTGCAGGGTGCTTTGGTTTCTTCGGCCTGCCCACACCTCGGGCCTTCTAGTGTGACACTGTGTGTGTGGAACCCTACAAGAATGAGCAAAGTTGCGTGGGACCCTTCCCTGCCACAGCGAGAGAGGCTGCCTAATTCTCTTGGCAGGCTGAGGAGGAGCATGAGACTGGGAGAGGAGGAGAGAGCTCTTTCTCACCTCCCCACTCCCCTCTCTGCAGTGTGCAGGCAGCCCCAAGGAGCAAGTGGGGAGAGGCAGATGGGGGGAGCAGGGTTAATGGAGTGGAGACAGGATGGGGGAATCTGCTAGATCTGCTCTTTCTGCAGGTCTGAGCAGCACATAGCTTGTGTGTTTTGCTGCCATTGGAGAATTTTTCCAGACAACTCAGGCCTGTGAGACACCTCTACACTTCTGGTTTCGTATGGCTTTAGAGTCTCTCTCAGCTAACATGATCAGGAATAGACATCCTGATGAACAATGCTCCCAAACCAAGGTTCATGCGTCTGCTAGGGAAATAACTGAGCCAATGCCAGAATGCCAAGGGGGGTCAGCCTCAGCAACCTGCAGCCTTATCTTGTCTAGAGACCTTGGTTTAGCTAACGTAGCCATTATCAGCATAAAATGTTTCAGCTGTCTGGGCAGCCCTTGATCCAAATCAGAGGGTGGGGCTGGGTATAGGAGCATCAAGTCCAAACACTCCCAGAGGTACTAAGAGCAGGTGGCTCAGTTCCATGCAGCCCTTTGAAAATACAGGCTGTGCTGTTTGTTTTTGTTTAAGGGATGTTGTTAAGGAGGTGACGCAAAAAACCAGGGAGGGTGGAGGCTTCTAAAGCTCCCCTCTGGACTCATCCCATCCTGCAGAGGGACTGTGGAGCAATAATAATAATAATAATAAACTTGGCCTCTCTGTAGCACCTCTTATCCAAGCATATTGCAGCACTTCACTAATAACTCCCCATCCTTGCACCCCTGAGGGCTGGAGGAATTGGAAGATCTTCTGCCCCCCTCTACCTCCAAAATGTTTTCCCCACCTCTGCTCCTCTAACCTCGGACTAGGGTTACAAAGGAGAGAGGTTCCTTTTCCTTGCCCCTAGGTTAGGAGCTCTCAAAGGAGGCTGCTAGGTCTTGGTAAGCTATAATGGTGTGAGATTGTGGAATTGCATCTGTTTACACTAGGGCTCAGCATTTTGAAGCAGAGCCTGAGGACAAAGGGCAGGGGCTCATGTACAGGGAGCAGATTTTTCTATTCTCCCTCTTAACCAGGTTAGTATCACTGCTGCAATTCGGGGCTATCAACAGAGCCATGCATTTTCCTGGGGCAGTGCAAAATCAGCATGGATGGAGAGCCAGGAGCAGAAGGAGACACCACAGGATGAGAACACCATTTCCCTGGACACAAGCCCTTCTCCCAAAGTTTCCATTGAAAGAAACCCTACAGAGTGACACTGGTGAAGAGACATCAGAGCTCCAAGATTCTCCAAATACTCAGACAGCTGTAGATTCTGAAGAATTCCTCTCCTCTTAGCCATAGGTTCAGACAAAGTTCTATTTAAAAAAAACCTGCGTTTACAGTTTGACACGTGATTTTCATTTGACAAGAAAGTTACAAAACAGCTCAGAAAAAGGAGCAGGGGAAGCCACCAGATGTGTGATCTGATGGAAAGGGTGTCAATGAGACAGGCAATTCTTCTGATAACAAGACAGAACACCAGTGCCCTGGGATGTGGAACAGGGTAGTACTAAGAGCAGAAACAGGCGACTATTCATGTCAATCACAGAGATTTACACTCTGCTAATCCTATTCTAATCTGTACACGGAAACCACAGAATTAAGTAGACCGTAAAACCAAATCACCCCCTAAGGAAAAAGTCAGGGAAATGTCTTAATAAAGATAAATGGGCAGCTAATGTTTCGGGCAATGGGAAACAGAAAGTGATGATAAAGCTATTTCAGTAGGTCTGCAAACCCACCTGTTCAGGTCATAAACCAGCTTCTACCTGACAGATGAGGGGACCGTCCCAATTGGTTGGTTAGCCCATAATTGTCCACTGCAGGGTTTCTTGCACTTTCCTCTGAAGCATCTGGTGACAGCTACTGGGAACAGCAGGATATTGGCGTGGCTGGACCATTGATCTGAGGAGTATGGCCAGTCCCATGTTCCCTATGGAGTGTGATGAGTTGGACTGGGGACAGAGGGCTGGGTTTCAGTAGGGACCTATCTCCGTCTGACGCCAGGATGCTCAACAATGCAAGCTGGGTCAGGCAGCCAGCTTTCAAATCCTGCAGCCTGAGCATGGACCACAGGCCTCTCGGCATGCGTAATAACGATTTTTTCCCTACAACTCTGCCCTCCTGTAGCATCACTTATTGCTAATGAAACACCCCACTGGACCCTGTGCTCCAGGTGCTGGGGGTGGCAGGCACTGCTGCTGCAAGAGCTGGCCACCTTTGCTGTGAACAGGAGGAAGGCTGACAAGACCGGGGATGCCCCTACCCTGGCTGCCCAGAGAGGAGCACCTGGGGAGGAGGGGGATGTCTGGCCACCCGAGGTGATAGCTGTGGCAGTGATTCCCGGGGCCACATACCTCCCTGCTGGCTCCAGTGGTCAAGCAGAGCATTCCCATCTGTGCTGCTTTCTTCAGCCAAGTCTCCTCATGTAACTAGCCCAGCTGGGGTGGGGCTCGGGGGATCAGTCCAGTGGGTTGGGGTGGGGTGGGGAGAGTTGAGATGGGCCAGGCTGTCCAGTCTCCTCAGGATTGGGGGGAACAGCAGCTCTTCCTCTCCCCCTTGTGGTTTCAGGTGAGGCCTGCTCCTTGTACCTTCCAGGCTGTGCCTGATGATGTTACACTAGTGATATCATGTCATGGGAACCCCAGTCTTCGGGTCCTAGGCCTATTGTCAGTGCTCCTTAACATGGCCCTACTCCTGGACGGGACCATCTCTGACTCTCCAAGGTAATCCAGCTCTCTTCAGTGGGCTAGCTTGGGTCAGTAAGAGCTACAGGATCAGGCCCGGATCTGGTATCACACTTCCTGCTATAGGATGAGCTAAGTGACCCACCTAGTCTCATTCCATAAGGGGTAGGAAATGGATACTGGTGCAGTGGTCGCTCCCATACCATGGTGGAAACATCGAGGCAGGACTGATTGGGTAGAATAGGAGGATCAGACAGGACAGTGAGGAGTGGGGCCTGTTAGAGAACGCTCAAAACCAGACAAGGGAGAAAACAGCAGTGAGCTGGCCTGGGAAAAACATGGCTGGCTGGCTCCAATTACAAAGGAAGCTGAGTTCCAGAAGAGCATTCAAGTCTCATGATAAACAGGGTTAAAGGGAGAGGTTTGTAACAATAACATCCTAGGAGGGCTGTGGCAGGCATGTGGCATTGGCTGGCAGTGACTGATGCAGACGCAAGGCATGAGGAGGCCCATGAATCAGTACAGGAGTCAGATTAACTCCTGGCAGAAAGTCAGGTACAGGGGCCTGAGGGTGGAAAGTCTGCCCAGGGAGGTGGAGGGAATGTAGCAGCCCCTGGCACACATAACCCCTCTCTGCTAGAGGGCTCAGCACTGATTCGTGCTGCTCCAGAAGTGGGCGTCAGTGTCTGGATTGGGGGCATGACCTGGGACATATGTTGATTCAGTACTGCCCCCAGGCAGCCTCCTCCAGTAGGTCTCCTGTGAAGTCCCAGCTAAAGCCGTTCTCCCTGGGGTCAGAGCAAACACCACAGCTGCCCCTGCTAGGTTAGGGCTGTGCTAACTGCACCCCTTGTGCAATGGGTGACGGGTTGGCTTAGACTAGAAATCTTGTAGCCCAGAATACTCCAGCATCCAGGACAGCTGGGATCTCCCCTGGGGGTTCACATTGGGAAAAGCGAGTCAGATGAGTAAAAGCCACTGCAGAGTCCAGCAGTTTCACATTGTGCGAGGGAAATTTCCACGCAGACTGAGCATCTTCTACTTGCCAGTAACAGAAACACACAAACTGGGGGCCAATGCTAGCTGCTAGCAATGCAGGGATGTGCTCCTGGGACGCTTGGGGATTCAACCCAGACCAGTATGGGCCGGTACTCTGGCTGCCTTAAATGCTATGCTGCTGCGGCTCACAGCCCTGACACCAACAGCCAGTGAGTCACACCTGCTTTAACCACCCAGTCACTGTTTGCAGAGTGACCCCTCCACCTCCAACACCTCCTCCCCTCGAGTCCCAAACTTCCCCCAAATGATCTCCCTGCAGAGCCCAGCCCTCTCCTGGGACACTCTCTGAAGTAGTTACATTTGCTGCCCCTTTAAGAGACAGAAATTGCAGCTTGGTATCTTGAATGGCGCAAACAATCACTACAATCCAATCAAAGCACTGGGCTGGTTTAGATACAAAGTCAAACGAGTTTATTTGATTAAAAAGCCATAAACTTAAGCGATACCACATACAAGGAGTAAGGACAGAAAGGGTTACAAGCAAACCAAAGACAGACTAAAACCATCTAAGACTGAAACTTTACTTCAGCAAGTTACAATCTTTGCCTCAGCAGGTTTCTCACCTATATTCAGATACCAGAGACTTCACCCCCCTTGGCTGAAGGATCCTCTTTTCTCTAGCCTCTTGCGCCTCCCAATAATGGATGCCAAAATGGCTTTCTGTCCTCAATATCTTCCAAAGTTCAGTGATGTCTCTTCAGCAGGCAGGAAACCTTCCTGAGGCCCAGCTTGATGGGCCCACCAGGGAGATTCATTTTGGCAATCTCACACACACACACTAGGTTGATGGCTTTGTTTACCTTTTACGTAATTGTGCCTTCATCGTCTCTGCCAGGCTGGTCAGACAAGCAACTGCACATTTCTTTGTCTGGGGCAGCCTAGACTATAAGAAGGTAACTCTAGCACATATTGATACACACGCCATACAGTGGTTTTCAGGTTCGATCCTGCCCACCGACGACCGGGGTCTGTCAGTGTTACATTAGCACTTCGTATATAGAATCATAGAATATCAGGGTTGGAAGGGACCTTAGTAGGTCATCTAGTCCAACCCCCTGCTCAAAGCAGGACCAATCCCCAATTTTTGCCCCAGATCCCCAAATGGCCCCCTAAAGGATTGAACTCACAATCCTGGGTTTAGCAGGCCAATGCTCAAACCACTGAGCTATCCCTCCCCCTCCATATGATTCCCTTACAGAACCCCTTTTAGACACAGATCATGACAACGGTGTCAGGTGCAGGGGGCACACCAGACCTGACAAGAGGAGAGAAGAACAGGGGAGGACAAGAGTTGCCAACACAGAGAAGGGAACCTCTGTGTCACAGCTCCCCAAAGTGTTTTCTGGTCCTGTTAGTGACATAAGCAATACAGCTTCCCCAGTGCCCACTCCTTATCAAAGTCTGTCTTGGGTAAACAGGACTCTGACTCCTCTTAAAGGGCCCCCTGACAAACCTACTCCCGCTTTAGTATTGACACTCCTTATCTTAGCTTCTCTTTGGGCCTGAGCCAAAGCCCAATGAAGTCAATGTGAGTCTTTCCATTGATTTCAGTGGATTTTGGATCTGGTTCTTAAGCCATCCCTGAGCCAAGCTATACCTATTTCGCTTTTTGAATAGTTTATCCTAAATCAAATCCTCCAACCCTTGAGCCATTTGGGCTCCTATTGACTGACTTTCCAGCCCTGGCTCTGTATCTTTCTTGTACAGGTGCCCAGAACTGGATGCAGCATTTCAGCGGAGGTAGCACCAGAGTGTACGGCAGGAATAACGGCCACACTGTTCTGTGCTTTGTCTAACAGGGCCAATATCAGCTTGGCAGTCTGCCATCACCCCTCTCCCGCACTCTGCATTACTGCTTCCAGCGAATGCCTTCCCATTGGGCAGCTATGATTAGATTATCTTTTCCCCACACAAATTAGCTCATATGTGTCCAGGAGAAATCTCCTTTTGGTGTTTCCTGCCCAAGTCTAACCGCTCCAAGTCCACACAATGTTTTCTGTCCTCTGCACAGGTGCTCCCCAGTCCAGTAGCACCTGTGAATGTCATTAATATGCTGTTTGCTCTCTGCTCCCGCTCATAAATGAAGATGTTAAGTGAAACCAGACCAAATCCCATTGCATATGCTGTCTAGGCTGCCATTTAAACTTCTCCTCCGCTCCACTTCAGTTCCACCCCCTCCAGGCAGGCCAGATCAGTCGGCTGTACCCATGGCGCCATCAATCAAGAGCCATGCCCCAGCACTTTGAAGGGGGCTGCTATCCCCCAGGTGTGTTGATTAACAGCCTGAGGCGAAGCAGAGGGTGGGAAATGTGCCACGGCACTGGGCTAGGATGGCTCTGGGCCCACACCTTGCAGCAACGTTGCTCATGCATCATCCTCTGCAGTTCCCAGCACAAACACTGGCCAAGGCAGCACTGTCCATAGAACAATACAGAACCAAGCTTATGTTTCTCGTGGCATCTGCGTGTGTTGGTGGGGAGGGCCTTGGGGTTTGTGTGCACACACGCCCCATTCCCTCACCAGCTGGAGCTGAGAGTCCAGCAACCGAGAAAGGCAGAAACCAAGTGAGTCTGTGATTGAAGGGAGCTGAATGCTCCTGACAAGGTAGAATACAAATCACTCCCACGTAACCCCAGGAGCTTAATACTCTGCAAGCCGGTGCATTTGGAGCAGGGGATAGTTAGGAGACCCAGTGAAGAGGGCCCACCACAGGCAGGAAGTGAAGAAGTATGCTGCATGTACAGTGATTAGCTGGGTGACCCAGTGGGGGTATGTATACATATAGATAGGCCCTAGGGCAAGTGAGTCAAGCCCTCAGGTGTGTGCCAAGATCCCTTGGATTTAAAGGGCTGCTGTCAGGTCATGTTAACTGGCTCTATCTGACACTTTCTAACACTACAGCCTGGACAAGGCAAATTGTACTTTAGCATCTGCAAAACTGGCTGAGTTACACCTAGAGGGAGCTCACACTTCACTGGCCAGCTTAGCAGGGGTCAAGGTGTAATCTGCTGTGTCTACACAGAGTCCAGGGCCGGTGCTACCACTAGGCAGCCCTAAGTGGTCACCTAGGGTGCCAGGATTTGGGGGGCGGCATTACTTACCTTCCTCAGCCGCCAGGGTCCTCGGCAGCATTTTGGCGGCAACTTCTTTGGCCGCCAGGGACCTCAGCGGCAGCTTCTCCCGGAGGTGCCGCCTAAGGCGGCAAAGAAACTGGCGCCACTACTGACAGAGTCCTATGTGTAGTCTAGGCAACGCAAAGGAGCAGAGGTCAGGACAGGCTCAGCTACCAGCGACCTGCTAACCCTGCTCTCTTTCCTAGTCCAGACAAAGCCTTAGAAAGTGTTAGTTCAGCTGAGTCCTTAAATCCTGGTCAAGACAAGGGCAGCTTCACTGGGCTAGGGTCTGCCTTGGGGACAGAGCAATGCAGGGATTAACCAGGCATCAGAGGGGCACGGGAAAGCAGCACAGCTCTCTTCAGCTCCTGGCACGGCACTCGTGGAGCGCTGTCCCTCAGGAGGGACTCTCACGGGGGCACAGCCGCTCCCAGCACTGGAAGGAAAGAGCCAGTTTATTTCCAGGGAATAATTAGGTTCCCGAGTGAAATGCTCCCCCCAGCTCCCGCTGTTCTGGCAATGTGTGGGATAATACAGCCTCTTCCCTAGCCAAGCCCAGCTGCATGTTAGCTGGAGCTGGCATGTTAGTGAGCCTCAGCTTTATCTGCTCCCTTACTCCCTTCCTGCCTGGCTCCAAGTCTCTGCGTGCCTGAAGGGAGAAGGTGGTCTGAGGCCTTGACTCTAACTGCAGCCACAGCTCGACTGCCCAGGGCCACCCCTGCTCTAAAACCATCCATGATCCTTGTGATGGGGCATGCTACCCACCAAACAGAGGGCAAGGAGAGCGGTCATGCCTCCTGCCAAGGGCCCTGCAGGGAGCAGGCCACACTGTCTATAGCTATACATTGTGGAGACTGCATGTGTGTATTGCGGTCTTGTGTTCTCACGTGGATTCTAGCGGGGGGTGGGGGCGAACTGGAGTCTGGGTTGGAGGGTGCCCTAGGGCTGCGCACATGGCTACACAGGAGACGTGACTAGTCGTGCTCTCTCAGTATACTCCTTTGCTCCCATACAAGGTCAGGCAGCTTTTGGGGGGGGGGGGGGGGGGGGAGAACGACACAAACATGAACTGGGACTTAAGTGTTAGGGTTATTTAGATAGCTGGAGGCTGTTGTTTTGGCAAAGGCTAGGGCAGATTAGGATGACATGTAACAGAACTGCCACTTTGGCAGAAATACTGACATTGCAGCTGGGGTCTTGAGCGTGAGAGACGGCTGCTACTGGATAATAATGACAATTATTTAGGGGCTGTTTGCTTTAGATCACTGGTCACGGTGCATTTCCCTTGGCAATGTCAAATTCTAAACCTCTGCAGCTGGCACAGCACATGAAGTGGTGCCTCACTTGTGAAACATGCACTGAATGGGAGGGATTTCTGCCCTTCTCACTGCACCTTTGGATGGCACTGGGACTCACCCCACTGAAAACCTTATACCCTTGGAAGTATTTAGGTGCCTAACTCCCATTGACTTCATTGGCAGTTTAGAGCCAAAATACCTCTGAGGATCTGGGTCTTAGTGTCCTTCCCTCCTACCCGGGTCCCTGTAGATGAGCTCCTCGTCTCTCTGCAGCCCCCTCCCGACCCACATGACGCTACTTGGGTTTTCCTAACCTAACAGGTTGCTAAAGCTTCCAGCTTCTCTTTGGCCGTTGGCACTGACCTGGAGGGTAACTGGCATTAGAGAGCCCTCGGGCAATGTAGTGTTCATGGGAAGCCCAATACAGCCCAGCCACCATTCATTCCAGTCTCACGGCTTCACGTTGATCCACTGACCTCTGGGTATCACTCGCTTTGCCTTTGTGGCCCATGTCACTACGTAAAGAGGCCATGACCCTCCTCGGATGGAACCCACCTTAAAAGGTACCCATATCTCAGAGCCAGGGCAATACAAATCAGTGATGGTTTTGAAGATAAATAAATTAATACATCAGATTTTTTTTAGAAAATTATCATAAGTTTTTCTTTTTAAAAATAGCCCTGTTCCAATGAAAGCTGAATTTAATACAAAATATGTTAAGGCCTAATTTAACTATAATCTCTTACAACATTTAAATAAAAAATAAATACACTCAATCCATAAGCCTCATAAAAAGCTTTAGTTAAAGGCTGCTTTTTATATAAAGGTAAATCGGGGGGAAACATCTAACTTTGGAGGTCAAGCATTATAAATATGGCACGACAGGTCATGCACTGTACTAAGGACTTGATTCTGTGGGGACTCAGGAGCTGTGCTACTGGGTGCAAGAGACTGGCAAAGTTGTCATGGGTATTGGGACCTGGCCTCTGACTCCAGGAGAGACCATCATCCACTGAGCCCACCTGGGTGGTCTCATACTCCAATTTTATACCTTCTCCCTACTGGAGCTCTGACTGTCTCAGTTCTCAAATTATGAATATCTATAACTCCACCCATCATTCACCATTTTCTAACAGACTAAAATATACAATTAAAAGAAATCTGAAAATACTAAGCTATATAATTGCTTAAATATCATTATGCCGTACCCTCCTAGGTAGCAAAAAGATGTACCAAATCGAGTGTCCGGGCTCCATTTAGTTCTAAATCAACATGGCTTCATGCTTATATCTACCACCTAGAATGCACCGTTCTTTAGAAACTAACTGAAGTACAGTTAACGTCGATTAAAATCCATGATTTTATTGAGGCTTTCTACTTGGCATTTTAAATTACGTGTAAATCACTGCTTTAAATTGCTTTGATTTAACTCAATCTGCCCTGCTCAGAACAACCCTGGCTACCGGAAGAAAACCTCGCCAGCCCTTCGAAGTGTTGGCTGCAGTCCCTAGTGAGCATTGTGCTGCCTCACCCCAGACGTGACTGTGGATGTGCGCACAGAGTCTAGCATCTTCCACCCTCAACTGTGCTCTTGGGAGATGGCTGCCCCCCATCTTGCTAACCCTGGGCCCCTTCAGTCTTCAGGCAGGCACTGCTGCCCGGCTCCGGTTGAAGAGTCCCAGTTTGAGCACATGGCGGTTTTCCAGGCCAGGGCTGAAGGTGACTGTAGCAAGGAGGGGAACGCAGCTCACTACTGAGAGACAGGGACAGCTCCCGTCCTGGCCATGTCACTGTTACAGAAACAGGATGGCAGCTGATTCCTGGCACCATCTGAGCATGGCACTGATTTGATCTATTTTTGTTTTACAGTTTCCCCCTAATAAAACTGTCAAGGGAAAAAGTAAAAAACCCAGTATCTGAAAGTCTCCATCTGTGAGTAATCAGCCAGCCCAAGCCGGGGGAGGCTCCTTTTTCCACTTTCTTAAGTGCTGTTTAACTTTAACCAGAGCTGGCGTGCATCTGTGCCAACTGGCAGCCGGGGCCACCGCCCAGCATGGCAGATAAACATTGACAGGAGCGGGGTTGAGTGTGTTTGCACTTTCCGGTTACCATGGCAACATAACACAAGAATGTGGGCAAGGCGTGGCACTGCAGATGGCAGGAACAGAGCCTGCACTCCCAGGGCAGGCCAAGCCCTGTGCAAGAGGACCAGCGTGGGACCAATAGGGGCCTACAGAAATTGGCTGAAGAGAGCACAAGACACTTTCTATGGGGCTTTGATCCTCTCTACAGAATGGCTCAGAACCCCAATGGGCAGGAGACCATGCTCTGGTAGAAGCCTATAGGGCAGCCCTGCCAAGACTCCCACTTCAGGATGGGCTGTTCCAGAATTTGGGACTTTTCCTCTGCTCCCAGTAGCCACCTTAATCTCCTGCCACTCAGTGAACTCCCCCAGCTCCAGTGCCTGCTCAAGCTCGCTCCACAGCAAAGAGCCAGGCCCTGATGCAGGGTGCGTGCCTCGCTCCGTGGAACAGCTGGGTGCCTGGCTCCCAGCTCCGAGAAGTCACGTCTTGGCTGCCTGAGGGAAGGGCTCTGTAGCTCTCCCCACGCTACCATCAGGCCTGGAGAGATGGAGGTTGGGAAGAGATAGGAGAGAAGAAATGAAGAGGGGGTGACAGGCTTAGAGATCAGAGAGGACCGAGAAGTAAAGGAGCCAAGACCCCATAGCAATCTCCCTCAGGCATCTGACTGACAGCTTTGTATTTCATCTGGACTCCATCCTCCTGCTGCAGTGCCACTGGCCACAGTCCCTCTACACTGGGCCCCCTCCTCCTGCTGACTCTGAACGGGCCAGCGGTCCCTGCAGTCTGCCCCTGACAGTGGACAACAGTGGGGATATCAGAGGAAGGTCAACATCCCCCACACACAATACACCTAACTGCGCACTATTTGCCATGCAGAGGCACGTACTGTTGACCCCACCTGTGATCAGCTGAAGTCCTGAACCGTGGAGCTGGGAGCCCTTGTCATCTCACCCTAGCCTTGCACGGCTCACCACTTGTGCAATGCCAGAGAGCTGTTACCAGCACCATCTATTGGTGGAAAGGAAAGTTGCAGGCTGTTCTCAAGCAGCTGGTGCAACCGCTGTACATTTCTGGGATTTCCATCTGATTTATTTGGCAGCTCAGTTTTGCACACATGGACACCCCCAGAGTGGCAGATGGGGGAAGGTCCACTCCTCATACCTCCTTCCCCACACCACGTATAGTGAGTCCTGCCCCATTGAGTGCATGGCTGCACTCTGGTCTTCTCCCGCTGCCACTGGCCACGCCCCCATACTCCCTCCCTAGCTCCTGTCATGAGGCACCTCTCTTCTGTTCTTTCCAGTATGTGGGATCAGGCTGGGAACCAGTAGCTATGAAGAAAGGCAAGTCACATCTCCCCTGCCCCACGCTTCCCTATCGCCCCCCAAACCCACTCTCCTCCCTGAGGAATTCTGGTGGATGAGCATTCTCCCGCACCCACAGCGCTGTTACAGTCCCTTGAAATGGCTGGCCAGGTCTTTCTTTTCAGGGGCTCCCAAATCCCCTCTAACTCCATTGACAAAGCCCTTTGCCCACACCCAGGTTGTCTCTTGCCCTGGCTGCAGTATTCTCCTTAGCTCTCCCCACCAACTCTGTCCAGAACACCCCCGAGAGAGTATCTGTTTCCCACCCCTAGGACTACTCCACCCCTACTGCGTCAAATCCAGCCATCATATCCCCACTCACAAGGCCCTCCGTAGCCTTGCCCTCACCTGCATCTCTCCTTACCCCACCTCCAGTCCCTTCTGCTCTTCCTATTCCTTTCACTTCCCTCCTCTTCCCACGCTCAGCTCCATGGCTCCTCTACCATGACTCCTCTACCCTGGGCCTGGAACCCTCTCCTTCTTCTCCTTCACCAACCTCCGTTCCCTCCTCTTTCAAATCATGCCTCAAAACTGTTACGGCCACGGTGCACACACAGAGAAGCTGGAGTATTTTATGGCTTTATCCTTTGGGAAGGTTGCAACGTTGTAACACGATTGTACTGCTTAGAATCCAGAACCCTGACACACAAGACCCAAAGCCGGCTGCTCCCTATGGCAGAGAGGCACACCTCACCCCCACCCTGCACTAGGCTGGCTCTTTGCAGACTGACTTGAAGACCCAGATTGCACACTGCCCCACAGAGCCCCCAGCCTGCAAGCAGGACCAGGAAAACTCCTAAGAATTTACAATGGTGGCATAGCATTTTAACACAGTTTACAATAAACCCCAAAGCCTGTCTTCCCAAGCAGGCCCATCTCCCTCCTTCACATCAGCTATACCCTGTCTGAAGTACCACCCTGTGTCTCATGTGTGATTTGAATTGTTCCCTGCCCATTTCTTATGGGCAGGGAACAAGCCTGATTTGGATTCTGTGAAGCAGCGGCTCACAACCTTTCCAGACTACTGTACCCCTTTCAGGAGTCTGATTTGTCTCCCATATCCCCAAGTTTCACCTCACTTAAAAACGACTTGCTTACAAAATCAGAAACAAAAATACAAAAGTGGCACAGCACACTGTTACTGAAAAATTGCTTACATTCTCATTTTACCATATAATTATAAAATAAATCAACTGGAATATAAATATTGTACTTACATTTCTGTGTATAGTATTTAGAGCAGCATAAGCACGTCATTGTCTGTATGAAATTGTAGTTTGTACTGATTTTGCTAGTGCTTTTTATATCGCCTGTTGTAAAACTGGGCAAATATCTAGATGAGTTGAAGAGCTATGCATATCCCCAGGGGTACACACACCCCTTGTTGAGAACCACTACTGTAAAGCATAGTGTGACTTTACAGTGCTATGCCAATGTTAATAATCATTATACTTAATGACTAATTAGTGTGGGATGTAAGCCACTTAACACTAGCTAATTGGCCAGTGCCCTGGCCTCCCTCACCTGGGAATGAGGCCTAGCCTCATGTGTGTCTCTCAGGGCTGGTCTATGAACACTTCATTCACTGCAAGCTGGGGCGTAAATCTACCCCGCCCTAGAGTGCCGGGGACCCTGCTGCTGTACACTTGAAGCTCCATAGTGCGCCTTGATCGACCCCGCTTTGAAAGGGGAGCAGATTAAAGCACACTAGAGAGACTATAGTGTGCAGTAGATGTATACCCCAGCATGCCAAGAACATGATGTTCAGATAGACAAGCCCTCAGTCATTAACTTTTAGCTCAAGCATCAGTACAAGCAGGGTGCTGGGACAAGGCTGGGAATCTGAATACAAGGAAAGATCCACTACGGGGGACCCTCCTGCGGACAGGCGCCTGTAGGGTACCACGGAAGATTGTGTTACGGCATAGCAAGGGTGTATTTGCTTTCTCATGCTAGTCAGAGTGTTTTGCTTTCTCACACTGTTTTAGCGGGCCTGTCATTGTCGGTCAAGGCCTGCCCAGCTGCAGCTTGTTATGAATTAGTTAGAACTGCTTTGGATGGCCTTGAGCCAGGAGGCGGCCCCTGCTTGCTTTTGTATGAGATGTCTGTATATAGCTGTATGAGTCCGCCCCGTTTTCGGACTCCGTACCAGGCCCCGAATTTCGGTGAGCTGGGTTCCCCGTCTCCGTGACAGCAACGCCAGGAGTCCCCGTTGCGGATGTGGCACTTTGCCTTCAATAAAGCCAATAACTCACAGAGTGTGTGGGCCTCATTCTTGCAGAGCACCCTGGGTAGGCCCGTAGCCTCCCACGAACGTAACAGCGCCTAATCCCCTTCCCTGACCCTGAGCAGTAGTCGGGACCCTGGAGCCTATTGGCTGCATAGGTCAGCCACACACTGCACACCTGTGTGACTTCACTCCACTTCAAGCACATGTAAAATACCTTGGTAAGACCATGTGCTTGGGCCAGGCCCACATTGTATTGTGCTGTGGCAGAGAATATGCTGCTTTTCTGATGCAGCTCTCCTATAGTACAGTCCTGTTCACACATACCATAAATGCCACTCATAATAATTACCCCTGCTCCCTCCAGTCATCAGAGCCGGGGCCAATTTAGTTCTTTGCCTTTCTCCTCTCAAGTCGTCCCTCCAGCCCCTTCATAATTTGTGTTGCTTTTCCCTGGCCCATCTTTGTGCTATGGGGCTGCCCAGGGCTGAGCTCCGTGGTCTCCCCAGAGCCATACAGAGAGAGGCTGTGACCACACATGCATGCATCCAGAAATGTGTGGTATACAAGCTGATCTAATGGTTCCTTCTGGCCTTAAATTCTGCAGAATCACATGGGCTTTTCTCCTGTTTTATGGGCCAAACTGGGTCAGATAATGCACTCAGCTTCTGACTGAGCCTTGGATGAGAGATGGTTGAGGTTCACCCTGCATAGATGGACGTGATGCAGAAGGGATGGAGGAAAGCAAACAGAAGGCATGGCAGAGAGTAGATTAGCCTCTTTGCGGATGCAGTGCCTGTGCGTCGCTATTTAACACCAAGGAGCACAGTTTTGAGAGTGCCATAGGGTTTTGGCCGCATAGGTCACAGCTGTAGCCAAGACTGATGCTTTCCCTTCCCCTTGGCATGAGAAAGGAGCAATCTTTTCTGCTGGGTGCTGACCTCACCGCAATTAGCCACACCTCTGTCACTGTGAGACTTTGCAGATGGGTGTGCTTCAGGTATTTCCCTACACACACCCCTGAATTCCCCCCCCACACACACCCCAGTGGTCAACCAGTTGCATGAGTGTTGCCAATTTAGTCGGTTGGACATTAGAATTGAAATGGAAACATTAATACACATGTTAAAAGCATATACAGTATATGAGAAAATACTTGTACCTGAGAAAGCATAATGGGTTTGAAACTTATGAACAAAGACGAGCTTCCTCATATAGCTGTTATTTATGACAATGTCAGCACATTTGTTTTGGCTATATTGGCCTACCTAATAATTTCGAATTATGATTTGAAGGCAAGGTCTGAATGAGCTCTCCCTTGACAGCTAGTGATGAGCCAGGGGTGGTTCAGGACCAGACTGTATTTATATGAACACACCCACTATTGCAGCAGACAAAGCTGTGCTGCCCAAGTGATCAATTTTGGCTGGTGTTGGGTTACAAATCACTTTAGTACTGAATGTGGGGTCATGAAATGTTGTTATCCGTATTGTATGAGTAAAGGGCTGCCGAACTGTGCTTAGCCTGACTGAATGAGGGGGTCTCCCTCAGTGCTTTATTTGTGCTAGGGCTTGCCAGGACTGAGCCCCGGCACCTCTAGGCTTGGCAGTTCATAGCCCTGGGACCTCTGGGCTTGTCACGTCAGTTATAAAAATAACAAACTTGCTTGAACCCAAGCATCTCTTTCATTACAAATTAAGTGCTGGTTATCCTCAACTGAACTGCACTCTCTAAGCAGGAGGTTTGGATGCCATATCCTAGTGGAGGGAGAGTGGGGCACAGGTGTGGGCTCTGCCTAAGAGTCACAAGCACTATTTGACCTGCCCCTCTCTCCTGTTTAGAGATAGAGCTGATTATGCTCCATAGAGAGTCTTTTGGTTTGTTAAGTGACCATTAGAACTGAAATCACTGATTATCACATCTAAGTGCTTAAACCTGCTATGGGACAGTGTTTCTGTGGAAGAGACAGCCCAGCCTGCACTAGCAGCAAGATTCCCCACAGAGAGCTGAAATCACTGAGAGCTGAGTGGAACCTCAAGACACCAACTCGCAGAGGTCACACTGGCAGGTGGCAGAAGAAGGTGACTGTGCAGGGCCATTGGGGATGGAGCAGTGGAGTGATGGTGGCATGACGAACAACAGCGGCCAGAGAATTTGTTTGTTGGACTATGTTTTAGTGACTTCGCTCCAGAATGCTAGATCTGTGACTGGGCCAAGATTTTTAAAATGCATTATTTGCCATGGTTGTTATCTCACATCATCGCTATCTCGAGGTGTTTTTGTACTAAACTTTTTTATTATTATAGTTAATTTTTATGTAAGAACGGCCATATTGGGTCAGACCAATGGTCCATCTACCCCACTATCCTGTCTTCTGACAGTGGCCAATTCCAGGTGCTTCAGAGGGAGTGAACAGAACAGGGAATCATCAAATGATCCATCCCCTGTCATCCACTCCCAGCTTCTGGCGAACAGAGGTTAGAACACTCAGAGCATGATGTTGCATCCCTGCCCATCCTGGCTAATAGCCATTGATGGACCTAACCTCTATGAACTTATCTAGTTCTTTTTGGAACCCTGTTATAATTTTGGCCTTCACAATATCCCTGGCAAAAAGTTCCATAGGTGACTGCATTGTGTGAAAATTACTTCCTTTTATTTGTTTTAAACTTGCTGCCTATTAATTTCATTGGGTGACCCTGGTCCTTGTGTTAAGTGAAGGGGTAAATAACACTTCCTTCTTCATTTTCTCCATACCAGTCAAGATTTTATAGGCCGCTATCATATCTCCTCTCAGTCGTCTTTTTTCCAAGCTGAAAAGTCCCAGTCTTTTTAATAGCTTCTCATATGGAATCTGTTCGATACTCCCAATCATTTTTGTTGCCCTTCTCTGTACCTTTAACAATTCCAATCTATCTTTTTTTTGAGATGAGGTGACCGGAACTGCACACAGTATTCAAGCTGTGGGCATATCATGGATTTATATAGTAAAAGTGGAAGAGCTTGGTTTGCCAGACTGATCACATGGCTAATAAATGCACCAATGCAAATAGGCATCAAGAATTAAGTCACTGTGTACGTTATCATGATGTCAGGGGTAGGCCAGTAGCTGCATTCCAGGTGTTCAGGTTATAGAAGACACACAGCTGCATCTGTGACTTCTTTGAAGAGTTAAATGCTTGTAAAGTGAACCCCAAACAGATGGCTGTTTGTGCATTTGATGGAGCTATAAACTTGTCTGGAAGACATAGTGGAGTACAAGCTTTGCTCAGAGAAAAGTGTCACCCTAATCTCTCCTATACACACTGCAGAGGCCATCTACTTCAGCTAGTGCTAGTACGAGCCACAGAATCTTCAAAAGACATTTAAAAGCCATACATTTAATGGCTTTGTTATACTCTTTTTAAAAACTCTGTGACTACAAAAAAAACCCAGTTACACCTTATGTAAAAATTGATATGGCTATTGTTATAAAAGTTAAACTATGGAAGGAATGTGCATTTTCCCCAAAATATGTGCAATGTATATTGTAGAAGGAATAAAAGAAATGTGAAAACATCACAAACTTGGTCTGCTGTATAAAAAGGGGAAACTGAGGCACAAACTCAAATACTAACGGGAAAAGTTTTGGCACTAATTCAAAAAACGGGGTTCAAAGTAGTCTTAGTCAAGGCTCAGTCGGTGCTACCTCAGGTTACATACCTGGACATAGTCATTGAACAAGAAGGAAGACAGATAAATCAGAGAAAGGTAAGGGCCCTAGTAGAAATGCCAGCCCCTACCGATGCCCACTCTAAGAGTACTGCTAGGAGGATTCCATTTTCTTACACCACACATTTATAAATATGCTAAAATAACTCACCCATTCTGGAAACTGCTAAAGAAAAAGACGGAATGGGAAAAAGAGCAGGACTCCGCTTTAACCCTGCTAAAACAGAAGGCTCTCACATCCCCCAGCCCTGCACTTCCCTGATGAATCACAGCCTTTTGTTATTCATTTGGTGGCTAATAACATGGCCTTGGCTGCCACACTATTACCAAATATTTAACAAGGGAACGGACATGAATGTCCAGAGGTCACTCTGGAGCAAAGAATTGCCATGGCAGAGGCACCCCCACTGGAAGAATTAGATACCGTGGGCCAAGAAAAGCACGTCTGGTTTACTGACGGGAGTGCAATGGTGGTAAAAGGAAAAAGATGTGTAAAATATGGTGCCATTAACTTAGAAGAGGAAGTCATTTAGACCATGGACCATGCCAATCTCCATGCAATTTATCAGGTTTTAAGGCAATATGAAAATTCCCCACGGCCCGTGTATATTTATGCTGACAGTAATTTTTGTGTGAAGGGAATACAGTTTTGGATATATGATTGGTATAGGAATGAGTAAAAAGCAGCAGAGGGAAAGGATATTGCATATTCAGAGAAATGGAAATACATTTACCAGTGGGTAACAAAGAACCCTAAACAGTCAAAGGTGCGACATGTAAGGGCACACAGTAAAGGAACGGGTATTAAAAATCACCTAAAATAAGTGGGTAGATGCAATAGCCCGACAGCATAACATAGCAGTTGTAATCAGAAGTCAGAAAAATAATGTCTGTGTTGACACATCTGAGCTAACAGGTGGCATTACAAATCGCCCTAACCAAGTTCCCCCAAAAATTAGAAAAACAAGTGTTACTTAATGTAGCCCATCAGTTTATGCATAAAGGAGTGGAAGGGACTTTAAAAAGGCTAAAGCAAGTAGCAGAATGGGAGTGTATTAAAGATAATGTTAAAACATGGGTGCGAAATTGTGTGTGGTGCGCTCAGGACAAGGCTCGGCCTCCGCACTGGAAACCCATGATGCACCAACGAAGGCTTGGGCAGTGGCACAGGGTTCAAATTGATTTTATTAATACATTGCCAAGGAGTAAAGAAGGATTCCAGTATCTATTGATGATAATTGATTCCTTTTCAGAATGGGTGGAGGCATTTCCTACTAAAAATAAAAGCACCAGGGTATTGGCCAAAAAGTTTGTTAATGAGGTAGTATGAAAATATGGCACCCTCGAAATAATAGATTCTGACAATAGGGGAGCCTTTGTAAAAGAAATCTTTACAACAATGATACAAGCCTTGGAAATTAAACAAAAGCTCCATATACCATACCGGCCTCAGTCCTCAGGCCAAGTAGAGCCCATGAATTGCACTATTAAGGAAGTGCTTCAGAAGGTAGTAAATCACACAAGAAAAAACTGGCTGGATAAACTGCCTCTGATTTTGGCTGCCATCCGCAGCAGTAATAAACTAAGAACAAAAATTCAACCCTTCCAAATTTTGTTTGGAGATCCAATGAGCCTAATGATTGATCCTAGTTACTTGGTACAGGGTCAAGAAGAAAAAGCTCTAATATAACCCAGTATGATTATTTTCAATGGCTGAAACAGTTACAAAAAAGTAAAACCACCCTCCAATATAGGGTTAATCAGGCCATCAAACACATGAACAACAAAATTCAGAAACAAAAGCCCACAAAGGCAGCCTTGTGGGAAACGGGACCAAGTCATGTACCTTAAAATGGGGAAAAGGGCTCACTCGCTGAAATCAAAATGAATAGGCCCTTACTCCATAGTGGACTGCCTTAGCCCATTGGTATACCGCATTGAAAAAAAATGAAAAACTAAAATGGGTACATGTTTCACAAATTAAACTGTTTACATAAATAATGATGTTTGAATTCTTTGCAGAAAAGGACATCTCGGAACCTGAGCACGAAGCACTGCTTAACCACCACAATTTTAATCCACAAAAAATGAGACTCCAGTGTAAAGTCTTGTTTTACCTGCTTCTGGGAACTTTTAGTGCCCAGATAATTAGAGCACTCATGGAAAAAAAATACAGCCCTCCTTATAAGCCAATATTTAAGAAATAATTCACTCCCCGCCAACCAATCATGAACTCCTACCCGTGATCCAGTGATCCTCATAAAATGGTATAATAAAAACACTAGCCAACTCTTAAAACCCTTAGGAAATACCAATATGTATGCCTGGAAAGGGGAAGTGGAACTTGAGGTTCACCTTATAAACACCACAGAAATACCAAACCACTGGGGAATAGGGGTTAAAATAGAGGGTCCCTATGGGAATACCGCCTGGAGTTCCAGCTACCCTCAATTACCATATCAGTGAAAAGAGCCTGTTAAAACAGGAACAATACTAATAGTTATTGTGAAGTACTGTCCAATACCCCGTAGTAAATTGGAACCTAAATGTTCACCCTAATCCCTTCCTATTATAACGGCCTGAATAAAAACACATCAACACTCCAATGGCCAAGCAAAACAAAATGTAGTAAACACCATATTAGGAGGAGTTGGATTTGAAGCCGAAATTATGAACACTATAAACCTGAAGGTAATTAAGAATAAATTACATTTCTTGTCACAACTGCAAAATAATCTCATTCACAAGCAGGCAAATAATACTGTGAATTTGGTACAAATAGGTCTGGAAAACTTAAAAGCAACATGGAATATATGGCGGTGGCTAAACACCACCTCCTGGCTGCTATATAAACAACAAATAGAATTAGGAAATAAAACTGCCTTGGCCATAGGATGTACTGAGATGCAAATTCTTAGGTTAGCATCAATTGAGCACAAAATGTTGTGTGTAATATCTGGGACTGTTCAGGTATTAACACATCTTTTAAAGCAACGAAAGAGGTCCTTGTTTAACACCTGCAAATATGAATAAATGCAATATGTTTCCAGCATGGTTAAGCCTGATTTGTTATTAGGTGAAGTTATTGTTAAAATTACTCAGCAGTAGTCTGTAAAAACAAAAATATGAAAAGTAAGCCCGTTCCCAAAATTGACCATGGAATCCTTTTGGCTACCCCAGGTTATGGGTCAGTGGGCTGAACAAGAGGAGAAATTATTGGACACCCGAGGGTGTACGGAGTGGAGCCCTCAGAAATGGGTGTGCTTGTCCCTACCTGTCACCACAAAACCATGCAGCAAGAACACATCATTAGAAATGTGTATGAAATAAACTGGAAAAGGTGACTCCGTTTTTACATCAAACACAAAGGAATATAGGGAAGCGTGTCATTCAAATATTACATGCCAATGGAGACATGCTAAAAATTGCTATGTCTAAAAAAGAACTGACAGTCTATCATTGCTACGACGTTTTTACAGGCTGGTCCCCAACCTCTAAGTGCATATTGTCTATTATGTTTCACCCATTACTAGTTGTGTTAATATTGTCCTGTGTTTGCTTGCTAGGAATATGTTGTATGTGCTGTTGGACAAAAAGAATGTTTGTTAAATTACAACCACAAGCTCAAACTGTCTCTCAGTATATTGCTATAAAACAATTGTATAAAATATGACCCACTCAAGAATTGTTCTTGAGGGGTCAAAAGGGGGACATGTAGTAGTAGGATTTTATGTTTATATTTTATATCATTTAGAATGAAGGATAGAGAATGATAATGTAGCATGTATTAAATGTATTGGTGTTTGATTTGATCATATCCTGCCAGCCACCCTTTTTGAATAACAGAAAGGAATGGGTAGAGGCCAATGGGTAGAGATACATCAGCCAGAATCTGTGTCTGGACTGATTTCAAGGCAGTAACAGACCTTTGAGAGTCACCAATTTGTTGTAGGTTTAGCATTTTAAAATAAGTAAAAGAATGCCATGATTGTTTTCTTTTGCATTACAATTTGCTGTTCCTATTCAAAATGTTCTTTGTAAATTAATTCAGTTTTGTGTGTGAATGAGGAATGTATGTGTAAAGAGATAAGTGTGAAGGCCATTGCTGAACCAGATGTACAAGGGAGGAACCGGAGACAGACGCAAGGGCGCCAGGAGGCTGCAACATGCCCCTATTGAAATGTCAGAGGAGGGCAGATTGAGGACTCTAAAGATGAGACAGGCACCTATCAATGGGGACAAGATAGCTGTGATCAAAACCAGCATGGGATAACTCCCTGAAAAACTTAATAAAAAACAAAATAAAGAATGAAAAGGACCATGTAAAAAAACAAGCACTCGTCAAACAACAATTGATTACAGCATGGGTGCAAAACTCATTGGTCCCAATGAAGAAAAATCACTATATAAACAGGGTGCCTTGCCATGAAACTTTGGGTTCATCCTGCCAAGACTTCCCCAGAGCATCGTGTCGCAACCGACGGAACCCAGCTCCTCCCTACCGGTGATCAACCTAACTGGCCACTAGGTTGATCCGGACTGGTAACTATCACATCGACTGGTAGGAGGGAGGGAGAGAGAGAGAGAGAGTGAGTGAGAGAGATTGTGATTGTGATTGTGATTGTGATTGAATGCATATGCTAATTGTTGTATCTAATAAATGCTGTGTATTGCCGTTTCCCCTGAAAAAGATCCCATGTGTTTCCTATAAACATAACAATAGATCGAAGGCCAGAAGGGAATATTGTGATCATACAGTTTGACCTCCTGTATGACTGTCAAGGCTGATTCCTCACTTTGGCAGTTCGAGTGCAGAAGGTGGGGGCCCGCAAGGATTCTAAAAATTAATACTGGCCACTCCAGGCTGGTATTAAACTCCCAAGGTCACAGTTTCTCTCTGACCTTGAACTCCCTGAAAAACTTAATAAAAAACAAAATAAAGAATGAAAAGGACCATTTAAAAAAACAAGCACTCGTCAAACAACAATTGATTACAGCATGGGTGTAAAACTCATTGGTCCCAATGAAGAAAAATCACTATATAAACAGGGTGCCTTGCCATGAAACTTTGGGTTCATCCTGCCAAGACTTCCCCAGAGCATCGTCTGGTAGGAGAGAGAGAGAGAGAGAGAGAGTGTGTCCCACCACCCAAGTGTAAAAAAAAAAAAATCCCTTGGGACCCAGGAAGGCTCACTTGGGAATTCCTTTCTGTGGGGTACCCTCAAGCCCTTTCACCCCCTCTCTGGGGAATTGCTGAGAAAGAAACAAAGGAAATCAGCTGTTGCCACCAGTTAATTAAACAACATGTGCACAAACCTCTTAGGAATACAAAAATCCAATCCTGTTCTTAAAAGGTAATTTTTATTAAACCCAAAAAGAAAGGAAACACATTTGGAATGTAGGCTTTTTGCTAGATCTTAAAAGAACAATTACAAAAATTAAGCATCAAGATAGCTCTCTTGAGGTTCAGTTAAAGGTTAAAAGCAAAACAAAAGCATCTGGTGTCAGCACAGAGGAGTCCACAAGCCAATAAAAAATAAAAGAAATAACCCTAATCGCATCTTCCTAGACATTCCCTAATTTACTTACATTTCTGGGGTTTCAGATAAGCAATCTGTAGGTATGATCAGATGGTTTTTCATACCTGGCTTAAGGCTTCTCACAGCATAACTGCTCCCTGTTCCCCTCTTTCCCGGAGAACAACAACACATAGACAAAGGGAATTTTTTCCCCCAATTTTAAAAAGTTCTAGCCCTCCCCTTGGCTCTTTTGGTCAGGTGCCCACTCCTTTCCTTTTACCTGGGGGCTTGTTACCCCTTTACAGGTAAAGCAAGTACAGAACACCCAAGAGGGATTCCATAGCCAACTGGCTGGCTGGGTCTCCACAAAAGGGAGCTCCCCCACCACCCTGCCCTCTCATTTATCACAATGACATAGGTCAGAGAACGGCCCAAAATAATTCCTAGAGCAGAGCTTCTAGGAAAACAACCAGTCTTGATGTAAAAATTGCCAGTGATGGAGAATCCACCACGACGCTTAGTAAATTGTTCCAATGGTTAGTTACTCTCACTGTTAAAAATGTCATCTTCTTTCCAGTCTGAATTTGTTTAGCTTCAACTTCCAGCCATTGGATCATGTTAGATTGTTCTCTGCTAGATTGAAAAGCCCATTATTAAATATTTATTCATTCTGCACATAGCTATTAATATTAAGCATTGTTCCATGCCAGAAGCCTTTGTTAGTAGTGAGCTGGAATTTAAGCTGTTGGTTTTGACCTACAAAGGCCTAAACGGTTTGGCATTTGGCTACCCATGGACCAGCTCTCTCCTTGGCATACAGCTGCAGTTGCGGTGAGTGGAGCCAAGCGAACAGCCCCTTGGTTTAAAAGGGAGGGGGCTGATGGCAGAGCATCACCAGTCTGGAACTAGATCCCCCCACTTGGCCCACACAGCCTAGGTTTCTAGATCTTCAGAGCATGCTGTGAGACTGGTTTTCTCCTGCCGGAGGTGGGTGAGGGTTATGAGGTAGCATGGCTGCAGGCTGGTATTATTTTAGGATAAATCAACCACATGGGCGGTCTGTATTTGAGAGGTGGGTGGGTTGGGGGGAGGATTGGTTTGGTCTTTGTGGATATTGATTCTTGTGTTGGAGCCTAATCCAAACACCATGGAAACACAAGCCCCTAATGGCTAGAAAAATCTCCACCCCTTCCTTACAAGGATTGGGACTCCAGCTAGGTTGGGTGTCAATATTCACTAGCGTTGTGTGAGGAGCAAGAGTAGCCGCTCAGCTGAGATGGTTCAGTAACCCTAAAACAGGCCATATACCAGCCATCAGCCTGGGCAAGTTGGTCTCACTTCATGGTCCGGGGTCACTCACAGGCTGAGCCTTATGAATCTAGAGGAGACAGACGGGGCTCATTAGTGCCTGGAAAGCTGCTTTGGATGACAAACCCAATCAGTGACCTTCCTTGAGTGACAGTCTGTCAGGGATCCCTCCCCACTCTAAACTCTAGGGTAAAGACGTGGGGACCCACATGAAGAGCTCCTAAGCTTATTTCTACCAGCTTAGGTTAAAACCCCCAAGGTACAAAATTCCCTGCACCCTGAGAAATGCTTCTCTCACTGCCATCATCAAGTGTTTTAAACAGGAATCCAGGAAAGGAACCACTTGAAGTTCCCCTTCCCCCCAAAATACCCTCTCAAGCCCGTACACCCCCTTTCCTGGGAAGCTTGAGAACAATCTCCTAACCAATTGGTGACACAGTGATCTAAAAACCCACCCCCTGGGTTTTAAAACCATAGAAAACAGTCATCTTCTTAAAAGAAGGATTTTATTAAAACAAAGAAGGTAAAATCAGCTCTGTAAAATCAGGATGGTAACTATTTTACAGGGTACTCAATTTCCAAACTCAGAGGGATTCCCCCTCTGGGCAAAACCTTAAAGTTACAGAAAAAACAGGAATAACCCCTCCCTCTAACACAGGGAAAGCTCACCAAGCAAAACAAACAGAAACCTACTTGCAATGCTGACTAAACTTACTTTAGAAAAGTGAGGTTTGGTGAGAAGATGACTGGTTGAGGAGATTGATTTTCTGCAGGTACTTCTTGTTTCCCAAGATCACTCTGTCTCAGACAAAGAGCCACACACACCTTTCCCCCTCCCAAGATTTGAAAGTATCTTGTCCCCTTATTGGTCAGATGCCAGCCAGGTCAGGTGTCAGTCTGGCTACCTGCATTTCTTAACCCTTTACTGGTAAGAGGATTTTATAGCACTGCATCCGACCCTCTCCCCCTTCCCTTTATATTTATGACACAGTCACTCTGCACTGAAACGCTCTCTCAGGACAATGAGTTTATACAGACAGTACAACCTAATCCATCCTAGTGCAGGAGAATCATTTCAGAAACCCAGCACTGGCTAATGACCACATCAGTGCAAGTAAAGGCCACGCTGGTGTGATATCTGCACAGAGCTTGCGGCTGCAATGTATATACTCAATAGAGCAGGCTTTGCCTTCTGGCATGATTGGGACTCCCGCATGATACAATGAAGCCAGCTGGTATGTGTGTGATCTCTCATTCTCTATAGCACATGGTGGGCCTGTGAGTCACCAGCAAAGCGCCACTTACTTTGGGAAAGAAACTGGACTCACCTGCTGCTGATGCCTAACAGATCCATCTTGGAGCCTGGAAACGGTGTCACTTACCCCTGTATTCCCTCTGCCTCACTGCTAAGCCGGGGGTATTTTCTTGCTTCCAAATACATACAGCGCTCCAGCTGGGGAGCAGAGGCGGGGGCTGCTTCACACGGCTCCTGGAAGCAGCAGCATGGCCCCCCTCCGGCTCCTATGCATAGGGGCAACGAAGGGGCTCTGCTTTGCACTCTGCCCCCCGTCCCAAGTGCCACCCTTGCAGCTCCCATTGGCTGGGAACCGCAGCCAACAGGAGCTGCAGGGGCGGTGCCTACGGATGGGGCAGCACGCAGCAGAACTGCCTGGCCACGCCTCCATGTAGGAGCTGGAGAGGGGACATGCCGCTGCTGCTGGGAGCCGCTTGAGGTAAGCGCTGCCAAGAGCCTGCACCCCTGACCCTCCCCCCCATACCCCAACCCCCTGCTCCAGCCCTGATCCCCTTCCTGCCATCCAAACCCCTTGGTCCCAGCCCGGAGCCCCCCTCCCGCACCCCAAACCTCTCATCCCCAGCCCCACCTCAGAGCCTGCACTCCCAGCTGGAGCCCTCACCCCCCTGGTGCCCCGACCCTCTACCCCAGCCCTGATCCCCCTCCCATCCTCCAAATCTCTCGGTCCCAGCCCGGAGCCCCCTCCCGCACCCCAAACTTCTCATCCCCATCCCCACTCCAGAGTCCGCACCCCCAGCCAGATCCCTCACACACATGCCCCCCCCCGCACCCCAGCCCTCCTGCCACACCCCAGAGCCACCTCCCGCACTCTGAACTCCTCAATTTTGGCCCCACCCCAAAGCCTGCATCCCCAGCCAGAGGCCTCATCCCTTCCCACACCCCAACCCCAATTTTGTGAGCATTCATGGCCTGCCATACAATTTCTATACCCAGATGTGGCCCTCGGGCCAAAACGTTTGCCCACACCTGGCTTAGCCAGTCTGGCTTCAGGCCCTGATACTGACTCAGTTTCCCTTCCTCCCAGATGGTTCTTTTGCCTGCTTCCAGCATGGATAGGTCACTGAGGTGACAGCCTGCAGCTGAGCCATGAAAGCCCCCCTTTCCAGTGCTAATCAAAGCCAACACAAAGCCTCCCACCCAACGCTCTCGCCAGACTCTGCCCTTTGGTTCAGGGGCTGGCCTCGGGCCCAGGGCAGCATGGGCTCTTTGGTTCCGTGCCGGGGGTACACACCAGCTCAGTCTCCGGAAGGCTGTCATACTTTGGCCTAATTCTGGTTGGTTGGCTTGGCATGTGGGTGGCCTGTGATACCAGGTGGTCAAACTAGATGATCTGGTGATGCCTTCTGCCCTGAATCTCTCTGACCCCTGCACACAACAGTCTGCAGCCCTTCTGCTGGGCTCAGCTTCCAGCCCTCCCAGGGTGCACTCAAGTCCTTTCATTCCCCCTTTGTTGGCTGTCAAACCTCACAAGGTGGCAGTATAGGGGGGAAACCCCAGCCCTGGGACCCTAAGTAATTGGGCTAGCCACCTCAGAACCCTACCTACCCTGCCTTTCCTTCCTAGGGCCTCCTTCTGTATGCTCAGCCCGACCTCCTCACGGGCCTTTTCCTGGATGCTCACCTGCCTTTTAATGCAGCATCCCCTTCCTACATTTCCTGAATGAAAGCAGGCTGCACTTTTATTTCCTGGCAGGCCTGGTTTAGTCACAGACTCCTCCTTGGCACATGACCCCTGTACTCTCATTCCCTTCACCTGGGGCAGTGAGCTAAACATGGCAACGGTGAGGCCAAGTCCCCCCTCACCCCAAAGGGTCAGCTCGTCCTGTGATAGAATCCTACTAAGGTCGTTTCCTTCAAACATATCTTGTGGCAGTGAGTTCCACCGGTCAATTGTGTGTTGAGTAGAAAAATATTTCCTTTAATCATTTTTAAATTTCTTGTCTTTTATATTTACTGGAGACCCTGGAGAAGGGAAATGAGGCTGGTTAGATGCCCAGATGGGGCTGGTTTATTTGGAGAGACTGCAAAAGCTAGGCTTATTTAATCCTGGAAAGAATAGAGAGGGCTCAGTGGAATTAATCAAATTAATCAAATAGCAACAATTGAGCAGTCCCTTCAATTACTCCACCACATAATCTGAGACCAAGGGAAAATACTGTGAAGTTGATGGGTGGTATATTTGAGACCAATAAAAGGAAACAGTGTACAGTCAGCCTGTGAAATTCACTGCCGTCCTGGGTCCTCAAAGACTCCGGTTGAAATATGAGCAGGCTTTGCTAAGTTAACTGTTGTAAATAAAGTTTGTAGTAAGGGTAGTCATAGCTCGCATCTCAGGGCATCGGCTAATCAGTACGGGCAAGGTCAGGAAGAAATTCAGCCCCCTCTCCATGCTCAGCATTGCATAACAGACCAGCCGCACCAATGCGAGTTCTCGAATGCCCCAAGCTTTTGCAGAATCAGGGCTTTGCAACTAGAACTGCCGCTGAAAGGAGCATTGATCTAACCCAGTTCATCCTCCTCTCCGTATCCCTCTGTCCCCTCAGAGCGTAGTTCCAGATCATCCTCTACAGTACATTCTCCGTGTCTGTGTCCACGCAGTGTGGCTGACACTCACACACTAGGATGTCCCCACGTCCCTGGGAGCCTGTGACACATGTAGAGTAGCTCTTGCTGTGGAGATATCTGCCTCGGTTTCATTTCATCCCCTTGCGCTCCCACAGTTATTACTGGTGCTACCCCCTGCGGGTTTGCACCGTTCAGCTACTCGCAGTCCTTACTCATGCCCTCCTAGCCATCATGCACCCTAGCTGTGCACATTCAGCACATTCAATCATACCACCACCACCTGCTCATTCTACCTGCTTGTCCTCCACAGGCTCAGTCCCGTTCCCATTGCCGTCAATGGCAAATCTCCCACTGCTTTCCGTTACAGCAGCATCTCCAATGGACTGATTTCCTCCTCGGTATGATCACTGCAGTGAGCATCTGAAGCCTGGCCCCAGGCTGCTGTCTTCAGGGCCGGCTCCAGGCACCAGATGAGAAAGCAGGTGCCTGGGGCGGCACCTTTTAAGGGGCGGCATTCTGTGGATTCTTGGGGCGGCATATGCCGGCTGCCATGCCGTGATTTTTTTTTTAGCTTCGGCAGCCCGGTCTGCACCTCCGGAGCCCCTGGCCGGCTCCCCATGCTCTGCCAGTCCCAGCCCAGCCCTGCAGGGGCACGGACCCCAGCCCAGGGGGGCAGGAACTAGCGATCCCTGCCACTCACCCTGCCGCTGGGCTCCCCGGGATGCACCACTCCCTGGCGCCTGCACTGGCCTCCGCCTCCCGCACCGCTCTGAGCCCGGCCCGGCCAAGCTGCCTTTAAAGGAGTGGCTGAGCCAGCACCTCCTGCAGCCCCCGGGGGCTCTGCCTGCCTGGCCGGGAGAGGCACCCCAAGGCTGGAAGGTGGAGGCCCTCTTGCCCAGGTGCAAGCACTCTGCAGTGCCTGGATGCCCACGGGCGGAGGGAGCGGGCGGGCGGGCGGGGGCCACCCTTCACCCGCCTGCGAGCCGCCTTGACCGCCCTCCCTGTGGGCCACCATTGTTGTTGTTTTTTGCTTCAGCAGTCCGGCTGCCTTTTCTTTTTTGCTTGGGGTGGCTAAAAAGCTAGAGTCGGCCCTGGCTGTCTTCACCGCGTCAGTCACAGAGGGGGATTCCATTGCACATGTCAAGGGGAAGCCACTCAAGGCTGCTACAGACTAAGATACACAAATACCATGCTGAGCTGCTTGGGAGATGATCATGATCATGCTATCAGAGCCAGGAGTAAGTTAAGGCCCTTGAGCTGCTGGCTCAAACAGCAGCTAGGGATCAGCACACCATAGGGGCACCTCTGCCATTTCCTGCAGTCTGCCCCTGCAGTGAACCTCCCATGGCACAGGGGTCCTTGGAGACTTCTTTGCACTGGGGCGGGGAGGGGGGTGATCATCCCAGTACCAGTTCTGCTGGGTTTATGGCCAGGATCCACCAGTAGCATGGCACAGCACAGACCAGGAACAGCACGCAGGAGGGGCTGGCTCATCATTTCCTGGCACCACCGGGTGATCTACGAAGCAGCTGGGCTGTTCTGACCCACTTTCAAAATACCTGCAAGCTGGCTGAGCCGAGGCAGCTTTGCATGTACAGCCACATGCACACAGCTTTAGGGCATTCAGCTGCACATAGAAATGTTTGCATTTCCATGCACAGAGCCATTTGTGCATGTGCGTGAGCCAGGGCCGGTGCAAGGAAGTTTCGTGCCCTAGGCAAAACTTCCTTGCACCAGCCCTGCGCCCACCCCCCAGCCAGCTCCCCCGCCCCCCGGGAGCTCAGCCCCCCCTCCCCCCCCGCCAGTGCTCAGCCCCCCTCCCGCCCGGCCACGGCAGCTGTGCACGGAGCCGGCTCACTGCGGCTGTCTCCCGGTTCCACGCTCAGCGACTGAGCGTTGAGGCCGGGGGGCGGCTCGCTGCAGCTGCCTCCCAAATCCTGGCGCCCTAGGCGACCGCCTAGGGTCACCTAGTTATAGCGCCAGCCCCGGCGTGAGCAAATGGCATTTACACACATCCATCCAATACATGGGTGCACAAGACAGTGACCACAACATTGCATCGTCACAAAGACTGGGCACATGCCAGGAGAGCCCAGCTGCTGCAAATTCAGCCCAGGGTGAGCAGGCTGGTAGAGGAGGATAATTAAATAGGGAGGATGACCCTGGAGCACCAGTCTTGAGCTCTGAAGCATCGGGAACAGAGTGGCTGTGACATGCGGATGGAAGGGGCGTGCAGAGAAAGCTTGTATGCCTGCTGCTGTGGGTAGCAAAGGTCTACAAAGGTCTACAAAGCAATTAGCCACCCACAGCTGGCCCATGCCAGCCGACTTGGGCACACAGAGCTGGGGCTGCGGGGCTGTTTCTTTGCTGTGAAGGCTTCCAGGCTCGGACCTGAGCCCAGGTTCTGGGCCCTTGGGGAGGGGCAGGGGGGGAGGGTCCCAGAGCTCAGGCTGCAGCCTGAGTCTCAACCACAAGTAAACAGCCACACAGCCCAAGCTCTGCGAGCCCCAGTCGGCAGTGGGTGTCCGCTTGCTGTGCGGACATACCCCAGATAGGAAGCACAGGATGGAACTCAGAACTTGTTTGATTTCCCCTCTTATTCTCATAGTACGTATGAGAAGGGAACGTGTCTGGGCTGCATTTGTGCAGTGATGGGATTTTGTCTCAGCATCACGGTAATGCTTTTCTCTTTGGTCCATCACAGCATCGGCCCAGGTGTGGCTCTGATTAGCTTTAGAAGAAAGACCCTCAGCGCTCCCCGTTCCATGCTCCAGCTATCGTTCACTCTGCCCAGCTCCCCGTTGCCCTGGGAAGAATGAAAGTGCCTGAGCCAGGCTGGAGGCGGCTGGTGTGCCCCGGTCAGTTACCAGTACACTGCGGTCAGGAGACAAGTAGTGGGGTTGGGGTGTGCCAGGTCAGGATACCAGTAAGGCAGAGTCAGGCAGGCAGGAGGCAAGTAGCAGAGTTGGGGACAAACCAGGGTCAGAAGCCAGACTCGAGGATCCCCAGCAAGGCAAGGTCTGAAGCAGCAGGCAGGCTACCTCAGTGTTCAGACAGCTCTCTAGAATGACTTCCTGGTTTATATACTGGCAGGAGCCAATCACACGGCAGCAGGGAGCCACCACTCAGGACCTGCTGGGCGGTACTTTTGCAGCATCTAGCTTCACAGGGCCCTCCAGCCTAAACCTCCAGGGGTGATGTAGAAGCGTCAGTAGCCCCAAAGTGCCTGTTGGCCCAAGTCCTAGTCCTGCAGTCTCTTACAAAAACAGAGGCAGGGTGTGGGAAGCTGCAGCATGACAGCCAGTGTGTCTAACTCCCAGAGGATTAGATTGGAGTCCAGGGTCAATGACTCGCTAGGCTGGGCATGAGAGATCCTGACTGACAGCATCCCATTGTCTGACTCTTTCACTCAGCTCTGCGCTCAGTGAGAGCCTTTGCCGGGATGTTGTCTGGCCAGCACTGAGGCGTGTGACAAGCTTTACAGGAAAACACTGGTATCCCAGCATGCAGCTGCTCAGCGTGCTTTGCTCCTTTAGTTGCCCAACTTGACACACCTTCGTGGGCCTGGATTGCCAGCACAAGGGATCAGGGGGTGCCTGGTTCTGTGTTGAAAATTGTAAGTTGAGCACCCAAAAACGGAGGTGCCCGAGTCACTAGTCACTGCTGAAACTCCTGGCCATGGGTCTTCAAAGGGTGTCATTTGATAACGAGGTGTGCGGGGGGGTCCATGGATTGGAGCAATATCAGCCATTTTGTTAAATTAACATGATCACCCATAATGCACTGCTCTTTTTAGCACTAGTATCCCAGAATCCACCTCTCTGAGTGCTGGATGCTGCTGGCCATGCCCCTGACAATTCTCGCTCAAGCAAGCTACACTAGAAAGGTTTCTGGGCTTTCCATGGCAGTGGCGCCCACAGGCCAGTTGTGCCCATGGGGATCATTGCCCGTGTGCCACGCTAAGCATGACAGGGCCACAGCTTTGCAGGACCTCATGAGGAAACTTGCATAGCTCCTGGCTTTTGGGAATCCACAAGTCTCACCTAAGTGATGCGTTTAGAAGCAATTCTAGTAACCTGCTGAATCAGCATGACAGGGATTAATGCAAAGCAGTGCATTGTTCTGCTAATGCCTGGAGTTGCTAGTTTTAGCAGGCTATTAATTCAGAAAGCCCTCAGATGACTCATAAGGTCAGGGATGTCTACACGGTTTCACTGACTCTGGCTGTAGGCCTCGGAACACCCGCAGGAAATGTCTACAGAGTCCCCTGTACAGCTTTGCAACTGACTTGGACTTGTTACATGAGACATTAGGGGAAAATTTCCTGAGAGTGAAGCAAAATTGATGCTGCTGTAAGAGTCCAACAAAAAGCAGGATTCAAGTGGAGATTAGAGGCAGCCTTCAGAAGGCCACTAACCACCCAAAGTCCTTGCTAACCATCAGCTCAGATTTCGCATGTGCTTTCACCAGGTTGTGCCAAGTCATCACTCCATGCACCTAACCCAGTCACGGCCTGGAGCCACAGCCCTGTCATCTGTGCTCACCCTTCTTTCTAAAGGGCGTTCCTGGGGCTAGACTGAGGCCTAGCAAGGAGCAAGCCTGTCAAAAGTGGTGAATATTATATGCATGGTCATAAATTAACAAGAGGATATTACGGCTACAGAGCCAGCTTCTCCGTAAAGCCAGAGCGCCTCATGCCCCTGAAGTCACTCTGGATTAACAGTTGTGGTGGCATTGAGTGCAGACTTTAAGGTGGAGAAATGAAGAAAGACATAACAACTGTGTCTCCAAACTGAAGTGCCAGGCAGATAGTACAGTGGGCATTACTACTCGGGGGATGTTGTTAATACACAGCAGTGGCTTTATTGAAAGCAAACACAATGTGTCCTGGGGAGCTGTGTCTGAGAGCATGGCATTTTGGTTTCTCCCTGTCTATTGTAGCCCGCAGCCTGCCACAGTTTATGCTCCCTGCAGGTGGTTTAGCAAGGTCACACCTCCTCCTCTCAGGATGGAGACTGCCATGTTGGCTCCTCCACCATCAATCTCTGCTGAGACAGCCCCACCCCGAGGCTGAAGAATAAGGAAAGGTCCTGGAGACTGCGCTTGCTGAAGGAGCTGTGCATGCGCACACATACAAACCCCCATCACTGGGTGCTAGTCCCCATGGAGACCCCTTTGAAACATAAACACACCCATCAGATTTCCCCTGGCAAAAGAAATGGCTTTTTGATGAGATTTCATAGTGGCTGGGAAGTTGGCCTTGACTCAGGAAATCTGTTTGTTATTTCAATCCCTCCAACTAGCTGCTGGGAAAAAACAGCTTTTGTGACTGTTGTTTTGTCACTGAATTCCTCCTAGTTCCCTTTATGTCCATTACATATCGCTTGAGCCCTGCAGATTTAGATTTCATGGCTGTGGACTTTGCTGCAAATGCAAGCGCTTGAGCTCCGCACTCCAGCATGTTCTTTTCATTAAGCAATGACTTCTGAGCGTCCTCCTCGAGAAAAAAGCCTTAGAAAGGAGAGGAAAGTGAAAGCAGCGCAGAGTTGGTCAAGAAAGGAAGCACCTCTTTCACAACAAGTTTCAAAACTGCAGATTGCAAAATGGCGCCTCCTCCCTGTGGAAAATGTTGAGGTGGCAGCAATAAATAAATGAATAAATACAATTTTTAAAAAGTAAGTATTTTGGCCAACAGCAGAAAATATTTTGATCTGGAAATTCTGCTGCAGTGCCTCATGATCCCATTTTCTTCTATGGGAGAGACTTGCTGGTTGGACTACATCTCCCATGATGCATCATGATCAGCCTTCTTGCAGTGTGTATTGTGGTGCATCATGAGAGGTATAGTCTAGGAAGCACAAACCATACAGGAGAGGGGGAGCACCCCACAGTCCAGTCCAAATACAACAAGGAAACTCAGAGGTGGCAAGCATCAGCTAAACCATGGGATGAGCTGAGGAGGGGAATTGGGCCACAGAGGAAGGCAGACCAAGTGGAAAGGGTGCTAGGTTAGGACTTGAGACAGCCAGCTTCAAGTCTCTGCTCTGCACAGGCTCCCTTTGTGACTCCGGGCAAGTCACTTGGGCTCTGTGTGCCTCAGTTCCCATCTGTACAATGGGAGTAGCAGCACTACCCTGCTGTGCCCCACAAGGGGTTGAGAGGATAAATACGTACATTAAAACATGGTGACGGGCTCTGAAACCATAGTAATAGTGGATCTATGTACCGTACAGAGATGGAGATCTCTAGAGACATCTAGATAGATGCATGTGTAGTGCTGGGAAGGAGCTGATGGTCACAAAACTGGGTAATTGGGCAACAAAATGGCAGATGACATTCAATGTTGACAAATGTAAAGTAATGCACATTGGAAAACATAATCCCAACTATATGTATAAAATGATGGGGTCTAAATTAGTTGTTACCACTCAAGAATGAGATCTTGGAGTCATTGTGGATAATTCTCTGAAAATATCCACTCAGTGTGCAGCGGCAGTCAAAAAAGCAAATAGAATGTTGGGAATCATTAAGGAAGGGATAGATAATAAGACAGAAAATATAATATTGCCTCTATATAAATCCGTGGTATGCCCACATCATGAATACTGTGTGCAGATGTGGTCACCCCATCTCAAAAAAGATATATTGGAATTGGAAAAGATTCAGAAAAGGGCAACAAAAATTATTAGGACTATGGAACAGCTTCCATATGAGGAGAGATTAATAAGACTGGAACTTTTCATCTTGGAAAAGAGACGACTAATGGGGAATATGACGGATGTCTATAAAATCATGACTGGTGTGGAGACAGTAAATAAGGGAGTGTTGTTTACTCCTTCTCATAACACAAGAACTAGGGGTCACCAAATGAAATTAATAGGCAGCAGGTTTAAAACAAACAAAAGGAAGTATTTCTTCACACAACACACAGTCAACCTGTGGAACTCCTTGCCAGAGAATGTTGTGAATGCCAAGACTATAACAGGGTTCAAAAAAGAATTAGATAAATTCATGGAGGATAGGTCCATCAATGGCTATTAGTCAGGATAGGCAGGGATGGTGTCCCTAGCCTCTGTTTGCCAGAAGCTGGGAATGGGTGACAGGGGATGGATCACTTGATGATTACCTGTTCTGTTCATTCTGTCTGGGGCACCTGGCATTGGCCACTGTCGGAAGACAGGATACTGGGCTAGATGGACTTTTGGTCTGACCCAGTACAGCCGCTCTTATGTTCTTATGAGGTTAGGGAAGAGGGACCTTATGCTGCGGGGAGGCCCAGAGGGGTGGAGCCTTTGTCCCTCCTGCCCCAACTGACAATGGCTACTGAGCAGTAGCCATGTTCCTGGGGTCCCCCCAACCCCGTTGTTGCTGAGGAGAGGTGTGCTTGTACGTGTGTGTCTACAGAGACTAAACCCTTCCAAGTCAGGCCTTGGTGGGTCAGGATTAAAGTCATCCCAAGGCCCTGACCAGGTATGCACCATGCACGGGTTGGGTAGGTCCAACAAAGATAAGATGAGACAACTCACCTGCTCCTTGATGCCCACAGAGGGCAGAGGTGGCCTTCGGCGCTGGTAAATGCTAAGCAAAGGCCTGCTGTACAGAGGATGTAACACGCACTGGTGCTTTAGCTGGTCCAGAGGTTCTCCCTGGCCGAGGTGAGCTCCCTCCAGTCTAAGCCACAGCATGTCCAACTCTCTCCTGCCATGCTGCTTGGGCGGCCATTTGCCCCTGGGCAAAGTGCTGTGGCACCCTGCCACACCACAATGGCGGAGTTTCACACCCACTTGGCACTGGGACAGGCAACAAACATACTGCAGGGCAAAGACTCAGGGGGCCTATGCCTGAATGTGGCGCTATGGGGCCCTAGCCTGGGCTGAAGATGAAGTGGCAGCAGCTGTGCAGAGGTGCAGTCCCACATGCTGCAGTCTGTCTGGCCAAGTCTCCTCCTCACACCGTTTGATACTGCTGTAAAGCCATTGATCACAGTGAATGCTGATGGCCCCGGTGTACAGGCATGGCAGATATCAGGTGCTAGGTGTGCGGTACAGCCGCAGAGTCCTCCGCTGCATGCCCAGTCCACTACATATCTTTGGATCTCTCCATAGCATGGATAGATAAGGTACAATTGGTGGTACCGACACACACTCACTTTGCTGACCCCACTGGGCCAATCCAAGCATGAGCACAGTCTCTTCCAAGGAGCAGCAGGCGCGACTGACCCTAGCAGAAGTTCCCATAGTCACTGCTCGGCTTGGCAGCATTAGAGTTTGCTAATTAGCAGCACCGCATAGTTCCCAGAGTCCAAGCTCCTCTGGGGGATAGTGTTGATGTCTGAAGCTGGGTGTTGGCAGTAGCTGTTGTATCTCAGCAGTAAAAATGCAGCTGCCAGGGGTGAGCGGCTGGCCAGCGAGCCCTGCTCCTCCTGCATTTCACTCTAGCGCAGCTGTGTCCAGTCTCCAATTTCATGCCGGACTCTAGAACAGCAGTTTGTTTGCTCTGGCTGTGCAACAGGCCTCTAAGGAGGACTTGTTTTTGTGTGGCTGCGAAAAGAACAGAATAAAGTGGGAATACAGGAATTTGCTGTACATGTGGGTAGGGCCGCACCATTCCAGTGTCCCATTGCCAGAGAGTGGGGCTGCTGCTGGCCGGAGCACCTGAGCCATCACGCTACCACATTCACTAAGCAGTGGCACTTACTGATGGGATGCCACCCACATGCACAGAAGGTCAGTGTCCCGCGGGGAACAACCCACCACAGCACTCCAAGCCTTGCTCAGGAGGCCGATGTAGTAGTGGGGATCTGTGCCTTTAAGGCCTGAGCTGCCCCGCCAGAGTGGCTGGATGAGGCTGTGTTAAAGCCCTTGTTGAGCACAACCAGTTAGAACCAAACACAAAGCTCTGGCAAGCACGGTAAGCAAGGAGTGAGCTCTGAACGCCACAGCCCAGACTGTGCTGGTGAAGAGAGTGGCACTGAGCTGGCACTGGCCTGGGAACTTCACAGAGCAGAGTGGCTGAGCCAGGAACCTCCATGGCCTGCCTGGCCCCAGTCACACTAAAGAGACGGAGCCAGGGAGAGGAGCAATGGGGTGAAAACTCAGACCTGAGAGGGTTCGACGGGGCGGTGCAGCTACCAGGAGCTTGTCCCAGCAGCAGCAGAGACTTTTAGCTGAAACAAAGCAATGGCACCGGCCCCGGCCACCCCTTCCCAGAATCCCACTGAAAGGCCGCAGGGGATGAGGGGGAGCATGGATTCCTACCACAGCAGTGGCCACCAGCCACTCTCCCTTTATTGTATTTGTTTAAGTTGCACCCAGCTCACAATTCCCACCCAGCTCACAATTCCCACTCAGCTAAGCCCCGCGCCCCCCCCCCCCACGCCCCCCGACTGAAGGCAAAGAAAGTGGAGCTCAGTAAATACTCCTTGTGCCCCACTAAAGCCCTTCAGCTAAGAATTCAGCCTGGAATGGCCCTGGCGCACCCTTGGCCATTCCTGACCCTCCCGAGGAGGCCCAGGCTGCTGTAACATTGGGCTCGTCCCTGCGGCAGCTCCAAGGGAAGGCTGGACCTCAGCAGAGCCAGGCGTGCCCTCTTAGCTTTGCCCCAGTTCTTGGGCAGCCAGCAGAGGTGCCCACACAGCCAGCTTTGCAGCTTCATGGTGGGCTACACCAAAGCCAGGCTCTCTTCATCCACACCCATGCGGGCTGGGGGAAACAGCAGCAATGAAAGGCAGGTGCAGGGCATCCAGAGAGACTGGAGCCGCCCCTGAGCCGGACGCTGAGGCCTGTCCCGTTGCAGGAACCCATCCATTACACACCGTTTGGCTGCCGTAAGCTGGTTCCCAGCGCCAGCCACACGCCAGAAGCAGCGACCAGGACATGTAGCTCTGTACATGGCAAGAACACGATTGCCAAGAGCTACAGGCGCAGTATATTCCCGAGCGTGCCCATTGCCGAAACACAGACACAGCCAGTGCCAGAGCTCCCGTGACATCCATCAGGCAGCAGCACTGCCCTCGGCACTCGCCGCCCACCACCATAAATCCAGTGGGCCCTGGAGAGTGTCCTTCCGTTCCAGCCCCAGCTTCTCCAATACAGCAATGCCGTACGGCTGTATAGTGCCCTGATCCCCTGGCTGGCTGCCTGGCCCATAGCATGGAGAGAGCTAGAGGGGCAGAGAAGGGCTATGAGGATGACTGGAGAAATGGAGAACCTACCTCACGAGAGAGGACTCAGAGCTTGGCTAATCAAACGAAGGCTGAGGGGAGACAGGATTGCTCTCTGTAACTACAGCTGAGAGATAAATAACTCCTCTCCCTCCCTGGTGTTTAAGTTAAGGGCCAGGGTTGGCACAAGAACAGATGTCTATAACCTGGCTCTCGAGAAATGTTGGCTCGAAATTAGATGGAAGTTTCTAACTATCAGAGGAGTGAAGGTCTGGAACAGCCTCCTAAGGGGAGTAGCAGGGGCTTGTTTTAAGACTGAGCTTGCTAAGTTTATGGAGTGGGATGGTGTGATGAGATTGCCAACAATAGCACATGGCCCAGCCATGTCTGCTAAAGGCAACTATCTCCAATTGCCAGTGATGGAACACTAGATGGGGAGGGCTCTGAGCTACTACACAGAAGTCTAGTGTCTGGCTAGTGGGTCTCACCCACATGCTCAGGGTCTAACTGATCACCATATTTGGGGTCAGGAAGGAATTTTCCCAAGGTGAGACTGGCAGAGACCTTGGGGGGTTTTCACCTTCCTCTGCAGCATGGGGCACGGGGCACTTGCTGATTTGAACTCAAGTAAATGGTTGAGTGCCTGTAACGAAGTCTTTAAATCCAAATTTGAGGCCATCACTAACTCAGCTAGAGGCTAGGGATCTATTACAGGATGGGGTGGGTGAGGTTCTGTGGCCTGCAAAGTGCAGGCCAGACTAGATGACAATGGTCCCTTCTGACCTATGGGCGACTGCTGGTTCATGTTGGAGGAGCTGTCTTCAGGCCTGCACACCAAGAGCAAAACCTTGGGCTGCACGTCAGGACCCTTGCTCGCTCCGTCAGTGCTACTTCGTGCCCATTTCCACACACATTCTGTTGCTGGGCACTCCCTTTGGGGGCAGGAGGGGACGGTTTTGGCTCAGCCCACATGGCCCTTTCAGCAGTGAGTTGACTGAGTGGCCTGTGATGGCGAGGCTGAGAAACAGGGGAAGCTCTAGGCCAGCTAGCTAGAATCTGTCCCACTCAGCACTTTTCCATTAACCCTGCGCCTTCCAGCTCCCTCCACGGGTTTGACTGGCCAGAGCAGTGCAGGGACAGAGGCGAGCAAGAAGCTCTCTCACCCCAGCTGCACAGGGGTCGCTAGCCAAGTCCCTACCTGCACCTGCCTTTCCCCAGAAATCCTGGCTCCACAGAAATTGAGACAGCGGCTGGGCCATGAGCAAAGCAAGTCCCGCCCTCTGTACCATGCACACGGATCAATGCTGGGAACTGCTAGGCTGGGCCACTTCACACAGGGCCAGCTCCAGCTTTTCGGCCCTCCCAAGCAAAAAAAAAAAATGGCCACCACCGAAGTGTCAAAGGGGAAAAAAACAAACAAAAAAACCCCGGCCACCCCAGAATCCCCGGACTGCCGCCCCGGCACATGCTTGGCCATCTGGTGCCTGGAGCCGGCCCTGGCTTCACATCACCCCCACCTGCAGGGCTGAGGCTTAGCCACCACACTCCAGCCCCAAGCCCCAGCCAGGCTATTCGGCCGGGTTCTGGGTCCTTTTCTTTACAAAGCTACGTCAGGCCAGTAACGTTAGGTGAGCAGCTCCTGAAGCAGGGGGCCTGTCCCTTAGGTAGCTCTGCTCATACCTCCTGGAGCCAACTCTCAGCACTTGGGGTTTCCTTTTTTCACTCACGCTGGGCTCTGTGCACCTTACACCAAGCAGCTTACAGCAGGCTGGGGAAGTTCTTCTCAGCAGGAGACTGCTTCCATTGCAGCGCTGCCGCCCTCATCCCCACAAAGCCCCCCCATCGCTGCCCTCTCTGTACTGCTGGGGCCCGACTCCCTAACACATTCTGGCTGCTCCAGGAGCGCATCGGCGGCTCTTTGCCAGAGCACAATGCCGTAGAGAGAGCACCTTACAGGGCTGCTTCTCTGCATCCATGGCAAACAAGGGGAGGACGGAGATGGCACAGTGAGACCCCCAGGAGTTTGCCCCTGGCTTGGAAACGGACAAGTCCCCACAGGCCCTGGGGAGAAGAGCACATCTGTGTAAGGTCAGAGCCCCGGCCTGCCAGATCCACCCAGGGGAATGCATTTCAAAGGGTCTCCGCAGTGGGTTTGGGATGCCCCTTTGGAGAGCTCAGGAAATAAGGGAAGGTGACTTAGCAGAATGTGGGCAGGACATTTGCTCCAGGGATCCTCTCCCTGACCAGGATACAGAAGGGATATGTGCCCATAGCCAGTCGCTGGGCACTCAGGCAGGGGGGTTTCAGACCTCACTCCTTGGCTAGTACAGCGCCTGGCACTGTTCTGCTCCAGGTGTCAGTCACACTGCATCCCTTCCCTAGCATCTCCCAGGATGCTTCTTTGAGCTGAAGCCCCATGTACCCTACTGGGGCAGCATCGGAGTAGATAGTAAAGCCCCACAGTGACAGAAACGTGGGGGCTGGAGGTAGACAACGGGCCAGCGTGAGAGTGATTTTAAGACCGTTTCCCATGTACTGAGCTGAAATGGTGCAGAGAATGAGAAGCAGCTAAGAGACGATTCCTGCATATTCCACCGCCAAATGGACACTTCCAGCAGAAACCCCACTGTACAACACGAGCCCTTCACGTCTCATCCCCAACCAGACAGCAGTGTGCTGGGACAGTCAGCTCCAGTGAGCTTCTACTGACGGTGCTCAGGGCCAGATACCAGGGAGAGCAGGATCTGGGAAGGGGGTAGAACCCCAGGACTCCTGGGTTACAAAAAAAAAAAAAAAATCACACACACACTTCCCTGACCTGTGTGATGCCAGAAACTCTCCAGAGCCCAGGGTAGTGCAGGCTGGGGTCTCTCACATAACTTGTCAGGCCTCCTTTGCATCATGCTAGCATCACGGGTCCAACTGAAATCAACAACCCATTGTGCTAGGTGCCGCACAGACACCGTGCAGCAGTCCCTGTCCTCAAGAGCGTTTCTAAACAGACATGAGAAAGGGTGGGAATGGGGAAACTGAGGCACAGAGCAGGAAAGGGTCTTGCACAAGGTCACCCAGCTGGGAAGCGGCAGAGCCAGGAATCAACCCCCAGTCCGAGATGCTGCCTCTCCATCACAAAGCAGCTGAGACAGGTACAGTGCCACTACTGGTCTGCCTTTCCAGGTTGCCCCAGGGGAGCAAAGGGTCCTAATTCATCAGTGCTTGATATGTGATAAACCTGGGTGACAGACAGCAAGGACCACATCCCCCCCCCCCACAGTCAGACCACACCACTTGTTGTTCAAAACTTTTATTGTCAGCAATAACAACAGGAAATCAGTTTTGCTGGCTTGCTTCAGGTGCGTTCTGGTTGGCCTGTACCAGGTGGGAGCACGGCAGCTGGCCCCGCAGGTCACGTTAGCCTAGGGCGACAGGCCAGGCTGGAGGCAGAGTGCAAGCTCCGTAGGTTTGCTCCCAATTCCCTCTTAGGGGGTCAGTGTGAATGGGCGGTGCGGTGATCCGAGGGGGGGGTTACCTGGGCAGTGCACACCATTCACCAAAGCAGAAAGCACATTTCTATCCGCTTATAAATAGACTAAAAAACAACACACACACCACGAAGAGTCTCCTCCGAGCGGGCGAAGGTGGGAGCCCTGCACACTTCATACCACTCAGCCGACTTCCAGCCATTGTTCCAACACCCCCTGACTCTCCCACCAGTCCCTCCCAGCCCATTCCCTCACCAGGGCCATAATGTACTGTATGGCACCGACAAGGGACCTGCGCTCCCTCCTCCCACATGGGCTAGGGCCATGGACTCAGACCCTAGCATTCATCTCTTGCCCCTGCAGGGCCCATGTCACAGGGACCCTCCCATGGTCCTGGATGCAGCGCACTGCAAAGTTCAGTGTCACTGGGGGTGCAGGCACAGGTACATGTGCTCCAACAGCAGGACCCTCAGCTCCCAGGCCAAACTCAGTGCCCCGGCTGACACATTTGGGATCACACGGATTGACCGCTCCTTGCAGCACAGTGCGGAGAAGCAGCTGTTTAGCAGCCCCGAGGGTGCACTAAGTTGCTCCCGGCTGTTGGGAATGGGCATGCAGTCTACATACCAGGGCTGGCATCACACATGTGCATCCCAGCTCTTCCCAGAGTCTGAGCTCCCAATTCTGCCACATGCTGCAGAGAACAAGGTGGGTGGGTGGGTGGGATTCAGGGCCAAGTTGGCGCTAGCCCTGAGCAACACAGCAGAGCGCGCGGATGCCAGTAATGGGACCCCCATGCTCATCAGCACAAGGCCGGCGTGGTTACCTACAGCAGGACTGAAAGGAATATAGGCCATATGGCCTCGTAACCCACCAGTAGCTAGGACGCTGCACCCGGGCTCTGCCCATGGCTCCAGGCAAGGACATGAGCAGGAGAGCAGCTACATGGTGTGCGCACAGAGCTTGCAGACTGAGGGCACAATCGAGCCCAAAGCGATCTCTCTGGGCTTGAAGAGAACACCTGCCGAAGGAACGACTCCCGCACTTAACACAACCGTTTCTAAGGTGCAAGACTGCCGTCCTACATAGCCAATGGGCCATTTGTTCCTGACTGGCCTCCCCAGAATGCCAGCAGCCACTGGGCCTAGGGCAGACCCAGCTGGAGGGCTTGCAGGCCACGGGACCATTTGCTCAAGGCTGGGCGACTCATGGGAGGGACACAAAGGGGGGCACCAGCTAAAAGGGGCGTGACCTCCCCACGTGACTCCTCCCCACCCCACCCTGGAGGACCCATGCTGTCCCCATCCCATGTTGGGGGGGGGGGGGGGGAGGGGGCTTTTTCCTCCTGCTGCGACAGGAACCGCAGCGGTGAAAGGAGCTGCTGTTGGATATGGATGAGCTGGGACTGCAGGACAGCATTAGCCTGCACATCACCCAGAGCCTGCCGACAGGCTCGCTTGGAGAGGGCTGCGATGCCAGGTGCATACCAGTCATGCCCAGGAAGCCTCCATCCCATGGCTGACAGGGGGCTGAGGACCTGGGAGATAAGGAACCCCATGGGAGAGCTCAGGAGAGTCAGGCACATTGGGAGTGACCAGAGACACTTTCTACTTCTGTCTTTAACATCAAAGCTTATATTATATTATAAAATCCAGAGGGCAGGGCCGCCCCGCCCAGAATACAAACAGCAGGGAGCACAGCTCTGTGGCCAGCCGGGCTCAGGGATGCTCCAGCGCACGGCTTGGCCGTCCTGGAGCTAAGCTACTTCTACAGAGGGGAGCTGAGGAAAGAGGGAGCAGTGTGAGTGGCCTGTGGCGGGCGGAGGGACAGGAGGGAGGCAGCGAGCTCCTTAGGGCTGGTCCTTTGCATCGGTTTCTTTATCGTAGATGTAACTTCCAACAGCTCCAGTGTTCACTCCTGCAACGGAGAAAGAGCCCCATGTGAGGGCAGGGCCAGGAGAGCCAGGCAGGGTGCTGAGCGCAGGTACCTCCCCTTAGCCTGGGGGCTGCGCAGAGCCCCAGCCAATACGGCCTCTCGGGAGGGGGGGGGAAGGGAAATGGATGGGGAGGGTCAGGAAAGGGACGGTGGGTGAGTGGAAGGCCAAGCGCCTTGCCATCCCTGCCTGGAATCCAGTAGTGTGAGCAGCTTGCCCTCCCACATTAGGGAACCGCGCCCCATAGCCGAGGACTCACCGCTCCATGGGCTGAGAGCGTAGGGAACCCAACAGCGGAGCAGTCAGTCAGGATGGGCCAATGGAAAAGTGGGGGGCTGAGCAGTAGGGGAAATATTTGCATACGGGCCCTTGCCAAGGAGTCAGAGGATCCTCGCCCAGCTGAGCCCAGTGCACCCTCTGGCCCCTAGAGGGAGCTAGGGGACTGTGCTCGATTTGTGTTCTTCTGGCAAAGGCTGTAGGCTAGCAAGGGGCTGCCCTCCCTCCTGGAGCCTCTGGGTGTACTGGATGTGCCGGGGCACCCTGACGTACTGCCCCGGACTATCTGCTCCGGGGCCCCACAAACCGACAGGCAGCACGGCCAGCCGGGGGGTGCGCGGGTGAGGCCATCACAAATGGGAGAGTATCCTGCAGAGGCAGCGGGCCCAGTCACTGCTGACAGGTACCCCATGGCTCCCTCCCCCTCCCTACACTCCCACCTACCCCTCTCCCCCCACCCCGTTCTGGCCTCTGGACACTTCCTGCCCCTCCCGCCCCGCTCCAGCAGCCCCGGTTCTGTGCAGCACACTCACCCTTTGGCCCAAAGAGGATCCCGTAGCAGGGCTTGTGGCAGTACGGCTGCCCATCGTGCTGCGAGGGGGCAAAGCAAGACACACGTCAGTGCCATCCCAACCCAAGAGATGCAGGAGAACATGACGGATGCAGATGGCCGCTCACACATGCCCCTCCCCGGGGCACAACCTTGCCATGGCAGCACATTGCGGGGGGGGCTCCCCAGCATCCCACCCCAGCTGCACGGGGCTCCTGGAGAGACATCGCTCAATTTGCATTGCCCTGAAGCTCCCCATGGGGCTGCTTTTCTACTACAGCCCTGGCCCTCCGACAGCTCCGGCAATGCCCCCCAGGGCAGGGCTGCTGTCTCCCTGCTAGCGCAGCATTCGCTCCGCCCGCCTGCCCCGGGAACCCGCCCTCCGTGGCACAGACAGTCCCTCATGCCTGGAGCACGGACTCCATCTCACTGATGTCCTGCGTCACTTGGATCCATAGAGCCCTTTGTGCTGCGAGCGGCCCAGCAGCACTGAGCAATGGGAACCTCCCGCCCTTCCCCCCCAGGTGTCCGCACTCGCCTTCCAGCAGCCAGGGCTGGCCCCCAGCCAACAGCCCCAGTTTTTCATTTAAATCCAGTCTGTCCTCTCTCTGGTGGGCACACCTGGGATCACTGGAGCACGCGATGGCAGGAGAGGTGCTCAGCTCACAAATGTGGGGCGTGCTCCCCAGCCGGGATGAGATTACAGGGTGCAGCTATTCCCGTGACACCATCCCTGGGGGGATCAAAACGTCACGGGGATCTGCCCTGCACTGCTGCTGCCACATGGCCATGTAGGCCACGAGCATTTTCCACCCACTGCACACAGGTGTCTGTCCAACACAGGGCACGCCCTTTGTGCAGCCCTCCCCTCCAATGCTGCAGGGCCAGAAATGCTGCCTGACTGCAGCATCCTCCTAGGAGAGAGGCCAAGGCCTCGGACCTGTCGGAGCAGGAGCAGTCGGGGGCGGAAGGGGCCTGCAGTGGTGGCTGGAGTCTGAATGCAGGCAGTGATTGGCATCTGAAGCTCCCCGTCTTCTCCAGCAGCAATGGGGAGGCATGGAGATAAAACCCTTCTGGCCGCTAGAGGCCCAGGACTGCTCCCAGCAGCCCTGCACTTCACTCTCGCCGCACCTAGCGCACGGGAGATGCTGCGACAGATCAGCTCTGGGGGAACGGACCCGCTACAGTACAGCTTTTATCCCTTTACACCGCACGAGCCCAGGCCTGGCTGTTGGCATGCAGGATTTTGGGTACTGGCCTGGGTCTGCACCTGGAGTCCCCAAACCACCAGATAATTAGCCAGCCAGGTTGTGCTCAGATGACTGACTCTGCCTTAAGGGTCCCTGGCCACTGGGGTTCCTGGTGATCCCCAGGCTCAGGTAGCGAGCCCCAAGGACCGGGGAGAGGTCACAGACATAGGCGCCGACTTTAGCCGGCGCCGGTGGGTGCTCACGTCCCTCGCCCCAACTCCACCCCCGGCCCCGCCCCCATTCCAACACCTTCCCCAAATCCCTGCCCCGCCTCCTCCCCCAGGTGCGCCGCATTTCCCCTCCACCCCCCTCCCTCCCAGGCTGGAGGGGGCAGCGTGCTCAGGGGAGGAGACAGAGACAGAGCGGAGGTGAGCTGGGGCGGCGGGGGTGTTCAGAGGAACCGCTCCCTGCCCCAGCTCACCTCCGCTCTGCCTCCTCCCCGAAGCGCACCGCCACTCTGCTTCTCCCCCCTCCCTCATAGGCTTGCCGCAGGTGAAACAGCTGATTCGCGGCAAGCCTGGAAGGGGGGAAAAGGGGAGCAGTGGTGGCATGCTCAGGGAAGGAGGCGGAGTGGAGGTGAGCTGGGCCTGGCCGGGGGGGGGGGGGGGGGCTGGCGGGGGGCTGCAATTTTCCCCATGGGTGCTCCAGCCCCAGAGCACCCACGGAGTCGGTGCCTATGGTCACAGGTGGAAAAGCCATTGGCCAAGCAGGGAGAGAAGCAGGGGGCTGTGGCCAGCTGAGCAGCAGGGGTGTGAAGTGAGGTGGGAGGGTCAGATGGGATGCTAGCCAGGGTGCAAGGACTCTGCTCCAGAGCTGAGGCCAGCTCCCACAACATATCCCTTCCTCTTGTCTAGGTGATCAGCTTTATCATCGACAAAGAGTCCTGTGGCACCTTATAGACTAACAGAGGTATTGGAGCATAAGCTTTCGTGGGTGAATACCCACTTCTTCAGATGCAAGCAGTGGAAATGTCCAGGGGCAGGTATATATATGCAGGGAAGAGTCAGGCTAGAGATAAGGAGGTTAGTTCAATCAGGGAGGATGAGGCCCTCTTCTAGCAGTTGAAAAAAGAGGACCTCATCCTCCCTAACTGAACTAACCTCCTTATCTCTAGCCTGACTCTTCCCTGCATATTTATACCTGCCCATGGGTATTTCCACTGCTTGCATCTGAAGAAGTGGCTATTCACCCACGAAAGCTTATGCTCCAATACCTCTGTTAGTCTATAAGGTGCCACAGGACCCTTTGTCGCTTCTACAGATCCAGACTAACACGGCTACCCCTCTGATACTTGACAGCTTTATCATGTGGGTCACACCAGGTCTCCTGGGATCACAGCTGGGTGCAGCCCAACTCCAGACACTGCCCCCCAGGGCACAGGCCATCACTGCTGTAAAGGCAGCAATCAGGAGAGGGGAACGAAATATCCAGTCCAGGGGTCGTACCCCATCCCTCGCTAGCCCGAACGTGCACGTGCACCAGTGAGAGTTGCCTGCGCGGGTGTGAGGGGAGGGAGGTGGTGGCGAAAGCCTGCACCAGAGCACGCATGGGGCAATCAGATCACAGCATGTGCTCAGTCCTTACCTCCGCGTGGCCGCCAGGGGTCAGAGTCTTGCTGCAGCGCTCGCAGCGCAGGCAGGGGCGGTGCCAGTCCTTCCCCAGTGAAGTCACCTTCTCGGCTGGAGCAGAGACAAGAAGCATATTCCAGTGGGAGCTCTTCATTCCCTGCCTTGGTGTGAACGTGTCCAAGCCGGGGCTTCCACAGCGTCAGCTCACCCCCTGGCAGCAACCCGCACAGCTACAGGCAGGCTGAGACTACCCTGATGGGGCAGCCCAAAGGATTGTGGGTAATCTCACACATGTTCCAGTTGCCCACACTAGGGGAGCCTTCGCCTGAGAACTGCCCCTTCTTAGCCATGGGGCAAGAGAGCCTCAGCGCTCACACACAGCTCCCACAGCAGCCAGGCTCCTAGCCCCTTAGCCCTGCCGCCCAAAGAGCCCGTGTCTGGGTCAAGCCACGAGGGAAACCTGCTGGCAGGAGTGAGACAGCTGGGCCAGACTGCTCTTGAACCAGGCCTCCAGCAGCGAGAGGCTGCACAACACCCTCTCCACAGGCAGGCTTTGCTCTTGGAGAGCTGACGTGTTGCCAGCATCCCATGAAACCTTTGCAAAGAGCAGCTTAGGCCTTTACTGAAGGGTCTTTTCCTTCTCCCTTGAGGGAGTCAGCTGCACCCATACCCTGATATGCTGCTGAGCGTGTTACTGAGCCTTAATGAAAGCTGTCTCCTACCCAACCACAGCAGCAGCAAAGGGGTAAAATTAGCCTCCCCCGGTACTCTATTCAGCCCTCGGAGGTGACAGCTCCAGCACCTCCTGGGGACCATGTAAATATTAACCTAGTTAACAAAAGAGCCAAGTTCCCTGCTGGCAGAATGTCACTGACTTCAGAGAATGTAGCCCAAACCTTTGTAACATTAGTGGGAGTCATGAGATGGCGCTGTTACAAACAGCCTTACAAATTCTGCATTGGTGACTGTATGAGCACGTGTGTGTTGGAGACATGCCTATTGTTAGTTGTGGTGCAATTCCATTTAGAAGGTAAACATGTTACTACCTGTACAGTCTGTTCCTCTACCTAGAGCGTTGCATCAATGTAGCTAAAAATGTGTTTTTAAACCAATTACACTCGCTCACACCTAGCCTCCCAGATACCTCCTGCCCAAAGGCCCCACAACCCCCTCCACTGAAGTAGTCACATCCTCCAGGCCCCCCGTTTAAGCAGCTGAAACCCTCCCGCAGAGGAAGGACTGCCTTGTGGTTAAGGCTCCCAAGTCTCAGTCCAGTGACCTGGATTCCACTGCTGGAAGTGCCAAAGATGCTCCATGCGACCTTGGGCAGATCATAAAACCTTTCTGGGCCTCAGCTTCCCAGCAGTAAAACAGGGCTAGTAATCCTTTGTCGGCCATGTCCACTTAGTCTAAGTGCTGTGGGTCAAGGCCTCTCTCTTCCTATGTGTATGTGCAGCACCTAGCCCTGATCTCTGTTGGGAACTTCCAACAGTACAGACAAGTGACCCTGGGGCATAAGCAGGGAACACTAAGGGAGCCAGCCTGTCCTGATCCTTACCGAAGTAGACTCTTTTGCCACAGCGCGGGCACATGTTGGGCTCCCCCGTGAAGGTGGTGACACTGGAGGCTAAAAGACAGAAGAGTTTCTTTAGCACCTTAAAGAAATCAGCTACATGGACACCCCCCCCCCCCGCCACGCGCACACACACCAGTGCTACTGCAGCACCCACGGGCCCTCTCTCCAGCTAAATTCAGAGCTCACCATCTCCAGCTGGCAAACAACAACGAACCGTGCCCTTGGAAGGGGGCTTTCGTTCGCTGCAGAATCAACAAGCTAAAGCTACCATTAAAGATCAGAGCCAGGCCAGGTCTACGCTCTAAACACACATCGGTGTAACTACGTCGCTCAGGGTTGTGAAAAATCCACACCCTAGGAGCACCGCAATTATACCGACCTAACACCTGGTGTAGACAGTGCTATGTCGACTGCAGAGCTCCTCTTGTTGACAGAGCTATTGCCTCTCGCGGAGGTGGATTAACTACACTGATGGGAGATGTGCTCCCATTGGTGTAGTACCATCTTCGCTGCAGTGTTTCCAGTGTAGATCTGTCCCTAGTCTCTTTAATGCATTAAACAGTGCCCTCCCTTCTGCCCTGCATCCTCCACCAGACGAGATCTCAGCCCAATGGCGCATGTCATTATTTGCTTTTGAAGGTGGGGTGGGGGAGGTAGCTCATCGGTGACTGAGTGATGGCTCTGGTGCAAAGAAAATAGCATACGGTCATGTTCATTTCTGTTAAGCAGATTAGGTTGGGTGGAACATGAACATGGAGATAACATCCTCAGGGCTAACAAGGGGGGGTTGCAGCATGGGAGATGCACAGCTAGGGATGCCAGGGAGACACAGGGCAGCGTGCAAGGGGAGAAAGGCCATGGGCTGGTGAAAGATGTGGAGGGCAGACGCACAACCAGGGGAAGGGGAGCACCCCACGGGCGGAGGGTGAGAAAGTTCAGGCAGGAGCTCCTCTCAATGCTCTTTAATCCCCGAGGGCAAGTCATCACTGCAGTTAGACCGAGCGAGAAACAACACTCGAGCGACACACAGCATCAGGTTAGCAGCTGACGAGCTACCCTAACGCAAGCGGTAGCTCGTACCCCCAAGGGGCCAGCCACTTAGAGTTCAAGCCCCACTACACTCAGGTTAAGGGTTTGTACACATGGACGAAGCTTCAATTACGGGCAACACTCGAGTGAACTTTGCAGTGAAGACATAGGCCTTCCAGGGCACCTGGGAGAATTCTGCGGGAGCAAACCCAGTAACGCACTTTAGCTTTCAGAGTTGGCAGGCAGGCCAAGGGTGGGTGAATCCACACTGGGGACATTCACTGGCAACAGCCAGGCTACCCCCATGTGACGACTCGGTCCCATTTGCTTTATAAGCATCTCAGCAGCAGCCAGAGCAGACGAGCTCTCAGCAGGTCTAAGAGCCAGCTCACTCTAAGGGGCTTCACTCGGAACTGGTTTGGTGCCAGTCTGGACCTGGACTAGCTGATATAGTTCTGACAGTCCTACTGTTACTATCCCATAGTGCCTTCTGAGCTACCCCAGAACACACTGCTTCAGGGAGCTGTGCCAGGAACTGCGGGGTAGGTACCCAAAGGGCACTGCAGCGCATAGGTGCCGACTTTAGTTAGCGCCAGTGGGTGCTCGCTCCCCCCCACCCCGTCCCCAAATCCCCGCCCCTGCCCCCATCCCACCCCTTCCCCAAATCCCCGCCCCCACCTCCTCCCCCGGGTGCGCCGCATTTCCCCTCCACTCCCCCTCCCCCCCAGGCTTGAAAGCCTGGGAGGGAGTGGGGAGAAGCAGAGCACCCACCGGCAGCTTCCCACCGGCTCCCCCTGCCCAGCTCGCCTCCACTCCACCTCCTCCGCCAAGGCGCCGCTGCTCTGCTTTTCCCCCCTCCCTCCCAGGCTTGCCACGTGCCAAACAGCTGACTCTCGCAGCAAGCCTGGGAGGGAGGGGGGAAAAGCGGAGCAGCGGCGCCTTGGGGGAGGAGGCGGAGGTAAGCTGGGCGAGGGGCCCAGCGGGGAGGTGCCGGCGGGGAGCTGCCAGCACCCACCAATTTTTCCCCATGGGTGCTCCAGCCCCGGAGCACCCACGGAGTCGGTGCCTATGCTGCATCGGAAACAGCTTCAAACAGGGCTAGCACAGGACGATCCTGCAAGGGCTCTTTCAGCAGCTCAGCAAGGCCACATATGCTCCATGGGCTCAAACCTGCTCAACACCCTGCTATAGCACTGATCCAGCCCTCGGGGGTCGTGTCAGCAGGGACATATGGGCTAGTCTCTGCAAAGACCACCACCAGAGAGCAATCAGGCCCACTGTACCATCATCCAAGCCACGGTGTGGGCCCACATGCACCTGAATGCAGGCTGTAGCAGCTCCTGTCTGGAGTGACACCACAGCAACAGGTGCACCGTGTGCTATGTGCGCCCCCTAGTGGTCATTCCAATCAGCGCATGAAAAGCAGAGGGAGCATCCAGAATTGCTTCAGTGCCCTCCTTCCACTCACAGCGGAGCTTCGCTGCCACTGCGCTAAGTGATCCCTGGCCACGCAGTAGCTAGTGGCACCAAGTGCAGGTCTGAATCAGGGCCATGAAGTCTTAGCTACCACCCCCAAACAGCACCCCCTTGCCGGAGATCCCCGGTCAGCTGGCAAGGTTCTCACAGCAGCGCGCAGTGCCATGCTGGCTTTCCAGCCTATTGCCCCCTTCGGCACTCACCTCTGCTGGGCCCCTTTGGTGGGCCACTGACTTTCTTCTCTTCTACCTTCGAAACATGCTCAATGGGCCCAGGAGCCGGCTGCTCTTCCATTTGAGGCTTCTCATAGATATAGGAGCCAGCTCCACCGATATTCACACCTGCAATGGGAGCATCACCATTTGAGGCTGCTGGATCCAAGACACCCTTCTGGGCTCTCCTCCTCCCCCAGGGCACAGGGCCATTACGAAAGGCTAGCCTTGGCCAGCCTGCACTCCCAGCTCCGGCTGGAGCCGCCGGTCTCTCCAGCACTCCTGCTCTGCTGGCCCAGGGACATGTCCTGCCAGATGTGCTCTCACCGCACCTTCCCCGAGATGTACAGATGGGAAGGGGACATGTCTGCAGCACACTACAAATGGCTTCTTGGCCCCTCTCCTATCCACGAACTAGAGTTAGTCACCACCACAGCTCTGCCCAACGTGGCTCACTCCTGGGACTGTTTTATCTCCTGGGAGGCGATGCTGTCGGAACGACCAGCCCTCCCTGTGGTTTTCAGGGGAGCTCTCGTGACTTCTCTCCTGAAACATCTAACCTCCAGCTCTGTGAAGAGCAAGTTCTGCTGAACTCACTGCTGATCTGGAGCGACTCAGGGTGAGCTTTGGGGCTGTGAAGCGCTGAGATGATGGCTCTTTGGATTCCCCTGGAGGAATCCCTCACACAGCTTTGGCCTGTGCTGCCCTGAGTCTGGGGCAGTTGTCAGGGCCCTAAACTCTCTTGTTAAAACCTAGGATAGGACAAATGCTCTGAATAGCTGCATGAATCACTGCAGCCCTGAAAACAGGCAGCATTCATCTTTCTGCCACTGGGCATCCATTTTTCATACCGGGGGAGGCTGGTCAGGAGGCAGACATACCTTTTGGTCCGAACAATGTTGCATAGCATGGCTTGTGGCAGAAGGGCTTCCCATCATGCTGAGGGAAAGAGAGAGAAGGGGCGTTAGGAATGGAGGCTAGCAGGGGCTTTTCCTCTAGCATCTCTAGTGCCAGACACCAAGCCCCTGGGACAGACTAGCTGCGACCAGGCATTACTGAGGGGCAAGAGCTTACTTCATTAAGTGTCTGTAAAATATACACAAAGAGACAAAAAGGGAATGAATTTGTAGACCAACATTGAGGGAGTCCTGTTACACATACTAGTCAAACAGTTTATATAGAGAGGCAGAGCATTCTGGGAAAGGGGAGAGAACTTCACAGCAAGATGTACTGCCTCTTACGTACAGCGTTCCTCACAAAAGACCTCCAGCCCTGCCCAAGAATGCCTCCCATTGCCCACCATTAGCTTCATCTAGAGCAGGGGTGGGCAAACTACGGCCCGCGGGCCACATCCAGCCTGCCAGTTGATTTAATCCAGTCCTTGAGCTCCTGCTGGGGAGCAGGGTCTGGGGTTTGTCCCGCTCCCGCACTCCAGCCAGGGAGTGGGGTCGGCAGCCGCTCCACGTGCACCTGCTGCAGCTCCACACAGTTCCCGGAAGCAGCGGCATGTCCCTTCTCCGGCTCCTACGTTTAGGGCGGGGGTTCTCAAAGTGGGGGTCAGGACCCCTCAGGGGGTCACAAGGTTATTACATGGGGGGTCACGAGCTGTCAGCCTCCACCCCAAACCCCCCTTTGCCTCCAGAATTTATAATGGTGTTAAATATATAAAAAAGTGTTTTTAGTTTATAAGGGGGGTTGCACTCAGAGGGTTGCTATGTGAAAGGGGTCACCACTACAAAAGTTTGAGAACCACTGGTTTAGGGGCAGCCAGGGTGCTCCACGCGCTGCCCCCACCCAAAGTGCCGCCCCCACCGCTCCCATTGGCCAGGGACTGTGGCCAATGGGAGCTGCAGGGGCGGCACCTGTGGATGGGACAGTGTGCTAAGCTGCCTGGCTGCGCCTCTGTGTAGGACCCGGAGGGGGGGACATACCGCTGCTTTCGGGAGCTGCTTGAGGTAAGCGCCACCTGCACCCCTGAGCCCCCCCTCCTCCCACCCCCCCACCCCCTCTGACACCCCAACCCCCTGCTCCAGCCCTGATCCCCCCTTCAGTGAAAATTCTGCAGGTTTCATATTTACACATCTCCCAAAGGAATTCAATTACCCTATAAAATAACCACATGAAAGAGAGGGCACACCAGAACTCACAGGCAGTTCAGCTCAACAGGCTCTCAGAGCTGAAACTCTGCAACATGACACAAGGATCCAGTAACACATGATTTTGCTTTTTAACGTATTCTGCGGGTAAGACTTCCCTTGTTTATATGCTTATTTTGGGGGATTATTTAATGTCTTGGGAGCCAAACTGCGTCACCATGGCGAGACTGGATCATTTATTTTAAGTGATTTCCATCTACTGTGAAGTTCGGATTGCATTATTACTATAATACTTTTAGACTTGGAGATGGGGAGTTTGTATATATAAACAGAGGTCAGATTTTCAAATCCACATATAGACCTGGAACTAACTGGCCTGATTATCAGCAGTCGGGATGTCCATAGCTCCAGCTCTCTGTTTCGAATCTGGTCACCCTTTGTTGTGTAGCCTGTGGAGCCGCAACATAGATTCATTTTTTGGTGCTCATCTGTCTTAATTGATTTGGGGGAATTTTAATTTCCGATTGGTCAGTGTAGTCACACCGTGGGGTATTTTCCAAATGCATTTCTTTTGAAACAACCACAAAGAAAACCAATAAAAGATTCAGTTGAAAATGTCAAAGGTTAAAAAAAAAAAGTCCTGTTTGAAAACGTATGGAATGAAAACCCCTCCCAAAATCTCTGCAATTCCCAGTGATCGTTACCATGAGAACTTATCGCACACGAAGACTCGGCAGATGGAGCAGAGTGGGGCCAGTCCATTTAAAACAAACAAAAAAAATCTCCTCGAAGTTTCTAAATAGCTTTTCTGCAACATGGCGGCATGTGCAGGGGCAAGGGCTGGGATAAGGTATTATCAGCCTGCATTTGAGACCATCCATAACTCACTCGTGCACAACACATCCATCCCCGAATAAACCCCTTTATACATGCCACTCTCCCCCTGCCACCCTCATTCCCCGCACCTCCACGCTGCACCCCAGTCTCACTAGCAAGGCAAAGAGAGAACATCCCCTGGAGGCCATGATACCATTCCCTCCTCAGGTCCCTCCCCAGGCACGGTTGCTATGGTGCTTGCCTCATCAGAGCCGTTATCTGCTCACATTATCAAACAGGGGCTGACTGCTTAGAGGAAAAGCAGCTCTCTCTCTGGACAGAGTGATAAGGAGCGAGAGTTTTCCCCCCTTATGTCATGCCCTTATCATGAGGACTGGGCCATGTGTGCTGCCATTGACTGGGGCGGGCAGGAGGGGACAGGGGCTGGGACAGCCAGCAGGCAGGAGATGATGTTATTCCAGCTCCCGGCAGCAGTTTCCCACCGGTCAGTGGGAAGCGAGTCAAAGAAAAGAGAAAGTATTTGTGGGCTCTGGCAGCTGGGCTTTGTGAGGGCTGGGATGCAGAGCACACACCGCTTCGCACAGAGCCAAAAAGGAAGTCAATTGGCCATGTGTCTGTCTCCTTGGTAAATGTGGAATGCATCCCCAGGGGCCGAATTCGCTGCCTCCCATGCAGCGCACTGGAAGGCCTGGGCCCATCCAGATGGGACTCTGGAGAACCAAAGCACATGCCTCTGGGGTGAGTCACCAACTGAAGCCTTCTGCTCCTCCTAGGCACTGGGCACTCTCAGCCTTCCTGGCCGGGGAACAGGTGCAAGACACTTGGCGTGCCATGTTGCTTTGCTGGTATAAATGCACTGAGATTTTGCACACATTTCACACCCCAAAAATTGTTCTGTTTGCTGCAGCACATCCTGAAACAGAGTAACGAACAAGTCTGACTAGGAGTCAATGCAGCACCCCAGCTCTGCCGGCACTGCTCCGCACTCCCAACACACCTGTCTTTGACCTGCAGCACCCCCTGCTGTTCCATTCTGCTCCTTACCATCCCCCTGTATTTCACTATCCCATTTCTAAGGCCCCCACCCCCCACCATCCCACCCCCTCACAGCTTCTTACCAACACATCTCATGCTGAACTGCATCACCCGCTGCCATTCCAGACTTGGGCCCCACTAACAGCTCTGCCAGTCATCCTCAAGCCTCCGCTATCGCACCCTCTCCTGCAGTGTGAAAGGAGCTGTGATCGACCCCACCCGGCCCCAGGTGGCAGTGCAGGCATGGCAGCCACAGAAATGGGCACTAGGGAATCCTGAGGCGGAGGGGGATGAAGAGCGTGTCTGGACTGGAGCATTCTTCCCCCGATCCCAGGACCCGAGACTGAGACACAGATAAAGGACTCTGCAGCCCCAAGCTTTGGTCACGGTGTATATAAGAGCAAAGATAAAATAACAAGACAGCCACAAACATCCCCTGGGCTCTCTGTACTCCAAGCGCTCCCCACTACCAGCCCCATGTCATTGCTGACAAAACCGCTCCCCCATCTTCCCATTTCAGTGTTCGGATCAAACTCCAAACAGCCAGGAACTTCCCCCAGAAGCCAGGATTCCTAGGTCAGCCCGAGAGCAGGAGCGGCTGCTCTTGGGTCCCTCACTGCCTGGGGACTGTTATTCATTGGGCTCCGGTTGTCCTGCTTGAGGTCTGGCAGGGTCCTGGGTTTCTAAACAGAGGAGCAGTCAGAAAAAGCAGGGCTTGGAGTGGAGCCCGGAGCTGGAGCGTGGAGCAGTAGGTTTATGCGCGGAGCTGGAGCCAAGCAATTCAAAAATGTGATTGCTCCAAATCCCTGGGGAAAAGAGCAAGCAAGAGCGAAAGCAAGTGAGCAAGAGTGGACAGGAAGAACTTGTGCCAGCACGCCACACTTTGGGACAACGCAAGCCACGCACAGGTCCCAGCACGCTACGCACTACCAAGCCCTGCTGGCAGGCCGCACTGCATTCTGGGCACCGCAACTTTGACAATGGGAGAGGGAAAAGCCTGAGTCTTTCCCTCACGGTGCCTAGCCCAGGATCCTCCTTGATGTTGAGGACATCCAATGATTACATCTCAGGTCACAACAGCAAAGCCCTGCCCGTCCTCCCCACAGTAGCCCCGGCCCACGACGGCACTGCCCGTCCTCCCCATGGGAGCCTCGGCCCACGACGGCCCTACCCGTCCTCCCCACGGGAGCCCCGGCCCACAGCTGGGATCAAGAACTCTCCGCTATGGGGCCTGCCCAGACAGCCCCAGCTGTTGCTCCTCATTTCTATTCCACAGTGTTGTCACAGCCAGGATCCCCTCACCACCGAGCGTAGGCAGGTGTGCCTGGGAGCCGCCTTCTCCAGCACTCCACTGGGCGCTCCAGGCTCGGAGCTGATTGAAAGACACTCCCGTTGGGGCGACCAGATGTCCCGATTTTATAGGGACCATTCCGATTTTGGGCTCTTTTTCTTATATAGACTCCTATTACCCCCCCAGCCCCTGTCCCAATTTTTCACATTTGCTGCCTGGTCACCCTAACTCCCCTGTCACCCATAATCACTTGCTTCCGGCTTCACTCTCCTGGCTGGGCAGGATGGGTCGGCTCCAGAGAGCATCTTTCAGTGCAGAGCCCTTGAGGCCAGTAGCCTGTTCTGTCTGCTCCCGCGCTACCTGCATTGGGGGGGGGGGGGGCACAGAGCTTCGCACCTCCTCCCCACCCTGCAGGAGCCACAGCCACCCCAGCGCTTGTCTTGACAAAAGGGGCAGAGTGTTTCCATGGTGCTCAGACCTGAAGACCCAGCAGGCTACACGGCAGCTATCGCGTGCCAGGTTTGAGGATCCCCTTCCCCGGGGCCTGCTGCCCTGCACCACCAGTAAGAGACAATGTTTCCCCATGGATGCTCCCCCCATCTAGGGTGACCAGATGCTCTGGTTTGACAAGGACAGTCCTGTTTTGAGCTCTGTCCTGGCCGTCCCGACTTTTTTTTGGCAAACGTGGGCATTTGTCCCATTTGCTCTTGCCAACTTGATCAAAACGTTTTTTGTCAAAATGTGGGGTGCAGAGGAACATGCGGGGTAGCAAGCAGTGAAGCTAGCCCCGCGCAGTGTCAAGGGAGGCGGGGCTCGGACGGGCAGGCAGGACTCGAGCGAGCAGTGACACCAGCCCAGCGTGGGGAGGGGGGCTCGGGTGAGCGGCGCAGGCCAGCCTTGTGCAGGTGGAGGGTTAGCCCCATGCGGTGTCCCATTTTCTCTTTGGGAAATATGGTCACCCTACCCCCATCTGCAGCCTGAGGAAGCAATGCCACTCAGCAGCGGCCTTTGCGCACATGGGACTATGCTATTTCTCTGCTGCCTGGGGGGGCCTGGGAGGCACCCCCCTAGTCCAAGGAGTATTAACTACGGAGTTATTGCACCTTCCTCTGTGGCATCTAGCGCTGACCTCTGCCAGAGACAGGAGCCTGGGTTGGGCTGACCTGGAGTCTGACCCAGTCTGGCCATTCCTACTGTTCCTATAGCCTGCCCCACCCCAGGGCTTGCACATGGCAGGGGGAGAGGAGAAGTGGGCCTGCCAGGCCTCAGGATGGGCCAACGCAGCTTGCCAGCCTACCATCTCTGGCACTATCTTGGCTGACCAGCAAGCTCTTTAGGTGGCCCATCAGCTGCAGCGTACATAGCCCAGGACAGGACACCATTTGCAGTAACACCAGAGGGCCAGCCCTGAGAGCAGAGACCAGACCAGCTTCCAGGGACACACATCCCCAATTTATACAAAACAGAGACGGAGTGGCAGACGTGGTGATTGTGGGACAGTTAGCTTCCTCTGAGCGGGTGTTTGGCTTGGGCTGAGCCTATTCCCATGCAGACCGCGGCTGGATTCTCAGCGCTCTGGTAAAGTCCTGGCAGATTAGTCCCTGGATCAGGGACACCTGCAGCTCAGACCCTGTGTGCTTTGGCCAGACTTCACTGACTGCATAAGCCCAAGCACAGAGCTATACCTGGCCTTGGAGAGAGAAAGACCTGCCCCCTTTGAGTAAGAGGGCACAAATCTCCCCTTTCCTCCCCTCCTGGTGAAGACTGGAGGGCACTGGGAAAAGGAAGCCTTCCTGTTCCAGGCATGCCGTCTCTGCCATTGCCTTGGGCTGAGGCAGCAGTTTGCCATTCATGGAAGCAGCTAAAGCCTCCTCCTTCCATTTTTATTGTGACACTGGCTTTAGCTGGATTTAGCAGAGACATCTGATAAGGTGGCTTTCTGCTAAGCTCTGCCAGGTCGCCATCAGGGACTCCCCAGGCTTCCGTGTGCACCTCTGGACATGGACACAGCACACCTGTCCCCAGCAGCTCCCCCCGCACCAGCTTTCCAGGATGGGAACACAGGCCAAGAGGAACCACTTTCCAACACAGGCCCTGCTACTGGAGCAGCAGAGCATGGAAATCAGACAGATCTTAAAACTGCTACTAACAAGTAAAGTGTCCTGTGAATTCAGTCTTAACACAAAACAGAGTGCCATAAATATGTCTCCGAGATATAGAACAGTTTGACATAGATCCACGCGCCACTGTTCTCACATCTGCCTGAAGTCGTTGCCACTGCAGCATAAGGACCGTAATGACAGCAGATGCCGAAGCACAGAAGAGGAAGCAATAATCACAGTACAGCGCTGCTGGCCTGGGTTCTGTTAGAAACACAAGGAAGAAGCCAATGAGCCAAACCCACTGAGACAGAAATGGGATTGTCAGCTGTCGGGGAGGGGCTCACAGGCTGCGAGAAGGGAAAACTGAGCGGAAAGACACAAGCTTTACAATAAACCACTAGCCCTTTACCCTAGTACAAGCTCACTGCAAGACAGAGAGGAAAACCAGCACCATCCGAACTCAGAGACTTCTCTTAGATAGTTCTTCCTTGCAGAGCATCTCTGTGCTGTTCGGTTCCACAGGAACGAACAAACGGGACCATCTGGGAAAGGATGCAAGCACAGCAGTGGGAGCAAGGGTGATCCTGACAACGAACAGCTCCCAGTGGCAGAGCTCAGCCTAGACTCTGTTACCCAGCGGTCCAGCTCCTCAAGGGTAGAAGGCTATGCAGGAGCTACAAAGGTCCAGTGTCTAGCACCAGTTATGCGCACTGCATGGTGGATTTTCAAAAGTGCCTCAGTGACTTGCAATGGGGCTCATGCTGCTAAGTCAGTTTTGAAGATCCTTCCATACACCCGCATCTCCCGTGACAAGCAGGGGCAAGATCAAGCAAACCTCGCCTAAAAAATGGGGAGGAGGCTTTGGGTCCATGACCAGGGAGAGGACATAATGCAGTAGAAAAGGCCTGGCAGAACCACTGAGCCTCACATGGGTTCCTTACCCTAACCAGCTGCTGCCCCCAACGGAAACCACACAGCACACGCTAAAAGGGCACTAGGACTGCAGAAGCTTAAGAGAACACCAGGCTCATGTCCAGGGGGCTGCCTGGCAGCAGACTGCTGCAAAGGCTGGTGTGTGATAAACTTCAGTGTGCTTTGTATTAGCAAATCAGAGAGCAGAGTAAGCATTCAGCTATCTCCATGGGTCACCTTTATTGCCCTGAACAGAGGAACAGACTTCTGAGAAGCTAACAGAGGCCCAATCCTACTCCCACTGCAATCACTGGGAGTTTGGCCATTTTCTCTGTGGAAGCAGCACCAAAGGACATACCAAGGGCTGAGAATCTGGCCCAAGGATCCACGGCTACAGGCTAAGGCTATCCTACACAGATGCATTGCACAGATGGACAGTTTTCTATTCCAGTTGTCTTGTTAAATGTGTAACTTATTACTATTTAAATTGTTAAATACATACCAGAGATACACAGGAAGTGAAAGTGGCCCGGACAATGTTACCATGACAACCTTTATTCTTTTAATTGCCTGCTTTTTGACAATTTAAAAAAAAGGAAAACTGGTTTTAATTTCCCTTTGGTTTTTGCTTTTTTAAAAAGACCCAAACAGAAATTGCCTCTGCTTAGTAGCTTCAGTTCAGATGGGATTGTCTATGCTCTTAGAACTTGTTTAGTTTTAAGTCCCCGCTCAATCTTAGGAAAGATGCCACGCCTCAGGACAATGTGTGACGAGCTTTAACTCTTCACTCTTTAAGTTAACTGCAGCAGCAATACCTAGTGGTCAGACTAAGATTTCAGGGGGGCTGGAACAATTTGTACAGGGGGGTGCTGAGAGCCATTGAACCAAACTGTAAACCACTTTAAGCCAAGGAGTGCAGCAGCACCCCCAGCACCCCTAGTTCCAGCATCTATGCCAGATTTATCACTCTGTTATAGCAACTGCAATGGCTGACTGAACTATGCTCCCATTTCCCAACAGAGTTCTCCTTTTGACTGAGATCAAGCATGGGAAGGAGGGGAAAACGGGGGTTACAAAAGAAATGGTTCTGTTCTGCAACTTTAAGAGGCGTGTTCACTACCGTATCAGCAGCATCAGGGTCCAGAAGCCTCAACGGAGCCCACTTTTACCAGACATCCAGAACCAAGAGATTCAGAAAAGCTGTACAAAACCACCAAGCCTTCTGGGGAGCGCCATCTCAGCAGCTACACAGCACAGGTTTACATGGAGGCCGTATGTCCTTAGAGGGGAGAATCTGCAGCGTGGCATATAGAAACATGTCTGCTCTTCTAGGGCCTCCAGTTGACCCCGCCCCATTATACGTCATGCCCATGGGTAACCATCCACTCACAGCCCCATTTACCCAATGTCTCTATTCAGACCTTCATCCCCTAACAGTCCTCAGAACCCTATTCTATACATTCCCCTGCTCACTGGGGTTCCTAAAGGGCTTCTGAAGGGAGTGGAGTCCAAGTGAGAGTTAAGCAAGACCATTCGAGCACTGCGCAAGGTCGTTTCCCAACGTTCATCAGGGCCTCGGTTCTTATGTTTCTCCAAATATTTACATTTGAAAATGAATTCAGATTTCTTGATCCATTAATAGCTGTATGAAGAATGCAAGTTGGAAAGCTCTACATCTCCAACTCCTGCCTCGCCTGCACCCATCTCTGAGAGCTTGGGTAACCCACTCCTTCTCATTTTCACTGGGTGGGGACTCTACAGACAGGGTTTTCTTTCTATTGCTTTATCATGGCTGGGTGGAGTGCTTTGGAAAGGCTGCGTTTGAACCTGCCTAGCTCAGAGCCAGCACTGCTTGTCTTGGATTTGCCCAGGGCATCTTCCCAAATGCTGATTTGAGTTTGGTGATTGTGCTATCTTCCATTCCTTCCCCAGCACCTCTCTCACTTTGCACACATGGCAGAACTGGCACCATTTAGCCTAGTGAAAGCACCTGGGGTGATGACTCAGGTAGCACTAGGAGCACCCTGTGCGATGGAAAAGTAAAGGGCTACAAGAGCTTCCTGCTTTCCCAAACGTCCCAAGATCCAGGACCTCTGAATTAGCAGAGCTAAGTGGGCCTTTACACTCAACTCAACGGCATGTCTCTGTCTGTCTGCAACACAATAACTTTGGAAAATCTCATCCAGGCTGTTCCAAAATTTCAGGGAATGTTTGAGGTATCAATGGGCAGAATCCTACTGATTTTGGTGAAAATCATAAACCAGAAGAGCCTGTTTTCCACCAACCTAAGTAATGATTCTACAGGTTGAGATACAGGGGCGAGGCAGCGATCTCCAAGTCTGGGCACCAGAGAGCCATCTCCACTCGCAGCACCACATGGGCACTTTGTGGGCCTGGTTTGAGTGGAGATCAGGCTGCTACAAGCCCCTCACTCCCTACCCCCCCACCCCAAAGCCAGGCCTCCCAGCTGGGCAGTGCACCCATGTGGGAGGTGGGGGCGGGAGGGTGAGGAGGTGGGTGAGTGTCCAGCTCTGCCTACATAAGCAATAAAGCATGCAACCACTGTTCCCTCTAAGCTATGCACGTGTGCACACAGATCCTAAACCCCGCACACAAAAATTTGCACAGAAGCACAACAATTTGCATAGAAGACATTTTTTGCACGCACAGCCTGTCAAAAATTAGAAGGAACATTGCATGCAACCCTCTAGTATATTATTACAGCCAGTTCTTGGTGCTTGGGATAAGACCTGGTTATTGGGGTAATAGCCCTACCCTGGCAGGCTTCCTAGCCATCTCAGCAGAAGTAACAGCATCTTGTGACTCTCCATCATCTCAACCTTGAGACGCACTCACATGCTGCTGGGATGTCCCCCACACACACACACCCAGGGTGGGGCAGATGCATAACTGATGCTCTATTGTTGCTCTTACCTCAGCATGGCCCCCGGGGGTCAGGGTCTTGTTGCAGCGCTCGCATTTCAAACAGAACTTGTGCCAGTCCTTGCCTAAAGAGGTCACTTTCTCAGCTGCATGAAAGACAAGAGAAAGAGCAGGGTGAGCCAGCTTGGCTGGAGAGAGAAGGCAAAAAGCAAATACCTGCAGAACAAGGCCCGGCAGCCTCACTCCAAGCTAGAGGGCCAGGATTCAGGTCTGGTGGCGTCTGCATCTAATGGCAATTACTGGTATTAGCAAGCATTACTAAACATACTAACTTTGTCTGCAGCACAAATTAATCACCTTGCTTCTCTTCTCTCCTCTCCTGTATTATGACCTATTCAGGAAGCCTGACCTATCAGGGAAAGTTAAAGGACGGGACTGGGGAGGAAAAATTCATTGTCTGATTTTCACTCCAAAAGACCCCACAGCTCTCTACCAACTAGGCAGAGGCACAGGAATCACTTTGCTCACTAATGAAATGCAGTTAAACTGCTCAGAGTGACATTTCCCCATACCGTAAGGTGAGGAAGTGCAGAAGAATCCCGTTTGATGGAAAACTGCAGGGGCAAATTTAGGTCAGCAGAAGTTTTATTCTGCAAGCGTAAATGGTGCTTTACAAAAAACACATAAAAACAAAAGCTCTGCCCAATGAGCTACACTCTAGGCAGACTACAATTCCCTGGAGCTAGATTTTAGCCAAGACTCTGGAGTTAACGGCTGACGCTTGTGAAAAGCACCATGGGATCATCAATAACTACAAATGGTCAAGACTTTGATTTTACACCTCATCTGTCAGCCTGCCCTTCCTGCATCACATGTAGTCCCCCAGCACCATGGTACGTTCTGCTGAAAGGAGCATCTCCTTACTGAATTGCTGACTCCTGATGCATTTCAGTGTGGCTCAGAGCTCCCACAACAACACTGAGCAGACCTGAGCTTATGACCTAAGGTGGGAATTTGCCCCTTTTCCTCCCATCAGCCCAATTCCCAGAGGGACATTCTCTCTGGTGAGAACCTGACATGCATAACTGACAGAGACCTGTGGACAGAGACCACGACCAAAGCCCTTTGAGACAGCTGGAGTGGGGAGGGTCTGAGGGCATTGCCAGAGGGCACTGCCAGCCACTCCTCCTGCCTCACAAGTCAGGGGTGGGCCCAGTGTCCCCCCTCCCCGCAGCACTGCCAGACTGCAGGGAGCTCAGGATCTCCCCGTACACAGGGTAGGTTTGGTGGTCAGTCCTGACTGCCTGCTAGTCCCAGCGGATTTTTAAGATGTCTTCAGGAATGCAGCTTCTTGGGAGCTGAGCCTCCAACAGTTCCAGATTTTCAAGAGAAAATTTAGCACCTCGTGTTAAAATCGGGTGTCCCAGCAAGAGCTGCTGGGGTCAGAGTACTGCTGAAGGTCTGGCAATTCTGTAGTTGCTTAAACGGAGCTGGGCTCTTTGGAAAAAAAATGGCCCCAGCTGTGGGAGGGGGTCTCTTGGGAATCTGGGCCTTGGCAACTATTCCGAACATTTCATAATCTCACTGGCAGGAAAATACAGGCTGAATATCAGGGATGTTCCCTTTTATTTGTCGCTTCTCTTTATACTTCTTTGTACCACCCTAAAGAACCCGCTGCTATTCAAACGTTTGTAGACAGTTGGCACTTCCGCTCCAACTCAGTCCCTTTAGTCATCTCTTAGTCTTTGTCTACACTGCACAGCTTTTAGCGACATGGCCATGTCACTAATAAGGGTATGTCTACACTGCGAAGTTGTCGACAAAACTTTTGTCTTTCACAGGTACTTAAAATGCCACACCCCTCCCCGAAAGACAAAGGTTTTGCCAACGCAGGTGGCAACGTGAACGCGGCTTTGTCAGCAGGAGCGCTCTTCTGACGACAAAGCTAACACCGCTTGCGGGGCTGGAAGTATTTTGTAGGCAAAAGTGCTGACAAAGTACCGACAAAGAGCGTTTACACACGCTGACTTTTAGCGACAAGCCTGTGTCAACATAGCCTTGTCACTAAAAGTTGCATGGTGTAGACAAGCCCTAAAAGTCAAGCAGTGTAAACACTGTTTGTTGGCACTTCTGCCGACAAAATACTTCCATCCGTAGGAGTGGGGTTCGCGTTGTAGACAGCAGAGCACTCCTGCTGACAACGAGCCACTTGCCCTGGCAAAACTTTTGTCTTGGGAGGGGGGGGGGGTGCTTTTTAAAGCAGCTGTGAATGACAAACGTTTTGTGGTTCAATTGGCAGTGTAGACCAGGGGTAGGCAACCTGTGGCACGCGAGCTAATTTTCAGTGACACTCACCCTGCCCAGGTCCTGGCCATGGGTCCAGGGGTCTCTGCATTTTAATTTAATTTTAAATGAAGCTTCTTAAACATTTTAAAAATCTTATTTACTTTACATACAACAACAGTTTAGTTATATATTTTAGACTTCTAGAAAGAGACCTTCTAAAAACGTTAAAATGTATTACTGGCACGTGAAACCTTAAATTAGAGTGAATAACTGAAGACTTGGCACACCACTTCGGAAAGGTTGCCGACCCCTGATGTAGACAAAGCCTTAGGCTATGGCTACACTGGCACTTTACAGCGCTGCAACTTTCTCGCTCAGGGGAATGAAAAAACACGCCGTAAAGCCAGAGCAGCAAACTTGAACTGGACTCTGGTTTCAATGGGAAGCCTACGCAGCTAATCCCCTCGTGGAGGTGGAGTAGGAGTACCTGCAGCGTTGGGAGAGCTCTCTCCTAGAGCTCGGGCGCGACCACACTCACACTTCAAAGCGCTGCCGTGGGAGTGTTCCTGCAGCAGCGCTTTAAAAATTAAGTGTAGCCAAGCCCTTAGCCAAGCTACACAATCCCCTATCAATCCATCCCTAAAGGCCCTGGGTCGTCAGCATTCTTGGAGAAGGAGCTCAGAAAGGAACACAGTCACCTAGGTGTGGTCACATCAGAGCCATATATAGTAAGGGACTATTAACCCCACACTTTGGAAAGCATCTATGTATTCAGCCTAAAAAAAAAAAAAAAAAAAAAAAAAAAAAAAAAGTCACATTTGCTTGTGCAGTGCAGTCACATTACAAGTAAATCTCTCTGACCCGAGGTCGGTCTCTCTATCGCTGCTCCCCAGACTTCTCCCACCTACTGAATAGGAATGGCTTTGACTGTTTATCCCAGATGCATTAACTTAACCCGGCCAAGTGAAATCTCATTTTGTGTTTCCTGTCCATATATCTAGTATCTCTCCTCTCCCATTCAGCACACTAAACAAAGATGTTATGTGAGACCAGATCCAGCAACACCACCACGCCTATCTAAGCTTTGCAAGGTCACCCTTTGCTGTGCCTTCCACAAAGATTAAACATTACAAACTCTCTCCCCCCCAGCCCTGCTGGCTAGAATGAGCAGAGCTTGCTAGAATTTTTCATTATCTGAAGCAAGGATTCTGCTGTGCCTCCAGGACTCACGAGGGGAAAGCCACGTTGCTGTGTTCTGGGCCACAGGTAGCTTCTCTAGAGCCAGAGGCTCCATTCCCAGGTGTAACAGATAGCAGGAGCTGAGCCTTGAGGCTATAGTGTGCATTAGATCAATGTCTACAAGGACCAGTGTCATCCCCTGGCCAGGCGCAGAAGGAAGGGGGTGTTCTTCACCACCATGGCTATCTGTGTGTTCAGGCACAGGACAGAGCCAAGGAGCCCCCATAGCTTCAGGGGGGAGGGATAGCTCAGTGGTTTGAGCATTGGCCTGCTAAACCCAGGGTTGTGAGTTCAATCCTTGAGGGGGCCATTTAGGGATCTGGGGCAAAAATTGGGGATTGGTCCTGCTTTGAGCAGGGGGTTGGACTAGATGACCTCCTAAGGTCCCTTCCAACCCTGAGATTCTATGATTCTATGAAATCCAACAGGTGCTGTCTGTGGCAAGGTCCCTCCTCCTCCACTATCACCTCAGATGCATCAGGGCTCAGTCCCAACAGCTGCAATCCCTCCTTTGGACTGTGCTGTGAACGTGCACTGTCCAGGTACTCCTAGCACTGCGGCCCTGGTTCTGTGCTGGCTCTCCCTACAGCTGCAAGCATGTTGGACAGGAGGGGGAAAAGGACTGAACCTTGGGACACCAGCCAGTGAGGGCCCAGGGGGCTGACTCTTGCTGTACCCTTCTCCACACCTGCCTCCTGCCTTCCCTACACTGTGGCCTTGGCTACACTTGCAGATGTACAGCGCTGTGAGTTAAACCCGTCTTCGTACAGCTGAGTAGGGAAAGCGCTGCAGCCTGTCCACACTGGCAGCTGCCAGCGCACTAACGTGGCTACATTTGAGGCATTTGCAGCTGTACTGGGAGTGGTGCATTATGGGCGTTCAAGTGGCTGCAACGTGCTTTTCAAACGGGGGGAGGGGGGTGAGGTGGAGTGTGACAGGGAGCGTGTTGGGAGAGAGAGTGGATTATTGGGGTATCCACAGAGTGTCAGCTCATTATCTCCTAAATTTACACACCTTCACATCCCCCTCCTGTCTCTCAATCACTGAAAGCAAGCAGCAGGGGCTTTGTTTGTTTTTAAAGAGCAGATAAAAGAGAACTCGGGGAAACAGAGCCCTCCCCCTCCCCCCCACCGTTCCTCCCCCTCCCCCGCCGTCTCTCTCCAAGCCAACTTTGCTGCCGGCATTTCTAACGGAGCCCCCCTCGCCTGCAAGCAGTAGCTGTTTGCTTTTTTTTGTAAAGCAGCTCCAGAACGGAGCTCTGAACTCCAACCCGGAAATGCCGTTTCAAAACAAAGGGAGCTTCCGGAGGTCAGTTACTGCGAATTCCCTGGCTACACTGAAGCACCAGCGTACTACCCACCACGCAACAAAAGTTATTCCTCTCGGGGAGGTGGAGTACAAGCAGCGCTGTATCTGAGGAGATACAGCGCTGCACATGCCTTGCAAGTGTAGCCAGTTAGTGAGTTACAGCGCTGCAGGCAGTTTTATTGCGCTGTAACTCGTAAGTGTAGCCAAGGCCTTATATGTCACTATTTAGCATTCCCCCCAGCACCCTTGGGCAGCTAGCAGGCCATGTCACTGCACTCACACCCACTCTGAGAAAGACGTGCTAAGACCCCAGGCTCCAAATGCCTTCCCTAGAAGACCATCTTCCTCCCTCCCGTCAGCCATTAGCTTTCTAAATTCACTGTGTTTGCCTGGGAGGATTAGCAGTCCGATTCCCCCTTGCCTTACACCAGGTTAACACAACTGGAACCGGCGCATTATACCAGCACACAACTGGAGCAATGCAGCAGGCAGGCTAGCTGTGTGTGCCAGGCCCACTTCTCACTCAGGATTCTAGCATCCTCTTGCTGCTTAAATCTTTCCCCTGATGTTTGTCCACTTCCTTCAGCAGGGACTCAAGCTAGATTTACCAGATAGAAATGGGTTGGGCCATGCTGCCTTTCTTTAGGACTGGTGTCTCATCGGCTTCCTTCAAACCCTTTGCTATCTCTTGGTTCTCTCCTTAGCATGTGATGGATCATTGTCAGTGGCTCTGTAAACCCATAAGTCAGTTCCCACAGCACTATAACCTTGGGCACACATCACCCACACCTGCAGACATGTACACAACATTCTCCCACACCCTCCATAGGGTTACTTCATGGGGGGTTTTATCAATGGCTACCAGCATATTGACAAAACCTTCCTTATTCCCTCTTTGCCCAGGCATCTGTGCTTTATATGGTTATTAAAAAGAAATCTAAATAAGCACAGTATCTCTGCCGTTTCTGAATCAGTTCCATCCCACTCCACCCTCCGTCTATCTTTTCCGCCCAAGATATTTACATGAAAGTCCTTTTTGTTCTACCCCAAACCCCTTCTGGCAGCATTAATTCATTTTGCTACCCTTATCTTTTCTTTGCATGCCTAACCAAGTATATTCGTTACACTGCCTCCCACCTCTTTCCCATTTCCTCTTCAGGGCTGGGATCTGTCTTTGTTCTTCACACCCACTAATTCCCCATTTTTGTTTTTTTCTCTGACACACATACAGACGTGCGTGCACACACTCTGGGCACTGCCCAAACAGCTGGAACATGGTAAAATTCAATTAAAGCTGACACAAAACGAAGTCATAAAAGCCAAATGAAATATTTAACAGGCAGATAAAGCAGCAGGATTGAAGTGCACTTCTACTCTAAACGCGACTGAAAATGGCATTATGGGTTTTTTTGTTTGTTTATTCTCATTGGCTTCAACGTGGGGGGGGAGGAATGTCAAATGTATTTTGTTTACATGTTGTTATACTGGAACTTGGGAAAAACCTCACTGGAGGTGGTGGGTGTAACAGCTGCCTTCCATTCAGACTAAATGAGGGAACAATTAAATGACCCCTTTGTTTAGAGACAGCCAAAACAACAGGAGCCACCACCCAAAACAACAGGCAGCTTAGGGGGTCTGAACTATGGGGACGGAGGGGGTTTCTCTGTGGGGTGAATGTCAATACCGGGATAGGGAACTGATTTTGATTCCAGCTGTGCATGTGGGAGAGATGGGGCTGGAACACCACAGAAGCACATAGAGAAGGAGCCCCAGACAAAGTGAGCCTAGAGAAGCCCTGGTAGCATGACCCTGAGAAAAAGCTAAGAGAGTTTTTGGGCAAAGCACAGGCTGGAAAGAAGCTTGGAACTGCAAACAAAGAAACTACCTCCTGCTGTTTAATTCCTACTGTGTTCAGGACTTTATGTAACTTCTTTGTAAACAAGCAGAATTGCCTCCAATACCTGAATCCATCACCAATTTCTCCTCCTAATGGAAACAAACTGGCAGACCCTGCACTTTGGTGAATGCCTTGGGTCAAAAGGGGGCAAGACAAGAGAGGTTTTTTCTACCTGTCACACCTGCACTATCTGGGATCTGAAAGCTGAGCTGGGTCCTTTCTGGTTCACTCAAAGTCCCCAGTAACAAAGACTTTGCAAACCACATTCTGCTCTCATTATACCTGCACATCTTCATTGACTCCAGTGGAGCTGCACGGGTGAAACATAAGAATTTGGCCCAGCAGCTAGAACAGAAAGTCCCCAGACTTTCAGGATTGCATCCCCCTTACTCCTGTCCACACCTCCCCCCAGAGCCAGGCCACAGCTGCGGAGGGTAAGGGGGGGACACAGACAGGGGTAAGGGGCCCAAGGCTGGAACCACAGCTGGGGCCAGGAACAGAGCCACAGCCAAGGGCCAAGGCCAGGGGCGGGGCCAGGGAGTGGTTTGGGGCGGAGCCAGGGCCAGAGCAGACCTAGAAGCGGAGGGGGGCAGGGTACCACCGGCGTGGCTGTACTGTCCCCAGCCCTGCCCACTTCACTAGCACAATCAGGGACAGCTGCCAGTGAGCTTGGTGCCTGCCCCAGTGGGCTGGGCTGGGGACAGTACATCCATGGCAGAGGAGCTGCCGGTGCAGGGTGCTGGCTCCTGGGAGCGGAGGCCCAACACGCTGCTGCTTTCGCAGCGGAGGTTCCCGGTAGAGCCCTGCAGCTCCGCAGATACCGATTTATATTCGTAGATATAAATTTTGTATCCACGCTGGGCTCTATCCATCCGAGGGTGGATTAGGGCTCCAGCCCATGGCTCCCACTTTCCAACAGAACAGCCATTGTGATTGTGACATGGGGAGCAAGAGAACAATGGCTGTCACCCCTCAATAAGGGGAATCCAGAGGAACCCCCACAGCCCCCCCACACACCCCCACACACACCCCAAGCCCCAGCAACTTTGGAGTGAGGGGGCCCCCCACTGGCCATTTTCAGCATCTTCCTCTTTGTGCTTCAACTAAGAACTTGTACTCGCCCATCTATTTGGGCTGTTGTCTCTTGTCTATTTAGATTGTAAATAGGGCAAGCGCCATCTTTTTGTTCTGTGTCTGCCCAGTACAATGGGGTTCTGGCCATGACCAGGGCGACTGCAATACAAATAACGAAAGGCTAAGAGCTTGACATTCTGGATAACTGTCTTCGTTCCACCTCTCCAGAGCAGACCCAATACAGGGACTTGGAGTTGGGCTATTCTCCTAGCTCCGGATTTGCCTCCTACGCAGAATTCTCTAGCAAACCATCTGGCTCCCCGGCACAATCGAGGAGCAGGGGAGGGCATGCTGTGCTTAGATCCAGCAGTCCTCAGCTCAGACAGGAAAAGCCTGGCAGCAGGACCACGCACTAAGGGAATGGAGTGTGCTAAAGTGTCTACACCATGGAGAGGAAGTCAGTGATTCCTACCTCCCTGGTGCTCTGCTCCACAGCTCAGCCCTGCCCTGCAATGCAACTGGAAAGAGTTGAGCAGCTCACTCCCACACACCTGCCTTGGACCTGCTCCACACATGGCACTAAAAAGCAGGCAGTCGCTTCTCCACAGCATCCCAGGAATGCTTCTCACTGCCAAGGAGAGGACTGTGGAAAGCTGCCTGCTCTCAGCTCATCGCAAGCCACAGGAGGGCAAAGTGTGGCAGCCTCCTGACTGTGGGAGGCAACACTACTGCTACGGTGCCCAGAAACTCAGGCCAGGCATCCCAACAGGCCCTGGCCCTCTCAGAGATAGCCAGCCACATGCCAGACACACACCACCACGTGGTGCAGTCTACAGGGCAGTAAGGCTCTCACAGGTAAGTCTTGCTCCGAGACTCTGGACTGGGGAGAGTCACCAACCTGATATAGATTGCACACGCACCCAGGGACTCCCTGGCTCTGCTGAGTGAGGACTGCCCCACTGCATCAGGCATTCCCCCTCACCTCTCTGTTAGGAACCAGGCCATGGGAGGCTGGCCTAGAGGCTGGCACAGAAGTGACCAGGCCTAGCAGTCAGACCCTGAATCAAGAGACAAGTTACCAAGGCAAAGGAGTGAGCCAGAGCTGAGAGCAAGAAATCAGGAGTTGAGGGTCGGAGGGCACATCTACACTACAATAAAAACCCACAGCACCAAGTCTCAGAGTCCAGGTCGATTGACTCTGGCTCACAGGGCTAAAAACTGCAGTGTAGACATTCGGGTTCAGGTTTGGCCTGGAGCCCGGGTTCTGAGCAGACATGCCAAACCCATGAAAAAAAACGCAGACATTGGGCTTGTTTTTGGCTTAATTGGCTTGTGAGTTGCTTGTTGGCTAGGTTTCAGAGGGGTAGCCGTGTTAGTCTGTATCAGTAAAAACAACGAGGAGTCCTTATGGCACCTTAGAGACTAACAAATCTATTTGGGCATAAGCTTTCGTGGGCTTTAACCCACTTCATCAGATGCATGGAGGGGAAAATACAGGGGAACAGGTATAAATATACAGCACATGAAAATATGGGAGTTGCCTTACCAAGTGGGGGGTCAGTGCTAACGAGGCCAATTCGGGTGGATATGGCCCATTCCCAACAGTTGACAAGAAGAGTGTCAGAGGGAAAATTATTTTTTGTAGTGACCCAGCCACTCCCAGTCTTTATTCAGGCCTAATTTGATGGTGTCAAGTTTGCAAATTAATTCCACTTCAAAAAGAGACTTCAATGAGAAACTGCAGAAGTTTTTTTGTTGAAGAATGGCCACTTTTAAGTCTGTTATTGAGTGTCCAGGGAGACAATTCTTGATGTCTCTATGCTAAAGAATAAATGGACACAAATCAGACATCAAGAATTGTAACATTCAAAAACCAGTAGGAGAGCACTTCAGTCTCCCTGGACACTCAATAACAGACTTAAAAGTGGCCATTCTTCAACAAAAAAAAACTTCAAAAAGAGACTTCAACAAGAAACTGCAGAAACTGTTTTTGCTTGTTGTCTAGTTTTTGGCTTGTAGCTTGTTGCTTCTTTTTTTTTTGATCGGCTCCCGGCAAGCAGGGGCAAGGGGGGGAAAGAGAGTCAGGGGTGCACAGCAGCCCCACAACAGTCCCAGACTGCACGCCGGGGGAATCTAGTCACTAAGCCCTGGGCTACACTGGGGTGGGGGATCGATCTACGATACGCAACTTCAGCTACATGAATAACGTAGTTGAAGTCGGCGTATCATAATCGACTTACCTGGCCGTGAGAAAGGCGGCGAGTCGATTGCTACCGCTCCCCCGTCGACTCCGCTTCCGCCTTTCACCGAGGTGGATTTCTGGAGTCGACGAGGAGCGCGTTTGGGATCGATTAAGCGCGTCTAAACAAGACGCAATAAATCGATCCCCGATAGATCGATTGCTCCCCGCCGATCTGGCGGGTAGTGAAGACAAGCCCTTAGAGTGTTCGGATTCTTAGGGAGTGGCTTGTTTTGGCCTTGTTTTGAAATGGGATTAGCTTGATTTTGGGCTTATTGTGAAAGTCAGGGTGCTTATTTACCACGTGAAACTTGGCAACTGGGGTTCTAAGGCCCCATGTTCAGGGAGGGTTTCAAAGCCCAGGCTCCACCCTGAACCCAAATGTCTACAAAGCATTTAGCCCCGCAGCCCAAGGCCTGTGAGCCAGAGTCAGCTGACTTGGGCCAGCCACGGCTGTGCTGCGGGTCTTTTACTGCAGTGTAGACGTACCGAGTGCTGTGGCTAGACACCAAATACCAAGTCCAGGCAGAGAGATGAAGCTGAGGGTCAGAGCCCGAGTATCAGCCGGAGCAGGGGGAGGAAACCAGGAGCAGAAGCCAGGAACAAGGAGTGAGGGCCAGGAGCAGAAAGCAGGACCAAAACACAGCTGTGGGCATGAACTGCTATTGAGCGACCAGGGACCCAGGGCACCTGCAGGGTTTAAGAATGGCTGAAGACCCGAGCAGACACAATAAGGAGGCCAGGTTCATTAGCTGAATCAGCTGAGGGCAGAGAGCTGGGTCTGGGTTCAGAAGTGGGTCCCTAACGCTTCCCCTCACCACAAACAGCCCACTGCCCATGACCCACATAATCCAGGGCAGGGGGCCAGCCCCCACCCCAACACAATGTGGAGCCATTCCCTGCTCCTGAGGAGCAGGCTACTAGGGTGCAGCACTACAGTGACACGCCTCATCACAGCCCTGCGGCCATTTGCTACACAGCCCAGTGTGCACCAAGGGCCTGTGCTGAGCAGGGCTCAGAGCGTGCCCTCCCCCCACAGCTCCCAGATGCCCCGGCAGATGGAGCCTGCAATGCCTGTAGACAACCGAAGCTACATCACAAATAAACCATTCTTAGCCTTCCAAAGCTTCACGGCTCTCCAAGCACTTTCCAAAGGCAAGCATGGCTCCTAAGCAGCTGCTTCCCTCTGCCCTGGCTCACAGCTGGAGGCACTTTGCCACCCCACAGGCAGGCACACAGAGCCTGCCTGGCATTACCGGGCCCCCCACAGATCTCCTGGGAGGGGAAGTGGAGCGTGAAAGCTGTAAGCTGAGCCTGGTGTCGGAGCACAAACGGTGTGAGCAGCATTGTCATGGCGGAGAGAAGGTCAGGCTAACCCCTGGATTGAATTTCAGCAGCGTCAATCAGGAACTCTCCTCTCCCCACTGCTCTGAGCTTCAACAATAGCCATCGCCCTCTTACAGCAATGAACTGCAGCAGGAAACGGCAGAGACCACGACAAAGAGGCTGTTTCCATTACAGCCCTGCCCCGGGCCAAGTGCGCTCCACCCCCATGCCCAAGCCTCTCTGTGAGCCTGGCAGCATTGGATGGCTGCTTTTTAATATTTCAGGCTGGCTGTTCACAAGGCGGAGCAGGCACGGATCAGCTACTGGCCATGACCACACCGTAACCAGATCCTTAGGGAAGGAATCTGGACTGTGAAGGGTCTCCAAGCCCATGCTCACAAAGATGGCAGGCTAACACCACAGAGGTGGGACGCTTGGCACCCTCTGACACAGGAAGGCCTGGGCCTCAGGGGAGTGAACGCTTTGTCTCACTCTGCAGCGACCCCTGAGGGTCCAGCGGGAGTCACATTCAGAGCACCTCAGCAACAGGCAATTCTCCATGAAGCCAGGCCTAGCGGTGGGAGGTGAAGTGGAAAACATGGGAGGTGGAGGGAGAGATCTTTATAGCTCAGAACCACCCCCCTCCCGCCGACACCACACAAATAGCAGAGCCAGGACGGAAATCTCCTGAGATCATAACCTGCCATAAACTCAGGCTGCTCAAGGGCTAAGAACTCCTCCTCAGCACCAGGGAGTGGAAGAGACTCCAACAGGACCTCGCAACCCCTGTTAAGGGATCACTGGGGAGTGGGAGACCTGCTAAGACATCATCCCCCTCAAGATAAAGGGGTAACTCCAACATCACTGAGACCGTACGCCTCAACAGGATGGGGGTAGGGCATTCCGCCCAGCCCAGATCCCTCCACTGGAGACCGAAGCTCTCATCCAGACATCCTGCTGGGCCACAGGGCAGTCAAGCCCAGCTGAGCTCTCTGATTCCATGTGGCAGATGTTTGCAGACAGTTATCCTGCTCTGAACAATGGCTCCACGCTCCCCAAGGGAGCGCAAACAAGCCACCGCTTAGCCAGGCTGTCAGCCAGTGGATTAGCAAGGCGAGTTTTCCAGGCTGCATTGTTTATTCCCAGCAGAGGAAATAGCTTGGAGACACTCAACCTACTTCCAGGGCACTGACGTCCCATTTGTGTTCAGAGTCCTATAAATCACCAGAGAGAGAGAGAAAACAACAGTTCCGATTTCCTGCCGCTTCGCCGTATCTGCTCTATAAATACACAATCGCCGTCCCCTTCCAGGGCACAGCCTCAGGCACAGCACAGAGTCGAGACTGCAGCCCACTCACCATGACCCTCCTGGGACCAAGCAACATGCTGAGATTTCAGCCAGCTCAATATTTGCAGTGAGTCTCTTCAAGGATGGTCTTGGGCAAATCAGATTCCAAATCCAGCCAGTCCTCTGTGGGGACAGCGACAGTGCAGGCTTCACACAAGTTAATCAAGGATTGGATGTGCAGTGAGATACCCATCCACCCAACACCACGTACACTCATCCACATCCACTGCTGCTGCCGCCAGGGGCTCCTCTACAGCTGTATGTCTGAAATGATGGGGCTAGTCTACCATGCTGTCCGCTTTGCTCCCTTTGCTATTGCACCATAGCACATGCTCCGTTCTGCCTCCCTTCCTCAGATTCCAGGCCGAGGAACTCAGCCTGCAGCAAGGCCCCTGGTTCCCCTGCAGTGCAACATACCTGGAAAACAGCCACAGGGAGACTTATGGCCAATAGAAGTGAGGGAATCAGTAAAGCATCGGGTATGTTACTACAGCAGAGAAATAGCAAGGTATTAGGTTTGAGAAATAGCAGGCCATTTGTCATTTAAACTCTGCATCATAATGTGACCTCCCGTGGGGGCAGAGTTAAGGTTACACGGGAACATGAAATTTGGTATTTCCTGACTCAAACACTTCGCTCTGCGTCTTCACAATCCCCCCAACATAGTTCTTTGTATGGGACCTTCTATTGCAGAGAAGATACCCATGGATCCTCAGTCAACCTAGCCCTCCTTTAGCCTCTCTGTATATCTGTTCCCTGTGCATGAGTCCCCTGGGACAGCTGCCTAGAGCACCTGCTTTCACACCTGGGAGGGCAGACACCCTGCCGAACACCCTCTCCACTTGTGAGCTTGTTCCTTGTTACTTATGGTGGGATTGTCATCTCAGAGTCAGCTCAGCAAGCACCAGGGTCCTGGCTCCTACGACACGCACTTGGCTATGGAACATCTTGGCCAGGGCACAAAGCGAGGATGGAACTGTATCCACAGCAATGCTCCCATCACAGGGGACATGGGGGAATGATCCCAAAGCTCTTTATAGCCATGGCTGCATGTATGCAGCCCAATGCTGCAACAGACACATGGCATTGGAGATGATGCAGGAGGGAGATCAAGGGCCTGCAGTGCAGAGGAGTTAGCAAGAAGCAGCTCTGCCAGAGACCCTCTAACCAGAGCACATATCGAAGTCCCCAGCACGCTGTTCATTACACTGACATGCTGCCCTTGGAAAAGTTACTTTGCAATCAGGACAGAGAAAGGAAGGGCTGCCTTATACAGACACAGCATTGCTACCCAGCAACAGAAAAGTTTCAAAAACTGACTCCAAGGAGAAGCTGCTGAACTTGAATTAATATGCAAACTAGATACCATTAACTTAGGTTTGAACAGAGACTGGGAGTGGCTCAGTCATTACGTTAATTGAATCTATTTCCCCTAGTTAAGTATCCTCACACCTTTGTGTCAACTGTCCATAATGGGCCATCTTGATTATCACTTCAAAAGTTTTTCCCCCTGCTGATAATCACTGTCACTGTCATCGATCGGTCTATCAGCCTTCACAGAGAAAGGATCACAACACGTCAGACGTGTTGTTCTAGCCAGTCCTCCAACTACCCGCTGGCCAGGCTGTCAGTAGCACCGGACACCCGATTGACATAGCGCACAGCAGCCTAGAACTCCCGAGCGATCCACCAACCACAGCCTCCCAAGCAGCTGGGATTACAGGCATGCGCCACCACACCGGGCCCTGCTGATAATAGTTCCTCTTAATTAATTAGCCTCTTACAGTTGGTATAGGTACTTCCACCTTTTCATGTTTCTCTGAATGTATAAATATCTGCTTACTGTATGTACCATTCTATGCATCCGATGAAGCGGACTGTAGTCCACGAAAGCTTATGCTGAAATAAATTTGTTAGGCTCTAAGGTGCCACAAGTACTCCTGTTCTTTTTGCTGACACAGACTAACACGGCTGCTACTCTGAAACTTTTCCAGGTATATCACTCACTCACTCAGAGGAGGAGTGACAGCCTTCTCAGCTCACAGCTGCCCAGGTACTGCTGTACTCCAGGGCCCACCCCAACCAGCAGACATAAGACCTTTGCTGCACTTGCCCCCTCTCATCAGCCTGCGAAAAGTGATCAATGAAAGTGGGCTTTGTGCCCTTTGTTGTGATTTCTTCCCACTGATGAAAAGACTCTGGCAAATAAGTAGGTGCCCATTTGGAAGTGGTCTACATGGTAACAGATCTGCCTACACCTTAAGCACTGCTGAAGTGGTGCTGAGGCCTTGGGCTGACCCCTTGTGCCAGGTGTCTGTCACCCCACCTGAAACACACTCCAGGCTGCCCATGCAGGTGAGAATCGGATCCGCTGCCCCTTCCCCTCAGGTTCAGGGAGGTGAGTTAGCAAGGGGTCCCCAGGTCTCCACCAGGGAGGACAGCCAGACGCCAGCAGTATTCAGGAGCAGGTTCTGTTGCGTCTGGGGCTCTGTAACTTGCACAAGAACTGCCCTCCAGCGTCCAAACGCCTGGGGAAGAGGAAGAATTTTTAAAAAACCAACTCCAAACCAGAAAACAGATTTCTGTATTTAGCAGCCAGATTTCCAGCGCAGGATGCGGCAATGATGTAATGTTCCACTTCCAGAATCCAGCAACACTCTGCCAGCTGCCTGCACAGAAGCTCAGTGTTCCCTCCAAAAGGGGAAATGAAGATACTCAGAAAACACTACAATGTGTTTTTTATTGTACAGAGTGCAGCAGTAAAGAACTCCACGTTCCCTCCCCTTAGCCAGACTCTCAACCACCAGCACAGACAAGATACATAAAAGACAGCTGCTGGAGTTGGCAACAGCAATACCTGCCCAAGGTGCAGTGAACCTCGCAAAAGGTAAACCTCGCGATCCATGTAAACCCTCTGATTGGCAATGGTGGGCAAAGCGGAGGGAAGCGCCTTACCCCCTGCAGTCTGCACGTACAACGCCCTTGGATGTCACATGCTGCAATCAATCAACAGGTAAAGGCTGTGACTCAGGGATGGAGGTGCTCAACTTCCAAACTAACCTTCTGCAACACCTGATTGCTCATCTTTCAAACACCACCACAGACCTCAGAGAAAGGTGGCCAATTGCCTTTGACCACAGATCCCCTGGCTGTGAAATTAATCCTGGGTCCTCAGCTGGATCACACATACAGGTGTCCGATGAGCAGAGCTGGTGTGGCCAGCTCCCTATCAGGCAGGATCCTGCCCCTGACTCAGCAGAGAGGGCAGCCTTGGGCACAACACCTCTCCTGATGCAGCAAAACCTTCCTAGGATAGAACGGTAGCACCCACTAACATCTCTGCTCAGCACAGCCCCTGCAGGTCAGCGGGGAGCCCATTTTAGGGGGTGATGCACAGGGAACGGAAGAGCTGGACATCACAGCAGCCAAACCTTGACCTAAGAGGCTGCACTTCAGACCTGGTGGAGAGAGGGTTTCCTTTGGGAATCCCCTGAAGTGATACCTGAACCCCCTTCATCTACAACATTTCTCGCTGAGCCCCACCAGCGTGGGGAGGCTGCCCACCTTCCTGGGTCCAATTCCTCAGCTAACTCGTGTGGCAGCTGCTCTGTTCAGAGCTGGGGAATCCCTAGAGCCACACAACAACTAGCCTGGAGATAGAAAAGGGAAAGTGATCCAAACCCCAGCCCCCCTACCAATGATCTGTTACAACATGATCAGAAAGGGAGGGACCCGAGGTATCCGTCCCTGCGCCAAGCCAAGGGTAGTGACAGCAAGGGCAGAGCAACAACATACACAGTACCAGCTCCTATGTAAGGGAGACATTATCCCTATTTTACCTATGGGGAAACTGAGGCACAGAGTGAGGGACCAACTTGCTCACGGTCAGAGAGCTGGGGCAGAATGTCTAGATCTCCCGACTCTTGGCTCCTTCCTGTAAACCCCAGCATACTCCCTGCCAGAAGTAATCGCTCCAAGCCCCTTGCTCCAATCGCTGACATAGGCTGTAGTAGCTCTTCCCCAGCCCCACTGCCAAGCCCTGCTCCATTCCGGACAGAGACGTGTTCCCCAAAGCCTCTCTGCCCTGCCAACACCTTGGAGGAGCAGTCACAGAATGACAGACAGCTTCACCCGGCTGAATGAATCAGGCCTTTGTCTGGAGTCTTGGCTCCCTGGAAACTCAGCTCCGAGTCACTGCTCCCTCTCCTCCCACAGCGGGCGGATCCCTACCAGGAGAGCTATGGCCGCCCTGCTGAAGGACAGGGTGGGGGACACAGGGCAGCGCTAGCATTTCTGCACTACCAAGGGAGAGCCAGGAAAACCCTCTGGGGCTGCCCCAGAACTGAGACCCAGCCTGAAACTCACGGCACAGGCTGGACTGACCGAGCAAGCAAAGCACTGCCTCTGCTGGGCTCAGAGACCAGTGAGTATGCTCTGGATAGCAGCCTGGCACCCCCACATGCCAGCTTTCGACACTTCAGCTTAGAGAGCACAGGACAGCAGGTGGGACGCTTTCACCTCCCTCCCAGCCCAGCCTGGATCAGTTCACACTAGTCATTCTCCACCCACTGAAGACAGTGGCCCCATCCCTCCCTGGGCCTCACATTAGGGTCACCATATTTTCCCAAAGGGAAAAGAGAGCACCCCATGAGTTGTCCTGAAGCCCGCCTCACCCCTTATCTGTGTGCGGGACTAGCCCGAGTCCTCCCTGCCTCTCACCCAGGGTTGTCCTGAGGTCTCCCTACCCCCACCAGTGTGGGGCCAGCCCAAGGCCCCCCGCTGCCCACCTGCATGCAGGGCCCCCTCTCCCCATCCTCCCCAGCACATGGGGCCGACCCAAGGCCCCCTACTGCCCGCTCGTCCCTCTCCCCCTGGTGGCCTCCCTCCCCCCACCCATGTGGGCCTGGTCCTAGACCCCTGCCGCCTGCCCATGTACAGGGCTAGCTGGCACAAGCTGCTCTCCCTAGCCTCCCCTCCAGCACAGGGCTGGCGTTGCTGCATGCCCCCATCTCGCACATTCCTCTGTGCCCCACCAGACGTCACACCCCACTTTTTTGGCAAAACTGGGCATTTGTTGTGTTTGCTCTTGCCAGCTGAAGATCAGTTGGCAAGAGCCAATGGGACAAATGCCCAGTTTTGTCAAAAAAGTCGGGATGGCCGGGACAGGGCCTAAAAGAGGGACTGTCCCAGCCAAACGGAACATACGGTTACTCTACCTCACATGCAGTTGCCAGCAGGCTGGGCAGGTGGGCGAGCAATCCCCAGAGGCAGCCACCAGCCCCTGTTGAGTGGACATGCAGAGAGCTCAGCTCGCGCAATGGCCACAAGCTGACACACCCTGGGACAAAGACCCTGCCGGTGGCAGTAACCTGATGCCAACAGGCACACACCAGGCCCAAGAGCTTTAGAACCCTTTTGATCTCATTAAAGATGGGGCTTACGGGCAGCGGAGAGAACACTGAAGCCCGGCACCCAAGCTCTCTCCCCGGTGGGGCTGGCGTTTCCCAAGGCTATAGGGCCTCTGCCTGTTTCTGGTCCGAAAGGGAATTATCTGGAAATGGTGCCCACCCTTCCTCCCCCATCTTCAGAGACCCACACCGCTGCTGCTCTACAAATCAGCCAGCAGGGCTAGTGCCTCCCAGCCTCAAACCAAGAGTTGTGGGTATGCGCCACCCAGAGTGCCTCTTTGCAGGGGCACAAGCAGCTGCATGCCTCCCAGCAAGCTGGCACGTCAGAGTCTTTGCACAAGCACTTTGGTCTCTCGGCTCACCCAGTCCGTGCCAACCCTAAGTGTGCACCATGCACAGGGGCCCGTCAAGTCTCTGCCTGCGCAAGCATGAGGCTCTCTGGGAGCGTGCCTATGGCCAGGACAGGGGAGTCTCTGCACACAAGCTGCTCAGTGCCTCCGCTCTCAAGAGCTCCCTCCCACTCCTGTTGTGGGGCTCCCACGTGTGCTACCCAGCAGGGATCGAGGGAGCAGCCTGGCCCAGTGAGCACACGCACGAGATCCGACTGCATTTCCCTCTCTGCCCCAGGAACAGCACCTCCCGGCGGTGCCCATGACAACAGAGGCAATCCACACACTGCTCAGTCCTGCACTCTGCCTGAATGTGCTGCTTGTGGTGGCTGCATTGAGAGCACCTCGCCTGCTGCAGGCTTCACTCCCACCTCTTCCAGGTGTCTCTCCGCTCCAACAACCCGGCTTCAAGCACTGCCTGTGGACTACAGTCAGGGCAAAAACATGGGAGCAGCTGCCAAAACCTGCTGCAAACCAGCTCAGAAAAAAGATGTAAAAGCCGACAGCCCCTCTGGGGCCATGCTGCAATGCTCAGGGCAGCAGGGTAAAATCCCTCTCCCAGCTTCTTCACTGGGAGGCTCCTTCTGCCCCAGTGGGAATGCTGTGTATGCAGGGCATGTTTCCCATGTCCCCCTCTGTCCTGGACTCTGGCAAAGAGAGCACAGCTGTGTGGCCAAAAGCTACTTGCTCATCTGAGCATCACGCAAGGAGGATCTGCTTGGATTGGCTCCTGCTCTAATGAGCAGGCCTAGGTCAGCCAGTCAGGGACAAGAAACACAACAAAAACCAGGCCATCTGTCTGTAAAGACCCTCCTGCCGACACTGCCTGCCCCTGTCTTCTTGCTGCTGAGAAACAGTAGCACATCTGTGCCTGGCTGCAGCTGTGGGAAGCTGCTGGTATGGGTCAGACACGCTCCCCCCGAGCTCAGGCATGAGCCTCCAGGCCCATCCGGGAACTATTTCAAAGAGCAACACACACAGTTTGCAACCATTCTGAGTGCATCCCTCTGCAGCACTGGTCTTGGAAGAGACCATCTCCCATAGCTAACAACGTCATTACGAGGCCACAGGTCTATATGAGCAGCGACTGACAGAGTAGCTGTCCAGCCAGCAAAACACAGAGCAGAGAAAACAGCAGGAAGAGCTACACCGAATGGGTCTGAAGCTACATTGAGAGGAGCAGGTGGCAGGTGCTTACTCACAGCACCTGCAAGTGCGGTCTGGTCCATCTCTACCAGTTCTCCCCTCACTGAAGGATGGGGGCACGTATCTGGGGCAGGGCCTGGGGAGCACAGCATGGCACTGTGCATAACACAAGCAGTCCCCAGCCACACACAGCATGCAGGATGGCAGGGCTTCGGTAGAGCATCCTGAGTAACACACAATGAACAAGGACGGTGGAGGAACGGGGATCAAACCCACCAGCATGGCGCAGTTCTCTGCCATTCAGAAGCAGAATGGCTGGCAATGCAGCACCTCAGGGACACTCAGTTAAGAGGCAGTGTCTAGTTTCCTGCGAGGCTCCAGGTGTTAATCTGATTTACCAGCTGGTTTCACAGAGGCGCTAAGAGCTAGCAGGCCTTGCCTGGGAAGGGGAGAGGAGGGCTACACCCAGCCACCGCCCTGCATTATGCCAGTCTGTCGCTGCAGTCAGACACACATCCCACGGATTGCCAGCGGGGGAGCTGGGTTTCCTTGTGATCAGCTGGCAGGGCACATGGAGTCACTGTCTGACTGGACACACACACACACACACGCTCGCTCATGAGACTCCCCTGCCTTTGCTCACCAGGGCTCTCATAGTCTCACAGATGGGGAGCCCATCCAATCCACCCCCTCACGGACGTACCAGGGGACATCATCCTGGGGTTCCTGAGAAAGCCTTTCATTTCAGCATGCACACACCCCATCCCAGCCAATGGCTGCATCCAGTGCCCTCTGGCATATGCTAGCCCAGCTAGGAGTAAGCCCCACACATCTGTGCTGCACAAGTGCTCAGACAGCTCCACTCCACAGCCCTCCCTGGTGAGGAGAAGCAGGAGGTGCCTGGCAGAACATCGCAGACCTCTTCCAGACACTCAGAAACTCACGGTACACATGGGCCTGTCTTGGCTCCATCCAGCACCCAGTCTGATCCCATCAGTTAGCCTAGCAGAAAGCTTGGGAGCCCCTTCCTTTCTCCAGCTTTGTCTCCTATAGCTTGGTTCAGCCACACCACTTCTCCCATGTCCACACTATAGAGGGTTCCACCTTCAGCGTGTGGCCAGGTCCCCTCTCCACCACCTCACCGTCCTCTCAAGTGCTCAGGTCCCACCCGACTCTCCACTCGACTGCGCCTCTTGGCCAGTCCTTTCCTGGCCCTCCATCCACAGCCTTTTGTGCCCCAACCCTTGGAATGCTGCCATCTGGCACAAGGACCCGCTACAGAAAGTTACGACGCACTCAGGCCACAGCCAGCAATCCAGAAATGGGAAAATTCTGAAGAGCTGGGCAAAGGCAACCAGTTTAAATTGGGGGGGGGGGGGGGGGGGCGAAGGGGGGAAATGGAGGTTTTCCCCAGGGAATTCTGCCATGCCACAAACGGTTTCAAAGGCTCTTTCCGCCTCCATCACCGCCTCACACAGGCTTTCTCCCTCTCCAGGCAGGATCCCACACACAGAGTCAAACCTCACCCTCTTTACTCCCATGAGTAAGGCAGTCAACAAGTCGGTTACCTTATGGGGCCGGGTTCCTAGCTGCCATTCAAAAGCAAGTCATGCAAAGGCACAGCAAGGAGGTGGCATGTGAATTCGAGTCCAAGCTGGGGTGTGACAGGTGTGACTCTAAGTGAAGTTTCAGAGCGGTAGCCGTGTTACTCTGTATCAGCAAAAACAACGAGAAGTCCTTGTGGCACCTTATTTGGGCATACACTTCCATGGGCTATACAGTAGGGAGAAAAATACAGTAGGGAAGTATAAATACACAGCATATGAAAAGATGAGAATTGCCTTACCAAGTGGGGGGTCAGTGCTAACATGCCAATTCAATTAAGGTGGAAGTGGGCTATTCTCAACAGTTGACAAGAAGGGGTGGAGGAGTGTTACCCATCATGGACCGCACTTCAGGAAGCAGTGTACCATGCAGGGATATTGATGGCTGAGGGCTGCTAAGAGGAAAAACGCAGATTACAGTATTATCAGATGAAATTTATGGTAATGAAGGAAACCTGTCTGCCGAGAGATTGTTCCAAGAGCCCCACCCCAAGAGACGAAGAGACTCATTCCTTCATTATCCTGTCAACCCTCAAGCCAGGCAGCCACCCTTCTCATAAGGCACAAGAGCAGGAGACTAGAGCGGATGGGCCAGAAAAGGAGGGTAGTCTCAGGGCATGCAGCTCCTCAGGATGGGAAGTGGAAGGGATAAGTTAGTCCTCCCAGCTTCACCACAGAGAGGCAGCCGTCTTCACCTGGGTCCGTGGAAAGCTTGATTTCCTCTGTGCATTTCCACCAATGGACTCTACTCTGTGCTAAATAACGCTCTTGGTGAAATTCTGAAGAGGACTCTCGCCTTGAGGGGGTTTCCACTGGAGACTGAAGTTGGTCCCCACTAAGGAAAAGAGACTTATGTGTATGTGCCCATCTTCTTACAATCATAGAACCAGAGGGTTAAAAGGAGTCTCAAGGGTCAGCTAGTCTAACCCCCTACCAAGATGCAGGATTTGTTGTGTCTAAATCATCCAAGACAGGTGACTATCCAGCCCAGTTTTGAAATCCTCCAGTGAAGGAGCTTCCACAACTTCTCTGGGATTCAATGGATTCATTTTGTCTGGCCAGTCTTAAGACTAAAAAAAAAAATATCCTCCAATCCATGCCCGTCACCTTGCCATAGCTCAAATGTGGAAAGCAAGAGGTGAGACCCAAAACAAAGGCCACACAAAAATTAGCCATTGCCAGAACTGGACAGAGCTGTGGGATTCCTTCCTGTAGTGTAAAGGACTCTGTCTGTAACCTTGGCCACATGCCTCTCCATTCCTGATGTAAACAGCAGCATTCGACAGTAGAAAGGGAAAGGGATGTCAGATCTGCATGGCACATAAGGACGAAGATGAGCAACAACCCTGAAAGAGAGGGAAGCCTTTGAAGTGTGTCTGGCGATAATTCAAAGAGTTCTAGGCCCAGAGGAGATGGAGATAATAGTGGGAAAAGGGACCCAGTCACAGGCTGCATTGAAAACAAAGCCAACAGAAACACCAGGCAGCCGAGAACCTTATCTGCTACTTCCATTCACAGCAGAACACCCAACAAAGCCACTGCACATGCAAGATTACAAGCCCCTAGTTTTCTTCCACTGCCAATACCTGTGTCCCATTGGTCAGAGCCTCCAGCATGATCTATGGACACATGCCTTTTTCAATACTTTGTTGGGAAATTCAAAGCTTCCCTACATTTGTAGGTCTCCCTGACCCACCCTCTAGCATCTCAGGATGGCTGGGCTTTCCTCCCCCATCTCCTTTCGGAAATCATAGAAATGGGAGATGGAAGAAACTTATCAGGAGTGGGTATTCACCCACAAAAGCTTATGCTCCAATAGTCTATGAAGGTGCCACAGGACTCTGTCGCTTTATTAGGTCAAGTTGTCGCTCCCCTATGGGCAGGAGGCTCTGTCCTACAGAGTATCCTCCAGGGCTCCAGTATTAGGTGAACTACGCTATTGGCCTCCATCCCTTGCTTTTAGATTGCTCAGTGGCCTAACAGACCCTCAATTAGGAAATCTTTCCTGACATTTAACTGCATTACACTCTCACTCCTACCTCCTCAGACTTTTCTAAAAAATTCTTCTCCCTCCTTCTCATCTCCAGCCTTCACATATTTGTTGGCTGTTATGTCTCCCACTTCTTTGTGCAGCCAAGACATACATAGTTAGTTCTTTACCCGTAATTCAATCCCTCCAGCCCTAGAGTCACTGTTGTTGCTCTCTCTCTGAAGTCCCTCCAAGACCTGCACAAAACATTCTCGCAGTGCAGTCTCACCCACGGAGAGGAGAACTGTCACCTCCGTGGGGATCAATCAGGAATGGCTCCAAGTGAATTCTCTCCGCCTACCAGAACACCACTGTGAGTGGGATCAGAATCAGGATCTAGCTACGCAACCTAAAATTGCTCTGGCCTTTTTTGGCAGCCACGCTGCTTGTCTGATTTATGCTCCATTATTACCCCAATGTCTCTACATCACTGCTGTCCAGATTTCCCACTCCTATTGAATAGCTGTCTTCCAGATTATTTGGCCCCAGATGCTTTAGCTAGCATTTCATTTCCTGTCCAATAACACTAGCACTCTGCATTAATGCATTCTGCTTTTTTGCTACCTGTGTCTATTTCCTTCAATCCTTAATTCACTTTGTGCACTCTTCTTCTAGCTCATCTGGGATTTCTTCACCCATTTTCTTCCTGTCCTGGTGAGTCTGTTGCAGTTGTCCACTGCAATTTCTCTATTATTTGACATTTGGCTGCCATACCCTCTTTATTAAATTGTATCACACTGGTTCTGAAACTTGGACACTTCTTGTTCTAATGCAGGGGTAGGCAACCTAGGGCACGTGTGCCAAAGGCGGCACGCAAGTTGATTTTCAGTGGCACTCACACTGCCCGGGTCCTGGCCACCAGTCTGGGGGGGCTCTGCATTTTAATTTCATTTAAAATGAAGCTTTTTAAACATTTTTAAAACCTTATTTACTTTACATACAACAATAGTTTAGTTCTATATTATAGACTTATAGAAAGAGACCTTCTAGAAACGTTAAAATGTATTACCAGCATGCGAAACCTTAAATTAGAGTGAATAAATGAAGACTCAACACACCACTTCTGAAAGGTTGCTGACCCCTGTTCTAATGTGTTGTGTAGCACTGCTGTGAGCTGTTAAGCATTTGACTCACTCCACCCCAGAAGGTGCATTTCAGTAACAGATTCACTTGATAGGTATGGCTACTGTGCTGTAAATTCTGTGATGTGTTGTGAGATTCTTTGGGATGAAAGGTGTTGCACGATACAAACATATACTCCATTTAATGTTGAAGGCTATATAGCACCAGCCTTCTCCCACTGCACTCACATACGCTGGCATTCCAGTTCAAATAACTAGGCCAGCAGGTTTCAGATATGTGCACTAGGACAAACTCCGTCAGCTACCAACACTTTCAGATACTACAGGGGCAAACTGCTGCCAGCGCCTCTGGTGTAGAGCATCTTCCATCTGCAGCGTGATTAGCGGGCGGGAGGCCCATGCCAGGCTTTGAGCCTCGGAGAGGAAACTCCAGCTTTACACCCTTCCAATCAACCTCACACACTGCCAAGTCTAAGCCCAAGAGGTCCGCTGCCTTCTTGCTTTAGGGCAGACCATGTGATGCAATGAGCTGCCCTCCATCATGACAGCCCAAACAAGGAGCAGTCACTGTAATAGTATGAAAAATAAAGTCCTTTCCCAGTGAGGCCATTTCCTTTTGCCCTCCAGCTGTGAAGAGAAAGGGGCATTTGAACAGCTGGGAGCCTCTCAGCAGCACATCAGGAGAGCACCTGATAAAAGCCTGAGGGGAGACTCGCTGACTGCTGCACCATTCTGAACCAAGGCGTTTCCTGATGCTCAGGGCCTTGGCAGTGCATCATTAGCATTCGGCTGACAGCACTTTCTGTGTTTCATAGCGTATTTCCCAGGACTCGGGGAATGGTGAAGGGTTCACCATTCTGCCCACAAGCTCAGGACCGTTCTGGCTTATTTAATCATCTGTGCGAGTGTCCAAACAAGAACATCCCGACTCCAGGCACAGCTCCTCTCCCCCTCTTGCTGCTGACAGGACCCAGATTAGCGGAGCTAAAAATATAGAAAACTAGTTCAGAGGAAACAACAACAGGCAAAGGCAGAGAGCTCAGAGTCAGGCTGTGACCCAGCCTTTCCTAACAGCGTGTCTGGACTAGGATGAGAGAAGTGGGATTTTAGATCATGTTGCTAGCACCTTCTAACACGACTTCAAGTCTTAACCCAGGCTCATCCCACAGGTCAGCTCGACCAGCTAGCGCGTGTGGGGGTACAGCTTGCCTTGTCTACCTTCATGTGTTAGAATGTGGTCGCTAACATGCTCTAGAAATCTACCTTTCCCCTTCACCAGGATAAGCCCTAAATCTCTCACTTGGATACTCAGGGGCTTCCTTCCTGCAGGCAACAGCTCACGCTTCGAAGAGAAGCCAGCTATGTTCCTCCTGTCTCTGCAGCGGATGCCAAAATTATCAACCTGCACTTCTGTTTAACCACTTGAATTTTCAGTTCCCTGTGCTTCGGTGGGGGCCCGATCCCACATCCAGGGAGTCCATGGAGAGCTTCCCACAGACATCTGTGAGAGCTGAATCAAGCCCTTCAAGAGAGACAGTAGCTTCTTCAGGCAGCTGGGGCCCAATTTTCCATTGCCCTGGTACTGTTTTGCACTGGGATGAATGTCAAGTGTACATAGTTACCCCTCCAACTGAGTAGCATTTTGCACCCACTGTGTAACTGACTTCAGCTCAGTGTCTGAATGTTTGGCAACGTCAGTTACTTTTAAACTAAGCAGTTTCTTTTAAATATAACAGGTTATGCTGGTAGCCTGAAAAATGGCAAAGAAGGACAGCTGAGCGATGAACCTACATGCTTGCTAACTATTAGGGCCTAAAGCGAAGGCTCTGCACTGTTCTACTAGCCAGGAGATTTCCTCTAATAGGTGACGCTGGAAAAACAGAGCAGCTCCCTGTAACAGCAGCAAGACTTGCAGGGAAAACACACAGCCCTGAAAGGTAATGGAAGAAGGAAATCACTCTGACTAGCTGGGTTACACGCATTTGTAACCCACCCACTGAGAATCATGTAGGCTGTCCCCTCTGTCCCCACCCTGATGTATATCCATCCACTGCCATTCACATTTTTCATTTTTTCTCCAATTCGGAGCTCAGGCAGTGCCCATAGGATCACTATAATTGTCAAGCCCTCTCCACCACAAACCTGCCAAAGCTGCAAACCAAAGTCAATCACTCAGTCTTCTGGCTGATGTTCTCTGCGCACCAGACACACTGCGGGGCCACAGGGATGGGATCGTAGCTGCTGCTGACGGCTTGTTGCCATGGTTTGTTTTATTAAAAAAAAAAGCACTGACGCATCTGCCTGCCAACACGAGTCCATAGAAAGTTACATAGATTTTGTGACCAAACATAGTAAAAGAAACACGGCTGGTCCAGTCGGTGACCCCCTCCAATCCAGCACATATGTCTTTAATTGGCTACTTTGGCCTGTGCTCTCCTCAGGCCTGGGAGAAACTGCACTGGTCTTTATAGCATCCCATTCCATGGCAGGGAACAAAAGGCTCTAGACTGAGAACGCTTGTGGTTAGGGCCAAGCTCTCTCTGAAATCTGCCCCGATTTGCTCATGACCAGGGCCTGCTTTCTGGAGCCCGTTGGTTTGGTGAGGCAGAGAGGTGCTTCATCTCCTCACCACCTTCCAAGCCCCTGAAGGAAATTCTACACTCTTCATTCTTGCCCTCTCCCATGGAGACACACCAGGTTTCCCGTATGCCCCATAACTTGCAGAAACCACAGCTCTGGAGAGACGAGGACCAACACCCATTTTATAAGGGAGGAAGCAGGAGCAGAGAGGGGTCTGAAGGCACAATCTGACTGACTGGCCTGTGCCGATGAGAGCCCAGCACCACACGGGATGCCAGGAATTCACTGGCCAAAGTTTTAATACAAACATGGAGTCCACACGGCATCACACACTGCGTGTACTCCTCCTCTGCTGGAGGCCCTCCACAGCCTTGGACCTGTTGCTTCACGATGTATCTGAGCCTTTGAAACTGCACATCCTGGCTGCCCCTCCACTCAAATGTATTCCTACAAACCTGTAGTGCAGGGTCCCAGAGAGCTTCAAGCTACCCAAAGATAACTCCATGCATTCGCTCAGGGAACACCAGATCTGCCAATTACCCTTCACCATCCTATGGATGGGTGGAAGTAACTGCACGACAGGGCCTGCTAGTGCAAAGTCACCTGCCAACACAGTATCCAGTGCAGCGCAGCCAGTTTCCTCCTGAGAGCCCAGGCAGAGAGCCCTTCCAGGGCTGGGAAGGGACCCGTGCCACAATGCATTGCAGGCACTCTCCTTTTTCTGCAGGATGTCACCTGCTCTTCAAAATTATCCATGCTAAAGTTAATCAAAAGGAAGCCCACTGGACCAAAGAGTAAGGTGTAAAATGCCATTTGGGCTCGATTGCTAGGAAGGGAAGCCAGAGACATTTTCCCCTCCCCTCCTGCACCACTCATTCAATAGTTTCCCAGCCCAGAAAGGCATCGTCCCCTCTCAAGCCTGCATGGAAAGGTGAGGGTGAACAGGATGAATGACACAACAGCCTGGAAACCCTCCATCTGCAATTTCATAAGGACAAATTTAACCAAACCCACTTGGCCTGTCAGCGGGGTTTGAACCCAGGCCATTCAGTGGTATAAGCCTTTACCACTGGAGGACGAAGTCTATTAGTGGACTCAAACTTTGTATAAGAACCAGCCACTAGACGGGGACAAAGAACCCCCTCTCCTTACATGGGTTGCACAAGCACAGAAGAGATTAGCATGGAGCGACGTCTGGGTGTGACCAGGAACATCTGTAGGGTGTCCAATGTAATTTCCTGCATTTTACAAGATTTTAGACATTTCATACAAAAGCTTTTATTTTATCTTTTAATCTACCTGCCTCCCTGGAGCTCGGCATTAGACCAATGCTCCATCCTGGTAGAAAGCCAACAAAACTCCATTCTGACCCAGCTGCCTTTGGGTCTTGGCTGGTATGACCCATCAGGCACACACAAAACCAGGAAGAAAGCCATGCAAAAAAAGACAACATTAATATTAGAGGGGAAAGCAAAACCAGAGCAGGTTCTCTACTGACCCACACTGGGCACCTGGGACCCACCTCCCATTCTCAGCAAGGTCTCCCAACCCTTGTCCTCAGAACTGCTTATATAGCACCTTCCGGGTGCATGGTGCTGTACAGTAAGAGCGGGATGGCTTTTAGTCTAAAGGCAGCAGAGGTAATATATATTGGGTACTGGGCACAGATCTGACCCTGCATACGTAAAGTCAGACCTATGTGTGATGTAACAGAGGCTACTCATTCTGTGTCTTTTATTGTAACATTTTCTTAATAACTGTATGGAAAATGTGTTTTGCCTCACGTATTTTTGTTTCTCCCCCCCGCCCCCCCATCTGGTTCTTTTCAAGTTGTGTCTCTAACTTTTCTTCCCCCTTCATTCAATTTCCTTTCCCTCTCTCAATTTCCCCTTTCCTATTTTCTCTCCGCCTCCCTATGCTCTTTCCTGGACAGTGATCAATAAATAAAGCTCCCTAACTGCTCACTTACTGCCTAAAAACTAAAGCTCCTGTTCCTGAAAACACTTGCACAGCACACAGGAGCGTTCCGCGGATCAGAGCTTAGGCTCTCGCCACACCTGCTGTCAATCAGCAGTTCAGTGAGAAATGGAAGCAGCACTCACTCCCTGCTGACCCAGCAGCATGGAAAAACTTAGGTAGGCTAGATACTAGCTGGCTTGCAGGGGAGTCTCCTGCCAGTCCCAGGCACACCCAATCTGCCTCTCAGCTGTGCTGCAAGGAGAAGCCATGAGCTGGCTCCCAATGAACAGCAGAGGAGGAGGGGAGCCACTGAGAACTGCAAGGATGAAACACAGCAATATATTAGGTGCTCTCACCTCCTGCAGGGGTTTTTGCAAGGCTGTGTCTATGGTAATTGTGGGATGGAACACAGGTAGGAACAAGTGGTTAATTAACCAGGCATGTTAATTAACCTGTCCAGATCTGTTCTAGCAATCATTTCAGGGAAGTTCTCTGGCCTGGGTTACACAGGAGATCAGACTAGATGATTACAGTGGTCCCTTCGGGCCTTGGAATCTATGAAACAGTTAGCAACTGGCATCTTGTCTTTCAGACCACAAGCTCTTTGGGAACAGAGCTTGCATTTACATCTGCACCGCACTGAGCACAGTGGGGCACACCCTGGTGTGGCCCTTAGTCATTACTGCTATAGAAATGTTTGCTCATAAGCAGCAGACATACCTCCAGTGAAGAGGCAGGAAGGAAGGCTACTGCAGGAAGGCCTATGCGATTTTCTGTCATTTGTAGTATTTGTCCAAGTACACTACAACTGTGCTAGTCACCCCACTCTGCAGCTTTGGGCCATTTCCTGCTCTCTAGGACTTTCACAGCTAAATCCCCGTCAGCTGCTTGTATTCTGATACCGGAGACAGGCGGCAACTTGCTAGAAACCCTGGCTCCTGAGATGGACACGCCCAGAGAGCAGCCTCTCAGACATCAAAATAGGAGATTATATAAGAGCCAGCTTCCAGGCCATCAGCATTATCCCTGGCAATAAAGCAGCTGTGCTTAAGTCACCCATATGGTCACTGCCATGCAGGCTGTGCTGAAGAGAAGGCTGGAGTTTTCTCAATATTTTAAGAAAATCTATAATACACATACAGACAAAATCCTCACAGTCAGCCATGCAGAGCCGACCTGGGCTGGAGATTTTCAGGCCACGGGCACTGGAAAACAGCAAGCATCTATTTCCAAGGACAGTGGTTACTTATTAATTGCAGAGCTGCTTCTGCTCTCTTAGCTTGAATTTCTCCAGAGCAAACAAGCCTGCACAGAGCTCTGTAAAGGACAGAAGGAAGCGGTTCTGGCCAGGATATTGTATTCCTAAATACAGCGGCAGAAGGAAGCTGATACACAGATGACCGGTGTAGCAATGATTGGCATTGGGCACTTCGACAACAGCCAATGGGCCCCTTTACTGAGCTCAGACCCAGCAGCAGCAACCAGGGATCAGACTCCCCTTCACTGCACTCAGGGGGTCTGCTCACCTCCTGCTAACACTTGTTCCCCTTTCCTGTGATGCTGGGCTGCTGCTTACCAAGGGTTCCCCTGTGGGGAGCTTAGGCTGCTCCCCCAGGGTATCAGTGAGAGGCAGCTTGCCTCCATTCTTTTCCTATGGTGGTGGTTACTGCTGGCCTGAGCTACAGAGGCTGATGCTGGTCTGTCCAGAGAACAGCCGGATGAGCCTTACACCCCACCCCTGCCGCCCAACTCAGAAGCACTCTCCAATCTCAGATGCTGGCCAGTACTGGCAATCAAATGATCCCAAGCTAAAAGCCTCTCCCCCTGCTGCCCCCAGACAGCAGGTACCTCATTCCACACGCACAAAATTTCCCCCCAATACCTCAGCACTCGCTGCTGCTGCCAGTTGCACAAAAATGCTAAATTCTGGGGCTATTTGGCCACTTCCTCCTCATGCCTGTGGGTACATGCCAGCCCATGCCATTCTTTGGCCAAAGAAAGCCATCCCCTCGCAGCAAAGCTCCCTGACTCTGTAACTGCATGCGCGCTCACACACACACCGCCAGACGAGGTCCTTTAGAACAATGCAATCAAGAACAAAAAGCGCCTGTTTGTTATCTGCCTGCTTGGGTTCCAGCAGATGGACAATAAATCGCACGTATTTGTTACATATTTTGTCTTTTTAACTTTGTATTCCGCTCAGAATTCTGTGATAAACATTGCACAGAGGAAGCAGCAAGATGCAAGCTGCTGCAGTCCTCTCTCTACAGTTCACCAGTCTGAAAACAAAGGCGGGTAGCGAGGGGCCATTCAGAATTTTCCCCCAGGCACAGGCCACAAAGGCAGTGACCCTGCAAAACTCACTAGGAGGCCTCTCTTTTGTATTGGTAGCTTAAGAAATACTCAGTTGTTTTGCTTCAGGCTGGCTGTGACCACCAACTCTTCCTGGTGGAAGACATGGGCTACTTGCAGCTAGGGGTCTAGGAGTCAGCTACAGAAAATTAGCATCAAGCAGTTACTTTTTCACTTAAATAGTCCCAACAAGTATTCACTGGATCTTTAAAATTGCATACTAAAAAAAAGAAAAAAAAAAAGGGTAGACTAACCAATGGCCCAGCTGCTACTGGAAAAAATGTCCCAGGCCACAGTGTGCTTTTTCAATACCCAAAAAAAAAAATCTATTTTTATGTTTTCCTGCACTTTAACCTCATTCTGTAATTCAGGAAACACCCACATCCCTCTCATTACAAAGGCAGGGTCTGCCAGATTTTTCCGTGGAGTAAAAGGCAACAGGAAGACTGAAAGTTAATTTCCATCAATAAAATTACTGCTATTTCTGGACAGCTGCCCATTTCAGTACATGAGCATCTCAACAAAGTCGGGGGTGGGACAGAGGGAAGAGAAAAAGAATTTGGTTACATTTTCATGAGATTCAGAATATCAGCTCCTGTCATCTAAAATAATTATAACCAAGGGTCATTCATCACAAGAAAGTAACACTTCCAAACAAGCAGGACTTTATTAATCAGTCTCCATTAATTTAAGGGGCAATAAAGGAATTCATGCGCACACACAACCTATGGAAGATAATTCTGCTATTACTTTCCCACTAGGTTATGTGATTTATTAGTCAATTGCAGTGGAAGTTCAAAATAAAAACTGGCCTTGGAAACAAGAAGCAGGAAAACACCTCTTCTTCTGCCACTTTCCTGATATGTTTGGATTAGATCTGGTCAGGAAGTGATGTCCCTAACTTGCAGGAAAAGTGTTCGATTTTTGTTCATACCAAGAGAAATGAACACGTTTTGATATTTGGGTTGTGGGTGGGGTTATTTGCAAGATATGTCAATCAAAGCATACCGTTTTTGCAACATTTTCCATCAAAAAAGTGTTTCAACAGAAAATTGTGGATCAGCTCTGTCTCCGATTGCTTTTGCCACTCCCTTGAATACAGACCACCTTGGCTGCCATAGAACCACCATTGGCTCTGTGGCACAGTCTCCCCATACCCCCTTCCTCAGACCCCACAGAAGCCCCCCTCCCCCCCAAATAAAGCCAGGTCTCCATGGGATGTCAGGCAGCAAAGGCTGAGCTGGGGCTGGGAGGAGCCAGGAAGGAGCCACAGCCCATGGCATGCAAAGATGGCTTCTATCCAAGCAGATTTCTGCATGCTGTTGCTGCAAAGTAGGGAACGTGGGGTGTCTCTTCTCTCCCGGTTATCACCTGCTCCGTGCATCTGGGCAGCTTATTTACGTAGTTGTGGGTGGATGGTCACTCAGGGGCAGCATGGCACCTGCATAAACCCATCTTCCCTGGGACCATGGGGCAAGAGGGCGGGGGAAGCAAAAGAGCCCAGAGCTTCTGTAGGACTGATGCTTCCACTCATCACAAATCCTGGGAATGCTGACCTGATCCCTCCCTAGATGGGGAAGATTGGAAGTGAACTCTGCGAGGTCATGGTTCCTCTGGCTCACTCCCATGGGTACTTCTGCTTGGGCACAATATGGCCCCATCTCCCTGACTGCAGCTGGGGCAGTCAGGCGAGGACAGTCTTCTCCACTACCAACAGCAACCAGTGATTCCACAAGAACAGAGTCACCCAGAGAGCAGGGAGAAAGAAACTAACGTCAGACTGGGGCCTCCAGGAAAACAGACACGGTATTTTCAGCTTAAAAGGGAAAGATTCACACACAAGGGAAGAAATCCAACAGGCTGAGTTATTCCCGCCCCCACAAAAAGATTTACTTAGAAGGGGAGAAAAAGCAAATTCCTATTTCTCAGTGTTTACTTGGAGATGGCTGGAGCGGAATGAAAGTGCACAACCCTTCCCAAAGCTTTGAACGCTCAGATGCTATCATAACCCCATGGTATTTCTCTATCAAAATAAACAAACAGGAGCAGCAAGGACTGGGGAAGATGGATGCATGAGCTGTCACACACACTTCGCTACATGGCAGTAGATCATAGGAGGGAGATGGGAACTATTCTCCAGGGTGGGAATAACCTGCAAGCAGCACTAGCCAAAACTAAGCTGGAATGCAAAACTAACTAATTCAATCAGAAAGTGATCTGGGTAATGGAGATTAATTCCCCAGGCCTTTAAAATGATCCTAATCTTCAGAAGTAATTCCCAGGACTCTAAGACCATGACAGGTTGGAGAAGGGAGTAAGTCAAAGCCACATTCTAGTTGGTGCCAAGCTACATTCTGGACCGTGTACTTTTCACATCATAAAAGCGGTATTGGAAGAGGTACGTTTTCAAATGGCAGCAAGGAGTCAGGAGACCTGGGCTCTAGTCCCAGCTTGGCCATGACCAGCTCTATAAGTTGGGGAAAGTCACTAAAACCAGGATGCTCCACTGGAGATGCCCTGGGTCTGATTTTTAGGGGTGCGGAGCAGCCATCTCTTCAACTGCAGTCAGCAGGAACTTTGGGTACTCAGTGCTTCTGGGAATGGGGTCCCAGGTGCCTCAGGCTGGGCACCCCAAGAACGGCCATCCCCAAATTCAGAAGCCACTTTTTAAAATACAAGTAAGTCTCTTTGTGCCTCAGTTTCCACATCTGTAAAATGAAATTAATACTACTTTATCCACCTTTGTAAAGTGCTGTGAGCTCCATTAGTGAAAAGTGCGCTATAAGTAGAGTATTTTACATACATTTACAGTAAAGGAGAACAAAGCAGTTCAGACACTTTGTAAATGGTTTGGATGAGACATGCTCTGTACTTCAACATGCAGATTTGTGGGGGGGAGGGTGGCACACATGTAGGTAACCTTTGCATTCTCTCTCTTTGCAGTCTGTAGATGCTGCTGGAACTCATTTCTGACTTTTACCTCCCATTCTTCCCACTACTGCCAAGTTCTCCTGTCTTTCTAAAAACAACTTTGCCCATCCTCTGGAAAGTCAATGTGTCCCAATTCAGGAGGGCCTCTTGGCACCGCCATCCTGGCAATACTGGTCAGATCAAAGCCACTCAGCACCCACAATAAGGGTGAGATTTACGGATAATTATAGACCAGTCAGCCTAACTTCGTTATCTGGAAAGATACTGGAACAAGTTATTAAACAATCAATTTGTAAGCACCTAGAGGATAACAGGGTTATAAGGAATAGCCAGTATGGATTTGTCACAAACTAATCATGCCAAACCAACCTAATTTCCTTTTTTGACAGGGTTACTGGCCTAATGGATAGGGGAGAAGCAGTAGATGTGATACACCTTGATTTTAGTAAGGCTTTTGACACAGTGCCACATGACATTTTCATAAGCAAACTAAGGAAATGTGGTCTAGATGAAATTACTGTAAGGTCGGTGCACAACTGGTTGAAAGACTGTAGTCAAAGAGTAGTTATCAATGGGTTGCTGTCAAACTAGGAGAGTAAATACAGTGGGGTCTCACAAGGGTCAGGCCTAGGTCTGGTACTAGTCAATATTTTCATTAATGATTTGGATAATGAAGTGGAGAGTATGCTTATATAATTTGTGGGAGACACCAAGATGGGAGGGGTTGCAAGCACTCTGGAGGACAGGATTAGAATTCAAAACAACTTTGACATATTGGAGAATTGGTCTCAATTCATCAAGATGAAATTTAATAAAGCCAAGTGCAAAGTACATCACTTAGGAAGGAAAAACTAAATGTACAACTACAAAATGGGGAATAACTGGCTAGGCAGTGGTACTGCTGAAAAGGATCTGGGGTTTATAGTGGATCACAAATTGAATCTGAATCAACAAAGTGATGCAAAAAAGGCTAATATCCTGGGGTGTATTAACAGAAGTGTTGTATGTAAGACATAGAAGGTAATTGTCCTGCTTTACTTGGCACTGCTGAGATCCCAGCTGTAGTATTGTGCAGTTCTGGGCACCACACTTTAGGAAAGATGTGGATAAACTGGAGGGAGTCCAGAGAAGAGCAACAAAAATGATAAAAAAAGTTTAGAAAATCTGACCTGTGAGGAAAGGTTAAAAAACCTGGGCATGTTCAGTCTGGAAAAAAGACGACAGAGGGGCAACCTGATAGTCTTCAAATATGCCAACAGCTGTTATAAAGAGGATAGGGATCATTTTTTCCCCATGGCCACTGCAGACAGGACAAGAAGTAATGGGATAAATCTGCAGCAAGGGAGTTTTAGGTTAGACATTAGAAAAAGTTTCCAGCTATAAGGGTAGGTAAGCTCTGGAATAGGCTTCAAAGGGAGGTTGTAGAATCCCTGTCATTGGAGTTTTTTAAGAACAGGTTGGACAGACACCAGCCAGGGATGGTCTAGGTTTATTTGGCCCTGCACAGCCCAGGGGGCTGGACTTGATGGCTTCTCCGGGTCCCTTCCAGCCCTACCTTTCTGTGAGTCTATGATCTCAGCACACTGGGTGCACGACGGACGCTGAGCTGTTTTGAGAAATCTGGTCCCAGCTGCAGAACCGAGCACTTGAGAGATTGCCCGCCCCCCGCCCCGGTCAGCCATGCACACCCATCTGGGCAGGGGATCAGACCACTTGGCAGGGATCCCAATCACCCTGTCCCAGCAAGAGCACACAGGGACTCTTCCAGGGAGCCAGTACCAGAGGACCAGATCAGGCGGAGCCCTCACAACTTTACAGATACAACCAATGCAGGTGTTTCCCCCTAACCAACCAAAGCAGCAGAGGTTTAGCTGTAACCTTGCCCTGCCCCACCCTATCCCTGTAGCCTCTACTCAGCATGTTAAATCCAAGCAGAGAGCCATAGACCAAGGGTCCGGTCTGTATAAAAACCAGTCATAACATGCTCAGCTGCCCTCTGTTCCCAAAGAGGGGGAGCCTGCAAACTGGAAAGGGGGTGCACCCAGGCTGGGGATGGGCTCAGCCCCCTTATTCCCAGGTAGGGGTGCACACAGGGTGAGGAGGGGAGACGACAGCTGCCGTCCCCGCCCCGCCAAGAACGCACAGACTGGGGATGGGCTCAGCTCTCGGGAAGGGGGGAGTGCGGTTGCGGGGGGGGGGGCACCCAAGGTGGGCAGCACGGGGGGAGGGGTCGCAGCCCCTACTGCCGGGTTGGGGCTGCACCCAGGATGGAGGGAGAGTAGCCTCCCCTTTCCCCAGGCTGCGGGGACTGGAGTGTGTGAAAGGCCGGTACCAGTGCCTCCTGGGGGGCGGGGGGGAGAAGAGCTAGGCTAGGCTGGGGAGCGCAAGGGGTCAGCCCCTGTTCCCGGGCGGGAGTGCCCCAGACTGGGGAGCGAGGGCAGGGAGCACCGGTCCGTGCCCGGGGGGATGCCCCAGGCTGGGAGATAGGGGTGGGGGGCACCGGTCCCTGCGGGGGGCTCCGGACACTCACCGAAGTAGACGGCCTTGGCGCACCGGGGGCACTTGGCTGCCATGCCGCGGGTCGCGCAGCCGGCGAGACGCGCTGCTGTGTGCGGGTCTCCCAGCTCCGCCCGGCCCAAGCTCCGCGCCGCGCCGCCCACAGCCCGGCTCGCCCGCCCATTGGCCGCGCTGCGAGCTGGGGGCGGCTCCCTCCCCGCGCGGCGCCGCTGCTGAGACCCACGCGCGGGCCGGCGCCCCAGCAGGTGCACGGAGCTGTCTCCCCCCCGCCCAGCTGCACGAGGCGCCCCCCATCACACGGGGCTGCGCTGTCTGCACCCCCCGAGCGCGGGGCCGGAACCGGGGAGGGCTGGAGACACCGGCCCGGCACGAGCGGGGAGTTGCCCCTGCTGCCGCGCATCACTCGTCTCTGCTGAGCACAGAGCCAGGGCGGGAGGCTGGGAGCCGCAGGGCTCCGCGGACCCTGGGCCAGAGCGAGCTGCACCCCGCCCAGAGATGGGTCCGGTCCCAAACTCCTGGGCAGAGCAGGAGAGGGCCCCAGGTGTCCACTCCGCACCCTCCCCCCAGCCCAGCCACGCTGACCCCACCTGAACAGGGAAGGCCAGTCCCCCTGGATGTGTAGACACGCCAGCCCCAAAGGCTGCAGGGAGTTAGACACAAAACTGATGACAAAGTAAGAGGCCCAAGCCCAGGAGAAAGGTATGTGTGATGGGAAAGCATGGACAGTGAGTCAGGGGGCACAGCGCTCCTGGCCAGCTGCGGAGGTGATGATTCCCACCCTTGGGTGGCAGTGAAAGAGGAGGATGGGGTTAGGGGAGACGAGCAGGATTGGGTTCATACCTCTTTTCGAAATCAAAGGAAGCAGGATTGTGCTCAAAACTACCTACAACAAAACTCATTGATCAATTTGCTTAATTGCAACCTCTTTCCTTCCAGCAGAAGGAAATAGGGCTACTTCCACCCACCTTTTTGACCTCTACAAGGGGGTAAAAGCGCAGTGTATGTGCAATGTATTATTATTAGCCACATTTTCCAGATATAGGATAATTAAAAAAACCCAAAGATTAAGTAGCCTGTTTTTTTAAGTAGACTGCAATACCAGGCCTGGTATTGCAGTGGGTAAGGCATTGGCCGTGGAAACGTGAGCACATAGGTGGATGTGCCATCACATTGACTAGCTGGCTTGTTAGGAGTTTGGAGGAGTACTGAACGTGCTGCTCACCCTGCAGGGCTAGATTAGGTCTGTAATGGTGTCGGGTGTACAATGAAGTGCGCCACCGGAGCCATTTTCTCCTTGTCCAGTGACTGCCACTCCTTAAACTAGCACTCTGGTGATGCTTCCAGATGATTTATTTAACATTTAGCTAAGGTGGTTGTGATGACATGGGTGGCCCCACCTGTGTGTGTGTTTCTCACGGGGCAGTGTGGGATTGATAATGTCTTTAATGAGATGTTTCCTGACTTTGAAGCAGGTGGGTTTAGTATGCTCTGGAAGAGCTCAGAGCACTGTTGTCACTGATTTTTTGAATGGAATTCTGTGAAGTTCAGAAGTGTTGGTTGTCACAGGATTAGCTCGCCCCAAAGTAACCAGGACACCTCCTCACTGTGACCAAGCCAGGGGCTCTCTCCAGCATAGGGTGACCAGATGTCCCGATTTCTATAGGGAGAGTCCCGATATTTGGGGCGGGTTTTTATATGGGCTCCTATAACCCCCCACCCCCTGTCCTGATTTTTCACACTTGCTATCTGGTCACCCTACTCCAGCAGTCAGCACAGCCCCATCCTCCGGGAGGTATAATGCAGCGAGGCCTGGTTGCGAATAAGCTCCCCCTGCCCTGACCTTTCAGGCCCTTTCCTGCCTGCCAACAACCCCAGGAAAGGGAGAAATTCCTGCATCTCTTGAACCCCAGATGGGTAGCAAACTTTATCACACTCATTGCTCAACTGTGGGTCCTCGGTCACATCCCATATGGGGGCTGCTGGGAGATGTATGACCCCACAGAAGCTCTAGGCCACCGTGTCTTGGGAGATCTGGGGAACACAGCTGCTTCACCATCCTTTGTTTCCAAGGGTGAAGGGTCTGCCCCCTATGCCCCTCCTCACCCATGTGTCCAGACTCTGCACAGAGCTGGGAGATACAGAGATGTGCCCTCTTCCAGGCCCACAGAAGCCTGAGCAGCATCAAACCCTTACAAAAATAAATTAAAAGGATTATTCCCCATTTATTGCCAGATCATCAAACAGCTAGCAGTGCCCAGGGACTTGCAGTACAGTTTTGCTTGGTTACCATGGCAACCACAGCATCAAAATTCCTTCAGCTGTTTATTAAAACAGAGAGAAGACTCAAGATGAAACCCTGGAGATCTGACAGAGACGTGGTTCTTTGTTCGGAAGAGTCTGGCTGGGGTTTTTAGCAAAGGTATTGGGCAGACGGCTCCTTGCTGATATCAAAAGGGACGGTGGGGGAGAGACAGGTTAGGCTGGATGCTGGATTTCAGTCCAACAGTCTGATTTATTTTAGCAAATAATAAATTTTCAGATAAATGCATTTTTCAGGGTATCAAAACTATTTGTGAATTTGAGTCTAATTCAGTGAACAGTTTCAGTCCAAAAAAAACCCCAACCCCTGAAAACAAAAACTCCATCAATGTCAAAATAGATTCCTAGATTCTAAGGCCAGAAGGGACCATTGTGGATATCTAGTCTGACCTCCTGCATAGCATAGGTGAGAGACCTGCCCCCAAATAATTCCTAGAGCAGATCTTTCAGAAAAAATCCAATCTTGATGTAAAAATTGTCAGTGAGGGAGAATCCACCACAACTCTTGGTAAGTTGTTCCAATGGTTAATTACGTTCACTGTTAGAAATGTATGCCTTATTTCTAGTCTGAATTTGTCTAGCCTCAGCTTCCAGCCAGGGCCTCTCTACTGTCTCCTCCCCACTCTGTGTCCTTGGCGATGCCACCAAACAGCCTGTATTCAGCAAAAGGGGTTACACTAACAGAACGGAAAAGAAAAACCTGTAGGCAGCTTCCTCTGGGCTATGGGCCCCTCTGACTTCAGAGGCAATGTCACTGTCCACGTCAGAGGTCACTGGGCTCCAGTACAAGTCTCAGCTCGTTTCCTCTTCAGCTCAGGGGATCTGCACCTCCTTCTGCAAGGGCACGGGCTCTGCAAGCTGTCAGCCCTTTCTCCATGGCTGGAGAAGCTTAGCCTTCCTAGAGCGGCCCCCATCTGCATGGAGATCCCTCTTTTTAACACCTCTGCCAGTCCTGGAGTGATTTGCAGGCACGGAAGGGCTGGACCACTCCAGCCCAAAGCAGCTCCTTAACCCCTTCCATGCCACTGTGGGGTTTATGTACCCTATCGTAATGCCATGTTAATTTTATATCATTCCAGTTTTTTAATCAAAATCTTGTGCGGTACCAAGCCAAACACCTTACAGAAGTCTCAGTGTGTTACGGCAACACTATTACCTTTATCAACAAACTTGTAATCCCATCAAAAAAAGCAATCAAGTTAGTCTGACAATCAATTTTTCCATAAGTCCATGCTGATTGGCATTAATTACATTACCCTCCTTTACAAAACAAAATGTCTCCTTTTGAAAATGTCACCACAAAGCATTGACAGTTTGTTTCAAATCAATGTTTTCAACATGTTTCCTTCGACCCAAACAAAATGTTTTCAGCTTTTCGCTTTGGCGAAAATAAACGGTAAAAATATCAGTTTGGGTTCAAAACAAACCTTTTTTTTTTTTTCTTTCTTTTTTGGTTTAGCCACTGAACAGAAAAAATCGATTATTCACTTAGCTCTACTCAACAGTTGTCGTCAGAGACTCTCATATGCAGGAAGATGGGGGGCTGTGGCTGTCAGTCCGAGGAGGTCCCAGGAAGCTATATATGGAAAACATCCCCAAACAGATGTAGCTCTAGGCCCATCTCCCCAGTCTGGGCTGACATCTGGCTGGTCTCTGGCCTATCCCTTTGCACACTTGGACAGGGCTGGTAGGGCGGCTCATCCTGCCATGCTGGGCTGTGTGGTTCAGAGTTAACCGGAGAAGCTGAGAAGGATAAAGGGGCATGCACAGGAGAGGATGACAGCAGGAATCAAACCTTTCATCCCACAGGCATTCCAGCAAGGGGGGCGCAGTGTCTTCAGCGAGAGCTAAGATCCTTCATGGCTCTTTGCTCCAGGTATGAAAGCAGCCAAGCAGGCGTGCTGCAGGAGCAGCAGCTGGGGGTGAGAAGAGCACAAGGTGGGTCTTTGCACAAATAGTTTCATAGTAAGCATTAGTCCTGGCTAAATTATTATTTGTATTACAATAGCATGGTGAGGGTCCAGGGCCTCATTGTGCCAGGCACTGTGCAGACATGTCAACAGAGAAACTCCCTGCCCCCAAAAGCTTACAATCTAGATAGACAAAACAGACCCAGGGCGGTACCTATGGCAGGGAGGGTATTAACCTGAAAGCTGTTGCAGACCTAGTCAGTCGCCTGCTCTGGCCAGAAGGCTCCTGGTTTAGCTGCTCTACATTATGCTTTGAGCCCTCCAGGAGTCTAACCACACAGAGCGCCAGCTGGAGGATTCTGACCAGAGAGCTGTAAGCCTAGTGCCTCCCAATCCACCCATGGCCATAGGCTTGGAACGACAGCTAGGGTGAACTGTAGCCAAAGGGGGGGAGGGATAGCTCAGTGGTTTGAGCATTGGCCTGCTAAACCCAGGGTTGTGAGTTCAATCCTTGAGGGGGCCATTTGGGGATCTGGGGCAAAAATTGGGGATTGGTCCTGCTTTGACCAATCCCCAGGGGGTTGGACTAGATGACCTCCTAAGGTCCCTTCCAACCCTGATATTCTATGATTCCTCACCTTCTCACCCCAGCCAGGGAGCAAATGGACACCCAGCCACTGCATCCCTCAGCTGATCCCTGGAGCTGCCAGATCACCCTTCCAGCCCAGGGCAATCACACAGCAACAGCCCTCCCCACCCCAGGAGCTGCCAGAGTTACTTGGGCACAATGCACAGTGTTCCACCCAGCAGCTTGGTAACCAGGACATTGGTCATTTATATTTGTTAATAAGGTAATTGCATATTCGGCTGTCACCCATATTAGTCCATTTTTATATAAGCTCTGGATTTCTGAACCAGCAACTCTGGCAAAGCAACTGGCCCCAGGTCATACAGCAGGTGAGTGGTGGAGCTGGGAAGAGCAGCCAGGTCAGCTGGGCCCCAGGCCGGTGCCATGTCCATTGGAACAAACTACTTCCTGATATTGTGAATGAAACATATGGTATGGAGTTAGTATTTTAGGAACACTTGATAATTTCTTCTGAGGCCTGGTCAAAAGATCTGGCACAAGCATGGTCACTAAGGGGTACGTGGGTGACCGTGAGACTTCCGTGTGGATGGAGAATGTTGCAGTGGATGGGGCTGCTGGTTGAACCTAGCTAAGGAGGGCTGGTGTGTTGCAGAGCAGCTGGATGCAGGGGGTTAACAGCCAGACTAGCCAGCTCAACAGTGAGAATGAGTGAGTCCATGTGCTCAGGGAGAGTCCTTTAAACTTACTTCTGCCTCGTTGCCTACAGAGCAGCCCAGTGGCACTGGCTAGGCCAGTGATGCACCAAGACCCCCTACTCATTTTATTATGCCTTGTTCTCCTTACTGTTAGCTTCTTTCCCCACCACACACCCTGCTTGTCCAGCTCCCCCAGCTGTTGGTTCTTGTCACAACATAGATTATCTGACCCCCAAAGAAATTGCAAGCTTTCTATTGCATGCCTGCCCCCCAGCACCCTGCACGTTGGTCCTCCGATCCCTGACTGGTGCCTCTAGCCACAAATGCCACTGCTGCTGCAATAGCATGTGGCTTTGTGACCTGGAAACCTCCATCCAGCCCAGTTTTAGCAGCAGGAATACTGGAAGCAGCACAGAGTCAGAGGGAGAAGCTGCTGGTAAGAGGTGCTGAGAACTGTGTGCATGAGCTGGCTTTCTCAAGTGGAACTGTCTTGCAATCATTTTTGCCATCTTTGTTCCAGGTGACCAGGATTTAGTTTCACATGGTAATTAAGAGAGAAGTGTCTGACATCTGTGTCAGTGATTTCTCTCTCAACAAGGAACTGCTCACTCTAAAATGACCCTCTACCTAGCAGCAATACTTAGTACTTCCGTGGTGCGTTAGGCTAGCCCTGTATAAACATCACGCTCATAATGGCCCTTCGAGGCACAATAAAAGCTCCCCTGCACAGGACCTATCATTCTGAATTACCTGCGAAGCACTAAGCACTCCATAAATTATAAATTACAAATCACCCTGATTCTACAAATGAGGCAGCTTAGACAGGGAAGTTAAGAGATGTGACAAAGGCCCCACAGCAGGCTCCATAGCAAATGAGACTAGAACTCCTGAGTTTCTCGCTGACAGCCCATGCACAGTCCATTTGACTATGCAGCCTGCCAACAGTAGCCTGATCTTACATAATATATGAAAGGATTTTGAGGTAGGCTCCAGGTATTCATTGAGCTATTGGATTTGAAATTTACCACCTCCATTAGTTCAGCTCCAAGACTACAGGCATCACTCATCCGAGACCTTGAGGTCCCCTTGCAGTTTCCGGAATACCTGCAATGCATTTACAATAAAAACCTTTAAGTGGCAATAGATAGAAACCACACAATGCCAGCGCAGAAACCTCAGCAACTCCTGGAACACACTACTGTCTTCAATACTACAGCACAGCAATTATGTTTGGTACCATGACATTCTTGCTGCATTTGTGTTTTGATTTAATTTGGTTATTCTAGTATGCCTGGGAGTGCATGCTGTAGTCACGCTTCTCTCTGGCTGTTGATCTGTGGTATTTCTATTGTTGCAAAACAGTTTTGTTTCTTATCATGGCCTGAACAGCCATAAGAAGGGAATATGTTCAGAGGAGAATTTAAAGATGAATTGTGATGTCATCAAAGAATCTCTTTGGCTTGCGTAATTTCTCAGGGCTAATATCAGTCTCCCTGATCTTGCTGAGATACACTAACATTAGAATTCTTCCTTCCCTAACCTACTCTCAGCTTCTTGGAGTTATAGGCTGGCTCTTTAAAGGTGGCCTGAGGGAGCTGGGCACTGATGACTTTCAATGTGAGCTGGGTAGCCTCAGTGTGTGCATGCATGTGCCTGCCTCAGTATGTGTGTGCATGAGACAGACAATTGGTGTCACCCTAGGTATTGAGCGAGGTGATTCTGGCTCTGCTGCAGCAGCTCACGCTGCCACCTGACAGAGCTTTCAGCTTCTCCCCAACCCCAGCATTCTCCTGGGTGTCCCCTCACATCTGCCCAGCCCCCAAATCCCACATGAGTTCCTCCTGCAGCCCTAGGGACTCTTCACCTCCCATCCTAGGCCTTGGAGACAGTTGCAGCAGGGTTCAGAGAGAGAGTTCAGGCCTCAAACCTGAGCCCGAGTGGCCCAGGTAGTGTTCAGGTGACAGTCACCACCCAGCAGCTCACCTTAATGACTGGAGAAGGGGGCTGGCGGGGCTGCAAAGGTCTAGCTCACAAAGGGCCCCGCTCATTAAACTCCTGATTGGGGAAGACATCCAGCCTCACCAATTGGTTAGGAAGCTGTACTTAAGCCAGAAAGAGGCACAGGAAGTTGTCCAACCAACTAGAGGACTCTGGCTGGCTGCTACAGTAGGTCCTATGTACCTGCCTGATGCCTGAGTCCTGCCTCCCTACCTGTTCCTGACTCCCAGCCTGTTCCTGGTTCATACCCTCTTTCTCCCAGACCCCCATCTAATCCCAGGTCCTGCTCTCCTTCCTCACTCCAGGTCCCTCGTCTTATGTCCTACCCCTGATACTGACTCTGGCTTCAACCTCTAGCTTGACTCCTGACTCCGTCTCTGGCCCTGATCTTTGGCTTGGTACCTGACTCTGCCCCTGGCTTTGTTCCAAGCTCCTGACTCTAACCATTAGGCCTGAACGCCCAGGCCCCATTCCCTACAGCTTGCTCAGACCACTGTCAACTTCTTTAAGTGGGCCCAGCCAAGGACGGACCCAGAGGAGCTCCCCATACCAGAAGGGGCATCTGCACTGCATGAGCAGGTGATCTGCCTCCAGGCAGACAATCAAGCATTGCGGGAGAAGAACGCGCAGCTGGCCACTGAGAATCAGGCATTGCAGGAGCAAATCCATCAACTCCACACAGAAAATGCTGTGCTCTGGGCCCGTTCAGCTGTGCTGTCACCTCAGCTGGGACTCTGCTGTCCTTCTGCCTGCTGACGGGGGAGGCATTGGACTGGGCCTCTCCAGCGCTGGAAGCCAACAGTCCAGTTCTGTCCAAATGGGCTGCCTTCCAGCAAGCGATATTGACCATCTTTGACAACCCCAACCACATCTTCTCCACTGAGGCTGCCCTGTGGCAACTCCAACAAAGGTCGGGCATGGCCAGTTCCTATAGCTCACTTCCACAGTCTCGTATCAGACAGAGAATTTTGAACGAGGCGGCCCAGTTAGGCCAGTTGCGATGGGGCTTGCGGGACAAGTTTAAGGACGAACTGGCCCAAGTCAAGACCCCAGTAGGTCTGGACACTGTCATAGATCTTGTATCTGTACTGAAAACTGCCCGTGAGAGTGACTGGAAGAAAGAAGAGGAGCGTCACACTGCACCCCCCACTGTCGGATTCTGCCCCACCAATTGAACCAATGCAGATAGACCTGACCCACCAACAACTCCCCTCTGAAGAGAAAGCGCCGGCAATGACTTAAGCTGTGTTATCACTGTGGTGAGGTGGGCCATGCTACCTGCAATTTCCCCACAAGGAACCCAGTCCAAAGGAATCCAGAAAACAAGCCAGTCCAGGTTCAGTGAAAGGGGCTAGCCTGCACGTCCTGACAAAATGTCCCCCTGAAACCCCACCTGAGCTCCTGCCAGGAATGCACACTGGCTCCCATCGAGCGGTAGCGCATCTACAAGTACGAATCCTGGGTCATCCCCAATCACTTCCTCCACTGCAAGCCCTTATCAACTCAGGTGCAGCAGACAACTGTATCGATTCAGAGGCAGCCCAGCCACTTCAGATTCCCCTGTGGCCCAAGCCAGATCTATCTAGATCTGATAGAGATGATCTACAGTTCCCTCTTATCCTCTGGCTCAGTGGCCACAGAAACCATTCCTCTCAAAGTCACTGTCCAAGGGCATCCAAGGGCCATCCATTCCCCACATTTCCCTCTGATCCTGGAGTTGAACTTCTCTCAGAATTCCACCAGCAGCACTGCTTGACCCCAGAGGTCACATGCCAGGGTAGCTGGCCCCGCAGAGCCGCCTGCTGACTCTGGTCTTTGACTTCCATCCAAATGCAGCGACTACAAAGATGTTTTCTAAAAAACAGAAAGCAGACTCTTTGCTGCCACACAAGGACTGTGATTGGCCAATCAAGCGACACCCAGGGGCAGACATTCTGGCCAGGCGTATATACGCACTGTCGGAGCCTGAACTAGCCACACTGCGCACATACCTTCAGGAGAACCTAACCAAGGGCTTTATACGTAAATCCACTTTGCCTGTTGAAGCATCAGTCCTCTTTGTTTAAAAAAAGATGGAAGCTTCTGATTAGCTCACCATTAGAAACCAATACCCATTACCACTAATCCCTGAGCTAATGGACCACATGAGCACTGCCCTGCTATACACAAAGCTAGCCCTCCGAGGTCACACAACCTGGTACGTATTAGAACTGGGGAGGAATGGCAGGCTGCCTTTTGAACATGTTATGGTCAATTTGACTATCCCGTGATGCCCTTCGGTTTGACAACTGCTCCCACAATTCCAGAAGTCTATTAATGATGTACTCAGGGACATCCTGGACCAGTATGTGGTAGCATACCTGGGTGACATGCTTATTTCTTTTGGCCAATACCAAACACCACAGGATGCACGTCCATTCCCTCCCGAAGAGGCTGCACCAACATGGCCTCTATGTGAAGGTAGAAAAATGTGCCTTTGATAAGTCCTCCCTAGAACTCCTAGGGTTCATACTATCTCCCGCTGGTATTTGAGGTTTTCCCAGCCTCAGAAAACTGGCCAACTACCAGGGTGCAATGTGAGGGAACACGGGGCTCAAGGCAGTACTCAGATCACGGCCACCACCCAGCAGTTCACCTGAACAACTGATGGAGAGGGCCAACAAAGCTCTAACTCGCAGAGGGCCCTGCCCATGAAGCTCCTGACTGAGGGAGACTTCAGCTCCATGATGGGAAGTTCTACTTAAGCCAGAAAGAGGCACAGGAAGTTGTCTGAACAACCCCTGGTAGGCTGCTACATTGGCCCCTGCCTACTTGCCTGTTTCCGGACTCCTGTCTCCCAGCCTGTTCCTGGTTTCTGTCCTCCTTATCCCAGATCCTAATTTGTTCCCAGTTCCTTCCTCAGTCCAGGTCCCTGCTCCTACATCCTTCCTCCGATGTTGACTCTATCTCTGACCCTGGCTTGGTACCTGACTGTCTTGGCTCTGAACATTGTCTTGGCAATCTGCCTCTGATCCAGCTACGTTTCCAGGTGCCTGACCCTAACCATTAGACAGGACCACCCATGCCCCGGTCCCTACAGGTCCTCTCCTTTCCTCCAGGCCTGGTGTTGCAGGGAAGGCGGCGGCGGGAAGGGGCAGGGGGCACAGAGCAGAGTGACCCATTGCTTCCGAGAGGGAAGGGCAGGAGGGAACACAGGGCAGATTGATGCAGGGCAGGGCTGAAATGCCCAAGAGAGCAGGTGCTCCTGATGTCACTGCCAGATGGGTAGAATTCCCCCATGTTGGATGCAACACTTTCTGAGTTAAGGAATTGTCATTGATAATGGTTAGAAATTCCAAGAGTGTTTTACTCCTCCAGCACGTCGTTCAGTTTGAAGTCCCCCACAACCACACAGTTTTTCTCCCTATTCACTGTACATAGGTGCACAAGGAAACGGTCATCTTGTTCCCTAGCACAGTGGTTTTCAAACTTTTTTCATTTGCTGACCCCTAAAATATTTGAATGGAGGTGCAGACCCCTTTGGAAATCTTAGGCATAGTCTGAGGACCCCCAGGGGTCAACAAAACCACAGGTTGAAAACTGCTGTTCTCTGGTAATGACAACCTTTTGCAGACCCCTTAGACATAGTCTGGGGCGACCCCAGGGATCAGCGGACCACAAGTTGAAAACCATTGCCTTAGCATAATTTGGTAGTCTGTAGCAGATACCCATTAAAGCCCCATCTTGTGCTTTATTTGCGAGGACACGGATCCATAAGCATTCAAGATAACTTGGAAGAAAACTATCAGAGACTCAGAAACAGGTAATGCCATTTTTGACAGAGTGCCACTGTCCCTCCCCTTTTGCCCACTCAATCCTTCCTAAATAGGTTATAACCATTGATTTTAAGTTCCAGTCATGCAAATCATCCCACCAGGTTTCACTAATACCAACTAGAGCGAATTTATGCTCATTAATGAGCAATTCCCATTCCTCTCATTTGTTACCCAGGCTCCAAGCATTGGTGTACAGGCAATTTAATAATTTCTTCTCCATATCTTTTGATTTCTCAGTTAAATTTGTTCTCAACATCTCAATTTTGTGCTGAGTGCTCATATCTTCCCTCTTTTTACCCTCTCCTTTTACTGTTAGTTTAATTGTAAGGTAAAGGGCCACAGATTCTGTGTGAGACATCCAGACTGTGTGGAAAAGAGGGACTGCTAGATTGTCGTGGGAGAAGAAGGGGGGAAATAGGCATATCTCCATATATTAGAACCCCCATCTCATAGAACTGGAAGGCCCTTGAAAGGTCATCGAGTCCAGTCCCCTGCCTTCACTAGCAGGATCCTGTCCCCTGACAGATTTTTGCCCCAGATCCCTAAATGGCCCCCTCAAGGATTAAACTCACAACCCTAGGTTTAGCAGGCCAATGCTCAAACCACTAAGCTATTCCTGTATATAATTTCCTAAGGTGAGATCAAGATATACATCCCTTGTGGAGTTTGGGGCTAACACAGACACACACAGCAAATGGTTCCAAAATCATGCGTGTTATGAGCCACTGAGATATTCACATGCAGTGTGAAACCCTCTCTGGTAAGAGGCAAAGGGACCTTATGCAGTAGCTACTGCCAAACAGTCATTAAGGGGATTGTCTGTGGATGCCTCAGACCTTTCTGTGGCTCCTTTTTGATGCAGAACAGCTGCATGAAAGTTAATGCCCAGGCTCCTCTGGTGTCCTGTGAGAACAGCTTTGGACTAGGGCTTTCCCAGGTGAGGGGCACTAGCCATACAGATTGAACAGTGTTTTTAAGCAGACAGGATCAGGAGAGTGGTGACAACCTGAGATCTCTGCAAAAGGGACCTGACAACAGGGCCAGCTCTAGAATTTTTGCCGCCCCAAGCAAAAAAAAATTTGGCCGCCACGCCCCGCCCCCCCCACCTGTTTTTTTCTTGCCCCTGGCCCACCTCAACTCCACCCCTCCCCCAAATCCCCAGCCCTACCTCCTCCCCCGCACATACTGCATTTCCCCCACCCCACTGCATCCTGTGCCCCCCCCGCAACCTCCGCCCTAGCTCACCTCCGCTCCACCTGCTCCCATGAACATGCCGCCGCTCCACTTCTCCCCCCTCCCTCACCTGAGAGGGAGGGGGGAGAAGCGAAACAACGGCGCCTTCAGGGGAGTAGGTGGAGCGGAGAAGAGCTAGGGCAAGGGTGGCGCAGGAAGTAACGGGTAGAGGACCAGGAACCGCTCCCCACCCCAGTTCACCTCCGCTCTGTCGCCACCGTTCGGCTTCTCCCCCTCCCTCCCAGGCTTTCAAGCGTTCCCCTCCCTCCCAGGCTTGCGGCGGCACGTGAAACAGCTGTTTCGCACACGGCAAGCCTGTGAGGGGGGGGGGGGGGAGAAGCCGAGTGGTGGCGGCACAGAGTGGAGGTGAGCTGGGGCGGTGGGGGCACATTTCTAGGGGCAGCATAGCCGGTGCCAGAATGCTGTCCCTAGAAATGTGCCGCCCCAAGCACCTGCTTGTTTTGCTGATGCCTAGAGCCGGTCCTGCCTGACAATGTTTGTGACCACTTCTGGTCCAGGTAAACAGAGCATGTGTCTATCCAGTAAGTGAATATGAAAACATCCTGACTGTACAACCCCATTTCTCCTCCAACAGAAACTCACCTCCTGCCAGGCCCCCAAATCTGCCACCACTTGGTAACTGGACAGCAATGCATCTCATTGTCTATAGATGCACTAGAACCGCTGGGAAGAACCATCCACTCTAAGACCCTAGATCAGGTAGAAAAACCTTTCTGCATCCTTGAACAAATGACAGCTACAGCTGCATATTAAACCAACAGTTGGGCAATTGATTCTGCCTTCTCTTATCTGCCAAGACCTGAGTGAGGAGTCTGGGTTTCCTAGCAATAGCAATTGATGTTACATCACAACTGCTCTTTCGGACCTTTTTTTCCTTCAAATGCAGAGCAAATTCCAAAACTGGCATCCTAGGCCACAAAGTAAAGAATAGAAAGAGGCGTCTTCAGCAACACCTCAGCCCACCATCCCTGCTCACAGGACTGGAAGGGAATTACAACACTGTTGAAGGGACATGGATCTAACATAGCATTTCTCAAATGCAGCCACTAGGGGCTTTTCATGTGATCACAGCCTCCTGGGCAGTGATAGGGAGGGCAGTGTTAAACATACAAATATCACTTTTCACAGAAACAGACTTACTAGCTAGCAAGTCTTTAAAAAAAGCAACCAATAAAACCCCCAAAAGAAACAACAGAAGACAAGAACATGCAAAGCACCTTATTTGTTTCTGCTCTGTTTAGGTCCAGTAAAGAACAGAGACACCTGCACATTATTTTTATTATTGAGTCTGTAATAAAACCTGTGACGGGGCAAGGCCAGAGGGCTATAGAAAAGTGGTAAGGAACCAGTATGTTAGCCCCAGGCTAAACAAATCCCTGATACCTTATGGCAGTTGCTCCAGGTTAATCAAGACACCTGGGGCAAATTAAGAACTTTCCAGAAGGCAGGGAGGTTAATTGAGACACCTGCAGCCAATCAGGGGCTGGCTGAAACTAGTTAAAAGCCTCCCAGTGAGGTGCGCATGTCAGGAGCTGTGGAAGGAGGTTGCATGTGAGGAGCTGGGAGCAAGAGGCACTAGGAGCTGAGAGTAAGAGGGCATACTGCTGGAAGATCCTGTGGTGAGGATAAAGAAGGTGTTGGGAGGAGTCCATGGGGAAGTAGCCCAGGGAGTTGTAGCTGTCGTGCAGTTGTTCCAGGAGGCACTCTAAACAGCTGCAATGCACAGGGCCCTGGGCTGGAACCCGGAGTAGAGGGCGGGCCCGGGTTCCTCCCAAAACTCTCAACTCCTGATCAGACACAGGAGGAGTTAACCTGGACTGTGGATTCTACTAGAGGGGAAGATCTCTGAGGCAAGCAGAATCCGCCAATAAGCACAGGACCCACCGAGGTAGAGGAGGAACTTTGTCACAACTGGTGTCAGGAGTGGAATGTGGTGTGCACAGCACGGCGGAAGAAGAGGGATGTTTAAAAAAAAAAAAAAAAAAGGGAGCGGGTTTATTTATTTATTTTTTTTCACCACAATGGAAGAGGTAATACGGGCACTGATACAAGCCACGGCTGCCCAGCAGGAGGCTACCCGTGTCCAGGCAGCTGCCCAACAGGAGGCAGTACGGCTGCAGCAGGAGACCAATCGCCTGTTGATGGACCAGGCCACTCATGACCGTACTATGTTGCGGGAACTGGTAAACCAAGTGAAGGCCCTTACAGAGATGAACCATGGCCATGATGGGACGCGGCACATACGGGCCAGCAATTGCCTGTAGAAAATGACAGGGAACGATGACATAGAGGCATATCTCCTGGCCTTTGAGAGGACAGCCCTACGGGAAGCCTGGCCTCGAGATCAGCGGTCTGGCATCCTCGCCCCATTCCTGTGTCGGGAGGCCCAGAAGACCGACTATGATCTGCCTGAAGAGGCTGCAGCAGACTACCCCCAGCTGAAAGCAGAGATCCTGGCCAGATCTGGGGTAACAACTGCAGTGCGGGCCCAGCGGTATCATGAGTGGAGGTACCAGGAAGACAAAACCCTGCGATCCCAATTGTATGACCTCATCCATCTCGCACGAAAGTGGTTGCAAACTGAGTCCCGGAGTCCAGAAGAGATACTAGAGGTTCTGGTCATCGACCGATACATGAGGGGACTACCACCAGACCTTGGCGCATGGGTAAGCCAGAACGAACCCTCCACCTATGACGAGATTGTGGCAATGGTAGAGAGGCGAAGGACGGCGAGGGAACTGACCCGACTAGTTAAGGAAACGGAACCCAGAGTTAAACTAGCAGCACCAAACCCTAGAGTTTGAGTGACTGGGCCACCAGGAGGGCCCAGGTGGAAAAAGAGAGGGGCTGAAGGCCCACCAGAGGCCATAAAGAGTCGGCGCACTGAGGGGGAAGAAGTTTGTGATGTTAGACTTCCCAAACCAAGAGACCGGGGAACGCCTAGGGTTCCATATAGATGTTATGCATGTGGTGAGTGGGGACACATAGCAGCACAGTGTCCCAGCACCGAGGAGCCTATGCAATGTAACTTGGGGGATTGGGAGGTCCCATGCTCCCTTATTCACCTTGCGGGCGTCATATTAGCCCCGCATAACTACACTAGACCGGTGAAGATAAATGGAGTAGAGACTATAGCGTTTGTGGACTCCGGGAGTGCAATCACCCTAATATCGGGTAAGCTGGTAAAAAGTAGCCAGCTGCTACAAGCCAGACGCGTAGCAGTGACGTGCGTGCATGGGGCCGTAAGCCATTACCCCACCATCCAGGTGGAGATAGAGGTTCAGGGGAACCCCGTTGAGGTGACAGTGGGTGTAGTTCCTAAACTCCCGTATCCTGTAGTCATTGGGAGGGACTATCCAGGGTTTGATAATTTACGCCCCCCCCCCCCGGAGAGGTTGGAGGGAGGTGGGGGCCCTGAGGGCAGCGACTTGTCACCGGGGGAATGTCAACCCCCGATGTTCGCTGAAATTTCTCAGGATCTGTTCTCAGTCCCCCAAAAGACCCGGAAGACAAAAAGGGAGAGGAAGGCTGCAAAAGCTTTGGGAACCCGGATCCTGACCCAGGGCCAGAAGATCACCCTAGTAGGCAGACGGACATGAGCAGCCAGAGAAACTACCACCACGAAAGGTGAGCTGGAGGCTGGCCCCAGCCATGATGGAAGTGAGCCGTTGGAAGCAACAGAGGCTGGCCCCTGGGAGTTCAGGCAGGTTAGTCCCGGGAGAGAGACTTTCGGGCGGGACTAGGCAGAGGACCCTAGATATGATAACGCCAGGAAAGAGGTGGCTGAGATAGATGGATGGGAAGGTCCGGGGTCCAGGACCTTACTTTATAGTGAAGAAAGATCTCCTGTACCGTGTGGTGCAAATGCAGGAGCAAGAGATACATCAACTTCTGGTGCCACGAAAACATCAAAAAGCCATATTGAGCCTCGCCCAGTCACCTATTTGGAGGACACCTAGGGGTAGAGAAAACCCAGGCACGGATCCTGCGGAGGTTCTTCTGGCCAGGAGTACATGAAGATGTCCGACGATACTGCACCTCTTGTCCGGAGTGTCAGTTACATAGTCCGCGCTCGCACTTCCGGGCTCCTTTGATACCTCTTCCAATAATAGAGGTTCCTTTTGAACGCATAGCCATGGATCTGATAGAACCCCTTGAGAAGACAGCTTGGGGCCACCAACATGTGCTTGTTGTACTGGACTATGCAACCCGAAAGCCGTTCCCCTACGCAACACGGCTTCCAAAACCATAGCTAAGGAGTTAGTACAGATCTTTGCCCGAGTTGGGCTATCCAAGGAGATATTGACTGATCAAGGGACACCTTTCGTGTCCAAGTTGATGAAAGATCTCTGTTCATCAATCCATGTACAAGCCCTACGGACCTCTGTATACCACCCGCAAACAGATGGCCTTGTGGAAAGGTTCAATAGGACCCTCAAGGCCATGATCAGGAAAGTGGTGAGCCGGGATGGGAAAGATTGGGATACCCTATTACCTTACCTCATGTTCGCCATCCGGGAGGTTCCGCAAGCCTCCACAGGCTTCTCTCCTTTCAAACTATTATACGGGCGCCACCCCCGGGGCATATTGGATATAGCAAGAGAAGCGTGGGAAGAGGAGCCAAATCCAGGAAGGAACATAGTTGAGCATGTACTACAGATGAGGGATCGGATAGCCCGAGTTACACCTATTGTACGAGAACACTTGGAGAAAGCACAGGAGACCCAACGAACCCATTATAACCACCAAGCAAAGCTTCGGCGGTTCCAACCAGGGGATCAAGTGAGGGTCCTGGTGCCCACAGCAGAAAGTAAACTGTTGGCCCAGTGGCAGGGACCCTATGAAGTGATCGAAGCTGTGGGAGAGGTGAACTGTAAGGTGCGGCAGCCAGGCCACAGGAAACCAGAGCAAATCTACCACATCAATCTTCTAAAACCTTGGCACGATCGGGAGGCATGCTTAGTCACCCAGCAGACCCTTCCCCAGGAGGATAACTTACACGAGCAAGTAAGGATATCACCTGACTTGACGCCGATCCAAAAGATTGAGGCAACTGACATGATTAATCGCAACCGAGATGTGTTCTCTACAAAACCGGGGCGGACGACTGAGACCTATCACCATATCCGCACGATCCCCGGAGCCAAGGTAACCTTGAGACCCTACCGAATCCCAGCAGCCAAAAGAGAAGAAATCAAGGCCGAAGTGAAGAAAATGTTAGAATTAGGGGTGATTGAAGAATCTTACAGTCAGTGGTCCAGTCCAGTCGTTCTAGTGCCTAAACCTGACGGTAGCACGAGATTCTGTAATGACTTTCGCCGACTGAATGAAGTATCCCAGTTCGATGGATACCCCATACCACGCATTGACGAACTGGTGGACCGACTGGGTAGTGCTCGATTCTTGACTACACTGGATCTGACAAAAGGATACTGGCAGATTCCCCTGACCAAAGAAGCTAAAGAAAAGACAGCGTTCTCCACTCCGGATGGGCTATTCCAGTACACCGTCCTCCCTTTTGGGCTACATGGGGCCCCGGCCACATTCCAGCGCCTCATGGATAAGCTGCTGCGCCCCCATACTAGTTATGCAGCCGCATACCTAGATGTCGTCATCCATACGCCAGACTGGGGAACCCACTTGGAGAAAGTTGAGGCAGTACTGCGCACCTTAAGGCGGGCTGGCCTCACTGCTAATCCCACTAAATGTGCCATAGGGCTAGCAGAGGCTAGGTACCTGGGATATATTGTAGGAAGGGGCATAGTAAAGCCCCAAATGAATAAGCTAGAGGCAATTCAAAACTGGCCCTGGCCGACCCGAAAGAAGCAGGTCCGCACATTCCTAGGTGTGGTAGGCCACCACCGACGTTTTATTCCCCACTTCGCTGCTAGGGCAAGTCCCCTAACGGACCTGGTGAAAGCCCGAGGTCCAGACATGGTGAAGTGGACCGATGCAGCAGAGGGAGCATTCACAGACCTTCGGACAGCCCTTTGTAATGATCCCGTACTCATAGCCCCGGACTTTAACAAGGAATTTATTTTACAAACAGACGCTTCCGAGGTGGGGTTGGGGGCGGTTCTGTCGCAAATGGTGGGAGAAGAGGAACACCTGATCCTCTACCTAAGCAGAAAGCTTCTCCCAAGAGAACAGAAATATGCAGTAGTTGAGAGAGAATGCCTTACTGTCAAATGGGCTATGGAGACCCTACGTTATTACCTCTTGGGCTGGCGATTTACTCTTGTGATGGACCATGCACCCCTCCAGTGGATGCAGCGGAATAGGGAAAAGAATGCAAGGGTCACCAGGTGGTTCTTATCCCTCCAACCGTTCCAGTTCCGCATAGAGCACAGGCCATGGCAATGCTATTGGTCTGTCAAGAGCACACTGCCTGGCTTCCCAAGTTGCCCAACTCTATGGTGTTGAACAGAGGGGGGGATATGTGACAGGGCAAGGCCAGAGGGCTATAGGAAAGTGGTAAGGAACCAGTATGTTCTTATTGGGATCCGGGAAGTGGGCGGGCGTAAGCCCGCCCACTGCTAAAGGATCCCCCCTTCAGCCTAAGGGGAGGGATCCACAGGACCTGGATACCAAATAATTCCGGGGGACAAAAAATGAAAAAACAGGAACGGGAGTGCGGTCAAAGGGTCAAACGAAGTGAACCAGAAGGGGACACCGAGCAGAGAACCCCGGACAGCGCCCACTGCTCCTCAAAGGTGTCAAGGGAGCCAGTGGACGCTGCCCAGAGGAACTCTGCCCGGATGCGTGAACGAACAGAGGATCGAAAATAGGCCCCACAGTCACAGAAGCCTCCATCGGCCAACCTCCTCACCCTGGTTTTGTAGATGGCCAGTTTAGCTATGGCCAGGAGGAGGTTGACCAGGAGGTCCCGCGACTTTGTGGGGCCGCGGATTGGAAGTGCATAAATAAAAAGGTGAGGGGAAAAGTGCAACCAAAACCTCAACAAAATGTCTGAGAGGAGCCGGAACAGGGGTTGAAGCCTGGCGCACTCCAGATAAATGTGCGCCAGGGTCTCCCTCACACCGCAAAAGGGACATGTGTCGGGAATAGGGGTGAACCGCGCCAAGTACACGCCCGTGCTCACGGCTCCGTGAAGGAGCCGCCAACTGACGTCCCCGGCGGGCCTTGGGACTAAGGAGGAGTAAAGGCTGGCCCACCGGGGCTTCTCACCCTCTAGAGGTGGCAGGAGGTCCCGCCATTTCGTATCGGGGCGGGACGTGAGGGCGAGGAGATGAAGGGTGTGGAGCACGAGCGTGTATAGACGTTTCCTTGGCGCGGTCTGGAAGCGGACGGGTTGTAGTTCGTGCAGCCGGCTCACCGTGAAGGGACAGGGGACCCGGTTGGGTCCACGGGGCAGGGGGCCAATAAAAAGGTCCGGAGGGCTTGGGGTGAAGGGAGGGCGGGGCATACCCTCTCGCAGGACCCGGTCGAGGTAAACCCGAGCAGCGGGCGGCAAAGCAGCCTTCACCTCCTGAAGTACGCGCCGGGGAGTACGAGGTCTGGAGAGCCCCATGCGCTGAGCAAGCGTCAGGGGATCCAGCCAGTCTCCCCGGTCGTAGTCCAGGAGGTCTCCGACCCTAGTGACCTCTGCCAGGACCAACCTCTGGCGCACCGAGGGGGACTCCGCCACCTGCACACGGAGCTGGGGGTTGTGTAGCAGGGGCTCCGCGAGGAGATCTGCCCCCTCGGTGGCCGCCACGGACCTGGTCGCTGAGAATAGCTTCCAGGTCCGGAGGAGGTCCTGGTAGAAGACCGGCAGCCCGTAGAGGTCTCGCGGAAGACCTCTCGGATGGAGATAAAGGAGCTGCCGGTCATATCGGAGCCCTCGGAAGCGGCGTAGGAAGGCGTGTGCCAATACGCTCCACGCCGGACTACCTGCACCATAAAGGAGCCTCTGCAGGGCCTGGAGACGGAAAACATGGACCTGAGTGTGTGGACACTTCAGGCCCTGCCCACCCTCCTCCAGAGGAAGATGGAGAACCCCTGCAGAGACCCAGTGCAGTCCTGACCAAAAGAACTCCAGAATCGACGTCCGGAGGTTGGCCAGGAAACCCGGGGCCGGGACCAGGGTGTTGAGCCGGTACCAGAGCATGGACAGGACTAATTGATTGATTACCAGTGCTCTCCCTCGAAAGGAGAGGCACCGGAGTAGTCCTGTCCATTTCCGGATCCGCTCTATCACCCTGCCCTCTAAACCTTTCCAGTTCTCCGGCGGGGATGGATGCGTGGCAGAAAGGTAAACGCCGAGATAGAGCAAAGGACCCGCGCTCCACCTGATGGCCTGAAGCGCAGGTGGGAGGGAGCTCGCCTGCCACCCATCCCCTACCACCAGGCCAGAGCTCTTGACCCAGTTGACCCGGGCAGAGGAGGCCGCCGAGTAGATCGCCTGGCAAGCCTCCACCCGCACCAAGTCGCCCGGGTCCTGGACCACGAGGAGCACATCGTCGGCGTACGCCGACAGGACCAGCCGCAGCTCCGGCTCTCGGAGCACCAACCCCGTCAACCTCCTGCGGAGGAGACAGAGGAAGGGCTCGATCGCCAGAGCGTACAGCTGGCCCGAGAGGGGGCACCCCTGCCGTACTCCTCGCCCGAAGCTGACCGGCTCGGTCAGGGTCCAGTTGAGCCTGACCAGACACTCTGCGGAGGCGTACAGCACCTGGAGAAAACCCACAAACTGGGGCCCAAAGCCAAACGCTCGCAGAGTGCTCAGGAGGTACCCGTGATCCACCCTGTCGAACGCCTTCTCCTGATCCAGAGACAGGAGGGCGAACGACAGACCATCCCTACACCCAAGCTCCAAGAGATCCCGGACCAGATACAGGTTGTCGAGAATGGTGCGGCCCGGGACGGTGTAGGTCTGGTCTGGGTGGACCACGTCCGCCAGCACGGACCCAAGCCGCAGCGAGATGGCCTTTGCTACAACTTTATAGTCCGTGCTGAGGAGCGAGACGGGACGCCAATTCCGTAAATCGCGGAGGTCCCCCTTCTTCGGCAATAAGGCGAGCACGGCTCGCCTGCACGAAAGAGGGAGGACCCCGCCCTGCAAGGACTCGGCCCAGACGGTGACAAGGTCTGGGCCGAGGACGTCCCAGAACACGCGGTAGAACTCCACGGTCAGCCCGTCCAGTCCCGGAGATTTATTAGTCGGCATGCGACGGAGGGCTTCCGAGAACTCAGCCAGAGTGAGAGGCAGCTCTAGCCGGTCTCGGTCGCCCGTGCTGACCGTAGGGAGTTCGTCCCAGAGCACTTTGCAAGCGTTAGGATCGGTCAGATCCGGGGAGAAAAGGCTCGCGTAGAAGGCCTTGGCCCTCCCGCACATCTCCACCGGATCCGTGAGGGGGGTGCCATCTTCTGCGAGGAGGCAGGTGACGTGTTTCTTAGCCCCCCTCCTTTTCTCCAGGGCGTAGAAGAAGCGGGAGCCGCGATCCATCTCCCGAAGGAGATGGATGCGGGATCGAACGAAGGCGCCCCGGGCCCGATGATCTTCCAGTTCCCGGAGCTCCTCCCGCTTCTCCCGGCACGCCCCACAGAGGGATGGATCCTCAGGGCTGGCGGCCAGACGCCTCTCCAGCTCTAAGACCTCCCGTTCCAACTGCTCTATCGTCGCATCCCTCCGTCGGCTGGCGCCCCGGGTGTAATCACGGCAGAAGAGCCGGGCGCGTACCTTCCCTAGATCCCACCATCGCCGCGCCGAGGGAAAAGCGTGCCGCTGCCCTCGCCAGGCCAGCCAGAACTCCTGGAAGGACGCCACGAAACCCACATCCTCCAGCAAACTGTTATTAAAATGCCAATAGGCCGGCCCCGGCCTCTCTGCGCAGAGAGAGGCCGTCACGGTAGCAAGATGATGATCAGAGAACGGGGCCAGCCGGACGCTGGAGGAGTGGGCCCGCGAAAGGTGAAAACGTGATAAATAGATGCAGTCCAACCGGGAGTGGTGCGACCGATGGGCCTCCACCCGGACAAAGGTGAAGGTTGAGCTGTCGCCCGGATGGTGGTCGCGCCAGACGTCCACCAGGGAATGATGTTCGACAATCTCCCTGAGGACGTCCGCGGCGGCCGGGCACTGCTCGATCCCCGAGCGGTCCCGTTTTTCAAGGGTGTTGTTAAAGTCCCCGCCCAGGACCAGGCACTCGCGAGGATCCAAGGTGCCGAGGAAGGTGGACGCCTGTTGATAAAAACGAAGTTGTTCCGGGCCCGGTGTCAGGGCATAGATGTTGACGAGATTGACCACGAGCCCCTCCATACGGACCCGTAGGTGCAGCAGGCGGCCCGGCACAGCCTCGGCAACCCCCAGCACCTCAGGCCGTAGGTCGGGGGAGAACAAGGTCGCCACTCCAGCCTGGCGAACAGAGAGATGGCTGAAGTAGACTCTGTCCCCCCATTCCAGCCGCCAGCTGTCTTCAGCGGCTGGATCCGTATGGGTCTCCTGCAGGAACACTACAGAGTACCCCCCCTCCCGAAGGAAGGAGAGCACCTGGCTCCTGCGGAGACCCATCCTACAGCCCCGGGTGTTTAATGTTGCGAAGAGGAGAGATGCCATGAGGAGGGCTGGGGGGGATCCTTGCTGGCAGACTCACTCACGGCCCCCATCGGGCCGCGTAACAATCCGTGACCCACCCCGTAGCTGAGTAGTGAGTCACGGAAAAGGCGGACCCGCTGGTAGGCCGTGGCGGCCTGCTTCCCAGTCCCTTTACCCTCCCCCATGAGGGCCCTCGCGGCCTGGAGGATTTGGTGGAAATCCCCCCATCGCTGCAGAGCGAGCTGTACTTTGTTGCGGGAGCCCCGGACGTCCTCCAGGAACTCCCGCAACTCCTCTCGCAGCGTATGGGGGGCCGGGGTTACTGGCTCCCGGCTATCGGAAGAAGGGGCCCCTGACACAGCCCTATGGCCCACCGAAACAGACAGGCAAGGGGCGGACCCTCGACGCAGCTCCCGCTGGGCCGGCACCTTAGGGCCCAACCCAAAATCCGGCTTAGTTAGGGGAGGTGCTGGAGGGAGGAGAGCAGACTCTGGTGGTTCGGGACGAGGAAATACTGGAGCCGCTCCCTGGGGGTCATCCTCTGTTAAGGGGAGGGAGACAGCCCCAGGGGCGGCAGTGTCACCATGGGAGGTGTAGGAGATTGGGACGGCATCAGGGGCAGGGCAGGGATCAGAAGTAGGGGCAGGGAAAGGGACATGAGCAGGGCCGGGCTGAGGAACGGGTAGAGGATCGTGAGCCGCAGGAACTGGGCCACTGGGAGGTGGCCTCTCTTGGTGTGGCTGAGGGATCTGGGAATTGGGAAGGGGACCCCCCACGATGCCGGGCTCTGGTATGATGGCTCGTGTTACAGCCACGGCATCAGGAGGTGGACAGACATTTGCGGGGTCCCCGCCTGGGAAGGAGAACCGTTGTCCCACCCCATTGAGGGGTACCCCCTGGGGTTCGGGTCCCGGCCGCAGGGCACCGGCCGTCGCTTCAGGAGGCTTGGCGGCCGACAGCGAGGTGTCACTTGCGACCGGGCAGGTGGAAGAGCCCAGGGGATCCTCGGAGGTGGGAGCGGAACCGACGGTCAAGGGGAGGGAGCATGGGGAGAGGGGGGAAAGGGGCACCGGGGTGAGGTCATTGACATCGAGGCCTGCTGGTAAAGGGTCGTCCTCCCCCTGGGTGATCGGGGTCAGACCCAGGGCCTCGATCTCCTCGTAGATAGAGGGCAGGTCACCTTCTGCCACCCCGGGGTTCTCTCCGCCGGCACCTGAAGCGATGCTCGGGTCAGGGCACGCAGGGTCGACAAAGGGGGCAGAAGGGGCTCCTTCGGGGGCTTCCGAGGGAGGGGCGGTAATACCTTCCGGTGCTGCCACGTCTTTCCCAGCCGGTTCTGGCGGACAAAAGCCGCTCGGGGGCAAAGCGGAAGGTTCGGCATCAGTGCCCCCCTTCCTGGTCTTCCGGGGGGCTTCCGCATCGGTGGAAAGGAGCGGGGCTCGAGCCTTCCGCTTGCCCCGCTTCCCCTGTACTAAGGCCCAGTCCTCCATGGCTTCAGCTGGGGGCTGGCTAGTAAGGGTCGGGTCAAGGGGGAGGGGCGATTTCTTAGGGACTCGGGGAGGTAGTGGTGGGGCAGCATAAGGGAGGGAAAAATCTCTCTGGGGCTGGCCCTCTCCCACGCCCGGCGGTATCCCTGCCTCACCCTCCTCCACAGGCCTCAGCAGACTGTTCGCGGCGGGCCTCTCCCACTCGTCTGGGCACACTGGGGGAGGTACTCCCAGGGCCCGAGTGGGAGCAGCGGTGGACTGGGAAGGAGGAGGGGCGGCTCTGGGCACCGGGCATTCAGGGGCGCCGGCGATGACAGGGCCGACGTCCTGCCGGGGCTCGGGGGTCTCGGATGCTCCTCCTTGCCGGGCCAAGGGACAGTCCCTCCGGACGTGTCCCATCGCCCGGCAGAGGTAGCACCGAGCCTCCCCCGTGGAATAATATACCCGGTAACGGGCCCCGTGATAGGGGACCATAAAGGACCCCTCGAGCGCCTCCCCGTCACGTGCAGCCGGCGGCATCTGGAGCTGCACCTGCCGGCGGAACGAGAGGATGTGATGGAGGGCGGGGTCTTTGCAGCCCAGTGGGAGAGGGCTGATTACAGACATGGGTCTCCCCAGGGCGGAGAGGGCAGGTAACAGGGCGGCATTGGGGAGAAAGGGAGGGACGGAAGTGAGGACTAGGCGGACGCCTAAGTCCTCCAGCGGCTCCAATGGGACGAACACGCCCCCCACCGCCAGGCCCTTCTCCACCGCCTCTTGGGCCGCGGCCTCCGATGCGAGGAAGAAGACAACCTTCCCGTACATTTTGGAGGCCGCTACGATGGCTGTGGGCCCCACCACCCTCGCCAACGCCCGCACATAGGTTTCTACGTGGGGCGAGGCGGGTACCAGGAGGCAACGGACGCCATGCCTCCTGGTCAAGGTGGGAAAGGGGCCCCGGCCGCTATAGATGGTAGCTGAGGCGGTGGGCGGGTTAGGTGACATTGCGGCAGGTGGGGGGGTTGCCGCCACCTGGGCGTATGCCCTGGGGGCTGGGGGTGGGACACCCGCAGAGCTGGTAGAGGGAACAGCAGGGAAGGATGCCGTGGCGGTAGTGGCTGCCTCTGCCATGGAGGGCTTGGCCTTTGTCGCGGGGCCCTTACCCTTCTTTTTACCCTGGCCCTTCCTGCCGGCTGGGGGGGCTCCCCCAGGATCATGGGGGGCGAGGGACATGGCAGCAGCGGAGGTCTTTTCAGTGTGCGCCGCTGCTGGTGCTCCAGCGGGGGCGAGAGCAGGTGGTTCAGCAGCGGCGGTTAAGGTAGAGGCTTGGGAGGATGACGGGGGAACAGGCAGAGGAGGGGAGGCCGTGCCGTCTGGAGGGGCTTCTCCCTCCATATCGCCCGCCATGATGAGCAGGGGAGGAAGGGAAAAACTCTTGGGGGGGGGGTGGGGAGAGGAATGGGGGGTGACCACTCCTCCCTGCTAGGCTGCAGGCAGGTGAGGAGGGCACAAAAGTGGGGACAGGGTTCAGGGTTGTCTCGGACTAGTGCGGGGATAGGGCTCAGTCACCAACTCAAGATGGGAATCCGGCTCCTCTTGTTGCACTAGGGGAGGGGATGAGATAACAGCATGGGGGTGCAGTGAGATAGGGTCAAAATTAAACAGGGGAGGGGCACAAGCGTATGGGAGGGGGCATGGGTTCACAAAAGCGGGGGGTTAATCAGGGCAAACGGAGCTTCAGGGGGAGGGAGACAACCAACTGGGAATGGGGCAGAAAACCAAGGGACTAGTTTCAGGGCTAGGGCAGGGCAAACAAACAAGGCTGCAGAGGGAGAGGGGCGGGGCAGGCAAAACTGAAACTAGCAAGGGGCTGGGACCAAAAAAGGAGAGGGGCCCAGATAGCTGCAAGGGGAAATGGGGCAGATGGCAAGGGACAAGGCAAGGGGCGTGCTGATGGAGGGGGAGGGTCAGTCCAAGGGGAATGGGGAGGGGCACGTGCACCCACGTGCGCTTGTGCAAAGTCAATAGTTGGGCTGGCTGCTGCTTCAGGCCCAAAAGCTGGAAACGGGCTCGGCTAGCCAGGCAAGCGGCTGAGTCCAGAGGCAGGAACCAGGACAGACGGTGAGCAGGCAGCAGAGGTGGTGGTGGTGGTGGTGGAGGAGGGGGCAGCGGTGGTGGTGGGGGTTGGAGGGGGCACAGATGAAGCAGGGGGCAGGCTCTACGCCACACCCCCTGTGCCCCTACAAACACAGTCAATACCCCCACCACTAGAGCACAGTTCGAAAAATTACTCAGTTCTTGGAGGCCCCCTCCACGGTGGTCTGCAGAGTCACCGCCGATGGTCTTCCGGGTCTTCCTCCTCTGGGTACCAGCAGCTTCCTGGCAGCAAACAGGGCAGCAGCAGCAGCTCCAGCAACTCCAGGCGGTGGTCCGGTGGTCAGGCAGGACCCCTCACAGATGGTGGTGGTCACAGCAGCGGCTGGAACAGGGGTCCCTCACACCCCTCCTCTGGGGAGAGGGCCAGCAGGCCCCCTCCCCCCCAAGGGGTTGCTGCAGCAGCAGGAGTAGCAGCAACCAAGGTGTTGGGGGGGGGGGGAGGGGGTTCAGCTGCCAGGCAGCCAGCAACCAGAGAGTAGAGTAATGGGAGGGGTGTCTGGCCCAGCCAGGGGAGAAGCTGGAGCAGCAGTAGCAGCAAACAGCAGCTGGGAGGGCCCAGGGCCTAGCAGCAGCCCCAGCAAGATGAGCAGGAGCAGCAGTCCTCTACCTCCTTCCCAGCCAGAGGGCTATAGGAAAGTGGTAAGGAACCAGTATGTTCTTATTGGGATCCGGGAAGTGGGCGGGCGAAGCCCGCCCACTGCTAAAGGATCCCCCCCTTCAGCCTAAGAGGAGGGATCCACAGGACCTGGATACCAAGTAATTCCGGGGGACAAAAAATGAAAAAACAGGAATGGGAGTGCGGTCAAAGGGTCAAACGAAGTGTACCAGAAGGGGACACCGAGCAGAGAACCCCGGACAGCGCCCACTGCTCCTCAAAGGTGTCAAGGGAGCCAGTGGATGCTGCCCAGAGGAACTCTGCCCGGATGCGTGAACGAACAGAGGATCGAAAATAGGCCCCACAGTCACAGAAGCCTCCATCGGCCAACCTCCTCACCCTGGTTTTGTAGATGGCCAGTTTAGCTATGGCCAGGAGGAGGTTGACCAGGAGGTCCCGCGACTTCGTGGGGCCATGGATTGGAAGTGCATAAATAAAAAGGTGAGGGGAAAAGTGCAACCAAAACCTCAACAAAATGTCCAAGAGGAGCCGGAACAGGGGCTGAAGCCTGGCGCACTCCAGATAAATGTGCGCCAGGGTCTCTCTCACACCGCAAAAGGGACATGTGTTGGGGATAGGGGTGAACCGCGCCAAGTACACGCCCGTGCTCACGGCTCCGTGAAGGAGCCGCCAACTGACGTCCCCGGCGGGCCTTGGGACTAAGGAGGAGTAAAGGCTGGCCCACCGGGGCTTCTCACCCTCTAGAGGTGGCAGGAGGTCCCGCCATTTCGTATCGGGGCGGGACGTGAGGGCGAGGAGATGAAGGGTGTGGAGCACGAGCGTGTATAGATGTTTCCTTGGCGCGGTCTGGAAGCGGACGGGTTGTAGTTCGTGCAGCCGGCTCACCGTGAAGGGACAGGGGACCCGGTTGGGTCCACGGGGCAGGGGGCCAATAAAAAGGTCCGGAGGGCTTGGGGTGAAGGGAGGGCGGGGCATACCCTCTCGCAGGACCCGGTCGAGGTAAACCCGAGCAGCGGGCGGCAAAGCAGCCTTCACCTCCTGAAGTACGCGCCGGGGAGTACGAGGTCTGGAGAGCCCCATGCGCTGAGCAAGCATCAGGGGATCCAGCCAGTCTCCCCGGTCGTAGTCCAGGAGGTCTCCGACCCTAGTGACCTCTGCCAGGACCAACCTCTGGCGCACCGAGGGGGACTCCGCCACCTGCACACGGAGCTGGGGGTTGTGTAGCAGGGGCTCCGCGAGGAGATCTGCCCCCTCGGTGGCCGCCACGGACCTGGTCGCTGAGAATAGCTTCCAGGTCCGGAGGAGGTCCTGGTAGAAGACCGGCAGCCCGTAGAGGTCTCGCGGAAGACCTCTCGGATGGAGATAAAGGAGCTGCCGGTCATATCGGAGCCCTCGGAAGCGGCGTAGGAAGGCGTGCGCCAATACGCTCCACGCCGGACTACCTGCACCATAAAGGAGCCTCTGCAGGGCCTGGAGACGGAAGACATGGACCTGAGTGTGTGGACACTTCAGGCCCTGCCCACCCTCCTCCAGAGGAAGATGGAGAACCCCTGCAGAGACCCAGTGCAGTCCTGACCAAAAGAACTCCAGAATCGACGTCCGGAGGTTGGCCAGGAAACCCGGGGCCGGGACCAGGGTGTTGAGCCGGTACCAGAGCATGGACAGGACTAATTGATTGATTACCAGTGCTCTCCCTCGAAAGGAGAGACACCGGAGTAGTCCTGTCCATTTCCGGATCCGCTCTATCACCCTGCCTTCTAAACCTTGCCAGTTCTCCGGCGGGGATGGATGCGTGGCAGAAAGGTAAACGCCGAGATAGAGTAGCGGACCCGCGCTCCACCTGATGGCCTGAAGCGCGGGTGGGAGGGAGCTTGCCTGCCACCCGTCCCCTACCACCAGGCCAGAGCTCTTGACCCAGTTGACCCGGGCAGAGGAGGCCGCCGAGTAGATCGCCTGGCAAGTCTCCACCCGCACCAAGTCGCCCGGGTCCTGGACCACGAGGAGCACATCGTCGGCGTACGCCGACAGGACCAGCCGCAGCTCCGGCTCTCGGAGCACCAACCCCGTCAACCTCCTGCGGAGGAGACAGAGGAAGGGCTCGATCGCCAGAGCGTACAGCTGGCCCGAGAGGGGGCACCCCTGCCGTACTCCCCGCCCGAAGCTGACCGGCTCGGTCAGGGTCCAGTTGAGCCTGACCAGACACTCTGCGGAGGCGTACAGCACCTGAAGAAAACCCACAAACTGGGGCCCAAAGCCAAACGCTCGCAGAGTGCTCAGGAGGTACCCGTGATCCACCCTGTCGAACGCCTTCTCCTGATCCAGAGACAGGAGGGCGAACGACAGACCATCCCTACACCCAAGCTCCAAGAGATCCCGGACCAGATACAGGTTGTCGAGAATGGTGCGGCCCGGGACGGTGTAGGTCTGGTCTGGGTGGACCACGTCCGCCAGCACGGACCCAAGCCGCAGCGAGATGGCCTTTGCTACGACTTTATAGTCCGTGCTGAGGAGCGAGACGGGACGCCAATTCCGTAAATCGCGGAGGTCCCCCTTCTTCGGCAATAAGGCGAGCACAGCTCGCCTGCACGAGAGAGGGAGGACCCCGCCCTGCAAGGACTCGGCCCAGACGGTGACAAGGTCTGGGCCGAGGACGTCCCAGAACACGCGGTAGAACTCCACGGTCAGCCCGTCCAGTCCCGGAGATTTATTAGTCGGCATGCGACGGAGGGCTTCCGAGAACTCGGCCAGAGTGAGAGGCAGCTCTAGCCGGTCTCGGTCGCCCGTGCTGACCGTAGGGAGTTCGTCCCAAAGCACTTTGCAAGCGTTAGGATCGGTCAGATCCGGGGAGAAAAGGCTCGCGTAGAAGGCCTTGGCCCTCCCGCACATCTCCACCGGATCCGTGAGGGGGGTGCCATCTTCTGCGAGGAGGCAGGTGACGTGTTTCTTAGCCCCCCTCTTTTTCTCCAGGGCGTAGAAGAAGCGGGAGCCGCGATCCATCTCCCGAAGGAGACGGATGCGGGATCGAACGAAGGCGCCCCGGGCCCGATGATCTTCGAGTTCCCGGAGCTCCTCCCGCTTCTCCCGGCACGCCCCACAGAGGGATGGATCCTCAGGGCTGGCGGCCAGACGCCTCTCCAGCTCTAAGACCTCCCGTTCCAACTGCTCTATCGTCGCATCCCTCCGTCGGCTGGCGCCCCGGGTGTAGTCACGGCAGAAGAGCCGGGCGCGTACCTTCCCTAGATCCCACCATCGCCGCGCCGAGGGAAAGGTGTGCCGCTGCCCACGCCAGGCCAGCCAGAACTCCCGGAAGGACGCCACGAAACCCACATCCTCCAGCAAACTGTTATTAAAATGCCAATAGGCCGGCCCCGGCCTCTCCGCGCAGAGAGAGGCCGTCACGGTAGCGAGATGATGATCAGAGAACGGGGCCAGCCGGACGCTGGAGGAGTGGGCCCGCGAAAGGTGAAAACGTGATAAATAGATGCGGTCCAACCGGGAGTGGTGCGACCGATGGGCCTCCACCCGGACAAAGGTGAAGGTTGAGCTGTCGCCCGGGTGGTGGTCGCGCCAGACGTCCACCAGGGAGTGATGTTCGACAATCTCCCTGAGGACGTCCGCGGCGGCCGGGCACTGCTCGATCCCCGAGCGGTCCCGTTTTTCAAGGGTGTTGTTAAAGTCCCCGCCCAGGACCAGGCACTCGCGAGGATCCAAGGTGCCGAGGAAGGTGGACGCCTGTTGATAAAAACGAAGTTGTTCCGGGCCCGGTGTCGGGGCATAGATGTTGACGAGATTGACCACGAGCCCCTCCATACGGACCCGTAGGTGCAGCAGGCGGCCCGGCACAGCCTCGGCAACCCCCAGCACCTCAGGCCGTAGGTCGGGGGAGAACAAGGTCGCCACTCCAGCCTGGCGAACAGAGAGATGGCTGAAGTAGACTCTGTCCCCCCATTCCAGCCGCCAGCTGTCTTCAGCGGCTGGATCCGTATGGGTCTCCTGCAGGAACACTACAGAGTACCCCCCCTCCCGAAGGAAGGAGAGCACCTGGCTCCTGCGGAGACCCATCCTACAGCCCCGGGTGTTTAATGTTGCGAAGAGGAGAGATGCCATGAGGAGGGCTGGGGGGGATCCTTGCTGGCAGACTCACTCACGGCCCCCATCGGGCCGCGTAACAATCCGTGACCCACCCCGTAGCTGAGTAGTGAGTCACGGAAAAGGCGGACCCGTTGGTAGGCCGTGGCGGCCTGCTTCCCAGTCCCTTTACCCTCCCCCATGAGGGCCCTCGCGGCCTGGAGGATCTGGTGGAAATCCCCCCATCGCTGGAGAGCGAGCTGTACTTTGTTGCGGGAGCCCCGGACGTCCTCCAGGAACTCCCGCAACTCTTCTCACAGCGTATGGGGGGCCGGGGTTACTGGCTCCCGGCTATCGGAAGAAGTGGCCCCTGACACAGCCCTATGGCCCACCGAAAGAGACAGGCAAGGGGCGGACCCTCGACGCAGCTCCCGCTGGGCCGGCACCTTAGGGCCCAACCCAAAATTCGGCTTAGTTGGGGGAGGTGGTGGAGGGAGAAGAGCAGCCTCTGGTGGGTCGGGACGAGGAAAGACTGGAGCCGCTCCCTGAGGGTCATCCTCAGTTAAGGGGAGGGAGACAGCCCCAGGGGCGGCAGTGTCACCATGGGAGGTGTAGGAGAGTGGGACGGCATCAGGGGCAGGGCAGGGATCAGAAGTAGGGGCAGGGAAAGGGACATGAGCAGGGCCGGGCTGAGGAACGGGTAGAGGATCCTGAGCCGCAGGATCTGGGCCACTGGGAGGTGGCCTCTCTTGGTGTGGCTGAGGGATCTGGGAATTGGGAAGGGGACCCCCCACGATGCCGGGCTCTGGTATTATGGCTCGTGTTACAGCCACGGCATCGGGAGGTGGACAGATATTTGCGGGGTCCCCGCCTGGGAAGGAGAACCGTTGTCCCACCCCAATGAGGGGTACCCCCTGGGATTCGGGTCCCGGCCGCAGGGCACCGGCCGTCGCTTCAGGAGGTTTGGCGGCCGTCAGCGAGGTGTCACTTGCGACCGGGCAGGTGGAAGAGCCCAGGGGATCCTCGGAGGTGGGAGCGGAACCGGCGGTCAAGGGGAGGGAGCATGGGGAGAGGGGGGAAAGGGGCACCGGGGTGAGGTCATTGAGATCGAGGCCTGCTGCTAAAGGGTCGTCCTCCCCCTGGGTGATCGGGGTCAGACCCAGGGCCTCGATCTCCTCGTAGATGGAGGGCAGGTCACCTTCTGCCACCCCGGGGTTCTCTCCGCTGGCACCTGAAGCGATGCTCGGGTCAGGGTGCGCAGGGTCGACAAAGGGGGCAGAAGGGGCTCCTTCGGGGGCTTCCGAGGGAGGGGCGGTAATACCTTCCGGTGCTGCCACGTCTTTCCCAGCCGGTTCTGGCGGACAAAAGCCGCTCGGGGGCAAAGCGGAAGGCTCGGCATCAGTGCCCCCCTTCCTGGTCTTCCGGGGGGCTTCCGCTTCGGTGGAGAGGAGTGGGGCTCGAGCCTTCCGCTTGCCCCGCTTCCCCTGTACTAAGGCCCAGTCCTCCATGGCTTCAGCTGGGGGCTGGCTAGTAAGGGTCGGGTCAAGGGGGAGGGGCGATTTCTTAGGGACTCGGGGAGGTAGTGGTGGGGCAGCATAAGGGAGGGAAAAATCTCTCTGGGGCTGGCCCTCTCCCACGCCCGGCGGTATCCCTGCCTCACCCTCCTCCACAGGCCTCAGCAGACTGTTCGCGGCGGGCCTCTCCCACTCGTCTAGGCACACTGGGGGAGGTACTCCCAGGGCCCGAGTGGGAGTAGCGGTGGACTGGGAAGGAGGAGGGGCGGCTCTGGGCACCGGGCATTCAGGGGCGCCGGCGATGACAGGGCCGACGCCCTGCCGGGGCTCGGGGGTCTCGGATGCTCCTCCTTGCCGGGCCAAGGGACAGTCCCTCCGGACGTGTCCCATCGCCCGGCAGAGGTAGCACCGAGCCTCCCCCGTGGAATAGTATACCCGGTAACGGGCCCCATGATAGGGGACCATAAAGGACCCCTCGAGCGCCTCCCCGTCACGTGCAGCCGGCGGCATTTGGAGCTGCACCTGCCGGCGGAACGAGAGGATGTGACGGAGGGCGGGGTCTTTGCAGCCCAGTGGGAGAGGGCTGATTACAGACATGGGTCTCCCCAGGGCAGAGAGGGCAGGTAACAGGGCGGCATTGGGGAGAAAGGGAGGGACGGAAGTGAGGACTAGGCGGACGCCTAAGTCCTCCAGCGGCTCTAATGGGACGAACACGCCCCCCACCGCCAGGCCCTTCTCCACCGCCTCTTGGGCCGCGGCCTCCGATGCGAGGAAGAAGACTACCTTCCCGTACATTTTGGAGGCCGCTACGATGGCTGTGGGTCCCACCACCCTCGCCAACGCCCGCACATAGGTTTCTACGTGGGGCGAGGCGGGTACCAGGAGGCAACGGACGCCATGCCTCCTGGTCAAGGTGGGAAAGGGGCCCCGGCCACTATAGATGGTAGCTGAGGCGGTGGGCGGGTTAGGTGACGTTGCGGCAGGTGGGGGGGTTGCCGCCACCTGGGCGTATGCCCTGGGGGCTGGGGGTGGGACACCCGCAGAGCTGGTAGAGGGAACAGCAGGGAAGGATGCCGTGGCGGTAGTGGCTGCCTCTGCCATGGAGGGCTTGGCCTTTGTCGCGGGGCCCTTACCCTTCTTTTTACCCTGGCCCTTCCTGCCGGCTGGGGGGGCTCCCCCAGGATCATGGGGGGCGAGGGACGTGGCAGCAGCGGAGGTCTCTTCAGAGTCCGCCGCTGCCGGTGCCCCAGCGGGGGCGAGAGCAGGTGGTTCGGCAGCGGCGGTCAAGGTGGAGGCTAGGGAGGGTGACGGGGGAACAGGCGGAGGAGGGGCGGCCGTGCCGTCTGGAGGGGCTTCTCCCTCCATATCGCCTGCCATGATGAGCAGGGGAGGAAGGGAAAACTCTTGAGAGGGGGGGGTGGGGAGAGGAATTGGGGTGACCACTCCTCCCTGCTAGGCTGCAGGCAGGGGAGGAGGGCACTAAAAGTGGGGACAGGGTTCAGGGGTATCTTGGACTAGTGCGGGGGTAGGGTTCAGTCACCAACTCAAGATGGGAATCCGGCTCCTCTTGTTGCACTAGGGGAGGGGATGAGATAACAGCATGGGGGTGCAGTGAGATAGGGTCAAAATTAAACAGGGGAGGGGCACAAGCGCATGGGAGGGGGCATGGGTTCACGAAAGCGGGGGGCTAATCAGGGCAAACAGAGCTTCAGGGGGAGGGAGACAACCAACTAAGAATGGGGCAGAAAAACAAGGGACTAGTTTCAGGGCTAGGGTAGGGCAAACAAACAAGGCTGTAGATGGAGAGGGGCGGGGCAGGCAAAACTGAAACCAGCAAGGGGCTGGGACCAAAAAAGGAGAGGGGCCCAGATAGCTGCAAGGGGAAATGGGGCAGGTGGCAAGGGACAAAGCAAGGGGCGTGCTGATGGAGGGGGAGGGTCAGTCCAAGGGGAACGGGGAGGGGCACGTGCACCCACGTGCGCTTGTGTAAAGTCAATTGTTGGGCTGGCTGCTGCTTCAGGCCCAAAAGGTGGAAACGGGCTCGGCTAGCCAGGCAAGCGGCTGAGTCCAGAGGCAGGAACCAGGACAGACGGTGAGCAGGCAGCAGAGGTGGTGGTGGTGGAGGAGGGGGCAGCGGTGGTGGTGGGGGTTGGAGGGGGCACAGATGAACCAGGGGGCAGGCTCTACGCCACACCCCCTGTGCCCCTACAAACACAGTCAATACCCCCACCACTAGAGCACAGTTCGAAAAATTACTCAGTTCTTGGAGGCCCCCTCCACGGTGGTCTGCAGAGTCGCTGTGCTCCCTCAGCAGCCGATGGTCTTCCTGGTTCTTCCTCCTCTGGGTTCCAGCAGCTTCCTGGCAGCAAACAGGGCAGCAGCAGCAGCTCCAGCAACTCTAGGCGGTGGTCCGGTGGTCAGGCAGGACCCCTCACGGATGGTGGTGGTGGTCACAGCAGCGGCTGGAGCAGGGGTCCCTCACACCAAGGGGTTCCTGCAGCAGCAGGAGTAGCAGCAACCAAGGTGTTTGGTGGAGGGAGGGGGTTCAGCTGCCAGGCAGCCAGCAACCGGAGAGTAGAGTAATGGGAGGGGTGTCTGGCCCAGCCAGGGGAGAAGCTGGAGCAGCAGTAGCAGCAAACAGCAGCTGGGAGGGCCCAGGGCCTAGCAGCAGCCCCAGCAAGATGAGCAGGAGCAGCAGTCCTCTACCTCCTTCCCAGCCAGAGGGCTATAGGAAAGTGGTAAGGAACCAGTATGTTAGCCCCAGGCTAAACAAATCCCTGATACCTTATGGCAGTTGCTCCAGGTTAATCAAGACACCTGGGGCCAATTAAGAACTTTCCAGAAGGCAGGGAGGTTAATTGAGACACCTGCAGCCAATCAGGGGCTGGCTGAAACTAGTTAAAAGCCTCCCAGTGAGTCAGTGAGGGGCGCATGTCAGGAGCTGTGAAAGGAGGTTGCATGTGAGGAGCTGGGAGCAAGAGGCACTAGGAGCTGAGAGTAAGAGGGCGTACTGCTGGAAGATCCTGTGGTGAGGATAAAGAAGGTGTTGGGAGGAGTCCATGGGGAAGTAGCCCAGGGAGTTGTAGCTGTCGTGCAGTTGTTCCAAGAGGCACTCTAAACAGCTGCAATCCACAGGGCCCTGGGCTGGAACCCGGAGTAGAGGGCGGGCCCGGGTTCCCCCCAAACCTCCCAACTCCTGATCAGACACAGGAGGAGTTAACCTGGACTGTGGATTCTACTAGATCTCTGAGGCAAGCAAAATCCGCCAATAAGCGCAGGACCCACCGAGGTAGAGGAGGAGCTTTGTCACAAACCCTATATAAATAAATGACAATGATTTGGACATGGATCTGTGCATATGTATTTGTTTTTCCTAAAGTTAATTAACTATTTTAGGAAAAATTGTCAGAGTGGCCACCAGCAAGAGTTGGTGGACGCACTCTGAGTCCAGCAAAATTTTTCTTGTGACACCCCCCTGATCTAACACATCCTCCTGATGGCTCTCCAGTCTACCAGGCCTAGCATGAGCTTTCCTAGCACATGTATCCTCTATGGCGACTCAGTGGGGAAGTGAATTATTCCTGATAGCTAAGTGACCCATTTTCCACCAATCATACAGCAGGATAGCCTGTCAGTTCAGCCTCTTCTCATTAAAAGATCCACCATGAACAGCAGCCAGATTTTCTGAGCAGCTTCCGCTATCCGGCTTTGCTGGCTGAATAAATATGACAGCATGAGGCATTAATATTTGATATTTATTGATTTCTGTATTCCCAGAATTACCCAATTACACATGCGCACCAAAACAAGGGGGTATTCTTTATGAGCTGCAGCCTGCATAACTTCTGCACAAAGCAGCAGAGTGGGTGAGTTTGCATTTTTCAGGCTGTGTGTTCAACATCATAAATGGCTGCACAAGGATATTCACATGTTAATTTTAATATTTTAAGTACTGAAATATAAAAGACGTTAGGCAGGGTGGAAGGGGAAATGGCAGCCTGTGTTCTAATCATGGGCAGCTCTTGATTTACTATCAGACTTTGGGCAAGTTACCTAGCGTCTATTTGCCTCAGTTTCCACATCTGTAATATTTATCGGTTTCATGTGTGAAGGTTAATTTTTCCAAGGCACCTTGAAATCCTTGGATAAAGAGGCTCTGTAAATAGAGTATTACTATTAAGGATTGCAAATTAACAAACCAACCAGCCCTACTCAGCCAGCCAAATCATAGTCAGCTTTCCTATATTTGCCAAATGCCAAACCAGGAGAGCTTTCCAAGTCTCCTTAAGAGCATTGCAGCTGTTATGCTGCAGCACACACACAGAGAAGTTAGAATAGTTTGTTTTTATCATTCTGGAAGGTTGCATTAAAATCCAGAACCTTAATACAGCGAGAGAAAGCAGGCTGCTCCTGAAGGAGTGAGATACAACTCAGCCCACCTCATTCTTGACTGGTTCTTTGCAGGCTGTCTGCTGAAAGAGACGCAGGTCACACACTTCCCTACAAAGCCCCTTAGTCTGCAAACAGGACCAGGAAACCCCCTGCGAATTTCAAGAGAGAGCTTACAATTTTAACAGTTTTCAATACACCCCATTTACCAGTCAATCACGCGACCATCTCAGAATCACTCTTTGAATCTTGGCCATTGGGGTACTTGTGGCTAGTATTTCACTGTGTACTGAAGCTGGAACTGCTCTGAAAAGTGAGTGTAAAAAATCTTGAGCTTTCATTGCTGAGCAACACCAGAGCAAAACGTGCGCAGTTTACACCTAAAGGATGTTTTTTGCTGACAAACACAGGCTTTGCCAGCTAAGCTGGGTTCTTTCTGGCTTGTACAGCAGCAGAAACACAAGACTCGGCATTCAGAAATTTATTAACTAACCTATTGATGGTGCATGAGCCAGAGTAAACCTATTGCTGTGCAGGCTAGGCTGAGCTAACTGGAGCAAAACAACAGGGAGACTTCTGAATCGCTGAAGTAAGTAGGTGGGACTCTGAAGACACACCGGAGCAGGGTTGTGGAGTAAAAAGGGTCATTTTTGTGTAATTTTTCAAACACCAGAATCTCAGTCATAGAATCATAGAATATTAGGGTTGGAAGAGACCTCAGGAGGTCATCTAGTCCAACCCCCTGCTCAAAGCAGAACCAATCCCCAACTAAATCATCCCAGCCAGGGCTTTATCAATGATTTATGTTGTCTGATGATGGCGAAAATCTCTGTGTAGTCATGTGTCCAGTCTGGCCACAAGAAGAGGGCTTTTTGGTGATTCAAATATTGGTCTTTGTGGCCAGGCCCCTTTGATAGCAATTATGGCTGCTTGTCATGTACGTGGCTCATGAGTGGCAAGAGCTGGATGATGGTCTGGTCAACCATTTGCACGTTTGCTTGTTCAATAAAGAATCTGAGGTTTGTTTTCTTTAACCAAACTCTTGCCTGTGGGGGTCACCTGCAGCCTCCTGGCTCTGGAGAGTCTAGCTGGCTGCTCAGGCTGGAGGGTGACGGGGAACCAATTGCAGATAAAGTCGCAGCTCTCGGGAGTTGGGGATTTATGTGCCCACCTTCTCTTCCACAAAATCAGAGAGGTAGCACCGGGTCACCTGGCCCTTAAAGGGGGGTAGGGCTCAGCCTCCCCTGGTCCAGATCTAGTTCACCTCCTCAGGGCAAAGCAATGAGAGTTCAGGGTCACATATGACTAAGAACCAGGGCTGCTGGGAGATATATGGGCAGCCTGTCCTGCAGGAGAGAGACTCCAGGGACAGCAGATCCAGGAGCCTTACTGAAGTGCCAGGGAATGACAAAAAAGGCTACTGGGAAGGCCTCGGCTAGGGGTGTAGGGCGTTGTCTTGGGAAGGAAAAACAGGCTGGTTTGGGTTGTTGGTTAAGCAGTCCGGTTGTTGAGAGTCTTAGGGCTGGAGACCTGTAGTAGAGCGTGGGTGTGAGCCCCATTTCCCACCCTCAGCCTGCTCCCCCTGTTACCAAGGGGAAGAAGAAATTATCAGGAGCCCACCAGGGCAGCTAAAGATTGTGAAAAAGAACAGCCCCAGAAGGAAAGGGTGTGCTGGGTGAGAGCCTGGGATAAAAGGCTGCTCTTGTTTCCCATCAGACTCTGATTTACTTTGGAAGGGGTGAGATCTCTGACCATGCTGGAGAATTCATAGTTGTACCATAGTCCTGTGATGCACTGAAGGCTCATGCATAAGGATGCGCAAAAGGCCAATCAGCCTAGGACAGGCATGGTATGTGAAGCAGAGGCGAGGCCTGGAGGCAGAGTGGGTGCAAAGTGTGTCTGAGTTAACTTTTCCAGTGATAATGGAGTAGCATGAATACAGGATCACTTTCCAGTGGAATCCTGGCACGGAGGAGGTGATGGTGTCAGTCACTTACAGAATCTGCTCAGTGCCTTTGAAGTTCTGGCTCTCCAATCACACAGGGCTGTCCTCTCCATTCACCTAGCTCTAATTTGGCAAAGAAAACTGAAGGTTAAACGTAGGCCTTGATAATAAAGGGTCTTGGTACACTTGGGGCCAGTCACACTAATTCAGTGTATAAGCATGTGTCTTCACCCTCATGGGCAGATGAAGTGTTACTGGGGACTTTGCTTCTTTCATTCCCCCTCTGGCCAGTTCCTTGACCAGCAATGGCCTTTCACAGCTTGCGTCTTCTCCCAGCTCCCCGTTGTGGTGTTCTGTGGCTGGGCCCTGTGGCCAAGTCACATGAAAATCTAAACACCTTCTGGGGCAGCACAGACAAATCCCAAACAAATCTGCAAACTAACGGTCCTTTGCTGTAGCTCCCTTACCGGCCCTCCCTCAGGGCTTCCCCTGCAACTTCCTATCTTGCTCCTGTGGGGTTCTTCCTCCATTGTATTCAGCCTGTTAAAACCTATCCCATGGCTCCTCTTCACCAGAGAGACCTGTCTCCTCTGCAGCCTCAACTCTCTCTCCAAGTAAGCCCCCTTAGACTACTTATAGGGCTTAGCTCCACCCCCTCTGACCAGGAGACAATGGCTCACCCCTCAGGTGCAGAGCACGACTAATTGGGTTCCTGCCCTTGCCTGGCAGGTGATGGGGGTTATGCCCCGTCACAAGCTGATATGGGAAAGGAGCATAGAGTTTCATCACTTAAGCAAAACTAGAAATAAACTTCTAACAAGCACCATAAGACTACTTAGAGACGTTCAGAAAAATAGAAGTGTACTCTTTTAACTACCCAGCACTTCCCATACTGCTAAAAGATGTTCTGTTCTGTATGGGTATCCATACCACCCTCATCACCACAGTAGCTGAGCACCTGCCAATCATGCATTGTACAATGTGACTGACATCTGTCTATGGTTCGTTCTCTTGTTCTCTCTCTCTCTGTAGGAGAATTTTATTTTGGTAGGGTTTTTTAAATGTACACACTGTGTTTATATTGGAGAAAGCAGGCCAAAGAAACGTGCCTTGCACTTGGCGCTGAAGTGTTGAGGTTTGTGATGGCCCTTGGTTCTTGTGGAGGTCTGTTCCACAATCTGGGACCAGCCCCCAGGAAAGCTCTGGCATTCACACAGATGAGCTGTACCCTTGTGGTAGAGCTCCAGTGGGCCAGAAAATGGAGCAGCTGACCTCGGCTTCATTCCAGAGCCTTAGGCTATTTTAGATATCATGGGCCCATGCCCGAGAAAGAGAGAGAGAGAGAGAGACCTTCAACTCACCTCAGTATTCAAGGGGAAGCCAGTGTAGAGCTCAGAGCAGTTGTGATGGGCTCTTGGTAGCCCACATGAGGGACAAAATGAGTTATAATATTTTATAGAGAGAAGTTTTCCTAAGTGCCGAAGGTTTTGCGGCCAGGTATATCACATGGCTGTAGTCCAGCTGGAAAACGACAAACTTGTGAATAACTGAGGCCAGTTGATTGTCTGTCAAGATGGGATGGAGTTTCTTAGCCAGCCAGAGATGGTAGAAAGCATTATTGGTGGATGCTGCTATGTGAGAGCTCAGCATCAGTGTGGAACCCAGGAGCACTCCTAGACTACGGCCTGAACTGATCAATTCCAGGTATGAACCTCCCACCACAGAGGCTGCACTATGGCTGCAAACTCATCAAAACACTTTCCTCTGCCCACCAACTTGGCCTCTCTCTAGTTCAGGTTCAGCTTAAGTCAGCTGCTCTTCTTCCAGGAGCTCATCTTGTCCAAGTGCTGGGCCATCTTGGGGGCAGTACTTCATTTACAGTGAAAGATAAGTGGAGATCTGTCATGTTCTGAGCGAGTGCCTAGAACAGACTGGGTGGGATGTATTAATATGCTAACACGGCTGGGGTGGCTAAAGTTAGGAAACTGCATAGTGCAATGAATAGGGAACTAGAGGAGGAGTCAGGAGACCTGGGTTCCATTCCAGGCTCTGCTGGGTGATCTTGCGCAGGTTACTTTTCTTCTCCCAGCCTCAGTTCCCCTATCTGTAAATTGGGAATGCTACAGACCTTTCTTTGTAAAGTACTCTACAGTCATCATATGGACTGTGCTATATAATAGCTAGGTACCATTCAAGTTATTGCTCTACATATTCCAGGTTATGGTGCCTAATGAAACATTCAGAGATTTGCCAGACCATAAGCATATGTAACTGCATACCTCTGGGTGGGTTGTTGGTAGCAGGAATCCAACCTGGGACCTTGGGATCTTAATCCATGAGCCTCTGTTGCCTGAGCTAAAAGACCCTGCTCTCACTCACCCAAGGCTGGAGTAGGCTCATCATCCGCTAGGTGATCTAGCCACCAGCAGCAGGGCACAGAGCACCACCCAAGTTAGCATAACTTACCCAAATACATTTGAAATTCTGAGAAACTTAGAGCAACAGAGATTTCAAGGCCAGCAGGGACCACTGTGATCATCCAGTCTGCACTCCTGTGTAACACAGCCACAGACCTGCCCCACAATAATTCCTAGGGCAGATCTGTTAGAAAAATGATAGTGATGAAGAATCTATAAAGGAAACAAAACAATGAGCTGGAACCTCTTGGCTTCACACTGTATTCCTCAGCTGCTCCTGAATGGAAAAGAATGTAGTAGAAAAGTGTTCTATTGGGTCAATGAATTACCTTTCAGCTTTTAACAAGAAATAACATCCCTGCTATATAATTATCTAGGAGATTAAAAAAACAACAACCAGGAAGTCTATCTAACATTCCCTCTTAAATCCTCTCCTGGTTAGAGTAATGTAATAGGGCTCTATGGAAGTTGCACTAGAACACAACTGGTTTCACTCCTCTGAAGTTGAGGAGGACATTTCCCAAAAGGGCAGAGATGGCAGAAGGGGATGGAATACAGGCTACCCTGACAGGTAAGCACTGGATATTTTTAATACATCTCTATTAGTTTTAAGCAACTAATTGTATTGGTTTCTATGCAGCAGGGATGAGTGACCCAACAGATCTGACAATAACCTCGTCATACAGATATGCTGGGAGATGGCAGATAATGCGTCTTCAGTGGCATGGATCTTTTCTCTCAGACAGCAACAGGTAGCTGCAGGCAAATGCTTCTCCTCCCAAAGAACTGCCACTGTGGGGTACCACAGGGTGTCATGCTCCACTGGTACTTCTGAGACCTCTCTCTCAGCACCCTAACCAGTTCCCATAACTTCTCACCATCTGCTGGCCCCGGTTCCCTTCCTAAACTCTTTCCTATCCTTTCTTTCTCCACCCTGCCTCTGTTCCCTTTCTATTCAAGCATGCTCTGTCCTATCTCAAACAAGCCTTCCCTCAATCCCACTTGTCTTTCCAACCACTGTCCAATCTCCGTTCTTGCCTCTGTGTCTCTGAAATCATGGTGAGGCTCTTGGCTCCAGCTGCCTAGAATTCCCCTCTCCTGTCTTCTCCAGTCTGGCTTCCATCCTCCCCACGCTGTGAAGCAGCCTCTCAGGACCTTCCCCCAGCTGAGCAGAAGGGACAGGTCTCTGGGCTTAGCTTTCTTGATCTCTTGCTGATCATTCTCCTGCTTTCTCCCTATTCTTGGCTTTCTGTGCTCTCTTGGCTCGTCTCCTCTCCTACTGACAATTCCATGGTTTCTTTAATAGTTCCAGTCTTCCTTCTACCCTATCTGTCAATGCCTTTAATAGGTTTAATTTTGGTCTTGTCTTCCCATGGCTCTACCTACCACCTCTCCCCCACTCCCAAACTGACCTCTCCCCCTTTGTCCAGATTTGCACCTGTCTGCGCATCAGCACTAGAGAGGAGTGAATAATAGATATTTTTTACAGCCGGGGGCTGACCCAAAAAAGAATTTGGTTTGAACTGAAGCAGAATTCCTCCCCCTCCCCGTTGACTTTCTCTGAAACAAGAAACCAGAAGCTTTGTTTCAGGTTAAACAAAACATTTTGCTTGACCCAAAATATTTTTTTCCCAGCTTTTTATTTTGGGTGTTCCATTTTTACGGTGAGCTGTGTGGCAAAACAAAACATGCCAACTTAATTTTTTGGCCGAAGTGAGTCACTAGTTTGACCCAAATTTGCAAATAGTTTCAGTGCTCTGAAAATACATTTTAGGGGGCAAATTCACTATTTCCTGAAAAAAATTCACCCAGTTCTATTCACTGCCTCTTCTTGCAGTGTCTGGACACCATCTCAGCCTCACTAGAACACCACTTCTTCTCTCCCTGGCTTCATTGACACCTTCCCTATCCATCTGGCCTCCAATCACAAACCCTGCGTAATCTTTGACACTCCGTTCTCTCCTCCTGCGGCCCTGACTCCCAATTATCTAGGATCCTGCTAAATCCTCTCTTTTCCTAATTGGTATACTCCAAATCTACCCTTTTCAAAGTATCTGACTGGATAGATTGTCCGTCTAGGGCCCAGGATGGTTAGGGATGGGCCTACGGAAGGACACCATGGGGCTCTAAGCCAAGAAGGAAATAGTTAACTGAACCCAGAAGCAGTGGAGGCTCAGTAGCCTCTCAGTAATCCAGCCTGGGGTAGATACAAGAAACAGGTAGGGGGCTGCTAGCTGGGTGGTTTGTGCCACACCAGCAGACATGTTTGCATGGTGAAGCTGGCTGCATTCCCTTCACCTGGCTGGGATTTTGCTGGGAACACGGAGTTTATTACTGGAATTCCAGTCAGTGCCTAGAGATCCCAACTGAGATCAGGGCCCCATTGCACTAGGGGCTGTGTGTGGAAGAAGAGACAGTCCCTGCCCTGAAGAGCTTGCAATGGAAGGAGCAAACGGACAGCTCTCTGCTGCACTGCACGGTGTGGTACCCCCACCCTCATGGCAGCCAGCGGCAGCTCTGTCCCCCTGTCCTGCATCATGTCCTGCTGTAGCCATGGAGCATGCTCCCAGGAACAGGGAGGCTGGCGGAGGAGCTGTGTTGACAGGGACTGTTCAGGAGGGCAGGATTGAAGATGGAGAAGAGCTGCTGAATTAAGGCATTATCAATCCCCCCATAGAAACTGCAGCAGTGCCACAGTGGGAGGGGGGAAGGGAGAGCCACATTCACCATGTACTGGGGTGTCAGCTAGCACTGGGGGCCTGGTGTGCCCTGCATTAATTGTGTATGGGGGAGGTGGTGTAACTAATTGGTGGGCAGCCTGGAGAGACCCCTCCCCCTCTGAGGCCCCTTGCGAGGCAATGAAGGAAACCCCCTTCCCAGACTAGAATGTTAAACTCAATGGTTATCAGGAAGGATCAAGTGGGCAAAGGGGAGGGGAATTCGCACTCTGTTAAAAGGCATTACCTGTTTCTGAGTCACTGATACCTCCGAAGAAGATGATCTTGAATGCTTATAGATCAATGTCCTAACAGAGAGCGCGCAAGATGGGGTATTAGTTGATGTCTGCTACACACCACCAAATCACACTAGGAAGAGGAAACACATATCTATAATGCATAGGAGAAAAAGCTATTTGATCACAGGGGACTTCAATATGAGTGACATATGCAGGAGGCTTCATGCTGTCAGGACTAAAACATTCTTGGAATTTCTAAACATTATAAATGACAATTTCCTAACTGAAGAAGTGTTGCATTCTGTATTAGACTTTGTCTTGACAGACAAAGAGGAACTGGTCACAGAACTAAATATTAATGGGTAGCTTAGGCACCAATGATAATGCCTTGACCACATTTATCATGTGCAAGCAGAATAAAGTCCAGATCAGTCATATATACTAGGTACTTTAAAAGGGCCAATTTCACAAAGCTAAAAACAACTATGAGCCAAAACATCGAGGAGGGAGAATTTAATAAGCAAAATGTGAATGATAATTGGGAATATTTGTTTAAGAAGAGCTAATCAATGCCCATGTTAGTTAAAAAACTAAGCTGGTTTAGAGGGAAAGTGAAGGCTCCTTTTTAATATATATATATATATATATATATATATATATATATATATATATATATAAAACAAAAGGAATAAAGGAGAAGTTGATAGTAATTAATATAAATCAGAAGCTAGGAACTGTAGAAAGTTGATAAGGAAAGAAAAGGGACTCAAGAAGAACTCTATGGCCAGCAGAGTTAAAGACCATAAGGAGTTTTTAAAGTATATTAGGAACAAAAAGAATCCTAACAATGATGTTGGTCCATTACTATATGGAAATGGTATAATTAGTGATAATGCAGAAAAAGCAGACACGTTCAATACATATTTCTGTTCTGTACTTGGGAAAAAAACAGGTGATGTAGTCATACCATATGATAACACTCTTTGCATTCCACTAGTATCTCAGGAGAACATTAAACAGCTGCTACTAGAGTCAGACATTTTAAAATCAGCAGGCCTGGATAACTTGCATCCAAGAGTTTTAAAAGAGCGGGCTGCGGAACTTGCTGGACTATTAATGTTGATTTCAACAAGTCTTGGAACACCGAGGAAGTTCCAAAAGACTGTCAGACTGCCAATATTTTAAAACGGTAAATGGGATGACCTGTTGGTCTGACATCAATCCTGAGCAAGATAACGGAGCAGCTGATACAGGACTCAATAAAATACTAAAGAAGGGCAATGTAATTAATGCAAATCAACATGTATTTATGGAATATATATCCTTGTCAAACTAACTTGATTTTTTTTTTATGAGATCACAGGTTTGGTTGACAACGCTAATAGTGTTGACATCATATACTTAGACGGCTGTTAGGCATTTGACTTGGTACCACATGACAATTTTATTTAAAAACTAGAACTATATAAATAACATGGCATACATTACAAGGATTAAAAGTTGGCTAAATGATAGGTCTCAAAATGTAATTGTGAATGGGGAATCATCACTGATTGGGTGTGTTTCTAGTGGAGTTGCTCAGAGGTCCATTCCTGGCCCTATGCTATTTAACATTTTTATTAATGACCTGAAAGAAAACAAAATAATCACTGATAAATTTTGCAGATGACCCAAAAATTGGGGGAGTGGTAAATAAAGAAGAGGACAGGTTACTGATTCAGAGTGATCTGGGTGCAAGCAAACAATATGCACTTTTAATACTAGATGTGTACATCTAGGAACAAATCATGTAGGCCATACTTACAGGATGGGGACCTCTATCCTGGGAAGCAGCGACTCCGAAAAATATTTGGAGGTTGTGGGAAATAATCAACTGAACATGAGCTCCCAGGGTGACACTGACCAAAAGGGCTAATGTGATCCTGGAATGCGTAAGAGGGGAATCTTGAGTAGGAGTAGAGAGCTTATTTTATCTCTATATTTGGCACTGGTGAGACCATTTCTGGAGTACTGTGTCCAGTGCAGGTGCTCACAATTCCAGAAGGATGTGGATAAATTGGAGGGGGTTCAGAGAAGAGCCACAAGAATGATTAAAGGTTAGAAAACATGCCTTGTAGTGATAAACTCAAGGACCTCAGTCTATTTAGCTGAACAAAGAGACGGTTAAGGGGTGACTTGATCACAGTCTATAAGTACCTACATGGGAACTAAATATTTAATAACGGGTTCTTCAGTCTAGCAGAGAAAGGTAGACCACTATCCAATGGCTGGGTGTTGAAGCTAGACAAATTCAGACTGGGAACAAGTCGTACATTTTTAACAGTGAATTCCAATATTTGGAACCTGAATCTACACAAATTACAAATAAAGTGCCAGTTTTTAACAGTGAGGCTAAATAACCCTGGGCACAACTTTCTAAGGGATGGAGTGAGATCTATAAAATCAAGACTGTTGTGGAGAAAGTGAATAGGGAAGTGTTATTTACTCCTTCGCATAACATAAAAACCAGGGATCACCCAATGAAATTAATAGGTAGCAGGTTTAAAACAAACAAAAGGAAGTACTTCTTCATACAACCACATACAACATTGCCGGGGATGTCATGAAGGCAAAAGTATAACTGGGTTCAAGAGAGCTTCAAGTAAGTTCCTGGAGGATAGGTCCATCAAAGGCTATTAGTAGGGCCCTACCAAATTCATGGTCCATTTTGGTCAGTTTCACAGTCATAAGATTTTAAAAACCGTAAATTTAATGATTTCAGCTATTTAAATCTGAAATGTCATGGTGTTGCAATTGTCGGGGTCCTGCCCCGAAAAGGAGTTGTGGGGCGGTCACAAGGTTATTGTAGTGGGGATTGCAGTACTTCCCTTACTTCTGCACTGCTGCTGGTGGCGGCGCTGCCGTCAGAACAGGGCAGCTGGAGAGCATCGGCTGCTGGCCGGGAGTCCAGCTCTGAAGGCAGCACCCATCAGCAGTAGCACAGAAGTAAGGATGGCATGGTATGGTTTTGCCATATTGGCATGGTATGGTGGATGAGGGGAAAGCAGTGGATGTGTTATTCCTTGACTTTAGCAAAGCTTTTGATACGGTCTCCCACAGTATACTCACAGGCAAGTTAAAGTAGTATGGGCTGTATGAATGGACTATAAGGTGGCTAGAAAGCTGGCTAGATCATCAGGCTCAGCCGCTAGTGATCAATGGCTTCATGTCTAGTTAGCAGCCAGTATCAAGCGGAGTGCCCCAAAGGTCAGTCCTGGGACCGGTTTTGTTCAATATCTTCATTAATGATCTGGAGGATGGGGTGGACGGCACCCTCAGCAAGTTTGCAGATGACACTAAACTGGGAGGAATGGTAGATACGCTGGAGGGTAGGGATAGGATACAGAGGGACCTAGACAAATTAGAGGAATGGGCCAAAAGAAATATGATGAGGTTCAACAAGTGCAGAGTCCTGCACTTAGGATGGAAGAATCCCATGCACTGCTACAGACTAGGGACTGAGTGGCTAGGCAGCAGTTATACAGAAAAGGACCTAGGGGTTACAGTGGATGAGAAGCTGGATAGGAGTCAACAGTGTGCCCTTGTTGCCAAGAAGGCTAACGGCATTTTGGGCTGTATAAGTAGGAGCATTTCCAGCAGATCGAGGGACGTGATCATGCCCCTCTATTCGGCACTGGTGAGGCCTCATTTGGAGTACTGTGTCCAGTTTTGGGCCCCACACTACAAGAAGGATGTGGATAAATTGGAAAGAGTCCAGCGGAGGGCAACAAAAATGATTAGGGGGCTGGAGCACATGACTTATGAGGAGAGGCTGAGGGAACTGGGATTGTTTAGCCTGCAGAAGAGAAGAGTGAGGGGGGATTTGATAGCTGCTTTCAACTACCTGAAAGGGGGTTCCAAAGAGGATGGATCTAGACTGTTCTCAGTGGTAGAAGATGACAGAACAAGGAGTAATGGTCTCAAGTTGCAGAGGGGGAGGTTTAGGTTGGACATTAGGAAACACTATTTCACTAGTAGGGTGGTGAAGCACTGGAATGGGTTACCTAGGGAGGTGGTGGAATCTCCTTCCTTAGAGGTTTTTAAGGTGAGGCTTGACAAAGCCCTGGCTGGGATGATCTAGTTGGGGTTGGTCCTGCTTTGAGCAGGGGGTTGGACTAGATACCTCCTGAGGTCCCTTCCAACCCTGAGATTCTATGATTCTATGCCACCCTTACTGCTGCGCTGCTGCCTGCAGAGCTGGGCCCTCAGTCAGCAGCTGCCACACTCCAGCCACCCAGCTCTGAAGGCAGCAGTAAGGGTGGCATGGTGTAGTATTGCCACCGTTAATTCTGCACTGCTGCTGGTGGGGCGCTGCCTTCAGAGCTGGGCGCCCAGTCAACAGCTGCCACTCTCCAGCCACCCAGCTCTGAAGGCAGCACAGAAGCAAGGTTGGCAATACTGTGACTCTCCTAAAATAACCACGACCCCCCTGCAATTTTTTCAGAACTGCTGGTCTCCCCCCGTGAAATCTGTATAGTATAGACTAAAAGCACATAAAAGACCAGATTTCACGGTCCATGATGCATTTTTCATGCCCATGAATTTGGTAGGCCCCTAGCTATTAGGTAAGATGGTCGGGGACACAACCCCATGCTCTAATGTGTCCCTAAACCTCTGACCACCACAAACTGGGAGTGGACGACGTGGGATGGATCACACGATATTCGCCCTGTTCTGTCCACTCCCTCTGAAGCACCTGGCTTTGGCCACTGTCAGAGACAGGATACTGGGCTAGGTGGACCATTGGTCTGACCTTTTATGGCTATTCTGATGTTAACTCAAAACTACCCTAACTCTAACTGAATATCTGAAAACAAACATTGTAAAGAGCCAGGCCCATGCTGCCACCGAAGGATCAGTGCGGCCGGCACTGGGAATGCCTCAGGACTGTGGGGGGGGAAGAACACGACCTCAGCAACCCGTACTCATCCTCCCATCCCCCTTAAGGGGGCATCCCTATGGGGAAGGAGCTCCTGCAACTCTGAAGTGGGGATGTGTGTGGAAGCAGGGACAAGATAGGGAGGGGCTGGGTGCCCCCTTAAGCTTCCTTGACCCAGCACAGAGTCCCAGTGGCCATCTCCTACTACCACCAACTTGGTTAGTCGTGTACCTTAAGTGGTAGCAGGCTGCAGTGCAGTGCTGAAAGCCCAGGGTTCAAATGTTAATGATGATGTGTGTGGGGGGGGGGGGGGGGGGGGGAGTGGCTGTACAGAATGGAACTCATTTTTGCCTTTTATCTTAATTTTTTTTTTAAAGGGAAATCACATTAAAAGTTATGTTAAGTGTTTAGGTTGCAATGTCAGTCACTCAAAAGTTCGGAAGCAACCTGCATTATGACAGTGTTTAATTACATGTGCGCATGCTAATTTTTCCCAGAGGACCCCTGCGTCATTCAGTGCATGGGATGGGGGGCATTCTGGGGATGAATCGGGGGGCACTATTGTCTGTAGGACCCCTGTCTCATTTGTTGCAGGCATTGGAAGGTGTGTAGTGAACAAGGCAGGGAGAGAGTCTCCCCTGGTCTCAGATCTTGTGCCTGGCACCATGGTGGCCTGCCAGTTTTGCATAGGAGGAATTGCAGGAAAGGTCCTACTCCAACCCTGCAGCTCTGGGAAGGATGAATTCTCTCTTCCTCGGGGTAGATGACACATAGCCTGGGTGGCACATAGAAGTTGTGCAGGGACTGAGCATGCTCAGTGCGGATAAAACCTTCAAATAACAATGCTTCCGGCCCCTAACTGCACAGATGTGAGCTGTGACTTTCAGAGGCTTATAACTTGGTCAAATTTGGATGGATTTTCACAGGGGAAGAAAAAGGCACAGCTTGATATCAGGACAATACCGCACCCCCAAATTAACTTTCATGTCAATAGTGGATGGATCACTCGATAATTGCTCTGTTCTATTCAGTCTCTGTGAAGCACATGGCATTGGCAACTGTCAGAAGCCAGGACACAGGGCTAGATGGACCATTGGTCTGACTCAGTATGGCCATTATGTTCCTATGTCTCTCTTCCAGAGCATGGAGCCTCTAGAGCAGGAGTTCTCAACCTTTTGCTTTCTGAGCCCCCAGTACCCCTGCAACATGCTATAAAAATTCCATGACCCACCTGTGCCACAACAACTGGTTTTCTGCATATAAAAGCCAGGGCCAGCATTAGGGGGTAGCAAGCAGGGCAATTGCCTGGGGCCCCATGCCACAAGGGCCCCTGCGAAGCTACATTGCTCAGGCTTTGGCCCCGGTGACAGGGCTCAGGGTGGTGAGGCTTAGGTTTTCTGGCCTGGGCCCGCAGCGAGTCTAACACTGACCATGCTTGGAGGACCCCACTGCTCTAGAGCTTTTCAGTTGAATGGCTATAAGAATGTAGCACGGGGTAAACAAATGTTTTCCTTAACCTTATTCTCAGAAATGGCTGAATCATTTAATCTGAAACTTTCCAAAAACGTCCATCCTGAGACAGAAACCTGCTCTATACAACTTCAACCCAACTGGTTACAGTTTGGCAAAGTTTATAGGCAACTGAAAACAGGGTCTTCTAAGTGTCAGACAATCTTAACTTTAGATAGTGCTCCCAAGTGCTGCCTATAATCTCTCTGAACTCCTCAGTGTGCTCTCCCCACTTTTCCTCCTTCAATCTAGGCCTTTCCTTCTCTTCCGCCCCCCCCGCCATCCACTCTTATGGTCAGTGACGGTCACCAACTGCTTCCATCCCCTCCTGACTCAGAATGTTCAAGACCCTTCTGACCTCAGCTCCAGCAACTCCAGACCCCCCCCAAACACACATCTTTATCCACCCAGGAGCTAAACTTTCCGTAGCTCAGACCCACTGCCTCTGCTCTGAACCCTCTCCCAACCTACACCGCCCGGCTAGGAAGAACTCCACCTCCCTGCAACCCACACAATCCTCTGTGCTCAAACTCTTCCCCTTCCTACCTGACACCCACTAGCAGGCCTGCCTAGGAAATCTGTATGGCCTGATTGCATTAAAAATAAAAATCTCCCCTTAAGGCCTTTTTGAGAAGCCTCACATGAATACAGCGGGCAGCCGAGCCAAGGATACCATGTATGTACACAGGGCTACTGTTCCTTCTGGCCTAGGAGGACTTAGAGGGGTCCAGGGCTATTGGTAAAGGACAGGGTTTAGTTCTCTGCCTGGCATAGATGGAGAGTAAAAATTAGTAACTACTTCTTGTGGCTGCAGCCACCCCAGCCACCCTCTGAAGAGGCTGCAGGCTGAGCGGGGGTAGATGGGACAGAGTGGAGTCACTCCCAGCTGGAATCTGTCATGAAGCACATGCCACAATTTGTCAGCTGTCTCCAGGCCCTGGAAGGAGGTGTGGGAGGGAGGGAACAGGGGGAGAATATGTCATTGATTTATCACTTCACTACTTATATTCAGAGTTCAGAAATCTGCTTGTAGCTTGTTTCCTTTAAAGGCATCTGTGTCTGAGTTGTTATCGAGGTAGGCAGGGACAGCAAGCCCATCACCCTCTGGCCAGAGGTGGGTAATGTGTCAACAGCGGTGGCAGAGGTGGGGGGGGGGGGCGGGAATGAAGGGGAAAATGGCCAATAGGATGGAATAAATAGATCTGAGTTAGAGGCCTATGACCAATGCCTCCTAAGTTGTTTGAATAAATTTCCTGGGTCTGGCAAACCAAGACATTGTGTTCTGGTCCAATTACTGGCAGCCATGGAGGGCTGGATTAGCTTCTGATTGCACAGCTCTGAGGTCTCCTGCTTCTAATTCACTTGCTAGCCAAACACAGAGGAGCTGCAGCTAAACCCAGAGCCAGTTTGGTACAACAGACTGGCAGAGGTGCCACAGAGCGCATCCAGGTATGAGCCCACACTCCTCTGATCTCTAACCTGCTTGGTGAGGGGGACCTTCCCCACCCCCCTCCACTGGGCTCCCTACAGCACGTCCATATTGGGATGGGGAGGAGGGAAAACGTGCTCTCGGCTGGGCCCTGCTTCTCCTGGCTGTGCGGAATGTATTTGATAAGAGCGCACGTATAGCCGGATGCCTGTGCTCATGCTATCGCTGCCTCGTGAGTGAGTTTTACAGCTCCAGTCACCACCGTAATCTCCCCTTCAGCTCTGAGGTCACAGGGATGATGATGAAAGAGGAGAACCAGGGACAGCGATAAGGAGGGAAGAAAAGGCCTGAGGTAACAGATCTGCCAGGAGTCTGGAACATCGAGGATTTACTGCTGCAAACAGAGCTGTGCCCGGGAAGGCAGAAGGGAGTTATTGATCCCTGGGCAAGTGCCATATCTTAAATACTGGTGCTGCTCCCAGGTGTCCTGGCCATCTATTGAAACTGAGTTACAGAAAGCCACATGAAAGCTATGGGAGCAGGAGCTGAAGCTAGTTCACAGCTCAAACATCAGATATATTCAAATTTGGCCACATACCAGGGATCAGATACACGAGCAACAGGGTGGGGGAGTGCAGGTCTTGGAGCATCACTGGGTCTTGCAAGAACATCCTAGTCAATCAGTATCTGGAGTTCAAGGGTTAGACTGAGGCAGCTGGCCGAGGAGAGCCCGACTGGAATGACAGCTGATGCACAGACTGCCTGTGGGGAATGTGGGCATGTGCTGGGCACGGTAAGGAGAGAGCTCCCATGATCAGCACCTCCTTTCTGCTTTCTAAACAGGACAAGGGCCTTGTCTCGCTTCGCCTGAGGACGCAAAGAGTCCCAGGCTGGGGCCTGGACCTACATGGGGGGGAAGAAAGGGGAAGGGAGGGGCAGAGTCACAGTGTTGCCAACTCCTTTGTTTAATGGGAGTCTCGTGATTTGGCGGCATTGTTCAACTTCTTAGGAGTTTCCAATTTCTCCCTTGGTCTGTGGAAGTTTTGCCATGGCCACAACGGCCACCACCTCCCTTTTCTGGCAGTAGGCCTGGAGCCACGGCCTTTGGTAGATGAAATGGAGGCTGCACTACCAAAGATGGATACCATTTCCCATTGTTCCCAGTGGGGCTGAGGCAGCTGCCCTAAGGGAAGATGGCAGCCCTTTACTCATTTGCGGGGCCAGATGGGACACAAGAGAAGGTGGAGGTGCTAGAATGGGATGGTGGGGGCAGCAGAAGAGATGGGAAAGGGATGGGGCACAGGATGGGTGTAGCGCCCCCTCTCCACCTGGTTACCTCCTTTAATGCCAATCTGCTCACAGGTTTTGATGGACAGGTCTAGGTTCTTCTGGATCCCGCCACCCACTCAGCAGGGTGCATCTTCTTTCTTTTTCCTATGAATTTATTTGGCGGTGCCTCCACCCCCCTCGCTCATTCTTGGCGGGGTCACCAGGGCAGCTTGGGAGGAAAATTCTAACTACAGAGTAATCCTAGTTGGATTACTTCCAGCTAGTTGGAGACTTCCAAGAAATAAACACAAACACATGCAATATATGCAACACAATAATTATATTAAACAGGAGACAAATACAACATAACAGGGTAACAGTGTAGTAGCCGTGTTAGGCTGTGTCAGCTTCATCAGATGCATAGAATGGAACACACAGTGAGCAGATATTTATACATTGAGAGAAACATGAAAAGGTGGAAGTAACCGTATCAACTGTAAAAGGCATATTCCCACAGAGGAGACTGGCTGCCAATGGGCTGATCTCTCAGACCCAGAGCATGCTTGTGTGCCCTGCCTGGAAAGTTCCCTGCATTTATACAGCTTCCTGAGACACGTGTAATCTCAGTGCGACTCTTCCCCTTGCCTCTCTATCTATGGCACTTAATACAATAATGGAGGGTGTATATCTGAGCACCTTTGAATTGCCAATGGATTTATCCTCCCCACTGCCTGGGAGGCAGGGCAGCGCTTTAGCCCCGTTGTAGAGATGGGAACTGAGGCAGGGAGCGACAGACGGTTTGTCTACACTGCAAAGTAAAACCAGTGGCAGGGAGGCTTGTGCTAAAAGTAGCATCGTAAATGTTCCTGCTTGAGCTGGAGCCTGGGCTCTGAACCCTGGCAAAGAGCCCAAGGCGGAATGTCGCCAGTGCTACGGGGCTGCAGGAGCCCGAGTCAGATGGCCTGGACTGTGAGATGGCCCGTCAGGTAGCCGTACCCTAAGTGACTTGCCCAAGGTCTCACTGAGTCTGTGGCAGTGCAGGTCCCTCCTTCCTTTAATACGTTACCACCCCTGTCTAGAGAAGTAGCCACTCCATCCCTGCCTCTGAGAGAGTGCATGGGCTAAGCCTTCAGCAATGTTCCCTCTCATTTTTGACAGGCCGTGCGCGCAAAAAAATATCTTCTGTGCGAATTTTTGAAGCCAAGTTCAAATTTGTGCGCCATGAAGCAAATGCACCCAAGCGAGTAAAATGCTTAAACAGGGAGATGTGTGGGTCCCAACGTGATCAATGTTCCACATTCGAAATGCTGGCGGAGAGGGGTACGATTCAGTGCCCTCGTTTCCCTTTCCTCCACTTGCCAGCTGGTAGAATCTGGCTGTGTTGAGAGATAGTGGGCGAACAATGTCAAAAGTCGCCTGTAAATGATATTTCGGCCTGGCTCCGATGTAGTATTTCATTTTTTGTACACGCGGTGTTTTGCCATGTGCGTGGGGTTTAGGATCTGTGCGCACGTGCACACACGCTCAGCTTAGAGGGAACAGTGGCCTTCAGCCTCAGACAGGAAGTGGGATTCTTCCTCACAGCACTCCAGCCCAGGACTACCACAAGAGTGTCCAGGGCCGGCGCGCCCACTAGGCGACCCTAAGCGGTCGCCTAGGGCGCCAGGATTTGGGGGTAGCGGGCAGCTGCCCCCTGCCTCCCGGCTCTGCGGCTGAGCGTGGAGCCGGGAGGGCGGCTGGCAGTGGCTGCCCCCCGCCTCCCGGCTCCGTGGCTGAGCGTGGAGCCGGGAGGGCGGCTGGCCGTGGCTGCCCCCCACCTCCACAGCTCAGCCGGAAGCTGGGGGGGGCTCACGGGAGGTGGGGAGATTGCCGCGGCCCGGCGGGGGGGTAGGGAGCCACTGCGGGGGGTGGGGGGAAGCTGGCTGCTGCAGGGGCGCAGGGCTGGTGAGAGTGTCAGCAGCAGCAGCAGCCCAAAACACTTAAAAGGTCACTGCTCTAGTGTCGCTTGGCCCCATGCTGCTGAGCACATGCTGAAGCGGATGCAATGGTAGGTCTGTTCATGTCATGCCACAGGTTCTCCCAAGGCTCTGCCACTGCAGATAATGATGGCGACAGCTGCTCAGGGGTTCTTGGCTCCCTCCCAGGAACCAGGAAGAGGCACTTGCTCAGCACCATGAGGAAGCACTGGGTTAGCCTTCCTGCCAGGAGGGCTAGCGAGCGGGGTTGGCTCCATGCCGCTGTGCCCAGTTCCATGCTGAAAAGCTCAGGGTGGCGAGGGGGGATGGTGAAAGGGTTAACCCGAGTCCCAGAAGGGGTTTGGGGAATGGCATGCAGAGAATGTGCACTCTGTGCCAAGCACTTAGCAATCTGAAGAGAGGGCTGTGAAAGCATCTGTCCTGCCCAGAATGATCAGCCCTGCCCTTCTCCACAAGCCTTATCTAATACTTTGAGACGCTAATCCCCATAGCGGGGCTGGATTCTTCCCCACCCTGGCTTGTGTAATTCATACAGCTAAGGAGTATTGTCAGAGCCAAGGTGCGGGGGAGCACAGGCTTTTGGAGGGATTGCTGAAGTGCAACGCTTTTTTCCCCAAGCATCCCACTTGATACAGTGACCAGTTCAACCAGTCCAACTTCCTCTGCCCTTGTACCATCCACCAAAGCCACATGCATGTCTCCTTCGAACGCATGACCCTAAGCATTGGGACCAAAGACACCTGCAGTGCTTTCTAGCATAGGCTAGCTGCAGCGATGGGATTTAACCATTCAGAGGAACTGTCCGTTCTTCTTCGAGTGATTGTTCACATCCATTCCAATTAGGTGTGTGCACACCACATGCATGGATGTCGGAAACATTTCCCCTTAGAAGCTCCCGTCAGGACAGCAGGGGAACCCCCTAGAGTGGTGCCCTTATGGTAGTGTATATAGTGCCCTGCCGGCCCGACCCCACTTCAGTTCCTTCTTACCGTCCATGGTGGCATTGGAACGTTCTCTCCCTCTCGCTTGTGAGTAATCCCTTAGCCTTTGTCTTCTAGTTAGAGTTGTTCTTAGATAGTTAAATCCCATTGTATTCAGGTGTCTGGAAGCTAGTTCCAGCACCAGCCTTGGGCTGCGGTGCCGCAAGCCCAGGGTTTCAAAGCTTGCGCCACGTGCCGCAAGTCCATGCCTAACAATGATCCCCACGACTCCTGTCTCTGGTGTCTGGGAGAGGATCATCAGGCAGAGCGCTGCAAAATCTGCAAGGCCTTCAAACCGCGCACTAAGAAGAATGACACTTTTGCCTTAAGCAGTTACTCATGGAGGCCGTGTTACAACCACCGGCCTCAGACTGACCGGCACCAGGCCTGGCTTCCTCAGTGTGAAGTGCCCCAGCATCGGTGCGCAATCAGGCAATGCAAATCGCCGGCACCGAGGCAGGACGACCAACCTCAGCACCGGTCGACCTCTTCAGCACCCACTAAGCGTCACAAGAAAGGGGAAAGAGGGTGCTTTCCACGAAGAGCTGCCAAGACGCTCAGAGAGGCTTCCAGCACGCAAAGACAGGTTGTGGGCCCAAGCCAAGAACTGGCACCATTGACTCCGGTGCCACAGGCCCCGTTGAGTACCCAGCAAGTTCAGACTGGGGGGAAGGGGTACTGCTCTGCTTAGGGGTGCTTACAAGATTGCCCAACAGACCAGAGAGGAGGCTGGTGTCAATATTCCTTTTCCTTGTGTCAGTAACATGGATCATTAGCACATCCGAGATCCAGAGAACCAGGCTAGCATGGCGCCCATTCACCACAGGTGGTGCAGCCTCCAGGCCACTCTGGGGATTAGCTCTTTCCAGGTCCAAGGCCCCCACTTCTGCTGCTCACTCTCTGAGACTCAGCCCTCCTATGTTTACCCCTTCTGGGGTATCAAAAGGGGTATCTTTCCTTACTAGCAGTCTTCCCATTCACTGCCCCTAGGGTGCCACTTCCCCCATGGCTGGTAAAGGAACCTGGCCCCACCCTCTACTCAGCTCAAGGACCCTCTATTCAGCAACCAAGTTCTTTTCCATCCCAAACCTTTTCCCAGCCCTTTCCACCTACTCCTTCTGGCTCTCTCCCCTCTGGGTTCGCCAGCCCCACAACTCCATCCTCCCAGAGATTAACTGTAGGCTATTTGACTCTAGCCCCAAACACATCTCCCTTCCCCCTGGGAGGTACTGCAGACTCCTTCCCTGCAGCGCCTCTCTGCTATCAGTTCCCTGACTTCAGAGAAGCCCCCCGCTTGTTCTGGCACAGGTGAGCTTCCCCTAATTAGTGCCTTCCTCTCAGTCTTAATTCCCCCATTTTGCAGCCTAATGGGTTAATTGGCCCATCTGTCCTCCATTAACCCCTTTGAGGTGAGTGTGGGGTGAACACCCCCTCACACAGACACCATTACTTTTGGGGGTGAGGGGCGGGGGAGCACATGATGTATCTAACATTTTTAATTTCCAGAAGTGCCCTCCCTGTATAGTTCAAATGGGGGCCTCCTCCATGACCCCCTTGGCTTCTTGTTGCATATGAGTTACTAAAAGTCTGTAACTAAAGAATGATAATACAGTTAATGCCAAGCAGCATGGGTTTACGGAAAACTGGTCTTGTCAAACTTGTTACCCTTTTCGATAAGATTAGTCGTTTGGTTGATAAAGGAACTGATGTAACCTACTTGGACTTCTGGAAGATGTTTTACTTCGTGTTGCAGGACATTCTGATTTTGCACAGTGCTAATTTTTAATCAATGTCGAATATTCAAAACTAAAACTACATCTTAAAACGTTACTCTAAACTGGGAATTCTCCCCCAAAAGGGCTGGCCTTAGTGGGGTCCCCCAATAATCTGTTGTTGGCACAATGCTAGTCAATATCTTTACCAGCAACTATTTTACATTTCCTTCCAAATCCTTGATAAAGATGGGTGGAGTGGCAAACGATGGATCAGTTCTACAGAGCGATCTGAATCTCTTGGGAAATTGGGCTCATTTGAACAAGATACATTTTAATACAGCCAAATGCAAGGTCATGCATCTAGGAATGAAAAATTTAAGTCATACTTGCAGGATGTGTAACTGTATCCTGCAAAGTTGTGACAATGGTCATGGTGTCTAACCAACTGAGTAAGAGCTCCCAGGGTGATGCTATCCTGGGATGTATGAGCAAGGGAATGTCAAGTAGAATTTGGGATGACGTATTCCCACTGTCTATGACATTGGTGAGACTATTATTGGGAAAACTGTGTCTGGTTGTGATGTCAACATTTCAAAAAGGATGTTGACAAATTGGGGGAAAGTTCCAGAAAGAGCTACAGGAATTACTTGTGCTCTTGAAAACCTGCCTCACAGTGAAAGACTTTAGCCTTCATTTGGATAAACTAAGTAGACTGAGCTCCCTACAAAGGGACTTGATCAGTCTAGAAATATTTACATGGGGAAAACTTTCTGCGAGAGCCTCTCTAATCTAGCAGACAAAGGCATAACCAGACCCAATCGCTGGAACCAAAGGCAGACAAATTCCAGCTGGAAACAGGGAGTGCAAGTAACTGTTGTAACGATTTGCACAAGAATGTGGTCGATTCTCAATCACTTGAAGTCTTTAAATTAGGATTGGATGTCTCTTTCTAATACAGATGCTGGAGCTCATCCAAAAGATCCAGGATTTGCTAGATTATATTCTCTGCTGTGTTATACAGGAGGTCAGAAGAGATGATTATAATGGTTCCTTCTGGCCTTAATATCTATTAATTAAAATACCTTATAGCATCCTCTTTCCCAAATTGTCCAGTCTTTAACCCAAGCCTAGCCAATCATCACAGCCAAGATCTCTAATACCTTTGAGCAGTTGAGTAGCTTTTTTTAAGATACAAAATATTGACAATTTACTAATTATTTTCCTGTAATAAAGGCATTTCCTAAACGAAACCTCATTAATTTTAAGCAACCTACTACTGCTGCACTGTAGCAAAATGCAGTAGCACTGAGTAGTGTTAGGTGCTGACAATTAAACCAGCAGCAAGAGCTCTTTCAGTAGCCACATCATGCTGTTTTCATGAAGTGAGAGCAATATAAACATCTTTCTGGCTCCAATCTATCAGTGCTTATCCAGTCCAAACTCCCATCTGACTTCAAAGAACTGAATGATTCAACTACCATTAATATACTGTTCAATACAAAGAAATAAACATTTAAAAACACATGCAACTTCTGTCCTTAGTCAGAAAAAAGTCAGTTTTCACTTCAGTTTAATTGTTAAATGCAGAAATAGATTTAACTAGAATCAAATATGGGAGAGATAAACAAGGGCACAACAAATTGTATGAAACAATTTGTTTTACCATATTCTAACTACATCCAGTACTCACAGAATAACATACATATCTAGATACAAGACATAAGGCCAAATCCCCATGGTGTAAACTGGAACAGCTGCCACTGAAGTAGGGCCGGCGCAAGGAAGTTTCGCGCCCTAGGCAAAACTTCCTTGCACCAGCCCTGCGCCCCCCCCCCAATGCTGTGCACCCCCCCAGCCAGCTCCCCTGCCCCCGGGAGCTCAGTGTGTCCCCCCCGCGGGCTCTGAGCGTGGAGCCAGGAGGCAAAGGGGGCGGCTGGCCGCAGCTGCCTCCCGGCTCCAAGCTTAGTGGCTGAGCGTGGGGCAGGGGGGGCGGCTCGCCGGCTGCCTCCCAGCTCCACGCTGAGCATGGAGCTGGGAGGCAGGAAGCAGCCGCCCGCCGCCTCCCAAATCCTGGCGTCCTAGGTGACTGCCTAGGGTCGCCTAGTTATAGCGCCAGCCCTGTACTGAAGTCAACGCTGACTTACACCTAGCCCACTGTAAAGCAAACAGCATTATAGACTCAGACTCACAGACTTTAAGGTCAGAAGGGCCCATTATGATCATCTAGTCTGACCTCCTGCACAACGCAGGCCACAGAATATCACCCACCCACTCCTGCAATAATCCTCTCACCTATGTCTGAGCTACTGAAGTCCTCAAATCATGGTTTAAAGATTTCAAGGTACAGAGAATCCTCCAGTAAGTGACCCGTGCCCCATGCTGCAGAGGAAGGCGAAAAGCCCCCAGGGCCTCTGCCAATCTGCCCTGGAAGAAAATTCCTTCCCGACCCAAAATTTAAATACACTTAATACAAAAAGGTTTTGTTGTCTATTATGTATTGTGACAGACCCAGACAAGTGGGGTACAGAAGTCTGATAGAAGGCAAATATATTGGCCATTGGATGAATAGTTTTCTGTTCCCTGAGTGACCAGAGCAGGGGCTGCACTAGAACAAGCAGGAACTTTCTGGAACCAATTTAAGGCAGGCAGGCTAATTAGGACACCTGGAGCCAATTAAGAAGAACCTGCTAGAATCAATTAAGACAGGCAGGCTAATCAGGGCACCTGGGTTTTAAAAGGAGCTCCCTTCAGTTTGTGGTGTGGTGGGCGAGCAGCTGGGAGCAAGAGGCACACAAGGAGTTGAGAGTGAGAAGAGTTGAAGGACTGAGGAGTACAAGCATCAGCAGACCATCAGGAGGAAGGTCCGGCAGTAAGCATAAAGAAGGTGTTGGGAGGAGGCCATGGGGAAGTAGCCCAGGGAGTTGTAGCTGTCACGCAGCTGTTACAGGAAACCCTATAGACAACTGCAGTCCACAGGGCCCTGGGCTGGAACCCGGAGTAGAGGGCGGGCCCGGGTTCCCCCCAAAACTCCCAACTCCTGATCAGACACAGGAGGAATTTGACTGTGGGTTCTACCAGAGGGGAAGATCTCTGAGGCGATCAAAATCCGCCAATAAGCGCAGGACTCACCAAGGTAGAGGAGAAACTTTGTCACAGTATATAAAGGCCTGATCCAAAGTCCATAGAAGTCACTAAATTGGGCTTTAAGTCATTAAAGATTACTATTGTGTATAAGGATGACACAATTATTAGTAGATCCTACATGTACATAGAAGAGACTACTACTTACAGCAGGGCCGGCTTTAGCGAGTACAGGGCCCCATGTGAATAACGACGGCGGGGCCCTGCCGACTTTGTTGGAGCAAAAAAACCCAAAAAAACCCTCCCGCTGTTGAGACTCAGCGGAGCAAAAAAAATAAATAAATCAAGGAATCGGAAGAATCGGCTTAAAGCCGGCCCTGACTTACAGTATAGTATGTAAAGACTGAGTAACGAGACATAGGCAAACTTCAGGTTGTGCATTCATCCTTAACATTGGCACTTCTTTACTTTTGGAGTGCTTCTCTGGGCAACCTCCATATTGTATCAAGGGGGAATGTTTTGCATGCAACTTATTGTATTAAGCTACTTTCAATCAATACATTTTCATTTAACACGATTTCTTGAGGTCGCTTCCAGCCCTACATTTCTACGATTCTAAATTCTGAACTAACTTTATTACAATAATTATAGGTCGAGCTGACTGTCTCCTACAGTTAAGGTTGCCTACTGCTTTTTATTCTACAACTGTTTTCAGTTGCTTATAACTTGGCCTAACTTTAAGCATTTGCTGGGATTTAACCCATGCTGGGTTTCTGCTAATAGAGCAACGTTTTAGCTAAACTGGTACAGCCATTTCCAAGAATGAGATTAGGGGAAATATTTTGCTTTATTAAATTTTCTCAGGTGTTCCTTTGGAGGCACTAGAACTGTTCATGCTTTGGTGCAGGGACTCAACTTGGCAGGAGGAAGGGATGGGATGCTCTGGAGTTGATGTGTCTTTTGATGGCCTGTGAAAATCTGGCCAAGTCAAACTTCTGATAATAGTTTGCATATGCGCTATGGAGGTTTGCATGAGTTTGGTAGCATTATTCATTCAATCTGCACCGAGTGATGCAGTCTAGGACTACAAGGGACAAGCCAGACTTACCCTGCAATTGTTGCGCCCAATAACCAGGAGAAGCTGTAATGCAAGGCACAGGAATTAAGTGCAGGGAGAGACTCCACTGAGGGTTGAGAACGGGGGTGGGAGGGAGAAGAAATTCAGAGACATAGCTGAGAAAGAATGGAAGCGATTCTGGGGAGAAGTTTTTGTAACCACTAGAGAGGACTCTCCCCTCTAGAACGTAGAAAAGAATCCAGGATTTCAGACTCCAACATTCCTCTGATGGTCAGCAAGCAGCTGTGAAACCCACTGGCAAAGTTTGGGTGTCAAACTCTGTGAACCAACCACTAGCAATGGATAAGAGTCTGTTACTGTTAACTCAAGGGGTAGATGTTTGTGCTGTGGATCTAAACATTCCAATCCTGCTGATTACCTATGTGGGATCAATATGATTCCACGTGATTGATTTTTTTTTAAGTTTGCTTTTCTAAAAGCTTAGGAAATGACATAAATAACTGTTAAAACATTAAGATTGCAAAGTCGAGCACTCCAAATTTAGGAAATGCCAGAATTAAGCACGCCCAAGTAACATTTATTGTACCCTTTTGTACATATGCATTATGCTAGTCTTTAATTACATGATCGTACGGGGGCTGTACATAACAGAACCTGGTTTTATCTTTTTTCCTCTTTAAAACCTAAGAAATTACACATAAAAAGCTATGCTAAAAGAATGTTTGCTTGTTTAGGTTGCAAGTGAAGTCAAATGTTGGAGAAGCTGCAGAATATGCATTGCAATAGTCTCCAATTAAATGATCACGTAGCATTTCTAGACAACTGCAGACTACTGCCTCATTCACTGCACAGGGTTGACAGTGTACAGAAGCTGGATCAGGGTTAGGCAGAGAAGGAGACTAACATTCCTCCCTCATTTGTTGCAGAAAGTGTGTGATGAACGAGGCAGGGGGTTTCCGGAAGAGAAAGAATAGTCTTGGCGCTAGGGCAGTTGAATGTTGCCTTGGAGAATTGGATTCTCTCCCTGCCTCTGCCACAGAGTTCCTGTGTGATGCCGGGTAAGTCATTTAAACTAATTGTGTTCCTCGTTTTCTGGGTGCCTGGCTTGAGAATGCCAGATCTGCCAGAGTGCTGGGTACTCATAGCTGCAGCTGAAGTCAGTGGGAGCTGTGCTTGGAACAGACACAGTGCTATAAAAACACTAAGTACTCTAAAAACAATCAGGGCCTAGGTGTCTCACCCGAAATTAGCAAACACTTGACAATGTTGGCTTCAATCTCCCCGACTCAGTTCCACAGCTATCCAAGAGGGACCCATCACCACACAAGGATGTGGTGAAGATAAATTAGTAGTTGTAGAGCACTCAGATGTTTTGAGAGCACCAGGAAACTAAAAACTGCGTATCCAGTGCAGGGTTTGAATGGTGTGTGCAGCAACACAAGTTCTGATGGTGTAGGAGCTACCAAACCTCCATGAGATGGGAACCGCAGGTAATCTCTGCTGAGCAAGTCAGCTTTCCAAGTGATGCCCTATAGCTGAATGGCCATGCTCTGAGGCACCCAGTCCCCACTCCCCCCAGCACCAATCTGACTTCTTAGGAAATGATAAGTTTATGAAATCCAATTCTGACCTTTGTGGAGCTGACCCAGGCAGGCTCACTCACTGCTCTGTCTCAATCACAGGGCCAGCCACACCCTGCTCTTAAAGGGGCAGCTCCCATTAACCACCTACAAATAATAAAAGTGCAACAAAGAAATATCAGCCCAACACTCAGATTCAGTCTAATTATAGTGGTTAGTGACATACATCATTCCAATAATCACACCAGGGTCCTTACAGTAACATTAATACACAGTTTGGTTTTCACCCCCCATGGGCCATCAGCAGGGTCTGAACCCACACCCTTGAAATTCACAGTGTGGACCTTTTCCACATCAGCTAGTGAAGTAAATGTTGAGGTGAGAGTGTGCTGTTATCCTCTATGCATTGTCTCTCACAGAGGGAGAGAGAGCCCTGCCTTGCCAGTGGGCTCACCACTGCGTGAGACACACTAGGATTCTTGGTTTCTCTTTTTGCTGCTGGAAGCAGTTGCGGACTAGTGGTTACAGACAACCTAGCCCCATGTGCCACCACCCTCATTCCGGTAGTCAGCAGGGACTGAACCCAGGAGTTTTGGATCTAAGCAAAGCATGAGCCTCTTCCACTTGAGCTAAACAGTCAAATCTCCTGACACAGAAACGGCAGCAGCCATAGACCTCTATGCAGGCTAGCTGTTGGAGGGAATGCAGAACCACACTGCTAGCAGGGGCTACAGAACCCATAGTCCTTCTCAAAGACTGTGGCAAAGCAGCTGATACTTGGCTCTGTTACACTAGAGACCTGCATCTCCAGCCCAAGGTCCCAGTACCTCAGGATGCAGGGTGGTTAGACCTCAGCTCAAGGGTTTCAGACAGGTGCCATCTTGCCCTTACGGGCAGAGTTTTGAAAGGGGTGACTTTCCTAAGACTGAAATTTAAGATCCCCTAAAAGGTATGTTTGACTTAAATTTGAAAGTCCCTTATCTTTGATAGCTACAATGAACTATTGGCTCCTTCCTTGCCGCCATGCCCAAGAGTCTATAGCATGTAGTTTCTATGCTACATCAGCACGATAGTCCCCAGGGTACACACTTACTACAGTAATTCTTTTCCTCTGGAATTGTTCATAGAGATCCTCATTCTTGGGGAAGATAAGCAGTGAGCCATGGAAAGAGGTCTGTGGAATACTGGAAGGGATTCAAGATAGCCGATTCCAATGGACATCTGCCCTAGAGGCCAAGCTGTGTAAAAAAAGTGTCAGAGCTCCATGCAATGGCCTTACACATACTAGTAATGTGCACAGTGCAACAGCATACTGTGGAGGCAGACACAGACCTAGTTGAGTGGGCTGTAATATCAGTCCGTGGCTGAAAACCTGCTAGACCATGAAAATCGTGTAGACTTAGTCTGATCCATGGACAGCCTTTGAGCTGAGATGGGCCAATCCCTGCTCTTACCCTGACTGAGGTTTGGGGCAATTGTGGATAGGTGTTGTTCTATATCAACAACATCATAAGGCCCTGTGCATTTCGTGACGTACGGGGATCCTTAAAGGCAAATGAGGCTGAGGGGCATCTAATGGACTGATTTCTGATGGAAACCGGAGACAACTTAGTCAAGAAGTTGGGGTGAGGACGCAGGACCATCTTTTCCTTTTGGAACACGGTGTGGGGAGGATCAGCCGTTGTGCCTGTTTCTCTCCAACTCTCTGGTGGCAGCTATTGTATCTATTTTCACAGACAAGGTGTAGAGAACAGTGGAACAGAGGTTCATATGGTAGCTCTACAAGTTTATCCAGAACAAGGGGCCAGTCCCTTAGAGATGGCTCTCACGAGAAGGAATCATGAAACAAGCCTTTCAGAAACATGGCTGCTGTCAGGTGAGTAGAGACCATCGGCCTGTGCAGCAAAATGGAAGTCACTATTAGACCCTGATAAATGGTTTTTACAGTGTAAGGCAAAGGCAGAGGCGGAACATTTCAGATCTGCTCCCTTTAGAGCTGCCCAGATGCAAAGTCTGCCAATGCACTAAACAGGTAGGTGTGGCTGAAATCCTCTTGTTTCCCCAGTAGGAGCTGCGGGCTTTCAGTAGAACACCCCCAGCCTAATGCTCCCTGCACACTAGGAGAACGCGGTCAGCCTGAGGCACTTTGGGTCTGAGTGAAGAATCTCACTCCAACCCAAAGAGGGGAGAGCAGGTGTGGATGGGAAGCAGAACTACTGGTTCTGACATTCACTCCAGGAGTTTGGAAACTGTAAAAGTCTGAGCCACGGCTACCAACTACATCTTGGCTCTGTCTTTGTAGATCAACAGAATCTGAGGGTATGCAAAGACCTTCCGGCCCCTGTCCAGCATCAGTAGCAGCTGCTTCTCTCCTGAGCCCACCGAGAGCAGAAGCAGAGGCCTTCGGTGCTTTTCTGTGGCTGAGCATACTAAATGCAATGCTAACTCGCTGCACACCAACCATCAGATGGAACTGGAGGGTGACTGGAGCCATGACCCCACTCATCCAATGTGATGGGAAAGACTACAGAGGTGAGCGACCCAATTGGGACATAGGAGCCCCACACTTGAGATGAGCACAAACCGAGCACAACAAGCTCAAACTGGCTGTTTTCCAAGGGGGAGTTGAACTGATGAAGCCACACTCGGGCCAATGTGAGCTGCTCGGTGCTTGCCACCTATCAACCTATCAGAAGTGGACACTTCTTTAAGGGCCTGAATTCAGGCCAAGATTTTCAACCCTGGTGTTTAAAGTTAAGTCCTGATGGCTGGAAAGCTATGCCCAAGAATGAAAATCGCCACCATCAGAAGACGCTAGTTGTGACAGAATCCAGAACCTGCACAACCCTAGCCAGAAACCTCTCTGGATTCAGTGACAGCAGACTGGACAAAACCATTGTCAAGAGGCAAATGAATAAACCTCATCATTAGGGCCAGCTCTGTTCAACCTGGAGAGCTCTTCAGAAGTAGGGGAAAATTGGATCCTTTTGAGCAATGCAAGCCCAGGCTCCAAGGCCCAGAAAAACGCTATACATTTGTTCAGAGAAAACACCAACTGCCTCTGCAGACATGTGGCTGGTGGGAAATAAAAGAGAAGAGCACTCTGGAACCAGAGTTAGCTTCCACACCCCTCATCTGCATTCCTGGGGAAATGTCCAGCCAAGATAGGCTCCTGGGCACTTCAACTGGCTGGTGCCAAGATTTCCACTTCTCCTCCAAGCTAGATGGTCAAAGCTCCCATGAAAGGGCAGGGCTGCTCGCACTCTTGGCTTTCAGGACATGGAGACTGCTGCTGGTATGTGGGCTAGCTATCAGCAAGTGTTGCTGTAAATTGGTATCCTAATACCAGTAGCCTTGCAGCTGCTGCAACAGAGCAGCAGCATTTTATTTGCCCTTTGAAGGGGATACCACTTGTTAAGGCTCATGCAAGCTTCCAACCAACCTGTGCTTGAAAAAGGGAGGATGATCTGAACGAGGCTAATTTATACCCACCAAGGACCTAGCACAGCATCTCTAATATGGGCGTTCCCGAGGCAATGCTGAATGAGGTGTGACAAAGTTCCTCCTCTACCTTGGTGAGTCCTGCGCTTATTGGCGGATTTTGATCGCCTCAGATCTTCCCCTCTGGTAGAACCCACAGTCAAATTCCTCCTGTGTCTGATCAGGAGTTGGGAGGTTTGGGGGGAACCCGGGCCCGCCCTCTACTCCGGGTTCCAGCCCAGGGCCCTGTGGATTGCAGTTGTCTATAGGGTTTCCTGTAACAGCTGCGTGACAGCTACAACTCCCTGGGCTACTTCCCCACGGCCTCCGCCCAACACCTTCTTTATGCTTACTGCCGGACCTTCCTCCTGATGGTCTGCTGATGCTTGTACTCCTCAGTCCTTCAACTCTTCTCACTCTCAACTCCTTGTGTGCCTCTTACTCCCAGCTCCTCGCCCACCACACCACAAACTGAAGGGAGCTCCTTTTTAAACCCAGGTGCCCTGATTAGCCTGCCTGTGTTAATTGATTCTAGCAGGTTCTTCTTAATTGGCTCCAGGTGTCCTAATTAGCCTGCCTGCCTTAAATTGGTTCCAGAAAGTTCCTGCTTGTTCTAGTGCAGCCCCTGCTCTGGTCACTCAGGGAACAGAAAACTATTCATCCAATGGCCAGTATATTTGCCTTCTATCAGACTTCTGTACCCAACTTGTCTGGGTCTGTCTCAGAGGCCAGCGTGCAGAACTCAGCTGGTGGACGAGCCAAACCTCGCTACGATCCCTGCTACTGGAATTCTGAGAACTAGTGCAACGCACCATTGGACAAATAACTCCCAACACTCTGCAGAGAATGTAGGGCCAGATCTTCAGATGGTGTAAATCAATTCAGCTCCATTAAAGTCAGCTGAGAGGCTGACTTCAACCAGCTGAAGTCTTGGGCATTGTGTCTTTACCTTGGATCTGAACCATCTACTCGCAAAACGAATCTGACTCCAATTATTTTCCCTGCTCTACATTTCACAACAAAATGTCTTATGCGAACAAATTTACGGCAATGGATTGCCAGCAAACAGCCTGCTGCGAGTGCTCCTTCAAGTGTTCAGTATTCACAATTCCACTAGTAGAGCCGTGTGAATAGTCATCAGAATTCTCCTCGCTCCTCTTCTCTGACTGTGCAACTTCACCTTCAGAAAGCCCTTCCTCCCAAATTAAACTGAGTTTCATCATCAAGTGCATTTGAGTTGTGCAGCTGAATCTCTCTGGAAACTGCAGTTCCCATGCTATCTTTTTCATACATATGCAAATACAGCCGGAGTGAAAAATCTATTTAGAAATCACAGCAGCTTTTATGAACAACACCCCTCACTGTTCACCCTGTTCTGGTACTATGTAATCGCAAGCTCTCTGCACTGGCTACAAACCCCAAAACAAGATCAGACTCCCTGCAAAGCAATATACAGAAAAAGAAACCAGTTACTAGGGCAGCACCTTGATCAAAGTAATAGAGACTCTTTCCCCCACAAAGCACCAAATGATCTGGTACAGTAAAACAAAAGTCTGATTTATCACATACTCCACTCCCACAGGGCCACATTTCCCAGAAGTCAAAACCTGAAATTAGTACAAATAACCCTATTCAAAAGCAGTGCTCAAGACACTGGACTTAACCCTAGGAAGACTTCATTCTGCCTACACACTGAAGAATGCAGCAATTACTACATAGAAGTGTCTTGCTAGTAAATCTCCTGTTGCAATCAAATATACAAAACAAGCAGCAGTCAGTTACCAAATGCAGAATGAGTGAGGCTATACTGGGAGGCACAGGGGGATCCCAGGAAGGGCAGTACAGCCGTCATGATTGGAGAAAAATGAAATGCAGACATTTTATACCCTAAAGCAGAAAGTGAATCTGAGTCTTAATCACCCAGAAAGGATAAATAAAGCTCTGCATAACTTGGGGTGGGAGGATGGGGAGACTGGAAACTGCCCCCCGTATCAGGAAGTGATAACAGTGATTTTGGGGCAGGGGGGAACAAATTGTATACACTGTGCCAAACTTCTTGCAAGTCTCTAAACATGTGCAGGCACAAATCCACAGGTGTGTATACAAACTGGTTAATTGTGCATGCAGATAGGTAGTTGCATATGCAAATGTACATTGTGTGAGCAAATGCAGATTTTTACGCACACAGACACACCCATGAATAGCATAGGTGCCTTTTTGAGAGGCCAATGTACACAACCCATTGTCTTTTGCTGCTACTCTGAAATCTGTCCCATCCAGAGACATTCGATGCACTACCATTAGCAACATCTGAATGCCTCGTCATGTCAACATTTTTTTTTTTTTAAACGGAGTGAGCTAGAAATGCACAAGGGTCATCTTCAAAATCCGACAGCTGTCGTAAAAGGGGACACTAAGGGTGTGTCTATGTGGCAAAAAAACCCCAAACCCCTGCAGCAGCAAGTCTCAGAGCCCCGGGGGAATGGACTGAGGCCCCAGCAGTGTAGATATTCAGACTCCCCGGGTCTCAGAGCCCAGGCTTCAGCACGCGCCTGAACAGCTACAGTGCTATTTTTAGCTCCGCTGTGCAAACCTGAGGCCCTGAGTTAGCTGACCTAGGCTCTGACTTACTGCACAGCCTTTGTTTGCTGCAGGGCCGCCCAGATGGGGTGTAGGGTGCCCAGACTGCAAGTGTGAAAAATCGGGACGGGGGTGGGGGGTAATAGGAGCCAATATAAGAAAAAGACCCAAAAATCGGAACTGTCCCTATAAAATCAGGACATCTGGTCACCCTAATGGAGGGGGGGGCAAGTGGGGCAATTTGCCCCAGGCCCGGCAGGGGCCCCCACGAGAATCCCGGCGGCGCTCCGGGTTTTTGGCAGCACTTCGGCGGCGGGTCCTTCAGTGCCACTGAACACACCTGGAGCAAGTGAAGGACCCACCGCCGAAGACCCGGTGCGCCGCCGGGCAAGGCCGGCTTTAAGCCAATTCAGCCAATTCCCCGGAATCGGGCCCCGCGCCTAAGGGGACCCTGCAACATCCGTGTCAGGGCCCCGCAACGTCCAGCGCTTCGGCAGCACTTCGGCATTTGCTTGATCGCCACTGTATTTGGTGGAACTGCAGCGGGAGCTTGGCCGCTGCTGCTGCCTTATTGGGCGGCGTTTCGGCGTCTGCTTAAGCGCGGCCGCCGCTTTCGGCGGCATTTTGGCGGAGGGGCCCCGTCGTCACTGTTGACGTGGGGCCTCGCACATGCTAAGGCTGGACCTGCTGCCGGATGAGTTAATTAATTAAAGGGCCCCCGAAATTGCTTTGCCCCAGCCCCCTGAATCCTCTGGGCAGCCCCGGTTTGCTGTGCAGACATACCCTAATTCATGTTTTCCTAATATTCCCTCTGCAGAGTCAGCATTGGCTACCGAAAGGCACCTGGAATTTATTTCCTCTTGTGCATCAGCTTACTGAATTTGATTTGGAGTCGAACACACGTGTGAAGAACCACTGAGAAAAGGTGCCAAAAAAGGAAGAAATAGTTGGCAGGGGTGGGGCAGAAGGCAGAATTCAGGGGATCCATAAGCAGCAAAAGAATCCTGGCTTGGCCCTCAGATCCCAGCTTGAGACTTCAGGGCTGGAAGTTAGAAGAAACCATGTTTTATTTGCAGATTGAGCCTGTTGTGTCTCAGTGTATCTAGCGCAGTGATTTTCAACCTGTGGTCCACGGACACTGGGGCTCCACAGACTGTTTCTCAGGTTTCCAAAGGGGTCCGCACCTCCATTAAAATGTTTTTTAGGGGTCCGCAAATGGTTGAAAACCGCTGCTCTAGATCCAAGCTGGTAGGTCTTTACAGCCATTTTTCAGGGCAGAACAGCAAGCCAAGCAGGGTCCTCATTCAACCCCCATGTTCTCTTTCTGAGGGCCTGCTTTGGGCGAGGGCGGCCATTTTCCTATAGGGATGATCTTGCCCATTTCCAGTTGCTCAGGCCACATGATGGAGTTTTCCTTCTGCTTCCTGTCCCACTCTGCCAACTCACACACATGCCTACCATATTGTTGTCTCTTTCTTTTCCCATAGTGTGTTCAGTCTCTTTTTACTCTTGCTTATTTTAGTCTCCTCCCCGTGTTTTTCTCTTATTTCTATTTTTTCAAATTGTCTCTAGTTTTGTCCTTTTGGTTTCTTCCCTTCCTGTTTTCCCTTGTCTGGATTTGCCAGACTATCCAACTTCTCTCTATAAATTAATGAATATTTCAGTATTTCCCTTTCATCAACTTGTATCCCCACCCCTTTAAAAGCAGCCGGTGTCCCTCAGCACAGTATAATACAAAGAGAACACACTTTGATCTGTAGCCTTTAAATTTATTAGGGCCAAAAAGAATCTTGACAATGGCATTGGTCGCTTACTAGATGGAAATGGCAGAATCATCATTAATAATGCAGAAAAGGTAATCACTCAATATTTCTGTTCTGTATTTGGAGGGGAAAAGATGATGCAGTCCCATCATATGGTGATAACACACTTAACATCCAAATAGCATCTCTGGAGGATGTTAAGCAGAAGCTACCAAAGTCAGACATTTTTAAATCAGACGGTCCAGATACCTTGCATCCATAAGTTTTAAAAGAGCTGGCTGAGGAGCTTGCTGGACCATTAATGTTGATTTTCAGTAAGTCTTGGAGCACTGGGGAAGTTCCAGAAGACTGTACGAAAGCTAATGTGCCAATTTTTCAAAAGGGTAAACAGGGATGACCCTGGTAATTATAGGCCTGCCAGTCTGACATCAATAGTAGGTAAGATAATGGAGTGGCTGATACGTGACTCAACTACTAAAGAACTAAAGGAGGATAATGTAATTAATGCACATCAACATGGGTTTATGGAAAATAGATCATGTCAAACTAACTTGATTTTTTTTAATGAGATTACAAGTTTGGTCGATAAAGGTAATAGTGCTGACGTAATAGACTTCTGTAAGGCGTTTGACTTAATATTGCACGGCATTTTGATTAAAAAATTAAAAAAAGGTATAAAAACATGGCACATATGAAATGGTTTAAATATTGGCTAACTTATAGGTCTCAAAATAACTAAATGAGGAAACATGAAATGAGTGAGTTTTCAATGGTGTGTTGCAGGGACTGGTTCTTGGCTCTTTGCTATTTACATCTTTATCAATGACCTGGAAGAAAACAAAATCACCGATAAAGTTTACAGAATACACAAAAATTGGGGAGACTGGTAAATAATAAAGAGGACAGATCACTGATTCACAGTAATCTGGATTGCTTGATAAATTGGGTATAAGCAAACAATGTGTTTTAATACAGCTAAATGCAAATGTGTACATCTAGGAACAAAGAATGCAGGCCATAATTACAAGATGGAGGACTCTATCCTGGGAAGCAGTTACTCTGAAAAGGATTTGGGGGTTGTGGAAGATAATGAGCTGAACGTGAGCTCCCATTGTGATGCTGTGGCCAAAAGAGCTAATGCAATCCTGGGATGCATCAATAGGGGAATCTTGAGTAGGAGCAAAGGTGTTATTTTACCTCTGTATTTGGCACCTGTATGACCACTGCTGGAATCCCGTGTCCAGGTCTGGGGCTCACAATTCAAGAAGGATGTTGATAAATTGGAGAGGGTTCAGCGAAGAGCCACGAGAATGATTAAAGAATCAGAAAACCTGCCTTATAGTGATAGACGCAAGGAGCTTGATCCATTTAGCTGAACAAAGAGAAGATTGAGAGGTGATTTTAATTACATAAGTCTATCGATACCTACACAGGGAGCAAGTATTTAATAATGGGCTCTCCAGTCTAGCAGAGAAAGGTCTAACACCATCCAATGGCTAGAAGTTGAAGCTAGACATTCAGACTGGAAACAAGGTGTAATCTTTTAATGGTCAGAGTAATTAACCACTGGAACAATTTACCAATGGTCTTGGCAGATTCTCCATCACTACTGATTTTTAAACCAAGATTGTTGCTTTTCTAAAAGACTTGCTGGCCTGTGCTATGCAGAAGGTCAGACTAGATGATCACAGTGGTCCCTTCTGGCCTTGGAATCGATTGATCTATGGCTGGGAGGTAGCGTGTATGTGGGTGCATTTAAAACCACCTCCATTGCATGAGCATGCGCAGCAGGAGAAAGGGATTCATGCTGTGTAGCTAAGGGTACAAGAGACGATCTGAACTTACTGTGTCTTCTTGTAACAATGGAGGGACTTTTCAAGCCAAAGAACCAGGGCCAGTAAGGGCGCTCAGAATTGCCCTCTATGGCTTGATCTTCCTGATGACTGTGGAGAAGTAGGGGGCCATCAGACAGTCTGAGCAGCTGAATGAGGGGGCAGGACACCCAGAAGCCTGATTCTTCCTGTCAGAACCTGAATGCTTCCAACACCACAAGATATTCATTCAGGGCATGGACGCTCCCTGTGCCTCGAGCAAAAAAAAAAAAAAAAAAAAAAATTTTTTTTAGATTCTGTGGGAAGTGAACAGGCTGACTGGGGCAGCACCCATCTGAAGAATCCCATGGGAATGCTTTGCTGTTCCAATCCCATTCCACTGGCACAGCGGTGGAGACAACTGGCTAATACGATACATTTGCCTTAGATGACACCTTGGCATAAATATGGCAGCAAGTGAGCCTTTCCTTCCCAGGGGGCGGAAATCCAGGGTGATCCCTATCACTGCAGGCTCTGATAGGTTTCCCACAGGTGAGCTGGGAGCTAGAAAATGTTGATTTGCTTATGAGCCCCTGGAAGGCCCTATGTTTAAAAAAAAAACAATTAACAAGGTAAAATTCTGTGTTTGTGCCAGATCCAAGCTTGCCTAAATAGTGGAAACATCTTTCCTTCTCATTGTTTATGGTGCTATCTTGTTATAAGAGTTAGCGATAGCATGTTTACCTTTCATTCACCTACTGATAGAACTCTCGAGAAATCAGCATAGGCCTGCTGGGCCCCACTTGTCACAACAGGCACTCAAAAGATGCTTCCCTCAATCCGAGGATTTGCTACAAGAGAGACCATATTCCTCCAGATGTTCTTAAATGCCATGGTTTTAACACACTTCTACTGTTAATGGTCTAAGTGTAAGATGCAGTGTACCTGCAACATTTTCTTGTGCTTCCTATTCAATAGACTAATGGAATTCTCCTCCTCCAGCACTCTAGCTCAGAGATGCTGAAGCTGGGCCGATCACCATGTAAAACTGACTCACCAGCTTATTGATGTTTGGCCTACACAACATCTCTGCCCTGGCTAAACAAAAGCCTTGAGGCTGCTTGTCCTATTACAGTGTGCAGCAAGTTTTGAGCCTGACATGCTCCATTGAAGGTTAAGTAAGGTAGGTTAAGGGAGTCTGAGCCCCCCACACTTTGGCCGAAGTTTCAAGCCCACTGCATGCCTACCTCCTTGCTCTCAGGGGTGCAAGGTAAAACAGGTGGAGTACGGGCAAAGAAAGGGCACTCTGCCAAAAATTAGCAGTGACCTGATGGCTGCACAGCAGCACTCAGGGCAGGGCGGAGTCACATTGTAGACGTGTGTGCATGAACACACACCATCAGTCTGAGCATAAGTTGGTGCTACTTGTGCAGAGGGGCCTCTAGAGGATTGTAGCCAGGAAAGAAACTAACTAACCTCACATTAATGGTTTGTTCCCACTCCATCCCCCAATGCCAGTTCCGTGGCATGCGAGTTAGACTGCAAGTAACCACCAAGCTCCTACAACAACGTGACATTAGCCAACATCCTGGATGCCTCATAATCAAGGCCCAGACCAGGCAATGCACAGAGATGGCTGTAGTGGCACTAAGAATCTGTGCTCACGCTGCTGGGCCTCTCTGCAGACTTGACACAATGGACCACAGGATACTACTCACCCACCCTCAAGACACACCAAGTGCATGGCCCAGCTCAAGAGCAGCGCCATTCATTTCTCTCCAGCTGCCCTCACAGTGGTGATAGGTAACCACACCTGCTCTCGGAAGGCCCTCACCTGCAGGGTCCCACAGGGATCTACACTATCCCCACAATAGCTACTTGAGACCGCTGGGGCAGAGAGAGGTACCATGGCCTTAGCTGCCAACCGTATGTTGATGGCACTCAGCTACAGATTACTCAACTGATGTAACCACCACCACTGAGTGCCTACAGGAAATTAGCTCTTGGGTGAAGAGCAGCTGGCTGAAGCTGAACCCAGGCAAGACCATGGTGATGCTGGTTGGAAAGAGAAAACGCTTTGAAGGGCTGGCCAAGATGCTATCTACACTTTCCACCGAAGACAACCCCCCATTTCTCAGTGATGCAAAGCCTCAGGCTCTAGTTTGACTCCTCACTACGCTTGGATGACCAGGTAGCAGCAGTTTCCAAAAATGCCACCTTTCACCTCCAGCTTGCTAGGAAACTTCCCCCTTCCTCTCAGATGGGGCCCTGACCACAGCGATCCAGCATTTGTCACCTCCAGGCTGGGTCACTGTAACTTGTCGTCGCTGAAGATGATGCACAGACTCCAGCCGGTATCGAACGTAGCTGCCTACCTTCTCCATGGCTGATGCTGCTGAGAGCATCAGGCCTATGTTCAAGTCATCTTCCAATGCCGGTTTAAGCCTTGGTCCTGAGCTTCAAAGCAATTACTGGATCAAGCCCCAGTTACATCAAAGACAGAATTTAGATCTATTATCTGTCTGCTCCCCTGGGGCAACGCATCACACAAAGCATTTGAGATCTGGGACCAAAGCTTTCTCAATCAAGGGGACACAACAATGGGACAATTTCCAGAGGAGATCAGGTTAATCCAGAGTCTGACCAGCTTCAGGAAGTGCTGCCACGCCTTCCTCTTTGAGACAGCCTTCCCATCATGAGTGACACTCACAAGTCAAACGTCCTTTTTATTTCCAAACCCCTCCCAACCCTAAAAACAACCTGCCCCCAACCAGAATGCTGCTGACCTCATCAAGGGAGAAATGCCAGAGACTCCATAAACTCCACTAGGGACTTTGCCATTGATTTACATGGAAGATGCTCAGATACGATGGTAATGGGCCGCAAAATAAAATTTAGAGCAGTGGTTCTCAACCTTTCCAGACTACTGTACCCCTTTCAGGAGTCTGATTGGTCTTGAATACCCCCAAGTTTCACCTCACTTAAAAACTACTTACTTTTTTGTATTTTTGTCTGATTTTGTAAGCGTCACACAGCGCGTTGTTACTGAACAATTGCTTGCTGTCATTTTTACCATATAATTATAAAATAAATAAACTGGAATATAAATATTGTACTTACATTTCAGTGTATAGTATATAGAGCAGTAGAAACAAGTCATTGTATGAAATTTTAGTTTGTACTGATTTCATTAGTGTTTTTTATGTAGCCTGTTTAAAACTAGGCAAATATCTAGATGAGTTGATGTACCCCTGGAAGACCTCCGAGTACTCCCAGGGGCACATGTACCCCTGGTTCAGAACCACTGACTTAGAGGGTGCCAATCACAGAGATATGACATCATCTCTAAGTGGTTAAGTCTAATTAGATCATGTGATGTAATTTACAGCTAGCTCCCTTAAGAGTCTCTTTAGAACTTGGCCTTAAGAACTTAGCTCAGGAAGGCATCTGGACAGCAGTCCCAACGGCTGAGTAGGGCAGTGGCCAAAGTCCAGCAGCTGATCGGGGTAGGGTACAGACAGGACTCCAGTGATGAATCACTTCCCCTGATTACAAGGTCCCAACAAGAACCACCGCCCTGCATAACTACTTCTGGGGGAGAATGGTTTTCAAAGCCCCCTTCGAAGGAAAGAGCTGTTGGGGAGATGCAGGAAGTGGATCGCAATGGGGGATGGCCTGACAGGGTTTTGGTAAGGGGAATCAGGCTGTTAATGAGCGCTAGAGCTGAGGATGCAGGCTGTGAGATCTGCCCCTCATGAATCTCAGCATAGTTCACTTCCTGGGATAGAGCATGACCCAGCAGGTGCTAAAATAAATAAATATCTATCTATCTTATTCTGCCCTCTCCCAAGGCCAGGCGAAGTGCAGTCTGCCACAGGAGAGCAAAGATTAGGAAATCCCTATTAAGCAGCAGCCATGTGATCCCTGGAGGCCAGTGCACTCTGCGATAGCCTCCAGAGATTGCTCAGTCTGATTTTAAATAATCAGAGTAACATTCTAGTAGTCACATTAATGTGTTCACATTGTTCCAGTCATTGAAACTGCAGGCTTGGCGCCCTCAAGTGGTCACTTTAAGCTACTTCATATGTAGTATCCACAAAAACAACGAGGAGTCCAGTGGCACCTTAAAGACTAACAGATTTATTTGGGCATAAGCTTTCGTGGGTAAAAAACCCACTTCTTCAGATGCATGGAGTGAAAATTACAGATATAGGCATAAATATACTGGCACATGAAGAGTTACCTTACAAGTGGAGAACGAGCATTGACAAGACCAATTCAGTCAAGGTGGATGTGGTCTATTTCCAAACAGTATCACTTGCCTCATAACCTCAGACGTACAGAACGCAACGCCATCCACAGCCTCAGAAATAACTCTGACATAATAAAAGTGGCTGACAAAGGAGGTGCTGTAGTCATCATGAACAGGCCTGATTATGAACAGGAGGCTGCCAGTAAACGCTCTAACACCACATTCTGCAGACCACTATCCTCCGATCCCACTGAGGATTGCCAAAAGAAACTACACCATCTGCTCAAGAAACTCCCTGCTATAGCACAGGAACAAATCTACACAGACACGAGCCCCGACCAGGGGTATTCTATCTGCTACTCATGACCCATAAACCTGGAAATCCTGGACGCCCCATCATCTCAGGCATTGGCACTCTTACAGCAGGATTATCTGGCTATTTGGACTCTCTCCTCAGACCCTACGCTACCAGCACTCCTAGCTATCTTCAAGACACCACCGACTTCCTGAGGAAACTACAATGCATTGGTGATCTTCCTGAAAACACCATCCTGGCCACCATGGATGTAGAACAGGGGTGGGAAAACTTCGGCCCACGGGCCCTTCCTGCCCGGCCCAAGCTCCCAGCCGGGGAGGCTAGGCCGCCCCGCTGCCCTCTTCCTCTGTAGTCTCAGCGTGCCGCGCCGCCAGCACTCTGGCCCGTTGCTCCTGGGCAGCGCGAGCAGCGTGACTGGCTTTGGCAGGGCCTGTGCTCCTGCCACTCTGAGCAGCATGGTAAGGGGGGCGGGGCTTCGCGCTACTGCGGGGCAGCTTGCCTAGCTCTGGCAGGCCGCATGGTTGCCGGACATGCTGCTCTGAGCAACATGGTAAGGGGGCCGGGGGGCAGTCAGGGAGCAGTAGGCGGTTGGATGGGGCAGAAGTTCTGGGTGGGGAGTGCGGTCAGGGGATGGGGAACCGGGGGGGATTGGTTGGATAGGTGTGGGTGTCCTGGGGATCTGTCAGAGGGCAGGGATGTGGATAGGGGTCAGGGCAGTCAGGGGACAGGGAGCGGGGTGGGGGTGGTTGGGTGGGGGTGGTCCTGGGGGGGCAGTTAGGGTCTTGGGAGGGGGCGGTCAGGGGATAAGGAGCAGGGGGGTTTGGATTGGTTGGGAGTTCTGAGGGGGGCAGTCAGGCGGAGAGAAGTGTGTGGGGGTCGGATAGGGGGCGGGGTCAGGCTGTTTGGGGAGGCACAACCTTCCATACCCACCAATGTGGCCCTCAGGCCAAAAAGTTTGCCCACACCTGATGTAGAAGCTCTTTACACCAATATTCCACACAAGCGGTCAGGAACAGTATCCCTGATGAGGCCATGGCACACCTGGTGGCTGAGCTTTGTGACTTTGTCCTCACCCACAACCATTTCAGATTTGGGGACAACTTATACCTTCAAGTCAGTGGCACTGCTATGGGTACCCGCATGGCCCCCACAGTATGCCAACATTTTTATGGCTGACTTAGAACAATGGATCCTCAGCTCTCGTCCCCTAGCACCCCTCCTCTACTTGTGCTACATTGATGATGTGATCATATGGACCCATGGGAAGGAGGCCTGTGAAGAATTCCACCTGGATTTCAAAAATTTCCACCCCACCATCAACCTCAGCCTGGATCAGTCCGCACAAGAGATCCACTTCCTGAACACTACAGTGCAAGTTAGTGATGGTCACATAAACACCACCCTATACCGGAAACCTACTGAACGCTACACTTACCTACATGCCTCCAGCTTCCATCCAGGATATATCACACGATCCATTGTCTACAGCCAAGCCCTAAGATACAACCGCATTTGCTCCAATCCCTCAGACAGAGACAAACACCTACAAGATCTTTATCAAACATTCTTAAAACTACAATACCCACCTTGGGAAGTGAGGAACAGATTGACAGAGCGAGATGGGTACCCAGAAGTCACCTATTGCAGGACAGGTCCAACAAGAAAACAACAGAACACCACTGGCCATCATGTACAGCCCCCAGCTAAAAGCTCTCCAGCACATCATCAACGATCTACAACCTATCCTGGAAAACAATCCCTCACTCTCACAGGCCTTGGGAGGCAGGCCAGTCCTCGCTTACAGACAGCCCCCCCAACCTGAAGCAAATACCAGCAACTACACACCACACCACAGAAACACTAACCCAGGAACCAATCACTGTAACAAACCCCGTCGCCTACTCTGTCCCCATAGCTACTCTAGCAACACCATCAGAGGACCCAACCACATCAGCCACACCATCAGGGGCTCATTCACCTGCACATCTACTAATGTGATATATGCCATCATGTGTCAGCAATGCCTCTTTGCCATGTACATTGGCCAAACCGGACAGTCTCTACGTAAAAGAATAAATGGACACAAATCAGACAGCAGGAATGGTAACATACAAAAGCCAGTAGGAGAACACTTCAATCTCCCTGGACATTCAATAACAGATTTAAAAAGTAGCCATCCTTCAACAATGAAAACTTCAAAAACAAACATCAAAGAGCAACTGCAGAGTTACAATTCATTTGCAAATTTAACACCATTAATTTGGGCTTGAATATGGATTCGGAGTGGCTGGCTCACTACAAAAGCAAATTTTCCCTCTCTTGGTATTGACACCTCCTTGTCAATTATTGGGAGTGGACCACATACACCCTGACTGAATTGGCCTTGTCAACACTCATTCTCCATTTGTAAGGTAACTCTCTTCTTTTCATGTGCCAGTATATTTATGCCTGTATCTGTAATTTACACTCCATGCATCTGAAGTGGGGGTTTTGACCCACGAAAGCTTATGCCCAAATAAATCTGTTAATCTTTAAGGTGCCACCGGACTCCTCGTTGCATATGTAGTATGAAATTAGACCTTTTCTGTAATTTCTCAATTGAAAACCAGAATCTCCAGCCTGAGATCCCTGAAAACATGTGTATGTTCGAGTGGACATGACATAGTAGAATACAACGGAGTATCAGCCATAACCCTTACTGCCAGCTGTTCGTGGGATTAAGTCAGACACTAAAGAACATAAGAGCGGCCATCAGGGCCAATCAGAGGAGGGGCCAGGAGGGCCACTTGGCCTGGACCTCAAGCTCAAAGGGGGCCTCAGATTTAGACACTTGTTAATTTTTTGTCATTTGATAAGTTTCACAACTTGTTTTTATGTGCATCCCTATTGGACCAAAATGTGACACACACTCAGCTTAGAGATGCAAATTTAAGCAAATAAGAGATGTGATTTGGTAAAAGACAATTTTTTTGTTAACTGATAGATTGTCATAAAAGAGTTAAAAATGTTCATAAAAATTAATTAAAATGTATTGGTTCTGATGGCACAAGATTAGACCATGATGAACATGTCCTCTCAGATTATATAAACAAACCACTACTGGTGCTGGATCAAGTGCATGTTGAAAGGTAGAGAATGGTTATATTTTGGTGTCTTTATAGTTTTAAGTCTAGTTGACTAAGGAATTATTTGTGTGTGAATTCCTCGTTATCTTCACATGGTAGCTAAAAGATGTGACTGGTTGGTTGGTTGAGCCCTACCTTGGCCATCACCATAGGCTTTCGTAGTCTATAGGCCCAGATTCAAGGTGGAAAGTTGTGAGGACAATCTTGTCAGAGAGTTTTGTGAGGACATGCGTGCTTGAGTTTTGATTCAGTGGTAATGATGATAACCTGTCTGACTCTTTCATTTTGTGTTCTTAATTAGTATTCCTTCATTTTAAGTCTTTTCAGCATTTGGGTACCATTCAGCATTTGGATACATGTTTACAGTAGAAGATTTCAAGTGTAGATAAGCTACTTATTTACAGCAGAATATTTCAAGTTTGGATAGGCTACATATTGACCAGATAGATCACTATGAAGAGGAGATTTGAAAGTGGTGCAAGCAAGAGATGTCGAAAACAACTGAGTGAAGCAGCATCTAAGAGCTCAAAGCCAATAACTTCATTTCTCAAACCACTGGAAAACACACCTTAGTCAACAAAGCTACAGATAATGAAAACTCTGCAACTGCAACAGGTGATATTTCAATGTCAATACCTGAACATGAGGACAGTAGTCAGAAGGAGATGTGCCAACAGTAAAAGATGCAGCAGAAGATCCTATGTACGATCAAGAAACTCAACAGCAACAGGAAGATGAATATCTTACACATCAAGAGCAATTCATGAGTACTACAGGTTTGATTGTGACTGATACAGGAATTATTGACGAGCAATGCTGCCCATATTGAAAACAACTAATTTGAAGAAAAGATTGCAATTCCAAGTAACATTCTACAAGATGCTGATAGTCATGTTTTCCCTACTTGTCTGCTGATAAAAACTCTTCCAAATGGTGAGACCTGTACAAGAGGCTGGTTATGCTGGAGTACGGAAAAACACTCTCTGTACTGTGCACCCTGCCTCATTTTGAACAAAAGTGCTGCAAATGCATCAGTTCTCTCTGATCAATCAGGATGGAACATCAATGGAGGTTGGAGGAAGTTGAAAGACCGAATACCATCACATGAGAGTTCAACGTCACACAAATAAATCTATGTTGCATGGAAATCAGCAAGTAGTGCAGCATCTGACTAACTGAACTCTCTACAGAAACTAATAACTGGAAAAAAACTTCTTGAGTGCATCCTGAAGGTCATCCTTTTTCTTTCTGAGCCGGGATTGGCTTTCTTGGTTCAGTCAACATATTGGTGATCGTGCAAATGGAAACATTCTAGACATAGTTGAGCTCCTCAGCAAATATGACCCACTTTTATCAAGCATGTTAAACGTGTTCGAGAATCGCAAGAGTCAAAAGCGCATACAAATCCATTATCTCTCCATATACATACAAAACGAGTTTATTGAGCTATGTGGGTCATTCATAGAAGCAACAATTCTTGATGAGATTCGAAATGCCAAGTATTTTTCAAACATTGTTGATGCCACTCCAGATTGTTCTCACAAGGAACAGACTACTATGGTTATTAGATATGTTAAGATCATGACAGCTCAACATTTTCAATTGAAGAAAGGTTTATTTTGTTTAATAATTTCACGAGAAAAACTGGAAAGGAAACTGCTGCTCGAGTACTAGCAATTCTAGAAGGTTTTAAGTTAGATTTTCAAGTCTGCATTGGTTAAGCCTGTGACAATGGATCTAATATGGCTGGGATGTACAAAGGTCTACAAACAGTTCTGCTTGAGCATAATTCAAACTGTATTTTCTCCAGCTGTGGAAACCACACACTAAACCAGAGGTATACAAACTACGGTCCGTGGGACCGTCCTCACCGGCCCTTGAGCTCCCAGCTGGGGAGGCTAGCCCCCGGCCCCCTGCTGCTGTCCCGCCTCCTCCGCAGCCATGCCGTCACGCGGGCAGTGAGGCTTGCACTTGCCCACCTCCCAGGCTTTCCAACAAGCCAGTCCTGCTGCTCTGAGCAGCATAGTAAGGGAGCGTGGGGGGGGGGGGGGGAGGCTTGGATAAGGGGCAGGATGTCCTGGGGGGCAGTCAGGGGACAGGGAGCAGTTGGATGGAGCGGAGGTTCTGGGGGCAGGGCGGTCAGGGGACAGGGGATGGTTGGATGGGGCACCGGTTCGAGGTGGGGGGGTCAGGGGGATTGGATAGGTGTGGGAGTCCCGGGGGGCCTGTCAGGGGACAGGGAGCAAGGGGAGTTGAATAGGGGGTGGGGATTCCAGGGGGGCTGTTAGGGGACAAGGAGCAGGGGGTTTGGATGGGTCGAGGGTTCTGAGGGGGGCAGTCAGAGGGCGGGAAATGGGAGGGGGCAGATAGGTGGCAGGGGCCAGGCTGTTAGGGGAGGCACAGCCTTCCCTCTGGCCCACCCCTGCACTAAACCTTATAGGTGTTGACTGTGCTGAATCATGCAAGGAGGTAATTACTTACTTTGTACATTTGCTGAACAGTTCCAATCTCTTCAGTAGCAGTCCACAAAGACAGGAAATTCTGAAGCAATATCTTCCTGTTTCACTGCATGGGATGTCCAAAACTAGATGGTCTGCATGGATTGATGATGTTCAACCAGTTGTACAGCATTTGAATTCAATGAGAAAGACTTTAAATGAGCTGGAATCTCTCAATCTCACTGCACAGGCTCGAACTGAACTTCAGTCTATTCAGAAGCACATGTCCAAATTTGAATGCATTCTGATGTCATCTTTGTGGATGAAGCTACTAATCTGGTAATTGAAGCATGCAATGCTACACTTGATGTTGAGAGGGATAACACTGCAAATCTTATCAATGACATTCAACAGATTCGTGAACAATCCTGAGTCCAAATTAGTAGCACAGAATATTGGCATTTCATCTGAGTTCTCCGCCAATCGCAACTTACCTACTGAATCTGATGCCGAGCAGCATTAGAGAGTCACAATGTCTTCCTTGTCATCATTGACTCTATTCAATCAGGTCTTACAGGTCAATTTGAATCACTGCGATTTGTACCGTTTTGGGGTTTCTTTGGCAGTTCAACAGACTGAGTAATGAAGATCTACTTTCTGCAGATGAACAATTTCAGCAACATTACAACAAAGAAATCTCAAAAGATCTCAGTAATGAGGTCATCTTCCTCAAATGAACATATTCCACGAATTGGCATTTAAATTGGATTGCAAGCCAAAGGAATTACTTCAAGAAATACTCAAACTTGGACTCTCTGGGGTTTCCTAATATCACAATTGCATTGCGTATTTTTGTCAGTTTGCCTGCATCAGTGGCTTCAGGTGAACGTACCGTCAACATGTTGAAAAAAGTAAAGAACTATCACTGTTGAACTATGGGACAACAGCGTTTGAATGGGCTCACCATGCTTAATATCAACTGTGATATTGCACGAAAGCTAGATTTTTTTCTCAATAATTAGTGCATTTGCACAGAAAAAGGCTAGAAAAGCATTTGTTAAAAAAATATTCAAATGTCGTCTCACTTTTTTGGGGGCCTTATTTTGTTTTCATGGGTCATTTTTTACTTTTATTATGGCTGGGGGCCTCAAAAGCTGGAAGTGGCCCAGGCCTCTCTGGACCTCTGAGGGCCTGGCGGCCATACTAGGTCCATCTAGCCCAGTATCCTGTCTTCTGACAGTGGTCAATACCAGGTGCTCCAGAGGGAATGAACAGAACCTATCCTCCATTAATTTATCTAGTTCTTTTGTTAACCTTGTTATGGTCTTGGCCTTCACAACATCCTCTAGCAAAGAGTTTTATGGGTTGACTGCGCATTGTATGAAAAAAACACTTCCTTTTCTTTGTTTTAAACCTGCTGCTTATTAATTTCATTTGGTGCCCCCTAGTTCTTGTATTATGAGTAAATAACACCCTCCTTATTTACTTTCTCCATACCAGTCATGATTTTATAGACCTCTATCATATCCCCCCCTTAGTTTCTTTTCCAAGCTGAAAAGTCTGCTTGGGACTTAACTATCTTGAGTAGTTTTGTATCATCTGCAAATTTTGCCACCTCAGTATTTACTCGTTTTTCCAGATCATTTATGAATATGATGAATAGGACTGGTCCCAGTACAGACCCCTGGGGGACACCACTATTTGCCTCTCCATTCTGAAAACTGACCATTTATTCCTACCCTTTGTTTTCTATCTTTTAACCAGTTACCCATCCATGAGAGGACATTCCCTCTTATCCCATGACAGTTTACTTTGCTTAAGAGCCTTTGGTGAGGAACCTTGTCAGAGGCTTTCTGAAAATCTAGGAACACTATATGCACTGGATCCCCTTGTCCACATGCTTGTTGACCCCCCTCAAAGAATTCTAGTAGATTGGTGAGGCATGATTTCCCTTTACAAAAACCATGTTGACTCTTCCTCAACAAATTATGTTCATCTGTGTGTCTGACAATTTTGTTTTTTTACTATAGTTTCAACCAGTTTGCCCGGTACTGAACTCAGGCTTCATGGCCTGTAACTGCCGGGATCACCTCTGGAGCCCTTTTTAAAAATTGGTGTCACATTAGCTATGCTCCAGTCATTTGGTACAGAAGCAGATTTAAATGATAGGTTATAGACTACAGTTAGTAGTTCTGTAATTTCACATTTGAGTTCCTTCAGAACTCTTGGGTGAATACTATCTGGTCCTGGTGACATTACTGTTTAGTTTATCAATTTGTTCCAAAATCTCCTCTAATGAGACCTCAATCTGGGTCAGTTCCTCAGATTTGTCACCTAAAAGGAATGGCTCAGGTTTGGAAATCTCCCTCACACCCTTAGGCGTGAAGCCAATAAAATAATTAATTTAGTTTCATTTAGTTATCGTCCTTGAGTGCTCCTTTAGCATCTCAATCGTCCCCACTGTTTTTTTTTTTGGCAGGCTTCCTACTTCTGATGTTTGTAAAAAAAAATTTGCTATTAATTTTTGAGTCTTTGGCTAGCTGTTTTTCAAATTCTTTTTTGGCCCTCCCAATTATGTTTTTATACTTCATTTGCCAAAGTTTATGCTCCTTCCTATTTTCCTCACTAGGATTTAACTTCCACTTTTTAAAGGATGCCTTTTTGCCTTTCACTGCTTCTTTTACTTTGTTGTTAAGCCACAGTGGCACTATTTTGGGTCTCTTACTATGTTTTTAAATTTGGGGTATACATTTGAGTTGAGCCTCTATTATGGTGTCTTTAAAAAGTTTCCGTGCAGCTTGCAGGGATTTCACTTTTTGCACTGTACCTTTTAATTTCTGTTTAACTAACTTCCTCATTTTTGTGTAGCCTCCCTTTCTGAAATTAAATGCTACAGTATTGGGCTGCTGTGGTGTTTTCCCTGCCACAAGGATGTTAAATTTAATTACATCATGGTCACTATTACCAAGGGGCCCAGCTATATTAATGTCTTGGACCAGAGCCTGTGCTCCACTTAGGACTAAATCAAGAATTGCCTCTCCTCCTGTGGGTTCCAGGACTAGCTGCTCCAATAAGCAGTCATTTAAGGTGTCAAAAAACTTTATATCTCTGCATCCTATCCTGAGGTGACAAAATAAAAAGTGAGTATTTTCAAAGCGGCCTGCAAGGATTAAATTTTGCAATTTCCAGAGTAGTCACTTCAGGCTGTTCTCCTCCTAGGGGAAAGTCTCGGCATTACTACACCAACACTCCACCATGGCCTAGGACACGGCTGCCTTGCAAATCTGACATTTATTTCAACCCTTGGCTGTCCTCTCTGGTTTTTGAAGTTGGGGGTTAGCAGTGAAGGGAAAATATTAAGTGTGTGTCAGCAGCACAAATAGTACAAGCTACAGGAATCAGTTTGTCCCCACTCTAAAGTACTGCAGCTGAACTAACTTTGCTCATCCTGGAAGTGAGTTAATGTGGAAGGGAGATATTTAAATGGCCACATATTCAGAAGTTAACCCAATGGGATTCTATCCTGCCATGTCACACTTGCGCCCCTGCTCAGTGTGATGGTATGGGTCACACATACAATAGGCTCATTCAAAAGCTTCAGTGTCGAATCTATTGTTTTCATGCAGGGCAGTTTTCAGAGTCCTGTCCCCTCATCCCTAAAAGAGCCATGGTGCAAGAGAGAAAAATAATTTAACCTTTCAGACTCAAAACGGTTAGCGGTATCTCAGGCTTTGGCTACACTTACATTTTATAGCTCTAACTTGCTGGCTCAGGAATGTGAAAAATCACCCCACTGAGCACAGCAAGTCTGAGCGCTTTAAAGCGCTAGTGTGGACAGGCTCCCAGCGCTTGGAGCTAATCCCCTTGTGGAGGTGGATTACCAGGAGCGCTGGGAGAGCTGTCTCCCAGCACACTCGCGCTTCAAAGCGTTCTCGCGGCAGCGCTTTAAAAATTCAAGTGTAGCCAAGCCCTCAGACTATGCCTATGCTGCATTTTAAACCCCCCCAGCAGTGAGTCTCAGAGCCTGGGTTAATGCTACAGCGCTAAAAGCAGCTGTGTAGATGTTCAGGTTTGGGCTCTGAAGCTAGGGGAGCGGGATGAGTTTCAGAACCCAAGCCCGAACGACTACATACCCGTTTTTAGCGCTGCAGCGCAACCCCAAGTCTGAAGAGCTGGACTCTGAGTTGCTGCCGCAGGATTTAAAATGTAGTTAGACATATGCTAAGTATATTGGTGAGATCAAACTATGAATTAAGCTTACCCAAAATAACAGACTGACAGGCCAATCACATGTGAAGAAGTTCTAGTTCACAGCAGCACAGTTATCAAAGCACTTTTCAATTAAAGCAATTTCTAGGAAGTAGGTGCAGCTCCACATTCTACAGGCAGATGGTGCCTTGGCAAAGGTCAAGTTTGAGTTAACATTTCAGAACAGACAAAAAACCAGCAATTTCACAAAAGCTCAGGTTCCAGGTTTATTAAGTAAAGTTAACTGAACTGTTTTTGTTCTGTGGAGATTCCTTTTGACCTCACCCAGAGGGGTAGCAGTGTTGCACAGAATCACGGCTGGACTGTGATAACCCAAATACAACTTTGGCTCATCTCACTGCTGACACATATGGAATGACTTGGGGATTATTACGTGCTGTGTCTGCTTGAGGCAGGTACATGTACAGATCAACACAAGTTGCAAATGATAGTTTACAACCTGTCAAAACAAAGCAGGGCATTTTGCAAATGCACTGCCATGAAAAGACATGAAAAAATTACAGACTTGTTAATACACAATAAGTTCAGGAGATGCAAAAAAAAATGAAAACAAACCTCAAACACAAAAATGTCAAGGGGAAAACAATTTCAGACACAGTCTGTTCTAATTAAAACCCAGTTATAATTTAACTTTAAATTCCCTTCAAAATGGGAAACGTACAGTAATGTAATTTAACAGAAACCAGGCTTCCTGTGGAGAGGTGTGTCCAAAAACACTGATGCACGAACAGGTTCAGAATTCAAAGCAAAATGTCCCTGGGCATTGGTGGACTTGACTCTTGGAGCCAGAGCAAAGCAATTCATTACACTAGTTGCACTAGAGGGCCTACTGCTGGTCCTTGTTGTTATAATGGCACGTAGGATTCCAGAAGCAGACAGAAGGCCACACACAAAATTCTGGTTACTGTGAAAAACGACACAGGCCAGATCTCCCTGGGACTGACTAGAATAAAACAGCTAGTTCCAGTAACCTGGCCTCAGTTCTTCAGTGTTAGTGTAATGTTCTGCAAGATTCCTCAGTTCTTAGCTCACTCCTTTTTCAGCCTGAGTTGTTTCTATCTTGTGTCTGAGCACAAGCAAAATTGGCCATGCCAAATTATCCAAAAAACACAAGGGACAGGACCAAGAAAACTAGCTGAACCTGTAGCTGGCTTTCAAATCCTCTATTTCCAAATATCTGAGTTACAAATCAGAACTTTATCTACAAAAGAAACAACAAAAATGAAATAAAAATGGCACTGTTCACAAAAGAAAAAAATAAATCTTACAACACGGCCTTGTAAAAATGGTTAGCAACGAGAGCTCAGTCACAAAACAAAGGATACTAGCTCTTCAAAGGTCAGAGGAAACAAAGCTAAAAATTACTATTCCACATTTTCTTAATAAGTTAAACTGACCTTCCCTCCCACATGTCTACAAAAAGGCAGAGTAATCTACAAGCAAGAGGGGAAAATAGTCTACCAAAAATAAAAAAGGGAGAGGAGAGGAAAGAGCATGCTCAAGAGAGAGAGAGCGCAGTTTGTGGTCATCAGGGCTCAGATGGGGCTGAGTTCCTTTTAGGGTTTTAAAAGATGCAAAACAGTTCCTTAAAGGTTTCCAATCTTCAGCAGTTAGTTCAAAACCGTAGCCATAAAAACTCAAGTATGTATCGGAGGAGACATTCTTTCAGGCAGACTCACTGGCATTGTGAGAGCTGCTCAGTTTGTTTTAATCCTCAATGATTATGGGTTCATCGTTCATGGGTTGTCGTAACTGGACTGCCTGTACTGGCTGGAGGATAATGGGCTTGTAAGGGCGTCTGGCGGCTCGCTTCGCTTCAGAAGATGAAAGCAGCTTGCGAATTTTCCTACAAACAGTGAAAATAAAAAGGAGTTTGTCACAAAGGCAGAAAATCCTGGCATTTATTTCCTATTTCGCGGAGTGCTCTCAGGAGGCCGTACAAATTAATGGACTGGGCTGATGATGTCTATTTCAGCTAAGTTTTCTCAGTTTTTTCTTTTATTAACCCATCAAAAAAGAGCATTGCCATTTCTATAACTTCTTTTCTCCAAAGAGCCCAAAGCTTTCTATTCTGACGTCAGTGGGCTATTTGCATATGGAAATGTTTCCAGGATCAAAGCCTGTATTGTAGCAGATGCACGGAATGTCTGCAATAGTTACAGCAACCCAACATTTTCCATTATAAACTTGTGTACACACCCACACACCCCTGGCAATAATATCCACTGATAAATTTCAGAGCCATGTTACAAATAAATCATCATTGGCCACCTTACCTGCCTACAAAGCCAACTCCATCAGATTTATTCTAACATTTCAAACTTCAGAATAGGTTCAACCAGCTGCCAGTTAAAAAAAATGCCTAAGAGATTCTCTTTTCCCCTCAAATATGGAATTTCTCTGCCAAAATTACACAGGCCCAAGCCCAAGAATGGGTAATATTCAATCCTGTGTTTGTAACAGCTTTCCTATGTGTAAAAATGTCATTAACTGGGTATTTGGTATCTTGTGCTCTGCTAGAGCTAGAAACAAGAGGTGAAAACCTGATCAACTCCAACAGAAGTTTTGCCATTGACTGCAATGGAGCGAAGAATTTTATCCCATTGGAAAAGGGAGATACCCACATTTTTATGTACAGAAATGTTTTTATAAAGTTGGTCACAAACACTCATTTTCTTCCTAAAATATTCAAATTGAAGTTTTCATTCCAAATCAATAATTTTTATTTAGTATTCAAAACCTGGTATTTCTGAAGTTTCAACTTCTGTTTTTCTCCACATTCTTCCCCTCTGGCCACGGAATACAACAGCATGAATTTTACAGAAAGAACTTCCACTGAAGAGGACACCCTGTCTCAGCTGCCCCCACAATCGGGTGGTTCCACAAGGCAGCAGATTTGACACCTGACAGAACCACTCAAGGATATTTTCCTTTCCACCTCTCCTCCTTTGGTAACCCCTCATGTTTTCAGGAAGCCTGAACTGTAATCACCTCAGACCACTGGGTCCTGGTGCTTGTGAAGCAGCAGTATTCTATTCAGTTCCAGTCCCTTCGTACCCTTTCTCCTCCTACCTTCCCTCTTCTCTCTCAGGGACCCTCACAAGATCCTGTTAAAGCAAGAAATGGACTGCCTTCACCACCTGAGAGCAGTGGAGGAGGTGCCCAGAGAGTTCAGGGTCAGGGCATTTTATTCCCGTTATTTTCTCATTCCAATGAAGAAAGGTGGCTGTCCCCCATTTTGGATCTTCAACATCTCAGATTCATCCATTGTTTCAAACTCAGGATGGTGACTCTAGCTTCCACAATTCCCCTAGACCAGTGGTTGTCAAACTTTTGTACTGATGACCCCTTTCACATAGCAAGCCTCTGAGTGTGATCCCCCCTTATAAATTAAAAACACTTTTTTATATATTTAACACCATAATAAATGCTGGAGGCAAAGCAGGGTTTGGGGTGGAGGCTGACCGCTTGCAACCCCCCATTTAATAACCTCGCGACCCCCAGTTTGAGAACCCCTGCCCTAGACCCTCAAGACTGGTTTATGGCTTTCTACCTGCAAAATGCCTATTTACAAGTATCCATTTAGCCAGTCCACAGGAAACTCCTCAGATTCCTGGTAGGAACATGTCACTCCCAGTACAGGCTCCTCTTCAGTGGAAGCTCTTTGCTCTTTCCACAGCACCAAGGACATTCACCAAAAGCTTGGCAATCATGGCAGTTCCTTAAAGAAGGCAGAGAACCAAGGTTAACCCTTGCCTCAAATACTGGCTGATTCAGGGAAGATCACCTCAGCAGGTGACCAAGTCAATCCAAGTAACCATAACGCTCTTCACTTCATTGGGCCTCAAAGTCAACAGAGAGAAATCCACACCTCCTCCGCTTCAAATCAACAGCATTCATAGGAGCAGTATTCAGTTCCAGGGAGAAGGTTTCTAACGGTCAGAGAAGTGAGCTTCTGGAAAAGCTTCCCAATAGGAGGAGGAGCAAACAGCCCAACTAGTTTTGAGATAGAGCTTGATAAATTTATGACCAGGATTATATAATGAGTTGCCTGTGACAGCAAGGGACAGGACTTAATGACCCACAAGGTCTCTTCTAGTCCTACATCCCTATGAATCCACTTTCCGTCGAGTGCTGCGGTGGCACACAGTCAGCCAGGGACCCATTCTATTGAAACACCTTAGGCAGCTGCTTGAGTTTTTAAAAATGCAAAACCAGGCCTGGTGAAGAGACTTTCTGAGCAGTCATACAAATGTCATCAGCGTGCATGAACAGTGCTAGAGGTGATAAATGCAAAGTAGAAACCAAAAGGAGTTACACACAGGCAGCCTCCCCAGTAAGAATCAATTGATTGGCATATATTCCTACCTGGTTTCCTCAGTGGCCATATAAAACACATCATCTGGAGCATCAATCCAATTCATCCTCCTCCTTTTCACTGGAGGCATGGATCCACCACGAATTAATCGGACTTTTGTTGGGTATGATTTCCCATTGAGCAGCAAGTTTCGGCTTGGTCCCTAACAATATATAAAGTAGTAAAATTATGGACTGCAGCTAATCCATGGTGGCATGTGACAAACAATCAAACAAGAGGAGAGAAGGATTTAAAGCTGCCAAATCAGATATTAAAGTTCATTGCAAGTTCTTCCCCTCCTGCCAATGAGCGAATGTAAATTTCATGAAAAAGCAACTGGCCACTAATACTAGAGGTTGAGGCCCTCTTAAAATTACAATAGGACAGGATTGTAGTAAAAAAAATAGGAACAAATAGTATGGCCCATAAACCTACATTTCTACACAAAAGGATCACGTCGCGTTTGGAAGACTGAGTGCAAGATGCAGCTCTCAGTCACACTACTGTAAACATGGAGTAATTCCATTAAATTTCAGAACCAAATCTGGATTTACACCTAGTAAAATTTAAAAGTCTGACTCTAAGGTTATACCGAGCTCTCGCACTCACCAGCACCCCTCCTTTTGTTTTAAGGATGTTCATTTTTAAGAAGGGCAATACATAGTTAAAAATTCTTTTAGGAAACCTAAAATAACAAACCTTACGGTGGTCATTAGAAGGTCTCGCTGTGATATTTGTCTTATTCTGTGTGGGCATGCAAGAAATTAAACTACTCAAGTATGGGTGTCCTGAATCACTTGGGGCCCAGTTCTGCCACCTGTACTCACGCGAAATACTATTTAGAATAATCCCACAGAAATTAACAGTGCTCATAACAGACTGAAGGTGCAGAATCAGGCACTGAAAGTTTGAGGTGTGCAAATTATAACTGTCCAGAAAGTTTTCTATAGAGGTAAAGAAAATTTTGATGAAAAGTGAAAATAAAAATTGGAATCCTGAAAAACTGTAGCCAAAAACCAAAAATTCTGATTAGGAAATTCAGCCCCAGTGCCTCATGGAGGACTACATCTCCCATAAGGCATGATGATCACCCCTCTTGAAGAGGGGAGGTGGTGTATCATGGGAGTCCCTGGCCATGGTGCACCATGGGAGATATAGTGTGACTGGGAAGCCCACCCTGTACAGAAGAATGCGAACATGAAGCACGTAAATTACAACTCCCAAGAGGTACTCTGCCAGCACACCCAAGTTGGAATATTGGGCGAGGGGAGGGAATCTAAGGGTGTTTTTTGACAATTACAATTTTCTGCAGAAACCAGATACTTTGTGAAAATTTCATTTAGTCAAAAACCCAATTTTCTCTCTCTCAAAAAAAAGTTTGACAATATATTCTAACAGCCCTAGTATAAATGCCATTGGCTGCTTTAGAGTTGGATGCATTTTCCTATTCCTCTCTCTCAGCCAATACAAGTCTATAAAAGAGCTAAATCCTTTTCTTTCTTAACTCCTTGAAAACTGGAGGCAGTTGCCACACTTATACTATATAAATGGCATAGACAATTTATTTTTTTCTCAACATTTTTCTGCCTCCTTTGTATTTCAGACAATTTTAGCACCAAAACAAGCCATCAAAATACTTTCAGAAATTCAGCTTTTACTTTTGTGGTGTGGGGAACAATATTTGAAATATGGTGTTGCCAAATTTGGAGAGTCCTTTTCATTGCTGTTTGAAGACTATTTTCTTCATTGTGTTAAGTGTCAGGAGAACGACAGCTGTGAAAGTTCTCAGAAATGCTTGGGCGAGAGTAGGAACTGTGCTTGGAGTCTAGCTTTTCTCTCCCCAAACAGAGCAATCACTTCAACTGTTACATCCTGAAACATGGACCATTCATTTTCAGTAGAACATTTGATCAAGCAAGCAGAGCAGTGAGACATTTCAGCGTTTTTATCCCTGCAGGTGATGGGGGTTTGGGAATTTCTTATTTTTCTCCCACTACACTGTGAGTTTGTTTACACAGCAGGCACAAACAAGTAGCCAGTCTCCTCTACAGTAAGAGGTGAAACTGAATTCAATTAAAAAATAAAATTCACCGCTTATCAAATGCTAATGTGACAAACAAAGTGATCTGCTTCGTTATCAAAATTAAATCCTGGCCATAAGATAATATACTCTACCCAAGACAGAAGCATTAGATTTGATAATACTCAATCATTATTCAATAACTGTCATTCAGAGCTGCTGCAGATTTACTCATTTCTGAGTGCCTCCATTCACACTAGTACACTGTGGCAATTTACCAAACAGAGCAAATTCCACTATAGCAATACCATGAAAGGGTGCTTTGTGGCAAAAATTCCAGGGTGCAAAATTCTTCCCACTGAAGAGGCCTAGAACAAGGACTATGTGCTATTAAATCCCATCTTGATTGCTGGCCCTCTGAAAGGGGTGAATTGCACCCCAGGAGCACTCCATGAAAAGCACTTTGCCAGAAACCATAAATTAGACTGGCTATTTGCTTCTGTCGCCTGATAAAGCTCTCAGCATAATGGATGAAAGGCTAGGATGATTTTTTATTTTTAAAAACACACACATTCTCAGCAGACAACTTGCACACCAACTGTCTAAAAAATAAGAAACCATTTGCCAAACAAAAACCCTTCCGTCATGCCATCCCTTCCTCCTTCAATGAAACACACTCCACCTAAAACACATTTCAGGGCTTTGCTGTAAACAGCCACTCTCTTGACGTCTGTATGAGTGGACACACAAAATGTTCCATTCAAAACAGAATTTCACGGATATAGATTGCACTGTGTCTTTTTTCATTTAAACACCCAGATCTGTTTTTCATACACAAAACCATCCTGGCTAATTGAAAAAAAAAAAAGTGATAACGTATGAATAGCTGAACTAGATCACCCTTTTAAAGCCTATCTAAAGAGTTACAGTTTGGGTTTTTCTCCCCCCCCTGCCCATTTTTGGTTTAAATGAACATTCTCTTACCATTTGTCTGGTTTGTCCGTGGTTAGGCAGACCTAACAAACAGGAAAGAGAATAGAGCTCGTAAGACAGCAGTGATTTTCCAAGACAGAAAAAATACAAAATCAAACAAACACAGCTATGTTTGCATTTGGGTTGATTTTCTGATGTAGCAGTTTTCTACCACCCTAATCTCTCCTCTCCTTGAGGGATAACTGAGAAGACGGCATCCCTAACAACGCGATCTAAAAAACAAGGCCAAAAAGTTTAAAATATGCTACCCACTTTACTCTCCATTCACTCATGCCTTACTGGACAATACATGGGAAACCACCACCAAAATCAAATCCCCTCTTTCAGATCTGGAAGCTACTTCTCAATAGCTTGGGAACATCTCCAGTTTTCAGATTTTATGATGGACTTAAAGATAAGGATGGTATTGTACTATCAAGGGAGCAAAGAGTAAAATCGTTACTATCATCTGGGAAAATCCAAGGAGCTATTTTATCTCCTGGATGTACAATCAGATTGCATCTACTGAACTGTTCAGTCCACAAGAACCTGTCACAAGTAAAGACTTCCAATATCTTAGCTCTTGACAGTCATAGAACTCAGCAATCTCTCCATCACACAAGGTGATACTCCAGTAACACAAATATTACAGGCACAATGATTTGATATAGTAAATGGTAGTCTAGTAACATCATTAGATATTCCATCGCATTGCAAAAGGTCCATGTTTTAAGTGCAGAGCAAGTGTGTAAACTGAACCAGAGCTCTAAACAAACAGGAATACTATTGGACATGTACAAGTATCATTATGCAAGAAAATGAAGTTCTGGTATAGAGATGCAGCAAAGATATGGCAGGGAATAGCCTAGGCAACCTAATACATTTTTTCCATCACCACTTTTTACGGTCAGTTCAAATGATTTTTTTAATATTACCTATGTCAGTTAATTTGTACCAGCATGCACATTCCCAAAACGTTAATCACATTTCATCAACTGCAATGCACATGAGCATTATTGGGCCCCTTTTTGGCTCAGAAAGGAATTGTTCTAGACATAAAGAGAATATGTATTACAACTGGCAGCTACTAGTGCCTACACTGGCTGCAAAATGGATTTCCATTATAACCTTGCTTTCACACACACAACTTTTCTAAACGTTATCCTTTTAGCCTGAAATTTTCCTTATTTGGTCTTTGACCAAAGGTGAACTTTTATTTAAAAATATATGTTTGAGCAAAGTCGCTGCTGCTATTTGAGAATTCAGCAACAATTCTCTCTCTCACACTCACACACACACACACACACACACACACACACACGGCTCCTGTTTTAAAAGATTCTAACCATAATCCTCAGATAGATGCTTACATCAAAACTGGCTACATCTGAAGATTCCTTTGTATAACGTAAACCCTAACATACTTAGTAAGTACACGGGTAAAACATAGGATATACAACGAGGCCAAATTAATGTTTCAGGAAAAAAATACAACTGTTGGACTTTCCTATTTTTGAGTGCTTGGGTGGTCTTAACTGTAATATTGCAGTCAAATCAGTAGTTTGCATACGGTAACAGTGCACTTTTCTGCAAAAGGGCAGAGATAAGTAACTACCAACATATGAAGACAAACGCACACATTCACACATGCAGGGGTGCTGGAACAATTTGTATCGGGAGATGCTCAGAGCCACTGAACCAAACTATAAACCCTGTAGATGATGGAACCCACTTCAAACCAGGGGATGCAGCAGTACTCCCAGCACTCCCAGTTCCAGCGCCTATGCACACATGGCTTCATTTTCTGGCACTTCAGGGCTCAAACATCCACCTTCAGAGCTGGAGATCACCTAATTGTTTGCAGTATTGTTGTAGCTGTGTTGGTCCCATGGTATTAGAGAGACAAGGTAGGTGACCCCAAACCTGAAGAAGAGCTCTGTTTAGCTCGAAAGAGTATACCTTCCACCAACAGAAGTTGGTCTAATAAAAGATATTACCTCATCCACCTTGTCTCTCTAATGAAGGAGATGTCAACCAATGATACATCCAGTATCAGGAAGGAGCTCTGTTGGTGAAGGGAATGTAAGTCTCCACATAAGCAGCAGTCACATTCAAAGGGCAGTAGCAGGAATGGCCAGCTGATGTAGACAAAGACCTTGACACAGCTGTTGGGAAGAGCAGGGTCATTAGGTTGCAACGTGGGACTGGAAGTCAGGAGATTGAGTTCTAGTCACTGCTCTTTAATTTTATCCATTGTGCAACTTTGGGCAAGTCACTTATTTACCCCGTACTTCAGTTTCCCATTCTACAAAAGGAGGATAATACTGTTCCTGCTCACAGGAGTATTGAGAGGTTTAACCAACTGATGTTTGTGAATACCTTTGAGCTCTGTGGATGGAAGGCACAGGGCTGAATACGCTTGATGCCAAGAAAGACAGGGCCATAGGGGCAGCTGGTGTCCAAGGATTTCCATTCAGAGAGGAAAAGTAGCTACCGGGGCCAAGGAGAATGTTGGTGTACAGTAATAGTCAGTAGCAAGGCTACTCCCAAGTTCCAAGATCAGCAGTAACTCAGATCCTCCATGGTGAGAAGACACAGATGTCACATGTGGAGAGTGACAAAAGCAAGACTCAGAGGTGAAAGCCGGGCAGAAATCATTACTGGTTCCAAGAGTGTGTGCTTCAAGTCCATAGATAACAGCAAAAAAAACCCCCAAAACCTGTTAATCTTCCAACATATGGACTCAACCTCAAAAGTAAGCTGCTCCTTCCAGGAAAAAGTGAGCCACATTGCATAGTTGATTATTTCGCTGATCCAGTAATCAGCAACATAAAATAGATACATTTTTCAAAGCAATTTTTATAGCCTTGCTATTACACTATATCTGTAGGCAATACACCAATACTTAAGTATTTGAGATTGTTCCCTTTCAACAAATTTATATACCCGGAATGTAGAAGACAGAAAGAATACAGCAATAGCCATTTAAAAAAAACAAACTGTGTTATGACAGAAAATTACATCAGAAATAATGGCTGGCCATTTAAAATACACCATTTATCAATAGTTATTGCTTCACAGTAGCAGAGATACAGTACTATAGCTATAACATATTCCAAATATAATCTCAGAGCTGCTGTTCAACTTTTCAGGGGTTGAGAATGGAACACAGACACCCTTCTCCCCCAGACACACACAGTGAGGCAGTGGGGGGAGATACACACACACTGACGTCTTAGACCTAAGTATATATTAGGGATAAAAATGCGGAGGGCTTTGGCACCCCTTCTACAGCCTTCTATATTGAAAAGGAGACTTTTTCTCTTAACAGTGTCTCATTACAGGGATCCCTGAAAAGGGACAGGGAAGGGGGTCTGGGATAACCCTTTTCTAAAACCCAACTGTTTGAAGATATAGACTTCCATGTCTGAAAATATGGGGTTGTCTGCCCCCAAAAGCAGAGAAACCTAGGAAAATACAGGATTTATTTCAAATTCCTCTGGCATACTGTGAAGCTGCATGCTTCTAAGGGATATTCAGTGACAATCCAAAATTGAGGAGGAAGGCTGTTGATGACCATAAGTTTTCTCCTGACTAACCAGATTTTCCCTCTTCTTAGAGATGAAAGCTACAAGGCAGATGGCTACAGAAATTAAGATGCTTTCATAAATCTCAATGATTAGGATTTATTTCCACAGAACAGTAAGAAAAAACTCATCGCCCTGGAGAGTGGTCTCCTGCCTTTCAATTTTCCTAAAGCCTCAGAGTGAGATAAATATGACCACGACAGGAACTTCAAGAGGTCAAATTAAGTCAAGAACTTCACTGCACGTATGCAGGTAACCTAGAGTTCCTTAGCCACAAATGATTCTGGAGTGTTACTGAAATGGCTATAGAACAAGCAGCCATATTACAGACAGTGTATGAAGCCCTCCAAGTATGTCTCAGCTCTTGAATAGTGCACAGGTATCAAAACCTTTGCTCTAGGGCACAAGACCCACTCTGCAGGACAGCTTGCTTCACAGGGAGTAGTCACAATAGGTTATAATGATCTTATGACTGGCCTTTCCAAGGGCTGGTCTACACTAACCCCCAATTTGAACTAAGATACGCAACTTCAGCTACGTGAATAACGTAGCTGAAGTCGAACTATCTTAGTTCGAATGAAAAGGTACTTACCCGGGGTCCACACGCAGCGTGCAGGCTCCCCCGTCGACTCCGCCTACTCCGTTCGTCGAGCTGGATTACCAGCGTCGACGGGGGAGCACTTCCTGGTTCGATTTATCGCGTCTAGACAAGACGCGATAAATCGAACCCAGAACATCGATCCGACGCCTCCAACGCGACGGGTAAGTGTAGACCTACCCTTAGAGTGTCAGAGCTGCAAGGGGATATATTTCCTCCCAAGATGATCCAGGAGTCAATGAATTTCTATTTTACTGCAGCTAAATTCCATTTCTATTTAATTTACTCCAATGAGATAGAAGCAAGTTTAAAGCCTAGATTAGATCTCAATTAAAAAAAAGCCACCACACTAAAACATTTCCCCCTATGAACCAACCCTACCCCTCCTTTTAAAAAATGAATCTAATAGATACCTGACCAGAGGGAGTTCCTGACTCCAGGGAACACAACTCTGAATTTCTACAATGCTGCTGGGGCCAAGGAGCAGTTGGCACTCACACTGCACCCACCTGACTACACAGCATCAGAGTGAGATGTCTAGCTTCTGTCATATTACAGAGGAAACCTGCTAGCATGGCTGATTTCCTGAGGAAATCTGCAAGAGCACATAAGTGCATGCTCTATTTGACACAATCCCTATTTGTACAGAGTCCAGCAAGTCCTTGCTGTGCCACAGTGGTGGCTTTACAACTCCCCCAAATTGCCTACCAGTTGCAGAAGTGCAAACGCCTTTCACAGCACCTCTACAAAATGCACTCCTGTCACTGCCAAAGGTGGGAGAGCCAAATCCCCCAATCTAATCTCTGAAGTATTCATTCACACCTGGGCGTCTAGCAAATGGAGAACATTCCAACATACCGTGAAGGCAAAAGTCAGGAAGCAGCAGAATAGAAAGTGAGCACCTCTCTTTCTGCTAGTCACCTTTTCAGGTAACTAGAAATCTCTAAGCTCCTTTCTGTTCCTCTTTTCTTACCCTCATTTTAGATAAACTTTACTTCAGCACCACTAAATCTTTGCCTAAATCCCTCTACTCCATCAGCAGATAGCATACAGCTCCCCACAAGCAACCTCTGAAGCACTGACCTAGTCCCAAGGAAAACCACAGTCTAACACCAAACCATTTAGGGCATGCCTTGGGATGGCCTAATTTATAACACAGAACTTTTAACTCATTCCCCTACACTTTGACATGGCCAACCACACAATGCATTAAAGTTTGTTCCCCCAAAATGCACATCCACTTTGCGTAGGCCCAAGTCCTCTTTTTGCCAATCAGCACAGCAAGAAGTTAATCTTCGTATTTATTTCTCTTTGCTGAAGAGAGCTATCATGCAATATATGCAGTGTGAAAAGTCATTCAGAAATATAGCTGTGATAAACTGCAATGTACACAGAAAACTGAAAGGTACACTGTTAAGACGAGTTAATTTAAAATCTAAGCTACCTTTGAAAATACATAGATTTGTTTTCAAAGTCCATGTAATATTTTTACACACATTTTCTCTCTCTTCCTGCCCCCCTCCAAAAACAGAACCAAACCCAAAACACAAATGCCTTTTCTGGGATCTTGTTCTTCTCAACAACAAAATCAGCAGCAGTCCCGCATTCCTGAGCAAACCATAACAAACCAGTGTGTGCACATGACAGAGTAAGTATTTTCTGATAAGGAAACAGACTTCATTTTCAAGTTGCGAAACGAGTTTCAAGTTTAATTTTAAATAGTGACGGGGGGGGGGGGGAAGAGAGAGGGTGTGTGTATAAATAAATAATGGAAATTATATCGACTACTCCTTTCATTGCTGAGAAAATAGTGCCAGTATTGTACATTATTGGAGATGTGAGCAAATTGTCAGATGTCCATCATCTTAAAAGTGCAGTGGGTGAACTTGCAGGAGTGTAAGTACAGAAGTACAACTAGCAGAACAGTATGTAGACTATAGTGAATAGCACGTAGGCTAGACTAATAGTTTCTTATAAAAATCTGTTGTGCATACAATGTTAAAATTGTAAATTACTTACCTAAGTAAGTTCCTACCAAGATTGGCAAAGGAGAAGGGAAGAAAAGATTAAAAGTTAAAAAAGGAAAGATATGAAATAAAAGCAGAAAAACAAAGCAACTATTTTGATTGTAATGGAGAGCAAGAGTGACTGAGTTTCTAGAATGTTTGATATTACACTAAATGAGGCAAGATTAAAATAGAAATTAATTTTCTCCAAATACGAGATAAAGCAAAGGCTAGACTGGATTCTCTGGACATAAAAAGAGTTGTTCTTTGCCCACATCCATCCACTATCCTTGCATATTATGTATTTATCGGTTTTGTACAGTAGATCCTGAAATTCTCAGTTCTACAGCTGTTTATACTGAATCAGTTTGCTACCAACACACTACATGGTAATGTTCTGATGCCCTCACTCATACTGAGTAGCACCCTGCTCCACAAGTAGTCCCACTGAGGCTAATGGAACTCTTTGTGAAGTAAGGTCCTATTCCACATGAGAAAGGCCACTGGCAATTAGATTAGATTAGTCCATAATGGGTCAGCAGTAGCCAGCTTCATCCCTAAAATAGCATTCTTATATTCTTAGATGTGAGGTCCTGGAGGAATAGAGAAGTTCACTTTCAAATCTTGTTTCTTTAGGAGCTGTTAAATCTGGATGACAGAAACTGTAAGCAGCTCAGTTACCTGCTACTCTCCAACCTGGGACAAACGAATGGAACCCTATAAAACAAATACGAGTCCAAGCTACCTGTTGTCATCTTCAAGGCAATTCACAACTTTGTCCCTTCCCTACTGATTCACTCATCTCTTATACTGTCACTACCCTGTTCCTTAATTGCGACAATGATGCCAGCCCCTGTCTTCTAAATATGGTCTTGAGAATACTTAGTCCTGCCATGAGTGGATGACCTCTCAATAAAGGATGACCTCTCGAGGTCCCTTCCAGTCCTAAGATTCTCTGATTCTCTTCAAACAAACCTAGGGTGAACAGACATCCCAATGTTATCGGGACCGTCCTGACAGAGGCTGTGTTTTATATAGGCAACTATACATCCCCTCCCAATTTTTCACACTTGCTAACTGGCCACTCTAAACCAGGGGTGGGCAAACTTTTTGGCCCGCGGGCCACATCGGGGTGCAAAACTGTATGGAGGGCTGGGTAGGGAAGGCTGTGCCTCCCCAAACAGCCTGGCCCCCACCCCATCTTCCCCCTCCCACTTCCTGCCCCCTGACTACCCCCCTCAGAATCCCACTCCCATCCAACCCCTCCGCTCCCTGACTGCCCCGACCCCTATCCACGCCCCTACCCCCTGACAGGCCCCCTGGGACTCCCACGCCTATCAAACCCCCCCCACCCGTTCCCCATGCCCTGACCGACCCCCCTCCCAGAACCTCCACCCCATCCAACTGCTCCCCGTCCCCTGACTGGCCCCTGGGACCCCCTGCCCCTTATCTAAGCCCCCCCGCTCCCTTACCATGCCGCTCAGAGTGGCAGGATTGGCTTATTGGAAAGCCTGGAAGGTGGGCGGGCGCAAGCCACGCTGCTGGCGTGGCTGCGGGGGAGGGGGGACAGCAGGGGCGGGGCCGGGGGCTAGCCTCCTGGGCCGGGAGCTCAGGGGCCAGGCAGGAGGGTCCCGTGGGCCAGATGTGGCTCACGGGCCGTAGTTTGCCCCCCTCTGCTCTAAACAAACCTCTCTGTGCCTTTCTCCATGTTGTCCCTTATATGCATGGAGTGTCTTCCCTGAATAAATCCATGAAATTTGGAGGAGAAGGTGGCGGTCTCTCTCCAGACCTACTTTTACCACACTACCAGTAAAAACCTAATCAGCGTACAATGGCTAGGCTGAGGGCAGGTGAAAAAAATTCATCTATATATCTCACCATTTGCTATAAATATAAAAATGATATACTTGTCTCCATTGCCCCTGATCTTTTTACACTAAGCTCTCCAGGACAAGGCTCATGCTTAACTTTGTGCAGAGTCTAGCACAACAGATCTGATCAGGGCCTCTTGTGCACCACTGTAATATAAATATTGTACCTTGATGACATGCAATTCAACATGCTTCTCACAAAGTGGCTTATCTCCTAAGTGCATATGTGCAGAGGAGAGAAGAGCCTTCTAAAGGATAGACTGTGCTTTTAGCATGCAGCTCAGAGCAAGGGGCCTTGCATAGGCTCACCATCCCAGCAGGAAGCACTGGGAGGCACCATGAACAATGCTGCCTGGATTGCCCCAGTTGTGCTGGTGGCAATGATTCACTACATCCCTTTAGAAGGGTGTAGAATACTTGCCCTCATGAAGCCAGCCAGCTCCACTAACCCATGTGCAAGCGGGTGAAGCTATGGCTACACCCATTCTTCCCACAGTAGCTCCTTGAGGAGAAGCATCTGGGATGCAGTCCTTGTGCTTCCATGATAGGCTGACCATACGTACCGTTTTAAATGGGACAGTACCGTTTTTTCATATTTCCCGACCGTCCCGTCGTTTTAATATAAATGTCAATTTTGTCCCATTTTTAATAAACTATATATAGTTTTTGTAAAAAACTGAACGCTGGCTTGTTGCGGCTGCCCCTCGTCTCCCCGCCAAGCAGCTGAGCGGGGAGACAAAGGGCAGCTTGTTGCGGCTGCCCCTCGTCTCCCCGCCGAGCAGCTGAGCGGGGAGACGAGGGGCGGCTTGTTGCGGCTGCCCCTCGTCTCCCCGCCGAGCAGCTGAGCGGGGAGACGAGGGGCGGCTTGTTGCGGCTGCCCCTCGTCTCCCCGCCGAGCAGCTGAGCGGGGAGACGAGGGGCGGCTTGTTGCGGCTGCCCCTCGTCTCCCCGTCCCGTTTTTGCCATCCCAATGTTCCGTTTTTGTCTCAAGGAAATATGGTCAGCCTATTCCATGAGCACACAGGCTGCTACTGTGGCTAGACCCTTACTTTCTCCTGCGCACCTGACTGGCTATATCAGTCAGCCCAAGTTAGCCCTCAGTAAGTTTTCTCCACCGTTCATAGGAGTTCTGCTTCGGGCATAATAGTCTTCAGGCCTCATTCAAAAACCAGATCTAGAACGAATAAATGAGATCTACCAATATTCTTAAGAGCAGTCATGAACTCTATTCCTCATACTAATTTGGGAATAATTAGATGATTTTAAATAACTATAGCTACACTTGCTCTGTCTGGTTAGCATATGTATAGACACAACTAAATCTATCTCCTCAGTAATATTGAAGTTACATTTTGAAAGATTTCCAACGGTTCAGAACTGCATTTCAGTAAGAGAGAATGCCAGTGGAATCCAGAATCAGAGACCACTTGTATCCCACTGCTATCTAAATACCAAGACTTGCTGAGTAGTTTATTTTCAAGGCTGGGGAAATTTGCCCTGAAACAATGTTCTGCTCTCTTCAATGTTTGCTTTATTTCTACTTGGCCAAGTAGAACATGCTCTTTTGAAAATGCTTCCTTCTATTTCCCCTTGCACAGACTCAGCCCTGCTGTGCAAATGCAGCTCACTAATCTCCACTGAGTAGAACATTATGTGGGGGGAGGGGAACCCAGCATGCTGACTTCCTTTATGTTTTTGAATCTGCCTGACCTTCATTTCAAACTGTGCTCTGTGCAGCTCAACACTTTTTGTACCAAGTCTTTATTACATCTAACTGATCATGTAAGCTTTTCACAGTATTCAATATTCTCCTCCATTCAACTGATCCCTTCCCCCAACTAATTTTCCATCCTAATTAAATCTCACCTTTCAGTCTTTCTACAGTAGTGCATATTTGCGGGGTTTCCACTATCTTTAGTTTATCTGCAGAATTACGGAGCTGCATAATCACTGCCCAAGGCTGTTCATTACTAGCACTCAGTGAGCCCAGTCCAGATTCAGCCCCCCCCAGTGTCTACACATCAGGCCAAACTTCTCAGTTTCAAAAAGAATAGGGAGCTCTCCTCCTTTGTCTTCTGGAGGCCTCACTGTGGGGAGGGGATTTCTTCCATTTCTCTTCTGTGCATCTGAATACCTTTTTCCTATTTCTTCTGATTTTCTTTCCAGTTGTTGCAATCTCTTGTGAACTCACAGACATTCATCTTCAAGGAAAGAAGTCTTCATTCAGTCCCCCACCAACCCTTTCCATGCACGTATTTTGCTTGCCAGCAACTGTATTCACCATTATGGACACTGCAGAGATTTTAGGGCCAATGGCCATAGGCCACTGCTGCAGGGATTTTTGAATCCAGATCATTGACCAGAGTCAGATCTGTTTAATAATTAATTCTTGGCATATAGATATGCCTCCAAGACCTGCCATTTCCTCCTTTTGTTCGGGGTCTGAATCTTCTTCTACTTCTCTGTGTGGTTTGACACCACTGACAGCTTCAACTAAAGGTTCTCTCATGTAGGCATCCTATCGTGTACCACAAATGCTCTTGTGGCCATCAGGGTCAACATCTGCACTAAAGTATCTGCTAACTTTGGAGGACCACTGCATCCAGGCTCCTGTCCGGCAGCAGGAAGGTTTTGATTGAAGTGGCGGCAATCAGGGCTCTGGTTTATTTAAATTGTTTCTGGGTGGACAAGCAGACTTTGGGTAGTTCATCTTGAATGATTATAATTTTGGCAGCCCCCAATGATGACTGACTGCCCTTCCAAAACACCTCTCTTTGATCCAGATAAGTACATGGCCACAACTACACTTTCTGTAAGAGATATGCGGCACAAAAGCCAACCCAAAAGGCAATATATGGAGTTCATAGATTTTTTGGGGGGCCAGAAAGGATCATTAATCATAGAAGAACAGGGTTGGAAGAAACCCATTTATCTCTCTCAGGATTACATTGGCCCTTTTGGCCATAGCACTGCACTGGAAGCTCACATTCAGTTGATTATTCTAGGAAGCAGTGACTCTGAAAAACAGTTGGGGGTCATGGGGAATAGAGTCTCCATGTAGGGAACTGTCAGTATTGTTCCGTTATTAGAAATCTGCGAAGCAGACATCTGCAAGATAGAGAGCCCAAAGTCAATTTTCTTCCTGTAAGGGAGGTAGGATTTCCCCCCCCACAGAAATACTAAAGTCTTGTAGATCCAGGCTGGGCATAAAGCCTCCATATTTTTGGGTATCAGTAAGTACAAATTCCATATAGACCCATTGGATAATGATCAGGACGTGTCTAAGGTACCCTAACAGCCTGTAGTTAAGGGGCCTTCATCTTTCTCAGTGTGGAGTTTTACTTGCAGTACACATTGGCAAGCTATTTATTCCAGAACATTTAAAAAAGCTACTAAAAGCAAAAGACAGGTGACAAGTCTGACAAAGATCCTCCTCTGCCTTGGTGAGTCCTGCACTTACTGGCGGATTTGCTCGCCTCAGAGATTCACGGCAGCCCTCAGTTTGGCCACTTTCGTGGCTCAAACCTGCTGTTCACTCAGCTAACCTCATCACTGGCCAGCACGGGGAAAAGGAAGGAGAACAATCATAGAATCTCAGGGTTGGAAAGGACCTTAGGAGGTCATCTAGTCCAACCCCCTGCTCAAAGCAGGACCAATCCCCAATTTTTGCCCCAGATCCCTAAATGGCCCCCTGAAGGATTGAACTCACAACCCTGGGTTTAGCAGGCCAATGCTCAAACCACTGAGCTATCCCTCTCCCCCTCCCTGCAGTCTCTGCTGATCCACCTAGTGGGTCGGGGGACAGGCCAGGGACCTTCCCTCTGGTGGGACCCACAGTTCAAGTCAACTCTTCTTATATCTAATAAGGGGCAGGAGGATGGGGGGAACCCAGGCCCGCCCTCTACTCCGGGTTCCAGCCCAGGGCCCTGTGGCTCACAGCTGTCTACAGTGTTTCATGCAACGCCTGTGTGACAGCTACAACTCCCTGGGCTACTTCCCCATGGCCTCCTCCCAACACCTTCTTTATCCTCACCACAGAACCTTCCTCCTGATGCCAGATAGCGTTTGTACTCCTCCGTCCTCCAGCAGCATGCCCTCTCACTCTCAGCTCCTTGTGAGCCCCTCACTGACTCAAGTGAGGTCCTTTTTAAACCAGGTGTCCTGATCAGCCTGCCTGTCTTAATTGATTCTAGCAGTTTCTTAATTGGCTCCAGGTGTCCTTATTAGCCTGCCTGCCTTAATTGGTTCCAGCAAGTTCCTGATTGTTCTGGAACCGCCCCTTACCTTCTCCAGGGAAAAGGGACCTGCTTAATCTGGGACTAATATATCTGCCTTCTATCACTCTCCTGTAGCCATCTGGCCCGACCCAGTCACACAAGTTAATAAATTTGTAAATACCCTAGTGAACCTGGGGCATCTCAGACCCTGAGTACTTTAAAATGCTGGAAACAGTCGGATCTGCAGAGTGATTCCAGGCCTTGTGCAGATGAACAGAGAGCTGGGAAGGTCTCCTATGCTCAGAGGTTGCCTCCAGTAGGATCTGAGGGAGAACAGGTTTCTCAGAAACCACTCCTGGAAATAGAACCACTAAGCTTCTCCCACAAGCTGAGAGTACTGAAGGTGGCAGTGGAACGGGCTAGCCAGGGCCTGTGGGTGAAGAGTGGGAGTGTTGTGTGGGGAACGGGAGTGAACTGCATTGTAGTGCTTCTAGAATGTTTCCTATAATTTGAGTGGCAACTAGTTTTTGATGCTTAACCAGATGAATCCATATTCCGAACTTTACAAAGTTTGGCTGTAACGAAGATAGATGCTGGCTAGATTGCTAGACTGCAATGGTGCAGATAAAAATGTCATCCCCCCCCCACCCCCCCATTTAAAGACAGATGAAATTTCAGTATTACGAGGTTGAATCTCTAATTCTTAAATGTCTAGAGTTAAATTCTCCCATCAGGTTTGAGGGGCAGAGCTGAGATAAAAGTAAAAGAATATCAATTTAATTCAATTGCAAGTAAACCCAACATTAGATTTGCTAATGTGGAAATGATATTGCTACCACCAATCATATTATTAAATGTAAACCTAAGCCTTCAATAAATGTAGTGAAAGGATTCTGGTCCTGAAAAATCCCAAGTGCTATTACCACCTCATGCTATGAGTGATTTATTAGTTGAGGTTAATATAGATTTACATGTAGGGATAAAACCAGCTACTTCATTAATTTTTCCATACGGCTGGAATTATTTTGGCTCAATTATTTTGTTGCTATGAGTTATAACAAGGCAGTAGCATTTTTGTCCACATCTTTCACAATATAAAAATATAAACAGAAGAGATAAATGAGCACATCATTTATAATTATAAAGACCTAAAATCCACACCACAAGGAACAGACAACATTCTATTTATTTTTCTGAGAGAGGTGTTACCTGATGTGGAAGCATCAGATTGCATTTAGGATGTTCCATTTCTGTATTACAAATTATGATACTGCAATCAAGTCCTACATTTCTGACCCCTGACTACCAACATTAAAGGCTGGAGAAATCTGAGGCCAAAATCTTCTAATCAGAGTGCCTAAAGTAAGGCATTTAAATCCATATTTTAGGCACCTAAATATATGCCCTGATTTTCAGAGGTGCTGAACAGCCTCAATTCCAAATGAAGTAAAAGGGAACAAAAGATGTTAGAACCTCAGAAAATAAAGTCACTTATGTATGTGCCTATATAATGATTTTAGGGGCCTGACAAGGGCACCCATGTTTGAAAATCCTGGTCTCAATTCCCACAAGATACCCTCTTTCATCCTAACTGTATTAAAGGGCATTACTTCCTGGCCACATGCACACCTGTCCAGCTGATAGTCTAAAGCAGTCAGCTGAGAAACAATCCCCCCGGAACCTGGACGCACAGGTGCATTACTGTGACACTGCACCCCATAATGCTTTATAGAAATAGGCTCATGAATGTAAATATGACATAAATGGAATATGTTTTATGCTACATGTGCCATGTAACATATCTTTTCCAAGGTTATGTTCTACTGCAGGCCTGCACAACTCGTAAAGCAGCGGGGGCCATATTACTCCAAAGAAAACAGCTGAGGGCTGAAACCCCCCGGCCCCGCGGAAACACCCTCCTTCCCACCCCAGTGCCGCCCGCCCCGCAGAAACAACCCCTCCTTCCCCAGCGCTGGGGTGTGGAAGCCTGTGGAGGGGGAAAGAAACAGCGTGCATAGGGTGACCAGATCACAGCAGTAAAATAGGACCCGCCCCCTCCACGCTCAGCCCCACCATCACACCCCTCTTCACACCCCCAGGGGTCACTATATTACTGCACACAACAGTCAATCAATGCAGTTGTAGATAAATCTCTGCATTATGCATTTTTGTATAACTTTTATATGACTTTGTACTGAACCTTGGTAATATGTTATAGCAGGCCCCTAAGGTAGTATAATTAAGGTAAAAGAAAAATGTCTTTTCACTAGAAGTAGAATAAGATCTTCCCCCCACTTTGTATTCAATTGCCCTGTTGAATGAATGAGGTGTGAATGAGGAAGGCGTGGAAGGCAGGCACCTCCAGACAGCTGCAACCCTTGGAGAGGGGATGGGAACCAGACCAAGGACAATCAAACTTGTCAAGTGGGCTGACTAGAGAAGAGCAAAGATACTGATGGCCTCGGGGGTTAGAAGCAAGCACCTTCCTTTGGGAACACCCTCTTTGCAGCATTGGGACAACCCCCAGCCCAGAGACAAGTAGCAAAAAGGACCAACGGACACAGTCCCAGATTTTGGGCCGCACAGTGAGCCCACGCGGGCCGCAGGCCTGTTCTAGTAAATGTATTCATCCTATTCGTATGCATGTATCATTTTTATATCTGAAGTTTGAGCGTTGGCTCTATGCTTGTAATTAGTGTTTGCTGTAGGAAGCATCTAAGGCATATCTGGTCAACATAGTGTGAAGGGGTTATTCAAGTAATTGGGAGTACTTGGCTAACAATGGACCTTAATAGACACCAATACACATCTGAGCTTTCCTAGAAACATTCAAACTAACATGTAGACAATGGCGTCAGCCTGTAAAGAACTGAGTCATGCATGGACATGTGACTTGCCCATGTGACTCCAAAATTTCATCTTGTAGCTGTAATTCTACACAGTGGGAGAGAGGGGTTTCCACCCACAAGAGAGAGACTATATAAGACCCTGGGAAACCCCTCCATATGGTCTTCAGCTGGCTCGAGATAGCCTTTCCACCCCAAAGGATACCTGAAAGAAGCTGTACTAAAGGACAGTAACTAGAGGGGGTGTGAGTGATTGCTGGACCCAGACTAGAAGGAGGCTAGTCTGTCAAAGAAGCTTATTGAAACATCTCTGAGGGGGAGATTTACCTGCATTTAGTTTCCTACTGTATTAGGCTTAGACTTGCGTGTTTTATTTTATTTTGTTTGGTAATTTACTTTGTTCTGTCTGTTATTACTTGGAACCACTTAAATCCTACTTTTTGTATTTAATAAAATCACTTTTTACTTATTAATTAACCCAGAGTAAGTATTAATACGGGGCGGGGGGGGGGGAGAACAGCTGTGCATCTCTATCAGCGTTATAGAGGACGAACAATTTATGAGTTTTACAGGGTAAAACAGATTTATTTGAGGTTTGGACCCCATTGGGAGCTGGGTATCTGAGTGCTGGAGACAGGAGCACTTCTTAAGCTGTTTTCAGTTAAGCCTGCAGCTTGTGGGGGATGCAGTTCAGACTTGGATCTGTGTTTGCAGCAGGCAAGTGTGTCTGGCTCAAACAAGGCAAGGTACTGAAGTCCCAAGCTGACAGGGAAAACGGGCTCAGAGGTAGTCTAGGCACATCAGGTGGCAGTCCCACAGGAGTTTCTATGATTTAAACCATCACAACTACCAAAGAGCCTTAGCACAGAATCTCAGCAAAGGCACCTTGGTGCTGCCCACTGTCAGGTTTATAGATTCCAAGGCCAGAAGGATCATTGTGATCAATTAGTCTGACCTCCTGCATAACACAGGCCAGAGAACTTCCCCACAATAATTCTTGGAGCAGATCTTTTCGAAAAACATCCCATCTTGATTTTAAAATGACGTAAAATTTTAAGAAACCACCATAACAGGTAAATTGTTCCAGTGATTAATTACTCTCACTGTTATGCCATATTTCCAGTCTGAATTTGTCTAAATTCATCTTCCAGCCACAGGTGTGTGAGCCATCCCGTCCATAGGATGGAATGGGGCAACCACCCCGGGCTCCGCGCTTTGGAGAGCCCTGTGCTTCAGGACGGCCTGGGAAGTTAGCGGGGGGCCTGGTGCTGGCAGCAGCGAGCGATCCAGCCCCAGCCCACCCCGCTCCACTGGCCCTGGCGTCGCTCGGGGGAGGGGGCGGAAGCTGGAAAGAAGTGAGGCGGGGATTTGTGGGAAGGGGTGGGAGGGGGACAGAGGCTAGAGGAAAAGGGGTGGAGTGGGGGCGGGGCCTGGGCTGTCCTGGGCCCGCACACCCCTAGTGACGGCCCTGACTGATGTTATACCAGTTCTCTGCGGGACTGAAAAGCTGTGTGTCAAATATTTGTTCCTCACATAGGTACTTATAGACTAATCAAGTCACCCCATAAACTTTTCTTTGTTAAGCTAAATAAATTCAGCTCCAAGGCTGAAGCGGAAAATGTCACAGAGGTCTCTGGAAGTCGTGGAATCCATGACTCGCATGACCTCTGTGATGTAATCTTAGCCTTAGTCATGTGGTACCAAGTCAAATGCCTTATAGAAGTCCAAGTACATTACATCTACACAGGACTGGCTCCAGGCACCAGCCTACCAAGCACGTGCTTGGGGCAGCACCTTCCAGCAGGGCGGCGCTCAGGTTTTTTTGTTTTGTTTTGTTTTAATAAAAAACGCACTCTTCCCTGCCCCCCACCAACGCATTGGTTGGGAGAGGTGGTCGTTGGGGGTGGGGGGGGCGGAGAGCGGTTGTTTTGGCGGGTGGGGGATAGTTTTTTTTGTCGGTGGGGGGGGGCGCTTGGGTTTTTTTGTTTTTTGCTTGGGGCTGCAAAATAGTTAGAGCTGGCCCTGCATCTACATCGTTAACAACCAAACCTGTAATCTCATTAAAAAAAAATCAAGTTAGTTTGGCAAGATCTATTTACCCTATACCCATATTGAGTGACATTAGTTATATCACCCTCCTTCAGGGGGAGCAAATTCATTTCCAGGGGCTACAATGTAGCAAGCCAACTGAAGCAGCTTTGCCTGTCCACAGTGGCTGGAAATACATTTCACAATGGCCCCTTAAAGAGTATGTTAGAGGGGGTGAGATAGGTGATTTCACTAATATCCATGTAGGTGGCTCTAAGTACATATCTCACTGAAAAGGACTAACCCAGAGACCAACATACCACAGGTAATTTGGAAGCAAATATTAGTTATGTTAGCCCCACTACTCCTGCAGTACTGCTGTAACAGCATCTGAAAATGCCATCTGCTTCTTTTTGTGCCTCTTTCTAGCACAGACCCCAGACATAAAAGTCTGAGCCAGCCCAGCAATCTATATAATGGACCATTAGAAAAAAAGGATTCCCACTAGTAAGTAGATGTTCACAGTTCCAGTATGTTTCTTTATTTACAAGGGATATCCTGCCTGTCTGTTTCTGGTAATACAGGATTTGCAGTAACCCTATCTTCACTTTCCGAAAACCTTTTCCAATGTTTTATTTTTGGGAGTGGTCTCAGTGTAAAAGTGATTGCTTTTCAAACTTTGGACCTATCCCAGTCCCCTGCTGCTCTAAATTACACTGGGACGAGCGCAGACCAGCTCACAGAATCATAGAATATCAGGGTTGGAAGGGACCTTAGTAGGTCATCTAGTCCAACCCCCTGCTTAAAGCAGGACCAATCCCCAATTTTTGCCCCAGATCCCCAAATGGCCCCCTCAAGGATTGAACTCACAACCCTGGGTTTAGCAGGCCAATGATCAAACCACTGAGCTATCCAGAATCAGGGAACCAGAGCTGGCTCCATGATGCCACCAGCCCTCACTCTCCTAATGCCAAGCAGTTCTGGTCCAATTGTTTAGACCCTGTTTTCTTACTGGGGTTGAGGCTTCCATTGTCCTAAAAATCAGAAAATATTCAAAATTCATACATTGGAAAGTCTCCAAAATATTTTCCCTATAAAAACTAAGTCTAAACCAACAACTCTAAACTACTTTTAAACTAGACACAAGATATCTAAGCTAACACAATGCAGAAAGGGAGCAGGCAGGTTCCATGAGTGAGCCACTGAGCTACTTAGAAGCTGCAGATAAAAAATGATAAGAAATTAAATGATGGCTTGTGGGCATGCAAGGTGCACATCTGTTAAAATTTTAATAGCATCTAATGTCAATGGAGCCTAGTGGACATCACAATGGGGGAAGAACGAACCACACAACACTCTTTTGGCCCAGTCTGACCAGGGACTTTGCAGCTGGGGCAATTTGCAAATGGGAGATTTTAGATGTCATTGAAATACACACAGTAAAATCTTCAAACTAACAAGTGGATGCTTTGGATCCCTACCTCAGGGATTCTCCACCTCTAATAGCAAAACATTATCAGAGGCCGCACCTTATAGGAGGAAGAATTGATTCTCTCTTCTTCCACTCCCCACCCTGAGGCCAGACAACCTTGGTCAGGGTTTCCAAAGTTTTTCAGCTGCTGAGTGACTCAGCAGTTCCCTCACTGATGATCAGCTGTTTAGCAAGGAGCGGAAATCATGACCACAACCATCTTATCAACAGGAACTGCAGAAAGTCAGCGTACTATTCAGCACGCTGGAGCTCCCCTGGACATCCCTTAGTTCTGGCATGGAGAGTGAGGAGGTCCAGGAGGAGGAGACTTAATGGGTGAATGGAGAGAGTTTATTCCTTTATTTAAATTCATCCTCAAAAACAAGAACATTAAAAATGACATTGAGGGCTACGTTAGTGCACAGTTAAGAATCAGAAAATAGACTCTTCTTATGCTAACTCTAATGTACCCACACTGCATGTATATATTTTCAATTACTAACTAGGCTGCTAATGTAACCTTAATATTCAAGGGATGTGCAGTGTGGCTGAGTTAATATTTATTGTGCAAACCTTCACTTTTGCATTGCCTGATTTGTGTTGAACACAGGGCCAGCTCCAAGCACCAGCTTTCCAAGCTGGTGCTTGGGGCGGCATCCAGCACGGGGCGGCAGTCCGTGTCCCGCGGCGGCAATTCGGCGGCAGCTCCGCCGCTCTCCCCGCCGCGGCGGCAATTCGGCGGCAGCTCCGCCGCTCTCCCCGCCGCGGCGGCAATTCGGCGGCAGCTCCGCCGCTCTCCCCGCCGCGGCGGCAATTCTGCGGCAGCTCCGCCACTCTCCCCGCCGCGGCGGCAATTCAGCGGCAGCTGCTTGGGGAGGCCAAATTGGTAGAGCTGTCCTTGGTTGAACACAACCTAAACTTGCATTAATAGCCTGGTTTCACTGCACTGTCTACAGCAGATGCCAGTCACTCACTAAATAGAGTTTTCCAAATCAAAACACTCTCCATGGTTGGTTTCTCACCAAAGGAGATGAGTTTTTTCCTCAATCTCTAATGGGGGGAAAAACATTTTCCACCTGCTATGACCAGGGGGGAAATGAGAACCTGCCCATGCTTTTAAAAAAACAGCTTCAGTAAGAAATGGAAGTGTGAAACTTGAGACTTGGCACAGACAGTCTTTAGAACAGCAGCAGCTTTGCTTAGTAAGAAAAATGTTTTTATTTAATAAAGTCAAGATCCTTTGAAAATTATGTTCTGTACATGCACAGTAGGACATTTTGTTGTCTACATGAGTAATGTGGTGTCATGGCAGGGACAACGGACTGGGAGGATACCTGGGTTCTATTCCCAGCTCTTACATTTTTTTGGTGTGTAGGCACATCACTTAAGACCAATTTGGCTCAGTTTCTCCATTTGCAAAATTGTGACAAGAAGTTACTTACCTTATAGTAAATGAAGGTTCTTTGAGATCTATGGTACCTATCAGTATTCCATTGTGGATTCGCATGCACTCCACACATCCAAAACCAGCAAATTCTTGCAAACAGTATCTGTTGGTCCATGCATGCATCCTTGCCCGCCTCATGTTTCCAACCGAGAGCATAAAGAGCCAAATGGATTGATCGCCTCTCCAGTTCCTCCTCTATTGTGAATTGAATAAAGATCCAAAGCAGAGAGGAAGGAGGGTGGGTTGTGGAATACAGACATGGACCACATATCACAAAGAACTTCAATGTGGTATACGGTAAGTAACTTCCTCTCCTTCGAGTGCTGGTCCCTATGTGTATTCCAGTGTGGATGACTGACCAGCAGTACTTAAGTAGGAGGAGGGTGCAAAGATGCAGACTGTAGAGCTGTCTGGAGGACTGCTGTCCCAATGGATGCATCAGTGGAGATATTCTGCACTAGACCACAATGACTTGCCAACGTGTGGATGGACCTCCATGTAGTTGCCCTGCAAACGTCAAGTAACGGTACTTCCTGAAGTGATGCCACTGAAGTTGTTTGTACTCTTGCAGAATGAGCTCTCATCCCATGAGTGGGAGGAAGATGCAACAACTGGTAACAGAGCAGGATACAGCCTGAAATCCATTTAGAGAATCTCTGGGATAGCTTGACCTTGGACGAGTTCTGATATAGAGAGAACCACTCTAGGTGTTTTTCTGATTGGTTTTGTCTTTTGCGGGTAGAAAGTGAGAGCTGGGGGAATTAAGTTTCCTCTACTCCTCAGATGCATGCAGTTTTGAAAAACACAGATAAGTGGACTGACTGGTTTAAGTGAAACTTCAAACTACCTTGGAGTCGGGGAATTTCCAATATAAATGTAATGAGATTTTGTCCTTTCAGAATACAGTGTATGGCAAATCTGCCATTAGAGCTCCCAGCTCACCTACCCTTCTGGCTGTTGCGATGGCCACAACAAATGCAACTTTCATTGATATGTACACATTCCATGTCTCACCTTATGATTTGAAGGAAGGCTTTGAGAGTGCCAACAGTACAAGATTTAAGTCCCAATGAGGAGCAGGTTTCTCTACTAGTGGGAAGGTTCTGATTAGGCCCTTCAAGAATCTGCCAGTCAATGGGTTATTGAATCAGTGCATGCCAACAGTGGATGGCATGCACTGATTGCTACCATGTGGACTCATACAGAACTGAGGGAAAGAAACATTCCCCTTATTTGGGACTATCTGCTGACTCAGGAGATGTGTGTTTCTGCTGTGTCCCGATGGGAAAATGCTTCTCTTGGCAAAAGCATTTCTTGCCAGCAAATTTAAAAAGTATGGATTGGATGAATGGACTATAAGATGGATAGAAAGCTGGCTAGATTGTCGATAGTGATCAACGGCTCGATGTCTAGTTGGCAGCCGGTATCAAGCGGAGTGCCCCAGGGGTCGGTCCTGGGGCCAGTTTTGTTCAACATCTTTATTAATGATCTGGATGATGGGATAGATTGCAGCCTCAGTAAGTTTGCAGATGACACCAACCTGGGGGGGAGAGGTAGATATGCTGGAGGGTAGGGATAGGGTCCAGAGTAACCTAGACAAATTGGAGGAATGGGCCAAAAGAAATCTGATGAGGTTCAACAAGGACAAGTGCAGAGTTCTGCATTTAGGAAGGAAGAATCCCATGCACTGTTACAGGCTGGGGACCGACTGGCTAAGCAGCAGTTCTGCAGAAAAGGACCTGGGGATTATACTGGATGAGAAGCTAGATATGAGTCAGCAATGTGTCCTTGTTGCCAAGAAGGCCAACGGCATATTGGGCTGTATTAGTAGGAGCATTGCCAGCAGATCGAGGGAAGTGATTATTCCCCTCTATTCAGCACTGGTGAGGCCACACCTGGAGTATTGCATCCAGTTTTGGTCCCCCCCAGAAGGGATGTGGACAAATTGGAGAGAGAGTCCAGCGGAGGGCAATGAAAATGATTAGGGGGCTGGGGCACATGACTTACGAGGAGAGGCTGAGGGAACTGGGGTTATTTAGTCTACAAAAGAGAAGAGTGAGGGAAGATTTGATAGTAGCCTTTAACTACCTGAAGGGGAGGTTCAAAAGAGAATGGAGCTCGGCTGTTCTCAGTGGTGGCAGATGACAGAACAAGAAGCAATGTTCTCAAGTTGCAGTGGGGGAGGTATAGGTTGGATATTAGGAAACACTATTTCAGTAGGAAGGTGGTGAAGCACTGGAATGGGTTACCTAGGGAGGTGATGGAATCTCCATCCTTAGAGGTTTTTAAGGCCCAGCTTGACAAAGCCCTGGCTGGGATGATTTAGCGGGTGTTGGTCCTGCTTTGAGCAGGGGATTGGACTAGATGACCTGCTGAGGTCTCTTCCAACCCTAATATTCTATTATTCTGTTCTATGATCTTTTCTGCTGTTAAGGCTGATTTGTAAGGCTTCACAGCAGGAATGTTCTAGTATTGATGTCCTTCTGAAAACCAAGCCATGAGATGGAGCAATTCAGGGCTAGAATGCTTGATCTTGCCCTTCTCATGGGTCAAAAGACTGGGAAAGGACTGGAAGCTAATAAGAGGACGAGTTGACATTAGAAGGAGATTCGGAAACCAAAACTGTCTGGGCCAAAAGCAGTTGAGGAGGATGACATGTACCCTGTCCTGTCAAATCTTCCTTAAGACTTGAGACAGGAGTAGTAAGGGAGTAAAGACATAGGTCAGATGTCCTGATCAGGGGAAGGAGAGCATTTCCCCAAAAGTGTAGACCCAGAGCTCCTCTGGAACAGGATGTTGCATTCCCTGTTCTTTTGGGAAGAAAACAGATCCCAGGTGGGGGTCTCCCATTGAGCGAAGATTCTGTTAACCACTGAATTATGCAATCCCAAACGATTGACCACAAAAGGCCTACTGAGGGTGTCCACCAACACATTCTGAGTTCCTGGAAGGTAAGCTGCTGACAGGGTGATTAGATTCCTGATACACCAATTCCCTAAGGTGACTGCTTCTACACAGGGAGATGGATCTCACCCTTCCCTGCTTATTGATGTAAGAGGTGGTTGCCATGTTGTCTGACATTATGAGGACATGGTAGGACTGGATAAATTGCAGAAAAATCTTTGAAGCTTCTCTGACTGCTCAAAGTTCCAGAAGGTTGGTGTGCATCCTGGTGTCCAAGTGCCCTGTGCCATATGACTGTCCATTTGGGCTTCCCAGCCTAAGAGAGAGATGCCTGTAATGATCATCTTGTCTAGTAATGATGGTAGGAAGGGGATGCCCACACATACCTGATGAGAATCTTCCACCATGTTACTCAAAGGAATTGTTACCGTGGTAATTATGCTGCATTTGTTTGGTGAATACACTGCGTGGAGCTACATCTAAAGGAAACATAGATGGATTCTGGCAAATAGGGTAATGTAAGTGCATGAATCCATGTGCCCCAGGAGGGAAAGAAAAGTTCTCACTGGAGCTTGAGGTTTGCGCATAACCTGGTCTATCAAGTTGCTCATAGTACAAAACTTGTCCCTTGGTAGAAAATCTCTCACTGTGAGTGAATCTAGAAGTGGTTCCCATGAAGTCTATAGTCTGCATTGGAGCAAGGATTGTCTGAACCTGGAAAAGTTTGACTCCTAGAGAGAAAAGTGACTGAAGCATTAATGAGGTCAACTCATAGGCTTCTTGACATGTCCTGGAAACAAGAAACCAGTCATTGAGATAGGAGAAGATGGTGAAGCTGTTCCGTCTGAAATGAGCTGCTACTACCAGAAAGACCTTGGTAAAGACATGGGGGACAGTGGCACAGTCAAATGGGAGCACCCTGTGTTGGAATTGGTCAGTGCCCACCATGAATCTGAGAAAACACTTGTGGGGAGGGTGAATATTCAAGTGAAAGTAAGCATCCTTCATATTGAGATCTGTAAACTAAATATCCTTTTCCAGGGATGGGATTATTGATGTCAGAGTGACTATTTGCAAGCTAAAATTTCACATGAAGTGGTTGAGATTGTGGAGATTGAGGATACGTCTCCGGCTTCTTCTTTTTTGGGGACTAGGAAGTACACTTCCTGGTGCTGAAGAAGTACCCGTGGACCTCATGGAGGAAGGTGCACTATGTATTGATTCAGGCCAATGTATGGCAAGATCCCTCAGCCTGGGTCCAACTGTGGCCTCATAGCCTTCTCCATGAGATGCTTTTAAAGTCAGTTCCCACTCCTCTTGGATATGGCTAGAGAAAGAGCATTGTGTGCCTCCCTGAAATAGAACAAGCAGTGCTGATGGTCATCACTGACAGAGAAGGAACACGGACAGGATATACAGGTACAGGGAAGAGGTTTCCCCAAGCCAGGGAATATATTTAACTAGAATTTTTTGCTAAAAACAATTAAAATTAGTTAATTATAAATAACTATATGCAAAATGCACTAAAGGCAATCTTCGAAATATTTACAGATCGAAGAAATCAAAGGAGAGCTCTGGACACTGAGGTTTGAATCCAGGCCATGCAGCAGTAAGAAGGAATTAGAGAGGCAGCTGGTCCGTTACTCCCTTTTATGCCCTCAGTTGGAAGCAAAAGGAAGAAAAAGACGCACAGAAAGATAAATGGTTGCTGCTTGCAAGAATTCTGACTCCAGGTGCACAGAGCACATGGATATCCAGAGTGGAATATGCATAGGACCAGTACTGGAAGAAGAAGAATTCTTACTAACCTTATCAAGCACTTGGAGATCTATAAATTAAAAGCGCTATGAACAAACAAAGTATTATAATTACAGGTGCTTTGCTTGCTAAAGATAGATATGCACAACAGCACTGGCTAATCAAACAGCTAGCAGTGTCGCTGACATTATGAAGGGTCATGACTAAAACACAGAGTATATCCTACTAGATTCTGCTTCTTTTTTGATATGTATGTGTTTGATATTTAAATTTATATAGAATATATGAAGCCTACATTTCCTAAGGTTATATAGTGAAACCAAAAACCCACCCAAGCTATCATTGCATTCCTAAACTTTCAAAAGCTTTTACAAAACTGCTAGACCAATGTCGGATAATTTGTGGATTTTAGTAGCATAAAGTGAGTATTTCATTTCATTACCACTTCCATGCAACAACTACGGTTGTACCATTACTAGCCCCACACGTGAAAAAGGCTGAAAAATAATTAGCAGTGCATAGACCATGGATACAGAGGTTATCCAAAGAACATTTAGACACCAACACAAAATTTACACAGAGCATTAGTAGCCACAAAGCAGACAAGCAAACTAGAGAAGCCAACAGATGAAACTAAAAATCACACTCTCCTAGCATAAGCTGAGCGCAGCTTTGGAGGTCTTACCCCTGCTAGGCATCAATAGGCGCTTCTTCACGTTGCCTGACAGAGCACAAGTGAACAGAAAAGAGAAAAAACACCATATCAGAAATCTGAACAGAAGCATTTTTTAAAAAGCTAAATATTAAACACAAACAGTAAGATATCCATTGCTGCTTGTGTAATTTGCCTTCAATATAAATGCTAATTTAATCTAAGAATAAATGTGAAGGGGAAAAAAACTCGCTGTGGCTGTATTGAAATGCAATGGCAAGATAGCTTTAATACAGCACAGTAAATTTATGGGGATGGAGCAGAATGGGAGAGAATCTGGTCTCACTCCCAAAGGAGGTCTTTGAAGGCATGACAGCTAGTTTTGCTCACTTCTGGGAAAGCTACTACATTTTTCTCCTCACCCTGTCACAATCACTGGTAAGTCCCATGCTGCAGATGCTCCTTCCTTTAATTGAGCCATTCCCCACCTTCCTATTCCTGTCAAGGCCATTTGAATAGGCCCTCTCATTCTTGACTGAGGAGCCAGTGGCACTTTCCCTGCTTTGCCATTCTCAGCTGATGGCTAGCTCTTCAGGACAGAGCCCTGGACTCCATGCCAGGAGAATTGTACCTCCATCTCCTGCTGCAAGCACATGCTGCCTTTACCCATGCTATTTACTGGGCTGAAGTTAGGGGTGAGACCCATCAACAGTGAGAGGAGAGACTCAATGAGAGGGCCAATCAGGGAAGAAGCAGTGAATTCTTAATGAAAGAGGAAAAACCATTTGGGAAATTTTCTGTAGTAATTCCCATGGTAGTAATAGTAATAAAAAAGGTTTGTCTTATTCTCTCATGTTTGCCAGGCTGCGATCAGCCTGACATCAAGACATGGTCAAAGTAGGCAGAGTTCCACTAGCCTAGCAGCTCTGTATAAATGTACTACTCAGAACATACACAGCTATGACTGCACAAGCAAAATCAAATCAGCTGTTGGCAAGAAGAGAAAAATAAACCATAACATTTCTCATTCAAAACTATTAAGGTCCCAAAATTTTTTTTTAAAAGCAATCTCCTCTGCAATAAGGACTGATGCTGTCCATCTGGCAATGCTCTTTACAAAATACTGAAATGGAAATAATTAACAGGAGTACTTTGCCTGAAGATATAAGAAACACCCGACAGATGACAATGTACATGTACTAGAAAATATTTACCATCCATCCCATTGTGTTGCTCATAGCTTCTTTTTCCCAGGATAGTTGGGGATCCATTGTTTATAATAGGTGTGAACTTGGCAGGAGTCAGATTGTTAAGAGAACTGGACAAACTCTTTATAGGGTCTGGTTTCGGAGGACATGGATGAGACTCTGTTGTAAAACAGCAGTGTGTTATTTTTATTAGCAGATACATGGAGACTATAAACCCAAACACAAATGGCAAAATTCAGAGATAATGTAAGGCACACCTCTCTTATACTAACAGAAACCCTTACATTCAAACTGCCTTCTACTGACTTATGCCTACTCGACTGATATGCAAAGGAATCTAAATTAGTGAAAAGAGGTCTGAACTTAAATTGCCACATATATCACTTCTGAATTTGGCCCGAAGTCTAACAGAAGATTGCTATTTATATAAAGCACTGTAAATATACTGCTGAATTCAACTTCATTAAGGATGTTTAACCTGTGCCATAATATTCACTGCAATATAATCCTAAAATAGGTGCTAGAAGGCTGTTTTGTATCCTCTTCTAAAATTATGTTTTCCACTAATTCTGGATAATGTCTAGGCTGTTCTATGTTAGAGGCCAGGCTACCCGGAAGTTACACCTTTGCCAATTTCATCAGTATTCTATAAATGCAGTTCCTAAACTGGCCAAGCCATTGAGGACTTAAAACAAAACTATAAAGAACATGCACAGAATTTAAATCTAACCTTTTGGCTGAGGCAGAGATCAAGCATGGCATGCCAAAGGAAAAGATGTTGAGAAAGTTACAAGCAACTGAAAACGGGTTTAAAAGGAGTTGCTCTTTCTCAGCCCTAACTATGGATTCACAGCTTTGACTCTGTAATAACAAGTAACAGCACAACACTCCTGAAGAGTTACATCAAAAGGCGAATGGCCCTGTTTTCCAGTCTAAGAGCCACATTGAAATCTGTCACATCCCTGAAGCATTTGCTTTCAGATGAGATGTTAAAAACCAAGGACCTATTCTGTGTGAGCATTAAAGATCCTATGGTACTCTTCATAAAGAGTGGGGGGGGTTTCCTAGGATTCCATAGCAAAATGTCCTCTCCCTTTAGAGGCTACATTTTGGTTGTACTGCATGTATACAATTCCGGGAGTTTTTTGGGATATTTATTATTACAGAATATTTTAATTGTTAAGTACTGTATCTAGAACAAAAGTAGACAAAACATATTTAATGAATATTCATACAATACACACACAGAAGCTTATCTTTTATAAATAAAAATACTCAAAGAAACAAAACTGACTTCACAATTTCCTATCAAAGTTAACAGATAATTAGTTTAACTGCTGAAATGGGAGCCTTAAAATAACTCCCAAGTCAAGTCTCTGAAATTTAGAAGCAGTTGGACAGTGCTCTAGTCTAGATACCAAAGCCAGCCTCCGCAGGGAAAATGCCACTTCCCCATCCATATCACTCAGCAAGACCAGAGAAGTGGCTAGAGGATGCTTTTAATGTTAGAGTGCTGTTCTGGGTGCTCATTTAAGGCTCCCAAATTCAGTATTTAAACTAACCAGGCAAGTTTGAAAGAGGCTGTGTAGTGTCTGTTCGAGGAGGAGACCAGGAAGAAGCATGAGTTTTACAACTGCCCCTACCCCTACCTGCACAAGGGATAGGGGGAGGGATAGCTCAGTGGTTTGAGCATTGTCCTGCTAAATCCAGGGTTGAGAGTTCAATTCTTGAGGATCCCATTTAGGGATCTGGGGCACAAATCTGTCAGGGGACAGTACTTGGTCCTGCTAGTGAAGGCAGGGGACTGGACTCGATGACCTTTCAAGGTCCTTCCAGCTCTATGAGATAAGGAATCTCTCTATATATATATAACCTGCCAGTCCTTCAGGAGCAGATTGTGGCATCTGGTCCCTTTAAATGCAATGATTATTTAATTAAAAAATTGAGAGTCTTAAATTTTAACTTCAACAGAAAGTGAGTTGACGGTGGCTGTCTGGCGACAAACTGCAGTGGAGAGAGAGCTAGTTCATAGGACACTAGAGAGGGTAGCGTGGCCAAGGAGTTCAGTTACCTACAAAAACAAACATTAAGTAATAAGAGAAGAGGAGGAACTGATTTAAAACAACTGATTTAAAAATATCGACATCAAAAATATTACAAGAAGGGCTTATGTAGCCTTTTCCCCTACTATTCCTCTTATCCTTATATTTTGAATAGTAGAAGGATGCAATACATTAAGTACCGTATTTTTTTTAAATACAAAAGAAACAATTAATAAGCCACTCTGATGCCAGCACGGGCTGTGGTAAAGTCATAGGGCCTTCACCCTTCTGCCCCACAACATACTCAAGGCATGCACAATAGCCAATTAATGCACAAAATATCATGGCTTACTGCAATATTCATTTGACAGCATACCCAGATATGGGATCTTTCTTTAAGGCAATGTATGGTTCAGGTGTGATTATGTGATAATTGGCAGAGAGCAATATATTTACAGGAAACAGCAACAGACCAAATTAAGCACAATTTCACTTCTATTCACTGAAACACTTGGCTAAAAGGTGCTAATAAAATATCAGCCATTTGTTTCAAAGATCCCAAAGCACTTTTCACATTGCAAACTATACACACCTGAAATCATGCCATCCACTCTTAAGGAAGACTGTGACAGATATTTAACAGCACAAAACAATGCTAAACTATTTAGGACAGAAGGAGAAGAATGCTGTATCCAAACAAAACTGCAGAAGGAATTTTTGGACAGGACACAAGAATCAATTCCCCTACTTTTGTAAAAGAGGGAAGCAATCTGGGGTTTTGTTTGGCTGCTTTAAAATGGTCATAAGTGATTGAGACCCTCCTTTTATGTGCAATCTGAAAGACAGAACCTCCAGCAGCACAATACATACTAACTTCACTCTGGGGTCATGATTCAAACTCACTTGGGAGGAAGAGGACTACATACCGAACCACCTCTGGTTTTTAAAAACTTAAATGTTTTGTTGAGATCAGTAGTTGGAAGCAAGAACTAACAATCTAGGAATTATTTTGGGGAAGTTCTGTGGCCTGTGTTATGCACGAGGTCTGACTAGATGATCACAATGGTCCCTGCTGGCCTTGAAATCTATGAATCTTTCACTGGCCATAATTTCTGCACTTAAACCTCTTCCACTACAGAAACTTTATCCTCAAAGGCATGAAAGGTCAAGCAAGCAAACGCCAACTCATTTTCTGTTAAACTCTGGTGACATCCTTATCAGACGTTTGCCTACTGTGCAGTGATTATGATGCTACGGAGAGGCCCACAACAGAGCTGCAGTCTCCTTCTATAACTCCTGCATAGCACTTACTATCAGCACTTCATGGAAAAAGCTCTGTACCCTTAGGCCTTTTAGACTTGAGAAGAGGCTGCACAGTGGATCCCACTGTAGGAGTTATATTAAGACTGCACCAGAGTGGGACTGTGGACCAGCCAACTGCATCTCACCGATCACATTTATGGACTGTAAGCAGAAGCAGGGCCGGCTCCAGGCACCAGCCTACCAAGCATGTGCTTGGAGCGGCACCTGGAGGGGGGCGGCGCTCAGGGTGGGGTTTTTTTTGTTTTTTGTTTTTTTTAAAAACCACGCTCCCTGCCGGCGCCCTGGCCAGGGCAGCAGATGTGCCGCGCTCCCCGCCGGCGCCCCGGCCAGGGGGAGCGGGGCAGCGAGTAGGCTGCGGTCCCGGCCAGTGCCCCGGCCGGGGGAGCAGGGCCGCGGGCAGGACGCCCTCCCCGCCGGTGCCCCGGCCAGGGCCGCGGGCAGGCTGCGCTCCCGGCCGGGGGAGCGGGGCGGCCGGCGGCATTTTTGCCTGGGGTGGCAAAAAAGCCAGAGCCGGCCCTGAGCAGAAGGCCTCTCACTCAGACACCAGAGGCTGCCTCACGACTGCTAAAGAGGAGTTTTGCATATAGGATGTAGGGTGGATAGTAGGCTGCTGAGTCTACGTAGTGTGAAGAGGAGCAAGGCTGTAGGGCCATTTTGATTCCTCTGTTCCAGAGAAGAAAACAATAGTCTATAAACTGAACGTTTCAGGACCTTACCAAAGGTTATTGCCTTATTTCTAGAGATGGGCAAAATTTTTGCAGAAGGGGATCCTATTTTTCCAGATCAGTTTACCCAGCCCTGGTTTCTAGATCCAGAACAATGAAAATATGCAAACAGTTAGGAGAATTAGCCTGTAGCATATTTACCTAAATACCGGAGTACTGCTTCTAAAGGCTTTCGAACAACTTGCTTTAACAACAATGGATTTTCTGATGCTTCTGGTAAGCGTGCTGTGCCTGTGAAGACAATATCGGGATTGGGGAAAACATTTATTTTCTTATTAAAAATGAAAGGAGTCGTGGACATTAACTTAGTCTAAAACAACTTTTCTCTGAAGAGCTTTCTAGTAGAAAAGGATGTTTACAGATTAGGTGCATGTTTTGGCAAGTGTACACAGGCAAAGGAATGTGCTGCATACTGGCAAACAAGTGACACTTTAAAAAAAAGCTGAGCCATTTCAAATGTGTTATTTGATAATAGTGTGATGAGTTAGGCCATTTCTGTAAATGAAGTAAGTAACAGCAAGTCATCTGTGCTTAGCCATGGTACCCTTGAAAGATGTAACTCAAGTCTTTCCCAAAAGAATTAATCTCAAATTCTGGTTTCCCAATTTCATAGTAAGTAGCTGGATGGCTGGATAAATACTCACATTCTGCTTTGATTGCTGCACTGTTGATGGGCAGGTGGGGATGTCTTGCTGCATGCCAAGGACGCAAGATCTCTCGACACAAGCGTCTGGCAATTCTTGTCAGTTTTGTTGTATGCAGATAGAAAGCTTGTCTTGTCTTCATGGCAAATTTGGGGCTCCCGCTGTTTCGCACTGGCACACCATGAAGACTCTGGGAAAAGGGAAAAAGCACAAGCACTTGTATTGTTCATAACTGATTTTTATTAGAAATTTGCAGAACACCAGAAACCAGCATCAGTAAACACCACATACACAGTCCATTCTACAAGTCATTTCCACCTATACCCTCCTATCCAACCCCCTTTCCTAAATTTTTGAAGGACGGGAGGAAGGAGAGGAATGCTCGCTCAAAGTAAAGTATTTGCTTCTACTGAGTTTCTGAAAGGCTCCTGGGGACAGAGATAAGAGCTTGGATTTGATACAGGCTGAAGGAAAGCCACAGAGATAGAGCTAAGGACAAGAGTGGGAGGCAGAGATTAGGAGGGAAGACTCAACAAGCTAAGAACACAACACAACCCTCCACTCCTTCTCCCATTTGCACTGCTGCTGCTCTTCCCTAGCCACTACTGATTTTTGAAAACTTTGGCCCTATACTTTAATGTGGACCAATTTAAGCATTCAATATCATAGAAGGTTGGCCTTGGGCTAAGGTGTACATACTTAACTACAAGTGGACAAAGATGACGTACCAATTATTGCACAGGCCAGACCCTTACCATGTCATAAAAAAGCCAAGATCTGACTAATAATTCTGTTGGTTTAGGCTTTAAACAGTTGTACAGTAGAACCTCAGAGCTACGAACACTTCGAGAATGGAGGTTGTTTGTAACTGAACAAAACATTATGGTTGTTTTCAAAAGTTTACAACTGAACATTGACTTAATACAGCTTTGAAACTTTACTATGCAGAAAATAAAATGCTGCTTTTAACCATCTTAATTTAAACGAAGCAAGCACAGAAACAGTTTCCTTACCTTGTCTGCTTTTTTTTTTAAAAAAACATTCCCTTTTTTAGTAGTTTATGTTTAACGCTGTACTGTACTATATATGCTTTTTTGGGGTCTCTTCTGCTGCCTGATTGCGTACTTCCGGTTCCAAATGAAGCATGTGGTTGACCAGTCAGTTTGTAACTCTGGTGTTCATAACTCTGAGATTCTACTGTATATTATTTGATGTGGTTGTGTGTGGCAGGAATAAGGGATACTTTTTCCATTACTGTTCATTGGAATGAGCATTCAGTTCCCTAACCTGCAGTACTGAGCTGCCTGCAATAGATGTACATACCATATTATTTTACACTGGATGCACATACCATATTATTGCGGTTTGGTCCTGGTCTCTCTCCATCTAATCGCGTTGGCATTTTCAAGCCACCATATTTCTTCCAGTAAGTCCAACAGGATGCACAGAGGCGACACTGCATGTTAGGGGGACCCCAAGAATACCACTGGTAAGACTGTGTGGCTAGGGATAAAGGTGGAAATATATATATTTTTAAACAGAATTGATTTTCAAAGTTTATAGTCTTTACAACCATCTTTACAATTTCAAAGGAGAAAGAGACCTTTCAGCTTCACATGGTAACAACTAGATCATAAGCCTGTTGTATCAGAAATGAGGCAAATTCCATCATCATTTAATGTTTTATAATGGCATTATGCAGTGTTGTTATAGCCACGGTGGTCCCAGGATATCAGAAAGACAAGGTAGTGAGGTGTTTTTTTTAACTGGACTGACTTCTGTTGGGGGGGGGGGTGAGGGAGAGAGAGAGAAGCTTTCAAGCTACACAGAAGAAAAGCTCTGTATAAATTCAGAAGCCTGTTTCTCTCACCAACAGAAGTTGGTCCAATAAAAGATATTACCTCCCCCACCTTGTCTCTTATAATGACCTTAGCTCAAGCAGTTATACTCTTCAGTATATCATCTGAAACAATAAAATGAGTAAGAGTCATTAGGATGGGGAAATTTCCTGGTAATGCCTTTGAGATATTTTATGCTGTAACTCCGAAACACAACCAACCCTTTTGCATAGGTGGGGGGCACTGTACCTTTTCCCCCTCTATTTTAGAAACCCCCTCCCCAACTTTACTTAGGGAACAGAAAGAGTCAGTCATTTTGACTCTCCATACAGTCCTACGTTTTAGCACATCTAAAAGGCTCTCCATAAAGGACAGGGAAGCCTATTAGACTAAGACATATTAGCCAATGAGACCATAGTGAATACAAGGATGTAACCATGCTCTTTGGACTTCCCACTACCATTATAAAGCTGCGAAAACATCACCAAGGCCTCTCCAATGAATTAAAGACTTGTCTTCACTCAGGAGCCATCTATTATTTCACAGGAAAAATCAGCTCTTACAGTTATTTACAAAAAAATTCACCCACTCTAAAAACTTAGAAACATTTATGTGAAAAAAAACCCTGCCCATTTCACCCACCCCACCCTGCATGGTAGCTTATTAAAGCTTTACTTTACTCTTAGTGCTAGAGTACTTCTGCTGCTCTTGCACAATTATTACATTTGCAGATCACTTACTATAGCAGCTTTCACAGGCCCGTCCTGCTCCCGTGTTCTGTGCCTGTCCTCCTGTACCATTTACCACTCCTGGTTTGACATTATTTACATTGATCTGGTTGGGGTTTGGCTTGTTACTTAAAACACAAAGCAAAAAAAAGGGGGGAAATTAATTGATTGTGACATGTAACTTTCCTATGTGACAAAAGAATATGGCCCAGAAGATTAAAACTGAAGACTTGCATTTCTCACATGTTTATGAATTACAAAATAAGAAACATTACTTACCAGTAAATAGAGTTCTCTGAATATATTTCCTCTGCAGATCATACTGTAGAAGTCACATGCCATTTCTCAGGAACCACTTAAAAGCAGTTAACCATTCTGGTCATGAATACACCTTGATTATTGATTCAAAAACATTCTGATCTAGGTGACAAAAGGGCCACATCGATAGACATCCCTCTGCTCCTCTCTGCCTGAACAATATTCTGCTTAAGCCTCTAAAGAAGTGAGGAAGGAGGGAAAGTCAAGGTGGATCTGCAAGGGCAATAGATTCAGAGAATTCCATGGTAAAGTAGCATTACTTTCTTCTTCAGAAAATTGCCTCTTCAAATCCCGACTCTCTGTAGTAGACTGGCAAGCTTGCAGGCAAGAGCCCAGAAGTACTAATTCAGACTCAAAGTTTGTCCTCCTGAAACAAGCACCTACTGCCACTGCAGTATTAAAGAATCACAGACTAAAAGGCGTAAACTGAATCCTCAGATAACCCAAATGGGAACACCTTGTACAAACAGCAGTCTTCCCCATGTGATTCAGAGGTATTTCCTGTGCAATTTCCTAAGAGAGATGTGAAAGGAAGCATCTTAAAAGGTCAAGAACTCCATACCATCCCATTTAGCATAGAGATTATGGCACTCCAAGCCAACATGTAGAATCAGATTCTTTACAGACCTTATTTAACCACTCCCTTCAACAAAACCACAACAGAATTAGACTTGTGGTTAAGGTACCAGACTGCAACCCGGGATCTGGGTTCAAGTCCAAGACTTCCTTTGTGACTTTTGGCTAGTCATTTAGGGCTTTGCATTTGCTTTCTATTTTCATCACTAGGATTTAACTTCCATTTTTTAAAGGATGCCTTTTTGCCTTTCACTGCTTCTTTTACTTTGTTGTTTGACCACAATGGCACCTTTTTGGTTCTCTTACTATGTATTTTAATTTGGGTTATACATTTAAGTTGAGCCTCTATTATGGCGTCTTTAAAAAGTTTCCGTGCAGCTTGCAGGGATTTCACTTTTGGCACTGTACCTTTTAATTTCTGTTTAACTAACTTCCTCATTTTTGTGTAGTCTCCCTTTCTGAAATGAAATGCTATAGCATTGGGCTGCTGTGGTGTTTTCCCCACCATAGGGATGTTAAATTTAATTACATCACGGTCACTATTACCAAGGGGTCCAGCTATATTCATCTCTTGGACCAGAGCCTGTGCTCCACTTAGGACTAAATCAAGAACTGCCTCTCCTCTTGTGGGTTCCAGGACTAGCTGCTCCACGAAGCAGTCATTTAAGGCTGTCATAAACATACAGCTAAGGGTAGCCTAGGGGATTCCTCCGTACCTGTAAGGGGTTAAGAAGCTCAAATAACCTGGCTGGCACCTAACCAAGAGGACCAATGAGGAAAGAAGATACTTTCAAATCTTGGGAGGGGGGAAGGTTTTGTTTGTGCTCTTTGTTTGTGTGTGGGTTCTCTCTTGGGAATGAGAGGGACTGGGCAGAAATCCATCTCTTCCAAACCATCCTCAACCAAGTCTCCAATATTGCAACAAGTAAGTTAGTCAGGCATTGCGATTAGGTTTTCTTTTGTTTTACTTGTGAATTTTCCCTGTCCCAAGAGGGAGGTGTTATTCCTGTTTTCTGTAACTTTAAGGTTTTGCCCAGAGGGGGGATCCTCTGAGTTTTGAATTTAAGTACCCTGTAAAGTTTTTTTCCATCCTGATTTTACGGAGATGATTTTTATCTCTCTTTTTTAAAAATAAAATCCTTCTTTTAAGAACCTGACTGATTTTTCCATTGTTCCAAGACCATGGGGTTTTGGTCTTTGATCACTTTGTAACCAATTGGTTAGGAGATTATTCTCAAGCCTCCCCAGGAAAGGCGGTGTAAGGGCTTGAGGGGATAATTCTGGGGGAAGGGGAACTCCAAGTGGTCCTTTTCCCTGGTTCTTGTTTAAATCACTTGATGATGGCAGTGGTTACCAACTTCAGGGTACACGGGAGAATTTGTACCTTGGGGAGTGTTTCACCTAAGCGGGTAGAAATAAACCTAGGGGCTCTTTCATGTGGGTCCCCACGACTGAACCCTAGAGTTCAGAGTGGGGAGGGAACCCTGACAAAGGCGTCAATAAACTTGATTTCTGCATCCCATCCTGAGGTGACATGTGCCCAGTCAATATGGGGAAGTTGACATCTGCCATTATTATTGAACTTTTTATTTGTTATAACCTCTCTAATCTCCCTGGGCATTTCAGTCACTATCACCACCCTGGTCAGGTGGTCGGTAATATATCCCTACTTCTATATTCTTATGATTAGAGCACAGAATTACTATCCATAGAGATGCTATGGTATAGTTTGGTTCATTTAAGATTTTTATTTCATTTGTTTTTCACATATAGTTCCACTCTTCCACCAACAGGACCTGTTCTGTTCTTCCAATATATTTTGTACCCTGGTATTACTGTGTCTCAGTGATTATCCTCATTCCACCAAGTTTCTGTGATGCCTACTATATCAATATCCTCATTTAATACGAGGCACTCTAGTTCACCCATATTATTTAGACTTCTGGCATTTGTATATAAGCACTTAAAAACTAGTCACTTTTTAGCTGTCTGCCATTACATGATGTAATTGAATGGGAGTTTTTTTCAACTTTGACTGTTTCTCATCAGATCCTAACGGATCTCCCCTAAAATATGCCTCTGTCCAAACGACGTGCTCCCCCGCACCTGTCAGCTTTCCCCCAGCCCTTAGTTTAAAAACTGCTCTACAACCTTATTACTTTTAAGTGCCAGCAATCTGGTTCCATTTTGGTTTAGCCTGTATAGGCTCCCCTTTCCCAAAAGTTTCTTCAGTGCCTAATAAATCTAAACCCCTCCTCCCTACACCATCATCTCATCCCCACATTGAGGTTCTGCTCTGTGTAGGTGAGGAAGTGTCTGTCCTCAGGGGTGCCATTTAGGGGAGAAGTGGGGGGGGGGAGAAACTGTCCTGGCCCCCCATGATAGTAAAAATCTGGGAGCAAATGTGTTTCTCATCCCTCCCTTGCTCCCATGCATCATTTATCCAAAATACTCATTTGGCACGGAAGTTAAATAGGTGTTAACAAAATCAGACAAAACAGAGTTGTTCAAAGTGTGATTTAAAATCCCTTCTCCTCTCCATTGCTTAATTTTCTGTCTCTTGACTCTTGTGATGTTATAATTTCACTAGTTCTCCTGTTGTTATAGGCTTTGTCTGGACTAGCATTTGTCCTCCTGTTGTAATTGATTGCAAATGTTTGCATCTAGATTAGCTTTTACAGTCACTTAACAAGCAATTGGCAAAGTATCAGGACATGGTGGCTCAGCCTCAGGCAAACCACAAATCTTTGTGCCCCAGAACAAACATTTGTGCAGAGCCTCAGTTATCAACACAATTAGCATTTACAATCAATTAGCTCAAATTATAACAGGACCACCAACTCTAGTCTAGACAAAGCCAAAGCATGAGTCCCTCAGGCTAGACAGGATTTGGATTTTTAATATAAAAGGAGGCAACATAAACCTATCTTCTCTCACCAAAACAAAAAACAAACATACAAAACAAAACCTAAACCCCCAAATCTTCATGCCTTCTTTACACAGCAGAAGAAAAATCAAACAAAGGAACAGTCTCAGTTATTGCCCCTTTACAGATCACCTTTAAAAATGAAATTATCCTTTACATTCCTAATTCCCCCAAGTCAGAGTAACTGCTGACTTTGTGGGGCTGAAAGACTGGATCTGGGTATGAAAATGTGTCCCTTTCCACCGTTGCATGTACATATAGAACAGAAAAAACAATGAGGAGTCCTTGTGGCACCTTAGAAACGAACACATTTATTTGGGCATAAACTTTCGTGGGCTATAATCCATTTAGGTTAGCCCACGAAAGCTTATGCCCAAATAGATGCGTGAGTCTCGTAAGGGCATGGCTACACTTGCGAGTTAGAGCGCATTAAATCTGCCCCGGGGACCCTAACTTACGACGTGTCCACAGTGGCAAGGCACACAGAGCGCTCGGACTCCGCAGTTGGAGTGCTCCTGGTAATCCACCTCGGTGAGTGGAATAACGCTTGATTCGCCCCGGCTGGAGCGCTGTGGTGCCAGTGTGGATGCCCTGGTCTATTAATGCGCTCTGATCGGCCTCCAGAAGTGTCCCACAATGCCTGTTCTAGCCACTCTGGTCATCACTTTTAACACTATTGCCCTGCCCTCAGGTGACCAACCGTCAGACCCGCCCTTTACATTCTCTGGGAATTTTGATAAACCCCTTCCTGTTTGCTCAGCCAGGCATGGAGTGCTCTCGGCGCATCTTTCCAGGTGACCATGCCTCCACGCGCCAGGCGATCCCCAGTATGGAGCAATGGCAAGGTGCTAGACCTCATCAGTGTTTGGGGAGAGGAAGCTGTCCAGTCCCAGCTGCGCTCCAGCTGTAGGAATTGCGATACCTTTGGGCACATATCAAGGGCGATGATGGAAAGGGGTCATGACCGGGATGTGGTGCAGTGTTGGGTTAAAGTAAAGAAGCTGCGGAATGCCTACCGCAAAGCGCGTGAGGAAAACGGCCGCTCCAGTGCTGCCCCCGTGACCTTCCGTCTCTACAAAGAGCTGGACGCAATACTTGGGGACGACCCCACCTCCACTCCGAGGACCACCACGGACACTTCAGAGCCCAGTTCAACAAGGCAGGAGGAGGAAGAAAGCGGGAGCAAGGATGCTGAGAAGTAGGGGGACAGCCCGGCATCCCTAGATGTATGCAGCCAGGAGCTGTTCTCAAGTCAGGAGGAAGGTAGCCAGTCGCAGCGGCCAGTGCTTGGGGAAGGACAAACACCAGAGGAGGTGCCCAGTAAGCGGCTTTTATTTTGGGAAGGAAGTTATTCAGTGCGGGCTCTTGGGGTGAGGAGGGTTAAGGCTGCATGCATGCCTAGATGCGGAATAGGGCGTTGATATGCGCTCTCACATCGCGGTAATTGGCCTCAGTGATCTCTTCAAAAGTCTCATGCAGAAGCTGGGCAATCCACTTGCGCAGGTTCCTTGGGAGAGCTATTGTGCTCCTTGTCCCAGTCAGGCTAACATGTCTGCGCCCCTGTGCCGTGAGGGGCGGGGGGACCACTGATACATACAGGCAAGCTGCATATGGGCCAGGGTGGAAGCCACATTGCTTCACAGGTCACTCTCGGCAATGAAATATCTTCCAGGATGAACTCCTGTGGAAAATGTGGGGACAGTGTTCAGTATAGGGGATCCCTGCAGCTGTCGGCTCTCTCCAAGGCACAAAACCCCAGAGAACAGTACGCCCGTGAAACAATCAGTCCCCCTCGCCTCTGTGCTTACTCACCATTTTGGGGCTCCTGTGGGTTATGTGCGCTCGCATTGGGACGGGAAAATTCTGCTATTGTGTAGACTCTGCTTGTCTTTAAGTATGGGCGACTCATTGCTCGGCCTGGTGTGAACAATGCTGCCTCTGTTAAGTGCTGCATTTTGGCTTTACAGATGCAACCTTGAGAGCTCAGCCATCCTTGTTATCACCGGCCGAAAGACTCCAAGGAATTAGGAAGAGGCCACGTAGAAGCAAAGAGGACATGCTGCACGAAGTGATGCAGCAGTCCCTTAATGAAAATCAAAAAGCACAGGAGTGGCGGGAGAGTGAAAGGAGGGTCCGCCAGCAGAATGCGGATCGCCGGCACCAAAGCACGGAGTGGCTGCTAAGCATTATGGAGCGCCAAGCGGACTCAATGCAGGCACTCGTAGCAATGCAGGCGGAGCACTGCCGCACATGCACCCCCCCCCCCATGCAGCCCGTGTCCCAAAACTCTTTCCTTTGTGCCCCCATGTCACCTCCAACCCACTTTCCCCCACATCCGGGTTCTTATTGCCACCAGCTGCCTCCAACACCTGTAGCTTCACCACCCAGCCCTGCAAACTACGACCCTTCCCCACTGCACTCAACCCCCATCACCATGCATTTTAGCCAGCCAGAAGTGCACTCATTGCACAGCACTCCAGACAGGAAGGCTGAGTATGATAGGACATATGTACATCTGTGATTGAACTGTTCCCCACACCACCCCCTAGCCCTGTTTCCCAAGCAGTCGTGTTTCTTTTCAATAAATGAAATCTCTTCTCAATAAATGGATTTTTTGGCTTTGAAAACATTCTTTATTATTGCATTAAATAAAAGATACCGTAGCCCAGGAAAGCAACAGGCACTGCAAGTCAGTGTAGCAAACACAGATTCCAACTAACACTGGAACCACCGCTGGATCGGTCCAGAGAGAATTCTACAGGGGAAGGCGGAGCATTCCATGGCTAACAGTCTGAGCTTTATCTCCATGTTCTTCCTAGCCCTAGACTTAAGGGCCAAACAGAAGGAACACTTCTGGGAAATATGGAACTCCCATGGACAACACACACACTTGGAGTGCCCGTCACTTACCAACCTCATGGCAGCTTTCCATGCAGCCCATCCCGACAAACGCGGGCTGGCAGGGGGTAATGCAAGACCCTGTGAATCTAGAATCGAGGCAGCTGCAGAACTACTAGACAGCTGACATCTCCAGGCTGCCACCCAGCAGTAGCAGTAACCAGCTTGCATTCCACTTCCTGTGACCTACTGTGGATTCAGACCATGGCAAGTTCCACCTCAAGGATTTGACAGACAACAGCCCCATGTCTCCTGATTGACTCCCTGCCCTATATAAACCCAAGGGCATTCCAGGAAGTGTCCTGGCAACAGCACAGATCTCCTGTGGCTGCCACAACCGTTCCTGCTCCTTGATCCTAAATTCCTGGCTTTGACCTCGACTTCATTTGGACTTTGCCTCCTGATGCGATCCTGAAACGTGACTTGGACTCTGATCCTTAGTACCAACCCTGGCCTAGATCCTGACTACGAACACCTCTGCTACTCCCAGCCTCAGTTGCCCCCATTGAATCCCTTGGCCCCGACTGCCCTTGTTAGAATCCTGACAAGGGGAATTTTCATCCTTCATAGGGGTTTTATAAGCCAAAATTTGTTGTGTTTGTAAATGAGCTTAGTGCCTTCTATCTGAGAATATCAATGAGAAGAAAGTATTAGTTGAAATCCTTCTTGGAAACTGTGGACTGCATGGGGCATTTACTAGATTTTCACCATACCCTTCCTTTGTAATATAAGATAATATAGATCTTTAAGCAAGAGCCAGAGGAGCCATGCCAGATTTCATTTTCCTACCTTGATGGTGCTATTTCCAGATGTCCTGTCCTCAGATACAACTTGCTAAACATCCAGAATACCACCAGATCGGTACCACAAGCTAGAGCAAATGATGCCCTCCCAGGAGAAAGCAAATAGGACTGAGATATGACTTCCACAGCATCCTGGAGACTTTGCTTGGTTAAATTCTGGAATAAAGAGATGCTACATCTGCACTAGAGAGACTGACCAACCAGGAAAGGAGGGACACCAAATTCCCATGAATAAAACCATCCAATTATATTTGAAATATTAACTACATGGTGTAGGTTGATAGTAGCACCTTTGTTGTCATCCTTGAGAATAACACTGTTACAACAAAGTTTAATTAGTGTCCAAGTATATAGACTAAATTAAGTCACTGCTTGCAAACCAAATATTGTCTTCTCTCATTTATATATAAGTGGTAACAATAAGGTCATATGCATTCGGCTACCATACTGATCCACAAGCACTGCTAACAGTTTAGTGAAATTGCAAGGGAAGTAACTTTTAAAGTGAGCTTATGCATTTAAATACTATTATGAGTTACAAACATCTCCCCTTTTCTGTATTTTGCATATTAATGTGTCTTCACAGTTAGCAGCAGTCTGTGAAACAAGCACGCTGCTTCTTCATGCCTAGTTGATTTCCTAAGTCTTCCAATCTCACCTTAAGCACCATCTCTGCAAAATCTCTCTTTACAACAGGATTATTAATGGATAGTGGTGGGTGGTAGATTGGGATGGATGGGAAATTGGAATTAGAGCTCTGCATGGGACTATTCTTTTAATCCCACTCCCGTCCTGCAATACTCACTCCCACCTGCTCCTGCATTGTTCCTTGCATTTTTATCCTGCTCCCACCTGCAAACATTTTAGAACCCACAAAAGCATCCCGGAGCACCCACAGAGTCGGCGCCTATGCCTTCTTGTAGTGTGGGGCCCAAAACTGAACACAGTACTCCAGATGAGGCCTCACCAATGACGAATAGAGGGGGATGATCATGTCCCTCGATCTGCTGGCAATGCTCCTACTTATACAGACAAAAATATGTTAGCCTTCTTGGCAACAAGGGCACACTGTTGACTCATATCCAGCTTCTCATCCACTGTAACCCCTAGGTCCTTTTCTGCAGAACTGCTGCCTAGACACTCAGTCCCTAGTCTGTAGCAGTGTAGTAGACAGACATATTAGATACACAACATTGATTCCTTCAGGGTGAAAGGCACTACTGTGCATTAGAAACTGTGGTTCGCCCTTATCTCCTGTAGATGTCTGTCCCATAATCAGATGCTTCTGAGAGGAGAGGAAGGCTGGTTCAATGGTAGGGGGCATTTTTTCTGGGACTCAAGATCTAAGTTCAACTTGCTGCTCCACCACAGTCTCTCTGTGTAGCCTTAGGCAAGACACTTAGTCTCTCTGTGCCTTAATTCCCCATCTGTACAATGGGGATAATAGCACTGCCCAGCCCCACAGGGCATTGTGGGGATAAATGCATTAAAGACTAAGAGGCACCTCTGCCTATTACTTTGGTAATGGGGGCCATATAAGAACCACAGATAGCGAACACCACACCACAGCCTTGGCTCTATTTTCTCTTCCTACCATCTCTCAAGTGCCTTTCCCACTCACTATCAGCACAAGAGAAATCTGGGCACTTCAGCTGATGGAACCCTAGAGACCGAGAGAAAAGCGTCCTGAATTAACTTAGGGTACATGCACTCAGTACAAACAAGCAAACAAACAAAAGCAGCAAGTCTCAGAGCCCAGATCAACTGACTTGGGCTTGCACTACAGGGCTAAAAAGTAGAACTGCAGATGTTCCTGCTCAGGACAAAGCCCAGGCTGTGAAACCCAGCAAGGGGGAGACGGGCTGGGGGAGGGGAGGGTGGCAGGGAAGGTCCCAGACCTCAGGCTCCAGCCGAAGCAGGAAGATCTACACTGTTTTTAGCCCTGAAGCATGAGCCCGAGTCAGGGCTCTGAGCCTCTCATTGCTGCAGGTTTTTTGGGGGGTTTTTTGTTTGTTTTTTGCAGTGCACACATTCCCTAAGGGCTTTCTAGATTACTCTTTGCAGTCAAATTCTAGGGCAAACACTGACCAGCTTTACCTGCTTCTAGGTGGGTCTTGTGTCAGCACTGGAGCAAGTGACAATCGTTTATTCCTAAGATGACAAACATGGGTCATTGTTGTTAAATCCTCAAGCAGAAATGGGCACAGCAGTTTAACCAGCCAACGCCACACCAGGTTGTGTTTCTATTCACGTAGGTACTTGTAGTATGTTTATCACTACAGCATGACTGGAGCCATGCAACTCCTCCCACACCTGCCATAACCTAATGAACCACAGTGTCCAAATGTAGTAAAAATCCACCAGAACAAGCATGTGACCTCTGACCCATCGCTAGGAAGACATAATCCATCAACGTCATGAGTTGTCTCGGTGCCATGTCTTGATCTGAAACTTGACCGTCGGGCAGTAATAGCACTTGTGGGAGACAAGCGGGCTGTGCACAGGACTGCAGCTTTTCCTGACACATGCTGAAAAGGTCAGAAGTGGAGGACGGTGTATATTACACTTGCTTAAAGGCTTACCATGTAAATTGTAGTACACTACCATTCAAGTCACCTGTGCACTCATCTCTTAGTATTGTGTGCAGGAGAGAGGGCGAAAGGCATCTGCGAAGCAGAGCTGAAGGTTCCTGCTTTGCAGACTGGACTCTTCCACCCATTGTCTGTCCCTTCACCAGAACGCTGCATGAGTGCTTATGTTGAGAGTAACAAGCAGAGTAGGGAATGGGGTGTGAAAGCCTTCCCCTTATTAGCTGAATGCTAGACCTGGCTGTAAAATTCCATGAAAAATTTTGATTGTGGGAGAAAATTCATCACTACAAATTGGGATAAAGAGTAAAACAATTGAAGTCTTTCACAGGAGGAAACATTCTGAAAAGTTCCATTTCAGGAGAACTGGAAGAATTTTTTGGCTTTCTCCAGGCTGCTCAACTCTCTGTGCTGCCTAGCACCCAGGGAGTCAGACTGCCCAAGAACCGGGGAAGCCCAGGCTGACAGAAAACAGGTAGACAGTCACGCTCTCACCAGCTTACCTGACGCATTTCTGTGGGAGGACAATTTGCATGGAACATTTCTTCCATCTAAGCATCATTTTCCAACAGATAAGCATTCTGTTGGAAAATTTTCAGCCAGCTCTGACTACCCAATGAGCTCCACCATCCTCAACAATGCATCAAGCACCATGGGGAAGAACAGGCTTCTCCCCACTTGGGCAAGCAGAATTTGATGGCAGGCTTCAAAGTGTGCAGTCCCACCAACTGCACACCGAGGTTACAGCCCTGACCAAGAAAATCAGATTTTAATGAACGAGGCTCATGGTATTTAAAATTCTTAGCACATCAGAAGAAGAACAAGAACGTATAAGTAAGGAGCCTACAGATGTATCCTACACAGTATGCAAATAACAGAATACTTTCACATGTATGTTTGAGGCTGGGAAAAAGGCAATCCGTTCACACAAAGAGAGAAAATTAACCAACCCATACAGAAAACTGCGAACAATTTCATTTATTATGTGACCAAAGCAACTGAGAGGGGGAATAATTTGTCTTTTCTGTTAATATCCTTTGTATCTACAGACCAAAATGGCATTTCTTTTGCTGTCTTATCATATTATGCATTTATGTCTAATTTGATATCCCATGTCACCGTGAATAGTATCAGCTTCCATAAAGGACATTACCTCTGAATAATAATGGGAGAAAAATTCTATTAATCTTCATTCTGAATATTACATTCTATTTTGGACATTGTTACCAGATAGATATTGGCATGTTGCAAGGAATTCAGAAGAGAGCAACAAAAATGATCAGGGATTTGGGGATCGACTTGCACGCTCAATATATAAATTTTGATTTAGCTATGGCTGAAAGGACACATGAAAAAAGAGTTTTTAAATATTTGAAGGGTAGGAGGGAGAGGAATTATTTAGGGTAGCACACATGGGAGTATGTCTAGAAGTAAAGGGAAGAAATTAAGAAAGGGACAAGTTGAGTTCCTCATCCAAAAGCAGCTTCCTAAAAGTAATTTATACTATGCTGTGGAACAGACTCGAAAGGGAAGTAGCAGAAGCCCCTGCATTGGATTTTAAGAATTAAATTAAACAAAGCACTAGGAAACACCATTTCTAGGAGTCATCTCCCAGCCAACAAAATCTAGAGGAGGAAGAGACCTATTATTATTCAGCAACTACTAGCTACCCCTTTTTGTCCATTACACTCCCGATCTAACAAAATCACCAATCCATATTTTATGTGAAAAATAAGACTATGAAAGATTTTGTATTTATTAAAAAGGCTCAAAAATTCTAAGGGCCGGGTTATGGCCAGCCCTGTGTCAGTGTGCTACATGGGGGTGAAGAGAACACAAAGAGCCCCTCCACCCACAGTGCACCCATGCACAGGGCAACCTTAACCTTGGGACTCCAAGGGGGAAGCCCATCAGCACTGTCTAAAGCAGTCCTTGGCCAAGTGGTCTGGCAAGACAGGAGAATGGCCCTGCTTTCCATGCATGTGAAAGCAGCAGTATGATGGCACTAGGAAGAGCAGTGGTTGCGCACTCCAAGCCAGCTCCACCCAGAGCACAAGAGGCATTAAGCACCTGCTCCATGCATTCCCCTGGCTCTTAACAGCCATCATTTTGCCCAATGTGTTTGGTAAGAAACACACAACTCAGACACTTACAAGGCCAGAGACATCATTTACATGTGCATTCAATCCACTGGCCAGTAGGCTGTAAAAATAGCTACAGATGGTCATTTTCTGGTCAGTCTGTTACAATACAATGCCTTCCATTGGACTCAACAGATGGCAGAGTATTGGGTAAAGGTTCCAGGTGATGAACGTACATCCAAGTTAGACTGATGGCTAATTTATTCTTCAAAACCAGAACTCCTCCTTAATCATCATCTATTTAATAATCCAGTTTGTTAATTCTTCTGACATGGACATTTGATGGCTGCTCTATTTCAGTTTTACAAATAAAATCAGTGCATCATACTGCCAGGCAAAGGAGAATGCTACTATATAAAACATCCATAATGAAATGGGAAATTCATCAATAAGGAGAGATACTCACTAGTTGGGTATATACACTTGTTTTAGCTTGCTTTCTGCTTCTGCTGCTTTCAATCGTTTCTTAAACACAAAAGAGAAAGTTAAAGTGAAAAACAAAAAAATAAAAGACAAATGTTCACACCATTTTAGCGGGTAGTCTGGCAATTCAACCCCTAGCACCTACAGGTCGGTTAATGAACAGGAATGAAAATCGCTTCTTGGCATTAGCAGCTGTCACGTATTCCCTTTCTAACACAGAAATGTCCATTGAAAATCAACTGTTGGCATCAAGAGTCAACCAAAGCGTCTTCTGGGAATTCAACGAATCCATTTCCAAAACTACAGTCAGACAACATCTCATAAAAGACACTCATTGCATCCTCTTTTAGTCCAACAGGAATGGGTGTGCTCAAAGAAATATCTCTTAAGTGTTCTGGGCTTGTCCTCCTTGTTAGTTCATACCCAACCAGAATATACCTGAACTGGTACATCTTATTCACTCACTCTCTGGACCAGCTGCATCATTTCAGAGAATGCGAAGAGATTTTTGTTCAAAAAGGAGATGTTATGCCTATTCTATGCATGTTACCTATCAAAGGAATGGAAACATGCATTGTTTCTATAACATATACAAACTGTGTTCAAGACTTTCCCAAAATAAATTAGTAGCATAGGGTTATCACATCATTTATCTAGTAAACAAAAGTTCCGCAGTTTGCAAATCATAGAATAATCAGGGTTGAAAGGGACCTTTGAAGGCCATCTAGTCCAACCCCCTGCTCAAAGCAGGACCAATCCTCAATTTTTGGCCCAGATCCCTAAATGGCCCCCTCAAGGATTGAACTCTCAACCCTAGGTTTAGCAGGCCAATGCTCAAACCACTGAGCGATCCCTCTCCCCCAAATCAAGCAGAAACACACATATTGGAGATTTTAAGATCAAGGGCTAGACCCAAGGGTTTGCAGTGATCTTGGGGGTTCTTTACCTTGTCCTGCAACACATGGCTCCAGATCACTTGCCAGGATTGTTTGACTATATCTCATGATCATTTCCCTAACACTGTGGGGACCTCAGGCACTGGTGCACCTTGGTTCCTCCTATTCTCTGACTGTGGCACATAACAGTCTAGTCTGCTGTGGGCTGTGATACTTGGATCTAATTTCAGCTGTTGGGTTCAGTGTGCGGTACAGGGCAGTGTTAGTGGCCAGTGATACACAAGAGATGAGACAGATATACAATTTTGACCCTAATAAACTAGGCCAGGGGTCGGCAACCTTTCAGAAGTGGTGTGCCGAGTCTCCATTTATTCACTTTAATTTAAGGTTTTGCGTGCCAGTAATACATTTTAATGTTTTTAGAAGGTCTCTCTCTCTAAGTCTATATATTATATAACAAAACCATTGTCCTATGTAAAATAAACAAGGTTTTTGAAACGTTTAAGAAGCTTCAATTTAAAATTAAATTAAAATGCTGATCTTACGCTGCTGGCCCTCTCAGCCCCAGCCTGGGGTTCCATTCACCTAGGCCGGCAGCAGGCTGAGCGGGGCCTGCGGCCGGGACTCCGGCTGGCAAGGGGCTGGCAGCCAGAACCCCAGACCGGCAGTGGGCTGAGCGGGGCTGGCAGCTCCATCCGCCAGCTCCTGCCAGCCAGGGTCCCGGCTGCCGGCCCCGCTCAGCCCGCTACCGGTCTGAGATCCCGGCCCTGCCCACATAGAGTGGGTACCCACCTTCTCCCTGGTTAGCCCATTGTCTTCCTCTCTCTCTGCATTGAGCTGAGGGTGGGAGTGCACTGAGCACAGGGCTGGGGGTGAAGGAGCAGGCTGGGGGTTGGGGTGTAGGGTCTGGCCAGGAGCTAGAATGAGGGAGGGGGCTCAGGGTTGGAGTGCTTACCTGGGCAGCTCCTATTTGGTGCGAGGGGTGCAGGTGGGAATGTGGGGCGGGGGGGGGGGGGGAGACGCTCCTATTTGGTGCTCAGGGTGGTGGTGGAAATGTGGGGGTTGAAAGAGTCAGGGCATGGGGAGTGGGGGGCTGGGCATGTGCGGGGGATGCAGGAGTCAGGGCAGGGGGCTGGGGGCGTGTGAGGGGGTGCAGGAGTCAGGGCATGGGGTGGGGGGCTGGGTATGTGTGGGGGTGCTAGAGTCAGGGCTGGGGTCGTGGGGGGGTGCAGGAGTCAGGGCAGAGGGCTGGAGGTCTGTGAAGGGGGTGCAGGGGTCAGGGAAGAGGGCTGGGAGTATGTGTGGGGGGTACAAGGGTCAGGGCAGAGGGCTAGGAGTGTGGGGGGCGTGCAGTGGTCAGGGCAGGGGGCTGGAGTGTGTGTGGGGGTGTAGGGGTCAAGGCAGAGGGCTGGGGGTGTGGGCTAGGGTCGTGAGGGTGCTCCCAGCCCCCTGCCCAGAGCGGCTCACGGCAGGGGGCTGGAGGGGATATGCCCTGATTCCACCCCCCTTCCCCAAGGCCCCGTCCCCACGTCTTCTCTGCCTCCTCCCAGGAGCAGTGAGCGTGCTGCGGCTCCGCTTCTCCCCCTACCTCGCAAGGGCCCTCAGCAAGGGAGAGGAGGGTCAGGAACCCAGCACGCTGGGGGAAGAGGCGGGGGAGGGGGAAGCTTGCCTGCCCTGCAGCAGCCAGCAGGACCAAGCTTCTTCACCCTGCCCCCTCGCGTGGGGGCAGGGTGAAGAGCGGGCTGGGGCAGGCAGGATTTTCAATGGCACGCTGCTGCCTGCCGGGGTCCCCGCCGCCAGCCCCACTCAGCCCACTACCGGCCTGGGTTCAGCAGCAGGCTAAGCGGGGCCGGCGGCTGGGACCCGGCAGGCAGCAGTGTGCCAGTAAAAATCGGCTCGCATGCCATCTTTGGCACACGTGCCATAGGTTGCCGACCCCTGAATTAGGCAGTGAGCAGCAGAGTTTTCATTGGTTGACAGATTTCTCATAGAGAACAGCCACCTTGCCCCCAACTTCCAGGGGGCTGAGTTTTCACTGAATAATCAAGGAGTAACTTACAAAAGGAGGGAGACAAGCAGATTCCCCTCAAAGCAGCTGCCTTATCAGCAGTACTGGGAAAGTGTGCCTATGCAGTATCCAACCCCCTAATGATAGCCACACATAGCAGTAAAGAAGCAGCCAACTACTGTGTCAGTGGTGTCCAAAGTGGAGAGAGAGAAAGAAAAGGATAGGGTCCAGTCAACATTTCTCCATCACACCAGCTTCTTTCATTGTCCCAAGTTCCTAGTGCTTAACTCTTTATCTTGCTGGAAGGGGGGGGGGAGTCAGTCTACGTCTTTCTCACAGAAAGAGTTAGTTGAACAGTCAGTGTTGAGCTGAGGATGTCAATGTTAAAAGCATTTGAAACAATATGTACGTGTGTGTGTTTATTATGTAATCTGTCTGATCCACCTGTAGTACCACAATGGAATGGTAGTACCACAATGGAATTGCCACCTTTACCATTCCTGAAAAGGAATGGTAAAGGTGGCAATACAGGGCCATAACTCCAGGCCAAATACACGTGGCCCAGTCATCTATCCTTGCCCTCAGGCAAAGTCTCCATTGGAGGGAGTTAGCAGAACATAACTGTTGTACTCTCTCTCTCAAGTACAACTGGATTGTAAAATGGAGTAAGTGTATTGGATCTAAATACTACGTCAAGTATCAGAGGGGTAGCTGTGTTAGTCTGTATCCACAAACACAACAAGGAGTCCGGTGGCACCTTAAAGACTAACAGATTTATTTGGGCATAAGATTTTGTGGGTAAAAACCCCACTTCTTCAGATGAATCTGAAGTAGGTGTTTTACCCACGAAAGCTTATGCCCAAATAAATCTGTTAGTCTTTAAGGTGTCACCGGACTCCTCGTTGTATTTCTAAATATTATGGTGATGGGTATATCAGAAATACCTACGCTGATCCACATTTTATCTTCCTTTGCAACTAACCTTTCTGCCACTCTACCCAACTCTTACAGCTAGTTTTGAGTAACCAGGTTTCTACAGAACTCATTTTTATGTTTCTGTATTGTATTCTGACTATTTAAGGGATCATCTTATCTTCACAGTTAGACAAAGATGGAGGAAATGAGCACAAAAGGTGGCCAAAACTGGCTGGTAAGTGTGCGAGTTAAGGAATGCCAGGCATCAACCTCCTTCCACAATACTCCGACTGCACGGAAGCACCTCCATATGAACAGCATGCACTTGGTTCTCCAGTTTGGGAGCCATGAGGAGGCAGAGGTAAGGAACAGCCAAGGGAGGGCTGTTTTACACAGCCGCCTCCTCTCTCACAGAAATTCCTGGGTAACTTCCTGCTAAAATTAATGCTGACCTTAAATACAGCAACATACAAAGATTTTAGTTTTGTTCCCCTTCCCACACTTGTGAGACAAATTCCAAAGCAGTCATTTGAAAGCTCCTCTAACAGACAGGAAATTAAGGGGCATACGTGATAGGAACACGTGGCAACTCCACATATTTCCCAGACTTCTATAGGATGGCTGAAGAATTCTGTGGCAAGGGAGATATTTTTAGTGCTTTGGAGCACTGTGAAATCCACCTGCTAGACTGATTCCCAAGGGTAAGTTCAAAGTAGCAATACTCCTCCTTTAAAGACAAAGGCAGCTCCTTTTAAAATTTAATGGGCTGTGCTGAATCTCTCTTACCTGCTGGACATATCTATCTGTAGTTTTCCACATGTAGTAATACTCTATTATGCTGGTTAAGGACTTCCATGGAAGCTAGGGACAAGAAGAAAAAAAACACAGTCATCACAAGAAGCTGGTGCCTCATTGAAATTCACAAGAATCTTTTGACACAAGCCTTTCAGCTAAGTGTTTTATAGACTATAATTCCTCCTAACAGAGAAGCCAGTCAGTGCCTGCTAGAGGCACCAACCATTCTTGGTGACCATATAAAATAAATGCCATTCAAGTACAGTGCCTTCACATCAGACGTGGGGCAGAGGGTAGGTAAAATCATGCTGTGCTGGCTCCACCTCAGGCCATTCAAGAAACAAAAGGCCAAGTACCAATCTAGCTCAGACTCTGTTTGAGATGAAGTCCCAGAGCAGAGCGCAATTAAATTGCACTGCCTCCATTTATACTTACAAAATCTTGCTGAATGTCAGTGAAGTCTTTTCCATATTTTTCCAATGCTTCCTCAAAGAGATTTGCCTCAGAAGCAGACCACTCTTCCATTTCATCCCTACACAGGACTGGCCCACCCTGTGGCACAAGGGCAGAGATCGCCTTGGAAATGTCATAGACATTTCTGTGCAAAGTGTCCATAGCGTGGAACTAAACAGAAGTTTAAAAAATAAAATTAACAAAAGATGGGCATACAAATAGTAAAATGCTTAGAAATGAAACCAGCAACAAGAATCAGATGTGTTATACATATCCCACATGCTGTAATTAGGGGGGGGCAAAATATTCTACTACTATACATTAGTAAGAACTTTGCCAGTCCTAGACTGACCATTCACTACTAGTAAATGCATGTGATGGTCATCTAGTAATGGTGCTTTTTTGGAAAAGTTGATCCCACGTATCCATAATTTCTACTCATCTACTCCCAAGCAGTAATCTGATTCAGTCACTAGATGTAAAAACCTAATGAAATGGTACAATCGGAGAAACTGCTAATGGAAAAGCCCTGTTACATTCCATCCATGGATGAAGCAGGAGTGAGGGGGCCTTTGAGGGCAAGCTGCACAAATTTATTGTGCATCTTCTTAGTGTGCATCTTCTTCTTATCTTCTTTATTGTGCATCTACACACAATCAATAGCAATTACATTACAAAAAAAAAATCAATGCACCTTACTAATTGCAACCTAATATAGAACCAACAATCCCTTAAAAACAGTTGAAGTTCCAAAGTGCGAACACCACCTCAATGAAAACCACACCAACTAGGGCAGAGTTAAGCTTGTCTGTGGCTGATAACTGATGATTTGCTTGGAGTAGGGATGTGATGAATGAGAAAGAGATGATACAGGGTGAAGGCTTTACTCTATTTCCTAGTTTTGGTGGTTTGGAGTTGCAGGTTATTTGCCCTTAGTAACCTTAACTGTTCTTACAGTTTTGTGCATTATGGATTTATTCTACAGTGCTTTGTCCTGTTCAGTTGAAATGACCAGAGCACTGGGGCTCCCAATACTTTCCTTTGGAGACTCTTCAACAAGTTTATGCATCTCACTGTCAGGAAGTTGACACAGCTTGAATTTTCCTTTTTGTCTCATTAAATACTAATGATTGTAAAACATTCCTTATATCACAATACCACCACTTTGTGAACTTTATTATAAATAGAGCCCTACTAAATTTATGGCCCATTTTGGTCAATTTCATGGTCACAGGATTTTAAAAATGGTAAATTTCATGATTTCAGTTATTTAAATCTGAAATTCCAGGTGTTGTAATTGTAGGGGTCCTGACCCGCAAAGGACCCCAAAAAAGAGGTCTCAAGGTTATTATAGGGGGGGTTGCGGTACTGCTACCCTTACTTCATGCTGCTGCTGGCGGTGGTGCTGCCTTCCAAGCTGCTCAGCTGGAGAGCGGTGGCTGCTAGCTTGGAGCGCAGCTCTGAAGGCAGAGCCGCCGCCAGCAGCAGCACAGAAGTAAGGATGGCCTGGTATGGTGTTGCCACCCTTACTTCTGCGCTGCTGCTGGCGGGGCGCTGCTTCAGAGCTGGGCACCTGGCCAACAGCTGCCGCTCTCCGGTTGCCCAGTTCTGAAGGCAGTTCAGAAATAAGGGTGGCAATACTATGACCCCCTTAAAATAACCTCGCCGTCCCCCTGCAACTCCCTTTTGGGTCAGGACCCCCAATTTGAGAAATCTCCCCCGTAAAATCTGTATAGTATAGGGTAAAAAAAGTACACAAAAGACCAGATTTCACGGTCTGTGACGCGTTTTTCACGGCTGTGAATTTGGTAGGGCCCTAGTTGTAAATAACTCAATATAGAGAAGGAACAGGCTATACTGAAATTTAGCAACTACTACTAGGGAACAATACATTTGATAGCCAAGTTTCCTGTTCTGATCTTTTTCACCCATTGATGGCTAGAATATTCCCTGATTTTTTGGAATTGATCAGATGCAGTGTTCCAAAGTTATCATGTTACACACAGCCAGCTAATCTGTTCTTTTCAAGACAGCTACTTAGTGTGTGTACCACAAGAAATGACTAAGCACTGGGCAGAAAACATTGCAATAAAATTCAAAAAAGGTTGGCAGTAATCTAATTGCAGCATTTACCTAACTGTACCTTTACAAAAGCAGTAGCCGAATCTCAATCATAATCCACCTGTCCATCCTTCCATGTGCCTATTGCTGTAGCAGAAGTGTATATTTTACATTTCTCTCAAAATCCTCTTAATCTTACCAGTGTGATGTCCCTGGAAGCTGCAGCAGCACTCATGTGCAAACTTGGCTGTCTGACAGAACTACTGCAGTCTAGGGCCCGGGCAAATGTACCAACAGAGCTGAAAAGGATTAAGAGAACATTAACCTTGCATGCACAGTGAATACAGGAAAATCCACATACACAATTTCTGAGGCTAGCAGGCTCACAGTGAACAGCTCCGTCATTCGTCTCCATTACTGTGTGTCTCCATTACTTCATATCAGGACTTACAGTTATGTTCCGGCTCTGAGCCAGAGATCCTTTTCATCATGTGGCTTGCTATTACATATGCTTCATTCTGCTTAGCTCACAGTGCCCTAAGTTACATTCATGCATAGCAGGAGGCACAAGAAGAGAGACAAACTCTCCGGGATCACATTGGGATATATCCTTGTCTCTCCACCCCTCAAGAGATAGGCTAAGTCAGCCTTGAACTTGGAAACCTGATCTACATCAAGTTCCAGGCACATCAAAACCCTTTCCATGAAGATAAGAGCAGTTTTTAATTAACTGAAGGCACAAAGGAGAAGAGATAGCTGCCAAGATAACAGGTGGAAGGAGGAACAGCAGTGATCCAATTATCATTCCTCTAAGAAAGTTTCACATTTAAACAGTTTCATATTGTGCAACGTATGTCCTACATTTATAGTTGGGAATTGGGGGAGCAGGGGAGGGAGATAGCAATGCAACTCTTCATGCCAGCCTCTCCAGTTTACCATGCCCATTATACAAAAACTCATTAGGCTCCCAAACTCAAATGACCTTCCTCATTCCCAGCCTTCACCATATCCACATTCACCACTTGTCACACCCAGCTTGTCAGGTCTTTCCAAATTTCTCAGATATATCAACGGGTGGGAGTCTTGGCAAGAAGCATATTATTATATATATAAAAATAAGGGTGTTCTCCCCTTTTCCCTCATCTGCCTCCCCTTATTTCCCACCGGCTGTTGCTCCCCAACTAGCTGTTCTTGATTTTCCTCCCTCTCACTGTTCCAGTAGAATCCATTGTGATGTGTCTGAGGCTAGCTTTAGTAAGTTTTGCTTCTCTACTCAAACTCCTCAAAGAAAGAAGAAATGCTGTGGGAGCATCAACACAAAACTTACTAAAGCCAGTGAATTCCACAGTGAATTCATCAATGCACAGGACTAGAAAGGGTATATCTAGATAAGGAAAAATGTGTTAGCAAACAAACAAACAAGCATTAGCTAACCCTGAGCTAACCCTGACATTTTCTGTAGTATAGATACAAGCTAACATTTGTACTTCAATTTAGCCAACTGAGGTCAACCCTGGGCTCCCAGGTAGGTCTGAGCACTCAGTCTAGCACATTAAACTCTCTCAAACTGGACAAGCAAAAATCGCTAGTCATTTTTTAACATATTGATGAAAATTCCCTTCAATGGCACATTCGAGAATCAGGAAAATAAATCTTTTTGTGCACTTTGAGATGAGTATGAGCCCTTTCCATCTTGCTTCTTAACAATATTTGGCATTTTATTTTAGAAGAATGATTTCCCTTTACTATTTCACTTCACTCACTCATTTGTTCCCTATGTCCTTCAACAACATCTTACTCAACATGCTAAATTCCTTCACTGATGTTTTTACTTCCTGCTTGTGCTAACTGCATCAAATGGGTCCACCCTACAAGTCCTTCAGTCCAAAGAGCACCCTTCAGTGCCATATCCTCTAACACACTACATGCTAACATGTCTTCCTTTATGACATCCCACTATTTCTTCTTGGGTTGGCCTCTTTTTCCTTTAGTCTTGATCTTTAGATGCTTATCCACATAGTTGTCAGGACTGCATGTTACATGACTAAACCATGTGAACCTGCACTCCCTCATTTTTTCCATTTCTGAGTGTTACTTTGAGTTTGTCACCAACATACTCATTCCTCACGTGGACTCTCTTGTTTACACCGCTCATCCATCTCAACATTGGCATTTCTGTGGAAGTGATCATTTGCTCATGTTTCTTCTTTGTTGCCCAGTACTCCCAGCCATACTTTCAAACTGGATGGACCACAATTCTATAGATTTTCCCTTTTAATCTTCCTGTCACATATTACACCACTTATCTCTCTCCATTTGATCCAGGCATTTATTATCCAAGCTCTAATTTCATCGTCCCTTTCCCCAGAGTCTGGAGCCCAGATACTTGAAACTTTTCATTTTCTGCATTGTCTGCCCACCTAGTTTCAACCATTATACTTCACTGTTCACATTACATACCACGTACTTTTTTCCCCTCCTCTGCTTATTTTGCGTCCATGTCTCTCCAACACATCTCTCCATTTATCAAGATCCTCTTCTAAACTATATTTCCCTTCACTGCATAGAAGGATTTAATCTGCAAACAACATACATCAAGGTGTCTCCACCTGTATGTTCCTTGCAAGGCTACCAGGACGAGGATAAACAAGATGTTCACTGATGTCTGGTAAATGCTAAATACTTTTTTGCAATATTCATCAACAGCCTTCAGAAAAGTTTGAGGACATGCTTAAGTGCTAGCCTTCAATTAGGAATGCTCTCCTGAACTGGGGCTAGAAAGGGTACCACCATCTTGTGAATTCAACACAACGAAAACTTACGAGTGAAAAATAGGAAAGCTAAATATCTTTTAAAACCATGGCCCCGATTCAGCAAAGCACTTAAAAGGGACATGTTTAGTTTATCTTTCCTATACAGCAATGTACTTCAGCAACAGAACTGACAGTTTTCTGAATCAGGGTCCACATTATCAGATGCCCAGCACAACTTGCAGAAATTCCTAGATTCTAGCAAACCAAGTTCCACTAACAATTCGTAACTCCAGCCATTCTCCTCCCTTCAACATCCAAGGACATTTGAGTCCATTCACTAATCACACCCCTCTCTCCAATTACTTCACCCATTCTCCTTTCCTGCCAGGCTTTCAGACAGTTCTGTAAACTTACCTGATAGACACAAGAAGAAATTTGATATTCTCACCAATTTCATCTAACGTTTTAGAATTAAGTTTTCATTCACAGAATTAAATTGGAGCCTAATGGTTCTACTGTGAAAAACTTTCAAATATATGCTATGTTCATGAAAACATTTCAGAGTAATGACATCAAGAATTTTTTTAAATAAAATCATCATGGACTGGGGTGGGGTTTTTAGCTGGAAAAATGTACATTTTCAACATCTATTAACTGTACAGATTTTGAAGATTTTACCCAAAAATAAATTGCATCTACATAATCTAGCAATGCTATTTGAAAACCCTTACCACACTTCCATCAAAGTGTTAAAAATAGGTATGTCAGTAAACTCCCAGGATATGGTTGTCCATAATTCCTGTATTTTATTTGCATTTTCTGTCTCAGATTGGGAACAATCTCACACTTCTAGTCACATACCCCATTTATGCAAGCAAAACACACCTTTTTCAAAAAGGAACAAGTGAACCAGCAAATAAAACAGTTCATACCAGAAGAGAGAGAGAGAGAACATGAACACTGGGTTCGGGATAGGAGAAGGTGAAACAAGAAATCACCACCAAAATAATAATTAAAAAAAGTTTACGTTCTTTAGTTTTTTCCCCAAGGAAAGGCCAAATTTTCTTACCGTGCTACCACCAAGAACTGGTCTATCTGTTTGTCTATCAGCGGATTAAATGCTTCCCAAACCTTTGTTTCAAGTTTTGATTGATCTCTTCCATCTTCTTCACCTGGTTGAAATGCAAGTTAGAAATGTTTTGGCATAGCAGCTTTCAGAAAGAATAAAAGTGTTTTTCTTCTGTATTTCATCTCACCCCAAAATTATGTAACTGACAGGCCCTTGGTCTATTAAAGCACATTATCTTGCAGTTTGCGTGGCTGTGGCTGGAAACCTTTCAACCATTTGCCTACGGCAACTGCACCCCAGATACACAGCTATCTGATCTGACACTGTTATTGCAAGATATATGCTATGTTCCCATCATAGCTGTGTCCTGAGACCACACTGGATCAGCTTTGGCTAGTAGTTGGGATGTCTGGTAAATTTTTCTAAGTCTATTCATATCCACGCTATCCCATAATGTTCATTTTCAAGTCTTGTGGCACATGGAGAAGTGGACTTGTAACTGCTGCCCAGACAATATGGTCACCTGATCAGTGATAAGGGATGTGGGTCAAAAGTGCAATAAGACAGTCTGAACAACTTTTTCACCATGTCATGCAGAAAAAGTTGGCCTATATGTTTAGTATGTTATGTCTATAGAAAGATATTGCATGCTTTAATATTTTCTAAACAAAAATATATTCTTACATATCATCACTGTATCTTCCATTCTAAAAATGACCCAAGCAACTCCTGGAAATACCAGGCAGTTCATGCTGCAGCATAAAGTTCAAACATACCATGTGATGGACAATGATAACGGAATGCTGAGAATGTGGGATCTTTCCTCACAGTATGCATATCATACTCATTTGGTCATTAAATATATTTTTTAATGCACACCTTCAGCTTGCCACATTTTACAGTCTCTATATTAGTGTACCTCTTTTTCCTCTATTAAACCTTTTACTTTCACCTTCCCTATGTCATTTGCCCCATTGTTCTCCCACACTTTTTACCTTTCTTCCTCCCATTCTTTTTCTCTCCCCTCATCACACTCTCTTCAGTCCCCCCAAATCCACAACTCCTCCACACACAACAGCCCCAGCAATACACACATTCATCAACTGATCTTGGGGGGGGGGGGGGAAGAGAGAGCGAGAGAGAAGCTGTATGAAGGACATCAGCGCACAGTTTGGTAAATCTTTTCCTCTACCATCTTCCCTCTCTATAGTTTCTTCGCTTCCCAGCCCAGCAAATGTTGGCCTCCCTTTTGTTCTCTACAGAAGATCTGAAGATTCTTCTTCCCCTTAGCCCTGTGTTCCCAATGTGTGGAGAGGGTGGTCCATAAAGGTTAACTCTTCCTCCTCTAATGTTAGGAGGCTAGCCCAGCTGCAGCTGAAACACACCAGTTTCCCAAGCAGAGCAAATAGAAACCCTGATTTGTGATCCACCTCCTTCTACCTGGTCTAAAACTAAGCTAGACAATGTCAGCAACACACAGATCAAAGCACCAATGTTACTTCACACCTCCGGCCAGAAAAATGGCACAATCAGATGATTTGATGGAGATCCTTATACTGTGGTTCGCAGCTGTTCCCCCTCTGGAGAAGGGAAGGAAAGACCTTCCTCCCCCCAGAGGCACAGGAGAGAGATAGAGAACTGGAGGGGATAAGAGTGAATATCTGTTTGCTTCCCCTCCTTCAGGGCCTGGGAGTGTTGGAAAGCAAAGATCCCCAGAGCTCCAGCTCCCTTTCCTTGGGCCTGCAGGAAAAGGGACAATGATTCCTACAGTCCTCCCTTTCCCTTACATGCATCAGGAGACGGCAGTAAATCCCCACAATTTCCTTTGTCCTGGAACACAGTTCATGCTAGCAAATCCTTAATCGCTCCTGCTCTAAGTGAGAGTTCCAGCATCACAGCCAAAAGCGATGGGTGGCTAGATGGCTGTTGGGAGTGGGCACCCAGGAGTAGTGGGCAGACAGTATTTCATGGGGGATGGGTTGGAAAGGACAATTGGTGTGAGGAGAGGGTTGATTCAGAACACAAAAATACCTTTCATGTGCGTGGTGAAAATTTGGGCTCCCCAAGGCAATTCTCAGACATCTTATTAAAAAAAAAAAAAGAATAGGCTCAGAGGGAACCAATTAATCCAATTTGTTTCAACAGCTTTTATGACCTGGACAACTGCCCACTTGAGCTTGGACTGAAATCTAACTAATTGCCTTCAGCTGGTAACACCACATTAGCCTCCAAGAAACCAGAACATAGTCCCCACCATGTGACCTAGAGGTGAAAGATTCCATAACCCATGAGCCAACAGTCCATTCCAAAAAAAAAAAAAAGGCCATTTTCAACATGGTATCTTGACAATTCTAATGAAATCATGGAAATTACCCTCTTTTAATAAGTCTGTTATATCTGCCTGGTATCTGTTTCCAACTCGAATCTCTCCTTTATCAGCCAGGAGAGTCTTTTGTTGTGGATCATACACTAGTGAATAAAAGAAGAAATCCTAAAAATAAAACAAAGACAAAAGGCAAACAACATTATTAATGTTATTGGTAGCTAGTAGCCAGTTTTTAAATTACAGATTTGTTTTTTTCTATCTATATTTTTTTAATCAGGTGGATGAACTATGAACCAAACACCAGTCTTAAAAAACAAAATGAAATGTTATGACTTTCTTCTGAAAATAAAAAACAGTATTCCTCCAAAATGGCTTCATTTACTTAGGAACACATATACAGTTGTTACAGCTAACATGAGCACAATTTCCTCTTGTGTGATGCAAATGAGGCTCTGGCACCACAATGACCAACATCCCAGAAAAAAATGACACATACACGGTGTAAGGATCTAAACAAAACCATTACAATTAATACCCTATGGTGGTGAATTCTCCTCCTCTTGCAGGGGACTACACCATATGGCACTGCTGAGGCAATTAAAAATGCAACTGTGCCTAGCAATCATAGAATCATAGCCCAATCATAGAATATCAGGGTTGGAAGGGACCTTAGGAGGTCATCTAGTCCAACCCCCTGCTCAAAGCAGGATCAATCCCCAATTTTTGCCCCAGATCCCTAAATGGCCCCCTCAAGGATTGAACTCACAACCCTGGGTTTAGTAGGCCAATGCTCAAACCACTGAGCCATCCCTCCCCCCAATATTCCAGAGAGCAGCCAATGAGCCCTTTGGCAGCTACCTACACTGTGAAGGTACAATGTGGAGTCCTCCCGCAATATACATTCCCTGCTGTCCATACATGAAGCTGTAGAGGGCAGGGAAAATAAAGCAATGCTGCTGGATAGTGGTATTGCTCACTCCAGCTCACTTTGAGCCTCAATGGGGACAATAAGTTGTACAAGCCAAAGGAACAGAAGAAGCCACTGCTACGTCACAACGCACATTCAGCCACATGGTAGATTACTGTAGCCTGAAGGCTTACAACTGCAAGTCACTTCTGCTGCCCCACTTGCACATACAAACACATACCACATGCACATCCAGGGCTGATAAGAAAGGATCTATGAAGTTCCCCCCATCTCGCTGTATTTCTATTGCACCAATAATCATGGTATCGTTAACAAATCCGAGAACTTTAAACTTTTGAATAGTCTCGATAGCAAGGAAAGAGTCCATCCTGATCTCCTGCAGCAGAGGGTGCACCCATCCTATTTCCACTTTAGACTGAACTCTCCAAGCCCGTTAATAGTCTTATTTTGTGTCTTGCACAGTATGGAGCACAACACTGGTACTTAAAGGCCTGACCCTAAGCCCATTCACGAAAATGGGAGCATTCCCTTTGGACTTGAATAGTCATTGGAGCATGGCCTATATGAATCTGAATGAGAATATTGGGCCTAATTCTCATACACAATAATGGCGCTTTACATCACTCTGACAGTATAAAGGGGCCTCAGTGTGGGTGTAAATGTAATTGATGCCAGAGCAGTGCAAGGCAGCTTTAGTGCTGATCAGAATTAGGCTCATCATCTTGTCAGTTATACAACATTTAAGTCAGTATGGTCACAAACAAGAGTAAAAGGAGTTTTTGTTTTGCATGTCTCGGTATTACAAATGCAAGTGTTTTATTTGTGTTTCAGCCCCAGAGTATCCATCTCTAGTGCTGCAGTATATCTAGTGTAACAGTCGTCATTTTCAGGCAGATTGCCCAGCAAATACACAAGCAAAGCAATGTAGCATGTCTTGCTATAGGCTCAGGAGGCCAGATACTCCAGTCCACCCCTTAAAGGAGTGAGATGACCAGCGAAGAATACTGCTTGTGCAGATGAACCACCTCTTCTGACACCTACCCTCCACCCCTGCCAATATGGGAAAGAGGGGACATGTCAGCAGTCGGGCACAGACAGAATGTCCGTGCAGCATTCTATTACAGCACACACTCCAGTTCTGATTTGTAAAGTATCTTCGGTCAAGATTTTCAAAAATTGGAGTCTAAAGGCTTCTAGCTGTATATTTCAGCACCTAAGTAAATAGACAGATTTTCTGAAGTGCCTTGTAACCATCGCCTCCCATTACCTCTATAGGCAGCATTTGGGTGCTCACCACTTTGGAAGATCAGATCTCTGATCCAGGAGCCAACTCTAAGCATCCATTTTTAAAAACTTTAGCCTTGGAAAAAATGGTTTTTCATGTGGGATTTGCATTTTTAGTGTCCTGTTGCAACTCTTCTACATTTCTTTCCCTCTGCCAATAAGTTGGCTACTGTACGTTTCGTTGGCTAGAGAATGTAGATATTTACTTACTGAAACTTCCAAATAAATTTCTATTAAAAAAAACAAAACAACCTTTCCATTTCTGTTTAGGAAGAAAAACCCAACCCTCTCTACTGTTTTCATCCTTGTTCCTAAAAGAAATATACAAAGTTCTGTTTTTCTTAAGTTTGGTAGCAGATTCATCAACAAAGACCTAAAATACTGAAAACTGCCTTGACTTACAGTCCTCCTCTCACCCATTAGAAGGAAGATGGACACCTGGGATCCCTGAGCAAGGTGTAAGGGAGCCTGTTGCCCCAAGCTGTGGTGCAAAGCTGTATGCTGCTCTTTAAACAGGCTTTTCAAAATACTCCTCCTATGGAATTAAGTTTGTAGCAATGTAGTCTCACTCTTACTGGAGTCCAAATGCAAAGTATACTCCAGGGAAGCTCAGAGTTCCGTAACCTCAAAAGAGCTGGACTCTTCTGCACCACATGGGGGCGAAAGTCACATTAGAACATTTCCAGAAGAGTCAAAATGCTAGAAAAAGTTACATTCAAACCCACATAGGAAATGGCATAGTCCTTTCACAAAGTCTGTGCTCATTTTTAGCTGTAAAAACTGTATACACCTCTTTTACAGCACTTCTTGAAAGGAGGAGAAGAGAACATTAAAAATATATAAAATATCATTTATGCTCAACATGTTTAGAAAAAATCAAAATGGATTGCTGGAATTAGAACTGAACTATGAAGAAAATGAAAAAAAGAGGTGTGGCAAATGTGTTCTGAATGTCGCTTTCTGACCCTGGCCCCACCCTACTTTGTCAGTAACGTTAACTGAAGACCAAAGCCAAAGGAAACTACAGAAAAGTAGGGAAAGGGAAATGGCCAGAAAAAAACATGGCTGACATGGTCAGGAAAATATTTTGTTGTTTGCAGTGTTATTGTGGCTGTATCAGTCTGAGGATCTTTTACTAGACCAACTTCAGTTGGTGAAAGATACAAGCGTGCACAGAGCATGAAGAAATGTCTCTTTCAGTAGTAAAAGTTGGTCAAGTAAAGAGATATTCTCCTTCCCCCCACCCCCCCCCAATCTCTCTAAGGAAGATACAGAAATCAAGAGATGTTGGTCAGTTGGGAATTCACACACAACTAATCTAAGGTCAGAAACACTAATTAGCTAACTGTCTTGCTAATTAGATTTTGCCAGCTCAATTAAAACACATTTGAAACATACTACAGTTTAATTTTTTCCTTTTCAGGGCCATTCACAGACTAGTGAGCAGCCTGGGCAACCACCCATGGCACAAAGTTCTCCCAGGCTGCTGGACACATGCTTGCAAGACAATGAAATAGTTTGGGGACATAAAACATTGCCTGGATTGGAGGAGGAAAGACTAGATTAAGTGCTTCTGCCACCCCTGTAAGTGGTTCTGTGTTCTCACCCCAACCCTCTTTGGGATCAACGACTACGGTAAATTCAGATTCTTCCCCTCTTTCAAATGCAATCTGAATCAGCTGTCGTGTCAGTACTAGCCTGTCCCAAGGAGTTTAACAAAAGCTTCCATTGGAAGGAGCATCTAAGCAAACCTCCACTACCCAGCTGAAGATCACTTTTGTTTTGTCCATGACCTCCCCCAGAAGTTTAGCCTGTATGTCTCACTTACTACCAGGTAAACAGTCCCGGGTCTGACTCCCCCACTCCTGGGAGCGGGTACCATGTGCGGGGGCCAGATTCTAGATCTCTAGGACACCGTTTTTCCTTTTTTAGTGGGAGCCATTTTTGAAATTGAAAGTGTAGTTTTCAGGGATGGGGGGAGAAAAGGTATTACACCACCTATTATGAATTTATGGGAGGGCAATTGTCTCCGATTCTCCCCACTCTCTTCTGCCCTTTCTTTGCATTGCTCACTCCACGCTCCACACCCACACATTTTCTAAAACTCTCCATTTCTCTCAATCTTCTGTGTCTACTAAGTTTGTTAGCACTAAAACAGGTCCTTGCTGTGGTAACAGAACACCTTCATGAAATCTCTTATTGTGTGAAGTTTCTTCCCAAAATGCCTGCTCAGTTTTAAAAATAGCCAATATCACTCAGCCCAGAATTCTGACAGTTCAAAGGGAAAGTTACCAGGGTTCTAATCCCAGATCTGCACTTGAACTGCTGCATGAGCGTGGGCACGTCAGTTCACCTCTGCCTCAGTTTACCCATCTCTACAATGGGGATAAATATACTTCTTTCCTTTGAAAAGTGTCTCGATCTGTAGGATGAAGAGCACTAAACAACTAAGTATTATCAAATTATGAAACTGACTAGGCTTTATAACTTCCGCTTTCAATTGGCATTTTCTCAGCTACCTGCTGCTGGTGACCATTTTCTGAATTCAATGGTCCTTGTTTGACACCCTGTCCATTTGGCAGCCTTAGGTGAGACTCACCATGTTTCTAGTTTAACATTCTGAAAAGAAAATTGAATATTCAGCAATTAAGTCACTTTTTAAAAAAATATCTTAAACATGAATATCAGATTCAATTTAATTTTCTGACTATTAAACAAGTATTAAAGTAGGTTAGAAATGTGTTTATAAGGAAGCTTGATCAAGGAACAGATTCCAGTTTACAATTTGCAAGACCTGTTGTTGTTTTTTTAAAAAAAAACAAATTAATTGCTGTTGCCATAATGTTTTCAATCAATAGATTTTTCCTGTCTCTCATACTTATGTAACATTTAAGTCTGCTCAAAGGACATCACCACCCTTGCGGATGTTTGTAATACTACTTTCATACTAAAATTCACTTTTACATCTCCATATAAATAAAATTTAAGAAAAACTTGCTAATAATCTCTGAAACGAAGCTTCCAGACTGTCAGGTCAAATTCCAACAAGATTGCTGACACCAGCGGGCAGCTCAGAGATGTCAATTGTAACTAAAATTAAACACACATAATTGTGTTAATATAAGATTAAGGCTGCACAGTTTAAATTCACAAAAATACCAGAAAGTAAGGTCCAAGGCCTAAATCTTAAGCATGTGGTTTGGAACAATTGCTAGGTGTTCAGTTGGAGACACCTTTAATAGGCCCGACATCTAGAGGGTGGGTGCTTAACATTTCCTGAAAATCAATCTGGATAACCAAAAATTGAGTCACTGTCAAAAATGTAGTCCTAAGGTCCCAATATAATGTTAATTCAACCAATTTAAATAGCTTCTATATCCTATGATGTATATATTCTACAGCATCAATAATATAGTAAGCAGTGCATTAAACCAGAAAAAATGATGATATAAAATTTTCAGTGTGCACAATATGACAAATGGTCTTTGCATCCATCAGGCTAGAAAGTGAGAGTATGTGCACTAACGTCATAGAAGAGATGAGGCTCCAATGACCTCTGTTAAAACTTCAGCAGATGTCCACTGAGTTTGTTCACAAGTAATTTTCCAATTGTCTAAAACCTTTTTCTCTTCTTTTTCCCAGGCTTACTACAGCACATGCTCCTCATTAAGGAGAATGGATAAAAATTTTCAAGGAGTCTCACTACCACTGAAAGTCTAATCCTAGCTTCAAGTTTGACGCTTTAGCAGTTATGCTGTTGCATTAAACATAGATTGGTTAGAAAAAAAATTAATTTATGAATGCATACCAAAAAAAAGGAGGGGAATTTCCCCACACACACACTTTCCTATACCTCAAGAATAGATTTGATTGAATCTTCCAGAAATACCGTATATACTCGTTCATTAGCCCGTTCGTTTCTAAGCCAACCCCCCAAGATGGACAGGTAAAAATAGCAAAAACTGTATGAGCCTTTCATAAGCCAACCCTATATTTCAGGGGTTGGCAAACTTTGGCTCCCAGCCCATCAGTGTAAGCCGCTGGCAGGTCGGGACCTTTTGTTTACTTGGAGCGTGTGCAGGCACAGAGCCCCTCAGCTCCCAGTGGCCACAGTTTGCCGTTCCCAGCCAGTGGCACCACTTCCCGCAGCTCCCATTGGCTGGGAACGGCAAACCGCGGCCACTGGGAGCTGAGGGGCTCTGTGCCTGCAGACACTCCAAGTAAACAAAACGTCCTGACCCTCCAGCGGCTTACCCTGACATGCCGGGAGCCAAAGTCTTCCAATCCCTGCTATATTTTAAAAGTTGGCATCACAAGAAACACTCAAAAGTTTTGCTAGAATTATTTTAATGCAATCTAACGAAAAACCTGTTATAACAACTGAACAAATATGTATTCACCTTCAAAATTATAGTCAATGTTTTAAATATCCATTTACTATTTTAAGTAAGTACCTTAGAACAATACGAGACTTTAAAAAGTCTTAAAATCCTTCAAAGTCTGAATCAGTCTCTGATTCAAACAGTTCATTAAACTCGGCTTCAGTCACAGCTTCACCTGCATTGTCATCGTAGATGTCGGCAGTGTCGTCTTCAGACTCAGATTCCTTCTCATCATCAGCCTCTGTTGGGTCATCATCAAATATGGCATCTTCTGACCCATTCAGTGCATTGCTGATACAGCATTTCCGAAATGACTTTTCTATCCTTTCTGAGGGAATGGACACCCATGCATCCTTGATCCACTGGGCGACCAGATTGATTTCGGGCTTCATAAGATTCCCGCCCTCTTGTCAACTTCACCATGCCTGAGCACATCCATTCAGACTACATTTTGCATAGCCTGTCTTTAAAGGTTTGTTCAGGCAGACGTCAAGCGGTTGTAGAACTGAAGTTGAGCCTCCAGGTATTACAGCTAAAGTAGTTTTCATATTTTTAGCCATATTTTTCACTTCATCCGTCTTGTGTGCCCTGAATATGTCCCAAACGAGCATAGCAGGTTTCTTGAAAAATGCTCCTGGTCTCTTATTCTACACTTTTTCCAGCCATTCAATAGTCCCACTTTCATCCATCCATCCCTTTTCGTGTGCACGTATGATGACATCAGCAGGAAATTTCATGTTTTTAGGCAAGGTTTTTCTTTTAAAAATAACAGGAGGGAGCTTTGATCCATTTGCCAAACACGTAAAACCACTGTAAAATGGATTTTTTTCCATGGCCAGTGGTTTTAATTAAAACTGTTTTTTCACCAACTGTTACTGTTCTGTTGCTCGGGAGATCAAATGTCATCGGTGTTTCATCCATATTTCCTATTTGTGACAGCTCAAATGCATATTCCTTTCGATATTTTATAATAAACCTTTGAAAAGATTCTATTTTTTCTTTCAGATCTCTCGGCAGCTTTTGCGCTATCTTTGTTCGCTGACGAAGACAGAGACCATGATGGTTCATGAAGCGAGTACACCAACCCGCTGATGTGACAAACATTGACGGCTTTTCTTACTTGTATTTGTCGTCTTTTGACATTTGCAGAGCACACAGACAAATTCCAGTTCTAGTGAATGTACCCATTTTGTCAACATTCAACAACCCACTTATTGAGGTCTTTCTCCAGCTCAGGAAATGAAGGTGGACACTTTTTCTTGCTTCTTGGCTTTTAGTGTTGTTTTATTTTTTCACCATTCTCTTACTTGCTTCTCATTGATACAGAATTCACGAGCAGCGGCACAATTATTGTTTGCTTCTGCATATCCAACAACTTTAAGTTTGAACGCTGCATGATAAGCAGTTGGTTTTCTTTTGATTTCACCATTCATTTTAAATACTAGTATGAAAATAGATTATCATAGTTATAGATTTTGCAGGACTTTATATAGGCTTTATCTGCTTTATCACTATCAAATTATTATTGTTCTTTGTTTATTTCAAAGCAGCCCTGTAGATTGACATGTCTGTGGTGATAACAGGCTATTTAAATTTTATTAGAGATTCCATCGATTCTGCATGTTATATTTTCATATTGGCTTGAGATTTACGAGGTCCATTGGTAGAAATGCATGAAGAGATCAAATTACACAGTAGCGGACTGACACCAGTGCTATAGTACTATCGTTCATTGTATTTTTCTGATTGGCTTTAAGGTGTAGCATTTTGTGAAATGCATGGGTCACATGTCATGCAGATCTGCAGCACTGCTCTTTCAGTATTCATTTCAAGCCAATCTAGTCCACTAAACAAAGCCTTTGTAACTTTAAAAGGCTGCAGTATTGACATCAATAAATGGGTCGGTAAACTTTGGCTCCTGGTGGCGGGTCAGGACGTTTTGTTTACCTGGAGCTCCTGAAGGCATGGAGCCCCTCAGCTCCCTGTGGACACGGAAGTTCCTTCAGCTCCCATTGGCTGGGAATGGCAAACCGCGGCCACAGGGAGCTGAGGGGCTCCATGCCTGCAGGCGCTCCAGGTAAACAAAACAATGTGTTAGATATTCAATTCAATAATTCCATAGAGTTTAAAATCATCAAATTTTGGTGTAGACCCATTTATAAGCCAACCTGTCAGGGTTCCCTCCCCACTCTAAACTCTAGGGTAAAGACATGGGGACCCGCATGAAGAGCCCCTAAGCTTATTTTTTATCAGCTTAGGTTAAAACCCCCAAGGTACAAAATTCCCTGCACCCTGAGAAATGCTTCTTCCACTGCCACCATCAAGTGTTCTAAACAGGAATCCAGGAAAGGGGACCACTTGAAGTCCCTTCCCCCCCAAAAAATATCCTCTCAAGCCCGTACCCCCCTGTCCTGGGAAGCTTGGGGATAATCTCCTAACCAATTGGTTACACGGTGATCTAAAAACCCACTCCCTGGGTTTTTAAAAACCATAGAAAACAGTCAGCTTCTTAAAAGAAGGATTTTATTAAAAACAAAGAAGGTAAAATCATCTCTGTAAAATCTGGATGGTAACTATTTTACAGGGCACTCGGAGAGATTCCTCCCCCCCCGGACAAAACCGTAAAGTTACAGAAAAACAGAAATAACCCTTCCCTCTCCTACAGGGAATGTACCAAGCAAAATAAACAGAAATCTACTCGCTATGCTATCTAAACTTACTTTAGAAAAGTGAGTATTGGTGAGGAGGCGGATTTTCTGTAGGTTCTGTCTGTCTTCCAAGATCACTCTGACTCAGACAAAGAGACACTCACACAGCCTTCCCCACTCCCAAAATTTGAAAGTATCTTGTCCCCTCATTGGTCAGATGCCAGCCAGGTCAGGTGTCAGTCTGGCTACCTGCATTTCTTAACCCTTTACTGGGAAGAGGATTTTATAGTACTGCATCAGACCCACTCCCTTCATATTTATGACACGCCCCCCAAATCACCGATAGTGTGAAACACTGGCTGTGATTTCTTCCTGGAGCTCTAAAAGAAAACAAAAGTAATAAGACACATGAACCTACGATTATACTAATAACGGTATAAAGACTACCAATATTGTCCACATTGCAAGAACAATTTTAACCAGTTGGTTCTTCGTAGTAAACACCTTCAGGCCACTCAGCTTCTTCTGCTCCCTGGGCAGTAAACTGACCAACCTTCAATTCTCGGGGGAAAAAAGGCTTTAGAGAATTAACATGGTACACTTTAGGCTTGAGAGTTGTGGTGGGGAATGCTATGAGATAGTTCACAGCTCCCAGGCGTTCTTGGACCGTAAATGGCCCTTCCCATGACGCTTCCATGTTATGGGCCTGGAGCGCCTTCAAGACCATGACCTGGTCCCCTACTTTAAAGGAACGTTCTCTGGCATGTTTATCATACCAGGCCTTTTGCTCTTCCTGAGCCTCTTTTAGGTTCTCTCTAGCAAGGGCTAAAGAGTCTCGGAGGGTGTTTTGTAGGTTGCTTACAAAGTCCAGAATGTTAGTTCCCGAAGAAGGTGTAAAGCCCTCCCATTGCTGTTTCACCAACTGTAATGGCCCTTTAACCTCGCGGCCATACACAAGTTCAAATGGTGAAAACCCTAAACTGGAATGTGGCACAGCCCTGTAGGCAAAGAGCAACTGCTGTAACACTAGGTCCCAATCGTTGGAGTGCTGGTTTACGAATTTACGTATCATGGCTCCCAAAGTTCCATTAAACTTCTCCACCAGACCATTTGTTTGATGGTGGTAAGGGGTGGCAACCAAGTGGTTCACCCCATGAGCTTCCCATAGGCTTATCATGCTCCCTGCCAGGAAATTAGTTCCCGAATCAGTAAGGATGTCGGCGGGCCAACCTACCCTGGCAAAAATCTCTGTTAATGCCTGGCATACACTTTTAGCCCGGGTGTTATTCAGAGCTACTGCTTCTGGTCATGGGGTGGCAAAATCCATGAAAGTCAGTATGTACTGCTTTCCTCTGGGCGTCTTTTTCGGAAAAGGACCCAGAATATCCACAGCTACCTGTTGAAATGGAACTTCAATTATGGGGAGTGGCTGGAGAGGGGCTTTGACCTGGTCTTGGGGCTTTCCCACTCTTTGGCACACCTCACAAGACCGGACATAGGTAGAAACATCCTTGCCCATTCCCTCCCAGTGGAATGACCTCCCCAAACGGTCTTTGGTTCTGTTCACCCCAGCATGACCACTAGGATGATCGTGGGCTAAGCTCAAGAGCTTTAGCCGGTACTTAGTCGGAACCACCGTCTCTGAGGACGCCAGTCTTCCTGCTGTCCACCAGAAAGAGTCTCCTTATATAGAAGTCCTTTTTCTATAACAAACCGGGATCGATTAGAAGAGCTGAGACGCAGTGGGGTGCTCCGTCCCACTGTCCAAGCTCTCTGTAGGCTTTCATCTGCTTCCTGCTCGGCTTGGAACTGTTCCCTAGATGCTGGAGACATCAGTTCCTCACTGGGTTGTGGACCTGGGCTGGGTACCTCTGGAAGTGATGTAGGTGATGGGGTTGTTTCCGTTGACTGTGAACCGCTCTCCGCTGGTGCACAATGTGGTAATTCAGGCTTTGGCTGAGCCTCTTGTATTGAGTTATCAGCTGCTGCTGCCATTGCAGGCTCGGTGGTGCCCTCTGGTGTTGGCACTGTAGATGGGGTTGCAAGCGCTGGACTCAGTGCTGGCAATGGTTCTGGTGCTGGTTGCTTTGCCAGTTCCGGTTCCGAGACTGGCTTGGGTCGGGGTTCTGCGACTGGATCTACGACGGCTGTTGCAGTCGTTGGCAGGGTATCCGGTTCCACCACCTCTATCTGGGTCTCTGGTAGTACAGATGGGGTTCTGGTGGAAGTCTCAGGAACAGAGCTAGGTGTGACAGCTTGCTTAGCCTGGCTGCGGGTGACCATTCCCACCCTCTTGGCTAGCTTCACACAATTTGCCAAGTCTTCCCCCACCAACATGGGAATGGGATAATCATCATAGACTGCAAAAGTCCAATTTCCTGACCAGCCCTTGTACTGGACAGGCAACACGGCTGTAGGTAAATTAAAAGAGTTGGACTTGAAGGGTTGAATCGTCACTTGCGCCTCTGGATTGATTAAGCTGGGGTCCACTAAGGATTTGTGGATAGCCGACACTTGTGCTCCAGTGTCCCTCCACGCTGTAACCTTCTTTCTGCCCACACTCACCGTTTCCCTTCGTTCCAAGGGTATCTGGGAGGCATCTGGGCCTGAGGACCTTTGGTGTGACCCCGGTGCAATGAACTGTATTCTGTTGGGGTTCTTGGGGCAGTTGGCCTTCACATGCCCCAATTCGTTACATTTGAAACATCACCCAGCTGACTGGTCAGTGGGGCGAGGTGGGTTGCTGGAGAATGGGGTGGTGAGGCAATAAGGGGTCTGGGTTTTTCCTTGTGGGGCCTTGGGCTGCTCCTGGTGAGGGGGTGTGGTCTCGGGTTTTCCTTTCTGGTACCTCCCCAAACTATGACCAGGGTTGTTCCTCTCTGCTTCCTGCACCCCTTGTGTGCCAAATTTCCTTGCCCCTCTGCTGATCTGGGACTGTTCGTATTGATCAGCATAAGCAGCAAGGCTGTCTGCTGAGTCCATTTTCTTATCCCATAAACACTGTCTTATATCATCCTTGGACATATTCAGGAATTGTTCCTGAGCCATTAAATCACACACTCCTTCAAAGCTAGTAACATTCCTTCTCGTGACCAATTTTTTTTAACAGCTCCTTTATCCGGTTTACATAAGCTACATTACTTAGTCCAGGCCCTCGGACAAGGGTTCGAAATTTTACTCGGTAAGTTTCAGGTGTAACTTGAAATTGTTTTAAAACCAAATCCTTGAATTTCTCATAGTCAGAAGCCTCATCAAGAGGCATGTCATTGAATATGTCCAGAGCACTTCCAGTCAACTTTGCTACCAATATGGTCATTTTGTGAGCATCAGGAATGGTATGGAGATTGCATAGTCTCTCAAAGGTGAGAAAATATTCCGCAATATCACGGGATTCATCATACGGTGGACATAGTCGCTCCCATTTGTGGGTTGTTGGGGAAGGATTGTTAGTGTTATCCGGTAGATTCCGCTCCACCCTGGTCTTCTCCATCTCCAGGGCATGCTTCCTCTCTCTCTCCTTCTCCTCCTCAGCATGCTTCCTCTCCTCCTCAGCATGCGTCGTCTCTCTCTCCTTCTCCTCCATAGCATACTTCCTCTCCTCCTGAGAATGCTTCCTCTCTCTTTCTTTCTCTTCCATCTCCATCTGTTTAAGTTGTAGCAGTCTTGCACGTTTCTTCTCCTCCTCATCAGCTTGTAGCCGAGCTATCTCAAGTTTAATAGCTGCTTCACTGGCAGTCATCTTAGCCTGTTTTTAATCTGTCTTAACCCGATAGAGTTAGAAAAGAAAAAAAAACTTGCTTGGGTATTCCCTGTAGGGGTTAACTACCTGCTTTCATGCAGATACTCTAGCTCCTAGCAGCTTAACCCCTCCCCCCTCCCTGCTCCAACCAGCTACAGGGAAGAACCAGAGAGACGAAAAAAAAATCTAAACTCCCTGTGTCTGGTTCAAAATAAATCTCTGGTTCAATATATCCCACCGCTCTGCCACCATGTCAGGGTTCCCTCCCCACTCTAAACTCTAGGGTAAAGACGTGGGGACCCGCATGAAGAGCCCCTAAGCTTATTTTTACCAGCTTAGGTTAAAACCCCCAAGGTACAAAATTCCCTGCACCCTGAGAAATGCTTCTTCCACTGCCACCATCAAGTGTTCTAAACAGGAATCCAGGAAAGGGGACCACTTGAAGTCCCTTCCCCCCAAAAAAATATCCTCTCAAGCCCGTACCCCCCTGTCCTGGGAAGCTTGGGGATAATCTCCTAACCAATTGGTTACACAGTGATCTAAAAACCCACTCCCTGGGTTTTTAAAAACCATAGAAAACAGTCAGCTTCTTAAAAGAAGGATTTTATTAAAAACAAAGAAGGTAAAATCATCTCTGTAAAATCTGGATGGTAACTATTTTACAGGGCACTCAGAGAGATTCCACCCCACCCCCCCCAGACAAAACCTTAAAGTTACAGAAAAACAGGAATAACCCTTCCCTCTCCCACAGGGAATGTACCAAGCAAAATAAACAGAAATCTACTCGCTATGCTATCTAAACTTACTTTAGAAAAGTGAGTATTGGTGAGGAGGCGGATTTTCTGTAGGTTCTTTGTCTTCCAAGATCACTCTGACTCAGACAAAGAGACACTCACACAGCCTTCCCCCCTCCCAAAATTTGAAAGTATCTTGTCCCCTCATTGGTCAGATGCCAGCCAGGTCAGGTGTCAGTCTGGCTACCTGCATTTCTTAACCCTTTACTGGGAAGAGGATTTTATAGTACTGCATCAGACCCACTCCCTTCATATTTATGACACAACCCCTGCTCTTTGATACTTCACTTTTTTACCAAAAATATCTGGCTTATGAACTAGTATATACGGTAATTTAACTTTGAAGAGATACCAACCAAAATTTCAGTCTTATTAGGTAGTTTCAGAAAATGACCTTGCAAAAATAGGGCAAACTGTTTTGCAGTCTCAACTAAAATGGTTGCTAACAGCAACTTCTATTACATATTTCAGTTTATTCCTGTCAACAGGTGAGTCTTAATCTTTGAACTTTCAGACTGCTGGGCTGACAAAATAAGTATGGTTTTCTTTATAGGAGGAGGAATGGTTTCGTGTTGTCACAAATATATATTTAAACAATGGGCTTTGCCTGCTAGAGCCACAACATTTTTTACAGCAAAATGAAAATTGCAGAACCAGACAATTTTATTGACCTTAATGTTTTTTAGTGGCCATGACAACACCCAGTAAACCTTAGAAATGAGAAAAGAAGAAAACCTCATAATTGGGCTACTTGCAGAAAGCCACTAATACTAAACTGTGGCAAAATAACCTGGTGAAGCTTTGCAATTCGCAAAATGGATTCATACCTCCCGTTCCAGATATGATTTAAGGGATTCTGTCTCATTTAACAGAGTAACGCTGCATTTGCCTCTAAAAAAGAAAGAAATCACATTTTATGAAAAAAATATATTAAACTTATGATATATACAGTGGTATTACTAACTTTTGCATAAAGTTTATTCTTACACAGGAAGAATACTGGACTAACATTGGACTGTTTGCTTCTTGACTAAACACTGCTAGAAGAATTAAGTCATTACCTTATGTGCGTGGCAGGTAAAGATTCCAGCTGTCGTGAGAGAAACAGTTCTCTATGCCTTAGCTGATGCTTCTGTTTCTCTGGTAAATCAACCATTTCTGGGTTTTCCATCTCTTCTTCCATTTCCCCTAGTTACACAAGATGGGGGGGAAAAAGCTTAATATCACACGTATTGCAAACAGTACCTCTTGGCCAATTGGAATGCATTGCCACAAGACCACGATTAAACCATAAATAACCACAATACGTGGTAGCTAAGCCATTTTCCTCTATGTCTCTTACTGCTGCAGCCAAGAGTTGCAGCAGCCCATTGAAATAGGCAGCTCACCAACCACAGCATTAAGTAGAGTCACAGGAAAAGTGTGGTGATGCCAACTAAATGCCTAGGGCGAGCCTTGCCCGCTACTGTAATGGCACTACTAATATTCAACAGCAGGCAGTGCTACCCCATTTCAATGGCTCTGACCCATAAACTATGGTCATGATCCATTTTACTTTTCGATCCATAATTCCTTGGTACCACAGATTGTCCCAATTTCACATCTATATGCTAAACTACATCCATGCTGATACATAACTTATCTGCAAAACAACTGGATCCAGGAAATGTCCCAGCGGGAGATGGTTGCTAGAGGGCATTGTCATTAGTGACATCATCTTCCACTTAAGTTAGATACGGCATTTGGAGCCAGACTACTTTAGGAAAGGGCACAGCATCCAATCATGAGAGGCTGCAAAAGAGGAAATTTTTCCTTCTACAGAATTCAGATCAGCTCCTGCATTTGTCATGGACCATGGGAGAATTTTTGGATTGTAGCAAACTGAGCTGTTAAATCTTGTATATTACAAAAACTCATTACACTACTCTCAAAAAAAAGGTTGAGCAGTCTTATGCCTGCATCTTACTCTAACAATTGTTGCCAAGAAATACTCCTTCATCCCTTCCTATTCTTAGAACTTACATGCACAGATCTGATTGCTGTATAGAAATACTGCACACCCAAAAGATTTTAGTCATTTATAATCCTCAAAATTATCCCAAACCAAGGCAAATATAAAGGGAATCTCTCAATTTTGTAAAATGTTAAGTTGCACACTTGGTTTTAAACTGGCCATTCTGCTAAAGAGACTAGCAAAAATCACATGCCTCTCTCAGATTCTATACAGTTGATAGAAAAAAGCTGGTGGTTTATATACCCATCAAGTAAGCTTCTCCAATGAGAAAGGAAAATGCAGTCATAGCATAATTAAACCAGGAGTGCAATAGTTATTACACTACATAATACACTGTTAAACATACAGCAGTGTGCATTTACACTAATACTTTCCCAGGAAATGGAACACAAGATTTACATTTGTGTCACAGTTATATGGTTTCACAATTTATTCACTTAAGTAAATTCTGTTTTAGTAGAAAATTCACATAATGGCTGGTGACCCACATTATCAATACACCAGCAGTAATCATAAACACGTCAGCAAGTCATACGCCAAGCTGTTTGAAAACTAGTGAATACAAAATATTAAAAGAAAACATGGAAAACCCCCATCATGCTTACATTTGAGTGTGTGTCTAGAGAACAAGAAATCTGAGCTACTGAAAACCCTCCAATTCTTATTTTCAAAAGCATTTTATCCTCATCTTTTAAAAGTTTGGAGACAGACGTGCTATGCTGAGGAGCTCAATGCCTTGGGTACGGAGATTTTCCAATTGTAGGTCGCGGAATGGAAGGGACTGGGTAGCGGCAGCTCTGGTCAGCACTGAGTCAGGCTAGTCCCTACCTGTTCCAACACCGCGCTACGCCCCGGAAGTGGCTAGCAGCAGGTCCAGCTCCTAACCGGGGGGGGGAAAGGGAGGGAGGGAGGGCATGTGGCTCTGCGCGCTGGCTCTACCCCAAGCACCAACTCCACACTCCCATTGGCCAAGAACCGGCCCGGAGCGGTGCCTGCAGGCGAGAGCCACACAGAGCCATTTGCGCGCCTCTGCCTAGGAGTCAGACCTGCTGTTCGTCGCTTCCAGGGCGCAGCACAGTCCGCGGTCCCAGGACAGGCGGGAAGCCTGCCTCTGCACCCCGGCTGCACCGCTGACTGGGAGCCACCAGAGGTAAGCCCGCGCCCCAATCCCCTGCCCCAGCCCCCCAAACCTGGAGCCCCATCCCCACCCCAGAGCCTGAACCCCCAGGCTAGAGCCCTGACCCCCTCCCATACCCCAACCCCCTGCTCCAGTCCCCTCCCACACCCTGAACACCTCATTCCCAGCCCCAACCCGCAGCCAAACCCTCTGCCCCAGCCCTGAGCCCTTCCCACACCCGTCGTCCGCAGCTCCATTGGGTTGGGGGCATCAACAATTTTCTTCAACTGAGTCACCCGAAAAAAAGTTTGAAAACCACTGCTCTAGTGTATTTGAAAACCTCATGCTTTTTTAAAAAAATGAATATTAATCACTATTTGTCAATCAAATCTACAACACACAAAAATGAAGCCTAGCAAAACAAATTTAATCTCAAACTGCAATTTTCTTCATCTTCAACCAAGAACTTAATCCAAGTAGTGTTTTATTTGTTTGGCTCATTTTTGTAATGTAACATGGAGGCTGCGAAGCACACATTTCCTTTTGCACTCGCCCTGCTGTGCACAACCTTTCAAAATAAAAAAGCAGAATACAGTACATTTGAAAGAAAGACTTCACATGAGGTAACAATGAAGAAAAGCCCAACACAAAATTGCTAAAGCTTTTGAGCATAAAAGTGGGTAGGAACTCTGAAGAATAAAAAAAGCTGTATGCAAATATATTTGCCCCTCTTGCTGAGACCCCTTTAATATTGAAAAGCATGAACCTGATGAATTTAGACATCATAAAAGTGTAGAGAACGTAGGATGAATTCAGTACTAGTATAAGCAAACGGTCAACAGAGAGCCCTCAGCACCACACTGAAGTTGTACAGGGTTGGTCATGGGTGCAGTGACCACACAAAGGTACCTTTGCACACCCTGCACATGCAGAAAAACTCAGCATCTGGCCAGCTGTCCCTGGCCACAGATTGGGAAGCAGATTTCACCTTTTAAGCCCATGTGCGCCTCACCCTCACACAGCTCAATTACTCAGATGTTACATAAATGCAGTGGATTACCACCCTATAGGATGATCAAATGAGGAAAAGGCATTATTGGGGGAAGGGATAGCTCAGTGGTTTGAGCATGGGCCTGCTAAACCCAGGGTTGTGAGTTCAATCCTTGAGGTGAGTTCAATCCTTGAGGGGGCCATTTAGGGATTGGGGGGGGGAAATTGGGGCTTGGTCCTGCTCTGAGCAGGGGGTTGGACTAGATGACCTCCTAAGGTCTCTTCCAACCCTGATATAAAAGTGTGTAGACTTTTAAAGAACAAATCTTCACAGACAAATTTGACACACAAGAAATTAATTTTCAAGTAAGATTTTATCTAGGATTGGAACACTCAGACTGAAAACTAAAAACAAATGGTTTACACAAACAGGAACATGCAATACATCGAGCGTAGGGAGGTGCCCAAAGGGGTTCTGCAGGGATCTGTGTTAGGTCAAGTTTAATTTAACATCTGTATTAATGATTTGGGGAAAGGATCATTACTAGCGCATTAAAAAAGTTTGTGGTTACTATGTTGGAAGGAAACTTGAACACTAGGAAGACAAAAACAATAAGGTGAGATACAGGCAGATGGTCACTTCTTCTATCCAAGTTCTCAATCAATTTGGAAGAGTGAAAGCGAATACATGTAGGGAAAATTAATTAGAAAATGCAGATATACAATTGGAGGGAGAAAGTTGAGAAGCAACAACTATAATTATGAGAGACCTAGAGGTAGTGGGTGGCAAATTAATCATCATTATATGTACAGTGCCACTGTAATAGGCACCACAAACAAGAGAGAGACAAGCTTGCAATGCAATATGGATCAATGCATGATGGAGTATATATAAAATCAGAGAGGGAGGAAGGGCTAAGCACCTTTATATTCTAGGCATCACATTACTATAAAATATTAGCAATTGGAAAAAAATTCAGAAAAAATACAAAAGCAAGCACAAGATGGACTTGAAGAGTAAAAGAGCTAATATATACACATCTTGGCTAAGCAATAAGAAAAAGGGAGGCAGGACTACAATATTTGGAGAAGAGGAATTTAGCATAATATTCTTAGTTTAAGTAAGAACAATAGGTGAGAAAATAATGAAATAGGAGAAAATATTTAGCCTGAATATCCGGAAAAAGCTATTTAAATCAGTGCTATTAACCTACAAAATCATCTAAGAAGTTGTAGAAGCCCCATCATTTGTGACTTTTATAACCAGACTGGACAAAAATTTTAGAAGACATATTGAAGAATGCTGCATTTGCATAGATTGACTAGATAATCCAATAGGTCTTTTCTATGTCTAATAAATCTATACAAAAAATCACACGGAACCCTGAGTGGTGTGTAAGCAGGTGATTGTTTTGTTTTTTAATCTCTACTGAGATCAACAGTTATACTACATAGGATTTTTTTTAAGGCATAGTTCTACTGGGGGACTTCAATGCTCATGTGGGGAATGATGGACATACCAGAACGGGATTGATTGGGAGGAACTGGTCTGGACCCGAGAGGTGAGTTATTGGACTTCTGTGCTAGTTGTGGATTCTCCATAATGAATACCATGTTTGAACACAAGGTTGCTCATAAAAGTACTTGGTACCAGAGGACTTTGGGGCGAAGACTGATGATCGACTTCATCGTCAGACCTAAGGCCATATGTTTTGGAAACTCGGGTGAAGAGGGGCAGAGCTGGCAACTGATCAATACCTGGTGGTAAGTTGGATCCAACGCACAGGACCCCAGACAGACATGGGAGGCCCAGACGATCAGTGCAAGTTCCCTGGGAACATCTGGTGGAGGACCCTGTGTGGAAGGACTTCAATTCCCACCTCCGAAAGAACTTGTTCTGCATTCCAGGTGAGGTCTTGGACATTGAGTCCGAGTGGACCATGTTCAGGGACCCAATCATTGAGGCTGCCACGAAAAGCTGTGGCCTGAAGGCGGTTGGCACCTGCCATGATGGCAACCCTAGGATCCACTGGTGGACTCCAGCAGTGAGGGAAGCTGTCAAGTTGAAGGAGATCTTCCAAGCAATGCTCACAAACCAGCCTCCTCATATGGCTGAGAGGTACTGGCTGTCTAAGAGGGCTGCAGCTGTGGTAGTCTTTGAAGCGAAAGCCCAAGCTTGGGAGGAATTTGGAGTGACCATGGAGAATGACTATGGTACAGCTTCAAAGGTGTTCTGGCAAACCATTTGTTGCCTTAGGAGGGGTCGGCAGGACGTTGCTTACGCTGTACTCAGCGAGGGTGGTAAAATGCTGACCTCAGTTGAGATCGTTGAGAGAGATGGAAGGAGCACTTTAAGGACCTCAACTCGATGGACACATCCCCCCTTTCAGGAGGCAGCACTGGAAAACTCCGGCGAGATTGGATCTATTTCTGATGCTGAGGTCGATACAGTGGTAAAATGCCTTCGTAGTGGTAAGGCAGCAGGGGTCGACGAGATTTGCCTGGAGCACTGGACAATGGGGTGTCATGGTTAAGGCGTCTCTTCAATGTTGCGTGGAAGGCGGGTGCAGTACCTCTGGACTGGCAAACCAGGGTGGTGGTCCCAATCTTTAAGAAAGGAGACCAAGGGTGTGTTCCAGCTACAGGTAAATCACACTCCTCAGCCTCCCTGAAAGCGTATGCCAGGGTGCTGGAGAGGAGCTTATGCCTGTTAGTTGAACCTCAGATTCAGGAGGAACAATATGGATTCTGTCCCGTCCGTGGAACAATGGGCCAGCTCTTTGCTCTCTCACAGATACTAGAGGGGCCGTGGAAGTTTGCTAATCTGGTCTACCTTTGTTTTGTAGATCTGGAGAAAGCATATGACCATGTTACCTGAGATGTCTTGTGGGAAGTGCTGTGGAAGTATAAAGTGCCGGTGTCGCTTTTGCATGCTATCCAGTCCCTCTATTCTCTGGAATGGAATTGTGTTTGTATTCTTGACATTAAGTAGAGTTCATTCAAGGTGGGCATTGGACTCCACCAAGGGTGTGTCCTGTCCCCACTCCTATTCGTGATTTTCATGGACAGGATATCAAGGCGCAGCCGAGCTGTGGAGTGCATCCGGTATGGTGACTCAAAGGTGGCATCTCTGCTGTTTCCAGATGATACTGTCATTCTTGCTTCTTCAGACTGCAGTGTCTGACGTGCACTCGAACGTTTTGCTGCTAAGTGTGAAGCGACTGGGATGAGAATCAGCACCTCCAGATCAGAGGTCATGGTCCACTCCCAGAAGAAAGTGGACTGCTCTCTCCACGTGGGGGGAGGGGAGGTCCAGCTGCCCTTAGTTGACGAGTTCAAGTATCTAGGGGTCTTGTTCACGAGTGATGGCAAGTGGAAGCATGAGATCAACCAGCGGATTGGTGTGGCCATTACCTTGCCATTACTGTACGCAATTGATTCCATTTAACCAATTTTAGCTCTCATCTATATTTCTTTCTTTTTATGAATAAACCTTTAGATTCGAAAGGATTGGCAACAGCGTGATTTGTGGGTAAGATCTGACTTCTATATTGACCTGGGTCTGGGGCTTGGTCCATTGGGATTGGCTACCTTTTTTCTTTTACTGGGGTACTGGTTTTCATAACCATTCATCCCCATAAGGAGTGGCGCTAGTGGTGATACTGGGCAACTGGAGTGTCTAAGGGAATTGCTTGTATGACTCCTGGTTAGCCAGTGGGGTAAAACCGAAGTCCTCTGTTTGGCTGCTTTGGTGTGCCTCAGCAGTGAAGGAATCCCAGCCTTGGGCTGTAACTGCCCTGCTCTAAGCAATTTGTCCTGAATTGATACTCTCAGTAGTGTCCCGCCAAAGGCCGCTTCATTACAGGGAGTAGCTCCCTTTAATGGACACCCCGCTATAAAATCCCTCTTAGTAGCTGTTCTCTAATTGCTCTACTTGTAAAAGGTTAAAAAGTCTCACTGCTACGCATAGGTAAAAGGAAGTGAGTGGACACCTGGCCAAAAGAGCCAATGGGAAGGCTAGAACTTTTTAAAATTGGAACGACTCCTCTTTTGTCTGTCTGCGGTGTTCTCTGGGGAGAGGCAGACAGGGCTGCAACCATGCTGTAAAGCTTGGGGCCAGGTATGAAAAATCATCAGTATCATACCTAGAAACTAGTCATTTGAAACCCCAGATATGTAAGTAGATCAGGAAATGTCTCAGAAGATGCGATTAGGTGTCTCTCTTTCCTTCCTTATGGCTTGTGGACTCCTCTGTGCTAACCCCAGGTGCTTTTGTTTTGCTTGTAAACTTTAAGATGGACCTCAAGAAAGTTATTCTTGGTGCTTAATCCTTGCAGGGGTTTTTTGTTTGTTTGTTTTAAATCCAGCAAATGCCTAAATTCCCAGATGTATTTTCTTTTTTAATTAATAAAATTTACCTTTAAGAACAGAATTAGATTTGTGTGTCTTAAGAGATTTGTGCATATATTGTTTAATTAGCTGGTGGCAACAGCTGATTTCCCCTCCCCCCCCCCTTTCTCAGCTCTTCCCCGGAGGGGGAGGGTGGAAGGGCTTGAGGGTACCCTACAGGAAGGAATTCCCAAGTGAGCCTTCCTGGTCTCTCAAAGGAGTTCTGCATTTGGGAGGTGGCAGCATCTACCAATTCAAGGTCAGAAAAGCTGTAACCTTGGGAATTTAATACAAGCCTGGAGTGGCAAGTATTAATTTTTAGAGTCCTTGTGGGCCCGCACCTTCTGCACTCCAAGTGCCAAAGTGGGGAAATCAGCCTTGACATATGGACATTTCCATGTTAATACAGGGAGAGAGAGACAGTAATCTAACTCAGAATTCTGGGAATTTCCCAAGAGGCAGATCCAACTTCTTCCTAGTAATGATGAAACCAAAAATCTCATTTTAGACTTTGTTTTAGATGAATTCTGAACCGATGATCCAGGCACTTCCAAACTTTGGGAAGGCAGAGTCAACTAAGACCTCATTCACGAGGCTATACTCAAAATGTATTCACACTCACTGCTGGTGTAGAAACCACACAATTAGCAACTTCCTCGGGCAAGCAAACCTCAGGCACCTAGCATAGTGGTCTGATAATTACATCTTCCTGCTATAAGATAATTATTTTTAGAAGCTTTGAAACTTCAGAATATACCATCATGTAGGCCTGACAACTGAACAGTAGCTCCTGAAAGCAGATAGCAAAACTGCCAATAACTACTCAAGCTATTCACCTGGATGATGGGATGGATTGCACCCTCAGCAAATTGGCAGATGACACTAAGCTGGGGGGAGTGGTAGATATGCTGGAGGGTAGGGATAGAGTCCAGAGTGACCTAGACAAATTAGAGGATTGGGCTAAGAGAAATCTGATGAGGTTCAATAAGGAAAAGTGCAGAGTCCTGCACTTTAGAAGGAAGAATCCCATGCACCGCTACAGGCTGGGGACCGACTGGCTAAGCAGCAGTTCTGCAGAAAAGGACCTGGGGATTACAGTGGATGAGAAGCTGGATATGAGTCAGCAGTGTGCCCCTTGTTGCCAAGAAGGCTAATGGCATATTGGGCTGCATTAGTAGGAGCATAGCCAGCAGATCGAGGGAAGTGATTATTCCCCTCTATTCAGCACTGGTGAGGCCACATCTGGAGTATTACATCCAGTTTTGGGCCCCCCAATACAGAAAGGATCTGGACAAATTGGAGAGAGTCCCGCGGAGGGTAACGAAAATGATCAGGGGTCTGGGGCACATGACTTACAAGGAGAGGCTGAGGGATCTGGTTTTGTTTAGTCTGCAGAAGAGAAGAGTGAGGGGGGGGGATTTGATAGCAGCATTCAACTACCTGAAGGGGGGGTTCCAAAGAGGATGGAGCTCAGATGTTCTCAATGGTGGCAGATGACAGAACAAGGAGCAATGGTCTCAAATTAAAGAGTGGGCGGTCTAGGTTTGATATTCGGAAACACTATTTCACGAGGAGAGTGGTGACGCACTGGAATGGGTTACCTAGGGAGGTGGTAGAATCTCCATCCTTAGAGGTTTTTAAGGCCCGGCTTGACAAAGCCCTGGCTGGGATGATTTAGTTAGTGTTGGTCCTGCTTTGAAAAGGGGATTGGACTAGATGACCTCTTGAGGTCTCTTCCAACTCTAACATTCTATACTACTAACAACTATTCATTTATTTTTATGAACTGTGACAAACTAATGAAGCATTGGTTCTGTGACCATTGTTGCCAATGGCAAAAGAAAAAGTTAAGATGGTTAGGAGGAGAGTCTTTTACAACTGTTTGGAAATGTTCCAATATACGATCAATGCATACATGCTCCCTACCGCTTTATTGCTTTAAAGTGTTTTCCTCTTACAGTTTTAGTTGTGACATACAATCTTTACTGAGGAGACCAGCAGAGTAAATTACATAAAACAGAAGTGTGTTCTGACTTCCTAAGTTCTCCCTGCAATGTCAATTGGATACAGTATTTATTCTTTGTTTCCTGTCCCAAACAGTTGTGCATAGACCTGTTAAATAGAAATTGTGTTCCACCCGAGACAGCTGCATTTCAAGTGATTCCTTTGAATAATTTATGAAGTGATTATGGAATCTAAAGAATGGAAAATGCAAGCAAAGGTATAGCAGCTACCATTATTCAACTATAACCCTAGACAAGTTTCACATCAGGTGGTAAAAATACTAAGTTTGCAGTTCAGACATAGGAATCATATTCCATACATTAGGTACAAACTTATAAACATCACTGCAGAAGGCAAGTCACTTCTCCTCTTGGAAAATGGCTGCAAAGTAAAACCCCTGCATCTTTCTTTAATTTTTTTCAGTTTCAAGTATCTGATGGATTATACTAAAATTTTTATTTTATTCCTATATATTTTACTTAATGACATTTATTTACTTGAATATCAGTGTCATTTTTCTCTCCATCCCTCTATTTTAAGTGAGAAATAGATAAAGGTTTTGCTAAATTGCACAACATTTGAGTATGACATATTTGCCCATTATTAGTTTCTTTTTCATAGTTATATCATTGATAGGTCTAAAATTATAGAGGCATCAATAGCAGACTTGCACTTAGAAACTACAAGACTGATTTAATCCAGAAGGGTCTGCAGCCACACAGCTTCATTAATCAGCTGAACAAAGGCAGTTAAAAGATCAGCGATGCAGATATGTACATCTACTGCAAATGCAACAAAATGAGGCAGCAGGACACTTTATGAAAAGGGATCATTATGCAATCAACTCAGAAATCAGTGACAATGTTGATTCTCTCTGATCAAGTATTTGTATTAGAATTTTTGTAGGAAATTAGGAGTAATTTCATTACAACATGCAGACTATTTATAGTCTTTTCTAACATAATATTTTGATTATAAATTATATTTAGAAAGTATTGATTGCTAACCACACGCATATTTTTACTTTTTAAAAGGAACAACTGAAGCCACAGAAAAAGGACTGTTAAAAAAATATATCTATTTTTAGGGAATGAACTGGTGCCTGTACCAAAATAATGCAACACAGAACAACTGTAGAAAAGGAAATCTAAACTGACATACATTGTCTCTATTTCTGTGATGTTTCCATTAATAGCACTGCTCTATAATTGGATCTTCCTGACAGTCTTCCAAATAGCTATGAAAGTGAAGTAATAATCTAGTTTCCATTTGGATCAAAATTGTTCATTTCATTTAAAAAAGAAAAAAAAATCTGTACTTGCAGGTTCAAAGAATGGCTAATGGTGACTAAGAGCAAGATTTCTCATCTTCATCCTCAAAGTTTCAAACAACTCCTTCTCACTTCATTTACTAACTTATTGAACTGAGACACACATTAATGAGTCACCATATTTACTTTGTTTGCAGAGAGGTTTGTATTAAACTTCTATTGCTTAGGAATGCTGAACAGCTATGGCACTAAAGAGATAATCAGTAAAACTATGGATTGTGACCCAAAAAAACACCACCTAAAACATGGCCAAATCTCATATCAGTACCATATGAATACATGGACCAAGATGTAATTGTATGAGTACAGCACACAGATTTTATTACATTCAAACCTATTACAAACAACATGAAAAAACGTTATTGGGAAGACAGACAGCGTGCCCAGGTCTAATTTTACTGGGTCTTTCCAATGGCATGATGGCAGTATTCAGAAGTGTAGTACTCAGATTTTTGGCTTCATCATTACTAGGAAGAAGATGGATCTGTAAGGTACGTATTTTAATACTTTTGTCAGTAATGTCATTTAACAGGTTATTTTTCCTCCTTTAGCAATAGAGGCACCCCTTCACAGTAACGTATTATATCATAATCCTAAAATTTAAATTGACATAAAAAGCACCCATCCATTGTACCATGTCAGGGTTCCCTCCCCACTCTAAACTCTAGGGTAAAGACGTGGGGACCCGCATTCAGAGCCCCTAAGCCTATTTTACCAGCTTAGGGTAAACCCCCCCAAGGTACAAAATTCCCTGCACCCCGAGAAATGCTTCTTGCTGCCACCATCAAATGTCTAACAGGAATCCAGGAAAGGAATCACTTGAACTTCCATCCATTGTAGTATCACAGGTGTTTTGGAAGGAAGTCAAACTTTTCTTTACAGTGAACATTTTTGTTATTTCTTGTTTGACTGAGGACTTAAGTAGATGGTTAGCTAATCTGTAATTTCCATATCTATACTCATACTATCTCAGGGAAATTCAAATGAGACATCAAAAACCGGGAAAAAGGCATGTTAAAATATTGTTAAACTGTTTCTCTAACAAGTGTACAAAATTTGTACTCTGTTGATCTGATAGTTAATATATGCACAAGTGAAAATAATTTCTCACTAAGATGACACTGAAATGTACGCACATTTCAAAGTGCTTAGTATCTGATGGTATAAAACAGTAATATATTTAAAGACAGATAATAGTGACAACCGGCATAGATATTGAAAGATTTTAAATTGTAATTTAAGGAAAACTTATGTATAAGCTTCTCCCAATTACTCAGAACACTTCAGCTGCAGTTTAACTGCTTGCTTTTTTTTTTTTTTTTTTTAAAGTAAAAAATGACAAGGAGCATCTCTCTGGAATATGCAGAGTAACATGATACTAGAAGAAACTACACATGTAACTAAGCTTAATTGCTGCGCTGGGTATCTTATTTTCTTTTTAAATTAATTTCGCTCTCTACGTAAGTAGATATGCCACACATTCTTCCTAGGAAACTCTGTTATAAATAGATGAGCATACAGTACTACAAGAGGATAAATATATGTAGTGAGAAGGCTGAAGAGAACAACTATGGCATAGCATACTGAGGAATAGTTTGTGAGCATGCAAGTAAAGACTGTCATAACGTACTCACCCAAGGGATGCCAAGTGAAGGTTGCATGAACAAAAAACTTTGGTACTTTCTGACATTTCAATGCTTAATCATGAAACTAAAAATTCTCATTTATTTTTAAACAGAATTATTACAGTGTTCAAACCACTAAGCAGCAACTAGCTCTCTTCAGACCTCCATCCAGCTAGGAAATTATTAACCTCCTAACAGAGGCCATAAATGCAAGACATCGCATAATGGTGGGATGTCCCCAGATCACCAACTTTTAGAAGTTGTACTAAACATGCTCAAAGGCAAATTTGATGATATTCACAATTTTAACTATTTTTTTAAGCCTGTCAAAGAAACAATTTCTGATTAAAACATGGCCTGTTAGTTTTCTATGTTCTCAGATTTGAGTTATTGGCAAACAAAGCATGACCATTTTTATTTTGTTGAAATGCAAGGAATATATTTCCCTTTCCCAAGCAACTTAATAGTTGGTGTAATTTTCCTCAAATGTTTTTAAAAAATTCACCTTCATGTAAACAGAGCCAGGAACTTTTATTCAACCGAAAGGGAGAGTGTGAGAAAGTTATGTTTAATAATAAATGTTGCGCGCTCGCTCTCATATATATATTATACATACACACACACACACACACACACACACCCCGTCACAACCAAATGACACAGCAGTCAACTGACTTTTCAACAGGCCTTTGTTTCTTAAATGAAAAGGTCAGAACTCAGCCAACCAAATGATACAACTAATTGCTGAAGATACTACTTAGTTGCTTAGGATCGGGATCATAAATATAAAATAATCTAGCTCCAAGATGCTATTTTAAAGATGCATGTATCCCCACTTCATCCAAATGTAGAAATTAAAATCAATGTTTTAAAATAAACAAGCTTACTTGCATGTTTGTCAGCCAGTACAATAAGCGTACTCGAAATGTCCCTTCTTCTGTAGAAACACACCACCTTTGCTTCCACATTTCCGTTGGCCGTCTGTAACAGTGAGTAGAAAAATTATTCTTCAGCATAAGTAAAAAACTGGATCTCAAACTACTAAGCTAGAAATCCATTAAAGTATTTAGAAATTTTAGCCATAAGTACTCCAATCAAACACATGAACCTTGCGACGAATAGAATGCATTTCTATAGAAAATGAAACGCGAAGCAAGTGTTCTGCAGTTCTACAATACTGAAAAATAGAAGGTACCATACCAGAACAGACCATTGTTTTAAATCCCATTTCTTGTTCTCAATCATGGTCTATACTGGATGGTACAGAGGAAAAAAAACATGATCTCACAAGGCTTCTGAGAAATTAGACTGGGCTGTACACAAATCTTGATTGCCTGGGGAAGGTGATCTTAATTAACCTTATCTGTAGATTAAGCAAGGATTTAGCCAAATGGACTGGATGACCTCATACAGTAATGAAGAAAAAACTTGAAGATCCTGATCCTGTCTCAAACATAGAAGAACTTTATTCCACAAGTGTCCCATTTACTCCAAAACTGATCCAAGTGATGTCAGGTACTATTCAATAGGCATAAGGAGATCAGAATCTGGTCTTTTCTTTGTAATTCTGCTTCTGCAGAATTGTCACGGCTAGGTCTCAGGGCAGCAGTTTCAGTAGGAGAGCAAACCTGTAGTCCACGAAAGCTTATGCTGAAATAAATTTGTTAGTCTCTAAGGTGCCACAAGTATTCCTTTCTTATTTTCTTTCAGCCACACACTGGGGATTGCACACTGCCTGAGAGAATAATTTACCACTCTTACAACTTTCCAGTCAGTTCCTAATCTAGTGGGAACCAAAAGCTTCCCAAAAAAAGGTTAGCCAATCAAAGTAAATTGAGAAGTTAATGCCTCAAAAAAGTACAATAAAAGAAATTCAAGTTGCAAAGATAACTAACAACTCCAAAAGGTTCCCCTCCTCTGTCCCTTCAGAGTTTGAAGGGTTAGAAAGAATCTGCCAAGTTGATATCACATGTGCAAGATTCTCCCAACAGAAGAATAAGTAGCTCAAGGGAAGTTCCAAAAAGAGCAACAATAAAAATGCAACAGGCAGCAAGATTTTTGTCAATGACAACTATATGAAAAAGGATGAGTTTTTGTATTTGTCTCTCGTTTGTTTTTCTTAAAATAAGGTAATATACCTAACAATTTTTGAAGCTGACTGTATATTTCTGTTCGTAACAAACAGGCTTGCTCACGTAGTTTTATCTATTTGCACGAACTCTGAGCAAATCTCAATTCTTTTGTATACTTCTCCCCAAAATGCCTGAATGATTAAAACAAAACTTAAGTTACAGTATCCCAGAGCAGTGCATTCATGAATTCTGCAAGATCTAAATTTAAATCTCAAGGCTACTTAGACTGGCAGCTTGGGGAACAGAGATGTAAAAGCCCACCCAGAAAATGATCAAAGGTGAATGAGGAGTGACATTCCATGCACAAGGAAATAAAAGGCAAATATATAAGGTAGCTACTAAAACCTTAATGGTGGAAGGACAATAAATCAAGATCTTTAATTTTATGAAATGATCTAGAATTAGAAACATCAGGCAACACTTATGTGCACATAAGTCTCTGGTGCAAGGCTTGAAGACTTTGACCAAGTTTATCTTAAATATTTAACAGTTTTGGATTATTCTGAAAATGTGAGGACCCATAATCCAAGCCACAAGATGACAGATTTCTAGATCTGGGTTGAGAATTTGACCCTCTTTGTAAGGCTGGGAGAAAGGAGGAAAGTTTCCCAGGAAACTGCCAATAGGTCCAAATACCACACTTGGTCTGGAGCCATTAAGATCTCAAGAATCCTGACTCACTTACTTTCCTCAGAATTGGAAGTGTTCATAGGACTGCAGAAAAATGCCTCTCTTCTTGATAGGGCTTATGACTTGCTATATGCATCTCCCAGAAATGTAGTTCCCTGACCATTCTAGAGGAAAGACTTCAGACACTAATACTGCTGCAAGACAATCAAGTCTATCTCTGGGTATGTCTACATTGGCAGTTACAGCGCCGGCAGTTACAGCACCACTCAGAGTGATGAAGGGGAAATGCTGCTGTATGTTCACACCGTCAGCTGCCTGCGCATTAGCGTGTTCACACTTGCAGTGGAATTCGGAGCAGTGCACTCTGGGCAGCTATCCCACAGAGCAGCTCTTCCTCTTTTGCTGCTAAGAGTTGTGGGAAGGCGGAGGGGGTCGCGGGGCATCCTCGGTCCTGTCCCAATGCCCCATGATGTATTGCTTCACATCCCAGCAATCCCTGTGCTTCCGTCCGAATTTGGCGCCACCTTTCAAAGGTTTGTGTACTGCGTGCTCTGCTTCTTCGGTCTGCAGGAATGGATCCCGCACTGTTGACCAATATGCTGCTCGTTCTCACTAACACGTCACGAGTGGCGGTGGAGTTATTCCTTAAACTACAAAGGCAAGAGCAGTTTGACATTGATCTCGCCACATGTACTAGCTACGACACAAGATTGCTTGTGGCATTCATGGAGGTGCTGACCACAGTAGAATGCTGCTTTTGGGCTCGGGAAACAAGCACTGAGTGGTGGGATCACATCATCATGCATGTCTGGGATGACGAACAATGGCTGCAGAACTTTCGCATGAGGAAAGCCAAATTCATGAGCCTGTGTGATGAGCTCGCCCCAGTCCTGCGGCGCAAGGACATGAGACTGAGAACTGCCGTGCTGTTGGAGAAGCGTGTGGCGATTACACTGTGAAAGCTGGCTACTCCAGACTGCTACTGATTGGTTGCTAACCAGTTCAGAGTGGGAAAGTCGACCGTTAGACTTGTGTTGACGGAAGTGTGCAGGGCCATTAATTGCACCCTGCTCTGAAAGGCCGTGACTCTGGGCAATGTGGGTGACATTGTGGATAGCTTTGCACAAATGGGTTTCCCTAACTGTAGAGGGGCGATAGATGGCACGCATATTCCAATTCTGGCACCAGACCACCTAGCCACCGAGTACATTAATCGGAAGGGGCATTTCTCAATGGTTCTCCAGGCACTTGTGGGTCACCGTGGGCGTTTCACGGACATTAATGCAGGCTGCTTCAGAAAGGTGCATGACGCAAGCATCTTTCAGAACACTGGGCTGTTCAGGAAGCTGCAAGCAGGGACTTCCTTCCCGGACCAGAAGATCACTATAGGGGAAGTCGAAACGCTCACTGTGATCCTGGGAGACCCTGCCTACCGCATAACGCCGTGGCTTATGAAGCCATACACGGGGCAACTTGACAATAGCAAGGAGCGGTTCAACGGGAGGCTGAGCAAGTGCAGAATGTCTGTTGAGTGTGCTTTGGGCCATTTAAAGGCCCGCTGGCACTGCCTATATGGGAGGCTGGATTTGGCTGATGACAATATTCCTGTGCTTTATGCTCCATAATACTTATGAAGGGAAGGGTGAAAGTTTCACTCAGGGCTGGACTGGTGAGGCTCAGTGCCTAGAGGCTGAATTTGAACAGCCAGAGACCAGGGCTATTAGAGGGGCACAGCACGAGGCCATAAGGATCAGGGATGCCTTGAGGCAGCAATTTGAAGCTGAAAGCCACTAATATTTGTTGCTATGCTCAGGAGTGCAGTGCTTGTAATGGTAGGAGGGGATTGTGATTGGTGCAGACAATGCACTATGAAGGTTTAAGAAAATTGCCTGTTGCTTTGCAGGGCTCTGTTTGCTTTCAATTAATAGAATAAAGATTACTTTCAAACCAAAACAATTCTTTTATTAAAAAACAAGTGGAGGAGAGAGACCAAAAAAACCCAAACATATCAGCACTGAGAGGGATCGGGGAAGGGAGGGTCTCAGGAGGAGGTGGGGTCCCAGGATGGTTAAAGATTTGTGTATGTCCAGGTATCATATGCAACCTTCTCCTTTGGCGTACAGTACAGCGGGTACTGTACTTCAGGAGGGCTAAACTGCAGAGGGATGGGTGTTGAGTGCAGTGGGTACTGGAATTCCGCAGTGCTGGACTGTATCAGGGGATGAGTGGAATGCCGCACGTACAGATTGGAGCCAGGAGGTTGATACGTGTGTTGGTGGTGTCTGCGGGACATATTGGAAAGAGTTTCACGACAGCAGCTGCAAGGGAGGGCAGGCGCGGAGCTGCTGGGTTTGCAGTGCTAGTAATGCTTGGCACTCCATATTTTGTAAAAGCCACTCCGTGGCTTCGTTCGGACATGCCACGTTCTCCATTCAGTCCCTCTTCTCACTGTCCCACCATTCCTTCAATTCTTATTTTTTGGCTGCGGAGTGCATCATGACATCACACAGAAAGTCCTCTTAAGTTCTTCGTGGCCACGTTCTAATTCTGTGCAGCCGTTCAGCCAGCAATAACAAGGAGGGAGGCTGGGCTCCCAAGGTCATATCTGTGAAGCCAAAAAGCAACATTTTACAGAAGCAGTATCGTTTGCAACACACAGACCACTGATTCAGTTATTTAAAACACAGCCACTATTCACATACCTGTCACTAACTGGCTGACCCCAGGCAAGCATACATGAGCCACAAGACCCCCAAAATGGTGAGTAACCACAGAGACAGGAGCAAATCAGTGTTCCAGGGCCATACTGTACACTGGGCATGTGGCTCTTTGAGAGGGCCAGCACTGTGGGTGGGGCCTTATCATTACTGTCCCCACATTTTCCACAGGCTGTGTTCATTATGGATGATATCTTGCTGCTGATTGTGAGCAGGGAATCAAGAGAGGGTCTTCTCCAAGACTACGGCTTCCACCCTGCCCCTTATGCGGCTTGCCTTTGTGCAGTAATGGTCCCCCCCGTTCCTCCTCCCGGGACAGCAGAGTGGCACGGGAAAGTTACCCTTAATGGGGCAAGAAACAAAGCAGCTCTGCCAAAGAACCTGTGGCAGTGGATTGCCAGTATCTCAGTATGAGAGTTTTGTGGAGATCTCTGAGGCAAACACCCCGTTCCACCACTCAGACTAGGCATGTGGTGGAACGCGCATCATACAGACACAAGCTTGCTTTCTGCAACCCTCCTGCCCCCAACAACTCGCTTCAGCGATTCCCAAAATCAAAACCACTTACCTAGGGTTACTATACGTCCGTATTTTCCCGGACATGTCTGGCTTTTTGGTTGTTAAATCACCGCCCGGGAGGAATTTTTAAATATCTAAAAACTGCCGGGTTTTTAGATATTTAAAAATTCCTCCCAGCCAGCATATGGTAACCCTATCAACTCTCTCCCTCCCAGGCCGGAGCAAGCCTCTGGGCGCCCGTCCCAGGGACTGCAGGGCTCGGAGAGGTTCTTCGCCAAGGAGCCGCTCGGGTTTCTGTTGCGCTCAGTGTCAGGTTCACAGCTGGGCGCTCCTTGAGCACGAACCTGTCCAGGGCCCCCCAGCCCCAGCCCCAGGCGGCGAGTGCCAAGGCCACGGCTAAGTCTGCTCCCGGGCACCGAAGCCCATAACCTCCCTCCCCACAGTGCCACCAGCATAGGCGCCCTCAGGCTCCCCGCTTTCCAACGGCCGGTGCGGAGCCTGCAGGGAAACGTCTCCCAGGACAACTCCCCGCCCAGCCCGCTAGTGCGGGGCCGGCTCCAACTCACCCTCCGGTAGCTCCATCGGCTCCAGCGCTGCCTGCAGCCCTCAGATGCTCCCCAGCATGGCTGCAGCTCGGGCAGGGTGGTGCGTCAGGGTCAAGCCCTCACAAAGGAGAGTGCCTGGCGAGGGAGGTGGGTTTCCTCCCCTCCCACCCGGCCACCGCATCACGCCCACCAAGGCTGCGAGCGGGACAAGGGAGCCTCCTTGGGCCAGGTGCAGCTCCCCTGCTGGAGGGGGAGGGGTCGTACCAGTGACTTCGGGGGGGAGGGGGGGGTGGCTTCCACTCCCTGGTACCCCACTCAAGTCAAGAGCAACTCTCCCCTCCCCCCCTTCAGTGAAGTAAGGGCAGGGGTAAAAAACTATCCTGCCACATCCTGTGCGGTGTGGGACCAACCCTCTGCCCCTCCGCTGTCTGGACAGAGAACATGGTGGGGGCGCACCAAAAAAATCCTGCCCCTCACACAGCAGAGCTGCCCAGGCTAGCATCTGGCACAGCCACCCCTTCGGCCCAGCTGCCCCCAAAGGCCAGCGTAGCCCTTCCTACCGCATCTTAAAATCTGATGTGCTCTCAGACACTGCAGCCTCTAAGGCCCTGCACATACTCTAGCCACCTCAAGCTGTCCAGCTCAGTTGTTGTGCAAGCAGATCAGGACTAGAGTGAACAGCTGTCCCGATTTTATAGGGACAATTCCAATATTCGGGGCTTTTTCTTATATAAGTGCCTATTACCCCCCATCCCCGTCAAGATTTTTCACACTTGCTATCCGGTCACCCTAATCAGAACATGCACACTGGAGTAAGAGACAGCAGGCACTGGTTGGTACAGCAGACACTTAACTTAGGGTAGAAAATCTCCCTGGAGTTTAGTAAACAAGTACAAAGATACCCCATGGAGGCCAGGAACCAATAGATTCCAGGGCCTACCTTTAAAGGAGGCATGAGATTTACATATACAACAAAATTTTAAAAGACAATTTCCAAAAGCAGCCTCCAACTCTGTGTACCAAAGTTGTTTGGTGCTCTATTCTGGACATCTCAAAACCTAGGCATGTAAGACAGACATCTACAGAGCTGACAAAAAACTAAAAGGCAGTTTGGTTCCATGGCAAGTTCTCAAGGACAAAAACCATGGACTCATAATTTTGACCCATGCAAGGTTAGAGATGGGTTTAGAGCCACTTTGAAAAAGTGGCATTAAGTGTCCGAAAAATTCAGTTCCAAGTCCTTCACTGCAACCTGGCAAGACATCAAAATAACAGGACATTTCAAATAAGTAAGACTAGGTAGCTCTAGGGATCAGAGCATTTCCTTTGGCCAGGGTGGGGTATTCTGTACTGTCAGTAGTCAAGCAGCACAGTTTAAAAGGTGACACTGGTCTTTACAAATACCACCACCCCAATCTCATCTTTTAAACTGCACCAATTCTTTGACACCAAAAGGTCATCTTTCTCCCAGAATATGAGCTACAGCAAAGAACATCCTATCTCAGCTGGATGATGTGCTCACAACACAAGCTCCTGCATAGTGGGTTGCTGAGAATTGGGCTCATCCTTTATTCTTCTCTGCGAGTAAATATTCCCAAGAAAAAGAAACAAATTACAAAAGCTATTTAAAAGTGTGTTTCAAAAAGTTCATCTCCCCTCCTACACTTCACCACCACCCAATATTTACACTCTACAAACAGAGCAATCAACCATTGCTGAGAAAAATGCCCTCTACAGAGAAGTATGTGTGGGCACATGAGGAGAAAGAAAACTGAAGAACTGGTGAAAGGAAAGGACTCACTACATATAAAGAAGTACAGTAAACTTTAACTAATTAAACTTCACTTTTGAGGCCATATCACTTTTTCTTATATATACTCAATATAGATGACATGTAGTGCACAGCATATATAACAGTAAAACACCACATTAATACAATGCAAGTTGGTAGATATTTGTGGAAATACACACACACACACACACCCACCCACCCTGTGGTCCTCTTTTTAGAATGTTCAAATATGGTAACCCTACACTTACCAGGGGCCTCCTCTCCTGTTTGCACTTCACCAAGCTCCGACAGCTGTGACTGGCTAGCCTCCATGGTAGGGAAGAGCTCCTGGCTGCTTGCATCTCTGACCTCAGAGTCTCTCTCTGCCTCTGGGTCCCCCTCCACATCCTCATCCAAGATTTCCTTCTCCTGGCTCAGTTCACTCTCAACAGGCACGCGAGCCACAGAAGTATCCACAGTGTCCTTTGCAGTGGAGGCGGGGGGGTCACAGAGTATCATGTCCGCTCTTCGTAGAACTGGCAGCTCGTGGGTGCAGCACCGCAGCAGCGATTTCCCTCCCACGCCTCGTGGTAGTGGTTCTGCAGCTCCTTCACTTTGAGCCTACACTGCAGTGTGTTCCGGTCATGACCCCTTTCTGTCATGCATCATGAAATCTGTCCATAGGTATCATAATTCCCACAGCTGGAGCACAGCTGGGACTGGACAGGCTCCTCTCCCCAAATGCTGATGAGGTCCAGCAGCTCAGCTTTGCTCCAAGCCTGGTATGTGGAGCAGGCATGGTCACCTGGAAAGATGTGTGCAGTGGTCTCAGCGCATCACCGAGCAAACAGGAAAGAGACTTTCAAAATTCCCAAGGAATTTAAGGAGTGGGGCTCACGGTTGGTCACCTGACGGCAGGGCAGTAGAGTTCAAACTGATGACCAGAGAGGCGAGAACAGTCATTGTTCTCCCAGAGACCAATTGCAGTGCTGTAAATCGAACAGGGTGTCTACACTGGCACCACAGCACTGTAGCTCCAGCTCAGAAAGCTCTATGCCTCTCGTCGAGGCGGTTTTTTACAGCACTGCAACTGTACAGTTTCTGCGCACTAAGTGGCTTGGCAGGGTGTACACCTCGGGAGTTACAATGCAGAATGCTGCTTTACTGTGCAGAAACTTGCCAGTGTAGACAAGGCCTTTGATAACCACATTTAGAACATACTGAGGAGGTTATCACCGTCTCCCCCATGGAGGGGACACAAACTTCCTCCACAGGAGACCTTATATCAAATGGGAGTGATTACAAGGATGACCTGGACTTCACATCCACTACTCCAGATCACAAATCTACAGGTAACTGTGGAAGGATACAACAACATGGCTAGGATGATTTAGTTGGGGATTGGTCCTGCTTTGAGCAGGGGGTTGGACTAGATGACCTCCTGAGGTCCCTTCCAACCCTGATATTCTATGATTCTAAAAAATCAGCTTTAAAAAGGACAAATTTCCCCACAACCACTGAATTTCCTTAGCCAATCTCTGATGGCAACTGTATGATTTGGGTCCAATCCCAGGAAGATGACACCAAGTTCCCTCTGCACAGACTGCAAGGGACTGAATAGAATTGTACTCGGAGTTAAATCTATAATGATACTGTGTGGTAGGGACAGCAGTAGAGGGCTTCAGAACAGATTCTCTGTGCTGAAATTCAACTTCAGTACCAAAGGATTCAGATTCCTTTCCCCAGCCCCCTTACAACCTTTCATCTGTTCTACTGGAATTGCAGTGCCTATCATGCTGCTTTTTCATCTCCAAGAAAGAAGAGTGTTCTGAGGACTAAGAACACTAAAATAATACACCAGCTCCAGGGACCATGAGAAGAGAAAGATTTCAGCTGCTTGACTTGAGGATCTGGTCTACGTCTTCCTCATAAGAAAGGCTCCCAGGGAGTTCAAACCATAAGGCTCTTCATCCTCTCTCCAGGCCAACTAATATTTCATCTTTGGATCAAACAATCACAGCACCAAGAGTTTAAGAACTGCAGACTAAACCTTGCTTGATAGGCCAAAGTGGGAGGGGAGGGTCACCATCAGGATGGCTTTCAGTTGGTGTTCTCTGGCCTTTGCAGACAGCACATGACAAGCACTTCTTCAATGAGTGACTGCCTCCAGATACTCCAGGCAATGATCAGGTGGTATAATATTTTGTAGATGCTAGAGCTTAAAAAAGATACTGCAAATTATTTCAAACGGATAAAAAGGGAGGTAAAGTAGATTACGTTATTTTCAATTCAAATAACATCAGAAAATACAGTCAACAGTTTCAGACACCTGAAAAAAACATTAGCACTGCATTACCTTATTGAGTTCTTCTATTCTTCGTATCAAGTAAGGGTTACTTGAAGAATTTTCAAAGTAGACATAATCTGAAAAAATACAGAAGGAAACCAAAAGTTAAGAAGTATGTTTTGCTTCAAAGTATAAACACTTGAAATGGCATTGCTTAAAAACCCCCAAATACACAAAATGATACTGCACTACCTTCATTTTAGCAGCAAGCACAATTCCAGTGACCCATCTAAATCCAATAATTGAAGAGATGCATAATCATAATCCAGTCTAACTTCACATAACATTTAATATAAGAAACTAATGAGAATATAATATAAGAAATATAATACAAGTTTCTTGTAATAAGAAACTAATAAGAAATTAATGACATTTGAAGGCTGTAAAATCCCACCCTCAAAATGGGGTAAGTTACAAAAGACGTTCTCTTGCCACCTGTGCATTCAGAAAGCAATGTTTAAGATATCTCCCTGTGATAGACCATGTCCCCACTATGAGTCGCTTTACTTGCCTCCTCTCTCGTTCCATATCAAGTTCTAGCTTTTTGTCCTTGCCTTCAAGACTTGGCTTAATTCTTTCCCTCAGCCTGTCTCATCCTCTCTCCCATTTGCTCCACCTATGAACTATTTCTCAAACAACAGAATGTAAAAACAAATGACAACCTTAACTGAAAAATTGTAATAATGTGCATCTAATACAAGATCTTATTACAAAATCTGGCGTGGGTAAATAAAACAGTTTTATCATTACAGATTATAGGCTTGTCAAAAGCTAGCATAGAGCAGCCATTAACAGTTTATGGTTGCAAATATACCAGATACAGGATTTCTAGTTTGTGCTATACTGTCCACTTCCAATATAGTTTGTTGTGGTTAAAAAAGAAACAATTTACAAGTCCATTATAAGTATCTGTAACCAAATCTCAGCATCACCCACTAACAGACTATATATAGGTAGGCGTGTCTTTTTTAGTGGCTATAGAAAGGTAGATGGTGCGTAGTCAACAAGCATCAACAGTAGCAAACTCTCTGCAGATGAAATACTCACTAGGGGGTATATTAAACCATTGCACCAAAACATCAGTGATACCATAAAGCTTTTGTTTGCTAATAGGTCTTATATTTCAACTTTAATTTATATGCACAGGAAACACTTACCATACATGTTTCAAATCAGTCTCACACACATTAAGTGGCCCATCACAAGTTAAATAGGTGAAAATAATTGTGATCCAGTCCACATTAGTGAAGCTAGTTGGAAATATTTATATTATTTTAGCCTTTTTTATTAATTATTAGAGAGTGTGCTACAAATCAAGTAAAAAGAAAGTCCAAAGAGCAGAGGATGGAACAGCATTCACATTCTCTCAATAGCTCTTAAGACCTACACATTTCCAACTAGAGTACAAATATTCTTACAAAGAGACACTTCAGTGAACTCATTATAAAAAATTAAAATTCTGTGAGTTCTGTCTTAAAATACATAAGAGTTCTGTCTTAAAATGGTGCTTTAGAGGGTGGGGGACTCTTGTAAAGATGAGTTACTCTTGCTGGTGCATCAGAAATTATCCATACATAATGTGGTTAGTTCCCACAGCCCCTCTCAGGAATTGAGAGAGATTAGGAAACAAAGCTCCTTTTCCACATTACCCATCAATTATATGCACCTTCCAGAACACTAGGAGGAAGGGGGGTGGGAGACTGACAAAGAAATAGAAAAGTTTGAAAACTAAACTAAACTGGTCACATCAATAAATCATCTCCCACAAGTTTAATGCTATAGGAGTACTAAAACTAATGTATGTTTCCTCACAAAAATTTGCACAAAGGGGTGCAATATTTCCTTATCACCACCTGCCCAACTGAGGTCATTTTCAGAAAACTGTATCTGTACATAGTGGCTAAAGCTCACAAATGGACAATGGAACATGGCGAGCCTAAAGGTTCTGGCACAGTTGGGAAAATATCAGTTTGTCTGACAAAGGGGGATGGAGGGGAGGAAGCAATAGTACAGAGCTTGTCTCAGCCCCTTCTAGTCTGACCTCCTGTACAACACAGGCCCGAGAACTGCCTCACAATAATTCCTAGATCAGATCTTTCAGAAAAGCAGCCAATCAGGATTTTAAAATGGTCAGAGATGGAGAATCCACCACGACCCTTGGTAAAATTTTCCAGTGGATAATACTCTGACTGTTAAATAGGTACACCTTCTTTCCAGTATGAATTTTGTCTAGCTTCAACTTCCAGCCATGGGAGCATGTTATATCTGTCTCTGCTGGATCGAAGAGTCCATTATTAAATATTTGTTCTCTATGTAGATACTTATAGACTGTGATCAAGTCACGCCTTAACCTTCTCTTTGTTAAGCTAAATAGATTGAGCTTCTAAACTTTAATCACGCTGTTGGCTCTTCTCTGAACACTCTCCAATGTAACACCATTCATCCTGAATTGTGAAGACCAGAACTGGGAATAGCATTCTAATAGCAGTTGCACAAGTACCAAATACAGAGGTAAAATAACCCCTCTACTGCTACTCCAGTTTCCCCTGTTTATGCAGCCAAGGATCACATTAGCCCTTTTGGCCATAGTGTTGCACTGGGAGCTCATGTTCAGTTGATTATTCACTACAACTCCCAAATCATTTTCAGTGACACCAGGTTTGCAACAGTATCCACGATAATGCCACAGCATACCTGGTAGCTGAACTCTGTGATTTTGTCCTCACCCACAACTATTTCACATTTGGGGACAATATATACCTTCAAGTCAGCGACACTGCTATGGGTACCCACATGGCCCCACAGTATGCCAACATTTTTATGGCTGACTTAGAACAACGTTTCCTTAGCTCTCGTCCCTAACGCCCCTACTCTACTTGCGCTACATTGATGACATCTTCATCATTTGGACTCATGGAAAAGAAGCCCTTGAGGAATTCCACCATGATTTCATAGATTCATAGATTCTAGGGCTGGAAGGGACCTCAAGAGGTCATCGAGTCCAGCCCCCTGCCCTCATGGCAGGACCAATTACTGTCTAGACCATCCCTGATAGACATTTATCTAACCTACTCTTAAAAATCTCCAGAGATGGAGATTCCACAACCGCCCTGGGCAGTTTATTCCAGTGTTTAACCACCCTGACAGTTAGGAACTTTTTCCTAATGTCCAACCTAAACCTCCCTTGCTACAGTTTACGCCCATTGCTTCTTGTTCTATCCTCAGAGGCTAAGATGAACAAGTTTTCTCCCTCCTCCTTATGACACCCTTTTAGATACCTGAAGACCGCTATCATGTCCCCTCTCAGTCTTCTCTTTTCCAAACTAAACAAACCCAATTCCTTCAGCCTTCCTTCATAGGTCATGTTCTCTAGACCCTTAATCATTCTTGTTGCTCTTCTCTGGACCCTCTCCAATTTCTCCACATCTTTCTTGAAATGCGGTGCCCAGAACTGGACACAATACTCCAGTTGAGGCCTAACCAGCGCAGAGTAGAGCGGAAGAATGACTTCTCGTGTCTTGCTCACAACACACCTGTTAATGCAGCCCAGAATCAAGTTTGCTTTTTTTGCAACAGCATCACCCTGTTGACTCATATTTAGCTTGTGGTCCACTATAACCCCAAGATCCCTTTCTGCCGTACTCCTTCCAAGACAGTCTCCTCCCATTCTGTATGTGTGAAACTGATTGTTCCTACCTAAGTGGAGCACTTTGCATTTGTCCTTATTAAACTTCATCCTGTTTACCTCTGACCATTTCTCCAATGTGTCCAGATCATTTTGAATTATGACCCTATCCTCCAAAGCAGTTGCAATCCCTCCCAGTTTGGTATCATCTGCAAACTTAATAAGCGTACTTATTATGCCAATATCCAAGTCATTGATGAAGATATTGAACAGAGCCGGTCCCAAAACAGACCCTTGCGGAACACCACTCATTATACCTTTCCAGCAGGATTGGGAACTATTAATAACTACTCTCTGAGTACGGTTATCCAGCCAGTTGTGCACCCACCTTATAGTAGCCCCATCTAAGTTGTATTTCCCTAGTTTATTGATAAGAATATCATGCGAGACCGTATCAAATGCCTTACTAAAGTCTAGGTATACCACATCCACCGCTTCTCCCTTTCAACAATTTCCATCCCACCATCAACCTCAGCCTAGACTAGTCCACACAAGTGGTCCATTTCCTAGATACTACTGTGCTAATAACCGATGGTCACATAAACACCACCCTATACCGGAAACCTACTGACCACTATACTTACCTACATGCCTCCAGCTTCCATCCAGGACACACCACATGATCCACTGTCTACAGCCAAGCTCTAAGATACAACCGCATTTGCTCCAATCTCTAAGACAGAGACAAACACCTACAAGATCTCTATCAAGCATTCTTAAAACTACAATACCCACCTGCTGAAGTGAAAAAACAGATTGACAGAGCCAGAAGAGTACCCAGAAGTCACCTACTACAGGACAGGCCCAACAAAGAAAATAACAGAACGCCAGTAGCCGTCACCTTCAGCCCCCAACTAAAACTTCTCCAGCGCATCATCAAAGATCTACAATCTATCCTGAAAGATGATCCCTCACTCTCACAGATCTTGGGAGACAAACCAGTCCTCGCTTACAGACAGCCCCCCAACCTGAAGCAAATACTCACCAGCAACCACACACCATACAACAAAAACACTAACCCAGGTACCTATCCTTGCAACAAGGCCCAATGACAACTCTGTCCACATATCTATTCAAGTGACACCATCATAGGACCTAATCACATCAGCCACACCATCAGGGGCTCGTTCACCTGCACATCTACCAATGTGATATATGCCATCATGTGCCAGCAACGCCCCTCCGCCATGTACATTGGCCAAACCGGACAGTCTCTACGCAAAAGAATAAAACAGACACAAAACTGACATCAGGAATCATAACATTCAAAAACCAGTAGGAGAACACTTCAACCTCTCTAATCACTCAGTGACAGACGTAAAGGTGGCAATTTTGCAACAGAAAAGCTTCAAAAACAGACTCCAACGAGAAGCTGCTGAACTTGAATTAATATGCAAACTAGATACCATGAACTTAGGTTTGAACAGAGACTGGGAGTGGCTCGGTCATTACAAAAATTGAATCTATTTCTCCTAGTTAAGTATCCTCACACTTTTGTGTCAACTGTCCAAAATGGGCCATCCTGATTATCACTTCAAAAGTTTTTTTCCCCTGCTGATAATAGTTCCTCTTAATTAATTAGTCTCTTACAGTTGGTATGGTTACTTCCACCTTTTCATGTTCTCTGTATGTAAAAATATCTTCTTACCATATGCTCCATTCTATGCATCCAATGAAGTGGGCTGTAGCCCACAGAAGCTTATGCTCAAATAAATGTGTTAGTCTCCTAGGTGCCACAACTACTCCTGTTCTTTTTGCTGATACAGACTAACACGGTTGCTACTCTGAAACTTGTCAAAGATAGAGCAGGACAACAGTGAGTCGCCACTGAAACACGGGCTACCATGAACACATAAGAACAGCCATACTGGGTCAGATCAAAGGTCCATCTAGCCCAGTATCCCGTCTTCTGACAGAACAAGGAGTAATGGTCTCAAGTTGCAGTGGGGGAGGTTTAGGTTGGATATTAGGAAAAACTTTTTCACTAAGAGGGTGGTGAAGCACTGGAATGGGTTACCTAAGGAGGTGGTGGAATCTCCTTCCTTAGAGGTTTTTAAGGTCAGGCTTGACAAAGCCCTGGCTGGGATGATCTAGTTGGGGATTGGTCCTGCTTTGAGCAGGGGGTTGGACTAACTGACCTCCGGAGGTCCCTTCCAACCCTGAGATTCTATGATTCTGACAGTGGTCAATGCCAGGTGCCTCAGAGGGAATGCGCAGAACAGGTAATCATCAAGTGATCCATCCCATTGCCCATTCCCAGCTTCTACCAAACAGAGGCTAGGGACACCATCCCTGCACATCCTGGCTAATAGCCAATGATGGACCTATTATCCATGAACTTATCTAGTTCTTTTTTGAATCCTGTTATAGTCTTGGCCTTCACAACATCCTCTGGCAAGAAATTCCACAAGTTGACTGTGCATTGTGTGAAAAAAATACTTCCTTTTGTTTGTTTTAAACCTGCTGTCCATTAATTTCATTTGGTAATCTCTAGTTCATGTGTTATGAGGAGGAGAAAATAACACTTCTCTATTTACTTTCTCCACACCAGTCATGATTTTATAGACCCTCTATCACATCCCTCCTTAGTTGTCTCTTCTCCAAGCTGAAAACTCCCAGTCTTATTAATCTCTCCTAATATAGAAACCGTTCCATACCCCTAATCATTTTGGTTGCCCTTTTCTGAGCCTTTTCCAATTCCAATCTAAGTTCCCTCTAAGCTGTGCGGCTGCCTATTAAGCGCCACGCAGGCGCTTAGGGCTGTGGCGTGGAGAGATACCTCTCCTCCAGCCACGGACCTAACATGTTGCCCCGGGCCTCAACCCAGCCTGGCCTGGACAGTACCGGGTTTATAATGGCGCCAGGCCCACACTCAGCAGAGGCCCCATGGCCCGGCCAGGCGCTCCACTTCACCTGGCTCCTCTCCGGCCCCTCCCCCGCACTCCTCTAGGCCCAGGGCTTCACCCCATGCCGCCATACCCACTCACTCCTCTGAGACAGCTGGCTGAGGGCTCCTTTCTCTGCCCCCACCCTCTGTCACTCTTCGCCTCCCATCACCAGCAGGTGCCTGCCAGTGACGGGGTAGGTGGACGTAAATGAGCCCACAGCCACTGCTCTGGGACGCTGGTGAGGAACGGTTCACCTCTTCGCGCTCCCCCAGACTGTGAACGGACCTGCCGCAGGCAGAGCAGAGGTGCCCCAACCTAGCCCAGGCTGCTGCTGGGAGAGATCGGGGGGAAGAAGACCTCTCTCTCCACTGAAGCTCCAGAGTCCCCTCCCGCACCCCAAACCCCTCATCCCCATTCCAGAGCCCACACCCCCAGCCAGAGCCCGTACCTCCCCACCTCAATCCTCTGCTCCTTATTCTCAGCCCCACCCCAGAGCCCGCATGCCCAGCCAGAGCCCTCACCCCCACCTGCACCCCAACCCTCTGCCCCAGCCCTGAGCCCCCTCCCACAGTCTGAACCCCTCGGCCCCACCCCCGCCAGATGAATTTTGTTATGTGCACTAATATGGAGGACTCATCACATCCATATTGGTGCACATAATAAAATTCATTCCCCACGTGCATGTGAAAAATTAGAAGGAACACTGATTCCAATACATCTTTTCTGAGATGGGGCGACCACACCTGCACGCAGTATTCAAAATGTGGGTGTATCATGGATTTATATAGAGGCAATATATTTTCTGTCTTATTATCTATCACTTTCTTAATGATTCCCAACGTTCTGTTCACTTTTTTGATTGCCGCTGCACATTGAGTGGATGTTTTCAGAGAACTATCCACAATGACTCCAAGATCTTTCTTGAGTGGTAACAGCTAATTTAGACCCCATCATTTTATATATATAGCTGGGATTATGTTTTTTAATGTGCATTACTTTGTATTCATCAACATTGAATTTCATCTGCCATTTTGTTGCCCAGTCACCTAGTTTTGAGAGATCTTTTGTAGCTCTTTGCAGTCTCCTTGGGACTTAACTATCCTGAGTAGTTTTGTATCATCTGCAAATTTTGTCACCTCACTGTTTACCCCTTTTTCCAGATCATTTATGAACATGTTGAATAGGACTGGCCCCGGTACAGACCCTAGGGAGACACCACTATTTACAGCTCTCCATTCTGAAAATTGACCATTTATTCCTACCCTTTGTTTCCTATCTTCTAACCAGTTACCGGTCCCATGAGAGGACATTTCCTCTTGATCCCATGACAGCTTACTTTGCTTAAGAAAGCCTTTGGTGAGGGACCTTGTCAAAGGCTTTCTGAAAATCTAAGTACACTATATCCACTGGATACCCCTTGTCCACATGCTTGTTGACCCCTTCAAAGAATTCGAATAGAAATCATCCCTCACCAGTCTCTTTACAAAAACCATGTTGACTCTTCCCCCAACAAATTAGTTCATCTATATGTCTGACAATTTTGTTCTTTACTATAGTTTTAACCAGTTTGCCCAGTACTGAAGTCAGACTTACCAGCCTGTAATGGCTGGGATCACCTATGGAGCCCTTTTTAAAAACTGGGGTCACATTAGCTATTCTCCAGTCATTTGGTACAGAAGCTGATTTAAATGATAGGTTATAAACTACAGTTAGTAGTTCTGCAATTTCACATTTGAGTTCCTTCAGACCTCTTGGGTGAATATCTGGTCTTCATGACTTATTACTGTTTAGTTTATCCATTTGTTCCAAAACCTCTGTGATGAGTTTGGTCACAAAGACCACCTTGGGACTGTCACCTGACATGCTGAAGTTACCTCTGAACCCGTTTTCCTTACCAGCTTGGGACTTCCAGAACCCTGCCTTGTTGAGCCAGACACACTAGCGTACTGCAACACAGACCCAGGTTTGTACCACGCCCCCAGCTGTAGATTTTAACCAAAAACTGCTCAGCAGTTCACCTATCTGCAGCACCCAGACACCCAGTTCCCAATGGGATCCAAATGCCAAATAAATCCGTCTTACTCTATATAAAGCTTATACAAGGTAAACTCAAATTGTCCGCCCTCTATAACACAGAGATATGCACAGCTGTTTGCTCACCCAGATATTAATCACTTATTCTGGGTTAATTAATAAACAAAAGTGATATTAGGTATAAAAAGTAGGATTTAAGTGGTTTCAAGTGATAACAGACAGAACAAAGTAAGTCACCAAGCAAAATAAAGCAAAAACACGCAAGTCTAAACCTAATACATTAAGAAACTGATTACAGGTAAAATCTCACCCTCCGAGATGTTCCAATAAGCTTATTTCATAAACTAGACTCCTTCCTAGTCTGGGCCCAATCCTTTCCCCTGGTACTGTCCTTGTTAGTTCCAGCAGACATCTTAGGTGGAAAACAGAGGGTCTCTCATGACTGGTCTCCCTTTGTTCTGTTCCATCCCCTTTTATAGCTTTGGCACAAGGCCAGAAACTCGTGTCTCTCTGGGTCCCCACCCCGCTTTCTAAATGGAAAAGTACCAGATTTAAGATGGATTCCAGTATCATGTGACCTGGCCACATGTCCTGTGAGATTTCATTCTTCATTAGCCATGGGCTGGCCACAGGTACACAGGAAGGCTTGCAGGTAAATAAACCCATTCACAACCAATTGTCCTAGTCAATGTGAGCCATCAAGATTCTAAGCCATCATTAATGGCCCACACTTTGCATAATTACAATAGGACCTCAGAGTGATACTTCATATTTCTAGCTTCAGACACAAGTCTCATACATACATACAAATAGGAGAAATATATTCAGTAGGTTATAACCTGTTATGATACCTTACAAGAGATCTTTTGCATAAAGCATACTCCAGTTATATTATATTCACATTCATAACCATATTTTCATAAAACATATGGAGTGCAACGTCATAACCTCCTCTAATGACACCTCAGAGTCTTACATATCAAACCTGTCCTCCACTCTCTTTACTGACTTCATGCAGAATTCTGTGTCAGAGGTCAAGGATTCAGTCTTCCCAGGTCATTGAACACCTTGCTTAGGTTACCTAAGAGAGCACCTAATGACTGATGAAGGCTGATTGATAACTTCCCCCCTCAGGTATAATGTAGCTTTCTACAGTAAAGGTAAACAGAGCAGCAAATGGAGAACAGCATGTGTATATATTTAAAAAAGTAAAACAAAAAACACTCCACTGCCCACACCTTACCCCCTGAGGGAGGATGAAAGAACAAACACCACGTGACAGCTGTTATCAGGTCACTTAATGCACTAGTGGAAGGTACTCAGATACTGGGTGATGAGCCTACATAGAATAGTTAGGCCTGGAACATTGCAGTCTGGAGACCACAGAAGGACTCGTGTTTCAGTTAAGCACACAAGACTCTGGAATTCTGTCTAATACCATTCTGTCTACCATATAAATTACTGGTCCATATAACGCAGTCTGCCCAATAACTAAAATCTTTTGAGAGAGATTGGGTTAACTGCTGAGATAAATTGTACTAATCTGTGGAAAAGTAACAATTACAGATACTTATATCGGTATATAAGCACCACATCCTGCTCTTCTCTGGTAACGATAAGGCATTGAAGAATAAGGCAGGCTGATGGACTGACTGGGGTGAAAAATCAAAGACCATCTTTGATAAAAATTTGGGGTGCTGGATGTAATACCACCTTCTCTTTATGGATACTGTGTAAGGTGGGTCAGTCTTTAGTTCATGGATGTCAGAACTCTAGAAAGACCACTAGAAATGAAATCATCAACAAAAGATGGTGCAGAGAACATCTCGACATTGGCTCAATGGATCATTTAGTCTACAGTCAAGACATAAAAGACCCACATTATCTTAAGAATTTTCAAGTCCTCATTTTCTTCTGATGTTAATCAATGTCCAACTGCCACATTACTAGTTAAACATCTGAGTCATCTTCTCAAAACCACCTCCCTCTCACATTTCTCTGCAGTTATTCTAGTTTCCATTATTTATAATATATTCTATAAAAGTAAGTAAAAGCATGAAGCATATTACAGGCTGATTTGTACAGCAATTTGTAAAAAATGCTGAATGACTGAAGTCTAGTTTCCATTTTAATTAGAGGTCTACTGTAAAAAAGTCTCTCTCTGGAAAGTACCTCGTCTACCCAATTAACAGGCATACATAATGCAATTAGAGGCATCTCTGCTAGATATTCCATTGACTATAGAATCTGTGGATAACAATTTTCAAAAGAAGTAAGCTGGACCTTCTACATTCCTCCACCTTTACAGCTGCCCCGAAGTAAAACAAACAATCAGACCACAGCTGGGGATTTCTATGTGATTTTCCTCTTCACTACCCACACTCTGCTCCTGAATCCTAACCAGGAATCTATTATCAACAAAGAAAGAGCAAGAGAAAACACCCTCCTTCCCAAAGAGGAACTTAAGATACTAATTGTGAATTGCATTTACAAAACTGAACACAGAAAATGTTTGTTCACTTTGACCTCTGGGCCAGAAGCTGGATCAAGACTTTTGTAGCCAGAAGGTAACTGTGGGAAGGCATATATCAATTTCCCTTTTTTCTTAGGGTATAGAGTAATTATCCCTGACAGACAGACAGTGCTGTATGCAGAATGCCAGTAAGCTTGGTGTCCACAGAAAACACTTCTACAATTGCCACAATTATTCACTCACCTATATACACTCACACACATACAATACAGAACGGCTAAGATGCCTAATATCCATGTGGGCCTACTGCTGCAACCCTTGTCCCTCTTTCCCTACTGCAGGGGTGTGCAAACTATGCCCTGCAGGCCACATCTGGCCTGGCCTGCCCGGCCCCTGAGCTCCCAGCTGGGGAGGCTCCCCCCTTCCCCGCTTTCCCCCTATCCTCACAGCCTCAGGGCGCCGCGCCGCCAGCAGTCTGGCCCGCCGCTCCTGGGCAGCGCTGCAGCGGCGGGGCTGCGAGCTCCTGCCGCTCTGAGTGGCATGGTAAGGGGGTGGGGATGTGCGCTCCTGAGGGGCCTCATGTCTAGCTCCAGAGGGCCGCACGGCTGTAGTAAGGGGGCCAGGTCCGGGGGGTTGGATAAGGGGCAGGGGGTCCTGGGGCAGTCAGGGGACAGGGGATGGTTGGATGGGGGCGGAGGTCATGGGACAGGGAACGGGGTGGTTGAATAGGCGTGAGAGTCCTGAGGGGGTCTATCAGGGGTGTGGATAGGGGTTGGGACAGTCAGGGGACAGGGAGCAGGGGACGGTTGGATGGGGCGGAGGTTCGGGGGGGGGGGGGGAGGTCAGGGGACGGGGAGTGGGGGAGTCTCAGGGGGGTGGTTAGGGTTGGGGGGTCTAGGGAGGGGGTGGTCAGGGGACAAGGAGCAGGGTGATTGGATGGGTCGGCGGTTCTATGGGGGGCAATCAGGGGGCAGGAAGTGGGTGGGGGTTGGATGGGGGCGGGGCCAGGCTGTTTGGGGAAGCACAGCCTTCCCTACCCGGCCCTCCATACAATTTTCCAATCCCGATTTGGCCCTTGGGCTAAAAAGTTTACCCACGCCTGCCCTACTGCCTCACCATCATTTTCAGTCACTTCAGAATTTTAGATTAGAAACACTTCAGGCCAGGGACCACTATTTACAAAGTCTTCTGTGAACTACCTAGCACCTTGGGGGTGCTATAAAATAATACTAATGCCCAGACATTATGAATGCACCTATCTCCAGAATGCCCAACTCAAAAAAGGTTGGGTCGACCATCTCCTAAACCACAATTTTTTCATAAGGGTAGTAAAAGGTATCGCATCCTAACAGTCCAACTCAGGTTATGTTTTCTACCTACACCACAGGAAAAGAAATGTCCTGTGGGATACTGCCAGGCCCCATCCCGTAGGGCTCCCCAAACAAAGTGGTGTGATTCTATTCCTTTCTGCTTGTATATGAAGTGTAGATACTTAAGTGTCTGCCTTAGCTAGAAGTGCAAGAGTATTTAGAGTCACATTTTATTTCCAGAACATTCACATAAAGCTTATGGGTTTCTCTCTCTAAAGGATGTTGAGGATTGAAAAACAAGAACACTAAGTGTGCCTACTCCAACTGTATTGGACAAATTTAGAAGTCTTTTTCCAACTGTGGATTGCCATGGAACTGGCTTAGCAACCAAAGATATTCTTATGCCACACAGAGGTGGCTTTTGTGGGTAAGGCACAAGAACATGACTCCTGACACCTGGGTTCAGTTCCAGTTCTGCCAGACTTCATGTGGTACCTTGGACAAGTCATTTAACCTCTCTATGCCTGATATCCAGTAGTAAAGATGGGAATTAAATAATATTTTCCTACCTCACAGGACTGTTGAAGATATTTTCATTAGTGTACGTAGTATATGAATACCTCACAAATGATGAGGTCCATGAGTACCAGGTACAAGTAGTACGACTAATCACCAGATACTTCAGGTTCCACTGATGTTGTCAAATGTGTGCCACGAGCCTGCTGGTGCCACCATCAGGCCAACAAACCTGATTAAAAAAAAGCTTTAGCTCAAATTCCCTCTGCCAGATGTAGTCTTCTGGACCTTGAGCTGTTTCACGAAGTCTCTGAGACCTGGACTAGTCTTCCTATTTTACTGTGACTAAGCACATTAAAAAGACATCTAAGACCAACACTAAAACTAATGTTTTGAGGGTTCAGAATATTTAAGTTTTAGGATGAATACAAACACTATAAAACAGAGTGAGCTGGCTCAGTGACCACTATGTCAGATGGAACGAAAAACCTAGGATGGTTAGATGATGGAGAAAAGGGTCTTTAACCCAAGACTGGAATGTACTAATTGGCAACTGATGCACACAACTTCTAACAGTGTAACGCTTATAAAAGGTTCCATGGCTTGTGAGACAGAGCACAACTTCTATGACTAATTACCTGGTGTGAACACAGCAGTTCCTCAGAGATGGCAAAATGAAGCAGAGTTACTCCCAAACCACCAATTTCACTACTTCGTTGAGATCCAGAAGCTTGCTCTCAATGGTTACAGGGACCCCTGGACTTCCATGCTGTTGTGTGAGGCAGAAGCCTGCAACTTCTCAGATCTGAATTGGCAGTGACTGTCCTCCCCACTGAGCACAAATCCACCCAGAATCCCAATTTAGGATGTTCATAATCACTTGGTATTTTCTAGTCCAGGGGTCTGAAACACGCGGCCCGCAGGACACATGCGGCCCGTGGAGTTATTTCCTGCGGCCCACCATAGGTGCCGACCTCACTGGCAGCCAAGCTCCAAACATTACTGAATGTTTATATTTTATTAAAACCCCTCTTTGCATTACAGTTTTTAAAAAGTTAATACATTGACTTTTAATAGAATACTATATTACTCTTCTTTTTCTCATTTTTGACTATACTTTTGTATCATTGTATGAAAAAGTTTCAGTAATGTGGCCCTCAGGCCAATTTACTAGTTCTCATGTGGCCCTTGTGGTGATTTGAGTTTGAGATCCCTGGTCTAGTCCAAGGACTGATAAACTACCTAACATTCCCAGCCAAGAACCCATTGGGCTGAGAATCATCAGTGGTCTCTTGACAGTCACTCAAACATCTCAGGGAATGCCTCTGGGTCATTAACAAACTCCCTATTACTAGAGCAGTCTGCCCCATCTGATATATTAGCTCCAATATGGGTTGCTGCTACTCAATCACAGCAAGTTATTACCGCTGCATAAGTTGCGGCAGCTCTGCCAATGACTAACATCCCGCACTCCACTGTGTTAGTTTACAGAGACTCCACTTGGAGTTCTGAAGCCTCACAATCCAGAGACCACCTGCAAGCTGCTGGAGGAAATCTTGTTTTCTACCTCCAGGTTTTAGAATACATAAGGACTTAACTGTGTATGTGGATATTCTGAGGCCCCGGTCTACATTACAAAGTTAGGTCAACGTGAGCCACCTTGCATTGACTCAGTCATGCATGTGTCGACACCTAAATTTGTCTCCCACCAATGTAAGTGCCCCATTACAGCGATGCAGTAACACCACTTCCCCAAGGGGTCTTGAGCCATGGTCAATGTACTGAGGCCAACACAGCATGAGTGAGCAAACTTATGTCAACCCTAACAGTCCTCCTGCCGATGTAACACAAAGCTCGACACAGACTGTTTTGGTCAAAATTATGAACTTCACTGCCCAGAGATCATGGAGACCAGAAGCCCATCCCCACTTTAAGCCTTGAGAATTTTTGAAATGTCTTTTCCTAATTTTTCAGCTTGGCAACCACACCTAGCAACTCTCCACTGTTGCATGCAACTGCCCAGCTGACCACATGCTCCAGACGCACTCCGGCTTGAAGTAGACAGAAGATGTTGGATCTCCCGGGCCTGTGGGGAGAACAGTCCGTGCACGCACAGCAGCGGATACGTAAGAGCAGGTTGCATGGGGAATATAGGAGAAGGGGTACGACAGGGACCAGTAGCAGTGCCACGTGAAAGCGAAGGAACTGCTGAAGGCATATCAGAAGGCCAGGGATGCCAACGGTCTATCAGGTGCCATGCCTCAGACCTGCCACTTTCACAAAGATCTGCATGACATACTTGGAAGAAACCCTGCCACCAACTTGCAGACCACCGCGGATACTTCCGAGAAGCCCAAATCACAGACCCCTGGCATGAACAGAAAGGAAGAGGAGGTGGGGAAGATTCTGCAGCCATTGCTCATCATACCAAGCCTGCACTATGATGCAACCCCACCAGTGAGTGCTCATTTCCCAGAAGCAGCACTTCACCATCTGCAGCTGCTCCATGAATGCCGCCAATAACCTTGAACTGGTTCTCGCTATGTCCCTCAGCAATCTCTCCTCCAAGAAATCACCATGTTCCTCGCTGATTCAATTCTTCTTACAGTTCTGCAAATACCAGAGGATCGTTCATCCTGTGCTCGCAACGCTTATGACAATTAGTGCAGTGCCATGCAGGCTCCATGCTTTGTGTCAAAGATGGTGAACAGCAAGGAAGGGCTGAGCAGGTTTGTGAGGTTTTTTTTTAAAAAGGGCTCAAATTTTTAGGTGACATTATGGGATGTAAACAGCTGCACTCTGGGAAGTTGAACCCTTGCTCCCAGTCACCCCTTCCTGGCTCATTTCTGCCCCAACTTGCACTGTCAAAACTTCCCAAAAGACAGTGTGCTGGATGATGGCAGGTTGCACACTGATACCTACCCATGGTGCACTGCACTGTGCAATTACACAAGCACTCCTAATGAGCATGCACACTCACAAGCAATATACTAACTGCAGCAGCTTTATGCCAGTGTAATTTGCACCAACGTTTTAGTGTAGAATAGCTTTACTCCAGAATGTGCATGTCCACAGAATAATTCAGGTATAATTTCATGTGTAGACAAGCAGTTAAGAGAAACCGCAGCCATTTTACATAAACAAAACGCAGCACATGCAACACTTTCACAAATACCTTCCCTTCCAATTAATGAATTGGCATTTTTAGTTTCTTATACTTCTGCCAAGAGCTCAATGGGCCTTCAACCTTTAGACCTTACACAAGTGTACAGGACTATGCAGGAAGCCAACACCCCGCTTGCTGGAAGCCAGGTAAGGCAACATTACCATACCACCTAGATGCCAAGTACTTCTGTGTGCATGCATGCACACAAAGAGTTAGAATAAGTTTTGGTTTTGCAATATCATCAGTTCTAGCAGTATTCCCCATTTTAAGTATATGAAGCATCTCTGAAACCTGTAAAACTAGGATGAATGTGTATATAATTATACACAATAAATTCAATATACCTCCACCCCCTAAAACCTCCATTACTTTTTTAAAAAGTTAAGTTTGCAAACAAATATTCACAAGTCAAGAAATGTCATGGACTCCAGGAATACCCCTAGTTTTGGCTCTTCCCTTATACAAATAACCTAAAATACAGTCTTTATAAACAATCACACACACACAGAGAACACTTGGTTAGAGACTATGTACTGCACGAGCAGTGGCTCCCTGTGAACACTAAATATGGCAGGAGTGTGGCAGAGCTGTGCCTCATTTTAGGCCAAATTCTATTTGCAATTACAATAGCATAAACCCACACGATGACATTTGATATGAGACACACACCCAGAGGGGGAAAAAGGTTAAAATCAGACTAAAGAAATTAGAATATGTATGTGCACGAGTGAAGGACCCATGCATTTGAGGAGGCCAGGTCTCCATAAGAGGTGTGTGGAGGAAGACTGAGTAGAAATTTGCAGACATGAACATCTTCAAAACATAAGGACAGATTTAAAGTCAGCATATTTACGCATACATGGTTGTTTCCTGAAAGAGCAATTTCTTCTCTCACTGGTTAGGTTCACTATTTCCAATAAGGGATTTCCCCTCTGCTCTGCAGAACTGGAGGCAGGGCGACATCAATAACCGAGGACAGGCCTCTATCAGTCTAGCTTCTCCCCTTAACTAATCTAAGATTATGCATCTAGATTCCGAAATATTAATCCCATATCCCCATTCCACTTTCTTCAGAATGAGGAAAATTTACATCTAAGGAAGGATGGCCTGATTAATCTGGCCACTGAGAGAAGGAAACAAAGTGAGTCAGTTTTAAATCTATCCAGCAATGACCTAGTTCACCACTCCCAAAACTAGGATTTTAACAGCAGAGGCACTCTGTGACAATGTCTTTTACTCAAAAGTAGTACATAGCTGAAGAAAAAAACCAAAACAACAACAACAACATTTTGTCTTAAGTGGGATTGCTGCAGTCCATACCTCCCTTGTAAAGGTAGCATGCAGTAAAGACTGTATATCTAGTTTATAAATGTCTAGAAAATGTATGAACAGAAGACCACAGCCACCTTTCAAATCTCTTCATTGGAAATGTAAGAATTTTCTGCTGCAAAAATAGAGAGACTAATCTGGACCACAGTTTTTCCAGGAGGTGTAATAGCTTTAAATGTATAAGCTTTTTAATACACAGCTTTAACAATGTAGCACTGGAGAAATTTGAAGGGTTCCCCCAGCCCCCTTTTGACTACCAGATAATGGAGAACAAGCAGATCCGTGTACTTTTACAAAAACCTTTTCCGATGCTAGCAATGCTCTAAATGCTTCCTCCATCCAGTCACTCTCATTTTTTTCCCCATTGGGTGCACCAGGCAGGGGCAATAAGGAAACAGGCACATCCTCTCCAAACATGAAAAATAGCAGTTACAATAACATTGGTCCAGTCTGAGTGGTAGACAGGTATATTAGTGAGATTCCATAAGAAAGGCTCTTAGCTGTGAAATGGTATTATTGCTACTAGGAATTCTAACCTGAAGATAAGATAGAGACACTGAGCCCTGGTCTACACTTGGCAGGGGGGGAAGAGGGGAAATCGACCTAAGATATGCAACTTCAGCCACGAGAATAGTGTAGCTGAAGTCGACGTATTTAGATCGATTTACCGTGGCGTCTTCACGGCAGTGAGTCGACTGCTGCCGCTCCCCCATCAACTCTGCCTGCGCCTCTCGCAGCGGTGGAGTACCGGAGTCGACAGGAGAGCACTTGGGGGTCGATTTGTAATCGACCCCCGATAGATCGACTGCTACCCGCCGATCCGGTGGGTAGTGTAGACATACCCTGAGTGTTAGTATGGTTTTGAAAGAGGATGCTATAAGGAGATTAAGAACAAGATTAAGCTTCCAGGGCACTACCTGGAGAATTAAGAAGCACTTTTGCGCTCCAAAATCATTCATATGGTGTGGTCAGGAAATCAATCCCTGTAAATCCACTCCCAGTGTCCTAGAGACAGAAGAAACATGTTTGTATAAAGCATTTAACTTCAGGCTCACTAAGAGACGTCACCCTGTAGGAAACCTAATATAACAGGTATATTGGCAGACTGGGTTTGCCCAGCAGCAGAGCAGGGGCTATCCTGTTTATTGCACTCAGTGTAGCATGAATGATTACCTGCCCTGTGGGCGGGTAGCGTATGTGTGCATTCGGTGCAAGGAGCTCCTGGCCCTCAGAGACCGCTTACAGGCTTTGGAGGCCAGGGTGGTGGAACTGGAGGAGCTAAGGGAGGCAGAGAGGTATGTTGATGAGGCTTTCAGGGACACTGTAGACTTGTCCCACCTCCAGTCAGACAGCCCCTGCGCTGTTGAGGAGGATGAAAACCCCAGGGAAGGAGAGCAGTCAATGGGAGCAGAGGGAAACCTTCCCATAGTTGGGACCCTCCTTCCAGGTAGTGTTGGGGTATCCTCTCGCACTGAGGTCACCTCTCCGGGGGAGGGAACTCCAATCAGTAGGAAAAGGCAGGTGTTAGTAATGGGAGATTTGATCATTAGAAACATAGATAGCTGGGTTTGTGATGACCGGGAGAACCGTATGGTGACTTGCCTGCCTGGTGCAAAGGTTGCGGATCTCTCGAGGCATCTAGATAGACTTATTAGTGCTGGGGAGGAGCTGGTGGTCATGGTACATGTAGGTACCAATGACGTAGGGAAGGGTAGGAGAGATGTCCTGGAGGCCAAATTTAGGCTGCTAGGAAAGAGACTGAAATCCAGGACCTCTATGGTGGCATTCTCAGAAATGCTTCCAGTTCCACACGCAGGGCCAGGTAAGCAGGAAGAGCTTCAGAGTCTTAATGCGTGGATGAGACGATGGTGTAGAGAGGAGGGGTTTAGATTTATTAGGAACTGGGGAAACTTTTGGGATGGGGGGAGCCTAAACAGGAAGGATGGGCTCCACCTAAACCAAAGTGGAACCAGACTGCTGGCACTTAACATTAAAAAGGTTGTAGAGCCGTTTTTAAACTAAGAGATGGGGGAAAGCCGACTGCTGCAGAGAAGCACATGGATCGGACAGAGACTTCGCTTACAGGGGGGTCTACTGATAGAGATTCGCTAGGTTTTAGACAGTAGGAGAGGGTGGAAAAAGATAAAGGAGGGGCCAGATCAGACAAGAAACTTTCACATAAAAAAGAATCTGACACATCTGAAAAGGGCAGACAAATAAACAGTGACCAGTTTTTAAAGTGCTTGTACACAAATGCCAGAAGTCTAAATAATAAAATGGGTGAACTAGAGTGCCTTGTGTTAAAGGAGGATATTGACATAATAGGCATCACAGAAACCTGGTGGAGTGAGAACAATCAACGGGACACAATTATTCCGGGGTATAAAATATATCGGAAGGACAGAACAGGTCTTGGGGGGGGGGGGGGGGGGGGAAGAGGAGTGGCACTATATGTGAAAGAAAATGTAGAATCAAATGAAGTAAAAATCTTAAATGAATCCACATGTTCCATAGAATCTCTATGGATAGTAATTCCATGCTCTAATAAGAACATAACAGTAGGGATCTATTATCGACCACCTGATCAGGACAGTGATGATGAAATGCTAAGGGAGATTAGAGAGGCTATCAAAATAAAGAACTCAATAATAGTGGGAGATTTCAATTATCCCCATATTGACTGGGTACATGTCACCTCAGGACGAAATGCGGAGACAAAATTCCTCGATACTTTAAATGACTGCTTCTTGGAGCAACTGGTACAGGAACCCACAAGGGGAGAGTCAACTCTTGATTTAGTACTGTGTGGAGCGCAGGATCTGGTCCAAGAGGTAACTATAACAGGACCGCTTGGAAATAGTGACCATAATATAATAACATTTAACATTCCTGTGGTGCTAAGAATACATCAACAGCCCAACACAGTGGCATTTAATTTCAAAAAGGGAAACTATGCAAAAATGAGGGGGTTAGTTAAGCAGAAATTAAAAGGTAAAGTGACTAAAGTGAAATCCCTGCAAGCTGCATGGACACTTTTCAAAGACACCATAATAGAGGCCCAGCTTAAATGTATACCCCAAATTAAAAAACAAAGTCAAAGAACTAAAAAAGAGCCACCGTGGCTTAACAACCATGTAAAAGAAGCAGTGAAAGATAAAAAGGCATCTTTTTAAAAGTGGAAGTCAAATCCTAGTGAGGTAACTAGAGAGGAGCATAAACACTGCCAAATTAAGTGTAAAAATGTAGTAAGAAAAGTCAAAATGGAGTTTGAAGAACAGCTAGCCAAAAACTCAAAAGCTAATAAAACATTTTTTAAATACGTCAGAAGCAGGAAGCCTGCTAAACAATCAGTGGGGCCCCTGGATGATAGAGATACAAAAGGAGCATTTAAAGATAAAGTTATTGCGGAGAAACTAAACGAATTCTTTGCTTCTGTCTTCACGGCCGAGGACGTTATGGAGATTCCCCAACCTGAGCCGTCTTTTGTAGGTGACAAATCTGAGGAATTGCCACAGATTGAAGTGTCACTAGAGGAGGTTTTGGAACTAATTGATAAACTTAACTGTAACAAGTCACCGGGACCAGATGGCATTCACCCAAGAGTTCTGAAAGAACTCAAATGTGAAATTGCAGAACTATTAACTAGGGTTTGTAACCTGTCTTTTCAATCAGCTTCTGTACCCAATGACTGGAAGATAGCTAATGTAACGCCAATATTTTAAAAGGGCTCTAGAGGTGATCCCGGCAATTACAAACTGGTAAGTAACATCCGTACTGGGCAAATTAGTTGAAACAATAGTAAAGAATAAAATTGTCAGGCACATAGAACATAAATTGTTGGGCAAAAGTCAACATAGTTTCTGTAAAGGGAATCATGTCTTACTAATCTATTAGAGTTCTTCGAAGGGGTCAACAAACATGTGGACAAGGGTGATCCAGTAGACCTAGTGTACTTAGATTTCCAGAAAGCCTTTGACAAAGTCCCTCACCAAAGGCTCTTGCGTAAATTAAGTTGCCATGGGATAAGAGGGAAGATCCTTTCATGGATTGAGAACTGGTTAGAAAACAGGGAACAAAGGGTAGGAATAAATGGTAAATTTTCACAATGGAGAGGGGTAACTAGTGGTGTTCCCCAAGGGTCAGTCCTAGGACCAATCCTATTCAACTTACTCATAAATGGTTTGGAAAAAGGGATAAACAATGAGGTGGCAAAGTTTGCAGATAATACTAAGCTGCTCAAGATAGTTAAGACCAAAGCAGACTGTGAAGAACTTCAAAAAAATCTAACAAAACTAAATGATTGGGCAACAAAATAGCAAATGAAATTTAATGTGGATAAATATAAAGTAATGCACATTGGAAAAAATAACCTCAACTATACATACAATATGATGGGGGCTAATTTAGCTATAACTAATCAGGAAAAAGATCTTGGAGTCATCATGGATAGTTCTCTACAGACATCCATGCAGTGTGCAGCGGCAGTCAAAAAAGCAAACGGACGGTAGGAATAATTTTAAAAGGGATAGAGAATAAGACGGAGCATATCTTACTGCCCTTATACAAATCCATAGTGCACATCTTGAATACTGCGTACAATTGTGGTCTCCTCATCTCAAAAAGGATATACTGGCATTAGAAAAGGTTCAGAGAAGGGCAACTAAAATGATTAGGGGTCTGGAACGGGTCCCATATGAGGAGAGATTAAAGAGGCTAGGACTTTTTAGCTTGGAAAAGAGGAGACTAAGGGGGGATATGATAGAGGTATGTAAAATTATAAGTGGTGTGGAGGAAGTGAATAAGGAAAAGTTATTTACTTGTTCTCATAATAAAAGAACTAGGGGCCACCCAATGAAATTAATGGGCAGCAGATTTAAAACAAATAAAAGGAAGTTCTTCTTCACACAGTGCATAGTCAACCTGTGGAACTCCTTGCCTGAGGAGGCTGTGAAGGCTAGGACTATAACAGGGTTTAAAAGAGAACTGGATAAATTCATGGAGATTAAGACCATTAATGGCTATTAACCAGGATGGGTAAGGAATGGTGTCCTTAGCCTCTGTTTGTCAGAGGGGAGTGATGGATGGCAGGAGAGAGATCACTTGATCATTACCTGTTAGGTCCACTCACTCCGGGTCACCTGGCATTGGCCACTATTGGTGGACAGGATACTGGGCTGGATGGACCTTTGGTCTGACCCAGTATGGCCTCTCATGTTCTTATTATGTCCTTTGTTTTATACCAGGTATTCAGTTTGTATCATATGCTCGTGTATTTGTCAAACTGAAAAGTTTTTCTTGGAAAACAAGAGGTATGATAACAGAAAACTATCCTTTTCAATGATCTCCCCTCAAAGTCCAAGTTACCCAGGAAATATCCATCTAGTATCTCAGAGGAGAAGATGCAAAGGTGAATAGGATGCAATCATAAACACGTTTTAGAACCAAGATGTGTTGTGCCACAATAGAGCTTCTTAGTGTGCTTTGGTCTTTCATCAAGGCCAGGTCTACACTAGGACTTTATGTCGAATGTAGCAGCGTTAACTCGATTTAACCCTTCACCCGTCCACATTAGGAAGCAATTTATTTCGACATAAATGGCTCTTTAATTCAATTTCTGTACTCCTCCCCGACGAGGGGAGTAGCGCCAAATTCGACATGGCCATGTCGAATTCGAGGTACTGTGGACGGAATTCGACGCTAATAGCTCCGGGAGCTATCCCACAGTGCACCACTCAGTGGACGCTCAGGACAGCAATCTGTATTTGGATGCTCTGACCTGCCACTCAGGGAAAGCCCCGGGAAAATTTGAATTCCTTCTCCTGTCTGGCCAGTTTGAATCCCATTTCCTGTTTGGACATCGTGGCGAGCTCAGCAGCACTGGCAACGATGCAGAGCTCTACAGCAGAGGTTACCATGCAATCCCAGAATAGAAAGAGGGCTCCAGCATGGACTGATCGGGAAGTTTTGGATCTGATCGCTGTGTGAGGAGATGAATCCGTCCAATCCAAGCTCTGATCCAAAAGACGGAATGCAAACATTTATGAAAAAATATCCCAGGCTATGATGGAGAGAGGATACAGCCGGGATGCAAGGCAGTGCCGCGTGAAAATCAAGGAGCTGCGACAGGCGTACCAGAAGACCAAGGAGTCCAACGGACGCTCTGGATCGCAGCCACACACTTGCCAGTTTTACGAGGCACTGCATGCTATGCTCGGTGGTGCTGCCAACACTACCCCACCAGTGTCCGTGGACTCCGACGACGGGGTCTTATCTACGGCCACGTCGTCGGAGGTTTTCGCGGACGGTGAAGATGAGGAAGGAGAGGAGGAGGACGAGGCAGTCGACAGCGCTTTCACTGCTGATTTCCCCGACAGCCAGGATCTATTCATCACCCTGACTGAGCTCCCCTACGAACCCTCCCAAGGCAGCATCCCTGACCAGGAATCAGGCGAAGGATCAGCAGGTCAGTGTTTTAGACATTTATTTGGAACACAATAGGCATGGTGTGTAAGCACTGTGTTAGTATTGCTTAATTGGCCTTATGCGCTTCAGCTTGGAGTCGCTTTCCCGTGCAACTATTCGAAAAGTCTGTCAATATGTATGGGGATAGAGGAGTAATCCCCATCGGAGATCTCCGCGAAGCTCTCCTGGAGGTACAGTGACAGCTTCTGTATCACGTTCACGGGGAGAGCGGCCTTATTGTCTCCTCCATGGTAGGATACTTTCCCGCGCCATGCAAGCTGCAGGTACTCTGGTATCATTGCCTTGCATAGCATGGCTGCATACGGCCCCGGGGTTTGCTGGCATTGACGCATCATGCAGTCTCTCTCTGTCTCAGTAATCCTCATCAGAGTGATATCAGTCATGGTGCCCTGGTTTGAATGAGTGGTTTCATTAGTATAGGGAATGTTTCATTTTCCCTTTAAAGAAAGACATCCGCCGGTTTCCATTAACGCGGGGTGGGAGGGAGTTGGGAGCCAAACCATTCGCACTTAGCAGTGCGCAGGCAGGGAGAGTTCCTGGGACCGGCCACGCGAAGCGGGGGAAAGGGTAGGCGAGCCGTTCATACAGAACGGTTCGCGGGCACTTTTGGTTCCCGGGAGCGGCTACGCGGAGGGGGGGGGGGGAAGGGTAGGCGAGCCGTTCAAACACAGCGGTTCACGGGCACTTTCAGTCCCTGGGAGCGGCCACGCGGATGGGGGGTAAAGGATTGGCGAGCCGCTGTAGATGAGCGGTTTGGGCAGCAGCAGTTCCTGGCCGCAGCCGGGAACAGTGATTGAGACATGGGAGTAGAGCACTGCTGTGAAGTAATCTCTCAGCAGTCCAAACTCATCACCTTACCATGGTCTTCAGAGAGCTGATTTTCAGTGTTCGGCAAGGCTTCTGGGATCTGTACACCGGGACCCCAGACACTCAGGATAAAGACCTAATATTTGACCTTGTAGTAAGTGAACATGTGATAGGTACTGTGCTTGGTCCTATTCACAGGGAAAGAATATGGGCATTGTTCTGGAAAAAGTATCTTTCTGAGGAATTCACTCCCTTTCTCTCATCCCACAGCTGCGAGTGTCTCCCGCCCTACCCGTGGTTCTCCCTCCCATGGGCTATTGCAGATCAGGCGGCGCAAAAAGAGAACCCGGGACGACATGATCTCCGAATTGATGGTCTGTTCCCGAAGGGAGGCGGCACAGCGGAGAGAGGACGTCTCAAGGTCCGAGCGAGCAGCCAGGGAACGGGAGCAGAGGGCTGAAGCTCGCGAGGACAGGTGGCGGCAGGAAGACCAGCAGGCAACTCAAACGCTGCTGGGACTAATGAGGGAGCAAACGGACACGCTCCGGCGCCTGGTGGACGTTCTCCAGGACAGGAGACAGGAGGAAAGAGCCCCTCTATATGTACTTTCCAACCGCCCTCCCCCGCCACCAAGTCCAGTCGTCTACTCACCCAAAGTCACTAGGATGAGGGGAGGCAGGGGCCGTGGAAATATTCACTCCACCCCTGCAGACTGCTCCAGTAGCAGAAGGCTCTCATTCCCAAAACTTTAGATGGGTCCTTTCCCTCCCTCCAGCCGCACCCCTCAACACTTCCCTGCCCAGGTTTCATCTCAAAACTATTCTCACCTTAATAAAAATGTTTCTTTTGTTCAGTGCTGTTTCCCTGACTTTCTTTCACAGGACGGTTTGGTTTTCGGGTTAGTGGGTAAGGGGGTTTGTAATTGGAGACGACAGGCGCCTGACCCAGGGTACAGACAGGGGGAAAGGATCAACAGAAAGTCACACTAAAAATTGCATGCACTAGGCACACTTGTCATTCTGGGAGGGGGTTTTCATGTTCTCTACGGGGGGGGGGGGAAACTTTCTGGTGGGGGAGGGTGGCTGCTGATCTTTAGCTGCCGGCGATAGCCTGCATGACAGATCCATGCAGCAGGGGATCCGTGGCCGCAATCCACAGCGAAAAAGTCACAGAGGCCCCACCACACACAGTTGCGAATAGGAGGGGTTGATGGCTCCCTTGAAACAAGCAGTCCAGCACTTCGGACTGCTCTGGGAGCAGGAGCATGTCATTCCCCAAGCTTGGAAGCGTACTTTCCAACACTCCACCCACTCCCCAACCGCGGTATGCGTCCCAGGTTAAAACCTTAACCGAGAAACCAGTAATGGAGACGGTTCAAATAAACAATGTTTCCTTTATTGTACTTTTAAAGCGTTGAATGAAGGGGGGGAAGGGGGTTGGTAATTGGAGAGGATAGGCAACAGAAACTGGGTAAAGAAACGGGGGCAGGTTCAGCATCTGTTTAAACAAGCGTAACAGTCACTGGTTACCCCGCTCGCTCTGGAAGCTAGCTTTCAAAGCTTCCCGGATGCGCAGCGTGTCCCGCTGTGATCTTCTAATCGCCCTGGTGTCCGGCTGTGCGTAATCAGCTGCCAGGCGATTTGCCTCAACCTCCCACCCCGTCATAAACGTCTCCCCCTTGCTCTCACAGAGATTGTGGAGCACACAGCACGCTGCAATCACAATGGGGATATTTGTTTGGCTGAGATCGGAGCGAGTAAGTAAGCTTCTCCAACGACCCTTCAGACGGCCAAAGGCACACTCCACCACCATTCTGCACTTGCTCAGCCGGTAGTTGAAGAGCTCCTTTTCAGTGTCCAGGGCTCCCGTGTATGGCTTCATGAGCCATGGCATTAGCGGGTAGGCAGGGTCCCCGAGGATCACTGTAGGCATCTCCACATCCCCAACAGTTATTTTGCAGTCCGGGAAATAAACACCCTGTTGCAGCCGTCTAAACAGACCAGAGTTTTTGAAAGCACGAGCATCATGAACCTTGCCCGGCCATCCGACATTGATGTTGGTAAAACATCCTTTGTGGTCCACTAGTGCTTGCAGCACCATAGAAAAATAGCCCTTTCGGTTAATGTATTGGCTGCCCTGGTGGTCCGGTCCCAGGATAGGGATGTGTGTCCCATCAATAGCCCCGCCGCAGTTTGGGAATCCCATAGCGGAAAAGCCATCTATGATCACCTGCACGTCTCCAAGGGTCACTACCTTTGAGAGCAGCAGGTCAACGATTGCATGGGCTACTTGCATCACAGCAACCCCCACGGTAGACTTGCCCACTCCAAATTGGTTCGCGACTGACCGGTAGCTGTCAGGAGTTGCAAGCTTCCACAGGGCTATGGCCACTCGCTTCTGGATGGTCAGGGCTGCTCGCATCCGGGTGTCCTGGTGCTTCAGGGCAGGGGACAGCAAGTCACAAAGTTCCAGGAAAGTGCCCTTACGCATCCGAAAGTTTCGCAGCCACTGGGATTCATCCCAGACCTGCAGCACTATGCGGTCCCACCAGTCAGTGCTTGTTTCCCTTGCCCAGAATCGCCGTTCCACAGGATCAACGTGCCCCATTGCCACCATGATTTCTACGGTCCGGGGTCCCGTGCTTTGCGAGAGGTCTCTGCCGCTCTCAGAGTTCATGTACTCCCGGAGCTTCCGTTGCCTCCTCACCCGATTTCTCTGCATCTGATACTGGAAAAGGTGCACGATAAGGCGCGAGGTGTTGACAACGGACAGAACAGCAGCGATAATCGCGGAGGGCTCCATGCTCGCTGTCCTGTGGCGTCCAAGCTGTCAATCACCGGAAAAGGGCGCGAATTAATTGCCCGCCGGCGCTTTCACGTAGGGAGGGCGGGAGTGTGGGTCGAGTGACGACATTTCCGTATAACCACCCTTGACACATTTTCGGCCCCACAAGGCACTGGGGGCTACACCCAGAATTCCAGTGGGCAGCGGGGACTGCGGGAACTGTGGGATAGCTACCCACAGTGCACCGCTTGCAATGTCGACGCTTACCCCCTTACTGTGGACTCACAAATTCGAATTAAGGTCCTTGATGTGGAGTCGCACGATCGACCTTGCAATATCGGTTTCACAAGTTCGGTTTAACAAAAATTGAACTAGTCTCGTAGTGTAGACATACCCCAAGACTTTGGGGCTTATTTAATTCATCTCTTAGGCTTGCAGGGGCTTTTCCATTAATACTTGATTACTGTCTGGCAACAAGAGAACTGAGAGACTTAATTTCTTTTTGAAAGCAGATATAAAACCCTTTATATTGGATTTAGTGCCCTTCTGCCAAGCTTTGCTCTCTTGAGAATGTGCTGTTTCCAGTAGTAAGTATATCTAGGATTCACAACAGCCATTTTGAAACCATTTGGACAACAACCTTTCCTAGGTTCCCTCTTCAGCTACCTCAGCCTCCAAGGCAAATATCCTTATTGCCCGAAAAGTGAGTTGAGTGCCTGCTTTTTTGTGACCCTTGCTATTCTTATCAAGTTTTCCCTTTTTTCTGGTGGACCAGCTGTTAAGGACAAAAGGAAGAATTCCTTTCTGAGCATGAGCTTCCTTTCTAAAGAGCCTAAAATGCAGCACCCTCTCACTAGCTTAGATGGCCATTAAGAAAATGGTTTTAAATTCCTGAAAGTTTTTTTCAAAGGCTACAGAAGGAGAGCCCCTGAGGTTATTCAGTACCACATTAAAGCACCAAACGGATGTCTGCTAGGGAAAAAGCTGTCGCTTAACTCAAGTTAACTAATGTTTTAAGTGACGAGAAGGCAGTTTGTAGTTTTCACACAAGGTATCAGATTGAGTTAAAGACTATGGAGAAGCCTTGCATTTACTGCAGCCTGTTAACTCGCGTGTGAATTACAAACTGCCTTGTCTTCACTTGGCTTTTACCTCCTGTTATTTAACTCAAGGTAAGGACACATTCTTTTTCAGAGTGAAGACAAGGCCAAAGAGTATAGGAGACTGGACCCTATGTTCCAGCTTCTCTGTTAAACTGAAGTGCCTGACGACATCCAGGGAAGAGCACACGAAGTAAATTATTTTGCCATAAGTGACAGAGCTCAAACCTCTCTACCCATGTTGTTAGTGCTATTGGGTGTGCTGGTGCATTGCTCCTATGCTGTTTGTGGGGATTTTCTAGCTTCAAGTTTTCTGCCATCTCAGGTTGTGACCCTCAGGCTAGGTCTACACTAACCCCCCATATCGAACTAAGATACGCACCTTCAGCTACGTTAATAACGTAGCTGAAGTCGAAGTACCTTAGTTTGAACTTACCTGTGGTCCAGACGCGGCGGACAGGCTCCCCCGTCGACTCCGCCTACTCCACTCGTCGAGCTGGATTACCAGCGTCGACAAGGGAGCACTTCCTGGTTCGATTTATCGCGTCTTGACAAGACGCGATAAATCGAACCCAGAACATCGATCCCGCGCCTCCGACGTGACGGGTAAGTATAGACATACCCCTCAGAGCGGTCAGCTCACCACATCAGCAGTTAGGGTCACCACTGTTAACGCTGTTGGGTGTGCTGGTGCATTGCTCCTATGCTGTTCGTGGAGCTCAGATGCAAGCTGCACCAGCAGAGAGTGCAGCTTGCTGATTCAGTGGACCTCAATATCACTTATAAAGACAAGACCACAGGCTCAGTTCGATGACCAAGGTGGTCAGCCAGGTTTATCATCAACAAGACACTGTCCTAGTGCCCTGGCTCAACAGTTACAGGTACACCAACATGTATGCCTGCAACAAGGTATCACCACAATCAACATAACAAAATGCTGTCTTATAGGCCAATACAAAGTTGCCCCTCCTATCATTTCTACTTTTCACACACTGAAACAAACATGTTACCTATTACACTCCTGATATTGTTACCATCCTTATACCTTGTACCTGCTAGTTCAAACAAAACATCCTCATCCATTATCCTGTCAACCCCTCATCATCTTTAGTAGGGGTCGGTGTAATCTTGTACCATCCTCTCCAGTCAGGAAGTGCTTATTTGGTTAGTTGATACCTAGATATTATTCTGACAAGGCCTACTTTGGTTCATACTCTTAGACATGTTTAGGGCTCCAACAAGGCCTACAGTCTACACTGAAAAGTTATATCAGCATAGCTACATCAGCCAGGGGTATGAAAATACCACGCCCCAATTAATGCAGCTATGCTGACATAGCTATATCTACCCTGAAAAGTTATTTTGACAGAAGATGGTTTTCAGCAACATAGCTATCTTTAAAGAGGGGGTGTTCCTATATCAACAGGAAACACCCCTTCTGTCAGCACAGCCTCCATCTATACTATGGGGCTGTGCTGGCACAGTTACAGACAAAGTGTAGACATACCCCAAAAATAGTCAGGTACATACTTTTGCTCAATGCCCTGAAGATGCTCCAGGCTCTGTAAGAGACTTACTTTGCTCTTGCAGGATTGAATTTTTTGATCACATGGTTTCCATAGACTGAACAGTCATATGTGAAACAGACTAACAGCCAACAGGCTACTGGGGGCCTCGCAACGTCCCTGTGTTAGAAAAGATCTGCCCAAGATGGAAGTCAAAAAGAGTGATATGTGGCAAGATTCAAAAGCTCTGAATAGAGGAATATTTTCAACAAACTGGGACTAAGTCTAGTTTGAGAAGTTTATGAGTGAAAGTTGCAACTTTAACTTTTGCAACTAGGAAATAATATATAAACACAGAACAGTGGGCAAGTTTTTTTGCAGGTTATATTTTAAATTTCAATAAAGAAAAAAAGTAAAAAAAAAAAGCATCTTGAATAATCCTAGAATGCTTTAATAATTCTCCTGGCGGGGAGGGGGAGAAGAGAGAAATACATTTCTTGTAGCTTTTGAGAAAGAGTCAGCAACACTTTTTCTTCATATCAAGTTCAACTTAGGCTTTAACACAAAATTATGATGTTACTAAAAGAAGTAGATGAGAAAAGCCTTATTAGAAATATTCATGGCTTACATTTCCTCAGATTTTAATACCCAACACCAATTAATAGCATCCTGCCATTTATCATTAGCTTCTATCACAACTACTGGGTATTTGTGAAAAAAGCTTTGTTTCTACTTCCAGCAAGAGAAACTTGCTATCTACTAGTGGAAATCACTCATCTAAGCACAATTTTAAAGTATGAAACTTTAATTTAAAGTAATTTTGGTTACTCTTAAGGGGACTTTAATACTGAAATGCTTTTTTTCCAATAAGAGACAAACTTCTCACATAATTTTCCTAATTGTTTGGTAATTAATAAGAATTAAGGCGGTTCTACTATAATGATGGACAGTCCAACAGGCCAATTATGGATTAGTAAGAAAACAAAAAGCTTTTAAAAAGCAATGATGTTTTAAAAACACTTCATGGTATTCAAAATCTACCGTAGTTAATTTTGTAAAGTAATGGAGCCTTAGTACTACGAGACCTCATGATACTCAAGACTCATTAAAACTTCACTAGAAAAACAGAAAAGACTGAACTTTTTAAGAATCAAGTTTGTAAGTTAGAGAGGAATAAGATAGTGAGAGTCCAATATATCAAACCCCCTCCCCTATTTGACACTGTGGCTAACTAATTTTAACATTATGACATCACAATCACATTACTATCAACAGATTATTAGATCTCTGCAAATAAAAGCAGACACTACACTATTTTACAAAAAAGGCTGAAGACCAACCCGGGAATACACAGTACCATATTTCAAGTTTCTACCCTAAACTATTGAAGCTTTTAAAATATGCTTTATTTTTCTTTTGGATTAATAATCGTAAATGTACTGTACTCTACTTTTGTCATCTAAAAATCTGTTTTAAAATTACACACACACACTCCACTTTGAAAGAGGACACAAATGGAAAATTTCTGGCTGAAAAAAGAATGACAAATGTACACAACTGAAAAGGACCAATTAGAAAGAAAATGCTTAGGCAACCTTAAAAAGGGGGATACTCAACTTAATATCTAGGCAATTTAAAAAATAGGAGAGAGACTTAGGCCTTGGCTACACTTACAGCTGTAGAGTGCTTTGGGTTAAACCAGCCTTCAGAGAGCGCAGTAGGGAAAGCGCTGCAGTGTGTCCACACTGACAGCTGCAAGTGCACTAGCGTGGCCACATTCGCAGCACTTGAAGCGGCATTGGGAGCGGTGCATTATGGGCAGCTATCCCACAGAGCACCTCTTCCAATTTGGCACTGTAATTTGTGGGAAGAGGGCGTGGGGCATTCTGGATCCTGTCCCAATACCCAGTGATACATTGCTTTGCATCCCAACAATCCCTGTGTTTCCGTCCACATTTGGCGCCATCTTTCAACAGTTTCTATCTTCCCTTTCAGTCTGCGGGAATGGAGCCCGAACTGTTGAGGAGCATGCTAATGAGTCTTGCCAGCCACGTCACGTTTAGCATTCGAGCTACTCCTTATGATCCAAAGTGACAGTGAGGAGTCCGACGAGGATATCGAGTCGCATAACGCGTACGACACGAAATTGCTTCTCATTCACCGACATGCTCACCACTGTGGAACGCCGCTTTTGGGCTCGGGAAACAAGCACTGAGTGGTGGAGCACATTGTCATGGAAGTCAGGGATGACGAGCAGTGGCTGCAGAACTTTCGGATGAGAAAAGCCAATTTCATGGGACAGTGTGCTAAGCTCACACACACCCTGAGGCACAAGGACATGAGATTAAGAGCTGCCCTGACGGTGAAGAAGCGCTTGGCTATTGCAATCTGGAAGCTGGCAACTCCCGACAGCTACCGATCGGTCGCTAACCAGTTTGGAGTGGGAAAGTCGACTGTTGGAATCGTGTTGATGCAAGTTTGCAGGGCCATTTATCGCATCCTGCCGAGAAGAACCGTGACTCCGGTAACGTGCATGACATTGTGGCTGGCTTTGAACAAATGGGTTTCCCTAACTGTGGAGGGGCGATAGATGGGATGCATATTCCTATTATGGCACAAGAACACCTAGCCTCTAAGTACGTTAACCAAAAGGGGTATTTCGCCATGGTTCACCAGGCACTTGTGGATCACCGTGGGTGTTTCATTGACATTAACGCAGGCTGGCCCGGAAAGGTGCATGACGTATGCATCTTTCGGAACACTGGCCTGGTCAAAAAGCTGCAAGCCGGGACTTTTTTCCCCAGACCAGAGAATCACCGTAGGGGAACTCGAAATGCCCATTGTGATCCTTGGAGACCCCGCTTACCCTTTAATGCCATGGCTCATGAAACCCTACACAGGGAGCCTGGACAGCAGCCAGGAACGGTTCAACTACAGGCTGAGCCGGTGTCGAATGACTGTGGAGTGTGCTTTTGGCCGTTTGAAGGGCCGCTGGCGCTCTCTTTATGGGAAGCTGGACTTGGCCGAAGACAGCATCCCAGCGGTTATATCCGCGTGCCGTACCCTCCATCTTATTCGTGAAGGGAAGGGTGAAAACTTCACTCAGACATGGGCCTCGGAGGTTCAACAACTGGAGGCTGAATTTGCACAGCCAGAGAGCAGGGCTATTAGAGGGGCCCAGCGTGGGGCTGCAAGGATTAGGGGTGCCTTGAGGGAGCAATTTGAGGCTGAAAGCCACCAGTAACGTCTATTGCTCTGCACGGGAGTTAAGTGCAGTGGCTGTGTTTGTGGTACACTGAATTGGAGTGCTTGTTGCTTTCCTGGGCTAAAGTTTATTTTGCTTTATGCACTAATAAAGTAGGTTTTCAAAGTGAAAAACTCCATTTATTGAAAAGAAAATTCATTTATTGGAAAAAAAAAAAAAAAAAAAAAAAAAAAAGTAACACAGAAATACCAGAATGGCAAGGGGGTGGGGTGGGGACTGGTTCACTCATAGACTCGAGTATGTCCTGATTTCATACTCTGGAATCCTGTCTGGAGTGCTGTGCACTGAGTGCTGCACTTCAGGATGGCTATAAGGCATGTTGAGGGGGGTTGAGTGCAGTGGATAAGGGTCATAGTTTTCCTGGGTGGATGGCGAAGCTCGGGGTGTAGAAGGCAGCTGGGGGCAGTAAGAATCCGGATGTTGGAAAAGTGGGTTGGAGGAGACATGGGGGCACAAGGGAAAGAGTTTTGGGACAAGGGCTCCAGGGAGGGGCGAGCGCTATAGTGCTCCGCCTTCATGGCGACGAGCGCCTGAATAGAGTCTGCTTGCTGCTCCATTATGCCGATCAGCTGATCCGTGCTTTGCTCTGCACCTCGTTTTGCTGCCGGCGATCCTCATTCTTCTGGCGGATCCTCCTTTCACTCTCCCTCCACTTCTGTGCCTTTAGATTCTCGCTCACAGACTGTTGCATAACTTCCTGCAGCATGTCTTCTTTGCTTTTACGCTTCCTCTTCCTGAGTCTTCCCAGTCTCTCAGCTGGTGATAAGACGGATGGCTGAGATCTCAAGGTTGTACCTGTAAAGGCAAAATGCAACACTTAACAGAGGAAGCATTGTACATACCAGACAGAGCAATGATTCCCCCGCACTTAAGGAGGGAAATCACAGTCCATACAAAACCATACTTTGCCTTTCCCAAAGCAAGCACACACAACCCACGGGAGCCCCAGAAATGGTGAGTAAGCACAGGGTCCAGGGGGACTGATTGTTTCATGGCTGTACTGTCCTCTGGGTTTCTGTGCTTTGAGGAGAGCCAACAGCTGCAGGGGACACCTACACTGAACACTGTCCCAACATTCTCCACAGGAGTTCATCCTGGAAGATATCTCGCTGCTGAGGGTGACCAGGGAAGCAAGAGAGGGTCTTCTACTACAACGCGGCTTCTGCCCTGGCCCATATGTGGCTTGCCTGTGTGCAGCAATGGTCCCCTCGCGGCAGAGTGGCGTGGACACGGTAGCCTGACTGGGACAAGAACCACACTGGCTCTCCCAATAAACCTACACAGGCGCACTGCCCACATTCTGGCTGAGACTTTTGAAGAGATCACCGATGCCGATTACCGTGATGTGATAGACCACATCAATGCGCTATTCTGCATCTAGGCATGCATGCAGCCCTCCTCACCCAAAGAGCCCGCACCTAAAAACTTCCTTCCCCCCCCCCAAAAAGCCACTTACCGGGAACCTCCTCTGGTGTTTGTCCTTCCCCAAGCACCGGACGTCGTGACCAACTGCCTTCCTCCTGGCTCGAGAAGAGCTCCTGACTGCATGCCTCAAGGGATTCCGGGGTGTCTTCCCCCACCTCAGCACCCTCGCTCGGGCTTTCATCGTCCTCCTCCCCCTTTGCTGTGCTCAGAAGTGTCCATGGTGGTCATTGGAGTGGAGGTGGGATTGCCCCCAAGTATCGCATCCAGCTCTTTGTAGAATTTGTAGGTCACGATGGCAGCACCGGAGCGGCCGTTTGCCTCGTGGGCTTTGCGGTAGGCATTCCGCAGCTTCTTTACTTTAACCCAACACTACACCGCGTCCCGGTCATGACCCCTTTCCATCATCACCCTTGATATGTGCCCAAAGGTATCGCAATTCCTACAGCTGGAGCGCAGCTGGGACTGCACAGCTTCCTCTCCCCAAACACTGATGAGGTCCAGCAGCTCACCACTGCTCCATACTGGGGATCGCCTGGTGCGTAGAGGTATGGTCACCTGGGAAGATGCACTGAGAGCCCTCCACGCCTTGCTAAGCAAACAGGAAGGGGATTTTCAAAATTCCCAGGGAATTTAAAGGGCGGGTCTTACGGTTGGTTACCTGAGGACAGGGCAGCAGAGTTCAAAAGTGATGACCAGAATGGCTAGAACAGGCATTGTGGGACACCTCTGGAGGCCAATCAGAGCTCATTAGGTGTCCACACTGGTGCCACCGCGCTCCAGTGAGAGCGCAACAAACATCATTCCTCTCGGGGAGGTGGAGTACCAGAAGCGCTCCAACCACAGAGTTAGTGCGCTCTACATGCCACTGAAAGGTCTCCCGTGTAGCCGCTCTTTGCCAGCAGGAGAGCGCTCTCCTGCCAGCATAATTTAAAAAAAAAAAATAATAATAATGAGCAGCATTAGCTATGTCAGCAGGAGAGCCTCTCCTGCCGACATAGTGCTGTCTACACCAGCACTTCTGTCAGTGAAACTTATGTCAGAGTGTATTTTTTCCACACCCTTGACCTACAAAAGTTTTATCAACAAAAGTGCTAGTGTAAACAAAGCCTTAAAAGTTTTATCAGGTACTATAATAAAAGTTGTAAACCCACGGTAATTATGTGTTTTTCTCTCACCCTTTTTGATATACAAAACAGGCTTACAATCTGTGAAAGGATGAAAGATCAAGATGCTAAAAGGAGCACTCAAGGAAGACAAGGCCATTGTAGAAAAGCTAAATAAATTATTTGTATTGATCTTCACTGCAGAGGATCTGAAGGAGATTCCCACACCTGAATAAATCTTTTTAGGTGACAAATCTGAGGAACTGTCCCACATTAAGGTGTCAGTAGAGGAGGTTTTTGGAACAAACTGATTAAACAAACTGATTAATAAGTCACCAGGACAAGATGGTATTCACCCAAGAGCTCTGAAGGAACTCAAATATGAAACCACAGAACTATCAGCTGTGGTATGTGACCTATTACTCAAATCAGACTTAGTACCTGATAACTGGAGAATAGCTAACATAACACCGATTTTTTTTAAAAGGATCCAGAGGCGATCCTGGCAATTACAGTCCAATAAGCCTAACTTCAGTATCAAGAAAATTGGTTGAAACTAAGAACAGAATTATCAGACAAATAAATGAACACAATATGTTGGGGAAAAGTCAACACAGCTTTAGTACAGGGAAATCACACCTCACACTATTAGAATTCTTTGAGGATGTCAACAAACATGTGGAGAAGGGTGATCCAGTGCACTTGGACTTTCAGAAAATCTTTGACAAAGTCCCTCACCAACGGCTCTTAAGAAAAGTAAGCTGTAATGGGATAAGAGGGAAGGTCCTCTCCAGGATCAGTAACCGGTTAACAGATAGGAAACAAAGGGTAAGAATAAATTGTCAGTTTTCACTATGGAGAGAGATAAATAGTAGGTTCCCCCAAGGATCTGTACTGGGACTAGTGCTGTTCAACATAGTCATAAATGAACTGGAAAAAGAGGTAAACAGTAAGGTCGCAAAGTTTGCAGACAAATCTATCTTGAGTAATTTAGTAAAGTCCAAAGCTGACTGTGAAGAGTTACAAAGGGATCTCGGAAAACTAGGTGACTGGGCAACAAAATGGCAGATGAAATTCCATGTTGATAAATGCAAAGTAAAGCACACTGGAAAACTTAATCCTGACTACATATGCAAAATGATGTGGTCTAAATTAACTGTTACCACTCAAGAAAGGTCTAGGAGTCATTGTGGATAGTTCTCTGAAAACATCTGCTCAATATGCAGCAGCAGTAAACAAACAAACAAACAAACAAACGATACATTAGAACTGGGAAATGTATGGAAAAGGGCAACAAAAATTATTGGGCGAACGGAACAGCTTCTGTATGAGGAGAGATTTAAAAAGACTGGGACTGTTCATCTTGGAAAAGAGATGACTTAGGGGGGGATTTCATAGAGGTCTATAAAATCATGAATGGTATGGAGAAAGTCAATAAGGAACTATTATTTACTCCTTAACATTAAACAAGATCCAGAGAGTCACCACACAGTCAATCGGGGGAAACTAATTGCCAGGGGATGTTGTGAATGCCAAAACTATAACTGTGTTCGAAAAAGAATATGAGAGTTTCATGGAGGATAGGTCCATCAATGGCTATTAGCCAAGATGATCAGGGATGCAACCCCATATTCTGGGAGTCCCTAAACCTCTGACTGCCAGAAGCAGAGACTGGCAACAGGGGATAGATCACTCAATACATTGCCCTGCCCTGTTCATTCCCTCTGAGGCATCAGGAACTAGCTAGATATCCACTGGTCTGACCCAATATGGCCATTCTTATGTTCTTACTTCTTATGGAACTGACTGGACTCAAAGTGCTGCCATGTGTACACAACTAATCAAACTGGTGAAAGAGAAAAGTTATCTAACCTCTTTCAGTTATAATAATCTTATGTGATACCAACATCAGTAATAGGTTCAACATTTTCAGAAATAAGTGACTAAGTTGATGGTGTCCCCTTCTGAGGATGGCTATAAATGCATAAACCCTATTTGTGACACCCCCCATGCTCCAGGCAGATGAACAAGTTATAATATTTGCAATGTCAGTTCCAGAAAACTTTAGACGCGTCACCTAAGCCATTAAAAAAAAAAAACCCCAAAAACAACTACACCTCCCCCCACACCACCACCACACCAAAAAAAGCCTGAATCAAGAGGTGTTGCAACATACCTTGAAGGCCAGTAACTCAGGGCTGGTCTACACTAACCCCCCAATTCGAACTAAGATACGCAACTTCAGCTACGTGAATAACGTAGCTGAAGTCGAACTATCTTAGTTCGAATGAAAACGTACTTACCCGGGGTCCACACGCGGCGCGCAGGCTCCCCCGTCGACTCCGCCTACTCCGTTCGTCGAGCTGGATTACCAGCGTCGACGGGGGAGCACTTCCTGGTTCGATTTATCACGTCTAGACAAGACGCGATAAATCGAACCCAGAACATCGATCCGACGCGTCCGACGCGACGGGTAAGTGTAGACCTACCCTCAGACTCGGTAGAACAAATGAAGTAAAGTTTTTAGATTTAAAGTGCCCCACCTTGAGTGCTCTGCACCCAGCCCTATTCACACACAAGTCTGGAGCTATCAGTAAATTGCTTCCTAGCTGATCTCAACTCTCATGATAGTGTAAAACAGAGGTGGGCAAACTACGGCCTGGCTTTTGAGCTCCCGGCTGGGAAGCTAGTCTCCGGCCCCTCCCCAGCTGTCCCTCCTTCGCCGCAGCCTCAGTTCGCTGTGCCACCAGAACTCTGGATGGCAGTGCAGCGGCGTTGCTGGCTCAGGCCGGGCGGTGCAGCTGCCAGTCGTGCTGCTCTGAGCAGCATGGTAAGGGGGCGAGGAGGGCTGGATAAGGGGTAGGGGGTTCCAGCGGCCAGTCAGGGGCCAGGGAGCGGGTGGATAGGGCGGACGTTCCGGGGGGATGGGGGGGAAGTTCAGGGAACAGGGGGAGGGGTTGGATAGGTGAGAGAGTCCGGGGGGGGGGAGGGGGCCTGTCAGGGGGCAAGGGTGTGGATAGGGGTTGGGGCAGTCAGGGGACAGGGAGAAGGGGGGGGGTTGGATGGGTCAGGGGTTCTGAGGGGGGCAGTCAGGGGGCAGGAAGTGGAAGGGAGGATAGGGGGCAGGGGCCAGGCTGATTTGGGGAGGCACAGCCTTCCCTACCCGGCCCTCCATACAGTTTTGGAACCCCAATGTGGCCTCAGGCCAAAAAGTTTGCCCACCCCTGGTGTAAAAGGACCAATATCTACAAAGTAATTAGGACCAAACCATAAAGGGCTCAAAAAATAATATTTTTAGTTGTACGCAGGAAGATATTTAAAGTCTGCGGAATGTATTGACACAAGTGTATTAATATGGCCAATCTAAAAAACACCGCTAACTAAAATGGCAACATATCTGGAACCAGCAGAAGTTTCATGAAGTCTTCAGGTGAGACCTAAAACTAAAGCACATTGCAATAGTTCAATCTAGAGAGGACAAAATCCGAGAACACTGTTGAAAGCTCCACATAAAGAAAAAGTTGCAAGAAAATGATGGAAAAACCCCACACTTGGCTACTGCTGAGCCCTGATAATCCAGAAGCAGCCATGAATTGAATAGGACCACTAAACTGCAAAGCTTGTTAGCAAATGGCAAGCCTACCCTCACATTCCAGGAAGAAGATCTCACACTCACCATCTCTGCTGGTTATTTCACTCCTTCAACCCAACATTTCCTCTGCTCTACTTCAGTTCAGCTTCAACCAAGACCCTACTTCAGCTAAATGCTGGGAAAGTAGACACCACACCACTCAGGTCTGAGGAAAGAGAGATGATACAGAGCGGAGTGTTATATTGATAACACTGCACTCTCACCATCTCCTCTATCAACTTCACATACACACTGAATAGGAGATGTGACAGAATAAGGGAGATGGATGGCCTTATAGTTAAGGTACTAGACTGGGACTCCCAAGATCTACATTCAATCCTCAGCTCCGGCACAAACTTCCTTAATCTTTTTGTCTCAGTTCCCCCATCTGAAAGAAAGTGAATAATACCACTTGCCTAGGTGTCACGAGGATAAATTCACTAATATGGGAACGGTGATCGGACACTATAATGATAGGGGCCATAAGACGAAAATGCAGGGGCGTTCCACAGATTCTACAGGCAGTAGATCACATAGGCGAAAACAAAAAGTCAACTCCTGGTCCCTAGTGATGCATTAACAATACTATTATTCTAAAGACTGATATCATGAGCTCTTTTTTCTTTTGTAAGACAGTATGACAGACTCACAAAACTAGCTCTACTCTATTCTATATCCAGGCCTAACACCTGAATCAAAGGGTAACTCTTAAAACTCCACATAAGATAACTTCTCATTAAGTTTCTCCAAGAAGATGTTATAGACAGGACTATCGTTAGCAGGACTGTCAGCATCAATAGATGGCTTACTGAGCATGGACATAGAATCACAGAATCTCAGGGTTGGAAGGGACCTCAGGAGGTCATCTAGTCCAACCCCCTGCTCAAAGCAGGACCAACCCCAACTAAATCATCCCAACCAGGGCTTTGTCAAGCCTGACCTTAAAAACCTTTAAAGAGGGTGTCATAAATATGAAGGGAAGGGGGAGAGGGTCTGATGCAGTGCTATAAAATCCTCTTTCCAGTAAAGGGTTAAGAAATGCAGGTAGCCAGACTGACACCTGACCTGGCTGGGCTCTGACCAATAAGGGGACAAGATACTTTCAAACTTTGGGAGGGGGGAAGGTTTTAGTGAGTGTCTTTGTCTGAGAGAGAGTGATCTTGGAAGACAGAAGGAACCTACAGAAAATCAAACCTCCCTTTTCTGAAGTAAGTTAGATAGCATAGCGTATAGATTTCTGTTTATTTTGCTTGGTATATTCCCTGTGTTAGAAAGGGCAAGGGGGGGGGGGGGAGGTATTCATGGTTTTCTGTAACGTTAAGGTTTTGTCCAGAGGGGGAAATCTCTCTGAGTTTGGAAATATAGTGCCCTGTGAAATAGTTACCATCCTGATTTTACAGAGATGATTTTACCTTCTTTATTTTTAATAAAATCCTTCTTTTAAGAAGTTGACTGTTTTCTATAGTGTTAAAACCCAGGGGGTGGGTGTTTAGATCACTGTGTAACCAATTGGTTGGGAGATTGTTCTCAAGCTTCCCCAGAAAAGGGGGTGTACTGCTTCAGGTGGCATTTTGGGGGGGAGGGAAGTTCAAGTGATTCCTTTCCTGGATTCGTGTTAGACATTTGATGGTGGCAGCAAGAAGCATTTCTCGGGGTGCAGGGAATTTTGTACCTTGGGGGGGTTTACCCTAAGCTGGTAAAAATAGGCTTAGGGGCTCTGAATGCGGGTCCCCACGTCTTTACCCTAGAGTTTAGAGTGGGGAGGGAACCCTGACATGGTGGCAGAGCGGTGGGATCTATTGAACCAGAGAGTTTTTTTGAACCAGACACAGGGAGTTGAGAAATTTTTTTTCTCTTCTCTCTAGCTCTTCCCTGTAGCTGCTGGAAGCAGGGAGGGGTTAAGCTGCTAGGAGCTAGAGTATCTACATATGAAAGCAGGTAGTTAACCCCTACAGGGAATACCCAAGCAAGGTTTTTTTTCTTTTCTAATACTATCGGGTTAAGACAGATTAAAAACAGAAAGGCTAAGATGACTGCCAGTGAAGAAGCTATTAAACTTGAGATAGCCCGGCTACAAGCTGATGAGGAGGAGAAGAAACATGCAAGACTGCTACAACTTAAACAGATGGAGATTGAAGAGAAACAAAGAGAGAGGAAGCATGCTGAGGAGGAGAGGAAGCATGCTATGGAGGAGAAGGAGAGAGAGAGGAAGCATGCTGAGGAGGAGAAGGAGAGAGAGGGGAAGCATGCTGAGGAGGAGAAAGACAGAGAGAGGAAGCATGCTGAGGAGGAGAAAGACAGAGAGAGGAAGTATGCTGAGGAGGAGAAAGACAGAGAGAGGAAGCATGCCCTGGAGATGGAGAAGACCAGGGCGGAGCAGAATCTACCGGATAACACTAATAATCCTTCCCCAACAACCCACAAATGGGAGCGACTATGTCCACCGTATGATGAATCCCGTGATATTGCTGAATATTTTCTCACCTTTGAGAGACTATGCAATCTCCATCACATTCCTGATGATCACAAAATGACCCTATTGGTAGCAAAGTTGACTGGAAGTGCTCTGGACATATTCAATAACATGCCTATTGATGAGGCTTCTGACTATGAGAAATTCAAGGATTTGGTTTTAAAACAATTTCAAGTTACACCTGAAACTTACAGAGTAAAATTTCGAACCCTTATCCGAGGGCCTGGACTAAGTAATGTAGCTTATGTAAACTGGATAAAGGAGCTGTTAAAAAAATGGGTCAAGGGAAGGAATGTTACTAGCTTTGAAGGAGTGTGTGATTTGATGGCTCAGGAACAATTCCTGAATATGTCCAAGGATGATATAACACAGTGTTTATGGGATAAGAAAATGGACTCAGCAGACAGCCTTGCTGCTTATGCTGATCAATACGAACAGTCCCAGATCAGCAGAGGGGCAAGGAAATTTGGTACACAAGGGGTGCAGGAAGCAGAGAGGAACAACCCTGGTCATAGTTTGGGGAGATACCAGAAAGGAAAACCCGAGACCACATCCCCTCACCAGGAGCAGCCCAAGGCCCCACAAGGGAAAACCCAGACCCCTTATTGCCCCACCACCCCATTCTCCAGCAACCCACCTCGCCCCACTGACCAGTCAGCTGGGCGATGTTTCAAATGTAACGAATTGGGGCATGTGAAGGCCAACTGCCCCAAGAACCCCAACAGAATACAGTTCATTGCACCGGGGTCACACCAAAGGTCCTCAGGCCCAGATGCCTCCCAGATACCCTTGGAACGAAGGGAAACGGTGAGTGTGGGCGGAAAAAAGGTTACAGCGTGGAGGGACACCGGAGCACAAGTGTCGGCTATCCACAAATCCTTAGTGGACCCCATCTTAATCAACCCAGAGGCACAAGTGACAATTCAACCCTTCAAGTCCAACTCTTTTAATTTACCTACAGCCGTGTTGCCTGTCCAGTACAAGGGCTGGTCAGGAAATTGGACTTTTGCAGTCTATGATGATTATCCAATTCCCATGTTGCTGGGGGAAGACTTGACCAATTGTGTGAAGCTAGCCAAGAGGGTGGGAATGGTCACCCGCAGCCAGGCTAAGCAAGCTGTCACACCTAGCTCTGTTCCTGGGACTTCCACCGGAACCCCATCTGTACTACCAGAGACCCAGATAGAGGTGGTGGAACCGGACACCCTGCCAACGACTGCAACAGCCGTCGTAGATCCAATCACAGAAACCCGACCCAAGCCAGTCTCGGAACTGGAACAGACGAAACAACCAGCACCAGAACCATTGCCAGCACTGAGTCCAGCGCTTGCAACCCCAGCTACCGTACCAACACCCGAGGGCACCACCGAGCCTGCAATGGCAGCAGCAGCCGATAACTCCATACAAGAGGCTCAGCCAGAGCCTGAATTACCACATTGTGCACCAGCGGAGAGCGGTTCACAGTCAACGGAAACAACCCCATCACCTACATCGCTTCCAGAGGGACCCAGCCCAGGTCTACAACCCAGTGAGGAACTGATGTCTCCAGCATCTAGGGAACAGTTCCAAGCCGAGCAGGAAGCAGATGAAAGCCTACAGAGAGCTTGGACAGTGGGACGGAGCACCCCACTGCCTCTCAGCTCTTCTAATCAATCCCGGTTTGTTATAGAAAAAGGCCTTTTATATAAGGAGACTCTTTCTGGTGGACACCAGGAAGACTGGCGTCCTCAGAGACAGTTAGTGGTTCCGACTAAGTACCGGCTAAAGCTCTTGAGCTTAGCCCATGATCATCCTAGTGGTCATGCTGGGGTGAACAGAACCAAAGACCGTTTGGGGAGGTCATTCCACTGGGAGGGAATGGGCAAGGATGTTTCTACCTATGTCCGGTCTTGTGAGGTGTGCCAAAGAGTGGGAAAACCCCAAGACCAGGTCAAAGCCCCTCTCCAGCCACTCCCCATAATTGAAGTTCCATTTCAGCGGGTAGCTGTGGATATTCTGGGTCCTTTTCCGAAAAAGACACCCAGAGGAAAGCAGTACATACTGACTTTCATGGATTTTGCCACCCGATGGCCAGAAGCAGTAGCTCTGAGCAACACCCGGGCTAAAAGTGTATGCCAGGCATTAACAGAGATTTTTGCCAGGGTAGGTTGGCCCGCCGACATCCTTACTGATTCGGGAACTAATTTCCTGGCAGGGAGCATGAAAAGCCTGTGGGAAGCTCATGGGGTGAACCACTTGGTTGCCACCCCTTACCACCATCAAACAAATGGTCTGGTGGAGAAGTTTAATGGAACTTTGGGAGCCATGATACGTAAATTCGTAAACCAGCACTCCAACGATTGGGACCTAGTGTTACAGCAGTTGCTCTTTGCCTACAGGGCTGTACCACATCCCAGTTTAGGGTTTTCACCATTTGAACTTGTGTATGGCCGCGAGGTTAAAGGGCCATTACAGCTGGTGAAACAGCAATGGGAGGGGTTTACGCCTTCTTCGGAAACTAACATTCTGGACTTTGTAAGCAACCTACAAAACACCCTCCGAGACTCTTTAGCCCTTGCTAGAGAAAACCTAAAAGGGGCTCAGGAAGAGCAAAAGGCCTGGTATGATAAACATGCCAGAGAGCGTTCCTTTAAAGTAGGGGACCAAGTCATGGTCTTGAAGGCGCTCCGGGCCCATAAAATGGAAGCGTCATGGGAAGGGCCATTTACGGTCCAAGAACGCCTGGGAGCTGTGAACTATCTCATAGCATTCCCCACCACAACTCTCAAGCCTAAAGTGTACCATGTTAATTCTCTAAAGCCTTTTTTCCCCCGAGAATTGAAGGTTTGTCAGTTTACTGCCCAGGGAGCAGAAGACGCTGAGTGGCCTGAAGGTGTCTACTATGAAGGGAAAAATGACGGTGCCGTGGAAGAGGTGAACCTCTCCATGACCCTCGGACGTATGCAGCGCCAGCAAATCCAGGAGCTGTGCACTAAATTCGCACCGATGTTCTCAGCCACCCCAGGACTGACCGAACGGGCATACCACTCCATTGACACAGGTAATGCCCACCCAATTAGAGCCCGACCTTACCGAGTGGCTCCTCACGCCAAAACTGCTATAGAACGGGAGGTTCAAGACATGCTACAGATGGGTATAATCCGTCCCTCTAGCAGTGCATGGGCCTCTCCCGTGGTTCTAGTCCCCAAACCAGATGGGGAAATACGCTTTTGCGTGGACTACCGTACGCTAAATGCTGTGACTTGCCCAGACAACTATCCAATGCCTCGCACAGATGAACTATTGGAGAAACTGGGACGTGCCCAGTTCATCTCCACCTTAGACTTAACCAAGGGGTACTGGCAGGTGCCGCTAGATGAATCCGCCAAGGAAAAGTCAGCCTTCATCACCCATGTCGGGTTGTATGAATTTAATGTGCTCCCTTTCGGGCTGCGGAATGCACCTGCCACATTCCAGAAACTGGTAGATAGTCTCCTAGCGGGATTGGGAGAATCGGCAGTTGCCTATCTTGACGATGTGGCCATATTTTCTGACTCATGGGCCGAACACCTGGAGCATCTCCAGAAGGTTTTCGAGCACATACGAGAGGCAGGACTAACTGTTAAGGCTAAAAAGTGTCAAATAGGCCTCAACAGAGTGACTTACCTTGGACACCAGGTGGGTCAAGGAACTATTAACCCCCTACAGGCCAAGGTGGAGGCTATCCAAAAGTGGCCTGTCCCAAAGTCAAAGAAACAGGTCCAATCTTTCTTAGGCTTGGCCGGATATTACAGGCGATTTGTACCGCACTACAGCCAAATCGCCGCCCCTCTAACTGACCTAACCAGAAAGAACCAGCCAAATGCGGTTCAGTGGACTGATGAGTGTCGGAAGGCCTTTAATCAGCTTAAAGCAACACTCATGTCTGACCCTGTGCTAAGGGCCCCGGACTTTGATAAACCGTTCCTAGTAACCACAGATGCGTCCGAGCGTGGTGTGGGAGCAGTCTTAATGCAGGAAGGACCAGATCAAGAATTCCATCCTGTCGTGTTTCTCAGCAAGAAGCTGTCTGAGAGGGAAAGCCACTGGTCAATCAGTGAGAAGGAATGTTACGCCATTGTCTACGCTCTGGAAAAGCTACGCCCATACGTTTGGGGACGGCGTTTCCACCTGCAAACTGACCATGCTGCACTAAAGTGGCTTAATACCGCCAAGGGAAATAACAAAAAACTCCTTCGATGGAGTTTAGCTCTCCAAGATTTTGATTTTGAAATACAACACATTTCAGGAGCTTCTAACAAAGTGGCTGATGCACTCTCCCGTGAAAGTTTCCCCGAACCAACTGGTTAAAATCGTCCTTGCAATGTGGACAATATTGTTAGTCTTTATCCAGTTATTAGTATATTTGGAGATTCATGTGTCTTATTACTTTGTTTTCTTTTAAAGCTCCAGGAAGAAATCACAGCCAGTGTTTCACACTATCGGTGATTTGGGGGGCGTGTCATAAATATGAAGGGAAGGGGGAGAGGGTCTGATGCAGTGCTATAAAATCCTCTTTCCAGTAAAGGGTTAAGAAATGCAGGTAGCCAGACTGACACCTGACCTGGCTGGGCTCTGACCAATAAGGGGACAAGATACTTTCAAACTTTGGGAGGGGGGAAGGTTTTAGTGAGTGTCTTTGTCTGAGAGAGAGTGATCTTGGAAGACAGAAGGAACCTACAGAAAATCAAACCTCCCTTTTCTGAAGTAAGTTTAGATAGCATAGCGTATAGATTTCTGTTTATTTTTGCTTGGTGCATCCCCTGTGTTAGAAAGGGAAAGGGGGGGGGGGGAGGTATTCATGGTTTTCTGTAACGTTCAGGTTTTGTCCAGAGGGGGAAATCTCTCTGAGTTTGGAAATATAGTGCCCTGTGAAATAGTTACCATCCTGATTTTACAGAGATGATTTTACCTTCTTTATTTTTAATAAAATCCTTCTTTTAAGAAGTTGACTGTTTTCTATAGTGTTAAAACCCAGGGGGTGGGTTTTTAGATCACTGTGTAACCAATTGGTTGGGAGATTGTTCTCAAGCTTCCCCAGAAAAGGGGGTGTACGGCTTGAGGGGGCATTTTGGGGGGGAGGGAAGTTCAAGTGATTCCTTTCATGGATTCCTGTTAGACATTTGATGGTGGCAGCAAGAAGCATTTCTCGGGGTGCAGGGAATTTTGTACCTTGGGGGGGTTTACCCTAAGCTGGTAAAAATAGGCTTAGGGGCTCTGAATGCGGGTCCCCACGTCTTTACCCTAGAGTTTAGAGTGGGGAGGGAACCCTGACAGAGGGAGATTCCACCACCTCCCTAGGTAACCCATTCCAGTGCTTCAACACCCTCCTAGTGAAATGGTGTTTCCTAATATCCTACCTTGACCTCCTACACTTCAACATGAGACCATTGCTCCTTGTTCTGTCATCTGCCACCACTGAGAACAGCCAAGCTCCATCCTCTTTGGAACCCCCCCTTCAGGTAGTTGAAGGCTGATATCAAATCCCCCTCCTCACTCTTCTCTTCTGCAGGCTAAACAATCCCAGTTCCCTCAGCCTCTCCTCATAAGTCATGTGCTCCAGCCGCCTAATCATTTTGTTGCCCTCCGTTGGACTCTTTCCAATATATCCACATCCTTCTTGTAGTGTGGGGCCCAAAACTGGACACAGTACTCCAAATGAGGCCTCACCAGTGCCGAATAGAGGGGAATAATCACGTCCCTTGATCTGCTGGAAATGCCCCTACTTATACAGCCCAAAATGCCGTTAGCCTTCTTGGCAACAAGGGCACACTGTTGACTCATTCAGCTTTTCGTCCACCGTAACCCCTAGGTCCTTTTCTGCAGAACTGCTGCCCAGCCATTCGGTCCCTAGTCTGTAGCAGTGCATGGGATTCTTCCATCCTAAGTGCAGGACTCTGCACTTGTCCTTGTTGAACCTCATCAGATTTCTTTTGGCCCAATCCTCTAATTTGTCTAGTTCCCTCTGTATCCTATCCCTACCCTCCATGCGTATCAACCACTCCTCCCAGTTTAGTGTCATCTGCAAACTTGCTAAGGGTGCCGTCCACCCCATCCTCCAGATCGTTGATGAAGATATTGAACAAAACCGGCCCCAGGACTAACCCTTGGAGCACTCCACTTGATACCGGCTGCCAACTAGACATGGAGCCATTGATCGCTACCCGTTGAGCACGACCAGCCAGCCAGTTTTCTATCCACCTTACCGTCCATTCATCCAGCCCATACTTCTTAACTTGCTGGCAAGAACACTGTGGGAGACAGTATCAAAAGCTTTGCTAAAGTCAAGAAATAGCACATCCACTGCTTTCCCCTCATACACAGAGCCAGTTATCTCATCATAGAAGGCAATTAGGTTAGTCAGGCATGACTTGCCCTTGGTGAATCCATGCTGACTGTTCCTGATCACTTTCCCCTCCTTTAAGTGGTTCAGAATTGATTCCTTGAGGACCTGTTCCATGATTTTTCCAGGGACTGAGGTGAGACTGACTGGCCTGTAGTTCCCTGGATCTTCCTTCTTCCCTTTTTTAAAGATGGGCACTACATTAGCTTTTTTCCAGTCATCCGGGACCTCCCCCGATAGCCATGATTTGTCAAAGATAATAGCCAAAGGCTCTGCAATCACATCGGCCAACTCCTTTAGCACCCTCGGATGCAGGGCATCCGGCCCCATGGACTTGTGCTCGTCCAGCTTTTCTAAACAGTCCCGAACTACTTCTTTCTCCACAGAGGGCTGGTCACCTCCTCCCCATACCGTGCTGCGGAGTGCAGCCGCCTGGGAGCTGACCTTGTCTGTGAAGACGGGGGCAAAAAAAGCATTGAGTACACTAGCTTTCTCCACATCCTCTGTCACTAGGTTCCCTCCCTCATTCAGCATGGGGCCCACACTTTCCTTGACTTTCTTCTTCTTGCTCACATACCTGAAGAAACCCTTCTTGTTACTCCTAACATCTCCAGCTAGCTGCAACTCCAAGTGTGATTTGGCCTTCCTAATTTCACTCCTGCATGCCTGAACAATATTTTTATACTCCTCCCTGGTCATTTGTCCAATCTTCCACTTCTTGTAAGCTGCTTTTTTGTGTTTAAGACAAGCAAGGATTTCACTGTTAAGCCAAGCTGGTCGCCTGCCATATTTACTTTTCTTTCTACACATCGGGATGGTTTGTTCCTGCAACCTCAATAAGGATTCTTTAAAATACAGCCAGCTTTCCTCAACTCCTTTCCCCCTCCTGTTATTCTCCCAGGGGACCTTGCCCATCAGTTCCCTGAGGGAGTCGAAGTCTGCTTTTCTGAAGTCTAGGGTCTCTGTTCTACTGCTCTCCATAACTGTTCTGATACACTGCACTCCTGAGTGGAGGAGATAGCACTCAGATAACAGTGAACATAAAACTTATCCACCTCATGACTTCACTAGCCAGCAGGAACACAGATCCAAGCTGTAGGTCACAGCCCAAAGCTCCCCACTATCTTTAGGTGTCACGTTTGTCCAGCTACATTCGTAGATACAGGACATTCGTAGAAACTACATTAGTAGAAACAGAATCCAGAAGGATCTACCATTATACAGGCAGTCAGTCACTGCAAACGTAATCAATCTTGTCAAACATTTGACTGCTTCCAAATAAAGGCAGACGACATTCACCATGCTGTCCACTACCCAGAAGATTTCAGGTTGTTTGGGCTTTCATAGATGCTATGGTGAAGCTTTTCTTCTCCACTTCTATTATATTCAAGGCACGTGATTTCTAACAGTTCTTTAAGGGTGATCAGTCAAACTCAGTGCTTAATGTCTGCTCCTGACGCTCTGGCATCTTTACATTTCATCTGCTGCAGGTCATCTATACACCCTAGTGACTGTGAGGATGGTGCTAAGGAAGATATTTAGAAACTACAGTGTCAACATTAAAGGGTAAAAGATAGCTAAAGTATCCTACAAAGACAGAGAGGTCCACTAGGTGCATTGTAGTCTATATTAGAAAATGCTGTTAGTTTCCAAGGACAGAAATAAAATAGGTTCCACATATCTACTGCAGCAAAGATGAGCCCTGACAACAGCGTGCACAAGTTTATGACAAGACCATAATAAAGTAATCTTCACTATGACTTCTGCCAATCCCAACATCAAAATAAGTTTAGAAAGTATTGCCACCTATGTCTATTGAGACAAAAACTAACTAGTACACACCCATTATGATTATGGCAGCCATTGGTTCGTGAGTCAATTTACCAGGGTTATCATTCCCTACACCTGGGGGAATTCCACACCTAAAAATTCTGCACACAATATTTTAAAATTACGCATATTTTATTTGTCAAAATAATAATATCATCATGCAAGTTTCAATTATTTTGGTAATTTATTTCAAAATATCTGTCAGCATTGTTACAGACAACAAAAAAGATTCAGGAATTTTTTTTTTTTGATAGATTCCTTACTAGGCATATTCATACACAACTCACGAGTAATAATTCATTTAAACTACAATACAAAAATGTATTTACTGCATCCTTCAGAAGCAGCACAGAGGCTTGGGGGAGTCAGGGGTAATGGAGGAGCTGAGGGAGATGGAAGTCATTACTGGGAAGGAGCCGGGGCATGAACCTGGGAGGGTTGTTGGGTGTGGGTTGGAGAAGTATGGAACACGGGTTGTTGTTGTGTTTTTTTTTGGGGGGGGGGGGGGGGGAAGAGTAGGGAGCCTCCACCATGCAGACCCTGGCTGACCCCTAGCCTCTCATTCAGTCAGGTACACTTGCCCCATGTGTCCCTGCACTCCCTCACCCCCATGTGTCCTTGCACCCTCACTCAGCTACCCTCCCCCCACCTCATGTGCCCCTGCACTCCCCTCCTCCCATCCCATTGTGGTCCTGCACCCCCACTCCAATTCAGCCCCTCTATCTTTCCCCCCCCCCCCCATCTGTGACCTCCCAGAAGCCCCATGTGCCCCACACTGTCCATCCCCCCGACCCCATATCCTGTTCCTCCTGACCTGGCCCCATGGGCTAGGCGCTGTGAGAAAGGTAGCATCTTTCTCTTCCCTATCTGAGCTGGGGCTGCTCCCACCCAAGAGCGGCCGCTCTGTTCTGGTGCCACAGCAGTTCCCGGTGAGTGAAAGACAACTGCAGCACCTTTCCGGCAGAATTTATTTTCTGCAGGGAAAAAATTCTGTGGGGCACATTAATTCTGCGTGCAAGCAGTGGCACAGAATTCCCCCAGGAGTAATTCTCATGGATGCTAAAGTAACTCTTGACAATAAGCCTGGACAACCAAAAACAAGTACTCAGTAGGGAATCAGAAATGTATGAAGATGGCCCCTTTTGAGATGTGCACACACAGCCAATTTTGAAATGGGAGGTTCTCTCCTTTCAAGGTGATACAACCAACACAACCTCCTTCATTAGCTCAGACTGACCCAATGTCTTCTAATAGTAATAGTCATCTAGCGACTGCTGGATCATCCATATAGTGCTTGTAATGTGTGTCAAGTCAAGGCACCATCCATACGTAAAATAATGGAGAGTGGTAACTTTGGTTAATAGCCTTTCCCTAAACAATATGACCCACAGAACAGGGTTCCTGGCATCAATGTTCCCTCTAATTTTTGACAGGCCGTGTGCGCAAAAAATTTCTTCTGTGCAAATTTTTGAAGCAGAGTTCAAATTTGTGCGCCATGAGGCAAATGCGCCCAAGCAAGTAAAATGCTTATACGAGGAGATGTGTGGGTCCCGACCGTCCCGACGTGATCAATGTTCCACGTTCAAAATGCTGGCGAGGAGGGGTACGATTCATTGCCCTCCTTTCCCCCCCAGTAGAAACTGGCTGTGTTGATACATGGTGGGCGAACAAAGTCAAAAGTCGCCCATAAATTATATTTCAGCCTGGCTCCGATGTAGTATTTCATTTTTTGTGCGCGCGGTGTTTCGCCGTGTGCGCAAGGTTTAGTTTCTGTGTGCGCGCGCAGAGTTTAGAGGGAACAGTGCCTGGCATTCAATGCTCCAGAGATTAGATTCCAGCAAGACCTGTGAGACTGACATTAAATGCCAAACAAATGGTCAATCCCTGTGAAATAATCTGTTTTATAAACCACAACAGGAATGAAGAGTCACAAACCCCTACAATTTATCTCCTTCAGAATCCTGCCCTCAATAAACCAAATCCATAGCAGTTATGCTCAGCATTCTCTAAATCCAAAGAGGCAAAGTTACAACAGAAGGGAGCCACCTAATATCCCCTCACCAAGCCAAATATAATCGGAGGAGTGGGTAGATGTGACAAAGCAAGAGGCACCTAATGGGGAGCCAAAAGCAAGGGAATAGTAAAAGGTAGGCCAAGGTGAGTGGAGAGAAATAAGCAAAAAGGACAGTTGTTGGAAGCCGGGACTGGGACTTGGTCTCCTGCCACTCTCTGCTTTGCCTGTCACTCCTGCCATATAGTCTTCATTAATCCACTTTTCCTGGAATTGATAGCACCATAATGGCCGCTGGACTCCAAAGGAAATGGGACATTCTTGGATGCAGGGGGCGGATACAGAACAGAACCCCCTTTCCCACCCACCGCTTACCCCCCCATTGGGGACATTGCAGTCCGTATGTACTATGTGTGCTGCCCAACCCTAAAATACTAGCATCCCCCTATACTCTGTATGTCACCCCCAATGACCAACAACTGATGCTTCAAATTTTTTTGTATCGTTTATTTTCAAATATTCTCTAATAAAATTTTAATTCCTTCCCACCACACTTCCAAGAATAAGAAAGCTCCACAGCACAGCTTTCATCCAGAAAACCAGTTAAGAATGAATCCACACCAGGCCATCCTTTCAAAGTTTAAATTCCCTAAAATTCAACCCCATACTCCTGTGTCCTTTTCTTTCTCCTCACATGAGATAAGCATGGGACAGTCAGACAGAAGTGTGGGACTCTGAGCAGGATGTGAAGAAGGGAAGAGGTAGGAGTCAAGCAAAAGCCACCATAAAACAATGGTGGGGAGAGAGGAAGACAGAAACCAGGAGAATTATTTCCACAAACATCCATACTCTATGCACCCACAGCACCCCACCCACACTGTACCAGCTACTAAGAAAGCCGCCTCTTGTCCTCCACGGCTCCACCTCAGCCCACAAGCACCTCCTCACTCCTACATCCCCCAACTCTGCACACCTTACATACCTATCAATCCACAACTCTGCTCTGGAAGCCCATCCCCAACACTCAGCCTGCAGCTCTGCTCCACATACTCCCCCACCCCAACTCTGCCCCCACACATCTCCCCAGTTCCACATCCCCCAGCACTGTACCCCATCCCAACCCACCCCCTCCCACCTCCCAAGCCCTGAGCCTGCACACACCCGAGCCCCAGTCAACCTTCCTACTCCAACTCCCCAGCCCTAATACCCTCCCAACCCCATGACACTCATCCCCTATCAGCACCAGAGCCCTGAACCCCACCCACCCCCAACTCCACACACACTAACCCTCCCTACCTCATCCCTACAATCCCCTTCCCACCCCAGAGCACCCACCCCATGCCATCCCCCATTCTACAATCACCAAACATACCCAGCCCCCACGGTCCCCTTAACCCAGCCCCAAATTCTACCCCCACCCCTACAATCTCTGGCCCCAGAGTACCCATCCTCTGCCAGCCCCCCAACTCCACCCCCACAACACCCAAACACTCAGCCCCCCACTTCTAGCGCCAAATCTGCCTCAACTCTGCCCCACCCCACATTCTACTCCCATACCTACACCCCCCCCAGCCCCACAGCACCCATCCCCTACCAGCCCAACTCTGCCCCCAACCCTACAACCCCCAAACCCACTCAGTCCCGCCCCAAACCCACCCCCAGTCCCCTGCCAGCTCCCAACTCTGCCCCCAGCTCTACAACCCCAAATCCGCCCAGCCCCGCCCCACATCCACCCCAGAGTCTACTCCCACCCCTCCAGCCCGCTGGCCCCACAGCACCCGTCCCCTCAACAACCCTGTCCCCGCCAGCCCCCTGCCCGGGCTCCCACTGCTCCCGGTGGGGTGGGGGGCCCGTGACGCGCCGCTCGCCCACGGGGAGGAGCGGCCGGCGGGAGGGGGGACTCGGGCCCCTGGAGGGGGGGGCTCTTACCTCCGACCCGGTACATGTTGGCAGCCATGCCCGGACAGGGGGGTCTGGGCCGCTCCCGCCGCCGCTGCCTCCAGGTGCCGGATCCGCTGGAAAATGGAGGCTGGAACGGCCGGGAGGGGGAGGGGGAGGGGAGCGAGGGAATTAAAGGGGCCGCGCCGGCCGGGGAGCGGGCGGCTGGAGTGAGGGGTGCGGGGAAGGGCAGATCAGAGCCGGGGGGGCGGGGCGGGCATGGGGGCAGATTAGAGCTGAGGGGAGAGTGGGGGGGAGCGTGAGGAGCAGATTAAAGCCGGGGGGCAGATTGGAGCCAAAGGGGGCATGGGGGGGGGGGATTAGAGCTGGGGGGGATGTGATGGGGGGGGCAGATTAGAGCTGCGGGAGGTAGTGGGCAGAATTGGGAGGGCAAGGACCAGAATGTGGGGGGCAGAAGGTAGGAGGCCAGAGTGGGGAGAGGGAGTTGAGGGGAAGGGGCAGCAGGGGAGCTGTGGGAGGGGGGCAGAGTGGGAGATCAGAGGGAATTGGGGGATGGGAAAGGAGGCAAGGTGGGGGATGGGGTAAGAAGGGCTGGGAAAGGGAGGTGGGAGAATGGGGAAAAGGCAGAGAGGCAATAGTGGTAGCCTTAGGCCTACTCATCCACTCAAAGGGCACCAGCTGCCATCCACTGCTGTCTGTCAAATCACACCTGCTCCACACCCTGCAGCAGATAGTGAGTAGGGTTCGGAGTTAAAGCAAGAACAGGTCCCTGCCGCTGTGTGGGGACTTTCCTCCTGAGGGAGGCAGCAATTCTGGTCAGCTGGGCTGGGGAAAGGGAACCCCTGAGTGTTGGAGCACAGGGTTGGCAATGAGGAGAGGCACCCAAGGGCTGCAGTAGCAACAATATGGTGATGATACTAAGCACTAAGGCTTTTGTCCATGCAGTTGTACTATACAACATCATTATTTTCCCAAGGCCTGACCAAGATAGGGCTCTGGCTGAAGGAGAACTGACTCCATCACACTCCAGCTGAGATGGAAGCAAAAGGAAAGCATTATGTATGAATGGAGGCTTGGGCTGAACCATCAATTGAAGGAGTATGCCTGACCTTTGCCAAAATGTATTGCTGCTTTAGGGGCCTACTGGGTCTACAGTTGATCCTAGCCTATTATTAGATTATAAATATCTTGCCACCAGCTGGATTGAGGACTAGATGTTTGAAATGGAATAAAACTCCAATGGACCAATTAAGGAATATTATGTCCATGTAAGTAGAGTTCCTTCCTAAACTCAAGCAGTTAGTGTCATGCCCCCACAGAAAAAGTTACTTTCTTCTAACACAGAACTGTATTAAACTAAAGAAAACAGAACTATTCCTAAAGTTGTTCTCTCTCTGTTTCCCTATAGTGCTTCTACAACTGTCCTCAGCCTCCCCCTGGCTTTCTGCTACAGATTTAAGGAAACATATCCTCACATTTTCACCGAGTGTAAACAAGGTAACAAAAATGTAAAAAAATAAAATAAAAAATTAGATCCCATCTCCACCTACAGTTAGGTCTTGTCTTCTGACCTCGAGGAGGGTTTTGTCCAGTTGAGTCACTTGGTGATAGTACCATTGCAGATAAGGTCATGTCAGTCCTGCTGGGCTTGGAACCAACTGAAGATACTTCCACTTCCTCTTCCTCTGTACAGAGTTCCTTAATTAGTTTTGACCATACAGAATCTCTGTCTGCAGCTTGTTTCACTGTTAGGAGCTGGTGGTGTTCAGTACTTCTCATCCAATTTTTTAGGACTGTGTTTCCTAGTTTTCCTTTGAGTAAGCTCCAGGCAACATTCCGACAGTTAAAGAAGAAAGCCAAAACACCTTTTAGATTTGGCACCTCTCAGCTTCACATCCTTTGACCAGGGCCACTCAGACCTAAAATTTACCTCTGAGAATAGCAATGTTGTTCTTAGCTGTCAACCCACTAACAGCTGCCCTGAGTTAACTCTGATGACTAACATGGAGGTTTGCTCTACAGTTCAGCAGAGCTAGTACTGGGTCTTTTTGTTGTAGAAATCTCTAATATGTACTGTTTTCTCTGCCACTGCATTCCTTTGTGGGTGGTGAAGACTGGAGTTAATGTCCTTGATGTACTATATCCCCCAAAGTTGGAATTCAGAACTGGTAACTTATGTCCGATTGTCAGAAACTATTTCCAGATGTCAAATTGAGAAAAGATCCTTTTAACTTTGCTAAGCCCTGTTGACCGGTGGGTCTAGCACAGAGGAGGGCAAACTGTGGCCCGCGGGCCGGATCCAGCCCATCAGGTCTTTGGATCTGACCCGCGGGATTGCCATCCCTGTGGCGCCGCAGGGCTAAGGCAGGCTCCCTGCCTGCCCTGGCACCGTGCCGCTCCTGAAGCGGCTGGCACCACGTCCCTGCGGCTCCTGGGGTTGTAGGGGGCAGAGGGCTCTGCGTGCTGCCCTTGCCTGCAGGCACTGTCCCCACCCGCAGCTCCCATTGCCCAGGAATGGGGAACCTCTGCCCTCCCTCCCCCAGGGGCCGCAGGGACATGGTGCCAGCCACTTCTGGGAGCGACGTGGGGCCAGGGCAAGCAGGGAGCCTGCCTTATCCCCTCTGCGTGCCACTGCCACCCCAGAGCTGCTCAAGGTAAGCAGCGCTGGACCAGAGACCGCACCCCAAAGCCCTCCTGCACCCTGCACCCCAACCCCCTGCCCCGAGCCCTCTGCCATACCCCACACCCCTCCTGCACCCCAACCTCTTGCCCTGAGCCCCTTCCTGCACACTGCACCACATCCCACACTCCCTCCTGCACCCCAACCCCCTGCCCCAGCCCTACATTCATGGCCCTGCATGCAATTTCCCCATCCAGATGTGTCCCCTCAGTCCAAAAAGTTTGCCCACCCCTGGTCTAGCAAGAAGTAGACTTCTTACAAATCTAGAAAAATTGTTGTTACCAAACAGGCATGTCTCCTCTTCATACACATCTAGTGTTCTTTTCCAAAGCCTATCAGGTAGCCCTGAGGCAATGGGAAATTCTTTGAGTTGTGTTTGTCAGGTCATTCTGCAAGATTCATGTTTTCACCCTACGGTGTGCCATCACACGGACATTAGGGCTCCTTCCAGCATTTCTGAGGGCCTAATATTCCTCATGTATCCTTTACAAGGACTGTAAGAACACAGTACAAATGCTATATGTAATCAGACCTTCATCTTCAGAAAGTTCACCTCTCATTACGTAGAAATCATAGACTGGATGCTAAACCTCTGATAAGTAACTAAGCCAACCATAACCTTGGTTTCCGGTGGTGTATCAGCTCAAGCAGCTATTTGAATCAGTTCTGTAGTGAGAGTGACTGGATACGCTAAGGACCACATATGTGGGCTTCTACATCATCCTACACCTCTGGAGAAGCTGGGTGATCACTAGGGCTCCTCAGTGCAGTGTCAGTCACTTCTATGGTCTTTCTAACAAGGTGGACAGTCACCTATGTGCCTATTCTGCAATACATTTATATCTCAAACACATGAGCAATCTCTGGTATTTAATATGTATCTTGTTTAGGTCTATACTGTTTATTAAAAATACAAGCACTTTGTGGTCTGTCACCAACATGACATTATCAAGTTCACACAAGTGGCCTGTGACTCTCTTACATGGCCACATGCTTGCTAGACATTCTCTCTCTTTGAGCACACCTGCTTTTGGAATCTGAATGCATAATAGGTCAAGATTTGCAATGCCCTCTAGGGTATTTAGGCCTGCAAATGCTCTGGGGCTAAGTCTTCTAGTTTACTTTGAAAATTTCAAACCAGTATTTTTCTAAATCATATTCCAATTGCTCAATTTCCACCAATCTCTGTAACTAGAGTAACAACCCATCAATACCATGGCTACCAGCATCTGCAGAAAGAACTGTAGATCATAAAATACCAATATTGGGAATGTAGTCAGCAGATATTTTAAAACCCCACAAGTGTGCCTCTGTGCTTTGTTCCAGATTCACACACACAGTTTTAAGCAATTCATAAAGGACTTGGCTTTTTGAGAATGATTAAGTATGAAGATTCTCCAGCATTCAGCCATACAGAGGAGCAGCCCCAGTTCTGATACATTGTAGGAGGCGACCTTTCAGCTATGGCTTTGTTTCTATTGCGAACCTCACCCCTTCTTTATCAATCCTATGTCCTATGAACCATAGCCGGTTTGTTGTTGCATATATTTTTATCTTATTAATTTTAGTCCCACATCCTCCGTAGCCTTCAGAACTTGCTTTAGTCTTAGGTTAAGTTATTCCACAGGCTTCCCTTACCTATGATGTCATCCACATAAACCTTCATTCCCTGCTGGCTGCATCAAATCTCCCTTCTCTTTGGATGATTTCTGAGACATTTGATATGCTGAACAGGAGGCAGTGAAAGCCATATCTGCCAAGTAGTGATACAATTGTCAGCTTGTCACTGCCAGGATAGAGCCATACTTGCCAGATTCCTCTAGCTGTATCTAGTGAGAAGAATACTATTGCATCTGCTCATTTAGAGAGGAAGCCCCTAATTCTCCCCTTCAGTACAGCTATTTTGTGTAGCTCAGTGGTTTGAGCATTGGCCTGCTAAACCCAGGGTTGTGAGTTCAATCCTTGAGGGGGCCATTTGGGGATCTGGGGCAAAAATTGGGAATTGGTCCTGCTTTGAGTAGGGGGTTGGACTAGATGACCTCCTAAGGTCCCTTCCAACCCTGATATTCTATTCTATGAACACAGCCAGAAAGCAGGATTAGCCATCTATCTGGGAATCCCCAGGTGACAGTGCGGGGGCAATGAGTCTACACTGACTCCCCCATTTCCCTCCCACCCATGGGTCCGGTGTAGGGGTATTCGGCCAATCCCCAGATGTTGGAACAGCTTCTTGGGATTATAAGAAGCAGGGTGTCATTGACACCAACTTAGACTGCTGTACGTTGCACCAGGAACTAAAGTGGTCCCGAGCCAACTCTACAAGAAAGAGGCTGCAAAGGTGACGAAAACGTAAGCCACCTCTCTCCCCGATTTCCCACCATCCCTGGTTCTGCATCAAATAAGAAGTATATACCTCACCCCCAGTTTTATTTAGCCACTTCTGTACAACTAAAGGTATGCCCCTATCTTTTCATAATAGGCACTATATCTGCACAGCACTCTGTTGGCTCAGTAATGCACAATCACAATATTCTCTCCCACTGCTTATTCTGAGAAACAGTGGGATTTCTTCTGTGCATTTGTGTGGGGCCTTTCTGAACAGATGTGCCTTAGTCTAGGTGGGTACAGACAATGGGCCCTATAACAAACCTGATACTCACACAGACTCATTGCTATTGTAGCTAGTATTGGCTTTAAATTGCCCAGACAACTTATGTCTTCCCGCACTAATGAACAGGACCCTGTGTTGCTCTAACTTAACTGTAACAATCTTACAAATCATTACAAGTCATCTCCACCCCTGAATTATTTTTAAATTTAACACTAGTGTAGCTCTTGACTTTAACAGCACCACTCTGTTTATATGTGCTGTATGTGGATACAGATCCCAGGAAATCAGCATCACCAATCACAGTGCTCGGGCTATCTCCCCAATAATTGCATGTCCATCACAAACTGATACTTCACTGATCCTCCCCTTTCCCCAATCATTAAGCTATTTAACACCACCAGTCCTCCTAGTACAGATGCTTGTGGGCACCCATTAACCTCTTCTCAAGTTGCAAATGACATTTGTTACTACTCTTTGATTCCTACCTCTTCACTGATTTCTAATCCTTGACAAACACCATCTGTGGATCATATTCCCTTTCACTATCTGCCTCTCTCCAGAGCCCTACATCCATTCTCCTCCAGTGAAGAGCCAACAACTCTCATCTACATCATGTCAGCTCCAGCTTGGACTACTGCAGTGTGCACTACTACTTGTGACTACTTCTAAAGTCCACTTGGGAGTTCCTTCTAATGGGGAACACAGCTGCCCATCTCCAGAGAGTTACAGGCAATATGGATACATAACACCTGTACTCAAGTCTCTGCCCTGGCTTTTTTGCTTTCAACTGCAGCTCAGTGGGTTATCTTGTTATAGCTTGTTATCTGAGAGGTGCATCTCACTCCATACTCCACCATGGCAGTTAAAATCAGTGGGGATGTTGTCACCATAAGTTCGCAGAGCTGAACTTGCTTATCTTAAAGAACCTGAGCTTTCAGTAAAATGCAAGATAAGGTTATTTGGTTTAGCTTTTATATGAGTTTTGTTACCATATGTTGGACATTTGCTCCTGGAGAAGTGATAGTATTGTTGCTAATATCCACTTAACCTACTGCTGGTGCTATACGCCTAGTACAATTCCTGTAAGCAGTAGCAGTGGGTAAGAGTGGTACTCATTTTGGACTGTTTTATGTCAGCTATTAGTTAAAATTCTGCAGTAAAACTCCTAGCTGGCATGACAAGAAGTGGTTAATACTTTTTAGCAAGCACATGATCACTCTTGTCATGCCAGTAAATAAGGCTGCACAATAGTATGCAGTCTAAATACCTGTTTGCATAGTTTTCTGATACAATTAGCTATGGTGCTCATGTTTTCCATACTTAATACATGCCCAAAGGTGATTGATTATTGGGGGAGAAGGGGCTGTCTTAAAATCTGACCACCTTGTGTTCCATCTAGATGATTTAGAAATGGCTGAGCAGTGGCACTTTAAATTTGACATGTAAAGAACACAGAAAAAAATTGGTTAGATAGTAAGTTACATGTGATTGAAAAAAATCACTTCTGAGCATGCTCAGTGTGCATCTTCAGGATGGTTTTGTTTTTGCTAACAAAACCTTGTCTCCTTAGTGACATCACATATTGTATCTGAACACGTTGCTTCTCTTGGGCTGCTGGTGGAACTGATTGTTTGTTTCAATAGGACACAGAAAAATCCTCCCAAAGATTCTCAAAACAGTGGTCACTGGGCACTTTCTAGCAGTAAATGAAGAGGTGGCAGGTCACATGGTGCAGGCTCCTCCTCCTTTCCAAATGTTGAATTGCTTTAAAAGACAGAAAAGAAAAGAAAAAAGCATGAAATACTTTCCTGATATTTTCCATGTAGAACAATAAGTGCAGTTACCACAGGGATGTTATACAATTGCAAATGAGAGGAGCTGGTCCCTGTGCTTATCAATGGAAAGGAAGGCTGTTCTTGGGCTAGAGAAATCCCCTGCTGGGCTGTGGGACAGGGCAAAGGGCCTGGCTAAGTATTTGTCATTAAAGCTCTGTTGACAGAAAACATTCTGTTGAGACTTTGCATGTGGAGTCTCATATGTGTGAATCTTTTGAAAGGAAAAAACCCTTGTGTTTGGCCTCTTTCATAGAGAAAATGAACATGTGCACCTCCTGGGGAAGGACTACTTTGTGGATAAGTGTTGGACAAAAAATACCTTCTCTCTGAGAGCCCTTTCCAGAGTGAACTCTAGACCTGAAACCTTTCCACAGGGAAAACCGTGCATGCACACCAAGGTGTTTGTGTGGAGAAAGCTTTCAAATAAATTGATTCCTGCCAATTAACGGCAGCACCTTTGTTCTGCATTGGCCTCCATATCCCTCGTTCCATCCCACCCCTCAGGCAGAACCAAGCGTATGGGTCCCTGCAGTACATGCCCTCCCTTCTGACCCCATCCCCGTTCCTTCTCACAACCCCAAGGATAGTTGTCCGTTCATTGTTCCTAAGGCACATATCATTTCATGCTGAATGTCTGGACTATAGCAGCAGAGAGGGAGTGTGTACTGACTTTTGGATGGAAAACGGAGGGCAATGAAAATGATCAGAGGCTGGGGCTTACGAGGAGAGGCTGAGGGAACTGGACTTGTTTAGTCTACAGAAGAGAAGAGTGAGGAGGGGGATTTGATATCAGCCTTCAACTACCTGAAGGGGGGTTCCAAAGAGGATGGAGCTCGGCTGTTCTCAGTGGTGGCAGATGATAGAACAAGGAGCAATGGTCTCAAGTTGCAGTGTAGGAGGTCAAGGTTGGATATTAGGAAACACTTTTTCACTAGTAGGGTGGTGAAGCACTGGAATGGGTTACCTAGGGAGGTGGTGGAATCTCCATCCTTAGAGATTTTTAAGGCCCGGCTTGACAAAGCCTTGGCTGGGATGATTTAATTGGTGTTGGTCTTGCTTTGGGTGGGGGTTTGGACTGGATGACTTCCTGGGGTCTCTTCCAACCCTAATCTTCTATGATTCTATGAAAGGCCTGGCCACCAGAAGGGAGAGGGCCAGGCACACTTCAGTTCAGGATATTTTTAAATGCCTAGGTCAGTATGCACTGAACTCTCCATCACTTACACCATATCCAAAGCAAGACAGAGAACTGGACGAAAAAGCCAGAACTCTGATTTGAACTCCATGTATGGTGTACATCCAGGAAAGAACCATGGCTGGCATTTTCAAGAAGCCCAACTCCCATTGAATTTTAATGTGTTTTGGTGCCTAAATCCTTTATGCTCCTTTGAAAATCTCTGCTCATATGATTTAGGCTTGAGCCAGTCATCACATTTAAAGGGACTACAGCTTTCACACTCTTACAGGGAATGTCCACAATTTGAACCCCAGACCTGAATTTAAGGTCTTGTCTACTTGAGGAAGATGCCCCAGTGAATTTAACCTGATTTAGTTAAATTGGTGCAAACCCTGTGTGTATGGATACTTATTTTGGTTTTAGAGAGATTTATTGCAGTTAAGCTGAAATTTCATAGAACCATAGGGTTAGAAGGGACCACAAGGGTCAGCTAGTCTAACCCCCTGCCAAGATGCAGGATTTGTTATATCTAAACCAGTGGTCCCCAACCTTTCTGTGGCCAAGAGCACATTCATCCCTTCATCAGAGTGTGGCGGGCAGCGACACTTCTCGGCGGCATTTCGGTGGCAATGGTTCTCCGCCGGAAGCGCACCTCGGCGGCATTTCGGCGAAAGCTTCTCCACCAGAAGCGCTGCGCGGCGGCATTTCAGTGGCGATGCTTCTCCAGCGGATGCTCCTCTCCTCAGGGCCTTGGCGCCGGCCCTGACAGCGGGCACACACAAATGCCCCGGCGGGCGCCATGGTGCCCGCGGGCACCGCGTTGGGGACCACTGATCTAAACCATCCAAGACAGATGGCTATCCAGCCTCCTTTTGAAACCCTCCAGTGAAGGATCTTTCAGAACCTCCCTAGACAGTCTGTTTCATTGTCCTATTGTTCTTACAGTTAGGAAGTTTTTCCTGAGATTTAATCTAAATCTGCTGTGCCATAGTTTGTTCCCAATGACTCAGACTCATAGACTTTAAGGTCAGAAGGGACCATTATGATCATCTAGTCTGACCTCCTGCACAATGCAAGCCACAGAATCTCACCCACCCACTCCTGGAATAATCCTCTCACCTATGTCTCAGCTATTGAAGTCCTCAAATCATGGTTTAAAGACTTCAAGATGCAGAGAATCCTCCAGTAAGTGACCGTTGCCCCATGCTGCAGAGGAAGGTGAAAAACCTCCAGGGCCTCTGCCAATCTACCCTGGAGGAAAATTCCTTCCCGACCCCAAATATGGCGATCAGCTGAACCCCGAGCATGTGGGCAAGACTCACCAGCCAGACACCCAGGAAAAAGTTCTCTGCAGTAACTTCTAACATCCCATCATTGACCATTGGTCCTATTTGCCACTGATGGCAATTACTTAAGCCAAACTGGAAAAAAAACATTCTTATATTGAAAAAACAGTAATGTAGATAGCTGTTGTCTAGCATTTTTGATCAGTAGATCTCAACACACTTTACAAAGGAGATCAATATTATCATCCTCATTTTATAGATGGGGAAACTGAGGAACAGAGCAGTTAAGTGTTTTGCCCAAGATCACCCAACCTTCTCCATCTCAGATGGTTTGCCCAAGATTTAATCTCAGGACCCCTGGCAACCAAGGACCCCTGACACAAGTTGCTCCCTCTCAAAAGAATGAGACCAATTTTTCAGCTGCACATGTTCAATGCTGGCTGTGTGTGCTCCTCAGTTAGCTTCGGCAGCAGCAACCTTTGGCCTTGTGTAGCTTCAGTGAATTACACACTGCCTATAATCTTGTAAGTAAACTGGAGATGATAATTAGAGAAAACTAACATCACTCTCACCTGTGAGTAGCTAAGGTTGAGGTTCCTTTGTTATAAGTCCTATTTTGATTCCACTTGAACAGTACCAGAACTAACTCCATCCACCTGAAATTTTGGTCGTACACCTCTGCTGGAGAAGTTTTAAAATTTGCTTTTGCAAGTGTGAGGCTTGTTGGACAACAACATATTCTTGATTTGTACATCTGAGAAAGCCAAGTTATTTCAACATTTTGAAAACTGATTTTTTGTTGTCATGGGAATATTGTACCTTGGAAACAGCTTGGAAACTGTTGTCCTCCATGAGGTCTGGTGCCTTTTACAATGTTTTGCAGTGTTTGGGGAATTACTCTTAGAAAGGGTCTATGTGTTTTCCCAAATTCTCAGCACTCCATGAGCCTCCTGCGGACTTTAGAAGCCATCCAGGTGAAACCCTAAAAAACAAAGCAAGCAATCTAGACCATTTCCTTGTGAAGAGTCTTCAGTGCAGACTGCCAAGAGCACTTCAGTTCATTTTTCATTAAGAAAATCCAGGAATTCCCGCATCACGCACCCACCTAGCTGTACCTTTGCTCCCCTCCATGTCAGTCAATGCTTGACAAACCTCCGGCTGCATTTCCTATACCTTGTAACCATAGGCGCCGACTCCGTGGGGGAAAATTGGGTGCTCTGCAACCACTGGCAGCCAAGCTCCCTGCCCTGCCCCCCCCCAGCTCACCTCTGCCTCCTCCCCTGAGCGTGCCGCGTCCCCACTTCTCCTCCCAGGCTTGCCGCCGTGAAACAGCTGTTTTGCAGCATAACAAGCTGTGGGAGGGAGGGGAAGGAGCGGGAAAGCAGCATGCTCAGGGGAGGTGGCGGGGCCAGGGCAGGGATTTGGGGAAAGGGTCCTATAGGGGCAGGGAGGGGGCAGAGTTGGGGCAGGGACTTTGGTGGAGGGGCGGAGTCGGGGCGGAGCGGGGGGGCGTGAGCACCCACCAGTGCCAGGAGAAGTTGGCACCTATGTTTGTAACTAGCAATTTCTCCTTCCTCTCACCTGATGCCAGGAAGCAAAGGTGAGTGAGTTTTCTACAGCTGATATAATTGGCTCTCTCAGCAGCACCATTCAGAGAACTGCCATGACCCCTTCTGTGACTGAATACACCTCTGTATTCACACCTTGCATAGTAGTGTAATAATCTTTGTACAAGGTAGGCTTTGTAAGGTATCATCTGAAAACTCAATTTGCTGGTTGGTATTGTCCTAATAAAATATGTGTGGCAACACTGTATGTAAAATTAAAAGATTCCCCTGTATGATGTTATTAAACCATGTTCCAAACCCCACAGCCGTGCCCAGGCAGAAGTCAGGTCTGTCCTAAACAAAGGAAGGATTGTGTGCTTGCCTTAATTTGCATTTAGATAATAAACAGAGTTATCAAGCAGGAAGGAAAAACAAAGAAAGCTCTAACAGGTGAAAAAGGTCAGCATGGAACATAGAATCATAGAATATCAGGGTTGGAAGGGACATCAGGAGGTCATCTAGTCCAACCCCCTTCTCAAAGCAGGACTAATCCCCAACTAAATCATCCCAGCCAGGGCTTTGTCAAGCCTGACCTTAAAAACCTCTAAGAAAGGAGATTCCACCACCTCCCTAGGTAACCCATTCCAGTACTTCACCACCCTCCCAGTGAAAAAGTTTTTCCTAATATCCAACCTAAACCTCCCCCACTGCAACTTGAGACCATTACTCCTTGTTCTGTCATCTGCTACCACTGAGAACAGTCTAGATCCATCCTCTTTGGAATCCCCTTTCAGGTAGTTGAAAGCAGCTATCAAATCCCCCCTCATTCTTTTCTTCTGCAGAATAAATAATCCCAGTTCCCTCAGCCTCTCCTCATAAGTCATGTGCTCCAGCCCCCTAATTATTTTTGTTGCCCTCTGCTGGACTTTTTCCAATTTTTCCACACAGTACTCCAGATGAGGCCTCACCAATGCCGAATCGAGGGGAATGATCACGTCCCTCGATCTGCTGGCAATGCTCCTACTTATACAGCCCAAAATGCCGTTAGCCTTCTTAGCAACAAGGGCCCACTGTCGACTCATGTCCTGTTTCTCCTCCACTGTAACCCCTAGGTCCTTTTCTGCAGAACTGCTGCCTAGCCGCTCGGTCCCGTCTGTAGCAGTGCATGGGATTTCTCCCATCCTAAGTGCAGGACTCTGCACGTGTCCTTGTTGAACCACATCAGTTTTCTTTTGGCCCAATCCTCTAATTTGTCTAGGTCCCTCTGTATCATATCCCTACCCTCCAGCATATCTAGCACTCCTCCCAGTTTAGTGTCATCTGCAAACTTGCTGAGGGTGCAATCCACGCCATCCTCCAGATCATTAATGAAGATATTGAACAAAACTGGCCCCAGGACTAACCCTTGGGGCACTCCGCTTGATACTGGCTGCCAACTAGACATGGAGTCATTGATCACTACCCATGGAGCCCAATGATCTAGCCAGCTTTCTATCCACCTTATAGTCCATTCATCCAGCCCATACTTCTTTAACTTGCTGGCAAGAATACTGTGGGACACTGTATCAAAAGCTTTGCTAAAGTCAAGATATATCACATCCACGCCTTTCCCCATATTCACAGAAGCAATTATCTCATCATAGAAGGCAATCAGGTTGGTCAGGCATGACTTGCCCTTGGTGAATCCATGCTGACTGTTTCTGATCACTTTCCTCTCCTCTAAGTGCTTCAAAATTGATTCCTTGAGGACCTGCTCCATGATTTTTCTAGGAACTGAGGTGAAGCTGACTGATCTGTAATTCCCTGGATCCTTCTCCTTCCCTTTTTTAAAGATGGGCACTACATTAGCCTTTTTCTAGTAATCTGGGACCTCCCCAGATTGCCATAAGTTTTCAAAGATAATGGCCAATGGCTCTGCAATCACATCCGCCAACTCCTTTAGCACCCTCAGATGCAGTGCACCCGGCCCCATGGACTTGTGCTCGTCCAGCTTTTCTAAACAGTCCTGAACCACTTCTTTCTCCACAGAGCACTGGTTACCTTCTCCCCATACTGTGCTGCCCAGTGCAGTAGTCTGGGAGCTGACCTTGTTCGTGAAGACAGAGGCAAAAAAAATATTGAGTACATTAGCTTTTTCCACATCCTCTGTCAGTAGGTTGCCTCCCCCATTCAGTAAGGGGCCCACACTTTCCTTGACCTTCTTCTTGTTGCTAACATACCTGTAGACCCCTTCTTGTTACTCTTAACACCCCTTGCTAGCTACAACTCCAAGTGTGATTTGGCCTTCCTGATTTCACTCCTGCATGCCTGAGCAATATTTTTATACTCCTCCCTGGTCCAATCTTCCAAGCTTCCTTTTTGTGTTTAAGATCAGCAAGGATTTCACTGTTAAGCCAAGCTGGTCGCCTGCCATATTTACTATTCTTTCTACACATTGGGATGGTTTGTCTCCTGGTGCTCCGATGGAAATGTTTTACAAGAAGGGAACTGAAACTATAAAAAGGAGGAACACCACCCCAAGGTACCCCTCTCTCTCCCTCTCTGCCTTTGGCACTGAACCTAAGATGACAAAGGAGAACCACCATTGGATTCTGGGGCAGAGGGGTCCTGACCTGAAGAGTTTGGTCAGTAACCTTGCTGGAAGCATATGGTGAGAATTTTTTCTTTAATCTAATATAGTTTGCTAAATTAGCACTAGAAAGCATTTTATCTATTTTTCTTGTAATCATTTCTGACTTCTAATCCTCTTTTACTTGTACTCACAATCTCTCTCTTTGTAGTTACTAACTTTGTTTTACTGTTTTATCAAATTCAGTGTGCTTAAGTTGAGGTGTCTGGGTAACTCCATTTAAAGTAATAAGCAGATATTCCCTTAAAGGAATAATGGACTTAAAATATTTGTCCTGTCCAGGAGATGGATGGGCAGTACAGGACATACATTTCTGACAGAAGATCCGGGACTGGGGCTGTATTGGGGTCACCCTGCATTATAACCAAGGCTGGTGAGAACCAGGATGTAGCTGGCAGGCTGCAGTTACACACCGACACTCAGAGTGTGGCTTGCATGTGGGAACGCTGTTTGTGAGTGGCCCAGGTGGGAGCTACTTCAGCAAGCCATTGTAAGGCACCCAAGGTTGCAGGACAGGGGTGACGCAGCACCCCCCTCTCCCTTCCCTTTGTGGTCTGAATTGTACCCCGGTATGTCAACTCCTCCCTTTGACACCTGAATCAACACAACGTAGCCTACTCCTCGTGGAGGAGACAAAGTCGTAACAGAAGGGAAGGGAAAAACCCTTTCAGGTACTCCTGGGTGCCGAGGAATCTGGCCTAAAATATACACCTTGCTCTGCCTGGACAGGGAGGGTCAAGCATCCTATCCCATCCCCAGTAAATGTCAAATTTTGTCAGCCTTGGCTCTCTAGTCTGGTACAATGAGAACAGCAGGTGCAGTGCCCTAAGCATCCAGACTAGATAGGCTCTATTGCAACACAAACACTCCATGGTATTTAATGTGTTTTATTCCATCACAAAAACACCCCATTATAGAGGAGCATTAAGGCTGCAGAGTGAAGCACTCAAAGTCAAATCGCCAGTGTTAAGGTGGCCCATGCAGCTCCTGTCCCCGACTCACTCAATATGCAAATTGGATGGTACAGAGTAACTTACTAAACAGTAGGTTTAAGTGTAGTAGCCGTGTTAGTCTGTGTCAGCAAAACGAAAATAAGAAAGAAAAACTTGTAGCACCTTAGAGACTAACAAATTTATTTCAGCATAAGCTTTCGTGGGTTAATACCCACTTCATCGGATCCGATGAAGTGGGTATTAACCCACGAAAGCTTATGCTGAAATAAATTTGTTAGTCTCTAAGGTGCTACAAGTTTTTCTTTCTTATTTTCGTTTTACTAAACAGTGAGGATCAAAAAATCAATTGACGCATGGCTAGAAAGGGTTAAACATCCTGCAAAATAAATAACCCTTAAAAGACATGTGGGGAGAAAATGTTTGTGTTTTTACATATGTATGAGTAGGGTCAACAATGTAATCAACTGTCCCTGTCTATGATATATTCTGATAATTCAAAGGTGAAAAGAACATCCTATCATTGAAATGAATTGTAAACACAGGATATCTCTGTATTCATCTCTCTTTGAAAGGTATGGCAGCAAATAGTCTGTGAATGGTGGAGGAACAAGCAAATTGCCTTATGTTAATTCTATAGCTAAGTACTGGTGATGGACCTCCTTCAAAGTCATGCTAATTACCTTTTGAACTCCCGCCTTGTCAAAAGACATGAAATTGTATAAAAGATCCTTGGGTCCTGATTCTGTCATCTCAGATCTGCTTCGGCTTCATCAAGGGAAGTCTGAGTCGCAAAACTGAGGTCCCAGTTATGCTGGTACGCCCTGAATATGTTGCAATGAGTTCTTTCAGAAATAGTTAACAGGTTATAGTCCAATGTCCAAAGCTCACCATCTCTGCTATGAATCTGAACCTCAATGAATTGAACTCATGTCTGTATGTATACTGATCTTTTTACCAAACCCTCACACTTTTGTTTTTTAATAAAGTTTAGTTTAGGTAATAAGAATTGGCTGTAACATGAATTTGGGTAATATCTGGAATATTCAATAACAATATAATATAATATTATTCAATTCAATTTGGGAGGTAATGTGTCTGATCCTTTGGAATTGGTAGAATCTTTTATTTTATATGCTGAAATAAGATTTACAGAAATTTTCATCATATTTGACATGGGTACCTGGATGGAGGCCTGAGGCTGGATCACTTCAAGGGAACTGTTTGGACTTCTGAGTAACCAGTAAGGTAATAAAGAAGATGCTTTATGCTGGCTTGGTAAATCTAAGTATTGGAATATCCACCAGCTTTATGTGGATTGTCTGTCTCATTCTTTGCAGTTCACCCTAATTGAGTGACTATAGCTAGCCCCCCCTAGGAACCCGGTCACATCAATATTGACCAGCTGCCTCATTCAACACGCACTGTCCAATGTACATGTGGCATGAGCCACCATCTCTCCCTGAGCAACATCACACTGTCTGAGCTTTGTTCAGTCACCATTCCCATCCAGGAACTCTAGTTCTTCCCATCAGGCAATAGAAACAATACCATATGACTTAGAAGACCAATCACTTAGCCGGAATTGTGAAGGGCAAACACCAGCAGACATTGCAGGAGGAATCCATAGGCAAGTATTTGTTCATAGACACAAGTCAAAACAAACAATTACAGACACATTTTGTGGGTAGCTTGCGCACAGAGAAATGGACCAAACCTGTCTGATTGGCTGTTCATTACACATTTGAAACTAGCTCCCGCCGAACACCATTCCGCCCTGTGTTTGAAATGCTGAGGCCAGAACCTTCGCTGGTACAAATCAGAACAGTCCATTGCCTTACCCAGAACTATGCCGATAAACAGCAGCTGAGGATCAGGCCCTGGATTTATTCCATCACCTCTTATTTTGACACCTCAGTCTGACACTTGAAAACAGGAGCTCTAGGGCATCTCCCCAACATCATCTGTAGCAAAGGTTGATGCAGAGAAGTCCATTAGCTTCTTAGCAGAGTCCTCATCGCCCTTACTTGCTAATGTTATTGCCCGGGGGCCTGCTGAGTCCAGTGACTCATGGCTTCCTGTTTCTCATTTATATACAACATTTCCTGTTATGTTCTGGGGTGTTTGCTCTCCCAGTTGTCTCTTTGCTCTCCCCTCCTCCATCTTACAACCTACTCAGCATACCCCATGGTCAATGGGAGCTCTGGAACCAATGTTTCCAAGATGGGCATCCTGAGGTGTGGGTTCTGCATTTTGTGTGTGCCCAATCCCACACACTGTCCATTTCATAAGGGGGTGCAATTCTCAGCTGCACTCAATAAACACAGCTGAGAGGGGGGAAGCTGCCAGTTCTGTGTTGCCCTTCCCCTGGTGTAGGTTACAGCTGCTACTCTTCCCTGCGCCTCCCCCTCCCCCGGTCAACAAAGTGATTACGGCTTCCCAGTGCACAGGAGTGGGACCAGAACGGACAGGCTGTAGCCTCCAGACTCAGTACCATGAGCCAAGGGAGCACTCCGGTGTTGTCATGACAGCGAGCATGGTCGTCATCCTTTTTATACCATCAATGGCTTATCTGGAGCATTGGAGATGATCATCTAGCCTGGCTGAAGCAACTCTGGGGACTAGGCACATCCCGTGAACATTTAATGACTGACCTCCTCCCTCCCCCAGCACAATATGACAGCCTTACAAAGCACTCTCTGGCTCAGGCAGGGAACAGTTTCAAATGCTCAGAGCTCAGTTAAACAAATTCAGTTTCTGCTGAATGACGTCAGATACTCCTCTCCTGAGGACTATTCTCCATGCCCATCTCTCCTCAAGTATGAGGTGACAGGTTGAGGCAGCCATATTTGTTGTGGGTGTGAGGTTAAGCAGTTCTGAGGGCTGGTTTGCCTTAGGCAGGGTTCAGGGATTTGCATACTTGTTGACTACCTGTAAAGAAACACTCAGCCATTCTTTAGTGCCTTCTGTCTCAAGATTTCAAAACACTAAACGGCAGCTGCCACCCTCTGAGTTGGGCTAGTATCACCATTTTACTGGTGGGTAAACCGAGGCACAGAAGTTAAAGTGTTCTGCTCAAGATCACCCTCCAACTCCATAGAAGAGTCAGGTGCAGAATGCAGGTCTCTTGAATCTCAGTCAGACACAAGAGCAGGCGCGCATTCCACAATGTATCCATCCACTGAAGTGCAAGGAATTGTACAACTAAGAAATAAGCATATATTCACAGATCACAAATGCCTGGCACCCCTGTGGCCAGGCAGAGATTCCCATTTCAGTACAGGCGAAAATGTCATTAGCGGCTGCAATCCTGAAAGGAAAAAAAAGTTTGAATTTTTGAAAAGTTTCTTTCCACAAAAGATACTTATTTTAAAATACAACTCAACTCCTCCTCTCCCCACACAAACTCCTTGTTAAACGCATTGTAATAGCACTGCAACCTCTGATAACACGGCAAGACATAATTATGCCATGGGTGTGTAAGCAGACAGACCAAAGTTAGTTTTTTTCCCCTACTTCTACAAAAGAGGGTTCTCAGACATATGTCACATCTGCCCTCTAGTGGATGTACTGTAGCTAAAGTACAAAAAACTATCTTCCTACAACACGAAAGCCACACAATGCATGTTAAAATAAAAAATCACCAGGACATGCAGATGCTCATGTTCTTAGTGCCACATTCACTTGGCCATGCTCTCTTGTAGTCTGCATGTTAGTATGTGCAGGGAGAAGCATTGCCATTTTCAATCTGGGAGCCTATTCTCAGTCCCAGCTTTCCTTATTTCACCGACACACACAAGGTGGGGGTGGGAATATCTTTTATGGGACCAACTTCTGGTGGTGAATGAGACAAGCTTTGGAGCTAAACAGAGCTCTTCTTTGAGTCTGGGAATGGTGCCTGAAGAAGAGCTCTGTGTAGCTCAAAAGTTCTCTGTCTCTCACCAACAGAAATTGGTTCAATAACATTTTTTGCCTCCCTTGTCTGTCCAAAATCCTGAGGCCGACAGCTACAGCCAGGGGCGGCTCCAGGCACCAGCAGAACAAGCTGGTGCTTGGGGCGGCAAACTATTAGGGGCGGCACAGGCAGCAGCTGCCCCCCCCCCCCCAGGAGCCAGTAATGCGGCGCCCTGCCCTGCCACAGCCGGAGCAGGGAGCCGGCAGAGCAGGAAGCGGCGTCCCGTGGCGCTCCTCTCGCGCGGCAGCGGTCACCCCAGCCCGGGGGGAGCCGCAGCCAGGGCAGCGAGCCAGCTGAGCGGGGTCGCACCGCTCTCCCACGGCAGCGGCCACCTGCCCCAGGAGGGAGCTGCCCCTGGCTGCCCTGGCCCACCGCAGCTGGGGCAGGGAGCCGGCTGAGCAGGGTCGCACTGCTCTTGCGGCAGCAGCCACCAGCCCCAGAAGGGAGCTGCCCCTGGCTACCCTGCCCTGCCGCAGCCGGTGCAGGGAGCTGACTGAGCGGGGTCGCGCCGCACCACTCTCCCGTCAGCGGCCACCTGCCCCAGGGAGGAGCCGCCCCTGGCTGCCCTGCCCCACCGCAGCTGAGATAAGGAGCCGGCTGAGCAGGGAGCGGGGTCCCGGCCCCACTCTCCCGTGGCAGCGCACCCCCCCCCAGGGGGGAGCTGCCCCTGGCTGCCCTGCTCCTCCGCATGTGGAAAAGCTAACAAAAAAGCACAGGGAGCAGCCACACATTTTTTTGCTTGGGGCAGCAAAAAACCTAGAGCCGACCCTGGCTACAGCAACACTGCAAACAGCCTATTTTACCCCATACTTACCCATACTGATGTTAACATTGTCAGAAGTTCTGCCATAGACCAGACTGGATGGCCAAGTTAGTGTTGCTGCAGCAACTTAACTCTCACATTCCTAACTCTGCTCCTTGGTTTGCAGTAAGGTCCTATTATTCATTTCATACTTGGGTTAATAAAGGGAAAAAACTGGGCAAGCCTGGGTTTTAATCAGGTGAGCATTTAAAAGGGTTAAGCTAGGCTTTGAGGTCCAGGCCTTACCAAGGTGAATTGGGAGACAGGGACTAGAGTTCACACCTCATTCGAGATGAGCGCCCACCTTTGATACCATGTTTGGCTGAGACAGATTTATGCAAAGGAGCAGCAGTTGCCCTGGTCAAGGTGGTCAGAGATCCGCTCCTTACTCTGAGACAGAGGTGCTCCCTAGCTCTCCCCCACCCGCCTGACTGGGTTTCTCCATTGTCTGACACTGTTGATCAAAGGGGACCTAGACAAATTAGAGGATTGGGCCAAAAGAAATATGATGAGGTTCAACAAGGACAAGTGCAGAGTCCTGCACTTAGGACGGAAGAATCCCATGCACTGCTGTAGACTAGCGACCGAATGGCTGGGCAGCGGTTCTGCAGAAAAGGACCTAGGGGTTATGGTGGACGAAAAGCTGAATATGAGTCAACAGTGTGCCCTTGTTGCCAAGAAGGCTAACGGCATCTTGGGCTGCATAAGTAGGGGCATTTCCAGCAGATCGAGGGACGTGATTATTCCCCTCTATTCGGCACTGGTGAGGCCTCATTTGGAGTACTGTGTCCAGTTTTGGGCCCCACACTACAAGAAGGATGTGGATAAATTGGAAAGAGTCCAGCGGAGGGCAACAAAAATGATTAGAGGGCTGGAACACATGACTTATAAGGAGAGGCTGAGGGAACTGGGATTGTTTAGCCTGCAGAAGAGAAGAATGAGGGGGGATTTGATAGCTGCTTTCAACTACCTGAAAGGGGGTTCCAAAGAGGATGGATCTAGACTGTTCTCAGTGGTAGAAGATGACAGAACAAGGAGTAATGGTCTCAAGTTGCAGAGGGGGAGGTTTAGGTTGGATATTAGGAAAAACTTTTTCACTAGTAGGGTGGTGAAGCACTGGAATGGGTTACCTAGGGAGGTGGTGGAATCTCCTTCCTTAGAGGTTTTTAAGGTCAGGCTTGACAAAGCCCTGGCTGGGATGATTTAGTTGGGGTTGGTCCTGCTTTGAGCAGGGGGTTGGACTAGATGACCTCCTGAGGTCCCTTCCAACCCTGAGAGTCTATGATTCTATGAAAGTATCTTCTCTTCCACTGCCCCTTTCCCCCGAGTCCATATGTGTGCTGTTCTCTCCCCGTGTCCCAACTTAGCAAGCCATCCCTACACAACAACGCTCATAAGCAAGTGCTGAAAGCATAGCCCAAAAGCCCCACTCATCTTGGCGGGACTTGTGCACGTGCTTGAAATGAAGGCCATGTGTAAGCATTGGGGTCTTGCTGGCCACACCATCAATCTTGCCTCTCGCCCAGTTGGTGGCTCATGGTTCCGTTCTCCTTCCTCCCTCTCCTGATAATCTTACCTTCTCCCAGGACTTCAGTTGCTCTTTCCACTCCAGTAATTGCCAAATTCACCTCTTCACCATCAATCTGTCCCTGTCTCTCTTCCTCCAGTCTCATGTAGCTGCCTCCCACATTTCTTCTTGGATGTCAACACTCCACCTACAGATGGTCACTCCTGACCTGAACTACTCTCTTCCCCCTGGCCTCTTCCTCCAACAACAACCTCACAGCTGTTCTTCCTGTCTTAGGCCCACAGCCCCAGCTCAGTTGTTGGGTCTCCTTTTCCTTCCTCATGTATCTAATCATTCCCTAGGGCCTTTGACTTCTTCCTTCTGAATTTCTCAAAAATACAACTTTCATTCCTCGCCCCACTATTAAAATGTCTCCATGCCCCTGTCATCTCTCTACTCGATTACTGCACCCTTTTGTCTGGCAGCACCATTCTTGATGGACAATCTCCCTGCATCACGTTCTCTTTCAATCCCTCTGTTAGCGTCCTACTGTATCAGATCAGAGCTCCCCAGTCTCCCAAGGCCATGCATAATCTCGGTGCCCTTCCCAGCCATTGCCCTCCTATGTTCAATTCTCTGTTCCACTATCTGTATGCTGGTCCGGTCACCTTGCTCTCTTTGCCCACCCTGGTTGATACCTTCCACCATGCATAGAACTCTGTCCACATTCGTCTACTCTAGTTTAGAAATGCAAGAAAGAGCCCATCACCTAGGCCCCCAGCTCCAGAGAGGCTACTGATTTTTTCCATGGTCTCCTTATTTCAACATATGTTTAAGGTCAGAACCCTGTATCTGGTGTTACCAGTTGAAGTCAAGCCGGCACGGACTAGAATGTGGTTCCAGGTTATGCAGACTGCAGTTCGGCACAGACACTATTTAAAAATTGCCCTGGATCATAAACATCCCCAAATGATTGGTTGTATTGGCCCTCACACCAGCATCTCGCAGCAGCCTGGGTGCTCCCACAGCTTGCAGGAAGGAATCCGCACTGTAGAAGGAATGCTCTTCCTCAGGTGAGTCCAGCCATGTTGGGGTGATGACGTTGACTCAGTTAGCTAGACATACTCATGAGAACGGGGAAAGAGGAGAGCTACTTGTCGAACGAACATTCAGCTTTTATTGTATTTGTTGCATTGAGTTTCTCAGTGAGCTCATGTGTCCCGTTTCTATAGGTATATGTCACAGGGGAAAGCTTCACACGTGAAGAAGTGTGGTTGGCTGGCTTTGAGAAGACCACAGAGTCTCGAGACCCATACACCATGAGGAATTTCCCCTTGTCAACCAGCTATATTAAACTTTCCTTTCTTCCCATTATTGTTTGTACTTCCATACATAGTCCTCCTCCTTCCATGGTATTCAGACTCTGCAAATATTTGTAGACTGCTCTGTCCTCATCACCTCACCAGCTCCTCTTCTCTCAAATGAATCCCTCCCGCCCCCTTCCCTTATTCCCTCCCCCCTCCTTTTTTTTTTAATTCTGTGCTCTTGGCTGCATGCTGGGACAGACTCAGGCTGTTCTGGGCCAGAGAGCTGAGATAGGGCCAGGAGCTCTGATCTGGTCACAGACTGCACAGCAGTTAGATGAGTCACTGATAGAGCTGGATGCTAGTGGCAGAGGTTGGGCAGTGCTGCTTTCAACAGACAGTTTATCTTGTGTGGTATATTGAAAACTCTTAAAAGTGTAGCTATCACTTTACGTTCTATGGAGACTTCCTGGTCCTGCTTGCAGGTTAGGGGGCTCTGTAGGAAGCCTGTGTTTTGGGTCTTAAGCAGTCAGTCTGCAAAGAACCAGCTTAGAGCAAGGTGGATGGGTTGTTCCTCTCTGCCTTCAGGAGCAGCCTGCTTTGTCTCTCTCTCTCTCTCTCTCTGCTTTGGGTTCTCATGTGTTAGCGTTCTGCATTTACAGTCATTCTTTCTGGAATGTTGCAACATAACATTTTTTCCCAGTCTAATTTTTGTTTGTATGCTGTGAATGTAACAGCTTGTATGGCAGAGACGTAGAGCTATCCCTCCCCTTCTGTGCAGCTGTCCTGTTAGTCTCTTAGCCCCACACATCTTTGCTCTCACCACCTCACCTGGTGGGGAGCCCTGCTGCTCCAGGGCCAGGATGCCCCAGCTTGAACTGGGGCTCTCAGGGCCTAGGGTCTCTGCTCTTTGGCAGGGGCAGCTCAAGGAGTCTCCCACAAGGTAGGGGCAGCTGGCTGCTGTTCCATAAAAGTGAAATAAAAATGGTTGTTTTTTTCCAAAGCACTTTTTGGGGGGAATTTCCTTTGCATGGGAAATTCTGACATTTCTAGTTTTTGTTCTGAATCTGAACAAAATAGTTTTTGAAATGTCAGATGTTTCCACTCAATGGAAATTCCAAGTTGACAAGATCTACCTAACGCCCTCTGCCCCACCACACCTCCAATTTTTCAAGTATAAAATGACCAAATTCCAACAGGTCCCTCCTAGCTACAATCTTCTCTCCCACCTCCCCCGTCACAGGTAGGTTTCCTCTCTTTAAACCCACACCCCCAGTACTTCTACAGGATACATCACCCATCTACAACTAAAACATGTCCATCCCTCATCAGCAGCAGCATGGGTTTAGAGTAGACTACTACTATCTCATCTGCAGTCATGAACACCAATTTTGCTCCCATCCATTACAAATGCTGCTACTAAGATAATCTTCTTGGCTTGTCACCTCTTCCTTCTTTCCCCTTTCTCCATGGCCTCACACCCAAACTGACAGTCTTCAGCTTTAGGGCCTTCCTGGCCAATCCCCTCCCTCTCAACAACTCACGCCATTGAGCCACTGACTCCTACCTTTGCTCTGCCAATGCCACCAGACTTTTGTGCCCTAAGTCCAATATCACCTTCTGTGCTTTTGCTCACACAGCTCCTATGATTGGGAAGCTGCCCATAAAAATCTGCAAAGCCAATATATGCTTCTTTCAAATTCCACCCTACTGCCTACGGAACCCTCTACAATGGCTCAGTAGCTGGCCTGCCAACACTTCTGTTTATGATGTTAATCGCAGTGGTTTACCTTGTCCCTCCCAATCCCATTGGTTATATGCAGCTGTTCCCTTGTTCTATGTATTGACTGAGCTCATTAGGGAAGGGACTCATGTGTGTGCACAATGCTTAGTGCTCTCCATCGGAGCCTCTAGGTGCTACTGTAGCAAAGGTTTGGTTAGTAATTTGGCGTGCACTTGAGTTAGTGGGACAAAACCCTCAGCCTAATTGCTGAGCACCAATAAAAGAATGTCTTAGTGCAGGGGGCTGGACTGGATGACCTCTCGAGGGCCCTTCCAGCCCTACATTTCTATGATGTCCTGTGATCAGACAGAGCGAGGCCTGCCTTCCTTCCCACTTACCATCCTAGAAACAAACACACACTCTGCAACTCACTTCCTGGCCAATCTGGCATCTTGGGAGCATGCTTTGAGAGGCTTAGCTCCCCTGATTGTGTGCAGCTCACAAACAAACTGGAGGAAATACTCTGGGATTTTGGCTTTTGCGAGATGGTGGAGCTCAAGTCCATCATGGAACAGGTCCTCAAGGAATCAATTCTGAACCACTTAAAGGAGGGGAAAGTGATCAGGAACAGTCAGCATGGATTCACCAAGGGCAAGTCATGCCTGACTAACCTAATTGCCTTCTATGATGAGATAACTGGCTCTGTGGATGAGGGGAAAGCAGTGGATGTGCTATTTCTTGACTTTAGCAAAGCTTTTCATACAGTCTCGCACAGTGTTCTTGACAGCAAGTTAAAGAAGTATGGGCTGGATGAATGGACGGTAAGGTGAATAGAAAACTGGCTGGCTGGTCGTGCTCAACGGGTAGTGATCAATGGCTCCATGTCTAGTTGGCAGCCGGTATCAAGTGGAGTGCCCCAAGGGTCGGTGCTGGGGCCGGTTTTGTTCAATATCTTCATCAACGACCTGGAGGATGGTGTGGACTGCACCCTTAGCAAGTTTGCAGATGACACTAAACTGGGAGGAGTGGTTGATACGCTGGAGGGTAGGGATAGGATACAGAGGGAACTAGACAAATTAGAGGATTGGGCCAAAAGAAATCTGATGAGGTTCAACAAGGACAAGTTCAGAGTCCTGCACTTAGGACGGAAGAATCCCATGCACTGCTACAGACTAGGGACCGAATGGCTGGGCAGCAGTTCTGCAGAAAAGGACCTAGGGGTTACAGTGGACGAAAAGCTGAATATGAGTCAACAGTGTGCCCTTGTTGCCAAGAAGGCTAACAGCATTTTGGGCTGTATAAATAGGGGCATTTCCAGCAGATCGAGGGACGTGATTATTCCCCTCTATTCGGCACTGGTGAGGCCTCATTTGGAGTACTGTGTCCAGTTTTGGGCCCCACACTACAAAAAGGATGTGGATAAATTGGAAAGAGTCCAACGGAGGGCAACAAAAATGATTAGGGGGCTGGAGCACATGACTTATGAGGAGAGGCTGAGGGAACTGGGATTGTTTAGCCTGCAGAAGAGAAGAGTGAGGGGGGATTTGATAGCTGCTTTCAACTACCTAAAAGGGGGTTCCAAAGAGGATGGATCTAGACTGTTCTCAGTGGTAGAAGATGACAGAACAAGGAGTAATGGTCTCAAGTTGCAGAGGGGGAGGTTTAGGTTGGATATTAGGAAAAACTTTTTCACTAGTAGGGTGGTGAAGCACTGGAATGGGTTACCTAGGGAGGTGGTGGAATCTCCTTCCTTAGAGGTTTTTAAGGTCAGGCTTGACAAAGCCCTGGCTGGGATGATCTAGTTGGGGTTGGTCCTGCTTTGAGCAGGGGGTTGGACTAGATGACCTCCTGAGGTCCCTTCCAACCCTGAGATTCTATGATTCTATGATCATGGAGGGTTGGGGATGTGCTTTGGCTGTGGGGGCTGAATGTGGCCATTGAGATGGAAGGGGTGACAAACAGCTAACAAATTAAGCATCTTCTGGATGATCTCCAAGGAACACTGTTTTCTGATGATGAGGGTGGTGATGATGTGGAAGCTGTGCTGTGACAGGGTCACACACATTGCTATCCACACTCCTTGCAGGAGAAGAGCTCAAGGATCACAACTGTTTCAACACAGGGGAAAGGGGATGGGATTGTGGTAATCCTGCTCTATCCTGGGATGTGAAATATTGTTGAATAGCATCATGTGGGCATGAAAAAAGCCACTGGAGTAAAGAAGCCAGCTCAAGTGCAGTTTGATCATCAAAAGAAATGCTTTGGTCTTGTCAACACAACTGGTAGCAGCAATGGCTTCCCTGAGCCAGTGCTGAGAATGCTTTGGCTGCTAGCATAGGCAGTACCAGAAAGTCTCCAGCTGCGTCAAAGCATCCCTGAGACTTGCTTCCACCCTATCTCACTCTTATGTACCGTACTAGTGAAAAAGAAATGTTTCCCATCTACTCTAGCAGTTAAGCCGTTCCAAAGTATCAGTTCAAAGGACTGTCCGCTAGTAACAGATTTCCAAAGCAGGTTAATTTCCTAGAATAGACAGATCCATCCCAGGCATACAGAGCTACAAAATGGAGCCATTTCAATTCAGGCCAGGTCACTGGCACAGAAATGGACGGCTGCTCCCACCCAAAGGAGACGCCTGGGACGTGAGTGTGCTTTCATGTCCAGTTTTATTAGTGTTGCATTAGTACCATAAAATAGTTGATGAGGTTGCGCACATTGCAGTTCGTTCCAAAAAAGGCTATTTACATTTAATTTGTCTTCATATAAAACCTAAAACCCAAACAATACAACAATGAAACAGATGGACAACTTAGAAATCTACAGTGGTAACATCCCTTCATTTGACATAGTCTGAGCAATGCTTGCTGCACATGTGACAATCTCACAAACTAGTGTACCCCCACTTAGCAAGGTGCTTCCTAAAGAGTGCTCTGAGTAAAGACGCGCTGCATGCGAGTCAGACACACTAAGTTCTGGGATTCCTTCTATTCGGCTGTATGGAAGGGGAAGCTGACCTGACAGGGATTTTGATGTGCTTCCTTTTAAAGGAATTAACGTCCTGCTACTTGCAAAACTATGGCTCCTCCTCCCCTCTAGCATCAAGTCCTAAAGCCTCCACAGAAACACAGGAGAGCTCATCACTCCAGCGCTCCCGCTTATCACTCCCGTGACTTTGCAAGGAACTTGCCAAAGTAGCCTCATGAAGGTCTGCGGGAGATGCTGTGCTCAGATGGTCACCTCTCACACTGGGCATCCCAGTGGGAAGGTCATGCTAGAGTTTTAGCGATTCCCCAGTTTTAATGGCCAGGACACAGAAGTGCACTGAATGGAGGGTTTTTAATAATCTCAGCATCTCTAAGCAAACAATATGAAGAAAGAAAACACACCGAGATGTTCCTACTGCCAAGATTTTTCAGACTTTACATTCCTGGGATCTGAGCTGAAACAAAGATCCCATCTGACAGTGAGAAGCCCCTGTCTTTTCAGTACTTCAAACTACAGGGAAAGACTACAAGATGTTTTGCTTACAAGGTTTCAAGGCATCTGGTAATATTTCCTGAACCCTCAAAATGAACGATTCTTAGAATGTTTTCTTGGTACTAAACACCTGGCCCGACTGATCCGAGATGGTAGCGATAACTAGCCAAAGACTAACAGGATATACATGTAAATAAGAGTGTTTTAGTGACATTAATGGAACAATGCTGGTCAGTTTGGTTTTTAGCTGGGTCAACAGCCTACAGGTGGGTATGGCAATTCTATAGGAAACCACAAAAACTTCCCATTCTACTACTCCACCTTCAGATCTGCTCTCTAGGATATGACAAGGCTTGTCAATAAAAGCAGCAAAATGAAGCCAAGGGGAGGTTGATAAGTATCCTCGAACTAAGGTAACAGAGGAATTTTATACTTACATTTGAGATATAAACAGCTCAGTGGGGCTGTTGTTGGGTTGGGCAGGAAAATGTGATTGGATTATATGCAATTGATAATGGCAGGTGAAATTAACGGAAAGCCAGAGGTTACGTGAATACTGCTGCTCCAGCTGCTGTTTTCTTTAGGGCAAAGAAAAACAAATGCAATTCCAGCAAGCATTCAATACTGGTAAGGATATTCCCTGGCTTGCCATGGTAGACTTCTGCATTTCATTTAGCTATGGAAGTGTAGAACTAGAGCTCCAGTCCTTGGCCAGCCTACTAGGGATGCCTCCTTAGATCCCACCTCCAAGGAAGGGCTGGGGCCAGTTTCCCAAGAGAACGCCAGTACAGGGGAACGGCAGCTTTGCCAATAGGAAAGTGCTGGAGTCGCAGCTTGGGGCTCCATTGAGAGTCAGTCAGTATCAGGGCCCAGGTCGGTGTGTAATGGGAATCAAACAGATCTGCTACTACAGGACATTCCTGTAGGAGGCCAGGGGACTGCAGCAATCCCAACGCAGGTGGGAAATGGGGGGGGGGGGGGGGGGCGAGTTTAAAGGTGATAAGGTGGCATGCAACCAGCCGAAAACTAGGCAGTCAGCTCTCTCCCCACCTCTCTGCCTGTTCACTGCTAGAAATCCAGGGGCCGAAGTAAAAGCAACATCTAGATTTCCAGTTAAAGCAGCAGACTGATTCAGGCCAAAGAGATAAAGCAAATGAGTTTCCTTCTTCGAGTCACACTCTGGTGGAATCCCGTAGAGGTCTCTTTTCATTATTCCATAAAGAGGTTTAAAACTGGGGCTGTGCTAGGTTTCTTGCTCCATTAGGGTCAGTCTTCTGCACTCATCACGGCAAAGGCAATTAAGCAGCCCCCCGATATCCTGATGGCCCCTTTTCAGGCACAAGAACTGGCACCTCCCCACACTGGTCAGCTCTGTCCCAGAGCGTACAATGGTAGAGTCACAGCAAGCTGGCACACAGACCAATTCTTCAGAGTGACTTCTTGTGAACCCTGGAATTGGTGGTTGATTGGAGAGCACCATGTGGGAAACCCAAGCTCAGCTCACCCTGAGGGGAGGCTCCTGCCACTGCTTTATCAAAATCATTTCCTATGGAGCAGCCCATTGTCTGCACAGCCCAATTGCTGTAATACTCGGTTACGGCAGAGCTTCGGCTCTCAGACTTCCAGAATGTTTTCCCAGTGGTCAGGGACGAAGTTAGTTGTGCGAAGAAACTCAGAGAAAGTAACCACTGTATAAAACTTTACCAAACATTCCCAGGAAAAGCCCAGGGAATCTAACTCCAACCCTTGGCTATGAGGCAGGGCAGCACCATGACGAACCACCAAGAATGAAGCTTTCCCAAGATCAGTGCAGTCCTGCCACCTGGCAAACTCCAGCCTGAGGGTTCAAGGAGAGTTTCCTTGGAAGCCTTGTTATCGCAGAGAGCCCACTGCAGATGGCTGTGCTGCCAAATAGCAGCTTGCCCGAGGAAACAAACTCTGCTGTCTGCAAGTGCTTGGGTACCAAGCAGGCAGAAAGTTTCCTGGTGAATTAGATTTCATAAAACGTAATTAAAATAAAGAACTAACCCACATGAAACGTTGCACACGGTAAGAAGACAGGGGGCAACATACATTTGATAGGCAGGAGCCATGAAGTCCCATACTGGCTACAGTTTGTCTCTCTATAGTAGGTTGAAATACAAAGAGGAGCAAAGCGTCAAATCCTTCATTGCCCCTGGTAAACAGTTATTGCAAATAGCCAGTCCAAGCCCGCCCCAGAGCTGCAGGGGCCATGGCGAGGATCTCTGCCAGCGCTGGTGTAGAATAAGCGTGGGACTGAAATCAGACTGGATTTCAGTCACTCTACTTGCACAGGGAAGAGGGATTTAAGGAAGAACCTGAACCGCTGACTTCATTAAAAGGCTTGTCCTGAGGCAACAGCTCCAATAAAGAGCGCTGATGTGCTCGTGTGCTCAGTCCTAAGCTGTGGCTGTCAGGCAACACTGCGCTATCCCAGAGCAAGGCACAAGCCTCCTTGCAAGATCCTAAGCATCAGCCGCCACTATGCTGAAGCTGGAGATTCTTTCTGCCCCTGTTACAAAGCGTTAAAGGGAAACCTACCCTCTCCTCAGGGCTGCCATAAGCGAGTGACTAGTTAAGAGTAACCCCCCACCAGCTGCATCAGCGTTCGTGTGCGGATCTGTGCGCTCACCTGCCTGACTCCTGGGCTGCTGAGGACCCTGCCAGTCTGATGAGAGTCGATCCCTGGACATGGCTGAAATCGCACTAGAAAGTTTCTCTCTTATTAAACACGTGTCTAAACCAGGAGCCTGAGCAGTGAGGGGAGGGTGCATGTCCTGTTTGCTCTGCGGATACTCTCTACTGGGAAGGGGAAGAGGGAGGCACTGTTCTCATTTAGGGCCACAGCCACCCTGACTACTTCAGTGGGCAGCTGGGGGGGGGGGGAGGAGGGTGTTCAGCTAACGGCCCTGAAGTCCTGCCCAAGTCAATGAAACCCCTCCTGCAGGCGTGACCCACACACAAGGTGGAACAGGCTCCCCAGCCATTTGCAAATCTTCGTTCAGTCAGTCACTGTCCCAGAACATTTGGACTCTGAAAAATACTTCCCGTATCGTTGTCCCTTTGAGAGGGCGGGGGAAGGAGCCACTCGGGGTGTCTCTGAACACGGGCCTGAGCAGTGCGAACGCCTGCCCATGAGACTGGAACCCCCAAGAGGCTCCCCTTATGCAGCTGCACCCTGCTCATTCCAAGGGTGGGGTGTTGGCTCCTCTGCAAAGCAAACAAGCTCTAGCTCCTGAGCCCCTGGGTTTGGCAACATTTGCCCCTGGAGCTGTATTGCCAGGGGAGCCCCACAGATCCAGCCCTGGGACCCCCTGGAGGAGTAGAGCAGGGTTACAGGTAACTAAAGCTGTTAGGCTTTGCTGAATGTGATTCCTTGCAGGGTTGATGGGGGAGGATTTCTGGGCAAAGGCTCCAACCTTGGGAATTTCAGTCCATGTGCAGCTGCCAGCAGTGTGGTGTGCAGCATGCCTGGTACAGGAGGGCTTCACTCAACTCCAGGGAGCTAAGCCAGGTTAAGCCTGTGGTGAGAAGGATCAGAGCCTTGTTCCTCTAGTTAGAGCACCCTGATGCCCCTTCAGCAGAGCAAAGCTCTGTCCTAAAGCTAGGGCAGGATTCCCAGCGAGGAGAGTTGCTACAGTAGCTCCCCCACCACCCACACACCCAGCTACAAAGGTGAGTGGGAGCCAGGGGGAAAGCTGTAGCTGAGCCGCCTTTGGCTCCAGAAATCCCCTGCTGCTGACACAGCCCTGTAGGGCTACTGACATTGTAAATCAGGGCAACCTTCAGGCTGCTTTAGTATACCCTGGGAATGGGCTGGCACTGTGATATTTTAGGGGAGGGGGAAGGGAGAACATACCTAGGTTACAGCTTCCCACTCATGAGCTGTAGTAGTGCTCAGGGTCAGGGCTGTAGTGGCCAGTGCATTTCACACAGGCACTGGCTGGTTTTGCACAGTAAATCCTTACTCCCTGAATGGTGGGCTCTGCTAGCTGCAAGCTTGTATCCTGCTGGAGTAGGTCCCTTCCTATGGAGAGAAGCCCACAGGAAGTACAGGGGCACTGAGTGATTCCTCCACCCTCATTTTCTGTGGCAGGCCCCTTGCAGGATGGATCCTAAGCCGGCACGTGGCCCAGTTGGCTAACGGTGCATTGTGCAACACAGGTGCACTGCTGGAGTCAAAGAACTAGAATAGCTGAGAGAACCCTCAGATGACCCAATCCGTGCATGAGGCATTCCAACGCAGTCCAGACAAGCCAAAGTGCTCTGGCTCTGCTGTCAGAGCTGGCTTTGCTACCTGGCCTTCTGCCTCAGAAACGGCAGCAGCAGCTCACATGGCTGGAGGGGGGGGGGCGGCAAACAAGGGATTCCCATCTGGAGTGTGAGGGGGGAACCTTGAACACACCGCCTAGAAGAGAGGGCACAGTCAGGATGAGGTGTGCAGGTGGTGCGTTTGCTGCGAGCTGGTATTGTATGTGCTTTCACGTGCACATGTGCTTTTGCTGTGTGGGTGTGAGTGTAGCTGGTGTAAAATGCAGCTGTTCATGTGTAAGGGCCCAAGGGGCACAGGAACTAGCCAGTACACTAACGCTTGACTCATTAGACAGCAGTTCACTTTTCCTGGTGTCTTTTTTAGCAACTTAATCTTTTTTTAAAGCATTAAAAAAATGTGCACCTGTAAAAATCCATTCTCTTGAGAGGCCGGGCAAGGTTTTATTGATGTACATAATCTGTGTGAAAATCTAAATAGCAACGACCCCACTGAACTGGTGTCCTTCAAATCCAGCTCTGGGCTGCAGGGGGCATTGTGACTGGCTCAGTTGGGTTACTGGGATGGACTTGGAGCAACGGGATTCCTCAAACAGACATTTCATACTTTGTATTTCAGTCTCTGCCCAACCTGAATCAGGCACGAGAGTGAACACGCCTGCCCATTTCAGTAGCTGGCCTTAAAACAATGACCTTCTGGCGTTTTTTCACCTGTGGAGAATCCCGGGGTTTCCCTCAGTTATTAGCTTGGTTTTTGGCAGACAGCGCAATGTATTTCACATTCTTGTTACCTGAACTATCTGGTGGTGAACCAGGCTCTACTTTCTTCATGTGAAGTCTGTGGGGGGCAGAGTTAAACATTTTAAAACTTAATCCTCCAAGTAACTCCTGCTCTCCCCTCAAAAACCACTCAAGCCCAATCCAGAACACCCAGCCGCAAACACACCCAGGAGGTTTCAGGTTAATAAGCAGTGCAGTTATCCAGCTATCTGCTCTTAAGTTCTCCGGCAGGTCACCCCACTTCTGGAGGTTCTCCCGGTAATTTCCATGTTATCGGTACATCTCTACTTAAGACTGTTTTTTGCTTTGTTCAAGGGGTTTCCTTCCCTTGTAGTAAACTTAAGAATTAATAGAAAAAAGTAATTCTGAAGTACTCCAGACGCATCTGTAAGTAATCTGCAGGAGAGAGCAAGCAGACTTGAGTCAGAGTTGGCACTCAGATTCCTGGCTCCTGGGTGTGCAGTCTCCACACAGGCAGAAAGCCGCCCCACTGAAAGCAGTTAGAAGTTAGGTTTGGAGTGTCCGAATATGCAGATGGGAAAGTGCTTGACATGGGAGGACCACTGTGCTGCCAGCTGAAAGAACTTCACATCGTTCCACTCTACGCCATCAATCAGGACTGCAGGGGAAGAATAGAACAAGGAAGCAGGTCAAAAAGCACCTAGCAAAACAGTCACACTGGAGAATCCCCATGCCAGAATTCTACACCATCACATCATCCTTCCTCAGTCAGTACAGGAAACAGATGCTGCACTGACAGCCAGATAGTGGAAAAACTAGGAAGAAGCCCCAGTCAATTCTTCTGCTGCCCTAAAGATCAAATGAAAATGGCTCAGCAACTGGATTGGGAAAGATGCCAGTCGTCTCCCTGCCCACCCCCAACAGTGGGAAATTATTGTTGACTGGCTGCATGCATTATGGAGAAATTCTCCTCTTCCGCTCAAGCATCATGTAGAGGCCACAACCAGAGCAAACAATTTAGACCACTGGTTTATTCCAGAATCAATCCTTATAACCCAGAAGAGTTTAGAACAGTGGTTCTCAACCTTTTCCCAACAGTGAACCCATGTTACAACATAAAAGATCTGGGACTCCTCTCCCACCTAGCTACAAAGGAAAAAGAGGGTTGTCGTGCTCCCCAAGACCTGTTTGTAACTCCCACATTGAGAACCTAAGGTTTAGTGGCTGGTTGGCTCTATGCCATCTGTGGATATCCCCCTGATGGGAGAATCCTCCTGCAGCCAGATCCACCAGGTTCAAGTCTGCTTTGTGTCACAGACCAGCACATCCTGGTCAAGCACTGAGATGACTGGCTTACAGGCACTAGAGCCATAATTAGCAATAAAATGCTCCCCTTTACTATCGGAAATGATGCAATAATTCAGCACTTACCCCGCAGCATAGTCTGCTGATGTTTTGCTGTGCAAATCAATCTACTAATTCCTTCAATGCATTGACTCTTAGACTCAATCTCCTTGTCTTTTGTTTTCTTGGGCAAAAACATCACTAGAAGAAAACCAAACCAAACATGCTTGATCTCTACCAGCCACAAGAAGTTATACTGAAATAATTAGGTACAAATACACTGAAGCCTGAACTTTCCTCTTTGCCAGGAGTTTGACTGGCCAGGTACTCCCCCTGCCCAAGTAACATTTCCAGTTCACAGAATTACTTACCAAGCATCGCCACCTTACAAACTGGGCCCTATTAATTGGGCCTTTTTAGCGCCCCAAAGTAATTCATATTGCCTCTGAAATCTTCATTGCTATAAGACTCCCCTTTATCCCCCTGGAGCAATTCCCCTGATGGGAAAATATCCAATCTATTAAAATAAAGCTCCACCCTTGTGCACTGCGAGCTTTGGTGGTTGGTTCAAATGATATAAAATCTGCTATGCTTCCATGGAGATTCTTGCTTATTGCAAGAAGTTTCTAGAGCAGAAAGCCCCAGATGTTATCCTCACTTCCAGTTGAATGTGGCAACTAGCGCATATTCACTACACAAACACCAGGTCAACAGCTGCTCAAAGGAACAGCCTACAATCCAGCTGGGGCAAACTCCATATAGGAGCTTATTAGGTGCCATCTTAGCACAGCCTCAGGTCCCCAGACAGAACATACCATGTCACAAGGCACCGAAAACTTGGACAGACCTTGCAGTTCATGTCTGATCTGGAGAATGGCACTTCCTGCACCACAGACACCCCAGCCTGAGTGATGTGGCATCCGCTCAGCATTAACTCTGGCCCCGCACTGCAATGGGGCACCCATGCAGGGTTCATTGCAAGAGTAGATCCCCTCAAGAGAAAAAGTTACCAGCTATTGAATAGCCAAAGCCAGTTGCTGCAACACATCACATTTTCAAACCAAGTGCTGACTAGCACAATTCGACTAAGCGCTGGAGATTTGATGTGTTCACCGTCCATTGCAATATGGCAGTTGCTATCTCCCCAACTCTTGGAGAATTAATTTTTCAGGCCCATGCGCAGAGCCAGTGGGGAGCTGTTGTAGAAGACTCCTGAAGGAAAAGGAATTCTAGAAGTGCCTCTCACTGGTAATACGTTTCCCAGAAAGTGTAATTTCCTGGCTTTCCAGTATTTGGGTTCCCCCCAAGCCTAAACTTCAAACATTGTTAGGCTCCCCACCAATCCTTCTCCTTTTTGAAATATTCCTGTGTTTACAGCCTTACAGGGAACAGGGGGAAGACTGAGCTCCTAGGTTGGAAAGGTGGTTCTGGTCATACTTGGAGAACAAAGTTTAAACTTTAGGTGGGGCACACGCGAACTGGAGGCTGCCCAAGGATGATAGCAGCTCTTTGACACCTGCTGGTCTGATTAATCTGGGTCAGAGCTCATTTCTGCAGCCTGCACTCTGTCAGGGAGCTGGGAGGATCCTAGTGATAAACACTGAGCCCTTCCTCCCCCCTTACACCAGTAGTGAAGTAGATCCGTATGTATGGGAGCAAAGTGCCGTGGCTGACTACATTCTTGAGGCTAACAGCCTTTCAATAGGCACCAATAGCCTTTTGTCAGTATCCCTTGCTGTATGGTTTAGCTTGGAAGGATGGAGATGTGTGATCAATCCTCAGCTGAATCAGTAGTTTCACTGGGCCATGTTCTTGTTCCCGTTATTTCTAACACCTACATCCTCCCTGGCGCAATCGGTGTCCCTGCTGCTTCTAGACCCCGATCCGTGGTAGCACTCTTGGCAGGGGATCATTGCAGCAGTCTCACAACAGAGCTCCTGAAATAGGATCTCCTTGTCTAGGGCGAACAGCTCTCCTTGGTGCTTCCATGGGGCACACTACACCCAAGCTGTACACGTCTCATTCTCCATTCACCCTTTTGCTCCATCTCTTCTGCCGAGCCCCTCGCTCTGGTGCTTAGTGCCCCGCGTATGCACAGGTACTTTTCAGAACAAATGAGCAGTCATCCGCCCTCTAGTGTGTTGCTTCTTGTCTTCTCCTGCTGTTTATATAAGGTCGATGTCCCCTGCGTGGATTATCACATGCGATCCTCAGCATGGGAGACACACCTATGAGGTCAATCCTCAGACAGTTGATGTTGTTCCTAGCTTTAACTTGTGAATGGAAACTCCTGGCCCCAAGCCTGCCAGGCTGCCATCAGCCTTAATGACTATCTGGGGTAGGGGTCCCCCCCTCAATCACCAGAGTGGGTTTATTTTTTGTGGCATTTCCATCAGCCTGGTCCCTTCCTAGCTTTTGAGGGAGACCATTTCTTGCTCATGTTTGAGTGTGAAGGGTTCTGGTGATCCATCCTGAATCTAAGTCTCTCACACCTATGAAAGATCTCCAAGCAGCTGACTATCAACCTAACAGTCTGGGGAGACTGTGCACTGTCCAGTCTTTTGCTGTCTATATGAATGACCAGGTCTCTTCCCACCTTTCTGAATCACGTCTCTACTCGTACCTAAATAACTCTCCCAAGTGAGCTGGCAGGATCTTTATCACTGCCTCTGTGGCCTCCTCCAAGTCCCTCTTGGTTCTGGCCTTGATGAGAATGTAATCTACACAGGGAAACAAATGCATGCCCCCTGGCCTGGAGCTGTCCCACCAGGATCTCCATATTTTGTGAAGACTGGAAGCAAAGGAGAACATCGCTCCATCACAAATGCAGCACGGGAATCTCTGGCAGGTGCTGCATGTGGCTTTAGTCAGGTCTCCTAACGCCCTGAATTTCCTGAGCAGCATTCCTGCTGCTATGGCATGCTACGTCACCATGTGGAACAGTGTGTTTTTTATGCTATGAGAGTATTTCTGGCCCAGTACTGTCCACAGACCCTCCGATTTCTTGTGGATGATTAAGATGGAATACTGTCCCTGAGAACTCTTCTGAGAAAGGGTCTGCTGTCCCTGTACGTCAGAGACAGAGTGAATCTTGAGGTTATCTTGGTGTCAGTTCCAGGGGGTGTTGTGTAAGGACAGTTTTTAGTACCCACTCATCTCGTAAGCCGTGTTCTCTCCTGGTGTGGAAGATGGCGGGCCTGCCACCAATTGCTTGTCTCTGTTCCTCCTTGGGCACTGTTGGTGTTGCCTGGAAGAGGGCAAGGAGGCGTTGACGTCCTGTCATACTTTTCATCCTCTGCTGAAAGTGTGGTTTCCTCCAGTCAATCCGAGTCCCTTCTGGGGGACTGGTGAAGGGGGGCTCCATGGTCAATTATGTGCGTTGTCCAAATTCTTTTTGGAGCTGGAGAAAAGGTTGTGGGGCATCTTTTCCCTGGCAGCGCACAACTGCGTTCCCCCCCCACCCTTTTTTTTTTAAGGAGCAGTGGGTCTCCGCTAAACCCAGGAGTTGCTGAGCCAGAGTCTCCAGACCACATACGTAGCCCCAGGCTGTGCCTGAAAACAGACGCATTGCCATTGCCCTTGTTGGGCTGTCTGATGGTGCCTGCTGATATGTCTGCAGTAAAAGAAGTGGCAGGGACATTGAGTGATCAGAGACTGTTGATGACATCTGGAGGCCAATCCTCTTGGTGCCTGTGCCCATGCCATAACGGATTGTCCTGGAGTGAGAGCGAGAGGCCCAAGAAGCCTGGGGTGCCAATGAGACAGTCTGAGGGCATCCTCTACTTTCAAGCCCTAAGGGAATGAGACCCCTCCCTCCACTGCAGTCATGTCAGAGGTGAATCACTACGATGATCTGTGAGGTATGGCGAGTGGTTTACTCAACAGTGCCCCATATGGGGATGCTCCAGCCTGAATGATTGTTTCTGCAGCCATGTTCAGCGGCACGCCATGCCCTTTGGGGAGTGATGGAGGAAATCCATCTCAGACACAGATTGCGCCTCTTTCTCTCCGCCTGGAGTCCCAGGGCTGCAACTGCCCTCTGAGACATAGGGGTAAATGCTCGGGGGTGAAGGGAAGGAGTGCACACATCAGATTCCTCATGTTTTGACTCATCTTCCCCCCCAGGGCAAGTCAACAGCGCACAGAGACCCGCCTGGGAAGGAGGAAGGGATGTGCGCTTCCTTCTGACTTTTGGCTGGATTTGATTTCTGTCCTGTGTGGCTGTCTCCTGAGGGGCCAGTGAAGAAATGGAAGAGGATGAGTCTCTGTGTTGTTTGAAACAGGACCCAGGTCTCTGCAGGCTGCTGTGACCTGCTCCCAACCCCCTCCTGGATGGGAAGGGCTGCATGCTTTGGCATCTTGGCACCACGTTTCTTCAGGGAGGAGATGGTGCCTACCCAGAGTTCTCCCACTGCTACTCCTCTGAGGTACGCCACCCAGCTGTGCACCCCTTTATCTACTCTTCGTTTGGGTCAGTCCATCTCTTTGCTGCTGAGCCAGTCTGCTCCATACCCTCACATGGGCAGGTTTCCTTCCAGTGGAGGGGTTGATTGACCTCCATCAGTTCCCTGCTTGTCTCCCCTTGCTGTTTAGAGTCTACCACGGTGGTGACGTCTGATCTGATAGCATGCCATCCTCAGCATGGGGGGACATGTCTGGGAGGTCAGTCCTCAGTGCTGAGAGTCCAGCCAGCCCATGCCGTTCTGGCTTCCATTTGTGAATGGACACTCAAAACATAGCACTTGTTCAGGAATGGTCTCACTCCTGCTTGCTCCCCTAGGGAGCAGTGAACCTCTCACATCTGCTAGTGGATTCTCTAGGGCTGTCCCAAGTTTTGTGGAAGGTTGCACTGAGGCTGTTCTGACTCACCCTGCTGGGAATGAGCATATTGCTCTCCTCCTCAGACTCGTTTTCACAGGCACAGTCATGCTATGGTCCCTTCTTGTCCAAGGGGAAGGAGATGGAAGAGCCCATGTCACCAGGGCTTTGGCACGCAGGTGGCCAGCTGCCTGCCAGAGCTCTCTGCTCTGGGAATGAGGGAACTGGGAGACCCGGCACCTCCATGGACCTTCTTGGTTGCCTGATCCTTGTCTGAGTGGGGGACAGGTATGTTCTGCGTTTAGCTGGGAAATGGGGGGAGGTAGGCAGAGGCCTTCTAACAACTGGAAGGAACATGGGCTGGCTGGTAGCACCGTACTGGGAGACAGAGAAGTTGTAAAGGAAAAAAGGAAGAGAGGATCAGAAGACCCAAGAACTGTAGAAAGTTCTCTGCGCTGCTCCTCCCACTCCAGAGGCAGCACATTTTGGTGGTGACTTCCAGCAGGCAGGTCCTTATGAGAGAAGATTGGACTGAAGCCTGTAGGTGTGAGGATACCCTCAATGGGGGTGGGGGGGGGAGGGCTGTGACATACTCTCACTTGAGTACTAGCAGCACAACTGTTGTACCCTCTTATCCAGCCCCACCCTCCTCTTCTCCACATTCTTCTCACACCTTCCCATTCTCATCCTCCCTCCACTAACCATACCCTGCCCTATGACCACCACCTCCCCATCCTCCTTCGCCTCCAACCCTTTCTCCCAACAAACGGGCCGTAGGAATCCAAAGGCTTGTCTACACGAGGAAACAGCCCTGAATGACTATTCCGCACTAGCTCCTTGGGTGGATGCTTATATAATACACTAAGAGTACCTTTAACTTAATCCACTTCCCATTAATCCATCATTTTAAATTCACATCGTATCTTATTTCACAATAGATTCCCTATGTAAACCAGCTGTAAGGTTATAGTCTCTGTTAATCACTGCTGCGAAATCATCTAACAAGGGTACAGGATGATACTGAGTCCAACACAAGGGCTGGATAGTTGTATGACCATTAATACATCTGTGCCTGCAATAATGAACAGAGCAATTCAATCTCATGCTTCAGGCCTTCAACTGACGCCCAGCAATAGTTATAACTGTATAGCTGGCTAGGTGCATGAGGGGTATCTTCATCTTAAACGTCAAGTATTAGCCATCTTTAGACCACAGACAGATCCATTATGGCAAAATTTGTGCACCCATGTTTGGAAAAAGTTTTCCACAAGTCTAAAGCTAATGGAGCATCAGTGCATGGTGTTCTTTAAGAAATGGCACTGCAGCAGAAAGGGCAAGATATTGTTTTAATGAATGCTTGGGTTTGATAAGGAAAAAGCAAAATAACCCCACCCCAAAAACCCAGCCAAAGTCCACCCATGAGATTACGTGGCTCATGATGTGTTGTGTGTTCAATTATTCAGTGGCCTTGGCTTACCTCATGGTACAGCAACCAGCTTTTATTTCACAGGGGCAAAGGCAGATCAGGAGACCTATCCAATGTGGTGTGATTTTCTGGCACCAAACACAGCAACATGGGGAGTCACTCCCCATAACACAAAAATAAGGTCGCCTCTAGGGCCACATTGAACCTGGGCAGGTCTGGAAAGCCAGGACAAGTACAGCCGTCCACCTTTCACATGTCAGCAACACCCGATAGAGCAACAAGCTGAATCCCCTCCCCCTCTTACCCTTTTTGTTCTTTTCCTTTGTCACGACTGTCATTGACATTGTTGGAGTGCTGGTGGTCTCCCCACTTGTGGGTAACCTGCTGACCTGGAGAGACCGGAAAGTGCATTTGAGTGTGTTTTTGGCAGCTGAAGGGTCCTTCTTCTCCGGGTCTCTCTTCTTCTCCATGGGCTGAGCTGCAATCCAGTAATCCACCTGCAGTCCCATCAGCTCAGCACCAAGGCTTTGGCTAAAAGACGGGAGGAAAGAATCATTTCCACATGCTGACTGACAGGATTACCATCAAAAAGACAATGAAGAGCTCAACGTTTTCACAAGTGACTAGGGATGCTGGCTACCCAACCTGAGACTCCTTAAGGTGGCCAGATTTTCAGGGGGCGAGCGCTCAGCTTCTTCAGCAAATCAGCCCCCTTGGACGTCTCTCAGAATGGGCACCTCAGAACGGTAAGCACCCAGAAACAACTAGCCACTTATCAAAGGGTAGATCAAGGAGGTTAGGATCTTCTCATGAAGGACAATTGTCAAGGAAGCTCTGTTACGTGGCTAATGAGCCAGGGATCCCAGTTACTAATTACATTTAATCAGGCAATTTCTAATGAATTCCTTTTCCTTTGTTTTAATTTCAATCCTGAGAATAACTATCAGATCGTTCTTCAGAAAGAACAGCCAGTTACTTTTTTGGGAGACTGCATTGTAAATCAGTCTGGCTAGAGTCACATCTGCTGTGTAGTTCCCAAAGTCCAACCCATGGAAAAGGAATTGCCTGACTTGGTAATTCACTACCCCAACACAATCCTGATCTTGACAATCACTTTCCCTTGTGGGCTACCAAAGTCAGATCTTGGCTGCCATCAAGACATGGTGCAAAACTCACTCCAGCTTGGTATTTTAGGCACACGGGGGGACTTAGTTACGAAAGATAAGTTTGTTAATTGGTTGAGAAATTGCCAGTGGGTGGAGCAAATGAATAAAACATGGTCTACTGTGGTGGCCATATCAAGTGATCACAGGAAAGGCTATGCAGAATGCACTGACCTTGTGGAGAAAACTGTCTCAACTTTTTCACCAGTGGATGGTTGTTCTGTGGCTTGGCTCTCCAGAGTGGATACATGTGGGGGCCTTTCTGCTGACATCAGGCAGGCAGCAAAGAACATATCAGGAGCAAGAGATTTGGCACCAACCATGCCCCCATTCAGACACTCTGGGCCTTTAGGCTTCCCAGCCAATGGCTGCCAAAATCCGTCAGCTAAATCTGCTTAGCGTATGCTACATGAGTCACTTCACCCATTTCCTCAGCCCCAGGGGTTACCTGGGAGGAGGTTCTCGCAGGGGAGCAAAGTCACATAAACCCATTTGGCAGTGGAAGAAAGTTTGTGGCTTGGCTCCCTAGTGCTGAAAATGACCCAGGGAGGGAGCAGGAAACGCACAGGCTGAGGTGACAGGAGCAGTGGGGTTGGCTGGGGAAAATGGCCTTAAAGCTGGGGCACTCTGTGCAAACTCCTCAGACCCCAATGCAGACAGATCCAGCTGATAGTGCTTGGTGAAAATGTGGGCCTAGATGGCTGCTCTGCAGACCTAGCTACAGAGGTGTCTCCCTAGTCAGCCCATGGACCTCCTGGAACAGGCTCTAAGTTGGGTTGAGCAGGCTGGCTAAGGCAGAGGCCAGCCAGAAGCAGGAACAGATTTAGTGTGAAAAGACAGCCAAAGAAGACCATCATGGAGCAACAGGATTTTCTCAGCCTCTGCACGAAGTAGGTGGCGGCCCTCGCTGAGGTATCTGAGGGACAGAAAGGCTAGTCAGACTGTCTGCAGACACAAGACATGGACGCCAAGTCTGTTCCCAGGATGACCATTGTCACTGGGTGGACTCCCACCACCAACTCAGGAGGCTGGCATCAGCTGTCAGATGAGGCTGAGACAGCTCCCTTCAGAGTATAGTACTTCCAACTTGGTTGTGGGGAGGGAAGGAGATTCAGCATGAAGTCCTTTCTGGTTCCCTCAGGAGAGGAAAGTACAAACCACCGAAGGGCCTGAGAGATATTGGGCTCAGGGATCCCGCCAAGGTACCAGGCTCCCTATCAGATGCATGTAGCAGCAGATTAAAGACATGACTTCTATTTAAACACCCTGGTGGTGGCTTCTAGTTCAGGATCCTCTACGGAGGATCAGACTAGCCCTGCAGCAGTGCCTGACTGCTCTCACTGCGTAGGCCTCAGCTAGAGGCAACTGGACGATTGCAAGCTTAGGGCTTATCCAAAGAAAGTGACTGCACGGCAAGTCACGGTGAGAGTGTACAGTGCGTCAGCCTGCCACGCAGTAACCTCCCATGTTGACATGGCTACAACATACTGCGAGTCCTAGGGTGCAGGTAGGTTCACACCCTGGCACAGTAACTCGGTGGGCAAACAAGCACTACTACAGGGGTAGGCAACCTATGGCACGGGTGCCAAAGGTGGCACGTGAGCTGATTTTCAGTGGCACTCACACTGCCCGGGTCCTGGCCACCAGTCTGGGGGGCTCTGCATTTTAATTTAATTTAATTTTAAATGAAGCTTCTTAAACATTTTAAAAACCTTATTTACTTTATATACAACAATAGTTTAGTTATACAGTGACACCTTGCGATAACGCGCCCCGCGATAACGCAAATTCGGACACAACGCGATCATACGTTGGCTCCGCTTTAAGGCCATGGAGACGCCAGTTCGCAAACGCAAGTCGTTTTCTGCCCAAGAGAAATGTTACGCCCTGGATCAACTAAAGAAGGGCAAACAACAAACTCCGCTTGCTAGAGATCTAGGAATTAACGAGTCCACTCTGCGAGGGTGGAAAAAAGAAGAAGAAAAGCTCCGTAGCCTATCCTGCATTCTTGAAAATGAAACTGGTTTACAGCGTAAAAAGGTCAAGTTTGCTAATGGCGAAAGCCTAGATTCAGCCTTATACCAATGGTTTGTCCAGGCTCGCTCAGAAGGAGTTCCCATTTCTGGCCCTATTCTGAAAGCTCAAGCAGAGAAATTTGATCGCCTTATCAATGGAAATGATTCCAAATTTAAGGCGAGTAACGGCTGGCTGGACAGATTCAAGAAAAGGCACGCTATAAGCCAAGTTCTTGTGTCTGGGGAAATCCGCTCAGCTGATAAAGAGGCTGCCAATTCCTACCCAACTGAGCTTAAAAAGTTGCGGGAGGAACGTTGCTACACAGCCGATCAAGTTTACAACTGCGACGAGACTGGTTTATGCTTTAAAATGTTACCCGATCGCACCCTCGCAACCAAGACTGATAATCACAAACGAGAAGGCTTTAAGCAGAGGAAGGACCGAGTCACTCTCTTGTTTTGCGTCAACAAGTCTGGCAGCCACAAAGTCAGACCTCTGATGATCGGAAAAGCGAGGTCTCCCAGATGTTTTCATCATGTTAATATGAAGGCCCTTCCCTTTGAATACACCAACAGCAAGAATGCATGGATGACTAGATCCATATTTGAAGACTGGTTTCATAAAACTTTCGTGCCAGCCGTTCGGGCTCATTTGCGAAAACTCAAGCAGGAGGGAAAAGCTCTCCTCCTGCTGGATAATTGCCCTGCACACTCCCCAGTGGAAAATCTTTTCAGTCGTGATGGCAAGATTAAAGTCTGTTATCTCCCAAAGAACACTACGTCAGAAATCCAGCCACTGGACCAAGGCATCATATCGGTATTTAAGCAAAACTATCGTCGTGAAATGATCAAGCGGATGGTAGCGGATAACAACTCTGTTGGCACATCACTGGTGTCACTCAACTTGAAAGAAGTCTGTCACCTCGGTGGGAAAGCCTGGGATTCTATCTCTGCACGTTGCATTGAATGATGCTGGATAAAGGGTCTTGGTCCAGCTTTTCCATCATCTACACACGATGATGGTAACGACGACGAGCCTGAATTTACAAGATTAATTGAAGACGACGTACGTTTAGCCGAAGAAGCACTCAGAGAATATGAGCACAGTCATCATTATATCCCCAACTGGTTTTCAGCAGATGACATCTGCCCCATATATGAACACATGTCCGATGACGAAATTGTTGCAAATGTCAGGGGAAAGAATGAAGCTGCACCACCAGTGCCCGAAACCAGTGGCGCTAATGACGACGATGACAGCACCTCAACTCCCCCACCAAAAGTGTCTGAGGTAGTAAAGCACCTAGAAGCCAGTTTGAGGTGGCTGGAAACTCAAGACGTGGACAGCATCAAAATCCTCCAGCTCAGAAGCATTCTTGACTTTGCTAGAAGCCAACAGTCCGCAGCACATAAGCAAACCACACTAGATAGTTTTTTTAAGAAATGATGACATTTAAAATTACAGTACAGTACTGTATGGAGTCATGCAACTAGACTGACTTTGCACACTGTGCAATGATTACAGTAGTACTACCTGTATAGTCAATTTCACATTTCTTTCATGTACTGTACATGTAATTAAATTACTACTTTTGTGTTTAAAACACGCTGGGATAACCGTTGGGTTTTTTTTTTTACAAGACTTAAACTGACCGGCTTGAAATGGTAAAGTAAATTTTTGTAACCCCGCTATAAAGCGACCCCACATTTACCGCAATCGATTTTCTTGGACCCCAATTATCGCATTATAGCGCGGTTTCACTGTATATTAAAGACAGTCTCTTTAGAGAGTGTCTTTAAAGTCTCTTTAGAAAGAGACCTTCTAAAAACGTTAACATGTATGACTGGCACGCGAAACCTTAAATTAGAGTGAATAAATGAAGTCTCGGCACACCCCTTCTGAAAGGCTGCCGACCCCTGCACTATCATCTTCCCCTCCACAAGGAGTATCCTGAAACTAGAAGTTTCAGTCTAATTCGGCACGAGACTCATGGGACCATAGCGCCTTGCCAGGATCCGGCTCCCTAGGCTCAGCCCCAAGCAGTGTTTAGGGCGAGCGCAGTTATAGCTGGAGTAGCACATTGCAGGTGCAGCATTAACAATGTGGACCAGGGTGGCCTTGTCTTAGGGGCCCCACTTTCACATGAGCAACCTGCATTCTCCTCCTTCATGGGGGGTAATCTCCAGATGTTGGGTCATACCAGAGATGAGAAACACTCCTTGCGTAGCAGACACAAGGCTTCCGAAGAGGAAGGGGAACGAGGGGCAGGGCCTCGGGCACTAGTCACACAGGGAGAATTGCCTTTGGTGGTGAGACAGAGAAGGACTGAGAAAGAGGGGGCCTCTTCGGAAGCTGCTTGGGAGGAGGGAAGGGAGAAGAGCATCTGGGAACAGGTGATGGCCCCAGCACTAGGAGGGGGGTGCTGTGGGGAGGCAGGGGTCCTGGAGAGAGCTCGCTGCCATCTTTCCGAGGACCAGGCCTAGAGTAGGTTCTTAACAGAGAGCGCTAAAGTGAGGTGACTCAGAATTCAGGTCTGGAGTGGAGGGAGCCCTGCAGAGGACCTCTCCACTTCCTTCCCCACAGAGGGGTGTGAGAACTCACTTCATCTGTGCCGATAGCCACAGCTCCTGTGGCTGAGACAAGAGATGGTGCCTCAGCACGAGGCTCTTGCCATCTTCTCCCGGGAGAGGAGGAAGGGGCTGGGGAACACAGAGACCAAGGCCAAAGCTTTCAAGTTTGGAAGCATAAAGGAAGCCAAGTGGGGATTTAGATAGTGAATGACACTGGCCTGACTTTCAGAAATGCTGAGCCCTGAAAAATTCCACTGGAGTCAATGGGAGCCGAGGGGACCAGCTCCTCTGCATGACGGGCCTGAATTCAGCTCAAGATGCCTAACAAGGCCTCCCCCATATGAAAATATTGGTGCCATCTCCTCCGGTCCTGACTGGTCCTTTGCCAACAGCCTGCCACCATAGGAAACACCCACTGTCTCCACTGGCGAGCGAGGAAACAGAAACCAACACAAACATGACCTTCTAAAGAGACACCTCCATAGATAACGTGTGCCTGGAAAAATGAAATGGGAGACACAAGCTTATGAAACAGGGAGCCCTGCACTCAAGCCAATCTCATTCTACCCGGGGAGGCACAGATAGGTTATTGCACTGAAATGATCCCAGCGCTGGGGAAGATGCCTCTTGCATTTGAAGTCATATTCAAGCCACACGCCTACGCCCCTTCCCTACTACCTTCCCATAACTCACACTGAACCCCAATCCTGAGCAAGCCCTCAACAGATGCTTCTCCTCCTCCTTGCTTTTCCTGTCCATCTCCTGGCAGCTTCCTCCCTCACTTGTCATGCTACAACTCAGAGCTTACAAGTCAAACAGCCTGGAGGAGGAGGTGGACTTCTCCTACTGCTTGCTTCCCCTCCCAAGCCTTGTCCTTAATAATTCTCCATTATACAGCAGCTTCCATCTGAAGATCATTAAACTAAATGATTAGACTGCACAACACTTCTGTGGTGAAGGGAGGTAAATGATAAATCCCATGGACTTTCAGTGAGATTTGTGCTCCTCTGTCATTTTGGCACTTTTGAAGATGTTTAGTTGGTAACTTTTAACGCACTTACCACTGCGTAAGCAGCAGAACACACAAAAATAAGCTTTTAGGACTAAATTCTGCCCATAGTCACTGAGACTCCCCATAATCAGTAGCAGAAGCACCATATCTGCCCTTAGCATTTTCACTAGCTGTCAAATCATTTTTGTGGTTCAATTTGTTAATCGTTTAAAAAATATGGACATGCAGTATTTCAGCACTGGTCTCACCAATGCCGTATACAGAGGCAAAATCACCTCACTGCTGCTACTCACTATGCCTCTTCATACATCCAAGGATTGGATTAGCCGTTTTGCTACAGCGTCACACGAGCTCATGTGAAGTTGCTCTTACACCATGAACCCCTAGATCTTTTTCAGGTCACTGCTTTTCAGGATGCAATCCCCCCTACAGTTATGGCCTCACTTCCTTGTTCCTAAGTGCATAACTTTGAATTTGGCTGTTTTAAAAGAACATTTTGTTTGAGGGGCCAGTTTAAGGAGCAATCCCAGTCGCTCTGTATGACTGCCCTGTCCTCGTCGTTATCTGCTATTTCACCAATCTTTGTGCTAACTGCAGATTTTATCAGCTGTGATTTTATATTTACTTCCAGGTCACTGATGAAAATACTGAATAGTGTCAGGCCTGCTACTGATCCCTGGGGAACACCACTAGAGACAGCCTCATTTGATGAAGATTCCCATTGACATCTGTCAGCCAGTTCCCAATCCCTTTAACATGTGCTCTATTGATATTGTATGGTGCTATTTTGTTAATCAGAATGTCATGTAGTACCATCTCAAATACCTTACCAAAGCCCAAGTATATTAAATCTTTGCAGTTATTTGTATCAACCAGCCCTGTATCCTCAAAGAACAAAATCAGGTTTGTCTGACAAGACCTGTTTTTCATAAAACCACATTGATTAGGATTAGATTTCTGTCCTCAAATTCTTTATCAATTGAATCGCACATAACTTTTCCATTATTTTGCCTGGGACTGATGTCAGGCTAATCAACCTATAGTTATCTGGGTCATCCCATTTTCCAGTTTTGAATACTGACATAACATTAGCACTCTTCCAGTCTTGTGGAATTTCCCTGGCATCCCAACATCCTATGGTTCTGAGTTATTGATAACTCAAATTTGTGTTGCTCTTCTCTCAATTTTTTCCATATCTTTAGTACTGAAGTAGCCAGAACTGACTAATGCCACAGCTGCATCACAGCTTTACTGAGGGGGTCTGTTACATCCCAGCTCAGGATGAGATCTGTGTATCCAGCCCAAAATTACGCTGGCTTTTTGCTGCCCTATTGCACTACAAAGCTCATTTAATTTAGTCTCCATTAACATGCCCCAGGTCCTTCTGCATTTACTGCCTCCCAATTCCCTCTCTCGCACTGAATACTCTGGATTATTTGCTCCTAGTTTTGTTAGCGTTCATTTTTCAAACCAAGTTTAATCTCTCCATGCTTCTAATCTCCCTTGGTCCCTCTTATTTATTGGACTGGTCTTCACAGCTCCTCCCAGATTTAGTGTCATCTGCAAATTTCATTAACATGCTCCTGTGACGGTGTTCCCCATAAAACTTTATGGGGAGATGCTTATTAGTTACATATATACATTTATAAGCATCTCCCCATAAAGTTTTATGGGGAACACCGTCACAGCTCCTTACTCCCTCCTTCTAGACCATTGTTATTTCTTTGTATTGTGCAGCACCTCAAGGACCCAATCAGAAAGAGGATCTACTGTTCAAGGTGCTGCATGAATACAGGGAGTGTCTCCATCCAGGACATTAATAAGGCCAGACCCTAACATGGATCCCAGGGTGTCCTGTTATCCTTTGTGATGGCCATTGTTCCAGTAGTTACGATTACATGGATTATTCTTGAATTAAGATTGATGGTATCAAATGCTTTACTAAAATCCAAAGGCAGTAGACCAGGAGGCCCGGAGAAATACCTGCTTTCTGCACATTCTCCAAGCCGTGATGTATTAGGTCTCCAGGCCAACTGGAGATCTCCAAGACAAGACTTCAGTTTGAGGACACTAACAGAACCTGAGGTAAATCTGCAGACGACTATCCTCAGAGAGTGCTGCAGATGAATGTATGCAGGCAAGCACTCTGCCAAACGACCTGACCCCCTCCCAGCCAAACGCAGCAAACAAAACTCAGCCTGACCCTCATGAAGCCCCGATGACCCTCCCATCAGTTCCTGACCCCTCCCAGTATCCACGAGTTAATGCCTCTGAAGTGAAGCAGGGTTAATCTCCACAAGGCAATAGGCTAAAAGAATGTAAAGAGATGACTGAGGACAGGGGAGATGGGAGTTGCACCTGGGGGAAGGGGGGCTGCAGTGTTCCCTACAAAGATTTCATTTCTACTGCATTTTGGGTAATACAGGGAGAGAAAAGAGGCGGAAGGTGCTTTACCTGGAGGAAGAGAAGCTGCCCGTGACAGACGGCGAGGAAGGTGGGGTGGGGGAAGCTTCCTTCACAGCAGGAGACACAGAAGGCGGGGTAGAGGAAAGGACACTGGAACTAGAGGGAGCTGCGTCATCGGAATCACCTTAAAGAGAATGAGTCAAACCGTTTGTTTGTGTTCGTCACCTGGGTTCTCCTGCTGGCGAACACCGCGCAGTGCAGTGTCTTGCTTGGCAGATCCCAGTCTTGTGCCTAGGCTATTGTCTCTTCCTGCCTCTGTTTTACGGCACCCCCTGGGCCACTTGTTTCCCGATCTGTCAAATGGAGTTACTGTTGCATTAACTGATCTCACTGGTGGTTTGGGAAGCAGGGTCATCTAGGGCCAGATTGTTCCCCCAGCTCATTACAGGAAACACACTGTATGCAGATTTCAGCTCCACTTGCGAAGGGAGATGGCCAGCCACCTCCACAGCCCTCCCAGGGCTCTCTGCAGGAGCTGGGATTCTTGTGTAGTAAGGAGGTAGGGCCAGGACAGGATGGGAAGGTTGGAGAAACATGCATTGTTCCCTCAACCCCGGCAGGGAACCCACACAATGGTAACATGCTCATTAGCTTTTCCATGGAGCCCCTCTCTGCTGAGAACTTTTTTAAAAAGGGGGCCGGAGGTAGTGAAAATGCATAGGAGGGTTAGGTGGATGGTTCTGTACCACTAGGACAAGGTGGTGTCCAGACGGTTTGGGAGCCAACCCCTTCCTTTAATCTAAAGCTTGTGCATGGATGGGGGGCAAATCCCCCTCTCCTAATGGAGGAATTAGGAGGAAACTCCACAAGGGGAGCCCTGTGTAGTCCCCATCTCATCTTCATGTTTGTAAGGAGTTTTGAGACTCTTCGACAGAAGGCTCCATCATAGATTCATAGATTCTAGGGCTGGAAGGGACCTCGAGAGGTCATCGAGTCCAGCCCCCTGCCCTCGTGGCAGGACCAAATACTGTCATGTACAGCAAGAGCAATGTGGTGTTACAACATGCAGCTTGTTCCCAAAACTCTCTAAGGAATTAGTACAACAGCCAAGAGAGAGAAAAATTAAGAGGCATGGAGATGAGATGCTTCCATATGAGGCCCCAGATGAGAGGCGTCTGGAGGTGGAGACATGGGAATGCTGTTCCAGATGGGAAGAGATGCAGAGAAGGCGACTCTTATACACAGAGAACAATGGGTACAGGTGCGCCTTGGAAGGATATGCGGTAGACAAAAATATCAGGGACTGTGGAGCATGAGAAGTTGTCTTGCCCCGTATCTGAAGGACAGATTTAGGGCACTTGAGTTCCATTCCCACCTCTGCCTCTGATTTGCTGTGTGATCCTGGGTAAGTCACCTAATTGCAGGGCCTTTGCATACCATCTTTCAGGCTGCTCTAACACTTACCTACCTCCAAGGGTGCTGGCAGACTTAAATGCAAAGTGGCAGCAGAGCCATGGCAACAGGCATTATATATAAGAAAACAAATCATGATCAGGGATGTAGGCAACACCCAATTGAGTTGGTAGAGCTTGTGAAGCCTTACATTCCATTTAAAGTATGCAGCATTCAGGGCCGTCCCTAACCATTTTGGTGCCCTACGCAGCCCCCCCACAAGGGGGCTGTGTGGGGCCCCAGGCCTCAGTGGGGGGAGGAGGATCGGGCCCCAGGCCTCCACAGGAGAGGAGGCTTGAGGGGCAGGGAGGAAACCGCCCCTCAGCACAAGCCGGCGGAGCAGAGCAGGTTGCGACTGGGTTGCTCCACTTCCTGCCGCCTGGTGAGTGCAGGGCAGCCCGACCCCACACTCACGAGGCGGCGGGAAGTGGAGTGACCCAGCCCCAGCCCGCTCCACAGGGAAGGCTTGGGGGGCAGGGGGGGAACCACCCCTCAGCACGAGCCGGCGGAGCAGAGCAGGTTGGGACTGGGTTGCTCCACTTCCTGCCGCCTGGTGAGTGCAGGGCAGCCCGACCCCACACTCACGGGGCAGCGGGAAGTGGAGTGACCCAGCCCCAGCCCGCTCCACAGGGAAGGCTTGGGGGGCAGGGGGGGAACCACCCCTCAGCACGAGCCGGCGGAGCAGAGCGGATTGGGGCCAGGTCACTCCACTTACTGCCACCCGGTGAGTGCAGGGCGCCCAATCCCTGCTGCACTCCTCGGGGAAGGGCTGGAGTGGGGGCGGGGCTGGGGTGGAGCAGGGGCGGGGCTGAGGCAGGAGCCATGGGGAAGAGGTGGAGCAGGGGCTGGAGCAGCATGCAGCTGCCTGCGTAGGGCACCAGGAATTGGTGCCCCACTCAGCTGTGTACTTTGTGTATGGGTAGGAACAGCCCTGGAAGCATTGTCATAGCCATGCTGGTCTCCGGGTATTAGAGAGACAAGGTGGGGGAGGGAACGTCCTTTATTGGACCAATTTCTGTGGGTGAAAGAGAAGCTTTGGAGCTACACAGAGCTCTTCTTCAGGTCTGGGAAACGTATTTCCAGCCTCACAAGTAAATGCAAGGTGAAACGGATTGTTTAGAATAGATAGCACATATTGCAAGGGACCATTCAAGGTGGAATGGCCTGTTAACACCTCTGAAGTCATAGAACAAAAAAGGGGGGTTAGTGTCCAGTGTCTCTGTTCAGTCCATGATTTTTAGGCTGTGTCTCGATGGGGGTGGTTTCATTTTGTTGCCGGGAAAGCTCTCGGGAAAGCCATAGCGTCTGTGTGGCACAGTTCTGAATTTAAGCTCCCAGGCTCATCTTTTGAAAGTGTTGTGCAGGTTTCCTTTGAGGATGAGGACTGAGAGGTCAGACAGAGTGATCGCTCAGTGAGACGTGTTTACCCACCGGTGATGTGATATTTTTGTCTTATCACTTTCCTGTGCGAGTTCATTTAACAGCGCAGTGATGGTCTGGTTTCACCCACAGAGTTACTGGGGCATTCAGTGCAGTGGATGAAGTACACCACCAGCCTCCCCAATTTTTGTCCTATGATGGCAGAGGTGTTAGCAGGTCATTCCACCTTAAATGATCCCTTACAATATACGCTCACTGCCGATGCGAAACAATCTGTTACACCTTGTATTTAGCTGTGACCTTTCCCAGAACTGAGGGTGTGGCTCAAAAGCTTGCTGTCTCTCGCCACCAGAAGCTGGTGCAATACAAGATATTACCGCACTCCATTTAATGGCATTTCTCCAGATGTAACGCAATAACTTTTAAATGCCACATCTGATCAATTCCAAAATTTCAAGGCATGTTCTAAGCATCAGTGGGCACATTTGGTGAAAATCAGAAAGCCAAGGGGGAGAAATGGCACATGGTGCCCCTGGTATCTGGTTAGCAAAGCTGGCTCTCTGAAAGTGCTGGCTGAGGGCAGCCACTAGCACATTTCAGCACAATACCCTTTATCTCCAACCAGCCCATCCTTCCCAGAGAGTTTAAAAATACTGATCCCCTGAAAGAGAAGAGGAGAAAGAAGAAGAATGGGGGGAGGTGCAGAAAGAGCCTCAGGCTTGGGGGAAAGAGGGACACAGAATCCCTGGGGCGGATCCTGGTATGGAGCATGGGGTCAACCCCTGGCATGTGTGTATGTGGGAAATGGAGGCACAGAGATCGCTTGGCATAAGGGAAGGCGTGGGAAGGCTGCAAGGAGTCTTTGAAACAGAGGGGGATGGGAAGGTGGCACCCAGGGAGTTTGTGGGGGGTGGGAATGGAGGGATACAGGAGCCCTGGGGTGTGCTATAAGCTTGGCCTACAGAACCAGCAAAGCATGCAGAGCTCTAGTTAAGGTTGCAAGACAGTTTCCCATGTTAACATGCGCAGAATTTGCCAGACGTCCATGTTTCGGGGTAAAATCTCTCAGGTTTGAGCCCTGCCTACATAGAAATTGCATCAGTTTAGCATAAAGCACTTTAGAAAACAGATTTGTTAAGCTGGTGCAAACCCCTGGCTGGACACGTCCTAGGCCATGTCTACACTAGCGAGCTTACACTGGCACAGCTGTATCGATGCAGCTGCCCCATTGTAAGACTGCTGCTCATGTAGCCACTCTATGCTGGCAGGAGAGAGCTCTCCCAGCAATATAATACAATCACCGGGCGGCAGCAGCTCTCCCGCCGACATAGCATTGTGCACACGACCACTTATGCCAGCAAAACTTATGTCACTCAGGGGGGTGTTATTTCATACCCCTGAGTGACATAACTTTTGCTGGCATACGTGGAGTGTAGATACGGCCTGCGTTTAAAACTGGTTCTCTCTGTATATTTGTCAGTATGAGCCAGGTTTAACAATCAGCATAACATATCCAAAATGGTGCTGGTTTAAAACCATCCCTTTAATAAAGCCCACCCTCCGCACAGGTTTAAAGTTTGAATACAATTCTTCAAGCCGTTTGAGTCATGGGTGAGGGGTAAAACAGTCCTTCCCAGCGTGACAAACCTTAACCTGCCTTTTTTGAACAGGGTTATTTATATCGCAGCTGACTGGTAGAAAGCTGGTGTCAACTGTCATTGATTTGCATAGTTTGGGCAGAAAATTTTAAGGGAAGGAAAAATCACTCCACATGCTCTGGGTCAATTACTAAGGCTGTGTCTGTGCTAGGGATGTGCACAAGCACAAGCCCCAGTTCAAGGGCTGGCTGCCGACAGCAGAAATCACTATATTAAACCTGACCTAAGATATTCAGCAGAGCCTACTGAAATCCCGGTATAGTCTCTTTGCCAAGCCTAACACTCTAGAGTGAAAGCTCCAGGACACTTCGCAAATGAGAAGCTAATTGTTTCACTGGCAAAAACCCCCAAAACTCACCCAAAAAGCCTTAATGTCAGAGACAAGCAAATCCCAGCTGTGGAAATTATAGCAGATCCTGGCTGCAATGTTGTCTGGTCATTTTGTTAAGAACATTTTAGAGCTGAGTGTGTGTTTTCCTGCTATGAAGAAATACACAATGCAAAGTGATGTTCTGCTGGAACCACCACTGAAAAGCTGTCTCCAGCTGACCCCTTCCCAAGTACCTGCCTGGGGTTGGAACTTTGAAGCCCAAGTAAGGGCTGGTCTCTACACAAACCTGCACCAAACTCACTTCTCATAGACCAAGATTAAGGTCAGAAGGGACCATTATGATCTAGTCTGACCTCCTGCACAACGCAGGCTACAGAATCTCACCCACCCACTCCTGTAATAAACCCCTAACCTATGTCTGAGCTATTGAAATCCTCAAATCATGGTTTAAAGACTTTAAGGTGCAGAGAATCCTCCAGCACGTGACCCGTGCCCCACGCTGCAGAGGAAGGCGAAAAACCCCCAGGGCCTCTGCCAATCTGCCCTGGAGGAAAATTCCTTTCAGACCCCAAATATGGCGACCAGCTAAACCCTGAGCACGTGGGCAAGACTCACCAGCCAGGAAAGAATTCTCTGTAGTAACTCAGATCCCACCCCATTGAACATCCCATCACAGGCCATTGGGCCTATTTCCTGCTAATAGTCAAAGATCAATTAATTGCCCATCATACCATCTCCTTCTTAAACTTAGAAGCTAGATATGTCTTTTGCCCCCACTGCTCCCCTTGGAAGGCTGTTCCAGAACTTCACTCCTCTGATGGTTAGAAACCTTCATCTAATTTCGAGCCTAAACTTCCTGATGGCCAGTTTATATCCATTTGTTCTTGTGTTCACATTGGTACTGAGCTTAAATAATTCCTCTTCCCTCCCTGGTATTTATCCCTCTGATGTATTTATAGAGAGCAATCATATCTCCCCTCAGCCTTCTTTTGGTTAGGCTAAACAAGCCAAGCTCCTTGAGTCTCCTTTCATAAGACAGGTTTTCCATTCCTCGGATCATCCTAGTGGCCCTTCTCTGTACCTGTTCCAGTTTGAATTCATCCTTCTTAAACACGGGAGACCAAAACTGCACACAGTATTCTAGATGAGGTCTCACCAGTGTCTTGTATAACAGTACTAACACCTCCCTATCTCTACTGGAAATACCTCGCCTGATGCATCCCAAGACCGCATTAGCTTTTTTCACTGCCATATCACATTGGCGGCTCATAGTCATCCTGTGATCAACCAATACTCTGAGGTCCTTCTCCTCCTCCGTTACTTCCAATTGATGCGTCCCCAGTTTATAACTAAAATTCTTGTTATTAATCCCTAAATGCATGACCTTACACTTCTCACTATTAAATTTCATCCTATTACTATTGCTCCAATTTACAAGGTCATCCAGATCTTCCTGTATGATATCCCGGTCCTTCTCTGTATTGGCAATACCTCCTAGCTTTGTGTCATCCGCAAACTTTATTAGCACACTCCCACTTTGTGTGCCGAGGTCAGTAATAAAAAGATTAAATAAGATTGGTCCCAAAACCGATCCCTGAGGAACTCCACTAGTAACCTCCCTCGAGCCTGACAGTTCACCTTTCAGTATGACCCGCTGTAGTCTCCCCTTTAACCAGTTCCTTATCCACCTTTCAATTTTCATATTGATCCCCACCTTTCCAATTTAATAATTCCCCATGTGGAACCGTATCAAATGCCTTACTGAAATCAAGGTAAATTAGATCCACTGCATTTCCTTTATCTAAAAAAAACTGTTACTTTCTCAAAGAAGGAGATCAGGTTGGTTTGGCACGATCTACCTTTTATAAAACCATGTTGTATTTTATCCCAATTACTATTGACCTCACTGTCCTTAACTACTTTCTCCTTCAAAAAATTTTCCAAGACCTTGCATACTACAGCTGTCCAACGAACAGGCCTGTAGTTACCCAGATCACGTTTTTTTTCCTTTTTTAAAAATAGGAACTATGTTAGCAATTCTCCAGTCATACGGTACAACCTGAGTTTACAGATTCATTGAAAATTCTTGCTAATGGGCTTGCAATTTCATGTGCCAGTTCTTTTAATATTCTAAGATGAAGATTATCTGAGGCCTCCGATTTTGTCCCATTAAGCTGTTCGAGTTTGGCTTCTACCTCGGATGTGGTAATATCTACCTTCATATCCTCATTCCCATTTGTCATCCTACCATTATTCCTAAGATTCTCATTAGCCTCATTAAAGACTGAGGCAAAGTATTTGTTTAGCTATTGGGCCATGCCTAGATTATCCTTAACCTCCACTCCATCCTCAGTGTTTTGCGGTCCCACTTCTATTTCATACCATAGGCACCAATTCCATGGGTGCTCTGGGGCTGGAGCACCCACGGGGAAAAATTGGTGGGTGCAGAGCACTCCCCAGCAGCTCCCCAGCAGCTCCCCCACCCAGCTCACCTCCGCCTCCTCCCCCGAGGCGCCGCTGCTCTGCTTCTCCCCCCTCCTTCCCAGGCTTGCCGCGAGAATCAGCTGTTTGACGCACGGAAAGCCTGGGGGGGGGGGGGGGGAGAAGCGAAGTAGTGGCGCCTCGGGGGAGGAGGCGGAGCGGAGGTGAGCTGGACGGGGGGGCCAGCGGGGAGCTGCCGATGGGTGCTCTGCTTCTCCCCCCTCCCTCCCAGGCTTGCAAGCCTGGGGGGGGGGGGGGGGGGCGTGTGGAGGGGAAATGCGGGGCGCTCAGGGAAGGAGACGGGGGTGGGGATTTGGGGAAGGGGTGGAATGGGGGTGGGGCCAGGGGCGGAGTTGGGGCAGGGCGCCTGCTATTTCAGAACAAGTCTGTGGGCAAGTCTACACTACAAAATTAAGTTGACCTAAATTACGTTGCCGTAGAGCCACTGCAGCAATGTAATCGGTTGTACACGTCCACACTACACTCTTTGTATCAGCGGTGTGCGTCCTAACCAGGAGCACTTGCACTGACGTAACTGCCAATATGAGGCACTGTGGAATGGTTTCTGAAAGGCAGCAACAGGCGATGTAAGTAACAGTGTCTACACTGACACTGTGTCGACCTCACTGACTTAAGTGCTACGCCTCTTGCAGAAGTGGAGTTACTCAGTTGATGAAGTGGGAGAGTTATACCAGTGGAAGTTACGTTTTAGTATAGACACTTAGGGCTAGTCTACACTTACCCGCTGCGTTGGAGGCTTCGGATCGATCTTCTGGGTTCGATTTATCGCGTCTTGTCTAGACGCGATAAATCGAACCAGGAAGTGCTCCCCCGTCGACGCCGGTAATCCTGCTCTGCGAACGGAGCAGGCGGAGTCGACGGGGGAGCCTGTGCGCCGCCGTGTGGACCAGGGGTAAGTACTTTTAAGTTCGAAATAAGATACTTCGACTTCGGCTACGTTATTCACGTAGCTGAAGTCGCGTATCTTACTTCGAACTTGGGGGCTAGTGTAGACCAGCCCTTACAGAGTTAGGTCGACGTAGGCAGCCTTACATTGACCTAACTCTGTCATGTAGACCAGGCCTGTGTGGCTGCTCATTTAGGATTAAGAATGTTCTGTTTTAACGGACATTGTTAATTCCAAGTAAACTAGCTACATTGGTGTATGTTTGTGTGTAGCCCAGCCCCACAACGATGTTAAGGTGAACTCTAAAAGCAGCATCTGTGCTCTTTATTGCTGCTGCTTGGTGCGAACGGCCTGCTTTCACAGACGGGTTTTCTACATTTGACATGACATGCACTCGCACCCCCACTTCCCACCTCATCCCCCACTAACACATTTGCCAGGAGCGAATTGGGAACTCCTAACTGATGCAATTTGAAAAATGCACTACTTCCCAGGGGACTGCTCCATACTGTCGCCCCCTGGTGTGGGCTCTCCTTCTCCTCTCCCCCATTCAGAGGCCCAGGACATGGCTGGTGCAGCCAAATCAGCTTCTCTAGACATTAACATGTCAGCGCTAGAGTCTGGTATCTCATGCACAGGTCTAGGGCCAATCCAGACCATGGTAACAAGGTACGTGGCTTTATTGGCGGAGGGATACAAGAAACAGTCCCAGCAATTTAGAAGACTAAAACATTCCTACGGTAACAGTGTGTGTCAGGGCGGCGATGTACAAAGGATATTGGTAGTTGTTTGTAATGTGACCATCCCAAGCTCATTCATAAAGAACCCGACATGCCACCATATACCTAGGAAGCTGGCAGCACCACCTAAATTAAGGTTGGCCGACATTTACCATTATCAGACTATTTTCAGTTGCTTGTAACTTTGCCAAACTAACTGCTTGGGCTGAAACTTTCCATGCCAGGTGTTCGTTTTGTTTTGTTTTTTGGGGGGGAGGGGGAGGGGGATTTCAGCCAAAATGTCTCAGCGGTTTCAGAGAATAAGGTTAGGGACAAATGTATTTTTCCCACATTAGGAAGTTCTGGCAACTTTCTTTGAAGAGCTATAGCACCCCCATGCTTTGGAAAAAGGACTTAAAAATTAGTAGGGATTGGCTTTTGGATCAGGGAGGTGTCATTTGCTTTTCCCATGAAAATCTGCTCAAATTTGACCAAGTTAGAAGCCTTTGAAAATTGCAGTTTGCTCAAAGAATTCTTAGATTTTTAGCAGCTAAATTTCCTGAGCATTCCATTTGCACTGAGCATGCTCCAGCTCAAAGATGAGCAGGACTATCCCTGGAGCTGCAGCTCTGGACTGTACCAGGTCTGGGCTCCTGAACTGAGAGCAGATGACTGCTTGCTGAGCCCAGGAAGCATGGAGGAGGAAGCTGCCTGATCTGAGTGCAGAGGGGACCTGGAGTAGATTGGGACAAGGAGCCTGGGGAGGAGGAGACTGCCAAGCTGAGAAAGGAGACTGGGAGCCAGGGAGGAAAACTAGATGGGGGTTGGACATTGGGAGCAAGACCAAGATAACACGACGACCATGGGGAGACGGGGACTAAGAACCAGTGGGCAGGAGAAAGGAGGAGGAGACAGATCTGACGAGGAGCCAGTGTGCTGGGGGAGAACTGGTACGCCGGGGCAAAAACTTGAACAAGACGTTGGAGTGGAGGGGACTGAGATTGGACAAGTAGCCCCAAGGAGGGAGACTGGGACTGAGCAGTGCTCACATACTATTTTTTCCACAAAACCCCAGCTTGATTCAGTTTACAGGATGGGCCTGCTTTGGGGATGAATCAGGGCTGTGTAGTGAAGGAGGCTGTTGCCTATAGCACCCCTGCTCCATTTGTTGCAGAATTTGGAAGGAGTGTAGTGAATGAGGCAGGGGGTAGTAGGAAGAGAAAGGATGGTCTCATGGTTAAGGCAGTCAAACGCTGCCCTGGAAAACTGGATTCTATCCCTGCCCCTGCCACGGAGTACTATATGATGCTTCACAAAAGTCACTTAAACCAGACTTTCCATAGGTGATCACTAATTGTGTGTTCCTCATTTTCTGGGGCCCAACTTAAAACCATGAGGTCTGATTTGCAGAATTGCTGAGCACTCACAGCTGCAGATGAAGTCAATGGGAGATGTGCTTGCAACATATAAAGTGCTATATAATGCCAAGTACTCTGAACAATCAGATCCTGGGCATTTCAAATTGGGCACCTAAAATTAGTGGGTACTTCAGATGTTAATCTCTGTGCCTCGATTCTCCATCTGTAAAATGGGGACAATACCCCCTCACCTCACAGGGGTGTCATGAAGATTAATTTATGTTTGTGAAACACTCAGATACTATTGGTGACAAGCATAGAAACGCTAACTTGGAAATCAGTAATTCTGTCTTCAGTGCAGGGTTTGAATAGTGTGCAGTACATAAAGCCTGAGGCCTCACGTTGAACACCCAGGAGTAAAATATTGAACAGCTGTCCATCCTGTGCACTGAATAAGGCAGATCCTGTGGAAAAAATAGTATGTGATCATGTAATTAAAGACTATCAATGCAGACCCACAAGGGGCTGAATTAAGGTTGCATGGACATCCCTCATTCCATTTGAGTGCTTGCTTTTGTAACCCTAACAGTGTTCTTTTCATGTAGTTCTTGTGTGTGAGACAATTTTAGCCAATATACTCCACTCTCATTTCTGCTGGAAGACTGCAATGAGATGGTGACAGCATCTGAGCTGCTGTTCTCCAAGTGCATAAGTGACATACAGATTTAATCAGGAAACAAACTCTGAACCTTATTACTATGTATGTCAAATGAACCCATGCACTGAATTCAAGTTTAAACTGATGTTGCACTTTTTTTATTAGTGCTTGTCTACACAGAAATTTTTCCAGTTATACCAGCATAAACATCTCATGTGAACACACTTACTCTGGGATAAAAGTGGATTTTTTTGGCTGAACTTAAGCCAACTCCAAAGCGACGTAAACTAAGCCAGAAAAAAAGGCCCTTTTATACCAGAATAGTGCGTCCACATGGGGAGTTTAGCGGTTTAAATTCACACCCTACCTTATACTGATATAACTTTCGCCCTGTCAACAAGCTCTAGCATGCCATGATTGCTAACTCTGACCTTGTGCCACTAAACTCATGCATTCAGGCATTCCCATAATGTAGATATTACAGCTCCAATCTGGAATGCTCCAGACAGCAATGAAAAGCAGGCAAAGGTTCTATTACCTGACGTTGCTGAGGACTGTTCCACTATTCCAACCTTTACCACCTGGAATAGAAAACACAATTGAGTTTATATGTATTGGTCAGCTACATCATTTGAAAAACAGTGAGCCAGAGGATCAGTCTCACAAATCCCTTTCCCATCACTCTGGTGATACAAAAGGGCCAGAAAGATGGCTCAAGTGGGCAGCGGAGTACTCTACTGGTGATAGAAATCCCCGACTGGCATACAACCAGCTATACCAACTTAACAACAGTCCCCTGTCTCCCTGTAAAGGGGGCATGGAACCTAGGGATGGTTATCAGCCAGTGTAACTTGAATCAACCCTGAGACTGCTCAAACTTATGCCAGAGACCATACCGGTCCGCTGCTGCCCCTAAGAACAGGAATGGGAGAAGAAAGACAACAGAAAACAAAAAAACATTTTTGGCTACACCACTTCAACAACCATTGAAATGCAGCCACATCTGGGGTGCAACGCAGTTTCTGTTTAACAGTTTACCCCAACACTATGAGATAGCCAGGAAGAAAACAGTATCTAAATGATAATTTTCTAACACCAGAATTAACGCAACCAACACTGGTTAATTCTACACTAGACCTCACATTCTGATGGATAAAGATGAATTGATCAGTGGACTAAGAATCAGTGGTTAACTAAGTGCAAGTGAACATTGATCTGATTTGCAATTCCACAATCATGTAAGGTGGCTGCACTGATTAAAGAATCCCGGTTTAGCGGGGAAGTGAAAGCAGCAATACAAAATAAAGACAAGGTATAACAAATGGGGAAAAGGAAAAGGTAACAGCAATAAATATAAATCAGAAGTTATGAAATGCAATATAAGATAAAGAAAGCTAAACATGTCAATGAAAAAAATCTATGACCAGTAAGGTTAAGGACAATACATTTTTAAAATTTGTCAGGAATTTATCACTAGGCGAGATGATAAAACTGTCTGATACAGACAAGGCAGAAGAAGCATTCAATAACTATTCCTGATCTGTATTTGGAAAGAAGCCAGGTTATGTATTCATATGCAGTGATAAAACACTTTCCAATCAAACATGAATTAAGGAGGTTGTTAAACAGCATCTTCCAAAGTTAAAAATGTTTAAAAATCTGCAGGGCAGTATAACTTGCATCCAACAGTTTTAAAAGATTTGGCCAAGGAACAAAATGAACACTCAATGCTCATTTTGAATAAACTTGAACTCTAGGGAAGTTCCAGAGGAAGAAAGGTAGTGTTGTGCCAATATTTATAATGGGTAAATGGGGTCATCTGGGTAACTATAGGCAAATTAGCTTGACATCAATGCTGGGCATCAATAATAGAATGGTTAAATAAGGCAATCAATAAAGAATTAAAGATGGTAGTAGAATTAAATGCCAGTTAAGTTTCATGAAAAACAGGCCTTTTCAAACAAACTTGGTATTGTTTCTTGATGAAGCTAAGAATTTGATTTCAGAGAGTTGTGTTGACATAACATTCTTGGACTTCTGTATCTTAATACCACACAACACTGATTTTAAAAAAAGCATAGAAAATCAAGACACCGCTGCAACACTGTGGCTAAGAGGGCTAAGATGACCCTTGGATGTATAAGCAGGGGAATGTAGGTGATGTGTAATTACCTCTGTATACAACATTGGCAAAACCATTACTAGAATGTATCCAGTGCTGATGTCCAACTTCAAAAAGGATATTGACAAACTAAAAAGAGTTCAGAGAAGAGCCACAAGAATGATTTTGAAGCCTGGAAAACCTGCTCTACAGTGAAAAATTAAACCAGTTCAATCTATTTAGCTTAACAAAAAGAAGATTAAGAGGTGACTTGAACATGGCTGAAGTACCTAAATAGTACAGGACTCAAAGAGCTGGTCTACCCCAGAAAGTTATTTTGACCTAGTTATGTCGCACGGGGGTATGAAAAATTCACACTCCTGAGACACGTAGTTATGCCGACCTATCCCTCAGTGTAGACAGTGCTAGGTCACAGAAGAATTCTTCTATCAACCTAGTGATCCCCTCTCGTAAGGTGGATTACCTACACTGACAGGAGAACCTGGTCTGCTGTTCTTCCTCCTCCTGACCATCTTAAGTCAGCTTTTGTGTGTTTTGTGAATGTCAGTAGTACTTCCAGGTGTAAGTGTCAAAGTCCCAAACGCCTTAGAGCTCTTAGCAGGTCTTATCCTAAGGCTGACCTATGGTTCAGATTGACCTTGCTTTCACCTTCATGTCTTTCTCTGTCCTAAGATGTAGCCTTCCCAGGAAATCTGCCTTTGCAGCTCTACTGTTGATATATTCCTTTATTAACTAAGGTACTAATCTCCCTGAGGCTGTGAGATGAATTACACTGACTTTTCCAAGATGACAAATATTCTCATGACTTTGAGTGTCATGCAAGCTCTGGGATCAATGAGTTTTTCTGAGTCATGGCTGACTACTGGGTGTGTGTCCTTATGTGAAGTGTTCAGCTCTCCTAATGAAAGGGAGAGGAGCTAAGATGTTAGGCTTGAAGTGGTATGAAGACCACACACAATACAACTTTTGTAGGTTTTTATGAGTCTCCTCTTGACTTAAGTTTAGTTTTCATTGTAATTTGCCAAATAAAGTTTGAAGAATACTGGTTCAGCAGTTCTCACATTGACTGATTTCAAATTAGCATTGCTTTTCTATTTTAAATATGGGTGAAGAACATTCTCTCTTGAAAAAAGATGAAAACTTTCTATTTTGCAACAAAAACCACAGAGCAGAGACATCTAGTGGCTGAAGAGAAATCAACAGGTCATCCCTTAAGGTTATAATATTAAATGGATTTATACCGGAACCTTGGAGAGGACTGAATAACCTAACCAAGAAAAAAGTAAACCCGAGAAAGGTAAGATTGCTCCATTCCTATGAAACACGTCAGCAAGAGAATCAGAGCACCAGAAGGGCAGGCAACACAAAAGTTTCTATTTCTCTCAGCATGCCTACAATGGCAGGGTAAGGGGAATAGCGACTCATTCACTAAGAATTTAGCCATAGCACCCAGGACCCCGGGTCATGGACCAGGACCCCATTGTGCTAGGTGCTGTACATACAGAACAAAAAGATGGCACCTCCTACCCAAAGGAGCTGACGATCCAAGTGCAAGACCAGACACAACATCAGGATAGGCAGACAGTGTAGTACAAGTAAACAATGGGACAATATTGGTCAGCATAATAGGCAATGGTCTCCGGACACCAACTGCGTAGCGGCTGTCAAGTTTTTTGTGGGCCTCAGGACCAATGTTCCCTCTAATTTTTGACAGGCCGTGTGCGCAAAAAAAATCTTCTATACAAATTGTTGTGCTTCTGTGCAAATTTTTGTGCGCGCGGTGTTTCGCTGTGTGCGCGAGGTATAGAATCTGTGTGCGCGCGCACACGCGCACAGCTTAGAGGGAACAGTGCTCAGGACCCAGGAGAGTTCTGACGAGGGAGTCGAAGGTGGAGAAGGAGGTAGGGTTTCAGATGTTCATGGGAGAGTTCTTCCCAGGTGCAAGGGGCATCATGGGAGAAAGTACTAAGGTGCCAGTGGGAACATCTAACAGGTGAGCACTGGAGGTTGGTATCACGGGCCAATAGAAGAGCACTGACAGTTCTTGCCAGCAAGTTAAAGAAGTATGGGCTGGATGAATGGACGGTAAGGTGGATAGAAAACTGGCTGGATGGTCGTGCTCAACGGGTAGTGATCAATGGCTCCATGTCTAGTTGGCAGCCGGTATCAAGTGGAGTGCCCCAAGGGTCGGTGCTGGGGCCGGTTTTGTTCAATATCTTCATCAACGACCTGGAGGATGGTGTGGACTTAGCAAGTTTGCAGATGACACTAAACTGGGAGGAGTGGTTGATACGCTGGAGGGTAGGGATAGGATACAGAGGGACCTAGACAAATTAGAGGATTGGGCCAAAAGAAATCTGATGAGGTTCAACAAGGACAAGTGCAGAGTCCTGCACTTAGGACGGAAGAATCCCATGCACTGCTACAGACTAGGGACCAAATGGCTGGGCAGCAGTTCTGCAGAAAAGGACCTAGGGGTTACAGTGGACGAAAAGCTGAATATGAGTCAACAGTGTGCCCTTGTTGCCAAGAAGGCTAACGGCATTTTGGGCTGTATAAGTAGGGGCATTTCCAGCAGATCGAGGGACGTGATTATTCCCCTCTATTCGGCACTGGTGAGGCCTCATTTGGAGTACTGTGTCCAGTTTTGGGCCCCACACTACAAAAAGGATGTGGATAAATTGGAAAGAGTCCAACGGAGGGCACCAAAAACGATTAGGGGGCTGGAGCACATGACTTATGAGGAGAGGCTGAGGGAACTGGGATTGTTTAGCCTGCAGACGAGAAGAGTGAGGGGGGATTTGATAGCTGCTTTCAACTAGCTAAAAGGGGGTTCCAAAGAGGCTGGATCTAGACTGTTCTCAGTGGTAGAAGATGACAGAACAAGGAGTAATGGTCTCAAGTTGCAGAGGGGGAGGTTTAGGTTGGATATTAGGAAAAACTTTTTCACTAGTAGGGTGTTGAAGCACTGGAATGGGTTACCTAGGGAGGTGGTGGAATCTCCTTCCTTAGAGGTTTTTAAGGTCAGGCTTGACAAAGCCCTGGCTGAGATGATCTAGTTGGGGTTGGTCCTGCTTTGAGCAGGGGGTTGGACTAGATGACTTCCTGAGGTCCCTTCCAACCCTGAGATTCTATGATTCGATAGCAAACGAGAGATGATAGGCTGGGGATTGACTGCAGGGCCTAGAAAGTTGAGAAGGGAAGCTTGTGTTTGACGTGATAGCGAAGGGGGAGCCAGTACAAGGATTAAAAAGAGAGGGGGTGACATGGTTAATGATAAGCTAGGAAATAATCTTTGCAGCAATATTCTGAATGGGTAGCAGCAGGACAAATGCAATCTTGCCAAGGCCAGAGAGAAGGATGTTGCAGTAATCAAAACAAGAGATGAGAGCCTGGACAAGAGCTTTAGCTATGTGGATGGATAGGAGAGGCAAGGCTGGATCTTAGAGATGTTATGCAGAAAGAAATGCAAGATTTAGATATAGGCTGGATGTTGGGCCAGAGTCACCCAGCTCTCAGTCACATGGTTTGAACATTAAAATACTAGTACTGAGAAAACTGGAAGGTTAGCAGATTTCATACAAAGTATTCCAAAACCAAAACACTTCATTTCAATAGTTAAGGGAAAACAAGATGACTTGGGTAACTATAGGCCTTTTACCCTGACCTTGATCCTGAGCAAGATCATGGAAAGGCTAACACGGGATGCAATCAGTAAAGAAGTAAAGGATAGTAATTAATGACAGGCAGCTTGATTTAAAGGAAAATAGCTCTTTGTCAAACTTGATTTTTTGGATGAGGTTGTAAGTTTGGTTGATAATGGTACCTGCATTGAGATAATATACATGGACCTCTATAGTACCACAGAACAATTAGTCCTATTAGTTCAACATATTAAATGGATTTAAAAAAAAATTCAACAGAGCCTCAAAATAAATTCTATGTGGGAATTGCCACCCCAATGGGCGTGTTTTTAATGTGGTCTGTTCTGATAACTGGGCATTTAATCACAATTAACCTAATTGTGAGCTCAACTGTGGAAAGTGAATGAAAGTTCATGAAGAGTCACAATAACCCGCAACAAGTGCTGATGGGAAAAGGTGCAAAAGGGAACAGCCAAAAAGGGATGCTGATATAACTCCAGGACTGTACCAGGCATAACTTAAACAAGTGTAGGACTGCAAATCAATGAACCAAAATTGGTGTCTTGGAAATTAGGCCTAATGGGCGAACAAAATAATGAGGGGATGGGCTAATCCACCCTCTACTCCCTTTTAAAAAGCCTTAAATGCAGCTATATAATTTGTAGGTTTCTTTTTCAAAAAGGCCATGTTTTCATTTTGAAATTATTGGTAAAGGAATTCATTTTGAATCAGATTTAAAGTTACAGTGATGTAATATGCATTCCTTTACATGCAATATTATAATGGCAGGGTAACATTTGAGGCTGTTAACTATGTGTGTCCTGGCTTTAAAGTGATTCAATTTTGTAATTAAATGTTAATTTAAATAAAACTTGCTTTTCTAAGCATTAGATTTGCTTTGCATAACACTTCTCATTTTAGGGAATGTATTTACCTATCAGGAATGGTCTAAACTCTAGATAATACTTAGTGCTGCCATGAGTGCAGGAGACTGGACTAGATGATCTCTCGAGATCCCTTCCAGTCCTACGATTCTATTTACCATGCACTAGTTACCACACAATTCTGTGCAGCTACAGATAAAGTGGTACACAAATGTGTAATACGAAGTGCCAAGAGTTGGCTGCAGAGAGAAAAGAGTAAGACTTTTCTCAACTTGAACAGTTTCCAGGTAAATTCTCAGCTCAATTTCAGGAAGGGCTTTAGTGGTAAGTTTCATTTTTTTAAGAAGAGGAAACCCTCGTTAGAGAGCAAATTTTTGCAGATGGGCTGGTAGGTGATAGATCCTTCATCTCTTGAAGTCTTCAGATCAATAGTGGATGCCTTTCTGGAAGATTTGCTCTACTCAGAGACAAGAACTGGACTCAGGACAGGGGTAACTATGTGAAAATCTATGGCCTATGTTAGGCCATAGAATGTCAGTCTGGATGATCTAATCATCCCTTTTGGGCCTTAGAATCTATGGATCCAAGTGAGATTGTTAATAATCAACCTTGTGTTATGAAATTCACCAAACTAACCTGCACATCAAAGCAAATACTCACCCCAACAAAGGGAATGAACTTCTGGGACGATTCTTCATCAGGGCTAGAAGCAACGAGGAGAGAGTGATTAATAAGGAGTTCTTTCAATGCCGAGAAAAAGTTCACGTTACTGTTTCAATCAAGCATGCAGCAGGAACTGAAAATGTGCAAGCGCCAATTCTATTTCTTCTCTCAGTGTCCCTCTGACAATACTCTGAGAGCCCACATCGGCTGGGGAGTATTGTACCTCCTCAGGAATCTTCTTAACATAAAAGAGGAAGTTCTCCCCCCTCTCACTCCCTCACTGTTTTTTTGGAGAGAGAAACATGCTTTAATGACATGGCAGTAGCTATGCTCATACACATGACCTCCTACTGCAAAGAAATGAACCCGTGCCACAACATACATTACCAGCAATACAGAGACCTGCAGGTTACTTACTAATAACTGAAGCTCTCGAAACACACTGCCTTCACGAGTCCCACTTTGCAGTCAAGTGGCATACCTTGCAAATCCCAGAATCACTAAAGCAGTTAGCCTGCCATGGGTTAACAAGCCAGGACACCTTACTTGTGTGGCACCAGACACACACATGCACAAGAACAGGTAACACTGCCACAAGGAGCTTACATCCTGAGTGAGACACAACGCAAACAAAGCCCAGGGCCAGAGAGGGAACAGAGTGCTCTCGGGAGATCACTGATGTTTAGGAAGCGAACTGGAAATAGTGACTTCAGGAGGGCTGGGAGGAGAGGCAGATGGCTCACCCAGACAGTGTAATGGGACACAGATAAGATGTCCCCCATACAGCCCCAAGTGCAGCGATGACACGACTTATACTTTGATGGAGGTGGAGTATCAATCCTGCCCAGAATTCAGAAACATGGAGGAGGGGAGAGAAGAGACCCGTAGAGCTGTGGGGGTACAGAAGAAGGAGGGGGAAACAGGAGGCACACTTGGGAGGCAGGGAGACAAGAAGGAGAAGTGATGGGTAGGAGAGGGGGAAGGGAAGGTAACTATGGTGCTTGGTGGGAAAAAGAAGCTCTAGGGCACCATGGAGGGACAGGACGAGAGATGCAGGGATGGGGACAGAATGGCAGAGGTCAGGAGAGGGCAAGTGGAGTCACTCTCCAGGCAGCCAGTGGAGAGGCCTGAAGTGTGTGTGTGCACGCTGGAGGCTGAATCTGAAGTCGAAGAAAGCAGGTGGGAGAGTTTTAAATCTCACGATTTTTGAATGCCGGGAGCTTTTCACTCCAGCAAGAAAGGCGTTTGCTGTAGCCTGGACTACTGCAGAGCACAGCTCAAACACTCAAGACGTGGAGTCCATCAAAAGAAACAAGCTGCCCTGTGGTGCTCTCTGCAGCAGAGCCTCTGAAAAGGTGTGGAAACATGAAAAATGCTGACAACTGCACAAGCCGGACTGGCTAGACAGCTTCCTCCCAGCCCTGTGGAAGGGGTGGCATGCAGCTGAGGGATGTGTGACTCAGGCACAGCTCCCTCCCTGCTGCAGGGGTAGGGGTGTTTTACCATAGTCCTTCTTATGGCGCAACTTACCCTTGTACTGGCTCAGCTGGTAGGAGTGTTGGGGTGGAACCATGGCTCCGCTCACTTCCCGACCCAGCTGTTTTCTTCATGCTTCAGCCATGCTGAGCAAGAATTAATTATACAGACGCGCGTGTCCTTTATCTAGGCTTTCCATCACACCCTTTTAACGCCAGCGCCAGCCCTGGCCATTAAACCTCTAGAAACGTCCCTGAACAAAACCTGCTAGAGTACGCAGCAGAGAAACTGGGAAGTGCTATTGATCCACGCCCCTGAGAAATCTCAAATGGACAATGGAAGTTGTAGAGCTGTTGGGATAAAACAGCAATGGAATCTCAGTCCTCTCCTTCCTCAGCTACAGTAGAGAAGAGCTGTCCTCATCTGACAGCCTCACACTGCCTGGCTGCTCAGTGGAATGATGAAAGTACCAGAGTATCATGCTTCTGAATCTTGCTGCTATTCAAGTTCTCTTTAAGCACTAAAAAACGCAAACCAAACGCTGTTGCAGCAGAATATTTGCTCAGTTCTGCGGAGGACAAATGCTAGTACCAGAGCAGATGCCTTCCAGGAAAAGCTGAGACGTTGGTGATTCTAAAATAGTAATTTGCCCATTTTAAATGGCAAGTAATGGTTCTTTTCTTAACTACTGCTCTTGACAGTTGATTAATGGTTCTTAAAATGACAACTGAACAGATTTCAGTTAGAAGCATTTACCCAAAATCACTTAGTTTGGAAGAATGCGCTCTTCTCTAAATATTGTTCTTTTGGGCTGTATAGAAGTTTGCTTATTTTTATGTCTATTAATTATTTTAATAGAGAAACACCAGCAGGAAGGAAGGACATACGCATACGTGGAGCTCAGAAACAATGAAAGCCATAGAAAGCCTTAGCAGTTAGCCAATTGTTGCACCAGATTAGATATCGGAACGAGCAATTCCATGGTGTGATTTTTTTTAAAGTGGCTTTGAAAATCACGGTCCCAGGCTCCTTCATCTGACACATCTCTTGTATTTAACTTTTGGTTCTTGAGGTTGGATCAGACTGGCAGGAGCTGGAATTGGGGGCTGCTGGTCTCCCTCCCTTTCCCAAACAATCAGTGGGGAATAAGCCTTACAAGCCAGCCTTTGTCCAAAAGAAAATGAAGGAACAGGGGATCAGGGCTCCTTCACCTGGCTAAACAAGCCCAATGAAGGCCTAGTCTGCACTAGAAAAGGTTTTGCAGAAATAGTAACAGTCAAGAAGGGTAACTTAGAACTACAGGGATTTTACATACGAGTGAAAAAAATTAAACAGCTGCCCTGATCTTGCAAAATGTGGTCACTGTATATTAAGCTTCCATTTATAAAGGGTGAATAAACAATTAACAGGTGTTCTCAGGCTGTTACAGACATGAGGAATATGCTACAGAGGGCAATCAAATCAGCAGAAGGTGTTTGAGTTTACGTAACCAGCTGACCGGCAGAGGGGGATAACAGCACTTTTCTAGTCACAGAGATGAGAAGGTTAAAGGCACTAAGATTGTGAGGCACTAACTTATTACAGTGATAGGTGCCGGATAAGTACTTAAGGTTGGTTAGTCAATTGTTAGCCTTTTATTAAAACACCTATTAACTCTTTATACACTAGAAATGGAACTTTAATACAGAGTCTGACACTGAATGTATCGGAGGGGGCTTGATTTTACAGTCGGAGGTCCAAAACCAGGCTCTCGGTTCCAGCCATGCCCCCATATAGTCAGCAGGAGAAAGGGGTGACAGTTCTGTCCCTGCGGGTGATGTCCTTGTGGCCCATTACACTGGTTGTAGGCCAAGTGCCAGCAGCAGCATCATGCAGGGCAGTCACTCCACACCCCAGAATTCTCATCCTTAGGGATGAGGGCATCAGTGCTCGCTGCTAAGTCACTGCAGCTGACGGTCACAAAAATACTGGTTTTGATTTCATCAACTTGCATTGTGAATAAATGGATGAAATGGCCAGAAGTCATTTAGATACTTTGGAAGATTCACTTCCAAATTTGATTTCTCCCTGTGGGTGGGAAGCGTTTCAGTCTTTCTTCGCAACTCCGGACCATTGTCAGCGATCGTCATACTCCTGGGCCACGACCCATGCCTGGGTACTCTGGAGCCTCTCGCGTCTGAGGCACTTTTCATGTCCTTCACAGATCTAGCCATCTGTTTGCCCTCATTTCTTCCCCATCTCTGATAATGCAGCAATGGAGCTGGGTTCCAGTTTACTCACTGCTATGCTTGGAGAATCCATGGCATTCCCTACCATCTGACCTAAGCCATGCTATCTTGGTCTCCCAAAAGATGTAAAATTCTTATTAGAGTGACTATAAGCCCTTGCAAAACCAGCATCTTTTCCTGGAATGCAGCTATTGGCGATCATGGGAATATAACAGAATGTAGTAAAACATCACATTTCAGCCCCTTTTACCCCCTGCTGCACACTTCGGAGAGGTAAAGGGCACAAAATGCATCAAGTTATTCCCTCAGAGTGCCCCAAAGAGGAAATGCTGTCATGTTTCCATCAAGTGCCACCACAGGTTCTCACCAATGCCAACCACAACAGGTAGGCACGACTGAGCCACAAAGAGGCATGGTTCGGGGGGGTGAAGGGGGGAAGAGAGAACAAAGTTGCCACTGCAGGCTCCCCCCAGTTGTACCTAGATTCCAGCATACAATTGGGCAGTTTCAGAGCCTGCGCTTTGGAAGAGACCGTGCTGGGTGCCAGGCCCTGGGGCAGTGTGTCCCGTAGCGAGGGGAAATGTCTTTTAGACATCCTGTGCTGATCAGTGCTCTGGCAGCATTAACTACCATGGTGCAGGGAGGGCATGGGGTTTTGCCTTGCAGCAGCCAGGTCAGTAGTGCCACCTTCAGTGGATAGGCCTGGCACTGGTACAATGCTGCTGGTGTCACTAACACCTACTGAACAGGAGACACCTTTCTATGCCACAGCGATCCTATACTCCACCAACCTTCACTGACCAGGCACAGCAATATGCTGCACGGACCCACTGGCCTGTAGCCAATCAGCTCACTGGTGACCAGTAAGGGGGACCTCATCAAAAGCAGCAGGCTCGTACTAGTGTCATTTCCACTTCTTGCTGTCCAGGGAGCTGACTTCACAGTATTTCAAACACCTCCCTTTCTCCTTTGTCAGACATGGGGAATGGCTGCTACCACACCTCAAGCAACCACCAACGTGCCCGGAAGAGCATGGCTTGGGGGTAGGAGGGGAGGGTGCAGGGCACAGGTTGTGCTACTCTTCTGGCACATTCTCTGCTCACCCTTCTACTCAGTGTGCTTTTTTTAATGCATGGGATGACAACTGGGGACATTCAGTTTGCAATATGAGAGCGGGAGACCATTTATTTACAGATCACAAATGTACTCTACGTTTTTAAATGACAGACTCCTCAATACAAGTGAGCAGTGCTTTGATTTCCAAAGCCAAGCTGCAGCCTAGATTCATGCAAATGAGATCCAGAAGCCCCAAGGGGCAAACTGTAGTGTGCTTGGAATTACCATGGGCAACACTAACTTCGTTGTCTACTGCCAGTGAATGCTCAATGAACCGGCTAGACAACTATTGTGAGTTACCACTGGCAGACAAAGTATTCCAACTATGACAACTAAAGTCTACAAAAATTCTTAAGTACTGTACAATAGAGTGTTTCCTTCTAGAGAACAAGGTATGTCTAAACCAGAAGGTGCTACAGTAGTGCTGGTCATATAGATACTTGCTACAGCCCTGGAATGGTTTTTCCGTCACTGATGTAAATCCACCCCCTCACGAGGCAGTAGCTAGGCTGGTGGAATAGTTCTTTTAGTTGGGTTTGGGCGACCTAGCTACATTATACAGCGTGAAATTTTTCACAGCCCTGAGCAGTGTAGCTCTCTCGACCCACGTTTCGGGTGTAGTCTGTCTGTATGAGACCTGGTCATCAGCATTAGGTGAAAGTTGACTTAACTACATGGTAAGTAAATGACCCTTTCCATTGATACCATTTAATCTCATCTGGACTGCAGCAGTCTTCAGCTATTCCATAACTAAAGCATTTCTCCTCCTCCCAACCCCACCACCACCACACCCACCCACCACAGAGAGTACATCACCTAGAAGTGACAAAATCCAGCAAATCATTTTCTCCCTAAACCCCTTCCTTTCCCCCAGTCTCTGTATTTTGGGAAGGTTAGCGAATGCTCCAAAGAAACGGGGCAAAGCTTTCAGACAATATGCAGTCTATCACAGGCAGTACATGCTTCAGTCTTGCCATGACAAACAGAACAAGTGGCAGGGGGGTTGGGTGGGAAGGAGAGCAGAAGTCAGTTAAGTTATATAAAGCAGCTCGTTACATATGGCTAGGTTCTGGAGACTGGTTTCTCTCTCTGGTTTTGGTGTTCTCAAATCACTAGAGCTTATTTAACAGAGCAAGTGCCAGGATGCTGGGAAGATGTTTAAAGTGTTTCTAAAAAGCAATTTTCTGTGAGCCTGTAGAATAGAGCAGCTGCCTCCAGCACAGACCCCCCCAAAGGACGAGTAGCTTCGAAGAAGTTGTTTGCCTTGGCTCAGTAGGGAGATGGAGAGCTCTACAAGGCCTTGTGACTGGAACACTGGACAGCTCAGAACTCGGGCAGAATGCAGCTTCTGTCAGACCACAAACACCAACTAGGGTTAGAGAATCAAATGCCTCCTGCTACTCTTGCTACATTCTCGTTTGCCCTCCCCACCACCTTGTCTTAGATTGAAGAATATGCGAAAGCTAGCTTGAATTTATGGAGTCTGCCATTCCAGGAGGCGGAGCTACATTTCTCTTCTTTCAACTTGTTATTGGGAAGGGAACAGCTGGCCTGTAATCTTGAAAGACCCACAATTCTAAATCACTTTTACATACATGTTGCCAATTAACACCATTTGCTTAACTCAGTTTTGATAGTAGGAACCAGACTGGCTAGTTTCACTTTCACATTCTCATGCCCTCAAGTGACGTTGGCCAAACGTCTTTATTTTCTGGATAACATTTCTATTCTTAAATTTATTTCCTGTGAAACCTGCATTTTGGTTCCCCAAACAATTGGCTCTGTGGTCCTTGGAACAGTGCATTCTGCCACCAGAGGCAGGAGTGTGAAAAGGAACAAACATAATTTAATCTGAAGCACAAGCATCCCAGACCTGCAGGAGCTGTTAAACAAGGCATAAAAGACCAGCCCAGGAAAAGTATAGAAGGTACGGAATGGGGAAGGGAACCTAAAGAACTGATACCTTATGGTAAAATCAAAGTGAAAGCTCTTTTTCCTTTTCAGAAAGCAACAAAAAGAAAAAATGAACACATTATTATACTTATGATAGAAAGCAACACATTCCTTTAGGTAGTGCTAACAGAGTCCTACTTGTATATGTTACTTTAAGAAATAATTCCCCCAAATCACTGCCATCAGTGAGCACAGTTTCTGAAGGAAACCAGAGGTGGGAGATAATTTCCCATCACTCCATGCGATAAATTGCTTCCCTAACCTCTCTAATTCCCTGTGTGGTACTTGGCTGAAAGCAGAAGTTGTTTGAACAGACCCATAAATAGATTCTAGAAACTCTAATGACCTTACATTTTAGCCAGGAAGTAAAGATACCAGGGAGTGAGGGCCTGTGGCAATGGCTGAGGAGCCAAATAAAATTCTTCATTATTTCACTTCAAGGTAGCCCCAGACAGACCAAGCAATCTCTGCATGGCTTCAGGCACAGTGCCCCAAGAGGACCTAAAGGGTGTGATGCCAAGCCGATCTTTCACAAGGGAAAAGGTGGAGTCAGGTAATTATGATGCATTACAGGCTCACGTGAACTGCAGGAATTGATCATAAAAGATAGCTTGATGGAATGAGGTGCACAAACATGGGTGTAAATAGAAACCAGCACACTTTAAAGAAATCTGAACAGCTGATCTCAGACGGAATTATCCTCCTAGTAAGGAGGTCAGACAGGCTATTGACAAGGGAAACACATGTGATGTTTAGCTAAATGTCAGAATGATTTCAACAAAGTACCACTTGCAAACTTGATTCTTAGATCAACCAACCTGGGCATGGCAGAAAGTCATAAAGTGGGTAAACTGGTTAAATGGGCGTGCTCATTATAAACAGGAACCAGGAGTAGAAAAGGAGAAGTCAAGGTGGAACCAAACAAGAATACAACAGTTAAAGCATGCAGAAAAGACAAAGGCAGCAATATTAGAACAAGTTAATGCTATAGTAAAAAGATTTAGAATTTTTCCCTGCTATTTGTGGAGAGAATGCAGTTTCATTCATAAATCAGGAGTGAGACAATCAACCATGGTGCTACAATGGCCAAGCAACCAAATGGCTAAAGTGTTGTTATTAGCTTAATATTACAGAAGAACGTTTGGGCAGTAAGGGGGACATTAAAATACAGCTAATGAGAAAAGCAGGTTAGAGCATTCAAATATTTACTAATCGGCAGGTCTAGAGATATCTAGTTGAGGGGGCTATGGGCGTGAGCTAAGGATTTCATTGAACCACTTCAGTTACTTCGAGAAAGAAATGGTGAGCAACTAGAGGACTGCAAACAAATATGCTGCCAACTTTCAAAGAGGAAAGAAAAGTAACGAGTAATTACTGCTTGTAAATTTAGTCCTATAAAAACTGAACGCAAAGAAACTACATCAGTGTACCATTAAAGTCACAAGTTCTGCACCAATTTAGGAAGCATCATTAAACTCAGCTTTACCTCACCTATGTGGCATATACGCTATATTTGCAATTTTTGTCACTAATTGAAAAAGTAACATAGGTGAGTTAAAGCTACCTTAAGAACTGAAGGAATCAGGAAATACAAGAACTCAATCTTGCTAATATTGGATTACTTTGTCTTAAATAGATAAGAAAACTCCTATGCCACCACATCGGGCCTCACTCCCATAGGTCCCCCATCATCACTGCCATACTTGGGCTTAGCCGCTTCTGCCCCGCTCCCCCTTTGCCCCTATCCTGTTTGCTGACTCCCGTACTCTTCTCTCAACCCACATCTCACAAGCCCCGTTTCCATGCCAAGGCTGAAGTAAATACTGGTGAGCTCCAGCCATCATGACTGGGACCCCGTAATGCTGTAGCTGCCAAGGAGAGGAGCAGCTCCTTTCCCCGCCTGTCAGATGGGTGCTGAGGCAGTATTCTCTACCCAAGCTTTTGCACCAATTCTGAGGGAGGCAGAGGCCAGGACGCTCAGAGACACCCTGGCAGAGTTCATGCTCTGAGGTCTGAGAGCTCTCCCATCACAAAACATTCAGACATTGGCACTGTAAGCAAAGCCAGATATCTGAATTCCTTTGCATCCGGAGACCAAGCAGGTATATAGGTTCCTCCCAGGCTTCTTTGCTCTTCAGATACATCAATGCACTGAAGAAAGTAAGGCAAATTTCTGGTTGTTCTAGATTTGTCATCTGCTATCTAACGGACGACACTCACGGTGCCAGGTACTGTTCCTTGAAAGAGTTCTTGATTTGAATGTTCAGCTCTTACAGGTTGTTTCTCAGACAGTTTTGAGGTGGTCAGCTATATTTGTGTGTAACGAGAGAATGAAGTGGTGTTTCCCCCATCCTCCGTGGATTTCCTGACATTTTGGAAACCATTTCTGAAATAACGTACCTTTTCTGTTTGTACGTCAACATTGCTTCTGCAATAGGCAACTGGTGTGCACAGTTTGCCCCGGCTATATACTGGGTTATTCTGGAGACAATATCTGGTGTTTCCTGAACTGCAATAGAATGAAAAGAAGAGACAGGAGCAGAGTAAGGACTATTCTTCACTAATGGAAACTGCAAAATGTCACCAGCAATTTAAATCATGCAAGATCAACCAAGACAAGAAAGAAAAATAGGGGACACCGTCAGTCACTTGGTCAAGAATTGGGTAATGAAAAGAGGGACTCAAATTTAGAAAGAAAGACATGTTTCAAAACAAGGTGCCAACCAGAGCAGACATCAAGAAAGACTAACAAGATCAATGCCATGTGCTCCTCTGCAAGAGTTCAGTGTGTGGCTCAACAGCACCCCTTGCTGGGAGAAGAGAGGAGAGGCACCACTACATAGCAACATGAGAGTTTCTCTAGTCCTCAGAGCCGAGTGCATGACTTCTGCTAAGGTGATGACCTTGTGAGAAGGAGAACAAGGGGTCACCCGGAGTGTGGTGTAAGGCTCTACCCCCAAGGGGATACAGCATCTCCCTTCTGAAAAGACCCAAAATGCTGATTCCCCTCACACAGAAGCATAGAAGGCAAAACCAGTGTTTTGGCAGAGGTGGTCGTGGTTCCATGGTGAAGGCTGAATTGAGTTTTGCATTTAAAATAGGAATTTGGCCTCTTATGCATGAAGAGTACCAAGTATCCTCCTCAAACTTACGGCACCGCTTTTTGAACACAGAATGGGTTTTTTGAGAATTCACAAGCACACCTATTAATTAAGGCATTAAAAAAGAATTGGGTCTTACATAAATGGGTCTTACAGGATGCTAAGTTTTTGTCAGACCATTTTTTGTTCTGAATGTTATTAATGGAAATAATGCAAATTCAGACTTCCCATATGTTAAAACTCTCTGAAGTTGTGTGCACTGGCTACATTAGAAGAAGACTCAATGATTCATGTTTATTTTTTGTAATTCTTCATAAACTTTCTTCAGAGAAGTTCACAAAGAACTGCTGTCTTTCAAAATGGCTATCTTCTCCTTATGTTTTCAATAGGATTGAGAACCATGAACTAGGATGCCCTCTTCTGGCTTGGCCATCACCAATAATGGTTTCCAATGAGAATGATCTTCCTTAAAGGCTTCACTCCCATTTGATGGCCAATTCAAAAGACAATCAACAGAGGGCACCTGCGGCTCAAATCCGGTTGCAGGAAATGGCAGCCATTTTGAAAAAAGGAAGTAGTTCTTGAATTTCTCTGAGGAATGTCATTCTTCAGCCACTGGAGAAACTTTCAGTTATGAAAAACAGCAAAAAATAACCATTATTCCTAAAAAAAAATCTTCAGACTTGGCCTATGCTCATAAAGCACTGAGTAGAATGTTCTGGAGAAAATGGATTTTAACTAAATTATAAGCTTTTGAAAATTACACTCTACATGTAAAGCACAATTTTACACAGAGTTCTCTTTCACTCTCTCTATCTGTAAAATGCACAGCTATGGGCGGCCATGCTGCATGTGCTTATCCATTACAAGATCACATTTTCTTCTTCAACCTTGAAGTAACGCATGCGCCACTACACGTGTCTGTGCATGCCAGATAAATGGAGTTCATTATAAGGAAAAACATAGTAAGTTCTTACATAGTGTGACAAAGTTCCTCCTCTACCTCAGTGGGTCCTGCGCTTATTGGCGGATTTTGCTTGCCTCAGAGATCTTCCCCTCTAGTAGGATCCACAGTCCAGGTTAACTCCTCCTGTGTCTGATCAGGAGTTGGGAGGTTTGGGGGGAACCCGGGCCCGCCCTCTACTCTGGGTTCCAGCCCAGGGCCCTGTGGATTGCAGCTGTTTAGAGTGCCTCCTGGAACAACTGCACGACAGCTACAACTCCCTGGGCTGCTTCCCCATGGACTCCTCCCAACACCTTCTTTATCCTCACCACAGGATCTTCCAGCAGTATGCCCTCTTACTCTCAGCTCCTAGTGCCTCTTGCTCCCAGCTCCTCACACGCAACCTCCTTCCACAGCTCTTGACATGCGCACCTCACTGGCTCACTGGGAGGCTTTTGACTAGTTTCAGCCAGCCCGATTGGCTGCAGGTGTCTCAATCAACCTCCCTGCCTTCTGGAAAGTTCTTAATTGGCCCCAGGTGTCTTGATTAACCTGGAGCAACTGCCATAAGGTATCAGGGATTTGTTTAGCCTGGGGCTAACATACTGGCTCCTTACCACTTTCTTATAGCCCTCTGGCCTTGCCCCATCACATATCCCCCCCCTCTGCTCAACACCATAGAGTTAGGCAACTTGGGACGCCAGGCAGTGTGCTCTTGACAGACCATCAGCGTTGCCATGGTGGCATCCAGCCCTGTGCCGTATGCGGAACTGGAACGGTTGGAGGGATAAGAACCACCTGGTGACCCTTGCATTCTTTTCCCTATTCCGCTGCATCCACTGAAGGGGTGCAAGGTCCGTCACAAGAGTAAATTGCCGGCCCAAGAGGTAATAACGTAGGGTCTCCATAGCCCATTTGACAGCAAGGCATTCTCTCTCAACTACTGCGTATTTCTGTTCTCTTGGGAGAAGCTTTCTGCTTAGGTAGAGGATCGGGTGTTCCTCTTCTCCCACCATTTGCGACAGAACCGCCCCCAACCCATCGGAAGCGTCTGTTTATAAAATAAATTCCTTGTTAAAGTCCGGGGCTATGAGTACGGGGTCATTACAAAGGGCCGTCCGAAGGTCTGTGAACGCCCCCTCTGCTGCGTCGGTCCACTTCACCATGTCTGGACCTCGGGCTTTCACCAGGTCTGTTAGGGGACTTGCCCTAGTGGCGAAGTGGGGAATAAAACGTCAGTAGTAGCCTATCACACCTAGGAATGTGCGGACCTGCTTCTTTCGGGTCGGCCGGGGCCAGTTTTGAATCGTCTCTAGCTTATTCATTTGGGGCTTTACTATGCCCCTTCCTACAATATATCCCAGGTACCTAGCCTCTGCTAGCCCTATGGCACATTTAGCGGGATTAGCAGTGAGGCCAGCCCGCCTTAAGGTGCGCAGTACTGCCTCAACTTTCTCCAAGTGGGTTCCCCAGTCTGGCGTATGGATGACGACATCTAGGTATGCGGCTGCATAACTAGTATGGGGGCGCAGCAGCTTATCCATGAGGCGCTGGAATGTGGCCGGGGCCCCATGTAGCCCAAAAGGGAGGACGCTGTACTGGAATAGCCCATCCGGAGTGGAGAACGCTGTCTTTTCTTTAGCTTCTTTGGTCAGGGGAATCTGCCAGTATCCTTTTGTCAGATCCAGTGTAGTCAAGAATCGAGCACTACCCAGTCGGTCCACCAGTTCGTTGATGCGTGGTATGGGGTATGCATCGAACTGGGATACTTCATTCAGTCGGCGAAAGTCATTACAGAATCTCATGGTACCGTCAGGTTTAGGCACTAGAACGATTGGACTGGACCACTGACTGTAAGATTCTTCAATCACCCCTAATTCTAACATTTTCTTCACTTCGGCCTTGATTTCTTCTCTTTTGGCTGCTGGGATTAGGTAGGGTCTCAATGTTACCTTGGCTCCGGGGATCGTGCGGATATGGCGATAGGTCTCAGTCGTCCGCCCCGGTTTTGTAGAGAACACATCTCGGTTGCGATTAATCATGTCAGTTGCCTCGATCTTTTGAATCGGCGTCAAATTGGGTGATATCCTTACTTGCTCGTGTAAGTTATCCTCCTGGGGAAGGGTCTGCTGGGTGACTAAGCATGCCTCTCGATCGTGCCAAGGTTTTAGAAAATTGATGTGGTACATTTGCTCTGGTTTCCTGCGGCCTGGCTGCCGCACCTTACAGTTCACCTTTCCCACGGCTTCGATCACTTCGTAGGGTCCCTGCCACTGGGCCAACAGTTAACTTTCTGCTGTGGGCACCAGGACCATCACTTGATCCCCTGGTTGGAACCGTCGAAGCTTTGCTTGGTGGTTATAATGGGTTCGTTGGGTCTCCTGTGCTTTCTCCAAGTGGTCTCGTACAATAGGTGTAACTCAGGCTATCCGATCCCTCATCTGTAGTACATGCTCAACTATGTTCCTTCCTGGATTTGGCTCCTTTTCCCACGTTTCTCTTGCTATATCCAATATGCCCCGGGGGTGGCGCCCGTATAATAGTTTGAAAGGAGAGAAGCCTGTGGAGGCTTGCGGAACCTCCCGGATGGCGAACATGAGGTAAGGTAATAGGGTATCCCAATCTTTTCCATCCTGGCTCACCACTTTCCTCATCATGGCCTTGAGGGTCCTATTGAACCTTTCCACAAGGCCATCTGTTTGTGGGTGGTATACAGAGGTCCGTAGCGCTTGTACATGGAGTAATGAACAGAGATCTTTCATCAACTTGGACACGAAAGGTGTCCCTTGATCAGTCAATATCTCCTTGGGTAGCCCAACTCGGGCAAAGATCTGTACTAACTCTTTAGCTATGGTTTTGGAAGCCGTGTTGCGTAGGGGAACGGCTTCCAGGTACCGGGTTGCATAGTCCAGTACAACAAGCACATGTTGGTGGCCCCGAGCTGTCTTCTCAAGGGGCCCTATCAGATCCATGGCTATGTGTTCAAAAGGAACCTCTATTATTGGAAGAGGTATCAAAGGAGCCCGGAAGTGCGGGTGCGGACTATGTAACTGACACTCCGGACAAGAGGTGCAGTATCGTCGGACATCTTCATGTACTCCTGGCCAGAAGAACCTTCGCAGGATACGTGCCTGGGTTTTCTCTACCCCTAGGTGTCCTCCAAATAGGTGACTGTGGGCGAGGCTCAATATGGCTTTTTGATGTTTTCGTGGCACCAGAAGTTGATGTATCTCTTGCTCCTGCATTTGCACCACACGGTACAGGAGATCTTTCTTCACTATAAAGTAAGGTCCTGGACCCCGGACCTTCCCATCCATCTATCTCAGCCACCTCTTTCCTGGCATTATCATATCTAGGGTCCTCTGCCTGGTCCCGCCCGAAAGTCTCTCTCCCGGGGCTAACCTGCCCGAGCATAGGCGCCGACTTCGTGGGTGCTCCGGGGCTGGAGCACCCACGGAAAAAAATTGGTGGGTGCTCTGCACCCACCGGCAACTCCCCGCCATCCCCGGAGCTCGCGCCCAACTTACCGGAGCACCGGGCGATGTTCCGGGGCGCCGCCCCCGACACCGGCGACGTTGCGGTGGCGTCGGGGGGCGGGGGCCCCGTGACGTCACCGGCGTCGGGCAGCGGGGGCCCCGTGACGTCACTGGCGTCGGGCGGCGGGGGTCCCGTGACGTCACCGGCGTCGGGCGGCGGGGGCCCCGTGACATCACCGGCGTCGGGGGCGGGGCCCGGCGTCAGCACCCACCGATGCTGACGGAAGTCAGCGTCGCTGTGCCCGAGCTCCCAGGGGCCAGCCTCTGTTGCTTCCAACGGCTCACTTCCATCATGGCTGGGGCCAGCCTCCAGCTCACCTTTCGTGGTGGTAGTTTCTCTGGCTGCTCGTGTCCGTCTGCCTACTAGGGCAATCTTCTGGCCCTGGGTCAGGATCCGGGTTCCCAAAGCTTTTGCAGCCTTCCTCTCCCTTTTTGTCTTCCGGGTCTTTTGGGGGACTGAGAACAGATCCTGAGAAATCTCAGCGAACATCGGGGGTTGACATTCCCCCGGTGACAAGTCGCTGCCCTCAGGGCCCCCACCTCCCTCCAACCTCTCCGGGGGGGGTGTGTGTGTGTGTAAATTATCAAACCCTGGATAGTCCCTCCCAATGACTACAGGATACGGGAGTTTAGGAACTACACCCACTGTCCCCTCAGTGGGGTTCCCCTGAACCTCTATCTCCACCTAGATGGTGGGGTAATGACTTACGGCCCCATGCACGCACGTCACTGCTACGCGTTTGGCTTGTAGCAGCTGGCTACTTTTTACCAGCTTACCCGATATTAGGGTGATTGCACTCCCGGAGTCCACAAGCGCTATAGTCTCTACTCCATTTATTTTCACCGGTCTAGTATAGTTATGCAGGGCTAATGCGACGCCCCCAAGGTGGATAAGGGAGCATGGGACCTCCCAATCCCCCAAGTTACATTGCATAGGCTCCTCGGTGCTGGGACACTGTGCTGCTATGTGTCCCCACTCACCACATGCATAACATCTATATGGAACCCTAGGCGTTCCCCGGTCTCTTGGTTTGGGAAGTCTAACATCACAAACTTCTTCCCCCTCAGTGCGCCGACTCTTTATGGCCTCTGGTGGGCCTTCAGCCCCTCTCTTTTTCCACCTGGGCCCTCCTGGTGGCCCAGTCACTCGAACTCTAGGGTTTGGTGCTGCTAGTTTAACCGTGGGTTCCGTTTCCTTAACTAGTCGGGTCAGTTCCCTCGCCGTCCTTCGCCTCTCTACCATTGCCACAATCTCATCATAGGTGGAGGGTTCGTTCTGGCTTACCCATGCGCGAAGGTCTGGCGGTAGTCCCTCATGTATCAGTCGATGACCAGAACCTCTAGTATCTCTTCTGGACTCCGGGACTCAGTTTGCAACCACTTTCGTGCGAGATGGATGAGGTCATACAATTGAGATCGCGGGGTTTTGTCTTCTTGGTACCTCCACTCATGATACCGCTGGGCCCGCACTGCAGTTGTTACCCCAGATCTGGCCAGGATCTCTGCTTTCAGCTGGGGGTAGTCTGCTGCAGCCTCTTCAGGCAGATCAGAGTAGGCCTTCTGGGCCTCCCCACACAGGAATGGGGCGAGGATGCCAGACCACTGATCTCGAGGCCAGGCTTCCCGTAGGGCTGTCCTCTCAAAGGCCAGGAGATATGCCTCTATGTCATCGTCCCCTGTCATTTTCTGCAGGCAATTGCTGGCCCGTATGTGCCGCGTCCCATCATGGCCATGGTTCATCTCTGTAAGGGCCTTCACTTGGTTTACCAGTTCCCGCAACATAGTACGGTCTTGAGCGGCCTGGTCCATCAACAGGCGATTGGTCTCCTGCTGCAGCCGCACTGCCTCCTGTTGGGCAGCTGCCTGGACACGGGTAGCCTCCTGCTGGGCAGCCGTGGCTTGTATCAGTGCCCGTATTATATCTTCCATTGTGGTGGGAAAAAAATAAACCCGCTCCCTTTTTTTTTAAAAAATTTTAAACACCCCTCTTCTTCCGCCGCGCTGTGCACACCACATTCCACTCCTGACACCAGTTGTGACAAAGTTCCTCTTCTACCTCGGTGGGGGTCGTGCGCTTATTGGCGGATTTTGCTTGCCTCAGAGATCTTCCCCTCTAGTAGAATCCACAGTCCAGGTTAACTCCTCCTGTGTCTGATCAGGAGTTGGAAGTTTTGGGGGGAACCCGGGCCCGCCCTCTACTCCGGGTTCCAGCCCAGGGCCCTGTGGATTGCAGCTGTTTAGAGTGCCTCCTGGAACAACTGCACGACAGCTACAACTCCCTGGGCTGCTTCCCCATGGACTCCTCCCAACACCTTCTTTATCCTCACCACAGGATCTTCCAGCAGTATGCCCTCTTACTCTCAGCTCCTAGTGCCTCTTGCTCCCAGCTCCTCACACACAACCTCCTTCCACAGCTCTTGACATGCGCACCTCACTGGCTCACTGGGAGGCTTTTGACTAGTTTCAGCCAGCCCCTGATTGGCTGCAGGTGTCTCAATCAACCTCCCTGCCCTCTGGAAAGTTCTTAATTGGCCCCAGGTGTCTTGATTAACCTGGAGCAACTGCCATAAGGTATCAGGGATTTGTTTAGCCTGGGGTGTTCCTTACCACTTTTCTATAGCCCTCTGGCCTTGCCCCGTCACATAAGGCATAAAGAAAGAAGTTTTACGGGTGCATATAGCTCACTTAAATTTGGAGGTAAGCCAGTCTCATTAGCAACTAAGGCAGTGCTGCTGGCTGAAGAGAAAAATCTGTGTGGCTTTGGACTATAATACATACCTTACAGAAAATATCAGTTGTAACTTTGTTGGGGTTGCAAGGAGAGTTTCTAAGCTTTATTTTTATCCAACAGCCACCAACTTAATAGAACAATCTATTCTGACCTTAGGTGCTTCCTCAGACAATTTTTTTTTCTTAGACTTAAACTCTAGAACAAGGACACAAACGAATCAAAACTGACTTCTTTTCCCAATCTAAGAACTTCGGCATTTTCTCCCTAAAAATTAACTCTTTGCAGCCTATGACCAATGACTTTTGTAGATGCCCAAACAAAACTGAACATTGGACAATTCAGGAAAGAATAGATTTCAAATAAAATGTTTGGGAATGTGCATTGGTATAGAACGGATGGTTGTCAACAAGTCAGCCATGCAAAGCTTTATATATGTAGCTTTATTTGCTGAAAACCTTACATGCTAAAGCAACTGCATTGATGCTGAACTGGTTCACCCGTGAGACAGTTCCATTCTTCTCCCTCAAGACTTTAAGGAGCTAATAAGGAAAATGCCTACACTCTTAGTTCCCAGTACCTTAATGAGTTGCTCCGCTCACTGAAGTCTCTGGACAACCTGACTTCCTAATTAACTCTCATAGCCCTGCTGAGTTCCTAACTGAGAATACAGAAAAATGCCAGGTTAGAAAGATCAATGTTAAAATACTTTAGAGTTTAAAAATTAAATATATTCGTGATAAACTGAAAGTTCGTAAGCTTGTGCTTGTCAGAGTCAAGGTTGTGTGTGAAGTGTGTATGGTGAATTTTTACGTCAATGATTAATTAACATCATTAACATTGATGATTAATTGTAAGAGTAATGGAAAAGAGGAAGTTGCTTCCCTATAACTGGAAGTTCTTCTAGATGTGTGCTCCCTGTTTGTATTCCAAACGCAAGTGCGCATGCACACCATGCGCTAAGTTGGAAGATTTTGGTAATAGTGCCCATCAACTCACACATGCACCACACGTAGCCTCGTGGTGCAGGCAAGGTTATATGAGGCTGCGCAGGATGACACTCCCTCATTCATCCTCTTACTGACGACCACAGCAGAGGGGATGGAGGGTGGGTATTGGAATACAAATAGTGACCACAGATCTCAAAGAATCTCTCAGTTACAGGTAAGTAACCTCTTCTTCTTCGAAGGATGGGCCCTATATGTATTCCAAGCGCGTCTGAGTAGCAAACAATGATCAGTGCAGAGGGGGGTACAAGGATGCAAGGGGTATCACAGTCTGGAGGATGGTGCAACCCACAACTGTATCAGCCACCACTCCTGGGCTATGGCGTAGTGGGTGGTGAAAGGTGTGCACAGAATGCCACATTGCCGACCAGCGGATGTCATGCCAGGATACATTCGCCAGGGAGGTGGAGGCGTATTGAGTGTGCCGTAATCCAGCCAGGTGGTGTGGTGTTAGCACATAGCATGCATCCAAGAATGCTGAGACCCACTTCGAGATGTGCTGGGCGGAGAGGGCTTGGCCCCAGGATCTGTCCACAATGGCCACAAAGAGGTGTGGAGATAGTCCAGGATGGCAGGGGTGGAGATGGCGTCAAGGGGAAGGTGATGGTGCCAAGCCCAGAAGGTGAAACTGTGTAGGACGCTCTGGTGGAGGTCTGCCTACGGTGCATAAGGATGAGTCACACCGGTGTCAAACAGACTTTGTCGATGAGTGAGCCCCATCCAAAAACCAGGCTGGGAAAAGAAGGGGGCCAGGGTTGGGGTTGCAGACACTGCCCTGGTCCTGGGTGAGGTGGTCTGGGAGCAGGCATAGAGTCTTAGGAGATCCAGAAACCAAAACTGACTGGGCCAGAATGGGGCGATTAGGATAATCGTGGCCTGGGGTCTTGTTGGACCTGTAGAACCTGGGGAAGGAGGGGAATGGGGGTGGAAGGCAGGAGTTTGCAGCAGCAAGGCAGGAGCAGAGCTTTGCCTTGGGAGCCAGGCTCCATGGCCCCCAGAGAACAGTAGGGGGGGACTTGTGGTTGTTGCACATGGCAAAAAAGGTCCCATTGAGGGGTGTCCCTGGCATGGCACAGGGAGTGGAGAGTGGGGTCATGGAGTTCCCCCTTGTGACTGATGTACCAATGCTGGCTGACCACATTGGCCAGGGAGTTCTGCATGCCCAGGAGGTACAACAGTTCCGGAGGCAGATGGATTCCGTACAGAGTGACAGGGATTTGGTGCCCCCTTGCCTGTTGATATAAGCCACTGCCAGCCACGGTATTGTCGGAGAGGAGCTCCACATGAGTGGCATGGGTGAGAGGCCGGGACAGGCCAAGCGGACCAGTCGGAGCTCTAGTACACGCTGCGTCCAAACCCCCTGGGCAGTGTGTGTGTGTCCAGATGAGAGCTCCAACTGGCGAGGGAGGCGTCCGTGGTCAGGGGGATAGTCGTGACAGGGCAGTGAAGGGAGTGCTAATAAGCACCTTGGAAGGGTTGGGCCACTATACGAGGGAAGCCCGAACCAGCCATGGGACAAGAAGTGTGCTATCCAGCAGGGCGTTATGGGGCTGGACAACTGACAGGAGCTACATCTGGAGGCAGCACATGTGCAAGCAGGCATGCAGCGTTACATAGGTGCAGGCCATCATGTGCCCAAGGAGGCAGTGGCACACCATGATGCAGGGGTTGTGGTGTAGGTCCACCCCACAACCGTCAGCACAGCAAAGCAGTCCACCAGGAGAAAGGCACGAGCCGCCATGGAAATGTGGCGGGCACCAATAAAGTGGATCGTCTGCATTAAGAAATCAGTGCTTGTCCTCTCGTTGATACAAATGCCAAGAGTAGTGAGGAGAGGGCAAAGAGCATGAATCACAGATGTAAGCTTGGCTTCGGAGGACACAACAAGAAGACAGTCATTCAGATATGGGAACATGGAGTACCCCAGACACCAGAGTTGTCCCGCCATGACCGCGGATACCTTCATGAATACCCATGGGGCCGTTGCAATGCTGAAGGGGAGAACTCTGACCTGTTAGCGGTTGGCAGCCACACGGAAGCAAAGAAATTTGCAGTGGACTGGGCAGATGTTGATATTTCATGTTGAGAGCTGTGAACCAGACTCCCTGGAGAAGGGAGGGAAAGATCAAGGCGAGCATCACCATATGGAATTTGGTCTTGCTGATGGAGGTGTTGAGATCGAGGATGGGGCGGAGCCCTCCGCCATTCTTCAGGATAAGAAAGTATGGAAGGTAGAACCCCTTGCCAACAAAGGGATTCGGTACCTGTTCTGTCCACTCTTGGCTAGGAAGATGTGCACCTCGTGTTGTAGGAGGGATCCCCTGTATGAGCCCGGGGGGCAGGTGCAGGGGGAAGGTAAGAAACTTGAGAGTAACTGTGCCACATGATGTCCAGCACCCAACGGTTCATGGTGATTTTGCCCCAGTTGTGGGCAAAAAGGGGAAGATGGCCCCCAAATGTGACAGAGGGGGCTAAGGGTGGTGACGTGGGGGGCTTGCAGCTCTCGATGTATGCATCAAAACTGTGCCTGAGGTTGTTGATGAGGCAAGGAGGAAGAGGTGGCTGTGGCTGAGGCCGCTGGGACTTGTGTGCTTTTGTGGGGGCGTCCTGATAGCAAGGCTAGGGGTCTGGTACGGCGCATAGGACCGGGGCCCGGAGGGTTGTCATTGCTGCCTCTGCGAGGGCGTCTCTCTCAAGACATTGAAGCGTCGCCCTCAAGTCCTTCAGGGAGTGAAGGAACTCATCAGTCCTATCCAAGAACAGCTTGTCCTGGTCGAAGGGGTGGTCTTAGACCTCCAATGGGAAGCTGGAGAACTGTAGCCACAACTCCCAGTGCATGACTACCTCTGGTGGTGAGGGAGCAGGAGGACATGTCCGCTGCTTTGACTGCAACCTGGAGGGTCACCTTGGCCATCAGGCTACCTTCTTGTACTAGGGCCTGGAAGTGTTGCCATTTGTCCACGGCAAGTCATCCAGGACCCCTACTAGCTTGGCACAGTTGGTAAAGGCATACTTTGCCGGCGGAGTCTGGTAGTTAGTAATGCGAAACTAAAACGCTATGGAAGAGAAGACCTTCTGGCCCAGAAGATCCAGGCATTTGGCTGCCCTGTCTGGAGGGGCAGAGCCATGTGCATGCTGTCTCAAGTGTTCATTTGCCATGTGTGTCACCAAGGAAGGAGGGGCGGGTGGGAGAAGACATAGTTTGCCCTTACTGGGGGCAAAGTACCTGATTCTGCCTGTTTGGGCATGGGGGCACAGGAGGCAGGTCTGTACCAGACTGCTTGCTGCCCATTAATGATGGTCCCAGATCAGATGGTGCACACAGCCAGAGAGCCTCCTCCAGGAGGAACTTACTGAAACGGCGCGGACAAGGATCTGCAAATCTCACAGCAAGATGGGCTTCCCCAAGATAGTGAAAGCAAGGGTGGTGCTCATTGCTCAATAAGAACGAGTGAGGGCAAAGCACAGCTCTTGAACCCCAGAACACGGGGCATAATCCCCCAGAGACCAGACCCCAAACAGGCAAGGGTGAGACAAACTACACTAACAGTAACAAACTGTAGAAGATAACAAAAAACTCTATGAATTCCGATTTTGACCATGGGGCAGTAAGAAGAAACAACGGTGATGTCGCCCATATAACCATGTCTGCACCACATGCGGGCCTACAGGCACTGATACAGAAATCGCACTTGTGTTTGGAATACAAACAGTACTCCTGAGGGCATTCTGCGCCCCAAAATTAAAAATTCTGCAAGTTTTATTTGTCAATAAGTAAATGCAGAGGCTCCAGCATGGCAGTTGGGAGCACAGGCCACTGGCTTGCTGAAGGTGGGAGATCACCCTACAGCCCCACTCCTCCAGGGACACAGACTCAGCGGTGAGGCTGCACCTGACCCTGACACAGCACAAGGCCTGGGCCTTCCCCAGGAACACCCTGGGGCCCCGCTCCTCTGCACCAGGTGTGGGACAGGCAGCTCAACCAGGCAGGATCCAAAGTGTGGAGAGGCTTAGAGTGGGGGAATTCAGGTGTGGGGTGAGAGGATTCTGTGTGGGACAATCTGAGTGCAGGCAGTTCAGTGGGGGGTCTAGGTCTGGGGGGATCTGGATGCACAAAGACTCGTGTGGGAGGAGTTTCCAGGTGCAGGGGCAATGGGACTCTTCAGGGGCTTCCAGGTGAAGGTGGTTGGGGCTCAGCAGAGGGGTGTAGGTGTGGGGGTCTCAGTGCGGGAGTCAGCGCTGGGGGAGTGGGGCTTGGTGGGGTGGGGGTCTGGGTGCAGCTAGTTGGAGATCAGTGGCATGGGGGTCTCGATGTCGGGGCTCAGGGTGGTGCAGGAGGTGGGGCATCAGGGTGGAGGTTTGAGTGCAGGGAGCTCAGTGGACCGTGGTCTGGGTGCAGGAGCAGGGGTCTGGAGGCAGGGGTTGAGGTTCAGTGGGGTGGGGTTCAGGTATGGAGAGCTGGGGGGTGGGTTCTAGATGTACCCAGTGAGGTTTGGCAGGGGTGTCTGGGTATAGGAGGTCCAGATCAACAGGGGTTCGGTGGATGGAGAAGCAGCTCTCCGTACAGTGACCCCTCCCCCCACAGCTGAGGAGCGATGGGGGCAGGAAGCAGGGGAGGATGCTGAGCTTCCTGCAGCTGGGGGAAGTTTCTGGGGGTGGGTCTGACAGCCCCAGACATTCCCTGCAGGGGAAGAGGAAGTCCTGTCCTTTCCTGCCTCCAGCCCAGACAGGACTAGCAGCTGATCCCACCTCAGGGTAGGAGCCACTGGCTGGGGTGTCCCCAGCCCTGCGGTGATTTACCTCTCTGCTGGCTGCTCCAGGTGCCTGAAACAATGTACCTGCTCTGCGAGGGAGTGGTGCATAACTGCTCTTGCAGTTTCCCTTTGCTTCCCTGTCAGAAAGTCATTTTTCTGCAGGAAAGCAAAGAAATCTGTGAAGGACATGAATTCTGCCACGCGGAGTGGTGCAGAATTCCCTCAGGAGTAAAATAGGAACCATAATTTGAAAAAGAAATGTAAGTTACCTTCACCAGTCATCTTCAAATTTTAACAGAGTAATTATTCTTGTGTAGTTTGTCAGAGGGTTATAACTTGACTATAACTATAATGAGAACTTCGGGTTGGAATGACAGAATTCTATCTTGATGACTTACAGAACTATTCTGCCAATGAATGTTATATACAAGAATAAAAATGATGAGACCCTAGAAGTGAGTGTCACGTTGTAGGAAAATGACATGGTATTTTAGGAATAGTATGTGATTGTGTAATGAAAGGCTCTCTCACAAAACACATATACACAAAGGGACAGAATTCAGGTTGCCAATGCATGGATCTGTAGTGTGTGCACATTTCTTTTGTCTATATAACTTATGTAACCTGAGTGAGAATGGCAGAGTATAAAACCATGTTTATAGTCTACTCTGCTTTTGAGGGAAAAACCATTAAGTAGAGCAAAGTAGTAAAAAGAATCTCCATTATATATCTGGTCACACGTGATCTTGTTAGGAAAGTTCCCTAGTAAAGTGACCCATTCATGTTTTCTGCTGGTTGAACTGCTTGAGAACAGAATGGGAACTAGTCGCTGATCTGACACTGGCTGGTTCTCACTCACGTTGGGGCAGTGACAAAGGGTGTCTTTCACTGGAAAAGATACTTCCAGCAGGCTTCAGAAATAGGATTATTCTCACATGCAAAGGATATTATCTACTTTGAGACAATGATAAAAGAAGAGCTCTGTGTAAGGGTGAAAGCGCGTCTGTCTCACCAACAGAAGTTGGTCCAATAAAAGATATTCCCTCCCCCATCGTGTGTCTCTAAAATAATTTAGATTAGTCAAGACTACAGAGGATTTGAGGAACTCTTGAAAGATCTAAGAGCTACTGTGGGTAGTTGGCTAAAGTGATTGGGAAGACCCATGGACCAAAAAAACAACCAACCAATATCTGGGGAAAAAATACAGAAATCCCGAGAAAGGCACTGAATCTCCTGGAGTGGCAGTGGAAGACCACAAAGAACAACATTTAAGACTGCAAAAGAGTCAGCATCTGAAAAAGCAATATGCAATTGGGGAACGGGGGGAAGTCAGTGAAATTCTCTAAACTCTTAGATTTGTAGCTCTTGCATTTATTTGCAATTTTCTAACATTACTAACTCATTCAAGTTGTTTGCTCCATGCACCCCAAAAATTAAAACAGGCTCTTACCAGTGGTCTGTGCTTCAAGTTTATTAAACAAATCTCTCCAGGCTAAGTCTTGGAAGAAGTTGTTGTACCTGTAATCTACAGAGCCTAGATACTTCGCCACCGGATGAGAACCTAAGAGGAGAGAAAAATAAGCCAGTTGCTCCAAATGCTGAACATACTGACAGTATTAAGCTTGATCTACACTAAACAGTTAGGTTGACCCAGCTATGTCATGCAGGGGTCAGAAAAATCCACCTGAGCAAGGCTGGTAAGCTGATCTAAATCCCCATGTAAGCAGCACTCTGCCAATGGAAGAATTCTCCCATAGACTTAGCTACCCACCTCTCGGGGACGTGAATTACCTGTGCCAATGGGAGAACCCCTCCCGTATGTAGCGTCTGCTGTGCCACTGTAGCATTTCAAGTGTAGACAAGCCCTTAGTATGGAAAGAATTTAAGTTCAAAATGAAATTATCTAGCTGCTCCATTAGTATGTTTTCAATTGCAACAGAAAGAAATTTAGGCCAAAATTTTCAGACTCGTGTGTTTAAAGTTAGGATCCTAGATAAAAGTGGCCTAATTTTCAGAAGTGATGAGCATCTGCAGCTCGCACTGACTTTAGCACAGAAGCACAGCCACACAGGTTTCTCCCCAGTTATGAATTTCCTGGTATTCTAGCTAATGATGCCCATCAGGCAGCCATTGTACAGAAACTCACATATTCTTCAGCTGAAGAAAAAAAAAAACCATACAGTGGAGATGCAAATTAAATATCTAGAGCCAATCACAATGTAGACAGATCCCCACATGGAGTTGTTCCCTCAGGAACCAAGCTGTGGTGATGCAAGTCTCTCTGCTCCAATTGTGCAGTATAATCCCTGCCGCTCAGATCAAACATTCTTCGTACAGGAGCCAAACTGTTTTCCAGCATCAGAGACGCGGCTTCAGTTTGACTCCCTTGAGCAGACCTAAACATTCTAAAATGTAAACGAAAGCAAAAGTAAGAGACTGAAGAAAACAAGGACTGAGAAACTGCTGAGGAGAGAAATACTTGTAAAACAGTGAGACCCTGTGACTCAGCTCTTCCATTGTGGCTCAACTCCTACTCCCGTTTTAGTCAAAGGGAATTTTGCAAATTACTTTAATAGCAGCATGTGCATCAGATCCTTCCTTCCGCTCTGTAGGTCACCTGGGCTCTTGTCCTCAAAAGAGCTGTGATATACAGTCTGTGTTTGTATTCAGAGAAGAAACCCTCTCCTCTAAATTCTGTTCTAACTCATATCATATTTGTTCCGAAACAGGGAGGGTGCAATTTAATTCAACCTGTAAAAATCTCAGGTTTCCCCCACCACCGCCCGTGTGTGTGTGTGTGTGTGTGTGTGTGTAAGAAGCAGCGGGGGGGAAAAAATCAAGGCTTTATTGAGACATGTGAAACGTAAACGAGTTGGCAAAGAAAAGCTTGCAGTTCTACCGGAACACACGCATGCACACTCGCTAAATGTGTCCCTAGACAACTAACTAGCCTACTGCTCTTATCAGTCATTAAATACACACTTTTATCAGCGTATTTGTTTTTTCAGCTTTACTGAAAAGATTTATGAAGCTTTACTACATTCAGATTTGCATAGTCAGAGAAAGGGTTGACTGACACAGAGCTGGCTGAGAGGGCTCAAGGCATTTAAAAACCACGTTCTGGAGTTAGCAATTCTGACTCCTGAGGTGTCGGAAATCTTCCACCACTTTGAGATGGGCTTTTTCACGGCTTCCTCAAAAACCAGATTAGTGATCGAAATCTGGATACTCAATTTTAAATGCTATAGGAGGACAGAACTCAGGATTATGCCTTCCATCAGCCACATTCTAGCCTCTGCTGTTCTTTGCTCAACCAATATTTTCTGTATTTGGGATTAGTCGTGTTGGCTAAGTAATGGAAAGGTTCCATAGCTTCTCCAAATCTCTCGATTTTATCCTTGTGTGTTCCAATTCTTTAAATAGCTATCCACATTTCCACTGGGACTGATATTTGTGTCATGAGCCTACAATCTGCCAAAGTTCCCCCAAATTCACCTCCAATTGTAATGCCGCTCTGTAGTATCCCTTGTTGTGTAAAAAGCATACCATGTTTCCAATCAAAATCCTCCTCATACCAGTGCAAGTTTCAACATATCTGTGTTGTTGAATGCAAACAGACAAGAACTTCCCTAGTTCCACTGCATTTCTTTTGAAGCTTGGGCATTAAACCTTTTCTGGACAACCAAACAGAAGGCTGCCGGTGGTTGCAAAATAATTTCTCAACATGTCATGCACAATAAGCTTTAGGACTGTGCTACATGTTACTTCTTTCTCAATGAGTTTTAAATAGTGTTTTGAATACCCATGTACCAGGAATTAGGGGCAGAGGATGAATTCTTTTGAGTAATAAAAATGAACACTTCTGAGAAGTTCTCTCCTTTGTTGTTCTGAACAAATGGTGAAGGTCTTCTTGTCATTCTTTTCTTTTCTCTGCATTCCTAGATAGTATCTTCAGTCATTTGGACACTATGGTCTTTCAAATCCTAGAATCAATGGCATTATGCAGGAATACATTTTTCCTTTGTGTTCATTCACAGCCACAATAGGACAATTTCTAACCTTCAACCGACCATCTTGCGTTAATATGAATGTGATTTTTATCATCTCTCTTTTTTCCTTAATTTTATTTACATGCAGCATCTAGCAGTGAACCTTGAGCATAAGTCTCTCTGAAGGAGACTATTCACCACAAAATGATTCAATTATTTCTTTCAATTGTTCATTCTGCCCTACATCAAAGGCAATGTTACCAGCATAAAAGAGTTTGTAACTTTCTAGGAGGTTCAAGTCTTTGCCTTTCAGTTGTTTTTATGGCATAAACAATGCTTGATATTAGGCATTTTTTGGCTCCTGAACGAAGTTGATGCTGAAGAGCTGATGGGAAGTTGGGAACTGGTGCTTAAACGTAGAGTTGGCTGGGTGTTTTTCGATGAAATGCCTTTTGTTGGAAAACACTGCTTCATCAAAACAAACTGTTCACAGGAAAGGGTCTGTTTTGACAGATTTCCCATATCAAAAACATTTTGAAGTTCTCAAAAAATCCCGTTTTGTCATTTTCAAACCTAAAATGTTCCAAGACTTTTCACATTCGAAATGTACGTTAATTTATAGTAAAACACAAATTCAAAAAAGTTGAAATCAAAACAAGCTGTTTTGACCAATCCAATAATTTTTTTTTCCAGTTTATGAAAATATGAAATAGACTTTTGGGTCCAATTCAGGATGGGAATTTTTTTTTTTTCAAATTCTCAAAAATTTTTATGGGATCAGAAAACTGTTTTCTACCTGGCTCTACTTAAATCAGAGATTCTCAACCTTTTTCTTTCTGAGGGCCCCCCCCGCAACGCGCTACAAAAACTCCACAGCACACCTGTGTCACAATAAGTGGTTTTATGCAATAAAAGCCAGGGCCAGTGTTAGGGGGCAACAAGCAGGGCAATTGCCTGGGGTCTCATGCCGCAGGGCCCTCCGTGAAGCTACGTTGCTCAGGCTTTGGCTTCAGGGTGGCAGGGATCAGGGCCCCGAGCTTCAGACCCATATGGCAGCACTTTGGCCTTCTGTCCTGGACTCCAGTAAGTCTACTGCTGGCCTGAAACCAGGGGCTTTGGACTCCTGGTTGAGAACCACTGACTTAAATCATCACCACAGCCCTGCTTCAGTGATAATGGCATTTAGTATGTGTCTAGCACAGGGATGGGCAAACTATGGCCCGCGGGCCACATCTGTTTTAAGCTGGCCCTCGAGCTCCCGCTGGAGAGCGGAGTCTGGAGCTTGCCCCGCTCTGGCGCTCCAGCTGGGGCTCAGGGTCGGGGGCCACTCCATGCAGCTCCCGGAAGCCGTGGCATGGCCCCCCCTTCCAGTGCTCCAGCCAGGGTGCAGGGTTGGGGGCTGTTCCACGCGGCTCCCAGAAGCAGCGGCATGGCCCCACTCCAATAGCCCCCTCTGGAGCTCTAAGGGTGCCTGTTCTAGAATATGTGTAATTGTTTCCCAATGAATATAACAAGAACCTTGATCTTCACTAACATTTTTCAAGTTTTTCATTCATAGTCTGAAAGTTTAGACCAGGCCTGCACAACTCGTAAAGCGGTGAGGGCCATATTACCCCAAAGAAAACAGCTGAGGGCTGAAAGCCTCCGGCCCCGCGGAAACACCCCCCAGCGCCGCCCCCTCCCCGCTCGGCCCCACCATCACACCCCTCTTCACCCCCTAGCTGGCTTGCTGCATCCCTCCTAGTCAGCCCCCGACCCACCACTCGCCTCCTTTCACATCCTCCCTCCCCTGCCAGAAACCCCCATGCCCGCCCCTAGAACCCCTGATGGCTCACTGCTCGCCCTGCCTGCCCCCCCACCACTGCCCACCCACTTGGCCATCCCCCCACCCGCCTCGACCACTCCACCACTGCCGGCCCACTCGGCCATCCCCCCACCCCCACCTGCCTTGACCCCTCCAACACTGCCGGCCCACTCGGCCATCCCCCCACCCCCACCTGCCTCGACCCCTCCACCACTGCCGGCCCACTCGGCCATCCCCCCACCCCCCACCCGCCTCGGCCCCTCCACCACTGCCCACCGGCACTCCTCTGGCCGGGGGAGAGCGGGGCATGCTGATCCGCTCAACCGCACCACGGGCCGCACAGTAAGGATGCGCGGGCCGCATGTTGTGCAGGCCTGGTTTAGACATTAGAAAAATTAGGCTGACTTCAAATGTGTGTTGTGCTCATGTCAGCCAGAATGGCCTAGGAGTTGAAAGAATGAAGAGAAACTCTCCTGAAAACTGAAGCTACATGGAGCTATTTTTTTTTCTGCACTCAGCTACATATGGGATTTTGCAGAAGAGCCTGGGTGAGCAGTTGGGATGGAAGAGGAGTGGGGGAAGTCGTTAACGTAGAAAGGAAGGAGGGAGATAGGAAGGTACCTTTGAAAACTCATGGCGATCGGGGGAGGTCCTGGATGACTGGAAAAAGGCTAATGTAGTGCCCATCTTTAAAAAAGGGAAAGAGGAGGATCCGGGGAACTACAGGCCAGTCAGCCTCACCTCAGTCCCTGGAAAAATCATGGAGCAGGTCCTCAAGGAATCAATTTTTAAGCACTTAGAGAAGAGGAAAGTGATCAGGAACAGTCAGCATGGATTCAGCAAGGGCAAGTCATGCCTGACTAACCTAATTGCCTTCTATGATGAGATAACTGGCTCTGTGGATGAGGGGAAAGCAGTGGATGTGCTATTCCTTGACTTTAGCAAAGCTTTTGATACAGTCTCCCACAGTAGTCTTGCCAGCAAGTTAAAGAAGTATGGATCAGATTAATGGACTATAAGGTGGATAGAAAGCTGGCTAGATCATCGGGCTCAACAGATAGTGATCAATGGCTCCATGTCTAGTTGGCAGTTGGTATCAAGCGGAGTGCCCCAACGGTCAGTCCTGGTGCCGGTTTTGTTCAGTATCTTCATTAATGATCTGGAGGATGGCATGGATTGTACCCTCAGCAAGTTTACAGATGACACTAAACTAGGAGTTCTAGATACGCTCGAGGGTAGGGATAGGATACAGAGGGACCTAGACAAATCAGAGGATTGGGCCAAAAGAAATCTGATGAGGTTCAACGAGGACAAGTGCAGAGTCCTGAACTTAGGGTGGAAGAATCCCATGCACTGCAATAGACTAGGGACTGAGTGGCTAGGCAGCAGTTCCGCAGAAAAGGACCTAGGGGTTACAGTGGACGAGAAGCTGAATATGAGTCGACAGTGTGCCCTTGTTGCCAAGAAGGCCAATGGCATTTTGGACTCCATAAGTAGGAGCATTGCCAGCAGATCGAGGGACATGATCATTCCCCTCTATTCGGCACTGGTGAGGCCTCATCTGGAGTACTGTGTCCAGTTTTGGGCCCCACACTACAAGAAGGATGTGGAAAAATTGGAAAGAGTCCAGTGGAGGGCAACAAAAATGATTAGGGGGCTGGAGCACATGACTTATGAGGAGAGGCTGAGGGAACTGGGATTGTTTAGCCTGCAGAAGAGAAGAATGAGGGGGGATTTGATAGCTGCTTTCAACTACCTGAAAGGGGGTTCCAAAGAGGATGGGTCTAGACTGTTCTCAGTGGTAGCAGATGAGAGAACAAGGAGTAATGGTCTCAAGTTGCAGTGGGGGAGGTCTAGGTTGGATATTAGGAAACACTATTTCACTAGTAGGGTGGTGACGCACTGGAATGGGTTACCTAGGGAGGTGGTGGAATCTCCTTCCTTAGAGGTTTTTAAGGTCGGGTTTGACAAAGCCCTGGCTGGGATGATTTAGTTGGGATTGGTCCTGCTTTGAGCAGGGGCTTGGACTAAATGACCTCCTGAGGTCCCTTCCAATCCTGATATTCTATGGTTCTATGAAGGTAAAAGGAACGGCCAAACCCCCCCCCCCCCCCTCTCTTAGTTTACCATTCAGCAATTTCAGAACCCATTTAGTTTTTTTGTAGTTTCCTTCTCTTCCCTTTAAAATGTGTAACAGGAAGCACCTTTACATTGTTAACTGAGTTAACCACACTCTGAGTTCAACAGACTCTCAGTTACTTTCTATAAACATCTTGAGCTGAAGTCTCAGAAATAAGAGTCTAGAATACAGTCATTAGTTCAAACACCACTTGCACCATAGTAAATCATAACAATTGTGAACAGGATTGCTAGCAGAACATTCACAAAAGTTCATTATACACTTAAGTTAAAAGTACACTGCAAGAGGATTAATATTGTAACATTGCTCTGTCTTGGGAGAGCTCATTTCAATCCTCTGCATTTAATATGAATGATTAATGGCTGCTTCCCAACAATAGTTTAGGATTCAGTATCAGGAATGTAAAGATGAAATTCACTAATGTGACAGGACCGTAAGAAATATTAAATACTATAGCAGTGCAATATTTGTCTCATTTAATGGCCAGCAAGAATGTGGCCTTTGGAATGCATCCTAACCAAGATTTCCCTGAAGGCAATTCCTGAGAGAGAGCATTTTATTTAAGCCATTTATCTTTCTGTAAAGAAAATAGTGACTTATTTACCTAGTGGGATGATCAAAAATCTCATGTAGCTGAGCCAGTCCGGGGTTTTGTGAGACAGCTGTTCTACAAAGAGCCTCAACACAGCACTGAGGTAATTCTGGGCTCCGGCCACTGCAATTTTAATGGGGTTTGGAGGCTGAGAATTGCAGTTACAGCTAGACAAAAAAAAAAAAAAAAAAGAGGGAACATATTTATCATTTGTCTTCTAAATAACTATTTTAAAGTAAGTCAGAAAGGCTGCTTGATATAGACAATATAGTTGGTGGCTGCCGCACAGGAAAGAGCTATTCTAGCATGTAGGACAATCTTACACTGAGCAGAATCTTAAAACGTATTAATGAAATGTAACATTTGCTTCAGAAACATGGACTTTCAACTGTTTTCCCTGCACTCTCTCCACCCCCCATCCCCCGGACTCTTTCCAAGCTATGAAAACCTGCACTTGGGTTTTCTGTGTAGGGTTCAATTATCAATCGTGTTGGGAAAAATGACCACAAGGCACCCCTTGGCATGCACTGCTGCCTTTAGTGACTTTGGGGATGTCTGCACGGAAATAAAACACCCGTGCCTGGCCCATGGCAGCTGACTCAGGCTTGTGGGGCTCAGGGGCTGCAGAATTGCGGTGTAGACATTTGGGCTCAGGTTGGAGCCTGGGCACTCTCCATCCCAAGCCCAAATGTCTACACTGCAATTAGCCCCGCTGCCAGTCAGCTGACATGGGACAGCCGTGGGTGTTTTCTTGCAGCGCAGACAGACCTTTACACTCACATTTTTACAAATTATTTTTAAAAAAATCTTCCCATCAGTCTCCTTCCCAAGACTTCTAAAGATTTCCTCACTGGGTATGAAGCCTAGAACCAGAGACTTGCTATATGCAACAAATTTCACTGAGAATGATGTACAGTTGACTGTATGCAGAGAATTACACACAAATATTCGGTCTTATTCGTGCACTCATGTTGCTGAGGGGTAACAACTTCCCCTCACTCTGCTAGAGTACTGGTAGCCGAAGTCTCGGGCTGAAGCTTATCATCTGTGGTATAAAGAGTTCACTTGTTATGCTGTGAAATGGTTCTTTGCTTCCACTATCACATCCACAGGATCCCAGACACACTTATGTAGAGTTGTGGATGGCTTTGTTAATCCGAGCGGTCTGTGTGGTGACTGGTCTGAGGTCCCTCCCAGCACCAGATTAAGATACAGGTACTACAAGACTGCACCTATGACCTCAGCCTCTGGGGTCTGAGATTAAACATGACCGTGTACATCATTGTTGCTACCACTGTTATATAATTTCAACAAATCTTGTCCAAATTATGTCAAGTAAGGTGTCTATGGAAAGGCTATGATTTGCTGAATATGATTATACTATTTGTATGCATGTATCATTTTTGGATTTGAAATTATGAGCATTGGCTCTGTACCTGTATTTCAAATATGTTTGCTCCTGGGGTAATGCCCACAAGGTATTTAGCCTGCACATCTTGAAGGAACTATTCAAATTAAGTAGCTCATCAAGGAACACTTAACTCACAATGGACCATGGAAGACGCCTATCTACACTTCATGAATGGACTCTCCTGTGAATGTTCCATTTGGAGTATAGGTAATGGCTTCTGCTGTGACTAAGGGCACATCTTCACTGGCAATGTTAAAGCATTGCTCAAACCTCTGGACTATGAACTTATACCACTGGAAGTATTCTAATCAAGGAAATGAAGACCTTCCAATGATTTGGAAGCAACCAGAGACTTGACTTAAGCCAGCAGTTTATTCCCTCACTGCTATAAGCCTGAACCAAGAACTTTGCAATTATTGTATGTATGTGATTCCTTTAACCAATTTTAACTCTCACCTTTCTTTCTTTTTATAAATAAACCTTTGGATTTTAGATACTAAAGGATTGGCAACAGTGTGATTATTGGGTAAGATCTGAGTTGTATATTGATCTGGGTGTAGGGCTGGTCCTTTGGGATTAGAAGAACCTTTTGTTTGATTAAACTGGTTTTTTTAAAAACACTCATCTTTAAGTCTAGTGTCTGAGTGTTGAATCCAGGACTGGAATACCTAAGGAAACTGCTTTTCTGACTTCTTATTAGCCAATGCAGTGAAACAGAAATTTACTTTTGTTGCTGGTTTGGTATATCTTATGGGAGAATAACCACCAGGTTGGGTTTTGGGGGGCAGGGGAGGAGACGAGGGTGCCCTATTTCTTAGCAGTTTGTCCTGAATTTGGTATTTTCAGTTGTGACCCACGAAGGCATGGTTACACTCCCTTAGAACAATGAGTTTCCAGCACTCGTGGTTAAAGTTTCAAAATAAGAACAGTGTGGTGCCTGAGTCTGCAGGAAGCCCGAAACAATAGCTCTGGGAGGCGTGAACTGTCCTGTTAATCTCAATGAAGATGTTAACTCCAAGGCACACTGCTCTGGTGGGTCCTCCTAGCACTACCCCAGCAGAGATATGCCCAGGCCGCTACTGACTACTAAAGGAGCCACCCCTCTTCTGCTACCAGCTCCTCCCTGGGAAATAAGTAAGTAGTCCTGCTGCCGCACCTGGGAGAACATGAGGGCCCTGTGTTGCTGCCCCTACCTCCCTGGGAGGGGCCCCCACCACTCCAAATGGGGGAAGAAGCCATCCCTTGACCTTAAACTGGCTCATTCCTGTTTGAGAGCCAATCTTCCATTTCTGAGCAAGGTTGCAAAAGAAAGTGTGGTGAGACAGCTCCCACTAAATAAGTGGTTTGGATCTCCTGGATCCCTGTCAGTCAGGACACAGACTTGGGTTTGATAGACACTGAACCAACTGCGGGGGTTTGAAGATAAAGCTCAGGGGTAAGTTGTGACCTACAAAACCCAACAGCCTGGGTCCTAGCTACTTGTCCCCCTTCCCATCAGAACACCACAGCGGGGGGGGTCAGTGGAAGTACTTCTACAGAACCCCTCAGTATAAGATTTCTGGCAATGCATAATTCCCGAGATCCCGTAAGCTCTGGGAATTGCTTCCCCTTCTTGATCCAAATAGCCAGTGTCTTTTCACGTTTAGGGCATGCTGTAAAGACCATCAACTTGCTAGGGCATTAGGGAATGGATGAGATTTAGGTGGTGAGGTATATTTCTTGACTACATCAATTACTAGAGGGAAAACTCTTTTCGGTTTTGTGGTGTGTAGCTCTCTAGTCTGCCCTGTGAACATATGTTTATTTTACATCATTAGATTGTCTGGAGTGGGGAATAGACATCTTATTGTACTTAAATTTAAATAATGGAACATTAAATAAAATGTGAACTTACTATCTCTGTATCCTAGAGACAATAGTGTTGAAAGCCGCCTGCACATCAGCAGAAGAGCACGTACAGACCACAGGGAGGGTATGTTTTTGTAAGACATCTGAGAGAAACTGGGAAGACAACGAAACATGTTACGAAGTTCTGCCAAAAGGACTTGATTTTATGCAAAATTTTTAGTCAGAAACACACACACACGTAAATTTGCCCTGCTGGGTTATTTTCAGACATAGGTGTTTCCAGCTCCTGGAATTACTGGCTCCACTCCATGCTGCAGTTTTCGATGACACCTCTTCCAGGAGTAAAAGCCCTTCTAAGGTATGTCCGCACTGCAATCAAAAGCACGACTGTAGCTTGGGTAGGTCTACCCACAGTAGCTTTAATCTAGCTAGCATGGCTAAAAATAGCAGGGAAGATGTAGTGGCAGCGACCTAGTGTGCTAGTAATACAAGCATGTACCCAGGTTCCAGGCCGGGACATACTGCCAGTGTCTGCACCACCAAGTCTTCACTGCTATTTTTGGCCATGCTAGCTAGATTAAAGCTAGCCGGTTACACCTGTCAGAGCTGCAACCACACCTTCAAATGCAGCATAGGCATACCCTAAGAGTTACATGTGTGTCTTATTGGCTGGCATGGTGACAACTCTCCCAGGACGTAACACTTCTGGTACCAAGGAGTCAAACAGATCGCACCAGATGTTTCATTACAGCTTCTGGAGAGCAGAATCATGGTGGGATTCCAGAAAGTGGAACACCAGGGCAGGTGGCTCACTACCGACCCCCTCCTTTCTTTCTTTAAAAACAAAAACAAAAACAGTTCACTCCAGGGTTTCCTGCAGAGAACACAAGCTGATTTGTTTTTCTTGCTACAGAAGCATAGCCAGAGCAGCCTCTCTCCCCTGTTCCCCACAAAGGCTGCTATTGATTAAAACAAGAGCTGCTGCAGACTAAACCACTGCAATTACCATTCCAGAAACAATCTAAAAGGGACGAGGAGCAGGCAAGTGGGACATCCCCCCTTCTCACACCCTAAAACCCAAGGAAACCAGCTACGGGACTCTTCTGACCTGTACCCTGATGCCCACACAGCACATTTTCCTTGACTGTGACAGACTCCACCTCAAGCAGAACTACCTGCTGCTTCCAACTCCTAAGGAAACACTGCGAGCGTCTCCCCTCCACCCACCCCCCCCCGTGCAAAGTCTTAATTACAACCTCATGTTTCCCTCACTTAGCCTGGGCACATGTCCGCTCCACTGGCTAATGCTGAGACTGTCTGTTTACTACTCAGTTCTCCTTCACCCCACTCTCCTGCTGTGCCATCTGCCCCACAGGCCTCATGCCCATTGTTCCCTCTAAGCGGTGCGCGTGTGCGTGCGCACACAGATTCTAAACCCCGCGCACACGGCGAAACACCGCATGCACAAACATTTGCACAGAAGACATTTGTTGCGCACATGGCCTGTCAAAAATTAGAGGTAACATTGCTCATGCCTGGAGGATGTGGATGGGGTGGGCCAATCTGATCCACACAAAGCACGGAGCACCACAGGGGAAAGTCCTGTGGCCTAACAGCACCACTCCACTCACCTGCTGCCAAGCTGCTCCTTTAGATCCCCTTAAACACTCCTGCTTTCTGCAGAATCAGAGTCTAAAAATCACACAGATCAACAATTTCACCTGCAGTAAGGCTAGCAAGCCCATGATCCTCATACCACCATTCTCCATACTGGACCATTCCAAGTGTTATAGAGAAGGTCTATGAATTATAATATCAGGCACTTTCCACACTTTTCAGTTTTTTTGTTTTGTTTCTTAAACCTGTCTAGTTTGGTGGGAAAGGAGTGCAACTTGATCTGAAAAGGCATACAAGCCTAATCTCCCTGATGTAAAAATAAAGCACTTGCACCCTAGTAAGAGTGCAATGGTAGCATTTACATATTCCACTTTGGGGATATTAAGGTGTAAGGTACATTTAGCAAATGAATGTGCATGCAAGGAGGGGGTAATACTTTAAGGTTCCCACAGGAATGTTACTTTTTGCACCTGTTACTTGTGCCCAAAATTCTTAGCCCTAGCACTGAATTAGTTAATCCTTCCCTGCATTTATTTCACTTTTAAGATGACATCAAGTATCTGAATGCCCCACTCGTTCTCTCCTTGCCCCCCTCCTCACTTCTACTGGGCACACTCCCTGCCTCTCTCAGCACTGCCCTCCTATGCTGGTTCTGTAGCATCCAAAGATTTGGTCCTTTGCTCCTCCACTCCATTACAGGGCCAGGAGAGTCCCTGTGCATATATATTGCTGGGCATCCCCTTCCTCCCACCCCCGGTCCAAGTACCCCATCTCAATGCATTTTCTGAAGGTTTCCTTTCAAGTGTCATGGAGAGAAAAACTGTTCAGCCATTTCCAACAAGCAAGGGAAAAAAGTAAGCTTTTACCTTTTACGTAAGCTAAAAATCCTATCCTCTCTGCCCTGTACAGAGAGCAACAGGAATTGTCTGAGGGGAAACCTCAGGCATTGCCTGAGGGGGAATGGCTCAGCACCCGTTCTCGTGCACTTACCTGGCCTTGCCAGTCCGAAGTATTGACAAGAATAATATTTTCTGGTAGCTGGTCATCAGAACTCAGGATGTGATTCAACTGATCGTACACAGTTTTCCTTGGAATCTGTGAATACAAAAAAACCAAACAAACAGATAATGGAACAGTGGGACAAACTGATCATAGATCTGAACCAGCAGCGTTATTTTTGGGAAGCTCTCGGAGATGCCCTGTATGAAAGATACAAATAAGACTATGTTCTATTTCACCACTTCCAAGAGCCCTGTATTTTACAGAAGCTGGGAGCTCTACCGCATGATGAGACAGAGACCCAGTAACGTTTCCAAAGCACATATTCCACAAACTACCGAAGTAGCTGGGATTTCTTTTGTCAGTGATTCCGTGATGATAAAAGGACACAAACAACAAAGTTACTTTATATCAACCAATATCAACTACAGTGACTGCTGGGGGGCTAGATTTTCAGGAATTTTTTTTTCTGGGTCCAATATTACCAAATTCTGTGGCTAATAAAAGTCCCAGGACACGGAGTAGGAACTTTGCTAAAAACACCACTTTGGGTACATCTACATTGCAAAACAACCTGCGGCAGCCCCAGTCAACTGGCTCTAGCTTGCAGGGCTTGCACAATATGGCTAAAAATAGCAGTGTGGCCATTCCCACTTGAGCTCGAGCCTGGGCTCTGAACCCAGCGAGGGGGGTGAGGTCTCCGAGCCCAGGCTCCAGCCCAAGCGGAAATGGCCACACTGCTCTTTTTAGCCCTTTAACGTGAGACTGGGTCAGCTGACCCAGCTTCTGAGGACTTGCTGTGGCTTTTTTTGTTTTCCCCCTTGCGCGATGGACATTGGATCACCTTAGGGAACCCCTCTGTTTCAGACTAGGCATTTCCTAGGGGTAGTCTTAAGAGATCACTGTTTATTTCTTTTTGCTGCCATTTGCCCCACAGTCTTTTTCAGTCTCATCCTAGTCGATATAAAGCAACACACTAACCAAAAGCAGCGAGAATAGACAGAAAATGGGATATCAGCTGAGAAAAAAAACCCTCAACCCATCCTGTAGCGGTGGAGCCACGCATAAGGAAAGTTCCATCCCTGGCCTCCAGTGGGGAGAGGGCTGGTGGAACAGGAGCCACAGGGGATGTTTTGGGGAAGGATGCACAGTTTAAGGCTGTGAAAGGGGTGGAGCTCATCTTACCTGCAGGTGGTGCCTGGTGTCTGGAGAGCGCTCATTGTCCAGGCTGTTTGCCCTCTCATTCTGTGGCCTCGCTGGCTGCCTTTCCTTCAGGGAAGTGCTTCTCCCACGGCGACCAGTTTGCTTCCCTTCTGGCCTGCTAAATTGTAACGGTTACATGGTCACCGTTCACTCAGGGCCACAAAGAAGCTGTTTGCCAGAAGGGTTATCCTGAGCTGCAGCAAAGGGATTCTGCATAGTGTGCTCAGGTCAGAGACCCGCCAACAGCCCAAGAGGCCTCCTGCCCCTCCATAGCTCACACTTATGAACCTGCCCCCCAGAGGAATGTCTAGCACTTTGCTTGAGAAAGACTAATCAAAAACACTCACTGAAGGTAGCCCTGAAATCCAAGCTACTCTAACCCGTGACTTCAAACTGCCCTGCTGGACAAACAAGGCAGCTAGATCACATCCATTTTTTAATAAATCATTTATATATAAACTCTGTCTGGTGTGTGAGGTTAGTATTGGTGAATGTCTTTGGATTAGCAGCCCTAGGGCCTAAGGTCCCAGACATAACAGTACAGGAAGCAGCAATGGAAACATCCTCCCCTTTGCCCTGCCAACACACATCACCCACCATGGAGAGCCCATCACCTCTAGCGGGGAGAGATCAGAGTCTCCATGGCTTATTCAGTTCTTGGCCTCTTTTCTAAGAATGCCTACAAGGGAGCCAATTACTGCCTATCAGTTTTAATTTATCAAGGGGATTTTTCAAACTAAGCCACAAAATTAACCACATTCCATCATCAAATAGTATCAATTAAAGTACCATGTCCTCCCCAAGAAATTGACCCATGAAGCAAATGACATCTGTCCGCTAGGAACTGGAGTGAGATCCAGCACCTTATTACCCATAGACCAAACGGCTGTCACCACTACAAGCCTATAGGAACTGGTAAGTGACTGTGTCTACCTCCAAGAGCAGTTCATAAGAAACATCTGATCTTTCAGCTTGATGGTCGTGTTGTCAGAAGAGACTAATGATTTTGGCTGTCCACCTTGACACCTCTCAAAGGGACCTGATTTTCAGAACACGATTCAATTCAATATTCCACATAACCTACAGTCCCTCCACTCCTTCCATCCCAGGCATCCTGCAGGTTGGAGTCAGCCCCAGTGAACTGCATCTCCCAGCTTCTACCCCATCCACACCCACCTTCACATGCCCTTGGAGCCAAGTCCCAGCCAGCTACCATCCTAGCTGAGGAAGCGTGGAAGGGAGACCATCAACACCAATCCTTCAGAAGTAGCCTCTGCTGAGGAAATGAGACCCTTATTCCAGGGACTGAACACCGCTCTACCTCACAGGACTGAGGAGGCGCTCAGATACTATGTAGTGGGGGGGGTCAGATAAGTACCAAAAGACAGCTGACTCCCCTTGCTGCATAAACTGAAGCGGTGCACTATATAAAAGATGAAGCGCTTCCATATTGTCTTAGCCAATTCCTATAGTAGATGTGATGCCTGCTGCTAATGCTGCTTAGGGTGTTACCTGGTGGAAGGAATAATGAGAGACTCTGTCTTGGTAATTTTTCCACTTGGTGGGAGCTTCTCAATGAACACATCCAGTGTGGAGAGTTCTGCTTCCTGGGAGTCTTGCTGGCTAGACTCCTACAAACACAAATAGTGACGTGAAAAGCCATAGAAATCCTCTGCTCTCCCTGGCTTTAACAGATCCACGAACCACGTTCTGCCCACATCAGTGATAAGATCGCCAGAAATGGACATAAACTGAACCCCCAGCCAGACCACCTTAAGGAGTTAGCTAGAGACTGATCTTCAAGGCTACATCCCTTTGAGCTTTGCTATAATGATATAGACAAAGCCCACTCAGTGTATGACGGATAGTGAACACTGAAACTACTGGATGAATATTACCAAATGAGTTTTTAAACTTACGTAAGACACAGTGTCAGAGATACTGTCGCCTGGATGTTTGCTTCCAAGGCTCTTCGTCTTTTCAGGCACTTCTACCTGTTTGGCAAGAGAAAGCAGTCAAAGCATGGCACACTAGAGCAGTGGTTCTCAACCGGGGGCCGTGAGCAGGTTTCAGGGAGTCTGCCAAGCAGGGCTGAAGCCCAAGCAACTTAGCTTTGTGGGGCTCCGGGCAACTGCTACCTCCTAACACCAGCCCTGGCTCTTCTATTCAGAACGCCAGTTGTTGTGGCTCAGGTGGGCTGTGAAGTTTTTGCCCCCATTAATTCATTTGGGATTTTGTTGGAGGGCCTCAGAAAAAAAAAGGTTGAGAACCCCTGCACTAGAGCACACAGCGCCCCTGTCGCAGGGTTGGACTCACCCGGCAGCGCCTCCTGCTGGTTTCTCTGGGAATTAGCTCATCCAGCCTCTGGAGCGCCCTCTGCAGGCCGGTGATCCGCCTGACCACTCTGGCCCGTGTCCCTCCCAGGACCCGGTGCCCTTTTAACTGGGGTGCTGCCCCCCAGCAGTACCCCACAGATCTGGGTCTCCTCTCCCCAGGGGAACCCAAACCCACTATCCCCTCGCCTCAGTCATAGGCTACTGCCAGTCACCAGCTAGCCCCCGCGCCCTGGGGCAGACTGCAGTATAAGCCACTCATCACAGGCAAAGGGGGTTTGGACCTGCTGCCTCGGCCTACCCGTGGATTGCCCCCGCAACCCCAGTACCTAGATGGGCCTAACCCTAGGCCACAGCCTGGGGTTTTCTCAGGCCGGAGCTCCCCAGCTCCTCTGGCCTTCCCCAGCCCTGCTCCACCCTAGGTACCTGCAGCCAAGCCCTTGTCCCTCTACAAGCAAAGGGAGACTATCTCTGCTCTTGGCTCACTGCCCACTTATAAGGGCCAGCTGAGCCTTAATTGGGGCATGGCCCCAGCTGAGCCTGCCTTCCCACTGAGCCTGGGGCTGCTTGCTCCATAAACAGCCCTCTCCTGGGCTGTTTTCAGCCCCTCAGGGCAGGAGCGGGGTGCCACCCCGCTACAGCCCCCTACAGATGTGCACTTTCTACCTCACTGTTTCCAAGCCAGATTTCACAACAGAGGGCTGCTGGGCAGTATTCCCAGGAGGCTTAGGTGGTCATTACCTTGCCAGTCCCAGGCTAACATACGCAGAACCTGAACTGCCCTCAGATCTTCAATTTAAACAATGAAATGCTTCACTAAAAACATCTGTCAATTAGGAAGCCATAACAGAAGATGGCCTGGCAAGCTGTTGTCAGGGAAAGCCCCTTTCCGCAGAGATCCCGACCCCCACAAGGCCTCGGTTTTGATACCGCCTGGGATTAAACTTTAACTGATACTGAGGGTGCAACAGCACACAGCAGCCTGCCTCCAACACCCCTGCTCCATCGGCTCCACTGGCTTCCTTAATGGACAGGGGCTGATTCTGCCAGAGACAGAGTCACACATGAGGTAAAAACATGCATGGTTCACAGGGATGCTGCTGCTTGGGAGACCGAGGCAGGTGCTGGGGACAGAGTGTTGGCTGCATCAAGACCTTTCTTATAGAGCTCCTTGCCAAAGGAGAGTAGACAGAGTCCAAGCCTGACTGCTCACATCAAAACCCAAGATGCCATCTGCACAATAGCACCTTGCCTCAAAAACAGTTTCCTTTAAGCAGCACACCCCTCTCTGCCCACCCTGGAGCCATGACAAGGCAGACACACTACCACCTCTTAGTTCAGTCTGAAGGGTTCTAGGTACCAAATCCCAACACCAACTAAAACTACTCCTGCCTGTGAACAAAGCCCTACATCATATACACCTGAGAGCACCTCTGAGTCCTGTCCTGACTACAGAGGTCATACGGAACTGTGGTGCATTTGGGATGGCATCCAACCCTTCCCATATAGGGGCCCTGCAAGATGGCATAGGTGGGGTGTGGCTGCCCCGATGGGCACTGTTATCTAAATGTTTTAAACACAGATACATGCATGCAATGCTCAAGCAGTTAAGATTTCTACAGGAAACATTTGCTACTCTGGTTCTTATGTGGAACTGAATGTAGAATAGTTTAGTAAACCTTTTAACAGCGTAAATAACAGGCAAAACATGCAGTCTAAGTTACTGCCACAGGAAACTCATACTTCTGCAACTCTGCTTTTTAAATTTACCCAGGCTCTCTTAGCATTGGATTCATGTCTCACTCACCAGCTATGCAGAATTACATACAAAGAAAGAGGCTGGTATCGGCATGAATTACAGCACAGCACAAACATCAAAGTTGAACACATTCAACTACATGGCAGGTTAATTAATACTGCCCGGCTGGTGTAAATTAATTTCAGGTCAAATGTTGCTATTTGGCTGGGGAGAGTACACTGTGCTGTAGCAAGGTCATTCTGTCAATAAATAACCCTTTGGAAACAGTGACTTACAGGACTTGATGGCTCTCTTTGGCTTCTGATGCTGTGGATGCTACCAATTTCTGTCTGAGAGCTGGAGTGTGACAGGCCTTCAAAATATGGTCTAAGATAAGACAGACAGAAGATACAGTTATCTGCTGGGAAAGAAACCAATGGCTACTGCTCCCACACTCCTAACCTGAAATCTGACAGATAACCAGAGGGTCTAATTGTCCCCCCATTAGTTCATCGGAGATTTGTTAGCAGCTGCCATTTGTGTCGGTGGGAGAACAGAAAGTAGAGTTTGATGGTTCGAGCACGGGAACGGGAGTCAGGAGACCTGGGATCCTGATTCTAGCTCTGCTAGTGACTGACTATGCAACCATGGGCCAGCCCCTTACCTCTAAGTGTATCGCTCTGTAAAAGCAGAACTCTTGCGTGACCACCTCAGAGGACTGGTCTCAGGATTAATTCAGATTTGTAAACTATGTGGAATGAAAAAGTCAGCTCTACTCTCTTCTTCCTCCCTGCACTTCACCCTCATTTCTTTCAACTCCCCCCCGCATCCCCAGCTCTTCGACTTCTAACCCACCCATGTCCATGGCTTCTGTACCACTCAGTCCCCCTTTTCCCTGCTGACTGTGTTGCCAATTCCCTCCACTCCCACTGTTTCTCTCTTCCGCTGCAAAATCTGCCCCTGCAACCTGGATCATGCCCAAAATCTGCTTCCCCAATCCTGCTCCTGCATCTCTGAACCCCTCTGGAGAAAGCCCTGCAGACACGTAGATGTTCCTCAACCTGAAATTTCATAGATCTTAAGGCCAGAAGGGACCACCATGGCAGGGCAGATGGATTTAAGTCACCACTTTTCATCATGATTTACATCAGCACGCAGAAAATCTTATTTCATTTTTTTTCTGTCTGTACTTTTTAGTTATTTTCCCAAGGAAAAGTTCATTCTCACCAGTGGGTATAACCATTAAAAAATTTTATACTCTTTACACTGGATTGGATTCATATACTCTTTACACTAGATTTGGTACTTTTTGCTAACCCGGAGGCTGCACTATAATTATTCAGATTTAGGCTATCATACAGCTTTACACTTATTCAGATACTTAATTTCAACATCTTTTAATGCTACACAATGGTAAATGATGTATTTCTGATTTACTAAATTAACTTTTAAGTTATGATTAGTGTGAAGCTACACTTGGATAAAAATTGGAATTCAACTAAAAATGCACAAAACCAAACTTTTTAATAAGTTGAAAAGGACCCTCAGATTCCCTTGCAACTTTTATTGTTGAAATCTAAATAAAGCTACACAATGAAGAACACTAGATGACTGATGATTTAACTGTAAACATGAAACTACAAGTATTTCTGCTCAACTGAAACCCAACGTAACTAAAGTGAAAGCTTTTCTACACAAACTGGAAGTACTGTACTGACATTAGGAAAAAAGTATATGCCAGCATCACACTAATGGATACTTAACGCAGTACTTGACATTGTGACATATTTAGAAAGGCTGATCCAAAAAGCTAGAGATGTTGTCCCGACTCTATATAAAAAAGCAGCTTTTAACTCATTAACGTCTATGAGAAGTAACTGATTTAGCATTTAAATTATTTTAATAGCTAACAGAGAAAAGGTGGGTGAGGTAATATCTTTTATTGGACCAACTTCTGGTGGCGAAAGAGAGACGCTTTCGAGGCACACAGATTATAGTAACTTCAGGCCTTAAAGTGATTTGTCAAATTGAAATGAAATTTTAATAGATTTTTATTCTCTTGGCACTGTGATCATCTAGTTCAATGGTTCCCAAACTTTAACAACCCATGAACCCCTTTCATTAAAATGTCAAGTCTTGCGAACCTCCTCCTAAAAATGAACATTTCCAGGGATTTTCTCCTTTACCTGAGTATGAATTATAAAAGCAGTGATCTTGGAAATATAAAATTTGCTTTTATGACATAATTAATAATAAATAGTGTGCAATAAGTATTATTTATCATTACAGTATTTTGATTACATTATGAAAACGGCAACACTCTTCCAAGATCTCACTTTTGTAGCTTGTATCACTTTGAATAAGCCTGTTAAAGAGAAAGCTCCTATGTTTCATCAAGGAGTATCAGATATGAAACAGCATGAAAGTATTTAAGAAGCCAGCTCAAAGAGTTCCTTCTACACAAGCATTCAGGTCTTGAGCAGTCTAGGCAAACAACACACGTTACAACAAAACTTAAACTTGTTCTTCATCATAATTTTAAAAACAATACTAGCTGCCTATTTAATTTAAAAAACAGCAAAAAATATCCACCTCCCTTTCCATTTCTTATAAGGAGTGCTGAAGTTTAAATCTCCTCCAATGTGATAGATATGCTTGCTTTGATCTGCTTAGCTCTTGGAAGTCCAGGGGCTCCGGGCTGCTGGCCACATGCTGCCTGGGGACTGTAGGGACAGCTCTGTCCGCCATTAGGGAATTTTTCCCCAAGAACCCCCTGTAACATTTCACGAACCCCCAGGGGTTCACGAATCCCAGTTTGGGAACCACTGATCTAGTTCAACCTTCTATATAACAGGCCATAGAGCTTCATGCTGTGAGACCTGCATCAAGCCCCATAACTTGTGGCTGAGCTAAAATGTATCTCTTTTAGACAGACATCCAGTCTTGATTTAACTTAAAATGATTGCCAAGAGGTACAGTAAATTCTCAACCTGTTCTGATAGTTAAATCAGCCTCAGTTTTAAAAATCTGCACCTTATTTTCAGTTTGAACTTATGTAGCTTAGCTTCCAGCCAGTGGCTCTTGTCATGCCTTTGCCTTATAGGTTAAAGAATCATCTATTATCAGATCTTCTACCCACACAGGTACTTGCTTTAACAAAGAAGGTTAAGTGGTTACTTGATCATAATCTACAATAGTCTCTCGTTTTAGATGTTTTCCATTCTGCAAATCATTTAGTTTTATAAACTCTCCAATTTTTCAACCTTCTTGTAAAATGTGGACACCGGAATGGACGCAGGCTTCCAGAAACAGTTTCCTTAATGCTGCATGAAGAGGCAACAGCATCACCTTCCTATTTGATATTCCCTTGTTCATATCCAATTGCTGAGTTAGCCCTTTCAACCCCAGCACCAATCGACTGAACACGAACTTTCAATGTACCCACCATCACCTGCAAGCCCTTTGCAGAATCATTCCTTGCCATAATTTAGTCCCCCATTCTTTAGGTATATCCTATATTTTTAGTTCGCAGAGGTAAGACCTTGCATTTGACCATATGAAGATGGATATCTGACTTTGCCCAGTTTACCAAGTGGTCTATGTCCCTCTACAAGCAACCTGTCCTAGTAACTTACCTGCTACCAGTCTGTGTCATCACCTGCAAACTATCAGCAATAGACTTTACATTTTCTTCCAGTTCATTGACAAAATACTGAATAGCATTGAGCAGGAACAGATTCTCAGCCCTTCTAGTTGATTATTCCCCAATTAACAATTATGTTTTGCGACCTATCAGCTAGCTGGCATTTAATCCATTTAACACAGGCTATACTGACTCACTGCAGTGCTAGCTTTTCATCATCAGAATGTTAAATGATACTAGGTTCTCTCCTCTGTCAGGCCTGGCATACTCATTGCAAAACACTTCTCCTGGCACTCACTTCCTGCCTTTGATTCCCCAATGAAACCATCCCTCCCACACAAGGTCTTGCCACCTTTTTCAAAGACACAGCTTTACAAGATCTCCCTTGGCTTCCCTTCTCCCTGCCTCCGCAGCTTCCAACAACCTCTCATTCTCCCCAATCCCATGGTTCCTTGTCTGCTTTCTCCCCCAAGCCCCTCCAGTCACCTCAACACAATCCCCACCTGGCTACTACTTTCCCTTCCATTTGCTGTCTTCTTGACTAGCTTGCTCCCCTCAAAATCCAGGCATGCCCCAATCAATCCCATCAGTAAAGCGCCCTTCTTGACTTCACCTGCCTCTCCAGCCACTGCCCCATCTCCTTTCTCCTCTAAATTCATTAAGAATGCCCTTGACAACCACTGCTTCAAGTTCCTCTCCTCCAATTCCACCCCTGGTCCGGTTTCCACCTTTTCCACTCCATTGAAGCCATCTCACAACGGCATCTAACAATCTTTGCTATAATTCACCTTCCTCCTCCTGGACCTACCATACACTCCCTCACAGCCTGGCCTCTCTCGACTTTCAATTGCTGCTGGTTCTGGTCTGACGACTCCATTTGGCGCATTCTTCTCCCATCCTCGTTTCCTCTTCCCCAGCAGGGGGATGTGTGCATATTGTTTTTAGTTCCACTTACTGATTATGGGCACTTTGCACCTCCACCTGTCTGACATAGGCATCAAATAGCCCCCTCCTCTGTTCTGTCTGCAATGCATAAGACCAGGCAGCGCACTTAACAACGGGATATAGTGGGAGCACGGCTAACGGGGTAAGATGTAAACTCTTGCCAGCATGTGCAAATCTTTCATGCTGTGGTTAAAATACATACCGTGACCCATTGCCAGGTCAAGGAGAAAAGGAAAGTAGGAATGGAATGAATGTAACATGTAATTATAAATGGTGTAAGAGTGGATTCATTTTCAATTCCTCCCCCCACCTTCCAAAAAAAATATTTCCAAACTCTTAGCTGGAAATGGAGGCTGTAGAGCACTTTAGCAGCCAAGTATTGTTTTGTTTCTCAGCCAGTTAATTTTACCTATGGCTTCTTCAAGCCCGTACCGACACCAGAGCCCAATTCTCTTACTTTAACTTTGGTTTAGGTGTGCTGAGGACACTGTCGTCATCTTCCATTTCAGGGCCACTGTCACTGGGGTTGTCTATATCCAGTGTATCGTACAGAAGGTCCAAGTCTTCCTCCACTTCTGGCACATGCTCTGCTGGGTCCTGCTCTGAATCCAGAACCTAAGCACAAGATACGTGGATACAGCCACAGAAATGATTAGGGGACAGATCCATCCCAAGTCATCTCGCTGTGTGTGCTGACTGCTGTACAATAGGCTGGTATTTCTGGTAGTCCCCAAAAGTCAGGCCAGTCTCAGAACACGTCACTGTGGGGTCACTCTGTATGCAAGTTCCATTTATAGTTTATAAAGGGTTCATAGACATTTAAGTCTTTTACAGACATGAGCTGTGTGTATTATAGATTATTTATAAGCACATCAGTAAAAGGTGTTATAGATGTTATAAGCAACCTATTCACCAGTCAGACTAAGAATCTTTAACTAGTTATTAAAATATTTACTGATCATTTAACAGCCCTTTTATAAATGGAACTTTAGAGCGTGAGCCAATTATAAATATTCTACCACGAGTACAAAAAATACATAATATTCCTTCTTGTATTCTCCACAGGTCACCTAACTTTGAATGGACTCTCTGGCTCCTTCTGACTTATTTCATTGTACTATCTGCAAGCGATTAAAGGAATAAAAGATTATATCCAGATGGGATTTCCCTCATTAGCAAACTGAAGGTTAACAAGAATCTAGTAGAAAGTCCATAAACCAAAGCTTCCATCAGCTTCCTCACACGTGAGAGACTGACGGGAACAAAACATCTACAGGTTTCAGTGTAGTAGCCGTGTTAGTCTGTGTCAGCACAACGAAAATAAGAAAGAAAAACTTGTAGCACCTTAGAGACTAACAAATGTGTTTCAGCATAAGCTTTCGTGGGCTAGAACCGATGCATCCAATGAAGTGGGTTCTAACCCACGAAAGCTTATGCTGAAACATCTATAGTTAGAGTAGGATCTTGAGATGGGTGCAATCTGGTGCCAATCCTAAAGCCAGCACTAGAGGGTGCTCTCTGCTGAACAGCAGCAGTGCAGCTAGCCCAGCTCTCAGCTATTCTACTATTTCTGCAGAGTTGCTTTTCCTTAGTAGGAATAGGAATGAAGGGGGGGGGGGAGTAAATTTAGGGCATTCCACCTATGGAAGAACAGTCTATTTTGAAGGTATTGCAGCTGCCACAAACAGATGGCCTCCTACAGAGCGCAAGTTCTGTATGGAGGCCAATATGCTGGCGTGAGAGTCTATGGAACAGTACTTTACAGATGGATGGATTACATAAGGACCGGACAGCAAGGAAACAGTGATTTTGACAGAGATGTTTACTTGGTGCCATGAGATATGGGGAACCCAACAGCTTGGGGCACCAGAGGGATCAAGTGCCTTATGTTCCCTTAGCAGCTATGTGTGGAAGAATAAAGTATCAAGGTGGAATGAGTTGCTTTCAGCTGAGTCATCTGGCTAGTTACTTTCCTGTGGGACCATGTATTTACCCCTACGGGGGCATGGTGGTTGCGTTTGGTGTGTTTCATATGGATGGCGCAGTCCAAACTGTGTGAACTGTCAGGCTGCATTTGCATCGGATACTTTTTAAAAATTTGCTTAAATTTTCTTTGTACGTCTCTGTCGTCTTTTTTCAGCTTTCACTGGATGGTTTACTGTCTTGGGGATTTTTTTGTTTTGTTTTGTTTCCTCAGCATATTTTGCTAAGCTTTTATAATAAGGGTGATAAGAAAATAAACTGTGATCTAACTTAATGGGCAACAAATACCAGACTACTAGTCTTTGAAAGGGTCACGTATGATTGCAAACCAGTCTGCAAGCAAGTGGGTGCACACGTGTCTTTTAAATCTTTGACAAAACTGCATCCAGAAAATCTTGATGGCTTTTTGAAGTTAGCGCTGAACCTGCCCTGTCCAACTGAGGTCCAAACAGAGCTTCGGAAAGTTGGGCAAAGTCACTGGGAAACTCGGGACATTTCCCAGTACAGATGTGAGAAAAAAGAAAGGAAAGCAAGAGAGAGAGGAGGAAAAACAGCCTGAAAATAAGCTGAACCCATGAAGCAGTTGAATGAGCATGTCTGAGGTATAAGTGAGTGTTAACTAACTTACCTCATCAGAGACTTTAAACCTTCTCAGCAACGCCACCACTTTCTGCTTGAAGTTTTGTTGCTGTAAGTCAAGAACACTTTTACATGAATACGGTAAGAGGGAATGCACAGGCGTGCCACCACAGCTAAAAATGGATACACTGACTGCTCCTAGGTAGAACCATGTATGGGGCTGAGCCACAAACCAAGGAGCATCCCTGCCCTTCCTCCTACCTATGTGCCATTCGCCAAGCAGAGCAGAATCCCTCATGCTACATGCTATCCTATCCATGTTTACATCAACTCAGTTCCTTCCAGCCCTGACTGGTTTAGCCTCATTGCACCTCTATGGGCTCCCAACATACAGTAAGCATTGCACTCAGCTAGCCATGTGTTTATGTATCTAGTGGAAAGACAACAACATTTTCTAGGCTGCCAGTTAGTCACCAGCTGATGAACATAGTGAGTGCTTGAGGCTGTTTTTCTGCCTCCTTAACGCAGACATTCCACCTGCCTTCAGAGATACACCTGACCCTTTTCCACAAGGGAGCAGAGAGTTTTCACACAAACTCTTACAGTTGATGGGGGTGTCCCAGTCTCCCCCAACATGGGTGACTGGAAAGTAGGTTCCATAGCAAGGATCTACAGTTCATCTTGGGAGAGTATTTTACCCTAACAGTGGAGCTGTAATGACTTGGATGGGGGGGGGGGGTGTTGGGTCCTAGTGTTTGACAAGCCTTTTGGCTTGCCAGAGTCTGCGTCTCCTGAACTCTGAATGCAGCGCTTCACTCAAAACAATACAACCTGGGTTTTGCCTAATTTCTACCAAAACCCATAAGCCCCCAGCCTGCAGCAGGATGAAACTAATCTTAACCTTTGCAGAGAGTTAAACAAACCTGGGATGTTTGGCTTTCGCAAACAAGTTTTGCAAAACTCTGGCCCATACATGTTTTCACTTGACCTCCTGAGATAACTGGCATGAGCTAGCTGAACTCTGTAAGAGTGGCAGCTATTCTGAATGGGGGAAAGCAATGTCAATGGGCCCACCCTTAGTGAAGGCTAGTTCCTCATTTTGCTGCCTACTTCCCTCCCTGAAACTTCTACTGTCTGTGTTCACGCAAAGTCCAGCCAAGAGATTTAAAAAGAGGAGCCTGAAGTTGGGCTTTCAATTCTATATTTAAGCACCTGCTTGATTCTCAGAAGTGCTGAGCACCCAGCAGTTCCTACCAACCTTCTGAAAAAAATTAGACACGCCTAAATATGACCTCAAGAGATTTTTGAAAATCTTTGCCTATTAAGTAGGGCCCTACCAAATTCACAGTCCATTTGGGTCAATTTCATGGTCATAGGATTTTAGAAATCATATATTTCATGATTTCAGCTATTTAAATCTGAGGGTCCTGACCCAAAAAGGAGTTGTGGGAGGGTGGCCAGGTTAGTGGGGGAGAGGCGGGGGGGAGAGAAGAGAGGGAAAGAGTTGTGGTACTGCTACCCTTACTTCTGTGCTGCTGCTGGCAGTGGTGCTGTCTTCAGAGCTGGAGAGCGGCGGCTGCTGGCCGGGAGCCCAGCTCTGAAGGCAGAGCCGCCGCCAGCAGCAGCACAGAAGTAAGGATGGCCTGGTATGGTGTTGCCACCCTTACTTCTGCGCTGCTGCCTCCAGAGCTGGGCGCCCAGCTAACAGCTGCCACTCTCCGACCGCCCAGTTCTGAAAGCAGCGCAGAAGTAAGGGTGGCAATACCCCCCCCCCCCGCACGCAACTCCCTTTTGGGTCAGGACCCCCAATTTGAGAAACACCAGTCTCCCCTGTGAAATCTGCATAGTACAGGGGGAAAGCACACAAAAGACCAGATTTCATGGTCTGTGATGGGTCTTTCATGGCTGTGAATTTGGTAGGGCCCTACCTATAGGTTCTTGGCATTATCTATATACACCATGGTGTGGATACTATTAGGGACAGTTTTTAGTTGTTACGAGTTTAGGATGACTATAACAAAGCCACTAGATACACAGTTCCCCTCAAACAAGTGAATGTATACCCTGGTTTGTGAAATGCAGGCTGCAACTGTTTTCATAAATATGCGCTGTGTGGGGTATAATGATAGAATGGCGCAAATAGTGGTATAAATTGCTCACTGATATACGTTTGGGGATGGATGACCATCTTTGTAAGGGGCTGTGTCATCTTGAGTTACTCAGGCCATCTCAAACTCAGCTTTCTGCAATGCGCCCCTCTCCCCCGCCACCATATACTGCAAGCACCAAAGAGTCTAGACAAAGTCTATTTAGAAAGTTCTCTCAAAAGTTTTTATTCTTTTTAATTATTGGTCGGCCTCTAAGGCCAGGCTGCCTTATTATTTAACATACGAGCCTCTTCCCCTGTGGAAAAAAGTTAACAGAAATATTAGTTTAGAAAAAGCAGCTTTTATGATTTTTTTATTCAGTTATGAGATTGCAGTTTTCAGATCCAATATCTGATTAAATGCCAGAACTAGAAACAAATGATTTATATAATGAGAAAGCTGCATTACTTACTGGTCAAGATGCATAATTCTATCACAAGATATTTAAAAAGATCCTAAAACTGTCACTGATCCAGGCCTGAACAGCTAGTAAACCAGCATCTGATGATTTTTCGTGATCCTCATTTAGGGGAAAAAGAAACTTCTTTTGGTGGCAGATTCCTTTTATTTGAAAAAATGAGGCCTATTCAGAACTCTCTCAGATGTCTGATGTCAGAAATAGTGCTAGTGGAGGTAGAGAAGTGTGTACACTGCCCTTCAGACCTACTCTAAGGTCCAAAATAAATCCTGCTTATTTTATGGTTGCTGCAATAAAGGTATTTATCTCAGTGCCTAGAGTTATTGTAATCTCGTATATGGCACAAATACTGTATACAAAAAACCTAAACCATCATCAAGGTTACAGCACTCAAAGGCAAGTTAAGGTTTTATGCTAAAATTTAACTCTGCCCCCGTGTGTGTATATATTAGGGCACAGTATGTAACTGCATATCATTTACCAGACAATAGTCTCCGACGAGTCCTACGGCCTGAACTACACACATGCCATCTTGCATTAACCCACTTGATTATTTCGTACCTCATCTCCATTATTTTACTTTGGAATTCTCATCTGGGCTGAATTCACCCTCATGCAGAGGGCCAGCAAAAGGCCTATGCCCCACTTCAAGCCTACTCGGAGGCTTACACATGCATGGATCTTGTGTTAGCCTCTGCACAAGGTCAATTTCACCCTTAAATGATTTTCATGGGTGACACAAGATGGTACTCACACATAAGGCTGCCAGTATCTGCTGTGGTTTGATCGGTACTTTGATCACTTTGCTAGATTTTAGTTCTGGACTTTCCCACCTCCTACGATTATCTCTGATTTTGCCGTTGGGACAATTGTGTAAATAGCTCTGTAAATCTCTTGAGCTGCATGCACATCCTGGCCAAACCCATTCAGTGTTAGTAAAACTAATTTCCACCGACCCTGGTTATGGACGTCGTTCTTACTATCGATCTCCGCTGCTTCTTTGGCTTGCCCAGCTCATATTCATCATCGTCCAAATCCTGCACAGAAAGAGTTGTCAGATTTTACACTTGCCTCAAGAACAAACCAGAGCTGTTTTATTATTATTATTATTATGCAAAACGCTTCGTTTCTGCAACAAAACGTGTGCCAGGGACTGATCAGTATTATACGAGTGCGCAGGAGAGACTGGCTAAGGCCTGATCTACACTACAGAGTTAGGTCGACCTAATTATGTCAATGTCTACACTACAGCCTTGCTCCCGCCGATGTAAGTGCCCTATTACACTGACATAATAACTCCACCTCCACGAGGTGGAGTCTACCTTATGTCAGTGTAGTTAGGGGGATGCAGTTTCTGTGTAGACATTGCTTAGCTTACATGAGCTGTTGGTTGTCATTCTTGTCAACTTTAAAGCTCCGCGCTGGAGCCATGAAATTGACAAAGGCTGGAAGGCTCCATGCTGTGAACCCCGTGCCTGGCTGTCATCCCAGGGTAGGTGGCGGGCACCAGCTAGAGCCCGGCTGATGCCCAGGCTCCCTACTCTGTACTGAGCTCTGGGCTCCTGGCCCGCTGCTGGGAGCCTGGAAGGAGAGGGGGTGGCAGCAGCTGAGCTCCTGACAAGGGGCTCTCAGCCGCCCCTCTTGAGTCAGTGGAAGCACTCCTGATGAAGACGCACACCACCAACAGAAGAAGGGCAGCGGGAACATGAAAAACTGCAGTAACTTCTGAGGGGGCTGTAAGTGGATCTAACATAGGTCGAGTTAAGCTTGTAGTGTAGATGTGCCCTCAGTCTTCACCTGTAGCGCCCTTCAGCAGGGTTTTAAGTACTGGGGAGGCAGAGACTTAGCCCTGAGTAAAGACCAGCAAAGGATTGTACTGATCCTGCATAGAGAAGGGAGTGTTGAAAAGGGAGACAGAACTAAACCCTAGGGGAGCAGCATTTTGCTGAGCAGCCAGGGCTCAGACACGTCAACACCCAAATACAGGCACCTCTCTGAAGCCACTATCCTGTTCTCTGGAATCTCAGCTTTCCCTTACATCAGTCTCTTGCTGCAATGGTGCAAAGCCCCCAAAACGTGAGCGGAATACCCAGTGCCAAGAGGAGTCAGCAGACAGCCCAGAATACCCTGAAGAGGTGTCAAGTGCCTCATTGTGCCAGCGAGACAATAACTCAGAGGCCTATTGGTAATTCATCATTTAAAAGTCAACACAATGATTTCGGCCCTCGTATAAGGAAAGGGAAGGTCACAGACTGGACCATTTACGGAGAGCGATCCCTCATTTTGGTGCCACACATGGGTGGTGGTCGGGAGACACCATCCTTCCACACACTGAGAAGATGCTGAGCCAAGGTTGGAGCCAGAGCTCAAGGAGCTCAGCCCAGAGCTGCACTGTTCCATTTTGAACATCTGCACGACCTAGGCAGTGTCTCATTCCGGCGATTCACATGGGTGGAGTGTGGCAGAGTTCCACCATCTTTCTTGCCCCAATTGGACCCATCAGAGGCTGAGGCTGCTTAAGAAGCAGCCTGGAGAGATCACTGTTGTGACTGTCTTTCTATCCATGGATGTCCAAATTGCACAGAGTTCAAAGGAAGAGGAAAACACTGGGGATAAAAATAATCTCTGCACCACGTACAACTACTCACTGCAGTACAGATTTAAAAGTTATAGACAACCTTAATTCTAGGCTGTAGGCCCTGTGACAAGGTGTACAGGTTCTGAGGCTGGAGGCCTCACGGTCCTACCACACCCCGCCCCAGAAAAGGAACAACGAAGGTGGGTCCCCCAGGCCTGCCTAGAGAGGCTGCAGGGAGGGAGCCAATCAGAGCACCACAGGCTCAGTTAAAAGGAGCTGCAGGAGCTGAGTTGGTCAGTTCCTGGCTGGGACCTGAGGGGCGAGGAAGGACTGGAAGACAGAGGAACTCTCCAGGTGAGGCGGCCTGGAAGACCCTGCTCAAGCAGGGAACAGAGAGAGAGAACTCAATCAGGTGATGAGACCAAGGGGGAAGCAGCAACTACTAAAGGGAAGCAACATATGGCTTGTGTTTAAAGGGTCCCTGGGTTAGGACCCAGGAGTAGTGGGCAGGCCTGGATCCCCTCTCACTCCCCCTGTCCCCATGGGGAAGTGGTAGGCTTTGCTTATACACTGGACTATTTAGCCAAATATCCATTTTGTTAAAAGTTAAGCAAAGAGCGATTACTATCAGTTTACATGCTTCTGGGGAAGAAATCCTTTGTAGAGCACTGAACACAGCTTCCCATACAGTACCTGTCCCTGGACAGCATCATCACTGGCTTCCTGCTCAGAAGAGAAGCTTTCATACTCTTCTTCAGAATAGTTATCTGTAAGGTAAGGAAAGGACACAAAGTCTTGTAAGACTCCCTTTAGAAAGAAGGGGAAGCCTTGGTGCTCAGAAGAGCAAACTTCAAAAAATTCACACTGCCTAACATTCCTAGAATCAAGGAATATGAGCATGTGGGGAGAAGACTAAGGGTGTATCTTTTAGCTGCACTAGACAGGTAGGATGAGAACTTCCCACAGAGAGAGGGAAGATGAGAAATACTCAGCTAGCAGAGAGGAAATTCACCCACAAAGTAGAGAAGATTGGCATGCAGGTGAACCCTTCCTCCGGAGGGAGCCAGTCTGGCATGCCCACCTCAATAGGAAATAAGTAGAGACCGCTGGCATATAGTCCAAGATGGAATGGGCATCACTCAGCCCCTACCCAGGGGGCAACTCAAGCTACCCACTTCCCTAGGATTTGTTCCCCTAACCAGGCACAACTGGTGTGCAGGACCAAATCTGATGAGGGGAAAAAAGATCCTGTTCCTTACTGAAATGATACACCAAGTAAATTATCTCACTCTATTCTGGACTCCAACGAGGCATCTCATACACTGTGTGGTGCATGCCCATGTATCTTGCAACATGGACTTCCTATCTGAAATCAGAATTAAGCCATTATCTTGTCACAGTGCAGGTACAGAGAGTAAAGGGAAGGCTTCCAAGCATGGAAACCAAGATCTTTTATGCACACTGCATAAAAATCACATATTTGTGCTCAGATAATTTAAGTTAATAATGTCACTTACTGTGAGTGCGTTTTGGAAGAGTAGCTTATTTGGTTGGGTTGGCTAGCCCAATGGTGTACCGCTGGGGGTACTCAGAGGTCTTCTAAGGGGTACATCAACTCAGCTAGATATTTGCCTAGTTTTACAACAGGCTACATAAAAAGCCCTAGCGAAGTCAGTACAAACTAAAATTTCATAGATAATGATTTGTTTATACTGCTCTGTATACTATACACTGAAATGTAAGTACAATATTTATATTCCAATTGATTTATTTTATAATTATATGATAAAAATGAGAGTCAGCAATGTTTCAGTAATCATAGAATATCAGGGTTGGAAGGGACCTTAGAAGGTCATCTAGTCCAACACCCTGCTCAAAGCAGGACCAATCCCCAATTTTTGCCCCAGATCCCTAAATGGCCCCCTCAAGGATTGAACTCACAATCCTGGGTTTAGCAGGCCAATGCTCAAACCACTGAGCTATCCCTCCCCCTCTCTGTGCTCTGACACTTCTGTATTTTTATATCTGATTTTTTAAAGTTTTTAAGTGAGGTGAAACTTGGGGGTACACAAGACAAATCAGAACCCTAAAAGGAGTACAGTAATCTGGAAAGGTTGAGAGCCACTGGGCTAGCCCAACCCTAGAACCTGGTGACTCCACAGCAAGACGTAGTTGATTAAGAACAAGCACTAACATATTACAAACCTGTCACTTCTTAGGGATATCACTTTTTTTTTTTTTAAACAACCCATGAACTTACTCTCCAGAAATGTGCAAGATTTAGTCACGTGAGGTAAACCAGAGTAACAAGGGAGTCTAGTCTCCAGAGATCATGCAGTAGAAGCTATCTTTGGAAGAACTTCTCATCTTGGTTTTTGTAACAGCCAGTTGATACAGCAGTCACCAATCAAAAACAGGACAAGGAGATAAACATTTCTATCTAATTTACTAATGCAATTTTCAATGCACACTGCCCCATATTACCTAGGTGTCTAAAAGCAAAGCAACAGTTCAAAATATCACCAGCTCCAAACAGGTCTCTACTTCCTTGGAGTGTCCTTCAGCTCTCGAGTGTCCTCTCTCTCCCCGCCCATGTCAGTGAGGAGTCAGTTTGTGGTCTATTGATGCATAGACATACTATTTCATTTAACTTTTGGTGTTGTGCTTCCCATTTGTACTTTGGTTTGACCCTGCAGAGAGTTGCTTTAGATTTTTATTTTTTATGTTACAGTATTTGGTATAACAAGTATATAGACTCATAGACTTTAAGGTCAGAAGGGACCATTATGATCATCGAGTCTGACCTCCTGCACAATGCAAGCCACAGAATCTCACCCATCCACTCCTGGAATAATCCTCTCACCTATGTCTCAGCTATTGAAGTCCTCAAATCATGGTTTAAAGACTTCAAGATGCAAAGAATCCTCCAGCAAGTGACCCGTGCCCCATGCTGTAGAGGAAGGCGAAAAACCTCCAGGGCCTCTGCCAATCTACCCTGGAGGAAAATTCCTTCCTGACCCCAATATAGCGATCAGCTGAACCCTGAGCATGTGGGGAATGTGCCAAGTGCTCATGACAATGTATGTTCCAAACAGCGACGTTAAGTGAGACCAGGAACTGGAACCAATCTATATTCTGTTTAGATGTTGTAGTGAGCTCTCAGTTTAATGCTGAGCGTGTGCAGAAATGGAACCCTGGAAAAACAACTGCAAAATGGGGTTCCTATGGCTTCCTAATGATGGTGCTTGTGTATGATGCAACAGAGAAGGGAATCGAACAACATGGGCCCCAATTCTGCTGCTCCTTACATACATCTCGAGAACTTCTTTCATATTACAGCGTAGTTATAGCACTGGTAAGAACTGGTACTAATTTGTCCTAGAAATTAACTCCATTTGCCTGCCATTCTACCACTAAACACTAGCCTTCAGAGTGCAGGATTATATACCATCAGCTACAAACTCTCATCCCCTGCCCACCATCCCACAGTCCATTCCCAAATGTCAAATAATTACATGCTATTGTCATGGTGTCACTGGGGGCCGCTGCTACACCCCCACCTCCAAACATGCGCTGCCACACCCTATCTCAACTGAAGTTTATTCTTTTCTAACAGAGGTTAAACAGAAGGAGCCCCTGGCCCCCTTGCTCCACGAACCCACCACAGGAATTAGCTCCACTCCAGTATGGCCTCTACTGACCACGGCTTAGCTTGTCTCAGTCCTTCCTCCCCAGTTGCCTACCAGGAGCCCTTTATAAGCCCAGGTGTAGCCCAGCCCCCTTTAATTAGCTGGATGAGGCTCACCTGCTCCAGTCTAGGGAAGCTGGGCTCAGACTATCTGCAGAGACCAGCTACCCTGTGACATGGTAAAGAGTTAAGGAAATCTGAACTAGTGCCAGAAGAGAATTTATCAAGAACCAATGGAGCACAGATCTCAGTAGCCTAGGGGTTTGTCTACATGGTGACTAGTCCACTGTAGCTATTCCAGGCTAGCTCCCCACATGGACACACTCATTCTTTACTGAGAGTGCCTTTTTGTGGTTTAGCTTGATCTTCAGTAGACAAGCCCTAGGTCAGAGAGGATTTGACTTCACAGAGAATATGGAAGAGGAGGAGAACAAAGCTGATTTCCATGGTTATTTGCAGTGCTCTGTTTTGGTTCCTCTTCACCCCTCACAACCTGCTGGGTCAGGAATTTCCTAGACCACATTGTAGTTTAAAAAAAAAATTACTTCTTCTCTTTCCAAGCCCTGCCCTCCTGGAAGCTATTTGGTTATCCCCAAAATACAGGAAGTGGCACATTGTTATTTGTGCTGTTTGAGGGCCCCACGCAGGACCAGGGCCACACTGGGACAGACACTTTACAAACGTAAGGCAGTCCATCCCTGAAAGCACATGCTATCTGAAGACACCAAGAGTAGGGATGGAGAAGGGGATCTGACATGGTGGGGAAGGGTGCAAGGTGGTTGCAGAGACAAGGCCAGCTTGTTTAGTCTTTTTCTGTTGTATTTATATCACAAAAATGTAAGTTGAGGCAGTTTCCGACCAGGCGGGCTTTCAGGGAAAAGGAAGGGATTGTCGAGGGAAAAGACGGGAGAGGAAACAGACAGGCTGAAGTTCAATAGAGGGCATATCTTTACCTGTGGACTTGATCTTCTGGCTAGGCTGCATGGTGCTGTCTTCATGGTCTATTGGCTGACTAGACAGTGAGAAGATCCAGATCTCTGCTACTTTGGCCGTGGCTTCCTTGATGTTACTGAAAAGGCTCAGAACCTGGCCGCCTTCAGTCGGGTGCTGCATCACCTGGGATTGGGGAAGTAACAGTCTTGTATTTAAATGTTGTGGGCTTGATTCCCATCCACTAACATTGGAAGAGTTATTTAATGGGTTACTCTGGATATGCAAGAAGGCTCAAATGCCTGGGTCTAGAAGAACAACCAGTTATAGACACTATTTAATGCTATTTCAGAATTTACTTGGCTATCAACTAAAAGAAGTGGTAGGGACAGAAGATTTAAATTGACATGTGATCAGATTACACTGAAGCACGTTATTGGATTACCCTCATTATTATTCCATTAGTTTGCCTGGGTACTAATTTTAGTGATCATTAAGTTATCCAACTCTCATGAATTCCTAAACGAAAAACCTCCAAATCTACTTTAAAGCCAGCTGAAGAAACCATCCGCAGTGACTTTCCCTGGACAAGCATGTTAGGTGCTTTATAAAACAAAGTGAAAAAAGCAAGTCCCTGCCCCAAAGAGCTGGCAACCTAGATGTGACAATGAAAACTGGTCAAAGCATAGGCAAAGGGACATCTTTGTGGCTCTATAAAAAATGGAATTTGCTTCTTCATTCCTTGCCACCTTCAACATGATGATGACCACACCTTCCTCCTATAGATTCTCTTCTAGGCTTCCAAGACTGTCCCTCTTGTGCTCTTCCCACCCATCCAAATGCCCTTTCAATAGCACCTCCCCTCCTAGTCTTTATCAGTGTTCCTCAGGACTCTATATCTGGCCCCTTCCTATTCTCCACCTTCCCCTCGGGTGACCTCATCTACTCAAGGCTTCAATTGGCCACCTTTGTGTTGGTGACTCACCAGTCTACCCCTCCTACCATTAACCTATCTGTTCAGTTTTGCATATATGACATCAGCGGGGAGAAGAAAAACTCTTGTAAGAATTAAGGAACTAAAAATTCCAGGACGTACTATTTATAGGGTGCTCTATCAGAAACTGGATGTTTTTTAAGTTAGTGAATTTCAAAAAAAATTCCAGCTGACATCCTCTTTTAGGTTCGAACACATTGCAAATACTTTATAGATATTTAGCATTTCCACATCCTCTGCTGTCAGAAGTGACAGAACAGTACGAAAAAGTATTATATTTCAACAGTGAATGCTTAATATTTTAAAGAGATTTGCTGGTGAGCTTACTTGAGTGCTGCTCATATTTTTTAGTGTTTAATTTCCATTTATTAACAATGAACCAAACATGATACAAAACAAAAACAAAAAGGTCAAAAATTAGGATTTAACTAAAACTCAAATGTAGAAGTGAAAAAGTATTTCTATTTAAAAGCTCAATTCACACAAAAGAAATCATTTGTAAATAAAATCAATCAATTATTTAATAACAACAACCTAGCATGACTGCAGTGTTAAACCATTTCATTTTGCAATAAAATCTCCACTGATGGAACTAAATTTATGGAATGAGATTTGCAGGAAGATTTCTATGCTAAGTGTAGTATGGCAGGTTTCTGGTCCACAATGCTTCTAACACTATATTTTTAATATTCACAAATATACAACTGCATAGATTAGGGAATAAAAGAATTAGCGTGGAGCTAACTGAAGTTCAGTGGATACCATAAGCATCTCCCGCAACTACTGATTCAAAGTTAAAAGTCAGCTTGCTTTGGTCATCTGCTTTCCATGAATATTCAAGCAATCAAGTTGTATTAACAAGAATGACCATGAAAAGTAAGCTTCAAGATTTCAATGCCTGAACAGCCCAACTGAAAATGGTGGAAATTATACAATCATGGTGAACTATCATCATGAACATGCAGAACGGGACAGAATTAAGATTGCATAGGCTACTTTGATTTCAGCATTTCCTAACTTTGAAACTCTTGACTTTGCAACCTTAATGTATTTGGATGGAGTAAAATAAAATGTGCTATTTATGTTCAAGAATTCAAGAAACAGACAGATGTTACCTCAACTGAACTAAATTTACTGCATCTTTGGTTGACTGTTCTTGTGCATTATTTTTTCAGAGTATTTATTAGAAGTGCTTAAACTCTCGTGCCAAAGCGTGTTTTAAAGACAAGGGGAACTATAGCATATTTGGGCAAAGTACTTGGAACTGAGCCTGAACCTTAAAAACCATAAGAGAAATAAGCCAGCCCTTGGTTCTCCTGCTTACATTTTATAGAAAATACATAGCATTTATTACTTTATATTATTTCCATTAACACTCTTGCCCTATAAACCTTGGTACACTTGAAAAGTGAGACACACATGAAAGCCATCTAGGTACTTTTCTCAGAAAAGAATGGTAGCCTTGGATTTAAACTGAGGATAAAGGGCATATGCTGACTCCATCCGAACGCTTTGAGTTGTGCTGATGAACATCTACCTCGGCCATGTTGATGGAGCCCACTGCCAAAGTCTTGTAGCCCAGAATCGTTCGGTTTTTGTATCGCTTCCTCCTTTGCAGCATGATCTGAAGCTTGTTGCCTTCTCTTTTCAAGAAGTGAGGATACTGAAGTCAGAATACAATTTGAAAAAACGTTACACTTCTTGTCACTAGCTCCCAGCTACCCCGTTTACAGCTGACACACACTCGTGTTCCTTAAAGTTAAATACCTCGCCCAGCCCCAGTGCTTTTAAAGATGTTTACAGTTCATCTAATCTTTTGTTCTAGGAGTAGCAGCAGCAGCAGCTGACAACTCTGCACTGGTTCCAAGGAAGGCCAAGCTTTAGGTACTTCTGACTGAAAACTCTTGGCCAGTTTTTACAGCCAAACATTCTCTTTTCACCACTCTGTTCATTCTGCCCTCACAACAATGCAAAATAATTACTCAGCTTACAAACACAGCTCTGCAGAAGTGCTTTCAATGGGTCTCTAACAGAACATGGGCTTGTTTGGGTAGCTGGTAAGGGAAATCTGTTCGTGTAAACCTCAATTGACCTATGTACATTATACAGGAAAGGAACTGGCCCAGCCAATCACAGCACAGGGAAGCCTGATCCTCAACTGTACATTTATTCCTCATGTAAGCAACTTCCTAAATGGCAGGAGTTTTATGTGCACAATGTCCTCATGGTTATTTCTCAGTAGACAAACTGAATCCCTGCGCTCTATCTTGCTGACAGTTATTTGCAAGAGTGCAGAGATCTGTGTAACCACTAAGGCTGTTGATTAATAACAATTAACTCACGCAATTAACTCAAAGATTAATCACAGTTTTAATTGCACTGTTGAACAATAGAATACCAATTGAAATGTATTAAGTATTTTTGGATGTTTTTCTACATTTTCAAATACATTGATTTCAATTACAACACAGAATACAAAGTGTACACTGCTCATTTTATATTTTGTATTACAAATATTTGCACTGTAAAAATGATAAACAAAAGAAATAGTATTTTTCAGTTCACCTCATACAAATACTGTAGTGCAAACTTTTTATCGTGGAAGTGCAACTTACCAATGTAGATTTTTTTTTTTGCTACATAACTCAAAACAATGTAAAACTTTAGAGCGGGGGTGGGCAAACTTTTTGGCCTGAGGGCCACATCTGGGTATGGAAATTGTATGGCGAGCCATGAATGCTCACGAAATCGGGGTTGGGGTTCAGGCTCTGGCTGGGGGTGCGGGCTCTGGGGTGGGGCCAGAAATGAGGAGTTAAAGGTGCAAGGAGGGGGGTCCGGGCTGGGGCAGGAGGTTGGGATGCAGGAGGGGGGGCGAGGGCTTCAGCTGGAGGTGCGGGCTCTGGGGTGGCGATGAGGGGTCTGGGGTGTAGAATGGTGCTCCAGGCTGGGACCGAGGGGCTCAGAAGGTGGGGCAGGGAGTTGGGGTACAGTGGGGGGGCAGAAGGGTGCTCCAGGCTGGGATTGAGGGATTCAGATGGCAGGAGGGAGATCTGGGCTGGGGCGTGGGAGGGGGTGAGGGCTCCGGATGGGGGTGCAGGCTCTGGGGTGGGGCAGGGGTTTGGGATGCAGGAGGATGCTCCAGGCTGGGATTGAGGGGTTCGGAGGGCAGGAGGGGGATCAGGGCTGGGGCTCGGGAGGTCAGCGGTGCAGGCTCGCGGTGGTGCTTACCTCAAGCAGCTCCCAGAAGCAGCAGCATGTCCCCCCTCCAGCTCCTACACAGAGGCGCGGCCAGGCGGCTCTGCGTGCTGCCCCATCCGCAGGCGCCACCCCTGCAGCTCCCATTGGCCACGGTTCCCGGCGAATGGGAGCTGCGGGGGCGGCGCTGGGGTGGGGACAGCGTGTGGAGCCCCCTGGCTGCCCCTATGCATAGGAGCCAGAGGGAGAACGTGCTGCTGCTTCTGGTAGCCATGCGGAGTGCCCCCCGACCTCGCTCACCAGCTGGAGCGCGGGAGCGGGGCAAGCCCCAGATTCCGCTCCCCAGCGGGAGCTCGAGGGCCGGATAAAATTGGCTGGCAAGACGGATGTGGCCCGCGGGCCATAGTTTGCCCACTCCTGCTTTAGAGCCTACAAGTCCACTCAATCCTACTGCTCGTTCAGCCAATCACTAAGACAAACAAGCTTGTTTACATTTACAGGAGATAATGCTGCCCACTTCTTATTTACAATGTTAACTGAAAGTGAGAACAGGCCTTCGCATGGCACTTTTAAAACCAGCATTGCCAGGTATTTACTTGCCGGATATGCTAAACGCTGGCCACCATTCCAGAGCGCATGCTTCCATGCTGATGAGACTTGTTAAAAAAATAATGTGTTTAATTAAATTTGTGACTGAACTCCTTGGAGGAGAATTGTATACCTCCTGCTGTTTTACCCGCATCCTGCCATATACTTTATGTTATAGCAGTCTCGGATGATGGCCCAGCACGTTGTTCATTTTAAGAACACTGTCACTGCAGATTTGACCAAACGCAAAGAAGGGACCAATGTGAGATTTCTAAAGATAGCTACAGCACTCGACCCAGGGTTTAAGACTCTGAAGTGCCATCCAAAATCTGAGAGGGATGAGGTGTGTAGCATGTTTTCAGAAGTCTTAAAAGAGTAACACTGAGATGCGGAAACTATAGAACCCGAACCACCAAAAAGAAAATCAACCTTCTGCTGGTGACATCTGACTCAGATGATGAAAATGAACATGCGTCGGTGGCACTGCTTTGGATTGTTATCGAGCAGAACCTGTCATCGGTATGGACGCATGTCCTCTGGAATGGTGGTTGAAGCATGAAGGAAGATATGAATCTTTAGCACATCTGGCATGTCAATATCTTGCAACCCTGGCTACAAAAGTGCCATGCGAACACCTGTTCTCACTTTCAGGTGACATTGTAAACAAGAAGCGGGCAGCATTAACTCCTGCAAATGTAAACAAACGTGTTTGTCTGAGCGATTGGCTGACCAAGAAGTAGGACTGAGTGGACTTGTAGGCTCTACAGTTTTACATTGTTTGTTTTATTTTTGAACGCAGTTTTTTTCCCCACAATTCTATATTTGCAAGTTGTACTTTCATGATAAAGACATTGCACTACAGTACTTGTATTAGGTGAACTGAAAAATACTATTTTCTTTTGTTTTTTTACAGTGCAAATATTTGTAATAAAAAATAACAATATAAAGTGAGCACTGTCAACTTTGTATTCTATGTTGTAATTGAAATCGATATATTTGAAAATGTAGAAAAACTCCAAAAATATTTAAATAAATGGCATTCTGTTATTGTTTAACTGTGATTAATTTTTTTAATCACTTGACAGCCCTACTAACCACCCTATGGTTCTCTCTCAAGAGCCAATCCTCCACCTGACAGGCGCTGACAGGCCTGGCAGATTCTGGCTTGTTCTTCAGGGTGACAGAGTTGTGTCCTGTCATCACCAGCAAGGCCAGGCAGTGTGACTGAGATGCCATCAGGATTAATACGCTGGGCTTCCAACGTTTGGGTTTTGTTTTTAGTAACTGCATGGCTGTTCCTGCTGAGAACTCTTGGTCTTCACTTCAGGGCCAGCTATCATCTATGGGAATTTCCTTTCTGAAGTGTCTGACACACTGAGACCCAGGGGAGGCAGGATACCCAGCAAAACTCCTTGTGGTTCACGTGTTCTGGAAAGGCTGGGCCCGGGGAGTTTGTGTGTTTCAATCAGTACTCAAGATCCGGTTTTATTATGAACCAATAAACTTGTTTAAAATGGAGTCTGTACACATGGGAAAGCACCTTCTCACATAAGAATATAGTACACACAAAAGAACTATGTTACAAGAACAGACAGGTTGCAAAGTCAAGCATTTGACCTGCCTGGGCATATGCATTATGATAGTCTTTAAATACATGATCACATAATTTTTCTACTGTGCCACATTCAATGCACAGGATCGACTCTGCTCATGGAATGAGCAGCCACACAATGTTTTTTCCTTGTAGTTCAATGTATGCAGTAAATTAGCCCTGGACCACACTATTCAAACCCTACTCTGAAAATACAATTATTAATTGCCTTGTGGGCTTTTCTATGGTGCTCATCACTAATGTGAAACACTCAGATACTATAATGAATTTATTTGTACAATACTTTTGTGAAATGAGCAGTGCTATTATCTCCATTTTACAGATGGAGAACAGGCACCAAGAAACTAAGGTCAAGAGTATCCACGAATTTTAGGTGCCCAATTTGAGATGCCTAGGACCTGATTTTTCAGAGTATTTAGCACTATACATCACTTTATACATTCAAAGCAGAGCTCTGCACTTCAAAGAACTTCTGCAAATCAGACCACAGAGCTCAAGTCAGGCACCAAGAAAATGAGGAATATCATTAGACATCACGTCTTAAACAACTTGCCCAGCAACTCTGTGGACAGAATAGAATCCAACTTTCCAGGGCAGCATTCAACTGCGCTAACCAAGCTTTCCTCCTCCTGCCTCATTCACCACACACCTTCAAACTTCTGCAACAACTGAGGCAGAGGCCCTAGAGACAACAGCCTCCTTTGTTACACAGCCCTGATTCATCCCGAGAGCACCGTCCATCCTGTGCACTGAATGAGGCAGGGACGCTGCAGAAAAATAGTAAGCGATCATATAATTGGAGACTAAAAATATATATTCACAGATGGACCTGTGTAACCCTAAACCAGTCCCCCTAAGTTCAGGCATATCCTAAATTTTGAGAGCTTGAATTTGCAACCAGAATGTTCTTTTAATGTAGTGCGTTTGTGTGTAAGTGTAATTTCCTAGGTTTTTAAAAAGCAAAACTGGAATAAGGAAGATCCATTTTGTGGCATCCTATTGATATCTGTGTGGGTCATCAGTAGGTTGGAACTTTAGATCCATCAAACAGACCTCTGCAACTTGAACAAATGACTAACAGTAATAAGTTGCCATCCTCTGGATCAGCTCTAGAGGGGGATGGGACACTTTGCCAGCAGGTTTCACTCACATTTGCTTACAGCAGAGGAATGGTGAGACAAAGGAATCCTGGGTTAAATTCTAGGCTCTAGGCAGGAGCAAATCAGAACAGTGAAGGGTACAAGAGCTGAGCAAGGCGCACAGGTCAGGAGACAGATGACATTACATAATTGGCAGAGATCCCGGAGTTTTTTTGCCTTCCTCTGCAGCATGGGGCATGGGTCACTTGCAGGTTTAAACTAGTGTAAACTAGTGTAAATGAAGCGACAAAGGATCCTGTGGCACCTTATAGACTAACAGAGGTATTGAAGCATAAGCTTTCGTGGGTGAATACCCACTTCTTCGGATGCAAGCAGTGGAAAAGAAGAAGAAGTGGGTATTCACCCACGAAAGCTTATGCTTCAATACCTCTGTTAGTCTATAAGGTGCCACAGGACCCTTTGTCGCTTCTACAGATCCAGACTAACACGGCTACCCCTCTGATACTAGTGTAAATGGTGGATTCTCTGTAACTTCAAGTCTTTAAACCATGATCTGAGGATTCAGGAATTCAGCCAGAGGTTAGGGGTCTATTACAGGAGTGGGTGGGTGAGGTTCTGTGGCCTGCAACATGCAGGAGGTCAGACTAGAGCCACTAGATGATCACAATGGTCCCTTCTGACCTTAAAGACAGTGAGTCTAAGTGCCTAGGGCACAGTTCTGCAGTCCTTGCTCAGACTGAACTCCCAACCACTTCAATGCAAATTGACCCTGACGGACCATAGGACAGGGTTCCACGTGTTACAATTCCACATTTTAAATGGTAGAAGCGACAAAGGGTCCTGTGGCACCTTACAGACTAACAGAGGTATTGAAGCATAAGCTTTCGTGGGTGAATACCCACTTCTTCAGATGCAACGGATACCATTTTAAATGGTAATGTGTTCTAAGCTAGAAGGGGTAAATTAAAACTCAGTGCATCCATGAGATGTCCAAAAGATACATGCTGCAAGTCAGAGAAGTAAAGAGGAGAAACCTCAGGTGCAGAGGAAGTGGCAGATTTAGATTTAGTGCCTATTTCCCTGGTAGCTATAGTTCTCTTAACTGAGTGCATGTATCAATGCAGGCTGAAGAGAAACCAAATCCTGCCTCCAGCCATTAGGTAACTGGGAGTGGGGTGACCAGACAGCAAATGTGAAAAATCTGGACAGGGGGTGAGGAGTAATAGGCGCCTATATAAGAAAAAGACCCAAAAATCAGGACTGTCCCTATAAAATCGGGACATCTGGTCACCCTAACCGGAAGTCCTAGAAAACCATATGCTTGGCCAGAAATGTGAGGTAAAAGCATTTGCTCCTAGTGGAATGGGGTGTGGAAGAGAGTCTCACTTCACCCTTAGTCACCTCGGAAGATCTGGTTTGCTGCAAGACTGGGCATCTAAAGCTAGCCAACAACTGGAAGAAAAATTCCCAGAACTGCATGTTATTTTATTCTTGAGCTGCAGCTTTGCTGCCTCTACTCACTCTGCAGTGAAAACTTGTTTGGCAGCTAGACCCTGTTTAACCCAACCTGTGTCAGGGAAGGGCTAGGTAAGCACCCATCTCAATGTCTCAGTTTGGCTTGGCAGCTCCCAGGATTCTCAGGCGACAACAGATGACAAAAACACTATCACAGTTATCCCCATTCCCTCTGCTCCTGTTACCCATGTGTAGCACAGGGTTTAACTCCTTTTGGAGTATGAAAGACCCCATCTGCTGTCCAAACCTCACTGTACTGGGACCTTATTTCTTTCTACCCAGACAAACAGTTCAGCAACTTTGAAAAAAAACCAAAACTTCCAAGCATTCCCCAAATGGGGCTATTCCAGACTAGCAACATTTCTGAGTCTCATTAGCCTGCACTCTGCTATGCTTAGGGCATGCTGTCTTCACCACAAGAACCACTCTCAGCCCGTAAGAGTGCAATTCGCCCACAGCAAACAAGCCTCCATCCTCATTTTCCCCATGCAGAAGATCAGAGGCAGCACATCCAGTGGCTAGAGCAGGAGACCTGCATCCCTATATCCCCAGGAAGCCAGATTTGTCTAATCTCGGCAAAAAGGCAAGACCCATTATCGACCTGCCATTAATTTATAGCGTCATGTGCATTGACAGAGCTAGGTGAGGGCCCTATTTTAGTGCTCCTTAGGCGAAACTCCCACTGTGCCACCCCTGGAAAGGTGGACAAGCTAACGTTTCCCATCAAAGGGAAAAGATAAGAGCTTTATTTTTAAAAAGCAAGCACAGCATTTGCAGAATCCAAAGTTGCCAAGTGAGTAACAATCAGAGAACTCTTTGTGTGCATCTGTGGTTCTTGTTTTCCTCCTGTTCTAAAGCAGTTTTAAAGCGGGTTCCACTCCTGACTCTAGCAGAAGGGATTTTATGCAGCCTCTCAGTTACCCCCTTCTGTAAAACGTGGGGGATCACACTAGCCTAAGGTAGGAGGCCTGGTTTGTGGTAAGGGCTATTGAATGCCTAGAATTAACAGCAGTCAATGGAAGAGCTGGACTAGAACTCATGGCCTCCTGACAGCTCCCAGCCAGGAGGCTGCTGCTCCATGTGTGGCATTCCTTGTCATTGAGGAGCAGTCACTTATTCACCCACAAGGGTATCCCAGAGCAGTAGGAAGAGAGTGAGCAGAGAAAGGAGCCCATCCCTCACACCTAGCAGGTGGTGATGGGGGAGCCTGGAAAAGCTAGTGGGAAATCCAAGGCTACCCCAGGAGCACCTGTGGAGAAGAGTGCTGGACGATTTTGGAGATGGAGAGAGGAAAGGGCAGGCCAGCCTGAGGCAGCTGCTCCTATTACACAGCTTTCTTCATTCTATTCATCCCCTATAGACTGCCCGACTCCTAACCCTGCTCCCCCTCACCTCCAGGCCTGCCCTGTCTGCCCCCAACCTCCATGCCTGCCACTTCCTTCTTCTCCCTCCATGTTGCCTGGATGCTACTAGCAAGGAGAGCAATGAAAGCACAGGAAAAGCCTTCCTGCCCTGCCCAGCGCCTGGGCCCTCAACAGCCCCAGCAACCAGGAGCAGCAATTGAAGGGAAAGTTTTTCAGCCCTGCAGCACTACTGGATGCATGAGATCCAAGCTAGGTAACAGACTGCATGCAAGGGGAGGGATAATGTCATATACCCCAACGCAGGACAATCTGCATTTCTGCCGGAGGGAACGCTGCTGCTGCTGAGCAGGATGCTCTCTGTGCATTCTGGGGGTTGGTGCATGCTCAGTACAGACAATTTTCAGAGATTTTAGATCCCAGCCTCAAACTCCACTAAGCGTATGGAAACTACCATTTTCAGAAGCTTATAACTTGCCCATATCCAACTGATTTCCACAGGAACAGAAAAATGTACCTCCTACGCCAATGCTAACCCTGTCAAGTTTCAAATCCTTGCTCCAAAACATGGAAGTACTAGAGCTTCTCAAAACAGCTGTAAGAATTTAACATTGGCAAGACAACCTATTTTTCTCCAGTCTTGCTCTTGGAAGTGGCTGGACTATTTTTTGCTGAAATGTCCCAAAATAGTCAGCCTGAGGCAGAAACTTCATCACATGGAAAATTTCAACCCAAATGGCTTTTTAGCTTATAATAAAAAAGCGTTGACTACAGGTGCCATTGCCAGAACTGCCTATAATTATTTCAGAGCAACATTTACATTAAGACTTGTTAAAACAAGTACATCAGAACTTGGTTTAATGCAAAAATAAGATGAGCACATTCACTTTGGACTTTGTTACTATGTTACCTGTAGTGAAAAAGTTAGTGCAAGTTCAGTTTCCACGTGTCCGCTTGGTGGCAGCACAATTTCATGAGACCGTAGTATTCGCTTTGAGCCCTACATAGAAAGAAAACCTGGTCAGGTAAAGGTCTGAGCATCAGTCCCGGCTTGTTCCTTTCACCCTTTGGGAACAGGCTAGTGCAACCTGGCTCATTGCCAAGGTTTGGACGCGATCAATAGGGGGCACTCTTGCAAACAGCAGGGTTTGTGGTGAAAAGACAGTAGAACCTCCGTGTTCCAAACACCTCAGGAATGGAGGCTGCTTATAACTCAAACGTTCATAACTCTGAACAAAACATTATGGTTGTTCTTTGAAAAGTTTACAAATGAACAAAATGCTGTTTTCCCTTTTTTATAGTAGTTTACATTTAACAGTACTGTACTGGATTTTCTTTCCCCCCCCCAGTCTCTGCTACTTCCTGATTGCATACTTCCGGTTCGAAATGAGGTGTGTGGTTGACTGGTCAGTTTGTAATTCTGGTGTTTGTAAACCTGAGGTTCTACTGTATGGTGCTGCTGGATGGAAGCTAACGCTAGTCCAGCTTGAAGCTAGTCCTGCTCTGCTCCCTGACACCATCTACACCCTGTCCCCCAGCCACCCTTCCCCTTGTGTTGCCTCCCCTGTTGCCAAACCCATTTCTACACCAGGCAGCACCAAGGGAAGCAGCAGCTTCTCCCAGCAGAGCAAGGACACAGAAGGGCTCTATGCTGAGCAGCAGACAGGCTGCAAGTGAAGTGGGCTCCCTGTTCAGGGATGGAGGCCTGTTCAAACAGCCATTATGGGTGCCAATAAAGGGGAGATGAGCCTCATCTGAAAGAAACGGAGGTAGCTGCAGGAATGGCTCATGTGCCACATGGTAGGAGCACCCCAGACTAGTACCATAGAATCACAGGGTTGGAAGTGATCTTAGGAAGTCATTGAATCCAACCCCCTGCTCAAAGCAGGACCAATCCCCAATTTTTACCCCATATCCCCAAATGGCCCCCTCAAGGATTGAACTCACAACCCTGAGTTTAGCAGGCCAATGCTCAAACCACTGAGCTATCCCTCCCTATTAATTGAGGACATGGGAATTCCTCCTTAGGGATCTATGGGCAAACTGATTATAACAGTAGTGTATGGAAAACTTAAAACTAAGCTATCACTTGAAATTTCTGTGGGTCTTCTTGGTCCTGCTGCCAGGCTGGGGGGCTCCATAGGGAAGCACATAATCTGGGATCAGCAGCAGTGAGTCTGTAGACAGTTCGCAGTAAAGTGGAGGTGAGTTGTGTCTGTCTTCAGGAGCATCCCACTTTGTTGCTCTGGCTTTGGGTTCTTACACGTTACTGTTCTGAATTCTAAGAAAAATATTGTGCTACGCTGCAGCCTTCAAGCAAGAATACATTTTTATCTAACTTGTCTGTGTTTATGCTGTGAACGTAACAGTAACAGATTGACTATGCCCTCTTCCAGCAAAGACCTACCCAGATGAAAGCAAAGCACTTGGCCATTGGGGGATTTGGACATATTTGCAATTAGTAATACAGTAGTAGCATACAGCAATATTTCTGCAGCACCAGCCGCAAATGTTCAAAAAGCATGTGATTCTTTTAAAAAATAAGCTTATGATTTTTAAGCCAATAAGTAGAGTCTTCTTTTTATCTGCCTGCTGGGTTTTGAGTCCTTAGGTCAGGTTTACCAGCTTCTCTGCAATCATTAAAGATATAAATTAACTTTTAAAATGAAAGCTGAGATTCTCACCTAATCAAATGACTTTGGCAGCTGGGGCTTTAAGAGAAAACACCAAACACAGACTTGCAATAAGACGGGGAGAGCTGATGTGACGGATTCGGAGCAGCACTAATAATTTATGAATAGTGCATGCTAACTGTGACACTATACTGGTGCAACTCTACAGGCGGCTATCAGCAAAAATAAGCAGGAAGGAAAAAGAGCTCCAGATAAGCTACACTCCAGCAAACACCTGAGGGCTGCTAAGGGACAGTGGCAGACCTATTACCTCCAACGATTCCGGCTTGATTTCTGTTGAGGCTACAGAAGGGCCAAAGGCCAGGAACACAGAAGAACTATGCAGGGTTTAAAAGGGACCCTCAGGAGAGGGGATAGTTTTTCAGGGGAAACCAGACAAAGACAGCTACTCAATCAGGGCTGTCTGAAGATGGTAGGTTTGCATACTGTACTACCTGGGGACTGCAAGCCTTGAGGCAGGGGATGTGCGTGTAGACAGTTTTAAAATCCTCCCTGAATGCTTTGTTTCTACCGTTAACAAACATTACTTGGATTTTTAAGACATCTGTCTGGTCTCTGTATACAACTGGTCAGACTCCTGAAGGAAGAACTGCAGGTGTCTGAATGCAGTCAGACCTGTAGGTTATTGGTGGATGCTGAGGGGGCTGTATCCCAGGGCCTGGTCTAAGAATGGGAGAACTGGAAAATTCCGCCCCAGGAGAAGTAAAGGCTAGAGGCCTGACACCTGAGGGTGTGCACTCATCTGAGAAAGGGGAGAGGGGCACCCAGCCCTGCAACCGTGACAGTTAGCAACACTGACGTTCTGTCAGTGCCAGAGCTCCTTCTAGTTGTGACAGTGTGGCTTTATTTGTTATGCCACGCAGAGGTTATATAATAAAAGGAGCAACACAGCTCCCTCCTGAATACACCACTGTATTCAAAGCAGACAAAAGGGACCCGAATGTCTGATAATGTCTCAGGAAATGCTGTAGAATAACACAGTCCAAAGGGGTTTCCCTAGGACAGGTACAAGCCGGGAGGTGTTGGCAAAGAAGGGCTAGTTAAGATGGAATTTTGTCATGTCCTTTGGAGGGAATCTAGGATGTGTTTGTAACACCGTATCTTTGCAATTCTCTTTATAAAAAAGTGGATTAAGTCACTAGACTGAAAGCTCATGCACTTGGCGAGCCGATATCACTGACATCTGAAAATGGCCTTCGTATCAGGAACTTGAGCTCATGTGCACCAAGTGACCCCAAAAGAGCTTTATCAGCATATATGAACATTCAAGTGTGTCAAGACCACAAACCTACTGACTGCATGCGGAGCTGCAGAGACACTGGTCCACCTTCAATTAGTTCAGCATAGGACAAAATAAATGTGGATGGTAATTAGGTGACAGTACAAGGTCAGCTCATTGGCACCCACATACAAGGCAGTAGCTGTAGCCGTCACATCCTCTACAAAGGCCATCTGGAGATTATGCAAGGCCAGGTCAATGATGGATGAGAGGAAGGATAGTCCAGTGGTTACAATTCTAGCTTGGAACTTGAGAGTAGGGTTCCAGTGCCTGCTCTGCCACAGACTTCCTGCAGGACCTTGGGCAAGTCACTTAGTTGCTCTGTGCCTTAGTTTCCCATCTGTATAATGAGATAATAGCCCTGCCTCACCAGGGGGTTGTGAGGTTAAACACATTAAAGATTGGGAGGTGCGCAGATGCTATGGTGACAGGGGTCAGAGAAGTACTCAAACTGTTTCCATCACAACCTTTTTTCCCCATATACTTAATACTTTCCAGGAATTTGCTACTTTTGCTGTTTTACTGTCTATACCACAGGATTTATTTTTTTTTAAACTTGAGGAAAAACTCTCCCTACAGTGAAAACAGCTGCCGCTTCAGACCTGAAATTTGGCACGCCCATGGTGTTCTGTGTGTAGTTCACATGCTGCTCAGTTCCAGGAAGGGCGCATGTAAGTGACAGGACCATCATTTGGGAGCGTGAGCAGTGGAACAGAGCTAAGTGATACGAGCCCCAGATGGGCTGACCATGTATGCCCATGTATACATCCGCGGGGGCTGCTTATGGAGCCTTGGAACCCCTCTCCACAAGCCCCTTCCTCACCTGTGAGAAGGGGCTCAATAAATCCCTTAGCTCCTGAGGGCAAGGTGGTACAGAGGCCCTTGCTCCTGCTCAGGATACCCATGTGGGGTAGGCACTGCAGGGCTCCCTCTCTGCCTCCTGCCAATGTTCCCTCTAATTGGTGCCTGAAATCCCCACAGCCCCTGAACTACCAGCTTCCTTCATCTCCCTATTAGGAGCACAGAGGGGAACTGGTAGCTATGGGGCTGTGAGGAGTGCCAGGAAGCCCCTTCCCCCCCCCCCATCCCTCCCCACAGATACGCTCAGTTTTTGATAGGGAGTGTTAAGGTATGTGCTATTCCCCACCTCCTCTTGGCCATATAACCTGAACAGTGCTGCACAGGAATGGCGAGCAGTGTGATTAGCTTCACTAACTCTATTTCCTGCTTTTCTAGCAGCTGTATGCTGTTTTTCCTCAGCCAACCTTCCCATAAGGGGCACTGAAATCGGTTTCCTGATATCATAGCACAGGGGTTCTGGGAACTGAACTCCCTCATTCTAGAAGGGAGGGAACACTGAACTAACAAAGCTGTTTGGATGCCCGTTCGTTAGAGAAGGGAGGGGCTGAAGGAAATCTGCGATGGAAATATTTTCTGATTTAATGAGGAAGTGGTAGAATCGGTACCCCAAATAGCAACAGAGCTGCTAGGGCCTGCTGGAGAGGAGGACTTGACAGCCTCAACATGCAGGGATGAGGTTGTAGCAGAGTTTCTCGCTGCTCTCAGAGCGGCAGTGACAGCTGATTGAATCCATAGCTTTGTATTTGAATATTCTGGGTCTTCTTGTAACGTGAACCCTTTAAGTTTAAACTTTCGGGCTAACGTTGTTTTTTGGTGTTGTTTTGACACAACTACTAGGTTCTCTGCAGGGTTTTTGGCTGCAGCAGCGGATTTAATCAACTTCAGCCCAAGATTAATGAGGTTTTATGCCTGGGAATCGCCTTAGCTTTTAAACAATGCTTAAGCACTGTTCAGTGACAGGAATCCCTGTACTTTGGGCTGAGCTTACAAGTAGACTAGGAATGGACCCCATTCCTTCCCAGCTTGGCTCCTGCCTACATGCACACTGATGTGTGTACACAATGTACGTATAAAATCAATGCATTAATTTAGACACTTACGGGTCCATATAAACACTTACATTGCAAGTTCATACACTTTAAAATATATGTTATTTTTAAGTCAACTGATATCCATTCTCTTGCATTTTGCACCCCTTTGAAGTCAATTTGCTACCAGGACTACTGTAGCAGTCCAGTTGGGAAGTGATTCTGTAGTTATTACTTAGCAAAAAAGCACAAGGAAAATCCTTTGAAAGTGCAAGAGGGAGCATGTTAACTCCCGTCCTTCTGTAGCTCCATTTGACTGGCTCTAAGCTATCTAGGAGGGAAAAAACCTCTGTTCTGCCCTGAGACAAGATGTAGCACAGGGGTCAGCAACCTACCGCACGCGTGCCAAAGGTGGCATGCAAGCCGATTTTTAATGGCACGCTGCTGCCAGCCAAGGTCCCGGCCGCCGGCCCCGCTCAGCCCGCTGCCAGCCTGGGTGAACAGAATCCCAGGCCGGCAGCGGACTGAGCGGCGCCGGCGGCTGAGACCCCGGGTGGCAGCAACCCTAGACCAGCAGCGGGCTGAGCCGCTCAGCCCGCCGACGCTCTGGGGTCCTAGCCGCCGGCCCCACTCAGCCGGCTGCCGGCCTGGGTGAACAGAACCCCAGGCCGGCAGCAGGCTGAGCAAGGCCGGCAGCTGAGACCCCGGCTGGCAGGAGCCGGTGGCTGGCACCCCAGACCGGCAGTGGGCTGAGCAGCTCAGCCTGCAGCCGCTCTGGGGTCCCGGCTGCTGGCCCCTTGCCAGCCGGGGTCCTGGCCGCCAGCCCCTCTCAGCCTGCTGCCGGCCTGGGGTTCCAGCTGCTGGCCCCCTGCCAGCCGGGGTCCCGGCTGCCAGCCCCACTCAGCCCACTGCCAGCCGGGTGAACGGAACTCCAGACCAGCAGTGGGCTGAGCTGCTCAGTCCACTGCCGGTCTGGGGTTCTGGCAGCCGGCCCCGCTCACCTTCCTTCCAGTCTGGAGTTCTATCGCAGGCCCCCTGCCAGCCAGGGTCCAGGCCTCCGGCCCTGCTCAGCCCGCTGCTGGCCTGGGGTACCAGCCGCCAGCTCCACTTACCTCACTGCGGATCTGGGGTTCCAGCCGCTGGCCCCCTGCCAGCTGGGGTCTGGACTCCAGTCCTGCTCAGCCTGCTTCCAGCCTGAAGTACCAGCAGGCCAGTCTGGGGCTCTGCTCCTGGCCTGGGCCCAGTGTTCTGCAGCCGCCCCTAGCTTCTACTTTCCGCTACTTCCAACACATAAGAGAGCTATCAACACGTTGCACTGTTAGCATCGATGAGATTGGAAGGTACATGCAAGAACTGAAATCAGAATTTTCTGACAGATTTCAAGATTTCCAGCGATTTGGCCCAATGCTTTCTTTTCTAATTAAACCTGAAAAGTTCAACGAAAGCACTTGGATTTGTCTGTATTTCAGTGGATGGGTGTTGAAGATTTTGAAATGCAACTCATTCAGTTAAAAAGCTCAGAATTGTAGACATCAAAGTTTGTGGATCTGCAGAGCGCACTTGAAGCTACCGAGAGAGATCATGGGGCCTTATTCTGACCTGCTGGACATCCCTGACAGTGAAATGTAACTGTTTGAAGAAAATTGCGTTTGCAATGCTTTCAGCATTTGGATCCACATACCTGTGTGAACAGGTATTTTCACACATGAAATCTGTCCTCTGTCCCTCTCGGAGCCGGTTAACAACTGATCACTCAGCAAGGAAAAGCAAGGGCAAGGATCACACTAAACTGATAAGATCTGCATTTTAATTTAATTTTAAATGACAACCTTGTTTACTTTACATAGAACAATAATTTGGTTATATAATATAGATTTATAGAAAGAGACCTTCTAAAAAACGTTAAAATGTATTACTGGCACGTGAAACCTTAAATTAAGAGTGAATAAATGAAGACTCGGCACATCACTTCTGAAAGGTTGCCGACCCCTGATGCAGCATGTAAAACAGGCCAAGAGGTTGAGTTTCGTTGAAGTTGGGAGAACGAGGGTTTGCAACAGAAACTCAGTTTCATAATAAAAAGCTACTTTTGGCCTTAACAATGGGAAGTCTAACTCATCCTTTGAAGATATACTTAAATACTATGACAGCAGAAGTACACGAGAAAGGAAAAAATGTCAAGATCTTACTCATGTACCTAACACTGCACAGGTACCTAAACAGCATATTGTATTAGTGGAATAGTAGGTAATTGTCTCCTTGTACACGTGCATTACAAAATGCAACCTTAATTTTCATATTTCTTGACATTTCAGTGCTTAACACTGCAACTCTAGTGTTGCACTTACCATTTAAGGCTAAGTATTAAATGCAAGTTACCTGCATTTTGACTGCAATGACCACAGAAATGAGCTCCTTATCCAATTCCTTTAAGACGACCAGTTTCTTTAAAGTCAAGGTGCACAACCTGCAAGCAAGAACACAGGAGAAGCAGCTATGAGTTATGCCTGGAAAAGGAAAGGATATAAAGTCAGAGCACCCTGGAGGTACAGCATGCCTTTGGGATGAATTTCTTCCTTTTCCTTTTATGTATTGGAGAACAGAGTACAGACTACTGACCCACAAGCTAGGTTTAAAAGCTACAAGTTCTTAAAGCCAGACAACCAACAGAATTTAGAGTTGCACATTTTCAAGTTTGTTGGCTGTTTCACTTTGCAGCTCCTGGCCCATTAAGACCTACTTCTACCTGTTTGTCGACTGTTGTTTTCATGATTTCTTTTAAAAGTTAATAAGCAGTTCTGGCCATCCAAATGGAAAAACATGAGAGGGATTTAAGCTCTTCCCTCTGCCCCCTACTGCTGGCATGCCAAGCAGATGAAAGTAGTGTCACACTCCACGCACTGCTACTTTGCTTTGGTCAAAGCTCTTAAGAACATAAGAATGGCCATATTGGGTCAGACCAGTGGCCCATCTAACCCACTATCCTGTCTCTGACAGTGGCCAGTGCCAGATGTTTTCAGAGGGAATTAACAGAACAGGGCAACCTATGGAGTGATCCATCCCTGTCATTCAGTCCCAGCTTCTAGCAGTTAGAGGTTTAGGGACACCCAGAGCATGGGGTTGCATCCCTGACCATCTTGGCTAATAGCCACTGATGGACCGATCCTTCATGAACTTCTCTACACGTGCAGAGTTTTTCCGCTGTAAGTTTCACCGGTGAACGTAAAGCGCTGGTTTGTGTACTAACTTAATTCCTCAGGTGCCAGAGTGTTTACATTAGCAGCACTTCCATCGCTGATGAGAGCAGCGCTGTAGGGCAGCTATCCCACAGTGCAGCTCTCTCCAGTTTGACCATGGATCTTGCGGGAAGGGGGAGGGGTGATCACAGGGCATCCTGGGTCTCTGCATAACCTCCTCTCCCCAAATATTGATAAGTTCCAGGAGCTCAGCATTGCTCCAAGCAGGGGATCCTTTGCTCCGTGGAGCTGGCATCATCAGCTGGCCAGATAAGTGAGCCCTTGCCAAGAAAACAGGAAGGGGAGTTTCAAAGTTCCCAGGGCTTTAAAGGGGGAGGGGGGGATGTCTGTTTACCTGGCATCAGAGCAGCAGAGCTGCTGGCTAGAGTGGTCACCTAAGCACTGTGGGATATCCTCCGGAGGCTAAATGCTGTGCAAACAGGAAGAATGTGTCTTCACTTGCACATCACTGCAAAAGCATCCCCGCCCGGTAAGAGCTGTAAACCTCTCGTGGAGGTAGTTTTCTTTTTGCGGTGAAACTTCTGAGTTTCACTGCAAAAAGTCATTAACAAGTGTAGACGCTCCCATGGTTTTTGTGCAAAAAAGGGACTTTTTTCCACTTTAAATGGCAAGTGTAGATATGCCCTAATTCTTTTTTGAACAGTGTTATACTTTTGGCCTTCACAATATTGCCCGGTAACGAGTTCCTCAGGTTGACTGCATGTTGTCTGAAGTACTTCCTTGTTTGTTTTAAACCTGCTGCCTATTAATTTAATCAGGTGACCCCTATTCTTGTGTTATTTGATGTCATTAGTGATCCAATACCATTGTGCATTGAAATAATTCCTTGTATAAAGTACGGATGGAATTATTTCAGTACACAAATGTTAATATCAAGAAACAAGCGTTAGTGTCTGGATTTTAATATTGGGCTGGCCAGAAAGAAGCCCTTCTTCTCTGCATGCTCAGAGAAGATCCTGCTTTACTAAGCCATTTCTCAGACACCTCTTCCCAGCACAGCTCCTAGGTATGACTTCTCCTAGAAGCAGTGTATAAGTCTTACAACTCTATCATTTGGCTTGGTGTTTGGTGTGCATGGTTCCGTCAGATCCTCTCTCTTTATTCACTATGAGAACAACAGGGACTCCAATCTCTTTGGCGCGATCCTCCTAACTCTCCACACTTGGGTTGCCTGTGCCTGATTTTTTTTTTAAACCGTCCTCGTCATCACAGATATTGCCATTCCTCAGCATGAGTTATGCCAGGCTGCAAGGAGAAGTTCTGGTCTCACGAGAGATCAGATGTGAAAGGCCGCAATCTAAGTGGATTCCGCACCCACACTTATTACTTTGCTCCAATTCAATACTGCCCATAAGTCAGTGTTCCCCCAACCTCTGGGGCATGTCCCCCGCGGGTGGCCTGGGCCAGCCCCCATGGAGGGTGGGAGGGAGCACCACCTACCCGTGATCTGCTCCTAGCTCCGCTCCAGTCCTGCCCCCAGCAGAGGCCACAGCTCCCAGACCTTGGCCCCTAGCTCTGCTCCTGGCCCCCGCCCCTGGCTCCAGCCTTGGGCCCCAGCTCCCAGCCCTGCTCCCAGATTACATTACAGGTAAGGAGGCCACGACATAAAAAAAGTTCAGGGGCCACTGCCATAGGTGAAGGGGACCTAGTCAGTTTCCTTTAAGAGACCCCTGATTAATGGAAAATCTTTTGGAACAAAAGAGGAGAGGGCAATTTGGTGAGCAATTCACACACCCCATCCCACTCCCTGGCACCAGAACTACATACAAGGCTGCCCCTACAGTGCATGCAGAAGCAGCAAGTGTGAAACTGATAAGCCTGTTCCATTTCATTCTTTTCTTGCTTGGCCATTGGGAAAATGGGTTCTGCTATATGTGAAGCACGTTCCTGTGCTACTAGCAACACCTTGGAGTGAGAGGAGATCAACAGATAGTTGATCCAATCACCTCCTTCCCATTTGTGTCCTATCCTATACTCCCAGTAAGAGCGGAGGACCTTGTCTCTCGTACATCTGTACATTGCACTTCTTGCCCCAGCAAGAGCAGGAAGTGAAACTGATCCATACTGTGTTGGTTTCATTCCCTGGCTGCTGCTCCTGCAAGCACTACATGGACATCAGACCATAGGGCTTGAAGGTCATTGAGTACTCCAGGCAGCCCCATCATATAACCTTGGTCACAAACTCATCAAGCTGCATCTTCAAACTAGTTAGGTCATTTGCCCCAACAGCTCCTATTGGGAGGCTGCTCCAGAATCTCTCTCCTCTGATGGTTAGAAACCTAATTTCCAGTCTAAATTTACTCATGGCCACTATTCCATTTGTTCTTGTGCCAACATTGTCTTTAGCTTCCACAGCTCCTCTCCCTCCCTGGTGCTTATCACTTCAGCAGGACCAGCAGCACACACTCCATGCTGGGAGCAGGGACTCCTACCAAAGGGGGCAAAGTGCCCCACATCAGACCAAACTGGAGACTGGAGAAGCAGTGCACTCAGCCCCTAAGAGAGAGCAGATGTGAAAGAGCAAAGGCCACTCTAGTAACCCCTTCTGCTGGCAGGGCTCCAGAGAGACCCATATGCATGTTCCATCATGAGAGAGACTCAGAACATTGACATCCTCTTCCACCCAATCTCCCTCCACTCCCAACACCAACCATGGACAAAACCCCAAAAAACAAACCAACCTAAACAAGTAAAATAAAATGAAAAGCTCTACTCCACATAGAGGTTTTACCTCCAAAAGGATCCAGAGAACCACAAAGTCCCCAAGGGACTGCATTACTATCTATTTTACACAGAAATGTGTGCAACACTGAGACAATTCATAGTACCTCTGGGCCACAGTTTCCCCATGCGTACAACAGGGATAACAGCCCTGCCCTGCCCCACAGGGGTGTTGTGCGGATGAATACATTAGAGATGGAGAGGTGCTCAGATACTACAGGAATGGGAAGAAATGTAGAACTGACAAACTCAGCCCCTCCTTAGCCAGTTGAAGAGAGAGGGCAAAAGGGAGAATGGAGGCTGTCACACAAAGTCCATCCACACAGAAAGGTGGAAGCTCAAACTGAGGGAAAGTGGGAAGGGAACAGCACAGAAAGAGAGAAACGGGGGGGGGGGGGAGAGTGAAGCCCAGTATGTTTGACTGCAAATCTGGTTTTTACAGTGTGTGTGTGCCAGCACTAATTAGAAGTGATTCAGAGATAAATCTGTCCCCTACTCCAGATTGGAGGAGGGGAAGAGACCTCCACTCCTCACCCCATCCCAAAAGAAATGTCAAGTGTCAAGCACAGGCATGCTGCAGTAGAGTCAGTGAGTGACTCCTTGTGATGCCATTTGTTTTCTTTGTAATGCTGTAGCTGGAGAACACTCACACCCCAGCTTGCCAAAATCCACAAAGCTGTGGCTGGTCAGGTGATGAGAGCAGCGGTATAACAGGACAGGCATTGTCTCTGCTGACAGACCAAAACAATGGGCTCTTTTTGTCCATCATACCCAAAGCTTGAAAAGGGAAAAGGTACGTAAAGAAACAATTGTGCTCTCAGCACACACAGAAATATACAAGGGGCGTTCTGTTCTCCACCGACATTCTTTCAATTAGTCATTTATAAGCTTTGATCAAACCCATGCGGCATTGCTGCCCGAGAAAGCCTCTTTTACAGTGATCAGGGAAACAAAAGCAGTTAAAAAAAGACATGAGATACATCTGCTTTCTTTATCCATGATTGCTGGACAACTGGTACTAAAAGGCTCTTCACACCAAGAACAATGAAGCATTTATATCCTCTAGCAGAGGAGGAAGATCAGAGAAATCCACAATGTAAAAATCAGTTGTGCGGTCAGCATGTTTATTATTGCAGGTCTAACTTGTCTAGCTTCTATCTATCTGTTACTTTACAAATCAAAACAGGAGATGGGAGGAGACTAATGCTTGCAAAAAAACACCACCACACATTTTAAAAAGGTTATTCCGAAGTATACTGATTGCAGCCACAGCCACATTTGGAGTAATGCACCAACGGTGGATTCAGTGGCTAAAACCAATGGGGGGCCTCCATGTCCTGATGCGTACACAGAACACAGATTATCCAAAAAGGAGGCACAAAGGTATCACCCCCTTTGTGTTCCTGTCCACCTGCTTGGAATTTTAGTGATAACTAAGTCTCGCGGACCAGCAATTGTCTGCTCTTAACATTTTTATTAACTAACTAGAAAATGACACAATGAGCATGTTAAATTTCATGAGCAATACTAAACTGAGAGTAGTTAACACCAGGAAGGACAGAAATACAGTGACCTAGAGAGATTTGACACAGAAAAAATTATTTTCAGCTTGGAAAGATGCACTCAATATACATAGGGAAAAATAATCTAGTACACAGCTATCCAATAGGAAGGAAGAAACTTGGAATCAATACTGCGACAGACACCCAGGGCGATGACAGAAGTAGGCCGAATGACTTGTAAATATTTCAAAACTGCATATTGCACATGTGCAGCAGAACATTTTTTGTGCACTTGTTTCAGCATCCACCTGTAACTGAGTATGCAAATGCATAGCTAATTCAGGGCACACAGGTGGGTTCAAGACAGAGTTAAACCCACAAAAGCTTAGAACCCTCACTTTTTGTATTCCTTGTTTTTTATCTTAACTGTGCAATCATGCAATTTTTGCATTTAATAGATACATAATTTGGATTATTCTTGCTCATTTCATTTATGCCAAGGTTAGGATTGGGACTGACTTCCCCTCCCAGCTTTTATTGGGAGGGACCTTTTGTGTTTTTTGCTTTTTTCGAGGCACTTAAATATCCATTGGGAGCACAGATGGGTGCCATTCAGTTTCTGAATCTGAAATGGAACCTGGGCCATCCCTTAATCATAAACCAGGTTTTCATAAAAAAGTCGGAGGCTCTTGCCTAGATTCTGCATCAATTAGAGCTACAAACTACTACAGAATAAACATGTCCAATGAAAATAAAAGGCTGTCTTTCTAAAGTAAAGATGTGAGGGTCTGACACTAGCTTTAAACAGAAACCTGGTCTTCACCCAATTCCTTCAGCCCCACACAGAAGGTATAGAATCATAGAATTGTAAGGCTTGAAGAGACCTCGAGAGTTCTCCTAGTTCAGGGGTGCTCAAACTTTTTCTTTCTGAGGCCCCCCTGCAACATGCTATAACAACTCCTCGGCCCACCTTTGCCACAACTGTTTTTCTGCATATCCAATAGATTAAAAGCCAGAGCCAGCATTAGGAGGTAGCAAGCAGAGCAATGGCTCGGGATCCAACACCACAGGCTGCCCCGCAAAGCTAAGTTATTATTGCAGTAATATGGAGGGTGCGAATAAAGGGGTGTCTAGGGTAGCTAAGTTGCTCAGGCTTCAGCTTCAACCCTGGACAGCGGGGCTTTAGCTGGGGGAGGAGAGACAGGGCTTTCCGCCCCGGGGCCAGCTAGTTGAAAGCCGGCCCTGATCTCTTGATTTATTTTGATGAACCCCCTGAAACCTGCTCACAGCCGCTCAGGGGGTCCCAGATCCCTGGTTGGGGAGCCACTGTCCTAGTCCATCCCCCAGTGCTAAGGCAGGATCAAGTATATCTAGACCATCCCTGACAGGTGTTTGTCCAACATGTTCTTATAAGCCTCCAACGATGGTGATTCCACAACCTCCCTTGGTAACCTACTGCAGTACTTAACCACCCTTAGAGTTAATATCGAACTTAAGAATCTCCCTGGCTGCAGATTAAGTTCATTACTGCTTGTTCTCCTGTCAGTGGACAGGGAGAACCATTGATCCACGTGCTCTTTGTAACAGCCCTTAACATCTTTGCAAACTGTTATCAGGTACCCCCTCAGTCTTCTTTTCTCAAGATTAAACAAAGAATCACAGAAATGTAGGACTGGAAGGGACCTTGATAGGTCATCTAGTCCAGCCCTCTGCACTGAGACAGGGCTAAGTATTATCCAGACAAAATATTATCTAACATGCCCAGGTTTCTATTAACCTGTCTTCGTAGATCAGGTTTTCTAAACCTTATTTTTTTTGCTCTCCTCATGACTCGCCCCAATTTATCCACATCTTTCCAAACTGGAACAAATACTCCAGCTGAGGACTTACCAGCATCAAACAGCGCTGGACAGTTACCTTCCATTTCTTACATACAACACTCCTGTTAATTCACCTCAGAATATTAGCCTTTTTGCAACCGCATCATATTCAATTTGTGATCCACTATAACCCCCCACATCCTTTTTCATGGTGCTACTGCCTCACCAGTTATTCCCCATTTTGAAGTTGTGCATTTGAGTTTTCCTTCCTAAGTGAAGTACTTTGCACTTGTCTTTACTGAATTTCATCTTGTTCACTTCAGATGAATTTTTCAATTTTAATTCTAATCCTGTCCTCCAAAGTGCTTGCAACCCCTTTCAGCTTGGTGTCATCTGCAAATTTTATAAGCACATGTTCCATTCCATTATCCAAGTCATTAATGAAAATATTGACTAGTACTAGACTCAAGGGAGAGACCTCTGTGTGACTCCACTAGATACATCCTCCAAATTTGACAGCAAACCAGTGATAACTACTGAGTATGGTTTTTCAACAAGCTGTGCACCCACTTTATAGTAATTTCATCTAGACCACTTTCCCCTAGTTTACTTATGAGAATGTCATGTGAGACTGTCTCAAATGCTTTACTAAAATCAAGATAAGTCTCATCTACCGCTCCCCGTGCCCAATACACTAGGAGTGTAACGCTGGCAAAGAAGGAAATTAAGTTGATTTGACATGATTTGTTCTTGACAAATCCCAGCTGGCTATTACTTATCACTCTATTATACTCTAGGCGCTCACAAATTGCTTTTTTGATCATTTGGTCTGTATCTTCCCACGAATTGAAGTTAAGCTGATTGGTCTATAATTCGCCAGGTTCTTGGTGTTCTCCTTTTAAAAGAAAAGATAGATTCTATGTTTGCCCTTCTCCAGTTCTCTGGGACCTCACCTGTCCTCCAGAAGTTCTCAAAGGTAATTGCTAACAGTTCTGGCTTGTGTTCCTTACCTCTCCTTGCTAATATTAGAGGCTTCAAGCATCCAAACAAAATTAACATTTTTAGAGAAGACTCAGGGTATGTCTTCACTAGCAATGTTAAAGCACTTGCCACAAGGGGAGTAGCTCCCAGCACTGGGGCACTGTCTACACTGCCACTTTACAGTGCTGAAAATTGCAGCGCGCAGGGGTGTGTTTCTTCACACCCCTGAGCAAGACAGTTGCAGCGCTGTAAAGTGGCAGTGTAGACAAGGCCTTAAGCAAAGTAGCCATTGAACACCTCAGCCTAGGGTGTCATCTATTCTATCTCCTTCCCCCATCCTTTGTCTCTCTCTTTTTCCTAATGTATTTATAGAACCTTGTATTATACGGCTCTTGCCAGGTGTAACTCAGTTTGTGCTTTAGCCTTTCTGATTTTGTCTCTACATTCTTCCTTCCTGTTCTTTTGTACCTATCCTTAGGAATTCATTCATGTTCCTGCTTTTTGCAGGATTCCTTTTTAATTTTCAGGTAATTAAAAGCTCCTAATTGAGCCATATTTTCCTCTTATTATTCTTTCTGTCTTTCCTTAGTGTTGGGATAGTTTGCTGTTGTGCCTTTAATACGGTCTCTTGAAAAAACTGCCAATTCTCCTGAACTCCTTTTTCCCCTCAGATTTTCTTGCCATAGAACCTCACCTCCTAGTTCTGAGTTTGTTAGTTTCCTTTTTTGAAGTCCATTGTCCTTATTCTTCTGCTGTCCCCTCGTTCCTTTCCTTGGGATCATGAAGCCTATCATTCATGCTCCCTAGTTGCCTTTCACCTTCAGAGTCACAACTAATTCCTCCCAGTTAAATAGAACCAAGCGTATAATGGCTGCTCCCCGGTTATTTCCCTCCACCTTCTGGAACAAGAAGTACTCTACATCCAAATGAAATGGTGTGTACTAACAGCCTCACTACACATGCTGTCTGCCTTTAGGATAGCAATTACCTGCTGGGAAGGTAACATTTTGGCAGTCAAGGTCTGAAACAAGTAACAACCAGTGTAACCAAAAGAGGCAGCAAATTGTTTATTAATTTGATAATTCTGTTTGTGTTCCTCGGGGTATAAAAAGCAGAAAAATATACCTCTAAGAATGAAATTGGCTCACTGAATTAAATGTCTGTTTCTCCATAGGGAGCACAATAATTGCACCGAGACTTCACTCACACAGAGATCTTTGACCAACAGGAAGGAAACAAAATTAAAAATTAAAGACCTGCATTTTAATTAAACCCCATGAAACTCAAGAATGTGGATGGAAGAACCAGCTGCTAGATCAAGTGAGCCAAGCTCTAGACTGAGACTCTAATGCAGGAGTGGGCAAACTACGGCCCGCGGGCCAGATCTGGCCCGCCAGCCATTTTAAGCTGGCCCTCAAGCTCCCGCTGGGGAGCGGGGTCTGGGACTTGCCCCGCTCTGGCACTCCAGCTGGGGCTCAGGGTTGGGAGCTGCTCCAAGCAGCGGCATGTCCTGTCTCCGGCTCCTATACGGAGGCACAGCCAGGAGGCTCTGCACACTGCCCCATCCACAGGCACCACCCCTGCAGCTCCCATTGGAGCGCTGAGGGGGACATTGGAGGTGGGGGCCATGCCACTGCTTCCGGGAGCCACTTGAGGTACGCAACGCCCAGAGCCTGAACCCCTGAGCCTCTCCCTATGCCCCAAACCTCCTGCCCCAGCCCTGATCCCCCTCCCACTCTCCAAACCCCTCATCCCCAGCCCCATCCCGGAGTCTGAACCCCTTCCTGCACCCCAACACGCTGCCCCAGCCCTGATACCCCTCCCACCCTCTGAACCCCTCAATCCCAGTCCAGAGCACCCTCCTACACCCCAAACTCCTCATCCCCAGCCCCACCCCAGAGCCCTCACCCCCGAGCCCTCACCCCCACCCCCCAACTGGAGCCTCCTCCCGCACCCTGAACTCCTAATTTCTGGCCCCACCCCGGAGCCTGCACCCCCCAACCAGAGCCCTCACCCCCTCCTGCACCTAAACCCCAATTTTGTGAGCATTCATGGCCCGCCATACAATTTCTATTCCCAGATGTGGCCCTCGGGCCAAAACGTTTGCCCACCTCTGCTCTAATGAATCATATTCTCCGAGCAACAGAAACAGGACACCTTGTCCTGATACCCAGGCCACAGATTTAACGGGAATCCTGACAGCCCAGAAGATCTTGCACTTCAGACTTTACAGAGGCAGGTTCCCTCTGCACATATAGTCTCTTATGACAAAAAGTTACATACATCTGATCCTCTCGAGAAGTTACAAATTTCAACCAGTGGTCATGCTGCTTTCAGGGAATCTGTGTTTCAACATGGACATTGTTTGAACAAACGTATTGGAGACGGTTGAATGAGAGATGAACGTATCATACTGAGATTTTACATCACCACCCAAAACAAGCACTTTCTGTATACAAAGTATTACTTTGACACAATGAGACTTTTGTGCTATCATACGAATTTGCATAAGTCTGCAGCTCCACCTCTGCTTTGCTTCTGTCACTCAGATAATTATATTAGGCACAGGCAGCAACTGCTACATTTAAAGATACAAAGCAATGTTCCATTATAACCCTATTTACGTCCCATAAATTGAGTGTGTCACTTTTTGGCCTCACATAGTCCGTGTCCCAAGGTGAAATTTTGTTTGAGAAAAATCCCTTGAGCCACTTATGTGAGAAGAGGGTTTTACATAAAAAAATAAAAATTGTTTTGCATACAAGCCAACAGCTGAAGTGGGATTTGCATAGGAGTCTGAATAAGAAGCATTTTTCTGAGGAAATGGATTTGACCGAGTTATGAATGTTTGAAATAAATCAGACAGCCTAAATAGCAGAGTGCAAGTTTGTTAAGTATGTGCCTAAGGAATTAATTTCAGCACCTACGTGTCAGCAGTTTAGTAGCATTTAATTCACTATTTCCGCAAAGACTCCTAACTGGGCTGGACCTCCCCAGTATTTCAGGAAACCCAGGTATCAGGAAAGGGGGAGGAGGAGGAGGAAAATAATCATCCGAATCTCACCAAAACGTTCTGTGGCCTAAGGCTCGGACTGGGAAGTCCTGAGCTTTTCCCACCTTTTCAAATAATTGGCCATATTAGTTCTTTGCAATCGAATCTTACATGAGTCCTTGGGTTGCCACATGTCAGTCCCATTTACAGATAGAATCACTGAGGCAGACACAGATTAAAAGTTACAATACAACAGATGGAATAAGCCCAGATTTCTGATGTGCTGTACCCATGTCTTAGGCCTCTCAGCAAGTTACAAGTCTGTACTTAGATATACAATGGGGCTAATGGCCCACTTTGGTAAGGAACTCCGAAACCTACAGATGAAAACAACTACATTAATTCAAATGCTCATACATCAAAACCCATCTCTTCCAGGACAAGACCACCCACGCCTTCTCAGTGAGGATTATTTCCATGCCTAGTTGCAACTTTCAACCCTCTTCCATTTTGACCGCAGCCCTGCTACAGAAACCTTTGAGATTTTTTTTTTCTAATAGGAAGAGTATTTTTCATTGTCCTCACTCTCAAAAAGAGATGAGAAAGTCTGGAAACAGCTTCAATTATAATGGTGGGGACTCTAAGCTCCTAAGATTTTATGGGTGTAGAGATCAGGTGCTCTAACAGTGAATTGTAGCAGGTCACTGAGTGAAGGGGGCCCAGCACTGGACCACCATTCCCACTTGGCTAGTGAAGCCTGAATCCGCTGAGTCTAGTACAAGTCTATTTGTTCCAAGCTCTGCATGGGTGGTTCGAATAAGTGCAAGAGGTCTGAGGGGAAAGCATTAGTTTTGGTGGAATGCTCAATTTAAGTTCTTTGGGTCAGTGAATTTGGATCCATATTTTTTAAAATGGGACTGTACATGTCCCCAGGGCCTGGGATACATGCATTTTTATCAGCTGAATAGTGACAGAGAACTAAATGGTGACCAGGTGTGAAAATATGAGTTTATAAGCTTTGACCCAACACCCCAGTTGGAAGAGGTGAAGAGGTACATTTCCTGGGTGCTCTGGAGGCCTTAATCAATGGTGGCCGGACTACAGTAGCTTTAGTCAAGGAAGGTAACTCATTCATGAGGCACAAAGCCAAACAGTTCCAGATCACACTATTTACAGCTTAAAGAGAAATGCCACTGGAGTGTTTAATAAGGAAATGTCATGCACAAAAATAGCATTAATAATGCACTATTAAAAGGAAGAAACCCACAGGGGTCAAGAAAGATTGAGCTTTCAACTATAACAATCAACTCCTCTCCCTTGTGTGCTTTACAATCAATACAAATATATAATAAACTGGAATTTTTCCACACACTTTCATACAGCTACAGTGCATACAGCCTTCAAACCTTTAGAGTTTTGAGATTTAAAATATCCCACAAAGTCAAGTTTATAGAAAACCAGTTCAGTGTTTGAAACAGCATGGCCCAGTTTTATAGACAGGAGCTGAGTCTAGAAAGAAATGGAAGGAAAAATTTACTGCTTCCTGACTTTAAACTTTTGATGCTTAAAGGAGCTAAAGCCATTTTCTTCAGGCTTGGCTGGTCCCTAACTCTATCATATGCACAAAAAGTGATTTTTGCAGTTATACTTTCTATTTGATTTTTCAAATCCTCTGCGGGTATTAGTGAATTACCTGTCAGGTAGGTATTAGACCCATTTTAGGATAGAAACAAGGTACAAAGAAGTTAAGCAACATTAACAGTAGTAGATTCTAGAAACGACAACTGTTGGGTTCCAGGACCATAGCCTAAGGGTACACATGACGAGCAAGATGTTTGTGTCCTGTCCACACTAGACTTTGCAATCTGAAATAGAGGCCAGAGAGCATTGTGAAGTATAATACAGTAACTCCTCACTTAACGTTGTAGTTATGTTCCTGAAAAATGCAACTTTAAGTGAAACGATGTTAAATAAATCCAATTTTCCCATAAGATTTAATGTAAATGCGGGGAGTTAGGTTCCAAGGAAATTTTTGGGGGGCAAACAAAAGGCATTATGTACTGTGGTGGGGAGGTGCCCCTGGCTTACCCCACACAGGCACAGCCCGCTGCAGACAATGAGGCGCTTCCCTGCCACCAAACAGCTGTTTGGCAGCACTTAGGACTTTCTGGGAGAGAGGAGCAGAGACGCGGCGCTTCCCCGCTCCTACCCCTCCCACCAGTGGCGGATTTAAAGTTAGTGAGGCCCTGTGCTCAGCTTCATTTTTGGGGCCCCCCGCAGGGGGAGCACTTTCTTATCTCCCCCCACCCTGTTTTTCATTCTTTTTTTCTCCATTCTCCTCCTGGGGCTCAGGGTGGGGGTGCAGGGTCTCGGAGGGAGTTGGGGTGCAGGAGGGCGCTCAGGGTGGGAGTGTGGGAGGAGGTTCAGGACTGGGGCAGGCAGGAGGTGCAGAGCACTTACCTGGGCCAGCTCTTGTTTGGTGCAGGGGGTGTGCAGGTGGCTCTGGGCAGTGCAGCACCACCCCCATGGCCGCAATACTGGGAGCTGCCCCCCCCCCCGGGCAGGCAGGGCCACCGGGAATGCAGGGGCTTTAGGGGCTGCAGGGCCCTGGGCTAAGGAGGCCCCGGGGCCCTGGCCTGCAGCTCTAAAGCCCCTTTTGGAATGCGGCCCTGCGAGCACGGGCCGGAGGACTCAGGAGGAGCAGGGGCAGCTGCGCAGCCAGCGGCCGGAGAGAAGCGGCGCTTTCCCCTTCAAAGCCGGCCAGAGAGAAGCGGCGCTTTGAAAGGGAAAGTGCGCTTTGAAGGGGAAAGCGCCGCTTCTCTCCGGCCGCTGGCTGCGCGGCTGCCCCTGCTCCTCCTGAGTCCTCCGGCCCGTGCTCGCAGGGCTGCATTCCAAAAGGGGCTTTAGAGCTGCAGGCCAGGGCCCCGGGGCCCCCTTAGCCCATCATAGACGATTAGGGTTGGAAGAGACCTCAGGAGGTCATCTAGTCCAACCCCCTGCTCAAAGCAGGACCAACCCCAACTAAATCATCCCAGCCAGGGCTTTGTCAACCCAGGCCTTAAAAACCTCAAAAGATGGAGATTCCACCACCTCCCTAGGCAACCCATTCCAGTGCTTCACCACCCTCCTAGTGAAATTGTGTTTCCTAATATCCAACTTAGAACTCCCCCACTGCAACTTGAGACCATTGCTCCTTGTTCTGTCATCTGTCACCACTGAGAACAGCCTAGCTCCATCCTCTTTGGAACCCCCCTTCAGGTAGTTGAAGGCTGCTATCAAATTCCCCCTCACTCTTCTCTTCTGCAGACTAAAGAAGCCCAGTTTCCTCAGTCTCTCCTCATAAATCATGTGTCCCAAACCCCTGATCATTTTCATTGCCCTCCGCTGGATTCTCTCCAATTTGTCCACATTCTTTCTGTGGTGGGGGGGCCCAAAACTGGACGCAATAATCCAGATGTGGCCTCACCAGTGCCGAATACAGGGGAATAATCACTTCCCTCAATCTGCTGACAATGCTCCTACTAATACAGCCCAATATGCCGTTAGCCTTCCTGGCAACAAGGGCACACTGCTGACTCATATCCAGCTTCTCGTCCATTGTAATCCCCAGGTCCATTTCTGCAGAACAGCTGCTTAGACAGTCGGTCCCCAGCCAGTAGCGGTGCATGGGATTCTTCTGTCCTAAGTGCAGGACTCTGCACTTGTCCTTATTGAACCTCATCCGATTTCTTTTGACCCAATCCTCCAATTTGTCTAGGTCACTCTGGACCCTATCCCTACCCTCCAGCGTATCTACCTCTCCCCTCAGCTTAGTGTTATCTGCAAACTTGCTGAGGGTGCAATCCATCCCGTCATCCAGATCATTAATAAATATGAAGAAAACCGGCCCCAGGACTGACCCCTGGGGCACGCAGCTTGATACCAGCTGCCAACTAGACATCAAGCCGTTGATCACTACCCCGTTGAGCCCGACAATCTAGCCAGCTTTCTATCCATCTTATAGTTGTGATACAGCATGGTCAGAAGGCAGCAGGAGAGTGATCTAGGATGAGAAGCCTTATTCCCTGTAGATTAATTAAAAGCACCTGAAACCAACTAGAACACCTGAAGCCAGTCACATGATAAAATCCCCATTTCAATCAGCCAGAGGAGTTGGAGCAGAGTGGTGAGGAGTTGAAGCAGAGAGCAGTTTGAAGGAGTTGAGGGAGAGTGATTTGGTGGTGGAGGAGAGAGCAGTTTGGAGGAGTTGAATCAGCGTGGTTTGGTGGTGGAGCAGAGAGCAGTTTGGAGGAGTGAAGCAGAGTGGATTGGGGGTGGAACAGAGAGCAGTTAGGAGGAAAGCAGAGGAGAGTTTTGAGAAGTGCTGCGGCGGGCTAAGAAGACCAAGATCCTAGGTAAAGGGACACCTGGCTTGTGCAGAGGGAAGGCAGGAAGCCCCACAAGCTGAAGGTCAGGAGAGGGAAGTAGCCCAGGGAAAAGAATCACTAGTACAAGTGGTTCACCTGCTATCCTAGGGCCCCTGGGCTGGGACCCGGAGTAGAGGGCGGGCCCAGGTCCCTCCCTCTCCATTCCCCTTCTTTGGGATACTAGTGGGATAGCTGTTACCCCAGTTCAGGGGCAAGAAATGGCACCCTGAAACCCCCCCACAAGAAGAGAAAGTGTGGGACCCATCATAGTAGTGCCGGCAATTTGCCAGATAGTCCATTCATCCAATCCATACTTTTTTAACTTGCTAGCAAGAATACTGTGGGAGACCGTATCAAAAGCTTTGCTAAAGTCAAGATATATGTCCACCTTTCCTCACATCCACAGAGCCAGTTATCTCATCATAGAAGGCAATCAGGTTGGTCAGGCATGACTTGCCTTTGGTGAATCCATGCCGACTGCTCCTGATCACCTTCCTCTCCTTCAACTGCTTCAAAATGGATTCCTTGAGGACCCGCTCCATGATTTTTCCACCCAAATACATTATACAGGCAATCCTCAATTTTACAACATTTGAGTTATGAAGAATGGCACTTATGATGTTTATAAACAGACATTCTGTTTTGACTTTACAACACTGATTTCAAATTTACTATGTCAATTTTGACTTAACGCTCGATCTGACATTGTTCCTATGGGAAAATCGAGTTACGACGTTTTGACTTAAAACGTGATTTTTAGGAACCAATTGTGTCATAAATCCGAGAACTACCTGTAGTAGCATAATTTTTTTTTCTACATCTGGAAAGATTGTGAGCTCGTTGGTTTAGGGACCATCTTTATTCTGTATCTGTACAGCACCTAGCACAAAGCGTTCCTTCCGGACCGATGGCTGGGGCTCCTGAAACTCCCAAAGTACAAAAAAAGTAGTCAGGAAGCATCTCAAACATTTTTTTTCATTCTTTATCTTTCTTTTATGTTCTTGCTGAGATTATTTGAATAATTTAGTCAGCACCCAGGTTTTAATAATTTAGTTAGCGCCAGGCACACATGCCTTTGAATAAGATGTATTATGAGGAACATCTTGAGAGATATCGTAACAATGGGACAGTCCTGGGACTTGGAAATCTCTTTAAATACCTTTTGTGTGGGAAGATCACAGTCCTAAGTAACCCAGAAAATATTACTGGGCAGACATCACAGAGAGTGCAGCCATGCACTTGATTCCCCAGAGGAATGACACCTTGAACACAATGGCTTTGGGGGCAGGGATAGCTCAGTGGTTTGAGCATTAGCCTGCTAAACCCAGGGTTGTGAGTTCAATCCTTGAGAGGGCCACTTAGGGATCTGGGGCAAAAATTGGGGATTGGTCCTGCTTTGAGCAGGGGGTTGGACTAGATGACCTCCTAAGGTCCCTTCCAACCTTGATATTCTATGATTCTATGGGCAGCTGGTTGGCCATAGGACAAACTGGGGAGAGAGGATGCTGTGTGAAATAAGATTATGCTGTTTCAGTGTAACTACACAGATTGCACCTAGCTATGTTAGTTTTGTAGAGTGTAAGACTAGATGTGTTGTGCATTGTTTGTTCAGCTTTACTATAATTTTTCTCTTTTCAGTAAATCTCTTACTACAACCGATGCGAGGGACTATTTGGGAGGTTCACACAGACCATCAAGAAGAGGTGAGAGACCGTTACCTCTTTTCACAGGCCAAAGTTAAGGAATGGGTGTCAAGAATCCTCTATCAACAAAGGAGTCCTTGCTGTGAGGTTTGCTGCTGTCGTGGCTGCACTCCTCACGATTCACAAGAAACTCCTAATCAAGGACAAGAACAGTATAAGGGGCTTCAGGAAATGCTGATCTGTGGTCTGTTCCTGAGGCTTACCTGCTTTACTTTACAACTTGAATGATCTTATCATAGATTTGTATACAGAGTGCAATTATTAAGTAGGTTCACTGCTTATCTGAGGACATAGCTGCAGCTCTTAACTGTGTGTTTCACTATGTGCACATATAAGTGTGTAAACTAGATGCCTGTCTTAATATGCACAAGCTCATCATGCAGAGTTTGCACAAGATTAGCCACTTTTCCCATGCCTTTGGAAGCTTGGTAAAGTCACGGTCAGGCTTGTTCATCTAGGTGGTTAGAGCAGAAGTATAAACAACAGTGCACCTCTCCTTCTGGTGCATGTCCATTTAGATTGCATTGACACAAGATGCTATAACCCATTCCATTTTTGCCTGTGATTTGCTATCTTGTAACAACTCTTTATTCATTGCTTTGCCTTTCTGTACTACAAGCACGGTATACATCCATTTCTAAATGCTATCTGCATTATTCCTAAACAAAACTACACCTATTGATAAAATATATACTAGAATCATTTCATTCTGTCTCCTCAGTGCCTCTGCCATTCTGTTTTTAATTTTATACTTTATACACCAAATCTATTCTTAAGGAATCTTGTGTTTTGACCTTTTACTCCTCCTCTATCTTCAGTATTGAATTTATTAATGGGGGTTTAAGCACTGCAAGTCTGTGAGCACTGAAGAATAGAATGGGGACACAGCACTTGTGTGTTCATTTGAGTTTGAATAGCTGGTTACTTTAGATAAGTCACTTTTTTATTTAGAATAGTCCAATTTTTCCAAGAAAAATAAACTACTTTTTCAGTTTTTTATGCAGCTGATTGTTGCCTTTGGGAAAAGTTCCACTAATATTGTTGAAGAAATGTAATATCTAAATAATATTGAATACCTGCTTGCCAGCTAGGATTGTTTGACAGCTGCTGAAGAGGATTTGAATGCTAGACAAAAAATGCAAATGTTTCCACAAAGTTCATAGTCACATTCTGTCTGATATGCTGTTGTTAATAGTACAGTGACTCTGCTACTGAGTGTCTTTAGTAATTATTGAATGATTTGATTAAAATTTCCTCTTAGGGAACTTGTTATAGGCTACAGGAAGTTTCAGTGGAAGGTGCCAAGCGAAGGCTGAGTGGCCAAACCATCCAAACGTCTCATCCAGTGAAAGAAGCAGCCAAACTTAAAACTCAAGTGTTGTAGCATATAGTAGTGTTTTTTTCTTACAGGCACAGAGCCTCACAAGTTGAGCTCTCTTGAAAGAGAAATGTTAATTTTGCAATGGCAATGTGGATTCTTTAAAGTGGAGCATGAAATAAGATGCGTGTGTACAGGGAAGCTCCAACGAGAGGAAATCTAGCTTTAAATATCAGTGGGGAAAAAACTCATTGAGATCAGCTTGGGAATGAGTTTCCTTAAGGAAAATTGCCTAAAAGGAGGTGGGATCAGAACAACTTGATCAGTTTGAGACTACCTGTTGAAAAAGATCCAGGGACCAGTCCTCCAAACCAGGGGAATGGACTAGCTGGCCTGACTATATGTACAATATTTCCAGCCTAATCACCGTAGAATCATAAATATTAGAGATGGAAAAGGCTGGCTAGGGGTTGTCCCATCCTTCTCCTTGCCAATGGAGAAATTACCACCAATGCATTGTCAAGTGCTTTCTCTAGTTGAGCCTTGATGATCACCGGAGATTCCATTGCTTTCCTTGGGAGATCGCTCACTGGTGAAGTATTGGCTAAATTAAATTAGCTTAAGAGGTCTTTGGGGCATGGAGCTTGTCTACTCTATTTGTACAGTGGTGAGCCCACTGCCAGCACTCAGGAAAATTTGGTAATCACTTGAATGCGGGAGGGTAATGAAATGTTGTTGTTTTTATTGTATGAGTAAAGGGCAGTAGAACTGTCCTTAGCCTGTGCTGATTGAGGGCATCAAGAGAGAGGGCGGGGACAGGTGTTTTGCTTTATGGTCTGCCTGAGTCATAAATACACACCTGAACATAGCCATTATATATGAACAACTTACCCTCATATCTCAATCTCTGTACTTTGACCAGTTAAGCCTTTACCCCCAATTGGGGATTTTGCAGATTATGTATTTCTTACACCATCCGATTCTAAACTGAACTTCGCTCCCCCTTGATAATCTGTACCTTATTCCCAGATAACCAGAAACTTCTACGCTTAAACTCTGTACCGTTGTTTTTATTCTTAACATCATCTTAATAAAATTCTTAAATTTGACCTGTGCCTCTCCACTGTTTAAAGACAGAGCTGATTAGGCTTCATAGAGAGTCTTTTGGTTTGTTAAGTGACCACTAGAGCTGAAATCTCTGATAATCAGGTCTAAGTGCTTAGACCTGCTGTGGGACAGTGTTTCTGTGGATGAGATGCCCCAGTCTGCACTAGCACCGAAGTTCATCTCACCCCGAAGGTCTGAAATCACTGAGAGATGGGTGGAACCACGAGAGACCGACTCACAGAGGTCACAGTGGCAGGTGGCAGCAGAAGGTGACAGTGTAGGGCTATTGGGGCAGAGCAATAGAGTGAACGGTGGCATGACAAACAACAGCGACCAGAGCATTGGACTTAGGGTGACCAGATGTCCCAATTTTATAGGGACAGTCCCGATTTTTGGGTCTTTTTCTTATATAGGCTCCTATTACTCCCCACCCCCTGTCCCGATTTTTCACACTTGCTTTCTGGTCACCCAAATTGGACTATGTTTTAGTGACCTTTCTCCAGAAGCTATAGTTGTGACTGGGAAACTTATATAAATATATGTTTCCTAGTAGGCCAAGATTTTAAAAATGCATTATTTGCCAAGATCATTATCTCACATCATCGCTATCTCAAGAGGTCATTATCTTAGGGAGTTTCTGTACTAAAATGTTTTATTATTATAATTATTTTTTATGTAAGAATGGCTATATTGGGTCAGATCAATGGTCCATCTATTCCAGTATCCTGTCTTCCGACAGTGACTGTTCCAGGTGCTTCAGAGGGAATGAACAGAACAGGGAAACATCGATTGATCCAGCCCCTGTCGTCCACTCCCAGCTTCTGGTCAACAGAGGCTAGAGACATTCAGATCATGATGTTGCATCCCTGCCCATCCTGGCTAATATATTGATGGACCATTGATGGACCAATCCTCCATGAACTTATCTAGTTCTTTTTTGAACCCTGTTATAATTTTGGCCTTCACAACATCCCTGGCAAAAAGTTCCATGGGTGACTGTGCGTTGTGTGAAGAAATACTTCCTTTAAAACTTTGTTTGAAACTTACTGCCTATTAATTTCATTGGGTGACCCCTGGTTCTTTTGTTAAGTGAAGGGATAAATAACACTTCCTTATTCATTTTCTCCTCACCAATCAAGATTTTATAAGACTCTATCATATCCACTCTTAGTCATCTCTTTTCGAAGCTGAAAAGGCCCAGTCTTCTCTCCTCATATGGAATCTGCTCCATACCCCTAATCATTTTTGTTACCCTTCTCTGTACCTTTTTCAATTCCAATATATCTTTTTTGAGATGGTGTGACCAGAACTACACACAGTATTTAAGATGTGGGCTTGTCATGGATTTATATAGTAAAAGTGGAGGAGCTTGGTTTGCCACACTGATCAGCTAAGCCAATACTGACAACCTATATGAAAAGGCTGCAAAACACCATGCTTCTGGACTGCATCAACATGCAGAAAGCTTTATAAGCCAGTCACTGTCAAAGGCAATTTTAGAAGAACTTAATGAGGCTATTAAGAATGCTGGAGACACAACTCAGTTTATGTGAACCAACATGGCTATTGCATCATACTTGCTATTTAAGCAAGAGATACCACACACTACACACTAGAGGCCTATGTTAAGTGCATTGTCACTTGTTAATCCTGAAGTTGGACACTGGTTACGAACAAGACTGGCAAATGCTCACTATCTTTCTGCAAAAAACTCAGCTGACTCTCTTGAAACATGTGGTGCAACAGTGAAAGACTCAGGAGTTGAAAAAGTGAAGAATTCTCTCACTATATTCAAAATATGTGTATACATGGCCGACAAATGCACCAATGCAAATAGGCATCAAGTATTAAGTCATTACGTATGTTATCTTGATGTCTGTGGTAGGCCAGTAGATGCATTCTAGATGTTCAGTTATAGAAGACACATCAGCTGCATCTGTGACATCTTAGAGTTAAATGCTTGTAAATTGAACCCCAAACAGATGGCTGCTTGTGCATTTGATGGAACTACAAACTTCTCTGGAAGACATAGTGGAGTACAAGCTTTGCTCAGAGAAAAGTGTAACCCTAATCTTTCCTATACACACTGTAGAGGCCATCTACTCCTAGCACTAGTACAAGCTGCAGAATCTTCAAAAGACATTAAAAAGCCACAAGTTTAATGACTTTTTATACTCTTGCTGGGGGGAAAAAAAAGAGTATAAAAGCACTGAACATTTTGGAAACAAATAGAAGATACACTGGGATTGAAGTTCAAATGAGTCCAACCTGGGAAAACCTGCTGGCTCTCTCATGAGTGATTCTTGGCAGTTGTCTTAAAATTACTGCAACCGTTATTACTGGCTTTAGATCTGTCCTATCTTGGTGGATACTTTCTAAGTATCAGAGGGGTAGCCGTGTTAGTCTGGATCTGCAGAAGCGACAAAGGGTCCTGTGGCACCTTATAGACTAACAGAGGTATTGAAGCATAAGCTTTCGTGGGTCAATACCCACTTCTTCGGATGCAAGCAGTGGACAGAAGTGGGTATTGACCCACGAAAGCTTATGCTTCAATACCTCTGTTAGTCTATAAGGTGCCACAGGACCCTTTGTCACTTTCTAAGTAGTGAGGCTGGTGGATTACTTTTGTTACTAAGTTCAGAGAAGACTATCGCCATTCTTTCTCTTGTAAGTCTACTGTTGAAACCACTTGGGTCATTAAACAATGTAATCCAGGCATCTGCTACAATAGTAGTAGATCTTAGTCCAGAAATAGAAGCTATCTTTGTATCAATCAGAGATATGCACTGAAAATGTACTGGAAGAAGCAAAGACTTCAGTCCAGAAGTTGACTAATGAAGGTACTTATATTGACTCCATAAGTGAAGAGGACAAGAAGTGTTTGTTAAGCCAGCTGAAAAAGTACAAAGACTTGATTCTTACAAATCTACAATAGAGATTTCTGGATTCTATTCAACCTCCATGTAGCTTTTACAGATGCCTGTCTTATAAAACACCTACAGTTGAGTGGAGTGAGGCACTACCAGCAATGGGGCTGCTATGTGATCAGGGCAAAATAGAGAATTTTGAACAGAGTGGAATATCATACGATGAACGAATGAAGATTTAACTTCAACTTCTTTATCATCACTAGTGGTTCAATCCAATCTTTGTGCTATGTTTCCCGCGATGAAAGTAGGAGTTCATCTCTTGCTAATCCCAGTCACAACAGCTACAGCTGACCATAATTTTTCCCCATTGAATAGAATTTTGTGTTCTGAAAGAAGTCGCCTTCTGCCTGATCATGGGCATATCATGAAGGACTGGAAGTAACGGACACACAAGAAGACACCAAGGAGTGCAAAATTACAACAAGAAACCAAGACTGATGTAGATGTAGTGCTTCATAGTAGGCTTGAGTAGCCAACTTTAATTTTTGTGATAGTTTTAAAGCATGAGTAAAATCTAAAAATGGTCGTGAAACATTTTTCAGTTTTTACTATAGTGACATACAGCCCACCTTTGCCCTCACGGTCTCAGCCCTCATCGGCCCTCGCCCCCCCCCCCACCGAATATTTCAACACCCCCCCCCCCCATTTCAATTCCTGGGGAAGACACTGGCATCTTTAATGGCAGTCACCTGGAGTTCTTTGTAATGGAATTGCATTTAAATTGAAGAAGTCTGCCTTCTCAGCTAGCTAGCTGTTGCCTTATCAAATTTGGCGCTGTTCGAACCTAAATAAAATGCCTTTGGCAAAACTGGTCTTCCTTTTAAAATTACTTTAATATGTTTGACTTGGCAGTAATCACTTGAATTGTGGCCAAACAGTGAATTGGTTAGGTCAGAATTCTGATTGCCTATTCAGAGAAGGTTTGCATAATGTCTGTATGTTGGGGGTTAGAATGGTGCATTGCTGAAACTGAAGGACGATGCTGAATGTTTTATACTTCTGTCTGCCATTGTAGTGCTGTGAGGATTATTATTTAGGATTTTCTGATCCTCAACATACTTGGGGATATTTAATACAGCAGTAGAATCTGTTCCCCCTCACGTTTTAGTTTTTTAATAGCTGCAATACTGCCAATCAGTTGATAAAATACAAGGGATCTCTAAGTGTTATCACTAATTTTATGACTTTCTTTTTCTTGGTTCAGATTGGAATCTTTGTGTATTCTGAAATGTCCATACAGTGGGAAGAAGTGATACTTTGCACTTGTAAGAGCTTATTTCCCCACTTAATTTCAAATACTGAAGATTACTAAAACACTGAGTTAGGTTAGGTAGTCAGATGTATCGCTTTACTCTCCACTGCAGCCACCTCTGGGGTGAAACCCAGCCTTTAAACTGCAAATAGCAACACTGAAGAGCAGTTCAGAACAAGAAGTAAAGAACTACGTAGCCAGTTGGAACTGCAGGAAGAAATGAGGGTCACCAGATACAACCACCCAAGGTGGAACATGGCGAGCGTAGCAAAGTTTAACACCCTCGCTCCTTTAAGAAGAGGGTTAGGATCCTGTAAAAAGGACATATGAATTCTGTTGTTTCAATTACACTGGTATCAAATCTGCTTCATTAATAAGGTAACAAAAAAAATTTCAGCCCTACAACTCTGCCCTTGCTCTGAGAGTCTAGCTGGGTTCTTATCAACAGTAAAAAAAAAAGATATGCAGCCAGATTAAGCCCTAAATTATACCTGTACAGCTCCATTGTTCTGAAATATGCTCTGGGTGCAACCTGTGCAAATTATGCCCTGGTCATGTTACACATATAACCGACAAACTTAGTAAACATTACACTTAATGGCATATTTGGAATAAAATGCAGTTCATGCAATTTCCACTGTGTTGCCTCTGCAGGGCTCAGCAAGAATAAAAAGCAATAAAGGCTCCCGTTTGTCAAAGTTAGCAGACATCCTGAGTACTTGGGTGGACCAGATCTGTTGAATAAATACAGTAACTCCTAACTTAACGTCCTCCCGCTTAACGTTGTTTCGAAGTTACGTCGCTGCTCCATTAGGGAACATGCTCGTTTAAAGTTGTGCAATGGTCCCTTATAACGTCGTTTGGCTGCCTGCTCTGTCCACTGCTTGGACAGCTGTTTGGTGGCACTTAGGATTTTCTGGGAGGGAGGGGGAGGAGCGGGGATGCAGTGTGCTCCAGAGAGGAGGTGGAGTGGGGGTGGGAAGAGGCAGGTCTGGAGCATCCCCCAGCAAAGTCGGCACCTGTTCTTCTGAGGGAAAGCTGCCGCTGCGCAAGGTGCTTCCCAGCATCCTTGCTGTAGTAAGATGAGGTCCTGAAACATAAACCCTTTGTATCAGAGGCTCGATAGGAGGCCTACGGCCTGAGCTAAAGTAATGGTCAAGACTTTGCTAACAAAGCAAAGTTAAGCTGTGAGCCAGAGGCAGGCCCTGCTCACAGAAGCCGGCAAGGAAAGGGCTGATGTTGCATAAACACACTGTTGCACAAACATATATTGGATACCAGAGCTATAAACAGATGGTACAAGAACATTCTTACACCGTCCACATAGATAACAAGGACAGGGCAAAAGGCTAATATGATGGATAGATTTGTTTTGTTTGAATCAACATGTACAAGCTGAGAGACGGCACCTTACTGCGTAGAGGGGTTGTACCTCGTTATGTAGAAGGGTTGCACCTCAATATGTCAGTAGCGTTATGTAACTTGTTTGTACCTGTGTATAAGAAGGCAGCCCTGGGGTGGTCTTTGTCTGGCCTAGGGGGCAGTGGAAAGTCCCGCCACTGACTGAGCTGTGTCCATTGCCAGGGGGCACATATTCGTAGTATGCCCTGTAGAGTCTATAGGGAACTATTACGGTGCTTCGTTTGACAATCATAGAATCATAGAATATCAGGGTTGGAAGGGACCTTAGGAGGTCATCTAGTCCAACCCCCTGCTCAAAGCAGGACCAATCCCCAATTTTTGCCCCAGATCCCTAAATGGCCCCCTCAAGGATTGAACTCACAACCCTGGGTTTAGCAGGCCAGTGCTCAAACCACTGAGCTATCCCTCCCCCTATAAACAATAAACATGGCCGACGTGCCTTTGTACCTTACTAGAGTCTGTGGTCATTGGGGGTTCTCTCGGGGTCTGCGGTGTCAGCTATCTGTGCAGAGCCGGAGCAGCACACAGAGGGAACACACACACGCGCAGCCGACTGATATCAACATTGAACAGAGCAGAGCACTACACCGGTAGCTGTCTGACAACACTTGCCTGCAGCAGGCTGGGCCTGTACAGCATATAATGCCTTTTGTCTGCCCCAAAAAAATGTCCTTGGAACGTAACCCCCCACATTTAAATTAAATCTTATGGGAAAACTGAATTTGTTTAACATTGTTTCACTTAAAGTGGCATCTCAAGGAGCACATGTGATCAGGATCTTGACTTCAAAAATAATCTTAAGGCAATTTCTAATTGTGTGGTGCTACCAAACCCTGCCTGGTCACTGGGTTCAGTAGTGGCTCTCACTAGAGTTTGGCCTGTTGAGTCAGCTACCACTTTCTGCATTTTGGGGACAGGCTGGGAAATAGTTTTCTGCAAGTGTTAACAAAATTGTCACAGCACTGTCCTGCAAAGTGAGTGTTACCTGCACTTTAAGGGCTGCGTAAATAGCGCAGAAAGGGTGTGATTTCACCAAGGTCGTAGAGGGAATCTGTCAGTACCAGCAGAAGAGCTCTGTGTAAACTCCAAAGCTTGTCTCTCTCACCAACAAAAGTTGGCCTCTCTAATGCCCTGGAACTAATATGGCTACAACACTGCAGCCAGGGTCCCTTGTTCTCATTCTGCTAGCCCATGCTGCCTTCTGCAGTGTGGAGCTGTCGCTTTGTGAGGACAGAAGGCCCGCTCACTGCCCAACAGAGGAACTGGCTTCCCTGCAGACAGAGTGCTGAGAGGGAGCTTGTGGGCTGCACTGGCAACCTGAGTGTCACTTAATCTCACAACCATGAGCTGCTCTGGGGTGCTTCTAAAGTCCAGGGACCTGTTCACGTGGCTTTTGGACTCCATGGCATCAGCGCTGTCTACTCCACAAACCTCAGAAAATCTGACCAACTTTCACCCCTAATTGGTTTACATTGATTTGCAGACTCAGAGACCAACTGTTTGTGGGGGTTGCTCCGTCTCTTCTCACCACTGAACCAGCGCAACCCTGCTTACCTGAAAGATTCAACAAGATCACAACCCAATCGTCTTCTAGGGCAGACTTCAGGCTGTCACTATACATCATTTTAGTGACCATAAACTGAATTACTATCTAAATGTTTCAAGCTTCAGTGATGAGATTTGCTTTAACTGTGTAGTCGAGCAGTGTGCATAATGCTGTTGAATAAATGCTGGAAAGCACAAAAACAGCTCGGACAAGGTCAGTCACCTCACTGAGTTTGACTGGGTTCAAGCAGACTCACTAGTTTGAGTGATGAGACTCTGCCTTGAGAAACTGTGGCAAAGGATTTGCCAGGGGAGCAGTAACTGCTGTTTAGAGACCCAGATTCTTGACTCAGCTCTCAAGGGGGGGGGGGGGGGAAGGGGGAGGCACTTGCTGTTTGGCATACTTCTGAGGGATTGGGGGAAAGGAACAAACAAGCCAATGGATGAGCGCAGTCTCATTCGTTGTCTCATGGGAGCAGAGAGTGAGATTATGTGCTAGCTAGACAGCTACTGTGGGAATGTTTGATTGTTAAACTGCTGTTGCCCTAAAGCTGGGGCAGGGCAAGGGGAGAGGCTGCAAAAGAGGGGAAAATACTATAAAAATCCAAATCTGGTTTGTTTTTTCTTTAAACATGTTTTTATTGAAGTGCAGGTATAAAATAAATGGCTATCTAGCTCCGTGGGAAATTCCACAGGTGTTCTGAGAAGATGTGAAGAACAATTGACCACTGTCCTCTTTATATTAACATATTTGAAGATTTATCAGGTCCCCTCTCCATCTTCTTTTCTCCAGACTGAACATGCCCAGGATTTTTTTTTAAACCTTTCCTCATAGGTCAGTTTTTCTAAACACTATCATTTTTGTTCCTTTTCTGTGGACTGTCTTCAATTTGTCCACGTCTTTTCTAAAGTGTGGCGCCCACAACTGGACACAATACTCCAGCTGAGGCCTCATCAGTGCCAAGCAGAGCAGGACAGTTCTCTCCCGTGTCTTACATACAACACTCCTGTTAATACAATGCAAAATAATTAGCCATTTTTGGAACTGCATCACATTGCTGACTCATTCAATTTGTGATCCACCATAATCCCCAGATCCTTCTAAGCAGTACTAGCACCTCTTCTATTATTCCCCATTTTATAGTTGTGTGTGATTGATTTTTCCTTCCTAAGCGTAGTACTTTACACCTGTCTGTATTGAATTTAATCTTGTTGATTTCAGGTCAATTCTCTAATTTGTCGAGGTCGTGTATTTCGAGTCAGTATCTTAAAGCATAAGCACAATAGATGTGTATTTAACCATAAACCTGGAATTCCTTAACTCTGCAATATTAAAGTTCCGTTAACAAGTTTTACATTTATAGGGAGGCAGTGTTGCCTAGTGGATTGGGCACTGGACTGGGATTCAGAAGATCTGGGTTCTATTCCTTGCTCTGCCATTGGTCTGTTGGGTGACCGTAGGCAAATTGCTAGCCTCTATGCCTCAGTTTCCTACTCTGTAAAATGGGCCTGACTTTTGTAAAGCGTTTTGAGATCATTTGATGAAAAGCACCAGGTAAGATATATTACTGAAAAGTACTTTGTGCATATAAAGCATCTTTAATGCGTAAATTCAAAATAAATTTAGAACCAAACTGATTTTGTGATTTAAAAAAAACCTCCCTCAAACTACTGAGGCAGAAAGCATAGCAAAACTCCAAATTAGAACTAGCCCAACATCTCCCCATCCAAGGTTAGTGAGGGACAAAGGTATATAGGGCAGAGAACAGTGAGTGGAGAAAGTTGCATGATATTGAATCTGCACCTTTCCAAAGCAAACATACTTCTCTGCCTATTTATAAAGCAGGGGCTGGTTTCTTAAGAGTCTCCAGCATTCTGCTCTGGCCTCACCCAAAGCAGCCTATAATGCAGTCAACCACAGGAGCAGTCCCTTTGCACAGGGCTAGAGATGTGGGCAGCAACCTGAAGCCTCAAGTTTTTCTTCTCAGCTCCCATGATGGTCAGCTAAGCTGCAAGAACATGTGACTTTGCACCACAGAACCACTGTGGGATGCCCAAACCCAAAGCAGCACGCAGCTTTCTGCTGAGCAGGGAGGGAGTGGGAGCTTCAAAATGAGAGCAAAAAATGAGGCACGATAAGAGGCAGAAAAGGATGGAAGAGAGAATGGCAGAAAGGTGGCAGAAACTGTGAGAGGGCACATACAGCAATCCATCACAAGGGTGGTGAATATATATATAGGAAATTCATCTCTCCTCAGTAACACTAACTAGGATACTTTATAAGGGATATCATCCCTCTGGCTTCAGGACATAACCCCAGGGAATCTAATCTGTCAAGGCAGTCAAGATAGAGACAAGGTGGGTGAGGTAATATCTTTGGACCAACTACAGAAGATGGTTCATTAAAAGATATTACCTCACCCACCTTGTCTCTCTAATATCCTGGGTCCAACACAGCTACAACATTGCAAGACAGTCAAGATCTGTTTTGGCTTCCCCTGCCCCTCAAATAGCCAGGTTTTAGTCTCAAGTTTGACTGTTTAAATGTATTGGTCACTAGTGCTTCACTTTGGAATACTGGGAATGCTTCCTAAGTGCTCAGACCACAGGACTGGGAGTCAAGACTCCTGGGTTCCATCCAACTCCATAAATGACTCAATTTAGGCAAGCAAACATTTTGAGCCTCAGTTCTCCCCTTTGTGAAGCAGATTTTCTTATGCATGGCCACAAAAGTTGTATCAGGTCAATTTCTCCACTTCCACATCTGAGTCAGCAAGAACAGAATTCAGTGCTGATGCAGAGTATGGTTCCCAGTGATTTATATTCAGCAATGTCCTCTGACTTTGCAGATGTTGGTGTCTGCCCAGCCACCGAGCAGCTTCTTTAGGGCAAGCATTTTGTGGGAGCATGGATCTAGCACTACTTAGTGAAGTCTATAATCTGGGATTATTTAAGCAACAACTTGGAAAACCTAGTGACCATTTTGGAACTGGATCATAGAATCATAGGGTTGGAAGGGACCTCAGGAGGTCATCTAGTCCAACACCCTGCCCAAAGCAGGACCAAGCCCCAATTTTTGCCCCAGATCCCTAAATGACCCCCTCAAGGATTGAACTCACAACCCTGGGGTTAGAAGGCCAATGCTCAAGCCACTGAGCTATCCCTCCCCCCATTTAAAGAAAGGCTTGATTTTAGGAGTGACAGCTTCCCATGCTGGGAAAGGAGGGGAAAAGGGGAAAAGTTAGACTTAAAATCTTAGAAAATTAGAGTTGAAAGAGACCTCAGGAGGTCATCTAGTCCAATCCCCTGCTCAAAGCAGGACCAACCCCAACTAAATCATCCCAGCCAGGGCTGTGTCAAACTGGGCCTTAAAAACTTAAGGATGGAGATTCCACCACCTCCCGAGGTAACCCATTCCAGTGCTCCGCCATCCTCCTAGTGAAATAGTGTTTCCTAATATCCAACCTAGACCTCCCCCACTGCAACTTGAGACCATTGCTTCGTGTTCTGTCAAAACTATGTCAAGACAACACTATGATCAAATTATTCTAAGATCACTAGCTTGGTTTGCTGTGATGTACAACAGTTTAAAAAATGTTTAAGATTGCAGTTACCGGGGAGGGGAGTTACAGTAAGCTCGGTCACTTCGCTTTTCAGATACTCCATCACTTAGCCCATCATCCCAGACTAGGGAATACGGAACAGGATATACATATGCCGTACTGTTCACTGGAGGCCCATATAGACAGTCTTGCTCCATTAAAATTTCCATGGAAGTACACTGGTGCTTTGTTCTTAATAAAACCACAAGCACAGTTGTAATGACAAGAGTTGTCCTTTCGTATAGATGCATAGACTCTTATTTTGATTTCTCATGCAACCTTTAACAAAAATATGCTGCATACAACTTCTTCTCCCTGCATCTGCTTGTCTATTTAGACAATATTGCATCTATCTCCTTGTACTCCCTGTGTCTGTATCCAGTGTTTCCTCGTCTTGTATTTGGACTGTCAGCTCTTTGGGGCAGGGACCATCTCTGCTATGTGTTTGTACAGCACCTAGCACAATGGGGACCCGGGCCATGACTGGGGCTGCTGGGTGCTACCACAATACAAGAAATAATTAAGTACATATTGGAGAATGTACAATAAACACCGTGACAAATTCTGCTCTCAGTGAAAACTATAAAATTATTGTAACTCCAGGGATTTCAGTACAGGTACTCCGGAATTACACTAGTTTATCTGAAAGCAGATGTTCATTCTGGCTCCCAACATCCATTGCTCCTCTCCCCAAGGCACACTCAAAGGTACTGATCCTTGTTAAATGCAATAGAGTAAGGCATGATTGACGTTTCCAGGCCATGGGTGTGTAAACCGCCCGCTGAAAGTTGGTGCCTCCAACCCAAATCCTATGGATGACTAGCAAGCCAGCAGGGTTAGAATATGACTGATACACCAAGAAAGGGAAACCTAAAGGAGAGGAAGTTATTTTTCTGGATTAGTCTTTTTTGTTAACAACCATTAATGCTTACTATGCAGACAGCTGAAGAAGAGCTGTTTTGTTAAGGCCCGGTCAACACAGTTTTTGTACCAGTATAACATTAAGGTGCGATTTTTTTTTAAACAACTCCTAGTATGGCTGCAGCTCTCTCAGTATAATATGCCTTATAACAGACTCCAGTCAGCAGGAGCAGAAGGCAGCAAAGCAGGGTCCTTTGGACATTCAGAGAACTCCTATAGTTTTGAATGGACTTCCTCGGTTTCTCTGACTGGCTGTTTGCTCAAGTCCCCCAATGCCACGCTCTACACCTTCCCCTCTTCCCCACTGCCCTGTCCCCTTGCCTCTTCTTTCCATTTAGCGGATCCCCTCCTAACTAAAGCCACTCAAAAAACCCAGATATTACAGAACTAACATGGTTGTTGCCATCAGACTGTTCACACAGTTTGTATGTTATACCCATTGCCCACCCTGTGGCTGGCTGGCCTACTTAGACTGTAAGCTCTTTGGAACAGAGACCATCTGCTGCTCTGTACAGCGCCTAGCACAATGGGGCCCCATTCTTGGTTGGCACTTAAGCACTACTGTAATACAAAAAATTAATATGTATAGCTTATTCCCCTTCCTGAACAGGAATAGCTGTACTTGTACAAGTAAATATATACTGGTATAACTGTGTCCACACTAGGGGATTATGCCACTTTATATCGGTACAGTTAAAGCAGTACAGCTTGTGTGCAAACAAGCCCTTGGATCCAATACCTTCACCCCTTAACTAGGGCACAGAGCTTCCAAATTACACTGTCAGATTCTCCACTGGAGACTTTCAGAGAAACTGGGAAGGCAAGACTTGATATCTTGATGTTTTAAAGTTTAAAATAACCTTTTTTCTTGTACCGCCATCCTTCACATCTTCCTTGTGCATCCTAACGCAGCAAACAAGACAAAAACCTAATTGTTGCCTCTTCTTCAGGTCATCTCACACGCTAACTCCAACAACAGCTACCTCTTAATGGACTATTCCTAGCCACTCAACTTCCAACCTACATATACAGAAGTGTTTTGATGGCTTGGCAATTTAAAAGTAAGCATCCGTTACAAAATAATGTTCACTATTAAGTTCCAGTGTCTGGCTGTGACATTAGTTACTTGCTTTTTTAAACAAGACAGAGAGAGTCCATTGAAAGCAAGCTTTAACAATGAAGCCCTTTCAAAATACAAAATATTTGCATCTATGCATTTTTCTTTTCAGTCATAAGATTAAATCAACTATACCTCAGCAAGCCTTGTAGAGAAGGTTGGGTGGAGGGTGGGAAGGGGGAGAGAAAAGTAGAGAAGAATTTCTATTAAACAAAAGAGCTCCCAGAAGTTGATACAAATTTGCTGGAAATTAAACCCAGCCCACTCAACATTTTTCATTGTATGCAGACATACCAGAATCCCAACAAGGAGCATTTTTTCCAGCTAAAATATGAACCATCAGCAGTTTGACCACCACCAGACCGAAATATGACATCCAAGTGGAAGGAACAGAGGGCTAGGTGGGGGAAGAAGCAGCAAAGTAAAGTAAAATATTGCATATGCTTACACTGAATCTAGGGTTTGCTCTGTAAGTTCACCACATTGTAGGTATCACTCCCACCCATCAGAATGTACTGAAACGGCTCCTCTTGGAAAGGACAGGAAACTGGACCCCCAAGCAGTACCATGCTTTACTGTCAAAACTGAATCACTGCAACTACCTGGTCAGTTAAAAGGAGCTGCTACCTTTTTTCTCCTAAAGGGAGAGTGGGTTTATTGGAGCTGAAAAATGGAAATCCGTGAACACGAGACTAATCTCCAGCTCAAACAGGCACATTATACAAACACAGATAGTTGGCTTATTCTTGCTTCTAGTTCATATACACCTTCCAAACGGATAATGATGTAAAGTAAGCCTAGGAACCCAGATGAACTTTCAAAATGTAAAGCATGCCCCTGTACAAGCCAGGAGGAAGAACTGAATCCCTTTACATTTAAGTATGCACCATCCCCCTTTGTTAATTTTTCTGGGAGCTGCTCTTTGCACCCTTATGTTCTTACTACATCCATAGTTCAAAGAAGTCAGCAGCTTGGTACTATCAAGATGAAGATTTTTTTTTTGTAATTACTACCCTGGAATAACAAAACACTTTGAGAGGAAATATATAGATTAAGCACACAGATTTTAGAATAGCAGCAGCAGAATCACTGTCATTTACTAGCCAAAAATAAGCTGTCTTTGGATAAGCATTTATTAGTTAAATACACCCCTGCAAGATAGTTGCCAGCTCCCTGGAAAAAGTCCTGTCCACACACTGAAACAGGGCAGTTGCCGAAACAAACTGGCAGGCTCCATACCGCCAACTAACTATGTGACTTCACCACCTCAAAAGGCCTCCATAAACCAATTTTTAATCCAGAGAGCTGGTTGTGATTTGCCTCAGCATAAAGCCAACCACCCATCACACTTAGCAGCTAAACATGTCAGGAATGACAAATTCTCTAACCTATTTTGGTATCCGAGATACACCAGTTTTAGATCCTAGCAGGACTCAGCAATAGGTTAAATTCCTAGTGACATACAAAGGAGCTCGAAATGCTGCAAGAACTTGAAGCAGGGCAGAGGGGCAGAAGGTGTGTTACTGCAGCCTGCAAGAAGCCACAACAACCTAAGAGAGACAAGTGCAATAAGATGGGCAATCCTGGCAGGGTCAGAGAGCTACAAACCCTCCTAAAATGGAGGGAGACTTAAGGTCTCAATTTCCCATCAAAACAGCTGGGCAGTTCAATTGGCACAGGTGCAGTGTACAGAAGAGGTAGAACAGCAAACAAAAGAAGTTCTTCCCATAGCAAGACATGAGTAACATGAAACTGGACCTTCTGGTTGATCCTTTTTACACAGAAAATTGCTGCCAGTTGGATCAGAGGCAGAAGCCATTGAGGTAGGTTCTTGGGACAGGCATAAGGAACCAGGAGCAGATTCTGTGAGCCACAAATCAAAATCAGTGCTGGTTTTGGAAGAGGATTGGAAAAACAGAACAAGGCAGCAATGCCAGAGATGAACGATCCTAATAAAAACCATATAAGCTTTTTCCTGGAGTTTTCCACATTTACTCTGATTCTAGATGTAAGCACCCAGGAAGGACCACATTTAAAATGTGGTTGATTCCTTGCTTTAAAATAGGATTTTTATTTAACTTTTTACAGAACTGGTTAAATTAAAATATATTAAGTTTACTAGCAAGCACTCAAGGGTTACCAGTGCCATTGTCTTTCTCCTCACCACAAAAGATCATACAGATCAATGTTCCAAATTGAATTGTAAAGTCAGATGATACCTGACTTAATTCCTGTGAATCTTCATATATTATATACATTTTTGTGCCCTAGAAACAGTGTTCTAAGTAAAGGCTAAACCCTTTCCTGGATCTAGTACAAACTTTTCTAGAATTTAATTCTGAAAACGTAAGATATAAAAGTTTAGGAAACAGGGTTTATATGTTTAAACATGCAGTTAGTGTGGCATGTTTAGAAAAAAACTGAAGCCAAAAAACTGAACCAATACCTATGAATACAGCTTCACACTAAACTTCTACAGGACTCCAAAAGTCTTTAGTAAATGTATCTAGAAGTCTGAATTTGTAGATTTGAGTAGCAATTTAAGACTATTTGCCCAGTCAATATATAAAATCCTGTATTTTTTACTATATCAAGTATCATTTGATTTACCCAAAAAACTAAAAGTATATCAATGAAATGAATGCAGCATTAATAGGTTATCAAGGGGCTTTTTTTGCTACTTAAATAGCCTAACATATGCAATTTGAAAACAGGCAAATGCATGCTCTCAGGCACACAGATACGATTGCTATATTCCAGACAGTCCATAAAATCAAATATGAAAGTTACTTTAAAACTATGTGCATAGCAATTATAGTATAAGGACAATAATGCAAAACCCATGTGCTACCGATAGTATAGGGCTTACAATTATGTTATTTTGAACTAACTATGTCAATATCTGAGTTCCTGTAAATTAATACAGTATATACATGTCTTTGTCAGCTTTTGAAAAGAGTCACAATCTTCAGTTTATTTGCACACGGCTAGTTAGAAATCAGTGGCACGCATTTAAATACAGACCAATTCTTATGTGAAGTCAGAGAAAGTAGATTCAATTACATCCCAAAGAACTATATTAAAGCAAAGTTTTAGGCTACAAGGTTGAACACTCAAAAGATAGGAATTGCCAGATTTAAGGTTCCCCATGGAACCTTAATTCAGCCCCCTACATTATGATGCAGTCTTTAATTACATGATCAGTTTTTTCCCCACTGGACCCTTGCATCATTCAGGGAAGGATGAATGGGGAAAAACAGGATCCTCACCCAGCCCTGATTAGTTCACTGCCCTTTCCCTGACTCTACAGCTTCTTTCAAAGTACCTGGCCCAAGTCTCTGCCAGGGGGATGTGTACTGCAGTATCTAGGCTGGGGCACATGTGCAGGGCTTTGGAATGCTCAGGGTTCCTGAAAAGCTGCCCCCCCCACCCCAATCAAGCTGTACACCATAAGCCACAGATAAGAAATAGCACTTTTTAACAGCTCACAACTCAGGTAAATCTTAACAGAATTTCATGGGCTCAGCAAAAGGCACCTCTCTGGCCCCAAGACTATCCCCCATTAAATATAAGCGGCCTCGGGCAAACAATGAAAATAGGAAATTCTCAGAAAAGTTCACACAAATCTTTTATAATGGAAGGAATTAGGCATTCTAAATATAAGAGCCATTTCCAGCTTCTTCAGTATCACAAGTGAAATGAAATACTCCAAACGAAAGATGCAAGTTAGTGCTTGGCTACACTTGCGCGTTATGGCGCAATAAAGGCGCCAAGAGCGCTCTACCTTACTACCCGTCCACACTGGCAAGGCACGTAGAGCGCTCGGACTGCGCGGCTGGAGCGCTCCTGGTAATCCACCTCCCCGAGAGGAATAACGTTTGTTGCGCTCTTGCTGGAGTGCCATGGCGCCAGTGTGGACACCTAATGTGCTCTGATTGGCCCACGGAAGTGTCCCACAATGCCTGTTCTAGCCACTCTGGTCATCACTTTTGAACTCTGCTGCCCTGTCCTCAGGTGACCAACCGTCAGGCCGGCCCTTTAAATCCCCTGGGAATTTTGAAAATCCCCTTCCTGTTTGCTCAGCCAGGCATGGAGTGCTCTCAGTGGATCTTTCCAGGTGACCATGCCTCCACGCACCAGGTGATCCCCAGTATGGAGCAATGGTGAGCTGCTGGACCTCATCAGTGTTTGGTGGGAGGAAGCTGTGCAGTCCCAGCTGCGCTCCAGCCGTAGGAATTACGATACCTTCAGGCACATATCAAGGGCCATGATGGACAGGGGCCATGACCGGGATGTGGTGCAGTGTCGGGTTAAAGTAAAGGAGATGCGGAATGCCTACCGCAAAGGCGGCAAGGCAAATGGCCGCTCCAGTGCTGCCACCGTGACCTATAAATTCTACAAAGAGCTGGATGCGATACTTGGGGGTGATCCCACCTCCACTCCAACGACCACAGTGGACACTTCCAAGCCCAGCACAGCAAGGGGGGAGGACGACGAAAGCTCAAGCAAGGGTGCTGAGGCGGGGGGGAGACACCCCGGAATCCCTTGAGTCATGCAGCCAGGACCTCTTCTCAAGCCAGGAGGAAAGCAGTCAGTCACGGCATCCGGTCCTTGGGGAAGGACAAACACCAGAGGAGGTTCCCGGTAAACGGCTTTTTTTTTTCGGGAAGAAAGTTTTTAGGTGCGGGCTCTTTGGGCGAGGAGGGTAAGGGTTGCATGCATGCCTAGATGCGGAATAGCGCATTGATGTGGTCTATCACATCGCGATAATCGGCATCAGTGATCTCTTCAAAAGTCTCAGCCGCAACATGGGCAATGCGCCTGCGCAGGTATATTGGGAGAGCCAACGTGGTTCTTGTCCCAGTCAACCTGCGGGGGAGGGGTAGCTCAGTGGTTTGAGCATTGGCCTGCTAAACCCAGGGTTGTGAGTTCAATCCTTGAGGGGGCCATTTAGGGATTGGGGCAAAAATCTGTCAGGGGACAGTACTTGGTCCTGCTAGTGAAGGCAGGGGACTGGACTCTATGACCTTGAAAGGTCCTTCCAGTTCTAGAAGATTGGCATATCTCCATTAAAAAAAAAAAAAAAAAAAAAAAAAAAAAAAGCTAACGTGTCCACGCCACTCTGCCGCAAGGGGACCATTGCTGCACACAGGCAAGCTGCGTATGGGCCAGGGCGGAAGCCGCATTGTAGTACAACACCCTCCCTTGCTTCCCCGGTCACCCTCAGCAGCGAGATATCTTCCAGGACAAACTCCTGTGGAGAATGTTGGGACAGTGTTCAGTCAGTGTACGTGTCCCCTAGCAGCTGTTGGCTCTCCCCAAGGCACAGAAACCCAGAGGACAGTACAGCCATGAAACAATCAGTCCCCCTGGACCCTGTGCTTACTCACCATTTCTGGGGCTCCCGTGGGTTGTGCGCGCTCACTTTGGGACAGGCAAAGTATGGTTTTGTATGGACTGTGATTGCCCTCCTTAAGTACGGGGGAGTCATTGCTCTGTCTGGTGTACACAATGCTTCCTCTGCTAAGTGTTGCATTTTGCCTGTATAGGTGCTACCTTGAGATCTCAGCCAACAGTCTTATCACTGGCCAACAGACTGAGAGGACTCAGGAAGAGGCCGCGTAAAAGCAAAGACGACATGCTGCAACACGTGATGCAGCAGTCTGTGGAAGAGAATCGAAAGGCACAGAAGTGGAGGGAGAGTGAAAGGAGGATCCGCCAGGAAAACGCGACACACCAGCAGCAAAGCACGGAATGGTTGATTAGCATAATGGAGCACCAAGCGGACTCTTTCCAGGCGCTCGTTGCCATGCAGGCGGAGCACTACAGCGCTCGTCCCGTCCCCCCGCCGCAGCCCTTGTCTCAAAACCCTTTCCCTTGTGTCCCATGTCTTCTCCAACCCACTTTCCCCAACATCTGGGTTCTTACCGTCCACAGCTGCCTCCTACACCCTTAGCTTCACCATCCACCCATGAAAACTATGACCCTTATCCACTGCACTCAACCCCCCTCAACATGCCTTATAGCCATCCTGAAGTGCAGCACTCAGTGCACAGCACTCCAGACAGGATTCCAGAGTATGAAATCAGGACATACTCGAGTCTATGAGTGAACCGGTCCCCACCCCACCCCCTTGCCATTCTGGTATTTATGTGTTACTTTGTTGTTGTTGTTTTCCAATAAATGCATTTTCTTTTTCAATAAATGGAATTTTTCACTTTGAAAACATACTTTATTAGTGCATAAAGCAAAATATACCTTAGCCCAGGAAAGCAACAAGCACTACAATTCAGTGTACCAAACACAGCCACTGCACTTAACTCCCGTGCAGAGCAACAGACATTACTGGTGGCTTTCAGCCTCAAATTGCTCCCTCAAGGCATCCCTAATCTTTGCAGCCCCACGCTGGGCCCCTCTAATAGCCCTGCTCTCTGGCTGTGCAAATTCAGCCTCCAGGTGTTGAACCTCCGAGGCCCATGCCTGAGTGAAGCTTTCACCCTTCCCTTCACAAATATTACGGAGCGTACACGCGGATATATGAGATGCTGTCTTCGGCCAAGTCCAGCTTCCCATAAAGAAAGCGCCAGCGGCCCTTCAAACGGCCAAAAGCACACGCCACAGTCATTTGGCACCGGCTCAGCCTGTAGTTGAACCGTTCCTGGCTGCTGTCCAGGCTCTCTGTGTAGGGTTTCATGAGCCACGGCATTAAAGGATAAGTGGGGTCTCCAAGGATCACAATGGGCATTTTGACTTCCCCTATGGTGATCCTCTGGTCTGGGAAAAAAGTCCCGGCTTGCAGAACAATGTGATCCCACCACTCAGTGCTTGTTTCCCGAGCCCAAACGCAGCATTCCACGGTGGAGAGCATGTCCGTGAATGAGACAAGCAATTTTGCGTCGTATGCATTACGTGACTCAATATCATCGTCGGACTCCTCACTGTCACTTTGGATCTTAAGGAGTAGCTCAAATGCTAAACGTGACGTGCTGGCGAGACTCGTCAGCATGCTCCTCAGCAGTTCGGGCTTCATTCCCGCAGACCGAAAGGGAAGACAGAGCGCGCCACACAGAAATCGTTGAAAAATGGCACCAAATGTGGACGGAAACACAGGGATTGGTGGGAAGCAAAGCGACTCATCACGGGGTGTTGGGACAGAATACGGAATGCCCTGCACCCTACACCTCCTTCCCACAAGCCACAGTGCCAGAATGGGAAGAGGTGCTCTGTGGGATAGCGCCACATAATGCACCGCTCCCAATACCGCTTCAAGTGCCGTGAATGTTGCGATGCCAGTGCGCTTGTACCTGTCAGTGTGGACAGACTGGAGCGCTTTCCCTGGTGCGCTCTCCAAAGGCTGGTTTAACCCAAAGCGCTCTACATCTGCAAGTGTAGCCAAGCCCTTAGTTATTGTAGCAATGTGAAGACTCACCATGCGGCACCTCCTGCTGGTCATCTAGGGAATTAGCTGTTCACCAGCCTTGGAGCAACCTCTGCTGGCCAATGTCTTGCTTGCCGTTGGCACCCATGTCCCCCCCAGACCCCAGTGCCCCTTTACCTTGGGGTGCTGCCCCCTGGCAGTGCCCTTTTATCTCAGGGTTCTGCCCCCAGCAGTAACCCACAATCTGGGTCTCCCCTCCCAGGGGAACCCCCAACCCTCTATCCCCACCTTGCCTCAGCGGCTACTGCCAGTCAGCATCTAGCCCCTGTTCAGTGGGGCAGACTTTAGTCTTTAAACCACTCATCACTGGCAAGGGAAGTTTCGACCTGCGGCCTTTGCCTAACCCCGGCTGCACCTTTGCAACCCCAGTACCTGTTTTGGCCTTTCCCAAGGCCTGCAGCCTGGGGAGCTGCCAGGCCGGAGCTCCCCAGCTCCTCCTCCCTTTCCCCAGTACTGCTCTATCCCGGTACCCTGAGCTCCCCGGCAGCCAGATCCCTCTCTCTCAAGAGCTAGAGAGAGACTGACTGAGCCCCTGGCTCACAGCCCTTTTATAGGCCATAACTGTGGCTGCTTCCCCAATCAGCCTAGGCTTTTCGCTTGGGAGCGAGGGAACTATAATTATATGTAGAAAAACTAACTCAAAAATACTGCTAATACAACTATATGCATTTATCTGACAAGAAGACTAGGAGATAATGCAATAAGTTACTTATCAGTAGCTCTCCAAGAGGTGGAATAGCCTTGTTAAATATTTAATCTACACTGATGTGCCAACACTAGAATATACCTTGAGAAGAGTATTTTAAGTCTAGGGACCAAATCTTGCTCTTATTGACTTCAATGGAAGCAGAAATGGGCTGTAAGACCTGCTCTTATACTGCACCCTTTACAAATCAATAATGGTATCGCAAACCAGTGTAACAGAAATCAGGTAAAGTATGCAAAAATGACAAATAGTAAAGTTGCTAAGCATGTGTATTAGATTTAGAAATATTGCATGATAGCCTCCATTTCCATAAGAGATTGCACTTCGTCTCTCAACAGTCCATCAGAAAGATTCCTCAAGAAGGATGGAAAAGAGGTTGACCCCAAGATGTGTATTCTCAATGAATAATTCCAGGACCCATTGATGTGAAGGGATCCTGCATGCTCGTAAAAATGTGAATAATGAGGAGATGAAGTTAAAATTAGTTCAGTCCTTTAGAATAAGTGCGACTTTGCTGGACCTACAGAGAAACCACTGTACATCTTGGGTGAGCTCTTTATATTTTCTTCTCTAGATTGACCAGGATGTGAACTGCACTGGACTCAAACCGCTTGAAGAGCAGAGGAAGGACTAGTCTGATATCAGAAAGACGACTGACACTTATAAGTTGGATCATTCTTCATGAAGTGACGCAACCACTAATCTGGTCCTAGACTTCTATAGCCAAGAGGGCATGAAAAGAAATAATGTTTGTACTCAAGGACCTAGACACTGAATCTAACAGATAATTAGAGGCCCTTCACAGAGTAAGTTAAAACTTCCCAACTTTCCCAACGTCATGAAATTCCAACTTTAGTCTTCAGAATAAGCTCCCACCAGGTATCTCTTAGGGTATGTCTACACTACAAAATTAGGTCGATTTTACAGAAGTCGATTTTTCGGAAGAGATTTTATATAGTCGATTGTATGTGTCCACACTAAGTGCATTAAGTCAGCAGAGTGCGTCCTCACTACTATGGCTGGCATCGACTTACAGAGTGGTGCACTGTGGGTAGCTATCCCACAGTTCCCGCAGTCTCCGCCGCCCATTGGAATTCTAGCTTAAGCTTCCAATGCCTGATGGGGCAAAAACATTGTCGCGGGTGGTTTTGGGTACATGTCGTCAGTCGCCCCTCCCTCCGGGAAAGCAACGGCAGACAATCGTTTAGCACCTTTTTTCCTGGGTTACCCGTGCAGATGCCGTACCACGGCAAGCAAGGAGCCTGCTCAGCTCACCGTCACCGCTGCAGCTCCTGGGTGCCTTCGCAGCAGACAGTGCAGAAGGAATGCTAGCCGTCCTCGTCCACGGTGTATGGCTCCACCGCTTCCGCTGCAATACTGCTCTCCTGCAACTCTGCAGCAGGTGGTGCAGTAGGACTAGTAGCTGTCCTCATCGGACATGTAGCTTGGCCGGGGGTTCTCGGAACGTCTTCCTTGCCCGGCTCCTAGCAACCTCCAGGGCATGGTGTATGGCTTCCACTGCAACTCTGCTCTCCTGCGAGCTGGAGGCTTCTACCTCAGGCTGCTCTCCCAGCCGGCAGCACCGCATGGTCGCACCTACCCCAGCCTACCCATTGCTCCCATGGCTCATGAAGCCTGGACAGTAGTAAGGAGCAGTTCAACTATAGGCTGAGCAAGCGCAGAATGATGGTAGAATGTGCCTTTGGATGTTTACAAGCTCGCTGGTGCTGCTGGCCAGACCTCAGCGCAACCAACATTCCCATTGTTATTGCTGCTTGCTGTGTGCTCCATAATATCTGTGAGAGTAAGGGGGAGACATTTATGGCGGGGTGGGACGTTGAGGCAAATCGCCTGCCATCCAATTTTCAGCAGCCAGACACCAGGGTGATTAGAAGAGCACAGTGAGGCATGCTGCGCATCAGAGGGGCTTTAAAACCAGTTTCATGACTGGCCAGGCTAGGTACGACAGTTGTGTGTGTTTCTCCTTGATGCAAACCCGCCCACTTTGTTGATTTTAATTCCCTGTAAGCCAATCACCCTCCCCACTTATAAATAAAGTAACTATTGTTTTGAAACTATGCATTCTTTCTTTAGAGTAACTCCTCACTTAACGTTGTAGTTATGTTCCTGAAAAATGCGACTTTAAGCGAAACGATGTTAAGCTAATCCAATTTCCCCATAAGAATGAATGTAAATGGGACGGTTAGGTTCTGAAAAAACAATTTAATACTGTTCACAGCAATGATGATTGTGAAGCTTGGTTGGGTGGAAGAGGGTGGGGTATTTCCCAGAGAATGCCTTGCTGCTAAATGAACTAGCACTCGGCTGAGCCCTCAAGGGTTAACAAATTGTTGATGAGTGAGAGGCTACATTAACAAGGCAGCACAAATGGAGAGGGAGGGGAGACAGCATAGCAGACAAAGAGACACACACCTTGTGTGTGGAGGAGAGAGAGAGATGCACACTGCTCCTTTAAGTAAGATGACTCGCTCTTAAATGCATTGTCTGTTTAAGTGGATCAGGAAGTTGATACAACAGCTCCTGCCCCAAGCTCTCTGTCTCTCTTCATCTGTGTCCCACCCTGCTCTATATGGAGAAGGGGTAAGCAGGGTGCAGGGGGGAGTGCGATACCCTGACATTAGCACCCCCTTCTGCCCCCCGCCCCTCCCGCACAGCAAGCAGGAGGCCGCCGGGAGCAGCTCCAAGGCAGAGGGCAGGAGCAGCACATGGCAGTGGGGGAAGGGACAGCTGAACTGCCGGCAACTGATAGCCTGCTGGGCAGCTGCAGCACAGGGAACTTAGGGGAGCGGGGAGCTGATAGGGGGGCTGCCAGTCCACCCTGGTTACAAGCCCCCACCAAGCCTCCCTGGTGGGAGCTAGCTCCAATGGGCTGCTCTTCCTGCAAACAGTGGACAAAACAGGAGGCTGCCAAATGACGTTAGAAGGGAGCATAGCACAACTTTAAACGAACATGTCCCTAACTGATCAGCAACGTAAGAACGAAACAACATTAACTGGGACAACTGTAAGTGAGGAGTCTCTGTATTAATTTTTTAAAATGAGATAACGGTAAGGTAGCCCAGGTGGGGTGGGGCAGGAGGGAAGGCCACATTGATTTTTAGTGTGGCTACAATAAGCAAACTGTTTGAATGACAGCCTTCTGTTGCTTGGGCCATCCTCTGGAGTTGAGTGGCTGGGTGCCCGGAGCCTTCCCCCCGCGTTCTTGGGCATCTGGGTGAGGAGGCTATGGAACACGGGGAGGAGAGTAGGCGGTTATACAGTGGATTCAATGGCAGGTCTGTGCTCTTGTTGGCTTTCCTCCAGCTCCAACAGATGCTTCATCATGTCCATTTGCTCCCCCAACAGATGCTTCATCATGTCTGTTTGCTCCCCCATTAGTCTCAGCATCGTGTCCTGCCTCCGCTCTTTGCGCTCACTTAATTCTTTCCTGGCCTCTGCCACTGAATGCCTCCATGCATTAAGCTGTGCACTATCAGTGCGGTAGGACTGCATGAGCTCAGAAAACATGTCATTACGAATGCGTTTTTTTCACCTTCTAATCTGTGATAACCTTGGGATAATATGGGGAGCGTAGAAACATTCTACGCTCTACGATTCTGGGGGAACGACGATTCTGGGCTTGCCTGAGCGCCTTAATTTTCACGCGGCACTGTTGTGCGTCCCTGTTGTAGCCTCTGTCCATCATGCCCTTGGAGATTTTGGCATATATATTGGCATTTTGTCTTTTGGAACGGAGTTCTGCCTGCACGGATTCTTCTCCCCATACAGCGATCAGATCCAGTACCTCCCATTCAGTCCATGCTGAAGCTCTTTTGCGATTCTGGCACTGCATGGCCACCTGCGCTGATGAGCTCTGCATGGTCACCTCTGCTAATCAGCTCACCACATTGGCCAAACAGGAAATTAAATTCAAAAGTTCCCCGGGCTTTTCCTCTCTACCTGGCCATTGCATCTGAGTTGAGAGTGCTGTCCAGAGCGGTCACAATTGAGCACCCTGGGATAGCTCCCGGAGGTCAATACCATCAAATTGCGTCCACACTACCCCAAATTCGACCCGGCGTGGTAGATTTTAGCGCTAAACCCCTCGACAGGGAGAAGTACAGAAATCGGTTTTAAAAGCCCTTTAAGTCGACAAAACAGGCTTTGTTGTATGGACAGGTGCAGGGTTAAATCGACCTAACACTGCTAAATTTGACCTAAACTTGTAGTGCAGACCAGGGCTTAGTCTAGAGGGAGTAGCAAAGAATAACTGTTAGTAATTAGCAGGTCTTAAAGGACTACAGAAGAGTATGCTTTCCTTCCAAACTGTAATGCTGGCTGGTAGAGAACATAACAGCAGCCATACGGGGTCAGACCAACAGTCCATCTAGCCCAGTATCTTGTCTTCCAACAGTGGCTAATGCCAGATACTTAAGAGGGAATGAACAGAACAGGGCAGTTATTGAGTTATCCATCCCGTCATCCAGTCCCAGTTTCTGGCAGTCACAGGTTTAGGGACAGCCCCATGCTCTGGATGTGACGAGAGCTACCGACTAATAGCCATTGATGGACCTATCCTCCACGAGCTGATCTAATTTTATACTTTTGGCCTTCACAACATCCCCTGGCAACGAGTTCCACAAGTTAACTGTACATTGTGTGAAGAAGTACTTCCTTTTGTTTTTTTTTAAATCTGCTGCCTGTTAATTTCATCTGGTGACCCCTGGTTCTTGTATTATGTGAAGGGATAAATAACACTTTCCTATTCACTTTCTCCACACCATTCATGGTTTAAAGACGTCTATTATATCATTCCTTAATCATCTTTTCCAAGATGAACAGCCCCAGTCTTTTTAGTCTCTCCTCATATGGAAGCTGTTCCATACTCTTAATCATTTTTGTTGTCCTTCTCTGTACCTTTCCCAATTCTAATACAGCTTTTCTAAGATGGGTCTTGGAGCCAGAGAGGAGCCAAGGAGAGTGTTTGGAACTCGACAAGCCTCAGACTGGAGTGAAATTCAGATTCAGTGTCCAAAAACTTGGTTAATGCTCAGTTAATGTTAATTGGCAGGGCTGTGAACCCTTCCAGAACATGAAATGCATCTGTACTTAAACCTCTTAAAGCTAGAAATTAGAGTTAAAGTAAATGCCAGCTCACCCTTCAACTTTCACTCTGCCCCCTGGAGCTGGCAAGCGCCACTGGGGATAGACTAAGTACGTTTCAGCCAGGACTATCCCATAAGAAGACAAGAGGTACGTGTCACTTTACGTGGGGTGCTGTCCCCCACAGAACTGCATTCTCCCATTCATCTGCCTGCACTCCAACAGCCCTTCAGTGTGTGAGGGCAAACGCATTGACTGGTGCAGGGATTACTTGCAGTAGGTCACAATAGCTCACACTGCAATACATGGAGAGATGCATCTACACCCAGAGGGATCATGAACCACTTGTTTCTGTGCTGAGTGATGTCCGCTCTGCAAGCAGAGGAGCACAACAGATTATTCTTGCCATAAGAATTGGCAACAGGCTGGTGCAGAGGTAAGTGCAGGCAACACTCGAGGGGATCCTCAGGACGAGTGTTGGTAACATCTGGACACTTGAGAGTCATCTGTGCAGAACAGGTGAAACGGAGGATAAGAATAGGCGTAGCCAGCTGGTGTTGACTAAACTCACCTCAGACAACTTTTGCTTTAGCGAGGACCTGGTCTGACAGTTTCTCCTAATATACCTAAGTGCTGTGTCCCTGCAGTCCTTCGTATCATATGGATAGTGTGACAGTATCCATCAGAACAGGCAGGACATCACTGAAAGAGGGCAGAGTTAGGATTGCATAATGGGGGTGGGTGCCATGTGATCTGTATTTCCTGGTTTTCAGGAGTGCCAAGCACTCAGCGTTTTGGTAGGGTACGAGGTGTTGCTGATCAACCTTAACTCTGCATTAACAAAGTTCTGAGGGCATTAATTTCCCTTGTTTTGGGGGGAAGCAGGAGTAATGGGGGGGCCATGAGAACAAGGAGACTTCCTGGGAACATCTCAGTGGATGTTCTTCTCTCAAAAGGTACCCCAGCCCCTGTTGGAGTACCAGTACTCAAGATAATCTTGCCACGCATGTGGTTTTTAGAGTATTTTGAAAATTGAAATAAGATCAGCACAGACTGTATGTTGGGAACCCCTTGATTCAAAGGACCTCAACCTACACCACTAACTCTACCCTGGCCCTGATGTGGCACAGCAAAATTATGGTGGGGCAACAGTACCCCCACAGTGAAGGTCACAACAAGGTTTCCATTATAATGGGGTGAAAAAGGTTTACAAAAATTCTGTCTTTGGGGTTAAAATATCAAGTTAATGCTTACTGCAGTTTGTGCATGGCTGGATTTTTCTATAGCATCTTGCTTGGGGGAAAAACACATTTGAGGTTGGCTATTTTAAAAAGAGGGTCATTCGACTGAAGTTTTTTTCACTCAGACCCCTTTTTCCAGGCACTTTGAGATGTGAAACTGATAAGAGCAATCTCTGTTTGTGTAGATTGGATAAATTATTCTAAATATTTCTAATATTCCAATAATACTTAGTCCTGCCATGAGTGCAGGGGACTGGACTAGATGACCTCTCAAGGTCCCCTCCAGTCCTATGATTCTATGAGAAAGGTGACATTTGTTTTCTGTGTATATTTTTCATGATACACAAGAATTCTTGTTTTGACCGATTACATCATTCTGGTGCCATATTAGTGGATGTTGACACTACGCCAGTCCTTATTATAGGGTTCTCTATTATGGCTGCATTCCCTGATGCTCAGCAATCCATTCTGATATGCTGACACTGATGAGAGTCACAACTACATGGCTTCTCCAATCACTCAGTCCCACTGTTCAGGAAATGGGGTGAGGAGTTTGCAGTATAGTTACATTACCATAAAACTGCTGCTTACTAGAGTCTTTCACCTCTACCCTAATTAATATTATTTTCCTTGACAATGCTGCTAAAGGAAAATTTGAGTATGCCTGTGGAGCACTGAAATATCAACTTAAATCAGAACTTTGCTCTCCCGGCAAAGCTTCCAGAAGGAGCCTCTGCAAATACAGGGAGAGAGCTAAATATGCACAACACATTCAGAAAACTGCTAAGGGCAGGTGTAGTAGGAAGAGAGTCTGAGACATAAGCCCTTGTATCAGAGGCCTGAGGCTTTGGCTAAAGTAGTAGTCAAAGCTTTATGGATATAAAGCAAAGACAAGCTGTGAGCAAGAGGCAGGATCTGGCTCACAGAATCTGGCAAGAACAGGGCTAATATTGCAGAAATACACATTCCTAAAAAGTGCTAGGCACAGAGTACTCACGCAAACATATCCCAATATCAAGTGGTACCAAAGCATCCCGATATCAAGGATGGTACCAAAAACATTCCCCAAACCTCTGGAGAAAAGGCTGCAAACGTGGTATCATTCCCAGTCAAACATATGGCACAAAGACGTAACAAGCTTTGGACTTGCTGATCGAAACAGTGATCTGTCCTGCAAGCAAAAAGCATGTAAAGCCTGGAATGCCGACTGGCAACAACTGGGTAAGAGAAAGAAAGAGTAGCCCAGCTGGTCACCGCACAGCTACCATGGCATGGCTCTAATCTAGATAAGACACTCAAATGTGTGGAATGAGCTGCTATGAGTTTGCTAGGTAGTTTTTCAAAGAAAGGCTGAAATAGTTGGGCGAGATGGAGATCTTGACTCACTGCTTCCAACTCATGAACGGCAGAGGAAGTGGTTACTATGCATACCTTCATTTCCAAACACTGGAATCCATAAGGCACACTTGCAGCCCTTAAGAGCCATCGTTTCCCAAAGGGTTATCTGCTTCCGTGCAGATGGATGCACTCATCCCAAGAGGGGGATCTATGCAATACTCAAAGATGGACCAAGTAGTTTCCAAAGTCTCCTAGCAACTAGTGTCACTTGTTTATTTACCTATCAGCCAATTCTCTAGGTGACTACCCACTTTTCAATAAACAAACTAGCAACTAGTGATGTTCCATTCTCTCATGGTGAAACTGGCTCCATGCCCTGTGAGTCTCCACATAATTACTGTGCATGACTGTAATCCAATTAAACCTCACTACGAGATGAGCTTCATGTTATCACTTTCAATTAGATTTAAGCCAGATTTAAGCCACTGCATTAAGATCCATTTGGACTACAAATCCCACACCACTGCTTGAGAAATGGCATTTATCAGCCAAACGACAACAGCAATGCATGTGATACTGAAAGCCAAAGACGACAGTAGAGACTGGATAACAATTGCAGTAGCTTTCAGGGAGGGAGACAACATGGGGAAGTAAACTAACATGACCACTATCCAATCTTGCTTGTCTCCCAATGGTCAAATTCTCCTCCAATTCTCTACACTCTTTTTCTTCTGATCCCAGCTTCATAAAAAAATGAAAGATTTGCTAGAGGCCCAGAGGAATTTCTCAGTCCAGGATTTTTACTAAAGCTAAGAGAAAGACTGAGGATAACAGCGGGCCTGGCAATGCAGCATAATTTGGCAGATGATCATTAATTCCATAGGAACTACCCTCCCAAAAAGGTCAGTCGTAAGAGTGGCAGAATTTGGCCGATAGGAATTAGAAGAGCTGCCAAGACATGACACAAATAAGCAGACTAACAGGCCAACTTCCCATGCAAAGGCAAACTATGAGATGCGTTTAGAAAATACAGATCAGGGTTTACAGAGGAACATAATGGCACTCTGAAAAGTTTTCAGCAGTTGCTTCTTGCTCATTTGTTGGGCTACAGTTCCTCTTCAAGTGCAGACTGTACGTGGAGTGTCTAGGTTGAGAAGCTCCATATTGTCCCTCTGATCTTTCTTTCTAACTGTCAAGTTTTTGCTTTCCTTCACCCCAGTCACCCATGATCAGCTGAAGGTTGGTCTTTGGCTTAAGGCACTGGGCTAACTCAGTTCTATTCCCACCTTCACCAAAAGCTTCCTGGATGACCTTGAGCAAGTCACTTCCCCTCTCTGTTCCTCAGATCTTTATCTGCAAAAGGGAGATAATATTTCACTACCTCTTGTGTGTGTTGAAGGAAAGTTAGCATTGAAGTGATCAGACACTACACTGATGAACAGAGAAATCTCAGCTTATTTATAACACTGACTTCTTCTGAGTTCTATTGAGTTTGCTTCCTTTATTTCTCCCAGTGATGTATGAGGAAACACACTTACCCCAATAAGATGAATGTTGAGACACCTAAGTTTGAGTGCTTTCAAACATCCTAGAAACAGATCAATAGCCTAATGCAAACCTGTCATGGATGAAAGTATTAATCCATCCACATTTTTTATTCTGGAGATCACTTAGCAAGACAGTCTCTTACAGTCTTGACACCATCTCCTCCACTTCCCCAACCATCTCCCTCAATCCCCCCGTGTTAGGGCCTCAAAATGTTCTCTCAAAATGGGAGGTTGTCACATTCACCATAGTAGAATCGCCAACTTACACAGCACTTTCCACCTTCAAAGCAGTTTGCAAACTGTAACAAATGAATCTTCATTTTTCAGATTAGGGAAACTGAGGAAAGAGCAGTTAACTAAAATCAAAGTCAGTGGCAAACTCAGAATGAAAAGTCGGGATTTTACAGTTACAAATTCAGTCTTCAGACAACTTGACCAGGCTGCCTCTTGAACCAGCACCATAATTAGAGAAACGTACAACTCTAGTTTTTTTTCTCAAAATCATTTTTTAAAAGTTTTAGAGGAAATGTTATGCAATATATCCTTCCTCTAAGAACAGCAGTTCATTGCACAAGAGTGAGACTAGTAGGAAAGAAACAGGTAGACAGCTTCTGCCTTCTGAAATATACTTGTCAAACTCTTTGTTGATAAGGTAACACCAGTAATGTAATTGCGATGACTAAAACAAGGAACTTGATTTTCTGAGAAGCTGATTACCCACAACTCCAATTTAAGGCAATGGACGCTACACATACTCCGTTCCTCTAAAAATCAGGCCCAAGAAACCTATTCGATACATAAAGGAAAGCTGTGTCTGTCACTATCAGATGGGTGGGAAGCCAGAGGGCTAAAATCCAGAAAGGCTACATAGTTTTAACATAGCTGCAGCATATGGTTTTGATGGAGTGATATCAACAGCCTGCTCTGCATGACTGAGGTATTATGGTCACTAATACCACAGAAGTACTTTTATACATACAGCAACAACTGTCCACAAAGTACTTTTTTAAAAAAACAGCTGACATCAACAGAAGAATAAGTACATCAAATCATTTATTACACAAAGAAGCTGATCTCTCTCTTTCAAAGAGAAACCACACTCCCTTCCACCTAATGCACAAAGAATCAAGCACAGGGAACACAAAGATTTAACGGAGCAATGTGTCACCGAAGAAAACTATGGTTCTTTGCCACTATTTTTCACAAACTAAATGTGGCCTCGGACATTTCTCCCCGTAAAGCAACTAGATACTTATCCCTTCAAGTTTTACTAAGTCCACATGAACTGGCTGGACTTCCAGTAAATCAAAACTAAAAGGAGATCTTCCTCTTGTCCTTGTGAAGAATGATATTTCATATATTATCTACCACAAAGTCTGCTAATCAGCCATCAACTGGACAAAATGAGCAAAGGATTCCAGTCAATCAACTCTCAGTCTACAAGTCCACCCACAACACTCAAGGATTCATACCGGCTACACAGGGCAATTCACTAAATTAGACCGTTGCCTTTTATTTCCTTTACTGGCAAGCTCTTGTTCACAAGAGCATTCCAAAATATGTCACATTCCCCAGTGCGTGTGTGTGTTAAGAAAAAAATAACTGCAGGCACTTAGCCCCAATTATGTATTCCAATCAGCAAGCACTTGCTGCTCCAATCACTGCTCCCCTCTATTGCTGTATGCCAACAGGGTAGGAATGTCTCTGAAATGGAAACAAATGTCTCTAGAGATTTATCATACTACACTAACCTAACTTTTAAAAAGGGAAGGAAATGCTCCCTCCCAGAGCATGATCCTCCTGCATATTCCACCCATTGTCTGACTTTTTGCTGAGTTCAAAGCAGTGGTGTGTGAAGAGTCTTAAAAGTCAACAGGCGCACAAAAGAGAAATTGAAGCCAGTGAAAATCCCAAGGAAGATACATGACCACACACCGATCCCATTTTCCTCTCCACTCTCCTCCATGTTTTCACAGATGTCTGCTTGAAGAAGGAGCTCTCATTCTCATATCGAGTATATTGTGTCTTCTAATGTCATCTTTTAATTTGATTATAGCATGTTTCAAGGACATTCCTGCATCCCAGAAGGTGATACTTGCAATATTCATGATCAACAGTTTCAAAGATGAGTGCCTAAAGTTAAATATAGTCTTAGGAAAGTAACTTTAGCTCTCCTTTTTTAATATCTTGACCTCTCCAATCACAGACACCTTCGTGTTCTTATGTAGCACCTACATCACATATAATGAAATGCAAAACAGTAGTCTGATGTAATGTTAGCAGGTAGAGTTAAAACATCCAGGAAAGGTTAATAAAGGTTCACTGAACAACTTAACACAGCAGCATTATATATAATCAGAAACAGAAAATATTCCATATAACTGTATAGCATATTATTGTTTGTTCTAAAATGTGCAGCATAAGATACAGATGCACTGACACCAAACTAATGTTTCTGTAGGAACCTCAACTTTTCAATTTTATGACTTAGTTTTGGCTGTGCACTCAGTGTTTTATTAGTCTACTGCGTTTTGCAGACCTGCCAAGTGTCATGTCTCTCACACAAAACTCACACCTGCAGGCTGACACGCATTCCCACAGCCCAGACTGAATATTCTGCATCCAACTGGGCTACAGGAACATCCGACAATTGTGGTTCGATCACCAGAGGCCGCTGTGGCACCTGGGGGGAGCATGCAGCCAAGCAGCTTCTGTCTGCTGCTCCCCCTGCTGGACCTGGAAACAGCAACGAGGAGGAGCAGGCAGTGACAGCAACCACAGGAAGGAGGCAGCAGGGACAGGTGTGGGGGAGACCAGACTCCCATACCCAGCATCAACCACCAAACAAGTCTCAGTTGCCCCCACTCCTTAGACACCCACTAGGTTTCAGAACCTGCCCTATGGCTTCTATCCCCAGACACTTCGCAGCTTCCCTCAAACCCCAGTTCCACACACACAAATTCAAGTTTCCTTATGCCCAGCTTTCTGCAGCCACCTCCATCAGTCCCCCAGACATTATCAACCTTCACTCAGCCAAATTCAGCCTTCCTCCCAGCCCTCACTTTGTATTTTATTTGTTTGGGTTTTTATAAATAAAAGTTATCTCTAGTGATGTTAGCCTCCAACTAATCCCAGTCACCATTTGAAATGCATACCTCCTTGAGGTAATTAGGGTGTGTGATAGAGTGGAATATCTTTTTATTGATGCTTTTGTCTTTTCACAAGGCTGGCTTATAAAAGCAGAATAACCACATACATAAATAGATTGGATGTTTGCAGCAAGAGAAAACTTTTCAGAGTTTAATTTGAAGAATGTAACCAGAATTGTGGAGGTCTCTTATAATTGTGGGAATTACAATTTCTCCCAGTTCCCAACAATCTCCTCCTGTTCCTGATGTTGAAGTAGGGATTTGAAAGATTTTGTTCTGTGTGTTTAACTGAAATAGTGATGCAAACTGTCACACTAGAAACCTGACAATACACCTTGAGTCTTCTCAGGTTACTTTAAAGTCACAATAGGCACAGAGCTTGTTGGGGTGTCTGCTAAAATGTTAGATTACTGGGCACACTTGGTGATTTCACTCCTATATTCATTTGTTTCCCCCTAAACCAAGCAAAGACGGTAGCACTTCAAGAACTCTTGTCAATGTCACCTGCCAAAACTCGGTCATTTTTGGTGTGACCCTGCTAAGAAAAAAAAAAAAAAAGGGAGAGAATATTTTTCCTACACAAACTAGAAGACAAATAAAGGGATCTTGCTCAAACATTCAAATATACTCGCCATGGAAATATCAGCCCAGAAAGTTTGGAGAGTTATGAGCAAGTGAAAAGAGGCTCTTAGAATGGAAATGCACTTTCAGCCTGACTACTAGAAGCCTAGACATCTGCTATAATACATTCAGACAAAACTGTTACAAGATACTGATGAAAAGCTTGTGCATTTCTCAACTAGTGTGGCAGACTCATTTCAGGAAGAGAGTATACATGGGGCAAAAGAAGGGGTCAGAGTTAATAGGGAGAGCTGCCAATCCCCCTCACACACACACACAGCGAACATTCTGCCCCTCTTCAAGTAAAGCAGCAAGCCATTACTTGAAAGCTCACCATGCTCACAATTTGGTCGCTGGTGAAAGTGGCTTTGAGAGCAGCTCACATGTACAGGGCAGCAGCCCGCCAACCCAATCTTCTCTGCTCAACCTAAGGGAGTACTAATGGATGCCCCTCAACTATGTAGCCTTTGAGTGAATACAGAGTAAGCAACACGCACGTAAGACAGAGTAAAGAAAGGAAGGATACACAGAAGAGACAAGACAAGTAGGGAAAAGAACCAGAAAAGGAAACATGAAAAAATGGACAGAAAAGTGTAAAGGGAGCAGCAACTATCTGCTAATTTACCCCAAGGTGGGGAGCGCCAAACGAAGTTGGGACACCTGTTTACTCTGCACACGGAGCCAGAGTTCTTTTTAGTGAGTGAACAGCAATAAAAATGAAAAGCAGCCAACCACACCAGGGAATGGAGAGGGCCACAAAACTAGGGAATTGTGTTGTGCAGCAAGCAGGGCTGGGGAATTCAACCTCCAGATTCTATGCCCCTCATGTCCTGGAGTCCCTTAAACCCTGTAGTTTGCCTGTGGTCGCATTCCTATTCTCACTGACCGCAGAAGGTAGGGGTTGAACACACTCAGACATCTCAGGAGTGCTGGGGTAAGGGAGCATAGACATGAGCATGGCTCAGCAGTGGGAGTTCCCCAGTGACTTCTCTCCCAGTGCTGCTGCCTGGCACAGTTCCCTGAATGCCTAGTTCACAGCATTCCATCCATCAACCTGTCTCTGCCCATTGTACACATCCAGTTTATGTCTTTTTTTTTTCAAAAAAAGCCAAGCTGAGGATTTGTCTCTAGAAACAAGAAAACATGACTAGATATTAATTTAGGAAACTTGCTTTTATGTTTTTTCTTCTGTTATGATCATAAAAACCCTGACAACAGAAGCTTATCTGGGCTGGGGGAGCATGAGGGAGATGTCAGGGCTAAACAATGGGACTAGTGAGACAATATAAGTAAGGTGCGCTGCTGCCCAGCTAAGCTCCCATCCGCACCCTTTTTCCATCATCCCACCCACCACAAAGCCCCACTTCACACAGCTTAAGGTGTTATGCCCCGTGCCAGTTCATTATTGAATAAGCAATACCCACATGAGTAAATAACAAGTAATGAATAGGAAGATGCTGGTAAGTACTATTAAAAATTGAGGAATTTACAAACAGAAGCTTAATCAACAGATGCAGTCCCAAAAGCCAGGATGTACCAGCTAAACCAAGCCTCTCTCTCAATTCACATGCTTTACCATCCAACCAACAAAAATGCCCTTTCCAGTCCACCCACAAGGCACTCACCCCATGCCCCCCCCCCCGACCCTTCCTCCAGGTACAGACCTCACTGGTGCACGTCTAGGGAACACTGCTGGGACTCAGGCTGCCCATCTGGGTAAGAGGTGGGGCAGGACAGGTGCATGGGGGCGGACATGGTCGAGAGCAGCCCTAGGGCTGAGCAGTCTGTGAGGGAACAAGCCCGGCTGCGGAGGAGCGAGGCACTGTCTGCCCTCAGGAGCGGTCCCCACCTCAGTGCTGGCTAACGGAACGCCCGGAGCTGGATCCGAGCCCCGAGCTCGGCCCCGCGCCCTGAACAGAGCCAGGCTCTCCACGCCTAGCAGGGGGTCCGGGGCAGGTTCCCCCCCGACGCCGGGGCACCCTCCCGGGGCAGGGCAGCCAGGACCATCGCTGGGGGCCGCTCAGGAGCACCCCGGGGCTCTCACGGGGGGGGGCCTGCGGACCCCACCTGGCGCAGAGCTGGTAGGGAAGGGGGCTCCGCGGGGAGGAGGAACCGGGGGCAGGGGGCTGCCCCACCTGGCCCGGTGTGGGCGAGGAGCCCGCAGGCTCGGCCCGGCCTGGGGGCGGGGACGGGGCCCGGACCGCCAGGGGGGTTGCACGCAGCTCGCCGCAGGGGCTGCCCCGGTGCAGGCCTAACCCGGGCGGGGGGGGCGGCGGCTCGGCCCGGGGCTAACCTGGGGACGCAGCTGGGGCTGGAGCCGTCGATCTCCCAGGTGGCGAATAGGTTCATGGGCACTGGGCGGCTCAGCACCCCGGCGCCGCCCGGGAAGCTCAGGCGGCCCCGCTCCGCCGCCATCGTCGCAGCTGCCTAGCTCCCGCGGCGGAGCCGGCAGCCGCCTGCAGCGAGAGGGACGCGCACTCCGGCCGGTCACTGCGCCGCGCCTACCGCGGCCGGCCAGGGTCACATGGAGGGGGCGGGGCTAGAGTGCTACGTGAGGGAGGAGCGCGGGGAAAGGAGTGGCCTATGTGGAGAAGGGGAGGGGCTTGTGGAAGGGCGGAGCTTGGGGCACAAGCCCCGTGGGAGATGGGGCGGTGGAGGGCGGCGCAGGACTCGGAGCCTGGAGAGAAGAGGGGGCCAGTCTGGATGGAGGGGCTATTCCTCCACCCTTACCAGAGAAGATAAGGCTGCGTTGCAGCGGGGAGCGTAATAATGGTAGACGCTTCCTGTTTGAGTTCTCTAGTTGCTGTTCAAAGACTGGCTCTTGGTCTTCGCCCTACAGAGCCCGGAGACAGGGAGGAGCTTGGGGAAGGGAGAGAGAGACGGACAGAAGTCCGCGGGGAGGCGCTTAGGAAGAAAAGGACAGGAGTCAGCGGAAGGGAAGTGGAAGAGCCGGGGGAAAGGCAGGCGTTTGGAGAGTTGAAGGGGAGGAGCTTAGGGACAGGGCCGTTTGCGTCCCAGGCGAAAATTCCACCTCCCCCCCCGCCCCACATCGGTTCACTGAGGGGCAAATCCCAACGAGCCTTTATAGACCCCAGGGGCTGCTCCCCAGACCAGGTTCCCCCCTCCCTGCCCCCCATCCAGTCCCTCCCACTTCCCACCCCCTGACTGCCCCCCTCAGAACTCCAACCCCCCTTCTCCTTGTCCCCTGACTGCCCCCTCCTAGGACACCTGCCCCCCAGAACCCCACCCCTTCCCTAAGCCTCCCTGTTCCTTGTTCCCTGATTGCCCCAACCCTTATCCACACCCCCGCCCCCAGACAGATCCCCGGGACTCCCATGCCCCATCCAACCACTCACTGCCCCCTGACAGGACCCCCAGAACTCCTGACCCTTCCAAGCCCCCCCCCTGCTCCCTGACTGCCCCCTGGGACTCCCTTTACCATGCCCAGGCTGCTGGAGCCGCTGGCTCCACGTGGAGGGAAAACACGCTGCCGGGCTGCCTCGCACACAGCCCCTCCCCCGCAGAGTGCTGAGGCAGCAGCGGCTCACACTCCGTCCCGGGAGCCGCAGAACCCGAACACGGGGGGGAGGCGGGGGCGTGCCTGCCCGGGCTGCAGCACGGTGCCCCACCCCACCCGAGGGCTCCTGCAGCGGATGCATGTGGGCGGCGGCTCCCATGTACCCCCCAGCTTCCCCCTCGCTGTGCTTGGGCTCGGCACCCCTAACCACTTGGCGCCCTAGGCGACCGCCTAGTTTGCCTAGTGGTTGCACTGGCCCTGCTTAGGGATAAGCAAGGAGGAGCTTGGACAGGGGCCGGCAGGGCAAAAGTCTGGGAGAAGTGGGGAGCCTGGAGAGTGGGAGTTTGGAGAAGGAAGCAGAACGAACCTGCATGAGGTAAATAAGATGGGGGAGATGAGAGGAAGTTTGGGGAACCACAGGGAGAAGGAATCCATAAATGTGTGGAAGAGCCTGGGATGTGGGAGGAACCCACGGAGGAGAGGAGCCTGAAAAGAGCGAGGTAGCAAAATCTAGGGAGGAAGGGGGGGCAGAGTCTGGGTGGGGGTGGATAAAATTGAGGAATTAGAGAGGGAGGAGCCCATAGGGTTCAGGGAGGCAGGATTTAGTAGTTTGAGAACTATTCTTCCTAGGATTGCCAACTGTCTAATCATGCAAACCCAAAGACCGCTGTCATGCCCATTCTCTGAGGCCCCACCCCTGCTCACTCCTTCCCCCTCCCTCACTCGCTCTCCTGCACCCTCACTCACTTTCCCTAGGGAGTGGCTCTGGGAGGGAGTTTGGGTGGGAGGTGAGGGCTCTAGGAGGGGGCTGGGGCAGGAAGTCTGGATGCAGGAAGGGGTGTGGGGTCTGGGAGGGAGTTTGGGTGCAGGAGTGGGTGCAGGGTGCAGGCTCTGGGAGGGAGTTTGGGTGCAGGAGGGGGTGTGGTCTCCGGGAGGGAGTTTGTGTGTGGAGGGAGTGCGGGCTCTGGGAGGGAGTTTGGGTGCGGGAGGGGGTGCAGGCTCTGGGAGGGAGTTTGGGTGCTGGAGGAGGTGTATCATCTGCAAATTTTGCCAATTTTGTCTTGAAGGCCAAGACAATAACAGTATCCAAAAAAAGAACTAGATACATGGAGGATAGGTCCATCTATGGCTATTAGCCAGGATGGGCAGAAGCTGGGACTGGACGGATCACTTGATGATTACCTGTTTTGTTCATTCCTTCAGGATACTGAGCTAGATGGACTTTTAGGCCTGGTCTACACTACGAGGTTAGGTTGAATTTAGCTGCATTAGGTCAATTTTATAAGCAATGTGGCTACACGACCAACCCCGTTCCACCAACCTAAAGAGCTCTTAAAATTGACTGCTGTACTCCTCCCCAATGAGGGGAGTAGTGCTAAAATAGACCTTCCTGGGTCGAATTTGGGGTAGTGCAGATGCAGCGCTGTGCAATTCAATGGTATTGGCCTCCGGGAGCTATCCCAGAGTGCTCCAATGTGACCGCTCTGGACAGCACTTTCAACTCCGATGCACTAGCCAGGTACACAGGAAAAGCACCGGGAACTTTTGAATTTGATTTCCTGTTTGGTCAGCATGGTGAGCTCAGCAGAACAGGTGACCATGCAGTTCCAGAATCGCAAATGAGCTCCAGCATGGATTGAATGGGAGACACTGGATCTGATTGCTGCATGGGGAGAAGAATCTGTGCAGGCAAAACTCTGATCCAGCAGAAGAAATGCGGATATATATATGCCAAAATCACCAGGGACACACAGCAGTGCCGCATGAAAATTAAGGAGCTCAGGCAAGCCTACCAAAAGACAAAAGAGGCAAATGGTCGCTCCAGGTCAGAGCCCCAGACATGCTGCTTTTATGATCAGCTGCATGCCATTCTAGAGGGGGACCCTACCACTACCCCGCCACTGTCCAGGGACACCTGCAAGGGGGGAGCCTCATGTAACACGGATGAGGATTTTGTGGATGAGGAGGAGGAGGAGAATGCACAACAGGCAAGCGGAGAATCCGTCTCCCCGGCAGCCAGGACCTTTTCATCACCCTGGAGCCAATACCCTCCCAGGGCGTATTGTTCCCAGACCCTGAAGGCGGAGAAGGCATCTCTAGTGAGCGCACATTTGTAACTACACAACAGGGGTTAAAAGCAATTGTGTTTAATGTTTGATTTGCCCTGAACAATGGGGATGCATTCATGGCCAGTACAGCTACTGGAAAAGACTGTTAACATGTCTGGGGATGGAACGGGAATCCAAGGACATCTCTATGAAGCTCTCCTGGAGGTACTCTGAAAGCCTTTGCAGAAGGTTTCTGGGGAGAGCTGCCTTATTTTGTCCTCCACGGTAGGACACTTTACCACGCCAAGCCAGTAGCAAGTGGTCTGGAATCATTGCAGCACAAAGTATGGCAGCGAATGGTCCTGGGTTTTGGTCGCATTCATGCAACATTCGGTCTTTTTCTTTCTGTGTCAGCCTCAGGAGAGTTATATCATTCATGGTCACCTGGTTGAAATAGGGGAATTTTTGTAAGGGAACAGTAATCCACTCTGTTTGGTGATCCCCAGCACATTAGACCCCGGTCATGCTGGGCTGTTTGCATTTGGATAAAAGGGATCATCCCAGAGAATAGCCACGCGAGGTGGGCAGGGGTGTGCTGCACATCCACCCCGAAACCCACAGCTCCTCCTTTTAAACGGCAACCACTGGCCCTCCTTTTAAACAGCAAAACCAACCGGCATTGGTTGCTATGGGAAAGGAGGGTGCTGCAGTTTGAAACCATTCCCACATGTTATGAATGCGGAAGAAGCCAATTCTGCGTACCCTTTGGCTTATCATGGCTGCCTGGAAACTGAATTCTGTTGCCCATCCGTGTGTGATGTGTCACCATAACGGCAGGCACTCAATATAAAAGGCAAAATGCGACCTTGTACCTAAAACACACGTGCTGTCTGCTGTGAATTGCTGGATTCACTGTGAAAGTGTCTCCCTTTTGTTCTCAGAAATGTATCTTCTTAAATTCTACTCTCCCCTTTCTCCCCGCCTGCAGCTGCAAATGTTTCTATGCTCCCCGCATCAACTCCCTGAGATTATCGCAGATTAGAAGGAGAAAAAAACACTCGCAATGACATGTTTTCAGAACTCATGCAGTCCTTCCGCACTGATGTGGCACAGCTCAATGCATGGAGGCATTCAGGGGCAGAGGCCAGGAAAGCATACATTGAGTGTGATCAGAACACGCAGGAGGAGATGCTGAGGTTAATGGGGAGCAAACAGACATGATGAGTTGTCTGGTGGACCTGCAAGAAAGGCAACTAGAGTACGGACCACCGCTGCATCCATTGTGTAACCGCCTGCCCTCCTCATCAAGTTCCATATCCTCCTCACCCAGATACCCAAGAACATGGGAGAGTGGGGGAGGCTCCGGGCACTTAGCCACTCAACTCCAGAGGATAGCCCAAGTAACAGAAGGCTGTCATTCAAACCGCTTTGATTTGTAGTGTGGCTATAAGCAAGGTGGCCTTGTCCTTCCCTCCTCCCCCACCGCACCTGGGCTACCTTTTACAAGTCAGCGTTGTCAGTGATCTCAATTTTTTTTTTAATAAAGAATGAATGGATTCCAAACAATAGGGACACAGTAGCCTGGTCAGTCATTAAACTGTTTTTCAAAGCCTCTCTGATGTGCAGCGCCTCGGTGTGCTCTTCTAATTGCCCTGGTGTCTGGGTGTTCAAAATTGGCTGCCAGGCAATTTGCCTCAACCTCCCACCCCACCATAAATATCTCCCCCTTACTCTCACAGATATTTTGGAGCACACAGCAAGCAGCAATAACAATGGGAATATTGGTTTCACTGAGTTCTAACCTACTCAGCAAACAGCGCCAGTGCCCTTTTAAACGTCAAAGGCACATTCTACCATCATTCTGCACTTGCTCAACCTATAGTTGAACTGCTCCTTACTGCTGTCCAGGCTGCCTGTGTACGGCTTCATGAGCCATGGGAGCAAGAGGTAAGCTGGGTCCCCAATGATAACTATTGGCATTTCAACATCCCCAACGGTAATTTTTTGGTCTGGGAAGAAAGGCCTTTCTTGCAGTTTTTCTAACAGCCCGGAGTTTCGAAAGATGCAAGCATCATGCACCTTTCCCGACCATCCCACACTGATGTCAGTGAAACAGCCCTTGTGATCCACCAGTGCTTGCAACTCTATTGAGAAGTACCCCTTGTGGTTTATGTACTGTTTGGCAAGGTGGTCTGGTGCCAAGATAGGGATATGTGTTCCATCTATCGCCCCACCACAGTTAGGGAACCCCACTGCAGCAAAGCCATCCACTATGACCTGCACATTTCCCAGAGTTACTACCCTTGTTAACAGAAGGTTATTGATTGCCCTGGCTACTTGGATCACAACAGCCCCCACAGTAGAGTTGCCCACTCCAAATTGATTTCTGACTGACTGGTAGCCGTCAGGTGTTGCAAGCTTCCCCAGGGCTATCGCCACTCGCTTCTCAACTGTCAGGGCAGGTCTCCTCTTGGTATTCCTGTGCTTCAGGGCAGGGGAAAGTAACTCACAAAGTTCCATGAAAGTGCCCTTACGCATGCAAAAGTTTCACAGCCACTGGGAATCATCCTATGCCTGCAACACTATGCAGTCCCACCAGTCTGTGCTTGTTGCCCGGGCCCAGAATCGGCGTTCCACTGTATCAACATGCCCCAGTGTTGCCATGATATCCTAATTGTCACATCCCATGCTTTCAGGAATGTCTGTGTCCATGTCCTCCTCACAGTCTTCCTCATGCTGGCAGCTCCTAGCAAGGCTCTGCACATACTGCAGGATAATGCGCAAGGTGTTTACAATGCTCACAAAAGCAGTGCATGGCTCCATGCTTGCCATGCTATGGTGTCTGCATGGATAACCCAGAAAAAAAGGCACAAAACGATTGTTTGCCATTGCTTTCAAGGAGGGAGGGAGGGGAGACTGATGACATGTAACAAAATCACCTGCGACAATGTTTTTGCCCTATCAGGCATTGGGAGCTTAACCCAGAATCCCAATGGGCAGCGGGGACTGTGGGATAGCTACCCACAGTGCACCACTCCATGAGTCGATGCTAGCCACAGTATTGAGGACACACTCCACCGACCTAATGCGCTTAGTGGGGAGACACAAGATTGACTGTATAAAATCGGTTACTAAAGATAGACTTCTATAAAATTGACCTAATTTAGTAGTGTAGTAGCCCTTAGTCTGACCCTATAGGACCATTCTTATGATCATTTTGGTCCCGTTTGCCCTTAAAAGTCTATTAATTATTCATTTGTCATTATCCTAGAAGTTAAAATACCATCTAAAGAGGCAACTAACTCCAGGAACTACTGTGCCCCAGCTTTTAACCTAGCACGTCAGGTATAAGTAAGTACTAGATAAAAGTCAAGAATGACTCTAGTCTATAGCTAGTCACTCTGAAAAACACAGCGAAAGGGGAATTAACGGTAAGGGTTACCGAGTTAGACACCTCAGAATATGTGACCACACAAATTCATTGTAAAAGAGGATGTTATTTAACTGGGTATTCACAGCACATACATCATACACACAATGCAATAACTACAGCGAGACGTGAACAAAATGCAAGGGAACCCTTGGCCGACCACGGAATCACCAGACTTCGTGTTTGTGCCGAATTTACAGCATTTCTAGACCAGGCTTTGAGAGGCCATAACAACTAACCCGTCAGCCCCACATGGGATGGCTCTGAGCAAACGGGCAGTAAAGCGCAGGGCAGCAGCGGGAAGCCTCAGCTCCTTCTCTGGTGGGATGGGCAAGGGGGCAGGCTTGTCGGCCTCAGGCCCCTCCCGTCCCGAGCCCTGGCAGCCCGGCCTCCAGCGCGGTGGTCGGGCCTGCTCGAGGCGCTCAGGGCGGGGGGCCCAGCCCACGTCCCGATCCGGTGGAGTCCGCCCGGGGGAGTGGGAGCAGGGACCGGTGCAGCGTGGGCCGCCCGGGGACGAGCTACCTTAGGAAGCCAGAGCCCCACCTCCCCCGGCCCTAGGCTCATTTATCACCTCGTCCTACTCCGCTCCTGAGCGGAGCGCGGCCCAACACCCGCCCCGCCCGGACCTCCCGGCTTTGATCCCCTCGAGTCGCTCCCTTCGCGGCCCACGGGGCACCCCCTCCCCTGGGCCGCTCCCACCGGAAGTGGATGGTGCCGGTCGGGTTGCGTTCGGCAGCGGACCGGAAGTAACCCGGCAGTTCCAGTGGCGTGGCCCGGATGCTGCACTGGGCGTTTCCGGCCACCTCAGTAGTAGAGGCCAGTCAGAGGGTGGCAGCTGGCAGGCAGGGCGGGCGCGGGGCCGGGCAGCGGCGGCTCCCGGGTTGAAGCGGCGCAGACATGGTGCTGCTGACTATGATCGCGCGGGTGGCGGACGGGCTCCCCCTGGCCGCCTCCATGCAGGAGGATGAGCAGGTGAGAGACCGAGACACGCCCACTCCCCAGAGCCCCCCAGGTCCCACCCTCTCCCGACCCAGAGCCCCCCCCCCCCCGATTGCTCCCGCTCTCGGCCCAGAGATCCCCCCAAGCGTCCCGGCCCAGATCCCTCCTCTCCTTGTTCAGAGGGCCCCCCCTTCCCAAGCCCAGAGCCCCCCCCCGGCCCAGAGCCCCCTCAGACTGAGATCCATCCCGGGGGGGGCACAGAGGCTGTGTGGAAGCTTGCAAAGCAGACCCTATGTGGGTTGGATATGTGCCCTCACAAGGCTGTGGTGGTGCTTGACTGCTGGCGGATGTGAGTTTCTTGAAGGGTTGATGACATTTGGCACTGTTCTTCCCGCACTGTGACCCCGTTGGAGACTAGACTCGCCCACCTCCTGGCACCAAGAGAAAGACATGAAATAGTGTAATAATGGGTGATTAGGCCATTGACAACAGAGTGAAGTACAGCCTTATAAATCTGGAACCTAACGGTACCTTTTTAATGTTAGTTGGAGCTCTTTTCCAATTCAGAATGGCTACTTCTGTTATAACCAATTATAATACTCATTAACATTAAACATACCTATAACCAGATTTACATTTTTGCCACCTTTTTATTGGCTTTTACATTATACATTATTTAAATAAACACTTGCACCAATGTTATTTTCAAACTATTAATACATGGTGGCCAATGTGAGCCTGAGAAGGAGCCAGAATTTACCAACTACATTGCGAAAGAGCCACACTAATATATCAGCAGCTCCCCACTCCCAGCGCCTCCCACCCACCGGCAGCCCTGTGGATCAGCCCCTTCCCCTCCCTCCCTGCACCTCCCGAAACGTGGGGTGGTTGGGTGGGAGCAAGGGCATGGCATGGCAGGCTCAGGGGAGGGGTGGGAAGGGGTGGAGTGGGGGCAGGGCCTGTGGCAGAGCCGGGGGTTGAGCAGTGAGCACCCCCGGCACATTGGAAAGTTGGTGTGTCTAGCTCTAGCCCTGGAGTCGGTGCATATACAAGGAGCCACATATTAACTTCTGAAGAGCCGCATGTGGCTCCGAAACTACAGGTTGGTCACCCCTGTATTAATATAATCATTTTAATAAGCGTTTTTTAAATTTTAAAATGTTTTATTAAAAATCCTGCTAAAACGAGTTATAACCAAAACATAGCCACAACATAACTTTGGGTCATGTCTTTGCTACCTTCCGTTTTTTTATTTTACTTTGATCAATTTATTTTTAGCTTTTTTTACACTACCAGCTTTAATTTTCCATACTTGTCTACACTTAAGCTAACTTAAACCTAAGTCTAATTTTTATTTAACCTATTTTATAGGCTACAGCCCACATCGATTAAAGGGTCTTTTATGTTGGGCAGGAGTGCCACCTCCCCAAATGATGCTATTTACATGACAGACGCATTCTTCCATCAACATAGTTGCATCTGCCCTGGGAGTTAGTTCAGCATAGCAATGTCAGGGAGGTGTTTTTTTCCCACCCCTGCCTGATGTAGGTATGTAGACTAACTTTTAAGTGTAGACCAAACCTTATAGCCCTTGAGAAAAGCAGACACTAGATTTGGCACCAAGATCTAGACACCCCGCCTTCCCCCCAGTATCTAGACTCCGAGAGAGCGAGACCATGTTTCCCCCCAGTATCAATGAAGTTCCTAGAGATCCTTCTAGCACTCAAATCCCAAAGTAGATCAAAACTGTAAAAAACCAAGACCCACCCATCAATGAGATTCTCACATATGTGCACACTTTTGAGGGAGCAAGCTAATACTCCCGGAGAAAGAGATCCTGTCAGTGTGTCTTCACTGCAATGTTAAGCCCAGGTTAGTAGAACTCAAGTTAGCAGACCCAGGATTTGTTAAATGAGGCTTGACCATCTATACTCATTTATAACCTCAGGAATTGTTGAACCTTGGGTCCCAGCTTGGGGCTCCAGCATCCACACTACATTATGCTGGTCCGAGTCCAGTCACCCTTATCCCAGACTTCTTAGCACCCTCCCAAAATGTGTCCGCTCTACCCCTTTGTTCATGGTGCCATGTGGGAAAACTTGACTGTCCAGAGGACAAAGAAAGCTGGCCTGTGGGATTATAGGACATTTTTGGCAGAGCACGAGTCCAGCAGGGTTGTGTCTACACTGCAAAGTAATAGGGCTTGAACCCTATGTTCCAGTTTGACTCATACTTGGACCCTTCACCCCTGTGTTAGCACGATTTGTGTGTAGACAGATGCGGGGTGGGGTAGGCTTAAGCCTGAGTTCAAACTTGGGGCTAACAGTGCAGTATAGACATACTCTGTGAATCATGAACTCTTTCCCTCTCCCCCAGGGCAGAGAGACTGAAGCACCTTCTCTGGACCAAGACCCTCTGCAAGAGATGCTACAAAAAACAAAACAAAACTCCCTAGGGAACCTCCTAAATGGGGACTGAGATATTCATCAGAAGTAGATTCCTGAGATTTACCAGCACCCATCACTTAGTTTGACTGTGTCCATTGACTTCAGATCCAATTCTTGTAAAACTCTTTGAGGTTAGCTGTGGATATCATGTTAGTTTCCTTGTGGGAAAAGGGCCTGCCTGTATCTTAAGAAGTTGTTATATTGTTTGCAGTTCATTCTGCCATATGGTAGAACCATCCCTAATAGACTTTTTTCCCTTCTCAGTCAGGTCGGGACCTCCAGCAGTACCAGAGCCAAGCTAAACAGCTTTTCCGGAAGTTGAATGAACAGTCGCCTACCAGATGCACCCTAGAAGCAGGATCCATGGCTTTTCAGTAAGTATAACATGCTGTAGAGATTAAGGTGGGAAATGTAGGCATCCCAACCTACATTTATAGAAACTGAAAGGTACTTCCAGGAGACGTTGGAGGTATCCTGGAAATTGGGCCATGAGAGAAGAATAAGAGTCAGTAATCTATCCCACCAGCCCATGGGAAACCTATGCTCAGAGAGAGTGTTATTTCCTTTTATATCCTTTCAATCATTTTAACATTTCTTTTCTTCTCTAGCATTGTTAGATTTCATGCATTCCTATCCAGTTCTTGTTTTCCCCCACTCTCTCTTCTGTACACTGCATATATTTGGTTCCCTTTTAAGTTTTCTCTACAGGTTGTGCCCACTAATCATTCTAGCATCTGTTGTCCTTTGGATTCTCTGGGGTTTATCAACATATTTTTTTAATAGTGAGGAGTCCCACCTATACTTAGGTTATCATTACCATAGTTGATTCTTCCTACACAAGATTTTCTTCTCTTTCCATTCCACTATGGCATATCCTTTCATGTATCATCCTTGCACTGCAAGCTCATCTAATTTGTTGTTCATTATTTCCCTGAATCGCGTCAGCATTTCTGCTCTCTAGCAAGCACTGGCCATGTTTTATACACTTTTGTCTAGTATTAATATCTCAAAGTGTCTTAGCTGCATTTAGCTCATCCCTTTGAGTTCGCTGTCTCTCTCTAAAACCTTCCATAATGTTTGCCCTTTGCTTTCATTGTAAACCCTTCTAAGTTAGGGTCAGCTGCAAATCTTAATGATGTAAAACATAGTTTTAGCAGACTTGCTCAGGGTAAACAGCGATCTGGCAAAATCTGCAGGCGACACAACATCATGTAGGTTAGGCAAGACCTGAGAAGACTGATGTACTTCAGAGGGACCTAACCAAGCTAGGCAGCACAGTGACAGTTGAAGTGAAATGTTGACACATTCAAAGCTATGCACGTTGGAGGGAATAATTTTAACTCCTGCACCTCCTAGGTTCTAAATTAAAGATTGAAAACATTTAACTTGCTACCTTTAGAGACAGAGGGGTAATCATGTTAGTCTGGATCTGTAGAATCCACTGCATGCATCCGACGAAGTGGGTATTCATCCACGAAAGCTTATGCTCCAATACGTCTGTTAGTCTATAAGGTGCCACAGGACTCTTTGTCACTTCTACCTTTAGAGAGGAGATTAATAAGAGGGGAGATAAAAGTATACAAAATGATGAAAGGTATAGAGAAGGTAGAGGCACCTCTAATCACCTTCTCTCCTAACACAAAAACAAGGGAACAGCCAAGTAAACAAAAAGGTGGCAAAGTCAAAACTGATGAAGGAAATGGTTTTCAATGCAGTTAATTGCCACAGGATCTCATTGAGGGCAAGATGGTAGCAAGATTTTAAAAAAAGGTACAGGTAAAAATATCTAGAGTTAAAAAGTCTTGTTTGGAAGCACCCTCGTGGCACAAAGCCAGTCTCTAATGGTTGGGGCTTAGGAGACAGCTTTCCTCAAGATGAGTTAACTCATAATCACTTCCTGCAGGTTTTCTCACATTTTTTCACTTTTCTCTAAAGCAGTCTGGTGCTGGCCATTGTTGGCAATAGGATGCTGGACTAGGTAGCCTACTGGTTTGATCCAGACAGGCAATTCCTGTGTTGAGAATTTCTGTTCCCAAAGATGCTACTTGATACCTCTTCCCAGTTTGCCGTCAATCTGTCAGTCATTTGTTTCTATACCACAGTATTATCCAAACATCATTCTGACTTCCACTGAGATGCATGGGGAAGATTATATCTAAATCATAGTAAAGCTCTTGCAATGTAGTGTCCATCACTTTCTTTGCTTACCAAACTTAGAACTGTATCAAAAAAGGCTATCCAGTTTTTTGGTCACAGTTATTTATGGTCACCAGCCCATGGGAAACCTATGCTCAGAGAGAGTGTTATTTCCTTTTATATCCTTTCAATCATTTTAACATTTCTTTTCTTCTCTAGCATTGTTAGATTTCATGCATTCCTATCCAGTTCTTGTTTTCCCCCACTCTCTCTTCTGTACACTGCATATATTTGGTTCCCTTTTAAGTTTTCTCTACAGGTTGTGCCCACTAATCATTCTAGCATCTGTTGTCCTTTGGATTCTCTGGGGTTTATCAACATATTTTTTTAATAGTGAGGAGTCCCACCTATACTTAGGTTATCATTACCATAGTTGATTCTTCCTACACAAGATTTTCTTCTCTTTCCATTCCACTATGGCATATCCTTTCATGTATCATCCTTGCACTGCAAGCTCATCTAATTTGTTGTTCATTATTTCCCTGAATCGCGTCAGCATTTCTGCTCTCTAGCAAGCACTGGCCATGTTTTATACACTTTTGTCTAGTATTAATATCTCAAAGTGTCTTAGCTGCATTTAGCTCATCCCTTTGAGTTCGCTGTCTCTCTCTAAAACCTTCCATAATGTTTGCCCTTTGCTTTCATTGTAAACCCTTCTAAGTTAGGGTCAGCTGCAAATCTTAATGATGTACAACATAGTTTTAGCAGACTTGCTCAGGGTAAACAGCGATCTGGCAAAATCTGCAGGCGACACAACATCATGTAGGTTAGGCAAGACCTGAGAAGACTGATGTACTTCAGAGGGACCTAACCAAGCTAGGCAGCACAGTGACAGTTGAAGTGAAATGTTGACACATTCAAAGCTATGCACGTTGGAGGGAATAATTTTAACTCCTGCACCTCCTAGGTTCTAAATTAAAGATTGAAAACATTTAACTTGCTACCTTTAGAGACAGAGGGGTAATCATGTTAGTCTGGATCTGTAGAATCCACTGCATGCATCCGACGAAGTGGGTATTCATCCACGAAAGCTTATGCTCCAATACGTCTGTTAGTCTATAAGGTGCCACAGGACTCTTTGTCACTTCTACCTTTAGAGAGGAGATTAATAAGAGGGGAGATAAAAGTATACAAAATGATGAAAGGTATAGAGAAGGTAGAGGCACCTCTAATCACCTTCTCTCCTAACACAAAAACAAGGGAACAGCCAAGTAAACAAAAAGGTGGCAAAGTCAAAACTGATGAAGGAAATGGTTTTCAATGCAGTTAATTGCCACAGGATCTCATTGAGGGCAAGATGGTAGCAAGATTTTAAAAAAAGGTACAGGTAAAAATATCTAGAGTTAAAAAGTCTTGTTTGGAAGCACCCTCGTGGCACAAAGCCAGTCTCTAATGGTTGGGGCTTAGGAGACAGCTTTCCTCAAGATGAGTTAACTCATAATCACTTCCTGCAGGTTTTCTCACATTTTTTCACTTTTCTCTAAAGCAGTCTGGTGCTGGCCATTGTTGGCAATAGGATGCTGGACTAGGTAGCCTACTGGTTTGATCCAGACAGGCAATTCCTGTGTTGAGAATTTCTGTTCCCAAAGATGCTACTTGATACCTCTTCCCAGTTTGCCGTCAATCTGTCAGTCATTTGTTTCTATACCACAGTATTATCCAAACATCATTCTGACTTCCACTGAGATGCATGGGGAAGATTATATCTAAATCATAGTAAAGCTCTTGCAATGTAGTGTCCATCACTTTCTTTGCTTACCAAACTTAGAACTGTATCAAAAAAGGCTATCCAGTTTTTTGGTCACAGTTATTTATGCATCACAACCATCTTGCAGTGGCTTTGTTCTTATCAGAGCTGTTAAGCTAAGAAAATTCAGCCAAGTTCAGTATTTCTATGGGAGATCTCAGAGAAGCAGTTGAGGGGTGTTGGAAGTGTTGTGGGTGAGTAGGCAGGAGAGGAGCACTTTGCCCTGTTCTTCAGCCAGTTGTTAAGGGGTGCAGATTGCTGCTGGTGCCATTTTTAGGATGAGACATAAAGTCACAGATGAAAAAGAAAATTTAGTTTTTGTTTTAAACAAAAAATCTAATGAAACTTTTGATAATGCTGCATGGAAAAAAAAAGGTGTTTGAAATTTGGCCTAAAATAATCCTATTTAGTGGCTAGTGCATTAGCTTGGCCGCAGAAAAAACATTTCTTCGTTAACTGAAGTTCTAACTCCTTGAAAATAACATAGTGCAGAGTAAAAAATTGCCATGCCAGCTGTCGTTGTGGAGCAGATATGTGCCTAACTAATGAAATGTGCACTTCTCCAATGTGCTGAGGTGTTACTATGAATAGACTTGAAACTGGCAAAGTTTGAAGAAAATTTGGCTCTCGCTGAGACCCAAAACCAAGTTTGAAGAATTTTCTTCGGTCATTTTAATGTTGTAGATTAAAGTGAAAAAGCCTTACAACCAGCTCAGTTATCATGGCAAGTGAGTACACACGGATAGGGATGCAGCTGATAAATGCTCATGCAGTCTGTTGTGAAATTAGTTACTAGCTGACCTTTGGCTGATTAGTGTCGTAAGTCTTTAAGTGCACAGATTACTAGTTTAATTGAAAGGCATCCCTTTGCCTTTGCCAGCTGGTGCCTCTTAAAGAAGTGTGTGTTTCTCTTTCTTAAAATAAATATCAAATATTTAAATATAAGAAATTAAATTCCAAAAGTATATTAATTAAGATTGCACAGATAAACATTCAGAAATCAAGAATGCAAAAAGTTAAAGGTGGCCAACTGTATCTCTGTCCCCTTACATACATACGTGCATTGCAAAAAGGCCTAATTACATGATTTTATACTGTTACATTTTATGCCAAAAAAGTGTTAATGCGGTGTTAAAGTTGAGAAATCAAGCAGTTATGTGAGAAAATTCATATTCCAGTTAATCTGGGGTGGCAATGCCATGTGGCATTGGAAATCTGTGTGCTTTCTCTGCTGATATAGAAAACTTGGAATCTGAAACAGCTAATATTACAAAGGAAGTAAAAACAGCTCTGGGAAACATGGAGACCAAGGCAGGAGAGCTCAGATCACAACCGGCTGGCCTAAAGTGTGCGGCTGTGCATATGGCAGGAGACTGTGTTAAGAGAAGATATTGTACTCTTCTTGTACTTATCTTTAGCTTGCTGTTATGACTCTCATAGGAGATTATCCCTATCTTAAAAGGTTTTGTTTTGAAATATGTTTTCGCATTTTACAATCCTGAAAGATTATGGATTGCTCAAACTCTTCATAATGATTCGAGGTAACTGAGCTATGCTGGGAGGGATCCAGTTTGTGTGTTGGGTTGCTAGTCAGGCTGGAACACTGAAGACAAGGATCAGAAATGATTGGCTAGCACTGTTTTGGAACATACTGTAGAAACTGGGTCATGGCTGATGTAAAACAAGTTAGGGTCTTTCTTAGGGAAATCAAGAAGCTAATTTGTGAGTGTATTCTATTCCATGGTGGACAGTGGTGACTACACTCTTACTGTTCAAGGCGATGCCCATTGTTGTTTGAGGCTTTTTACTAATCCTAGTAAGTGCCATGTTGGGACTGCAACAAAGACAGATAATCCTGGCCTCTGTGTCTAAAAACTAATTCTTGAATGTGGCAAATTTGAAGGATTTAAACATTTCTGGGTCTCTAGAGGTTAAGCTGAGGAAAAATCAGATCTGTATGCTTGAAGCTGCTGTTGAACATATGGATACCAGATTTACCACGCTATTGTATGGTTTCAAAACTTTGATTCCACACAGTGGCCTAGTAATTGAAAAAAGAATTAGCCCATTGTGGCAATGTACAAATTAACAGTGTGCTAAATTGCTACATATAGGTGTTAAGTACAGAGAAAAGGAAGGGTGACTTACAAGTTACATTTAATGCCAATAAATCCACAATAGTGTGTATGCATGATGAGTTTTGAACCCCTAGGCAACCTGCCTTAGAGGTTATATTGTTATTGATGGGAATATGTCCTCATTGTCTTCTATCACTGTGGTGCTACAATATGAGTTTTCCACAATTATTTAAATTAAAACAAGCCCCCAAACACACACGTGTGCTCTGTTGCATGCCATGACTTGGGCTATTCAATCATATCTGCATCCAGTTGTAGGTGCTTTTCAGCCCTCTCTGGTATGCTGTGCTACTGGCTGGAAGGGGAACAAACATGGTAATAGACATAATCATAGTGAGTATTCAACAGCAGGCTGCACTAGTTAGTGGAGAGGTAGGTAAGTGCTATTCTGTATGTTCAGATCTAAATCTTAAAATCCAATGGACTTTATCCAGTCAGATTTGTATTTGAATTAGAAATAAAATACATATTCTCTGTACTAGCATGGGAACTCAACCAACACTAAAGTAAGGACAAAACTAAACTTACAAGAACAAATGCTAGTTAGACACTAAAAAGGGGTGTGTGGGGGTGTGTGTGTGTTAAACCCTGGCTCATTAGTCAAAAACAAAACAAGTGGAATGCAGCAAAGTGCCATTAAGCAGTGTCACCAGCTACTATATTTCATCTTACCCTACATGCGAATGAGACCACAGCCTGAAAATTATTGGCACAATCGCGCTTTCTTGTCAGATAACAAAACCTGAAGTCCCAGCAGCCCATGGACAAGCAGCATTTCTGTTTCTCAGCTTGCCTCTGTGGGGCTTTGTGTATGGGAAATAGAGTCCCACGCCTAAGACTCAGCCAGGGTGGAGTTTGGGATGCCCCAACTGGTCTTCTAAGGCTGTGCTGGGCTGACCACCTATCTGATGGTTGCCAGGGGATTGATGCAGTTGGCAACCCATTCCTGCGCACTTCTGAATCTCTGTAGGAGATGCCACAATAGTCTTCTCTCCCTATTCCCCCCTTTCCTAATGACTTTCAGGAGGAGATGCATACTCCTGCGCACTGTACATCATATCCTCTCTCCCATACATTACGGAGCTGCCCTGCTGGGTCAGACCATGGTGCAACTTGGTCAATATCCTGGCTCCGACAGTGGCCTGTACCAAAGCTTGAGGGGAGTATACAGAACAGGGCAATTATGGAGTGATCCACCCCATCTTTTACTCCTGGCTTTTTGTAGTCAGAGGTTAGGGTTGCCCTGTGTATGCGGTTGCCTTCCTGACTGTTTTGGCTAATAGCCAATGATGGACCTATCCTTGATTAAATTATCCAGTTCTTTTTTTGAACCGAGTTATACTTTCGGCCATCACTATACCCTGTGTCAGTGAGTTCCGGAGGTCAGTTGTGCATTATATGAAAAAGTACTTTCCCTTGTTTATATTAAACCTGCTCCCTGTTAATTTCATCACCGGAGCCTTGGTTTTTATATTATGGGGAAGGCTAAATAACACTTTTCTGTTCACTTTCTCCACACTATTCATTTTATAGACCTCTATCATATCCCCCCTTAGTCGTCTCTTTTCTAATCTTTTTAGTTTGTCCTCATACGGAAGCCATTCCCTACCCTTGATCATCTTTCTTGCACTTCTCTGGACCTTTTCCAGTTCCACTACATCCTTTTTGAGATAGAACTGGACACAGTATTCAAGGTGTGGATTTACTGTGGATTTATATAGTGGGATTATGATATTATCTGATTTATTTTGTTTCCGTTTCTTAATAGTTCTTAACATACTGGTAGGCTTTTTTTACCACTGCTGCACATTGAGCAGGAGTCCAGGGTGATGCCAAGATCCTCCTTGAGTGATAACAGCTAATTTAGAACCCAACATTTGGGATTATTTTTTTCCCAATGTGCATTACTTTGCACCTATCAATGTTGAATTTAATCTGCCATTTTGTTTCCAGAAAGGGCATGGGAGTGTGGGGCCTGCCTCCTTCAGATGACAGAATGTTATCGGGAAGAGAGGAATGTCCCTTATTCTGCTCAGTCCAATGTCAGGACTTTTTAAAACAACAACCAAAAACGCTCAGGAAATTCCCAGGCAAAACTTTGTTTAAAATGAAGTTAAAAGCCTTTGGCAGGGATTGAACCCAGGATCTGAGGCCTCAATAACACTGTAGTTAGGGGAAAGAAAAGAGAAACTAAGGCATTCAGAAAATTTTTAAATGAAACCTAACATGTAAAACTGTGGCAATTCAGTCATGGTACTTGCAGTAGAGTAACTCTGTCCTGAGCAATGCCCCAAGAACCTGAAACTTAGACTACAATATCCACCCCAAACAAACAGTTCATTTTAGCAGGGAATGCTAGAACTAGACTGTAGTATGCTGCTTTGTGCCAACTCAGCTGCCCTTCGTGGCTATGAAATCCAAATAAAAATGCTTTACCATGTCCTGGTAAGATGAGCTTGCTGAAAGGAGCCATTCCCCACTCCTCATTAAGGGCTCCAACCTGCCAGGCATTGCCTGCTCTCATCACCTTGCAGGGTCAGGCCCTAGGATTCTGCGTTCCAGCCAGTCATCCAGTATGATGTCTCATAAAGTTCTCCCAGGAGGATGAGTAGATGGAGATGATGGTACTTGCAGAGGAAAGGAAAGGGTTAGTGCAGTGACAAGGTATCCCAATATTGGAGAGACACGTATGAAACCACCTGTGCTGTGCGATACCTGGTATGTTTTTGTGTGTAGTATAATAATAATCCCAAAGGCTGGGGCACTCCGCCATAGAGAAGGAACGATGGGAAAGGGAAAAGTGGTGTCTTACAAGGGCAGGGTTAAAATTTGTCCGGTTTGTTCTCTTCTAGCTACGTTATTGAGAAAGGGGTGTGTTACCTGGTGTTGTGTGAGGCCACCTTCCCCAAGAAGCTGGCCTTTGCATATCTGGAGGATTTGCATTCCGAGTTCGATGAACAGCATGGAAAGAAGGTGCCGACGGTCTCCAGGCCGTATTCCTTCATTGAGTTCGGTGAGGTCCTTCCCCTTGAGACTAATTAATAAACATCCTGTTTGTTTGGCCACATTAGCCTCTCCCAGCTCAGGCCATGGAACTTACCACTGACAGTGGAGAAATCTGTTGTTCTCTATGAGCCAAAAATGCCAGGTATGTGAATGGAGAAATGGTACGGGAAATGTCAAATTTCCTACAATCCAACTTTCCGCTTTTAAGTCTTGGCTTTTTTCTTGTTAGCACCCTGCTCACTCTCTCTGCAATGCTCTGCCGCTGGAGTAGCCCAGAAAAAGGTAGACAGCACTGGATGTTCATGCTCTGTAGGCAACCATATTGTTACTCTAGGCAGCGGTTCTCCCCGATTGCTGGTTTGCTTCCCACCCTTTAACACAAACTTCCTCTCACTTGAGGTCACATGGACAATGCAGGGACTTCCAAAACGGTGCTCAGCTGTTTATGGCAGTATTGGAGAGGTGTGGGAAGTGAATGTAATGCATGGTGGAGCCACCACTCATTAAGCATTGAGGAAACCTCTGAGCTAATTGGCTTCAGATGTACATGTCCTCTTCTGGGTGGCCCGTTCTTCTAAGTCCAAAGGGCACCCATCCTGTCAACTGCTTTGTCCCTGGTGAAGGCATGCAGGGTGCAACACGCTCTGAAACAAGTCATCCTGGTGTCTGTCAGGGGAGGAAGGGGTTGTTAAATTGCCCTTGGGGTATGCTGTCCTGAGGTTGGGTGGTTGGAATCTACTCAGAGCAGGGTAAGGGGTGTGGTGGTGGGTGCAGTTGTGGAGGGAAGGAGGTAGAGGCTGGCTCGAGGGGTGTTCTTGGCACAGCAGGCAGGAAGTGCTGGGAAAAAAGTTTTTCATGTTGACAACCACCTTTTGTTCCAGACACTTACATCCAGAAAACCAAAAAACTCTACATTGACAGCCGGGCAAGAAGGAACCTAGGCTCCATCAATACAGAGTTACAGGATGTGCAGAGAATCATGGTGGCCAACATTGAAGAAGTCTTACAGCGAGGAGAGGCGCTCTCAGGTACATGAAGTTCAGCTTTTGAAACTCCTTCCTCTCTCTGAGGCTTGCGGGCAGGAGATGGCTGAGGGAAGGATTCTGAGACTGGGTAGCAAAGAGGGCCTCCTGAATCAAGATTGCCTTGTAGTGTATATGTCTGGCTGAAAGTGCATTTTCATTTGTCTGATCTACATCATAAATAAGGCTAAGATTTAGTATTGGATATTTTTGGTAAAAGGCATGGACAGGTCACGGGCACCCATGATCTGTCTTTTACCAAAAATACCCCCGACTAAATCGCTACCTCTGGGACACTGCTGCTTCGGGGGGCCCCTGCTGGAGACGGGCCCTGCTTGTTTGCTGGGGGTTGGCTGTCCCCTGGCCGCTGCTCCTGGGGACTGCTCTCCGGATGGCCTCCAGGCACCCCTGGGGCTGCTGCTGTTCGGGCTGTCCCCAGGGGCACCCCCAAGACAGCTGCTTGGGGCCTCCCGAGCAGCGGGCAGTGCGGCTGGCCCCAGGGACTGCCGGAGCAGCTGGCCCTGGGTCACTCCAGCAGCGGCAGGTGCAGCTGGCCGTGGGGCGGCCCCGAAGTCAGCCCCACCAGCCGCTGCAGAAGGCACGGATGTCGCAGAATGTCATGGAATCCGTGACTTCCATGACAGAATCGCAGCCTTAATCATAAACCATCTGGCAGTTTGTAACCCTACTTTGGGAGGAGACAAAGCCCCTTCTGGGCTTGGGACTGTTCTGTCCTTAACACACATCACTAACATTCATCTTCACAGGACAAGGAGTGATGCATGCTAGTGTTTTGAAGGAGCTGGTGAAGCTCCTGCTGCTGTAGTTACTGTTGTCCCTTCTATGTTTGGGGAGGTAAACAGTTTAGATTGCATTGTGTTGTGGCTTGACTAACAAGCTTAATGTAGGAATCCTTCATAACACGGGGGGTGCACAATAAATCAGATAAAGCTCCAATAGAGCAGCTGCAGTTATCTATGAACACAATACGGTGGGAATGTCTCGTTATTGTTTATCCTGCAACTAAACTGCTTCCACTTTCTCTTCCTTAACAGCTTTGGATTCCAAGGCCAACAACTTGTCCAGTTTGTCCAAGAAGTACCGTCAAGATGCAAAGTATCTTAACATGCGTTCCACCTATGCCAAACTGGCAGCTGTAGCTGTGTTTTTTATCATGTTAATAGTCTATGTGAGGTTCTGGTGGCTGTGAGATGTTGGCAGTCACTGGAGCGGGAGAGCCTGTAGCATGGCGGGTATACATGTGCAGCACACTTTGTTCACGGGGATGTGCATTAGAATCCACACAGAACTGTCACCTTTAAGGGTGTGTCCTGAAAATGATACCTGAGTACTACACTGCTTAGTGAATCATAATCATAGGCATAAAGGCGTCTTGGTGGACTAGAGGCTTTTCCTATGAGGCACTAAACACTAGGGACTCTGTAGAGTGTGGCCTCCCAGTGTACTAAACTCATTAACGGTGCTGTTTGATGTGTCCTGGAGCAGTTAATCAGTGAAGTTTATCCTAATCAGGCGGTACTGGCAACAGTCACTTCCTCCTCCCTTTTAAAGAGTAGCTCTAGTGGGAAATGGACTCTAATGAACATTCCTTGTGTCAGCAATGTTTGCTTTTCTAGAATCTGGGTCTGCATTTGCTTTTTTAAAACAAGACTCCCTTGTTTGAAGGCTGATTCTGCACTGTACATATTGTAATGGCTTTCACCCTTGTCAAACTAGCTATTGTTGGGTTTTCATTGTCTGACATCTTTGCTTGTTAAATTTTCAATCGCTTTAGGAATAAATGGATATTAAATTATGCCTTAAAATTACATTATATTTAGTCTTGAGAGAGACAGTGAAAGGCTTCTATCACTGACTCCTACAAAATTAAACTACTAGTTTGTAAATCTCACTTTCCTGGCAGTTGTGTATAAGAGCTTGTTTTAACGTGACTCAAAACAGTTAGTGTAATTAAAAAGGCACTGGCCCAGGCACAATGCAAACAATTTCAGCTTTGTTTTCCTGCCATCTATCTATCTCCGGAATCATTGCATTATTTCTTTCTCCTCTGTAAACATCCTTTATTCCTCAAACAAGTGTCTCACTACCGCTAGCATTCCAGCACTTGCGAACTACCCTACAAAAACAGCCCAGTGTGTGTGATGCTGAAGAAAAAGTAGAACATTTCTTTAAAGAAACATTTCAGTTTCAAGTTTCTGTGAGGTTGGTGATAGAGAATAGTACTGAGTTTTAAAAACCAAGATCCCTTGTTAATGTCCTGTTCTCCCTATGGTCACCCTCTCTCCACTCCTGGCAAGATCTAACTAGCTGAAGAGAAATTCATATTGTGGGGTTACAGCATTTAATTTCTTAACTTGTTTCTCACTTGACAATGTAAATAGTTCCATCATGATGTGATATTTATTTTTGGGGTTTTTTGGTCCAAGTGCTAGAAACTTTGTCTTGCCCTATTAAGCTTTAGTTTTTTAAATCAAAGCTCTGTACAGGCATCCCCCACCTTTTCCACAGTAAGGTGTCTGTTTCTGTCATTATCTAGCAAGTGAACATTCTCATAGAACAGACATAACAGAAGGAAACATTCAAAGTTCCTCAGCACCTTCAGAAAACATTTACACTTTCAGAGTTGCAGCAGAATAAGCTGTAACCATAGATGTCTCCTGCAGTAAGGTAGGAGTGAAAAGAAGCCTGTGTGTCTCCCCTCTCCTCCTCCTGTGGGCAGGCAACTAGGCAGCTAGAATTTGTCTGCCGATCTACTTGCAAACCTGATCTGTCAGTTAGTCTCATCTTCTGATTTTTGCATGATGTTTCCATTTGTTTATTTATAGACAGCTGTACTTTTAAATTCTTAGAAGTTGTGTTCCTACCAGATGAATGTACAAGTGATGTAGGTCTGTGTGTAACTTAGGTACTGAAAGGTGAGCAGACACCACATCTAGATTCTGTAATGACCTGTAGGGAGTAAAACGCTCTTGCAGTGAATGGCAGCTCAGTGAGCAGTTGCCTGCTGCAGCCCCAGTGTCACAGTGAAATAAACACGTGCAAAAGTTCATTTTCTTTAGTGTGGAGTTTCCTGTCTACATGTACAGTGTTTTCATAAAACACCCTCTCCTTCCTTCTCATGGTCCAATTTGTCCTGGGGTACAACTGGGCAAAAGGCCACTTGGTAAATGCTGTATTAATGGAGTAGGCTTATACCTAGGGTGGAGCATGCCCTTCACCTGGGGCTGGGCTCAATTTTTCACGTGGAGGTTGGGTAGAGTTTGGCAAATGCCATTGTCCTTTTCTAGCCCCTAGTGGAAATCCTAATGTTACCTATTACAGGTGGGCCCAAGGCCTGCCTTTGTGACCATAAATGCATGTGGAGAGTAACATGTATGCAGCTGCAGCTATTTTGTGTAGCGGTTTGCAGCTTAGGTAGGTCTCAGCCCTGAGAAGTTGAGTCTTAATTAATACAGCAAGCTAGTCAGTGCCCTATGCATTCCATGGCTTTGAATTTGCTGAAGAATCCATCCCTTGCTATAGAACTGTACTCGGAATTTTTCATTTTAAAAATATTGTTCCTAGCCCTTTCCAAGGTGCAAAAGATCTTAAAAACAGGATGCAACTTGAGTACCCTGTAGTGTGACAGTGCCTCAGACCAGTGTCCTGTCTGGGAGTGATTAGTGCCAGATGCTGCAGAGGAAGTTACAGGACACCCTGAAGCTGATGGTTGTGGAATAATCTACAACCACAAGGGGAAGGTATGCTGTGAAACCTGAGTGTTTGTCCTTTCTAACTTTGATCCTGATTAACTGAACTCTGCATGTTCTCATTAACAATTCCCAATATTTTTAATCCTAAACTTTTGACATTAATATCTAGTGCAATGCATTCCAAAAGCTAATTGTGCATTGTTTTAAATTGGCTGCCTTCAACTTGATTATATGTCCCATAAGATGAACTCCAGGTCCAACACTGCCTTGCCTTCAGTCCAAAACAGAGTTATTCTGGGAGCTGTAGGCCTCACATCAAGAAGTGCTGGGAGGATGGACACTGGAAGCAGCTCCCTTACCTCAGGGCAGGAGACAGCAAGGAGGGGGCAAAATCTGTAGTGTGTTGAAGGAGGAAACTAGAAGGCCTGGAGCTTTGGCTCTCTCCAGTCAAAGGCTGGGAAGAGGCCTAAACAGCAACCAGTCAGAGAGGGTCACTTGGGCATCATCACAGAACCTTCAAATAGTCAGAACTGGAGCCTGGCACCAGGTTTTCCTGAAGTACCCTGAGGAGGGGATATAGTCTGGGTAGAGATCCAGAGTTGGAGACATCTCAGGCCTGATTTACACCTAACATTTAGGTCAATTTAGCTACATTGCTCAGGGCTGTGAAAAATGTTATGCCCTGTGTGACATACTTAGGTCAACCTAATCCCCATGGCAGATGCAGCTAAGTTGATGGAAGAATTCTTCTGTTGACCTTCCTACCCCGTCAAAGGGGTGGATTTACTACAGCAATGGGAAAAAACCCTTCTCTTGCTTTAGTATCTATACTACAGCAGCATAGATGTGCCTCTGTAGTGCTTGTAGCATAGACAGATCCACAGAGAGAAATGAAGGTTGTAGCCCGAGGAAAGAAAAGCAGAGGGAGTTTAGGGCCAGATCAGATGCCTGCTTCTTTAGCTTGGACCAAAGGTGGGAGCTCCCCTTTGTCTTGAGAAACAATCAGAGAGCCCAGCTGTCACTGCAGAAAGGGGAAAAGACCTGGAGAATGTTTGAAAGCTTAAACCAGCTTACCGGTGAGGGAAGTAGAAACAATGGTCATGCTCCCCAGGTAAGACATTCCTTTTACTCCCATGGTCCCCTTGCTCTTTGCTAAGAAGGTCAATAGGAGACCCTCACTTACTTTCTCTATGCCACTCACTTTTTTTATACCTGTATCTTAGCTCCTCTTATTAATTTCTTCTCTCAACTAACTAGTTGCAGTCTTTTTCTGTGGAGGGGTCTGTCTCTCAGGGTTTGTCTACACTCCAATTAGACACACACAGCTGGCCAGTGCCAGCTGACTCGGGCTTGTGGGACTTTGGCTAAGGGGCTGTTTAATTGCAATGTAAACTGATCTACCAAGGTCTTTACTCCTTTCAAAATACTGAATTGAGATAACTTCAGTTTGTTATATTCTGTCCATTTCTCTCTCCTCCCACAGAGCATGAGAATATTCTGCTGTTTAGTTTAAGGAGGGAGGCCATACTGCTTTACAGGTTCAGTTTTGTTTGATAAGGGAAACTAACTCTCAAATTCCGTCACATCCCATATACCGCAGAGTCAGCCAAAAGAGGAGACTCAGACCTTGAGTTTACTTTAGTGTGTGTCAATGCAGAAAATGCCATTTTTAGCAACTTGTGGCCAGACTTTCCTTGGTCAGTCTTAACTTCCAAAGATGATGTGTCAGTCAGCCACCGTGCGTCACTGAGACATTACCTGGGCTATCAGCTTCCCAAGACCCACATACAATTTATTCAGAGGAACAGTAATAGGCTCATCCATTTAATAAATACCTGTCAGTGGTAAAGCCAGATAAAGTTAATCAGTTTCTTTGGGGAACCTATGACCCATTTCATGGTACACACATAACATTTTGACATTTGCCTTAATATTTGGCAAGTCAGTATTCTCGATAAATTTCAGATGCAGTCATTCCAGACCAAACTGCTTCACTGTCCTGTCTGCACAGCCTCTCCCCAACTTTCTTTGGCAATGGGAGAGTCTGGGTCGGAGGGGAGAGGAGCCGGGGGGAAGCAGGGCAGGGGTTATTTTCTTTTCTAAACAGTGTGTCTGATTTGGCAGCTCAGAGATTGCCCAAGGTTTTGCTGTAGTAAAGCCAAAGCGTACAAGGTACATTTCTCAACCTTTGCATGGAAGCTACTGTGCAAGCTAGAGGATGCCAGAATGAGCTCCTCTTGTCTCATCCACAATCCTTTGTTCACCTCTTGCTGGGGACTGTGCTGCATTATAGCTTATTTAATGCTTGTTTTGCTTTCTTTGTTTGCATCATACACAAAGCTCAATGCTTATATGTAACACAGGTGGGGGAAATGCGCTGTCTGGATTCCAAGGTCAGAAGGGACCCTTGTGATCATCTCTTGTATAACACAGGCCACGGGACCTCCCCAGAACAATTTCTTTTGAACTAGAGCAGATCTTTAAAAAACATCCAATTGCCAGTGATGGAGAATCCACCACAACAAACAGTTCCAATGGTGAGTTATCCTCACGTGTTAAAAATGTATGCCTTATTTCCAGCAGGGGGCAGTGCTGCCACAGCAAAGGACACCAATTGTGCTTTCAATTCACTGGAATTAGAAGTTCCCCCTCCATTACCCTCTCAGGAAGGAAGTTACTCCTGGGACTGTAGGTTTGAGGGGGCACAGGGAAGTAGCTGATCACACTTAATGAGGGACTCCTGTACTAGCTAAGAGGCTTCCATCTACTGTATAATTTGTAAGTTTCATTTACCAACATCCTGAGCTGTAGTTTCTTTTAGATGAGATCCGGGGAACTATAGGCCAGTCAGTCTCACCTCAGTCCCTGGAAAAATCATGGAACAGTTCCTCAAGGAATCAATTCTGAACCACTTAAAGGAGGGGAAAGTGATCAGGAACAGTCAGCATGGATTCACCAAGGGCAAGTCATGCCTGACTAACCTAATTGCCTTCTGTGATGAGATAACTGGCTCTGTGGATGAGGGGAAAGCAGTGGATGTGCTATTTCTTGACTTTAGCAAAGCTTTTGATACAGTCTCCCACAGTGTTCTTGCCAGCAAGTTAAAGAAGTATGGGCTGGATGAATGGACGGTAAGGTGGATAGAAAACTGGCTGGATGGTCGTGCTCAACGGGTAGTGATCAATGGCTCCATGTCTAGTTGGCAGCCGGTATCAAGTGGAGTGCCCCAAGGGTCGGTGCTGGGGCCGGTTTTGTTCAATATCTTCATCAACGACCTGGAGGATGGTGTGGACTGCACCCTTAGCAAGTTTGCAGATGACACTAAACTGGGAGGAGTGGTTGATACGCTGGAGGGTAGGGACAGGATACAGAGGGACCTAGACAAATTAGAGGATAGGGCCAAAAGAAATCTGATGAGGTTCAACAAGGACAAGTGCAGAGTCCTGCACTTAGGACGGAAGAATCCCATGCACTGCTACAGACTAGGGACCGAATAGCTGGGCAACAGTTCTGCAGAAAAGGACCTAGGGGTTACAGTGGACGAAAAGCTGAATATGAGTCAACAGTGTGCCCTTGTTGCCAAGAAGGCTAACGGCATTTTGGGCTGTATAAGTAGGGGCATTTCCAGCAGATCGAGGGACGTGATTATTCCCCTCTATTCGGCACTGGTGAGGCCTCATTTGGAGTACTGTGTCCAGTTTTGGGCCCCACACTACAAGAAGGATGTGGATAAATTGGAAAGAGTCCAGCGGAGGGCAACAAAAATGATTAGGGGGCTGGAGCACATGACTTATGAGGAGAGGCTGAGGGAACTGGGATTGTTTAGCCTGCAGAAGAGAAGAGTGAGGGGGGATTTGATAGCTGCTTTCAACTACCTAAAAGGGGGTTCCAAAGAGGATGGATCTAGACTGTTCTCAGTGGTAGAAGATGACAGAACAAGGAGTAATGGTCTCAAGTTGCAGAGGGGGAGGTTTAGGTTGGATATTAGGAAAAACTTTTTCACTAGTAGGGTGGTGAAGCACTGGAATGGGTTACCTAGGGAGGTGGTGGAATCTCCTTCCTTAGAGGTTTTTAAGGTCAGGCTTGACAAAGCCCTGGCTGGGATGATCTAGTTGGGGTTGGTCCTGCTTTGAGCAGGGGGTTGGACTAGATGACCTCCTGAGGTCCCTTCCAACCCTGAGATTCTATGAGAGAGTCCTGCTCTAGTATCAGATCTTCTCCCCAGGTGGATACTTAGACCATGATCAAATGGCCTCTTGTCTTTGATCAGCTAAGCAGATCTCCTTTAGCCTTGACTTTAACACACATTTCCCAGACCATTAGTCATTCGTGTAGCTCTTCTCTGAACCTTCTTCCAATTTTTTCAACATTGTTTCTAAGTGTTGACCCCAGACCTGAACATAGGGTTCCAATAATGGTCTCACCATAGCCATATGCAGAAGTAATATCTTGATGTTGCCTTGTTTATATATCCCAGGATTGTGTTAATCCTTCTTGCCACAGCATCACCCGGGAAGCTCATGATGACTTGTTTGTGCACTGTGACCCCTAAATACTTTTCAGAGTTACTGCTTTCCAGAATGCAGTCCCTCATCTTGTAAGCAGATCCTGTGCTCTTTGTTCCTGAATGTATGAACTTGCATTTGGGTCTATTAAGATTAGGGCTGTTGATTAATCACAGTTAACTCACGCGATTAACTCAAAAAAAGTATCACGATTAATTGCAGTTTTAAGCACACTATTAAACAATAGAATACCAATTGAAATTTATTTTTGGATGTTTTTCTACATTGTCAAATATATTGATTTCAATTACAACACAGCATACAAAGTTGACAGTGCTCACTTTATATTATTTTTATTACAAATATTTGCACTGTAAAAATGGCAAACAAAAGAAATAGTATTTTTCAATTTACCTCATACAAATACTGTAGTGCAATCTCTTTATTGTGGAAGTGCAACTTACAAATGTAGATTTTTTTTTTTTGTTACATAACTGCACTCAAACAAAACAATGTAAAACTTTATAGCCTACAAGTCCACTCAGTCCTACTTTTTGTTCAGCCAATCGCTAAGACAAACAAGTTTGTTTACATTTATGGGAGATAATGCTGCCCGCTTCTTATTTATGTCATCTGAAAGTGAGAACAGGAGTTTGCATGGCACTTTTGTAGCTGGCATTGCAAGGTATTTACGTGCCAGCTAGGCTAAACATTCAGATGCCCCTTCATGCTTTGGCTACCATTCCAGAGGATATACTTGCACGCTGATGATGTTCATTAAAAAAAGAATGCATTAATTACATTTGTGACTGAACTCCTTGGGATGGGTTTTTTTTTTTAACCCGCATTTTGCCATATATTTCATGTTATAGTAGTCTCGCATGATGACCCAGCACATGTTTGTTTTAAGAACACTTTCACTGCAGATGTGACAAAACACAAAGGAGGTACAGTTCCAATGTGAGATTTCTAAAGATAGCTACAGAACTCGACCCAAGGTTTAAGAATTTGAAGTGCCTTCCAAAATCTGAGAGAGACAAGGTGTGGAGCATGCTTTCAGAAGTCTTAAAAGAGCAACACTGCAATGCAGAAACTACAGAACCCAAATCACCCAAAAAGAAAATCAACCTTCTGCTGGTGGCATTTGACTCTGATGATGAAAATGAACATGTCGGTCTGCACTGCTTTGGATGGTTATCGACCAGAACCTGTTATCAGCATGGATGCATGTCCTCTGGAATGGTGGTTGAAACATGAAAGGACATATTAATTTTTAGTGCATCTGGCACATAAATATCTTGCGACGCCAGCTACAACAGTGCCATGTGAACTGAACGCCTGTTCTCGCTTTCAGGTGACATTGTAAACAAGAAGCGGGCAGCATTATCTCCTGCAAATTTAAACAAACTCGTTTGTCTTCGTGATTGGCTGAACAAGAAGTAGGACTGAGTAGACTTGTCCACTCTAAAGTTTTACATTGTTTTATTTTTGAATGCAGGTTTTTTTTACATAATTCTACATTTGTAAATTCAACTTTCATGATAAAGAGATTGCATTACAGTATTTGCAATGGGGGAATTGAAAAATACTATTTTTTACAATGCAAATATTTGTAATAAAAATAACGTGAGAACTGTACACTTTGTATTCTGTGTTGTAATTGAAATCAATATATTTGAAAATGTAGAAAACACCCAAAATATTTAAATAAATGGTATTCTATTGTTTAATTGTGCAATTAATTGCAATTACATTTTTTAATCGCTTGACAGCCCTAATTAAGATGCATGTTATTTGACTGTGCCCAGTATACCAAGTAATTCAGCTGATTGTATCAGCCACTTTCCCCCCTTATTTAGCACCCCACCAATCTGACAACACACAAACTTTATCAGCAATACTTGGTTTTCTTCCAGCGCATTGAAAAAATTAAATATTGGGCTAAGAACCAATCCCTGCAGGGCCCCACTAGAAATGCATCCATATGTTTTCAGATCCATCAGTTAGCTAGATGCTAATGCTATTTCTGTATAGAGCATATATTCTTAGGGGGTTTCCCCCAATACCTTTGGATTACAGGAAACCCCTAAAATAGATCTTGGCAGAAAAATAGTCCCCTTAGTGAGTCTCTTCCTGTGATATCTCAGCATCACCTTTCCTGTCATGCGTTTCTTAGACTAGTGCTTTTGTAATATCGATACTGTAGACATTCAGTGTTTTTGCCTCTTGTATCAGCCTTCATTTGCAGCTCCTTTCTCTGCCTTTGTGATTAAATTTCTCATTTAATGATTTTTCCAGTCTTGTTTTTTGTTCCTTCCCACTGAATTCTTCCATGTCCATTAACTGTCAGATTTTGAACATCATCCGAGCAGCATCAGTTTTTCTTTGTGTATCAGCAAGGCCAGGTGAAACACCTCTGCCAGTGCTGTTCCATAGATCTGGCAGGCCCTCTTTGATGTGTTGACCTTCCAAGAGTCCTGTTTGACAGCACTTACCACAAAATGCTCCACAAAATCAGTGGCAGCATTCTACTGTGAACCAGTTAATCCCTCCTCTGCTGCTCTTAGTGTCCTCAGCCTTGCCAGAAGCATCCTATCAGTAATGGCCCCTGCCAATAACTACCACCAGCTCAAGAAGTCCTGGGACTTCTCAATCCAGGCATATGTTCTTCTATCAGCCTTCAGCCACCATCCACATTTTCCTTTCCACTTCAGCACTTGTATGTTTAGGTCAAACTAGCTGTTGCTCCACCACCCCAATCGCAACCCTCCCATCAAGTTGCCATCTCTTCTTGGCCTTCCAACACAGAAGCAGAGGGTGGCCTGCTGTCATGCACCTTCTCTGCAAAGTTGTACAGGCTGAGGTTTTGGTTCAGACAGCTGCTCGCACTGAAACAGGAAAGAACTGAACCGAAAGCAAAGATGAGGAAGTGGAAGCTCATGCCAACCGCAAAAAGTCACTGTGTCCCCTAGATGCCCCGCGTTGCATACCCCATTTAGAAGAGCTGTGATGGGAGTGATGACAAGCTGTGGTTTGTTAACACATCAGCAAAAGGTATTGCTCCCCTGCCATCTCAAAGACTTGTCCTGCAGTTGTAGAAGCAGTGCATCGATGGGTTTTACAAACCTCATCAGCCCTACAGTTTATGGTAAGAAGTATATCTCCTTCTGATGTTAGGTCTCTGGACCAGCTGCTGTTCTGGAACCTCAAGTCACCACCCACTCTTTCCTGGGTGCCAACTGCCCCCAACCCAGCTGCCAAATCCTGTAGCTTCTCCTTTCCCCCATGCAGCTGTGCACTGTCATTACAGAACCTGCAGTGCACTGACTACCTTAAGGGGGAAGGAGTGCAAAAAGAAGTCATTTGAATATCCACCAGGCAGGGGCTGCTGGGCTGACTGCATTAAATATGAAAGTGAATAATGCAATCAAAGAAGCCCCCATTTTGGGATGTACTTGAAGCTGCTGCAGAATTTAGACTCAGATTCCCCTATAGAGATCAGTGGGCCTTGTGTCCAAGTGGGCTATGGGCATTGGAGCTGGAGGATCCTATGCGCAACTGTCTCTGTGTGCTTTCTGAAGGAAACAGTTTGGTAAGTGCTCAGCAGTAGCCTCTGCCAGGCACAAGGAAAAGCAAGAGAGAAGGTGTCGTAGAGGTTAGGCCAAAATGGACCATTCAATTGTCAAGTATGACCTGCATAACACAGGCCAGAGAATTCCACTCAAATACCCCTACACTGAGCCCAACAACTTCAGCTAAATCAAAGCATTTCAGTCCACAGACTAAACTGTTGTGGCCACATGCAGAGAAAAGGAGAGACGGAGGTGCTCCAATGCCTGAGGCCCCTGCCATGGCAGGGAATTGATTAGGTGGGATATGCCCAGATCCTAGCAGGTGAGTTGTGCCGCAGAGGAAGGTGGAAAATCCCTAATGTCCCTTCCAATGTGACCTGGGGAGAAATTCCTTCCTGACCCCAAATCTGTTGGCAAAAGTGGGGAGAACGGGGAGGGTGGGTTTAATTTCTAAACTCCCTGGTTTGCTGTAGGGTGGGTGGCTGAGAGGAGCTGCTGCTGGAATTGTGTGCTGTGTATTTTTAAGCTCGGTGCAGTGTGCCTGGAGTGGATGGTAGGTACCCTTTCCCAGTGTCTGGCACAGCTGGCTCATACAGGCTACCAAACCTACTGTGGGTGGGGCATCCCAAGGGAGGAACAGTGGTGTTCATTTTTGTTGCTGGCAGAGTCCTCCAGACCAGAGAGAGCAAGCCAGAGCTCATTGCCCAATTGCTATGTCTTGCTGCTACCTGGCCCACAGCCCCTGCTGAGACAAGTGGGGCAGGACGTGGGGATATTGGAGTTCATTTCTGATAGAGGGGGGGAAGCTTGTCCCATCTGGATACAGCCTCCCTCCACCCATCCTCCATTCCCCTACTTGCTTGGTCCTGTAGCCACTACCCTGACTGAGACAGCTTCAAGGGCTTCCCAGCTCCCGTTGCTGCCATGCTCTCGTGCTGTAACACCCATCACAATTTGAATCAACTATTTGCCTGGGTCTGCAGGGGGCCCTGAGGTATGTCTACACTGCGGCTGGGAGTGTGCTTACCAGCCCAGGTAGACAGACAAATATTAGCTCGGCTTGAGCTAATGTGTTAAAAATAGCAATGTCGATGCTGTGGCTTGGGCAGTCGCTCAGGCAAGCCACCTGAGCTCCAACCCAGCAGGCTAGGTGGGCTTAAGGGCCTGAGCTGCAATATCCACACTGCAATATCCACACAATATCCAGACATTTTTAGTGCGTTAGCTCGAGCCTTGCTTCTGTGAGTCTGTCCGCCTGGGGTCTGACGCTTGCCCCCTGGTGCAATGTAGACGTGCCCTCGGTCTCCTTGAATTGATTTTGGCAGAAGAGAAGCTTGGGCAGAGGGTAGGAAAGGGGAGATGCAAGCGGGAGCTGACTTATGCAGATCTTTGAAGGTAAAGAGGAGCAGCAGCTTATGTGCTGCTCACATCCAGCTAATGTGAGTTAGGTTGGGACCACTAGTGAACAGTGAAAAAGCCAAGCCAGTCTTGGGCTAGGCTGCTTGATAGCAGCTGGAGATTGTGCTAGCTTGGGCTTGGGAGGGAAGAGAGGGAGCTCCTGCCCTAGCCCCAACTACACTTTCAGAGGGTAGCCCTTGAGTGCAAATCCATCCCTCTACCTTATTGGCTGAACAGCTTTCCTGAACAGAGCTGCCCAGTTTTGCGCCACTCCATGTGAGACATTTTATACAAACTAACAAGTCAGTTTGCAAGTGACCTTAAGCTTCAGCTCAAAGGGAATGCATCCTGCCACAAGCAGTGGCAGGGGTTGGATGTGGCGCTGCACAGAACTTGGCAGCTGACGCTGGGGGTGAGAGGATGTCAGGGAGGGGAACTGAAGGATTAAGCTAGATAGGTTTATGGAGGGGATGGTTTGATGGGATAACATGATCTTAGTCAAAGGTCAATTAATTGCCATCAGTGGTAAATAGGACCAATGGTCAGTGATGGGATGTTAGAAGTTACTACAGAGAACTTTTTCCTGGGAGTCTGGCTGGTGAGTCTTGCCCACATGCTCAGGGTTCAGCTGAAAAGCAGACTTTGACTCCCTCAGGGAACTGATGGGCAAGGTCCCTTGGGAGAATAACAGGAGGGGGAAAGGAGTCGAGGAAAGCTGGCTGTATTTTAAAGAATCCTTATTGAGGTTGCAGGAACAAACCATCCCGATGTGTAGAAAGAAAAGTAAATATGGCAGGCGACCAGCTTGGCTTAACAGTGAAATCCTTGCTCGTCTTAAACACAAAAAAGCAGCTTACAAGAAGTGGAAGATTGGACAAATGACCAGGGAGGAGTATAAAAATATTGTTCAGGCATGCAGGAGTGAAATTAGGAAGGCCAAATCACACTTGGAGTTGCAGCTAGCCGGAGATGTTAGGAGTAACAAGAAGGGTTTCTTCAGGTATGTGAGCAACAAGAAGAAAGTCAAGGTAAGTGTGGGCCCCTCGCTGAATGAGGGAGGGAACCTAGTGACAGAGGATGTGGAGAAAGCTAGTGTACTCAATGCTTTTTTTGCCTCTGTCTTCACAGACAAGGTCAGCTCCCAGGTGGCTGCACTCTGCAGCACGGTATGGGGAGGAGGTGACCAGCCCTCTGTGGAGAAAGAAGTAGTTCAGGACTATTTAGAAAAGCTGGACGAGCACAAGTCCATGGGGCCGGATGCACTGCATCCAAGGGTGCTAAAGGAGTTGGCAGATGTGATTGCAGAGCCATTGGCCATTATCTTTGACAAATCATGGCAATCGGGGGAGGTCCCGGATGACTGGAAAAAAGCTAATGTAGTGCCCATCTTTAAAAAAGGGAAGAAGGAAGATCCGGGGAACTACAGGCCAGTCAGTCTCACCTCAGTCCCTGGAAAAATCATGGAACAGGTCCTCAAGGAATCAATTCTGAACCACTTAAAGGAGGGGAAAGTGATCAGGAACAGTCAGCATGGATTCACCAAGGCCAAGTCATGCCTGACTAACCTAATTGCCTTCTATGATGAGATAACTGGCTCTGTGGATGAGGGGAAAGCAGTGGATGTGCTATTTCTTGACTTTAGCAAAGCTTTTGATACAGTCTCCCACAGTGTTCTTGCCAGCAAGTTAAAGAAGTATGGGCTGGATGAATGGACGGTAAGGTGGATAGAAAACTGGCTGGATGGTCGCGCTCAACGGGTAGTGATCAATGGCTCCATGTCTAGTTGGCAGCCGGTATCAAGTGGAGTGCCCCAAGGGTTGGTGCTGGGGCCGGTTTTGTTCAATATCTTCATCAATGATCTGGAGGATGGTGTGGACTGCACCTTTAGCAAGTTTGCAGATGACACTAAACTGGGAGGAGTGGTTGATACGCTGGAGGGTAGGGACAGGATACAGAGGGACCTAGACAAATTAGAGGATAGGGCCAAAAGAAATCTGATGAGGTTCAACAAGGACAAGTGCAGAGTCCTGCACTTAGGACGGAAGAATCCCATGCACTGCTACAGACTAGGGACCGAATGGCTGGACAGCAGTTCTGCAGAAAAGGACCTAGGGGTTACAGTGGACGAAAAGCTGAATATGAGTCAACAGTGTGCCCTTGTTGCCAAGAAGGCTAACGGCATTTTGGGCTGTATAAGTAGGGGCATTTCCAGCAGATCGAGGGACGTGATTATTCCCCTCTATTCGGCACTGGTGAGGCCTCATTTGGAGTACTGTGTCCAGTTTTGGGCCCCACACTACAAGAAGGATGTGGATAAATTGGAAAGAGTCCAGCGGAGGGCAACAAAAATGATTAGGGGGCTGGAGCACATGACTTATGAGGAGAGGCTGAGGGAACTGGGATTGTTTAGCCTGCAGAAGAGAAGAATGAGGGGGGATTTGATAGCTGCTTTCAACTACCTGAAAGGGTGTTCCAAAGAGGATGGATCTAGACTGTTCTCAGTGGTGGAAGATGACAGAACAAGGAGTAATGGTCTCAAGTTGCAGAGGGGGAGGTTTAGGTTGGATATTAGGGAAAAAAATTTCACTAGTAGTGTGGTGAAGCACTGGAATGGGTTACCTAGGGAGGTGGTGGAATCTCCTTCCTTAGAAGTTTTTAAGGTCAGGCTTGACAAAGCCCTGGCTGAGATGATTTAGTTGGGGTTGGTCCTGCTTTGAGCGGGGCTTGGACTAGATGACCTCCTGAGGTCCCTTCCAACCCTGAGATTCTATGATTCTATGATTGCCATATCTGGGGTCGGGAAGGAATTTTCCTCCAGGGTAGATCGGCAGAGGCCCTGAAGGTTTTTCGCCTTCCTCTGCAGCATGGGGCACGGGTCACTTACTGGAAGATTCTCTGCATCTTGAAGTCTTTAAACCATGATTTGAGGACTTCAATAGCTGAGACATAGGTGAGAGGATTATTCCAGGAGTGGGTGGGTGAGATTCTGTGGTTTGCATTGTGCAGGAGGTCAGACTAGATGATTCCTAATGGTCCCTTCTGACCTTAAAGTCTATGAAGGCATGACTGGGTACTGGCTGCAGGTATTGGGGTGAAGCTGCTCGGGGAAAGCTGAGGGCCATATGGCAGCTGTCAAGGGAAGCTGGGTGCTGGCGGGGACTGGCTGGGATTAAGATGAGAGGGGCTGGACGCAGGGGCGGCTCCAGGCACCAGCAGAACAAGCTGGTGCTTGGGGCGGCAAACTATTAGGGGCGGCACAGGCAGCAGCCCCCCCCCCCCCCCCGGGGAGCCAGTAATGCGGCGCCCTGCCCCGCCGGAGCAGGGAGCCAGCAGAGTGGGAAGCGGCGTCCCGTGGCGCTCCTCTCCCGCGGCAGCAGTCACCCCTCACCCGGGGGGAGCTGCAGCCAGAGCAGCGAGCCGGCTGAGCGGGGTCGCACTGCTCTCCCGCGACAGCAGCCACCTGCCCCAGGAGGGAGCTGCCCCTGGATGCCCTGCCCTGGCTGCGGCGGGGCAGGGAGCCGGCTGAGCAGGGAGCGGCGTCATGTGGCGCCGCTCTCGCATGGCAGCAGCCACCCCCGCCCAGGGGGAGCTGCCCCTGGCTGCCCTGCCCCGCCGCAGCTGGGATAAGGAGCCGGCTGAGCAGGGTCCCGGCACCACTCTCCCGTGGCAGCAGCCACCCCCCGCCAGGGGGGAGCTGCCCCTGGCTGCCCTGCTCCTCCGCATGTGGAAAAGCTAACAAAAAGGCGCACGGGGCAGCCAAACATTTTTTTGCTTGGGGCAGCAAAAAACCTAGAGCCAGCCCTGGCTGGACCTCTCCCCACTGGTTGTTGTAGCGCCTTCCCAGCTGTGATGCAATAGGGGAGCAGGCACTACAGTGGGTTCTTGTGGCTGTGAGCTGCAATTGCAGCCATTTGTGTAGCTCAGCTAATTACTCAGCCTCTCTGCTAGGCTGCAGGAACTGGTGACAAATGTGTGTGTCACAGAGATGTGCAATATGTGGCAGCCCTGCTTGAGGATGTGTCTACAGGGGGAGGGTCAGGCAAGTTAAGACAGTTAAAGCTGTGAAGTTAATGCATGTAACTGAAAGTGCATTAAACCCCTGTCTGGATGCTCTCATTCAGAAGTACCATAGTCATCCTCAAAGGAGGATAAAGCAACAGCCAGCCAAGTCCACTTTACTTATGAACAAGAGAATCTTGACAAGGATTTAATGCACATTAGCTTCACAGCTTTATTTGATTCATCTCAACTTTCCTGGCTGTCCTGCTGTAGACAAGCTTTGAGTGGCATTGTACCAAGTGTACCATTTCCTAACTAAGCACTAGGCTGTTTTACACTGCTAGTGAATTGCCCTGTGACGTGCAGAAAGTCACCTGTCTACGTGTTTTAGTTCTCCATACATCTGTCTGTTCACCTGCAGAGCGGATGTAAGGACAATGCTTTACTCTTACAGGTGTTTGTTTTGACTTGAATGGAAGTTGGCTCAGACCCTTACTCACCGTTATCATGCAAGATGTGCATGCTTGACTTTTCAAACACTCATTGCTTTGTCAAATTGAAACCAATTTTCTCCAGACCAAGGCTATGATGACTACTTCCATGCCCAATTGCTTACTTGCAGACTTCGCCATTTTGCTATCGCTATGATTTTTTAATCACAAAGATTGTTTTCTCAACAGAGAATGCATATATCCTCCCACTTGTAAAATGGCTGCTCAAACTTTCTAAAAATATTCATCCACTATAACAAGAGGATTTTGCACTTGACATTTTTCATCCGAGGATCCCAGAGTGCTTTAACAAATATTAAACAGGTGGTTTTTTAAAATGCTGTTTCCTGAGGAATTCTCATTGGGTCTTTGCTTTTGCCCTTTAGTAAATTAGAATTACACTAGCAGTGATGAGTGCTTAGTGCATACCTGAAATAATCCATACAGTCACATGACTGAATAATCTCAGAATATGAATAGCTGGACTACAGCACAGCCTTAGTTTCTGAGGCTCATTGAGTCCTTAGTTTTGCTTCTACTTGGAGTTCAAAGGGGCCAACTCTGACAGGGGAAAGAAATGGGTGCCCTCCAGTGCAGAGGGAGGGGGATGGTATACTTTGAAATGCAAGGAATTGAAGCTGTTTCCCAATTTAAATATTCGACCCCATCGCTTATTTCTCATCTGCGAGATGAGCCTTCTGGAGCATTGCAGTATGAGCAATGCCATAAGCACAGCATTCCTCATGGTAGTTTTGATTGGATGGTGCCAGGAATGGGGAAGGGAAGGAACAGTATGATTGACAGAGTTCACTGTATTTAGAGGGAGTTTGAAAGAACTGAGTCAATTGCCTCTGGCCTCAAGGATGGGGTAGGGGTGTCAGCCGGGCACACTCCTTGGTTGAAGCAGGAATGAAATTGCTGGGGAGTCTGTGTCAGTTAGTACTTTTCTCAAAAGCCACAACATATTTCTGAAAACTCAACTTCCCCATTTGGCTGGTAAAATGGTGCATATTGCAACTGCATCTGGCTTGTGGGGTGAGGTGTTGGGATGACTTGCCCTTTACCCCATCCCACTGCAGAGGGCAGGGAAGCTGAGCAATGCTGAAACTTGAGCTTGTGTGGAGGGATTTGTTTTGATGTTGAAAGAAAAAAAATACGTTGGGGCTTTTCACTGTTTACTGAGAACATTTTTGTACTAGCACTGGCGTGACCTTTCGGAAATGAGGATGTCTATTTTCTGCAGCCTGAAATACAGACTCTTCAAATGATAGGGCGTTCGACTTCTGTGGCTAGAAGTTGGCAGCAGGCAATAGGCAGCTGACTTCAGAGAAACAAAAAGTCACTACCAAGTTAGCCCTGCTGAAATCCAGTCTCTCTCGCTGCAACAGAACGGAGCTGTTGCAGCAAAAGTGAGATCTGAGCAATTGACAGAAGAATTTCTGTTGTGCACTGAGGGATGGGGAACCACTGTACATGCTGTGGTTGTTTGGAGCTCTACCAGAGTGGAAGAAGGTTTAATCCTCACCACTATTTTTAGCCCCCTAAACTCACTTCTGATCACCATGACTGAGGAGCCTCTGGTTCCTCTGTCAGACCTCAGCCCTTCAAGTGACACCTCATAGTGTAAGACTCCACAGTCTGTGCCCCTTTGATGGAGAATCCTGAGCAGAGTAGGCTCCAGTCACCCTTTCTTCATGGCCAGCTCCTCTGGGGGAGGAAGGTTGGTTGTTTTGCATGCCATTCCCATACAGGCTAAATACAAACAGACTTTAGATAATAGTATGAATAGTATCTCTAATTTTATTTGTAGAGAGTTAAGTTAGGTAGGGACATCCCTCCTGTCAGTGAGCCAGCCTCTTCCCTCCATGCAGTTATCCTTCCCATTTCCCCACCACCCTAGGGCCTTTATGGTCCAACAGGTTTGATGGCAAGGGCTTGAGAGAAATAGTTATCCTGTCAGGCATGCGGAATCAGGTTCAGTGATGTGAAGTGCATCACCTGAGGTGGGGGAGCTTAATAGTTTCCAGTCTCTCTGAATTAGTGGTTGTCAAGACAGTAACTGCTGCTCCCTCTAGCTTCTAGTATCCGTGTACCTCCACAGCCAGTCTTCTCAAGAGCTAGCATTCCAAATGACTGAGAACACCTGCACCTGTGCTGGCAGGCCCTGAAAGAGTTAACACTGGAGGTCTCTGAATACTTAGAAGTAGTGCTAACTCTGCTGTCATATCTGTGTTATCACCAATTAAACACTTACGCTGAGTGTAACCACATGTACCTATTTGCACTCACTACCGCTACCTGGCCACAGCACCTCATTCAAAGGAGGGTCTGGTTTGCTGGTCAGTAGTCCATGGTTGCAGGTATTAGACCCAGGCAAGCTCAGTCTTTGAAACAACTGATTCCACATTACATCATCAGTAGGTTCCTCTTACTATAATTTCTGCTCTCTTGAATGTGCACTTGACCTGGGACATAATATTCTCTGCGGCTCTGAATTTACACAGTTAGTCACACCCCACAGGGAGGTTTGGTAAATTAGAATAAAATCCATGTATGTTTGTGGTAGATGACCATGAAGAACTCCAACCACGTGCTCAAATGGTTTTGAAAGCTTCAAATGTGGCATGTAGCTCTTCCTCAGTGGGGATGGGCACTGTGGGGAAAGTTAAAAGATGAAATGTAATTTATTTTCATATAATCCTTGACTAGGTGCCAAATCAGCTTCCCCATATAGACAGCTATTCCCAAACCCCTGATCTCTCCCATCCAACAGAGGGGATCAGTAGACATCTGGAGAGAACTACAGGCCTTGTGTCCTACAGGTTTACTTTTACATTACTTACAAATGAGTATTGTCTCCTCTGTGTACTGTACTTGCAATGGAGGATACAAATACCACATGAGACGGGAGCAACTAAACTCACTTGTGCCAATGGACAATGGAGTTGGCTGATATGGCCTCTGACTCAGGCAAAGTTGTCCTGAGTTCTCTTCACTGCCAGGGTCTCAGTGCTGGAGAGACCCAAGGACTCGTCCTATGGCTGTGATCGAGCACTCAAGCTCGAGGCCCAACTGGAAAATGAAGAAGCCTCACTTCTGCATTCTTCTGCCCTCAAGCAGGAGGGTTAGAGGAAGGAAAGCTGAGGTGGTTCTGGAAGTGAGGGATTGTGATGTTAAAGAAAGAGGAATCAACACAAACACAGATCAGGGAGCCCAGAGCTGCAACTGATTCCTTCTGAGCAATGGTGCAGGTCCTCACTGCAGATGGATATGAGGGGAGCTCCTTTGGATCTGGGACAAGGTTGGCCTGGGTACCATCTGTGAAGGGCTGTCAGAAGGCCCTTCAGTAGGATGATGTTCTCCTTGAGGCATGGCAGAGACATGTATCCATTCTTCTCTAAAGCCAGGGCTGGCTCCAGGCACCAGCTTTCCAAGCTCATGCTTGGGGTGGCATTGAGAATGGGGTGGCAGTCTGAGTCCCGCGGCGGCAATTCGGTGGCACGTCAGCCGCTCTTCCTGCCGCTGAATTGCCACCGCGGGACTCGGACTGCTGCCCCATTCTCGTGCGGCAATTCGGCGGCAGGTCCGCTGCTCTTCCCGCTGCCACAGGACTCGGACTGCTGCCCCATTCTCGTCCGCCGTGCGGCAATTCGGCGGCAGGTCCGCCGCTCTTCCCGCTGCCATAGGACTCGGACTGCTGCCCCATTCTTGCTCGCCGCTGCGGCAATTCGGCGGCGACTGCTTGGTGTGGCAAAATTGTTAGAGCCGCTCCTGTCTAAAGCTGTCCTGCTCCTGAAGAGGCATTGCCCAGTCAGTGCTTAACCAAGGGGTGACTCTCTGGCGAAGGACAGCATGTCTCCTCAAAACAGGAGCATGTGCTCCTGCACCCTGTTGTTGCTCCCATTTCCCTAGGTGACATGCTGTGAGGGGAAGAGAGTCAGTGAGTTTTTTTGCAGGGGAGCAGGACTCAGAGTATGCTCTCCGCAGTTCCTCTCTCAGGGAACAAGATTCTCCAACACAAAGTGTCTTCTCTGCCTGGAATCTGATCCACCATTCCAGTCTATGGAAGCTTTGCTTGCTGAGGGAGGAGGTTCAGGGCTCAGACAATGTGCTGGCTGGTTGGCTCTTTTGTTTTGTTCCTTTTCCCAGAAAGTTTCTCAGCCTAGTGTCTTACATGAAGAGTTTTTACTGGTTTCTTGACTCCTTGCAAGTCTTTTGAAATTGTTCTACATCTGAGTGACCTCCATTATGCGCATGTTCTCCCGAGATCTGAGGCTGTGTTCTCTGCCAGAGCCAGCTGTTACACCAGATCTGCCCATCCAACAGATGATGCCACAATGCCACCCTGACTTATGAATTCTGACCTCTCATGCACATTCAGCTAGCATGAGGTAATGGGAGTCACTTTCCAGTATGTTATATGTGCTCACAATTCAGAGATGCACTACCCTCACCCAGTGAGCTCAGATAGGGAACCTCTTTGTCCCTTTTTCTCTTCTGCCTTCTGATGGTCTTTTTAGTATTACTGTAAATAGCTAGTATTTAGGATAAAGTTTTGCTGCACCATTGTGCACTTTAAGGCCCATTTTGCTGTGCCACTTGGTTCCCTTGTCTACCCTGCTTTGTTGTACCTTTTGGTAGGCTAAAATGCTTTGGCAATGGTAATCTAGCCAGTAGGTAGGTGCTTGTGTACACCAACTGTTCACCACAAGGCTCAGAAGAAACAGGACTATTGGCTGGATCTGTTCCTTGCTGAAGAGGCATTGAAAACCAATAGTTAAAGTTTGAATATGCAGGTTGTCTGCAGAGGTGAAAGTAAGCCGGCAAGAGTCGGTACACCGCTGACTGTACCAGCTTCCCCAGGCTGGCAATTCAAAGGGCCTGGGACTCCCTGCCAGAGCTTCGGGCCCTTTAAATTGCTGCCAGAGCCCCTGGGTAGCAAAGGCAGCCGGGGGCTCCGGCGGTGATTTAAAGGGCCCAGGCCCCACCCTTTCCAGTTGAGGCCCCACCCCTGCTCAGGACTTTGGCATACCAGTAAGTCCTTTAAGTTACTTTCACCCCTGGCTATCTGTGTCCAGAAGGTCTATGACTTCCTCTGTGCAGAAGCCAAAAGGTAAACTGAAGAACAGATGCAAGCAGCATTCAACCACTACCCTCTCCTTCAACAATTCCCACCTGCACCTCAACACCTCTAGGAAATCAGCAAGTTAATGTTGGCTGGGTTGCAGGACTGTTGGAACTTTATAATAAAACTGTATATATGTCCTGCTAGCATCCCTTTTCCCTCCCCCTTTGTATGTTTCAAACAGGACTACATCAATGTGCATCATAGAACATTAAGTCCATGTCAGCAGGGCCCACGTGAAGGAGTTGAAGTGCAACGCACTAGTGCACTCTACAAATCACAATGCCATAGTCCAGACACCTGTGAAGCAATCCAGCAAAACTTCGCATAGAAGCATAGAACACTTTGTTGCGGTTAGGAGGGGCTTTAGAAGTACAAGTCTGGTGGAAGCTGGTACACATCCAGGCAAGCGGAAATACACCAGCTGAAGAGTAGATACCCCAGTATCTGGCCAGTCAAAGAAAAAGAAACTCAAAATAAGTCAAAGGGGGAATGCCTATTGCAACGGATAGACTGGCAGACTCCCCTTCAAATAAAAAAATTAATTAATTAATTACCATCATGCTTTATCTTTATCTATTTCTATTTTAATCACTTTTTCTGAATGTGGCCAGTGCTAAGTGATGGGGTATCGGCTCAGGCCACCATATAAAATGAGTTTGACACCTGCTGCCCCAAAGATGACCTGCAGAAGGTTGGATCGGCTGTTGGGAGTACACAGATGAAAACATCAAGAGAACGCTGCAGAGGAGGCCCTGCAAATACATATCCAAGATAGAGAATACTGGAAAGAACATTATAAGATGTGCTAGATGAAAGTCATTTGTTCACCCAGGTACATGACTTTGAGGAAAAAGCTAGAGTGACTGCAGAGCCCCCCCATACAGTAGAAGAGAAAGGACCCTGATAGGTACTACCTTGAAGAGGGATGGATATGTGATGGGTCTTTACCTCATCACCTGCAAGGGTAGGAAATACATCCACTTAGTCATGCTCTGTACCTGGGGAGGGGAGTAGCTAATTGTCTCCTGGCCAGAAAGTGTGGAACTAAGCCATAATAAGTAGACTGGAGGAGCTCAGTTGGGGAGACTGCAGAGTAGACATGTCTTTCTGGGTATACTGACACCCAGAGCTGGCCTGTGTCAGCTGACTCAGGCTCGTGGGGCTTGGTTGTGGGGCTATAAAATTGCAGTGTACACATCTGGGCTCAGGCTGGAACTTGGGCTCTGGTGTCCCATGAGGTGGGAGGGTCCTAGAGCCCAGACTCCAGCTTGAGCCTGGATGTCTGTAATGCAGTTTTATATGCATCCGAAGAAGTGGACTATAGTCCACGAAAGCTTATGCTGAAATAAATGTGTTACTCTCGAAGGTGCCACAAATACTTCTTTTCTTTTTATAGCACTGCAGCCCAAGTCCCATGAGCCTGAGTCAGCTGACATGGGGCAGCTGCAAGTGTTTTATTGCAGTGTAGACATACCCTGAAGCAGCCTGAAACTCGGGGTTTGGGTAACAGACAGTATATAATGGGGGCAGCATAGGCTCCTGCAAGGGAAGTCTTGAGATCTAGGATTTGGCAAATAGAAGGAAAAGACTTCAGTAGCTCAAGCAGCAGCAGAATTACCCAGAGTCATTTGAATTTATTCTTGGTATCTTGGAAAATGTTTGAACTTTGAGTTGGCTGGAGGTTTGAGCCACGGAAGACCTGGAGCCAGAGGCAGATGGCCAGTAGGAGACGCTGGAGCTGAGGTTCCTGGTGATATTACAGATGGATGAAAGGGTGAGTATGCCTCACCACAGTCAGATATATGCTGACTTCACTAACAGGTGGCATGTGAGGTCTCTACCAAGAGCCCACTGGAAACCAAACTCAATGTAAAATGTATGGACAGATAATATTTTAGGAGTTGTGTCTAAACAGAAAATTATGTTCTCAAGGCTGTTTAACCAGGAGGTGACATTTCTGTCAGGTTCATTTCAAGCAGGAGGCAACAAACACTTCTCTCTCAGGTGCATATTGGGCCTTGCATGTCTCACAATGTATGCCTGTTTCCATGCTGAACCAAAATGCTAATCAAGAGATTGTGAAATCTTCAAGACAGGAAACGTACAAGAAGAAATAAATTGTAAGAGGGGATCCTGTTTAGAAGTAAAGACAATGGAGTGTTGGGTAATATCTACAGGAGGGAAGCAGACAGTGTGATTTGTCTCATGGAAAAAGGATCAGGACCAAGCCTGGCTTTAAAACACTGGAAGGACTTTGGTTGAGCATTGCTCTATAACAGGGGTGGGCAAACTATGGCCTGCGGGCCATGTCCAGCCCATCAGGCCTTTTAATAAGAACAGCCATACTGGGTCCGACCAAAGGTCCATCAAGCCCAGTGTCCTGTCCTCTGACAGTGGCCAATGGCAGGTGCCCCAAAGGGAATGAACAGACAGGTTATCATCAAGTGATCCATGCCCTGCCAACCAATCCCAGCTTCTGGCAAACAGGCTAGGGACACCATTCCTGCCCACCCTGACTAATAGCCATTGATGGACTTATCTTCCAAGAATCTATCTAACTCCTCTTTGAACCCTGTTATAGTATTGGCCTTCACAACACCCTCTGGCAAGAAGTTCCAGTGGTTGACAGTGCATTGCGTGAAAAAATACTTTCTTGTGTTTGTTTTAAACCTGCTACCTATTAATTTTATTTGGTGGCCCCTTGTTCTTGTATTATGAGGAGTAAATAACACTTCCTTATTTACTTTCTCTATACCACTCATGATTTTATAGACCTCTATCATATCCCCCCTTAGTCGCCGCTTTTCCAAGCTGAAAAGTCCCAGTCTTATAAATCTCTCCTCATACGGAAGCTGTTCCATACCCCTAATCATCTTTGTTGCCCTTTTCTGAACCCTTTCCAATTCCAATATATCTCCTTTGAGATGGGGCAACCACATCTGCACACAGTATTCAAGATGTGGACATACCATAGATTTATAGAAGCAATATATGATATGATAATCCGGCCCCTGAGCTCCTGCTGGGGAGCGGGTGCAGGGGTTTACCCCGCTGTGGTGCTCCAGCTGGGGAGTGGGGTCAGGGGGCTTGCCATGCGGCTCCTGGAAGCAGCGGCATGTCCCCCCTCCAGCTCCTACGCGTTAGGGCAACCAGGGGGCTCTCCACACATTGCCCCCACCCCAAGCGCCGCCCCACGCAGCTCCCATTGACCAGGAACCATGGGGAATGGGAGCTGCAGGAGTGGCAGCACCTGTGAACAGGGCAGCACACAGAGCTGCATGGCCAGCACTGCGCCTCCATGTAGGAGCCATAGGCGGGCATGCCGCTGCTTCTGGGAGCTGCGGGGGTGGCACCTGTGATCAGGGCAGTGCGCAGAACCACCTGGCTGCGCCTCTGTGTAGGAGCCGGAGGAGGGACATGCCGCTGCTTCAGGTAAGCGCTGCCTGGAGCCTGCACCCCTGAGCCCCTCCCCCATGCCCCAACCCTGACCCCCCCTCCTGTACCCCAAACTCCTCATCCGCAGCCCCACCCCTGAGCCTGCACCTCCAGCCGGAGCCCTCAACCCCCACCCTGCACCCCAGCACTGATCCCCATCCCGCCCTCCAAACCCCTCGGTCCCAGCCTGGAGGACCCTCCTGCACCCCAAACCCCTCATCCTGAGCCTGTACCCCCAGCCAGAGCCCTCACACCCCCCTGCACCCCAACTCCCTCCCTCAACCCAGAGCCCCCTCCTGCCCCCCTCAATCCCAGTCCAGAGCATCCCAAACCCCTCATCACCAGCCCCACCCCAGAGCCCACACCCGCCCCCAGCCCCCTCCCACAACCTGAACTCATTTCTGGCCCCACCCCCAGAGCCTGCAGCCCCAGCCGGAGCCCTCACCTCCTCCCACACCCCAACCCCCAATTTTGTGAGCATTCATAACCCTCCATACAATTTTTATACCCAGATGTGGCCCTTAGGCCAAAAACTTTGCCCACCCCTGCTCTATAAGACAGGAAAGTATCTAGTTAAGTAGGTCTAGGCTCTAGAATGTGTTGTTTTATATGTAGCCATGTGTTTCCAATACTACTTCTTGCTTTCACTTGAATCTCTACTCATTGTTAAATAAACTTGTACTTACTTTCACTGTAAACATGTCTAAGTGCTGTGTGTAAAGCCGAGCGCTGATCTGAGGTGGGAGTTGGACTGGTAAGCTGGAGAATACAGTTCCTTTGGGAACAGTGGGCTGGGAATCCCGTGAGAGATCAGGGACTGGACCCTCTAGGGAGATGTTTGGAGGATGCAGAGGTTGGAGCATGCATGCTAATCTGCAGAGACAGGGGTGCTGATGAGGAATAGAGGGCAAGGCTTGTGTTGCCAGGGCATGTGGAGCTGTACCATGGCAGGTAGTGAGGTGCCAGCCTAACAGCTTAGGACGCATGATGTTCCCTGTCCAGCTGGCCTGTCCGGTTCCCCTGCCCACCAATAGGGCTCCCTGACTTAGGAGGAGAGCAATCTATTTCCTTCTGACACCCCCCAGCCCCATAGGAGTCCCTGGCTTGGGGGGAGAGCCAGCTGGTTCCCCCTATCCCCCATAGGGTCCCTGTTGGATAGGGGACTGACTAGTTCCCTTCTGACCTGGCTTCCCCTTATAGGGCTCCCTGTCTTGGCGGGAGGGCTGTCTAGTCCCGTCCCCCCGCTGCCCCATGGGGCTCCGTGGCTGGAGGGGGGCCGCCTGGTTCCCCCCGCTGCCCCATGGGGCTCCGTGGCTGGAGGGGGGCCGCCTGGTCCCCCCGCTGCCCCATGGGGCTCCGTGGCTTGGTAGGGGCGTCTAGTTCCCCTCCCGGGACGCCCTGGCCGGGTGCCCGGCGGCTCTGCGCCTCTCGGCCCGGCGCCCCTAGCGGCCGCTCCCGGCAGGCTGCGCCGCTGTCCCCGCCGGCGGAGCCGCCCGACCGCGCAGGAAGCGGGGGAGGGCCAGACGCTAGTTCGTGCGAAGTCGAAGCCGAGTCCCTCCGCGCGGCGCTGCCGGCAGATCCCTCCGCGCGGCCCCGAGCCGCCGCTTCGCTGCCGGGCGGGCTCCGGCGCGGGCTCGGGGGGCGATGTGGGGGCCGGGCCCGGCGCTCGGGACGCTCCTGCTGCTGCTGCTGCTGCTGTTGAGCCGCGGGGAGCCGGCGGCGGGTGAGTGCGGGGCTGGGGCTGCCTCCGCTAGGGGGCGCGCGGAGGGCACGGGGTGGCTGCCCTGCCCGGGGGTCTCTGATGGTGGGGGCGGAGCCTGTCCCATGCCGGGCTCCGCGGCGCGGGCGTGTCTCTGCCCTGCCCTCATGTCCTGGGGTCTCCTCAGTGTGGGGGTCTCTGCTCTGCCCATTGCCTTTGGGTCCCTTTGATGCAGCGGTCTCTAGGGTCCATCGCCGCCCAGTGTTTTGTTGTCCCCCTGCTATGGGGCGGTCTTTAGGGCGCTCGCTCTTGCCCCATTGCTGGGGGGGGGGTGTCTCTGGGGAGCTCACTATTCCCCCATCATCCTAGGTCCCCTGCTTTGTGTCCTTGGAATCTGATCTCTGCTCCTCCCTGCCCCAGGGGTTGTTGCCAGGCCTGGAAAGTGTGTGATGGGGCTTCACCAACACCCCTCAAACTCGCCAGGCTAGCCCCTGCATCCTACCTGCGGGGATGCTCATGGAAAGAGGAGAGCGCCCACTGCCTCTGCCAGCCCCTCTCACGGGGGCGGGGGAGGAGGGGGGGAAGACTGCCAGCCTGCCTCAATGCAAATAGGGATGTGTTAATGAAACTCTAAAAATCAATAGAGGCAGCTTTGTGTTGGGATGCTACGTTGGGTTCCCTGAAGTGTTTACTAAGCAAACACAACTCGGTGGTGTCAGTGCATGAGAGCCGGGCAGGATATCTGACTAGAAACTAAAGTGGAAAAACTCTCGTCTCTTATTTTGGCTAGGGAAGCGCAGAGTAAATAATGAAAGCTCCATTAGCTCTGTAAATTTAATCCATTGTTAATATAAGGTGTTCATGGTAGCAACACAGGGAATTAAAATAATAGTTTTGACTTTAAGGTGCCCCTTGAAGAAGAGCAGAGTACCACTTGTAGGCCACAGATAACCAGTTGTGGCAGGGTTTGCTCTGGGAGGTGCTGAGTGCCCTCAGTTCTCATTTACTTTAGTGTGTTTAACATGTTGTAGTTGTGACGCTATTGGGGTAACTGAGGATATGTAAGCAGGATGAATCATCACTACCACCTGCTTACAGCATGAGACAACCTTGTCTGTGCCCAACAGGGGAAAAATTCTCTCACATCTGCCAGCCACTGGGAGGACAGGTGTAATATACCTGCCTGAGCATGTCTATGTCACAGTAAGGTTGAACCCAAAGTATTTAAGAGCATAGCTTGGTGTACAGTACTGGGAATGTTGAACGGGTTAAAGGAAACTCGTGAGTAACAAGAGTAGTAATTTCATTTCAGTAAGTGTCTTAAAGACATAATGAATAAATAACCTGGAAGCCCCTGCTTTTTGAACATATATTGTTTAAAGGAATGATTGGAAGGTTGAGCTTTAATTTAATTTGGAAACATTGGAAAATCAGTTGAAAATGGTTAGGTTCTCTAAAAATAAGAAAACCTGATAAATTAGCAAAATAAAAATAAAACAACTGAAATGCTGTAATTTCCATTGCTTTCTAAAGGAAAAAACTAGAACCAAAAGAACTAGGTTTTGAGAAGCACAGTTTTTTCAATTATTAAATTGAAGACCCCTATTGAGACAAAAACAATGAGGAGTCCTTGTGGCACCTTAGAGACTAACACATTTATTTGGGCATAAGCTTTCGTGGGCTAAAACCCAATTCATCGGATGCATGGAGTGAAAAATACAGTAAGCAGTATAAATATTACAGCACATTGAGACAGTAGCTCTAGCTACCTGGAGACTCACAGACTTCTTAAAATTACTTTGACTCTTTTTAACTAGGTATTTAGTAAATATTTAAGGTATACATAATGTGAACGGGTCTGTAGAGCTGAAGATCACACTATTTTTCATCATTTCACCATTACTTTCTTGAGACTTTTGGGTGAGGTCAGGTTGCACCTGTGTTCTGGTCCAGATAGAGAGTATAGTTCATGTTGTCTTGAGAGTGATAGTTGCTGTTGGATTTCATACCCCTCTGAGGCTTGGTCCACACTAAGCCCCCAGTCCGAACTAAGATACGCAACTTCAGCTACCTTAATAACATAGCTGAAGTCGAAGTGTCTTACTTTGAACTAAAAGGTACTTACCGCAGGTCCAGACGCGGCAGGCAGGCTCCCCCGTCGACTCTGCCTACTCCTCTCGCGGAGCAGTATTACCGGTGTCGACGGCGAGCACTTCCGGGATCGATTTATCGCGTCTAGACAAGACGCGATAAATCGATCCCAGAAGATCGATTGCTTGCCGCCGAACCAGCCGGTAAGTATGGACGTACCCTGAGAAGCAATCTTTTTGATAGATTAATTTGTTGATGGCCTGCAGTACACTAATCAATCTTTTGTTCTTTATTATCAATACAACGAATTCAAAATTTCTCATTCGTTTATGCCATCCTCACAGGTCGCCTTAGAACAGGGATCGGCAACCTTTGGCATGCGGCCCGCCAGGGAAAGCCCCTGGTGGGCCAGGCCGGTTTGTTTGCCTGCTGCGTCCGCAGGTTCGGCCGATTGCAGTTCCCACTGTCCGCAGTTCGCCATCCCAGGCCAATGGGGGCTGCGGGAAGGGCGGCCAGCACATCCCTCGGCCAGCACATCCCTCGGCCCCATAGTTGCCGACTCCGTGGGTGCTCCAGGGCTGGAGCACCCATGGGGAAAAATTGGTGCGACAGCTCCCCGCCAGCCCCCCCGCGCCCAGCTCACCTCCGCTTCCGCATTCCGCCTCGGGAGGAGTATGGGGAGGAGTATGGGGAGGAGGCAGAGAGCCCAGCTCCGCCCACCTCCCCTGAGGTGCCGCCGCTGTGCTTTTCCCCGCACCCGCTCCCCCCCAGGCTTGCCGCCCGGTGGAGGGGAAATGCAGTGCGCCCGGGGGAGGAGGCGGGGGTGGGGATTTGGGAAAGGGGTGAAATGGGGGTGGGGCCGGGGGTGGAGTTGGGGCAGGGCCAGGGGTGCGAGCACCCACTGGCGCTGACTAAAGTCGGCACCTATGCTCGGCCCGCGCTGCTTCCTGCAGCCCCCATTGTCCTGGGATGGCGAACCGCAGCCAGTGGGAGCTGTCATTGGCCAAACCTGCAGATCCAGCAGGTAAACAAACCAGCCTGGCCCTCCAGGAGCTTACTCTGACGGGCCGCATGCCAAAGGTTGCCGATCCCTGCCTTAGAGAGTGGGACTGAAAGGGACCTTGAGAGGTCATTTAGTCCAGTCTCCTGCACTCATGGCAGGACTAAGTATTATCTAGACCATCCCTGATGGGTGTTTGTCTAACCTGCTCTTAAAAATTTCCAGTGGTGGAGATTCCACAACCTCCCTAGTCAATTTATTCCAGTGCTTAACCACTCTGACAGTTAAGTTTTTCCTAATGTCCAACCTAGATCACCCTTGCTGTAATTTAAGACCATTTCTCTTGTCAAGTGGGGTCCCACAGGGCATAGGTGCTGACTGCCTCTGGTCCCGGGGTGGAATGTGCTCTATCCCTGCTTCGCCCCAGGCCCCGCCCCCACTCCAGCCCTGCCTCCAATCTCCCACCCCCACCTACCTGTTCCTGCCTCTGTCCCTTCCCACTCCGTTCTGCCCTCCCCGCTTCTTCTTGTCCTCGCTCCTCCCCCTTCTCCCCCAGCGCCTCCTGCATACCGCTGAACAGCTGATTGCAGCGGGTGGGAGGTGCTGGGAGGGAGGGGAGGAGCTGGTCAGTGCGGCCCACTGGCAGGCGAGAGGCGCTGTGGCGGGGAGAGGTGCTGATCCCGGGGCTGGAGCACCCACTATTTTTTCCCCATGGGTGCTCCAGCCCCGGAGCACCCATGGAGTCGGTGCCTATGCTGCAGGAGTCAGTTCTGGGTCCAATTCTGTTCAATATCTTCATCAATGATTTCGATAAAGGCATAGAGCGTACACTTATAAAGTTTGAGGACGATATCAAGCCCAAACCCAGGCCGGGAGCGGGGCCGGTGGCTGAGGTTCTGGCAGGCAGCAGCGTGTCATTAAAAATCCTGCTGGCCCCGGCCTGCTCTTCTCCACCCTCCACCCCCAGTGGGGGCAGGGTGAAGAAGCTTGGTCCTGCCGGCTGCTGCTGCAGGGCAGGCAAGCTCCCTCATCCCCCGCCTCTTCCCCCAGTGTGCTGGGTTCCTGGCCCTCCTCCTCTCCCTCCCTGCCGCTGATCAGCTGAGGGCCCTTGCGAGGGAGGGGGAGAAGTGAAGCCGCAGCGCACTTGCTGCTCCCAGGAGGAGGCGGAGAAGAGGTGGAGACGGGGCTTTGGGGAAGGGGGGTGGAATCAGGGCATATCCCCTCCAGCCCCCTGCCGTGAGCCGCTCTGGGTGGTAGGAGCTGATGGACGGAACCCCAGACCGGCAGCGGGCTGAATGGCAGCGGCATAAGATCAGCATTTTAATTTAATTTTAAATGAAGCTTCTTAAACATTTTGAAAACCTTGTTTACTTTACATACAACAATAGTTTAATTATATAATATATAGACTTAGAATCATAGAATATCAGGATTGGAAGTGACCTTAGGAAGTCATCGAGTCCAACCCCCTGCTCAAAGCAGGACCAATCCCCAATTTTTGCCCCAGATCCCCAAATGGCCCCCTCAGGGATTGAACTCACAACCCTGGGTTTAGCAGGCCAATGCTCAAACCACTGAGCTATCCCTCCCCCCAAAGACTTATAGAGAGAGACCTTCTAAAAAATGTTAAAATGTATTACTGGCACGTGAAACCTTAAATTAAAGTGAATAAATGGAGACTCGGCACACCACTTCTGAAAAGTTGCCGACCCCTGTTATAGATAAAGGTTAGTTATCGATGCTGATCTTTCAATGATACCATTGGTCATAAGGTGATATTCACCAGTGTTGGGCAAAAAATACTTTTCCCAACCTATGAAAAATTTCTAGGTACAAATTGTCCCGACTTGGGCTGAAAAGTCAAAATTTCAAAAATGTTCACAAACTGAATATTTGAACTTTTTTTTTTGGTTTAGGTCATTTTGATGTCAACTGTTTTCTGTGTTTTATTTTTACTATAATTAGTTTAAACTTCAAAGTGAAAATCTATTTTGAACTGAAAAATAATCAGGATTTTTTTGAAAATGTCAAAACAAAATGTCTTGACAATTTCAAAATTTAATTTTCAAAAAAACGGAGGCAAAAATTTGTCAAAACTGACCTTTTCCTGCAAAATGTTTCATTTTTGACAAATCAGCCTTTTTGTCAGATTCACAACCAGCTCTAATGTTGACCCACTTGTGGTCCCTGAGTGAAGTTGTGATTAGAACTACCATGAGGAAAGAATGAAGCCACTCAAAGAGTCTTTTGGATGGGTATTTAACTGCCTTGAGGGTTCTTGTGCAAGGAACCACAAGTTTCTGATGTCAGCCTTTTTACTTAATGCAGAATGAAATAGATGTTATGATATGGACTACTCAGCTGTCTTTTCATGCAATGCAGGTGGTGTAGTGACTTGCATTCCCTGCTTGAATGAGTGGCTGAGCTGAATCACAATCTATAAAAGATGGAAGTGATGGTAGGTTCCTGGAGATGGAGGTGATGTCAGGAACATCTGCTCTTTCTAGTGAGAGAATATATCTGATGATTGTTACTGATGTTCACAGTTCGGGGGCCTTTTTTGATCAGACAGCTGCAAGTAATAGGCGAACATGGGCATTTTTATTTTTTGCCTGTGTGTGAGATTGGATCCTTATCTCTTGGATACAGACCCTGCTACAGTTCTCAACACCTTTGTTACTGCTAGATTGAACTGCTGGAATGCATTCTCCATGGGGCTTCTCTGGAAGACACTTGGAAATTTCTGCTATTGCAGGAGTTAGTGGCCTGCTTACTTAGGAGTGGTGTGCCTAAGTAGTATCCTTGCACTTTTGTAGACTCCATTAGCTATCCATTTGTTTCCAGATGCAATTCAAGGTGTGATTTAGATTTACAAAACCCTTCATTATTTGAGCGTAGCTACCTTATACCTTTCTCCCATTATGCATCATCTAAGCCAGGCCTGCACAACATGCGGCCTGGGGGCCGCATGCAGCCCGCGTGGGCTCACTGTGCGGCCCGCGGGGGGGGGGGGGGTGAGTAGATGGGCTCACTGTGCGACCCAAAATCTGGGACTGTGTCCGTTGGTCCCTTTTGCTGCTTGTCTCTGGGCTGGGGGTTGTCCCAATGCGGCAAAGAGGGTGTTCCCAAAGGAAGGTGCTTGCTTCTAACCCCTGAGGCCGTCAGTATGTCTGCTCTTCTCTAGTCAGCCCACTTGACAAGTTTGATTGTCCTTGGTCTGGTTCCCATCCTCTCTCCAAGGGTTGCAGCTGTATGGAGGTGCCTGCCTTCTATGCCTTCCTCATTCACACCTCATTCATTCAACAGGGCAATTGAATACAAAGTGTGTGGGGGGGAGATCTTATTCTAATTCTAGCAAAAAGTCGTTTTTCTTTTACCTTAATTATACTACCTTAGGGGCCCGCTATAACATATTACCAAGGTTCAATACAAAGTCATATAAAAGTTATACAAAAATACATAATGCAGAGATTTATCTACAACTGCATTGATTGACTGTTGTGTGCAGTGATCCCTGGGGGTGTGAAGAGGGGTGTGATGGTGGGGCCAAGTGGGCAGGGGGCGGGTCCTATTTTACTGCTGTGATCTGGTCACCCTACGCGCGCTGTTTCTTTCCCCCTCTACAGGCTTCCACATCCCAGCGCTGGGGAAGTAGGGGTTGTTTCCGCGGGGCGGGAGGTGCTCGGGTGGGAGGATGTTTTTCCGCGGGGCCGGGGGGTTTCGGCCCTCAGCTGTTTTCTTTGGAGTAATATGGTCCTCGCCACTTTACGAGTTGTGCAGGCCTGATCTAAGCATTTAATATCAGCTGGGATGCTCTTGCTAACAATCCCAAGACTTGAACTCTTGAGATAAGTTTGGAGGGGGTATGGGAAGGCTAGAGATGTAAGTTATGCTTCGTTTTAGGATATGGCCTTTGGCTTTTGAATCTCTTTAGTTGGATAAGGAAGTTCTTGTCAATTTAATCAGTTTTGTTGTTTATTTATGCTGTCTTTAAATCACTAACACTATAAATCAACTGGCACTTCTCTTTCATAGACGTTACATAGGATTGGAACATCCTATTTTCAGAAACAATGTTCATATTGTGAAAGGGAGGAGTACAGTTGTGTCTTGCGAATGGTCTTGCTGAATTTGCTTGTTAAAAGGTGTTGCACGTAACCCATGTTTTTTCATCGATTCATAGATTCTAGGGCTGGAAGGGACCTCAAGAGGTCATCGAGTCCAGCCCCCTGCCCTCATGGCAGGACCAAATACTGTCTAGACCATCCCTGATAGACATTTATCTAACCTACTCTTCAATATCTCCAGAGATGGAGATTCCACAACCTCCCTGGGCAGTTTATTCCAGTGTTTAACCACCCTGACAGTTAGGAACTTTTTCCTAATGTCCAACCTAAACCTCCCTTGCTGCAGTTTAAGCCCATTGCTTCTTGTTCTATCCTTAGAGGCTAAGATGAACAAGTTTTCTCCCTCCTCCTTATGACACCCTTTTAGATACCTGAAGACCGCTATCATGTCCCCTCTCAGTCTTCTCTTTTCCAAACTAAACAAACCCAATTCCTTCAGCCTTCCTTCATAGGTCATGTTCTCTAGACCCTTAATCATTCTTGTTGCTCTTCTCTGGACCCTCTCCAATTTCTCCACATCTTTCTTGAAATGGGGTGCCCAGAACTGGACACAATACTCCAGTTGAGGCCTAACCAGCGTAGAGTAGAGCAGAAGAATGACTTCTCGTGTCTTGCTCACAACACACCTGTTAATGCAGCCCAGAATCATGTTTGCTTTTTTTGCAACAGCATCACACTGTTGACTCATATTTAGCTTGTGGTCCACTATAACCCCTAGATCCCTTTCTGCCGTACTCCTTCCTAGACAGTCTTCTCCCATTCTGTATGTGCGAAACTGATTGTTCCTACCTAAGTGGAGCACTTTGCATTTGTCCTTATTAAACTTCATCCTGTTTACCTCTGACCATTTCTCCAATTTGTCCAGATCATTTTGAATTATGACCCTATCCTCCAAAGCAGTTGCAATCCCTCCCAGTTTGGTATCATCTGCAAATTTAATAAGCGTACTTCCTATGCCAATATCCAAGTCATTGATGAAGCTATTGAACAGAGCCAGTCCCAAAACAGACCCTTGCGGAACCCCACTCGTTATACCTTTCCAGCAGGATTGGGAACCATTAATAACTACTCTCTGAGTACGGTTATCCAGCCAGTTGTGCACCCAACATGGTTATCAATATAACCATGTTGTCATGGTTATATTGATCTTGAGAGAGCTGGAATTTGGATTTACATTGTTTATCAAGTTATGAGGCAGTGAAAGGACAACAGTCAAGTTTAGAACACTTGTTTCTTTTGGAATAGGAAATTTTATCTAAAATACCCAGTGGACATCATTTTTAGATGAAATACAAATTGAAGTGACATGCAAGTTTGTCTTGTTGGCTACGATCCATGGATCTAAGGAATGTGGGGAGTGATGACCATTAACTTTGAGGCATTGCACACGCCTCCTCAGGGCATGTCACCCAGGCTGGAAAACGGGAGCCTACTTTTGAAAGCATCTATGTTAAAAAGCCCTTTGTTGTTACATATTCTTAGTTTCTATGAGCTCATTCAAAGGTCATCTTGCCCACAAGAGTCAAGTCAACATGAGGGCAACATCTTGTCAAAGCTCCTCTGGAAGGAACAATGCCCATGTCATACTTAACACACAGTCCTCTGAGATCTCCAGAAAAAATCAAACATTCTATTTGGAAAATATTCTATTTCTAGAGCATATGCCCTCTAAGAGTATAAGGATGAAAATGGAGCTTTGTATCTCAATAGTATATTAGCTTCTTCTATTTCTTCCCTGCGGGATATCTTAGTCCTATATCTGCGACATCACTGGTAGTTGCTATGGAAATAATGCTGATGACAAGCATTGGATTATGCTTTCTGGAGGGGTAGAAACTCTGATAAATCCTTTTTAACATTAGCACTAAAGAATGACAGAAAATTTTAGAGAGAACAACATAAGCACAATTATTTTTACATCAAATGTTTTTCAAAGTTTCCATAGAGACATCAGTTTCTCTTTAGATCTTTAATTGTATTAACTTTCTGGGGTTTGCTGTTCATACAACTGAGGGAGTGACTGGCTGGGTCCAAATCACATTTCTTCTGATCTGAGTTGGATCTTCATGAGTTTCCCATGAGGCGTTGGATACTCTGGTTAGTAATGAAGAATATCTGATTTGAGCTTGATCATTAAAGTGATGCCATGGGCAGTGACTGAAGTGTCTGAATTGGGGACAAGAATTCCTTAATTCCAGTTCTGGAATTTGGGCAGCAGTCTCCAATTCTGCACTTGGGAAGGCAAAAAGATAGGTCTTTACCAGCACCTGATTATCCAGGCTCTCACTGAGAGGAAGGCTGGACAGGGATGATTGCAGGACCTAAGGTCTTGCGTCTGAGAGCTTGTGGGACAAGCATTTGCTTCATTAGATGTAGTCAGAGATTCATCCCTTAGACTCTTGAATCTATGGGTATGGCTACACTACTATAAAATTAACCTAATTTCGAAGTCAATTTTTCTGAAGAGATTTTATACAGTCGATTGTGTGTGCCCGCACTAAGCGCATTAAGTCGGCGGACTGCGTCCTCACTACCGTGGCTGGCATTGACTTACAGACTGGTGCACTGTGGGTAGCTATCCCACAGTTCCCACAGTCTCTTCCGCCCATCAGAATTCTGGGTTAAGCTCCCAGTGCCCGATGGGGCAAAAACATTGTTGTGGGTGGTTTGGGGTACATGTCGTCAGTCGCCCCTCCCTCCGTGAAAGCAATGGCAGACAATCGTTTTGTGCCTTTTTTCCTGGGTTACCCGTGGAGACGCCGTACCACGGCAAGCATGGAGCCTGCTCAGTTCACCGTCACCACTGCAGCTCCTAGGTGCCTTCGCAGCACACAGTGCAGTAGGACTTCTAGCCGTCCTCGTCCACGGTGTATGGCTCCACCGCTTCCGCTGCAACTCTGCTCTCCTGCAACTCTGCAGTAGGCGGTGCAGTAGGACTGGTAGCCGTCCTCATCGGACATGTAGCTTGGCCGGGGGTTCTGGGAACGTCTTCCTTGCCCAGCTCCTAGCAACCTCCAGGGCATGGTGTATGGCTTCCACTGCAACTCTGCTCTCCTGCGAGCTGGAGGCTTCTGCCTCAGGCTGCTCTTCCAGCCGGCAGCACCGCGCAGTCATGTCTACCCCTTGCTCCCATGGCTCATGAAGCCTGGACAGTAGAAAGGAGCAGTTCAACTATAGGCTGAGCAAGTGCAGAATGGTTGTACAATGTGCCTTTGGACGTTTAAAAGCTCCCTGGCGCTGTTGGTGAGACCTCAGCACAGACAACATTCCCATTGTTATTGCTGCTTGCTGTGTGCTACATACTATCTGTGAGAGTAAGGGGGAGACGTTTATGGCGGGGTGGGAGGTTGAGGCAAATCGCCTGCCATCCGATTTTGAGAAGCCAGACACCAGGGTGATTAGAAGAGCACAGCAAGGGGCGTTGCGTATCAGAGAGGCTTTAAAACCAGTTTCATGACTGGCCAGGCTACGGTGTGACAGTTGTGTGTGTTTCTCCTTGATGCAAATCTGCCCCCTTTGTTGATTTTAATTCCCTGTAAGCCAATCACCCTCCCCTCTTCTAAATAAAGTAACTATTGTTTTGAAACTATGCATTCTTTCTTTATTAATAATAAAAAAAAAAGATAACAGACAAGGTAGCCCTGGTGCGGTGGGGGAGGAGGGAAGGACAAGGCCCCACTAAAAATCAAACTGTTTGCATGACAGCCTTTTGTTGCTTGCGCCATCCTCTGGAGTGGAGTGGCTGGGTGCCCGGAGCCTCCCTGCCGTGTTCTTGGGCATCTGGGTGAGGAGGCTATGGAACACGGGGAGGAGGGTAGGCAGTTATACAGTGGATGCAGCGAGGGTCTGTGCTCTTGTTGGCTTTCCTGTAGCTCCAACAGACGCTTCATCATGTCCGTTTGCTCCCACATTAGCCTCAGCATCACGTCGTGCCTCTGCTCTTTGCGCTCACTTAATTCTTTCCTGGCCTCTGCCACTGAATGGCTCCATGCATTAAGCTGTGCACTATCAGTGCGGGAGGACTGCATGAGCTCGGAAAACACCTCATCGCGTGTGCGTTTTTTTGCCTTCTATTCTACGATAACCTAAGGGACGGAGATGATAGGGGGATTCTGGGGGGACTATGATTCTGGGCTTGCTTGAGCTCTTTAAGTTTCACGCGGCACTGTTGTGCGTCCTTGTTGTAGCCTCTATCCATCATGCCCTTGGAGATTTTGGCATATATATTGGCATTTCGTCTTTTGGAACGGAGTTCTCCCCATACAGTGATCAGATCCAGTACCTCCCATTAGGTCCATGCTGGAGCTCTTTTGCAATTCTGGCACTGCATGGTCACCTGTGCTGATCAGCTTGCCACGCTGGCCAAACAGGAAATGAAATTCAAATGTTCCCGGGGCTTGTCCTGTCTACCTGGCCAGTGCATCTGATTTGAGAGTGCTGTCCAGAGCGGTCACAATGGAGCACCCTGGGATAGCTCCCGGAGGCCAATACCGTCGAATTGCATCCACACTACCCCAAATTCGACCCAGTGAGGTCGACTTTTAGCGCTAAACCCCTCTCCAGGGAGAAGTACAGAAATCGGTTTTAAGAGCCCTTTAAGTCGACAAAACAGGCTTTGTTGTGTGGACGGGTGCAGGGTTAAATCGACCTAACGCTGCTAAATTCGACCTAAACTCATAGTGTAGACCCGGGCAATGAGGCTTAGCCAGGATTTCCGATGGCTTGTCACGTGTGCACTGTCTGGCGTCCCAAGCTTCCCAGCCCCTTGGTGTTGAGCAGGGGGGAGGGATATGTGACAGACCCAGACAAGTGGGGTACAGAAGTCTGATAGAAGGCAAATATACTGGCCATTGGATGAATAGTTTTCTGTTCCCTGAGTGACCAGAGCAGGGGCTGCACTAGAACAAGCAGGGACTTTTTGGAACCAATTTAAGGCAGGCAGGCCAATTAGGACACCTGGAGCCAATTAAGAAGAACCTGCTAGAATCAATTAAGACAGGCAGGCTAATCAGGGCACCTGGGTTTTAAAAAGGAGCTCCCTTCAGTTTGTGGTGTTGCGTGCGAGGAGCTGGGAGCAAGAGGCACACAAGGCGTTGAGAGGGAGAAGAGTTGAAGGACTGAGGAGTACAAGCATCAGCAGACCATCAGGAGGAAGGTCCTGCAGTAAGCATAAAGAAGGTGTTGGGCGGAGGCTGTGGGGAAGTAGCCCAGGGAGTTGTAGCTGTCACGCAGCTGTTACAGGAAACCCTATAGACAACTGCAATCCACAGGGCCCTGGGCTGGAACCCGGAGTAGAGGGCGGGCCCGGGTTCCCCCCAAACCTCCCAACTCCTGATCAGACACAGGAGGAATTTGACTGTGGGTTCTACCAGAGGGGAAGATCTCTTAGGCGATCAAAATCCGCCAATAAGCGCAGGACTCACCAAGATAGAGGAGGAACTTTGTCACACTGTACATTGGAGAAAGGGCAGTTTTCTCTCAACTTCCCGTGTTCCTGGGATGCATGATTGTTCTTTTGTTGTTTTCTTCTTCATTCTCCCCAGTTTGTCACCCTGGGAAGCTACTGTTACTGCAAGACTGTTGTGACGGGTTTGGTCACAGAGACCCCCTTGAGGCTGTCACCTGACATGCTATAATTACCTCTGAACCTGTTTTCCACTGCCAGCTTGGGACTCCAGAACCCTGCCTTGTTGAGTTAGACACACTAGTCTGCTGCAACAGACCCAGGTCTGGTCCACGCCCCCAAAGCTGCCGACTTTAACCAAAAACTGCTCAGCAAGTCACCTATCTCCAGCACCCAGACACCCAGTTCCCAATGGGATCCAAACCACAAATAAATCCCTTTTACTCTGTATAAAGCTTATACAGGGTAAATTCATAAATTGTCCGCCCTCTATGACACTGATAGAGAGATAGGTACAGCTGTTTGCTCCCCCAGGAATTAATTACTTACTCTGGGTTTACTAATAAACAAAAGTGATTTTATTAAGTATAAAAAGTAGGATTGAAGTGGTTTCAAGTAATAACAGACAGAACAAAGTAAGTTACCAAGAAAAATAAAACAAAACACTCAAGTCTAAGCCTAATACATTTAAGAAACTGAATACAGGTAAATCTCACCCTCAGAGACGTTCCAATAAGCTTCTTTCACAGACCAGACTCCTCCTTAGTCTGGGCCCAATCCTTTCCCCTGCTACAGTTCTTGTTAGTTCCAACTCATGTGGTAACTAGGGGATTTCTCATGACTGCAGCCCCCTTTGTTCTGTTCCACCCCCTTTTATAGCTTTGGCCCAAGGTGGGAATCTTTTGTCTCTCTGGGTCCCCGCCCCTCCTTCTAAATGGAAAAGCACCAGGTTTAAGATGGATTCCAGTACCAGGTGACATGGTCACATGTCCTGTGAGTCCCCAAGCCTCCATTCTTTCCGGCCTGACTCACAGGAACACAGGAAGGCTTACAAGTAAACAGAGCCATTTACAATCAGTTGTTCTAGTTAATGGGAGCCATCAAGATCCCAAGCCACCATTAATGGTTCACACGTTGCATAATTACAATAGAACCTCAGAGTAATACTTCATATTTCTAGTTTTAGATACAAGAATGATACATTCATACAAATAGGATGAACACACTCAGTAGATCATAAGCTTTGTAATGATACCTTACAAGAGACCTTTTGCATGAAGCATATTCCAGTTACATTATATTCACACTCATAAACATATTTCCATAAACATATGGAGTGCAATGTCACAAATGCCTTCTTTATCAAAGAGGTAAACCTTGCTTTTTACTTAAACTTGGGCAAAGCTGGTCTCGGTCTGATCTCCGCTAATAAGGTGTTCAGCAGCAGTAGTTTTGCTGCTTAGCACACTCCAGATGGTAGAAAGTGTTCCTTGCCTGTAATGCAATGAGTGCCTCAGAGCAGTAGGAAATCCAGCAGGGCCCCAGGCCTACCTTGAGAAGCACTGTTCAGATTCCTCGATTCAAGGAAGAACTGATGTTCTCTCGTGTTCCTCAAATTTCTTACTTCTCTCTGGTAACATCGCTGTCTTTCCCATGTTCCATTTGAGCCAGCTGCTATTCACTGACATTCCTAGTGCTTGGAAAAATTGTGGTGATGGCATGGGCTGCATTGATGAAGGAAACACACAGCTGAATTCATCAGTGTATTTACACTAGACTCATGGTCTTTCAGTACCTTACTGCAAGGGTGTGGATAGGGTAGGCTCAACTTATGGTGGCTGGACAATGATCTGTCCTCAGGGCAAGCCTGCAGGTTTGGAGACTGAATTTCCACTTTCCTTCACGGTGGGGTGTGTGTCTCCTGTTTGTCCCTGGGTGTAGCCATGGGTAGGTCTGGGAAGGTGGCCAGGGGTGGGAGAGAGAAAGGTGGGCAGAGAGAGGACGGGGAAGGAAAGTGCCGTGGGCTGTGTTGCTGTGCCTGTAGGCAGCTGGGAAACGCCTGCTCCGCCATAAACCCCTGCCCTGTTCGGGGATTGGAGACCAAAGCCCCAGCCAGGCTGTGCCTCGCACTTTACTGATAAATGGATGCTGTGCCCCTCCCCGCCACCCCCCATGCCTGTGGGCAGGAATTGCCCATCTGTCCTGGTCCCTGAAGTCAGGTAGAGGCTCCTTCATGCCCTGGCTCTGCATCTTCTCTGCCAGTCACACTGTGGAGCCCTCCTCAGCCCAGCCAGGCACGTCTACCAAGGGAGAGTCCTAGGATGGGAAGGGAGCCCTGGGGTATGTCTGTGCTGCAGCTGGGAGCGTGCTTCTGCTTACCAGCTGAACTAAACGGACACTCACTAGCTATACTTTAACCACCAAGTACAAACCTACCTGGACTCTCTGGTGCATACTCAGGTGGCTAGCACGAACCATTGCCCATGCCATCCCAGGGCCAGCTATTTTTAGCATGCTAGTTCAAGCAGAGCTAGCACAGGTCTGTCTATTGCAGTTGGAAGCATGAATGTGGTGTCGACATACCCATAAAGTCTGGTTACATTCAAGCTGGAGGTTTGATTCCGAGCTTGCATAGATGTAACTACACTAGCTTTGCTCGGCCTAGTGCCTAAAAACAGAAGTATAGCCAGGGCATCATGAGCAGCAGGAGTATGTACCCAGTGTCTCAAATGGGCATGGACTTATGGTGACCAGTCCCTCCTACCACTTCCGTGGCTGTATTCTGTTTAATTTTTTTCATTGAGCTAGCATGAGTAGGCCTCCGACATAACTCAGGCTCGGATTGGGTGGGCCTCGGTGCTAATTCCAGCCCACCTGTAGCTACGCCCCTTCCTTACTGATCAGTCTCATGTAATGTTGGTGTGGATGGGGGAATAGTATTGCCCTTTGTAAGGACTTCCAGATGAACTCTCTGAAGCCTGATAGTGATCAAGGGGATGAACAGTGTAGAGGAAACTTCATTGTGAGATATTGCTCCTGATGTCCATGGGCAGTGGTTTCAACATATCTGACAAGTTAGTTTCATGGAGTTTTCTCCAGTGTTGTGGAAGTTTATACCTTGGGAGTGTGTTGCATTGCAAGCTTTTTTTTCCATGTACAGAATCTCACCATAGTAGCTTTCTCTAGAAATGAGGACTTTAGTGCCCTACTGAGGATGTTTAGTTTATCCTTCTGTTCAAACCACCTGTAGTGAAGAAAGTTGCTGGGCTTTACCAATTTCCATGCAAGGATCTGAGTACTTCTCTCGCCTGATTCATGGTTTCCTCTTGGTCTTAGCTAAATAAGCTGTGGATATATCTAAAGGTGTTAAAACCTTACACCCACAGTACCATAAGAAGCCAGAAAGATCAACACAGTGGGAGGAAGTCGCATTCTGCTATGTTAAGTGAGATCAAAAGATTTGAAAATACTAGGCTAGTGCTCTTTTTATTGCTTTAGGGTATAAAAATTCCTGGAATGGCTTTTTAATAAGCATTCTGCTTGTTTTTCCATAGAACTATCAGGAATATAAAGTCTAATCTTCCTGGTTTTGTTGGAGGATTAGTGGGAGGTCTAGGGGACGTTGTGAGCTCTTAATACCTTATTTGAAGATGTGGAATTTTTAACGTTTTGAGTGAATTAATCCTTTGTTAGTCACTGAAGTGAAATAGATCTCTACAGAAACAAAACAAAGTTTAATCAGTTTGATTTAAAAGGCCTTTCCCTCTTCAAAAACTTTTTGTCATTATTAACATACATGAACTTTTCATACAAGTATTAGCAAACCTTATTCATAACCAATATCTTCTACTTTTAAAGACTCATTTGCATTTTGGCAACACCTTATCTGTATTTTGCTTATTCAGATTCCCAAAATGGTAACCAGTAATTATAAAATCGACTTCATTCTGATATAAGGCTATCATTTTTTCATTGAAAGGATTTTCTGTACTTTATTTCTCCATGCCACTACTGTTGGAGGATCTGTCCTTTTCCAAAAGTGAACTATCTCACCATCTGGCTGCTAGTAATAATTGTGTTTATCCATGGGTCCTTCCCAAAGTCAATACTCTTCTTTGTACTGTAGTCTGATGGATTTACCGTGGGTTTTGTGGGTAGCCTAACTAGTTAGCTTAAATTCTATTTCTGGTTTTTTTTCTTCTAAATTTTAGGGCATTCCCACCCTTTATGCAGAGAGGTCCCCATTCGTTCATATCTTTTTCAGCATTTGACTCCTTTTTTGTATATTTTCCTTAGCTTAAATGGAGTGATGTACCATTGGTGACATATTTTGTAGTTTTCCTTAACGAATACACAAATAGATGAGGTATTGATCATTTCTACAGATATTTTCCCTTTGTTCCAAAGTGATATTTATTTTAGATGCTCTTTCTATTTTTCTGTAGAGGTAGTCTTATCTTCTAGATCAGAGATTTTCAACCTTTTTTCATTAAACCTTTTTTCATTAAACCTTTTTTCATTAAACCTTTTTTCATTAAACCTTTTTTCATTTCAACCTTTTTTCATTAAACCTTTTTTCATTAAAATTATTAAATTATTTTAGCTTTTTAATTGAGTACCTCTTTCAATAGGCTTTTTTCATTTGCAGACACCTAAAAAATTTCAAATAAATAATTTTAAATATTTGTATTGTAATTGGAACAATTTTAATCTTATTTACATTTGATTGTTTTTGTTTAATCTTTTTGTATAGTCTATTTTAATTATCCAAGCTGAAGGAAGTACACAAAGTAGTCGCTTTCACTTCTGTTTAGTCAGTATTGGGTTATCATGCACTATCATGCACTACGGTTAAATGTTTGATTTGTACTGTCCAATTTGTACAGCAATTGAACCTGAGAACATAACACTCAGTGGTTTAATGATCTGCTAGGCAGCAGTTCAAGGTGATGCTATTTTGTTGGAAAAACAGAGGGACTTAATCATTGCTCTTCTGTACCAGTCTTTGGGCTGATAAACTGGGACGGAGGCTGCACATACTTCTTGCTACTGTAAGGGCTGGTCCACACTAATCCCCCGGTTCGAACTAAGATACGCAACCTCAGCTACGTGAATAACGTAGCTGAAGTCGAAGTATCCTAGTTCGAACTAAACAGCACTTTCCGCGGGTCAACACTCGGCAGGCAGGCTCCCCCGTTGACTCCGCTTACTCCTCGCGCGGAGCAGGAGTACCGGTGTCGACGGCGAGCACTTCTGGGATCGATTTATCGCGTCTAGAAGATCGATTACTATCCACCGAATCAGGCTGGTAGTATAGACGTACCCTAAGAATCTACTCTTCTTTGCCTGTGCTGCTCTGCTTTGCTTGTGCTGCTCTACGTTGCTTCACTGGTCTGCAGGATCTTTGTAGAAAAGCTGAATGCAGTCACCCTCTTATTTCCTTATTCTTGGCCATGCCAAGTTGCTATTGAAAGTTAAGTCTATATTAGTGGCCAAATGCTAGATACACTTTTGAGTGGGGGTTACAAAAAGTCAAATAGTCAGTTTTCATTGTACTGTAGTGACAAGGCTTCAAAGTGAATATGGAAATCTGTTTGCAAGTACTAGTGAAGAGGAAATAAACCAAATCTTCTGGTTGTCATTGTATTGGCCTTATCAATGTGGGTAGTTTCAAAACTCAAGCACTCTGAGGTAGAGACACATGAATGCACATCTGTCTCCCTGGGCCAGTGCATTAAAATTTGCCAATGGTCACTTTATTTCTTGTCCTACTCAGAGGATAATGGAGGACCCTAGAGGGTGAAGTTGCTAAAACTTAAATGCCCAGACACTTTACAATTAAAATCCGTACTGGCCCAAACTTAACATTTGCTGTGGGAGCAGTTAGGCTGCTGCACCAGTAATGTTAGAGATACAGTTGTAAATATAACTATGTGGTGTGGGTTATGTGGCCATTTACCACGTAGGAGCTATGGATGTTGCTGGTAAGTGGAGGAAGAGTAGGTCATGGGTGCAAAGTGTAATCAGACTGAACTTTTTTGACAGTTGCTAGAAAATAATTGTTGTAAATCTGTGTTAAAGCTCTTGTTGCCTAGTAACCCTGACCTAATAGGTTATCGTAAGGGGCTGAGAGAGGAATTTTGTTCATTTCCTGACTACTGAGCAGAGGCTGTACTGTCTCTAAGTGCCCCATTTTCTGAAATCAAGTTAATAAGAAACAGGCATTCACATTTTGTGAGAAATAGAATTGCTATACTTTAGATATTAGAGTTAATTTTATTTTACTTTCTTGGGGCTGCAAGTGTACAGCGTTCCTACACACCTCATAGGGTATATGAATTATTTACATGCTCAAGGATTGTTGAGAAATAACATTTCAAGCCTGATATAGTAACTGCAATCCTTTCTGAGTTTGTCTGGTTTGCAGACATAACTGGAACTGGATGCTGAGAAACTTTAGTAGGCCAGATACCTCTGCCTCTGTTGCTTTGTGTCTGGGGCAGCCCACTAGCTCCATTCCTTGTTGGAGAAATTCATGTCCAGAATTTAGACCCTAAGTGCTGGTTGGACAAGGACTCCCCCTCCACCACTGTTTTATCAAATTATTCCTGGATATAGGTGTTTGCTTCACTCAAATACAAGTAATCCAAATACAGAAGCTGAAGTTAAATGTTCAGGATTGATACAAATCAACAAAAGCAAAACTGAAATAAGGGGCTGCCTGTCCTGCAGCATGTGGAACACATGGGTCTGTAGATTAGAACAGCAGTGCAAGAGGGGGCAGTATATTACTGAAGCTCCTAGAGGCCTCAACCAAGATCAGTGGTGTTTAGTGCTTTACAAACACACAGTATCCTTAAACCAACAATCTACATAGACAAGGCAGACAAAGGCCTTGGGGGTAAGTGGGGGTAAAAGAGACACAGAGGTGGAATGACATGTTCAAGATCATCCAGCAGGCAAGTAGCAAAACCAGGAGTAGACCCTAGGTCTCCTTATTCCGTTAGTGCCTTATCCGCTAGATCAGGGGTCTCAAACTCACGGTTGCAGCCCGCGGAGTTATTTCCTGCAGCCCGCCATAGATGCCGACTCCACCGGCAGCCAGGCTCCCCGCCCCCACTCCTCCCGCCCCCGAGCACGCTGTGTCCCCGCTCCTCCGCCTACCTCCCAGTGCTTCCTGCTGCCAAATAGCTGTTTGGTGGCACTTAGGACTTTCCAGGAGGGAGGGGAGAGGAGCAGGGACACGGCGTGCTCAGGGGAGGAGATGGAGAAGAGGCGGGGCCGGGGTGCGGATTTGGGGAAGGGGTTGGAATAGGGGCAGGGAGGGGGCGAGTTGGGGCAGGGACTTTGGGGAAGGGGTTGGAATGGGGGCGGGGAAGGGGTGGGAAGAGGCGGGGCAGGGACAGGGCCTGAGGGGATAGATGAGCAGTCGGAGGTATGAAGTTCAGAATGTATGATTCTTTGCTGTGAGTAGTTGGGAAGAATGTTTGTTAAAAGTGGCAACGTATTTTGTATGCCATTACAATAATGTTGATAGACTTTTACTGTAGATCAGGCCTGCACAACATACGGCCCGCGGGCTGCATGCGGCCCGCACAGGCTCACTGTGTGGCCCGCAGGGGGTGGGGTAGAGCAAAAAATATATATATATATTTTTTTCTCAACAACTTTGGCGGCCGGAGAGGGTTTTTTTTTTTGCTCAACAACTTTCCTCGCATCCGGCCCTCGGCTGTTTTCTTTGGAGTAATATGGCCCTCACCGCTTTACGAGTTGTGCAGGTCTGGTGTAGATCATCATCAGTGTTACTGACCACATAAGGAATAGTTACAGGTGTTTATATTTTATTAAAACCCCTCTTTGCATTACAGTTTTTAAAAAGTTAATACATTGACTTTTAATAGCATACTATATTACTCTTCATTTTTAAAATTTTTGACTATACTTTTGTATCGTTGTATGAAAAGGTTTCAGTGATGTGGCCCTCAGGCCAACGTACTAATCCTCATGTGGCCCTCGTGGTGATTTGAGTTTGAGATCCCCGCACTAGACTATGCGTGATGCCTCGCTAAAAAGTCTCTAAATTCAGTCTACAGAATGTCTTTACTTCTCAGTATGTAGATTCTGTTATGCAAATCTTTGTTTCTTAAGAGCTAATCTGCTCCTGTTTATCTCCCAGTCATAATCTTCTGATCAGTCATAATTGCCACATTAACTGTGATGTCAGCAATTTCTGGATTAATTTGGAGAATAAGCAGCAAATGTACCTGAGATATTGAGGAACAGAGCCTCTCTTTTAATGCATATGTCCCTAGAGATTGGAAAGAAGGGATGGAAAAGGAGTGTGGTGCAGGATGTTCTAAGTAGAAAGTTCATCAGGAGCTGTTTTATTTAAGGGTGGCTCCAAGCCCCAGGTATAAAGTTTGAAACCATTGTGTCCTATACATTGAAGTAATGCCACTAACGTTTTCGTTGTTTGCTAGAGTTACTGTGATTTGTTTTGAAAGTCTGTCTGTTAAGAGAAACTAGATGTTTTTAGTGCCCCCTATGTTGCTCCACTACACAAGCATTGTGGATTTGATTCCTTTTGCAATCCCTTGGGCTACTTTTGAAGTTTTAAATATTAAACACTTCAGTGTTTTAATACTGCTATGATGTATGATGGTTACTGGCTTAACTCTCCATTGCTTTTCTTTCAGCTTTACAGTGCCTAGATGCTTTTAAGCCTTGTATCAATGAGGGAAAATGCATCTCCTATCGCAATGGCACAGGATATTGCAAGTAAGTAAGCTTTACTTGAATCCTGTCCTCTCCTCTGATTTTCAATCCAGATCTAACACGTAAAGAAAACAACCCAAAGGCTGTGGTCAGGTTCAGGCTTAGTGTGAATTTTTGATTGACATGAAGAATCTTTAAGACATGGCTGCCTTTGGATTGTAGGCTGCATACCTGTGGAAGAACAGAAAAACAGTGATTAGAGATGGAAAGACTTGTTACCAAGCCCTTGAAAATAGTTCCTTACATTACTCTGGTTCTCCTTTGAGCATTGTCTGAATGTGTCCTCATACTTGGGTGATGTGTGTCTCTAAAGCCATGGTGCCCAAACGTTTCCTATCTCCCCCTGCCCCCTTACCAGTAATGAATCTGGCCGTGCCCCTTCTCCCCATTACTCCACAATTGGCTCAGCAGAGGAGGTTGGGCTGGGGGCAGAACTGGGGCTAGAGGCAGAGCTGGCCTGGAGCCAGACAGGTAATAAAGGCAGATCTGGCCTGGAGGCGGAGAGGAGCTGCGGCTGGGGGCAGAGCTGGGCTGGGGCAGAGCAGGACTGAGTGGTGCTCCCTCCATGCCCCCCCATGGAAGCTGGCGTAGGCCCTGCCGTGCGTGCTCCTGAACATTCCTCCAGGGCGTGCCCCACTGTTTGGGGACCACTGAGCTAAAGCATAGCTTGGGACTTTCTAGCAGTTTACCCTTAACTTAAGGTTTAACTTAAAAAGCTGTTAGTTTTTGTCCAGATTCTTAGATTGGGCCTTCATAGTTTGACTTCTTTACATTAAGTTAGGAATAGAGACTGAAAATGATGAACCTTATGGGCAGATTTCCCCATCCTGCTCCAAAATGTCTGTAACTTGTAGCAGGTGAGAACTCACTCCTCTTCCAGAGGCTTGGCTTTATTTACAAAAGGAACTTGAAGCTCAAAATCCAGGCCAAACTTAGCTATTTTCAGGGTTCCTCTGAACTCAGGTGCCCCACCATAGGTTCTGTCACCTCTTTGTCTGTGGGGGTAACAAGCCCCATTCAGCACTGTGTCACAGGAACCCACCTAGTATTTTCCAGCTGATAGGGTTGGTTTCCTGGCAATTTTTTGCGGCCTTGTTATAAATGTGACTTTGCTTTTTGCTGCTGTATGGAAAATCTCTAAACGGCAACAGGTGCACTGGAGCAATCTGTAGTTTCTGGAAAATGACATTGTACCTGTTTGAACACAACTCACTGTTGGTAGGTTAACTTTGCAACTACAAGGATGGACATTTTTTAAAAGCAAGCTTCACCTCTGCAACAGTTGATTATGTTGGTCATCCTCATTTGCTAAAGTCAGCTTCCCACTTGCCTGTGGTGAATGGATTTTTCAAGACTTGTTTACTCCATTAATGCTAGTAGTACCATTTTGTAGCACACTGAAATCCTCTCTTCTTGGTGCTTACATTCTTCAAATATTTGTAGATTTCGTCCCACCTACTTAGGCTGGCTGAGTAACCAGCTATTCATATTTAGTTCTTTTCAACATTTCCTTCATAAATCAGTCCCTCCTGCCCCTGAATGTTTGTAACCCGTCTCTAAAGTCCCTTCAACTTGTCAGTATCTTTCTGCTGATAGGGTGCCCAAAACTGAAAGCAGTATTTTGTGAAATTGCACCTGAGATGTGTAAAGGGAAAATCATAATCCCCCTATACTGGGATGCCTTTTCAATTACAAATTGATGGGGTTTTGCAGCCATGATGCACTGCATGCTAACACTTGCTGTTCTCTATCTCCTCTTAGGTTTTTCACCCTTATTGGTTCCCAGGTTTCTCCTTTCCGTGCTTTAGATTATTTCCCCCAGATGTATGAGTGGCATTTTTTAAAGCTAAAGCTTGCTTTCTCTCCTTGTCTGTTAAATAACTTTCTGTTTCTGTCTTGTGACTGGTGTTGCAATTGCTCCCAATCAGCACCATTTGTAAATTTATTAATCTGGTATCAGTCTAGGTGTGCAGATCATAATAAAGGTGTTAAATAAAATTGATTCCAACACTGGTCCCTGTTGTACCTCGTTACAAACGTCTCCATCTTGATACAGTCCTATTAATCATGTTTTTGACTATATACCATTTCTTAGACAGTTTTCAATACACCTGGTAACTTAGCTACTTTGAATTTCTCATTTAAGATTTTGACGCTGTTGGTTGTTCTACTAAATCCAACTGTTGCTCACTTCACTAACTGTGAAGTGCTCTCAAAAGCTATCAAGCATATGTGTCAAGAGGGACACCCAAGTAATTTAAAGCCACGATTGCTGGCAATACTTCTGGCTGGTGGTGCCTTTAATCTTTGACAAAAATGTATGATTTAGAGGTGTTTGTAACTCTTGCTGCTGCCTGCCTTCCTTTCTGGTAAAAGTCTAATGCAGGCCCAATCTTCCCCTACTCCGAGTCTCACAGCTCAATCCTTCTGCGGGCACCAATGAAAACTGAAGATATGCAGTGCAAGTTCTGACACCTGTATGACCTTGCACCAAATTTCCAGTTCTGGTTTAATGGTTTCTTTTTTGTAGAGAGGAAGGAAATGTAGCAGAAAACTCAAACTCAGTCCTTTAAGGTGGAATTTCCATGTTGGTTGTTAGCATCCTGTTTTCCTTTGCAATGACTATGGGGAACTTTTAATAGGGGAACTTTCCATCTGCTGGGGCAACCTAAACTATTTTCTGAAATATTTTTATAGCTGCAAGAGTAGAGACATTGTGTTCAGGAAGCTGAGCCTTCAGACCAGGGCAAGTGGGCTGACTCGGAGCTCTCCAGTATCACTCACTAGTTAGCTAAATCCCCACCCCTCCCCCTTGGTTGTGTTTTCTGAGTTTGCTGCAGTACTTCCTCTGTTTGGCAATAAGTTAATGAGAGGCTCTCTTCCTCTTTCTTCTCTCTACAGAGTTGTTTGTTCCAGTGTGTTATCAGACTAACTTGTTAAGGCTGGGAGTAGTGGAAGATTTAGGGCCTGCAGTAGACTTTTCCCAGAAAGGAGAAAGGCAATAGCAAAAGTTATATACAGCTTTAAATCATACATTTTTTTTCAAATAAATGGTTAAAGCCACTACCAGCCAGACGTATTGCAAACAACCACAGCTTTAAATTACTATCCATGAGGAACAAATATACACTGAATAAGAATTGGGTTTAGACTAAAATGTTAATAAGCAAAATAACTAGTCTAAATACTTGGCAAAGCAGCTAGAAAATGACAGTTTAGTACTGAAACCACTGTCATCAGAGTGGTAATTCTGTACTATCCATGTCCTGCTTAAAAAGAGACCTGGATATAGGCTAGAAAAAGCCTCCTCTAACGTGGCCAACTTCTGGCGGTTAATTCTTCCAGGGTGGGGATGGAGATCTTGAGCCTGATGATAAAGCCGTGTTGGATCCTGTATATTCTGTTAAAGCACACGGCTCTTGTGACTGGTTTATATATGCTTTGGGTAGCTCCGTTCCCGCTGTGCCAGTTTTCTTATGGCACTGTTTGATGGTGCTTCTAACCTCCTTTTTCCTTGACTTTGTAGTTAGGCAGATTCCTCACTCCTGTTTCTGTCTATCCTGAGGTCAGGATTAGTTTTCTTTCTGAGGTGTGTCAATGAGTCTCTTCAGGCAGTAAATACAAAATACGTTTCTTAAATGGATTTTATTGACACAGTTAGAAATCAAAGAAACTGTAAAAAGTAGTAATGCACTTGCCAAAGAACTCCACTAAACAGGCCTACAGTCTAAATTATAAAGCAGGGGTCGGCAACCTTTCAGAAGTGGTGTGCCGAGTCTTCATTTATTCACTCTAATTTAAGGTTTCACGTGCCAGTAATACATGTTAACGTTTTTAGAAGGTCTCTTTCTATACGTCTTTAATATATAACTAAACTATTGTTGTATGTAAAGTAAATAAGGTTTTTAAAATGTTTAAGAAGCTTAACTTAAAATTAAATTAAAATGCTGAGCCCCCCAGACCGGTGGCCAGGACCCAGGTATTGTGAGTGCCACTGAAAATCAGCTCGCCTGCCACCTTTGGCACCCGTGCCATAGGTTGCCTACCCCTGTTATAAAGTATTGTTCAGGGTGTCACTGACGTGAGTTTTCAGAACAGACAGTGAAATGAAGGAAGCTGTTAGAAGTGCTATGGAAGAAGGGGGTATCTTGCTAAATTTGTACAGGGCCTCATGCAATGGCCTGCATTTTTGTATGCACTTAGGGGTAGGCAGAGGGTTGGGGTGTGTGAGTTCATAAACCAGAGGATAGACCAAAAAAACCTTTTAAAGACTTCTAGCCAATTTCTCTCTCTTTTGAATTCTGACTTTTGCCAAACCCACGAGATCAAAAATGCAATAATAGCCCCAGGCTCATCATCACACTGTTCACCACAGTAACCTCCCAGCAGCCCCAGGCGCTGAGCAAACGCCAGCTACCCCCCAGCACAGCTGCCAAGTTTTGTGCAATGCCATGTCCTACCCCTGCCTCTGCTTGGGGCGGGATGGTATGCTGACCATAAGCTGAATTCTGTGGTTATATGCAAATCAAAAACTTGGATAGAAGCTGCACTTCCTCCTGCCTTCAAGCTCAGTGGAAGGACTTAAAAGCAGCTTGGGTCCTGTGGAGCAACAGGATGGTGGTAAGGGGTTTCCAGGCCTATTTGAATTCATTTAACCCATCCTCTTCTCCAGGACTTTGGCCAGCCCTTATTTCAAGTAGGCCCTTCTTAGCTGGCTCTTCTCCATCAGATTCCAGCTGCAGGGACCACCTGGGTGAGAGCTAGTGCCCCAGACTACCTGCAGGGCCCAGCCTACAAAGAAGAGCTCCATGAGCTGAGGTGGATGTCTTCACAGGACCTGCTTTCAGGGGCCAGGGTCAGTCCCAGATCAATCAGTGGAAAACACCCACTTGAAACCTGAATTCAGAATAGGGAGAGGCCTTTCCCTCTCAGGATGAGACTTGTTGATCTACCCCCTTCCCTCTCCCTTTAGGGATTGGAAGGAAATCCTAAAGGCTAAAGGAAAGGGAGGAGCCCCTCAAAAGGAGAGGTGCTCACTCTTTCCCTCTAGAATCCAGGGGGAGAAGCTGGCACTATATTCCCTAGTCTCCCAAAATTCTCTGGCGTTGGGCTGTGGGGACAAAAAGCTGCCCATGGCCCAGGTGGGCAAGAAACACAAAGCTGAGTCCAAGTCATGCACTAGGACCCCACTGTGCTAGATGTTGTACAGTCACACAACAAAAAGACAGTTCCTGCCCCAAAGTGCTTACAAGATAAATAGTAAGAAGAAAGGGATAAACTAGCCAGAGAATCCTGTTCTTCCTCCTCAGTCTGTGTGGGAGTCAAAAGGAAAAGACTGATTAAAACCTGTCCCAGAATATTTGCAAACTGTCTCAACTTTGTCGTGGGGCCTACGTTTTTCCTCCAATGATCCTCCAATCAAAACAAAGGGGGGTGTCAAGTGGGAGCAAGCATTCTAGGAAATTCCTCCCTTCACATACCAAATTAGAACTATATGCTTCCTCCTGTGCAGCCCCAGATGATATCCCTAGGCCTGAATGGGAAACTCCCATGAAAACCAAACATCTGGAAAGATTGGCTAAAGTAATCTGCAGTCAGATAGACTGAGCTGGTGAATGTACCCAAAATGGATGTAGTACTGTCTGGCGAAGAACAGCCATTCAAACTGAAAGGACCTCACAGAAAGGGGGTAAACGCAACATTGAGGAGAAACAGCAACTTTGGCAGCACAACTGCATCAGCAGCCTCCATGTGTTCTGCTGGTTCTGTTTCTTTGGCATTGACAGCATTGTGTGACTCCAACTCCTTGGATTTCCAGCTGTTTTTTAAAAATTTGAATAACTATCTTTGGTGTATTTAGCGAGGGGAACATCTATTGTGAAACTTTTTGAGAGCTTGCATTAAGGCACTGTGGGCAATTGCAGACTGGAGCTGTGAGCTGTGAAGGAAAAAAGTGGGTTGGACTAAGTTCTGACTAAAGTATTTGTGCTGGAAAGTAGCCCAGAGGGAGTAAAGGAGAAGCTTTAATTATAAACAGCTGCAGGGCTGATGCAGCCCATAAGACATTTTTCCACTTCAAATTCTTTGTAGCTTTCAAAAATCATAATTGGAAATAGCCTATGTGTGAAACTTGTTCTTAAATAAATGATTAAATTCTTGCTGAAGTAGACAAAGAAAGCTCACGTGGTTCTAGAAAGTGCCAGGACAAACTTCATGCTCCCATCACTGTTTCTGAGGGTTAGATGGAAAACTGAGGCGAAACAGTGGCTTTTGTTTGGAAAGGGTATTATTTCCTGTTCGGAGCCTGTCATTTTGGAGCTGACACAAGCTGCTGTAATTTTAAGCTGTTCTCTAGACAAGTGGCTTTTTATGTAAAGAACTTGAAAGAGTAAATCTTTCTGTGCCTCATTATTACGGAAACTGATCAAAGTTTACAGCAGTGGCTGGTGGATTAGAAGCAGTCCTCAAAGCTGCCAGGCATAAACTGATCCACGTTTCTAGGGACATGATGGGGCATGTGTGCAGGGTCTTCTGTTTCTCAGGGTATATTGTCTCATAATGCTTATGCAGTAAATCAGCGTTCTCTATACCTTCCTTACTTTCATGCTTATTTATACCTAGCCTGTTTGCAGTCCTATACTGAGACGTGCTCTGAGCAGGGTTAGACAGTACACTGGTGTAAGTCTGCTTGGGCCACGCTAGCACTCTCGTTGCTGGCTATGGGATATTAGGCTAATGGTGGGATAACATTCAAATAGGCTAAGATGTAGCCCCGCAGGGAGTGCATTCTCATCCATACTGGTTTTCAATTCACTTTTATGAACAATCTTGGATGTTAAATGTAATCTATAAAACTACAAATTGTTTGTGCCCTGGATACCTGAGACTGCCTCTTGAATGAGGAGTGAAGTTCTGAAACAGCCTGCCAAGGGTAGTAATCGGGGCAAAAAACCGAACTTATTTCAAAACTGAGTTTATGGAGGGTATAGTATGATGAGGTTGCCTACAATGGCATATAGCCCATCTGCAACTGTTATTAGCAAATATCTCCAACAGCCAGAGGTGGGACACCAAATGAGGGAGGGCTCTGAGTTATTACAGAGGATTTTCCCGGGTGTCTGGCTGGTGGGTCTCACCCACTTGCTCAAGGTCTAACTGATCACCATCAATTTTCCACCAGGTCAAGTTGGCAGAGAGTAGACTATATTCTTTTTTTGCCTTCCTGTGAAGCATGGGGCACAAGTCACTTGCTGGTTTGAATTAGAGTAATTGGTGGATTCTTTGTAACTTTTTAAAGTTTTTAAGATTTTAGGACTTCAGTGATGTAGACAGAGGTTATGGGTCTATTATAGGAGTGGGTTCTGTAGCCTGTGATGTGCAGATCAGACTAGATGATCGTGATAGTCCCTTCAGACCTTAAAGTCTAGGCATCTACAGCAGTTCAGATCAACTGAGGAGCTTGAGCCATCAGCCCCAAAGGAGGCAGAGTATTTTCAGAGAAGGAGCCTCAATTTCAGAATTTGCTTCCCCGTTAACCTTGGGTCACCCTGCAACTCTTTTGTGTTCTCCCAGACTTTTTCTGGTGTGGAAGGGTAAGAGTAGATTAAAGAGGGTTATGGGAGAATTCTAGTTTGGGGGCAGGGAGGAGATGGATGGAGAAGATCTTCAGTTTAGGACAGTGGTCCCCAACATGGTGCCCATGGGCACCATGGCACCCGCCGGGGCATTTATGTGCGCCCGCCATCAGGGCCGGCGCCAAGGAAGGAAGAGGAGAGGAGCATCCGCCGGAGAAGCATCGCCACTGAAATGCCGCCGAGGAGCGCTTCCGGCGGAGAAGCTTTCGCCGAAATGCCGCCGAGGAGCGCTTCTGGCGGAGAAGTTTTTGCCGAAATGCCGCCGAGGTGCGCTTCCGGCGGAGAAGTTTTTGCCGAAATGCCGCCGAGGTGCGCTTCCGGCGGAGAACCATCGCCACCGAAATGCCGCCGAGAAGTGTCGCTGCCCGCCACACTCTGATGAAGGGATGAATGTGCCCTTGGCCACAGAAAGGTTGGGGACCACTGGTTTAGGACAATGCTGCTTATTTATAGTACATGAAATTGTTACTCTTTGTACAGGTATCCAAAGCTTTTTCACAGATGATAAGACAAGAAGAGACCATTGTATGTATAACAAAGGCCACAGGATAACCCTGAGTTAATTCCTGTTTGAATTGGAGCAGAACTTTTAGAAAAACATCAATCTTAGTTTAAAAATTGTTGGTGATGGAGAATCCACCATGACCCAGGGTAAATTGTTCCAATGGCTAATTACTCTCATTTAAAAAAAATTGCCCTTATTTCTAGTCAGAATTTGTCTAGCTTCAACTTTCAGCCACTGGGATCCATGTGGAACCACGCTAGAAACATGCCTGCTTGAAGATGACTACCTGGTTACAGTTGCATTTGGAGACCAGACAGTTTTTATCCATCATATGTGTGCATTTTAAACAAATTAGTAAACAGTTGATTTCAGTTCTGTTGCCACTAGATACTTTGCCTTGGACCTAACTAGAGAACTAATCACTCTTCTTGGAGTCAGAATCTCCCTCCCCTGGATCTGAGTAACTATCGCAGACTTAATTTGGAATTACTCATATCCTGGAGTGGGGAAAACGGAGCATCTGGAGTTCATCCCTAAAATATTTGTAGTGTGTGTCATGTCTGATGCTCCTAGTTGCCGCTTAGACAAGATGTACATATTTTGATTCCTCATCAAACCATCTAGAATATAGAAAAATCTGCAGATTGACAGTCCATTTTTCTCTGCGTTTTTGATATTTTGGCTTATTTCATGTACATTTTGCAGGTTGCTCTTTTAGCTGTAGCTGAAGGAAATAAATGGCAGTTTCTGCTCATTGCTTCAAAATGCATTGAAAATTCCTAGTCCAAAGGCCAGTCAGCAGATGGAGTACAGCACTGTGTTTACACAAGTCTTGCTTAGTGAGAAATAGTGATTCTGCACATATAAATCTTTATAATATTGCCCCAATTATCAATAAATGTACCAGTTCATTTTTGTATTTCTTAGAGATGGAAGAAAGATGGTTTAGTGCAGTGGTTTTCAAACTTTTGTACTGGTGCCCCCTTTCACATAGCAAGCCTCTGAGTGCGACCCCCCCCCCATTATAAATTAAAAACACTTTTAAATATATTTAACATCATTATAAATGCTCGAGGCAAAGCAGGGTTTGGGATGAAGGCTGACAGCTCGCGACTCCCCCATGTAATAACCTCGTGACCCCCTGAGAGGTCCTGACCCCCAGTTTGAGAACCCCTGGTATAGTGGTTAAAGCGGGGGTGGGCAAACTTTTTGGCCAGAGGGCTACATCTGGGTGGGGAAATTGCATGCAGGGCCATGAATGTAGGGCTGGGGCAGGGGGTGGGGTGGGGTGCGGGAGGAAGTGTGGGGTGTGGGAAGGGGTGTGGTGTGCAGGAAGGGTCTCAGGGCAAGGGGTTGGGGTGGAGGAGGGGTGCGGGATGTACGAAGGGGCTCAGAACAGGGGGTTAGGGTGCAGGGGTTGGGGTGCAGAGAGGGGTGCAGAGTGCGGGAGACGGCTCAGGACTGGGGGCTCAGGGCAGGGGGTTGGGGTGCAGGAGGGGGATCAGGGCAGGGGGTTAGGATGCAGAAGGGGTGTGGGGTGAGGCAGGGGGCTCAGGGCAGAGGTTCGGGGTGCAGGAGGGGGATCAGGGCATGAGGTCGGTGTGCAGAAGGGGTGTGGCAGGGGGTTGGGGTGCGGGCTCTGGCCCAACGCCGCTTACCTAGAGCGGCTCCAGGGTGGCAGCAGTGCCCCGCCGCTAAGGCAGGCTCCCTGCCTGCCCTGGCCCCGTGCCACTCCCAGAAGTGGCCGACATCACGTCCCTGCGGCCCCTGGGGGCGGGTGCAGAGGGCAGCATGCAGAGCCCTCTGCGCCCCCCCACTCCTTCAGGGGCTGCAGGGATGTGCTGCCGGCTGCTTCTGGGAGCGGCGCCATGGGGGTGGCAATCCTGCGGGCTGGATCCAAAGCCCTGAGGGGCCAGATCCGGCCCATGGGCCGTAGGTTGCCCACCCCTGGGTTAAAGTGTTAGTCTGGGACATAGGCGCTCACTCCGTGGGTGCACTTAGCACCCACTGGCAGCCAGTTGGGGGAGTGGGGATGAGGCGTGCTCGGGGGAGGGGGTGGAACTGGGCGGGAAGAGGCAGGGTGGGGTGAAATCTTGGGCAAGGGGTGAGTGGGGCAGGGCCTGAGGCTGAGTGGGGGTTGAGCACCCCCGAAGAAAGGAGGAAGCCGGCGCCTATGGCTTGAGACTTGGGAGACCCAGGTTCAGTCCTTGTGTTGCTAGAGGCTTCGTGTTCAACTTTTGACAAGTCACAGCCTCAGCTCCCTATCTGTATAGTGGGGATAACAGCACTTCCCTACTTCACAGTGGTGTTGTGAGGGGAAAAGTACACTAAAGGTTTTGAGATAACACCTGTTATTCAGATTGGTATTTACTTCTGCAGAGGACATTATTAGGTATAGCAAAGTGGAATTAACTAATACTCAACTTTTAAAAATATTGAAGGGATGGGGAGACAGTATCTGTCTGTCTATCAGTCATATGGCGGGGCAGGGAGGGTGGGACGGAATGTTTTTGCTCCTCATTAAATGTAATTGGAGTTTCATTAAGTTTTATATATGAATTAATGTTAAGACCGTATACTCTCAGGATGTTCACTTTGGACAGTCATAAATAACATAAGGGCTTTCCTGTGTACGGTCTGTGCGTTAGGGTCTGTAATGTTGCTGTCTAGGTAGGAAAGACTTTGGGTGTTAATGATGCCAGTATTGGGACCTTTCACAGTAGTAGTTTGCATTGTGAGGATCAGTGTGAACACACTGCTAATCATGATTTCTATTCTCTTGTAGGTGTCCAGAGGGTTTTCTTGGAGACTACTGTCAGTACAGAAACCCTTGTGAAAGCCATACCTGTCAGAATGGAGGAACATGTGAAACCACATCTGTGGTCGGAAGAGCCACTTGTAAATGTGCTCTAGGATTCACAGGCGAGGACTGCAGATATTCTGAATCGCACATCTGCTTTGTGTCTCACCCCTGCTTAAATGGAGGGACCTGCCAACTGCTTCTCCAGGACACATATGAGTGTGTCTGTCCACCAGGTTACACAGGTGGGACTTTGTAATTGTGTCCTTAGTCGTCCCCCTTTCCCATTTGAAGTACCTTTAAGCTCGATGTACCCTCTTAAAAATGACAGGTTTCAGAGGGGTAGCCGTGTTGGTCTGTATCAGCAAAAACACTTTAAAAATACGAATGTATTTTAATCTCTTAGGGCTTGTCGAATGAGGAAACTGACCTCAATAGCTATTCTGGAAGAGATTGTCTATATCAGGAGTTATTCCAGAATAGCTATTGCACTTTAAATTCATGCTCTATCTTATTCCAGAATAACTGCCCCATGTAGACAAGCTCCTAGACCAGCTAACTGAGCAACTTTGGCCAGCAACAGCTTTCTGTAGGGAAGCTTAATTCTATGTCAAGGGGAAATTCAGAAACCTGTTTTTATCCTTGAAGACCAGGTGGGAGAGGAGAGTAAATGTCAGCAGTGCAGTATCATTCCAGCTCATTGATTACTTCTCATAAATCACAGGGTTCTCTATCTTGCAGCTCCCACCTAAACAGGTTAGAACTAAATCAAATTGGTGGTTGCAATGGGAAATGCTTGTGTTTTAGATCCAACTGTAACATGGTAGAGTACACAGCTGGCATGTGCAGAAAGACATCTCAGCTTTGGGGTGTCATGGGGATGGAGGGAGAGAAGTGTGCATCTTCCATCCAAACAATTTCTGATTGACAGAAGCTCACACATGTCTTGGTTCTACAGGAAAGGACTGCCAGTGGATTGATGCTTGTGTGTCTCAGCCATGTGCCAATGGAAGTACCTGCATCACATCTGGAAGTGGGTTCTCCTGCACCTGCCCAGCAGGCTATATTGGCCCAAAGTGTGAGATGGATGTAAATGAATGTGCCACACCAGGACTATGCCAACATGGTGGAACTTGTCACGATTTGCCTGGTTCTTACCAATGCCAGTGCAAGCCAGGCTTTAGAGGACACCGCTGTGAGAGCACATATGTGCCATGTTCACCATCGCCATGTATGAATGGAGGGACATGTCATCAAACCAGTGACTTTACCTATGAGTGCAACTGTCTGCCAGGTAAATACTTAGTCCTTCCCAAAACCCAGCTGGAATGCAATGGTGAAGCTGGGAAATCAAGCACTTAAGTTTTGGTTATTTCTGATGTATGGTCCTCCTACAATATTGGAGGGATGTGGGGGCCAGGAGAAAAGGAACATAAGTTTGGACAAGGAAGGGAGCTGAGATGAAAGCTTAGTTGCGGTGGGCTCACTGTTTCATAATATGAAAGGGGAGGAGTCTCCTAGTGATAGGAAAGGAGAAAGGGGTTAAAGATCACAGGACTGGAAGGGTCATGGTAAGAAAACATGGGTGAGTTCTGGGGCTCAGGTGAAAAGGCTGAATATGTCAGTTAATATTATTGAAGAAACAAATTGCTCAAATTTACCGACTTCTGAGACAGCTTGATTTCTCAACCTAGTGTTGCTTTCATGTTAACCTATTGCCTTTAATTTCCCTCTTTTTTAAAGAAAGACTTGGTTTATGGTTAGCGGGCTCTGCAGGCTTCATCAAATGAAGCTTGAGTTCCTTGAAGTGGAGCTATTTGACCTCTGAGGTGCCCAAGGTTTTGTCATGCCTTGTGCTAGAACAGGGGTGGGCAAACCTTTTGGCCCGAGGGCCACGTCGGGGTTGCGAAACTATATGGAGGGCCGGGTAGGAAAGGCTGTGCCCCCTCCCACTTCCCATCCCCGACTGCCCCCCTCAGAACCTCCGACCCATCCAACCCCCACCACTCCTTGTCCCCTGACCGCCCCCTCCCAGGAACCCCCATCCCTAACTGCCGCCCCAGGACCCCACCCCCAGCCGACCTCCCTCGCTCCCTGTCCCCTGACCCCTATCCACACCCCCGCCCCCTGACAGGCCCCCCGGGACTCCCACGCCTATCCAACCCTCCCTGTTCCTAGTCCCCTGACCTCCCCTGCGAACCTCCGCCCCATCCAACCGCTCCCTGTCCCCTGACTGCCCCCCCCGGAACCTCCTGCCCTTTATCCAACGCCCCCCTTCCCCTCCCCTTACCATGCGGCTCAGAGCAGCGGGAGCTCGCAGCCAGAGCCAGCCGCCTTGCTGCCCGGCAGGAGCGGCGGGCCAGAGCACTGGTGGCGCGGCGAGCTGAGGCTGCAGGGGAGGGGAACAGAAGGGGAGGGGTCGGGGGCTAGCCTCCCCGGCCGGGAGCTCAAGGGCTGGGCAGGATGGTCCTGTGGGCCGGATGTGTCCCGTGGGCCGTAGTTTGCCCACCTCTGTGCTAGAACCATTGCAGAGGAAAGCAGAGAACAAGTACTAAGGGCCTGATCCTGCAAAACCAATGGGACTGCTCTGCTCACATAAGTGAAGTTACCTTTTCTTGCAGGGATGCAAGGTTGGATGGGAGCGTCTTGCACCTTTCCCTGCAGACCAGTGTGATCTGGTTAAAATCTGGACCTTAAATATAGTCAGGAAATGAAGACAAAGTTACCACAGTAACGCACCCACATATCATTTTGATAGTTACTGTTAATGTGTCTTATTACACAACATGTACAGTGTGGGTGAGTTCTTGTTGCTCTGAGAGCCTTTCATTTGTATGTCCTGACTGACTTTCATGTCTAAATTGGCAGTGTTGTATTGTTGTAACTTGGTTTACAAAACTTTCCATTTAAAAAAAATCAAAAGGAGAAAAAGTTGGTGAGCCAGGATACTTCCACTGACTACCCAGGTGAAGGCAGAGGCATCCCGGTATTCCTCACCCCAGTGCAACTAAGGCACCAAGAAGCCTCTTGATGTTTTGGGAGATGATTCCTGGTGGCCTGAATTCCCCCTTCCAGTGGGAGGAGCGGGAGGGAAAGGGGCCAGCAGAAGGGTGTGAGGAACCAATGGAGAATTGAGGGAGAAGCTAGGAAGGCTTGAAAGCAAGGAGTAATGGCTGTGCGGTTACAGTGGTATCAATAGTATTCTCTTCAGTGATGCAGCTACTCTGAATGCACAGTATAGTTGATTGTAAAACTTGTAGGTTCCCAACTCATTTGTGTGTTTGTATAATCCAAATGTTGCAATAATTTAAGTCACTTAGCTGAAATCGGGAAATTCCAGCATTCTAGAGGCAAATTTACCAAAAGCTATGCCAGTGTAAACACTTCTTATACTGGTATAATTTCACCCACACTAGAGTTTGTACCAGTTTAAGTTTTTCTCCAGTTTTAGTCAAATTGGTACAAAAACTGTGTAGACAATCCCTAATTCTAAACAGATGGAAAGTTTCTCAGGTCAGTCAGTTTTAGTAAATGACACTTATGAGATAGATGTTTAACCTGCAGCATTTTAAACTCCTTTTAATTGTGGTGAGAATGAGTTTTATAGCTGTAAATATCTGACAAATAAGGAGTTGACTTGGCAACAGAATGTTAAACAAGTCAATAGAGGAAGTTCGTGGCTGGGAAAGTGACTATTCATTGTTATCCATCACAATAATTACCCATTTACTAAGATAAGAACCCTAGGGAATTCCAAGAGCTTGTCCAGGAAAGAATCTGTCAGACCAGAAGAGACTGTGTGTGAGAACTGGAATACCTCATAGAAAGCGGAAATAACTTCATGTGTTCACTAGCACTTAGTACCATGTCATGCAACTGTGGCCTCAAACTGCTCTTTATTTAAAACAGAACATCCTAGAAATGTGATACAAAAGGCATATTAAACAGAGTGGTCTATCCTGGCTGGTGTGATGCCGGGCTTTTCTTGTGGTATTGGGAGACACTAATCTCTCTAAATGTATGTCTACACAGTCGTTGGGAGCATGCTTCCCAGTGAGAGTAGATAGACGTACTAGCTCGACTCAAGCTAGTAGTGTGGCAGCAGCAGCATGGGAAGTGGCTTGGGCTAGCCACCTGAGTATGTACCCAGCTGCAGGCTGGTCTCAACAAGGCAGGGAGACAGAAAACAGCATCAGGTGTCTGGATGCAGCAATATAATGAATTCTATGGCATCTTGGAAAAATGCCAAGTGTTGTAGCGGCAGTGTCAGTCCATGGGGCCCTGAATGACATGAATGGGGGCAGTTTGCTCCTCTGCATTATTTCAGGCTCGTGACAGACGCCGGCAGGCATAAATGCATGTTTTTACAAGCTGAGAACTTCAAACATGCACCTTGACCAGAAGGGCTAGAAATCAAACTTTCAACAATTTAACAATTAAAGCGGAACTTTAGGACAATTCTACAGCAAGAGGTGACTTCCGCTACAAATTCAGCCACAGTCTTGCAGAGTGTACACAGCCTGAAATAGGTATAAAAATCACACCGCTAAAGTTTCAGCTGTATTTTATAAGGATTTAAATAAAGCAAATTGGATGGGGCATTTGGGAGATCAGAAGTTACCAAAAGACCACTTGCATTTTTGGAGCTGGAACTCCAAAACAGTGTGGCCCTTGATGCTTCAAATCCATTTTGATCTGCTGTCCTTGGTAAGGTGCCTGGGGCTTTTGACTAACTTGCTGGTTGAGGCTGGTGGTTTCTATTCAAAGCCATTTCCATACTGCTTGTAATGTCTGTTTGAAGTTGGCACAAGCTTTGTAAAGTGCACACAGTGGTTTCACTTCATGCTGAGTTGCTGTATTGATCTAACTGACATGCAGCTTCCCTAATGATTGTCGTCCTGTGTTGGTGGCATCAACAAATAAATGCAAGGACAGGACCCGGTAATTGGTAAATTATTCTCTTGCCTTTTCCACTGGCTGCCCTTAGTAGCATTCTGCAGGTGTTATCTACTTAGACCTCACAAACCCTCTGCAAGGCAGGCAGATGTGGATATCAGTATTTTCCTATGAAGAAACTGAAGCACAGAAGTCACTTGCAGCATTGCCTTTGGCAAGTCAACTATGAGAACTAGAGTCACTATTTATTGTGGTAGTGCCGAGGGACCAGCCAAGGACAGGGCCCCATTGTACTAGGCGCTGTACAGACAGCAATAGTACACAGTTTCTGCCCTGAAGCAATTACCATCTCCATAGACCAGACAAAGGGTAGGGGGTAGGGGATAATGTACAAGCATAGTGATCAGTGTGGTGGCCTGCAAACATCCTGTTACTTCTACAGTTTTTCTTTTAACTTTTTTGGGGTTGAGGTTTAGTAAGGGGATTTGCTAAACAAAAAGAGGTGGGAAGGTATGTATGAAGGGCAGGAGTGGAGACAGGCTGAGACGAAAAGACTAAGGAAGAGGGGATTGGAGCGAACAGCCAGTCTGCACAGCAATGTCCAGTCAACCCTGTAGAAAATAGACATCAATGTCTGATGTCCCCTGCTTCTGCAGCTGCTCTACTGGCTTTGGTCTGTGGCTGGCTCCTCCCTGCACTTTCTTCCCCACAGCCATGTGGCCTTGGGGAGAGGAGTCACCACATTGTCCTAGTGCCCCAAAAGCAGGGGGTCTCCTGCATAGGTTTGTCCTGGAAAGTGCTGGGATGAATGGGACTTGGTTGGGCCCCATTTTACCTGAGTGTAGCAGTACCTGCTTAAATTGCTTCTGCAGCTGCTATCTGTTTGCTAGATAGATCGCTAATCTGCTAGATCAGTGGTTCTCAACCTTTTTTGGCTCAGGACCCATTTGTAAATGTTTATGGCCTGTCACAACCCAGTAAATAGTCTGGTGGTGGAGGCCTTGGGGTGGTTTCAATCGTATTCTGTCCCCTGGCAGAGTTGGGTCCTGCCCGTCACTCACCCCACCCACAGTGGCAGCTCCTTCAGCTCCTGTGCTGTGGGGCTGGCTGGGTTTGGCTCTCTGCTCTGGGAGTTGCAACCTCTGGGGTTGCAGCACTGCTCAGGTTTGGCCCCGCCCCCCTGACAGGACCACATTTGTGTGAGTGACCTGGTTCATGGGGTTGCAATGCCACTCACTCAAATCTGGCCTACCCAGACTCCCATTTGTCACGATGGCTGTGCCAAACTGGAATGGCACTGGGTCCCCAGAGGTTGCAGTGCCTGGAGCAGGGAGCGAGCCCAGCCAGCCCCGTGGGACAAGGAGCTGCCACGCGACCCTTTGAAACATTCTGGTGACCCAGTTTTGTGTCTTACCCAGGGATTAAGAAACCCTGGACTACAATACAACTCTCAATCTTGGTTTCATTTTGCTTATCAGTATAATGGGAATAGTGATTTATTCCCCTCACAAGATTTCCTAGAGAACTAAACAGTAAATGTTAGTGTAGAATTCAAGCATGGGAAGTGCTCCATGATTTAATAGCTTTCTTCTGTCTCCTGTGTTTTTTACTCTTTAATTTTACACACACATCAAAGCACCTGAAATTCATATGAGGTACAGTGGAATAGCTAAATATGCAGTTTTCCTCTGGGCTTTACCTGTTAGAGAACAGGGAAAGTCCTAATGTCTCCAAAGCAAGGGTGGGTGAACTACGGCCCGCAGGCCACATCCGGCCGGCGGGACCGTCCTGCCTGGCCCCTGAGCTCCCGGCTGGGGAGGCTAGCCCCTCCCCCCTTCCTTGCTGTCCCCTCTTCCCCGGAGCTACGCTGTCGCGCAGGCAGCGCTCTGGGGGGCGAGGCTGCGTGCTCCGAGAGGGCTGCGTGGCTGCCAGACATGCTGCTCTGAGCGGCATGGTAAGGGGGCTGGGGGGTTGGATAAGGGGCAGAGGGTCCCGGGGGCAGTCAGGGGACAGTTAACGGGGGGGTGGGGTTGGATAAGCGTGGGAGTCCCAGGGGGCCTGTCAGGGGGCGGGGGTGTGGATAGGGGTCGGGGCAGTCAGGGGACAGGGAGCAGAGGGGTTGGATAGGGGATGGGGTCCTGGGGGGTGATTAGTGTCGGGGGGGTCTCGGGAGGGGGCGGTCAGGGGAAAAGGAGCCGGGCGGGGGGGGGGTTGGATGGGTCAGGGATTCTGAGGGGGGCAGTGAGGGGGCGGGAAGTGGGAGGGGGCAGATAGGGGGCAGGGCCAGGCTGTTTGGGGAGGCACAGCCTTCCCTACCCGGCCTTCCATACAGTTTTGCAACCTCGATGTGGCCTTCGGGCCAAAAAGTTTGCCCACCCCTGCACCAAAGCCAATGAAAGTTCCTCATTAGCTCTGGGGACTGGCACTTAAGCTTTTGGAGCTCATGGTCCTGGGCGTGTTTGCTGCTCATGTTGGTTGCATGAGTGCAGCATGTGAACAATGATCTGGTCTTCTTACAAAATAATTTTATCTGGGGAAGTTTGGGGGTACACTCAGTATTCATGAGATGAGACAACTGGAAAAATCAGGGATTGGAAAACTTTCCCAAACAGCCTAATTTCTGTGTGACCTCGAACTCAAAAGCAGGTTGGCCTGACTCTCCAATGTGTCTTAGATGCCTGGTCCTGTGAGTACACTTGTGAAACCTGTTCTGTTTGGGACTTATTTGATCTAATGTTCACCATGCTCTGAAGTGTGTGAGGTGGGGGAGCCCAAGACCATCACTTCTTGGGAGCCTTCTGTCAGATACAGGACGGCACTGCTGCAGGGCTGCATCAGAGCTACACCTCTCTAATCTAGCTCTGAGGTGTCCACAACAGAGCACTGACACTCGAGGGGAAGAGTGCACTCTCTGGATGAAGGGGTTGTGTCATTGTAATCATCCAAAAATCCCCAGAGACTAATCTGATTTATAAGCTATATATTCTGGAATTGTTCACTCCAGCCACATTGAAATGCAGCCTCCTTTAGTACAAGAAGTGAAGAATGCCTTATCCAACAGAAACTGCAGGGTGATTTTAAGGAGGCATGATGTAAGTGAGTTGGAGTTTGGCCTGGGTACAAGGATAACTTCCTATGAGAAGTGCCCTGGGTTCTTCAGGCAACCTATGTGGTCAGGGCATGAAAATCAAATTGAGGAGGGTAGAGGTGGGTAAGAATGGGGAGAGAAGACAAGCAAGAAGGAGTCCCCAAGCAGGAAGGGTATTCTGCACTGGCCTGGAACATAAAAGGCAACTAAATATAGGGGAAGGGAGAAAGAATGAGGCAGACCAGCCAAAAGGAAAGAGAATAGCTAGTGAGAGAAACTAAAATGGAAAAGAGGAAAGGTTTATAAAAATGAAGAGAACAAGCCATCCATGAGCATGACATGTTATGTAAGCATTACTGTTTGCAGAGGCCACCTGCCAGCCCTATAACTGTAGAGACTGGGCGGGGCGAGGGTTGGGAAGGTGGTTGCAGACCTTAAGAGGTGACTTGAGTTTTTGTTGAATAGTTCTTCTTCCTTCAGGATTTAGTTTATAGGTTGGGTGAGATGAAGCTAACCCAAGTAGACACACCTGGGAGCCGGGTATTATCAAGAGGCACTAACAGCTGCTGCAGCATGTTAGTCCATTAAGGCAACAGGGAAGTCTATGAAGAGAATAGAGTAAGGTAGTAGGGGACCAGTCACCAGGTACTGCCTAGAATGGGGCCAGTCAAAAGTACTGATGTTCACAACTCCTGGGATCAGTAAAGGGACTTAAGTCTTTAGCTGACTGGAGTACAATTGTTTTACTTGTACAAGCCAACCTACCTATCCAAGCCCTTTGGGCTCGATAATGGCAGAATATTGTTACTGACAAGTCTTGGGTTAGACTGCTGCTCCATTGTGCAGCAGGGAGCTAGACCAACAGGAAAAGCATGTTAAACACCACTTCACACAGACAAGTAATCCTCTTTAACGGACCCATGAAAATAACTTCAGTCTCATATGTTTCTAATTTGGCCAGGCTTTGAAGGAAGCACCTGCGAACAGAATATTGATGACTGTCCAAATCATAATTGCCAGAATGGCGGGGTTTGTGTGGATGGTGTGAACACTTACAACTGCCACTGCCTCCCGCAGTGGACAGGTAGGTACTGTGTAACATATTTCTGCTGTGGCTCAGTTGCTCATAGGACTGGGATGCAAAAGCTTTTACTCACCAGTTTAAATCTAGTTTAGGGTGGGAGTGTCTGAAAGCTGTTAACACCCGCTGAGTAGCCTGTGATGGTGAGTTTCAGTGAAACTCTTAGCGGATGGTGACTACATCAAAGCCACCACAACAATGGAGGTTAAATTCCCATTTTATCACTGGGTGGAGGTCCCAACAGATCAGGGATAAGGCATATTGGTGAGGGGAAAGAGAGAGAGACAGTATATGGGAATCGTTACGTTACTCCCGCTGTGCCATTTCATTTCTATGGCTTGACACCCACTCAGACTTTCACAAGCATTAAATAAATATACAACAAAAAAATAATTGCACCAAATACATGTGACTGAATCTTCACTTGGATTGTGCCTGTGTGGCTTCTGCAGGATGCTGCCACCTTACAGCTATAGCACACATTCCACAGCTGCATAAAAATGCAACTGTGCTGTGTACAAAGTTGTGTGGTGTTCAGGAAAATATTGTACAAAATGTAAGCGAGCCGCCTACAGGACACGCTGTCTTGTTGAATGGTCAGATGATTCTGGCCCTCAAAGAGCAAAACGAAGTAAATGCATCAGTGTGATGATGGTGCGGTACCAGCCATTCCTTAGTTTGCAACTGACTTTTAGTTGAATATAATTTTGCTCCCACTTCAGAATCCACCAGTAAAGAAACAGCTGCAAAACTAGTAGACTACATCTGGAGCCAATGTAGAATTTTTCCTACAAATGTAAAGTGAAATGGACAAATTGTTCATGAATTATGACCCTAAACACAGGCTTCATGTACTCTTGTTGGACCTCTAACACACTTTTCTCCTTATCAAACAAACAAACAAAGCTTAATTGTACTTTCCTATGAGATGTAGTAATCTTCAAAGCTCTACACTAGATTAGGCCATATTAAAGCTTTTTAACTACAAACATCTCTATGGATCAGCAGCTCAGGCAAGCGTAAGGTAGGGAATTTGGCTGCTGGAGACTGAAGGTTTCATAAAATCTTTCTAGCTTTTTTTGTGGTACAGATAATCAGCCTCATTGTAAACCAGTCATAAAGGAGGCGTGTAAATGGAAAATAACTTTCCACCAAAATTGAACTTAATTGGAAAATCCATCTTTAAGTGAAAACACATCAGCGAGTGAGGTGTCCCACAGCTTGACTTGTAACACTTTTCTCTATGTCCGAGCTTAGGAAAAGAGTGGAGAAAAATAATTCATGTTTGAAGGGTGACTGCCTCTCCTAGCCCTAACCTGCAGGAGACCTGCAGAGCACGGAGCTGGAGAGAGCAGGGGCCTTGGAGGGCATGAGGGAGTCGCTCAGTGGGAGAACCCCAATGAACCTTTTGAGCTCTCATGCTTGCCCCACACTGCAGACCTTAAAAGATTTGTTGTGACCTCCAGCCTCTGCAAGCTTTAGGCTGATTTGGGGATCCTCCTGAGCCTTAGATTTATGGGGTACCCTTTTGACCCCTCTCATGACACTTAGTAATAGTCCACTGAGCAGGCCACTCTGCCTTGTTGGGACATCATGAGCCTAGCTAGGCATACAGGTTTGTTGGCAGGGGCTGCTGACTAGCCCATCCTATGGCTCACGTGAGGGAGAGGTTACTGATAGGCCATGAGCTTGTGGGAAGGTTGGGGCTGTGGTTAAATTCTCAAGGCTTTCAGAGGCAAAGGCTGGAGTTCCCCACAGTGAGCCTCCTGGGCTGTGAGCTGCTAGGCTCAGGAAGTTTGTTATGAGCTTTCGAAGGCCCTTAAGGGGCAGAAGTGTTTACTCAGGCAGAGCCCTCCTCTTATGTACATCCTAAAGTCTGCAGGAGATCGGTGTTCTCTGTAGGATCTTACATGTGCATTGACAAGGCTCCCCTTCTGCAAAAGCAAGGGGAAGGGAAGGAATGCCGCATCTCTTGTCCCCTCTGTTCTCTAGAACCAGGCTAAAATTTTACAGAAAAGGTTTGTGTGGGAATTACCTTCTTTTTAAGGTAAAGTTAAGGTTGCGGGCACATCAGAGCTTTGTGTACATTACCTTTCAAGAACACTGGTATTTTAGAACCTGCAGACTTTAGACGCCATGAGAATTCAGAATAAAAGCTGAATGTATACAACCCAAACTGCTTTATCCATAATAAGCTGTTCCACCTTCAGCAATACCTCAGCATTTTCACTGCTACCTCTGCTCTGAACTGAGGGCTCGATTCTGTGAAGCACTGAGGACATTAAGTGCCTTGCAGGAGGTCTTGGCACTCACTGAAACAGGTCATATGGCATGTGGCGATCAGTTATCGGTGTCACTGGACAACAGCTAAAATGTGCCCAGATCTTGTAATTGTAGCACTTATACTGAAAGAGCAAAGGTTAGTCTGGTGATCAAACAGCACAGGTGGTATTGGAGGAGCATGTATACGAAACACAAAAGATTAATGTTCTCTGGCACACATTTTCAATACTTTATGGTGCACACATTTTTAAGATGGGAGGCTCACCTATGAGGGCAGAGTTGCTTTAACATTGAATGGTCACACTTTCAGTGATTTGGATTTCTTTTAGGTTAACCTTGACTCTGAACTTTTGCGTTTCTAATCTTTAACTCATAATGTTCATTTAAAGCAATATTCATTCAATCCAATGATACTTTCCTGCAACCTTAGCTTCATTTTCACAAAAAAATTTGTTTGGAAATGTTAGTCTTTACCTGGCATCTCCCATGAATGTAGCAAACTACTTTTCATGCTAAGGGAATCTTCACTTTTTATACCCATGTCATTCTCCCATGTCAAATTAAATTAGATAAATATTATTTTATATTGTGTCCAAAGTGCACTGGGCACTTCAGACAAAATACATGGTTGCTACCCTTAGAGATTCACCTAAATGGTGTAGCATGAGTTTCCCACCAGGATGTATCTTTATCTTGAAGCTTTGCATGGTAATTATTCCATGCCCATCCAGCACAGCTGGGGGTCATCCTTTGTTTAATGTTACTACTACTTCACCATAATCTAGTAGGGTTATCACATAAACATTCAGAGGGGATGCTACTATTGCTAGCCCACTGAAGCATCCTCAGAATTAAATTCTGCCTCAAATCCAAGTGAATAATGTTTGGTAAATGCAAGGATTATTGCTATCAACCTTGCAGAGTTTGGGTACTTCTGTGATTGGGATTTCTTAAAATAACCAGATATGGAGATGCAAGAACAGATCTTTACATGACTTGTACGAGTGTTTTGGTGAGGCATGGAACCTCTCATGTGTAGCCAAACTAATTTTCAACTATTTATGGCTGTATAGTAGAGCTTTGCTAATTTTTAACTGAGATGGGCTGGGAAGCAAAAACTGTTTGTTGGGGGTCTCTTTAGAAAGTGACAGCTCATACTGCTGGTCTCTTATGATTCAGTAAAGGCAGGAAGCCAAAATCCTGTGGCATGATCTTGAATTGAAGCAGTGCTGCTTCGCTTATCACATTTTTTGGAAAAAAAGTGTGGTCACAATTGATGTACGTGTAAGCAAGCTTATTACTATGCTTGGCCTGTACAGATATTACATTTTGTGAAATGGTTGGAGGATGTAAGTGCTAAGCCTTAGTAGTGTTCTTCTACAGCCTCTTCTTGTACAGTTTGGTTGTCAAACTGAGTCCAATTTAAACTGTTTGCAATTTAAACTGTTAGCAAATCACTCTTAATCTCTGTGCCACGTCCTGTGAGGAATAGTATTGTGGATACCTAATGTAATCTGTGCTGTATCCTGTGAAGAACAGTACTGTGTAGTATCAAAGCCCCTACTTGTTGAAGAAGCCATCTGCCAGGCTCGATTCTTTGTAGTCTGGCCCACCTCACATTGCAAACATGAATTTCTCTGTTGGTGCCCAAATTCAGCCCTTGGAAGCTGTTTGGTGCTTTCAGCCTAGTCTTCCTGCCCCTGCAGCAAAGCTAACAATCTGTGGAGACTCCCCACTTTGCTGGGGAATGCTCTTGGTTTTTCCTCTCCTTTACTCCTCTTCTCTGAGGATTCAATCAGGCTTTCATCGCGCAATGGCCAGAAACTGTTGTTGTCAGTAATGATTAGCTGCTCTCACCTTCAAGAAGCTCAGCTGTGGTCTACCTGGCATTGCGGGTAGACCCTGATGTCAGGTAACTTCCTGCATTTGTCATTGGCAAACCTTCTCAGGTGGTTCTTGGTGAAGCTCCCCCAAAATCATCTATAGGTTTCTGTACCAAGGAGGCCATCACAGGCAGACACGGAGGGAATCCGTGAGGAATCCCAGGAGGGCCAGGCCCCACATGCCGGAAGCAGAGGGGCGGGACAGGAAGAGGAAGTATAAAAGGCTGGTAGACAACCACCGTGGCAGTTGTTTTTAGATGTCATCAGGGCTTTACCATAGCCCTTTGTTCATGGACAAAGCAATCCATGGTCTTTAAGGTTGAGTGGTTATCTAAGGGGCATCTACATCCAGGTGAAGTGTATGTACAAGCATATGGGGCCAGGGCAGCTGAATCCACTGGTTAACTTCAGCGTGGGATTGTACTCAAGGAGTGAATTTGTCTCTAACGAACTGCTCTTACTTTAAGCTTCTCTTCAGGCATGGGGGTCGATGCTTTCTTACTCAATTGTTGCGACTCTCATCCTGTGCTTCTCATCTGTTGCACCAGGGAGCAGAGCTTTAGGCAGGAATTTTCAAAGGAACTCACAGGGGTTCAGCACCCCAGCTCCCATTTAATTACAGTGGGATTTTGGCACCTTTTAATTCCTGTGAGCATGAGCCTGCCCTGTGTACTGGTGAATGAAAGTGCTACAATATGGCTGGCAGCCTCCGGGAGGAATTTTGGTCAAGTCAGCCTTAGGTGGCGTGACTTTTCTCTGCCAAGAAGGCTGACAAATATCAAAGAGCTAGAGTGAAAAAATTGCTGTAAGATCTTGTGCTCTCATTTCTCATGTTTAAAGTTACTCTTTTGACACTTTCTTCAGCTTCTGTTGCAGAAATAGATACAGTAACAAGTAATACTAATTTTGTGGGGGCAAAAAATGGGCTATGCACAGGATAATTTTCAGCTCCATCTACTTCTCCATAATATGTCAAGTGATAAAACGAAGGCTTTAAATTAACCAGGTTAGAAAGATGATACTGGCCCTGAAATCTCAAAGTAATCAGCTCACTGAGCCCTAAACTATTGACTATATTTGCTTCAGACTTTTCAGAAATTTTAAATCCTTACCCAACAGTGAGTGGTATAATGTTTATGATGCTGGCAGGACCTTCCATGAGAGTGCAAGGAGTAAGGAGCATCCTTGCAGTAAAATGTACAGAGGCAGGTCAGAAGCTATGGGAGAGTGCAGTCCTGTTCCCTGTAGCATCTTCATTGGAGGTTAGCTGTTTAAAAGGGGGCAGGGAGGGGAGGGGGAAAGGTTGGATTATTATCCCTTTTCTCTCTTCTACCCCATGCACAAATTGGCAAAGCTAGCCACTGTTGGGGGAGGGTACACTGCACCCTGCAAAGGTAGCAGAGCTGCAGCTCAGGGATGCAAATCCTGGGAGATCCCAGAAAGGAATCCAGCGTACGTGACCACAATTCATCCTGGAGTCTGCCATCTACATTCAGCTTCGTCCACAGTGTGAGGGTAGATTCATGTTCAAAGGGATTTAAACTCCTGCTTTAGCTAAGGTTGCATTGAGTATGAATTATGAAATATCGACCCGATCTTCCATATTATTCTGCGCTGCTTGCTAATTCCCAATAATGAGTCTGGATTAGCAGATGACCACTAAGGAAACAGTGCAACTTTTATATGTTAAATGATCTCTGGTAGAATGAACATCTGCCAATCCAGAACACATGTTCCTCTTGTTCCCTCATGTTCATAGTGATCTTCCAGCTTTGGAAGTACTCTTTGAACGTGCCAAGCAGTCTCTTGAGGGGCTAGTACAGTGGAACTGAAAGACATTTGCATAAACTTGTCTCCAAGATGAAGAGGGCTGGACTGCCTGATACTGACTCTGGATTGGTGGGTGAGATGAGACTAACAGATAAGACGGTTGTTCTAACTCCTGCTGACCTCATCTTTGGTCACTTTCTCCTATTAAGACCTGGTTTACACTTAAGTTTGGCTGGCATAGCTATGTAGATCAGTGAATCCCCATTCTCCCTTCCCTCTGACATAGCTATGCAGAAGTCCTACTTAGATGTTATACCAGTAAAAATGTTGTTTTGCTCATATAATGTAGTCTGTTTGGGGAACTGGTATAAGCTGTCTCTCCATTGGGGGGCAGGTTGCTGGTACAGCTATACCAGCAAACCCCTTCAAGTGAAGACCAGACCTTATAGTGAGGTGATTAATGTCTTTAGGTAATTACTAAAAATACATTGCTGAATTAGCTTGAGAACATGGAGCATTTTTGTGACTTTTATATTTTGTCTTACAGATCTCTTCACTTACTAGGTCTTTCCCAAGTTTACTGTGTTTTCTAAAGGAGGTGAAAAGAGAGGGGATGGACAAGATGAAGAGTGGTTTAATGTGGTGATGTATCTCCTTTCGACCACTTCTCCATCACCATCCCATCCCAAAGCACTTCACCAGCCACCCCCCTGCCAGAGCACCCAATCATTCCATACCACCAGTGACTTTCCACATCATTCATTTTTCTCATTTATATTAGTGCTTCCACAGAGCCCCCCAGTAGGAGCTGCATGTGCAATCACTAGATCATGGAACTGTTTTCGGGCAATGGTGGTTAGGGGCATGTACAATTCACTAAAGCCCAACATTTTAAGTCAGAAGGCTTAAAATCCCCTCTAAACAGTACCTCGGTTTCGCTGTCTGCCTCCTGGAGTGGTCATGAAATTATCCTTGTTTTCCATCATGTTATCTGAAAATGATTGTAGTTCATATCTAATCTACTTTTAATTCAGAGTCAGGTTTTATATTTGGTAATAGATACATACTGGTCATTTTTGCTATCTTGGGTTGCCTCCAGCTTTGCCCAAGATGGCAGATCATAAAAAAACCTTGCGTTTAGGACCCAATCCTAATCACCCGGGTAAGTTCTCTGTTTCGCATAGGCCTAAAAGGTGCCTCTTGTGCCTTGGGGAAGAGCCACTCTGCTGCCAGTTGCTGTGCCTGTGATGCCTACACATTCCAGAAGGACCAAAAGACATGGGTCCAGCAAGGTGTGGTGGTGTATGACCTGAGGAGGCCGCTTCCTGAAAAGCCTCCTTAGATGTGAATAATGTGCCCACTAAGCCTCCCCCCAGCCTGAGAGAGGTAGTTGTGGCCATAGTGCCTTGTGGAGAATTATTGAAACGAGTTCTAGGGGCTCAGAATCAGCTTTCATCCGAGGTATTGGATCCATGAGATCTGATCCCGAGCCCTAGGAGAGTCAGAGAAAAGACTTTGACATTGAAACACAGGAATTGCCATGTTGGAATGAACCCGTGGTCCATCAGCCCCATTATTTATTCTCCGATGGTGACAGACTTCAGAGGAAGGGGCAAGAAGCCCCACAGTAGGCAGATGTGGGGTAATCTGCACCACCGTGAAGCTCTCAATCCCTAACAGAGATTGCATTAAACCTACATAAAACACCCATCCCTCTTAGCAAGATTCAAAATTCTTGACTTCAGTGACATGAGGGGGAGGGATAGCTCAGTGGTTTGAGCATTGGCCTGCTAAACCCAGGGTTGTGAGTTCAATCCTGGAGGGGGCCATTTAGGGATCTGGGGCAAAAATTGGGGATTGGTCCTGCATTGAGCAGGGGGTTGGACTAGATGACCTTCTAAGGTCCCTTCCAACCCTGATATTCTATGATTCTGTGGCAATAAATTCCAGAGTTTAATTATGCAGGTGATGGAGTATTTCCTCTGACACATTTTGAATTTCCCACCTATCAATTTCATTGAAGGTCCCCTTGTTCTTGTGTTATGAGGCAGGGAGAACAGAATGTCTTGATCTACCTTCGCTAGACCATCCATTATGTTATATGTTTTTATCATGTCCCTTCTTTGTTTCCTTTCAATGGTAATCAATCCATTTCTTCAAACTATTGCCACAGGAATAGTTTGCTCCATGCTCCAATCAGTCTTGTTATCAGTGTCTGAAACCTCTCTATTTCAATACCCTTTTTGAGGTGGGAAGGCCAGTACTGTACACAGTGTTCCAGATGAAGCTGCATCATTGATTTATATAATAGCATAATATTTTCTGCATTATACTATCTTATTAGCTTTTTCATCTGCACTTGCCCATTGAGTAGAGGTCTTAATTGACTTCCCCCTCCAATGTACATTACCTTGCATTTATCAACATTGAATTTCACTTGCCATTGTGTTGTCTGTTCACCTAACTTGGTTAGGTTGCTCTAACATAAATAACTTTGTCATATGCAAAGTTTGTTACCTCACTGCTCCGCCCACCTTTCCAGATCATTAACAAGATGTTAAACACTGGACCTAATGGAGATCCTTGAGACATTGTGCTGTTAACTTTTTATCATGATGAAAATTGACCACTTATTCTTACTATTTTCTTGTCTCTGCCAGTTTTTGAGCCATGACAGCACTTTGCCTCTCACCCCATGACTACTTAATTTCTTTAACAGCCTCTTGTGAGGGATCTTGTGAAAGGGTTTTTGAAAATGTAAATTACATCTCCTGGTTCTCATTTGTCCCCTGCTTTCACATGCATGCAAGTCTAATTGGTGAAAGACAACTTTCCTGTCCCTATCATATCTTTCAGATGTTTTTGTTCTAGTTTAAAGGATCCATTCAACCAATTCACTAGGTACAGATGTGAGATTTACTGATTTGTAATTCCTCAGATCATCCCTAGAGAATAGGGCCTCCAGACCCCGGCTGATGGGACCTGTCTCCTGCATTGGACTTTCCATCTGATCCACTTGGTAAAGCCCCCATGAGACACTCTTAGTGTGTAGATGATGTCATATGACCTGGAACCATGTTCTGCACTGGGCCACCACTACTCTTCCTCAGGATCTGTGGGATCAGGTCCTCTAATATTCCCTCCAAAGCAGTCTTCCTCTCTGCAGTGTTGGATGAGGTCTGGTGTTGTGGAAGGCTTTGTACAGGTCTGTCTAGTCTATCTATTTGAAGGTGCTCAATACCAGTTGGATCTGAGCTTAGTGCTTTGGTGAACTTGCTTCTAAGGAAAATGGGCATTGGTATACTTGATCACAGATCAACTGCAAAGGGAGTCTGGTGAGCCCAGGAAGTTCTTGAGAGCTTCTGTCCTATTAAATGTCTTCAAGACTAAAATAAGGTCTGGTCTTCACTACGGGAGATCGACGTTGCTGCAATCGATGTAGCAGGGGTTGATGTAGCAGGTCTAGTGAAGACCTGCTAAATCAACAGCGGAGCACTCTCCGATCGACCTCCATACTCCAGCTCCCTGAGAAGATTAAGGTAAGTTCACGGGAGAGCATCTCTCGTCGATGCAGCACAATGAAGACACTGGGATAAATCGACCTAAGCTACGTCAACTCCAGCTACATTATTCGTGTAGCTGGAGTAGTGTAACTTAGGTCGACTTACCCCGGTAGTGAAGACAAGCCCTAAATCTGAATGGGTATTATTGGTGGGGAGAGTGGTCTTGACTAGAGCTGGGTGGGGGGGTTTCGGCAAACAATACATTCGCTGAAAAATGCATTTTGGGGGACACCAAAACTGTTCAAGAATTTGGGTAGAATTCTGTAAATAGCTTTGTGTGAAGAAAATTGAAAATGTTGCTGCCTGATGTGGAGTGGGATTCTTGGTGGAGGTAGAAGAGCCAATGGGACACGCTTTCTGGAGGTACATCTGCTACTGTTTCTCTGGATGTGGCAGTCTCAGCTGCTTCCCCATCTCCAAGTAATGCCTCGGTTTTTCAGAACTTCGTGTGCGCAGGGGCTGTGGTTCTATTTCTGCAGCTGCCTTGCTAATGAAGCCATACAATGTTTTGGCACCCTGGCGCTCCTAGAGAGAGGTATGGAGGTGTCAGTGAGGGCTTTGTGGAGCTAGGTAAGGAAGTTTGGAATCACCCTGACTCTCTCTTCCTTCTGCATCAAGGAAATCTGAGCACTTTTATACCAGGTTCCCAGGGAGAGTTTCTAATTTTTCTCCATCTTGCACTAGATTGACCTTGTAGACTCTGCTGTGAAAGAGGTGCATAAAGCTGGGAACATGTCTTCAACCCCTGAGAACAGTCTAAATGATTAAATGTGCTGGAAAGAAAAATGTATTCCTTGGTGTCCTTACGTTTGAGAGCTGCCAGCTACCTGGCCGTTATGGCCATATATAAAACTTCTTTCTGCTGATCAAAAGCTGTCCTTTTCAAAAATCCCATCAGAGATATCGGAAAAGTGTTTGCTCTGCAAATGGGAGCCATAGAAATAATGTTCACCTAAAGTATCCTATTCTGTATAGTTGCTCTTGGAGAACTTAATCCCTGATGACTTCCAAGAAAAAAAAGCACAGAAAGTACCTCTGTTTCATAGTCAATACAAATTTAGAGCTGAAGGTTGTTGTCTTATTCTGTCTGTTTTCTGTTTTGAAATACCACATGGACTGGATGCTTACTCTGTACAAGGTCACTTAGAGCCAGTCTTCATTTCACTGATTTCTCTGGCTCTGCAAATATCTGGGTCAGAATAAGATTGAAGTGGTTTCTTGGAGAAACTTGTGCATCCCCTGCTCATTTTATATTCCATGCATGAGCTTTCCTTTTATTAAGGAGTTGCATAGTTCCCCAAATTTGCATAGAATCATAGAAGCATAGAGGATTAGGGTTGGAAGAGACCTCAGGAGGTCATCTAGTCCAACCCTCTACTCAAAGCATGTTTGTGCTTAAAGCATTGTCCAACAACACTCCACCAATTCATATTGTGCATAACTGCAAATATACAACAAATGTCTCTTACAGGTTGCATTGGTCCAGATCCCAATCTATGTTACAGGTACATCTGAAGAAACTCCATTGACTAAGTATTTTAGACTTGTTCCTTATTTCAGAGCTTTTTTTGTCCCTCACAATCTCTGCTCAGGCTTAGTCTGTCTATGCAAATTTTCAGAGGTAAAATTTGAGTATATCTTGTGCAAGGGATAGATTTTTTTAAAAAACAATTTTTAAAAGAGATTTAGGGTTAATGTCACGTTCCCCATTATTCTTAACTAAAGACTTGTCAGCAGAGGCTGAAAATTAATCTTCTTGTTTATGGCTCATATTTATAATTTAAATATGGAAATGCTGAGACAAACTACATTAACATGGAGCTACAGTTGAGCACATGTCAATAATTTAGAGCATATATTAGTGGGCTGTAGTTATCCCCCAAATGAGCATTATGGATCCAGGAAATTCAGAGTGAAGGTTAAACTAGCAGGCACGTTAGTCTGGAAATGCACAGTTAAATCACCCAAACAACCTTAACTCTGCCATGTAGTGTCCCCATGAGGGGAAAAATGTATATACATTAGATATAGAACTTTAAAAATCAGTTTAATCTACTCCAGGACAACAGTCAATGCCTTTATTCTTACTGTATGGTTACTGCATGGTGTCGCAACAGGCATTATACACCTGGATTGATGCTAGGCCTATCAATCAAAAAATGCCACCTGCACTTTTGGTGCTTTCACTGCAGCCCGCAAGGTGTTGAGAAAAATTTCAAAGCGTGGCTAAAGCTGATGCCATTTTCTTGAGACTTTTCTTTGCAAATTCAGTGGACTTAGAGGATAAAATAATCAGTCGATCTTTGACTGGATATAAGTTAACACTCAGAAGGCAAGAGAAACACAGCATCTTTAATTCCAGGAGCATGCACTTTAGACTGAAGGTATGTTCACACAGGAAAAGTTCAGCACACATTAGCCTACTTGTGCTATCTTGAATCCAGCCTTCACAAGTAACAATAGCAGTGAAGACATGCAGCATGGAGTTCAGAGCAGGTAATGTAGACTTGGGTATGTACTTGGCTTGCTAGCCTGCTTTGGAGCCCACACTTCTGTCGCCCCTACTATTGGTACTCATGTTAGCTGGATTCAAGCTCGCTTGGGTAAGCTAGTCATGCACAGCTTTTGCTGTGTAGACATACTCTGAGTCTGCTCAGGCTTCTAGCAACATGTAGTTTATACTGGATATGTCCAGAGACATGATGCAGATACTCCAGGGATAGGTATCTGCAAAACTACTCCTTGCTCATATCCCCATGTATATGTTCTTCCAAGGCAGTGTACCTCCCCTTCTAGGGCTGGGGGAAAATTCATTGTCACAATAACTAAATGGCTAGGAGCCTTTCTACTGAGGCTGGGAACATGGTAGTCAGTTGTGTTAATAGCTATGCCTGCTAAGGACTGGATTGGGACACTGACTGTTCAGATAGGGCACTGGTAAGCTGATGAAGTTGTCTGTTAGCCCTTCGTTAGCCCAAGGGACTTATTTGTTGCAAGTATATCTTCACTTGGCAATGCATGGGTCACCTCCATTTGCAGATTAAAGCATGAGTGGTTACCTGGGTGTGTTTAATCAATTATGTTTTTCTTAGTAGTACTCCCAAGACAGTCATTTTCTATTTCACAAACTGTCCCGTATTCAGGATTTCTGACTCTCCCTCAGTTGGTGGAATGGCGTCTTATGCAAGGCTTCCCTGGAATTTTGTTAAACTAGTCCCTCTTGACTTGCTAGGTCAGTTTTGTACTGAGGATGTGGATGAATGTCAGCTCCAGCCCAACGCCTGTCAGAATGGAGGGACTTGCACCAACCACAATGGAGGTCACAGCTGTGTCTGTGTCAATGGCTGGAGCGGGGAGGACTGCAGTAAGAACATTGACGACTGTTTCAATACTCCCTGTGCTGCCGGCTCCACTTGCATTGATCGTGTGGCTTCATTTACATGCATCTGTCCAGAAGGAAAGACAGGTAAGGATGAGAAATGCGCATAGCTCTGGGATTGCTGCTCTGTGCTGCCGGTGGACAGCTAGAGGTGTAGGAAACCATTTCTAAAGTAAACTAAAATGTGCCTTTTAAAAAACTTGAAAAAGTGTTACTCATTTCTGGCTCAGGGAGCTCACATCACAGGAGCAGCTCCCCTATCCGGTGAGAGGGTGCAATGCACCTTCCTCTTTGTGGCCATCCAGCACTTGTGTGGAAGAGGACCCTCTCGAGAATGTTCCTAGCCATGCATGCAGGATCACAAGTGAAAGGGAAGGTTTCTTATACCCTCTGCACCCTCCTCACCTGTGTAAAGACCATCCAGCATCTGGCCTGTCACAGGGTAAATTGTGAACAGTAAGATTAAAATTGTTTAACGTGGAGGCTTCCAATAGAAATGCTTAAATGCATAAATGAAGGCTAACAGGACAGCCCTAACTGTCCTTGTGTGTGCACATGGCACAGGGATAGATCCTGGCCCACACCCAGGCCCCCTGGCACCATTCAGGCAGTGCGAAGGAAGTGGCCTTGGAGAAGGAGAAACTGAGGCAGTTTGGACTTCAATTCAGGGCAGGCAGTTGTGTCACTATGTGGGGCCCGAATGCTCTCTGATGTCACCCTGTGGGTGGTAAGGGACTCCTCCGTGACCAAGGGCAGGACAAGCTGGCCACCCTGCACACACTGAGGGGAAAGACCGCTGTGATCCCTTATTTAAGGGAGGAAGAATTACTTGCAGACCCTGTGAGGGCTGTACTATCGTGAGAAGGTGTGGTTGAGTGGGGCCCTGTGCAAGTACTGGAATACAGCTTGTATATAAAACCAGAGCCCAGGAATGGGGGGACTGGATTTTGGAGCTCCTGTGCCTCTGGGATAACACACCCATACAACTAAAGTGGGGAACTGGGACGTGGCTGCATACGGGAGGAGTATTGCTTTAAAACTGCCTTACCTGGCCTGGTGGGGAATCCCCTGCAGGTGTAGATAAGAAGCTAAGAGCATTGACACACCAAAAGAGCTGCACTGGCAGCCTGGAGGCTATGCAGTAGCTTCTGACCAGGTTGAGGACTGAGGAAGGGAGCTGCATTTGTGTGTCCACCAGAAGATGCACCATGCTAGCTGAAGAGGGGATTAAAACTAGCTAGGAAGAGCTGCTCCCAGCTGATGCTTTAAACACTAAACCATTATAGCATACAAGGAGTATTTAACAAACGCTTTGAAACCACAGCAGTATGACATGCCATTGTATTATGCTGTACAGTACATGGTCAGATTCCAATGGCAAATGTCTGCAGGAGACATCTTCTTCTGTCATGGTTCCAGTCGCCTCTTGGCATGGGAAATGGGGCCTAGATTAAAAAAATCAGTGTGGAGAATGCTAAATGTGTGGTGCAACCTAACAGATTTTATTCTTTTCAATGAACTGCTTAGTGTGACCTCCTTTGCTTCTGTAGGTCTCCTGTGCCATTTGGATGATGCATGTGTTAGCAACCCATGCCTGATGGGAGCTTTATGTGATACCAACCCTCTGAATGGACACTACATCTGCACCTGTCCCCAAGGCTATAAAGGAGCAGACTGTACTGATGATGTGGATGAGTGTGCTATGGGTGAGTTCCCATCTGCTATTTGTGCATTTGCTAATAGGTAGGTTTGTGGATGTTCTACTTGAGAAACGGAGGGAGGAATAGGAACAGCTTGTTGAAGTACGTGACCTATGTGAGGATACAAAGGCCCAGGATACAGTCTTGCATTGTTCCATCAACAATTTAAGACTCGTGTCATACTTCTGATCCTCAGAGCACTTTACAAACACTATAACCTCTCTCCAGCTCTGAAAGGTAGGCTAGAATGACCATTTCTCTATGAGAAGCTGAAATAGAGATTAAATGACTGCCCAGGTATTGGAGTCTGTCACTGAGGATCAGAACTCAGAAGTACCAGACTTTCAGAGATCTATCTAGTTAGAAGCCGCTCTCTGAAAGTGGGTAGTATTGGCTGCTTCAGAGAAAGGTGGAAGAAGCCCTGCGTAGTCAGTTATGGGATACTTGCCCCTACAGAAGTTTCCAATTAATCCCCAATATTTAGAGGTTGAAGAGAGCTTGCATTCCTTCCATAACTGTTCTCATACTTACTGCTATAGCTCTGGATATTCATGTCATCCATAGAATATCCCTAATTCTTATTAAACCTGATGAGCTTATGGCCTCAATTACATCTTGTGGTAATGAGTTCCATGGGCTAATTATGTTAATTGGAAAATATTTCCTCTTAACCATTTTGTATATACTGCCTTTAAATGTCACTGAATGACCCTGGTTTTGTGTTACGAGACAGGGTTAAGATCCCAATGAATCTTCTTCATATATTTTTTTATATATGTATGTATTTATTTTTTATATCTTTATCATGTCCCCTCTTATCTGTCTGCTCCCAAGCCATTGTCTTCATACAAGTTTTTCCATGTCCCTAATAATTCTTATCCATCTCACAACCCCTTCCAATTATTTCTGATGTAGGGGTGATCAATAATACTGCACAGTATTCCAGTGGGGGCATGCCATTGATTTATATAATGGCATGATTTCCATATTTTCTATCCCATTTCTTCTGCATATCTAATAAACCCTACCAGATGATCTGATGGTCCCTTCTGGCCTTAAATTCTATGGTTCATACTCTCTTCAGGGAGTCTCAATAGGATTGATTCTCCATTGCGACCCTTGCTTGACTGATATAATTATAGACCTAAACATCTATATAGACTTATGCTGGGGGGGAGCCAGTGGTCGTGGTACATGTAGGTACCAATGACATAGGGAAGGATAGGAGAGAGGTCCTGGAGGCCAAATTTAGGCTGCTAAGTAAGAGATTGAAGTCCAGGACCTCTATGGTAGCATTCTCTGAAATGCTTCCAGTTCCACACGAAGGGCCGGTTAGACAGACAGAACTGCAGGGTCTCAATGTGCGGATGAGATCATGGTGTAGGGAGGAGGGGTTTAGATTTATTAGGAACTGGGGAAACTTTTGGGAAAGGGGGAGCCTATACAGGAAGGATGGGCTCCACCTAAACCAAAATGGAACCAGATTCCTGGTGCTTAAAATTAAAAAGGTCAAAGAGCAGTTTTTAAACTAAGGGCTGGGGGAAAGCCGACAGGTGTGGAGGAACACATGGTTCAGACAGTGACATCCCTTAGGGGAGGATCTACTAATGGAGATTCTCTGTGACCCAGTAAGGAGACGAGGATGGAAGATGATAAAATACAGGTAGGATCTGATGAGAAACAGTCAAATGAAAAAAATTCCCATTCAGTTACATCATGTAATAGACAGCTAAAAAGTGACAAGTTTTAAAAGTGCTTATATACCAATGCTAAAAGTTTAAATAATAAGATGGGTGAACTAGAGTGCCTCATTTTAAATGAGGATATTAATATAATAGGCATCACAGAAACTTGGTGGAATAAGGATAATCAATGGGACACAGTAATACCAGGGTACAAAATATATTGGAAGGACAGAACAGGTCGCACTGGTGGGGGAGTGGCACTATATGTGAAAGAAAGTGTAGAATCGAATGAAGTAAAAATCTTAAATGAACCAAACAGTACCATAGAATCTCTATGGATAGGTTTCAGAGTAGCAGCCGTGTTAGTCTGTGTCAGCAAAAAGAAAAGGAATACTTGTGGCACCTTAGGGCTAGTCTACACTTACCCGCAGCGTCTGAGGCGTCGGATTGATCTTCTGGGTTCGATTTATCGAACCAGGAAGTGCTCCCCCGTCGACGCCGGTAATCCTGCTCTGCGAACGGAGCAGGCGGAGTCGACGGGGGAGCCTGCGCGCCGCCGTGTGGACCAGGGGTAAGTACTTTTAAGTTCGAAATAAGATACTTCGACTTCAGCTACTTTATTCACGTAGCTGAAGTTGCATATCTTACTTCGAACTTGTGGGCTAGTGTAGACCAGCCCTTAGAGACTAACAAATATACTTCAGCATAAGCTTTCGTGGACTACAGTCCACTTCTTCGGATGCATAGAATGGAACATACAGTAAGAAGATATTTATACAGTCAGAGAAACATGAAAAGGTGGAAGTAACCATACCAAGTATCAGAGGCTAATTAATTGAGAGGAACTATTATCAGCAGGGGGAAAAAAACTTTTGAAGTGATAATCAAGATGGCCCATTATGGACAGTTGACACAAAGGTGTAAGGGCACTTAACTAGGATACTAAACTAGGGGAAATAGATTCAATTAACGTAATGACCGAGCCACTCCCAGTCTCTGTTCAAACCTAAGTTAATGGTATCTAGTTTGCATATTAACTCAAGTTCAGCAGCTTCTTGTTGGAGTCTGTTTTTGAAGCTTTTCTGTTGCAAAATTGCCACCTTTACGTCTGTCACTGAGTGATTAGAGAGGTTGAAGTGTTCTCCTACTGGTTTTTGAATGTTATGATTCCTGATGTCAGATTTGTGTCCATTTATTCTTTTGCGTAGAGACTGTCCGGTTTGGCCAATGTACATGGCAGAGGGGCATTGTTGGCACATGATGGCATATATCACATTGGTAGATGTGCAGGTGAATGAGCCCCTGATGGTGTGGCTGATGTGATTAGGTCCTATGATGGTGTCACTTGAATAGATTCATAGATTCTAGGGCTGGAAGGGACCTCGAGAGGTCATCGAGTCCAGTCCCCTGCCCTCATGGCAGGACCAATTACTGTCTAGACCATCCCTGATAGACATTTATCTAACCTACTCTTAAATATCTCCAGAGATGGAGATTCCACAACCTCCCTGGGCAGTTTATTCCAGTGTTTAACCACCCTGACAGTTAGGAACTTTTTCCTAATGTCCAACCTAAACCTCCCTTGCTGCAGTTTAAGCCCATTGCTTCTTGTTCTATCCTCAGATGCTAAGATGAACAAGTTTTCTCCCTCCTCCTTATGACACCCTTTTAGATACCTGAAGACCGCTATCATGTCCCCTCTCAGTCTTCTCTTTTCCAAACTAAACAAACCCAATTCCTTCAGCCTTCCTTCATAGGTCATGTTCTCTAGATCCTTAATCATTCTTGTTGCTCTTCTCTGGACCCTCTCCAGTTTCTCCACATCTTTCTTGAAATGCGGTGCCCAGAACTGGACACAATACTCCAGTTGAGGCCTAACCAGCGCAGAGTAGAGCGGAAGAATGACTTCTCGTGTCTTGCTCACCACACACCTGTTAATGCAGCCCAGAATCATGTTTGCTTTTTTTGCAACAGCATCACATTGTTGACTCATATTTAGCTTGTGGTTCACTATAACCCCTAGATCCCTTTCTGCCGTACTCCTTCCTAGACAGTCTCCTCCCATTCTGTATGTGTGAAAGTGATTGTTCCTACCTAAGTGGAGCACTTTGCATTTGTCCTTATTAAACTTCATCCTGTTTACCTCTGACCATTTCTCCAATAGAATAGATATGTGAACAGAGTTGGCATCGGGCTGGTAAGCCTGAGTTCAATACTGGGCAAACTGGTTGAAACTATAGTAAAGAACAAAATTGTCAGACACACAGATGAATATAATTTGGTGGGGAAGAGTCAACATGTTTTTTGTAAAGGGAAATCATGCCTCACCAACCTACTAGAAGTCTTTGAGCGGGTCAACAAGCATGTGGACAAAGGGGATCTAGTGGATATAGTGTACTTAGATTTTCAGAAAGCCTTTGACCAGGTCCCTTAGCAAAGGCTCTTAAGCAAATAAACTGTCATGGGATAAGAGGGAATGTCCTCTCATGGATTGGTCACTGGATAAAAGATAGGAAACAAAGGGTAGAAATAAATGGTCAGTTTTCAGAGTGGAGAGAGGTAAATAGTAGTGGGCCCAGTCCTATTCAACATATTCATAAATGATCTAGAAAAAAGGAGTAAATAGTGAGGTGGTGATGATACAAAATTGCAAAATGTGCAGATGATACAAAATTGCTCAAGATAGTTTAAGTCCCAGACAGACTGCAAAGAGCTACAAAAGGATCTCCCAAAACTGGGTGACTGGGCAATAAAATGGCAGATTAAATTCAGTGTTGATAAATACAAAGTCATGCATATTGGAAAACATAATCCCAACTATACATATAAAATGACGGGATCTAAGTTAGCTGTTACCACTCAAGAAAGAGGTCTTGGAGTCATTGTGGATAGTTCTCTGAAAACATCCACTCGATGTGCAGTGGCAGTCAAAAAAGGTAATAGAATGTTGGGAATCATTAAAAAAGGGATAGATAATAAGACAGAAAATATCATATTGCCTCTATATAAATCCATTGTACGCCCACATCTTGAATACTGCGTGCAGATGTGGTCGCCACATCTCAGAAAAGATAGATTGGTATTGGAAAAGGTTCAGAAAAGGGCAACAAAAATTATTAGGGGTATGGAACGGCTGCCATATGAGGAGAGATTAAAAAGACAGGGACTTTTCAGCTTGGAAAAGAGACGACTAGTGGGGGATATGATTGAGGTCTATAAAATCATGACTGGTGTGGAGAAAGTAAATAAGGAAGTGTTAGTTACTCTTTCTCATAACACAAGAACTAGGGGTCACCAAATTAAATTAATAGGCAGCAAGTTTAAAACCAACAAAAGGAAGTCTTTTTTCACACAATGCACCGTCAACCTGTGGAATTCCTTGCCAGAGGATTTTATGAAGGCCAAAACTATAACAGGGTTCAAAAAAAGAACTAGATAAGTTAATGGGGGATAGATCCATCAATGGCCATTAGCCAGGATGGATAGGGAATCAGGGAATGGGCTACAGGAGAGGGATCACTTGGTGATTACCTGTTTTGTTCATTCCCTCTGGGGCACCTGGCATTGGCCACTGTCGGAAGACAGAATACTGTACTGGGGTAGATGGACCTTTGGTCTGACCCAGTTTGGCCGTTTTTATGTTCTTACTGGCAATCGCAGCTTCTCCCAATATAGCCTAATCTGCAATCTTTATAGTGCTGTTGCTGCCTCTCCAGTTCATTCCTGGTGGTTCAGATGCCAGTGGACTGTTTGTGATAACAGTCTCATTTCGCTGCTGGGAGAAATAAGGAAAGGCAGTGATCCACTTATTTCTGCCCCAGCAGCAGCTGCTCCCTGGGATTAAGCTCATTTACCTGGCAGCAGGAGTAAAATGGATTGCTGATTGGCTCACTCACCTAGTGTGGGTTTGTTCTTTCCAAAGTGGACCCCAAAGTTGGGTCTACATGCCAATGAAGTCATCAGCCACTGAGTCTGCACCAGGACGTGGAGGGATGGACTAGATAACAGAAACAGCTTTTCCATTGCAGTTCCCAGTATGCAGAAGAATGACCCTGGCAAAGGCCCACTTGCTTCTGGTGGCTCTTGGTCCCTTGGGCTCATCAGTTATGTTGATGCTTGGGTGCTTAGACCCCTTAGTGCTCTCTCAAGAACCGCTTTTCTCTTTGCTACTGGTATTTTTTTTAATCCCAGACGTCTGATTCTCCATCCAGTTCAGGTTGTTGCTGTAGCACTTTAGGATCATTGTACCTGTTTCCTTAGCAAACAGATATAACCTTTCTGTTTATATGAGATCTTGTTTTTCCCTGTTTTGGTTGTTTTGACCACCTCTGTGTTGAATCTATTTTGAGAATAATGCTCAGAGTTTATATGGCAGCTGTTTCAGTCCTTCATGTGGTAGAGGTTGATGATGTCATGTCTAAAAGCACGGAAGCAGCTTGATCCTTTAAGTATATTTCCAGACTTCTTACCATTTGGGTTTAGAAGTTGCAATTTTTGCACAACTAACATTTTGGGGCATGTCTAACACATTTTCAATCTTGACACTGAAATTTTTGTTTCAGTGTAGTAGCCGTGTTAGTCTGTGTCAGCAAAACGAAAATAAGAAAGAAAATCTTGTAGCACCTTAGAGACTAACAAATTTATTTCAGCATAAGCTTTCATGGGTTAGTACCCACTGCATCCGATGAAGTGGGTACTAACCCACGAAAGCTTATGCTGAAATAAATTTGTTAGTCTCTAAGGTGCTACAAGTTTTTCTTTCTTATTTTCGTTTTGCTGAAATTTTTGTGTGTGCCCACTGCCCATTGTACCGCTTGAAGCCAATCACTAACCAGCATACCTGGTGCTGGTGTCTTCTGTAGAGGGTCACTCCTTGAGTTAGTTTTACTCCTCTACCCCACCTTGGACAAGAATGCTGTGTGAAGCTCCTCTAGGAGAAGGCCATAAAGGCTAGTCTGACCAAGATTGGTAGCAAAGGCCTGGCTGTCGCTTGGGGGCAGGAGCATCCTGAAGGCCTCAGCCCTGAAGTGGGTGGGCAAGTTGAAGAGGTGATTTGGATATGAGGCCTTCAAAGAGGCTTGAGTGCCCTGATCCCCGGTTCGGTGCCTCTGTCAATGCCATCTTCAGCTCCATGGGAGTGAGGAGAGGAGCCGTGGTACAGGCCAGAGTGCTCTTTTTGATCCATTGATAAGGCTGGGAAATTTCTCTTCCTATCTGAAAGCAGGTGGCAGTTGAATCTTTCCTCAGGCACAGAAAAGGCAGCAGGTACCTCACAGTAGAAAGAAGAGTCCTTTCTGCCCTACGCTCCTTGTCCACAGGGAATGGCACGAGAAAGGCCTGACTGGAGATGGTGCTGAGACTGTAATGACCAGAAAAGCAGATTCTGATATATAAATGTATGTCTATTGCAGCAAACAGCAACCCATGTGAGCACGCTGGGAAATGTGTGAATACAGAAGGCTCCTTCCACTGTGAATGTCTGAAGGGGTACACAGGGCCTCGCTGTGAACTGGACATTAATGAATGTCTTTCCGAACCATGTCAGAATGATGCCACTTGCCTGGATAAAATTGGAGGGTTCACATGTCTGTGCATGCCAGGTAAGGGGACACTTTCCAAGCTGGGCTGGGGTTTCTAGCAAAGATAGAAAAGCTCAGAAGTGTGAGGAAGAGAAGGATTGTTCACTGTGCCAGAGTGTGATGGGAGTGCCCAAGAGCTGTGCTGAATGAGGTCACTGGAGATCATTTGCTATGGGCAGACGGTTGTGAAGCCTTGCTGGTTTGTGAGGGGAGGAGAAAGCAGGCAATAGGGGTGGTGTGAAGAAGGAAGAGAAACTAATCTGTAATTTGTTAGTGAGCAAGGCCTAGCTTGTTAAATTAAATACAAGCACACAAATTAGTTCTTAACCTTCTTTGTATCTTAACTTTTAGTTTTGGATAATTTCCAGGGCTTTGTCAAGTTTAGGTTTTCAATGTTGCAAGTGATGCAGTTCCCAGTAGATTGGGAAGCTATTCTATAGACTGATAGATCTCACTATTAAAAATATTTTCTGACATATCTTTACTCTATAGTGTTTACCACATCAAGTACACCAATGCTCTGTCCAAATTATTAACTTCCCTCTAGTAGTGACCAATACCCAGTGCTTCAGGAAAGGGGGAAAAACCAGCATGCCTTTGGCCAATTATGCAGTGTTATGCAAATACAGAGGAACCATTCCTTCATGACTTCACTAGGTGATGAGCTGACACACTGAAGCATAAAGTGAATTTACCAGTCTTAGTAAGTCTTACTCAGTAAGTTGAGTAACAAATGAAGGCACTGCTCCACCCTTTCCAAAATCCACATACATTATTTTGACCCTGCCCTCCTGTGGGAGTGAATTTCAGAGTGACTACCCTCTGAGTTAAAGTTTTCTTTTGTTTGTAAATTACCTCCTTTTATTGTCAGTGACTCTATTTATGTTCTTACACTGGTGCCCATCATCAATGTATTTGGTCACCTCCCAAATCATTACAAACATAATTGTCTCTTTCTCTTTTCAGCATGCAGAAGAAAATGGTACATTTTAATTCAGATTTCTGTTTTTAATGTGATATTGGGAGATCATGCATGCAACTCTGAAAATGTAATGTTCAAGCTGAAAACTCCACTGTAACGCTTGTATTTATGCCTTTATATCAAAAATGTCAATACGAACTGGAATTTCTACTTCAGTTAAATATAGCTTTGATTTTCAGTCCTGGAATAAGGTGTAGCCAACACCCCGGGCACTTTCTAAAGTCTTTCTGCCATTCCTTGTTATCCTTTCCAGGGTTTAAAGGTGTGCACTGTGAACAGGAGATTAATGAATGCCTGAGTAATCCCTGTGTGAACAATGGAGAATGTCTGGATAAAGTCAATCGCTTCCAGTGTGTCTGCCCACCTGGTAAGTGTTCCTCTCCTGCACCACCTCTGCTTCTGCCTGTTGGAATGGAGCGAATGCAAACCTGCTCAGGATGTGCCTTCCCTGCAGGGTGCTGATGCCCACGTTAGAATTCCTTTAAAGGAGAACAGAAATGAGTAGCTGTAATACTTGCTAAATAAATTTCATACACAGCTACCCTGATGCAACATTAACACTGTGTGTTTAACTGGACATATGTTAAGACTGAACACGTAGCTTTACACAGTGGCTTCAGCCATGACTTCACTTGTTAACAATGTCATGGTGAATTACTGACCAATGTCTGTGGAGATTATATTTTAAATCTATTTTAATTTGAGCCAGTTTTCATCCTCCACATAATATTTTTGGCTTCCTCAAGATTTTAGGTGAGAGCCTTTCCTCAGCAACGCAACTTGGTTAAGTTGCTAGCACAGTGCAGGGAGTCAGCATTCATCTCTGCAGAAAAGGGCTGCTGCTAATCATAGAATCATAGAATCATAGAATCTCAAGGTTGGAAGGGACCTCAGGAGGTCATCTAGTCCAACCCCCTGCTCAAAGCAGGACCAACCCAAACTAGATCATCCCAGCCAGGGCTTTGTCAAGCCTGACCTTAAAAACCTCTAAGGAAGGAGATTCCACCACCTCCCTAGGTAACCCATTCCAGTGCTTCACCACCCTACTAGTGAAAAAGTTTTTCCTAATATCCAACCTAAACCTCCCCCTCTGCAACTTGAGACCATTACTCCTTGTTCTGTCATCTTCTACCACTGAGAACAGTCTAGATCCATCCTCTTTGGAACCCCCTTTTAGGTAGTTGAAAGCAGCTAGCAAATCCCCCCTCACTCTTCTCTTCTGCAGGCTAAACAATCCCAGTTCCCTCAGCCTCTCCTCATAAGTCATGTGCTCCAGCCCCCTAATCATTTTTGTTGCCCTCCGTTGGACTCTTTCCAATTTATCCACATCCTTTTTGTAGTGTGGGGCCCAAAACTGGACACAGTACTCCAAATGAGGCCTCACCAGTGCCGAATAGAGGGGAATAATCACGTCCCTCGATCTGCTGGAAATGCCCCTACTTATACAGCCCAAAATGCCGTTAGCCTTCTTGGCAACAAGGGCACACTGTGAGTGCAGGACTCTGCACTTGTCCTTGTTGAACCTCATCAGATTTCTTTTGGCCCAATCCTCTAATTTGTCTAGGTCCTCTGTATCCTGTCCCTACTCTCCAGCGTATCAACCACTCCTCCCAGTTTAGTGTCATCTGCAAACTTGCTAATGGTGCAGTCCACACCATCCTCCAGGTCGTTGATGAAGATATTGAACAAAACCGGCCCCAGCACCGACCCTTGGGGCACTCCACTTGATACCGGCTGCCAACTAGACATGGAGCCATTGATCACTACCCGTTGAGCACGACCATCCAGCCAGTTTTCTATCCACCTTACCGTCCATTCATCCAGCCCATACTTCTTTAACTTGCTGGCAAGAACACTGTGGGAGACTGTATCAAAAGCTTTGCTAAAGTCAAGAAATAGCACATCCACTGCTTTCCCCTCATCCACAGAGCCAGTTATCTCATCATAGAAGGCAATTAGGTTAGTGAGGCATGACTTGCCCTTGGTGAATCCATGCTGACTGTTCCTGATCACTTTCCCCTCCTTTAAGTGGTTCAGAATTGATTCCTTGAGGACCTGTTCCATGATTTTTCCAGGGACTGAGGTGAGACTGACTGGCCTGTAGTTCCCCGGATCTTCCTTCTTCCCTTTTTTAAAGATGGGCACTACATTAGCTTTTTTCCAGTCATCCGGGACCTCCCCCGATAGCCATGATTTGTCAAAGATAATGGCCAATGGCTCTGCAATCACATCCGCCAACTCCTTTAGCACCCTCGGATGCAGTGCATCCGGCCCCATGGACTTGTGTTCGTCCAGCTTTTCTAAATAGTCCCGAACTACTTCTTTCTCCACAGAGGGCTGGTCACCTCCTCCCCATACCGTGCTGCGGAGTGCAGCCGCCTGGGAGCTGACCTTGTCTGTGAAGACAGAGGCAAAAAAAGCATTGAGTACACTAGCTTTCTCCACATCCTCTGTCACTAGGTTCCCTCCCTCATTCAGTAAGGGGCCCACACTTTCCTTGACCACCTTCTTGTTGCTCACATACCTGAAGAAACCCTTCTTGTTACTCCTAACATCTCTGGCTAGCTGCAACTCCAAGTGTGATTTGGCCTTCCTAATTTCACTCCTGCATGCCTGAACAATATTTTTATACTCCTCCCTGGTCATTTGTCCAATCTTCCACTTCTTGTAAGCTGCTTTTTTGTGTTTAAGACGAGCAAGGATTTCACTGTTAAGCCAAGCTGGTCGCCTGCCATATTTACTTTTCTTTCTACACATCGGGATGGTTTGTTCCTGCAACCTCAATAAGGTTTCTTTAAAATACAGCCAGCTTTCCTCGACTCCTTTCCCCCTCATGTTATTCTCCATGGGGACCTTGCCCATCAGTTCCCTGAGGGAGTCAAAGTCTGCTTTTCTGAAGTCCAGGCTCTGTATTCTACTGCTCTCCTTTCTTCCTTGTGTCAGGATCCTGAACTCGACCATCTCATGGTCACTGCCTCCCAGGTTCCCATCCACTATTGCTTCCTCTACTATTTCTTCCCTGTTTGTGAGCAGCAGGTCAAGAAGAGCTTTTCCCCTAGTTGGTTCCTCCAGCACTTGCACCAGGAAATTGTCCCCTACACTTTCCAAAAACTTCCTGGATTGTCTGTGGACCGCTGTATTGCTCTCCCAGCAGATATCGGGGTGATTAAAGTCACCCATGAGAACCAGGGCCTGTGATCTAGTAACTACTGTTAGTTGCTGGAAGAAAGCCTTGTCCACCTCATCCCCCTGGTCTGGTGGTCTGTAGCAGACTCCCACCACGACATTACCCTTGTTGCTCACACTTCTCAATTTAATCCAGAGACTCTCAGGTTTTTCTGCAGTTTCATCTAAGGGACCAGCACCAGGTTCAAAGTCATCAGGTTAAGGTCCAATATCTTGTAAGCCAACTGGGGGAGAAGTAAATGATTTTTTCCCTCCTGGGCCTGCCCAGGGAAATCTCCATTTTCCCTCAGTCCCTTCCCCCCAGAAGCAGCCCTTGAGTCCTCTCTTCGCTTCTCCTGGTGCCAGGATGTTTGGCTCCATCACCATAACTGACACAATCCACTACCTTGTCGATAGGCTTTATCAATAACAAAGCGTTGTAAGACACGGGACATCTTGTCCTGCGCTGTAAATGCATCCCATACTGCTGTCCTAGCCTTAGCTGTAATTGTGGCTAAGGGGATGCTTTAGAAATAGATGAATTATTTCTTCATGTGGAGTTCCTCACTTTGGGCAGTCAAAGTCTCCTCCATTTGTTGTTTTGTTGATGGCATCCTCAGTTTCCCAAGCATATCACTGTGGAAGGTCCTCCCTTTGCTTTGTTCTTGTTGCCCCATGCCAGCCCTATTCTGACATGTCTGCACTGCAAATGAAGATGTATTGCTTTGCAAGTGACAGTATGACTAAAGTACAGATAGGCAAGCCCATGCTTGCTTTAATCTAGCTAGGATGGATAACGCTAGCAGTGAAGACGTGGAGGCATTGCCTGTGGCATAGGCCAGCAACCCAGGTACATACCCAGACTCTCAGGTGAGCTGAGACTGGGCCAGCTAGCCTGTGCCAAAATGTCCTCATTGCAATTATTACCTGTGCCAGACAGATGAACACTGCAGGCATACCTTCGCTTGCAGTGTGACATATCCTGCGCATCACGGAGATTGTTCCTGCCCTTTTAACTTGGAGGATAGAAGTTACCTCTTGGCAGGGTGTTTTGCTGAACCAGGAACCAGTTAATCCAGGGAAGGGTGCGGGCTAGTGATGAAACACGGTTTGGATCTACCAAGCTATATGTGCGTAGTTTTAAAGATTTGCTAAGAATTAATCCTGAGCAATACATCTGCCAAAGTCTGCCTACTCTTTGATGCAGTTGACGCTGCGTTCAGAGATTTAATGGAGAGAAAAGTGGTGGTACTCTCTAAAGTCCAAGCTTGTTCGTTTCAAAATGAGATGCTTCAGAGATCATATTTAGGCATTGAAGGATTTGATTTTTTTGGCAAACGTTAATTTCACGGACAAAAATATTTCCATTGATGATCATCAAAATTCACAGATAATCAACATTTTCTTATATTGCCTGAAAATGTCTTAGAATTTTATTTAAGAATATTTACTTTGTATATTTTGACATGTGATGTTGACAGTGTTTTAATGTTTATAAAGCTTTACCTTTTTGACTCTCAAAATGTCTACTTTCATTAAATAATTATTGTCTGCCCCCCCCATTATTTCCTTCAGCTTTGAAAATTTAAATCCATAAAAATAGAAAAAATGCTTAAAAATGAACATCAATACTATCTGTTGACATTATTAAAAAGATCGAATTCTTCCAAGCCTAATCATAATGATTGTCCCTCTTACCTTGAGGCAAGTAGCTAACAATGTTGACACTGAGAGTGTCCTTAGGATTCAGAGTTAACGACTCAGTGCGGTTAATGAGAAGAATTCACACTTCTCCAGAATCAGTTTCAGGCTGTCTGCAGACTGTGGCAGGCAGCCAGTATCCATTTCTTTGTTAACATTCAACACTCTTCTTAACCATAACATCTAAAGATCTATCAAACGAGAGCTTAAATTATGGAGACAAAATGGCAGTCACAAGGAGAAAAACTGGCTGGTTGAAAAGCTGCAAATTGCCCAGTTCAACAGCTGAGCCTGTTTGAGGAGCAGGAAGGGACAGAGGATGGATCCTACTCTGAACAGCTTCAGAATTCTCACTTTCCTCTTGCCTTTCAGGTTTCACTGGAGCTGTGTGCCAGATCGACATTGATGATTGCTCCAGCACACCTTGTCTAAATGGAGCCAAATGCATTGATTATCCAAATGGCTACGAATGCCAGTGTGCCACAGGTTAGCCTTGTTACATCTTCTCACATTCAGCGCAATGGCTAGAGCTCCTTGAATAGGAACTAGTATGTGCAGCCTATGTAGGGAGCAGAGACGGGCAGCGAAGCATTGGGTCTGTGCTGTCTCTCAAAGTCTTTTTTCCAGGTATCTTTGCTGCCTACCTCTCTGCAGCAGAGAGCAGCATTGAGTATCTCTTAGGGACAGAAGCCCCCTGGTTTGGGACACCAAAGGATTCACAGTTGCCTGGAAGGAAATCTAGCTTCACTCTCAGTGTCATCGCTTTTTCCCTGCAAAGAGACCCTATTTACTGGTGTTTTTCCATTCTGGGATTCCCCAGCATGGAATGCTTTCTTTGGGACTTCAGGATGGGCCCAAGTGAAATCTGCCTGAGACCAAGAGAGATGAGTAGAGCAATGCTAGACTGTATTGCTTCCTGCTTGTCTGCTTCCAAACTACTTAATATAGCTGTGAGGAATGGGCTGTGAGTGAACATGGTGCCTTAAAAGTTGAACACCCAGCAAATGTGGTACACAGTTAGTGGCCACCTGCCAAAAAGTCTGATTTAATTGATTGCCCAAGGTCACATAGGAACTCCATGGCAGAGCCAAGGATAAAACGGTGTTCTCCTGAGTGACATTCAGCTCATGGGTTGCATTTGCAACTTCAAACATGACGGTTCCTAACTTAAGTACATGACTTTCCAACCTAAACTTTTTTAACATAGATTTTTAATGTGCTTGATCTAGCTATAAAAATTACAATACATCAGTTCAAACAGAAGGTTTCAGGTGCCTTAGAGCTGTCTAACACCAGCCTTAACTCTTCAGCTCTGAGCAGAAACTACTGGGTGAGGCTTCGTTTAGGACTGGGTCAATTAGACTCTTATTCTGGGCTGAGCTTGGCCACCTATTTCCATGGGTGTTGAACAAGTTGCCCACCCCTGTTCCTCAGTTTCCCACTTTGTAACATCTGATGGTATAAACCCACATCACCAGGCGCTCTTGAAGCTCTAGAAACTGTGGTACAAGGAAAGAGGCCCCTGCAGCTGCTACTGTCTCAGACAGGCACTCTTAGTCTGGATGGATTCATGTGAGGTTTGGCTTATTGTCAGTGAATCCATTCAAAGTGTCAAATTCTATTTAAAAAGCGGCTAAGGCAACATACGTTGTTTAGCAGCAATAACGTACTCTGCTCTGTACAGAATCCAGAGAGACAGATTTGCCCCGAGACATCCTAAAAATACCAGAGAACTGAACCCTTAACTTTAAATCAGACTTAAATAAAACGTTCCTTTTTTTGTTTGGTCCTCGTTTTATGTTGGGCAAGTCCTCTTCCCCAAAGACGGGAAGAGGCAGAGGGTGCCAGGAATAGTCTAATAATGAGGGGGAGGGATAGCTCAGTGGTTTGAGCATTGGCCTGCTAAACCCAGGGTTGTGAGTTCAATCCTTGAGGGGGCCATTTAGGGATCTGGGACAAAAATTGGGGATTGGTCCTGCATTGAGCAGGGGGTTGGACTAGATGACCTTCTAAGGTCCCTTCCAACCCTGATATTCTATGATTCTATGAATGCTACACAGGCAATGAATAGACACTAAGCTGTTTGGGGCAGGAGCCTTGCCTTCCATTATGGTTTTACATCACCTAACACGTTGGCTCTACTAGAAACAACAGAATTTACCAAAATGGCATTTGGCTTTATTGGGACGGGTTCACAACAGTTTCGGAAGAGGAAGACTATGCAAGAGACAGCAGAACAGTCCTCAAACAGTGGAACAAATTATCAAGGGTTGTGTAAATTTACCATCGCATGAAGTCCTTATATCAAGACTAGCTGTTATTCTAAAAGACTTGCTCTAGTTCAACCACAAGTTATTGGACTAGATGTAGAAATTGCTGGGTGAAATTGCATGGCTTGTTACATAGGAATTCAGGGCAAATGATCATGAAAAGTCATTCTGACCTTAAGATCTATGAATCCAACACAAGCCAATGGCTAACTGGGAAGCATCTCTCTTCATTCTCGAGAAATGGTTCTGCAACATATGATATGACAAGATATCACACTGCAGACTATGCCATAGTTTTACTCCAGATTTTGTTCAGACATCAGTATCTCAAAAGAAGACAGAATTGCTATAGAACAACCACTAGAAATGGGAGCTCTAGAGCTTGTGGTTCCTGGTAAAGAAAAAATCGGTTTTCTCTGTTTAATGAGTTTGAAAGAATATGCAGGAGGATATGTCTTAGATACTATTTCTGTAAAATGAACCTGGCACACACAGACCTCGTCATCCCAGTAACAGAATGATGTATCAGGTTCCCAAGACTAAACTGTGTATCTGCTTCCATAAATCTCTCTCATTCCATCTTTTGACAGTGTTAAGCATTTCTATGAAAATTCTGGAAGTAGCATTTATTTTGTGTGTAATTCGAGGGATTAAGAAACCCTCTTTGAGACTCTATTCATGAATGGATATGGTAGCAACTTGTAAACTGTGTGTCTCTATGATGGCATGCAGTTTTAAAGCAACGTGATTCCTCTTAATAGCTAATTCCCCAGGGAATGCAGAAGAGACAAGAGGGCAAGTTTCAAAAATATCAGAATGGAATGGCTCTAGGCCAGAGAAGAGGAGTTGTTACCACCAGGATTCTCCTTTGATTACTGATTGTGACAGAATAAATGTCACTAGGAAAAGGAAAAATCCAAACCCTTTCTGGGCTTGGAAGCAGCTGTGGAAGGTCTGTGCCTAACTCAAGATAGGGCGTGGTCCAGCTGATTTTCACTCAGTGGGGAGGGGAGCCTTAGTTATTAATCTTTAGCAAAGCTTACTGGGAGAGGAGAGAGGGGTTTGCAGCCATATATAATTCAGGGCTACCTGACTCGAGGGGTGCCAGGAGGAGCGGCAATACGAGAAGTGTAGGCTGCTCAAGGAGTGCCAGGAAAAGGCAACACCAGATCAGAGTGCTAACTAAATTGAGGACGTGCAGCACCTTGAAAAGCAGGTGCTTGGGCACTAAGGCTTGGGCCTGTTTCTCTAGAGCAGTGATTCCCAAACTGGGGTTTGTGAACCCCTGGGGGTTCACAAAATGTTACAGGGGGTTCTTGGGAAAAAATTCCCTAATGGCGGCCAGAGCTGTCCCTAGGAACCCCGGGCAGCTCAGGGCCAGCAGCCCGGAGCCCCTAGACTTCCAAGAGCTAAGCAGATCAAAGCAAGCTTATCTATCACATTGAGGAGATTTAAACTTCAACATTCCTTATAAGAAATGCAAAGGGAGGTGGATATTTTTTGCTGTTTTTAAAATTAAATAGGCAGCTTTGTTGTAACGTGTGTTGTTTGCCTCCACTGCTCAAGACCTGAATGCTTGTGTAGAAGGAACTTTTTGAGTTGGCTTCTTAAATACTTTCATGCTGTTTCATATCTGATACTCCTTGATGAAACATAGGAGCTTTTCTTTAACAAGCTTATTCAAAGTGATACAAGCTACAAAAGTGAGATCTTGGAAGAGTGTTGCCGTTTTCATAATGTAATAAAAATACTGTAATGATAAATAATTAATAATAAATAGTGTGTAATAAGCATGTCATAAAAACAAATGTTATATTTCCAAGATCACTGCTTTTATAATTCATACTCAGGTAAAGGAGAAAATTCCTGGAAATATTCATTTTTAGGAGGGGGTTCGCGAGACTTGACATTTTAGTGAAAGGGGTTCCCAGGTTGTTAAAGTTTGGGAGCCACTGCTCTAGAGAGACTTTGGATTTCCCAGAAAAGAAAAAAAGACATGGGGCACTGAACATGGGCAGCTTTGAGGAAATGGGATTGAAAGCAACTGTGAATGGCCATGCAATTGAAATACTAGTGTGTCTGTTTAAAGAACTGCTACGTCTCTGGCTTTCTCTTGCCCTCCATTTCTGTGGTGGAGACACTGAGAGCGAGTGTCTTGCATGGCATCATACATTATAGATATAGGGTTACTAGGATGATACGAGGAATGGAAAACCTGTCTTATGAAAGGAGGCTCAAAGAGCTTGGCTTGTTTAGCCTAACCAAAAGAAGTCTGAGGGGAGATATGATTGTTTTCTATAAATATATCAGAGGGATAAATACCAGGGAGGGAGAGGAATTATTTAAGCTCAGTACCAATGTGGACACAAGAACAAATGGATATAAACTGGCCATCAGGAAGTTTAGACTTTAAATTAGATGAAGGTTTTTAACCATCAGAGTGACGTTCTGGAACATTCTTCCAAGGGGAGCAGTGGGGGCAAAAGACATATCTGTCTTCAAGACTAAGCCTGATAAGTTTATGGAGGGGATGGTATGATGGGATAGCCTAATTTTGGCAAATAATTGATCTATGACTATTAGCAGTAAATATGCCCAATGGCCTGTGATGGGATGTTAGATGGGGTGGGAGCTGAGTTACTACAGAGAACTTTTTCCTGGGTGTCTGGCTGGTGAATCTTTCCCACATGCTCAGGGTTTAGCTGATCGCCATATTTGGTGTCTGGAAGGAATTTTCCTCCAGGGTAGATTGGCAGAGGCCCTGGGGGGTTTTCGCCTTCCTCTGCAGCGTGGGGCACGGGTCACTTGCTGGAGGATTCTCTGCACCTTGAAGTCTTTAAACCATGATTTGAGGACTTAATTAGCTCAGACATAGGTTAGGGGTTTATTACAGGAGTGGGTGGGTGAGATTCTGTGGCCTGCGTTGTGCAGGAGGTCAGACTAGATGATTCATAATGGTCCCTTCTGACCTTAAAGTCGATGCGTCTATTACGCTATAGATGGAAAAAAAGATTTTGTACCAGTACTCCTCTGTTCTGCTCCCTGTGAAGGATCATCCCCGACTATGTTCTCCGGGGCTTTGTCTGCTGTAATTCCAAATTTCTCAAATTGTAGGGCACCCATATTATAATAGTGCATTAACAGGGCCTGAAAAATGTACCTGGCAATTCATAGACCTAGGACTAAATCGTTCTAAGCCAGGGTTAAAAATGCTTGCCCTGCCTCCTTCAGTTTAAAGGAATGAATCAGTGGTGTATGACACTTTATAGTAATTAAGTTTAATAGCTGTAGTATTGTAATAGTATTGTCAGTCAGCTTTCTAATTAATAAATTTAAATATGGAGAACTCTCTACTGCTGCAGAGGCGCAGGAGGTGCATGTCTGCATCCTTTAGCAGACAGCAGTGTATCACTTTACAGTTGGCTCATGGTTGGAGTGTTTAAAGGTTCTTGCCAGCAATGAGGACTAAAAGATTTTTGAACTAAAGCTTACCTTTTCTGCAGATCTCCAGGAAAGCGTCAGTGAGAGAGTCAATTTTTTCAAGGCCTGTGCATTAATTTCTTGTATTGATAAGAGTTAAGTCCTCTGGGCTGCTGGATAGTGGAAATATCTAGTATTATTACTAGTAGTCTAGTAAGAGAAGGGATTGTCTTCAGTTTGCTTCATATTGATGTCAATAAACAGTTCTAATAGTAATTTAAATATTTTCCTCCATAATTGCTCAGATTTGAATGCATTCTAGGTATCAATCTCTGTTGCAAAGATTATCTATGCAGCTTTTTCCGTGGCACACTGTGCTTTGTGAACCATACAGGTCTGCTGGCTTCTCTGGGATTGGGAGATGAGTTACAGGTTAGGTGCCCAAACAGTTCTGTATATTCTGAATACCATTTTGCTGATTTGTTATGATGAACACTGTATTATTGTGTTTGATATTCAGTGAAGAGGACATCATATAATATATCTCTAAGCCTCTTAATCACGCCTCTTCATTTTTCTCTTAGGTTTTACTGGCACTTTGTGTGAAGAGAATATCAACAACTGTGACCCTGACCCTTGCCACCATGGTGAATGCCAGGATGGAATTGATTCTTACACCTGTGTCTGCAATTCTGGGTACATGGGTGCCATATGCAGTGAGCAGGTAGATGAATGTCAGAGTAACCCCTGCCTCAATGAAGGACGCTGCATTGACTTGGTGAATGGCTATCAGTGCAACTGTCTCCTGGGCACTTCAGGTACATAAAGCATAAGATAGCAGGGCAGACAAAACTCAAGACATTAAAAAAAGTCACAATCTTATCAGAAATGATCATTTTTTATCTACATGTAGCTAGTCATTTACTTTCCTTTTTATAATATTAAATTTCTAAAGTGGGTCTTTTGTACTTTAGTTAGATAATTGTTAGCAGGAAATATCAGTGTAAAATATGAATTCTAAGAAATTTCACACTTAAAATTCTCATCTGTGCTGCAAAGTGCAAATCCAGGGCCTCATTAGCATCCTTACAGTGAGAACACAAACAGAAAATTGATAAACAAATAGCGCATGCTGTGTTTGCAACCAGCACCATCTTAGAATCCTAGAATATCAGGGTTGGAAGGGACCTTAGGAAGTCATCTAGTCCAACCCCCTGTTCAAAGCAGGACCAATCCCCAATTTTTTTTGCCCCCAATCCCTAAATGGCCCCCTCAAGAATTGAACTCACAACCCTGGGTTTAGCAGGCCAATGCTCAAACCACTGAGCTATCCCTCCACCCCAAATGGATTGAACTATGAGTCAAGGATGCTACAAGGCTTTGACCCATCTATGCTCCTTAGTTCGTTTGAAGTCCATGGGACTTGTGCTTCTAAATGACTGAAGTAGTTTTGAAAATTCCACACTTGGGTGTCTAAATATAGGTTTAGGAGCCTAGCTATAATTTCCTATTTTGGAAAAATTTGACCGGTATGTAAAAGATCATTAACTTTGTTAATGTATGAAAGGCTAAACTCTTAACACTTAAATACAAATTGTTTCAGAGTGGCAGACCTCATGCCACTAAAGTTTTGTAAAAAAAAAAAAAAAAAGAATTTTAGCAATGTAGTCCCATTGACTTCAATAGGATCGTTGGTGAGAGTGACATTATATTACTGCCCAAATGTTTTCAGGATCAGGGCCCTTTAATTCTCAATATTTTATTTTTAATTGTTTATTAAATTCATATTAAACTTTAATCTAAAGTTGCAATAGCACAACTCTAAAATTAGCTTTACTCAAGTCAACCTTACTTGAGTGATTTAAATCACTCTATTTAAAAATTTGCTTAAATCACCTCGATTTTTAATTGTTCTGTTTCGTAAAATTTCATAAGAGCCATGCATCAGAGCATGGCTAGTTGTCCTAGTGTTCTGCTTTAAAGGAAAAAACATTTATCAGAACCATTTTGGCTTGTGTCAAATAATATTGGCTTCTTTTTCAAAAGAATATTGAAGTTAACAGACCCCAAAATAAAACATGATGCTTGGAAGCAGAAATATGGTGTGGCAAGCAACAAACCATATATCTTATGTCATCCTTCTGACAGTAATACTTCAAGTAACATTCCACCACTGCCCCCTCTGCTCTGGCAGCAGACACCTCCCTGCCACCTGAATTGGGATCCTACCTATTGTTCTGGACAGACTTCTCTGGATCACCCCAGGCCTGCTTCAGCTTGGTTGCTCTCTGGAACCAAGCCTCACTTTTGAGCATCGTCCTAACCTTGCTTTGCTGTTCTTGGGAAGTACCTGAGTTGGGCCACCTAAGCGGTCCTGGCCTCATCCTGTGTGATTCTGCAAACTACTGGAGCAGCCCTGTCTTTCTCTCTTGGGAGCTGAACCTTCCCATCACTATCTCACATGCTCCACACAGTCCCGGCTGCGCTATCTAGCCCCAGTGCTTCATGAACCAAATGAATCATCTGATGGAGAATTGGTTGGTTTTGTGGGGAGATGAATAGAATGTGGAGCTTAAGCTTAAGACATGGTTACTACAAACAGAAAACACCTTCCAGTTAGGAAACACATGCTTACCTTTAAGCTCATGAGTAGTCTCATTGACTTTAATTATATGTTTTAAATTATGGACATTGGTAACTATTTGGAGGAGTGGGCCTAAGTAAGCTTATTTTCTCAATATTATGGAGGTGCTGGACATAGTTGTTCTCATCTTCTCCTTGGAGAGATCCTCACCCATTATTTCAGCTCTCACACTCTTCTCGCTGAAACTGTCAGACACGCCAGTTTCATTCAGAAGATAAGCAGCCTTATCACCTCCTGGCAATTATTCTTGAGGCCTGAAGCAAGATTGTGGCCCAAGATTTACTGACTGTTTATAGTCCCTCAGCTTTAGGGCTTCCAACTTGAGCCATTTTAAAGAAGACTGGTTTTCAGAAGGGCTGAGCACTGACCCAATGAAAATCAGAACCCTTTAAGGTGTCATGTTGGGCACCCAAAGTCATTGGTCGCTTTTGAAAAACTTTACTTTTAGTGATTGTGGAATTAAGGAAAAAGTCTTATCGACTTAAGGGCACACCAGACCTCAGTTCCCCTGGTCTAGATACCTGCCCAAGTGATTGTGCTTACTGTTCCAATTGTAAATAGATTCTGCATGAGTTAGTACACAAGTAATTCTATGGGGGAGGAGGAGTCTTACGGCTATTTGGAACTTTGTTACTAATGTAGCCAAGACAACTTATCATTCTTTTCCTTCCGCATCCCACTTCTGGAGAGCTCCTACCTAGGACAGAACTATTAATAGGGCTGCACATGTGTCAGGGCATTTTTTATCAAACATCACAGAACAGTCATGGTAAATGTAGTAAAAGTCACGGGTCTAATCACTGCTCTGTGATTTTTGATTGAAAAATGCCCTGACAAATAAGGGGGCACCAGCCACCCATAGCAGCTCCCTCCACCCCAGCACTACATCCTAACCCTGGTCCAGTGAGCAGGGGACACTTGGTGGGGTGGGGGAGCAAACTTACCCCAGGCACAGGCAGCTGTTGTATCTGACCGCTGGGGCTGGGCCCAGGGATTGATAGTGACTCCTTGGCATGGGTGGTGGCAGCTCCTGTCTCCCAGGGCTGAGCCCAGGGGTTGAGAGCGAGCCCATCCCATACTCACCTCCGGCACAGGCAGCAGTGGTTCCTGTGTCTTGCAGGGCTGGACACTTGGCATCACAATACCACTCAACCAAGATTTGGCCCAGCTCCTCCCTATCCCTCTCTGTCCTGACAGAGGGACAACCAGGCAAAATTTGAATGAGTGGTGTTGCAACCCCATGTGCCAGGTTGCAAAACCCAGAGTGGGGAGCTGAGCCCAGTCCCATGAGACACAGGAGCTGATGCTATGGGGTCAGTGCAGGGTGAGCGCGCTCTCCAATACCCCATCCAGCTACCCCGTGTCCAGGGCCTATAGCCTTCCTGCGGGAAGTCATGGACAGAACGAGAAATCACAGTATCTAACTTTCTCCACCATGACACACTGGCAGTCCTAACTATTACTTATTTGGATTGTAGTAGCTCCCAAAGTGTATTAGGCACTCCCCAAACTCGGAGGGAGAAAGTCATTGAGCCAGATGATTTGCCATGGAAGGAATGGAAACTCCATTATTAAACAAAACTAGTTGTTACACACTCAAGTATGATCAACACAGCTGCATATATGAGTGGGCCAGGTATATATGTGAACTTCATTGTGTTGATCACCAATTTTGCTGTGGAATGCAGAAATCTAACATACCAAAAGGAGTAAAGATTTCAGATCTTACTATGCTTGCAACACTAGATCAATAGTTTGACTCTGGAGATTCTAATCACCTTGCACTCGTTTCAGAAGTTTTTTTATTTCTTTCAGCATCCTTTATTTTACAAGATTAAACTTTTTTGGTTGCGAGGTTGCTGTTTGTCATAAAATGTACACCATAACACATCCAAGACATTGCAGCATCAGACTTGATGCTGTTGAAAGCTTTACTTGCACATTTAGTTATACCTACACTTTTCTCTCCACTGTTCTTGCTGCAGTTTTTGCTGTAACAGTACAAGTAGTGTGTGTTGTACTCTGTATGCTTAACTTGGGCAGTATTCTCTCTTACAACTAATTCACTTCTTCCTCATCCTCAAAATTCAGGCAGTCCATCTCAGACTGTACATAGGGAAAACAGCAAAAATATTTTTCTTGTGGTGTCCAAAATGGCTGATTCTTATGCTGGAAGGCTGATTAGATACAAGGAAACAAATTCTCCTGTTACTCATTGACTCTATTGACTTTAATGGAGTTTCACCACACTAATAAGAAGAGGACACGGCGCACCATGTGCTGATATCTAATCATACACATCCCCTTGTCATGCCTAAGTTTGAATACTGAAATTTGAATTTGGCTATTTTCAGGAAACTTACAGCATTGTTGTTTGTACGTTAGGGTTGGTCTGTTTTTCACTTGAATTTCATCACATTTATTTGCAGGAGTGAACTGTGAGAATAACTTGGATGACTGTGCAAGTAACCCCTGCAATTATGGAGTCTGTATTGATGGCATTAATCGCTATGATTGTGTGTGCAAGCCTGGAGTTACAGGTAAAATGTACTTTCATTTAACTGATATTTGTCCTCAGCTTTGCCTTGAAGATAATCATCTCTCCCCTGGGAGGATGGTCTCTTCCTTCAAAGGCAGGGGTTCCCAAACTTGGTTCATGGCTTGTTCAGGGTAAGCCCCAGGGTAAGCCCCTGGCAGGCCGCGAGACGCTTTGTTTATCTGAAAACAGTACCTGAAGTGGTGGCCTGGCCCGCACTGCTTCCCGTAGCTCCCATTGTCCGGGAACAGCGAACCGCGGCCAGTGGGAGCTGCGAGTGGCCATACCGTGGACGCTCAGGTAAACAAAAGTGTCTCGCGGCCCGCCAGGGGCTTACCTTGAACAAGCCGCGAACCAAGTTTAGGAACCCCTGTTCTAAGGGAAGTTCTTTGTTCATTAATAGCAAGTGGCCTATTCACTGTCTCAAGAAATAATTTGTATTCTTAATGAGTCTCAGTATCTCTTATTTTATAATGCGCGTTCTGTCCATCGACTAAAGAAATGCCCTATCTTGGTGCCATAAATTGTAATTCTTTTAGGGTTATTTAGTCCAGTTCACATGACTCAGCTTCATAAGAAATAATGATCCAAAGTCCCAATGGGTTTACTTACAGCTTCTTTATTGGAACAAGAAAGTTGTACATCATAGCAAGGGGTCTCTGTTTGAACAGAACTTGGAAAATTGGGCAAACTTGCACACAAATTAAATGTTTCCCTTTCTTTCTGCAGATATAAAGCATTCAGTTAGTTGTATAATGTGCACATGTGCACAGCTACTATCCAGCTAGTATTGGTACAAAAGTCCCCATCAGCCAACCTACTGCTCCTTGGATGGAGTTTATTCCATGGTTTAAATTGTTCTGTTTGTATTAAAATCATTTGTACCCTGCAAATGTGCTAATTGAAAGAAACATTTTTGGCCCATTGTGTTAATGATCTGAACTAAACATCACAGCAGACCAGCCCCAATGCTCCCAATGTCTTATGCAATGTTGTAGCTGAGTCAGTCCCATGATATCAGAGAGGCAAGGTGGGTGAGGTAATATCTTTTGTTGGACCAGCTTTTGTTGGTGAGAGACACGCTTTTGAGCTTACACAGAGCTCTTCTCCAGGTCCTATGGCCTTTGTCTAAAAGATCAAAACATGCTTTGCCTGCTGTGAGCCAGACTGCATAATGAATTCATAAAATTAATGCACATGAGGGAACATGCCAAATGTCCTGTTATAACAATCCCTTCAGCTAATATGTCACTATTGTTACTGAAAGATTCCAATCAGAACTGATCCAAAATCTCTTCTCAGAAATAGCCCCAAAATATATTACTTATTTTATGCATTTCTGTTGACAATTTTTTTTTAACTTCCACCCGAAGGAAGGAAATTGACTTAAAAAAATATGGAGGTATAAATAAGCCCAAATGGTATGAGGTATGTTCCTGACCACTCTTGCTTTTGGGCCTCCTCTAGCTTTGGGTGCCATGTTAGCTGCCCATTGACCTTCCTGCTGTTGTGCTGTTAAAATACTTCAGCACATTTTGTGAATCAGAATGTTCCAGTATTCAGGACCTGCAGTTTCCTTCAGGTCAAGGGCTCGAGCTGGAGTGTGAAATGGATGATTCATTTTTTAAGGCCTGGAATGTTGTTTTTTAAACTTATAGTAGTGCCCAATCTATGCCAGGCACTTTGCAGACTCACAGGAAAGAACAGACCCTTGAGGAACTTGCAGTCTAAGGGAAAATAAGAAGCAATATACTCTTTTATTTAATATACACAAGGTCTAGATGCACTGCAGGCATTATGGCAGGAATGGTTATTCAAGAGATACTTAAATGTGGAAAGGGTAGGTGCCTATCTGATAAGCCCAGAAAGGTTACACCAGGAATAGTACAATTACCTAATTTTCAATCCTCCTAAAGAATGTATATAATTTTGTTCCCATTGAAATTCTATGTAGCTCTTTAACAGTTCCAGAAGGCTTATGAGATGCAGATGCTCTGCTCCTGATACCAACACCCCCAGCTTTCAAAAATGTTGAATGCTTTAAACTCCCATAGGCTTAAATCTAAGTCAAAGCTGTCGTACCTTGCAGGATCAGTCACTTTATGTTGACTTTGTATTGATGATGAGTCACTGAATCTTGACAAATGTTCCTGTATACATGCGGAGTAAACTTGTGTGTGAGAAATACTAGTTAACAAGTAATATTCTTTTCAGGTCCAACGTGTAATATTGATATTGATGAATGCATCTCCAGTCCCTGTCATAATGGTGGAACATGTGTAAATGAAATGAATGGATTTCTGTGTCTGTGTCCTGAAGGCTTCCATCAACCCAGCTGTCACTCGCAAGCTGATGAATGTCTTAGTAACCCTTGTGTACATGGAAACTGCACAAATGATGTCAGTGGGTGAGTTCCAGCATTGTGTTAAGTGCTTTTAGATCCTCATGTACAAAATGCTATATACGTGCAAAGTATTCCATAGGTTTGGGCTTTTTGACTATGAAATCTTTATTTTTAAGACCAGTTTCTAAACACTTCTCTCTTCTAAACACTTCCACTTTTTATGGAAAAGTCTAAATCAGGCCTTGACCACTGTTGAGTGATAAGAGCAGGAGGGCACTGACACATATAGAGTGTTTCAGTGCTTGAAAGTAGTTGGTTTTGATGGGATTTCTTCCTTGCATCTGGAGTGCCATATGCTAAATGTGTCATTTACAATGAAGAAAATTGACTTTTTTGTTCCTGCTTGGTTCTCTCATTGTTTGGTCGCCCATTGGGCTTATTGTTGATGAGTAGTCCCAGCTACTCTAAACACCTTTTGAATTACAGTTTTTCAATAAATACTCTAAATATCATCTGCTGTGAAATTCTGGTTCTACCCAGTTTATTTCTTTATTAGACAACTATCCAAACTTGTTTATATTGCAGCTTATCATGGCCACTTTACAGTCCCCATGGGCTAGCTGCAGCGCACCCCAGGTAGTTTTCTGTGTTATTCTAACACACAGCCTCTGCCTGGTCATACAATCTTGCCCCTGCCGTTCTTTATAGATTTTTATCCCATTCTTATCATCATAGTATCTGAGCACCTTCTAGTAGTACATTGAGTGCTGTGCCTCATATGTGCTTTGTTCTCTCATCTCTCTCACGGAGAAAAATTGTGTGTGCAGTGCTTAGTTTTGGTAGGGTTTTTAATGTACATGTGGTTGTGTGTTTATATTAGAGAATACAGGTGAAGCGTGCCTCGCCCTTGGAGTGGTATGGGATGGTCCTTAGTTCCTGTGAGATTTCTTTCCAAACTCTTGGACTGGCCCTTGAGAAAGTTCTGCCTGGCACACAGACAAGCTTTACCTCTATTGTAAAGAGTTTTGTTGTGCCTGAAGAGTAGAGTTGTTGACCCCAGTTTTCATCCTGGATCTTTAGGTCGTCTCTTCGATATTCTGGATCTGGGCCCTTGTGCACCTTTAAGATAAAGACTGAGAACTGGATATTCTAGGGGAAGTCAGCATAGAGAGCAGAGGACAGATTTGGTGGGCTTGCAGTATCCCATATTGTTGAGAGGCACTGCAGTGTTCTGTACTAGCTGGCGTTTCATAGAGGCTGAGAGCTTCATGCCCAGATATATCACATTGTTGTAGTCCAGCCAAGAGGTGGTGAAAGCATGTACAACGGGGAGTGGGGGGGGGGGGGGCAGGTCATCATCCGCCAAGATGGGGCAGAGTCTCCTAGCCAACCAGAGATGGTGACACATACTTGCAGATGCTGCTAGGTAAGAGCCTAGAGTCAGGGAAGAACGTAAGAGCCCTCCTAAATTACAGACTGAATCAAACAATTGTGATCCTTCAATCAGAGGAGACTGCACTGTGGCTGAAAGCTCTTCAAAATGCTTTTCTCTGCTCCTAGCATCACCTCTGTCTTGCTCGGGTTCAGTTTCAGCCAGCTGTTCTTCATCCATGAGCTGATCTCATCCAAGCACTGGGCTATCTTGGTGGTAGTGGTATATGGTGAAGGATAAATAGAACTGTGTTGTCTGCATATTACTGACACAAGAATATGTGTCCTCCTATCTGTTCAGATGGCTCCGTATAGGTGTTGAATAAGACTGGAGAGTGAATTGATCCTTTTGGAACTTCTATAGATGCAGCAGTGCAGTTTCCTATTACTGTTTTTGTCCCTACCAGGTGGATTTAAACCATTTTCGTGCACTCCCCTGGACCCAGTAGCGTAGCTAGGGGGGAGCAGGGGGAGCAGCTGCTCCCCCTGAGCACATTTTCCAAAAGTGGCACCTTTTAATTTTTGAAAGGGTGGAGATGGAGTGGACGGAGGTGGAGCGACAAAATAACGGAGGGTTCCCGCCGCTGGCCCCACCAAGAGCCCGCTGCTGGCCTGGGTGAAAGAACCCAGGCTGGCAGCGGGCTGAGAGACCTGGGCTGGCAGGAGCCCACGGGGGGAATCCCAGAGCAGGGCGGGCTGAGCGGCTCAGCCAGCCACCGTTCTAGGATTTCCCCCACGGGCTCCTGCCCGCAGGGGTCCCGCTGCTGGCCTGGGTTCTTTCACCCAGACTGGCAGCGGGCTGAGAGACCTGGGCTGGCAGGAGCCTGTGGGGAGAATCCCAGAGCGGCAGCTGGCTGAGCCGCTTAGCCAGCCGCCGCTCTAGGATTCCCCCCACCGGCTCCTGCTAGCCCAGGTCTCTCAGCCCGCTGCCAGTCTGGGTGAAAGAACCCAGGCCAGCAGCGGGCTCTTGGTGGAGCCAGCGGTCAGGTCAAGTGGCGCCTTTTTTTATGTGTTCGCTCCCCTTGTTGTTAGAACCTGGCTACGCCACTGCCTGGGCCCATCATGTCTCTAAGGGCAGGACTGCAGTATCTCATGGCTGGCCGTGGGGAATGCTGTAGAGAGACCCGGGAGGCTGAGATTGGATGTCTGCCTGTATCCACTGACAGCAGGAGTTCATCCAGCAGTGCCACTGAAGCAATTTCAGGCCCATATCCTGCCCCGAATCCAGATTGTGCCAGGTCTGGAATATTAGCTTCACTTAGATGGGCATGTAGTTGGCCTTTGGCTAGCAACTCTGTGAGCTTGCTCAGGAGTGGGAGATTGATCCTAGACAGTGCCCAGCTAGAACCGATGTGTCCAGGGCAGGTTTCTTCAGTGCTGGTCACACTATTGCATGCTTGAAGGAGGAAGGGAAGATTCCTTCTCTGACTGAGGCATTGGGTATTTTGGTCAGGAGTGGCACCATGACTCTCTTTCATAAGCCAGGAAGGGCCGGGGGGGTGTTCAAGCGCCTTTACACTTTCCAGTCTTCCTTAAGGAGTGAATGTGCTGCACGCCTGGAATGCAGGCAGGCTGTTGGTGGTTGGGTACAGGTGGAGAGGGCCCATATTGTTTGAGAAGCCGTTCAAATGTGAGTGATTTTTGCAGTGCAGCAGGATGATGGTACTTTGCAGCACTTGGTTCTGGGCTGTGGTGCGGGCTGTAAGCACTCACGATTGATTAACCTGTTTACCACCCTGGATTGCTCCTTAGGGCAGCTACTATGGAAGCTAATAGGAAGATTCTCTTGATCTGTAATGCGGCCTCATCCTAGGCTTAGAGAAATTCTTTCTATCAACCTTCATTTTCTGCCATCATCACTTGAGTTTCTGCCCTGTTCATTTGGCACAGGATGCCAGAAAGCCAAGGAGATCTGTGTGGGTGATGTGAGGGGAGGGACATTGTGTCAGTGGTTGAGGCTAGAGTGGAAAGATAATGATTCACCAGATCCTTAATTACTTGTCCTGTGAATGCAGTGCTGCTGTCCTTTATTAAGCTTTGGAATTTGATGGAGTGGATTGCCACTTCTCTTGGCTGCTTTCATCTGGAATCGCTTCACTTCATCAGCTCTCTCTATTTGGATTTGAAAGCTGTCTTTCTTCCTTGCTTGTACCTTGTCATTTCTTTAGCTTCTACTAAACATTTTGAGATGGCTTGCCAAGAAAAGCATGATGCAGAATAAAGCTGTATTTTATTAAGATAACTAATACTGGGCATGTAGCTTTAAAGACTGGGTTGGTTTTAATATTAAGGAAATTGTATAGGTGGTGTGACTAAGGTAAAAATGATTCATGAACCTTTCTAAGGGCAAATCATCTCCATGTCCCTCCCCTTTCAGGTTATCTACCTGCCTGGTCTTGTGGATAGAACAGCTGCTTCAGAATAGTACTGAAACATGCTATTTTCTTTCAGATACATGTGTCTCTGTGACACTGGTTGGGTTGGAAAAGACTGTGAAGTGGAAGAGAACGCATGTCTGTCAAACCCATGCCAGAATGGAGGAATTTGTGACAGTCTGGTGAATGGATACAGATGTACCTGCAGGAAAGAATTCAAAGGTGAACTTGAAGGACGAGTTTTTGAGCTCTGTTGTCTTCCATTTTATTGCATCTTAGTGCAACAATCTTCTTACTAAACTAAATGAAACATGAGGGATAATCTCAATACCATCCTCTGAAATTTAAAATTTGAGTGATATTTGAATTGAAAACAATCTGATAATATAGGCATGATACAATGATTATAGGTGTAATTCCTGTGGGAAAATAGTGCAGGGAGTTTCTCCGTAATTATGGTTCAGACTTGTTCTCTATTAGAGAACCGATTTTGGCACTTCCTGTAAATTAAAAGCCCTTTCCACTGCAGATTTTAGAGGTCTGACCTATGGCCTCCTCAGGCATTTCTCCCGCATTGGAGGTGGTTTACACAATTAACTCTTGAGCAATGGGACTCATAAGAATTTTCTCCACGTTAACACCTATTAACTATTTCCACACCTCTTATCTTAAAAGTGGCTAATTAACTTAATTGAAAAGGTCTTGACAAGGTTTAGCGCACTGGACTGGTTTTTGAACCAGAGTATGTGACTGGTGAATAACATAAAAATAGCCTGTCAGACAGTTGACTTTGAAGGAAACCGAAGCCCAAATAATTTAGGACTATGTCAAAAACACTTTAACCACAAGCTGGAAATGCATAGAAATTTAATGCAGACTACAGAGCACATGTTCTATGCTCTTTTGCTTATGCTCCCACTTAGTAAGCAGATGGTCTCATTCTATACCCTATGAAGTTTCATGGTGGTTTTCAGGAGTAGCCCAATGTGGAGAACATTGCAAAATACAGTCTTCCAGTGACAAAGGCAAAGATACTTGTGGAGATGGTGATATCTGGAAAAGTCATAATATTCTTGCTGAGGCAAATGAAAGCACTCCTGACCATTTAGAGTGACCAGACGCCCCGATAATATCGGGACCGCCCTGATATTAGGGGCTTTGTCTTATATAGGCAACTATACCACCCAGCCCCTGAAAAACAAAAGTGTCCTGGTTTTTTACACTTGCTGTGTGATCACACTGTGACCACTGGTACTGTCAAGGGGCAGCTGTAGCTCCGACCAGAGTCAGAAGCAGCCTCAGCATAGCGAGCTGGACTAGCTGACCTATTGGAGTCCCTTCCAGCCCCACATTTCTCTGAATATGGTGAGCAGATTCTATCAATCACAGGAACTTGTACGCTGAGCACCAGATATTTTTTACCATTCTGCAGCGGTGGCATTTGCCACAGAAACGCATTCCTTGCTGTGAAAACTAAACTTTCACTTAAACGTTCAGTGTGTTGCACAGAAAAATGAACAGCTTTTAAGAGTCTGCATGTGACTTGGCTTGGTTAGTTTCTTCTGACAATCACGTCACATACCCAGACCTGGCCAAACATCAAAAGGGTGGGAAAAGAGGAAAATGTAAAATGTCAGAACTGAAAAGTGTAGCAGGAACATAATGCTAGCAGAGGAGGAAAGAAAAGGATGGGGAGTAAGGGAATAATAACAGGAGAAGCAGGAGAGCAAAATACTAAAACTTTGCCTAACCCCCAGCGTCATGGGTATGCGGTCTGTCTGAGTGAATCCCCTCAGGTGCCAGGCCTCATGCCTTTACCTACTTGGGGGGAATTTTGCAGTTTTCCCTCTTTTAGACTGGGCCCTGAGTTACAGCCCCCTGTGTATCAGCTGTTATTACGCTGCAGTTCGGGCACCTGTCAGGAGTCTGTGCCCAGCAGTGTACAGTGATCAGACAGTCTTCTTAAAACCAAAGTATTGTTTATTTTTAGCCATAGAAACAAAACATTTAAAGAAAAGGATTTAAAAACAATAAACAGTCTGCATACACCTATCCTACCCAAAGGCTTGCCATCTCAACGTCTTGAGACACCCCCAGTGAGGCCTGTGTGTCTCAGGCTGGTTCCCCTGAACAACCTCTACCTCTCTCTTGGGGGAGAAACCCTTTTAAAAACAGCCAATATTCTTTTTTCTTCTGTGTTCCCACACTTTGATCTGTCTGGTCAAATGAGTCCTTCAGGTTAACTGGAAGGTCAAAATCATCAACGCTTATAGCTCTGGCATTGTCCCTTAACCACTCTGAAGTGTCTGCTGGGTCGTAGTCATTCTTTTCCTTCCTGCTAAGTTTTTCCCTAACAGCACTCCATTGAGTTAACACAATACAGAGATATAGTAAACATCCTAATAAGCAAGCCAGTTAAATATGGACCCTGACAATTGTAAAGGCACTCTGGGGCAAATCACTAATGAATTTAGTTTATGTAGTTAAAGCTGGTGAAACCGGGTGTGACGAATTTGGAGCTGTTCACGGATACAGCGTGTTGACGTGGCTGTTAAGATGTTTACTCTCTTGGATTCCTGCCATCTGGGCAGGGTTATAAAAGGATAGGGGAAGCTGGTGCCTTGGTGGAAGTATGTGTCTTCTCCCCTCCCAGCTGGCTGAAGGCTGGGAAGCCTTGGGGCGGTGGTTAGCTAGTAGTTTGAATGGTGATTTTTTTTTCTTTCTTTAAATAAAGCAAGTCCTGGTGAAAGATGTGAAGAGCCCTGTAGTTGGGACTTTATTTTTCCATCCCTAGCTGCTGGATCTGCACACCAACTTAAATGGACACTCTTAAGATACATTCATTTACACTGTCATATTAGTTTGTCAGCACCAATTCAAAGGTAGAAAAGAAGGACGTGTGGTGGGAGATCCTAACTCCTCTAATTGTGGATATTCCATTACTAGGATTTTTTTTATCCCTGACTGAATCTATTAAATGCTGCCATCTCTCCACTACTAAGCTGTTCACAGCCTGTCTAGCTCACCCAGAGGTTCCTCTCTAAATCTGCTATCTGCTCCAGACCCATCCCCCTGTGTGACTGACTGCTGTAGCCTCCTGTCCTCTCTCCTTCCCCCAAAATACCCCAGACTATTTGGGTCACAGTGATTTAACTACCTCTTCTATCCAACACCATGTAGAACAGCAGTGATCTTCCCCTCCTCCAGCATGGATTACAGTCCACTTCCCCTTGGATAATCTTTTGGGTTATAATCTCTTCATTCTTCCTTCTTCGGTATAACAAGCCCTTAATAATTTGCCCCTCTGGTTTCCTCTTGTAGGAGTGAACTGCCAGCTTGTGCTGTCTCCCTGCTCTCCTGATCCATGTGAGAACTCTGGAATCTGCCAAGAATCTCCTGACTCGGAGGGCTACACCTGCCAGTGTGCTGCTGGCTGGGAAGGTAATGAGATGGGGAGGGACACTCTTCCATTCTGAGTTTAAGCAGCAGCATGGCTGCAGTTACATCACTGGAATCTTAACCTCCAAGGTCTTGTTCTCAAACCTTTCTTGTTTCAGGCCAGAGATGTACAGTGGATATAGATGAGTGTGTGTCGAAGCCTTGCAAGAATCATGCTGTGTGCCATAACACTCAAGGCAGTTACTTGTGTGAATGCCGCCCAGGCTTCACTGGAGGAGACTGTGATAGCAACATTGATGACTGCCTTTCAAGTGAGTGCAAAATGGGTAGTTCTCTGCAACAGGCAATGTCCTATTTGCCCTAGAAACAACTTTGCTGTGGTACTGATGACTGCTATTGGTGGATGCACGGAACAGTTTCTGTTGTTATCCTTTATTTCAAACATGTTCAACTTTGTGAAACTTCCATTTTTGGAGCTGAAATGACCTTTGCTGGCTCTCTGATGGAAGCTGGGTGTAGTATTTAAAACAGTAGGAATTATGCTCAAGTTTTGGATTTAAAAGTGTGAAAATGTTCTACACACATTCATAAGGGACACCATCAAATTGAGAATCACATCTGTGTGAAAACGTTGTGCCTACTGAAGTGAAAGTAACATCTTAGATAGCCAGAAGTAAAGAAACTAACTATACCGTCAGATTTTTCTCTTGCTGAACCCATCCTTTATAAACGACAGAGGACCTGAAAAACATTAAGCATTTTTCTGTAAGATTTTGTTTAAAAGTTCAGGTTTTACAGCTTTACAGAGCTATATCATAAACTGAATTTTCTTAAATTAGTGAATTATTTTAAAATTGACAATGTCCTTTTAAGAAAGTTTCATTTTTTTTGCAGGAATAGCTCAGACAAATAGCAAAGAGCTAAGCTTTCGGGGAAATGATTTAAATGTATGAAGTATGCAGATAGGGTTCTAAGCATATACAGTAACCCCTCGCTTAACATTGTAGATATGTTCCTGAAAAATGCGATATTAAGCGAAACGATGTTAAACCAATCCAATTTCCCCATAAGAATTAATGTAAATGAGGGAGTTAGGTTCCAGGGAAAAAATTTTCACCGGACAAGAGACTATTATATATATACACACACATACACAGACACACACTATAAGTTTTAAACAAACAATTGAATATTGGTACACAGCGATGATGATAGTGAAGCTTGGTTGAGGTGGAGAAGTCAGAGGGTGGGATATTTCCCAGGGAATGCCTTTCTGCTAAATGAACTAAGCAGTTGGCCGAGCCCTCAAGGGTTAACTCTCACACTCTACAAGCCAGCAGGAAAGGAGGGAGGGCAGATGTGTTTCAGAGAGAGAGATGCACATTTCTCCTTTAAGTATCAAGAGTGGGGTCAGAAGTACACTGCCTTGTTAATTAGATCAGCAAGCCCGGCAGCTTCAGCTTCTGCCTAAGGCAGCAGCTCCCTCCCTCGTGTGTCCCCTCTGCTCTGTGGAAGATGGGATAAGCGAGATGCAGGAGCATGGGGACATTAGCCCCCCTCTTCTTCCCCTCCCCCCCACACAGCAAGCAGGCACCCTGACATTAGCCCCCCTCTTCTTTCCCTCCCCCCCACACAGCAAGCAGGCAAGAGTCTCGGGGAGCAGCACATGGCAGTGGGGGAAGGGACAGCTGAACTGCCATTGATAGCCTGCAAACAACATTAGAAGGGAGCATTTCACAACTTGAAACGAGCATGTTCCCTAATTGATTAGCAACTTAACAACGAAACAACGTTAACCGGGGCGACTTTAAGTGAGGAGTTACTGTATGGTAGTAATATCCACCCAAGGGAGATTGGTGATTCTCCAGATCCATCTCTCAAATGCTGTTGCAGAGACAGATTTAGCATCTCTGGTTTAGCCTCTTCTTTTGAATGCCTTCTTCTGAACAAAGAGATAGAAAAGAGAGTCAGTATTAATAATAAAATGTTATTTTGATTTGGTGTACAGATCTTGTAGACTTGTCTACTGAAATGATGGTTTTAGTTGGTTAGCTCTATCCCTGTCCTGGACTCCAATGTAAAATGACACTTGTATATGCTACATTTAAAAATGTATTTGTCTTTCCCATTTTGATAGCTATACAATTTCTCTCAATTCTTAAGTATTCTTCCCTATCTCATGGTAAAGTCAGGAGATTTGTCTAACACGTATCCCTATTAATTAAAATGCACCCAGCAAGGAATTAAGAGACTTTGCGAATGTCTCCAAATGAAGTGGGCTGTGGTAGTAATGAAAACTTTCCTCCTGTCGCCAAGAGTGTCTTTAACCCCCGAACCAAATAACCCAGCCAATAATGGAGCCAAAGTGATGAGCTGAGTCCCCTTAACTTGTTCATAGATATGCTGGGCAGACAACTGAAAGGTCCAGATTTCAGCTGTAGTCATAAAGGGCTGGCTGCCATAGACACAGTCCTTTATAGCTGCCAAGGGTCTGGCTTTTATGTCCTTGTCTCTGCAATAGTCCGATGAACTTTAAATGGGTGCAGGTGTGCCCTCTTACACTGCAGACTTTAAAGCTATGAAGATATTTCTCAAATGGTGCATCCTGGGGTACGTCTATACTTACCCGCCACGTCGGAGGAGTCCAATCGATCTTCTGGGTTCGATTTATCGCGTCTTGTCTAGACGCAATAAATCGAACCAGGAAGTGCTCCCCTGTCGACGCCGGTAATCCTGCTCCACAAACGGAGCAGGCGGAGTCGACGGGGGAGCCTGTGCACCGCCGTGTGGACCAGCGGTGAGTACTTTGAAGTTCGAAATAAGATACTTCGACTTCAGCTACGTTATTCACGTAGCTGAAGTCGCGTATCTTAGTTCGAACTTGGGGGGTAGTGTGGACCAGTCCTTAGATGCACATTTGTGTAATCTTTAATTCCATAATTAAAATCTGAGTCTTAATGCACCTGCACAAGTGGACAGAATACAAATTGTACTGAAGTTTAATATTTCTTCACTAGGGTTTCTAACTGTGCAGCCTTCATTTTGCTTTTCATTTTTGAAATCGGTATTGTGGCAGCATAGATCAACTCCCTATTGTGCTAGATGCTCTCCAAATGGGGGGAGGGATAGCTCAGTGGTTTGAGCATTGGCCTGCTAAACCCAGGGTTGTGAGTTCAATCCTTGAGGGGGCCATTTAGGGATCTGGGGCAAAAATTGGGGATTGGTCCTGCTTTGAGCAGGGGGTTGGACTAGATGACCTCCTAAGGTCCCTTCCAACCCTGATATTCTATGATTCTATGAAATGTAACAAAGATCTTCCTTGCCCCAAAGATGTTACAGTCTAAATATAAGGCAACAGGAGACTATGGGAAGTTCCGGCCATATGTCAGGGGCAGCGTGGGAAGAAGAACAAAGGTGCTTGATTGAAAATGTAAGAAGTGGTGGTGAAGGCTGGCATCATTGGCAGAGTGGAGGTGGGAGCCGACATCTCGATGGCTTGAGAGAGGAAAGGTTGGCCAGGGTTAGGCCTCGAAAGTGATGATCATCAGTTTGCTTGTGATGGAAAAGCTTGAGCCAGTGAGAGGGAGAGAAATAGAGGGATGAAAAGGTCAGAGCAACTGAGCTAGGAAAATGGTCTTTGCAGCAGCAGCAGCACTGTGAATGGACAGAAGGGGGTCAAGACGGCAATTGTCCAGGCTGGAGAAGAGCAGGTTGCAGGGAACGAGTACCTGGACAAGAGTTTAGTCGTTCTGATGGATAGGAAAGGGCTGAGTTGAAGAACACACCTAGGTTATGGATCTGAGTGACCGGGAGGTGTATGGGTCTTTCAGTGCCCCTGTGGGGAGCACCCTGCCTCAGTGGTGCTCCTGAGGGCAACCTTACCACACTAGACAGCAGCATGGTTGATGCTGGATCAAATCTCAGCAGAGGTGTATTCAGAATCACAGCTGGGGAGATCCCCAGTTGAATCAGTGTGTAGCTGAGCCTTTCTAGCAAATTGTCAGCTCACTTCAGCAAAGCACGTCAACCCAGGGGTAAATGCTTTTCTGTACTGGGTGCCTTAAACAGTGTCTGAGGTTTTGTTGTCTAGAAACCGGGACAGGGTGCTGTCGGGACAGAGGAGCTACCTTTGGTTGTGTTGTCTGTTTATAGAGGTTTGGGTTGTGAGGGAGAAGGGTTGAGATTTAGGGCTCATGAAGGGAATGGGACTAGAGCTTGGGTGTTGGTTTTATTTTGGGTGGATGAGAACCTTGTAAAATATATCTAAATTCCCAGAAGTATTTTCTTGATCGTAGCCTCGTGTAAAGCTTTGTCCTTTATGGGATAATGCTATAGAATTAATGATCTGGAGGATGGCATAGATTGCATCCTCAGCAAGTTTGCAAATGACACTAAACTGGAAGGAGTGGTAGATACGCTGGAGGGTAGGTAGAAGGACCTAGACAAATTAGAGGATGGCACCAAAAAATATCTGATGAGGTTCAACAAGGACAAGTGCAGAGTCCTGCACTTAGGATGGAAGAATCCCATGCATTGCTACAGACTAGGGACCGAGTGACTAGGCTGCAGTTCTGCAGAAAAGGACCTAGGGGTTACAGTGGATGAGAAGCTGGATATGAATCAACAGTGTGCCCTTGTTGCCAAGAAAGCTAACGGCATTTTGGGCTGTATAAGTAGGAGCATTGCCAGCAGATAGAGGGACATGATCATTCCCCTCTATTCAGCGTTGGTGAGGCCTCATTTGGAGTACTGTGTCCAGTTTTGGGCCCCACACTATAAGAAGGATGTGGATAAATTGGAAAGAGTCCAGCGGAGGGCAAAAAAAATGATTAGGGGGCTGGAGCACATGACTTATGAGGAGAGGCTGAGAGAACTGGGCTTATTTAGTCTGCAGAAGAGAAGAATGAGGGGGGATTTGATAGCTGCTTTCAACTACCTGAAAGGGGGTTCCAAAGAGGCTGGATCTAGACTGTTCTCAGTGGTAGCAGATGACAGAACAAGAAGCAATGGTCTTAAGTTGCAGTGTGGGAGGTTTAGATTGGATATTAGGAAAAACTTTTTCACTAGTAGGGTGGTGAAGCCCTGGAATGGGTTACCGAGGGAGGTGGTGGAATCTCCTTCCTTAGAGGTTTTTAAGGTCAGGCTTGACAAAGCCCTGGCTGAGATGATTTAGTTGGGGATTGGTCCTGCTTTGAGCAGGGGGTTGGACTAGATGACCTCCTGAGGTCCCTTCCAACCCTGAGATTCTATGATTCTATGAATTCAAATTATGTCCCTGATAGAGACTGGGTCAAAAAAGTGTGTAAAAAGGCACTTGTTTTTGAAATTGTGTAGCCCTTTTGCATAAGTGCAGCTGAACCTGGCCCTGCCACGGTATCTATATATCCATTGTAATACATAGTGTGTTGTTATTGCAGATCCCTGCCAGAATGGAGCTTCGTGTGTGGATGGGGTGAACTCTTTCTTATGCACCTGTCTGCCTGGGTTCCAGGGGGATAAGTGTCAGACAGATATAAATGAATGTCTGAGTGAACCATGCAAGAATGGAGGCACCTGCACAGACTATGTCAACAGCTACACCTGCAAGTGTCAGGCAGGGTTTGAGGGGACCCACTGTGAGAACAACATTGATGAGTGTACCGAGAGGTAAGTATATGTTTAAATATGGAAGGAGGGAGAGAATAGAGACAGAACGCTCCCCGGTGGCTTAAGGCAGTCGTGTTCAGGAACAACCCTGGGGACTGCTGTTTTCCTGCCTGGTAGTGTTGGGACATGCTTGAGCCTCAGAGACCAGGGATGCTTGCCTAGCTTGTGCTTGCGAGAAGGCTATGCTCTCTGAAGGTACCAGCTCAGATAGAACTACACGTCTGGGTCTGTGCTCATTGTGCAAGCCCAGGTGGCAAATCCCATAGTTCAGAAGTTTTGGCCCACTGTTACCAGTAGGTTGTGCGCCTTGTGCATGTGGGTGTGAATACCGTCCCCTTCCATTTTGTGATCAGTTCCTCCCTTGATTCCACTCAACAAAGGAGCTTTGGTTGGTGACCCGGTTCTGCAGGGAGACGCACTTCCAGTGCTGTTGCATTTAGTTAATCTTGTCTCTCTGATACTCAGTTGAGAAGCATGCATCCTAGTATATTAAGGGAATTGGCTAAAACTTGTTGAACAATCCACTTCATATTTTTGAAATACAATGGACTACTAGGAAGGTACCAGCAGTCTGGAAAGCAAATCAGTTTACATTTACAATGGAGGTTTATGCATAAGATTGCCACATGTGACTGGGTTTTTTTGGTTATGATTGCTTTTTTGGGTAGAATTACTAAATTAGTGGGTAAAAGGAATGTCAGAGATGTAAAATAAAGTATTTGCCACTGTCTCAGTGTAACTTGAAAAATTAATTCAAATTGTCTTGGATAGGATCACTGTTATATGGATTGAAAAGTTAAGACTAAACAAATGGGATTGATTAACCCTGTGCCAAGCTGTGGGGCGGGGAGGGTTACTGGTAGGATAATACAGGCATTGGGCGTGGGCCTGATATTATTTAACATGTTTGTGAGGAGGGAGTTTACCACTATTGAAATGTGCAGATGGAGCTAAAAAGGAGTTGTCAGTACTGAGGAGGACAGAGAAAATACAGACTGAGCTAGAGAACTCAGGGTTACGGGCTGAAAATAATGGACGCTAATTAAAAAACAGAAACTATTAAGAGCTTATGAAGAGGCAACTAGGAGGCTTGGAACATAACTCCTCAAATGTTGTATCTGGAAGGGTGTAAGTAAGCATCAAAAAGAGGAACTGAGTAGAACTAACTTGGAGTAATGGGACCAAAATTAAGAGAACTTAAACTGGGGGGAAATCTTCCTGAGAGATGTATTAGTCAGCAGTTCCCAAACTTTTTTGGTTCATATACATGTGATGTTCCCCTCTGGTGTTATCTGGACCGGTGATCTGTTGGTCACTCCAATCCTTGACTCTGGGAGCCAGCCTTACCCTACTCTGCTGTGAGAACCTCCACTCCCGGGCTGTTCATGCACAGCCTTTGGCAAGTAAGCTGCTGCTTGGATTGTGCAACCAAATGACACTAGCCAATATCTCCGGCCCCAGACACAACCCTAGGAACCTCCGACTTGCAGTGTTCAGTTATGCTCGCTGCACACTGCAAGCTTATATGAGTTCGTCAATTTAACAAATACATTGATATGTACCAGGCTTGTTATCCCAAAAGGAGTCTCTGACACGCTTCAAACCAAACACACTGCTTCAGGTAGAATAAACAAACAAATTTATTAACTATGAAAGATAGATTTTAAGTGATTATAAGTCAAAATATGAGTCAGATTTGGTCAAATGAAATAAAAGCAAAACTCATTCTAAACTGAGCTTAACACTTTCAATGTCCTTACAAACTTAGATGCTTCTCACCCAAGACTGGCTGGTTGCCCTTCAGCCAGGCTCTCCCCTTTGATCAGCGCTTCAGTTGGTTGGTGTGGTGTCTGTAGATGTAGGTGGAAGAGAGAGAGAGAGAGAGCATGGCAAATGTCTCTCCCTTTTATCATGTTCTTTCTTCCCTCTTGGCTTTGCCCCCCCGCTCCTTCCCCCCAGCCCCCCTTCAGAGTCAGGTGAGCATTACTTCATTGCAGTCCCGAACTGGCCAAAGGAAGGGGGGGTGACTCACTCGAGAGTCCAACAGATCCTTTTGTTGCTGCCTAGGCCAGTGTCCTTTGTTCCTGTGTGTCTGGGCTGGGTTTGTCCCATACCTGCCCTGATGAGGTGTGAACTGTCTCTCTGTTCTTGGAGAGTTTTTGCCTGGGCTTATTTTAAGCCATGAAGATACATTTTCAGCCTCATAACTACATACATGAAATTATAACCTATAAACTTACTGTAACATTACTGTAACAACAATGCTCAGTGCATCATGAGCCTTCTGAAGACACCCGACATGACAAACTTTGCATTGGATACCACACAATCATTTTACAAGGATGAACATGGGGGTGCTGGGTGTTCCCCTGAGGTACAGAGCATCACAATGCAATCTTTTTTAACAAACAAACTTATGTTTAAAGTACCACATGCAGATTTTTCCATTTTGTGGACATTTATTTTATCTCTTAAGAAGTGTAACTTAAGTATTTCCAGACTGTATAGTAAAATAAATGCCTAGGGAAGCCTAAAATGTTATATTATGACATCATTTTCAAGCCCTTCAGGTTGTTAGGCAGCAGATCAAAAAGAAACACAATGAAGCAGCCATTATTATTACAATCAGCCATGATGATGATGATTATTATTTCTCTTTTGTGTTACTGAAATTGCAAGAAACAGTTAATACATATTTGTCATATTGATATATTTTGGTGTGCTACTGAACTACGTCAATGACTTGATTTTTTTAACTTGTATAATTTAAGTTGGAAGCTTATATGGATTATTGTTGGATATGGGCCAAAATTAATTTTTCTTCTCTTTTACAAAATTTAAATCAAGAAAAATTACAAAACCTGTTGAGTAGTTCTCAGAGAAGACAAAAAAGTAAAGGGTGTGCTTGCCTCACAGAACGTAGCTGCTTTGTCAGGGGAGAATTGTGAGCTTCAGCCAAAGGTCTGGTGCTACATTGAGGTTCATCCTATACACTTGTTGTTAATTGTGGATAAAGGTAGAAAAAAGTCTCACAGATACATAGTGCTGAAGGGCATAACAAAATTTCAAAGCTCTGCCAGAGCAAAGTGCCTCTTTACGGGCTTGTCCTCACTACGCAGCTTTTAGCGACAAGGCATTGTCGACACAGCCTTGTCACTAAAAGTCAGCGTGTGTGAACGTTCTTTTGCAGTATTTTGTTGGCACTTTTGCTGACAAAACATTTCCAGCCCCGCGAGTGGCAGAAGCTTTGTCAGCAGGACCAGGCCGTTGCTCTCCCAGGACTAGGGCCGCCTCCTCCACCCGAACCTAGCAGCACTCCACCTCATGGTGTGGCTGCTCAATGGTTAGGCCGAGAGGAGAGGACGTGCTCGGAAGGGGTTCAGCGCGTCCTCTTGGAAAGCAGCAGCCCTCCATGCGCTGAGCCTACTTGGCGAAGTGGTCTCGGTTTTCCTGATGGGCAGATGAGCGAGGCGTTTCCCCCTTGGCTGCCCCGATTCAGCTCATTTTGGACTAACTCCTTCACCTTAGAGCCCAGGGCCTGGTGCCCGCGTCCAACAAGGTGCACTTGACGGCCATATTGGCCTTCCACCTGCCGGTGCAGGGCCACACGGTATTCTCCCATGCTATGACTGGCCAATTCGGATCGTCTCTTCCCGTACGTCAGGCCCCCAGTCCCACAGTGGGACCTGAACCTGGTGCTGGCTGCTAGCTACATGCTCCTGGTCACACCTCTCGTGGAAGGTAGCCTTCCTGGTGGCAATCACGTCGGCTAGAAGGGTCTCAGAACTCAGGGCCCTGACCTCCGAGCCCCCGTACATGGTGTTCCATAAGGATAAGGTCCAGCTCTGCCCACATCCTTAATTGCTCCTGAAGGTGGTCTCTATCTACCACATGGGTCAGGACATTTTCCTGCTGGTCCTCTGCCCCAAGCCCCATGCGTCTAGTGAGGAGCGCCACCTCCACATGCTGGATTTGAGACAGGCTCTGGCCTTTTACCTGGAGCGGACTAAACCATTCAGAAAGTCCTCGCAGCTGTTCATTGCCTCGGCCAAACGTATGAGGGGTCGGCCAGTCTCCACTCAGCAGCTCTCCAACTGGATCACATTGTACATCTGTACCTGTTATGACCTGGTGGGAATCCCCCCGGGTCTATTGTGAGGGCGCACTCTACTAGGGCGCAGGCTTTGTCGGCTGCCTTTTTGGCCCATCTCCCCTTCAAGACATTTGTAGGGCTTCCACATGGTCTTCAGTTCACACTTTCACCTCACATTATGCGATCGTCTCGCAAACCAGGGAGGACGCTGCATTCGGCAGGGCTGTGCTCCGTCCTGGGAATTTGTGAACTTAGAATCACCTATTGTGGAATACACATGAGCAATCACTCGAAGAAAAAAAAAGACAGTTACCTTTCCATAACTGGTATTCTTCAAGATGTGTTGCTCATGTCTATTCCACATCCCGCCCTCCTTCCCCTCTGTCGGAGTTGTATGGCAAGAAGGAACAGAGTGTGGGGCTCATGCAGCACCCCTTATACCACGCCATGGAGGCGCCACTCCAGGGGTCACTAGGGGCGCTCCCCTATAGGTACTGCTAGGGGAAAAACTTCCGACACCGGTGCACATGGCGAGCACGCACACCTATTGTGGAATAGACATGAGCAACACATCTCAAAGAACACCAGTTATGGAAAAAGTAACATCAGTTCACAAAACAAGAATTCTTTAACTGATGTTTCTGATTCAAACGTGATTCAATAGAAAAAAGTTGGAGGCATTGGAGGGAATTTAGAGAAAAGCAGCAAAACTAGTAATAGCATAGATAGGCAAAAGGGATTGATTTGAGGGAAGTTTAAAGAATTATACTTGGCTAGGTGCAATAAAAGTGACTTTGTCTACAAAACACAACCGAAAGCTGTGTACACCTGGGAAGCAGAGGTATTACTGAGGAGTAATAGAATCAAATATAGATGAGGAAAATTTAGGCTAAGAAGAGATTTAATCTTCTTGAATAGTCTCTCTAGACAAGCAATGGAATCCTTATTGCTTGGGTTATTTAAAGCTTCAGAGGCCAGGGCTTTGTTCTGCAAATGTAAAGTAGGGGTCACTTCTGTGTGTTTTGGGGTGCATAGCCAGATGTTGCAGACTCAGGGAGCAAAATATGGTTTGGTGTGTCCACTCCCCAAAGCACACATGGTGCTCTCTGGTCTGAGAAACCTGCCTTACAAACTTGTCTTTGATCAGCAAAATAGACTGAGCTTTAGTCTAAAAGGTGACTTGGTACTTATACACTGTGATCTACATGGAGAGGAGAATTTGAACAAAGGGCGAACAAGAGGCAGTTGCTGGAAGCAGACGCTAGATAAATTCAAACTGGAAATAAGATGAACCTTTTAAAGTGAGGGTAATTAACCAAGAACAATTTATCCAGGGATATGGTGGATTCTCCTTCACTTTGTCTCTAAATTGAGATTGTGTGTCTCTCCAGAGAAATGCTTCTAGCTCCACCAGAAGTCATGGGCTTGATGCAGGAATCACTTGGTCAAAGATGTAGAGAGTAAGGCCAGAAGAGACCATTATAATCATCTAGTCTGACCGGCTGTGTAACACAGGCCATAGAATTTCACCAACTCTAACCCCACCACCATGAGAACTCTCCTCTGCCTAAATAGCACTAGTTCCTCTGCATTTCGGTCACATGGTTACACATTGGTATGGAATGCCTCTGCCCATGGTGTATCCTAGTCTCTGGAGAACTAGGCTAGTGGCTCTATCATAGCACAGAATTCACAGTATGGCAAACAGTGGAATGGACTGACAAAGCCATAGTAAGTATGCTGTAGGCTCGCCAAGGGACAGAGCAGATGATCCAGCTGTTTTATCTCTCTATTGTCTGTATGTTCTATACAAAATCTTTGGCTGTTGGTTAATTTGCATTTTGTCGTAGCTGAGTTTTGTTTTTATGCTTATTTGTTTTTCAGTTCTTGTTTCAATGGAGCCACTTGTGTGGATGGGATCAACTCCTTTTCCTGCCAGTGCCCGGTGGGATTCACTGGGGCCTTCTGCCTGATGGAAATTAATGAATGCGATTCCCATCCTTGTTTGAACAAAGGGACTTGTGTGGATAGCCTGGGGACCTACCAGTGCATCTGCCCCTTGGGTTACACTGGGAAAGACTGCCAAGTAAGTGTCATTGAGTTCAGACTGTTACAGCAATTATTTTGTCTGGTCCATTCTCACTTAGCATTTTCATTTGAACTGTTACACAGCAGAAACAGTGTACAGCTGGTGTAGACACGGCTCACCATGTCTAGTACTTTCTGTAACAAAGCCTCTGACCCTGCTAAAACCATTGTTCTAACAGGAGCCTCTTACGCTTCCAACATTGGGTATTCCATACAGCTTGGGTCTGTCCACTTTAGCAGCCACACCATGTTCAACCACAATTTGGGAGGGAGGAAGCCATATCTGTTAACAAATGAGGCACACGCTCTGTAGAGAAGACAGCATCAAGACTTTTCTGGGTTAGTTCTCTGCTCAAACTAGAAGGGATATTAGCTCTGAATATAGTGGTGGCTGGGTTTCATTCTATGTGTAAACGTGCCTTGCTTGAGGTCAGAGTCTGTGTTTAAATGAGGTAGGCCCCACTTGGATGGAGACACACAGATCTGGGTAACAAAGCCCACAGTTAGCTGTAGTAACTATGTAGTAACTTTCCTGGTAACTATGCCCTAGTCTACACTGCAAACCTATATTGGTATAACTATGTCGCTCAGGGGTATGGATTTTCCACACCCCTGAGCAATGTATACCGACCTAATCCCTGGTGTAGACAGCACTGTGTTCATGGGAGGGTGTAGTGAAGCGAAGACTCACCAGTGTGGCGCCTCCTGCTGGTTGTCCTGGGAATTAGCTCTTGTCCAGCCCAGAGCACCCTCTGCAGGCCGTGTCTCGCCTGCCTTAGGTCCCCCGTGTCCCTCCCGGACCCCGGTGCCCTTTACGTCAGGGTTCTGCCCCAGAAGTACCCCACAGTCTCGGGGTTTCCCCTCCCAAGGGAACCCCCAATCTTCTACCCCCACCTTGCCTCAGTGGCTACTGGCAGTCAGCGTCTAGCCCTCACTCACTGGGGCAGACTACAGTCTGTAAACCACTCATCACTGGCAAGGGGGTTTGGACCAGCTGCTTCTGCCTAACCCCGGACTGTACCTCTGCACCCCCACTACCTTCTTTAGGCCTTGCACAAGGCCTGCAGCCTGGGGATTTACCAGGCTGGAGCTTCCCAACTCCTCTTGCCTTTCCCCAGCCCTGCGCCATTCCCTGAGCTCCCAGGCAGCCAGGTCCTTCTCCCTCCAAAGCTGGAGGGAGACTGTGACCCAGCTCCTCCCTGAACCCTTATAACAGGGCCAGGTGTGGCCTGATTGGGGCGTGGCCCCAGCTGTGGCTGCTGCCCCAGTCAGCCTAGCTTTTTCTCTTAGGAGCGGGGTAACAGCCCCACTACAGAGGGCTTCTCACATCGACACAGCTACTGCCTCTCGGGGAGGTGGATTACCTATGCTCTCCAGTTGCTATAGGTAGTGTTTTCACTGGCAGCTGTGCCACTGCAGCACTATAAGTGTAGACAAGCCCTGTGATAGATGCAGCTGTGAGATCTCAAACAAACTAAATTTTTCCACAAAGAGCCAATCAAGGTAATTGGAACAAACATCCTGTCTGGATCACAGACAATCAAAGGAACTCTTGTACGGGAATAACTGACATGATTATCCAGTGCGTTAGATTCAGTAAGACTAAGATACAATGAAGCGGTTTTGAATTCAGTAAGTGGGGTTTCCCATTGTACAATACCTATAATAAACGTCAAAGCTGCTGCTCAGTTCTGCAAAAGATTCAGCAGCGATTACCAAACATCTCTGCATGAATTTGACTTAACATGACTGAAGTTTAAGGAAGTGGTAGGAAGCAAGTAACTGGACTAAGTTAATCAAAACTGATAACGCTGATAACATTCGAACAGTGTTTGAATTTTACTTCCGAAAGGATTAGTACTTATCTCAGTCTTGCCAGTCAGTTCTTTTAAGTGCAGAAAATCTGTTTGTATTAATTCAAAATCAAATGCGTCATTGAATGAAACTTGGCTTATTGACGTGGACGTAGAGCACTAAGTTTCATTCTGCCAGTAAGACATTTGTGATGCCACAGTAATTGAAACATAGCTGTGATGCTTTAGGTCTCTGTTCCAGCCTTGCAACAGTGAGCCTCAGCATTGGCTTCATTCAAGAGCAGGCTGATGAGCTCTGTCATTTATAGACAATTAGAGTGTGTCATAGAAACTGCCAGGCAAAGACTGCAACTTCATGAGAATTTTGCAACTTTCCTTTATGCTTACATGGCTTTGTAACACCATGAGCAATTTTTGGAACACTTTATATTAGGTATACCGCTTGACACTTAACCTAGCAGGTTGGTTGCTCGATGCTGCCAATTAATAAAAAACAAAACAAAACCCCAACAATAACTGATTAATGCAAGATATTTAGTCAGACATGAGAAATACCCCAATGATGGCTACAAGCATCATTGAGAAATAACCCAATGATGGCTACAAGCATCAGGACCTATCTGGCTTCAAGATTAAGCTAGATACGTTTATGGAGGGGATGGTTTGATGGGATAACATGATCTTAGTCAAAGGTCAATTAATTGCCATCAGTGGTAAATAGGACCAATGGTCAATGATGGGATGTTAGAGTACTACAGAGAACTTTTTCCTGGGTGTCTGGCTGGTGAGTCTTGCCCACATGCTCGGGGTTCAGCTGATCACCATATTTGGGGTCGGGAAGGAATTTTCCTCCAGGGTAGATTGGCAGAGGCCCTGGAGGTTTTTGCCTTCCTCTGCAGCATGGGGAACGGGTCACTTACCGGAGGATTCTCTGCATCTTGAAGTCTTTAAACCATGATTTGTGGATTTCAATAGCTGAGACATAGGTGAGAGGATTATTCCAGGAGTGGGTGGGTGAGATTCTGTGGCCTGCATTGTGCAGGAGGTCAGACTAGATGATCATAATGGTCCCTTCTGACCTTAAAGTCTATGAGTCTATAAGCACCCACACAGGAAAATACGCAATACTATTGTTTGTACATTTGAAAAAGAAAACACAACATAGTGTCTAAGAATGCAGAGAAGTATTACAATAAAGCTTTTGGCGTTTACAGAGGCCATGAAATAAAATGTAAAAGACGAGAACTTCACAGTCTGAACACCTGGTGTATGGAGTCTCTGCACACTACTTAAAACCTCACCAAGAAACCTAGCATTAAAGATAGTCCCAAAATACTGAAAAGTTCAGTAGTTCCTCTGCTGCCATCATGTACCTTGTGTTTGGTTGGAAAAATATTTAATGTTCCTGCTTCCTAATGTTACTGGGTAGACCTCTGAGGAAATTTCTGTTTTCACAATGAACACAAGGAGGAGTTTGATCATATCATAACATGCATTGTATAAGGAACTCTAGACTCCCTGAATTTACTAACACCATTGAAGAGTATAGTGGAGGGATTTAACAGACATAATAGTTTTCTCTGTGGAAAGTAGGCTTGATATAATTACTGAAGAGCTGGATCAGCAAGGTAAATAAAATCAATGAGAAACTATAGAAACCTGTATGTTAAGTAACCAATAACTCATTACAAGTGCAAAGGTCACAGATTAAGCCCAGAAAAGAAAGGGCTGAAACATGGATGAGGGGATATGATCCTGAGTTCATTCCTTTCTTTAATACTTGACAATCCAGGTTTCTCTCTCAAATCTATCTGAGAAGGAGGCTGACATAATTCACATCTAGGTGCTGAAAAAGCAAATAAGCTGATAAAGGTGTATTGTCGTCTCAGATTGTTCTTTGGCGTGGTGGTATAACCATGTTGATCCCAGCAGAGCTCTGTGTAATTCCAAAGCTTGTCTCTTTCATGAGTGGAAGTTGGTCCAATAAAAGATATTACCTCACCCACCTTGTCTCTATTATTATCTCGAGACAGATATGTTGGAGTGGTAAGCCGAATTAGATGAGTGGGAACTCAGTTGTTTTGTGTCTTTCATACAGAATTGCAAATTCTTTAATTTGAACAATGCATTTCTTGTTTATGTTTAAGAAATCAATAGGCCCAATATTCTTTGATCCCTTTACCAAGAGTGTGGAATGTGGGGAAATTTAAACTAAACTGCAGGAAAGCAGGAGAATTCAGAAAGAATGAGCTCTTGCAAAGGGGGGAATAAATAGGCAGTAGAAGCTAATGAGGCAGGTGATGGAGGCAAAGAGCATAAATGACTTTGACATCTCACTTCCCTCCTGAAAAAGGAGGAAATTGCGGGGCGGGGATTCAGTGAAAAATGTGGATTCTGGGATTGTTGTCTTACTGAGGCTTCCTGATGATGTGAAGGTGGGAGCCTGGGAAGAGGCAAAAATTCTTCTCCAAGGGTTTAGATGTGAGAAACATTTTAGCAAATCATAACTGAAATTAAATCTTCACGTTTCCATTGGTAATGTTACTTCTCTGTCTGCCTGCTCACTTTGCTGATGGCACGTATCACCTTGGTTCTGTCAGGGAGGGTCCCGGGTGAGAGATCAAACGTGGGCAGCATACTTCCTTTCTCCGTGCCTGGAGCATCAGTTCTGTGGAGTGTGCCTGGACAAAGGAAGCATGTAGCTGAGATCAGGGTACCCTCTTGGGGCCAGGTATCTCACAGGTTTCATTGGGAGGAAGACTCAGGCAGGTGACACTGTCCCAGTCTGTCATAGAGGGGCGAAGGTGAAAGACTGAATTGCACATGGTATTTGGATTCAGGGACTTAGCGACCGGTCCTATCAAGGAGTTGGCTAGCGGGCTGGGGAATTTCCTTTGCAGTGCCTTCTCCAACCTACTGCTTTGAATACTGGTTTTGAACTTCGCGGTTGTTTGGTCTGTTTTTTCAGACACTCAGGGATCTGTGCAGCAAGTCTCCCTGTAAGAACAGAGGCACATGCGTCCAGAGGAGAACCCAGTATCAATGTATCTGTCCACCTGGTTGGACTGGCGCCTACTGTGACGTGCCCAACGTCTCCTGTCAGGTGGCTGCTTCACAGAGGGGTAAGTGGTGCTCTTCTGTGCTTATAGCAAACAGTAGTTCTCAAAGTATTGTCAATTCGGATCTCCCCTCCTGTGATGCATTTGGAATCTGGGACATGTTGGCCCTTTTGCGGCCACAGAGAAGCAGTATCAAGCTGTGGAAGGCTCTAGGTGAGGTTTTATACGGAGACATGGCCCCCAGACACCCTCTGTCCCTTCCACCCATTGAAGCATTAAGTCCAAACTCCCTCTGATTCCTTCAGTTTGTTTATTGAACACTTTTCTTCTCCCTAGTTAGGGTCTAATTCTCAGCTAGCAACAGCTCACACTACCCTAAGTCTGTGTTCAGAGTTTCAGTAATCTCTGTTCCATAAGGGCTGCCCCTTTGAATGCTGTTGGGCTAATTTGTTTTTGTGCCCTTCTGGTGAATCCCCCAAAAGACCAAGTTGAAACCCTGCCCCCCCTTGTAGGTGAAAGAGATCTGTTACACATCTGATGCCTTAAATATGTAGTTAAGGGATATTGGACAGTGATGCAGATGGAAAAAAAACTGATGCTAATGGAATGTCTGCAGAGTCTTCTTGGAACTAATCCAAGGCTGGTTCCAAGAATGTCTGGAAGAGGCATTCTCAATACAAGGGGTGAGAAGGGCTTCTCCAGCAGGTGATGAGGATGGGGTGGAAACCAGTCTTTGCAAACTTTGGTCTATGTACTTTTTTGACGCAGACTCACCAAGTGGTAAATTATCTAGTGATATGAATAAAAGTATCCAAGCTGGCATTGTCAGTCATTGTCTGCCATGGGGCTAGTGACAGTGTCCTGTCCAGAATCTGGGTGATTCTTTGTCAGGGTGAACAGTCTTGTTTTAAAGAATTGTTCCTGGGATAGAAGTGTAGGTTGGGTCTAGCTGTAAGTATTCCCAGGTGAACTCGCGACTATGAGGGCACTTGGGAGCTTTTTCTCCGAAATATTGGTTTGAGATGGCTGCTTACTTTGCTCAATTAATTTTTATTCTAGGAGTCCCCGTAGACCAATTGTGTCAGCATTCCGGCATTTGCTTTAATGTGGGAAACAGTCATCGCTGCCAATGCCGCATGGGCTACACTGGAAGCTACTGTGAAGAGCAGTTGGATGAATGCACCTCCAATCCATGCCAAAACGGTGCCACATGCAGTGACTATCTCGGGGGATATCAGTGTGAGGTAAAGCTGGATGATACATAAAGGACAAAAGGAAGATGCTTAGCTCTTACGGACCTCCATTTTCATTGTACAAATCTTTACTCACATCCTATCATTTTTACTGTGATCTGTTTCCCGTAATGGTTAGCAGGTCCTTTGCAAGTGTATCTAATCATTTTCCAAACAACACTGAGACCTGGGGCATGTCTACACTTGCCATTTAAAGCGGAAAAAGACCCTTTTTTGCTCAAAAACAATTGGAGCATCTACACTTGCCAATGACTTTTTGCAGTGAAACTCAGAAGTTTCACCGCAAAAAGAAAACCACCTCCACGAGAGGCGTACAGCTCTTACCGGTGATGTGCAAGTGAAGACACGTTCTTCCTGTTTACACAGCTTTTAGCTTCCGGAGGATATCCCACAGTGCCTAGGTGACCACTCTGGCCAGCAGCTCTGCTGCTCTGATGCCATGTAAACAGACATCCACTCCTCCCCTTGTAAAGCCCTGGGAACTTTGAAACTTCCCTTCCTGTTTTCTTTGCAAGTGTTCACTTATCTGGCCAGGTGACAATGCCAGCTCCACGGAGCAAAGGATCCCCTGCTTGGAGCAATGCTGAGCTACTGGAGCTTATCTGTGTTTGGGGAGAGGAGGTTGTGCAGGGACCCAGGATGTCCCACGATCACACACCCCACCTTCCCACAAGACCCATCGTGAAACTGAAGAGAGCTGCACTGTGGGATAGCTGCCCTACAGCGCTGCTCTCATCAGCGATGGAAGTGCTGCTAATGTAAATACTCTCTGACGCCTGAGGAATTAAGTGAGTACACAAACCAGCGCTTTACTTTCACCGGTTCCCTATCACTGGTGAAACTTACAGTGCAAAAACTTTGCAAGAGTAGACATACCCTTACTCACGTTGTGTTTGGTATGTACAAGACGTATCCAAGACAATTACCTGAACTGTAAGCAAAGAGTGACAGTTAACGAGCAGTGTGTGTCCCCTCATAGGGTAGAGGAAGGTGTTGGGCCCTTTCTCCTTCTAGAGGAGAGTAAGTGCCATGTTAATGACATTTTCCTATTATATTTAATGGGAAGAGTTCTATGTACCAGTTAGTCATAGTCCAAAGAGCTCTAAAGCTATTAAAAATGTGGTCAAACAGCAAAACAAGGTTTGATGTGGGGAAAAACACAGCTAATACATCTGCGAATAAGTTGAAACTTGGATACTGGCAGGGAGGGAGACAACACTCCAGAAGGACCTTCCGGCTGATAGTGAACAGTATTCAGTATAAGGCGATATGGTAGCTAGTTACTAAAATGTTATGCCCCCAGGGGGATGGATTTCTTCACCTCTCCCATCCCTAACCTCTGTGATTACATGAAAATAAACTAGAGCATATTACAAAATTTCCTATACTCATCTTCCTAGGGAGGTGGGGTCCACTTGTCTTCCAGGTTGGGAAGTGCCTCCAAGTGCTCTCCCTGACCCCTATAGCTGATATACAGGGCTGTGTGGATTGACTCCAGAGGTTATTGTGTCCAACCCTCATTCCCAGGCCCTTGAGAATGGTGGTACATGCAGGATCTTGGAGGCACATTTCCTGAGGGGTTTATACTTGCATAACACTTAAAACACAAGTCAACTTCTACAGCAGCTGAATCTAATCACGAGTTCCAGGGGTGTCATGTGAGATTCTTGTATGCAATGTAGTTGTAGCGGTGTCGGACCACGGATATTAGAGAGACAAGATGTGGGAGGTAATATCTTTTATTGGATCTGAAGAAGAGCTCTCAAAAGCTTGTCTCCCTCACCAACAGAAGCTGGTCCAATAAAAGATATCGCCTCACCCACCTTGTCTCTCTTATGATGAGATAACTGGCTTATGATGAGATAACTGGCTCTGTGGATGAGGGGAAAGCAGTGGATGTGCTATTTCTTGACTTTAGCAAAGCTTTTGATACAGTCTCCCACAGTGTTCTTGCCAGCAAGTTAAAGAAGTATGGGCTGGATGAATGGACGGTAAGGTGGATAGAAAACTGGCTGGATGGTCGTGCTCAACGGGTAGTGATCAATGGCTCCATGTCTAGTTGGCAGCCGGTATCAAGTGGAGTGCCCCAAGGGTCGGTGCTGGGGCCGGTTGTTCAATATCTTCATCAACGACCTGGAGGATGGTGTGGACTGCACCCTTAGCAAGTTTGCAGATGACACTAAACTGGGAGGAGTGGTTGATATGCTGGAGGGTAGGGACAGGATACAGAGGGACCTAGACAAATTAGAGGATTGGGCCAAAAGAAATCTGATGAGGTTCAACAAGGACAAGTGCAGAGTCCTGCACTTAGGACGGAAGAATCCCATGCACTGCTACAGACTAGGGACCGAATGGCTGGGCAGCAGTTCTGCAGAAAAGGACCTAGGGGTTACAGTGGACGAAAAGCTGAATATGAGTCAACAGTGTGCCCTTGTTGCCAAGAAGGCTAACGGCATTTTGGGCTGTATAAGTAGGGGCATTTCCAGCAGATCGAGGGACGTGATTATTCCCCTCTATTCGGCACTGGTGAGGCCTCATTTGGAGTACTGTGTCCAGTTTTGGGCCCCATACTACAAGAAGGATGTGGATAAATTGGAAAGAGTCCAGCGGAGGGCAACAAAAATGATTAGGGGGCTGGAGCACATGACTTATGAGGAGAGGCTGAGGGAACTGGGATTGTTTAGCCTGCAGAAGAGAAGAGTGAGGGGGGATTTGATAGCTGCTTTCAACTAGCTAAAAGGGGGTTCCAAAGAGGCTGGATCTAGACTGTTCTCAGTGGTAGAAGATGACAGAACAAGGAGTAATGGTCTCAAGTTGCAGAGGGGGAGGTTTAGGTTGGATATTAGGAAAAACTTTTTCACTAGTAGGGTGGTGAAGCACTGGAATGGGTTACCTAGGGAGGTGGTGGAATCTCCTTCCTTAGAAGTTTTTAAGGTCAGGCTTGACAAAGCCCTGGCTGGGATGATCTAGTTGGGGTTGGTCCTGCTTTGAACAGGGGGTTGGACTAGATGTCCTCCTGAGGTCCCTTCCAACCCTGAGATTCTATGATTCTATGTGCATTCTGTAAGCTGTCCACAGGAACAAGATCATTCACCTTCAGACATTCAATGGGGAGTTCAATAGTTCAGAGGGATAAATACCAGGGAGGGAGAGGAATTATTTAAGCTCAGTACCAATGTGGACACAAGAACAAGTGGATATAAACTGGCCATCAGGAAGTTTAGACTTGAAATTAGACTAAGGTTTCTAACCATCAGAGGAGTGAAGTTCTGGAACAGCCTTCCAAGGGGAGCAGTGGGGGAAAAAGACATATCTGGCTTCAAGACTAAGCTTGATAAGTTTATGGAGAAGATGGTGTGATGGGATAGCCTAATTCTGGCAATTAATTGATCTTTGACTATTAGCAGTAAATATGCCCAATGGCCTGTGATGGAATGTTAGTGGGATCTGAGTTACTACAGAGAATTCTTTCCTGGGTGTCTGGCTGGTAAGTCTTGCCCACATGCTCAGGGTTTAGCTGATCGCCATATTTGGTGTCGGGAAGGAATTTTCCTCCAGGGCAGATTGGCAGAGGCCCTGGGGGTTTTTCGCCTTCCTCTGTAGCCTGGGGCACGGGTCACTTGCTGGAGGATTCTCTGGATGATTCTCTGCACTTTGAAGTCTTTAAACCATGATTTGAGGACTTCAGTAGCTCAGACATAGGTTAGGGGTTTATTCCAGGAGTGGGTGGGTGAGATTCTGTGGCCTGCGTTGTGCAGGAGGTCAGACTAGATGATCATAATGGTCCCTTCTGACCTTAAAGTCTGAATCTAAATCATTGATGTTACACAGCAACAAATGAGAGCAGCCTTTGGCCCGCAGAGTATTTTGTCCTGTGTTCATGCTGGGTGAAGATTATTTACACTTGTTTGGTTTTTATACCGATAGTGTGCGCCAGGGTACCAAGGAGTCAACTGTGAGTACGAAGTGGATGAGTGCCAGTTCCAGCCCTGCCAGAATGGAGGAACCTGCATTGATCTTGTCAATCATTTCATGTGCTCCTGTCCACCAGGAACTCGGGGTAGGAAACTCAGCAATTATGTAAAAGCTACAAGAGGCACTTTCTGTTCTGGTGAATTGGCTTTAATGCTATAGAGTCCCCAGGGCTTATCGTACTTTCTCCTGAAGAGGGCTGTTGAGTCAAGCCCTCTGAGTGCCTAAGAGTCACAAATACCTTCCCTGTTACCTTTAAAAAAGGAACTGGATAAATTATAATATCAGGAATTATTTTAGCCAGGATGGTATTAGCTGAGTAAAAAGTGTGTTTCGTGCTTGCATAACTCCAGTGTCCTTTGTTCTTCAAGTTCTTTCAGTCTCCACTTAACCTCAGTCACGGAATCCTTTTGTGGGAAGGAAGTTTGAACAAATCTGGTCTAACCTGTTCCACTGCAGCCAGACTGATTTTGATTACCCCATAGTCATCTAACAGTTGGCAAGCTTGTATATTTCAGTGACGGTGATTCCATAACCTCCATTGATAGCGTGTTTGATACAGCATTTGTTCAATTTAATCTCCATTTTCCCTCCTATACATTAGGATACTAGTGTTCGTTTTGCCATAGTAGATATAGAGAAAGGTGTTATAAAGTGCACACGGGATCAAATGTTTTCACTAGTCAGCAAATACTTATCTCCTCTTAGTCAGTTTCCAAACTAAACATGCCCAGTTCATTCAGCTTTTCTGCATAGATTTTGTTTCCCAAACCAGTTATAAACTTTTTATCTTCCTCTGAATCTTCTTCAGTTTCTTTTCTGAAATGTGACGCCCTTACTGGAGCACAGTTCTCCAGGTAAGGCTAAATTTCTGCCAGGTAGAGCTGAGGTCTCTTCCAACCCTAATATTCTATGATTCTATGAAGATAGCTATTGCCATGCACATATTGGGAGTGGCCAAACAAAAGGAGCTGGCAATTTCTGGCATTGTCTGTTCAACTGGCAAGAATATTTTCCAGTTGGTCACTTATTCATAACCCAGTGTATCTGAGTCTTGACCATTCGCAAACTGTGCTCATGTTTTTTGGTTGGAGATCAAAATCTGCTGAGTTTCCAGTGCATCCATACTTATAAGGTCTAAACTAGGAACTTACATTGGGATAGCAATGTCTCTCAGGGGTGTGAAAAATCCACCCCCTTGAGAGAGACAGCTATACCAATCTTCCCCCCGGTGTAGACAGCGCTAGGTTGATGGAAGAATTCTTTCGATGGGAGAAGCCCTCCCATTAGTATAGGTAGTATCTACACTGAAGTGCTACAGCTGCTATGTTGTAGTGTTTTAAGTGTAAACATGCCCTAAGAAAACAATGAGTGACATAACAAGTCATAATATGGCTCTTGTGACTTTTTCGTTTGCAATTGTATTTTTTTCAAATGGCCAGAATGTATTTAGAAATTCATTATTTGCAACTGATTTTACTTGTTGGTATAGGTTAACTGCTATAACTAAAATGCTCTCTTTGTCACGAGATCAAATACATTAGCAAATTAACAACATTGGATAAGACAATTTACATTACAAATGATTATAATGCATTTGTAATCATTATATAGTGGTTTTACCGCTAATAGAAATAAAATATTGGAATATACGTTTTGGCAGATGTTCAACTTATGCTTATTAGAAGAGTCTGAAACCAAAAGAAAACTAAAATGTATATGTGCACACAAAACCCAATATTTAAATTAGATATCACATGTAACAACATATGGCTTAGTTTTATCCATATGTATGATATGGACATATTATGCTGTCTTCCCACTGACCATCTTATCACCCCCCTTCTGATAGCCCAAACAGCCTCTGTCACTCCCCCTATACTTTTCTATGGCACAGTCTGCCTCCATACTTTCGTAGATAATCAGAATTTATACAATTGAAGCTCTACTTTTACCTACAAATGCTATAATTTCATATCTTGGAAGTTTACTTTGGTATGTTTGCCTAGAAATCATTCAATTTAAATGTTATAGTACTCTCTCTGGGAGCATTAAGCCAATAATTCGATGGCAAATTAAGGGCCCAGTGCAGTGGTGCACTCTGGCTTCTTTGTGTTGTTCTGATAAGTCAGATTTGCAGCTGCTTTTTGTTATCTGACCAATACACTGCAGCTACTTTGCACTGCTCCAAAGGGGCTCAAATCAGCTGCTGTAACTGAATCTATCCCCAAAAGCTAAATGGAAGAAAAATGTAAGGTTGCTACTACTGAACCCACTAGAGATTACATGGTAGAATTCTCTCTTTCTCTCTCTCTTTTTTTCCCCCAAGTCTTCATATAGTTCAGTGGTTTGAGCATTGGCCTGCTAAACCCAGGGTTGTGAGTTCAATCCTTGAGGGGGCCATTTAGGGATCTGGGGCAAAAATTGCGGATTGGTCCTGCTTTGTGCAGGGGATTGGACTAGATGACTTTCTAAGGTCCCTTCCAACCCTGATATTCTATGATTCTATGATAAACTTCCCTATAGGAAATTCTTAAACAAAATTGCACTACAGTAGAGTTAAAGTTTAACAACATACTACTTCCATTCTGTCTTCTTCTTTGTCACCTGTTTTTCATAGAATATAGAATATCAGGGTTGGAAGGTGTGTTGATCCAAACTCTCATCATTAGGTTTCAGGGTTACCACCAAACTAAATTAATATTGGCAGTCTGTAGCCTTTCAAGTGACAATGCAGAACTGTCTGGCAGTGTTCAGCAAACAATCGCTCTGAAAGATAATTCCTCAAAGGTAGGACTAAATCAAATTTTCTAAAAAATATATATACCCTAAATTAAGTAAAAACGAAAGCCACTGGAAGTGCTCGAATGAAGTACCACTGAGACGTGGCTCGATCTACCCCACAGGTTCATTGGGGATGATCTGAGGCTGAAGTAAATGCATTGGGCAGGGATCCTAACCCAGGTGCGCCTGGGATTAAATGGAGGGTCAACTTTGGTAACTTGATTAATTATAAGAAATGAGGCCGTGACGCCTGAGGCTCTGGTTTCTCTCACTTGTTTTAACAGGCCGTCTTTGTGAGGAGAACATTGATGACTGTGCTTCAGATCTGGGAGGATCCCGTTGCTTTAATGGAGGACAGTGCATTGACCAAATTGGGGGCTACAGCTGCCACTGTCTCCCAGGCTTTGCAGGCGAGCGTTGTGAGGGGGATATTAATGAGTGCCTTTCCAACCCTTGTAACCCTCATGGTAGCCTAGACTGCATTCAGCTGGTCAATGATTATACATGCGTCTGTCGCAGTGCCTTCACCGGTGAGTACCTGGAAATGCTATCCCAGTTTCCCATTGACTGGATCAAAACATTATCCTTATTGTCCTGCCCTTCTCTAAGAGTTGTTAAGTTATTCAGTCCATTTCCGTGACAATCCATGATTGTTCCCCTGCACAGACTTCTGCCGTTTTAACCAGTCTGGTTTTAAGATCTTAGAGCAATGGGACTTCCGTAAATACCGCTGGAGAGAATTCCACAGCCTGATACACTTCACTGCCAGGAAGTTCTTTCCTGATATTCATCTCATCTATCCTAATCTCATATTCCTAGTTTTTCCCAATTAATTACCCTAAATCCTTTCCCTCCTTAGTGTTTACAATTATCTGAAGGGTGCACAACTCTCATTTCTGCTTCCCAGCACACTGCCATCTTAAGCAAGCCATACCTATTTAACTTTCTCCATAAATTCCTCCTTCCAAATCCATGATCAAATTTTTTGCCCTTTTCTTAACTGCTGCCAATTCTTTGATACCATTTTGGTGATATGGCCAGAATTGAATGTGGAACATGAGCTATATTGTACCGCTAGGTACTGTCCAGAGGGCGTTCTGCAGTTCCACCCCAGGTGCCAGGGTTCAGGGACACTTAGAGTTACAGAGTGAATGAGGCTGCAGACTGGTGGAGGGTCTGTTGTCAGTGTCTCGTCTTGAAAAATAAAGGGAGGGTTGAGCAGCCATTTGATTTTAACTTTGTGTGCTCTCCTTCCCTTGTGTGTCTGCTTCTCAGGTCGTCGCTGTGAGACCGTAACAGATGTGTGTCCCCAGCAGCCTTGTCAGAATGGCGGTACTTGTGCTATTGCCAGTCATGTGCCTGATGGGTTCATCTGCCAGTGTCCTCCAGTAAGTGCCATGCCCTTACATGGCATGTTTTAGCCCAGACATCCCCACGTTTTCTGGCTTTATTGTACAGTAAGTCCCGGTGGCAGCAGGTAGTTAGCCCTGTCAGTTAGTGCCCGCTCATGAGCAGTGCAAAGATCCTCAAAGCCTCCATCAAACTGCTTATTCGTTGAGTATCACTAGCACTGATCCCTGCTGTAGAGGAAGTGTGCACCCTCTGAACTTTGTGGGAAGCTGTGTCCATTGGAACTGTATTAGCATCCATGTGCCTCCCAGGTGAGCATAGGAGTGCAGCCCCACCCACCAGTCAGTTCCTTCTGAATGCCACAGGTAGTAAACTGAGATTTGCCATTCCCAACCCTAGCAGTACCCTTCTGAGAAAGCTTAGCCAACTTCTCTGGCCTAAAGATAGTTTTAGATATTTAGTGTTAGGTTGTTTGCTACTCTGTTGAGTACTTGTTTACACAGAACTCCACTGAGCCCTTTTCATGAATAAAAAGCAAAAGAAAATGTGTTCCAGCTTGTCAAAACCAGGTGCACACGTAACTTCATGCAGTGATCAATCCTGGGAAATGTCAGCCCCAAAGGTGTGAAAATTCTTGACAATTATCATCTTGTGAGAAAATGAGATTATGATGGAGATTGTCTTGCAACCTTAACTGTAACACATGCACTTCAAGGGTGCACTATGGACTTGTAAGGCAAGGCCAGATAGATACGCTTCTTGGTGTAGGGACCAGTTCCTTGGTGGGCTTTCTGCTCAAAGTTCTGTAGGTTCCAGGAACCAGTGTGTCTGTGGTTAGATCTAGGAAAGCTCCATAAATTCCTGGGGTAGGAACACAGGAGTTGACATGGGGGTTGGGTCTGTGAAATAGATAAACTCATGTTTGTTCCCCCTTGTGCATGACATAACCAAAATCTCTTCTCCAGCCCTAAGAACATTAATCGGTCTGATCGCCTCACTTTTCTCATAGGGTTATTCTGGCTTTAAATGTGAGTTTGGCAGCCACAGTGCCTGTGGGCAAGTGAAATGCAAGAAAGGGGAGCAATGCATCCAGACATCCTCTGGGCCCCGATGTTACTGCCCAAAGCTCTCAGCTGGCACGGCATGCCAGACTGGTACAGGCTGTGCCAGTGCACCATGCCAGAATGGTGGAAGCTGCCATCCCAGGACTCAACCACCTTTCTACTACTGCCAGTGTCCTGATCAGTCTGAAGGCAGCCAGTGTGAACGCTCAGTGGGCCCCAGCCAACAGCCGCTGGGCTGTCTGGGCCAACACTGTGCAGAAAGAGCAAAAGATGGCTACTGCGACGAGGACTGTAACACGCACGCCTGCCAGTGGGATGGAGGTGACTGTTCCCTGACAGTGGAGGATCCCTGGGCCAACTGCTCTTCCTCGCTGCACTGCTGGCAGCACTTCAATGGCCAGTGCGACGAGCTCTGTAACACGCCCGAGTGCCTCTTCGACAACTTCAAGTGTCAGCCAAATAGCAAGCTATGCAAGTAAGGCCTGCTCCTGACTGCTGGGATCTCGGTAACTAACACAAAGCTCTCGCTAGTGCTTCTAACAGCTTGAATGCTTGGCCTGTGCTGCCTCTCCCCCTGCAGCCCTGGGAAGGGCGTGTGCTCTCTGCACTCTCGCTAGGCCCCCCCCCGCATCAAGGAACTGTCCCTCTCTCATCTGTTTTTCAGCTTTCTTTGGAAAGAACTTTTGGAAGATGTGTGCCCCCAGGCAAAGTTACATAGTCTGCTCAGTGACACCGCATGCTAAGCTGCTTACTGAACATATTGCAAAGTCTGCACCTCTCTCCTACTTCCCAAAGAAACTCAAACTGGAGCAAACCCCTCCAACCAGAGCAGTGTTTCTTGAGGTCCTGGGGGAAATGAACATATGTGTGTCTTTGTGTTCTGGATCCCACCCCACACAAACCTGGCACAGGAGTAAAACCTACAGCTGAACTCCTGGGGTGCTCCTTTCTAATCACTAGCAGGCAGCAGGTGCTGCAGCTTCGCCGTGGTAACCGGTCGCTTGATCCCAGTGCTGGGTGCAGGACTGTTTACTGGACTGAGCAATTCTCATCCTTTAACAAAACCAGATGACCTACAGGTATTAGATCTCCTCCACCCACTCAGACACAGAGTTGGGGCCAGTTTGCAAGCAGTACCCCAGAGGTGAAATACCTCACCCGATACGCCACAGCCCCTCCAGTTTCCTCCTCAGCCTGACCCCAGACTGGAGCTGATTAGCTAGTGGGGAAAGGTTTGTATTCTGTTCTGCAGGCCCCAGACTAGAGGTACAATGAAACACCGGTGTGCTGCTGTTTGTAACCCCGTGCTCCTCTCCTAGGTATGATAAGTACTGTGCAGATCACTATGCGGACGGGCGCTGTGACCAGGGCTGTAACAGTGAGGAGTGTGGCTGGGATGGCCTGGACTGCGCTGGTGACAAAGCTGAGAAACTGGCAGAAGGGACCCTTATTATTGTGGTTCTGATGCCCCCTGATGAGCTGCTCAGTGATGCCCGTAGTTTCCTGCGGACTTTAGGATCCCTTCTTCATACCAACCTGAGAATAAAACTGGACTCACAGGGAAACCCCATGGTGTACCCGTACTATGGGGAGAGGCCGGCATCACGGAGTCGACGATCACTCTCAGGCATTCGCAAGCTCAGAGAACTTGAACAGGAGGTCATTGGGTGAGTGAATTTCTTTGTGCATCACTAGTGAGACTGTATTGATAGGTACTGTGGGTGCGAGATGTGTTCAAATGTATGCAGTATTTGTGGCCTAAAATGTGTCTATGTTCTGCCACAGGAGGAGTATAAAACTATTGAGATTGCTAAATACAATGCTAGGCTGGAAGAATGAACCTGGGAGACTAAATTTTAACTGAGGGATGCACCATTTAGAAGGACCAATTCTCTCTTCCTTTGCTTACTCCTCTGCACTTTAATTCTGTTCCTGCAGCACGAAGGTGTTCCTGGAAATTGACAACCGCCAATGTATTGAAGATTCAGACCAGTGCTTTAAGAGCACAGAAGCTGCTGCAGCTCTCTTAGCAGCTCAAGCCATTAAGGGCATGCTACCCTACCCCTTCGTGTCTGTCCAAAGTAAGTAAAGTTGGAAGAGATGGGGGGATATGTCTGGCGCATGAAAGAAGTAAATGCTTGATTTAATATATGAAATGGCATGTTTTAATTGTTGATCAGCACTTCAACACCTGCCTGCACCTTACTGTTAAAATACAGCTTCTTGAATCCTGCGAAAAACTTAGTCATATTGTGGGCTAATTTACTGACCCCTTGCAGTATTACAGGTATGTGTGGCCGTTGTGTGCATGTGTGGTACACTTTGTGTAATGAATTTTTTTATATTTTATAGTGTGGAGTGTAAAACGAGTTGTAAAACACATATGTGGAGGTGATAAGTTGCAGAGCCATGTGAGAGATTTATCACACACCTTTGACCATCAGATCTGTCTGCTAGAACTCATTCAAACATTCCAAACGCCCTGAGAAGATTTAAATAGGTGCCTTTAATAAAAATTCAGCCTGCCAGAAATTTCCTCTTCTCCAATACAGAATTTCCTTAGATTCCACCAGAACTTGAGCCTTGGTTACAAGATTTAGCACTTGACCAGAAACTACTTCCGGGGAGGGGTAGCTCAGTGGTTTGAGCATTGGCCTGCTAAACCCAGGGGTGTGAGTTCAATCCTTGAGGGGACCATTTAGGGATCTGGGGCAAAAATCTGTCAGGGGACAGTACTTGGTCCTGCTAGTGAAGGCAGGGGATTGGACTCGATGACCTTTCAAGGTCCTTCCAGTTCTATGAGATAGGCATATCTCCATATATTTATATTTATTTATATTTACTTCTTTATACCTAGTAGTGTTGTGACTTTAAAATCTGATCTCTCAAACTTGATTTGGGAATGGATATCTTGAGCCAGCTGGGCAAAGAACAGGAACTTTTTAAAAAGAACAGGATCTTCGTCAAAGCAACTGAGTGCACCATTGAAGATCTTGTTCATGGAAGCCGTGTGCAGCTTATTCAGGATCTCTACGAACTGTTACATTTACACGTGATGTCGTATGAACAAGCTGTGCACTTCTTCAAAATTTGCTTTCTGCAGCCCTACAACCTTTTAAAACACGCACTCTGAAAAACATGCAACAAAGGCTAGATGATAGCATGAAAGTGCTGTGTTCATTGTACAGTTATAATGGCTTGTCAGAACTTACTGTGCATAGCCAGAGTCTGAACTTCCTAAGGCCTTGGCGTCCTTTATTTTAAACCCACCATGAAGTAGAGAAAAATCACTGCCTTCATGAAGAAGGAAACCCTATGTACAAAAAGAGCAAAGGAGGATTGAAGGCTGATGTCCAGAAAAGCACTTAACTTGCTGTATTTTAATTGGGATTTTTAGGTGAACCTTGGCTACCAAAGAAGACCCAGTTGCTTTACCTACTTGCTGTGGCAGCTGTGATCATCCTTTTTATCCTGTTGTTGGGTGTGCTTGTGGCAAAGAGAAAGCGCAAGCATGGCTCCCTCTGGCTTCCGGAGGGCTTTGTTCTACGCCGGGACCCCAGTAACCACAAGCGCAGAGAGCCAGTTGGGGAAGATGCAGTTGGACTGAAGTAAGTCTGTATTGGGTCATTAAACGCCTTTATGCTAATGTGTGCTAGGTTGTTGGGAGCCAACCAAACCACCATGTAGTGCATAAATCCCTAATTAAAGGTACTTAAAACTTTGGGCGGTGGGGTGAATTTACACATCAGGCTAAAATTTCTCATGCTTTTTCTCTGTTCAGATGTTCAATTGAGATGGTCTTTCATTTGATAATTCATATAATGTCACAGATGGAAGTCCCAGCTCATGGATAAATTTAAAACTAGATTGCATCAAGCACCAGAAAACCCATTGTAGGTAACAGTCTTGCACTACCCTCTAGGGGATGGACTGGATGTTACCTAACAGGGTTGGTGTCTGACTCTGTGAATTTTAAATCACGAAGCGTGATTGTGCAGAAATAACGAAATGTCTGAAAATCGCATGCTCTTTATTCACTTTGCTTGACTTTCCACTGAATTAACCAAGTGCAGAGCTCTGGATGTACCCTACTATCACTGGCTTGTTGAAATAAGTGCAGATAAATGGGCCATATTCATCCATGATGAAACACTATAGAAGTCAAAAGTCAATAAATGGTCCAGTGTGTGTGTTTTAATGAAGGATTAATGATGCTGAAAACACGTCTCTCTAACTTACTGATACTTACCAGCAGTGTGGCTTTGGTCCCCCTCTAGTGTCTAGAAAGGTTTACTGTCTCCAAGCTAATGGACCAGTCCTATAGCTAATGCAGTACAGGCAAGTGCTTTTAAGCCAGAGGTCAGGGTTCAGTCCTGGCAGATAACCCAGTCAGGGGACTTTGCTGCATTTACACATTTATTTCAATGTTTAGCCATATAAACTGCTCCAAATTCAGAAATGTACAAATGAGCATATGTCTACTGGATATCTGGATATCCCGCCTCAGGCTCCTGCGTGAACACATTACATCTGCCCATTTACTGAAGCTGCACCTTTTCAGAAAGCAAGGACTTCAGTGCCCGAAGTTATCTCAATACAATGTTGGGGTTGAGAATTTACAAGTAAAAGCTAACGAAGTTCAGAGCTGTGGTTACCTAGGCGGCTGTCACTAGGCTCTCTTGTGTCCACTCTACTGCAGCAGCCACATAGCATGTTTCAGTTAAGATTGCCAAACAGTTCATTTCACAATCTTTCAGTTCACAGGGCAGCGTGCTAACTGCACCGTCCCTTCGGTCACTCCCCTGGCATCCCTAGCCAGCTCTGCAGGCCAGTCTTCTGAGTATGGGAGCAGTGGCTGCCTTGCATTGGCAGGTGTTGTTATACAGACAAAACTACACAGGATCGTTTCAGGGGACAAGACAAGATGTCACATTTATTATAACATAATTTGGTTTATGACCAATAACTAATACCTATGTATATACACACACACATCAAATGTTCTGCAGCTGCTAGACAGTTACCAGTCCTGATTGTAGCTTGAGTTCGTGGCTTGGGTTCGTTGTTTGTGGCAGCTAACTGGCCAAGAAAGCCGGGCACAAGGAAGAGCTGGGTCTGTGTTGGGCATGCACCGATGCCCAACGATGCTGGCAGCAGAACATTACCCTCCAAGTCTTCCATCTCACCCATCCTTTCTCTTCTAGGCTTTTAGTTTGAATCCAGAGTTTATAGGTCTTGCTGTGTCACGCTGCCTCTGGAGTCGGTGTGATTGATCACCTGTCAATTGCAGACGTGACTTTCAGCCTTGGACCTGGCTTTGATGTTCCTTCAATTGTACCTTTGTTCTTTTCTCTTTAGGGTCGACTCTTCTTGCTTTGTCAGAGCTGTTTTCTGCATCTTCAGCCATTGGTGTTTAAACTTTATTTCATCAGGACAGGCTGGGGCTGGAGGTTGATTCCATCATCCATACATACCTCATTCACACATCTAAACTAAACTAACAAGGTTACATCAGGGGTTTTGCAAAATAAAGGTTGCAGCAGGTTTTTACAAAATGGAGTGAGCATTTTAAAATGGAGTTTGAGTTACAATATGGACAAGTGTAAGGAATGGCAAACAGTGAACAGAAGTTACAATATAGACAAGTATAATGAATGGCAAACAGTGAGCAGAAGTTACAATGTTGAAACAGTGCAAGTTCCAGTGATTTAAGCAGCAATTGGATTGAAAGTGAAACTTACAAGGGCAGCTGGCTGAACAGCTATGGCTCTTAACAAGCAGCTTAATTGTCAGTTAGCCAGTTATTGGGGTACCTGGTTTTATGAATGAATGTAGTTTCATTCATAAAACTTTACTTATGAAGTTATATTAATAATAGTAATTAAAGAAAAGAAAATTTCATTCTTCAGCTCTACAGTGTGCTAGGTGGGAGAAGGCTCCTCGCTCATTGGTGCTGGCTACAGAGATTGTTCTTGCCTCTGCTACTTGTGTTGGGGAAAGCTGATTCTTTATGGAGGGCTATGAGTGTTTGCCAGCATTCCAAACCTGCTTGCTTGTGGTTTCCCAGGCAAGGGGGAACACTAATGCTGGGAAGTTTTGACCCCAGGGACAGAGAAATGTAGTCACTGGACATGTTTGAAAGAAAGGCTTATCCCTCAGTGTCCAAAACTTTGTGTTGTCAGTTATCAGGCCAGATAAAACACTTGGCTCTGGTCAAAAGCTGCCTCTAAGGCCCAGCGCATCTGAGGCTAAGACACAGGCATTTTCAGGGCTAAAAGCCAGGAGATGTCCAAACATTCCCTCAGGACTGCATTTGATATCTGATGTTGCTGCCAGGTCTCTGGCTACACCAGCCCACTTGAAATGTTCCTGAATTCTCTTCTTTGTGGCCAGGCAAGGGTTATGAACTTGCCTTTGAAGGCGCAGACCTCTTCGCTTCCAGGAAAGTTGAAGTCTTGTAAAAACTGAAAGCTACAAAATCCATGGCCAGGACTCTGGGCTTCATTCAGCCTGTTTCAGGCAATGTTTGTTTTGATACTTTGGGGCCAGTCACATTAATCCTATAGGAGTTGGCTACCAACAGAGGACACTCCTTGGAGAATATAAAGACCTTCCCTGGCTGCTGGTGGGGTGCACATTGGCAACAAACTTGAGGGTGCACTGATGGACCCAGAGCCAGTACTCCAGTACCCAGATCCTTTTCCTTTCTCTTCTACCCCAGCTTTGGAGACCAGTTGACCTAGCTGACAAAGGGGGTGCTATTTGTTTGGGTTTTGGAGTTTATCACACTGGAGTACTCATACAGTGTAAAGCCAGGCCAATATCCAACCCTCCTTCCTTTTCTAGGGCTCCCTCATATGGGGAATTTTTGCAAGAGGCAGACATGGCTCTGATAGAAATAGGAGCTGCAGAACTGATGCCAGAGCTTTACAGAGGGACAGGATTTTATTCCTGAGATTTTCTCATCAACAAAAAAAAAAATCAGCCTAGCCCCTATTCTGTCCTTCTCCAAATGGAATGAATAACTGAGGAAAGTCTCATTCTGCATGGCTTCTCTGTGCACCATAATCCCTGCTTACAAGCCCCATGTGGGTTTTAGGCCTTTGGCCTTAAAAGTGCTTGCTTTTGCCTCCCAATATGGAAGAAACATGTCAGGTTCTTGGTGGGTAAGAAATGAATAGTGCAAGGTCCTTCCCTGTACACTGGGTATTGACATGGTGCATTGAAGTGATTGCGATTCATCTGTTGCAGGAGTATCCATATCTGGGCAAATGGCTCATCAGAGCTCAGTCTAACAGCAGGGTAGTTCACATTGCTGCAGGAGGCCTGCACCACCTTCAGATCTGAAGTTAAATCTGCATTCATCCCATTTTACATCCTACCCCTCATAAGGGCCACTCTGGATTCCACCAGGTCTCCAGCCTGCTTGCTGCAGGACAATTTCTGAGATCTCATCCCAGGCTAGATGGCAAAAAGCCTTTACCAGTCTCAGGTTCAGTGTGTTATGCAAGGCTATGGATGCCACCTTTGCAAGGGTGATTAAATCAGATGTAAAGAGTGTTTAAAGTTTATCTAGGACAGTGTAACGGTGTGCGACTCACCACGTGGCACTTCCTGCTGGTCGTCCAGGGAATTAGCATTTCCAGGTGTCCTGCTTGTCGCTGGCCCCCGTGTCCCTCCCGGACCCCGGTGCCCCTTTGACTGGGGTGCTTCCCCCTGGCAGTACCTCCTCAGTCGCTGGGTCTCCCCTCCCAGGGGAACCCATCCACACTCTATCCTCACCTTGCCTCAGCCTATGGGCTACTGCCAGTCATCATCAAGCCCCCATCCCCTGGGACAGACTGCAGTCTGTATTAGCCAATCATCATAGGCAAGGGAGGTTTGGACCTGCTGCCTTTACCTAGCCCCAGTACCTCCATGGCTCTTGGACAAGGCCCTGCAGCCTGGGGAGTTGCCCACCTGGAGCTCCCCAGCGTTTCTGGCCTTTCCCCAGCCCCGCTTCACTCCGGTGCCCTTAGGCTCCCCAGGCAGCTAGGCCCATCTCCCTCCTCAGCTAGAGGGAGACTTCCTGAGCTCCTAGCTCACAGCCCTTATATAAGGGCCAGCTGTGCCTACTTCCCCAATCAGCTTGGGAGCTGCTTGCCCCCAGCCACAGCCCTCTCCTGGGCTGTTTTAAGCCCCTCCGGGCAGGAGCGGGTGACCACCCCACTACAGACAATATTTCCCCCTTAGCAGGTCAGGCTCCCTCTGTCCCAGTCATTGTATTCTCCGTACTACTCCCTGCTGGCTGTGGGAGCTGTCTCTCCACCAGGTCCACGGTCATCACTGCCACATCCACCTGGGCAATCTCTGACACAGTCTGGCTCCCAGGTACCCCTTTTCAATCCGCCTTTTCCTAAGTGGGTAATATCTTCTTACACGGCCCTCCTCATGGCATCAACAGGAAGCCCTCTGCCTCCTTTTGGCCATGGGCCTCCCATGTTCCTTCCCTTGCTTAGCCACTTCCCCGGGGCCAGTCTGGACGCCACAGCTGAGATCCGGACACTCCCTTCGCAGGTGCTCCTGTTGCTCACAGGGCCAACACGCCCATCCCTTCCCTGTTCTCCCCACAGGTGGGGCTCTCCTGGGTTCTACCTTCCTCCTGTTCTCTGGGTGAGGTTTTGGTCGCCTATCCCTGTAGGGGCACTCTGTCTTCCAGTGTACTTGTTGCCCACAGGTATAGCATCCTCCCAGCCTCCTGTTCCAGGTGCCTTGCATCCCTTCTTGCTCTGTGCAGTTTCTATGGACTCCCCTTCGCAGCAACTTGAATAGGTTCAGCTGCTGCTCTGCTAGCTGGGTCATATAGGCCTGCAGGTACTCTTGTGCCTCCCATGGTCTCTGTTGGGTTTTGAATACCTGGAGCAGCAGGATCTGAAGCTGCCCTTGCTGCTTGTTGGCCCCTTTTCGCAGGGGCACCAACTTTGAAGTCCAGTCTGGGAGAGTATATAAGCCCTCAGCAAAACATGCTTCCAAATATTGTGTCTCCATTGTCTCTCCAACTCCACTGTCTTTCAGATATAGTCTCTGCAATCTCTGGGATGGGCAATTGTCCCTGAAGTCTCTATCCTTCCCTTATATCAGGAGTGACCGTCTGCCCACACTCTCCCACATGTGACAGGGTGTGACTCACCAGTCTGGCACTGCCTGCTGGCCGTCCCACGGATCAGCAGGTGGTGCCTCACCCGCTGTCACTTCTGCTCCTGGACCCATGTCGCTCCAAGAACCACACCGTCCTCTTCAGGACACAGCCCTCCAGTTGTGCCACACACTGTGCTCCCCCTTCTTGGGGACAGTACCGCAGTTTGATTGTCCAGCCACTTCCTCAGTGGCAAGTGGGGGAGGGACCCAGTACTCCAAGTCCCCGCCCAGGGACCCTATAGATGGCAGCCACAGCACTATCTTCGCCCTTATCTCAGGGCCTTAGCAGGCTAGCAGTCAGCTGGGAGTTCGCTCTCACTCCCCTTATCCTGCCCAGCACTGCTCTGTCCAAGGTGCTAGCTTTTTTTCCTCCTGCAAGGCAGCCAGTCCTCCCTCCTTGAGCTCCAGGGAGCAACTGAACCTGCACTGCCCTGGAGCTCTTCTTATATGGGCCTGTCCGTCCCTGATTGGCTGCTTTCCACACAGCCCCTCTCCTATTGGCTGCTTTCCATGCAGCCTCCCTAGGGCTCCATTAACCCCTTACCAATCTGTGTGGTGCAGACGCCCTATCACACACACACAACAAGTTAAACTTAGAGTGTTAGTGATTCCGCTCTCACTTTGTCAGTCTGCAATGTGACACGTGTTCTCCCATTTATTTAGGAATCTGTCAGTTCAAGCTACAGAGAGTAATTTGACTGATTGCAGTCCCAGCGAGCACTGGACCGGCAATGGAGGACCTCCGCCTAAGAGAGCAAAGGTAAGAGGTGCTAGGCATTGAACACTGCCTTCTAACCACTGAGACTCTGCTTGTTCTACCTGGGATAAGGTTTGGTACTTCTGTAACATGCCCCTCCCCTCAAAATACCCCCTTAACCCTGAACGTCTAAAAACCTTCTAAGAGTTAACACTGTCCAAACCGCAAATCTTAAATTCAGGGCAGCTGCTCCAGTGCAGAACAGGAACAAAATCACTTCATGCCAGAGCCCCTTCTCATACAGACCTCCAAACTCTAAAGGAGGAAAGAGAAGCTTTGCCAATGCTAATCTGTTTGTAAATCCAGGTCAGTTCTTGCACAGTGGGAACTTCAACTTCAAGAATGCCACGCTGAGTAAATGGAGACGCTTGTTTAAAAAAACAGTTTTGAAAATATCTGCTGCTATTTGACTGGTTTTTGAAGTGAATTTCTATTTTCCTTTTGCAGGCTGAAGACCAAGCTTTGCTGTCAGACGGAGAGGAGCAGGTAGATCAGCGCCAGTGGACACAGCAACACCTAGAGGCAGCTGACATCTGTGGGACCCCATCTCTAGCCCTTACACCACCGCAGGAGGATCAGGAAGTGGATGGGCTGGATGTCAATGTCAGAGGGCCAGGTCAGTACACTGTGTCTGGGGTAAACTGTAGCACTACGTACAACTCCCAACGTTGGAACAACCGCACCTTAAACAGTGAGAACTTGTAGTCCTCATGCAGGGTAAAGATGCAGAACATGCAGAGACACCAGCAAAATTACACAAAGTTTGACCAAGAGCTAAGGCGAGAGGGAGAGACCTACTGTGCAGTCCAGAAAAAAGTCTCTGGGGAGACAGACTCGTGGTCTGCACTGCTTGGAGTATAGCGTGAAATAAAGGAAGGGAATTCACAGTATCAGAAAATGGTAGGACAAGGAACAATAAATAAAGACAGTCTAGGAAGTCCATTAAGGCACTAAAACTCCCAGAAGAGGTGGTCAAGGTACCATTGCAGCAGAGATGAAGGATAAATTGCTATACTGGAAATAATCAAGAGCAGTGGTGCTGGAACCCCTTTAATAGTGGGGGTGCTGAAAGCCATCTTCCTTGTCCCTGTCTGTGTGCCCCCCCATCCCAGCTGGGGCTGGGAGCAGTGCCGTGCCATGTCAGTCCCGTGCCAGGAGGGGGGGGACCCGGACAGGAGTAAGGGGGCAAAGGCTGGGGGTAGGCACAGGGCCAGGAGCGGAGCCCCGGGCATGGGGCCTGCAGTCAGGACCCTGCATGTGGGGCCAGTAGCAGAGCCCCAGCCGTGGGGTCAGCGGTCGGGACCCTGGGAGCAGAGCCCTGGGAGTGGGGAGCTAGGTGCGCGGGCATAGGGCCAGTGGCCAGGGAGCGGGGCCAGCACCCCAAGAGCAGAGCCAGGGGAGTGGGGCTTCAGGCACAGGGCCAGCAGCCGGGAAGCGGGCTGGCAGCTGGGACCCAAGCCAAGCCCTGGGCTGGGGAGTGGAGGCCTGAGTGCTGGGCCACTGGCCCCGCGTAATACCTGGGGGTTCTGCAGCACCCCCCGCACCCGAGTTCCTGCACCTATGACCAAGAGCTCATCTAGTCTGGTAGCGGTGTTACTGCACTGATCTGTGCCAGCAACAGCTGAGAGGCAGTTGAGCAGGGTTATACTCCACAAGAGCATGTAGTCTGCGTAGAAGGGTGGGGGGATTTCCTTCTGACATTAGAGCATGAGTTTATACCATTAATCTGCACAAACAAGAAGACATCTACTTAACAAGCAGTCTCGGTCAGCTGTGTATATATGACATTCTGCTGTCTCCTAGGGACAGAGGAATAATATTACAGCAGATACTGTAGTGGTCTTATGTTCTCGGATATGTCCTCACCTTGAGTACCAAGATCAGTTTTGGTCACCATAAGTCCTTGTGACTTTCATCTTTTCTGTTACTGGCAGTCTCCTGACTAGAGCATCAAGTGATCACCTAAGTTTAGGAAGAAACTTTCCCCTTATGCTCCAGTATTTCCCAGTTGACTAGATGCATTGAGAGTGTTCTGCTGGCCTTTGAAGTGGTTAGTTGAAGCTCTCTCATCAGCTTGCATGGCCCTGTGTGATCTGTTCTATGCTGAAGTGATTCCTGGGAGCAAGAGAATTGGCTGTGACTTTTATCCTGGCTGTACAGCACTAAAGATGATTTTCATTCGTATACTGTAATATCTGGGGCATGTTCTGGGATGTTCTTACTCTGGGCCTGGTCCAGTTCTCATCCAAATGTATGGGAGTCTTTCCATGGATTTTAATGATTATTAGATCCCCCTTCTTTTATTGCTGTGGTAACATCATCATATTTGCTTTCTGACCCCTGTGATAGCTACTAAGTGGGAAATGGTTATGAGCAGGAAAGTTTCCTTGGTGAGCATGGGGCCTAAACAATCAGCTTCTGCAGGCTCTAAGCTTTCATTTGAACTAAGTTCCTAGCCCTATGGTTGGGAAGAAAGCCTTCCAAATGTGAACAGTATAACACAGCGCAAACAGGTAAAATGGAACTGCATGTGCCGACGTGGAAGGAAGGGATTGTCACTGGCTCAGTGCACGTGCACAAAGGGAGAGGATATATGGTGCTGGGAACAGGCACAATCTGCTTTCCTTTGCTGTTATGCAGGTGTTAGCATTCAAACTTCTCTTCTGTTGCAGATGGGTGCACCCCACTCATGTTGGCATCTCTCCGTGTGGGCAGCTTTGAGTTTTGTGATGAAGATGAAGAAATTGAAGATTCTTCAGCAAATATAATAACAGACTTGATTTATCAAGGTGCCAACCTGCAGGCCCAAACGGACCGTACTGGGGAGATGGCACTGCACTTAGCAGCACGCTATTCAAGAGCAGATGCGGCAAAACGCTTACTAGATGCTGGTGCTGATGCTAATGTACGAGACAATATGGGCCGGTCTCCCCTTCATGCAGCCGTGGCAGCTGATGCACAGGGTGTCTTCCAGGTAAACCATTTAGGGAATCCCTTTTAGGACACTAGCTGAGATAGTGGCGTTAGGCAACTGCAATGCATGGCACATCTCCCTGCCCACCCAGAAAGATGTATCTGGGCATGTACTGTGTCCTTGGCTATCCTGCTGTCGGAGTGTGAGCAATGCATTGGCCCAAGGGTAAAAGGATGAAGGTTCTTTGTAGGTCTAGTTTCTTCTGATATTAGTAACTCAGGACTCCGCGCGCACACTATGTTGCACGTAATTATTCAGTTTTCACTTGCATTTTTGTTAGTATCTTGCATATTCTGAGTCCTCGTATTTCAGCCCTGATATTGCTGCATGAATACAAACATTTCTCTGAAGTGTCTTGTTAATTCTCAGTCTTGTTTCTTAATGGAATTGAAAAATCACTCTTCCCCTGTGCCTCAGATCCTGATCCGCAACAGAGTGACGGACCTGGATGTGCGGATGAATGATGGCACAACCCCACTAATTCTGGCTGCCCGGCTGGCTGTGGAAGGAATGGTGGCTGAGCTGATCAACTGTCAGGCTGATGTCAATGCAGTGGATGATCATGGTATTGCGGAGCTTGGGGGTTGAGGGCTTCTGTGTTCAGCACCATTTCTCAGGGTGTAGAATGGGAACGAGGAGCTAAAAGCTGACCTGTAGCATGAGCTATTAATAACACTGGAGCTAGCAGGATAAACAGGGTAGAGTGTGTCCTATATAGGTGGGTTCTGTGGTGATTAAGTGCAGCGCACTGCAGAATGACTGGCCATCATAGGGTGGGTTGTTTGGAGATGCCTGAAATGTATGGAGGAGAGTTGGGGGCGGGGAGGGGGACAGTGGTGACCGTTGTGCTGAGACTTTCTGCAGCATCTCACAAGCGTACAGAACACGAGACTCCTAGAGAGGCTGTCCCATTGCATGTAGTGAGATGGAGTCTCGTGGGAGGTTGGACTGAGACTTTCTGCAACGCGTCTTGAGGTTCTGGGTGTCATGGAAGGAGCCCGCAAGGACTTTCTGCAGCGTTGTGGGGACAGATGGGTGCATCACAGGTGGTCACACCAAGGTGTAGCACATCATGGAGGCTGCAGGGCTGACTACTGAACTGGGAAGAGTTGTAGGTTGCCAGGCTCGGCTGTTCCCTGAGAATGCTGTATTACACCTCTTCCACTTTGTTCATTGGTTTGTTGCTGAAGGGAATGAATTTCCCCACAGGTAAATCTGCTCTTCACTGGGCTGCTGCTGTTAACAATGTGGAGGCAACATTAGTGCTGCTGAAAAACGGAGCCAACAGAGACATGCAGGACAACAAGGTACAGTTGTGTATGCTCAGTAGGGCTGTCCCTTCACACATGGTCTGCACCACTGGTCACTCAGCCCCGTCTCTCTCCCACTAGCTCCATGCTTTGCAGTTGGGCCATTGCTGTTGGAAATGATCTAGGCCAAGATTTTTCAAAACTAGGTGCTTGAAGCGAGGCTTCTAAATCTACACTTAGGGAATTAACTGACTTGAATCTTCAAAAGTGCCAGGTACCCAGCCGCTTCTATTGACCTCGGGTCCCACTTCTCACTCCCTCTTAGCCAGGGCTCAGACTTTTTCACAGGTGAACCCAGGTCTTCCACATTCCAGTCCAGTGTCTAACGACAGGCTCAGTTCTTTATCCTGGCTAGTACAGCACTAAAGATGATTTTCATTCATATACTGTAATATGTGGGGCATGTTCTGGGACGTTCTTACTCTGGGCCTAGTCCAGTTCGCATCCAAATGTATGGGAGTCTTTCCATCAATTTTAATAACTGGGGGCTCAGTTCTTTCCCATACAAGCCTTTGCTGACTGTATTCTTGTTTGGTTCCCTTCCCACTCCCCCATTTCCAATGCAGGGAGTTTATTTCTCCCGTAGTTCACTGAGCAGTCCCTCCTGAAGCTGTGTTGGCTAGTTCCTGTCCCTTGGATTCTCTCTCAGTGGAATTATAGTAAGAATGTATTCCAGCTCTGTTCCACACTCACAGATTGCAGTTCCTCCTATTGCCCTTTGTTCAGTCGACATTGTTTCCCCTAGATCCACAATAACCACAAAGCTGTTGAGATGTCTCCTCTTTGTGCTTTCAGGAGGAGACACCACTGTTCCTGGCAGCGCGGGAAGGGAGTTTTGAAGCAGCTAAAATCCTGTTGGACCATTTTGCCAATCGAGACATCACAGACCACATGGATCGCCTCCCCCGAGATGTGGCACAGGACCGGATGCACCATGACATCGTGCACCTTCTGAATGAGTACAATTTGACCCATAGCCCTTCTGGGCACCCTGGCACCATGCTGAGCTCAGCCCTCTCGCCAGTGATCTGTGGCCCAAATAGATCCTTCATCAATTTGAAACATGCTTCCTTAAGCAAGAAGCCAAGAAAACCAAGTGCCAAAGGCCTGGTGCCCACAAATCTCTCCAAGGATGCAAAGCGGAAGGGGAAGAAAGCTGTGAGTGAAAGCAAGGGGCAATTTTCTGAGAGCTCAGTGACCCTCTCACCAGTTGATTCCCTGGAATCCCCCCATGCTTTTGTATCTGAACCAACATCATCTCCCGTGATGCCATCACCAGGGGTTTTACCTTCGTCCCCACACACGCAGCACACTGCCACATCAGTACAGGCTGCGCATGCCATGTCCTTCTCCAACCTCCATGAGCTGCAGCCCCTGGGATGTGGATCCAGCACCGTGCTTCCTTCAGTCAGCCAGCTGCTTTCACAGCACAGAATCACCCCTCCAAACTGTGGGCTCGATCGGCTCAGGCCAGTTAACATTTCTGCTGAATGGATGAGTCGTATGGAAATGAATGAATCCCAGTATAATGAGATGTTTGGCATGGTCCCCCAGGTAGTGCATTCTCACCCCAGCATGCCTCAGCAGAGTGGCATGATTCAAACCGATGTGAAGCACGGCGGAGTCTCCAGAGTGTCACTGCCACCTATTATGACTTTCCAGCTGATTCCCAAAGGTGGCATAAACCAGCAGGCCGTGCCCCAGCAGGCACAGGCAAACTGTGCTCAGAATATAGCTGGTCCTCTTAGTTCCATGTACCAGGTACCAGATCTAGCTCAGTTGCCAAGTGCCTCCTTTCCCATGGCAGTGATCCGTCAGCAGGATGGACAAGTAGCTCAGACAAACCGCCCAGCCTATCACCAGTTTCAGAGCTCAGTGGGAAAGTACCCCACTCCGCCATCTCAGCACAGCTACTCCTCCTCTGCCACAGAGAGGACTCCCAGCCATACCAGGCACTTGCCAGGGGAACACCCATATCTGACTCCATCACCTGAGTCACCTGATCAATGGTCAAGCTCGTCCCCACACTCTGCCTCAGATTGGTCTGATGTGGCCACCAGCCCCAGCCTTGGCAGCAACCAGCGAGGGCCTGCAGCACACGTGTCAGAGCAGCAGCGGAGCAGCATGCAGGTTTATGCCTGAAGAGATTAAAATGGCTGCTGAAGCTGAACTGGCTGCAGTTCTCATGACAGTCACCCAGGATGGAAATGAAGAACCATTTTAGTGTTCAAAAGTCGGAATGCGCCCATCCACCGTCCACCTTCCGTTGGAAGGACTGTGATTGCTGTAGGTTTTATGCTTCCCACATCAGAGAAGCTGGGGATGGAGAAAACCTGTTGGGCCACCTCTAGCCAGTTCCCCAAGGACTAGTGCGTGATTGCTCTCTACATGATACTCTCTAGACTTTGTCCAGTCTGCTTTTAAACTTATTTGAGAGACTGTTGCTCAGCTTAATGCTTCTTCTGTTTAGAGCTTCCTCATATTCAACCTCAAATAACTGTAATTTTACCCTATTGCTCTTCTGACACCCCCTTGGTACCATCCCAAATTCCTCTCTTTTCCCCACAACTACAGGTTCTGACTGTGATCTGAGCTATCACCCTCCTATGGCTCCCCCAGACCAATGTCCTGAACTCCCCCTGTCCGTTAACCAAAACGCCCCCATAGACATGAGGACAATTGTCTAGAGCCACCTCCCCCCACTGCCTAGCTCTTCCCTAACGCAATGCCCAGGCCCTCCTGAACCCTTGCCTACATGAGTGTGTGTACAATGTTGACTCTTCCAGCTGCCAGCCCCCGAATTATCCTCAGACAAGTCTACATGGCATTCTCCTCCTCTGAATACCTGGTCAGACTTCTACCTCAGTTTCTACCCCTCAAGCTCCCGTCTTCCACAGACAAGTCAGACCCCTCCTTCACACTACTCTGCAGTGAATGCCAGGGCTCAGGGCCAGCCCACAGAGGCACCTTGTCTCGAAGAGGAGACTGCCCAGAAAAGAAGCAGTAGTTCAGGAAAATCCTCTGCTTAAGCATGAGGAAATTTCCTAACCTCACACCACAAATTCCCGATCCCATTACACAGTATCACAGATAAGAGTCAAATGTGTTTGACTGTGGCACTCTCGAGTCCTGCAGGTTGGGTGTTGTGTCTCTCTGTGCTGTATCATGAGGTGGCAAGGTTGTAATCATGTATATGCAGCATTTTTGTCCTTTTGTACCATTCACCTGTGTTAATGTGACCCTCAATCCTGGGGATAGGGCATATTGCCCCTTTTATGCCCTTTGGAGGTGATCAGAACAGCCTAATACAGTGCTGTCCACTAGAAGGCGAGAATGCTAGAGTCTTCTTCCTAGGCTTTAGCTAGTTGCACCTCATCTAAAATTGGAAGTTGGTTAAGTTGGAGACCAAATAGTTCAGAAACCATCATCTGAAACATCTGAGCACATGGATTCATTGATTCTGCTCTATGCTTCAGCACGTACCAAAACTGCACACTTGTGATGCTGTTGCCTGTGTGATCCCACGAGACAAGTAGGAATTATACTGCAGCTTCCTCTAAATTTTTAGTGGGTTTACAGAACCCAGCTTTCATCGAGCCTTACCTGGATAACAGAGCTGCTTCTCCTCGTGTCCAGATCTCTGCACTGCCCTGTGAGAACATTTCACTGAAGGGTTCTGGACAAATCAAGGATAGAAGTGTAAATTCCTAGAAGTTGCATTAATTCTACCTCTTCAGGAGATCCCTGCAAATGAACATTCCAAGGAGATTTTTGAGCACTATTTTGCTGCCAACAAAAGACAGGGAGTCTGCTCCTCTCTGAGTAGCAGTTACTGCACATTTTACCAGGCACAGTATTTCGAGTGATACTTTTATCCTAGTAAAGTTAGGAGCATAATGCATTTTATTTTGCTTTTTGACTCAAAGGTACATGAAGGCCGGGCCTTGGCAGCAATCATTCCGTGGGCTACCTTTCTGGGCTGAAGTTGTTGATTCTTTTGTTTCATGCTTTTTGACGCACACAGCCTATCTTCCCCGCCCACACTGAGGTGTGTACTGTGAAAGAGATACAGCTCAGCCTTGGGGGCTTGGGACTGAAATAATCAAGGATTGCTTAAATAAATGCCAAAGAAACCAAGGGCTTTTGCTTTTAGCCCTAAATAACCCCAAGTGCCTTTTAATCTTTGGCAGCCATTGCAAGGCAGGTATGTTCTTTGCGTCTGGTGTGTTCGAACGATGTCCCTTTCTGCCTCTTTTATACTTCTGGTAAAGCTGAGATATCCTTACGGTGGTATTTTATCTCATAAGCAGTAACCATTCACACAGCAGCATTTTCCTACAGTAATAACAGGAAAATATGTGCTTATTTTTACACTTAAAAAAAAGTCTATTATGAAAATAATTGCTACAAAATGTATAAGCATTTTTTATCCCCAAAATAAAGAGTATACATCCAGTGTCTGCACACCGGTGTTTTCACTTGTTGCCATAGCTGCGAGCTGCCACTCTGCCCGAACTTACACATGGTCTCGCTTGGCCAATTCTGCATGGTGTCCTCTGCACCTCCATCTCGGGCCAGGGTTAAGTTGGATATTAAGAAAAACTTTTTCACTAGTAGGGTGGTGAAGCACTGGAATGGGTTACCCCGGGAGGTGGTGGAATCTCCTTCCTTAGAGGTTTTTAAGGTCAGGCTTGACAAAGCCCTGGCTGGGATGATTTAGTTGGGGTTGGTCCTGCTTTGAGCAGGGGGTTGGACTAGATGACCTCCTGAGGTCCCTTCCAACCCTAATTTTCTATGATTCTATGAACTCCTTTTCTCAGCATTTTCAACCAGGATGGCTGAGATCTCCCTTTCATAAGATTAAGCTCACTGGGAGCCTGTCTTTGCAGAGAGAAGGATGCCAGGATGTATCTCTATATACCCAGATATACCAGACCTTTGAGCTTCACCTGAAAAAAGGGTAGCCCCCTCCGCTGTTTACCTCTTCCTGCCAGCTCTTCATTAGCATATAACTCAGTATGCTAATAGAGTTCTTGTAAGACACAATAGTGCACAGGGGAGGTAAGCATCTCCCACCTCCTGTCTGGAGAAGTTTGTCACTGGGCACACTACCTTTGAGTAACCTGCCTTTAACTACAAGGCCTCGAGACCATAGCTTTCAGTGTATATCCATAACTCCCATTTTCCATCCATACATCTTGCAATGATTACGATGATCAGTGTGACACAGGCTTTCATTAGAGACCTTACATGGTATTCTTTTGGGGGACCCAGAGGATCTGTGTACCCCATGCCCTCTGCCAGTTGGCATCCAGAGGTCCTTGGGTCACACCTTCCCATGTTGTAATACCTTTTACCCAGGTAGTTGTGGTAGTGTTCTTATTTGCATTACTATAGTGCGTAAGAGCCCTAGTCACAGACCAGGAACCCATTGTGCTAGGCGCTGTACAAACACAGACGAAAAAGACTGTGGGGATGGTGAGGAGACGATGTGCATCCACCAGCCAGCCCAGTGGGATTTTCACGGTGGAAAATGTAGTGTAGAAGGGACTACATGCATGGATGTAGGAGGTACATCTGGGCCCATAATGCTTTGCACTTTAGACAGCTCCTTCCAGTTGAGAATATCAAAGCATCTCATCCCCAGGTGAGAGAGGCAAGAATTATCAGTCCCACCTTACAGATGAGGAAACTGAGGCAGTGAGTGGCGAACTAATTTGCCCTGGTTCAGAAGAAGCCTGTGGCAGAGGGGATAGTGCAGGAGAAGCTTGATCTCACCAACAACCAGTTATATGAAGAAGTTATCCCTGCGGGGTGTGGGCAATCACATAACAAAAGTGATGTCGATGAAAAGCAAGTCAATGTTCCTTTGCATTCTGGTGCCTCAGTGCATTGTAAGTTGCTCTGCAGTGGTTTGGAAAACAAGAAGAAAGCGATGCAGTGCACTGTTCTGCAATTTATGCAACATATAACCACTGTCGTTTTGAAATGTTGGATTTTATGAACCTTTCAATTTTATTAACTCCTCAATCAGTTCATAAAATAGGGGTTCTGTGAGTCCAGTGATGTCCCTGCCTATGCTGTCACCAGCAGGCCATCTGCCTCCTACAGTACCATTTTATTCACCTCTGGGATCATGTTTTATCCTGGTGTGTCTTGTGCTCTTCAAAAAATGTGTGTTCCTTTTCCTTTCAAGAGCAAGTGAGCTGAAGTGAAGACCTGAAAATTGAAGGATCTATTGATATTCGAGGCCTGATTTTGCCAGCCTTACTCCTGTTGGGTAGCGCCTTATCCTGAGTAGAATCATGGATGTTGATGGGTCTGCTCGTACTAGTTGCTACTGTTGTATTCATTTAGATGGACTCTTTAAGCCAAAGGTGTTAACATAATCCAGTCACCGTCCAACATTGAACAGTTTTAAGCAAGGTTTGGGTCTTTGTCTACACAGACCTCAGCCTGCTTAGTACCATGGCAAACACACCATTACAAATCCTTGTATTAAAGATATAGAATGGAAAAGAGCTAAAGCATTTGAAATGTAAAGGATTAAATAAAGCAGACCTGCACAACATAAGGCCCGCGGGCCGTGGGCTCACTGTGCAGCCCGCGTGGGGTGAGTAGGTGGGATCACCATGCGGCCCATGGGGTGAGTAGGAAAGTGGCGCCGGCCGGTGGGCTGGCTGGTGGGCAGGGTGGTGAAGAGGCCAATGGCAGGCTGGGGAGTAAGGGTGAGCCAGCGGCAGGGAGCGGGGGCAGCGGCAGAAGCTAAGAGGTCAGCGGTGGGCAGGCAGGTGAGCTGGCAGCAGGGGAGGGGGACTGAGTAGGTGAGCGAGCGGTGGAGGCTGAGGAGGCAAGCGGGGTGTGGGGATGGCGAGCCGAGAGGGTGTGCAGTGGCGGGGGGGGTGGGGGCTGAGGAGGCAAGCCGAGGTGGGTGGGGGGATGGCGGGCCGGCAGTGGCGGGGGGGCTGAGGAGGCGAGCCAGAGGGCTGGGAGGATGGCGGGCCGAGTGGGCAGGCAATGGCGGGGGGGCAGGTCTCTGGGGGTGGCGCTGGGCAGTGGGGGTCTGTGTGGAGAACTCCTGGGCCCCGGGAGGGATGAAAACAGCCCAGGTCCCCCTCCTGCAGAGTTCTTTGCTTCCCTGCAGACAGTGAAGGGGGAACAGGGAGTGTGATTGGAAATGTTCATGGCACAGTTTGGGGGCATTGCGCCCCAAATAGAGGCATGGGGTGGGAGCCACATGGGGTGCAAGGTCACATGCCATTGCCCCCCCTTTCTGTGACCGCAGAGCTGCGCCCTGCCCGGCTGCAAAAAGAAGGTGCTGCTCAGCTCCCTGGACTTTGCAGCTGGACACCACCGTCTGGGTCCTAGTGCTGGTTGGGCTCCCTTCTCTGTGCTGGGAGTCATCCTTCACTTTTGTACAGCAGTGAGTGCCTGCGGTGGGGCAGGGCAGGGGGAAAGAGGCAGTTTGGGAAGGAAGGGGGTGGGATGGGGAGGAGATGGAGCAGTAGGGAAGGGGCATGGGATGGGGAAGAGAAGGGGATAGGGGAAGTGGAGGCCCAGCATGTGGATCCCCTTGGCAGCAGCTGGGGCTCCCCTGTTAAGCAGGCCCATCAAACCCTCACCCTGACAAGCCCCCACCTCCCCTGCATCTGTACCACCCTGATGAGGCCCCCCCGATGCCTTCCCCATTGAGCCCCAACCACCTAACCCCCACCCAAATGAACCCCACCTCCCCTGCACCCAGATCCCTGACCCCTCCCCCGCCGCTGAGCTCTAACCACTTTCATTTGGTCCCCCCTGCAGACTCCCATTGCCCCATGCACCTGGAACCTCCCTCTGGTTCTTCAGGCGGCGCTGGGGTGGGGAGTGTTTCCGTGGGGACTGGGGGTTTCGGCCCTCAGCTGTTTTGTTTGGAGTAATATGGCCCTCTCCGCTTTACGAGTTGTGCAGGCCTGAAATAAAGCTTTCATTTTAACAGCATCCCTTGTGCCCTTCAGCTTGATAGAGTTTTTAGAAGGGGAAAAACACCTTGTTTGACAGTCTTTTAGATGGTATCGAAGGTGATAATAACTGTCCTTTCTGGCGACAAGGGAAGACATTAGTTACGAAGGGCTGGAGTAGTGTCAAGGCTGATTCCCCATTCTGGCACTTCGAGTGCAGAGGGTGGGGGCCCACAAGGATTATAAAAATTAATACTGGCCACTCCAGACTGGCATTAAACTCCCAAGGTCACAGCTTCTCTCTGACTTTGGATGGGTAGATGCTGCCACCACCCAAGTGCAAACCCACTCCCCCCTTTTGAGAATCCAAGAAGGAGCACTTGATATTTCCTTCCTGTGGGGTACCCTCAAGCCCTTTCACCCGCCCTCTGGGGAAGAGCTGAGAAAGAAAACAGAAAATCAGCTGTTGCCACCAGCTAATTAAACAACGTGCACAAACCTCTTAGGACACCAAAAATCCAATCCTGTTCTTAAAAAAAGGTAAATTTTATTAAAAAGAAAAAGAAAGAAAATACATCTGGAATTTAGGCTTTTGCTAGATTTAAAAAACCCGTTTACAAAAATAAAACATCAAGAATAACCTTCTTGAGGTCCAGCTTAAAGGTTACAAGCAAAACAAAAGCATTTGGGGTTAGCACAGAGGAGTCCACAAGCCAATAAGAAATAACAGAGATAAACCTAATCACGTCTTTCTAGACATTTTCTGTTTTACTTACATATCTGGGGTTTCAAATGAGGAGTTTTAGGTATGATCTGATGATTCCCATACCTAACAAAAAGCTTTTTACAGCATAGTCTCAGCCCTGACTCTACTCTGTCCTCTCTGGAGAACAACAGACAGACAGACGGAGGGAATTTTTTTTTCCAATTTTAAAAAGTTCTAGCCCTGCCGATGGCTTTTTTGGTCAGGTGCCTGCTCACTTCCGTTTACCTATGCATGCAGTCAAACTTTTTAACCCTTTATAGATAAAGCAAGTAGAGAACAGCTACCAAGAGGGATTCTATAGCTAGCTGGCTGGCTGGCTGGGTGTCCACAAAAGGGAGCTACCCACCCTCATTTATCACAGAGCAGTCGGTGGTGGTGGTGCTGTTAAACCTGATCCCATTTCATAGCAGGCAAAACAAGACAGTAACACACAAAAGGGAAGAGAAAAGAACAGGAAAGAGAAAATGCAGCTTCTGGCTCTGGTGTTAACTCTCACTTGCAACCTCACTGCTGGAAAAACACAGGCCCAGCACATGGTCTGATCAGGAGCGCTGAGACCTGGCAAACTTGTACCAGCATCGGGCTGTTTAGGGCACCCCAAGTGGGCCACTCGCCAGTTCCTTCTCACTGGGGCCTACTTGGGGTGTGTTCAAGGAAGATGTCTTCGGTCACTTGGGGTTAATAGGAGGAAAGCAGCAGCTGAGGGAAGAGTCAGGCTTTTGCTGAGCAGTTATGGGAAGGGTGAGGAGTGGGATACGCTGAAGGGTTAGGAGACTGCTCTCAATCAGAAAGTCACATATCCCTCTCCTGGGATCTGCTTGTTTCATGTGGGAGCCTTTGCAGTCCTGTGCTGAGGCTTGTGTACTAGAGCACGACTCTTGATGGCTGCTCCCACAGCCAGGAGATCTGGGGAGTTTAATGTGGTCTTTCTAGATCCTTCTCTCCCACCGTGTGTGTGCACAACTGTAAGGAAGTTCCCCCTTGCTTGGCCCTGCTTTCTGCCTTAAAGTTTCCTCCTTCTCCTGGAGACACTGCAGGTGTGATTCCTCATACCCCTCCTCAGCCCCTCTCAGAGCCGCTAAAGCCAAGTACATCACAGGTGAGATGACAGGCTGTGAGAACTTCTGCACGTACCCACTTTTATCAATGTTCTGTTTTTATGTAAAACTCTGTATAACCCACTGTTATAACCTTCACACTGTTACTCTGGTTCCTGCGGAGTCCGATTGCACTCCGCTTACTTGCTCGTCACGGACTCTTCAGAAGAATTCTGTATCTCGCTCTTACCAAACCAATTGACACGGTAGGGTATTGGCTGTTTGCGGGTGGGGGCGGTTGGCACCTCAATCTAGCAAACCGCTTGCAATATCTGACCTTTATCATGAGCTGCTGAAACTGGTAACCATGTAATATCACCCCGCAGTGATAAAGGGGATAGGAGTCGTGGTCAGGGTTTAATAGTCAAACAAAACAGCAGTGTTATCTTCTAGAAGAGACAACTAACCAACCATTTCTCTTAGAGGTTTCCAGGAATCCTCCAGGTGCTGTATTTCCCCCATATTTCAGCTATGACATTCCTGAAAGTAATCAGTTTTCCACTGATAGACCATCCCTCTCCAGTATAACCACCTAGGGTTTCATGGCTTCCTTTTCTCTGAGCCATTACCTGTCTTGAATCTAATGGTACAAAGCCAGGTTGTGTGACCCTTCCTCACATTGATGAACACGTATGAGTGGCCCCAATAAGTTCAACAGAGCACAGACTTGGCCCATAGCAATGACTGCTTCCTGTGGTACTGCCTCCCCTGCTTCCTCACTGAGAACCTCATGTCAGAGTGAGTACTGTTCCTTCATCCCCAGTAAAGGTAAGGGCTCCCTGTGCTGGTCTCCACTAGGATTTCACCCACTTCTTTTGCAGCAAAAACAAACCCAAAGGTTTCATTTTGTTTTCAAACATTGGTGTGTTTTCAAAAGTGCCTCCGTGTTCCCCTCATTATATTTGTTAGTCCTCTCGGTTCATGGGTGGAGGGCTCTTTGGTGGACTCAAAAGCAGCCTCCTCGCTTTGCTGTCTGAGGGGCCTTTTAATACTAATACAACATCCGACTCTTCAAATCCTAAACCCTGGCAAGTTCCCCACTGTGTTAGTAATTCGGTGGGGGCTCAACACATGGAGAGTTTAGAGTTTTCAAACTTAAGCCTTAGTATTCCAGCCACAAGCAGTTGATGAAGCAGACCCCTTTAAAGAAAGAGTAACTTGCTGTTTGCTCTAGATCTTTGGGTGTCCAGTACTCTCTTCCCCCTTGGAATGCAGAACCAGTTCTGGGCTCTGGGACTTGGACTTTCTTGAAATTCTCTGTCTCTAAGCAAAGTATGGAAGCCATCTTCCTTTTCCTTCCCTGTAAGCTGGATCTTGAATCTAGCTGGCTCCCTGCAACTTAGAGCTGCAGAGAAATCTCCTGGGACTTGGAATTAGTGACCCAAGACAACCCATCCCCTCTTTCCCCTACTACTTCCTTTCCTCCTCAGAGACAGACAAAGGAGGGAGAAGAGGCAGGGTAAGGAAGGGCTGGGAATTCATCTCCTTGTGCAGCACTCCTGCAGCCCCACAATATACGCACACATGGCCCAGTTTGTGTGGTCTGCTAGGAAATGGAACAGAGCCAATGCAAGTTCTGGTTCCACCCAGGCAGTAACCTAAAGAAGACATCCTTCTCCCAGCTGATGCATGGGCAGTGCTCAGGAGGCAGACTTTTTGTTCTCTCAGAGCTGGCCCTGATGCTAGACTCACATTGTTTTTCTATGAAGGCTGTTACAGCGTCTCAGCCTTTTCAGTTGTACCCTCCCTGGGCCCAATGCTGAGACAGGACACAGCACCTGCAGCTCCTGTGGTGGCAAATTGCAGTCGCTCAGCAGTTTGTGGAGCCAAGTCCCGAGGACAACCCACTTGAAAAGATGAACTCACTATTAATGCTTATTTTACTAACAGCCATTTCCCCCTTTGGTTTCTATTTGTTGTAGCACAGTCTCTGTGGCCTGGAGGTAAGTGAGAATTCCTTTGCAGAGCATTCTAAGAAAGGGAGGCACATTTCAAGGAAGGCTCCTTTTCTTCAGGTGCCAGTTTTTCCATTACTCATGTGTCCCGTATTCCGGCCATCCAGATGGACTCTGGACGGTTCACTCTCCAGTGGGCTTCTGCAGTATGCTCTGCAGCCACCAGCCGCAGTGTCACTCTATAACACCGCGACTGGTGATACTAGTGGAGAATGCTGCAGGTTTCTATAGCACAGCTACTGCTGGGACGAAAGAGGAAACTTTGATCCAAAAGGGCTGGATTTGGTGGCATCCTATCAAAGCTGAGCCAGTTTCATTGCCTCTTGCCAGAGCCTATCTGTGGCTGTTTTGCTTTCTTCTGACATTTGGAATGGCTCATTTATCAGGGAGAGAGTCTCGTGCTGTTTTGTATTTTTGTGCACATGGAATTGAAGTTAAAATTTTCCTAGACCTCTGGAAAACGTGACCCTGCCTTGCTAGCAGGGTCACCACCCTTTGGAATTTCTGTCCACCATGAAGGTAAGAGAACAGAGAATACAATTTAAACTGCACATTAAAACTGAGTTTGCAGCTTGGGTAAAGATACAGAGTTCATGATCTCCCACAGAATTCATAAATTGTACATGTACAGATTCCCCCGATAATCACAGTTTTGTACATAATGGTACAACTGGCCCAAGGAAAGGAGGAGATTGCTGGTTTTAAAAGCCCCATGGAATTAGAATAGCTGGAAATACATAATTTAAAGCAGGGTATTATTATTAATTATTTGTATTATCGTAGCGTCTCAGAGCCCTAATCGTGGGCCAGGCCCCACTGTGCAAATATCACCATTTTCATTATGCTCCTTAGCCCACTGGGGTACTGGTTGATGATTGGAGCCCCAGCACTAAGGCAAACTACTTTGGCATGGCCCTTGAGGGTTAAGGAGGTCCCTCAACTATCCATTTCCTTTATTGGCATTAATGAGTTTATTGAAGAGAACTGTGAATTTCCTCCATGCCTGTTTGATTCTCTCACACTTACCTAGTTCTTCCTGTGCAGTTTGTGTAACTTTCTGCTTGCAAAGGTCTGTGATCTGCTGTGAACTTTTCCCATGCAAACCACTTAACTCCCTGAGCTTCCCCATCTGGCTTGCTGACACATTCCCTCCAAGCTCATTCCGCCAGCTTCCCGTGTGCCTGAAGAGAGTGATCAGGTTCTGTTCAGCCCTTTGCAATCCCCTTCCCCAGGGGCTTGTCACACTTACTGTGAGAGGGTAATAAGGACTTTACCCAATAGTAGCCAGCTGTTGTGATCAGAGTTAAGGCTGCATGCTCAGCAAGATAGCATTTCGTGGGATTTCTGGCCCTGCTACTTCAGCCTGTAAATGGCCATGTGCCTAAATCTCTAAGCACTGGAGAGTGGAAGTGCAGGTCTTTTCAGCCAGATGTGTTGGTATGGTGGCAGCGCTTCAGAGCCCCGCCATGGGCCAGGACCGCTCTGTACTAGGCGTTGTACACTACACAATGGGAAGTCAGGCCAGCTTCTGTCACAGGGCCCCAGCCTGCAGGCTTCTGAAGGCTGCCCTGGAGAACTTCAGCTGCGTTGATTCTTCCAGCTGTAAGAAGATGCCAGGTGTCCAAGTCCAGTCCCTTTAAAGTGGCCCCAGTGTTAAACAGAGCTGCTGTTCTGACTGTTCTTAATCTCTGCTAATGCCGTGGTGTTATATCATACATAGTGGGTCTTTGTTCCATGGGCCACACCTGGTTGCCTCTCAGACCTTCAGAAATGCCAGTCACAGGATGCTAGTCTGTCAAGTTCTCTCTTGAGGGTGGCAGGCTGGCTGAGTTTCCAGCCACCCCAATAAAAGGTGTGAATGTGTGGCATTGCCAGGCCCTACTTCCTGGTTGGGCTCGTGAGTGCATTAAACAATTCATTGGTGTTTGTCCTGTGTCATCAAGTATTGGCCGTGCCCTGAGCAGGCTGCTGTCCCGGGAAAGGAGACCAGGGTGCTAGTCCTAGCCCTTCGAAGCTCTCAGCAGGAAGGGGAATGTGTGGGAATTTGCAGCGCTGAAGCTGAACACAGGTTAGGTTGAGCAAATGAAACTTTATTAAACTCGTGCCCTGCTCCATTCATGTGGCTGAATTGCTTCCCTGTGCCACTGGTGTCCCGCTGATAACAGCCCCTCCAGGGAACACAGGCCCTCTGACTCCAGTTCACTGATAGCAATACAGCATCCCTACTTTACAACCATTTTAATATAAACATTAAACACAAATAACTGATGCCCACCCCCAGTGTGCCTTTAGCCAGAGGTTCCTAACACCGAGCTGCATTGGAGTCTCATCTTTGCCACAGACTCAGCTGGTTACACAGTCTTTCAGAGAATGTGAGCTCCTCAACCGGTGACCACACCAGCAATGACCTGTCTCTGTCTCCAAGTCTAGCAAACTTTGTTTCTGCCCCTGGACATTTCCACTGCTTGCATCCGAAGAAGTGGGTATCCACCCACGAAAGCTTATGCTTCAATACGTCTGTTAGTCTATAAGGTGCCACAGGACCCTTTGTCGCTTCTACAGATCCAGACTAACACGGCTACCCCTCTGATATTTGTTTCTGTGGAGTCCCTTCCCTCCCTGCGGGGCTGGCATCCAGAGGGTATTGGCTCTCCATTCTGGGTTGGTCTCTGGGTATTGTGTCTGCTGGCTAATGTCTCCCATTCCTTCAGATGACTTCTTCTAGTGTAGTCCCCTCATATGACCTGGGTGCCACTGCATCCCTCAGCTCCTTCAGGCTTCTCCTTCTGATGTCTCTCTAATGGCTGGATCCTCATAGGAGTGCCTGTCTCCAGGGCCGGCAGGTCCTTGGCTGACCTGTCGTACTCTAGCGTCTGCCTGCTCTGATTATTGGCCATCGCCTCTCAGCAGTGTCCTCATCCTTCTAGCTGCAACAGGCCTCCCCTCATTGGTAGCAGGGTTTTGGTCCATTGACCCATCTGTGCCTCCTCTGGACTGTGGTGGTACCCTGTGATGGAGTATTCCTGTGTGCCAACAATGCTAGCCAGTGGACTGAACCAGAAGAAACAGCCTTGTGTAATAAACAGCCTTGTGTAATAAACAGGCTATTTTCACAGAAGATTCCACCTTACCATTACTCCATAGGTAGCTGGGGAGGGAGGTGTGGTGGTCAAACACCCCTTTGAGTCCAATTTCCCTGACTGCTTCTGAGGCAAACAGTTCCATTGTCGGTGAATACAGTCATCTCACAAAGTGGGCCTTCCATTTGCCAGTCACTGACTTACTTCTTGTATCAGACAAGGCATCATCCTCCCAAAAATCAGAATGGTAGTTCACTGTAATCAAGGACTGCTTTTCCTTGAAGGTAAATAAGTTGGCTCCACCTTTTGCCATGGTCAGGGGTGCAGCTCTTGCGGTAACAGTCTCTTTCTGCTGGTGATTATCACACTACCGGCAAGTGTCTACCAAGGGACGGAGCTGTGTATTCATTCCTGGCCAGTAAACCTACTCTAGAGCTTGTGTCAGCCAGCTGTCAATGCCCAGGTGTGAGGCATGTGATGTTTGCATAATATCCCTATGTAGTGAGGCGGGGACAACAGCTCTGTGTCCTCAAAATATGATTCCATCCTGTACACTCCGCTCATCTGTAATTTGAAAACATGGTTCTGATCTTACCCATACTTGGCTTTTGTCTTCTGCCCCCTCTGCTAGTGTCACTCTGTTGACTGCCTGGTGTTGGAAAGTACAGATGCTACAAAAAAAGGACACCAGCAGCTTTATTGTTGAAGCTGGGAGACAGTGCAACATGTTAATGGTTTGCACTGAAAGGGACAAATGTAGAATATCAAAAGCCATTGGTTACAGTTTTGGTTCAGATCTCTGTTGGGCCAATTTGCTTGGACTTATAAAGGAAAATGTGCACACAGCATTAGTTACAATCTAAAATACTGTACGGCTTCTTGATGTCTCACTAGATAGTGTAGACTAAACAGGTAACTTAACGTATTTATATTAAAGAATAGCTGGAGAAGTACAGTCTGAAATGAAATCTCAGCACTTCTTATCCTGTAACCCTGGAATGGGGGAGAGTCCTTTCCACACAGGGTTCAGCGAGCTCTGCTTAGTTCTGTGACCCTGGAAGAGGGCGAGTCTTTCCCACATGGGAACTCAGCAGGCTCTGGGGCTCCACAAGTTGACCTCAGCTGTATATTCCTTGATTTCAGGGCTTGCTGGGGTCAACTCTCTGATTCCTATTGGCCATTAAACAAATGACTCCTGTCTTTCAGCTTCCTTACTTCCTCTGCTGTTTCTGGCAATATCCAGTAGATGGCATCAGTGTATAACAAAAGTCTTTATTAGTTGGAGGGTTTGATTCATTTCATGGCTTGTATTTCATTATTAGCCCTGACTATCAGTTGGATCCCCCTTTCTAAGCAATTTCTATTAATATCCAAAAGTTATACCCTGGTGAGGTGATTATATCTTTCAACCTTCCTGTTTGTGCAATACAATTTGTATCATTTCTAGGGTGCCAAAGTCATTTACAAGGAAAACAAGTAAACCCCCTTATAGTCTTGTAAATCTAGTGGACATGGTGCATACGTTGTTTGATTATATCTAACACTCTTCACTTCACATCTTTCAAGGCTTAGCATCGGATATGAGACATTACATTAGAGGAACATGACAGATTTTTCACAGAGGGACGTAGATCTGAGTCACATGGCAAACAAATGTACAGTTTCTAAGGTGGGATGAAAGATTTTATATATTTAGGCTTCCTGAGGTATCTGGATGTTTGACCTCTGGAAGTTTCAGGTTCTTGGGTCACCAGCAAGTTATTCTGAAGTGCTTTAAACACACATTTTGTTTTCCCTCTCCTCTGGCTCTTAATTAGCATATAGGAGGCCAAAGGGCAAGGGGGACTGGGTGGAGTTACTCTAGTTTGTCACTTGGTTGGGGTTCTCCTTAGCTATAGGTTCATCCATGAATTATGGGAGTTTGGATTGAGAAACTAACAATAGTTGGGAAATTTCCTTATCAAGCATCAGAGCTTTCCCTTCCTGGGAATGGTCTGTTTTATCCTTAGCTTAATAAATGCTCACCAGACAAGATGTCTCATCTGTTGGGACGGGCTTATTGACTCTTTAGCTCCGAGAGGAAGCTAAAGTGTGGAATATACATAAAGATGATTGCCACCACATCGTTAAAGGGCAGTGTGAACGAGTCTGCTGTCTGCCACCTAGTGGTCGCCGCCGCTTGCGGTCACCCTGCCTAGTGGTCACCTAGAAGGGATAGGGAACCTGGGCCTTCCTGCTCCACTGGGTTCTGACCTTGCACCCTGTGAGGCCTGGCCAGCATCTTTCACCTTGCAGTGCCTCAAGTCAGCATCCCTGGGCCACTTTCTATCTCCCTCTTCCCCACAGTGTGTTGCAATTTGTCCCAAGCACTACCTTGCAGGTGGACTACCTGTTTCTGACCTGTGAGAGCTGCTTCTCACCAGTGCTCCTTTTTCTGGTCTGGATCTGTCTATGTCCCCCTCCGGAGCTCTCAGAGCAGGTTCTTTTCCCTGTTCTGTCCACCCCAAACTGAGTCGGCCGGCTCCCTTTTAAACCTTGCCTCCAACTGGAGCATGCTCGGCAGGGTTCGGAGGGATAGGGCCTCCTGAGCCCAGAGCTGCTCTTTAACCCTCTGCTGTCCAGAGAGGAGTTTATACACCCCGTCAAAGACCCTCTTTCTCAGATCAGGTGCCGGGCATTGCCTTGTGGTCCTTGCACCACCACCCGCCCCGGCTCTCAAAAAAAGTCTGTTTTTATGGTTCTTCCCAGCCCTGTGACATGCCTGGAAGCTGTAAGGTAGCAAGCAGAGGTACCAATGTATCCTTCATAGAATGTAACCACTGTAATGGCGCATGGTCTGCCTGTGACGGTGCGGGACTCACCCGGTGGCGCTTCCTGCTGGTTCTCCAGTGAATTAGCTCTTTCCAGCCTGGAGCGCCTTCTGCAGGCCGGTGTCTCGCCTCACGCTGGCTCCCGTGTCCCTCCTGGACCCCAGTGCCCCTTTATCTGGGGTGCTGCCCCCTGGCAGTGCCCCCACTCTCTCTTGGTCTCCCCTCCTGGGGAACCCCCAACCCGCTATCCCCATCTCGCCTCAGTGGGTACTGCCAGTCCCCATCTAGCCCCCACTCACTGGGGCAGACTGTGGTACTCACTGTACCACTCATCATCGGCCACGGGGGTTTGCTCCTGCTGCCTTTCCCTGCAACCCAGTACCTCTGTGGGCCTTGGACAAGGCCCTGCAGCCTGGGGAGTTTCCGGGTCGGAGCGGATGACCACCCCGCTACACTGCCACTAAAAGAAAGGGGTTCCCCCACAAATAATATCTTAAGGCATCCACAGCCCCATTTTACTGCCAGAGCTGCCTTCTCAGTGACTAACTAGGATGTTTCTAATGGGAACAGCTTCCGACTAATGTACAGTACAAGGTGCTCCTCTCCATCAATGTACGGGGAAAGCACCACTCCCAGCCCTATGTCGGAGGCATCCATTTGTAGTGTGAACCTCTTGGTGAGGCCAGGATGCTCTTTTAGCTCCTGGAATGCCTTCTCACAGACTGTGGACCACCTGATCTGCTTTGGGCTGGTGTCCTTTATTGCATCAGTCAGGGGTGCTGCAATGGTGCCAAAATTGGACACAAAGCATCTGTAGTATCTGGCAAGGCCTATGAAGTGATGCGCCTGCTTATTTGTGGCTCATATGGCACATTGCTTTAGGCCCTGTTCTTCGCTGACTAGCAGTCTTTGATGCCTAGCCCCCACTCGGTAACCTAGGTATGTCACCTCCTGGCTGGCCATTTTGCATTTGGCCAGGTTAGCCATTAGCTCTGCCTTCTGGAGGGCCTGCAATATCACCGTCATGTGCCTTAGATGGTCATTCCAGTCCTGACTGTAAATTATGATATTGTCAGCCCGGAGCGCCCTCTGCAGGCCGGTGTCTCACCTCTCGCTGGTATGTGGTAGTGCACTGCCCATGCAGGTGGAGCACTTTATCCATTAGGCACTGAAAGGTGGCCATAGCCCCGTGTAGGCCGAAGGGCATGGTCTTAAATTGGTATAACCCAAACAGCGTGGAGAAGAGTCTTTTCTTCCGACTCGGCAGTTAGGGGAATCTGCCAGTAACCTTTTGTTAGGTCAAGGGTAGATATATACTTGGCAACCCCCAGTCTGGCTAGTAGCTCATTGACCTGAAGCAAGGGTACATGTCAAACTTTGATATAGTGTTCACCCTCCGGAAAACAATGCAGAAGCAGATTGACCACTCACTATGGGACTCCTTGACTACCCCCATCTTCAACATAGTCTGTAGTTCCTGGTGGACCACCTCCCACATCTTCCTCAGCAGGGGGTGGGCGTTCTCCCCGGTAGTGTGGTGAACGCCCAGGGGTAGACTTCTGTCAACAGCTGCAACTAGCGCTCTTTCTCCGGCTGGAGGTCCTCTCCCAGGGGAACTGGTCCGGGGTCTTGTCCTGGGGGCATGTGTGGGCCAAGTTCTGACTCAGGCAGAGATGTGAGGATTCCCTCCTGCTCACACTAGGCTTTTATCGGGTTGAAGTGATAAATTTGTATCTTCCTTCATTTTCCGACTGCTGTAGCTCATAATTGATTGCCCCTACCTTCCTCATTACCTCGAATGGGCCTTGCCATCAAGCCATCAGTTTCAACTCCAAGGTTGGAAGAAGCCGCAGGACCCTATCCCCAGGCCTGAACTCTCTCATCTGGGCCCCTCTGTTATAGGTTCGTTCTTGGTTCTGTTGGGCCTGCAGAAAGTTTGCCTGAGCAAATGTCCCTAGCCTCTCTACATCCTCTCACAGGTGGATTACATACTGGACCACATTGGGCTTAAGAGGTGGCTGCTCTACCCACATCTCCCAGAGGATGTCCAGCACCCCCAGGGTTGTCTCCTGTGCAGAAGCTCAAATGGTGAGAACCCCATGGAGGCTTGCAGCACCTCGTGGATAGCTGAAAGGAGGAGTGAGAGCAACCGATCCCAATGTCGCCTCAACGTCAAACTTCTGCAGAATCCCTTTTAGGGTTTTATTGAAGCGCTCCACTACGCTGTCCATCTGAGGGTGATAGAATGATGTCTTTAAGGTCTATAGCTCCTTCATCAGTTTTGACAGCATGTTGGTCCCCTGATCGGTTCAGATCTCTGTAAAGTTCCAGTGTCTCAGAGCCAGGGGCTCCCCCTTTCGCGGCATCCAGGAATCAGCGCTCACGCTGGGTTATTCTATGAAGCATCCAGGCTTGTAGCTGGACAACTGAACAAGTAGTAGTTCAGGCCTCCTGGCTGTGGGCTGAGCAAAGAAACCGTCAGTGGCCCAGACCTTCTGGCCTAAGGGGTTAGTGCTCATCCAGGCCTGCATGCAGGGCTGAGAGCAGGAGGACCTGGGCCCACCCTGCTTCACTGGGTCCCAGCCCAGGGCCCTAGACATGACAGGTGATCCCGTCATGGGGTTAGCGGGGAAACATGGGATCACTGCCTCACCTCCCAGCAACACAACAGGACCACTGTCTCTTCCCTGGGCTACTTTCCACTAGTATCTGGTGGGGCTGCTCCACAGCTTCCGGGGCCTGGGTCTCAGTCTCCTGTTGGGTGGCCCGCACTCCACTCCCTCTGAATCCCCTCTCCACCAGAGGGCTATTCTGGCATAGGCTCTTTCGTGTAGACCTGGCCTCAGAGTGGTGAGGTCCCCCCAACGAGAACAAGCTGCTTCCAGCACATTCCTCTAGAGCAAGAGAAGATCTGAGCTGTGGGACCCATGGGAGAGGATAGATCTGGGAGAGGATAAAGCAAAGCTCCATGATCTGAAGGGGAATGAGACCCTGAAGACCACAGTGCGGGGGTAGGAGGGTGTCTGCCTGCAGTCAGAGGGTGGATTTGGGAATGGGGTAGGGGTGGTCCTGGGCTGGTGAATACACAAGGACACAGCTCCCCCTCCACTGCCCTGCAGAGTGCGGCAGCTGTAGGGAATGCTGCTGGCCCAGGCTGCAACAGTCACGGATGGAACCATGGCTCAGGGCAGAAGAGTCCTTCCCTTAGCCCCATGCAGAGCACTCCAGTACTCCAACCCGTTCCACTTGGGGCAGGAGTTGGCCTTGTCAGCGAGTTCCCCCTCATGGCAAAGCTCCGAATTAGGGGAGGAAGCTTTATCTGAGGTACTCGATGGAACCCCATGGAAACAGATCTTGTCAATAACCATGCACTGGTCAGGGTTCATCTAGGCAAATGGGCTAGTACATCTAGAGGGGAAGTGGGAATTACTCCAAACCAGAGTAACAAAGCAGAGAGTTAATATTAAAATATTTTGAGATCTGCTCCAAGCCTTACAGTTAATGAGTGATTAAGTTATCACACAGCTCCATATTTTCTGGAAAAGGAACTATGCAAAATTCATGGAGTGCCTCCTTAATGGCATACTCAGGGGAGAACATTCCTGGTCATTATAGGCAACAAGAGATCACATCGTCGAATTGGGTTATTGCACGTTTCCGGGGGAGGTGGGGTGGGGGTGGGAGTGGGGGGGGCCTTGACTACAGCGTCTGGAGCAAGGTGTGACAAAGAACCCACAACAGTCCTGCAGTGGAGAGCTCGTGGTCAGACTCCTGCTCCCTTCCCCATGCTTCTAAGCAGAGTGTCCTGGAATACACCACATAAACCCTACTGCCCAGGAGGCAGGTTGCAGAGTCTTTCCCACTTCCTGTTAAAGGAATGTCGCCCAGTAGAGTCTAATCTTGCCCCGCAGTACAGACTTACTATACCTGTCCTTGGATGGGAGTTCTCTCCACAGCATGGTGCAAGCCACAGACAATGCCCTTTGCCATCCCTCTCATGGTGGCTGGGCTTCCCCAGCCATTGTCTCCCCGAGAGGCGTGGCTGCTGTGGAGAAGGGTGGGGAGAGTTGAGTTTTGACAGAGCTCAGCCCTTGTCAGTTTTGAAGATAAAGGCCCAGAATTGTGAACTCTTCCTGGGTCTGGAGTAATGGACAGTAAACAGCCTGCCTTGTCTGGACAGCCTTCAGGGGTATCCAGAGGTGACACAAGCATGGGTCTCCTTGGCCAAGTCTGCAGCCAAGAGGAATGGGCTTGGGTTTCTGGCCAGCTGAGCTAGGAAGTATTTGTGGCCACTGCTGCAGGGTTGGCATCAGTTAATGCTGCAATGGCCATCGGGGGTCAGGAGCTGCTTGAATTTGAGAGGGGCCAGCCGGGAGGCATACTGCTTTGGGTCTCGTATGGGGGTGCAGTGATCAGGTAGCAGAAGGGGAACTTTGGCTTTCACCAATGGTGGGGAGCGCATGGCCGGCTTGATAACTGTTAGGAACAGATTTATCTGGGGTGGGCTGTGGGAGGCACCGTGTGGCTCAGACCAAAGAGTCTGGGCATTGCAGCTGTACCCCTGTGTCCCTGGAGCAGAGGGATAGGGCCCAGCGACTCCTGCTGGGTGGTATGTAGAGTAGCTTGGAAAAGTAAACATGAGTCCGTCATTGCTGCAGAGGTCCAGGTGGGGCTCTTTGAGGAAATGTTCTAAGGTTGTGTCCTCACTGCAGAGTTGACTTGGGTGACCAGCGCCCCATGGGTCTGCCTCCGGGATACAAGTCCCATATTCCAACTGACTGCCAGACCACAGGGCTGTTCTTCCCCTGCGGACCTGGGTACAATTGATTTTAAGTGGTAAAACATTGCTGCACCTGGAATTCTCTCTTCTGGGTAAATATAGAAATAGAGCAGGGCAGGAACTGGAATTTCCGTTTCATGGGCAATTCAAGGATTTCAAAATGTGTTTAGTTCCAAATCTGGAGTAAAATCAAAGAATTTCAAAATTTCTTGTGAAATAACATTTCCTCAAAATGGTGGTTAAGATTCATTTCATATTTGGATTTGATTTCCACGTCAAATAAATATTTTATAATATAAAATAAATTGCAAAATGAGCAGTCTTTTTGAAATAAAAAGTCAAGCCATTCTGTTCCAAAACTGTCAAAATGGGAAGTTTTGCCCCAATCAGAATGCTCTTTTCATTTTAGCTAAATGAAACTGAAGCATTCCCAAGACAAATACACAGAACAGCGTTTCCACTGGAACAATATTCCACTGGAAATGTTTTCATCAGCTCCAACAATTTCAATCCACCCTCCTCCCCGACCGAGGTGTGAGCTGGACTGGCCAGGGCCGAGCCGGTGATTGGTTTTCTGTACACCCTGGCTTTTTTCCCAGAGGTCAGTCCTCTTTACTTAAAGGCTTTTGCTCTGGATCTTTCAGTGCCACCCCCACATATTCCCCCTGTCGCTACATATTCCCTCTGTGAGCTGCTGCTGAGAGAGTTCGCAGGAAAGAGATTGTCAATGTCACATTGAAACACACACAGCGAACTCCTCTGCAACAAAATAGCAGCAGGGGGAGGGAGAATTGGAGGAATTACAAAAAAATCACAACGTCTGCAATTTTAATGGCGCGCTGCAAATTCTGACCTCTCGTTTAAAAAAACAAAAACAGGCTGCAAAGATACAGCCCTCGTTGTGAGAGCTGGGATCAGTCCGTCGAAGGGCGTGAGGAGGGTGATTCCCCGCCTGCCCTGTGATCTGAAAAAGAAAACACAACCTATTGTGGCTCCCTTTGGAGCCCTCATAGGATTTTAATTAAGTAGCATGTTTTGTATGCATTTATTTTACCCCTTCTACAATATACACAGCACATGTCCTGGGAAAAATGCACATTTCTTTCATAGTTCAATTTCTAGAACATTATATTAGCCATATCAATGTTTACATAGGGTAACTGTTTCTTTTGTGCTCACAGAAATATGCTAGTAACAGCCCTAATGTGGACACATTTATACCACACTGGCTCATTTGCTTTTCTGTTCAGGAATAGCTATACTGCTATAGAGCACCCATATACTGATATAACTGAGGCTTGGTCTATACTGTAAAACTGATACTGGCATAGCTCTGGTGGTCAGGGGGTGAAAAAACACACCCCTTAGTGACACAGCTATGCTGACTGTAGATGCAGCTATGTCAGCAGAAGAGTGCGTCTACAAACATAGCTAACATCGTTTGGGGTAGTAGGGTTCCTACATCATCAGAGACTAACACATTTATTTCAGCATTAGCTTTCATAGGCTATAGCCCACTTCATCGGCTTCCAATGAAGTGGGCTATAGCCTACGAAAGCTTATGCTGAAATAAATTTGGTAGTCTCTAAGGTGCCACAAATACTCCGGTTCTTTTTATGGATACAGACTAACACGCTGCTACTCTGAAACCTACATCATCAGAAAAACTCCTGGCAGTGAAGGCTGTGCTGATGCTGGGGGCTATGCCAACATAGCTAAGCTGACAGAGGTAAGGTGGCAAAGGGTCTGTAGTGGACACAGCCTGAGTCCATGCTATAGTTAAAGTAGTACAACTCTTATATGTGGACAAGGCCTCGCCTTATATGGGATGAAGTTAGAGGAAAATTACTACAGCTGCAAACAAACAGGCTTCCACACAGCTTGAGTTTCTGGTTTGTTTCCTTTGTTTACCAAGAACCATGTCCTGCTTGAAACTCTACAGTGCATAGGGCTCTAGTCTAGTGGCTGAATAGCACATGACTTGTAAACAGATCGTTGACAGCCTCACAGCAGAAACCAATGTGCTGCTAATCCTGCTTTGCAGTAAACCACTGCTGCTATTGGTTGGCAGGGGGCAATGTGGGAAACCCTGTATCCCTAGCCCCATTCACTGAAGTTTAACTGGAACAAAGGTATAACGCTTTACATGTGAACAACCCCTTCCCCTGTGCTGGAGATGGGGCTGAGCTGTGAAAATGAACTCAGCCAAATGGTGTGTATGGGGTTCAGATATAGGTTTCCAGGCCAGCCCTGTCACATTTTAACTGTGTAATGGCAACAGCATATTCGATGGAAAGGATGCAAAAGTACAGGGTTTTGTAGCAATGTTAGCATGCATGCCTGCCTGGCAGGTGTATGTCAGATGTGGTGCCTATATAGTAGAGTTATGCTTCCCAATGTTTAATATTAACAATAAATCTATTACAAGTATCTTGTTATACCATGCCTTTTATTTAGACAATTTGTTTTTGAGGCCAGTGTGTTCAATGTCCTCTTGAAATCTTTTCATATGCTTTTTAATTTAATTATATCCTTGGGGTTTTGGTGAATTAAAAGATAGGGGAGTCATGCATATAAGCAGACCCCTTTTGTACCTCTCTTCAGATTTTAGCACTGCATACACAAAGTGTGTGTGTATATATATATATATATATATATATATATTTACTTAGGGTTAACCTGTCCCTCTTTTATGTTTAGGTTTGACTCCTTTTTCCACCTTCCTTTGGAGGATCATAATTTGAGCCTTTTGGTTTCAGGTACTTTGTTTGCTGACCAGGTATGTCCTTTATCTGCTGCCCCTTTGTGCTGCCATTTATAGGCAATTCTCACACTTAGGTAATTTGCATCAACACAGATGCTTTCTGGCTTGCTTTTGGATCCAAAGCCATCAGCAGCTCAGAGACTCTGTGTTAAAGGGGACATAATCAACTTCCACCAAAGTTTTGATTTCTTTCCGCTTTCAACTCCTGCTTCTAAAACACACTGTGATCTGAAAAAGAAAACACAACCTATTGTGGCTCCCTTTGGAGCCCTCATAGGATTTTAATTAAGTAGCATGTTTTGTATGCATTTATTTTACCCCTTCTACAATATACACAGCACATGTCCTGGGAAAAATGCACATTTCTTTCATAGTTCAATTTCTAGAACATTATATTAGCCATATCAATTTTTACATAAGGTAACTGTTTCCTTTGTGCTTACAGAGTTTTTATGTAGCCTTATTAAAGTGACAGTCTGATTACTCAGAGCCACCTTAAGGCTCAGTGTTTCTAACATTGCTTTTTTGTGTGTGCACCTCACCCTTGCTGTTGCTCCAAAGGGGCACTGTCTTTAATTTTTTATTCTTTTACTACAGCTCTTAACTGCTATTTTGTTACCAAAAAACAAATCCAAAATTTCTTCCCATTCTTCTGGGTTTGACTGCCCTGCTGCAGCCATGACTTTGGTCTTTAAAAAGATATTGAATGTTATAAAGCATTAAGGTACCGTAAGGGTTAAATGCTAAATACCAAAGCCAAACAACACTTTGTGTCTGTCAAAAAGTGTTTCTCGGTTTTGCAACTTTGAATAAAAGATTCAAATGGATTTTAGTGGTATTATTTAAAAACAAAACCAAAGCAATTTATTTTAAACCTACAAACCAGGAGTGTTGATTTAGGTTCTTAAAACCTCACATATTTACACAATATATTTATACACACGCAGAGATACATACTCTTTTGCTTAACATTTCTTACACTGCTTTAATTTTTTACATAGCTGTACATAGATTACATTTGTATACATTTGGGAGTAATTAAGTTTCAGTAGAAACCCCTTATGTTCTTTTAGTGAATTTGACTAAATTGTCCATAGTTAAATTATTTAAATCAGATTGTCTCTTTGCCTGAATTATTTACAGACATTTCTTTGGAAAAGGGCCCATTTTTTCTTCAGAATGAAAGAAACCAAGAATTCTCTTCCTATAACACTTTTTAAACATTTTTATAACGTTCAACTGCTCAGTTCCCTCCAGCCTCTGCAGAGTTGGACTCTGGACTCTGCAGTTGGAGCGCTCCTGGTAATCCACCTCCAGGAGAAGCATAAAGCTTGCTGCGCCCCGGCTGAAACGTGTTGCATTACTGCGCTGTGATTGGCCTCTGGAAATGTCCCATAATCCCCTAAAGTCAAGTGGCCATTCTTCTCATTGTTTTGGAATGGGCTGTAGGAATGCAGATATCCCCTTTCTGACAGCCCAGCCGGCTGCAGAGCTGCTGTGGGACAAAGCAAACCATTACTGTGGAATGTTGTTGCTGTTGTGAGTGCGGGAGGGGGAGAGAGGGGGGTCTGCTGCTGTCTGAACTTACAAGACAGCATGCTGACATGCTCTCAGCCCCCCCAAAACCCACTCTTTCTCTCCCCACATACACACAACACACTCCCTGTCACACACACACCCCCATTTGAAAAGCATGTTGCAGCCACTTGCACGCTGGGATAGCTACCACAATGCACTGCTCTTTGTGGTGTTGCAGGAGCTGCTAATGTGGCCACACCAGTGCGCTTGAATCTGACAGTGTGAACACACGGCAGCGTTTTCCCTGCTGTGCTCTCCGAAGGCTGGTTTAACTCCCAGCGCTCTACATCTGCAAGTGTAGCCAAGCCCTTACTCTCGTTCCTTAAATCACTTGCTTAGCTCCGAAATGACACCTCCATCAGCCCAGATATCAGTTCCAAGTATTGTCCCAGGGATCTGAAATCCTCATACCTGTACTTACTTACTCCTTCCCTTACTCCTGCCACTATGCCCCTCCCAACCTGTTTTCCAATTTTTTTATCTGTTGCCTGCCTGCTTGTCTGGGCCCGATCCTGCTTTCCTGCTGAACTGTCCCTTCCCATGGGCACAGGTTTTGTCCCACTAATCATTTAGCAAGGAGGGTGGGCTCCTCAACTAGCCCCCGCACCTCCTGGTCCCTTTTCTTAAACATTTTTCTTAAAACTGTGAAACCACAACAATATTACTAAAAAAAAAAAAAAAAAAAAGGCAAAAACCCTACCCTACCCAAACTCCTATGTCCTTCAAAGTTTGGTTTAACACAGTAAGATCTGTTTAAAAGGAGCAATCTCTTGAACAAAAGGTAGTGATCCTTGTCCTCCCCCCTGTAGGTGTCGTCTTTGGATTGCTTCCTTTTAAACATTTGTACACGGGTGCTACCACTATTTGCCCACACTCCTATATCCTTCAGAGTTCAGGGTCTCACAGAAAGTATTTGCCCCAAACTCTGATATCCTTCAGAGTTGGGTCTCACATAGAAAATACCGCCTGAACATGTTTTCTTTATGAATCTCTTTTACCTTTATAACTTTTCTGTGCCCATGCTAGTGCTGGGATTTAGACAACACAAAAAGTCTATACCCACTAAAAACTCTACCTGACAGAGCAGGAGGGGGTAATGCTAAGCCCCCTACCTTTGGGGCTCGACTCTGCTATGACCGAGGGTATATTCACCTATGCAATTTTTCCCCGACAGATGGGTAGGAGCGAGGGCTCTAATCCTCCCCCTTATACAGTACCATAGCCAGGGTGGGAGCAGGGGGAGCGGCTGCTCCCCCTGTGAACAGAAGCAGCACCTTAAAAAGGAAGCGGCGCTTTTTAAAGCGCCGCTTCTTGCACTCACCCGGCGGTGCTCCGGGTCTTCGGCGGCATTTCGGCGGCGGGTACCACCGAAGACCTGGAGTGAGTGAGGACCTGCCGCTGAAGTGCCGCCGAAGACCCGGAGCGCCGCCGGGTGAGTACAGGGGGAGGCGCCTTTTTATAGCGCCGCTCCCCCTGTGCTCCAGACCTGCCTAAGCTACTGCCCTTATATGGCCTGGCACCTCTACGACTGGGGGTGTATATACCTAGACAGTTTGTACAAACAGTTGGGGGTGTGCACACCAGAATGATCGATCACTTTATATGTCTGGTATATCTTTTAGCAGTACTTAGCAGTATGTCTTCCCCCTTCACAATTCTCCACCAAAAATGTTATGCTTATAAGAAGCACACAGAATCTTTTTCAGGGGAAATGGCAATACGCCGCGTTTATTGAAGATACAACAATTGGCAAATGCATTCAATCACACACACACATACACGCTGTCCGGCCAGTCGATGTTATAGTTACCAGTTCAGAGTCCGGATCGATCTAGTGGCCAGCTAGGTTGATCACGGGTAGGGAGGAGCCAGTTTCTGTCAGTCGCGACACGATGATCTGGGGAAATCTTGGTAGGACGAACCCAAAGTTTCATAGCAAGGCACCCTGTTTATATAGTGATTTTCCTTCATTGGGACCAATGAGTTTTGCACTGTCTATAACCAATTGTTATATCAATGCTATAACCAATTGTTGTTTGATCCTCCAGAGGTGCAAGATGACTCAGTCAAAGTTCCTAGGAAAACCTTAACTCCAGCCTTTTCTCCCTGCTTTCGGTTGAACCAGGGTCTGCATGCTGGAGCTGGGGTGAAATTCCATAATGCCATGTCTACAGCAGCCTGCCTGCCTTCCAAATCCCCTGAACCCTCCAGGCCCCAGCTTAGTTTCATTCCAAGGCTTTCAATTAGTCTTTCCCTCAGGCCTTGCCCTTTTGCCCACATTTCTCTGTGGCCTCTCACCTACATTGAAACAGGGCCCAGAGCTGCACAGACTGGTTCCTCCTCGCCCCGCAGATCAACCCTCTGGGCTGCACCAGCACCAACATGCAGACACTTAGAGCTTCCGTCTAAGCCTATGGGGTATGGGCCATGGGACCCTTGTGGGGACTGCACCTGCTCTTTCTAGTTCTATTTCTATTTTCACAGAATCATAGAAGATTAAGGTTGGAAGGGACCTCAGGAAGTCATTTAGTCCAATCCCCTGCTCAAAGCAGGACCAACCCCAACTAAATCATCCCAGCCAGGGCTTTGTCAAGCCTGACCTTAAAAACCTCTAAGGATGGAGATTCCACCATCTCCCTAGGTAACCCATTCCAGTGCTTCACCACCCTCCTAGTGAAATAGTGTTTCCTAATATCCAACCTAGACCTCCCCACTGCAACTTGAGACCATTGCTCCTTATCCTGTTCTCTGCCACCACTGAGAACAGCCGAGCTCCATCCTCTTTGGAACCCCTCTTCAGGTAGTTGAAAGCAGCTATCAAATCCCCCCCATATTCTTCTTTTTTGCAGACTAAATAAACCCAGTTCCCTCAGCCTCTCCTCGTAAGTCATGTGCCCCAGCCCCCTAATCATTTTCGTTGCCCTCTGCTGGACTCTCTCCAATTTGTCCACATCCCTTCTGTAGTGGGAGGACCAAAACTGGACGCAATACTCCAGGTGTGGCCTCACCAGTGCCGAATAGAGGGGAATAATCACTTCCCTCGATCTGCTGGCAATGCTCCTACTAATACAGCCCAATATGCAGTTGGCCTTCTTGGCAACAAGGGCACACTGCTGACTCTCATCCAGCTTCTCGTCCACTGTAATCCGCAGGTCCTTTTCTGCAGAACTGCTGCTTAGCCAGTCGGTCCCCAGCCTGTAGCAGTGCATGGGATTCTTCCTTCCTAAGTGCAGGACTCTGCACTTGTCCTTTTTGAACCTCATCAGATTTCTTTTGGCCCAATCCTCTAATTTGTCTAGGTCACTCTGGACCCTATCCCTACCCTCCAGCGTATCTACCTCTCCCTCCAGCTTAGTCAGGGCCGGCACGCTCACGAGGCGACCCTAGGCAGTCGCCTAGGGCGCCAGCATTTGGGGGGTGGAGACTCCAGGCGGCGGCCGAGAACGCAGCTTCCCATGAGCTGCTGCCCCTGCCCCTGGCTGAGGTGAGCTGCCGTGGGCAGGGGGCTGGCTGCCGCGGGGGGCACTGGTGGGGGGCCGCTGCGGGCAGGGAGCCAATCCCGCTGCGACCCGGTGGGCGGCGTGGGGAGCGCAGCCCGCCGTGGCCTACGGGTGGTGCGGGCAGCCAAGCCCGCCGCGTCCTGGCAGGTGGCGCGGGGAGCCCAGCCCGCTGTGGCCTGGCGGGGAGTCCAGCCCACTGCCACCTGCGGGTGGTGCGGGGAGCCGGGCCTGCAGGGGGGCGCGGGGAGCCCAGCACGCCGCAGCCCAGCGGGCGGGTGGGGAGGCTGCCGCGGCCCGCAGGGCTGAGCCGCTGCTGCGGGGAGGGGGGTTAGCTGCTGCGGGAGGGGGGTATGGAGCTGGCTGCCGCGGGGGGAGGTGGCGTTAGTTGGGGGAGGGGGGCGCAGGGCTGCTGCAAGAAGGTTTCGCCTAGGGTGCGAAACTTCCTTGCACCAGTCCTGGGTTTAGTGTAATCTGCGAACTTGCTGAGGGTGCAATTAATCCCATCATCCAGATCATTAATAAAGATGTTGAACAAAACTGGCCCCAGGACCGACTCCTGGGGCACTCCGCTTGATACCGGCTGCCAACTAGACATCGAGCTGTTGTTCACTACCAACAATCTAGCCAGCTTTCTATCCACCTTATAGTCCATTCATCCAATCCATACTTCTTTAACTTGCTGGCAAGAATACTGTGGGAGACCGTATCTAAAGCTTTGCCAAAGTCAAGTTATATCATATCCACCGCTTTCCCCATACCCACAGAGCCAGTTATCTCATCATAGAAGGCAATCAGGTTGGTCAGGCATGACATGCCCTTGGTGAATCCATGTTGACTGTTCTTGATCACCTTTTTCTGTAGCCTCATCAGATTCCTTTGCCATGGTTGTGTTGGTACTGTCATTGTAAGGGTGAAAAAGTCAGCCCTGTGGTATATGTGACCCAGGAATGCTGGGGCCTTCAGAGCAGATGCAGGTGTGTATGTGTCTCCCATCATGTCCTTTTCCCCAGTATGTCTCTCGCCTGGGTTGAAATGGGACTGGAGGGCTCCCAGAGTCGCATTTCGCCACCTGGCTTAACTTGAAAGAGCTCAACAGCCATGGAGAAGCTGGGCCCACAATCGCTGGGTGCAGCCAGTGAACAGGAGCTAGATTATAGGCGTGCGCCTGGCCATGGAAGCAATGCGTGACTACTGCACCACACCTGGAACGGTGCTGGCCTTGGTCCTTCCCTGGTGGGAAGCCAGGCACGTGCAGATGTCAGCTGATGCGTGCTGCTGTGCCTGGCACTTTGGAAACAGGGCACATGTTCTTGCTAGCCTCACAGGCAGCATTTGCCCAGGAAAAGCTACTCAAAGCATTTGCTACCATGTTCTCCAGCATTGTCCCAGCACAGCCACGGAGCTTGGAATTGGCTCCTCCCACCAGGCCAGAAGCCTGAGACTCTTCATCCCTAGTATGCACCAAGCCATGATGAGCAGCCAGGTCCACGATTAACGCCGCAGAGCTTTCCAAGCAAGGCCTCTTCTGGGCTGGAATTGCTGGATCGTGGGCTGAAGGGCACTCTTTACATGAAATGGGTCGGCTGCCTTAGGAAGCGAAAGCCCCTCTCTTTGGTTTTGGTAAATCCACACAGCCCTTTCGCCGAACGGGATTACGAAGAAAGTTTGGCTGTTGAAATTTGAAATGGGCTCAGAGTCCCTTTGGAGCAGCGAGGCTGTGGAGTTCGGGGGCGAATCAGGCTGGCTTTACCAGTGTTAGATCCCAGTCTGATCTCAGGCATTCATATGGCGTTCAACCTGCAAAGGGCTAAAGGTAGGGTGAAGATTTTGCAAGGAGCCAAACGGAGGAATGCAATCCGTTCATCAGGAAACTGACCAGGCTGGGGATTGTAACTAGCTCTCTAACCTTGGCTCCAGGGTTCTGCATTTCTGAGCATAGGAAGCTGTGGCTGAAATGATTGGTGCACCTTAGTGAGAGGTGTGTGGGTGTAGGCGTGTGCACGCATGCAAAATATATCCATTTGAGCGTTAAGTGTGGTTCTAAGGCTCAGGGGCCGTGCATGAGGGTGAGCAGCAAAGGGGGCACTCCCTTTCAGGGGACTCGGCAGTGCTCCAAACCAGACAAGAACCTTTCAAAGGGTCCAGGGCCATGCCAGCGTGGCCTTTCGTCAGAGCCCTGCCTGGGTTTCTATGGTGACTAGTTGGCTCACGGGCGGGAGAGGGAGTCCTTGTGTTTTCCCCTCATGGGCCGGCCTGCAGCTGTGACCTCGGGAAAGTAACATTTCTCCAGGTTCGCTGGGAAATGAAGCGTTAGCAGCTGGGGCCGGATGGAGGGAGCGGTTTCCAGTACCCTGTCACAGTGCCCTTTCACAGGCGGCTGTCCTTTCACCGAACGGGGTTACGAACATGCCCTTCCTTGAAATCTTTGCAGAGTGTTTGCTGAAGACCTAGGTGGCTCGCTTCCCTGCAAAGCCCCCTCACCAGCAAGCACGACCAGGAAACCCCAAAGTGATAGCTTGTAATTTTAACACATCTTTGAATACACCACAATATGCAATAGTTGTGGACATCTTTAATATCACAAATGTTTTGCAAAAGGGAATGGCACTATAATCCATTGCTTTCTTGAGGTATGCCTGAACCACACATTTAATGGAGCAAACTGGAATATATCTCTAGAATTGATCTGCTTTCGTTCAGTTCCAGGAAAATCTGCTCTCTGGACAGCTGTGGAATTCAGGAATCCCAAATACTCCACCTTCTAGCAGGGCATGTCTTTTGAAAATGGGTTTCTTGTGCTGCGAATAACAATGTGAGCCTATTTGTGTCGGGGAAACTGGAGTGCGGTGGTGTGTGCTGTGAAGCCAGTTTATTTCTCAGCGGCTCTGCTAGCACTTGCTGATGAGCAGTCTGTGGAATGGAATGCTGATGTTCCTGTCTGCGGCTGCCGCCTTGCCTAGGCAGGAGATTAGCCCCAAGTCAGCGATCCGTGTAGCTGTACTGGTGCTGACTCCTGAGGATAAACAAAGACATGCAGAGAGGTTTGTACTGATGGAGCTAGCCGAGATTTAGCTACAGAGCAAGCATCCATCCCCCACATGCTGCCCTGCCAGCGGGCCTGGTCCCTGGTTTGAGCAGCTGTTCTAGGAATGGAGTAGTTCAGTCTCCATGGGCCATGCAGTTCTTGACCACTCTGCTGGGTCTGCCAATGAGTGCCAAGCATGGTGGTGAATTGGTGATGTGGGAGCTGGAGCTTACAGCCACCGACCTTCCTGACTGGATCCAAACTGGTCACTTACAGGTTCAAGGCTCCACAGCCCATTTGTCAGGCACGGGGGTGCCCCAGAAAGTGTTCATGTAAGAGTGGGTCCCATATACTAGGTGCCGCAGGCGGCAGTGCCTAGACATACATTTGCCCAACACTTCCCATTATAACCCTCGGTTTTCAGTGGCTTGTAACTTTGCCAAACTTTAAAGCAGGCCTGCACAACATGCAGCCCGGGGGCCGCATGCGGCCCGCATGAGCTCACTGTGTGGCCTGTGGGGGGGTGGAGGTGAGTAGGTGGGCTCACTGTGTGGCCTGCGGGGGGGTGAGTAAGCAAGCGGTGGGGTGGGGCAAGCCAACAGCTGGCCAGCAGGTGGGTGGGCTAGTAAAGACACCAGTGGCAGCTGGGGAGTAAGGGTGAGCCAGCGGCAGGGGGCGGGGGCAGCGGCAGAAGGTAAGAGGCCAGCAGCGGGCAAGCAGGTGAGCTGGCAGCGGGGGGAGCTGGCGGCAGGGGGAGCCGGGCAGCGGGGGAGCTGAAGAGGTGAGCCGGTGGTGGGGGGTGAGTAGGCGAGCCGGGCGGGGTGGGGGATGACGAGCCAAGTGGGCGGGCAGTGGCAGGTGAGCCAGCGGTGGGAGGAGGGGGGGGCCTGAGGAGGCGAGCCGGGAGTGTGGGGGGATGATGAGCCAAGAGGGCGGGCAGTGGCGGTGAGGCTTTATATTGGTGGGGGGGGGGGTGAGGAGGCGAGCAGCGAGTCGGTGGCTGGAGGGGAGCAAATCTCCCAGATTCAAAATCTGGGACTGTGTCCGTTGGTCCTTTTTGCTGCTTGTCTCTGGGCTGGGGGTTGTCCCAATGCTGCAAAGAGGGTTCCCAAAGGAAGGTGCTTGCTTCTAACCCCCGAGGCCATCAGTATGTCTGCTCTTCTCTAGTCAGCCCACTTGATAAGTTTGATTGTCCTTGGTCTGGTTCCCATCCCCTCTCCAAGGGTTGCAGCCGTCTGGAGGTGCCTGCCTTCCATGCCTTCCTCATTCACACCTCATTCATTCAACAGGGCAATTGAATACAAAGTGTGGGGAAGATCTTATTCTACTTCTAGCGAAAAGACATTTTTCTTTTACCTTAATTATACTACCTTAGGGGCCCGCTATAACATATTACCAAGGTTCAGTACAAAGTCATATAAAAGTTATACAAAAATGCATAATGCAGAGATTTAGCTACAACTGCATTGATTGACTGTTGTGTGCAGTAATATAGTGACCCTTGGGGGTGTGTGATGGTGGGGCTGAGCGGGGACGGGGCGGGTCCTATTTTACTGCTGTGATCTGGTCACCCTACGCGCGCTGTTTCTTTCACCCTCTACAGGCTTCCACACCCTGGGAAGCGCTGGGGAAGGAGGGGTTGTTTCCGCGGGGTGGGTAGCACTGGAGGGGGGGGGGGGGCGAGGTTTCTGCGGGGCCAGGGGGTTTCGGACCTCAGCTGTTTTCTTTGGAGTAATATGGCCCTCGCCGCTTTATGAGTTGTGCAGGCCTGCTTTAAAGTGATATTTCCTGTGCCAGGTGCCTGCCTCGAGCGGAATAGTTTGGGGAAGGTTCAGCCATTTCCAAGGGGTAGAGGAGGTAAGAATACGTTGTTTTGCCCATGTTAATTGCAAACGGGTAGTGAGATTTTTCTTGGCAGGGTGTGGCCTGTGTGTCTGGAAGGTGCCATCTGGAGTTCCCATGAAAAGCCGCCCAAATGTGGCCAAGTTGCGAACATCAGCAAGATTTCAGTCACATGCTCAGCAGAGATTGGTTAGTGTTTGGGAGCTGAAGTCTCTGAACGTTCCATCTGCACTGAGCGTGCTCCAGCCCCTCATAGCTCCTACGTGTGACCAGGCTGCGCAGGTGCTATCCCCACAGAGCGACTGAGCATGCTCCAGCCCAGGGTTGCATGGGCTGAGCAGGACTTTCTCTGCAATTGCTGCTGTGAGCCGCTGTGGTGCTGGGCACCAGAACTGAGAACAGGGAGACTCTCTCCTGGGTCCAGTGGGAAGCAGGAGTTGGTGGGGCGGCAGAGGGGCAAGAGCCAGGGGATTGGATAGGAACCGAGAGAGGAGTCAGCGTCTCGGGGCTACATGGGCAGATAGGGGGAGTACAGCAGCAGAGTGATGGAGCAGGAGAACATTGGGAGAGGATAGCGGGACAGAAGGCGAGGTGTGGGGAAGGATAGGGGCAGGGGAGTCTAACTGCTAGAGCACACTCCCCTCCAGAACCTGGAACTGAACCCAGGAACCCTGAATCTCTACACTACTTTGCAAACATCTGTGAAACACCTGGCAAAGTGTGTGTCATCCCCCTATACTGATGCCTAGAGAAGATAACAGTCTACTGCTGCTGATTACTCCATTAGATCAAGTGGTAGAAATCTGTGCTATGGATCCAAAGGGCCGAACCCCTCTGACGACCTAAGCTGGTGGTCAGTCTGGTTTGACATGCTGGAATTTCAGGCTTTTAAAATTAGGAGACTACATTAAAAACTATTAAGGTTGCAAAGTCCAAGTACTCAAAAGTCAGGGAATGCCAGTATTAGGGTTGCCCATGTGACCTCAATTTAATCTCTTGTACCAGTAGCGTAGCCAGGGGGGGAGCAGAGGGAGTGGCCGCTCCCCCTGTGAGCAGAAGCGGTGCCTTAAAAAGGAAGCGGCGCCTAGAGCTAAAAAAAGGTGCTGCTTCTTTTTAAGCGCCGCTTCTTGCACTCACCCGGCGGCGCTCCAGGTCTTCGGCAGCATTTCGACGGCAGGTTCGCCGAAGTGCCGCCGAAGACCCGGAGGTGCCGCCGGGTGAGTACAGGGGGAGCCTGGGAAGGTGCCTTTTTATAGCGCCGCTCCCCCTGTACTCCGGACCTGCCTACGCTACTGTCTTGTACATATGCATATTGATACAGTCTGTAATTACAGGATCACATTCTATCTTTTCCAGGGAACCCTGCCTTGTTCAGAGCAGAGCATGGAACTGCTCTGGGGATGAATCAGGGCTGGGTCCTGAAGGGGGCTGTTGTCTGCAGCACTCCTGCCTCATTTGTTGCAGAATTTGGCATGCACAAGGCAGGGGATTGCAAGCTGTTTCATGGGTAAGGCAGTCGAATGCTGCCCTGGAGAATTGGATTCTATCCCTGCCTCTGCCACAGAGTTCCTGTGTGATGCTGGGCAAGTCACTTAAACCAAAATGTTCACAAAATGTCCACTCAGTGTGTGTTCTTCACTTTCTAGTGCCCCGTGTGAGTCCCTGGGGCCAGGTTTGCAGAATAGCGGAGCACTCATTGACGTCAATGGCAGTTGCACTTTGAACATATAAAGGGCTCTCAACCGGCTAGTCCCCTGGGGAATCAGGCCCAAAACGTCTCAAGGTCGGCACCCAAAATTAGTGGCCACTTTTGACAATTGTGGTTTACTCTCTCTGTGCCTCGGTTCCCCTTTTGTACAGTGGGGTAATATCCCCCTCCCCCTCCCCCTTCACAGGGTTGTTGTGAGGATAGCTCTAGTGCTGTCTCTGAAGCACTCAGATGCTGTGGGGAGAGCACCAGGAAGGAAATGAATAATTCAGTGTCTGAGCAAGGTTTGGATGGTATGTGGCAAATAAAGCCTGAGGAGAGAATAAGGAAATACTGAATAACTGCCCATCCACTGACTGTGGGGAAGATAGCATGTGGTCATGTAATTAAAAGACCGTGTCATAATGTATGCGCACAAAGGGGCTGAATTCAGGTTGCATGAGTACCCGTAACTGTGACATTTCCTAACTTTTGCATGCTTGGCTTTGCAAACATCATCACGGGGCTCTTCAGCAGTGATATGTGCACGCAAACGCATCATAGCCACCAACCCGAGGGAGGAAACAAGCCGGTGGCAAAGACGTGGCCTCAGAAGTTCAGAAATGCCAGTGCTGAGGCTGCCTGTTGTAAACATCCACCCGGGGACTGTGAGACAACAAAAGGAGACCTTTGGCCTGAACTCTGCTGCCAACGGAACCCCCGGCAGCAAAACAACCCCTCCCCTCCCAGAGCTGGTCACGCTGCCGTGGGGGTGTGCAGGCTTCCCTCACAGACTGGCCCACTGCCCTGTGCTGCATGTGCCCACAGCCCCCTCCCTGCCAACCAGGGAGCGAAGATGAGTGGCCGATGGCTCGGGAGCTCCCAAACGTAGAAGTAGCAGGAAGACAAGCTGCCGAGATGGGAAGGGTCATCACCTGGGCAAAAGAGCTGGGAGAGCAGCTAGTGTGGCTACAGATTAATGCACAGTGTGAACTAGAATTACACCCAAAGGGGAGCTTAGTCCTGTGCCCTGAGGACCCAGCACCTGTAAGGCAATGGAAAGGCTCACCTGGACTTCAATGGGCTCTAGATCAGGTTATACCTGGGCCAAAGTCTTGGAAATGCCCCAGGCAGGGATCTGGAAGGGTGCGGTGGAGGGAAGGGAGGAAGCATGTTAACCAGGATAATTGAAACAGGTTGAGATTCTAAAAGCAACTCCCCTCCCCTCGTCCCAGCATAGACAGGGTTGATTTAACAATCACACACTCACCCTGACATAAGCAGCGGTCACTCCATGTTTACAGTGAGTGCTAGCGCTCAGACGGAGCGCTCTTCTGGCCCATCTGGTGCCCTCTCCCTCTGGCTGCTTCTCCCTCTGCAGGTGGTGCTGCCTTGCTGGATCGTAAAACAGATGTCCTAAGTGAGGCCCTGATCTCGGGGGAGGAGGGGGATGCTGGAGGGCACTGCCATAACAGACAATAAATGAGGAATTGGCTAAGCCCCAGGCCAGCCCTTATCCCTCTGCAGGGCCAGATCGCCACAGGGCCACCTGCTTCCAGCTGCAAGTCACCCCAGCTACCGCTTCACACTTAGCCCCTTGGGTATCCCAGCCTCCCTGGCTGGCCACCCGCCCGAGGGGTCTAGGGCAGAACCCTGGAGCAAGCAACTCCTCATCTCTTACACCTCCTTGCCTCCCACCCACCTCAGCCAGTTCCCAGGCAGGGAGACCCTGGGCAGCCAGAGGGCGTGAGGGTGCTGGAGTGGGAGGGCACAGAACACCAGACTGGTGTGGAGGACCAGGAGACTCTTAACCAGCAATTCCAAAGAGGCAGGAATGATGCGACCATCTTGGTGGCTGGACAGTTACACACCACGCAGGGCCCTGGACGGGATGAGTTCAGTTCGGCTGGGGACACAGGCCCAGATCCAGGTTCCTAACTCCCATTGGAATCAGTGGCAATTAGGAGCCTGAATCCTTCTGTGGGGCTGGGCCATAGGTAGGGTGCCATGTACAGTACAAAGGGGAGCCAAGCTCAGCTGTCAGGGGGTCTGGAGACCTAAGGCTGTTTCCATGCTAAGACCCACAGTGTTTCAGACACAACCAATTGACACAGGCGCTGCCTCCTTGCATAGCAGGCCCCTGCTTAGCTGTAGGCTGGGGAGACTCGACAAGCTGGTTCTCAGAGCCGGGATGGAGAAATCAGACAGGTTTTTTCCTTCTGGAAAAGTGTCTAGCTTTGTCTTTCTCCACTGACAATTTCCCAGCCGCTGCCCCTGGACCTCTCTGTGTGCCAGAGAACACGCTGGTGAAAGAGCCCCTCTGGCAAACATTCAGTTGGATGAGTTCGAGTTGGGCACCATGGAGCATGCATGCAGCTTTCACTGGTGTGTCCCACCCCCTGAGGTACCTGACCCTCTCCCAGGTGATGGGGAGCTTTTGGGGAGGGGGGGTAACAGGTGCAGGCTGGAACCTTCAGCAGCTCCCTCCCCCCCATGTGTGGGGTGGGCAGGGGTGGTGACGAGGGAGTTGTGGCGGGGGCAGGCCCCACGGGGCATGAGGCAAGCCCTGCAGGGAGATGCAGCGCAGGGGAAGGAGGTGAGTAGGGGAGCAAGGCCCTGCAGGAGGCAGTGGTGAAGGAGGGCCCCGGGGGCTGTGGGCAGGGGCGGCTCTATGATTTTTGTTGCCCCAAGCACGGCAGTCAGGCGGCCTTCGGCGGCACGCCTGCAGGCGGTCTGCTGTTCACGTGGATTTGGCAGCATTTCTGCAGGTGATCCGCCGGTCCCGTGCTGTCGTCGTGCCCTAGGATGACCAGATGTCCCGATTTTATAGGGACAGTCCCAATTTTTGGGTCTTTTTCTTATATAGGCTCCTATTACCCCCTACCCCCGTCCCGATTTTTCACATTTGCTGTCTGGTCACCCTAGCGTGCCCACCGCCGAAGCCGTGGGACCAGCAGACCTCCCGCAGAAACACCGCCAAAGGCTGCCTGATTGCCGCCCTCACAGTGACCGTCATGCCACCCCCCGCGGCTTGCCACCCCAGGCACGCGCTTGCTGCGCTGGTGCCTGGAGCCGCCCCTGGCTGTGGGGAAGGAGTGCTCCTGGTTTGTCGTGTTGTCCAGTGTGCGGTGACCTTTGGTTGAGCAATGAGTAAAGCACACAGTTTGCTCCCGTGATAAGTGCAGGGAGGGACTTTGCCTGACCCTGCTGCAGGGAATCTATATAAGTGCTGGCGGGGCCGGGGAAGAGACCTCGCTGCTGCTACTTGCCCATCAGCCTGGGGAAAATGTTCCGCCTCTTCAGTCAAACCAGGCGCTGTTTGCAAGTGAAGCGAGCGCTGCAGAGACAGGAGTGGCCCCTTCGGCCAGCACACCTCACAGCTGCCGCACAGCAGGCCAGGTGAGGGGCAGATTGGGGAGCTAGGCCTGAGGGTTGGGACGTGGGGCACTCTCCTTCGCCCCTGCTGGGATGCTCTGGGAATCCTGGCAGCTCAGTCCCAGTCAGTTGGGAGTGTGTTTGAATAGCTCTCTGCTGGGAAGTGACCTGACCTGCTGTTCTCTGCACTCCAGCATGAGGGAGGCTTTGGCATTGCCAGGGAATGGGGGTCTGACACAACAGCCATTGGGAGCCATACTGAGGCGCCTCTGTGATCTGGGAGAAGGGAGTGCAGTGCAAAGCTGGTACTGCATTAGGAGGGGATGTGAGCAGGGTGAGGACAGAGCAGTAATACAAAGGGCCCGGGGTTTGACAATAGCAGAGTGGAGGAACATAATCCCAAAGGCAGGAATGCAGGGGTAGGGAGAGCCCTGGGACCCAGTAAGGGTGGAAGAACTGGCGGGGGGAGGGTGGCAGATAACTAGACCCAAGTTTGCAATCTGATTTGGCTGCACATGCAAAGCCACCCTGTCCCACATCGGAGCGGGGAGAGTGCCTCTCTCTGCAGCTATGGTGCAGCTGCAGCTGGAGTATGGAGTCCAGCTGGATGCCCCTCTGCACTGGAAAGAGAAGGATGACAATGTTTGGAAGCATCTCAGAGAAGGGCAGTAACAGGCTGGAGTTGAGAAAGCTGCAAAGAGCAGATTGTGTACAGCTTAGCTCCAGCGTGACGTGATTTGAATAGTAACATGGAGCACTCACTGTACAGAGCACTTTGGGCCTGATGCCAAGCCAGTGAAGACAATGGGAACCTCTCCATTGACCGTGGCCTATGAATTGATCCCTTTTATACATGAACTAATTAGGGTGTAAACAACAGAGCAGGAGAGGATTAGAGAGCTAGGAGTAGTGGTAGGGAATGTAGGTAAAAGCAATGTAATGGAGTATCACGAGATCAGTTAGGCCACGGAATAACACCCCAAGGAGCAGAAGGGAGCCCCCTGAGTTTGGCCATTTAACACATGACTGACAAGGGGACTGGAGGGAACAATCCCTCACCAGCGGGGGAAACGGACTACTCAGACCTGCAAAAAGGCTTGTTCTTCTCCAAGTAGAGTAACAAACAGAGCTGTTGGTAATAGGGTTGCCAATTTTGGTTGGATGCATTCCTGGAGATTTCATTGCATGACATAATCTTTAATTTCTGGAGACTCCAGGCCAATCCTGGAGGGTTGGCAACCATAGTTAGCTGTAACTGAAAACAAGGGGTGACTTGGAATAAAACAAACACTGCCTTGGGGGTGGGGGAGGACAAGTTCTATAGCATGCTGATTCCCTTCCGGAGCATGAATCAAAGCTGCTCCGTGCATGTGTGAAGAGGGGCCGCTGCTGCTGCTTTGCAGACATCTGCAAATGGGGACATCTCTGAGACGGGCTGTGTAGTTAACAGATTCCTGTCCCGGCCCGTGAGAAGGCTGCTGTGCCCTCTCTTGGCTCTCCAGTCTGTGTTGGGTGCGGGTGTGCAGCCAGATATCACCGCTCGCGAGGGTTCTGCTGTCTCCTCTGGGGTTTGTGTTGAGGCAGCGTGTGTTATATGCTGTCACAGTCTCAGGTGTCTGGTACGGCCTCTGTGGCCTGTACTAGGTATGTGCATGCACGCGTGCTGCTGGCTGTGCCCCATAGGAGTCTGCGATCTCCTCCCACCACATGTCAGAGGACGCTCAGCGCTCTCCTTGTCTTTCAGTTTCTCCACCGCTTCTGTGGAGCACTTGTCTCGGTCGGACTCGTGGCCGAAGGACGTGGGGATTCTCGCGCTGGAGGTTTACTTCCCTTCGCAGTACGTAGAACAAGTGGAGCTGGAGAAGTATGATGGCGTGGAAGCCGGGAAGTACACCCTGGGCCTGGGCCAGAAGCAGATGGGCTTCTGCTCAGCCCACGAGGACATTAATTCCCTATGCCTGACCGTGTTGCAGCGCCTTGTGGAACGCAGCCGCCTCTCTTGGGACTCCATTGGCCGGCTGGAGGTCGGCACGGAGACCATCATTGACAAGTCCAAGGCCGTCAAGACTGTCCTAATGCAGCTCTTCCAGGACTCAGGGAACACGGATGTCGAAGGCATCGACACCACCAACGCCTGCTATGGAGGCACAGCCTCCCTCTTCAACTCTGCTGACTGGGTGGAGTCCAGCTCCTGGGATGGTGAGTGATGTCCAGCTGGCATGGGTGTAGGTGCCACTGCTCTGCCACCCGGGGCCCAGCCAGGGCTGCCAGTGAGAGATGGCAAGTGGCAGTAGGGCAGGTTCTCGGGGGGAAAATGGCTGCCCCAGCTTCACAGTGGTTGATACCCCAAACTGGTGGCCTTCCAGGCTCTGAACTGAGGCCTTGAGGGAGACAGTGTTTAGAAGATAGTGGGGGTTTGCTTTAGGGTTGCCAGGTGTCCGATTTTTGACCGGAATGTTAGAAGTCCAGCCGGTGGCGCAGCGGGACTAAGGCAGGCTCCCTGCCTGCCCTGGCTCTGCGTGGCTCCCGGAAGCCGTGGCGTGTCCAGCCCCTAGGCGCTGGGGCGGTGAGGAAGGCTCCGCGCACTGCCCCCATCCCAAGCACCGGCTCCACAGCTGCCAGACATGCTGCCACTTCCGGGAGCCGCCTGAGGTAAGCGCTGGCCAGCTGTAGCCCATAGCCCACATCCCCTCCTGCACCCCAAAGCCCTCATCCCTGGCCCCACTGCAAAGCTTACATCCCAAGCCAGATCCCTTACTCTCCCCCACACCCCAACCCCCATCTCAGTCTGGAGCCTCCTCCCGCACCTTGAACCCCTCATTTCTGGCCCCACCCTAGAGCCCCTACCCCCAGCTGGATCCTCACCCCCTCCAACACCCCAACCCCCTCCCCGGCCCCGAGCCCCCTCCTGAACCCCTGGCCCCACCTCAAAGCCTACACTCCCAGCTGGAGCCCTCACCTCCTCCCACACCCCAATGCCCTGCCCCAGCCCGGTGAAAATGAGCAAGGGAGGAGGAGAGCGAGCGAGCAATGGAGGGAAGGGTGGTGGAAGGAGTGGGGGTGGGGCCTTGGAGAAGGGGCGGGGCATGGCCTCAGGGAAGGGGCGGGGCAAGGATGTTCTGTTTTCTGCCATCAGAAAGTTGGTAACCCTAGTTTGGTTACAAATTGGCCGTGCGCTCCCTGGGCCGGACCCTCTGTGCTGGAACTGAATCAGGCTTGGTGCTGTGCCTGGCCTCCCTGTCTGCCTCCCCATGGCTTCCCCTACAGCAGCCTTGCTGGGAGACCCCTGGGCGGCCGCTGGGCCTTACCTGGTGCAGCTGCTCAGCAGCTCCCCCGCTGGCTACCTGCAGTATCACAGGAGGAAGGAACGCAGCTCTGACTATCCCATTGCTGCATTGGAGCTACAGGGAGAGCAGGCTGGGAGCGTGGCTGCACCAGGAGCTGCGAGGAGGGAGGCACAGGAGCTAGCTACACTCACTGGGGAATCCTCCTCGTGGTCGGGGAATTCCCAGCAGGGTGCTTGCCAGGGGTTTCTGCTCCCTGGGTGTGGAGCAGCTACTATTACGTAAGGACTTGGGGAGTGTCTGCAGAGATCAAATGCCCAACTCCATCTTGCGGAGGGGATGCCAGTCTGGCCTGCAGCCTCAGAGGGTGCTGTAGGGAACAGCAGGCTCTGGCTTCTGTTGCCGTTAAATCAGTGTCAGATGGAAGCAGGGTTGTTCAGTACAAGTTCTAGTTGCTTTAATGCAGAGCAGACATCCTGAGCAGTGCAATAGCAGGGGATGGGCCGCTCTGTGCTGCTTGGGGCCACTTGATGTTTTCTAAGTATGTTCAGCCCTCAGGCTGAAACAGTCGAGCCCTGTTGTGTCTCATAATGAGGAACGTGGCCAAGCCCCAGGCAAGCAGCCCGGCCTCTGCAGTCCCAGAGCTCCACAGTCCTGTCTCCGTAGTCCTACCCCCTGCCCCCTTTGTGTGGGGTAGATGCACATACGTGACAGTATTGCAGCAGGTGACATCTGAAAACATGGCAGTTTGGCCACGCCCCTTTCTGCACAGGGGACCCTGTAAACGTCTGCTTGGCAGAGTGTCTGGGACTTTAAAGGTGACTTTCAAAACTTTCTTCCCCCCAAAATTGAACTTGTGCCCTTTTCTTGATTTTTAGGATCTAAGGAGGGCTGGAAAGGCTTCTAAAGTTATCCCTGTGTCCTTGCCTTAAAAGGATCCCGACTCAGTGCTGGCTCTGGGCTTCCCTGGTTTGGCTGTAGGACCTCTTGGCTATTTCAGAGGATGTCTATTGTTCTCTCTCGCAGGGATGTTGCATATTTAGCAAAGGCTTCCTTCCCCCAACATGTTACTCGCTGAAGTGAAGTAGATGCTAACAAAAGCAAACATGGACTGAACCCTTCATCTCACCTTGGGTGCCACTTTCTTGACTCTTGTAATGTCCTGATTGCACGAGTTGTCTGGCAGCATCCCAGGCTTCCTGGCTAGACCACTCTGAATTTCTAACATACAAACAAGGAGGAAGAAACCTTTTTAAATAAAAAACTTAAACATGTCAGGCCCCCTTTATCCATCAAAGCATCTACCCATCGAAGGAAGGCGGTGGTGGTGAAAAGGGCACATGCTCAATTTTGTTTCCCTTGCAGGTCACAAGTCTCAAGGGATTTTTCCACCTTACATATATGCAAACTTAACCACAGTGTAACTTTTGGCAGAGGGATAAACAGAGATTTAGACTTGTATGTGATTTTTTTCACGTTTATGCCTAACTAATTCTGTGTTCTCGTCCCGTCCTAGGGCGCTATGCGGTGGTGGTCTGTGGTGACATTGCGGTCTATGCCACTGGCAATGCCCGTCCCACCGGAGGGGCAGGAGCTGTAGCGATGCTGGTTGGACCAGAGGCCCCTCTGGTGCTGGAGAGAGGTTGGTACTATTAATAGAATAACTTTGTCTTTCCTAGGGGTGTTTGGTGCTTGGCCAGAGCTGCCCAGGTTCTAGGAATAGGCCACTGTCCAGGGACAGCTTAGCCCTGGAGAGCTTAGCCCTGTGTGTCTCTGGACATCAATCCTTCCTGAGCCTTGCAGCAATTGGTCTCCGGTGGAATTCATGTTTCAGGATGGGGGAGGGACACGGGGCACTTCATGGCTCTTAATGAGATGATCAGTAGTAAGTCAGGGCTGTGTTTTTGGTCTGACCTCAGTGGGAGCTGCTGTGTGCCCAGCACCCCACTCACTTGGGTTAATTCAAAGGTAGGCACCTAAGAGCCTAATTCTAGGCTCCTGTTTTTCAAAGTCTTGGCCACTAAACCTGTGTATGAAAAGAAAACTGTGGAGTACCGAGTCCAAGCTGCTGCAGTCTCCTCCATGCAGAGGCGAAGTGTGCAAAGGAGGCCTTCATGAAAATAAAATGTAAAAGAGGAAAGAACTTCTCAGGTGCAGTCATCTTACTTGCCTGATGTCTGGCTGCTCAGCACTACTTAAACCTCATGGAAAGAGACATTTGGAGTGGTGCCCCAGTGTCTCCCTTTGGCCAGACAGGGCATTGCACAAAGTCTGCTTAGATCAGCGGGGCAGTCAGTCCGCTCTTCTTCTCTGACTTTCTGTAGTCCTGTTCTGGGGTCAAGGACGTTAATTTCCGTCCCACTGGGGTTTACGGACTTCCCCTTAAGCTTGGCAGGGGTTAGCTGGGCCTTGTCCTCAAGGGGCCGAGAACCCTCTTTGGCTGTTAAGGGGTAGATGGGGGAACCTGGGCCCACCCACTCTGCTGGGTCCAGCTCAGGGCCCTGAACCCAGGCAGACAGAATCAGTCCTCCACAATTCTCCTGCTGTGCCCTGAGCTTCTTCCTACCTCCCTTGGGTCTGTCGGTTTCTGCAGCCTGTGGCTCTGGCTATTTTGTCTCTGGGTCGCTGTCATTCTGGGGCAGCCTCTCACTAGGTTCCTGGCAGGACCCTAGGTCCCTGGCCTGCTTGCTCCTCTGGCAGCCACCAACCCCTCTGCTTCTCAGCTTTGTTATTCTCCCAGCTGCTGTGAGGCTGCCGATCAAGGCTGATCAGCAGTTCCTCCAGTAACTCCTTGGTTGCCAGGTCCACATGGGGTCTACACACCCCATGACATGACGCAACATCTAACATGGTCTTAAAGCTCATTGCGAAGAATTGCGGAATTTCCACAGCCGCCGTCAGCCTCATGACTGGCTAAATAAAGAGAGAATCATTGATGCCCCAGCTTCAACAATATGAGGTGGCACTCTCAGAGAAACTATGCGTCAAGTGTGAATCGGCCCGGCTGCACTGAGGGCAGTGTAGCTATGTCACCTTTCACCAGCTGAGACTCTGGCCCTGTGTCTGTGCATTTCCATACAGCTAGTGTAAGTGTGGTGAAACTTGCGATAAGCACAAGGACTTTGATGGAAACAGAGCACATGGTTTAGGCAACAAAGGATTTTACTAAGAGGCACTAAATTTGCAAAAACAAACAAAGCGTTTTTTGGAAGCTCTTGACAAATTACAGACTGTGGACACAACTGTCCCAGGCCCAGTACACGTGTGGCTTGACCTAATGAATAACAAAGGACTGGAAGAATACAAGAGAGATAAAATAAATACATAAAAAGTTCCAGAGAAGCTGAGATCTTTCCATAATCTGCCCAACATGATTGATCCAGGAACAGGCTACTTTAGCTGTGCCCATTCCCAGGACTCAACTGTGTTATGGATCAAACACGCCTTTTCCCTGACATCTGGCAAATGGAGCAGGCACTACACAGCCCTCTGTCTTACCCATCACTGTCCAAAGCGGAATGAATCATACAAGAAAACAGAGCAATCTCAGAGCGTGGATATCAGACTCCTGCTGCCTGTGCACAGCTCAGGAAGGTTCCTAGCTGCAGGCCCGAAGCAGGCAGTGCAAAGCTATATGAACTCAGACTGATGCTGATCTGTGCGAGATCCACTGCCAGCAAACAATACATGTCCTTGTCAGCGATGTGGCCCCAGAGACTGCCTGTGTCACAGAGACGAGGCTGGCTGGGAGTGCTAGTGTCACAGACTCACAGGACGTGCCCACTCTTGGCCCCGTATGGTCCCTGGGGGGAACCCCCTTCAGTGTGACATCCCTTCTCAGGGTTCCACTCTCTCTCAGGGTTCAGCCCCTGCACCTCCTGGAACCGTATCTCTCTGAGCCTTAGCACATCTGTCTCTCGCCGTGGGCCACCTCAGGGTTGTCCACTCGCTCAGGACCCCCGGGGCCTCCACTCCCAGAGGGAATAATGCAATCCTGTTCTCTAGATCGGAGCGACTCTCAGCCAGCGTAAAACAGGAGGGTTTATTGAGCGTTTGAACACAGCATCGGAAACTCTCAGGGCCAGCAGGCCTGGCCTCCCTCAGCACAGTACTTCTAAGTTTCCACTGTATCCAGGTGGGCTCTGCCTGCTCTCTCCCTCCAGTCCCGAGCCCCCGTGTTTTCCAGCTGGGCATCTGATATCACCTCCCCCAAGTCCCGCCTCTGTCCTTTGTCTTCTGTCACGGTAAACAGTGTTGCCTGGGCCTCCTCTCCTCTCAGCCGTCCTTTGTTTCCCACCGGCTGGAACCGGCTGGTCAGGTCACCGGGGTCCTCTCTCTGCAGCCCATTGTCCTCCCACCGGCTGTGATTCCCGAGTTGGGCCTCCTGGTCACCAGTCACTGGGATATCAATTCTCCAGGCCATTGGCTTGGGTCCCAAGTTCTATTGCTGGTCCTCTGTAACAACAAACTCCCTCTCCCATCACCTCATTAAACCGGTAGCACCCAGGGAAACTGAGTCCCATCCCCTCTGCATGCAAACCATTGAAAAAACCAAGAAAAACCCAAGAAAATCCCTCACTTCGTTACAGCTGGCTCACTGTCTCCCCCAGCCCGTCTCAGGGTCAGGAACCAGGCGGCACTTCGTTTGTCTTCTCTGCAAAGGTCAAGTCCGAACGAGGTGCCTCTGATGAATGGCTTCAGATGACCTTGTCTTACCTGATGCTAGAACCAGGAACCAACGCTAACCTAGAGCTCACGTTCACAGACAGACTACGGGTTCACTACGCTGACCATTGTCGGCAATGATGGCGTCTGCCCCAGACTTGGTGTCCTGGAAGACGTTAACATGAGTGCAGAAAAGGCCTCCGATGCTAAAGCCTAAAGTCCTCACTTGCTGCTCTAGGATCTCACAGGCCGTCTCTGGCCGAACCCACACAGTGGGTCACACCTGGGTCTTTGGAGTCGATTTGCTGCTGATCACATCACAGCCCAGTTGCTGCCTGGGCTGGGCCTTCACCTCCGTCAGGCAGTGACCTGGGAGCTGTGAGAGCTCTGACAAGGCCCGTGAGCCTGACCTGACCACACAGCCTCTTAGATGCTATTGAATTCCAGCACAGCCGCCCGCCCAGCCCAGAACGGGGAGTCGAGGAACCGGTGAATCGTCATCCTTGTACTTCCGCCTTGACCTCTGACATGCTGTCTCCACCGCTGCAGCCCCTCCATCTGTCACCCAGCTGTTCTCAACTCTGAGCTGGATGGGGGTTGGAAACTCGAGTGTGGATGGCAGATAATGAAGGCTGAAGCAGATTGAAACACAGCTGCTCCAGGCCTAAGCTGAGGCTGTATTACAGGCCCTGAACTGTCCTATCTGCCTTCATAGTAGCTGCCCATAGGAGCTGCCCTAAGGAGCTGTGGTAAACAGCTTCCTCAATCCTGAGGGCCTACAGCCCGCACCAGAGCCCAGCACCAAGGGCTGCAAAGAACCATCGTCCTGCTGTGCTGAAAGGTTAATGGCCGTTCAGGAAGGCTTCAAAACGGGTCCTCTCTGCCTGTATCCAGCCGCCAGCAGCCCATTCCTGGAGTTCAGCACATTCACTCCTCAGGGAAGACAGGAAACCCTACAGCAGCTTGAATCCATCCCAGGCCCTTCCTGGCTAGTGAAGGAGAGTCCTGAGCAAACAGCCTCATGCAGGGAAGGAATCTTCCCTTCCCCCTTCAAACACGCAACTGTCCAGCCAGCACTGAAGAAACCTGCCCTGGACACATCGGGTCTAGCTGGGCACTGTCTAGGATCAATCTCCCACTCCTGAGCAAGCTCACGGAGTTGCTAGCCAAAGGCCAACTACATGCCCATCTAACTGAAGCTAATATTCCAGACCTGGCACAATCTGGATTTGGGGCAGGATATGGGCCTGAAACTGCTTCAGTGGCACTGTCAGTGGATACAGGCAGACATCCAATCTCATCTTCCCGGGTCTCTTTGCAGCATTCCCCACGGTCAGCCATGAGATACTGCAGTCCTGTCTATGAGAGGTGATGTGCCCAGGGAGCGCACTAAAAAGGCTTAAATCCATCCGGTAGGGACACACTCAAGGGGCAGTGATAGGAAACTGCACTGCTGCCTCTGAACCCATCGCTGGTGGAGTCCCTGGTCCTAGTAAGCATCTACATGCAGCCCCTAGGCGAACTGGTCATCGGACATAGACTCAAGTGCAGCAATATGCAGATGACACACCGCTTTACCTCTCCTTCAACACGTACAGACACACCACTATCACCAGGATGGCCAGTGCTGGAGGCCACAGCGAAGCACTTTGAGGTGTTTGCAGCCATGGTGGCACAACTGGTCAGCTGGTCAGTTCAGTCCATAGCTTAGAAGGCTCCTGTATTCCACGTGGCAGTGCCCATGGGTAACACTGTCTGCGATCTCCAGCTGGCTGAGGGACTCTGCCCCACCCTGGCAGACGACAACCTGGCCTCAGTTGTACACACCTTCATCACCTCTCGGCTGGGCTGCAGCCGTGTGGTATACCTGGTGTAGCGGGGTGGAACCCTGCTCCTGAACCGAGGGGCTGAAAACAGCCCAGGAGAAGGCTGCTTCTGAAGCAAGCAGACCCAGGCTGAGTGGGAAGGAAGGCAGGCTCAGCTGGGGCCACGCCCCTATTAAGGCTCAGCTGGCCCTTATAAGAGGGCAGTGGGCCTGAGCAAACAGACTCTCTCTCTGTGTCTTTAGAGAGGGAAGGGCTTGGCTGCAGGGACCTGACCAGGTACCTAGGTTGGAGCAGGGCTGGGGAAGGGCCTGAGGAGCTGGGGAGCTCCGGCTAGGAAAGCCCCAGGCTGCGGCCTAGTGTTAGGCCCACTAGGTACAGGGGTTGCAAGGGGTAACCCACGGGTAGGCTGAGGCAGCAGGTCCAACCCAACCTTGCCTGTGATGAGTGGCTTATACTGCAGTCTGCCCCAGGGCGTGGGGGCTAGCTGGTGACTGGCAGTAGCCTACGACTGAGGTGAGGTGGGGATAGTGGGTTGGGGGTTCCCCTGGGGAGGGGAGACCCAGATCTAGGGGTACTGCCAGGGGGCAGCACCCCAGTTAAAAGGGCACTGGGTCCTGGGAGGGACACTGGCCAGAGAGTGGGCAGCCGGATCCCCGGCCAACAGAGGGCGCTCCAGAGGCTGGTGAGCTAATTCCCTGGAACAACCAGCAGGAGGCGCTGCCGGGTGAGTCCGAACCCTGTCACACCTGGCCATGAAACCAGCAGCACTTAGGAAACTGGAGCTAATATAGAATGGGGCAGCACATCTCAGCAACATGGGATGCCATGGGCCCAACAAACCATTCTCTGCCTCCTATGCCAGCTTCCCATAGAATATCGAGTTCATTGCCTCAGTCCTTACCTTCCAGGATGAGGACCGTGGTCAACAACTTTGCGCCTCAGGCAGAATGGACCTCTCTACTATAAGGGAAAAGCTGATGTGTGTGTGTGGGAGACTGAGCTTTCTTGGGGGCTGGGCTGGAATGAACTCCCCTAGGAACTCAGGACCATCCCAACACAGGTGCCGACTTTAGTCAGTGCTGGTGGGTGCTTGCGCCCCCAGTCCCGCCCCAACTCCGCCCCTGCCCCCATTCCACCCCTTCCCCAAATCCCCGCCTCCTCCCCATCCCCCGAGGCACCCCGCTCTGCTTTCCCCCCATCCCTCCCAGGCTTGCTGCGTGCTGAACAGCTGGCACGCGGCAAGCCTGGGAGGAAGGAAAAGCAGATTGGCAGCGGCGCCTCGGGACTTGAGGGGCAGAGACGGAGGAGGCGGAGAGGTGAGTTGGGGCTGGGGGCGGGGAGCTGCTGGTGGGTGCTCTGCACCCACCAATTTTTCCCCATGGCTGCACCAGCCCCGGAGCACCCACAGAATTGGTGCCTATGCATCCCAACCTTCACCACCTTCCCTTCCCAGTGTCCAACACATTTCTTTGATCTGTCTTCTCTGTTATAAGCACAGAGCAGCACGTACATATTTATATAAAAACACCCCAAGCACTCCGCCACACTCAGAATTTCCCCTCTAGAGGAGGCTGAGAGAAAGTGGGCCACACGCGCCGGATGTTAGTCGTGTTGCGCTATGCACAACTGAAAGGTGCTCAGATACTACACGGACACAGGTGGTACAAGATCCCACCTACCTTTCCAGTGTATCCAGAGAAGGTTCTCTTCAAAGAAAAGATCTCAAATATGCAGGCCATAGGATGAGGTCCGAGCAGGAAGAGGAGGTGGAAAAGTGGCTCATGAAATGTAATTTTGTGAATTTTACAGGGTGAATTTTTTGTGTGTAAAGGGCTGTGGTGGGTTTTGGCCGAGAGGTTCGTTGCAGGTGGGAGGCTGGTATGGAGAGGGTTTGAGGTTCTGTTCCCCTGCTGTCTCTGATACGCAATGGTGAGCCTCTTTTCTCTCCTCCAAGGTGTTCGGGGAACCCACATGGAACATGTATATGATTTCTACAAACCAGACCTGGCTTCAGAATATCCCATGGTGGATGGGAAACTCTCTATCCAGTGCTATTTCCGGGCCCTGGATCAATGCTATTCTGTCTACCGCAAGAAAATCCAGAGCCAATGGCAGAAAGGTACAGAGCCTATGAGTGAAGCGGGAAATCTTGTGTGTGCCATAGGTTAGACAAACGCCTGTCAGGGATGGTCTAGGTTTCCTTGGTCGTGTCTCAGTGCAGGGGGCTGGACTAGATGTCCTCTCGAGGTCCCTTCCGGCTGGACATTTCTATTATTCCGTGTCAGCTGGGGTACCTGCTCCTCTGCCTCTGGGGGGCTCACAGTCTGTCTCTTTGCCCCCCTCCTTGTTGTGTCTGTCTCCCTCACCCCACCCCATGTTGTAGGTCCTGTGGATTTCTGGGTAAGAGGACAGAGGGGCCATAGACTAGAGGGGCCAAGAGTGGTGGGAATGCAGGGGTGGGGATAGGAGGTGGAGACACCAGAAGTCCATGAACCTGTAATTTGTTGGCCTCTGACCAGGCTGGTAGACAAAGTGGTGGGGAAGCCATTGGAAAGAGGCTGGTTAATGCGGGGCCAGGCCTGGCTGGTGATCAGACAGACAGCACATGTTGAAATGGTGGGTGCTGTTTCCTCCATCTGAGGAGAGTTTAAATCCTTTTAAAACCCATGTTTCCCTGCTGTGGCCCATCCAGGGCTCTGTGCCCGGGGAGCTCGCTGGCGGCAGCATGCCAGAGCCATGAGGGCGTTCCCCATCGGACGAAAGAGTGAGCACCTGGCTGTGTGGGCAAGTGCTGAATAGCCATTGTAACCCACCCACTGCCCCAGAACAGGCCCCCAGGCTGAGCCCGGGCAGTGACAGCTGGGTCTGCAGCACTCATGGTTTGCTGGATTGAGCGAGCCCTTCCAGCTCCAGGGGCCAGTCCCTTTTCAAGGTAGCTCCTGCTGCAGGAAAGGTGAGACTGTGCCAGAGAGCTGTGAGGAACTCTCCTGCCCTACTTTAGTATGAGGGTGGATATATCTCCCCATATTATCCCCATTGCTGGCATCCATGGGGTTGTCGGTGTCTCCTTATGCAGCATGGGAAGGCTGTGGGTCTCTTCCCCACCCACCCATCCCATTGCCCTCTGTGGGGCAGGTCTATGGGTCTTTGCCTTCAGTGCCTGCTGCAAGTGCTGTGGCTCTCTGTGCAGAGTGGGGTTGATGGGTCTCTAATGGGTGGCTTCTGTCTCCTGTTCTGCTGCAGTGGGGGTGGACAAGCCTTTTACCCTGGAAGACTTCCAGTTCATGATCTTCCACACGCCCTTCTGCAAACTGGTGCAGAAGTCTGTGGGGCGGATCATGCTCAACGACTTCCTAGCAGCTCCCAACCCCGACACGCAGAGCGGCCTCTACAAAGGGCTGCAGGCCTTCAGGTGGGTGAGCGCTATGGAGCAGGAGTGGCCTCTGCCAGGGGTGTGAGAGTCCCTGGGCTGCCGACATCCATGGAGGGGCAATTTCCGCTAGTGGAGGCTGCAGGAAATTGGAGCGGGGTCCACACATCTGTGGCACATCCCCCATAGGGACTGTGCAGGGACAGATTGTTGATAACGATACCCAGCTTTTAGTTAGCACTTGTCACCTGCAGAGCTTTACAAAGCAGTTCAGCAGCATTCTCCCAATTTTACAGATGGGGAAACTGAGGCGCCGAGAGGGGAAGTGACGTAACCAGCAGGCCAGTGGCAGGGTCAGGAATAGAACCCGGTCCCCTGAGTTCCAGTCTCATGCTCCATCCGCTAGGCCACGTTAGGAGCGTCTTGGTGGGAACTGTTTTTTCCTTGGGGCGCTGCGGACGCTCAGCGGGGAGGTTATTGCAGGAGGACGTTTGGGGTGAGTGTGTGAGTTCCTTAGCGAGGGCGGCAGGTGATGGGGAGGCGAAGGGTGCCCTGGTAGGGTGGTGGGTGTCAGGGTATGTGTTACTCCTCTGGCAGGGGCTGATGCATTATGGCAGGCAGCATTTCGGTGTGAGGGTCTGCGGGCACTTGGCTCTGTAAGCTGGGGAGGCTGGCACATGAAGGGTGGTGGTGGGGCTGGGGCAAGGCTTGCGTGGGAGCTGCAGGCATTCAGAAAGGTGTGAGCCCTCTAGCAGGGGCTGTGGATGTTGGGACGAGTAGGGTTCCTACCTCGGGGGATGCCGGGAGGGACCATCGTGATCATCTAGTCTGACCTCCTGCACATGGCAGGCCACAGAACCTCGCCTGCCCACTCCTGTAACAGACCCCTAACCTCTGGCTGAGTTACTGAAGTCCTCAAACCATGGTTTAAAGACTTCAGGTTACAGGGAATCCACCATTTACACTAGTTTAAACCTGCAAGAGACCCATGCCCCATGCTGAGAGGAAGGCAAATAATTGGATTCATGATAATTTCCCCCCATCATTCTTCATAACTGAAGGTTTTTCCTTTCACAGAGGCTGAAGGTAGGGTGACCAGGTAGCACATGTGAAAAATCAGGACCAGGGGTGGGAAATACGAAACTATATAAGACAAAGCCCCAAATATCGGAACTGTCCCTATAAAATTGGGATATCTGGTCCCTTCTAGCTGAAGGTTAGAGGTCTACTAGAGAAGTCCATGAACTGCCCTTTTTCAAAATGGCTGCTATCTCCTATTGTCCTCAGTAGGACTGAAGTGCCTCCACCTCCTCGCATCCTGGGGGAGCACCATCTTCCCTGAGTACCGCTGTAGTTCCACCTCCCATTGCTCTCAATAGGACTGAGAGCCATTTTGAAATGGGGCAAATTCTTTGACAATCTTTCAGTTATGAAAAATAGGGGCAAAACATGGCCATCAATTTAAATAGCTTTTCAAAAACTGCCCATTGTACCAGCTCTACTCAACAGAAAGGTCAGATTTGGGGGGCGGGAACTAGGGTGTTTGTGCGTTTGTGCAGGATATGCGTATGTGCAGCTGAGACCCCCCCCCAATCCCACATAAGGGATGCCAAAAATGAAAAAAAAAATCAATAGGGCTTTTAAAAAGACAAGGTGGGGGAGGTAATATCTTTTGGAAGCTGGTCCAATAAAAGATATGACTTCACCCACCTTGTCTCTCTAATATCCCAGGACTGACACAGCTACAAGGACACGATATGCCTTTTAAAATCAGTTTAATCTTATCTGAGTCAATAAACATGAAAAAGCCTCAATCATACGTGTGTGATCTCACAGTTCAGGGCAATTGCACCTGTATTCTCCTTCCGTGGTCCAGCCAGGGCACCCACTCTCAGGCTTCTTGCTCCCCAGCCGTCACCTCTCCAGGGCAGAGACACATGTTTCTCTCCCTCCTGAACAGAGTCTTTTCTGGCTGCACCGTTCCCTGCCTACACTGTGAATCCGCCAGCGAGCCAGACTGCCTAAGCACACCTGCTTTGTTTTTCTCCTCAGAGGCTCTGAACATTGTAATTGTTCACAGCTGAGTTACCGCCTAGCTCTTTCTAAGCAAGCACATTTATTCTTAAGATAAAGGTGTTACAGAGAAAACATTGCAAACAATAAAGGAACCTACACTCAAGCTAATAAGCTCACCAGAGATCACCCCCTGTCTCTAGCAAGGGCTCTAGCAGGCGAGCAGTCATTCAAGCGCCTCCAAGTGGCTTTTCTGTGGTTATAAGTCCACAACCACCTTGGCTGAGAGCAAGCCCACCGGTGAATCTGTGAGTCCCTCTTTTATCCAGCTGGGGCCTCTCATCTTGTCCTCCTATAACAGGTGAGCTGCAGACAGTGGGTTACTCCTGAGGGCACAGTTAAGAGAGAGGCCAGAGATGAGAAGTTGCTTCCCCCCACAAGTATTTCCTGGGAAACCTACTCAACTAAAAGTTCAGCCTTGTCTGGCCCATTGTTTCAAAGAGTCCCTTGAAGATCAGAACACTGCCAGGGTTTGCATTAGTCCCGGCTCCCTCCTAGAGACATTCCAGACAATCCCCCAGGAATACATGATCATTTGTGTTTTTAATGCAGTGAACTCCTAAAATGCTTCAATGTGATTCAGTCAAGCTTGACGAGGATACGCAGGTAATTGTCACATCTGTCACCTACGGTTCTTGCATTGTCAGCACAGGGCAGAGTTAAGGTTTTTGCTGACGCAGAGAGATTTAGTTCCGCTGTTAAAAAAAAACACATTCAAGTGCAGCCTGTGTCCAAGAGTTCACTGTCTGGGGAGAGGCCAAGACGGGGCAAAGTTCAGGCTGTTTGGGTGCCTAGCTGCATTTCCAGACGGTAACGTGTTTGGATTTGTTTGACTTTGCCCTTCCCTCTGAATTTCCTGGGTTTGGGAGAAGGCACCATCCCAATTGCATTTCACCCCAAGTGACGGGTCTGCACTCCCAGCCTTGATGGAATTGTTTGCTGTCTGGGAGCTGTACTACTGCTACGGCAGGTAGGGTGACTAGATGTCCCGGTTTTATAGGGACAGTCCCGATATTTGGGTTTTTTTCTTATATAGACGCCTATTACCCCCCACCTCCGTCCCGATTTTTCACGCTTGCTATCTGGTCCCTCTAATAGCAGGTGAGATTTCCCCCGGGGGCCATGACCATGTGGGGCACAGAGGTGTCCCTAGAGGGCCTGTGGGCGTTTGCAGTGGGTCAGATTTCCATGGGGGGATGGTAGCTGTTTGGTGAATGACAGTTCTGTGTCGGGGGTATTGAGGTTTCTCTAATGCCAGCTGCAGGCATCTCCCCAGATAACACCAAGCGCTCCTTGCTGCTCTGCATCCCTGCTGAGTGACTGGCATGAGGCTGAACACAGCAGGTCCTTGTCTGCATTGGCTGCACCCAGCTCGATTGTTACAAATGGAAACACAAAGCGGGTGTGGGAGCAGCAGCTGTTCGAGGGGCTCAAGACTTTCTAGCTGGGCTCCGGAGAGTGTGAGATTTCCCTAGCTGGAGCCAGGGCCCATCAGGCAGGTGAGATTCTCTTCCGGGGGCTGTGACTGTCCAGGAAGGGGAGCGATTCCCCAGTAGGGACTGTGCAAATTCAAGCACGGTGCAATGTGAGTAGACAGGGCTGCAGGACTTCAGGCCGGCGGCACTTCCCTAGCCGATATTTGCAGAGCGGCTGGCTGTCGACCCTTGCTGTTATCCATACCTTACGGTGCGGGGAGACGGAGTGCCAGAGGGGATTCGTGCTGGGAAGCTGCTGCGTTTTCCCAGCACAGTAGGTACCCCTGGCTGGTTAACCCACGAGTGAACCTCCTCCTCCCTCTTCCCAGGGGAGTGAAGCTGGAAGACACCTACTCCGACAAGGATGTGGAGAAGGCCTTTCAGAAAGCTAGCCTGGAAATGTTCAGCCAGAAAACCAAGCCCTCGCTGCTCCTCTCCTCTCGCAACGGCAACATGTACACCCCGTCCATGTATGGCTGCCTTGCCTCCCTCCTCGCACAGTGAGTGCCAGTTCCAAGCATCCCTTTCCGCCGAGCCCCCCCCCCCCCCCCCCCGTGTCCCCAGGCCTTGGGACTCCCACAGCCCGGCAGAGAACAAGCCCGGGGGTTGGGCACAAAGCCAACTTTCAGTTGGGGTCTGGGCCTGCAGCCTTTGTGCTGAGCAGCCGTTACTCCTTGTCTAAAGGGCCTTTCTCAGCTACTGAGCCACAATGGGGGGAAGTCTGACAGGGGAGCTGTGAGTTCTCCAGGACTAGCTTGAGTACCAAAGCTCTGTGCATGTGTGTGTGTGTGCATGGCAGAGTGGTTGGGCATGTGTGTGCACACAAGCGAGAGTGTGGGTGTGCACATGTGGATGTATTTGTGTGCGTGAGTGGGCATTTGTGTAGTGTGTGTGCATGCGTGTGTGCGCGCATGAGCATGTGTGTGCGCGTGTGTGTGTGCATGCAGGCAGGCATGTGTGTGCGAGTATGTGTGCATGTTTGAGAGCAGCGGGGGGTGCTCAATCGTGTGTGTGTGTGCGTGCACACATGAGCATGTGTGTGCGAGTATGTGTGCATGTTTGAGAGCAGCGGGGGGGGGGTGCTCAATCGTGTGTGTGTGTGTGCACACATGAGCAGGTGTGTGGGGGGGAGGGGGATGTAGCCTTTGCCATTATAAACGATTTGTTCTTGCAACCATCTCCTGACTTGCAGTTACTCCCCAGCAGGAGGACTCGGCAGGAGAAGGGGGCGCATTCCAGGGTTGCACAGTAACCTTTTCTCTGCCATGACAGTCTATGGGTTGTTCCCTTTCAGTGCTTCACTTTGCAACTTTAAAAGTCTTTTTATTCATTCCTTGCATAGAGTTGCCTGGAACCGCATGCCCAGCTCTGTGCACGTGCCTGGGGAGGGAGAGCACCCCCCCCAAAGACACCCTCCTTGGGTGGGCTTGGTGGAGCTAGATGGGTGGCTCCATCTGTTTGCTCCCTCCGCCCGCCCCCGGAGAGCAGAGCCTTTCTCTCCCAGCAGCGAGGGCAGCTGCACGAGTTTCAATGAAATCCAAGTTCTCGGTGCCGTTTAACCAGACTCAGTGTGTCAGAGGCAGAGGGGAAAGAAAAGACTCGGCCCCTCTCAGGGTGGGGAAGACTCTGCTGCTGCAGGTGGGCACTCGTGCACTCCAAGGAGGACGGTGCTAACTGTGCTTTGCAGAGCCTGCCTGTGCCTGGCTCTTAGCGCTCGCTCTCCCCCACAGCTCCTAGTTCTGCCCAAGACACAGCAGCGTCCCCTGCTCTCAGTAGGGACTGCCATGCACACTAATGCTTCCCGCAGTGCTGCTCATCTAGGCTCTGGTTTTTATATCACGCCCATCACCAGGATATCTTGGCTCCTCGTGCATGCTCTCCCAGCTGCTGTTTCGAGGCATGTCTGAACTTGATCCTTCTAGGCCCCACTTCAGGGAGCTTGCTGGTATGGAAAGCCTAGAGACAGTTTCTCCCCGCAGTAGCTGCAGATCTGGTTTCCTGGCTGCTCAGACGCAGGCGATGCTCCCTTACCTCATTAGTCATCACCAAATTAGCCCGCAGTGGTGCCCACTCACAACTCCAAAACCTGCTTCTGCTCCTCGTCTGGATCCCACAGTCCTTAGCCAGTGACAGGAGCAAAAGGCAAAACTCTCCTGACTTTCTCTGCCCACTTCCTGGGGTTACCTGCTGTCACGCAGGGGGATCTTTTCTATTTTAGGGAGGTACAGCCTAGGTTCAGCCCGGGGGCCGATTCTGGTTGCTCCCCACTGATTTAAAATAAAATCTCTGATTTCCAATGTGTCCCAGGTCAGAGTCGCTCACCTATAGCCCACACACTGCCCCCTGGGGCATCAGCTTGCCAGGCCGTGTGGGTAGCTCCCAGGATTTGAGGTGTCTGGCCTTTAGCACGGACGTTCTCCACTGACACTTTGGTTTGAATTGCTGCAGATACTCTGCTCAGCAGCTGGCTGGATCCAGGATTGGGGCCTTCTCTTATGGCTCGGGATTGGCTGCAAGCTTGTTTTCCATGCGCGTCTCGCAGGATGCTGCCCCGGGTGAGTCCCTTCCTATTCGCTCCCCTCGCTCGTCAGCCATCGGACACCTTAGGTGGCAGTGATGGCTGTGGAGGGTCATCCGATTCCTCCCTGCTCTGGCCTGGGAACGAGGCTTTGGTTCCCACCTCAGCCCTCATCCTGGGGAGCTCCTGAGTCCCCAGCCCAGGCATGGTTGTAAATATCCTGAGTGCAGGAGCAGACCGTGCAGTGTGGGGGGCGGAGAGTGGGCCTGGATGACCCCTGTGTTGAACGGGTTTTGGGGGGATCGCCTTCCAGTGGGCGGCAGTAAAGGGGAACCCTGGAACTGCCACAGCAAACCTAACCCAGGATCCAGCCAGTCTTGACTGTGATAGCGGCCAGCACCCACTGCTCCAGAGGCAGGTGCACGAACCCGGGGGGCGGGGGGGGAGAGGGCAGTTAGGGGGTTGCTTGCACATCGTGTGGGTGGTGGTGGTGAGTTTATTCTGAGCCCCTCAGCGGCTGGCTGCGACTGGAATGTGACCCGACTCACAGCGTGACTGCAGAAAGCCCCTAGGGATACTGTCCCCGCTGGGCTCCCACCCCCATCCCAAGCTGGGTGCTGGGATCGGAGCGCAGGCCACCACACAGTGTGGTTTGGTGAGATTCATTAATGATTCTTTGTCGGCTTCTGAATGGCTTTGCCCACCTGGGGAAGGAGGCAGATGATGTACAGGGCCTGTGGGGACAGCCTTGGCCTGCAGGGGGAATTACCTGGACACCTGTCCCCTGCAGGGGAGCTGCGACCTGATGGGGCAGTGTTAATTGGTTATGGATCCCTTGGGCACCACTTCCCTGGCCCTGACTGGCTCGGTCTCTCACCAGGAGGCTTTCTCTTTGCCAGGTTCCCCCCTGGATAAGCTGGTCTCCAGCCTCTCCGACCTGCAGACTCGCCTGGATGCCCGGAAGCATGTCCCCCCGGAGGAGTTTGCAGAGATCATGAAGCAGAGAGAGGAAAGCCATCACCTCGGTGAGGGAGCACAGTCAGAGGGCCCAGTGGCCAGCTACAGCTAGCACTCTGGTGCTGACCCGCCCCCCCCCCCCTCAGTGGGGCTGGACTTCCTAATGTTGGGCCTCTAAATCCACATGTAGGCACCTCAGGAAGAGGCCTGATTTTCAGTCATGCTGAGCACCTCCAGCTCCTCTCAAAGGGTGGGTGGGAGTGGAGGAGGGTGCAGGATTGGGCCCATGACCCCTGCCCATAGTGACTATTACTGGGAAGCCCCTGCTGCTGCTTGGGGGGCGTGAATCCGAGTGGAGTCTGCATGGTGGCCAGCCAGGAAACATCAGTGCACGTCAGTGAGCCGGGGCAGCTGGAAGTCACTGGCAGACAATACACATGGAACCACACATGGTCCCCTCTAGGGACACCCCTGAAAACCCTTGGGGTACAAGGAAAAGGGCAGGTGTCTCTTTGCCCAGCCTGGCCTCAGATTCAGTGTCCCAGACATGTTGGAGAAATTCCTACTGACATCCTAATCCTGCAGTAGACACTAGCCCCCTTGCTAAACCACTGTGAACAGCTGGACACACATCCCCTCGTTAATTACCTGGCAATGCTCCCTTACCACTGGACCTCCTTCTTCTTTTGATTCTGTACAAACTAAGTCCAGGGAAACAAGGTGTCTTCTGCCCTAGGTACCCTGCTGGGGAAGCATGGGACTCCTGTCCCTCCCGCAGCCACTGAGTGGAGGTGCTGGCCAAGGCTCTGGAGGATCATTTGGGACCCTGATCCACCGGGAGCCCCACTGAGCTCAGATGTGCTGCGTCCATCATCTAGTATCTGTGCGGGAGAGCTGGCTGGCTGGAGCTTTCTGGGGCCAGTCTGGCCAGGCAAGAGAGGCTTCCGGCTCCCCAGTAGTGTGTTGCAGGCAGCGGGGGCCAGCAGCTGGAGCCCAGGCCTGGAAGTCAGGAGACCTGGTGGCTGTTCCCAGTTGTAGCTTTCAGATCACCTCATCCCAGCCAGGGCTGCCCAGCCAGGACTGCGCTGGGAGCCTGCAGGGAGATCCAGACCTCAGGGTCACGCCTCCAGCAGCTGCCCCTCTTCCTGTGGCAATGCTGCCAGGTTGCTTACAGCCCCAGCACCAGGGGATCCTGCCCCACAGCTGCAGCACCCTGGAGCAGCCACGCTTCAGTCCCATTCCTCTCTCTGCAGTGAACCACACTCCCCAGGGCTCTAAGGACGACCTGTTCCCTGGCACCTGGTACCTGGAGAGAGTTGATGACAAACACCGCCGGCAGTATGCCAGGAGGCCGCTCTAGGGGGAACAGGCTGCCAGGTGGGTCTGAATCCTCCTTGGGGGCCTGGTGATCACAAGGCAAGCAAAGGCAGATGGGGAGATGGGCGAGTGGGGTGGAGGAACAAGGGATCAAGGCAGTACTTGGAGGAACTTCCTTTCTGAGTCCGTTTCTCCTGGGGCATGGGAAGAACAGGCACTCTGGAGAGTTCCACAAGGCAAGAAGGGTTCCAGTGGGAACAGGGAAGGTCTGGGACCACCCAGCAGCTGGGTGCTCATCAGAACATTAGGAATGGCCAGACCCCTGGTCCAGCTAGCCCAGTCTCCTGTCTCGGGCAGTAGCCAGAGCCAGTTGCTTCGGAGGGAGGTTTAAGAACCTCACAACAGGCAGAGGTGCTGTCATCTCCCCACCATACTGGGTCTCATCCTGGTCTCCAGCAGTTGAAGACTGGTTTACGCCCTGAGGCAGGAGGTTTGGTCTCCCATCCCAAATGTTTGTCATTGCTGATGATTCGTCTGGATACCCCTGATAGCCAGATAATGGTCTAGTCCCTCTTTGAGTCCTGTGAAATCCATGGCAAGGTGCAGAAAGGGACTGGCCGTTGGTCGGTCTGGGCTCTTCTAGTTCTTCTTGCTCATTTCACGTTCCTTGCATGTGCGTGTAGACACTTCAGTGCGTTAACACCTCTCTGTCTTAGGCTGACCAGACAGTAAATGTGAAAAATTGGGACGGGGGTGGGGGGGTAATAGGAGCCTATATAAGAAAAAGACCCCAAAATCGGAACTGTGGCTATAAAATCGGGACATCTGGTCACCCTTCACCTGCTCTTTGAGGGCAGCTCCACCTGCTGCCTTACTCGGTGCTAGTGACCCAGCAGCTGCTGCCAGCATAGAGCCTGAGTTTCTCACTTCTAACCCAGCAATGTGCAACACTGTCCTAAATCTGGGGAGGGCTTAGCAGGGGGAAGATGCCCTTGGAGAGAGGGGTTCACAGAGGGAAGCTGAGTGAAATTGGGAATTTCCATCTTGACATTTCAACCTTTGGTTTGGTCCTGAAATGGGACAAAAGGTTGGAATTTCCCATGGAACAGCAAGGTCTAAACCAGGGGTGGGCAAACTACGGCCCGCGGGCCAAATCCAGCCCATCAGGGCTTTGGATCTGGCCCATGGGATTGCCACCCCTGTGGCGCCCCGGGGCTAAGACAGGCTCCCTGCCTACCCTGGCCCCGTGCCACTTCCGGAAGCAGCCGGCACCACATCCCTGCGGCCCCTGGGGAAGGGGGGACAGAGGGCTCCACGCGCTGCCCTTGCCTGCAAGCACTGCTCCCTGCAGCTCCCATTGGCCAATGGGAGTTTCGGGGAGGGACCCGCAGGCGAGGGCAGCGCGCGGAGCCCTCTGTCCCCCCCTCCTCCAGGGGCCGCATGGATGTGGTGCCGGCCACTTCTGGGAGCGGTGCGGGGCCAGGGCAGGCAGGCAGGGAGCCTGCCTTAGCTACACTTCATGCCGCTGCCATCCCGGAGCCGCTCAAAGTAAGCAGCACTGGGCTGGAGCCCGCACTCCGAACCCCTCCTGCACCCCAGCCCCATGCCCTCATCCCCCTCCTGCACCCCGCACCCCTCCTGCACCCCAACCCCCTTCCCTGAGCCCCCTGCTGCACCCCTCCTGCACCCCAGCCCCCTGCCCTGAGCCCCCTCCTGCACTCCGCACCCCCTCCTACACTCCAATCCCTTGCCCAGAGCCCCTTCCTACACACTGCACTCCCTCCTTCACCCAACTCCCTGCCTCAGCCTTACATTCATGGCCCCGCATGCAATTTCCCCATCCAGATGTGGCCCTCGGGCCAAAAAGTTTGCCCACCCCGGTCCAAACATTGTGTTGTTGAACAAAGCAAAACTTTTCAACATTCCTCATATCAAAATGCTTCATTCTGAGTCATTTCAACATTAAACTGTATTTCCTTACAGTGGCGCATTGCCTTGTAGGGGGTCACGTGTCCTCACTAGGGGCCAGGCTCCGTGGTCAGATTACATCTCCCATAATGTACCCAGTCATGTGACTCCAATGAGCCACCACACAGCTTGGTCAGTGTGAAATTCATGCCTTATGGGAGATGTAGTGCTCTGTGGGTCCAGCCAATAGGAGAGAAAGGGGCCAGAACTAGCACTCCCATAAGGCAATGTGCCACGATATGTAAATATAGCATTATGTTTTATTGAACTGCTACAGAACTAAACATTTTGGGTCAGTTCAAAACTGAAATATTCTGATTTGGTTCAAACTGACCTGAAATGAAATATTTCACTTAAATTTTCACAAGGGAAAACTGAAAAGTTTCCAGAACTGTATTTTCCATTGGAAAACCATGCAGACAAATTCCCAACCAGCTCTAGGAGGATGGTAGGACTCAGTGCCAGGACTCAACAGAACTGCTCAGAGGGAGGGGCTTAGCAGCTAGGTGGGGCTGACAGACTCTGGGGAGAAGTTTAGCAGTTAAGAGGGGCTGGCGGACCCTGGGGGTGGGGCTTAGCAGTTAGGAGGGGCTGGTGGGCCCTGGAGGAGGGGCTTCCTGGCACTTTGGAGCAGCAGGACTCTGGTTCGCTGGTCCCTCTACCGCAGAGGCAGGCAAAATTTTTGGCCTGAAGGCCACATTGGGTTTCTGAAATTGTATGGGAGGCCGGTTAGGGGGGGCTATGCCTCCCCAAACAGCCAGGCATGGCCCGGTCCCTCCCCCTATCGGACTGCTCCTGCTTCTTACCCCCTGAATGCTCCCCCGGGACCCCTGCCCCATCTACCCCTCCCTGTCCCCAGCCCCGGACCCCCCACCCCTGACTGCCCCCCTGCTGCCCCATCCAACCCCTCCTCTCATTCCTGACTGCCCCCCAGAACCCCTGCCCCAATTTAACCCCCGTTCCCCACTCTCTGACTGCCCCGACTCCTATCCACACCCCTGCCCCCTGACCACCACCCCGAACTCCCCATTCCTGTATCCAACCCCCCCTGCTCCCTGCCCCCTTACAGGCCTCCCTGCCCCCTGCAGTGCTACAGCTGCGCCGCCCAGAGCACCAGGACAGACAGCCGTGCCGGCCGGCTGGAGCCAGCCACGCCACCGTGTAGCACAGAGCACCGGGTCAGGCCACGGCTCTGCAGCTGTGCTGCCCGGCAAGAGCTCACCGCCCCACCGCCCCGAGCATTGCGCCGGCAGCGCAGTGAGCTGAGGCTGCGGGGGATGGGGAACAGCAGGGGAGGGGCCGGGGGCTAGCCTCCCGGGCCAGGAACTCAGGGGCTGGGCAGGAGGGTTCCACAGGCTGGATGTGGCTCGCGGGCCGTAGTTTGCCCACCTCTGCTCTACCCGTACATGCTGCAGGCCTATCTGCACTTGGAGCTGGGGGGGAGATTCCCAGCTGGAGGAGACACACCTGCGCTAGTCCTCCTGGAGTGAGTGTGCTACAACCAGACTGTAGCCATGCACTGCGCGCTGTGGGAGGGGCTAGCTCCTTCCCCAGAGGTCAAGTTTCCAGAATGGGGGTTGGCTCCCGTCTGTTGAAGTGGCTGCGGTTGGGTGGGTTCTGAAGGAGGAAAGAGCCCCCCCCCCCGCTGCAGTTATTGGGCTGGTGTCCCAGGTGGGGAGCTGGGGTCTATACCAAGCCTGCGAGCTACCGTCAAGGGCAGGAGAGAGACAGCAAATTAATCCACTCCTATTGCTCTGTCCCTGTAGACCTGCCCAGCCTCGTCAGAGCAATGGCCGAACCACCAACGCAGAGCCCACAGGCTCCCACCGCACCAGCTGCAAACACCCTGGCTCCAGTATCGCAAATGGAAAGACGTCACTTTTCCCAGGGACTGCACACCCGGCTGAAGGGCCCCGTAGAGCGAACGCAGCCCTGCGTGCCTGGCTGAGCGCCTCACACCATTCGGCCGTGGCGGTGCCTGCTTTAGGATGTTCTCTGATGCCAGGCGCTGATTCCGTCCCGCCCCTTTGCTGGAGGAGTACATTTCTGCAGCGGCAGGGTGCTAATCTGGGTGTGTGAGGATCGCCCCCCCCCCTTTTGGCCAGCTCCAATAGACTCGATGGGAGCAAACCACAGGGTGCTATTGAAAAGAAATATATCAGCGTTGCTCTGAAGGCTTATGGAATTTATGTTGAACAGAGCCAGAGCCTGTCAGTAGGTTTTGTTGGCAATTCTCCTCTGGGATGGTTTAAAATTCAATAGTTTTTATGTTCTCTTCCTTTCTTCAGAGCTTTCCCCCACAGGCCCTTAGCTCCTCCCTCCAAAGATGGTGCTAGCTCTCCTTTGGCTGAACTGGCCTATGAAGAATGGCTCAGACGATGTCACTTTGCATAGTGCTGTACTACTTTGTATTCCATATGCTTTTATATTGTATACAGAAATAAAGCCATTATGAATAGCGGGGGCAAACACAGCGACATCACACTATGAAGGGAAACCTATAGGCTGCAGGTAAGTGAGCGGCCCTCATCTGTGTGGAGGGCGTGACAGCGTTGCTGCTACCAGGTGGTGCAATGATCTGGTCACACCGGTAAGGCTGTTTTTCAGGCTGTGCTGTGGAGTCTCAGGTTCTGTATGTGAGCCCCTAAAGGGGAGGCAACCTGCTGGACCAGTGCACTGCACAGCTCCGTGCTAGACAGTAGGATGCTGGGAAGCAGAACTCCTGACTTCTATTCCTGGCTCTGGAAGGGGAGGGGGGCCTAGTGGTTAGAGTGTCTAAGTGCTGTGTTTATTCTTTGCATTTATATAATGTCCATTCATTATTGCATCCTCCAGCATTTTGTGATGCTGGCTACGCAGGAGTCAGTCCTATTGTAGACCTCATAGCCCGGCACATAGATTTGGCACATTCATTCTGACAGGCAATATGGCTAAGTGAAGGATTCTGGGATCTGTCATATTTGAGAGCTGGATTTCCCAGGCTTGCAAAATGGGTACGGAGGAGAATGTCCCTGCCCTGCCACTTCAGCTAGCACTAGATCTTGCTCTGTAATAAGGGCTAGGCTGTGCAGTGCACACAACTAATTCCAGTCACTGGAAGAGCTGCGATTAGAACGGTCTTCTCCAGGCTCGCAACCCTGCCCACCTTTCCCTCAGCCAAAGAATACTTTGATGGTGAAAAAATAATGCTGCGCTTGTCTGTGCAACGGCTTGGTAATGATGCAGGAGGCTCAGTAGAGCTTGGGCGTCAGTTTAGTGCACTTAGAATGCCCAGGAAACTAAGAACAAGTGTCTAGCAAGTTCTACGGAGCATGTGCAAATGGTAAATTTCTGCAACCTCTAACTTGATCACAGCTGTTCATGAGGCTATGAAGCAGCACCTCTGAGTGAATGACTAGCCCCTGGCCAAATTGTCACGCTTCTGTGCCAAGGGATGGTGATGCTCGAGTGGGTTTAAATCTTATACATATATTAAGAGGAAATGAGAAGATTTTTAAACCTAATTCTGAAAGGATGACCTAATTTTTTCTCAAAAAAATAACCAGTGGCAGTGACCAGTTGGGGAAACGTCAGCCTGAGGGGTTAGTTTGATGACGTTATAAACAAATGAAAACAAGAGGTACAATGGAAAGTGTTACACAGCTTAAACTCTAGGGTTTGTGCAGGCTTGCTCCTCCTTGCAGTCTAATACACAAAAAACTGTTCCTCTGCAGAATGCCCCCCTTTTTTAGGGATGGGAGAGACAGAAACACTTACAGGCTTCTATAGAGCCAGAAAATGAGGGCTCAGCCCCTCTTGCAGGTCACCTTATGTGCACTCTATGCACTCACTAGGTTTTCTAATGGTTCCAACTCTCATTTTACAGTAGAATAGGCTAAAGTCCAGTAAAGTGTGGACTTGACAGGAAAGAGCTGTGTGACTAATGTGCTATGGAAAGGGCCGGCTGTTTCTGCACCATCTCTCTTTGGGGGAGAGAGAGGAGGTGCCAAGGCCCTCTCACGTTGTTAAAAATGGGCAAAACTTTTTTCCAACCCCTCCCCCCCCCACTTCTGAACTTGAATATGGCTGGAGAGATGTAGGTTAGTCTCTTACAATCAAGCCTGGCCCTGAGATCAAGTCTAGAATAGTTCAGCCCCACAACATGAGCACTGCAAAAAGCACAAAGATGTGCAAATAGGATTCTAATAGAAACAGTTTCTGTAACCTTAACGAGGGCACTTGCACCAGCTCAGCCTGTAATAAGAACAAGCACGGCTAGCCAGCCTCACCTAGACGTCAAGCAGGGCTTGGTTTTTAAATCTCAACCAGAAGATCTCCAGCCAAATCACTTTTGAAGAAAACTGGCACAGGAGTCTGACTTACGGCGTGTCTGAACCAAACTATAGCTCAGCAACAACATAGGCAGAGGTGTTGCGAAGGACGGCAGCATGTCAGTCCAGCAAAGCATGTTCCAGTTTTGGGCTCGTGGCTGAATCCTTGTCACAGGCGGACTGGTCCCTTTAAGAGGATGTGCGGTGATGTCCAGTGCACCCATGGCTGATTACCTGCTGTCCAGTCAGGCTTAAGACAAGGCACGTGGGGTATGCAGCAGCCAGCCAGCAGCAGAAGAGGAAGCTGCAGCGAGCAGAAGGCTACAGGAACATGTGTGACATCAGATTCCAGCCAAGTAGGGGCCTGCCAAATGCAGGGAAGAACTAGGGTGCAGCTAGAAGGTTGGGAAGCCCCAGCACTGAGTGGTGGTGTGAATTCTATATAAACCAGTTAGACTCAGAAGGGGAATGTATTAAGGACTGAGGCCTGCAGAGGGTAAACTGAGGCAGGGCTGCTCTATAGCGACCCCAGGCCAGAAGGGGTCACTTGGCAGGCAGCTGCCCCTTTTACAGTCCCACATCCAGGGGCTGGGGCCGAGGCTGGAGCTATTCCCAGCCCCTCTCCTTTGGGTGCATCTGAGCAGCTGGAGAGGGGTGGGAGTCTGTACTGCCACAGCAGGGCTGTAAGGTGCTGGCCTGCGCCAGGGGCATGCAGTGGTGCCTGTGCAACAATGACCTTGCCAGGGGAACAGGAGCCAGCAAAGACCTTTCCCCCGCTGTGGGCAAACTCCTGCTTCATCCCACGCATACCCTGTGCCCTCTTCCCCCCGCCCCGGGCTGCTGGGAGACACTGAACACAAGACACATGCACACGCTCGCCTCCCAAATGCTGTATTGACTGTGCTGGGATTTCCTAACTACAACCAGCGCTGCGCCTGGCCCCCGCTGAGCCTGCGGCTGGCACAGTGCTGCCAGGGGAGGGGTTGCATGCCGGTCTTGAACCTGGCCTGGCTTTGGTGGGAGAACAGCTCTCCTGGGAAGCAGCCGCGAGCTCGCTGTGAAGGGCTAGAGCGCGAGCTGGAAGGCCTCTGTCACATGCTGCTTCACGTCACCGAGGGCCCCGACCGCCGAAGAGATTCCCAAGATGCTCCACTCGTCTCCCGCCACAGCACAGGAGCTGTGGTAGGACTGGAGCTGTACCCGAGCCTTCCCCAGCAGCCCTGCAGATGGGAACAGCACAGAGCGCTCACACTGTACACCTGCCGGGGCAAGGGCACCCAGCTGCAACCCAGCCCTTGGCTCTGCCCTGCCGCGACTTAGCACCCCACTGAACATCCCTGCGGGGGCAGGACAAGGCTGAGAGCAGCAGGCCCTTGTGGCTATGGGTCTGGCAGCCCCTGGGCCTTTACTCACAATCAATGGAAAACTCAGCCCGCCCTCTGGCCAGCATGGCCAAGCAGCCCAGGCTGGTGCAGACCGGTCCTCTGGGCCACCAGGCCCATTGTCTGTCAAACCCATTTCAGGGGTAGGGGATATTTAATGGCAAAGCAACATCTGGCCCCTGCCTTCCCTGTCGCTCCCCCACCCCCTGCTGCAGCTGTTGTCTGCCAGAGGTATGTGGCCTTGTTACATCCGTAGGATGTCTTCTCAACCCCTGGCTCTCAGTTCCCCCCATGCTCCCCTCCCCCCATTCCCAAACAACTGCTGGGAACTCCCCTGCCATCCCCCCACGGCACCCTTTCCCCTGTATCTTCCCAACCGAGTGCCCTGGATGAGGAGCGCATGGTGGGATCCAAGAGACTGGGAGCCCATCACTGGTGCAGGCGGATCACGGACCTGCAGCCCCCTACCTTCCTGCTTCTCAGGACTGAGGCTTTGTCTGAGCCAGGACTCCCCGGTAACTCTGACTGCTGCCTGGAGCCCTGCAGCCTCTTAACTCAGCCCTGCACAATGCTGGCCTCAGAGAAGCAGCAGCCGCCAGGGTGGGATCTCACCCCTCCCCTTGGTGAGGTGGGACATTCAGGGCCTAACTGTAACTTGTGGACTGGGGGTGGCACGGGCAGGCTGGGGGGCTCCTTCCTCACCGATCACTGCGGGGAGCGTGCTGGTGTTGGCAGCTTTGGCTCTGTAGAGCAGCAGGTGGCCGGTGAGAGGAACCGGCTGCTTGAAGTTGGCTCCATTGAGCTCCTGCAGGACGGGGGTGCTGCCTTGGACCGAGCCCATTAGCCTGGAGGGGGTCCCTTGTAAGGTGACCTGCAGGAGGCTGTCACCGCTGTGCAGCTCCGGCACTGCATTGCTGTGAGTGGCCGTGACCTGAAGGGAAGAGGGGAGAAGACAGCTCAGCAGCCCCATGCCATAGTGATGGTACTTCCACGCCCGCCCCCCCGGGGAGGTACAGCTATCCCCAGGCTACAGCTGGGAACGGACACACAGGGAGGCAAAGTGACTTGCCCATGGTCTCCCAGGGAGTCTGTGGCAGTGCAGGGAATTGAATCTGGGTCTCTGAAGCCCTAACCACTGGGCCATCCTTCCCCTCTCACCCTCTGCAGGGGCTGCAGGTCAGAGAACACCCAGCTGGTGCTAGCCATGGGCTGGGGCTTGTCAGGGTCCCCTCTAGGGGTCCTACAGGGGGAGACCATCCAGCAGATGCCAGGTGTCCCTGCCGAAGGGTGGGGCGGGGGTGCCCTGCTAGTGCAGGGACAGGGAGTGTCTGCTGGAGGATGTGATGAAACAGAGGTGGGCTCTGGTGCTGGCAGACGGGTCAGTGGACTGTTTGCCCCACACCAGGCAGGCCCAGTGAAGTGACCCAGGGAGGGGACTCCATGTGCACTGACTCCTGGCTGTATGACTGGGGTCCCAGGCGATCCGTGTACCTTCAGTCCAGCCTCCTGGGCCAGCAACAGCCCGTTCACCAGGTTCACATCCTTCTGTGCTGCTCCTTCTAGCAGGCCAGTAGCCACGGCAGGGCTCAGGTAACTCCCGGCATTCTGCAAGGGCGCTCCTGGGGGCGCAGGGAGCCATGAGGGTTACACAGAGACATGCTAGCAGAGCCCCAGCCGCTGTAGGTCCCCACCCCGTGCCAGGCTCCTCCCACCACTTCCTGCCAGAGGACACGTTTTAATACGAGGACTCTGCCGTACCCCTCAATGCATGGCCCGGCCTAGCCCTGCCCATCACCATCACCTCCCATCAGCTGCTCCCTTGGAGAAGTGAGAGGAGCAGAGTAGTGAATGTAAATGAGCAGCCAGCACCATGGGTCCACCCGCTCCCACTGCCTCCCAGCTTGGAAGCCTCTGCTTCAGAGCTTCGGCCAACCTGGTTTTATAACTCCAGAGCAAGTAGGTGTCTGCCGTTTCCCCTGGAGACTATTCCCCAGCCCGGCTTCCCATTTCCTGCTGCAGTTCCCCCACCGCACCGTGTGAAGCCAGGGCAGGCCCAGCTGCCCCCCACCAAGCCCCACTCTGCTCCTCCCTAGAGTTGGTGGACACTCGGAATTTCCATTTTGCGGGAAGTTTTGACATTTCTAAATTTATTTTTGTTCCAAATCTGACTGAAAACAAACAAACGTTTTCAACATTTCCCATGAAATGTGAATTTCAAACAGGTTTGGGAAGAGTGTTTGGGGAATTTGAAGTGTTTTGTTTGTGCATTATTTCACGACATGACTTCTGAACCTCTTCCAGTTTTATTGGATGGGGTTTTTGATTGTTACATTTGTACATCATTTCACGATGGGGCCGTAGCAGTAGTGCATGTACAAATATTACAATCAAAAACCCCGTCCAATAACATTCGAAGAGGTTTTGAAGTTAGCAAACAAAATTTGGAAATGTTACAAAATGAACATTTTTCCCCGTGTGAGAACTTGTTGAAAGTGATATTTTTTTAAAAAATGTTTAATTTAGACAAAAATGGCATTTTCCCCATCAAAATGAGTTGATGAAAAGTTTTCAGTCAGCTCTCCTCTTCCCCCTCAAAGGGGAGACAGGGGGGTGAGCAGCCAGGATATTGCTGGTTTGTTCCTGGCCTGGGCCCTTCGGGGATGTCTACACTGCATTGTAAAACCCACATTTTGCAGTGAGGATGCAGGTCAAGTCAGAAGGTTTGTGTAGTGCAGAATGGACAGATGAGACCTGGCTCCAGAAATTGTAAATGCAGGTTTACAGTGCAGGGTGGACGCTCAAGCATGGACTTGGAAATGCCAAGCCCGGGACCACAATGCAGTGTAGACATACCTTCGGTTGCCACATGCCTTGTCCTGCCTGCCCCAGGGCAGCCCTGGCACTGCACAGCACCTGCGGTACTGCTGTGTCAGCACAGGGGCAGAGACACAGGGCCAGCATGCTGCCCGCCCAGCCCCTTGCGAGGAGCAACCCAGCTCTGCCGCCCAGCCCTGCGAGCTCACCCAGTGTGGAGACCTGCACGCTTCCCTTCGCCGGGCTGGCCAATGTCTGCAGCAGCACACCCAGGGCTTTAGCCAGAGCAATCCAGGGCTTGGTCTGAGGTTCCAAGGCGCTGCTGAGAGCCTGGCCGTTTACCTGTGGGCAGGGTGAGGAAGAGGAAAGAGGGCTGACTACACAGTGGGCTGATGGGAGAGGAGAACACTACTCGCTAGCTCCTGTAAAGTGCTTTTAACCAGTGATCTGCCAGCACTTTACAGAGGAAGGCAATAACATTACCCTCATTGTACAGATGGGGAAACTGAGGCACACAGCAGGGCTGTGACTTGCCCAAGGTCAGCCAGCTGGCAGAGCCAGGAATTGAACCCAGGTCTCCTGAGTCCCAGTCCAGTACTCTAGCAACTATGCCACCAGAAGCGGCTCTGACAATTCTGCCGCCCCAAGCAGTCGCTGCGGCCCCGCTGCCGATGCTGGGCGACGTTGTGGGGCCCCGCCCCCAACGCAAGCACTCCAAGTCCCGCGGCGGCAAGATAAGAGCGGCGGACCTGCCACCCCATTGCCGCCGCGGCAGGCGAGAATGGGGCGGCAGTCCGAGTCCCGCGGCAGCAATTCGGTGGCGGGAAGAGTGGCGGACCTGCTGCTGAATTGCCGCCGCGGGACTCGGACTGCCGCCCCATTCTCGATGCCGCCCCAAGCACCAGCTTGGAAAGCTGGTGCCTGGAGCCGGCCCTGTATGCCACACACAATCTGAATCCTGGAGCAGAGGGCAGGACCTGAGGCAGCATGAAATGCTCAGTTAACTGTTGGCTGGGCTGGCTGCTCACTGGGAGCTCTGCTGGGGCAGTGCCCATCCTCGTCCACAGCCTGCGTCCCTCCCTGCGTCCCCTCACTCACCACGCCAGCCAGTGCCTTCCCCTGGGCCAGGTCCACAAACTGAAGGGCGATTTCTTTGCCACAGCGGCTCTGTGCTTCCCGGGTGCTGGCGCCCAGGTGGGGGCAGCAGATCACATTGGGATGGTTCACCAGGTTGCGGTCCTGGGGTGGCTCCTGCAGACACAGCCTGTTCCATTAGCCCGAGCCGCCCTCTGGGTAAGTGGCCCTGCCTGAAGGGGCATTGCAGCCAAGCATGGGGGAGACGTGGGCACAGCTCCTGGGCTGCGGGCTGGCTGAGCAGCCTGGGCGGCATTTCAGTCCCAACGGCTGACACAGGTGGGGAGGGTGCAGCTGGCGCACAGCAGGGGTGTAGCACCCAGCACGAGGGGGGGTGTCCCGTCCCTATGGCCTGCACGGGGTAGGGGAGGCTTCGCTCCCACGCAGAGGACAGAATCAAGGCTGGTTTGGGAATGTTACGGAGTTTCCGATGGGCCATTTCCGAGGGCCTGGCCAGGCTGGGCTCCAGCTCCTCCCCAGAGCCGGGTGCAGATGAGCGGGGGGAGGGGACTGGCTCTGCATGGTGGGGGCTGACTGCCAGGGGGCAGGGAGGTGAGCGTCCCAGCTGGGTAGGGGGAAGCAGAGTCAGCCCAGGCCTACAGGCCTCGGGCTCAGGGCTACGACAGCAAGGGTGGCTGCGAGGGCTGGGACGTAATGCTCTCCAAGCAGCTAAACCCTGGTGTCAAACCCAACAGCTGGCACAGGGCCCCGAGCTCTGGCGGAGCAGAGCCCATTGCCAGTGAACGAGCCAGGGCATGGGGCCAGGGCCCTGCACCCGCTATCCCCAAGGAGCTACGAGAGGATTACCTGGACCAGGAGTGACCCACCCTGGGCAGCAGCATGGGGATGAACAAGGGGCAGGCGCCTCTGCATCCGCCAGGCCAGGCCCAAGGTCCTGCATGGGATGGGCCCTCTGTTTCTGTGCCCACCCGCCTCCTAGGGCAGCAGGCCTTGGCTGGGGGCCAGGACCCCCGTCTGCTGTGGTAGTTCCATGGGGGAATGTGCTCTGGGTCCCGTCTCCGCCCGGGGCCCCATTTACCTACCTCGGTGAAGACGTCGAGGCCAGCTCCCCCACACTGGCCAGACTGCAGTGCCCGGAGTAGCGCCCCCTCATCCACAATGCCCCCTCGGGCACAGTTCACCACCTGCACCCCCCGCTGGCACTTGGCAAAGGTGCTGTCATTCAGTAACCCTGGGGAGAGATAGCGGGGGATGGGGTGGGGTAGAGTCTGACAACGAGCTAGCCAGCCTGGCTCTCCCCCCAGTGTGGGCTGCCCTGGTCCCTCCCCCAGCCCCCGGGGGAATCCCAGTTAACTGTGTGCAGCTGGTCCCTGTTGGCAGCAGAGCACACACTACTGACCTGAGCCCTCGGGGGGTGGGGGGCGACGGGATGACACACCCCAGTCCAGACCAGAGGGAGCGCTCTAGGGGAGTGTCCCTTAGACTCCCTCTCTGCTGTGATCCCATCCCCCACCTCAGCATCCCCCTGCCTCCGTCTCCCCTCACTGCTGGGGCGTTCTCCTTGGAGGTCCTAGCTGTGAGCCCACAGTCAGCGTGACAGGACCCCCCTTCACCCTGGCTGGGCTCTGCTATTGGCAGGAGGATGGGAGTTTGTGCACTGGGCTGGCACGGCTCTGCCAACCTGCCACCCTCCGGACCGCTGCCCCTGCCATTCCAGCCCTGCCCCCCGGCATGGCTCTGCCAATGCACCAGCCCTCTGACGACTGCCCCCGCCCCCCATGGCACAGCTCTGCCAGCACACCACTCCCATGACCACGGTTATCCAGATCTCCTGCTATGGGCCCCCCAGCTTGTCCTGCATGGGGTTGTATCTGACTCTCCCCCATGGCCTGTTTTTACCTCCAGCCCCCAAGCCTTGTTAATCCCACGGCCTTCCGAAGGGAGAGGCAGAGGCGGGTGTGGCTGCTCTGGCCCCGCTCCCCTACCTGTGGTGGAGGGCAGGAGCGGCGTGTGTACCGTGATGAAGTCGCACAGGGGCCAGATCTGCTCCAAGGGTAGCTGCTGCACACCGAAGGCAGCCGAGTCCTCAGGTGTGATGATGGGATCGTACCCTATGGTCTAAGCACAGTCACAGCCACAGCCCCAGCTGGGGTGATGGGCCCCCCCAGCCCTGGGGGAGGGGACCTTGGGCAGTAGGGGGCCCATCATAAGGGCTGCCCTTGTCCTTCCCGAGGTGCAGCAGGGAAAAAGCCCAGTGGGCAAAAGGGTGGGAGGAGGGGCACGGTAGGGCCCCCTGGGGGCGGGAGGGGGTGGAGCTACTGATGCACAGGGGGCAAGGGGCAGCCCTGACTTGGCGCTCCTTACTGAGCAGACCCAGAGCCCTGTCCCGGCTGCCTGGGCTCTAGTCCAACTTGGGCCAAGGCTGCGTCCTTGCTGGAGGCTGCCTTTGCTGCCCGAAGCGGCGCCCTCCCTGCACAGTGACTAACGCCCCTTCGCTCTCGCCAAGGAATCCGCACGGCACCCAGGCACAGGGAGCTTCCCCCGCAGTGTCAGCACCGTGCTCCCGGCCTTCCCATCGTACATTGCTGGCTAACAGGGTACGTCTCTGCCTTCCCAGCCGCTCACGCCCCCATGGCTGCCCTGTGGCATAGGAGTGCGAGGGGCAGAGTTAAGGGGAGCTTCCCCCGTTGCTTTTCCTGGCTGGGCACTGCTCCGTAGTCACACCAGTCTGAGGCACAAGAGATGCCCATGTCCCCAGAGAGGCTCCGGGCAGGTACAGGGCTCCCTCCTTAGCGCCCCCAGGGGCTGCAGCTGCATGGAGAAGCAGATTAACCCTTTCCCCTCCATTCCCCTGGCTGGAGGGAGAATTAATCCCCTCCTCCCCACTCCCTGTGTGTACTGGGGGAGGACCATGGGGCATGTTAACCCTCACTCTCCCCCTCCCTGGCCACGACCTGCCCTGCGCCTCACCAACCCAACCGAGCCCCTGGGCAGTTTAACCCTTTCCCTCCCTTACCTTCATCCCGAAGGCCTGCATCCTGGTGGCCACTTCTCTCCCGATGCGGCCCAGGCCCAGGATGCCCAGGGTTTTCCCGTAAAGCTCCATTCCCATGAACTAGAGCAGAACGCAGACAGGGCTGTGACTATTGGCTCCAGGGCAGCTCACCGCCCCAGCACTGCCACAGAGATGGCACTGGACGCTTACCTTCTTACGGTCCCACTTCCCCTCCTTCATCGAGGCAGCCGCTTGGGGAATTTGCCTGAAACACCAACAGCCTCGCGGTCAGCAGAGCCTGCAGCCCCTGGCTGAGCCACCCAGGGCCATCCCCACCCCACGTGGGCTTCCAGCACCCCAGGGGTCTGTGGGGCCTGGTAGGGGGCGCTCCTTGTGTCGGTGCCCCTGGCATGGGGCATGCCCACTGTGGGGTCAGTGCCCTGCAGAGCATATGAGCCCGGGTGGGGTGGGGGGGGCGGGGAGGGCGGGGAGTGCTTTGTGGGCATCGACATACCCTAGTGTCCATGCTCTGCAGGGCTGTGGCTTTTTTCCTTCCCACCCAGCCCCAGCCGGCGTGTGGGGGTCACGAGCCGTGGAAGGAGCTGGGCACATGGGTGGGCAGCTTGGAGTTGGGGGCTAGTGGTAGTGATGGTGAGCAGGGGACAGTCAGGTGCCAGGGCTCTAGGTAGGGACTAGGGGGTGCCCTGGGGGCTCTGTGCGGGAGGGTTAAGGGCAGTGGCAGCGATGGGGGGTGGGTGCCCTGGGGGTTTTTGCGGGGGAGGACAGGTGCAGCGATAGGGGTGGGGGTGCAGTGATGAGGAGAAGGTGATGGTGGTTGCGTGCCAGCGTGACCAAAGTGGGAAGTGCAGAGGGACTCGGAGCTGCCTGTCAGTGGTGGGGAGGGGCAGGCCTGTGGGGCACGGGCAGGGTCTTGTGGCTCTCTGCTGGGTGAGGAGCTCAGAGCCATATGGCTGGGGATGGGGAGCCAGTAGCTGCTGGATGTTTGGTGCTCTGTGCAGGGTGGCTGGCAGTGCCAGGGAGAGGGTGGGAACTGGGTACTCGAGGCCCTGTGCTGGGGGCAGTCGGTTCAGAGGCTCCGCACTGGCAGGGGCGATGGGGAGACAGGGCTTATGGATCAGTGGAGGAGATGGGGAGCCAGTGCCCTGGCTTTGTGCCTGGGGCAGGTCAGAGCTGGACGTCCAGGGCTCCGGGGCAGGGGTGGGAGCTGGATGCTGAGGGCAGGGGGGATGGGGCCATGGGGAGGAGGCACATGCTGGGGCAGAGCGCAGAGGAGCCGGTGCAGCATGTGGCAGAGCACAGTGCACTGTGTGGGGGACTTGGGCTGTGGGCTTTTCCGGAGATCCCCAAGCAGTGATTGGGGGGGCGGGGGGGAGCTGCCCAAATGCCCTCCCCGGGGGGGCAGACATGCTCACCTGGCCAGGCTCAGGATCATCCCGCAGGTGAGCTCTGCTGCGCTCATGCTGTTCCCGGTGGGCGTGCTGAGGGCAGAGCAGAGCACACTGGGGTTAGCACAGACACCGGGGACAGGGGAGCCCTGGTGGGCCCCATGGGATGGGCCTGGCAGTGCTCCTTGCAGTCACTTTCCAAGGGCTTGGGAAAGCCGGGCTCTCCTCCCCATGGGAGCATGGCCTCTGGCCACCAGTAACGCTGCTTGCAGACACTCAGCCTGCATGCGACTTGCCAGCATTCCTAGCCATGATGGCACTGAACTGGCTGCACTGCCAATACTGTCACTCCATGGCAGGGGCCTCCGGGCACAGAACTCAATGCTTCGCTGGCTCCGTCTGCTGCTGTCACGTCAGCCTGCAACATCTAGCTGCCGTCACCAGTCTCTTCCAGCTGCGCTGCCCCCCACTTTCTCCCTCCTGCTGAACAGCTTGGCTGGGTCAATTCTAACCCCCGCCATCCCAATGGTAGCTGTGTTTCCCCAACTGCATCTCATTCTCTTCCTGTGCCCCATTGCATATGCTCTGCAGCTGGGATCGGGTCTTGGGGGCCTGCACAACCTGTTCACATCAGGGGATCTGCCCTGGGGGACACTGCTCCCTCCCTCAAGTGGCCCATCAGAGCAAGGGGGGGCTGGAACATGAGCTGAGTGAATAACCAATCTGTCGGTTTGGTGGCCAACATGAAAAACTCAGAACAAAACATTTCGTTTGACTCAAAAATGAATTTGTCATTTAATTTTCAAGGGTTTTTTTTAACTTTTGCTTTTTAACCAAGTTCAGCTGGATTTCAGAAGTTGTTTCAAAACAGAAAGTCAAAAGGCTTCATTACAAAAGTCAAAGTGAAACGTTTTCAAAGTTTCACTCAATTTTTGACTGAATTGATTTGCTGAATTTGACCCTAAACTGCATTTTCAGCAGAAAATTAAGTACAAAAAAATGTTGCACGGCTCTAGGCAGAACATCCAGGAGCACTATCAGCTCCAGATGGGACCTGACTCACAGCTCTGTGCCCCCCCACAAGACCTGCTCAGAGAGAATGGGAATGGAACCATGCCCCTTTCAGCTCCTGTCTATTCCCTGGAGCCTTTTCTAAGTAATGGAGGGGCAGGAGGGGTACCACATGCCCACACATCTGCAGGTGTGCACTCTGGATCTGCTCAGATGCTGCCCCCCCATGTATACAAGTGCTGACCTCGGACATGCATGTGCCCTGACCCTGCAGAAACTGGACACACGCTGCCAAGGCCAGCACAGCCATTGTGTGGGAAGAGGCAGCTCTGCCCTGGAGTCAGACTGCTCTTACTTCATCACCAGGATGCCCTTCCTCGTAGCTGCCTCCACGTCCACATTGTCGACGCCAGTGCCGGCCCGCCCGATCACCTGCAGCTTCTCAGCGGCCTGGATGACGTCCGCGGTCACTTTGGTCGCTGAGCGGACGATGAGCCCATCGCAGTCCTGAAGGAGTGAGTGCCGGAGCGGATGGGATGAGGAGACCAGAGGCCTCCCCCAGCTTCCATAAACCACTGCTCCCGCCACCCCCTGGTGTGGGTCTTAAGACCAGAGGGGCCCCTAGCCAGCCTGACCCCAGTATAGCAGGCCCCCAGGAGCTGCCCCCAGGGGTTCCACCCCAGAGCCTGGGGTTTAGACAGAGCAGGGTGCAAAGCGACAGAGACTCTACCCCGTACCTGGGCGAGGTTCCAGCCTGACTCTGCCCCCTCCCCCAGGGTTTTGCTGCCCCAGGGGCAGAGACCCACACGTCCCAACAGAGGGGAACCTGTAGGAGCAGGTTCCTCCTGCCCCGTCACACCGAAGCCTCTGTCCCCAGTTGGGCCCCTGCCTCTCCCCTGGAGCCCCTCTGCCCACCCATGCCAGCGGAGCATGCCTAGACCCCACCGCCGGGCAGGGGATCTGGGGGGCCCACTGGCTCTGGGGGGTTCTGGCTGGGGCGGGGCAGGGCTCCCCAGCAGAGGCTGGAGCCGACCCCGTCCGTGCAGCCCTTGGCCGGACGATCGCCTCAGCTCCTGCCCGCAGCACCCCCCGGCCCAGGCCTCGAGTCCCCGCGCCGCGCAAACACCCGCGACTGTTGCATCAGGCGCGGGGCGGGGAGCGCCGCACGGAGCCCGAGCCAGGCAGGACTCGGGGGTCCTGTGCCGGGAACGGGCCGGCTGGCCCCCGGGAGCAGCCCGCGCCCTCTGCCCAGCCTGCACCCCACCGAGCAGGGCAGCCCCCATCCCTGCGCCCCGCACCTGGATCTCCGCCAGCAGCTGCTCCCGGCTCAGGTTGGGCTTGTCCAGCGCCTGGATGCCGCCGGCCTGCAGCAGCTGCTTGCAGCAGGGGTCCAGGCTGTCGCTGAGCAGCACCTTGCTGAGCGTGGCGAAGGCCATGGCGAGCGGCGGCCAGCCAGGCACGGGCTGCTGCGCGCTCGGCAATTCGGGAGCTGCGCGTCCAGCTCAGCGCAGCAGATCTCCCTCCCCCCGGCTAGCCCCTCCCTTCCTCCCCCCGCCCCTGCCTGTCGGGCTGTCACTCTCCCGGCTCCGCAGGACCCCCGCCCAGCGAGCGGGACCGCGCTGCCCTGCAAGCCGGCCTTAGGGGACCTGTAAGAGCGCACAGGAGCCCGCTACCTGGCCTGGGGCTTCCCTGCACAGCCAGGACCCGACTCTGCCTCCTTACAATGGGGAGGGGCAGGGCGCAGGAGGGGCCCTTCCCTTGGAGATGGGCTGTGCCCTGTGGAGGAAGGGGCACCCGGCCAGCAGCTCAGCTCCCCCAGGCCTCAGTTGGTCTGTCTGCAAAGTGGGGTTAATAAGGTCTCGCTCCCTGGCAGGGGCCTACACATCCTGTGTCTGTAGAGAGAGCCTCCCCTGGAAGGGTCCCTGTGAGATCAGCGCTGTGGTAGGAGTGTTATTACTCTCAGTCTCACTGAAGGCCTCCGGGACTCGGTTCCTCTGGCTGAAAACCAACCCCTGGAGGCCAGCTGGGGTTCAGGTCCTGGCAGGATTTGGGCTTATGCAAAGCTCATTGGGAGTGGATGTGTAGCTTCACACTAGCCAACCCCTCCCCCACTCAAGTGCAGCACACCCATCGCTTGCCCGTTCTTGCAAAGTGAGTTGGAAAACCGCCCTGGAGAGGGGCAAGCATCCAACAGTCAGCAACCAGGGCCAGATTATGTCCTCAGTGACGCTGGGGTAAATCTGGAGTCACTCCACTGAGGTCACCAGTGTCCCTCCAGCAGTATGTGGGTGTAACTGAGATCAGGATCCCTCTGGATTAGGAACTAGTGTTCCTCCCAATCACTTTTGCTGTGATTTGAGGCAAAGCACACTGTTAAGAATTTCTATTTTGTGTCTGGAAGTAACGGAAGAGGAGAAGGACCTCGGAGTCCTGGTTGATCACAGGATGACTATGAGTCGCCAATGTGATGTGGCCGTGAAAAAAGCTAATGCGGTCTTGGGATGCATTAGGTGAGGTATTTCTAGTAGAGATAAGGGGGTGTTAGTACTGTTATACAAGGCATTGGTGAGACCTCATTTGGAATACTGTGTGCAGTTCTGGTCTCCCATGTTTAAGAAGGATGAATTCAAACTGGAACAGGTACAAAGAAGGGCCACTAGGATGATCCGAGGAATGGAAAACCTGTCGTATGAAAGGAGACTCAAGGAGCTTGGTTTGTTTACCTTAACCAAAAGAAGGCTGAGGGGAGATATGATTGCTCTCTTTAAATATATCAGAGGGATAAATACCAGGGAGGGAGAGGAATTATTTAAGCTCAGTACCAATGTGGACACAAGAACAAATGGATATAAACTGGCCATCAGGAAGTTTAGACTTGCAATTAGATGAAGGTTTCTAGCCATCTGAGGAGTAAAGTTCTGGAACAGCCTTCCAAGGGAAGCAGTGGGGGCAAAAGACCTATCTGGCTTCAAGATTAAGCTAGATAAGTTTATGGAGGGGATGGTTTGATGGGATAACCTGATCTTAGGCAAAGGTCAATTAATTGCCATCAGTGGTAAATAGGACCAATGGTCAATGATGGGATGTTAGAAGTTACTACAGAGAACTTTTTCCTGGGTGTCTGGCTGGTGAGTCTTGCCCACATGCTCGGGGTTCAGCTGATCGCCATATTTGGGGTCGGAAAGGAATTTTCCTCCAGGGTAGATTGGCAGAGGCCCTGGAGGTTTTTCGCCTTCCTCTGCAGCATGGGGCACGGGTCACTTACTGGAGGATTTTCTGCATCTTGATGTCTTTAAACCATGATTTGAGGACTTCAATAGCTGAGACATAGGTGAGAGGATTATTCCAGCAGGGTGGGTGAGATTCTGTGGCCTGCATTGTGCAGGAGGTCAGACTAGATGATCATAATGGTCCCTTCTGACCTTATAGTCTATGAGTCTATGAACGGCCTTCTCTGCCTCTCGTCTTAAAAAAGGAAGGGCCAGAGCAGATTGTCCAAAGCTCCATTTTCTCCTCCATGCCATGGAGTCATTCTTGGCTCCTGGAGCTTGTGACAAGGTCGAATGCTGTGAGCAGTAGGAACGGCAAGAAGGAATCCTCAGTAAAGGTGATTTGTTATCATAGAATAGAATATCAGGGTTGGAAGGGACCTTAGGAGGTCATCTAGTCCAACCCCCTGCTCAAAGCAGGACCAATCCCCAATTGTTGCCCCAGATCCCTAAATGGCCCCCTCAAGGATTGAACTCACAACCCTGGGTTTAGCAGGCTAATGCTCAAACCACTGAGCTATCCCTCCCCCATCATCTCTGCCATTGCAAAGGAAACTCTTGTCTGGGATGGGTGAGTTGCACAAAGAAAACACGCTGCCTTCCAGATAAGGATCCACATGATTCGTCCCTCCCACCATTGACCACCACTGTCCCATTTGTAAAATCAAAGCCAGTTCCAATATCTCCCATCATGAGCTTCCAATTGGGCAGGGCATGCATGGTCCAACCTCCCCAGTTAGAAGTCCACGTGACTTGCCAGTCATGCCCAGTGACCACTCTGGAAAAAACAAAGCCCCCTTTGATATCTACAGGTCATGAGCTTCCCTATGGCCCATGCGGGGCTAGCCAGGAGGAAAGAGGGTTTTCAACAGGCTGTTACACAGTAGCTCAGACTAGTTGATCACAATGGTCCCTTCTGGCCTTGGACTCTACGAACAGACAAGAACCTTATTCATTAGGATTCAAATTTCTGTTTCTTTAACCAGACTGCAGCCAGTTACATGGTATATGTACATGTCGGGTCCAATCCTGCTCCAGTGGAAACCCCTGGTAAAACACCCAGGCTCAGATCCTCAAAAGCATTGAAGTGTGTCATTCCCAGGAGGGTCTGGGCCCTACTGACTTCAGTGGGAGCAGATCTGGATGCCCAGGCCCTGATCCTGCTAGCACTGAGTGGGTCCCCTTTGAAGCTAGTGGGCACGGTCCTGTTCCAGTGGGATTGCTCACATCTGTAAAGTTACTCACATGCGTAAGGCATTTGCAGGATCAGAGCCTGTGGCTTGTTCACTGGGAAGTGACACTTTGGGAGCGGAGCTGAGGGGAGCATCTGTAGGTCATTGATGGGTTTTAAAGTGAGCTCAAATCTGCCTGCTGAACGGCTGCAATGTGGCTTTTTTACCCAATTCAACTTCTAACAATCAGATCTGGATCCTAATTGTAAATCCCTCACCGTGTGTCTTTTTTTTAATGTATATTAATTGGAACATATTTAGATGCGCTGCTCTGTGTTACCGACTTGTGAATCTGATTGCAAGTTTCGCACAATAATTGGTGTTTGTCTTAAAGCCCGCAGCCACGCGAGTGAATCTTGGCTTTTGTTTTTCAAAAAAGTTGCTGGCCCTGCTGGTTGCAGAGAGAATCTTGAAAATGTGATGCCAGAGGCTCAAATGTCAGAGGGCCAATATAGAAAGAACTCCAAATGGCTTTACTTTCAAATCTCATGATTTTCTAAGCCAGTCTCACAATTCTTGTGAGCCTGGCTCATGATTTATTGAATGTTTGGGGGTGGCAACTCTGCTGCCCCATTTCCTGGTCGTAGTGTGAGGGGGTGGGGGGTGAGGAGTTCCTATGCAGCTGTTGTCACCATTTGTTTAGAGCAAACTGTGGCCCAGCTACAGCCCAGTTCCCATCCTCTGTCTTCTTGCCATCAGCAGCTTGTGCATCTGTGCAAAGAATTTGCAATCTAAGTTCGCGTGCTGCTGCCAGGTACACAGGGGCAACCCCTTGCCTCCAGTGGGGGTGTAGCTGTGTAACTGGGGACAGGATTTGACGACAATGGGGTCATGTAGGTGGCCTGAGTTAACAATTCTGTCGCTGATGCAGGCCCTGTGATCGGTCCTGTTTGCTCTTGCCGCGCTGTATGGGGCTGCAGGGCTGACAGGAGTGCAAAACACGGCCAGCATTGCCAGATGCAGGTGCCTACAGCTCAGCTCATGGGTATTTGGGCACGTGGATGGGATTCCAGAAATGCTGAGTGCCGCACTTTCTGCTGCTGTCACTGGCAGTCCCATGGGACTTAGGCCACTAAGCCAGGTGTCTGCATGTGGACTGGCGAGCTGGACTTTGGACTGTTGAGTTTAGAAATGCTGGCCTGTCTCGGACACTGGTGTAACAGCGCTGCCCTGGAATGCTGTGAGGAGCAGAGCTGCTGAGCAAAGGACAGGGTCGAACGGGCCAGCCACCCTCCACTGATCCCCGGGAGCTCTCCTGCCCACTGAGCAGGGGTGCTGCGCACTTGAGGAAATGGCTTCCCAGGGCAAGCCCAGTAAATGTCTTGTAATCCTTTCGGCTCCATCTTCCCTTCCCAGAAAATGTGTCTTTACAGCTACAATTGCAGAACCAGCCCGGTCTGTGCGTTGCTGACCAAAGCCCCTGTGGGATCCTACTGCTGTACTTGCCCCGCGCCCCCCTCCCTTCCCATGCAAGCCTGGTGTGAGCTAGCCTTTAGTGCCTGCTAGAAAGTATGTAAAGGCAGGACCATGGCAGGACTAGTTGCTAATCCCAAGGGGTAATCCCTGGGTGCAGACTGACTTGCTTCCGCAGTAGGGGGTAATTGTTGAGTCTCCACGGCTGTTAGGATAAAGACTCTTGCAGTGGCATTCTTCACCCGACTGTGGAGAGGAACTGGTGAGATACACATGTTGTTGAGCAATGCCTGGTAGTTTATACACTTGGGTCATGATGGTAGAGGCCAAACAGGTCCCCCTGTCAGATTCTCAATGTAGCAGCCACTCCCAGTGTCAAAGTACATGGGGCTTGCCCCTGCTCCCAGAGAACTCAATGCAGTTTCTCCTGTTACACCACCAGGAGCAGGATTGGACCTGGGATTAGCTGGGTGTATCGTAGAATCATAGAAATGTCGGGCTGGAAGGGACCCTGAGAGGTCATCAAGCCCAGCCCTCTGCGCTGAGGCAGGGCCGAGTAAACCTAGTCGTAGACCATCTCTGGCAGCTGTTTGTTCTTAAAAACCTCCCATGACAGGGATTCCACAATCTCCTTTGGGAACCTAGTCCAGAGCTTAACCATCCTGTGATGGGATGAGATCCCCACATTGGCCCTCCAAGAACAGAATTGGGCCAGATGGGGCCAGCAGCTAATTAAGCTGTAAACAGAGGAGCTTTTGGCTGGAGGCAGCTACTTAGGTAACAGGCTCAGGTGTGCAGGGACAGGGCGTATAAAGCCAGGTAGCGGGCTGCAGAGAAAGGGCAGTCCCTCCCTGGGAGGAGGGTTCTTGGCGCTGGTACACCCAGAGAGAAGGGGAACCAGGTGTGGTAGGAAGCAGTCCAGGGAAGGAGCAGAGGGGGTAGAGCCCAGAACTGCTGAGCTGAGGGACCCAGGACTGGAACCTGGAGGGGGCAGGCCAGCCACTAAGGGAGTGACACTGGGGCAGTGAATGGGCTGACTGCCTAGGACTGCCGATGTACTGAAACCCGGAAGGGGGAACGCTGAGTGACCTAGCGAGAGGGCTGAATCACAAAGAGGATGCTGAGGGTCTTGGAGTGAGAGGAGCCTCAGACCTGAGTCAGAGTGACAATGTGCAAACCGCAGACGGGGGCATCTGCCTCGAGAGCTAATCCCCTGAGCGACCAGGAGGAGTCGCCAGACCAGCGGTGAGTGGAGCACCCCATGACACATCCTTAAAGTCAGGAAGTTTTTCCTGATATCTAGCCTGAATCTCCCTGGCTGCAGATTAAGCCCATCACTTCTTGTCCTCCCTTCAGTGGACATGGAGAGCAGCTGATCACTGTCTTTTATAACATGTCTGAAGACTGTTATCAGGTCCCTCCGCAGCCTTCTCTTGGATGTGGTGCAGTGGTACAAATTGGGGCTGGACTGTGTCCCAGCTGGGAGGGATAACAGGCTGAGCAGAGAATGAATGGGATGGAGAATAATACTGAGACTAGAACAATGCCATTATATAAACCAACGGGACGCGCTCTCCTGGACACGAGTACAGTACAGTACTCGACTCCTGTTGTCCAAAAGAAGAGAGCAGAAATAGAGGGGTTCATAGGCAGCTGGCAAAAATGGTCAGAGGCCTGGAATGACTTCCCTGTGGAGAGACTGAAAAGGCTGGCCCTATGCAGTTTCCAGAGGAGATGCTAGAGGTGTGCTGAGCAACTCAGAGAAGGTAAATGACACTCTCCTGATCACCTACTCTCACAATCCAGGAACACGGGGAAAGTCAAAGAAATTGAAAAGCAACAAATGTGAAATTGATACACGGAAATACATTTTACACCAAGCATTGTCTGTGAAACTCATTGCCACTAGATCTCATTGAGACCAAGCGCTTAGGAATATTCAAAATAGATTTAGACTTTTATATGGCTAATGAGAACATCCACAGCTACACTGATCAGGAGACAAAACCATCAGGGCCATAGACCCTCCTGTGCAGACTATAAACCAACTACTAGGTGATAGGGGTCAGGAGGAAACTGACCCTGTGGGCAGGTTATTCCCTCCCTGACCTCGGAAGCATCTGGGCCTGGCTACCCTCAGCGAGAGGAGGCTTGACCCCCTTGGCTGATCCTACATGGGGGAGGAAGCTGCTTCTGAGGGAGGGGGGAAACCAAACTAAACTACTTGTGTCTGGCAATGACATTGCCGCTTTTAAGTGCCTTCTGTCCTAGCCCTTTCCCTGGGAACACTGAAGACACAACAAAGACGTACTCCTTTAACCCAGGGAAGGTTAAACCTTAAAGCCCAAATGCAGATATCTTGCTGAGGAGACCCATCCCAGATTTGCCTGAAATCACCACAGTTCCTGCTCCAATCTGTTGGCTGAGGAGCAGGGGTGGGGAGAGCTGTGGAAATTGTGCTCTCCTGATAGTAGAAATCAGGAGTAACTGAAAGGAGAGTTTGGCCCTTGTCTGTTGACTCCAAAGTTCAGTCGCTCAGTGAGGAAAGGCTCCAGGAGTTTTAATCAACCACTGGAGGTGACTAGGTATAAAAAGAAGACCATGCCAGCTACAGTTAGAACTGCAGAGCAGGTCCAGTGATAAATGACTGTTCCCCCACATTTGTGCTTTCCAAGTAATTCACCATTCGAGGTGCAATTTCCCATGCTAGGGCTCTGCCCCTAGGGCCTGGTTTTTAGAGTTTGACCCACTTTTGACTTAAGGGAGAGTGCGGTGGGGGGCGGGGGGGGAGAGGGGAAGGGAATCTACTTTTATAATGGTAAAAACAATTCTAACCAATCCCTTTTCAACAGGACTCCTGCAAAAAGTGAAACTGAGGCTGGAATCCTGGCCTGGGCACAGTCCTCACCAAGGACTATAGACCCGATTCAACTCCCGTTGAAGGCAGTGGGTGTCCTATGGGCTGAAGCAGGATGCCGGAGGTGCACATGCCTTGTGTGGTGTTGCCTTTCTGCATTGGGTGAATTTTGCTCCAGTGCAGGTCACGGCACATGTCGTTCCTTTCTCTGTCAATGTTTTTTAAGCAAAAGCAAACAAAGTATGTTTTAAAAATACTCTATTAGGAGCATCCAGGTTGGGGGGCGGGTTGGGGAGAAGCCTGCCAAGCCGGGAAATGCTGCAGTTAAGGTGGCACTTGCAACCTTCACTCTGCAATTTCTTATGGGCATTAGGATCCAGTGCCCAGTTGGAAGATCTCATGCCATTGTTTCCACAGGTGCCAGCCTCATCCAGGGTGCAGGCAGGACAGTGCTCAGTGAGTGGCACAAGGGCCTGTAGTGAAAAAGCAGGGGCTGTGCGGTTCTGTGCCTCCTGCTGGGTTCAATACTGTTTGCAGTGCTCCAGGCATATGAATTCAGAGCAAACCCGCAGCAGGAGACAGCCTTGCACTGAATTCACGCCGGTGCACCAGTGAGGCGAGCTGGCCCAGCTGTGCTTAGGGTGGGCAGCGCATAGAGGATGTGACTCTTGCCTCCTTCAGGGGAAAGGGCCTTCGCATGGGATCCTTCCCCCACCCCTCTTGTCAGCTACCTCCATGGCACCACTCACCCCATCCCACAGGTAATCTCCCTGCGGCAGTGCATCTCCCTACTCTCTCCCCTTCTGCAGAGGGCACCCTGCAGGGATGTGAGCTGGGGGTGGGGCAAGGGGGCCAGGATGCAAGTTGTCCTGCCACCAGCCCCAGGATGGGGAAATGCCCCTTTAACAGGGAGCCTCTGTGCAAATGGTCCTGGCGATCCACATAGGGTTTGGGTGCTGCCCTCTGGCCTGATTGATGAGGCAAGGGGGGCTCTGCTCCCCTCTCTTGCTGGAATGCCAGCAGCTGTGGGTCTCCAAATAGAAACTGCTGTTGCTGCAGGAGATCATAGAATCTCAGGATTGGAAGGGACCTCAGGAGATCATCTAGTTCAACCACCTGCTCAAAGCAGGACCAATCCCTAACTAAATCATCCCAGCCAGGGCTTTGTCAAGCCTGACCTTAAAAACCTCTAAGGAAGGAGATTCCACCATCTCCCTAGGTAACCCATTCCAGTGCTTCACCACCCTCCTAGTGAAATAGTGTTTCCTAATATCCAACCTAAACCTCCCACACTGCAACTTGAGACCATTACTCCTTGTTCTGTCATCTGCTACCATTGAGAACAGTGTAGATCCATCCTCTTTGGAACCCCCTTTTAGGTAGTTGAAAGCAGCTATCAAATCCCCCCTCATTCTTCTTTTCTACAGACTAAATAAGCCCAGTTCTCTCAGCCTCTCCTCATAAATCATGTGCTCCAGCCCCCTAATCATTTTTGTTGCTCTCCGCTGGACTCTTTCCAATTTTTCCACATCCTTCTTGTAGTGTGGGGCCCCAAACTGGACACAGTACTCCAGATGAGGCCTTACTAATGCTGAATAGAGGGGAATGATCACGTCCCTCAATCTGCTGGCAATGCTCCTACTTATACAGTCCCAAATGCCGTTAGCCTTCTTGGCAACAAGGGCACACTGTTGACTCATATCCAGCTTCTCGTCCATTGTAACCCCTACCCTAGGTCCTTTTCTGCAGAACTGCAGCCTAGCCACTCGGTCCCTAGTCTGTAGCAGTGCATGGGATTCTTCCGTCCTAAGTGCAGGACTCTGCACTTGTCCTTGTTGAACCGCATCAGATTTCTTTTGGCCCAATCCTTTAATTTGTCTAGGTTCCTCTGCATCCTATCCCTACCCTCCAGCATATCTACCACTCCTCCCAGATAACCTCCCAGATACAGGAGCCGGTCTGGTAGCACTGAGGCTATAGTGACCTCACAGCTTTATGTTGTCTAGCCACTAGAGGGGGGCACAGACCAGATAACGTGGGTTACAGCTCCCCAGGCTAGCGCATCTCAGCCTGAGCGCCAGGATGTGCCTTCACATCGCAGCCCAGCGACAGGGGAGTGTGTCTGCAGGATTGAACCTGAGACTGCTGCTCTGTTTTAGGTGTTTATCTGGCCTGCATCACCGTAGTATCTGAATAGTATCTGTATTTGTCCTCAACACAACCCCTCTGTGAGGCAGGGCAGTTCTATTAGCCCCATTGTACAGAGGGGAAACTGAGGCTAATTGACTTGCCCAAGGTCACCCGAAGAGTCTATGGCAGAACAGAAACTTGAACCCAGCACGCCAATGTCCCAGGCTTGTGCCCTAACCACTGGGCCGTGCTTCTCAAGCTAGCAACTCCCTCTTGCCCGACCTTTGAACGAATACCTGGTCCCCAGCCTAACTACACAGCTCCTTGGACGCTCACGCAGGAGCTGGCTGCAGTGGTTAATATTAACCTTCTCTTGTTGACCCTGCTGCTCAGCCCACAGGGAAATGTGTTTAGTGCAGGACTTTGAGACCAGCAGCCCTTTGGGTGAGTTAGCAGGGTAAATAACTTTTTGGTTTAACATTACTGCCATAAAACCACATTATCAGGTACCTCCTGGGCTGTTCCTGCTTTGGCCCTGTATGGCTGCCCAGGCCCCTGACTGCATTCACTGTCGAGTGCTTGTGGATTAAATGTCTGTCTATCCCTCTGTCTGTCTGCCACAACCCCCTCCCCCTATAGTACTGGACACCGCTCAAGCCTTGTAAACCAGAAATAACAATAGCAATCTCTTTCTCTGCCTTCCCCGCCTCTAGCAGAAATAGCTAGATTCATTTCATGGGCTTGTGTGTGTGTGTATTTGTGGTGCAGTGTGTGGAGAGCTTAGTCTCAGAGCTGACTGCTGCATTTAGTTCTATGTGCATTGTGGCCTGTGGTCTCTTCTCTCTTGTGGCTGTGAGTTCCACAGTCCATGGCCAGCTCCTGTGACTGCTCTGTGTCCCACATGCGCCAGACTCTCCCACCAGCCATTAGTGGCATAGTTCTGGTGGAAGGTTGTATTTGGGGGAGGTCATGCTCATGCAGGGAGAGCTGATGCCCAGGAGCTAGTGCCGAGTCCATGGGGGCTGTGAATACCCTAGCTCGGGAGGCAGTGCAGCACTGGGGGATCTCTGTGTAGCTAGGCAGATTGGTTGGGGGCATGAGGCTTCATTCCTAGGGCAGCTGAATTGCCATCATGGGTGCGCGGAGCTCAGGTACACATGCATGGGTCACTGAGGCCAGGTCTGTATCTGCTAGGACCGGGCGCCACCTTCTGGCAGGTGGCAGAGGGACATGGGTCCCTTGTTGCCATAGCTACATGGGCAGTGGCACTGAAGGGCCCAGAAGGGAGATGGAGCGGCTGAGCTGAGGGCAGGTGATCTCAGTAGTGGGGCACATTATAGAGCAGGCACCTTCTTCCTCACTCTTCATTTCCCTGCGCAGGGAGTGCTGGTGGGAGCACTTCCCTCGCTCTGGGGGACACGGGCGCTGCTTGGTCCTGTTCCCTCCACAGCAGCATCCGCGTTGGGTGCAAGGGAAAAGGCAGAAGGCGAGGGGGTGCAGCTCTGTGGGTGGGTGGAGCTGGGTTTTCCTGGCCCCTGGGTTATCTGGAGAACTTTCCCTGGCCAGGGATGTCAGATGTGCTGCAATCTAGCCGTAGGTGTTACTGACCAGGGACCCAGCAACCTGGGCGCTAGTCCTTGCTCTGTCACTGCCTGCTGCGTAGCCCTGGGCCAGCCACTATCTGTAAAATGGAGTTAATGGCACTCCCCTGTTCTGGGAAGTGCTTGGAGATCTACAGCTGAAACGAGCGACGGGATGTTATTATTACAAGGTTTAAGTGTAGTAGCCGTGTTAGTCTGTGTCAGCAAAACGAAAATAAGAAAGAAAAACTTGTAGCACCTTAGAGACTAATTTATTTCAGCATAAGCTTTCGTGGGTTAATACCCACTTGCATCCGATGAAGTGGGTATTAACCCACGAAAGCTTATGCTGAAATAAATTTGTTAGTCTCTAAGGTGCTACAAGTTTTTCTTTCTTATTTTCGTATTATTACAAGGGTCTCCCTCAGACTCTCTGGGAGTTGACTGAAGTTTTTCTGTCAAAATGCGACTGCAATGTACATTGGCTTTTCTTTGAAAATTCTTTTTTTTTTGTAATAAAATTTCATTTTTATTATATTAAGTTTGTATTGCATTTCCCCCCAAATTTTAAGAAAATCATTTTCAAACGCCCCCCCCCCCATTTTTCCTTTTTCATTTCCTTTTTTCCATTGGAAAAAAATGATCAGTTTTCATGGGAAATGTAGACGAACATGATTTTCCCATGGAAAAGGTTTGGAATTTCTTGATCAGGGCTAGACTCTAACTAGCCTCGGATGCTGGGGTCATGCTCCTAGACCAAAACATCAGCTCACTTACACAGCAGTTAATATCAATGTGGCTACAGCACCATAACCCTGGACCCATCATAGGCACAGGGCTCAGTCCCCAGCTGCGTCTGTTGCTGCACGATCATCTGCCTGTTGTTCCCTGGGGGGATGCTGCATCCCTACCTGCCTCCTCTCCTGGCTCCCAGTCTGGGAACTTCCCCAAGGGGCTGCTGCTGGAAGGACAGATGGGCCTTTGGGGGTAGGGGAGAGTACTGGATTGATGGATGTGTGTTCTGAGCGGGGACTGTCACAGAATCATAGACTATCAGGATTGGAAGGGACCTCAGGAGGTCATCTAGTCCAACCCCCTGGTCAAAGCAGGACCAACCCCAACTAAATCATTCCAGCCAGGGCTTTGTCAAGCCAGGCCTTAAAAATCTCTAAGGAAGGAGATTCCACCACCTCCCTCAGGAACCCATTCCAGTGCTTCACCACCCTCCTAGTGAAATAGTGTTTCCTAATATCCAACCTAGACCTCCTGCACTGCAACTTGAGACCATTGCTCCTTGTTCTGTCATCTGCTACCACTGAGAACAGTCTAGATCCATCCTCTTTGGAACCCCCTTTTAGGTAGTTGAAAGCAGCTATCAAATCCCCCCCCCCATTCTTCTTTTCTACAGACTAAATAAGCCCAGTTCTCTCAGCCTCTCCTCATAAATCATGTGCTCCAGCCCCCTAATCATTTTTGTTACCCTCCGCTGGACTCTTTCCAATTTTTCCACATCCTTCTTGTAGTGTGGGACCCCAAACTGGACACAGTACTCCAAATGAGGCCTCACCAATGCTGAATAGAGGGGAATGATCACATCCCTCAATCTGCTGGCAATGCTCCTACTTATACAGTCCCAAATGCCGTTAGCCTTCTTGGCCACAAGGGCACACTGTTGACTCATATCCAGCTTCTCGTCCACTGTAACCCCTACCCTAGGTCCTTTTCTGCAGAACTGCAGCCTAGCCACTCGGTCCCTAGTCTGTAGCAGTGCATGGGATTCTTCCGTCCTAAGTGCAGGACTCTGCACTTGTCCTTGTTGAACCGCATCAGATTTCTTTTGGCCCAATCCTCTAATTTGTCTAGGTCCCTCTGTATTCTGTCCCTACCCTCCAGCATATCTACCACTCCTCCCAGATAACCTCCCAGATACAGGAGCCGGTCTGGTAGCACTGAGGCTATAGTGACCTCACAGCTTTATGTTGTCTAGCCACTAGAGGGGGGCACAGACCAGATAACGTGGGTTACAGCTCCCCGGGCTAGGGCATCTCAGCCTGAGCACCAGGATGTGCCTTCACATCGCAGCCCAGCGACAGGGGAGTGTGTCTGCAGGATTGAACCTGAGACTGCTGCTCTGTTTTAGGTGTTTATCTGGCCTGCATCACCGTAGTATCTGAATAGTATCTGTATTTGTCCTCAACACCACCCCTCTGTGAGGCAGGGCAGTTCTATTAGCCCCATTGTACAGAGGGGAAACTGAGGCTAATTGACTTGCCCAAGGTCACCCGAAGAGTCTATGGCAGAACAGAAACTTGAATCCAGCACGCCAATGTCCCAGGCTTGTGCCCTAACCACTGGGCCGTGCTTCTCAAGCTAGCAATTCCCTCTTGCCCGACCTTTGAACGAATACCCGGTCCCCAGCCTAACTACACAGCTCCTTGGACGCTCACGCAGGAGCTGGCTGCAGTGGTTAATATTAACCTTCTCTTGTTGACCCTGCTGCTCAGCCCACAGGGAAATGTGTTTAGTGCAGGACTTTGAGACCAGCAGCCCTTTGGGTGAGTTAGCAGGGTAAATAACTTTTTGGTTTAACATTACTGCCATAAAACCACATTATCAGGTACCTCCTGGGCTGTTCCTGCTTTGGCCCTGTATGGCTGCCCAGGCCCCTGACTGCATTCACTGTCATTGCTCCTGTCATGTCACTGTGGGGAAGACCTCGTGCTGGGGAGCCCCATGCTGAAATTGTGGCGGCGTGGCACTGTACTAGCACGCAGGGCCGGTGCACCCACTAGGCGACCCTAGGCGGTCACCTAGGGTGCCAGCATTTGGGGGGCGGAGACTCCCGGCGGCAATTCCAAATGCCGCCGAGAATGCAGCTTCCCCTGAGCTGCTGCCCCTGTCCCCGGCTGAGGTGATCTGCCGCAGGCGGGGGGCTGGTCGCCAGGGCCGGCTCTAACTATTTGGCCGCCCCAAGCAAAAAAAACCAAAAACACCCCAAGCGCCGCCCCACCGAAACAACCCCACCCTGCCACGGGACCCCCCCCCGCCCCCAGTGTTGCGCCACAACAATTCCCTCCCCCGCGCCAGTGCCTCTCACTGCCGGAGCTCCGCGGGGAGGGTGGCCAACCCAGCCCCGGCCCCGCTCTCCCAGAGCTCCGCTGGGAGGGCAGCCAGCCTAGCCCGGGCCCCGCTCTCCCGGAAGTCCGCAGGGAGGGCGGCTAGCCCAGCTTGGGCCCCGCTCTCCCGGCCGCGGCCAGAGCTCTGCGGCCAGCCCAGCCCGGGCCCCGCTCTCCTGGCTGGAGCTCCGCAGCCAGGGTGGCCAGCCCGGCCCCGCCCCCGCAGCCGGAGCGCCGGGGGCAGAGCGGCCAGCCCAGCCCCGGCCTGCTCTCCCAGCCGGCCGCAACGTTTTTTTTTTTTAAAAAGCACAACCCTGAGCGCCGCCCCCGCAAGGTGCCGCCCCAAGCACATGCTTGGTACACTGGTGCCTGGAGCCGGCCCTGCTGGTCGCCATGGGGGGCACTGGTGGGGAGCCGCCAGCAGGCAGGGAGCTGAGCCCGCCGTGGCCCGCGGGCAGGCACAGGGAGCCCAGCCCCGCTTCGGCCTGGCGGGTGGTGAGGGGAGCCGAGCCTGCCACGGCCCAGCCCCACCGCGGGGGGAGCCGAGCACAGCGCCCCCACTACAGGGGGAGCCCAGCTCAGCCCCCATGCCGCGGGCCACTGGGGGGGGGGGGCGGGGAGCCCAGCCCAGGTGGCCCGGGGAGGGGAGTGGGGAGCCCAGCCCAGCCCAACCCCCCTGCTGCAGCCCGCGGGTGGGTGGGGAGGCTGCCGCGGGCAGGGGGGTGGTTTGCCGCTGGGAGGGGGGAGCAGCGTTAGCGGGGGGGGGGCGCAGGGCTGGTGCAAGGAAGTTTCGCCTAGGGCGCGAAAATTCCTTGCATCGGCCCTGCTAGCAGGTGATCAGAGATTTATAACTCGCTATACTGTGTCCCTGTTGTTTAAATGCTGTGTTGGTCTGAAATGTCTTTGGCCCCTATAACAATATACAATTCCCTTGGCATTTGGCCACGTTCACACCGTGTTAGGCTGCTGCATTTAACCCAGCGCTAACAAAATATAATCGCATCCCTTGTTCTTCAGCTAGCTTCCCCTCTCATAGCAAAGGGAAGAGTGCTCTCCCCGTGCCGCCGCGTTGGCTGGATGGCAGGGAGCACAGCCAGACCCTCAGTCACATCCATGCAATTCAGCTGGAAGGCCAACGCTCGCAACAGAGGCCTCTGATGTGTGTGATTCTGTGCGGGAGAGAAGAGGGGCGGTCAGCACTGCTGGAAAGCGGCCCTCGGGGATCTGGCCCTGGGCACTCCAAAACCAGGGACCACATCTAAAAATGTTGTTTAATTGTCTGCTTTGCCACTCTGGCTAATACAGTGCTTTGGAGGGCAGGGGCTTGGATTTCAGTCCAGTAGATGGTAGAACCCAGAGGTCCCCAAAATATCAGAGAGAAGGAGGGAGAGAGAGAGAGAGAGAGATCACTAACGCACTGCACACGCAGGGTAGGAATGCCATCACTGCTGCTTGTCCTGCTGCTGGGGGGAAATCTCTGCTGGGATGGCTTGCGAGCAAAGGCCCTGACTCCACACCGCCTTCTGTGGGTTGTGGGAATAGCAGGCCACTCTGGATGTCACCCCGGTTCACACTGTTGCAGATCCTCTCCCCTTTCTGGCCAGGGGTGGAAAAGCCTGGAGATCAAAGAATTCGGCTTCCCTACATTTCACAGGAGAGGATGGGGAGTCCCCCAAACCTCTGCCCTTCCTGTTGCACAGCCTTCTGGGAGCATCTTGTCCAGGGGAAAGTGATGTGAGAGGACGAGGCCTCCCCACCCAGAGCATCCTCGGCATCCCTGAGCAAGGGCCCTCGTTCTATAGCCACGAGCTGGCAGGGATGGCTGGGTCACTAGCAGCACTTCAGCTCCTGCAGACTCAGCACTGCCCTTGGCTGGGCTGCCTGGGACCCATCACAGTGCAGACCCCGCAGGAGCCTGGGCAGCTTCCCACGCCCCTAGGGCATCTGGTGCCAGAAAGCTGGGCGTTTCCCTGAGTGTCCCTTGTCATCCGTTCCAAGCTGTAAGACCAGGGGAGTGGTGTCCTCTGCGTACCACAGTGCAGGGGTCTATCATGGGGTCTGGCCTGAGACCTGCATGGCCCAGTGTGCCTGGGAAGTGAGAGCCAGTGGGATGGGGGTGGAGGATGGTAGGGGGGATATCCTGGGCAGGGGATGGAAGGGGTGGGATGCTGTGAGGGGTGGAAGACATATGGGGAAGGGGGATGCTGTGGGGGCACCGCAGGATGTTCTGGGGGACTGGTAGGGTGGGATGCTGGGTGGGGATGGTAAGAGAAGGATGCGGTGGGGGATGCTGAGGGGAATGGTAGGGGAAGACAGTAGGGACAGGAGGGTGGGGGATGATGGGGGAGGGAAAGGGGGTGGGAGGATGCTGGGACAGGGTGGGGGAAGGAAGTGGGGGGGATGAAGGATGCTGGGGGGGGAGGGGCATGCGGGCAGGCTCCTGGGTGGGGGAGGGGTGGGTGATGCCAGGGGGAAGCAGGATGCTGGGGAGGGGAAGAGGGTGGGAGATGCTGGGACAGGGTGGGGGAAGAGAGTGGGGGGATGCAGGATGACGAGGGGGGAAGGGGTATGTGCGCAGGTTACTGGGCAGGGGAGGGCTGGGTGATGCCAGGGGGATGCGGGATTCTGGGGAGGCCAGAGGAAGGGGGGATGTGGGATGCCTGGGTGCAGGGAAGAGGGGTGGGGAAGTGGGATGCTGGGGGGGAGGAGGGGATGCTGGGGGGGGGGGAAGGAGAGATGCTGGACTGGGGCAGGGAGAGGGGCTGGGGACCATGGGGGGGGGGGATGCTGGGCTAGGGTGGGGGGAGGAGGGATGCTAGGGGGAAGGAGGGGGAGGAAAGGGGGAAGAGAGTTGTGGTGGGGAAGGAATGCTGGGCTGGGGTGGGGGATGCGGGATGCTGGGGGGGCGGGAGCAGGGGGCGGATGGATGCTGGGGTGGGAGGAGAGGTGGAGGGAGGGATGCTGGGGCGGCAGGGGGAGCGGAGGGAATGCTGGGGAGTAGGAGGGATGCTGGAGGGGGGGTGTTGGGCCGGGGCGGGGGGATGCGGGATGCTGGGGGGGCGGAGGAAGGGGGAACGGATGAGAGCTGCTGGGGGAGGGGTGGGGAGGGGATGCTGGGCTGGAGGATGCCGGGGGGATGCTGGGCTGGGCTGGGCCGGGGGATGCCGGGCTGGAGGATGCTGGGCCGAGCCGAGGGCTCTGGCTGCAGAGCCGCCTTCCCCGCCGACGCACAAGCGAAGCCCGGCTCCCGGAGCAGCCCATGAGGAGCCCAGCCGGGGCCGGCACAGCCCGGGCTCCTGCCTCGCATGGCCCCGGCTGCTGCTGCTGCTCCCGGGAAGCGCCTGGGCTGGATCCAGCGGAGATGTGGACTCCGGGCCGGAGGTGAGCTGTGGGCTTGGGGAAGGGGCCGGGGTGATCCGGATTGGGGCGGGGGGAGGCTGTCAGTGTGATGGGGGGCAGGGTGATCCGGATTGGGGGGCAGGCAGTGTGATGGGGGCAGGGTGATCCGGATTGGGGGGCAGTCAGTGTGATGGGGGCAGGGTGATCCGGATTGGGGGGCAGGCAGTGTGATGGGGGCAGGGTGATCCGGATTGGGGGGCAGGCAGTGTGATGGGGGCAGGGTTATCCGGATTGGGGGGCAGGCAGTGTGATGGGGGCAGGGTTATCCGGATTGGGGGGCAGGCAGTGTGATGGGGGCAGGGTGATCCGGACTGGCAGACAGTCAGTGTGATGGGGGGCAGGGTGATCCGGATTGAGGGGCAGTCAGTGTGATGGGGGCAGGGTGATCCGGATTGGGGGGCAGGCAGTGTGATGGGGGGCAGAGTGATCCGGACTGGCAGACAGTCAGTGTGATGGGGGGTAGGGTGATCCGGACTGGGGGGCAGTGTGATGGGGGCAGGGTGATCTGGATTGGGGGGCAGGCAGTGTGATGGGGGCAGGGTGATCCGGATTGGGGGGCAGTCAGTGTGATGGGGGCAGGGTGATCTGGATTGGGGGGCAGGCAGTGTGATGGGGGACAGAGTGATCCGGACTGGCAGACAGTCAGTGTGATGGGGGGCAGGGTGATCCGGATTGGGGGGCAGTGTGTGATGGGGGCAGGGTGATCCGGATTGGAGGGCAGTCAGTGTGATGGGGGGCAGGGTGATCCGGATTGGGGGGCAGTCAGTGTGATGGGGGCAGGGTGATCCGGATTGGGGGGCAGGCAGTGTGATGGGGGGCAGAGTGATCCGGACTGGCAGACAGTCAGTGTGATGGGGGGTAGGGTGATCTGGACTGGGGGGCAGTGTGATGGGGGCAGGGTGATCTGGATGGGGGAGGAGGGGCAGTATGGGAATGCATTGTCAGGATGATGTGTAGTTTGCAGGTGTCTAGTGCTTCCCCTTACTCTCCCTCTCTATTAACCGGGGTGGGGGCACTGCCCTCCAGGAGCCGGGGGCAGGAAGGCTGCCCCACACCAGCTAGGAGCAGGAAGGGTGGGGATGGCGACCAATAGGCTGGCATCACTGGTGGGGCAGCAGGGCGGTGAGGCCCAGGGGCCAGAGATGAGGAAGGGGCTGGGATGGGCCGTAGTTTAAGGAGGGCCAGAGGGAGCTAGAGGAGGGGCTGGCGGGCAGCAATTGGGGCCAAGGCCGGAGGTGACCGGGGCAGACGGGCATTGCAGCAGATGGGAGAGTGCTGATGTGCTGGAGGAAGCTGCAGCAGGACTGTTGGCTCCCAGTGGGAGTGTGATCTGGGGATCCCATGCTGCTGTAGCTCCTGGGACAGTTGCTGCAGGCAGAGCCAGCCAGCCTTTCTGCCCGTCAGGCCCTTTCCTAGGCAGCTGTGCGGGGAGGCTGGCGTCCCTGGGTCAGCTCTTACTGTCAGGGATGTGCTCTGTGCTGGGGCTGCACAAACTGGGCCCTCTGCTGCTGCCCTGCAGGCTGGGATAAGGGCAAAGTCCCTGTTTGCACCTCTGAGGCCTCATGCCCTGCAGGGGGCTAGCTCGTGCTGCAGCTGCCGACCCTTTTCTCCTTGGATCCCCGCTCTGTCCTCGGCAGTCAGGTGCTATGCTGGCTCTAGCACAGTGGTTCCCAAACTCTAACAACCTGTGAACCCCTTTCACTAAAATGTCATGGCTCGTGAACCCCCTCCTAAAAATGAACATTTCCAGGGATTTTCTCCTTTACCTGAGTATGAATTATAAAAGCAGTGATCTTGGAAATATAACATTTGTTTTTATGGCATGCTTATTACACACTATTTATTATTAATTATTATTGATCATTACAGTCTTTTTATTGCATTGTGAAAACAGCAATGAAACACTCTTCCAAGATCTCACTTTTGTAGCTTGTATCACTTTGAATAAGGCTGTTATAAGACAAGGCTCCCGTGTTTCATCCAGCAGTATCAGATGTGAAACAGCATGAAGGTATTTAAGAATCCAACTCAGATTTCCTCCTCCACAAACATTCAGGTCTTGAGCAGTCCAGGCAAACAACGCACGTTACAACAAAGCTTAAACTTGTTCTTCATAATAATTTTAAAAACAATACTAGCTGCCTATTTAATTTTAAAAACAGCAAAAAAATATCCACCTCCCTTTCCATTTCTTATAAGGAGTCTTGAAGTTTAAATCTCCTCACTGTGATAGATATGCTTGCTTTGAGCTGCTTAGCTCTTGGAAGTCCAGGGGCTCCAGGCTGCTGGCTCCATGCTGCCCGGAGTCGCTAGGGACAGCTCTGTCCACCATTAGGGAATTTTTGCCCAAGAACCCCCTGTAACATTTCACAAACCCCCAAGGGCTCACGAACCCCAGTTTGGGAACCACTGCTCTAGCACAATCTCCCTGCTCGCCTATCGGTGCTAGCCCACGCTAGGGGATCACCGTGTCACTCCACCGGGCTACAGCCTGCAAAGGCGTGGGGACGGGGTTTGGTCTCAGCTGCACGGGCCAGACTGAGCCACGCGGCTGGGCAGGAGGGGACTGCTGGGTTGTAACCAAGTGCCCCAACACAGTGCCACTGTGACCCCACTCAGACCTCCCCACAGCTGGCCCCCGGAGCTCAAGAGCCGAGCTCACTGCTGCATGGCGTGCAGGCAGAGAAGCAGGCCCTTTGCTGCTGGGACCCATCGGCTGGTTCTCCTCTCAGCCAGGTAGGGCAGCATGTGGTTCACAGCACCCCACCTCCCTCCCTCATTGCTGCACCACCTCAGAGCCCAGCTCCCAGGACTCCTCCACCTGCCCTCCAGGAACTGCCAGCTGCATCGTCCTGATCCCAGTGGCCCACTGCCACTCACAGGGACCCTCCTCCTGCCTCCCTCCTTGCAGCAACCATCAGTGCTGTCCCTGCTGCCGAGTCCCTCCCTCACCCTCTGGATGGGCTTTGGGTCAGATGCTGTAAGGTTTTGCCGAGGGTGCAATATTGGTAACGTCGTTCTGTCAGGGCTTCAAGTTCCCGGTGTGAGTGCATCAAGTTCCTCAGACCACTCTGCTCGTGAGTTGGGCATGGGCTTCGGCTCCAGCACCCCTGTGTGTTGGCTAGTTGAATGTGTGCGGGTATATTGGGGAAAGCGTGAGGGCGACTGAAGGCCTGTGATGTGGTGTGCAAAGCGTGCTGTTGGGTTTAACAGGACGTAATGTGCCACTGGCAAGTTATGCTGGCCCAGAGCATCAGATCCTGCCTTTTGATTTGCGTAGCATTAGTATTTTGAGATGCCTTGGCCCTCTAAAAGGCAGCAGATTGCACCTGGCCTCTCAAAACATTGCAGGGGAGAATACCGCAACTCCCCACAGTGGCGTAGCCAGGTTTAGAGCACAGGGGGAGCAAAGCTAAAAAAAAGCGTTGGGAGCAAAAAAAGGTGCCGGGAGCAAAAAATATGCTCTGCTCTGGCTGCAGCGCAGGAGCAAAAGGCGTCAGAGCACAAAAAAAGGCGCCGCTTCTGCTCAGGGGGGAGCAGAAGCGGCGCCTTAAAAAGGAAGCAGCAGAGCTAAAAAAAGATGCTGCTTCTTTTTAAGCGCCGTTTCTTGCACTCACCCGGCGGTGCTCCGGGTCTTCGGCGGCATTTCGGCAGCGGGTACCACCGAAGACCTGGAGCGAGTGAGGACCCACCGCTGAAATGCCGCCGAAGACCTGGAGTGCCGCCGGAGGCGCCGCCGGGTGAGTACAGGGGGAGCATGGGGAGGCGCCTTTTTATAGCGCCGCTCCCCCTGTGCTCCGGACCTGCCTACGCTACTGCTCAGTGGGGGAGCGGCCGCTCCCCCCCAGCTACACTACTGCTCCCCATGACCTAGTTGATTGTCTCCTGTCCCCCCAGCACAGCTCCCATACTTGCTTGTCTAGCTATAAGCCCGCAAAGGACTACGGTAATGTAAGAGGAAGGATGAGCATTTCCACTACACCCAAAGTCAGGAGGTGGCCAAGAGATGGTTCTGATTTCAGGAGTGCTCAGTGACCTTTGCTATAGTTAAGGCTGCAGAAGAGTTTTCGCTCTGTTCAATTCTCTCTGCTGTTACATGCTTTGTGTTTGGAGACATTCACCTTTTGTGCTGAAAATTGTCATGCTCAATTTCTTGCCAAAAGTGCTGCTGCTTTTTATCCTGGACAGTTTGAGCAAAATTCCTCTTCAGCTGTTTTTGAGTTGAATGAGGGGGAGAATAACACACTTCTCTGTTTCAAAATAGTCTAGCCACACTTTAGGGAGGGGTACGCTGAAAACAGCTAACATGTGACACTTTGTTGAAGACTAGCTTGGTTTAAAAACCATTGGCTGAAGGTCTGTGTAACAGGGTGGCCTCCCCAGGGGCTGGAGAGCCTGGGGCTGAACCAGCCTTGACAACGAGGATGAGCCTCACCTGGGGGGAATCAGGGATTCCAATGTAAAAGCAGCTGGAAGTTGCACAGAAGGGGAAAAAGCTCCTGGCAGCTGTAGCAGAGCCTGTGGAGAGGGAGAAAAGCTCTCTAGGCACAGTGGCCCGGCAGAGACCCTCACCAAGCAGAGCGGAGGCTGCAGAAGGTCCGGACAGAAAGTTCTGGGAAGAAGAAGAGAAATCTTAGGTTGTGTGGATCTATGCATGGACTTCGTTTTGGTCTTTTGAGTTTTATTTATGGTTTATTGTGTATTCATAAGCCCAGTCCCCAAGGAGGGGTATTTTTTGACCAGGAAAAAAGCCTCAATTGACGTTTATTTGAACAGTCCAAGAGGGGAAACTGAGGCAGGCTGCCTGTAGCATGACCCAGGGCCATGAGGAGGCGCACGGGAGGTAGCTGGCCTGGTTACAGTCTGAAAGTTACTTACTGAGCATGCGGTGTACATTTTTCACTGTCACGTGCGTGCCTACAAAGAGGTCTGCAGTGCATTCATGGCCAGCATGACAACTGGCATGTCAACGTCAACCACTCCTGAGCCCATTTCCTTTGGGCTTTGTGTGTTTTGTGACTGTCTCCCTGACAGCAGAGTCAAGCCCAGACTGAAGAAAATAGTTTCAGGAGATTCACGGATGTTTAAAATCAACATGTTGAAAATTCACTGGAATAAGGGAAACAAGCAGAGTACCTCGCTCAGTGGTAGCAGCATAGGCTTCTTTCTGTGACTCTGCTGTTGGACACATGGCGGAGCTGAGCCTAGAGAGGAGAGCTCTATCTCTGGGGGCGGTGGGGCGAGCTCCTCAAAGACTGGCTGTGTGGAACACCCGTCTGGTTGCATTGGCGTGCTAGTGGATTTGATTTCTGACACGCACCCAGTTCCATGCTGCTGGCTGTAACCCGCACCTAGAAAGGCCAAAGCAGCTGCTGCGGCTCTGAGGCTGTAGGCAGATTACTCTCTCTGGCTGGGAAGCAGGGAGAGTGCTGGCACTAGGTCCTCACTCTGTGGTGGACTGTTTCCTATGCACAGCTCGATGCATCAGATACCCCTTGCGGGGGTCAGAGAGGGAGTCCCCTCCCCCAGCACCCATGTACAGCATTGCAGGCAGGATACCAGGTAAGCTGGGCCAATAGCTGATGCTGCGAGCCTGGTGTTCTTTCTGTATCACTCCGAGTCCTGACCAAACTGCCTGCCCGATTCCATGCCTCCTCGGCCAAGGCGCTCTCCTGGCATGTGTGAAGGGTGAGTGAGCTCAGGCTGGGACTGGCAAGGTTTCCTTGTTCTGTCCTTGAGAACCCATCTCTGCGGTGGTTGATCTCCTTGTTCGGAGGAGTGCAGGCGGGTGGGGTCCCTCTCACAACCAGCCTTCTCTTTCTCTGCTCCCATAGCTGCACATGTGGCTTGATCCTTTGGCGTGGGAGGCAATAGGAGCAGGCCAGTGGCAGGGTCGGCTCTAACTTTTTTGCTGCCCCAAGCAAAAAACAACAACAACAAAAAAACCCGAGCGCCGCCCCACCGAAACAACCCCCACCACCCCTCGGATCGCCACCCCGCCCAAACAAACAAAAAAAACCACCGAGCGCCGCCCCTTCGCGCCAAGATTGGCCACCCCTTAGAAGGTGCCGCCCCAAGCACGTGCTTGGTCGGCTGGTGCCTGGAGCCGGCCCTGGCCTGTGGTGAGTGCCAGTGTTCCTTACCGGCTCGGTGATGGTGACACCCCCGGCGTAAGCTGCTCTCAGTGATGTGGTTTACACACCCCTCTGGGAACCCCCTCTGGGTACACGGCTCCTGCCACAGCTGGTGTGATAACTAGGCAAGCCCTTGTAGCGGTACCCATGGTCTTACAATGCAGGTACCTTTCTTAGGGCAGGCTGCTAGGACAGTCTCTGACAGTCTCTGGGTAAGGATAAAAAGTGTAAAAAAACAAGGGTGATGTCATGGTGGGGGGGTCTACTACAGACCACCTAACCAGGAAGAGAAGGAGGATGAGGCTCTTTTTAAACAACTAACAAAATCATCCAAAGCACAGGAGTTGGTGGAGAATGGGGACTTCAGCTACCCAGCCATCTCTTGGGGAAAATTAGAAAGCCTAAACACAACCCGAGATTAAGCTAGCTAGAGACATAAAGGGTAAGTCTACAAATACATTAGAAGCAAGAGGAAGACAAAGGTCAGGGTAGGCCTATTATTCAACGAGGGGGGGGAAGACAATAACAGAAAATATGGGAATGGCAGAAGTGCTAAATGACTTTTTTTGGTTTCAGTTTTCACCAAAAAGGTTAGAAGCGATTAACATAGTAAACGTCAATGAAAATTAGGTATGATCTGAGGCTAAAATAGGGAAAGAACATGTTAAAAATTACTTAGATAATTTAAAAGCGACAAAGAGTCCTGTGGCACCTTATAGACTAACAGATGTATTGGAGCATAAGCTTTTGTGGGTGAATACCCACTTCTTCAGATGCATCTGAAGAAGTGGGTATTCACCCATGAAAGCTTATGCTCCAATACACCTGTTAGTCCATAAGGTGCCACAGGACTCTTTGTCGCTTCTACAGATCCAGACTAACACGGCTACCCCTCTGATACTTAGATAATTTAGATGTTTTCAAGTCAGCAGGGCCTGATGAAATGCAGCCTAGAATACTCAAGGAGGTGACTGAGGAGATATCCAATTAGTGATTATCTTTGAAAAATCATGGAAGATGGGAGAGATTCTAGAAGACTGGAAAAGGGCAAATATAGTGCCCATATATAAAAAGGGAAATAAGGACAACCCGGGGAATTACAGACCAGTCAGTTTAACTGCAGTACCCGGAAAGATAATGGAGCAAATAATCAACCAATCAATTTGCAAACACCTAGAAGATAATAAGATGATAAGTAACAGTCAGCATGAACTTATCAAGAACAAATCATGTCAAACCAACCTAATAGCTTTCTTTGATATGGCAACAAGCCTTGTAGATTAGGGGGGAGGGTGGGGAAAGTGGTAGATTTTTAAGAGCAGGGTAGACAAACACCTGTCAGAGATGGTCTAGAATCTGATCATACCTAGTCCTGCCTTGAGTGCAAGGGCCTGGACTAGATGACCTCTCGAGGTCCCTTCCAGTCTTACATTTCTATGATTCTCTGACAGCTATAACTGGCTCCGAACCAGAGTCACACACATGCCAGTCTGGTTATTGAGTAGAGGTTCAATGGTGCGTATAAAGCTGAGCTTTTCCTACAGGCTGGCACTGTGCTGCCCCTATACAGACAGCATGGGCCTCTCTCTGAGGGCAGAAATCTTCCGGCTTGTGGGGATAGTAGAATCGTCTGGTATCCTGGACAGGTGCAGCTCAGTAGCTTGTCTAGCAGCCATACGTGATGATGTCTGGCTTGTCCAGACAGGACTCTGGCTACCCTGGCCTGTTACACAGGTTCTTCCAAGCTGCTCTGACTCCATGACCAACTCCTCTCATGCAGGGCCGGTGCAAGGAAGTTTCGCGCCCTAGGCGAATCTTCCTTGTACGGGCCCTGCACCCCCCCCCCCCAGCTACCCCCCTCTCAGCCAGTCCCCCCCCATTTGGCGGCTCCCCACCACCGACAGCTCAGCCCCCCCCGGCCGCGGCGCCCCCCCAGCTCCCGGCTCAGCCGGGAGGGCGAGCGGCAGTCGCGGCCAGCCAGCCGCCCCCCCCCACCCTCCCGTCTCCCAGCTCAGCAGTGGAGCTGGGAGGGCGGGCAGCAGCCGCGGCCAGCCGCCCCCCCTGGCTCCCGGCTCAGCTGCGGAGCCGGGAGGGCAGGTGGCAGCCGTGGCCAGCCGCCTCCCGGCTCCCAGCTCAGCCCCGGAGCCTGGAGGGCGGGAGGCAGCCGCCTCCCGGCTCCCGAGGCGACCGTCTAGGGTCGCCTAGTGGGCGTGCCGGCCCTGCTCTCATGTCTCCCCACCTTGAGGACATGAGCCCAACTCTTCCTCCGGTCCCCGCTGCTGCCCTCTCCCTGTGAAAAGCTCAGACCAGCTGCACTGGGGTTTGTATTGAAACTTGGTCCCTCGGTAGCTGCTCAACTCCTTCTTCTGCTTCCCTCAAGGGTCCCCCTGCAGCTGCTGATGGCAGAGGCCTCTGCTACACTGCCACTGACCTGACATCCCCAGAGGGATCTGGAGGACCAGACTTCTCCTGTTGCAGCAGCTGGGGTGCCTCCCCTAAGTCCTGCCCCTCCTGGTGATTTCTCCTGATTCCCTGAGCTGCAGCCCCATGGCTGCCCAGCTGCCTGCTGTGACCCATGTCTGGAGCTGCCCCTTGGAGCCTGGGTGCTGCCCTTGGCCTGTCACAGAATGGCTCGGTTCCCTGGTAGCCCCTCCCCGGGTTCCCTGCACCAGTGACATCCACCGCTCCCACTGCTTCCATTGCCAGGCTGCCCTGCATTCCCACCTCCTGCTTGGACCCGCGTCTGCCCCTCACAGCTGCTGGCTGGACTTCCCCAGCCTGGCCACCCAGCCTCCCTTTAGCAGCATTGTTACGCCTCTCTGCTTGGCTCCTTGTTGGCGTTGGGCCTCTCTTGCCACCTCCTCAGTCCTAGCTATGCTGGGGGAAGGGAGGTTAGTTTCTCTCTGGTCATGATGCTCCAGGCGAGTGCAACTCTCCTGGGCCAGACCCTGTTAAAAGGGTCCCAGGTTGCCTGCTCCCCAGGCCTCTATTTGGGCTCAGTCAGCCATGTGGCTTCCTATGCTTAGGTGACCCAAGTCCAGGCCCTCGGGGTTTGCACCCAGTGACAGGCTGGTGGGATCACTAGTGCAGGGGCACAGTGCTGTGTGGCCTGCCCCTGCCCCCTAGAGACAGCTTGGTGCTCTTGGGGCTGGAGGCCAGGAACCTGGGGGGACTCCTCTGCCCTCTGACAGTGACCCAGGACAAGTCACTTCCCCCAGACCTTTCAAACGTGAGGGCTAAGCCTAGGCCCTTTGCCCTGTGTTTAGGCACCAGAACAGAAGCAGCCTGATCCCCGAGGTGCTGGGACCCACAGCTCCCATCTGAGCTGGGGGAGCTGCAGGTGCCCGCATCTCTGCCCACCAGGCCCCTGATGCTGAGGTGCCGAACTCTGGGAACCCGAGTGTGCAGGCATAGGCCTGCATCTCTCCCGCTTGTACCACTTGTTGCCCCGGGATGGGAATGTGTAGCTGCCACAGCCTGCTAATCAGTCTGGCTGACTTGGAGTGCGAGCTGTGTTCGTTCAGGGGTGATGGCACCGGACAGAAGCCTCTGTTTGCAGCCAGCGATGCACCAGCAGGGAGGCTGGGGGTGCAGAGAAAGCGGCTGTGTAACAAAGCCGACATCTGGCTGTCTTGCTTTCTGCGTCTCCACCGTTCGAAGTGCGTTTTCACCGTCCTCACGCTGTGGGCGGCAGGATTTGTGGCCGTCCTCTGGATAATTCCAGACTGCTGCAGGCCCAGTTCCTGTCCAGACCACAGGCTGAGACCAGACCAAGAATAGCCTGCCCGGAGTGCTGGAATGTGCAGCCTGGGGGGCTGGGGGGGGAAGGCAGCCCACTTCGAGACAATGTGCTGTTGAGATGTGACCCCCCCACTGGAGACCGTTTCCATGGAGCTGACACACAGGTGTAATAATCAGCTGGGCTTCTCCAGGTAATGCTGTCCATTTACCCCCGGAACCTAGTGTGCGCATGTCACGGGTGCATGGCATCTTCAGACAGGATCCTGCACGGCAAGGGGGGAACAAAGGCTGGGATGGTGGCGGATCAAGCAGGGACCCACTGGGGGACCCAGGATTCTTTCTGGGCATCGGATGTGTGTGGGCAGGGGGCTTAGAAAGCAGGCTGGCTCTCTCGCTCATCAGCGTGGCAGCATTCGCAACTCTGCACTCGCGGGGCTGGAGGCTGTGCTTTCCATCCTGGGAGCCTGCATAACGCCGCAGGCTCCAGGCGCCTCGGGTCCTGTTCCCCTTCAATGGAATCCTTGTTGCTCTGTGCCGGTTGGGGGGCGGCTGTGCACAGCATGCGAGTGCGGTTGTTTGATGACTGTCCCGGGCTCCTCCTCCGGCAGGGCTGACAGCTCAGCCTGTGCTGAGAAACCCGTGCCAGCCAGTCATCTGGGAGTCTGGGTGAGTCCTCTGTGCTCAGCTGCTCTCCCGGCTGGCTTGCTCCAAGGTGTGCTGCTTTGGGACAGCCTGTGCTCTGTGATTCGGATAGAGACTCTCTGCACCAAACAAGGCAGGAAGGAGACTGGCTCCTCTGCAGGGAGATGCTGTGCTTTTAGCTAGAAACACCAGGCCTTTCTCCTTTCTGTGCGGCTTCTGAGCGTCGGTGAGGTGCTGTCCCCAGGAGCAAGCAGAGGGGCTGCAAGATGCAAGGGGCTGCCACAAGGAAAAGGTAAGTGCTGGGTCTGGCTTCTCCCTCTCGCCTCCTAAGCTGACTTAGCACAGACGGGCTGTAAACGTGACTTTCCTGTGCAAACCCGATGCAGGCTGCTCTCAGATCCCTCTCTGCCTCACCCTGCCATCCCGGGCTGTGTGGGAGGGAGCCCCATTGCTGGCTGCAGGAAGGATGGTTACACACTCCCCATGGCAGCTCACACGCACTTAGCTCTAGTCAATGTGCACTGAACAGAGGGCTAGCACGGCAGGCCGGTTAGAACCATTCTTGTTGAGCAAAGCTCCTCTCCCCCTAACACAGAGTTTCACCCACAGGCCAATCCACAGACAAGTCAGATAAGGTAGCGTTTGGTGTCCTGAAGTCATACTTGAAGCTGTGAGGCTGCCAGATCTCACTGGCTACCTGGGCTGGTCGGGATCAGTAGCTGGAAGGGGGCACTGCTCAGCTGGTGGATGGGTGACCGAAGGAACACCTAGATGCTTCGGGAAGTGCTGGGCTGGCTGACATCTGGCAGGTTCCATTTCAGAGCCCTGGCTGCTGTTTCAGTGGCGGGTGAAGCCATCCTTGTATAAAGTGTGTGGATCATTTCTAAGCGCTGGCATACACTTGAGCATTGACTGGAATCGTTATTTCTTTGTAAGCCCTGTGTGGGTTTACTCTTATTCCGGCATAGCTATTTTGGGATCTTTCCAAGGCAGACAAGGTGGGCATGGGAAAGTTCCGAGGAAAGCATACATTCTCTGTTTCAGTGAAAGCTGTAACAGTGCACTGATGTAGTGTCCGAGGTTGGCACTGATCCGTTATGTGCTCCCAGGAGGAGTGGAAGCAGGCATGAAGGTGGCTGCGGGGGAGAGGGCTCTTAAGAAGGTGGATTTGCAGGAGTGAAGGCGACCTGAGGAAATGAGACCAGAAATGTCATGTTTGGGTCTGGTAGTGTCTCAGCTTGAGTGCCATAGACAATTGCACTGCCAGTAAGATAGGGATCGCCCATTTAATCCCCTGGTGCAGGGTGTTCTTGGGGAGGGGTGCGTGGCTGTGAAAAGGGCTTCCCACCTGGCCTCGCTGGAGCCTCGATTGTAAGTTTGAGACCATGCTTGTCCCAGCCCCTTCTTCTGCTAGCCTTTGCATGGGAGGGAGAATGGGGGAGGAGTCGGGCTGGAGGCTTGCGTTGGTGGGGCACTGGGGATGGAGCGGGAGGAAGCTGTTTTTTGCGTGTCTCAACTGCATCCTCTGTGTCCAACGCTCTGTATTGCACCTAGAGCGGAAGAGGGGTGGAAACACTCCAGCCACATCAGTTGTGCTGACTAGCCCCTGCCCTCCTGGCTCCCGCGCCATGTGCTGCTCCTGCACTGGGGGAATTCTCCCCTGCCCCGGTCGGGAATCTCTCCCTATGTAGTCTGACCCTGCTCGGAGCAGGTCTCCACCCTCCAGCCTCGGTTACCTTGTCACTGCTGGCGCTCTCACTGTTGTGACCATTGGAGGGAGCTGAGCCCAAGGCAGCAGTGATGGGAAATGTTTGACTCGAAAGGCCCCGTGTAGCAAAGGCTGCGAGCTGAATGGGATCCTGCCTTCCTTCAGCAGAGTCCCAGGTGAAGTGTAGCTCTGCAGGGCCACACCAGCCCCTCGGGGACATCTGTGCAACCCCGCTGTCTTCGAATGAGGCCACCAGTTCCCTGCAGAGCCCCAGTGTCGTCAGTGGGTTTGTCTGACGGAGACATGGTGAATAGTTTGGCTGGGGCGGTAGGTGAGCTAGAATCCAGCCTGCCCAGGCTGTGGATCTGTCCACAGACACTGACTTTTGTTTTTGCCAGTGGGTGCTCGCTCCTCTCCACTGCCTCTCCTGCAGAGGGTGGGCGTGGCCTCAGGGGGGAGGCCAAGCAGGGGTGGGGTCTTGGGGCGGAGTGGTGGGCAGGGCCTTGGGGGAAAGAGGCTGAGTGGGAGCAGGGCCTTGGGGCAGAGCGCATGGGGCGGGGCCCACAAAAGATTAATCTGGCCCTGCGGTTGCTGAGCACCCCCTAGTTTTTTCAGTGGGTGCTTGAGCCTCGGAGCACCCATGGAGTTGGCACCTATGGATACAGACTGTATCTACCCTTGGAGCTGGGTGGGCGATGCCCAGCGAGGAGACAGAATCATGCTAGCTCTCCTGAAGCTCGGGTGCTAAAAATAGACTGTAGCTGTGGAGCACGAGTGGTGGGATGGCAAGTGTGTGCCCATCGGAGATGCTAGGTACATCCTCAGGGTAGCTACCCACTCCCACCGCTTGCGCGGCAGTGGCTGCTCTGTATTTTTACCACACTAGCTCGATGAGGGCTAGCTGAGTATGTCTCCTTTAACTGGAAATAGGACCCTGAACTTGCAGTGTCGATGTACCCTGTGTCTTCTCTGCACCAAAAAACCTAACTCCGTGTAAAATCCTAATGGAGATCAGGCACTGGTCGTGCTTACTTTGACATAGCTAGTTGAGATAAATGCCACATGGAGGAGTTAGGCTGAGCTCAACTAGCTACACTGAGATAAGAACTACCTGTGCCTTGTCTCCAGTAGGATTTCACAGCAGTTGAGCTCTCCCCAGCTCTACATGTTGCACCTTGTTTTTTGCAACAAAGATAGACCCTTGGTCTTAGCGGCATTGACTCCGCAGGGCTAATAGGAATGAAAAGTACCAAAAATGGAATATTGCTATCACAGCTTAACTCTTGCAATCCCTTGAGTTGTGTGCTTCATTTCTTCCTGGTGGTTTAATGACCTAGCTTGATGCTTTGGTGAATGCAGGAATGATGTAGGTCTAGGAGGCCCTTAACGTTTGGGTTAGTTCCCCAGGAGCTTCCCTGAGTGAAGAGGAACGTAGCTTTGGAAACATGCAAATGTTAGCATTTTGCCTAGTTCCAGTTATCCTCCCTTATAGTGGAAGAGAACTGGTCTCAGCTAAGTATGCTGTCTACGTCTGTATAGGTTCTCATGTTATAGTTTGGAGAATGTGATAAAACATTTCAAACCGTGGGCGGGGCGGGGAGAGGGGGGTTATGGTATTCATTTCTTGATTCGTCTAATAGTTCATTAAGGGTGCAATTTGTGGTGTATTGAGAATGGGGTTAAAATGACGAGCTATCACTTTAAGAGTAAGGGGTTTCCCAGGCCTGCTTGCAGGCTAAGGGGCTCTGTAGAAAGGCATGTGATCTGGGCCTTCAGCAGGCAGTCTGCAAAGAGCAAGGTGGGTGAGTTGTGCCGCTCTGCCTTAGGGAGCAGCCTGCTTTGTCTCTCTCTGGTTTTGGTCCTTGCGTGTTAAGTTTCTGGATGCTAAGCAGTGAAGTCATGGAACCCTTCCTGAAAGATAAAAACATAAAATACGCTAACTTCTCTCTAGTATCAGAGGGGTAGCCATGTTAGTCTGGATCTGTAGAAGCGACAAAGGGTCATTTCCACTGCTTGCATCCGAAGAAGTGGGTATTGACCCACGAAAGCTTATGCTTCAATACCTCTGTTAGTCTATAAGGTGCCACAGGACCCTTTGTCGCTTCTAACTTCTCTCTGTGTGCGGTGAATGAAAGACAGTTCACCCCAATTCAGGGGCCCCACTGCGTCAGCCCTGTCTTAAGTGGAGGTGCACGGATTAGCTGCTTGGACATGAGGGTGAATTTCACCCTAGTTTCATTTTGAATTTCTTCCTTCTGCAGCTGCCAGGCAAAAAGTTTCTCTCTTTTATTCCCCTACTAATGTGCTTTAGCTTAGTAATTGTAATGCTGTTTCTCCTTTTGGGGGCTCATTGCCTATGTACTTGTCTAGTGCCATGTAAAGCGATGACCATTCCCGTCTCTCTGTTGGGGTGTGTGTTTGTGTATTTGTGTATTTATTTAATTGGTAAATAATCAATTACATTCATTTCCTGTGTATTCCCTCGCTATGGGATTTACAAGAGTTGTGTATGTGCAGTACCTCTGGCATGGAGCTTTCTTCCTCAGCTCATGAATTGTACATGAACAGGGGAAGGTCACATTGTGTGTGTGTGTTTGACAGGTGAAGCAGTGCCCTGCGTGAGCTCCTGCCTCTTAGCTCCTAACTCCTGCGGGAGAAGAGCTGTCCTGTGACTTCTGAAGGTACACAGGGCAGCTCCTAATGGACCCCATTGCCCTGCATCTTGCAGAGTCACTTACACCTGTGCAAAGGGAAGTTAAGAGACTACCAGGTCAGAGCCATGTCCCTTGTTGGCTTTGCATAGGCATGGGTGGTGACCCGAAGGGAGAGGAGCTCAGCCTGTGTAGGGAATGGCGCTCTGGGGGTGGCTGGGCCAATGAATCCACATCATGGAATTTCCTTTCTTCTCTCCAAAACCAGCCTAGCCTAAGAGATGTGGCGATGCTGTGTTAGGAGACTGGGAGGGTTGCAAAGTTAGAGCAGTCGAAGGTAGGATCGAGCCAGGAGTGGGATGTGGCTGTATGTAGGCATGGGCACTCTTTGACGTCCTGCTGACTGGGCAATAGCATGAAAGGTCTCCTTGTTTCTGAAATGAAACTGGCTCTTTATCAAGAGACCTATTTACAGAGGTGCTGCAACTGCAGCCGGCCTGCCAACCATGTGCACGCGGACTGCTTCCTCCTAACCCTTCCCTCCTGCAACTCCGGCTCCGCTCTCCCAGTTCCATGCAGGTTGCTGCTGTGTCTAGCGCTAGGTCTCAGATATGTCTCTGGGTAGCAGTCTGTCTTTCTACAGTGGAGATGCAGAGCAAGGCTGCATGAAGGGGTGTGCCCTGTTCTTGGGGGCAGGCCAGTGGCTTGAGTTTTTTCTGTCCTGTACCCTGCAGTCTCCAGGGGGGGAGCAACAGCCCCACTCCCCCAGCATCTACTGATCACTCTCTCCATTCGGGAGTAGGGCATGGTTGGGGGAATCTCCCTAGCTCTTTCCATGGAGGACGCAGCAGCTCTGTGTGTATCCCCACCATGTAAGCTGGGGAGGGTGTACCCTGTGCCTACAACTGTCCAATCCTCACTGCCCCCAAGAAATCCATCTCCAAAGTGTATTCATTCTTCCCATCTCGTAACTCACTGCTTATTGGGGCAGTGACCGGCCTGGCCCAGGCAGGAATCCTGAGTGCCAGTGGGAACTGCTGCCCTTCCAGCCATAATAGACCCCATTGCCTTCCACTGCCCACCCAGTGACCCCACCCAGCCCCAGGGGTTGTTAAGGAATACGCAGACAGGCAGGAAGTTAGTGAATCCCGTGTGTCTCTCTGTCCCGGGACATCAGGTCACTGGTAGCTCCGCCTGGAGCCTGCCATGTTTTCCTTGGAGGATTCCTCCTGCAGAAAGGTTTTCCAGTGCAGTGTTTGGTTCTGTACCAAAGCCAGGCCACAAGCCCAGCCTCACGCTGCCGGGTGCATGGGCTCCACTCACCGGGACACGTGCACCTCCACTGGGCTCGACTGCCTTGGGCACACGTGCCCTGCTGAAGGGGTTGGGCCATCACCGTGCTCTATGCTAGTGCTCACATAGTATCTGAGCAGAGCCCCTCGAATGAGGAAGAAGCAGAGCTCACCATGCAGGTCTGCCGTGGGGCATGCTGCTAGAAGGGGTTAATGCAGTGGTGCAGAAAAGGCAGAAGGCTGAGTCCCATGGGTAGCAGTAGTTTCTCCTCGGGAGCCCTCTATGCCCTCCTCCCAAGGGGGGGCTTGGATTTCTCTTATCTTTGCCAGCAGCTCAGACAGATCCACTCAAGTCTCAGTGGAGGGAACCTGAGCTGCTAATGGGTCTAGAGTGACACTGACCCGAGGGCACCTCCATTTCCATCCCAACTCTGCCATCCACCCACAATGGCTTTGCTGTCCTTACACTTATCATCTGGCACCAAACAGGGGCCCCCATCGGATTAGGGACCACACACACAAATACACTTTTCAGTGGCTTGTAATTTGGCCAGGTCTGGACAGACTTTCCTGGAGCAGCAAAAGGCCCGGGCGTCTCTGATCCCAGACTTGTCCTCCTACCCCTGCCAGGGTTCTAGCTTCCTGCTTGTGATGGGGTTGGGACTCACCACCGCGGCAACTCCTGCCGGTCAGTCTGGGAATTAGCTCTCGGGAGTCCTGGAGCACCCTCTGCCGGTGGTGTCCCGTCCACCGCTCCCTTGCTGGCATCCGGACCCGCGTCGCTCCCAGCTCCCAGCGTCCTCTTCAGGACACTGCCCTCCGGCAGTGCCCCCTAGTCCACACTCACCCCCTTCCGGGGTGGGGTGGTTAACAGCAGTCCTCTGGTTTGCCCCTGCTGCAGTGGCCAACCACACCCCAAAGTCTAACCCCTTCCATCAGGGTCTGGTGCAGTCCGTTATGGCCACCACCCACAGCCAGGTGCAAGATAACGGGGAAAGGGGGGGCGGGACCCAGGCCCATCCACTACTCTGGGTCCCGAGCCAGGGACCCTCTAGCGGCAGCCTCCCTGCCCTCCTTCTCTCCCCTTGTCTGTCTGCTCTCCCTGGGTCACTTCCCCGCTGACCCCTCTAGTCAGGGCCCGCAGCCTGGCAGGTAACAGGCTGGAGCTGGAGCTGGAGCTGGAGCTGGAGCTGGAGCTGGAGCTGGAGCTGGAGCTGGAGCTGGAGCTGCCCTGCCCTGCCCTGCCCTGCCCTGCCCTGCCCTGCCCTGCCCTGCCCTGCCCTGCCCTGCCCGCTGGTCCCCTCTGAAGGCCTAGGAGAGACTGACTGCTTCTCACCTGGGCAGCCTTTTTATAGGGCTGAGCCTGGCCCTGATTGGCTGTCTCCAATCTGGGCCCCGATTGGCTCCCAATAAGCCCTCCTCGCATTGGCTGCCCATCTGCGCAGGTTCACTGACCTGCTGCAGCTCACACTCAGGGTGTGGGGCACCTGCCCCACTACACTGCTCCAAACCCCTGGGCTGCTAGAGGTGTCTGAGGAAAGGTTGCAGATAACCTTTGTAAACACTGACAGTGCTGCATCCTGCCTGCCCCTCTATCTCCGTTCTCAAAACCGGCAGAGCCGCCTGAAAATCAAACGTATCGGCAATAACTGGAAAGCTGCAGCACAGCCGAAACGTGTCACATTTCAGCCCCCAAGGTTACGGTTTAGCAAAGTTATAAGCAACTAAAGGCAAGGTTCTTGCTGTGACGGGTTGGGGTCACAGAAACCACCTTGGTGCTGCCACCTGGTGTGCCAAGGTTACTTCTGCCCCTGCTTCCCTGCCCTTTCCAGCTTGGGACTCCAGAATCCTGTCTGTTTTGAGCCAGATCCACTGATTTGCTGCAAACACAGACCCAGGTCCAAACCACGTCCCCTAACAACTATAAGGCTCCTGGAAGCAGCTCAGGAAGTGCTCTTGCCTTTGACACCCAGGTGCCCAACTCCCAATGAGGTTCAAACCTTTAATAAATCCGTTTTACCCTGTATAAAGCTTATACAGGGTAAACTCATAAATAGTTCGCCTTCTATTTCAAAGATAGAAAGATATGCACAGCTGTTTGCCCTCCCCAGGTACCCACTTGTACTCCAGGTAACTTAATAAGTAAAAAGTGATTTTAATAAGTACAGAAAGTAGGATTTAAGTGATTCCAAGTAGTTACAGACAGAACAAAGTGAATTACTATGTAAAATAAAATAAAACACGCACATCTAGGACTACTTCAACTCAACACAGATAAAGGCCTCACCAGTTTTAAGTCTTTTCCTTTTACAGGCTGTAGAACTTCTAGCCTGGGTCCAGCAATCGCTCACACCCACTGCTGTCTTTGTCCTTTGTTCAGTCTCTCTCAGGTATGTCCTTGGGGGGTGGAGAGCCTCTCTCTTTAGCCAGCTGAAGACAACATGGAGGGGTCTTCCAAGGGCTTTTATAGCCTTTCTCCCACTCCCTGTGTAGCATCATCTTACCCTGGAGTTTTGGGATCACATGGGCAAGTCACATGTCCATGCACCCTAACCAGTCCAGCCAGTTGCATTCCTGACCAGGCCCAGATGTGGATTGGGGTCTGCACCTCCTATTGTCTGTGTAAGGGTTTCTTGATTGGTCTCTTTACATGCACATACCTTTCTCAAGACATGATCCCAGGCTCTTACAAAGGCTGTGTACAAAACCAACAAATATAAAACCAATATTCATAACTCTAACTACAACAATGATACATGCATACAAACAGGAGGAATAGATTCAGTAGGTCATAACTTTCACAGAGATATGTTACATGGCATATGTAGCATAAAACATATTCCAGTTACATCATGTATACATTTATAAGCCTCTCCCCATAAAGCCTTCTGGGGTACACCGTCACACTTGCCATGCACAGGGCACGGCAAGGGCTGGGCATTCAGCCGGCTCATGGAGGAGGAATCTCCGTGAATTGCAGCCAGTCTATAATGTGTGACCCAGCTCCATGCACCAAGGCCCTCATTTTGCAGTGAGCACTGCATGGGCTCAGGGGTCTGCCCGCACAGCACTCAGTGTGGGATCAGGGCCTGAATTTCTTCCTCTTGCATGACAGCCTCAACTGCAGATCTCTTACCTTAATTGTAGTGCCTGTCCCGGTTATCAGGTGGACTGCACCTCTGAGCCCTCCTGGTGTCTCTGAGAGCCCCGCGGGGGCTCTGGCCATCACCTCTCAGGGTGGGGTCAGGTGATCCTGCCACTTTCAGAGCAGGAGCTGGGTTCAGCCCACTATGAGTATCTCAGCAGGTCCGATGTATGCCCAGACTCTGCAATTCTGTCCCTCCAGGGCATGACAGTGAGAATTAGTGACCCAACAGCTTCCTTTAATTAGCATTTGTTTAGAACAAAAGCATTTGAGAGAGAACAGATCTTAAAATGGAACGGGCTCAATGCAATGGGTGTTTTCCCCTGATGCTTGCCATTCCCTGGACTGGGAAAGCACCATTCCATGGAGCCTGGGTCTGTCCACACTGCAGCCGGAGCAGGGTGACTCCAGCTCTGGTAGGCACACCTGCACTAGCTGCAATCTAGCTAGCATGGCTAAAAGCAGCAGTGAAGATGGGGGTCCAGCTCACCACCGCATGTGGCAACGTGAGTATGTACCCGGAGTTCCAGGGCGGCTTGTGTAGCCTCCACTGGGGTCCAGGATGCCACGTTTTCACTGCCATTTTTAGCCATGCTAGCTAGAGCAAAGCTAGCACAAGTGTGCCTAGGCTGTAGTCACCCCTCCGACTGCTGTGCAGATGTAACCTTTGTGTCCCTCTGTGACAGCCTGAACCCCTAGACAGCTGCTGACAGTGCCTCCTCTCTGCAGGAATCAGGGCACTTCTAAACTTTTTGTAGCCCTGTGGGCTGGCAGGTCCCAGCATTGCAAAACGAGGTTTACAGCAAGAAAAGGGATCTTGGAAGCAAATGGCTTGGCCAATTCTAGCATGTACGTAGGTGTCCTTATCTCGGAAGCCCTTGTGTCGCTTTTCCCACTGCCTTTATTGCCTTCGATCAATAGATGCGCAGAAAGTCTTAGAACCCCAGGTCAGGTGATGCAGTCTCCAAGTATAAATATTCTGAGATTTGTACATTGCAGCTCCTACGGTGTCCACAACATTGTGTATCACTCCATTTCTATCACAGCACCTAAACTCTTTAGGAGATGTCAGGCTTCTCTCCTCAGGGAGCCATCCTATTTATGCCACATGCTGGAGCTTCCCCAAGCCCCACATCGGGACAGGCCTAGAGAAGGTGGCCGATAAGTCTGTTGTCAGTGAACCCAGCCAGAGCTCCCAGTGTCGGTGAGACACTAAACCAAAGTCAGAAATAAAAAATGGGGGAGTGTTGCTAGCTGGACTACTTGAATGTGACGTGAGCAGCAACCCTAGAGTGAGCTGTGGGCACAGAACTGCTCTAACAGTGCTGTGGGATGGGGAATGCATTGAGCGCTTGGAACTCCCCATATTGAGATTCGTGGGGAGGACGGTGTTGGGGACACTCTGAATGGTGATGCTGGGTTTTGTATCAGGATCTCTCTGGATCTGTGGCGGGTGAGGGTGGTTTCTGTGGATACGGGACAGTGCCATGGGTCAGTATTGGGGTCTCTGTCAGTAAAAGAAGGGAAGCTTTCTGCCTTGGGAACCCAGCCTTGCTGTACAGTCCTGTCTATTGACATCGCCCCATGTGTCCTTCTCTGCAGGGATTACTGTGATGGTGACGGGAAGGAGATGGTGCCCGGAGCCAGTCACGTGACAGGTAAGGAGCACTGCCCTGTATTGAAGAGCTGGCCTGCTCCCATGTTGGGCATGGCCCTGCTGTCTGTGTGAGCGCCTCTGCTCTGTGTTCTTCGCTCCTCCCACTCTCGGGACCCTTGTAAATGTCAGGAGCGTGCTGTGTGTTCCCCATCCCAGTTAGCACTGGAGGTCTAGCAGCAAACTCTGGTGTACCCCACTGGTCACCTCTCTCCAGCGCAATTTGTGGCCAGTTATAATGACCCTTCCTCTGTGGTCGTTTGGCCAGCTTCCACCCCATCTGACAGCACATGTATTCCAGCTAATTCATGTTATTCTTTCGAGTACTCTGTAGCCTTGATCCACTAACTTTGTAATTCCCTCAGCAAAGGAATCCAGTTGGTCTGGGATAGCTAGTTATTTATAGACCCAGCACATTACTCATGCTTCCTCCAGCTGTTTTTAGATCTCTTTTCCTCTTAATGTGTTGTCATATGATCATGCAGACTCCGTCTCTGCATAGCGATCAATCTTCCATTATAACCCTTATGAGACGGGAGAGCAAGGGTGGCTCAGTGGTTTAGGGTGCTAGCAGGGGGCTTGAGAGACCTCAATCCACCCTACTCCACCAAAGACTTCCTGTGTGACTTGGCCAAATCATTTAGTGTCTCTGTGCCTCAGTTCCCATCTGCACAATGGGGATTTTCACCCTGCACCCCAGGGAAATACATCCGAGTGTGAGGTGCTCCGGTACACAAGAGAGAGTTCTTGCCCATGTTCTCTTTCTTTGTCTTGGGAATGAGTGCACTTCTCACAACCATTTCCCCTGCTTCCCGGCTCCCTGTCCAGACCTTGATTCCAGGCCCAGGCCCAGATTTCCTTCCCTGTGGACTCCTGAAAGTCCCCAGGAGCTGCCAGGGACCCTAGTACTGTCTGTGTTGTGCGTATGGTTCCTGCTGGCCCACTGAGGCCTGCAGCAGGGCCTGTGGGCTTCAGGGATGCCATAGGGGTGGGGGGGCCGGAGTCAAGGTATGGCGCCCGAGGAAGCAGGGATGGGTAATAAGAAGCTGGCTGAGCACCATGCCAACCCCTGATGCTTCATAGGTGTCCGTTCTTCCTGGGTCTGTGGTACCAGTGACTTGCAGAGAACCTGGCTCAGCTGGTCCCATTGGACGGCAGAGCTCAGGGGCTCCCCAAGCTATCTGTTTCCAGTACATGTCGGACAATTCAAACTGCCAAGGACATAAGGATGATTTCAGACAAAAAACTTGACGCTTTGGGTAAGGCTGACGGTTCCTATCAGTGAGCTCAGGATAAAAAACCCTAAAAGAATGCTGTAATGGGCGATGCCTGCGGGCAGTGGTGCATGGAGACTCCCTGGCCCCCCCTGCCTAGGAGCTGCTGCCGGAGGGGTGTGTGTGCCGGTCGCTTTGGGAGCCATGCTGCCCAAGGTAAGCACTGGCCCCCTGCCTCCCTCCCGCATCCCAACCCCCAGCCCGAGCCCGGAGCCTGCACTCTGCACCCAAACTTCCTCCCAGAGCCCGCACCCCCCCTGCACCCCAACACCCTGTCCCAATCAAGGCACCTCACTTTATTTTCATTTACTTCCCATTACTTATAATATAGGAGGAGGATGAAGAAAAAAGAATGAAAAACGGGCGGGGGGGGGGGGAGGTAAGAGAGAATGTTCTTTGTCTTGGCTATGTCCCGAGGGGTGGGGTGGGGTGCGAAAATGAAGCTGCGCACAGGGCCCCACTAACTCTAAATCTGCCACTGCCCCAGCCCTTGGCATTTGCTATCAGTTCCCAGGGAAACTCCTCCTATATTCCCGGAATTAGTTCTTGCTCAGGTCTTCCATGTGGCCAGTGCTTTGGGTGGTGGTGTCTATTAGTTCAGCTATCTTTCTCCATAAAGAAACGTAAATGCTTCTTCCATTTAGCCGGAATGGAAGATAGCTTAGCATACCCATCAACTTCAGTAAGGTCTGTGACTGTCCATAGATCAAAGACCCGCTTTTTGGCAGCTACCAACATCCTCGAGCATAACAATAAATTACTCTTAATTGTACAGCTTGCAAAACCTGGGTGCAGAAAAAGCTGGACTTTCTAAATTCCTGATTAGTCCTACAGGCTGTAATTCCCTGTTCTTCACTAAGGCACCAGTTATACATGGTAAATACTGTATCTACAGAGACTATATTCCCAAACCCCAATCATGCTATTCTAGCATTTGCATGATGAGAATAAAGGGATTAGTCGAGTGACAAAGATTGGCGGTGCCAGGACAGGGGCTACTCTACATTTTAGGTGTTTTTGCAGCAACAGACTGTTGGCTTTGTAAAGCCCTTATGAAAAACTGACTGGGTAACTGGGAGATGGGCATGGCCTGACCACCAGTACACTGACCTCACAGAATTAAAATGGCCATGAGCGTAATCTAGGAACTTCTCCGAGCCCACAGGAAAAGCCCTTGGATCCCAAAATTACCCAGTTTACCTTGTACTGACGTGATGCTGCAAACACCTGCTGGCGTGAACAATGGGGTGTGAAATCCAGCTCTAAGCCTAGATGTGGGAGGGACGTAGCAAGGGAGGTTTGGAGGCTGACATTCCTGATGCGGGAATCCCAGGGTGAGGTTCTCTGGCGTGGGTGATGGAAGAAGTCAGAGTGGATGAGTGCAATGGTCCCTTCTAACCTTAAAATCTGTGGCTCGCTCCAGGGAAGAGTTAAGGTTGTTTGGGTGCCTTACTGGTGCATTTCCATAATTTCATATATTCACCTCGCTTCATCATTTAACCTTGACTCTGAATTTCCTGAGTTTCCAGTGATTGTTAAGTGGGAAAATTTCAGCATTCCTGTAAGGCAATATTACCCTCAAATGATGGCTGTTTATTCGTAAGTAGCTGATAGGTGCTTTAACTCCAGCTTGACGCAGTTTTTATCTGGAGGTATGATCCAGTTTTGCTCACCAAGCGTGTATATGAAACAGACATTTCACGCACTTGAACTGCGTTTCCTCTGTGCTCCCTTTCCAGCTGTTCTCTGTGATGCCCCAGAGCAGGGGACACTAGGCATCTCCGATGAGGACCCCCTGAGGCAGACACTCACGTTGGGAGACTTTGAGACGGCCCGTCACCCAGTGCCGGCTCAGACTCTGCCAGGCCTTGAGCAGAGCCCTCTAATGCAGACTCATGTCCTCAGTTGCCTGGAGATGGGCCCTGTAGTGCAGACCCAAACCCTGCGAGATTTTGAGAAGGTAAGTCCCACCCTGGGGCCAAACTTGTCCTGATGTCAATGGGAACTTTGCAGGCGTGAGGGCTGGCTAATATGGGGGACTGCAGATGCAGCCTGTTATTCCTATTGCAAACAGAACAGTTCATGTGATGTTCTACCTTGCTCTTTTGTCTGCTAGCTCAGGTTATTTGTTTAGGGCCATGTACTATTTCTCTCGTCAAGGTCTGTCCCAATTCCCCTTGCGTCTCTGTGAGCTCCTGTTGCTTTCTGGCATCATCCATTGCTGGAAGCATATAATAGTGGTTCTGAGGCATCCCAACCATGCTGAGCCTCATCTTCACAACCCTGTGCAGCTTGTGTTTGCACTGAAGTGCCTCCTGGACCCACATGAAGCTTGCCAGGTAGTCCTGGGGTGGAGAGTGATTTGATGGGCTGGTTGGGACTGAGGCTTCAACTCTCAGAGCTCTTTAATCTTCTCTGGAGTCTGTAGCCTTTTTTGCCTTTGGCCTATGCCAGCTCAATGAGCAGTGTTGTGGTTTCCAAATTATCAGAAGAGACTGGGTTACAGGAGTGGGTTATATCCTTACTGGGGGAAAAGCGAGTTGAGATGGACATACTCCTCTTGGACAGAAATAGCATCCCTTTCAGAACTCCCACAAAACTGCTCTGTGCTCCACTCCCACCCAGACTAAGGGGGAAGTTGATAGTGACAGATATAAATAATAAACTAGGAATAGTAGAAAATTGGTAAGGGAAACAAAGGGACACAAGGAGACCTTTATGGCCAGCAGAGTTAAGGACAATAAGGAGTTTTGCAAGCATATTAGGAACAAAAAGAATCCTGACAATGGTATTGGTCCATTACTAGATGGAAATGATAGAATTATCAATAATGCAGAAAAGGCTGAAGTGTTCAATAAATATTTCTGTTATTTTTTTTGGGCGGGGGGGGGGGGGAGAAGATGTAGTCCTATCATATGGTGGTAACATACTTTCCATTCCACTGGTTTAACATCCCCCTGAGATACAGCTGTTACTAAAGTTAGACATTTTTAAAGCAGCAGATAACTTGCATCCAAGAGTTTTAAAAGAGCTGGCTGAGGAGCTTGTTGGCCCGTTACTGTTGATTTCAATAAGCCCTGAAACACTGGTGAAGTTCTAGAAGCATGGAAAAAAGCTGATGTTGTGCCAGCATTTAAAAAGGGTAAATTATAGGTCTGTCAGTCTCACATTGATTCTGAGAAAGATAATGGAACAACTGATACGGGACACATTTAATAAAGAATTAAAGAAGGGTAATATAATTAATGCCAATCAACATGGGTTCATGGAAAACAGATCCCGTCAAACTAACTTGATTTTTTTATGAGATGACAAGATTGGTTGATAAAGGTAATAGTGTTGATGTAATATACTTAGCCTTTCTGTAAGGCATTTGACTTGGTACTGCATGACATTTAGATTAAAAAAACTAGAACAATATAGAATTAACATGGCACTCATTAAAAGCATTAAACACTGGCTAATTGATAGGTCTCAAAATGTAATTGTAAATGGGGAATCATCATTGAGCAGATCTGGTTCTAGTGGGGTCCTACGCTATTTAACATTTTTATCAATGACTTGTAAGAAAATGTAAAATCATCACTGATAAAGTTTGCAGATGACACAAAAAGTTGGGAAGTGATAAACAGTGTATAGGACGGGCACTGATACAGGGTAATCTGGATCAGCTGGTAAGCTGGGTGCAAACAATGTGCATTTTAATACAGCTAAATGTAAATGTGTACATCTGGGAAACAAAGCATGTAGGCCATACTTACAGGATGGGGGACTCTATCCTGCAAAGCAGTGACTCTGAAAAAGATTTGGGGTTGGTGTTGGATAATCAGCTGAACATGAGCTCCCAGTGCCATGCTGTGGCCAAAAGAGGTCATGTGATTCTTGGATGCACAAATGGGAATCTCAAATAAGAACAGAGAGGTTATTTTACCTTTATATTTGGCACTGTTGTGATCGCTGCTAGAATACTGTATCCAGTTCTGGTGTCCACAATTCAGGAAGGAAGTGTTTAAATTGGAGAGGGATCAGAGAAGAGCCACGAGAATGACTAAAGGGTTAGAAACCCTATAGTGATAGACTCCAGGAGCTCAGTCTGCTTATCTTAACAAAGAGAAGGTTAAGGGGTGACTTGATCACAGTCTGTAAGTACCTACGTGGGGAACAAATATTTGATAATGGGCTCTTCAGTCTAGCAGAGAAAGTTTAAATTCAGACTGGAAATAAGGGGTACATTGAGCGTAATTAACCATTGGAACAACTTACCAAAGGTTGTGGTGGATTCTCCATCACTGAAAATTTTAAAATCAAGACTGGATGTTTTTCTAACAGATCCGCTCTAGGAATTATTTGGAAGCAGTTCTCTGGTGTGCGTTATACAGGGGGTCAGACTAGGTGATCACAATGGTCCACTATCTACTGAGATAGTTGCTGCTCCCAAGATGTGGTGTCCTCTGCCCTGTGCTGGCCTCTGCCCCACCACAAAGGGTGCATTTACCCTTCAGTGCACTAAAGTAGAGTGTAGCTGCAGCAGCAGGCTCTGCAGGAGGGGCTAGGTGCCCTGAGTATGTGCCTAGAGTCTCTGACAGATGTGCCCTTGGCACGGCTAGCCCCTCCTGCTGGTCTTGTTGCCATGGCTATGGTCTGTCTTGAGCGCACCAGCTCAGTGAGAGCTAGCTCAGGTATGTCTCCTTGAGCCGGGAACCACCGCCCTCCCCCGGCTCCGGGCACACCCAAACACCGTTACATCCTTCAACACCCGGTGGGACGGGCACCATATGAGAACCCAGATAGACAGACGTACCTGGGCTGGCATGACAAGTGGGTTCCTGCTGTTGGTGTCTCTTTCTGGTGCCCTCCCTCTCTCCCCTGCCCCTGACTGCTGTGCTCCTCGCTCTTCCCCCCTGGAGCAGCCTCTGTTCCCTCACTTCCGCCTTTTCTGCCCTCCAGTTATAGCAGCAATGACCCTGGCCCCTCCACTCCCTGCCTCCTCCCCCTCTGCTTTGGCTGGAGGAGATCCCCCGTGCATGGGCTCAAAGCTGTGGAATTTGTTGTGTCTCCCTCATGGAGCACCTGTGCTGAAGCCAGGGCTTTGATGGATGGATCTATCGAATCCCGCCCCTAAGAGCTGGGCTCAGGAGTCGCCCAGGGGTTTAACTGCCAGCCCATGACATAAAGGCAGTGCAGCCTGAGGGCAGCTGCCCAGTGTTCGACACGGCTGTAGATCAACACGGGGCTGGAGCGAAGGCATAAGGGCAGACGCTGCGGCTCCCTGCAGTGGGCGTTGCAAGGAGACCAGGAACGCAGACTCGCGGGGTGCTGGCAAGAGCTGGCCACATCATAGAGCCTGAGCAAAGCAACACACCACGGGCGGCTTTCACGGGCAGTCATACCCCTGCTTGCTATAGCATTGCCAAGGATCCTAGCCCAGGAGAGGCAGAGATGGTTCCAGGGAACTAGGGCCAAGCCTGTGGGATATTGCAGGCTTATTTACCTGGATGGTTACCTGGATTCGTCTCACAGATTCGAGGGGGCAGTTAGCTACGCTGGGGGCTGGGGGACTTGAGAGGGAGCGATTAGCGTGTTTGCTTACTGAGAGCAGTATTACCAACCCCTCGTGATCAAAACTCACGAGTGAGACCCCCCAACATGATGAGATTGAGGCGCGAACTACTGGGAGTCTGTCTTTAGCCCCCAAAGTCCATCTTTTCTGGGCCATTACTCAGCACCATTGGCAAGTGGTTAAAGCATGTGTGTGGATGTGGGGTGTATTGCAGCCGAGTGATGGGGCCCAATCACCACTGCACACAGTCCATGTCTCTAGTGTCATTTAAACTACTTTGCTATCATTACAAATGTGTGTTCAAAGAGCTCAGGGCCCCAGTGTGCGGGGTTTACACTCTAAAGAGTTTTGCTACTTGTTGACCTTTGCCTTGGATCTTCTTGGATTGCGGGGGGGGGGGGGGGGGTACCCTCGCTTGGGCCCTGCAGGGGCTTAGGCTCCAAGGGCTGAGGGAGCACATGAAAATCGGTTAGATCTAACGCAGAGCTGCCTCACTAACCCCGTTACTCTCTAGTTCCATTTGCTGGAATAAAGGGTTAACTAATCCAGATGATTTTTATTCAGTACGATGCTGACTACATTGTGGGGCCGGACCAGTCAACAATCTAGCCGCGTGCACTACAGTTTCTAGCTATGGCACAGAGTGGTGCAGCAGTAGGATGACTGGGCTCCGTGCATGTTATTTTCATTCCCTGAGAGAAGGCAAAGCAGAGTCCCCAGCCACAGGCTTTCCAGACCTGGAGATGGGGATCTGGTTTAGGAAGCCGGTCACTTTCCTCCTGGAACTGAGTTAGATTTGAGCAAACACGGGCACAGAGCACTTCTTGGTGAAAGACAAGCCAGATTCCAGTGTGTGAGTGACTTGGAGATAGTGGAGCAGGTACATGTCATATTAGTGTCAACCCCAACTGCTGAAAAATGGAGTCTGTCCCCACTCCTGGACTGAGACTGTTTATAAAATTAAAAAGAAAATGGAGTTCTCTTTATTTGCCTTCTGGCTTCTGTGCCTTCGGGGAGTACTCCGCTCACATTTTCTCTGCAACCAGGAGCACTGGAAACTTATATTAAAAAAAAAAAAAAAAAAGAGCTGAGCATCTCATTAAGTCACTTGGGCTCTGGGGGCTGGGGCTTGAAGGGAAACCCCAAATATTGTGAGACTGGTGGTACAATAACAAAAGTTGGCAACACTGAGTGTTGTGAAAACAGTCATAGAACCTTCAAAGGAAGGCTGCTGTTAACACACGAGATAGATTACATCAGCTGTGTCTTTCTTAGGGTGCTATCACACTTCAGGTGTGTTCAGGGGAAATGCCCAGTATGACCCCAAGGCAGTAATAAAAGAAATCACTCTCTTTGCCACCTGTATTGGAGAAATAACCCCCAAATCATCTGCCCTCTGCAGAACGCTCGGGCCAGCCCCCTGCAGAGAGATGACTTTCGCCGTTCTCTGAATGAAATACCATTGTATGTGCACAGTGACATCTCCTGCAGAGGGAGGGGCAAAGGAAGCTTATCTTGATTCTGTGCGGAGCCCCAGTGCCCCCTTCCACTTCTCTGCAGCCCTGCACGGGGGGTTTCGCCGCAGTGTGACTGCGCATAGTTACTTCATATCAGTGTTTAGGGGCCAATTAAGAATTGCGGACTGTAATATCAAAGCTTTGAACTTTAAACTCCTGCCCTGTGTTTTGGCTAAACCTGGCTCTGATTGCATTCCTCACTGGAGGCTCAAAATAGAAGCCTTGATCTTCTGCCTTTCAGCCACAGGGCCGGAGGGTGGGGGCTGCTAAGGAGTAGGGTGTAGTATTTCCACACTGGAGAAAGGCCTTTTCTTTTTTCCTTCCTTCCTGGAAAATGACAGACGGACACGCAGGCTCGGTGTTTAGGGAGACCCCTGGGCAGTGGTTTTGCCTAGCTTGACTGCAGCTCTGCGGGAGCCCTTGGTGCCCTTTCAGTGCTGCACTGTGAGATCTGTGTCTGCACACACAGAGGGGAAGGCAGTTCCCTAGGGGCTCTCACCGAGTGGGAATTAGCCTTGCTGCTATCCAGCAGCTCCAAAAGCTCTCTCTTGGCCAGGCCTATCGCGTGCCACACGTTGTGGTGCCCTCTGGGTGACTATCATCCTGCCTCTCACTGGCCTGGGTCCTGCAGTCGGGGTAAATGGCTCTTTTGTCTTTCCTCTCCAGTCCCTTCCTTGCATTATGCACTTTGCACAAGAGAGGTCAGCAGGACACCAATTAGAGCCTGCCCTGGGCCTTTACCTGTGTCTCCCTTTGGATCGGCTGAAGCCAGGCTCTGGGAGGGGGAGGGGAGACCCTTGGGAGATTCAGCTGGTGGACACTGGGGTGTTGAGGGATCAGTGGGGAATCTTCTCTCTTCTCCCTTCCCTGCTGCGTCCTCATCACGTTTCCTAGCTGCCCTCTCCCCTCCTTGCGGGTCTCTGCTGGCCAGGCCCCAGACTCCCATTAATGGCTTGCAGTTGGCTGGGAGGTGGCCATGGAGTCGCTAGGGCCGCTGTCTGGATCGGGTTACAGCACTTGTGTCTGTCCATGCAGGATGTTCCCCTGCCAGGGATTCCACAGATATCTCCTGGAGGTAAAAAAGGAAAGCGAGCTGCACTCCTGCACCCAGTGGGAGCTGCTGAGCTGCGGGGAGGCTCCGACCGGGAGCGCTCCAGCCTCCCCACCATGTCTCCGTAGGCCGCCGTGGGCTGGGACAGCTTCCCGGGGGCTTGGCTCGCTCCCTTCCCTTGGCAATGTCCCCTGAGTGATGGGGGTGGTGCGGAGATGCCCCCCTCCATGGGTCACCCACCATGTCTAACGGCTACCGTACTCTGTCCCAGCACCTCAATGACCTGAAGAAGGAGAACTTCAGCCTTAAGCTGCGCATCTACTTCCTGGAGGAGCGCATGCAGCAGAAGTATGAGGCCAGCCGGGAGGACGTTTACAAGCGGGTGAGTGCAGCAGGCTGGGATGGATGGTGCAGCTGCGGCGTCTTTGGCCCCACAGGAGCTGGGGCAGGCGTTGGGCTCCGTGGGGGCTTGGGTGCCTTGGGGCAGGCCTGGTGGGGGGTGGTCAGCCAGATCTGGGTGCTGGCCAGCAGTGCCAGGGAGGGACTGAGGCTCCAGAGCATTGTGAGTGGGATGGGGTCTCACTGGAAGAGATTTGGAGTGAGGGTGGAGGGGGCGTGTCATAGGAACTGGGGCAAGGGTGTGTCAGCACTCAGCAGTGTGCTGTGGGGGTAGGGGAGGAATCACACGGTTCTCGGTTAACAGGATCCAGGCCCAGTGCATGGATTGGTGTCTCCGAGGGACTGGGACCCAGTGGTGGTGGAGAGAGAACTTCTCCAGTAAACAGACTTCGGGCTGGGCTTGGATGACTTCGGGCTGGACCTGGTGGGGCAGTGTGTCACAGGGGTAGGGTTGCAGGGGCCGTGTCTTTAAGGGGATCCGAGGCTGGGGGTGTAGTTTAGGGGGATTCAGCACCTGCGTCCTGGGGGGCTTCTGGTGCTAAGCAGAGGGGTGGGGTGGCACTGGTTGAGGGGTTTGTTCAGCCAGTCCCTCAGATCAGTGCCAGGGTATGGTGTGTGCATGCACTGGAGGCGGTGGGGGGGCGGGGGCAGGAGGGTGGTGTCAGGCTGTGCACTGGGGTGGGAATTGGAGACGTCAGGGACTCAGCACTGACACCCGCATTGGCCCTTTCTGGGCTTCTGCAGAAATCCCCGTAAACTAGCGATGGGGGAGCCACCAAATACAGGGCACGTGGCTGAGGGTTCAGGGAGTCAGGTGCTTCTGTGAGCCAGGGCCAGCTCCCTCCCCCGCGGGCAGCAGCCACTCTCCTCAGCTCCATCAACAGCTGTCTCTGGTGGGGGCCTGATGGGAGGAAAGCAGGAACAGACACACCCTCCCCCAACCTCTATCCAGAGCTCCCTTGTTCCTCTCACCATGATCTGTCCCCATTTAGCCCCCAGCCCCACCCCACTGATTCCCCATTTAGCCCCCAGCCCCACCCACTGATGCTCCATGTCTATCGCCGGCCCATGCTGCCCCCCCCATCCTGAGCCATCCTTCACTGCTCCCCCCAGTGCAGTTCATGCTGCCGGTATTGCCCATCCTAAGGGTTTCCAAGTCATGAGCCAGGCCCCCCAAAAAACCACCAGTGGCTTAATCCTGATTTTTAAAAAAATTAGGAATTGGGATTTTTTAAAAATTTGCCGACTCGTGTTTCTCCACAAGCACCAGGGCTAGAGTCTTATTTCTAACAGCGACAGCTGAGAGTGTCACCTATTCACACGACTCCAGGAGTTGGGGCTTTAAGAACAACACCACATATCACCAGAGTCGGTGTCTCTGTGCTAGGCACCAGGTCCCTGTGCTGGCCAGCCCTACCATTGTCGCTGATACTGTCCTTGCCCAGGCTGTCCCCTCCCTGCTCTCGCTAACAAGAAAAATAAGGAGCAGCTGTTTGTGTAATTAGGCAGGGAGAGGGTCTGTGTAACAGGAGCTGTTGGTGCAGGGAAGAGAAGCCTTTTGACTCTGCTCTGGCCCCAGGGATCTGAGTGGTCAGGTGATCGGAGATACTGGTCCTTGCCAGTCGGGAGACTCCCTCCGGGTGCCATGGGGAGAAGCACAGTAAAAGCCAGCAGATGGTTTCTCTCATCCCCGCAGTGACCCCTCCTTTTATCTGGGGTAAACATTCCCTCAGCTTCTTTCACTGCAGCCTTGGCTAGGTCCTGGGACACCATGGGTGTGTGAGGCAGGTACACACCCATCCCCCAGTATGACACAGGGACCTTCCCAACACTGGGCTCCCTTCCCTTCCTCTGGTGCCCCTTGTGGCACAGAGACAAATCCCTGACTTGGATGGGAAGATAACCCAGACCTGGGCGTTACAATATGGGTGACCCCTCACCTTGTTAACCCTTGTGCAGCCCTACCAAGCCAGCCCACTGTTTCATACTTAGTCTAACCCCACGCCCCGCCCCCCCATCACATTTAAGTGACAAGAGCAGAAGGAAAGAAGAAAACAAAGCGTGCCTGGTAAAGCAAGTCCCACTCTCGCTTAATCATTACGGTTGAAAAATCAAGCTCCCCGAAGCTAAGACATGTAGGAAAGGAAGGTTTTTGCAGCAGCATGAACTTGGCCATGTTGTTATATCGGGTATTTCCTGGCATAGGTGCCAGTTTCTCCATGGTGAAGGTTAGAACACGCTTTCATTTCAGGAGACCAGTGTTGGTCACTCCCATAACCCCCACTTTGCCCCAGATAAAGAAGTCACGATTGGACGCAGTAGGCACAAGCTCAAAGCCAGGTACAGTGATCAGGGGGTCTGAGATGGGGGAGGGGGATGTGTGGCAAAATTCAACTCAAAGGAATTTGGCTGAGAAAGCTGTGAGCTACTGGAAAAGGGGTGAGAATGCAAACAGGCTCACACTTAGCTAGCGCATTCTGCACTGCGGCCAGCTGTAGTTATTCTGATTTCACACGCATACATCTGCTCACACGCTTACCCGTTGTGCATGTGCATTCGAGTATGCGCAGATGCATAAGTACATTCAGACATACACAGGGCTACCTTCACACATGCATCCACACACTCCTCCTGCCTGTCTGTATGCAGCCACAGCCTGTGCACACAAACACTGCCGTAAGTCTTTGCATACTTGCACTGAGGTGTGTCAATGCCATCATTCTCACACCCTTGCACACTTATTTTCATGTGCATGCACATACATCCCTGCACATGAGTGGATATGCACTGCACTGTGAGAGACCTAGACAAAGTGCTGACAGCTCTCCTCTGCCTCCAGTGTGTGAAAAGCACAGTGAAGGCAAAATGGGCCAGCCGCTGCCAGCCAATGGCGAGGGAGCCGCCTGCTGTTCCCAGGTAGCTGGAGTTATAAATAAATCGGTTACTGGGAGGAAGTGTGGAACTAACTGGCTGGAGCATTACTTACAGCCTGCAGCATGGCAGCTGGTGGAACTCGGTGTGAGCTGGGCTTTGAGTGCCAGTGCATTGCTCTGCCCAGAGGGCAGGAAGATGGGTCCAAGTTCTACACTGCACAGTAGCTCATCTGATGTTTGGGGTGTGCAGAACCTCACTGCACACCCAGGCACTCTCCAGAGCAGGCTGCACCCTTGTTCAGGTGGGATCGTGCCAGGAAGTCCCTTGAGTTGCCTCCCATGCAATTACATTTTCTGACCTATAATGTGATGTCACAATTGTGGGACATTTAACGCTCATGGGACACCTCCAGCAGCAGCGCTCCAAACCTGCGCTAAGTAGGTTTGGCATTAGCCCAGCTCAGCTAGAGTGGGTCAGGAATTTATTAATGACACGGTGGAAAATGGCAATTTGTCAAAACCTAAACTGTCCACTGGAATGTACCAGGTTTGAGAAAACGTTAATGGGGAAAGGTTTCCCAGGGCCAGGAGAAATGGGGTTTGTTTGTTTTTTTGGAGGGGAGGGGAATAGTCACCTACCCTGGAATAGACAGTAGCCCAGGGGTTAAATCATGAATATGAGAGACCTAAATTCAAATCCCTGCTCTGCCTAATTTGGAACAGGGACTTGAACCTGGGCCGTTCTGTTTTTTTCATCAAAAAACTTCAAAAGGTCCCAGGTTTGTCCTGTTACAGGACAGGAACACTTTTGAAATCTCAAACTGTTGTAGGAAAGCCATTTCTCACCCAGCTCTGGTCAGCCCACGTAGGCCCCCTCCCAACAGACCCCACTCAGCAGGTAGAAGATTGGCCTATGTGGCCGAAAACCAGGAGGAGGCCAAGGCTGGGTAGGAGACACCGGCTTTGTGCAGGGAACAGCTGATTTCTGCTTTGGAGTGCAGGCAGCTGGAGTCGTACATTCTGTTCCCAAGGCAGTAAGTGTTGCTGGGGTGTTCAGCCAGGCAGCTCAGGGTATGCTAACTGCCGCTCCTTGGCTTCACATCTAATGTAGAGAACTAGGCAGTGGCTACGGCAGGGAAGAGCACACTGCTCTGAGCAGCTCCTGTCCCTACTACAGCAACCGTCAGGGACCCGGTGCCAAGAGAGTTGGCTTGTAGTAACTACCGGGTCTGCACAGCCTAGGACTGGCTTATGGTGTGTTGGGGACTATGCTGGAATTGCAAGCTATCGCTTTGTGTGTGTGTGCAGAGGGGGGTTGGGCAAGTTTCCAGTCATGCATGCAGGCTTGGACGCTCTGCAGGGAAGCGTGCAATCTGAGCCTAGCCGCAGTTAGTTTGCAGCTTCTACTGCTGAGGGAATTCTGCGCCAAAAAATTAAAAATTCTGTGCACAATATTTTAAAATTCTGCATATTTTATTTGTCATTAAATAAATATGGCTCTAGCATGGCAGTGGGGAGCACCGGGAGGTGGGAGATCACCCTGAAGCCCCCACCCCCCGAGACCCGGACTTGGTGGTGAGGCTGCATCCAACTCTGATACAGCACAAGGGCCAGGCTTGCCGCAGATACACACCTGGGCCCTGCCCCTCTGTGCCAAAAGCACCAAGATAGTGAGCGAGAAGGACAGAGTCTTGCATGCATGCCCAGCTCTGGCCCCTGAACCAGGTGTGGGGCAGGCATGCTCAGCCTGGCAGGATCCAAGTTTGGAGTGGCTTAGTGTGGGGAGGATCCAGGTGTGGGGTGAGAGGGTTCTGCGTGGGGCAATCTGGGTGCGGGTGCCTCAGTGAGGGTTTCTGGTATGTGGGGGATCTGGATGCACAGGAGCTTGTTGGGGGGTTCCAGGTGCAGAGGCAGAAGGACTCTGCAGGGGGTCTAGGTGAAGGCGGTAGGGGCTCAATGGGGAGGTCTGGGGGGTGGGGCTTGGCAGCGGGCATCTGGGTGTGGAGCGCTCAGCAGGGGGATTTGGATGCTGGGAAAATGGAACTTGGTGGGGTGGGGATTCGGATGCAGCTTGTTGAGGCTTAGTGAGGTGGGGGTCTGGGCGTGGGGGGCTCATTGGGATGGTCCAGGTGCGGGGGGGCTCATTGGGGTGGGGGTTTGAGTGGGGGGCTGAGGGGTGGTGGTCTGTGTGCAGGGGTGGGGGGTCCAGATGAGCGGGGGTGGGGCTTGGTGGGGGTTCAGATGCAGGGGGCGGTGGGGCTCAGCAGGAGGGACTGGGTGTGGGGGTTGAGGCTCAGTGGGGTGAAGGTGCAGGTGTGTGGGGCTCAATATGAGGGTTCTGGGTGTGTGGAGAGGGTCGGTGGGGGGATTTTTGGATATGGGGGTGGGGTGTGATGGGTTGGTATCACAGAAACCCCCTTGGAGCTACCACCTGGTGTGCCAAGACTACTCCTGCCCCTGCTTTCCTGCCTTTTCCAGCTTGGGACTCCCGAATCCTGTCTGGTTTGAGCCAGACCCGCTAGCCTGCTGCAAACCCAGACCCAGGTCTGAACCACGTCCACTAACAGCTGTAGGCCTGCCTGGAAGCAGCTCAGGAAGTGCTCTTGCCTTTGACACCCAGGTGCCCAACTCCCAATGGGGTTCAAACCCTGAATAAATCCATTTTACCCTGTATAAAGCTTATACAGGGTAAACTCATAAATAGTTTGCCCTCTATATCAGCGATAGAGAGATATGCACAGCTGTTTGCCCCCCTCCAGGTACTAACACGTACTCCAGGTTACTTAATAAGTGAAAAGTTATTTTAATAAGTACAGAAAGTAGGATTTAAGTGGTTCCAAGTAGTAACAGACAGAACAAAGTGAATTACTAAGTAAAATAAAATAAAACATGCAAGTCTATGTCTAATCACACTGAATACAGATAAAAACCTCATCCGTTCCAGTAAACTTCCTTTTACAGGCTATGGTCCTCCTAGCCTGGGTCCAGCAATCGCTCATACCCCCTATTGTTCTTGTCCTTTGTTCCAGTCTCTTTCAGGTGTGTCATTGTGGGGTGGAGAGGCTCTCTCTTTAGCCAGCTGAAGACAACATGGAGGGGTCTCCCAGGGGTTTAAATAGACTTTCTCCCCTGGGTGGATACCCCTCCCTCTCCCTGTGTAGAATCCAGTTACAAAAAATGGGTTTTTGGGGTCAAATGGGCAAGTCACATATCCATGCACAACTCAGTAACCAGCCCAGCCACATTCCTGGCCAAGCTCAGATGTGGATTGGTGTCTGCAACTTCTTTTTGTCTGTTAAGTGCTTCTTGATTGGGCACTTTACCTGCACATTCCTTTCTCAAGTAATACAACCAATATTCATAACTTCAACTACAAAAATGATACATGCATACAAACAGGAGGAATAGATTCAGTAGATCATAAGTTTTACAGAGATATGTTATATGGCACATGTAGCATAAAACATATTCCAGTTATATCATATATACATTTATAAGCATCTCCCCATAAAGCCTTATGGGATACACCATCACTGGGGGTTCAGATGCATGGGGGTTGGGCGGATCAGGAAGCAGCTTTCAGTACAGTGACCCCTCCCCCCACAGCTGAGGAGTGATAGGAGCAGGAAGCAGGGGGAGGGGGGATGGCCTGCAGAGCTTTCTGCACCCAAGGGAGGTTTCTGTGGGTGGGTCTGACCCAGCCCCAGCTGCTCCTCCTCATCCTCCTCAGCCCAGCCGGGACTACCAGCTGAGCCCGATGCAGGATAGGAACCAGGGCTGGGGCGTCCCCAACCCCCCTTTCCCCCACGGTGATTTACCTATCTGCCAGCTTCTCTGGGCACCTGAAACAATGTACCCTCATTGCTGGGGAGGGGCGCTTGATCACTCTTGTGGCATCCCTTTTCTTCCTCGTCAAAAGTAATTTTTTTGCAGGAAGAAAGGAAATCTGCAGGGGACATGAATTCTGTGCATGCACAGTGGCGCAGAATTCCCCCAGGACTAAGCTTTGCGCAAGGTGGGGTGAGTTGTGCCTCTCTGCTGTAGGGAGCAGCCTGCTTTGTTGCTTTCTGGTTTTGGGTTCTTGTGTCTTCTTGTTCTGAATTCTAAGAAATAAGGTCATGTTGCATCATGGCTTTCCAGCAAGAGTATTTGATGGTTTTATCTAGCTTCTGTGTGTGTGTATGATGTGAACATAATCCCAACTATACATATACAATGATGGGGGTCTAATTTAGCTGTTACCACTCAAGAAAGAGATCTTGGAGTCACTGTGGATAGTTCTCTGAAAACATCCACTCAATGTGCAGCAGCAGTCAAAAAAGCGAACAGAATGCTGGGAATAATTAAGAAAGGGATAGATAATAGGACATAAAATATCGTGTTGCCTCTATATAAATCCATGGTATGCCCATATCTTGAATACTGTGTGCAGATGTGGTCACCCTATCTCAAAAAGATATATTGGAATTGGAAAACGTTCAGAAAAGGGCAACAAAAATGATTAGGGGTATGGAACGGCTTTTGTATGAGGAGAGATTAATAAGACTGGGACTTTTCAGCTTGGAAAAGAGAAGGCTAAGGGGAGATATGATTGAGGTCTATACAATCATGACTGATGTAGAGAAAATAGATAAGGAAGTGTTGTTTAATACTTCTCATAACACAAGAACTAGGGGTCACCAAATGAAATTAATAGGCAGCAGGTTTAAAACAAACAAAAGGAAGTATTTCTTCACAGAATGCACAGTCAACCTGCGGAATTCCTTGCCAGAGGATGTTGTGAAGGCCAAGACCATAACAGGGTTCAAAAAAGAACTAGATAAATTCATGGAGGATAGGTCCATCAATGGCCATTAGCTAGGATGGGCAGGGATGGTGTCCCTAGCCTCTGTTTGCCAGAAGCTGGGAATGAGCGACAGGGGATGGATCACTTGATCATTACCTGTTCTGTTCATTCTCTCTGGGGCACCTGGCACTGGCCACTGTTGGAAGACAGGATACTGGGCTAGATGGACCTTTGGTCTGACCCAGTAGGGCCATTCTTATGTTCTTAACATAACGTGGCTCAGAGGGCAGGAGGGAATCCAAATTGTAATGCTGTTGGCAAGGTTAACCATTGAACTCTCTAAAAGTGTCTCCAGTTGAGAGAGGTGGGGATGTGAGTTGGAAATCCTCATGCTCAAACTCCCTTAGCCCTACGTACGCGCCCCCCCGTAGTGCTGAGAGTGTGCAAGGAGCCTGTCACTTGCTCTCCACGGAGCCAGGAGGAAGTGTATAGAGAGGCTGTGCTGGATGAGCTCACGCATTCTTGTCCCCTTCTGTTAGTTGCTTTTCTTGCTACATTCCTGTCTGCTGGCGCCTTGGCACGTGAGTCACTAATGGAGGCTCCAGACTGCTGCTTTACACCCAGTGGGCTAAATCCAGCAGTGATGTGTCGGGGCAGAGTGTAGGTTACACCCTACGACGTTTGTGAGTTTAAGGCAAGTGAGTGTTTAGGGGCCTTACACTGGTGGGGGCGGGGCAGGTGAAGACGTGACACCCATTTAGACTCAGGGGCCTGCTGGGTGTAGTTTACACCCCTTTCCCTGTCACCCCGCACGTGGCCCCAGGCATCTGTGACAGTGATCTGTAATCTCTGGGCAGCAGGCCTCACTTCTTCATTGTAACTGTTAAATGCACAAGTGTGGCTGAGGTTGTGCCCCCGAGAGCTGTAGCCAGAGCGGGGCTGTGGGTGTGATTGCCCCTGGCCCAGGTGGAGTTGGGGTGTCACCCCATCCCCCTCCCCTCGCAGCCCCACTGCAGAGCTCTTCGGGGGTGGACTGGGTGGGCAGCAGGCAGGAAGCAGATTGAGGACAGAGCCTGGTGTTTCCCTCCCACTGCCCCTGGAGATCTTTTGTGTTGCCTGTCTCGGTGCCTTGGGACACAGCCGGGGGCTCACAGCCCAGATCAGGCCCTTAAGTCATTGGTCTGAACAGCAGTGACTAAATTTAGACACTTATATCAGTGACCTGACTGAACGTGGGGGTGGCTGGGGTCCTCTGTTAAGTCAGTCACTTCGATGCCTAAATTTAGGCATCCAGCTTTGACAATGCTGGCATGAGTCCCATTCATGCTGGGACAGTTTGGGGATCACCCAGAGCAGCCAGGGGGTCTGTGTCCACCTGCCCTGTAAACCTGGGTGCCTTAATGCTGTGCTGCTCTGGCTCAGAGCCTGATACCAGTAGCTGGCTGCTGGGCATGAGGGTCTCACCACATGATCTTCCAACAGCCTAGTCCCCCCCAACAGCCTTTCTGGTCCCCAGTCCCCCCAAATCCATCCACCCTGAATTCTTAACTAGCAGACACACGGCCTTTTCCCCTCTGGATCGTCACCCGGGCAGGAGTGAAACTGGACCCCAGTTATCAGCTCACTTTGGCACATACCACACAGTTTGCACAACAGAGACCTGCTTGGGTAAAAATAAACACAAGGGGTATTTAATAGAACAGTCCCGGATTCAGAGCTGAAATAGGCAGGGGACAAGAACACAGACAGGCTACACAGAAAACAACCGAAGCTGCAGTCTCAGGTGTTGTTACCCTTTCACAGTAGATAAAACTCGTTTCTAATACAAGTTACCTTTGCTGAGCTTCCCAGCATGCCCCCAAGTCCTAAGGGGGAAACCCACTATTCACAGATAGCCCCTGCCTTCGAGCCTGGCCCCCAGTGCTGGTTAGCTTTCACTTTCACCCCTTTCCTTTTAACAGGGTTACATGTCCCTTTCCCCCTCCACCCACCCCCGTCCTTTCTCACACACTGTGTGGTGATTCATGGTGGGGGTAATTCCCTCCTGTCTTAGCTTTCCAAGACCTTCAGTGTCAGGGTTTATCAGAGTTTTCCCATCAGCTTTAATGGGACATCACTTGTCTTTTCCTGGGTCATACAATTCTTAGTTGTGATAAATGAAGGGGGGAGGGAGGTAGTTCCCTTTTATGGATCCAGCCAGTCAGTTAGCTATAAAATCCGTCTTAGTAGCTGTTCTCTATTTGCTTTACCTGTAAAGTGTTAAAAGTCTCACTGCTCTGCATACATAAAAGGAAGTGAGTGGGCACCTGGCCAAAAGAGCCAATGGGAAGGCTAGAACTTTTTAAAATTAAAACAAGACTCCCCTTTTGTCTGTCTGTGGTTGTTCTCCTGGAGAGAGGGAACAGGGCAGCAACTTTGCTGTAAGAAGCTTGGGGCCAGGTATGAAAAATCATCGGTATCATACCTAGAAACTACTCATTTAAAACCCCAGATATGCAAGTAGATCAGAAAATGTCTAGAAAGATATGATTAGGTTTATCTCCTTTTATTTCTTTATGGCTTGTGGACTCCTCTGTGCTAACCCCAGGTGTTTTTGTTTTGCTTGTAACCTTTAAACTGGACCTTAAGAAAGTTATTCTTGGTGCTTAATCCTTGTAATTTCTCTTTTTTTTAAAAAAATATCTAGCAATAGCCTGAGTTTCCAGATGTATTTTCTTTCTTTCTTTCTAATAAAATTTACCATTTTTAGAACAGGATTGGATTTTTGTGTCCTAAGAGGTTTGTGCACATGTTGTTTAATTAGCTGGTGGCAACAGCTGATTTCCTTTGTTTTTTCTTTCTCGGCTTTTCCCCCGAGGGCGGGTGAAAGGGCTTGAGGGTACCCCACAGGAAGGAATTCCCAAGTGCACCTTCCTGGGTTCTCAAAGGGGTTTTGCACTTGGCTGGTGGCAGCATCTACCCATCCAAGGTCAGAGAAAAGCTGTAACCTCGGGAGTTTAATACAAGCCTGGAGTGGCCAGTATTAATTTTTAGAATTCTTGTGGGCCCCCACCTTCTGCACTCGAAGAAGTGTCAGAGTGGGGATTTAGCCTTGACGTTGGTGCTTGGAGCTAGTCTCATCTGTTTAGGGATGCAGCCCCTCGCTGTCCATCCATCTCCGGGGCTGTCAAGTACAGAACATGACAAGCTTTCAGATGAGACCTTCCTTGACATTTTTATACACAACAACATTGTATATAGTCAGTTGACTCAATTGCTTATTCTTTAGGGTTTGGACCCTCTGTTCTCCCCTTGGGCAGCTGGACCTTGACTGTCATGTGTTCAGTTAGGAAAGGCTAGTCCAAATCTTCAGCCAGAGGCAGAACTACATGCAGCTACCGTGCTGGGCTTGTAGTCAGAGCAAGTTTGACCCAATGGCCCCTGGTGACCCCTCCCCGCTCACCATTAGCACGGCTAAAACACTACTGAGGGTGAGCTTGAGACAGGGCCCTGTCCTGCGACAGAGTCTGCGATTTATTCCCAGCCATGCTACAGGGCTGTGACCTTGGGGAAGTCACCCATCTCTCTGCCTCCCATCTTTTGAGTGGGAATAATAACCCTTTCCTAGCCTCCAGACGATTAGCTCGCTAAGCCTGAGGTGGCCTAATACCATGGTGATGAGCATCCTAGATAAGCCAGTAACTCATGGCAAGCGTGGCAACCCCTGCATTTGTCCCAAGCTGGATAACAAGCTGTTTTGGAACCTCAGAGGTGCCAGACTGGCTCAGACCCGAGGCCCAGCTAGCCCTGTCTCTGACAGCGGCCAGCACCAGCTGCTTTAGAGCATGGTGGGATGGTGGTGAAATACATCTGCCCCGATCTGTTTTGGGGCACATGGGGCCCAATCCTGCTCACTGGCTTCAGTGGCACATGAGCCAGCTTTGCGTGTTACTATGCGCCGCTGAGAGCGCCTGCTGATGTGGGTGTTTCACTGCTCCGTCAGACACCAAACAGCTGAAAGGAACCAAGGGCAGCCAGTCTCTCCTGAGCAGAATGGCAGTGGTGTCTAGGGGCCAGGCTCCTCGTGTGCTGGCATTGTATGAAGAGACAGGGCCACCCCAGAGAGCTCCCGTCCCAGGTGGATGTGACAAACAGATTCAGGGGAAAGCACATAAAGGAACAGTGAATGAACTCATGTAATAGGTTCCCACTGATGCACATGGCTGTTGGCTGTGGCAAGACGGGGCCGAGGCTGTAATACTGCTCCCCAAGGCGCTTATCACGCAGCATTGGCCTATCTAGATGCTGCTAACCGTGGCAGAGAGCTGACTGGTAGAAAACTGGACTCCTAGTATAGCTATTGACGCTCCTTGAAGCAGTGGTGTCAGGTCCAGCATCCCCTGTCAGTCACCCAGAGGCTTGTAGCTGTTGTGGGGCTCTGAGGGGAGGTGCAGAGCTCTAGCAGCAGCACCGTGGTGTCCCAGCCAAGGCAGAGCTCATCCCTTAGGAGTGAACAAAGGGAATCCAGTCCTAGCACAAACATGCTCTTCAGGAACAGCCCATCTTCCCAGGGTCTGCCCTCTTCCATGACAGCCTGGGGCCCTTCTGCTGGGGTGAGCTTTGGACTTCCGTCAGCCCCTCCTGCCCCTCATTGGTAGAGGTGTCTGCCCTACTTCACAGAGTGGCAGCATCGGGAGACCCTTCCCTCTGCTGTGGCGCCTGCAATGGCATCCTAAACCATTGGGCTGTCCGCCCTATCGCCCAAACTACCCTGTTTCCCTTTCCTGGAGCTTCTGCCTTCCTAGCCAGCCTGGGCCTCTCTCTAGCCCATTTGAAGCAGCTCCCCCTGCTCTTTAGTAGCACTCCTAAATCTGCTGTCTCCCCTGCCCCTGCAGGCTGTCCTTCTATCTCCCATGGCAGCCCTGGTCTCAGCCACATGCTCTCCCATCATGTGACCCCTGTACTCTCATCCCCTTCATCTGGGGAGGTGAGCAAAACCAGAGCCACACCTTTCCTCCCTCTTCCCCCCGCCCCCTAAAGAGCCAGCTCACCCTGGCAACAGTGCACCCTGAGTGGTACGTTCCACTCTAATGCTGGAGAGGTACATGCAAAATCTAAAGGGCTTGGAGAGGAGCCACCAAAAGGATGCTGGGGTCTGCAGGGCTTGGCTTATGGTGGCTGAGGGAGAAGTAGACAGCTGTGAGGGTCTGAAAGGTGGAAAGTGTCAGGGAGGAAGAGGAGCTGTCTAGCGTGCAACGGGGGGGGGGTGGCTAGCGCTGGGTTGCTGTGATTGAAAAAAGGGAGATGCAGGCCGCTGTGTGACGTGGGGCACAGAACCATCTGGGTCCCAGGGAGCTGCAGACACTCCACAGTCACTGTGGGGACAGATGAATCTGAGCCACGTACCATAATAAATCCTCTCGGGTGTAGATCCCCGTGTGCAGGTCTGTGGCTGGGTGTCGCAGAGGCTTGCCATGGCCATGTGCTGTGCATGGAGGCAGAGTGACTGAGAAATGTATCTTTTCCAGAGCAGGCATCCTGGCTGGGCAGCAGACTGGTGGCTTAATAACATACCGTGGTTGCTTGTGTTCAGCCCTTTTCCTCCCCGTGTGCCCCAGAGCACTCAGCTCAGCGGGGACTCACCCCTGCAGGGCACTGCAGCGGGTCTGCGTTGCCCAACAGCTCCCATCCCTGTTTGTGGTGGGGCGTTATGGCCTGTGTTTATTCCCCTTTGCTATTTAAAATACATGCTAGACTCAGTCCTCTCCCTGGGCAGAGCCAGCTCATCTCCTCTGAAGGACGGCAGCTCTGGATTGCTCTCGCTCTTGCCTGATGCTGCCATCACCCAAGTGCAGAATCCCTTTGAGAACCCAGGAAGGCGCCCTTGGGAATTCCTTCCTGTGGGGTACCCTCAAGCTCTTTCACCCCTCCCTCCCCCGGGGAAGAGCTGAGAAAGAAAAAACAAAGGAAATCAGCTGTTGCCGCCAGCTAATTAAACAATGGGCACAAACCTCTTAAGACACAGAAATCCAATTCTGTTCTTAAAAAAGGTAAATTTTATTTTTTAAAAAGAAGAAAATATATCTGGGAATTTAGGCTTTTGCTAGATTAAAAAAAATAACTACAGGGATTAAGCATCAAGAATAGCTTTCTTGAGGTCCAGCTTAAAGGTTACAAGCAAAACAAAAGCATCTGGGGTTAGCACAGAGGAGTCCACAAGCCATAAAGAAATAAAGGGGATAAACCTAATCGCGTCTTCCTAAACATTTCCTGATCTACTTACATATCTCGGGTTTTAGATGAAAAGCTTCTAGGTATGATACTCATGATTTTTCATACCTGGCCCAAGCTTCTCACAGAATAACTGCTCCCTGTCTGCCTCTTCTGGAGAACAGACAGACAAAAGGGGTCTTGTTTCAATTTTTAAAAGTTCTAGCCTTTCCATTGGCTCTTTTGGCCAGGTGCTCACTCACTTCCTTTTATGTATGCATAGCAGTGAGACTTTTTAACCCTTTACTGGTAGAGCAATTAGAGAACAGCTATAGCATTGGCCTGCTAAACCCAGGGTTGTGAGTTCAATCCTTGAGGGGGCCATTTGGGGATCTGGGGCAAAAAAAATTGGGGATTGGTACTGCTTTGAGCAGGGGGTTGGACTAGATGACCTACTAAGGTCCCTTCCAAACCTGATATTCTAAGAGGGATTTTACAGCTACTGGCTGTCTGAGTGTCCATAAAAGGGAGCTCTCCCCTTCCCCCACTGCTTTCATTTATCACAGCTTGGTTCCTGGTGGGGCCCTGGGCTGCTGGAGAGACTGAGTGAGGCCTGCGAGTGACAGCAGGCTGCAGCATATTCCCCTGGGCGGGAATACAGGGAGGAGGGTGATTCCGTCCTACAAGGTCACTGCGCCTCGGGGGAGCCTGGATGCTGACACTGTCCTCTGATATTGCCCCTCGTAGCAGCTCCTGTATCAGGCGAGATGGGAGGAAAGGTGGACAGGGGGAGGAAGCAGTCCCTGGGCACTGGGTTAGGCCAGGCGTCTCTGGGCAAGGGGCTGCTGTGCAGTGTGTGGCTAGCTTCACACCCTGCAGCACTGCCACACTCAGCGGTGGGCAGAGGCTCACTGACTGGGACTGCAGGGATTTCCCAGTTATAACGGGATTGATTAGGGGCCTGAACCTCTTCTCCTAGGTTTACACTGGGCAACTGCACTGACTTTAATGGAGCTTAGGGTGACCAGACAGCAAATGTGAAAAATCAGGACAGGGGGTGGGGGGTAATAGGAGCCTATATAAGAAAAAGACCCAAAAATCGGGACTGTCCCTATAAAATCAGCACATCTGGTCACCCTAATGGAACTGCTCCTGATTTACACCAGTGTAAAGGAAGAGGAGATTCTGGGTGTGCAAATCATTTGGCCCCTCCAGAAGGGGAGCCCCCCAGACCCACCCCCCTCTCCAGCAGTGGGTGACCAGACAGCAAATATGAAAAATCAGGACAGGGGGTGGGGAGTAATAGGAGCCTATATAAGAAAAAGACCCAAAAATCGGGACTGTCCCTATAAAATCGGGACATCTGGTCACCTTACTGCTGCACCAGACAGCAGCCTGGGCTCAAAGGCTGTTGAAAGGCTGCTCCAGAGTGCTGCCAGCTGACTCGCTGCAGCTGAATCAGGGACTCAGCACCTCCTAGGGAGAGCGACAAGGGCCTGGTGCTGCTTAGAGAGCCCAGCGGGGGCTCTCATGAAATCCTCTGGGGCTTGTAGCCTTTGTTCTTATGGCTGTAAGGCTGCTGCCTGCAAAGCTGCTGGGCCAAAGAGTGTAGCCAGAGATTATTGCCCAGGTGGGTTAAAGCAGCCTTGTAGATGCTAAGCCCTGCCCAGAAGGGGTGACTTGGAGCTAAACCATGTGTTTGTCTCTTTGTCATTGGCTATTTAGCTAACAGTCAGGACTGGAGAGTGTATGCCCTGCCTCAGCACTGCATCATGGGTGGTAATAGTCCAATCTGGATGTTGGCTGTCAAAGGGGGATAATTTTCGTTAGCACTGACTTGGGTTGGCTCTGAGATAGTGATCTGGCAGTGCTGGTTCCCTGCGTTGCCTGGTCATTGCATTACTAAACCGCTTGAGAGCCTGTATCTCTTTGATCACTTGCCTGGTTCCTGGGCCCAGTTGGTGCCTGCTGGATAAGTGGGGATGCTGCGAGTCTGGGACTGAGCAGAGGGTGCCACACCCTGGAGGAGTGGGGTCAGCTGGTATTATGGTGGCATCATTCATCGATGTGATGTAGGGTTCAGATAACACTGGGTGGCCAAAACTTTCTGTGCCTGGCTGCTGCTGCTTTTGGCGTTGTTAGGTGAGGAAAGAAAAATGACTTGACTGGAATTCCCAGGAAGCAAGGCAGGGTGTGAACAAGGGACAGAGGCAAAAATTTCCTCTCCCGCCCTTTGTTAGCTAGCTGCACACTGTAGCCTGGGGGCTTCTCAGCAAGGGAAGCAGGTAGCAGACCCCCAGCAACCACTTATCCAGTGCCCTGGCCGCCTGGGGGCCGTTGCAGTGTTTGCGGGAGCTGGGAGAAGCGGAGGTGCTCTGGCCCTAACACAGGCACCCCTTGTGGGAAGACAGAGCCCCATATAGGAGGGCTGAGTCACTCATCCTGACCCAGCCTTGCAGAGCAAGTGAGGGCGTAGCGTGGGAACACTGGAGCCCTATGACAGCTGATCACTCTGGTTCAATGCGTGTTCCCGGCGCGGTGCGGGAGGGTGGGCCGTGGTGCAGGCAGCAAGGATAGTGCTGTAGAGGGGATGGGAACCAGAGCGGCTGGGCGAGAAGATCCTCGCACTGCCCGCACCCAGCTGCCAGGGCAGAGGCCCTTTGTGTTGCTGTGAATGCTAGTCTACAGCCAAACCTGCCTTACTCTGAACTTGGGGATGGGACGAGTGTTTTCTACTGGCACCATGAATACCCACTCATACTCTCCGTGAGGGACGGGGCCTGTCACCACCCACCTGTGGGCCAAACCCAGGCCCAGCTGCCCCCATCTGTGCTGCTCCCCTCCCCCAGACTAGGGGCTCAAAAGCAATTGGGTCAAGTAGCACCTTGAAAAAACTTGTGGTGGTGTGAATGGGTGGAAAGTCAGGCTGACAGCACAGTCTGGGCCCCCTGCTCTGGACTCTCCCCAGTCACCGGAGGGGTGTGGATGCATTGCTCGCATCCATCCGTGCAAAACCTCTTATCAAAACCTCTCCCCGACTTCCTCTTCCTGTCCCCCTCCCAGACCCCGTTCCAAGACCAAGTAGCATAGCTCCATGCCAGCTAGTGCACTGCCCCGCCATGTTCTCCCTACAGCTATGCCTAGAATCCATGAGAACATCAAGCGTTTTGCTGCATACACCACACCAGCTGCAGGGCCCGGGTGAAGCTGCAGGGAACAGGTGGGAGCAGGGTGGGACGAGGAGGGTTAGTGAACACTATGAGAGCAGAACCAAACTGCGCAGGGCCTGGAGAGAACAGAGCAGCGGGAATTGCAGGTAACAAGGGGAGCTTCACTGCCAGGAAATGTAGGGACCCGCCCCTGCGGGAGGAAATTAATTAAACAGCACAGACACCCAATGGGGCAGGCTGCTCCCCGTGCACTGCAGGGGCCTTTTTCTGTGCTGCACTTCTGTCTCTTGTAACCAACCTGTCCAGCTCATCTGGGACTGGCCTGGAGAGGGGAGGTGTCCAAGACAAAATCTCCATCTTAGAAAGTGAGGCACTGGGGTGTCTAGTGCAGCATCTCTCAAATGTGGCCACTGTGGCCGCATGCGGCCACCATGGGCATTTCTTCCGGCCACAGTCTCCTGGGCTGTGATTGAGGGTGGGGAAAAAGCAGCGGCCACTCCCCTTCTCTGTTGTTCCTGGATGAACTGCCTTAGTGTTGGCTGTTGGGGCTGCAGGGGTTGGGACCTGTCCCCCCTCTGGAGACAGGTGGGCACAACACTGGAGGCCGTGGGGCTCAGGCTCTGGGCTTCACCCCTGGGGTGGTGGTGCAGCAGGCTCTGGCCACAGGGCTTTAGGCTCTGGCTGCATGTCAGCGGGTCCCGGGCTCTGGTCATGTGGCTTCAGGCCCTGTCCCCATCCCCCAGCCATGGAGCTTCGGGCTCTGGCTGCGGGGCTTCGGGCTCTGGCCCCCCCACTGTCTCCCCCAGCCAGCCCCCCAATTCCATCACCCCTGGCCCCTACTGCCTTCCCCGACCCCCCATCCAGGGCTTAATTTGTCCCCAGGCTTGCTGGGGCTGAGTAAGTCTGCTGTGGAAAATGATATTAACAAACATACAAGTATCACTTTTCACAGCAGACTTACTAGCCAGCAATAAATACATTACAATGATTTGAACGTGTACATGTGCGTATTTGTTTGTTTTTCCTAAAGTTATTAAGTATTTTAGGAAAAAGTGTGAGAGCTGCCACCAGCAAGAGTTGGTGGCTGCCCTCTGAGGCCACCAAAAAATGTGTCCTGAGGACCCCGATCTAGTGAGAATTGCTGGGTGGATTTAGGGAAGCAGGACGTAATGGTCCCTAATGGAGACTGGCTAGGATGCTGGGGTTCACCCCTTCCCCTGGCTAAAAGAAAAACAACCAACCCCCCCAGGAGCTTTGGTGACCATAAATGGAAAGAGTTTTGTGTGCTGTCTCTCGTTAAAGCCAGCCCCTCCGGCTGCACAGAGCCGCCTAGTGCCATGCTACAGGACACTCTGACTCAGGGGAAAGAGTGCTGTATACTGAGTCGCCTGCAGCCACTGTACAGGTCTTCTGTCCAACCCCCGAAGAGGTCTGACCCACTCGCAGGGAGAGGGGGTGTGGACAGAGCTCATTCCAGGGCTGGGCAGGAGAGTGACAGCAGCTGTCCACTCTCCTTGCAGGGGATCCAGCCAGGTACAGTCAGTGTAGCTAGGCACAGCTCAGACCACAGGTTTTGCTGCTTTGTAGTAAACATGAAACGTACTCCTTCAGCTTCCATTTCTGGAGACAGCTGTGCTGGGGACAACAGCCCAGCTGCTGGGGATGGGGAGACACTAGGCCCTATTTTACCTAGATGGGGCCTGATCCAGGCCTCTTGAAGTCAGTGGGCATAGTTGTATTGGATCAGGCTCATGTGGTGGTGGGGTTAGCTGCTCAGCGGAGGTAGCGAGGAGCCTGGTATAAATGCTTGCAGAGATGTTTCGGTCTTGAAGAGCCAGATGGGACGCTGGTAAAGTCAGTGTTTGGGGATCGCTGGTTTGCTGGATTTGGACAAACCCCAAAGCAGCCTCCGTGGGACCAGCCAGGGAAGAAGGTGGGAGATTTGTTACAGGCTCCCAGCCGCTGTGTCTAGCAACCAGCTTCTGTGAGCTGGGAGACAAAGGGCTGAGAGGAGATGCTTAACCCAGGCCCTTTGCTGTGTGGGTGACCTGGCTGTCCAGGACCGGGGTGATGGAGCATTTCTGTCAGGAACTGCTTACAGGGAGGACCGAGTGAATGGCTCAGCAGATGTGCGGGAAGGGATGGGAGCTGTGAGTCCCTAGGCCCTGGCCAGGGTTGGAGGTTAAGTGGCAAGGCCAGGGGGCACCGGGAGTGTGAGGGTAACTTCCTGTCTGTTCCTCCTCCCAGAACATCGAGCTGAAGGTGGAAGTGGAGAGTCTGAAGCGAGAGCTCCAGGAGAAGCAGCAGACCCTAGATACAGCTTGGTAAGTGACACTGTCCATAGGCAGTCGGCAAGGCCTTGTGGCCCTGCAAGGTGCCCATCCTCAGGGTGTGATGCTGAGAGGGGGAGCCGAGCAAACCCAGCTCCAACCCGCTCTCTGCCCTCCTCCAGTGCAATAGCCAGACCACTCCCCAGTCCTGTGCCCAGAGCAGCCGCCCTGGGCACTGCGGGGCCCAGTGGTCACCCTACGTCTTGGGAGGCATGGCAGTGCAGGGCAGGGCAGGCCACACTGTACTACAGGTTCTGGCTGCTTTTAGTTCCAGCTGGGCGATCGGAAAACATAAATAACGCCGTTATGCAGCCCGAATGCTCGTTCTTTGCATGAAGCAACAGCACCCTCCAGCATGGCCCTCACCTGCGGGGACAGAGCCTCACGCTCCCTGCTGATCTTTCTGAGACACCTGCTCAGCAGACTCTCAGCAGAGAGCTCCCCTGGGCTCTGCACTGGGCCACCAGCCCACCACCGCTGTGGGAGCAGGGCACAGGGGAAGGGAAAGGGGTCCTGGAGGATAGCCCCGATGCCCCACTGACCTGGCTCTGCCTCCCAGCTGACGAAAGCCCTTTCCATTGTCCTGGGGCGTAAAGCTCTACGCAGTGAGAGCCAGGCCTGTAGCACTCAAGGGGAGAGTTAATGGCAACTCAGATTGGCAGCTGGAGCGGTACGTGTGAGATTGGTGCATCAGATACGTGAAGGGGGGTGGATGGAGCTAAGTGTGCATGGTGGGCAAAGCAGAGAAGTGGGGGTGTGGGGGAAAAGGGGGCTGTAGAAACACCATCCAGGCAGGGACATCATGGAGATTTTTCACAGTATCTGATTAGCAGCGATTACTTTGCTCTGAAAATGGAAATACTCCAACTGGACTGCAGAAGGTGCTGGGCAGTGGATCTCAGTCGTTACAGCGAGCAAGCCAGCTAGGCCAGGCCCCTGCCGGTTCAGAGAGGTTTCCCAATTCCCACTCTGCCCTCTCCGGTCCAGCTGGAAATGGGGCTCCCGCCAGCTGTTAGCACTAACACTCGCCTCATCATCAGGTAACGCCCCTTGTGCCCAGCCTAAGGGGCTCCTCGCTGCTGGAGCTTGACCCCCATAGGGCAGGTCTGCACCGCGGCTGGAGGTGTGATGCCCCCACCCACAGCTCTGCTTGAAGTAGTGCCTGGAAAGCAGTGTGGCTGTGAGGGGAGGGAGTGGGTAAGCCCCCGCGAGTCAAAGCCTGTCGGAGACCTGAAACACGTCCTGGGGTGGCTAGCCCGAGCCGGGAATCCCACCTCCTAGCCCAGGGGTGGGCAAACGTTTTGGCCCGAGGGCCACATCAGGGTTGCAAAACTGTATGGAGGGCTGGGTAGGGAAGGCTGTGCCTCCCCAAACAGCCTGGCACCCGCCCCCTATCTACCCCCTCCCACTTCCCGCCCCCCAACTGCCACCCTCAGAATCCCCGACCCTTCCAACCCCACCCCCGCTCCTTTTCCCCTGACCGCCCCCTCCCGAGACCTCCCGACCGTAATCACCCCCCCAGGATCACCCCCCCTATCCAGCCCCTCTGCTCCCTGTCCCCTGACTGCCCTGACCCCTATCCACACCCCCACCCCCTGACAGGCCACCTGGGACTCCCACGCTAGGTGTTGTGTATTTGGTTGTCATGGTAATAGCACCTTCTTGTTGCTATGGCAACTGAATTAGATTATATGGGGATAGCCCAGCCAGTTTTGGCTGGTTTGGTCAGTTCAGTGTGTGAAAATAAAGCACTGCTTCCATGGCTCTCAGCTCTGTGTCTCAAATGATTTCTTCCTAAACCTGCTGCCCCAAGGATACAACACTAGGAGCGAAGGGGGAATGTCTCTGGCTCCTGCAGAGCGAGATGTGCTGCTGTTTGAGAGCCCTGTTCAATCCGTCTAGGTCAGGCAGGGTACGGTGGTGCTGTGAGAGCAGCGTGCTCTTGCCTCCTGGAAGGGCTGTCCAGGGAGACCTGGCTGGTGCTTCTCGGACTCTGCTCACACCCCAGCCAGTTTCCTGGGCGAGAGTTTGGATCTTTGTTCTCTGAGATGGAGGCCTTGCTTTCCAGGAGCCTGTGCTCTGCTGTTCAGACAGGGAGATTCACTGATGACAGTAGCTCAGTCTGAAGAGTGCAGGCATCCATGTGGAATTAAAAATACCAACGAGGTCGTGGGGCGGGGGAAGCAGGGGGGGGGGTAATGATACATCCCAGCGAGGGGCCTGTTGGACTGGGAAGCTGTCCCCGGGGTGCTCGGCTGCAGGAGAGCTGCTCACGTGCCCCTGTTGGAGGTGCTCTTTTCACAGCGTCAGGCTGAGAAGTCTTTTACATTCAGGTTTAGTTTTTCCCCCCATGACTTGACGGGCTCTTTGAATAATGTAGCCAAAGGACCCTCAGGCACCCAGGAATAACATCCAGCCTTAGATCCTGTAAGAACAGCTCTGTGGGCTTGTGTTCCAAGCGGTTTGTTTAACAGAGATTTGCTTTTCAGTGCATCAGGCATCCTGCTAATCTCCCTGCCCTGTGTAAGTGGTCCGTTTGTCCCTGGAAGAGTGTGTTTCCCAGGCTCCCTGCAGGCCCCTTTCTCAGCCCATCCCCAGCCAGGAAGGACTAGGAAAACAGGCAGAGTGAGGCAGTAGTGCCAGCTCCAAGCACTGAAAAATCATGAGTTCACCCACCCTCCCCCCCCAAAAATCACGCAGTTGGCTCAGAAATCATATTTTCATGATAACAAATATTGGGTTGGGTTTCTTTGTCTTCTAGTTTCTGAGCTTCAGGGTTGACTTAGGCCACATTTTTGTGTTTTTCTCTGCAACCAGGAGGACACATAACTTACTTTGTTTTCTGCATGAAAGTTGAGGGTCTCATGTAATCACCTGACTCCAGGAGCTGGGGCTTGAAGATCCCCTCCCCGTTCTCATTCCAAAATCCCAAGAGTTGTCAGCCTGGAGAGGGTTTGAACATGTGCTGTACGTCTCAATGGAGGCAGGGAGACGCAGGCTTAGACGCTGATATTGTTTAACATTCTAGACGCAGCATGAGCAAGCACAGCTGTTTGTAACTAAAAATAATCAGGCACCACCTGTTTCCCAGAGGGCAGGGAGATTCCTGTGCTGGCTGGAGGCACATCACTGACTGCTCATAGGACAGGAGCACAGTCTGTTTGCAAACAGGACGGGATCCCGTGGGCTTTTCAGCTCGTGAATCTCTCCCCCACCCCTGCTACTTCGCAAAGCTTTTGTATTTAAAAATAAAAGTCAGAAGTCCCCAAAGCAGGAATAGAACCCACGGATGAGGAGCTGCTCACATGACAGTCACCTTCCCAGTTTAAAATATGCCCTTTCCCTTTGTGACCTGCCATGTCCCGAGCACTGTGTCCCCTGGGAGAATGGCTGTGAGCAGGATGGGGAGGGGTGACTCAGTCTGGTGATGGAGATGACAGGGGAACAACAAGAAATTCTGAATTCAGATCTAGGTAGGTAAAGAGAAGGAAACGTTTTGTTCCCATTGAATATTCATGTTACAGTGGAGTCCAGAGACACCAATCTGGATGCGAGGCCCTGTCATGCTAGGTACTCCACATATGAAGACACAGCTCTGAACAGTCCGGAAAGACAAGTGAGCTAGGCAGAGTATGGGAAAAGGGAGGCAATCAGATAGATTCAATGTTTGCGCCCATTCTATCGCAGCCTGGACGGCAACTGAATGGAAACCTAGTAGCATCCCAGAGCTGTAGTCAGGGACCAAGGCCCCACAGAATGGAAAGAGCCTCTGCCCCAGAAAGCTTACACTGGATTTCCTTGTAAGCTTGCAGCTGGCCATGCACTTGGGAGGGGAGAGCACGGACCATACTGCTTCTCCTGGTGGAAGGATGCTGCAGCCGTGGGGGCCGTAAGGGAACCTCGCTGTAACAGCAGGCAAGAGGGATGGAGAGACAGCCCGGCAGCATGCAGTACCTGGGACACCAGGAGCATTGCACAGCGAGGGGAGGCTGCCCCCACCCAGAACAGAATTAGCTCCCTCCTATGATCGGCAGCAGCAGAGCCAGGAAAAGTGTGTCCCGTCTGGTTCACAGGTGCCATTCCAGAATGCTAGGGTCCTTCCCTGCTCTTCTTCTTCGCCACTCCCCGGCCAGGGCTAGCTGGTGCGATGCTCAGGAGGCCCATCCGCTCTGCTTGGGGCCTCAGTGTTCCCACTTCCTCACACCTTCCTTGTTCCTACTGCCTGTGCTGTGGGGGCCAGAGTGGAAGGGGTCAGAAGGGTTGGTACATCGCCTGGTGTCTGTAGCATGCCCCGGCCCTGAGTGCCAGACCGTGGCTCCCCACCTGGGGAGAGGTGAGCGTATGGGGCTGATTCTGTGCCATCAAACAGGTGAAGTGGGGAACCAGGCCCAGATCCTTTGGGAGCTGGCTTAGTGTCCCATCCTCCCCGCAGTCCCTCGCCGGGTGCTGGGGACCAGCAGGCCACGCTCAGCTCTCTGCAGTCTGCAGCTGTTGCTGTGGCCCTGGTGCAGCGATGGAGTAGAGCAGCTGCTGCTATTCCTCCCATGCTCGCCCCGCTCAACGCAGCAGTGGGAGTGTGGCTGTACATGCTGGTGTGCGCGAGCTCTCCCTGGGCTGCTAGTGCCAGGAGGGGCCTCCCAGAGCCGTGCTGGGTGGACCCAGGTCTGGGCCCCGTTTGTGACACTGAGAGTGGAGCAAGCCGAGGCAGCTGTGGGGGGACAGCCTGACTTGCAGCCCAGCCCCCGCTGGGCGGTCCAGGGCTGGCCCTTGCTCTGACAGGCGGGTGCCATGTCTTGCAGGGCAGCTGCCGAGAACCTGACCAGTCGCAATGAAGCAGAGCTCCGGCGCCGGTACGAGGAGAGGCAGCAGGAGACGGAGCACGTGTCGGAGCTCCTGGAGAACAAGATCCAGCTCCTGCAGGAGGTGAGTGGGGTGGGGTATGTGCCCCAGCCGTGCAGCGTCGCCCATGGAAGAGAAGCACAGAGCTGCCCAGGGCCAAGTGGGGCCCGGCTCTCTCTCTTTGCCAGCCCCCTCTGAAGTCCCAGTTTCTTCCCCAATTCCCAGAGAGCTCAGCTCTTCAGGGCCCCACGGCAAGACCCCCACAGGACACAAGGAGCAGGACTCTTGGCCCCTGTAACATCTCTTTGCTTATGGGGAATGGAGCGCGGGGACTCCCCTTAGCCCACGGGAAACTGGGAACAAATCTGAGGCCCCAGCTGATCTCCTTTACCCCCAGGCAGGGCCGGTGCAAGGATGTTTTGCGCCCTAGGCAAAACTTCCTTGCACCAGCCCTGCGCCCCCCCACCCGCCCAGCTAACGCTGCTCCGCTCACCCACAGCAGGTGACTCCCCATCCTCCCCGCGGCAGCTCTCCACCCCCCCCCGCCCGCGGCAGCTCAGCCCCCTGCCCATGGCGGCTCCCCACCCGCCTACAGCAGCCGGCTCCCCACCCCCCAACGGTGGCTAAACCCCCCCCCCCCCCGCTTACGGCAGCTCAGCCCCCCCGCCCACGGGCAGCGGCAGCCTTCCCGGCTCCACGCTCAGCCACTGAGCGTGGAGCTGGGAGGCAGGAGGCAGCCGCGGCGAGCCGCCCGCGAAGCCCTGCTGAGCCCCAGCGGCACGGCAACAGCTCTTGCCACAGCAGGGCTTTGTGAGGAAGCGGGAGGCTGCCTCCTGCCTCCCGACTCGAGCGTGGCGCCGGGAGGCAGGCGAAATGCCGCCCCCCAAATCCTGGCGCCCTAGGCAACCGCCAAGGGTCGCCTAGTGAAAGCGCCGGCCCTGCCCCCAGGGGCTAGGGACCCGCTGGTTATTCCTTCTGTATCTACAGCAGACCGAGCTCTGAGCCCTCTAGCTGGTTCTCTCTTTTCCCACAGCACATGGGTAAGGGAGCCAGGCCCCCAGGGTGGCTATCTGCAGGGTATTAGGAACCAGTCGCAGGGCTCCATGGCCCTTGACTCTCACCTCCTGTTCTTTCCATTGGAAGGGCAGCTCTGCTGTCCTGGTATGAGAGAGCCCGTCAGGTGCAGAGATTGGCATCTCTGGGAGACTCCCCTGGGTCATGGACACAGACTTGTGATGATCCCATCAGTTCTAGTGAAGATATGCAGCTTCCTCCTTCAGACAATAATTGCACAGATGCAGCTGAAGTCCGTGGGAGCTGCCGAGCACTCGGCACTTCTGCAAATTAGGCCACCTCTTTAGGAGCCTACATCTGGATTTAGGAGCCACCCTATATTTGAACATCTTGGCGAGGATGTAATCCATACCGTGGGAGCGCAGCTGGCCCTAGGGGAACCTTCCTTGTTGCGGTTATGGCATTGTTTGCATTTAACCTTCCCATTGCAGTCACAGGGCTTTTTATTTTTCACTTAATTTCCTTGGGTTTGAAAATAAAGAACCGGAGAGAAGAGGTTTTGTAAATGAAGGCAGGGGATCATGGCTGCAGTGAAAAGGATAGAGGTGCCTAAAATCACAGGGGAGGGATTTAAAACTTTTTTTGTATTGTGATTTTTCTCCTCTCTTGGATTTAAGGCAGCGAGTGTCCTGGGAGGACTTGACGGTGTTTTGCAGGGAGGAATTTGCACATGTCTCGCCAGCAGCGCTCAGTATCCCCTCCTCTTCCCCATGTGGCCCCAAAGGGATGGTACATTGTAAGCGGGGCTATATTATTTCTTTAGAATGAAATAACAATAAGAAGCTGCCCAGCCCCAGCTCTGGGCACCCTAACATGTCATTAGCAACACAGTTGTATCCCAGCAGCATTACAGTCGCCTCCAGAAAGCCCACCATTGTTGTGGGAAGCACTCGTACCTCAGCCCTGAGCTCACGTCCTCTCTAAGAGGTGTCATTTGCAGTGTGTCATCTCATTCAGGCTGTTTCTGAGGGGAGGTGGGGAGCAGAGTCCCGGAGCCCTAGCAGACGCCCAGTAAGCCTGCTCCAAGTGAACACGTAGCTGTTGGGTTTTTCCAGGGCATGCAGTTGTTGGGTTTTAGTCCCAATTCAGCAGGGAGCCCCTTCCTGGAAGCCGAGTTTGAAGAGGACGGGTTGCAGTGCAGCTCCTGGTGGGACTTGAACTCAAACGTCAGCTGCAAGTCCCACAAATGCTAGCACTTGTTAGCGACTGTACGTGGCCCCAATTCAGTCATCACTTGCAGCAGCTCAGGTCAATAGGCCCAGCCCTTCATCCTCCACCCAAACCCTGCAGCCTACAGGAGGGAGCACGCCTGGTCTCACTGGATGCAGCAGCCGCCCACTGGTATTGCTGCTTCTCCTTCCGCTCACAAGCCAGCGGAGTTGTGGCTCTCTTCCTGGGGGGCGCAAGTATCCCGGCTCATGTCACGTTCCATCCCCAGGAGGCCAGATTAGCAAAGAGCGAGGCGGAGAGGATGGCAGCACTGGCGGAGGCTGAGAAGGGACGCTGCCTGGAACTAACCAAGAAGCTGAAGGAGCTCACCAAGGAGGAGGAGAAGAGAGGAGCCCAGGTTCTGCGTGATGATCACTGTGCTGCGCTGGCCCAGAAGGACAAGTAGGTAGCCGTGGTCACTCCAGTGACTTGCCTCTGCTGCTTCCTGGCTGGTGGCCCCTTGCCCATAGAGCAGGCAGCCCAGCTGGGGGGTTCAGAAGAGGGATCCTTGTCTCGGAGACCCCAGAGTGGAGCTTGCTGCACCACACTGGGCCGCATGGCAGCAGGACCAGTCACTGCCTGGGTGAGCAGAGTCATAGGATGGGGGTGGGGGTTAGCATCCAGCAGAGTCAGGGCTCAGTGAGCCCCCGGGGGGATCCTGCTAGGGGGCAGTGTCTGGCTGAGCCAGGTGGTCGCAGAGCAGGTGGTACTGGCTGGCTGGGATGGGTTAAGCCATATAAGGGGACTCCCTGGGTTCTGTACCAATATCATAATGATTGTGCACTCCCCGGCTCCTCGCAGCACCTCCAGCACAGGAGCATGGGTGGGGAAAAGTGTGTGGCCAGCAGGTCGCTATGCTCAGACTGTTCTAGGAACAGCCCCTTGGCCTGGGAGCTGTCAGTTGTAAGTTAGAGCAACCCTGAGGGTGCTCTAATTTACTCTGGGGACTGGCCCATGCCCTGGCTGGCCCCAGAATCAGTTCTGCAAATGTGATGTGAAGCCGCCTTGGGTCCTGCGCTGAGCACAGAGACCTTTAGCGGAAATCCTCTTCCCAAGGTAACTAAGCCATTTTCTCCTTCGCAGACGCATTGAAGAGCTGATCCAGGAGCTAAGTGCCAGAGAGCAGCTTATTGAGCTGCTGGCCACAGAGAAGGAGAACCTGCTGCAGCGTCTGGAGGAGCCCAGAGAAATGGAGGTGCAGGTGAGATGGGAGCTGTGCAGGGGATAGTCTGAGGCCTCCCAACGTGTCCCTGCTACACATGTAGCTGGGCCATTTCCTGGGCTCTAGACCGAGCTCTGCCACCAGCCTGCTGGGTGACCTGGGACAAGTCATTTCCCTGCCCTGTACCTTAGTTTCCCCATCTGTAAAATGGTGGTAATGGTGTTGGCCTCCTTTGTAAAGGGCTTTGCAATCTCGGGCGGATAAGAGCCGGGTGGCACTGTGTTCTTTATTGTTGTTCTCAGCCCATCGGAGCCAAATCTATCTTCTGCCAGTGGAAACCTGGCACTGGGGCCCCTGGTCACACTTTGTGCGCCAGTTAGCAAATCACTCAGTAGGTTGGGTTTAACTCATAAGGCTGTGGTGGGGGGGAAGAGTAGCCATGATTTGAGGACCTTTTCTCCCAGTCCCTCCCTGTCCACAAGCTTTACCCATTAGGAGACTGCTTTAAAACCAGTTCCTGCTGACCTGGGTGGAGGCACTGGGCCAGTTGTCCCTCTGTGACCTCAGTGGAGTGGCACCAGAAGTGAACTGGCCCAGTTTGTCTGGTAAGTGTGGACCAGGCAGCGGGGTAGAATTGTTTTCTAACTTACAATGGGTTTGCCTGGGGCGGGATTCTGTGGTGATTTAATGCCTAGCACTCATCCAGTTCTTTATAGGTCTCCAAGTACGTTAGCCAAGGCCTTGTGTCCTATGCAGATAGGACAATGGGATTTTGCAGGAGGGATTTGCCTTGCCTCCCAGGGTAGGGGCTCAGATTGGAGTTGGGCATTGCAATGGGGTGTACTGGCCCTTTAAAACTGGTGTGGGAAACCTTCGGAGCCGGCACTAGCCCCTCCCAGATTAGCGTGTGGAGGACGAGGTCATGGGATGGCAGCTGGAAGCCAACCCAACCAGCTACCTTTGTTCAGGGCCTGTGATGGGAACTTGGGAGTGAAGCTCCCTGCTTTCCTAATCGCTGGGGGAATGCTAGGAATCACAAGGGAAATTGTAGGCCTCTGCAGCAGTACATACTGGGAAGGGGCAGGGTGTATGGCTGGAAGTGATGAGTGCAGGGGAAGGAGACAAACCCGGCTCTCAGGGAAGTTAGTTGCATGCCTATTTACCTGTTGCAATACAAGGCTGAAGGGCATTCAGGGAAACAAAGGCAGCAAATTAAACCTACCTGAGGACACAGTTTTACAGATTGCACAGTTAACCTGTGCAGCTCACTGCCACAAGATCCCACTGAGGCCAAGAGCTGAGCGTGATTAAACAACATCCCACTGGGGAGGTTCTTGCAGCCCTTCCCAGCGTCCAGGCCTCTCTTGAAATGCATTGTACAAAGGATACAAACCCTCCTGCTTCGGAACATAAACCAGCCTCTAACTGACACAGCTAGGCACTTCCCCTGTGCTGAGCGAGTCCATAATTCTCTTTCCCATGGTTCTCTGCACCTTTTGCTGAAGTGTGTGTTCCTGGCTACTGTCAGAGGCTGAACTAGATGGAGCTTGGGGCTGGCAGTTCCTGCCTTGTGTTTTGATGAATAAACACTCCAAGCTGTAATTCCTGCTACCTGGAGCCAGCGGTAGCAAAAGCCACACTGGTGACTCTCCTATAGCTGCACCTTAGGCAGACCCGGTGCAAGTTCTAGGGTGGCAACACTCTGAGACTTCCTGGTGGGAAGGCTGGACCCAGTTTCTAAGGACACCTGCTTTCTGGGGGGGTTAATCGTTGCCTGGCATATTTAGGCAACAAATGACTCCTTCCACCCAAAAAACAACCCTGTCAAAACTGACAAGTGGAAGGAAAAACAAGAGTATTTGGTAAATGTGTCACACCCAACCAAACCTCGTCCCTCCAGTGCTGAAGTGAAATGCATGTAACAGTCTGGTTTGGAAGTTGCCTCCTGACCCCCTCAAAGGAAATCTTTAGATTCCTCTGCTTGGCAGCGAATGGTGCCTTTTCCTAAAAGATGGGAATTCGGTCCGAGACCAGCTGTGCCTTCTGTCCTCTGGTACCCTCAGTCTAACATTGCTCAGGTGTCACTAAGGGCAGAATTCAGTCTTTAAACTGCTGAGCTTCAATCAGAAGACCTTGATAATAACTCTAGCCAGGCAACTGCTAATGAGCCTGTAATAACTTTGCGTTTTCCAATCCCTGGTACATCTGGGGTTGTCTTGCTGCATTGTGGCTTGTTTACAATTATGAAAGGCAAACGAAAAAAGAGAAAAATTACAGAATTCGACCATAATATGTAGGGAATTATGGTCTAATCCTGTAATGTTTCTTGCTCTTCCTAATTATTGCCTGCATGTGCAGTTTTAAACTGAGGTCTTAAAATACCCTCTGAAAAGCTAGCTCGAAGCATCAATAAGGCTTTCAGTGCCATGAAGGGATCAAGCCAGATTACTAACCAGCAGCTGAGGAGTTCTCTGAATATATTGCCTCCTCAAAGCCACATTCTTGGGGCTTATGCTGGGCAGTTACGCCCAGGCAAGCTTCACTGCCTGCATCCTAAGGTACAGAGACTGTGGGAAGGGCAACAGAGAATGAGCCCCAACATCAATGAAGAGGGCCCAGGCTCTCTCGAGGATACAGAGACACCAAAGCAGCAAGGATGGAGAGGGAAGATGAACCTGGGTTTGTGGATGTGGCATATGCACAGAACTGTTACTGATCAGTGATGTCGATTTCTGTTGGTGGTGCCTGGGGGAAAGGGATGTGTTTATATTTTATATCAGACTTGGAGCTGAATTGAGATTTAACAACCTTGGACATATGGAACACCTGGGAGGGCTGCACACTCTCCATCCTGATTGGCCTGTGTTCCTGAAAAGGGTTTGACAGTGGTACTCAGAAATCTTTTGGCAAATGCACAAACACAAGATTCTGATATTAGGAATTAACTCACCTGTGGTTCTTCGGTTTGAGGTATTCCTGCTGATGTCAAAATACCAGGAGGCGTAGTCCTTTAATAATGGCTGCTGAAATGTTGCTTGTAAGGAAAGGGACATATTCTTTAGAGATCCTAATTGCAACAGATCCCTGCTCTTGGGCCTGGGCTCTTGCTAATGGCTGTAGGGTGACCAGATGAAAAGAACAAAATATCAGGACACATGGGGGGTGTGGGGGGGTGGTCAGAGCCATCTCTAGTTTTTTTGCTGCCCCAAGCTGCTGACTGGAGCTGCTGAAGCAAAAAAAAAAAAGACGTCTGGAGCTGCCGAAGCCACAGTATCGGGACAAATGATGTCCCGACCGTACATCGGTCGGGACGTGGGACAAACAAATATCAGGACAATCCCAGTTTTATCGGAACGTCTGGTCACCCTACAGGGCCAGTGCAGGTCCCCCACACTGTGGTTCCAGGTGTGTATGTGTGTGTGTGTGATTGGCAGCTGGGGTCTCACACCAGTTCTTGCGGTGGAACATTGGCACCTCCTGTTGCTCCAGCAGCCTGTCCTTGTCAGGCTGCTTCCCCAGCATCACTCTATTGGCTACCACTGGCCCCAGAGCTACTGGGCTCAGCTTGAACCATGTAGTTTCTTCTTATCTCTTAATAGCAAAATTGTTCTTCACTAATCCTCTGGCACTTCCAGTTTCTAAGCTGAGCCTGTGGGTGTTTGGTGCTGCTGGTGGTGGTGCGCTCACTAGGATGGTGATGGGTGCTGTAGAAAACCCTCTAGACAGGTAGGGGTCCATATCACAAGGCCTCTCTTGCATTGAGAGATTTGGTTCCAGCTGGCCCAGAACCTGACACCATCTAGAGGCCTGAAAGCTCAGGCCTCTGAGCTGTGGGCTTCTGCTGTGTGGCTCAGTTCGGCATCTCCACTTCGCTGTGTTTACATGTGGAGTGTTTATTTGCAAACAAAAGGGCTAGGAAAACTTCAAGCCTGGAGCACAGTCAGTAGCTGGGGAGCTACAGCAGGGCGCAGGCTGCACCTCCTCCTCCAGCCCCCAGGCAGCCCACGCCTCTGCCTGCTAAAAACACCGCATGACAAAGCCTCTTTTGCAGCTCCGCTTCCGTGCTCTGCAGTGAGGCACCACCCACCCTGCCAGATCACACAATGTGGGAGCAGCTTGGTACCCCAGGGCACAGGTCCTGCCTTGGCAGCTGGCACACCAATCTGCCAACTCCATGGGTCTTCCCCATAGATTACAAGTTCTCTGACCTGTTTATGGGCCCCCAGGGGAAATCCGTGCCTGTCTTGAGGGGACTCTCGACCTGAGCGATCCATTACCCCACCTCCTGCGGAAGGGAAACCAATCAGGGTCCCTGTGCTTGCCTCTTCCCTCAGCAGATGAGGCAGTCCATTACCCCACCTCCTTCTCCTCTCTGTACACAAAGGGCTGGAAGCACTGGGCCCTCCTTTGAATTCCTGTCTCCTCCATGGCTGCGTATTCGGGTTTGTAGGGTTGCCGATTTGTTACTCTGCCGCTAATTGTTTTTTATCAAACTTTTTTTCTAATTTTCACTACGTTGTTCTGCCCAAACCCCGCATGCATCGGCCGGTGTGTGTTCTGCAGTGTCCTTCTCAGCCTGAGCCTGGAGGTGCAAGTCCAGGGTCCACATCGCAACACCCGATCTTACACAGAACTGAGAGACCAATTCCCAGCCTTTGTGCCAGGAGCGGGGCCCATCTCCATTGCCCATTTCAAACATTTTCAACAGGCTGCTCTGTGCTTTCTCCCGCACTGACCCTTCTGCTTGAGAGGAGCATCCCACTCACTGTCCTCCAAACGCCTCCGTCAAACTCCGCTCTGCCACGCCTGCCGAGAAACCCAACGGGTTAGGCAGCCAGTGTGCTGAGACCTTTGTATCTCATGCTGACCAGTATTGTCTCACTGTTTCCTTGTGCTCCCTATCATGCTACCCCAGGAGTATCCAGGGCTTTGAGATACCTGGCTACCACCTACCATTAGCATGAGGAGGCCTTGTCTTTACCTGCCATAGGCCAGCTCCCCAAACTCCACTTGCCACGGCAACACAAGTAACGCCCTCTAGGCCTACACAGACCCTGATCTCTCTCTCCAGGTTAGCGGTGGGCACACTCCAACCCCCGAGCATCTCCCTGGAATGTCCAGCCCCTGATTCACTGGCTCCTCGCAGGATTCACCGATGCACTGCTCCCAAAGAAGCAGTCTACCCCAGCTTACCAGTCCCACCTCAGATCACCATGCCGCTTCAAACCCAGTACTTAGACATGATTATAGTGAAAACAGATACAGGTTTTACTTAACAAAGGCTAGAAATTCAAGTGACAGCAAGTAGAAGTATTGGAATATTCTGGTTATATATACAATCATAACACGCATTCTAGAACCTAGATGTATTGAGCTAGTTACTGTCGTGCCTTATAGAGCAAAGCATTTCCTGCATTTTACAGCTAGCGCTGGCTGTGATCTTCCATTCATAGGATGTCATGCTGTCAGCTTGCCTCCCATGTGAAAGATCCAGGGTGTGTCTTTGCACCCTCAGCTATCCCCCCACAATCCATTCGCTTCCTATACGTTTCCTTTCATGATGATTTCACAATCTCTTGATTGGCATTTGGTTCAGTAGGTGGACAGGTATTCATCAGGAGGCCCCCAATACACACTTGACCAGACACAGAGATAAGCATCTGTCACTTCCTGCCTGTAACAAACATATCTGAGGTTTGTCACCTTCTGATGACCTGCCTCACCTCCCATATTTTAAGAACAATTTTCAGTACAGTTATCTAACTCCTTAAATATTATCTGTACACACATTTTGCAATGATTATGATGACCAGTGGGCTCGTGGGGAGAGAGAGAGAGACCTCACATACCACCCCATAGTGAATTATTGTACATTTGTCTGACCCAGGGATCCCTGTAGGATCCAGTGCATCCCCTGTGCCCACTGCCAGTTGGCATCAAGAGATCCCTGGGTCACACTCTCTCCTTTGTCTGCTGTATCCATCTGCTTGTTGTCTTACGCTTAGGGCATGTCTACACTGGCTGAGTTACAGCTCTGGGAGTTACAGCACCACTCAGAGAACGTTGAAGGGAAACCACTGTTGTGTGTTCACACTGCCAGCTGCCTGCGCAATAGCGTGTTCACATTTGTGACACTTGCAGCGGTATTCGGAGTGGTGCACTCTGGGCAGCTATCCCACAGAGCACCTCTTTCTCTTCTGCTGCTAAGAGTTGTGGGAAGGCGGAGGGGGTCGCGAGGCACCCTGGGTCCTGTCCCAGTGCCTCGTGATGCATTGCTTCTCATCCCAGCAATCCCTGTGCTTCCGTCCGCATTTGGTGCCATCTTTCGACGGTTTGAGTACTGCGCGCCCTGCCTCTTCGGGCTGCAGGAATGGATCCCGAACTGTTGACCAGTATGCTGCTTGCTCTGACCAACACGTCACGAGTGGCAGTGGAGTTATCCCTTAACTTACAAAGGCAAGAGGAATGTGACATTGATCTCACCACATGTAGTAGCTATGACATGAGATTGCTTGTGGGCTCGGGAAACAAGCACTAAATGGTGGGATCACATTGTGATGCACGACTGGGATGACGAGCAGTGGCTGCAGAAATTTCGGATGAGGAAAGCCACAGTCATGGGACTGTGTGATGAGCTCGCCCCAGCCCTGCGATGCAAGGACATGAGAACGAGAGCTGCCTTGCTGTTGGAGAAACGCAGTTTGGAGTGAGAAAGTCGACCATTGGACTCATGTTGATGGAAGTCTGCAGGGCCATTAATCGCATTCTGCTCTGCAAGACCGTGGCTCTGGGCAACGTGCGTGACATTGTGGATGGCTTTGCACAAATGGGCTTCCCTAACTGCGGAGGGGTGATAGATGGCACGCATATTCCAATTCTGGCACCAGACCACCTAGCCACTGAGTACATTAATCGTAAGGGGTATTTCTCAATGGTTCACCAGGCTCTTGTGGATCACCGTGGGCATTTCACAGACATTAACACAGGCTGGTCTGGAAAGGTGCATGACGCACGCATCTTTTGGAAGACTGGCCTGTTCAGGAAGCTGCAAGCAGGGACTTTCTTCCCGGACCAGAAATCACCATAGGGGAAGTCAAAATGCCCATTGTGATCCTGGGAAAACCCCCTACCCCTTAATGCCGTGGCTTATGAAGCCATACACAGGACAACTTGACAGCAGCAAGGAGCAGGTTCAACAACAGGCTGAGCAAGTGCAGAATGACTGTTGAATGTGCTTTGGGCTGTTTAAAAGCCTGATGGTGCTGCCTCTATGGGAAGCTGGACCTGGCTGATGACAATATTCCTATGCTTATAGCTGCGTGCTGTACACTTCATAATATTTGTGAAGGGAAGGGTAAAAGCTTCACTCAGGGCTGGACTGGTGAGGCTCAGCACTTGGAGGCTGAGTTTGAACAGCCAGAGACCAGGAGTGCAGTGCTTGTAATGCTAGGAGTTGATTGGTGCAGACTATGCAATATGTGGGTTTAACATAATTGCAGAGCCGTAGCGAGGAATTTCTTCGCCCGAGGCAGTCAGGGGCACAGAGGTCCTTCCTCCCCCGCCACCGAAGCCACCGCGGCTTGCCTGCAGGAGGTCCACTGGTCCCATTGTAGAGCGTACCCTCTGCCGAATTGCCACCGAAGCCACGGGACCGGTGGATCTCCCACAGGCAAGCCGCCGCGGCTTCGGCGGCGGGGAAGAGGGGGCGCCCCTCACTGCTGCCTTCTGTGCCCCTGACTGCCGTGCGCCCCGAGGCGAGTGCCTCACTCGCCTCGCCCGAGTTACAGCTCTGCATAATTGTATGTTTCTTTGCAGGGCTCTTTTTGCTTTTAATTAATAGAATAAAGATTGCTTTCAAACCAACACAATTCTTTTATTAAAAAACAACAACCGGAGGAGAGAGGCAAACCAAAAAAACCCATCATCAGTGAGGGGGTTAGGGGAAGGGAAGGTCCCAGGAGAAGGCGGGGCTAAAGATTTGTGTATGTCCAGGGATCATATCCAACCTTCTCCTTTGGAGTACAATGCAGCGGATACTGTACTTCAGCAGGGCCAAACTGCAGAGGGATGGGTGTTGAGTGCAGTGGGTAGTGGGAGTCCGCAGTGCTGGACTGTGACGGGGGAGGAGTGGAATGCCGCGGGTATAGACTAGAGTCAGGAGGTTGATAACAGTGTGTTGGCGGTGTCTGGGGGGTGCATGGGAAAGAGTTTTGCGACAGCGGCTGCCTGGGAGGGCGGGTGCGGAGCTGCTCGGTTTGAAGAGCTAGTATCGGCTGGAGCGTGTCTGCTTGGCACTCCATAACCTTTAAGAGTGGCTCCATGGCTTCGTTCTGGCGTTCCACGTTCTCCTTTCAGTCCCTATTCTCGCTGTCCCGCCACTTCTTCAATTCCTGTTTCTGGGCGGCGGAGTGCATCGTAACATCACGCAGAAAGTCCTCCTTAGTTTTTCTTGACCGCTTTCTAATTCCGCGCAGCCATTCAGCCAGCAGTAAAAAAGAGGGAGACTGGGCTCCCAAGATCATCTCTATGAAGTTTAAATGCAACATTTTACAGAAGCAGTATTTTTTGCAACACAGACAACACTGATTCAGTGCTTTAAAACACAGCCAGTACTCACACATCTGTCACTAACTGGCTGACCCCAGGCAAACACACATGAGCCACAAGACCCCCAAAATGGTGAGTAGCTGCAGGGGCAGGGTAAATCACTCTTCCTGGACCCTGCTGTACACTGGGCACGTGGCTCTTGGGGAGAGCCAGCACTGTAGGGAGGGCCTGATAATCATTCCTTTCCCCACACTTTCCACAGGATGTGATCATTATAGAAGATATCTCGTTGCTGAGGGTGAGCAGGGAATCAAGGGAGGGGGTCTTCTCCAAGACTGTGGCTTCTGCCCAGGCCCCTATGCGGCTTGCCTTTGTGCAGTAATGTTCTTCTCCCCCCCACCCCCCGCAGTGGCACAGTGGTGCTCCCAGTGATAAAGCACTGTTTTTTCACACCCCTGAATGAGTAAAGTTTTAGCGCTGAAAGTGGCAGTGTAGACACAGCCTTAGGAGCTGTTTGGCTGCTAGGAAGTACTGGGTAGAGTGGGTGCTGCTATTACGCGGGGCTTTTGGATACTGGCACAGGGAGCTGTGTGAGCAGGTGGTGGGTACATGGCAGGTGGATCTAGGTGCTGCAGGGTGTTGGATGTGCTGGATGTGTTTGGGGGGGGGAGGGAGGGAGGAAGAGATAGCTCAGTGGTTTGAGCACTGGCCTGCTAAACCCAGGGTTGTGAGTTCAATCCTTGAGGGGGCCATTTGGGGATATGGGGCAAAAATTGGGGATTGGTCCTGCTTTGAGCAGGGGGTTGGACTAGATGACCTACTAAGGTCCCTTCCAACCCTGATACGCTATGATTCTATGTAGCCCTGGGAGGAAGGGGCCGGTGCAGGTTGGGCGTGATTGGTAGGTAGTGGTCAGGAGCACATAGGATTGAGCGTTTGGCAACTCCTGTCCACATGTGATGCTTGGTAGTGTGAGGATAGGGTGACCAGATGTCCCGATTTTATAGGGACAGTCCCGATTTTGGGGTATTTTTCTTATATAGGCTCCTATTACCCCCCACCCCCCGTGCTGATTTTTCACACTTGCTGTCTGGTCACCCTATGTGAGGAGCCCATTGGTAAGTATGGCTGGTGCTGGGGGTGTCCGCAATGGTGTAACATGTGCTTGGCACTGACATGTGGGTCGAGTGGTACCAGGCCTGCTAGCAGCAGAGGGCTGGTGATGTGTGCGTACCGGGTGCTGGGCGACAGATGGGAAGCAGCACACAATGGCTGGTGGCTGGCAGCGGGTGAGGACACGTTAGGGTGACCAGACAGCAAGTGTGAAAAATCGGGATGGGGGTGGGGGGTAATAGGAGCCTATACAAGAAAAAGCCCCAAATATCGGGACTGTCCCTATAAAATCGGGACATCTGGTCACCCTAGGACACGTGGTGAGTTGTGGGTGGTTGGCACAGTAGGTGGTGAGAGGCTGCAGGGAGGTAGGGCAGGTGGCACTGCATGGCATGGTCACTGGCTGGGGGTGCAGTAGGGTCACTGGTTTGCAGAGGGCATTGCCCAGGCAGGGGGAGCGCTGGGGGGGGCGTTCCCTGTGTGGCACTGAGGATCCTCTTTGGCTGAATCTCCCATGAGAACTGGAGCTGGGGGGGGAGGGGGAGACTGTACCATCCTTTGACCCGCTTTGCAGCGCTGCTCCCTCTGCGCACGCGCTACTAGGCTGTGAGCGGAGGATGGAAACTACAACTCCCAGAAATCCCGGCCGGGTGCGCATGCGCGGCGGAGCCATCTTGAAATCTGAGCCGTAATCAAAGAGCTCCAGTGGCAGGAGGCGCCTCGCGGGCAGTGGGACGTGTCGTGGCGGGCTGCTGCCTCCTCACGGCCGGCCGCGCCCTGCCTTTCCCCGGCCTCGGGCCGCGCGCAGCCCGGGCGGGGCCTTGAGCCCCAAGCAGGGAGCCGGTGGGGTGGGTCAGGGATCGCCAAGGGAGGGGCTGTGGGGTCGGGGGACTCTGGGGGAGGTGTCCCTGGGACAGCCTGAGGGGTCAGGGGTGTTCCCCAAGGAGATCAGCGGGACCCTAAGGTGGGGTCAGGGATCCCTGGTGTCATCTTGTGAGATTGGGGATCCCCAGGGTGGGGGGCTGCCTGTGGGGTGAGGGGGGTCCCCAAGGTGGGGGGGGAGCCTGTGAGGTGAGGGGGTCCCAGTGAATGCCCCCAGGAGATATACTGAGCAGGGAGGACTCCCCCAGCAGACCTGGGTGTGGAGCTGGGGTCTAGAGAGAAAGATGAGGGAGATCTGCCGGATTTGCGCCCGCGAGCTCTGTGGCAACCAGAGACGCTGGATATTCCACACGGCTGCCAAGCTGAACTTGCAGGTGCTTCTCTCCCATGTCCTGGGCAAGGAGCTCTGCCGAGATGGCAAAGCTGAGTTTGCCTGCAGCAAGTGTGCGTTCATGCTGGACCGCATCTACAGGTTTGACACGGTCATCGCTCGCATCGAAGCCCTCTCCATCGAGCGTTTGCAGAAGCTGCTGGTGGAGAAGGATCGCCTCAAGTTTTGCATTGCCAGCATGTACAGGAGGAATAATGAAGACTCTGGTATTGATGACAAAGTTGTTGGGGATGCGACTGTGGACATTTCTGGCCTGCCTGATGTCAGATACACGGCCCTTCTTCAGGAGGACTTTGCCTATTCTGGATTTGAATGCTGGACAGAGCATGAGGAACATATCCCAGAACCGCACTGCTGCCACATGTCTGAGAGCATGGGTAACCGCCCAAGGCGATGCCATGGCTGTGCTGCGTTACGTGTTGCAGATGCTGACTATGAAGCGATTTGCAGAGTCCCACGAAAGGTGCCCAGGAGTATCTCTTGTGGGCCTTCCACCAGGTGGCCAGCTAGCGTATGCAATGAGGAATCCTCTGTATGTGAACCTATAACTGCTGACTTGGCAAGTGCCAAGGTGCCTGTGGAAGAAGAAAGCATGGAGGAGGGGACTCCTGGGTCCTCTGTTGAATCCTTGGACACAACGGTGGAGGTCAGCCCTCCACGACAGAAGGATGAGGAAGCAGACAAAGGTGTAAAAGGGAGTGAGAAGTGTGATGATTGCTCAGATGCCCGTACTACTCCAAACTCATCATTGTATGGGAATAGGTTGGAGCTAGCCCTTAGCCTGATCAAAGCTTTTGACTACAAGCCTGTCCAGAGTCCCAGAGGGAGCAGGTTACCTATTCCAGTGAAATCCATGCTGCTATGTTCCAAGCCTAGCTGTGACCTGGTGGATGGAAATGCTCTTCCTGGCTCAGTGAATGCTGGTTCTGGTTTCCTCAGTGCAGCCACAAAACCCTTTCCCTTGGAGCTTTCTGACCTGCAGGAGCTGTGGGACGATCTCTGTGAAGATTATATGCCACTTCGGGTACAGGTAGAAATCAATGTGCAACATTAGTTTAGTTTAAAAAAATACTGACCCTGAGACCACTGTGGATTCAGATGTGCTGGATAGCTAAGTGTAGCCAAATTCAGGTTCGGAATAAGTAGCTGCCTATTAACTAGTTAACTGTACCCCCTCTATGTAGTCGGTTCCCTTCCCACTACCAGGTATTGTCTTCCTGCTGTGTTTTGAAGAAGTGAGCCCTCTGGGGCTTGGTGCTGTCACATCTCTCTCTCTCTCTCTCTCTCCTGCTCCTTTAAGACTGTATACTAGTGTGGGTTTGAGTTTTAGTTTGCCTCTGGTTTCCTACCAAACAAATACTGCTACTTCATTTTTCCTTGCTACTCTCTATAACTTGGTTTAAATGTATAAGTTCCACTAAAGGGAATATTGTAAGGTGCCAGAGACCTCTTCTAAGTGCTGATTTCTTCTGACTTTTATAACTGCTCTGTTCTGATGTATCAGGAATGTTCCTCCTATCAGACAGAGTCCTAAACTATAATCCTCCCTCTAAGGATCAGTCCTCAAACATACACAGCACACAGGGGTACACTGGTATGTTACCTACAGAGACTGTCATCTTTGAGATGGATTTGCTTCAGTAGATGATTTTAGGGCTAGCATTCTAGATATTTGGTTTGCCTCCTGATCCTTTAAAAAGTTCGTGATTAGTGGCAGATGCTACCAAGAGCCTGTGAGTTGAAGATTGCTTTCAGAGGAATTCCAGGTGTCTTGCCCGCTGTGTAGATTCCAGTCCACATATAGCTCTGGATTTTCTCTGTTTTGCCAGGCTTTAAAATCCTGATTAGTATGTGGCCAGAAAACTACACCTGTAACTACTTTACTTCTTTTGTTAATGAATAGAAAGCCCCAGTCAGCTTCAATTCAGGAATATTCATGTCAGTCTAATTGCATTCACATTAGCAGTCTTAATGCTTTCTAATGTACCAGCTAGCCTCAGGGACTAGAAAGATGCTTGTTTATTACTATGGCAACTGTAGCCAGTGGATACATTTCCTATTCAGAGAGCACTGCTGATTCTTTTCCTAGTCTGACATTTTCCAGAGACCTGTACTCTTTCTGCATCAGCTATGACGTGGCTTTATTGACAGGCTAGAAATTGTTCTGTGGAGGAACACAAACTGACAAAAGCAACAAATACGCTGCCAATCCACTTGTTAGCTCATGATTGAAGATCTGCTGACACCACCTGAAAAATCTTCTAGTGAGGGACAGTGCTGCAGCTTCTGCTCTATCCTACAGTTTCTATATCCCTGACTGCTCATTTTTCATTACTGGGGACATTTGTACAGTATTAAGAATAAGATCTTTTTTTTTTTTTCTTAATGCGCATCTTTCAAGAGTGGAACAAACATTAATTTGTATATGGATTTAAATGGCTTGGCTTTCTCTCATGTCTTACCATCTTTGTTACATCTCAGAGTTACTTACAAAGGTTTTTCTAAACTCCAGCCTTTGTCACATGTCTGTTTCTGCAGTGATTCATCATGTTGAATTTGCAACTTCCCATTTCTTACCATGGCAACAAAATGTTATCACCAGCACTCACTATTCAGTGCTGGATCTGGCAGAAGGAGAAAACTCTTACTCACACTCTAGATGGCTTTAATGCTAGAAATGGAAAGTAGACAGTCGCCAGGAAAGTAAATCGTTTTTGTATAAATGTTTTTTCGTTCTTCTCCCCAGTATGAAAACGACTCTCGAAGAGCCAAGTATTGTGCTCATTCCATTAACATGGAAATCTGCGATCGTAGGATTTGCATTGCCCTAAGAAGCTGATATGCTTCTTGTCTTTGTTCCTTGCTTGGAATAGCAATCCTTTTAGGTTAATTCATCACAATTAGGATGTCTCCGAGCATTAAGATCTGATAAGCAGATGACTTCTTAGGCCTGGTTGGCACTGGCATTTTCTGCAAAACCGCTTTCAGCCTTGCAGCGCCAGAGGCAGTAGCAACAGTGCTAGCGTAAACTGGCTGCCAGTGTTTTCACCACTGTTCTGTGCAAAGCTGGGGTGGGAGGAAGCAGGAGAAGGTTGGAACCAAAAATCAGTCAGGAAAGAGAAAACAATACCCAGCGTTCAAAGGCTGAAGAGCAGTGTGCTGCCCCCAGGCATTCAGGGCTTCTGTATGCTTGCTGTTGCTGGGGAAGCACCTGCTCCTTTGAGGGACCCATTTCCTATGGTCCTAGGAGAGGAAAACTCCATGAGATAGCAGCTCACTTTGACTAGCTCTATGTGAACTGTGTGTAGGGATGCCTGGAGCTGGCTTTGTTGTCTCCTTGCTCCTACTCCAGAAAGTCTGGCCGAGGCATTCTCAAATCATCTTTAGTGCATCCTCAGCAGGAGACAATAGTGAATCTGGGCAGTGGCTGCATTTTCCCTGATAACCATTGTCTACTACTGCTGCTGATACCCGAAAGAGTGCTTCTCACCTTCCAGACAGAGTGGGTCTGAACTGCGCCCCGAAGAGCTTACAGGCCTAATTAGATGTGAAGGAGCCAGACAGTAAGGAGGGCTGATGACAGAAGTGTCAATCAGATTATTATGTGATTACCCAGCGGGTGCTGGCATACAGCATGCTGCACTAAGGAAGGTGTGATTTCCCCCCCCCCCCCCCTTTGCTTTCCAAGTAAATTGATGTCTGTCTTGGCTAACATTTTCTGGCCTAGTGGCAGAAGCAAGGTGGGGGGACCTGAACGAGAAGTGTTGGCCTCACAAATCATCTGAGAAATAGCATTCCATGCATGTTGTGGGAGCAGGCAATGATATTTGTGGATAAAGTAGGGCATTGAGGTTGGCATCACTGGAAGTGGAAGGGGCAGCGCAGAAGGAGGTCAGCTAAGTTATGGAGAACCGTGAAGGGTGATTACAAGAATCTTGGGCTGGACATTGTGTAAACGGGAGCCAGTTGAGTGATTCAAGGAGGGCGGGAAATAGGTTCCAGTCCTTGGTGAAGAAGGTGATCTTAGTAGCAGCAGCATTTTGGATGAACTGAAGGGGGTGATGTGGGTGCCAGGGAGGCCCCTGAGAAGGAGGTTACAGTAATAGGGACAGGAGGTAAGGACCCGAACAAGAGTGTTTGCTGTCAAGTTGGACAGAAAAGATCCTGTCCTGATGATGAAGTGTCAGAACTGGCTGGGTGTGACGGCAAGGGAGGAGGCAGTGATTATCCTGCGTTATGGGCTGAGGAACTGGTGGTGGTCTAAGGTGAAGGGAGTTTCAGAAGGAAGCTAAGTTCAGCTCTGGCCATGTTAAGCTGACTGCAAGGCACGCAGGAGGGATGGGATTGGAGTGGGGGAAGTAGATTGGTGAGTCACTGACTGTAGATGGTAGTTGAAGCTGTGTGAACAGATGAGATCACCCAGTGAGAGGGTGTAAAGGGAGAACAGTGGGCCAAGAACAGACCCTTGGGAGGGGAGGAGGAACTGCCAGAAGGTCCCTGAAGGATCAGCCAGACATGTAGCAAGAGAGGGTGGAGTTGCGGGTGGCAGGATGTTGAGAAGGCAGCTATAAGGAGCAGATGTTTTGAAATCCACATTAGGATGGCCACCACCACTCTGAGCACTGAATAGAAACCAAGGAAGGACTCACGCCACCCATCTTCTCTTCTGTCTCTCCAGAATCTGCCTGAGGACCATCAGCAGCTGACTCAGTGTGACCCTATGGTGAGTGGGCATGTGTCTGAATCGCACACTGCTGAGCTGCAGGACAAAATCCAGCAGTACGATGCCACCAACAAGGTATTTGTTCACCGGCAGCACATTCAGCTCCATGAGGATTCTCGTTTACCTTAATTAGCAATAGACATGAACTGTCATTGCAGGCACTGGAAGTTGCCCAAACTGAGATGGTGCTATTGGCCTTCAACTAGGCTAGGGAGTACTTCCTTTCCTATAGCTATGCTATGCAGCTTCCTTCCTTATGCCAGTTCTAAAGCAGTGTTTGAAAGACCTTCCCCTATGCTAGGGGGCCTCTATAGAGCCATTGGAGGAAAGATGCCTACATCCCCTAGCTCCACCCACTGCCTGCCCCTCCCACTCTAGCTTCTTGGCGGCTGCTGCTTCTCTATGGTCAGCCTTCTGCAGGCAAAGAGAGGGAAGCTGCCATGGAGGCATCTGGCTTCCTTTTGGTGTGGGGTGAAGGAGGCCAGCCTGCAGAGGGGCCCACCCTGGCATGCTTTTGAAGGGCATGAATTAAAAATTAGCTGAACAAGAAGATGGCCAGTCTAGTGGCAGGTTAAATGGGAAGGCATAGCTGGTTTTATATATGCCCATCGTGGTGCTGTAAATTAACTGTAACCGATCAGGAAAACACCACAGAGGTCGTTGTGAACAGCTCCATGCAAACTTCTGCTCAGCGTGCAGCAGCAGGCAAAATTGCAAAGAGTGTTCAGCAGTGTTAAGAAAGGGATGGTAAAACATAGTCTGTTACAGTGCCCTTGTATAAATCAGTTGTCGTCCATGGCTGGAACACTTAAGTTCAGTTTGGCCAGCCTCGCTCAGGAAGGATAACTCCGAAATCGAAAAGGTCCAGAGAGCAGCGATGAAAACGATTAGGGGTGTGGAATTAAAAAGACAAGGGCAGTTTAGTTTCAAAAGAAGCCAAATAAGAGGTAACGTGCCAGGTACAGGAACTCCTCATTTGAAGTTGTTCCGGTTAACGTTGTTTCGTTGCTGATCAATTAAGGAACATGCTCATTTAAAGTTGTGCAATGCTCCCTTCTAACATCAGCTGCCCAGCAGGCTATCAATTGCTGGCAGTTCAGCTGTCCCTTCCCCCTCTGCCTTGGAGCTTCTCCCTGATGCTCCTGCTTGCTGTGTGGGGGGCAGGGGAACAAGAGGAGGGCTAATGTCAGGGTGTCTCCCTCCTGCTGCTCCTGCACCCCGCTTACCCCATCTTCCATAGAGCAGGGGGGGACACAAGACAGAGGGAGCTGCTGGCTTGCTGATCTAATTTACAAGGCAGTGTACTTCTGACCCCACTCTTGGTACCTAATTGGAAAGAAAGAAATAGAAATATAATATATAAATCTCCCTAACCCCCCCCCCCCCCCATTTACATTACTTTGTATGGGGAAATTGGATTCGCTTACCGTCGTTTCGCTTAAAGTTGCATTTTTCAGGAAGATAAGTACACTGTTAAGTGAGGAGCTCCTGTATATAAATTAATGAGCAGTATAGAGAAGGTCATTTGGGAGTATTTGAGGACGAGTGTGGTATCAAGGCCATTGTAGATATTTACCTTCTCATAATAAAAGATGTTTAAAAGGCAACATTTAAAACTGATTAAGTTACTTAATAAAAGTGTTTATTTTAATCTGTGGAAATCTCTTCCACATGCCATTATGGAAGCAATTGCTCAGCAGGATTGAGAAAAGATTTATCGTCTATTACACTACTGAGGATGAAAACAGGAGGTGCTTTTGCACTCATGTTTCATGCCATAAACCAGCCTTCCCCTCCAGCCATGATGTTGCAAAACTTCTGTGTGGCAGGGGAAGCCCTAATCAGCACCTGCCACTCCAGCCCCAATCAGGGAAATGGGTTGGGGCTGGGCAAATAGCTAGGACTAGCCTGGAAACTGGTCCCACCTGCCAGCCTCGTTAACAGGGGCTAAGTGCTTGGGAGCCAGTGAGTGCGGAGGGTGGGGCAGAGACCAGGACGGGAGAGTAGGCTCAGATGGAGCCAGGAGCCTGCTACCCTATTGCCACTGAGGCCTGTGCTAGGCCAAACCTGTAAATACTCTGTAAATAGTTGGAGCTTGGTGGTGAGGAGCGGACACAGGAATAAAGAGCATGGGTGTTGCACCAGCTTGAAGTGGTCCTGACTCATTGGGGAGCAGAGCCAGGAGGCTGACCCCAGCGGGGTGCAGTGAGCACCCTGTTACATTCCGTTATGTGGATTTCACTGTGTTGAAGCTAGGACATGGGGCTGGATGGACCATGCATTTGCTCGAGTATGGTGTTACCTAAATCCAGGCAGTTGCTGCAAGAGTGAGTGGCTGGATGGATGGTGCTACGTGGAGAAAGGGAGGAAGAGTGTAAATATGTAGCTGTAATGCTCTAGCTGTACTGGGTGAGTTGGAGGGAAAGGAAGTGGCGTCTGGGATATGTGGGTTCCATTTTGGAGGTTCCAGATCTCCAGGAGTACCAGGGGCTGAGCCTCTCCTCCCCTTTTGAAAGGGTTGGGGAAATGAGTAATCGAAACTGGGAATGGCTTTAGGCAGCTGAGTATTGGAGACCATATCAGACAAAGTAAGGAGGGCTCTCCTGGGGGATGCACAAGGTGTTGGGATGCATGGGGTCGGAGGCCAGGATTCCAGCCCCTCCCTCAAACTGGATCACTGGGGGCTGGAAGCACAGGTGCCAACTTTCCAAAGTGCCGAGGGGTGCTCGACCCTCAGGCCCTGCCCCCACTCCACCCTTCCCTCAAGACTCCACCCCCACCCCCACCCTGCCCCTGCTCTACCCTGCCCTGCCTTTTCCTGTCTAGTTCTATCCCCCTCCCCCAAGCGCCACGCCCTTGCTCCTCCCCCCTCCCTCCCAGCCTCCTGCATGCTGCGAAGCAGCTGATCGCAGCAGGTGGGAGGCGCGGGGAGAGAGTGGGAAGCACTGATCCATGGGGCCTGCTGGCGAATGGGAGACCCTGGGGTGGTGGGAGGGAGCTGACCAGTTGGGAGCTCAGCACCCACCATTTTTTTTCCCCCCTGGATGCTCCAGCCCCAGAGTCTGCTCCACCCACAGTCAGTGCCTATGTCTGGAAGTTGGCCTCAGCCCCTGTGAAAGAAGGGAAGGCCTTGCATTGCCTTGTTGCTACTCTCTCCACTCAGCTCAGGAGCAGCAGAGCCAGACTTCTGAGGGAGCCACATTGGTCTTGATCTGGGAAAATAAAGAGGAACCTCTGAGCTCTGTGGACCCAGTATGGTGTGGAGGGATTCTTCGGGGCAATTCGATGACGTTTTGGGCTTGGTAACTATACCGTTGTGTTCTCTGTGTTCAGTTGCTGCAGGAAAAGCTAAATGAGATGAATTTTGAATTAAAATCTGTCCAGGAAGCATCCCAGAGACAAGATCGTACAATCCAGAGTCTGAACGAGACCCTGAAGAGCAAAGAAAGTGAGGTAACTAGCACTGCTGGGGAGGGCCGGTGCTGTGCCCTTGTACAGGAAATGTGGATTCAGGGAAGCATGCTATTCTAGCAGCAATTCAGAGGGAACCCTTCAGCTATCCTTGGACCTTGCTCATTTCTCCTGTGACTTGTTTCTGTCAAAGCACTTACAACAGGCAGAGGCAATCTGTGCCCAAGACTCCTGGGGGTGTGGGGCTTGCTAATGGTTGGATGTCCTATCCCCTATCTTGCAGATAGAGGAGCTGTACCATGTGATTGAAGGGCAGAATGAGACCATGGCTAAACTACGAGATATGTTACATAGAAGCCAGCTTGGACACTTGCAGGTACGTCCCTGTGGGGCCCGCCACCTCCAGAAGTGAGAGGCCTTTGCTTTTAAAAGAAAATTGAAAAGCCTTGGGTATTTCACTGTTACAGGCTCCTTCATTGTTTTGAACAGCTCTTGGGAGCTCACACTTAAACACTCCCATTTCTGTTCTCTCTTGTCAGACCTCGGAGGGGCCATACCCTTCCCAGCAGCAGCACATGGCACTGCTAGATCTGCAGAACACGCTCTTCTGCACGCAGCTGGAGATACAGAAGCTGAAGAGGGCTCAGCGGCAGAAAGAACACCAACTGGCTGAAGCCAAGAGAGCTACCCAGCTTCTAGAGGCTGCTGTGCAGGACGAACAGCAGCTGAAAGAGGCGTCGTGGAAACACAATCAGGTACGGCATGCTTCCGCAGTTGGGCATGGCCTGATGCCACATGCAAATGACAGTAAAGTGTTTTTGCATATGCAGAAAGCAAACCACTGACCTTCATAATGCTTATATTAGCTGAATGCCTTAAGTGGGTGCTGTGCTGTGCAATCTCTTTGTCTATTTCCTGTTCGCTTACATTCAACAGTATGTGCACACAATCAGTGCAGAGGCTGAATACCGTGGATCAGTAGTGGCACTTACTGGTATGTTTTAACTGGTGCAAATGTCCTGTTTCTTTTTGTGATGCTGTACTCCTCTTTCTGTCGTGGATTAGCCAGGGTAGACTTGAAAACTTTCAACTTCCCCTCTGGCTAGAAGAGGGGATTTAAAAAAGGGTTCCTACATGGACAGGAAATATTTTGTCAGTTTTAAGGTTGTGCAGTCACCAACAAATTTTCACTTTGCGGAAGCGCAGTTAGGGAATTGGGTGCAGAACCCTAATTCCAGTTGCTTGTCAGTTTCGCTACCAAACTTCATGTTATTGGACCCACTTTGATAGTGACTTTCGGAAGAAGTTAAGAGTTAGTTGTGCTGTTCTTGCGCTGGGCACAAAATAATACATAGAACTAAAGAGAGAGGCATGTGGCTGGTATTCCGTGTCAAGTGGTCACTTTGGTGAGATGGGCGGATTTAGAGTTTAAAAATCACTAAACGTCTCTGTGTAATTTCAAAGAAGAAGTAATAAATGTTTGAAAGTTTGCTTTGGTGGCTGTGCTGTACAAAACTCCTACTCAGCATGTAGGTAAGTAATCAGATTTGTCTGTGTGGAGATGTATTAAACTTCATAGCGATGGAGGTAGGGAATAGGACCCCCTCCCTCCCCCAGCTTGAGACATACTCAGCCATGGTCCACACTGACATCCGTCCATGCAGCTATGAAAACCCTATCTCCATCTAGCTTCCATAAGCTGAACCACGTGGAGATATTCTTCATTGGTGCTCCATCCATATGCTGGTTGAAGGGTTAGCATCCCCATCTCCTGTGGAAGGAGGTCAGGCTCTCAGTTTTCTGATCTTAATGACAGCAGCCTATAACATCTGAATCCATGGTGTCCTCTCCTGCAGTCCAGCCTGCCCTTTACCTTGTGAGATTCAACAGGATAACATGCATCTGAAGAAGTGGGGTTTTTACCCACGAAAGCTCATGCCCAAATAAATCTGTTAGTCTTTAAGGTGCCACCAGACTCCTCGTTGTTTTTAACAGGATTACAGCAGCTCCTGAGGGTGTCTCCATCTCTGGTGTGACTGATTAACAGGGCTTCCTGTTAGCCTTTTGGCTTCTAGTGGGGAAGTGGGCATCTTGTGGCAAAGAAGTGAGAAGTGTGTTTCCTTTCAGGAGCTGCGCAGTGTTGTGCAGCAGGTACAAGCAGAGCTGCAGGGCCAGGCTCAGCAGCTGCAGGCCCTGGAGGGGGAGAGGTGCTGTGAGATCCGGGCTCAGGAGCAGCGTGTCCAGCGTTTGAGCCAAAGGCTGGCTCACAAAGAACAGCTTCTGCAGGTGAGGTGAAAAATGATGCGACTCAGGGATTAGCCTCACCTTGGTATTTGAGTTCCAGCAGCCACGTGACCATGTGCAGCTCTCCAGGGCCTGCCGGCAACCCTCTGGCTACAGCCACAGGGAAGGACCTGTAGCTGTGGCTGATACCTCGGGCTGAGGCGCACTGGCGAGCCCTGACTGGGGAGGGAATCAGACAGAATAACACTGACCTAATCTGTGGACTCTGCCATCCTTTGAGTGTGGGGAGAAGAGAGTGAGCTGAGAGAGAGGTTATCTGACCTTTCCTTGCTCTGACCTCAGAACTCCCTGCACTGGCTCAGTAACGTTTGTGTCTGTGCTGATGTGTGCTTATGGGGCCCCTTCAGGAACCCCGGGAACTTCTGCAACTTTGGCAAAGCTCGGAGAAGAGCCCTGTGGTGACTGATGCTATGCTGGAGAAGTTGCAGCAGCGAATCAGAGACCGAGATGCTGCTCTGGAGGTAAGCACAGGACATTCCAGCACAATCTTCCCGTTCCTTTCCCCGAGCTCAGTCCCTGGGCTCCTGTGGGGTTGGGTAGGCACAGCATCCTTTGTGCTTTGCCCTCCCTTGCCCGGGTCTGGTATCCCCTGCTCTCCCTTTCCCTGGGGCTATCTCCACTTTCCTATCCCCATAGAGTGAGCTGAGTTCCCCCACCTAGTGTGAAGTAGGCTGCATGGCGAGAGAATTCAGGATGCTGTCCCCGCACAAGGGAGTCTTTCTCTATGATCTCTGCGTCACCTTTTCTCTCCCTGTAGCGAGCAATAGATGAGAAATTTTGTGCCGTGGAAGAGAAGGAGCAAGAGCTGCGACAGCTCCATCTCTCTGTGAGAGAACGGGAGCACGACCTGGAGAGACTGCGCAGCGTCCTGTCCAGCAATGAGGGCACCATACATGTAAGTGTGAGCCCCTCCCTGATGTAGTGTCCCCTGTGCAGTGCAGCTATGGTGTAGGTGATCACCAGAACTCCCGGCTCAGCTTGCCGGGCTGCCTCATCGATTCCACGGCCAGAAGAGACCACTGGGATCATCTAGTGTGATCTGCATAAAATAGGCCAGAGACCTGCCCCACAATAATTTTAGAAAAGATCTTGATTTAAAATGGTCAGTGAGGAAGAATCTACCATGACCCTTGGGAAATCGTTCCAATGGTTAATTAGCTTCACTGTTAAAGATTTACGCCTTATTTCCAAGCTGAATTTGTCTAGCTTCAGTTTCCAGCCATTGGATGGTGTTAGACCTTTCTCGACTAGGTCAAAGAGCCCGTTAAATATTTGTTCCCCATGTAGATGCTTATAGACTGTGGTCAAGTCACCCCTTAACCTTCTTCGTTAAACTAAATAGATCTCCTTGGGTCTGTCACTATAAGGCGTGTTTGCTAATCCTTTATTCATTCTCGTGGCTTGTCTCTGGTGAGTGCTTGCTTAGCATACTACCTGGCATCCATCCTCATCCCTCCCCACCAGGCAGTTTTCTGATGGCCTCCTGCACCTGGGGAGGAAAGGGGTTAAACCAATAGTTCATGTGGCATTTCTCAGCTGGATGCTGACGTGGAAGCTTTCCTTAGGAAGTGACTGTAATGGCTGTTTGGGGCTGCACAAAGGGGTAGAAGAGACTGAATAGTTTCAATCCTGTTTACTTAAGTGCACAAGCAATTACTTGGGCCTCAGTGTGTTCCTGGTTTTCTTTGTGGTCCCTAGAGCATGGAGGGCCTGCTGAAAGCCAAGACACTGGAACTAGAGCAGGTGTCAGCAACCTGCCAGAACCTCCAGTGGCTGAAAGAGGAAGTCGAGGCGAAATCCAGCTGCTGGCAGAAGGAGCAAGAGGGGATAATACAGCAGCTGCAGACCTCTCTGCACGACAGGAACAAGGAAGTGGAAGTAAGGCCCATGCTCCCTGCTGCAGTGCCTCCAGCCATTCCCTCTTGGGGTGGGATCCCTGAGCACTACTGCCAGGCCTCTGGGCCACTCACTCAATGCCACTGTGCCATCCTGCTTCCCTGGGGGGAGGGGGTGTCACACTCTGATTTGGTGTGGGTGATATGCGTGGGGGCGGGGGCAGACTCCTAGCCCTGCTCTGCTCCCCTTGGCGATCCCCCAGTGTGTCACCTTTTAAAATCTCTGTGCTCTTGGTCGCAGTGCAGAGGAGGGAGCACATCAGAGCCGATGTAAAAATATCTAAACTAGCATAGTCCTCAATTTGAGAGCACCAACAATTGCCAGCTCTGTGGAAGCAAAGGCTCTCGCTACAGAATGGAAGCACGGAGGCACGTCAGCCTCTGAGTGACATTCATGGCCCAGCCCCTTCCATATGTGCTGCAGGAAGAGCGGGGGCAAGCCAGGAAATCTGCCCCCTGGAATCCTGGCAGGCCCTTGCAATGCTGCGTTGGCATAAATGCTCCCTGTGCGTTGATTCTCTGCTGATGACTGCACGTGATCAGAGGGGTGCTCCCAGGCTGCACAGCCATTCATCTCGAAGTGCCAGGCTTCTCTGAGCATTGAGATGGAACATCTCAACCCCTTTCTCCCTCCTTTTCCCTTAGGAGCTCACCGCAACCTTGCTCTGCAAGCTGGGCCCAGGGCAGGGCGAGATTGCGGAGGAGCTGTGCTTGCGTCTCCAGCGTAAGGAGAGGATGCTGCGGGATCTCCTGAGTGACAGGAACAGACAGGCTGAAGAGCATGAGACTGAACTTCGGGAGCTGCTTCAAGCTGTGAGCGCCCGGGAGCAGCGAAGCCGAGTGAGTTGCGCTCAGAGCAGCCGCTGACCAGCGTGGCTGTGATGTGTCTGCTGTGTGGAAACTGGTCTCCGGTCTCTGATGCCATGGGGGGAGTTGCAGGAAGTGTCTCATGTTTCAGAACCACATAACTGTGAGAACACCCCCTCGCCCGTGTTAATGCAGAGAGTAAGGTTACAAATATCAACTTGTCTGTGGGAAATTCTACGGTAATAATTCTGAGAGTGCCATTTGCTTGTCCGTGTGCCCCATGGGCCTACATTGTGAAACATGGGGGCACGTCTTGTGCACCCAGGTCAGGGTTTGCATGTGCGTATTGTGGGGTTGGGGAGAGGAAGGTGTGCAGATCTCGGCTTGTGCACATTCATGGGCATTGTGTGAACACATACCATCACTGCCTGGCCAGCAATCATGGGAAGAGTGAATCTTGGAGCCCTTTCCCACAGCGGTGACACCAGGCGACCAGAGGGAAGCCCCCAGAGCCAGGTGGAGCCATCTCCCCTGCATAGAATCAGAAGGGTGGAGGGGCAGCATGGGGGGAGCTCTGGCCATTGTATATTAGCTGTATTTAACAGTCAGACTAGTACTCAGGACTATTGTGTGCGCTACCAGGGAGTTAATATTGCCACGAGAGTCTTACCCTCAGCATTGCCTGCATTCTGTGCATTGAAATCGGTCAGTTTTAAATGTCAGTGGAGTTTTGCATTGGATTTCCCTTTTTATAACAGGATTAAAAAGCCAAGCTCCCAGCTATCTCCTCACACCATTTGCCTCCCTTCTCTCCTCCGGCTCCCATCCTCGATCCTCATCCACTCTGTTCTTCCATGCCTCCTCCTTTATTGCTGCCCTCTGCAGCCCCCATGCCATTGGTGAGTTTTCACCATCCCAGTCAGAGGTTTGGTAGCACTGCCGAAGAGTTATTCAGCAAAGGCTGAGTAAGTGAAAGCAGTGGGCTGTGATGGCAGTGCTGTAGCATTTATTGTTGTGTATGCTGCCACAGAGCTCATAGCAAAGTCCCCAGTTAGGGTTGGAAAGGAGAGCTCCTGATCTCTGCTCCAGCAGCAAGTGATGGGTAAATCTGCCAGAGCAAGGAGTCGGGGCCAGGGTTTGTGCCAGTAGCCAACTGAGACCCAATATTTTGTCACCTCTGTTTCTCTCCTCTTGCCTTGCTTTCCCGCTGCGTCAGGTGGCTGCCGAGAAGATGGTGCAGGCTCTGGCAGAAAAGAGTGGCGAAGTACAATTCCTGCGCCAGCGGCTGGTGGGGAAGGAGCCGGGGAAGAACCCAGCGGCTGATAGCAGGCTCCTCCTCCAGAAAGACAAGCAGCCCTTTCAAGTAGGAATTGTGCACTGGATTGTTCTGTCCTTTGCATGCTGCCTCAGGACAGGGGAGAGAAGTGATTTGCAGTAGCAGCAGAGGGAGAGAGAGGCCTGTGGGAAGAAAGCAAATGCAGAGAGATAACAGAAGGGGGTGATGAGACACAGTGCGGGGGAGGAGTGATCGAGCCCTGGGCATGTCACATGAAGGCCCTTGGCAGCTGTTAATATTTACCATTTGTATTGCTATAGTGCCTAGGAGTCCACTCATAGACCTGGACCCCATTGTGCTAGGCACAAACAAAAAAGACCCTCCCTGCTAAGTTACCTCTGAGCCTGTTTCCCCTGCCAGCTTGGGACTCCAGAACCCTGCCTTGTTAAGCCAGACACACTAGCCTGCTACAGCACAGACCCAGGGTCTGGTCCACGCCCCCAAAGCTGCAGGCTTTAACCAAAAACAGCTTAGCAGGTCACTTGCCTCCAGTACCAGACACCCAGCTCCAATGGGATCCAAACCCCAAATAAATCCCTTTTACTCTGTGTATAAAGCTTATATAGGGTAAACTCATAAATTGTCTGCCCTCTCTGACACTGATAGAGAAATGCACAGCTGTTTGGTCCCCCAGATATTAATCACTTACTCTGGGTTAATTAATAAACAAAAGTGATTTTTTTAAGTATAAATAGGATTAAAGTGGTTTCAAGTAATAACAGCCAGAACAAAGTAAGTCACCAAGCAAAATAAAGCAAAAACACGCAAGCCTAAACCTAATACATTAAGAAACTGTTTACAGGTAAAATCTCACCCTCAAAGATGTTCCAATAAGCTTCTTTCACAGACTAGACTCCTTTCTAGTCTGGGACCAATCCTTTCCCCTGGTACAGTCCTTGTTAGTTCCAGCTTAGGTGATAACTAGGGGTTTTTCATGACTGGCCGCGTACTTTGTTCTCTTCCACCCCCTTTTATAGCTTTGGCACAATCTTTTGTCCCTCTGGATCCTCACCCCTCCTTCTAAATGGAAAAGCACCATGTTTAAGATGGATTCCACCTCTTTTCCTGGGCTGGCTTACACAAACACAGGAAGGCTTGCAAGTAAACAAACCCATTCACAGTTCATTGATTCTGAAGCACCTTTAAAGGCTTCCACTTAATGTGTTTACATCAGTAATACAAGTTTATATCTTACTCTCCTAACTCCAGACAGAGAAATAATACATTCAAATAAATAGGATGAACACACTCCGTAGATTATAACCTTTGTAATGTGGAAGCAATTTTCCACCACAGTAATAATACCTTACAAGAGACTTTTTGCATAAAATGTATGTTACATCATATTTACACTCATAAGCATATTTCCATACATTATGGAGTGCAACGTCACACCCTTTGTCACTGAGCATGAGCCAGGCTGCTTTTGGTGGAACCATTTCAATGGTTTCTTGGTGAACAAATGTCTAATTTTTGTTTGAAGTTGTAAAACATGTCATAGAGTTTAGAATCACGGAGTTTAGGCCGGAAGGGCTAGTAGGCCATCACTCCCCAGTATCTCACAATGAGCTGGAGAGACTTTCCTTAACCTTTCCCAAATCATGCCTCTGGGCTGAGCTTCACTGTTAACCTCTGAATTTTCAGTGCTGAGTTGTACAGAGAAATATCTCTGCTACGTAGCTAGCTAGTGTGGCTCAGCCCAGAGAAGTTCCTCAGAGGGCTCTGGGGGAGTGTAAACAGGGCTGACTTGGGAGTGGCTTTGTAACCTTTACTGTCATGCTCACTGTCAGCACCCCCAGGGTGTCCGATTTAGCAGGTATTTGGAAGAAGGAGAGGCACTGATTGAAGATTGTTACCCATCATGGAAAATCCCCCGGCCCGGCACTGTCGCCCATGCATGCAGTCTGTGGGCATATCTGATTCCTCTGTGTACCTCCTGCATCCAGACCATTGCTAAATCATGCCGCTTTTTCATGACAGCAGCTTTGGTTCATCCTTTCCTCTTCATTCTAGCTATTAAAGCCCTAGTCCATTCTCTGATCATCTCTTGCGCTGTTGTTGCAGCCTCTTCTCTGGTGTCCCTGCTACTTAGTCCCCCTTGGTGCAAACCAAACGCACTGGCCAAGAACCTCTTTTCCTTTTCCTGCTCTGGACACCTCTCTCTTTGGACTCCCTTTCCTAACTTCCCAGGCTTGTTTCTCACACCAGATTTAAGCGCTCAGCCCATTTGTGCTTGTCTCCCTCCATTCCTCTGGGTTCTGGGGTCCCCAAAAACTTGCAGTCCTCTGGTCAGCTCCCCCATAACTGAAAATCCCATTTGGCCAATGGTCTGTGAGACACCAGTACAGGAGCATGTGTCGTGTTTGGTCATAGCGCTGGGTGGTTAGGTCTGGAGGTGGGTGGGGGGGTCTGAACTGTGCAGGGTGCACAGGGTGATCTCTAAGGGGGGAAAATCAGGAATCGCTTTGTGTTTTCAGGAATTACTGTCAGGAGGTTGTGGGAACGCTACCACTACCAGAGTCTCCAAGGGAGAGGACAGCAAATTCAGGATGGAGAAAGGTCAGTACAGCAGCAGTTTCTCTCCAGTCCTTACGAAGGTGACGAAGGATTTTGCCATGGGGAGGACTGGCTCATGTGACAAACAGCCTGCAAAGACACCAAAGAACTCTAACCAGGAGTATTGACTGGAGTTGTCCTTCCCCAGGAGTGTGAGGCTGGGGTAAAACTCAGGGCACTCGATGACTGTGGCTTAGATTTGGGATGGGAGACTGGTGCTCGGGATTCACTGACTCAGGTTCTGGACTCCAGTGCTGAGTGGAGGAAGTTGGTGTGGGAGGGAGAGCTGGTGTTTGCTGATCACTGGGCTAATCAGAATGTCCTGCCCTCCTTGATTGGGAGGAGTGCGGTTAATCTGGGATGGAGGGCGGGCGGGGGTACTTGGAACTCTTCTCAGGGCTGGGGCCACTGGATTCTGGAGGGGAGGGCATCGGGAATGGGAATGGACTCTGGCTGGGGCGGCTGGTAGTTGAGGATCACTGTGGGAGCAGGAGCATTAGAAAAGGCCTTGAAAAATCCATCTCTGTGGTAGGGGTGTGTAACAGGGTCGGACTCACCCCTGCGGCGCCTCCTGCTGGTTTCTCCAGGGAATTAGCTCATCCAGCCTCTGGAGCGCCCTCTGCAGGCCAGTGATCCACCTGTCCACGCTGGGCCCACGTCCCTCCCAGGACCCGGTGCCCTTTTAACTGGGGTGCTGCCCCCTGGCAGTACCCCTATATCTGGGTCTCCCCTCCCCAGGGGAACCCCCAACCCACTATCCCCACCTTGCCTCAGTCGTAGGCTACTGCCAGTCACCAGCTAGCCCCCGCGCCCTGGGGCAGACTGCAGTGTAAGCCACTCATCACAGGCAAAGGGGGTTTGGACCTGCTGCCTCAGCCTACCTGTGGGCTTCCCCCACAATCCCAGTACCTAGTGGGGCCTAACCCTAGGCCACAGCCTGGGGCTTTCCTAGCCGGAGCTCCCCAGCTCCTCAGGCCCTTCCCCAGCCCTGCTCCACCTAGGTACCTGGTCAGGTCCTGCAGCCAAGCCCTTCTCTCCCTAAAGGCAGAGAGAGAGAGAGTGTGTTTTCTCCAGGCTCACTGCCCTCTTATAAGGGCCAGCTGGGCCCTGATTAACTGGCCCCAGCTGTGGCTGCCTTGCTTCAGCCCAGCTTTCAGCCTCAGCCCTCTCCCAGGGCTATTTCCAGCCCCTCCGGGCAGGAGCGGGTTCCACCCCGCTACAGGGTGCAAATGCCATCAACTTGTTAAGGATTTGAGCTCTAATTTGGAAAGCGATTCTGTTTCTAACGCTTGCAGTTAGAAAACCAGGGTGTGTCTGGTAAATGATTCAAACCCTGTGTTAGTGTCACTTCTTGGGCTGTGGTTTCCTCTCCAGGCCTGTTGGAGACGGCTGCCGAGCTGGAGAAGGAGCTTGTTAATGCCAGAGAGGAACTGGAGCTAATGGCAAGAAAGGAAAGGGAAAGCCGGGTGAGTTTGTGGGGAGACCCTGAGCATCTGGAGTCTGAGGTTTGTTTCACTCGAGACCAAATTCAGCCTAGCCTGCCTTTGAACAGTCATGCTGTGTTCATATTCCCACCCTGTCTCTCGCTCCGTGTTTGTACAGTGCCCAGCACAATGGAGCCTGGAAGCACTGAGTATTAATTATTATTTGGTTTCTGGTGAGGACCCTGTAGCAACCTGCATGGGAATGGAAGGTGCTTGCCCTGGTGTCCTGGTCAGATTCCAACTCTGGCGATTACATTCAGCCTCCCTATGTCCTCTTGCATTTTTGGTGGGATATAGGTTTCTTTTTGACGTCCTGTCACAAGCAGTGCACTGTTAAACTGCTGCTGTGTTCCATCCCAGAGGTAGCTTATTTCCTAAACTGAAACCATCTAGATCAGCGGTGTCCAATACGTTCACCACTAGCCACATGTGGCTAATAGGCTATTGAATTGTGGCTAATGCATGTGACTTTTTTATAATGTGGCTAATAAGAAAAATTCAAAACCACAAGTGTGGCTAGCATTGAATTTCTGTTGGACATTGCTGATCTAGATCATTACATTCGTGAGTAGCTGGCTTATGCTTTATCCTGGGGATGCTCTGGTTTCTGGTGTAGCGACCTTTGTGCCTCACTACTGACTAGGGCAGCAGTTCTCAACCCGCAGGCTGCTGGGCGACATGGGGTCCAGGTTCCTGGCTGCCTGGCCGCCCAGCGCAGTGGGGTCCGGGTGGTCCAGCTGGCCTGGGGCTGCCAGCCAGCTCGATGGGGTCCAGGGGCCCCGCACTGCCGAATCCAGGATTGGGGCTGCTGCCTGGTCCAGGGTCACTGCCATCCTGCTCAGGGCTCCACTCCTGGCCCCACTCTGTGAAGGGGTCTCTGGGCAGGAGGTGCTGGGCCTAAGGATCTGTGGAGGGAGGTTTGGGGGGCGGGGGATCACACTGTAGTTCTCAACCTGCAGCCCACAATGATAGATTGAGAACCACTGGACTAGGGATTGTCCCCACGTGGTGTCATAGTCATGGAGCTGACAGATTGACGCTGGTCCTTAATCTCCATGGCAATGGGACCATCAACTCCACAGGCACCTCTCTTGATGGAGGGGTGAACAAAGGGTCTGGTTATGGGGTTGCAGTGCTGACTTGATGAGACTGAAGGTAAGTTTCCTTCCTGGGCCCAGTTTGGCCCTCTTCTGCCTTTCTCAGAAATGTTGTCTTTAGCCTCAGATAGAGGCATCGTACAGCGTGTAGCAGTGTTTCACTGAGTGAAGGAGGTCTCTCATGACTCTGACCAGCACCACACCTTAGGGGCACGGGGGTGGGATGATTGGGGCAGTGGCATGGAGGGTTTATGGCATGTGTCTGGGCTCCCACACCTTAGGGGCACGGGGGTGGGATGATTGGGGCAGTGGCATGGGGGGTTTATGGCATGTGTCTGGGCTCCCACACCTTAGGGGCATGGGGGTGGGATGATTGGGGCAGTGGCATGGGGGGTTTATGGCATGTGTCTGGGCTCCCACACCTTGGGGGCATGGGGGTGGGATGATTGGGGCAGTGGCATGGGGGGTTTATGGCATGTGTCTGGGTTGCGGAGCTTTCACTGACCCCATGGTCTCTGCTCTGTAGTTGGAGCTCTCTTCTCTTCAATCTGTGGTGACGGCACAGGAGGAGGAGCTGCAGGTGCAGGCCTCAGATATTGAGTCCCTGACCAGGAACATCCAGAGCAAAGAGGACCTTATAAAGGTGGGATCACTACAGTTCTCCTGACATACTGTCTGATCATCTCTGCCTGGGGATGCTAGTGAAGAACCTCCAGTTCCCCCCACCTTGAGCCCTCTAGCTGGCTTCCAATGTACTGCAAAATGTCAGAACCAGGAAGCTAGGTTTCCATGGAGATCAGCAATGAAGTGGATGCATGAGACTCTTGAGCTGTGTTCGAGGTCTCACCCATGGATCTTGGGCTTAGCATCCTGGGCCTCACTCCATGGGTCCTGTAAAACACGAAGAGTTGGGAACCCAGGGCTCCATCTGACATCTCATTATGTAGGAGTCTCGCCAGTATTCTTCCCAGATGCTCATTTGGGGATCTCGTTACTCCTGGAGTGCCCTTGCTGTGCATCTTGGACCTTGTTTAGGAGTTCTGGAGCATGCTGGGTGCCTTGCATCCTGTCTGGAGTCTTGAGCCAGGCTCCTGTTAGCACAATGCAACAGTAAGGCTTACTCTGGGATGTTGGTGCTGCACACCCCCTGAATGTGGTTTTCTTCTGAATTGTCTGGCTCACCCTTGGAAGGGATAGGAGTTCCCGTTGTTAGAGACCCTAATCTGCAGTGTCTCTAGGGACCTTTGTAACTCCAGCTCCCACTGATTTGTATGAAGTTCAAGAGGTGTCTCCTGTTGCTGATCTCCAGCCAGCTCTGCTCTCCTTGGCTTTCAGGACCTGCAGATGCAGCTGGTTGACCCCGAAGAAATCCCAGCCATGGAGCGACTGACCCAAGAAGTCCTGGTGCTTCGGGAGAAAGTAGCCACGGCAGAGTCACAAGGACAGGAGGCTACAGGGAACAGAAGGCAACAGGTAGCGCATGCTCTGATGGAATCTCCCGCAGAGGGGATCTCCCATGGGCCGCAGGCTCAGGCCTGTTTCCAGTTCCTGCAGTTAGTGAATTCTCTATTGCCAGTTCTGCACTGTAATGCTATTGCCTGGGAGGGAGTGTGCCAGTGTACGTGCAGGTGTAAGAGGGGCTCAGACCCTCTTTGTGGCACAGATAAGTGGTTTGGATCCCCCTCAAGGGCGGAGGTCAGCCCCTCATCTCCATGACCCTGACATGACCAACTCCAGTCTCTTGGCTGGACTCTGCCTCTCACTTGTATCTAGGTGGGGGTAAAGGCCTTGCTCAGCTCCTACCTCTGGGCCTGTTGCTTTTTGCCTCTGCTCTCCCCAGCTGTTGCTGATGTTGGAAGGGCTGGTGGCGGAGAGGAGTCGTCTGAATGAAGCTCTGCAAGCAGAAAGGCAGCTGTACAGCAGTCTGGTGAAGTTCCACGCTCACCCAGACAGGTAGGGGGCCCTCGGGCTGCTCTCGTGCCGTCGCTGCCATGTCCTGCTAGGTGGAGGAACTGCACTCCCTCCGGAGCATAGGTGCCGATTCTGTGGGTGCTCCGGGGCTGGAGCACCCACGGGGGAAAATTGGTGGGTGCTCTGCACCCACCGGCAGCTCCCCAGCCCCCCATCCCAGCTCACCTCCACTCCGCCTCCTCCCCTGAGCGTGCCGCCGTGTCCTCCTTCTCCCCCGCCCCTCCCAGCGCTTGTGCTGCAAAACAGCTGTTTCACGCTGCAAGCCTTGGGGGGGTGGGGAGGAAGGGGAATGCGGCGCTCGGGGGAGGAGGAGGTGAGGCAGGGATTTGGGGAGGGGTCCAATAGGGGCAGGGAGGGGTGGAGTTTGGGCGGGGACTTTGGGGCAGGGCTGGGGCGGGGGGGGGGGGGGAGGGGGGGTTGCAAACACCCACCGGCGTGGAGAAAAGTTGGTGCCTGTGCTCCGGAGGACTTGTTGAAGTTGAAGCACAAGCATGTCCGTGCCTGTGTGTGCTGCAGAAGGGCTGACCCGGTGTGAGCAGGGAACTGTCCAGTGGGCGGCTGTTGGGGAGTGGCTGATTAAAGGCAGCATCCTTCCCATGGCAGAGGAGATCACATGAGGCAGGTGAGACAGCAGGAGTTAATCACACCCCAGAGCTCTAATGCGCCTTTCAGATTCTCTCTCCTCTCCCCTTGATTTCTCCCTGCCCCCTTGACTTCCCCTCCCTTGCCTCCTGACATCTCAGAGAGGCTGCACGTCCCTTTTGTTAAATCATTGATCTGAAAATTGCCTGGGGCTTCTAGTGGTTTGTTCAGGTCATTCCCCTCCATGATAGCGTGACTGAGGTTGCTACCCTCCACTATGTGAACCCTGTGCCTTCCAAGGTGGTGGTGGGGAGCTGAGCAGTCTGCGGGGCTGAAGGAGCCACACACACGTGGAGTTTCTCTTGTTACTTGGGTCACTGGTGATAACTAGCGATGGCCAGGAAGCCACCATCCCTCCCCTGACTTCCCAGGGGATTGGGAGTGAATCTGGGGGAACTGCTCTGTGGGTGTACGAGTCTGACCCATGTGGGGGGCGGGTGCTGGGGCCCGGCGCCTGCGGCTGGTTCTGGTAAAAGTCAGAAGAGAAGCGGAAGGGGCCGATGCTGGATCTACCTCTGGAGCACCGATGAGCAGTGCTCTGAGTAAGTGGTTAGACGTGAGCTGGCACTGCTCTGCGTCCTTACTGGTGTGAACATTCTCTGAAGCCTGTCTAACCCTCTTCCCTTTTTGTATGACGTGCCTAATTAGCCCCGAGAGAGGCCAGACTCTGCGGGCGGAGCTGGAGGGGGCCCAGGCGCTCCGTGGACGACTGGAAGAGGCTCTTGGCAGAAGCATGGAGCATTTGCACAGGCTGGAGACCCTGGGTGCCTTTGGAGGTGGGGAACAGCAGAGTGTGAGAGTCCTACCCCAGCATGCCTTCTGAGCTCTGGCCTTCACCCTGCCACCTGCCCTGGATGGAAACTGGTCACTAACAGAGCAAGCCTGGCTGACTGACTCTGGGAGGGTTGACTTGTTACTAATGATACGATAGTAGTGGTGCATTTAGAGCTGCCCTGGAAATGGCGATCCATGCAACCCACGTGTGTCTCGTCTATGTACCTGTCTCTGGCCCTTCAGGGGAGGTTATGAAATGTATTTGCACAGTTGAGTCATTCCATTTTAGTGGATCTCCCCCCCCCCCCCCTCCATCTTTCTCCTACTCCTCCCTTTGTTCCTCTCCCCATGGGCCAAATAAAGATTCCCTCCCTGTGGAAGCGATTTTAAATGTTCTGTGCCATCTCACAAATGCATGGGTGGTGGTGTTTTTTTTTATTTCCCCCAAGTCTTTCCCAGTCAGTTAAGTGCTGCTCATAGGACAACGGCTGCCTCCGCAACCGCCTGACAGAGTAAAGAGAGAGCAAAGTGTCTGAGGAGAAGCAAGTTCTCCCTTGCAGACAGAGCTGGGCCCTTTAACAAGGACAGTGGCAGCCAGAGAGGAGGGGATGGTCGTTTTGTCACCAATGACCTGGCCAACCAGGGCCTTTCTTGGTAGTTCTTCTATCACTGATGTTGACAGTTGGCCTAACAAAGAAATGACCCATTTTAGGCTACAGCCAGCTTCAGCTCCTGTGGAAGCCTTGACGGGAATCTTTTCCGTTTCTGTGGTTGAGACAGTCGCTCTACCAGCCTTGAACCGTGACTCATTCCTCCTGGGCTAGGCTTTGCCCCCAGGGGTTGTAAGCGTCAGCAAGCTCCTCTGTGCAGCAAAAGGAAAGAGTTCCCAGCCTCTCAAGACAAAAGGGCTGAGGCTGGGTTGGGGTGGCAAAGCCCAGTCTGACCTGGCAGGGCCTGTTCCTCTCAGGGTGGCATGGGACATGACGACTCTGCTCTGTGTTTTCAGCTTGTGCATGTCCCTCCAGTCCGCTGCTTTGAAAACTTGAGGTCAGGCTGCAGGCCCCCTCTGGGCATAGGCGGCTCTATGCTGTTTTGAAAGTGGGCATTTCCATTCATGAGTGCAATGTCGATTCCAGGGCCTCTGTTTCTCTTTCCTAAAGGTATTCCTACTGCCCTAAACCAGGAGAGCCAAACCAGCAGGGATTTCCCACACCAGCTTTTCAGCGGTCATCCCTTATGAGTGGCAGAGGGGAAATCTACCCCTTCTTACGTTCTCTGTGAGCAGGGGTGGGGCTAGTACATCACTTAGCCACCCATTCTCCGTCTCGCACACATGTTTATCTGGACCATCCTCTCAACAATGAACAATAACATGAGGCCTCAAACTGGGATGGCAGAGCAGCCAGGGCCGAGGAGCTGCAGTTCCTTTCAGTGTCCTCATTCCCTGCACGCTGCCTCGTTCATGTACAAGGGATAGAGCAGCTCTCCTGCTTCTGGCAGGAGGAGACCAAACCATTCATGTGTCTTAACCCTCTTCCCCACTATGTGCGTTACACCCTTGAGTCTAGGCAGGGATGGAAAAGCCCTGGCTAGATGTGTCCGGGTCATCTCCCCCTAGCCAATTCAGGACTTTTTCCAATGCGTGTTTACTACTGCTTGAATGTGCTGATCGATAGCCATTCCACTGCTACTCTGGGGGCTGCTTTCGCAGCCTGATACATTTCATTGCAAGGAAGTTTCTCTTAGGGAAAATCTAGATTAAATATTTTCTTAATTTCATCCCATCACTCCTTGTTATATCTGTGTATCACACTGTCTCCTCTCTCTCTCTCTCTCTCTCTCTCTCTCTCTCTCTGTGCTGTTTACACCCTGCAGATATTACTGTTGTGTTTCCCCCATAGGCTAGGTCTACACTAACCCCCCCTGTCGAACTAAGATACGCAACTTCAGCTACGTTATTAACGTAGCTGAAGTCGAAGTACCTTAGTTCGAACTTACCTGTGGTCCAGACGCGGCGCGCAGGCTCCCCCGTCGACTCCGCCTACTCCGCTCGTCGAGCTGGATTACCAGCGTCGACGGCGGAGCACTTCCTGGTTCGATTTATCGCGTCTTGACAAGACGCCATAAATCGAACCCAGAACATCGATCCCGCGCCTCCGACGCGAGAGGTAAGTATAGACGTACCCTTAGCCATCCCAGACAGTTTGAGCTCTTTTAATCTTTCCTCATCAGTCCAATATCCTGCTAACTCTATCACCCCTCTCTGAACTGATTCTCTCTCCACTTTGTCAGTATCTGGTAATGTGCCCAGAACAGAATGAAGTCGCATCAGTATGGCCTAATGGACCGGTGCTGTGGTAATGACAGTTTTTACATATGCAGCCCTGAGCTGTCACTGCATTGTTTTCTTTTTCCAGTTTTGTCACACTGCAGCCTTGTGTCTGATTTGTTTCTTACAGCATCCTGGCTTCCTAGCACACCCTGGAGCTGGGGTTTGGACTGTTTCCCCCAGATGTTAGCTTAGTTCTTTCCAAGCTCTATATGTAAAGGATTTTTTACAAACCCTTTTAGCATAGTTATTCTCATAAATCCCTGGGAGGTCGGGCAGTGCTGTTAGCCCCCTTCTACAGCTGGGGAACTGACAGAGATTAATTGATTTGCCCAAGGTCATTCAGGAAGTCTGTTGCAGAGCAGGGGACTGAATTAGGGTTTTCTCAGTCCTGGGCTAGTCCCCTAACCACTAGGTCGTCAATCTTCTGAACCGTATATTTTCTGCCTGGAGTATGTCTTTCTCCTGACCCTCCCCCATATTAGTTTCATCTGAATTTCATTCCTTTGCTGCCTGTGCCCCCATTCCCAGCCTAAATAAAGATAGGCTGTAGCTAAGCCTAGTCACTGCAGCACCCCATTGTACCCTCCATCCTGCACTGCTATTGTGTGGGCTAGCATAACCTGAGTCATTAACCTTTCTGTATGGCCCTTCTGACCGCTTTCTGTCCACATACTAGTATTTATACCAAAGCTGACTTCAGTTCTAAGAGTATGGTGATGTGAGAGAGTATTGCATGCTTTATGAAGTCCAATATAGTGTCTGCTACATCCCCCTTCGGCCACTGAGCCTAGTGAAAAAAAGCACTCAGCTTTGTGTGGCAAAATCTTGATGTACCAATGCATGGGTCCTGCTTGCTCATGATTCCGATAGCTGAGAGATGTTTGGTGGTTTCTCCCATGCTCCATTATTTTACTGTCAGGGTACAGAAGGAGAATGGCCAGATCCCTTTTCTTTCCTTGCGGGGACATGGTGGAGCATTTGCTTTTCTCCAATCTTCTGATCCCTCCCTATTTTTTGGATCAAAAATTGAATTCCTGGCAGCCCACAGTGACCACCTGAGAGCAGCGGGGAGCAGAGTATGTAGGCCCTGATTCTTGTGCCAGTCCTGGTTCCCAGGTTATCCCAGAAGCCATTGCAAAGGTAGATGGTGGAGTCTAAACATTCCTGTGTAGCTGCAAATAAACAGCTGGTCCATTGACTAGCTGACCCACAGGCCAAGAGAGGCCGTCTCCTTGTTAAAAGGTGCTATCTTCAGTCTGTTTGCGTTCCCTGTAGCCATCCCCATCGGTACACACTGCTCTTAAAGTCTCTTGTGCCAGCCAGAGTGCGGGTACCATGCTTCCCACTCAGAATGGCAGCATTTACACTTGCTACACTGGTGCAAGGCAGAGGGAATTGGGCCCAGAGATGGCAAAGGTGGAGAGATTCATGGATTCTAAGGCCAGAAGGGACCAAATATGTGACCCAACAGTTACCTGGTAGGTTATTTTTAGCCCATCCACTGCCACCCTCCCTTGGGAGCCTCTGTGGAGTTCTTCCCTGTGAATAGTGTCAGCGCTTTGTCCAGGCCAGTGTAAATCCCAGCAGCGATGGGGCTGCTGTCCCAGGAAGTCTATTCCATGGTCTAAGGACAGATCTCCATGGCAAGCCTTCCTGGTTGTTTCAATTCTCCTTTTTAAAAAGCTGTTGCTCCTCCCCCTCCCCTGGCCTGGATAATTCCCCTCTCCGCAGGGTGTTTGCACCCTTCAGGTGTTGGTAGATTCCTACCATGTTCCCCCTTTTTGTCACCTAAAGGAGCAGTGCATATTGGGCTCTAATGGTACAAAGAATCCTTTATGGCATGCTCAGGTCCCATTATTCTGGGCATCAGGCAGCCCCAGCTGCAGAAACGCCCTGCTTAGCTGCATTCCTTGTCTCCTTGCTCCAGTTCTCAGTAGCTCTCGGGTGATTGCCTGTTAATGACTCACCACTTTCTGTCAAACACAGTAGGCTAGTTTCACACACACCAGGGTCCCATATCTCCCTGCTTTGCACATGCAGCTCCTAATCCCATTGGGTTTTCCTTTGCAGCCCCATCCCATTGCAAACTCATTGCTGGCTTGTTTCATCCTTGTGTTCCTGTTGCCATAACCTCCCACTGGATACTTTTCTCCCTTCCAGCTGTCTTGGTTTTTCATTTCTCAGAGATGACTCTCCTTGTGTTATTTCCTGACCACGTTTTTAACCTCGGAAGGGACCTCTTGAGCGATTTCTGTTTCCTCTGGAGCGTAGGCCACATCCCCCTAGTCGCTGTGATCTGGGGGTTCTATCACAGCTGTTTGCTCTTCCCTCATCATTCATGGATGTGCTAAATAAGAGCAGACAGAGTCCTAACCGAGCAGCACTCCACTGGAGTATGGGTGGATCTCAGCGCGCGTGTCAGAGAGAGTGAATCTGAAGGACGTTCTGAGACCAGCCTTGGTGTCCACCCAGCTGTCCCCTCCCCCAAAAGCAGGATTGCAACTCAATGGGGCTCAGACTAAGGCGGTGGCAATATTCGGTATGAAGTGTCTTTATGCTAATGCTGGAAGCTCAAAACTTCAACTGAGCCAGCTGAAATACTTGGCTTGGTAAAAGGAGGTCAGTGGTGTGAGCATCTCATGGCATTGGGTGACCCTGACTCCCGGCTGTGTGAGAGAGCTAGGTTAGACTGCTGGAGAGGACAAGCTGTGCTATATAAAAAGAAACCATACATGGTATGGAAAGATTGCTCCATACAGGAAATGACCAAGGGCTGGGGTCTATTACTTTAAAAATTCTAGGGGCCAGAACATAAGAACGGCCATACTGCATCAGACCAAAGGTCCATTTAGCCCAGTATCCTGTCTTCCAACAGTGGTCAGTGCTAGATGCCCCAGAGGGAATGAACAGAACAGGTAATCATCAAGAGATCCGTTCCCTGTCGCCTATTCCCAGTTTCTGGCAAACAGGGCTAGGGACACCATCCCTGCCCATCCTGGCTAATAGCCATTGATGGACCTATCCTCCATTAACTTATCTAGTTCTTTTTTGAACCCTGTTATAGTCTTGGCCTTCACAACATCCTCTGGCAAGGAGTTCCACAGGTTGACTGTGTTGTGTGAAAAAATACTTCCTTTTGTTTGTTTGAAACCTGCTGCCTATTAATTTCAGAAGGACACAACTGGTGCACTGCAGGGTTCCCAGGTGCGGTAGCAACAAGGGACCAGCTTGGCTGGTGTGCCTCCATGCAGCCCCCTTGCCCTCAGGGGAGCTGCGTTGATGTGCACCAGCTGAAACTGCTCCAATGGTCCGAATATGTTCAGAGATGAGGGAAATCACAAAACTGGGCCTGCTCCTGCTGCCTTTAACACTGATGGGAGCAGAACAGGCCTTTTGCTACTACCACTTAGTCCTCTTCTGTTAGGTGCTACAAGTGCAATCTCAGCTGGGCAAGGTTTTGCAAAGCAATTTGATACCCTGTCTGCCTGCTTTTTAGACCCCCATATTGGTGCCTGCCTGGCCAGGTGGTGAGCTCTGTAGCTAAGACTCTGTAGTAGAGGTGCAGAGAGTTTGCGGAAGCACAGGAAAGCCGGTAAAAGCTATGGGCCTGACTTGTGAGTGCTGTGGAGGTGCAGGAGGCTCATAAAGCTGCTTTAATTGGCTACCTGTACCTGAGCATTCCCCTCTGTGCAGGAGGAAAGCCCAATGTGCAGAGAACCCTTGTAGCAGATCAGTCAGGTGCCCTCTTGCAGCCCCCCCGCTCCTGTGACGTGCTAAAGGGGGTGTGACCGAAGCAGCGCATTCCTCCAGCTATTCCCGGCTACTGAGTGGCCCCTGGAGGATGTGGACAGTGGGGAGCAGGTTAGGAGAGCCTTGAGGTTTCTCTAAGAGTGGGGCCATCCAGCACCTCGCTAGCCCCAGCAGCAGGATACTGCCCCTTTGCTCTTCTCCAGAAACAGCCATCCTAGTGGTAGGACGCCAGCAGGCTGCTTCGGTGCGGGACACCACGTTCCCAGGGGCCGTGGAAATGGGGAAAGCGTCGCACTTAGATGGATTTATTGGCATGACTCTTCAGACAATGATAGTGAAAATCATCCCAGTGCGGCCTTGCCAAAGACGAGTTTATGGAGCAGCCAGGGGAAGCTTGAGTGCAGTAAATCGTCAGGGCTGGCTGGTATTGGCCGAGGGTCAGAAGGGAATGATGTGTGAAGATATGAATATTCACTGTGGGGCTTGATCCTGAAATGCGCTGAGGTGGGGAGAGCTCTCACCTTTTCCTAAGGCCCAGGAGCCAGGGAGAATACACCAAGGGCCTTGTATGCTCCTCACCTGCTGGGGGTCCCAGAGGAAATTACTGGGGAGACCCTGGTAATGCAGCTGCTTCAGAGGTTCTTTCTCGCAGGTTTGGCTACAGGAGGGCCCACGGGGGATCAGGCTCCCTGAGTGCGGCTGGGCAGGAAAGCAAACATGGGGACACTGCAGAAGGGGAACCTGGCAGAGCTCGCGCTGAGTGCAAACGATGCTCGTCCCCGTGCAAGAGAGTGCAAGGAACATGACATGCCCCCGCAGCTTTGCGGAGGGCTGCTCCAGGATGTGAAGTTCAAAGAGACTCTGGACGGGGCTTGTTCAGGGCTTGCAGAGGGGCAGGCTAGCCAAAAGAGGGCTTTGCTAATGCACTAGGGCAGCAAATAAATTGGAGTAAGTATTGAGAAGGGGAAGGAAAATGTTGGGGCTAGGAAACTGCTTTTTAAAATCTCACTACGTAAACTTGTTTGGCCCATTAGGCAGTAAAGGAAACCCTTCTGATAATTAGTGATCGCTGCAGAGCAGAGAGGGAATGCCAGTGAGTCCAAGTCACCTGCATCCTAGATTAATAGGGAAATTAACAAGTTTACTGAATCACGGCTAACTCTTTGAACAAGCATGGGGAAAAGCCAGTGTGGATCCAATCTTCAAGTCAGGAAAAGGAGAGCAGCCCTGCCAATTACCAGCTGGTAAGTTCAACTTCTTTCCCTAGCAAAATGTTGGACCAGATATTAAGAGGGAAAAGATCTGTAAAGATGGAAGGGATATTGGAACCAAGAGCAATAAGCAGCAGGGGAGATTTCAAGCAATGAATCCTCAGAATGCCAGTATAGTGCTTTGTTTAGAGACATCCGATACCCAGGTAGACTGCAGCAGGCTGTACTTATGTGGGTATGAGAGGGAGAGAGTGAGTTCTCAGTGCTCAAAGAAACTCCAGCAGAGTCCTGCTGGTAACAACCACGTCTAAACTGTAGTAGCTGGCATGAGTCAGACCCTAGCATCAGAGAACCAAAAGGTAGAAACGGCAGCAGGTGGGGCTGGGAGGTGGTTCCTAGTAGGGTACGGATCAGTGTTAGGGCTGGTTTTGTGAATGAGCTGGACTAGCAGGAAATGACCCTGACATTTGCAGTGATACTGTACTGGCAGGCCGTGTGAAAATCAGCTGCTGTTAGAATGGCACTTAGGCCAGTTTAAACAAAGACTTGATCTGGAGAATGCAACTCTAATGCATCTTGGGCAAACTATTGGGTCCTATTTCATGGGAGTGAGCCATGGAGAAAGTGTAATGCCAACAAAGAGTGGGGGGCTCAAGTGGGTGAGACAGACAGGTTTGTATCTGAAATGGCTGGAAAGCACCAGTGTGAATAGGCACTGCCTATATGACTGTGATGGAACAGAGAGGAGATGGTCCCTCATGGCTCCACTGAGACGGCAGGAGGAATCCTGGGACAAGTTCAGGGCCCTGGCTGCTACAGCTCCTGTGTGCCACTCCAGTGGGACATGGGGGTCTGAAGGCAAGGGGGGAGGAAGCCCCCAGGAGCTTCCCCCAGTGCAGGGCCAGCTATGAACCTTTGCTGTCCCCTCATTCCCCAGCCTAGGGGTATGCGAGGAGCAAGAGAGGGTGTGGTGGTCAGAATGCTCTGAGCTCAGGCAGGTTTGATCTGCACAGCAGCCTGCAGCCAGCTGAGAGAGACTGTGTAAGTCAGAGCTGGGGGGAGACAGCTTAAACTCACTGGCACCCACGTTTCCCTTCCTGGGTGTCTGTCCTGCTGGGTATAGACCCCTCCAAACAAGAAGTATATAGGCTGGTTAGTGCAGAGGGCAGCAGGCCTGAGTCAAGCGCCTTAGCATGGAAGGATAAAAATAGCGTGTTTTGTAATAAAACCTCTCTCTACCATTTCTAACTATAGGCTGTCTGTGAAATATTTGGCCTATCCAGAATACATGGCACATTCATCCTCAACTGGACAGTGCTCAGCACTGGCTGCTGGAGTCCTGATTCAAGCGATTCAGAGCCCTCTGAATTTTCCCTAAATAATCCCTAAACCTGCCTGCCAGAAGCTGGGACTGGATGACCAGGGATGGATCACTCAATACATTTCCCTGTTGTGTTCACTCCCTCAGTGTTGGAAGATAGGATACCGGGGTAGATGGACCTTTGGTCTGAGCCGCTATGGCTGTTCTTATGTTTGCCTTGAAGTCCCAAAAGTGTATTTTACTTACACTTGTATATGGAAAAACTCCCTAAGGGGCTCTGCCCTCATTAAAAAATAGGGGGAGAGGATAGCCCAAGGCCAAGACCAATGGTGCAAGCTTGATGCTGTTGAAGTCAGTTTTGAGTTCAGCGGAGCCAGGATTTCTCCGTCAGCATGAAGAATGGCCGCTGCAGAAAGTTTGGGCATGTGAAAACGGAGCTCTGTGGAAACTTGCCACTGTAACTCTAGCGGGAGCAAAGGAACGCAAGCCATTGAAATAGACTGATTGGAGAAGGCAGCAGAGCGTTGAGTTGGGGGAGTTTGCTAATGACAGTAGAAGGCAGAAGGGAAGTGCCTGACAAGGCATGTTAGCGACAATAGACTGGATTTTTCAGCTCTATTGATGGTCTCTGAATTGGTGGGATCCTCTGAGGATAGCGATGGAGAAGCTGTCGGAGGTGGCTCCAGAGAGCACCTGGCCAGTGTACAGTTAGCTAGGATGCATGAGTACCTTGGAACAGGGACAGAACTGGGCTCAGCTTTGATAGACTTGTAAGAAAAAATTAACCGAAATGGTGCCCGTCCCAAGACAGGCTGCAAAGACGGCTGGGTGGGGCGAAAAGGGAGGCTTGGAGGAGACTCGATTGAGATATTGAACATCGTGAAGGGAAGTTTAGAAGTTCAACTGGTCCCTCTGCTCATTCTTCCTCACATTGCAAGACCCAGGGAGTTTTCCTGCTTAAATGATGTTAAATTCAGAGCAAAGAAAAGCTCTGTTCACACAGTTTCTGAATTCGCTGCCTGTACATCAGAGTCTAGAATCTGTGAGTTTATGGACCAGGAGCTAAAATAAATGTAATCAAATCTCATGCTTCAGGACATCAATTTAGCTTCTGCTGAGGCCAGGCAGCAGTTCTCACCATGTGTGACACTGACAATTAGCCAGGTGCTGTGTGGGAGGCGTTGCCTTCCCCTGGAATCCCCAGTATTGCTTTAATGGCAGAGGATGGGTCCCAGACTTGGCAGCCCACTGGCCAGCTCTGCTCCTGTGGAGTGGGAAGGACTGGAGAGTGCTTGGTATGCCGTGGTCAGCAGAGGTAACTGCCCCACCCTGCTCCAGCCATTGGGGGTGGCTCTGCCCTGCTGCCCACCAGGCCACTCCCCATAGCCGCAGTGCTTCGCGCACAGAGGGCAGGGCAGTCAACCTTCACCCAGGCTGCAGGGTCTCCTCTCCCATTAACATATCCCCTAACTAGGCTCAGATAAAGCCCTGGGCCCCCCTTGTGGGACAGACAAGGGTGTCTCCCCCAGCACCCTCTGTGGTGCAGGGCTGGGCACTGCCCCGTGTCTGACCTCCCAGTTCTGGGGCTGGAAACGGCTGCTGCCCCCTCCTCACAATACATAGGAGGATCTGGGGCCACCTCCCTGCACCCATGCCGAGAGCCAGGGTGGGCAATGGGGCGGAGGGAGTCAGAGCCTGGGGACTACCCTGTGTGTTCGGCCCCCAGACCAGCTCTTGGGTGCGACCCCCTGAGAAGCTGGGGACTCTGCTGGGTGGGCAAGAGGGGCTAGGAAGGGCAGGTGGGTGAGGAGCACAACCATCTCCAGCCAACCTTGGAGCAGCTGCACCCCCCTTTCCAAAAACAAAGACCCCGGGAGTGGCTAGGAGTGTGCCCTGGTGAGTGAGAGCCTCCGATACAAGAAACTGGGGCTCCCCACCTTGTAACTTGAGAAGCAGCCGGGGACTGGGGGAGGCTGAGGACCCTGCCCCCCTGGCAGTGATACCCCATGAGAGGCTGGGGCTGCCGTGACCCCTGGCTGAGCCAACAGGACTAAAGCAGAGCAGCCATACCATGCTCTGCCAGCCTGTGGAGGGAGGAGAGCCCTGTCAGCCGCATGGCAAGGACAGCACTCCCCTCCACCGGTCTGCCCTCAGCGCTGTTGGTGCTAAACATGGGCGATCCGGCCTGGGGGCGATGGACGGTGTGCAGCACGGATGCTCAGGTGGCTGAGTATTTGCTGGGGCCAGTGTTTGAGGATGGCTTCCTGTGTGGTTCACTCTGCCCTGTCACCTCTCTCTTTGCTGCTGAAATTGGAGCAGGCGGAGCCAGGTCCGCGGCATGTGGGAGTCGGTGTCGATCTGTCAAAGGCAGCGGAGTGGTGCTGATTTGCACTGGTGGAGGATCAGGCCCAGCGCTGCTGTTTCCTGCTACTGACTCCAAACCTCCCTAAGATGTTCACTCCCAGCACTGGCCTGTTGCTGGGCTCCTGGCTTCCTTGGGACCAGCCGGTGACCTGTCAGTTCCTGGCTTTTCCCTTCCTGTCCTGATGGGTCTTGCCAAGCTCTAGGCAGCCGGTGTCAGGAACCACAATTGACAGGCAGAGCAGAGTCTGGCGGAGCCTTGGTGGTAATGAGGCTTGGCGCTGTTGGGCAGAAGAGTGCCTGGAGGCTGAGAGAAGCCCTTGGCTGTGCGGTGAGCTGTCGGGGGTGAGGGCATCAGGGAGCAGAGATCGTGTAACACAATTATTATAATCTATTAGTACTGCAGTAGCACCTGACAGCTCCAGTCCTGACCCAGAGGGTTATTGCAAAGGTTTGGTTGGGGTCCCATTGGGTCCCCTATTCATCACTTCCCCTCTCCCTTTTGGACCAGACCCCTCTTGGCCAATCAGTGTGCCTGCCGTTTTATTCTGCTTGTCATTGAACTGTAACGAGGCCGTGCAGTGACCCTGGGTCCGCGGCACATGCTACACTGGAGTCCTTGCCTGGCTAGCACCCTCCCCAGGGCCTTGGGAGCAGTGTTCCCTCTAATTTTTCCCACCCATGTGTGGAATGAATTTTGTTATGTGCACCAATGTGGAGGTGACGTGTGACAATCACCTTCATATCGGTGCACATAACAAAATTCATGTGGTGGGGGTGAGGCTGAGGGGTTCCAAGTGTGGGAGGGGGCTCAGGGCTGGGGCAGAGGGTTGGGATGCAGGGGTATGAGGGCTCTGGTTGGGGGTTACGGGCTCTGGAGTGGGGCCGGGGGTGAGGGACTCAGGGCTGGGGCAGAGGGTTGGGATGCAGGGGGTGAGGGCTGCGGCTGGGGGTGCAGGTTCTGAGGTGGGGCCGGGGATGAGGAGTTTGGGGTGTAGCAGGGAGAAAGGGCTCCCCCCAACCCTCTCCCTGCAGCAGCACCTGGGCTGGGGGGGAGAGGCGCCTCTCCCTGTCGCGGCAGCTCTGGGACTGGGGCTGTAGGATAGGTGCCCCTCCCACAGCCCCCGCAGGACTGGCCGGGGCTAGGTTCAGGGAGGGGTGCCCCAGCCGCGACAGGCCTGGGCCAGGTTCGGGAAGGGTGCGACAGGTCCAGGCCGGGTCACTGCAGCTGGATCTGGGCACAGCCACCCAGGTTTATATCGCGCTGCTCCAGCCGCAGTTGGGTCCGGGCTCGACATGCCGCCACGGCTGGATCCGGGCCGCGCTGCCCCAGCCGCATTCGGACCGGGGTAGGGGTACCCCAGCTGCGGCAGGTCCAGGCTGTGGCATAGTTGGGGCTGGAGTGCCACTCCAGCCATGGCAGGTTGGAGGTCGGGCTAGGTTGGGGCCAGGGGAAGGGCGCCCCTCCCCCAGCCACGGCTGTCCCTGGGCTGATTCCCTGAGCACCTGCATGGTGCTAAATGGGCTGCTGTGTGGCGGCACGGCCACGCAGCTTACAGGGAACTTAGCTTGGGAGCTGCTTGCCTTCCCTCTCAGGCTCCCTGCACCGAGGCGAGGCCATTCAGGCATGGGGGGAATTGCAGGGAGCTGGGCAGGAATGGGCCTCGTGCATGGCATTGTGTGTGTGGGGCGGGGGAGGTGGGGTGCATGCAACTCTCGCTTGCTGGGAAAGGGCAGGAATGTGCACAGGGCATCTCCTGCAGAAGGGCCCATGGTCCTGAGGCTCTGGGAAGCCGGGAATTGGGCCTAGCTTGCCGGTGGCTGGCTGTGTCAGAGGGCACCATGGGACGTGGATTGCCGGGGTGAGTATTTTCCTGGGCAGGGCTGGGTCAGCCTCACTTACTGCTGCTCCAGCCCAGAGGCCGTTCGGGGAGTGCAGGTCGACGTCCCTGCAGCGTGTGCAGCCCCGGCTCGGAGGGCTTTCCCAGTGGAACGCTGTCCAGGGAGCCCCAGAGCCCTATGGGGGTGCCTGGCACAGGGAGGGAGTGGGGCCATGTCCCAAGGCGGGAGCAGCTGGCCTGGCTCAGTCCTTTGTTTCTAGCCACTGTGGGGTCTTGGCAGCGTCCCCCACACTGGGCAGCTGCAGAGCGGCTGGGCTAGTGGGAACGCTGATGAGGGTGGGTCCTGGGTTGTTCTTGCTCTGAGTGCTTCATGGCCTGGTGTCTCTGCTAGGTCAGCCTGGACGGGAGTACGCCGAGGAAGCCAGTGCTGGTGGCATCGAGGGGGAAGCACTGCCCAGAGCTGCGAGCCAGCAGGTGAGTCCAAGAGATGCGCCGCTCTGCTGAGGTGTTGCCGGAGCTCAGCCAGAGTGAGGCAGCCAGGGGATCTCCTGGAAGGACCCAGGACAGATTGCCTTGGAGCTGTGCAGCTGACCTGAGACTTGCTCATTGCTAAACAGCTGTGAGTCAGGTTAGCTGCTTTGACCAGCTGAGAACCGAGGCCTGGTGAAGAAATCCAGCAGGAACCAAAGGCCTTTGGGTGCAGCTTGCAGGGTCAGTGCTTTAAAGGCCACCCTGGGCACCGTCTAGCCCTGCCCCAGGCAACTCAGTGACCATTGCAGATTAGCCCTTTGCAATAACCTCTCCTATTGCAACACACTTCCCCTCCAGACCAGCCAAGGGCTCCCTGAGAACATCCCGGTGGTCAAGGCAGCACAGCTAGATCTCCTCACCCCGGCTCCCCTGGAGAGGGAGAGCAGCCTGCAGGAAGAGCTACTCCACGTCAGAGCCAAGAACCAGCAGCTCCTGGAGCAGAAGACGAAGGTGGAAGGGGAGCTGTGGGAACTGAAGACTCTGATGGAGGAAGCCGGCTTCTCATCTCTCTCTCCCATCAGGTAGGACAGGCCGACGCAATTCGGGCATGAGAGCCTGGGGTTATAAGAGCATGTGAGGGCATCAGGCTGCAGGGCAAGGAGGAAGCACAGACTCTGTGTTACCCCCACACTTTAGGGCACTTCACCGTTACCCTTCTGTGGGCTCAAGTCATAACCCGGTTAATTTAGGCACTTCCACCCTTACCCATTTCCTAGGGCTCCAGGCAAAAGGCACCTGCCCATAAGCATTTCCTAGAGGTCAGGGCCTAATCTTCTGTGGGTTTGTGGGGCCCTTTGCCAGGGCCTTACACAGTAATAGCCTTAACCTCTCTTTATTAACAGTCGTCAAAACAGAATGCACACGCTAAGCATACAGGGTTCACCACTCCCAATAAGGCAGACAGACTTTTCCTGGTGGCCAGTCAGGATCAGGTCATCCAGGGACTCCAGCTTCTCCACGGTGTGATAAGCAGGGCAGAGCCGTAACTAGGGATTTTGGTGCCCGAGGCAGTCAGGGGCGTAGAAGGGTCGCCGAATTGCCACCGAAGCCAGCGGACCGGCGGACCGGTGGACCTCCTGCAGGCATGCTGCCGGACGCTGCCTGACTGCCGCCCTCACAGCAACCCTTCTGCGCCCCTCAGGTATGCGCGCACTCCTTACGGCTCTGTAGCATGGTGTTGGAGTCTGGCAGCTCTGATCTTGGGCTCTGTCCTGGGGTTAGGTTCCAGAGAACTTCTGTTTGGACCCCAGTTTATATAGTTACATTTGAGTCCTGCTTAGCTCTGCCTTAACCAATCATTTTAAACTAAAGTCCTACAAAACTGTAAAAAGAACGAGGAGTACTTGTGGCACCTTAGAGACTAACAAATGTATTTGGGCATAAGCTTTCATGGGCTAGAACCCACTTCATCAAATGCATAGAGTGGAACATACAGTAGAAGGATATATACACACACACAGAGAACAGTGTTTTTCTCCCATCCTAGCCCATTACAAAACAGTTCTTTACCCAATCAGACCCCACCACCTTAGTTGATTTAAATTTTGCAAAATTAGTAATGCAACAGACAGAAACAATCAAAGAACCAGACAGGGACCCTACAGATAGAGACGAGAGGACTGTAAAGTCAAACAATAAAGAAATAGAGATTTCACAATCACAGCTGTTGATAAGTGATTCCTTGCCAGGCAGAATGCATCAAACAAAGTTTTCTTAAGACCTGCTTCTTTATCTGGTGATGGTTGGTGCTATTAGGATAGGAGCCTCCTTAACAGCCCTTTATATTGTTTTTATGTAATTTAGATAGAATGTGAGGATGTGACTCTCTGCTTCTTAGCTCATGGCTGCTGCTCTCCTAATGTGGCTGCTGCTGCTAACTGTAGAAAAAGGCCTCAACCCTTACAATCCTCTCCTTAATGACGCTTTTACCAAAGCCGTCATGACGATTACAGGAGTCCAATACTCAGACCTGTTGAGCTTGATCTTGCCTCCTGGGTATAATTACCAAGGGCCTTATTTGACTTTGTATACCAGCTTCTTTTATTCTCTGAACAATTCTCTTCATCCAGCAAGCCAAAGCTATTATGCTCACTATTAGAGCCACTTGGATTCCAATGATCACCACAATGGGGTGAACCATTATACTTAGCATACCAGTTGCAGAAGGCGACCACCCTAATAGTGTTTCCCAGCAAAAGTGATCTCCTGCATCAGGTTTCAGCACTTGGATGATGTTTGTATTATCATGTGGTACTTCAATACGTATTTGCTTTCCTGTCTGTGCAACATATTGTCACTGTCACTGATCGGTCCATCAGCCCTCACAGAGAGAGCGCCGATCACAACACGTCAGACGTGTTGTTCTAGCCAGTCCTCCAACTACCCGCTGGCCAGGCTGTCAGTAGCACCGGACACCCGATTGACATAGCGCACAGCAGCCTAGAACTCCTGAGCGATCCGCCAACCGCAGCCTCCCAAGCAGCAGGGATTACAGGCACGCGCCACCACACCGGACTGCAACATATTGTAAATGTGAATATAACATAGGATGGGCCAACAATTTCCTTATCATGGTCTTATTCATGCCTAAGGTTACAGGCGTTACATTGTGATACAACTGTGGTTTAAACTTTAAGTAGTTTACAGTCCATAAGGGAACATAGTATTCAAAATCACAACTTATAATTTTTGTAATAGTGAAAAAACATCTATTAATTAAATAAGTCATAAAATACAATTCCTTATAGTATACTACTACCATTGGACAGTGATTCCTGACACAAACACATCCCCTCCCTGCATATATAACAGCTGACTTTTGTTCAGTGAATATATCAAACATACATCTTTGGGCCCCTTTAGTTTGAGCATAAAAACATTTATCTCTTTTTTGTAAATGTTGATCCTCACACACATCCCAAATGTTCATGAGCCACACACTGAAACATGTCAATGGTTTTCCATTGTTGATGTTCTTTATATGCCCAGGAATGATGATCAGCGGAATACATAACCAGATTTTTTTGTTAGCGGGATTCCCACAGGTACCACTGGATATATATGAATAGTTAGACAGGGGTGTTCTTTTACTACATATGCTCACAGGGCCGGTGCAAGAATATTTTGCGCCCTAGGCGAAAATTCAACCTTGCGCGCCTGCCCGCTCCCCTCCCCGCGCCGCACATCGGTTCATTGAGGGGCAAATCCCAACGAGCCTTTATAGACCCCAGGGGCCAGCTGTGCCCAGGGGCTGCTCCCCAGACCAGGTTCCCCCCTCCTCGCCCCCATCCACTCCCTCTCACTTCCCATCCCCTGACTGCCCCCCTCAGAACCGCCAACCCCCCCTGCTCCTTGTCCCCTGACTGCCCCCTCCTGGGACCCCTGCCCCTAACTGCCCCCCAGAACCCCACCCCCTACCTAAGCCTCCCTGTTCCTTGTCCCCTGACTGCCCCAACACTTATCCACACCCCTGCCCCCAAGACAGACCGCCGGGACTCCCACGCCCCATTCAACCACTCCCCGCTCCCTGACAGGACCCCCAGAACTCCCGACCCATCCAACCCCCCCTGCTTCCCAGTAGCATAGCCAGGGGGGAGCAGGGGGAGCAGCCGCTCCCTCTGTGAGCAGAAGCGGCGCCTTAAAAAACGCCGCCCGAGCCCCGCTGCCGCGGGGAGCAGCAGGCCTTTTAAAACGCTGCAGTGGCTGGAGCCCCGGGCCCTTTAAATCACCGCCGGGGAAGCTGGTACGGTCCGGCACAGTGTACTGGCTCTTGCCGGTACGCCATACCTGACTGTATCGGCTTACTTTCACCTCTGGGAGGACCCACCGCCAAAGACCCGGAGCACCGCCGGGTGAGTACAGGGGGAGCCTGGGGAGGCGCATTTGTATAGCGCTGCTCCCCCTGTGCTCCGGACCTGCCTACGCTACTGCTGCTCCCTGTCCCCTGACTGCCCAACCCCTCTCCACACCCCTGCTCCCTGACAGCCCCCCCCCCCGAACTCCTGACCCTTCCAACCCCCCCCCTGCTCCCTGACTGCCCCCCAGCTGGGACTCCCCTTACCATGCCCAGGCCGCTGGAGCCGCTGGCTCCACGTGGAGGCAAAACACGCTGCCAGGCTGCCCTGCACACAGCCCCTCCCCGGCAGAGTGCTGAGGCAGTGGATGGGGCAGCAGCGGCTCACACTCCGTCCTGGGAGCTGCAGAACCCAAGCGCGGTGAGAGGGGAGCCGGGGGGCTCACAGGGGCTGGCACCCGCATGCATCGCCTGCAGGAGCCCCCGGGTGGGGGGCGCCGGGCCGCAGCTTGGGCAGGAGGTGCGGCTGCTTCCCGCTAGCGGCGCTGCCGCCTTTGCAGGGCTGCTGCCCCCCCTGCACCGTGCCGGCCCCTCCATGGCTGGGGCTCGTCGCCCCCGCAAGCCGACGCTTTTTGGCGCCCCCAACCACTTGGCACCCTAGGCGACCGCCTAGTTCGCCTAGTGGTTGCACCGGCCCTGTATGCTCATAGAACCATTGGGTCTTTATTCAGTGTAAAGTTTACCAGTTTGCACCATGCCATTAATTGTCTCTCCCATCCTGTAACATTTTTCTAACAACAACTTTTTTATTTCCAAAAGCAAATTTCCTTGCATTCCTTCCCGAATCATTTGGACAACCAATTGCTGACTTATTTCTTGGGCCTGTGTACAGGCTAATGCGAAGGATACATTTTCTTGAAATGTTCCTGTGAAGGCTGATTCCCCACTCTGGCACTTCGAGGGCAAAAGGCAGGGGCCCTCAAGGACTCTAAAAATTAATACTTGCCACTCCAGGCTTGTATTAAACTCCCAAGGTTACAGCTTTTTTCTGACCTTGGAATGATAGATGCTGCCACCACCCAAGTGCAAAATCCCTTTGAGAACCCAGGAAGGCGCACTTGGGAATTCCTTCCTGTGGGCTACCCTCAAGCCCTTTCACCCCCCTCCAAGGAAGAGCTGAGAAAGAAGAAAAAAAATCAGCTTTTGCCACCAGCTAATTAAACATGTGCACAAACCTCTTAAGATACAAAAATCCAATTCTGTTTTTAAAAAAGGTAAATTTTATTAATAAAAAAAGAAGAAAATACATCTGGGAATTTAGGTTTTTGCTAGATTAAAAAAAAAACCTACAAGGATTAAGCATCAAGAATAGCTTTCTCGAGGTCCAGTTTAAAGGTTACAAGCAAAACAAAAGCACCTGGGGTTAGCACAGAGGAGTCCACAAGCCATAAAGAAATAAAAGGGATACACCTAATCGTGTCTTCCTAGACATTTCCTGATCTATTTACATATCTGGAGTTTTAGCTGAGTAGTTTCTAGGTATGATACTGATGATTTTTCATACCTGGCCCAAGCTTCTTACAGCATAACTGCTCCCTGTCTGCCTCTCCAGGAGAACAACCATAGACAGACAAAAGGGGAGTCTTGTTTCAATTTTAAAAAGTTCTAGCCTTTGGCTCTTTTGGCCAGGTGCCCACTCACTTCCTTTTATGTATGCAGAGCAGTGAGACTTTAACCCTTTACTGGTAGAGCAATTAGAGAACAGCTACTAGGGATTTTACAGCTACTGGCTGGCTGAGTGTCCATAAAAGGGAGCTCTCCCACTTCATTAATCACAGTTCCCAAAGCCTCTGCTAAAAGTAATAAATCCTTTTCACCTTGCTGTCGCCATACTGGCCGTATTTTAGAAAATAATTGTTGCCCCATTCCTAATTTTGATAAGGATGCGCTGATGGGATTTCCCAATTCTTGTATTTCAGCTGTAACATAACTCAGTTTGTTTGCCAATACCTCTGTTAGTAGCATCCAGTATTCCAATTCCTAATCCAGTTCCACCCAAAGCAGTTTCCAAATACACCCCTTAGGAGCCTTTTCTTTAGGCTTCCCATCCCTCCTGGCTGCCAAGCAGATCCAATAACCTTCAGTAGTTCACACTGCGATAGTGTTAGGGCAGCTATACTTTCACTGGGCCTTTACTGTACTGCCCCTTGTAGTAATCAGGGAAGGTGTTGTAATGCCCTCTTCTTGTCCAGCATGGCCACAGTTATCACTTACACTGGCGTGGCGTGTTCAGGTTCAGCCAAGTGAAATAAGCTACACAGCCCCTTATCCTTGGATTACTGGGCCCGTGTTAGAGGATTTTCACTGCTTTAACTAGGGGATGTCTACACTGCAATTAGACACCCCAGGCTGGCCCATGCCAGCTGATGCAGGTGAAGAGGCTGGGGCGAAGGGGCTGTTTAATTGCAGTGTAGACATTCGGGCTTGGGCTGGAGTCTGGGCTCTAGGACCCAGCAAGGTGGGATGGTCTAGGAGCTCGGCCTGCAGCCTGAGCATCTATACCACAATTAAACTGCCCCTTAGTCTGAGTTAGGGTGTCTGACTTCAGTGTAGACATCCCCAAGTCAGCGAAACCTCCTCCTCCCCTGACTTAGCTATGGGCTAAACCTTTCCAAACATGGTGTGGCCTGGATCACAGAACCGCAGAGGGCGTCCTGGGTCACAGAACCCACGGGGGCCTGGCAGAGAGCGTCCTGGGTCACAGAACCCACGGGAGCCTGGCAGAGGGCGTCCTGGGTTACAGAACCCCCGGGGGCCTGGCAGAGAGTGTCCTGCAGTGTCCAGCTGACAGCTGTAGAGCCCTGGCCAGTTAGGGAGGGAGGTGGGGATGAATCACAAATAAACGGGAGGATCTGGGGGCAGGGGAGACACCGGGTGCTGGCAGGGCAATATGGCCCAGGGCAGTGGCTGCAGAGAAGAGGGCAATGTGGATGTCTGCACAATGCATCTCTCTTCCGGTGCCTGCGGGCCTGGGCCATAGATTGCACTACAGCCTCCTGATCCTGGAGAAGTTCCCAGAGGGCGCGGGCCTCTCTCCTGGCTCCGGCCTGGTTGTGCTCCACCCCGGGCTGCCAGTGGGGAAGGGAAGTGGTTCCATGCACTGTGCCACCCCTCTGTGTGGCAACCTCGCTGTCCTGCCTAGCACGTCCCCATGGCAAAAGGCACACGGGGGCAGAGGGTGGGCTGGGGGGGAGGGGCTGGGGCTGGTCTGCAGCCAGGAGCCAGCTGTGCTGCTGGGAGGAGGGTGGGGCCCTCAGTGGAGTGTGGAGGGGCCAGAGTCTGTGCCTGGGGGGCATCCGGGAGAGGGATTCCAGTTGCTCCCCGTCGGGCAGCATGTGGTGCCCCACGTTACTATCTGTATTGTGCTAGCACCTGGGAGCTCAGTGGTGGCCCAGGCCCCTGTGGTGCTAGGCGCTGCCCAGACACAGTCAGTGCCCGCCCCTACGAGCGGCCAAGCTACGTATCAGACAGGAGACAAGAGCTGGACACAGGTTGGGGAGATCCAGGAGCCAGTGAGACAAAACTGGGCAGTGGGCTCCGCTCATCACTGGCCTGACTAGTCGGCTCTTTGCAGGGGTCACAGCAGTGCGCAGCCTGAGGGCCGCGTTCGAAAGCGGCTGGGGAGGATTTTGCAGTTGGTCGAGGGGGGAGTGTCTCCCAGGTGAGGAGCAGCACGGATGCAACAAGTGGGCGATGGCTGCTGGCGCCCCGGGCACAGCAGAGCCGGGAGGCGACCGTTCGCTGCTGACTGGGATGATGGGGTGGCTGGGGAGAGGCTGCGAAAGGGAGGACCATGGTTTGTGTGTGATGGAGACGGGGGAGCCAATGGAGAGACGCGAAGAGAATGGGGACGCGGTCAGGTGCCAGGCCAGGCAATGATCATTGCAGGGGCATTGGGAATGGCCAGGAGTCCTGCCAGCCGCTTGGCCTGGTGTGCAGCTGCCCAGTGCCCCTCCCAAGGCAGCATGGAGGGCGATCGACAGCCTGGGGAGAACAGGGCAAGAGGAACTCTCCAACCCTCTCTCGGCTGGCGGATCTGTGGGGAGGAGAGGTGGGGAGCTGCTCTGGGGTTGGGTCATTTCAGGCTCCCCACACTGACGACAGCCCCGTGTCCCCTGCAGGAAAGCCCTGCTGAGCCTGTGCCTGGAGACTGCCGAGCTGAAGGAGCGGCTGGGGGGAGCCCCGTTGTCAGAGGGTTGGGAGGACAAGGCAGGGGCTGGGGGAGCCCTGCGCACTCAGAGCAAGAAGCTGCAGAGCTCGGAGACCGTCGTCACCCTCCTCAAGGAGCAGCTGGTGCTGAACTACCTGGAGGGCGAGAGCAAGTTCCCGCCCCAGCTCCTCACCGGCATGGCCATGGAGATCGACCGGCTCCGGGCAGAGATGGGGGTGGCACCCGGGAAGCGCCCAGCCCTGGAGGAGCAGCTCCAGGAGGACCCAGCAAAGAGGCCCTGCCCTGGGTCCCAAGCGGTGGAACTGGGACCACCCCAAGCCCCCAGGGGCATGAGCCAGGTAACTCCCTTGGCTTAGGGGGCCAGGAGTGGGAGAGGGTTCAGCCCTCAGCAAGGAGCCTCGCACTGGCCAGCAGGGGGCAGCCTTCTTTCGTTGCCTGTTGGCTTCCCATACCAGGAGAGGAATGGAGCCAGCCCCGGGTGCCCCTGAACTAGAGGCCATTGCAGTAAATGGGAACCTGACGCCATCTTCCCTGGCCAGCCGAGCTGGGGGAAAGGGAGGGCAATACGGGCACCTGGGGCAGCCCAGGCTTCTTCCCAGTGATCAGAATGATGCAGCAGAGCTGCCTTCACTCCCGCTGAGCTCAGACCTGCCACGGAGCCTGCCCCCCGTCTGCACCTGCCAGGGCAGCCGGCTTTTCAGGAGAGGCTGCCCCCATGGGCCGTCTCTGTGCCCTGTCCCGTCTGTCTGTCTGCCGCCTCTGTGCCCCATCCCCTGTGTCTGTCTGCTGCCTCTGTGTCTAGGATGACCAGCCAGCAAGTGTGAAAAATCGGGACGGGGATGGGGGGTAATAGGAACCTATATAAGAAAAAGACCCCAAAATTGGGACTGTCCCTATAAAATTGGGACATCTGGTCACCCTATCTGTGCCCCATCCCCGGTCCGTGTGTCTGTCTGCTGCCTCTGTGCCCCTTCTCTTGTCTGTCCGTCTGCCACCTCTGTGCCCCATCCCCGGTCCGTGTGTCTGTCTGCTGCCTCTGTGCTCCGTCCCCTGTCTGTCTGTGCACGCTGTTCCTCTGTCTCATTGTCAGTGACTCTGCCCAGCTTTGGCTCTGAACCCCAAGCTCTCACGGAGGCAATGAGACCTGGCCCTGGGTGCCTGTACTGTGTTTGGGGCTGCCCCCCACCCCATTGCAGCCTGAGGGAGTGGGTGGGGCAGGCAGGCGATGGAGGGAAAGACCAGGGGTTAGTTAGGTGACTCACACACTCATTGTTCCAGCTGCATCAGCTGAGGGGGCTGGCCTGCAGCTGTGTCACTGCTTCCTTCCTTCCCAGCAGATGGAGGGCAGCCCTGCGGGCAGCAGGCAGCGGCTGGTGGAGCCCGGGGTAGGGCCGTCGGGGCAGCTGGTTCAGTGCCGGCAGCGCAACCAGGAGCTGCAGGACAAGCTGGCCGTGTCAGAGGCCACAGTGCGGGCCCAGGCGGAGCAGCTGGAGCAGTACAGGACCCTGCTCAGTGAGTCGGCTTCGCGCCTGGTGCTGGCGGGGGGTGGGGGGAGAGCTGCACTGGTGTCCCCTCTCCCTCTGCACCGGGGAACAGAGACACCCAGGGTCTTGTCCCTCCTGCGTCCCAGGGAGCTGGGCTGAGGCCAGGCGGGCGAGAGAATCCAGAACCACAGACAAAGTCTGGAATGGAGCCGTTCTGGGTGGAGCTGCAGTCGCCTGTCTGGGGCCAAGGAAAACCAGTGGGGCTCTTGATCTGTGGGACTCCACCGTAGTTATCTATCCCTGGGCTGGAGCCCCGCTATGCCGGGCACTGCACAAACACTGAACAGACACAGCCCCTGCCCCAGGTGGGAGGCAGCGTGTTCCCAGCAGGCAGCAGAGCCCCTATGGGGTCCCAGGCCCACTGGACTCACACGCCAGAGGCCCAAGTTGCCATGTTGGCTCTTTGCCCCAGCAGGTGAGCGCTTGGTGCAGCAGGACAACAAGCAGGTGCAGGTGGACCTCCAGGATCTGGGCTACGAGACGTGTGGGAGGAGTGAAAATGAGGCCGACCGGGAGGAGACCCCCAGCCCTGGTAAGGAGCAAGCGGGGAGAGGGCAGTGCTGGGGGGAGATGAAAGCCTTTGGACCCAGTCCCTGGAGCTCTGCCCCCGGTGCTGTCCCGTGCCCAGCAGCCCACCAGCACGGGCACCCTCACCATTGGTTACCGGCAGTTTGCTTTAAAACGAGCTGCTTATTTTGTGGGACCTACAGAAAATCTCTCTGGGATTCTCCCTGGTGCTCTGCAGTGGCCGTGACGCTACCCAGCCCTAGGCCCAGCGCTGCCCAGGGCTTCCCCTGCCAGAGGCCTGTGTGTGGCTCTCCCGTTTTCCTAGGAGCTGACTGGGAGCCCTATGGCCAAAGCTGCTCTCCCAAATCCCTCTGGCCCATCTCTCCGTGGGGCTTAGACCCCCAGCAGCAGGGGCTGGGCACCCCGAGACCTCAGGCCTTCCTTTCCCTCCCCAGAGTGCGAGGAGCCGGATCTGTTCAGCAAGGCCGGCCTGATGGAGGAGCTGAGCCGGCCGGGGCCACGGGGGGGCCCGTGCTGGGGCCAGTCGGAAGACGTTGCCGTTCTGCAACAGCATGTGCGGGAGCTCAAGGTGCAGCTGCAGAACTCGAACAAGGCACTCCAGAGGCTGCAGTGCCGCACCCGCTCCTTCTCCAGCACCAGTGACTATGCCTCGGGCGCCGAGCGGCTCCGCAAGCCGGTGCCCAGCACCACCGACGAGGACGAGGGCTGGCAGTCTGACGGCGTTGGGGCCTTCTGCCCCCCTGCGCTCCAGGCCAGCAGAGACCTCGAGTGGCTCATCCACAGGGTGTCCCTGTTGGAGGCCCAGCTGCCCGGGCCCCGGGCAGGAGGGGCGCTGCCTGAGGAGCTGCGCTCTGCCGTCTGGCCAGGGTAGGGAGCAGATAGGCTCCAGAGCAGGTGGAGGGGGACAGGCCTGCTGGGCCAGACCCTCAGCTGGAGGGAGCTGGCCATGGCTTCCAGGCAGCGATGCTGAGTCTCTGGCCATGTGGGCCATGCACCTAGGGCAGGTGCCAGTTACTCTGGCATCCTCCCCTCCAGCAGGCAGCGGGTGAAAGGCCCAGAAAGGGGAGGCACAACCCGGCATGGACTCAGCATGGCTAGAACCATTGGGACGGTGAGAGCATCTCCGGGCGATGGGCTCTGCTCTCCACAGCCATGCAGGCCCCTGTGCCCAGAGCGAGGGCCCTCCGGCAGCTGCTGAGTGATCCTCCCGCCCGCCTGGGCCTGTTCTCAGGGTTAGGGACCTCAGGGCCTGGCCCTTTGCCAGCAGGAGGCCGAGGGTCTGGGCGGGCAGGCCACTGGCCTCGGCCTCGCTTTACCTGCCTCTGCTGCACAGGCCAGAGGCTGTGGAGGTGAGGCTTGCGCCTCTTCTAACAGCTTGCTTGCCCTGGGGAGGGACAGTCTGAGAGCAGCCAGGCCGGGGTGCCGCCCCTCCCCCCGCCCTCCCTGCCCACCTAACTCCCCCCCCCGGCCGGCTAACCCTCCTGCTCTCTCCCCTGGCAGGAAATACGACTCGCTGATCCAGGCCCAAGCACGGGAGCTCTCTCACCTGCGCCAGAAGATGCGGGAGGGGCGCAGCGTGTGCCACCTACTCACCCAGCGCCTCAGGGACACCGTCAAATCCTTCGAGGAGCTCCTCCGAGGCACTGACATCGACTACTACATGGGCCAGAGCTTTCGGGAGCACCTGGCCCAAGGTGGCCAGCTGGCCGAGAGGCTGAGCAGCAAGCTGAGCAGCAGTGCGTGGCCGAGTAACATGCCGATCTGGGGGCACCACTAGCTGGCGGAACTCACCGCCACTAGATTTCATTGAGGCCAGGGGCTCAGGAGGATTCCGCAAAGGATGAATGTTTATATGGAGAGAGAACAGCCACAGCTACAAGCAGTGGCCTCCCCAGGAATTGATACTAGTGGGGGTGTTCGAATTTACTGGGGGGGTGTCACTAAATTGGCATGTAACTAGTTCACAAAACTGGGGGGGGTGTTGGGGAAATTATGGGGGGGTGTAGGGAAATCACTGGCTACAAGGCTAATCTTAATACTACATGAGAGGGGACATAGGCCTGCCTACCTTGGGGAATGACCGGGGTTGGAAGGAAAGTCCCTCACGGGACGGTTATCCCATAATTGCCCACTGCAGCAGCTAGTGTGTCCCATGGTCGGAGACTGTGCTAGCCCCATCTGCCCTCCTCTGGCAATTGTTGTCTTCGCTGGTTGGCTGACAACAGCATTTCCCTGCACGTGCCAGGGAAGGTCCCTTTGTATCTCTCCAGCGCCCCACCCGTGTCAGGGTGTTGCAGGGCAGAGCCGGCGGGCGAGGCCCTGAGACGGCTCCACCTTGTGCTGAGAGCTGGCTGGGGGCCAGAGTCCCACAGAGGGCGGGGTTACCCCTGACATGGAGAGCGCTGCCCTGGTCCAGCGTAGCTCCATGGCCTCTCCTCCCAGGATGGCTGCCCGCTCTGGAGCAGGTGGGAACAGCTTGGGGACTGGGGCTGGAGCAGGGGCAATTTCGTCTGGGGGTACTGTGTGGGGGAGGGGACCCGGGGTCTGTCAGTGGTCTCTCAGTGACAGGGGCCTGTGCTCTCAGTGGTCTCTCGGTGAGGGTGTGTGTGGTGTCTTGGTGACGGGCGGGGGGGGGGGGGGTTTGGAGGCCCTGTGGTCTCTTAGCGACGGGGGAAGGCTGTTGTCTCTCGGCGACGGAGGGGCCATGGTCTCTCAGCAATGGGGTCAGAGGAGGGCGTGGTCTCTCAGTGGCGGGGGAGAGGGGCATGGTCTCTTGGTGTCACAGAGGGAGGGTGCTGTGCTCTGGCATGGGGGCCCAAGGGGAGCTGGTGCTGTGCCGCCCTCCGCCCCTGACAAGACACCTGTGGATTTGCTTTCAGGGGATTGCCCTGACGTGGAGGATAAAACCGGACACGAATTCGTGGCGCTCAGGTAACCACGTGGGTGATTCCAGGGAGCCCCAGGATGTTTGCTCTGGCAGGGTGCCTGCCGCACTGCACGGGGCTCAGGCTCCTTGCAGAGCAAAGGACACCGGCCTTTCCTTTGCTGACTGGCCGCTGGCAAAGGAGTCCAAGGGCCTCCCAGGACTCTCCTGCTGTGCAGGGCTGCCCCTCCTCTACTAGCCCCGTAAGACTGAGCAGAGAGGCCGGCGGAGCCCATTCCCAGCCCAAGGGAGACATTGGCTAGTGGCACGTAGGCTAATACCTGCACAGCTGTCTTCTTTTGCCCCTGCGTGCCGGGGCCCGGCCATGCCCAGGAGCCTGGGACAGGGCATCTGAAGACTTTCACACCAGGGTACGGGGGTCTCTGTAGTGAGAAACACCCTCATGAGAGCAGGAAGGGGCACATGTGGGTGGAAGGTCCAGATACTTGAGAGTGAGTGGGAAGCCGGGTGTGCCGAACACAAGGCCAGCAGACCCGGTAGACAGAGGGGGCAGGGGAATGCACGGGCTCGCCGCACCGTGCGAGGGGATCAGGGAGAGGGGGCATGGGAACGCACGGGCTCAGTGCGCCGTGCGAGGGGATCAGGGAGGGGGGGCAGGGGAACGCACGGGCTCAGTGCGCCGTGCGAGGGGATCAGGGAGAGGGGGCACGGGAACGCACGGGCTCAGTGCGCCGTGCGAGGGGATCAGGGAGGGGGGGCAGGGGAACGCACAGGCTCAGTGCGCCGTGCGAGGGGATCAGGGAGAGGGGGCAGGGGAACACACAGGCTCAGTGCGCCGTGCGAGGGGATCAGGGAGAGGGGGCACGGGAACGCACAGGCTCAGTGCACCGTGCGAGGGGATCAGGGAGAGGGGGCAGGGGAACGCACAGGCTCAGTGCGCCGTGCGAGGGGATCAGGGAGAGGGGGCACGGGAACGCACGGGCTCAGTGCACCGTGCGAGGGGATCAGGGAGAGGGGGCAGGGGAACGCACGGGCTCAGTGCGCCGTGCGAGGGGATCAGGGAGAGGGGGCAGGGGAACGCACGGGCTCGGTGCGCCGTGCGAGGGGATCAGGGAAAGGGGGCAGGGGAACGCACGGGCTCGGTGCACCGTGCGAGGGGATCAGGGAGAGGGGGCACGGGAACGCACGGGCTCAGTGCACCGTGCGAGGGGATCAGGGAGAGGGGGCAGGGGAACGCACGGGCTCAGTGCACCGTGCGAGGGGATCAGGGAGAGGGGGCAGGGGAACGCACGGGCTCAGTGCACCGTGCGAGGGGATCAGGGAGAGGGGGCACGGGAACGCACGGGCTCAGTGCACCGTGCGAGGGGATCAGGGAAAGGGGGCACGGGAACGCACAGGCTCAGTGCACCGTGCGAGGGGATCAGGGAAAGGGGGCAGGGGAACGCACGGGCTCGGTGCACCATGCGAGGCCACCCCTCCCGTGGGACATGTGCATGTGTAGATGTGGCGCTGACGTATGCCCCTCCCAGGCTGAGCAAGGAGCTCCGGGAGAAGGAGAGGATGATCGAGACCCTTCAGGCCAAGCTCGAGGATCGCTGCGAGACCCCGGCCAGCAGCCGTGCACTCTCGGAGTCACCCCGCTCCAACAGCAGCGCCTCCTTCCTGTCTGACGGCCCGGAGGCCTGCTCCGACGGGGATGCCACTACCAAGGACAGCCAGCTCCAGGGGGATCGCAGTGAGCAGCCGTCCCAGCGCCTTGCAGGTAAAGCTGGGTGCTTCTGTGTCCCATGGACTGTGCCCAGGCAGGGGCTGACAGAATGGGGAGGCTGCCCCGAGCCCTCTGTGAGCCCTCAGGGCTGACCAGGGCATGCAGCAGGATCTGGTCTCGTGTCCCGAGCCTGTCCCCTTGCCCACAGTGTCTCAGGGCTCACCTCTAGCCCACAGAGGAAGAGTCTTTGACTCTGGCAGCCCCATGATACTTCCATCCCAGCCAGTCCGTCTGCCACTGGCCTCTGCACAACAACACCCAGCCGCACAACTAGCCCTTCCCTCCCCCCGGCCAGCGGGTCCCAAAGGATCCAGGCATGTGCAGGGCTGCTGAGAGTAACAGGGGTACCTGGGGTACCCCACAGCTGCCTCCCAATTGGCTGGGCCTCTTGGATAATGTTACAGTCATGCCCCATTGGGCACAGCTGAGCCCTCTTCACTCCCCCCCCCCCCCCCCGAAAGGGACTGATCCTGGGGAAGGAACTAGAACCCTCCCTGAGGCTGAATGTACGTAGCAAGAGCGCACGGGCATTGTCTCACTGCCAGCCCAAGGGAGCCGCGTGCAGGTGCATGGCCCTTGAGTGCTGATGGCACTTACTGCGGGTTTTCCCTCACTCTGCCCCAATTCCTGCACATCGTTCTCTGGGTTCTCTGTTATTTACGCTCTCAGCTGTTCCCTCTAGGGGGTTGCTGTGCTTCTGGGCAGGGCTGACGCTTGGCTCAGGCCAGGTCTACGCTACAGACACTGTTGGTATAAATACATGGATTCTTCACGCCTGTGAGCAATGTCGTTATACTGACCTTAGCCTCCTGTGTAGACAGCGCAGTGTCTCCCGCCGACACAGCTACTGCCTCTCGGGGAGGTGGATTAGCTACGTCGACAGGAGAGCGCTCTCCCACGTAAGCACCACAGCGGCCCAGCTGCACTGATGCAGTGTGTAACGTGTAGACCTGCCTTCAGAATCAGGGGGGCACCCGCCTCACTCATAATGACCCTTCCAGCTCCTCCCACTGAAGCACCTCAAGGTGCTGTCAGACGTCTATGAATTCTCGGGACGCTGCCGGCTTGGAATCGAGGCTGTGTGAAACTGTTCCCTGCCCGCTTCTGCCCCGGAGTCCCCTGCCGCTCAACCACAATATCCTATAAAATAATATTGTTTTTCTCCCCTGGGTGGTTGTGTGAAGAGCACCCCCCAAACACCAGGGAAGCTGGCTGGGAGGGGAGGGAGGTGGCACTTATCTTCAGTGGCTTCTGGACCTGGCGATGATTAATTGACTGCCAATTAACCCAAGGTACTTAACACCTTGGGGGAGCCACCAACCTTTGCAGGCTGGCTAGAGCTGGGAGAGGAACCCCAGTAGCCTTTACAAACATGCTAAATATCTTGGGTGAGCTGATTGCCAGTGCACTCCTGCTCTGAGAGCCCAGCCTGGCCTCCATCGTGCGGCAGGACAGAGAGTGGACAGAGAGCGGGACACAGAAAGGCTGGAGAGCCGGCTCTCTCTGTGCTTGTTTTGTCTGGGTCTCAGAATTTCAGGGGTTACTTGTATCGCTAGGAGAGGGAGCATGCTGGACAGGGTGGGCTGTCGGCGGTTGCAAAGCCAGCGAGGGGGATGGAGGGGTTCTTGGGGCTTGTCTATGTGGTACGGCAAAACAGGCCAGAGGGGTGTGACTTTTAAAAGGTGTTGCACTCTGGCTGCCCTGCCTAGATCTTGCTGGTGCGCTCCAAAAAGGTACCTAGCGTGCTTTAAAGGGGCCTCTGGCTGCGTGCACTAGGCACCTTTTGGAGCACACCAGCAGGGGCTCTGCAGGGCAGCTAGAGGGCTTCACAAGCCACACCCCACTCGTGCACTTGGCTGGTGGCAGTAGCTGCTCGGTCACTGATTACCCGCAGCTGCCTCCCAATTGCCTGGGCCTCTTGGATGATGTTACAGCCACGCCCCATTGGGCACAGCTGAGCCCTCTTCACTCCTCCCCCCCCGAAAGGGAGTGATCCAGCACTGCCCATGCAGGCTATTACAGCAGCGTCTCAGGGGCCCCTTGGGCTGCGCTCTGCGTACCAGTGGGGATGTCCAGGCTGCAGATGTGCACAGCTGGCCCATGGGACTCAGGCTGTGGGGCTGTAAAACTGAAACCCCACAAGTGGGGAGGGGCCTGGGTCACACTCAGACATCTACACCACTGTGTTCGACCCCCGCAGCCTGAGTTGATCGACAGGGGCCTGCTGTGGGGGGTTTGTAGCCGAAGCACCGGCCCCTGTCCCATAGCCAGGCTCGGGGTGGGGAGAAGCCCCACAGATCAAAGATACACACCGCGGAGAGGCGAACTGCCATGTGGCCTCCTTTTTGCATATTATGAAACTGAGGCACAGAGGGCCTGATTGGACTCTGGTGTGACTCTGAAGTGGCTCTGCTGGAGCTAGGGGGCTTGCTGTAGGTTTACACCAGTGTAACTGGCATCAGGATCTGGCCTAGAGATCCCGAGCAGCTTGTCCAGAGTCACCAGAAAGCCGCTGCAGGGTTCCACGCAGAACCTCTCTCGGCGCGGTGCCCAGGCTGCCCAATGTGCCCCGCTCCCTGTGGCCAGCAAGCGGGTGTCTGTGAGGCATGCTCTGGCCAGGTGTGTGCATCTCCCGTCTGTGCTGGAGTGCTGTAGGAATTTGGGGAAACACCCCACTTCCCCGGCCCGTTCAGATTCGGGTCAGCAGGGGGCTGCTGTATGGAGAGTGCCGAGACGCCGGCTGGCTGGCCCGGGGGCTGTGTTATGTCCGATCTCTCTCTGCACCTGCTTTAGAGAGCTTGGGTCACCTGCTTCCTCCCCAGGGCGAGGGTGTCACGGAGTGTGGGGGAGTCAGGCCTGCACCCCTCTTCCTGGGATTCACTGTGACGCTCAGCCAGCCAGTAGAACAGGTTTATTAGGGATGCCAGGAACACAGTCCAAACAGAGCTTGTCAGTACAAACAGGACCCCTCAGTTGGGTCCTTCTGGGGGCCAGGGAGCTTAGACCCCAGCCTTGGGGTTCCCTGCATTTCACCCCACAGCTCCAAACTGAAACCAACCAGACAAAACCCTCCAGCAGCCTCTCTTCCCCTCCCCCCGGGCCCCTCCTCTAGCCTTTGTCCATTCTCCCAGCCAAAAGTGTCCCCTCCCAATCCCTCTCCTGGCTCATGTTACAGCCTCAGGTAAAGTCTCCCATTCCCAATGCAGCAGGTCCCAGGGAACCTCCCCCGCAAGCCTCCCCGGTCAAATCCACCTCGCTCCCTCCTCCGTCACATCGGTCCCGTCAAGGCACTACGCCTGCCTTGGCTGCAGTGGCTATTGCCCCAGCCACCGGGGATGCAGCAGGGCGCTGGTGCGTGCGCCCGCACTGTGGCGTTGGCTCTCTGACGTGACCCTTTCTCTCTCGCCTGTGGGTCTCTAGCCGTCACTCACCCTGCTGCTCTGGCATCCAGCCCATCCCCCGCCGCTGCACCCCACCAGGCTCCGGCAGAGTCCATCAGAGGCTACCCCAGCGGGCCATCTTCACAGCACCATCCCATGGACGGCGGCCAGACACGCACAGGTACGAGCCGCCCCGGGCTGCAGCAGGGACAATGGCTTTGTGGGTGGGGTTAGCAGAGCTCAGAGGCCAGTCCTGGAGGGCTGTCCCGAGGGGTGGAAGCTGCTCCACAGCTGCCCCCCTCCATCGCCCCCTCCTTTGCAGAGGGTGGAAGCTGGCTCCACCATGGCTGGCTCCTTGGCGTCCTTGCCCCGCCATGCATGGAGAATTTTACCTTGGTGGCATCATGCAGGGGGTTCCCCCGCTGCCATGTCCTTCCCAGGGCTGGGGTGTAACAGTGCTGGAAGGCATGGGGGGGGGGGAGCCAGGCTGTGGGACTGTCTGGGGGGGAAGAACGTGCCTTGCAGATGGTTGGAGGCCCAGACAGCGTGGCCGGGGGCTGGTCACCCTCAGGGGGTGATCGTGGCTCTATCCCAGTCTGGCTCTAACCCGTGCCCAGCCCGGGCTCTGCCTGGAGCCTGGCACAGGTGGCGCTTGATGGCCTGTTCGCTAGCAGGCTGCCGTCTGCGGCAGGAGCTGGGGCAGGGGCTGAGCCGGAGCCCACGGCGGGAGCAGATACCGGCTGTGGTTTGCACCTCGGCTGGACAAGCGGGAGTTTGCATCTGCGGGATTTCTGCGCAACTGTTCGGAGGCAGCGTCCCCACCCTGGCTGGACTGGGCCTGGCCTGTCGCTGGGCAGAGGCACTAGGTGGGCACAGAGAGTGTGAGCGCTGCAGGGCTCTGTCGGAGCTCGTGTCCCTGCCAGGCGGCCCCATGCCAAGCAAGGTGTGAGCCTGCTGGAGTGCGGGTGGCAGCGTGGGGCCGATGGGGGGATGTGGGATGAGTGACGGCTTCGGTTTAGCTCAGGGCCGTGTTCCCTCTCAGGCAAGGGTCACGGCCAATGGGCCAGGCCCCCGGCATAAGTCAGGCGGGGGAGCTCCATTTCCTGCAGGGCAGTGGCTCGGATTTACCCCGGCGGCTGATGGCTGCAGGCCGTAGGGGCTGGGGCAGCTGCTGGAGGTGCAGTGTGCCTGTGCCCTGGTTGTCATGGGGCTGGGGAGGCCATGGGAGATGCAGCATGGGGTGGCGTGGCCTCTCCTGGTTGGGGGGGAGGGGCTGAGATGGCCACAGGATGTGCAGAGTGTTCTTGCCCTGTTGGGGGGCTGTGATGATGCACGGCATGGCCTCCCCCGGTTGTCAGGATGGTCACAAGAAGCATGGTGCGGCCTCACCCCAGTTGTCAGGGGCCCGGTATGGCTGTGGGGTGAATGGCACGGGCTGGCGGCCCCTGTTGTTGGGGGACTGGTGTGGCCCTGAGAGGCATGGTTTGGCCAGACCCAATAGTCGAGGGGTCGGTACGGCTAGGGGGGCGTGGCATGGCCTTACCTCAGGTGTCGGGCCAGTACAGCCCTAAGAGGCACAGTATGGCCAGCTCCAGTAGTCTGGGCGCTGGTCCGACTGCGGTGGACATGGTGTGGCCTGGCCCTAGTTGTCAGGGCACAGGTAGGGTCCTGGGGGGGGCGTGGTGTGGCCTGGCCCCAGTTGTTGGGGAGCAGGTAGGGCCCTGAGGGTGTGGTGTGGCCTGGCCCCAGTCGTCGGGGGGCTGGTACGCCCCTGGGGAGGGCGATGCGGCCTGGCCCTAGTCATCGGGGGGCTGGTATGTCCCTGGTGGGCACGGTGTGGCCTGCCCCAGTGTCGGAGGGCCAGTATAGCCCTGGGGGGTGCGGTGTGGCCTGCCCCAGTGTCGGAGGGCCAGTATAGCCCTGGGGGGTGCGGTGTGGCCTGGCCCCAGTTGTTGGGGGGTCAATAAAACACAGGGTGCCTTGGCACGGGGTCCCCCAATGACGGGGCCCCAGGTCTGGGCAACTGCAGGGGCAGAAGCTTGGTCCTGCCGGCTCCTGGGGCCCCTACTGCAGGCTCTGCACTCACCGGCAGCCAAGCTCCCCCGTTCCCCGCCTCCTCCCCCGAGCGTGCCGCGTTCCTGCCCCCAGTGCTTCCCTCGCCGCCAACAGCTGTTTGCCGGTGCTCAGGTTGCTCCGGGAGGGAAGGGGAGGAGTGGGGGCCTCAGGGCTCTTGGGGGAGGAGGCGGAGAAGAGGTGGGGGCGGGGCCTTGGGGAAGGGGGTGGAATCGGGGCAGGGCCGAGCAAAGGTGGGGGCCCCCGCACTCCCCCTACACATACCCCCCCCCAGCTCCCTGCCGTGAGCCACTCAGGGCAGGGGGCTAGGAGCACCCCTATAACTCCACCCACATCCCCAGCCCCCTGCCCTGACTCCTGCACCCCCTCATACCCCCCAACCCCCTGTCTTCCCTGACTCCTACGCCCACCACACATACCCAGCCCCCCCACACCCTATGCCCTGACTCCTGCACACCCATCCCCACCCCCACCCTGAGCACCAAACGGGAGCTCCTGAGCACACCCTCCCTCCCCCGCACATTCCCACCTGCACCCCTTGCACCAAATGGGAGCTGCCCCAGGTAAGCACTCCACACCCCAACCCTGAGTCCCTGCCTGCATCCTAACTCCTGGCCAGGCCCTGCACCCCAACCCCCAGACCGCTCCTGCACCCTAACTCCCTCCAAGACCCTGCACCCCCAGCCCTGACTCCTGCACCCCACTCACCCCCCCAACCCTCTGCCCTCCCTGACTCCTGCACCCCTCTCACACACCCAGCCCTGACTCCTGCGCACCTGCCACATCCCCACCAACACCCCTCGCACCAAACGAGAGCTTCCCCAGGTAAGCGCTCCACACCCCAACCTCCTGCCCCAACCCTGAGCCCCCTCCTGCACCACTGCTGGGTGAGGAAAGTCCAGGCCAGACCCCACACCCCAACGATTTTTAACATTTTTTTGATAAAGTACTCTTATCCAAAGCACTTCACAATAGTCAGCTGACGGTACAAACAATATTTGGAAAGATCATTAAGTGGTCTGCCAAGACCCTCAGCAATTTTCAAGTGGTCTGTGGAAAAATAAGTTAAACTACAAGAACAATCAAGGTACCTCACTTAATTTTCATTTACTTCCTATTACTTATAGGAGGAGGAGGAAGAAAAAAAGAATGAAAAATGGGGGCGGGAGGGAAATCAGAGAATGTTCTTTTTCTTGGCTGGGTCCCAAGGAAGGGCCCCAAAAATGAAGGTGAGCACAGGGCCCCACTAACTCTAAATCCCCCACTGCCCCGGCAGCTCCGGTCAGCACGGCTGACCAGGCCATTAAAAGTCCCATCGGTGGTTCTGATACCACGCTGTGCCCCGGAAGCGGCCAGCAGCAGATTTGGCTCCTAGGCGGGAGACCATGGGGCTCTGTGCGCTGCCCCCACCCTGAGCACTGGCTCCGCACTCCCATTGGCCAGTTCCCAGCCAATGGGACCTGGGGGGCGGTGCATGCAGGTGAGAGCAGTGCACAGAGCTGCCTGTGCACCTCTGCCTAGGAGCCAGACCTGCTGCTGGCCGCTTCCGGGGTGCAGTGTGGTCCACGGTGCCTGGACAGGCGGGAAGCCTGCCTTAGCCCCCCCGCTGTGCCGCTGACTGAGAGCCACCGGAGGTAAGATCGTGCCCCAACCCCACGCCCCAATCCCTGACCACACCCCAGAGCCTGCACCCCCATCCCAGAGCTCTCATTCCCCTGCACCCCAACTCCCTGCCCCAGCCTGGAGCCCCCTCCCGCACCCTGAACTCCTAATTTCTGGTCCCACCCCAGAGCCCACACCCCCAGTTAGAGCCCTCACCGCCTCCCGCACCCCAACCCTCTGCCCCAGCCCAGTGAAAGTGAGTGAGTGTGGGGGAGAGCAAGCCACGGAGGGAGGGGGAATATACTGAGCGGGTCGGGAAGGAGGTGGGGCCTTGGGGAAGGGGCGAGGTTAGTGTTACCGAAATATCGGGTCCGCCTAGCTGAGAGCCAATAACAGCCAGACAGGGATAAGGAAAGAGAATTACTTTATTTTGCAGAATAAGGGAAGTCTGTGCCAAGTGACAGGACTTCAATTAACACAGAAATTACAGGTCTTTTATACACACTTAGACAAAGCCCTGGTGTGTTAACATTTGATTGGTGCATGCTAGACCTCGGATGTCTGCTATCTGGTCAGTAAAAACTGGTTTAGGGTAGCTATTTCAGCTGAAAAACACAATTTTTGTGTAAGCGAAGGACAACTGTAAAAATGCAAGGTCTTGCGTAGGCGAGGCATCTACTTCCACCTAGTGGCCTCTGGTTGCCGTAGCTGCTGGCTGTTAAGGGGGTTCACCATAGCTTATGACGTTCACATTAGGGTGTTCAGTTTTGTGCGATTAGAAAGTTGGCAACCCTAGGCCTGGCCCCAGTTGTGGGGGGGGGCTGGTATAGCCTGGTGGGCGCGGTGTGGCCTGGTGGCAGTTGTCGGGGGGCCGGTACAGTCATGGGGGGGTGCGGTGCAGCCTGGCCCCAGTTGTCGGGGGGCCAGTATGGCCCTAGGGGGTGCGGTGCAGCCTGGCCCCAGTTGTCGGGGGGCTGGTATGGCCCTGGGGGGTGTGGTGCGGCCTGGCCCCAGTTGTCGGGGGGGCTGGTATGGCCCTGGGGGGTGTGGTGTGGCCTGGCCCCAGTTGTCGGGGGGCTGGTATGGCCCTGGGGGGTGTGGTGCGGCCTGGCCCCAGTTGTTGGGGGGCTGGTATGGCTATGGGGGGTGCAGTGCTGCCTCACCCAAGTGGCTGGATTTTCCGGGCAGCCCCAGTGCCAGCTGCACCCCGAGCCCGGCTAATCTCTCTCCCCGTCTCTGCTCTCTCTCCCATCTCCAGGGTTGCATTTTGACTCCTTGTCCAAGCCACTGAGCGTCCCTCTGACGCCTGCCCCTGGGCCATCTGCCTTCCTGCCCTTTGGCCCTCCTCCCGCCCCCCCTGCTCTCCTGGGCTGCTGCGGGACACCTGTCTTCTCCTTGGCCGAGGTGCAGCAGGAGCTGCACATGCTGCAGAAGCAGCTGGGAGAAAGTGAGCACCTCTGGCTTGATTCTTCTGCCTCCCCCTGGCACGTGGCTCTGCATGGCTTTCGCAGCCCCCCATGCCTGCTCTGTCTGTCTGTCCTGGGCACACGCTGTCCTCACCCAACCAGCTGCTCCTGCTGCAGCCCCATCCCCAGGGAGCCACCCAAGTGGTGAGGCAGGAGAGAGGCATCAGCTGGCCTGGGCCCACTAGCACCAGCAAGGCTGAGGTGGAAGGGGGCAGGTGGCTGGGGGGTGGGCACAGTAGAGGGGAGGAAACTGGAGAAATAGTCATTCCCAGCTCCAGGACAGGTGGGGAGAAACTTCTTATGCAGAGGGAGTGGGGGAGCAGGGCCGGGAACTTGAAGAGGGGATCCCTCCTGTGTACTGTGGAGATGGGGGGGATAGGAGCTGAGAGAGGGACCTCCCCCGCTTACAGATCCATAGTGGAGAGATGGGGGAGTAGGAGCTGAGAGGGATCCTCTAGCCCCATAGTGCGTGGAGGGATCATGCCAGGCCCCAACGTAGCTGGGCAGAGTGGGTTTCAGGACGTGAGAAACCCTCCTGCAGATGCTAGAGCCCAGGAATGCCAAGGAGCCCCAGCCTGTGTGCCCAGCCTGGCTCTGGCAGGGCTCAGCTCAGTGGCTGGCTCCTCTGCCGAGTGGTAGGGCCAGGTGGTGCTGGCTGAGGTGGGGCGGCTGGTTAGGGTCACTAGGATCGGGGCTGAGACCCCCTTACTCATTTCACCTGACAGGCACTGGAGGGGCATATCCCAGCTGAGCCAGGCTGGATCGGACTGACCCTGGGTGTCTCCCTTTCCCCGATTTCTCCGAGCTGCCCAGCCCCATTGCTTATGCGTTTGGTGCCGCCCCAACGCAGGCTGGCATTCGGCTGGTTGGGAAGGTGCCGGGCTCCCCGCGTACTCTTGCCTTGTTGGCCCAATACCCCGGCCTCTGTCCCCAGCCCTCGCCGATGCATGGCAGCGTGTTGGCTCAGCTTGGTGCCTGCCAGTGCCCGGTGGGTCGGTGCCATGGTGTGGTCCAGCTTGCGGCGCTTTGCGGCATGCGTGTCACGGAGCATTATGCTTCGCAGCGGGGATGTCGGCTGCCCCACCTGGTGTGATGTGGGAGCTGCCCTCGGATGCCAGTGGGCTGTACTGAGAACGGGGCCTAGCGGGCACAGCACTCCTGCGGGTTCTGGGCCGGATTCAGGGGCCACGTGGGGGCTCTCTGGCCTGGCTATGGAGCAGGGCAGAATGGACAGTCACAATCGTCCCCTCTGGCCTTCATATCTGTGAGTGTGCCCTGGTCTGCAGACAGGCCTCTGGGCAGAGGCATTGGCCATCTGGGCTGCTGAGGTTGCCTCTGGGATTATGGCCAGTGGGCCAACAAAGAGCTTGGAAGAAGAGCAAGCCCCCCTCCCCCACTCTCCGCCCAACCTGGGAGTCCAGGCCCTGGCTGGCTGCACAGGCCAATGGATGCACTGCTCTGACCCACACGTGTCTGCCTGGGGTCCTGCATCAGTGGGGAGGCTGTGAGCACTGGGGGACTCCCTGGGGTGTCTCGTTGGGAGTGTTTTGAGCTGCCAGGGTGGCGCTCAGCAGAGCCGCGACTGGCTCCAAGCTGGGCACGTGCACTCAGGGTCTTCCTGTCCGGGCACCGCCCCTGGGCAGTCTCTCTGGGACAGGTCCTGCCTTCATCCCCGGGGTGGCACCCAGCCCTGCCCTCCTGTGGGACCCGGACCCACCTCCGTCCACATCTCTCTAGGGGGACCTCTTGCCGCACCACCAGTCAAACCAGTGCCACTGGCCAGCGACTTCAGGGAAGCCAGCACCTCCCGCTGTCTCCACGTTCCCCATCTCGCCCCACAGTCTCACCCGCTGCAGAGCTCCGCCCAGCTGGACAGGAAAGCAGGGGCTGCCTTCCTGGAGAGCAACCCCCTCTGGGCCCGGCCTCACACTGGGGCCCTCTATGGGCACTTACCCTCTGGGTATCCGGCCAGCCACAAGCTGACGGGTAAGAGCTGCGCCACGAGGATGGGAGGCGCTGTGGGCTGGGGAGGGAAGAACTGGGCTGTCGTAGGGAGCGCGGTCCGGTGGGCGTCCCGGGGGAGGTGTGAAAGGGGCCATGTGCCCTCGGTCCTGTTGCAGCCCCAGCCTGTCTCTAACCAGCTCCCTTTGCTCTGGTCCTGCTCCTTGGGCTGCGGGGGACAGGGGCCAGCCCACGCAGGGAGGTGGCCGTGGTGTTCAGGAAGCTTTGTGCCCTCCTGGCCTGCTCCTGGCTGAGCCCTGGCGTCCCACCCAGCTCTCTGTTCCCCCGGTGGGTGCAGGCGCTGACTTGCTGGAAGGACACCTGGTGGAGATCCGCAGCCTGCGCCAACGCCTGGAGGAGTCCATCTGCATCAACGACCGGCTGCGGGAGCAGCTGGAGAACCGCCTCGCCGCCACTGCCAAGGGCAATGGTACGGGATGGGACTTCAGGGCTCTCCACGCCCCCAGGGTGGGCAGTGCACAGGGCACAGCACACTCTGTGCCCAGAGGGTGTGGGGGAGTGACATCGGGGGGGGGGGGAACCCAGCACCCGCTGTGCCCACAGAGTGTGGGGGAGTGACCGGGGGCGGGGGGAACCCAGCGCTCGCTGTGCCCAGAGGGTGTGGGGGAGTGACTGGAGGGAGCCCAGCACTTCCTATGCCTAGAGGGTGTGGGGCAGGGATCCGGAGGGGGGGGGAACCCAGAACCCCCTGTTCCCAGAGGGTGTGGGGCAGGGATGCTAGGAGGGGAACTCAACAATCCCTGTACCCAAAAATCACAGGGTGCGGCTCGGGGCGGGGTACCCGGCAACCCTAGTACCCAAAGGGTGTGGGGCAGCGAGGGGCTCAGGGGGCTCAGAGAGGGGTCGCTGTTGTCTCCTCAAGTCCCTAGAGTGCAGCTCCCGGGGTGGGCGGGCACACCTGCTTCCCTGGGAGGGAGGGATCTGGCTGGGGCTCAGCTCCCTGCACCCCGCTCCCTGCCCCCATTTCCCAGGGCCTGATCCTGGCAGGGGACCCCTCATGGGACCGAGCCGTCTCTTCTCCACAGCCGCTCCGTCCTCTCTCCTCCTATCAGTGTGGGCTCAGCGCGGGCGTGTGGGTGGCCTGCCTTGGGGTGGAGTGCCCAGGGCTTCCCAGGGGACTGGCCGTGGCCAGTCTTCGGGCACAGCGTGTGGGCAGTTGCCGCAGACCCTGGGAGAGGCCCGGGGGCTCCTGCAGGGACCGTTGGCAGCATTGCCCCGGACGTCACGGTTGCTCCTGTTCCAGGGTCTCCCACCAACATCTACATCCAGGGGCTGGAGTCCGTGTCCCCACTGAGCAGCGAGACCCGAGCCCTGCGGGAGGAGAACCAGAGCCTGCAGCTCCAGCTCGCTCACCTCTCCAGAGGTAGGGGTTGGGGGCTGCCAGCCGCACACTGCCCGGCACGAGCCCCTCTGCAGGGGATGCAGCCCACCGGCAGCCTGCTCAGTGCCAGCCCCGGCTCTAGATCTGGGCTCTCTCTACGTGTGGGGCAGACCCTGCTCCTGGGGGCCCAGCACAGCAGGAGACCCCCAGACCCAGCTGGGCCTTGCTCCTTTGGTAGGGGCCGCCCTGATCTGCCCCCCATCGGGGCCTGTTGGCGGCTGTGGCTCCTACAGCTCCCCGCTCTGCGGATGCGAATTGGAGAGCAGGCCTGGTGCATAGGCAGGTGCCATCTCCTTGAGCACAATCCTACATCTCTGGGCATCAAGCGCCCTACAGGCACTGCCATATGGCTCTGGGCCCTGCCCACTCTGGGCACATGGCCCCTCCTCTGCCCTAGCCCCATGCACCACCTTGGCCATTACTGTTGGGCTTTGCCCCCCAGCTGCCAGGTAACGGGGCTCTCCCCTCCACCCCCTTCCCTGGGTAACGGGGCTCTCCCCTCCCCACCTGGGGTGGTGGGTAACGGGGCTCTTCCCTCCACCCCCTTCCCTGGGTAACGGGGCTCTCCCCTCCCCACCTGGGGCGGTGGGTAATGGGGCTCTTCCCTCCACCCCCTTCCCTGGGTAACGGGGCTCTCCCCTCCCCACCCGGGGCGCCGGGCAATGGGGCTCTCCCCTCCCCACCCGGGGCGCCGGGTAACGGGGCTCTCCCCTCCCCACCTGGGGCGGTGGGTAATGGGGCTCTTCCCTCCACCCCCTTCCCTGGGTAACGGGGCTCTCCCCTCCCCACCCGGGGCGCCGGGTAACGGGGCTCTCCCCTCCCCACCCGGGGCGCCGGGCAACGGGGCTCTCCCCTCCCCACCCGGGGCGCCGGGCAACGGGGCTCTCCCCTCCCCACCCGGGGCGCCGGGCAACGGGGCTCTCCCCTCCCCACCCGGGGCGCCGGGCAACGGGGCTCTCCCCTCCCCACCCGGGGCGCCGGGCAACGGGGCTCTCCCCTCCCCACCCGGGGCGCCGGGCAACGGGGCTCTCCCCTCCCCACCCGGGGCGGCGGGTAACGGGGCTCTCCCCTCCCCACCCGGGGCGCCGGGTAACGGGGCTCTCCCCTCCCCACCCGGGGCGCCGGGTAACGGGGCTCTCCCCTCCCCACCCGGGGCGGCGGGTAACGGGGCTCTCCCCTCCCCACCCGGGGCGGCGGGTAACGGGGCTCTCCCCTCCCCACCCGGGGCGCCGGGTAACGGGGCTCTCCCCTCCCCACCCGGGGCGCCGGGTAACGGGGCTCTCCCCCTAGAGCTGGAGCGGCTGCGTGAGGCCACGCGCTGTAGGCTGCAGGAGGCTGAGGCAGAGAACCGGACGCTGGCAGAGGAGTTGGCAGAGCAGCGGCAGAGTGGCCATCAGCTGCGGGAGGAGCGGCTGGCTCTCCAGGAGCACAACCACAGGTGCGGCTTGGGGTGCCTGATGCGGGGACGGGTGTGAGTGCAGCCCTGGGACCCATCGTCTCGGAGCCCTGAGGCGTGGCACTGTGTGGGGTGTGGCCACGATCACAGCGCGCAGGCTGGGCCTCTGGCCAGCTGAGCAGCGTCCCGGGGGCACGGGGTCCCGGCCCACTGGGGTCTGTCATGGTACCGCTGCTGAGGGGCTGTGACGTCACTTCCCTGCTCTGTGACATCACGGGGGGGGGGGGGGCGGAGCTGGCGTGCGGCCGTGCCCCTCTGACCCCGGCTGTTCCGTCTCGCAGGCTGGAGCGCACGGTGCCACTCCTTCAGCAGCAGTGCGAGGAGAGCCAGCGGCTCGGCCAGGCCCTCTGCGCCGAGCTGCGCGTTCACGAGACCCTCTCTCGCTCCTCCCAGGCGGCTCCCTCAGGTACGTGCCAGCCTGGCCTGCCTGGCCTGCTGCGCTGGGGCCAGCTCTGCCATCTCAAGTGCCCCAGCGCCCTGGTTCCGGAGGGCCCTGCTGTCCCCCTTGCTGCCCAGACCCCCCTTTGCCCTGGGGAGCCCACCTGGAGCAGCTCAGTGCAGCTCTTGACCCCGGAGCGGGGGCAGCGCCTCCTACTGGTTAGAGCACGGTCCCATGTCTCAGTGTGCTTGAATTGACCAACTGTCCTACCCCCAAACAAGCCCAACAGCGCCATCTCAGAACCCCCCCTCCCGCCCCCCCCCACCCCGCGGCGCTGACGGCAGGGGGCACGCACCGAGCCTTGCCCCAGCTGCCGGGCGGCACATCTAGTGGCGCTGCAGGGCCGGCCTGTCTTGGGAATCCACGGGCCTGTCCACCCAGGCCGCCACTGTGTTTGGCCATCATAGCAACCCCATGGGTTTATAACCAGCTCTGTCCATGGGTCTGTCTGTCCTGCCTGCTGTCCCCTTGTGGGAGGCACCGTGTTTGGTGCTGGAGTGAGTGTCCTGGCTGCCCTCCTCAGGCTTCCGTGGGCTCTGTTGTGCTGCCAGCCAGGTGCCAGGCTCTGGGCAAGGAGCACCCCCACACACACCACCCAGGTGCCAGGCTCTGGGCAAGGAGCACCCCCCCACACACCAGCCAGGTGCCAGGCTCTGGGCAGGTGGCACCCCCACACACACCACCCAGATGCCAGGCTCTGGGCAGGTGGCACCCCCCACGCCAGCCAGCTGCCAGGCTCTGGGCAGGGACAGAGACATGGGACTGGGTCAGGCCATGGTGGGTGTAGCCAGCTCCAGCCCTGTCCCCTGAGCTCCCTGGGGCCCCATGCTGTGTCCCCATGCCCCCGCCCGTGGTGAGGTCTTGCCTGCCTGCAGTGGGGAGCCCCCCAGAGATGATCTCCCAGGGATGTAGAATGCACCGTACCAGGCACAGAAGGTGGGGGGAGGGAAGCTGCTTCCTGCACTGCCTGGGCCTGAGCTCAGCTCCCCCCGGGGTTTCCCTGCCCCACACCTCCCAACCAGATCACCTGTGAGCCAGGGACTCCCCACCCTCCCCGTTCTACCTAGTCCAGGATCTGCCCTCCCCTCCCCCACCCTGTCCAGGATCTGTGCCACCTCTCGCATCCCCACGCAGTCCAGGATCTGGCCTTCCCCACCCCCACACTGTCCAGGATCTGCCCCACCCTCCCCACTCCATGCTGTCCAGAAGCTGCCCAGGCAAACAGCCTCTGCGCCTACCAGATGTTACAGCAGCCGCTGGCGTGGGTTGATGCCCAGACAGCTACAATGGAACTGAGGTCGAGCGCCCTGATAGCTGACGTCACTCACCTGCTGGTTGGTGTCAGTGTCCCCAAGCCCATGAGGGGTCCCAGCACAGGCCCTATACTGGGGACCCCACGAGGGCCAGGCTCATGGACCCACAGCTGATTTCCAGATCCGTGGGGATTTGTGCCCCCCCTTGAACGTGGTGTCGCCACAGGACAGAGCTGAGGTTTCTGCTGGGAACTTTGTGGAATATGAGGGGTGGGGGGGATGGTCATTAACACCTTGAACCCTTGAGATGCAAGCCGGGGCCTGCAGGAGCTTGCTGGCTGGGGAGCTGCGGGGCAGAGCTCGGGTCCTTTGGGGGCCTGGCTGTGAATCTCCAGACCGCAGCATGTTGGGATTTCTGTCCCCATGACCGCACTGGTGGCTGGGCTGGGTTGGGCTAGTGACCCCATCCCTGCCATGTTTCTCACCGCCTTGCGCTCCGCACCCTGCTCCTCAACCCCACGCTGACATGGCCGGGTGCCAAGCACACTGAGCCGCCTTTTCGTGCCCCCAGCGTGTCGCCATGCTAAGCCGGGGCTGGTTGAGGGCTGCCCTTCACTGCCCATGGTGGCCAGGGATGGGAGGATCCATGGGGCTGCAGGCGCAGTGGGGGGCGAAAGGCGCGGCTGGCGACAGAGCAGCTGTGTGTGTTGGCAGCTTGCAGCGGAGACGCACATCGCAGACCGCCTTCCAGCAGCGAGCTGGATGCCCTCCTGGCAGAGGTGCGAACTCTGCGCAGGCAGCTGCTGCGTGGCATCCAGGTAAACAGCGCCCTGAGGCAGCAGCTGGCACGGCCGCAGCCAGAGGGAAGCGCTGCCCCCCTCTTCACCGCACACCAGGCTACGCCCGACTGGCAGCCCTTCCAAGGTAAGAGAGGCTGTGCCAGCCCCTCTGGGCCCTGCTGGCCCCTCGGGTGCCCTGATTCCTGGCAGAAGTGTCATTAACCTGGTAAATGGACCCCTTGTCATCTCGCCTTTGCAGACTCCAGCCCTTCTCCTCCAGTTCGGGATGTTGGCATGAGCTCCCCAGCTCCCCTCTCCCCGCCTGCCCTGCTCAGCGCTCCGGCCCCACTCACCCACTGGATGAAAGGTAACGGATGCGCCCCCTCCCCCGGGGAAGAGCGGGGCCACCGCTGCGGAGGGTCCTGGAGTGCGGGCGGCTCGTGCCAGGCCCCTTGGGCAGTGAGGGCGGGACGCTTGGAGCGCTCCGGGGCTGGGAGCCCAAAGGAGGGAGTCGGTTGGTCACACTCGAGGTGTTAAGGCCAGGCAGGACCATCTCGTCCCACCTCCTGCATAGCATGGGCCGGAGACCCTCCCCCAGGAATTCCTGCTTGAGCTAGTCCAGTGATTTTCACCCTTTGTGGACTCCTAAAATGTTTTGAATGGTGATACGGACCTCTTTGGAAATCTTAGCCATAGTCTGCAGCCCCCAGGGGTCCACGGGCCACAGGCTGAATCCCACTGAGCTAGAGAGACCTTCGAGGCCTGAGGCAGAGACTCCTCAGGGAGCAGAGAGAGGCCAGCACCTCCTGGGGAGATGGCTCTGGGAGCCTTGGATTTGAAGCGCCCATTTGAAAGGGGCATCCCAGCCCCCCGTTCCCTGAGTCTGGGTTTCATACTCCCCTTGTCACGAGGCCAAGGCACGAGAGCGTTTCCCTTCATCCCTCCTCTGGGCGAATGCTGCATTTTGTCCATGACTCGCGGGGCATCTTGAGCTGTGCCCAGCAGCAGGGAACCAGGGGGGTGCAGAGCCCCAGGAGGTCCCCCGCCCTCCCCCAGAGAGGCTGGGTCTGCAGGTGGCAGGTTCTCGGTGGGAGCCATAGAGCATGGCATTCTGTGGCCCATCGGAGCCGGGTGTGTGACAGGATCCGAGCGGGGGGCTGAGCTCAGAGGATGCCAGATGTCCCGATTTTATAGGGACAGTCCCGATTTTGGGGTCTTTTTATTCTATAGGCTCCTATTACCCCCCACCCCCTGTCCCGGTTTTTCACATTCGCTGTCTGGTCACCCTAGGACGATGTGAAGCGTGGAGGCTAGGAGAGCTGGCCCTGCGCCGCCGGAAGTAGTGATGTGGGGGCTGGGGCGATGTAGAGCTGCAGGTTGCATGTTAGGGAAAGGTCATGGCTGAGAGCTTCGGAGATGGCTAGTGACTGCAGGAGTCAAGCCTGAGCTCGTTAAAGGGACCTGGGTTTGGGGGGGACGGGGGCCCAGCACTACTTGAAAACACCCTAAAGTGGCTCAGGTTCCAAAACTGGGGGCGCCCGGCCTCCCTCGTGATGTCTGGAAATTGTGGCCTGCTGCTCCTAGGACAGTCTGGACAAACAGAACAAGCTGCTTGGGGGCACGTGGGGAGTGAGGGGCTAGGGAAGTGCCAGCCCAGGGCATGTACACGCTGGCGATAACCCCCCTCTTGGCGCTGGGCCTGGCACTGGGTTGATGCAGCCCTGACGGGCTCTCAGGGACACCAGCAGTGCTGACCCCTCTTTGCTCCAGAGTTGCCCGTGGACGACCCTCTGGCGAGGAGGAGTGCCCCTGCACCGGCCGGAGACACCACAAGCGGTTCGTCTGCCAGCAAAGGCAGGTGCCAGGTCATTGGCCATGTGGATGACTATTATGCCCTGAAGCAGCAGATCCTGGAGGGCAAAACGCTGGTCCACCAGATGGCCTCTCTCCTGCGGCCAGCTCTAGCCATGCTCAGCCCGGAGCCCCATGGCACTGAGGTAATTCTCCCTGGACATCAGGAAGGGCCAAGCTGCTCTGAGCCCTCTGTCGAGAAGGGAAGGATCAGGGGAGAAGCGGGCAGAGCCCTGCATAACGCCACTCGTGGTCCCAGCCAGGGAGCTAGCGTTTCAGGCTGGCCCCTCCAGCTCTCCTGGGGAACGCTGGCTCTGGGGGGCACTGGAGATGGCTGGAAAGGATCATGGGGGTCTGTCCTGACCTGTGTGCATGGGAGACCATCACCTGCCCGATGGACTATTGCTAGGCTGGCCAGAGCGCGAGGGCGGTGGAGGCGCTGGCCCCGGGGAAGGGGGCCAGATAGGACCTGTCTCCATCACTTCTGGGACTGATTTCAGAGCTATTTTGGCTGCATAGGGGGCCAGCCTGGCAACGGGCTATTGGGAACCCGGATCGTTGTGCTGGGCAGTGCCCTCCCAGGAAAGCCAGGTGCGTCGGGGCTCTGCGTTTGCTGTGACCACTGAGCCGCAGGGCAGTGTCTGCAACACGTCTTCTCTCCTCCGCCAGGCCCTGGAGTGGGGCAGCATTCGGCAGCTCCTGAGTGCCACGAGTGCCCTGCGTCAGCTCTTGGAGCAGTGCGCCTCCCTGCTTGCCACCTTCTGGAGAGGAGCCCTGCCGGCGGCCCCCAGCCCGGCCCAGCACCAGGCCACGGTGAGTGGCACCCTCCCGCCACCCCTCGCAGATCATGCCAATGTCACCCATGCAGCCCCCGAGAGTCAGAGGCTCCCCCGGATGGGAGGGAAGGGCTCGTCCAGGCAGCTCGTGAGCCGATGGGGATTAGGAGCCTACCTGGGTGAAGGGGCACTCCTGGGTGCGGGGAGCCCTCTGCTGGGTGCTCCTGTCGGAGGGCTGGGCAGTGTTTCGTCTCGCCCAGGCGGTACCATCCCAATCACACATCGCTCTGCCCAGTCTGGCGCACTGCGGGCCAGCCCAGACAGGGCATAGGGCCTGCTGCTGCCAGCAGCTAGGGGGCTGCTCCATCGACGCAGGTACGGGAGGCTTGTGCATTGTGGGCCTGCCAGAGCAAGGGGCTAGCCCCGGCTCCCTGCGCGTGGCCCCTAGAGGGGGTCTGTCCTCCAGCAGAGGCTGCGGTAGTTCCCACTAACCCACCTTGTTCGGGACGCTGAGCCACGGCCCTGGGCAGCAAGGGAGGGGGCGAGCGCCTGCCCCGGGGTGTCTGGGAGCCAGGCTGTGGCCCCTGCTGACTGCGCCCCCATTTCTGCCCAGGAGCAGGCAATGAAGGACGAGCTCGTGACGCTCAGGGCCAGGTTATCTGAGCAGGAGAATCTGCTCCGAAATGCAGCTGAGCGCCTGCAGGACACCTGCCGCCTGAAGGACAACATGGAGCACTTCATCGTCAGCCACTGTAGGTGCCCCGGTGGGATGGGCCTGCCCGGCCGGGGGTGGAGCGGGAGGTGGGCACAGAGAGTATCCCCACCCCCCTCGGCGTCCGTCATTACACAGCAGCACCTGCCACCAATGGTGCCCAGAACTTGGCTCCCCACGAGTCTGCGACTGGGGGGCTGGGAGCATCCTGCCTTCACCCAGCCACCTGGCATAGGTCAGTCATACCAGGCTGGCATCCCCATCCTGTGGCAGGGGCCACGGCTCCAATGCAAACCGAACAGGGGCCGCGAACAGGCAGTTTCGAGAGGGAGTTTGGAAGGGGAGTGGGAAGGGGACAAGGTACACTTGCCATTCTTTAAAACCTTGACACTAAACTAAAATCAAAACTTCTTGATTTAAACATAAACCCTATCATTAACCTAGGTAGCTGTAGGAGAGATTGCAGGCAGAAGCCCAGCAGCAGAGTGGGGGCTATCCTGTTTATTGCACTCAATGTAGCATGAATGATTACCTGCCCTGTGGGCGGGTAGCGTATGTGTGCATTCGGTGCACAGAGCTCCTGGCCCTCAGAGACCACGTTCGGGCTTTGGAGGCCAGGGTGGTGGAACTGGAGGAGCTAAGGGAGGCAGAGAGGTATGTTGGTGAGGCTTTCCGGGACACTGTAGATTTGTCCCACCTCCGGTCAGACAGCCCCTGCGCTGTTCAGGAGGATGAAAGGCCCAGGGAAGGGTAGATGTCACCTCGGGACGAAATGCAGAGACAAAATTCTCGATACTTTAAATGACTGCTTCTTGGAGCAGCTGGTACAGGAACCCACAGAGGAAGAGGCACCTCTCGATTTAGTCCTGTGTGGAGCGCAGGATCTGGTCCAAGAGGTAACTATAACAGGACCACTTGGAAATAGTGACCATAATACAATAACATTTAACATTCCTGTGGTGGGAAGAACACCTCAACAGCCAACACAGTGGCATTTAATTTCAGAAAGGGGAACTATGCAAAAATGAGGAGGTTAATTAAACAGAAATTAAAAGGTACAGTGACAAGAGTGAAATCCCTGCAAGCTGCATGGACACTTTTCAAAGACACCATAATAGAGGCTCAACTGAAATGTATCCCCCAAATTTAAAACCGCAGTAAAAGAATTTAAAAAGAGCTACCGTGGCTTAACAACCATGTAAAAGAAGCAGTGAGAGATAAAAAGGCATCTTTTAAAAAGTGGAAGTCAAATCCTAGTGAGGTAACTAGAGAGGAGCATAAACGCTGCCAAATGAAGTGTAAAAATGTAATCAGAAAAGCCAAAAAGGAGTTTGAAGACCAGCTAGCCAAAAACTCAAAAGGTAATAACAAAATGTTTTTTAAGTACATCAGAAGCAGGAAGCCTGCTAAACAACCAGTGGGGCCCCTGGACGATAGAGATACAAAAGGAGCACTTAAAGACGATAAAGTCATTGCAGAGAAACTAAACGAATTCTTTGCTTCAGTCTTTACGGCTGAGGACGTTAGGGAGATTCCCTAACCTGAGATGTCTTTTGTAGGTGACAAATCTAAGGAATTGTCACAGTAACAAGTCACCGGGACCAGATGGCATTCACCCAAGAGTTCTGAAAGAGCTCAAATGTGAAATTGCGGAACTATTAACTAGGGTTTGTAACCTGTCCTTTAAATCAGCTTCTGTACCCAATCACTGGAAGATAGCTAATGTAACGCCAATATTTAAAAAAGGCTCTAGAGGTGATCCCGGCAATTACAGATCGGTAAGTTTAACGTCAGTACCGGGCAAATTAGTTGAAACAATAGTAAAGAATAAAATTGTCAGACACATAAAAGAACATAAATTGTTGGGCAAAAATCAACATGGTTTCTGTAAAGGAAAATCATGTCTTACTAATGTATTAGAGTTCTTTGAAGGGGTCAACAAACATGTGGACAAGGGGGATCCAGTGGACATAGTGTACTTAGATTTCCAGAAAACCTTTGACAAGGTCCCTCACCAAAGGCTCTTGCGTACATTAAGTTGTCATGGGATAAGAGGGAAGATTCTTTCATGGGTTGAGAAGTGGTTAAAAGACAGGGAACAAAGGGTAGGAATAAATGGTAAATTTTCACAATGGAGAGGGGTAACTAGTGGTGTTCCCCAAGGGTCAGTCCTAGGACCAATCCTATTCAACTTACTCATAAATGATCTGGAGAAAGGGATAAACAGTGAGGTGGCAAAGTTTGCAGATGATACTAAGCTGCTCAAGATAGTTAAGACCAAAGCAGACTGTGAAGAACTACAAAAAGATCTCAAAAAACTAAGTGATTGGGCAACAAAATGGCAAATGAAATTGAATGTGGTTAAATGGAAAGTAATGCACATTGGAAAAAATAACCCCAACTATACATACAATATGATGGGGGCTAATTTAGCTACAACTAATCAGGAAAAAGATCTTGGAGTCATCATGGATAGTTCTCTGAAGACGTCCAGTGTGCAGCGGCAGTCAAAAAAGCAAACAGGATGGTAGGAATCATTAAAAAAGGGATAGAGAATAAGACACAATATTTTATTGCCCTTACATAAATACATGGTACGCCCACATCTTGAATACTGTGTACAGATGTGGTCTCCTCATCTAAAAAAGGATATACTGGCATTAGAAAAGGTTCAGAGAAGGGCAACTAAAATGATTAGGGGTTTGGAACAGGTCCCATATGAGGAGGGATTAAAGAAGCTAGGACTTTTCAGCTTGGAAAAGAGGAGATTAAGGGGGGATATGATAGAGGTATATAAAATCATGAGTGGGGTGCAGAAAGTGAATAAGGAAAAGTCATTTACTTGTTCCCATAATATAAGATCTAGGGGCTACCCAATGAAATATTTGGGCAGCAGATTTAAAACAAATAAAAGGAAGTTCTTCTTCACACAGCGCACAGTCAACCTGTGGAACTCCTTGCCTGAGGAGGCTGTGAAGGCTAGGACTAGAACAGGGTTTAAAAGAGAACTGGATAAATTCATGGAGATTAAGTCCATTAATGGCTATTAGCCAGGATGGGTAAGGAATGGTGTCCCTAGCCTGTTTGTCAGAGGGGATGATGGATGGCAGGAGAGAGATCACTTGATCATTACCTGTTAGGTTCACTCACTCCGGTATACACCTGCCATTGGCCACTGTCAGTGGACAGGATACTGGGCTGGATGGACCTTTGGTCTGACCCAGTACGGCCGTTCTTATGTTCTAATGAACAGGCACTGCAGAGTGGCCCCACCAGTGCCTGGTAGCCAGCTGGCCCCATCATCCCTCTGTCTCTCCCCCCCGCCTGGTGTTATCATCATCAGGCATAGCCAGCATGGGGGACTGTGCCCACTGGCCTGCTCTGAGCAGGGCAAGGCCTGGCATTGCTGGGGTCCTGTCTGTGCTGGAGCCCCCGGCCATAGGGCTGGAGCAGGGGGGCACAGTAAGTAGACGGGCCCAGCATGGGCCAGGCCTGGCTATGCTGTTATCTGCTCACGTAGCTGGAGCCAGCTGGGGTTTGCTGCTCTGGGGGATCCTGCAATGATTCTGCCCCTGCCCCCTGCAGTTTGGTTCGTCGGGAGCGGCACCAATCCTGGCACTCCCTCCCTGGGGTCGGAAGGGAGCGGTGCCCGCTCTGATCCCCCCCCACCTCTCTGTTGCAGTGACCCAAACTCATGCTGTGCTGAGGAAAGCGAGGACAAACCTGGAGGTGAGTTAGGGCCAGCGCGCCTCAGGGAGTCCCCCACTCCTCAAGGGAGACAGCAATGCCAAGGCAAGGGGCTGAGGCTGGCAGGGGGGTGCCTCACTGTGGGGGGATGGGTCCTAGCTCTGAGCTGACTCTGGGGAGGGCGATAGGGCTGAGCTCAGGCTGAGGGGGAGGAGGGAGGTAGGAGGGGAGGGCAAATGAGAGCTCTGTCTCTGTTGGGGATGGAGAGTGGGGGTGGGGTGTAGCCCAAAGGGGAGGAGCCTGGGGGGGGGGTGCAAGGGTCTTGCCTTTATGTCCCCTCCTTTCCTTCCTCCCCACAGTGGGTCCCTCCCCCTCCCCCATCCCAGGGGTCTCTCTCACCCCATCCCCAGGTGGGTTCACTCTCTTGCCCCATTCCTGGGGGTGGGGAGGGGTCTCATCCTGTCCCCAGGGGGGTCTCTCACCCCATTTCTCTCTTTCTCCTGAGTCTCTCCAGAAGAGCAAGCCCCAGGGCTCCTCTGTCAAATCTCCTCCCTCCATCGGCGCAGGTAACGGCCCAGGCTGGTGCCCCCCGTGAGCGGCAGGGATGTTCTGCAGCGTGCCGGAGGGGCCTGTCCCCCTTGCATGGCACGCAGGGAGCGGGGTTTGGCAGGTGCCATCCAGGGCTGTGGGGCGGGAGCAGGGCCGAGCCAGTGGAGCAAGAAGCACCGTCAGCGCAACGCTGAACCACCCTGGCTGGACAGAGCCTCTGGCTTTGCCCAGCTCCCAGGGCGGGGATGCCTGAAGCCCCAGGCCAACCCTGCCATGGGCAGGGCCCAGAGCCTAGCAGCTGCTGGCAGCTCTAGCGGAAGGCCTGTTCCCCTGGCAGCGCCCCCCACACTGGTGGTGGTGTCACTTTGGGCCAGGGAGGGGCTGGACTGAGGTGCCCTGTGATGAGTGGGTGGGGGCTGTTAGGGCTTCCCTTCGCCCTCCCTTGGTTCTTCTCATGCAGACAGAAAGCAGAAGGCCAGAGTCCAAAGGGCAGGCGATGCAATGTTTATTGGGGGTTACCAAGCAAGCATATCCACAGCTGTGTACACCAGTACGGCTTTTTCCTTGTGCCCCCTCCCCTAGCAGGCTTCATTATACCTGTAGTGCGCACCCCTAGTCCCACCCCTTACAATTATGGTCATGTTCCATTTTGGAGGGTCGTGAGTCTGGGGACTTCGGTACCTCTTTTGTACCCCGGGGAGGGTCGGGAGTGAGGTGGTGCTCCGGCCAGGCAGGGTCACCATTTCTTTGACTTTTAGTGTTTCTTACACCTTCTGCCGCCTCCCGCCTGGTTGTGTGACTTGGCTTGGGAGAGGAGTGGGCTCCCACCAACACTTTACCTCTAGTCCTGATCTTTGCTCATTCTGCTATAAACTCCATCTGGCTGTGGGCAGATGCAACACACAAGGGCTTTGTTCACATGTTAGTAAGGTTATAAGAATAACAGTCAAACAGAACCCAAAATTCTCTCAGGCAAATATACAGGCCTGAATGCTTCACTGCCAGGGATGGGTGTGTTGCCTGGCTTGGCATGACGCGCGGAGCCCCTACTGCCCACCTTGAGCGTCTGATTGTGGAGCTCCAAGTGGGAAGGGTCCTGCCCCTCTTGTGTGCGGGCTGTGTCTGGGGGTGGGCACCCCTGCCTCACATACACGCCCATGCTCCTGCAGGGAACGGGGCGGGGAGGCTTTCTGCCTGCTGAGCAAATAGCTGAGTGGCTGGCTGTGGAATTGGAGGCAGCTCAGCCTGACGCTGGTGCTGCTGCTCCTCTGAGGCCGCCGGGTGCAGAGCTGCCCGCTGTGCCGAAATGGCAGCACCTGCAGAGCTCGGGGGAGTGCTGGCTGCAGCCGAGTGGCTGGCTGCAGGGGAGAGCTGGCAGGGCATTCACAGCTGGGGGCTGCCTGGGGAAGCAGTCAGCCTGCGGGAGTGTCCTGGATGCGGCTCTGGAGGCTGCCCTTGGCCCTGCCCTCCTGGTGTCCAGTCTGGCACCCCTTCCTCCTACACCCATGATGCTGCAGCAGGCCCAATGCTGCCGGCTGCTACAGTGGCGCTGGTTTGACATGCCAACCTGTCTGGGCTCCTGGCCCCATGTGGCATGGGGAGGGGGTAGTGGCTCATGGCTGACCGTTCCCCATCCTCAGCTGGGCTTGTGCTTTCTCTCCAGGGGAAATCCTGGTGGGCTTGTCCCAGCACCCCAGCCACGTGAGCCCGGCCCACCAGGAGCACAGAAGGAAGAGGAGCCACCCAGACACCCTAAAGTGGCAGGAGGACCAGAGCTGGCCCTGTTTTGTTCACCTTCCCAGCTCCTGAGCACCAAGCCTGGCGGAGACGGCTCCCGGGCAGGGCCCAGCAAGTATTGTGCCCCCACAGCGAACCCACCCTTGGTGCCCGGGGCTCTGGCGCTGAACCCCTCTGCATGGAAGCTAGCCATAGACTATATTAGGCTTGGCCCCTGGGCTAGCACCAGCCCTGTCTGGTACCGCACTGCCAGGGAGCCATTCTTGTTTAATCACCGTTAAACTGCTGGGAAATGTATCCGGGGTAACTGGTGAAGCTGCTTTCTCATTGATCTCACCAACCCCCAGCACGGCCCATCCCCCTGCTGCCACGCTCCCTCTGTTGTGGAACCTCACAGCCATGCATGCGTGTTAGACCGGTACCCTGCCACTGCCCATGCCAGGGAGATAGGGCAGGTGGCCTCCAGCCAGCTGCTGTGAGGAAAAAGCTGCTGAATCCATGAACGCAGCAGGCTGCTCATGTGGCCTGGAGCATCTTGCTTGGGAGCTGTTTTCCTCCCAAGCAGGGTTATTGATGCAGTAGAGGTGAGAGGCTCCATCCACTCTGCTCTGGGGAAAACAAGCCCTAGCCAGCAATGCTTTTCTGCTGCTTGGCAATACAGCATGGCTTTGCCTGCAGGTCTCTCAGGCTGGAACCAGCGTGTAGCAGGGAGGTCAGGGTGCTTTCACCCTTCTCCGCTGGGACCTTCACCCGGTTGGCGATAAGCAATTGCTGAGGCAACATGACCAAAGTGTCAAATCTGTTCGCAAGAGCTGAACTGCTGCTGCCCCACAGGGGCACTGATGGGAGACACACCCAGCTTACGGAGAGGGGGTGGGGAGAGGGAACTATTTGTAAAGCGGCATTAGAAAGGCCCCCCAGCTTGGGTAACCTTGTCTGGGGTGAGTCTCTGCTGTAGGATATGTATATAGTGACTGAGTGTAAGCCAGGAGGGAATGGGCTAAGGCAGGCCTCCCACGGGGCCAACGTGGCTCCAACTTTGGGAAGAAATGAAGTTTTAGGAAATGCAGGGCTCCCTCTCACAGGGAGTCCCCAATAAACTTTTTTTGTCCATTGGCTACTGTAGTCTTTGGTCTCCAAGGACCTTCATGAATAGGGGGAGGGATAGCTCAGTGGTTTGAGCATTGGCCTGCTAAAACCCAGGGTTGTGAGTTCAATCCTTGAGGGGGCCATGTAGGGATCTGGGGCAAAAATTGGGGATTGGTCCTGCTTTGAGCAGGTGGTTGAACTAGATGATCTCCTAAGGTCCCTTCCAACCCTGAGATTCTATGAATAGTGGTACATCAGTGATGCTGCCTCCCCCCCTCCTCCTGGAACCCAGGCTGCTGAGGGGTAGGCAGCCTCAACAGCGCTCTCACACATCCCCACCCACCTAGCCAGTCCGGGGGGGGGGGAGGGGGCATGCTACCCACACAGCGACAAGGACACCAGTGTGAAGAGCTTGCCTCCCTGCAGCACCATGCTGGCAGGAAGAGGGGAGTGCATGTGCCAGCCCTGATAACGGACACACCCACGGCCAGTTTTGGCTCACTATGGGCCAGGGGCCAACAATCTCAAACCACACGAAGGGCCGACCTGGGTTCTCGGTACAGCCCCTCTTCCTTGGCACTGCAGCCACAGCCGGGTACAGATGAGGTCCCACCAACCTCTGTAACAAACTTTATTAATCACATTTCTTGGGCCAATGCCTTAGCCTGGCTTTACGAGTTACATCAAAGCAGCAAGGGAGCCCGGCCCCAGTGATGCCCATCCCAGGACCAGCAGCAAGGAGCTGCCCTTGTCTCAGTGCTGACTGCCTGAGCCGTAGGCCAAACCCGTGGGAGAGCACAGCCGTGAGCTACCGCACAGGCACCGACCGCAGAACCAGTAGGGCCTCCTGGGGCGTTGGCAGGGCAGGGCCCAGGGGGTGCCTTTAGCTCAATGCTGGGGATTCCACCATCCCTGTGCAGCATGCAGGGAACTGAGGTGCAGCCCCCAGCTGTGATATCCACTCACTGCATTCCTTTGCTGTGCTACAGCCCTGGGCCAGGGCAGCTGCTTTCCCCTCGTGGTAAGCTGAGCTCTCCTGGGTGTGTGACCCTAGCCCCAGACCTGCCCCTCTTCAGCCCGTCTCCAGGACCAGGGACTGAGGGGCTGGCAATGGGAGCCACTGCCCGGCATGTCCTCGCCGCAGAGACACACTCACTGGGCAGGCAGCTAAGTGGCCACAGCACCCAGACTCTGGGCTTTCCACCTTAGAGGCAGCAGCCCCATACTGCTTGGCAGCATTGCCTCAGCCCCTTGCAGCTGACAGGGCCAGTTACCAGGGAGCAAGCTGACCCTCTGGCTCTTGGCATGGGCAGAGGCAGCCAGCATCTCTCCTACACGCTAGCGCTAGCCCCAGTGCTAACAATGGCCAGGCCCCGCAGCACAGAGAGCAATAATGAATCAATTGCCTAGAGCCGGTACCTGCCCTTCCCAGCAGCTGAGCTGTCAGCGAGCCCTTAGTGCCAAGTCCTCCCCAGCCCGAAGGGGGGAAGATGACAGGGAAGAGGCAGCTGCCCCAGAAGGACTAGTTTGGCCCTGCCTCCTTTTCACCTCCAAGCAGAGGTTTCCCTCTTGGTCAGCGAGCACCATGGCTGTGCTGGCGTGACTGGGATGGGCAGAAGCTGCGGCTGCCACACAGGCAGCCGGCTGCTCAGCTCCAGGCACCTGCAGCCCTTCCCGGGTTCGGCAGAGCTGTGGCCCCGCCAGAAGCTGCTACAGTGCACATGTACAGCCACGTTCATCTCGCCCTCACACAAAGCAACCCCCCCCCCCCCCCCCAGCAGGACTGGGAGCCAGGGCTCTCCTGGGGACTGGTAAAGTGCAACTGCAGACAATGACAATGCCCCCTCCCCACCCCCAGGGCTGAACCTGGCAGAGGCTTAGCCCCAAGGGCTGGTGACAATGGCACTCACTAAACATTCCTCAGGAGAAGCAAACCAGGGAGGCTGAGCTCAGCTCCCAGTGCTCCCCCGAGAAAGGGCTGCAGCGTGTGAGCTCTGCAGAGCCCAGCCTGAGGCAATGGCAGAACCTTGCACTGAGGAGTGAGAGAAGGGGCTGGGCCGGGGTGGGGGGGGGGGGCAGGCTGCACTGGGACCCTGGGAAAGCTTAGCCAAGATGGAACCAGCCACTTCAGTGCAATGGGGCAGGAGCCTTTGTTGTCCCAACAGTGAGATCAGCTTCCCGGCCAAGAACCCCAGTGCAGGTGAGAGCCCCCTGCCCAGACAGAGCAGCCCCACCTCTCCCCTCAAAATACCCAGACTGGCACTCGGGAAACATGAGAGCTGGTGCAAAGGCAGCAGGAGCCTTTCCCTTGCCCCCCACAAGCATTGGAGCAGGCCCACAGCAGGAGAGAGCTCCCAGGCTCCAAGTGACACATCTCAGCAGCTCAGGCTCGTCCTCTCAGGGGTGCTAATTCCTATGCTGCATTGGCCAGGGGAGGGTAGCACTGAGCCATCCTGCTGTGGCCTAAACCTGGGAAATTCTCACCTCTTGGCCCCACAGAAGTCAAGGCTCAGCCTTCTGGGGCCTAGGCCCTGGCTCCTGGGAATGGCGATGCCGGAGGTGGGCAGGATAGTGTGTGTGTATGTGGTGGTGATGGGACTAACCCTCTGATGCGGTGTGCATGGTAGTGGGGGTTGGGACTAACCCTGGTCTCTGCTCAGGGGAGCCAGGTGCACATTCCAGTCCCGTCAGCTGAGTTCAGGGGGGTAGAAAGCCAGTCCGGGCCTGCGGAGCTTAGGTGCAGACACACCTTGCACTCTGTCCTGAGGCAGGCCATTCTAGAGGGCCTTGGCATGGGGTACAAAGGGAGAGTGACATGGCTCTGCCCCACCGCAGGCAACTGGCCAAAGCCCTTACAGTCAGAGGGGCCGGGGAAGAGCACCCAGCAGCTCTTTCCCTGCTGTGATTCCCCCGCAGGGAGCCAGGTCGGCAGACAGTGGGCCAATCCAGGGAACTCAGCAAAGCCAGAGGACCCCACAGAGGGAGGCTATGAAAGGGTCAAATCAAATCTCACCAACAGAATACAGAGGGAATAGCTCAGACACCCAGCAGAGCTGGACTCATCCCCTTCCACCCCTGCCAGGTTCAGCTAGAGCCAACCACCAGTTCTTCGTAGGGCTGTGGCCCAGTGCGTGCAGACAATGTGGCATTCCTCGTGTGCTGCGCAGCGAGGCACACGATCAGATGGGCTTGTACAGCAGAGTGGTGACATACTTCTTCTTGTAGCGGTGAGTGGCACTGAGCACCATTACGCCGTCCTGCAAGAGAACAGAGCTGAGTGCTAGCTGTGCGGATCATGGATGCACCATGGCCCCAGGATACTTCACAGTGCCGGGGCAGTTACACAGATGTAGTAAGGGGAAGGGAGGGGGAGAGAGCTCCTAGCCAAGATGGGAGATGAGGAGGGTCACTGAGCCAGAGACCAGGGAGCTGTTGCTAGCACCAGCAGTTGCAGACTGCTCTGGTGCTGGCTAGACTGAGAGAACGCAGAGGTCAGTGCTAGAGGAGTTGGCACAGAAAGATGAGCAGAGACAAGTCCCCGGAGGTAAATCCAAGCTAGACCCTGCCGGCCATGCAAGGAGGCTGTGGATGACAGGAGGGTCTGGTAGCAGTGCTCTGGGCAAGATGGAAGGCAGCAGCATCTGGCACTAGAGCTGTTGGAAGTTTTCCGACAAAAACTCCACGTCCTGGGAAAATGCTGATCAGCACAGCGAGTCTGGCTGAATCGGTTACCGATTTAACTAAACAGGCAGGTCTCCCTACCTCCCCGCAGGGGGTGCAAAGGTAGAGTGCCAGGCTGCTCTGGCTGCCCCTCTCCCCCGGCTCTGGTGAGGGTGGGACAGACAAGAATCTTCCCTGAGAGCTGCCCAAAACATTCTGTACCAGTTCACCTCAACTGGCGTCTCTGGAAATACCTTCTCTGACTGGCTCTGTTCAGCACATCCTGCACTGTGTGGGGGGGAGCTACAGGGTATCAATGGAAGTGACAGCAAGGCACGGCACCTGCAGGCAGCGATGAGCAGGGGCCAACAGGTAACTGGGATCAGTGGGAGGGGCTGGGGAGTTCAGGAAGACAGCGGAGCTGGGCAGCCCAACAGAGCCGTGTTTGAAGCCCCTGCTCTTGCCCCAGAGAAGTGCTGTTCTCAGAGACATTAGTGAAAACATTCCACAAGGCGAGCAGGGAGCAGTCAGGGCCTTCCAGCCCTTCCACCCCCAGCCATCCAGAGTGACAGCAGAGCCCACGGCCCAGCCGCCTCGCCTCCTAGGCCAGCCTGCAGGAACAGACTTTGGGAAGCCAAAGCCGCATGCACTTCACCATCAATCCCAGAGGGAGCCTTGCAGCTTCCTGCTCTGTCTCGGTCACTCAGCTCTAGGTTGGCACTCTGCCTGTTTGCCAGATTCTGTACTGCCAGGGGCAGGGGGGTGCGGGGGTGTCTGCCTATTAAACACACATGAAATTAACCTGTAATTGACATCACAATCCCTTTGGCCGATGGGCAAATGCCAGCTACCCCAGCAGCTCCATAACTGAAGCTGCAATGCACGCTGGATTCAGACAGTCACACACCGAAAAGTGGATTTTATAGGAAGGACAGAGTAGAACAAGGTTAGAGGCCAATGTGGAACGAGGGAGCCAGGCTGGAACTGGACTAGGCAGCAGGCTAGGGAGCCCCACTGCCTCTCCAGCCCCCATGGTCAGCCTCCAGTCCTACACCCTGGTCCACCTTGAACCACTAAAGTTTGCCAGTGCCAACTGCTTCAGTGCCCCCCGGCTCCCTCAACCGGGGGCTTATTAGAACAATCTGTAGCCCACTTAACCCCCTTTTTGTCCTCTGACTGCAGGGATATTAACAGGCCACTCTACCCGATATGGTCCCTTACAGTTTGTGCTACCTATGCTAAATAATCTGTTGCATTTAGAGGTGACGCTCACAGTACCTTTCCCAGACCTGAAAAAGAGCTCTGGGATATGTCTACACAGCAAAGACAAACCTGCGGCTGGCCCGTTGCAGCCGGCTCAGGCTGCACATCCGTTCCATTGCTATGTAGACTTCCGGGCCACACATCACAACACCCCGTAGCAGCAGGGGAAGATCATAAAAGCAGTAGCCTCTCCTAGGCCCTCAAAGGTGAAGCTGGTGCCACACTTACCTTAATGGAGAGTGCATAGAGGTGGTTGAGCATAACATGGTTGGGCTCCGGTAGAAGAGCTGGGTCACACTGGAACAAGGAGAAGGGTCAGTCTACAGAGGTGAATGGGAACTGGGAGCAGCAGCCAGACAGGCTCTCCATGCAGAAACAACTTGCAAACGCCAACCCCAGGCCATTTTAGGGTGTGCAGGGATCAGTCATTTCAGTGGACGTTCGACTCACACTCTGGATTTCAGCAATGTTCTACTGTCTAGAGCAAGGATGGAGCCCAGGCTTTGCACCAGATCGAGCAAGGAGCCAACACCGAGCAGAGGTACAGCCTGCTTTGACTAGCGCACAGCGAGGGCTGTCTGCTTGGATCGAGATGGAGTAATGCAACGGTTCTCAAACTGTGGGTCAGGACCCCAAAGTGGGTCGCAACCCCATTTTAATGGGGTCACCAGGGCTGGCATTAGATTTGCTGGGGCCCACAACCAAAGCCCGAGTCCAAGCCACACCACCCTAGGTAGCGGGGCTCAGTTTACAGGCCCCCCACCTGGGGCTGAAGCCCTTGGGCTTTGGCCCCCCGCCTGGGGCAGTGGGGCTCAGGTAGGCTCAGGTTTCAGTTCCCCCCCTCCTGGGGTCATGTACTAATTTTTGTCAGAAGGTGGTTGCGGTGCAATGAAAGTTTGAGAACTCCCGGAGTACTGCATGCTGAGATCCATGATGCCTTCAGGCCGCACAGGTAGGATGACTGCAGCAGGACATGTTGTAGAACTCTGGGGGACACTCTCTGGCCACCTTCGCTCTTACCGCAGAGCCTCTTAGCGCTCAGCCCAAACTCCCCTGCTTGCTCCACACCCAGCTATGTGCCCACTCGGAGGGCGAGGCTGTTACTCACGGAGATGTTGGTATCCTTGTTGAGAATGACTTGGAGGAGGTGAGGAGGGAGGATGGGTGGGGATTTGAAGCGCTCCTCCGGTCGATACACATACATTTCCTGGCCATAGAGTCCTGGCGGGGAGCTAGACAGGTCTACAAAACACCAAGGAGATGTGAAGGGAAGTGTCAGAAGCTTCATCACTTGAGACGAATTTAAGTGAGTCTGGACAAAGCCCCAGTGACACCTGCTAAGGACCCCAGGAGTGGACTAGAGGGATCCAGCAGGGTCTTTCTAGCACTGGCTTCTTTAATTAACCCTGGATTGGCACTGGGCTGCAAATCCAAGAGAGCAGATGTGTGCAACAGAATATCTCAGCTTCATGGCCTCGGCAACACCTTCTGCAAGCAGTGGCTTCGGATGGGGATACATCTAGGTGCCAGGACCATACTAAGGGGTTGTCACTTCCTGCACTGAAGGGATTATTTGAGAGTCACACTGCACTTATTTCCCACTCTAGCACAAGCCTCTGTATAACAGTGTTTTTCAAATTGTGGGTCGCGGCATGTAACGTTAGAAGTCCCGTCGGCGGTGCTGCCCAGCTGAGGCAGGCTAGTGCCTACCTTTTCCGACACTGCGCTGTGCCCCAGAAACAGCCAGCAGCGGGTCCAGCTTCTAGGCAGGGGGGCTCTGCACGCTGCCCCTGCCCCGAAAACCAGCTCTGCACTCCCATTGGCCGGGGGGGGGGGGGGGGTTTGGGGGTGGCGGTGCCTGTGGGCGAGACTCGCGTGCGCCTCTGCCTAGGAGCTGGACCTGCTGCTGGCCGCTTCCGGGATGCAGCACCTCCTTCTGCCCCAGCCCTGAGCCCCCCAAAACCTGGAACCCCTTTCTGCACCCCAAGCTCCTCATCTCTGGCCTCACCCCAGAGCCTGCACACCCAGTCCAGAGCCCTGAGCCCTTCCCACACCCCAAACCCCTCATCCCCAGCTCTGTTGGGTCGCGGGCATCAACAATTTTCTTCAACTGGGTCCCCAGAAAAAAAAAGTTTGAAAACCACTGCTGTATAAGATGTATCAGCAGCAGCAGCAGATGGGCTTCTCAAATGATATACATGATTCGCTGCTGCAGGACTCCCTGACAGATGACTGAACTACCACTCAGCGATTCCAGGTCAACCTAGCATAGCTGGCATCTGGAGAGGGAACCTAGTGATCTTTGCTGCAATGTGAGCAGAAAGAAAGTGGGAGGTTTTCTACACAGGTTACTACTAGAACAATTAACTCAAATCCTAAACTAGCCAGACGCTGATGCATAATGGAAGCTTCTGGTCCCAGCAGGCTGTAAGATGTCAAATATGCCTTGGATATATATCGCTAATAGGTTATTACAGCCCTCTCTCTGCTTACCTAACCAGGAAGCAATCACTCTATTCTCCCTCATCTCCACAGCGACCAGGATTACCACCATGCACCCCCATGCACATCCCAAACTGGAACCTTCTTATGGAGCAACAGAGCACCGGGATCAATACGCACATCACCACAGGGGGACATCTTGTTGGGAGCTTCAATTAAACTAAAGGTTGAATTGCACAATTCCCAGGAGAGTTCCCAGACAGGAAATTCTCATGATTTGCATGTGGTGAGAATTCCCATCTGACTGGAAATTAAGAACCGGAGACGCGTGTAGAACACAAATTGAAATCAGCTAGGAAGCTTGTGACCAAAAAAGTAGATAGCAACTCACCAAGGTGTAACTTTGGAATATTAAAAGAAATCGCTTAAAGAGGGAGAAATTCCAGTTAATAGTCTGGGTTAGTACAGAAATGCACTATTTGAAATTAACAAATATCTTCAGTCTTTTTCTTATGTTTGATTATACACAGACATCATGTACTGGATACCAACAGAGGCAGAGAATCCAAGAGCTGAAATCTGAGCACAGACTGGCCAGTGTCCAAAAAAAATTTTTAAAAAATTTTGGCCTTTCCCAGTGGACCCCAAAACAAGGCATATAAACCTGAGGTTACTGTATGTACCTGTGACGCATGGCTAGAAAGAGTTAAACATCCTGCAAAATAAATAACCCATAGAAGGCATGTGGAGAAGATAATGTTTGTGTTTTTGAATGAGTAAGGTCAACAATGTAATCAACAGTCCCTGTATTCTGATAATTCAGAGGTCAAAAGAAGATCCTATCATTTAAATGAATTGTAAACACAGGATATCTTGGTATTCATCTCTCTCTGAAATGTATGGTGAATGGTGGAGGAACAAGCAAATGGCCTTATATTAATTCATATAGCTAAGTACATCCTAATTACCTTTTGTTCCCCGAGGAAATCCCAACTTGTCAAAGAGGACATGAAATTATATAAAAGATCCTTGGGTCCTGATTCTGTCACCTCAGCTCTGAATTGGCTTCGTCAGGGGAAGTTCGAGTCGCAAGATTGAGGTCCCAGTTATGCTGATACGCCCTGAATACGAGATTTGGACATTGGACTATAACCTATGAACTATTTCTAAAAGAACTCTTTGCAACTACGAAGCTCACCATCTCTGCTCTGAATCTACACCTCAATGAACTGAGCTCATGTCTGTATGTATGTTGATATTTTAACCATACTCTCTCTCTTTTGTTTTTTAATAAATTTTAGTTTAGTTAATAAGAATTAGCTATAGCATGTATTTGGGTAAGATCTGAAACATTCATTAACCTGGGAGGTAATGTGTCCGATCCTTTGGGATTGGTAGACCCTTTTCTTTTATATGATGAAATAAGATTTACAGAAATTTTTATCATATTTGACGTGGGTACCTGGATGGAGGCCTGAGGCTGGATCACTTTAAGGGAACTGTGTTGTTTGGACTTCTGAGTAACCAGTAAGGTAATAAAGAAGCTGTTTTATGCTGACTTGGTAAACCTAAGTATTAGAATATCCACCAGCTTTTTGGGGTTTGGCTGCCCCATTTTTTGCAGTTCGCCCTAATTGAGTGACCATAGCTGGCCCCCACTGGGACCTCGGTCACAGTACCCAAATCTAGCTGTACCCCTGTAGATAGTCTCTTCCACCTCCCTCCCCAGGGTTACAGGACAAAGCAGTTGACTAAACCCACAAAGAAGCTGCAGAATCCAGAAGTGCTACTGACGCTCAGACCAGCAGCATTGAAAAGACCCCCGGACTAGGAAGTGATGAGATTGTATTTCAGGGATTGTATTTCTTTCTGCTCATTAGCATAAACAACAGAGTTACCTTGTTGGGTCCACAGTCTTTTTAGTGAGACCTCAAGTAACTATATTTTGGCATTTAACGGACTGTTATATGTATATTCTCCTTTTGTCAACTCCATAAATTGGCCTAAGAGACTTAACACAACTTTAAGCAATTGTTCTTGATATTTTAAACTAGTACCCCTCATACCAAACAATTCCAATAGCAGTGACCACAGTGTGCCCTAGGACTAGTGAATTTGGGGTATGTCTATACTACCCACCAGATCGGTGGGCAGCGATCGATCCAGCGGGGAGGGTCGATTTATCGCATCTAGTCTAGACGCAATAAATCGACCCCTGAGCACTCTCCCGTCGACTCCTGTACTCCACCGGCGCGAGAGGCGCAGGCAGAGTAGACGGGGGAGTGGCAGCAGTCGACTCACTGCAGTGAAGACACCGCGGTGAGTAGGTCTAAGTACGTTGACTTCAGCTATGTTATTCATGTAGCTGAAGCTACGTAACTTAGATCGATTCCCCCGCCCCCAGTGTAGACCAGGCCTTGGAGAAGTCCCGGAAGCATGATCATGTATTACAGGGACTAAAGAATTGATAACTGATGATTGGCAGAAAACGTAAGAAGAAATCTTGGTGATTTGTATTGTTCCTTGGTATAGCTGCAGGCCCTCACACTGGTCTATGTTAATTACATGACTGCATGCGTATTTTGTGTTCAGTACATGCCTAAATTATCGCTTGTATCTACACTTGGTTGACAAACTGTTGATTGTCCATTTATGTGGTTCTGGGTGAATTAATAAACTGCCAATTGGTTAAAAGCACCAAGTGGCCTGGTTGGAGATAAAAGTGATAAAATTAGTAAGCCAGCGCTCCCTGGACTCACTAAAAAGGGATTATCCTAATGAAATTCCATTCCAACACTGGCATAACGCTTAAAATTGGCAAATCTAGCATGTTGGATTTCAGTTTTAAAAATCTCTGACACCACAGCACCTTCACACAACTGACCCCCATTCACACTTACAAGGCACAGATCAGACAACTAAATCACTCACACAGCAAGCTCGTCAGAGTGTGTGAATTGCACAGCATTGGGTCCTTGGGCAATGGTGCAATATAACAACAAACACTACTCCTCGCAGCTGTGTGTCAGGCACCCACCCAGCTGTCAGCTGGAGTTCCAACTCAAGGGGCTCATTCCCTTCAGTGCAATCAATGTCATAGGAGCTTTGAGCAAGTCTCGAAGGAGGAAAGGGGCATGTGTCACAATCAATGTCAGCACACACAGAGTGCCATGAGAAATTTACCTCGACACGAAGTCTCTGAGCTCTCCAGAGAATCCACCTTTAATGCATCAAATACTTCGAAGTCAGACTTCTTGACATGAATCAGATTGTTAATGGTGCCCATTTGGCTGGTGACCACAGGCTGAAATGAAAAGCGAAGACAGTGATCTACCTACATCCCCTTCCCACTGACAAAATCACAGTCACACTTTTCCCATACCTCTCTCCCGCACCTGCACATGGACAATCACACATCTCATTTATCTAGCCCCCTCCTACAGTAGCACATACATCACCCATCCATGTGTCAAACCAAGAGGCAGAGGTAGAGCAGATAACCCACAAGAGCTGCCCAAGGCTCAAGAGACACTATGTTGAAGAATGCCCTGCTAGACTCCGGGATGCAGAAGTTTCAGACTCTTATCTGAACACAGGGGCTCACAGGCATGCCTCATTAGCATTTTCTCACTGTTCACACTCTTTCACTTTCCAATTACTCTCAATTTTGAGCAATCTATGCAACTCCACCCCCAAACTCTGCTTTAATAATCCTCTTCTGTAGGCCCATCCTCCTACCAGCAGATAACTAGATTACTATGCTTGTCACATTGCCCCTTTATTAACTGCAGGCATCACCTCTGAGTGAGAAGATTAAGGGAACCAGATGCCCTAGTCTGACTGGTTATATTGAAACTGGCTGAAATAAATTCTGGTCCCCACCTGCCCCTTTTAACACTGTTGAGGGTCACCAGACGATCTAAGTAGGGTTACATGTTGGAGCATAGAGCTAGGCCCCAGAAGGAATAAATCAGCGGAACTGGTATCTTATTTCCCATCCCTACCCCTCCTCACCCCACAATGCCCCCCAATCCCTTCCTGCTATCTGCACCTCCGCCCAGGCAATGTTAAAGAAAAATGCCTTAATTTTAATTTCAAACCTAGACTGCTGCATGAGGGAGTCAAGGCCCAGGGGAGGAATCTGCTGTAATGTTAGTCCTGGAAAGCAAGGGGCCGGGACATGGAATCAAGTGATGGATGCAGAGAGGCTCACAAAACTATTCCATTAGCTACATGCAGAGACGTGCTTATGGGGTGAAACAGACTCAACATGTTACCAGAGTATAGAGAGGGGCAATCAGTGCCGCACCAACCAAAGCAGGATGAGGGCTGCTCGTGCTGGGAAGAAAATGTTACATCGGAAGCAGGGAGGAGAGGCTGAACCAGCCTAGGGCATGGGGTGCACACTACATTTCTGCAGCGCTGAGGCAGCATACTGAGCCTAAGAGGAGCACTCACTGAGTCTCTGGGGAGAGAAAACAGCGCAGAGTTACCTCTGAAGGGTCATGAACCCACTGGCCATCCACAAAAAACTTGTACTGGTGTTCACCCTCGGGCAGGTCCAGAATAGCAACAAAATCATTGTGGCTGAAAGGAGAGAGAGGAGAAAAGGACAGTGTTGTTACAGAAATAGCACCGCAGAGGTTGCTCTTCCACAGGGTCACCGGACACAGCACCAGTCCCAGATAGTTCGAGCACCTTAGTGCCTGAGCTCAGCTCACACACTACTGCTTTGGAGAGCACGGACAGAATTCCTGCAGTGCAAAGACAGTGGCTCTCAACCTTTCCAAACTACTGTACTCCTTTCAGGAGTCTGTTTTCCTTGAGTACCCCCAAGTTTCACCTCACTTAAAAATTACTTGCTTACAAAATCAGACAAAAATACACAAGTGTCACAGCACACTTACCGAAAAATTGCTTTCGTTCTCAGTTTCACATATAATTATAAAATAAATCAATTGGAATATAAATATTGTACTTACATTTCTGTGTATAGTATATAGAGCAGTAGAAACAAGTCATTGTCTGTATTAAATTTTAATTTGCACTGACTTCACTAGTGCTTTTTATGTAGCCTGTTGTGAAACTAGACAAATATCTAGATGAGTTGATGTACCCCCTGGAAGACCTCTGCATACCTCAGTGGTACGTGTACCCCTGCTTGAGAACCACTGTGCTAAGAGACACTCCGCATCGAGAGACATCTCAACACATCACAGACCAGTCCTACCCCACTCACACACCCACACCTGCTCCATGCTATCCCTGTACATTCACACACAACCTGAACTAACACCACACACACACAAATGAATATACTGGATGAGGGCATGTTTGTGGCACAGCTTGGATAATTAAGGAACTTGCCAAAATTTCTAAATTTTACCTTAGAATTGTTTCGGTTGGACGGCCACAAGCAGTCCCATAATTCCACTGGCAGATATGCTTGGAAGGATTCATATTTAAGGATCTGTAGTTCCATGTTGACATCAAAATCACCTGCTCAGATTAGTATAGAACTGGGGAAGTTAGTACGATTTTGTTACCAAGACTAAGACGTTGAATTAATTGAACTGGTTTATTACTTCTTGAAGATAGCAATGTCTCAAGTGGAGTTCAGTTTTTGACACTGTAGACGTTATAACCAACTTTCTTTCACTTGCTGTAATTTTGTTGGTTTTCAAAGCTATTTTGGCTAATAAAACCATAATTCGCTAGTCTGTACTTCAGCTAAGGAACACAGACCCAAAGAACAGTGAGAAATCTAGTAGAGGGAACTGGTTAAATAAATTATTTAACCAAATGTATCACCCCTCTTCCTCACGTTATTGTGACTTGCACATGCAAGGACTTCCCAGAGAGAGGAAATACCTTTTGATGAGTGGGATCTTGGCACTCCAGTTGTTGAAGGACCCAGAGATGAAGACCTCCTTGCCTCCATCAGCCCAGCGGATGACAGTGGGACGAGCCTGCTGTGAAGGCTTTACTGACTCTTCCAGATCATGCTGCCATGACATAAACTCCTTCTCCCCGGCAAGCTGCATGAAGGAAACAACAGCCTAGCCAAGGTGCAGATACAGCAGGGATCAGGGCTGGCTCTCCAGTCACATTGTTCCCCCATAGCCCTTCAGCGCACACAGAGCAGGAGGAGCACAGATTTCCCAGCTCCACAATGCACCGCAGATTACCCAATTTGTTGTCCGTCCCCCCCAGCATCTATTCCAGTGCTTTAACTTCCTCTCCGCTTCGCCCCTCCTCTCCACTGCCCTCACCAACAACCTCTGTGTCCAAATCACAAGACCCCTTTGCCACCTCATGGAGCTAGGCACTTACACAGCCCTCCTTGCTGTAGTATCCAAATGCCTCCATTCTCACATTCCTTGATCTATGCACTACCTTCAATATGAGGATGACCCCCGTCTCCCCTAGACTCTGGAGTCTGAGATGCAGAATTGCAGATGGCATTACATTATTATTTCTCCACTTCAGTCAATGGAACGAAGATAATTTATCCCAGCTGAGGACGTGCCCGAGTCATTTCCTGGTTTCTCTGTTCAAGCCAAATGACAGCCTTTGCGTTGTGTCCTCTTCTCACTCCATTCTCTGGACTTTCTTCTAAATGGGCCCCTTTACCTGCTACCCTTAGACTAGGGGCATTCTGTACACACTGTATCACCCCTAGGCACTGACTGTAGTGGGGTGTGTTGTACACACCGCAGGGTAATTAGGCACTTGCCAAAAAAACCAAACACACAAATGTCATTAACTCAGATCTGCTAGAAAATGAGCTCAGCAGAGCTGCCAATATGGTGACCTGCATCATTGGTTATGATCCTGTAAGGATGGGGAATGGGACAGAGAGGCCACCCCATACCTTGGAGTCAAGGGTGCTGAAAACATTGGGGTCATCAGTGCTGCCCACCATGATCTTGTGAGAATGATCCTTCGTGGAATGGGTGCTACTGGCTCCATCAGAGCGGTGGGATTTGGAGCCATGGCGTTCCCCAGACAATCGATCGCTGGTGGTGTTTCCCATGGCAGCTCTGCACCTCACTAAAGGAGAGGGGAGAAAACACAATGCCCCAGTGCCCATTACATACCCACAGGTGGGAGGGGAGATCTCGTGGTTTTCCAACCTCCCCATGTTAGCGTAGATTGATTGTAATCCATCATTTAAATTTTTCAAGCCTAATTATTTGCATGATGGTTAGTGGAATTTCCAGCCAGCATGCTAGAACAGTTTTTCATTAATTTAAAATAACTATGTACCAAAGCCAACAGAGATGTATTTTTAGAGCATCTTTCACCCTGGAGGATTCCAAAGGGCTTTGCAGACCGCGCACAGAAACCCTACACCCAGCAAGAAAACACAGCCACCCGAGTGAAGGTGGCAGCTGTTTGACTGCCCCCAGCAACACTTCTTGTTATAAACTGTTGTGTAGGGAAGAAGAATCCCGTGCCTAATTGAAATGACAGGAAGACTTTAAGGAGACAAAACGGAATTACCCAAGATGGAATTTGGCCAGGACATTGGAGCTAACACCGTGGTTGGTGCCTATGAGAAGCTTTACTATAAAAGGATGGGGACGCTGCTGCAGCGTGGGCATTTACTGATCATTTACCAGTCACACCAACATCAGTTTCAGGACAGGAGCTGCACCACAGCAAAAGGCTGTTTGCTGTGGTCATAATAAATGTAGCTGAAGCACTGAATGGTCAGAAATCTCTAGCTAGCCATCTAGATACAATTTGTTAAAGTGGGAAACCTGATTCTGGCTGCAACCGCCTCTTCTGCAGGTGGACATTGGCTGTGTTATTCACTGAGGTAAGTTAATTTAAATGTGAGACACCTACTTAGAAGAAATAAAGTAGGAAGGACTGGCTATATTGTTCCAAGAAATGAACAAAAATAAAGACAGAACACATTGTGACACTACATACATCAGGGGAACACCCTGCACCCCCCATGTTCATCCGTACAATATGATGGCATGGAATCCAATGCAAAGTTTGTCATGTCAGGTGTCTTCGGAAGGCTCATGATGCACTGAGCATTGCTGTTATAGTAATGTTATAGCTTGTAATTTCATGTATATAGTTATGAGGCTGAAAATGCGTCCTCATGGCTTAAAACAAGCCCAGACAAAACTCTCCAGGAGCAGTTCACACCTCACCAAGGCATGCATGAGACAAACCCAGCCCAGCCTCACAGCAACGAACGACACTGGCCTAGACAGCAACAAAGGAGCTGTTGGACTCTCGAGTGAGTCACTCCCCTTCCCTTGGTCAGTTTGGGACTACGATGAGGTAATGCTCACCTGACCCTGAAGGGGGGCAAAGTCAAGAGGGAAGAAAGAACATGATAAAAAGGAGAGACGCTTGCCATGCTCTCTCTCTTCCACCTCCATCTATAGACACCACCACTAAGCAACCGAAGTGCTGATCAAAGGGGAGAGCCTGGCTGAAGGGCAACCAGTCAGCCTGTGGTGAGATGCATCTAAGTTTCTACGGGCACTGAAAGTGTTAAGATCAGCTTAGAATGCGTTTTGCTTTTATTTTATTTGACCAAATCTGACTTGTTATGCTTTGACTTATAAATCACTTATAACTACAAAAAATAGATTTTGATAAATGAAGGGGGCGGGGGTAGCTCCTTTTTATGGACACCCAGCCAGCCAGCCAGCTATAAAATCCTTCTTAGTAGCTGTTCTCTACTTGCTTTACCTGTAAAGGGTTAAAAGTCTCACCTCTATGCATAGGTAAAAGGAAGCGAGTGGGCACCTGACCAAAGGAGCCAATGGGAAGGCTAGAACTTTTTTTAAATTGAGAAAAAACTTCCCCTTTGTCTGTCTGTGGTTGTTCTTCCAGGGAGAAGGGGACAGGGCAGCAGTTATGTCATAAGAAGCTTGGGCCAGGTATGAAAACTCATCAGTATCATACCTAGAAACTACTAATTTGACACCCCAGATATGTAAGTAGATCAGGAAATTTCTAGGAAGATGTGATTAGGTTTCTCTCTTATTTAATATTGCGATAAACCTAATCTCATAGAACTGGAAGGGAACTTGAAAGTCATTGAGTCTAGTCCCCTGCCTTCACAGCAGGACCAAGTACCATCCCTGACAGATTTTTGCCCCAGATCCCTAAATAGCCCCCTCAAGGATTGAACTCACAACCCTGGGTTTAAGCAGGCCAATGCTCAAACCAGTGAGCTATCCCTCCCTGTGCTAACCCCAGGTGCTTTTGTTTTGCTTGTAACCTTTAAACTGGACCTCAAGAAAGCTATTCTTGGTGCTTAATCTTTGTATTTGCTCTTTTTTAAATCTAGCAATAGTCTGAGTTCCGAGATGTATTTTCTTTTTTAAGAACAGAATTGGATTTTTGTGTCCTAAGAGGTTTGTGCACGTTGTTTAATTAGCTGGTGGCAACAGCTGATTTCCTTTGTTTTTCTTTCGCAGCTCTTCCCCCGAGGGAGTGAAAGGGCTTGAGGGTAGCCCACAGGAAGGAATTCCCAAGTGCGCCTTCCTGGGCTCTCAAAGGGGTTCTGCACTTGGTTGGTGGCAGCATTTACCAGTCCAAGGTCAGAGAGAAGCTGTAACCTCAGGAGTTTAATACAAGCCTGGAGTGGCCAGTATTAATTTTTAGAATCTTTGTGGGCCCCCATCTTCTGCACTCGAAGTGCCAGAGTGGGGAATCAACCTTGACAGTAGTTAATACGTTTGTTTATTCTACCTGAAGCAGTGCGTTTGGTTTGAAGCATGTCAGACTCCCCTTGGGATAATGAGCTTTTGTTAAATTGAAGAACTCATATAAGCTTGCAGCACTCAGCGGGCATAACTGGACACTGCAAGACGGAGGTTCCTAGGGTTGTGTCTGGGACCAGAGATGTCATTCTGTTGCACAATCCAAGCAGCGGCTGGCCAAAAGTGCTCACTCATGTAGCTGGGAGCAGCTTACATACTAGAGGCTGTGTGAGAACAGCCTGGGAGTGGGGGTTCTCACAGGAAGCAGGTTAGGCTGGCTCCTGGAGTCGAGGATTGGAGTGACCTAGCAGATCACCGAACCAGATAACACGAGGGGAACGTCACACACATCTTGTAAGAAACACAGCAGGCTCAGCAAGTTGCACAGATCTCTTCCGTTCTCTCACAGTCATCACAGATTCCCAACAGCTAATTACTACAGAATTTTTGTTTTACCGAGTTAATTTTACAGTGACATTCACATGCTTTGAACTCTACTATGCTGACAATCACAGACCCGCAGAGCAAGTCATGGGGACAGCAAGCAAGGATTATTATTATTGGTGTTACTGTAGTGAATAGTTGCTTTTCCCCAAAAATTAAAATCTTCACTATTTGGAGAGAGCTTTGCATAAAAGACAAAGTTACACATTGACACTGAAGTTTGAAGAGAGGCTACATTTAAGTTGGTCGGGAAAACTCTTTTTTAAAAAAATATATATATATATTTAATTTTCTTCACAAAGGAAAACCCCCCCAGCCAATTTACTATGTAGTGTTATAGAAAGTGACAAGGTACAGACTAACACAGATATTATTATTATCTTTAAGAAACTTAGCTGAATCACCCTACAGAGCAAGTGAATTTTGTTACCTACACAGCTGGTAAACAACAATTACATACATGACTTGACGTAACAAACTATAACCAATAAACAAGCAGCAGTGAGAGAACAAAGACCTGTAGTCAAACACAGGGCAAGACAATTCAGGGACAAGCAGCTGTAATAGGATATTGTACACAGAAACAATATGCATTGGCCATGTTCCAGAATCCTAGGAGCATGCCACTTGCATGTGAACTCTCACTTTGATATTACAAAGCTTTTAAAGGGGGGAACAAATGAAAAAGCCAATCAATGAATTGCAATTTAGGGAGAAATTCTAGTATCTCCAGGATTAAGACTGAAGCAAGACTTCCACCAAACTAGATTTTGACAGTAACTTTGCCAAATCTATCTAATCCTACTGGAAATTTCACAGGAATAAATGTATAGGAAGGCAGAATTTTTCAGGAGATACAGGGTCCAAGATGGAAATATATATTTTTTTTGACTGCATAACTCCAGAACAGTTCAGATTAGTAAAGCCACATTTGTTCTACTAGTCAGCCCATCCTTTCTTTGTTATAAATAGTCTCTACATACAACTGCCTCCAGCCTGTTTTGGTGAGGACTATTTAGTTCTCAAGTGCTGTTTTCAGGTATTTACAGTGTAAGGATATTTCTTGGTGTTCTGAACACATACCAATTTCAGGGATCTAGGGCTATGTATGCTTCCTGACTTACACGTTATAAAGCTCAGAGAGAGGACAAGCCTGTGCAGAGTTCCTAAGCATGTCCTGAATTCTATTTCCATCTCTTCCCAACTAGTTCTAATACTATTTACTCTTATATACCACTTTACAAACACTATTTACTTAGATCTCACTATAGTGCCCAGAAGTAGATAAATGAATCTTTTATAGAGCACCAGTTGCTGTGTTAAATATAAAGGCTCACTACCATGACCCACAATTACCAGACAGGGATGACTCAGAAAGCTTAGGGCCAACATTTCCAGACATATCAAATGTGGCCTTGTCTACGCTAGAAAGGGTTTGCTAATATAACTAGACCGGTACAGTTATACCAGCCAGCCCTCCTAGCGCAGCTTATCCTAGCAAGAGTTCTTTTGTCGCTACAGCTTATAGTGATTCCTCAAATGAAAAATGCTACACTTTCAAAAGGACTTTTTGGCCTCTATAACTGCATCTACTGAAGGCTTTTGACAGCATAGCAATGTCAGCAAAACAAACCAAAACCACCACACCCCTGACTGACATAACTATGCCAACAAAACTTTGAAGTATAGACCAGGCCTAAATTTGGGTTCCTAATTTGAAACATGGCTGGATTCTCAGATGCTGAACACCTGCCGCTCTCAGAGGCATCTGTGCCTGAAAAGTCACAGCTCTGAAAGTCAGGCTCAAGGTATCTCAGTTTGAGCACCCAAAAGTAGCAGCAGGTGGTTGCAGCACTGTCCCACCCCATGCACAGATTTACCTGCCTCTTTGCGCTCTATAGATGGAGGAGCTTCCTTCCATTTACCTGCTTATATGCCCCCATCACAATGGTATCTAAGCAGCACAAGCACTCAGGAGACCTGGGTTCAAGTCCCAGTTCTGCGGAAGGCCTCCTGGGTGATCTTGGGCACTTCCCCACTCCCTGCCTCAGTTTCCCCATCTGTAAAAGCTACTGACCACTTTTGTAAAGTGCTTTGAGGTGCTGAAGAATGCTAGATAAGGGCTAGGGATTGTTATTAATGAGCTTATCCCCCTGTGAGGTGAGGAAAGGTAATCCCAGGTGGGGCATGGAGGCCCAGAGAGACTGAAGGACTGGCCCCAGATCATACATCCAAGTCTGTAGTAGAGCAGGGAACTGATTCTTATCTCACATCCCAGGTCAGTGTTTCATCAACCAGCCAACCTCCCTCCTGCAGGCCTGGCCACCAGGGAGGTGAGGGGCGGCTCCCGCACAAGACTCCATCTGCGCCCAAGGAGCTAACGCACCTGTCTGCAATGTGACACCCCGGGGGCCTGTTCCCACCCCGCCAACATGGGGGGCGCAGGCGGGGGCTGTTCCCCCTTCCCACACCACGGACGGGGAGCCCCCCCGGGCCCAGCAGCTTCACAGCCGCCCGCTAAAGCCAACGGGGCGCCAGCCCCAGGCTCCGCCGCCACCCCCAGGGGCCCAGTCCCCACAGTACCTGGCCTAGGCTCAGCCTCCGCCCCGCTCTCCGCCTCTCTCCTTTAAAATGGCGAGATATCCCCGAGCCGGCGACGGCCGGCAGCCACTCTATGGCCGGGCTGGGAGACGCTCTGTCCGATTCCGCCGGCTCCTCTATGGCCAGGGCCGGAAGCGCAGCTTGGCTCTATGCCGATAACCTCGAACGGACGCTCTATCTGCTCGGGGCGTCTCTATGGCTCTATGAGGGGAGAGTTAGCCGGGAGGGTGGGAGGCGCTGGAGGAGAAAGGCTTTCCTAGCCCGCCCCTCGGGGCAGCCGCCATCTTCTTTGAGGTTTCAGTCACATTGCAAACCATGGCTGATGGCAGCCATCTTTACTAGGGCGGGTGTGGCCGCCCTGTACCTTGGAGACGCTCGCGGGAAAGGGCGGCCATCTTAACAGAGGGCAACTTGGCTTCACCCCTATTGAAAATAATGGTTGAGGTGACTAACGGTTGGCCATTGCGGTTAAGGGAAGAGTCAGGCATTCGGGCCAGGTGTGAGAGGGCAGACCCCCTGTCCGCACCCGCACTGACCCAGGCCTGTCCATACCCATATGCAAACTATGCAGCTGCGTGGGGTGCCCTAAGCAGCTGTGTGCTGCTCCAGCCCCCACCCTGCCTCTTCCCACCCCAGCTCTGCCCCCACCTCACTCCTTCCCAAAACCCCTGCCCCGCCCCCAATCCAGACAGCTCTTCCCTTGAGGACTGCATCAGGGGTTGGGCTTCCAGCGACCCAGCCCCACCCTGCTCTGCTCCCTGGCTCCCAGCCGTGCCACCGGTGAGTGCTGGGGGGGCGATTCCTTCCTGCCCCCCAAGCCTGGGAGCCAGGGGAGTTGAGCAGGCTGGGGCCGGGTCACTCCACTTCCTGCAGGAAGTGGCCAGCGTGCCCCCTCACTCCCCAGGCCTGGAGCTAAGGACCGCCCTGCACTGACCTGCTCCTTCAGGGCTGCCATGGAATTGCCAGCCCAGCCCTCAGTACAGCCGAGGGACAGTGTTTCTCTGGCCGATTGGCACTAGCCATTGCCTTGGGGACGCTCTCTGGTGTGTGCAGTACAGGAGGTCAGACTAGATGGTGGCCGTCATCCCTTCGGGCCCTAGATGCTGTGCGCTGCTACAGCTTGCAGTCCCCAGCACCACTGAGCACTTTGGGGCATCGTCCCCACGCCTGAGCCTTCCTCTCTCTTCCACCCTCGACCCCCACCGGGAAGAGCGTGGTAGTGTGCCCTGTAGGTCAACAGAGTCAACCTCTGCCACCCCTGGCAGGGAGCCGTGTGTTCTAACACGGAGGAAACCTGCCTGAGAACAGCACCCCATCAGCTCCAGGTCCTCAGACTCACACTCCGAGGCAGCCACCCACCCAAAGAGGAGCTCTGTTTCGAGCTGTGAATGCCTTGATGTGCACTTGGAAATCAACCGTAATATGTGACCTGTGAGAAGTTCCACTAAATGGACCCTTCTGGAAGAGGTGAAGTATGAACGGTCTTCAAGTACAATCCCCAAGTAAAGTTCATGGCAGTAACCCATTCTGGAGGAAGAAGTGTGTGGCAAGGTTTGCATATAAAACTTATGGTCTCAACCTCCAGGACAGTCACAGATGGAAGAGTGCTCCTGGCCACTGCTGCTGTGTGTATATCCAGATGGAGCTGAGGACCCAGTAAGACACTCAAAGCATGAACCTGTGAAACAAGATAGACGAAGTCACTCACTCTGGCATCTCCTGTTTCCCCATAGCCTACCCACATTAAACTCTTGGATCTGGATCAAGCCTCTGCCAGCCAGATAGCTCTTACCACAGATGGGCACTGACAAAGCTGATTAACTACCCATCCAATTCTGAGGAAAAGGAGCTACAGAGCTGGTTACAAAGGAACATCAACAATAGCTGGTTCAGCATGGCATCTTACAGACATGCACTCCCCACTCAGACATGCATACACACTTTCTATCAAATGGTGCTGAATTCTTTTCTGACTCAGGCTGTCTACACTTAACCACTACAGCGGCATAGTTATAGCTGGGCTGCTATAGCACTTCAGTGTAGCCACTCACCACAGCATTGGGAGTGGTTCTTCTATCACTGTGGTTAGTCCACCTCCCTAACAGATGGTGTCTACACCAGGGCTTAGAGCAGCATAGCTACATTGCTCAGGGGGGTGGATTTTTCACACCCTGAGAGATGTAGCTATGCCGATGTATACTTTTTACTGTAGACCTGGCCTAAGACCCTTCCTGGCAGATTTTTTATTATCAGGTCCCTGACAGGGATGTCACCTCACCCTTGAGGCCTGGCCTAGTTTATAGTCATGGGTTTACAGGGGATTCAATGCTCAGCCGTTATACAGTCTCTGTGGGAGTATCCCTATTATTCGCTAGGCTCTAGCAACAGCTTTTTACAAGGACAACCCCATGACCCTGAAACTTAAGACTACAGCATTCTTGTTTCTCACCCTGGCTCTCTCGTGAGTCCAAAAGAGTTCAGACGCCTGTTAGAGACGTTACATCTTCAGGCAGCAATATAGCTAGTAAGTATCTGCAGGGCCGCCTTTTACCAAAACCAAGAAAGCATTTATTAGTCAACTGGAGAACAGCAATTAAGAGTCCACATTAGAAGGGTAAAGCAAAAGTTTAAGTCCAAGTATATATTGGCTGAAGCAATTGCCCTACTGTTCCAGGGCCTCCTGGAGTCTGTCTCAGTCTCTCTGTGTCATGTGTGTCTGTCTTGGGCAGCAGTAAGCTTAAGACACACTCTGTAAACACCTGGCCCCTGTGGCTCCAGAAGCAGCTGTGCTGTGGTCATATGTTGAGCTTCCTTGGATGCTAGCCATTGAAAGTTAATGTTTAGTTGTTGGGGCTTCTGTTGACTCTCCAGGGACCTCCATTCACCTGTGTTGAGTCCGATCAGTTTTAGGCAGGCTTATGTGATCTACAACCTTGTCCCCAGGGAGAAATTAACCCCTTCATACTCCATGGGAAGCAATGCAAAATGACTGGGTAAGTTGAGTCACACTTACTGTTCATAAGAATATTCCCACAATTCCCACACTTGTACTTTGTATCAATCTGGGACAAGATAGTTGAAGAGGAATGAAACCAGGAACTTCAAAGGCTGGGGCTTCTGAGTGGGTTTCAAGGTGTCTTTGTGAAGATCATTTATCAAAAAGGTCAAAAACCACAAATGTTCTTATTTGAGCCTCAGCCTGAGCATAAAGTGGTTTGACTTTGTGGGAAATGGCACAATCTCGCAAAGATCTGTCTTCTCTTTAGTTGCTCATTATATTGCCAGGATGGACAAAAGTACCATGTTGCCAAGATGGACAAAAGCTTCCCTTGCTCTCCATTGATGTGCCAAGGGGTGCATGCCCTGCCCCTAACTGGTGCTGCCCATGGGGCAGCCCCAGCGATTTGTGGATTGACAGGATTGCACCTGAGCTAGGAACCTCACAACACCTGATATGACACCATCTACTGAGATCACTCTGGCTGGCAATGGTCCTTAGTAGACTAAGCATGTTTGATGATGGCGATGAGCCACCTCATTTCCTCAAAAAATCTCAGACTCTCATCATTCCTCCTTTGTCCCAGATAGGCATGAATGAGGGTCTGTATGAGCCATCACACACAAAGTATATGGTTGGTAGCTGTGACCACCACATGACAAGCATTTTAGGCACGCCAACTATTAGAGCCCGACACTTTATGGTCTTCCCTAGGAAGGATACATGCAAGGATCACACAAACAGAGAGGTTTACTTGGTCAGGCTGAAGTAATGGGAGTGCGTTCAGAAAAGCAGACCAACCAAATTAAACACAATGAACAGATCCAGATAACAATAGCAATGAGACTTTTGCTTTAGCTTTGCTTGAATTGCTGTGTGCTGCTGGGACAAACCTACTCTGAGCCAAAGTCCTTCCTAGACAGGGATGCTATGGTCTATAGAGCTCAGACCCTTCTCTCAACTGAGGGCTCCATCTCTTCCATGTGAGAGGAGCCAAGTCCTTACCCAGCCCTAACTCAGGCCAGGCTCCAAGAGCTTCCCCTGCTCCCCCAGGGCCCGAGGGCTGCGGCCTTCCATGACACCCTTGTCCCTAATTCCACCCTAAAGTGATTTGTAGCCCCTGCTAGCGAGGGACTGTAGATGCAGCACCCTTAGGAAGAAGCACAGCATAGCGACAGCCTGCCTGCCTGCTGGAGAGCACACACAACAGTGATGGACGGACTGGGCCCTGGGTTGCTCTGTGGAGGGACCATGGGACCCAAGAGAGCACCTGAGGGCGAGTTGTTTTTCTCAGCTACACGGAGAGGTAGCCATTTTCTGCCTCTCTCAGGCACAGGCTTGAAATTGACTTGGAGCCCCACTCTGATCCAGGACGCTAAAATACCCAGAAGCTATGGGAAGCATAAGAGCTAGAAGACAACAGAGCCCACAAGCCCCTCCTGCGCTTGAGTTTGGGAATCAGCCATGGCTCGATTCACCAGGGACACCAACCAGCCAACTATGAAGCTGCCAGCAGCGATGCCAGCCTGCCCCTCGATCTCCAGTCACACTGCCTGAACCAGGCCAGTGGAGACTTTGGGAGTGGTTGGGGATTTCTCTTATTATATCACTTGTTGTGGGGTTCCAAAACAGGGCTTGAATGGGACTTAACAGGCCTTGTGCACCCTGACTCCAGACTTTGCATCTGCATTAGAGCAAGTTTACCCTACACAGAAGACAGGTTCAGAGGTGCCCACCATAGTCCAGTCTGCCCATATGAATGCAAAGGAAAGAAGGGAAACCATGAACTGGACTCGCAGCTTGAAAAATTCTTGTCAGAGGGGAAAAAAGGACCAAGGAAAATAAGCAAAAGTTACAGCCACTAAAGCAACAATGAGAAAAATCTGAATGTAGTAAGGCACCAAGGCATCTGTATAATCATCTAGGACTCTAGTTTTCAGAGGTTTAATGATCCTCTCTCTCTGGGTCAAGATGGCTTTCCTGGCTCCATCCCACTTCCCTGGGCTTCTCAGGCGATACTGGTATGAGGTGCAGGGGCCAAAGAAAACCTTCACAGCAAGCTTTGGATCCATGAGGAAGAGAGACAGGAGTTTGGGCTTGACCCCTGCCAGGCAGGCCACTTCATCCATGTAGGGGATGTAATCCGCCTGGATGGTGTAGCGCTGGCTTTTCACATACCTGAAATGAGAAAGATAAATGCAGGTGTGTCATAAAAATAAAGGGAAGCGGGAGAGGGTCGGATGCAGTGCTATAAAATCCTCTTACCAGTAAAGGGTTAAGAAATGCAGGTAGCCAGACTGACACCTGACCTGGCTGGGCTCTGACCAATAAGGGGACAAGATACTTTCAAATCTTGGGAGGGGGGAAGGTGTGTGTGGCTCTTTGTCTGAGTCAGAGTGAACTTGGAAGACAGAAAGAACCTGCAGAAAAATCAGTCTTCTCACCAAACCTCACTTTTCTAAAGTAAGTGTAGTCAGCACTGCGAATAGGTTTTGTTTGTTTTGCTTGATGAGCTTTCCCTGTGTTAGAGGGAGGGGTTATTCCTGTTTTTTCTGTAACTTTAAGGTTTTGTCCAGAGGGGGAATCCCTCTGTGTGTGGAAATTGAGTACCCTGTAAAATAGTTACCATCCTGATTTTACAGAGATGATTTTACCTTCTTTGTTTTAATAAAATTTTTCTTTTAAGAAGCTGACTGTTTTCTATGGTTTTTTAAAACCCAGGGGGTGGCTTTTTAGATCACTGTGTAACCAATTGGTTAGGAGATTGTTCTCAAGCTTCCCAGGAAAGGGGGTGTACGGGCTTGAGAGGGTATTTTGAGGGGGAAGGAAACTTCAAGTGGTTCCTTTCCTGGATTCCTGTTTAAAACACTTGATGGTGGCAGTGAGAGAAGCATTTCTCAGGGTGCAGGGAATTTTGTACCTTGGGGGTTTTAACCTAAGCTGGTAAAAATAAGCTTAGGAGCTCTTCATGCGGGTCCCCACGCCTTTACCCTAGAGTTTAGAGTGGGGAGGGAACCCTGACAAGGTGTCTCTGAAGTGCGGTCAAATGGAGATTGCATTGACCAGGAAATGACATTCCTGAGGGGTAAGGAGCTTCTATCCCTCTCTGAAATGTGAGAAGGAGATGCTGATGTACTCTTGCACCTTTGGATGACTCCCACTCGTTACAAAGATTAGAGCTGCTTTCTGTTCACTGACTGTGAGAGAAATTCACCCCTGCACAGAGATCCCTTGGGCCATAACTGGGACACAAGTGGCACATTGATCTTGTGTGTGGGACGGGGATGAGTTTCACTTCATTCTCCTTGGAAGAGCTGGATACATTCTCTAAAGCAACTTTGGCCTCAGACCTTACTCTGTCTTCTACTTAAAATCTTTACCTGGAGCTACCCCAAATTATTCAACACTCTGTGTTTAAATAGAATTGAAGAGCCAACCCTCCTAAAAGTTAAGTTTCTGCACAATACTGAGGAGTGCTTAACAGCAAAGTAAAGGGGCTGGAAATTAACACCCAGCCATCCACTGAGTTGTCAATACTTGCAAATTTAGCATGAGATGTGTGATATTCTTAGGAACTGGGGTTTAAAGGTTTTTATGACCTCACGATTGAGAGTTTGATGTGAGCAATTTTTGCCCTTATTTAATATATTTGCCTTCTCCCATTATTTTCAGTGTGACTAAAGCCAAATAATGCCCTCAGTCAAGATGGCCACCATTCCCCTTACAGATTTCTCAAGTGGTACAGGCTGCTCCCAGTAAAGAGGGTCAGCATGTCCAATCCCACTGGGAACAATGTAAGCCATAGTGTCCTCAGTGAAGACAGCTGCCTGTGTGCTGAAAGGGCAACAAATAGGAAAATTATAGGGAGGCAGGGGAATGTGGGATGCAGGAGGGAGAGAGAGAGGAATTGGTGGTGGCAGCAAGGCAGAATGTGAGGGATAGAATTCTGTAACAAGAAAGAGGGAAGAATATATGGGGCAGATGGATAAACCTATTTACACAGATCATTTCCCCTTGTTTGGGGTTCAGTAGGACCCCGCTTCTTACACACTCTTTGTGATAAGACATACTTCCCTGGGAGACCTAGAGGATGGGTGCATGAAATGCAATGTTTGTTGGCTAAAGGTCCCTATGGGGATAAAGGGAGGCAAAAAGTGAAGCAGGGAAATAGGCAGAAGTGGGTGGGAAGCTGATTGCCCTGGTGCCTTCCCAGCACGCCCAGCACTTACTGATTCACGTAATAGTTCCTACCGTTTTGCCATTTCCTCTCTCTTCTGGGCAATATCAGCCACCATGTCGCTTGCTGAAGGCAATCCGTTCAGCCCTAGGAAAGAGAAGCCCAAGTCAGAAGGGAGATCCATGAGGTGCTCTCAGACACAGAGGCAACAGCTCCTGGGCAATAAATGGAACAAAGAAAAGATAAAGAGCCCCAGAGAAAAGAGTTGTTTATGCCTCCTTCCTCTGCCCCCAAATAAACCCTAGAGAGTAATGGCTCTTGAACCCTCAGCAACACCTCCTGCTCCCATGAAGGCTGAACATTCAGGGGAGCGTTGGACTTCGAAAGGCAGGAGCTGGGAGTGGATGAGCAAAGGAGAGGGCGCGAGCAAAAGTGCAAAGTAACTGCAGCCAGAGGGTAAGAGAAAGCTATCCAGACTCCAGCACCAACAAAGAGGAAGGGCACAGGAGTACACAGAGAGCAGAGCTGGAAATGATCTTTTTGGGGGAGGTGACAGTTTTCACAGAAAGTTTCCAAAATAAAATAAACCGGTCTCTATGCATCACAAAGAAGCAAAGAACATAACCAGATCACCTTTCAGTAGGAAGACAGCAGACGAAAGAGGGAGAGCAGCGGAAATGTTGCAAGATGGCAGGTTGTCCAACCTGAACAACACCGGGTTTAGGATTTCCTTGGAAGTGTCTGCGCTTTCTCTGTCTAGCAGGCACTAGACTATTTCCTTCATTTTGGTTCACGTACCTTTGAACACACGTGTGACCCAGCGACCCTGGAGTTCGGCAATGGGCATGATGGCTCCCAATGCCTGGATGAGGCCAATGAAAGCCAGAGTTGGCTTCTCCAGCTGAGGAGGGAAGACGAATTTATACAGGGAGATCTGGTTTTTGACCACTTTGGCAGAATCCCCGAGGAAGGGGAAAGAGAAGCTGTATCCTGTAGCAAAGACAACCACATCAATGTCCTCCTCTCTGGTGCCGTCTTCGAAGATGGCGCTGGTTTCGGTGAACTCCCTGATGTTTGGTTTTACCAGCACCTTGCCCGAGATAATGCGGTTTGGCAGGTCGTCGTTGAAGGTTGGGTGCTGGCTAAAAAACCTGAATGGCACAAAGGAAATACAAGAATTGTGAAGATTTCTTTGGGCAGGAGGTGACCTTCCTCACGGCAGGAGGCTGCCAGGAGAAAAGAGAACTATTTCCTCCCACACAGAATGTCCTAGCACTGCAACTGGAAGTCATGGGAAGGACACATCAGGTTATTCAGTCCATCCTGCTGCACGTGCAGGATCACTCCATGGAAGGAATTCTATTGCTTTGTCCAGTCTATGCAACCACCACTTCCTCTTTTTGTTCTGTGTTTGCCCAGCATCTTGCAACATGGGATCCTGGTCCGGGAGTAGGCCTCCTTGGTTTTTCATAGATTCATAGATTCTAGGGCTGGAAGGGACCTCGAGAGGTCATCGAGTCCAGCCCCCTGCCCTCATGGCAGGACCAAATACTGTCTAGACCATCCCTGATAGACATTTATCTAACCTACTCTTAAATATCTCCAGAGATGGAGATTCCACAACCTCCCTGGGCAGTTTATTCCAGTGTTTAACCACCCTGACAGTTAGGAACTTTTTCCTAATGTCCAACCTAAACCTCCCTTGCTGCAGTTTAAGCCCATTGCTTCTTGTTCTATCCTTAGAGGCTAAGATGAACAAGTTTTCTCCCTCCTCCTTATGACACCCTTTTAGATACCTGAAGACTGCTATCATGTCCCCGCTCAGTCTTCTCTTTTCCAAACTAAACAAACCCAATTCCTTCAGCCTTCCTTCATAGGTCATGTTCTCTAGACCCTTAATCATTCTTGTTGCTCTTCTCTGGACCCTCTCCAATTTCTCCACATCTTTCTTGAAATGCGGTGCCCAGAAACTGGACACAATACTCCAGTTGAGGCCTAACCAGCGCAGAGTAGAGCGGAAGAATGACTTCTCGTGTCTTGCTCACAACACACCTGTTAATGCAGCCCAGAATCATGTTTGCTTTTTTTGCAACAGCATCACACTGTTGACTCATATTTAGCTTGTGGTCCACTATAACCCCTAGATCCCTTTCTGCCATACTCCTTCCTAGACAGGCTCCTCCCATTCTGTATGTGTGAAACGGATTGTTCCTACCTAAGTGGAGCACTTTGCATTTGTCCTTATTAAACTTCATCCTGTTTACCTCTGACCATTTCTCCAATTTGTCCAGATCATTTTGAATTATGACCCTATCCTCCAAAGCAGTTGCAATCCCTCCCAGTTTGGTATCATCTGCAAACTTAATAAGCGTACTTTCTATGCCAATATCCAAGTCGTTGATGAAGATATTGAACAGAGCCGGTCCCAAAACAGACCCTTGCGGAACCCCACTCATTATACCTTTCCAGCAGGATTGGGAACCATTAATAACTACTCTCTGAGTACGGTTATCCAGCCAGTTGTGCACCCACCTTATAGTAGCCCCATCTAAGTTGTATTTCCCTAGTTTATTGATAAGAATATAAGGGGAGACCGTATCAAATGCCTTACTAAAGTCTAGGTATACCACATCCACCGCTTCTCCCTTATCCACAAGACTCGTTATCCTATCAAAGAAAGCTATCAGATTGGTTTCACATGATTTGTTCTTTACAAATCCATGCTGGCTATTCCCTATCACCTTACCACCTTCCAAGTGTTTGCAGATGATTTCCTTAATTACTTGCTCCATTATTTTCCCTGGCACAGAAGTTAAACTAACTGGTCTGTAGTTTCCTGGGTTGTTTTTATTTCCCTTTTTATAGCTGGGCACTATATTTGCCCCTTTTCCAGTCTTCTGGAATCTCTCCTGTCTCCCATGATTTACCAAAGATAATAGCTAGAGGCTCAGATACCTCCTCTATTAGCTCCTTGAGTATTCTAGGATGCATTTCATCAGGTCCTGGTGACTTGCAGGCATCTAACTTATCTAAGTGATTTTTAACTTGTTCTTTTTTTATTTTATCTTCTAAACCTTCCCCCTTCCCATTAGCATTCACGTTAGGCATTCCTTCAGACTTCTCGGTGAAGACTGAAACAAAGAAGTCATTAAGCATCTCTGCCATTTCCAAGTTTCCTGTTACTGTTTCTCCCTCCTCACTGAGTAGTGGGCCTACCCTGTCCTTGGTCTTCCTCTTGTTTCTAATGTATTGATAAAAAGTTTTCTTGTTTCCCTTTATTCCTGTAGCTAGTTTGAGCTCATTTTGTGCCTTTGGCTTTCTAATCTTGCCCCTGCATTCCCGTGTTATTTGCCTATATTCATCCTTTGTAATTTGTCCTAGTTTCCATTTTTTATATGACTCCTTTTTATTTTTTAGATCTTGCAAGATCTCGTGGTTAAGCCAAGGTGGTCTTTTGCCACATTTTCTATCTTTCCTACCCAGCGGAATAGTTTGCTTTTGGGCCCTTAATAGTGTCCCTTTGAAATACTGCCAGCTCTCCTCAGTTGTTTTTCCCCTCAGTCTTGATTCCCATGGGACCTTACCTATCAGCTCTCTGAGCTTACCAAAATCCGCTTTCCTGAAATCCATTGTCTCTATTTTGCTGTACTCCCTTCTACCCTTTCTTAGAATTGTGAACTCTATGATTTCATGATCACTTTCACCCAAGCTGCCTTCTACTTTCAAGTTCTCAACGAGTTCCTCCCTATTTGTTAAAATCAAATCTAGAACAGCTTCCCCCCTAGTAGCTTTCTCAACCGTCTGAAATAAAAAGTTGTCTGCAATGCAGTCCAAGAACTTATTGGATAGTCTGTGCCCCGCTCTGTTATTTTCCCAACATATATCTGGATAGTTGAAGTCCCCCATCACCACCAAATCTTGGGCTTTGGATGATTTTGTTAGTTGTTTAAAAAAAGCCTCATCCACCTCTTCCACCTGGTTAGGTGGCCAGTAGTAGACTCCTAGCATGACATCACCCTTGTTTTTTACCCTTTTAGCCTAACCCAGAGACTCTCAACACTTCCGTCCCCTATGTCCATCTCCACCTCAGTCCAGGTGTGTACATTTTTAATATATAAGGCAACACCTCCTCCCTTTTTCCCCTGTCTGTCCTTCCTGAGCAAGCTGTACCCATCCATACCAACATTCCAATCATGTGTATTATCCCACCAACTTTCGGTGATGCCAACAACGTCATAGTTGAATTTATTTATTAGCACTTCCAGTTCTTCCTGCTTATTACCCATACTTCTCGCATTTGTATACAGGCATCTAAGATACTGATTTGATCTTGCCTCCCAGTTTTGCCCTGATCCTCCTATCTCTTTGCCATTAGAGCCCACACTCCCTCCTATTTCCAACCCATCTCCCAGGTCCCCATGTTCTCCACTTACCTGTGGGCTTTGCTCACCTGTCCCCATCGAACCTAGTTTAAAGCCCTCCTCACTAGATTAGCCAGTCTGTGTCCAAATAGGGTCTTTCCCCTATTTGTGGTGCCACCACAAATCAATGAATAAATAATAAACAATTCCCTGGTCTAACAGCTTGCCATTTGCAAGTTCTTTCAGGTATTCAGCTTAAATTATCTCTTTCTTAGGCCATGTCTACACTAGCACCTATGTCAGCAAAACTTTTATCACTCAGGGGTGTGAAAAAACACCCCGAGCAATGTAAGTTTTGCCAGCATAAGCGCTCATGCACACAGCACTATGTCGTCAGGAGAGCATCTCCTGCCCACATAGTTACTGCTGCCTGTTGAGCTCGTTTTACTATATCAATGGGAGAACTCTCTCCCATTGGGATAATGTGGCTATATGAGTGATCTTACAGCGGCATAGCTGTATTGGTACATCCGTGCCAATGTAAGCTTGTAAGCGTAGACATGGCTTTAATGATGTCATCCAGTACCATTCTGTTTACTCCCACATATCACACAAAATAACTCCGCCCCTTCCTTGGCATTTATATCCCTCAAGGATATTTGTAACCAGAGGGATAGACATGTTCTGGATGGCAGCAGTGGGAATAAGAGCTAGGCCCCAGGTGAGGCAAATACTGACAGATTTGGTATAGCAGCAGCAGCAGCAATGAGAGCTGGGCCCAGGTGATGGACAGAGATTGGCTGGGGGAATCTGGCACAGCAAGGGATCAAACCCAGGCCCTAGAGACTCTAGTTGCAGGTTTGCCTGAGAGGAGCTCTGCCCCTCTCTCCAATGCTTGACAGGCCCCAGTTCTCCACTCTCCCGTGGAGTCCATGTGGGCACAATGAACATGACCCTTCCCCTCATGGCTCCACAGTCCGGAGAAAGTCTGATCTCCCCAGCTCACCTGTGCACAGGCTGCAGACCATAAATTGCATGGTTGAATTTTGCATTCAGTTTCTTCTCTGCAAAGTAGTTAAGCAGGGATAGAGGCACAATGCGCCTGAGGAATCCCATATAGCGAGTGACATAAATTGTGTCCATGGGGTACCCTTCTTCTCCAATCCGACCAAGTATCCATGCACCCCGCTTGGTGCTAAGGAAAACCTGAAAGAGGGAGAAATGAGCTGTTGGAAACCACAGGCCTTCAAGTGACTTGCCAAGAGGCTCTTTGGCTTTGAGGAGGGCTTTAAAGTAGGTTTAAAGAGGCCAGGTGACAAAAGCACAGGTAAACATAAAAGAAGATGACCTTAACAGAGAGCTAGATGTTGGGGGAGGGACATGGAAAGTTACCATAGGGCAGTGGTTCCCAAACTTTTAACAACCTGTGAACCCCTTTCACTAAAATGTCAAGTCTCGCAAACCCCCTCCTAAAAATGAATATTTCCAGGAATTTTCTCCTTTACCTGAGTATAAAATATAAAAGCAATGATCTTGGAAATATAAAATTCGTTTTTATCACATGCTTATTACACACTATTTATTATTAATTATTTTTATCATTACAATATTTTTATTACATTATGGAAACAGCAACACTCTTCCAAGATCTCACTTTCATAGCTTGTATCACTTTGAATAAGCTTGTTATAAGACAAGGCTCCTATGTTTCATCAAGGAGTATCAGATGTGAAACAGCATGAAGGTATTTAAGAACCCAACTCAACGAGTTCTTTCTACATAAACATTCAGGTCTTGAGCAGTCCAGGCAAACAACACACGTTACAACAAAGCTTAAACTTGTTCTTCATCATAATTTTAAAAACAATACTAGCTGCCTATTTAATTTTAAAAACAGCAAAAAATATCCATCTCCCTTTCCATTTCTTATAAGGAGTCTTGAAGTTTAAATCTCCTCAGTGTGATAGATATGCTTGCTTTGATCTGCTTAGCTCTTGGAAGTCCAGGGGCTCCGGACTGCTGGCCCCATGCTACCTGGGGTCCCTAGGGACAGCTCTGTCCACCATTAGGGAAATTTTTCCCAAGAACCCCCTGTAACATTTCACGAACCCCAGTTTGGGAACCACTGCCATAGGGTATTACAAACAACAAGAGGAAAATCAATGGGTGAATCTACTCAACATCTTAGATGTCTATATATAAGAGGTATGGGGAATAAACAGGAAGAACTGGAAGTATTAGTACATAGGCTAAGTTATGACAATTGGATTCACAGAGACTTGGTGGGATAAATCTCATGACTGGAATGTTGGTATAGAAGGGGATAATTGTTCAGGAAGGATAGGCAGGGGCAAAAAGGGAGGAAGTTTGTTTGAGATCCAGAAGGAGATGGGAGGCAGATCATTTGAAAATCTCTGGGCAAAGATAAAAGGGGGAAAAATAGGGGTGACAGCATGGTAGGGGGTCTTCTCTAGACCACCAAATTAGGAAGGGGAGGTGACTGAGGCATTTCTAGAACAAATAGCAAAAATATCCAAAACGCAAGACCTGGTAGTAATGGGGGACTTTAACTTCCCAGACGTCTGTTGGAAAAGTAATATGGCAAAACACAAAGTGTCCAATAACATACTGGGGACCTATGTTCCCTCTAAGTTGTGCGGCCGCCCAAGAGTCAATCAAGAGTCAGGCATATCCATTGATGTGTGTGTTCACGTGCCCCTCCCCCGCTGCTCTGCCACTGCCTTGCTTCTGCTCTCTGCCTTGGAGCCCCTGGCCAGCTGCTCCCGGGGACCCTCCTGCTTGCTGTGCAGAGTGGAGGAGGGGAGGGAGGAGCACTTACGTCAGGGTGTTCCCCTCCCCCAGTCCCACCCAAGTACCCCATCTCTGAAGAGCAGGGGAGGGAGCTGCTGGCAGCTGCTGCGGTTTGAACATGCCTGCCAGTGAGTGCCTGTGTCCTTAAAGAGACAGCGCATGGTCGCTCATATACTTCCCCAGCAGCCAGCACACAAACACACTATGTCTCACACACACACACTGTCTGTGTCTCGCACACACATGCACTGTCTCTGTGTTTCTCACACACATACACTGCCACGCACACAAAATCTGTGTCTCACACACAGCATCTCTGTCACACATACACACAGTCTCTGTCTGACACAAACACACTCTCGGTCTCTTTCACACTCACGTCCCAATGCAAACTTGTGGTGTTATTGTTGCTTCTGGGTACTTCCTGCAATGCACATATATTCTCTATAATGTTATTCTTTCAAAGTGCTGTTATTTTAGTTTTTGACTGGTCTGTGCATTTCAGAATTTTATTTCTCTCTCGTGTTTAAATTCAGTTCTTTTAGTAGTGAGTTCTAAAATGCCTAACCTGTCCTGGCTGCATTAATTATCCCTATGGTAACTTTTCAAAAATATAATATTTAGGTTTTTTGTTTCTACTGGTGGCACACATCATCTTATATTGGTGCACATAGCAAAATTAATTCCACACATGGATGAAAAAAATTAGAGGGAATATTGTTGGGGACATCTTTTTGTTTCAGAAAATGGACGAAGTAATCGGGGGGGGATGGGGGGGGATAGCCATTTTAGACTTGATTCTGACCAAGAGGGAGGAATTGGCTGAGAATCTGAAGGTGAAAGGCAATTTGGGTGAAAGTGATCATGAAATGATATATTTCATGGTTCTAGGGAAAGGAAGGAGTGAGAGCAGCGGAATAAGAACAATGGACTTCAGAAAAGCAGACTTTTAACAGACTTAGAGAACTTGTAGCTAGGTACCCATTATAAACATAAAACCCATTGTTTTTTACACTTATTTGTTAAATTAGTACACTTTGCCTGCAAAGTACTCACTAAATACAGTCCTTGAAGGACAGCTGCTTTTTACTTTGGATTTATGCAAATAGATGACAGACGCAGCAGGGTCAGGGTCCCCACACAGTGGGGTTCGGGGTTGGGGTCCCTGCTGCCCGCCCCACACCTGGCACTCTGTAGAGGGGTCTCTGGGTGGAGGGCACTGGGCATAGGGGTTTGGGGTGGGGCGCTACAGGTTGAGAACCACTGATATATATGCATTTTTAATATATGGTACAAGAACACACCTTTGTAAAGATAAGGAGGGGATGATAGGATAATGGATGAGGATGGAAACTAACATCAACGATAAGGATGGAAACTAACAACATCTGGAGTGTACATTTCTTGTTTGTATCAATGTATAAATGGAGAACTCATAGGAGGGGCATCTTTGTGCTGTCCTAGGGGACAGCATCCTGGTGTGCTGATTGAACTGGTACCAATACCATTGTCACGGGCACGCATGTTAGTGTATCTGTAGCTCCTATGGGGCACTAGTACTGTGGGATTGTGGACAATAAATGTGGCAAAGCAGCTTCGCCACCAAACTGACCCTGTGGTCTTTCTTATGAATAACATCCAGCAGTGGCGGATTAGCTACTGAGCCAACGGGACCCGTGCCCAGGGCCCCCCTCCAATTGGGGGGCACCAGAAAAATGGGTGCTCCCATGCACTGACCTGCTCTGCCCGCCCGGTGCTTCTGCTGGAGAGCGGGGTTGGGCATGGGGGCTTGCCCTGCTCTACCTAGCACTCCTGCCTGTCGGAGCAAGGCAAGCGCCCGTGCCCCGACCCCATTTCCCTGACAGGAGTGCTGAGGGGTTGGGAGTTGCGGGGGCGGGGGGACTGCAGTTGGAAGGGGTGGGAAGGGCCCCAGGGCCCCACCGAACCATAATTCGCCTCTGACATCGACATCGGCTGAATCAGCAGGCTGCACTCCCTGCTAATGCAGCTAACACTGGGGCTCCAAGAACAGCTGCCTTAGCAGCATTAAAAACTTAGCCGCCTTAACAACACTCCACAGCACTAATGACAGTCAGTTATTATTAGTCATGGAATTCTATGATGAGTCTGGGAACTATTGCAGGGATGGTATCTTCGAGTCTGACTACTTCTGGGAAATTGGTAAAGTAGTCCATTATAACCAGTATCAGAGGGGTAGCCGTGTTAGTCTGGATCTGTAGAAGCGACAAAGAGTTCTGTGGCACCTTATAAACTAACAGACGTATTGCAGCATAAGCTTTCGTGGGTGAATACCCACTTCTTCGGATGCATGCAGTGGAAATGACATTTCCACTGCATGCATCCGAAGAAGTGGGTATTCACCCACGAAAGCTTATGCTCCAATACGTCTGTTAGTCTATAAGGTGCCACAGAACTCTTTGTCATTATAACCAGGTGATCATGTCTTTAGGCTGAACGTGTCAACTCTGACTTTGTTCTGTGGAACTGCGAGATGTTCTTGCAGTATCATTGTTTCTTTCTGCTGTGAATCTCTGTACTTCTGATACGTTCCACGCCTGCTCATCATTCCTTCAATGTCACTGCTCATTTGTGACCAGAATACAACTTCTCTAGCTCTCCTTTTTGATTTGGTCATTCCCAGGTGCCTTTCGTGTATTGGATTCAATATTCTCCTTCCCATCACTGTGGGAACCATGACCTATGTCCCCTTTCAGCACGCTCCTGAGAGCACTGACAACTCATTTCTGCAGTGGAAATATACAAGTGTGCAGTACTGATTTTTTTCCTCCTTTACTTCTTGTATCACTGCTTGCAGCATTTCGTCTTTAGCTGAATTTACATGAATGTTTATTCCTTGTTCCAGATCATCAGCCTGTGAATTGACAGATGGAGCATTTGCTCTTGAGAGTGCATCTGCCATTACTAGGGCCCTACCAAATTCACGGCCATGAAAAATGCATCATGGACCATGAAATCTGGTCTCGCCCTGTGAAATCTGGCCTTTTGTGTGCTTTCACCCATATAGATTTCACGAGGGAGACCAGTGTTTCTCAAATTGGGGGTCCTGACCCAAAAGGGAGGGGGGGAGGGGGTGTTGCAAGGTTATTTTAGGGGGGTCACAGTATTGCCACCCTTACTTTTGCTCTGCTGCCTTAAGAGCGGGGAGGCCGGAGAGTGGTGGCTTCTGATTAAGGGCCCAGCTCTGCAGGCAGCAGCGCAGAAGTAAGGGTGGCAACACCATACCAGGCCATCCTTCCTTCTGTGCTGCTGCTGGCGGCGGCTCTGCCTTCAGAGCTCGGCTCCGAGCCAGCAGCCACCGCTCTCCAGGTGTCCAGCTCTGAAGGCAGCACCGCAGAAGTAAGGGTAGCAGTACTGCAACCCCCCCTTCACTATTCCTTTTTGGGTCAGGATCCCTACAATTACAACACAGTGAAATTTCAGATTTAAATAGCTGAAATCTTTAAATTTACAATTTTAAAAATCCCATGACCATGAAATTGACCAAAATGGGCTATGAATTTGATACGGCCCTAGCCATTACTTAGTGTTGTCTGGGTTGGAACTCAAAGGTTACATGTGTGACAGACCCAGACCGGTTGGGTGCAGGAGTCTGGTCGAAGGGAAACACACTGGATGAATAGTGTTCTGTTTCCTGAGTGACCAGGGCAGGGGCTACCCTAGAGCAGTCAGAAAGGTGCTAGAAGCAATTCGCTTGCATCCGAAGAAGTGGGTATTCACCCAGGAAAGCTTATGCTTCAATACCTCTGTTAGTCTATAAGGTGCCACAAGACCCTTTGTCGCTTCTACAGATCCAGACTAACACGGCTACCCCTCTGATACTTGAGAAGCAATTAAGTTAGGCAGACTCCATAAGACACCTGGAACCAATTAAGAACTGATCAGACGCAATCAAAGGAAACAGGCTAATCAGATCACTTGAAGCCCATTTAGAACTGGCTGGGACTAGTTTAAAAGGAAGTCCCTTCAGTGAGGCTGGCTGGTTGGAGCTGGGAGAAAGAAGATGTGTTGTGGGAAGGCTGGGAGAAAGAAGGTGTGCAATGAAAAGACTTGGGAGAACAAGTGCAGTCAGGTACCTAGGAGGGGCCATTTGGGGAAGTAGCCCAGAGAAGGGCTATAGCTCTGGTAGAAGGAAAACTACAGTACCTGTTTCTGCTCCCAATTAGGGTCCCTGGGCTGGAACCCAGAGAAGAGAGTGGGCCTGGGTTCCCCCCAACTCCCCCCCTACACAAACACTCCCTGAGATGGAAGCCAGGGACTAAAGAGGGCTCTTACACCAAACCCATTGACAGACTGGCCAATGATGAAGGTGACTCAGTAAGCTGTAACCCTTAGTGGGGAGAGGCTACATTGAGGGTCACAGCCAACCTCTGAGGCAAACCATAACTGCCTAGAAGCACAGGACCCTCTGAGGCAGAGCTGGTGCTCTGCTACACATGATAATTCTGTATTTTCGAAAGCAGCCCCAGTCTCAATGGTGCTTTGCAAAGTCCCTTTTTGTGAATCGCAATCAGTAGTTTCCGAGAGGTAGCCGTGTTTGTGATCAGTTTCTGCTCTGAAGCATTGAGAAAATCACTGCAGCTGTCATATCCCTTGAGGCATAGGAGACCCACCCAGTTAGTTCTATGACACTGTAATAGTTTCCTACCCTCTTTTCAAGGCATCTGTGGAGAGTTTGATGCTTTCAATGGATCAAAAAACTGGAGCTAATATCAGAATGGGCTTTCATGCTCTGGCATCCATGCTCATTCACAGGGCCGGCTGTAACATTTTTGCCGCCCCAAGCAAAAAAACAAACAAAAACCCAAGTGCCCCCCCCCAGCGCCCACGGAAACACCCCCCCGCAAACAACCCCCCTCCCGCAGCGCCTCTCCCTGCTGCGGGGCGGGCGGCAAGCCTGGCCGCAGCCCCGCTCTCCCAGCCGGCTGGGGGGAGGGCAGAAAATGCGGCCGCGGCTCCGCTCTCCCGGCCGCCGGCCACAGGGCGGGCGGCAAGCGCGGCCACGGCCCCGCTCTCCCGGCCGGCTGGGGGGTGGGCAGCAAGTGCGGCCCCGCTCTCCCGGCAGATCAGGGGGAGGGTAGCAAGCGCGGCCGCAGCCCCGCTCTCCCGGCTGGCTGGGGAGAAGGTAGAAAGCGCGGCTGCGGCTCTGCTCTCCCGGCCAGCTGCAGGGCGGGCGGCAAGCGCGGCCGCAGCCCCGCTCTCCCAGCCGGCTGGGGGGCGGGCAGCAAGTGCGGCCCCGCTCTCCCGGCAGATCAGGGGGAGGGTAGCAAGCGCGGCCGCAGCCCCGCTCTCCCGGCTGGCTGGGGGGAAGGTAGAAAGCGCGGCTGCGGCTCTGCTCTCCCGGCCAGCTGCAGGGCGGGCGGCAAGCGCGGCCGCAGCCCCGCTCTCCCAGCCAGCTGGGGGGCGGGCAGCAAGTGCGGCCCCGCTCTCCCGGCAGATCAGGGGGAGGGTGGCAAGCACGGCCACGGCCCCGCTTTCCTGGCAGATCGGTGCTTGGTAGGCTGGTGCCTGGGGCCGGTCCTGCTCATTCAGTGACCTTATGGCAGAGATGTCTTAGGTGAGTTGTAGAAGCTGCATAGTTAGGTATGAACTTGCTGGCATAGTTCCTAGCAGCTTTTGACTTCCCTTTTTTATCTTCAGGCCTTGACATGTTCCGTAATGCCCAAATCTTTGTTTAATTGGCAACACTCCCTTTGAGGTCAGTCTGTCCCCCAGATATGTTATCTCCATGATTTGAAATTGACATTTGCCTTAATTCAGTTTAAGACTATTTGCTCTCACAATTTCCAATACTCTCTTCACTTGTTCCTGCTATTCAACAGTAGTGCTGCCCAAATTATTGTGCTCTCAGGCTACACTTTCATGCCTGCTAGGGTCTCTCACATCTGGCTCATGTTCTGCAGGAAAACATGTTCTGAAAGAAAGTCTTAGGAAGCCGTATCTACCAAATAGTGTGTTGAAAGTACAGATCTTGGAGCTCTCAGTGTCCAAGGGGATTTGCCAAATGATGCATCTAATTTGCTGAAGAATTTGGCTCCTGCCATCTCAGACAATATTTCATTTCTTGTGGGCAAGTAGAAATGTTCTCTTTTTATGTTTTTGTTCAGCTCCTTAGGGTCCATGCACAGCTGTGGTCTCTCTCCTTTTTTCTCTATGATTTTAAGGACTGATCCTGATCTGCTGGTCTTCTATTCTCCAAATAATACTATCTGCCATGAGATTCAGAGATGCAGAAAAGGGCTGCTAGGATGATCTAAGGAATGGAAACCCTTCCTTATGATAGGAGACTCAAGGAGCTTGGCTTGTTTAGCCTAATAAAACGAAGGATGATGGGAGATAGGATTGCGGTCTATAAATACATCAGAGGGACAAACACCAGAGAGAGGAGTCATTTAAGTTAAGTGCCAGTGTTGACACAAGAACAAATGGCCAGTTCATATCCATCAACAAGTTTAGGCTTAAAATTAGATGATGTTTTCTAGCCCTCAGAGGAGTGAAGTTCTGGAACAACCTGCCAAGGGGAGCGGTGGGGGCGAGGAGGAGGGTAAAAAACCCAATACTGAGCCTGATAAGTTTATGAAGGGGATGGTATGATGGGAATGTCTATAATCAGTGATGAGCTGCCAAAATCTTAACAACCGGTTCCCTATAAAAAGTTCTGATTAAAGGGATGTGCCTCTGTCCTGCTCCCCACATCTCCCCAGGCTCCGTCCTGCCCCAGCCCCCCAGGCCCATTCTCCATCCCAGGTGCCTGCTGGTGGTGCAGGAGTCCTGCAGCCCTTGCATCAGTGGGGTCGCTCCCAGCATGTGGGGTGGCGGCTGCCTGCAGGCAAAGGCTACCATCTGCCTGACTCCCCACCGCGGGATGTGAGCGCCCCCAAGCGGCAGAGGCCGGACAGCCCCACAGTGCAGGAGCGGAAGAGACTGAGGGTGGGGGCCAATGTTCCCTCTAATTTTTGACAGGCTGTGTGCGCAAAAAATATCTTCTATGCAAATTGTTGTGCTTCTGTACAAATTTTTGTTTCGCCGTGTGCGTGGGGTTTAGGATCTGTGTGCGTGTGCACACGTGCACAGCTTAGAGGGAACAGGCTCGCTCCAGCATGCCCAAGGCAGCCCCGGCCATGGCACCAGCTGACCCCGCCCGGCTCCTAGGGCAGAGGAGGCTGCTGCTGCTAGGGGCCTGGCTCCCCAGCCCTACGCGACGCCCAGTCACATGGTGCCTGATCTTCCTGCCCAGTGCGGCCGGTAGCGCTTCCTGGGCCAGGCAGGAAGCAGCATGGAGCTTGGCCACGGCTGCTGATCAAGGTGACATCAGATCGGCCTCTGCGCGAGGACCCTGGAGCGGCTGCCCGGATGGCTGCGCAGGTACCAGCCACAGCGCGGCCCCTGCCCCGAGACAGGATGGGAGGCCCAGCAGCTCTTCCATAGCCCCGCGCCCCCCAAGCAGTGCTGCTCCATGCACCCCCCTCTAGCACTGAGCCCCTTCTCCAACAGACCCCTTCTATAACACTAAGCCCTACACCAAGCTCCCTCCCTAGCGCCACGAGTCGGGGCCCCCTTGGCCTGGGGGGCTGCCCCAGCCGAGCCCCTGCCTGGCTGGGACTTTCTGGGGTGGCGACTGCCTACCCAACACCCCCCACCCAGTTCCCCATCCCCTGACCACCCCCCCCCCCCGAACCTATGCCTCCTCCAACTGCTCCCTGCCCCTTATCCAACCCCTCCTCCCAGCCCTGGCCTGGCCCCCTTACCATGCTGCTCAGGGCAGTTTGTCTGGAGGCCACGCGGCCTGCTGGAGCTCGCAGCCCCACCCCGTTACCATGCCGCTCAAAGCGGCAGGAGCTGCAGGGCTGCCCAGGTGTGGTCCAGAGCGCTGGCGCCGGCGGCGCGGCACGCTGAGGCTCTGCGAGAGGGGGAAGGCGGGGGAGGGGCCGGGGGAGCCTCCCCGGCCGGGAGCTCAGGGAGCCGTAACAACCGGTTCTAAAACTGCTTCTAAATTTAACAACCGGTTCGTGCGAACCGTCTCCAGCTCACCACTGCCTATAATAGCATGTAACACTGATGCTCTGTACCTCAGGGGAACACCCTCCACCCCCATGTTCATCTTTATAAAATGATTGTGTGGTATCCAATGCAAAGTTTGTCATGTTGGGTGTCTTCGGAAGGCTCATAATGCACTGAGTATGGTTGTTATAGTGATGTTATAGTAAGGTTATAGGTTATAATTTCATGTATATACTTATGAGGCTGAAAATGTATCCTCATGGCTTAAAGCAGGCCCATGCAAAAACTCTCCAAGAACAGAGGCAGTTCATACCTTGTCAGGGTATGGATGGGACAAACCCAGCCCAGCCTCACAGGAACAATGGACACTGGCTTAGGCAGCAACAAAAGAATGTTAGACCCCATAGGTGCCAACTTTAGTCGGTGCCGGTGGGTGCTTGCGCCCCCAGCCCCGCCCCAACTCCACCCCTTCCCCAAATCCCTGCCCCCGCCTCCTCCCCCGGGCATGTTGCATTTCCCCTCCCCCCTCCCCCCAGGCTTGCAAGCCTATGAGGGAGGGGGGGAAAGCAGCAGAGCACCCACCGGCAGCTCCCCGCCAGCCCCGCCACACGCCCAGCTCACCTCCGCCTCCGCTCCGCCTCCCGGTCCCGAGGCGCCGCCGCCACTACGCTTTTCCTCCCTCCCAGGCTTGTCACATGCCAGCTGTTCGGCGCACGGCAAGCCTGGGAGGGGGGAAAAGTGTAGTGGCGGTGGCACCTCAGGACTGGGAGGCGAGGCGGAGGTGAGCTGGGCGCAGGAGGGCCGACGGGGAGCTGCTGGTGGGTGCTCTGCACCCACCAATTTTTCCCCGTGGGTGCTCCAGCCCCGGAGCACCCACGGAGTCGGCACCTATGTTAGACCCTCCAGGGAGTCACCCCTTTCCTCTGGGCAGTTTGGGACCGTGATGAGGTAATGCTCACCTGACTCTGAAGCGGGTAGGGGCAAAGCCAAGAGGAAAGAAAGGACATGATAAAAGGGAGAGACATTTGCCATGCGTGCTCTCTTCCACCTACATCTACAGACACCACCACAAAGCGACTGAAACGCTAATCAAAGGGGAGAGTCTGACTGAAAAGTAACAGCCAGCCTGTGGTGAGAAGCGACAAAGGGTCCTGTGGCACCTTATAGACTAACAGAAGTATTGAAGCATAAGATTTCGTGGGTCAATACCCACTTCTTCAGATGCAAGCAGTGGAAATGTCCAGAGGCTTCTCTCCTGTGGTGAGAAGCATCCAAGTTTTTAAGGACATTGAAAGTGTTAAGTTCAGCTTAGAATGAGTTTTGCTTGCATTTCATTTGATCAAATCTGACTTGTTATGCTTTAATTTATAATCACTTAATCTATCTTTATAGTTAATAAATCTGTTTGTTTGTTTGTTCTACCTGAAGCAGTGCGTTTGGTTTGAAGTGTGTCAGAGACTCCCTTTCAGATAACAAGCCTGGTACACATCAATTTCCTTGTTAAATTGACAAACTTATATAAGCGTGCAGTGTCCAGTGGCCATAACTGGACACTGCAAGACGGAGGTTCCTAGGGTTGCATCTGGGACCAGAGATATTGGTTAGTGTCATTCACTTGCAAGTAGCTGGGAGCAGCTTACATGCCAGAGGCTGTGTGTGAACAGCCCAGGAGTGGGGGTTCTCACAGCAGAGCAGGGTAAGGCTGGCTCCCAGATTCAAGGATTGGAGTGGTCTAGCAGATCACTGGTCCAGACAATACCAGAGGGGAATGTCACAGTGGCGCAGCGAGCAAGGGTGTATGTACGGCTTGTTACTCCACATGAAGTTCACACTTTAAGCACTAATATTTGGGATTTTAAGTGAGTCTTAAGTGCAGTGGCTAAAAACAGTCAGAAGGAGGTCAGTGTTATTTTCTGTTTGCTTATTTCGGGAAAGGGAAGTAGGGACAGAAAAGTAGGAAAATGAGTGAAAGCAGTGAAGCGATTGTGAAGTTGGAGCTTTTTAGGCTGCAGATTGCAGAAAAAGAGCGGGAGCACCAGAGATTATTGGAACTGAAAGAACTGGAGATAAAGGAAAAAGAAAAAGAGGCAGCCAGAGAGGAGGCTGCACACAGAAAGGCCATGAGAGAGGGGCGGGGAGACGATGACAAAAAAACCACACACACACACACACACGCGCGCACGCGCAAAAACACCAACTGGACCTGCTAGAGAACCAGAACCTCCCGACCCCGAGTCCCATCACTCCAAAAATCCACAAATGGGAACACTTATGTCCTGCATACAGTGAGACCGATGATATTGCTGAATATCTGACTACCTTCAAAAGGCTGTGTGTAATACATGAAATCCCTGGTGATAAGAGAGTTCCTACCCTGATTGCAAAATTAACTGGTAAAGCTCAAAATGTATTCAATGGAATGCCCATTGAAGATGCTTTTAGACCAGTGGTTCTCAAACTTGTGTATTGGTCAAATAGCAAAGTGCCACCCCCTTTGAGTGCCACCCCCCTGTATAAATTAAAAACACTTTTTTATATATTTAACACCATTATAAATGATGGATGCAAAGTGGGGTTTGGGGTGGAGGCCGACAGCTTGCGACCCCCCATCTAATAACCTCGTAACCCCTTGAGGGGTCCTGACCCCCAGTTTGAGAACCCCTGCTTTAGGCAATTGTAAATGTAAAGATACTGTTTTGTGAAGTTTTCAGATTGCCCCTGAAACATATAGAGTTACATTTAGGAATCTTAAGAGGGATAGTGGTCTGAGTAATGGGGAATATGTAAACAAAATGAAAGATTTGTTGGGAAAATGTGTGAGGGGCAAAGAGGTGGCAAGTTTTGAGGGAATGTTGGATCTTGTTGCTCAAGAGCATTTCCTAAGCATATGTGAGGCTGATGTGAAGCAGTGTCTATGGGACAAAGATGTAAAGTCTGTGGATGAGATGGCTTTTTTAGCTGATACCGTCGAACAGAATCAGGCATCTATTGAGGTCAGGCCACAGAAAGAGGGGTTTAAAACTGGTGGGAAGGGAGGATCGCGTTTTTTCCCTGGGAAGAGAGAAGGGCGCCTAAACATTCTCTTACCAGCATTCTCTATCTGAAAATCCATATCACCTGGATCACCTGGATCGATCAGACTTCAGCTGTCATTAAGACTGCGCCGATCACAACACGTCTGCCATTCTTCTCGCACTCTTGCCTTTCTTCTCCGTTCTTGCCGTTCTTCTTCTCGCACTCTTGCCGTTCTTCTCCGTACAAACGTTCGTCCGAAACGTTTAACTATGTCATCTTCCCATCTTCTTGGAGGCCGACCGGGGGGTCTTTTCTGTTCTCGCGGGTATCACTCAGCAATGATTGCGGTCCACCTGTTATCCGTGAGCCGTGCTGTGTGGCCCGCCCATCGCATCTTGTTATGTCTGCTTTCCACGACAATATCTTTCACACCGCTGCGTTCTCTGATGATTTCATTTGGTATACGATCCAGAAGGGAGATTCCCAACATAGCTCGTTCCATTGCCCTTTCAGCTACCAACAGCTCTTCTCTCTTCGTCAGTGCCCACGTTTCACTGCCATACAGCATGGCTGGCAGCACTGCTGAACTGAAAATATTTTTACGTGTGGTCTTGTCAATTTTTCCTTTGAAGACGTCCTTGATGGAATTAAATGCACACCATCCTGCCCGAATCCTTCGCGAGAGTTCTCCGTTCAGGTCTTGGTGCATATTAACTTCTTGGCCCAAATATATGTACTGTTCCACTTCTTCGATGTCTTCTCCTGTTACCGTTATTCGGGCTTTTCGTAAGACGTCTGATCGCATATATTTCATTTTGCAGCAGTTCATTTTCAGGCCGACCTGACTACTTTTCTTGTCGAGTCTTCGTAGCATGCTCTGCAGTTGGTTGGTGCTTTCGGCAATTAGTACAATGTCATCTGCAAATCGAGATGAGATAATCTCTCTCCGTTTATGTTGACACCACTCCTCCAATTGATCTTGTTCATAACCATTTCGAGGCAGGCGGTGAATAGTTTCGGTGAAATTGTATCTCCTTGCTTTACGCCTTTCTCGATTGGGATGCGGAGGGGAGTTTCAAGGAGAGTAATGTCTGTTGTACATCCAGTATTCGCTTCCTTCAACAAACTAATGTACTGCGTGTTAACGCCCTGCTCTGCGAGCGCCTTTAGTATTGCGTTAAACTCAACGCTATCGAAGGCCTTTTCATAGTCGACAAAAGCAATGCACAGCGGGAGTTTGTATTCCCTCACTCTTTCTAGGAGCTGGCTAAGGGTAAATATATGGTCGATTGTCCTGAAATTTCTTCGAAACCCTGCCTGCTCTCTCGGCTGTTGTTCATCCAGACTCTGCGAAAGTCGATTCGTTATCACCTTTGTGAAGAGCTTGTAGATGTGAGAGAGCAGGCATATAGGGCGGTAGTTCTTAAGATTTTCTCGATCACCCTTCTTGTGCCGAAAGATGGTATTCGACTCCTTCCAACTTGATGGTATTTTTCCTTCTTCAAGATATCGACTGAATCTTAAAGCGAGGGCCTTCCAAAGTTTTTCGCCTCCTGCATAAATCATTTCTGACGTTATTCCATCTTTGCCAGGAGCTTTTCCCTTCTTCATCTGGTGTAGTGCGCTTCGGACTTCGCTGACGATTATTGGGGGGATGCGTTCTTCTGACTCTTCGAGGGTTGGGAGGGGGACATTGATTCTTGATTTGAACAGTTCTGTATAGAAGTCCTTGCAGACCTCCTTCATCCCTGCTCTGTCGATTACTGTCTCTCCATCCTTGTTCTTCGATGCTGTTACGCTCAATCTATACTGCGTCAATTCCTGCTTGCATGTCCTGAGGCTCTTGCGTGATTCAGCTGTTTTAAGGAGCTTTTCTTTCCGGAAGTTCTCGAAGTCATCCTTCAGTTTTCGCCCTATAAGCTTGCACAGAATGGAGTACTCGAGGTTGTTATCCGAGCTCCTTTTCATGTTTCTCCGCTTCTCCAACAAGCTTTTCGTTTCAATCAAGAGTCTTCCCTTCGCCTTCTTCAGCTTTTTAATTTCAGCTGCTTTTATGCAACATCTCAACTTGTCAGCAAAGATACTATAGTCCTCATCACACTTTTCCATCTGGCTCCAGTCAAACCCAGAAATCGCTTTTTTCAGCTTTGCTTCATTGAATGTCTTCGGCTGCTGTTTCCTGTTTGCCATCTGTAACGCCTTCTTTTCCACTGCTTCATCGAAAATCAGCTTCGCTCTAAGCAGGTGATGGTCACTGCCGGTGTTGAATGGCTGCACCACAGAGACGTCTTGAACGATGCGCCTTTTATTGACTAAAATGTAGTCGATTTCATTCTTACTCTTCGCGTTTGGTGCGATCCATGTCCACCTTCTTGAGATCTTCTTTTTGTACCAGGTGTTTGCCACGTACAGTTCTTTCATTTCTGCCATCGCTACCAGCCTGTCTCCTCTTTCATTCCTTTTGCCGCTGCCGTATCTCCCTATGAACTTTTCGCCAGCTTTCCCTCGCCCGACCTTGGCGTTGAAATCTCCCATCGTGACAGTGTAAGTGGACTTTTGCGCGAGAGCTCTTTCAAGCTCTCGGTAGAATTCTTCCACTTCTTCGTCCTCACTTGCACTTGTGGGAGCGTAGGCCTGGATGACCTTGAGGGTAGCTTTTGACTCCATCTGAAGATGCAGCACACTGATACGTGATGATGTTAGCTGGCATGATATGACTTTCGAAGACCAATCCTTATTGACGATAAATCCGACTCCTTTAACATTTCTAGCACCATTTCCCTTTCCGAGCCTCACAGCACTTCCATCCTTCCAGTTGACTTCCAACCCTTTCTTTTGTCGGGTTTCGCAGACACCGAGAATATGGCATTTTATCCTTTTCTTCTCCTCCATCAGATGGTTTAAAGTTTCCTCCTTTGCCAGTGACCTACAATTGTAAGTACACACAGCAAGGGTTGTCCTTTTCCATGTTGGCCTAGCACCTGACATTTTTAGCAACCTCTTGTCGTTCAATTTCCGCTCCGCCACCGTAGAGCGTGCATTTACTCGTGTTGTTTTAGCCGTTAACTTCAAGCCATCCCACTGGCTAGGTGGGCAGGCATGAAAATCCATATAAATTGACATAATGGCATACTTATAAAATTGTCTTTATTATATGTTTAACAAAATCTTTTCAGACGTGTATAGAATGAAAGGTGATTGAGCAAGTCTGCATGGGTGGGCCTTCCAGATCTGCTCCCCATTCCTCACTGTCCCCCTCTATTGCCCAGTCTGCCTGCACACCGTTGAAATCAATGGGAATTCCACATGGGGGTCAAACACAGGAAGTGGAAGATTTCCTCCAGTGTGGATTGGAGAGGGGAATGGGGCCCCGAGTATGGCTGCGCTCTGGAAGGGAGGTGTAGCCATGCAGGGGCAGAGCATGCAGGGCAGTGCTAGGGTGACCAGACAGCAAATGTGAAAAATCGGGACGGGGGTGGGGGGTAATAGGAGCCTATATAAGAAAAAGACTCAAAAATCGGGACTGTCCCTATAAAATCGGGACATCTGGTCACCCTAGGCAGTCCGCTCAGGCCACAACATTCTGACCGTTCCGTGGTATAAAATAATTCCCTAAATCAAACCTGATCTGCGGTGTGGCTGAGCTCCACTGCCAGGTCCGTTCCAGAGTTGCCAAGGCCGATCACAATGACTCTCTTCCCTGAGAACTCCTGGGGCTTCTTGTAATCGCGGCTGTGGAAGTAGCGGCCTTTGAAGTTTTCAATCCCTGCAAAGAAGGAGCGGAGCAGCTGTGGGTGTGCCCCATGCCTGCGTTGACCTGGGGGTCTGAGATTCAAGAGAATAGCAGGACTCCAAGGGTCTGCAGCATTCCCTGTGCCTCAGGCAGGAGTGACACACACAGCAGTTAGACAATCCACGAGTGTGTAAAACTGACAGGGCCGGCTCTGGCTTTTTTGCTGCCCCAGGCAAAAAAGCCGGCCGCCTCCCCCACCCGCGCAGAGCGCGGCAGGCCCACGGCCCTGCTCCCCCGATGGGGGCGGGGAGCATGGCAGGCCCCGCTGCCCTGGCCGGGGCGCCGGTGGGGAGCGCGCCTAGCCCGGCCACGGCCCCGCTCTCCCCGGCGGCCTGAGCGCTGCGGGGAGTGCACCGAACTCGGCCGCGGCCCCGCTCTCCCCAGCGGCCAGAGCGTCGCGGGGAGGGCACTGAGCCCAGCCACGGCGCCACTCTCCCCAGCGGCCTGAGTGCTGCAGGGAGGGCACTGAGCCCGGCCGCAGGGGGGGCGGCCCCGCTCTCCCCGGTGGCCTGAGTGCTGCGGGGAGGGCGCCGAGCCCTGCCGCGGGTAGGGCGGCGCCGAGCCCGGCCGCAGCCCCGCTCTCCCCAGAGGCCGGAGCGCCGCGGGGAGGGCGGCACCGAGCCCGGCCGCGGCGCCGCTCTCCCCGGCAGCCTGAGTGCTGCAGGGAGGGCGCCGAGCCTGGCCGCGGGTAGAGCGGCCCTGCTCTCCCCGGCGGCTGGAGCACCGCGGGGAGGGTGCCGAACCCGGCCGCGGCCCCGATCTCCCTGGAGGCGGGAGGGCCTGGGGGAGGGCGGTGACCCCGGCCGCGGTCCAGCTCTCGGGCCGGAGCACCGCGGGGCGCCCCAACAGCCGCCAATATGGGTTTTGTTTTGTTTTTAAACACCTGAGCGCCACCTCTCTCCAGGTGCCACCCCAAGCACATGCTTGGTAGGCTGGTGCCTGGAGCCGGCCCTGAAAACTGAGTAAAAATCCCTTCCCCCTCAGTGACATCCTTGCTATGTGTGATGTCATCATCCTGCTTGTTCTCCAGCCAAGCCCAGAGTGCCCCAGACAGGGACCCCTCGATTTCCAATGCAAGTGACAAGCAGAAAAAAAAAAATCTTTAAAAAACCTTTCAGGACTTTAAATGAAATGAAGCAAACTAGGACAGAAGCCAAGTTTTCCCCTCCCCCTTTTTAGGTCACCTTTAAAGCTGGACTGCACAAGAAAACTGAGCTGCTGATGACACTCCTCTGGGGGTCTAATATGCAGCTGGATTTGCTTTTCCTTGCTCATAACCTCTGCAATCCCCATCTTCATTTTAACCCTTGTGACCATGTGTACCAAGCAGTAGCGGCGCCAGGGTTTTTGCCGCCCTAGGCAGCGGCGCTCCTCCGCCGTAATCGGCAGCAGCTCCTCTGAAGCTGCATTCTCAGTGGCAAAATTGCTGCCGGGAAATGAGTCTCCGTCAAGGGCGACGAAATGCCACCCCCCCAAATCCTGCCGCCCTAGGCGACTGCCTAGGGTCGCCTATTGGAAGCGCCGGCCCTGGTACCAAGGAACTTTTGTTTCAGAACTTGGAAATTTCATTTCAAATTTTTAACTTATTATTTATTTTTTCATTTTATTATTTTTACCTTCATAAATTCTCAATAGTAATATTGTATAATAGGACCTCACAGTTGAAGTATTCCATTTTCACTTAATCTGTTATTTTTAAAATTGGTAACAGCAGGTACTATTTAGTAATATTTGAAATACCTTATTTACTTGATCACAGGGCCTTTGGTTTGTGTCATAATTGAAATGTGAAACTATTAATTTTCAAAATCTCCTGTGAAATGGAAATTCTGAGTTTTGACCAGCTCTAATGCTGAGTGCTCTTGTAAATGCTGCCTCCAGGGTCCAGACCTCCAGGACAGAACAGGGCATCCACAGGCCTCTGCAGACCTGCCGCCATCTCCATTAGGAAACCTCTCTTCTCCTAGGCCACATAAGGAGATGGAGGGACAGGAACTAGAACATAACGTATGGAGATGCAGAGAGACACAAAGGGTTTAGTATTTGTTTTGCACTCTGCGTCCTACCTGGGAAGGAGTCCAGTGGCAGATGGGCATTGGTGTGATGGCCGGTGCAAACCATGATCCCATCGAAGACGGCTGACTCCTGCTTCCCCTCAGTCTCCGTGACAACGTCCCACTGGCCCGTGGTGGAGAAATCCGGGCGCTTTGTCACACTGACCACCGTGGTCTGGAAGGAAAAGTGCACTCACAGAGCTGGCACCAGGGAATTTTGACAGTTTCCTTGGAATGGAGCCCCTGACACTAACTTCCTCCCCATGCCTGAGTCAGCAGCCCAGCTAGGCAGCATGAGGCCAGTGCACAGCTGGGACCAGCAGCAAGAGGCCAGCTGGGCTCTGCTGGGTTTTGCCTCGAGGCCTCTGTGGTTTCACTGGCTACCACAAGGAATGGGGCTGCAGCGGCTCCTGGGAGCTGGGCTGTAACTTCCGCCAGGCAGCCCCTAGACTGAAGCAGGTCACAGAACAGCCCCTCTGGGTCTCCCTGTTCCATGAGTGAGAGATGTTTCCTCATCGGGGGGGGGGGGGGGAGGGGAGGAGAGGAGGAGGAGGAATTCTTTCACCTAGATCTTGCACACCTGTGTGTGCGTGCACTCTCTCTCTCTCTCTCTCTCCTACCCCGCTCGCTGGGCCAGCTCTCCTCACCTTGAAGCGGATGTATTTCAGAAGGTCGAAGTGCTCGGCATACATGCGGAAATACTCCATGACTTTGGAGTGGTGCATGTAGTTGGGGAAATCAGCTGGGATGGGGAAGTCACTGAAGCACATCATCTCCTTGGAGGTGTTGATGATGACAGATTTGTAGATGCTGGCCCTGCTCTCTTCGGGATTCTCCTGCAGGGAGCGTAACATTAACCATGTGAACTCCCAAAGAACTAAAGCTCTACAAGTTAAATAGCCAGAATTACTGACTCTGTCTGCAGAAGCTGAGGTGACAGTCATCTTTTGAGTGTCTTTGTCACATGACATTAGCCTGGGGTGCAGTGGGAACACAATGACATTTCTTTAAATGTTCTTTAAATCCCCTATGGGGATGACAAATAGAACCAGCAGGAACAAGGAGATCATATGATTGCCTTGAACTTGCAAGAATCATAGGAAAACCTAAAGCACAGTGAATTTAGGAAGGGATAATAAAAATAGATTTCTGGCTGGAGTCATTTCTAGAGCATGGAATTACTGGCACTAGTTTATAGTCCTTCCTGAGATAAACCACGTCTTCCTCAAGATGACTTATTTTAACTATTTGATTGACTTGTATACCAGGTGCCTAAATCACATGCAAGACCAAGTGACTGTAGAAAGAATCAAAGGCCTTGTTTTCATTACTAAAAAAGGTGAATTTTTTACCTCATGGAGATTAATGTACCTGAGTTTTTCCTTAGGTAAATGCTCAGCAAAAACCAGGCATGTTATTTTGACCATGAGGTTAATTCAGTCCCTGGAGGGGGCAGAGGGCTGTTTACCTCCCAGGAAAACGAAAGTTCCTGGTCTTCACTGTCTTATTACCTCAAGTGAGGTTTCAGAGTAGCAGCTGTGTTAGTCTGTGTCAGCAAAAAGAACAGGAGTACATGTGGCACCTTAGAGACTAACAAATATATTTCAGCATAAGCTTTCGTGGGCTACAGTCCCACTTCATCGGATGCATAGAATGGAACATACAGTAAGCAGATATTTATACATTCAGAGAAACATGAAAAGGTGGAAGTACCTATACCAACTGTAAGAGGCTAATTAATTAAGAGGAACTATTATCAGCATTGGGAAAAAACTTTTGAAGTGATAATCAAGATGGCCCATTTTAGACAGTTGACACAAAACTGTCCTCACACCTAAGTAGGGGAAGTAGATTCAATTAACGTAATGACCGAGCCACTCCCAGTCTCTGTTCAAACCTAAGTTAATGGTATCTAGTTTGCATATTAATTCAAGTTCAGCAGCTTCTTGTTGGAGTCTGTTTTTGAAGCTTTTCTGTTGCAAAATTGCCACCTTTAAGTCTGTGACTGAGTGATTAGAGAGGTTGAAATGTTCTCCTACTGGTTTTTGAATGTTATGATTACTGATGTCAGATTTATGTCCTTTTATTCTTTTGCGTAGAGACTGTCCGGTTTGGCCAATGTACATGGCAGAGGGGCGTTGCTGGCACATGATGGCATATATCACATTGGTAGATGTGCAGGTGAACGAGCCGCTGATGGCGTGGCTGATGTGATTAGGTCCTATGATGGTGTCACTTGAATAGATATGTGGACGGAGTTGGCATTGGGCTTTGTTGCAAGGATAGGTTTCTCCGTCATTATGTTAATTGAATCTATTTCCCCTACTTAACTATCCTCACACCTTTGTGTCAACTGTCCGAAATGGGCCATCTTGATTATCACTTCAAAAGTTTTTTTCCCAATGCTGATAATAGTTCCTCTTAATTAATTAGCCTCTTACAGTTGGTATGGGTACTTCCACCTCTTCATGTTTCTCTGAATGTATAAATATCTGCTTACTGTATGTTCCATTCTATGCAGCCGATGAAGTGGGACTGTAGCCCACGAAAGCTTATGCTGAAATAAATGTGTTAGTCTCTAAGGTGCCACATGTACTCCTGTTCTTTTTACCTCAAGTTAGTTACGCTGAGGTAAACAGCACACTTTTTCCAGCAGTGAAGACAAGACCTAACTTGGTGAAGTGTATACCTCTCCCCAGCCAGTTTAACAGGGACGCTGCCCCAACAGGAACATGTAGGGTTGCCAGTTTTGGTTGGCTGTATTCCTGCAGGTTTCATCACAATACATAACCTTTAATTAAAGATTAATCTTTAGTTCCTGGAGACTCCAGGACAATCGTGGGCAGGGGGCTTGGGTAGAACCCTGGGGAAACTGCCCCAACTAAGACTCCCTTAGGTTATTTGCTAGTAGGGAAATCTCCCCATAAACATCACTGTGGGCAAAGCTCAGAGGCAACTGGGCATCAGAGAGGCTAAGCTGAAGTAAACTGCTCTGAGCAGGGAGGGGGGCAGCAGAAGCACGTTAGACCATGTATGTTAAAGCCAGAGGGGGGTCTCCTTCAACTGGCACCTTCTTCCAGGCCTGGCACACATTAGTCACACCTCCGCAGGCTCTCTCACACATTGGTAAGGGCCTGATCCAAACCCCCCAGGGTCAGTGGAAAGATTCGCATTGACTTCACTGGCCTTTGGGTCAGGCCTGTAGCAGGTGCACACAGGCCTAAGGGAGCCTGAAGGCTTGTCTACACAAGAGTATTTTTACAGACTCTTCCCCCATAGCTAGAACCAGCTCAGCAGCACCTGGTGCAGGTGGAGCTCTGGCTGCAACAACCCTTTTCAGTGCCACACTGATTATACCGGCTGTGCTGGGGCTCCCACGGGGGGCTAAGTGCAGCGCAGCTGAACTGGTGTTAGCAGTGCTGGGGATGTTTGTACAGCTCCCTAGCGCGGTACGGCTGTGGTGGAGTCTGACACGGCTACTGGCCCTGAATTGTTTTGCTGCTAAGCGGAGGTTGGAGCATGCAGAGAAACGCTCGTAGAGAATGTTCCCCTGGGGGAAAGACTGGAAACACTTTCACTTCTACCCCACCAAGCGAGTCAGGACTGAGAAAAACTCGGACCCACCTCAAATCTCCAGAGCCCTCCAATGTCGCCGCTTCTCTCGAAGCAGGTGGGCTCCAGCCCCTCGTCCAAGCAGCATTTAATGGAGCTCAGTCCACAAACGCCAGCTCCAATAACTGCAACCCTCTTCTGTGCCATGCCGTCCGGCCTCAGAGCGCTTTGCCAACCGCCTGGGAGAGGGGGATCCTCAGGCCGTATCCCTGTTGGCGCAGTTCAGACATGGAGGAGTGGCAATCGCTTGCCAGCTCCGGATGAAGGAGCAGCTTGAGTTAGGGCCACTCTCTAATCGGGCTGTCTGAGGCAGAGTTCCTGGGCAGGGAGGATCAGAGCAGGGGTGGGACCACTCCTGGGCTTCTCTCTTGCTGGAAATGCAGCTTGGCTCAGTTGCATAATGAAGTAATTGCTACACTACCAGACAGGATTTATAGGGTTCCTGCAGCCGCCCTGACGTATTTCAGCCCCTGCGCACCCTCCCCCTGAAGGGCTCATTCCCCGATCTAACCATGCTTAAAGTATTCTGAAAAAAAATGGGGGCTCTGTGTCCACCCCCCCCGTTTGCCCATCCCCCTTCCCTGCAATTAATTCTTCACCCATCCCCCAAAGAAATCCTGTCTCCTCAAAGTCCCCCATCAATTGTGCCCCCACATCTGTTCTGCCTCCCTGACCCCGCATCAATTGTGCCCCCAGCCTGCAAGCAAGTGTGTGCCACTCAATTCTTCTCCTCAGCTTCACCTTTGCTCTGCATGCTGCTCTGGGGTCTCTTTACCCCACCTGCCCAGGCCAGGTGCGGAAGGAGGGAGAGGTGGGGACAGAGGCTATCATAAATATGAAGGGAAGGGGGAGAGGGTCTGATGCAGTGCTATAAAATCCTCTTTCCAGTAAAGGGTTAAGAAATGCAGGTAGCCAGACTGACACCTGACCTGGCTGGGCTCTGACCAATAAGGGGACAAGATACTTTCAAACTTTGGGAGGGGGGAAGGTTTTAGTGAGTGTCTTTGTCTGAGAGAGAGTGATCTTGGAAGACAGAAGGAACCTACAGAAATCAAACCTCCCTTTTCTGAAGTAAGTTTAGATAGCATAGCGTATAGATTTCTGTTTATTTTGCTTGGAGTATTCCCTGTGTTAGAAAGGGCAAGGGGGGGGGAGGTATTCATGGTTTTCTGTAACGTTAAGGTTTTGTCCAGAGGGGGAAATCTCTCTGAGTTTGGAAATATAGTGCCCTGTGAAATAGTTACCATCCTGATTTTACAGAGATGATTTTACCTTCTTTATTTTTAATAAAATCCTTCTTTTAAGAAGTTGACTGTTTTCTATAGTGTTAAAACCCAGGGGGTGGGTTTTTAGATCACTGTGTAACCAATTGGTTGGGAGATTGTTCTCAAGCTTCCCCAGGAAAGGGGGTGTACGGCTTGAGGGGGCATTTTGGGGGGGAGGGAAGTTCAAGTGATTCCTTTCCTGGATTCCTGTTAGACATTTGATGGTGGCAGCAAGAAGCATTTCTCGGGGTGCAGGGAATTTTGTACCTTGGGGGGGGGGTTTACCCTAAGCTGGTAAAAATAGGCTTAGGGGCTCTGAATGCGGGTCCCCACGTCTTTACCCTAGAGTTTAGAGTGGGGAGGGAACCCTGACAGAGGCAATGTCCTATCCCTATTGCTCACAGGATGGGAAGCAGGGGGCATAGATGCTGGGTCTCTGCTGCTCCTCCCCACCTGTGAGTGCAGTGGATGTGACATTTTGGGTCACAGAGACTCCCTTGGGACTGTCAGCTGATGTGCTGAGACTACTTCTGAGCCCATTTTCTCTCCACTTTGGGCCTCCAGAACCCTGCCTTGTTGAGCCAGATACACTAATCTGCTGGAACACAGACCCAGGGTCTGACCCACGGCCCCAAAACTGCAGACTTAAGTGAAAATGGCTTAGTAAGTGCTCCTGTCTCTAGCACCCAGGCACCCAGCTCCCAATGGGTTCCAAATCCCAAATAAATCTGTTTTACTCTGTATAAAGCTTATACAGGGTAAACTCATCAATTGTCCGCCCTCAGTGGTTTGAGCATTGGCCTGCTAAACCCAGGGTTGTGAGTTCAATCCTTGAGGGGGCCATTTGGGGATCTGGGGCAAAAATTGGGGATTGGTCCTGCTTTGAGCAGGGGGTTGGACTAGATGACCTCCTAAGGTCCCTTCCAACCCTGATATTCTATGATTCTATAACACTGATAGAGAAATATGCACAGCTGTTTGGTATTAATTACGGTGGAAGCAAACTGTTCAGGCCCCATTTAGGCCCAAAAGCCTTTGGACAAGACAAAGCATGTTTGACAATGGTCAAAAGAGGAAGTTAAGTGGGTAATGGCCTGTAGAGTGTCAAGTGTACCAGCCAGCTCAGCTAAAAGCCCCTAACCGCAGTATTACACATTGCTACCCTTGACTTACTGTTAACCGCAGTGCTTGCTCAAGCTGGAAAATATTGTCTTTTGTTAAAAACATGTTTTGATACATTCCTTATAAGGTATAATTTCCACCGGTACTGGAAAAATACCCATGGGGAAGTATATTGTTTAGATGCTGTTAAGAATTCTATAAAAGCCATGTGAGTTTGATAAGGGCAGGGGGACACTTGGCCGTATTGCATATGGCCAGGCTGTTTCTTTCCCCCTGCATATATGCTTGTACTTATATAAAGGAGCCTCAGGCAATTCTGATTCAAACACAACGCGTGGTTAATTTTCCACCACATTACTTACTCTGGGTTAATTAATAAGAAAAAGTGATTTTATTAAGTATAAAAAGTAGGATTTAAGAGGTTCCAAGTAATAACAGACAGAACAAAATAAGATACCAAACAAAATAAAACAAAATACGCAAGTCTAAATCTAATACAGTAGGAAACATGGAGTGAAAAATACAATAAGCAGAATATATATTCTAGCACATGAAAAGATGGCAGTTGCCTTACCAAGTGGGGGGTCAGTGCTAACGAGCCAATTCAATTAAGGTAGAAGTGGCTTGTTCATATTCAATTAAGGATTATGAACAAGAGGCTGCTAGGCAACTCTCTGATACCACATTCTACAGGCCATTACCCTCTGATCCCACTGAGGATTACCAAAAGAAACTACACCATCTGCTCAAGACACTCCCTGATGAAGCACAGGAACAAATCTACACAGACACACCCCTAGAGCCCTGACCAGGGGTATTCTATCTGCTACCCAAGATCCCTAAACCTGGGAATCCTGGACGCCCCATCATCTCAGGCATTGGCACCCTGAGAGCAGGATTGTCTGGCTATGTGGACTCTCTCCTCAGGCCCTATGTTACCAGCACTCCCAGCTATCTTCGAGACACCACTGACTTCCTGATAGGCCACTTCCACCAGAAGGAACGTTAATTATGAATATGTTCAAGGCACATCTATACATCTTACAGAGGATAATTAATATTAACTTAAACTAATGACAAATTTACTTGTAAATTCTCAGAAAGTTCAATCTCTACTCCTAAGAGTCCATGCTAGTAGTTTGGAGAGGATACGCTGTATTTGTAAGTATGCCGGTAACAAAGAGGTTGAGGTTAAGTGCAAAACAGAATTCAACCTGAACTACGGAGTTGCAATCAGCACCTCTCTAATTCATGTCAGGTCAAAGTGTGATTGTCCGAAATGTGATGCATCATATACTTATTTATGCTACACTTTAACAGCAGTGTCACACCAAAATAGGTGTTTTCTAGCAGTGCAAGAAATATTTAACAGAACCAAAGATCTCTACGCCTTGGTTTATACAATTAAGCTGGCTCAAGTCACCACTGGGCTATTAGCAGCCATGTCTGACAAACCAAGGGAGGAATTTCCTAGCACAGGGGTCGGCAACCTGCGGCACGCCTGCCAAAGACGGCATGCAAGCCGATTTTTAATGGCACGCTGCTGCCTGCCACCTGCCGGGGTCCCAGCCCCACTCAGCTGCCCCCGCCCACTGCTTTCTCCTGGAGGGGCAGGAGGCAGAAGCTCGGTCCTGCCGGCAGCCAAGCACCCCCCTCCCCCGCTTCCTCCCCCAGCGTGCTGCTTTCCTGCCCCTACACCTCTCCTTCCCTGCGCCGATCAGCTAATGGCCCTTATGAGGGAGAGGGGGAGAAGCGTAGCCGCAGCGCGCTCGCTGCTCCCGGGTGGAGGCAGAGAAGAGGCAGGGATGGGGCCTTGGGGAAAGGGGCGGAATCGGGGCATATCCCCTCCAGCCCCCTGCTGTGAGCTGCTCATGGAAGGGGGCTGGGAGCACCACCACGAGCCGAGCACCCCAGCCCTCTGCCCTGACCCCTGAACCGCTTCACAAACACACCCAGCCCTCTGCCCTGACCCCTGACCCCCCACACACCCAGCCCTCTGCCCTGACCCCTGCACCCCCTCCAAACACCCAGCCCTCTGCCCTGACCCCTGCACTCCCCTCACACACTCCTAGCCCCCTTCCCTGACTCCTCCACATCCCATCCCCACCCTGAGCACCAAACGGGAGCTCCTGCACCACCCCTGCATTCCCACCTGCACCCCTCGCACCAAATGGGAGCTGCCCCAGGTAAGCGCTCCACACCCAAACCTCCTGCCCCAACCCTGAGCCCCCTCCCTCATTCTAGCTCCTGGACAGACCCTACACCCCAACCTGCTCCTTCACCCCCAACCCTGTGCTCGGTGCACTGCCACCCTCAGCTCAGTGCAGAGAGGGAGGAAGAGAATAGGCTCGAAGCAGGGAGAAGGTAGGTACCCACTCTATGTGGGCAGGGCCAGAACCCCAGACCGGCAGTGGGCTGAGCGGGGCCAGCAGCCGGGACTGGCAGGAGCCAGCGGACAGAACCACAGACCAGCCACGGGCTGAGTGGCTCAGCCTGCGGCCGGTCTGGGGTTCTGGCCGCCGGCCCCTTGCCAGCTGGGGTCCTGGCCGCAGGCCCCGCTCAGCCCACTGCTGAACTAGGTGAATGGAACCTCAGGCTGGCAGCGGGCTGAGCAGGCCAGTGGTGTAAGATCAGCATTTTAATGTAATTTTAAATGAAGTTTCTTAAACATTTTGAAAACCTTGTTTACTTTACATGCAACAATAGTTTAGTCCAGGGGTCTCAAACACGCGGCCCGCGGAGTTATTTCCTGCGGCCCGCCATAGGCGCCGACTCCCTGGCACTCAAGCTCCAAACATTACTGAGTGTTTATATTTTATTAAAACCCCTCTTTGCATTACAGTTTTTAAAAAGTTAATACATTGACTTTTAATAGAATACTATATTACTCTTCTTTTTTGAAGAGACTTTTATATCATTGTATGAAAAGGTTTCAGTGATGCGGCCCTCGAGCCAATTTACTAGTTCTCATGTGGCCCTCGTGGTAATTTGAGTTTCAGTTCCCTGGTTTAGTTATATAATATAGACTTATAGAGAGAGACCGTCTAAAAAATGTTAATATGTATTACTGGCACGCGAAACCTTAAATTAAAGTGAATAAGTGAAGACTCGGCATACCACTTCTGAAAGGTTGCTGACCCCTGTCCTAGCAGATGATAGTGCAAGTGTAGGGTTACACTGGATGTGTGCTAAAGTTGCAGGGAATCAATTGGAAACCCGCAGAAACCAGATGATCAAGTCCACCATAATACTTTTTTCCTATGTAACCAAGCAGAGAAGGAGCATTTAAAAGTAAGCAAAAATTATAGCAAAGAGAGCAACGGCACCAACTATCTTAATCAAATAGGGCACTGAGGTGTGGTGGGTATAATCTCCTACTGCCCTGGTTTTCAGAGGTTTAATGATCCGTTCTCTCTGGGTCAGGATGGCTTTCCTGGCTCCATCCCACTTCCCTGGCCCTCTCAGGCGGTACTGGTATGGTGTGCAGGGGCCGAAGAAAACCTCCACGGCGAGCTTTGGATCCATAAGGAAGAGAGACAGCAGGTTGGTCTTGACCCCTATCAGGCAGGTGAGTTCATCCACGTATGGGATGTAATCCACCTGGATGGTGTGGCGCTGACTTTTCACGTACCTGAAATAAATGATCATAGTAACACCTCAGGGCTAGATCATCCACACAGAGACCTAGGTGCTGCAACATTCAGCACTGCGCTGCCTAATGTTTAGTTGCCTTGCCACCTAGTGGACTCCAGAGTCTAGTGGACTCCTGAGCCGGAGGCTTCAGCTCCCTGTACAATGCATGGGGAGAAACAGGTGCCTGAGAACGGAATCCACTGTTACAGACAGGCCTGAATATCTATATCCTAACATCCACAAACGACAGCACTCTTAGTGTGCCTGAGCTAGTCAATAGGAAATGGTGAGGAGGGGACTGGCTGCCCTGGAGCCTTCCCAGCATGCTCAGCAGTTACTGTTTCATGTATTAGTTCCTACCGTTTTGCCATTTCCTCTCTCTTCTGGGCAATATCGGCCACCATGTCGCTTGCTGAAGGCAATCCGTTCAGCCCTAGGAAAGAGAAGCCCGAGTGAGACGGGAGATCCATGAGGTGCTCTCAGGCACAAAGGCAACAGCTCCTGGGCAATAAGAGGAACAAAGAAAAGATAAAGAGCCCCAGAGAAAAGAGAGTTGTTTGTGCCTCTTCCCCTGCCCCCAAATAAACCCTAAGAGAGTAACGGCTCTTGAAGCCTCAGCAACACCTCCAGCCCCCATGAAGGCTGAACATTCAGGGGGCGGCGGGGTAGATTTTGAAAGGCAGGGAGCTGGGAGTGGGTGAGCAAAGGAGAGGGCGAAGCAGAAGTGTAAACTAACTGCAGCCAGAGGGTGAGAGAAATCTAGCCAGACTCCAGCACCAACAGAGAGGGAGGGGAGAGGACAGGGGTGGGGGTAGCACATAGAGAGTAGAGCTGGTCCATGTTTTATAATAAATACTTTTTTCCTCAACAGAAAGGAGGGCCTTTTTTGGAGGAAATGAAAATTGTCCCAGAACATTTCTAAATAAACCAGTCAGGTCTTTCTGTGTCACAAAGACACAAACAGAGAACACAACCTGGTCACCTTTCACTGGAAAGATGGCAGACGAAAGAGGGAGAGGAATGGAAATGTTGCAAGATGGCAGATTGTCCACCTGAACAGCACTGGCTTTAGGATTTCCTTGGAAGTGTCTGCGCTTTCTCTGCCCAGCAGGCTAGACTATTTCCTACATTTTGATTCACGTACCCTTGAACACACGTGTGACCCAGCGACCCTGGAGTTCGGCAATGGGCATGAGGGGCCCAAATGGCTGGATAAGGCCAATGAAAGCCAGAGTTGGCTTCTCCAGCTGAGGAGGGAAGACGAATTTATACAGGGAGACCTGGTTTTCGACCACTTTGACACAGTCCCCGAGGAAGGGGAAAGAGAAGCTGTATCCTGTAGCAAAGACAACCACATCAATGTTCTCCTCTCTGGTTCCATCTTCGAAGATGGCACCCGTTTTGGTGAACTCCCTGATGTTTGGTTTCACAAGCACCTTGCCAGAGATGATGCGGTTCGGCAGGTCGTCGCTGGCGGTTGGGTGCTGGCTGGAAAACCTGAATGGCACAGAAAGAGATACAAGAAATGTCAAGGAGGCTGCCAGGAGAGAGGAGAAAAAACAGTTACTCACCTTTTTGTAACTGTTTTTCTTTGAGATGTGTTGCTCATGTCCATTCCATTCTAGGTGTGGGTGCCCCCACTTGCATGGCCGGAGACTTTTGCCTTAGGGCCGGCTGTGGTGCCCTCTGGAGTGAGGCTCTCATAGCGTGGTATATCAGGCATCGTCAGCCCTGCGCCCTCTCAGGTCCTTCTTGCCGATGACTCCGATAGCGGGGCTGGAGGGCGGGTAATGGAATGGACATGAGCAACACATCTTGAAGAACAACAGTTACAAAAAGGTGAGTAACTGTTTTTTCTTCTTCGCATGCTTGCTCATGTCAATTACAGGTGACTCAATCAGAATCGCTGGAGGTGAACTTGGAGTTCACAGTCGTGCAGATTGGAGTACTGCTCTGCTGAAACCAGCATCAGCCTGAGCCTGCTGGACCAGCACATAGTGCGAGGCAAAAGTGTGGATGGACGACCAGGTTGTGGTACGGCAAATTTCCTGGATTGGCACCTGAGTGAGGAAGGCCGCCGCCGAGGCCTGCGCCTAGTGGCGTGGGCCATCACAATTGGTGGCAGGGGCACCATCGCCAGCTCATAGCACTAGAGGATACAAGCCGTGATCCAGGACGAGATCCTCTGGATGGACACTGGACAACCCTTCATTTCGGTCCGCAACAACAATAAACAGCTGTGTAGACGTATGGAACAGCTTCATTCTCTCTGTGTAGGAGGCCAGAGCCTGTCTAACGTCCAAGGTATGCATCCTGTGCTCCTCATCCATTGCATGAGGCTTCGGGCAAAGGACCGGAAGATATTTGTCCTGACTCGTGTGGAACTGGGAGACAACCTTGGGCAGAAAGGCCGGGTGCAAATGCAGCTGGACCTTGTCCTTATAGAAGATTGTATATGGGGGCTCTGATGTGAGCGCCCTGACCTCAGACACCCTACGGGCCAAAGTTATAGCGACCAAAAAGGAGACCTTCCAGGATAAACAGCAGAAGGGAGCAGGATGCCAGGGACTCAAAGGGGGGCCCCATGAGCCTGGAGAGAACAAGGTTCAGGTCCCAAGGCAGGACCAGGTCTCGGACATGCGGATAAAGGTGCTCCAGACCTTTCAGAAACCGTGCCGTCATGGGATGGGCGAAAACCAACCTGCCTTGAAACGGCGGGCAGAAAGCCAAAATGGCTGCCAGGGGCACCTTGATCAAGGACAGCGACAGGTCCTGGAGCTTCAGGTGTAGCAAATAGTCCAGGACGTCCTGCACGGGGGGCTCCTCCACCCGGATATGGCGATCTGTGGCCCAACACATGAACCGCTTCCATTTCGATACGTAGGTAGCCCTGGTGGAGGGCTTCCTGCTGGACACCGGCGGAACACTGCCGCTCCTTCCCGCTCGGCCACGCAGAAACCAGGCCATCAGGTGCAGTGCTGCCAGGTTTGGGTGCAGCAGATTGCGTGGTTCCTGGACTGTAGGTCCGGCCAAAGATGCAGCTGTAACTGCGTGGCTGCCGAAAGGCTCAGGAGCACGGCGAACCAGTGCTGTCGAGGCCACGCTGGGACTATGAAGATTACCAAAGCTTTGTCTCACTTCACCTTGAGCAGGACCCTGTGGATCAGTGGAACCGGTGGAAGGCATACATGAGTGCTCCCGACCACGGGATCAGGAAGGCATCTGACAGGGAGCCCTTGCCCCGGCCCTGCAGAGAACAGAACACATGGCACTTCCTACACCCGGGTAGAGTGACCATTCGTGGTGAGACAAGAAGGTCCTGCTGAGGCAATCCACCAGGACATTCTTGGTACCGGGCAGGTGGGCAGCCCCCAAATGAATTTCATGCAGCACACAAAAGTCCCATAGGCTAAGCACTTCCTGACAGAGGGCCGAAGACCTGGCGCCGCCCTGCCTGTTGAGGTAGTACATTGTGGTAGTATTGTCCGTCAGGACCTGCACCGCCTTGCCTTCAAGGTGGGGCAAGAAAGCCTGGCGAACTGCTCTGAATTCCCTGACAGTGATATGAAGGGCTAGGTTGTGTTGCAGCCAATGGCCCTGGGTGCTGAGGTTGCCCAGATGGGCCCCCAGCCCAGGTCCAACACGTCTGAGACCAAGATGAGTGAGGGTGATGGGGTTGCGAAAGGGACTCCCCACAGCACTGACCTGGGATCCCAACACCAGTCGAGCGATGAGAGGATGTGTCTTGGCACCATGACCACCAGGGAGTGCCTTCTTGGAACGTGGACTGAGGCCAGCCACGTTTGTAGAAGCCTCAGATGAAGCCGGACGTGAATTACCACGTAGGTGCATGCGGCCATGTGGCCCATCAGCCTCAGGCACATGTGGGCCGTGGTGAGAGGTTGGCTCTATATGTGGGCAATCAGGTCCGACGTGGCTTGAAAAAGCGCTTCTGGCAGGAATGCCCTGGCCCGTCTGGAGTCGAGAACCGTACCGACGAACTCTATGAATTGAACTGGTGCTAACGTGGATTTTTTCTGTGTTTATTAGGAGACACAGGTCACTGCAGGTGGAGTGCACCAGATCGAGGGTCCTCTGGATCTCCTCTGGAGACCTGCCCTTGATGAGCCAATCATCAAGATACAGGAAGATCTGGACCCCTTGATGCCTCCAGTAAGCCGCCACCAGTGTCACACATTTCATGAACACCCTGGGGGGCCGCGGACAGGCCAAAGGGCTGCACCGTAAACTGGAAGTGGTGCCTTGCCACTATAAAGCGCAGGAAACGTCTGTGCCGCAGGAAGATAGAGACATGAATGTAAGCATCTTTTAAGTTGAGAATGGAGTACCAGTCCCCCAGATCCAGAGACGGGATGATAGAGGCCAGGGATACCATGCAGACAGGGCTGGCTTTAGGCACCAGCCTAGGAAGCACATGCTTGGGGCGGCACATTGTAAGGGGCGGCATTTGGGCTAATCTCAGGGCGGCACATTCTGCTCCTGCCATTTGGGTTTTTTTTGCACCTGGGGCGGCAAAAAAGCCAGAGCCGGCCCTGCATGCAGAACTTCAACTTCAATAGAGACTTGTTGGAGCCCCGCAGGTCCAGGATGGGTCTGAGCCCCACTTTTGCCTACGGGATTAGGAAGTAGCAGGAGTAGAATCCTCTCCCATGCATATCCCGAGGAACCTCCTCCATGGCCCCCAGGCGTAGGAGGTTCTCAACCTCCTGATCGAGGAGTTGCTCGTGAGAAGGGTCCCCAAGAAGGGATGGGGAAGGGGTGGGTGGGAAAGAGGGGCGGCCAACAATTGCAGGGTGTAGCCCTGAGCCACTATGTCCAACAGTCCGAGGTAACCCGTGACCAGGCCGAGCGGTAAGAGAAAAGGTGTTCAAGGAAGGAGCGGGAAAGATCCGGGCTGTGTTGCTCCCCAGCGCACCCTCAAAATGAGTGCTTCTGGCCCCCCGGTGTTTCTCCAGGCCAGGCTGCGCAGGAGATTGGGACAACCAGGGGCAGCGGCGGTTGAACCCAGTGTCCCTTTTCCTCGTAGGCCCCTGCCGAGGCTGCCACTGCCTAGGAGGTGGGGGGAGGCCGGAACAGCTGCCTAGACAACTGAGGCGTGTGCATTCCCAGGGAGCGGAGAGTGGCCTTTGTGTCCTTTAGGCCGTGCAGATGCGCATCCGTTTGGTCAGAAAACAGGCTGACACCGTCAAACGGAAGGTCCTGGATCGAGGCCTGCATTTCCTGGGACAGGCCGGCGGTCTGAAGCCAGGAGTTGCTCCGCATGACCACTGCTGAGGTGACCACTCAGGCAGCTGAATCGGCGGTGTCCTAGGCCATCTGGAGAGAGGACCCAGCAGCCGCAGTCCCTTCCTCCACCAGGGTGGCAAATTTCTGGGCTGCTTCCTGGGGCATGGAGTTCTTGAACTTGAGGGGAGAGCCCCACAAGTTAAAATTGTAACGGCCCAAGGGGGCCTGGTGATTTGCCACCCTAAACTGGAGGGTAGCTGTAGAATAAATCTTCCGAACAAATAAGTTCAGTCCTTTTGCCTCTTTATTCTTAGAGGTAGAACTGGCGGGCCCCTGTTTGTCCCGTTCATTGGCCGCTGACATGACCAATGAACCCGGTGGTGGATGAGTATATAAGTACTTGAACCCCGTTGCAGGGACGAAGTACTTCTTTTCTGCCCTTTTCGAGGTGGGCAGAATGGAGGAAGGGGTCTGCCAGATGGCCTTGGTGATATTCAGGACCCCTTCGTGAACCGGGAGCGTGACCCGGGTTGGGGCGGACACAGAGAGCACCTTAAAAAGCGTGTCCGTCTTCTCCTCCATCTCCTCCACTCTGAGGCCCAAGTTAGCCGCCACCCTGCAGAGCAGAGCCTGATGCTTGCAGAAATTGTCCGGTGGGCTAGCTCTGGATGGTCCTGCTACTGCTTCGTCCGGGGAGGAGGAAGATGACTGGATGGCTGGGGAGGGCAGCCTTGGGATGGGTACTGGTTCCTCATCTGAGGTGGTCACAGGGACATCCTGCAACGAGCCCGGTGCCACAGGTGCTGGGGGTGCCGCCTGTGGTCTGTCTGATGTGGCGACTGAGAGCTGGAGGGAGTGGGGCACCGGCTTGACAGGAACGCCCCATGTGTTCCAATACGGCCATTGGGTCAGCCACTGCCTTTGGTGCCAGGTTGGCACCAATGCTGCTGATGTGCCCTCTGGAGCCCACTCACGCTGTCTGGGTGAGGGACTGAATTGCACCTCCGAGTCCGAAAAATCGTCTCCTTTTGGTGACCAGAGCGCGGCTACGGAGGCTTGAGTCTGACGGCTCATGGTCACCGCCGGAGACCGGGACCGGTCCGACTGGTGCAAGGGGGTAGGCGGAGCATCGTCGTGTCGAGGCGCACCCTCGAGGTCTCGGTGACCATGACCGACAGCGGGACGAGGACCGGTACCGGGGTGATCGACGATGCCTGGGCAAACCTCAGCGTGACGATGGAGATTATGAGTCGCCGGCACTGCGCTCTCAGTGGCTAGCGGGAGACCTGGGCCAACGCGGAGACAAAGAACATGGCGACATCTGACTCTGTCTTGGCTCCGGAGACTGGCAGCGCTACCCTGATTTGTGCGAGGCCTTTCTGGTGGGGTTGCCTTCATGTGGAGCCTCAGTCGGGTCCTTTGCTGCACGCGGCGGAGGCACTGTGAACTCTCCCGGTGCCGGGCCCTCGGAGGGGGCCAGTTGTGCCATTTGCTTAGGCCCTTTACCGCTCCCCAGAGTTGGTGGCGGGTCCGTTCTGGGGGAGAAATCCTCAGTGGCCAAACCCTTCAACGGGTCTGGAGTGGGCATAAAACCCGAACAGGGTCCTTTGCCTGGACCCCCTTTGTTAGGCTTGGCTGGTGCTGTCTTCTTAGGCTTCCTCTTTGGCACCGGTGACGGGGATCAGTGCCGGGAGGACCCCGGTGCTGGAGGTGTGCTATGCACCAAAGCTGAAGTGCTGGGTGCTGGTTCAGGCTGCACTGAAGCTGGTAGGGTGACCAGCAGTGGCGTAGCCAGGTTTAAAGTACAGGGGGAGCGGAGCTAAAAAAAGGCGCCTCCCCTTGTACTCACCCGGTAGCACACTCCAGCTGTTCGGCGAGGCACTTCGGCGGTGGGTCCAGTCCCTTCACTCGCTCCGGGTCTTCGGTGGTACCCGCCGCCAAAGTGCCACCGAAGATCCGGAGCGAGTGACGGACCTGCCGCCGAACCGCTGGAGCGCTGGTGGGTGAGTGCTTTTTTTAGCTCTGCTCCGCCGGTAGCGCCGGAGCAAAAGGCGCCGGGAGCAAAAAAAAGGCGCCGGAGGGGAAAAAAAAGCTCTGCTCCGCCTATAGCGCCGAAGGTAGGTAGCTAGCCAGCATGTTGGCAGAAGAAGCTGACAAATCTAAGGTAATGTGCATTGCAAAGAGTAATCTGAACTACTCATAAACAAGGCTGGGGTCTAAATTAACTGCAACTGCTCCAGAAAAAGACATGGGCCGCATTGCGCACAGTTCAATGAAAACCTCTTCTCCAGGGCTGGCTCCAGGCACCAGCGCAGCAAGCGCGTGCCTGGGGCGGCAAGTTGCAGGGGGGTGGCCAGCCGGTAGCTGCGAGGGCGGCAGTCAGGCAGCCTTCGGTGGTGTTTCTGTGGAAGGTCCACCGGTCCCGCGGATTCGGTAGCAATTCGGCGGCGGGAACACCCATAGTGCGGGACCGGCGGAGTACCTGCAGGCATAGGCACCGACTCCGTGGGTGCTCCGGTGCTGGAGCACCCACGGAGAAAAATTGGTGGGTGCTCTGCACCCACCGGCAACTCCCCGCCCACCCCGGACCCGCGGCAAACTTACCGGGCACCGGGAGATGTTGCGGGGCCCTGCCCCCGACGCTGGGCAACATTGCGTCGGCGTCGGGGGCGGGGCCCCGCAACGTCGCCCGGCGTCGGGGGCGGGCCCCGGCGTCGGGCGGGGCCCCGCCCCCGACACCGGGTGACAGCACCCACGGGCGGGGCCGGAAGTCAGCCCCTGTGCCTGCAGGAACGCTGCCGAATCCACGGGACCGGCGACCTCCCGCAGAAACACTGCCAACGGCTGCCTGACCACCGTGCTTGGGGCAGCACAATACATAGAGCCGCCCCTGCTCTTCTCAATGTACAGCAGCACTTGAAGCAGCAGGTAGCATTAGGGAGCATAAGGAATGGCATGGAAAATACTGACTTGATCTGCAGTTCTGTATGGCAGGGCCACGCCCTCAGCTAGAGTCCTGGGTTCAGTTCTGGTTCCCATCGCCAAAAAGACTGAACAGAAATCGAGGGGTGCCAGAGGCAGGTGATGAGAATGGTTATAGGCATGAAATGGGTGCAGAAAGAGAGAGAATTAACTGAGTGAGTCTGTTTAGACATCACTAAGGCTACAGTTTTGTCATGGGGGTCACGGAAATCATGGAATCCATGACTTCCAGAGACGTCCGTGACTTCAGCCTTCTGTGGTTGAGAGCTGCGGGGTCGCCCTGCCGCCCACCATGGTTTGAAGCACGGGTGGCCCCACTGCCCGGGTGCCCCGTAGCTCCCAGCCGCCGCAGGCGGAAGGGGGGACCCTAGAGCTCTGAGTCGGGGACCCATGCAGGTGGTGTGGGGACCCTGCAGCTCCCCATTTTGTCATGCATATTTTTAGTAACAGTCAGGGACAGGTCATGGGCTTCCATGAATTTTTCTTTATTGCCCATGACCTGTCCCTGACTGTTACTAAAAACATGAGTGACAAAATGTTAGCCTCAGACATCACAGCTCTGCACAGCTGCCCGCAGCTGTTCCCAACCCGGCTCCAGCTGCAGGGAGGTGTGGGTGGGTGCTCAGAGTTGCAGCCCTGACATGGTAAGAGTCGTGGATCCTCCATCTGCCCTGGCGAGGGGTTCCAGTGTGGGGGGACATGGGCTGGGGGCTGCTCTCCTTGGCCCCCCCCACACAGCCCAGGTTAGAGCCGCATGGACAGCTGAGGGGAGCCTGGGTCTCTCTACCTGCCTTGGGTGGGGACTGGGAGCCCAGGGGCAGGGACACGGGCAGGTGGCTGCTTTTGGGAGGGTCTCCCTGGCCCTGCTCCAGCTTCCCACTTGGTCGGGGTGGGGCCTCAGGGGGAAGAGGAGGGGAAGGGACCCCACTTTTGGGAGGGCTCCGATGCCCTTGCACTTTTTAAAGTAGCACTTGGTAATCTGACCAAACTGACATTGCTGAACACTAACACAAGAAAGCCACAGAAGTGTGTGTGTGTGTGTGTGTGGCAGGGGAGAGACTATGTGACAGGGAGAGGGAGAGAGAGAGTGTGTGTGTGAGTGTGAGAGAGAGAGAAAGACAGTGAGTGTGCTGGCACGCTGTCTCTTCAAGTTCAGACAGCAGCTGGAAGCAACCAATCCTGAGGCAGAAGCTGGTGCACAGACAGTTGGTGTCCTCCTGTCCCCGCACCGCAGCTCTGCAGAGACCAGTACACCAGTGGGGGGAGGGGAACACCCCGACATCAGGGCCCGCCTCACTTCCCGGCTCTGCACAACATGAGTCTCTTCCTCCCTCGCCCCTCAGCAACAGGCCACCCTGCCTGCCTGCCGCTGCGGTCCTAGTGCTGGGAAGAGCAGGAGTCCCCGTTAATGTTTTGATTCCGTGATCCCCCCTCTCGCTCCCTACCTGAGTTCTCCCACAGCCTCCTCTCTCTGCAGACCCAGGAGATCCACTCTTCCCCTGTAGTACAGGTAGGAGTGCGTTTGCTGCCAGGAGCCAGCATGCTCAGATGGGCAGTAGCTATGTGAGCTCTTCATGCTGAGGCATTTTAACCCTTCCTGGGGCTTTGAAAGGGGAGGGGCGTCTGCCTTATAGCTGGATGCAGGGCAGTGGAGTTCAAAACAGTGAGCAGAGAGGTCATGGTGGGCATTGTGGGATACCTCCTGGAGGCCAGTTTCAGCGACGTAAGGAACACAGTGTCTACACTGACACTTTGTCAATCTAACATTGCTGCAAAGAGTTCTGTGCCTCTCGTCGAGGTGGTTTTATTTTGTCGGCAAAGCAGGAAAGTTTTGTTTGCGGGAGGAGCATTGCAATGTGCACACCTCCACTGTTTTGTCGGCAAAAGCTGCAGAAGGGTAGAAGTGGGAATAAGAGCTAGGTCCCAGATGAGGCAAATGCTGACAGATTTGGCATAGCAGCAGCAATGAGAGCTGGCCCCCTGGTGATGAACAGAGATTGGCTGGGGGATCTGGCACAGCAATGGGATCAAACTCAAACCCTAGAGACTCTAGCTGTAGGTTTGCCTGAGATCTTACATTCTGACGTGGGGTCTGGACCTCTCTCCAGTGCTTGACACATCCCGGCTCTCCACTTTCCTGTGGCATCCATGTGCCAGGAGGTGAGGAAGCTGTGTGGGCACAATAAACATGACCCTTCCCCTCCTGGCTCCACAGCCCGGAGAAAGTCTCCTGATCTTCCCAGCTCACCTGTGTGCAGGCTGCAGGCCGTAGATTGCATGGCTGAATTTTGCATTCAGTGTCTTTTCTACAAAGGAGTTAAACAGAGATAGAGGCACAATGCGCTTGAGGAATTCCACATAGCGAGTGACATAAATTGTGTCATTGGGGTACCCTTCTTTTCCAATCCGACTGAGTATCCATGAACCTCGCCTGGTGCTAATGAAAACCTGAAAGAAAGAGTGATAAAGAAGAGCTGTTGGAAACCACAGGCCTTCAAGTGACTTGCCAAGAGTCTCTTTGGCTGAGAGCCATTCTCATGGGGAAAAGAACAGGAGTACAGATGCATAGAATGGAACATACAGTGAGCAGATATTTATACATTCAGAGAAACATGAAAAGGTGGAAGTACCTATACCAACTATAAGAGGCTAATTAAAAAGGTGGAAGGTTCCATTCTATGCAGCTGACGAAGTGGGACTGTAGCCCATGAAAGCTTATGCTGAAATAAATTTGTTAGTCTCCAAGGTGCCACATGTACTCCTGTTCTTTTTGCTGACACAGACTAACACGGCTGCTACTCTGAATTCTCATGGGAGTGAACGGTTCACATCTACTTGTGTTTCTTTATCATTAAAGTTGTGAGTCTGTCACGGAAGTCACGGATTCCATGCCTTTCTGGGACCTCCTTGAGTACCAGATGCAGTGGCTGGTATGGCTGACCCAGGGCTGCCTGAGCAACTGGCCCCAGGGCCAGTCACACTGGCTGCTGCTGGGGCGACCCCAGGGTCAGTTTCCTGTGTGGCCTCTTGGCCAGCTGCACAGGCCGCAGCTGGCATAGCCCCGGGCAGTGACTGGTCCCGGGGGCCACCGGAGCAGCGGTCCTGGAACAGCAGCGGTGCCCTGAGGACCGCCCCCTCAGAGCAGCAGAGGCACCACACAGCTCCAGGAACAGCCAAGATTTAGTCATGGGTATTTATGGTAAAAGTCAGGGACAGGTAATGGGCCCGTGAATGTTGGTTTATTGCCGTGTGACCGGTCCATGCTTTTTACTAAAAATACCTGTGACTAAATCTTAGCCTTAGTTATAATTATTAGACAGGGGAGGCATTTAAGTATCGTGATCATATTAAACAAAAAGAGGTTCCCTGCCCCAAAGAAAGAACAGATGGAGTCCGGCAGAGAGATGGGGCAGCCCAAGAAAACAATGAGATAGTGCTGGTCAGCACGATGGGCAGTGGTTTCAGCAAACCAGTTGCCTAATAAGGAGCACAGCAAAGCGGAATTTTAAGGAGGGATTCACAGATGATTACAGGAAGTTCCTCCCAGAGTGAGGGCAGGATGGGAGAAAGTACGAAGGAGCTTGTTTGGACATTGTGTAGTGGGTGATGAAAGCTGGCATTATCAGAAGAATGGAGGCCAGTTTAGATACCTCAATAGGTCTACAAGGGCAGTGACTTTCCCTAAAGGACCATGTCAGTTGGGAATTGGCAGAATGGAGCTGTGCTGTGACATGCTCTTCTGCAAGGCTGGGGAGAGGGCAGCTGGCTCTCGAGAGCTTCACTAGAAGAACTCTCCTCCAGCCAGCTGCAGATAGGGTCTGGACCCCTTGTGTTGCTCAAGTAGCACCAAGGGACTGCAGCTCAGGGAGATGGAGTAATGTGAACTGTGTCCGGGGCACACACTCCATCCCCAGTAGAACTGGAATTCAATGGCTGTTTGTTGGGAGCAACATCGACTCAGAGGCTTGTTGGGCCTTGCTCATTCAGGTTGTGGCTTGTTTTAGCAGATGGTAACACCCTGTAACACAGCAGGTGTGGGTTCTCAATTCAGCATTACCCCAGGGTCTGCTGTAGGCCTGATGTCTCTGACAGGCTCCCTAGGCAAAGCAGAGCGGGTATGAACTTTGATGCATAGCAGATTATTTAAGTCTGTATGGGTGGGCCTTCCAGATCTGCTCCCCATTCCTCACTGCTCCCCTCTATTGCCCAGTCTGCCCGCACACCATTGAAATCAATGGGAATTCCACATGGGGGTCAAACACAGGAAGTAGAAGATATCCCCAGTGTGGATTGGAGAGAGGAATGGGGCCCCGAGTATGGCTGCACTCTGGAAGGGAGGTGTAGCCATGTAGGGGCAGAGCACGTGGGGCAGTGCACTCGGGCCACAACATTCTGACCGTTCGGTGGTGTAAAATAATTCCCTAAACCAAACCTGATCTGCGGTGTGGCTGAGCTCCACGGCCAGGTCCGTTCCCGAGTTGCCAATGCCGATCACAATGACTCTCTTCCCCGAGAACTCCCAGGGCTTTGTGTAATCCCGGCTGTGGAAGTAGCGGCCTTTAAACTTTTCGATCCCTGCAAAGAAGGAGCAGAGCAGCTGTGGGTGTGCCCCATGCCTCCTGCGTTGTCCTGGGGGTCTGAGATTCAGGGGAATAGCAGTTTGAAACACTGAGTAAAAATCCCTTCCCTCTCAGTGGAATCAAGGTCCACATCCTTGGTATGTGTGATGTCATCATCTTGCTTGTTCTCCAGCCAACCACAGAGTGCCCCAGGAGTAGACAGGACCTCTCGATTTTCAATGCAAGTGACAAGCAGAAAAAACCCATTTTAAAAATGGCTTTTAGGTCTTTATACAAAATGAAGCAAAGGAGGGTAACTTTCCCTCACCCCCCGCCTTGTGGGTCACGTTTAAAGCACATGTACACAAGGAAACTGGCCAGTTAATTACAATGATTGTTATGATTAATAACGAAAATAATCCCTAGCTTTCCATCAGAGGATCTGAGAACGCTTTACAAAGGAGGTCAGTAGCAGCATCCTCATTTTACAGGTGGGGAAACTGAGGCACAGGGCAGTGAAGTGATTTACCCAAGGTCACCCTTGGGCACTTGCTAGAGGCAGAGCTGGGAACAGAAGTCAGGTTTCCTGGGTCCCAGGTGCACTAGGGGCACACTGCCTTTCCTGCTTTCTAACAGGGCTCCGGGTCTGGTGGTGATGACAGACTAACAGCATGACAGAGATTGTGACTCAGTGCTGTGTTCTGTACCTGTGCTGTGATCAATCGTGATCTATCTGCACTAGCAGGGCAAGCATTTTCAAAGTAGGTCCCGGGATGAATGGCTGAAAATCAGCATCTAGGGTACCGAAGGCTCCATCTCTTAGCAATTCAGCCCTTGACTCTCTTAGCAATTCAGCCCTGTATGATGGGACTCAGTTTCTCATCGGGGGTGGTATGATCTGGCCCTGGATTTGCTCTCCTTGCACATTTGATCCCTCACCACCACTCTGAGTCGCTGGATCAGCAGTCCTGGAGACTTAAGTCCTTTAGTGATCCTAGAGTAGGTGTAGCAGGGGCAGAGGCATGAAAAGTTTGCCCCACCGTACCCCCCCAAGGCACAGCACAGCCCTCAGACCTGTGAGATATCCACACACATAGCACCCCCGCCCCAGGTACGGCACAGGCAGGGGCATTATGGGTGGGATTTTCCACAGCACTCAGCATTGGGCTAACTCAGCTCCCAGTGATGTCCATGGGAAGAGAGTTGAGTCAATGCGGAGTGCTCTTGTAAATGCTGGCTCCAGGGTCCAGGCCTCCAGGACATCCACCAGGAGCCTTTGAAGACCTGCCGCTGTCTCCATCAGGAAACCTCTCTTCTCCTAGGCCACATGAGGGGATGAAGGGACCGGAACTAGAACATGACGTATGAAGATGCAGAGAGACACAAAGGGTTTAGTATTAGTTTTGCATTTCACGTCCTACCTGGGAAGGAGTCCAGTGGCAGATGGGCATCGGTGTGATGGCCGGTGCAAACCATGATCCCATCGAAGACGGCCGACTCCCGCTTCCCCTCAGTCTCCGTGACAACATCCCACTGGCCTGTGGTGGGGAAATCCGGGCGCTTTGTCACACTGACCACCATGGTCTGGAACGAAAAGTGAACTCACACAGCTGGCACCAGGGGATTTCGACAGTTTCCTTGGAATGGAGCCCCTGACACTAACTTCCTCCCCATGCCTGAGTCAGCAGCCCAGCTAGGCAGCACAAGGCCTGCGCACATTTGGCATCAGCAGCAGGAGGCCAGCTGGGCTCTGCTGGATTTTGCCTCATGGCCTCTGTGGGCTCACTGGCTCTCACAGGGAATGGGGCTATGGCAGCTCCTGGGAGCTGGGCTGTAACTTCTGCCAGGCAGCTCCCAGACGAAAGGAGGTCCCAGAACAGCCTGTCCAGCTCTCCCTGCTCCATGAGTGTGAGATGTTTCCTCTCCGAGGGGGATTCTTTCACCTAGATTTGGAATACCTGTCTATGTGCATGCACACCCACACACAGAGCCCTACCCCTGCTCGCTGGGCCAGCTCTCCTCACCTTGAAGCGGATGTATTTCAGAAGGTCGAAGTGCTCGGCATACATGCGGAAATACTCCATGACTTTGGAGTGGTGCATGTAGTTGGGGAAATCAGCTGGGATGGGGAAGTCACTGAAGCACATCATCTCCTTGGAGGTGTTGATGATGACAGATTTGTAGATGCTGGCTCTGCCCTCTTCGGGATTCTCCTGCAGGGAGCAGGAGACCATTACAGAGTGTAACACTAGCCATGTGACCTTCCACAAAGTAAAGCTCTAGTAGTTCAATAACAAGGCCCTCTTACAGATGGTGATTGACAGTCACACGGAAGTTTGTTCTTGTCACATGAGATTAGCACAGGGTGCAGTGGGAACACAAGGACGCTTCTTTAAGTGCACTGGAAATCCTGCTTGCAATCCTATACACACCCTAAGATGACGACTCCCTTAGGTAATTTATACTCCAAGCTACTTGCTGGCATGTACATATCAGCATAAACATTACAGTAGCCAAAACTCAGAGGAGTCTGGTCATCTGCAAAACTAGGCAGCTGTAGCCGGCACTGAGCCAGAACGGGGGCAGCGGAAATACAATGTAACATGGACGTGAAGGGCAGAGGGGGCCTTCTTTAACACACACGTCTGCAGGCTCCCTCACACATTAGTAAGGGCCTGATCCAAAACCCCCAGGGTCAGTGGAAAGAGTCCCATTGCATTGACTTGACTGGCCTTTGGGTCAGGCTCGTAGCAGGCGTACGCAGGCCTAAGGGAGCCTGAAAGGAGCCTGAAGCCTGGTCTATACGAGAGTACAAACTCTTCCCCCATGGCTAGAACCAGCTCAGCAGCACCTGGTGCAGGTGGAGCTCTGGCTGCAACAACCCTTTTCAGTGCCACACTGATTATACCGGCTGTGCTGGGGCTCCCACGGGGGCTAAGTGCAGCGCAGCTGAACTGGTGTTAGCAGTGCTGGGGATGTTTGTACAGCTCCCTAGCGCGGTACGGCTGTGGTGGAGTCTGACACGGCTACTGGCCCTGAATTGTTTTGCTGCTAAGCGGAGGTTGGAGCATGCAGAGAAATCCTCATAGAGAATGTTCCCCTGGGGGAAAGACTGGAAACACTTTCACTTCTACCCCACCAAGCGAGTCAGGACTGAGAAAAACTCGGACCCACCTCAAATCTCCAGAGCCCTCCAATGTCGCCGCTTCTCTCGAAGCAGGTGGGCTCCAGCCCCTCGTCCAAGCAGCATTTAATGGAGCTCAGTCCAGAAACGCCAGCTCCAATAACTGCAACCCTCTTCTGTGCCATGCCGTCCGGCCTCAGAGCGCTTTGCCAACCGCCTGGGAGAGGGGGATCCTCGGGTCGTATCCTTGGTGAAGTTCAGAGCTGGAGAGGAGTGGCAATTGTTTGCCGGCTCCGAATTAAGGAACAGCCTGACTCAGAGCAGCTCTATGATCGGGCTGTCTGAGGCCAGGGCTACACTGGAAAGTTTTGCCGGTGTAGTGATGTCTCCCAGGGTTGTGATTCTATGGTAAAATCCCTACCATAGGCACAGTTATACCAGGAAAACTGATCTGAGCTACCCCAGCACAAGTATACCAGCTGCGTCTATACTAGGCGGGTTTGCCGGGGTAGCTATCCCAGTGCTACGGAGGGACCGTTCTGGGGCTGCTCTCCTGCTGAGGATGCAGCAGCATAAAGAATCTCATGCTACCTCAGACAGGATTTACAGGGTTCTTGAAGCTGCCCCATGACACATCAGCTGCTGCGCACTGATGGGCGGCGCGTGACTCTTCCAGCTGGTGAGGCTGGGTGCTCCGGGACTGTGGCCCCACCCAGAGGTCTGCCCCTGCTTGGCCTCCTTCTCCGAAGCCACGCCCACACACCCCACCAGCTGCTGGTGCCTCTTTGCCCCATCTCTCAGCCCCTCCCTCCCACCCTTCGTTCCTTTTCAGCCCCTCACCTGGCCACCCAGCCGGCTGGCTGGCTTCTCACCCTTTAGGCACGCCTCTTTGCCCCCTCCCATGAAGCCTCCATGTGGGCAGAACAGGGATGGGAAGAGGCGGAGGAAGGGCGGGGCCTCGGGGGGAAGATGATGAGTGGGAGCGGGGCCTTGGGAGTAGCATGGGTGCGGCCAAGGCCAGGGTACTCTTTTAGCAGCTGCACGCTCCAAAGGCAGCAGGCCTACTGTTTGGGGAGGCTTAGCCTCTCCTGGCCTATTATGCCCGCTGCCGACGTGTGCACCCTCCCCAGGGCCGGCTCCAGGCACCAGCCGACCACGCACATGCTTGGGGCGGCACCTTGCAAGGGGCAGCGCTTGAGGTTTGTTTGTTTTTTCCTTCGGTGGCGGCGCTCGGGGAAGTTGTTTTGGCTCAGCGGCGTGGGGCTCAGGGGAGGGGAGTGGAGTTGTTTCATTGGGGCAGCGTGGGCCTCAGGGGAGGGGAGGGGAGGGGGTTGTTTCAGCAGGGCAGGGCGGCATAGGGCTCGGGGGAGGAGAGGGGGTTGTTTCAGCAGGGCAGCGCGGGGCTCGCGGAAGGAGTGTGGGGTTGTTTCAGCAGGGCGGTGTAGGGCTCGGGGGAGGAGTGGGGGGGTTGTTTTGGCTCGGTGGCGCGGGGCTGGGGAGGGGAGGGGAGGAGAGGGGGGTTGTTTCAGCTCGGCGGCACGGGGCTCGGAGAGGAGAGGGGAGGGGAGGAGTGGGGGGTTGTTTTGGCTTGGCGGCGCGGGGCTGGGGGAGGGGAGGAGAGGGGGGTTGTTTCAGCTCGGCGGCACGGGGCTCGGAGAGGAGAGGGGAGGGGAGGAGTGGGGGGTTGTTTTGGCTTGGCGGCGCGGGGCTGGGGGAGGGGAGGAGAGGGGGGTTGTTTCGGCTCGGCGGCACGGGGCTCGGAGAGGGGAGGGGAGGGGAGGAGTGGGGGGTTGTTTTGGCTCGGTGGCACGGGGCTGGGAGAGGGGGTTGTTTCGGCTCGGCAGTGCGGGGCTCGGGGGAGGGGGACGGTTGTTTCGGCTCGGCAGCGCGGGGGAGGGAGGGTTGTTTCGGCGGGGCTTGGGGGTTGTTTCGGCGGGGCGGCTCGGGGGACGGGGGGTTGTTTCGGCGGGGCGGCTCGGGGGACGGGGGGTTGTTTCGGCGGGGCGGCTCGGGGGACGGGGGGTTGTTTCGGCGGGGCGGCTCGGGGGACGGGGGGTTGTTTCGGCAGGACGGCTCGGGGGATTGTTTTGGTGGTTGAGGGTGGTTTCGGCGGGGCAGCTCAGGGGGTTATTTTGGCGGGGTGGCGCTCGTTTTTTTTTTTTTCCTGGGGGCGGGAGCGGTGCTCGGTGGGGTGTTTTTTGTTTGTTTTTTTTGCCTGGGGCGGCAAAAAGGTTAGAGTTGGCCCTGCTCACCCACTTGGTGTAATCTCCCGCTCCCTTGGCCCTCTCACTCTTCCCCTCCCTGGGGCCGCAGTGTGGCCAAGGGGCTGCACTCAGGGAGTCACGCCAGGCCAATCTTCTGCAGCCTCAGACCCACCCCACAGCACTAATTCCCCTCCCAGAGTCCCTCCCTCTGCAGCTGCACTGGCCAGACCTGTGCACTTCTGGGCCCAGGCTCGGAGCAGCAGACAGCCTCCAGGCGAGGCAAGGCAGGGCAGGGAGAGCTGTCCTCATTAGACCAGCCACTCCCACCCACCACAAGCGTTGCTGTCCCACCACAGAGTGTAGCATCAGGGGTAGGGGCAGGACACTTCCTGGGGCCCTTTCTCCATTTGGGGCCAAGGGTCCCTCCTGGCCTAACCCTTTCTTATGCTGTTGCTCTCCCCCAGATTAGCACCCAGCCCAGCAGCTAGTGAGCAACTTCCTGGGTGCCTCCACCTGGCTGCTGCACACACTTCCCATTAACCCTTTGCTGTCGGAGGATCCCAGCATGGCCTGAGACCATGCATCTGCCAACAAGCCTTCTCTGACCTGGGCAGGCCACCCAGAAAGGGAGCAGCAGCCCCCGCTGTGGCTGTGGGTGCTCAGAGAGGAGAGAAGGTGCCTTAACAGCCCAGACTCCCCAGTAACTGCCCCAGCCTAGGCTCTAGGCTGCTCCCGCGGAGGCGAGAGCACAGCTGGGGAAGGTGCATGTTGGCGATGGAAGAGGTGATGAGCAGAGCAGACTCTGTTGCAGAGAGAAAATGCTGAAGCTCCAGCGTGAGCAACCCCCTGTGAAAAAGCCCCCGGCCATAAGCTACACAGACCCTCCTCCTGTATTACAGCCACTCTCCCGCCATTTCCCCTTCTGAGACCAGCAGTTCTCCTCTCCCGCTAGCTTAGCCCATCCATAGCCCATTAGCTTCCTTTCCGCCAAGTTCCTCACTTCCCACTCCTCCTCCTGCCAGCCCTAAAGGTCCACGATACTCACGACTAGACACTGCAAAACTGCAAAAGCTTCCATATGACAAAAGGGATCAAAATCAGGCTAGGCAAGGACAGGTCACTCAACAGCTATCGATTTAAAATATCTCTGCTCTGCTCCCTTCTATTCTTATAGGCAGGGCTGATAGCACTGCCTTTTATTGACATTTCCCATTATCCAGCTCTGTTGTCAGTGGTTTATAGCTTTACCAAACATTTGTGGTTTGGCCTGAAATTTCCATGCCTCATGTCTGCCTCAGGCTGAATTTTACTCTAAAATTTCAGCTGAAATGGCTCAGCTGTTTCTCAGAAGCAGATTATGGAAAGAGCTGTTATTTTGCCCAATTCTTCCAACTGTTTCATGGAGAAGCTCTCACGTCGCTGAGAGCATTGTCTCTCTGTGCTTTGGAGCAGGGGCTTCTCGTTTGCCATGGGAGTTGCCTTCATCAAGGAGGTGCCCTTTGCTGTCCCTGTGAAAAATGGCCCTCTCATGCAAGTGGTCCAGCCCAGCAGTGTCTCACCCTGATGGATGGTACAGAAAAGGTGACAGATCTTCAGTACACAGGCTGGAAGTCTCCTCAAGCCTGGGACCACCATCTCCAGTTCAAATTCTTTGTCCTCCAGAGGTGTTCCCAGGGGCTGAGTTGTAGGAGGAGTGAGGCCCAGTCATTATGTCATTTCTCCTCTTTATAGTTTCTTCCAGCTTGCTGGAAAGATCTTTTGCTGTGACCGTGGTTCAAGCAGTTTCCATTGTAAACGTGTCCTCTGAGAATTCTCCATTGTATACAGTTCCTGGGGTAGTGGATTCTCTTTAATGGGGCATCAGCACTTCTGGCTCCTCCATTGTTGCACCTGAAAGGCTGTCTGTTGGTGTGATAAATGAAGGGGGGGAGGGGAGTTCCCTTTTATGGACACCCAGCCAGCCAGTTAGCCCTCTTGGTGGCTGCTGGCTTTACTTGTAAAGGGTTAAAAAGTCCCCAGGGAAAGAAAAGGGAGTGGGCACCTGACCAAAAGAGCCACTTGGAAGGTTTTTAAAATGGGAAAAAAGCTTTCCCTTTGTCTCTCCATTGTCTCTCTGGGCTGCAGCGACAGAACAGCAATGCTGTAAGCAGCTTTAATCCAGGTATGGTAATAAATCATCAGATCATGTCTAGAACTACTTATCTGAAACTCCAGATGTGTAAGTAGATCAGCAATATTTAGAAAGACACTATTAGGGTTATTTCTGTTTATTTCTTATGGCTAATGGACTCCTCTGTACTAACCCCAGATGCTTTTGTTTGCTTGTAACCTTTAAGCTGAACCCCCAAGAAGTTATGGTGCTTAATTTTTGTAATTGTTTCTTTTAAGATCTAGCAAAAATCCTAAATTCCAGATGTATTTTTTTCCTTTTTGTTTTCAATAAAATTTACCTTTAAGAACAGGATTGGATTTTTGGTGTCCTAAAGAGGTTTGTGCCTATGTTGTTTAATTAGCTGGTGGCAACCGCTAATTTCCTTTGTTTTCTTCCTCAGCTCTTCCCCAGAGTGGGGGGTGAAAGGCTTGAGGGTACCCCACAGGGAGGAATTCCCAAGTGCTCCTTCCTGGTTCCGAGGGTGTTTTTGTTTTTTGCATTTGGATGGTGGCAGTGTTTACCAAGCCAAGGTCAGAAAAAAGCTGTAACTATGGGAGTTTAATACAAGCCTGGAATGGCAGGTATTAATTTTTAGAATCCGTGCGGGCCCCCCCTTCTGTACTTGAAGTGCCAGAGTGGGGATTTAGTCTTGACATGGTGGTTGAGGTGGGATAGTTTTGAACCAGAAGCACAGACCTCAGGATTTTTAAAGGACACCTTTTTCCTTTTGGCTGCTGAAAGCCAGGGAGTTTCGTTTAGTTTCTTTTCTTTGCTGCCTGAGGGGGAACAGGCCCATAAAGGGATCGGTCTGCAAAGCCAGGGAGTCCAGCAAGCCATTTTTTTTTTCTTTTCTATCTTCGTGGCAACAAAATATTTAGGCTAGAGTAGGGCAGCCCTGTGCATGAGGTTGAGGTCAGGCACCGAAACCTTAGAAAAACTAGTTTTTCCAAAGCGGCACACCACAGAGAAGATAGACCCAGCTCAAGCCCAGACATCCAGCTCCATGACAGAAATGAAGGGAGGGGATGCGGGAACGGGGACTTCCCAGGAGGGAAGGTCAGCCCTCCCACAACTGAGATCCCGGTACCAGGATGGAGAGATGCCTTTAACTCAGGCCGAGTTCTAACTGAGGCAGAAAGGAATTTCTACCTAGAGATGAAGCGCTTGGAAGCGGAGGACAAGCGCTTGGAGGCGGAAATGCAGGCAAAACGCTTGGAGGCGAAGTTAGAGCTGAAGCGCTTAGAGCTGGAAAGGGCTAAGCTGTGTCCAGCAGGTAACCCTAACAGTCCTTCTCCAGGTACCACTCCCCATTCCAAGAAATTCCCCACATACAAGGTAGGCGATGATACAGGGGCCTTCTTAGAAAATTTTGAAAGGGCCTGCCTTGGGTACAACACCTCTATAGAGCAGTATATGCTCATAGAGGCCACAGCTCAGTGGACCCTTAGCAGAGGTGGCAGCTGAAATGCCTAAAGAACACATGAATGAGTACAACCTAGGAGTGGGGATTCAGCCTTGACAGTGGGTGATCCCAACCTCACAACATATTTCAGTAACACACACATAGCAAAACTTCATAACTTCTTATACAATGAGCACATACAGCGTAACTGGATATTAATGTTCAACAGATCAAGACTTTTAAAATGATACCTTACAAGGCATACTTTGTACAAAAAATATCATTATTATATGACAGTGGTGAATGTGGGGGTTCCAGGATGCTGTTTTGAGGTACAGAGTGTCCCATGTAACTAGGTCAATTTTTTGAGTGTTGACTATGCCATCAGTCCCATCCACTCAGCTGTACGTTCACCCTCTGTCAGCAGGCCCCGTGTTGAATATAAATAGTTTGCCTCCCACCTATGCCAGGTCCAATCTTATTTTCTGCTGGTCTCCTCAGTCATGCAAGCTCTTGTCTCCTCTAGACCTTTATTCCCACACTCGGAACAGAGAGTTGCTACCGGGAAGGAAATTCAGGGCACAGAAAGGAGGAGGTGCAGAGACAGAGAAGAAGGAGAAACACAGGGGAAGAGAGGAGGAGACACGAAGGGAAAGAATAGCAATGGTCCTAAAGGGGAGAAAGGGCATCTTCTCACTGAGTCAGGATGAATGCGACAATAAATGTTTGAACAAAAATAGTGAGATGAGCTAAAGGTTGAATCACTACAGACAGGCCAGATTCTATTCTTAAACCTCCACTGGAGTCAATGGGGAGCTTTGCCATAGATCTAGGGGAAGATAGCATCCCCTCAAGTTAAATATATGGAGGCCACCATTAAAAATTGAATTTGTCCCTCTTCTGAGAATGAGTTTGACTCCCCAGCTCCAAAGCACTTGAACCAGGGCTGGTGCAAGGATATTTTGCGCCCTAGGCAAAAATTCCACCTTGCGCCCCCACCTCGCCGCACATTGGTACATTGAGGGGCAAATCCCAACGAGCCTTTGTAGACTCCAGGAGCTGGCCATGCCCAGGGGCCAGCGGCTGCTCCCCAGACCAGGTTCCCCCCTCCCCACCCCCATCCATTCCCTCCCACTTCCCACCCCCTGACTGCCCCCCTCAGAATCCCCCCTGCTCCTTGTCCCCTGACTGCCCCCTCCTGAGACCCCCCCACTCTAACTGCCCCCCTAGGACCCTACCCCCTACCTGTCCCCTGACTGCCCCAACCCTTATCCACACCCCTGCCTCCAGATAGACCCCCCCCCCCCCGCCCCGGACTCCCACGCCCCATCCAACCACTCTCTGCCCCCTGACAGGACCCCCAGAACTCCCGACCCTTTCAACATCCCCTGCTCCCTGACTGCCCCCTGGGACTCCCCTTACCATGCCCAGGCTGCTGGAGCTGCTGGCTCCATGTGGAGGGAAAACACGCTGCCGGGCTGCCACACACACAGCCCCTCCCCTGCAGAGTGCTGAGGCAGCGGGAGGGACAGCAGCGGCTCACACTCCGTCCTGGGAGCTGCTGCAGAACTTGAGCGCGGTGAGGGGGGAGCCTGGGGGCGTGCATGCCTGGGCTGCAGCCTGGCGCCTCCCCCCCAGGTGCTCCTGCAGCGGATGCATGCGGGTGGTGGCTCCCATGCGCCCCCCAGCTCCTCCCTCGCCGCGCTTGGGCTCTGCGGCTCCCGGGAGCGTGACCCGCCACTGCTGCAGAGCCCGAGAGGGGAACCGGGGAGTGCACGGGGACTGGCGCCCGCATGCATCCACTGCAGCCTGCAGGAGCCCCCGGGGAGAGGGGGGGGGGTGCCGGGCCACAGCCTGGGCAGGAGGGGCGGGGGGGGCGTGGCTGCTCCCCGCTAGTGGCGCTGCTGCCCCCCCTGCACAACGCCAGCTTCTCCGTGGCTGGGGCTTGGCGCCGCCAACCACTTGTCGCCCTAGGCGACCGCCTAGTTTGCCTAGTGGTTGCACCGGCCCTGTAGACAACAAGGTTCTGTTGACTTGTTTTGGACCCCTGCAGGATCCTTTTATATGACAACCGGGGAGCAAAAAACATTAAGAAAAATGGGCGTGCACAGCCATAAGAATGAAAACAGCATCTAGTATTTGTCTAAAAGGGACACGTGCACACTCCAAGGCTTACTTAAAATCACCTTGTTGATGTTTTCCATGTGAATTCACTTTTGGCTGAGCTGAAACACAGCAATTTAAAGCTTCAGTTATGAGAGCATCAAAACCAGCGTTCGGAATGAAATGCTTTCAACCTCTTTGTATGGAGGTTGGGATGTGACCATTGACAGGAAATCAGCTGCTCTAATATCTCTGTATCTTCTCAGCAAGGTCAGTTATTGCCCAATTGCCTTAAAATTTGAGAGCTAATTACATCTGTAAACATAACATGGGACTGGAAGGGACCTCCTGGGTCACTGAGTCCAGTCCCCTGCTATCACAGGCAACTCCATGAGATCATCTGGTTTATAACCTTATCAAGCTCCATCTTAAAACTAGTTACATTGTTTGCCCCTCTGCTCCTATTGGGAGGCTGCTCCAGAACCTCCCTCCTCTAATGGTAGGAAACTTTCTTCTTCTAAAACAGATTCATGGCCAGTTCATCCCCATTTCTTCTTTTGCCAACACTGTCCTTTAGCTTAAATAGCTTTCCCCTCTCCCTGGTGTTTACCCCTAAAGTGTTTATAGAGAGCAATCAGACCTCCTATCAGCATGCCTTGTGCTAGGCTAACCAAGCCAGGCTTTTTTAGTCTCCTCATGTAATACAGGCTCTCCATTCTCCTGATCATGCTAGTAGCCCTTCTCTGCACCCGCTCCAGTCTGAATTCATCCTTCTTGAACAAGGGCAATGGCACCCACATCCTCTCCCCCCTGTCCCAATCACAGTCATTAGCTTTTAGGCAAAGCGCACTATTGCTCACCATCAACCACCAGACTTCTTACACATCCTAGAACCACAAAGTCAAACTAGATACTAACTCCCAGAGTTTAGAAGTCTTGTTTCTAGGGCTGTCAAGTGATTAATTTTTTTAATCACGATTCATCAGACAATTAAAAAAAATTATTTTTGATTAATCGTACGATTAATCGCACTGTTAAACCAATAAGACAATACCATTTATGTAAATATTTTGGATGTTTTCTACATTTTCAAATATTTCAGTTACAACACAGAATACAAAGTGTACAGTGCTCACTTTATATTTAATTTTTTTACAAATATTTGCACTGTAAAAAAAAAAGTATTTTTCAATTCATCTAACACAAGTACTGTAGTGCAATCTCTTTATCATGAAAGTTCAACTTACAAATGTATAATTATTTCCAAAATAAATGCATTCAAAAATAAAACAATGTAAAACTTTAGAGCCTACAAGTCCACTCAGGCCTACTTCTTGTTCAGCCAATTGCTCAGACAAACAAGTTTGTTTCCATTTGCAGGAGATAATGTTGCCCGCTTCATGTTTACAATGTCACCTGAAAGTGAGAACAGGTGTTCTTCTGGCACTGTTGTAGCTGGTGTCATTCTCTCTTTTATTTTTACAGTGCAAATATTTGTAATAAAAATGATAATATAAAGTGAGCTCTGTATACTTTGTATTCTGTGTTGTAATTGAAATCAATATATTTGAAAACGTAGAAAAACATCCACAAATATTTAATACATTTCAATTGGTATTCTATTGTTTAACAATACGATTAAAACTGTGATTAATCACAATTAATTTGAGTTAATCTCGTGAGTTAACTGCCATTAATTGACAGCCCTACTTCTTTCTGTTCCAAAGTATGTTTACCATCTCATAGAATCATAACCTATTAGGGTTGGAAGAGACCTCAGGAGGTCATCTAGTCCAATCCCCTGCTCAAAGCAGGACCAATCCCCAACTAAATCATCCCAGCCAGGGCTTTGTCAAGCCAGGCCTTAAAAACCTCCAAGGATGGAGATTCCACCACCTCCCTAGGTAACCCGTTCCAGTGCTTCACCACCCTTAGTGAAATATTTTTTCCTAATATCCAACCTAGACCTCCCCCACTGCAACTTGAGACCTTTGCTCCTTGTTCTGTCATCTGCCACCACTGAGAACAGCCAAGCTCCTTCCTCTTTGGAACCCTCCTTCATATAGTTGAAGGCTGCTATCAAATCCCACCCCACTCTTCTCTCCTGCAGACTAAATAACCCCAGTTCTCTCAGCCTCTCCTCGTAAGTCATGTGCTCCAGCCCCCTAATAATTTTCGTTGCCCTCTGCTGGACTCTCTCCAATTTGTCCACATCCCTTCTGTAGTGGGGCCCCCAAAACTGGATGCAATACTCTAGGTGTGGCCTCACCAGTGCTGAATAGAGGGGAATAATCACTTCCCTTGATCTGCTGGCAACGCTCAATACAGACCAATATGCCGTTGGCCTTCCTGGCAATAAGGGCACACTGCTGACTCATATCCAGCTTCTCATCCAGCGTAATCCCCAGGTCCTTTTCTGCAGAACTGCTGCTTAGCCAGTCGGTCCCCAGCCAGTAGCGGTGCATGGGATTCTTCCGTCCTAAATGCAGGACTCTGCACTTGTCCTTGTTGACCCTCATCAGATTTCTTTTGGCCCAATCCTCCAATTTGTCTAGGTCACTCTGGACCCTATCTCTACCCTCCAGCGTATCTACCTCTCCCCCCCAGTTTAGTGTAATCCACAAACTTGTTGAGGGTGCAATTAATCCCATCATCCAGATCATTAATAAAGATAATGAACAAAACCGACCCCAGGACCAGCCCCTGGGGCACTCAGCTTGATACCAGCTGCCATCTAGACATTGAGCTGTTGATCATCACCCATTGAAACCAACAATCTAGCCAGCTTTCTATCCACTTTATAGTCCATTCATCTAATCCATACTTTTTTAACTTGCTGGCAAGAATACTGTGGAAGACCGTATCAAAAGCTTTGCTAAAGTCAAGATATATCACATCTTCGGCTTTCCCCATACTCACAGAGCCCGTTATCTCATCATAGAAGGCAATCAGGTTGGTTAGGCATGACTTGCCCTTGCTGAATTCATGTTGACTGTTCCTGATCACCTTCCTCTCCTCCAAGTGTTTCAAAATGGATTCCTTGAGGACCTGCTCCATGATTTTGCTGGGGACTGAAGTGAGGCTGACCGGTCTGTAGTTCCCCAAATTCTCTTTCTTCCCTTTTTACAATATGGGTACTTTATTTGCCTTTTTCCAATAGTTCGGGATCTCCCCCGATTGCCACAAATTTTCAAAGATAATAGCCAATGGCTCTGCAATCCCATCAGCCAACTCCCTCAGCACCCTTGGATGCATTAGATCTGGACCTATGGACTTGTGCATGTCCAGCTTTTCTAAATAGTCCTTTACCAGTTCTTTCACCACAGAGGGCTGCTCACCTATTCCCCATGCTGTGTTGCCCTGTGCAGCAGTCTGGGAGCTGACCTTGTCTGTGAAGACTGAGGCAAAAAAAGCATTGAGTACTTCAGCTTTTTCCATATCACCTGTCACTAGGTTGCCTCTCTGTGGCGGGCCTGGCACCGCACCGCCCGTTTGTGGCACCGCACCATTCTCCTTGCCACTGGCTCGGTGGGGATCTGCCCGAAACATGCCAAGCATCTGTGCGGCTCTAACGCTGTTTTCCTCTAAAGTTCCCCTGGGTTACTTCCTACCATAAACTCCGGGTTCTCCACTTCGGGGGGTCCTCCGATCTGTTCTCCTCCTGTGATGTACTCTGTCTGGGCATCAGGGTGCATCCTGGCTTGGCTGGCCTCCGGATCATGGAGCGCAGACTGTCCCTCCTTGGGAGCTGGCGACATGCCTCCTTCCCCTTCAGCAGTCCACCCAGACTGAGCAGCTCTGCAGGCTTTTATACCTGTTCTCCAGTTGGAGCATGCCCATCAGCGCCTCAGGGGCGGGGCTTCCTCTGCTAGGAAGAAAGGGTTAACCCCTGTGATACCAGTGCGGGGCTGCTGTGCCCCGTCACACTCCCCCATTCAGTAAGGGTCCCACACTTTCCCTGACCTTCTTCTTGTTGCTAACATACCTGTAGAAACCCTTCTTGTTACCCTTCATATCCCTTGCTAGCTGCAACTCCAATTGTGCCTTGGTCTTCCTGATTACACCCCTGCATGCTCTAGCAATATTTTTATACTCCTGCCTAGTCATCTGTTCAAATTTCCACTTCTTGTAAGCTTCCTTTTTGAGTTTAAGCTCATCGAAGATTTCACTGTTAAGCCAAGCTGATCGCCTGCCATATTTGCTGTTCTTTCTGCACATCGGGGTGGTTTGTTCCTGCGCCCTCAATAAGGCTTCTTTAAAATACAGATTTATATGCTTTCTCGCTTTTTTCCTGTGCCAGAGTGGCACAATGGGGTTAGATTACAGCTCAGGATCTATTTTAATTACCCATTTAAAAAAAATGCAGGACAATGATTAGCAAAACTGTATGACTTTCATGTGTGAAAGTCTGAGCAATTTAAAATGAAATTCTACTTTACTTTTAGTTTGGTGATTGGTGTTCTGTAATATAATTTAAATGAAAATCCAGGATTATAACTGGAATGCAGAGTATTGGTTACCAAGTTTTTGTAACTTAACTTTCAAATGCTGAACAGTTATTGTGATTTTTTTTTCTGTATGGTTTTAGTTTAAAAAAATTACCAAAATAAGTGACGCTTGTGTGATTATAATGCATTATTTTGACAAATAAAATATGCAGAATCTTTCAAAAATTTTATTTTTTTGGCACAGAATTCCCCCAGGAGTAGTAATGCAATTGTCTGCCACTACATTATAATAGGGATAGATAAGTGAAAACAATACAAGTAACATTTCATTAGTTATTATTCAGTTTACATATCAAATGTCTACTCATCCTAATACTGACATACACTTTTGATCTAGGGTTAATTAAGTGCAGGGATATACATAATGTAATGTGATAGCATTCAACAGGTTATAGATAAGTGAAGACAACATCATTCCCATTTCCTTTGAACTAATAAATACACACCTGAGTGATTAGTACACTTAATCTTTCTTTGATATTCACTCCAAAGTGAACTGTCCTATTGCTCTGACCTGAGCTGGCCATCCAGCATCAGACCCCCAATGCAAAACTGATGTAGGAACAGGTGTCACTGATGCTTCTGAATACATCTCACAGCTCTCTGAAACCTGAAGCCTTGTGTTAGTAGAGAGCCTTGCTGGATTGGCATGGTACTAGCCGAGTTCAACAGAGCTGTGTACTCCCTGGGCTGGTGTTGGGTGGCAGACAGTACCCGTATGAGTACAACGTTCTTGCTTGCTGTATGTACCCAGTGGATATTAATAGCTCCAGTAATATATACTGGAATTATGACTCAACTATGTGTAGTTGGGAAATGGGTCTATACTAGACATAGGAATGTGCTTTCCCCACCTGGGAGTTACTTCCAAAGTAGTTTGAAAGATAATGAGAATGTATTTACATATCACGTGAACAGACCCATCAAACTAACAAGGGTTGAAGCAAACCTCATGCTAACAAGTGGGGAAGAAGACAGTATGGAGTCTACACCCCGCAGGAGGGAGAAGCTTGGTCTGAGTTTTACTTTTCAAGGAATACATTGCAAAGGGTTACTGGTCTGTAAAGAAGAGGGCTGAACCTCCAGTGATAAGCAAGTGAATCAACTGGCTGTATACAATTCTAGTGTATGATAAAATTGCATAGAGTGAGGTATTTTTTGAAAGCTAAGGACACATTCATTATTAATAGCAATATGAGATATCTATATTAACACTGTAGGAGGTAATATGGATACTTAAAGATATTTTGCTTTAAAGTCTGTGGCCAATCAGGGAGAAACAGGTTCCCTGCCAGACACGATAGAAGGTAGCTATCTACCTGTCTCATCTGTCAATTAAAGATGGTAGAAGCAAAACAATGGAAGCCCCATTTCCATACAGGGAATGGGAAGCCCACAGAAAGGGAAGACTATCATGAGGTCATCATGCCTCTTGAAACAAAGTCATTGAATTTGGGAAGATTCAAGCAAAGATAGAAGCCATCTTTGGCATCCATGATTTGACAGACACAACAGAACAGGGCTCTTACAAACTGAGAAAGGTGGGGCCTTCATCCAACAGGGGTCTGCAGTCTCTGAACTGACTATCGGTGAGAAACTTGCTTAGGCAAAGATTGTACCTTGCTAGATTAAGTTTTAGTCTTTTAGATACGTTTTCACTTTTATTTGCTTGTAACCATTTCTAACTTTATCTCTGTCAGGGTTCCCTCCCCACTCTGAACTCTAGGGTACAGATGTGGGGACCCGCATGAAAACCCCCTAAGCTTATTTTTACCAGCTTAGGTTAAAAACTCCCCAATGTACAAATGTTTCCTTGTACATGGGATTAGGTACACTGCCACCACCAAGTGCTTGAAACAGGAACCAGGGAAAGGGACCACTTGGAGTTCTCCTTTCCCACCCTGATCTCTCCTCAAGCCCATACACCCCCTTTCCTGGGGAGCTTGAGAATAATCTCCTAACCAATTGGTTACACAGTGATCCAAAAACCCACCCCCGGGGTCCTAGAACAATAGAAAACAGTCAGCTTCTTAAAAGAAGAATTGTATTAAGACAAGAAAGGTAAAAATCATCTCTGTAAAATCAGGACGGTATATCTTTTACAGGGTACTCAATTTCCAAACCCAGAGGGATTCCCCCTCTGGACAAAACCTTAAAGCTACAGAAAAACAGGAATAACCCCTCCTTCTAACACAGGGAAAGTTCAAGCTACAGAAAACAGGAATAAACCTCCTTTTTAGCACAGGGAAAGCTCCACAAGCAAAACTAACAAAACCTATTCGCAATGGGCTTAAACTGCAGCAAGGGAGGTTTAGGTTGGACATTAGGAAAAAGGGTGGTTAAACACTGGAATAAACTGCCCAGGGAGGTTGTGGAATCTCCATCTCTGGAGATATTTAAGAGTAGGTTAGATAAATGTCTATCAGGGATGGTCTAGACAGTAATTAGTCCTGCCATGAGGGCAGGGGACTGGACTCGATGAGTCTCTTGAGGTCCCTTCCAGCCCTAGAATCTATGAATCTATGAATGCCTGACTAACTTACGTGAAATAGTGAAGGTTTGATGAGGTTGGGTTGGAGGAGACTGATTTTCTGCTGGTCCTTTTAGTCCCCAGAGATCACACTGACCCAGACAAAGAGCCACACACAAAACCTTCCCCGCTCCCAAGATTTGAAAGTATCTTGTCCCCTTATTGGTCAGATGCCAGCCAGGTTACCTGAGTCTTAACCCTTTACAGGTAAGAGAATGTTATAGTACTGTATCAGCTTCTTAACCCTTTCCCTTTATATTTATGACAATCTCATACTTGAACTCAGATCAGTTCCTATCTTCCTTTGTTAATGAACTGGTTTTACTATTAATCGAAACCTACGGTGCTGCGTTTGAATTAAAGTGATTGTCAGCTCCAGTTAATGTGGCAAGCTGGTGGGTTTTGTGTCTCTGGAGGAAGAAATGGCCCTTATAATTTCTCTGAACTGTCCAGGAGAGGGCTGGACATTACAGAGGACATGGGCTGGGGAAATTCAGGACTAGGAGTGTGTTGGGGCCATGTTGCTGGTTGTAACAAAGGCTGGTGGAAGCTGGAGAAGGAATGTAGACAGGCTGCTCGGGTCAGAGCTGCTGAACAAGGGCTGTCTAGCACAATACAGACAGGGTGAGACCTGCATGCTTCTCGGGTGGCTGTGAGCACCCCAGGCTGTGAGCTACAACAACAAAGCATTGTGAGGCACCCAGGGTTACAGGGCAAGTAGTGGCACAACCCCTCACTGTTCTGGATTGAACTTCTCACATTCCGTCACATTTTCACCCACTCATTAAGGCTAAGCCCAGTCCTTCAATCCCAATGTCTCTGCAGTTTAAGGGCTTCCCATGTGCTCCTGCCTCAATTACCCCAGCAGCACAACCTCAACGTGCAGAAGATCCAAGGCAGAAGTGACATTTCAGGCACTGGTGCCCAGACTAGCAAGGGGCCAAGCAACCAATAAAAGAGCAGTGAGACTTTGGCCAAGTAGCCTACTACGGAGGACTCTTGACATATGTGTCCAGTCTCCCTCCTGCTGCTGAGACAATACAGCCAATGGAATTGTTGCATGCAGATTACCTATAGAGGAAGGGTGGTGACTGGTTATGTCTCATGTCACAATGGCCCCACTTAAACTTCCTGAGCTATCGACACCTGTGCCTGTCTGTGGCTGTCATAAATATGAAGGGAAGGGGGAGAGGGTCTGATGCAGTGCTATAAAATCCTCTTTCCAGTAAAGGGTTAAGAAATGCAGGTAGCCAGACTGACACCTGACCTGGCTGGGCTCTGACCAATAAGGGGACAAGATACTTTCAAACACCATGTCAGGGTTCCCTCCCCACTCTAAACTCTAGGGTAAAGACGTGGGGACCCGCATTCAGAGCCCCTAAGCCTATTTTACCAGCTTAGGGTAAACCCCCCCCAAGGTACAAAATTCCCTGCACCCCGAGAAATGCTTCTTACTGCCACCATCAAATGTCTAACAGGAATCCAGGAAAGGAATCACTTGAACTTCCCTCCCCCCCAAAATGCCCCCTCAAGCCGTACACCCCCTTTCCTGGGGAAGCTTGAGAACAATCTCCCAACCAATTGGTTACACAGTGATCTAAAAACCCACCCCCTGGGTTTTAACACTATAGAAAACAGTCAACTTCTTAAAAGAAGGATTTTATTAAACATAAAGAAGGTAAAATCATCTCTGTAAAATCAGGATGGTAACTATTTCACAGGGCACTATATTTCCAAACTCAGAGAGATTTCCCCCTCTGGACAAAACCTTAACGTTACAGATAACCATGAATACCTCCCCCCCCCCCTTGCCCTTTCTAACACAGGGGATACACCAAGCCAAATAAACAGAATCTATACGCTATGCTATCTAAACTTACTTCAGAAAAGGGAGGTTTGATTTTCTGTAGGTTCCTTCTGTCTTCCAAGATCACTCTCCCTCAGACAAAGACACTCACTAAAACCTTCCCCCCTCCCAAAGTTTGAAAGTATCTTGTCCCCTTATTGGTCAGAGCCCAGCCAGGTCAGGTGTCAGTCTGGCTACCTGCATTTCTTAACCCTTTACTGGAAAGAGGATTTTATAGCACTGCATCAGACCCTCTCCCCCTTCCCTTCATATTTATGACAGTGGCCTTTATAATCATAACAGCTAGCAGCCTAAGAAATATGTAATGGAACCAAAGATCTCTAACACAACAGCAGTTAGTGACAGCAGATGAAAAAATCAGCAGCCACAGTTGAGAGGGAGGAAATTCTCAACACATGAGTGGAAGCAGATGGTTACACTGGATGTGTGGTAAAGTTGCAAGGAGCAAATTAGAAACCAACAGAAACCAGATAATCACATTTTATGCAATCCCCCTTTCCTATGTAACCATGTAGAGAACAAGCATTTAAAAGTAAGCAAAAATTATAGCAAAGAGAGCAACGATACCAACTATCTTAATCAAATAGGGCATTGAGGTGTGGTGGGTATAATCTCCTACTGCCCTGGTTTTCAGAGGTTTAATGATCCGTTCTCTCTGGGTCAGGATGGCTTTCCTGGCTCCATCCCATTTCCCTGGCCCTCTCAGGCGGTACTGGTACGGCGTGCAGGGGCCAAAGAAAACCTCCTTGGTGAGCTTTGGATCCATGAGGAAGAGAGACAGCAGGTTGGGCTTGACTCCTGCCAGGCAGGCAAGTTCATCCATGTATTCGATATAATCCACTTGGATAGTGTGGCGCGGGCTTTTCACATACCTGAAATAAGAGAGAGAAGTGCGGGTGCCCTTGTAGCGTGATAAAATGGAGACTGCACTGACCAGGAAATGACATTCCTGAGGGGCACCAAATTTGGAGAATTTCCTCCTCTGGAATTAATTCCCACTATAACTGGAATTAAAGGAAAAGCTGGGTCACCATTCCATGTGAAGTCGTAACCCATGCCAGGTGGGTATAAGTGTCTTTGTCCCCTTCTAATGGCAGGTCTCCAGAAGAGATTTATTAGGCTGCTAATAGAGTTTGCTCAGTTGGTAAGATATGTGCTTTTAGCACTGAAAGCCCCGTCTTCCAACTCCACCTCAGTCCCATATAGGTTGGTTTTAAAAGTGGTGCCTAACGTAGGGTTCGAATGCCAGAAGATCTGACAGGCTTAGGAAGAACTTCTCCAGGTGGGGGATATCTGTAGAGAGGGTGAGTCCTTGTCTCCTTCTATTGGCTGAAACGGGATTTTCTCCCCTATTTGCTGCTGGATTCAGCCACAATCTGGGGGATAGGGATGAGGATCATATTGCTTAGTTTTCTACAGCTATAATTGTAATATTTAATCTTGTTCTTTTGTCATTTTTATGTGTAGAAGGAAAATAGAGATGGGAAGAACAATTCCAGATCAAATAATTGTTTACAGATAAATTTTGTTTACAGATAAATAAAGGCTGGAAATACCTGACTCTTTAAAACAAATTTATGACACATTGGAGGTATTTTAGAGAATAATAGAAACTTAAGACATTCTCAGGGAAAGACTCCTTCCAAGCATGCCCAGTAATTATTACTTCACATAAAGGTTCCTACCGTCTTGCCATTTCATCTTTCTTCTGTGTAATATCGGCCATCATGTCGCTTGCTGTGGGCAACCTGATCAGCCCTAGAAGGGAAAAGCCAGAGTATGAGCAGAGATGTGTCTGGCTCCTTCAGGAGAGGATCAGCCCTCTCCAGAGAGAGCTCTGTGTGTGAGGGATGGGGGAAGTTGTTTCCTACAGGAAGCACTGCACCCTGGGCTGGGAAGGCCGTGATGACTTTGTGTCCCCAAAGTTACAGAGCTTGGAGTTTCTGGAGCACAGTGTGCAGCCAGATTCTGTGAGAGACGTGGGGGTAAGAGTCTATCTTCAGGCTTGCTGACAGGGGAGGGGGCAAAGGGGGCAACTGCCCAGGGGCTCATCCAGCAGCAGCTTGCTGGGCACTAGCCAGCACAGGCGCAGCACAGTCCAAATATCAGGCGGACCATGTCCACACGGGCGCGGCTTGTGCGTGCGTGCACCTGCTGTCGCACGTGGTCCAGCTCCGCACCCATGTGGCGACACCATGCCGGACCTGGGGGCCCATTGACTGTTCTGCTCTGGGGCCTGGAATTGCTGTCGATGGGCCTGTCTATCTTTGTCAGGGACCTGCCTGGATCTAGAGTTGAGATTCCTTCCCCACAGCTTCAGTACTTCCTGTGACTCCTCTCCCTCATTTCCTGGGATCACAACACTTCCCTGCTTCTAAAATGGGAGGAGTGAAGGCCCAACCACCTGGTGAGCAGCCATCCTGGAATACTTGGGATTGAAACAGCACTATGGTGGAGAGGGATAGCACTATGGTGGAGAGGCTCATCATCATGGCACTCATACGGGTACTGTCTGCCACCCAACACCAGCCCAGGGAGTGCACAGCTCTGCTGAACTTGGCTAGTACCATGCCAATCCAGCAAGGCCCTCTACTAACACAAGGCTTTGGCTTTCAGAGAGCTCTATAATCCAGAGACCCCAGGCTATTTCCTGCATTTTGGTTCACATACCCTTGAACACTTGTGTGGCCAAGCGACTCTGGAGTTCTGAAAGGGGCATGATGGCCCCCAGTGGCTGGATGAGACCAATGAAAGCCAGAGTTGGCTTCTCCAGGTGAGGAGGGAAGACGAATTTATACAGGGAGATCTGGTTTTCAACCACTTTGACACAGTCCTGGAGGAAGGGGAAAGAGAAGCTGTATCCCGTAGCAAAGAAAACTGCATCAATGTTCTCCTCTTTGGTGCCATCTTCGAAGATGGCGCCAGTTTCAGTGAACTCCCTGATGTTCGGTTTCACCAGCACTTTGCCAGAGATGATGCGGTTTGGCAGGTCGTCGTTGACGGTTGGGTGCTGGCTCATAATCCTGCATGGCCAAGAGAAGGTGTGTCAAGATCTGTCTGGACAAATGGCGTACCTCTCAAAGCGGGGGAGGATCAGTGTGATGGTCAGGTCTCCTCTCCTCTGTTACTAGTCCCAGTGTTAGAATTTGGCCCAGGCAGTACAACTGTGTTACTATCAGCATGAGTTCAAAAGGCTATTTGAAGATGCTTGGTGTCCATTATGGCTCCAGTAGCATAACGGGCCCTTAAAGTGGGGGCAGAAACAGCCCCCTGAGATTATCCCCAGGCAGGAGGCACCGCACTATGGCCATTCTTCCCAATGGTCACAGGAAGGAGGGCATAAGCTCTGAGGATGCTCTAACTTACACTGTAAGATGCGTCGGGCCCTGCATGGTGCCCGAACACAGGAAACACAAAATCACCCTCCCACCCCTACCCCAAGTGCAGTGATAGTGGAAGGGAAAAGTCAGGACCTAGGTCTTTTATATCTAACTCCTACAATTTGCCATCCTGCCCCAGTAGGCTGAGGGGAATATCCAGTGTGTTTGAAAGCACCTGTGCTGAGGCCTTAGACCATAGTGTGCGTGGTTGAATCTTGCATTTAATCTGTTCTCCGCCCATTGGTTAACCATTGATGTAGTCAACATCTTCTTGAAAAAGGCTTTAAACCTGGTGCTGAGCACTATGTCCACAGGGTACCCTTCTTCCGCAATCCGATTCAGCACCCATGCCCCACGCCTGGTGCTGAGGAAGACCTAGACAGTGGAGAAAGACAGCACTTTTGGACATTGACACATATTGTACTGGGTCGCTCTACTTGGCACTTTGTGGCACTGGCAGGGATTGTTACTGTCATGAGTTATTATCTGCAATAGGATGAGTAATACAGGTCCCAGCTGAGATCATAGAATCATAGAATATCAGGGTTGGAAGGGACCTTAGTAGGTCATCTAGTCCAACCCCCTGCTCAAAGCAGGACCAATCCCCAATTTTTGCCCCAGATCCCCAAATGGCCCCCTCAAGGATTGAACTCACAACCCTGGGTTTAGCAGGCCAATGCTCAAACCACTGAGCTATCCCCCCCCCAAAAGCTCCAGTGTGCTGGACACTTGTATCGCCACATTGTTAGGGACATTACTGCCCCAAAGAGCTGACAGTCTCAATCTTCATCCATGCCCACTCAGCCCTGGTTCCCACTGGCGTCCCCCCACGCATGATCTCCACTGACATCCCCTGCCTCCGACTCCCAGCTGTAGATTCATCGGAGGTTTTGGGGATCTCAGAGAGAAGCCTGGCTGAGACTGTGAGGAACCTCACTGAGCTGTGACCTCGGTCCCTGACTGTATAACAGAGCAGGGCTGCACATAGTAGTTGTTTGCTCCCTGCCCAGCAGGGTGCAGCCAGTGCTTGGGGCCAACACCCCAGTGCTATCTGTGGGCTCTGTGGTGTCAGTGCCTATGCTGCCCCATTGCTGAGAGCTCTGCTGTCAGGCTCTGGCTGGACATCTGCCATGCACCCAGAGAAGGGAGTAGCCATCCTTAGTCCATGGCTGTGTGCAACCCCAGCGAATGGCACTTTGGGATCGCACAGAGGGCAGGCCTCGGCCTGGGACAGCTTTGGAAATGACTAGCAGATGCTCCCAGGTCAATACCCTTAACTCAGACATCACTGAACATTCCCATAGGGGGCGACATGGCTCATTACAGGGACCTTCCACCTCTGCCATGCATCCAGTCACTGCTAGACACACTGATCCTCTGGGATGCCCGGGGGAACGCTGGGCTGCTAGTCGGCAGGTGGCTGGGGCTGTTATGAAATGGCTCTGGGCACTGGAGACCCTGTTCTCCTTGTTAAACCTTGCCACCTTTTCTTTCCTCTGCCCATAGTTCTGTTTCCTTCCTCTGCATTTATTTCCCCTGCAGCTTGTGCCCAAACCCTCTTGTATTGAAGCGACTGCTCCAGTCTTCAAACCATGGAGGCTCCTGACATCTTTCAACAATACCCAGCTCTTCCCTGGCCACGTCTGATTTCCTGCCATCTCTGGTCTCCTGCACGGGTGGTAGGGATGTCGCTGCGGGCACCTTCCCGTGACTCTATGCAAGGCAGGGACAGATGGGCTAATGAGGAAGTGGGACATGCTACTCCGAGGGCACAGCATTGTGGGTAACCTGCTGGTCAGTGCACGTTGGGTGCCACTCTGTACCCAATCTACAGTAGCTAGGACTCTGCTGCAGTCCCTAGCTGTAGCCCTGGTCTCTCTAGCTCCTGGTGGAGTGTAGCCCTGAAAGGCCCAGTTCCATCCCTGCTCTAGGCCAAGACGGCAGCTGCCATACAACTAACAGCTGTAGGCAATTCCCTATGTCCATTACATCCACTCGGTAAGTGCAGATTGCCCATGACGACGCTTTGATACTAACTCTGATGAAACGTATAAACTTTTATATCTCCTCTCTGCATTTAGGGGCTGCTTCAAATGGGAGTCTTTCCATTGAATTCAGCAGAGGTTGGGCCAGGCCCTTAGTTTGGGCGTTTCTGAGGTTTGTGTAGCGGTGCGGTGTATTGGTCAGTGCTGCTGCCTTTAGCCAGTGAGGTGGGGGGTGATGCACTGTGCCATGAACGAGAAAGACATCCCTCTTGAACCAAACCTGATCAGCTTCATGGCTGAGCTCCACGGCCAGGTCCCCTCCCGAATTGCCAATGCCGATCACAATGACTCTCTTCCCCGAGAACTCCTGGGGGTTCTTGTAATCCCGGCTGTGAGCGTAGCGGCCTTTAAACTTTTCAATCCCTGCCAGGAGAGATTCGAGCATTTTAGGCTCTGGGCGCTAGGGATAAGCCAACATGTTTGGCCTGTGTGTTTGCACACTTGAACATTGTGGTTCTGGAGCTCAATACAAAGTGAGGGGGATATCCTCTGTTTAGGGGAGACCGTGTGGGTAGGGACCAGGGTGACATTCTGGGCTGCACCTCTAAGAGGTGCACCAGAGACCCATCAGCCCAGGGGAAAGGTTAAGCGAAGATGGACTGAAATCACTCTTGCACCTTTCTGACTCTGAGCTGCTCTGGGGGGGCTGGAGATGCCCCTGATCTATCTAAGTTATGGCAGTTCCCCACGTTCCCCTATGAGCCACCGTGCTGCATGCTACATCTCCACCCTGAGGCTAACCCCACTGTCAGCCTGTCCCCTGGCACGCCCCCCCAAGCCGGGGATTGTACAGGCCTCTTGGTTGGAGGGCAGCCGTATAACCATCTTCTGCAGCGCCTGTACCAGGAGAACTGTCCCCCAGCTGGAACTGGGCCATGCAGAGCTCTCTGCACTGCTCTGGCCATGTACCCAGTGTATAGGAGCTGGTGTGTGGGTTGGAGTCTTGCCTCAGGGTAATAAGGGAGTGAGAGGCTGTGGGGATGAGGAGCAAAGAAGGGAAGGGGTAAAACGAATACAAGAGACTCTACTGTAGCAGCTAAGCTTTCAGGGGAGTCTTCCCGCCCGCCCCAGCATAGATTCATAGATGTTAAGGCCAGAAGGGACAATGATGATCATATAATCTGACCTCCTGCACACTGAAGGCCACAGAACCTCACCCAACCGCTCCTGTAATAGATGGACCCATAACCTCTGGCTGAGTTACTGAAGTTCTCAAATCATGATTTAAAGGCTTAAGTTACAGAGAATCCACCATTTACACTAGTTTAAACCTGCAAGTGACACATGGCCCGTGCTGCACAGGAAAGCAAAAAACTGCCAGGGTCTCTGTCAATCTGATCTGCGGGGAAATTCCTTTCCAACCCCAAATATGGTGATCAGTTAAACCCTGAGCATGTGGGCAAGACCTACCAGCCAGACAACTGGGAAAGAATTCTCTATCAGTAACTCCTCCCATCTAGTGTCCCATCACCATCCACTGGAGATGTTTGCTGCTAGCAGTCATGTATCAACTATATGCCATTGTAGGCAGTCTCATCATACCATCTCCTCCATAAACTTATCAAGCTCCATCCTGAAGTGAGTTAGGTTTTTTGACCCCACTGCTCCCCTTGGTAGGCTCTTCCAGAAGTTCACTCCTCTGAGGGTTACAAACCTTCATCTAATTTCAAGCCTAAACTTGCTGATGGCCCGTTTATTTGCATTTGTTCTTGTGTCCACACTGGTACTTAACTTAAATAACTCCTCTCCTCCCACCCTAGTATTTATCCCTCTGATGTATTTATAGAAAGCAATTGTATGTCCCCATAGCCTTCTTTTGGTTAAGCTAAAAAGCCAAGCTCTTGAGCTGGAAGGGACTGCTAGCTAGAGGCCCATGAGTCCAGCCCGGGACTAATGTGTGTCCCAACACCAGCCCAGGAGCACGTGCTCATTCCCTTCCCTCTGCTTATCCCTTTGGAAAGTCACTCTCAGCTAGGGCCCTTGCCCTTCCCGCTCTGCAACGTACCTGGGAAGGAGTCCAGTGGCAGATGGGCGTTGGTGTGATGGCCGCTGCAAACCATGACCCCATCAAAGACGGCCGACTCTTGCTTCCCCTCGGACTCCGTGACAACGTCCCACTGGCCCGTGGAGGAGAAATCTGGGCGCTTTGTCACACTGACCACCGTGGTCTGGTAGGAAAAGGGCACTCAGAGCTGGCACCAGGAAATTCCATCCTTGACACTAACTTTCTCCCCGTGCTTGAGTCAGCAGCCCAGCCAGGAAGCACAAGGCCAGCGCACAGCTGGGACCAGCAGCAGGAGGCCAGTTGGGCTCTGCTGGGTTTTGCCTCACGGCGCCTGCGGATTCACTGGCTCCTATAGTGAATGGGGCTACGGCGGCTCCTGGGACTTGGGCTGTAACTTCCACCAGGCAGCCCCCAGATGAAAGGAGGTCCCAGAACCAGGGGTGGCTCTATGATTTGTGCCGCCCCAAGCACGGCAGTCAGGTAGCCGTCGGCGGCGTTTCTGCGGGAGGTTGCCAGTCCCGTGGATTCGGCGACATTCCTGTGGGCGCTCCGCCGGTCCCGCGCTGTCGGCGGACCCACCGCTGAATTGCTGCCTAATCCGCAGGACCGGCGGACCTCCCACAGAAACGCCACCGAATGCGACCTGACTGCCGCCCTGACGGCGACCGTCACGCCGCCCCCCGCGGCTTGCTGCCCCAGGCATGTGCTTTCTGCGCTGGTGTCTGGAGCCAGCCCTACCCAGAACAGCCCCTCCAGCTCTCCCTGTCCCATGAATGTGAGATGTTTCCTCATCGGGAGGGATTCTTTTACCCAGGTCTTGCACACCTGTGCTTGCATGTGCACACTCACACACTAACACTAACACCCACACACAGAGCCCTACCCTGCTCGCTGGGTCAGCTCTCCTCACCTTGAAGCGGATGTATTTCAGAAGATCGAAGTGCTTGGCGTACATGCGGAAATAGTCCATGATTTTAGAGTGGTGCATGTAGTTGGGGAAATCATCCGGGATGGGGAAGTCACTGAAGCACATCATCTCCTTGGAGGTGTTGATGATGACAGATTTGTAGATGCTGGCTCTGCCCTCTTCGGGATTCTCCTGCAGCAGTGGGAGAACATGGACATTGCTTTTGAATATTGACTCTGGAAAGTAAAGCTATAGCAATGAAGGCGGCATGAAGCTTAGGTGGTGTGATCTCCCCTAATACAGTTGTTGCCGTGGCATCCTCCCTGCTCTTCAGAAATACACCTTGAGCATCCTATACATTTCCCTTCATCTTTGATTTAAAGCACCTGCTGACACACGACTCACCTTTCCCTCTATCCCACGCCCATTGCATGCACAACCTCAGCCCCCATCACCTCCTCCTCACCTCTTGGCCACACACAAACACCCTCCATGCCCTGTGTTGACACCACACCCTCTAGACCGCCTCTTCTGGTGGTATTTGCCAGGATGTCCCTGTCTCCCCATGATGGTGCGAATGATCCACACCGAGGGTGTGGAGAGAGATTTGCAATCGCCGCACACAGGCAGGCAGCCCTACAATGGTCTGGTGAGGGTGAGCCACGCAGCAGAAGTTCACTGCGGCAGAGGAAGCTGGAGAGGAAGCCTGTCCTTGCTGTGGACTCCTGCTTGCTTGTGCCCCATTGGACATCAGTCAATGTTTTGCCACTGAATTCAGTGGGAGCAGGATGGGGCCCTCTGTCTGAAGGGAGCCTGCGGATTCTGGCACCAGCACTGTGGGAGAAGCCTTCACTCACCTGTGGAAGGAACATTGTCCCATTTCCGGATAAGCCTGGTTTGTTCTTCTCCCATCTCAAGGATCTGTTATGAGCTGAAGCCCTTCTGCGCTGACCCTTCCCCTCCAGCCTCCTAACAACCCGATCGTCAGAAGCCAGGGCCTGATCCAAAGCCCATTGAAATCAATGGGAGTCTTTCCACTGACTTCAGTGTGCCTTGGGTCAGGCCCTAAACCCGAGCCATAATTGCACTCTTGGTGAGGTGACTGCATCCTCCAGAGAGGTGGAAAAGACCCTTGCCAGCAACTATGTTACCCTGCAGCCTCCTCTGGTCAGAGACCTTGTTAATACCTGCACACACCTATGGAACTCTGTATATAATAAGATTCCAGGATTGTCACTGTGAACCCTAGAATGTCTGCGGTGTCAGTGTGAAGTGATGGGAACAGCTACAAGCACGGCGCAGAGCTCTTCTTGCTCACACTATCACCGGGTTCAGACATTGCTGCGACTGACAGTCGGTTACTGTCCTGCTTTTCAATTTCTCAGCCATTTTTGGCTTTTTTTTTTTTTTTTACACACAGGGGGACTTTACGAATTACACCTGTGTGACTGCATGGGCTGTCATCTGGTAGAAATAATAATACGATTTGATACGTAGATTGCAGACTCTTTGGAGCAGGGACGGTCTTTTGTTCTGGGTTTGTACAGCACCTGGCACAAGAGGGTCCTGATGCTTGACAGTGGCTGCTTGGTGCTGTTGCAATAGAAATAATAAATAATCGCCATAATTAAGAAAATTATGATGAACTCAAACCTACCTTGAACCTCCAGAGCCCCCCGATATCTTCACTTCTCTCGAAGCAGGTGGGCTCCAGCCCATCATCCAAACAGCATTTAACGGTACACAGTCCACTGGATCCACCGCCGATGACGGCAATCTTCTTCTTGGCCATGGCCATCTGTGTCAGGAGGAGGTGCCGAGAGCTGCGGAGGGATCCTGGGAAGGGAAAAAGCGCCTCTTCTTTTCACATGATTTACAGCTTTACCTCAGGAAGAATCCCTACAACTTCTGCATGAGCCAAGCAGTCCAGCAAAGGAATCCCTCCCAGAATCGGCTTTGTTCTTTGTATTCTCTAACAGGCCCCTTGGCGCTGGATCAGCCAAAGATTTGAACTTTTATTAGAGAATGTTTGAAAATGAACGATACAGACAGTTTGAAGCGTCAGTTATTGGTCATTGGGGGTGACAGAGAGTATGGGGGGATGTTAGTATTTTGGGGTTGGGCAGCACACATAGTACATACAGACTGCAATGTCCCCAATGGGGGGTAGGCGGCGGGCGGGATCAAGATACAGTTGGTAAGCGGTGAGGGTCTATCACTCATACAGAGAATACAGACAATCATGGGTATAAGTAAGTGAGTAATACTAAACCACAGTAAGTGCTTGTCTCCATGGGGAAGTTATTCATAGAGAATCATAGAGTATCAGGGTTGGAAGGGACCTCAGGAGGTCATCTAGTCCAACCCCCTGCTCAAAGCAGGACCAATCCCCAATTTTTGCCCCAAATCCCTAAATGGCCCCCTCAAGGATTGAACTCACAACCCTGGGTTTAGCAGGCCAATGCTCAAACCATTGAGCTATCCCTCCCCCCTTATTCTGGAATAAGGTTGGGGTAAATATAAAGGGCTATAGCTATTCCACAGTAACTCTCTCTGTGGACAATTGTATCTCGGAATAAGTGTCCCCCCCATGGGGAGTCATTCTGGAAGAGCTATAGTGGGATAGTTATTCCAGGACAGTTATTCTGTTCAGTTTTCCTGTGCAGACAATCCTAAGCCTCTTTGATCTGAAATGGTCATGGTAGATTGTAAATTGTTCCTAGCAGGGACTGTCTCTTCTTTTATGTTTGTACAGCACCTAGCACAGTAGGGTGCCGGGGTGTGTGTGTCCTAATCGCGTTCGGGGTCTCTAAGTGGTATTGTGCAGCTCTAAGAACAAAGTAACCTAAACTTCATCCCCTTGTGCAAACAGACACTCAGTTTATTAGGAGAACTATCCTTGGCAAAATCTGTCACAGGTTGATGACCATGGTTTTCAATGCCAGATGGCAAAAAAAGAAAGCTAACACAGAGCCATGTAAAGGAGAATAGAGTATCTCTTTATCATAGGTGTGCGCAGGGCATGTGCTGCTGGTGCACGTGCACACCCTAATCTTGGGGAGGGGGCGGGGCTGCGTGTTCCTGTGCAGGGCAGCGTCTGGCTCCACGCTGAGCCAAATGCTGCTGAAACGCATGGCTGGGGGTGCGGGGGTTGAATGGGAGGCGGAGGTAGTCAGGAGGGGACAGGGAGCAAACACATGCTCCACGCTTCCGGTGCGGAGGGGGGCTCTCACCTCGGGGGCAGTGGCTCCTCCACATGCTGCCTCCTCCCCCCTCCTAGGGCTGACCCTGGGCAGCCGATTGGCCAGGAACCTGGCCAGTGGGAGCTGGGGGGGGGGGGGGGGCAGTGCCTGAGCTGCCTGGCCGCGCCTCCCCAGCGGGGAGGGAGCTGGAGACACAGCCAGAGAAGCAGGAATCTCTGTCACGATCAGACAGCAAGTGTGAAAAATCAGGACAGGGGATGGGGGGTAATAGGAGCCAATTTAAGAAAAAGACCCCAAAATCGGGACTGTCCCTATAAAATCGGGACATCTGGTTACCCTAGAGGGGGCAGACAAACAGATGGAGCTGGGGGCAGGAGAAAGGAGCAGTGATTGGCACCCCGGGGCTGGCATAAAATACACAGTACAGAGGGGGCTTCCTGGGGGGGAGGGGTATAGCAACACTTCCTTACCCCACAGACCATAGAATCATAGAATATCAGGGTTGGAAGGGATCTTAGGAGGTCATCTAGTCCAACCCCCTGCTCAAAGCAGGACCAATCCCCAATGTTTTTGCCCCAGATCCCTAAATGGCCCCCTCAAGGATTGAACTCACAACCCTGGGTTTAGCAGGCCAATGCTCAAACCACTGAGCTATCCCTCCCCCCCAGACCCAGGCTGCAGCTGGCTCTATCCATCACCCCCCCCCCCCAGAGAGCCACACAACCCTCTGCCCCCCTGAAAATTCCCACCAGCCCCTGTGCCCCATCACCCCTCTCTAGAGAGCCCCCCCTTTGTGTCTCCAGAGACAGCTCCCCTCCTCCCACCTCCCCTGCTCTCAAGCTCCCTACAATCTTCCCCTTTGCCTTCCCGCCCTTCCCCCCACAGCTCATTGGCCAGGAGGCTCCCAGACTGTTGGCCACCAAGGCCAATGGGAGCTGCACCTGAGGCGGGGGGAGGGGCCTGCTTGCAGATTCAGACCTGCCCAGCTGTGCCAGTGCCTCCACAGCACGGGGAGGGGGAGCCACAGGTGAGCAAACCCCGCTCATCATCATCACAGGCAATTTCACTGAGGCAAGTAATTTAATCTACTCTCCCTTTTCAGACCATTTGTGGCTTTTCCTGTAAGAAAACGTACAATTTCTTTGCAAAGAAGTCCAGTTATAGGTTTCTCTTGAGAAGTATATTTTCTGATTATTCATAAGCTTATTTATTTTAAGTCAGTTTCATAGAGAATTTTAAAAGTCACTTGAATTGTAACTGTTTTTTTCCATTGGTCCAAAACCACAGGGAAGATGTGCAGATTTTTATTGCTGTGGGCCAAACCACCCTATGTAAAAAAAGCTAATGTAGTGCCCATCTTTAAAAAAGGGAAGAAGGAAGATCCGGGGAACTACAGGCCAGTCAGTCTCACCTCAGTCCCTGGAAAAATCATGGAACAGGTCCTCAAGGAATCAATTCTGAACCACTTAAAGGAGGGGAAAGTGATCAGGAACAGTCAGCATGGATTCACCAAGGGCAAGTCATGCCTGACTAACCTAATTGCCTTCTATGATGAGATAACTGGCTCTGTGTATGAGGGGAAAGCAGTGGATGTGCTATTTCTTGACTTTAGCAAAGCTTTTGATACAGTCTCCCACAGTGTTCTTGCCAGCAAGTTAAAGAAGTATGGGCTGGATGAATGGACGGTAAGGTGGATAGAAAACTGGCTGGATGGTTGTGCTCAACGGGTAGTGATCAATGGCTCCATGTCTAGTTGGCAGCCGGTATCAAGTGGAGTGCCCCAAGAGTCGGTGCTGGGGCCGGTTTTGTTCAATATCTTCATCAACGATCTGGAGGATGGTGTGGACTGCACCCTTAGCAAGTTTGCAGATGACACTAAACTGGGAGGAGTGGTTGATACGCTGGAGGGTAGGGATAGGATACAGAGGGACCTAGACAAATTAGAGGATTGGGCCAAAAGAAATCTGATGAGGTTCAACAAGGACAAGTGCAGAGTCCTGCACTTAAGACGGAAGAATCCCATGCACTGCTACAGACTAGGGACCGAATGGCTGGGCAGCAGTTCTGCAGAAAAGGACCTAGGGGTTACAGTGGACGAAAAGCTGAATATGAGTCAACAGTGTGCCCTTGTTGCCAAGAAGGCTAACGGCATTTTGGGCTGTATAAGTAGGGGCATTTCCAGCAGATCGAGGGACGTGATTATTCCCCTCTATTCGGCACTGGTGAGGCCTCATTTGGAGTACTGTGTCCAGTTTTGGGCCCCACACTACAAGAAGGATGTGGAAAAATTGGAAAGAGTCCAGCGGAGGGCAACAAAAATGATTAGGGGGCTGGAGCACATGACTTATGAGGAGAGGCTGAGGGAACTGGGATTGTTTAGCCTGCAGAAGAGAAGAGTGAGGGGGGATTTGATAGCTGCTTTCAACTACCTGAAAGGGGGTTCCAAAGAGGCTGGATCTAGACTGTTCTCAGTGGTAGAAGATGACAGAACAAGGAGTAATGGTCTCAAGTTGCAGAGGGGGAGGTTTAGGTTGGATATTAGGAAAAACGTTTTCACTAGTAGGGTGGTGAAGCACTGGAATGGGTTACCTAGGGAGGTGGTGGAATCTCCATCCTTAGAGGTTTTTAAGGTCAGGCTTGACAAAGCCCTGGCTGGGATGATCTAGTTGGTGTTGGTCCTGCTTTGAGCAGGGGGTTGGACTAGATGACCTCCTGAGGTCCCTTCCAACCCTGAAATTCTATGATTCTATGTAGAAATGTATATGTCAGAGAGCTAGAAAAGCTCTGCAGGAAATTGTCCTCAAGTCATTCATTCTTCTGGGCATTCCATTCTATTGTTCCCTCTTACAGTGATAGAGATCAGTATCTCCACCCACAGGGGAGATGCAGAAGACTGGGCCAGCCATTCTGCCTCTACCCTTTTTCTCTGTCTGCTCCCTCTACCAGCCCCTTTGGTCTCCCTGGGATTCCCCCTACCATTATTCCCCCTGGGTCTTCTTTCTCTGGAGTTTCTCATGAAGTAAAGTTGTTATTACAGGTTCTTATCTCTGTAATGTATTTAATTTTGATGTATTTATTAAGTGTTAATTAATGCACTATGGGAGTCCCCCTTCAGCCCTCTGTATACATTGATCCTCTTCTTTCCATATGTTTTGCCCATAGCCTAGGGTTTTCTGCAGCCCTAGGGCAGCCAGCAATAACACGGGGTGAAGGAAGGGAACCATGAGATCGCTATTTATGTGATTTGCAAGAAGTGTTGTTATTACTCAGGGTACCAAATGTGTTTAAATGATATAAATGCCTTGTAAAATCCCAAAGCAAGCTCATTTTCATTTCTCATATAATCTCATATACATGAAAACTGACTATCTTTGTATACGCCTGGTATCACTACAGCAAAAATTTGGTATTTTGTGTCTAATTTTTTAAGTTTGTATTTTTAAGTAAAGTTTAGTTGTTAATTTAAAAAAAATTAAGTTTAGATTTAGTTTCTTTATTTTTATTCATCAAACAAACTAATGTCCTTTATTCAATAAATGTTTGCCTTTTAAAAATAAATAAATAAATAAAATTCCCTGGGTGCACACCCTAATCAAATGTGCTGTGCACGCCTATGCTCTTTATGCAGCTCTTTTAAATAAAGATACTAAACCACAGTAAGTTAGTAAACCACTAACTAATGCAAGTCTGCATACAACATGTCCAGTCCTCTTTGGAACCTTGCTAAAGAAAGATGAAAACAGCTAAATGTAGATTAAGTAAGGCCGGGGTGAGGAATATGATAATACAGGATTAAGCACAAAGGGGACATCTATATTGCAGTCATGAGATGTGATTGCAGATAGAGTTTTATCCAGGCTTCCAGGCAGACTTTGCCACAGTTTCACTGCTCCAGTATCTGAGCTAGCTAGATTAAAGCTAGCTCAAATACGTCTGCACATGCTGCAGTCACACCCCGTGACTGGAGTAGAGGTATACGTTGTGTTGGAGAAGATTTATTTAGTGGAATCCATGTGGGTAAAATGGGCAGAATCTGAGGAAAAGACAAATGAGGTTAAATATAAGGACATATTTCTGGCAGTGAGAACTATAAAACCACAGAGCAGGGGAAACGATAGAAGTCACATTTAAAACTGGGCTGGAGAATGCAATAAAAAAAAGCACCATAGGAAAAAAATCTGACTCTGGTCAGGACTGAGAGAAGAGCATGGGAGTCTGGGTAAGCTGATCTCCTGGGTCTTATTTCTGTCATTCTAAAGCAGGCCTGCACAACTCATAAAGCGGTGAGGGCCATATTACTCCAAAGAAAACAGCTGAGGGCCGAAACCTCCCAGCCCCACGGAACCCCCCCCCCCCCCCCCCCAGCGCCGCCTGCCCCGCGGAAACATCCCCTCCTAGCCTGTAGAGGGGGGAAAGAAACAGCGCACAGGGTGACCAGATCACAGCAGTAAAATAGGACCCGCCCCCTCCCCGCTCGACCCCACCATCACACCCCTCTTCACCAGTAGCGCAGCCAGGTCCGGAGCGGGCGCTATAAAAGGCACCTCCCCCTGTACTCACCCGGCGGCGCTCCGGGTCTTCGGTGGCACTTCGGCGGCTCACTCTGGGTCTTTGGTGGTACCCCGCGCCAAAATGCCGCCGAAGACCCGGAGCGCCGCTGGGTGAGTGCAAGAAGCGGCGCTTAAAAAGAAGCGGCGCCTTTTTTTAGTGCTGCTAAAAAAAGGCGCCGCATCCGCCGCTTCTGCTCAAGGGGGAGCGGCCGCTCCCCCTGCTACGCTACTGCTCTTCACCCCCCCAGGGGTCACTATATTACTGCACACAACAGTCAATCAATGCAGTTGTAGATAAATCTCTGCATTATGCATTTTTGTATAACTTTTATATGACTTTGTACTGAACCTTGGTCATATGTTATAGCGGGCCCCTAAGGTAGTATAATTAAGGTAAAAGAAAATGTCTTTTTGCTCGAAGTAGAATAAGATCTTCCCCCCACTTTGTATTCAATTTAGGGTGACCAGATCGCAAGAGTGAAATATCAGGACACATTGGCCGAGCGGGGGGGCGGGGGGGGGGGGTGGACGACAGGCACACGTGCACAACCCCAACCGGAGCCATGAGAGGGGGCACACAGCCCTAGGAAGCTGCAAGAGGGGTTGTACGGCCTGCCCTGGGTAGGCTCAGCATGTGCAGAGGCAGGTGCCTCCTTTCCTTGGCTCTGCCATGAGGAAGGTGGACCGGTCTGCACACGCTCTGCTGGGGAGGAGGATGCAGCCTCTGACACTTACCTGCCGGCCGCTTCCTGGGAGGAGGTGAGCAGCAGGAAGGGTGGGGCCGGCCAGGGGCAATGGGGCATGCATGGCATGGCCAGAGGCATAGGCGCCGACTTCGTGGGTGCTCCGGGGCTGGAGCACCCACGGGGAAAAATTGGTGGGTGCTCCGCACCCACCGGCAGCTCCCCGCCCACCCCGGGACCCGCGGCCAGCTCCCCGCCAACCCCGGGGCCCGCCGCCATCTTACCTTAGCACCGGGAGACGTTGCGGGGCCCCGCCCCCGACGCTGGGCGTGAGCTCCCACCGGCACCACGGGAAGTCGGCGCCTGTGGCCAGAGGCACACTGGTCCGCCTGACCCTGTGCTACCAGCATGCCCCTTCCTGTTGGGGGTGGGCCTATGCTGCGGGACACAGCTCCCCTGCCCAGTGCCCCCTGGATCCACTATGTCTTGCACCCTCTGAACCCACTATGCCCAGAGCCCCCCCACAACAAATGCACAGTGCTGTGCACACCACCATCGCTACCCAGCACCCCCCCACCCACAGCCCCACCACAGCTGCCCAGCACCCCACACAGAACCCCCCCACACTCACTAGTTTCCCAATACACACAGATTTCCCCTCCCTCCCTTCCTGTGCCCTTCCCCACAGCCCCACCACCACAACTACACACTGCCCCACACAGACCCCCACTGCCCAGTGCCCTGACGCACACAGATCTCCCCCACTGCCCAGCACCCCCCAACAGGCCCCCACTGCCTGGAACCCCAAAACACAAATCTCCCCCACTGCTCAGCGCCCTCCACACACCTCCCAGACACTCACCATCACCCCTGACCCCTTCCCTGGCCACACTCACCAGCTCTCCTGGGACGTCTCTGGCTCCTGGGGTCAGAGCTGGGAGGGGAGTCTCCAGACTCTCCACGTGCTGCGCCCGCCAGGAGCACGAGCTCGGAGGCTCCCATTGGCTGGGAAAAGCGCCAATGGGAGCTGCCGCGGAGCGGGGCTTGGGGGTACCAGCAGCACGCAGAGATCTCGCCCCCTCCCCAAGAGCCAGAGGGACCTGGGGGCGAGGTGGGGAGTCCCGGCCGGCGGGGCTTACCTGGGGCAGCTCCCGGCCCGGGCAGCATCCGCAGGAGGTCTCTGCGGCTGCCGCGTGCTGTGCCTGCAGGGGCTGGGGGGCTTGCAGGTGCTGGCCACCAGGAACGGGCAGGTAGCCCCCTCCCCTCCCCTCGACCCACGCCCGGCAGGCACAGAGGCAGCCCTGGCCAGGAGCTCTCCACGTGCTGCAGGGGCGGCGGGGGGGGGGGCTATTTGCCCACTCCCGGCGGCCGGAGTCTGCAAGCCCCCCCCGCTCCGCTCCTGCAGCACGTGGAGAGCTCCTGGCCAGGGCTGCTTGCTGCCTCTGTGCCTGCCCGGCGGCTGTGGGTCGAGGGGGGGTGGGGCTATCTGCTGGCGGCCGGCGCCTGCAAGCCCCCCAGTCCCTGCAGGCGCGGCCGCGGAGACCTCCTGGCCGGTGCTGCCTGCTGCCTCTGTGCCTGCCAGCTGCCCTGCATGCAGCGCCGGCGACTGCGGACGTCCTGATATCGGGACAAAGGGCGCCCGACCGATGGAAGGTCGGGACGCAGGACAAGTCCCCTAAAATCAGGACTGTCCCGATAAAATCGGGGCGTCTGGCCACCCTAATTCAATTGCCCTGTTGAATGAATGAGGTGTGAATGAGGAAGGCGTGGTAGGCAGGCACCTCCAGACAGCTGCAACCCTTGGAGAGAGGATGGGAACCAGACCAAGGACAATCAAACTTGTCAAGTGGGCTGACTAGAGAAGAGCAAAGATACTGATGGCCTTGGGGGTTAGAAGCAAGCACCTTCCTTTGGGAACACCCTCTTTGCAGCATTGGGACAACCCCCAGCCCAGAGACAAGCAGCAAAAAGGACCAACGGACACAGTCCCAGATTTTGGGCCGCACAGTGAGCCCACCTACTCACCCCCCCCCCCCCCGCGGGCCGCACAGTGAGCCCACATGGCCCGCGTGCGGCCCCCGGGCCGCATGTTGTGCAGGCCTGGTCCAAAGGAAGATTATGGTGCAGGAAAAGGCTGCTGATCAGTGCTCACTCCGAACAGAATGAGTGCCAGTGACTGAGACAACATAGACACATTTGGCAGCAGGGCCGGCTCCAGGCACCAGCCAACCAAGCATGTGCTTGGGGCCACACCTTCAGGCGGGGCGGCACTCAGGTTTTGTGGTTTTTTTTTTTTTAATTAAAAAAAAAACACTCTTCAGAGGCCGGCGGGGTAGCGGGGCTGTGGGCATGCCACCCTCCCCGCCGGCGCCCCAGCCAGGGGAGCGGGGCGGCGGGCATGCCGCGGTCCCCGCCAGCATCCCGGCTGGGACAGCGGGGAAGCCGCCCTCCCCGCCGGCGCCCCGCCCGGGGCAGCGGAGATGCTGCCCACCCCCCCGGTGCTTTGGGTCGTTGGGGGGGGGGGCGGTTGTTTTGGCAGGGCTGCGGTGCTAGGCGGGGGTTGTTTTGGCGGGCGTTGGGCGTGGTTGTTTTTTTTGTTTTGGTGGGGTGGTGCTTGGGTTGTTTTGGTTATTTTTGCTTGGGGCGGCAAAATAGTTAGAGCCGGCCCTGTTTGTCAGGATACACCTTGCCATAAATTTCCCACTGGCTTTAACCTAGCAACAAGAAGGACAGCAGAAACCCTGGTAGGTGCCTCTTCTCTGTGTCTAAGGGCAGGATTCCACAGGCAATGTTGGGTGTGGGCTGGGGACAGGCAGTGGGGTCCATAACTGTGCAGGATGCAATGGTCACAGCACCTTGTTTAATTGGCACCTTGCCGATGTCTCAGTGAGTGCTTCTCTTCTCCTGTCCAAGGCAGGATTTGTTTAGAAAGCTCATTTTGCCTGAGTAAGACGAGACGGACAGCAGGGTCTGGTCCCAAAGCTGTCTGCTGGTGTGCAAACTAGGGCTAATGTCACCTCTGAAAGTGAAAGGCAAGAGGCATGGGCCAAGGTTTCCAGAAGAGATTAGTGATTTGGGACGACCAGCTGGAGTAACTTTAAAAGGACATAATGCTGAGAGAGTGCTGTGCACCCAGCCTCTGAAATCGAGCCCCTTTAAGTTGTCTCTAGTCAGGCTCCCAAAATGAATAGTCACTTCTAAAACTCTTGGCCATACTGTAAAGCACCTACTATCCCAACAGACATTGAAGACCCACAGATACTGGGATTCTACAATCCCTCGGCGCGGTTCCTCAAAACTCCCCCGCCAAACCCCTAATTGGACACTCCTGTGCTATTCCATACTACACTGCACCTGCTACAGAAACAGCACCCAGACACTACCACGTACCTGCTCTCCCGACTTCGAGTAGCTACTGGCTCAACAGTCCTGCCAGAGGCCACGCAGTCAATTTCTGCCTTCTATCCTTTGTTCCCCCTGTTATAGGAGGGAGCTGTACTCTTGGTACTGTATAAGTAATACATTAACTTGGCATCTGTTAATTGCTAACCCAAGATTTACCTCCATGAGTTAAAAAATAATTTCCTATCTTGCAAACACCAGACACTTGTCAGACTAAATCAAATGTTTCACTAACTCATGGTAAATGAAGATAGATGTCGGACGATTTTACTCAGAGCAAACTATGGGGGTATTTGAGGAGGGAGGTGCTAGACATTTAGTGAGTCAGCTGTGGGGTGCTGCTTGTGGTGTACGGACAGTGTGGCAGTGGCAATGGTGTGCCTCTGAGTGGAGAAGCAGAAGGTATGTAGTGATGGATGGATTGATTTTTCATTCCCGTGCGTGTACTGTTATGCTGGATGGTGCAATGGCTATCATCAATCACAGACCTGGTTAACAAACAGGTGTCCTTGTGTACCAATATGCAGTGGCATATAAAATCAGTTTCTCCCCAAGCATTTGTCAAGAATTTGCCAAGCATTTGTCAGATGTCCCCAAGCTAATCAAACCTGGTTGCACAAATATTCATGGAAAAATGAACAACAAACCATACAAACAGGGATCAAACCAGGAGTCGGAGTTCCCCACGGTGTTTACAGATAACTTCCCCTGTTCTCCCAGCTCCAGTGCCCAACTCTCTTGTACCCCTCTTCCTTTACAGACCGAGGCAGCAGGGGCCTCCACCTGGTGAGATCCTTGTCCATCTCAGTGTGCAAGTGGTTTGGGTCTTCAGATAAAGCTTCCACCCAGCTCTAGTGATGAGATCGGAAATGGTGATGTCGAGATCACCACTTCCTCTGGCGGGAGGAAATGAAGGAAATCTCTGCCCTTCTCATGCACGTGGTATGGCCTAGAAGGAAACACCTTCCTTCTCCACCAAATAGGGATACAACAGCAGCTGCAGAGACCTGCTGGCTCCACACAACAGTGAAAAAATCCCTATCAAGCCCAAATACTCCACTGCACAGACAGTTACCCCCCGGCGGGAGAGAGAACAAACCCACATGTTAGTCACATCACTTAATGCATGCTGGGTCAGTGATCAGACACTACAGTGACAAGGGTGGTATAGGAACCTATAGCGAACAGAATGGAGTTTTCAGGAGCAGGACACTTCCTGTCAGGTTGCCAGAGCCTCTATGCTTTTGGTTCATCATAGAGGTTCATTTCTTTTTCATTCAACTGCATTCCCTCGATAACGAGTTCCTCTAAAGACTTGCCCCCCCTCAATAACATTTTCAAGAGTGCCTTAGTGACTTTAGGAGCCCAAGTCCCATTTTCAAAAGTCATCTAGCCATCTAGCCATCCAAATCTCACTGCAAGTCAATCTCACTGCACGTCCCATGTGCCTACATCACTTGAGAATAAAACCTGGGTTCCTAAGGCACTTAGGTACTTTGGAAAATGTTGCCTCCTGTATACACTGCTCTGGCACTTGCTCCCAGGCAACCAAATGCATGGGAGGCATCAGCACCTGTATGAACAGCAGCTGACTGAAACTAATCCCAGTCAAAATTGAGGTGAAGTCGGTGGGGACAGTGAACTTCTGCTAGAATTTCCAGTCCCCAGGACAATGCCCTCTGTGAAGGGTGTCTGCTTTCAGATGATCAAATTGGTCTGCAACATTGGGGTCCCCTTGGACTCTGCTGCCAGACACACAGACAGCTACAGCATGGGAAAGGCTGGCCTGGCCAGGCGATATCATCTCTTCCTCTGGGACTTGGCCATGGGGATTTACAGAGTTTTGAGCTCCTGGTTTAATTTTCGCAATGCAGCATCCCAAGGGATGAAACTGCTCCAAATGCAGCAGCCCACTGAGAAGGTAGCCCAGGCTGCTGAGATTGCATGACCCCAATGCTTCATTCCCTGTGCAGGGTCCTGGTTGAATACTGAGTCTAGTTCAAGGCTGCTGCCATGATCGTCAACGCCCTCCAAGGAAGTGGTCCCAGCTATGTAATGGCCCAGCTTGTTACCCACACAAAATTCTCTGTATGTGTTGTGCCTCACACCATGGGGTCCTGGTCCATGGCTAGGGTTCTTAGCCGGGACCCCATGGCATGAGGCATTGCACATACACAGAGCACAAAAAAAAAAAGACTATTTGTGATGAATTCATTGCACTGCTGGCAAAGATGATGCTATCAGCCATTGTAGATGAGATCAAAGATGTAGGATATTTTTCAGTGTCTGTTGACTCAGCACTGGGTGTGTCACATGTAGATCAGCTGACGGTCATCTTGCGTTATGTGCTACCCAGTGGACCAGTTGAGCATTTCATGACCTTCATAAACATCACCAGCCACATAGGGGAGACACTTGCCTCATCAGCCTTTGTCGTGGCCAATGCTACGACAACGCAAGTAATATGAGTGGCAAATATTCAGGGATGCAGGCAAAGATAAAAGTGCAATGCTTTGGTTGATTACATACCATGTGCTGTATACTCACTCAACCTTGTTGGCCAGTCTGCTGTGGATTGTTGTGTTGAAGCAATTTATTTTTTTGGATTTGTCCAAGAATTGTACAATTTTTTCTTTGCATCAACCAGTTGTTGGATGATTCTTAGCGATTCACTACCAAAGGGATGCCTGGCATGCATCTGAAGAAGTGGGTATTCACCCACGAAAGTTTATGCTCCAATACGTCTGTTAGTCTACAAGGTGCCACAGAACTCTTTGCGCTTCTACAGATCCAGACTAACACGGCTACCCCTCGGATACTTAATGCCCAAATCACTCGCAGGGACACGGTGGAGTGCCAACGCTGAAGCTGTGAATGCAGTTGTTCTGGTATACCCCAGCATCCTTGAAGCGCTAGAGAGCAAAAATCAACAACAAGAAAAGATACGAAGATCCTGAGTGATGCAATGCGCACTTTGGAAACTGGTATTTTGTGTGAGGCAGGGGCGGCTCTGGCTTTTTTGCTGCCCCAGGCAAAAAAGCCACCCGCCGCCCCTCTAAGGCCCGGAGCCGGTGGGGAGGGCGGCATGCCCGCGGTCCTGCTCCCCCGGCGGGGGCGCCGGTGGGGAGCACGGCATGCCCACTGCCTGGCTGCCGGCTGGGGCAATGCCACGCTCCCCGCTCCCCGGCCGGAGCGCCAGCGGGGAGGGTGGCATTCCCGTGGTCCCGCTCCCCCAGCCCGGGCGCCGGCAGGGAGCACGGCATGCCCATGCCCACGGCCCCGCTCCCCCGGCCGGGACTATGCTGCGCTCCCAGCTGCCCCCCCAGGGCGCCGGTGGAGAGGGCGGCATTCTAGCTGCCCCGGCCGGGGCGATGCCGCGCTCCCCAGCTGCCGGGCGCCGGCGGGGAGGGCGGCTTCCCCAGTGCGCCGTGGCCCGGGTCCCCCGGCCGGGGCGATGCCGCTCCCCGCTGCCCTGGCTGGAGCGCCGGCAGGGAGCGCGTCTTCCTCGCTGCCCCGGCTGGGACGCCGGCAGGGAGGGCGGCTTCCCCAGGGCGCCGCGGCCTGGGTCCCCCGGCCGGGGCGATGCCGCTCCCCACTGCCCCGGCTGGAGCGCCGGCAGGGAGCGCGTCTTCCTCGCTGCCCTGGTCGGGGCGATGCTGCTCCCCGCTGCCCCGGCTGGGGTGCCGGCGGGGAGCGCGTCTTCCTCGCTGCCCTGGCCGGGGCGCCGGCGGGGAGGGCGGCTTCCCCAGTGCGCCGTGGCCCGGGTCCCCCGGCTGGGGCGATGCTGCTCCCCGGTGCCCCGGCTGGAGCGCCGCCTGGGAGCACGGCTGGCCCGCAGCTCCCCCGCCCCAGCTGGGAAGAGTGTTTTTAAGAAAAAAAAAAAAAAACCTCAGCGGCCGCCCCCCTCCAGGTGCCGCCCCAAGCACGTGCTTGGTTGGCTGGTGCCTGGAGCCGGCCCTGGTGTGAGGTCTGGAATGATATACTTCAGCCATTCAGCAGGTGCAGTGTAAGCTTGCAAAGTGCTCAAACTGACCTTTGCACTGCTGTAAACCTAATTAGGAGTCTTGGAACTGTTCTTCAACAAATGTGGGATAGTTTTGATGAGTATGAAATTCAGGGGCTGCAAGGACTGCTAACCATGAATACAAGTCAGCCAAATGCTGCAAAAGACAGAAGACATGTGATGACGCAACTGCCCACTCATTCAGTGATAAGGCCTTCAGAGTCAATACCTTCATCACAATCATTGACAAACTGAAGAGTTCATTAGAACATTTTATCAAGGCTTATGAAAATACTGACAAAACCTTTAGTGTACTGACCATTTTTTTGCCTAACATTTCAAGTTCTAAAGTCAGTGAAGGTATCAAATATCTGTGTCAGAAGTACCCAGATGATCTCCCAGTAGATTTTACTAAAGAATTTCTTCAATTTGTTGAATTCACATCACTCTCAGATATATAGAGAAAAGATGACGAAAGCAAATCTATTTGGATGTACCAAGTTATCACTGAATCCAATGTGACAGAATGTTTCCCAGATGTTGAAACTGCATTAAGGACTCCTTAGGTGTTCCAATAATACACATCAAAAGCCCCTCTCGCTTCTCTCCACCGATGAAGTCAGTGCAGTTAAACCAGGGATGAACTTGTCCTTCCAAACCACACAAGACGTTTCACAATACAAACATGCAGTATTGTATTCCCCAGCTGCAGCCCATGTCACCACAGCTGCGATTAGAGCTGCGCCAATCATTTGTTGCAGACAATTGTTTCATTGCATTTGGCCCATTTCCCCCAAGTCCAGGATCATCTGGAAAGAGTCCTCCAGTGTGCTAACGCTGTCACTGATTGAGAATGAGAATGATTATGTATCTGGAGGAGAGATAGCTCAGTGGTTTGAACCGTTTGAGCATTGGCCTGCTAAACCCGGGGTTGGGAGTTCAATTCTTGAGGGGGCCATTTAGGGATCTGGGGCAAAAATCTGTCAGGGGACAGTACTTGGTCCTGCTAGTGAAGGCAGGGGACTGGACTCAATGAGCTTTCAAGGTCCTTCCAGTTCTATGAGATAGGCATATCTCCATATAAATAAAAACACTCTTTATGAACTCATTCCGGCTGGGCAGGGTGGGAGGGCTATTAGTCCATGGCGAGGCCTCCTGCAAAGACTGGCTACTCAGATTGTGAAAGTGGTTGCCTCGGTCACATGGTATACTCCTCTTCTGTGATTGGATAAGCTAACATTTACAAGCTGGAGCAGAGCAGGTTATAGGGGGAGCGATGTAGAACATTCCTGGGTCTAGATGAGGGACACCCCTTTCTGATTCTCCCAGTGCATGGAGCCCACCTGGCACGCACATGCTTTTGGAGAGATCAGTGGAAGGGCACATCCCAGCCCATATCTCCACAAACAGACTCTGCCAGGGCTGCTTTCCAGTTTGTTATTTTAACTCCTTCTTACCACTTTTTTCTCTTTTTTTTTATTTTCCCCTTTTTCTTTCTTGATCGTTCTTTTTGCTCTGCTCCATGTTTGATTTTTGCTGACTTTTCTCCCTCCGTGAAACTCTTGCCTCTTGCCCTCCTCCCCAGAAGGCTACATGCCTCCAAAAGTGGACAGCACCCATTGGTGCTACCTAGAGCTGAGCTGGGTACCACGGGAGCACAGAAGAGACGCTTGGGCTACAAGGCTGTTGCCCTGTATGTGTGCACTGTGCAGTTCCCACGGCCAGTGACAGAAGGCACTGAAGTGGGAGCAGGGGGAGAGGGATAGCTCAGTGGTTTCAGCATTGACCTGCTAAACCCAGGGTTGTGAGTTCAATCCTTGAGGGGGCCATTTAGGGATCTGGGGCAAAAATTGGGGATTGGTCCTGCTTTGAGCAGGGGGTTGGACTAGATGACCTACTAAGGTTCCTTCCAACCCTGAGATTCTATGATTCAAGGTGGGAAGTGGCTCTACCTGCAGCGACATGTTTGCAGTGTGTGAGTTGGCTAGATTTTGGGGCTGCTCCTGATCTCTGCCCCATTGCCCATGAACCAGTCCGATCACCCCGGACACTCACACACGCACCTTTGGGGCACTGTCATGTTGTATACAGCACAGAGCACGCTTTCAGCACCGGACTTACGTAAATGGTGACAAAGCCCAGGCAATACTGGGACATTATCAATCTTTTGTTCCAAGTCCATTATATCTGGCCAAGTCCATGTTCCCAGACTCTACAATAGCTGGATTCTTTTCTGGCAGAGAGGCAGAAAGACTGAAAAGCCAGATTTACTGACTGTCTAACATACTTTGCATTCTATTTTCTCCTCTCATGTTCACACTGAAGGATGGCCTATGTATGCAATTCAGTTTATTGATGTAGGCTCATGTGTTCAGATGGTACCTGGCAACCCGTGTTATTTGCAGAAATCGGAAGTCATTGTTTCTCTTCAGTGATTTCCAGAGCAGAATCCCTGATAACCTGGTCCAAGGGCTATGCCTTAGACCTGGCAGAGGGACAGTGGTGAAATGAAAGACAATGCAAGGCTGGACTGGCTGTGAAATTCCCTGCTACCCAGTGAAATCACTAAGAACTGAAATCTCTAAAGGCCTGGGTTAACTTCAGAACATGGCATTGCAGTAGTTCCTCTTAACAATACAAAATAACACTGGCTTGAGTCCCCACCCAGTAAGCTGGGAAAACTTAACACCACCTCTAGGTGTCTCTAAATAAGAGGCAATACTTCCCCTCTCCCAAGCACTGAGTCTGAATATGACAAAAGAGAACGGGAAAGGGAACCCAGCACTCATCTGGGAAAACACCACAACTACATTCAAAAGCATGTGACCATAAGCAATCCTGACCCAACACAATGTCCTTTGCCTCAGTTTCCCACATTGTGGTAGGAAAGTCCAACGAACGAATGTCCCTTTAACGCAGGCCTGCACAACTCGTAAAGCGGCGAGGTCCATATTACCCCAAAGAAAACAGCTGAGGGACGACACCCTTTGGCCCCGTGGAAACACCCCCAGCGCTGCCCCCTCCCCGCTCGGCCCCTCCCCTGCCTGCCTCCTCCCCGCTCGGCCCCACCATCACACCCCTCTTCACTCCCTAGCCCCCCCGCTGGCTTGCTGCATCCCTCCGAGTCAGTCCCCCACCCACCACTCGCCTCCTTTCACCTCCTCCCTCCCCTACCAGAAACCCCCATGCCCGCCCCTAGAACCCCTGATGGCTCACTCCTCGCCCTGCCTGCCTCCCCCCACCACTGCCCGCCCAATTGGCCATCCCCCCACCCCCACCTGCCTCGGCCCCTCCACCACTGCCGGCCCACTCGGCCATCCCCCCACCCCCACCTGCCTCGGCCCCTCCATCACTGCCCGCCCACTTGGCCATCCCTCCACCCCCACCCCCGCTCACCTTGGCCCCTCCAACACTGACCGCCCGCTTCTCCCGCTGTGGGAGAGCGGGGCCGCGGGCGGGCATGCCGCCCTCCCTGCAGCGCTCCTCTGGCCGGGGGAGAGCGGGGCATGCTGTGCTCTCCCCCCGCCAGCGCTCCTCCGGCCGGGGGAGAGTGGGGCATGCCGACCCGCTCAACCCCCCCGCGGACCGCACAGTAAGCATGTGCGGGCCGCATGTTGTGCAGGCCTGATCTAAGGCTTTAGCGCTGCAGCTCCCAATAGCATGAAAAGGGATGGCTCAGAGAAACCTCTCCTTATTGTATTGTTGCCCCTTTTCGACCTGAGTGGCCAGTCCAACTTTCGGGTGCTGGGGATATTCCGGTTGAAAGTAGAAATTGATGGCATTGCATTTTCTTTGATGCAATCTCCTTTATCTACGAGGAATGGACGAAGTCCTGCTTCTCTGAACACAGGAGGAACAACAAAAGGACCAGTTTCTTAGCTTGCAGCCCCAAGCCTCATCAGCAGACTCAAAAGCACTGTCTAGCTGTCCCCAGGGTCACGCTGTGCTCCCCGGCTCCTGCTTGGCTTTCTGGCTGTTTTGCCTCTGCCTCCTTGTTCTTGGCAGTTCTTCATTTCTGTGTGTTCTCACACACCTGGTCACAACACCCTGTGGAACCTCCTCGCCGACATGGTGCTAGTTTCTGGGCAGATTCTATTAGGCCTTGTTTTAGGTGTGGCCCCTTAACTGACTCTTACAACTAACTGAAAGGAAGGGTATGTTCATGCATCAGTCGGAACGAGATTTTAACATGACCCATAACAAGGTTTCACGCAGTGTGCTTGCTGCCAACCCTTACCCATCCACATGCCTGAACTTCCCACTCTCTTGTTGTTCACATGAATTTTTAGATCTGCATCTCTTGAACAAACAGCCAGAGGTGCCCCCAAATAACCAGCTACCCGCAGGGCAGATTTTCTATGCAATCAATTAATACCTTTATTTGGTGCCAATCTAAACATTAGCATTTCAAAGAGAAGACTTTTGATGATGCTCCGGCCCGCTTCTCAGAGAACATCACCCTTATTTGTTCATGTCAAATGTACAATTAAGGTACCTCAGCCTTTTGCTGAGGCTGGTGGCTTTCTGCACTAAGCCCACGACTAGTGCAGGTGAAGAAATAAAAACAGCTGGGCTCAATCTAACCATGTGGTTCTTGTCTTGATAAAGGGTGCCCTATTATCAGGGTTTAATCATTAAATGGTATCAATGACAATACGAACTGAGTTGAACCTGAGGATCAAGTGATCCCATGACACAGATAAAGGCCAGCTGACTGCTCTGACTTGTCCAGTTGAGTTGGCTAATGTTCCTGCTGAGTTGACTAAAGTTCCCCCTTTCTCCTCTTCATCTCCCAGCCGAGAAGCAGCCCATTCTAGGGGAACAGTTACTCTGAGAGATTGCCCAATCACTGCAATGCTGAGTTCCCCAAACATTCTCCCCTCGTGGGGAGAGATTAGTGGCTCTGGCTGCTAAGGACCAATGGGACAGAGATTCTATTGTCCCAAAAACTCAGGGTCTTGGAATCCTAGGAGGAATCTCAGCCCCTCCCTGCAGATCCCAGTTCATCCAAGTGGAGAAGCAACTCTTCCACATGATGTCTCAGCAGTCCCTGTCCTGGTGGCTGTGCTGTGCTGTTGCTGACATCCTGGTCCACATCTCTACCCCTCCCTCTAACTGTAATAAAAACTCTGGATCATGATTTAATGCTGGAAGACTTCCTCATGGGGTTTTGCGGTGAGAATTAGACACTTCCAGGGAAAGCTGCTGCCTAGAGCTGCTGCCCCCTGGCTTTGCCCCTTTCTGGTTGCATGCACTGCCCTGCCGCCTCAGCTGTGCACTGGTCCTTTAGGGGGGCTTCTTCCAGCATGGGAGAGTGAGGACACATTGGCTCCACACTTCTTCCATGGCATGGCCACAGCAGGCTGGTATTTGTGTGTGTTTGCTCTCCCCCTCCTCTTCACGCAGCGGAAGAGAGGAAGCTTGGGGACTGATGGGAGAGATTTCTCTCTTCTTCCTGCCTCTCAGAATAGCCAGCTGGTTAATGGTCAGGAAACAACCACACAAAACCAGTGCCAGATCCACCCCGGTTTACAGACTGTGCAAAGTTCAGTAGTTCAGACTGCTGTCAGCAAGATTTCAGATTCCCTTTCTCCTCTCTGGCTATGTCTGACCCTGCCCAAATAGGGGTATTTTTACAGCACAAGCGATAACATGAGTTAGCCCTCTCACTGTGGAGATGAGAGGAGATGTGGCACAGATAGCTTTTACCTTGATGTAACTTGTCAAGATCAACCCTACACCCGCCCATCTGGGGCTAACCTCACCTAGCTATATTGAGGTAAACAATTAGAGCGCCTCGTCTCTGCTAGTCACATAAATAACTGTTACTAGTAACAAGTGACGCCAGTGGACAGGTCTTTTGACAGTAGAACTGGGAGGCCCCAATCCGGGGTCAGGGCCTTTTTGTGCCACACACACACACACTCCCTGTCCCAAAGAGTGGATGAACTCAGCACAAGCTGGTAGGTCAGAGCACTGTGATTACCATGGTCTCAGACAGAGCAGGTATCCACGTCTCACACTGTGACGGCGCTGTGGTCTCTCCCCCGCATTAACCGCGCTGAATATTCTCTGTGCTTCCTCGCACTACGGAGCATTAAATAACTACTTCTAAGCTGCCGGCTCCCAGTCCTGTCCCTGCCGTGTGCATTGCAGTCATTCCCAAGCGTCAAAGCATGTGTATGTCTCAGTCAGTGCTGCGCTGCTCCAAGCCGGGGGGAGGAGGTGGGAGACAGAGGAATTCCCAGGATTAGCTTTTCTTGCCTCAGGATTAAAATCAAAGCTCCTGTGCCTTGCAGAGCAGATGGGCTTCTCCCTGCCTCCCTCCTTGGCGATGCAGTAGTGCAGCCCTGGCAGCTGCTGATTGCTCTAGGGGGTTTGTTAAATTACCCTTGCAGCATTTCATACACTGGGCTTCCCTCCCAGCAATCCCACTGCCAAGGAGGAAACAGCTTTACCGGCACCGTTTCCAAGAATCCCTACTGCAGGCCTGCACAACTCGTAAAGCAGTGAGGGCCATATTACCCCAAAGAAAACAGCTGAGGGCCAAAACCCTCCGGCCCTGCGGAAACACCCCCAGCGCCACCCTCTCCCCGCTTGTCCCCTCCCCTGCCTGCCCCCTCCCCGCTCGGCCCCACCATCACACCCCTCTTCACCCCCTAGGCCCCCGCTGGCTTGCTGCATCCCTCCTAGTCAGTCCCCCACCCACCACTTGCCTCCTTTCACCTCCTCCCTCCCCTACCAGAAACCCCCATGCCCGCCCCTAGAAGCCCTGATGGCTCACTGCTCGCCCTGCCTGCCCCCACTCCTCTGCCCGCCCACTTGGCCATCTCCCCGCACCCCCCCTCGCCCGCTCGCCTCGGCCCCTCCACCACTGCCCGCCTGCTCCTCCCGCTGGGGGAGAGTGGGGCCGCGGGCGGGCATGCCGCCCTCCCCGCAGCGCTCCTCCGGCCGGGGGAGAGCGGGGCATGCCGAACCGCTCAACCGCCCCCGCGGGCCGCACAGTAAGCATGCACGGGCCGCATGTGGCCCGCGGGCCATATGTTGTGCAGGCCTGCTTTAACGCATCACTCCCTTAGAATCATAGAATCATAGGACTGAAAGGGACCTCGAGAGGTCATCTAGTCCAGTCCCCTGCACTCACGGCAGGACTAAGTATTGTCTAGAACATCCCTGACAAGTATTTGTCTAACTCGCTCTTTAACATTTCTAATATGTAGATTCCACAACCTCCAGCCCCGCAGGAGGTGCCGCGGCTCCAGGGGGGTTGAAAATATTTACCAGAGCTCTGCTCTGGACAGCTTTGGCTGAATTTAATCCCTGGGTTCACCCCTTTCATACTGACTTGAGTCTAATCAGTTCTGTACCAAATCTGGTTCACCTGCCACCCCATACCCAGCCTCATCTATATCCAAGTGCCCACCTGAAACAGTTACAAGCAAACAGGCCATAATCTGGAGGGTTTCTGTGTTTTCCATAAAAAAAGGTATCAGGGTCTCTTGCTCCTTCAGCTGCCTCTCCCAGAAGCTGGTCAGACAAGAATCTTAAAAGTGCCACTTTCTTTCAGGATGTTTAAAAGAATTGCCTGCAAGTTACTCAGGATTCACATTCCTGGCTGTAGAATTGATGGGTTGGTGGAAACCTTGATTCACAAATCATCTCAGGTGAGTGGAGAACTTCTACTCTCTGTACTCTGAATGCCCGTTACCAGCTACTGTGCTACATGCAAAGTATCCATGTGCATGGCAGGTGTGAAACGGCTGTATGCCATAGAGGGGTGCTCAGTGCGTTCCCCGCACACACCACCACAACTGGCCTGCACCCATCCCCAGCGAGGTGCTTCCATTGACTGATGGACAAACACCCAGCTGGGTGCTTTTGCTTGGGCATAAAATAACTATTTTGACTTATGTAAAAAACAAAACGTTAATTTGAAGGGGGTGTGACGGGGCTTTCCTGCCCCGCACTAGCCCAGGCAATGTCAGGCCTGTGGGATTGGCAGCGAAAGTCCCGCCTCCTCGGCAGGACTGGGCATGCGCCAAATGCTCTGAGAGTATAAAAGGGAGAAGCCCAGCTCATTCTGGGGTGTCAGCTGTGGACGGATGACCTGTCTGGGAAGCTCCTGTGGAGGACCAGCCACAGCCCCTGACTGCGCCGGGAATCAGAGCCTCCCCAAGCCCCCAGGAACCTCGACAACTGGAGGAGTCAGAGGAGGCAGCCGGCTCCACTACCCACAGGGAGCCTGAAGGTTCGTGGGAGACCCCGATGCAGAGGCAGGTAGGAAGTGACCCAGGGAGGGTGACGGAGTGGTATCTCCCACCTGGGAAACCTCAGCGTGTTTAGGTAGCCCCCCTCTCCCCCCCCCACTGAGTCAGTGGCAAGGTGCTACGTCACTGTTAGGGCCCTGGGTCGGGGCCCGGTGGAGTCGGGTGGGCCTGGGTCCCCCTACTGGGGCTGCCACACCTCTTTGTGTGCGCTCCCCCTTTGGACTTTGGCCACTAGGCCACACTGCCCTATACGGCAGGGCTGCTTTATAGACTGTAACCATTAGGCCGTGCTGCCCCGGCCCCGGGGGCAAAAACCCTCACATGGGGGAAATTTGGTTTTTAAGTCACTTATGTATGCTGGGCCATATCCCATCTGGTGTGAATGGGCATAGCTCCCGTGAAGTCAATGGGGCTATGCTGATTTACATCAGCTGAGAATCAGTCCCCCTCTTTTCAAAAGGAATCAGGGTTTGTTTTTACATAGTAATTATTGTTTGAATGCTTTAAATCCCAGCATCAGCTGGTCCTTCTAGCTCCCCAAGCCACCCGTGCTGCTGCTGTCACTCCAGGGCTGCTGGTGGAGGGATGTGTCTTCGGGCTGGTCTACACCAACCCCCCAATTCGAACTAAGATACGCAACTTCAGCTACGTGAATAACGTAGCTGAAGTCGAAGTACCTTAGTTCGAATGAAAAAGCACTTACCCGGGGTCCACACGCGGCGCGCAGGCTCCCCCATCGACTCTGCCTACTCCGTTCGTCGAGCTGGATTACCAGCGTCAACGGCAGAGCACTTCCTGGTTCGATTTATCGCGTCTAGACAAGACGCGATAAATCGAACCCAGAACATCGATCCCGCGCCTCCGACCAGACGCGTAAGTATAGACGTACCCTTCTAATTCAGCACATATCCACCATCCTTTCACTTCCTCTGCTCCTCTCTTGCCAGCTGCATCCATTGTCAAGATCCCCCACCTGTAGATTTTCAACAAGCAGCCCCGTTCTCAAAGCCCTGGCTATGCCCATGGAAAGGTGACTCTCTATTCACCAGGTACAGCTAAAAACTATATCGTGTGCAAGGCTATTCAACACCAACCTATATTTTAAAATCACTGAAACATGCAACAAACCTGAAAATGCAATGATAACGACTAAATGCCCAGGCAACGGCTCAATGGCGCATACTCCTTTAGACCTTCTGGAAGGGCCACATCTGTCTTTGCCTGTCGCACACTGAATCTGCTCGAGTCGCTACAGCTTTGCATTTTTTTAATGTAAGTTTTCTTGTATGTAGTGACTCCTCCCTGTGGTTCACTCCTTTCTCATTGGCTAAATCATAGGAACAGGGTGGAGAACAGGATTTAGTGTCCTTAACTAAACAGCCTGTTTCTCTGGCCAGCAAATGCAGAATAATAATTTTTAAAAACCTTGGAAGAAAGGTCAATAAATCACTCATTTCTGACTCCACACATTCATTTCCTCGTAACTCTGCACAGTGCTAGTGTTAAGACATGACTTGGCAGGCTCTGTATACGAAATCTCTTTCATTGGCTATGTTGTTGTTTTTGTGATGTGCAGCTGTATAAAGCACGAGATACAGGCCTTGTCCCGGAGAACGTGCAGTCTATGAAATGGACGTGACAAAACAAGATACATGGGGAAACCCACAGGAGGTATAATGTTATTTTGAATGCTCTGCTACAACCTTTGATCCCACAGTATTGCATATAGCAGTATACACAGAGTATATCTCTGCATAGTGTGTCTGTATTACATTCAACAAACTATGTTAAAAGAACATTAAGGTTGCAAAGTCAAGCACTCAGAAATTAGGAAAAGCCAGAATTCAGGTTGCCCCTTCAACCTTAAGTGAGCCCCCTAATGTCCCCCAGTGAGCCCCCTAATGTGTTTGTATTAGGATACAGTCTTTAATTACATGAGCACATCCTATTTTGTCCTGAGGACCCTCTGCCTCCTTCAGTGCACAGGATGGATGGTGTCTGTGATGGGCTCCCCCTGGGGTGCCACCTGGAATTGGGGTACCACTGAGCCCTCTGACCCACCGCCTAGACTCCCTCTCACACTGTGCTGCTGTGACAAGTTGCAAAGCCCTCCAGCCTGCACTTCCACCAGCATTCACATGGGTAGGGACACACCCAGGTGCAGTCACATGCAGGCTCTCTAACCACCAGCATCCCAGCCTAGGACCCCAGAGCAGTACCGTCCTGCCCTCGTCAAATCTGGCCAGTACATGGGTTTAATACCCGGTCTGCATCTCCCTCAATATGAAGAGGACCATGCACGCTTGTGGTAACCAACCTGAGATTTTCCCCAGACACCTTAGTCAAACGTACACTGGCTTGGATTAAAACATAAAATAAATTTATTAACTACAAAAGGATAGCTTTTAAGTGATAGCAAACAGATCAAAGCAGATTACCTAGTAAATAAACAAAACTGCAAACTGAGTTTAACACACTAAATAGGTAGGATATGAATTAGGAAATTCTCACCCTGAGTGATAAATGGACTGGCAGATTCTTAAGGGACAAGCTGCCTTTGCTTTGCATCTTGGGTTTCCCAGGTTTTCATACACAGGCCTTTAGCCTGGGACCATCACTTCCCTCTGTTCAGTCTTTGTTTCTCAGGTGTTTCCAGGTGTGTTGTTGTAGGGAGAGTGAGGTCATGATGTCATTCACCCCTTTTATATCTTCTTCCCACTTGCTGGAAAGCTCTTTTGCGGTGACCTGGGTCAAGCAGTTTTCATTGTGTAGTGCTATCTCTGAGAGCTTTCTATTGTATGCAGTTCCTGGGTTAATCCTTGTGCTTGTGTGCATTTCCTCAATAAGCCATTAACATTGTTTGGCCTTTTTACTGTTGTACCTAAAAGGCTGCTTGTGGGTGTTTTCAACCTCACAACATATTTCAGTAACACATACATAGCCAAACTTCATAACTTCACAAACGATGACACAACATACAATCCAATGAGATATTAATGTCATTTTGGAATGACCCCTCACAAGGCATACTTTGTCCTAATTACATGACAATGGTGAATATTGGAGTGCCGGGGTGTCAGTGTCAATATTTCCTTTTATCCTCAGCATTTAATGTGTGGCTCAGGAATTGATTTACCCCGAATCATCCAAACCCTGCTCTGAATACGGAATGATGAAGGGAAATTTCTGTGGTGCTGTCTGTCACCATAGCACAAAGTGCTTCACAAACTTTAATGAACATAGCTTCACAACACTGCTGTGAGATGAGTGGGTATTATTGGGGAACTGAAGCGTAGAACTGTCAGTGTCCACTGATTTTGGGTGGCTAGTGAGAGACAACTAAGGTACTTGGCATTTTCAAAGCACTAAAATATTCAGAGCACGGCTCCCATTAACTTCAGTTGCAGTTGTGAGTGCTCGGCCCTTCTGCAAATCTGGTCCACGTTATCTCATATTGGACAACCAGAAATTGAGGAGCACACAACTAGTGACCATCTGCGAACAGTCTGGTTTAAGTGACTTGCCCAGAATCACACTGCAACTCTGTAGCAAAGCCCGGCATGGAATCCAATTCTCCAGGGCCTCATTCGATCACCTTAACCTGCAATCCCGTCTCATTCACCACAAACCTTCCAGCTCCTGCAACAAATGAGGCTGTTACTACACAAACAAGATACATCCCCTGAGCACCATCCATCCTGTCCACTGCATGAGGCAGGGGAAAAAACATGTAATTAAAGACTATCATAATGTACATGCACAGGGAATGGGGGGAAATTGAGGATGAACAGACATTTCCCAACTTCTGAGTGCTTGGCTTTGCAACCTTAATAATGTTCTTTTAACGTAGGGGGCTTTTTTTTTTTTGCATGTAATATAATCTAGTTTATTAAAGTTACGCCAGAAGCTCTCAGTTTAACAGGAGTTTAAAGCCTTTAGTTGGTAAAAATCTCATTAAAAGGACAAGAGACAAAATGTTGAATGTAAACTTTGACTAGTAATTGAATCTTTCATGGTGGTTTGATGAAAAATGGGCAGATATAAAGACACAATAATAAGAGTTCCAAAAATATCGATTTGGAGGCATTTTAATGGGATTCTCTCACCTTTCTGTGGACCTCTGTTGCCAGAAATCTGAAGGTCTTTCCAGGAACAGGAATGACAAATTGCATTTGTTTGAAAACAAGACACAATTCTCTGTCAATGATGAGCTGGAGGTAAATGCTTGGAACTGGTACAGATTCAGAGCCCTGTGGGCGCAGGGGTCTGCTGCCCAATTCTCAGGCTGGGTTTGAGGCCAGAGGTAACATCCTGGCTCCACCGAAGTCAGTGGGAGGTTTGCCATTGTAACCTGTCTTTTAAATCGGCTTCTGTACCCAATGACTGGAAGATAGCTAATGTAACGCCAATATTTAAAAAGAGCTCTAGAGGTGATCCCGGCAATTACAGACCGGTAAGTCTAACATCCGTACCGGGCAAATTAGTTGAAACAATAGTAAAGAATAAAATTGTCAGGCACATAGAAGAACATAAATTGTTGGGCAAAGTCAACATGGTTTCTGTAAAGGGAAATCATGCCTTACTAATGTATTAGAGTTCTTTGAAGGGGTCAACAAACATGTGGACAAGGGCGATCCAGTAGACATAGTGTACTTAGATTTCCAGAAAGCCTTTGACAAAGTCCCTCACCAAAGGCTCTTGCGTAAATTAAGTTGCCATGGGATAAGAGGGAAGATCCTTTCATGGATTGAGAACTGGTTAAAAAACAGGGAACAAAGGGTAGGAATAAATGGTAAATTTTCACAATGGAGAGGGGTAACTAGTGGTGTTCCCCAAGGGTCAGTCCTAGGACCAATCCTATTCAACTTATTCATAAATGATTTGGAAGAAGGGGTAAACAGTGAGGTGGCAAAGTTTGCAGATGATACTAAACTGCTCAAGATAGTTAAGACCAAAGCAGACTGTGAAGAACTACAAAAAGATCTCACAAAACTAAATGATTGGGCAGTAAAATGGCAAATGAAATTTAATGTGGATAAATATAAAGTAATGCACATTGGAAAAAATAACCCCAACTATACATACAATATGATGGGGGCTAATTTAGCTACAACTAATCAGGAAAAAGATCTTGGAGTCATCGTGGATAGTTCTCTAAAGATGTCCATGCAATGTGCAGCGGCAGTCAAAAAAGCAAACGGGATGTTAGGAATCATTAAAAAAGGGATAGAGAATAAGACGGAGAATATCTTACTGCCCCTATACAAATCCATAGTGCGCCCACATTTTGAACACTGCGTACAATTGTGGTCTCCTCATCTCAAAAAGGATATACTGGCATTAGAAAAGGTTCAGAGAAGGGCAACTAAAATGATTAGGGGTCTGGAACGGGTCCCATATGAGGAGAGATTAAAGAAGGTAGGACTTTTTAGCTTGGAAAAGTGGAGACTAAGAGGGGATATGATAGAGGTATATAAAATTATGAGTGGTGTGGAGGAAGTGAATAAGGAAAAGTTATTTACTTGTTCTCATAATAAAAGAACTAGGGGCCACCCAATGAAATTAGTGGGCAGCAGGTTTAAACAAATAAAAGGAAGTTCTTCTTCACACAGCGCACAGTCAACCTGTGGAACTCCTTGCCTGAGGAGGCTGTGAAGGCTAGGACTATAACAGGGTTTAAAAGAGAACTGGATAAATTCATGGAGGTTAAGTCCATTAATGGCTATTAGCCAGAATGAGTAAGAAATGGTGTCCTTAGCCTCTGTTTGTCAGAGGGGGATGATGGATGGTAGGAGAGAGATCACTTGATCATTACCTGTTAGGTCCACTCATTCCGGGTCACCTGGCATTGGCCACTGTCGGTGGACAGGATACTGGGCTGGATGGACCTTTGGTCTGACCCAGTACGGCCTTTCTTATGTTCTTATGAGGCGCTGCCGCTGCGCTTCCCACCCCCACCCGCCAGGCTTGCAAGCCTGGGGCGGGGGTGGAGGGGAAATGCAGCGCGCCTGCGGGAGGAGGCAGGGGCGGGGATCTGGGGAAGGGGTGGAATGGGGGTGGGGCCGGGGGTAGAGTTGGGGTGGGGTGGGGGGCGCGAGCACCCACCGGTGCCGACTAAAGTCGGTGCCTATGTCTCTCTCCCCAGCTACCTGTGGATGCGTCTGGATGGGATCTGGAGAGCTGCATGGTCTGCAGGAGACTGTTTAACTCTAAGAGTAACCACCCTAGGGAAGTGTCTGAGCCTCCCCATCAATCCTGCAGATGATTTGACCCCAAAGCTTCGAACGGCTGAGTCTGTCTTTTGTGTCCAATGGGGCTCATGTGGTTTTGAAAGATAATATGCCATGTTTTTAGTTGGCCTGGAATCCAATCTGCTGGCAATGGAAAAGGACTAGCCTCTGGAATAGTGTGCGTGGAGGCTTGGGGGAAGCTGGGCTGGGCCCGGGTAGCTATGGGACCTGCTGCAACTGTGGCCAGCACCCTCCACAGAACAGCCCACCCGTCTCCCATACGATGTACATGCCCCAGCCACCTGAGTCTTCTTTCTTTGATGATATTTTCTAACATGTCTCGCTCCGTCAGCTCCCTTAATTGGGACTTTATGGGTGAGACAAGCTATGCGAGTGTTGTCAAAGTATAAGAAAGAGACCCACCCGTCACGTAAGATCTGCTTACCATTAGCAGCTCACCGTGCCTGCTTTTTGATCCTGTGTCCATTTCTGACCAAGTGGGAGGTTGCTACATAGCAGGACGCCCTCTCTCTCCTTTCTCCTGGGCACAGTTTTTCCTTGTCCTTTTTGATCAGATGCCTTTTCTGATTCCTGATTGTTTGAGGAAGTCTCTCTGGCTCATCCATCTCTTCTCTGTCAGATGGTTGATTGTTAGTATTACCTGTATTAGCAGAGTGCAGCCAAGCAGCTCAGGGCTCCATTGCGCTGGGTGCTGCACAATCACAACGGAGAAAGTCTACACTCAAAACAGACAAAGAGTGTGAGAGGAAATTGAGGCACAGAGAGGGGATGTGACCTTGCACCAGTCACCCAGAAGATTGGGGCACAGCTGGGAACAGAACCCAGCTCTCCTGATGAATCCAGCCAGGGCTGCAAGCAGGGAATGTTTCACTTATTAAAGGCAGGCAAATAATTATTTGCAGATGTCATTCAACAAATACTTTTGAAGCAATGGATCTGAGAAATGCTGGCAAGTTTGAAGGCAATATGCAAACAGAGGCCAAACTCATCCACTCTGTTGCTCATGGATGACTCGGCCGGCTCTCCTGGGGGAAAAGCGCAGCTGATGAGCACAGCTAGCCATCCTGCACAGGCTCAGCGTCCATCTAAGGGGGCAGGGATGGTTAGAAAGCTTTGCTGAATTAGCCAAACCTATGAGACTCCCACCCTTGATCCTTATTCGTCCCCACAATCATCTAGCCATCCCTATGGACCCCCCTCCCTCATACCCTTACCTACGGTACTGTGGTAACGTCCCTTGGGAGAAGCAGCAGTTTGCTAATCCGCCCCAACATCTCCAGGGCATAGCCTGGTGGTTTCATTCCCCCAGATTCCCTGTGGGATAGCCACATAGTTCCCCCACGTCCTTTAAAAGGCCCCACAGCTGAACACAGCCAAGCAGCTTCTGGATCCGGTTCCTGGGGGAACCCAGCCCACGGTGAGATATGAACGGAGGGCTGGCCCGGCTGTGCTGCCCTCAGAAGAGGGGAGGGGAGAGAAGCCCACGCTGGACAAGGACATGGGGTCGAAAGCAAGGCAGGTGGGTGGAAGAATGGCTGGGCTTTCCTGGCTCCCGCTGGGAATATTTTGAATCTCAGGAGAGGGTTAGGTTTGGGGATGTTTGATGCTCTGGGGAGGGAGACATTTTCCACACAACAGCACAGGGTAGAGCAGGGCCCCTCTTGCAGGGGCATCTGGGGACAAGAGCAGATGTGTAATAAATGCTGGCAGCAGCCGCAGCAGGGAGTGCCACACAAAGGTGCCTGCCACTGCTTGGCTGCTCCATGTCTACATGGCTCCTCCACACCAGCGCAAACTCTGGTGCTCCTTTTCCCCTCTGGCCAACCATAGAGGAGCTGGACCCAGGCAGCCTGAGCCACCCACTCTGGCAGTCCCCTCTCTGGCCTGGGTGAGAGGACCCCAGGCATCACAGAGGAGATGGCTACCTTGACAACAGGCTCCAGGTCTGATGCCAACTCTCCCCTCCTCCATGAGACGGAGAAGGAGAGAGGGAGTGTGAAGAGGCAGGGGAGGCACATGGGGACAGGGGTCACTGGGAAGCAGAAGCATGGGGAGTGACTGCTTTAAAGCAGGGCATACATGAGGGGACTCACAGCCCATTAACCTTGTGTTATAAGTGGCAGCTGTGCAAACCAGGAAAGAGGCGCATGAAACATCAGCTCACACGAGCCATGGTGAGTTGGAATGATTGATCCTTTAATCTAAACAAGGCATCTTTGATTGCACAGTAGTTTTCACAATACACAGAAAAATATACGTCACAGATATAGATGAATACACATTCCCACCTTATTAGAAATCATTGGAAGACAAAACCAGAGAAGAGCTGAAAAATACAACCTGAGGTCACTACATTCAGATTGATTACATTGCTATAAATCGCTATGCTGATGGCTAAGTCTTGCCTACATTTCTCTGCAGGCCTGGCGAGGGGATGAGAGCTCTCCACTCTCAAAATAAGTGCACAGTAATATGTGCTATATACCACAGTAAATAATCCACTTTATTTAAACACTTGGGTAACTAGTTCCTTGCACGGATGGGTCTGGCAGACAATAACTCTTGTAGTTAAGTGAGCTGCGACGACCCATTTCAAATGAGAACATTTCAAATTCTGTTCTAGCAAGGAAATCTAGTGGCATTTTGGATGAAGACGACAGTTTGCTGAGTTATGCAATTTGGGACATTAGCTGGCAAATGGGCTGCATGCATCATTATTTATGTATTTCAGTAACACCCACACCTCAATCCAGGCAGGGTCCCATTGTGCTAAGCACTGTACAGACGTACAATTAAAAACAGTCTCTGCTCCGAGGAACTTACGTTCTAGAGAGGGACGAGATACAGCAAGGGGTGTAGAACACATCAGGGGAAGGAGAAGAAGGCAAGGATGACAGTAACAGGAACACAAAGAGCTGCCCGTAGTTCTAAGTGCACCATCTGGAGGTTTCCAAGTGTCCAGCCATTATCTGTAGGCAGGTTACCTGGGGCGAGACAGAACAGGGAGCGCTTATGCAGGGATGTGCAGGAGCGGGTAGAGGCTGTGAACTGATTTGGGTTGAGCATTCTACACGCCAGGGACAGCATGGAAGAGGTGTGAACGGCCTTGTGGGAGAAGCGGGTGAAAGAAGCTGCCATTGTTGTCAGAGTGAAGGGGGTGGATGGCTCATAATGCAGGGGGACGAGCCACTGGATAAGCAGAGAGGAACTAAGATCCGAAGGGTCTCGAAGGTAAGGAGCAGCAGTTCGTGTCTGATGGGGTGGAGAAGGGGGATGCAGAGGAGTGGGTGGAAGAAGGGATGACCTGATTGAAGCTAGGAAGATAAACTGGGCAGCAGCATTTTGCATGGACTTGAGAGAGCGGGTGGGGGGGCAAGTCCTGGCTGGCAGCTTTGTGCTTTTCATAAATAGTCTTCTTGGTTTGGAGCAGTAGACCAGATGTTTGTACCTTCAATCCAGCACCTGCCGCTTCCAGGTCAAGGCCTTTGTGAAAAGTTACATTTCTCAAAGATTTCAGTGTGGTTCAAAGTAGCTTTGACCACTCTTGGCCTAATCAGCCCTGAAGTCTGACCATATTGAAAACTGGTGGCCACAAGGTGGAGCATGTTAACATACAACACACTAAAAACATTAATATACAGCTGGGGAAATAGGCATTGCTTATATAGGAAGCACACAGAAATGTACCTAGCAGAGGGGGCTTGAGTTTTACAAACCCCACTCTCAGAGCTGTAGCCATCACATATTGTACAACACACAGTCCACAAAGTAAATAAGAACACTGGGTGCATTTCAAGCTCCAATAAAAGACAAGCGCTTAATTTGCTAAGCTAGCAGTGTTAGCCTTGGCTGTGACTTATTTGTAAGCTCTGACAATATTACAAATGATGATAAATACAACAATGTGAGATAGTGTGTGATATTGGCCTTTAGGCTTCTAGAGTTAACACATACTTAAAAAAACCCCTCAAAGGAATTTAATGTAAACATCTTAGAATTCGTCAACCATTTAGGGCACATTTTATTCCAGTATATCTAGAAATGCGAATGCACTAGTCCCTCATTCCCCAGAGCTGAGCGCAGGAACAGGGAGGGAGGAAGGGGGAGAAAGTAGCTTTAGCCAACTTTGTACTCCCCATATTCTGAAGCTGACACAGTCCCATATGTCTATAGCCTGTTGGAATGGAGAGGTGTAGGGCTACAATAGTGGGGAAACCCCTTTATGAAGGGATTATTTCCCAGTGTCTGATTTGGCCCCTTTTATTGTAAAGGGGCCTTAGAAGGATGGAGAATCAGTTCCTATTCTGTCCCGTATCTTCTGGCAAGATATAGTTACTCTCTCGCTAGTGATGCTTGCACAGGGGTTGATGGGCAGCTCTGAACAAGCTGAGAGTATAAACTTGCTCAGTAAACCATCTCTAGATATTAGCTACCAACTATGGCAATTACTGTCACTGCTAGAACTGCCTTTCTTTTTAGAAAATGGAAATCAGGACAAGTCTGACTAGATCTGAATTCTAGGGATCTTTTTACCATACCCTTCTGCTTTCCAATTTGGGCAGGGGATGGAGGCGGTGTTCATATCTGTGTTTGCTCTAGCAATGGACAAGGGTAAGGTGTCCACACTGATTTTTACATCATAAGTAGCATTGTGTAACCTGGACCACAACTGTACTTTCTTATGTGTCTCACCACGTGTAGCGCTCCAGTTATTATAGAACTGATTTTGCTTAGTTACAATCAGCTTCATAGACTGGAGAAAAATAACAAAATAGAGTAGAAGTGACGTGCGCCAAACTGTTATTTTGATTGTGTTTTTTTTCCTGTAGTGGACAGCAGTGCTATAACCAATGTGCCAAAGTTTTAGAACATGAATAATCCCATGGAAATCAATGGGACTAGTCACAGGCTCACTTGTTGAAGCCTCTTGCTGAATTGGGGCCTACATACCTCTGTTCAGGATCTCCATGGAGCTTATTTATTTTTAAAGACCTAAGAAGTCTACACCACGTGTCCTCATGTGGCATTAACTGTTTGCATGTTGTCTGCCTTTCAACTCTGAGAAGTAAGGGGAAGTAACTATGCTCGAACGCCCTGCTCTGATGACAGAAGAATACATGAAAGGGAACTCTGCTTACCCAACTGCTAGGAGAGCCTTTTCCTGTTTGCAGTGACAAACCGCACCCTGCCTAAAGGAGAGCTGGTACAGACAACCCAGAGTACTCATTACACACTTTATTACAACCCTATTTGTGCATTTCCACTCCCAAAATTGCCAGTTCCCAAGGTATTCAAAACCAGATGCCTTCACCTTTCCAACAAGCCACCCACTTACCGAAGTGAGGCTCTGTACCTGGAATGTGGCTGGCAGGCGAGGGGCAGGCTGCTGCAGAAGGAGAAAGAATCGATTTACAAAACCTTGGTAATCTCAACATTATAGAAGAGGCAGCAGAGGAAGCGCACCCACAAAAGGGCAGAACCCGTGTGACTTTGCCCTTGAGTCAAAATATAACGTACTAAAGCCACTAGGGGGCACACCCATTATTAGTCAACCACAACAGCACCAATCAGGTTATTTATAGCACATAGGGGCAGTTTTCAGCAAGTTAACTATCTAACAATATTTGTAAGAAGTCACATATACTATTTATGCTATATGAGACAGTAAGCCAGCTATACTCCGGGCATCCTCTGCTGTGTGCTGATTTACAGTATTTCTACTAGCCACAAATCTTACTGATGCATGTTCTTAAATACCAAGAAAATAAGAATTAGCTGCTTGGCTGTGTGCAGATCTCCGTCCGACTTCTACAGCACCTGGAGATGTGGAGCAATCGTATCCTGGGATGGTCAGTGCAACCATATGGACTGGTACATGCTTTGACCCAGAAGCACATTAAGAGCAAGATGGCACCAAGAATAGCTTTCCAACAGATCTCATTTTGTCCCAACCTGAGTCCACATATCCCACAGAATGAAGCATGATGTTGCTGATATCGTCAGCCTTGCTTGTCAGATGAGGCTTATGATGATTCTTTCATCCAGTCCCGGTTCACGCTCTCTGCGTAGCATAAGACACTGTAGTGTGTGCCTCTCCCTTTTCATGATGGCCATCACTGATTCCACACTGCAAAGAGAGCAGGTGCACTAAGGGGCGACAGCCAGAAGTATTTCACCACATTGTACTGCATGTAACCCATGATGAAGCCAAAGGCCACGTCTGTCACGTTGTGTCTGCCCAGCATGACTCTGGAGATGCCCACAATGATAGCCCATAGGACCACCAGGACCCGCAGAGGAATGGCGAGCACCAGGTGGTGCAGGACGAATCTGCACACCATGGCAGCTCTGGTAGCATGGCCTGATGGGAAGGAATATTTGTCCACAGAGATAGTGACAAACATGTCCATCTTGTTCTGAGTGGGACGTCTTCTCCTCACGAGCCCTTTCACCACCGCCACCAGGACTAAATCCAGCACCAAAGCTAGGGGACAAAAACAAAGGGGTCATTTTCCATGTTGTGTGTCATAGAAGTTAACCAGAAATAACCCAGGGATAAATAATGCTGCTATGGAAACCCAGAGTCAAAGTAATAAGCAAACAAAATATTTAGGATGAGCACCAACTCCATCTGCATGATGAAAACACGTATGTGGGCAGAATATAGCATAGGTTTCCTGGCTATGTGTGTATCTGTGTGTACCTACAGCCATCCTAGCGCCATCTGGGGCTAGGTGCAGTACCAGGCCCTTTGCTGTTCCACAGGTAGCCTCCAAACTCACTGGGCCAGATTGTCAGCAGGTGTAAATAAGTCAGCTACTTACTACTACAGAGAACTTTTTCCTGGGTGTCTGGCTGGTGAGTCTTGCCCACATGCTCAGGGTTCAGCTGATTGCCATATTTGGGGTCGGGAAGGAATTTTCCTCCAGGACAGATTGGCAGAGGCCCTGGAGGTTTTTTGCCTTCCTCTGCAGCATGGGGCACAGGTCACTTGCTGGAGGATTCTCTGCATCTTGAAGTCTTTAAACCATGATTTGAGGACTTCAATAGCTGAGACATAGGTGAGAGAATTATTGCAGGAGTGGGTGGGTGAGATTCTGTGGCCTGCATTGTGCAGGTCAGACTAGATGATCATAATGGTCCCTTCTGACCTTAAAGTCTATGAGTCTAGCTCCTTCAAAGTCAAGGGAGCGTCATCAGTTTACACCAGCTGAAGATCTGGCTCATTGTGCCCCGGTGCTTTTGTCCTCTGTGGAACATTTACGCTCACCATTCAACTCAGGGCTCCCACAAATCCCTTTTTCAGAAGGGATGAAAGGATTTCTGTTCTAAACTGTTACCTCCTTTCCTAGCTCTAGATTCATACTTACACATCACAATGGGTTACCTAGGGAGGTGGTGGAATCTCCTTCCTTAGAAGTTTTTAACGTCAGGCTGGGATTAGGTCCTGTTTTGAGCAGGGGGTTGGACTAGATGACCTTCTGAGGTCCCTTCCATTCCGGATATTCTATGATTCTTTGATTCTATGAATGCACATTTAAGACCAACAGAAAACAGCTCATTTTCAGTATCATTCTTTGGCAGGCCAGGAGTTGCCAGGATAGGATGGTTTATACATAAAGAATGCCTCTTCTCCCACCCTGAGATCCTCTTCATTCCCGCTCTTCCTTCCCTCCTTCACAAGTCCTACAACAGATACCATTCTTTCATCAGAGAACCTGAGCTATTCCATGGAGAGCTTGACCTTCTGGCTTCAGCCAGCATGAGCCTCCCTGTCCCTGCTAGCTTGAAAGCAAGAGAATGACCTTGTGACCTGTATTCTGGCACTCTGAACTACAGAGGATATGGCAATGCAAGAGCTTGCGGTCAATTCAAACAAGCATGGACGAGTTCCTACTATCCCAATGACCCTTCAATCTTTTCAAGTGAGCAGGCATAGCAGTCCACTGTGTTTATACAATGGGCAATGGCACAGATGGCATCAGTTCCTGGGCTGTTGCTACTGAAAAGGAAATTGGCAATAAAGTGGTGATGAAAGTGGTTTGCAGGCATCGCAAAAACACCACATAATTTGGGATAAAAGGCAGTCTCCAACTGGGAGGGTCTGGAAGCTGTAATACCAGGGCGTGCTGAAGGCTGGGATTCAGGTGCACTGGCACAACTGAGCGACTCAACCAAGACTATGATTAAGGCTGCATGTCTGTCACGGGGACCATGGAAATCATGGATTCTGTGACTTTCCATGACCTCCGTGACTTCTGCAGCAGTCGGTGCAGCTGGCTCCGGGGCTGCCGGAGCTCTCAAGCAGCCCTGGGGCCAGCAGCAGTTTGGGTGTGGGAAGGGGCTCCGGGGGTTGGGATGCAAGGCAGCGCTTACCTCGGGGGGCTCCCTGGAAGTGGCTGGCATTTCCCTGCGGCTCCTAGGCGGAGGGGCCAGGGAGTTCTGGTGCACTGCCCCGCCTGCAGACACCATCCCGGCAGCTCCCATTGGCGGAGATTCCCGGCCAATGGGAGAGGTGGAGCCAGCGCTCATGGCGGGAGCAGCACGCTGAGCCCCCCTGGCTTTCCCTTCCTCTAGAAGCTGCAGGGACATGCTGGCCACTTCCAGGGAGCTGCACGGAGGTGGGTAGGGAGCCTGCCAACTCCACCAACCCTCCACCACCAGCACCAGTAGGGGTCCCGGGCCATGTGCCGCCACTTGCCTCCCCCCCAGCAATAGTGGGGGGTCCAAGACTATTGCAACAGCACCTGCAGCCTCCCCAGCCTGCCCCCCCCCCATAACTCCCCCAGCCCAAGTTTTAATTAGGGGTATACAGTACAAGTCATGAACAGGTCATGGGTTGTGAATTTCTGTTTTCTGCCCGTGACCTGTCTGTGACTTTCACTAGAAATATCCGTGACTAAAACGTAGCCTTCCCTTAACTGTGATTACATGCTGAGGTATAGGCAGCTGGCATAGCTGGCATCAGCTCCTGGTCTGCTGCTACTGAAAACGAAAGCGGCAATAAAGTGGTGATGAAAGTGGTTTGCCTGAATTGATCATGAGTCAGAATCCCTAGACTGGCCCCTCTGGTAGGACTCTGCCATGACGAGGGAACCGTGCAGATGCAGGAAGAGCTGGCAGCCAGCCTGCTGAAGCTCTCACTGCGGCAGCAGCTTTGGCAGATCCCCATGGGGCCAGGGTTGCATGGCACACTGATTGCCCAGCCATGCTGAGTGCAGCCCCTGCAAAGGGAGGCAGGGCCCTGGGAAGCTGGCAGAAGAGTGGCACGGCCGGGATACCAGCCCAGATCAGCGCTGGCTAGGATATGCCCTGCTGGGTGACTTGCCCCAGCCTGGGCTCTCGGGAAGCAGCTCTCAGGGCGGGTGACGGGGTGTGTGACTCAGCCTCTCCCCTGCCCGCTGCTCTGAGCAGCCTGGGCCCCGAGCCAGCCGCGATGAGAGGGGAGGGGAGGGGAGAGGCGCCCCGGCCCCCGGCCCCTCACCGAAGAGCAGGTTGAGCAGCACCTCGCGGCCCGCCGGGCTCTCGCTGCGGCCCAGCCCATACAGGGTGCCCGCCAGCCAGGGCACGCCGTGGCCGGACACCTCGAGGAGCCGCAGGAGGGGCCTGGCGCTGCCCCAGGCCGAGCGCTCCCCGGCGCACACGCCCAGCTGCCGGGAGAAGCGCAGGTCGGCGGCCAGGAGCGAGCGCAGCGCCACGGCCGCGCAGGACGGGCTGGCGACGGGCGCGGCGCGGCGGGACGGGCTGGGGACTGGCGCGGCGCGGCGGGACGGGCTGCTCCGGGGGCTGGGCATGGCGGCAGGGCACCGACCCGTCCTGTTCTCCGCAGCGCCGGCCGCCTGCTTCCGCTTCCGCCTGCCTCACGTGACTCCGCGGCCTCCTCCGGTCACCATGGGAACCAGGAGGGGCCCCACCCGCGGGGCGGCATGGGCGGGCCGCGGGGACTCCGCCCAGTCCTTCCCCATGGGGTGGGGTTGGAGGGCGGCTCCTTCCGACCAGTTGAGGCAGAGCAGGGTGGGTGAGATTGGAAGGGGCCGGGGGACTCTTATGCTGCAGGGCAGAGTGGATGGGGTCCTACCCCAGGGGGTGGGGCAGGGTGTTGTAGAGAAAAGCTTGCAGAGGTCTCACACCTTTGTGTCAACTGTCCCTAATGGGCCATCATGATGATCACTTCAAAAGTTTTGTCCCCTGCTGATAATAGTCCCTCTTAATTAATTAGCCTCTTACAGTTGGTATAGGTACTTCCACCTTTTCATGTTTCTCTGAAAGTATAAATATCTTCTTACTGTATGTACCATTCTATGCATCCGATGAAGTGGGACTTGGGGGGAGGGATAGCTCAGTGGTTTGAGCATTGGCCTGCTAAACCCAGGTTGTGAGTTCAGGGGATATGGGGCAAAAATTGGGGATTGGTCCTGCTTTGAGCAGGGGGTTGGACTAGATGACCTCCTAAGGTTCCTTCCAACTCTGAGATTCTATGATTCTATGACTGTAGTCCACGAAAGCTTATGCTGAAATAAATTGGTTAGTCTCAGAGGCCTTGGCTACACTCACGAGTTACAGCGCAATAAGCCCGCCCCCCCCGCAACCATTGTCCCAAAACTCTTTGCCTTGTGCCCCCATGTCACCTCCTGCCCACTTCCCCCAATATCCAGTTTCTTATCGCCCACACCAGCTGCCTCCAACACCTGTAGCTTCACCACCCAGCACTGGAAACTATGACCCTTACCCACTGCACTCAACCCCCATCCCAAATTATAGACATCCTGAAGTGCAGCACTCACTGCACAGCACTCCAGACAAGAAGGCCGAGTATGAAAGCAGGACATACCATAACCTGTGATTGAACCGTTCCCCACACTACCCGCCACCCCCTTGCCATTTCTGTTTCACAAGCACTTGTGTTTCTTTTTAATATATGTGTTTTCTCTTTAAAAAATGGATTCTTTGGATTTGCAAATAGTCTTTATTATTGCATAAAGTAAAAGATACCTTAGCCCAGGAAAGAAACAGGCAACACAAGTCAGCTTAGCAAACACAAATCAGTTTAGCAAAGACAGATTCCTAATAACATTGGAACTACTTCACTTCAGGGCCGTGCAGGGCAGTAGACATTACTGATGGTTTTCAGCCTCAAATTGCTCCTTCAAGGCATCCCTAATCCTTGCAGCCCACGCTGGGCCCCTCTAATAGCCCTGCTCTCTGGCTGTGCAAATTCAGCCTCCAGGTGTTGAACCTTGGAGGTCCATGCCTGAGTGAACATTTCACCCTTCCCTTCACAAATATTATGGAGGGTACAGCATGCGGATATAACCGCGGGGATGCTGTGTTCGGCCAAGTCCAGCTTCCCATCTAGAGATTGCCAGTGGCCCTTCAAACAGCCAAAAGCACACTCCACAGTCATTCGGCACCGGCTCAGCCTGTAGTTGAACCGTTCCTTGCTGGTGTCAAGGCTCCCTGTGTAGGGTTTCATGAGCCACGGCATTAAAGGGTACGCGGGGTCTCCAAGGATCACAATGGGCATTTCAATTTCCCCTACCGTGATCTTCCGGTCTGGGAAAAAAGTCCCGGTCTGCATCTTCCGGAACAGGGCAGTGTTCCGAAAGATGCGTGCGTCATGCACCTTTCCGGGCCAGCCTGCGTTAATGTCAGTGAAACGCCCATGGTGATCCACAAGCGCCTGGAGAACCATGGAGAAATACCCCTTCCAATTAATGTACTCGGATGCTAGGTGGGCTGGTGCCAGAATAGGAATATGCGTCCCATCTATCGCCCCTCCGCAGTTAGGGAAACCCATTTGTTCAAAGCCAGCCACAATGTCCTGCACGTTACCCGGACTCACGGTTCTTCTGAGCAGGATGTGATTAATGGCCCTGCAAACTTGCATCAGCACGATTCTAACGGTTGACTTTCCCACTCCAAACTGGTTCGCTACCGATTGATAGCAGTCAGGAGTTGCAAGCTTCCAGATTGCAATAGCCACCCGCTTCTCCACTGTCAGGGCAGCTCTCAATCTCATGTCCTTGCGCCGCAGGGCGGGGGCGAGCTCCTCACACAGTCCCATGAAAGTAGCTTTTCTTCTGCACCCACTGCTCGTCATTCCAGACTTGCATGATGATGTGATCCCACCACTCTGTGCTGGTTTCATGAGCTCAAAAGCGGCGTTCCATGGTAAAAAGCATGTCCGTGAATGCCACAAGCAAGTTTGCGTCGTATGCGTTACGCGACTCGATATCCTCATCGGACTCCTCACTCTCACTTTGGATCTTAAGGAAGAGCTCGACTGCCAAACGTGATGTGCTGGCGAGACTCGTCAGTATTTTCCTCAACAGTTCAGGGTCCATTTCCCGCGGACCGAAACGGAACACAGATCGCGTGCCAAATGTGGATGGAAACACAGGGATTGCTGGGATGCGAAGCGATGCATCATGGGGCGTTGGGACAGGACCTAGAATGCACTGCACTCCACGCCCCCTTCCCACAACCCACGGCACCAGAATGGGAAGAGGTGTTCTGTGGGATACCTGCCCATACGGCACTGCTCCCAAAGCCTCTGCAAGTGCTGCAAATGTGGCCACAACAGTGCGCTGGCAGCTGCCAGTGTGGACAGGCTGCAGCGCTTTCCCTACTCAGCTGTACGAAGACGGGTTTAACTCACAGCGCTGTACATCTGCAAGTGTGGCCATAGCCTTAGTGTAGACCAGGCCTTAGAAGAGCTGAGAAGTGGTGGGCCATTCCATGCTGCCATCCAAGCTCCCTTGAGGCTTTCATCCACTTTCTGCTCTGCCTGGAGCTGCTCCCTTGATGCTGGAGACATTAGTTTCTTGCTGGGTTGTGGACTTCGGCTTGGTCCCACTGGAAGCTATGCAGGTGATGGGAGTGTCTCCGTCAACTGTGAACCTCTCTCCGCTGGTGCACTAGGTGGTATTTCAGGCTCCGGTTGAGCCTCTTGCACCAGTTTAGCTGCTGCAGCAGCTGCAGGCTCTGTGGCGCCCTTTGGTGCTGGCTCCCCTGACTCTGGTGGGGATGCAGGCGCAGGCTCTGGTGCTGGCTTCTCTGCCAGTTCCGCTCCTTGGGTTGGTTCTGGCTGGGTCCCAGGAACTGGATCTACAACTGTTGCCATAGAATCTGGGGTCTGGTTCCACCACCTCTGACTGGGTCCCTGGGCCTGTGGTATCAGGGGACATAGACTGGGTCCCTGTAGAAAGCTCAGGAATGGAGTTAGGTGTGGAGGCCTGTTTAGCCTGGCTGCGGGTGACCGTCCCCACCCTTTTTGTTAGCCTCAAATGGTTGGCTAAGTCTTCTCCCAGCAGCATGGGAATGGGATAATCATCAGACTGCAAAAGTCCATATCCCTGACCAGCCCTTGTACTGGACAGGCAACTTGGCTGTAGGCAAGTTAAAAGAGTTGACCTTAAAGGGTTGTATCATCACTTGGGCCTCTGGGTCGATGAATTTGGGGTCCACCAGGGATTGGTGGATAGCTGACACCTGTGCTCCAGTGTCTCTCCACGTAGTAATCTTCCTCCCACCCACACTCACAGTTTCCCTTCGCTCTGGGGGTATTTGCGAGGCATCTGGGCCTGAAGGCTCCTGGTGGGACCCTGGGGTGATGAGTTGCAGTCGGCTGGTGCTCTTGGGGCAGTTGGCCTTCACATGCCCCAGCTCATTACATTTAAAACATCGTCCAGCTGATGTGGGCTGGGGCAAGGTGGGTTGTTGGAGAGTAGGGTGGTGGGACGAGAGGGCATCTGGGGTCTCCCTCGCTGTATGGAGGGCTCCTCCTTAACACAAACTATGACTGTATAGATCATTGTTGCAACCACCGTTATATATTTGCAGCAACTATTGTACAAAGGTTGTCATGTGAGGTGTCTATAAAAAGGTTATGACTGGCTGGTTATGATTATGCTGTCTGTATGTGTGTATCATTTTTGTAGTTGAAGTTATGAATATTGGCTATGTACTTGTATCTCAATGCGTTTCAATTCTAAGTAGACTCAGTGAAACATTTGGTCAGCTTCTTGAGAAAGGAATTTGCAAATTAAGTGCCCAATCAAGAAACACTTAACTGACAATGGACCTTGAGAGACTCCAATCCACATCTGAGCTTTCCTGGGAACATTCAAACTAACATGTAAACAATGGTGTTGGCCTGTAAAGAACTGAGTCATGCATGGACATGTGACTTGCCCATGTGACTCCTAACTCCATCTTGAAGCTGTAATTTTGCACAGGAGAACCAAGGGGTTTCTGCCCCAAGGGGTTTCTTCAATCCTGCTTCTTGCCTCTGGAGGAACTTTGCTACAAACTGAAGCTCTGAACAAAGGAATGAATGACCCATCCCAACTGTGGATGTTCTCCAGAGACTTGATTTGAATCTGCAGTTTATTCCATCACTGCTACAAGCCTGATCCAAGAACTTTGCCATTTCTATATGTAATTGATTCCATTTAACCAATTCTAGCTCTCAACTATATCTTTTTCCTTTTATGAATAAACCTTTAGATTTTAGATTCCAAAGGATTGGCAACAGTGTGATTTGTGGGTAAGATCTGATTTGTATATTGACCTGGGTCTGGGGCTTGGTCCTTTGGGATCAGAACCTTTTTTCTTTTACTGGGGTACTGGTTTTCATAACCATTTGTTCCCATAACGAGTGGCACTGGTGGTGATACTGGGAAACTGGAGTGTCTAAGGGAATTGCTTGTATGACTTATGGTTGCCAGCAGGGTAAAACCAAAGTCCTCTCTGTCTGGCTGGTTTGGTTTGCCTTAGAAGTTAAGAAACCCCAGCCTTGGGCTGTAACTTCCCTGCTCTAAGCAATTTGTCCTGAAGTGATACTCTCAGAAGTGTCCCACCAAAGGCAGCATTGTTACAACGGTGGTGGGATGAGAGGGCATCTGGGGTCTCCCTGGCTGTGTGGAGGGCTCCTCCTTGCAAGGTGGGGCCTTGGGCTGACTCCGATGGTGGGGTGTCGCCTTGGGTTGCCCCTTATGGTATCCCACCAACTACAAGCTTTCTTCTTCTCCGCCACCTCCACCCATTTGGCTCCGATCTCCCTCGCTTCGATTACAGTTTTGGGCTTCCCATTTAGGATGTACCTTTCTATTTCCTCAGGAACACCCTCTAAGAACTGATCCATTTGTATTAGGAGATACAGATATTCCAGAGACTTAGCATTTGCTCCTGATATCCAGGCATCCCAATTTTTTTATAATATGGTAGGCGTGCTGGGAAAATGCCATGTCTGGTTTCCACCTTAGGGCTCTGAACTGCTGATGGGCATGCTCGGGTGGTAGCCCCATCCTAATTCTGGCCTTTTGTTTAAAAAGTTCGTACTCATTCATGTGTTCTTTAGGCATTTCAGCTGCCACCTCTGCTAAGAGTCCACTGAGCTGTGGCCTCAGCTCCACCATATACTGGTCTATAGGGGTGTTGTACCCAAGGCAGGCCCTTTCGAAATTTTCTAAGAAGGCCCCTGTATCATCGCCTACCTTGTATGTGGGGAATTTCTTGGAATGGGGAGCGGTACCTGGAGGAGGTCTGCTAGGGCTACCTGGTTGACCCAGCTTAGCCCTTTCCAGCTCTAAGCGCTTCAGCTCCATTTCCGCCTCCAAGTGCTTCATTTCTCTCCTCTCCTCCACCAGGGCCGGCCCTAGCTTTTCGGCCACCCCAAGCAAAAAAAACCGAAACCCACAAGCGCCGCCCCCCCCAACGCCGGACAAAACACCCCCCCCCAAAACGCCGCCCCGCCAAAATGCGGGGGGGGGGGGGCAGTGGGGAGGGCGGCATGCCCATCGCCCCGCTCCCCCTGCCAGTGGGGAGCGCGGAATGCCTGCCGCCCTGCTGCCCCGGCCGGGGCGCCGGCGGGGAGTGGAGCATGCCGGCCTCCCCGCTGCCCTGGCCGGGAGCGGAGCACGCCCGTGGCCCCGCTGCCCCGGCCGGGAGCGGAGCACGCCCGCTGCCCCGGTGGGGAGCGGAGCACGCCGGCCGCCCCGCTGCCCTGGCCGGGGCGCTGGCGGGGAGTGGAGGACGCCGGCGGGGAGCGGAGCATGTCGGCCGCCCTGCTGCCCCGGCCGGGGGCGGAGCACGCCAGCGGGGAGCGGAGCACACCGGCCACCCCGCTGCCCCGGCCGGGGCGCCGGCCGGGAGCGGAGCACGCCGGCGGCCCCGCTGCCCTGGCCGGGAGTGGAGCACGGCCGCTGCCCCGGCCGGGGCGCCGGCGGGGAGCGGAGCACGCCGGCCACCCCGCTGCCCCGGCCGGGGCGCCGGCGGGGAGCGGAGCACACCGGCGGCCCCGCTGCCCTGGCAGGGAGTGGAGCACGCCGGCCGCCCCGGCCGGGGCGCCGGCGGGGAGCGGAGCACGCCGGCCGCCCCGCTGCCCCGGCCGGGAGCGGAGCACGCCGGGCGCCCCGCTGCCCCGGCCGGGAGCGGAGCACGCCGGCGGCCCCGCTGCCCTGGCCGGGAGCGGAGCACGCCCACTGCCCCTGCCGGGGTGCCGGCGGGGAGCGGAGCACGAGGCTGCCCCGGCAGGGGCGCCAGAGGAAAGTTTTTTGTTTTTTTTTAATTTACAAAAAAAATTAAAAACCTTGAGTGCCGCCCCCCTCCAGGTGCCGCCCCAAGCATGTGCTTGGTAGGCTGGTGCCTGGAGCCGGCCCTGTCCTCCACCTCCAAGCACTTTGCCTTTCTCCTCCGCCTCCAAGTGCTTCTCCTCCGCTTCCAAGTGCTTCCTCTCTGCTTCCACCTTCAAGCACTTCATCTCTCTCCTCTCCTCCGCCTCCAAGCACTTCATCTCTAGGAAGAAATTCCTGTCTTCAGCAGTTAGAACTCAGCCTGGGTTAAGGATATCCCTCCATCCTGGCACCTGGATCTTGGGTTGGGGAGAGCTGACCCTTCCCTCCAGGGAAACCTCTGGTCCTCCATCCCCTCCCTGCATTTCTGTCATGGAGCTGGATGTCTGGGCTTGATCTGGGTCTGTCTTCTCCGTGGCTTGCCACTTTGGGAAGACTGGTTGCTCTAGGGTTCCGGTGCCCAACCGCAACCTCATGCTCAGGCTGCCCTACTCTAGCCTAGCTATTTCATTGCCATGAAACTAGAAAAAAACCCTGCTTGTTGGACACCCTGGCTTTACAGGCTGAACCCTTTGCATGCCTGTTCCCCCTCAGGCAGAAGAAAAAAGAAAAGAAAAAAGAAAAGAAAAGAAACCTCCCTGGCTTTGCAGGCTGCCAAAAGGAAAAATGTGTCCTTTTAAAATCCTAAGGTCTGTGCCCCTGGTTCAGAATGATCTCACCGCTCTGCCACCATGTCAAGGCTGATTCCCCACTCTGGCACTTCGAGATGCAGAAGGTGAGGGCTCACAAGGATTCTAAAAATTAATACTTGCCACTCCAGGCTTGTATTAAACTCCCAAGGTTACAGCTTTTCTCTGACTTTGGATTGGTAAATGCTGCCATCATCCAAGTGCAGAACCCTTTTGAGAGCCCAGGAAGGCGCATTTAGGAATGCCTTCCTGTGGGGTGCCCTAAAGCCCTTTCACCCCCTCTCCGGGGAAGAGCTGAGAAAGAAGAAAAGAAATCAGCTGTTGCCACCAGCTAATTAAAGAACATGTGCACAAACCTCTTAAGACAGAATATCTAATTCTGTTCTTAAAAACAGTACATTTTATTAATAAAAAAGAAAGAAAATACATCTGGGAATTTAGGCATTTGCTAGATTTAAAAAAAACCCAAAAAACTACAAGGGTTAAGCACCAAGAATAACTTTCTTGAGGTCCAGCTTAAATATTACAAGCAAAACAAAAAGCACCTGGGTTAGCACAGAGGCGTCCACAAGCCATAAAGAAATAAAATGAGACAAACCTAATCGCATCTTCCTAGACATTTCCTGATCTACTTACATATCTGGGGTTTTAGATGAGTAGTTTGTAGATATGAGTCTGATTATTTTTCATACCTGGGTGTCCATAAAAGGGAGCTACTCCCCACCCCTTCATTTATCACACCTTCTTTCCTAGAATGACTATCCTAGTTCTAGATTCACACTTACCACATCACAATGCACATTTAAGACCAACAGAAAGCAGCTCATTATCAATGTGTCCTAGACACTCCATGTTCTTTGGCAGGCCAGGAGTTGCCAGGATAGCATAGTTTATATGTAGAGAATGCCTCTTCCCCACCCTAAGATCCTCTTCCTTCCCTCCTTTAAGAAGTCCCACAACAGATATAATTCCTTCATGAGGGAGAACCTGGGCTATTCTGTTAAGAGGCTGACCAGCTGGCTTCTTCGGCCAGCATGAGCCCCTCTGGAGAGGAAGGGGTGGTCCCTCAGCCCCTGTCCCTGCTAGGCTGAAAGCAAGAGAATGACCTGGGGACCTGTATTCTGGAACTCTAAATCAGGGCTACAGAGGATATGGTAATACAAGAGCTTGCAGCCGATTCCAACAAGCACTGACAAGTTTCAGACTATCCCAATGACCCTTCAATGTTTTCAAGTGAGCAAGCGTGGCAGTTCATTTCAGCTGCAGGATGGGTGGCACAGGGGTGTGACTCAGTCTCTCCCCTGCCTGCTGCTCTGCCAAGCCCCTGGGCCCAGAGCCAGCCGCTATGAGAGAGGAGAGGCTCCCCACTCCGGCCCCTCACCAAAGAGCAGGTTGAGCAGCACCTTGCGGCCTGCCGGGATCTCGTTGTGGCCCATCCAGTACAGGGTGCCCGCCAGCCAGGGCACGCCGTGGCCGGACACCTCGAGGAGCCGCAGGAGGGGCCTGGCGCTGCCCCAGGCCGAGCGCTCCCCGGCGCACACGCCCAGCTGCCGGGAGACCCGCAGGTCGGCGGCCAGCAGGGAGCGCAGCGCCACGGCCGCGCAGGACGGGCTGGCGACGGGCGCGGCGCAGTGGAACGGGCTGCTCCAGGGGCTGGGCATGGCGGCAGGGCACCCACCTGTTCTGCTCATGCTGTAAATAAAGCAACCCGCTTTCACAATAAGCCAAAAACCAAGCTAATCCTGTTTCAAAACAAGGCCAAAACCAAGCCAATTCCGAAAAGAATCCCAACACGCAGCCTGGGACTGTGGGACCGCTGTGCCCCCCTGACTCTCTCCAGCCAGGGCTGTCTCTCACAATTTCTTGCTCGTGAATGTAGCTCCCTTGCTGGATAATGGTTGTTGATGGGTTATTAACTTGTTTGACATCCGGCTCCGGTGTTGGTTACTTTCTTTGCTGTTGCCTCTGGGGAGCTAATATCTGGCTGATTCCCCAATTGACAGCATGTTTTAGTGACCACCATACAACACAATTCTCATATATGGATAGAGAAATGACTTTCCCCTTTTCCCTGATACCTTACAAGGCATGCTTTATATGCAAGATCACGATTGTATAAAAATGAGGAATATGGGCGTTCCAGGATACTCCCTCAAGGGATAGAATGTTATACTCTACATTTGTGGCACACAATTCTGCACACATTTACATATGCAACAATCTGAAAAGGAGGCCAAACTGAGGTTCCTTTAAAAATATGGCCCTTTATGCCTAAATTTAGGGAACACTTAATATAATATTGCCTGAAGGTTAGAGCAGCACACTGGGTTCTATCTTTGTCTGCGCCACTGATTCATTGGGTTTCCTTAGGCAAGTCATTTAATCTCCCTGAGCCAAATTCATTGTGACATTGTGTTCCAGGTGCTAATCCGCATCCCTCTGCCAATTTCCCACCATCCCTGCCCACTTCTGCTGCCCTCACCCCTAACCAGGCTTCAGTCCTCCCTCCGTCAGCCCAGCTCTGCCCCCCAGCGGTCCTGTGCCCGGCTCTGCACAACCCCACTGCTCGGCTCCTTCCCCCCAGCCGTCCCTGCCTACCCCCGCTCTTTTCCTTTCCCAGCCCGGCTCCTCCCAGCCACCCCCAGCCCAGTTCCTCCGTTCCCCCACTTCCTGAAGTCCTGTGCCCGGCTCTACCCCCATGAGCTTGGCTCCCCGCTCTCCCATCCCATCTATCCAGGGTATTCCCCCCACACACTCTGTTCCTACCCCGGCTCTCTCCTGCTCCCACCGCCTCCTGTCCAGCCCGGCTCTCCCCGGCAAACCCTCCCCTCCCCCCATTCACATGGATGATGCAGAAAGTTTCGCTCCTGGACCTAGATAAGTTGCGGTGCAGCAGTGATTGTTGCTGCAGCCGCCAGCCCGGCTCCTCCCCCCGGCTGCTTTTCATGGGAGACTCTAGAGAGGCCTGGAGAAATGGTAGGATTGTGGCACCATAGAGATACAACATACATGAAACCTCATGTACTGAGGGGGGCGGGAACAAGCCCACCTGGAACCCCACGTTGTGACTCATGGGGCCAGTCCGTGCTCAAGCCCACACTGCCACAGCTTTGCTGCTCCCGTGCCCAAGCTAGCTAGATTCAAGTTAACTCAGGTCTGTGTACATGAGCTACAGTCAATCAGCTTACCTTAGAATACTGAGCTGAGATACTGGGTATGTCTCCACTGCAGTCTTTGGTGATTCCCTTCAGCATCCAAAAACCATCACCCAATTCCCATTTGAAGAAAACACCTACCCTGTATTGTCTTTGTCACAGCTACTTCTCCCTAAATCTGCAGTGCTGCGGTGTCCAGTGAATTGCACCGTTACCTCCAGTGATTCTAATGAGTCACTTGCCTTCTCCCACACCTTTCCTCAAAAGCTAGGAGTTCTTTAGAAAACCCTGCCAGGTCTAGGAAGAGGGGAATGAGCATTTTGAAATATGTTTGAAAAGCGTGATTTGTAATACAGTGCAAAGCACGTTCTTCCCCTTTGTTCATCACCGTTCACGCTAACAGGTTTTGCTTACATGCTGGGGGATGATGGGTATTCCTCACATGCAGGCACACACCTGTCTTTGCATGTGAGCATGTGTGTTTGCACCAACAGTGCTTGCCCAGTCACCCTGCTTGGTGGGGCGTAGGCAGGGATGAAAATATTACCTGTAAAGTCTGCGAGACAACTAGTGCAGCTGAGCTCCGGCTTTCAGGAAGGAACACAGCTGTTTTTAAACCTGGCTCCGTGTGCATAGGCAGACATGACGGCTTGGATCCTCCACGACTATAAATCAGCACAGATCAGCTGAAGTCAATGGAGCAATGTTGACCAGGCTTGCTGATCGTAGTTTGGTCCTAGCCCTGCTCCGCTCCTGCCCTGTCTCCAGCCACAGGTGAAATCCCCCAGGTGGAGGGCAATCCGTGATGATCCACGACCTACCCCTTAAATCAACCCCCTTTCACACTCTGGCATGGGGGGAAGAGGAGTTGGGCAAAGCACAATTTCCAAAAGCATCTCCTGCTGGCTTCTTCTCCTGACTCTGTGGGGACTGGCCTCCTCTCCTCAGCCAAGCACAAGGCCTCCAGGCCAAGCAGCCCAGGAGCTGTGCTGGCATGGAAAGAAACATGAGGGCTAGGTGCGCTGTCACCAGGGCCGGCTCCAAGCACCAGCCGACCAAGCACGTGCTTGGGACGGCACCTCCTAAGGGGCGGCCAATCCTGGGGCGACGCTTGGGTTTGTTTGTTTTTTTTACTTCGGCGGTGCGGTGCTCGGAGGTGGGGTTTTGTTGCGGGGCGGGAGCGGCGCTCGGGGGATGGGGCGTTGTTTCGGCAGGGCAAGGCGACGCTCGGGGTTTTTTGTTTTGGTTTTGGCAGGGCAACGCTCGGGGGAGGGGGAGTTGTTTCGACGCAGCGGCGCTCGGGGGTTTTTTTTTGGCAGGGCAGGGTGGCACTCAGGGTTTTTTTGTTTTGGTTTTGGCAGGGTGGCGCTCGGGGAAGGGGGTGTTGTTTCGGTGGGGTGGCGCTCGTGGGGGTTTTCGGCAGGGCGGGGTGGCGCTGCGGGTTTTGTTTGTTTTTTGGTTTCGGCGGGGCGGCGCTTGGGCAGGGGTGGGGTTGTTTCGGCGGGGCGGCGCTGGGGGGGTGGTTTCGGCAGTGCGGCACTAGGATTTTTTTGTTTTTGTTTTTGCTTGGGGCATCAAAAAAGTTAGAGCCGGCCCTGACTGTCACGCCGCTCAGCTGGTACAAGGATTTGCACCAGTTTAGCCCCACCACTTCTCCCCCTCCCCCGCAATGTCCTATCTGTGCTGCAGTACCCGGGCAAAGTGGATGACGAACCAGAGGGCCTCTCTAGATTGCTGCCTCTGAAAGCGACTGCAGCCTGGCAGATCTGGCAGCACTATCTCCGCAGAAGCTGCTAGCCGCATCCTGCTAACAGAAGTGGAATGCAGGCCAGTGGCTAGATGATCAAGCTAGCCAACTTTAGACTGGAAATAAGGGCTAAATTTTTGACAGGAGTAGTTAACCATTGGGACAATTTCCCAAGGGTCATGAGGGATTCTCCATCCCTGGCAACTTTAAATCATGATCCCTCCTGAGGGGAGGGATAGCTCAGTGGTTTGAGCATTGGCCTGCTAAACCCAGGGTTGTGAGTTCAATCCTTGAGGGGGCCATTTAGGGATCTGGGGCAAAAATTGGGGATTGGTCCTGCTTTGAGCAGGGGGTTGGACTAGATGACCTCCTAAGGTCCCTTCCAACCCTGATATTCTATGATGGGATGTTTTTCTAACAGATCTGCTCCAGGAATTATTTTGGAGAACTATGGAGGGCAGACTAGGTGATCACAGGGGTCCCTTCAGGCCTCAGAGACTCTGACTTCACCTTTCACTTGTGCCTATGGCTGGCGGAGCAGAGCAGAGCCCACAAGTCACTCCGCTCAGCCGTCCCGCAAGGCACTCCGGCTGTCCCACCAACTGCTCCGCCAGCAGCTGCGCTCCACCAGCTGTCCTGCAAGCCGCTCCAGCTGTCCCGCCAACAGCTCCACTCCATCAGCAGCTCCGAGCCACCAGCCGTTCAGCCTTTGTGCTCATTTGCACACTTAGCCCAGAGTGATTCCAACTCAGCAGCCTGTGATTAGACTCCTAAGGAACTCAAAATTAGCTCTGATACTCCACAGCAGAGAGAGAGAGAGAGAGAGAGAGAGAGAGAGAGAGAGAGAGAGAGAGAGAGATGCAATTGACATTTAAAACCCTCAGAAGAGGCCCATGCCACCAGATACAAATACCTATCCCCAGCCTCTCTCAATTCACTGGGTTTTGGAATCCATGTCCCTCGCCTAGCAAGTGCTGCTTAGCTAATGGTGAGACCCTTCATCATAACAAAAGCCCACTGTCCTTGATTCACATAATCAGGGTAACAACACTTTATTCTTCCTGCCCCAATAACAGAGAAACTGGGGCTCCCAGAGCAGCCAAAATGACCATTTGGACAAGCTGTCCATCATGATTTGCAGGGTGGGTGTGTCCATGCAAACAAGATTAGCCCCTGACATTCCTGACATCCCTTTCCACAACTCACCACCAGATGTCAGGGTAGAGCTCATCCTGACTCTGCTTACACCCATAACAAGGTTTCACGCAGTGTGCTTGCTGCCAACCCTTACCCATCCACATGCCTGAACTTCCCACTCTCTTGTTGTTCACATGAATTTTTAGATCTGCATCTCTTGAACAAACAGCCAGAGGTGCCCCCAAATAACCAGCTACCTGCAGGGCAGATTTTCTATGCAATCAAGTAATACCTTTTTTTTTGGTGCCAATCTAAACATTAGCATTTCAAAGAGAAGACTTTTGATGATGCTCCGGCCCGCTTCTCAGAGAACATCACCCTTATTTGTTCATGTCAAATGTACAATTAAGGTACCTCAGCCTTTTGCTGAGGCTGGTGGCTTTCTGCACTAAGCCCACGACTAGTGCAGGTGAAGAAATAAAAACACCTGGGCTCAATCTAACCATGTGGTTCTTGTCTTGATAAAGGGTGCCCTATTATCAGGGTTTAATCATTAAATGGTATCAATGACAATACGAACTGAGTTGAACCTGAGGATCAAGTGATCCCATGACACAGATAAAGGCCAGCTGACTGCTCTGACTTGTCCAGTTGAGTTGGCTAATGTTCCTGCTGAGTTGGCTAAAGTTCCCCCTTTCTCCTCTTCATCTCCCAGCTGAGAAGCAGCCCATTCTAGGGGAACAGTTACTCTGAGAGATTGCCCCATCACTGCAATGCTGAGTTCCCCAAACATTCTCCCCTCGTGGGGAGAGATTAGTGGCTCTGGCTGCTAAGGACCAATGGGACAGAGATTCTATTGTCCCAAAAACTCAGGGTCTTGGAATCCTAGGAGGAATCTCAGCCCCTCCCTGCAGATCCCAGTTCATCCAAGTGGAGAAGCAACTCTTCCACATGATGTCTCAGCAGTCCCTGTCCTGGTGGCTGTGCTGTGCTGTTGCTGACATCCTGGTCCACATCTCTACCCCTCCCTCTAACTGTAATAAAAACTCTGGATCATGATTTAATGCTGGAAGACTTCCTCATGGGGTTTTGCGGTGAGAATTAGACACACTTCCAGGGAAAGCTGCTGCCTAGAGCTGCTGCCCCCTGGCTTTGCCCCTTTCTGGTTGCATGCACTGCCCTGCCGCCTCAGCTGTGCACTGGTCCTTTAGGGGGGCTTCTTCCAGCATGGGAGAGTGAGGACACATTGGCTCCACACTTCTTCCATGGCATGGCCACAGCAGGCTGGTATTTGTGTGTGTTTGCTCTCCCCCTCCTCTTCACGCAGAGGAAGAGAGGAAGCTTGAGGACTGATGGGAGAGATTTCTCTCTTCTTCCTGCCTCTCAGAATAGCCAGCTGGTTAATGGTCAGGAAACAACCACACAAAACCAGTGCCAGACCCACCCTGGTTTACAGACTGTGCAAAGTTCAGTAGTTCAGACTGCTGTCAGCAAGATTTCAGATTCCCTTTCTCCTCTCTGGCTATGTCTGACCCTGCCCAAATAGGGGTATTTTTACAGCACAAGCGATAACATGAGTTAGCCCTCTCACTGTGGAGATGAGAGGAGATGTGGCACAGATAACTTTTACCTTGATGTAACTTGTCAAGATCAACCCTACACCCGCCCATCTGGGGCTAACCTCACCTAGCTATATTGAGGTAAACAATTAGAGTGCCTCGTCTCTGCTAGTCACATAAATAACTGTTACTAGTAACAAGTGACGCCAGTGGACAGGTCTTTTGACAGTAGAACTGGGAGGCCCCAATCCGGGGTCAGGGCCTTTTTGTGCCACACACACACACTCTCTCCCTGTCCCAAAGAGTGGATGAACTCAGCACAAGCTGGTAGGTCAGAGCACTGTGATTGCCATGGTCTCAGACAGAGCAGGTATCCACGTCTCACACCATGACGGCGCTGTGGTCTCTCCCCCGCATTAACCGCGCTGAATATTCTCTGTGCTTCCTCGCACTACGGAGCATTAAATAACTACTTCTAAGCTGCCGGCTCCCAGTCCTGTCCCTGCCGTGTGCATTGCAGTCATTCCCAAGCGTCAAAGCATGTGTATGTCTCAGTCAGTGCTGCGCTGCTCCAAGCCGGGGGGAGGAGGCGGGAGACAGAGGAATTCCCAGGATTAGCTTTTCTTGCCTCAGGATTAAAATCAAAGCTCCTGTGCCTTGCAGAGCAGATGGGCTTCTCCCTGCCTCCCTCCTTAGCGATGCAGTAGTGCAGCCCTGGCAGCTGCTGATTGCTCTAGGGGGTTTGTTAAATTACCCTTGTGGCATTTCATACACTGGGCTTCCCTCCCAGCAATCCCACTGCCAAGGAGGAAACAGCTTTACCGGCACTGTTTCCAAGAATCCCTACTGCAGGCCTGCACAACTCGTAAAGCGGCGAGGGCCATATTACCCCAAAGAAAACAGCTGAGGGCCAAAACCCTCCGGCCCTGCGGAAACACCCCCAGCGCCACCCTCTCTCCGCTTGTCCCCTCCCCTGCCTGCCCTCTCCCCGCTCGGCCCCACCAACACACCCCTCTTCACCCCCTAGGCCCCCGCTGGCTTGCTGCATCCCTCCTAGTCAGTCCCCCACCCACCACTTGCCTCCTTTCACCTCCTCCCTCCCCTACCAGAAACCCCCATGCCCGCCCCTAGAAGCCCTGATGGCTCACTGCTCACCCTGCCTGCCCCCACTCCTCTGCCCGCCCACTTGGCCATCTCCCCCCCCGCCCGCTCGCCTCGGCCCCTCCACCACTGCCCGCCTGCTCCTCCCGCTGGGGGAGAGTGGGGCCGCGGGCGGGCATGCCGCCCTCCCCGCAGCGCTCCTCCGGCCGGGGGAGAGCGGGGCATGCCGAACCGCTCAACCGCCCCCGCGGGTCGCACAGTAAGCATGCACGGGCCGCATGTGGCCCGCGGGCCATATATTGTGCAGGCCTGCTTTAACGCATCACTCCCTTAGAATCATAGAATCATAGGACTGAAAGGGACCTCGAGAGGTCATCTAGTCCAGTCCCCTGCACTCACGGCAGGACTAAGTATTGTCTAGAACATCCCTGACAAGTATTTGTCTAACTCGCTCTTTAACATTTCTAATATGTAGATTCCACAACCTCCAGCCCCGCAGGAGGTGCCGCGGCTCCAGGGGGGTTGAAAATATTTACCAGAGCTCTGCTCTGGACAGCTTTGGCTGAATTTAATCCCTGGGTTCACCCCTTTCATACTGACTTGAGTCTAATCAGTTCTGTACCAAATCTGATTCACCTGCCACCCAATACCCAGCCTCATCTATATCCAAGTGCCCACCTGAAACAGTTACAAGCAAACAGGCCATAATCTGGAGGGTTTCTGTGTTTTCCATAAAAAAAGGTATCAGGGTCTCTTGCTCCTTCAGCTGCCTCTCCCAGAAGCTGGTCAGACAAGAATCTTAAAAGTGCCACTTTCTTTCAGGATGTTTAAAAGAATTGCCTGCAAGTTACTCAGGATTCACATTCCTGGCTGTAGAATTGATGGGTTGGTGGAAACCTTGATTCACAAATCATCTCAGGTGAGTGGAGAACTTCTACTCTCTGTACTCTGAATGCCCGTTACCAGCTACTGTGCTACATGCAAAGTATCCATGTGCATGGCAGGTGTGAAACGGCTGTATGCCATAGAGGGGTGCTCAGTGCGTTCCCCGCACACACCACCACAACTGGCCTGCACCCATCCCCAGCGAGGTGCTTCCATTGACTGATGGACAAACACCCAGCTGGGTGCTTTTGCTTGGGCATAAAATAACTATTTTGACTTATGTAAAAAACAAAAAGTTAATTTGAAGGGGGTGTGACGGGGCTTTCCTGCCCCGCACTAGCCCAGGCAATGTCAGGCCTGTGGGATTGGCAGCGAAAGTCCCGCCTCCTCGGCAGGACTGGGCATGCGCCAAATGCTCTGAGAGTATAAAAGGGAGAAGCCCAGCTCATTCTGGGGTGTCAGCTGTGGACGGATGACCTGTCTGGGAAGCTCCTGCGGAGGACCAGCCACAGCCCCTGACTGCGCCGGGAATCAGAGCCTCCCCAAGCCCCCAGGAACCTCGACAACTGGAGGAGTCAGAGGAGGCAGCCGGCTCCACTACCCACAGGGAGCCTGAAGGTTCGTGGGAGACCCCGATGCAGAGGCAGGTAGGAAGTGACCCAGGGAGGGTGACAGAGTGGTATCTCCCACCTGGGAAACCTCAGCGTGTTTCGGTAGCCCCCCTCTCCCCCCCCCCACTGAGTCAGTGGCAAGGTGCTACGTCACTGTTAGGGCCCTGGGTCGGGGCCCGGTGGAGTCGGGTGGGCCTGGGCCCCCCTACTGGGGCTGCCACACCTCTTTGTGTGCGCTCCCCCTTTGGACTTTGGCCACTAGGCCACACTGCCCTATACGGCAGGGCTGCTTTATAGACTGTAACCATTAGGCCGTGCTGCCCCGGCCCCGGGGGCAAAAACCCTCACATGGGGGAAATTTGGTTTTTAAGTCACTTATGTATGCTGGGCCATATCCCATCTGGTGTGAACGGGCATAGCTCCCGTGAAGTCAATGGGGCTATGCTGATTTACATCAGCTGAGAATCAGTCCCACTCTTTTCAAAAGGAATCAGGGTTTGTTTTTACATAGTAATTATTGTTTGAATGCTTTAAATCCCAGCATCAGCTGGTCCTTCTAGCTCCCCAAGCCACCCGTGCTGCTGATGTCACTCCAGGGCTGCTGGTGGAGGGATGTGTCTTCGGGCTGGTCTACACCAACCCCCCAATTCGAACTAAGATACGCAACTTCAGCTACGTGAATAACGTAGCTGAAGTCGAACTATCTTAGTTCGAATGAAAAAGCACTTACCCGGGGTCCACACGCGGCGCGCAGGCTCCCCCGTCGACTCCGCCTACTCCGTTCGTCGAGCTGGATTACCAGCGTCGACGGCGGAGCACTTCCTGGTTCGATTTATCGCGTCTAGACAAGACGCGATAAATCGAACCCAGAACATCGATCCCGCGCCTCCGACCAGACGCGTAAGTATAGACGTACCCTTCTAATTCAGCACATATCCACCATCCTTTCACTTCCTCTGCTCCTCTCTTGCCAGCTGCATCCATTGTCAAGATCCCCCACCTGTAGATTTTCAACAAGCAGCCCCGTTCTCAAAGCCCTGGCTATGCCCATGGAAAGGTGACTCTCTATTCACCAGGTACAGCTAAAAACTATATCGTGTGCAAGGCTATTCAACACCAACCTATATTTTAAAATCACTGAAACATGCAACAAACCTGAAAATGCAATGATAACGACTAAATGCCCAGGCAACGGCTCAATGGCGCATACTCCTTTAGACCCTCTGGAAGGGCCACATCTGTCTTTGCCTGTCGCACACTGAATCTGCTCGAGTCGCTACAGCTTTGCATTTTTTTAATGTAAGTTTTCTTGTATGTAGTGACTCCTCCCTGTGGTTCACTCCTTTCTCATTGGCTAAAACATAGGAACAGGGTGGAGAACAGGATTTAGTGTCCTTAACTAAACAGCCTGTTTCTCTGGCCAGCAAATGCAGAATAATAATTTTTAAAAACCTTGGAAGAAAGGTCAATAAATCACTCATTTCTGACTCCACACATTCATTTCCTCGTAACTCTGCACAGTGCTAGTGTTAAGACATGACTTGGCAGGCTCTGTATACGAAATCTCTTTCATTGGCTATGTTGTTGTTTTTGTGATGTGCAGCTGTATAAAGCACGAGATACAGGCCTTGTCCCAGAGAACGTGCAGTCTATGAAATGGACGTGACAAAACAAGATACATGGGGAAACCCACAGGAGGTATAATGTTATTTTGAATGCTCTGCTACAACCTTTGATCCCACAGTATTGCATATAGCAGTATACACAGAGTATATCTCTGCATAGTGTGTCTGTATTACATTCAACAAACTATGTTAAAAGAACATTAAGGTTGCAAAGTCAAGCACTCAGAAATTAGGAAAAGCCAGAATTCAGGTTGCCCCTTCAACCTTAAGTGAGCCCCCTAATGTCCCCCAGTGAGCCCCCTAATGTGTTTGTATTAGGATACAGTCTTTAATTACATGAGCACATCCTATTTTGTCCTGAGGACCCTCTGCCTCCTTCAGTGCACAGGATGGATGGTGTCTGTGATGGGCTCCCCCTGGGGTGCCACCTGGAATTGGGGTACCACTGAGCCCTCTGACCCACCGCCTAGACTCCCTCTCACACTGTGCTGCTGTGACAAGTTGCAAAGCCCTCCAGCCTGCACTTCCACCAGCATTCACATGGGTAGGGACACACCCAGGTGCAGTCACATGCAGGCTCTCTAACCACCAGCATCCCAGCCTAGGACCCCAGAGCAGTACCGTCCTGCCCTCGTCAAATCTGGCCAGTACATGGGTTTAATACCCGGTCTGCATCTCCCTCAATATGAAGAGGACCATGCACGCTTGTGGTAACCAACCTGAGATTTTCCCCAGACACCTTAGTCAAACGTACACTGGCTTGGATTAAAACATAAAATAAATTTATTAACTACAAAAGGATAGCTTTTAAGTGATAGCAAACAGATCAAAGCAGATTACCTAGTAAATAAACAAAACTGCAAACTGAGTTTAACACACTAAATAGGCAGGATATGAATTAGGAAATTCTCACCCTGAGTGATAAATGGACTGGCAGATTCTTAAGGGACAAGCTGCCTTTGCTTTGCATCTTGGGTTTCCCAGGTTTTCATACACAGGCCTTTAGCCTGGGACCATCACTTCCCTCTGTTCAGTCTTTGTTTCTCAGGTGTTTCCAGGTGTGTTGTTGTAGGGAGAGTGAGGTCATGATGTCATTCACCCCTTTTATATCTTCTTCCCACTTGCTGGAAAGCTCTTTTGCGGTGACCTGGGTCAAGCAGTTTTCATTGTGTAGTGCTATCTCTGAGAGCTTTCTATTGTATGCAGTTCCTGGGTTAATCCTTGTGCTTGTGTGCATTTCCTCAATAAGCCATTAACATTGTTTGGCCTTTTTACTGTTGTACCTAAAAGGCTGCTTGTGGGTGTTTTCAACCTCACAACATATTTCAGTAACACATACATAGCCAAACTTCATAACTTCACAAACGATGACACAACATACAATCCAATGAGATATTAATGTCATTTTGGAATGACCCCTCACAAGGCATACTTTGTCCTAATTACATGACAATGGTGAATATTGGAGTGCCGGGGTGTCAGTGTCAATATTTCCTTTTATCCTCAGCATTTAATGTGTGGCTCAGGAATTGATTTACCCCGAATCATCCAAACCCTGCTCTGAATACGGAATGATGAAGGGAAATTTCTGTGGTGCTGTCTGTCACCATAGCACAAAGTGCTTCACAAACTTTAATGAACATAGCTTCACAACACTGCTGTGAGATGAGTGGGTATTATTGGGGAACTGAAGCGTAGAACTGTCAGTGTCCACTGATTTTGGGTGGCTAGTGAGAGACAACTAAGGTACTTGGCATTTTCAAAGCACTAAAATATTCAGAGCACGGCTCCCATTAACTTCAGTTGCAGTTGTGAGTGCTCGGCACTTCTGCAAATCTGGTCCACGTTATCTCATATTGGACAACCAGAAATTGAGGAGCACACAACTAGTGACCATCTGCGAACAGTCTGGTTTAAGTGACTTGCCCAGAATCACACTGCAACTCTGTAGCAAAGCCCGGCATGGAATCCAATTCTCCAGGGCCTCATTCGATCACCTTAACCTGCAATCCCGTCTCATTCACCACAAACCTTCCAGCTCCTGCAACAAATGAGGCTGTTACTACACAAACAAGATACATCCCCTGAGCACCATCCATCCTGTCCACTGCATGAGGCAGGGGAAAAAACATGTAATTAAAGACTATCATAATGTACATGCACAGGGGATGGGGGGAAATTGAGGATGAACAGACATTTCCCAACTTCTGAGTGCTTGGCTTTGCAACCTTAATAATGTTCTTTTAACGTAGGGGGCTTTTTTTTTTTTTGCATGTAATATAATCTAGTTTATTAAAGTTACGCCAGAAGCTCTCAGTTTAACAGGAGTTTAAAGCCTTTAGTTGGTAAAAATCTCATTAAAAGGACAAGAGACAAAATGTTGAATGTAAACTTTGACTAGTAATTGAATCTTTCATGGTGGTTTGATGAAAAATGGGCAGATATAAAGACACAATAATAAGAGTTCCAAAAATATCGATTTGGAGGCATTTTAATGGGATTCTCTCACCTTTCTGTGGACCTCTGTTGCCAGAAATCTGAAGGTCTTTCCAGGAACAGGAATGACAAATTGCATTTGTTTGAAAACAAGACACAATTCTCTGTCAATGATGAGCTGGAGGTAAATGCTTGGAACTGGTACAGATTCAGAGCCCTGTGGGCGCAGGGGTCTGCTGCCCAATTCTCAGGCTGGGTTTGAGGCCAGAGGTAACATCCTGGCTCCACCGAAGTCAGTGGGAGGTTTGCCATTGTAACCTGTCTTTTAAATCGGCTTCTGTACCCAATGACTGGAAGATAGCTAATGTAACGCCAATATTTAAAAAGGGCTCTAGAGGTGATCCCGGCAATTACAGACCGGTAAGTCTAACATCCGTACCGGGCAAATTAGTTGAAACAATAGTAAAGAATAAAATTGTCAGGCACATAGAAGAACATAAATTGTTGGGCAAAGTCAACATGGTTTCTGTAAAGGGAAATCATGCCTTACTAATGTATTAGAGTTCTTTGAAGGGGTCAACAAACATGTGGACAAGGGCGATCCAGTAGACATAGTGTACTTAGATTTCCAGAAAGCCTTTGACAAAGTCCCTCACCAAAGGCTCTTGCGTAAATTAAGTTGCCATGGGATAAGAGGGAAGATCCTTTCATGGATTGAGAACTGGTTAAAAAACAGGGAACAAAGGGTAGGAATAAATGGTAAATTTTCACAATGGAGAGGGGTAACTAGTGGTGTTCCCCAAGGGTCAGTCCTAGGACCAATCCTATTCAACTTATTCATAAATGATTTGGAAGAAGGGGTAAACAGTGAGGTGGCAAAGTTTGCAGATGATACTAAACTGCTCAAGATAGTTAAGACCAAAGCAGACTGTGAAGAACTACAAAAAGATCTCACAAAACTAAATGATTGGGCAATAAAATGGCAAATGAAATTTAATGTGGATAAATATAAAGTAATGCACATTGGAAAAAATAACCCCAACTATACATACAATATGATGGGGGCTAATTTAGCTACAACTAATCAGGAAAAAGATCTTGGAGTCATCGTGGATAGTTCTCTAAAGATGTCCATGCAGTGTGCAGCGGCAGTCAAAAAAGCAAACGGGATGTTAGGAATCATTAAAAAAGGGATAGAGAATAAGACGGAGAATATCTTACTGCCCCTATACAAATCCATAGTGCGCCCACATCTTGAATACTGCGTACAATTGTGGTCTCCTCATCTCAAAAAGGATATACTGGCATTAGAAAAGGTTCAGAGAAGGGCAACTAAAATGATTAGGGGTCTGGAACGGGTCCCATATGAGGAGAGATTAAAGAAGGTAGGACTTTTTAGCTTGGAAAAGAGGAGACTAAGAGGGGATATGATAGAGGTATATAAAATTATGAGTGGTGTGGAGGAAGTGAATAAGGAAAAGTTATTTATTTGTTCTCATAATAAAAGAACTAGGGGCCACCCAATGAAATTAGTGGGCAGCAGGTTTAAACAAATAAAAGGAAGTTCTTCTTCACACAGCGCACAGTCAACCTGTGGAACTCCTTGCCTGAGGAGGCTGTGAAGGCTAGGACTATAACAGGGTTTAAAAGAGAACTGGATAAATTCATGGAGGTTAAGTCCATTAATGGCTATTAGCCAGAATGAGTAAGAAATGGTGTCCTTAGCCTCTGTTTGTCAGAGGGGGATGATGGATGGCAGGAGAGAGATCACTTGATCATTACCTGTTAGGTCCACTCATTCCGGGTCACCTGGCATTGGCCACTGTCGGTGGACAGGATACTGGGCTGGATGGACCTTTGGTCTGACCCAGTATGGCCTTTCTTATGTTCTTATGAGGCGCTGCCGCTGCGCTTCCCACCCCCACCCGCCAGGCTTGCAAGCCTGGGGCGGGGGTGGAGGGGAAATGCAGCGCGCCTGCGGGAGGAGGCAGGGGCGGGGATCTGGGGAAGGGGTGGAATGGGGGTGGGGCCGGGGGTAGAGTTGGGGTGGGGTGGGGGGCGCGAGCACCCACCGGTGCCAACTAAAGTCGGTGCCTATGTCTCTCTCCCCAGCTACCTGTGGATGCGTCTGGATGGGATCTGGAGAGCTGCATGGTCTGCAGGAGACTGTTTAACTCTAAGAGTAAACACCCTAGGGAAGTGTCTGAGCCTCCCCATCAATCCTGCAGATGATTTGACCCCAAAGCTTCGAACGGCTGAGTCTGTCTTTTGTGTCCAATGGGGCTCATGTGGTTTTGAAAGATAATATGCCATGTTTTTAGTTGGCCTGGAATCCAATCTGTTGGCAATGGAAAAGGACTAGCCTCTGGAATAGTGTGCGTGGAGGCTTGGGGGAAGCTGGGCTGGGCCCGGGGAGCTATGGGACCTGCTGCAACTGTGGCCAGCACCCCCCACAGAACAGCCCACCCGTCTCCCATACGATGTACATGCCCCAGCCACCTGAGTCTTCTTTCTTTGATGATATTTTCTAACATGTCTCGCTCCGTCAGCTCCCTTAATTGGGACTTTATGGGTGAGACAAGCTATGCGAGTGTTGTCAAAGTATAAGAAAGAGACCGACCCGTCACGTAAGATCTGCTTACCATTAGCAGCTCACCGTGCCTGCTTTTTGATCCTGTGTCCATTTCTGACCAAGTGGGAGGTTGCTACATAGCAGGACGCCCTCTCTCTCCTTTCTCCTGGGCACAGTTTTTCCTTGTCCTTTTTGATCAGATGCCTTTTCTGATTCCTGATTGTTTGAGGAAGTCTCTCTGGCTCATCCATCTCTTCTCTGTCAGATGGTTGATTGTTAGTATTACCTGTATTAGCAGAGTGCAGCCAAGCAGCTCAGGGCTCCATTGCGCTGGGTGCTGCACAATCACAACGGAGAAAGTCTACACTCAAAACAGACAAAGAGTGTGAGAGGAAATTGAGGCACAGAGAGGGGATGTGACCTTGCACCAGTCACCCAGAAGATTGGGGCACAGCTGGGAACAGAACCCAGCTCTCCTGATGAATCCAGCCAGGGCTGCAAGCAGGGAATGTTTCACTTATTAAAGGCAGGCAAATAATTATTTGCAGATGTCATTCAACAAATACTTTTGAAGCAATGGATCTGAGAAATGCTGGCAAGTTTGAAGGCAATATGCAAACAGAGGCCAAACTCATCCACTCTGTTGCTCATGGATGACTCGGCCGGCTCTCCTGGGGGAAAAGCGCAGCTGATGAGCACAGCTAGCCATCCTGCACAGGCTCAGCGTCCATCTAAGCATCTAAAGGGGCAGGGATGGTTAGAAAGCTTTGCTGAATTAGCCAAACCTATGACTCTCCCACCCTTGATCCTTATTCGTCCCCACAATCATCTAGCCATCCCTATGGACCCCCCTCCCTCATACCCTTACCTACGGTACTGTGGTAACGTCCCTTGGGAGAAGCAGCAGTTTGCTAATCCGCCCCACCATCTCCAGGGCATAGCCTGGTGGTTTCATTCCCCCAGATTCCCTGTGGGATAGCCACATAGTTCCCCCACGTCCTTTAAAAGGCCCCACAGCTGAACACAGCCAAGCAGCTTCTGGATCCGGTTCCTGGGGGAACCCAGCCCATGGTGAGATATGAACGGAGGGCTGGCCTGGCTGTGCTGCCCTCAGAAGAGGGGAGGGGAGAGAAGCCCACGCTGGACAAGGACATGGGGTCGAAAGCAAGGCAGGTGGGTGGAAGAATGGCTGGGCTTTCCTGGCTCCCGCTGGGAATATTTTGAATCTCAGGAGAGGGTTAGGTTTGGGGATGTTTGATGCTCTGGGGAGGGAGACATTTTCCACACAATAGCACAGGGTAGAGCAGGGCCCCTCTTGCAGGGGCATCTGGGGACAAGAGCAGATGTGTAATAAATGCTGGCAGCAGCCGCAGCAGGGAGTGCCACACAAAGGTGCCTGCCACTGCTTGGCTGCTCCATGTCTACATGGCTCCTCCACACCAGCGCAAACTCTGGTGCTCCTTTTCCCCTCTGGCCAACCATAGAGGAGCTGGACCCAGGCAGCCTGAGCCACCCACTCTGGCAGTCCCCTCTCTGGCCTGGGTGAGAGGACCCCAGGCATCACAGAGGAGATGGCTACCTTGACAACAGGCTCCAGGTCTGATGCCAACTCTCCCCTCCTCCATGAGACGGAGAAGGAGAGAGGGAGTGTGAGGAGGCAGGGGAGGCACATGGGGACAGGGGTCACTGGGAAGCAGAAGCAGGGGGAGTGACTCCTTTAAAGCAGGGCATACATGAGGGGACTCACAGCCCATTAACCTTGTGTTATAAGTGGCAGCTGTGCAAACCAGGAAAGAGGCGCATGAAACATCAGCTCACACGAGCCATGGTGAGTTGGAATGATTGATCCTTTAATCTAAACAAGGCATCTTTGATTGCACAGTAGTTTTCACAATACACAGAAAAATATACGTCACAGATATAGATGAATACACATTCCCACCTTATTAGAAATCATTGGAAGACAAAACCAGAGAAGAGCTGAAAAATACAACCTGAGATCACTACATTCAGATTGACTACATTGCTATAAATCGCTATGCTGATGGCTAAGTCTTGCCTACATTTCTCTGCAGGCCTCGCGAGGGGATGAGAGCTCTCCACTCTCAAAATAAGTGCACAGTAATATGTGCTATATACCACAGTAAATAATCCACTTTATTTAAACACTTGGGTAACTAGTTCCTTGCACGGATGGGTCTGGCAGACAATAACTCTTGTAGTTAAGTGAGCTGCGATGACCCATTTCAAATGAGAACATTTCAAATTCTGTTCTAGCAAGGAAATCTAGTGGCATTTTGGATGAAGACGACAGTTTGCTGAGTTATGCAATTTGGGACATTAGCTGGCAAATGGGCTGCATGCATCATTATTTATGTATTTCAGTAACACCCACACCTCAATCCAGGCAGGATCCCATTGTGCTAAGCACTGTACAGACGTACAATTAAAAACAGTCTCTGCTCCGAGGAACTTATGTTCTAGAGAGGGACGAGATACAGCAAGGGGTGTAGAACACATCAGGGGAAGGAGAAGAAGGCAAGGATGACAGTAACAGGAACACAAAGAGCTGCCCGTAGTTCTAAGTGCACCATCTGGAGGTTTCCAAGTGTCCAGCCATTATCTGTAGGCAGGTTACCTGGGGCGAGACAGAACAGGGAGCGCTTATGCAGGGATGTGCAGGAGCGGGTAGAGGCTGTGAACTGATTTGGGTTGAGCATTCTACACGCCAGGGACAGCATGGAAGAGGTGTGAACGGCCTTGTGGGAGAAGCGGGTGAAAGAAGCTGCCATTGTTGTCAGAGTGAAGGGGGTGGATGGCTTATAATGCAGGGGGACGAGCCACTGGATAAGCAGAGAGGAACTAAGATCCGAAGGGTCTCGAAGGTAAGGAGCAGCAGTTCGTGTCTGATGGGGTGGAGAAGGGGGATGCAGAGGAGTGGGTGGAAGAAGGGATGACCTGATTGAAGCTAGGAAGATAAACTGGGCAGCAGCATTTTGCATGGACTTGAGAGAGCGGGTGGGGGGCAAGTCCTGGCTGGCAGCTTTGTGCTTTTCATAAATAGTCTTCTTGGTTTGGAGCAGTAGACCAGATGTTTGTACCTTCAATCCAGCACCAAGAACCTGCCGCTTCCAGGTCAAGGCCTTTGTGAAAAGTTACATTTCTCAAAGATTTCAGTGTGGTTCAAAGTAGCTTTGACCACTCTCGGCCTACTCAGCCCTGAAGTCTGACCATATTGAAAACTGGTGGCCACAAGGTGGAGCATGTTAACATACAACACACTAAAAACATTAATATACAGCTGGGGAAATAGGCATTGCTTATATAGGAAGCACACAGAAATGTACCTAGCAGAGGGGGCTTGAGTTTTACAAACCCCACTCTCAGAGCTGTAGCCATCACATATTGTACAACACACAGTCCACAAAGTAAATAAGAACACTGGGTGCATTTCAAGCTCCAATAAAAGACAAGCGCTTAATTTGCTAAGCTAGCAGTGTTAGCCTTGGCTGTGACTTATTTGTAAGCTCTGACAATATTACAAATGATGATAAATACAACAATGTGAGATAGTGTGTGATATTGGCCTTTAGGCTTCTAGAGTTAACACATACTTAAAAAAACCCCTCAAAGGAATTTAATGTAAACATTTTAGAATTCGTCAACCATTTAGGGCACATTTTATTCCAGTATATCTAGAAATGCAAATGCACTAGTCCCTCATTCCCCAGAGCTGAGCACAGGAACAGGGGGGGAGAAAGTAGCTTTAGCCAACTTTGTACTCCCCATATTCTGAAGCTGACACAGTCCCATATGTCTATAGCCTGTTGGAATGGAGAGGTGTAGGGCTACAATAGTGGGGAAACCCCTTTATGAAGGGATTATTTCCCAGTGCCTGATTTGGCCCCTTTTATTGTAAAGGGGCCTTAGAAGGATGGAGAATCAGTTCCTATTCTGTCCCGTATCTTCTGGCAAGATATAGTTACTCTCTCGCTAGTGATGCTTGCACAGGGGTTGATGGGCAGCTCTGAACAAGCTGAGAGTATAAACTTGCTCAGTAAACCATCTCTAGATATTAGCTACCAACTATGGCAATTACTGTCACTGCTAGAACTGCCTTTCTTTTTAGAAAATGGAAATCAGGACAAGTCTGACTAGATCTGAATTCTAGGGATCTTTTTACCATACCCTTCTGCTTTCCAATTTGGGCAGGGGATGGAGGCGGTGTTCATATCTGTGTTTGCTCTAGCAATGGACAAGGGTAAGGTGTCCACACTGATTTTTACATCATAAGTAGCATTGTGTAACCTGGACCACAACTGTACTTTCTTATGTGTCTCACCAAGTGTAGCGCTCCAGTTATTATAGAACTGATTTTGCTTAGTTACAATCAGCTTCATAGACTGGAGAAAAATAACAAAATAGAGTAGAAGTGACGTGCGCCAAACTGTTATTTTGATTGTGTTTTTTTTCCTGTAGTGGACAGCAGTGCTATAACCAATGTGCCAAAGTTTTAGAACATGAATAATCCCATGGAAATCAATGGGACTAGTCACAGGCTCACTTGTTGAAGCCTCTTGCTGAATTGGGGCCTACATACCTCTGTTCAGGATCTCCATGGAGCTTATTTATTTTTAAAGACCTAAGAAGTCTACACCACGTGTCCTCATGTGGCATTAACTGTTTGCATGTTGTCTGCCTTTCAACTCTGAGAAGTAAGGGGAAGTAACTATGCTCGAACGCCCTGCTCTGATGACAGAAGAATACATGAAAGGGAACTCTGCTTACCCAACTGCTAGGAGAGCCTTTTCCTGTTTGCAGTGACAAACCGCACCCTGCCTAAAGGAGAGCTGGTACAGACACCTCAGAGTACTCATTACACACTTTATTACAACCCTATTTGTGCATTTCCACTCCCAAAATTGCCAGTTCCCAAGGTATTCAAAACCAGATGCCTTCACCTTTCCAACAAGCCACCCACTTACCGAAGTGAGGCTCTGTACCTGGAATGTGGCTGGCAGGCGAGGGGCAGGCTGCTGCAGAAGGAGAAAGAATCGATTTACAAAACCTTGGTAATCTCAACATTATAGAAGAGGCAGCAGAGGAAGCGCACCCACAAAAGGGCAGAACCCGTGTGACTTTGCCCTTGAGTCAAAATATAACGTACTAAAGCCACTAGGGGGCACACCCATTATTAGTCAACCACAACAGCACCAATCAGGATATTTATAGCACATAGGGGCAGTTTTCAGCACGTTAACTATCTAACAATATTTGTAAGAAGTCACATATACTATTTATGCTATATGAGACAGTAAGCCAGCTATACTCCGGGCATCCTCTGCTGTGTGCTGATTTACAGTATTTCTACTAGCCACAAATCTTACTGATGCATGTTCTTAAATACCAAGAAAATAAGAATTAGCTGCTTGGCTGTGTGCAGATCTCCGTCCGACTTCTACAGCACCTGGAGATGTGGAGCAATCGTATCCTGGGATGGTCAGTGCAACCATATGGACTGGTACATGCTTTGACCCAGAAGCACATTAAGAGCAAGATGGCACCAAGAATAGCTTTCCAACAGATCTCATTTTGTCCCAACCTGAGTCCACATATCCCACAGAATGAAGCATGATGTTGCTGATATCGTCAGCCGTGCTTGTCAGATGAGGCTTATGATGATTCTTTCATCCAGTCCCGGTTCACGCTCTCTGCGTAGCATAAGACACTGTAGTGTGTGCCTCTCCCTTTTCATGATGGCCATCACTGATTCCACACTGCAAAGAGAGCAGGTGCACTAAGGGGCGACAGCCAGAAGTATTTCACCACATTGTACTGCATGTAACCCATGATGAAGCCAAAGGCCACGTCTGTCACGTTGTGTCTGCCCAGCATGACTCTGGAGATGCCCACAATGATAGCCCATAGGACCACCAGGACCCGCAGAGGAATGGCGAGCACCAGGTGGTGCAGGACGAATCTGCACACCATGGCAGCTCTGGTAGCATGGCCTGATGGGAAGGAATATTTGTCCACAGAGATAGTGACAAACATGTCCATCTTGTTCTGAGTGGGACGTCTTCTCCTCACGAGCCCTTTCACCACCGCCACCAGGACTAAATCCAGCACCAAAGCTAGGGGACAAAAACAAAGGGGTCATTTTCCATGTTGTGTGTCATAGAAGTTAACCAGAAATAACCCAGGGATAAATAATGCTGCTATGGAAACCCAGAGTCAAAGTAATAAGCAAACAAAATATTTAGGATGAGCACCAACTCCATCTGCATGATGAAAACACGTATGTGGGCAGAATATAGCATAGGTTTCCTGGCTATGTGTGTATCTGTGTGTACCTACAGCCATCCTAGCGCCATCTGGGGCTAGGTGCAGTACCAGGCCCTTTGCTGTTCCACAGGTAGCCTCCAAACTCACTGGGCCAGATTGTCAGCAGGTGTAAATAAGTCAGCTACTTACTACTACAGAGAACTTTTTCCTGGGTGTCTGGCTGGTGAGTCTTGCCCACATGCTCAGGGTTCAGCTGATTGCCATATTTGGGGTCGGGAAGGAATTTTCCTCCAGGACAGATTGGCAGAGGCCCTGGAGGTTTTTTGCCTTCCTCTGCAGCATGGGGCACAGGTCACTTGCTGGAGGATTCTCTGCATCTTGAAGTCTTTAAACCATGATTTGAGGACTTCAATAGCTGAGACATAGGTGAGAGGATTATTGCAGGAGTGGGTGGGTGAGATTCTGTGGCCTGCATTGTGCAGGTCAGACTAGATGATCATAATGGTCCCTTCTGACCTTAAAGTCTATGAGTCTAGCTCCTTCAAAGTCAAGGGAGCGTCATCAGTTTACACCAGCTGAAGATCTGGCTCATTGTGCCCCGGTGCTTTTCTCCTCTGTGGAACATTTACGCTCACCATTCAACTCAGGGCTCCCACAAATCCCTTTTTCAGAAGGGATGAAAGGATTTCTGTTCTAAACTGTTACCTCCTTTCCTAGCTCTAGATTCATACTTACACATCACAATGGGTTACCTAGGGAGGTGGTGGAATCTCCTTCCTTAGAAGTTTTTAACGTCAGGCTGGGATTAGGTCCTGTTTTGAGCAGGGGGTTGGACTAGATGACCTTCTGAGGTCCCTTCCATTCCGGATATTCTATGATTCTTTGATTCTATGAATGCACATTTAAGACCAACAGAAAACAGCTCATTTTCAGTATCATTCTTTGGCAGGCCAGGAGTTGCCAGGATAGGATGGTTTATACATAAAGAATGCCTCTTCTCCCACCCTGAGATCCTCTTCATTCCCGCTCTTCCTTCCCTCCTTCACAAGTCCTACAACAGATACCATTCTTTCATCAGAGAACCTGAGCTATTCCATGGAGAGCTTGACCTTCTGGCTTCAGCCAGCATGAGCCTCCCTGTCCCTGCTAGCTTGAAAGCAAGAGAATGACCTTGTGACCTGTATTCTGGCACTCTGAACTACAGAGGATATGGCAATGCAAGAGCTTGCGGTCAATTCAAACAAGCATGGACGAGTTCCTACTATCCCAATGACCCTTCAATCTTTTCAAGTGAGCAGGCATAGCAGTCCACTGTGTTTATACAATGGGCAATGGCACAGCTGGCATCAGTTCCTGGGCTGTTGCTACTGAAAAGGAAATTGGCAATAAAGTGGTGATGAAAGTGGTTTGCAGGCATCGCAAAAACACCACATAATTTGGGATAAAAGGCAGTCTCCAACTGGGAGGGTCTGGAAGCTGTAATACCAGGGCGTGCTGAAGGCTGGGATTCAGGTGCACTGGCACAACTGAGCGACTCAACCAAGACTATGATTAAGGCTGCATGTCTGTCACGGGGACCATGGAAATCATGGATTCTGTGACTTTCCATGACCTCCGTGACTTCTGCAGCAGTCGGTGCAGCTGGCTCCGGGGCTGCCGGAGCTCTCAAGCAGCCCTGGGGCCAGCACCAGTTTGGGTGTGGGAAGGGGCTCCGGGGGTTGGGATGCAAGGCAGCGCTTACCTCGGGGGGCTCCCTGGAAGTGGCTGGCATTTCCCTGCGGCTCCTAGGCGGAGGGGCCAGGGAGTTCTGTGCACTGCCCCGCCTGCAGACACCATCCCGGCAGCTCCCATTGGCGGAGATTCCCGGCCAATGGGAGAGGTGGAGCCAGCGCTCATGGCGGGAGCAGCACGCTGAGCCCCCCTGGCTTTCCCTTCCTCTAGAAGCTGCAGGGACATGCTGGCCACTTCCAGGGAGCTGCACGGAGGTGGGTAGGGAGCCTGCCAACTCCACCAACCCTCCACCACCAGCACCAGTAGGGGTCCCGGGCCATGTGCCGCCACTTGCCTCCCCCCCAGCAATAGTGGGGGGTCCAAGACTATTGCAACAGCACCTGCAGCCTCCCCAGCCTGCCCCCCCCCCCCATAACTCCCCCAGCCCAAGTTTTAATTAGGGGTATACAGTACAAGTCATGAACAGGTCATGGGTTGTGAATTTCTGTTTTCTGCCCGTGACCTGTCTGTGACTTTCACTAGAAATATCCGTGACTAAAACGTAGCCTTCCCTTAACTGTGATTACATGCTGAGGTATAGGCAGCTGGCATAGCTGGCATCAGCTCCTGGTCTGCTGCTACTGAAAACGAAAGTGGCAATAAAGTGGTGATGAAAGTGGTTTGCCTGAATTGATCATGAGTCAGAATCCCTAGACTGGCCCCTCTGGTAGGACTCTGCCATGACGAGGGAACCGTGCAGATGCGGGAAGAGCTGGCAGCCAGCCTGCTGAAGCTCTCACTGCGGCAGCAGCTTTGGCAGATCCCCGTGGGGCCGGGGTTGCATGGCACACTGATTGCCCAGCCATGCTGAGTGCAGCCCCTGCAAAGGGAGGCAGGGCCCTGGGAAGCTGGCAGAAGAGTGGCACGGCCGGGATACCAGCCCAGATCAGCGCTGGCTAGGATATGCCCTGCTGGGTGACTTGCCCCAGCCTGGGCTCTCGGGAAGCAGCTCTCAGGGCGGGTGACGGGGTGTGTGACTCAGCCTCTCCCCTGCCCGCTGCTCTGAGCAGCCTGGGCCCCGAGCCAGCCGCGATGAGAGGGGAGGGGAGGGGAGAGGCGCCCCGGCCCCTCACCGAAGAGCAGGTTGAGCAGCACCTCGCGGCCCGCCGGGCTCTCGCTGCGGCCCAGCCCATACAGGGTGCCCGCCAGCCAGGGCACGCCGTGGCCGGACACCTCGAGGAGCCGCAGGAGGGGCCTGGCGCTGCCCCAGGCCGAGCGCTCCCCGGCGCACACGCCCAGCTGCCGGGAGAAGCGCAGGTCGGCGGCCAGGAGCGAGCGCAGCGCCACGGCCGCGCAGGACGGGCTGGCGACGGGCGCGGCGCGGCGGGACGGGCTGGGGACTGGCGCGGCGCGGCGGGACGGGCTGCTCCGGGGGCTGGGCATGGCGGCAGGGCACCGACCCGTCCTGTTCTCCGCAGCGCCGGCCGCCTGCTTCCGCTTCCGCCTGCCTCACGTGACTCCGCGGCCTCCTCCGGTCACCATGGGAACCAGGAGGGGCCCCACCCGCGGGGCGGCATGGGCGGGCCGCGGGGACTCCGCCCAGTCCTTCCCCATGGGGTGGGGTTGGAGGGCGGCTCCGTCCGACCAGTTGAGGCAGAGCAGGGTGGGTGAGATTGGAAGGGGCCGGGGGACTCTTATGCTGCAGGGCAGAGTGGATGGGGTCCTACCCCAGGGGGTGGGGCAGGGTGTTGTAGAGAAAAGCTTGCAGAGGTCTCACACCTTTGTGTCAACTGTCCCTAATGGGCCATCATGATGATCACTTCAAAAGTTTTGTCCCCTGCTGATAATAGTCCCTCTTAATTAATTAGCCTCTGCCAGTTGGTATAGGTACTTCCACCTTTTCATGTTTCTCGGAATGTATAAATATCTGCTTACTGTATGTACCATTCTATGCATCCGATGAAGTGGGACTTGGGGGGAGGGATAGCTCAGTGGTTTGAGCATTGGCCTGCTAAACCCAGGTTGTGAGTTCAGGGGATATGGGGCAAAAATTGGGGATTGGTCCTGCTTTGAGCAGGGGGTTGGACTAGATGACCTCCTAAGGTCCCTTCCAACCCTGATATTCTATGATTCTATGACTGTAGTCCACGAAAGCTTATGCTGAAATAAATTGGTTAGTCTCAGAGGCCTTGGCTACACTCACGAGTTACAGCGCAATAAACCCGCCCACAGCGCCCGCCCGCCCCCCCCCCGCAACCATTGTCCCAAAACTCTTTGCCTTGTGCCCCCATGTCACCTCCTGCCCACTTCCCCCAATATCCAGTTTCTTATCGCCCACACCAGCTGCCTCCAACACCTGTAGCTTCACCACCCAGCACTGGAAACTATGACCCTTACCCACTGCACTCAACCCCCATCCCAAATTATAGACATCCTGAAGTGCAGCACTTACTGCACAGCACTCCAGACAAGAAGGCCGAGTATGAAAGCAGGACATACCATAACCTGTGATTGAACCGTTCCCCACACTACCCGCCACCCCCTTGCCATTTCTGTTTCACAAGCACTTGTGTTTCTTTTTAATATATGTGTTTTCTCTTTAAAAAATGGATTCTTTGGATTTGCAAATAGTCTTTATTATTGCATAAAGTAAAAGATACCTTAGCCCAGGAAAGAAACAGGCAACACAAGTCAGCTTAGCAAACACAAATCAGTTTAGCAAAGACAGATTCCTAATAACATTGGAACTACTTCACTTCAGGCCCGTGCAGGGCAGTAGACATTACTGATGGTTTTCAGCCTCAAATTGCTCCTTCAAGGCATCCCTAATCCTTGCAGCCCACGCTGGGCCCCTCTAATAGCCCTGCTCTCTGGCTGTGCAAATTCAGCCTCCAGGTGTTGAACCTTGGAGGTCCATGCCTGAGTGAACATTTCACCCTTCCCTTCACAAATATTATGGAGGGTACAGCATGCGGATATAACCGCGGGGATGCTGTGTTCGGCCAAGTCCAGCTTCCCATCTAGAGATTGCCAGTGGCCCTTCAAACAGCCAAAAGCACACTCCACAGTCATTCGGCACCGGCTCAGCCTGTAGTTGAACCGCTCCTTGCTGGTGTCAAGGCTCCCTGTGTAGGGTTTCACGAGCCACGGCATTAAAGGGTACGCGGGGTCTCCAAGGATCACAATGGGCATTTCAATTTCCCCTACCGTGATCTTCCGGTCTGGGAAAAAAGTCCCGGTCTGCATCTTCCGGAACAGGGCAGTGTTCCGAAAGATGCGTGCGTCATGCACCTTTCCGGGCCAGCCTGCGTTAATGTCAGTGAAACGCCCATGGTGATCCACAAGCGCCTGGAGAACCATGGAGAAATACCCCTTCCAATTAATGTACTCGGATGCTAGGTGGGCTGATGCCAGAATAGGAATATGCGTCCCATCTATCGCCCCTCCGCAGTTAGGGAAACCCATTTGTTCAAAGCCAGCCACAATGTCCTGCACGTTACCCGGACTCACGGTTCTTCTGAGCAGGATGTGATTAATGGCCCTGCAAACTTGCATCAGCACGATTCTAACGGTTGACTTTCCCACTCCAAACTGGTTCGCTACCGATTGATAGCAGTCAGGAGTTGCAAGCTTCCAGATTGCAATAGCCACCCGCTTCTCCACTGTCAGGGCAGCTCTCAATCTCATGTCCTTGCGCCGCAGGGCGGGGGCGAGCTCCTCACACAGTCCCATGAAAGTAGCTTTTCTTCTGCACCCACTGCTTGTCATTCCAGACTTGCATGATGATGTGATCCCACCACTCTGTGCTGGTTTCATGAGCTCAAAAGCGGCGTTCCATGGTAAAAAGCATGTCCGTGAATGCCACAAGCAAGTTCGCGTCGTATGCGTTACGCGACTCGATATCCTCATCGGACTCCTCACTCTCACTTTGGATCTTAAGGAAGAGCTCGACTGCCAAACGTGATGTGCTGGCGAGACTCGTCAGTATTTTCCTCAACAGTTCAGGGTCCATTTCCCGCGGACCGAAACGGAACACAGATCGCGTGCCAAATGTGGATGGAAACACAGGGATTGCTGGGATGCGAAGCGATGCATCATGGGGCGTTGGGACAGGACCTAGAATGCACTGCACTCCACGCCCCCTTCCCACAACCCACGGCACCAGAATGGGAAGAGGTGTTCTGTGGGATACCTGCCCATACGGCACTGCTCCCAAAGCCTCTGCAAGTGCTGCAAATGTGGCCACAACAGTGCGCTGGCAGCTGCCAGTGTGGACAGGCTGCAGCGCTTTCCCTACTCAGCTGTACGAAGACGGGTTTAACTCACAGCGCTGTACATCTGCAAGTGTGGCCATAGCCTTAGTGTAGACCAGGCCTTAGAAGAGCTGAGAAGTGGTGGGCCATTCCATGCTGCCATCCAAGCTCCCTTGAGGCTTTCATCCACTTTCTGCTCTGCCTGGAGCTGCTCCCTTGATGCTGGAGACATTAGTTTCTTGCTGGGTTGTGGACTTCGGCTTGGTCCCACTGGAAGCTATGCAGGTGATGGGAGTGTCTCCGTCAACTGTGAACCTCTCTCCGCTGGTGCACTAGGTGGTATTTCAGGCTCCGGTTGAGCCTCTTGCACCGGTTTAGCTGCTGCAGCAGCTGCAGGCTCTGTGGCGCCCTTTGGTGCTGGCTCCCCTGACTCTGGTGGGGATGCAGGCGCAGGCTCTGGTGCTGGCTTCTCTGCCAGTTCCGCTCCTTGGGTTGGTTCTGGCTGGGTCCCAGGAACTGGATCTACAACTGTTGCCATAGAATCTGGGGTCTGGTTCCACCACCTCTGACTGGGTCGCTGGGCCTGTGGTATCAGGGGACATAGACTGGGTCCCTGTAGAAGGCTCAGGAATGGAGTTAGGTGTGGAGGCCTGTTTAGCCTGGCTGCGGGTGACCGTCCCCACCCTTTTTGTTAGCCTCAAATGGTTGGCTAAGTCTTCTCCCAGCAGCATGGGAATGGGATAATCATCAGACTGCAAAAGTCCATATCCCTGACCAGCCCTTGTACTGGACAGGCAACTTGGCTGTAGGCAAGTTAAAAGAGTTGACCTTAAAGGGTTGTATCATCACTTGGGCCTCTGGGTCGATGAATTTGGGGTCCACCAGGGATTGGTGGATAGCTGACACCTGTGCTCCAGTGTCTCTCCACGTAGTAATCTTCCTCCCACCCACACTCACAGTTTCCCTTCGCTCTGGGGGTATTTGCGAGGCATCTGGGCCTGAAGGCTCCTGGTGGGACCCCGGGGTGATGAGTTTCAGTCGGCTGGTGCTCTTGGGGCAGTTGGCCTTCACATGCCCCAGCTCATTACATTTAAAACATCGTCCAGCTGATGTGGGCTGGGGCAAGGTGGGTTGTTGGAGAGTAGGGTGGTGGGACGAGAGGGCATCTGGGGTCTCCCTCGCTGTATGGAGGGCTCCTCCTTAACACAAACTATGACTGTATAGATCATTGTTGCAACCACCGTTATATATTTGCAGCAACTATTGTACAAAGGTTGTCATGTGAGGTGTCTATAAAAAGGTTATGATTGGCTGGTTATGATTATGCTGTCTGTATGTGTGTATCATTTTTGTAGTTGAAGTTATGAATATTGGCTATGTACTTGTATCTCAATGCATTTCAATTCTAAGTAGACTCAGTGAAACATTTGGTCAGCTTCTTGAGAAAGGAATTTGCAAATTAAGTGCCCAATCAAGAAACACTTAACTGACAATGGACCTTGAGAGACTCCAATCCACATCTGAGCTTTCCTGGAAACATTCAAACTAACATGTAAACAATGGTTTTGGCCTGTAAAGAACTGAGTCATGCATGGACATGTGACTTGCCCGTGTGACTCCTAACTCCATCTTGAAGCTGTAATTTTGCACAGGAGAACCAAGGGGTTTCTGCCCCAAGGGGTTTCTTCAATCCTGCTTCTTGCCTCTGGAGGAACTTTGCTACAAACTGAAGCTCTGAACAAAGGAATGAATGACCCATCCCAACTGTGGATGTTCTCCAGAGACTTGATTTGAATCTGCAGTTTATTCCATCACTGCTACAAGCCTGATCCAAGAACTTTGCCATTTCTATATGTAATTGATTCCATTTAACCAATTCTAGCTCTCAACTATATCTTTTTCCTTTTATGAATAAACCTTTAGATTTTAGATTCCAAAGGATTGGCAACAGTGTGATTTGTGGGTAAGATCTGATTTGTATATTGACCTGGGTCTGGGGCTTGGTCCTTTGGGATCAGAACCTTTTTTCTTTTACTGGGGTACTGGTTTTCATAACCATTTGTTCCCATAACGAGTGGCACTGGTGGTGATACTGGGAAACTGGAGTGTCTAAGGGAATTGCTTGTATGACTTATGGTTGCCAGCAGGGTAAAACCAAAGTCCTCTCTGTCTGGCTGGTTTGGTTTGCCTTAGAAGTTAAGAAACCCCAGCCTTGGGCTGTAACTTCCCTGCTCTAAGCAATTTGTCCTGAAGTGATACTCTCAGAAGTGTCCCACCAAAGGCAGCATCGTTACAACGGTGGTGGGATGAGAGGGCATCTGGGGTCTCCCTGGCTGTGTGGAGGGCTCCTCCTTGCAAGGTGGGGCCTTGGGCTGACTCCGATGGTGGGGTTTCGCCTTGGGTTGCCCCTTCTGGTATCCCACCAACTACAAGCTTTCTTCTTCTCCGCCACCTCCACCCATTTGGCTCCAATCTCCCTCGCTTCGATTACAGTTTTGGGCTTCCCATTTAGGATGTACCTTTCTATTTCCTCAGGAACACCCTCTAAGAACTGATCCATTTGTATTAGGAGATACAGATCTTCCAGAGACTTAGCATTTGCTCCTGATATCCAGGCATCCCAATTTTTTTATAATATGGTAGGCGTGCTGGGAAAATGCCACGTCTGGTTTCCACCTTAGGGCTCTGAACTGCTGACGGGCATGCTCGGGTGGTAGCCCCATCCTAATTCTGGCCTTTTGTTTAAAAAGTTCGTACTCGTTCATGTGTTCTTTAGGCATTTCAGCTGCCACCTCTGCTAAGAGTCCACTGAGCTGTGGCCTCAGCTCCACCATATACTGCTCTATAGAGGTGTTGTACCCAAGGCAGGCCCTTTCGAAATTTTCTAAGAAGGCCCCTGTATCATCACCTACCTTGTATGTGGGGAATTTCTTGAAATGGGGAGCGGTACCTGGAGGAGGTCTGCTAGGGCTACCTGGTTGACCCAGCTTAGCCCTTTCCAGCTCTAAGCGCTTCAGCTCCATTTCCGCCTCCAAGTGCTTCATTTCTCTCCTCTCCTCCACCAGGGCCGGCCCTAGCTTTTCGGCCACCCCAAGCAAAAAAAACCGAAACCCACAAGCGCCGCCCCCCCCAACGCCGGACAAAACACCCCCCCCAAAAAACGCCGCCCCACCAAAATGCGGGGGGGGGGGGGGCAGTGGGGAGGGCGGCATGCCCATCGCCCCGCTCCCCCTGCCAGTGGGGAGCGCGGAATGCCTGCCGCCCTGCTGCCCCGGCCGGGGCGCCGGCGGGGAGTGGAGCACGCCGGCCTCCCCGCTGCCCCGGCCGGGAGCGGAGCACGCCCGTGGCCCCGCTGCCCCGGCCGGGAGCGGAGCACGCCTGCTGCCCCTGCCGGGGCGCCGGCGGGGAGCGGAGCACGCCGGCCGCCCCGCTGCCCTGGCCGGGGGCGGAGCACGCCAGCGGGGAGCGGAGCACGCCGGCCACCCCGCTGCCCCGGCCGGGGCGCCGGCGGGGAGCGGAGCACACCGGCGGCCCCGCTGCCCCGGCCGGGAGCGGAGCACGCCGGTGGCCCCGCTGCCCTGGCCGGGAGCGGAGCACGGCCACTGCCCCGGCCGGGGCGCTGGCGGGGAGCGGAGCACGCCGGCCGCCCCGCTGCCCCGGCCGGGAGCGGAGCACGCCGGGCGCCCCGCTGCCCCGGCCGGGAGCGGAGCACGCCGGCGGCCCCGCTGCCCTGGCTGGGAGCGGAGCACGCCCGCTGCCCCTGCCGGGGTGCCGGCGGGGAGCGGAGCACGAGGCTGCCCCGGCAGGGGCGCCAGAGGAAAGTTTTTTGTTTTTTTTTAATTTACAAAAAAAATTAAAAACCTTGAGTGCTGCCCCCCTCCAGGTGCCGCCCCAAGCATGTGCTTGGTAGGCTGGTGCCTGGAGCCGGCCCTGTCCTCCACCTCCAAGCACTTTGCCTTTCTCCTCCGCCTCCAAGTGCTTCTCCTCCGCTTCCAAGTGCTTCCTCTCTGCTTCCACCTTCAAGCACTTCATCTCTCTCCTCTCCTCCGCCTCCAAGCACTTCATCTCTAGGAAGAAATTCCTGTCTTCAGCAGTTAGAACTCAGCCTGGGTTAAGGATATCCCTCCATCCTGGCACCTGGATCTTGGGTTGGGGAGAGCTGACCCTTCCCTCCAGGGAAACCTCTGGTCCTCCATCCCCTCCCTGCATTTCTGTCATGGAGCTGGATGTCTGGGCTTGATCTGGGTCTGTCTTCTCCGTGGCTTGCCACTTTGGGAAGACTGGTTGCTCTAGGGTTCCGGTGCCCAACCGCAACCTCATGCTCAGGCTGCCCTACTCTAGCCTAGCTATTTCATTGCCAGGAAACTAGAAAAAAACCCTGCTTGTTGGACACCCTGGCTTTACAGGCTGAACCCTTTGCATGCCTGTTCCCCCTCAGGCAGAAGAGAAAAGAAAAGAAAAGAAAAGAAAAGAAAAGAAAAGAAAAGAAAAGAAAAGAAACCTCCCTGGCTTTGCAGGCTGCCAAAAGGAAAAATGTGTCCTTTTAAAATCGTAAGGTCTGTGCCCCTGGTTCAGAATGATCCCACCGCTCTGCCACCATGTCAAGGCTGATTCCCCACTCTGGCACTTCGAGTGCAGAAGGTGGGGGCCCACAAGGATTCTAAAAATTAATACTTGCCACTCCAGGCTTGTATTAAACTCCCAAGGTTACAGCTTTTCTCTGACTTTGGATTGGTAAATGCTGCCATCATCCAAGTGCAGAACCCTTTTGAGAGCCCAGGAAGGCGCATTTAGGAATGCCTTCCTGTGGGGTACCCTAAAGCCCTTTCACCCCCTCTCCGGGGAAGAGCTGAGAAAGAAGAAAAGAAATCAGCTGTTGCCACCAGCTAATTAAAGAACATGTGCACAAACCTCTTAAGACAGAATATCTAATTCTGTTCTTAAAAACAGTAAATTTTATTAATAAAAAAGAAAGAAAATACATCTGGGAATTTAGGCATTTGCTAGATTTAAAAAAACCCCAAAAAACTACAAGGGTTAAGCACCAAGAATAACTTTCTTGAGGTCCAGCTTAAATATTACAAGCAAAACAAAAAGCACCTGGGTTAGCACAGAGGCGTCCACAAGCCATAAAGAAATAAAATGAGACAAACCTAATCGCATCTTCCTAGACATTTCCTGATCTACTTACATATCTGGGGTTTTAGATGAGTAGTTTGTAGGTATGAGTCTGATTATTTTTCATACCTGGGTGTCCATAAAAGGGAGCTACTCCCCACCCCTTCATTTATCACACCTTCTTTCCTAGAAGGACTATCCTAGTTCTAGATTCACACTTACCACATCACAATGCACATTTAAGACCAACAGAAAACAGCTCATTATCAATGTGTCCTAGACACCCCATGTTCTTTGGCAGGCCAGGAGTTGCCAGGATAGCATAGTTTATATGTAGAGAATGCCTCTTCCCCACCCTAAGATCCTCTTCCTTCCCTCCTTTAAGAAGTCCCACAACAGATATAATTCCTTCATGAGGGAGAACCTGGGCTATTCTGTTAAGAGCCTGACCAGCTGGCTTCTTCGGCCAGCATGAGCCCCTCTGGAGAGGAAGGGGTGGTCCCTCAGCCCCCGTGTCCCTGCTAGGCTGAAAGCAAGAGAATGACCTGGGGACCTGTATTCTGGAACTCTAAATCAGGGCTACAGAGGATATGGTAATACAAGAGCTTGCAGCCGATTCCAACAAGCACTGACAAGTTTCAGACTATCCCAATGACCCTTCAATGTTTTCAAGTGAGCAAGCGTGGCAGTTCATTTCAGCTGCAGGATGGGTGGCACAGGGGTGTGACTCAGTCTCTCCCCTGCCTGCTGCTCTGCCAAGCCCCTGGGCCCAGAGCCAGCCGCTATGAGAGAGGAGAGGCTCCCCACTCCGGCCCCTCACCAAAGAGCAGGTTGAGCAGCACCTCGCGGCCCGCCGGGCTCTCGTTGTGGCCCATCCAGTACAGGGTGCCCGCCAGCCAGGGCACGCCGTGGCCGGACACCTCGAGGGGCCTGGCGCTGCCCCAGGCCGAGCGCTCCCCGGCGCACACGCCCAGCTGCCGGGAGACCCGCAGGTCGGCGGCCAGCAGGGAGCGCAGCGCCACGGCCGCGCAGGACGGGCTGGGGATGGGCGCGGCGCGGCGGGACAGGCTGCTCCAGGGGCTGGGCATGGCGGCAGGGCACCCACCTGTTCTGCTCCTGCTGTAAATAAAGCAACCCGCTTTCACAATAAGCCAAAAACCAAGCTAATCCTGTTTCAAAACAAGGCCAAAACCAAGCCAATTCCGAAAAGAATCCCAACACGCAGCCTGGGACTGTGGGACCGCTGTGCCCCCCTGACTCTCTCCAGCCAGGGCTGTCTCTCACAATGTCTTGCTCGTGAATGTAGCTCCCTTGCTGGATAATGGTTGTTGATGGGTTATTAACTTGTTTGACATCCGGCTCCGGTGTTGGTTACTTTCTTTGCTGTTGCCTCTGGGGAGCTAATATCTGGCTGATTCCCCAATTGACAGCATGTTTTAGTGACCACCATACAACACAATTCTCATATATGGATAGAGAAATGACTTTCCCCTTTCCCCTGATACCTTACAAGGCATGCTTTATATGCAAGATCACGATTGTATAAAAATGAGGAATATGGGCGTTCCAGGATACTCCCTCAAGGGATAGAATGTTACACTCTACATTTGTGGCACACAATTCTGCACACATTTACATATGCAACAATCTGAAAAGGAGGCCAAACTGAGGTTCCTTTAAAAATATGGCCCTTTATGCCTAAATTTAGGGAACACTTAATATAATATTGCCTGAAGGTTAGAGCAGCACACTGGGTTCTATCTTTGTCTGCGCCACTGATTCATTGGGTTTCCTTAGGCAAGTCATTTAATCTCCCTGAGCCAAATTCATTGTGACATTGTGTTCCAGGTGCTAATCCGCATCCCTCTGCCAATTTCCCACCATCCCTGCCCACTTCTGCTGCCCTCACCCCTAACCAGGCTTCAGTCCTCCCTCCATCAGCCCAGCTCTGCCCCCCAGCGGTCCTGTGCCCGGCTCTGCACAACCCCACTGCTCGGCTCCTTCCCCCCAGCCGTCCCTGCCTACCCCCGCTCTTTTCCTTTCCCAGCCCGTCTCCTCCCAGCCACCCCCAGCCCAGTTCCTCCGTTCCCCCACTTCCTGAAGTCCTGTGCCCGGCTCTACCCCCATGAGCTTGGCTCCCCACTCTCCCATCCCATCTATCCAGGGTATTCCCCCCACACACTCTGTTCCTACCCCGGCTCCCTCCTGCTCCCACCGCCTCCTGTCCAGCCCGGCTCTCCCCGGCAAACCCTCCCCTCCCCCCATTCACATGGATGATGCAGAAAGTTTCGCTCCTGGACCTAGATAAGTTGCAGTGCAGCAGTGATTGTTGCTGCAGTCGCCAGCCCGGCTCCTCCCCCCGGCTGCTTTTCATGGGAGACTCTAGAGAGGCCTGGAGAAATGGTAGGATTGTGGCACCATAGAGATACAACATAAATGAAACCTCATGTACTGAGGGGGGCGGGAACAAGCCCACCTGGAACCCCACGTTGTGACTCACGGGGCCAGTCCGTGCTCAAGCCCACACTGCCACAGCTTTGCTGCTCCCGTGCCCAAGCTAGCTAGATTCAAGTTAACTCAGGTCTGTGTACATGAGCTGCAGTCAATCAGCTTACCTTAGAATACTGAGCTGAGATACTGGGTATGTCTCCACTGCAATCTTTGGTGATTCCCTTCAGCATCCAAAAACCATCACCCAATTCCCATTTGAAGAAAACACCTACCCTGTATTGTCTTTGTCACAGCTACTTCTCCCTAAATCTGCAGTGCTGCGGTGTCCAGTGAATTGCACCATTACCTCCAGTGATTCTAATGAGTCACTTGCCTTCTCCCACACCTTTCCTCAAAAGCTAGGAGTTCTTTAGAAAACCCTGCCAGGTCTAGGAAGAGGGGAATGAGCATTTTGAAATATGTTTGAAAAGCGTGATTTGTAATACAGTGCAAAGCACGTTCTTCCCCTTTGTTCATCACCGTTCACGCTAACAGGTTTTGCTCACATGCTGGGGGATGATGGGTATTCCTCACATATGCAGGCACACACCTGTCTTTGCATGTGAGCATGTGTGTTTGCACCAACAGTGCTTGCCCAGTCACCCTGCTTGGTGGGGCGTAGGCAGGGATGAAAATATTACCTGTAAAGTCTGCGAGACAACTAGTGCAGCTGAGCTCCGGCTTTCAGGAAGGAACACAGCTGTTTTTAAACCTGGGTCCGTGTGCATAGGCAGACATGACGGCTTGGATCCTCCACGACTATAAATCAGCACAGATCAGCTGAAGTCAATGGAGCAATGTTGACCAGGCTTGCTGATCGTAGTTTGGTCCTAGCCCTGCTCCGCTCCTGCCCTGTCTCCAGCCACAGGTGAAATCCCCCAGGTGGAGGGCAATCCGTGATGATCCACGACCTACCCCTTAAATCAACCCCCTTTCACACTCTGGCATGGGGGGAAGAGGAGTTGGGCAAAGCACAATTTCCAAAAGCATCTCCTGCTGGCTTCTTCTCCTGACTCTGTGGGGACTGGCCTCCTCTCCTCAGCCAAGCACAAGGCCTCCAGGCCAAGCAGCCCAGGAGCTGTGCTGGCATGGAAAGAAACATGAGGGCTAGGTGCACTGTCACCAGGGCCAGCTCCAAGCACCAGCCGACCAAGCACATGCTTGGGACGGCACCTCCTAAGGGACGGCCAATCCTGGGGCGACGCTTGGGTTTGTTTGTTTTTTTTACTTCGGCGGTGCGGTGCTCGGAGGTGGGGTTTTGTTTCGGGGCGGGAGCGGCGCTCGGGGGATGGGGCGTTGTTTCGGCAGGGCGGGGCGATGCTCGGGGTTTTTTTGTTTTGGTTTTGGCAGGGCAACGCTTGGGGGAGGGGGAGTTGTTTCGACGCAGCGGCGCTCGGGGTTTTTTTTTTGGCAGGGCAGGGTGGCACTCAGGGTTTTTTTGTTTTGGTTTTGGCAGGGTGGCGCTCGGGGGAGGGGGTGTTGTTTCGGTGGGGTGGCGCTCGCGGGGGTTTTCGGCAGGGCGGAGCGGCGCTGCGGGTTTTGTTTGTTTTTTGGTTTTGGCAGGGCGGCGCTTGGGCAGGGGCGGGGTTGTTTCGGCGGGGCGGCGCTGGGGGGGTGGTTTCGGCGGTGCGGCACTAGGATTTTTTTGTTTTTGTTTTTGCTTGGGGCATCAAAAAAGTTAGAGCCGGCCCTGACTGTCACGCCGCTCAGCTGGTACAAGGATTTGCACCAGTTTAGCCCCACCACTTCTCCCCCTCCCCCACAATGTCCTATCTGTGCTGCAGTACCCGGGCAAAGTGGATGACGAACCAGAGGGCCTCTCTAGATTGCTGCCTCTGAAAGCGACTGCAGCCTGGCAGATCTGGCAGCACTATCTCCGCAGAAGCTGCTAGCCGCATCCTGCTAACAGAAGTGGAATGCAGGCCAGTGGCTAGATGATCAAGCTAGCCAACTTTAGACTGGAAATAAGGGCTAAATTTTTGACAGAGTAGCTAACCATTGGGACAATTTCCCAAGGGTCATGAGGGATTCTCCATCCCTGGCAACTTTAAATCATGATCCCTCCTGTGGGGAGGGATAGCTCAGTGGTTTGAGCATTGGCCTGCTAAACCCAGGGTTGTGAGTTCAATCCTTGAGGGGGCCATTTAGGGATCTGGGGCAAAAATTGGGGATTGGTCCTGCTTTGAGCAGGGGGTTGGACTAGATGACCTCCTAAGGTCCCTTCCAACCCTGATATTCTATGATGGGATGTTTTTCTAACAGATCTGCTCCAGGAATTATTTTGGAGAACTATGGAGGACAGACTAGGTGATCACAGGGGTCCCTTCAGGCCTCAGAGACTCTGACTTCACCTTTCACTTCTGCCTATGGCTGGCGGAGCAGACCCCACAAGTCAGTCCGCTCAGCCGTCCCACAAGGCACTCCGGCTGTCCCACCAACTGCTCCGCCAGCAGCTGCGCTCCACCAGCTGTCCTGAAAGCCGCTCCAGCTGTCCCGCCAACAGCTCCACTCCATCAGCAACTCCGAGCCACCAGCCGTTCAGCCTTTGTGCTCATTTGCACACTTATCCCAGAGTGATTCCAACTCAGCAGCCTGTGATTAGACTCCTAAAGAACTCAAAATTAGCTCTGATATTCCACAGCAGAGAGAGACAGAGAGAAGAAGATGCAATTGACATTTAGAACCCTCAGAAAAGGCCCATACCACCAGATACAAATACCTATCCCCAGCCTCTCTTAATTCACTGGGTTTTGGAATCCATGTCCCTCGCCTAGCAAGTGCTGCTTAGCTAATGGTGAGACCCTTCATCATAACAAAAGCCCACTGTCCTTGATTCACATAATCAGGGTAACAACACTTTATTCTTCCTGCCCCAATAACAGAGAAACTGGGGCTCCCAGAGCAGCCAAAATGACCATTTGGACAAGCTGTCCATCATGATTTGCAGGGTGGGTGTGTCCATGCAAACAAGATTAGCCCCTGACATTCCTGACATCCCTTTCCACAACTCACCACCAGATGTCAGGGTAGAGCTCATCCTGACTCTGCTTACACCCATAACAAGGTTTCACGCAGTGTGCTTGCTGCCAACCCTTACCCATCCACATGCCTGAACTTCCCACTCTCTTGTTGTTCACATGAATTTTTAGATCTGCATCTCTTGAACAAACAGCCAGAGGTGCCCCCAAATAACCAGCTACCTGCAGGGCAGATTTTCTATGCAATCAAGTAATACCTTTTTTTTTGGTGCCAATCTAAACATTAGCATTTCAAAGAGAAGACTTTTGATGATGCTCCGGCCCGCTTCTCAGAGAACATCACCCTTATTTGTTCATGTCAAATGTACAATTAAGGTACCTCAGCCTTTTGCTGAGGCTGGTGGCTTTCTGCACTAAGCCCACGACTAGTGCAGGTGAAGAAATAAAAACACCTGGGCTCAATCTAACCATGTGGTTCTTGTCTTGATAAAGGGTGCCCTATTATCAGGGTTTAATCATTAAATGGTATCAATGACAATACGAACTGAGTTGAACCTGAGGATCAAGTGATCCCATGACACAGATAAAGGCCAGCTGACTGCTCTGACTTGTCCAGTTGAGTTGGCTAATGTTCCTGCTGAGTTGGCTAAAGTTCTCCCTTTCTCCTCTTCATCTCCCAGCTGAGAAGCAGCCCATTCTAGGGGAACAGTTACTCTGAGAGATTGCCCAATCACTGCAATGCTGAGTTCCCCAAACATTCTCCCCTCGTGGGGAGAGATTAGTGGCTCTGGCTGCTAAGGACCAATGGGACAGAGATTCTATTGTCCCCAAAACTCAGGGTCTTGGAATCCTAGGAGGAATCTCAGCCCCTCCCTGCAGATCCCAGTTCATCCAAGTGGAGAAGCAACTCTTCCACATGATGTCTCAGCAGTCCCTGTCCTGGTGGCTGTGCTGTGCTGTTGCTGACATCCTGGTCCACATCTCTACCCCTCCCTCTAACTGTAATAAAAACTCTGGATCATGATTTAATGCTGGAAGACTTCCTCATGGGGTTTTGCGGTGAGAATTAGACACACTTCCAGGGAAAGCTGCTGCCTAGAGCTGCTGCCCCCTGGCTTTGCCCCTTTCTGGTTGCATGCACTGCCCTGCCGCCTCAGCTGTGCACTGGTCCTTTAGGGGGGCTTCTTCCAGCATGGGAGAGTGAGGACACATTGGCTCCACACTTCTTCCATGGCATGGCCACAGCAGGCTGGTATTTGTGTGTGTTTGCTCTCCCCCTCCTCTTCACGCAGCGGAAGAGAGGAAGCTTGAGGACTGATGGGAGAGATTTCTCTCTTCTTCCTGCCTCTCAGAATAGCCAGCTGGTTAATGGTCAGGAAACAACCACACAAAACCAGTGCCAGACCCACCCCGGTTTACAGACTGTGCAAAGTTCAGTAGTTCAGACTGCTGTCAGCAAGATTTCAGATTCCCTTTCTCCTCTCTGGCTATGTCTGACCCTGCCCAAATAGGGGTATTTTTACAGCACAAGCGATAACATGAGTTAGCCCTCTCACTGTGGAGATGAGAGGAGATGTGGCACAGATAGCTTTTACCTTGATGTAACTTGTCAAGATCAACCCTACACCCGCCCATCTGGGGCTAACCTCACCTAGCTATATTGAGGTAAACAATTAGAGTGCCTCGTCTCTGCTAGTCACATAAATAACTGTTACTAGTAACAAGTGACGCCAGTGGACAGGTCTTTTGACAGTAGAACTGGGAGGCCCCAATCCGGGATCAGGGCCTTTTTGTGCCACACACACACACTCTCTCCCTGTCCCAAAGAGTGGATGAACTAAGCACAAGCTGGTAGGTCAGAGCACTGTGATTACCATGGTCTCAGACAGAGCAGGTATCCACGTCTCACACCGTGACGGCGCTGTGGTCTCTCCCCCGCATTAACCGCGCTGAATATTCTCTGTGCTTCCTCGCACTACGGAGCATTAAATAACTACTTCTAAGCTGCCGGCTCCCAGTCCTGTCCCTGCCGTGTGCATTGCAGTCATTCCCAAGCGTCAAAGCATGTGTATGTCTCAGTCAGTGCTGCGCTGCTCCAAGCCGGTGGGAGGAGGCGGGAGACAGAGGAATTCCCAGGATTAGCTTTTCTTGCCTCAGGATTAAAATCAAAGCTCCTGTGCCTTGCAGAGCAGATGGGCTTCTCCCTGCCTCCCTCCTTAGCGATGCAGTAGTGCAGCCCTGGCAGCTGCTGATTGCTCTAGGGGTTTGTTAAATTACCCTTGTGGCATTTCATACACTGGGCTTCCCTCCCAGCAATCCCACTGCCAAGGAGGAAACAGCTTTACTGGCACTGTTTCCAAGAATCCCTACTGCATTGCATGTGGTGCACACACCCTGATGTTCTTTATGCTGTTGAATCCCTCGAGTGGTCACCTGATTCTTTGTCCATATGCTAGTCTTACTTCAGTTCCTAGCAAATAAGTGTTCATCAGGGCCAATCAGAGGAGGGGCCAGGAGGGCCATTTGGCCTGGGCCTCAAGCTCAAAGGGGGCCTCAAATTTAGAAACTTGTTAATTTTTTAGGCATTTGATAAGTATCACCACTTTGTTTTTTATGCGCATCCCTATCAGACCAAAATGTGACACTGTCTCTCAGTTTACAGCTGCAAATTTAAGCAAATAAGAGATGTGAATTGGTAAAAGATATCATTTTTTTGTTAACCAATATAGATTTTGTCATATTAAAGAGTTAAAAATGTTCATACATTTTAATAAAAATATATCGGTTCTGATGGCACAGGATTAGACTGTGATGAACGTGTCCTTTCAGATCAGCTGATTATATAAACAAACCACTACTAGTGGCTGGTGCTGGATCAAGTGTGTGTTGAAAGGTAGAAAATTGTTACATTTTAGTGTCTTTATAGTTTTACATCTAGTTGACTAAGGAATTATTTGTGTGTGAGACTTCCTTATTATTATCTTCATATGGTAGATAAAAGAGGTGACTGCTTGGTTGGTTGAGGCCTAACTTGGCCATCATCATAAACTTTAGTAGTCTATAGGCCCAGATTCAAGGTTAAAATCTGTGAGGACAATCTCGTACAGTGAGTTTCGTGAGGACACACGTTTGAAATTTTTGGACATTATCCCTCTGTCTGTATCCGTGTCTGCATTTACTATATATATATATGTCATCCCTTTGTCTTCAGCTCAGCCTGTTCTTTTATACCTTGGGTGCTCGACTTTTGATTCAGTGATAAGGATAATAACCTGTCTGACTGTTTCATTGTGTGTTCTTAATTAGTATTCCTTCATTTTAAGTCTTTTTAGCATGTGTGTACCATTCAGCATGTGTGTGCATGTTTACAGCAGAATATTTCAAGTGTGGATAGGCTACATATTGACCAGATAGATCACTATGAAGTGTAAGGATAAGGCCTTTCTCTGCAGCCATATTGTAAGGCTAAAGCCTAAAGCCTTTGTCTGCAGCCAGATTAAAGAGCAGCGGAGCAGAAGCCATTAGCTAAGAAGCAGGAAGACACATCCTCACATTCCATCTAAATCACATTAAAACAATGTAATATCAGGCTGTTAAGAAGGAGACCCTGTCCTAATGGCACCCACTATCACCAGAGAAAGAAAGAAAAATCTTAATATGGTTAAAGAAAACTCAGTTTAATAGCATTCTGTCTGTCAAGAAATCACTTATCAATAGTTGTTGTGAAATCCTCATTTCTTTATTGTTTTGTCATTATGGTCCTCACTTCCCTATTGTTTATCTGTATGGTCTCTGTCTGGTTCTTTAATTGTTTCTGTCTGTTACATAATTAATTTTGCTAGGTGTAAATTAATTAAGGTGGTGGGATAGGACTGATTAAAGAATTTTGTTACACTATGTTAGGATTGGTTAGTAAAATTTTAGTATAATGACTGGTTAAGGTATAGCTAAAAAGGACTCCAATTTCACTATATAAACTAGGGTTCAAAAGGAAGTTTTTCAGGATCCCACTCCAGGACACAGCCCGAAAGATCAGAGCTGCCAGACCTCAGCACTCTGCCAATGACACCGTGCAGAAACTGAAGTCCCTCAGATGTACCTGATCCTGACTGGCCATGAAAAAAGTTCATCTGTATTATCGGGAGTGGTGAGCACTGTATGTGTAGTGTGTGCAGTCTGGTTTTGGTAATTGTTAATCAATAGAGAATCAGGATATTACTGTGTAAGGCTCTTTCACTGGTAAAAGGTCCTGTATACCTTCAAAGGTAGTATAGACCTCGAGCCCTATGTTTTGGGAAAGGGTGTGGATACTTAAATCAACCAGGTTAGTTACACCCTGAGCCCTACAAATTGGGTACGGGTAGGTGCTCTTCGCCTGGAGCCCTACGAATTGGGAAAAGGTGGGGGTACCTAAATTAACTGGGTTACGCCTGGAGCCCTACGGACTGGGAAAAGGTAGGGTGCCCTAATGTGTGCAGGTAACAGTAAAGGAGATTTGAAAGTGGTGCAAGCAAGAAACGGAGAAAACAACTGAGTGAAGCAGCAGCTAAGAGCTCAAAGTCAATAACTTCATTTCTCAAACCACTGGAAAACACACCTTACCCAATAAACAATGCTACAGATAATGAAAACTCCACAACTGCAACAGGTGATATTTCAGTGCCAATACCTGAACATGAGGACAGTAGTCAAGAAGAAGATATGCCAACAATAACAGATGCAGCAGAAGATCCTGTGTATGATCAAGAAACTCAATAGGAAGATCATGATGTAGATTTTACTCAGCAAGAGCAATTCATGAGTACTGCAGGTTTGACTGTGACTGACATTGGAATTATTAACAAGAGCAATGCTGCCCAAATGCAATCTTTTCTTCAAATTAGTTGTTTTGAAATTCCTAGTAACATTCCACGAGATGCTGATAATCACGCTTTCCCTACTCATCTGCTGACAAAAACTCTTCCAAATGATGAGACCTGCACAAGAGACTGGTTATGCTGGAGTATGGAAAAACAATCATTCGTAGACGACCTGATTCTGGGTCAGGGTTTCGTGCGTAGCAGAGCAGCTACCTCGCTGCGATCTATTGAAAGTCAGCCTTTGACACAGTAACGATACGGCAGCGGTGGAGCCTCGGTTGGCCTCGGATAGCCGGCTCCCCCTCCCCGTCCGCTGGGGTGGTAGCGCTCGGTGAGGAGAGCTGTTCGTGTCGGGACCGGAGCGCGGCCAGAAGGGAGCCGCCTCTCACCCTTTGCGCACCGCATGTTCGTGGGGAACCTGGTGCTAATCAATCTCTGTACTGTGCACCCTGCTTCATTTCGAACAAAAGTGCTGCAAATGCATCAGTTCTCTCTGATCAATCAGGATGGAGCATCAACAGAGGTTGGAGGAAGTTGAAAGACCAAATACCATCACATGAGAGTTCAATGTCACACAAAGAAAACTATGTTGCATGGAAATCAGCCAGTAGGGCAGCATCAGCTGAAAGTTCAGTTGAGAATTTACTCTTGACTGAACTCTACGGAAACTAATAACTGGAAAAAACTTCTTGAACACATCCGAATGTCATCCTTTTTCTTTCCGAGCGGGGATTGGCTTTCTTTGGTTCCAGTCAATGTACTGGGGGTCGTGAAAATGGAACATTTCTAGGCATAGTTGAACTCCTCAGCAAATATGACCCACTTTTATCAGAGCATGTTAAACATGTTCAAGAATCGCAAGAGAGTCAAAAGTTTATGCAAGTCCATTATCTCTCCACACGCATACAAAATGAGTTTATTGAGCTACGTGAGTCATTCGTACAAACAACAATTCATGATGAGGTTCAAAATGCCAAGTATTTTTCAAACATTGTTGATGCCACTCCAGATTGTTCTCACAAAGAACAGACTACTATGGTTATTCGATATGTTAAGATTGTAGACAGGTTTGTTTTGTTTGATAATTTCACAAGAAAAACTGGAAAAGAAATTGCTGCTCGAGTACTAGCAATTCTAGAAGGTTTTAAGTTAGATTTTCAAGTCTGCATTGGTCAAGACTATGACAATGGATCTAATATAGCTGGGAAGTACAAAGGTCTACAAGCAGTTTTGCTTGAGCATAATTCAAACTGTATTTTCTCCAGCTGTGGAAACCACACCTTGTAGGTGTTGACTGTTCTGAATCATGCAAGGAGGTAATTACTTACTTTGGAACTGTTCAGCAAATGTACAATCTCTTCAGTAGCCATCCACAAAGGTGGGAAATTCTGAAGCAATATCTTCCTGTTTCACTACATGGGATGTCCAAAACCAGATGGTCTGCATGGATTGATGGTGTTCAACCAGTTGCGCAGCATTTGAATTTAGTGAGAAAGGCTTTAAATGAGCTGGAATCTCTCAATCTCACTGCACAGGCTCGAACTGAACTTCAGTCTATTCAGAAGCACACGTCCAAATTGTAATGTGTTCTGATGTCATCTTTGTGGATGAAGCTACTTACAATGATCCACCAAACTGGTAATTGAAGCACGCAATGCTACACCTGATGTTGAGAGGAATGACATTGAAAGTCTTATCAATGGCACTGAACAGATTCATGGACAATGGGATGTGATCCTGACTGAGTCCAAATTAGTAGCACAGAATATTGGCATTTCATCTGAGTTCTCCACCAGTCGCAACTTACCCACTGAATCTGATGCCGAGCAGCATTCTAGGGTCAATGTCTTCCTTGTCATCATTGACTCTATTCAATCAGGTCTTAAACGTCGATTTGAGTCACCGCGACTAATTTGTATCCTTTTTGGGTTTCTTTGGCAGTTCAACAGACTGCAGCAGTACAACAAAGAAATCTCAAAAGATCTCAGGGACGAGGTCATCTTCCTCAAACGAACATATTCCACGAACTTTAAATTGGATTGCAAGCCAAAGGAATTGCTTCAAGAAATACTCGAACTTGGACTCTCTGGGGTTTCCTAATATCACAATTGCATTGTGTATTTTTGTCAGCTTGCCTGAATCAATGGCTTCAGGTGAACGCACTGTCAACATGTTGAAGCAGTTAAAGAACTATCACCGTTCAACTATAGGACAAGAGCATTTGAATGGGCTCACCATGCTTAATATCAACCGTGACATTGCATGAAGCTAGATTTTTCCACAATAATTAGTGCATTTGCACAGAAAAAGGCTAGAAAAGCATTTGTTAAATAAAAAAATATTCAAATTATATGTCACTCTTTTTTTGGTGTCTTATTTTGTTTTCATGTGTCGTCATTTTTTATTTTTATTATGGCTGGGGGCCTCAAAAGTTGGAAGTGGCCCAGGCCTCTCTGGACCTCTGAGAGGGCCTGCACAGTTGCTGTAGGTTAAGTAACCATTCTTTCTTCGAGTGATTGTCCACATAGATTCCACTTCTGGAGACTCACAAGCAGTAACCTGTGTCCTGCATGTGGTGCTCACAGTCTACTAGAATAATCAGGGCCGGCCCACAACATTTTGGCACCTGAAGTGAGGAGCTCAAATGACGTCCCCCTCGCTTGGGCAAAAACTTTGAAAGGTCTCTTGTGCCCTCCTTCCTCCAGCACAGCACTCCACCATCTCTGTGCATCTAGAGCAGAGAGAATACATATGCCCCAGCAGCAGACACAATTTTCTACACTCTGGGTCCTAGTGGCGGCACCCCTCTCCCCCCAATCTGGCACCTGAGGCGGCCGCCTCAGTTCGCCTCATGGTAAGGCCAGCCCTGAGAATAATGACTGCAGGACAGCTCTACTGACAGAAGCGTCTGATCTCGAGCCCTCCAACAGGAAATAGTGCAGGGTGAACGGAAATCCAAGTAGCAATTTTACAAACATTTTTGAATTGGGATGCCTCAAGAGTTGCAGCAGAGGCTGCCTGGACTCTGGTGGAATGAGTCCTAACTTGCACAGGTAGGTTCATGTCACCAAAGCCCCACTGCAATCAGCTCGATTTGATTCCCTAGTTGGCATCAGCATCCAGCAGATCCCTGGCAGCCGTGGGGACTAAAGGACTACACCCTTACAGCCATGCTGACTCCCCTTCTCACTTCAGCTGTCAGGGGCACTGTCAGTTCCATTAGTGAGGTACATGTGGTCTGATGGGGGAAACAGAGGGGTCAGCTGGATGACAGGAAGGGCACTGTGCCCAATATTCCCCCTGGCTAGTTTCCAACCAACACTATCTCATTGGCTTTGGCACACGAATTTGATGCTGGATGGCACTTTTGTTTCCCTAATGTCCACCCCATGATGCACTAGGGATAAGCAAGGTATTTTTAACTGGCAGCTTGAGAAGTGCTGAAGGAGCCAATTGTCTAGGTCTAAAAGAGTGGGGAAGGGGTGGAGGGATTTGGAGTTTTTAAGATATCTGGCCCAGTGGTTCTAGGTTACATTAAGTTGTACTGCCATGCTCAGATGTATTTTGGAGTTATGTCATGTGTGCCTCCAATTTCTATAAATAAATAAGAAGCTATTAGAAAGATAGCAGCCTTGGGAGTGGATGACTAGAGGTCACCAAATGAAATTAATAGGCAGCAGGTTTAAAACAAACAAAAGGAAGTATTTCTTCACACAACACACAGTCAACCTGTGGAACTCCTTGCCAGAGGATGTTGTGAAGGCCAATATTATAACAGGGTTCAAAAAAGAACTACATAAGTTCATGGAGGATGGGTCCATCAATGGCTGGCTATTAGCCAGTATGGGCCAGGATGGTGTCCCTAGCCTCTGTTTGTCAGAAGCTGGGAATAGGCGACAGGGGATGGATCACTTGATGATTACCTGTTCTGTTCATTCCCTCTGGGGCACCTTGCATTGGCCACTGTCGGAAGACAGAATACTGGGCTAGATAGATCTTTGGTCTGACCTTGTATAGCTGTTATGTTCTTATAAAGGACGGTGAGATAGGAGAGGAGCTGAATCATGCACCCACCAAAAATAAAAGTGCAGAGCCTTTGACAAAGTGTCTTTTTCTGAGATCCAAGAGCTGCCCAGCCTATTAGGAAATGATCACTGCTAGGGAAGATAATCGCTAAGGCAACAGAGTCGTTGGTGCTGATATGACAGCCTGTCCAAACACTGCGTTTGCATCCAGCACTCTAAAGCTGTTTTGCAGCTCGAGCAAAACTTGAAGGAAGCAGCGGCAGGGTGGTAATTAGGCAGTTTGCTGCAAAGGAAACAGAAAAGGCATTTTAATTATTATGTTTCTGCAGATCCCTGAGTAGTAGACAGCCAGTCGGCGTAAGAGAATACTAATCTGTATTATACAGCTCAGCCACTAGGTGGCACTGTGTACAAGAGACCTTATTTAAACTAACCTCAGCCAAACTGGCAGAGTATTAATGGATCCTATGATGAACAGGTCTAGTGTGGTTAAGCAAGCCCTGGGCCCAGTCCAGGTCTCGTACAGGGACATAAGTGTCAGAGCACTGTTTTCTGTGTGCACCTGGGAATTTATATCTCAGTCTTGGATTTGGAGTTAGCCAACGCATTCTAAACTAAGCCCATCTCAAGCGTACAGGCGCCGAATTTACAGGTCTAGGCATCGAGCGGTCACATAGGTGCTGACTTTTGGTTTTGCCGGTGGGTGCCCCATCAAGGCCCCGCCCCCTTCTCCAAGGCCCCGCCCACTCCACCTCTTCCTGCCCCATACCCCTAGACCCCCCCTGAATGCCTCCTTCTTGCTGACCCCCTCCCCTAAATGCCTCCCACCTGCCACTCACTCCTTTCTGCCCCCTCCTGCCTTAAAGGCAAGGTGTGTGTGCTGGAGGGGTGCTCTGCCAGTTTTGAGGGGAGGCTATTTTCAACATATTTATACACTTTCATTCTAGACGAACAGACGTACTGGGGCATAAGCTTTCGTGGGTGAATACCCACTTTAGTCTATAAGGTGCCCCAGGACTCTTTGTCGCTTCTACAGATCCAGACTAACACGGCTACCCCTCTGATACTTGAATTTCATTCTAGTTATTGAAAGTGTGTCTATCATTGGTATCTCCCCTTCCTGATGTTTCCCAGTTCTTGCTCCCCACCTGTGTCCCTTTTCCCATCTCTCTCTGCTCCCCAATTCCTGGTGGCTCTGTTTAGCACCCACTCCCACCCACGCACTGAAAGCAGCTCTGTCTCCCCCCAACCCCACCCCCTGTGCCCAGCCCAGAAACTGCCTGCCCTGGGACAGAGAGAGAAATTTAATTCAACAGCCCAGCACAGAAATGGTGCATTCATTCATCCTGCTGTGTGGCTGCTGTATCACTCCAGCTCCTCCCAGTCCCCAGGGCTGTAACCTACCCCCGCTTTGAAGCTCACTCGCTGACTCCCTCACACACTCTGCAACTTTTGTGGGAGGGGAGCCCTGGGTGGGACCATGGCCAAAGGTGGGGGTGGGGGGGTTGCTTCCTCCACCAGGATGCAGCAGCCCAGCATCCTGAAGTAAAACGAGTTCAGGCATCCCAAGGTGAAGCAAGACAACGTCTCCTGCTTGAAGCTGATACAGGGGGGTGGATGCAATGGAAGGAATTCCCTGGGAGCTGCGGGAGGGGTGGGGCGGCGGGGTGGATGGATCCAGGGGAAGGAAATCAATCCTTCCTGACGTGGGAAGGAGGGGACGCTGATCTGGGGCTGGGGGCGGGGGAGAGAAATAAACTTCCTCTCTGGGAGGAAAAGCCCCCCGGCAGGCTTGATCTGGGTGTGGAAGAGACAGCTTTGAGCTGGGAAAGCATTACTTTCCCAGGCATGAGAGCCGGCCAAGCGGACACGCCCTGGTTTGATTACTGTGCTTGGGGAACCCCTTCTCCAGGGCTGTGGCCAGGGCTGGCTCCAGGCACCAGCATTCCAAGCAGGTGCTTGCGGCGGCAATCTGAAAAGGGCAGCAGTCCGTGTGCTGTTAGGGCGGCAATTCGGCGGAAGCTTCTGTCTTCAGCCGTCTGCGGAGGCAGCAATTCGGCGGCAGCTTCTGTCTTCAGCCGTCTGCGACAGCAATTCGGCGTGCTACTTGGGGCGGCCCTGGCTGTGGCAATCTGCAATGGTCCCAAGTAAAAATTCAGCATTTTCCAGCAGATACCACCGTGTCCCTCTGTAGTTAGTACAGGAAATGGCCGTAGTAACTGTGGGATGTCTTGGATACAAAGCAAATGCTGACTTGCTCCTGGTGATTGCTAGAGCTGGGTCAATAGGGAAAAAAAAATTCACATCCATTTTGGCGACTTCAAATGATCAGTTACGAGCTTAACCCATTATGTGTTATTGGACAATAAGACAAGTCGCTTAACTCCTAGTGCCGAGTCAATAAGAAAATATATCCATATAGTTACAAAATAATAACATCCAGGGTCCCAGCTCTTGATAGTGTCCCTGCCAGCAGGTAGAGGATCTTGGGGGACAATTACTGCACTGGTGGGGTGCAAAATAAACTTTATTAAGAGAATATAAAAACAGGGAAAATTCAATAGTGAGGGGTATGGGGTTTGTTAAGGTAGACAATTGGGGAGGGGTTTCTTTTAGTAAACAGGATAGGGGGTTTCAATAGTGGGGTACAATACAGTGGGGTACAATACAGTTGGTAACCAATTAACACTGAAGTATAAATGTAACAGGTAGCTAACAATTTCTATGTAAAGGGTGTGTCACAGCAGCATATAACCAACTAACAGTTATGGGTAAAATGTGTTAAATAACCAACAACTTTAGGTAAAAATGGGTCACAGTGGTGTAAATGTAAAATGTGAGGTGTGTTAGAGAGAGAAAGGTAACCAATGGGGTTTTTATGCTAGACAATTGAGGTTTGGCAGCTATAGGAGGGGGGGGGGGGTTGAGCACGTGGTGGAAGGGATTAAAAGAGAGAGAGAGAGAGAGAGAAATGAGGTTGGGGAATGGGGTTGGGGGGTTTATACAGAACACAGCAAAATCTTATCTATGATTTAACTTAACCAAGACTACACAAGTTAGCAAGTAACAGAACACAATACAAACAATTCTTTAAACCTATTTAACCACAGCTATGCAAAATGAAATTACAATTTATCTAGACTAAAGACTAAACCTAATACAGACCAAGGAGTTAGCTTGCGTCTGCCTGCTGGGGAAAGAAAGCCAGCAGTTAAAACAAGGGGAAGTGTGCAAGAGGTTTTTTCTTACCAATACCCAAGACAGCAGCAAGCACAGAGACAGGAACGGCAGGTTTAGCATCAGACTTGATTCGCTTTCAATAATCAGGAGATCTCCAGGCACAAATTCGTTGTTCGTGGGAGGGGAGTTTAAAACGGGGGTACGCTCAAAAACAAACAAGAGCGGGGAGAGGGCCTCCCAAGGACCCCTAGCTGATCAGACCAGGTGGCAAGGCAAGGAACTTCTCCCGGGTCTGATCAGAAAATGTCTGGTTTTAAAGGCAAACTTAGGCAGTTTCCCACCAGTACTTTTGATTGGCTTCTCTGGATACAGGGGAGGAGGGAGAGAGCAGGGAAAACTACAGGTAAGCATAGGCATGCCTGGGCAAGTTCTGAGCCACAGGTATGACTCATATGCTCAGCTATGTGGCCACTTTAGGTCTTGCATACCTGGGCAGAGCACCCCTACACCGAGCCCGGGTCTGAACAAAGGAACCGAAGAAAGGAGCAAGAAGCCTCCTCCCTAGGCAGAGCAATGGCTCCAGTTAGTCTGTACAAGCCATTTTCATGAGCAGGGCCAGGCTGTGACTTTGGTCAGTTCCATGGCCGGAGGGGGGGGGGGGGGCGGGAAGGGGGCGACCACTATTGAAAAAGAATCCAGCAGGGGGACAGCTGTGACAGACAGATAGATCAGAATTTCTACTTTAATGTCCATGGTTCCAACCCTCAGAGCTGCAGAAAAAAAGAGCTTGAAACCATGAATCAAGCATAAACAATGCAGCAGCATCTGCCCGAGTCTGCAACACTAGCTGTGGGTGGTGCGAACTGCCTTACGCGCCTCAACCCTGAAACCTGCTGCTCTGAAGTGCCCCAACCAACACTACCCTTGCACAGGATGCTGTATGTGGGGGTTTTCCTCATTGCTGCTAGCCTATCAAGGCTCTGCTAGGGTGATGTCAACGGGGCCCCCATGCAGAGTACTCTGTATCATGGCTGGGTCACAGGCAGCAAGACCCAGTCATGAGACAGGAGTCAGCTGGCCAGGATACTGGGAGGTCAGAAGCAGGAGACAAAGGAAGCTAGGAGTCACAATGGGTTGGGATGCCAGGGAATCAAGGAGCAGAAAGCACATGGCAGACATGCTCTAGCGGAGGGTGGATCCCAGTTGTTCAGACAGCTTCCTGTTACTGCCCTCTCTTAAGAAAGGCCAGCAGGCCAATCAGCCACTCTGGGATTCCGTCAATGAGATCTTGAGGTGGAGCATCAACACTGGAGCGGAGTTTCATGGGTCCCAGGAAAGCCATTGTCAGCAGGCTTCCAGGTGGAGGGCTGGAGCTTGCCTACTCCCATGAACTTTGCGGGCCTGGGTTTGAGGCTCTGCTCAGCTGGGCTGGTGCTGGGTCCTTCCTCCTCCAGGGCAGACAGCTGCCTGCCCTCAGAAGGTCAGTGGTGATCTTGGGAGCAAGAGGCCCGGCCTGCCCAAAGAGGAGTATAGGCAGGGCCCTGCAGCCCAGCAGATGGAGTGCATGAGCAGACCCTCATTCCCCTTCCCAGAGCATGCCTGGGTACCTGAACTGGCTTACTCCAGCCTTGTGCATCATCGGGCAACACCACTGCTCTAGGACGCTTCCCCGACAAAGGGCGGGTTATGGAGAGCTGTGTGAACTGCAACCAAAATTCAGGGGAGAAAGGATTATTCACAACTAATTGAATAAGAAGTTCCTTCTACTGGAAAAGCGTGTTCCCAGCTCAAGAGAGCTTGCAATGCAAAAAAATCAAACTGTACAAGGATCCTAAGGCAAGATCAAAGACATAGTAGTTTTCAAATATTAATCACTTGCAAATCTCCAGCATAAGCATTTAAATGAGGAGGAATTCATGTAATAAGCTGTCGTTTGGCTTTTTCAGCAGCATCAGCACAGACACCGGAACAGAGGATAGTTTCATTGCGTATATTGGCCTGTCACAGCAAGCAGAAAGAAAAGGTTCTGTGGCTCAGAGAGTGAGAGAGAGAGATGCAAAGTCAAACGAGGCTGAAAGCCTAGCTCTGGCTTGTCTAACAGAGGGAAGGAAGGGTAACGTTCACCACGCGGAAAGGAGACCTGGTGAGCAATACGTAGGCTCCTCTTGTTGGATGTTACATGAAGGCAAGCGCCTCATTGGCTATTTGTCTGGGTCATACAGATTCCGGACGGTGGCACCCATTTTCTGCAGTAGATCTGAGCAATTTAAAAGATGGAGTATTTCTGTGGAAAGAGAAAGATTGGGAGTGGGGAATAGGAAGACATCCTATTCCATTCTGGGCACCTCGGTACCAGAAAGGTATATTTGGAGGTGTTGAGATGAGTTCCTGTCTGCTTCCTGTAAAACTTGCCCATACCGGTATTGCCCTGGCCTCTTCTTTTGTCATTCAGTGTTGCACGCATTCTAAAGCAATATGCATTTCCTCACCTTTTGGGGGCGAAGCCAGACTTTGAGGCACCTGCTCCCCCACTTAGTGTTAACTTTGCTTGTGCCAATCAGAAACGAACACAAACAGGTTTTGGGCCCCGTCCCCTATGACACTTCTATGATGTCATAGTTGGTACTTTATGGGCTGCCTGCCATGTGCAGGCAGGAAGAGGAGAAAGAAAAACGAATCCTGTGTATCCCGTGTACACCTGTAACCGAGCCTGATCACCTCGAAGCCTCTCTCTCAGCTCACGTGTTTCAAACAGAGTTTCTACGTTTGTCGGTCGTTATGCGTTGGTTTGTATTTGTGAGTATCAGTTATTACTAAATGCTGCATCTTTGTTTATAAATATTGTTAGTAGATATTTTAGTCATTGTGTGTTTTAAGTATCATTAACTCTATTAGCTAATCTAACGCTGCTCCCTTACCCCTTGTAATTATCCCCAATAAAACTTTAAATTGATTAATTTTAGTTGTGTGTGTGTGTGTGCGTGTCTGCAGTTTGCAGCGTGACCCATATTCTCCTTGCATCCCTTACCAATATAGTCTATTGCCACGTGCAGCCTAGTAAATAACAGGCCTGCATTTTCTTTCGCCCCTGCGTGCCCGTGGCAATCCACAGGAGGCAGTTCAGAAAGCCTTTCCTTTTCCCTTGTATTGTGAACAACAAGACATAAGCAACCTAAGATTTCTCCACAAACTTGGTGCTCTCTCCCTGAGGGACCACTCTGTCTCTGCTCCTGCCCTCCTTCTGAGAGTCACTCCAACCCCCACTTGTGTAACTGGACATACCTGATCTAGCTTCAGTGTGGCTCAGCAAAGATACCTCTGCCTCTAAGTGCCTGGTAATGGGATGGCTCAGACAAGCCCAAGTGACCCTAGAATCTGCCACCTTGCCAAAAGCACAGCATTGATTACGGGGATGTAGAGACTGTTGTTGGGTTTTTGTGTGTGTGTGTGTGGGGAGGGGGTGGGGGGGTTAAGAGAAGAAAACAAACGGTCTGGTCTAAACATGCCTCTGGGAAGACATGAGAAATGAGTTTAGCTAGCAGCACACACAGAAAGGAATTGTGTCGTGGAGCGTGCGGGGTGTAACTAGGAGCTCTGGGGTCAAATTAAAAACATGCTTGGGTTGAATTTAAGCCAAAAGATAGTAAGTGCAAAATTTACACAAAGCAAGACCAACAGAAATGTCTCCTTTAAAAAAACCACAATTCCAGTGGAAACAGTTCCCTCCCCCAGCTCCTTTTTCTCAAAAACAAAAGCTGCTCTCTGGCGTCAGCCATGCCCTTTATCATTGTTAATGGATCAGAAAATGAAAGTGACAGACTAAAATAGACTGTGCAAGCAAAGAAAAATGTACAAAAGCAAAACCAAACAGCACAAGGAGAAGCACCTTAGATCAAGATTTATTTCTGCTTTGAGCATCTCAAACGTCCTTACCGGTGTTACTAGTAACCCGGGTAAGAACATTTGGATATTAAGATTTTTAACCTGAACCAGTCCCTTTAGACAGGGTTTCATCATAGTTTCATTGCACAGAGGCAGTGTGGTCCTGCAGACTAGCATCCCAGACCAGATCTCAAAGGTGTTTAGGTGCCTGACTCCTATTGAAGTCAATGGGAGTTAGGCACTTCTAAATGCCTGTAACGATCTAGGCCCCGGTGACTCCCATGTTCCAACCCAAGCTCTGCAATGGACTCATGATGTGACCTCTGGCAAACTCACTCCAAACCACCTCAAATTTGCCCTCTCTAAACCAGGGACAGTAATTATCTGCCTCGGGGAGGCTAAGAAAACCAATTAGCTAATGTAACTGCTTTGAAGTTATAAAGGGCTTTTGGGTTCAGGACTGGAGTAGCAGATGTTGCTGCAGGTCACAGTTGAGGTTCATCCGAATTGCGGGAAGGGGAAATAGCAAAGCACTTTGGAAGACTTGCAGTAGGAAAGGCATTGTCTCAAGTCTCTCCTCAGTTTTGCAAAGCAGGAAGATGTACCGGACATACAAATTTGGTGCCATGCACTTTGTCATTTTCCCACTCTCTTTTCTTCTATCTGCTCAGATCTTAAGAGGGGAAACACTTGAAACAGAGGAGAAATGCTTTTGTTAGGAGCTAATATGCTCGCAAACCTTGGTCCACTTAGAGCTCAATGCAGAACAATGGGAATGAGTGCTCATAAAAAGGAGTGACAGAGGACAAAGGGGGCCTAGAGGGCCGACAGTGTCTCTCCAACAAGCACAGGGATAAATTTTATTAGAAAATGCTTAAAAGTAGATGATACAAACAGTTTGAAGCATCAGTTATTGGTCATTGGGGGTAACATGCAGAGTATAGGGGGATGTTAGTATTTTGGGGTTGGGCAGCACACATAGTACATACGGGCTGCAATGTCCCCAATGGGGGGGTAAGCGGTGGGTGGGATCAGGATACAGTTGGCAAGCGGTGAGGGTCTATCGCTCATATAGGGAGTACAGACAGTCATGGGTATAAGTAAGTGGGCTAGGTAATGAGAATGGGGCGACCCTCACGTGGTGGGATTCGGCCAGGTTGGGTGGGTTCGGAGCTCAGGTGATGGGGTTCAGCAGGGGAGGAGGGGGGGTTAATAGGTCCCTTCCCCCTTGTGGGTGGACGGGGTTTCCCCGGCTCACTCCTGGTATTGGCGGTGGCCGGTTATGTGCTCCGTGTAAATGTCCCAGGACCAACGGATAGTGTCCGAGACCATTAGGCATCTCATGAGCCGCGCGTAGTGGCGGCCCACCCCACAGGTCCTCAGCACGCGTTCGTTGCACGGGTCCCAGGCACCCAGGGCCCCGACGAGTAAGGCGTCGGTGTGTACCTCGTAGCCCTTTGCCCGCAGGGTGTCGGCCAGGGGGGCGTACTTTTCGAGCTTGCGGGCTCGGGCTGCACGGAAGGCCGGGGTCCTGTTCTCGAACGGGATCGTTACGTCGACCAGGATGATCTTTTTTCCAACCTCGTCCATGATGACGATGTCTGGGCGCAGCTGGCTGTCGGTGCCGGGGATGGCGCGGTTGACGGCGACCTGCCCCAGGCGCGGGTTGATGGCCTTTACTAGGCGGTCCTGGACGGCGTTGTGGCGCAGTTGCCAGGCTCTGGCGTGGGGCTTGCAGCTGCATAGGACATGGGGCAGGGTTTCGGTGACGTACCCGCACTTCCTGCAGCGCTTGTCCCGGTTTCCGTGGCGGACGGCTCCGTTGAGGGGGACGCAATTCAGCTGGGCATGGTGTATAAACCGCCAGTCGGCGAACCGGGTGAAGCTGCCCGTGGGGAGGAAGTGGTTGCTGGAGTCCCACTTGCTGGTCACCTCGAAGACCTTACCCTGGTCGGGTTTTTTCTTCAGGGTCGCCACGTAGAGGGCGCGGACAGCAGCCTTCAGGGATCTCTCCAGCACGCCTCTGGCTCCGGGGGTGATGATAGTGTTGTCCTCCGACTCGATCCGCGGCACCAGGACTCCCAGCTCCTGTCGTTCCTCGTTCCATACCCAGTGGCAGCCCAGCCGCTTCCCCAGTCGGCGTGTGGCATTGCGGGCGCGGGTCCACAGCGAGGCATTGTCGCCCCTGCCCCAGGTGAACTCGCCGTCCAGGGAGCCGCTCAGGAAGGAAGCCACGTCCTGGTCGGAGGGGGGTTTGTCGATTCGCTTCCCGACGGCGGTGCGTAGGGCGGTCGTCGTGACGTTCCTCACCTTGACGTCCGGGCACATCAGGAGGCGGAAGGCGTGCGTGATGACTGCGATGTCGCACAGGTCCTCCATGCGGGGGACGTTGGCACCACCGTGCCTGTGCACGATGTATATGAGCTCGTTGCTGGCTCTCTGGGGCAGGGACAGCCAGCTCTTGACCAGCTGCCGGATGGTGTTGTCCGCTTTGTTGAGGGGCACCTTTACCACGGCGGAGCCTCTCAGGACGAAGGCGATACGGGGGATCAGGAAGGTGTTGAGGGCGTTGATTTTCTGCCACGGCGCCAGCAGGGATGCGTCGATCTTGGCGGCGTCCTGCAGGATCTCCCGAATGGTGTCCTCGGGGGTCTGCCGGACGCGGAAGCCCGTCGGCGTGCCAAGGTGCTGGTACGCCTGCCCCTCTGCCAGGGGGACGACGGACTCGCCCTGGACGAGGAACTCCGTCGTCAGTACCGAGTCCCTCTTGCTCCCGTCGACGTGGAGGGACGCGCACTTCTTGGCATTGAAGCGGAGCCCCGTCCAGTCCGCGGCTCTCCCGATGGTGTGGAGCATGCCCTGGAGCCTTTCGGGATTGTCCACGATCAGGACCAGGTCGTCCGCGTAGGCCAAGACGCTCACCCTCTCGCCGTGCAGGTCGAAGCCGTCGGCGCCGTCGGAGATCGCCTGCAGGAGCGGTTCCATGGCGAGGTTGAAGACGATCGGGCTGAGGGGGCAGCCCTGTTTCACGCCGCTGCGGATTGGTATCTCGGCGGTCTCCCCTTCTACCGAGTGGATGGTGGTGCTGCAGCCCTCGTACAGTTCCCGGATCAGGCGGAGAAAGGACTCTGGCATCCCGAACTCCTGGAGCGTGTCGAAGATGTGGGGGTGGGGGATGGATCCGAAGGCGTTGGCCAGGTCGAGCCACGCGATCGCGCACTGCTTCCGCGCCCTCCTGGTCGTCTGGGTGACGGTCTGGAGCAGGAAGTTGTGCTCGTAGCACCCCTCTGATGGCATGAAGCCCTTCCGGGCGGGGCTGATGGCTCCCCCGGTCGTTGCCCATTCCGTGATCCTGGCTGCCAGGCAGCTGGCGTATAGCTTGTACATTGTGGAGCAGAGGGAGATGGGTCTCCAGTTGCTGGGGTCGTCTCGCTCTCCCTTCTTGTGGATCAGGACGGTCATGGCCTTCTTCCAGGAGGTGGGGGATCGGCCGAATCGCCTGCATAGGTTGAAGATGCTGGAGAGCACGAGGCAGCCGGGGTCTCGTTTCTTTAGGAGGCTGTAGGGGATGCCGTCTTTTCCAGGTGCGGTGTTCTTGGTTCTGGAGAGCCTGGTCATCACCTCTTTGGGGGTGAAGTCGGCGTCCAGGTCGGTCGAGTCGGCGATGCGGGGCAGGGGGCGGAGGCACTCCGGGCGCTGCGCGTCGTTCCTGGGCACGCCGCCGAACACTCCGTGGAAGTAGCTGTGGAGGCGTTCGGGCGGGATCGTGCAGTATGACGGGGGCCCGTCTAGAACCTCTCTCATGGCCTTGAGGCGGTTTGTCCGGTATAGCTTCTGGACCCTCGAGGCCGCTGCCGGGTCGTAGCGGTGGCTGGTGTTCCTCCTTCCAACTCCCCTGTTGTTGGTGTCGCGGTGCGGGACGGGCCATCCGTGGGCAGGCCGGATGGTCTCTTGGTTCGGGGTTCTTTTGAAGGCAATCTCTGCGGACAGCTCGCGGGTGAGCCTGTCGATGAGCAGGTCGAGTTCCGTGAAGAAGGCTGTCGCTTGGAGCTCCTTGATCCAGGCTGCCTGCCAAGGCGTGGCTGGCCTAGTTGTCGGCCGCTGGCCCTCGGGCTCCTCGGTCGGCGTGGGCAGTGGGTTTGCGGCATGGTTGGTGGGTTGTCTTGTTTGTGGATCGGGGGACCTTTCGGTTGGGTCCTGGGGCGTAGTCGCTGGTGGGGTGATGTCGTTGTTGGTTGTTGGCGGGAGCCGGATCGGGTCGATGGGTGCGGGGGTGATGCCGGACCTTCCGTGTGCGGCTGCTGTGGGAGCGTGCGACCTTCTGGCGGCAGGGGTCGGCCTGATGGCTTCTGGGGCCGCAGCGGTCCGTCTGAGGATGGGGGTGATGGGGGTCTGGCGCTGCGGTCCGGCTGTGGCGTTGACTCCTCTGGCAGTAGCAGTTTGCAGGGTGACCCGGGGGGTGGACCCCGAATCCTCAGCGGGTGGGGTTCGCGGTGCGGGTCGGGGGGTCGCGTTGGCTCTTCCTGCGGTTGGTGCGCCTAGGGTGGCCTGAGGGCCGGCGCCGGTTCCGCTGGAGGCAGGGTTTTGGGCGGCCACGCGTGGCAGGGCGCTGACCCTTCTTGGGATGGGGTCGCGCTGGTTGGGCGTCGGGAGGGCACTGAGGCGTCTCAGCTCAGAGAGCTTCCGGGCGACCTCGGTGGGTGTGGTAGGTCTCCATCTGGCGGGGGCTCGGTCGATATTTCCCGTTGCGGGAGGCGTCGGCTCGGTGGTGGGGCCCTGATCCACTGGCTCGGGGGCTGGGGTGGGTCTCGGGGTAGTGGCCGGCGAGGGCGCCCGGCTTCCTTGCAGCGCAGGAGCAGCGGGCCGGGGCGCAGGGCGGGAGGTCGGTGCCAGGGTTGCCACTGTGTGGGCTCTCTTGCAGCTGGCCTGGTGCGCCTTGCACCTCTTCTGCGATTCGAAGGGTAGGCTGCAGAGGGCGCAGCTGAAGGCAGTGGATTTGCCATGGTATCTCTTCAGGTGCCTGGTGACTCCTCCGAGGAGGCGGAAACGTCGGGGCAGAGAACAGACGGAGCAGATGAGCGTATCAGTGGCCAGGGGGTATGCCAGGTACACGGTGTTGCCATCGGTCCCCTGGGGGGCGGGGGTGCTAGTGGTGGTGGGGGTTTCTCTAGCGGGGGTGTCCCGCTGGGGGGCGGGGGGGGGTCAACTGGCAGTGGTGGGGATTGCTGGGGGGCAGGGGGGGTGTCCAGGTACCGCAGGAGGACAGGGGAGGCGTCTCGTGGTGGCTGGGGCGCATCGCAGGGTTCCCTTGGCAGCTGGGGGGTATGGGGGGGAGTGTTTAGGGGTTGCAGCCACTGCAGGGCGGTGCGGGGGTCTCTCGTTGGCTGGGGCAGCAGGAGTGTGGAGGGGGTCCCCGGCTGTTGGGGCAGTAAGGGAGCGGTCGGGGGGTCCCCTGATGGCTGGAGTGGTTGGTGGACAGCGGGGGGGTCATTCGGTGACCCAAGTGCCGGGTGGTGGGCGGGCAGGTCCCTCGGGTTCTGTGGCAGCTGGCAGGTGGCGGGTCGGGGTCTCGTCTGCTGGGGCGCATCGGTGAGCTCCTCGGGCGCCGTGGGCGGGGGCGGCTGGAGCGCCCGGTGGGAGGTTCCGGGCAACTCGGGTAGCAGCAGCCGGGGCAGGTGGCGGGGATCCCCTGTCTGCATAGGCGGTAGCGGCGCTGGGCAGGGGTCCCCCAGCGGCCTGAGCAGCAGCGGCTGCGGTGTGTCACGTGGCTCCCCGGGCCGCCCAGACAGCGGCAGCCGGGAAGCGGGGCAGGAGTCCCCAGGCGGCCCGGGCGGCGAAGCCCGAAGCGTGTCGCGGGGGCCGGGGTCCCCGGGCGGCAGGCCCGGGAGCGGGGCAGGAGTCCCCAGGCGGCCTGGGCGGCGAAGCCCGAAGCGTGCCGAGGGGGCAGGGGTCCCCGGGCGGCGGCGGCGGAAGCGCGCCACGTGGCTCCCCGGGCTGCCCAGGTAGCGGCAGTCGGGGACCGGGGCAGGGGTCCCCCGGCGGCCCGGGCGGCGAAGCCCGAGGCGTGTCGCGGGGACAGGGGTTCTCGGGCGGTGGCGGAAGCACGCCGCGAGGCTCCCCGGGCTGTCCAGGCAGCGGCAGCCAGGGAGCGGGGCAGGGATCCCCCGGCGGCTCGCCCAGCGGCGGCTGGGGCACGTGGCGGGGCTCCCCGTGCTGCTCAGGCAGCGGCAGCCGGTGAGCTGCGCAGGGATCCCCCAGTGGCTCCGCCAGCAGCGGCTGGAGCACGTGGCGGGGTTCCTCGGGCCGCCGGGGCATGGGGCAGGGGTCCCCCCGTGGCATGGGCGGCGGGGGGGTTGTGGGAGAGTCCCCTTCGGTGGGTAGGTACTGGGGCTCAGTGGGGCGCTTACTCGGCATCTGGGGCCACAGCCGGGCGACTGGGGGTCTTCCAGGTGGCTGGGATTCGAGGGGGCAGTCCCCCTGCGGAAGGAGCGCCAGTCGGGCAGCAGGGCTCTCCGGCGGCTGGGGCGCGGGGGGGCCGGCTCTCAGCAAATATGCCCACAAACCTTGGTCCACTTAGAGCTCAATGCAGAACAATGGGAGTGAGTGCTCATAAAAAGGAGTGACAGAGGACAAAGGGGGCCTAGAGGGCCGACAGTGTCTCTCCAACAAGCACAGGGATGGTACAGCCACTACAGGCCTATAGCAGAATAGCTTCATTTTACATTCTGAGATTTGTCCATCAGAAGCCATCTCCAAGCTGCCAATGAGGTGCCAGAGGTTCTTCTGGGCCAGTGCAGGTCATGAAACCTGGGACAAAGTGCAGAACAGCAGGAACATAAGGAGCCAGCTTCCTGCTTCGCTGATGCCAGGCATGCGCAGGCCTCAAGCTTCCCTCCTCACAGCTGCCAAGTTTTGTGCCGCTCCGCATGTGACATTTGATGCAACTTATTTAATGCAGAGCATTTCATATTGGCTCATAATTTGCATATAACCATACATTCAGGCATACGATCAACACACCTGGTTCTTCAGGATGAGGCAGGGCGGAGCCTCTGCTTGACTCCTTTGGCAGGGGTGAAGACCTTCCCCATCTAACCCAGCATGGGGTGATAAAGTGAGGCTATCTAGTGTGGAACATGCTTCCAAAGAGCCTGACGCCCTTCAGCTCAAGCTGCATGACCTCCTTGTTTGAGAAAACCTTCCCACCATGACCAGAATGATATTTACAACCCCCCCTCCCTCCTTCCCACAAGCAGAACATCCCATAACCTGGGCAGGGAGCAGAGCCAGGGACTCCATAGAGTCCACTAGGGACCATGCTGAGCCAGTCTAACCCCAGAGCCACTCTGACACTACGGTGAGGGGCTTTTGCCTTTGTCAGGCGCCTCTCATGACAGGTGGGCTCTGTCACAGAGACAGGCAGTGAAGGAAAGTTTTCACTTCCTAGCACAAGCTTTGAGGAAGGGATTTGCCAAGTACTAAGACTCCATAGCTAATCACAAGGCTGCTTTGGAAATCACACATGGTTTTATTCATGGCCATAAGGGGTGGAGAGATCCTTATTTTGTAAAGAAGAGTTTGTGTTGTTCTAGAGCACAAGATGGCTGAAGAAGACACCAACTTGCTAAGCCATCACAAGTCACTCCCATTTGACCCCTAGTCGCCAGGGGCCCAAAGGGCACAGCTCATTTGCTTGTGCATTTACACTAATTTTTAGTTTGCATTGTAGTAGCACCCAAGGACTTCAGTTATGGATCAGGGCACTGTTTGGTGCTAGCAACTGCACATAGCAGAAATATGACCTAAAGAACTTGCATATTACCAAGTTATGAGTTGCTTTATAGAACCCCTTTAATACAATAATATAGCTGAATAAATTAAATATGCTCATCTCAGATCTCACACACTGTGCAGCTTTTCTTCATCAATTCCCATTTATTTCTGGCATTTTCTCTCCTTCCCTAATGGTTTTCTCTTCCACTGGATTTCCCTCCTTGTCTTCCTAGTTTGTTTCCTTCATCCCCACTGCTTTCCTCCCATTCATAAGAGTCACTCCTCCAGTCAATGAACCAAGTTCTCTTGCGGGATATCTGTGATGTTACAGTCTTACTAACTCTGCAGTGTGGCCATAGAATCTACCAGAGAAAACATGGGAGACCATGCCTGAATTTCTGACTGCAACGGTGCACTGGTCCAAGGGCACATCCACAGGCCAAAACACCTGTTGTTCAAAGGCTCGTCCTTAGGGGAACTGGGCACAGCCTTACTTGTGCCTGGTTTAGTCCACCTGATGATGGGACAGAGCCCAGGAGTCATCATGACCTACAGGGATAGTTTGTAAGGAGCCTGTGGATTCAGTAGTTAGCGATAGCTTTCAGAGGGTCACCTGGATAAAGGTCTATAAAGCACCCAGAGGAAGGGCTGAAAAGTTTCAAGAGAGGGGCCAGATTTCCATCTGAACATGATTTTCTGTGACTAAACCAGACCCACTGCATCTGGGCTGCCATGTCTTGTACTCCCCATTGCATGTGCCAAGCATACCCTGCCATATCACCTACCCCACACCACTGTGGGAGGGCCTACAGGGGCCCTGTAATAGCCCCAGTCTAACCCACATCCATGAGCCACCCCAAACATGCCCTGTGATACTAGGACATTCCAGGGTGCAATCCAGACCAGTGAGGGGTTGTGTCAACACCTGTCCTGCAACTCTGGGTTCCTCACAATGCTTTGTTGTTGTAGCTTTCAGCAACAGGGCTCTCCCAAGTTTCAGGTCAGGATCAGGATCTCAAAGTCCCTAGGCTGTTTCTTTTGTCTTCAGGTGAAAGAGAGATAGCTAGGGAAAGAGAGCTTGGGATGTTTTTGTCCTGACCCTCACTTTTATAGTCCAGTCCGTCTTTGAAATGCATTTTCCTGAGGGTCACCCCTAGATAAAGTTCCTTCCAGCTGTAAGGTTGGGGTTAGAGTCTCCTGGTGAAAGAGGTCCTATGTTGCTGTTTGCTAAGATGCAGATCAACCTGTCTTCCTTGCCAAAGAATGGCCATTTGACAGGTGATGGCCCATAAGCTTTAATGACACCTGGCTAACAGTGTCATCTTGTCCTTTGTCTTTGAGAAACTAGTTTATGCCCTCCCCAGAGTTGTCTGGTAAACACAATTTAACCATGATTTCAGATAATGTTCATAGCTTTACTGTTACTGCGCGTTTCCTCATATGATGGTCCAGTGAGTTGACAGTTTTCAAATGATACCTCACACGGCATAGTTTGCAGAAAGATTGTTACACTAGTGGGTAGGCTGTGAATACATGGGTGCATTTGGTCACAGACACCCCTTAGCGTAACCACCCACCCCTACCCTCAAAGTGAGGCACTGCACGTGTGCCCTGTGACACCGCTTGCCCCACCTCCACCTGACACACCACATATGAACTACTCCCCACTGCCGCGTGAGGCACCACACAGGAGCCATGCAATACACACTGGCCCAGCCCCGTTTGTGAACACTGTGCTGTGCCCTGAGCTATCCCTTGGCCAAAGCCCCACCCTGTGGTGTGAACCCCTGCACCCCGTGGACTCTGCTTCACCCCCGCCACCACCCATCACTTGCTACCCCGCAAGTCCCTGCCTGCCTGCCTGCCCCCCTCTACTGCCTGGGACTTCCACATGAACGCCTCTAAACCCCAGCCAGCCCCCGCTGTGAGCCCTGGTCCCCACATGAGCCCTTCTGCCCATATGAGCCCCTCTAGACCTCTGTGCCCCACTCAAACCCCTCTACACTCCTGCCCCATGTGAGCCCCTGGCTCCTCACCTGAGCAAATCTATCCCTCTGCCCCCACTCAAGCCCCTCTGTACCCCTGGCCCCCTTGTGAGCCCCTCCATGCCCCTTTCCCCACACGAGCCCCTGCCCCCCTGTGAGCCCCTCCATGCCCCTGCCCCAAGCCCCACCGTATCCCACACAACCCCTGTCGCGCACCTGAGCCCCTCCCCCGCGCACGTGTCCAGCGGTTCCCCGCCCCCTGCCGAGCCGGCGCCGCGTGCGGGGGGCGGGGGGGCGGACGGCAGCCGGCGAGGGACCCGCACGGCGCCGCGAACCGCGCCCGCTCCGCCGAGCATCCCCGGCGGCGGCGGCGCAGGTGAGCGGCCGGGCCAGGCTGCGATGCGCGGCCGGGCGGGGGCGGCCGGCGGCGGCGCTGCGCCCCCGCCCCGCCCGGAGCAGCGGCCGCGGGGAGCCGGGCCGGGGCCCGCCTAGGGCCATGGGCTGCCTGCAGAGCGTCGCGTGCAAGGCGCGCGTGCGGCGCGACAACATCGTCCTGAGCGACGTGTCCGCCACCATCGAGCCGGGGGCCACCGCCATCGAGGAGAGCTCGCCCGTCGTGCTGCGCTACCGCACGCCCTACTTCCGCGCCGCCGCCCGGGGCACCATGCCGCCCATCCCGCGCCGCCACACCTGGGTGGTGGGCTGGGTGCAGGCCTGCAACCACATGGAGTTCTACAACACCTACAGCGACCTGGGCATGTAAGGGACCCCCGGTACCCCCATATCCTCTCCTGCACCCCCACATCCCGCCCTGCAACCCCCCTGCACTCCGGTACCCCTACGCCCGCCCTGCACTCCCCCTCCCCCTGCAACCACATGGAGTTCTACAACCCCTACAGCGACCTGGGCATGTAAGGGATCCCCTGTACCCCCATATCCTCTCCTGCACCCCCACATCCCGCCCTGCAACCCCCCCTGCACTCCGGTACCCCTACGCCCACCCTGCACTCCCCCTGCAACCACATGGAGTTCTACAACACCTACAGCGACCTGGGCATGTAAGGGACCCCCGGTACCCCCATATCCTCTCCTGCACCCCCACATCCCGCCCTGCAACCCCCCTGCACTCCGGTACCCCTACGCCCGCCCTGCACTCCCCCTCCCCCTGCAACCACATGGAGTTCTACAACCCCTACAGCGACCTGGGCATGTAAGGGATCCCCTGTACCCCCATATCCTCTCCTGCACCCCCACATCCCGCCCTGCAACCCCCCCTGCACTCCGGTACCCCTACGCCCACCCTGCACTCCCCCTGCAACCACATGGAGTTCTACAACACCTACAGCGACCTGGGCATGTAAGGGACCCCCGGTACCCCCATATCCTCTCCTGCACCCCCACATCCCGCCCTGCAACCCCCCTGCACTCCGGTACCCCTACGCCCGCCCTGCACTCCCCCTCCCCCTGCAACCACATGGAGTTCTACAACCCCTACAGCGACCTGGGCATGTAAGGGATCCCCTGTACCCCCATATCCTCTCCTGCACCCCCACATCCCGCCCTGCAACCCCCCCTGCACTCCGGTACCCCTACGCCCACCCTGCACTCCCCCTGCAACCACATGGAGTTCTACAACACCTACAGCGACCTGGGCATGTAAGGGACCCCCAGTACCCCCATATCCTCTCCTGCACCCCCACATCCCGCCCTGCAACCCCCCTGCACTCCGGTACCCCTACGCCTGCCCTGCACTCCCCCTGCAACCACATGGAGTTCTACAACACCTACAGCGACCTGGGCATGTAAGGGACCCCCGGTACCCCATATCCTCTCCTGCACCCCCACATCCCGCCCTGCAACCCCCCTGCACTCCGGTACCCCTACGCCCGCCCTGCACTCCCCCTCCCCCTGCAACCACATGGAGTTCTACAACCCCTACAGCGACCTGGGCATGTAAGGGATCCCCTGTACCCCCATATCCTCTCCTGCACCCCCACATCCCGCCCTGCAACCCCCCCTGCACTCCGGTACCCCTACGCCCACCCTGCACTCCCCCTGCAACCACATGGAGTTCTACAACACCTACAGCGACCTGGGCATGTAAGGGACCCCCGGTACCCCCATATCCTCTCCTGCACCCCCACATCCCGCCCTGCAACCCCCCTGCACTCCGGTACCCCTACGCCTGCCCTGCACTCCCCCTGCAACCACATGGAGTTCTACAACACCTACAGCGACCTGGGCATGTAAGGGACCCCCGGTACCCCATATCCTCTCCTGCACCCCCACATCCCGCCCTGCAACCCCCCTGCACTCAGGTACCCCTACGCCCGCCCTGCACTCCCCCTGCAACCACATGGAGTTCTGCAACACCTACAGCGACCTGGGCATGTAAGGGACCCCCGGTACCCCCATATCCTCTCCTGCACCCCCACCTCCCGCCCTGCAACCCCCCTGCACTCCGGTACCCCTACGCCCGCCCTGCACTCCCCCTCCCCCTGCAACCACATGGAGTTCTGCAACACCTACAGCGACCTGGGCATGTAAGGGACCCCCGGTACCCCCATATCCTCTCCTGCACCCCCACATCCCGCCCTGCAACCCCCCTGCACTCCGGTACCCCTACGCCCGCCCTGCACTCCCCCTGCAACCACATGGAGTTCTACAACACCTACAGCGACCTGGGCATGTAAGGGACCCCCGGTACCCCCATATCCTCTCCTGCACCCCCACATCCTGCCCTGCAACCTCCCTGCACTCCGGTACCCCTACGCCCGCCCTGCACTCCCCCTGCAACCACATGGAGTTCTACAACCCCTACAGCGACCTGGGCATGTAAGGGACCCCCGGTACCCCCATATCCTCTCCTGCACCCCCACATCCCGCCCTGCAACCCCCCTGCACTCCGGTACCCCTACGCCCGCCCTGCACTCCCCCTGCAACCACATGGAGTTCTACAACCCCTACAGCGACCTGGGCATGTAAGGGACCCCCCGGTACCCCCATATCCTCTCCTGCACCCCCACATCCCGCCCTGCAACCCCCCTGCACTCCGGTACCCCAACGCCTGCCCTGCACTCCCCCTGCAACCACATGGAGTTCTACAACACCTACAGCGACCTGGGCATGTAAGGGACCCCCGGTACCCCCATATCCTCTCCTGCACCCCCACATCCCGCCCTGCAACCCCCCTGCACTCTGGTACCCCTACGCCCGCCCTGCACTCCCCCTGCAACCACATGGAGTTCTACAACACCTACAGCGACCTGGGCATGTAAGGGACCCCCGGTACCCCCATATCCTCTACTGCACCCCCACATCCTGCCCTGCAGCCTCCCTGTACCTCGGTACCCCTACGCCCATCCTGCACTCCCCCCCCCCCGCCCGCAACTACATGGAGTTCTACAACATCTACAGCGACCTGTGCATGTAAGAGACCCCCGGTACCCCCATATCCTCTCCTGCACCCCCACATCCTGCCGTGCAACCTCCCTGTACCTCGGTACCCCTGCGCCCACCCTGCACCCCTTCCCCTGCAACCACATGGAGTTCTACAACACCTACAGTGACCTGGGCATGTAAGGGATCCCCTGGTACTCCCATAACCCCCCTGCAACTCCCCTGCATCCCTACCCCTGCCCCCGCAACCACATGGAGTTCTATCACACCTCCAGCGACCTGGGCATGTAAGGGACCCCCCCAGTACCCCTATGTTCCCCTACACCGCCATATCCCATCCTGCACCGCTACCTCCTCCCTGCACCCCTACCCCCACCCTGTAACCACATAGAGTTCTACAATACCTATGGTGACCTGGGCATGTAAGGAACCCCAGTATCCCTCTGCACCCCCACATCCTACTCTGCATCCCACATCTGCCTGATACCCTCCATGCATCCCTCAGCCCCCAACCGGTAATACCTACAGCAGCTTGGTTGTGTAAAGGACTCTCCCCCAACACCTGCCACCCCTTCCCAGTCTCACCCCCTACAACACCTACAGTGACCTGGGCATGTAAAGGATTGCAGTTACCCCACCCCCTCCACATTCCTTTGTCCTTTCACTTACCCCTCCCCCCCCATTCCTCCACCCCATCCCTTACAGCACCTACAGCGGCCTGGGCATGTACAGGACACCGACAGCCCATCCCACATCCCCCCATTTCCCACTCTGCACCCCAGCACTAGAAGGGGAAGGGTTCTGTCACTTTAAGAGCATGCAAGGAGAGAAAGCGCTAACCTATGAACATTGCATGGACAGTGGGAATCCCGCCAGCCATTTATTGCTGTGTGTGTGTGTGTGTGTGTCTGTGTGTGTTGCAGCTCAACTTGGTAGAATAGGGGTCAGTAAAACTGCTTCCCTGCCTGTTGCCTGGGAATGCTGAGGCGGGTTCGGATTCTCTCTGCCTGCTTGCGTGGAAGGGAGTGGTGCAAGAAGTCTTCCTGTTTATGTTGGGATTTCCAGCCTCCCCACGAATGCAGAGCATCCGGGTGTCCCATTCTGTTTTGCTTGTAGTGTTCATTGACAAATGTCACCCTGGCTAGTACCTCCCGTGGAACCAGAGAGAGCAGAAAGATCCACGTTCCTCTGAGTGCTTTGTGGAATTGTGTACGTGTCCTGGCTGGGAGCTGGCAGGCTCTGCTAATACCCACCTAATCACTATGCTGACACCCAGTTATCGTGGGGAATGACTGTAATACTAGTGTAATGTTACTAAATTGGGCACATTGCATGAAACCCTACTGAAAGAACTGTTGGAAAAGGCTTGAGGGCATTCTCTTAGAGAATGAAGAGCCCTGTACTAGTGTCAGCAATACCCTTTAATCTTCGGGCCTTCCTAATCACAAGTGTGCGCTGCCGTATGGTGCTATTACACTGCACAGATCCTCTCCCTTCTTAACGAGCAGCCTGTTACCTATGCGACATCAAGAAAGAGATGTGGTCTTGACTGCTTGGTGTAGTCAACAGCAGCTGAGATTGCCTATGGTTTTATCCTCTGAATTTCATTTTAAGGCAGGAAGTGGATCAGGTGTTAAAGGTGTTTTGTTTGTTTTAGCTGTTAAATGAATACAAACAGTCTGCACAATACACAGCTGGTGAGGAACAATTCCTTTTTGAATGTGAGACTTTTTATAGTAGATGAATTGTATCTTTTTTTTTTTTTTAAAGGAATATTTGTGTTTGAGTTCTGCATATAACCATCATTAAAAACATACTTTTTCCAGGCTGATGAGTGTGTGCTGATGACTTGGGAGAGTGCTGAAAAATGGAGCCAGGTGCTTAGTTTGTTGTGTTGGAGTCTTGTTTTCCACAGCCTAAAAAAGTCAAAGTGTATTATATGGACTTGTCGTATAATCCCTGCACTGGCATCTGGGTGCATTGCATGTGAAAACGGACATGAGTTTATAATTGCTGAGTATGCAATTGAGTGAATGTGGACTGTTGCTGGGTAGAGGTCGTGCCTTGGCATCTGAACATTGCATGCTTCATTATTAGGAGCCTTGTTGTCTTATGCTGTGTACCTCGTGCTGCTGCTTACTCCTGCACAAAATGGCTGTAAAATGCTTCCCAGTAAAGAAATGGTAGGGTTTTATGCTTGCTTTGCCTGGAGTGAAATGAGGACACGATATGTAGGGCAATAGAGAATCAGGCTTTCTGTGTCTGGCTCTAAATCATAAAGACTGTTCCGAGTGCTTCCTACACAAGGAAAATGTACAGAAAAATCAAGCTGCTCCTTGAAACAGATTTTATTAAGGGACCAAAAAACCAACAACCCCCAACTGTCCCCTAGCCCCACAATCTGAAGTTCTCTGTATTTTGGGGTTTTCTGTAATGTGCATTGCTGTAGTATCTGAGGCCGTGTCTACACTGCAAACTGGTTGACTTAAGTTATGGCGACATATAGCCACCACGGTTGGTATTTAGCTTGTACGCGTACATACTTGCCTCTGCGTTGGTGCTGTGTGTACTCTATAGGAATGCTTGTGTCAGTGCACCGTGGGTGCATACCACTGTGCAACTTGTCATTTTTCGGCACACTGTCTTTTGGGAAATTTTGGCACTGTATGGTGAGGCAAAAATGAGTCACGCAGCAATGACTGGGAGTGAGGGGTCAATTCCCATCATGCGACTTTCTCCATCCCATGATGCCATCCCACAATGTTTGCGCCTTTTTAAAAAATCCTACAAATATGCACTGACAGAGGCATGGAGCCTGCACAGCTCTGCACTATTGTCATGAGCGTTTTAAATACGGGACGCATGTTCCTCTGGAATCGGCAGAGCCACAAGAAGGAATGCAGCAGAGGGGAAATGACGATTGCTGTGGGATGTAGCAAAAAGCAATTTAAGATTGATGGTGGTGTTCATAGAGCAGCTGCAGACTTGGAGAGCTCCTTCTGAGCCTGACAACTGAGCACTGACTGGTGGGATCACGTCACAATGTAGGTTTGGGAGGATGAGCAGTGGCTGCAGAACGTTTGGGTATGGAAGTTCACATTGCTGGATCCATGTGCCCAGCTCGCCCCAACCCTCCAGCGCAGGGACACCAGAATGAATCGTAGAATATCAGGGTTGGAAGGGACCTCAGGAGGTCATCTAGTCCAACCCCCTGCTCAAAGCAGGACCAACCCCAACTAGATCATCCCAGTCAAGGCTTTGTCAAGCCGGGCTGTGCTGACAATTGAGAAGCAAGAGGTGATCACACTGTGGAAGCTTGCAACGTCCAACGTCACATTGCTGCCGGTTAGCAGGAATTCAGTTTGGAGTTGGAAAATCCACTCTGGGGGCCGTTGTCATGCAAGTGTGCAGGGCCATTAATCGTCTTCTGCTATGCAGAACTGTGACTGTCGGCAATGTGCAGAACCATAGTGGATGGATTTGCAGCAATGTGGTTCCTGAACGGCAGTGGGGCGATAGCACACACATATCTATTTTGGCACCAGTCCACTTTGGCACAGAGTACACCAACAGAAAGGGCTACTTTTCTATGGTTATGCAAGTATTGGTGGATCACTGGAGATGCTTCACCGACTTCAAAGTTGGTTGGTCTGAGAAGGTGCATGATGCTTGTATTTTTAAGAACACAGGACTGTTTGGAAAGCTACAAGCAGGGACTTTCTTTCCTGACTGGCAGATTTATCATTGGCAGTGCTGAAATGCCGGTAGTGAACCTGGAGGACCCAGCCTGCCCCCAGCTCCTTTGGCTCATGAAGCCGTACATCGACCGCCTCAATAGCACCAAGCAAAGATTCAGCTACTGGCTCAGCAGATGCAGAATGACAGTTGAATGCTCTTTTGGTAGATCGCAGGGATGCTGATGGTGGTTACAAGATTGGTTCTCAGAGAAAAGAACATCCCCATGGTTATAGCTGCCTGCTGTGTGTTCTGCATGATATCTGTGAAGCTAAGGGGAAAAAGTTGCTATCAGGGTGGAGAGCAGAGATGGAGCGGCTTGAAGAACAGACGCAAAGGGTATTAGAAAGCTCAGCACAGAGCTGTATGGCTAAGGGAGGCTTTGAAAGAGCATTTTAACAGTCAGTCCCAGTAATGCAGTGTGGTGCATTGTGCTTCACCTTGTCCTGGCTGTGTTTTGAGGGCTGTTAGGAATTGTGTGGTGTTTGGTGCAAATTTGGGATTATAACACTGTTTGCTAATGCACCTGCTAATGTTGTGGTGTGTGCTGTACTTTTATAATAATTATTGCACTGTTTGTCACTGAGCCTATGAGTTGTATACAATATCAAATAGCTGGGCGCACTCAGTAATACTAGGCATTCGGTATCATAGGTTGTGAAATAAACATGAATTACATTCTCAAAAATAGATTTTTATTGTGTACCAAAACCAGTGCATGGACACTATATACAACTAAAGAACAAATACAATAAAGAGGTTGGAAATAAAATAAAAGAACCAAACAAGGTGAAAGAACATTCATGTTCATTTCAGTCCATTTCGGCTACACATACAGAAACGATGGATCTCACTGGTCAATGTATGTGAAGCTGGGTTGTCCTTACTGTCCTCTGGTGCAGAGTGGTAGGGGTGGGGATGCGACCCTCGATGCCCTGTGAAATGTTGATGGAGGCTGTAGGGAGGTGATGTAATGGAGTTCTCCGCTGACTGCAAAGTGAGGCGAGACTGTGATTGTTGAACCTGTAGGTCCACTGGAGTCTGCAGCATCTGTGCTACCTGTGGTACTTCCCCATTGTCTCCCCAGATTACTGATGAACCCAGGAAGCTGAGTAACAGATTACTCCTCAAGCATCAGAGGGGTAGCCGTGTTAGTCTGGATCTGTAGAAGCTAAAAAGCGTCCTGTGGCACCTTATAGACTAACAGACGTATTGGAGCATAAGCTTTCGTGGGTGAATACCCACTTCGTCGATGCAATAGGTCTGTTAGTCTATAAGGTGCCACAGGACCCTTTGTAGCTTCGACAGATTACTCCTCAGATGCCCCAGAACCTGCATGGGGCATATCAAAAACTTGGGCTCTTCTCCTGGAAGAGAAGAAACAAGAGCTTTTCCCACAGGGCGTCTTGGGGTCTGGGAAGGTGTGGCGTGGCTGGGGGGGCTCCGGCTGGCCTGGGACTCCTCTGGCCGCACCAGGGTTGGGGTGGCTCAGGGCTCCTCTGGCGGTGGGAGTGGGCTCAGGGCTCCAGCTGGCCCTGGGGCTCCTCTGACTGTGGGGGATGGGGAGGGGAGAGGTGTCTCGGGGCTCCAGCTGCGGGGGGGGGTGGGGAGGGAGCATGCAGGCAGAAGGGGTGGAGCTGGGGGTTCTGCCCATGCCCTCTCCTTTTCCTGCTGGGTCTCCTGGGCCTTTTTCCTGTCTGCTCCTTCCTTCTTCAGGCTGTCTGCAATGTTCATCCTCCAGGCCCTTAGCTCGTGGTCTGTTGCAGCCCTGGCTTGCAAGATCTCATTGAACATGTCATCCCAAGTCCTCTTCTTTCTCCTCCTCATCTGGCTCAGGTGTTCCATGGATGCTGCAGTGTCAGCAGCTGCAGATAAAACACACACAGGTACCATTGTCCATAGAGTCACAGTGGAAACGCAAGGTCAGATTCAGAACTTCCTTCCCTTGCTCCCCTAAAGTTTTAAACCAGACATATTTATTGACACTTCTGCTTCAGGGGGCTTGTGCATGGCCCCACTCGCAGCTCCAGCCATGGTGAGCACGGCCCGCTGGGATGGGGGTGGGGGTGGAATGAGGAGGGAATTGTTCAGTTTCATGAAACTACGAGTATAGGTTTTCCACCAGCCCAGGTGAATTTAGCCAGTATATCACTCCTGAGGGTAACCAAGGCACAGAGAGCACAGCTGTTGCTGGCATCCTGAAGCTGCCTGTGCCCATAGGCCGCTAGGCTGTTTACTAGAGTGGTGTCTGCTGAAATTATTATGGAGTGGCATGGGAAAGCAACTAGGCTGTCGTTCCAAGAAAGTTTTGGGAGGGGATTGCAGAGTACCTCCAGGAAGGTTTCATCAAGATCTCTCAAGAGGAGTCATAGGACTTCCCTCTGTACATAAACAAACTGCTCTGCACAGCCTTTCCACCCCCCCCCCCCCACCCTCCCCGCCAAGTCTACAGGTCGTATTGCTACTTCTACTAGTACGAGTAAATTAATAAAAAGTCAGTAACTGTGTCCTGCTCCGCTGGGGTTGGGCGTCATCAGTAATGGGAAATGTATTCATACACTTTCCCGAGGCTCCTTCCCCTGCATTGGGCTCGACTGCCGGGACTGCAGTGGAGACTCAAACATAGCTGCCTCCTCCCTCGGTCACATGTCCACCTTCCACCTCCTTGTCCTTGCTGTTCACGGCAGGGGTGTGTGTCTCGGGGTCCTTGTAGGTGTCAGGTCTGGTCTGTGGGCTGGTGGTGGGGGTCTCTGTCATGCATGTAGCTTGTTATAAAAGTGGAAGGTTTGTGGCTCGGCCTCAGACTGACTGTTGCCTTCTATTATGCCTGACGTGTTTCCTTTGCTTTGCCACAAGCTGGGACTTCATGACGGGATGGATCACTTGAAATTGCCTGTTCGGTTCGTTCCCTCGGGAGCCTCTGTTACTGGCCATTGGCCACAGGACACTGGGCTAGATGGTCCATCGGTCTGACCCAGTATGGCCATTCTTATGCTCACTGCTGCCAGTCCCTGTTGTTTCCCTTTGCCTGCATCCCCTGTGCAATCTGCTCGTAGAGGTCCATGTTTCTTTGGCTGTTCTGTAGCTGTGTCTGCACAGCCTCTTCTCCCACAGACCCAGGAGATCCAATGCCTCCTGTCTGCTCCAGGCCGGAGTTGGGTGTGCTCGCCAAGCTGGGCAATCCAGGAAAGGCATCACAAAAATTCATGAGGTTTTTAAAGAAGGGAGGGTGACCTCTGGTCTCCATGATTGCTGGGCACTGGAGCTCACAATTGTGACCAGAGCGGTCATTGTCAAGCATTGTGGGACAGCTGCTGGAGGACTTTTAGGGTCGACACAGGTCATGCAGTGTCTACATTCTGACTGCGTCAGCATCAGTACATGGCTGTGTTACTGCGTCACCATGATGGGGCACTCGCATTGGCGGGAGTCACACACAAATGTAGACACATGCACAACTAGGTTGACGCGAGGTGGCTTATGTCAACCTAACTTTGTAGTGTAGACCAGGCCTGAGTTTGGGCGTAAACCAGAATGCAGGAGGTTCAGATATAAGGGCACCTGCTATCTTTGGCTCACTTCAATGTGTAGCTTTATTAAAAACAAACATCAAAGTGTATGTGTTGGGGTGAAGAGGGAAGCATCTGACTATGTTATATCCATTGTTTGGGTACATAATGGGAGGCAGTGTTCTCTAGTGGATAGGGCACTGCACTTAGGAAACCTGGGCTGTCTGCCACTGCTCTGCTCTGTGACCATGGGCAAGTCACTCCCCTCTCTGTGCCCTGTAAAAGGGAGATTGTGACACTTGGATGCAGATTGTGGAGATTGTGAAGTGTTGTAGGATCTATGGAGGGAAAGAGCTAGGTATTATCATCTGGAGTAATTCCTTCCTTTTCTCCACTTGGGTCATAACATTATTTTAAATGCAGTATTTTGTGTTTGAATTCCCTTGTTTTCTTTTACGTTTGTTCTGGTTTTTGATGCTAAGAGTTTCACAACTCTTTTAGAGTTCTAAGTTCCCCTTTTATAGAATACAGCTTTGTTTTGTTTTTGAAGGGGACTCACCCTGATGGATACAAATGCAGAAATATATGGTAATGCTATTTGCAAATGGGAGTTATAGGGGAAAAAATCCCATGTAAGTTTAGTTCTTGATACCTAGTCTGATTCCTCCTTATTGCAAAGTGAAACAGAGCATGTGAGTGTGGGCTAAGTCGTGTTCTGTGAAAAGCAGACTTATAAAAGCCTCTCTTACTGGATCTCGTTAGCTAAGTTACTTATATGGCACCCTTTGCCCTAGATTTTGAGGCGCTCACATACTATCTTTCATCTGTCTAAGGTCTTGTCTACATGGGGAAATTTACTAGCATTATTATGCAACATAAGCTAAACTGAAAATCTGTTATTCCACATAAGAGAATCCATATGGGAAACTAAAGCAGTATAATTATACTGGTGTAGTAATACTGGTAAGGTTTCCTGTGTAGCCAAGCCCTAAAGGTTTTCTGTTGTTGCCCATCACCGTCGTATTTGAGAATCTTCCATGTATAATCCATAGCAATAGCCAAGTCCCTAGGGGACTTTTGGGGGCTTGTCTAGACAGAGAGTTTGCGCATGGCAAGCTGGAGCATAAATCTGCCATGCACAAGCTGTGCAGTAACTGGCTGTGTAGGCCCTGCTACTGCACACTAAGCGACCGGTACTCATGTTTCAGAGTGAAGTAGATCAAAGTGCACTTACCTAAGACCTTTGTCCCTGCTGTGCTGCTGACACACCAGGCAGTCCAGTTCCCCCCCTGATTATGGTCACTTGCTAGTTGTGATATTTCTGCCCAGGTGATGCCACCACATTCAGTATCCTCTCTCACTGTCCTCTGCCAGTTCTTCTTTGGCCTTCCCCATGTAAGAGTGTAGCACCGTCTGACCCCAGCTTGCCATTCCGTGCCCATCTTGTCTCACTGAGGCCAAGTACATTCAGATGATATTTTTTCACGTCTCATGGAACCTGTGCCAGATTTCCCGTACTGTACAAAGTACATCCCATGCACCTGCTCTTGTTACAGATTTGGTTGTCCGGATTCAATGTCTCGAGCTCTCCGCTTCCTTTCAGCTGCCACTGAGTTCCGTCCTGCTTGGGTTTTGAGTTCCAGCTGCACCTACTGTCCTCAGGTTTTGGTTTAATTTAACTGTTTCTGGTGTAGTAAAGTTTTACCCGAGTGGGTCACAAACCCAACTGCAGAACCCTCCTCTCTTATCCAGGCTTGGCACCTGCACTGTTGCTAACCGTGGCAGAGTTAAAGTGCATTAGTGAACTTTTGGTGCACGCTAGTTGAATCCACACAGACAGTTAGTGCGCTATAGATTTACACTCCAGCTCACCGCACACTAACTATCCATCCATCCCTTGGAGTCTTTGGTTCTGCTCCCTGTTAAGGGTAAAAACAGTGCTTAGGGGTTTTTTTTGTTTTGTTTTTAGATTTTATTAGTTTACTTTAAAAAACAAACAATCTTTAAGGTACACTGGACCCTCGCTACAACGCGGGATTTGGGGTCCATGCCAAGTACCGCATCATAGTGGGGACCGCGTTAAAATGAAATTAGCATAAAAACTAGCAAAATTAGCAAAACTAACAAAATTAGCATCAAAATTAGCAAAATTAGCATAAAAACTCGGCTCTCCCCCGGCCCCGGGTGAAAGGCGCTTTTCCTTCCATCCCGGAGCTGCCACAGCCTGGTGAAAGGCCTCTCTCCCCGTCCTCGGGTTGCTGGGGGTTAGGGTTAAATTTGGGATCCATGGCCGCGACCACGTTATAACTGAATTCACGTTATATAGACACGCGTTTTAGTGAGGGTCCGGTGTATTTATGTCCACAGTACTGTTGTGGGGGAGGGGATCACCCCTTCATGACACCTCAGCGAGGTTCTATTATCCCATTTTACAGATGGGGAGCTGAAACACAGAGAAAATGAGTCCCAAACCAGCTTCTAACCCCTGGACCATCCTTCCGCTTCTCTCTGGAGTCTCGTTCTCCTTTGGAATTGGCCCTTGGAGCACCTCAGTCATATTTTGCTTCGTAGTTTTCCCCCTGCTCTGGGGTGACAAGTTGGCTGCGCCAAGTGCAGGTACTTTTCCTGGTGCAATGACACAGCTGTTCTGGGGATGGAGCAGAGACACTGCCCATTCCCCGCTGTTTCAGTCCGCTCCCCATCCGTGTGCTTGGACAAAGCAGCATGGAGGCAGCTGTCCTATGCCAAAGTCAGGAAATGCCAATGTTCCAGTGGCAGGGTGTTTTCAGCCCTGTTCCATGTCCTGGGTTTCATAGCACGCAGGGCCGTGACAAAACAAAAATATATTGAGCTGCAAACTAACAGGAACCAGAACTAGGAGCTAGCCCATGTGTGTAACCCAGCTGCAATGACACTGCTGGGGGAAACTGAACTCTGCATTTCCTGATTGATTAATGGATCTCTTCTTAGGTGCTCACAGAAGGAAGAATGGCTTGGTGGATTGGACATTAGCTCAATTCCTATCTCAGCTGCGGACTCCTTCTGTGAACCTTGGGCAAGTCACTGAATTTCTCTGTGAGTCAGTTCCTCAGCTGTGACATTGGGTTGATTTTTTCTTTACCTGACTGACCGGGATGTTGTGAGGATAAAATCCATTCATGATGGTGAAGCTCTCAGGTAGTGTGGTCATGAGGGCCACATGAGAACCTAAATAGACAGATGGCCCTGTGACAGGCTGATCAAGTATTCTGAGGTGTTTGGGTTTTTTTCATGCTTTTTTGATGCTTTCTTTTTCTCGTCTTCCTTCGGGGTTTAGTTTATGGGTTTGGGTGATTATAGCCCATAAACATACCTAGGGACCAGATATTGCTATCGAGGGTCACTAATGACTAACAGGTTAGACTATTAAGTCAACGGGGAATTGTATAATGAGGAGAACAGGGTGTCAGTAGGTATTTCCTGGGACTGGGACACTCCATGTGCTAATGCTGCCAAACCCTGGGATGTGTGTTGGTTGCTTGGTATGGCCCTTTTCTTGGGAAAGGGCAGGATCAGTAAAAAAAACTTGTATCTTTATCTGCCTGAAGCCGCAGTATTATAAGCCAACCTGCCCATTTAGCATCTTTGTCGTGTGGTGCCAGCATGGGATGTGGCTTAGGTGCTAAACAGAAATAAAACAACCCAGCAAACCCCCTGGGCCAGCCTCTCAAGGCACTCGACCCCCTGTCACAGGCCTCCATTCCCAGGTATCTGAGCATTTCTCAGAGCACCCCGGTGCGGTACAGCCGTGCCGTTACCCCATTGTACAGCTGGGGAACTGAAGCACAGAGCGATCAAGTGACACCTGGGAAGTCTGTGGCAGAGCAGGTAGTTGAACCCAGGGCTGCAGAGTCTCAGGTGGATGCCCAGTGCTTAACTTGTGCCAGGGCTGAGCCCTGGTGCCTAGTTGCTTGAGCCCCGGCACCTCTTTCATTACAGATGAAGCACTGCAGGCGCCCTAAGCCCTGCTCCCAATTAACAGTGCAGCTTAAAAGCTGCACTGACACAGCCTGTTTTGCGTGTAATTTCCTAGATGTAGTTGAAGGGCAAATGGAAAATCTGTTGCTGATTTCAGAGCTTTGCTGTTGGAGTTGGGATTGCTTCAGGCTGACCAGCGTGCTCTCTGCTGGCTGTGCAGCGTGTCTCCAGCCCCCAGGGAGTCAGTGGAAAGGAGCCCATTACCTTTGCCAGGAGCTGGGTCAGGCCCAGGTGTGCCCCGCAGACTGAAGGGGACGCTCTCTTGTGCAGCGTCAATGAGTAGTAGCACATGCTTGTTAAATGAAAGTCAGACCAGGCCAAGCTCAGGCTATGACGTGGCCCAGCCTCTTTGTGCTGTGGCCCTGCCTTAAAAGCATGGGCAGAGGAGAATTAATTCCACGCCTCTGTAACAAAAAACGCCAGACAGCATTCTGGGAAAACTCCTCACCTCGGAGCAGGGTCCCAGCGTAGAACAGGGATGGCTCCACGGGGGGCTGTGAGCCTGTGAAAACTGGGGGAGATGAGGGTCAGGTTAGAAAGGAAACCATTTTGTAACCGTAACATGACTTGTGGTCATGATGGCTGTAATATTGTAGGCGGCACGGCTGCCATGGTCCTTGGGGGATGGTCAGGTGACCTTTCCTTTTCTGGCTTGCTGTGATACATGCCAGAGTAGGGCTCAGAGTGTGCGAGCTGCTTCTGCAGACACTGTCCCTGCCACAAAGAGTTTACAGTGAAAAAGGTGGGGGGGAGGGGGGAGGGGAGAAGGGTCTCAGGAGGAAAACCAGGTGGTGGGGATTAAGGGGACAAGGCTTGATAATTCCAGTGCTGTTTGGTTTTAATGTAAGCCCAGTAGGCAATGCTGCAAAGGCAGGTTTTAGGAGCAATGAGAATGAGTTAGGGCGTGATGACTAGAGCATAGAAGGTCGCCCAAAGCAAAGGGACAGCACGGAGGCCAGTGGGGTCTGGAATCTGGTGTTCTTGGGAGGCCAGGGAGAGAGACCAGGCCAGACGTGTGGGCAGGGGCTGCGCTGTGCAGAGGCTTGAAGGAGAGGAGTTGTCAAGAGTTGATGGGCAGCACAAAGGGGAGCCAGTGGTGGGGAAGGAAGCTGGCTTGGCAGCAGGGTTTTGCACAGGGCTGTGAGGGACGAGGTCGCTGGCGCGAAGGTGCGAGAGGAACAGGCTGCACTGGTGAAGGCGGGAGAGCAGCAGGGCAGAGATGAGCAATTTGGCACTGGGATGGAGAGGAGAGGTTGAATTTGAGGGTGGTGGGAAGACACTGGAGACAGGCCGTGGTTCCATCGTGCGTGTGGGAGCAGAGAACAGTCCCCCTGCAGCTGTGGGGCTGAATGCTGACTGGAGGCATTCTCCAGGGTGGAGCAGAAGGAAAGCAGCGCAGAGAGCCTGTGTGGGGAAAACAGGAGCTTGGTTTAGGTTGTGATAAGTGTGAGATGGGAGCTGGGTCTGACTGACAGGGAATCTGCTGTGAGCTTTATTGCAGCTGGCATCCCCCAGGGTCCGGCTTCCTGTGTGTGCAGTGTCCTGTGATCTATTTGTGCTGCTGCTGGAGCTCAGTGCCCCTGGTGAGCATCCCCCACTAGACCCCTCCCTGGCTAAGGGGGAGAAGGTGGCAGGCAGGGCGCAAGGTGACCTTGTTTTAGAAATCGCAGACATACGGTTAGGGCAGTGTTTTTTATCGGTTTATGGGACCCTAAAGTGCTCAGCATTCTGGCTCCATGCTTTGATGCGGAACAGCAGAGTTGATCAGAGAGCAACTGAACTCTGCCTTTCCACCGTGCCCCTCTGGCCCTCACTCGCCTCTCTCTGCTTCTGATGACAGTCCCTTCCTCTCCGAGTTCCTCCAAGCGGGGTCTTGCACTGACTAGACAGGGTCAGTGACTCACTGCACTTCTCCTGCAACGACATGTCACGTTAAGCTTGCGTCTTTTCTCAGACATGCTTGCTAGGGACCTGATCTGAAGTCAGTAGAAGTCTTTCCAGCCCTGTGTGAGGACAGTGCCATGGGGTGCACGGAACACTGTAAGTGGGCTGGCAATGTGTCCGCAACAAATGCTTGGCAGTTATAAAATACCCGATTACTGAGTAATCGTCTCATCCTCTGCTTACAGAGCTGCAGATGCTCATGGGCCCGATGGTATTTAGCCCCTTTAAAAGTAATGCTGTGTAGGAGAAAAACAGAGTTCTCACTCTTTCTTTAGGTGCAGCAAGGCAGATACACTTTATTAACTCAAGAAATTGCATAGAGGGAGAGAGTGCACTAGGACACAGGGTTTCCCCTTCCTAGGCAGGTCTCTCCAAAGATAAACAATTAAGGCAAGCATTTATACCTTTTGTTACATACAGTAATGATCAACAACTGCAGTTTTATACATATTCTTTCTTGATATCTTATTTTTCTCACCAATTCCTTTTATGGTCTACATTCTGTTCTTATCTAACACACGGTCACAATAGCCTCTCACCGTTCTTTTCCCACTCGCCTCACACAATCCCCGCTTCTACAAATCTCGCGTTATTACAGCTAGAGTTAGCCTGACTCTTGGTCATATAGAGGCTTGCATCCAAATTCCCTCTACCGACTTCCACAGCTGCCATGGCTTTGACCCTTGCCGACCTCTCCTGGCCTTTTGTAAATTGCGTGCGCGTGCGTGTGTGTGTGTATAGAAACCAAGCAGCATAGTGACACTAAATATGTAGCATGGTGCAGGGCCAGTGCCGGCTTCGGAAAGACAAGTTCTGTCTTCTGCGGTCATGAGAATGCAGCTGAGTTATGCATCACCATGTCTTCCATATGCCGTTGTGCTGTTTTCCCTGGTAATGCTCAGGTCACCACTGAATTCCTGCAGGAGAGAGAGAAGTCCCTGAGTGAGCAGATAGAATGGTTGATTCCTGTGATATTCCTGTCAGGAGGTGTGTGAGATGCATAATGCTGGGCTTGCAAGCATACCTGGTCTGCTGCCCCCACACACATTTCCCATAAAATGCACTAAACAAACACACAGGGAATCACCAAATGAAACCAGAGGAATCTTGCAAGCAGACTTTGCAAGCAGGTGCCCTCTCCTTCCCATTAAAACTTGCCTCCAAGGCCTCTCCAGAGCGGAACAGATGGTAACCCCAGGAGGAAATGCTAGCAGCACCTCACCCTGTGAGCACCTCTAGTCATGAGAGCTGCCTCTAATTATATATACATGCGAGAAAAAGAGATTCCACATCAGTGCCCAACACACATCAGTCTCCAACCCCTGTTATTAGCCAGCTGTCTTTCGGATATTGGTGTATGTGGAAACGAGGAATGTTTCCCTGTGGGGATGGTCTGGAATGGTGGGGTGCTGTGCCACAGGTTAGGGAGCTGTTCCCCTGCCTTCACTATTTAAGATTCCCCCTTCTCCCACCCCAGCCAAACAGGGGCATTTGGGAGTGATTGGGGGATTTCAGACTTTATAACAACCCAGCAGGAAATGCTGGCCATCAGCAGAAGGGAAGTGTTTGTGTGGGGATGTGACTAGAACAGGCTTGGCAGGAGACTCCCCACCCTCCCATGTCTGTCCAGGCCCCAGGAGAGAGAGGTGATCTAGGCTCGGTCTTGCATTACCAACCCTTTGCCTTTATTTCCTTTCTTGGCTACTGGTTTGAATCCAGCTCAGGTGGGCTAGTAGAGCTCAAATCTCTGTACCACCTTCCACCACTTAGGTGCGAATAAAATCCTGTTTTAAAACCCCACTGTATGTAAAGAGAACAGTTCTTGAAGTTACATAGTCCTGTGCTCGGAAGTTAAAAAGTACCTGTGCCACCTTAATTCTCCCCTTGTGCATATGCATTATGAGTCTCTAATTACATGCTCACATGCTGTTTTTCCCCATAGGACCCTGGCTCGTTCAGTGCACAGATGGACGGTGCTCAGGGAATGAGGCGGCTGTTCAATATTTTTTTTGAATATATTCAAAAAAAGGGATAGCTTTTTGAAAAAGGGGAGGGATAGCTCAGTGGTTTGAGCATTGGCCTGCTAAACCCAGGGTTGTGAGTTCAATCCTTGAGGGGGCCATTTAGGGATCTGGGGCAAAAATTGGGGATTGGTCCTGCTTTGAGCAGGGGGTTGGACTAGATGACCTTCTAAGGTCCCTTCCAACCCTGATATTCTATGATTCTATGATTTCTTTTTATCCTCATTATTCAATGTGAGGCTCCAGGCCTTCCTTACTGCACACTGTCCAAACTGCTCTGAATACAGAATTATTAATTTCCTCATGGCCTTTTCTATAGTGCTGTAGTATCGGAGCCTCACAAATAGAACTGAATTTATCTTCACAGCATAGCAGAGTATTATCTCCAGGTAACAAATGGGGAACTGAGGTACAAAGAGATGTGGGACAAAATTTGCAGAAGCCTCCACTGCGTTTGGACTGGGTGCCCAACGTGGCTAGCTAAGGGCTGAGTTTTTGGAAGTGCTGAGCACTTTCAAGTTCTGTTGGGGCAGACCCCCAGTTGCTGTGAATATCTTAGCTTCATGGGGGTAGGACAGCCTGCATTAGCTGAGCTCCATAGAGCCAGGACAGTTTACATAAGCTGAGGGTCTGCCCCATTGACTTGAATTCCATTTATCCACACTCAACACTTCCGAAAATCAGGCTTGAGTTGAGTGCTCAGAAAATGAGCAGCAGGTTAGATCAAGTAGTGACCATTGGTGAAAATTTTGGTCTAAGTGACTTGACCAGCATCCCATAGGAACTTTGTGGCAGAGGCAGGGTTAGAACCCAGCTTCCCCAGGTGACAGTTAATTGCCATAGCCATCTGTTCTCTTCCTGTACTTACCTGCCTCTCACTTTCTAGGTTCTGCAGCAAATGAGGCAGGGGTCCTACAAACAATAGCTTTATTCACTACACCACCCTGTTGCTCCCAAGAGGACATCCATCCTATGCTCTGAATAAGGCAGGGGTCCTGTGGAAATTCTTGCTTGTCTTCATGTAATTAATGACTGTATCTTAATGCATATGCACAAGGGGGCTGAATTAAGCTTGTGCGGGCAACCTTGATTTGAGGGATTGGTGCCAGAGTGATTTGCCCATGGTCGTAGTCAAGTGCTTTGACCACAAGACTATCCTTCCTCTTGACAAGAAAAGATTTTTCAATGGAGGTGGATATAGACAGTGCCTGCGCTTTCGTTTTGCAGATTTGCAGGGAACACGCCTATTGTAAGTGGCAAGTAAAGGGTGCTGTCTCTCCCTATCCCCCTCCGCACCCTCCTTTGGGGAGTAGGAGCTGCTGGTGCAGACACAGTTGCTGCAGTGCACTGGAATGAATCCTGTCCTGCTGAGTAATCACTCTGGCCATGTTTAAACCATTGCTCTGCAACTGGGAAATATGCTGAACTTGCCCTGCGCTGGTAGGGGGATTTCTCTGCCATACAATGAGGTAATCAATCCTTTCTGAAAACGTTTCTCCACTCCCACCAACATCTGTAAAGAGCTAAAGATGCATTCGTCGGGCGCTGTGAAAACAGGTAGGGATTGGCGTTGGTTTCTTTGCAGTGACGACTCGATTCAGATTTGATTCTTGCAGCATGCACTGCATGTGCTGTGTGATGGCACCTCCCAAAATACATTGATTTCTGATCAGGGTGTGAGATCAATAGGTGACTAGGGAGTTAGTTAATGATGGTGTGATCTGGTGAGTGGCAAGTGTGAGCATGTGTGAGTGAGTGTGCATGTGTGCAGCAGTGCATGGACTGCTCACCTGTCACCTCTGGAGATGTGGGTTCAGATGCAAACTCAAGGCGCAGTTAAAACTGTTTGCACAGGGGTCTTGTGCAGGGAGTGGCATTACAGTTCAGGACTAAGATGACTGGGCAGAGTGTGTGTCATGGGAGTAGGGACGGGGAGCTGGTCTCTTTGTTTTGTGAGATCTAGGATAACCCTAAATAAAAGCCATCCCTGAAGAGGTGCTTCCTTTGCTGAACTGTCTTTTGAGCAGCTATGCAGACTGCCCCCTGGGAGTGGTGACTCCAGGGATGGTTTCTCAGACTGCCATTAGCAGCAGCTCGGGCGGTGTGATGCTGACAGTGAGCTCTGGCTGAATTGATGACTTGCCTGTGGGAAGCAGCCTCTCTTCTTATCTCACAGTCTGAGAACAGTCTGGCTCCCTCTTTCTATTCCCCTCCTTTGCACCAAGGACCAAAGCCAGTCCTGCCATGACAAGACATTCCGTGCGGTGGAGAGGAGGTGCCTACGGAAGCAGGTGCTGCTTCTTCAGTGGGGCAGGAGTCGGGGCACTTGCATTTGGCTCTGGGGATTAGCATGAAGACAAAACAAAAACACACAAAGGGGAGAGGAAAGAACAGCAAAGATAGAAAATGCAGCTGCTGTCTCTGGTGTTGACTCTCACTTGCAGCCTCACTGCTAGAGAAACCCAGGCCCAGCACATGGTCTGATCAGCAGCGCTGGGACCTGGCAAACTCGTACCAGCATCGGGTTGTTTAGATATTGCATTTCGCTGCTCTTTCTGGTCAGAAGCTCACAGCAGGGCTGCAAAATATACAGTCTTGACTGGCTAAGCCAGATTCTTATTAAACATTAGAAAGACATTCGAAGTTAGAAAGATAGGGAAGAGAAGAATTAATGTGGCGAAGGAAGAGGACACATCTGGGGAATAAAGAGCGATATTTGGGATTTAGCCAGTGGTGGTGGCAATGTCACCTGGCTCCCTTCTCTCTGGCCTGGTCTGGTCAGGGCACCTTTCAGGATTAACATGAAGAAGGTCCAGGGTCCCAGGAGAAGGTGGCAGCCATGATGATGAATCTCATTCTGTCCCCTTTTTTCAGCTTCCAGCCAGTGTTGCAGGGACAGCTTCCCCCCCCAAAGTCTCTTTTTTGAGGACCCCCAAAGGGCAGTGATAGATGGAATAGCCTGTCCTCTTATTATTTTGTCCACCAATTAGGCCTAGTTTCTAACGTACCAACTTTGGTTCACTGATTTCTGGTTCCGCACTTTCCTTGTTTACAAAGCGTGATCTTAGCACAGCCCTTGAGTTAGATCAGTAGGCCTTTCTGTTTGGGCTAATTCAGTCTGTCTTTTTTGCACCTTTTCCCAGGAGCATTTGTTGTTATAGGTGGTTGTGACATTTGATGAACTTTCACTTACTTTTTACAGTTGAGCTCACACTTAGGGTTATTTTGTAGGCCCACTTATTACAACAGAGCACAAGCTACTTAGCCTATCAAAAAGAAGGTGAAGAGGTGACTTGATTAAGGTTAGACCTACGTAGGAAGAGGCCAACTTGTAACAAGATGCAGTGTCTGGAATCTGATGTTAGGAAAAATTCAAACTGTGAATAAAATGCGGCTGTTTAGCATGTCTGGAACAGCTTACCAAGGGAGGTAGGAAATTGGTCACCACTTGGAGACTTTACATTGAATTTGGATGCCATTCTAAACAAAGAGCTCTAGTTCAGCACTAAGTTATTAGCTTAGTAGAGTACAGGTTACTTACTGAAGGGACCACTGGTTGACATTCTGTGGTCTGTGCTATGCAGGAGGTCAGACGAGATGATCACAGTGGTTCCTCCTGGCCTGAAATTCTGTGCATCTCTGCAGTTTGAATGGATGTAAAACCCTTGGAGGGTCTGGAGTGCCTGCCCCGAGGAAAACACATGGTGTAATCTGGTGCCTTTCAAAGTTTTTGTTTATTTCAAAAGTGCCAAATTTTGGAAAAAGTCACCTTTGTCTAAAATGCCAGAAAAGAAGCAAGATGTAAAGGTATTTTGCTCTTGAATTCTGGCTCAGCCGTTGGAGGATGTTCCTGCCTGGCGCGCTCTGCAGGCTTGGATCCTGGGTTGTGCAATGGCATTGCGTTTGGGTGTGGCATAGTGGACTCTGTGCCATTGAGCTGTGTGAGGAAAAAGCACAACTCGAGGAAAGGGCAGAGTAGCTTTGCGTCTCTGAAGTGCTGTCTGCCTGCTGCTGCTTTAGGGAGTGAATGCGTGACCCAAATCCTTGCATTCAATTAGCAGGTCAGAGTATTTTTTGCACTGACTCGTGAGTGTTTGGGAGTGTCAGAGGGAATTGATTTTATTGATGTCTTAGGAAAATTTAACCCAGCTGTCACTTGCAGGAGATGCAGTTGTAGGCAGCCGTTGGCCTCACAACTGTTACAGGCAAGAACTCTGAATTAACAAGAGACTTCAGCAAAAGCCAAGTGCACTTGTATTTTTATCCTCTTCTGCCCCTTTTCCCCTTTCTTGGTACCCTGCATTGATAATGCTAACCAGCGTGCTTACCTGATCTAAGACAGGGCAGTAACAAAATGATTGATAGCTGTGTTTTATTGCCTGGTGCAGGGAACAGCTTTTAAAAATCAGAATAAATGAATTCAGAAAACTAAAAAGAGGGGGAAAAATTATATTTCTGACAACTTCAGAAGGAGTATGAGAGATCCGGTTCTTGGTCTTGTTTTGGGGCATTTTGCAAAATCTAGACTGTCCTGGATCTCCAAATAGGCACAGAATAATTCTCTTCTTCTGGATACCCCACAGAGTTCTGCTACCTTAACTCCAGCAAGATATGATCTGGACTGTTCTCCCAGGATGCTTTGCAGGGATTTGGTTCTCATGACTATTAAAGTACATACAATAGTACAATACAAATATTCCCTACCCAGCCCCAGAACTCTGGCAACTGCTTCCCGGATTATGCTGTTAATGGAGTGGATGAGTGGCAACTCTGGCAGGTAGAAAGGGCCACTTTCCCCAGAAGAGAGCCGGTGAGGGAGAGCGTGACCTATCATAGAATCTCAGGGTTGGAAGGGACCTCGGGAGGTCATCTAGTCCAACCCCCTGCTCAAAGCAGGACCAACCCCAACTAGATCATCCCAGCCAGGGCTTTGTCAAGCCTGACCTTAAAAACCTCTAAGGAAGGAGATTCCACCACCTCCCTAGGTAACCCATTCCAGTGCTTCACCACCCTACTAGTGAATTTTTTTTTCCTAATATCCAACCTAAACCTCCCCCTCTGCAACTTGAGACCATTACTCCTTGTTCTGTCATCTTCTACCACTGAGAACAGTCTAGATCCATCCTCTTTGGAAACCTCTTTTAGGTAGTTGAAAGCAGCTATCAAATCCCCCCTCATTCTTCTCTTCTGCAGGCTAAACAATCCCAGTTCCCTCAGCCTCTCCTCATAAATCATGTGCTCCAGCCCCCTAATCATTTTTGTTGCCCTCCGCTGGACTCTTTCCAATTTTTCCACATCCTTCTTGTAGTGTGGGGCCCAAAACTGGACACAGTACTCCAAATGAGGCCTCACCAGTGCCGAATAGAGGGGAATAATCACGTCCCTCGATCTGCTGGATCAGAAGTGAAATTTTCCCCAACCAGTTAGACTGCAGTCAAATTAGTGTACAGCTGTGCTGGCAAAGCAAAGGCCTCCTTCCACAATGGTTCTGAATCTGCAAAGAACCCAAGAATTTGAACTTGTACTTGAAGGAGGCACTTGATTGATCCCTGCAGTGGGGAAATGGCTTCCAAGCTGAAGGACCTTTCTTCTCTTTGCGCTCATGTTAGTGCACAGGGAAGGAGGTTCTTGTGGCTAAGGCAAAAAAATGGACTCCAGGAAATAGCTTTGCTGTTGATTTGTTGTGTGGCCTTGGGTCACTTTTCTTATCACTTGGGTCATGATCCCTTAGGTTGAGGTTTTCAAAGCCTACTAGGGGATTTAGCCACACAATTCCTATTAACATTAAATTAATGGAAGTAAATGGTAAGGGGGATGTAATTCAACAGGGGTTTACCAAAGGTAGATCATACCAGACTATCCTGATTTGCTTCTTTAAAAAATAACTGTTTTTTTTAGATTGGGGAAGTGCAGTAGATCTAATATATATGGACTTCAGTAAAGCATTTGACACTGTACCACACTGGAAATTACTAGTTAGGGAGGATAGGGATCAGTACAGAATTGTTAAGTGGCTAAAGAACTGGCTACAGGGGAAAAGGCTACGGGAGGGAGGTTACTAGTGAAGTTTGCCAGAAAAAGTAAGAGCGCGTTAATGAAATTTGCTGATGGTACACAATTGGGAGGCTTTGTCAATACAGAGTGGTATTGTACAGGAAGATCTGGTTGACCTTGAAGACTGGAGTGATAGAAATGGGATGAAAATTCAGTAGTTCAAAGCCCAAGGTCATGCACTGGGGGTCTAGTAATAAGAATTTCTGCAACAAGCTGGGACTCATCAGTTGGAAGCAACAGAGGAGAGAGACCTGGGTGTGTGGGTCGATCACTGGGCTATTGGCCACCTATATGTTGTGGCTGTGAAAAAGGCCAGTGACATCCTAGGCTGTATGAGGCGAGGCATTTCCAGTAGAGAGAGAGAGGTGTTCATGCCATTGAGTACCCTGTACAGTAGTGATCACCCATGTTTTAGAAAGATGAATTCGGACTGAAACAGGTGCAGAGAAGAGCTACTAAGATGATCAGGGGAATGGAGGGCCTGTCTTAAGGGAGGAACGGGAAGAGCCTGGCTTGTTCAGTCTATCATACAGAAGGCTGAGATGGGATCTGATTGCTCTATGTAAATACATCCGGGGGTAAATACCAGGGAGGGTGAAGAACTATTTAAGCTAAAGGACAATATTGGCACAACTACAAATGGGTATAAACCAGCCATGAACAAATTCAAACTGGAAATGAGAAGGTGTCTAACCACCAGAGGGTGAGGTTCTGGAGCAGCCTCCCAATCAGAGTTGTGGGACAAAGCACTTAATTAGTTTTAGGAGAGAGCGGAACAGATTTTTGATTGTGGTTGTATGACAGGGTTAGTTGTGGTAGGGGGCAAGGCTTAGAAGCCCTGGGGCTCACTTCTAGTATATGTCTTATATTTCTGAAGCGCATGCTTCAGGGTTTCAGCTGCCTACCTCCAGGGGTTAGGAAGGGATCCTCTCCCCAGCGTCCCTGGCCCCCAGTGTATTCAGGGGTGGGAGTTTTTGTTTATCATCTTCCTCTAAACCATCAGGGCTTCCATGGCCAGAGATGGGACACTGGGCGGGCCAGGGCTCTGAGGTGGTCCTGAGCATTCTCTGTCTGAAGGTGCTTGGCTGGATGGTTCTTTCTCACGTGTTCAAGGTCTAACTGATCACCTCGTGTGGGGTTGGGAAGGAATTTTCCCCCAGGTCAGATTCGCAGCGACCTTGGGGGGTTTCACCTTCCTTTGCAGTGTGTGGGTTGCCTGCCAGGATTTTCTGGGTCTATCTCACTTTCTCATTTCCCTGCTGTTGTGGGTGGGGCCTCAGGTCCTGGTGCACCTCGGTCCCTCCTGTTTTATGCCTGTGGCACATAATACTCCAGTCTCCCGTGGGCTGTAATACTTTGGTCTCATTTTGGTTGTTGGGTTTAGCGTACGGTGCTGGGTGCGGATGGTGGCCTGTGATATGCTGGAGGTTAGACTAGGTCTGTGGTTCTCAACCTATTTACCATTGTGTGTCGCATATGACGCTCTCTATGTGTTATGTGGGCTACATCCACACAATGTATGTATACGACCTGTATGGCCCTGAGGATGTCACATGGGCCGCAGCTGTGTGCTGATTGGGCCGCAGGTTGAGAACCACTGGACTAGGTGATCTGATGGCTCCTTCTGGCCTTGAAATCTGTGACTAACACGAATATTTGTGTGGCTAAACCTCACTAGTCGGCCTTGAAAACCTGAGCCTGACCTTCTCTGTCACCAGCATGCTGTGAGGAATTGGTCACTCGTTTGAAAAGCAGGGTGGGATTTTTTGATCGAGATGCTAGTTAAGTACTAGCTGGGATCTGACTGGATTGTTCAGCTTGTCCTATGTTACCTAGAGTGTGCTGAGCAATTTTGATGATGCAGCAATGACTCATTCAGCAGGGTTGCAAGTACTAAATTGTTATCCTCTTATCTGTTTTCTTCTCTCTCCAGCCAAACATTTCATCCTGTGAGTGTTAGCACGAAGCTTCTTGTCTTTAATAATGCCCCTGTCGACCAGGGTGGATAAAAATTAATGGCTTTTTAAAAAAATGGATTTTTTAATTTAAATTAAAATTTCTAAAAATAACCTTTTATTTATGTGAAATTATGACAGCTTGTGTTAAGGCTTAAATTTAATCGATTAAAACAATAAATTACATTTAAAAACATAAGCGGTATATGTTTACTGCCAAAGTTTTCAAGAAAGTCAAATCACTGAACTGATAGAAATCACGGGCTAAGCACCTGCAACCAGAAAAGTAGCATATTCTGCAGGTGCAGAGAGAATGTTTTCTTCATTTCAGTGTTATTTAACTAGTTTAGTTCAATGATTAGTTCATTCAGAGTTAAAAAACAGTAGGAAGATGAAAAAGCAGGAAAGCTTGTTTTCCTCTTCCAATCTATTAATAAAAACTAGGTCTGAGAGGATGAGATCTGTCGGGATCTGATATCTTGAAGGACACAGTGAGAGGAAACCATCAATTTCATTTACTAACTACAAATAATACTTCCTTGTGTTAATAAATCAGTTCTAAATGCAAACCTTGTTTTAATAAACTTTTTTTTCTTGTATATCCAGCACATTTAAGGTAGTTTTATTTAACTAATTTAAAAAATTTAAATACTAAGGGTTTTTTGCCTTTTTAATTGCATTCAAATTCCCATCTAAACAGAATATGACATTAAGCACAAGTAAAAAAAAATTAATCATCTGGTAAATAAGAAATGCATTATCCACCATTTTCTAACATCATGAAAATGTAAAAAATAAGAATCTGTATAAATGTAAGTTAAGCTGTATAATTGATTAAATAAATGTGTATAGACATGTATCTTCTTGGTTCGTAAAAAGAAGCACCAATTTTAGGGTAAAGGGCATATTTAGTTGCAACTCAACGTGTTTCAATGGTTGTCAACCAGTGAGGATCAACCTTGTTTTAGGAAAATAACTAAAAAGTACAAATGCAAAACACAATTAAAATGTAGGAAAATCAAGGTTTCCTGCTTGCTGATTTAAATCATAATTAAAATCAGTGATTTTAAATTGCTTTGATTTAAATCAGCCCACCCTGCTGTAGACTACAGGAACTACCCAGTAGTTGTTGCTGCAGCTTCGTTTATAACCTGGTTCTTTCGTTTTCATTCCCTAGGTCCAGCTGGGAACTTCCTGACTTGCGAGAAGGGAGAGTAAAAGCCATCAGTGACTCTGATGGTGTGAGCTACCCCTGGTATGGGAACACCACGGAAACGGTGACCTTGGTTGGGCCCACTAACAAGGTCTCCCGGTTCTCAGTCAGTATGAATGACAATTTTTACCCCAGCGTGACGTGGGCTGTCCCTGTGAGTGACAGCAATGTACCACTGCTGACCAGGATTAAGAGGGATCAAAGCTTTACCACGTGGCTAGTAGCCATGAACATGACCACCAAGGAGAGGATCATCCTGCAGACTATAAAGTGGAGGATGCGCGTCGACATTGAAGTGGATCCCTTGCAGCTCCTGGGGCAGCGAGCACGACTAGTGGGAAGGACTCAGCAGGAGCAGCCCCGGATTCTGAGCCGAATGGAACCCATTCCACCAAATGCACTAGTGAAACCCAACGCCAACGATGCCCAAGTCCTCATGTGGAGACCCAAACGAGGCCAGCCTTTGGTAGTGATACCTCCCAAGTAGATGGTGTGTGGTCGTGTGTGCTTGAGGACTTCATTGCTGTTGGTATGGTGCAAATGAACTGGATTTCTGAGCCAAAGCAGACCTCTGGTGAATGGAAATAGAGTTCCTCCTTATTCAGAAAGAATATGGTACCTGGTAGTGGCCAAAGCTATGTCACGGAAGAGGAATCTCACAGTTGGTGGTCTTCTGATAACATGGAGGATTCTGTACTTCCAGGTTATTTTGGCTGGAAGAGGCTTTCTTACCTGAATAACTCATATTCCCTTGCTGTAACATGCAAGGAATGAGAATATGATTAAACAGTGCCTGTGGCAAATGCTGCTTCCCAACCAATTAGATGTAGAAATGGAGACCATGCACACCATGGTCTTCCAGTTCGATCCTACTGTCTGACCGATGGGGCGGGGTGTTACCACGTTTTTATACCTATGCAGTTTTGATTGATAATCAAATGATCACCTTGCTCATTGGAACTAAAAAGAATGTTTACAAAGGGGGGGAAAAATAACCCATGCCATCTGTTCCACTTAGCTACAGACAAGCTCTGAGTTCACAGGGAACTGTCCAAGGTGCTGAATTGAAGTACATTGTGAACTACCTTCCTCTTCCCAAGAATAATGTCTTCAAATGGATTGAATTAGGACATTTTGCATGCATCTCAGTGTGTTTTGAGTAGTTGTGAATGTAGGAGCTGCCATAGTTCTTTCCATCCTTTGAATGAAACCCAAGGGAAATCTAGATGTAATTTAGTTCTAAGATACACTAATCTTTCCTGGCCCTCCAATTCCCTCTCCCCCAAGCCCTTCTTTTAAAGAAGCAAAAATAATTCTCAGTCAAATGACAAATTATGAGCAATGTCTGTTCACCCAGCAAAGGGAGAACCAGGGAGATGTTGACTGTGTTTGCATGATGTCCAAAAGGCTTGGACGTACTCCATGATTCAAACACTTCCTTCACATACGTAAGTCCACTGCAAGAAGCTGGGGTTCTTGCTCGTTTTCCATGTGAATAGCTGTTCATGTGGAAAGCCTCACTCTAACCGCCTACGGAGCAGCGTAACTAAAGGTCTGCGCACAGAGTGCTTCCAGGCCCCAGGACCTGCCTTTGGAGCCGTGGCGCTAGACTATGGGGACTGCCTGCGTGCCCGTTCGCTGGGGCAAAGGGAAGCATTTGCACCACCTTCAAGGGGAAGGGGTAGTTGTTCATGAAAACTCCTCAGAGGTGTCCCCAACCGCAGCGACAAAACAGTAGCTTCCGTGAAGGATGGTTAGATGTGCACATCTGTGAGTGAAATGCTCCTCTAGCCAGGCACCAGCTCATGGCTGAATCTATCCGGGGGAGGTGGGGGCTGTTATCTTTGGGAAAAATCCTGAGCTTCACTCTCTGATGAGGACGTTTCAGGGGGATAACAGGATCTTTGCTGTTTAAGGGCCATCACCACCGGGAGTTTCTTTGGCCCCTGACTCAATGGCATCCCAGTTGGTTGTTGTGAAGGTGATGTCATGACCGGAGTGGGGGAGAAATGCTGTGGGTCATAAACTCATGGAGTTTCCTACTTGTTCTTCCTCTGGGGGTGTGATGCGCCTCTCCTCTCCCTATCCCTGCCCCCCCCCCCCCCCAGCAGGTTCACCATGTTAGCCTGTTTTGGAGGATAAGCAGAAGGCAAAGGGTGTCTGCATTCCTGCTGGCCCCTGGACAGCAGTGCTGCCTCCACGGAGGCTGCCCCGGGAGCACCTTGTCAGGGAAGGGCCATAGCTCAGAGGGGGAGCCGTGCAAGGGATTACAGTCATAACTTGTGCTGTTTTCCCCCATGCACACTGACTGGCTTTTTCATCTGGCCCCTCCAGTGTAGGGGAGCTGGCTGCCTGGTGGGTGGAGGTGTTCCAGCAAGGAACAGAAGTAGCAGTGTTGCCACCTTCCGGGCACAGATGCAGAGGGCAGGGAAGTCAGGTAGAGAAGAAAGGTGCAAAGCATTAAAAGCAAAGCTCCTCGTTTTCCCATCTCCGTCACCAGGAAACAAAACAAGGGAAATGCAGACAATGTGTGGTTTATAAACAGAATGTGCTTTACCATTTTAAGGCACCGCTAATTACTCAGCCCAGCGTGACTGAGATGATCTATAGCATGTTTACCCAGCTTCTAATTTAAAGGATATCTCTGTGGGATGTCCAGGGACTCCCTTAGTATTGACTCCAATCCAGAGGAACTCTATCGAGTCCTATGATACTGATTCATTCTGCATGGAAACTGCTGTATCTGCCCTTCCAGCATGAGCCCAGTGACTTCTTGAAACCTTGGATTACTGCTCTGAAAAGCAGTTAATCTCTCGGTAATAGAAAGATAAAGTTCTCTTGTTATGTGAATTAAGGCTTCTGAACAAAGAAACCACTCATCATAATTCCACGGTTCAAAGATCTCCATTATGCCTGCCTTCATTCAGAGCATATCCTACTGGGCACCATTCGTGTGCTGTGTGTGTTAGTGTACGTTGGTGGTAGGTTCTCCTGACAGTTTTGCAGAAAACCCTTGTTACAGTATTAGCCCTGCTTTTCTGAGCTTGATTTTTAAGCCGATTTCAGTGGTTTCACTGCTTTGATATCCAGGGCTCCGCTCTCCTTTTTACGAAGTTGATTTTTTGCCACATTTTCCTCACTTTGCTTATGAGCCTCATGCTTTTTGCATCGCAGGGATCATACAGGATCTCCATAGGTGCACTTGGGTGTCTGGTACATTCAGGGCTTCTGTGGTCTCGGTGCAGGCTAAGCCCTCTTTGAGATCACTGGGAACGGTACCTGCCCAATGACGCCAGGGTCTTTTGAGCAAACCCCCCGGAATTTGATTCTTATGACTAGGGTACAGAGTAGCTACTGAGGACTCACAGAGGAGATGAAGCGAGTGTGAGCTGAAATCTGTTTGGGAGGTTTCTCCTTCACCCCAGGAAAGGTCTCTCTGTGCTATGTCCCCCTGCCCTGGGCTCCTTGGCCTTTGGCAGAGCTGCTCTGGATGGAATCAGCGGAGAGAGCGCTGCAATGTCATGCATCCATTAATGCCACCCCAGTCAGCCTTAATTCACACAGAATCACGAGCTTGCCTCAGCTGCCCTGCATCCTTGTGGCTCTGGTGTACCTCCTATAGCCTATCCCCATCCCTGGGTGGTGCACCAGCAGCCTCTCTCTGCCCATCCCTTGGTAGCACCTGAAGATGCACAGGGCTGCTAGGCTTGCACAGGGTGAGTTTGAGAACTCCATGCTCTCACCATTTCATGGGTCCCCAGAGGCCATACCTGTGCCTGCCTGCTCAGGGCAGATCCTTCAAAACTTGAGCATGGATGTGCTGGATTTTCCCCAGATTTTCCCTCCGGTGTGGCTTTCAGGCAGCTGGGGTGCATGACACTATGCCCTTAAAACTGGCATGGAGAAGTAGGTTGTTTTCCAAGCTCTACCCCACACCTATTATATGCAGCTAGTAGACTCCAGTCTGACCCCTCACACCACTCTAGACCAAAAATCCCATGTTCTTGTCTCTCTATTTATTATTCTCAGTAATCCTTTTTGTTAGTTATTGATTTCTTATCTTTTTGGACACCAGGAATGTTGAATTTCAAAACTTAGATCAACATTTTCAGCTGCGGTGGCCTAGTTTACAGCATCCGAAATCAGCCTACTTATTTAGGTGCCTAAATATGGAAGTAGCTGTCTGAGACCTGGCTGAAATTTTTCATATAAAAGTTTTTCAGGGAAAAATTGGCTCTTTTGATGATGAAACTTTACATGGAAAAATTGTCAGCATGATCAAAATTTTCCATTTTTTGACATTTTCTGTGTCTTTACATTTTAATTGGAAATGTTATCAAAATATTTTTTAAATCATTGTTGACATTTAAAATGTACTTTTTGGAACATGGAAAATTTTCAAACCAATTTTGGTTAAAAACAAAAAACCCCAAAACTCAAATGTTGAGAAAAATGGAAATGAGGTGTGTTTCTAACTCTGTGAAGTGGAAACAACATCAGCGTTTTTCACAAAATAACGTTCCCATTTCTCAGCCCGTTCTAGTGTCTACATTTGGAAAATTTTGGCCTGACGTTATAAGATTTGGGGCCAGAGTCTCAGCTGTTGTAAAGGTGTTTGTCATTGGAGCTGCTTCTGTTTGGTGCTGGATCCCGCTTCTGAATCCCTTCTCATTCCAAACTCTCTCAATTGTACAGATTTTGCTCTGTCCCTCATTTTGGTCTGGAAGATTGAGACTGGAACCGCAATTTGGGCAACCACTGCTCCCCATTTTAAGGTGAAACCCACAATACCAGCCAGCTTCTCAGAATTGCTAGAAGGCCTGAGGAATGCAATCGCTAATGAAATCAGTGTTGTGGGAGTGGATTTAAAATGCAAGCCTTTAGAGGAATTCTGGGAGAGCAGCAACTGCACAGCTGGAATCTGACAGCTGTGAGATTTGGAATCTGTTGTTCGGGAGCTAATATCCCTACCACAAAAGCTGTGGGGTGAAGCTGGTTAAAACCATTGCTTGCGGAAATGACTTTGCCAAGCCTATGTGAGAGCAGAAATAGAGGCAGAGGGGACAGTGAGGCATTTTGATCTTGCTGGGGTTGCATGGGCTTATTGAAATGGAACAAAACTAATGTCAGACTCTGTGCTCAGTGCTCAAAGATGTGAATGCACCTGCACCTCTGAGCTAAAAAGATGGTTAATCAAAGCCATGGGAGCAGCTGAAATACCACATTCGTCAAGAGCTTTCTTGTATAGGAAAGGAAGGAAGTTAGTTAGCTCAGAGAGATGCTGTTAATTTCACTGGAGGGGCATTAGTGCCCATAGGTTCTTCAGGGTCTGTAGGCCCCACTGAGCCTGTGCCCTTTGTGGGAAATCTGCTGTTAAAAGGCAAGTTTTCATGAGAGCTGAGCACCTTCGCAGCTCCTGTTGTGCTTAGTTTGCATTTGCATGTGGGGACTTTCCACTGTTCCTAACAGGAGCTGCTGGATGATCTGGAACATTGGCTCCCAAGCGTTTTAGGATGGTGGCTCCCTGACAGATATGTTAAGGCTTGATGGCGCCCCCACCAGCAAAGACCGTTTCTTTTCCCAACTCAGGACACTAGATGCAAAGGGGACATCAGAGTTAGGATGGTTTTGTGACTTTATTCAGTTCTATACAGTTTGTTAATGATATAATCAGCTGTAATCTAGGGGTATTAAACTATAACTGGAAAATACGGCTTTTGGGGTGTGTTGAGACACAGTCTGAGCTTGTTGTGAGAAGAGCAGGCCTGTTTCGAATGGCAGAGCTGAGCACTGTTTGGTTGAATCTCTGATAGCACCAGACATAAGTTGTTTTTGAAGTTTAAATGATTTCTGTTTGGGTTTCACAGGAGCCGTTGCTGAAAACCCTGGCTCTGAGGTCCCTGGAAGTGAGTGGAAATAGCACTTTTAGAGCTTCGGCACTGAGTTCTCCTTTAACAGAAATTCAGGATTCCTGGCCCAGTTGTGGGTGCTTGGCCCAGGCGTTAGGAGCACTTGTGTCCGAATGGCTACGTTTGAGGTTGGCATCTGGTTTACATTGCCCAGCCCTAGTGCTCCATTTACTCTGCTCCGGCCAATCCCTGGGCTTGTTTAGGGTTGCCTGGTGGAGCAGATGTGGGTGCTGCCAGATAGCTTAGGAAAAGCCCTGTGGGGAATATGGCTAGTGATTGGTGCTCTGTTCTTAGCTCTTTCCAGGAAGGGGCCGTGTGAAGAGAGAGGTTCTTGAGCATTCTCTGTTTGGGAGAGGCAGCCATTAGCCATGGAGCCATGCCCACCGCTCCTCTTCTGAGTCAGCCGCTGTTGTTTAGTGTTGCAGCTGCAGGGAACGATCATGGCCAGATATAGTCTGCAGCTGTGATCTCTGCTGCTCCTAGGGTTTGAAGACACTTCAGCACTTGTCATACTGAAAACACAGAGGGATAAACCCTGGCCCCATTGAACTCCATGAGAGTTTTGGCAATTGACTTTAATGGAGCCAGGATTTCACCCTAAAACTTTAATGGTCACAGGTGCCCCGCTAAGCCTGGTCCCACAAGAGTGGTGTAAGGGAGCAGAAATCTTGCCCTGGTATGGGGAAGAGAATGCTGATTGATTCTGTTAACTTATTTATTCAGCTACTTATTTTTTAGAGTGGGTTTTCCCTGAGCTTCTAATGTACGTGTAAATTAAGGACAGCATGCTCCAGTTGGAACGGGCACAACTGCACAGGGTCTCGACTGTAGAACCTAGGAGAGAGACTGAGGCATGAGTTATACTGCGGAGTTAGGTTGAGGTGAGACATCTTATGTCGACCTAATTAGGTCAGTGTCGACACTACAGCCTTGCTCCCAGCGATGCAAGTGCCCTACTACACTGACATAGTAACTCCACCTCTACGAGAGGCCTAGGACTTATGTCGGTGTAGTTAGGGTGACGCAGTGTCCATGTAGACGTTGCATCGGCTGTTGGCTGTCATTCTTGTCAATTTCACAGCTCCTGGGCTCACAGCTGGAGCTCCCCCCCGCCCCCAGCCCTGCACTCTGGGGTGACAGCCCCAGCTGTGGGTCCCTCGCTGGACTCAATTTCACAGCTTGGAGCCTACCAGCCTATCTTGTCAATTTCACAGCTTCAGCTGTGAGCCCTGCTGCTGCTCTGAGCCTGAGGCAGCCATGACATTGACAAGAAAGGCTGGTAGGCTCCCTGCTGTGAACCCGGTGCCAGGCTCACAGCTCAGACTGTCACCTCAGGGTGGGTGGGGGGCTCCAGCTGTGAGCCTGGCTGCTGCCCGGGCTCTCTGCTCCCTATTCCCCAGCTGGCCTCCCAGGTCCCCAGTGTGGAGCTCCATGCGGAGCTGAGAGCCTGGGCTCTTAGCTCGCCACACTGCTCCTCTTAAGTAGGTGCATGCACTCCTGGTGAGGACGTGCACCACCGACAGGAGGGTAGCGTGGATATGAAAAACCACAGTAATTACCATTGTGACCTAAGATAGGTTGAGTTAATTGTGTAGGGTAGACAAGCCCTGATTCCCAGTACTGTGTGTCTAGCTTTAAAGTCCCATGAGACATCACCCCATTCGGTAGGAAAAGTATCCGTACCTTGACTGAGCAGGGCAAAAAGCTACTTTTGCAATTTCCTTCTCTGCAAGCAAGGGAGGAATCTGGAGGACCTTGCTCTCATTATAGCACATTGGGGGAATTGGAAACAGATGTTGCTGTTCATAGGCCTGCGTGAATGCTGCAGTGTCCACTCTGCAAGGAGTTACAGCTGCAAACTGTGGTGCTCTCACTTCGCCACTTTATGTATAGTTCCCTTCCCCCTCCTAAAGACCGGATGCTTTCCCCATTTTTGATTCATGGATTGTATTATTTAATTAGGTTTGATTTAGAGATTGGCCCCGTCAGACATTCCCAGGGTGTATTTACATAGTGAAGCATAATTACTTAACCTCTGATTTGCTGGGTTGTGGGGACCCATGTAGCTCCACTGACATCAGTGGCACTGGCTAACTTATACCAACTGGGGATCTGCCCCGTGGTGATTCTCATTCCCCAGGCTTCCCCCGCGGGGGTCATTTTGCTCTGGTTTCCCAAAATGTAAAGGGCAGCGAGTCAGTAAGTGGCTGTTTTGGGGGTTAATTGTAATGTTTATGAAAATCAGAACTGAACTGTCCAGATACAGGTATAATGTCAGTGTCCCCTGCACTCTGCTCCACAGCTGTACCTCAGTCCTGACCTGAACCACTCCCATCTGGCCCAATACTAGTGTATCACCACTACTGCTTTCTAACCTGCCAGGTCCCGCCTGTTCCCTCCGTAGGCCTTTCCAAAGCAGCAGTGCCCAGTAATTGTGTGGTACGATGTGGACAAACGTCCATTGTGCACCGAGAGTTGAGGCCCAGCACCTTAGCTTTGCTCCTGACCAAAGACTAATTTGAAACCAGGTCTCCAGGGGAGGGAGTCTGGTGCAGCAGCTCCCTGTATCACGGTGGCTTCTGTTTGGTGTCTGCTAAGCAGGAAGATTTATGCAAAATTTGGGAGGAACCAGTCTTCAGAGAGTGGGCTAAGAAGTAGACACATCTGCCATCCATTAAACATTATAATTAAGGCTAAGATTTAGTCATAGGCATTTTTAGTAAAAGTCCTGGATTGGTCATGGGCAATAAACAGAAATTCACGGCCCCTGACCTGTTCATGACTTGTACTATACCCCTGACTAAATCTTTGGTGTTCTGGAGGGTTCTGGGGGTGCAGCTGTTACTCTGGAGGGAGGACTCTGGGGTACCTGCTGATGCTGAGGGGAGGCTCAAGGGCACCCACTGGTGCCCCGGGGGGAAGGGGTGGCCTGGGACGCAGGGTGGCCCAGGACCATCGCCGCTGGCAGGGGGTGGCCCGGTACTACCGCACTGCTGCTGGCGGGGGCCTGTGACCACTGCGCTACTGCTAGCAGGGGGTGGCCCAGGACCGCCGCTATTGGCGGGGGGCAGTGCGGCTGGCCCTGGTACCGCCTGAGGTGCTCGGGCGGCCCTGGGGTCCGTCACACCTGCCGGCTGCAGAAGTCATGGAGATCCCAGAAAGTCACGGAATCCGTGACTTCCATTCCCGCTGTGACAGACTCACAGCCTTCATTATAATTACTGAGACCCTTAAAGAGAAATACCAACTCCCATCCCTGGAACCTTTTGTTTTCTCTTGAAACTCCAAGTATTCCAGAGCTCTGCACATCCATCAGGAAAAGCACTTCTCCAGGGAGCCCCTCGCGCAGGGAAATGAAGGGAAAATGGCAGCTTTCACTGTGATGCCCTTTGTGGAAAACAGGACCTTTCTTATAAAAGGATTTTGAAAAGCTTATGAAAGTTTTGCACTAAGCCACTACAGCAAACCTTAATAGAGACCCGGGGTCACAGGCAGAGAGTGAAATACCTTTTTCACTGGGCTTTACACACCAATTTTGTTAGTGTTTGTGCATGGCACATAAGGAACCTGTGTAAGCAATAATGCATGTCATACCAGACCTCTCAGACCCCCAGTGTTTTGTGAGGTTGCAAGAGTTTGGCATGACTGCGCCCGTTGGAGTTCTTGTTAATAGGTTAATGGCTAGGTCCTGGTCCTGCCTAATCATGTCTTCATCAGCCAATCATCTTGCTCTTTTAGAGCAGCTTTCTGGGTTAAGGCCAAGGGCGGGGACTTGAGAAACCTGGGATTTGTTCCCAGCTCAGTGGCAAGTCGCTTAATTTTCCTTAGTTTCCCCGTTTGCAGTAGGGGGATAATGGTATTCCCAGGGTGTGTAGGGCTACATTGTGAGAATAAATTCATTTGTATGGTGCTGCTTTGAATTCCATGGATGGAAGATGCTTTTCAAGTGCAAAGTGTTAGGATAATCATTTTATTGATATGTTCATGTATGGTTCTCTATCATTGGTTTTTCTATCGTGTCCATCACCATGGTATCTAAGCATCACACAACAAAAATATTAAAGCAAACAAGAGCAGGTTGCAGGGAGCAATCCAGCTACCAAGGGATCCAAATCAGAGACAACAAACAGCTACACAATTCATATAATACTCCTGAGCAGATTCGTGAATATTTATCTGGTTTAATCCAGCCCGTCCTGCATCTTATCTCCTCAAGCGGAGAAGCTTCCTGCTTTCTCATTGTCTTGAGCCAAACAGTGTATACAGAACCATTGCAGTGTCATGTTTCAAGTGCATGTGTGTGCATCTGTGTTGCATGTTCAGGACGAGGGATACTTGGTAGTTTGTCTCAGCAGACACTGCTGGATGGGCATAGGGATGGGTTTGATAGAGATATCACACTTTGCGCATGGTCAGACATTTTAGACTGGCTGCTAGCACAGCTCGGCCTTTTACTTCAGATATCTTTGAAATCCCATTGGGGGAAGATAATTTTCTTTTCACTCAGCAGAGAAGAGCTGGATTCACGCTGGGATCTCTCAGGTGGGCTTTATTACAATACAGTTGAAGAAGAACCAGATCAGAATGGGCATGAGAAATGTATAGTTAGATAATTACTAAATTCCTAATCCAGAGCCTGTTGAAGTCTGGGGGGGGGGAGGGTACATCAGGCCCTAAGTAGGGAGCATGCACAAGGCACAGGCTGCAGTCAGCAAAGCCCCTAGAGATGGAATATCACCAGATCAGAGCATTTCCTGTTGGAAACTCTTGGTTTCTTTCATACTGCCTGTTCTTGTAGCCAGCATCTCATATCTCAGGGAAGGATGGGGGGATCCAGTTCTCAGAAATAGGAACCTGCAAACTTCCTCCCATTGCTAGAACCAAACCGGAATGCCGGGACTTTCGGAAGGGTCTCAGATGTTGGGTTACCTTCCTTTCTCTCTGACATTTCATGTTCACAGCCGTGCCTCTGCTTCACTGAGTTTCACTGCCTGCATCAGTTATGCCCCCAAAAGCTGCTCTCGCAGCAGGCTCGCCAGCCAGACGCAAGAGGAGCCATAAGCCTCACAAGAGAATCTGTTCCCATGAAATGTCCAGGCAGATTTTGCCGACCCAGGGTTGGGGATTAGAAGAAGCATCTGATTCAGCCATCACCAACCAAACGCAACATGCCTGCATGAGACCACTTTGAGTCACACTGTGGCAACTGTGCACCCTAAATCCTTCGACACTATGCACAAGGTATTGCCTTTACGCTCTAGAGGAGTTTTCATAAACAGTGCGCGCGTGTGTGTTCTGTAATGTCGGGATACATAATTGCAGGTGTGTCTCACACAGCGAAACCCTCGTGTAGGAGTGCACTTGCTTTCTGAAAAGCAAACCAACCCTTTGCCAGATTTGCATTTGAAACTATTTGGGACTGTCCAGTGTAACTGTAAGCTGCTTCCACTGTATGTATGTATGTATTTATGTATTTATTTATTTATTTTTATTTATTTTATTTGCATTTTACTTTTGTAAACCACCAGCCCATTGAAAAGCCTCTGGGCCCTGTGTGAGTTTGAAAAAAAAAACCTTCTTTTAGGAAAAATGTGTGTTTGGCTGCAGTCGACAGCAATCCAGACATACTTGCCCAGAGAGTTACCCAATTCCCACACCCTTAGCATTGACTTCACCTGGCCCCAATCTTTCCTGTACAACAACATGATAAAACATGGTGAACAAAAATCATGTAAACCCCAATGCAAAATAAAACCCCAGGACCCTTCTAGAAACCTGGGAGCAGTTGGCTACTTGATCCTTCCCCCATCTCCTCTTATTTGTTTATTGCCTCTATCTTCCTTTGTTGTTTTTTTTCTTTTTGACTCCTGCTGTATTTGATGTTGCCAATTTCCGGAGATGATGATAAGAGCAGGAGCATGTGGGTGTTACTTTGGAGAAAAGAAAAGAAAAATGGGTATTCTGCTGCCGTGTTGGGAAAATCAGAAGGAAGAACAGACGAAAGCTGGTTTTGCAGAGTGCCTTAAACAAAAATGACTTTAACAAGTAGGGGGGTCTGACTCTTCAGTCTTTGGATGTTGTTAAAAACTCAAACAGATGTTGCATTTCACTTCTCTGGGATTAAAAAAACAGTTCCGTATGTGTTTGAAACAAGTGTCTTCTTTGAGTATTTGTGGCTTTTCTTAAAGGTGTGGTACCATGTGCCTCTGGGAGTGAACAATACAGCGGCAGCAGATGCAAGGAAAATATCCATCTTAAAATAAACTCCTGTGTGGTCTGAGAAGAGAGAATTGTGGCGAGTAGCAAGGAGCCAACCTAAGGGTTCATCTCATTTAGCTTTGTGAAATGTCTTTGGTTGGCTTTGCATGTCCCAACCATCAGGTGTCTCCGTTTTATCCCATCTCCCAGCACACTGTTGTTGGGCTAAATGGTGGTTGGTTTGCAAAGCTTTCTCTTGGGGAGTTTGATCTTGCAAGACCTAATTCAAACCAGACATGGCTTGCATCCAGCTTCTGTTTTAGCCAAAACCTGAAAGTTCAAGTACCAGAGGGCTTCAGATGCCAGGTTCTGGTTTTAGCCCATCTCTCATGGCCAGTATGGGGCTCTGTCCCTGTCTTTTGGTTGGTTGCATGACGGGTGGTGATTATTGAGTTACATGTTTTTCTGTAACGTGACTAGAAAGAAGAGTCTCTTTGAGCTGAGGTCCTCAAAGTGGCTGCAAATTCAAGGAGGGGCTTCATGAATGTAGGTCCCACTTTGGCAAAACCACTTCCACGTGTGCTTCAGTGTATGCATGCGTGTAGTCCCACTGCAGTCAGTGTGACTGCTCAGACTTAACGTTAGACACATGCTTAAGTTCTTTGCTGAATCAGGACCAAATCCTGAGACTTTATTCCTTGGCAAATGGTTGTGGAATTGTGCTGAAGATCTCGAGGACCAGAATTGGCTGGGAGGATATCGGTTGCAGGCCCTGATGGACAGCCCTCCTTATACTTTTCTGCCCCTACTCAGGGAAGTCACTGCTCCTAGTCTCCTGCCATAGGCTATTGGAGGCAGTGCCAGGAAGGACAAGGGGGATCCTTTACCTTCTGTCATTCCTGTTCTCCTCTACTGACTTTGGAGAGCCATTGCTCTGGGGCCCATCTGCAAACAGAGGGCCTGTTGGTGTAGAGGTGATAGATGCCCTCAGTCCAGGGAGAACAGGGCTCAAGTGATATGCATACACCATTCCCTTGCTGGCATTGCTATGTGGCTAGGTGGGGAGATGGTATGTGTCTATTACCAATTGAAATAAATCCATAGAATTATTCTTTTCCTGTGGGACATGCTCAAGCCTTGCTTTTCACTAGGGACTGAGCAGGAGGAGAAGAGTGAGGCGTTTGGGGTATGGACTCTTCATTTTATTACATGGGTGTGCAGAAAAGCTTGGAAACATGAAGCAGGCACCCCCTAAAGGTCAAATCCACAGAAGACGAAAGCAGAGCCCAAGGTTGATTTAAATCTGATTTTGCGGGGGGGCCTCGGGGCTCATGATTTCATACCCCTTGGAACTGGCAATACTGCTGGAGCAGGTGACCTCACCCACATGCAGGGGAAGGCAGAATCAGACCTGATGCCCCTGATCCCTTTGGATTGTGCTACTTAGGGGCATGTTGTGAACTCAGCTATTTTCCTACACGTTCACTTTCATTCTCTCCATTATTATTGTGCTTCCCTGGCATCACTTGAAGCAATCGTTTACAAGGGAAACCCCATTCAAATGGAGCCCTGCAAGCCAAGCATCTTTGCTGCTGGCAAGGTGTGTGCTGTATAAGGGGGGGATGTTGCCCTGTTCTGTCATTGATGTACAAAGGCAGCCCCCCAGGACCTCATTCTTATTTGTCATTGGGGTTGTCGCTTCTCTGCAGGGGCTAGGGAGGTCCCCTCCTCTTGCAGGAGCAGCGATGGCAGGGAATGGTACATGCGTGTTGTGGAGTTCCACTCTCCTTGGACTGACACTGTGCCATTAATGAGGGTGGGCATCTAGGTCCTGCATAGCTGGGGGCTGAACCTGAGGCCGCTTCTGGGTCTGGGCCACTGGGATTACAATCCAGAAGTGTAATGTGTTGCCACCATCACTGTGCTATTAATGTTGACACTTGTGGTAAACCTGGAGCTGTTCTGGAGCCTCAAGGGCAATCTCACTGGGTTCCTGGGGCCACTGGGAAGCCAGGTCATCTGGGGAGCCAGGTTCTTGAACCCCTGCCCCCAATGTTTGGGCTGGAATTATTCAACTAGTGTCATGCCAATGCACTCTCCGGTGTCCTCTGCCTGCATAGGTATGTGGTCTCCATGTTGTGAGCCTCACACGACCCCTGGGAGTTAGAGAAGTGCTACTAACCCTCTTTTACAGAGAGGGAACAAAGCAATTAAATGACTTGCCCAAGGTCACACAGGAAGTCCGTGGCAGAACAAAGAATTGAACCCCAATCTCCTCAATCCCAAATCTAGTGCTTTAGCTACAGCACCGTTCCTCTGCACAAGTGCATTACAGTGAAAGTCAGGGAAGATGAGCCCAGCCTCTCTCTGGTGCCCCCTACCAGGTGAGTAATGAAGTGGCATAAGATCTGCATCAGGAGAAATGGGCATGCCCCTCTCCTATTCCAATAGAGTGTGGTGCCATGATGGATCAGTGGAATGGGGCAGATTTTATAGCCTGGACTCCCCACAATGAAAGGCGGGTCCATTTTCCTGGTCTGACGCGGAAGGAATCTAATGGCGGGAAGAAAAAAGCAGCAGATGGATGCATCCTGCTGAGCTGCAGAAATGAAACTCGTTAATTACTGCAGCCTGACTCGGTTATCCTGTGAGGAACCATGGGAAAGGCACCTGCTGTGGGGAGGAAGAGTAAGTTAAGCCATGTGGCCCATGGGGAGCAGTCAATACATGAGTTGATTTGATTTCAGGCCCCACTGAGATGAGAGCAGCTCTGATCTTTGTTTCTGGGATGTTTGCTGGAGGTGTGGCCTGCATCAAAATAATGTTCCTTTAGCTACGTGGAAACAGATGGGCCGCTGGGAATGCGGTCATCACCCAGTCTCACCGTAATGCCATTGCTTTCCTCTGAGGAGAGAGACCGACAAATCCTGGAAGGCGTCTGAGTGCTATTAGCCAGGTAATTCACAATACAGCCTCCATGCTGCGTCTCCGTGGAGCTGATTGCTCATCTCACTGCAACACTGCATCTTTACCTGGAAAACCAACCTGTTGCCTCAGATGCTGCTCTGTAACAAACAGGCCTAGGTGGGCAGGTCAGTCCGATTCTCTCTGGAATAGGGGAGCCAGAAATTTAGGGTACGTCTATACTCACACATCTTGTCGGAGGCGCTGGATTGATCTTCTGGGTTCGATTTATCGCATCTTGTCTAGACGCGATAAATCGAACCAGGAAGTGCTCCGTTGTCGACGCTGGTACTCCAGCTCGACGAACGGAGTAGGCGGAGTCGACGGGGGAGCCTGCGCGCCGCGTGTGGACCCCGGGTAAGTGCTTTTTCATTCGAACTAAGATAGTTCGACTTCAGCTACGTTATTCACGTAGCTGAAGTTGCGTATCTTAGTTCAAATTGGGGGGTTAGTGTAGACCAGCCCTTAGAAGGGAAGGTTTGGTCCCCTCTGCTTCTGGCTCTCTAACACTCATCTGAGTGCAGCTTTCATTGACTTCAATGGAGTGTAATACCAGGGATGAGTTTGGCCCAGGGAGCCCATATCCAGAGGGCCACTGATCCGAATGGCAATCCAGTTGGTGAATGACAGAGTGCCGCTGTTACAAAATAATTGGCAATAACGACAAAGTGCGGTGAGTTTTCTCTGCTTTGGAGGAGAACGTGTGGCTGATTCAGAGCCAGGCCCAGAGGTCAATCTGCTGACTTGGTGAAATTGCTTAGGGGGTGAGAGCTGAGCAGCTGAGAGAGAGAGGGGTTTAACAAGACAGTAATGCCGCAGAGCGAGGGTCAAATATTGCACAAACGGGAGGCCAGATTCTGTCTGGGGAGCAGCCCCATCAGGGGGTTTGGTGTGAGCATCTGGGTATATCTCCCCAAACCAGCTCCCTGGCATTGCACAGGCCATGGGCTTTGGCGCACCTCGGTCCCTCCTATTCTCTGCAATAGCGAACAGCCAGGGGGCTGGAATATGTCAGTCTAATCCCGTTTGTTGGGTTCTGTGCAGGGGTAAATGGGTGAGGTTTAGTGGCCTGTGCTGTACAGGTCAGACTAGATGATCTGGTGGTTTCTTCTGGCCTTAAACTCTGTGGATCTCTGTTGAAATTCTGGCAGCTGGCCTGGTTCCCTGTTCACGCAGGCTGTGTGCGTGGGAAAGGTTGGCTCCTCTGTGCAAATAACAGAAATTGAATACAAACAAGAGGAGAGCCGGCTGGAAAATCAGCAGGGGTTTTCCCATGAAAAATTTGGAACAAAACGTATGCGTTCAACATTTTTCCAACAAAAAATGTCAAAATGAGACTAAGCGAAAATGTCCTTATCTCAGTTGTGTCTTTTGTTCCATACACAACAAAAGCAAGAGGAAGAGACTGCTTGGGTCCCAGATAACGATGCGTACTAAATATACACAGACTCGCCAAGTCTGCTGACTGGGGTCTGGTGGCTTCTGCAAAGTAGAACACAATGAGCACCACTAGAGGGCCTGAAGACGATTTAAAAGGATACTGCCGTAGTCCCATATTCTACAGTTTGGTATTGAAATTCGCATTTTGAATTCCATTTGAAAACTGGAAAATATGTAGCTTTTGTCCCCCTTCTTTGTAAAAATCGTTTTCTCCTTTTTTCAACTGGAAAAAATTGGGGGCGAGGGAATAAAAAAGGGAATGAAAGCAAGGACTACCTCCCAAAAAGAAGTTTGGCTTTTTAAAGTTTCTTCTCCCCCTATTCAAACATTTGAAAGGGAAACTAAAAAAAAAATTAAAAAGTGAGAGAAAGTAAAACTTTCCCCCCTTTCTTTCCCCACTGGAAAATTGGGACAAAAGTTTAAAAAACCCCAAACAAGTGGAAGTTAAACCCCATATCTGAGAAGATGGGAATTTCACCAGAATCTTAAAATGAAAAGTATAAAATATGCCCCAAAAAAGTGTCAGTGAAAAAGAAATGTTTCCACCCCAAAAATCTAGTTTTTGATGAAGCCCTGATTTTTGATGAAAAATTCTGCTCTGTCCATGGAGGTTGGGCAGGTTCTGCTCAGATGGGAATGGCCGGTGAGGGAACGTGCTCTCTGGATTTTGTGTGCTGGACGTGAACAGCTGCGATCTCTGAACTATACAGCAGGAGGGAGGAGACTTTACCTTCATGTGGTGGGCAGCACTTGAGATGTTGGGCCTAGTGAAGGATCAGAGTTGGGTCTGTGGCTGGGCATATGGGCCTCAATGTCCAACTGGAGGGCCTCATTTTTTGGGAATCCAGCTTTAGGCATCTCTCTTACCATCCCCTGCTCCCTAGGTGCTGATCCCTTATAGCTGGAGGGGCCTGCACTCGGTGCCTCTGATATCCGGGCCCCTGCTGTCGAGGTCTGGCTTTGTGAAGAAGGTGGATTTTTCACATGCTCCCTAGCTGTACCTGGAGAAGACGCTGAGGGAAATCATCAATTCCACAGGCACATTCCACAGGAAATCGTGATGTGGCTTAGCAGATGCTGGTGTCAAAGGATGAATTTATGGAGCAACATGAGAAACTCTCAAATGCAGGAAATCACTGGAGCTGGATGGTGTCACCTGAGGGTGCAGAAGGGAATAAACAATGTGAAGTAACAGAGATATTGGCTCTACGCTGCAATCAGGTGTGATTGCAACACAATCCAAATTAGCTTGAGTAACAGTAGCAGTGACACTGCAGCTGCTCAGGTACGTACCTGTGTTGTATTGAAAAAACCATGTTGGAATTGTAGGTTGTCACTTTAATTTGGAAGGGGTTTCCTGGTCCTGTTTTCAGGAGAGGGTGGTCTGTAGGGAAGTGTGGATGTGATCAAAGTCAGTCTATTCAGAGCTAGCCGAGCGTAAGGTTGGTGAGTTGTGTCTCTCTGCCTTAAGCAGTTGCCTGCTTTGTTCCCCCCCCCCCCCCCCCCGCAATAATCCCATACTCATCACCAGTTTTCTCAGTTATGTTTCACGGCACACACAGAGATTAGATAAAAACATCAAATCCTCTTGCTGGAAGAGGATTCCATGACTCTGTTTCTTAGGGTTCAGAACAAGAACACACAAGAACCCCAAAACAGAGAGAGACAAAGCAGGCTGCTCCCTAAGGCAGTAGAGCCACAACTCACCCCGTCTTGCTGTAGACTGGCTCTTTGCACACTGACTCTGATCACACACTTTCCTACAGCGCCCCTGAGCCTGCACGCAGGACCAGGAAACCCGTTACAAATTAAAGTGACAGCCTACAATTCCAACACAGTTTTCAGTATATGACACTATTCAGGGTACTGGGCAGGCAGGGCGAGCCTGTGCAGCCACCCATGCTGCAGCAGCTTTGCAGCTGTTACACCTGAGCTAGCTCGATCACAGCTAGCTCAGGTGTGTCTACATGTGCTGCAGTCACACCTTCCAGTTGTAGTGAAGACATACCCTGGCAGGGTATCCATCAGCACTGGTTCTGGAAGCCTCAGTGCTGGCGGGGGGAGGGGCTGTCTTTTGACATTCTCAGGGTAGGGTCGCCACAAAGACATCTCTCTGGCCCAGCACCACTGGTACCCAGCCAACTGATCATTCGATTCTTCCATCCCTACTAGGCTTTGCCCACACTTCCAGGGCACAAAGCCTGTTGCTCTCTCCATCACCGGCAAAGGGCTGAGAAATGCTGATTCTAATCGTCCCTCCCAGACCTGTCTGAAGGCTTGGAGCCCTTCTGGAATGTGGCACTGAGTCAAGCAGCATCCCAGACCCAAGCCTGCTGCCTCCAAAGCTAGGCAACCATGGGCCAATCTCCCAGCAGGCCTGGGCCAAGCTCGAGGACCAAGCAGGAGCGGGTGGGTCAGGTTCTGTGGCTTGCAACGTGCAGGAGATCAGACTAGCTGGTGGTCCCTCCTGGCCTTACAGTCCGTGCATCTATGAGACCAAGCAGCTGCTTCCCTGAAGCTGCTCGCCTCCACTTTCATCACTCACGGTGACTGAGTTTCTTGGACGCCCCTGTTGTCGCTGGTCTTGCCCTTAGGCTGTAAGAATGCTGGATGGGGCAGGAACCCACTTTCCATCATGTGTGTGTACAGCACCTAGTGTCCTGTGGCCTGGAACCTCCAGAGGCTGCTGAACGGGAGGCACTGGGTAGGTTCTCAGCCACTCATTGGGACAGAGCCAGGGTGTTCGTGTTCACGACTGCTCTTGCTCAGCCTATAAGGGCTCTGAGTGCACTGTTAGGGGTGGGAAGTTCTGGTTTGTTTTTCCCTAAACAGGAGGCTACGTATTTATAATGAAACAGAAACCTATTAATTCCAGGCTCTCTGCTTACAGTACAGCAAATCTGTTCCCTAGATGGGTTGGTCCTTTTAATCAATGTTCATTTAGAGTTCTGATTGTACCAGGCCATGATCTATGTTAGTGGAGTACAGACATTATTTATTCAATGGGTATTTCACGGGCCTGACAAACAAATTAGAATATTACATCATCACTTAACAAGTTCGTGCCTTCTTCAGATATTCTTGGAAGGGAGGAACTGTGCTAGTCTTTGGACCAGACTAAGCAGGGAAGACACTTGCCTGTAGCTGGAGAGCGTTATGGTGAAAGTCATCCCTGCGTCTAGTTTAACTGGTTCAGCACGGTGAGTCGGTGGTAGCCAGCCAGCAAGCCCCCCTGGTGCATTTTGACTTATCGGCGCGTTGTCCATGCTGGGTCTGCTTCTTGGGCGCGGTGTGCCAAGGAGAGGCAGGTTTAAGCTAAAATAAATACAAAAGGGTGTCTGCCAAGCGGGCACCGAGCCTGGGACAAACAGTGCTAAACCCCAGCTGCCAATGGCACAAAGAACCAGAACAAAGCGACAGCCTCTCAGAGCACAAAAGGAGCCAGGTGGCAGGCCTGAAGTGACCCCTCTTTGGCTCCCCCAGGACCGTAACCCTGCACACAACCCCACAACTACACCCAACCTTTGGGGGGGGGGGGGTGGAATTCCAGACTCCAGGGCCCCTCCTGGAGAACACCAAGCCAGCCATTCCTCTCTTCCACACCAAGAGGGCTTTGGTCGGCGCAACCCTGCCTACATAGGGGGAGAGATGGTCTCTTAGATCAGCAGCTCTTGAGCCATTTAGGGCTTATAGACCACAACCTACAGCTTAACCCCCACCCAGAAGCCAATAGGAAGCCAGTGCATAAGACACTGGCCTGAGGCTCAGCGAACTGGGCTTTCCTATCAGTCCGGTGTGTGACCCTGTCCCGATCCCGTCCCCTCTCCCTTTCCCCTCCCCCTCCCACCTTCAGTTGTTGAGCTCTTAGGAGCTGTACATACACAGGGTGAGAGACAGGCCCTGTCCCAAGCAGAGAGCAAAGCCCCACTCAGCTGACACCTCTGTGTGCTACAGTAAAACGTAATGATCCCAGGCAGCTGCTGCTAGATCTAAGGACAGGGACACTCGCTCTGTATCCACCGCCAGTGGGAAGGCATCGACTGCTAGCCAAAGCCACTGCCAGGCTGACCAAGGCAGAGGCGAGCACATCCTTCTGGAGCTGGCTTGCCATTACTTTTTCCTCTGTCTCAACCCACTGAGGGGGATGAGGAGAAGGTCAATAGTTGGCCAGGCTGTCAAGATTGGGGGTGGGGTGTGTGTGTGTGTTAGAGAGAGAGATCCCAGCTTGCATTGCTAAGCACCAAGTGCCCCAGTAAACTAGGCTCCTCCTGTAGCCTGACCCTCTTTGTCCTGTCCTCTTAGCCTGCTGCAGAACCCTGGTCACCAGAGTTCCAGTCCAGTGACCACTCCACTAGGCCGTGCTGCCGCGCCAAATATTCCTGCAATCTTCCCTCCCAACCAGGTTTTTCTTTTGTTAGGGTGAAATTCACTCTCAGCACAAGGGCCATGCACCACTGGGACTCTGTTCTGAGGGCTGAAGTGGTGCATAGACTTTACAGGAGTGCTTGGCGCAGGACTGGGTTTCACCCAGAGAAAGGGAGGGCTGTGAGTACCTGTGCCAGCCCGTAATGGTGAATTCACTCCAGAGGCATTGAACAGGTTACCAACTTGGGACAATCAAAGAAAAGTGCTAGCTTGTCACCCTACTGCACACATAACACCCGCTGGAGAGTAAATCTTCACGCCGTGATTGTGGTTAGCAGCGTGCGAGCCAAGCACCAGCTACAATGCATTCCACTAAACCACACATCAGAGCGATTCTTACACATGATACGTTCGCAAATTGAGACCATGGGCCAGTTCCAAGCCACTGTGATCTGGCGGACGCTGAAGTCAGGGCAGCTATGAGGAGCTGGCCTGCAGACGTGAGGGCCCAGATCCCCGAATATATTGAGGCTCTTGACTCCCACTAATCTCAGTGTAAGTGTGAAGGGGCACGCCCGCTCTCTGGTGGGGAGGAGACTAGCCCACTCTTCTGGCTGGCTCAGCACTAGCAAACTGCTCCTGGAAGGTTTGCTCTGCCATGAGGGCTTCGAACAGGAAAACCTGCCACAGGAAAGGGTGGTGAACAGGAAGAGGCTACCTCTCAAAGACTGCTGGCCTCAGAGATCGATCAGTCCAGAGGGAGACGCAGGCCTCACTGCCCCTGCATGGACCAGCTGTAAAGAGGAAGCCCCAAGAGGAGGGGCTGGTGGTAGGCCTTCATTACAGACAATAGAGCAGCTGACAAGCCAAGCCCTTAAGGGCTGAGCCCAGAAAGACGGCCCAAGTGCCAGGCCACTCTTGCCTTGCTTTTCGGTCACTCCCTTGTAAGGGAAGAGATGAAAGGACCTTTCTTTACTTGGTTTTGCTTGGAGACCCCCTGGTGTGCTACCAATGGGGGAGAATGCATCAAGGCTGATTCTCCCCTCTGACACTTTGAGTGCAGAAGGTGGGGGACAGCAAGGATTTGAAAAATTAATACTGACCACTCCAGGCTTGTATTAAACTCCCAAGGTCACAGTTTCTCTCTGACCTTGGCTGGGTAGATGCTGCCACCACCCAAGTGCAAAACCCCTTTGAGAGCCCAGGAAGGCGCACTTGGGAATTCCTTCCTGTGGGCTACCCTCAAGCTCTTTTACACACACCCCTCCGGGGAAGAGCTGAGAAAGAAAACAAAGGAAATCAGCTGTTCCCACCAGCTAATTAAAGAACATGCACAAACCTCTTAGAGACACAAAAATCCAATCCTGTTCTTTAAAAAGGTAAATTTTATTGAAAACAAAAAGAAAGAAAATACATCTGCAACTTAGACTTTTTGCTAGGTTTAAAAAAAAACAATTACAAGGATTAAGCATCAAGATAGCTTCTTGAGGTCCAGCTTAAATGTTACAAGCAAAACAAAAGCACCTGGGGTTAGCACAGACGAGTCCACAAGCCATAAAGAAATAAAGAGACAAACCTAATTGTGTCTTCCTAGACCTTTCCTGATCTACTTACATATCTGGGGTTTCAAATGAGTAGGTTCTAGGTATGATCTGATGATTGTCATACCTTGCCCAAAGCTTTTTACAGCATAGCTCCAGACCTGTCTCTGCTCTGTCCAGAGAACAACAACAGACAGACAAAGGAAGTTTTCCCCAATTTTAAAAAGTTCTAGCCCTCCCATTGGCTCTTTTGGTCAGGTGCTCACTCCCTCCCTTTTAGCTATGGACTTTTTAACCCTTTACAGGTAAAGCAAGTAGAGAACAACTAGTAACAGGGATTTTATAGCTAGCTGGCTGGCTGGGTGTCCATAAAAGGGAGCAACCCCCTCCCTTGCCTTTCATTTATCGCAGGATGTTATAAGCAGCTTGAAGCAGGGTGAAGTGGGGACTCAGGGGAGCCAGTGGCGTAGCCAGGTTTAGAGCACAGGGGGAGCGGCGCTTTAAAAAGGCGCCTCCCCGCTCCCCCTGCACTCACCCTGCGGCGCTTTAAAGGGCCCGGGGCTCCAGCAGCGGGGCTCCGGCGGTGCTTTAAAAGGCCTGTGGCACCCCACAGCTGCAGGAGCCGCGGGCCTTTTAAAGCGCCCCCTGAGCCCGGCTCCGGCAGCGGGACTCGGGCGGTGCTTTTTAAGGTGCCGCTTCACCTCACGGGGGAGCGGCCGCTCCCCCTGCTCCCCCCCTGGCTACGCTACTGAGGGGAGCCGCAAACCCCCACCCAGAAATACCTGGGTGGAGCTGAGCCCAGGTGACTTCAATAGTGCCAGCCCCACGGGTTTGAAAATCCAGAGTCAGGAGCCCCAAACTCACATCATAATTCTTGGTCTCACTCAAGGCAGAACGCAAAGTGCTTTGGCCCACTGGAGACTGTATGTCCAGTCCTGAGAAGAGAACTCATCCCCCTGCAGTCGCTCCCTCCCTCTCAACCTTTCCAAGGTTTCCAATGTTTCAGGCCTTGTCAAAGCTGTTGAATCATCCCAGGAGCCAAACTGACCCCCCTGGGTAAGTTGCTCTCTCCCTTTAGCACAGAGGTGGGCAAACTACGGCCCACGGGCCACATCCGGCCTGCGGGACCATCCTGCCCGGCCCTTGAGCTCCCAGACGGGGAGGCTAGCCCCCTCCCCTGCTGTTCCCCCTCCCCCACAGCCTCACGTCCCTGCATCGCCAGCGCTCTGGTCCGCCACTCCTGCTGGGCAGCGGGGCTGCGAGCTCCTGCCACTCTGAGCAGCATGGTAAGGGGGCGGGGAGCAGAGGTGGGTTATATAAGGGGGAGGGAGTCCTGGGGGGCAGTCAAGGGACAGGGAGCAAGGGGTGGTTGGATGGGGCGGAGGTTCTGGGGGGGCAGTCAGGGGACAGGGATCGGGGGCATTGGATAGGGGGTGGGGTTCCGGGGGGCAGTTAGGAGCGGGGGTGTGGATGGGATCAGAGCAGTCAGGGGACGGGGAGCAGGGGGCGTTGGATAAGGGTGGGGTCCCGGGGACGTGGTTAGAGGCACAGGGTCCTGGGAGGGGGTGGTCTGGGGACAAGGAGCACGGGGGTTTGGATGTGTTGCGGGTTCTGAGTGGGGCAGTCAGGGGGGCAGGAAGTGGGAGGGGGCAAATAGGGGGAAGGGGCCAGACTGTTTGGGGAGGCACAGCCTTCCCTTCCCATACAGTTTCGCAACCCCGATGTAGCCATCGGGCCAAAAAGTTTGCCCACCCCTGCTTTAGCGCAAGTGGCAGAGGCCAGAGTTTTGGCAGCTAAAGAATTGACAGTGGTGCAGATTATCTATGAATTGTTATTGTGGCAGTGGGTAGAGAGGCCCCATCCAGGAACTGGCACTGCTGGGTGCTGTACACATACATAATAAAAGGATGATCCTAACACAGGCCAAGTGTATGTGGGTTATTGTGGAATGGTGGAAGCTTCCCGTCCCCTTTCACATGGTTCCAGGGGGGAAATGTTGCATGATCTATTGATTAGGTATTAATTCCCAGTTTGCGTTCTGTGGTTTGGCCAGGTTGTGCCTCGAGTGAGACTGAGAATTATTGGCGTTGTCGCCGTGATGAGAGCCCCCATGTGCACGGGCGACCCTCACACTTAGGAAAGGCCTTTTGACCTTGTAATATTTTTATTAGCACAACCAGAAAAATTGCAAACACTCCATCCCAGCAGAGATACTACAGACTGGTCAAGACGCCTGGCATCAGAACACTCAGACACTCACTCCATCCTTTGCAAAGAAACCGGAAGTGTCCATCATTATCTTTCTCCTCCTCATCTTCATCATCGCCATCATCACCCGGGCATGCCATCCTGGCAACTCCCAAGCCACATAGGCCGGGATACAGCCTTTGTAGTGTGTCACACGCACACTCACTGGGGTTCAGACATATTTCATCCCTTTTCCTTAGTTGAACTGCCACACCCCCACGACTTCTGAGGTGCCCCATTTTTCATCGTTCCCCTTATGCCTGTAACATTTATGTTACTCAATCACCAGAACAACTTGTGGCTAGCACATTCCTGATACCCTTTGTCTGCGAAATCCCCAAAATACTCTCAGTGGCTCTCAACAGTCCCAGACTGCTGTACCCCTTTCAGGAGTCTGATCTGTCTTGCGTACCCCCAAGTTACACCTCACTTAAAAACGACTTGCTTACAAAATCAGGCATAAAAATACAGCACACTAGTACTGAAAAATTGCTTACGTTCTCATTTTTACCAAATAATTATAAAATAAATCAATTGGAATATAAATATTGTACTTACATTTCAGTGTATAGTAGAGCAGTAGAAACAAGTCACTGTCTGTATGAAATTTTAGTTGGTACTGACGCTGCCAGTGATTTTTATGTAGCCTGTTGTAAAACTAGGCAAATATCTAGATGAGTTGATGTACCCCTTGGAAGACCCCCAGCATACCCTCCGGTGAGAACCACTGCATAACTGGCTTTAACTGGCACGTTGCAATATATATGTCTGAAACGTTAGTAGTGTGACACACTTACTTCATGCAGCATTCTCTCTTAGGATATCCCGTGATACAGAGTCATTGTGACAACTTATGAGCTAGGGCCACTTCCTGGTTATACAGGTTATTTACTTGCTCGTGTCAAGTCTTGTTTTAGGCCCGAGGCTTTGTTTGGCTAAGCTAAAGATCTTACAGGTCTGTAGGCCCTGTGTTACACTGTTAATTAATACTTTATGTCACCTCCAGTTCCTAACTATACCTGCTGTCTTTTAGCCTTGGCTGCAGATGGCTGGAGCAGCTGGATCCTGGAGCACCATGTGGTGACATAGCAGGGCACCAGAGCAGATGTAACTCCGAGTGCTCTAAATACAGAGCCTTTCTCCATTAGCAGCAACTCCACAGCAAGGAGCTGTTATAAGCCACCCCCCATCGGCAGAGTCTGCATGGCCTGTCTGGCCCAGTATATTGCTCCTTGTGAAGAAATCAGCCTCTTCGCTCTCCAGCCAAGTTACCCTTCCCAGTGCACCATCCTGGGAGACACATGAGCTGAACCGCAGCCAAACCAGCAGAACTGAAAATTGGAATAAACCAATCGCTTCCTTTTTTGGGCCCCTTCCCCCTACAGTGTCTGGGGGAGCCTGCACACATGCTACCACTGGCCTGGTTCCTCAGGGACTGACAGGCCCTCAGAGACGCACTGAGGAATCTTCTTCACACATTGCGCAAACGAACATCGTTGTTTGTCCTCAGGGTCAGTCCAGTGATTTTCAGGTCATCCGGCTCTTCCGCACCAGTTAAAGACAGTCTAAAATCAGGGATTTCTCATGGCAGCTGGCTGCTCTCCCCCCTCCATGACACACCTGGGCATGAAGCAGATCCTGTGCTGGGCCAGGTGTTGCCTTTTGGCCAGTTAACAGGCAGAGCAGCACCTGGGGGCTCTAAAAGACCAGGGAGCAGCAGAGCCAGGGAGAGAGCTAGTGAACCAGGGCTGCCTGGGTGGGAGTCAGGGGTAGGTAAGAGATTGTTTGGCTGGGACTGGGGAGCTCAGAAGCTGGACGCCTGAGAAAGCAGCGAGGGCTCAGAGGCAGCGTGTAGCTGGAGAGGGTCCTGAGAAGAAAGGGAGCTCCGAGAAGAGCTGGGCTGGAAGCTTCAGGGAGGGAATAGCTTGGAAGGAGGGAGGAGCAAGCCTGCTTGGCTTGAGCAGCGGAGCAAGATGGGGCTGGTGAAAACGTGAGGTATTCACTTGCTCGCTTGATTTAGTTGGGGTTGGTCCTGCTTTGAGCAGGGGGTTGGACTAGATGACCTCCTGAGGTCCCTTCCAACCCTGAGATTCTATGATTCCCAAGTACAGAGACCATGGCCAGAGCGGGCCAGAGGCTGGGGACCAATGGAGCCTGCTGACGTCTCCAGGCAGGAGCTGGAGCCCTGCCTAGACGGGAAACAGGAACACCCCAGCGAGAGGGGTGGGATGAGGCCTGGGGAGAGAGGTTGAAGAAGTACCTGGGGGTTGGGGTGAGGGGTGGGGAGATGCCAGAGCCATGGCTGGGGTGAGGCCTGGGGAGGGACACTTGAGGAGTACTTGGGGTGCGGGGAGAGATGCCGGAGCCATACTTGGGTTGGACTGTTGGGAGGAATGGACTGTTTAGACTGTGCTGGGGGGATTATGGTCATGGGATTTATGGTACCAAATTACCCCCCGTCCCCTAAAGGGCTATTTATATGCTCCAAAGGCTGCATTGAGTCCACTTGAGGAATCGAGGGAACTGAGGCATGAGGTCAATACCAGGGCTACCCTGAGGCCACAGGATTGGGGGGGGGGGGGCACCTGGGAGGAGACCATGCATTTACACCCACTCACCAATGCAAAACTCCTGCCCACAGCACATGAACACGCCCTAGGCCAGATCTACCCTTTGTGCCCACATGGATACATGTGTGTTCCACACATGTCCTACATGTGCGGCCCATACGCTCAGCAGAGCACGTCTATACCTGTCTCCTACACATGCACCCTAATGGACTCGCCTTTACACAAATCCCACCCGCTTACTAATAGCCCTCTCCCATTCACCCTCACTCAGGACACAGGGGTAGCCACTGGCCCCAGCTCCTGGAAGAACACAGCACGCAATGCACAGAGTGCATCCGGAGGGCCTGTGTGAAATCTTGGCCGGAGCAGGTGGGAGACTCTTAGAGGTGCCGTATCCCATCTGCTCTTCTGCGTAGTAAGTGGGGCGGAGTGAGCGAAATGGCGTCAGCCCATCTGGTCGCTCTGGATCCAAGCCACAGACAGGAGAATTAGCCACAGCAGAGGGATGCCCAGGCTGGCTCCCTCGCCCAGAGACAATTGGCAAGAGCAAACTGGCAGAGTGCACCGCATCTGGATGTCCAGGTCCCAGCTCCCCCCAGGCCAGCGGTTAATCCATCCCCTGGAAGCCCTCTGCTCCAGGAGGCAAAAGGGGAAAAAAGAAGCAGGAGGAAGGAAAGGCGGCAAGATGCCCAGTACAATATAGCAAAAGAATAGTGGTTGTGCACAGTCACAGCTCTGTCCCGCACCGGCTCTCAGCCCTTTACAGTTACAGTCCCCCACCCCACGAGGGGTGCAATTCTTCTGGCTGCCGTCCCTCCTCCACAGAGAGTAAAGTAACTCTGCCGAAGCAGGGAAGCTTTAGGAATGGAGCCTGGGGTTCTGACTCCCTACCCCCGGCATTAACTGCTAGGGAAAGTATCTCCTGCAATTCCCCCTCTTCAGCCATTGGTGAGGGGGAAGAGTTTTGTGAGGAAAAGCTCAGGACTGGGACTCGGGAGACCTGGGTTCAGTTCTCAGCTCTGCAATGGCCTCCCCGTGGGACCTTGGTCCAGTCACTTAATTTCTCTGAGCCTTGGTGTCTACCTCTATCCAAGATGAAAGATTATAGTGCATGCCTACTTCGCTGGGTGTTGTGAGGCTGAATTAATTAATATACTGCACGTACTCTGAGATGCTTCCAGTGTCTTCCCTGATATTCAAAGCCCTTCTAGGGATTGTTTTTAGTTCCCTGAGATGGTCTCTGCCTTAATCATGCCTTCTTGCTAGAGCACTCCACTGAAACAATGGAATCCCTTTACCAATAGGGGAGGGTCAGACATGCAGAAGACAGAATTTACTCAGGAGAGGGGGCCAAGCCTGTGAGACTCACTGCCACATGAAACAAGAATGAACACTCACCTCATTCAGAATTAAATGCAAAACTCATTGATTCCCTGTGATGGGGAGTTCCCTGCATACAAGGCAGAGCAGGTTAAATTAAGTTAATTAACCTGATACGCTGCACCTGGGGGAGAGCCAGGGCCTGACAGGCTTGATTGGTGATGAAGCCTAGCTGAGAAGGAACAGGCAGGGCTGGTAGAAAGCCAGGAAATTGGCAGCACAGAGGGGCTGCTGGGGAAGTAGTCTGTAGTCACTCTCTGGGTAGGAGGGAGTTTGAACTGGTACACACAGGGAGCGGGGAGTCAGAAGGAGTCTAAGGAAATAGCAACAGGGTCTGGGAACAAGTAATTGCTAGACACAGGGTCCTTGGACTGGAACCTGGAGTAGAGAAGGGGCTTGGCTTCCCCTCCCAGCCACTGGGGAAGTGGCACATTCAGTGTGGTGGCTTTGAAGATTGCCCGGGGCAGTTTGTCCTGTGGGACTTTGCTATCCTGGATGGGAGAAAACCAAGTGACATGGCCACAGGCAGCACCCCAAGTCACAGTGAGAGAGGGGGGCTGCAGGGCATGCAAACAAGTGACAGACTTGGAAGGAGCCGAGACCCAGAGTAGCCAGGAGATGAGTGCACCCCATTACTTGCCATGCGTGCAAAGAACTGCCTAATCAAATATTTCACTCCCAGCTGTTGGCATGGCAGAGCACTATTCCTGATATGTCTTTTTCTCTAAGGCTTGAGAGGAGAACAGATGCTATGGTGATGGGCTCTAATGTAGGATCCCAGCCCGATAGCTGAGCTGGCAGAGAATGTTTTGTCACAGCTTGGGGGGCAGGGAATGACTCAGAGAAAATGGAAACCTTTCTCTGTGAAAGTTTCCATGTTGGAGACTGTGCAGTTGTGATGAAAACCCCAAAAATGGAGAAGAAAAATGTCTGGGGTGGGGGAGGGGAGAATTCTTTCCCCTGCCAGTTCTATTTAATGGCTAGATGTGGAAAGTGGTATTATGTAGCACAAATATCTAGGCTAAATAGGACAGACTCGTTTCATGATCATTAAGTTGTGCTGTAAATACTACCAAGGTATGTTATGCAGAGCAACTGATCTGATGTGTCCAGAACCCCACTGGGGAAATGGATCTGACCAGTGAAAGCAACCACCTCCAGAATGGCTTAAGGCCGTTAAAAAGGGAGCTGAAAGGGGTTGAAGGGCAAATCGTGAGGCCTCATTCGCTCCTGTGGATTAGAACTGGCAGTGCCCAGGGCTTGGAAATGCATCGATTCCAGCTGCAGCGTGTTGGGGGCGGATCCCACAGCACTGCCTACCTGCCATTAAATGTGGCAGCTGGGAAGCACTGCCAGGCCTTGGAACTCTTCAGTGGCTGTGAAAGGCAGGGTCTTGGTCTAGGTCTAGGTTATAATGAAAGAATAAGATGCACCTGTTCCCCACCCACACTCTAAAAATGCCAGGATGGTAATAGACAGGTCGATACAGGGGCTGCCTGCAAATGCCCAGCGCTTCGATCACGGGTGAGCAGAGCAGGGTTCAGCTCCTCCACACTGTGCCATTACAGCCAGTGCTCTCAAGCTGGGGGGTCAAGAAAAGGCATTGGGGTTGGGATCACTCCGCCATTCCCCTAGGGCCAGGTGGGGAGTGACTAGATCCCAGCTGGATAGCAGGAGGGCCTCCCGGGGTGTGTGTGGGTGTGTGTTGGTATGGATATGCTGGGAGCCCCCAGCTGTATGGAAATGGGACCACATGAGCAACCAGATGCTGACCATGAAAGCTCATGTCAATCTTGAGACAACCTTGTTCAAAAGTAAATGAACCCAAAAGCACAGGCAGGGGCAAGGACTTGGAGAGTAGCACGGACCCCTTTGGGCAGAGTTGGGTAAGGGACTAACCTAGGGCCGTGGGACACTGACACTTGAGTTCAAATCCTGCCAGGCAGCTAGTGAATTCCGTGTGGGCCTTGCGATGTAGCCCCACTGGGATGGGGGCACTTGTCCCCAGGGAACTGAGTTGGGCAGTAACTGTAACATCCTGTACTCACAGCCTAAAGCAGCTTTCATCCCAAAGCAGCTGACAAACCAGGGGCCAGATCCTGCATGGGCCTGGGGGGATTCAGTGGGAGTTGAGGGTACTCAGCACTTTCCAGGAGATTCCCAGCTCCTGGCAGGATTAGGCCATATGTATGTAATCCCTCTGCTTACCACTGAAATGCATTCACCTCTGGGGTGGGACCCAGCTAAACTACATGGCATAAATCAGGCAGTGGAAAGAATCCCAGGGGAAATTTTAAATGGCCAGAATGCATTTACTTCAGTTCAAATTTGGCCACACCACGAGGGGTCAGTGTGGGCCTGGGGGATGTCTCTGTGCATCATAACAGGCGGGATCTGGGCCTCAGAGAGGGGGTGCATGCTTCCTCCTGGCCGGAGATGGTGAGCTGGACAAGTTGTATCAATGGCTAGAGCAAAGAAGAGCACCTACTGGAAGAGGGGTGGGTGTGGGAAGCGGGCTGACTAGCTTCAGAGGCAAACCAGAGCCAAGGGACCTCAATTCAGGCTGAAAGCTTCGCAGGAGCTCCCCACTGAATGGAGTTTTAGAAGGTGTGCTCTTGTGAGCAGATATTCCTGCCCCTGTGTTACCTGCCCCCTTCACCCTGAGGCCTCCTACAATCTAGCTGGGGTCTAGCTATGCCCCACCGCCCCACACAGTCATTGCATTGGTAAATAAAACACTACATTTCCCCTGTGCTGAGGTATTTGGGGTGCCTGGCTCCATGCTGTCCTTCCTCCCCTCATTCATTGTAAGGGAGTCTGACCCACAGTTCCACTCTTTGGCTGCAGCGAGACCCTGAGCAGTGACAATTCGTCCTGGAGGAGCAGCATCTTCCAGGCTCTGGGCTTGCTTGGAGTTCTGAGAGCCTTGGACTCTTCAGCAGGAGACAGCCTGGTAACCCTGCAGCCTTTTCCTTGTAGTGCAATAGGCCGCTGAGGTGTCCCAGCTCAGCAGACTGGAAAATGTCCTCCTTCAGCAATGTCGGCCCTGTGGGTAGAACTGGCAAAGCTCTGCTTACTGTACTGAACCAATGAAGCTTCAAGTCAGCTGCTTTGTGGCTGTCTTGCAAACCCCCTGAGCAGGGCTCTTCTCTGTGCTGGAAATAATGTACATGCACAAGGCCTCTACTCCTGGCTTTCCAACAAGAGATGAGCTTCATCCAGCCCTGTTTCCCCTCCTGCTTCCACTTCTGAAGGAATCTGCTGGGAAGTTCCTCCAGCTCCCAAAGAAGCCGAGTCAGATCAGCACCGGAGACAGCTCCTCAATGAGGCCAGCTGATGCTCGCTAGAACCTAGGACAGCTCCATGGGTTCTAGGCCTGCACCCTTGCAGGCCATGCTTTTGGGTCCCCAGGCCCTCCTGCTAGCTTTCCTTCTGGTTCCATAATGCAGCCTCTGCAACTAGAGACAAGGTCACATTCCCCCTGGTCTTAAGCTGTTAGTCACACGAGCGAGAGTGGGTCTTGCAACATACATGAACAAAACCAAGAAGAAAGGCTTGGGGAAAGGCTTCATCTTCATTATAAAACATCTCCTGCGCAAGCCCAGGGCGTCATCTGTGACATGACATCTAATGTCACCAGAGCCTGAGCGAGGGGCTGAACAGATACCAAATAGACAGTGTTTTCAGGAATGTAAACAGCAGCTTGGGGTCTATGTGTACTGCCTCCTGCTGGGCCCACTGGGATACTGCACAGCTCATCCCAGCCTCCTAGCAATGAGAGATGGAAAAGACCTGCTGGGTCAGAGCTCATGCCTGTGACTGCAGAAGGTCCAGCAATCAGGAAAATTTATGCAAATCGCTCAATACCCTGATTTGCATATGGATGAATATGCATTATGTGTCTGGCTTTTCAAATACCTCCCCACCACTCACTTTCAGAGTCAGCTGCCAAACCCACAATTCTTCCTTGCCTGCCCTTTGTTCATGCACTAGTTGCTCCCACGTTCCCTGCTGTGCTCCAGGCCCTGAATACAGAGCACTTTCCTTTCAGCAGGGAATGGCTGACTGACTCCTGGAACCAACACCTTGACCTCCCCAGAAAAGAGCTTGGTTTGGCCCCTGAGATCTGCTGTCGGCCTGACTAGGGAGAGGCAGGGAGGAAATGATTCACTTCTAGTGACCTATAATATTAGTCCGCAATAAACCAGGCAAGGCAATGAAAGACACAAGAGACTGAAACAGCCCAAGGAGCTGTGTACAAATGAGAGAATAGCTCCTAGTAGGAAGCAGCTGGGATTACCTCACCTAGTTTTTCTACCAGAGCTAACCCAAGCTACTTGGCCATCCACTTGGACTTAGATCTTAGATATCTGTGTCTCTCTGGCCCTTTAGATCTACCCCTGTTTGACATAACCTCTCATCTGGAGGAGGCTAAACCTGTTAAGAAGGCTGGTCTCATGGGTGAGATGGTAACCTGGAGCTTGGTTCAGTTGCGATGATGATGGATGGATCTGCTGTGTTTGTCATTTCTTCAAAGTACTTGTCTGAAGTGCAAATACAAATATGTCTTTCCTGGTTAATATGTCATGCCTGCTTCCCAAACGCTCTTCAGTGAGAGAGCAGTGAACATGTGTCTTGTGCTGACTGTGTGACCTCTGCATATCACTTTGGCCTCCGTTCAGTTTCAGAGAGGATGCCTTGTGGCTGTTTACAAATTACTTTTCATGGGAAATCGAAGGGCGTTCGACAGCAGATCTTTTGATGCAGGGAGATGCATATAGACGAGGGCTTTAGCAGTTTGCTGGCTCTTTTTCCTGGCAAACATCAGTTTGGATGTGCAAAGGAAAAGTGTCTTTCAAATTCCAGTTGCATCCTCTGTGATTTCTAGGTACCTTTCAATGCTACACACACGAAATCCCAAAATATCATGCTGGTCTCATGATATTTTATGCTTTGAATTTGAATTCCTGCATTGCCGTGCCCACCCAAAACTCCAGTTGCTTGTGAAAACAAAGGTCTTGCACACTGTGAAATAACACCCGGTGTGTGATTCACAATTCCTTTTTGAGGGGGGAGAAGAGGAAGCAGTATGGCCCTGGGGATAATGGCCTGATTTTCTGGATTTGGGCATGAGAGGTTCTAGGCAGTGGTTGTGACTGTTTTTGCATTGCTGCAGTTCTGAGATAATTGTCCACGTCTAACTGACAAACCCCTGGCCAGGAGAGAGCAAAGGTCAACAGTTCAGGCATCGAAATAACCTTTAAACCTGCCTTACGTTGACAACATGGAGAGGGGGGTGGGAAGAATATGAACCACACCCTTGTGTCTTTCCTCTAATAATCTGGGACAAAAACAAAGTAACTTTCATAATCAGAAGTGTATGGTCATTGCATGGTGTCACTACAGGGCAGAGTTAAGGCTATTGGGGTCCTAACTTCTTTTCCAGTAGAGCTGGTTGGGATAAAACCCTTTTTCTTCAGAAAAATGCAGATTATTCAAAACCAAAACAGTTCACAGGAACGGGTCAGTTTTATTGGCACTCTTGATTTGATAATTGGGGGTGGAAGCTTAGATATGTTAAATTATTCTAGTTTAGCACTTTTCAAACTACAAAAATTAAACGTTCAAATGTTGAAATGTTAGTTACTTTAAGTATAAAGTAGCCATTCCTCCCCTTCCCACAAAAGGTCAAAATAAAGCCAAAACATCTCAAAATGTTCAAAACAAAATGTTTCAAATGACCCCCATCCAAATTTGGTTTGGGGCTTATCAGTTTGCAAAATTTTGAGATTGTGACTTTATGGCCCAATTTGGGATGGGTAAATTTTTCAAAATTTCAAATTCTGAAACTAACTGCTCCCTGCCCGATGTGAACGTCTGAACTGTCACATGTTTGGATTTCTTTTAAGTGTAACCTTAATTCGGAATGTTCTGGGTTTGTAATGCTGTGGTTTTGTGGTAATTTCAGCACTCCTGTCATTTTTTACCTTTATGTAACTGCTGTGTCCTCTCAATTTTATTCCATCTAAACATGGGCTTTTTTATGGGATTTGATCAGTGTTTTAGAACAGGGGTTGGTAAAGGGAGTGCAATTCCAGAGCAGACTGTGAGAAACTCTGTAGCTAGGGACTGGACAGCATGATGGGAGATGGAATTTGACTTGAGTAAGTATTAGGCGATACCTACTGTCAGGACTAGGCTAACTTCCTGAGCTTGTGGGCTCCTCTAAAGATTCCATTTTAAAGCTAGGCCCAAAGGGCTGATTTCCCAGGCCCTATTCCCAGCTGAAAGGGCTCTCAAGGGGCTAAAAATGCACTTCAAATGGGCACTTATTCTGTACTGGGCCTTTAAGCGATGGTGCAGGTGTGTTCCCACTGAGGGGAGGAATGGAACTGGGAGCTCAGTCTGCAGAAAGGGCCTGTCTTGGAATCTGCTTGGCCCACCCACCCCCGACACTGATTTTCTGCTTGCCAAATTCCCCGCTGGTGGACCTACCCAGAGGTTTCTGTCTCCCACTAGTAGAACTCTGAGAACTGCAGGGGTGCGGGAGGATGAGCAGTGCCTTGGATTGTGGATACAGAATTTGGGTTCTGATCCCACCACTGGCACTGATGTGGCTAGGGAACATACTTAATGTCTGTGTCTCAGATGGAGGGGGACATCAGGGCATGTGACTAACCCCACAGCACAGATTCACAGTGCTCCCTACCACAAATAAATGACCTTTTCCCTCTCCCCCACACCTAACCCACCAGCATTCGCCATTTCCCCCCGTGGCAGCTCCTAATGATGACCCTTTACTTCTCCAGCTAAAGGGCCTGTATGTTCTTCTAGCCTGGTCTTGGGCTCAATTCCTGCCATAGACCATTCAACCATGAGAATACTCCGACTAACTATGCTTTCATTTTTTCTTTGCTGCTATTTATCTAGTGGCCTTTCAAAGCTCTAACCAGTTAACACCAAGAAGCAAGATCCTCCCCCACCCCCTTTACCACTAGAAGTGACTCTCCTTTATCTTTCCTCTGCTCCCCTCCTTTACGCCTCAAATACAGTCCATTTAACTTTATATTGACTGGAGGCAAAAATTTGTAAGCACCCCAGCTTCATACCACTAAGACACAGAGCTGTAACTAGCTATTTTTGCGCCCGAGGCAAGAATATAAAATTGCGGCCCCCCCCCCCCCAATATAATTTCATAGTAGTTACGGTACTCTGCCCTACTCGGACGTTTAGAATTCTTCATACTATTCATAGTGCAGGGTCTTATTCAATGGACTGGAATAAAAATTAAAAATACATAAATAAATGTACCACCAACTAACACCTCCCGGGGGGATGGGCTAGGCCGGGGGGGTACCACCAACTAACGCCTCCAGGGGAGATGGGCCAGGGGGTACTACCAACACAACAGGGCTGGATTAACTTTCTGTGGGCCCGGCGCCAAATATATTTGTGGGCCCCCATTGGGGAAATAGGGCATGTGATAGGGGGCAGTCCACAGAGCAAGGGGCCGGTTGGGGGCAATGAGGCACAGTGCAGTGGGAGTGGTCTCACTCAGCCCAGCACAAGGGCCCTGTTTACAAACCCACAACTGCTAGACGCAAACTGGCCCGCCCAGCCCTGCGATGCCAGCATGCCCCTTCCACACTGCCTCCCTGCCCAGTGCCCTGCCCTTATGCCCAGCACCCCCTCACCCACAGACTTCCCCCACAGATCCCTATGCCCAGTGCCCCTTCACCCAGAGACCTCCCCCACAGATCCCTATGCCCAATGCCCCCGTACCCACTATGCCCAGCACCCCCTGCCCAGAGACCCCTCCTGCTGAGCTCCCACCACAACTGCATGGCACCCTGCACACCATACCCCCTGCCCAGCTCCCCCACCCACAGATCCCCTACTGTCCAGCACCCCTTTCACAGTCCCACCATCACAGCTGTAGGGCACCCCATATTCCTGAGAGAATGCTGCATCAAATTCTGTGCATAATATTTTAAAATTCTGATTTTTTCATTTTTTTTTACAAGAAGTAAATGTGGAAGCTCCACCATGGCAGTGGGGAGCACAGGCCACTGGCTGCATGGAGGTGGGAAATCACCCTGCAGCCTCCCCCGGGCCCCTGGGACAGGGACTCGGCAATGAGGCTGAACCTGACCCTGGCACAGCACAAGGGCCAGGCCTGCCACAGAAACACCCTGGGGCTCTGCCCCTTTTGCGCCAGGTGCTCCAGATGTGGGTAGGAAGGCTCAGCCTGGCAGCAGGATCCAAGTGCAGAGGGGCTTAGTGTGGGGGTATCCAGATGGGGGTAAGACGGTTCTGTGGTTGGGGGGGGGGTAAGAGGGTTCTGTGTGGGGCAGTCTGGGGGCAGGCAGCTCGGTGGGGGATCTGGATGCACAGGGAGGTTCCAGGGGCAGGGGCAATGGGAGTCTGCAGGGGGGACCAAGTGAAAGTGGTTGGAGCTCAGCGGGGGGGAGGGGGGGTCTGGGTGCAGGGGAGGTGGGGTTCATTTGGGTGGGGGTCTAGGTGTAGGGGTTGGGGCTCAGTGGGGAGGGTGTCTGTCTGCGGGGGCTCATCGGGGTGGTACAGATGCAGGGGAGGTGGGGGCTTCTCAGGGTGAGGGTTTGATGGGCCTGCTTAACAGGGGAGCCCCAGCTCCTGCCAAGGGGATCTGCATGCTGGACCCCCACTTCCCCTATCCCCTTCTCGTCCCCATCCCATGCCCCTTCCCCATCACTCCATCTCCTCCCCATCCCACCCACCCCCTTCTTTCCCCATTGCCTCTTCCCCCTGCCCCCACTTCCCCTATCCTTTTTTTCTTCCCCATTCCAGCACACAGAAGGGAGCCCAACCAGCACTAGGACCCAGAGGGTGGTGTCCAGCTGCTTGGTCCAGGAAGCTTCCTTTTTCAGCCCCTCCCCCACACACAGACTGCTGCTCCTTCTACCCCCTTCCCCACCATGGCAGGCAGGGGGGGGGTGCATACACCCACACCTCTGCGCAGCGCCAAGGGCTTTGTCAGCGGGGGGCCTGGCAGGGGGGGCGCAGCAGCAGGAGACTGCCTGGCAGGGAGTTGCAGGGGATGCAGCAGGGAGAGCCCCGCGGCCGAAAACAAAGGGAGGGAGGAGGCAGCGCCCCTGAGGTGTGCGCGCCTGAGGCGAGTGCCTCACTGGCCTCGCCCTCGTTACGGCCCTGCTAAGACACATCCTCTCCGAATGCAGGTGCCCTTGAAAAGAAATGTGAAATCGTCTACACCTAGTTTTGAAGCAGTTCTCTGGCTCTGGAATTTTCCGGTGGGCAGATAACTCTGAATTCTGGGGAATTTTAACATGCTCTCTGTTTGCTGGCATTGCACTCAAAAAGTCACCTTGAAAACCTAGACCAGTCAGATATCAAAGGCCGGATCCTCAGCTGCTGTGAATTGGCCGGGCTCCACTGCAATCCATTAAGGTATGGTGGCTAACACCGGCTTTGAATCTGGGCCATAGGTCTCTTGATTTCAAAGGGCAAGGTGCCTCTCAAGTTTGATGCAGAAAAGAAACTACACCGTAAATATTGTAGGCTTCAGTCCGGAAACAGATTTACACAAGTAGCTTTAAGTACATGAGTTTTTCAATCATAGTCAATGGGACTCACTGCTCATGGGCTTCAAGTGAAGCATGTACGTATCCTGCATCTTGGCAGGGGGTTAGACTAGATGACCCTTGTGGTCCCTTCTAACCCTATGGTTCTGTGATTCTGTGTATGATTCTACTCCTGGCTCTGGTTAGTTGGTTTTCCTCACTCTTCTGCAAATGTCATAGGGAGGCATGAAAGGAACTTAAAACACTGCAAAGGAGCCTTTCCAAAAAGATTGAAGGAACCTTTTGTTGTATCAGTCAAGCAAGGTACTAACAACTTCAACAGGTCTTTATTTTTAATGTGGCAACCTCTTTACTAAGCTGCTGCTGCACCCTCTGTAGCTCTCCCAGACTCTCAACTCCTCCCTCCTTCTTGTTTCCTGTCCTTTCAGACTCCTATCCAAACAACATCTAAACACCACACCTTTGTGTTTTATTAAGGACTTAGATTAAAAGGACAATCAACTGGTTCAAACTGGTCCACACTTTATGGACCAGTGCTTTGAACTACGTATCCTAGGCCTGTCACTCAAATGTTTTTAATAGGTCTGAGTTCCCCTTCCCCCCAAAATCTTTCTCTACTCTGGTGCAAGGATCAGGGTCTTGCAGCTATTTTTTCTGTAACTGGAAAAGGTTGGATCTACCAAAGCCAGATCTGAAGGATTTACATCTCGTAGCATATGGAGATATAAAGAGAAAATTCAAGTTCAAGTGGCCCAAGCCTGATGAACAGCAAGAAATTATTGTATTATTTTTTGTAATACAAACTCCATTTAAAAATAGGTGGAACTTCATAACAGGCAAATGTTAGCAATACGCAAGAGGAAAAGGAGGAACTCTGAAATGCTTTTTAGCTAAGTAGGGAATATGGTAAAAGCAATAGAATTTTAAAAGCAATCTAGTCCCACCTTCCAACTAGACCTGGCCTAGGCAGCATCAGTGTTACGCTGGTGCCATCGCCTGGATACTGCTGGGAATGCAGTTTAGGAGTTTGAGACCTGAAGCTGTTTTCCTGATGAATGGGTAGAACCGCCGGGACAGCAGTAGCTGTCTCTGGGATACAGCTCTGAAAAGCCCAAGGAACTCCCAGAACGATGCTTTCCAAAATCTCGCCTGGCCAGCATTCTCAAGTTTAGGTGGTGTGGTTCCAATATGAGGTTAAGGAAGGCAGTGTGGCAGAGCGGATAAGCGTCCTGAACCCTCACGACCCATACGTTCTAGTTCCAGCTCTGCCCCAAGTCTGCTGGGTGACCTTGGGCAAGTCACTTCCCTGCTCTGTGCCTCGGTTTTTCAACTGGTGAAACACTCACCTCCTTTTTAAGGCAGACATGAAGAAAACCAGATAAGTTCATTATTATCCAGCTTGGGCCAATTCTCTTTATTCCCTGATGAGGCTCCAACCTTGCTACCCCCAGGCAGTTCAGGGGAGTTGCAGGCTCAGGCTCTGTCTTGTAGGTGAACTAATTTAGTTTTCTTGTTTTCCTCCAACGATCCAGAGATAGAAGTGCTCCAGGCCAGCTCTAAAGGGGAGAGGCAGCTCAGTAAGAGCCTTCCCCTACCTGCCCCTGCCCCATCTCTAACCTGGTCAGCAAGGGCCAAACACCAGTCCTTGGGGAGAGAGGGCTGGGACCGCTGGCAGCAGGATTGCCACGGGTGGGCAAATAGGGAGCCAGGCTGTAGGGGACAGCCACAATGCTTAATGAGTGTGTATCTCCTTTCGTCAGACACCGGGGGCCAGATCCTGGCACAAAAGCTTTACGCTGCTCTGGTGGCACAAAGCGGGACTTACATGGGCCTGAAGAGGGCAGCTGGAGATGCTGTGGTGTAGGATTCCCTGGGTCTGTACAACCCCTTCTCACACAGGGGCGCGGCTAGAACATGCCGCATGGCCAGGTGAGCCTGGCTGGTTTGACAGCCCCCTGCAAGCAGAGGCCAGGCTGGAACCCCATTTTCAACCAGTAACAAATGGATCATTTTAAAAAAAGCTGAAAAGGTACCAAAAAATTTGACATCAACAATTATGGCAAAAAAAAATCTCATTTTGCGGGGCGCGGGGGGGGGGGGGGGGGGCGAGGGGAGGGAAATAACTTGGGAAAGTTTCAACCGGCTCTTGGAATAGCTCCCTCATAATACTGCTAGGGACTCCCTAGAGGACGCTTGGGAGCAGGCAGTGGCTTTGTAGCTGTGTTGATCCCATATTAGACAGGCAGGGGGTGGGAGGTAATAAGATAGCCCCTCATGCACCTTCTCGCATTCTAGCCAGCAGGGCCGGCTCTGGCTTTTTTGCCGCCCCAGGCAGGAAGAAAAAAAAAAAAGCCGTCTGGAGTGCCGCCAAAGCAAAAAAAACAACAACAACGGGCAGAGCGGAATGTGCCGCCCTAAGATTGGCCTGAATGCCGCCCCTTACAATGTGCCGCCCCAAGCATGTGCTTCCTAGGCTGGTGCCTAGCACTGGCCCTGCTAGCCAGGCCTTGCTAAACTTGCTCATGAGCTGTTAAGCTACACACTAGACCTGCCTGATTCTGGATGAGCTCTAGAGGGCAGGTGGCCTGGCCTGGAAAAGCAGGCTGCATTTGACACCCCCGGCCTACTCTCCTGTACCGTTCTAAAGCAGGGGTCAGGATGACAAAGTTAGAGTATTACACGCCATCCACAGCACCTTTCCCACGGCTGAGAGCAGGAGAGAGTGCAGGCTCGACACAACAACGCAACTTCTGGTTAGTAACGTTAGTTGCATTCAGCGTCCTGCAGTGGGGACAGAGGCAGGACATGTAGACCCAGTGCTATTTCTGCCCTCTGTGCATGCACAATTGCTGGAATTATGTGCACAAAGCAGGTACATAGCACATCTAAATTATGTGGAAATTTGCCCTTTAAAGTGTCATTAGAGTTGAGTCAACACCTCCCCCGCCCCAGGAGACAAACATGACTCAGCCCACACATCGCTAAGCAGTGTCACACTGGGGCAACACTGCACCTGGCAGGGTTTCTTCAAATCCCTGAGGTGAAGGGACTTTGTTTTAAATGCAGGTTTTGAGTCTGCAGAATCTAGTGTGCGTGCTGGATAAAACGCAGCCTAGCTGTGGCCTGGGGCACAGACAGTCACAGGCTCTGTTCCGGACACGCATACGAGATGGTTGTGCAACACAAACATGGCGAAATAACATCTCAGGTGAAAGTTCTGAGTAGTGTGCAGCAATCCTTCCTGGCAAATAGTGAACCCATGCGCCAGTTAGGTCTTGCATTTTTGGCAAGGGTGTGGGCTACGTGGGTTGCAAGAATTGCCAGTTGCAAACTCTGTCTCTCACATGGTATTTTCCAGAACAGAGCCCACAGCCTCCCCTACCCCCCGGTCATGCCCTATGCCAGCAACTCAGCCTTACGTTTCTCACGGAAAGTAATTTGTGACTTGGTTACAAACAGCCTCTTAGCTGGGGGTAAAAGTCCCCTATCACTTTGACTGCCAGAGCATCTTCAGGATGGGAACTTGTGACCTTTGCCACCCTGAGTCCAGCGCGTTGGCCTTGGAGCAAGGACTTTGTCAATTATGCATGAGGAGTTATCTTAGAAGTGGCCAGGGCCCAAGCCTAACCCCACTACAGCAGGAACGAATGGTTCAGCTGGCACCTCGAGCCTGCAAAGCCAGAACTGGCCCCGCTCATGGAGCATGTTCATAGACTCATAGGGTACGTCTATACTTACGCGTCCGGTCGGAGGCGCGGGATCGATGTTCTGGGTTTGATTTATCGCGTCTTGTCTAGACGCGATAAATCGAACCAGGAAGTGCTCCGCCGTCGACGCTGGTAATCCAGCTCGACGAACGGAGTAGGCGGAGTCGACGGGGGAGCCTGCGCGCCGCGTGTGGACCCCGGGTAAGTGCTTTTTCATTCGAACTAAGATAGTTCGACTTCAGCTACGTTATTCACGTAGCTGAAGTCGCGTATCTTAGTTCGAATTTAGGGGCTAGTGTAGACCAGCCCATAGACTCATAGACTTTAAGGTCAGAAGGGACCATTATGATCATCTAGTCTGACCTCCTGCACAATGCAGGCCACAGAATCTCACCCACCCACTCCTGGAATAATTCTCTCCCCTATGTCTCAGCTATTGAAGTCCTCAAATCATGGTTTAAAGACTTCAAGATGCAGAGAATCCTCCAGTAAGTGACCCGTGCCCCATGCTGCAGAGGAAGGCAAAAAACCTCCAGGGCCTCTGCCAATCTACCCTGGAAGAAAATTCCTTCCCGACCCCAAATATGGCGATCAGCTGAACCCCGAGCATGTGGGCAAGACTCACCAGCCAGACACCCAGGAAAAAGTTCTCTGTAGTAACTTCTACCATCCCATCATTGACCATTGGTCCTATTTACCACTGATGGCAATTAATTGACCTTTGACTAAGATCATGTTATCCCATCAAACCATCCCCTCCATAAACTTATCTAGCTTAATCTTGAAGCCAGATAGGTCTTTTGCCCCCACTGCTTCCCTTGGAAAACTGTTCCAGAACTTCACTCCTCTGATGGTTAGAAACCTTCATCTAATTTCAAGTCTAAACTTCCTGATGGCCAGTTTATATCCATTTGTTCTTGTGTCCACTTTGGTACTGAGCTTAAATAATTCCTCTCCCTCCCTGGTATTTATCCCTCTGATATATTTAAAGAGAGCAATCATATCTCCCCTCAGCCTTCTTTTGGTTAAGGTAAACAAACCAAGCTCCTTGAGTCTCCTTTCATACGACAGGTTTTCCATTCCTCGGATCACCCTAGTGGCCCTTCTTTGTACCTGTTCCAGTTTGAATGCTGCCTTTTCCTGGTCTAGGAGAAGTCTTCTGGACACACATGTACTGGTTATGAAAAGTGAAAGGTGTCGTCCCTGGCGTGAAATGTATAATTTTAAACGTATGAAGAGCTGTGTGCTGCGGAGGCCTGACTGGCTCAGCTATGGCAGTGGGGGTAGGGCTCCTGCTTCTGAGGCTAGAGGTCACAGACAGCTGCAGGGGCACAGGAGCCAGCAAACAGAGCTGTAACCAGGGGAGTTTGAGTGGGAGTTTGTAAGGGGAGTTTGGGGGAAGACTAGGAGAACCAGGCAGAGGAACAGACAGGCTAGTGAAGGGAGTGTGTGGTGTTCTGGCAGTGTTGTGGTGCTCGTTGGGGGTTTGTTTTGCTGTGGGTGGTGGTGTTTTGGTTTGGCCTAATTGGTAAGAAAAAAGGAGGCTGCATTATTCGGCCCATCACCCCTTTATTGGGGCCTTTTAAGAGGCTTTAGAGGGCAGATCAATCAACTAAGGGATGCCTGGAGGAGGGGGAAGGCCATCAGACTCCCACACCAGGACTCTTGTCCTTTGCCCAGGGATGCTGAGTCATTGCATCATGATGCAACTGCACTGTGATCTGGGCTTCCTGACTATCATGGCCACATGAATTGAAACTCCTGCTGGAGACCCACGATCCTACTCTGTCTCCCCTGCCCTCTTGTGTCCCCCTCTGCCCCACTGTTTTCCCTCCTAGCCTGCCTACTTTCCATGTGATCCTAAGGTCGTTTGTACTACCTGGCACAGCATAGTGTGAAGAGATAGCAAGAGCTGTGCCCAGCCGGATGATGTCCCAGACCAGAAGATGAGCCAGGGTAACTGCTGTCATGACTGACCTGCCAGACCAGAGCATCTGGCTATAGCTGACCTGCTGCCTGAAGCCCTGGGAACATGAACAAAGCTATATTTCCTCCATCTTTACTACCCTGCCTCTCCCCTTTGCGTCAATTAGGAAAGGTGACCATTCTTAACATCTTGCAACTGAGCAACAAAAAAAAGCCGCCCCCCCACCCCCCAAGAAGGGATGTCTGATGAAGTAAGACTAACTGGTATCATCTCTCTTTAAATGGGAATTTGATAACCAAAACCTAACTTTGTTTTACAGAATCTTTCCAGAGTAAGTGCTTTATGATTTGTTTTAGCTCCTTTTCTCTTGTGTATCCCCCTCAAGGACTCTCCAGGCTTTAGCATTTGTTTCTGTTTGCCATGAATTGCAGGCTGAAAGCTCTGGTTTCCAGAACCTGCCCCCTTTGTTTAAAAGTGCTTAATGTTGGACAGCTTCAGGGTCATGTTAACACCTTTGGCTCTTTAGGCCCATATACTCCATGGAAATTAATACACCACCTCTCCAGGGCAAACAAGAGGGTGGGTTCAGCTAGATACAGAAAGTAAGGGTACAAAGGTACACTATGTAAAGATAATCCTGTTAGTTGCTTTTGAGGCTCCTGTATTTTGAGATAATTGCTTCATTTACTAAGTGATTAGGATGGCAAATATTACCATGCTGGCATGGATCCAGAGCTCTGGTTACCTGTGTAAGTCTCCATTGCACAACTCTACCAGGCAAGATCATGTTATTTTGAGCGCTAATGGTGCATGTTGGAATGCTGAGGTAAGGGGGAGATAAAACACACTACACCTACTTCTGGTAAATGCTGCTTTATTTGTTGAATTCCCCCTCTCCAAAAAAGCAAAAAATCAGCAACTATCTAGGCAAAACCCCCCATGAAAAATACAGGTCTGTAATAAAGCCATGTAGCTACAGAGGGGCCTACAGCTCCTCTAATGGAGCATTGGCTTTGGTAACAAACTTGTCAAAAAGTAAGTAAGTTAGAGTAATTTTAGTTCTAAAGGCACATGGCAGCATGGACAATTCATGAGCTACCACCCCATCTAATTTTGGCTGCTTATTCAGCAATTCTCACAGCCCAGCTGTAGCTACTTTGATCATCTTTGTCACCATGTGAATCATTATTTGCAGGGGTGCATCTCATTGTAGGATGGGATCTTCCTTTTGAAGCATGAAGTGTTTCCACCCTGTCCCAGCACCAATATTAAATAGGAGAGACCCAAGAAAATAAGTGTTCATCACTATTACAAACCCATCATCCTCTTCCATGTGTTTAGCAGTTCCCAGTGGAGAGGACACATTTCAGTTTTCTAGCTATAAAGGTGGGGGGGTGTGTGTGTGGGGGGGGTGGGGGGGGTGGGGGGGGGGAGTACCAAGTGGAAGAATGATCAAGAATTTCATATTGTACTGCTGCAGCCCAGCTGGTTTCAAGCAGACAATACAAGGCTGCTGATCACATGGCTTACCAGAACCAGCATCTGCCATGACGCTAATCAACTCTGAGCCAGCCCCAGGAAGGCTCCCTGAGAAGCTAACACCAGGCACAGCAGCTGTCAGTTTAACTGTTCTGACAACTACTCCCTGGAACAGCCTCTGTCTGCGCTCCCCATCCCAGGCAGGCCACCCCAAGGCAAACGGCACTGCTAAAAACACATGATCTGCAGTCTGGTATCTCTGCTGGCAGTGACTTGCTCTAAGGCTGCGGGGTGTAACGGAGATACTTCTTGCCCGACGGGAGTTCCTTGGTGAAGACTCCTTCAGGAAACAGCTTTTTGGCCTCATCATCTGGTATGCTGGGAATAACCATGACACGGTCTCCACGCTGGTAAAAAACAGGGAATATTTTAGTGAAGCAGAGAAATCGAGGGACTCTACAAGGTGCCCGCGCTAAGAAGCGAGACTTTAACCTTCTGGACCCCCCCTTTTATTAAGACCTTAGTCACTGTATACACTGATGTGCACATGCCACCCTCAATAGGGGAGGGATAGCTCAGTGGTTTGAGCATTGGCCTGCTAAACCCAGGGTTGTGAGTTCAATCCCTGAGGGGGCCATTTAGGGATCTGGGGCAAAAATTGGGGATTGGTCCTGCTTTGAGCAGGGGGTTGGACTAGATGACCTCCTAAGGTCCCTTCCAACCCTGATATTCTATGATTCTATGAACACAAGTGTGAAACTTCACCAGTTACAGAAGAGGTGTTACCCCCGCCGAGGCAGGAGTGGAAAATGAATACATGCTTGAGCCCATTGTGCCATACTCAGATGTGCAGCAAGACAGCCAGCTGCCATGAAGCCTCTGGGACATATTCAGCAGTGACTTGAATGGAGATGGGGTATGCGCGAGACAGGTATCAGTAATGTAACGTGGACAAATTCGGCAGTCAGCTGGTGCATAGGACAAGTAACGCTGCAGCAGCAAAGGAGGGAGGTGCAGCCAGATAAGTAACTTACAGAAGGGTGTAAAGGGAAAATAGGGGGATTTCATCTTTGCACCTTTGCCTGCCACTTGTCTTCCAACCAGGGAAGACGTTACACCAGCTTGCTGATCAGTTCCTACGTGACAATACAACTCACCTGGTCATCACCACTGATCTGCTCACAAGGAGGAAGCTGACCCCTGGGCTAGAAAAGTGGAGCTGCAGTGATGCAGCTGTGCCACTGTAAGCTCTCTAATGCAGCCACTTTAAGCCGATGGGAGGGAGCTCCGTCAGCTTAACTACTCCATCCCCATGAGCGCGGTAGCTGTGTTAGCAGGAGACGCTCTCCCACAGACATCACGCTGCTCACACCGGCGCTTAGGTCCATGTCACTTATGTTGCTTTTTCACACCCGAGTGACATGAGTTACACTGCAGTCAGTGCTTGTGTAGACATCACCTAAATCTCCCCAAAGAGGGTAGAATTTCCATTAAGCCCCCCAGCTTTTGTGAATTCCCCTCTCAAAATAACTCCTTCACAAAGCCACATAACTCAGGCCCAGAGAAGCAGCCAAGAAAACTTTGCCCTTTGGTCCTTTATGGACACCCCAGCAATAGGAGCGATATAAAAACATGCGCTTTGCGTGAATGCACAGGGACCAGTGCAAAGCTGAACAGTCATGAGTTCTTTTCGGAAGCTTAGCTGATGCTGTAACACCATGTAACAACCCCAGTGTCTACTGAGACTTTTACCACACTCCCCAGCTACAGGGCATCTCACAGCAGCAGTGAGGACTGAAGCAGGAGGATCAGCGTTCTAAGATGTCCGCCTCTACTAAAGCTAAAAGCAACACTCCATGAGCAGTACAGCTCTGTTACCCTTAAGCAGTCCCAAGTCCAAGGCCAGTGATGAACTCTAGCCAGTTCATTAAGATGGTAACAAGTCAGAAGGATGCCTACAGCCAGATGGTGGATTTTACCTGCACCAGAAGATCTCACTTTAATAAGGGGGCAGTTACCCATAGTGGTACTCAGCTGGGTTTTAAAGAGAGTGCTTCATAATTAGGATGAAAAGAGTCTTCCCAATGTTATGCAGGTCAGGAGAGAGCCGTTTAGTTTAATCATGACAAGCTATGAAGATTTTTCCATTAGGAAAAGTGACCTAGATGGGTCTATAAGACACCATGGATCAAGCAAGACTTCTCTTTGATACAGGTAACATATGCAAGCATCAGAATGGTCAACTTCTGTAGGACAACATGGGTCTCCCGCCTCAGACTAAGAAAGAAAAAACCCCTTTGTGAGCTCTGGAGGACTCCAGATGGTTTGTTCACAAGAGAGGTTTTTCTGAAACCAGGGCAGCACTGGGCTCTGCAATTGGCACAACAACAATTCTGCTTATCATGCACAGGCGGGAGCAGAATCCAGCTCACTCTGCCCTAGCCCTGCAGAGCCCACACTGATAACAGGAGGAAAGAATTTATCATCATCAAACCAGCCACGTAGGACTCTTAACAAGCGCAATGCAGACAGTGCCGTTGTTACTGTTATTTTCCCACTCTTACTACACCTCCCAGCAGAGCTGCGTGGAGAAAGAGAATTCCGTTTCATGGAGGATTGTGCTATTTTGAGATTAAAACTGAAAAATTCTCCACCCCAGGAAATGGAGTCCCAGCCCCAGGGCAGTCTGCATGCCTGGATTCCATCGCAACGTCGATGAAATTGGACAGTTGCAACAAAAGTCTGATTTTGCCAAATCAGCAAATGCCGATGAAACACTCATCAGAATTCTCCCAGCCAGCTCTACGTCTCAGCCTCTTAGCACATCCTCTGTATGAGAACTACCTAACTTCACCTTGCCCTGAGAATGGGCAGAGGCTCTAGGAACTGTCCTTCTCTACACCCTGAGCTGCCCTACAGCACTGGGTTGTAGCCCTATAGATATTTACCTTCCAGTCCACTGGGGTAGCAACCTTGTTCTTTGCAGTCAGCTGCAGGGAATCCACTACTCTTAGGATCTCATCGAAGTTTCTGCCAGTGGTTGCTGGGTAGAGGATTGACAATTTCAGCTTCTTATCTGGGCCGAAAACAAACACCTGAACAGCAGAGAGACATAAGAAGACACTCTGGGAATCTGAATAGAAAAGTATCCTAAATTTATATCCACTATAAGCACTTGACAGTGTCAGGTAAGCCACATTTCAGTGAGACAGGTATTCTAATACGGATAGTCTCCCTCATCCATCAACGACCCTACTGCCTCCTTCAAAGCTATCCCTGCTCCATAGAATATTAGGGCTTGTCTATATTACCCGCTGGATTGATGGGCAGCGATCGATCCAGCGGGGGTCGATTTATCACGTCTAGTCTAGACACGATAAATTGACCGCCGAGTGCTCTCCCATTGACTCCGGTACTCCACTGGGCAAGAGGCGCAGGCGGAGTTGACAGAAGAGCGTCAGCGGTAAGTAGATCTAAGTTACGTGAATAACGTAGCTGAAGTCGATGTACTTAGATCGATCTCCCCCCGGTAGACCAGGCCTTTGGGTTGGAAGAGACCTCAGGAGGTCATCTAGTCCAATCCCCTGCTCAAAGCAGGACCATCCTTCCTACCCATAATTCCCATGCTCTCGCTCTTCTGAAAGGCAGTCCTGGATCCTGTCCTTTTTAGACTGTAAGCATTTAGGACAGAGCAAGTGCTATTTACACTGATGGCACTATGTTTATTATAAAACAGTCTCATCTCTTGTAGAGGAAAGCTGCAGTCACGTACAAAGGAAAAGTGGCCATCTGCTCTTATGTATCTTAGTATCTAATATTTCAGGTGCGTAGTTTATTTTACTGTATGGAGTATTACTGCCACCTCCCTCTGTGGGTCTCTACCTTGAAAGGGGACAATAACAGTCTTTTAGTGCTAGTGTTGGAGGGGAGAAGGAATGTCACAAAACAAATTTTAGGCATCCATGGAGGCCCTCTACCCGTTTAGTTCTATTCCTTGCCCATCCCAGACAAGGAGTGTTACCGATCTTGTCACGCTCTCAGCAGGACAAAGCAGTGCAGGATCAGCAAACTTACATGCTTCTGCCTCCCAGCTACAACTGCCTCCCGACCAGCATCACAGCTGGGCTCCAACTGAGGGTAGCTACAGCTAGGAGAGGGATCACCCACCCAACCCCCCACTGGCAAACTTCAGCAGGACAGGATTCACTGAATTGCTTCGAAGATCTTCCCCATTCTCCAGCAATTACTCTAGTTACTAGTATGCAATGGACTAGTTACTTAGGCTGCTGCACCGGGGTAGTTTGCTAGAACAGACAAGGCACCATGTCATCCAACCCTATTCATGCCCACACCTGGTCTACACTAGTGCCCCACACGCAGCCTGTACTCACCACACGCGCCGTCAGTGGCATGCCCTCCTTGTCCCGCTCGTCTGGGTCCAACATACCCAACTGGATTGCAAGGTTCCGCTTTGCATCGGCAATGATGGGAAAGGGGAGCTTCTCGGTGGGCTCATCACCGTTGTAAGCATTGATGTCCTGTAGCAGGAGGGGAGAGAAAGCAGAGGCATGCTCAGCACTTTCTGAAGACTCAGATGAAGTCCGGGGGGGGGGGGGGGGGGCGGGGGAAATCCAATCCAATTTTACTAGCAACACCTCTGGATTTCAACGTACGGATTAACGCGCTATGCCTGGGCAGAGGCAATGAGGATTCTTAGCTCAAGCTATCTTAGATTTCTGGGGTGGGGGATTCTTTTCTAAACAAGATTTTCAATTCGAGTTCCAGTGCTGTAGTTACCCAGTGGGAGTGACGTTAGAGGACATGAGGGCAGATGTGTGGAGGAACAGGGCTACAGTGTAGAGAGAAAACGTCTCTAACTTTTACAGTTAGAGGTACTTGCTCCCTCTCCCATCAGCCGCCACCACCACACCGACTGTGCGCCTGGTTTCTACCGTTTTTAAGCAATAGCCTCCGTGTAGTATGTACAGATGCAAGCAAATGCCTCCTGTGGCACCAATCAGAGCTCTGTCACAAGAGATGGTTTACTGTGATGATTACTCCCTTTGAGTATAGGTTGATGTTCATTGTAGGATGTGCAAGGAGGTTTATGGGCCACTTGATCATCCTTTATAATCCTGTCATACTCCGCTGTGGGCTCTCTTTGCCAGTGAGGCTGCCGTTCAGTGCTCTGATGTAACTCTGCAATTAAAGTGCACTACTGCCGCAAGATGAGAGGAAATTCTCTTTCTTCCCTGTACTTGCCAGACCCCATCAGAGTCAGTGGCATGCAAGGACTGGGGAGCAGGCTGGGGAGGTACTAGATTTAGGATCTAGGGACTAGATTTAGGATCACTAGTCTCTTACCCAACACCATGACTCCTATTTTCCTTTACAGAACTTTCCCTGGGGAGAAGAATAGTATAGAAAGAACCTTGAGGCAGCAACCAAAGGAATAGAGGGCTGGCCAAACTGGATCAGAGCCGAGGTCCAATTAGTCCAGTATACTGTCTGACAGAGGCCAGAACCCAGATACTTCAGAGGAAGGGGTACAAACCCCACTGTAGCAGATGTGAGATAATCTTCCCCCATGTTAGGTCATGCCCTAGTCTAATAGTTGAGAGACTGACATAAATTCCAAAGCCAGAAAAGTTTAATATTCCTTATCAGGGATTATAACAGCTCTGTATAGCCTTGGTATCCACATCTCATCTTTTCTGAATCTTACTACAGGCTTGGCCTCAACAACTTCCTCTGCCAGCGAGTTCCATAGTTTAATTACATTGTGTATTTCACTTGATCAGTTTTGAATTTGCCCCCTTTTAGTTCAGTTGAACATGCCCTTGTCCTGGTGTAAAGGGACTGGAGGGAGAAATCCAATACTCTGTATCAGCACTAAAGCAGTAGGCAGAATGGGCTTGTGCTTCCAAGGACCAGATTTTATCCTGTTGGGGGAGTCCATTGTGAAGAACTACATTACACAAGCTCTGTTTATCTGTATGGACAGAAGACACTGAATTCCTTCATATCAGCAGGGGCTACAACAGAAGTTGTAGTACATACAGTACAAATGACTGAAGCAGTTTTACCTCTGTTACAGACACTATATAAAGAAAGTTATGTTTTAAGTAGGCATGCCAATTAATTGCAGTTAACTCACACGATTAACTCAAAAAAATTAATTATTAATCGCAATTATAACAATAGAATACCAATTGAAATTGATTAAATATGTTTGGATGTTTTTCTACATTGATTTCAATTACAAACACAGAATAGAAAGTGCACAGTGCTCACTTTATATTATTTGATTACAAATATATGCACTGTAAAAATGATAAATAGTTTTTTCAATTCACCTCATACAAGTACTGCAGTGTAATCTCTTGATCATGAAAGTGTAATTTACAAATACAGATTTTTTTTTTGGTTACATAACTGCACTCAAAAACAACAGTGTAAAACTTTAGAGCAGGGGTGGGCAAACTTTTCTCCACTGCAGCCTCCTAGCTAGAGCTGTGTGAATAAATTGGTTTGGTGGCCAAACAAGGCGGAGAGCTGTTTTGGTTTCACCCAAAACAAAATGCAAGTTGGTTTTGGGGCTTTTTTTGGATGAATTGAAGTTTTAAAAAAATAAAAAAATAAAAAAATCAAGTTTGACCAGAATCTAGCATTCTGTTTCACAGTGTTCCGTTTGACGCTTTCAACTAAAATTAAAAAAACAAAACGAACTTTTCCCTTCAACAGAAACAACTCAGCAAATTAAACACCAATTTGTGAAATGTTTCGGTCAACTTGAATCTGTGTTTTTTGTTGTTTTTTTTGTCTAAAGGATTTCACCCAGCTCTGCTCCTAGCACACTTCTGTTTTACTGCACCCACAACAACTGTTCAGTGGTCCTTACCTAAAAGGTCTGCATAGGCTCAGTTTCGATTTACCCTGAACTCTTCCTGCTGTGTATCGATGGAGATGATCAGAGCACCACGGTGACTCATTCAGCTGACTTGCTTGTTGGGTGTAAGATCCCTTTTGATAACAAAGTAGGAGGCAAGCTTGCAACCTAGGAGCCCACAGCGCCTTTCTGAAGACTTCAGGAGGTGGTGCAGGGCACAGGATTGGGAGTCTGAGACCTGGGTTCTACTCCCAGGTCTCGCACAAGTCACTTAACCTCTCTGGGCTTCAGTTTCCCCAGGTGTGAAATAGGTATGTTTGCCCAACACTCCACAGCTTGAGATCTATTGGTGAAGTAGGTGGTCTATACTAACACCTCTCCATCAGTTGCATGGAGTATGAGCACTCTGACTCTGCTCAGGGCTAATCTCCAGCCAAACCCTTTCAGATAAACTCATGAGGAGTTTCCTCTTTGAACTCCACCAGTGGCGTGCATCTACTGAATGGGATTTGTGGTTTATACTCATGACATTTCAGTGAGGTTCCTGCCTGTCACAGGGTCCCAATGGATTACGGTACAAGCAGGTCATAAGATTTCCTTATGATCTCTGGCAAGTCAGTGCTCAGAAGACTAAAGCAGCCAACATGCTGGCTCTCTGAATCCACACTAAGGGCTGTATGAGTCTCCGTGTGTTAGAAGAAGTTAGTCTTTGTAAACAGACCTGGATATATTTGGCAGCTGACAGTCATCCTGTGATCAACAATGTGATGCGGCTGTAAAAAAGGCTAATGCAGTCCTAGGATGCATCAGGTGAGCTATTTCCACTAGAGACAGGGAAGTGTTAGTATCATTATACAAAGCACTGGTGAGACCTCATCTGGAATACTGTGTGCAGTTCTGGTCTCCTATGTTTAAGAAGGATGAATTCAAACTGGAACAGGTGCAGAGAAGGACTACTAACATGATCTGAGGAATAGAAAACCTACCTTGTGAGAGGAGAATCAAAGAGCTTGGCTTGTTTAGCCTAACCAAACAAAGACTGAGGGGAGATACGATTGCTCTGTATAAATACATCAGAGGGATAAATACCAGGGAGGGAGAGGAGTTATTTAAGTTAAGCACCAATGTGGACACAAGAACAGATGGACAAACTGGCTTTCAAACAGTTAAAGGCTTGAATCAGACAAAGGTTTCTAACCATCAGAGAAGGGAAGTTCTAGAAGAGCCTTCCAAGGGAAACAGTGGGGGCAGAAAACCTAACTGGCTGAGCTTGATAAGTTTATGGAGAGGATGGTATGATGAGACCGTTTACAATGGCATGTGGCCCATCTGTGACTGCTAGCAGCAAATATCCCCAACAGCTGGAGATGGGACACTAGATGGGGAGAGCTCTAAGTTACTACAGAGAATTCTTTCCCAGGTGGCTGGCTGGTGCCCACATGGCTCAGGGTCTAAACAGATTGCCATATTTGGGGTCGGGAAGGAATTCCACCCCCCAGGTCAGATTGGCAGAGATCCTGGGGTTTTTTTGCCTTCCTCTGCAGCATGGGGCACAGGTCACTTGCAGGTTTAAACTAAACTAGAATAAATTGTGGATTCTTTGTAACATGAACTTTGAAGTCTTTAAACCATGATTTGAGAACTTCAGTAACTCAGCCAGAGGCTAGGGGTCTGCTACAGGAGTGGGTGGGTGAGGTGCTGTGGCCTGCGATGTGCAGGAGGTCAGGCTAGATGATCCCTTCAAGTCTGAGTCTAAACAGAGTGCTGCTCTATAAAGGGATCTAGAAAGCTCACTGACCAGACTGTTCAATCCAGAGCAAGTCTCTGGATTTAGAGACTGACGGGGTGCCTAAACCAAGTCCTAGCTTTCCTCCTGCCTTTCATACCCACTCACCGTGAGAGTCATCAGGAAGGTACTGGCTGTGCTTCCCTGTTTGGTGTTGTGCTGTCAGTCAGTCTTTGGACTGGATTATTCTCTTTTAATTAAAGGATTGTGGCTTTTCTGAACAATTGTAAATCCCCAGGCACCTCATGACATTCTGTATGAAAAAGGTGAACTGGCTTCACGGGAAGTCTGGAGGGTAAAGTGCACAACTGCCAGTTTCTCCAGTTTATTTTTAGCAGCAAAGTCCTGAGATCTAAGTTTGCTCCATAGCCCGGTGTGATGTGCAGTGAGTGGTTTAGTGGATAAAGATATTGCTTTCTGGACTTTCATCTAAGTCTACAGGGCACTTGGCAGGAGTCTAGAAAAAGCTTCAACAAAATGATTTGGTGGCTGCAGTCCAGTCTAGCAGGGGCAGCCTCCTGCATTACAACTTTCGCTGTGTCTGGCATTCAGAGAGCAAGGGCTAATTTGACAATAAATGCACCGTTTTGCTTGGAAAGAGGTCTCACCCATGTCTAGTGATGGGCTGCCCGGATCTAACATAGTGAACCAATAAAGGAACCTACTAGATGGATTCATAGTCATGCAGCATTATCCTGCATCATTCCACAAAGCTTCAAAGCACAACAGTCTCTCCATCAAAACTGAAAAACAAAATTAAACTCCATCGCTACTGTTTTGATATAGGTAAATATTCCTGTTTCTATTACAGCCCCTGAAATGTATCCCGTTTAGCGCTGTTGACATTTCCCAGAAATAATTCTACTGTGATATTTTTCCTTTCCTCACCTGTTTATTGAAAGATTATTAGCATGATTTGTTTTGAGAGATCTGCTCCACAAGGAGTCAATCCTTTTCATGCAAATACCCCTAAATGAGAGGAAAACAGGAAAAGCAGCACAGAAGCAGCAATATCTAAGACAGAACCATCTCTAAACAGTTCAGAGGTTCAAAATACTTTAAGTGACCCATCAAATACATAACTCTGGATCAACCAAGTGTCTTCATTCAGGAAAAGCTGGGCCCGGAGGAAGAATCCACAGGATTTAGTTATGACTTCTGAGAAGCTAAGTCATTCCAGTCCCTCCCCTACTGCCACAGAGCTTCATAAAAAGTAACTGCAATCGGCACCCTTCAATGCAGTGAAACAATCCAAGACCCCTTCAGCTTCCCTATAAACTGGTATTTCCCTGTGTCCAAGTTAAAATAAGCAGGTGTCACTGAAGCGAATGGCAACAGGCTTTTCTCACCTGAAGATGCTGAGGATAGTTGGGCTGAGACAGCAGTGAAAAACAGGACCATCGATGCCTGCTACGGTAATAGTAGCATCAGATGTTGGTGATCGCTGCAGTGATCATTTAGCTTGGGGAATGCGGGTGAGAAATGAAGATCTCACTTTCTGAAAGCGATTTGTCACTTGCTTATATCAGCAGAACATTAGATACTGAAACTTTCCTTCTGATCACTTAATTGAAAGACGAAAATATTGTTTTCACTCTGACTGCATATAAAGAATACTATAGCTTGTGAGGGGGCAGGCAAGTTATAACCTGACTGATGCCACTGACATTATAATACTAGCAGAACAAGCTCCGTTGGTACAAGAGGAAAACTTCACTTCTGCATATATAAAATGGGACATTTACTGTATAGCAAGTTGAACCATAATTTGTATACCTTCAGCGCCTCTTCTCCAGTTATCACAAAGCTCTTCATAAGCATTAGTGAATTCACATGGGGCTGGACAGGACTTTGAAAAGTCAGCAAGTCCAGCCCCATGTGCTGTGGCAAGACCAAGTAAACCTAGACTGTTCCTGACAGGTGTTTGTCCAACCAGTTCTTAAAAGCCTCCAATGATGGGGATTCCACTGCCTCCCTTGGAAGCCTACTTCAGAGCTTAATTTAAGGGCTGTTATAAAGAGGATGGTGATCGATTGTCCTCCAAATCCACTGAAGGTAGAACAAGCAGTAATGGGCTTAATCTGCAGCAAGGGCGATTTCAGTCAGATATCAGGAAACACTTCCTAACTCTAAGGATAACTCAGTATTGGAACAGGTTACCAAGGGAGGTTGTGGAAACCCCATCGTTGGAGGTTTTTAAGAACAGGTTAGACAAACACCTGTCAGGGAGGGTCTAGGTTTACTCGGTTCTGCCTCAGTGCAGGGGAGCTGGAATAAATGACTTCTTGAGGTCCCTTACAGCCTGACACTTCTATGGTTAACACAAAGAGAAGTTTGCTGGACAATAGTGGCACAGATTGAGAAAACTGACTCTTTAGCAAAGTTATGCTCCTTCTCTAATCCCCTTTTTGTTAGATCTAGTTATGAAAGAACCTGCAATTTAAAGGGCAATCCTTACTTCATAGGCCTCAGTCTAGGATTTCATGCAGAGTGCCTTTCTCCAGACGGACAATGACCAGCTTGCATCTGCACACCAGGGTTTGCTATCTCTTGCCATTAAAACTCTCTGCTGTGTTCAACAACTGAGCAGGGGTCTCTTGGGTTTTGCTCCTGGCTTGTTGCTTACAGAACAGTTTAATTGTGATCATCCCAGTTCAGTGCTCTGGGTCTCCAGTATTACCTTAATCACTTCTCTAGTTCTCCTAAGATCTATCCTGACATTTCAACAGTTTAATAACTAGAGGCGTTAACTAGACATAGACATGTGGATTGTCTCCAGTATCAAATGTACAAAGATGATTCCAAAACAATCAGTTGTCTTTGCTTCTGGTAAGAAAAGCCTTCCATACTTTGTAAATTAGATGCCGATAAGAAAGAGCTGTAACCCCCTGGAGCGTCTCAGTGGTGTTTTTATCATCTCTCCCTTTCTAATCCTGTCTCTGATGCAGCAGGATCCTTTTCAATTTACTTCAAAAGCTCAGTCCCAGTGTGACCCTCTACTCTCAAACTCATATTAACCAACTGGTGAAGGTGTCATGCCATTGCCCTAGGTCAGCTGCTGTTTATGATTCACACCATCCCTACCAGGATGCTGAGACTGAGCAGTCTGATTCAAATCCTAGTTCAGTTTCCTTTTAGGAACCACTTTGAAGCCTAATTTCTAGTTTCCAGTGGAAACTCGTGCACATTAAACAGACATTTCAAAGTCTCACTGTTGAAGCACCCTATATATGTACAGCATTATAGAAAACTATCTCCCAACTCATGACAATTGGCAATGTTTGCTAGAGCCACCCATGAACAGAACAGCAGTAATTGGAGACCACTATTCAGTTGTATTGGTAGAACTCTGTGGGGATGGAGGACTGGAAGAGCTGGGGTTATTGCAAGCCAGGATTTAAATGCATTCACAAGAGCTAAGAGGAGACGTTATTGATAGATTTTTAAGGCAAGGATTATGATCTTAGTCTGACCCTCCTGCATAACAGGCCATAAACTTTCACATAGTAATTCCTGCCTCAAGCGTGTAACTTCTGATTGAACTAGAACAGATCTTTCAAAAAGGAAACATCCAATCTTGATTTAAGACTTCAAGTGATACAGAAGCTACCACATTTGCCCCCAGTAAGTTGTTACAACAGTTCATTAGCCTCACTCAAATATTTACACTTCATTTCTAGTCTGAACTTGTCTGGCTTCCCACTTCCAGATCTCGTGGATTAGAGTCCTCTCTTATATAAACCTTCTCTTCCTGTAGGAACTTCCAGAAGATGATCAAAGCACTTTTAGTCTTCTCTTTGATAAGCTAAGTAGATTGAACTTCAAAGCTCATTAAAAAGCATGGTTTTCCAGACCTGAAATCACGTGTGGCTCTTTTCTAAACCCTGTCCAATATTTCCACATCTTTTTTGAAGTGTTGATACTAGTACTGTGCACAATATTCCAGTAATGGTCTCACTATAGTCCTGCACAGACATAACACCACATCCCTACTCACACTCATTTTCCAGTTTACATGGCTAAGGATAATGTCAGCTGTCTTGACCAGGCACCACATTGGGAGTGCATGTTCAGGTGGTGATCAACCACGACTCTGTTCTCAGTCTCTCCTGCAGGTCTCAGTGATTGCTGACTGTTCTCTGAGGGCATCATTTGGTTCCCATACACATTAGGAAACTCCCTCCTGTCTAACTCCTAGTTTGAAGTAATTTTATGCTGTAAGAATGATAAATAAATAAATAAAATAAATGGAGATATGCCAATCTCCTAGAACTGGAAGGACCTTGAAAGGTCATCAAGTCCAGTCCCCTGCCTTCACTAGCAGGACCAAGTACTGTCCCCTGACAGATTTTTGCCCCAGATCCCTAAGTGGCCCCCTCAAGGATTGAACTCACAACCCTCAGTTTAGCAGGCCAATGCTCAAACCACTGAGCTATCCCTACCCCCGATTAGGATGCCATGAACACAGGACTATGCCAAGACTGATTAAGGCAGCATTAAGGAAGTGACCAATATAAAACCCTACTCCAGACTCATTTCCATATGGTGGAGGCAGAGCCTTAGCTTCAAAGCTTGACAATCAACCACTTGAAGAACAAAAAGAAAAGGTGAGGGATAGACAGGGCAGAGCTGAACCCGCTGAGTCATATCCTCTAATAAAATTACAAATATCTGCACTCTGATCAAAATACTGAGCCCACTGATCAGGCGTGGGAGAGAATCAAAACCAAAAAACCCCAACCAAACCAAAAAAACAACCAAAAACCTACAAGCACCAAAGATTTGACACCGATAACCTGGGGTGGAGGTAGAGTAGTGACGAAAAGGTGTAGCCTGGCCAATTGTTTAACTACACTGACAGTTTGTTTTTAAAAATGTTCAAGAGACCGACTTTAGCCACATTTATTGTCTAAATACAAAGCAGCACAATATGAAAAGGGGACACATGTACCTTCCTTCCAGGAAGCAAACTCTTGCAGCATGTTCACCTTATGCAAAAGATGTGCTTCAAAGTCACGAATGTCAGCTAGTAGTATTTATAGTGTGATTTTTACAAGTTACAAAAAACTCTTTATACTTAATTAAAAATCCAACAGCCAGTTTGTACCAGTTCCTTAACTTGTTGTTCTGTTCCTTTCTTAGCTCTGTTTTCCCAAACTAGTTGGGCGTAGAGGTACAACCCAACCTGCGTTAGCATATGCCATTCGTGTATTGTGGCTTTGATAGGCTTCCTATTTTCTAATGCCAAAGTTGTCTTCAGCTTTGCAGTGTTGTGGGATACTTAGCGTGGGTGAACAGAATTGAAGGGAGAGCAGAGTACATTCACTTAACGTAACTTTCCAACACACATCTATTTATATTTTAATACCATACACATACCTATTAATGTGGTATATACTACACCTACCGTATGTATTGGCGAACAAGAGTATGTCTGTCAGTCAATGGCTTTATTCCATTAGTATGCTTATGTTACAAAGCAAGACCAACCCTTCTGCATGCTAGCAATAATACAGGCAGTTATTCAGGGCTCCCTCACAGAGTTCCCTGCTCCCAACTCTTCACCCCCAGCATACCTTACTCCAGGCGAGATGGTCATTGACATCATCAATAGAGAGGGCTATCATTTTAACGTTGCGCTTTCTGAACTCAGGGGCCAGCTTTGCTGCTCGACCCAGCTCAGTGGTGCAGACTGGAGTGAAGTCACGGGGATGAGAGAAGAGGATGCCCCATCTGAAAGGGAACAGAATGGAAGACAGCAACAGAATGCCCCCAGATTCTGATTAGGAATCTGTTAGACACACAGAGAAATACCCAGCTGCAGATGGTATTTTAAGCTTGCTAGCCTCAGGAATTAAGTGCACTGTTCATCCCATCAAGTGAGCAAGGAATTCCTTTAAGAGATCCTCCTAGTGTCTCTGACATTGTAAGAGGCGGAGGTGAAGCGAATCTTGCAGAATGAGCCTTCAGGCTTTTAGAACTTTTCTCCCCAATCCTCACTATTTATTCTCATCTCCCTGTTTTGCCTCTCCACTTTAGCTTAATGATGCCCACAGTTCACATCACCCCATCAAAAGATAACACAGTAACTAAAAATAACTTTAAAGTGATTTGTCTCCAGTGGCTGCCACCTCTGCTCCCATCCTCTAGGACAAACGTTGCTGCATTTCTTTGTCAAGTAGAATCACCATAAAGTTAATGCCGATGTATACGGTACACATTAGACCCTTTTTAGTGCCACTGGAACAAGACTCTGCTACTAAGTCGCCTGAATTAACATCCTGAAAGGGTCACTGATATTTTACAACCCCAATTATTACCTTATATGCAGTTTTCATCCAGTCAGTCACCTCTAGATGAGGACACCCCTTCAAAATAAGGTGATGGGTCTTGTCCTGGACTGGTTTGTTATACTGAACCTCAGAATATTAGTAGTTAGCAGCTGAAGTGCTGTGATAGCTCTAGGTTCTGGTGTGATAAATAATACCTAGCTCTTACATAGTGCTTTTTATCAGGAGATATTAAAGTGCTTTATAAAGGTGGTCAGTATTCCTGAACCTCTTTTACAGATAGGCAAACTGAGGCATGCAGAGGGGCCATGACTTACCCATGCTCACCTATGAGGCCAGTGGCAGAGTTGGAGGGATATGGGGGGGGAGGTGTCTCCTGCCACCCAGGCCAGTGCTCGATCCACCAGGCCACGTCACCTCCCCATTGATGAGCCGGGGAAGGACCGTTTAAAAAAAATGGGGGAACAGCCCACATAAGCAGGATTACAAAGTCTTCACGGGTGAAGAAATTTCTATAGGTATGACTCAATACTTAAAAAGGAAGAAGTGAGCATTTCTTAGAACGCTTTTAGCTAGGTAATTGGGATCTCAATAACAGTTCATGCCATGAGCTCATTAGTAACCCCAACATTTCAAAACCATCCCCTTCTGCAGGGCTGGGTTTTGTGCTGCCATCCAACTCCACTAAGGGCCCAGCAGCAGTCCAGTGACAGTCAGAATCACAGTGGCTTCTCCAGCTCAAATAAAGTCACACAACGGTGGCCCTGCCCCAGCATGGAGATTTCAGCTTTTTACTATCCCTGCTTCCTTCACTAGCCTGATTCTTCCCTGCACATTTATATCTGCCCCTGGACATTTCCACTGCTTGCATCCGAAGAAGTGGGTATTCACCCACGAAAGCTTATGCTCCAATACGTCTGTTAGTCTGTAAGGTGCCACAGAACCCTTTGTGGCTTCTACAGGTCCAGACTAACACGGCTACCCCTTGGATACTCCAGCAGCATAGTTCCTCTATTTACTCTCTCAAATCTTCCTTAATTTCATGCCACCAGATTATCTTGGAAAATTACTGACAGGAAACTGCTGTCATCCCAGACCCATAAAACGCCTTTGAAATGACTGTTACTATAATTTCAGATGAACATACATTGGACAATGGATATTGAACAAACTGGCACACAGCTTCTTTTTATTTCAGTCACATTGCTTTGGGAGCTGAGGTTGTTCTATACATCGCGTGAAAGTTAATATGATTTTATACTTCCCCCTTGGGGAAATGGGGTGTAAAGATGCAGATTTGTTTCCAAGTTCCATTGTCTGATTTGTTTGCCTTTTTTGTTATTTAATATGACTAATCTGACATGAAATATTAGAGCTTGTTTACACAAGGTCAGAAATGACTCAGCTGTTTCAAAGCCTACATGGGATCCTGTTCTTTCTAAATTCCACACTGGTTCATACCGGTAAGTGTTATCCTCGGATACTGAGCAATTGGCCTGATTACACATGTTCTGGCAATGTGGGCCCAGCATTTTGTATTTCACACTACAGCATGCTCCCTGTTAGTGTTACGGAAGGTTCATGCTCTTTAGACTGAATAGTAACTATTGTGACCTAAATCTTCAGTCCCCTTTTAACTACTGTACTTGCTGTGTTCCATTGGTGAGCAACAGTCTAGATCCTATACAGACTTAGGGTGACCAGATTTCCAATTTTATAGGGACAGTCCCGATATTTGGAGCTATTTCTTATATAGGCTCCTATTACCCTCCAGCCCCGGTCCCGATTTTTCACACTTGCTGCCTGGTCACCCTATGCAGACTTCACCAGGAAGGTACATTATGCACGGAGCTGTTGATTGTGAAAATACTGGCCTATAATAGTCTTACTATGGAAATACCAATTTCAAACTTCGAGGGATTGCCAGACAGCTTAGTCCCAACATCTAGGATTTGTAAGAATTTCTGTAGAAACTAACAGTCAGCCATTACCCCCTACCCTCCAGAGAGGAAAAGAACCCAGTCACTTTTCCCCCCTCACCTCCTGGCCCTAGAGCCCCCCCCCGAGAAGTAAAGAGGGACCCCCCCCACGCCCCTTAACCCTATAGCTCCGCCTAGAGAGAGAAGGAAGAGAAGCCCCCACCCCTATATCCCCCTGAGAGAAGGAAGAGAAGCCAGCCCTCCCCCGCAGACCCCAAACCCCGCCCCACAACCCGGGGCGGTGGGGGTCCCTGTCCCCTACCCCGGGGCGGGCACGAGCCCGAGGTCGGCGCTACTCACGAGTCTCCCAGGAAGTCGTGGAAGCGGATGCGGCCGTGCGTGGTGTCCGCCTCGAAGTTAGGGGCCTCGTCCCCCAGCAGCAGTCCCGGCATGGCTGGCGGCCTGACTCCCCGCGGGCGACGTGCCGGAACGGCGGCGACAGCGACTGATACAGCCCCCGCAGGGGGCGGGGCCGGGCAGCCGGGGGCGGGGTCGCTGTGTGCCAGGCCAATCCGGAGAAAGGAACGGATAGCGCCTTGCAGGGTGCACAGCTAGTGGCTAGAGCAGCGGCCCGCGGGCTAGGACGGCTGGGTTCCAGTCCTGGCTCGGCCCCTGGGCGTCACTTCACTCTGTGTGTTTACAGTGCGAGCTCTCAAAACAGGGGCCGTCATGTGTTGGGGTAGCATCTAGCCCAGTGGTCCCCAACATTTTCCATCACACCCCCCCTTACCGTAATGGGACCTGTCCGCACCCCCCATGAACCATGATTGGAAGCCTGTAGCTGAGCCGAGAGCTGGGGGCAGGGCTGGGAGAGGGCCATGGCTGGAGCCCAAGGTGGCTGGGGCAGGGCTGGGGGCAGAATGGAACCCAGAGTTCTGGGTGGCACTCCTTCCCGCCCTCTGTGGCGGCTGGCCTGAACCCTGCTGTGCCTCCCCCACCCATGTTCCTCCGCACCCCCCAGTTTGGGAACCACTGATCTAGCCCTTGGTTAGGGCTTCTAGGCCAGTACCCATAATATAAATAGGAATCACACCAATAATATGCAAACATCACTTCCATAACCCAGTTCTCACCCATTAAGGAAATAGTTTAACGCTATTTTAAAGACAGAACAATTAACACTATATAGCAACTAACCTTTATTAAGACAGTGTGAGGATAAGCAAGTAACATGAAAAATAATAATAAAAAAGCAGCATTTTATAAAAACATACACTGTTAATACAACTTTTTGTATCAGCTTCTCTGAGAAAAGCTCTTAGGCTAGTATTACTGTCCAGAGGTGTAGCTGTCTGCACAAGGAAAAAAGTTACCCCTTAAACATATAATGTTCTGGTGGCTAGGAAAGTACTTGCAAGATCAGAGCCCAAGCATGTGTGTACTTTTACTCATACGAGCAGGCCCATTGCAGAAATGTGTGTAAAGTTATGCATATGTGTCTTTAGAACATAAGAATAGCCAGAGGAGTGGATCAGACCACTGAATAGCCCAGAATCCAGTCTCTGATAGTGGTCAGTGCCAGATGCTTCAGAGGGAATGAAAAGAACAGGGCAATTTCAAGTGATACATCCCGTCATTCAGTCCCAGCTTCTGGTAGTTGGGAGTATAGGGACACCCAGAAGATAGATAGGGTTGTCCCCCTGACAATCTTGGATAATAGCCATTGATGGACCTATCCTCCAGGAACTTATCTAATTATTTTTTTGAATCCAGTTATCCTTTTGGCCTTCACAACATCCCATGGCAATGAGTTCCACAGGTTGACTATGCATTGTGTGAATTATTTCCTTTTGTTTTAAACCTCCTGCCTATTAATTTCATTGAGTGACTCCTAGTTCTTGTTATGTAGGAGGTAAATAACACTTTCTTATTCACTTTCTCCACATCATTCATGATTTTATAGATTTCTCTCATATCCCCTCTTAGGTCTGTTTTGTAAGATGAACAGTCTGGTCTTTTTAATCTCTTCTCATATGACAGTCGTTCTATACCCCTAATATTTTTATTGCCCTTTTCTGAACCTTTTCCAATTCCGTATATCTTTTTTCAGCTGGGGCAACCAGAACTGCATGCAGTATTCAGCATATGGCCATACCATGCATTTATATAGTGGCATAATGATATTTTCTGTTTTATTAGCTATCCCTTTCCTAATGGTTCTTAATACTGTTAGCTTTTTTCAGCTGCTGCAGAACATTGAGCAGATGTTTGCAGAGAATTATTCACAATGACTCCCAAGATCTCTTTCTTGAGTGTTACAGCTAATTTAGACCCCATCCTATTATATATATAGTGAGGATTAATTGCAGGATTGGGGCCAAAATTAGAAAAATATAGACTTTAGACTGAAGAGAATTTATATAAAACAACAAAGGGCTAAATCTAGCCAGCTACTGAGCACTGAAATCAGGATTTGGGCCCAAGGCTGTTTAAGTATACACTGGATCATTGTAGAAGCGACAAAGGGTCCTGCGGCACCTTATAGACTAACAGAGGTATTGGAGCATAAGATTTCGTGGGTGAATACCCACTTCTTCAGATGCATGCAGTGGAAATGTCCAGGGGCAGATATAAATGTGCAGGGAAGAGTCAGGCTAGAGATAACGAAGTTAGCTCAGTAAGGGAGGGTGAGGCCCTCTTCTAGCAGTGTCATTTGACACCATCAACTCAAGACTAAAGAAAGACTATGAATGGCTAGCCAACTACAAAAGCAGTTTCTCCTCCCTTGGTGTTCACACCTCAACTGCTAGAAAAGGGCCCCACCCTCCCTGATTGAGCTAACCTCGTTATCTCTAGCCTGACTCTTCCCTGCAAATTTATATCTGCCCCATGACATTTCCACTGCTTGCATCCGATGAAGTGGGTATTCACCCACGAAAGCTTATGCTTCAATACCTCTGTTAGTCTATAAGGTGCCACAGGACCCTTTGTCGCTTCTACAGATCCAGACTAACACGGCTACCCCTCTGATACTTGGACCATTGTAACAATTTGTGAATAATGATATGGGGCGCTAGACAATTTTCTTTTAAACCATGGCTTACATTCTGCAGCTTCTGAATCTGCACTGGTATTCAGATAAATACCTCATGTGGGCTAAATCCATCCTATGTGGTGGATGATTTACTCTGACCCAGGGCCGGCTTTAGCTTTTTTGCCGGCTGAAACGGCAAAAAAAATAAAAAAAAAAGAAGCTGCAGACGGAGTTGCCAAAGCACAAAAAAAAGAAGCCATGGCTGGGGCTGCCGAATAAAAGAAAAAAACGGCCCTTGAAATGTGCCGCTCCAAGAATGGCCCGAATGTCGCAGCAAGCACCCGCTTCCTTTGCTGGTGCCCGGAGCCGGCCCTGCTCTGACCTACAATGAAGATTTCTGGGAGATACTATTTCACACACGGTGAATGCATGAGCCTATTCCAGGCACCCATGCAGTGCAGTGCACACCAGCAGCACCGTCTGTGCCCATGAGGCTGTGCCCTTGCAGCGCACATGGCCCCTCTCTCCCCAAGCACGGGGGGGTGTGTGTGCGGAACCAGGACCCCTCAAACTCTCCCACCCCCAGGTTGCTGCTTCTTGACTCATACAAAATTGATCCCACGTGACCACCTCTATCTTGCCCTGCCAGGGTCCCACAAGCCCTGCATGATACTGACCCCCCGCCCAGCCGGGCCCACCCCGCAGCGGGGACCGCTGGCTCGCCCCCACCTCTCCCTCTTGGCGCCTAGGAAACTGACGCGTCTGACAGTGACTCTGACACCCACGCGACCACCACTGGAGAGGGACGTCACGTGACCGGTCCTGGGCTCCTCTAGAAGAAGCGGCGCGGCCGGGAGCTGTGAAACAAACAAGCAGCGGAGGTGGGCGGGGGGAGAAGAGGCCCACGCGCAGTGTGCAAGTTAGTTGATGCTGTGGTTGCCGCGTGCGGCTGGGAGCGCAGAGCGGCGCGGGAGGGCGGCCAGGTGCCGGGAGGGAGCCATGGCGACGTACGTGAGCGAGCTGGAGGTGGCCAAGAAGAACCTGAGCGAGGCGCTGGGCGAGAACGTGAAGCAGTGAGTGCGGCCCACTCCCCGCCACCGTGCGCCCCGCACGCCCAGCCCGGCTAGGCCCGCCGAGCCTCGGCCTCGATTTCTGCCCGGTCCCGCCCCGGGGGAGCGGGGCTACCGGGCGGTGGAGGCGTCTCCTGGGCCGAGGGGCTCGGCCTGGAGCGTGTCCCAGTCGCCCCGTGGCCTCGACTTTCGCTAGGGCACCAGGCAGCTCTCGACCCCCAGGGGCTGAAGTCCCGGCCTGGTGCGGACCCCTCGGGCTCGGCCTAGGCCGCGCGGCAGGGCGGGGGACACCGGCGTCGCGCTTCAGGCCGCGCGGGGGGAGCCTGGTCGGGTAATGGGTGTCCGCGGCCCCGGTGTCTGAGAGGGGAACTACCCGCGGGAACCAGCGTCACGGGCCGTTTTGAAATCCCGCCTGGCCGTTGGGTCTGTCAGATCGGCCCAGGCACCGGCGTGGGGGGGCTCTGCGGCCTGCGCTAGGCGGAGGCTCGGGCTGGGTGATCGCAGCGCTGCCTCGCTGTCTATGACTTTATTCATCTAAGCAGCATCTTTTCATTCATTGACAGGAAGCTTGAGCTTTGCGGGCCCAGCTTAATAACCGTTCGGGCCCGTTTCGCCCCGTGCTCGGGCCGTTGGCGGCAGTAGGAGATCTGGGGAAGGGATGAAGTGGCAGCCGCTGTCTCTTCTCCCACCAGCCTATCCAGTTAAAACTCCGGGTTAGCAAAAAGCTGGCAAATGTAGCCGGAAGGGACCTGCTGCACGCTTGTTTACTTTAGATGAGCTGGTCTTCATGCAGAGAGGCAAGCTTTTTTCACCCTCTGGGTTTGCACTAAAACATCCTGTTCCGCCATGAGAAATTATAGGCCCACATTTTTAACACACATGGGGCTTAACTAGGTCATTTAAGGTCTGCCTGTTTAATTAACGATGCCTTCTATCCCGTCTGCTTAAACTAAACCGCTAGTAAGCAAAATGAGAACTGGTTGTTCTCTTGGTCTTTTACTTACAGTACATTTAGAAATCTGCAAGGAGTCTGTATGAGTACAATGGACCAGTTAGTTCATGTGCCTTTGCCTGTGCTAAACTTGGTGTTATACAGTATAATTGTTTTCCCATTTCCCCCATAATAAACTTAAATAAAAAAGTAGAGACTTCTGTTTATAAGCAGTATAACAGAAATTGAATTGGTCCAAATGGGTTCTGTCTCTGGTTCTTCCCCTGGGTTATTTTGATCCTGGTCAAGTCACTCCACATCTTTGTGCCTTCATTTTTCCATCAGCAAAAGTGAAAATGAGATTTCCGTCCCTTGTAAAGTACTCTGAGAGAGCTAGGTAGTAATATTAATCGCAGGCATCAACTCTGGATGTTAGAATGCTGCAGTTTGCTTCTAACACATTTGTTGTTAGATCATCGCGGCAAATAAGAATTTGTTGCAATAGTAAATGCTTTTACCTACAGGGAAATACTGTCACTCAGAATGAATGACCATAATCACTAGTCTTCAGTTCAGTGACTTTCTGGTTCATGTTTGGTCTGAGTCTTAGAAGCTGGCGTTGCTTTAGTGCATGAAAGTTTGGGCTATCAAAGGGGGAGCGTATGGCAGATGAGGGACATACATGTCTGATGGAGATTCAGGGAGAAAGCGTTAATGGTCATACTATAGCGTTGAAAGTTTAACACGAGTATTAACCAGAAGCTGGTATGAAAGATGGCAGCAGGGAGATGAGGTGTAGGGGTACCTGTACGATCTAGAGAGCACAGTTCTCACCATCCATCTGCAGATGCTCCATCTTCTGTGCTTCTTGGCATGTTATAAACCCTAATGCCATACCTTTTGCCTCTTCTAGATGCTAGAAGGGGGAAGGCAGCTTTCTCTTCTACCTTTCATCCCATGTCACAGACACCTGACTTTGAAGGCAGGTGTCTGCTACTCTGAATCTCAGTTTTTGGGGGATCTTGCCTTATGGATAACTCCAGTGCTTGCCTCTGCTGTGAGTCAAACTGACCCAAGTCTTGTTAATTTCATTCTATTGCTGTTTTGGGATGCTATGAGCAGCAGCACAGGTAGTAGACTGTCTACAGACTCAGGATGACAACTCTTTCTATTATATCTGTATGTTTATCTTCATAACCTCAACTTATAAGAAGTGGGTTTCAGCCATTATGGTTCTATTTTTAAGCATTTTATAACAGAGGTCAGTATCATTAACTCTATTTTACAGAGTGGAGAAACTGGGCCCGGACATGTGAAGTGACTTGCTAATTCACCCAGCTGACCATTGGGAGAGCTGGGAATAGAACTAGGTCTCCTGGGTCCTAGTCCAATGCACTGTGCCAATAAGCCACAGTATATCCCTTAGTTAGTGGAGTACAGCTGTTTCTCATCCCCTCTTGTCAGGAAAGCTTCCCATTCACCAGGGTTTTTCAAATCCCGTTGGTCTAACACTGGCCAGTTCTATTATGTAGTCATTTAATGAGTCAATTGCTTACCTAATTGGGAGCACTTTCCCTTTTCCCGCAAATATGCCTTTTAAAGTTTACATCATTCACCACAATGTTTCAGTTTGAATTGAGTATGGGAAGAAGGAGAAATATTTAACAAATGATTTATGATCGTAACTATGACTGGGAGATATGATCACCTTAAGGACTCTATGCTTTTTGGCCCACCTCTCTGCTCATTTCCTGTCCACCACACTGCCTGGGATGAAACACATAAAATGGGATGTACACTGCTCTGCAAAAAATCTATCCATTTAACAGAAGGATATAGGCAGGGAGTGGGGGGAAGGATCTGGAAACAGCCACAGGAATGGTTATGTCTCCCCTCTCCTATGTGGATTGAAAAACAGTACATTTGATTCAAAAGTATTTGAAAACACAAACACCTCATCCCCCCCGCTTCCCTCCAACATATGGTTGCTGAAACAGTGTTAACTATCCCAGCATTCTCTGTACTCATCAGCAGAGTCACAAAAAGTATAATTGTTGTCGTGATGACTGGTGGCAAAGTGGCATATCTGCTGAATCATTTAAAAACAGGAGTAGGGATTTGTGGGATTGGGGGAAGATAATAAGGCACTACAGATGCCTGTTGTAATCTTGGTGGTGGGATGGAGGCCTACTCTGCTTCCCTCTGCATCTTTATCTTTATCCCTCTGCTTTATATTTGGATAGAGTCAGCTGGCTTGCTCAGATGGTATACTCCCTTCTTCCACCCCCTTCCTCCACTAATTGAGATATTTTGACTCTGTCTTGGAATGTCTGAACAGCCCTTAAGAATACGTTGATGTGACAGCAAGGTGGAAACCTTTCCTGGCCTTCAAAAACCATGCATTCATTGACGCAATGAAAGTGACCTTCATGCCCTTTTTAATGGAATGTTTTAGTATCCTGAACAAATGAATTGTCTGCTATTAAATCCATTTGTTGTTCATGCCAGAGTAAAATCTGCTGGTTGTGGTCCAGATTTATTACTAAGTTTCTGGCACCAAGCCACATTTACAAACAGCAGGACTTATGATCTGTAGATTTCTAAATTGCCTGAGTGTTTTCAACTAGTTTCAGCATTGAAGGTTAAAACCTGTATATTGGGTAAAGTCTTCTGAATTTTAAATGCCTTCTCTTTTAAGAGAACCACCATTCCAGTGAATGAGAAACTTTAAAGAAATATAGATACTATTGGCGGTATCTGTCAAGGAATGTGTATTAAGAATGCCCACAGATGTTAAGAGCTCTTGGTGCTGTAGCTAAGTATTATTGAGGTCCAATGTAAAATATAAACTCTGATCCCAAATATGGGACAAATTACTTTCCTAATGGCACATGCTACTCTCACCTCCTAGTATTCTTGGTGTACAAAAGTATGATTGTTACATTTGTAAGACTTGTATTCATCAGTAGCATGAATATATAAGATTATTTGTGTTAATGTATTTGTGCTCCCTCTGCTGGCTTTGCTGCTGCATAACTACATCCAGAACTGACCTGTCGTTAAATCATTGTGCTAATGAGTGATTAGCAGTAGCGTTTGGTGGCATGTATAAATGTTTTGCAGAGGGTAAAATGGATAATTCAGAGGAAAACCGTTTTCCTGCCTGTTTTTAAAAGTGTCTACCCCATTTTCCAGTCAGCACAAACTGGCCCTTACATGGATTCAAATAACATAATCTTGAAACAACTTGACATTATTTCTGAATGACAAAACAAAGGAAAACCTGTAGTGTGGGTAGCCTTATGGATATTTGGAAGCCATTCTCCTTCTAAAAAGTGTGTGTGTGTGTGTGTGGTTTGGGGGGTGGGTTCAAAGTTTTCTGATAGATTTGAAGCCTGCAAGTGAAAAACATAGCTGAAACTCAACAAAGAGACCTTGGACTCGTTGTGGATAGTTCTCTGAAAACCTTTGCTCAATGTGCAGTGGCAGGCAAAAAAGCTAACAATGTTAGGAACCACAAGGAAAGGGATAGCTAATAAAACAGAGAATATCATAATGCCACCATATAAATCTATGGAATACTATGTGCAGTTCTGGTCGCCCCATTGCAAAAAAGATATATTAGAATTGGAGAACAGAGAAGGGCAACAAAAATCATTAGGGGTATGGAACAGCTTCCGTATGGGGAGAGATTTAAAAGACTGGGACTATTCAGCTTGGTCATCTCTTTTCCAAGGTGTTGAGGGGAGGTATGATTGGTATTGGAAAAAGTGAACAGGGGAGTCTTATTTACCCCTTGACATAACACAAGAAGTAGGGGTCACCCAAGAAATTAATAGGCAGTAGATGTAAAACAAACATAAGGAAGCACTACTTCACACATAGTCAACTGGTGAGGCTCATTGCTAGGGGATGTTGTGAAGGCCAAAATTATAATGGGGTTCAAAAAAATTACAGAAGTTCCTGGAGGATAGGTCCATCAATGGCATTTAGCCAAGATCGTCAGGGATGCAATCCAGTAGTGTAGCTAGGGGAGGAGCAGGGGGAGCGGCCGCTCCCCCTGAGCACATTTTCCAAAAGTGGGGCCTTTTTAATTTTTGAAAGGGTGGAGACGGAGTGGATGGAGGTGGAGCCACAAAATAACAAAAGAACCACTGCTGGCCCCACCAAGAGCCCGCTGCTGGCCTGGGTTCTTTCACCCAGACTGGCAGCGAGCTGAGAGACCCTGGCTGGGAGGAGCCTGCGGGGGTGGAATCCGAGAGCGGAGCGGGCTGAGCAGCGGCTCAGCCAGCCACCACTCTAGGATTCCCCCCGTGGGCTCCTGCCAGCCGGGGTCTCTCAGCCCGCTGCTGGCCTGGGTTCTTTCACCCAGGCTCGGAGCGGGCTGAGAGTCAGGGTGGCGCCTTTTTTTTTATGTGTTCGCTCCCCCTGGTGTTAGAACCTGGCTATGCCACTGATGCAATCCCGTGCTCTGGGTATCCCTAAACCTCTGACTGCCAGAAGCTGGGGCTGGTAGACTGGGTGATTTATTGATAAATTGCCCTGTTCTGTTCATTCACTCTGAAGCATCTGGCACCGGCACTATAATAACTCCTCACTTAACGTTGTAGTTATGTTCCTGAAAAATGCAACTTTAAGCGAAATGATGTTAAACGAATCCAATTTCCCCAATAAGAAGGATTAATGTAAATGAGGGGGTTTATATGTGTATATATATATTATACACACAGACTATACGTTTTAAACAAACAATTGAATATTGGTACACAGCGATGACGATAGTGAAGCTTGGTTGAGGTGGAGGAATCAGAGGGTGGGATATTTCCCAGGGAATGCCTTACTGCTAAATGAACTAAGCAGTTGGCTGAGCCCTCAAGGGTTAACTCTCACACTCTGCAAGCCAGCAGGAAAGGAGGGAGGGCAGATGTGTTTCAGAGTTAGAGAGGCGCATTTCTCCTTTAAGTATCAAGAGTGGGGTCAGAAGTACACTGCCTCGTTAATTAGATCAGCAAGCCTGGCAGCTGCAGCTTCTGCCTAAGGCAGCAGCTCCCTCCCTCGTGTGTTCCCCCTGCTCTATGGAAGATGGGGTAAGTGAGATGCAGGGGAACATTAGCCCCCCTCTTCTTCCCCTCCCTCCCACACAGCAAGCAGGCAGGAATCTCAGGGAGCAGCACATGGCAGTGGGGGAAGGGACAGCTGAACTGTTGCAATTGATAGCCTGCAAATGACGCTAGAAGGGATCATTTCACAACTTTAAACGATCATGTTCCCTAATTGATCAGCAACTTAACAACGTTAAACGGGACGACTTTAAGTGAGGAGTTACTGTATCAGAAGATGGGGATCCTTGGCTAGATGGACCATTGACCTGACCCAGTATGGCCGTTCGTATGTTCTTAACTACACCTAAATTTATAGACTTTAAGGCCAGAAGGGACCATCATGATCATCTAGTCTGAACTCCTGCACATCACAGGCCACAGAACCTCACCCGTCCACTCTTGTAATAGGCCCATAACCTCTGGCTGAGTTACTGAAGTCCTCAAATCTTGATTTAAAGGCTTCAAATGAGAGAATCCACCACTTTTCTAGTTCAAACCATCAGGAGACCCATACCCCACACTGTAGAGGAAGGTGAAAAAAACCCAAGGTCTCTGCCAATCTGACCTGGGAGAAAATTACTTCCCAGCCCCAAATATGGTGACCAGTGAGACTCTGATCATGTGGGTGAGACCCATCAGGCAGACACCTGGGAAAGAATTCTGTGTAGCAACTCAGAGTCCTCCCAATCTAATGTCCCATCTCTGGCCATTGGAAATGTTTGCTAAAAGCACTTGTGGATGGGCCATATGCAGTTTTAGGAAACCTCACCACACCATCCCCTCCATAAACTTATCAAGCTGAGTCTTGAAACAAGTTAGGTTTTTTTGTCCCCACTACTCCTCTTAGAAGGCTGTTCCAGAACTTCACTCCTCTGATGATTAGAAAGCTTTGTCAAATTTCTAGTCTCATCTTATTGATGGCTGGTTTATATCTATTTGTTCTTGTGCCAACATTGTCACTTAACTTAAATAACGCCTCTCCTTCCCTGGTGTTTATCCCTCAGATGTATTTATAGTAGGGATGTCAATTAATCACATTTAACTGATGCGATTAACTCAAAATTAATCTAGATTAATCACAGTTTTAATCACACTATTAAACAATAGAATACCAATTTATATTTATTAAATATTTTTGGATGTTTTTCTACATTTTCAAATATATTGATTTCTGTTGCAACACAGAATACCAAGTATACAGTGCTCACTTTATATTATTATTTTGATTACAAGTATTTACACTGTAAAAATGTAGAAGCAAGAGAGTCCTGTGGCACCTTATAGACTAACAGATGTATTGGAGCATAAGCTTTTGTGGGTGAATACCCACTTCTTCAGATGCATGCAGTGGAAATGTCCAGGGGCAGGTATAAATATGCAGGGAAGAGTCAGGCTAGAGATAACGAGGTTAGTTCAATCAGGGAGGATGAGGCCCTCTTCTAGCAGTTGAGGTGTGAACACCAAGGGAGGAGAAACTGCTTTTGTAGTTGGCTAGCCATTCATAGTCTGCATGCATAGCATGCATCTGAAGAAGTGAGTATTCACCCACGAAAGCTTATGCTTCAATACATCTGCTAGTCTATAAGTTGCCACAGGACTCTTTTTTTGCTTCTACAGATCCAGACTAACACGGCTACCCCCCTGATACTGTAAAAATGATAAACAAAAGAAATAGTATTTTTCAATTCACCTCATACAAGTACTGGAGTGCAATCTCTATAGTGAAAGTACAACTTACAAATGTAGATTGTTGTTGTTGTTATATAGCTGCACTCAAAAAGAAAACAATGTAAAATTTTAGAGCCTACAAGTCCATTCAATCCTACTTCTTTTATTCAGCCAATCGCTAAGAGAAACAAGTTTGTTTACATGTCGGGAGATAATGCTGCTGGCTTCTTGTTTACAATGTCACCTGAAAGTGAGAACAGGCGTTCGCATGGCACTTTTGTAGCCAGCATTGCAAGGTATTTACATGCCAAATATGCTAAACATTCGTATGCCCCTTCATGCTTTGCCCAGCATTCCAGAGGAGATGCTTCCATGCTGATGACGCTAGTTAAAAAATAATGCATTAATTCAATTTTGACTTAACTCCTTGGGGGAGAATAGTATGTCTCCTCCTCTGTTTTACCCGCATTCTGCCATATATGTCATGTTCTAGCAGTCTCGGATGATGACCCAACAGATGTTCTTCATTTTAAGAACACTGTCACTGCAGATTTCACAAAATGCAAAGAAGGTACCAATTTGAGATTTCTAAAGATAGCTACAGCACTCAACCCAAGGTTTAAGACTCTGAAGTGCCTTCCAAAATCTGAGAGGGATGAGGTGTGGCGCATGCTTTCAGAAGTCGTAAAAGAGCAACACACCAATGTGGAAACTACAGCATCCGAACCATCAAAAAAGAAAATCAACCTTCTGCTGGTGGCATCTGACTCAGATGATGAAAGTGAACATATGTCGGTCTGCACTGCTTTGGATCGTCATCAGCATGGATTCGTGTCCTCTGGAATGGTGGTTGAAGATGAAGGGACATATGAATCTTTAGCACATCTGGCACATAAATATCTTGCAACACCAGTTACAACAGTGCTATGTGAATGCCTGTTCTCACTTTCAGGTGACAGTGTAAACAAGAAGCAGGAAGCATTATCTCCTCCAAATGTAAATAAACTTGTTTGAGCGATTGGCTGAACAAGAAGTAGGACTGAGTGGACTTGTAGGCTCTAAAGTTTTATATTGTTTTGTTTTTGAGTGAAGTTACTTTTTGTACGTAATTCTACATTTGTAAGTTCCATTTTCATGGTAAGGAGGTTGCATTATAGTACTTGTATTAGGTGAATTGAAAAATACTTTTTTTTTTTTAACAGCACAAATATTTGTATTAAAAATAAATATAAAGTGAGCACTGTACACTTTGTATTCTCTGTTGTAACTGAAATCAATATATTTAAAAATGTAGAAAACATCAAAATATTTAAACAAATGGTATTCTATTATTGTTTAACCGCGTGTTTAATCGCTTGACAGGATTGCTCTCTATAAATTAGGGCTATCTCCCCCCAGGCTTCGTTTTGCTTCTGTGAGACAAGTCATAGAATCATAAAAGATTAGGGTTGGAAGAGACCTCAGGAGGTCATCTAGTCCAATCCCCTGCTCAAAGCAGGACCAACCCCAACTAAATCATCCCAGCCAGGGCTTTGTCAAGCCAGGCCTTAAAAACCTCTAAGGATGGAGATTCTACCACCTCCCTAAGTAACCCATTTCAGTGCTTCACCACCCTCCTAGTGAATTAGTATTTCCTAGACCTCCCCCACTGCAACTTTGAGACCATTGCTGCTTGTTCTGTCATCTGCCACCACTGAGAACAGCCTAGCTCCAACCTCTTTGGACCCTCCCTTTCAGGTAGTTGAAGACTGCTATCAAATCCCCCTCACTCTTCTCTTCTGCAGACTAAATAAGCCCAGCTCCCTCAGCTTCTCTTCATGTGCCCCAAGCTCCCTAATCATTTTCATTACCCTCTGCTGGACTCTATCCAATTTGTCCACATCCTTTCTGTAGTGGGGGGAGGGAGGGCCTCAAAACTGGACACAGTACTCCAGATGTGGACTCACCAGTGCCGAATAGAGGGGAATAATTGCTTTCCTCAATTTACTGGCAATGCTCCTACTAATGCAGTCCAATATGCCATTATCCTTCTTGGCAACAAGGGCACACTGCTGCCTCATATCCAGCTTCTCATCCACTGTAATCCCCAGGTCCTTTTCTGCAGAACTGCCGCTTAGCCAGTCAGTCCTCTGCCTGTAGCAGAGCATGGGATTCTTCCGTCCTAGGCACAGGACTCTGCACTTGTCCTTGTTGAACCTCTTCAGATTTCTTTTGGCCCAATCCTCCAATTTATCTAGGTCATTCTGGATCCTATCCCTACCCTCCAGCATATCTACCTCTCCCCCCAGCTTAGTGTCATCCGCAAACTTGCTGAGGGTGCAATCCATCTCGTCATCCAGGTCATCACTACCCGTTGAGCCTGACGATCTAGCCAGCTTTCTATCCCCTTATAGTCCATTCATCCAATCCATACTTTTTTAACTTGCTGGCAAGAATACTATGGATGACCATATCAAAAGCTTTGCTGAAGTCAAGTTTTATCGCGTCCACCGCTTTCCCCATATCCACAGAGCCAGTTATCTCATCATAGAAGGCAATCAGGTCCTTAAGCCAAGGTCCTTTACGTTTCTTCTCATAAGGTAGGTTTTCCATTCTTCTAATAGTAGCCCTTCTTTGTACCTGTTACAGTCTGAATTCATCTTTTCTTAAACACGGGAGACAAAAATTGTACAATGTACTCCAGGGAGGTCTCACTGCTGCCTTGTATAATAGTAATAACACTACCCTACCTCTACTGGAAATAGCTCGCCTGATATATGCTAGGATTGCATTAGCCTTTTTCACAGCTGCATCACATTGGCAGCTCATAGTCATTGTTTGATCAACCAGTACATCTAGGTCTTTCTCCTTCTCCGTTGCTTCCAACTGATATGTCCCCAGCTTATATTAAACATTCTTATTGTTAGTCCCTAAATGCATGATTATGCAATTTGAACAATTACATTTTATCCCCTAAAATCATAAAAACGGCCATATTGGGTCAAACCAAAGGTCCATTTAGCCCATTATCTTGTCTGCTGACAATGGCCAATGCCAGGTGCCCCAGAGGGAATGAACAGAACAGGCAATCAACAAGTGATCCATCCCCTGTTGCCGATTCCCAGCTTCCGGCAAACAGAGGCTAGGGACACCAACCCTGCCCATCTTGGCTAATAGCCATTGAGGGAACCTATCCTCCATGATTTTATCTTGTTCTTTTTTGAACCCTGTTATAATCTTGGCCTTCACAATATTTGCCATTTCTTTTACTCTAGTTTTCAAGGTCATCTAGATTTTCTTATGATATTCCAGTATGATCTAAGACTCTGTGTACAACTGAGGTCAAACTAATGGGTCTGTAGTTTTCCAGATCACCACCTCTGTCCCCCCCTTCCTTAAATAAGTACTATATTTGCAATGCGCCAGTCATAGGGTACAACCCCTGAGTTTATGCATTCATTAAAAATCTTTGGTTTTGGGCTTGCAATTTCATGTGCCAATTCCTTTAATATTCTTGGATGTAGATTATCTGGATTCCCCCCCCCCCCCCCCCCCCCCCCAATTTGGTCCTGTTAAGCTGTTGAGTTTGACTTCCCCCTTGGATGTGGTGATTTCTACTTCCATATCCTTTTCCTATTAGTCACACTGCCAGTGTCCCTACATTCCTCATTACTGTTGTTGTTAAAAACTGATGCAAGTTATTCATTTAGGTTAGTAGCTTTCAACCTTTCCAGTCTACTGTACCCCTTTCAGGAGTCTGATTTGTCTCCCATACCGCCACGTTTCACCTCACTTAAAAATTACTTGCTTACAAAATCAGACATAAAAATACAAAAGTACCACAGCACACTGTGTGATGGGGCAAGGCCAGATGGCTATAGGAAAGTAGTGGGAGATAGATATGTTAGCCCCAGGCTAAACAAATCCATGGTACCAGGATAAGTAAATGGAAGCTGCTCCAGGTTAATCAAGACACCTGGGGCCAATCAAGAACTTTCCAGAAGGCAGGGAGGTTGATTGAGACACCTGCAGCCAATCAGGGGCTGGCTGAAACTAGTTAAAAGCCTCAGTGAGGCGCGCATGTCAGGAGCTGTGAGGAGCTGGGAGCAAGAGGCACTAGGAGCTGAGAGTAAGAGGGCGTACTGCTGGAAGATCCTTTGGTGAGGATAAAGAAGGTGTTGGGAGGAGTCCATGGGGAAGTAGCCCAGGGAGTTGTAGCTGTCGTGCAGTTGTTCCAGGAGGCACCCTAAATAGCTGTAGTCCACAGGGGCCTGGGCTGGAACCTGGAATAGAGGGAAGGCCCGGGTTCCCCCCCCAAAACGCCCAACTCCTGATCAGACACAGGAGGAGTTAACCTGGACTGTGGGCTCTACCAGAGGGGAAGATCTCTGAGGCAAGCAAAATCTGCCAATAAGCGCAGGACCCACCAAGATAGAGGAGGAACTTTGTCACAACTGTTACTGAAAAATTACTTACTTTCTCATATTTACCATATAATTATAAAATAAATAGATTGGAATATAAATATTGTAGTTACATATCAGTATAAAGTCATTGTCTGGATGAAATTTTAGTTTGTACTAACTTCACTAGTGCTTTTAATGTAGTCTGCTGTAAAACTAGGCAAATATCTAGATGAGTTGATGTGCCCCTTAGAAGACCTCTGTGTACCCCAGGTTCAGAACCACTGGTTTAGGTGTTAAGCCGTGCCTAGATTATCTTTAATCTCCACTTCAACCTCACTGCTTAGCATGCCTACTTCTTCTTCTTTCCTTGTTTTATTTTTATTTATATGGCTAAAGAACCTTTTACTGATGGTTTTAATTTCCTTTGCAGGGTCCAACTCTGCTTGGCTTTTGTCAGTTCTCACTTTTTCCCTACACTTGCTGACCTCCAAGAGGTAGTTTTTCTTGCTGATCCATTCCTTGTAGACTTTCGGCTATCTTTTTAATAATGTGTTTTGAGATGCTTGTTCATCTAGTTTGGTCTGCAATCTTTCCCTATGAATTTTTTTCCCATTGCTTGGGATGCAGGCTTCAGATAATTTCTGCAACTTTGATTTAACATAACTGCAAACCTCCTTCACATTCAGATCCTGAAGTTCTTCAGTCCACTTCCCGAACTAATTCCTTTAATTTTTTAAGTTTGCCCTTTTTGAAATCAAGGACCATAGTTTCTGATCTATTTTTGATAATTCAGTTTTAACTAAATGGAAGGATAAACTCACATTCACTCAAACCAAGGTTGTACTCTACTACCAATTCTTCTATGAGGTCCTTGCTACTTACCAATACCAAATCTAAAATGGCATCACGACTTGTAGGTTCAGTAACTATATGGTGAATAAATCTGTCAGCTATCACATCCAGGAATAGCTGGGGCCTACCGTTATAAGTAGCATTTGTCCCCAATCTATATTTGGGCAATTAAAGTCTCCCATAATCACACTATTCCCAGTAATATTTATTTAATTAAAAATTATTAAAGCGGTCTCTATCCAAATCAAACTCTGGGGATCTGTAGCAGACCCCAAGTCCTAAATACGGTTAGACTTGGAGTACACAAGGGAGTAACCAGCTGATGCTGTGCAATTTAGAGGACCGACTGCCTCAAAAACAACCTGCCTAATTTTTAATCATCTACTGTTCTGACAAGAAAACTAAAAATTAACTTGAATTATTATGTATTTCACTGAAATTATGAAAACAAGTGAAACTGATTGGTCTAGTTTTGTTGTCCCCCTTTTCTGATTATCAGTCACTAGCACAATGCTCTTTGGCTTTCCAGCACTGCAGGGAAATATTTTAATCTTCCTTTTATACCCTGAAAGAGATCTTGGAGTCACTGTGGATAGTTCTCTGAAAACATCCACTCGATGGGAAGCAGCAGTCAAAAAAGTGAACAGAATGTTGGGAATCATTAAGAAAGGGATAGATAATAAGACAGAAAATATCATATTGCCTCTGTATAAATCCATGGTACGCCCACAACTTGAATACTGCGTGCAGATGTGGTCGCCCCTGTGACGGTGTTCCCCATAAAACTTTATGGGGAGATGCTTATAAATGTATATATGTAACTAAAATATGTTTTATGCTACATGTGCCATGTAACATATCTCTGTGAAAGTTATGACCTACTGAATTTACTCCTCCTGTTTGTATGCATGTATCATTGTTGTAGTGGGAGTTATGAAGATTGGTTTTATATTTGCTGGTTTTGTACATAGCCATTGTAAGTGCATGGGATCATCTTTGGAGCAAAGAATGCCTGTTAAATGCGAGCACTTGACAGACAAAAGACGTTGCAGACCCCAATCCACATTGGGGCCGGGTCTGGAATGCAACTGGTTAGACTGGTTAGGGCGCATGGGCAGGTGACTTGCCCATGTGATCCCAAAACTCCAGGGCAACTGGATCCTACGCAGGGAGAGGAAGAAAGGCTATAAAAGCCCTTGCAAGACCCTTCCATTTTGTCTTCAGCTGGCTAAAGGGAGAGGCTCTCCACCCCCCCAGGGACATTCCTGAGGGGAACTGAACAAAGGACAAAGACACTAAGGGGTGTGAGAGTCTGCTGGACTCAGCTGGGCCCAGGCTGATTCTACAGCCTGTAAAAAGGAAAATATCCGAATCTGGTGAGGCTTTTATCTGTGTTAACTTTGAATAGACATAGATGTGCGTGTTTTATTTTGTTTTACTAAGTAACTTGCTTTGTTCTGTCTGTCACTACTTGAAAATCACTTTAATCCTATTTTCTGTACTTATTAAAATCACTTTTTACTTATTAAGTTTCCTTGAGTACGAGTTAGTGCCTTGGGACAGCGATCAGGTGTGCATACCTTTCTATCTTTGCAATAGAAGGCGAACTATTTATGAGTTTACCCTGTATAAGCTTTATACAGGGTAAAACGGATTTATTAAGGGGTTGAACCTCCTTGGAGTTGAGCAGCTGGGTGTCAAAGGCAAGAGCGCTTCCAGGGGCCTTACAGTGGTGAGTGGACTTGGTTCGGACCTGGGTCTGTGTTTGCAGCAGATCAGTGGAATCTGGCTCAAAACAGACAGGATTCGGGAGTCCCAAGCTGGAAAAGGCCTGGAAGCAGGGGCAGAAGTAGCCTTGGCACACCAGGTGGCAGCACCAAGCAGGTCTCTGTGGCCCCAACCTGTCACAGCCCCATCTCAAAAAAGATATATTGGAATTGGAAAAGGTTCCGAAAATGGCAACAAAAATAATTAGGGGTATGGAATGGCTGCCATATAAGGAGAGATTAACAAGACTGGGACTTTTCAGCTTGGAAAAGAGACTATTAAGCGGCGATATGATAGAGGTCTATTAAAATCATGACTGGTGTGGAGAAAGGAAATAAGGAAATGTTAGTTATTCCTTCTCCTAACACAAGAACTAGCGGTCACCAAATGAAATTAATAGGCAGCAGGTTTAAAACGAACAAAAGGAAGTATTTGTTTCACACTACCTACAGTCAACCTGTGGAACTCCTTGTCAGAGGACATTGTGAAGGCCAGGTGTGTTAACAGGGTTAAAAAAACCTAGATAGGTCCATCAATGACTATTAGCCAAAACGGGCAGGGATGGTGTCCCCAGCCTCTGTTTGCCAGAAGCTGGGAATGGGCGGCGGGATGGATCACTTGATGAATACCTGTTCTGTTCATTCCCTCTGGGGCACCTGGCATTGGCCACTGTCGGAAGACCGGATACTCAGCTAGATGGAGCTTTGGTCTGACCCAGTATGGCCATTCTTGTGCACCCCTCTCTGTTTTCACTGAAGTATATTAAAACATTGCTTATTAGATTTTTCTAATACGTATACAAAAAGCTAAATGTTGGACCTGAACTACATGACTGTCCATTTAAGAAATGGGAGAAAAGGAATAGATTTAGTAGGCAAAGCAATGTTGTTAACAGTGCTTAATGTTCTCTCTCCCATGCACAGATACTGGGCAAACTTGAAACTTTGGTTCAAACAAAAGATCAGTAAAGAAGAGTTTGATCTGGAAGCTCGTAGACTCCTCACCCAAGATAACGGTAAGAGATTGTCCTTGGGAGTGTCCCTTTTTCTGTCTTCCCATATTTCTCAAAATACTACATTCTGGGTTACTTGCTTGCTACACACTAATGCAGCCACATGAAGTGTGACTACATAACTCCCACTGCTCCTCTAGAACTTGCCTCCTCTCTTGGGTCACATGATCTTGCCACTGCTGCGATAAGAACCTTCTCCTTTGCAGCTCCTAATTTCATTCAGAGGCTAAAAACTTATGTAAAGGATCTCAATTGGGAGGTGTATGCAGCCAGTGGCATGAATGGGAAAACATGGCTGTGGACCGTGTAAACAAAATCACTTTATAAGGTAGCTTCAAGTGGTTGCCTTTGGACTTTGCCTGCCATGTTGCTAATGTGAATCTGTCTTCACTCAGACGCCAGGAAAGAAAATTTTACTTGAACTCTTTCTTTTCGCAGTCCATTCTCACAATGATTTTCTCCTGGCTATTCTCACCCGATGCCAAATCCTAGTTTCTGCACCAGGTAAGAGAACAAAAAATAAGTTTTTTAAAAAAGATCATACAGCACAACCCAGGGAAGTGTTTGTGGTGGGCTTTGTTTTTAAGCTATATGCTGTGACTTATTTAGTCTTAAATTGTATGTTGTCTCTTACTATGAGCTAGGTGGCGTATGACACAGTGGGGATCCTGACTGAGGCCTTTGTTACTGTTGTAATATAAATATGATCATCTGTATTACACAAGAAGGATTTCACACACTTAACTAGAGACTTGTGCTCTGCATTGCCATGCAGGAGATTCAGGTCCTGCTTCTTTGGCTGTGAGTTCTGTAAGGTGGTGTGTTCTGTGCCCCACTAACCTGCAGGGCCGAGTGAAGGGAGGTTTTGCTCCATGTTCTCCAGCGATCTGCTTGGCTTGATGCAAGAATGGTGTTGACAGAGTCTAAAAGGAGACTGAGCCTTGCGTCAAAAAGATGGAAACTCTGAGTCATGGAGGGAGGCAGCACTAGGAGAGAGGTTTCAGAGTGGGTGGTTGGTGTTTTTTTGCCCTGTCCTGTCTCCAGAGTAGAGGGGAGGATGGGAAGCTTCTAGTTGTAAAGTCTTAATTAAAATGTTGCCAATGAATTTAATATCCTTCTATTAAGCCCCTGCAGCTATCGCATTATGTCTGGTGTTATGCTGCTCTGTGATGTCTAGTGAGTTACATTCTGGTGTCAGCAATACTGAATCTTAAAAGGATGAACCAAAAACTTAGCCACAAGACCCTTGAGTGAAAGTGATTCAAACTGCAAATTAGAATGAGTTTGAGACTGCTAGAAAGTTCAGGGACCTTAGGCATCTTAGGGTCTTGTGCCGAGCCTGCTGTATTGTTTATGCTGACTGCATAATACAATCAAACCTGGCTAACCGAACACCAAAAGTTCTCCATGTAACTTCTGCTTCTCGCCTGATTTAAAAAAAAATTTTTTTGCATTGGGGTGGCTGCAGCAAATACGTTGCACTTGGTTTGTTTTATAATCTAAACCTTCTGAATAAAACCAGACAGACTTACCCACAGCCCGACTATCCTTTCAAAAAGGATAAGGCAGTGAACTGGGACTGGGCAGGTCTGGGTTCCATTTCCCAGGAGTGACACAGATGTTGTCATGTATAACATTGCGCAGGTAGGGCTCAGGCTGTGGTCGGGAGGGGATCTCAGCTCCTGTTTAGGCACCTAAATGAGTGGCCAGATTTTTAATAAGGGTTTGCACAGCACTCGACAGCTCCTGCTGAGAACAATAGGAGCTGCTGGGTGCTGAGCAAGCACACTTTGAAAATCTGGTCCTTCATTTCTCAGTGCCTCCTATCCCCATTTTACAGCTGGGGAAAACACTTCTCCACCTAATAGGAGTGATGTGAGGATAAATCCATAAAAAGTTGGGAGGCACTTGGATACTACAGCGACAGGCTGTACCTAGACAGTAAGTACCTAGACAGACAAAGCATCACATGAGTACTCTGTAGTAAAAATAAGAATTATTATTATTATGGTAGAGCTGCTTGCCAATTTCAGGGAAGATTCTTGTTAGACCCCTGAGAATACTTAGCTTGTGGAAATTGCCTACTTCAGTATTTTTGTTCCTAGGAAGACTTTCAAAAACTACTTGTGTTTTTGCTTTCACATGCTTGTGTTTTCTCCCCCCGGAGGGAAATCCTACTGAAGTGTACATTCAGTTTATAGGGTCTCTGATCCATCTTGATGAGCAAAGCAATTAGTTGTGTATTTGAGCTAATCCTGGCTTCTATAGGGCCCCAATTTCTTTTTCAGTAGTCTTGGGCTGACAAAGACTTTGAGCTATATTCATCTACACCCAAGACTGGATAACAGTTTTTTTTTTTATTAATTATTCAGGGTTGGCAACGCATTTTGGTTTAAGGGCCACCAAGTCTGACAGACAGGGATGGGTTGACCATGTCTCATTTGCCTCCAAAGAAAGGAGGAGAGGTGAAAAGAAGAAATGTGTGAGAAAGAAAGAGATGGGAATAAAGCGACAACGGAAAACAGAAGAGAGTGATCAGAGAGATTCTCCTAACCATTTGTCCTTCTCTCTTCTGGCCAAGAAAATAAAATATTGAAAAACAAATAAATTAAAGAAATAAACAGTATGGGCGGGTTCTTTTCTGTAACACATAACCTTGTAGCTTCATCTCTGTTAGTACATTTCTTTTCCGCTCTCTGCTCTTGCTGCTGTACAATGTGAGTTGGAAAAGTCTCAAATGCTACCGCCTTCCTTTTGCTGGGGTTTGACTGTACTCTGCTGCCCCTATGGCAAAGCAGTGCAAGCCTGGAGAGAAGCAGCTCTGTCCTCTTTCTCCGCTTGTTGCCTTTGTTAACAAGGCTAGAAGCTGGCTAGCTCTGCAGTGTCAAAAAAACCCAACACCTTGCTAATGTGAAGTTGGCAAATCTTGAACTGCACAAGAGTAGCCGTTAAAGTTCCCCACGTGCTCATACTGATCCCTTCAATGTGTGCAATAAGTATAAACTGTGCTCTAGAAATGAGTAAAATGAACACATGCGGTCACTTATAATGCTACTTCTAAGCACCTCTAGTTATGGAAAGAGATGCAATTCCTTAATATTACACTAGATGACAGCTACAACATATGGCCTGGCTGTGTGGATTTATGTGTGGTAACACACGTGCTCAAAGGAGCAGTTAATGTTGCTACAGCCTCCTTGGCTCTGAATCTGCTGATATTGTTGCAACTGTAAAATCTCCAGGCTTAACATTATATTAACCTGTTTGCATAAAATCTGAAAAGGGAATGGTGGCAGAAGGGCTTCGTAGCAACATATGGAATCATATCATCTGCCTATGCAGGCAGTACAACTCACTCGTCATCTCTAAGTGCCTTGTGAATTCTAATGAATTTACTTTTAGAGAATTTCTGGCTTTCTCCCTATTCACTAATAATTTTTTAAGTTATTGGAAAAGGCAGGTTAGAGAGGTTTTATGCTTCAATTTGACAACAGGGAGGTCTGGTTTTGTTGATCACTTCCAGGCTTGTGTTCCACACTTGAAATCAACCTGCTGAGCAAACTGTCTCCTCTGTCACTTTTGAGGTTCCCAGTTGTAGTGGAATTCAGCTGTCATGACTGAAAAGAGAGAGGGGCAGTCCCACAGTATAGCTGGGGTTACTTATATAAAGGCTTTTTTGAGGATAAGCACTGAAATCTTGACCTTGCTGCTGAGTTAATGCAAAGCATTATGGCTCTGTATGATGTGTTCTTGGTAACCTGTCTTGCTCAGTAAGAAGACTACTGTGTTTTTGAACAGCTGTGGCTCTTTTTCCTTTTTCTGCACTACTGTTTTTTCTCATGGTTTCCCATGCTCACTCCCTCTACCAACTCTTTTTTTAAAATTTCTGATCTGCCCAAGACTTCCTTACTTTGTGCTTCTAAAGATTCTCAAAGCTTACAGTTCAGTCTTATGCCTTCTACAAAAGAACGTGTTACCTTCTACACCTACTAGAATACTGGCTTATTCTACAAAGTGAAGAGCACTTGAATGTTCTGTCTCCCCTCCAAATGCTAAACTAGTCCTATGACGCGTGGCTTGTGACAGGTCATCCAAGGCAATCGGTCAGAAGAATGCAAGCCCAGTGTATAGGTATAATAACAGACCTGTGGAAAGAATAAAGAAAAATGGCAAAGCCTGAGGTGGTCTGTGCGGTACAAAGCAAGAGAATTCAGGAGGAAGTAGCTGTCAAATGAGTGGGTGAACAGCAGAGTCCATCACATAGATGGTGTTCATTACTTCAGTGCCCCGATACTCAAAGCCTTTAATATGGACTTCATGATTAAGTGCTAAAATACTGTGTGTTTAAAGGTATTCTAAGGGCACGAGGCTCAAGAAAATTAAGAGGAAAGATTAAAACTGGAAACAAAATACTAGGTTGTAGAGACTCCCCCCTCATAGTCACAAAACACTAAGCAGGTGCTTAAATCCTTAACTTTAAGGCCCATCAGCTTCAACAGAATTTAAGCATGTACTTAAACTTCAATACGTGCTTGGGTGAATAGGGTTGGGATTACTTGCCTACTTTTGTTGAATAGAAGGACTATGCGAAGGGAACCTGTATGTTCAAGAACACTGCCCCAAGGAACACCTTAACCCAGAGATCTGCTTAGGGATTTTACACAGTCAGAAGGTGACCTATAGTTCTCTGTAACTGCAAGGGAAAATAAGCTTGGCAATGTGAAGCCCCAAGGTCCATAACTAAACATCCAAATGACAGTGGAGAAAACAGGATTGACGTGTTGAAAGGATAGGCTTTTAGCTGACGTTGCTGTAATTGTCTGGAAGCATTAGGCAATCGGATAGTGATATCCAAGTGGTTGTGTTACTGCCAAATACATTCAGCCTTCCTGGAAAATACTATGGAGGTTCTTCAGGATCCTGATTTAGAGTTCAGTCAGTAAATATCATCAGGCATTTGGATATCTGTGATAATAAGCTGAATATGAAAAACAAGAATTTCATTCTTTTCCCTCTCTGCCCCTGGTAACGCTGAGCCAAGGGTGGGGGCTTGTAGGAATAAAACAGGTTGTCTGCTAAGGGTGAGAGAAGTAAAGAAAATTTCCTAGGAATACTATAGAAGCCAAACTATGACTAGCCTACCTTCTAAAGTAGGTAATAGAGTAACTGCTCTGAGATCCTTGATAAACTGTAGAAAATCCTAGAGAAATGAGCACATCCTGAATTAAACAGCAGCACACAACAAACTCGGATTTAGCAATTAGCCATGATGCTCGATGAAACAAATACAAATTTTAAAATGATCAAAATACAAAAAACCACGTTCAACCTTTCTCCTAAATTCAACTGACATTTTTGAAATAGCTCATAAAGCAACATGCAGAAACAAAATTAGAGGTGTTAGAAGCAAGTTGATTTATTTACACCATAAAGAGCATTAATTTCACAGTCTTATTTTTGCTGAGTGGGCAAATAGGACAACTGGCTGTATAACTGAAACAATACTGCTCCATAACAACCATACTAATTTTTGAGTTAATGATGCAAAAGGCTTCAGGGCCAAGATTGGAGATAGACTTTTTTTTCCCCTCAAAAGTTACATAATAGTAGGTAATGTGGCAAATCTTCAACCTGGCGAGGCCCTTCTGGGCAAAAGTGATTGTGCCTCTCATTGCCAGAGTACATACCTTCCAAATAAACCAACTGCATTGTTTGAAAACGAAGAGCCATAAAGGCCCTCCTTATCTGTTCAAAATTTCCAAATATTCTTGACTCTATGGATGGCCTTTAGATAAGGGAGCCAAGGAGACATTTGTTACATTAACATCTGCCTTATCTGGTAGTTTACAAATATCTTCTTCTCTAAGCTTAATCAACATTTTCATACATTTAACCCCCTCTTTCCCCTCGAATTAGTCCACGCCACTCACTCCTGTCATCCTACATTAGAAAGCCTTGGCATTTTTGGAGTTTGATTTCTGAGTGGCAATTGAAGTGAGTAGCGTAGTGCTGCAGTCAGGCTGTGACTTTCTCTTGTCCCTAGAACCATTATTAAAAACCAGGGCCAGAGCCCAGTTAAGGTTAGGATTTCTTAATTTTAAATCTGGAATACTTTCTCTTAACCCAGGTGGAGAGGTTGGAATATCTAGCAGGGACCCAAGAGGCTGCTCTCTAACCTTCTAAAGTGTGGGAAGGAATAGCAGGAGTGGATTGAGTATTGGCATTACCCTTCTGGTACATTCATGCTCCATATTCTGAGGTGTGGAGCCGAGACTGAAACAGCACCGCTCTTCTGAATCTGAAGGAATGCCAAATACCCTGTATGGGCTAGGAGATACAAATGGGGGGACTTCAGGGGTAAAACCTTTCAAAGATTTTTTCAGGGCTGCCAAATTCCCCCTAACATAACTTTGAAATGCAAAAAGCTTTTCTTGGTTTCTGATACGTCTTTAAACACCATTTCCATTAACTTCCCTGTAGTCAAATAATGATCACAGTATTGTTAACCCCACCCTAGCGTGCCTGTGTGATATTGTCCAATTTTATATTGTCTGCTCTTTGACAAGCTAAAAGTTGCGTAATTGCATAATTTTGTTGGCTATCCTGTGAAATGTGTGGTAAATCATTTACCTTTCTGTATTTTTATTGTTTGTTTCTTTAATAAAACAAAATGATCACAGCAGGATACTGAAAGCCTGGAGGGGCAATGTTATTTCCCTCAACAGCACTGGGGGTGCAGATGTTCGCAGAGTAAACATAAAGGAGAGGTTTGGCTGCATATTAGACAGATTATCATGAGAGGGCTGGGCAGCCCTTACCTCACAGGAAGCAATCCCAATCTTTGTTCATTAGTGGGAGCTGCACACTCAGCTAGAGAGCTCAAACTGGGGGGCAGGGCAGGTGCCTGATAGTACTACCAGTGAATGAAAAAATCCATCAGCTCAAACCTCCATAGCCCCTCCCCCAAAAATAATGGAGTGGGACTTTACTGACTTTAGTAAGACCCAATGAGCCAGACTCTGATACCCTCACTCATGCTGGGTAGCACCTTACTCCACAAAGTTGTCCACCACTTGTGGCATCAAATATGTTCAGTTGTGAGTAAGGGGATTGGGATCTGGCCCCAAGCATTGGACCAATATGTTGCTGCAAATTTACCTTTCAGCAAGTCTGCACATAAACTTCAAATTGAACTTTGTTGTTGCCTTAATAGGAATTGAATATCTGCCAGGCACCGGATATTGAAAGGCTAATAGTACATGCTGTGTCAGGACATGACAATCTTTCTTACAAAACTCCAGAATGTCAAACAATCTTTTCAATAAAAGATATATCTATTTTATGCTTACACAATCCCTCTCGTTTCAAAATGATTTACAAACTATAGGCCAGGATAACTCTGCTAGTGAAATGCAGCCATTTCTGGGGGTGATGTATGGCAACTGTCAAGTAGAACACAACAGTGCTATGCAACTGAACATGAAGACTACCTTTTTAGAACTGAAAATGTAGAGGGAATTTATTTAGGATGATCATAATTCCTAGAGTTGGAATATGGCCAGGATGCTGACACCAAGATCCCTACTCTTAAAAAGAATGTCATGGGATCTTTAAGGACCACATATGATCAGGACCTTGGTTTTAAGTCTCATCTGAAATATGCACAGTACTTAGATTCTTTAAGGTGCTTTATCTTTAAACACATGAGATACAATGGGACTCTTCTTGTGCTTAAAGTTAAGCAGGTGCTTAACTGCTTTGCTAGAGGAGGGCCTAGCAGCACAGTTCATCCCAGTAATACTTTTAATTAATGCTTAAACAATAACACATTTAAATACTTTAACCTTAAGCATATAGAAAGTGTTTGCGGAGCTGCATGTGTGTGGAGAAGTGGGATGGGGTGCTACTGAGAGGGCCTGAATGATGCGCATCACCCCTTTCCCCATCCTGCCTACAAAACCTTTGCCTCCATGGCCCTGAGCAACTTCATTCTATCTTCATAGTTTCCCTGCAATGCTCTACTCCTTTCCCTCCCCTTTTACTAGAAGACTTAAGGTTGCTCTGGTGTGTTGCATAGAGAGAAACTTCTAGTCTTTGAGTGTGCAACCCTAGCTTGGTTTAAGAATTGTATATTTAACTTTAGTTGGTGACTTCCTTTTGTCTAAAACATATTTTTTTGGATGGGGAAATATGAAATGATTTGGGTGTAGAAAATTGTTTTTAAAATACGTTTTATTCTCTTGGTAATTCTTCCAAGTCAACAGCATTGTTACAAACTCCTTGGTGTCAGTAGTGTAGGGACTGCTATGCCAAGAAATCCTTGTTTTTTTTGAGGTTATATATGGAGCTCTTACTCCTTGGGGCAGTTATTTCTCAGGGGAAGTAAGAAAATATGAAATCCTAGATATGTAAAGGATTCATTAACATTAATTAACAGACAATGCAATGTCTGGCATTTTTCCATCCCCCAATATAATTTGAGTTCTGTAAGATGTTTCCCCACATACTGTTGTCCTCAAAAGTTTAGGTCATTGTTTTTTAAAAGGAAAAGCTCTTTCTCGGTATAGACATTTGTATACCGCTACGGGATTAGAAAGAGAAATTCCAAGCACTAATTCCTCGGTCAGACTCATGTCATGTGAGAGAGCTCTGTGAAATATGTTGAACAGTCTGGAGATTCTAGAACTTTCAGGGTAATTATCACTAAAACCCAGTGAACACATATCTAGCTTTTTTTTTTTTCTTTATATGATTTTGTAATTTGCATAATAGCAAATACAGGATGTACCTGAACAATTAGGGCCCAATTCTGTGAGGGTCAGAGCAGTCTCCGCTCCCATTGGCTTCTATTGGAGATGAGGATGCTCAGCACCTCTCAGGAGTCACTTGGAACTCTGCAGAATCTGACTTTAACTATGCTTCTCAAGTATCTGAAGTCACTCAATCCTTGACGTACTGTTTAATAACCGACTACAGAAGTCATCCACCAATACAGTGCCTGCCATGTCCTTTTAGGTATGTGTAGTGTTGTCTTAGCCATTATATACATGTGCCTTTGTGATAGCCTCATGCATCTATTGCAGTTTAAAAACATGTTGCAAGAAAGGCACAATATAGTTCAGATAATTTCCCTCTGAAGTAACAGAATTATTGCTCAGATATATGGTTTTAGTAGTCGAGAATAGTAACAAGCCAAATAGTGTAAAATCGAAATGGTACATGCACTTAAATTGGAAAGAATGGAAGTGCTCTTCAGAGGTGTCAGAACCTTGTGGGTTTTGTCTTATTTTTAACTGTATGAACTAAATTATCTTGGGTACAAATTGGAGTGACCTTCCCCTCCCCACTTTTTTTCCTTCTCTCCTATTTTCAGAGGGTCCTGGGCCTCTGCCATGGACAGGTGGCTCTGCAACTAAACCTGGAAAACCCAAAGGAAAGAAAAAGTTTTCTTCAGTTCGGCAGAAGTTTGATGTAAGTTTATATTCTGCAAAGGGTCTCAGCTCTGCTAAACACCCTAGAAACGAAGAGCTGGCAACTTGTGAGCAGTAAACGGCCCCTTTGTTAGCCGGGACTGCTAAAATGCTTTACCTCATTCCAGCAGAAGTGTTTGTTTGTATTACAGCAATAAGTATTCAAGTGTAAGTACCAGACAAGTCTCTTTCAGTCCAGATATTTATAATGTCATGTTGCCCCTGATCTCTCATTGACTTTAAAAAGCTAAGTGCTTCATGAAGGAAAAGGTCATTGTTCCATATATTATAGTTACCATTGTGCTTACCCCTTCTTCTCAAATTGACTTGCTGCGTGAGCCTGCTTGGGCTAGCCAACTCCATATTGCTTTGGGATGTCTGGATGGGTGCAACACTTCCTTTTAAACAGAGCACTCTTAGGGCTGGCCCACACTGGGGGGAGAGGGGGCGGGGTCGATCTAAGATACGCAACTTCAGCTACGAGAATAGCGTAGCTGAAGTCGACGTATCTTAGATCGAATTTAAAAGTACTTACTGCTAGTCCACGCGGCGCAGGCAGGCTCCCCCGTCGACTCCGCTTACTCCTCGCGCCGAGCTGGAGTTCCGGAGTCGACGGGGAGCGCTTCTGGGATCGATTTATCGCGTCTATATGAGATGCGATAAATCGATCCCAGAACATCGATCGCTACCCGCCGAATCGGGCGGGTAGTGTGGACGTACCCTTAGAGGGCTTCAAGTTTCTTAAGGGAAAATACTTCGGAGTGCCTCTTCTCTGCCTAGGGGAGCGGGGAGAAATGCCTAGAACCAGGTTCTCATTTACAGTAATCCCCTTTTACATTACTCTGGCATTCGAAAAGGTCTGTAAGATGGGCCCACTTGGAGGCTGTTTTACACTGCCAGAGTGATATAAAGGGCATTAGCGTGAATGAGAACTGGGCCCATAAACGCCGGAGACTAAATTTGACACTGGTATAATCAGGCACTGTAATACACCTTACAGACAGAGGTTTTAAAGAGTTGTGAACCCAGTGGAAGTAGAATTGTATTTAGAAATTGCCACAATGATTCAGACAATATTTCTTACTATTCACCCAGTTTTGGCCGAGACTGTAACAGCAATGCATACAAGCTGCTGTTCGGATAATCTGTAGTATCTTCATTTTATACAAATTCTCAGTAATCTTTTCACACTAAGCAATGATGAGAATCTTGTGTGCATTTTTTTTCAGGAATGTATGATATTGTAATACTGTATTAAGGTTTTATCGGGATGAATTTTGGATAGGATTATTTACAAGTAATGAAGTTAATAATTCCATTAGAGTTAAGATGTTCAGCGATGTTCAGCTGACACCAAAATACTGCTGAGAGAAGAGATTTCTGTTAATGCTCTCTCAAAAGAGCCACCTCTCTGCTGCAAGGAGGGAAGGGGAAAATAAGTCTCTTTTACTCTATCCCTTCCCCACCTTTCTTCTCCCGCCCCCCCCCGCCCCATGAATAACTTCTGTGCCTGTCCCTGCTATTCGTATTCCTCAACAGCATGAAATTAACACAATTTCATTGCTACCCAGGAAGGTCCCAGTAACAGCTGTGAAATTACCAGATTTCATGTTAATTCCACTTTTGCTTCTGCTTTCCAAAGACATATGTTTTCTGTTTGCAGAATCAGTTACATTTTGAAGGTTCTATCTTTGCAAACAAATGAAAGCTGAAGTCCTCAAAATTAGCAGAAAAACTTCCCACTCATTAGTGGTAATATTTTTTTCAATCAGATTTAAATAAACATGGGTTAGATATATGGTTATTCGTTGCACTTTTGTATAAAGCTTTTATAACCCCCTCTATCTGAGGTGTCTTTACAAACATTAACTAATTAAGCTTCTGATATTTTGGGATGACTGAAAAACAGCTGCTTCTGAGGGGGAACACCCAGCTGTTTAGCAGCACGCAGCAATGTTAAGTTGAAAAGGTAAGGTAAATTGAAGTGTAGTTGTAGCCGTGTCGGTCCCACGATATTCGAGAGACAAGGTGGGTGAGGTCATATCTTTTATTGAACCAGCTTCTGTTGATATGAGAGAGAAACTTTCGAGCTCTGTGTGGCTCAAAAGTTTGTCTTTCTCACCAACAGAAGTGGGTCTCATAAAAGATATTACCTCATTCACCTTGTTTCAGGTAAATTTAAGACAGATTGGTTATTATATTCTAAGTTGGAACTCAACTAGGCTGCTATGCTTAAAAGTGCCTTGTTTAATGACCGTGTAAATTCAGGAACTCAATTTCACATCTTCCCTGAAAGCTGTACTCAGTGCTGGAATTAGTAGTTTTTAAATGAAAAGCGTGTTTGTCCGACAGCACCGATTCCAGCCTCAGAATCCATTGTCTGGAGCCCAGCAGTTTGTGGCAAAGGATCCTCAAGAAGATGATGATTTGAAGCTGTGTTCCCATACAATGATGCTTCCCACGCGAGGCCAGCTAGAAGGAAGGATGATAGTGACTGCATATGAGCACGGGCTGGACAATGTCACCGAAGAGGCAGTGACGGCTATTGTCTATGCTGTGCAGGTTAGAAAAGACAAACCAACAATGTGGTTTTGATTATGTTACTAACAAAAGGCTTTGTCTATGGTATATGGCGGGGCACTACAGTGTGTGAGAGGAAACTAGCTTCACTATATTTACAGGTGACTTATGAAAATCCACACCATGTGTTTATAGGGGCCTCTCAAACTGGCACTGAAAGTTATTCCTGCAGCTCTTCAGCTCGGAGTCTTGGCGCACGCAAAGGATCTTGGATTCGTGCATACAAAAATATAATTTGCAGAAGCTCAGAGTGAAAAATTGTAGGCACAATTTTAGAAGCTGAGTTTGAAAACGTTGGACCTTCAGCTTTTAAAATAAAATATTTCTTTAACTCTGATGGATTTTTAAAATGTATATTCCATTGCTAGCAGCGGTTTATACTCCAGATTTATATCCGAGGCCACAGGATTAGTTTTGAACAGTCCCTTTTTAGGCACATCAAGCTGTTGTAAAACTTGTCCGCTATTGAAGCTCAAGCAAGGTAGATAAATCATATAGTGCCTAAACCTGAAGTGCTGATTACATGTAATTCCCATTGTCTTCCACGGAGTTGTGGTGATTAGCATCTCTCAAGATCAGGCCCAAGCAATGCAAGCAACTACTTAGGACTTGTGCTTCTGGGGGCTTACACAGCAGACTCAGAGGCAGTCTGATCTCCCCATCCGTCAATAGGACCAGATGTGAGAGCAACTTTCTGCTTGTTCTTTCCACCCCTGCAAACCCCTCTCCAGCAGTTTCACCTCATAAGTAAGTCCAGCCCTTAATAAAAGCATAGTGTGGCTTTCAGAATAGCTTCAAGTGTAATATTCCCATGCACATGCACTGTCTGATGCTGATTATGAAACCCTTTCTTGTCCTCTACCACAGTGTGCTAGTTAGTGGTGGGAATTTCCTGACATTTAAGAGACATTTTTAAGGTTGGTACCAGGAGATCTCAAATTAGAGCTGTAAGTTACAGTTCACAGGCAAGTGTACACAGTGCTCTGTTTACTGTGCTTGTTCTTCTTTGTGTACAAATAGGGTAATGAAATTTACACCAATCCTGCTGTCTGAAGGCAGGCTCCCCTGAAGTTTGGTACCCTACTGATTTGCAGAAATAAATGAGGAAGAGAAACACATGAACATGTGATAGCAAGTAAATCCGCACGCTGGCTTTGTTTTGGTTGGGTTGCCCTCCTGAGGAACTGGGATTTTTATCTGGGTTGGAGATCTGTTTTTTTTCAGGGCTATCTTGATTTTTTTTTTTTTTTTTTTTTCGGATTCAGTAAAAAACTATAAAATGCATCACATATCTGGAAAAGAACGTAAGGGGATGCTATTTGTATAATCCTCTACTGAATGCACTTCCTTAAAAATAACGTTGCTGGATTGTGCCGCTAATAATGGAAGCTATCCATAAAACAGAATCTACATGTTAATAGTCTAAAATGAATAGTTATGAAACTATGTCTCTATATATGACCAATGGCATTTGTGATGCACTGATTGCAGCAGTATCTAGGTGGAAGGGATAAACAGGCCTATGTAACAATATTGTAAAGTTTTGAGAGCATGCTCCACAAATGGTGAAGGTAAGGTTTGTCATTACAGAATCACCTTAAGGATATCTTGGCATCTGTAGTATCCAGGAGGAAAGCCTATCGCCTGAGAGATGGTCATTTCAAATATGCCTTCGGAAGCAATGTTAACCCACAGCCTTACCTGAAGAACAGTGTCGTTGCTTATAATAATCTAATTGAATGGTAAGCAAGCTCTCATGGCGCTACCTCATTCTAAACCTAGTCCATGAGTAATTGGTGTAGGAGACTGAGTATACTGATCCATTTTTTAAAAACCCCTGGAGAAAACTTAGTGGTAATATTTAATATTCAGAAACTGCAGATGTGCCAGAGGACTATCCCTACTGGTCAGAAGGGAAGAACTTGGGATTTAGCATAAGTGCCTTGGCGAGAAGTCTGTGCCCCTTACCACCGTCCTCACCTGCTAGGAAGACACTGGAATTCCTGCTTGAGTGTTCTCTCTAGATCCAGTCTGAGGACTCAGTTTTTCATATAAGCTTCTGGTTAGTAGGCGAGTGGTTTTTTTTTTGAAGCACACAGACTCTTACCCCCCACCTTCCAACTACCTGTGGCTGCTGGAAGGGAGAAGCAGCTTTCACCTGTGCATCTGTATAAAATCTTAAGATGAGATAAGAATACGCCATGCCCCCAACGGTCTTCTGACTTGTGAAGAATAGCGAAAGAGTTGGGCCACTATTTCCCCTTCCCCGCTCTCCTGGCTCTACCGCTTCCCCAGCCTCTCTTTGGGTCTTACTCCCATGTGGATAGCTCCAGTGTCTACCTTTGCTGCTACCTGTAGCTTTCCCAGATAGCTACAGTGTGGAATTGACAAAGATACTGACTCGTGGCTACTGTGCAGAACTCTTTTGGTCAGCAGTAAAATTATCAGCAATGATGTTGATTTCAGTCTCCTGCTGCAGCCTCTTGGGAAGGCTATGAGCAGTAGCAGCAGCAGCAGTAATCTTGCATCTGTCTGCAGACTCAGGAAGACTTTACAGTTCATATCTGGAAGGTTATCTTCTCAGCATAAGGAGTGGTGTTTTGTTTTGGTTTTTTTTTGTTTTGCATGAAAGAGTAAATTCTGCAGAAGATTATGCTTCTCCCACTATCCCACTCCCTCTCCACAGGAAGAATTTCCTGTTCCCTACTGGCAAATGGATTTTTCAAGCCCTGATAATTCTGTGCACATCTGAAGTACCTTTCATCCAGTGATCTCAAAGCCCTTTCTGTGCGTTAACTGCCAAGGGAAGGGAGGAAAGCCCATTACTGGAAACATTTAAATTGGATTGTATTTTACTGAATTGTATTTTAGGACTAATTATACACTGGTCCCAAGGTACAGGCTTGACAATCTATACCAGGGATCTCAAACACGCGGCCCACGGGCCACATGCGGCCCGCGGAGTTATTTCCTGCGGCCCGCCATAGGTGTCGACTCCACTGGCAGCCAAGCTCCAAACGTTACTGAGTGTTTATATTTTATTAAAACCCCTCTTTGCATCACAGTTTTTAAAAAGTTAATACATTGACTTTTAATAGAATACTATATTACTCTTCATTTTTTTCATTTTTGACTATACTTCTGTATCATTGTATGAAAAGGTTTCAGTGATGCGGCTCTCAGGCCAATTTACTAGTTCTCATGTGGCCCTCGAGGTGATCTGAGTTTGAGATCCCTGATCTATACTAAGGCTACGTTTTAGTCACGGGTATTTTTAGTAAAAGTCATGGACAGGTCTTGGGCAATAAACAAAAATTCACGGCCCGTGACCTGTCCATGACTTGTACTATATACCCCTAACTAAAACTTGGGCCTGGGACTCCCGCTGGTGCTGGGGGGCGGGAGGAGGCGGGCGACGCGCGGCCCGGGACCCCTGCTGGTGCTGGATGGGGGAGGGTTGGCGGAGCTAGCAGGCTTCCTACTCAGCTCCGCGTGTCCCTGCAGCTCTTAGGGTGAGGGAAGGCCAGGGGGGCTCCCTGCACTGCCCCTGCCACGAGCTCCAGCTCCACGGCTCCCATTGGCTGGGAACCACAGCCAATGGGAGCTATGGGGGCGGTGCCTGTGAGCGCGGGTAGTGCGCAGAGCCCCCAGCCCCTCCGCCTAAGAGCTGCAGTGACATGCCGGTCACTTCTGGGGAGCCCCCCGAGGTAAGCACAACCCTGCATCCCAACCCCCAGCCCTGAGCTCCCTCCCACACCCAAACTGCCCCAGCAGTGGCCAGTGCAGCTGGCCCAGGGGCTGCCTGATCTGCTTGGGCAGCGCCAGAGCCAGCTGCTGCAGAAGTCACAGAAAGTCACAGAATCCTTGACAGACACGCAGCCTTATCTATAACTAATCGTCACAACATCCCTGCCATAATGCCATTTTTGGCATGCATAGGTGCTCTCTCCATGTGTTGTCCCAGCTCCTCACAGGTAGCTGGCTCAGCAGACCCAGAAAGACCAGACTCGGGTCAGTGGTGAAGGCACTTGGCCAGGTTTATTGCCCTCAAGACACAGTACTAGCTTCCCGGATCAATGTCTACAGGTACAGGAGTGCCGAGTGGCAAGGACTCAGTCGGCAATGGGACTTTCTGCTGCCCCTGAGGCTGGAAAAGGGTTAAGGTGAGGTACCCCAACATTTATAGACTGAGACAAACAATCTGGGATAAACAACTTACGAACCACCTTGTGTGTTTGACATGTTTGTTACCTCCCCTTGTACCCTTGTCCTGATGTTTCAGACAAAAAAATCCCTATTGATCACTTCTGTCCAATCGTCTGCTAGGTTGGGTGTACTTGTGCTAGTCTGCTGGAATGTGTTTATGTATTCAGTGTGTTTTAGCAATGTTAGCAGTACCTGTGCCAAGTTCATGTACCAGACTCTGAACTTACAGCCCTTTGCTTCAGTACATCGCCTGACTTTGGTTCACAGCCTCTGGCTCAGGCCTCAGGTCCTGCACCAGGCCTAATGCTCTAGGCTCTCTCTACTACAGTAAATAGAGCATGCAGCTTGTGATGACAGAAAGATTGGAATTGCCAGAGGTGCAAGCCATGGATGGTAACCCACAGAATCCCCAATCAGTTTGTGCTACCCTCCTGGAGGGGGACAGTCCAGTAGTTTAGAAAGCTGAAACTTGGAATTCTGATTAATTGGTCAGTTATTCCTTCCTTAGGAAGCATTAGTAAGAAACCAGAGCTGGCCCCTTGGGATCAGCATCCAGTGTTTTGTTTGTATTCCATTCCAATCTTATACCTCCCTCATCACTGTGCTATCTGAGCACCTTCCAGGAGTGCACAAAGTAACATGACTAGCATCTGTCACATATGGGACTCCCTTTTTTAATCCTCCAATGGAAAATTATGTTACGGTCTTTTAAATCATTTATATTTATTTGTTTTCTCTCTGCTGTGCTCTGTGTGCTTTTCGCTGAAGGTGAGGTCAGAAAATTGCACCCGCACTTGGAGCAGAAGCTGGTGAGGGTCAAGGCAGTTCTTAGATTCTGTAAAAATGTGTTTCGCGGTCTCAGGGTGGCCCCCGGCAAAGCTCAGTCCTGCACAACAAAACACTAATCTTGTGGTGGATTGTGCCTTGGGAGCGCCATTGTGCCTTGGGAGCAGGGGCAGTACCAGGGGCGGCTGAGCTGGGCAGTTGTCTGCGGCACTGAACTGCCGTGCCACTCGGCTTTGTTTTGCTCCGCTTCTGATCGGTCGGCGGCTTGGTTTGGTTTTTGTTCTGCTGGGAGCAGGGCGGAGTCCATCACTTCTGCATGCAAGTGATGGGTTTTGCATATGTACATTCTTTCAACTGCAGGGAGATGGGGGACCAAAAATAGGACTAGAACTGCTCCAACTTGGGAGCAGAGCTGTCAGCCACAGTCTTTGTCCCAGAGCTTCAGGTGATCTTTTAGGTTTTATCTTCAGCACCTTGCAGATAAAGACTTTGTTTGTTCCTGCCTTATCTCTGCCAGACACATGGGCCACAGTGGGCTCCTTTATGTTTTCAGTCCGGGGATATCAAGATCTTTTTAATAACTAATCTCCAGAACACATCTTGTCTCTTGTAATCTCTAAAATCCAACCAGCGGTGCACTAGTTGTTTATGCTTAGGAGTAAGCATGTTATCTCTGGGTGCTGCGGAGTAGTGGCATTTTGGCTGTGACCTCACAAAGCAAAAAGCCTTATAAGGCACCATTGCCATTTGAAGAGTTGCAACTGGTGCATAGTTTTAACCAATACATATTTGTTTTCAGTTTGTTGCAACTCTTTACCTAGTGTAGACACAGCCTTGCTCTGGCTGGAGATTAGTCATGTAAGAATGCCAGCCGCCTGTCTGCAATAAAGTGACCAAGTTAAAAGTAACATAAACCAGACTGCAGACTCCGGAAGTGTCTGCCAGTTTAAGTGTGGCCACACGGCTTTGTACCATTTTAACTCTGTCCCTTTTAAAAGCTGATTTTTAGTGAAACCAGTGCAACGTTGGTATCCAGACAAGGCCTGAGCCAGCTGAGTGAAGAATAAAGTTCAGGAGCCAAGCTACTGCCCTGATATTTCCCAAAGTGGGTGCTTCTTTATTGACTGGAATGTCTTTAATGTCCCTCTCTTTACAGTCCTCCTACCTGCGTGGCACCTTCTGCGGGTCAGAATCTAGCCTCCCACCCCGCTCCTGATGATGCGGAGCAGCAGGCGGCTCTCCTCTTAGCATGTTCCGGGAATACTTTGCCAGCTACTCTCCCTCCCGTGAACATGTACGACCTTTTTGAGGCATTACAGGTAACCATTCACGTTCCATTGCGGCATGGCTTGGGGAGAGGCTGTCCTGAGCAGACTGCTAGTCAGAGCTGATTGTGTCTGCTCTGTATTATGTATTTGGAGACTGACCTGATTTCACTCCCTTGTTTTCTTCTTAAATCTGTGGCTATACATGGAGCTGCCTAGAGTATTTGGCAGGGACTCTGGATTGGCCCCGGCCGCTGGGTAAATATTGCCACTTAGCTGCAGGCACATTATGCATTAGATTATAGGTTCTCACCTTGGGATTATGCACAGGTTACAAGTGGTCACAGCCCCCCTCCCTGCATTCGGTTGACGGAGATTCTGGCAGAAATACAGCACACTGAGTTGCCATATAAATCCCTCTTTTCTTTGTGTTCCATGCAGGTACTTACTACCAGCTGGGCTGCCCGAGCTGTCCGTCTCTGGGTTTGCATGGCTTGGGGCTGCTGAGACCAAGCATTCTCAGCAGGAGGACTCTTGTCTCTGGAATTAGCTTCCTGAGTTTGACCCTTCTGAGCGCGTTGCAAGGATTATCTATTTCCCTGTGCTTATCCTGAGTGGGTGGCTTCAGTGCAGGTGGTCGCTTCTGGGTGTGTGTCAACGTTGGCAAGTTAGAAACACCAAGCAACAAGCTTTTATTGCCCTTGAGGTCCCTCTCATCAGCTTATTATATGGTTATAATAAATGCACTAGATGCGTCTTATTTTAGAAATGGGGGGAGTGAGCGAGATAGCATCTGGCTAACAATGTTTTCTAACGTGTAACCCCCCGCTGCCCCCCAGGTGCACAGAGAAGTTGTTCCAGCACACACCGTCTACGCTCTAAACGTTGAGAGAATCATCATGAAACTTTGGCATCCAAACCACGAGGAGCTGCAGCAAGACAAAATCCATCGCCAGCGCTTGGCAGCAAAGGAAGGGCTGCTGCTGTGCTAAAGTGAGGATGGGCGGCGCCGAGGCGGGCTGTCATTTCGTGAACTCGGCAGCGGGGTCTCCTCGGCTTTGCTGTTATGAAAACAGTTGTGAATCTTGCATCACCGTGTCAGCATTTCAAGGCAGAAATGTGTAATATGTGTAACCTTTTCCTATGGAAATGTGACCCACAGGTAGTACATCTTGTTTGCTACCGTGAAGCCGTAGAGTCAACCCAACTCTGGTTGGGGCTGCACTGCTCCAACTGCATTTGAAAGGGAATAGAAGTTAGACTGTGTCCTGTGTATGGAAAAGTGTGAGTGGCAGGGGGCGAAGGAACTATTTAGTTTTAAGGAAGACTGATCCACATTTTTGTTTAATGGGTGTGATGGATCTGTGCTGGCAAACAGCCTACTGCCCTAGAGGGCCTGACAGAGTGCATGACTATTCCTCACGCTCACCAGTGACTGTCCGGGTTGCAGCCTGAACTACTGTGCTTAAAATCCAGGTGAAGAAACACGCCATGGCAAAGTACTTTTCCTTTGGTGTAAGTAGGACTTCCCTGTGAAGGGGAGAAGTCCACTGCCCACTGCCAGAATGGCTGTCATGCGTTCTCCCTCTCTGCGCCCATTCAGTGTCACTAGGGAGAACCCAGATCCTGCCATTGTCCGGTGGCGGGGGAGGCCCAGACTACAGAAAGAGTTCGAAGGAGTATGGGATGTTGCATTTGTCAAAGGGGCTGATCCAAAGCCATTGGCCTCCCTGGGCTTTGGGGCAGGGCCAAAGTGCAGGTGCCCTGCGGTGACAGGTATTTGTCTTGGAAAAGGCTGTGCTCTGGGAGTGCCTGTGGCGTAATCACACTCGTGTAAAGCTTAGCAAGGTATGTTCAGAGCATGTATGAAGCTGGCAAAGCAGTGTCTCTTAGTACCCAGGGCTTGAGCCAGCTCTCCGTTAGCTCAGCGCGAGTCTTTCCCTCGATTTCATTGGGAGCTCAATTGGACTTCTGGGGAGTCAAGACACCCAAGTAAAGATGAATATAGTGCCCACATGGCCCCTCCATTTATACCCCCTGGCAACCTCCACTTCTGGATCTGGACTATGAGACTGTGACACACAAATGAAAGGGCCTGTTCTGAACTGCTGTGTATTACAAAGCACAAAGGTATGTACAGGGCAGCTGTATGAGAGATTTAGAAGACACTGAAATGTGCAGTAAAATCTGGTTTTGAAAATAGTATTCTCCCATGCAGATCTCCATTACAGAGCAGTCAGGATGGGTAAGTCCTGCTCTCACAATCTAGGTACTGTCCAGCTCTAGAGCAAGAGGTAGCCTCTCTGGGAGCCATTAGGAGGAATATTCAGAGCAATATGAACAAATGCTTTCTTTGTTTTATCCCAAAAAACCTACGAATATACTGGAGCCCTCTTATCCTGCTCTGTGACACCAGTGTAAATCCAGAGCAGCTCAGTTTGAGCCAGTGATGTTACGATGGTGTAAAGAGGGGGAAATCCCATCCTATGTATTGAAATGAACTATTGTGTTCTGGCCTGGTAGGGCTCTCAGTATGGGTTTGGTGTCATCATAACTTTATAGAGTTGTCATGAGATACATGAGCTGACAGGTCACCCCTTTTTTTGGAATAGTGGGTATGTATGTAGCTCTCCTCTGGAGAGTTAATAGGTTTCTGTAGTGGGTATCACTGTAGGAAGACTGTTTGAGACCGGAAGGAGAACTAAGTTTGTGTGCTGAGAGGGGAAAGCTGTTTGGCTGTATACTTCAGTGTGTTTTAATCTTTCAAACTGGTGGCTGGACTGGACTATGTTTGGGGCTGTAGCCCAGTGTACCCACATTGGTGCTGTTTTACCTATTCAGAAAACTGGACTATGGCTGCTTCCTGTAATGCAGTGCTAGGAGGGGAGGCTGAGGGGATATCTACACTGGAGCTGGAAGGTGTCATTTCCAGCTCGAGGAAACATCCCTGCACCAGTGCACTAAAAATAGAAGTCTCGCCACCCCAAGTACATACCTAGCATTTCAGGTGGGATTAGGGTGACCAGATGAAACCGACAAAATATAGGGACACGTGGGGGAAGCAAAAAAAAAAAAAGCGTCAGGAGCGAAATTGCCGAAGCGCAAAAAAAATAAAAATGGCATCCCGACCATGCATCAGTCGAGATGCGGGACAAAGAACTAAAAATCGGGACAGTCCCGATTTTATCGGGATGCCTGGTCACCCTAGGTGGGATTGTACTCAGGGTGGCTAGCCACTCATGCTGCAGTGGCTACACTTCTGTGTCTAGCGTGCTAACTCAGTCAGAGCTAGGGCAGGTATGTCTGCTCAAGCTGGAAATTACACCTCCAGCTCCCGTGTAGACATACCTTAAAGGGCTCCCTGTACCTACTCTTTTTTCCCCTCTTCAGAACACGCTTGTACTGGGGCAGCTATAATTTGTTTCACTAGGGTACTCAAAACACAGAGCCAGTCTCCTTCTCTCCTCTGGCTGCCTTCCCTATAATTGGTGAGGGGCTCAGATCCCTCCCACCCAATTACTGACCTATCAGTTTTCCCATGCTTCCAGGGAATCCCCTTAACAAACAATAGGTAATGGTTCTGGAGGATCACTAATGTAGCAAGATGGTGCCCCCATTTGTTGGTACTTCCTGTTTTTCTGAAGCTTCCCAGGTGGGTGTGGGGAAGTGTACCACATACCATGGTGTGAGGGGTAGTAAGGGTGGAGGCTGCAGTTTGTATTAGGATCAGAAGGGCCCTAGTGAGTTATGAAGCCAATTCCAGGAGGTGGTGGTGGAGGAAGAAGCCGCATGAGGGACCTGGTAAAGCACTTGGTCACTGGTAGCATGGACCCTGCAATAGCAGCTCCACAGCCTCCTAAAGCCCAGCAGTGTCTGAGCACGTGGAATCTGGGAGAGGACACAGATTTTTTCCCCCCTCTCTTTCCAACACCCATTTTTTCTTAATTCAGGAGTGTGAAGCAGAATGAGCCTTAAATCCCACCAGTTTGAAATCCACTAGTTTTAGAAGGCAATTCTTAAAACCAAGACTGAACTATAATACTTGCAGTATATACTAGTGAGATCAGCAGGGCACCCGAAGTACTACTGGCTTTGGGGTGGGGGCGGGGGATTTCCCAGTTAGTCATAATGCTTATGGTATGGAATGAAAACATTAAGTGTTTGCTAGAAATTTTAATAAGCAGCCTCTAATGTGTCATACGTTTTTAAATAAAATGCCTAGTGCTGAAATGAAATATGTATTTGTGTGTGTTTGTGTGAAGAGCATGCCATGTATATGCTGTGCAGAACCTTTTATTTTCCACTGCTGTGTAATCTATTCAATGTAAAAGAAAAGGAGTTAAAGGAAACCTACCACACAGGGCTGGATTAAGGAAATGCCTCCATTTCCCCATCTGTAAAATGGGGGTGATGGTATTGACCACCTTTTTGTAACAGGATTTTAAATCTGCTGATGAAAAGCACTATAGAACAACTGCGTGGTATTATTTTATTACAGTACCTATGGCACATCCCCATAGCCCCGCCTCCATACTGGCCCTCCCTCCCCCTGTGGCCCCACCCTTCCTTGGTTTGGTTGTGACAGGTGTACCCACAAGTGCATTCTCTTGGAACGTGTTGGGGTAAGTAGCTATTGCCACTAGCTGACAGTAGTCTGTCATTTGGGTGGACTTGGCTGTCACCATTGGCACATTCATTCACCGTCAGCAATTGTCTAGCTACTATCCAATAAACAGAACTGGTGACCTTGAGCAGTATCGTTTTTCCAAATTGGAGGTTATGTACTCAGTGTGACCGTCCTTGGAAAAAGCAAACTATCATGTCTGGAAACTTTTCGTGGCGACTTTGATTGTGACTTATGACAGTTGTCAAATTTGGGGTTATTTCTCTCATCAGCAACCCATAATAAAGGAACTTCCCAAATTTCAAGAATGTGGCTCAAAATGGCACTTGATTGGTTGGAACCCAGTGGTCTTTTGGCTACCTCCGAGGGAAGGCCCAAAAGTCACATTTGTTTCTTTGCCCACCCCTTCTTGTACTGAATGTCAGTCAGTCCCCTCTTCACACAGGCCTCTATCATATCGGAATGCTGCTGTGTTGCTGTAATAAATGCAAAGTCCTTTTCATAGATTCCTCTGCATCCCAGTGTCTTGAAAGGTTCGAATGTAAAAGATGTGAAGAGGGAAGATTTAAGCGTGAGGTTTAATTACGAAGTGGAGGGGGAAGCCAGAGCCTCGTGGGAGGAAAGTGGGGCCTAATACTGGAGAGCAGCCACTCTTGGGAGAAGGTAGCTCCTGTGTCTTGGAGCTGTTCTGAGGAAGATCATTTTGCTCTCCGCCATTTAGAAACGGCCACTTGCTGCCCATAGCACCATTTGGCTTCTTCCACTGCCTCCTGCCTTGTGCCCACCTCCGGATATTCAGTGCTGTCCCAATTCCCATTCCCCAAGCAGTGAAACTACATCCCATCACATAGATTGCACAGCCAGCTTCTCCAGGGAGGTTGGGGGAAGAGACTGTTTCTTTGTCCATAGGCAGAGTCCTAGTCTAGGCTGTTCTGGGAACGTGCGTTAACGCCCACACTGCCTGTCTCACTGCAGGAGCTGGGAAATGCCACACGTAACAGGTAACGCTAACTTTAAAAGAAGACTTGGGGTTTAAGCAAAGGTCAATTTGAAGACTGTTGCAAAGTTTCAGCGGGGTAAACAGTGCTGCTGCCGGCAACTTACTACAGAAAGGAAAATTCTAAATCAAATGGCAGCCAAAAGTGGGATTCAAGCTGCTGCTTCTAGATTTGTCTGCCCTGATCAATCTTCTTGCTTCTAGATGGCAAAGATTCAAGAAGCCGCTTTTCCCTCCGGTGGCTAACGGAGACAGGGACCAACCCACATGCCAGCAGGGCCTACAGATGAAGATGCTGCTGCTTTCTTGACAACACCTAAATCTAGCACTTTGCATCCCCTTCCCTGAAGGCGGGGGGAGGGAGAGTTGGTGCTCACAATGCCATAACAGTCATCACATGACTATGCAGGCCTTTAGAGCACCTAGTCAAGATTCCCCAGCAAAGAAAGGAATACGTGGTACTGAGATCTCATGTGTTGTTTTTTTTAAAAAAAAATTCCCTTGGGTGGTTTTTTTTTTTTTTTTTTTTTTTGGGGTGTGTGAGTCTTACTCATAGGTTAACCTATCAGCTGTAATGCTCAAAGAGAGCCAAAGCCCGGGCTCAGAGGAAGCCAGTTGTCCAGCAAAGCTGAATTTTATCAGTTTTGAGTTGAACTTCTACAAGGCGCCCATGACGCGGGGGGATTCAGCCATGCTGCTTAAAAGAAAAATGTCTCCACAAAATGATATTGAGCTCAATTCTCCTTCTGGTTGTGAGGAGTCTACCGCAGAGTCGAACCCACCCTGGCTTTTTCACAGGGGCCATGAGCAGTGATGTTAACCACCTTTTTAAGCAAGTATGACAGACTGAACAGTCCTGCTAGTTCAAATCCCATGAATAATGCTGAAGAGACCGAGGAATGATCATACTTAGCCCCGACAGCACTTTCCACAGTGTTATCCCTCTGTTATCGGTGGTGGAGAATGGGGCACAAAGAGGTTAAGTGACTTGCCTCAAGTCATACAGTGACTCAGTGGTGAAGGCTGGATAAAGGACCCTCCGGGTTTAGTGGCTCTCATCTCTGTGCTAATTACACTATACACTTCCCAAAAGCTTTGCTAAGGCTGCTGCTTAATCACCAGAACTTGAGCACTAGAAAGTAATTAAACCTTAAGGAAGGCTCTCCCTTTCTATCCCTAAGAAGAATGTTCGCATTACCAGAAGCCAAACCACAAACTTATGCAACGCAGGAAACATACACTTAAAGTAATGCCTCCCACACAATGCACCCAGACACCCTTACGGAGAGATGTCTTGAACAGGCAAAGACAGAGTACTTCGGTGTCCCACACACTGACCCTGTGCAGCAGGACTCTGATTTGCACTGCTCCAAGTCACTCCAGGCTGACTTTTTGTTGCTACTCCACAATTGAGCTTCCTCTCTGACTTGCTTTCAGTTTTGAAATTGAGTTTGCAATCAAAAAGTCTAATAACGTGGCTAATTTTCTAATGGGTCCTTGTTTGTCATTGCTCCAGGAATATCAACTCACACTGGGAGAGAAAAGGTGGGGGAGGTAATATTTTTATTGGACCAACTTTGGTGAGAGAGACATGCTTTTGAGCTCCCCAGAGCACTTCTTCAGACCTGTGGAGCTAGAAGGCTTGTTTCTTTCACCAACCAAAGTTGGCCTAAGAAGATATAACCCCATCCACCTTGTGTGTCTCATATCCTTGCACCAACATGCCTACATCAACACTGCAAACAAATCACTCTGGGGGGAAGTTAACAACCGAGGTCAAAGAAGTAGAGGTCATAACCTTCTCCAGATCTTCTACTCTCTCACAACAAAGTATGCAACATTATACAAAGTATGAGCAGCCTTGCCTTGTGCATACAGTCCTTAGTCACTTTCCATAGCAGAGATCAGTGTCTTGTGGGATCACGGCATGGTGGTTACCACAGAGAGCAGAGGTAAGGTTCTTGGGGTATGATGAAGCATTACCATAACTACATTGTGTAAGTCTGTAATTAATTTTTTTGTAACACTAAATGATAAGGCAGATGAGACCATTCTGATCATCTAGTCTGATCTCTTGCATAACACAGGCCAGAGAATGTCACTTAGTAATTTCTGCCAACAAGGGAATTATTCTGTGGCACAGTACAGGAACCTGATAACTTCTAGTTGAGCTAGACATATATCTTTTTTGAAAGACATCCAATCTCGGTTTGAAAAACTCCAAGTAACAGTGCCTTTATATACCACATCCCATCAGAGTATCTTCTAATGGCTAACTACCTTTGCGGTGAATGTTTTAGTTTCAGTTTGAATTTTTCTAACTTCAGCTTCCATCCATGGGGTTTTGTTATGCCTTTGCCTACTAGACTAAAAAGATGCCTAAAATCAGATATCTTGTTGTAGACATTAATACAGCCATCTTTTAACCTCCTCTTTGGTAAAACAGATTGAGCTCCTTCATTCTATGCTGTAAGGCTTGTTTTTCAGACCACAAATAATTCTTGTAGCTCTTTTCTAAACCCTCTCCAATTTTTCAAAATCCTTTGTGGGGTATAGACATGATGCTCTAATCAGTATTCAAAGGAATATCATCTCCCTATTCCTACTCCCTATTCCCCTGCTTATACAGCCAGCGATCAGATTAGCAATTTTTCCCCACCGCATCAGACTAGGAGATCATTAGTATTTATCTGTAGGGGTAGGTGGCACCTAGGCACCCCCTCCATAGATCTGGACCCCATTGTGCTAGACACTGGACAGACATATAATGAAAAGATTGCCCTGATGAGGTTAAAATGTTTGTTTGGTTACCTACTATGGCCCATAAGCAATGTTCCCTCTAATTTTTGACAGGCTGTGTGCGCAAAAAAATTTCTTCTGTGCAAATTTTTGACAGGCTGTGTGTGCAAAAAATGTCTTCTATGCAAATTGTTGTGCTTCTGTGCAAATTGTTGTGCGCGCGGTGTTTTGCTGTGTGCACGGGGTTTAGGATCTGTGTGCGCACGCACACGTGCACAGCTTAGAGGGAACAGTGCCCATAAGTCTCTTTCAAAGTCTCTCTGGTGTCCAGGATACAGTCCTCTCTCCTGAAAGTATGGCTGATTGAATAGTCTCCTAGGGTAATAGTAGAAGCTCTGTGTGGGACATTTGAAATCAGACTGGATAATACTAGCGGTGATAACATAGTGGAAATCTTATATTGGACTGGATGGCTGGACAAGCCCCTGTCAGGGATGGACTAGGTATACTTAGTCCCCCCACAGGGCAGGGGGAGAGGTTAGATCAGGGTTTCTCAACCTGTGGGTTAGGACCCCAATGTTTCAAAGGGTCACGTGGCAGCTCCTGTGGCTCCTTGTCCCACGGGGCTGGGTGGGCTCGCTCCCTGCTCCAGGCACTGCAACCTCTGGGGTCCCAGTGTCACTCAGTTTTGGCCCAGGGTCATGACAACAGGAGTCCAGGTAGGCTGGATTTGAGTAAGTGGCCCTGAAACCCCACAAGCCTGGTCACAACTCCACTCACGCAAATTTGGTCCAAACAAGGGGGTGGGGCCAAACCTCAACAGCGCTTCAACCCGGGAGGTTGCACCACCTGGAGCAGAGAGCCAAGCCCAGCCAGTCCACAGCACAGGCCCTGAGGTCCGTAAAATCACTTTAGTGGAGTGGAAGACTGAGTAGTTCAGCAGAGATGGGAGAGGCCTGAGAATCAAAGGGAGCTGTGTTAAGCACATGCTGTGGGGAAGCAGTAAAGGAGGGTTAGAGGTAGGAAGCAGCCAGGGAAAGAGCAGCATGGCCGAAGAAGCAGACTTAGCTCCTTAGTACACATTTCCTTGATCAGAACCCAGAGTAGCATGTGGGCCTAGGTTCTCCTGCCAGCCCCCGAGGAAGAGCACGCCCGAGGAACTGTGGAAGAATTATTGTTTGGATGTTTAACTTTGACTTGCAGTTGGACCTCTTATTCCCCTGGAAGGGGACTGAACTTTGTCTTGGCTGGAGGGCTGAGCCATGGAAGACCTGCCAAAAAGCAGATGGCCAGCAGGAGGTGCTGGAGAGGAGAACCCCTTGTAGCATCACATCCTGACCCAAGAAGGCTCTACAGATGGTGAGTACACCACTTATAGGACCATTAGATCATCTGGTCTAATCTGTCTATCACAGGCTATTCATTACACTTCCCCCAGATACCCCTATATTGAGCCCAAAGACGTTGGTCCTCAGGAGACTAAACTGTTGTGGATGCAGGCAGAACATAGGAGTGCTCCAAGGCCCCTGCAAGGGCAGGGCATTGATTAGGTGAGATATGGCCAGGGAACCCAGCAGGTGACCCATCCTGCCGAGCAAGGCAAAAAATTGCTAAGGTTCCTGCCAATCTGAGCTGGCAGAAATTTCTTCCCAACTTCAGATCTGACAGTCAGTGTGAACATGATACAACTTTCAGGACAGGACAGTGAGATGAATCATAGAATCATAGAATCTCAGGGTTGGAAGGGACCTCAGGAGGTCATCTAGTCCAACCCCCTGCTCAAAGCAGGACCAACCCCAACTAGATCATCCCAGCCAGGGCTTTGTCAAGCCTGACCTTAAAAACCTCCAAGGAAGGAGACTCCACCACCTCCCTAGGTAACCCATTCCAGTGCTTCACCACCCTACTAGTGAAAACGTTTTTCCTAATATCCAACCTAAACCTCCCCCTCTGCAACTTGAGACCATTACTCCTTGTTCTGTCATCTTCTACCACTGAGAACAGTCTAGATCCGTCCTCTTTGGAACCCCCTTTTAGGTAGTTGAAAGCAGCTATCAAATCCCCCCTCACTCTTCTCTTCTGCAGGCTAAACAATCTCAGTTCCCTCAGCCTCTCCTCATAAGTCATGTGCTCCAGCCCCCTAATCATTTTTGTTGCCCTCCGTTGGACTCTTTCCAATTTATCCACATCCTTCTTGTAGTGTGGGGCCCAAAACTGGACACAGTACTCCAAATGAGGCCTCACCAGTGCCGAATAGAGGGGAATAATCACGTCCCTCGATCTGCTGGAAATGCCCCTACTTATACAGCCCAAAATGCCGTTAGCCTTCTTGGCAACAAGGGCACACTGTTGACTCATATTCAGCTTTTCGTCCACTGTAACCCCTAGGTCCTTTTCTGCAGAACTGCTGCCCAGCCATTCGGTCCCTAGTCTGTAGCAGTGCATGGGATTCTTCCGTCCTAAGTGCAGGACTCTGCACTTGTCCTTGTTGAACCTCATCAGATTTCTTTTGGCCCAATCCTCTAATTTGTCTAGGTCCCTCTGTATCCTATCCCTACCCTCCAGCGTATCAACCACTCCTCCCAGTTTAGTGTCATCTGCAAACTTGCTAAGGGTGCAGTCCACACCATCCTCCAGGTCGTTGATGAAGATATTGAACAAAACCGGCCCCAGCACCGACCCTTGGGGCACTCCACTTGATACCGGCTGCCAACTAGACATGGAGCCATTGATCACTACCCGTTGAGCACGACCATCCAGCCAGTTTTCTATCCACCTTACCGTCCATTCATCCAGCCCATACTTCTTTAACTTGCTGGCAAGAACGCTGTGCGAGACTGTATCAAAAGCTTTGCTAAAGTCAAGAAATAGCACATCCACTGCTTTCCCCTCATCCACAGAGCCAGTTATCTCATCATAGAAGGCAATTAGGTTAGTCAGGCATAACTTGCCCTTGGTGAATCCATGCTGACTGTTTCTGATCACTTTCCCCTCCTTTAAGTGGTTCAGAATTGATTCCTTGAGGACCTGTTCCATGATTTTTCCAGGGATTGAGGTGAGACTGACTGGCCTGTAGTTCCCCGGATCTTCCTTCTTCCCTTTTTTAAAGATGGGCACTACATTCGCTTTTTTCCAGTCATCCGGGACCTCCCCCGATTGCCATGATTTGTCAAAGATAATGGCCAATGGCTCTGCAATCACATCGGCCAACTCCTTTAGCACCCTCGGATGCAGTGCATCCAGCGCCATGGACTTGTGTTCGTCCAGCTTTTCTAAATAGTCCCGAACTACTTCTTTCTCCACAGAGGGCTGGTCACCTCCTCCCCATACCGTGTTGCGGAGTGCAGCCATCTGGGAGCTGCCCTTGTCTGTGAAGACAGAGGCAAAAAAAGCATTGAGTACACTAGCTTTCTCCACATCCTCTGTCACAAGGTTCCCTCCCTCATTCAGCAAGGGGCCCACACGTTCCTTGACTTTCTTCTTGTTGCTAACATACCTGAAGAAACCCTTCTTGTTACTCCTAACATCTCCAGCTAGCTGCAACTCCAAGTGTGATTTGGCCTTCCTAATTTCACTCCTGCATGCCTGAACAATATTTTTATACTCCTCCCTGGTCATTTGTCCAATCTTCCACTTCTTGTAAGCTGCTTTTTTGTGTTTAAGACGAGCAAGGATTTCACTGTTAAGCCAAGCTGGTCGCCTGCCATATTTACTTTTCTTTCTACACATCGGGATGGTTTGTTCCTGCAACCTCAATAAGGTTTCTTTAAAATACAGCCAGCTTTCCTCGACTCCTTTCCCCCTCATGTTATTCTCCCAGGGGACCTTGCCCATCAGTTCCCTGAGGGAGTCAAAGTCTGCTTTTCTGAAGTCCAGGCTCTGTATTCTACTGTTCTCCTTTCTTCCTTGTGTCAGGATCCTGAACTCGACCATCTCATGGTCACTGCCTCCCAGGTTCCCATCCACTATTGCTTCCTCTACTATTTCTTCCCTGTTTGTGAGCAGCAGGTCAAGAAGAGCTTTTCCCCTAGTTGGTTCCTCCAGCACTTGCACCAGGAAATTGTCCCCTACACTTTCTAAAAACTTCCTGGATTGTCTGTGGACCGCTGTATTGCTCTCCCAGCAGATGTCGGGGTGATTAAAGTCACCCATGAGAACCAGGGCCTGTGATCTAGTAACTTCTGTTAGTTGCTGGAAGAAAGCCTCGTCCACCTCATCCCCCTGGTCTGGTGGTCTGTAGCAGACTCCCACCACGACATTACCCTTGTTGCTCACACTTCTCAATTTAATCCAGAGACTCTCAGGTTTTTCTGCAGTTTCATACTGGAGCTCTGAGCAGTCATACTGCTCTCTTACATACAACGCAACTCCCCCACCTTTTCTGCCCTGCCTATCCTTCCTGAACAGTTTATATCCATCCATGACAGTACTCCAATCGTGTGAGTTATCCCACCAAGTCTCTGTTATTCCAATTACGTCATAATTCCTTGACTGTGCCAGGACTTCCAGTTCTCCCTGCTTGTTCCCCAGGCTTCTTGCATTTGTGTATAGGCATTTAAGATAACTCACCGATCGTCCTGCTGTCCCAGTATGGGGCAGGAGCCCTCCCCTCTTGCACTCACTTACTTGTGCTTCCTCCCGGTATCCCACTTCCCCACTTACCTCGGGGCTTTGGTCTCCTTCCCCCGGTGAACCTAGTTTAAAGCCCTCCTCACTAGGTTGGCCAGCCTGCTTCCAAAGATGCTCTTCCCTCTCTTCGTCAGGTGGAGCCCGTCTCTGCCTAGCACTCCTTCTTCTTGGAACACCATCCCATGGTCAAAGAATCCAAACCCTTCTCTCCGACACCATCTGCGTAGCCATTCGTTGACAGATGCCCCCTGTGTGTCCCACCCTCCCCCTTTACAGTGTCAAATTTGCCAAAGAAGCCCAAATGGCCCTTTCTTCCAGGTCTCTCATGCTGTGCTCTCCATCTAGTGGCTCTAAATGGCCAACAGCTGGCGCCAGAGCACACGTTGTAAATTCTAATAACTTCTAGGAATTAGCTCTGGGACTTCCCTTCTCTTGCATTCCTGTGGGCTGGGGTGTGAAGGTGTCGTTGTGTTTTGGTTTCAAAACCTGGACTGTAAAATGCTGAGAATGAGCTAGAATACAGGGCCGGCTTGTTAAATGGTAGGGCAGCAGAAGCATAGACTGGTTCTTTCTCTGGTCAGTTCATTGAGGAGTACTGAAATATTCACTGGAACAATTTACTAGCGCTGCAGTGGGTGTTCCATCATTTGGAGCCTTTACATCAGGACTGTACATCTTCCTAAAAGATCTGCTGTAGCTCAGCCAGAAGCTATGGGGCTTGTTGCAGGAATCCCTGGGTTAAATCCTATGTCCTGTGTTAAGGTCAAGAGACTCGCTAATCATAATGAGCCCTTTGGGCTTTCAGCCTATGAAATATGTGTCACAGAACTCAAAATGTGATCATTTCTGCTTTTTGTTTTCAAGTCAAAGCTAGCTTTGGTTTTCTGAATATTTCAGGCTGAAATAGGCCCGCGTTTGCCGAGCTGGTTTTCAAGCCAAGTTAGTTCACTGTGAAAACAGAAGAAAAATAATGATTGTGAAGCAAAAATGTTATGTTTTGGGGGTGGAAACTGCTGAGATGAAAGTGTTCCCCATTTCACCTGCCCTTTGCGCAAGGGAACTGTGAAAACCCTTGTGTGGACACAGCTGACCTTCAGGGTAATGTGAAAGTGAATCTCTGCTTAACTTCTTGTTTTTAATTGAGTCTCTCACCCTTTGCCTTGTAAACTGAAGCAAGCTGACCTCTAGGGCTGAAAACAGCAACCAGCTGAGTTCCACCTCTGCCTCCCAGAGGTGAGAGGGAAACATCAAGTTTCCTGCTTCTGCCATGATGCCAGCAGGAAAATAACAGCTTGAGGGGTAGGTGTGAAGAGTTGGCTTATCATATACTTGCAATTATTAGGGGAAAATTGCAAATATCTCTCTTCCCCTATGTTGCATGCCATCTTAGTTTATAAAGGTATTTGGGGTGGGCAGGGACTGGATCTCCCTATATCGATATAGTAGGTATTTGTATAGTACACATTATCATAGTGTCTGGGCACCTCACAATCTGTAATGTATTTATTCTCACAACACCCATAGGGGTCAGGGAAGGGCTATCATTTACAATGTACTTGGGCTCCTAACCACAGTGGACATCGAAATACCTCTTGAGGATTTGGGACAAGGACTAGCTTTGAAATCAAGGGGGGGCTGAAGCCCGTCTGAAAATCCCACCAGGTGCCAAAGTACCTTTCTAAATCCAGCCCAAGGTGATTTGCCCAAAGTCACCCAGGAAGCAGGGAATCGAACTGGGGCCTCTAGAGCCTCAGACTAACACCTTAACACTAGACCACCCCACCTCTCTGTATTCATACAGTGCCTAGCACAACGGGGTGTCTTTGCAGATGAAGGCCCTCTCAGGGCTACTGTAATATACAGAGTTACACTTAAACAGTCAGACAAATCTCACCCCCCCCCCCCCGCCCCACACCCACACAGCTCCTTCTTTCCCTCCAGCATGCACAGGGGGGTGGTAATTCATAGATTCTAGGGCTGGAAGGGACCTCGAGAGGTCATGGAGTCCAGCCCTCTGCCCTCATAGTGATAGTGGTGAAGAATTTGGCAGGAGAAGAGGAGCTGAAAATTGCTTTGGGGGCCTGCCCTCAAAATGCTGTGGCTGGTTCTGCTCATTAAACTCCTCAGTTTTCTTGAAGGCTCTCCCTTCACTGCTTAAAAAAAGTTATTTTTAATCTGTGGGATCACTAATATGCGAGTGGTGTTTGGGGTATCTAGGACCAGTGTTTCCTCTAATTTTTCCCACCCAGGTGCAGAATGAATTTTGTTATGTGCACCAATATGAAGGTGATGTGTCATATTGGTCATATCTGTGCACATAACAAAATTCATATGTTAGGGGTGGGCTCGGTGCAGGGGTGTGAGGGCTCTGGGGTAGGACCGGGAATGAGGGGCTCAGGGCTGGGGCAGAGGGAGTGTGTGCGGGGGGAGTGAGGGCTCCTGTGTGGGGCTTGGAATGAGGGGATCAGGGCTGGGGCAGAGGATTGGAGTGTGGGGGTGAGGGCTCCAGGGTGGGGCCAGGGATGAGGGGTTCAGGGAAAAGGGTTAGTGTGTGTGGGGTGAGGGCTCCAACTGCGGGGGTGGGCTCTGGGGTGGGCCAGGGATGAGGGGCTCAGGGCTGGGGCAGAGGGTTGGGGTGCAGGGGTGAAGGCTCTGACTTGGGGTGGGGCCGGGGCTGAGGGATTTGGAGTGTAGGAGGGTGCTCTGAGGCTACAGTGGGGAGAGCTTCTCCCCACAGAAACACCTGGGCTTGCGGGGGAGAGGTGCCTCTCCTCGCCGTGGCAGCTCTGGGGCTGGGGCCGCGGGATAGGTGCCCCTCTCCTGGCCATGGCAGGGCCAGGGCTGGGTTGGGGCCAAGGAAGAGGCGCCCCAGCAGGTCCGAGCCAGAGCTGGGTTGGGGCTGGGGGAGGGGTGCCCCAGCCATGGCAGGTCCAGTCCGGGCTGGGACTGAATTCGGGCTGGGCGGGTTCCCTGCGTGCCTGCGCAGTGCTAAATAGGCTGCTGCGCAGTCACACAGCTTACAGAGAACTTAGCCCAGGACTGTGAGTCACCCTGTTACCCCCTGTTCCAGCATGAGGGAGACTTGCCTGTGCTGGCTGGGTGTTCGCTCCCTACCACCACCAGCACCCTTTCAGCTACTCAGGCGCTCTCCTCTGGGCTAGGCCAGGCTTGTCTTCACCTTGCAAGTTAGCAATAGGTGCACCCCAGACCCAGAGTCGCTTTGAATTATTCTCCTGCGATATCCAGGCCCAGACCCTGGCTACTCACAGACATGCCAAATCCTCTGTCCCCAAAGGAGTAGTGTACCTCAGTTTATCATTTTTACCTTCAACCATCACTCTTGTATAGCACGCAGCACTTGTGAGCGCTTACTGTAAAAGAAAAGGAGGTTTATTTAAGAAAACATAGTTAACTAGAAATGAGAGTGGTGGAAACAAATAGTTACAATGCAAACCGGAATCACAAAATGCAAACTAGGATGTACACTTATTAATAGTTCCCTTTCCCATCTAAGAAATTGTTTCTCCCCACCTGCCCCCTCAAAATCCAGTCTGTTGCAGAGCTGGCTGGCTTACCAGGATCCAAACTTTCATGAGAATATCCTCACACCGCCCCAGTGAATATCCTCACAGCGCTCCTCAGTGAAAGGATACAGGGTGCTTTCCCTACCCTCAGTTACACCGAACATCTGTATTTATTCAGAGGCAGGGTGATTCTGCCTGTTGTCATGTTCTTTTAATCTCCAAGCGGTTTTGATTGCAACTGTCTGATGGTTTTCCACTGAAAGTCTTGGAATGAAGCAATGCTAGATCACTGAGCCTTGCATTCCATCACTGGCTAAACAAGGTTGGGTGACAGCTCTTTCCTGCCTGCTTAGGCCATCACCAAGACACATTGTCATCTGGTGACTAAGTTTTATGCCAAATCCACAAAGCACACTGTAACTATAAATACATTATTTATTAAATTATATCCAGACATCCATCTCTCCCTAATTTACGAACCTTGACAAGTTACAAGCTTTCTGTAGATATTTTGCACATTCTTGATGGATGAAAATCCCATCAGACATGGGTTTGGTATAGTGAGTTTCTCAGGTCTGAGATGAGTTGTTTGTAAAGAACAAGGGACCCTTGGCCAACGGGGTCTCTGTGTCTGTTAGCCATCCTGCTGTAAAAGCCCAGTGGGAACAACACAGTGTAGTTTTATTCTAAGGTCAACCAGAGGTGGGCAGTTAATAGTGTTGATCTCCCCTAGCTTCTTTGCTATAAAAACTGCCGGTGCCTTGCCTCCACTAGGGTTTTACAGCAAGAGCTATCACTTCGGCTACCTCTCTGTAAACCCCACCTCCACCTTTCTGGCAATGGGGACGTGGTCAAAGCCAGGGGCTGAGCTTGCTGCAGCTCATTCAGGGAGCTGTCCTGCTGTGGGTGGGCTTGCAGTTTCCACGGCAGCTGCATCAGAGGGAATTCACCTTGTGCGTCTGTCTCTCTGGGAGGGTGTCATGTTGTCCCCACGCACTTTCCTGGCATCTCTCCCGGCCAGTGCCTACGTGCACAGACTAGAGTCCTAAGAACGTTAGTGGGGGAGAGCCTGGGGCTCCATTTCCTGAACTCCCACAAAACTAGGAAAGCCCTGGCTGTCCCTTTCCCCACACCGGTTATGGGGAGACCACCACTAAACCCAGGGGGGATCGGCTTCTCAGCCAGCTGCCCAGCTAGTCCATGAGCCAGAGGGGAACTTCTCCCAACCTCTCCAACAACATGCCACAGGCTGACCTGCCTGCTAGCACCGGTACTGGAAACAGCCTCAGTAGTACCTGTGCTGGCAGAGGGGTGCCCTACCCAAGCCATTGAGGGAAGCCTCCGTGAGGTGCTGGGGTGGAGAGAAGAGAGGCTGGGCTTAGGGCTGGCATGGGGGAGACAGGTGATATGGGCAGCGTCCCCCACGGACAGTGCTGAGAAGTCAGTGAAAAGGAAATACAGTCTCAGGCTGAGTCCCAATGAGCTGTCACTTCAGGAGGGTTGTGGAGGCTCATATCGCACCGGAGCAGGCAGGAAAGCAGATAAACAGGGTATGGGAGCTGACCCCAAATCCTTTCCACGGAGAGGTGGTTGGCGCCACCAGCCTGGTGCTCCTATGTAGAGTGGCTGAGGAACTATTCACGCATAGCTGTGGGAATGCTCCCATCTGCAAGGTAGGACAGCACAGCGCTGGCAGAAATGTTGACAAAGGTCATTGCGGTGAACACTTCCCCCTTATCAAAAAGTCACGGCGTTTTCAAGCCCAAGGAAAACCTAGATTTCAAGGTGTGCCTGAAAAATCTCACCGCAGTAAATACCATGGATCTGACTACAATCATGTCACAGCAAAATTAGTTTGGCCCAGCCAGGGTTTGATCTGGTGGGTCCGGGGAGGGGAAGTCTTAGAGTACTGAACCATCCTTGTCAAGCTGTCCTGCAGTGACTCCAGAGCATGGACACCAACCTCAGGGCTGACTGTCAGGCTCTATGTTTTTTGCCGCCCCAAGCACGGCAGTCAGGCAGCTTTCGGCAGCATGCCTGCGGGCGATCCACTGGTCCCGCGCCTTCGGCGTGCTCGCCGCCGAATTGCCGCCGAAACCGCAGGACTGGCGGACCTCCCGCAGGCATGTTGCCACAGGCCGCCTGACTGCTGCCCTCACAGCGACTGGCAGACCGCCCCCCCTGCGGCTTGCCGCCCCAGGCATGCACTTGCTGCACTGGTGCCTAGAGCCGCCCCTGCAGATGAGAGAGAGCCATGCTCTTTCTGGCTGTGAGTTATGATATTAATCAGCTTAGACATGGCTAAAATATCGTTGCCTATTAAAACATCAGCAGGAAGCAGATTCCTAATGCCCACAATAGTATCTCCTTTAAAATCCTCAATCTTGAGGTAAACCTTGGCCAAAGGTACAGTTAGAGGGAATTTGACCAAGCCAATATATATAAACTCAATATATCTATCAACTCAATGTTGATAAATGCAAAGTAATGCACATTGGAAAACATAAGCCCAATTATACATACAAAATGTGGCATCTAAATTAGCTGTTACCACCTTGGAGTCATTGTGGATAGTTCTCTGAAAACATCCACTCAATGTGCAGCAGCAGTCAAAAAAGCGAACAGAATGTTGGGAATCATTAAGAAAGGGATAAATAATAGGACAGATAATATCATATTGCCTCTATATAAATCCATGGTATGTCCACATCTTGAATGTGGTCACGTGTCTCAAAAAAGATATACTGGAATTGGAAAAGGTTCAGAAAAGGGCAACAAAAATGATTAGGGGTATGGAACGGCTGCCGTATGAGGAGAGATTAAAAAAACTGGGACTTTTCAGCTTGGAAAAGAGACAACTAAGGGAAGATATGACAGAAGTCTATAAAATCATGACTGGTGTGGAGAAAGTAAATAAGGAAGTGTTATTTACTCCTCATAACACAAGAACTAGGGGGTCATCAAATGAAATTAATAGGCAGCAAGTTTAAAACAAACAAAAGGAAGTATTTTTTCACACAATGCAGTCAACCTGTGGAACTCTTTGCCAGAGGATGTTATGAAGGCCAAGACCACAATAGGGTTAAAAAGAGAACTAGATGAGTTCATGGAGGCTAGGTCCATCAACAGCTATTAGCCAGGATGGGCAGGGATGGTGTCCCTAGCCTCTGTTTGCCAGAAGCTGGGAATGGGCGACAGGGGATAGATCACTTGATGATTACCTGTTCTGTTCATTCCCTCTGAAGCACCTGGCGTTGGCTACTGTCGGAAGATAGGATACTGGACTAGATAGATCTTTGGTCTGACCCAATATGGCCGCTCTTATGTTTCTCTTACCAGGATGTCTGTTTTCCTCCCCCACCAAACTTTCCTTAACCAAAGTGACTTGGGTGCTGTTTCCCTCCAGCCTTGCACTCTAGGTCATTTAACTTGGGCTTTCTCCATAAATTCTTCACTACCCTCCCAAAGCTCAGTCTTGCTAGAGTTCCCTAGGATTTTCTCCTGCTGCCTCTGGGGGCAATGGTCATGGCATTCACTGTGGCAGTGGGGTGTGGATCGTGGGGTTACCTTAAATTTTGGCCAGTTTTGCTTTTATATGGCTGGGAGCCCCACAGCAATGGCAGACTACCTGTCTTCCTTTTTGGAGGGGGCTTTAAACCCTGGGTTCCCTGGGGTGTGTTTTTATCACCAAAGATGAGGTTAGTTTTATTTCTAATCCCTTCTTAACCTGGGTGACATGGGGATTTCCCTTCCCAGGAATTTACGCCCCACCCATGGGCTCTTGATTCAAAATATTCATCAGCAATTTCTGCAGCTTCTAACCCTGTGGATGGTTGTTGTGTTTGTTTTGTTTTGGTCCCAGATAGCCTTTACTTCATCTGTTACTACCCATAACAATTGCTCCTGGACCATCAGATCAGTTTTCCATAATCACCTTCCGCCCCCTGTCCCCATTATCCATTTTCTCATAAAGTTATACATTTTATGCACAAAGTCACCATGAGTGATGATGTCAAACATTCTGAGGTTTCTATACTTCAATTGACAGGGCTCGGGGTAATTTTAAATCTTTTCAATACAATTTTTCTTAGCATCACCCTCCTCCACATCATTACAAGCTTGTGTGGCTTCTCCAGTTAATCTGATCAAGAGGACAGACGTCTGCTTATCTGCTGAGATATTGTGTATCTCACATAGCGGGATCAGACATCTTGATATTAGGGGCTTTATCTTATTAGCTATGCCCCCCCTGGAAAAAAGTGTCCCAATTTTTCACACTTCCTGTCTGGTCACCCTAATCCCACATAGACTCTCAAAGGTAGACAGGAACTCTTCTGTACAGTCAGTTTCTTTTATAAACTAGGCAGACATTCTCCCACTCCCTTGTGTAGTGTGTGTGATGGGGTGTACCCACTGCATGGGGAAGCCCCTTTGGCTGTGCCAGTAGTCTGAGCTGCAATGTCTGAGCTTCCATCAGCCTCCAGTGCGCCCTCTCCTCCTGACCTGGGCTTTTCCTATTAAAGGCTATTTCCCCTCTCCAAATGTTCAAGGTCTTTTGTCTCAAGACCATTGTATGACTGTAGTTCACTCATTGTGTCTATTCTTTATCCTTCAAAACTTTCAGTAGCAAGTTTAAACTTTTAACAGCACCCTGGTTATGATCTATAACCTTAATTGACCTGTGGTATGTGAATCCTGCCATGACTGCAAGGGAGGAGGGTCCCAGAGCTTGGGTTCCAACCCAAGTCTGGAAGTCTATACAGCTTGGCTGGCTCCTATCTGCTCCTGCTTTGGAATCATGAGAAGGTTATCCACTTGGCATAAATTGGATGGTCCTGTGGCTAAGACACAGACTAGGGATTGGGGGATTTGAGATGAATTTTTGGCTCTGTCCATGTTCATACAACATGTTTGTGACAAGTCATAGCTCTCTAGGCCTCAGTTTCCCATCTGTAAGATGGGGATAGTGCTATTCCTGTTCCTCAATATTTTGTCTTGTCTATATAGATCTCATGCTCTTTGGGACAGGATCTCTCTCACTATGTATATGTGCAGTGTCTGGCACTTGGCTGAGGCCTGGAATATAAATAATTACATCCAAAAATATCCATTGTGGTAAACCCAGGATAAACCGCTACAAAAGGGGGGGTAGTAATTAGTCCCAGGGGGTTAAAAGGCCTCTCCCTATCCACTAAGGAGAGATGACTGTGGGGAAATAAGATTCAGCTGGGAAAGGAGTTACTAGGGAACTAATTAGGTCCAGCTGGCTGCAATTGCTGGAGACCTTTTTAAACCCTCCCCTGTGTGCATGGCAGGGAGGAGAGAGGCAAGAGAGAGTGAGAGAAGCAGGAAAGCTACCAGTAGGCTGAGTGCAACAAGACACTGAGCCCTTCTGGGAAGAAGGGCTGCATTTCCTCCCCAGAAGGGAAGGAAACAAAACATGGGATTGACCGGGAGAAGGTAAAGCCGGACCCTGTGCTACCGGTAAGGGTTTGCCTTGCCCAAGCCTGGGTCTCCAAGGCGAAAAAGGACTTAGACTGCTGAGGAGAAGCAGGTACTTTGCCACACCATGTTAAAAGAATGTTAAGATTGCAGTATCAAGCTCTGAGAAGTTAGGAAATGCCAGAATTGAGGTGGCTTGTGCATGAAGCACTGAATGAGGCAGGGATCCTGTGGAAAAAATGACTGTGTAATTAAAGACTATATTATAATGTACATACACAAGGACACTCAATTTTTGTAGGTAAGAGTGGTTGGAGCATGCTCAGAAAAGATGGAATCTCTCGAGAAATTAGTTGTCAAACTCTAACAAGTCTCTACTGAACAGGTGTGAACTGGGATTTTTCCAGAGGTTTATAACTTGGTCAGATTTGAGCGTTTTTTCACAGGCGAAGCAAAAGCAGATCCCTGACACCCCTGCTAAATTTCCTACTCCACAGCGTGGCAGGGCTATATAAGCCTTGTGGCCTAATGCCCTACAGGGTTGGGAGCTCGCTTTGACACCTGCTGGGGAGCAGGGAGAAGAGCAGCCCAGAGCTGCTTGAGAACTCCAGACCGGCAATGGGTTTGGGGAGGGCGCTTCCTGCTGCCATCTGTTGGCAAGCAAGGGGAAATAGCTGAACCGAGGCCTGGCCCATTCTGTCATCTGACACTCTGAGGCATTTTGGTTAAAATACAGTTTGAGTTTAGGGGCAATGAAATGTCCCTGCTGGGAAATGAAAGGGCAAGAGAACAGCACCAAGTGCCCCCCCGGGCTGAGGGGTCGCCCCGACCTAGAGCAAGGTCTGGCACTGTTGGATAAGGGATCTGGACAAAGCATGAGCAAGGAAAGAGACTGGCTCCCGTTTTCTGCTGGGAGTACCTCTGTGATGACCCAGGCTCTGCTAAGGGCCCTGTATGCGGTTGATTCCTCCCTGAAGCCTTAGCCCAGAGGCAGTTTCAAGGCAGTGGATGGCTGTGAGGGGGTGGCTGATGCAGCTGAGCAGAGGCAGATTTGAGGTGGTGGTGAGGTGGCTGGGTCTGAAGCTGCAGCCCACCTGAGGACTTTAGTGCCCAGCAATCCCAGCTGAAATCACTGCAACTGTGTCAGGTAACAGAGCCCCTGGATCAGCTGAGGCAGCACTTCCCTTAAGGGCAGAAGGCTGGCCTGCCAGAATTCTTGTGCTCCTTGAACCCGGGACAACAAGCTGAATGCACGGGAGGGAAGTGGTAAGAAACTGTTGGCTCCAAGAGGAAGATTGCCAAGATGACCTGGGAGATAGGAGCCTTACCTAATATCGTTATCTGCTGCTGCTATTTCTCATGTCTATTCCACCTCCTATAAAGTTCTCTTTGTTTTAAACCTGTGCTGGGGGTGGGGAGGCATTGCCTATCCAGGGTACTACGTATAGTTTTCCAGGTTTCTGGGCGAGTGCTGGTGGTGTCTGGGTTTTCAGAAGGAAAGCCGAGGAAACTGACCCCTCTCCTCTCTGCTGCCAACGAGAGCAGTTGGAGCTTCTCAACAAAACTGTTCTAAGATAATTTTTTTTTAAGATGACCCATTTCAGCTGAAACTTCCCCCCTCCACCAAAAAAAAAAATTTAAAAAAAATCAGCCTTGAGGCAGACATGGAAAATTTTAGCCAGAGTGGTTAAAGTTTGGCAAAGTTATAAGCAACCAATCCCAGGGTCCTCTAATGGAAATAGCCGGGTAACCTTAACTATCGCCATCAACAGTAATATCATGTACCACCTAGAATGAACAGATGCAAAATCCTTCTGTCAGGCTATGGAAAAACCAGCCATGCATCAGAAAACCTCAATGCCTCATGGTGCAACTGCTCTCTCCAGCCCAGAGCAATCTGGGTGTCTGTAGGTAGGAGTAACGAAGCTTCTATTAACGCTTCCCAGCTTGGACAGTGACGGCTTTCTTGACCTTTTCAGTGTTTTAATCTTAAGGACGCCCACGGTAGGAAAAAAAAAACCTCCCAAAACACAACAAAACCCTCAGCAGCAGCAGTCCCCAGTTCTGTTTTCCACTACCTTGCATATTCCCTCCAGCCCTCTGCACTGAATGACTAATGGCCTGTGAGCTAGCGGTGGAAATTCTACACTGCAGCGAGCTGATGCACAGCAGTGAGGGAAGTTGCTTGAGAATGGGAAGAGGCGGACTGGGGTCCAGACCACTGACCTGGGCATGAAAATGCCACAAGCCACCAGAAGCTTGTGAATACGACTGCTCCCTTTGGTGCAGTTTGAGCTGGTAGTAGCTGTGGTGGGAATTCATGTGTAATGCAGGCATGGCCTAGCAGAGTAGAATGTGCTAGGAGTGGTGTTTTAGTGCTAAAGCTGGCAACACATGGGCCTGAATGATGGCTTGATGGGTACCTCTCTGTTCTGCCACCTAGTAGATGTGGGCACAGAAGGATTCTTGGGATTGACGAGCCTTGGCCAAGCTGGGGGTGGGAGGGGCACAGAGTTGTGGGGTGGAAAGAGGATGTACTGGCAGAATTGAGCTACTCTTTTGTTGTCTTTTATATGTTAGAGATGAGCCTGGACCCAACCCTTGGATCAGATCTCCCATTGCTCCCAACTTTAACGTGTGTTTGGGACCCAAACCTGGATCAAATCTTCATGGGTAGCTTCTCTGGTTCTTCGGAATCTGGACCCAGATCTGGATCTCAGTTTTGCTGTTTGGTCCCAGCCTTATGATACCAGAACCCTGGACTCAACCACTCCCCAGCCCCAAGCTTTCAGACTAATGCGTTCAGAATCCAAACCCAGCTGGAGCCTCTCTCTGGGGATCTAAATTCCTTCACGCTTTGTGGAGTTGGAGTCTTTGGAATCTGACCCTAGCTTTGAACTTCATATCTGGCCCCGTTTTGTAAATAGTGGAAGTGAAAATCTTGGAACAAATGTGACTTCTGGGGACTCTAAATGAAGATTGGGCTCTGGAGGCATTTCAGCTCACATGTCCTAACTCTGACTAAAATCTGCATTACAAACTGAGCCTGTAGATGCCAAAAAAATGCTGTGTGCCACAACTACTTGTAATAAAAGTCTTTGTTGCTGACAAGTCCCTGGCAGCTCCACGGCAGGCACGGCAACTACCTTGATTTACATTAGCTGAGAATGCAGCACGTAAGATCTGTATCTGTATACTAATTTCAATCTTCTCAATATTTATGTTTAAACAACTCACAGCAAAGGGATAAAGGGCACAGACAGTGCAGTGATACCTGTATACAATTCACTATATGCGGTGCAGAAGCTATTGATTAAAGGTCACCAATGATGGCATGAGACCTTAGGGGCAGTTTGATCATTCTAACCACATCCTAATAACAGTAGGAGAGTGAAATGAGCTGTGGGCGGCAAAATATTTCATTAGGACACGTCATGTTATGCAGGAGGTCAGACTAGATGACCATAATAGTTCCTTCCAGCCTATTCATTTATCTCACTTCTATTGTAAATGGAGATTTCAGTAGAGTGATTAAGACGTTGTCCAGTCATCTCCTGGAATCACTCTATCTAAAAAATTGTTGTTATAGTATTGCCTGTTTGTTAGGCGCCAATAGCAAGCACAGGAGCCAACTTCCGGTGGGGGCCCCGCCCCCGACACCGGGTGACGTTGCGGGGCCCCGCCCCCGACGCAAGGTTGCCCAGCGTCGGGGGTGGGGCCCCGCAACGTCTCCCGGTGCTGAGGTGAGCTTGCCGTGGGTCCCGTGGGTTGCCGTGGGTGCTGAGCACCCACCAATTTTTGTCCGTGGGTGCTCCGGGGCTGGAGCACCCACGGAGTCAGCGCCTATGATAGCAAGCTTAGTGCAGTACAAGATGCAAATATCAAGACAGTCCTTGCAGGTTGGGGCAGCAGAGTGGTAAAGAACACCCTGTCTGAGTCTTGTCTGTGTTACAGCTTCCATCGGTCGGGGAGGACAGGTCTGAAAAATCCTAGTGTAGACCAGGCCAAAGGCAGGCTCCTCAATAGCCAGCGTCCCAGTGGAGCTGCTTCCCTGGGCATCTCCAGCCAGACAAAAGAGAGGGAAGCCATATCAGGACACTTCATGCTTATGCCGTAGAGTGGCTCTTTGGCACTGATGGAACGAGCTGAGATACGATGCTAGGCCAGCAGTTCATGCCAAGCTTCCGCTCTGTAGCTCTGCAAAGGAAAGTCACTGTGGGAAAAGCGACTGCAGAGAACACAGATCCCCTGTTACTAGGCGGACAGCTGGGACCTGCAGAGGAAGGAGGAGTAATCCAGCAACTATGGTAGCTAGTGGAGCAAGTCAGTCAACTAACCAGACAGGCCACAGGAGCCAACTACAGGCCACCTAGAGAATGGAGAAAGGGTCTGTGTTACACCTGTGGGCAGATGGGTGACTGATCCCATAAATGTAGGGTTAGAAATAACAAATCACAATTTTTTTTTTTTTTTTTTTTTTGACATAAGGGGTTTTGACCGGACAATGTTTCACAGTAGCTGCCTGCATCAGGGTTCCTCGCAACTTTTAAAACATCTGGCACTGGCTGCTAGTGGTGCCAGGACACAGGACCAACTGGCCCTTAGGTCTGAGCCAGCATGGCTGTTCCTAGGTTCCCTTTTAAGGACTCCAGGCTTCCACCACCCTCCTCCTGAGCCAGTTTCAATTATTTTGGTAATTTATTTCAAAATACATGTTGGCAATTATGTCTGTAACAATACAGACACCAAAAAAGTGTCAGGAAATGTTTTTTGACAAATAGATTCCGTGCTAGGCATATTAATACAGAACTTGATGTATCTTTGTTGACAGTTATCTTCTGAAATAAATATTTAATTTAAAGAGTCATTATACAAAAGTATTGTAACGACCAGGCCTAAGAGGGTGCTAGTGTCCTTAAGGACTGTTTTGTGTCTGTCATAGAATCATAGAATATCAGGGTTGGAAGGGATCTCAGGAGGTCATCTAGTCCAACCCCCTGCTCAAAGCAGGACCAATCCCCAACTAAATCATCCCAGCCAGGGCTTTATCCAGCCTGACCTTAAAAACCTCTAAGGAAGGAGATTCCACCACTTCCCTACGTAACCCATTTCAGTGTTTCGCCACCCTCCTAGTGAAAAAGTTTCCTAATATCCAACCTAAACCTCCCCCACTGCAACTTGAGACCATTACTCCTTGTTCTGTCATCTGCTACCACTGAGAACAGCCTAGATCCATCCTCTTTGGAAACCCCCTTCAGGTAGTTGAAAGCAGCTATCAAATCCCCCCTCACTCTTCTCTTCTGCAGACTAAACAATCCTAGTTCCCTCAGCCTCTCCCCATCAGTCATGTGCTCCAGCCCCCTAATCATTTTTGCTGTCCTCCTCTAGACTCTTTCCAATTTTTCCGAATCCAATGATATCATGCCTTGTCCAAAGTCAAGCTTTTATGTGTATTGTAAGGGTTTTGGGTCACACCACTGTAGCGGGAGGAGGTGGGTTGGTATGTCGTCAGTAGTTTGTAGGATAGCAGGTGATTAGCATAGGGAAGGGATACCCAAGGTAGAGTGTGTGTCTGTGTGGGTTGGGTCATGTACATGGTTTGCCAGCCAACACCCCCTTGTCTCTGGAGATGGTATGCACACCCCATTGCCAGGCACAGGTGGGAGTGCTGGGGAGTGTCAGTGATAGGTGGGAGCAGAGGGGGCGGGTTCAGGCTGGCAGGGAATATAGGAGGGAAGGCGGCACCACGAGGGTCAGACATGCATAGAGTGGAGTTCACAGTGAATTGCTACTATACAGTGTGAGGGAGGTTTTTACATCGCACAGCGTAGCAGGAGCGCTCATGTGCACGCAAAGGTAATATGTGGATACGTAACTAATACATTTGAAATGTGCAAAACCAGGAAAAGGAAGTACTTTGATGGAAATTGTAAATTCTGTGTGGAAAAAATAAAATTCTGCGGGGAACAAGGGCACTGGAGCCTTTGTAGAACTGGGGGGAGCATGGTGGGCAAGGCCAAAGTGGCAGAGGAATGAAAATACCACTTACATATCCTACAGAGTACAACTGTAACCTAAATAATCCAAATACAAATACACATTATACTATTTAAGGTATAATTATAGTACAAATAAACAACACAATGAGACAACTTTAGTTCTAAACATCACTGGGGTGAGGTGGAGGAGGATGTGATTTCTAGCCTGTTCCCGCCTGAACTCACAAGCTCTGCAGCAGCCCCCAGGCAGTGGTTTAGCGCTCTCTTTGCACGCCCTCCACCCCCCCCCCCCCCCCCCCCGCCCAGCCTCCCTGCTTGGCCTGGGTCCTGGCTCCAGGGACCACAGGGCTGCTCCGTCCCCTAGGCTTTGTGCGCAAGGCAGCAGCCACATGTAGTACTGCTCCTCCTGCAGGGGGCGCCCTCTCCCGCCGAGCCACCTCTGGCCAGGCTCCAAGGTCGCTGATGTCCCAGCAGTCAGGTTCCTGGCCTGGTGCACAATGCCACCTTAAGGCTTAACCTCTTCCTGCCCACGCTGCAGCCAGCGGACAGGAGGCGGCTGGGTTATGACGGTGGCCAGCAGCGGCTTGGAGGCATTAGCTGCCTTTCAGCACTGTGCGGGCAGGAAGGGACGGGAGCTGTTTCCAGCTGCGGGAGGGGGGAGGAAGGGACGAGCTCTGCAAAGACACACCCTCCTCACCGCTGCAGCTAGAAGCAGTTCCCACCCCTTCCCGCCCACACCGCACCAAAAGGCTGCTGCTGGCAAGGTTCTGATGTGAACCCTGGCAGAAATCTGGGGGGGGGGGGGCACATGACTCCATGTGCCCCCCCTCCCCCCCCCCCACACACTCTCTCTCTCTCTCTCTCTCTCTCTCTGCCCCTGTGATCATTTTTCCCACAGTGTATATGTTTCTCTTGTTAAAATGTGGGTGGGCCATGGCTCCCTGGCTCCCCCGGTTCTGGTGCTGGGGAACATTAATTCTGCACAAATTTGGCATTGGGCAGTGGTGCAGAATTCCAGCAGGAGTAACATTTTTAATAATGAAGATGATTAACCATTACTACAAACTCCCAAGGGAAGTGGTGGCTTCTCCATCTCTTGATGTCTTCAGATCAAGACTGCATGCCTTTCATGAAGGTCTGTGTTAGTCAAACAGAAGCGATTGGGCTCAATAAAAGGGGTAACTGGGTAAACTCTCTAGCCTGTGCTAGCCAGGAGGTTAGACTAAATGATCTAATGATGACTTCTGGCTTTAAAAATCTGTGAACAGTTTGAATTGTGGCTGTAAGACCAACTCAACTTTGTCAAGCAGCATAAAATTCCCTGAACTCACTCATTGCTTGATAAAATACATGTAACAATGGCACAGGAAGAATGCAGTCATGTCAAATGTACTACATCTTCATACACTCAGCCTGGGAAATTTGAGGTGCTCTTCCAGGAAACTGTGGTTGAAGAAATGAGGTTTTCAGAGAAACAAAATACTGCAGTTCTATTTTGGGAAGACCAGCACTGCAGGGACAGTGAGCTCAAAATGAGATTGCTCAGTCACACCTGAGCCGTTCGCTCTCCACCAGGGACGCCCTCCTGGCTCAGAGAAATAATGAAAGTGGTGGGGTGAGAAACTCAGTAATGTGATTAATCATGTTAATAGAATCTCAATTGATAACGGACCTTTACGGAACAATGTGGTTTTAATCCCATTTTGCAGTGGGGGAAACAGAGGAACAACTAGATTGTGTGACTTGCCCGGTATCATCATGCAGGCCTGAGCTGCTGGACATAAGGCTTTTGATACTGTCTCGCATGATCTTCTCATAAACAAACTAGGGAAATACAACCTAGATGGAGCTACTATAAAGTGGGTGCATAACTGGTTGGAAAATCGTTCCCAGAGAGTAGTTATCAGTGGTTCACAGTCATGCTGGAAGGGCATAACGAGTGGGGTCCCGCAGGGATCGGTTCTGGGTCCGGTTGTGTTCAATATCTTCATCAATGATTTAGATCAGGCAGGCACAACATACGGGCACCGGGCCGCATGTGGCCCACATGGGCTCACTGTGTGGCCCGGCCCGCAGGGGGTGAGTAGGCAAGCGGCAGGGTGGGGCAAGCCAATGGCCAGCCGGCTGGCCGGCCAGCGGGTGGGCGGGGTGGTGAAGAGGCCAGTGGCAGGCTGGGGAGTGAGGGCGAGCCAGCGGCAGGGGGCGGGGGCAGTGGCAGAAGGTAAGAGGCCAGCAGTGGGGGGTGAGTAGGCGAGCCGGCGGGGTGAGGGGATGACGAGCTGAGCGGGCGGGCAGTGGCAGCGAGGCTTTATACTTGGGGCAGGGGGGCGTGTGAGGAGGCGAGTGGCGAGTCGGTGGCTGGAGGGGAGCAAATCTCCCAGATTTTGAATCTGGGACTGTCCCCATTGGTCCTTTTTGCTGCTTGTCTCTGGGCTGGGGGTTGTCCCAATGCTGCAAAGAGGGTGTTCCCAAAGGTGCTTGCTTCTAACCCCGAGGCCCTCAGTATGTTTGCTCTTCTCTTGTTAGCCCACTTGATAAGTTTGATTGTCCTTGGTCTGGTTCCCATCCCCTCTCCAAGGGTTGCAGCTGTCTGGAGGTGCCGGCCTTCCACGTCTTCCTCATTCACACCTCATTCATTCAACAGGGCAACTGAATACAAAAAAGATCTTATTCTACTTCTAGCAAAAAGACATTTTTCTTTTACCTTAATTATACTACCTTAGGGGCCCGCTATAACATATTACCAAGGTTCAATACAGAGTCATATACAAGTTATACAAAAATGCATAATGCAGAGATTTATCAACAACTGCATTGATTGACTGCTGTGTGCAGTAATATAGTGACCCCTGGGGAGGTGAAGAGGGGTGTGATGATAGGGCCAAGTTGGGAGGGGGTGGGTCCTATTTTACTGCTGTGATCTGGTCACCCTATGCACGCTGTTTCTTTCCCCCTCTACAGGCTTCCACACACCGTCAGTGCCTTGCTAGTGTGCCATGCGCTATGAGATATCTCTTCTCTTTGTGTGTGACTGTGAGTGTTTCTCTTGTGTGTGAATTTATTCAACAAAATCTTGAGCTTCATAATGGATACCATGAGTGAAAAGAAAAAGAGAAAGAGAAAAACAGAATCAGAGCACAGAGTTTTCAACACTGAATGGACAAATAAATACTTATGTACTGTTTTCCAAAGACAAAACACCGTGCCTCGTGTGTCACGAAACGTTAGTCGTTCCGAAAGAATACAACCCTCGGCGGCACTTTGAAACTAAACATCCCAATCTCGCCAAATTGAACCCAAATGAAAAAATAATTCAAACAGCCAGTTAAGCGAAAAACCTTAGTGGAGAACAGCAAATTTTCAAGAAAGTGAACAGTGAGAACGATACGGTTACTAAAGCAAGCTTTCAAATTTCTAAGGAAATTGCTGCTGCTGGGAAATGCTTCACAGAAGGCGAGTTTTTAAAAAAGTGTCTGTTGATTGCTGTATCTGAGTTATGCCCAGAAAAGAGGGGAATATTTGAGAATGTCAGTCTATCACGCATGACTGTGCAGAGAAGAATAGCTGACATTTCTACCAATCTAAATGTAAGGGGACAGTTTTGTGGGCATGTTTTGGTTGGCTAGCTCCCAGTACCAAAAGGGGAAGGGTCTATGGGAAATCAGGTCCCTGAGGCTGACAGTCCCCAGAGGCAATGGGGAGAGGCCAGTGCTCCAGATCAGCCTGATTGACAAGGCGGGCAGGCGAATCAAGGAGTCAGGAGGCCAGGTTGGGTCCCATCCTCTGTGTAAGCTGGATTTGCCTGAGTCAGAAAAGAGTGGGGCTGAGCTAAGGAGAGGCCAGAGGCCAGAGCTGAGCTGGGCCAGGTCCAGGGGGCCAGAAAAGCAGCCCAAAGAAAGCAGACCTGCCCTGGGAGCAGAGGTGCAGCCCCAAAGCCAGAGCACAGCCCAGAGAGAGCAGACCTGCCCTGGGAGGAGAGCGGTATCAACCAGAGACAGGGGCCAGAGAAACAGCCCAGGGAGCTGGAAGCAGAGCAGCCGCTGCCATGCTGAGGCAGAGAGGAGCTGGAGCTGGGGCTGGAGCAGTCCGGAGCTGGGTGCAGTGAGCAGCTGGGGAGAACGAGGGAGACCCTGGGCAGTGGGTCCAGCACAGGGAGACGCCTCAGCCAGAAGGCCCTGCAGGCCAGACTTGGAGGGGGATCATAACCCCAACAGGGTGGGGGTGACGCTGGCAAGAAGGGTCCTGCCACTCAGAGCCTGCGAGCGTGTGGCCACCACCAGAGCAAGTGTCCAACCCACAGCACCCCTGCAGCACAGCTGGGGCCTGAGAAGGAGGCCTGGGACCTACAAGGAACAAACTGTGAACTGCCCTAACATTGCAGAGACACTGTTTGTGATGTTCCCTGCCACAGAGCGGGGTGATGTGTTTTCTTAACCTTTCCCATTTTTCCTTATTCGTTTTAAAATTAATAGTTAATTTAAATAATTTGCATTTGCTTTAAATTGTATGCAATAATCAGTGGGTCAGGGAAGCATCCAGTGCAAAGAAAGTACCCCAAAGTGGGGACACGCTAGCCCCTGACCTAGGTAACCACAGCAAGGTTGGGGATCGAGCCCCCCAGGAATCCTGGCTCAGCCTAGTTGGGGTTACAAGGACTCTGCCAGACAGGAAAGTGCAAGGGAAGTCCTTGAGGGCCGGGAGGCCTCTGGGTAAAGGGAGTGGGAGCGAGGACTCAAATCCTTCCGCTAGCCCATTTCACCAGGGTAGTGCAAAAGCCAGGAAAGTTCCCCACAATAGCAGGACTATTCCCCCGCTTACATAAGTGATCAGTTTAAGCAGATAGTCAGTGAATTCTGCTTTTACTCCCTAGCTATGGATGAAAGCACCGATTTAAAAGACACCACCCAGCTTCTTATTTTTATTAGAGGTATTGATAAAAACTTTGACATTACAGTAACTCCTCACTTAAAGTCATCCCGGTTAATGTAGATTCATTGTTACGTTGTTGATCAGTTAGGGAACATGCTCGTTTAAAGTTGTGAAATGCTCCCTTCTAACGTCGTTTGCAGGCTATCCCCACTGCCATGTGCTGCTCCCCGAGACTCCTGCCTGCCTGTTGTGTGGGTGGGAGGGGAAGAAGAGGGGGGCTAATGTCAGGGTGCCTGCTTGCTGGGTGGGGGGAAGGGGAAGAAGAGGGGGGCTAATGTTCCCCTGCTCCTGCATCTTGCTTACCCCATCTTCCATAGAGCAGGGGGGACACATGAGGGAGGGAGCTGCTACCTTAGGCAGAAGCTGCAGCTCAGGGGGCTTGCTGATCTAATTAACAAGGCAGTGTACTTCTGACCCCACTCTTGATACCTAATTGGAAATGCGCATCTCTATCTCTCAAACAAACAGACATGTGTGTCTCTGTCTCTGTCTGCCCTCCCTCCTTTCCTGCTGGCTTGTAGAGTGTGAGAGTTAACCCTTAAGGGCTCAGCCAACTGCTTAGTTCATTTAGCAGTAAGGCATTCCCTGGGATATATCCCACCCTCTGACTCCTCCACCTCAACCAAGCTTCACTATCATCATTGCTGTGTACCAGTATTTAATTGTGTGTGTGTGTGTGTGTGTGTGTGTGTGTGTGTGTGTAAAAAAAATTCCCTGGAACCTAACCCCCTCATTTACATTAATTCTTATGGGGAAATTGGATTCGTTTAACATTGTTTCACTTAAAGTCACATTTTTCAGGAACATAACTACAACATTAAGTGAGGAGTTACTGTACTGAAGAACTTGCTGGTGTGTGCTCCATGACAGGTCGCACAACTGGAAAAGAAATCTCCAGTGAAGTGATAAAGTGCATGAAGGATAAATCGGGATTAGATTTCACAAACTTGGTGGCCATTTGTACTGATGGTGCTATGTAGAAAAAATGTTGGAGCAGTTACTCTTCTTGAAGACAAATAACCAAAGATCACTGCATTATACATCAGCAGGTTTTGTGTAGCAAAGTCTTAAAATTTGAGCATGTAATGTCAGTGGTAGTTTCCATTGTAAACTACATCCGTTCTAGAGGACAAAAACATAGGACATTTCGAGCCTTTCTTGAAGGCGTAGATGCCGAGTGCAGCAACTTAATCTACCATATGAAAGTGAGGTGGTTGAGTCAAGAAAGAGTGCTCCAGCGTTTCGTTGCTTTGAAAGAGGAGGTAGCAAAATTCCTAGAAAATGGGCCAATAAAATTCCCAGAGCTTGAAAATGAGTCCTGGAATCAAGATCTCTTTTTCTTTTGTGATATTACAGCACACCTGAATGATCTCAACATTCAACTTCAGGGAAAAAATCAACTTATATTTCAAATGTGTGCAGCAGTGAAAGCTTTCAAAATGAAATTGAAACTTTTCAGAAGTCAGCTGTCAAAAGGTGAAATGTGTCACTTTCCCACTTGTGCCCAGCATATCCCTCAGCACAAACACGCTGAGTTAGGAGAAAAATACGCAAAGCGCATTAATCTTTTGACTGAAGAATTTGACAGAGGACTTACTTTGTCTAAAGAAGAAGACATTCGGTTGAAGCTGATTGAAGATGCCTTTTTTGTGGCTTCAGAGGAAGTGCCACTAGATTTGCAGTTGGAGGTTACTGAACTTCAATATTCGGCAGTTTACCAAAATAAGCACAGAGAAAGCAGCCTGCGGGACTTCTACAACAGTCTGGATAATGAAAAATACAAAAATCTTATCGAAGTTGCACTGAAAATGTTCAGCATTTTTGGAAGCACTTCCATATGTGAACAAACATTTTCCATCATGAACATGAATAAAAACAAGCAACGTTCTTCTCTGACTGACAACCATTTGGAAGACATTATGAAAATATCCACTTCAAATATGACCCCCGAATACGAGAAGCTTGTTGCCGAAAAGAGATGTAAATCTCTCATTCAATTTGCAAGGTAATTATGAAAAGTACAAATGTTTTCTTTCAATGGAACAGATGTTGTTCATTTTTCCATGATTCATAAAAAAAAATTAAAATAATTAAAATTATTGTTTGATGTAATTGAAAAATTCTTAATAAAGTATCACCCCTCCCCCCAAACCTTCCTTTTCAGCCCACAGCTGTTTCGGTGGAGCGGTGCTGGGGAGGAGGGTTTGTTTCCACGGGTCTGGGGGGTTTCAGCCCTCAGCTGTTTTCTTTGGAGTAATATGGCCCTTGCCCCTTTGAGTTGTACAGGCCTGATTTAGATAATGGCATGGAGAGTACATTTATAAAGTTTGCGGACGATACCAAGCTGGGAGGGGTTGTAAGTGCTTTGGAAGATAGGATTAAAATTCAAAATGATCTGGACAAACTGGAGAAATGGTTTGAAGTAAATAGGATGAAATTCAATAAGGACAAACACAAAGTACTCCACTTAGGAAGGCACAATCAGTTGCACACATACAAAATGGGAAATGACTGCCTAGGAAGGAGTACTGCGGAAAGGAATCTGGGGGTCATGATCACAAGTTAAATATGAGTCAACAGTGTAACGCTGGTGCAAAAAAAGCAAACATCATTCTGGGATGTATTAGCAGGAGTATTGTAAGCAAGACACGAGAAGTAATTCTTCCGCTCTACTCTGCACTGATTAGGCCTCAACTGGATTAGACCTCAATTGTGTCCAGTTCTGGGCACCACATTTCAGGAAAGATGTGGACAAATTGGAGAAAGTCCAGAGAAGAGCAACAAAAATGATTAAAGGTCTAGAAAACATGACCTATGAGGGAAGATTGAAAAAATTGGGTTTGTTTAGTCTGGAGAAGAGAAGACTGAGAGGGGACATAACAGTTTTCAAATACATAAAAGGTTATTACAAGGAGAAGGGAGAAAAATTGTTCTTCTTAACCTCTGAGGATAGGACAAAAAGCAATGGGCTTAAACTGCAGCAAGGGTGGTTTAGGTTGGACATTAGGAAAAAACTTCCTGTCAGCGTGGTTAAGCACTGGAATAAATTGCCTAGAGAGCTGGTGGAATCTCCATCATTGGGGATTTTTAAGAGCAGGTTGGACAAACACCTGTCCAGGATGGTCTAGATAATACTTAGTCCTGCCTTGAGTGCAGGGGACTGGACTAGATGACCTCTCGAGGTCCCTTCCAGTTCTATGATTCATTGAGCATTTAAGCACCACGGTGTCCATTAGTAGAAATCCTCAAAGCAGGATTTTTTTCAGTGCTCCCTGCAATTTCTTGGTTTCTATCCCTACCTGTACATCTCCACCGCAGTCCATATGGAACACTCCTCCCACCCCCCACTGATTTTACTTCCTTCATGTGCCCACTGCTGATGCCTCTCCTTGCATCTGCCATCTTCCAGCCCAAAAAGGACCAGAGGAGACACTCCTTGCCACTCATATGCTGCTGTCTAACTCCGCTAACCCACTGCCACTTTGGGAAGCAAAAGCTTAGCCTTGCCGCATTCTCCACTTGTAGGACGCAATGTTCCTGCTTCTTCCTTAGCGGGGCCCCATTGTGGTAGACTCTCAGCATCCACCTAGGGAGACACCGCTCCAACCCAAAGAGTATCCGCTATAAATAGAAGACAATAGCAGTAGCATTATTCCCACTTATAGATGGTAAACTGAGGCACAGGGTAGATCAAATGAGTTGCCCAAGGTCACACCAGAAATCTGTAGCAGAGCCAGGGATTGACCCCCCCCACATCTCCTGAGTCCCAGTCCGGTGCATTATCCCCAAGCCCAGTCTCACCAGCGAAAGCAGCTCTGTTTTGCCCACAGCAGGATCTCTTTGGTGTACAGTCAGGCGTCACTCAGAGCAACATGTGAATGATTTGGGAGATAACGGACCACTAAACTGTTGGTTTGATGTCTCTATCTATCCAGTTACTTATATGGCCCTTATCATGGTGTCCTCTGAGTGCCCCAGTTTCATGAATGGCTTTTCATCCTCACAGGCTGGTGGTAGGGAAATACTAGCCCCACTTTACAGATGGGGAAACAGCTTCTCCAGCATCACACAGGGCATCTGTGGCTAAGCCAAGAAACAAAGCCAGGTTTCTTGAATTCCCAGCCAGTACCCTGTCTACTAGGCAATGCTTTCTACACTGCCAAAGCGCTGTCCCTTCACGCATCAGGGGTGAGGAGATTGCTCGGGGTACATGTGGGTCTGACTATCGCAGCCCATGCGGCTCTTGTGCTGTGGATGTGCAAGGGTCAGTCCCCAGGGCTGTCAATCCAGAACCGTGGATAAATCTAACGGAACCCCTCCAAAGCCACCCGATCCCCAGTCAGTCGAGCCCCACAGACAAGTCCAGCCTTGCTCCAGGGAACAGTCAGAGTGCACAGCACTAGACAACTGTGGGTCAGACTGAGAGCAGAAAAGGCAAGTTACATCCCAACGTCACATGTGACATCAAAGCAGCTGATGTGCTGTGCTAGGCAAATTAACTCTACCGCAAATGCGAGGCCTAACCACAATGTGTTGTTAGTGTGGGGTGTGGGAATAATCTGAAGTTTCCCCTTCTTGCAAGCCATGTGCATGAGGCAGGCTGAATTGCTGCTTGCGGCTCCTCTCAGAGCTGGATTAAGGTTTACATGTGGCCTTGAGCAAACAAACCCGGGCTCAGGGGGAGCTGGGGTTGTGAAATGTGGGGAGCCCTCTCGAAAGGCTGCCCCCCCCCAGCATGCTCTTGTCTTTTGGGGGAGGGGTGGGGATGGTGGGGGGGGGGGTCACAAAATCCAGAGACCGCTTTTGAAACAGGGTCCCAAACCCAACTGTGGGATTCTGCGGCCAAGGGGAGGGGGGAAAGGGAGGATATGCTGCCTCTGATGCTAGGACCCCTTAGGAAACATGGAGATCCACCTGTGTCTATGCGAGTGGGTGATGTAGTCACTAAAGGCTAGATTCAGGGCCTGATCCAGCAGGAATGCACCTTACCCATGCAAAAGACAGCTGAGGGCAAGCAGGTTGGGAATTTTTAGGGCTGGTTGCCCTGGGTTCATCCCCTCTAGGACACCAGATACCCAGGGGTTTGTGCATTCACATGGGATACAGGAGATCCTGGTTTGAGTCTCCACTTTGCCTGATTTGGATCAGGAATTTGTGCCTAGGTCTCATCCACTCCAGCGAAGTGCCCTGACCACTAAGCTGCTGGGTGTTCTGGGGTGGGCTCTCTCCTGTTTCATTTGATGTGAAATGCTCAATCATTGGCTGAGGGGCTTGGCCCACGTGGCAGGTGGGTGCCCTGCTCACTGGTTACAAGGGATGGTGGGCTCTCTCTCTCAGTGGTGTGTGCTTGCAGGGAAGGGCTGCCCTGGATTCGGCACCTAACTGCAGAAGAGGCTCACGGCTGAGAATCCCAAGGGGAGTGAGCTGCACAGGGCCCAGCTCAGTGGGAGTCAGGCACTGAAGTGGCTGTGTGGATCAGGGCCCTAAGCCCCACCCCTTTCCTCTGTATTTCACTCCTGGCTAACTCCCTTCGCTTGCTGGCTTCTGAACGTCACCGTCTCAGGTGCTTAACTGTCCCCACGCGATGCCTGGGGAGCCTAGGTGGGTGCCTAACTCAGGGCTGTGAATTCCATTGCAGTGCCTACATTCCCTTTGTCGCCTAGCGCCGGGGGCTCAATCCAACTGCCGCGGGCGGAGTCTCTCTGTTGAACCTCACGGGAGATGGAGTCCAATCACCTTTGGAAACATGAGGCTCTAAACCTGCTCGTTTTTGGGGCTTAGCGGGGGGTGGAGTCACAACGTGCAAGGCCTCTCTGGGTCCAGGGGGGATTTTGTAACTTTACACACAATATTGCTATGCACATTTCACCATCATATCACTGACCAGTGAATTATTAGTTTTCAAATGGTATCTCCCAAGGCATATTTTGTACAAAGCTCATTGTAATAGCGCGTAGGGTGGGAATACAGGGGTGCATTCCATCACAGAGGATTAATGTCTGGGAAATGCTTTGAGATCCTCCATTGAAAGGGGCTGTATGAAGTGCAAATCTTGGGCCATGTAGGACTTCACAGGTGTTGCTAGTCTTCACTTTATATCCACTTGAAACTTGATGGAGACAGTGGGCAGATCACCTGGCTCCAAATGAACAGGGCTAGGGATTGCTGAGCATTTCTGATCCCATCCAACAGATACTGTTCTGAGCAGACTCCTGAGTATGTGTAATGAGCACTCTCTTGAGCCAGCTCTAGTCCTAATGTATCAGTAAGGCTACGATTGAATCATGGGTATTTTTAGTAAAAGTCATAGACAGGACACAGGCAATAAAAAAAAATCACAGCCCGTGATCTGTCCATGATTTATACCATAAATTCCCCTAATTTAATCTTAGGGGGAGGAGCACTGCCGGGGGTGCGGGGGGAGGAGCCCACGACACCAGAGGCATGGGGCGGGGGAAACCCTGGGAGGCCAGCAGCTGCTCTGGCCACCCCAGGATTGCTACTGGGAACTGCTGAGCTGCAGCTGCTCCCGCTGCCCCCAGGACCACTGCTCAGGTGGTCCCTGGGCCAGCCGCATCAGCTGCTTCTCGGGCGGTCCCCAGGGCCAGCTTCCAGGGGCCACCAGAGCATCGGCCAGTGCAGCTGGCCCCAGGGCCGGGCCACTCCAGCAGTGACCACTGTGGCTGTCCCCAGGGCCGCCTGAGCAGCTAGCCCTGGAGCCACCTGCTTGGGTGGCCCTGGGGTCAGCCACACTGGCTGCTGCAGAAGTCACTGAGGTCGCAGGAAGTTACAGAATCCGTGACTTCCGCGACCTCCATGACAAACACCCTATGTATCGGTATTGTTTCTGATGGTGGAAGAGATGTTTTACTGGATACGTTCAACTGACAACTTTGACTCTACCCTCCTGCCCCAACCTTTGGAAAGGTTTGAAATCTGAACCCAGACCTAGACATGAATTTTGCATCTACCACCTATCGCTGTAATGGGGAGAACCAAACCAAACACAGCTGAATTTTAAGGTATAAAAAATGTGGATTCTATTCCCTTCAGGGTCTTGTACTGCACTCACCACTTTCCAGTGGTGTACTAAGTACCGTGACTGACAGCTGTCACACATGGTTTCTTCTTTCTCTCCTCCTCTTCCCCGGGTGAATTGTGTGTGCAGTGTAATGGTTTGGTAGGATTCCATGGTATGGTTTTCCTTATATTCAGTGCTATCTCTAGACGGGTGAGGGCAGGTTGAAGACATGTACTTTGTCCTTGGAGAGGAAGGTTTGCGATGGTCCTTAGTCCCTGGGGGAGTTTGTTCCACAGTCCCAGCCCACCCCCCGAGAAAGCTCTGTCTCCTGCACAGACAAGCTTTACCCTTATTGTAGAAAGTACCTGAACAGCAGAGCTGTCAACCAGAGTCTTCGTCCTGGAGCTTTTAGATACCCTGGGCCCAGGCCACTGAGCACCTGAAGATAAGGACCCAGGGCTTGATTCAATGTTCGTTGGGAAGCCGGAGTAGCCAGGGAAGGACAGCACTGATGGGCTCGTGGTAGCCCATGTTGTTGCTGAGGTTAGGTCGTAAGGGTTGATCGCTTCGTGCCCTGATATATTATTGCTGAATCCATATTTTGCCGCATGAGCTCATTTCTATACATAAGAGAAGTTGATAATAGATGACACTGAGCCTTGGCAACTCATCAGAGAGAGTATGCAAAACAAAGCAGATGTTTTCCTTTCTTTATGATCTTAAACGGAAAGAAGTGGCCACCTACTCCATCCACTGGGACCCAATGTGCAACTGCTAGCTACCACAATCTTGTCACGGCTTCCAGTCTCATTTCAAAACATTCTGGTCCTCGCCTTTTCCTTGTGTAGTAAACTTGACTTATTCTAAGTCAGTGGGTTCATGTTCCAGCTGCTTTCTGGTCTACTGGTTTCCCCCCCTCTTTATTCTTTTAACTTCTTCCAATCATTGTGCAAGCCAAGCTTTTGTTTCTGTAGGGCCAAATCCTCAGCTGGTGTAAACAATGTGGATTTGCAGCAGCTGAGATTCTAGCCCACAGAGTTGATTTGAAACTTTACAAGAACCACAGCCCTAAACCCTGTGTGAAAGTGGTGTCCATCATCCACACGCTCCATCTACTTCAGGCCAGATCCTCAAGCCAAAAATGTAGAATGCTTTAAAGCATGTGTTTCCACGCTCCAGGGGAATTACAGCTTGAACTCTGCTTCTTCCACTGGGCCGGCAGATATTGATTCACCAGTGAATTTCCTTTAGAATAACATTACAATCGCCCCTCCCTTAAAACACTGTCGCACTACAACAAACATTGCTGTTCCACTGAGTCTGTTGTGTTTTATTTACCACTTTTTGCATACACACACTGGTGCATACATGTGTAACTGTGGCAAATTGCCAGCACTACTATGATGGGTCCCGCACTTTCTCTTCTTGGGGGGGGGGCGCGTTTCAGGGTGCCATTTCTTGCCCCTGAACTGGGGTAACAGCTATCCTACTAGTATCCCAGGGAAGGGGAGTGGAGAGGGAGGGACCCGGGCCCACCCTCTACTCCGGGTCCCAGCCCAGGGGCCCTATGATAGCAGGTGAACCACTTGTACTAGTGATTCTTTCCCCTGAGCTACTTCCCTCTCCTGACCTTCAGCTTGTGGGGCTTCCTGCCTTCCCTCTGCACAAGCCAGGTGTCCCTTTACCTAGGATCTTGGTCTTCTTAGCCCGCTGCAGCACTTCTCAAAACTCTCCTCCGCTTTCCTCCGAACTGCTCTTTGTTCCACCACCAATCCACTCTGCTTCACTCCTCCAAACTGCTCTCTGCTCCACCACCAAACCACTCTGATTCAACTCCTCCAAACTCCTCCTCACTCTGCTCCAACTCCTCCTCTGGCTGATTGAAGCAGGGGGATTTTATCAGGTGACTGGCTTCAGGTGCTCTAATTGGTTTCAGGTGCTTTTAATTAATCTACAGGGAATAAGGCTTCTCCTCATCCTAGATCACTCTCCTGCTGCCTTCTGGCCATGCTGTATCACAGTAACCCACACATCTCCTGGGTGTGGTGTTCTTCAGGGGGGAAGAGAGAGGCTCATGCACTAAGCTCTAGTGATCCCAGGTTCGATCCTGCCTGTCGATGTCCGGAGTCTGTCGGTGTTACACATGCATACATATGCTCACTGACTCAGGCCTTGCTTCAGCAAAGCAATTAAGCACATGCTTAACCTTCAGCACATGAACAGTCCCATTGACTATGTGTACAAGTTGCCTCCTAGAAAAGTTCAGCAAGTACGTAAGAATGGGTGTTGCAAAGAGGCCTGCTGAAAAATCAGTGGGCCTGGGGCAGCAAAATTCCCTCAGGTTACTTGAAAATCTCAGCGTAGGTGCTTTGTTGGGCTGGGGCTTCACTTGGTTGAAGCAGCAACATTTTCTCATACATTTGTTTCCCGCCAGCTTACAAATGGAAGTGGGTTGAGTTAAATGCAGAGAACAGAACTTTAGGGAGCTGGGATCTGAACTTTGCAGATGACCCCTAGCTTTATAAAGCACTGAACCAGAAGCCTTGGTTAGAAAACTCCTGACAGTTGGAAAATTTGGCTCTGGGCTGCAGCTCCCTGTGCCTAGGTGAAAGATCTGACTTGTCAGGAGAGAGAGATTGCATCAAGGGTGCCTGTTACTAAAAAATGAGCTGCTCTGCCAGTTTGTGGTGTGCTTTGGCCAGACTGCAGAGGCAATCAGGCTTCCTGTTGCTGGCAGAGGATGAAAGATTATAGACACGTTTTCAAAATGAGAGCAGGAAGGGGAAAAGTGCAGAAGATTCTGGGGGTTTTCTTTTTGAAGGGCATGTCTGGGCCTGTTCATTCTAGAGGGAAGATGCAGGGGAGACATGAAAGCTGCCTCCAGGCATGTAGAAGGGATTTGATCCAGAGGACCAGACTCGCTTCCTTTCCCATTAGGCGGTGGAGGGAGACTAGGTGCAGCAGGGAGAAATGAGGTTAAGCATTAGAAGATGTAGCATCACGTCATCAAGGGACATGGCTGATTGGCTAAGCATGAGATCTGTGGTGTACAGGCCCATTGGTACAGAGTCAACACGGGGGAGGGATAGCTCAGTGGTTTGAGCATTGGCCTGCTAAACCCAGGGTTGTGAGTTCAATCCTTGAGGGGGCCATTTAGAGATCTGGGGCAAAAATTGGGGATTGGTCCTGCTTTGAGCAGGGGGTTGGACTAGATGACCTCCTAAGGTATCCAACCCTGATATTCTATGAACAGGCCAATGCTGAACACTTTGGCAAACCTTACCCTGAGCAATTTGCCTGGAGTCACACTGGAAGTCTGTGGCAGAGCTAGGCCTTGAACCCAGCTTGGCTCAGGTGCTGCCCACTTCCCATGTGGCCTCAGGCTGGTCAGCAGCAGACTTTCTGAGGCGCTCAGCACTGGCCTGTTGACTTAAACAGATGCAGAATTAGGCCGGTGCTGAGGCTTTCTGAACAAGCCACCTTTAGTCTCTGTGCTTCTGTTCCTAATCTGGAGAATGGGGATATTCCTTCCTTCCCTCCCAGGCACATGGTTAGAGAGAATTAACTGAAGGTGTGTGATGTCCTGAGACACAGTGGTGAAGGGGGCTGGATAAATTGACTGTATGTCGTTCAGAGAGAACCTTCAAACCCCACATTCCCTCTGCGTGGAGATTAAAGACTTCTCAGGAGCATAGGGATCTGCCCCTCTCCATAGATCCTCTCCCAGCACTGTTATGCAGTATGCAATGTTGGCCTGACTCCCTCATAGGGCAGCCATGGCTGTGTTTCAGCGGCAAAGTGAGTTCTGTAGCTATAGAAGATCTAGAACACTCTGGGATTCTCTGCAATGAAGAGATTCTGGTGAATGCGAGTCTTTATTGTGTGTTTATATTGGAGCAATTCAGCAATGGAACAAGCTACCAAGAGATGCCACAATATCCCTCTCTTGAGTATTACTCAAACCAGACAACCTAACAAAATAGGCTTCCCGATACAGGAATGGGTCTCTGAACACTGTTCTTGTAGCAAGGAGACATCAGCCTGACATTTCATTTTGCTCTCCCCTTTCTATCCAGTTCCCACTCACCGTCTTCTCGTGACCTTTTCTTTAGCGACAAACCTATTGTGTAGATCAGGGGTCTCAAACATGCGGCTTGCCATAGGCGCCGACGCCACCGGCAGCCAAACTCCCCTCCCCACCCAGCCTCCCAAGCATGCTGCGTCCCTGCTCCTCCGCCTACCTCCCAGTGCTTCCCGTCGCCAAACAGCTGTTTGGCGGTGCTTAAGACTTTCCAGGAGGGAGTGGGGGAGGAGCAGAGATGCAGCGTGCTCAGGGGAGGAGGCGGAGAAGAGGCGGGACTGGTGCGGGGATTTGGGGAAGAGGTTGGAATAGGGGCAGGGAGGGGGCGGAGTTGGGGCGAGGACTTTGGGGAAGGGGTTGGAATGGGGGCAGGACCTCATGGAAGGGGTGGAGTGGGGGGAGGCTTTAACCAAAGTAATTTTAAAAGTAAATGCATGTTTTGTCATTCAAGTGAGGTGCATTACTGAGTGTTTATATTTTATTAAAACCCCTCTTCACATTACAGTGTTTAAAAAGTTAATACATGTACTTTTAATAGCAGACTATATTACTCTTCATTTTTGACTATACTTTTCTATCGTTGTATGAAAATGTTTCAGTAATGTGGCCTAGGGCCAATATACTAGTCCTCATGTGGCCCTCGTGGTGATTTGAGTTTGAGATCCCCGGTGTAGATCTTAATTACAGTCACTAGGGGTCGGACGTTTATGTGCCATATTAATATGATACAGTATACTTATATATATTGCAACTACATGGAAAGATCATTATGAAGGTTGCATGGTCATGCAAGCAATAGTTAGGAGAGTGCAAAATTTAGGTTGCCTGCATTGAAGGGACAGGTGTGCAGAAAGGAGTACAGCAAAGGGCTGGCCCCTGGTTCTGTCACCAGATCCATTGCTGGGTCCTGTCTCCCCTCCTCCCATTGCCCATTTTCATACCGCTGGGATGGGGTTCTTCCTGTCAAAATGTGGTTGTGTCATGTTTGCTTGGGACAGCTGCTGTGGGATCCCCACAGCCTCCTCTGGTGTTTCTGGTACAAAATGCAGATCTGAATTACAAAGCACCCCCAGAGAAGGCCCTGCTTCAAGTACAGCTCTGCTTTGATGAGTGACTATGGAAAAATGGCACCTTCAGACTCAGTAGATTCTTTGTGCACAGGAGTTACATCAGCTCACTTTAGTGCCTACAGTATGTTTATGCCGTTTAGCCCGGAGGAGCCAGCAGAGCTGAGTGAGCGAGCTGGGTTCTATTCTTTCTCGAACGTCATCCACAGAACTTTAATACATTCCAAACAGTTACATCTGTTACAACCCCACGATCAGTAGCGCAGCCAGGTTCGGAGCGCAGGGGGAGCGGCACTATAAAAAGGCGCCTCCACCTGTATTCACCCGGCGGCGGTCCGGGTCTTCAGCGGCGCTTCAGTGGCGGGTCCTCACTCACTCCGGGTCTTGGTGGTACCGCCGCCGAAATGCCGCCGAAGACCCGGAGCGCCGCCGGGTGAGTGCAAGAAGCGGCGCTTAAAAAGAAGCGGCGCCTTTTTTTAGCGCTGCTAAAAAAAGGCGCTGCTTCCTTTTTAAGGCGCCGCTCCCCCTGCTCCCCCCTGGCTACACTACTGCCCACGATCCCCCAGTTATAATCCTCACCCTAGCCCCTTCAAAGCAATGTGGCTTCACCCATGTCACTGGAGACATAATGAGAAGACCATTAAGTTGCACAGATGCCTAATGAGGACTGCAGGATCTTTACCCCGGTGATGATGCCTGAGAGGAAAGAACCTGGCTTGGTTCTCAGAAGCCAGGCAGGCACTAAGGAAAACCACACCACCGTTTTAGCTGAAAACTGGGAACCTTGCTATGGTAATACCTGAGAAGCAATAGCGCAGAACCCCATGATGCCCATTGCAAAGAGTCACTTTTCAGAGCAGGGCTGCACTTGAAAATTTGTCTCTAATTTGACAAGTCGTCATATAATAGGGTCCCTTTTTACTAAATAGTCCTGCTTTCTATGGAGGCTGAAAGTCAGATCTGACGCCTTTCCAGAAATGATTGGTTTGTAAAGAATTTTTGTTGGCACCCAGCAAATCTTTTAATTTTTATTATTAAAATCAAGGCCAGTTCTATTACCGAAATCACATCCTATGTTGATCTGTCTGCATCGTGTTTGTTCTCCAAAAGCATCATCCAAATGATAGTTTGACAAAGGAACGCTGATGGAAAGTCAAGAGTTTCTGTTGACGGCAGTGGCGTAGCCAGGTTTAGAGTACGGGGGAGCGGAGCTAAAAAAAGGCACCGGGAGCAAAAAGCATTGGGAGAAAAAAAAGGCACTGGGAGCACACAAAAAAAGCTCCGTTCTGGCTGCAGGGTAGGAGCAAAAGGCATCGGAGCACAAAAATGGCGCCGCTTCTGCTCATTGGGGGAGTGGCCGCTCCCGCCCCCGGCTATGCTACTGGTTGACGGCAACTGGGCCATGGGACAGAATATTGTTTTGTTTTCACATGCGCGTTGGTGTTAATCTGGAGTTGCTGCACTGTGGCCTCTGGAGTCATATAGGTTACATTTGGCCATAGTTCTGGCCTCTTCTGAAACTGTATTCCCAATAATATTGTTGCTGCTTTGGCCCAAACAGTTAGCCAGTATCTGGGGCCTTGTAGAGTTGTTTCTCTAAGGAGGGGAAATCAGTGATAGGAGTTAAATCTGTTCTTGGTGTAATCTTGTTTGTTTACAAAGCATGTGCACAAAGTCCTGTGTCCCAGAACACAGCGGAGTGCTCAGAAATCCCCAGGTCTGCCACTCCAGGGAGCTCCGTGCTCATGGAGCCCTGTCCCTTGGCATCCTCTTAGGGTAACACTCACAATTCCTTCTGCTGATTTTCCCTTTGCAACACACGTGCTGCACCCAACATCCAAGCCCCTGCACTTGCAGGCCAGGGTAACCCCTGTTAGTCTACCTGCATTAGCTCTGGCCTGCCAGACAGCCTATTGCCTGGGGTGGTCATCACCATTATCTGCAGCTGTTTTTATTACATGAAGGAGCTTGATTGCATATCATGATCAATAGAATTGAAGCCAGAGGGCCCATGTTTCCTGGGACTGTTATTGAGGGAACATCAAGGAAATGGGGAATAGGGCAGTCAGGCTGGAAACAACTCAGCCACAGGGACAGAGCAGTCCACAGGATTTAGTAAAGTTCTACTTGTTCAACTGCACTTGCATTCAGCATCTCTCTTTGTGAACGAAACAGATTGCTCCTTCTCTTGAGCCTGGAAGAGGATGTTTGACACCCATTGGCTGTAATGGGGTCTGTGATTGTCTTGGGGTCTAAGACCACTCCCTGATGACAGCCATTAACATCTGTCAACATAAGAATATTCACCATTGTCCCTAGTACTTTCCTCCAAAGGACAAACCATGACTGGGTGATTGTGCAAATATCACCCTTGCTGCAGGAATACAGGATTGATGTCAAAACCTTGAGGGGGTAGATTGTGTTCTCAGTTCCACTAATCCAAAGCGACTCCACTGACTTCAGGAAAGACATGTATGCAGTGTTGTTATAGCTGTGTTGGTCCCAGGATATTAGAGAGACAAGGTGGGGGAGGGAATATCTTTTATTGGATCAACTTCTGTTGGTGAGAGAGACAAGCTTTCGAGCTACACAGAGGTCTTCTTCAGGTCTGGGGAAGGTACTTCCAGCCTCACAGCTACATGCAAGATGTAAAGACATTCAAGCCTGTATGCCATGGACCTGACAGCAAAACCTGGCCCATTGTGTATGGAAACAGGCAGGTCCCAACATGCTATAGCATATAAACACACAGGACATGTCCCACCCCTCCCCCTCAGGGGTTTGCCTTTATTGTTAAGTGAAATAGCAACATGGCGACACCTCAGCGCAAACATTCTTTTTGTTTTACTCTGCCTAGGGATTTTCCCTTCAGAACTTCTCTGTTCCTATCCCTAGTTTCCTGTCATGCAAACTCTTTTCAGCTCAGTGTTGGTGAGCGTAGAACCCCTTCAGTCTGACCTCAGTACACAGAGTAGAACTGGGGAGGAAATGTTTTTGAATATATATTTATTGTCCCAAACTGGGACAACAGGTCAAAATGTCAAATTTTCACAAAACATTTTTTTGTTTTAGGTCAATTGAAATGCTTTGGTTCAATAATTTTGAAACATTCCATTTCAATTTTGTTTTTCAGTCTAATTCACTTACATTTTAAAACAAAGTAATTCTGTTTGCCATGAGTGTAGGGGACTGGACTCGATGACCCTTCGAGGTCTCTTCCAGTCCTACGATTCTATGATTTTGTATTGGAATTTTTCTTTTTGAAAATCCCAAAACAAATCCTGAACAAATTCTAAACTTTTCCACCCCCCAAAACTGTTTTGATTTGGGAGATTCGTTGTAACCAAACTTGTTAAGTGAACAGTCGGGATTTTGACAAATTGGCATGGTTAGTCAAAAAATTCCCTACCAGCTTGAATGTAGACTACATTCAGTGACTAAGGGTATGTCTACACTACGAGACTAGTTCGATTTTTCTTAAACCGAACTTGCGAAACCGATATTGCAAAGTCGATCATGCGAATCCACATGAAGGACCTTAATTCGAATTTGTGAGTGCACAGTAACGGGGCAAGCGTCGACATTGCAAGCACTGTGGGTAGCTATCCCACAGTTCCCGCAGTCCCCGCTGCCCACTGGAATTCTGGGTGTAGCCCCCAGTGCCTTCTGGGGCCAAAAATGTGTCGAGGGTGGTTATAGGTAAATGTCGTCACTCGACCCACACTCCCGCCCTCCCTACGTGAAAGCGCTGGCGGGCAATTAATTCTCGCCCTTTTACGGTGATTGACAGCTTGGACGCCACAGGACAGCGAGCATGGAGCCCTCCGCGATTATCGCTGCTGTTCTGTCCGTTGTCAACACCTCGCGCCTTATCATCCACCTTTTCCAGAGGCAGATGCAGAGAAATCGGGTGAAGAGGCAACGGAAGCTCTGGGAGGACATGAACTCTGAGAGGGGCACAGACCTCTCGCAAAGCACGGGACACCGGCCCGTAGAAATCATGGTGGCAATGGGGCACATTGATCCTGTGGAACGGCGATTCTGGGCAAGGGAAACAAGCACTGACTGGTGGGACCGCATAGTGCTGCAGGTCTGGGATGAATCCCAGTGGCTACGAAACTTTCGGATGCGTAAGGGCACTTTCCTGGAACTTTGTGAGTTGCTGTCCCCTGCCCTGAAGCGCCAGGACACCCGGATGCGAGCAGCCCTGACTATCCAGAAGTGAGTGGCCATAGCCCGGTGGAAGCTTGCAACTCCTGACAGCTACCGGTCAGTCGCGAACCAATTTGGAGTGGGCAAGTCTACCGTGGGGGTTGCTGTGATGCAGGTAGCCCATGCAATCGTTGACCTGCTGCTCTCAAAGGTAGTGACCCTTGGAGACGTGCAGGTGATCATAGATGGCTTTTCCGCTATGGGATTCCCAAACTGCGGCGGGGCTATTGATGGGACACACATCCCTATCCTGGGACCGGACCACCAGGGCAGCCAGTACATTAACCGAAAGGGCTATTTTTCTATGGTACTGCAAGCACTAGTGGACCACAAAGGACGTTTTACCAACATCAATGTCGGATGGCCGGGCAAGGTTCATGATGCTAGTGTTTTCAAAAACTCTGGTCTCTTTAGACGGCTGCAACAGGGTGTTTATTTCCCGGACCGCAAAATAACTGTTGGGGATGTGGAGATGCCTATAGTGATTCTCGGGGACCCTGCCTACCCGCTAATGCCCTGGCTCATGAAGCCATACACGGGAGCCCTGGACACTGAAAAGGAGCTCTTCAACTACCGGCTGAGCAAGTGCAGAATGGTGGTGGAGTGTGCCTTTGGCCGTCTGAAGGGTCGTTGGAGAAGCTTACTTACTCGCTCCGATCTCAGCCAAACAAATATCCCCATTGTGATTGCAGCGTGCTGTGTGCTCCACAATTTCTATGAGAGCAAGGGGGAAACATTTATGGCGGGATGGGAGGTTGAGGCAAATCGCCTGGATGCTGATTACGCACAGCCGGACACCAGGGCGATTAGAAGATCACAACGGGACGCGCTGCGCATCCGGGAAGCTTTGAAAGCTACCTTCCAGAGCGAGCGGGGTAACCAGTGACTGTTACGCTTGTTTAAACAGAAGCTGAACCTGCCCCCGTTTCTTTACCCAGTTTCTGTTGCCTATCCTCTCCAATTACCAACCCCCTTCCCCCCCTTCATTCAACGCTTTAAAAGTATAATAAAGGAAACATTGTTTATTTAAACCATCTCTATTACTGGTTTCTCAGTTAAGGGTTTAACCTGGGACGCATACCGCGGTTGGGGAGCGGGTGGAGTGTTGGAAAGTACGCTTCCAAGCTCGGGGAATTACATGCTCCTGCTCCCAGAGCAGTACGAAGTGCTGGACTGCTTGTTTCAAGGGAGCCATCAACCCCTCCTATTCGCAACTGTGTGTGGTGGGGCCTTTCTGACTTTTTGGACATGGATTGCGGCCACAGATCCCCTGCTGCATGGATCTGTCATGCAGGCTATCCCCGGCCGCAAAAGATCTGCTGCCACCCTCCCCCACCAGAAAGTCACAGCCCCCCCCCCCCCCAAGAGAACAAGACAACCCCCTCCCAGAATGACAAGTGTGCCCAGTGCATGCAATGTGAGTGACTTTCTGTTGATCCTTTCCCCCTGTCTGTACCCTGGTTCAGGCGCCTGACGTCGCTAATAACAAACCCCCTTACCCACTCCCCCAAAACCAAACCGTCCTGTGAAAGAAAGTCAGGGGAACAGCACTGTGCAAAACAATCATTTTTATTAAGGGGAGCATATTTTCTAGATGATACCTGGGCAGGGAACTGTTGTGGGGTGCGGTTGGAGGGAGGGAAAGGACCCATCTACAGTTGGAAATGAGAGCCTTCTGCTACTGGAGCAGTCTGCAGGGGTGGAGTGATTATTTCCACGGCCCCTGCCTCCCCTCGTTCTAGTGACTTTGGGTGAGTAGAGGATTGGACTTTGTGGCGGGGGAGGGCGGTTGGAAATTACATAGAGAGGTGCTCTTTCCTCCTGTCTCCTGTCCTGGAGAATGTCTACCAGGCGCCGGAGCGTGTCAGTTTGCTCCCTCATTAGTCCCAGCAGCGTTTGAGTCGCCTGCTGGTCTTCCTGCCGCCACCTGTCCTCGCGAGCTTCAGCCCTCTGCTCCCGTTCGCTGACTGCTTGCTTGGACCTTGAGACGTCCTCTCTCCACTGTGCCGCCTCCTTTCGGGAACAGACCATCAATTCGGAGAACATGTCGTCCCGGGTTCTCTTTTTGCACCGCCTGATCAGCGCAAGCCTCTGGGAGGGTGATCCACGGGTAGGGCGGGAGACACTCGCAGCTGTGGGATGAGAGAAAGGGAGTGAATTCCTCAGAAAGATACTTTTTCCCGAACAATGCCTATACTCTTTCCCTGTGAATAGGACCAAGCACAGTACCTATCACATGTCCACTTACTACAAGGTCAAATATTATGTCTTTATCCTGAGTGTCCGGGGTCCCGGTGTACAGATCCCAGAAGCCTTGCAGAACACTGGAAATCTGCTCTCTGGAAACCATGGTAAGCTGATGAGTTTGGACTGCTGAGAGATTACTTCACAGCAGTGCTCTACTCCCATGTTTCAATCACTGTTCCTGGTGGCGGCCAGTTCCTGCTGCTGTCCAAACCGGTCATCTACAGCGGCTCGCCAGTCCTTTACCCCTCCTCCGCGTGGCTGCTCCCGGGAACTGAAAGTGCCTGCGAACCGCTCTGCTTGAACGGCTCGCCTACCCTTCCCCCCCTCTGCGTGGCCGCTCCCAGGAACTCTCCCTGCCCGCGCACCGCCAAGTTCGAATGGTTAGGTTCCCAACTCCCTCCCCCCCCGCGTGGATGGAAACTGCTGGGTGTCTTTCTTTAAAGGGAAAATGAAGCATTCACTATACTAAAGAAACCACTCATTCAAACCAGGGCACCATGACTGATATCACTCTGATGAGGATTACGGAGACAGAGAAAGAGTGCATGCTGCGTCAATGCCAGCAAACCCCGGGGCCGTATGCAGCCATGCTATGCAAGGGAATGATACCAGAGTACCTGCAGCTTGCATGGCGCGGGAAAGTATCCTACCATGGAGGAGACAATAAGGCCGCTCTCCCTGCGAACCGGATACAAAAGCTCTCACTGTACCTCCAGGAGAGCTTCGCGGAGATCTCCGATGTGGATTTCTCCTCTATCCCCATACATATTGACAGACTTTTCGAGTAGTTGCACTGGAAAGCGACTCAAAGCTGAAGCGCCTAAGGCCAATTAAGCAATACAAACACAGTGCTTATACACCATGCCTATTGTATTCCAAATAAATGTTTAAAACACTGACCTGCTGATCCTTCACCTGATTCCTGGTCAGGAATGCTGCCTTGGGAGGGTTCGTAGGGGAGCTCAGTCAGGGTGATGAATAGATCCTGGCTGTCAGGGAAATCAGCATTGAAAGCGCTGTCGACTGCCTCGTCCTCCTCCTCTCCTTCCTCATCTTCACCATCCGCGAAAACCTCCGACGACGTGGCCGTAGATAAGACCCCGTCGGAGTCCACGGACACTGGTGGGGTAGTGGTGGCAGCACCACCGAGCATAGCATGCAGTGTCTCGTAAAAACGGCAAGTGTGTGGCCATGATCCGGAGCGTCCGTTGGACTCCTTGGTCTTCTGGTACGCCTGCCGCAGCGCCTTGATTTTCACGCGGCACTGCGTTGCATCCCGGCTGTATCCTCTCTCCGTCATTGCCTGGGATATTTTTTCATAAATGTTTGCATTCCGTCTTTTGGATCGGAGCTCGGATAGGACGGATTCATCTCCCCACACAGCAATCAGATCCAAAACTTCCCGATCACTCCATGCTGGAGCCCTCTTTCTATTCTGGGATTGCATGGTAACCTCTGGTGTAGAGCTCTGCATCGTTGCCAGTGCTGCTGAGCTCGCCACGATGTCCAAACAGGAAATGAGATTCAAACTGGCCAGACAGGAAAAGGAATTCAAATTTTCCCGGGGCTTTTCCTGAGTGGCAGGTCAGAGCATCCGAGTACGGATTGCTGTCCTGAGCGTCCACTGAGTGGTGCACTGTGGGATAGCTCCCGGAGCTATTAGCATCGAATTCTGTCCACAGTACCTCGAATTCGACATGGCCATGTCGAATTTGGCGCTACGCCCCTCGTCGGGGAGGAGTACAGAAATCGAATTAAAGAGCCATTTATGTCGAAATAAATTGCTTCCTAATGTGGACGGGTGCAGGGTTAAATCGAGTTAACGTTGCTAAATTCGACATAAAGTCCTAGTGTAGACCAGGCCTAACTGTAGCATTCAAGCACCGGACAGTGGAGTAGCTCAACAGAGGAGCTAGATGTCTCACATGGGGCTGATATAAATGATGTATTTTCCTAAACTACATTCAGGTCACTTTTACTGTTCTTGATGCTCTCATGAAATCCAGGTCTTAAGAGATGTATCTATAAGTCATCTTTGCATTTGGACTGTGCAGTGCTGAGTCCGCATCCTTGAGAGCGCCCCCTTTTGTCAGGGCGTGAGGTTGCAGGGCCTTTCATCTACAGCGCTCCCTTCAGGCCATCTGTCTTTGTGCACCACTCAGCCCTCCAGCTGAGAAGGAGCTACTTCAGACCCCTTCCAGAGTAACAAGAAAAGGTCCAAGTGTCATCCAAAGTCCCAGAGAACCAACCTATCCTCTGGGCCCTGTGCTCAGTGCTTTCCTGGGGTTCCACTGCCTTTCCCCAGCTCTGCTCTCATGCACTGTTCTGCCCAACCTAAGCCAGCCAGCCTGGCTGCTCCCTGCGACTTCTCTCCCTGATGGAAGTATGTGCTGAATCCTATTAATACGGCCCAGGTGTCTGTTGAGTCCTTCTTTAGTCCCGCCCTCCTTGATTGACAAGTGACAATCTAATTACCGCCCAGATGGAGGGAATGTGCCAAACTGGCCTTTAACCCTTTCTCACCCATGCTGGGGGTTCACCCCATAACAGACTGTAATTGTGATGAACATGGCATATTTTACCAGTCAGATGCTAATTACAGTTAGACCTAACCTGGAGGTGGAACTTCCAATCTGACTGTCCCCTTTCTCAATTTTTGGAGGGTTAAGGTAAGTTCAGAGTGGAATCCCCAGCTCTGAATTCTATCCACTTATCGTTTAGGTTCCAGGGGTGATCCAAAAAGCAGAACAGGCCCTTTTTCCAGACCTGGGTCAGATTAGACTCCTAGACTCATAGACTTTAAGGTCAGAAGGGACCATTATGATCATCTAGTCTGACCTCCTGCACAATGCAGGCCACAAAATCTCACCCACCCACTCCTGGAATAATTCTCTCACCTATGTCTCAGCTATTGAAGTCCTCAAATCATGGTTTAAAGACTTCAAGATGCAGAGAATCCTCCAGCAAGTGACCCATGTCCCATGCTGCAGAGGAAGGCGAAAAACCTCCAGGGCCTCTGCCGATCTACCCTGGAGGAAAATTCCTTCCCGACCCCAAATATGGTGATCAGCTGAACCCTGAACATGGGGGCAAGACTCACCAGCAAGACACCCAGGAAAAAGTTCTCTGTAGTAACTTCTACCATCCCATCATTGACCATTGGTCCTATTTACCACTGATGGCAATTAATTGACCTTTGACTAATATCATGTTATCCCATCAAACCATCCCCTCCATAAACCTATCTAGTTTAATCTTGAAGCCAGATAGGTTTTTTGCCCCCACTGCTTCCCTTGGAAGGCTGTTCCAGAACTTCACTCCTCTGATGGTTAGAAACCTTCATCTAATTTCAAGTCTAAACTTCCTGATGGCCAGTTTATATCCATTTGTTCTTGTGTGTGGATTGGTACTGAGCTTAAATAATTCCTCTCCCTCCCTGGTATTTATCCCTCTGATATATTTAAAGAGAGCAATCATATCTCCCCTCAGCCTTCTTTTGGTTAAGGTAAACAAACCAAGCTCCTTGAGTCTCCTTTCATACGACAGGTTTTCCATTCCTCGGATCATCCTAGTGGCCCTTCTTTGTACCTGTTCCAGTTTGAATTCATCCTTCTCAAACATGGGAGACCAGAACTGCACACAGAATTCCAAATGAGGTCTCACCAATGCCTTGTATAATGGTACTAACACCTCCTTATCTCTACTAGAAATACCTCGCCTAATGCATCCCAAGACCGCATTAGCTTTTTTCACGGCCACATCACATTGGCGACTCATAGTCATCCTATGATCAACCAGGACTCTGAGGTTCTTCCCCTCTTCCGTTACTTCCAACTGATGTGTCCCCAGCTTATAACTAAAATTCTTGTTATTAATCCCTAAATGCATAACCTTACACTTCTCACTATTAAATTTCATCCTATTACTATTACTCCAGTTTACAAGGTCATCCAGATCTTCCTGTAGGATATCCCGATCCTTTTCTGAATTGGCAATACCTCCCAACTTTGTGTCATCCGCAAACTTTATTAGCACACTCCCACTTTTGGTGCCGAGGTCAATAATGTGTTCCATGGTGGGTTAAACCTCTCAGGAGCAGTTGATCTGGTGAGATTTACTCAATTTTGGGTGGAAGTCAATCCGACTGGATTATGAGATTTCAGTCTCACTGAATCCAGAACGGAATCCTAGCCCATACTGAATCCCGAACTCTGAGCCCTGTCCTCCATGTAATCCAGCTCCAAAGACTGCAAGCGTGTTTCACCTCTCTTTAACAAATCCTATGTTGGTGCCCATAGTGCCTGCTTTCATGGAAAACAGAAGGAAATGAAACGTATGTAAAATCCCCAAAGAATGGATATAGTCATTTGTGCTGCATGTTGTCATGGCATTTATGCAGATTCTATCTTGTTGTTCACTCCGGGGTCATACACCATATGGACATGGCTATAGCAACCAATGTTCCCCACTGAAAGTGCATGGGCATCATGTGGCATAAGTTACATAGCACAGGAATCCCTGCCCTCACTCCAGGCTCCCCGCCCCAACATATTTCTGTCGGGAAGGAAGAAGCATGGCTTTGTGATTCAAGACTCAGGAGGTCTGGGTTAATTTCCTAGCTGTGCAACAAACTGCTTGTGCGACCCTGAATTAGTAACGTAGGCCCAGATCTTCAAAGGTATTTAGGCACCTAACTCACATTGATTTCAATGGAAAGTAGGCACCTGGCCCTTGGTTTTTTCTCTGTGTTAGTTCCCCATCTGCCAAGAGAGGATAACAACGTCTCCCTGCCTCCCCAGAGTGTTGTGAGGATGCATTTGTTCATGTGGGAATGCTACAGTGAAGTGGCCTTCAAATCCCTTCTCCCCACCTGCCAGAGAGGGGAATCGAATCTGGCTCTCTCACATCCCAGCTGAATGCTCTAACCACTGGGCTAAAGGTTATAAGGGAGAGACCCCTACCCCTCTCCAAACCCATTTAAGTTGAGCCAAAATGTGTAACAATTTTTGGATTTGGCTTCACCCAAACCAATTTTTCCCCTCAATTTGTTTCAGAACTGCCAACAAAACAACCAACAAAAAACCAACTGTTCTCCCCAACTCTATACTCAAGTGTCTGGAACATCCATATGAGGTGCCAACAAAGTGCCTGGTTAACAATGCAGTCAGCGAGGGCTCAGCCATATACTTATATATAGACCTCTCCAGGAGAATGAGCCACCATAATTTCACATGACATTAGCATTCAAGGTAAAGTATTTAACTAGTCAGGTTGAGCATCAATAAAGGTTCCTACGTAGTCCTTACGCAGCCAAAACTCACGTCAATGGTACTTCACCCAGGAGTAGAGAGTCCGTGTTTGTGGATCCCATGCAAGATCAGGGCCATCCTGTATAAAGCAACATGAATAGCTATCTTCTGCCCTGTTAAGGGAATAGGCAAACTCCCTGTACCCCTCCTTGACTGATAATCAAGTGTTTTCCTGTTGTGATTCATGATCTGAATACATCCCCATTGAAACATTGATCACTTCTGCTTGCTTCCAAAGAAATCTTTGATGTTTTTATTCCCGAAAGCATTGCAGCAGGAAGTCAAAGAGCACAGGTATGTCATTTCCAGTTAAGGGGATATATGTACGGTGGCCAAGACTTTCCAAAGGGCCTAGTGACTTTGAGTGCTTCGGATTTAAGGTGTCTAATTTGAGACCCCTTAACGAGGCCTAATTTTTGGAGGGCTAGTGCTCAGCACTTCCTCCAAATCAGGCCCCTCTAAGGTGTCTCAGGTTGGGCACCCAGAATCCATGGTCACTTTGGAAAATCCTGACCCCGTTCTTTAAACCTCTAGAAGGAAGCCAGGCAGGACTGGGCTGGGGAAGAGCCAAGGCAGAAGCACTGAAGAACACATGGCTTTGGTGACTCCTACAACCAGAGAGAGAAGGTCTTTAGGGAAGGGGCTGTCTTTGTGTTCTATGCATGTACAGGGCCCCTCAGAATGGAGCTGCAGTCTCGGGCTGCTACAGCAAATAATAAATCATAGCAATCTATAAACCTGATACAGGAGGGGATTTTCAAAAGGTCCTGGGAGCGTTTGGAAAGTCAATGGGAGTCGGATACCTGAATCCCTTCAGTTCCTTTGATAATCCCAGCCATAATTAATAGCTTTCCACCATTGATTTTATTAAATAAATATCGTCTTAACAAAGCGCCTCCCTGCGCCAGTCCCAATAAGCATTCGATCATTTGAGCGCACTGGACAATCTGAATTCTTTTTGCAGAAAACACCTGATTGTTATTAACACTCTTTCTCAATGGGGCACACTTGACCTGGAACAGGAATCACTGGGGACTAATGCAAAGAATCAGTCACTTTCTTCCAACCCTGAACAAGAAACAAGGAGTAAAAGGAGAGCAGGGATATCCCCAACACTTCTCTCTCTCTCTCTGATTCACCATAGAGCTTCTGCCTAAAATCTTTCCCTGGCTTGCTGCTACAGTCCTAATGAAACTACCTACATCCTGCCAACAGTGTGGAAGGGGCTTAGGGTAACATAATGGACACATGATCACATACCCTACCAGCTGGCAGGCTCACTTTTCAGCCAGCACAGAGCCTTGCACAAGGTTTTGATAAGTGGAGAACCTAGACACCCTGCGAGTGTTAGCGGCAAGCATCCAACTGCCTCCCCCTTAGAAATAACGTCAGGGGGAGCTGCTGGTGCCCAGTGCTTTTGAAAATCTGGCTGGTTATTTAGCTGCCTAAATATGGATTTAAGATGAGCTTTTCAAAGCTGGATCAGGATTTTTAGGCACCCAGTTTGGAAAATCTTGGCCTTCGTTTTTAACTGGACATATTGTTGCATAAGCAGAATAAATGGTAATATATTTAAACAATAGTAACCACATCATACATGTCACAGTTATGGGACTGTTTGCATCTCTGGCCCCTTTCTGTATGCACCTCATCTCTCTGAGAGCCCCTCCTCATGCCCTCACTGATCTGGGGGTGGCATTCCCTTAGATGCGATCTGAGTGCAACACGCCACCTGTGCCAGCTGCTTATTACCATGCAGGTGCAGCTTCAGGTGATATAATGCCAAACAGCCTACACACATACTTGGAGTAATTGTACATGGCACCACAAGCTAAGACAGATGGCATGCCCCCTTGTGTTACAGGAAGGGAACTGACCCAGCTTCCTCACAAGGATGGCCACAGCTGGAGATGGGACATTGGACAAGGAGGGCCAGGCTCTGAGGTGGCACCAAGCGTCCTTTCTCTTGGGTGCTTGACTGGCTGGTTCTTGCTCACAAGCTCAGAGTCTAACTGATCGCTTCATGTGGGGACAGGAAGGAATTTCCCCCAGGTCTGACTGGCTGTGACTTCGGGGTTTTTTTGCCATTCTCGGCAGAATGTGGGTATGGGTCACTTGCCAGGATTATCTGGGTCTATCTTACTTCCTCATTTCCCTGCCATTGCAGGGGCCTCAGGAACTGGTGCACCTCAGTCCCTCCTGTTCTCTGCCTGGGGCACACAATAGTCCAGTCACCTCTGTGCTGTTATCCTTCAGTCTAAGTTTGGTTGTTGGGTTTTGTGTGCAGGGGCTGGGTGGTGCTGGTGGCCTGTGGGTCAGTCTAGCGGATCTCATCTGGTGGTCTCCTCTGGCCTTAAATTCTATTACCTTACATTCTTTTAGGAAGCTGGGGGGGGAGGGGGGGTCCTTTTTGGATCCAGCCTCATCTCTGTTTCCTTTCTACAATGGGATTCACCCAGTCTGCTCCCCACACTCTCTGTGAAATGCCCTTTTTTCAAAGCCCATCTCCCTTCCGGTGCGTGTCTGGGCCAAATTACCATATTGCTCAATGGCCTTTCTCCCAGGGCCTATGTATGAAGTTTTTCCTCTGCATCAGACTGGTTTTCCCCAGCCAGGGCAGGCCCCTGGGACTGTTGACCCTTTGTTTGGCAGCAGCTAGACTCATTCAATTTCAGTGCATTGCAGTCCCAGCCTCCCAGCACACCACCTCCAAGATCCTGTACACAAAACACAGCTTGGGGCACAGACCTATGGTCACCCATAATGTGCTTCCAACCACCTGAAACCTCTCTGCCTAGAGTGTATCTTTAACTACTGTGCTTAGCCTTGGAAGCCATGTCTGATGTGACCTCTTTCCAAATAGGTTACTTACAAAACCGCATGGAAGCACCCAAAGATCCTCTTAAAGGGGCAGGAGCGCTTGCTAAAGACATTGCCTAATTTCTTTCTAGCATGGACTTGTATACCCATGTGAAACAGCCAAAGAAAATGTACAGGCCAGAAAAAATAACTAACAGGAGCTGGGTAGGTGATGAGCTGAGAATGTGTTCACTTTAATGTTTCCTCATATTCCCCACCCTCACCGGTCACCCCATCTGTCTGTTGTGTCCCATCATATCCTTCATTGTGAGCTCTCTGGGGCAGGGGCAGACCTAGCACAGGGGGGTCCTGAGCTGTGACTGAGGCCTTTACCTGCTACTGCAATGTAAAGGCTGTATAATAACAACCAGACAACTTCAGTCAGACAGCTTCATTCACAAGCTCTGCCCTATGCCGCCTACCACCTGCAGGGGCGGACCTGGGGTCAGGTTCCGCCTCAGGTTGTGCTGACTTCTGCCCAGGGTCTTGGTGGTGTCAAGTAGCTTGGCGTGTGTAGCCCAATAGTCTCTCATGATGCAGATCCTGGCCACAAATTCGTCTCTCCTAGGGTGAAACCCCTATAGGAGCTGCCCTGCCCCCATCCTCTCTCAGGGCAAAGCATGTTGGGGAATTAGCTGCCACAGAGCAGCATAATTTATACCTTCCTGCCCCCACTTTGGTGCATGTGGCCATTGTCATGAATCCAATATGACACCCCAGAAATAGACGACCATGCAGAGCTAGTTCCCCTTCAGCTCCGCCAGAGGTACCAGGGAAAGCAAATTGAGATGGGAATGGGGAGAAATAAACTGGTCCCTACCTACCGTAACACAATTCTTTTTGAAAACCAGCAGCCAAACAGGCCCAACCCCTCAATGCACTGCACATCATTTCCTATGGAGACCCTCATTAGCTCTCTGTACAGGGGTTAGCCGGGGCTCGACCTGCTCCGGTGCGGCGGGGAGCCACGCTGGCTCACTACCCACAGAGGATATTCAGGGGGAATTAGTCTGGCCGCCAGGTCTCTTCCTCTCGGCGGCCTTTGCGGTAACTGAAACACACTTTAGCAGGCCCAGGCCTTGGGTCAGGGTGGGGCAACAGAGTCAGTAGCTCAGGCCCCCAGGCCGGGACTGAGCAAACAGTTACAGTTATCAGGCCCAGGCCCTAGGTCAGAGCGGGGCAACAAACAGAGTCAGTAGCTCAGGCCCTCAGGCAGGGACTGAGCAAACTATCTGGAACTAGGCCCAGGCCTCCAGGGGCCTAGAAGAGGGGGAGACTGCCACCCACGATTTGGGTGGCAGGGGGGACACAGGCCCACCTACTCCACTGCGTCCCGGCCCGGTGCCCTAGCAGCGGCAGACGACCCGCTGCTGTGTCAGTGGGGATCCTGGCCGCAACACACTGACATGGGTTCTGGCCACGTTACAGCCAGACTAGGCTCGGCTGTCCCCGGCCACTTCCTAACTCCCCCCCTTCTGGTACCTGATTCACTGTGGTGTCCTCTGGGGGGTCCAATACCGTGGGTTCCTCGGGGTAGTGGGCAAGCGGCAGGCCCGGCAGCTCCCCGGGATAGCTGGCACAGGGCAGGTCCGGCCAGTCCTGGGGCACACCGAGGGCCGCAGGGTTCTCCCAGTCGCGGGCTAGGCTGGCTGCATCCTGCCTCTCTGGCGGCTGGGGCCCTAGTGACTGCTGAGGGCCCGCCTTTATACTTCCGGGTCGCGCCCTACTACTTCCGGGTCGCCGCCTGGCCTGATGAGGGGCGGGCTCAGAGCTCCCTGGCTCTGCCCACTCTGGTGTCCGGAGGGGCTCGACCCCCTCCAGTGTGGCGGGGAGCCACACCGCCTCACTACACTCTCCAAAAGGCAGTAAGCCTTCATAGACTCCAAAAAATGTCCCTCAAAGGAAGCAAGCCCAGCGTCACCCAGCTGGACACAAATTAACTAGACACCAGTGTCTAGTCTCTATAGGGTTTCCAACTCTCCAGGATTGGCCTGGAGTCTCCCGGAATCAGCATCGATCTCCCGGTGACTATTGAAAGCAACCCGGGAGATTTTAATAGGCTATTTTAAGAAAAGGATTTTACGTCATGTTGGGGGGAAAATCTCCTGGAATAGCTTCAGTCAGGGTTGGCAACCCTAAATCTCTAATCTTTAGGCTTAACCCCTGGTCAAAGAAAGCAGGGAGAGGCTCAAGGGCCTTGTACACATAATTGGATGAGTTGAAAAATTGCATCTGTTTGAGACATGAAATTATGGCTGTTAGAGCTGAGGAAGATCTGTTAGGGTCCCCTCCCCCACCACAGCAGCGTTACTCCCTACAGTCCATGTTCTAATTTTGTCCAGTCCATACCAGGGGATTTACCAACTTTCTCACAATCTTTGGCACAACCCAATGCAACTAGCTCTCAGTGAGTTCTTCATGAGCAGCCTCTCCAGGTTTTTATTACCTCTGGGTAACAGCCCAAAACTGCACTATCCTCTTTTGCTTGTCTGAGCCCCAAGTCTGCAAGGTAGTTACGTGTGAGAGTAGCCCCATTGACAGTGAAACTGCTCATGCACTTAAAATTAGGCTTAATTATCTTGCTGAATTGGGGTCACATTGGATTACAAACTCATGCCTAATTTGCTTCCCCGTTATCACATCCACATTTGCTGCAGCAATACTGATTACTAGGTTTCATAGTTTCTCTCTCCCATTGACTATTCCTGGTTTGGATGAATCGCCCACTGATATATTAGCTTGCATCTCTTCAGCTCAGTCTCATGTTGATATTTTTGATCTAAGTTTCTGATCTCGACAGCTCCTGTTGTATTATTCTCTGTCCTCCTGGTATTAGCATCTCCTCCTAGTTTGGTATCCTCTGCAAAGCTTATTCTGATCAGTGCATAAAGTATGCATTTGGTCTCTTCTTTTTATGTATTAGCTGTACAACCCGACACATTAGCATAATGTCTGGAGCACTGGCTTTGGTATGAAGATGGCAGAGATAGCATGGTTCTTGCCTGATTGTTACCCACACAGAGATCATTAAAATCTTAGAAAAATTAAGAAACTACATGTATATATATATTATATTATAGGTATTAGCAATTCTTCTTTTTCCTGTGTCATTAAGACTTTGTACAACCATTTACTAATAGTATAAAAAGCAAATTTTCTCCTTAAAATGAGCAAAAGGCATGACATCTATATTTATTCATTTAGCTTTAATACCTTCAGTAAGGATTAACTAAATAACATTTAAAATAAGTCTTGTTTGTTTTTTCAAATTGTCCAATGGTACCAAAAATACACATGTCCAAAAATGATAGCTAGGGGCCCTAGAAGCGGTGGAAAGGGTAGAAGAAACGTTCCAAACCATACTGCCAATTCAATGGATAACAAAAGTGGTGGGACAAAAGGAGAAGGGTGTCAAAAATACACGACGAGGAAAGATATGGAATTATTCCTACTAATGATCTTTCCAGACATATGGAGGAGTCATTACCACCTCATGCCATTCATGGAAAACTCTTTGTACATCCAGGACACCCAAATTATCTAAAAAATAATATAGGGGTGGGGTATTTCTGTCTGATGTATTTTCTTTTTCCATCTTATATTCTAAACTAGTCATACCAGAACTGATGGTATCTCAGGGCTGTAGTGTCATGACTGCATGATATCTCGTCAGTACTCAGATGAGTTTTCTATGTTAGCATCTGAACTTTTCTGGGATTATTTCCCCCCAGACAGCAAATACCGTATTTCATCACCACAAGCTACTGATTTACCACAGGAAGAACATGAATTTGAAAGAAGTTGGTGGGCTTGGACCAATTACATTTCAATAAACCACCATCATAATGGGCACTAAGTGGTACCCAGCAGAGAAATCCAAAAATGTACGGGCTATGGAGACTAAGGAGGGGATATTCAACAGTTGGCCATCAGGGCTTATTCTAGGGATGGTCAAGCAGGGCAGTCATCCTGGCTGCCTGTTTCCAAGAAGTACCACACTGTTGTGCTGCTTGCCTTTTGGCTCCACTCTGATTGGCTGGCTGTTTTTGCTCTGCTCATTGGCAGGTTGGTTTTTGGGTTTTTTTGCTCAGTAGCTTGGGGCCAGGGGTGGTGGTTTTAGAATAGCAGAGGAAATGTAACAGTGATAGGGAGTGAGATTTGGGCATGGGGCCAGGGAAATGGGAAAAAAACCCAGGAGGCTAGTTTGAAAATCATCACCGATCGGATGGTGGCTTAGATAGCACAGGGATAGGTACTTTAGAAATAGCTGCGATGGCTCCTAGAGCTCAGATTAGCAGAATACACAATCATCCCCCAGCCAGGGCAGGTGGAATCTCAAGCAGATAAGAGGACCATTGCAGGTTAAACAAAAGCAACCACCAACCCCATGAAGAAAGGACTTGATTCACCCTCACTCATTTACTGAGTTCGGTTGACCTAGTTGAGTCAAAGCAACAGGGAGATTTAGATACATCCTGAGCTGTTGTTGGCCCGTGAGTACTGTAAAGGGAAAATGGTTTCTTATTTTAGTCTCCATGGATCAGTTGCAGATTGCTGCAGTTGATCACTTTCCTTGGCAGGACCGTTGTAGTTCTGAGAATGAAACTGATTGTTATCTATTGTCAGGGAAGTGCATGCACAGCGAACACTCGATATGAGACTAGCAGGGAGACTGGCTGGCTCCCAGCTCCGGTAATGGGGTTTTGAATCTGATTCAAATCAGGAGGTAGCAAGATTTGTTACTGGTTGTTGAGTGGAGTCCGTTCCTTAGTGGAGAGAACTCCATTGAACATCCAGCAGAGGGCAGTCAATGCTGCTGCTTCCCAAGCAATGACTGACATGCCTTGTTTCAGCTATGGGTCAAAGCAGTAACAGCAGTCATCTAGAGGGTCTTAGGAATGCTGCTCTGATATAGCTGACAACCATGGGCTATTAGCTATTAGGATGTATTCTTAAGGATAGTTTAACTTAATTTCACATCATATTGAGACAAGCGAAAACAGCATACACACTCCTGAGAACCACCTGGATGGGGGAAAACCAACCATGAAAGGGGAAGGGGCAGCCACACCCTGGGTCTGATCAGACTTGGCAGCTGGGGACCTAGATCATGGCACGAGGTGACATGCCAGAGCAGTGGTTCTCAACCTATTTACCATTGTGGGCGTATTTGCAGCTGTCTATGTGTTATGTGGGCTGCATCTACACAATGTATATATACTGCCTGTACATCTACAGAAACAATAAGGTTCAGTATTCGTTATATGACAGCAGTATGATTCAAATTGAAGTAGTGCCTTCCATTTCAATACTGGTAAATGTCCGCCAAGAGCATTTTAAATAAGCAAAATAAGTCAAAACATTAATGGTTAAAATGAACTCATTTACTGTAAGGGTGGCATGGCCTGGTGTACTCTCCTGAGAGCATTTTGGCATCTGCTGGAGTTCATCTCGCCATGTGCTTGTCAGCCCTGCCTGGCAGCTCTAACGGGCTCTTTCCCACGTGCTCCAGGACACAAAGCGCTTCCCAGCTCCCCTCAGGAGCCAACATAAGTTTTTGATGAGGGGAGGGGGCAGCGGGAGTGGCAGTACCATTTTCACAGGATGGGAAGGAGGTGAAAAGACCCTGCAGCTGCAGGAGGAGCAGAGGTGGGGCTGGGGTGCAGAATTGATGGCTCTGTGGGGTGGGGCAGATGTGAGGGTTGGAGACACACAAAATTAATTGATGTGGTGATGAGGGGCACAGAAATGACATGGGGTTGGACAGGTGCTTCTATACTTGATTGGCTGGAGGACAGCCAGATGTGCAGCTGGGGGGGGGGGGAGCACAGAGTTAGCTAATTGGGATTTTGGGTTAGGAGAGAAACTGAAAGCTTCAATTTCAGTCGGGTTTTCTAGTGAGAGTTCTGCAGCAATTTCAGTTCCTCATTGGCCATGTGTGAGAGTCGGCAGCCCTGACATTGTCACACACTGAGAGCAGGCAGGGGGAGTTCAGAAAGGAGAAGACAGATAGAAAGACACGATAGAATCTTTTTAACAAAATCTCCCGATTTGGGGACCAGGCTCATGATTTTTTTGGGCCTGACTCGTGATGTTCAAACGTTTGGTAGGCTATCCTGGGTTTTAAACTCAGGGATTAAAACAAGGAAATAGTTTTATATTTATGCAGAAACAATCATTGAATGTACTTTTGTACATTGTAGGTTTACAATCATTTAGCAATAGATAAACTGTAAAAGGTGGTTTGCAGAGACAAGGACTTGAAACGCATTTCAGTTTATCACCATGTGGTCAATAAGGAATGACGGACAAGGCCCCGATCCTGTCAGCTGATCCACATGAGCAGAGCCCATTGGGGCTCTGTAGAAACAAGGCTCCACCTTCACAGGTCAGTTTCCAAGCAGGAGAGCCAGATGTGGTGAATGTTTAGCTCGCATTCTTAGAATATTTGCCACAAAATAAATTGTATTTGTAAATTGGATTGTAAAACTCATGAATCACACTTAATGGGAACCAACACAGAGTAGAATGTGGCACGTGTATATTACAGTCAAACATGCAACTGGCAGTTGATGCCAATTTGCTAGCTAGTTACATAAATCATCCAGCCAGAGAGCAGAAACTATAGCTGCCCAGCTTCTGCCATCACTGCTAATTCAGAGCATGCTATTTGAATATAACACTTACAAATAATTTTGACCAAAATTTGTGGAATAAATTGCAAATAGTTTTGAGCGGGGAATACAAGGGAGAATGTTGCAACCAGCTCACAGAAAATTCACACACAGAAAAGCCAGACTTTGCGAAATACAGACTTGATTCAGGAAAGTGTTTAAGCATGCGATTAAGTCCCAATTACTTCAATGGGACTACTTCCATGTGTAAGAAAAGCCAGCAAAATGGTACTGAAATCACATGAGCCTTCACGCTGTGGTCAGTTGAAAGAGGCAGGTGTCTAGTGGAAATTTTTGTCTCTCTCCTGTCCATTAATGATCCCCCTCAGGTTTCAATGTTACTATCAAAGGATCAGAGTCATTTTACATTCCAGGAAGAACTGGTCACCTTTGTCCCTTGATCTAGAACTGAGTGTACAGCGAGAATGGAGGCGGTGGCTTATACTCATTTCTGGATGAGGAGGACACTGGACAAAGGTTACAGGTTATTCTCCTTTGGAAGGGACATTCCAGACGTTCAGCATTGTTTTTTTTATAGTGAGCTCAGTGTGAGTCCCCCCAGGGAACCAGAGCAGGTCTGAAGCAGAAGTAAAACCAGTGGATGTTTTGGGATTCTCCCTAGACTCAGAAGCGCACAGCTCAGGCCCATCCGAATTGTTAAGATGGGCATACCCCTACCACCATGGAGCAACTGACTGCCAACTTTCACCCGCCTCTGCAGCCTCAGTGTTGCCTGGAGCCCCACAAAGCTGAAGGACTAGGGTGACCAGACAGCAAGTGTGAAAAATCGGGACAGAGGGTGAGGGGTAATAGGAACCTATATAAGAAAAAGACCCCAAAATCGGGACTGTCCCTATAAAATCGGGACATCTGGTCGCCCTATGAAGGATAGCCCAGGCAGAGTTCTAGTTCCATGAAAACCCTTATCTTTTAACTGGAGTCACACATTTGCACTTAGACTTTCACTGATCCCCTGGTGGATGCTGCCTGGGGGCAACTGTTTGGCTAGTGTCTTGGAGACAGCACTGTGCCAAAGGGATGGGGAGAGAACTGCACAGAAACAAATGACAGCAGTGCTGGAGGGTGGACTGAGTCCCTCTGTGCCCCTTTTGTCCTCTGCAGCAGAAATGCTCCTCCTAGGAACATCCATTCAGATCAGGGTCCTTCCAATTCAGCGTCTTGTCTCTAAACAGTGGCCACCAGTACCATAAGAACATAAGAACGGCCACACTGGGTCAGACCAAAGGTCCATCTAGCCCAGTATTCTGTCTTCCAACAGTGGCCAGTGCCAGGTGCCCCAGATGGAATGAGCAGAACAGGCAATCAACAAGTGATCCATCCCCTGTCGCCCATTCCCAGCTTCTGGCAAACAGAGGCGAGGGACACCATCCCTGCCCATCCAGGCCAATAGCCATTGATGGACCTATCCTCCATGAACTCATCTAGTTTTTTGAACCCTGTTATAGTCTTGGCCTTCACAACATTCTCTGGCAAGGAGTTCCACAGGTTGACTGTGCGTTGTGTGAAGAAATACTTCCTTTTGTTTGTTTTAAACCTGCTGCCTATTAATTTCATTTGGTGGCCCCTAGCTCTTGTGTTATGAGAAAGAGTAAACAACACTTCCTTATTTACTTTCTCCACACCAGTCATGATTTTATAGACCTCAATCATATCCTCCCTTAGTCGTCTCTTTTCCAAGCTGAAAAGTCCCAGTTTTATTAATCTCTCCTCATACAGAAGCTGTTCCATACTCCTACCAGCTGCATAAAACAAAAGGTACAACCACTTAAAGAAGGGGAAAGTGATCAGGAACAGTCAGCATGGATTCACCAAGGGCAAGTCATGCCTGACTAACCTAATTGCCTTCTATGATGAGATAACTGGCTCTGTTGATGAGAGGAAAGCAGTGGATGTGCTATTTCTTGACTTTAGCAAAGCTTTTGATACAGTCTCCCACAGTATTCTTGCCAGCAAGTTAAAGAAGTATGGGCGGGATGAATGGACTGTAAGGTGGATAGAAAACTGGCTAGATGGTCAGGCTCAACAGGTAGTAATCAATGGCTCCATGTCTAGTTGGCAGCCGGTATCAAGTGGAGTGCCCCAAGGGTCGGTGCTGGGGCCGGTTTTGTTCAATATCTTCATTAACGAACTGGAGGATGGTGTGGACTGCACCCTTAGCAAGTTTGCAGATGACACTAAACTGGGAGGAGTGGTTGATACACTGGAGGGTAGGGATAGGATACAGAGGGACCTAGACAAATTAGAGGATTGGGCCAAAAGAAATCTGATGAGGTTCAACAAGGACAAGTGCAGAGTCCTGCACTTAGGACGGAAGAATCCCATGCACTGCTACAGACTAGGGACCGAATGGCTGGGCAGCAGTTCTGCAGACAAGGACCTAGGGGTTATGGTGGACGAAAAGCTGAATATGAGTCAACAGTGTGCCCTTGTTGCCAAGAAGGCTAATGGCATTTTGGGTTGTATAAGTAGGGGCATTTTCAGCAGATCGAGGGACGTGATCATTCCCCTCTATTCGGCACTGGTGAGGCCTCATTTGGAGTACTGTGTCCAGTTTTGTGCCCCACACTACAAGAAGGATGTGGATAAATTGGAAAGAGTCCAGCGGAGGGCAACAAAAATGATAGTCTGCACATGACTTATGAGGAGAGGCTGAGGGAACTGGGATTGTTTAGCCTGCAGAAGAGAAGAATGAGGGGGGATTTGATAGCTGCTTTCAACTACCTGAAAGGGGGTTCCAAAGAGGATGGATCTAGACTGTTCTCAGTGGTAGAAGATGACAAAACAAGGAGTAATGGTCTCAAGTTGCAAAGGGGGAGGTTTAGGTTGGATATTAGGAAAAACTTTTTCACTAGTAGGGTGGTGAAGAACTGGAATGGGTTACCTAGGGAGGTGGCGGAATCTCCTTCCTTAGAGGTTTTTAAGGTCAGGCTTGACAAAGCCCTGGCTGGGATGATTTAGTTGGGGTTGGTCCTGCTTTGAGCAGGGGGTTGGACTAGATGACCTTCTGAGGTCCCTTCCAACCCTGATATTCTATGATTCTATGATCAGTTTAGCAGTGTAACGGGCTGTAGACGGAGAGTAAATGCTATTTACATCAGGCCATTCTGCAGTGCCAGAGTGATCCAAAGGGGCCTTAGTGCCAGTGGAATCAGGCCTGAAAGGGTGGTTTCTATAAGTACTATTGGCAGGAGTGAGGGCTGCAGGATTGGGCCCACTATAAATGGGTAAGAGCTACCTACGTGTGTGCACAGGCACTGATTTGCAAAACACACACAAAAGCTGGCTCCTCTGGTGCAGCACGACTGCTCTGCATTGTACCACTAATGTAGGGTGACCAGACAGCAAGTGTGAAAAATCGGGACAAGGTGTGGGGGGTAATAGGCATCTATATAAGACACAGCCCCAAATATTGGGACTGTCCCTATAAAATCGGGACATCTGGTGACCTTACACTAATGGATTCCAGCTATGCATCTGGCATATCTGATCCTGGAAGAATCAACCCAGCCAGGGGCGGCTCTTACAAGTCTGCCGCCCCAAGCAGGGGTGGCGGCGCCCCGCCCCGACGCAGGCAGACGTAGCGGGGCCCCGCCCCCGACGCAGGCAGTCCCATTCCGGAGCGGCAAGGGGACAGCGGCGGACCTGCCGCCCCTTTGCCGCCGCGGCAGGCGAGACTGGGGCGGCAGTCCGAGTCCCGCGGTGGCAATTCGGCGGCGGGAAGAGCGGACCTGCCGCCGAATTGCCGCCGCGGGACTCGGACTGCTGCCCCCTTCTCACCTGCCGCCCCAAGCACCAGCTTGTCAAGCTGGTGCCTGGAGCCGGCCCTGAACCCAGCGCAAGAGGGGAATCCCTGGCCGGTGTACATTCTGTTACTCCCCAATGGCCAGGCTGTACCTACAATCGGTCACTGCAGCCCCTTGTGTCTCGTGACAGCCAGCGTGAGTTAGAGCTAACCTCAGGCTTTCAAAAGAAAATGAACAACTCCTTGAAACTGCTTTTGGCTGTGCTCTGGAAACAAAGCAAATTCAAGTCACTGGACAGTTCAAACCACGACATGGTATGACTTGTATCATATGTAATACAGAGAAGAAAGACCAAAACCCCAGACCTTTTGGGTTAGTCATACCCAGGTCTCAAGATTAGCTTATTTCCCTCTGCATTTTCGATATAAAAGGAAAAAGGATTGAAAATATTCATATGCAGATCTAAGTAGTTATTTATATCTACATGCACGCAGGCAGAGAGTATTCAGAGTGGCTTGCTCCACCCATCAGACACAATCATCCCACAAACACCGATCACTCAGCACCAGGCAAATGGTGCTTATGTATTTGTGTTATAAACATGGGTCAATTGTACAGAAGCAGAGAAAGAGCTCACACGCTAATTATATTAAAGTATTACATTACAAAGCTCATTTGACGTGCTCATTAAAAGAACTCTGAGCTATACCCCTAGAAATATATTTACTGAAATTGGGAACCCGTTGGGGTAGGGTCTGTCTTTTGTTCTGTTTGTACAGTGTCTATCACAACAGGGTTCAGGTCCATGACTAGGGATACGAGGTGCTATAAGAAAATAATTATAATCATAATTTTAAAAATGGCACCTAAGTAAAAAATACATTTAAAAAGCGTGATTCTCCACTGCCTTCCACCCCATGTCTAGTCATTTACACTTGTGTAAAAAAAGCGTGTAACACACTAGCACCCTGAATTGGTGGTGCTTTACACTTTTTTGTGCAAGTATAAATTACTACACAAGGGCCAAAGAAGCAATGATTCAGGCCCAATATCTAAGGAGGTCAGACTGGATGACTTGATGGTTTCTGCCTTAAACTCTGTGAATCTGTTACTAAATAACACAAATACAAAACTACAGGAAATCTTGTGTTAAAGTTCATTCACAACTTTAGAAGCGACAAAGGGACATTTCCACTGCATGCATACGACGAAGTGGGTATTCACCCATGAAAGCTTATGCTCCAATACAAATTCACTAGTAGGTTCTGTCCCTGGGAAGGACAAAATTCTGGAGGTGTTGATTGCAATTTCATATAGAAGGTAAAGTGAGACTTACTGCAATAAAAACATTTTCCTTTCTAAAACTATGGCTCTGACTGTAGTGACCCAGATATAATTATTTGGAAAGCTTCAAGTGATTTAAATGAAGATGTAAAATTTAGAAATATTGTTAAATGACCCATTTTTAAAAAATCACCACTGGTTTTCTAACATTTCTTTGGGTCCCTCTGGTTTCTTAGTGTAGAAACAGAAACATATACAAGTTCATATTTAGCACATATATCAGCAGTGATAATGACTCCATTATCCATTTGTGTTGGATCAAACAGTTACCCAATAAAGTGGTTAGATTTTTTTTGCCATAATTTCTAATGATTATGCCAAGACATTTACCTACTGGTTTTGGATTATTAAAGATGAACTAGACTGTTGACATTATGCATTTTTTCCCTTTTGTAAGTACACATCCTAAAAGGTATTTAGGCACCCTTGATTTCACATTGGGAGTTAGGCACCTGAACAGCTTTGAGGCTCTGGTCCTGAGAGCCTGTTTCGAAGCCCTTTGAGGTCAATGGGAGTTTTACGTGGGATTTGGCTCAGGCCCTAAAAGAGTCTGCGAATGAATGGGATACTGACAGGCATTTTGGCTAACATGGAATGTGTTTAATCAGGACTGCACCTGATATTTATGGGATCCTTTTGTTTATGCCCCTGGCCCTTTGGCTCCTTCCTCATGGTTTTATACCCTCCTTCCCAGCAAGGCACCTCCACCTACCGACACTTACTCAACCAGGCATGCATATTCACCCACTCCCTCTGAGAAACGCAGTTCAGGTCTCATTATTTTTTGCTGCTCCCAATAGTGAAGAATATTTTCACTTTTAGTGAAATGAGGCTCATCAACAAAATAACATAAGAAGGGACTAATATGTTTTTTGACCTTGCTTCAACCAAAATTTGTCTCTGGCTTCTTGGATTTCTCAAATGCTTTGAAGAGGAACTCAAGGTTGTTATCTGACTGTCCAGACTGAAAAATCGGTCAGTTCAATATTTGGAATATCAGATTGTAGTAATTCCCAATTAGCCCAAGTTTGAGTTAAATGAATTTTATTTTTTCCTTTGTCCTCATATGAGAGAAGCCATTTGTACCTGCGGTCAAGATAAATACAGGATCAAAATGCATCATTGTCCAATAACATTTTCTTACATTTCTTCATTGAGGCCAATAGTGTTTCAATAAAAGCTGAAGAAGATTCCTTTCATGTGTTGAGTTGGCCTTTTAGCCAGGCTCTGTAAAAATCATCCAGAGTAAATTGTTCTGATTGAAGTGTCTTTGTTGTTAATTTAGAAGGCATTAGTGCCTCCATAATATTTGTAATGGCCTTCCATTTCTCATCACTTATATAAATGTCTTGGGTTGAAGAAGTGGCCATCATAACCCCGCAAGTATCCTTAAGTTCTAAGTTGCCATCTAGTTGGACAATTTTGGATTCACTTTTTAAAATTAAGCTTTTTCATAATCATCATAACTGTTGGGTTCCTAAGCCTTTGGGACACCAAACATGCTTTTCCAACTATATGGTTCACAGAACATTCTTTCATAGCATCCACAACAGCAAGTTGCAAGGTATGAGCAGAATGGCGAACTCCTCGTAGAGTAACACCATTAGCACCTGCCATGTTAAATTCTGTGTCTTCTGAAGCTGGGCTTGTTGTGTAACATCTCGGGAAGTCTCTTTTCCACAAAAGTCCTCATTATTTTCCTTTTCTTTTTCACTCTCATCACCAGTTTCATCTTCTTTTTCCACTTCTTCTTGATCTGCAATCATGCACAAGCGACCAGGGGGCTTTGCGAACAGGGGCTGCAAACAGGGGAGTTTGAGAGGAATTGCTCCAGGTAAAGCAGGAGCAAACACAGGACCCTTGGGGTAAGTGGCTGTCTGTAGTGTGTGTTTGGGGGTACTTGTGTCTGTCTGTGTGTTCATTCATTTGTTTGTTTGCAGGACCGTGTGCTGTGGCTGGCAGTTGGAAGCTGTGAGCTTCTACACCAGGGGGCGGGGCTAATCAATCAGGGAGGCCAGGGCTTTATAAAGCAGTGCACAAGCGACCAGGGAGCTTTGCAAACAGGGGAGTTTGAGAGGGAGTTGGGAAGGGGAGCGCGAAGGGGGCAAGCTATACTTGCCATTCCTAATTCTTTTTACCCAAACAAAAGGGAGAGGCAGAGCAACCAGGTGGCTGCAGACGGGGGAGTGAGTATCTGTTGAGGGGACAGTTTGGCACTTTGACCGTGTGCTTGAGTGTTTGATTTCCTGTTTGAATAGTGTGATTTGGGAGTGCTTCATTGCAGACTCTTCTAAAAAGACTGTCAGTCAGCTGCGCACCAGCGGAGCAGCGCATAGCAGAGAAGCAAACAGGTGGAGTTAGCCTGGGAGTTCGCCTGGAGAGAGCCTACTGAGGCATCCCCCTTGCAGGTTTCCCTGAGTAGCTTCTGCCACAAGTGAGAAAACTCTTCGAAGGAAGGAACTATGGATGCTGAGCGATCCGCTGTCGTGACCTGCACAGGATGTGCCATGTTTGTCTTTCTTCCACAGGATAGAAGCGACTTTGTCTGTACAAAGTGCAAGCTGATCTCCATATTGGAGGAGAAGATTCAAGGTCTGGAGAAACGAGTATCAACCCTGCGTTCCATAAAAGAAAATGAGGAGTTCCTGGATAGACGTCAGGATAGGCTTCAGCGGGCGCAGTGGTGTGAGGATTCAGAGCAGGCTGCGCAGCGGGGACAGAAGACCAGCGAGGATAATTGGCGGCATGTGACCTCCAGAAGAGGAAAGAGTATGAGACAAGTCCATGTACCAGAAACGCATATTCAGATGAGCAACCGTTTTCATGTTCTCTCCACAGGCACTAGTGCAGAGACTGGAGTGAATGATGCATCTGAGGGAACAGAGCAGAAGGAGACTCCACTGATTGGAAGACATGAGATGCACAGTCCTAGGGATGGGGGTTCCACGACCACCACTCCCAAGAGGAGGAGGAGGGTGGTGGTGGTCGGGGACTCTCTCCTCAGGGGGACTGAGTCATCTATCTGCCGCCCTGACCGGGAAAACCGAGAGGTGTGCTGCTTGCCAGGGGCTAGGATTCGTAATGTGACGGAGAGACTGCCGAGACTCATCAAGCCCTCAGATCGCTACCCCTTCCTGCTTCTCCACGTGGGCACCAATGATACTGCCAAGAATGACCTTGAGCGTATTACTGCAGACTACGTGGCTCTGGGAAGAAGGATAAAGGCGTTTGAGGCGCAAGTGGTGTTCTCGTCCATTCTCCCTGTGGCAGGAAAAGGCCGGGGTAGAGACCGTCGAATCGTGGAAGTCAACGAATGGCTACACAGATGGTGTCGGAGAGAAGGGTTTGGATTCTTTGACCATGGGATGGTGTTCCAAGAAGAAGGAGTGCTAGGCAGAGACGGGCTCCACCTGACGAAGAGAGGGAAGAGCATCTTTGGAAGCAGGCTGGCCAACCTAGTGAGGAGGGCTTTAAACTAGGTTCACCGGGGGAAGGAGACCAAAGCCCCGAGGTAAGTGGGGAAGTGGGATACCGGGAGGAAGCACAAGTAAGTGAGTGCAAGAGGGGAGGGTTCCTGCCCCATACTGGGACAGCAGGACGATCGGTGAGTTATCTTAAATGCCTATACACAAATGCAAGAAGCCTGGGGAACAAGCAGGGAGAACTGGAAGTCCTGGCACAGTCAAGGAATTATGACGTAATTGGAATAACAGAGACTTGGTGGGATAACTCACATGATTGGAGTACTGTCATGGATGGATATAAACTGTTCAGGAAGGATAGGCAGGGCAGAAAAGGTGGGGGAGTTGCGTTGTATGTAAGAGAGCAGTATGACTGCTCAGAGCTCCAGTATGAAATTGCAGAAAAACCTGAGAGTCTCTGGATTAAATTGAGAAGTGTGAGCAACAAGGGTAATGTCGTGGTGGGAGTCTGCTACAGACCACCAGACCAGGGGGATGAGGTGGACGAGGCTTTCTTCCAGCAACTAACAGAAGTTACTAGATCACAGGCCCTGGTTCTCATGGGTGACTTTAATCACCCCGACATCTGCTGGGAGAGCAATACAGCGGTCCACAGACAATCCAGGAAGTTTTTGGAAAGTGTAGGGGACAATTTCCTGGTGCAAGTGCTGGAGGAACCAACTAGGGGAAAAGCTCTTCTTGACCTGCTGCTCACAAACAGGGAAGAAATAGTAGAGGAAGCAATAGTGGATGGGAACCTGGGAGGCAGTGACCATGAGATGGTCGAGTTCAGGATCCTGACACAAGGAAGAAAGGAGAGCAGTAGAATACAGAGCCTGGACTTCAGAAAAGCAGACTTTGACTCCCTCAGGGAACTGATGGGCAAGGTCCCCTGGGAGAATAACATGAGGGGGAAAGGAGTCGAGGAAAGCTGGCTGTATTTTAAAGAAACCTTATTGAGGTTGCAGGAACAAACCATCCCGATGTGTAGAAAGAAAAGTAAATATGGCAGGCGACCAGCTTGGCTTAACAGTGAAATCCTTGCTCGTCTTAAACACAAAAAAGCAGCTTACAAGAAGTGGAAGATTGGACAAATGACCAGGGAGGAGTATAAAAATATTGCTCAGGCATGCAGGAGTGAAATTAGGAAGGCCAAATCACACTTGGAGTTGCAGCTAGCTGGAGATGTTAGGAGTAACAAGAAGGGTTTCTTCAGGTATGTTAGCAACAAGAAGAAAGTCAAGGAACGTGTGGGCCCTTTGCTGAATGAGGGAGGGAACCTTGTGACAGAGGATGTGGAGAAAGCTAGTGTACTCAATGCTTTTTTTGCCTCTGTCTTCACAGACAAGGGCAGCTCCCAGACGGCTGCACTCCGCAGCACGGTATGGGGAGGAGGTGACCAGCCCTCTGTGGAGAAAGAAGTAGTTCGGGACTATTTAGAAAAGCTGGACGAACACAAGTCCATGGGGCCGGATGCACTGCATCCGAGGGTGCTAAAGGAGTTGGCCGATGTGATTGCAGAGCCATTGGCCATTATCTTTGACAAATCATGGCAATCGGGGGAGGTCCCGGATGACTGGAAAAAAGCTAATGTAGTGCCAATCTTTAAAAAAGGGAAGAAGGAAGATCCGGGGAACTACAGGCCAGTCAGTCTCACCTCAATCCCTGGAAAAATCATGGAACAGGTCCTCAAGGAATCAATTCTGAACCACTTAAAGGAGGGGAAAGTGATCAGGAACAGTCAGCATTGATTCACCAAGGGCAAGTCATGCCTGACTAACCTAATTGCCTTCTATGATGAGATAACTGGCTCTGTGGATGAGGGGAAAGCAGTGGATGTGCTATTTCTTGACTTTAGCAAAGCTTTTGATACAGTCTCCCACAGTGTTCTTGCCAGCAAGTTAAAGAAGTATGGGCTGGATGAATGGACGGTAAGGTGGATAGAAAACTGGCTGGATGGTCGTGCTCAACGGGTAGTGATCAATGGCTCCATGTCTAGTTGGCAGCCGGTATCAAGTGGAGTGCCCCAAGGGTCGCTGCTGGGACCGGTTTTGTTCAATATCTTCATCAACGACCTGGAGGATGGTGTGGACTGCACCCTTAGCAAGTTTGCAGATGACACTAAACTGGGAGGAGTGGTTGATATGCTGGAGGGTAGGGATAGGATACAGAGGGACCTAGACAAATTAGAGGATTGGGCCAAAAGAAATCTGATGAGGTTCAACAAGGACAAGTGCAGAGTCCTGCACTTAGGACGGAAGAATCCCATGCACTGCTACAGACTAGGGACCGAATGGCTGGGCAGCAGTTCTGCAGAAAAGGACCTAGGGGTTACAGTGGACGAAAAGCTGAATATGAGTCAACAGTGTGCCCTTGTTGCCAAGAAGGCTAACGGCATTTTGGGCTGTATAAGTAGGGGCATTTCCAGCAGATCGAGGGACGTGATTATTCCCCTCTATTCGGCACTGGTGAGGCCTCATTTGGAGTACTGTGTCCAGTTTTGGGCCCCACACTACAAAAAGGATGTGGATAAATTGGAAAGAGTCCAACGGAGGGCAACAAAAATGATTAGGGGGCTGGAGCACATGACTTATGAGGAGAGGCTGAGGGAACTGGGATTGTTTAGCCTGCAGAAGAGAAGAGTGAGGGGGGATTTGATAGCTGCTTTCAACTACCTAAAAGGGGGTTCCAAAGAGGATGGATCTAGACTGTTCTCAGTGGTAGAAGATGACAGAACAAGGAGTAATGGTCTCAAGTTGCAGAGGGGGAGGTTTAGGTTGGATATTAGGAAAAACTTTTTCACTAGTAGGGTGGTGAAGCACTGGAATGGGTTACCTAGGGAGGTGGTGGAATCTCCTTCCTTAGAGGTTTTTAAGGTCAGGCTTGACAAAGCCCTGGCTGGGATGATCTAGTTGGGGTTGGTCCTGCTTTGAGCAGGGGGTTGGACTAGATGACCTCCTGAGGTCCCTTCCAACCCTGAGATTCTATGATTCTATGATTCTATGACTTGACAGATTTGACTATATTAGCCGCCTTATCAGAAGTTATGCTATAGATCTGCTTCAGAGAAATTCCATAACAGTTTATGACTTTGAGTATCATTGCCTTCAGGTGTTCAGGGGGTGTTTCTCAGTGATCTGCTTAATAAGAAGCGTGTGGAGGATAATTTTCCATCTGCAGTATACTGCATATTAACTACTAATACGGCTCTATCAAGATGAGCAGTACAGTCAATTTTCAAAGACCTAAGCTTGCCCTTGACCTCCTGCTTAATTTCATGACACTCTGGTTGCAAGGGCAGAAACTTTGTCTCAAATATTTTCAGCAGCTATTGACAGTTTATTGCAAAACCTTCAAGAAGAGAGTTAAGAATTTTTGGAAGACTGAATCTTCCATTCACTGTTACTAATTCAAGGCAAGCAGTAAGTAAAATAGACTCCTCAGATCTTCACTTTTATTGTCTTGCTTTTCAACACAGAATCTAGAGTACATTGATTTGAGGACAGGTTCATTGTTTTTGCACTGAGGGTTTGGATTATCATAATTGGTATATGAACTTGTCTCACCTGGGGATAGCTTCTCTTGAGTAAGGACAGTACACTCATCTGGGTGATGTCTTTGTATCTGTTGCTCTAAATTTGATGCAGGTATTTCTGTCATAACAGTCCTGCAATTATCAACTTTACAAGTAGAAATATTCTTGGTCGGGTCAAATGAGAAGAACTTCCTTGCAGGATTCAACCAGGGCACACAGGAGACCTACCAATCCCAGAACCCCTCCCTTCTCATCTCCTCCAGTGGCTTCCTGGGAAGTGTAGTCTCTGCCATTCTCTCTGTAGGGTTGGAGCAAAGAGATCCTCCCTCAGGTCTCTCAGCTCCTGATTATTGAACCTGTTGTTTTGAACTGGTTACCAGTTTTGATTTTTGTGCTTGCTTCCAGTTTGGGTTCAATGCGACTGAGGTTTTCAGTCCGGATTCAGTTCCAGTTCACTTAGAAAATCTCTCTGGCCCGGTTTTTAGGTTTGGGTTCAGTTTGAGTCCCTGGGTATTTTCTGAGTAAAATCTTCCATCACACTTCTTAAACCTGCACCAGTATGTTCACGGTGTTAGGAAATCTTAATTTGCACCCTACAAAAGAGATCAGGGAAACTCCACCAGAAAACTGGTGTGAGCTTGGAATGTTAAGGTTGTTCATGTCTACTCATGCACATGCATTCAGTGTGCTGCATATGGATTGTGTGTACTAACAAAACCAAGCAAGGGGTTCTGATGAGGGCATCTGTCACAGATAGTCAAATCAAACAAAAGAGCAGGGTGAGTTACTCCTTAAGCACCTGTCTATAGTGGGTGGAACCAAAAATTGTGTTGTTATGGGGCACTGCAGTTTGGTAGTCAGGTCGGAGGTCTCATGCAGCCAGTAGTAAAACATCAGTAGAGCTAGTAAAAACTATAGATGATAATTTTCTAGCACAGATGTATTGTACCCAACATGAGGTAACTATTGTGGAGCTCATTATAATGGCTAAAGAGTAACTGATCACTGGACTGGAAGTTGATGATAGCCTACAGACCATGACCTGATTACGTTTAATATGGGAAGACGACGGTCCTGACCAGTAATATATAAACCTGATTCTTCAAAAGGGCTAATTTTCCAAAGCTGAGGAAAATTATGGGTGAAATTCACCAGGAGGAAAAACGCAAACAGAAAAATGTAAATGAAAATTGGGAGTTCTTTAAGATTCCACAGTCAAGAGAGGATGGCTTTGGCCAACAGCCCATCCTGATTCAATGCCAAAGTAAAGGCAGCAATGAGAAATAAAAAAGAAACATAGAACAAATGGAAAAAAGGAGAAATAAATAGCAGTCAATATAAATTAGATGTTATAAAGCATAGAAAATTGATATGAGAAGCTAAAGACATCAGGAAAAAAATCCATGGAGGGCAGGGCTAAGGACAATAAAGAGCTTTTCAGTATATTACGAACAAAATAAATCCTAACAATAATATAGGGCCATTATTGGCTGGAGATGGTAAAACTGTTAATAGGGACGTAGAAAAGGCAAAAGGGGCCAATAAATATTTCTGTTCCATATTTGCAAAGATACTTGTATCACAGGAGGAGGATGAAGTACTTTCCAGTCCATTAGTAACTGAGGAGGATGTTGAACAACATCTACTGGGGATAAACATTTTAAAATCAGCAGACCCCTGCACCCACGAGTCCTATAACAGCTGTATTGCCTTTATTACAATAAATATTGTAATACTGGGAAAATTCCAGAAGACTGAAAGAGTATTATGTCAGGCCTGCACAACATGAGGCCCGGGGGCCACATGCGGCCCAGTGGGCTCACTGTGTGGCCTGCGGGGGGGTGAGTAGGTGGGCTCACTGTGCAGCCCAAAATTTGGGACTGTGTCCGTTGGTCCTTTTTGCTGCTTGTCTCTGGGCTGGGGGTTGTCCCAATGCTGCAAAGAGGGTGTTCCCAAAGGAAGGTGCTTGCTTCTAACCCCCGAGGCCATCAGTATGTCTGCTCTTCTCTAGTCAGCCCACTTGACAAGTTTGATTGTCCTTGGTCTGATTCCCATCCCGTCTCCAAGGGTTGCAGCTGTCCAGAGGTTCCTGCCTTCCATGCCTTCCCCATTCACACCTCATTCATTCAACAGGGCAATTGAATACAAAGTGGGGGGAAGATCTTATTCTACTTCTAGCAAAAAGACATTTTTCTTTTACCTTAATTATACTACCTTAGGGGCCTGCCATAACATATTACCAAGGTTCAATACAAAGTCATATACAAGTTATACAAAAATGCATAATGCAGAGATTTATCTACAACTGCATTGATTGACTGCTGTGTGGAGTAATATAGTGACCCCTGGAGGGGTGAAGAGAGGTGTGATGGTGGGGCCGAGTGGGGAGGGGCCGGGTCCTATTTTACTGCTGTGATCTGGTCACCCTATGTGCGCTGTTTCTTTCCCCCTCTCCAGGCTTGCACACCCCAGTGCTGGGGAAGGAGGGGTTGTTTCCGCGGGGCGGGCAGCACTGGGGGGGGGGGGTTCCCGCGGGGCTGGGGGGTTTCGGCCCTCAGCTGTTTTCTTTGGAGTAATGTGGCCCTCGCCGCTTTACCAGTTGTGCAGGCCTGTATTATGTAGTGCCAAGAGTCAAAAGGGCCAAGCGAGATGACGCAGCTAACTATAGGCTGATTAGTCTGACATCACTCAGCAAAATAACGGGAAAGCTGATAAGCGATTCAATTCTTAAAGGGCTAAAGCAGGGGTCTCAAACTCAAATTACCACGAGGGCTGCATGAGGACTAGTGCATTGGCCCGAGGGCTGCATCACTGACCCCGCCCCCTCGCTGCCCCCGCCCCCACTCCACCCCTTCCATTAGGCCCCGCCCCTTCTCTGCCCCTTCTCCGCCTCCTCCCCTGTGCACACAGCTTCCCGCTCCTCCCCCCTCCCTCCCAGAAACCGTGAAGCTCTTCCCATGCGGCCCGCGGAGCTCTTCCCTGTGGCCCGCCGGGCTCCCCGTGCCCTACCCCCGCCCCGCCCATTTTTTCCCCCCAGGCAGTTCCTGCCGCCAGACAGTTGTTTGTTAAATTAAAAAAGGGCGGGGGCGGGGGGGGGCGCAGGGAGCCCGGCGGGCCGCATGGAAGAGCTCCGTAGGCCGCGTGTTTGAGACCCCTGGGCTAAAGGATAAGAATAGAATTAACACCACTCAACATAGTTTTATGGAAAATAGGTCTTCTCATATAAACCTGATTTTATTCTTTGATGAGATTATAAATTTGGTTGGTAAAGGTAGCTGTGTAGATGTAGTATACTTAGACTTTTGACTGCACAACATCCTGATTAAAAAGTTAGTACTATAGAATATAAATAAAGCACACATCAAATGGATTGAGAGCTGGCTGACAGATCTCAAAAACTAATTGTCCGTGGGGAATCATCTCTGACTGCAGGTACTTCTAGTCGGGTTCCACCGGGATCTCTATTAGGCCTGATGCTATTTAACATTTTTCATCAATGATCTAGAGGTAAATATGAAATCACGGCTGATAAAATTTGTGACCGACAGAAAGATTGGCAGAATAGCAAACAACGATAAGGGCAGGGCAGTAATACAGAGTGATCTGGATTGCTCAGTAAATGGGACTTGTTCAAACAAAATGTGTTTTAATTCAGTCAAATACAAAGTTATACATCTAGGAGCAAAGCATGCAGGCCAGTCCTGCAGCAGAGGGACTGTCTCCTGGAAAGCAGTGACTGTGAAAAGAATTCAGGCATCACAGTGGACAAACAATTCAACAAGAGCTCCCAGGGCTAATACGATCTTTGGATGTATAAACAGGGGAGCAGTGGATAGGAGCCGGGAGGTGATTTTATCTCTGTGTGTAGCATTGGTGAGACCGATACTGAAACACCGCATCCAGTTCTGGTGTCCATATTTTCTGAAGGATGTTGAAAAAATGGAAAGGGTGCAGAAAAGAGCCACACAAATTATTCAAGGGCTGGAGAAAATGCCTTACAGTGAGAGACTTAAAGAGCTCAGTCCGTTTAGTTTAGCGAAAAGAAGACTGAGAGATGACTTGATTACAGTGTATAAGCACCTTCCCAGGGAGAAAATAGTGGGTATCAAAGGCTCTTTAATATAATGGAGAGAGGTGTAACAAAAACCAGTGGCTGGAAGCTGAAGTCAGACAAATTCAAATAAGGCGCAATTATCTAACAGTGAGGGGGATTAACCATAGTGGATGCTGTATCGCTTGATGTCTTCAGATCATCTGGTTGGCTTTCTGGAAGATGTCCTTTAGCTAAACACAAATGAGGCTTTACTCAAACACATGCTATTGGGCTCAATATAGGAGTAACTGGGTGAAATATAATGGCCTGTGTTGTACTGGAGGTCAGACCGGATGACTTGATGGTTCCTGCCTTAAACTCTGTGAATCTGTTACTAAATAACACAAATACAAAACTACAGGAAATCTTGTGTTAAAGTTCATTCACAACTTTAGAAGCGACAAAGGGACATTTCCACTGCATGCGTACGACGAAGTGGGTATTCACCCACGAAAGCTTATGCTCCAATACGTCTGTTAGTCTATAAGGTGCCACAGGACCCTTTGTCGCTTCTACAGATCCAGACTAACACGGCTACCCCTCTGATACTTCACAACTTTAGAAATCACTTCTCTCGTATATTCTATGTGCAGTCACTACATTCACATGTAAGGAGAAATTAGAAATCAAAATTGACAAGCAACCTTAACTCTGACCCAACAACTGCATTGCATCAAGAACTTGAGGCACGTGTTGCCAAAAACCACTCAGGTGGTGCACTGTCTCTTCTCTCAGGGCAATCCCTCTAAAGAGGCACCACTTGTTCCTTGCTTTATCATTTACTCAGATTTCTCTCCTGGCTTGGCTTCTAGTAGCCATATTCGGAAATCCCATACACCTGTATGTTGATAAAGTAGCTTAGTGGTAAACGGATCTCTTCCCAGAAGGATGCATTTTTAAATACAAGTCAGACAGTCTTTTCACATGGACTCAAGGTTTTCTTCATAGAAACAATAAATCCAGTTAGTTAGTGGCGAACCTGTGAATTCTGCTCTTATCTCAAAGTTTGTATATGAGTGTCATTTATGGCAGAAGGAGAATTAGCAAAGAAAAAGGAGGTGAAGTTTGCGTTCCCTTCAACCTTTTAATGGTAATTAGAATAAGTAACTATAAGAAGCACTCAGCCTCAGCACCACACCTCCTGGATATGCTGCACAATGAGCACGCACTGCTCAAAATGATAGAAACATAGCTGTGTGCACAGAGAAGATAGCAGGATGCGAACCTTCCCAGTCAAGAATAGATGATGTAGGGCCTGATCCAAAGACCACTAATGTCAATGCAAAGACTTCCATTCACTTAGATGGGTTAAGGGACCACTGAGATCCTCTATTCTGACCCCCTGCATAACATATGCATAATAAATTCCTGTTTCAAGTCTTGTCGCTGTGGTTGAACTAGAGCATACATTTTAGAAAAACATGCAGCCTTGATTTCTCCTTCTACATAATTTATTAAAAGTGGCATGAGAAAGAGACAGCAGGGCCAGAGGCAGGTCATGCCCCAGACCTAAAGTAATTCAAAAATCCTTGTGCAATGACTGTGAACTGTGCATACTTCCTTGGTAGAGAAGAACCTAGGAAACTCAACCAGCTCAACTCTGAACGTGCACAATGTTTATGTCCCTTGGGTTAAGAGCTGAAATGATCACTGGAGGTCTGCCTACACTGCAATCAGGAGGTGCGAATGTAGCTAGTGTACACATGCCCAAGCTAGCTTTGATCTAGACTTAGCTAGATCAAAACTAGCTCAAGTAGCCACAGCAGTGCAGCCCTGGCAGCAGGGAGAGTGGCACGGGCTGGTCTTTCTCCCAGAACCCTGGTTACATACCTGAGCAGCTAGCTACCTCCCATGCTGCTGCAGCTCACTGCTATTGTTACTTGATCCAGCTTTGGTCCAACTGGAGTAACCATCAATCACATATATGAAAAAAACCAAAGCTAGCTCAGGTAGATAAGCTACATAAGCTGCAATCACACCTCCTGATTGCAGTATAGAGAAGCCATACTCTGAGAGAAGATAGTAACTCATGTTTTCTGTCCTGTGCTGATGGGCTGTTTGCTCCAGTCCCCTCCCACACACCCTTGCTGTCTGTTCACCTCAGCCTCACTCCACACCCGCCGCCTTAACATCTTCCCCTCCCATGCCCTGTTGCCCTCACCCCCTTCCCTTCAATGCCTCTTCACCCTTCACTTTTCTTTTCATTTACTATAAACCCTCCAAACTTACCCCCCACACACACACCAAAAAAATTGGGGTGCTAATATGACATTTGCCGCCATCACGGTGTTTACTATCCAAGGTGGAAAATGACCAGCCAGATCATCCCCCTGTTGTGTGAATAGCAAGGTGAAGAATGTGATATTGGCAATGGAAATAGAGGAGTGGCGGAGTCCGTGAGTTCTGAAGGGGTGCACAAATAAACAGTTCCTGGGGCAAGATTAAGAGAAACGAATGTGCTCCCTGTCTCTGGACTGCTAAAGGTCTCTATTTACTGTTAGAGTTCATTGTAACTGAAGGAAATGGCCTCCACTAATGGGCACAAACTGATTATACATTGGTTTGATGTGCGGTACACCATGTGCCAGAGTGCAGGAACTGAAAGAAAACTACAAAGCCAGTTCTATCCCAGAGTCTGCCACCCAGACAACTCCAGTGGCATGGTTTTAAGACATCGGTTACATGCCAGATTTGATTTACTAGCCCATACTTTCTGAGAGCACTTGACAAAAGACAGCAAACAGTGCAAAACCCACAACATAACCCGCCCCCGCCAGTTTCTGCCCAGGGCAGAGAGTGTTAGTACAAAAGTACAGGGGAGGGATGAAGTGGGGGAAAGGGGTGGCAAAGCAGTTATTGGGACCAGTGCGGTATTTAGTAGAGGTAAAAGAGGAAACAATGAAGTGGCTCATTGATCAACAATTCCCAGATAAACATTCAGTGCAGTTACAGCAGGGGTCAGCAACCTTTCAGAAGTGGTGTGCCGAGTCTTCATTTAGTCACTCTAATTTAAGGTTTCACGTGCCAGTAATACATGTTAACGTTTTTAGAAGGTCTCTTTCTATAAGTCTTTAATATATAACTAAACTATTGCTGTATGTAAAGTAAATAAGGTTTTTAAAATGTTTAAGAAGTGCCATTTAAAATTAAATTAAAATGCAGAGCCCCCCGGACCAGTGGCCAGGACCCGGGCAGTGAGAGTGCCACTGAAAATCAGCTCATGTGCTGCCTTTGGCACACGTGCCATAGGTTGCCTACCCCTGGGTTACAGGATGCATCCCCTGACGTGAGCACAGAGGGGTGTGGGTTTTGCTGGCCGGAGGAGGAGGTGCTGGAAGAAGATGCCTGAGATAGGGGAGTGAAGGCTCCTACCGGGGGGTGAACCAAACAGTATCCATAAGGAGCAGGACAAAGGTCAGGTGTCACTTTCCTCTCCCTGGTAATACCGGCCACTGCAAAACTGCACATCTCCCTTAAGGCTAAACCAGTGATTTTATGTAATTTAGTTATTGTTTGTTAATTAAGGAATTTACTGAGGAGCAGGGTGTTGTATTGTGGACCATGTTGGAACTTCAAGCTCTCACTTTAAGAGTGAGAGCATTCCTGATCCTGCATGCAGGCAAGGGTGGGAGGGGGCTGTAGGGAAGATCCTGCAGCCAGCCAGCCTACATTATGGCATGGTGAGTTGTGCCTCTCTGTTTTTTAAGGACTAAATCAAGAATTGCCTCTCCCCTTATGGGTTCTAGGATAAGCTGCTCCAAGAAGCAGCTAAGTAAAAATAAAGGCCAGGATTTTCAAAAGTGTCTGATGATTTTGGAGGGGAGGTCTCTTTTCTTGGGTACCCAAGTTAAGGCACCTTAAAGAGGCCTGATTTTCAGAAAAAGCAGAATAACCACCCAGTGCAAATCAGGTTCCTTTACTGTGTCCACAACTGGGGGCAAAAAATCGCTATTAGCTTTTGAAAATCTTGGCATAAAGGAATATTTCCAATAAAAAGAATAAATCAGCTCAAAGGGCAAAAAATCAGCAACATTCTTCCGGCACGGCTGTGAGAAGGAAGGAAAATGATGTGCTTGCTTTTTCACAGGTATTTTTTCATGACCAGCCTATGCCTTTTTGTTGTGCTGAACCACTCTGAAAATAAAATGGCAAGTAGGCATGGTTCATACCCCTTTCCACTGCTTGCATCCGAAGAAGTGGGTATTCACCCACGAAAGCTTATGCTTCAATACATCTGTTAGTCTATAAGGTGCCACAGGACGCTTTGTCACTTCTACCCCTTCACAGACTCCATATAGAGGAGTAACATGAAAGTCCTGTGGTTCTTCAGCAATAAGAAGTCTGTTAAGTTGTCAGCTGACTATTATCTTATTGATACTATATTGTTTGCTAAAGGGAGGGGACTTAATGGCAGAAAGTTCATAGTCTGTGTTTGCGCAGCATCTAATATGGATATCTTGGGCAGGAAAATAAGAGTTCACATACACCAGTAAAATGATTTGTCTGTGCCCTTGTAAAGTGTGTGTCCCTAAATGTCCAACTGCCAGAAACAGGATCCTGTGCCAGACAGCCCATTGGTATGACCCAGGATGACCAGTCTTATGTTCTGATTCAGGGCTGGAACTCAGCCAGGGTGTAAATTGGCTTAACTATGTAAGCTGAGGATCAGGCCCTGAGTTCATCTCTCTGTACATTCGGGTCTGGATTATGGCTTGTGGGCACCATCTTGTATTAGAGAGAATGTGGAGGGAGATACAATGCCTTATGGGGAGCTGGCTGGTAGGCACACAACCTATGTGTGCGTACCATGGCAGAGCTGAAGCTGTCCTGACATTCCCCTCATCACAAGGGCTGCAATTCTGCCAGACCTTTATCCAGGTCACCCACTCAAGAGAGGATTCTTGGTCCCTCTGCAACCATTCCTCTCCCACATAAAGGCTGAACACAGCCTGGCCCTGGTGAGGTAATGGCGCTATGAAGTGCCCAAGAACATAAATAATGAAGGGGACAGGTCACATATTCCAGAGAGATCTGCATCGCTTGGGAAACTGGGTGCAAGCAAACAATAGGCGCTTTAATACGGCTAAATGTAAATCTGTACATCTGGGGACAAAGAATCCAGGCCATCCTTACAGGGTGGGGGACTCTATCCTAGGAGGCAGTGACTCTGAAAAAGATTTGGGGGTCATGGTGTATAATCTGGTGAACATGAGCTTCCAGTGTGACGCTGAGGCCAAAAGGGCTAATATGAACCTGGGATGCATCAACAGAGGAATCTTGAGTAGAGAGATTATTTTACCTCTGTATTTGGCACTGGTGCGACTGCTGTGTCCAGGTCTGGTGCCCACAATTCAAGAAGGATGTTGATAAATTAGAGATGGTTCAGAGAAGAGCCACAAGAATGATTAAAGGATTCGCAAACCTGCCTTATAGTGAGAGACATAAATTAGCTCAATCTATTTAGTTTAGCAAAGAGAAGGTTAAAGGACAATTTAATTATAGTCTCTAAGTACCTACATGAGCAATATATCTGAATAATGGGCTCTTCAATTTAGCAGAGAAAGCTATAGCATGATCTGTACGCTCGACGTAGAAGCTAGACCAGGGGTGGGCCTGAGGGCCACATCGGGGTTCTGAAACTGTATGGAGGGCCGGGTAGGGAAGACTGTGCTTCCCCAAACAGCCTGGCCCCTGCCCCCATCTGCCTCCTCCCACTTCCCGCCCCCTGACTGCCCCCCCTCAGAACTCCTGACACATCCAACCCCCCCTGCTCCTTGTCCCCTGACCGTCCCCTCCCGGGACTCCCCACCCCTAAGCGCCCCCCTGGGATCCCACGCCCTATCCAACCCCCCCTGTTCCCTGTCCCCTGGCTGCCCCCCTCAGAACCTCTGCCCCATCCAACCATCCCAGGCTGCAGGGGAGGGGGCACAGCAGGGGAGGGGCTGGGGGCTAGTCTCCCCATCTGGGAGCTCAAGAGCTGGGCAGGTCAGTCCAGCCCACAGGCTGTAGTTTGCCCACCTCTGCGCTAGACAAACTAAGACTGGAAATAACGCATACCTTTTTAACTGTGAGAGTAATTAACCACTGGAACAATTTACCAAGGATCGGGGTGGATTCGCCATCACTGACCATTTTTAAACGAAGATTGGATGTTTTTGTAACAGATCCACTCTAGAAACTCTTTTGGGCAGGTCTCTGGCCTGGTTTGTGCAGGAGCTCAGACTAGTGATCACAGTGGTCCCTTCTGGCCTTGGAATCCCTATGAATCTAGATGAATCTATGAGGCTGTCCCTGGCAAGCTGATCTGACACTGCTCCAGGAAACCCCTCTCTCAGCCACAGAGCCTGACAAATGAGAGAAGGGCTGGATGGAAAGAACAGCACACTCAGCTCATGGAAGCAAAAGAGGAGTGGCCCAATAAATATATACACAACCACCTCCCTTTTTTGCCACATGTTCCACCCTCCCTGATAGTGAAGGCACATGGCTTTCAATCAGGGTAAAGGCCACAGGGAGCATGCATCACACCTCTGCTGCCAGCAGAGCACTGGAAATGTCAGTTTGCTTTGTGCTTGTCTACACAGGGAGTCATTCTGGAACAGCTATCCCTGCTGAACTCCACGTGTGTGGATGCTCTTATTCTGAAATAAAAGTGCCAGAAAAATATGCCCAAACCTATGTAGGCCCACTTTGTGCAACCCTCCAGAAGAGGGTGGCTTAGCAATGGTCAACTTTACATTACATTATTAGCCTGTAACAATGAGTTCCCTAAAAGCTCGTGCTTCGGGGTTTCAGCTGGCCACCAGTAGGGATCAGGAAGGGATTCCACCCCCTTCCTCTGCTCCCCATGTATTCTGGGTTTTTTTAATTGCCTTCCTCTGAAGCATCAGGGACTGCAACAGCTGGAGATGGGACACTGGGCAGGGAGGGCCAGGGCTCCGAGGTGGCACTGGGCATTCTCTTTTTCAGGTGCTTGGCTGGCTGGTTCTTGCTCACATGCTCAGGGTCTCACTGATCGTCACAGGTGGGGTTGGGAAGGAACGTCCTCCAGGTCAGATGAAAAGCAGACCCTTTGTTTCCTTAGACACTTCAATTCAGTCCCATGTACTTTTGAAATGCTTTGCTCAAGAAGGGCAAGGTCAGTGATAACTGATCTTATGTCTTAACTGAACTTAACTAAACAAGCCCGGTTATTCAATGGAAGCAAATTGTAAAGCCACAGAGCGTTCAACAAACTGTATTGCTATCTTTCAATACATACAGATATGAAATATTGCTGAGTTAGAAAAAAATCACCAGGGCCATTTCTCCAGCCGGGGAGAGTTAGTGATCATAGCTCAAGGATATACAGAGGCTCTGTAACCTTATCTTATATAAAGTGGGTACACTTAAAATATCATTCCACTTCTGTGACCTGCCTCAAATGCAACATCAACCAGTGTACTCAACCACAGCAGCATATGAAACCGACACAAAATTTATTCTTCGTTCAGTAAACTCCTTGTTAGCATGCCTGTGATCACCAGGGGACAGCGCCATTTCCAACTCACATTTCCCACTCACTTCTTCTGCTCCTTCAACCCTGCCTGGGATGAGCTGGAGCAGACAGAGGGGTGCCTGAGAGTCTTTTATAATGACTAGAATTTAGACTGTGAAGGACGGCTGAATGCATGAGCTCCATTGTCCAGCCATCCCTTAGTCTCTGCTGAGGCTGCTGTAATGGTAGCTTATGTGATGTGAACACTTGTCTGCTAGGACCTGTCCACTGAGACCACCCCTGCATGTTACGCAGCCATCCAACGGCCGGCACACGGGCATTATTGGGGACTACAGCCTGGAGCTGGGCTCAGCCTGGAAACTTGCCATACGATTCCAGGCTGTATTATTATTTGTCTTACAGTCATGCCAAGAGGCCCTAACCGAGATCAAGAATGCCCCAGAGACCTTACAAGCTAATTAGATAAGATAACGAAAAGTTGTTTTTTGCCCTCCAGTGACCCATTGTGCAGTAGCAACCCTGCCAGGAACTGGGGAAGAATCTGGATCTCCAAAATGACCCTAAAGTTAATTGTGTTCTCCATTGGAGCACCCAGTTTGGTTTTTCTGACCAAGGATAAGCATGACTCCTGGTTACTGTTAGTTTTATAAATCATCTGATTCATGACCAGGAGCATAAGTATTTAGACTGAGAAGTTCCAGAGCCTTCTGCAGAGGGGTTGAAAAGAAAAACACTAACCCAGCTTGCAAGAGCTTGCTTGCTCAGCAGGCACTGTCAGACACAAAACAGAAACCTGATAGTGCCATGTTAAGGATGGGGTTTTAATCACACAAGTTGAGGTTTCCACAGCAGGTTAAATGCTCCCTCGGGGCGACTAAACAGATGGGAGAGGGGGATGAAAATGTACAGTGTCAGATGGAGCTCATCTCGCTTCTCTCTGGAGAAGATCAGATCATATTAACTGGCAGGTATTTTTCCAAATAATAAACTCCCAGAGCAACTATTCCCTACCCTCGCCCTGATTCCTTAATGAGCATTCCAGCTCCACCTTGCCCCTCCATCTGCAAAATGACTCTGTTAATATCCTGCCACTAACTCCCATTTGTGCTCAGCAGGAAGATCTTTCCATGATGGAACTGCACAGCAGTATAACACGAAACGCTACCCTATAGAAGGATGTGCGTTGAAGGATATAGGGGAGGGTGCAGTGTAATTTACACAGGGGCCTGAATTGCAGAGTTATGATCTGGATGGCTTTCCCCAAGGTCAGGGGCAGGGTTTAAACCCGGTCCCATCACCAGTTTAAACACATAGGGGCAGATTCTCTGGTCCAACTAAGCTGTGTTTAGCACAAGACCAGAGGGAGGTTGGAAAGGTAGTATACAGCCATGTCTACCTTCCCCTGATTCCAGGGCCACTGGGTGCTGATCTGTTCCCCAACATACAGTGAAAGCAGGCTTTGGCATTCAGACTGTGATGGGTTCGGTCACAGAGACCCTTGGGACTGTTACCTGATGTACTGAAACTACAGAAACACAGAGATGCTTGGGACTGTCACCAGATGTGCTGAAACTACCTCTGAGCCCATTTTCCCTGTCAGCTTGGGACTCCAGAACCCTGCCTTGTTAAGCCAGACACGCTAGCCTGCTGCAACACAGACTCAGGGTCTGAACCATGCCTCCAAAGCTGCAGACTAACTGAAAACAGCTCAGCAAGTACTCCTGTCCCCAGCACCCAGTTCTTAATGGGATCCAAACCCCAAATAAATCCCTTTTACTCTGTATAAAGCTTATACAGGGTAAACTCATAAATTGTCTGCCCTCTATGACACTGATAGAGAAATGCACAGCTGTTTGCTCCCCCAGGTATTAATCACTTACTCTGGGTTAATTAATAAACAAAAGTGATTTTGTTAAGTATAAAAAGTAGGATTGAAGTGGTTTCAAGTAATAACAGACAGAACAAAGTGAGTTACCAAGCAAAATAAAACAAAATACGCAAGTCTAAGCCTAATACATTTAAGAAACCGAATACAGGTAAATCTCACCCTCAGAGATGTTCCAATAAGCTTCTTTCACAGACTAGAGTCCTTCTTAGTCTGGGCCCAATCCTTTCCGCTGCTACAGTTCTTGTTAGTTCCAGCTCAGGTGGTAACTAGAGGATTTCTCATGACTGGCAGCCCCTGGCAGCCCCTTTTTCCTGAGTTTATTTTGCAAGAGAAGCAATTGGAAATGTCAACCCTAAATCCTTAAGCAAAAGTGAAAGCTCTTTTCAGAAGAGGATGCATCAGCATCTGAATCAGAATGTTTTTCCTCTTTCCTGGCTGGTCAACTGCATGCTGAGAACATCCAGAGTAGAACACTTGGAGACCACCACTTGTCTTTAGCTGAATAAGTTAGGATCTCTGTTTGCTGAACTCATCACACAATGTTATTTACCAACATTGGGGTTGCTTATTGACTGGGGCTTTTTAAAACCTTTGGTTATTTCAGGCAGAGCATATGACCCCTTTGGCTCCATAGCTCTGTTAGGAAGTATGTAGTTGGGGGCATTATACTGCTAATGACAATGGCTAGTCAATTGGTGATGTGGTGGTTCTGTCCTCTTTGACTTCAGACACCAAATGATAGATCTTTCAAGCCATAAAGCAGCAAGGACAATTCTCGGATACACAACAGTGCAATTCCATGTCATCTTGGGATAGCTCGCCGCAATGCTGAGATCACATTCTTCTGCTAATGCAGAGCACAGACCTGCAGAACCTGATATCGTGGTGGGTTTCTCCTCCTTTCTCTCATACTTATTTTGCATTGACTGTCCTGTTTGTGAGTATTTTTGCACTGGTGAGACAAATGCTGCTGATTCACCAACAGCCCCAGAGTCACCAGGACCAGGCCACGAGGATCGTCTGTCCGGACACTGAGGTTGCATCTTTGATGACACCATGGATTAATTTTTGCTTTGGCCGTTACCCCTCCCTCTGAAAAAGATGCTTTCAGTGCTGAGGAGGGGGATAAAGAAGAGAATGATCAAGATACCAGAGGATCAGGTTGTCAAAGCTCCAAGAAAACACATGGGATTGACGTTATGGAACTTTCATCAAATCTCCCCCTCAAACAGGGAGGGTCTTAGAGAATTGGAGAAGAGGGAAGGAGACCATCATCCCAAGCCTCCAGTGCCCTGCTTTTTCGCCATAGTTCGGAGGGTGGGGTGTTTAGTTTTAGGGTATGGGTTTGAGCCCATCCTTGGGGCAGTGGCACACAGCTGTATACAGATGAAGCTGTGGTGCATAGAGCATAAATGTAACATTAGGTTGTATTTGCAGATTACAATCAGGACTGTATCAGGAATCATTATCTTTTTGGGGTACTTTAATTCTTGGTATTTTGCTATCGGTATAAATCAAAATGTCTCCAGAGAGGGGCTGGACTCATGTGCATGCCTGGTGAGACTCAGATGTTCGTAGCATCACTACTCTGAACAATGGAGCTGCAAAACTCAAATCTGGATCCTGATTTGGATTTCGTGTGCTCAGGTCAGAGATTTTGTTTTGGATATGGGCCCTGATTCTGATCTCACTGCCATTGCTTTAATGTTGCTGTCACTCTACTGAGGTGAACTGAGCTACTAGTGATTCATTGCTGAAATCAGAATCAGCCCCAGAGGGTATTTGCAAAATATGGATCAAGGCTTCTGTTCAGATTTCAAACATTCCCCACATTCCATGGCTGCTTGGTCCAGGCCATCTCTACTATCTCTTCGTGCTTCAGGGGAGGGGTGGGCAAACTTTTTGGCCCAAAGGCCACATCGGGGTTGCAAAACTGTATGGAGGGCCAGGTAGGGAAGGCTGTGCCTCCCCAAACAGCCTGGCCCTGCCCCCTATCTGCCCCCTCCCACTTCCCGCCCCCTCACTGCCCCCCTCAGAATCCCTGACCCATCCAACCTCCCCCCCTCCTTGTCCCCTGACCGCCCCCTCCCGAGATCCCCCCCGACCCTAATCACCCCCCAGAAGCCCACCCCCTATCCAACCTCTCTTCTCCCTGTCCCCTGACTGCCCCGACCCCTATCCACACCCCCGCCCCCTGACAGGTCCCCCGGGACTCCCACACTTATCCAACCCTCCCCCCGTTCCCTGTCCCCTGACTGCCCCCCGGGACCCTCTGCCCCTTATCCAAACCCCCGGTCCCCTTACTACACCGCTCAGAGCAGCATGTCTGGCAACCGCGTGGCCCCGCCAGAGCACGCAGCCCCGCCCCCCAGAGCACTTCCTGTGTCTGCGGGGGAAGGAGGACAGCAGGGGACGGGGGAGGGGCTAGCCTCCCCAGCCGGGAGCTCAGGGGCCGGGCAGGACAGTCCTGTTGGCTGGACGTGGCCTGCGGGCCATAGTTTGCCTACCCATGCTTCCGGGCATAAGCTAAGTGCCAGCTAAATGTCAAGAAAAAAATCTTCCCTAGATGTAATTCAGGGCAGGAACTGCCTACGACTTCTGTTTGTACAGCACCGAGCACCATGGGGCTCTCTTCTCAGTTGGTCCTTGGGCACTACAGTAATAAATATGATTAATAACAACTCTGCACAGTTCAATGTACTCTGCAAATTTCACACCTTTTCTGAGGTATTGTCACTGGCCACCATCAGGACACTGAGCTGGGTGGACATTGGGTCTGTTGTGATCCAGCATTTTCTCAGTTCAAACACGTCCGCATTAAAAGCGAGCAGAAAGATGCAATCTTCAGATAAACCAATGAAATGAACTGTATAAGGTCCCAAACCAGTGACAGCATCAGTGAGCAGACTTTAAACAAGGGACAAATCCATTTCAAAGTACACGGGTACATTCGTCCCAGATGTCATCCATTGCAATAAATGGCTGAACTTAGGCTAGTGCTGTATGGCTACATCCCGCCTTCATTTAGGGCTTGTCTAGGCAGGCAAAATGAGTGGCATATTAGCTAATACCATATTCGTGAACGCATGTTAATCAGCACAGGCTGATTGTAGGGTTGACTACGACCAGCCAATGCATTTCTAGACATCATTGTCTTTGTCTTCACCAGGTGCTAAGTGGTGTTTAAAAACATGCTAACGGGCTCTTTTCTCCAAACCCTTCCTGGCCCCTCCCTCACAAGGTACGTCTATATCAGAGTTAGAAGTTGCATTTCCAGCTCAATGAGCCACACCGCTGATAGCTCTGATCCAGCTAGAGTGCTGAAAATAGCAGTGTAACCAAGGTGGCATGAGGGTCTAACCACCCGAGTACATACTTAGGGTCTTGGATGGGATCATAATTGGGCTGTTTAGCCCCGCCCACCACTCATGCTGCCACGGCTACACTCTATTTTTAGCATGCGAGCTAGATTTCAGCTAGCGCGTGTATGTCTGCTCGAGCTAGAAATTACACCTTCCAGCCCCAGTGTGGACATACCCCCAGTCTCTTCACCTCAGCCTCACTCCCCAAATGATCTCGATGCCAATGACCAATGCAACAGAGACTGCCCTGCGCCATGACATGCTGCCAGGATCACGGCAACAAAAATAATGGGGGAAAATAAGCTGCAAGCCCCTGGTTCTTAGCTGAATCTGTAGCACCTCCAGCTTTGTAGTGTCACTCCTGGATTTCATGGGCAAGGCAGCAGAGGGACATTAAAGCTTTAAAACTAGGAAGGACAGCACAAGCTTAGTTACCCCGTCCACAACGGTCACTGGTAAATTAGCAGTCCCCTTTCCTTTGACTGATACAACGCCAGATGTCACTCGAGGTGCAGCTTCTCAGTACCCAACTACTGTGCCACAAGCACTGACATTGGCCTGGCTTGCGAAACACTTGGGAAAGCACAGAGATGACAAACTGATTTCAGACATACATCCCCGCCCCGCTCCACCCACATTACCTGGGAACACTCAGTGACTAATGAGCCCAGCACAAGGTCAAAAGTGGGGAAGCAGAAGCTGAACAGTTCAGACACAAACAATGAATGACCCATGACCACAGCCACGTGTGTGCAGCTAACTATGGAATTTGAAGGTTCCCTTGGCAACCCCCACTGTTCCAAAAGAGAACCCAACAGCAGCAAGTAGTTCCACCCCTACAGACAGAGGGAGAGAGGTGAGAGGCAGACCGCCCCCTCATGCACAGGTGTTTGATGTAGTGCAGCAATTTGCAACCTTTTTTCATTTGCAGACCCCTAAAAAATTTCGAAGGCAGGTGTGGACCCCTTTGGAAATCTTAGACATAGTCTGTGGACCCCCAGGGGTCTGCGGACCACAGGTTGAAAACCACTGATGCAGTGCAGTGGTAGGATGGTTGCTGACCACGGCCTTGCTCTGTCTTTGGCTCCTCATTGAAACAATGAAAAGTTTGATACCTGTTGACTGACTGAACCGGTATGTGTCGGTATCCACAGTCGCTCGTTGATGGGAACAATTGCAGCCTGCATGCTGGTTTCTATGCAGGCAGCAGAGTATGGAGGGCACGGGTGGTAGATTCAGCCAGCTGGTGCTCACGTACCCCCTGCATGCATTTCTCTTCTTCCTCACCCATGGGCTGCTGTTCAGCAGGAAGGCAGCTGATAGCCACTTGCTCAGGCACAGTGTACTTGGTCAGGTGTGCCTGTCAGCCACTCTTGCTCTGGCTGTGCTGCACAGGGCTCTGAGAAGACACTGCTAGCTGTACATGACGGGTAGTTCACTTCCAGCTGATACAGCACTGGCCAGACCTATGCCTCCTCAACTGCCAGTGGAGCAGACAAATGGAGGTGCAGCCACCAGCATGGGATCGTGGCGTATCCCGCTTCCATCCTCTGTGTATTCACAGCATCAGACTCCTTAGAAGTATAGAGGACGAGTCCATAGTCCTCAAGAATGTCCCCAACACCACCAGCAAGGACGTTTTGCTCCTGCTGCTGTGTTGGCCACGCTCTAATTTCCCCATCTCTGGGAATGCTGGGTGCCCATATTTCAGCCACCAGATCTGTCAGACGATGCTCTAATCAGTCTGCCTCCCCAGCTCCCTGAGGGGAAGGAACCCATGGTGGATTTAAATCAGAGGTCAAGGTACATCGCCACAAGGAAATGTGCTTTCCCTCTAATGGCTTTTATGTGGCAATTACCAGAGATAACATGTTCCCTACCAGGAATACCCCAGTGATGTCCTTCTGGTGGTATGTGATCTGCATGCGACTCAGTTTCTTCTCCAGGAGGCAGACTGAGGGTGTAACTTGGCTGAGCCCTTTGTCATCCCAAACTTTACTGCCTCATCAGAGTGCCGTGAGATGTCACACCGCTTCTATGTTGATTGTGATCTGCAGGCTGGTGTCTGACTGCACCTGTGCAGATCTCTGGACACAGAAATCCTGCATGGTGGTAGCTCTATGCTCATACAACCGGGCTAGCATGTGGAAGGTAGAAATCCACTTTGTCAACCCCTCCTGCTTCATCTGGGAACAAGACGACTCTTTCACAGCTGGGCAAGACAAGCTGAAGTGGCCACAGATCATTCCCCATCCCTGTCCAGGCATTCTCAACAACAAGGATGAGTCAGTGGGCAAAATAAGGTGTGAGGTCCCCCCCCCCCCCCGGCCATGCACTGCCTTCGTTACCCTGACCCTGCTGCCTGTAGCCACAAAGCCACCAGGAACGGGGCTCCAAGCGCTCCCCAGTAACAGCTCCCAGTTGCTGCCAGCTGTTGTTCTCCTCCTTGACTGCCAGGGCGGCTGCTGCTAAGCCGGTGTGCTGTGAGGGGTGGCTGTGGTCTGATCACAGGCCTATGTGTCTGCGGTGCGAGGAGTGTCTTCCCACCAGCTCAGGCATCACAAACCGCCTCCCGCACAGCAAGACATGACTCTGGCACGGCCCTCTTGGGGAAGAAGGACTGACTGGTCCTGTCTACCTCGAAGCCGCAGCAGATGCCCTGAAGTCCTCACCCGCCACAGCATCTCCACAGCCAGCACTTTCACACAGGCTGTGGTCAGCAACATGGCTACATGCGAGCAAATTTCTCTCTTCAAAATGCTCTTGCAAGTGTAACCCACACACCTGCTGGGTGTGATGTTCTGTCCCATCTAGTGGCAACGAGACCACTAAAGAGAGAGAGAGAGAAAATGAAACTGCTCTACAGCCTTAGCTAACAGGCATATGGCTTTTAGCTCATGCAGTAGAGGCTCAGATCCTAAGCTCCAGAAACCGCAGGTTCGATCCTGCCTGCCGATGACTGGGGTCTGTCAGCGTTACACTAGCATCTGCTGGCTGCTAGTCGTGCACAGCACCCTTGTGAGCAATGGTGGGTGATTTTGCTCTGGACCTGTGATGCTGGTGCTGCTGCGTTCTCTGTTTGATCCTTCCTGGTGTGCCTAGCTGTTTCTTGTCCTGCCCCAGACGTGGTATGCACTGTGGGCACCCTGCCTGTGTCACAGACCTGGCTGAGTCCCCCTGGAGGACAGTCACCAGATTGATGTAATTGGACCCAACTCTTAGACCCCATGTGCTTCCAACCAGCTGGGTCTGGCCTGAGTCCAGTCACGGCGTCTAGCACGGCAGCACCTACGGCACTCACCCAGCTCAGCGCTCTTGTCTGGTGCCCTTCCTGGGACGAGGGACTCTGCAGTCTAGCTGCCCTAGCCCCTGAAGCTGAAATCTCCTATATCTCCCCAGTCACTTATGCACGTTCTCCAAAGTCCCACCTTGCTCTGGATGCTCTAGTCACAGGCGCCAGCTTCCGCCTTTGCCCAGTGGTGCTCAACCCCCTCTCAGCCCCAGGTCGCACCCCCCCCAGACCCACCCCAACCCCCCACCCTGCCTCTTCCCACCCCCGCTCCACCCCAGCCCCACACCCACTCCCCTCAAGGTCTCACCCTGCCTCTTCCCGTCCCTGCTCCACCCCACGCCCTGCCCTCACTCCACTACTGCCCTCAAGGCCCCATTCCTGCCCCATTCTCACTCCTCCCGCTTCCTCCCCAGTGCTTCCTGCATGCCGTGGATCAGTTTAGCACCCACTAATTTTTTTCCATGGGTGCTCCAGCCCTGGAGCACCCACTGAGTCAGCACCTACGGCTTTGATTCAGAGTTTAACTCCTTGGGGAGCACAAGGAACACAGGCTTAGCAAAGGCATTTCTTAAATGCACCCAGTTCACTCTTAGGGTATGTCTGCACTGGAGCGCGAGGTATCACTTCTAGGGCAGGTTATTGAGTTAGTGTGCTTGTAGGCATTTCAGGCCCTCTCTGGGGCGGCTATGGACCAGACTGCTCTGCTATACCGTCAGGTTTTGGGGAATTAGCGCAGTCCGGTGCTGCAGAGTCAGCCGTTCAGGCCCTCCTGGAGAGGGCCAGGCAAACAAACAGTTACTAGTGAGCCCAGGCCCTTGGACAGGGCAGGGCACAAACAGTTAGGGCTCAGACCGTCAAGCAGGGGCTGAGCGAACAGTAGGTCACTAGACCCTGGCCCTTGGTCAGGGCGGGGCAATAAACAATTCAGGGCTCAGGCCCTTGGGCAGGGGCTGAGCAAACAGTGAGTCAATAAGCCCAGGCCCTTGGTCAGGGCGGGGCAAGAAGCAGTTCAAGGCTCAGGCCCTTAAGCAGGGGCTGAGCAATCAATATAGGTGGTGGCAAGCCCAGGTCCTGGCTCTGGAGAACCTGGGAGAGGGGGAGACGGCCACCCACACGTTGGGTGGCAGGGGGGACGCAGGCCCACCCACTCCACTGCGTCCCAGCCCGGGGCCCTAGCAGCGGCAGAAAAACCTGCTGCTGAGTCAGTGGGGATCCTGGCCGCAACACACTGACATTGGCTCTGGCAGTGCTGCAGCCAGACTAGAGTCGGCTGCCCCCGGGCTACTTCCAGCTTCCCCCTCTCTGGGTACCTGGATCAGGGGGGCGTCCTCCAAGAGATTGCAGACCATCGGCACCTCAGGGTCGCTGGCGGGCGGCAGGCCTGGCGGCTCCTCGGGGTAGCAGGCCAACGGCAGGCTCAGCGGCTCCTCGGGGTAGGAGGCCAGCGGTAGGCCCAGCGGCTCCTCGGGGTAGGAGGCCAATGGCAGGCTCAGCGGCTCCTCGGGGTAGGAGGCCAGCGGTAGGCCCAGGGGCTCCTTGGGGTAGGAGGCCAGCGGTAGGCACAGTGGCTCCTCGGGGTAGCAGGCAAGCAGCAGGCTTGGCTGGCCCGGCCAGTCCTCCAGTAGCTGGGGTCTCCCAGCGGGGAGCTGCACCACTGGCGTCCGGCCTCTCTGGTGGTTGCGGCCCAACTGCAGTCTGAGGGCCGGCTTTTATACTTGCTGTGCCGCCCCTTGACCCTTGAGGGGCAGGGCCAGGATTCTCCAGCTCCGCCCACTTGGGCGTCCGGGGAGGCTCCTCTCTCTCTGGGGCGGCTGGGGACCAGACCGCCTCGCTACACCCCCCCCCACTCAAGTCTGGCTCCCGTTCATCGGGGCCAGACCCTTCCATACCTCCCAGCCGGGACAGGAAGTCAGCGTTAGCGTGGTCCTTGCCGGCCCTATGGCGAACCGTAAAGGCATAGGGCTGTAGCGCTAGGTACCACCGCTGTATCCTCATGTTGTTATCCTTCATTCTGTTCAGCCACTGCAGGGGGGCGTGGTCAGTCACCAAGGCAAACGGGTTGCCCAGAAGGTAATACCGGAGGGCATCACAAGCCCACTTCCCTGCAAGGGCTTCCTTCTCCACCACTGCGTAGTTCCTCGCCCACGGGAACAGTTTCCGGCTGATATACAAAACCGGATGGTCCTGCCCATCTATGTCTTGGGACAGGACGGCGCCCAGTCCCACCTCCGAGGCATCCGTCTGGAGGATGAAGTCCTTGTCGAAATTTGGGCTGTAGAGGACTGGGGCAGGACAAAGGCTCGCCTTGAGCTCCAGAAAGGCATCTTCACAAAGTTGGGTCCAGACCATGTGTCGAGGGCTGTCCTTGGTTAGGAGGCCGGTCAGAGGGGCAGCGACAGATGCAAAATGGGGGATGAACCGTCAGTAATAGCCGGCGAGTCCCAAGAACTGTCGCACCTGACGCTTTGTGGTAGGGGGCGGGCAGGTGGCCAGGGCTTGAACCTTTCCCACAAGGGGCTTCACTTGTCCGTTCCCTATGGTGTAGCCCAGATACGTAGTCTCTTGCCACCCAATGCGGCATTTTTTGGGTGGGCCGTCAATCCGGTGGCCCATAGGGATCTCAAGACAGCCGCTACCCTTAGCAAATGGTCCTCCCAGCGGCGGCTGTAGATGACCACATTGTCCAAGTAGCCGGCCGCGTAGTCTTGATGAGGTTGGAGGAGCTGATCCATCAGCCACTGGAACGTGGCGGGGGCACCATGGAGGCCGAAGGGCATCCGGACGAACTGGTACAGACCTGTCGGGATGGCAAACGCGGTCTTCTCCCTTGACTCAGGGTCCAGGGGTATTTGCCAGTAGCCCTTGCTGAGGTCCGGGGTGGTGAGGAAGCAAGCCTCCCCTAGCCGTCTGAGCAGCTCATCTATGCGAGGCATCGGGTAAGCATCGAATTTGGAAATGGCATTGACGCGCCTGAAGTCGATGCAGAAGCGCCGCGTCCCATCGGGCTTGGGTACTAGCACGATGGGGCTACGCCATTCACTCTGGGAGGGTTCAATTACGCCTAGTTCCAGCATGGCTTGTACCTCCTCCTCGACGTTCTGGCGCATTCGGTGTGGCAAGGGCCTGGTCGCTTCTCGGATCACTACCCCCGGTTCGGTCTGAATAGTATGGCAGACTAGGGTGGTGTAGCCCGGCTGGCTGGTGAAGGTCCGCGGGAATGCCTACAAGAGGCACTGGACTTGTTTACGTTGTTCGTCGGTGAGGGTCTCCGCTAACTGGGGCCCTTCCGTGTCCTGGGTCAGGGCGACATGGGGGCCCAACTCGGGCTCTGGCGGGTAGGGGTTAAAGAATAAGCTCTCACGCTCCCGCCAGGGCTTCAGGAGGTTGACATGATATCTCTGCGTTTTCTTTCGTCGATCCGGTTGGCTGACCTCATAAGTGACGGGCCCTACCTTCTGGACCACCTTGTAGGGGCCCTGCCAGCGGGCCAGGAGCTTTGACTCGCTTGATGGCAGGAGGAGCAGGACCCGGTCCCCAGGTTTAAAGTCGCGGCTCTGCGTGCCCTGGTTGTAAGTCCGTGCTTGGGCCTCCTGGGCAGCCCTCAAGTTTTCCCGGGCCAGCGCCCCGGCCTGAGTGAGACATTCCTGGAGCTGAAGGACGTACTTCAAGAGGCCTTGGGTTGGCGATGGTGTTTGCTCCCAGATTTCACGCATCAGATCCAGGACACCCTGTGGCTGGCGGCCATAGAGTAACTCAAAGGGGGAAAACTTTGTTGAGGACTGGGGCACCTCTCGGACCGCCAGAAGCAAAGGCGGGAGCAGTTGGTCCCATTGGCGCAGGTCCTCTGGGGGAAAGTTGCGCAGCATATCTTTCAGCGTACGGTTGAACCGTTCCACCAGCCCGTCAGTTTGTGGATGGTACACCGAGGTGCGCAATTGCTTAACCCCCAAGAGTCCACACACTTGCTTCAGCAGTTGGGAGGTGAAATTGGTGCCCTGGTCTGTGAGGATCTCCCGGGGCAGGTCTACCCGGGCAAATATCTTCATGAGCTCCCCTGCGATGGTCCAGGCGGTGATGCTCCGCAGCGGCACTGCCTCCGGAAAACGGGTAGCATAGTCGACTAGGACCAGCACGTACTGGAACCCCGTGGTGCTTTTTTGGAGGGGCCCCACTAGGTCCATGGCCACACGCTCGAAGGGCGTCTCAATGATAGGCATGGGGACCAACGGGGCCTTAGGAGTCCGCGGGGGTGCGGCTAGCTGGCACTCTGGACAGGAACGGCAATAATCACGTACTTCCTGATGCACCCCGGGCCAGAAGAAGCGTGTCAAGATCCGTGCAAGAGTCTTCTCAAGGCCCAAGTGCCCGGCCGCCGGGATATCGTGGGCGAGTTTCATGACCGTCCACCCGTGGCATCGAGGCACAAGCAGTTGGCTCTGGGGTTCTCCTGTGCGTGGATCCCATTCTACCCGATAGAGCCGATCTTGCCTCAAGTCGAAGTGGGGCCACTGCCTTGCCCGCTGTGGGTCGATTACAGCCCCATCGACAGTGGCTAGCTGCTCGTACGCGTGATGGAGGGTGGGGTCTGCCCTCTGGTCCCGACAGAAGTCCGTGTGGAGCAGGGGCGCGGCAGCAGTCCCCAGGGGGAGTCAGTGAGTCCCCCGTCCGGTCGTTCGGGGTCGGGTGCACTCTCCCTCTCCGATTGGGTCCCTGGAAGGCCCCCTTCCAGCACTGGAGTGGCCGGGGGGACCTCGTCAGCCTTTGACTGGAGGATCACTGTGAAGTCGGGCCAGTCCCGCCCTAGGATCACTGGGTAGGCGAGCCGGGGGGCCAGGCCAACCACCATCGATCGGGTGACGCCATCCATGGTCAACCAGAGTCGGGCACTGGGGTAGGGACGTACGTCGCCGTGAATGCACTGGAGCTGGATCGCCCCCAGGCGGGGGTCTGGCTGGAGGCCTAGGCTTTGGAGAACCAAGGTCTGGCCACAGCCTGAGTCAATTAGAGCCATGGTGGGGTGCTCTCCGACAACCACAGGGACCATAATCTTGGCCCCCTGGGAGCGCCGGGTGTGGGCTTCTCCCGTGCAGACCTGGCCGAAGCTACAGTCCATCTCTGTGCAGTCTCGCTGTAAGTAGTCATGTTTCCCACAGGAGAAACAGGGGCCAAGGTCCGAGCGCCCCAGCCGGGACGAGGTTCCTGCCTGGCCCCTAGGAGGGCTTCAAGCAGGCCCTTGGACGTCAGGTCGAGGTGGCGGGGCCTGTTGAACCGGGCCCTCAGCAGGTCGGGGTCGGGGCTCCGTGCCGCGGGACGGATTTCGGTGCTCCATCCGGGTGGCCCCCTTCCTCTCCGGGGGAGGCTTCTCTGGTCTGGGCGGGGCGGCTCGAGCGGTCGGCCCCACCGGGGCTTCAGCGGCGAGGAAATCCTCCATCAGGGTAATGGCCGCAGTCAACGTTGCAGGCCGGTGCCGGAGGACCTAGGCTCTCCCTCGTGGCGGAAGTACATGGATGAACTGTTCCAGGATTATCTGCTCGACAATCTCGTCCAGCGTCCATCCTTCGGGCTGGAGCCACCGCTTGCAGGCCTCCCTCAGCTCTTGTGCTACTATCCGTGGTCGGGCTCCCGTAGCATAGGCCAGGCTCCGGAACCGCTGACAGAAGGTCTCGGGGCTGATGTCCAAGGCATCTAAAATCGCTGCCTTCACCCGGGTATAGTCCCATGCCGTGTCCGTGGCCAGGCCCCGATATACGGTTTGGGCGGTCCCGGTCAAATATGGGGCCAAAATGGTCGCCCATTGGTCTGGGGCCCAGCCCGTGACTAGGCCCACCCTCTTGAAGGTCACCAGAAATGCTTCGGGGTCGTCGCTGGGGCCCACCTTGGTCAGGCGGAGGGGAGGCGCTAGGTGGGGTGGTCCAGCGGCACCTGCAGGCTGGGACTCCGCTGAACGGGGCAGCGAGGCCGCCAACTGCTGCAGACCTTGTTGTTGCTGCTCCTGGAGCTGACGCCCCAGCTCCAGCATCAGCTGTTGCTCTTGGGTGCTGAGCTACTGGAGCAACTGCTGCTGCTGCTGGAGCTGGGCGGCCTGCTGCTGTTGTTGGTTCTCCATCAAAAACTTAATGAGCTTCTCCATTTCCATGGTTGCTCGGGTGGTTCCTCCGCAGATCCCTTCTCACAAGGATCGGGGGACTGGTGCCCGCATTCTCCACCACGTGTAGGGGTTTCAGGCCCTCTCTGGGGCAGCTGGGGACCAGACCGCCCCACTATACCGTCAGGTTTTGGGGAATTAGCGCAGTCCGGTGCTGCAGAGTCAGCCGTTCAGGCCCTCCTGCAGAGGGCTGGGCAAACAAACAGTTACTAGTGAGCCCAGGCCCTTGGACAGGGCGGGGCACAAACAGTTAGGGCTCAGACCCTAAAGCAGGGGCTGAGCGAACAGTAGGTCACTAGGCCCTGGCCCTTGGTCAGGGTGGGGCAATACACAGTCAGGGCTCAGGCCCTCAGGCAGGGGCTGAGCAATAGTAGTTCAGTAAGCCCAGGCCCTTGGTTAGGGCGGGGCAATAAGTAGTTCAGGGCTCAGGCCCTCAGGCAGGGGCTGAGCAATCAGTAAGTCAGTAGCAAGCCCAGATCCTGGCTCTGGAGAACCTGGGAGAGGGGGAGACGGCCACCCACACGTTGGGTGGCAGGGGGGGACGCAGGCCCACCCACTCCACTGCGTCCCAGCCCGGGGCCCTAGCAGCGGCAGAAAAGCCCGCTGCTGAGTCAGTGGGGATCCTGGCCGCAACACACTGACCTTGGCTCTGGCAGTGCTGCAGCCAGACTAGAGTCGGCTGCCCCCGGGCTACTTCCACTTCCCCCTCTGGGTACCTGGATCAGGGGGGCGTCCTCCAAGAGGTTGCAGACCATCGGCACCTCAGGGTTGCTGGCGGGTGGCAGGCCTGGCGGCCCCTCGGGGTAGCGGGCCGGCGGCAGGCCTGGCGGCTCCTCGGGGTAGCGGGCCGGCGGCAGGCCTGGCGGCTCCTCGGGGTAGCGGGCCGGCGGCAGGCCTGGCGGCTCCTCGGGGTAGCGGGCCGGCGGCAGGCCTGGCAGCTCGTCGGGGTAGCGGGCCGGCGGCAGGCCTGGCCGCTCCTCGGGGTAGCGGGCCGGCGGCAGGCCTGGCGGCTCCTCGCGGTAGAGGGCAAGCGGCAAGCCGGGCGGCTCCTCGGGGTAGCGGGCCGGCGGCAGGCCTGGCAGCTCCTCGGGGTAGCGGGCTGGCGGCAGGCCTGGCGGCCCCTCGGGGTAGCGGGCCGGCGGCAGGCCTGGCGGCCCCTCGGGGTAGCGGGCTGGTGGCAGGCCTGGCGGCTCCTCGCGGTAGAGGGCAAGCGGCAAGCCGGGCGGCTTCTCAGGGTAGCGGGCCGGTGGCAGGCCTGGCAGCTCCTCGGGGTAGCGGGCTGGCGGCAGGCCTGGCGGCTCCTCGCGGTAGAGGGCAAGCGGCAAGCCGGGTGGCTCCTCGGGGTAGCGGGGAAGCGGTCGCCGGGGTCTCCCAGCGGGGAGCTTCACCACTGGCGTCTGGCCTCTCTGGTGGCTGCGGCCCAACTGCAGTCTGAGGGCCGGCGTTTATACTTCCTGTGCCGCCCCTTGACCCTTGAGGGGCAGGGCCAGGATTCTCCAGCTCTGCCCACTTGGGCGTCCGGGGAGGCTCCTCTGTCTCTGGGGCGGCTGGGGACCAGACCACCTCGCTACAGTGCTATAAATATCAGAGTAGCCGTGGCAGTGCGACCGGTGAGAGGGGCTAGCCACCCCAAGTACAATCCCATTTGAGACCTTAGGTACGTACTTGGGCGGCTAGTTCTTCCCACTGCTCGGGCTGCTGCAGCTACACTGCCATTTTAGCACACTAGCTCGATCGGAGTATGTGTACCATACTGGAAATTGTATCTCCAGCTCCAGCGTAGACATCCCCACAGCCAGCACAGGAGAACCACAGATCTATAGGGAACAACAACTTCCTGAACTCAGTCCTCCATCAGAGTCCTCACTGCTCTGGCAAGTCCCTGGTTTGGTCAGTGAGTTGAGGGGAAGACAAAGCCCTGCTCCACCTTGGTCTTTTGTTTCTGGCGATGGCCTGGCTCCCTTTGCTTACAGGGCACGTCTCTTTGAAAGCAGCATTTGACACCTTTTCTGTCTCGGGGGATTTTCAATGCTCCAACTTGCTGCCCGTTGCTGGGCAGAGAGTTGTTCAAAGTCAATGACTCTGCCAACAGCAACCCCACCAGAGCAGACCTATTCAGGGTCGACCGCCCCTTGATGGGCCTGTTTCAGCATCACAGACGTAGCCTGCCCACTCAGGGGCCCATTCTTGCTACACAACAGAGGCTCTAATCCACGCTGAGGGTTACAATCATAATTTCTAAGCACAAAACAAAATGGAATCCATAAATGGACACAGAGATCGTCCCCAAACTGTCCCACCATTTACCCAAAATACCTTCATAGCCAGGAGGCTGCTTCTGTTTGCTTCCTGGGCTTGTCACCTGGACTCTGAACGAAAGACGCTGCCAACTAGTTGCTTGGGCACCAGCATGCCCAGGGGAAGCGTCACAGAATAAAGCAAAAAATAAGAGAATGAAGCTTCACAGAACATAGCAAGCGAAAAGAACTAGCAGACACTGCTGAAAACCAAAAATGTTCTGTGCTAGTGACATGGTTTCGTGGCATTCTTTTTGTTTCTGAAAAACAGCTGTTTTGTTGTGGACTAGTGCTAGCTCTCAGTCTCCCCAGACTATTTTTCAGGAACAAAGTCTAACCACTTCCAGGAAAAGGATCTCCATGTGTGTTTGCTTGACTGGTGGTCAATCCGCCTTCCACCTGTGGTTATGCTTACGAGGAAGTGTCTTTGGTGAACTGGGAAAACACATGAACAGCTCCTGCCACCTCTTTCTCCTCCTTTTTCCAGCACACATGCTCCTGGGCACAGGGGGCTAGACGAAGGTGAACAAAGGCCATTCTGGGGGGAGCCCCTTGGCTGCTCATCCCTGAAACAGGCTCGTACAATCGTGTTAGTTTCGAATCCTCGGTTGGTGCAAATAGCCAAGGGTTCCAGTGGAGTTATGCTGATTTGATGGCTGAGAATCTGTCTGAAAATGCAGTGCCTCAAATGAAAATGAATATTGATGAGTTATTTTGGAGGATCATCCCCCAAAAGGTGTTAAAATAAGCAAAAGAAACAGTCCCTGCCTCAGAAAGCTGCCGATCTAAACTGGAGGAGGGGGGATTAAACACACTCATTTGGGCACAGATACATAGGAACTGCATTAGACCTGTGGCTCAGCTAACACAGCACCCTGGCTCCAGGAGTGACCAGCTCCAGCTGCTGCAGAGGACGGGGGAGAACCTTGCAGCAGGCAGTTATGGGATCGCCTGCACCTAAAGGAAATGTCTTCACAACTCCCATTAGTTAGGGTATGGCTACACTTAAAATGCTTACAGCTGTGCTGCTGTAGCACTTCCGCGATGGGAGGGGTTCTCCTAGCGCTGTAGTTAATCCGCCTGCCTGAGAGGTGGTAGCTTGGGCGACAGAAGAATGGCTACACTGGGGGTTAGGTCGACACAGCATAGCTATGCTGATGTATGTTTTCAGTGCAGAGCAGCCCACAGTGTGTGGCTTATGCCCTGAAGTAGGAAGCGTCTATGCTGCTCCCAAAACTCTTGGTTATTTTTGTTACCTATTCTAATTCTGGATGTTCATATTATCCGTAACATCCATTTATAATCCCACTAAGCTCCTGGCCTCTGTGGTATCTTATGGCAGTGAGTTCCACAGGTTAATTGTGCAGCGTGTGTGCAGAAAATATTTCCTTTAACCTGTCTCATGACCCCTTTTATTCCTCACCTCTCTGCAGCAGATGGGCTACAGCTGTGTTGTATATATTGCTAAGCAACAGGGATGCAAATCCTGCAAAAATTCCATTGGCCTGAATGGGAATTTTATCCGAAGAAGGCCGCAGGGGCTAGCTGAAGGTTGATGATCATTTGAATCATCACCTAGCAAAAGACCTTGTAGATGTAGTGATTAAGGACATAAACACATGCGTTTTCACAGGTCCTTACTCAAAACTGAACTGGGATGCCACAAAATCAGCCCCCACATTCACCCAAAAAAAAAAAAAAAGAAAGAAAAGAAAGAAAGAAAAGGGGAAATTCAGATTAGTCACAAAGAAGTTCCCCGCCTGCTGCTGCTGCTGCTGTGTATATAAAACCCTGAGCCACTCCTGAAGACACTTTGTTCATTTCATTTCGGGACAACGCACCTACTGCTTCTGCTTCATTCCCCTCGAGAGATTTGCCCTGTGTGCAGAAGCAGGGGCGGGCTTTTTCTTTTGTCCAGTTCTGCTGGCAGGTTGGTGGCAGGGAAGCTGGGATGGAAGGGAGGATGCTGGAGATGGAGGCCCAAAGGCTGGAAGAGCAGCTGGAGCTGGAGAGGAGACAGGTCAGAAGGAACAGGCTGCAGCTGGTGTCTGCAGTGGCCCAGTGGATAGTATTGCTCTCCTGCTTGGTCTACCTTGGTCTTGGTTTCCTGCATCCTGCTACGGTAAGACCATATGATAAACCTCATTGCCTTCTTCCCCACTGTAAAGCTCTGTGTATAAAGACATCATTTAGAGCCATCACCTTGCATACTGGCAAGCAGAAAACCCAATTCTTAACCCTTTCCTACCTATGGGCCCTTTTTTCTGCGCCACCCACCACAAAGTATGTTCTCACAGACTGCCGCGTTGGTGCTGTGTTATCAGGCAGTGGAACTGTGCATGCAAAATTGCTGGCCCAGTGACAGTAAATAAACTGGCCTCAGTGGGAGTTCTGCCTGAGTAAGGACCGCACGACTTGGTTCCCCCAGGTGAATTTTGGTCACATGAAACAAATATATTGCATTACTACCTCGCTGATTGTTACGGGCCCAACTGTGCTGGCCTTACTCATGTTGAGTATCAATTACACATGGGAGTAGTTACAGTTGACTCCACTGTACTACTTAGGTGAATAACTACTGCTTAACGGGCGTAACAGTGGGAGAAGTAGGTTCTGTATTATTTGTAACGTCTCATATACTGCTTTAATCTACTCTAGATAGCTACATAAGAAAGAGAGAATGTTTGTTGCAACTTTTGCAAAAACTGTAGAACACAATTCAGCGTTCCCAGGAGTGATCTATCTAGTTATTTACATTAAGACTTGGATGTAATTATAGCTATAAATGAAACTGTATTTAGAGAGTTTCATTTATTTTGAACTAAACCCCAAACTCAAAACAATAAGAACTAGCCTGCCGCTGGGACTGCTTTGGGGAAAGTTGTACGAAATATTTTCTTTGTTTCTCATTGCTAACAGTCTCTAGGTCCTCAGCACTCTTTTGTTGTTATTTCAGTGCAGATCACGCAGTAGCTGCTTCTCCTCCCACACGTTCCCCAGGTGCTTGTGTTCACTATGTTATGCTTCACCTTACAGTGCTCGTTCTTTCCTCCCACTTAACTCTGTAGGTAAAATGAACGAGATCTATAAACCACTCTGGTTAAAATGGCTTTAATGATCGATATCTCTTGCTGCTGAAGTGAAATCCATCTTTTCTATGCCAGGTGCATGTCAAAAACAGTTCCACTGAATTTATGAGTCATGTAACAGAGACCAGAGACTGTCAAAAATCTCTCCCAGCCCATTTCATCCTTTGCACACAGCAGATGCTATGTGTAAACTGAATCTTTGATTTCTCTCTCCTCTCTTCTCCATTCTTTCACTTTCGCTTGAAGAGAGTCTTCCCACTTTTGGACAATTGGGAAAGGCAATTTATTTTGCTCAGCTAATGAAACAGCATCATATTATACATTACAATACACGTCATTCTGGCATTGCTTTTTAGCACCACTTAGTTCTGTAATATTTTAATTCAAAGCCTCTTTGCACTGAGAAGGTTGGTGCTGGTGGCACATGTGAGCTTTATGAAAACAAGACAGCAGTGAATGTGCAGGAGACATAGTGCATACCTGGACTTGCCATTCCTTACCGAACCTAGACTTGAATGGGTTGTTAAAGAGGCAGTTCCTTGGCAAAGTTGCTGGACAACCCTTTGAGTTTTAAACACACACTTGCTAAGCACAATTTAAAAAAAACAACAACAGGTCCCATTATTTTAAATAGATAATCATGGTCTTCCGTATAGACAGCATCATGCATTGCCCAGGAACCCAGAAGGTCTTTTGAATTCTGCACAGGGGTCACTGCACTGAGATGGAAGGCAGCGGCTAGTTAAGAACACCCAGAAACACAACACAGGTACGCTAAGAACTGACAGGTACGCTAAGAACTGCACTGGAGCCTAGCCAGGAAACTGGGCCTTTTCTCAGGAAGAATGCATTATGTTTGCCAGAGAGCCCAGACATAACCTAATTGCAGGAAAGAGATCATGTGTTTCTGATAACCATAGTTTTGATTGCTATTTTATAGTTATTGTGCAATCGCATACCCTTATATGAGATGAACCTGTTGTATCCAATGTCCAGTCAACTGCAGAATAACCTTACATGGATTAATGTGACACAGTCATGGAATATATTACATCATCCACACAAACATTAGACTGTGTCCACCAAAAGCTGATCCGTGCTCTAGATGGCTTGGTTATAAGAGTATACTGCTTTGTTTAAAGGAAATACGCACACCCTGTCCCTCCACCCGAGCAAAATGGTCCATGACCTATAGGATGGTTTGTTACCAAGGGGGTGTTCCATAACCCAAGAATACATCTATATTATGGGTCTGATCCAACACCTGTTGAAATCAAAGGGAGTGTTCCCATTGAAATTAGATCAAGCCCTACATAAGGATGAAATATTGGTTGTCCGGCTTATCCTTGCAGTAGTTTAGTGTACACCCATTCGCACAGTCCCCCTTCCAACTGCGGTTGTACCAGTGCAGCCGGGAATGCCCAAAGCACCTACCTCAGAGTGCACTGCTCTGGTGCTTGAAGCACAAGCTTCGGGGGTAATGTCCAAATGATAAGCATGCTGCAATCAGGCAGAATCTCTGCACCTGCAATGCTTGTGACTTCCCATCCTCGCTGGGGTTAGCCCCTGGAGACAGCACCAGTTTGGCTAGGCCTAATCCAAAGTCCTGATCACAGGTATTGTGATCCATGCATCCAGCCAATGCTTGTGACGCTCCCAGGGTGGTTGATTTGGGCACACAAATGGCCTTCACGGTGTTGCACATTAAAAGCCTTCTCATGAAGGTTTGTTGCAGCACTCTTTTGTTCATGTATATCGGTACTGAGGGAGGTGTAGGTACAGTAAGTAGAGGTATTACCCACAGGCTCAGCATAGCCAGGAACAAGACAGAGTTACAGAATAGCCATGATTCTGTGATGAAATGGTGTGATCCAGTTCGAATTAGCTCTCACTCTAGCTTGACCACATGTTATCGGGCTGGGTACAGGAATCAGGGAGGGGGACGGATGGTTCTATGGCTTGTTTTATGTAGGACGGCAGATTAGATTATCATAGAAGCGACAAAGGGTCCTGTAGCACCTTATAGACTAACAGAGGTATTGAAGCATAAGCTTTCGTGGGTGAATACCCACTTCTTCGGATGCAAGATTATCATAATGGTTCCTGCTTACTTTAAAATCAATGTAATGATGATTTTGCTCACTGGGATTGCCTTGTGTGATACACACTTCATTCCTAGGGGGACACCTGCCATGCAGTGCTACTCCACGAATACAATAAACAATACAAACATGACAACAATAAAAGGTCCATGGGAATCTGCGTACGTATTGTCTCATAGAAAGAGCTATTTAGGGGACTCTAAACAGGCTTAAATTATTGTGTGAATACTGCATGAAATTCTTTAACTGAGGTGCATTGGTAACACAGCAACCTCTCAAGATTCCTTCAGTGACCCTACTGGGTGTCAATATTTATGGAGTGCTGCCTCCTTAAATCCTTTTCTGTACACAGTGATACGGGCAAAACAGAAAAAGAATGGGTCAGGAACTGCTAGCTTCTGCTTATTTATTTATTGCATCCCTACAGATTCAATAAATGGGCTCATGGATCCCCATTCCCTAACTGCCCAGAATTTAATGTTGAGTAATTAATGTTTTTAATGTGCTTTGAGAGCCTGAGATGAACGTGGCTATGCAGGTATAAAATATTAATGTCACACATAATTTGTAAAACATAAAATAAGGTCGAATTAAAATAATATAGCGCCCGAGCTGAAAGCAGCCCGTCACATTTCAGTCTACATCAGCAACTGAGTGAAAACCTTTAAAATAATATGTTTGGGGCCCAATCCTTAAGTGTGTAACTGCTCATGTGAGTAGTCCCATTGAAGTCAACGAGGCGACTCATGCAAGTAAAATTATGCACATATTTAAGTGTTTGTGGGATTGGGCCCTTAGTCTTGAAACAATGAGAGACTGGTATTAAGTAACACTAGAGGGTGCCAGTGTCGCACCCGAACTCCCAACATTGGATCAACAAACATCTTCCTATCTCCGAGAGTTGTGCTGCAGCATACAAGCTGACTGTACACACAGCTATAGGAAGCAATCCCTCCCCTGCGTTGATCCCTTTGGTTTTGTCACAGGCATGGAGTTCAAATTGAAATTTGAGTTGTGTATTTTTCTTGTGTATTAAATTCTTTGGATAACTGTCCAAGTGCCTGGAGTGAGCAGAATGATTTGTTCGTATAACAAATCAGAATGAATCAATCAGATGCACACAAATGAATGAGTTCTTGCAGGGCATCCTCCATCTGGTCAGCCCATTCCTGGCCTAGAAAACCCAAGGAAAGGGTAAAGTGAAAAAAAAATACAACCCTGAGCCTGACCCTGCATTTTTTAACCAGGCAAAACTCCCAGAACTTGTGGCTTTCAGGAGCCTGCAGATTTGGGTCCCCTGTGGTTAGGATCAAAGATAGGTCTTTGATTTGGAGTGCAGATCCCAAATGATAATGTATAATACTAATGTTTTGCCTGTCTTAACAGTGAGTTTGGCTCACTTGTTCTGCAATGCCCAAGTCAATTATTATAAATTATAAATCTATCTATCTGAACTTTTTATTGGACCATCAAGATGTGCACATGCCATATGGGCATGTTCCAAACCCCACTGAACTCAATGGGAGTACTCAACTCACACATCTGAAGCCAAGCATATGTTTAAGTCCTTTGCAGGCACACACACTAAGGGCTTGATACTCCTTCCAGTGAAGTCAGAGACAAAACTCTCCTTGACGTCTATGGTGCAAGGTCAAGACTCTGTGATCTTATCGCTGGTGTCCTTCTCTAGCTTCACCCCACTGCCTGTTAACTTCATTCACTGCCTCCCGTCTAAAACTAGTGCCCAATCCCGCAGGCACTGAGGCAATTGGGTAACTTTCCTCCCCTGGGTAGTTCCATCCCCACAATGACCTCAGCCCAAGAGGCTCCCAATTGCAGTGTAAAGTGGCTCCTCCTGGTGATAAAACACAAGGGAGGATGGCAACAATGTACTGAGATGGTGTATGGGCCTTGTTCTGCCCTGAGCATGCGGTGAATTTCCCCTCATATGAACATGCTCATGGCAATAAAGCTCGTTGCTGCTCATGATTTGTTATTTACGATTCTCCACCTATATTTGTTATGCTCCCTTCTACAAAAGTTTCAGTGATCCAGTCAGGGAGCAGAACCATCATGTGACTGAGGTGATGACTCACATGCCACAAATAACAAATAGCAAATGAGGAATAGTTTGCAAGCCCCTCAGAGGTTAAAAATTGTTCATCTAAGCCATTTGGCAAATGCAGGGTCACAAATATATCCATTGAGTCTCAAATGACCTGTGAATAGGAGAAAGGGCTAAATTCATCACATAATTTCTTTACAATGCATAGTCTGACCAGCACCAATAACGAGGAATGTTTCAAAGGATTAAAAAAATTATTATTTAAAATTCGGATGAAAACAGCTTTTTGTTTGGATTTATTTGGATTTAAACAGTCCCCTACAATGTCTGAAATTTGCAACATTTCATCAGTGTGTGGAAAACCTTCCCCAACTGAAATATCCTACAGAATTTAATAAGGATGAAACCACTGGGGATAGATAGGAATGGAACTGACATCTATAGAAAGAGCTCTAAAAACCTATATAATCAGCACCTCAGGGGGTGTAAAGTGATGTAGTGCCATTGAAGATAATGGAGCTACACCAATTTACACTAGCTGAGGATCTGGCCCATATAATTTAACAGAAACTATTTGATAGTTGCCAACTCATGATTTTAGCATGAGTTCCATGCTACTTATTTTCTTAAAGCCCTAGCTGCTGGAGTCAGGTGATCATGTGAGTAGTTCAGCTTTCTTTCTTTTTTAAAAATAAATTTCTAGCTCTCAGGATTGTGGAGAAAAGCTTGAAAAGATGAACCCTAAAAGCTGAAAATAAAAAATAATTCTTTTTAAAAATCTAATAATTTTCAGCCAATCTCATGATTTTTGGATGTTGGGGTTGGCATACTGCTTCTTTTTTAATCATTTTTTGGAATGTCATACCAGGAATAATACTTCACTATTCTATAGGCTATTTAAACAAAACTCCTATCACAAGGTTATCATTTTAAATTACAGTCTATAGAACCTGCCCCTCAGAGCTGAAAGTGAAATTGACTAGGAATCAACATAAAACTGTCTAGATTGAAAGACTTATCAAAAACAAACAAATAGCACAAATGCCTAACAATAAATTCGACTTTTTAACATGTTTTCCGCTGCAGTAATATTACAAGGACAGACTTTATTTTTTTAATTATTATTTTTAACCCACAGTGTCCTTTTAAAAGATTAACTAAATGCTTTTTAAATTGCAATAGTTGAAAGATCCCAAACCATGGCTCATTGCCTTCAGTGAGGTCTGGATCAGAATAAAATGTGTAGTCTTAAAAATTACAATTCAAGGGGGAGATCCTGCAGTCTTTACTCTGGCACTGAAGAGATTTGCATGAGTGATAGCTAGAGGATTGGGGGCCACATTTTAAAAGCAAAAGCTCCTAAGAGCTGACCTCAGACTTCTGTTTGTTCCCTGGTCTCACAAACAGCAGCGTCCGGTACTCCAGCTCTCTGCAGGCCCTGGGATACAGCTGTTCAGGCAAGGGGCTGTCCCACAATGAGAAAGAGGGCGAACAAGAGCGAGGAGGCAGTGGCTGGGAGGAGAGAGGCACAGGGAGTGAAGGACCTGGAAATGAAAATGAAAGAGAAAGAGAAAGAGACTCACACTCACACTCACACTCACACCCGCTGCTCCACCGGATGATGAAACCAGCAAACACCAGTTGCATTTGCATGTGTCAGGGCACTGCTGCTTTCTAGATCCCAGCTGCAGGCTCCACTGGGTGCAGCATCACCAGAGCAGCAGGAAAACAAGGCTCCCCCACGCTGGCCCTGATTACAGGATAGCGCTGGGGCCGGGCTGGAGCCTGGGCCACAATGGGGAAATGGAGCTACCCAAGGGGTAATCAAGCCTGTTAGCAAGAATGGAGCTGCTCCCTCCACAGCTGGAGACAAGGGCCTGCAGGCCCCGGCTACACCAGAAACAAGAGCTGGCACTGCCAGTGGTTCATAGAATCATAGAATCTCAGGGTTGGAAGGGACCTCAGGAGGTCATCTAGTCCAACCCCCTGCTCAAAGCAGGACCAACCCCAACTAAGTCATCCCAGCCAGGGCTTTGTCAAGCCTGACCTTGAAAACCTCTAAGGAAGGAGATTCCACCACCTCCCTAGGTAACCCATTCCAGTGCTTTTCAAACACAGCTCCCGGCTGGCCCCCTCCACAGCTGAACAGCACTGGGGTGAAATGGCCTGTTTAGTCCCGGCTGAGCTGTGAGGCCTGCTTGCCTTGTGCTGTGCTGAGGTTTGTGTGTGTGGAAGGGGAGCTGAATGAATGGTTTCAGGCACTGCACCAAACTCAGGTGCACTTGGCAGGAAGAGCTTGTTGTTTCCCCAGTACCCCAGCCCCTCTGCTCCGGTGGGGCTATGGGTGGAATCGCTTGGGCCTGGGGAAGGAGAGAGTGTGCTCACTTTTTTGCAAATACTCCCAGTGGAGGGGGAAGTGTGGCCTAGCGGACAAAGCACTGGCCTAGGACTCAGTAGACCTCGGTTCTATTTCTGGCTCTGCCACTGCTTGCTTGGTGACCTTGGCCCAAGTCATTTCCCTGCTCCGTGCCTCAGTTTCCCCCTCTGTAAAATTGGGATAATAATGCTGACCTCCTTTGTAAAGCACTTTAAAATCCACTGATGAAACAGTGCTCAATGAGGGCTCGGTGCTATTAGTGTAATTACATCTGGTTCTATCCAGAAAACTCTCCAGCAGATCCAGCTATGAGTCAGAAGCCAAAGAGAGGCAGAATGCCTGGGACTGCAATGCCCAGAGCTGCTTACATCTGCTGCAGAAAGGGTCAGCATGCACTCCATCCCATTGCATGATAGCAGGCTCATCAAGGGGGGCTGGGCTGGGGTCCTGGACACATCCCAGTCTGATTGGTCAGGCTTCCTTGGCCGTGGGAATGTCCCCTGCATCCTGGAGAGCTTGAAACTTATTTTTTTTATATAAAAAAACATGAAAGCTAAGATTCTCATGCAATCACAGGATACCAGGAGCTGGGGTTTAAGAGAAACACCAAATATTGTGAGACTTGCCATAAAAAACACTGCGAAAAGCTCGTTCTCCCCTCACCGCACATCTGCAAGGAGAGCTGGAAAGTTCTCCCTGAATTTGTAGAGATTGTTAATCTGGTTTTTGTTTTGTTGCTTTTTAGACTCCAAAATCCCAGTGGATTGAAGTTGCAGCCACAGGTGTGTATGTGTTTATTATAACTGATTTTTTTTCAAGTTTCTATTTAATTTTTTCATTGAAACATCCCTTCCGCCCAGAAAGAAATAAAATGGTGGGAAATTTCAACAAAAATAAATTGAAGAAAATGTGTGTGGGAAATAAATGACATTTTTCACTGGCTCTGCCTCATGTTACCACATAAGTGGTAATTGCCCATAAACTCAGTCTCCTTGCTGCCTGTCACCCATCTGGCGCAGGTAAGACACAGCTTTAGATGGTGGCATGCTCAGTGCTGAGTGCAGCGTGTAAGTGTCCTGAACTGCTGCCTTGGGTTTGCCTCTCCAGGGCAGTGCAGGGCCTGGTCAGTGGCGTAGCCAGGTTTAGAGCACAGGGGGAGCGGTGCTATAAAAAGGCGCCTCCCCACTTCCCCTGTGCTCACCTGGTGGCGCTTTAAAGGGCCCGGGGCTCCAGCCGCTGCGGAGCCCCTGGGCCTTTTAAATCCCCGCCCGAGCCCGGGTCCGGCAGCGGGGCGGGGGGGCGCTTTAAAGGGCCCATGGCTCCCCGCAGCGGCAGGAGCCACGGGCCTTTTAAAGCGCCCCCCCCCCCAGCCCGGGTCTGGCAGCGGGGCGGGGGGGCGCTTTAAAGGGCCCATGGCTCCCCGCAGTGGCAGGAGCCGCCAGCCTTTTAAAGCGCCCCCTCAGCCCGGGTCTGGCAGCGGGGCTGAGGGGGGGGCGCTTTAAAGGGCCCATGGCTCCCCGCAGCGGCAGGAGCCGCGGGCCTTTTAAAGCGCCCCCCCCCCCCAGCCCGGGTCTGGCAGCGGGGCTGGGGGGGGCGCTTTAAAGGGCCTGTGGCTCCCCGCAGCGGCAGGAGCCGCCGGCCTTTTAAAGCGTCCCCCCAGCCCGGGTCCAGCAGTGGGGTTGGGGGGGCGCTTTAAAGGGCCCGTGGCTCCCCGCAGCGGCAGGAGCCGCCGGCCTTTTAAAGTGCCCCCGAGCCCGGCTCCCGCAGCAGGGCTGGGGCGGCGCCTTAGCGCTGCTTCTCCTCACAGGGGGAGCGGCTGCTCCCCCCCTGGCTACACTACTGGGCCTGATCTAAAGCCCAGTGATGTCAATGGGAGTCTCCATTGACAGTGGTGGAATGATGGTCCAGAGGCAGGTCTTTAATGGTGAACTCCAGGACTAGAATCCCAACAGCCAGCAATGCCAATCCTCAGCCACGGAAGAGAGAAACAGGAGACAATAAAGCTGTGTGCCTTTATGAGTCTTTTAAATATTTATGCAAATGAGTATGCAAATGAAGTCATTTCCTTGGATGTGGGGTTTGTGCTCCTCTGCTTTACATTCCCTGGTCCTTCAAATATGTTGCATCCATCCCCATCCTTTCCAGCTCCCCCCCTCGCTCTTCTGCTCTCTCTAGCTCTCCCTGTCGCTTTTGCTCTCTCTAGACCAGGGATTTTTGAATATCAGGACAAGGCTTGTACAGGGCCCTACACATTGGGGTCCCAATCCCGACACAGCCCTCTGGATGTTACTGTAATATCCATATTCACTGCTGCTACTACATTTTCACAGTGTGAACCCCACCTTCACAGAGAGAGGCTAAAATTCTCATTCACACCAATGCCGTTTTACACCCCTCTGGAAGGCTCCTTTACACTGCCAGAGCAAGAAAAGGGCCATCGTGTTATTGAGAATCAAACCCAGAGCATCTTGTGACCCTCTCCCATCGCTTCCCTCCCATTCTCAGGCTCTTCATTTGTTCTGTTCCTTTCATGTGGAAACAAGAAGAGCCAGTGCTGAGCCAGCTGTCTGTGTGCCACAGAGCAAAGCTGGGGAGCCTCTGCCCTAGATCTTCCTCCCTCTCTGCATCCCTCTTCATTCCACCCTATTTCTAGTTCTCCCTCTTTCCTTCAAGATTTCTCCACTCTCTTTGCTTCTTCCTATGCCCAAGCCACATAAAATCATCCTCTTCCAAGAGGGTTTGAGGGACTCACATCTCCATGGGTTTCTGTTTGCTTCTTCCACTCCAGATTACGTCCCCAAGGAGAAACGCATCAATATCTCTTGGAATCGGGGCACCATGAACGTCAGAAACCTCTCGATCCCGATCTACTGTGATGGCTTCTACCTGGTCTCCCTGAAGGGAACTATCAAGGCAATGTCCCAGAGGAATGCCTCACTGAGCCTTAAGGTGCACAAGCGGTCCAATGAGCCCATCTTGCATGTGAAAGTCACAGAGGAGGTAGTAGATTCAGTGACAGTGTCCGAGATGCAGTTTAAGGATAAAGTCTACTTGGAGGCCAACAGAGATGCCAACTACAAAGATTTGAAACTGGGCCTCTTCTTACTGACGCCTCGCTTAGACTGCTTACTAGACGAGGATAAAATGTAAAGTAATGCCCCTGCGATCAAATAAAACTGGGAATTGGAACCCAGCACCTAAACTCATGGAAGGGTTATTTCCAATAGACTGTACATGTTCAAAAAACCTACCCTGGCCTTGCCTCTCAGGGACTTGTGGTATGTCTGAGTGAGAGAGTTCTCATGGCTAGTGCAAACAAGCCAATGTGCAAATGGTCTTTATATAGCACATGTCCTATTCCTCTCTTTGGGGCTCACCAAAGCTATTTTGTTAGCTGAAATGGGAGAAATGTACAGTACCCTCAAGAAGAATGAAGAGGATGCCACTGAAAATTACCAATGCTTGCCTCAGAGTCAGAGGAATCCTGGATTCTCTATTTATTTGATAATATTTGTATATAATTGAAATGCTGTGTACATTTGCTGAAAACAGTCACTTCAATCAAGAAGAGACCTGGTTTGTCTTCAAGCCACCGGGGCAAGTTGGAAACTCCAGGGACCCACCACACAACCTTTGCCTCGTTGTGAAGGAAAAGATGAAGAGACGGCAGGCAAGGTGTCCCCTGCGGGATCCAGATAAATATGCCCTGAAAGACTCAGGAAATGAAAAAATACAAGTGTTTGGAAGTGAGAGAAGGCTGGAATGGACCAGTGAGAGACTGTTAGGAATGGCTTTTAAAAAAGAAAGAAACAAATTAAAATGCTGGTAGTGTCTAATAATCTGCAAACTCAGTGGCACCATATGTCATATACACACACACACACACACACACACACCTGAAGTTCTTGGGTCAGGTGAGCCCATCTTTAATATGCACATTTACTCACAAACATATTGTACACAAATACACACAAAGATTTGGATATATGCCCTCAGTGACTCCGTCCTTTATTCAGACACTCATGCAGAGTCTGATCCCATACCCACTGAAGGCAAGAAGCAGACTGCTGTTGACTTTAATAGGCCCACGGTCCCTAGTCTCTTTAGAGGTAGTGAATTTGGAAGACAAGGACAATCTTTCCAGGGGCTAAGTGTACTATGTGAATTGGACACATACAGAAATCTGGCACAGAAATATAAAACAATTCCTTTATAGTGGGTTTGAAGTAACGATTTGTCTGCAGAGCAACTGACACAAAAGTGTGAAAAAAAATACATATTCCAGGCTTGCTTCACATGCAGTGGGAAGGGGATGAGGTTATCCCTACCTCCCAGGGACTGCTGTGCCAGAGGGGTAGAGCACAGTAGTTTTAGATCTATTCAATGAGCACAGTATTATTTTAGACATGGAGTGGGATAGACTTTCAGAGGTGCAAGTGGAAGTTAGGTGCCTACTGGCTTCCAGTAGCTGCCATTTGTGCCTTTGAAAGTGTAAGTTTAAAGTGTAAGTTTGAAAGTGTAAGTTTAAAGAGCCTGTGTGTTTATACACGAGGTATGAAACTGAGCTTCCTGCATTCTGGCTCCAGCCCAGCAATCATCTCTGCATGTGCTCCGCATTAGGCATGCGAGTGGTCCAGTTGACATCAACGGGATACTCATGTTTGAGGTTAGGCATGTGCATAAGTGCTTTGCTGGTCAGGGTTTGTACAAGTTCTTGCTCCTGTGTGCCCAGAGGTTAAGAATGACTGCTGCAAACCTGGTAGGTGTGCATGAAGCGCCCCTGGGATGCACCTTGGTGACTGTGCAGATCCTCGCATTCTTTGCTCACACGTCCCATGTGAAAGAAAAGGTTTCCCTCCTGCAGATTTCCTAAGGTGTCGAGCAGGGCAGGGCATTCTCGTGGTGTCTAGCCAAATATTTCCAGCTATGGAATGAACACATGCTATTGCCTTAGTTGCAGGCCAGGAGAACGTTGAAGTCCCGGCAAGTGGCATGCCTTCTCCCCCACCTTTCCTCTTAATTAAAAAACAAACAAACAAACGCTAGGAAATTCCATGTAAGCAGCAACTGTTAAGAGAATGACAGGTTTCAGTGTAGTAGCCGTGTTAGTCTGTGTCAGCAAAAAGAAAACAAGAAAAATACCTGTGGCACCTTAGAGACTAACAAATTTATTTCAGCATAAGCTTTCGTGGGTTAAGAACCCACTTCATCGGATGCAACATTTCTTGTTAAGAGAATGTTAAGACTGTACGGCTAATCACCGCTATCAGGGAATGCCACAGTTAATGTTGCATGCACAACCTGAACCCAGCTCTCTTGCATGTATACCTATAACAATAAAGTCTTTAAACATCTGATCTCATACTATTTCTCAAATAATACTGCATATCAGACACGTTTTCTACAACTTTAGATACACGTTTGTAACATCTTCTAGTACTTTGTGTACGCCAGACAACAGAGTTCGTGTAATTTATTTGCATGAAAAGTATATACTAAATGGGACTTACCCAATGTAAGTATAGCAATATGGAGCAAAAGTGAAAATGAACTAGGTTGTGTGTGTATATATATATGCTAATTAAATTTGAAGCTAAGTTAATTTCATCCCCTGAATGGAAGTTTGAGTTGCTGGTTGAAAAGATAGTATATAGATGCTGACAAAACTACTAAAATACATTCTGTAGGAAGAAAGGACTGCACCTTGTAAAACCCCAACGTCAATAAAGACGTAAAACCCCTACGTCAATAAAAACAGGCTGGGATTTCAACGCTGCCTAATGGGAGCTGGACCAGATTTCCCAATAAGGGTATTGGGAACAGGGCCTCCAAATCATTAAATGGCACTGAAAAGCTTTGCTACATTTTAGGGGACTGGAATGACAAATGAGTAGTGTAAATATAAAAAGAATGATGCAAATATTATGAGTAGGTAACACGTATCTAAGTTTGTGGAAAAAATAGGATATATTGCATCACCTGAGAAATAGTGTGTGATCTTTTAATTAGAGGAGGTATTGTAATACAGGTGGGTTAGGGGGTAGAGTCGTGGTTGCATGTACAACTGACGAGTGCTTAGCTGTGCAACCATAACATCTGCCTACCATTGCTTTTGTCTGAGATGTGTTGTGTATGCTGCACATAGGCACTGCAGTGAATGTAGAACTGACCCTGCCTCAGTCAATCCTCTCCTCCACTGACCCATCTCCTGCAAACCTCCCTCCCCCCTGGGGAGGCTTTCTGTCCCTCTTCCCATCATGAAAGGCCATATGGCTCTATGAACTGCTAAAGCTCCCAGCCACTACAGAGTGCCAACCAAATCCAAATCCTCGGGGCAGGTTCATGTGTAGAAGAGTCAGTTTTTTCAGCTTGGGTTTATAGTGCAGTTCTCACCACCCTGGTCCTACAGGTGACACTGGCTAGTAAGCGCTAGGCCAGCACATACACTAGCAAAGCAGAATGACCTTTTTCCTGCGCAGCTCTCTGGCAGGTTCAGCTGGGCTAACCTCTGCCAGCCGGCTAGCTAGACAGTCATTCAGTCCCCAGGGAGACTTTTCAGTTGTTACCTGAGCAGGGAGACCTTCATGCTCCTGTTGAGCTGTGAGGAGTCTCCTACTCTCAGAACCCCCTTCAGCCCTCCTGCTGTCCAGACAAGCGCCCCAGTGGAACCCCCAGGGAGGCTGCTGCACTCCTCATCTCTCGGGATTTATAGCAGAAGCTGCTGAGGGTCAGGGCAGAGGGGCATCATGGCTTTCCTCATTCTTTCACCTCACAGATACTGTACCAGTTGCACAGTGCCTGGAGTCCACTGCCAGCCTAAGAGCCACTGAGTCTCCTTCCTTAGTCCCTGGGCCAAGTGAGAATGTGTTTCCATTACTGGCAAATAATAAAACATTCCTCTGTCACTGTTGGTGTGTATTTCCCTTTGTTGGGAGGAAGGGGGGGATTAGAGAAGAATGGTCCTCCTGGGTGGAGCAATGCTGGGGAGAATATACATTCTGCTGTATGTTTTCAGACAGGGCCACACACATGCTTTTTCATCAACCTGGCTCCTCAAGTGTGTGCAAACCAGAGTTTCCTACCGATACATGTGGACACCTCTGCAGCCTGCACACATGGGCGGATTTGTGTGAACTAGGCATCAACAAACATGCACAGGCCTGCATGTGAATTTGAGCCCAAATAATTCATAGGTTCATAAACTTTAAGGCCAAAAGGGTCATCTAATCTAACCTCCTGCATTGCACGGGCCAGAGAATGTCACTCAGTAATTCCGGCACCAAGCTCCATTCTTGCGGTTGAGCTAGAGCAGGGGTAGGCAGCCTATGGCACGTGTGCCAAAGGCAGCACGTGAGCTGATTTTCAGTGGTTCTCTGCTGCCAGCCTGGGGTTCCATCCCCCGGCCCCCTGCCAGCCAGGGTCCTGGCCGCCAGCCCCGCTCAGCCCGCTGCTGGCTTGGATGGATGGAACCCCAGGCCAGCAGCAGGCTGAGCGGAGCCGGCGGCTGGGACCCCGGCTGGCAGGGGCCGGCGGATGGAACCCCAGACTGGCAGCGGGCTGAGCCGCTCAGCCCGCTGCCAGTCTGCGGTTCCAGCCGCCGGCCCCACTCAGCCCGCTGCCAGTCTAGGGTTCCGGCCGCTGGCCCCACTCAGCCCGCTGCCGGTCTGAGGTTCTGGCTGCCGGCCCCTTTCCAGCCGGGGTCCCAGCCGCCAGCCCTGCTCAGCCTGCTGCCAGCCTGGGGACACTGGAAAACTCAGCAAGGAAAAGTAAGGGCAAGGATCACACGAAACTGATAAGATCTGCATTTTAATTTAATTTTAAATGAAGCTTCTTAAATGTTTTAAAAACCTTATTTACTTTACATACAACAATAGTTTAGTTATATAATATAGATTTATAGAGAGAGACCTTCTAAAAACATTAAAATGTATTACCGGCACGCGAAATATTAAATTACAGTGAATAAAGGAAGAGTTAGCACACCACTTCTGAAAGGTTGCCGACCCCTGAGCTAGAGTATATTTTGTAGAAAGAGACATCCAATCTTGAGTTAAAGATTTCACGATCCATCACATCCCTTGCTAAACTGTTCAACTGGCTAATTCCCCTCACTATTAAAAACATGCACCCTATTTCTAGCTGTAATTTAGCTACCTCCAGTTTCCAACCACTGGCTCTTGTTAGGCCATTGTCTGCAAAATTAAAGAGCCCCTGTATGATTAGAAATCATCTCTCAATGCAGGTACTTCCAGACCATGATCAAGTCACCTCTTAACCATTTCTTTGGAAACATAAATACCTTTTGCCTCTTGTATCCCTCAGGGTATGGCAGACTTCCAGACCTCACATCACTCTTGTAGATTGTTTCTGAACCTCTTCTGATTTGCCAACATCCTTTCTAAAGTGCAGACACCAGACCTGGACATAGTATTCCAGTAACAATCTTGCCAGCCCTGTATAGAGAGGTAGTATCACCTCTCAACTCCTACTTGATAGTCTCTTGCTTATGCATCCATCAGTCGCCATAGACCTCTTAGCCATAGCAATACACTGGTAGTGTATGGTCAGCTGGTTATCTACTGTTACCACAAGTCCTTTCCCGAGCCACTCCTTTCCAGGATACAGTCAACCAAGCAATAACTGTTGACTGGGCTGCTATTTCCATCACAGTTCCCACAATGGACCTGGTTTACAGATCTACCCCAGCTGTATAGCTCAGCTGTCTTAGGGTCCGGCTGGAGCCCTTTAGTTGGGTGGAGGTTACGACTGAGAGATAAAAGATGGGGTTGCGATTAAGGCATTGGGTTCGGATGGAGGAAATCTGGGTTTGTTGCTGGCTCTACCATGGACTCCTTGGTGACTTTGGGCAGTGCTCTTTTTATCTTCCTTATCTGTTTCAACTTTAAGCACTGCAGGGCAGGATCTAGCTCTCACTCTGTGTTTGTTTGTACAGCACCTAGTACAATCACAGTTGGGAGGGCCTCCAACGCACTGTGGTAATACAAATAATGATAAGTAATACTAATAATCAGAGGTTGTACCCTCTACCCCCTCCCCACAAGTGACTACAGTACAGGGTCTGAGAGGGGCAAACTGATGGCAGCCTGATCTGTTCCCATTGTTCCTGAAATTAGCTTCTGAATTAATCTGCTGTTGTACTGCCAGTCATTCCAAGTGACATTTTCAGGGCACAGATCTCCTAACAGAGGAGATGTTGGTCACATTACTTAATGCACCACTGGAGATGTCAAAATACTACAGTGATGTGCACAGTATAAGAACCTATATAGAATAGAATAGAATAGAATAGAATAGAATAGAATAGAATAGAATAGAATAGAAAAGGTCTTTTGCTTTGTGTAGGGGTTGATTAGCCAGCTATTTCTAATCTCCCCTTTACATGGCCTTTGCCCTTAAAAAAGTCATTTCCTTTTCTATTAGAAACTGTTACCAATCACGGTGGATGTGTTTGTGGTTTTCAAGGGCCACTTGTATTTTATCAGTGGTCATGAGTCATAGCCCTTGGGCAGCCCTTAGCAAAAGAGAGAGAGCTGAAAACTATTTCGTAAAGTGTAATCAATCCAGGCAGTGTAAACAGAAGGCAATCAAGATAACACAGTCAAATGGTAACTAAAGACTATTCCTACTAACCATGTTCAGGCATCTGAAGGGAGAAGAATTGTCTAATGTGGTGTAAAAGGACATAACTCTGCAGTGGCTGGGGTGGGGTAGATGGATGAAGCAATTTATTAGACCTTTTCCAACTCTGACTTCCGCGGTTCTGAAATGAACCACCCACAATGTCCAGGCCAGCATGGCAATTCTTTGAGTCACCAGCTTTCTCCCAAAGAATACAAATTATATTTACGGTAATTGATTCCAATGGCAGCAAGAGTGGGCCTGGAAGGTGCTTGCTTTTAATCTGTCGTGGGAGTTATGGATTCCATGATTTAAAAGTAAATATCCCTGATAGTAGCTAGATTAACACTTAGTGCTGCTCAGTTAACCCTTGGGATGCAGAACAAAGGAGTTTAGCAATAACATAGCAAGGACCAATATCTGTGAATTCCAGCATGAGAGAATTCTTGCAAGGGTGATCAGGCATCTCTCTTTGTCAAAGAAAAACATCAGAAGGGGGAAAATAAAGAGTGAGCATTTACTCCCATGAGTAACACCATTGATGTTAGTGGGAATAAGTGCTCTCCAGAATGAGTGAGCGGCTTTCTAGTCCTTAGCGCACCAGAAATGTTCAGCTCCAGCCTGCGGTATGTTCAGCTCTATTCACAAGCAGAGTGCTAAGAAGTGAGTAAGTAAGGCAGTTTATCAGAACTGATGCCCTTATTCACAAATCATAGTACTTAACACTAGGCGTAATCCCACTGAAGTCATTGGAGCAGTGACTATCCTGCCAGAGATGTGAGTGAATTGTAACCATTGGAAAGTTAAGTTAAGGGCCAGTTTGGCACAAGAACATATGGCTATAAACTGGCCATCAATAAGTTTAGGCTTGAAATTTGACAAAGAGTTCTAACCATCACAGGAGTGATGTTCTGGAACAGCCTCCCTAGGGGGTAGTGGGAGCAAAAAATCAAACTTGTTTCAAGACTGGACTTGATAAGTTTATGGAGGGCCTACACTGGCCTATGGCCCATCCAACCTGCTATTAGCAAGTATCACCAACAGCCGGAGATGGGACACTAGATGGGGAGGGCTCTGAGTTACTACAGAGAATTCTTTCCCAGGTGTCTGATTGGTGGATCTTGCCCACATGCTCAGGGTCTAACTGATCACCATATTTGGGGTTGGGAAGGAATTTTCCCAGGTCAGCTTGGCAGAGACTACAGGGGTTTTTCACCTTCCTCTGCAGCATGGGGCACAGGTCACTTGCTGGTTTGAACCATAGGTGCCGACTCCGTGGGTGCTCCGGGGCTGGAGCACCCATGGGGAAAAATTGGTGGGTGCAGAGCACCCACCGGCAGCTCCTTGCCATCCCCGGGGCCCGTGCCCAGCTCCCCGCCAGCCCCGGGACCCACGGCAAGCTCACCTCAGCACTGGGAGACGTTGTGGGGCCCCGACACCGGGTGACGTTGCGTTGGCGTCGGGGGAGGGGCCCCGCCACGTCACCCGGCGTCGGGGGCAGGGCCCCGCCATGTCGCCCGGCGTCGGGGGCGGGGCCCGGCGTCGGGGCGGGGCCCCACCCCTGATGCTGGGCGTCAGCCCCCACCAGCGCCACCGGAAGTTGGCGCCTATGGTTTGAACTAGAGTAAATTGTGAATTCTCTATAAATTGAAGCCTTTAAATAATGATTTGAGGACTTCAGTAACTCAGCCAGAGGTCAGGGGCCTATTCCAGGAGTGGGTGGGTGAGGTTCTGTGGCCTGCGATGTGCAGGAGGTCAGACTAGATGATCACGATGGTCCCTTCTGACCTTACAGTCTCGGAGTCTGTGGGCTGGGTAGACTCAATGAATCACAAGTAATGCAATGGCTCCCAGCTCGTATGAAGTCACCACTCAGGAGGGAAAAGTGCTATGCTAAAACTGCAGGCATCTGTGATCCAACAGATGCAGTGGGGAAAAGAGGAAGCAACCCAATGTGAGTCTGCTGAGGTGCCATGAGTGCCAGAGGGTGTGGAGACAAAGACTAATCCTGAGACCAACCCTGCAGGATTGGAAGAGACTGTGCTGGGATGCAGGTTGCCAGAGGAAGAAATGGATGGTAGAGACACAGTTCTGAGATCCATGTCCAATTACCTGATGAAGAAACAACATTATCTCTGTGATGACGTGTTCACTTCAGTTCATGATAGAGCTGTGGCTCTGACTAGACTGAGTGCAAGTAACCAGAGGCTTTGTGGGGTCTAGGCAAGAGCAAGTGGGGAGCCCCTCCCCACCCCTTCTGTCTGCAATCCTGCCCCCATTTCACCCTTTCCCCCCACAGTCCTGCCCCATTCCACCCACAGTCTGCCCCATTCCACCCCCCCACCCCACTGCGGCTCTGCATAGGCGCAGGAACTAGGGGTGCGGGGGTGCTGCAGCACCCCCAGGTTTTACGTGGGGCTTTGCTCCTGGCCCCACATCCAGGGTCCCAACTGCCGACCCCGCACCCGAGGCACCGCGCTTGCCTGTAGCTGTGGCCCCAGGCCCAGCCTCAGCCCCCTTACTCTTGTCCGTGTTCCCCCCCTCCCAGAGCCATGGCCCTGCTCCCAGCCCCAGCTTTAGGGGGTGACCGGGCTCTGCCTGCCAGGTGCTCCTGCCAGGGAGCAAGGTTGGGGTGCGGGGGCTCCTCCCTACCCAACTCCGCCCACCTGGCACTCCTGCCACAGAGTGGGGTCAGGGTATAGGGGGTGCCCATGTTTCCAGGGACCACCAATTGGCCGGGACCCCTGGGCACTGGCCCCATTGGCCCAGTGGCTGATTCGCCACTGCTAGTAGCCTCTGGCATGTGGGTGCTTTGTGGCATTCGGAGTTAGTTCATTATTTGTTAGTAATTTGTTTATAAAATGGGAGAGATGTAGTGTGATGAGTGGAACTGGAGAGAGAGGGTCAGGTGGGTCCTAGTTTGATGTGACACCAGGGCTGAGGCAAGCAAGCCTGGTCCAGGCTGCTCCCACTAAGCAGCAGACCCACAGATGTAACGGTGGCCTCTCAGCACGCTTAGTATAAATCTCCTTCCTACAATGCTGCCTGCATAGGCAGCCCTAATAAGAGGAAGGTGTGCTGCACGGGAGTAAGGGTGTCTGAATCTGGCCCCAAGTAACTGTGGCTCATTAATTTTGCCTCTGGAGACCCATACTGTACAGAGCTGCACCAGGCCTTTGGCTTAGGACTAGAGGTTCTTTCCTAGGAGTGAAAAAGCCCTCGTGGTGTGCAGGTGTCACCCACCCACAAGTATTCTAGGAACCAAGGGCATAAAAGGCTCAGCCCGCCACCACAATCACTCAGCTCCTCTCCACCTGCATGGAAATGACTATTAACGTGTTCCAAAGGAGAAGGGCGGTGGGGAGAGATCGGAGTGCACCTGCAGGGACTATGGATGAGATTTTCAAAGCCATCCAGGGGATATAGACACAAACCTCCCATTCAGATTAACACTACATTAAAATGAATGGGTGACATGACATGGGAGACACCTACATCCCCTAGATGGCTTTGAAAATTTCAACCAATATATTCCAGTAAATCCCATGATTTAGTAAGCAAACCTTGCCTTGTCCTTCACCGACATCCCTCTGCAGATCCCTGCTGGATGGAGACGAACTAGCAGGGACAGTCCCAGAGGAAAGCTGAACTACATCATTTGAAGGTCTAAGAACTTCTCTCCTCAAGCGAATCTTCAGCCTAGCTTCTGAGTCAAGAGAATCGTGCTCAATAGGGATAGAGATCCCAGTAGTGGCTCTGCAGAAATCATGAATAGATACAGGACTGGATCACTGAAAGACTCCCACTGACTTCTATGGCTTTTGAAGCAGGTTCATACTGCATACACATGTAAATACTAAAATAAGAAAGAAAAACTTGTAGCACCTTAGAGACTAACAAATTTATTTCAGCATAAGTTTTCGTGGGTTAGTAAAGTTATGCTGAAATAAATTTGTTAGTCTCTAAGGTGCTACAAGTTTTTCTTTCTTATTTTCGTTTTGCTGATACAGACTAACACGGCTACTACACTGAAACATGTAAATACTGTAATCACTTTGCCCTTAGTGGCGTGAACCTTTACTCCTTCTGGTTCCAAGATTCCCACTAAGCTGTAGCAGGTTGTAAAGCACAATTAGCTCCATTTCAATAATCTTTGTGCTAAAATGGCTTGATTTCTTTCTGAAGCCCCTGGATAATCTAGGAGAGATTTGCAAAGGTTTATCTCTATGCAAATAAAAATGAAGGGCTCTTTATACATCCAAGCCGTGCGACCTCCCCGCCCCTGGGAGGCCATGCAGCCCTCAGAAACATACTGTCAATGAGCCGTGCGCTTGACAGTGACATTCAGCAACCACCACTGGGAGGAATCTTGGATGAGTGACAGCAACACTAGGGCTCTGTTCGGCTTATCACTGACCAGGCGCCACATTGAGCTTGGCCGCTCTGAGCGGGGGGGGACACACTTTGGGCAAGATGCCAGAAAATGTTAGTGCTCTTGCGCTGAGAGGAAGGAGACTCCAGTGGCTGGCGCTTTAGCCTGGGACCTAGCATGGGCTCAGGTCCCTGTTATGACACAGATTCCCTGTGTGCCCTTGGACAAGCCTCTCCGTGCCTCAGTTTCCCCTCTGTCACGGGAGAATGCAAGGGGTGTTGTAAATACATCACAGAGTGGGAGGTGCTCACGTACTATGGGAATGGAGGCCATTCAAGTACCTAAGCAAGATACATTGTGCCCTTGCAATGCAGCTCAATACAACTGCAGCTGCTGCACTTCCCCAAACCACCACATCCTCCTAGTGCCCCCCAGGGAACAAGACACCCACAGGGGGTGGTGAAGAGATGAAGTCATAGCCCGGTCCTCTTACGCACCAGCAAGTCGCTGCAGCTGGGTACACAGGGTGGGGTTTGCTGCTTCCCCTATAGGGACTTGCCAGTGGACACAGTCTGTGGGCTGGGGATTCAGCAGAGCTCCCCCAGGCATGGCGTGGAGCCCATCCATTTCCTGTATCTGCTCCTTCCTCTTCCACCCTGCCCTCTTCCTCTAATGCAGCCACAGCATTGCACGGCGCAGAATGGCATTGCTTGGCTCTCTCAAGGCATTGGCCCCGACGCACAACCTGGAAGATTCCCTTCCCTACGGGAAGGCTCAGTGGCTGCAAATGGCAGACCAAGCTCATGCTGGGCCTCCCTCTCCACCAATAGCAAAACCTCCAGCTAGCTCCCGAAGTGGACATGCCCCAGCTTCGGGGAATTTTATATCACCACCCTGTTTCAGTGAGTTTTTCATCCATGTCAAGTCTTGGAGCAAATGGAAAACCAGCAAGGGTGAAACTGGTTTCTTGTGTGTTCTTAGCAATCACTTACATTATTGGCTTTAAATAAGCAACATTCCTGCTGCTTTACTGGCAGTGCAGAGGGATGGTTTGGCTTTGCCATTGAAAGAAGGTGTGAACAGTATTTCTGCTAACTCATTTCACACCATGACCAAGGCAGTATTAGCAAGGTGTTTCCCTCTCTCTGTCTGGGGAGCCAGAGCCTCAGCTAGCGCAAGTCAGCACAGCTCAGTTTACAACGGTCGAGAACCTGACCCCGAACGTGCTAGAGAGCTGTGCCGTGTAAAGCGTGCCTACATCTGGACAGTCATACTATTCAGTCTGCTGCAGTTCATCAGGGGCTGGTGGAAGGAGTGAGTGGAGTGAAAATGGTCCCCTCCTTATGTCTGTGCTTCTACTCACACAAACAAACACATAGCGGTGTCCTGTGAGGTTCCTGCTGCTGGGTTACTGGGGGCAAGAAGGGGTTATTCCAGGGATTTCCCTACATCTACACCTCCCCTGAATTTCCCCAACACCCCCACAGTGGTCAACTAGTTACACGCAGTGTTGCCAATGTAGTCATTGGTTGGAAATTTGAATTGAAACTGAAACATTAATACACACTTCAAAAGCATATATAGTATATGATAAAATACTTGTATCTGAAAAAAGCATAATAGGTTTGAAAAGTATGAACAAAGACTAGCTTCCTCACACAGCTGTTGTATTTTCTGACAATGTCAGTGCATTCATTTTGGCGATGTTGGCCACCCTAATAATTTAAAATTATGATTTGTAAGCAAGGTCTGAATGAGCTCTCCCCTGACAGCTAATGATGAGCTGAGGGGCTGCGGGGAAAGGCTTCAGGACCAGACTATATTTACATGAACACACCTATTCTGCCTAGGTATCCAGCAGACAGAGCTGTATTGCCCAAGTGATCAATTTTGGCTGGTGCTGGGTGACAAATCACTTGAACGCAGAGATAATGAAATGGTGTTATCCTCATTGTATGAGTAAAGGGCAGCAGAACTGGGCTTAGCCTATCCTGATTGAGGGGGTCATCATCCTCAGTGCTTAATTTTTGCCACGTTGGAGCCCCGGCACATCTAAACTTGGCAGTTCATAGCTCCGGGGCCTCTGGGCTTGTCACGTCAGTTACGAAAAACCTGCTTCAGCCCTGGCACTTACTTCATTACAAATTAAGCATTGGTCACCCTCAACTGAACTGGACTCACTAAGCAAGGGGTTTAGATGCACATCCCAGTGGAGAGAGTGAGAGAGGGTGGGTGTGGGTGTTTTTGCTTGGTGGTGTGGGCTCTACCTATGAGTCTCAGGTGCTATTTGTTAAGGGAAGTTAGCATATGTGACTCCATTTTGAGGCTCCTGCCGCCATTAGCCAAAGGCGAGCACACCATGTACTAAGGAGGAGGGGGGCGATGCCTCCAGGGGGGACATCTGGAGTCAGTCTACGATAAGGGGAACAATGGACACTGGATATAAGAATGTATTGCTTGTCTCTTACTTTGCTGTGTCAGCCTGTTGCTGCCTGCCTAAGGATGTTGCTGCTTCGGCCTGTGTGCACGGGGCCGTGACCATAGGGGATTGGCCATAGATAAGGGGAAGGCTCGTTTATTGGTGTGAACACCCGATGCACGCAGGCAACATGCTTTGCCAATAGTATATAACCTTTGTGTATTCTGTAATCATTGTCTCGTGCTGCTTAACAGACGATACCACATTTGCAAATGTAATAAATCTTATTAGCTTTTGGAAACACTCTGCAGACTGGGCTTTATTTGGGAGCCTCAGCCTAGAACGAACCGTACGTGTCCTATCAGGAATAATTCGTATTAACTATACGTGTCCTAACAGGAGTAATTCGTACGAACTGTACGTGTCCTAACAGGAATAATTTGTAACATATTTGACCTGCCCCCCACCCCTGTTTAAAGATAGAGCTGATTAGGTTCCACTGAGAGGTTTTTTTTTGCTTTGTTAAGTAACTGCTAGAGCTGAAATGACTGATAATCAGGTCTGAGTGCTTAGATCTGCTGCAAGACCGAGTTTCTGTGGAAGACCCTGCCCAGCCTGTACTAGCAGTGAGGTTCCCTCGCTGAAAGCTGAAATCACTGAGAGCTGGGTGGAAACTCAAGATACCAACTCTCAGAGCTGTATGATTGCGGGCTGCAAGACATTTTGCTGCTGTTGACCGTCCATAGGCATGGCTCCCCGCAGCTCCCAGGGGCCAATGAGCTCCGTTCCTGGCCAATGGGAGCTGCGAGAAGCTTGACTTTGAAATGTTCCTCCTATTCCAGTGCTGAGCCTCTCCTGAACAGAGACTGCCCGAATGTACCAAACTGCGTGGGCTTCTTTTAAAATGTGCTTCTCTTCTGCAAAAAGTGAGACCTTCTTATTCAACAGATGTCCCTCCTGTGCGTATTCCGCATCGGAACTGCCTCCTTTACTGACCAAAATGCATGGGAACTCTTGAGAAGAGTCAACACAGACCAAAATACACGTATGCCACTGTTTACTCTTACAACAGAGCCAACTCTGGTGACCTGGATTCAAGACTAGCGAATGTGTCATCGCTAGAATTGTTAAAAAGTACTGATAGCAGAGTCTTTAGCGTTTGTGTTTCATAAGCTAGAAAGAAGCCAGCAGGCAGATAAGAAATACATTTTACAGACTTGTAAACTGAGCAGCTTTGATCTGAAAGCATTCAGGGACCATAGATATGGAGCCCTGCAATGCCCTCTTAGGCTAGGTCTACACTACCCCCCCCTGTCGAACTAAGGTACGCAACTTCAGCTACGTGAATAACGTAGCTGAAGTCGAAGTACCTTAGTTCGAATGAAAAAGCACTTACCCGGGATCCACACGCGGCGCGCAGGCTCCCCCGTCGACTCCGCCTACTCCGTTCGTCGAGCTGGATTACCAGCGTCGACGACGGAGCACTTCCTGGTTCGATTTATCGCGTCTTGACAAGACGCGATAAATCGAACCCAGAACATCGATCGCGCGCCTCCGACCGGACGCGTAAGTATAGACATACCCTTACAGTCACTTTTAAGAGCAGAATCTTTGGGTCTGATCTAAAGCCCATTGATGTCAATGGAAGACTCCTACTGACTTCACCAGGCACTGGATTAGCAACATGTGCATATGTCCACACTTAGAACTGCATATCCTGAGCGCCACTACACCCATTGTGGGGGATAGGGAGGAGCTCCAGCTATACTGGCTCTCTCTCGCCCATAGAGGACCTGAAGGAGTTGGAGAAATGCAAAAAGTCCCCAGCACACACCCCCCTTTTCTTTTCATGACCCACCTCCTGGTACCAACCCTTTCCTCCCACTGCTAGGTGCTAGAAACCCCAAAATCACCTCTCCCCTTCTTTGGGGGTGGCTGCGAGGAGCCCATAGCAGCAAGTGCTCTACATGCATTGATCCTATTGCTACAGAAACTGAAGCACAGAGGAGTTAATTGACTTGTCAAAGCCATCAAATGAACCAGTGGTAGGCTGGGGATTTGCCTGGTTTCCTGCCCCTGGGGATGTCCTGTAACCACTAGACCATGCTGCATCCTCCACTGGGAATGCCCAGAAGTTGCAGTGCAGTCAGCGTAAAACACACACCCCTTCTGTTTGCTCCTTCTCTCCTTCTGCTTTCCATCTCCTCCCCTTTTGTCCAGCCCCAGGGAACATATAATGCTGCTCTGCAATCCCAAAGACATGTTTCCTGTTAACAGATTGTGGCTGCCTGAAACCTGCTGGCTAGATGGGTTTAGCAGTTAAGTTTTGCTTTAACAACCATAATAGTAAAAGAGCGTCCTGCCAGGGAAGGCAGCAGGACAGGTTTCCAAAGATGTTAATAATTAAAGAGGGTGGCACCGGATGTCAGCTGGTGATGCAAGTTCAACAGCAACTGAGCTGAGTAAGAGCCTCACTGAAAGTTTCCTAGCCCTGATTCTTTGCTGAATCCTGATAAACCGAGATTTCTGCTAGTCATGAAAATGGGGAGGGGAAAGGCTGCATGAAACTGAGCCCACAATCTGCCTCTCACTTCCTCAAAGGGATGAGAGTGAAACAGCTGCATGAACTGGGGAATGACATTGTTCTCCTGTATGTGTGTGTGCAAATGAATTCAATGATGTACAGAGAGCTTTTATGTCGCGCACATCTAAAGCAGGGTCCAATATAACTCCAACAACGAATCCCCATTTTGGAGGAAGGATATCATTGCTAAAGATTCACTGTCCTCAGCCCTTCAGTTAAAGTATGAAAACTCACAATACACAAGCTCTGAGACACCCAAGAAGTTATCCACCAAATCAGAGAAGGCCAGACCAGCCATTCCTGATATTTCCCAAGTACAAAACAGTGAGGAAAAAATAATACTTGAAAAACTCTACATCTTTCAGAACTCTCTACATATATGCTGCAATTCAACCACCAGTTTTATTGGGCTGGAGGCAGGAATTACTAAATGAAATACCCTGGCCTGTTATGTCAGAGGCCAGACTAGCAAATCAGAATGGTTTCTTCTGGCCTTCCACTCTATGAACTTCTTTAACTATCATAAAGGTGCCAAGAATGGGCACAAACATGTGTTCTAAAAATATCCCTTGCCCCTTTAAGGGAAACTATGCACTTGAAAAATGACAGCTGAGAATATTTTACCTACCTGACAATTGTTACAAGAAACACTAAAGATTAAGAAAACTGGAAGAGATTAGAGAAGAAAAATCCACATATTTATTCTGGTTTAAGTGTAGTAGCCGTGTTAGTCTGTGTCAGCAAAACGAAAATAAGAAAGAAAAACTTGTAGCACCTTAGCCCAGGTCTACACTAACCCCCCCTGTCGAACTAAGATACGCAACTTCAGCTACGTTAATAACGTAGCTGAAGTCGAAGTACCTTAGTTCGAACTTACCTGTGGTCCAGACGCGGCGCGCAGGCTCCCCCGTCGACTCCGCCTACTCCGCTCGTCGAGCTGGATTACCAGCGTCGACGAGGGAGCACTTCCTGGTTCGATTTATCGCGTCTTGACAAGACGCGATAAATCGAACCCAGAACATCGATCCCGCGCCTCCGACGCGACGGGTAAGTATAGACATACCCTTAGAGACTAACACATTTATTTCAGCATAAGCTTTCGTGGGTTAATACCCACTAATATGCATCCGATGAAGTGGGTATTAACCCACGAAAGCTTATGCTGAAATAAATGTGTTAGTCTCTAAGGTGCTACAAGTTTTTCTTTCTTATTTTCATATTTATTCTGGGCAGCTGACTGCACTTTGTGAAGTCAGTTTCCGGGTTTTCCCTGTATAGTCAGCCACTTTCCCCTGAACTGTTTTCGATTCATTTTTTGAAGCTGATTAGATTTCATGCTGGGGGAGGCAATATCTTTTATTGGCTCAACTTCTGTTGGTGAGAGAGACGTGCTTTCGAGCTGCACTGAGCTCTGCTGCAGGGCTGGGGAAGGCGCTCAGAGCGTCACAGCTACAGACCAGGTGGAACAGGTTGTTGAGCATAAATAGTTAGCACATATTCTAAGGGACCATTCATGTGACATGGCTCTTTAATACCCCTACAGCCATAAAACACAAGGGGGGTCAGGGTGTTGCAGATTGTTGGAATGAGCCATAAATCCAGTGTCTTTATTAAGACCATGATTTTTAGTGGCTAGCCAAGTTCATGCCTGTCACATGTGGTGTACCTCGTCCAGTGCCCTAAATTCCCCGGTAACAATTATGTGGGTGAAACCAGGCAATCACTGGGCTCTCACATGAATCCACACAGAAAAATAACAAAAGACAAAAACACTCTGTGAGCTGGGCATGAACACTTTCCACAGAGTGATCCCTCTATAACTGACTTAACAGTTCGCATCCTCCAAGGGAACCTGCACAGCACTTTCAAAAGAGGAGGCTGGGAGCTGACATTCATAACTTTGCTAGACACTAAAAATCATGGTCTTAATAAACACAGTGGATTCATGACTTATTACAACAATCTGTAATCCACTAACCTCCCTTTTTGTTCCATAACTACAGGGGTGTTAACAGGCCACTTCACCTGGAATGTGATGTCCTTTATAAGATACACAAACTAGCATATGGGCTCCTTATGCTAAACTATCTGTTTGCCCTGGTATTTAGCTGTGACACTTGGAGTGCCTTTCCCAGATCTGAAGAACTCTGTGTAGCTGGAAAGCTTGTCTCTCTCACTGACAGAAACTGGTTCAATAAAAGTTATTCCCTCCCCCACCTTGTCTCTGTAATATCCTGGGACTGACATGGCTACGACAACATGGCATACATAGATTTCAGCTGGCAGACTCCTTTGGCCATTGAATCTGTCTCCACGTGTTCAGTCTGACATGTGTGGCACGGCCGTTGGGAGGAAGGAGGCAGAGAATGTTAGGGACACCGGATTGGTTTACTTAGTTGTGAGATAAGCAGAGACTCTGTCTACAGAGCTCACCACATAAGAGATAAAAATGATTATTAGTCATCTTCCTGTGTCAGATACCCAGATTCACTGTTGTGCGACAGCCCATGGGGCAGGCAAAAGACCTCCTGGGAAATACCCCCAGCTCAGGTACAAGATCACCCCTGCCACAGTCACAGAAACCCTGGTGCAGGGGACATTCTGAGGGCAAAGCCAGAAGCAGGAGTGGGCAGATCAGGAGAGGAAGAGGTGTAGCTGGGGTGAGCCTGCGTCCCAGTGATTCTCTACCCCTACAGAGCACTTTAGGGGTGACTGAAGCAAGGGTGCAACTTAGTCCCTGGGCTGCACTGGCCTCCACTGTCCCTGAATAGGAGACGCACAAACTGCTTCCACTGTGTTCTTGTGCAGGGACGAATCTAGCTCATATCTTTGGCCCGCACCAACCCCAACACTTTAATCACAGCCCATACTCCTATCTGCTGGGAAGAAGGGGAGAGAGAAAGAGACAGAGATTGATACACTTAGTGACTTTACATCTTGGGAGGGGCTCAGGTTCTACATGACAGGCACCATGGATGATCTTAGACGGACAGCAGTTTGAGGCCGGGTAAAAGGAGTGGGAATAGGGTGACCAGACAGCAAGTGTGAATAATCGGGATGGGGATGGGGGGTAATAGGACCCTATATAAGAAAAAGACCCCAAAATCGGGACTGTCCCTATAAAATCAGGACATCTGGTCACCCTAAGTGGGAACTCCTCTTTGAGGTGAGTACGAGAAAGAGGTGCCAGTTCTGAAACAACCCGGGCCCCATATTGTAGAGTCTGAGCACCTCACCATTTTTTAAAATGTATTTTCCATCATCACACCTGTGTGAGGCAGGAAAATACCAATATCCCCATTGTAGAGATGGAGAACCACCTATGGGACAGCTCATCGCGTGGAAATAACAGCTACAAAGGGACAGTCAAGCCTGGGCTACACACATTTTTTGTACCTGTATAACTGTGTTGGTTAGGGGGAGATTCCTCTCCCTCCACCCCCAAAAGTAGTTAATGTGGCACAACCCCTAGTGTGGAAGCAGGTATACTAATATGAAGGTGTCTTATACCAGTATATCTTATGCCTCTTCCCATCCAGGAATAACTGTTGATGACAGGGCCAAACTCCCAAGATGCTTCAAAAATGCTGTTAAATAATTGCAAAACACAAGAAATGTCAGTTTGCAAAAGAGAATGTCTAACATGATGCCCTGTTGTTTAAATTAGTAAGCGATTTTCCATGGAACGTACTGCCCACAAGACTAAGAGATACTAAGCTGACAAATGTAACGTATTTATTGGAAATGTGTATCTCTATGTATACCTGGGATAAACAATGAATAAGTGATAGGTTTAAGTGTAGTAGCCGTGTTAGTCTGTGTCAGCAAAATGAAAATAAGAAAGAAAAACTTGTAGCACCTTAGAGACTAACAAATTTATTTCAGCATAAGCTTTCGTGGGTTAGTACCCACTTCATCGGATGCATGGAATGAAATTATTCTTCAGACAGATATATATACAGTCAGAGAAACATGATGGTCCAGGTGTATAGACCAATCTTAAGAGGCTAATTAGTTGAGAGGAAACATGACAGCAGGGGAAGAAAAAGCTTTTGAAGTGATAAACAAGATGGTCACACAGGTGTGAATGAGGATCGTTAACTTAAGGGAAATAGATTCAATTAACATAATGGCCGAGCCATTCCAAATCACGATTTAATCCGGAGGCAACGCAATCTAGTTTGCATATCAATTCGAGTTCAATAGTTTCTCTTTGAAGTCTGCTTTTGGAGTTAATCTGTCGCAACACTGCTATCCTCAAATCTGTCATTGAGTGATCAGGGAGGTTGAAGTGTTCACCTACTGGTTTTTGAATGTTATGATTCCTGATGTCAGACATAAATCTGACATAAATCTGACATAAATCTGACATCAGGAATCATAACATTCAAAAACTAGTAGGTGAACACTTCAACCTCCCTGATCACTCAATGACAGATTTGAGGATAGCAGTGTTGCGACAGATTAACTCCAAAAGCAGACTTCAAAGAGAAACTATTGAACTCGAATTGATATGCAAACTAGATTGCGTTGCCTCCGGATTAAATCGTGATTTGGAATGGCTCGGCCATTATGTTAATTGAATCTATTTCCCTTAAGTTAACGATCCTCATTCACACCTGTGTGACCATCTTGTTTATCACTTCAAAAGCTTTTGCTTCCCCTGCTGTCATGTTTCCTCTCAACTAATTAGCCTCTTAAGATTGGTCTATACACCTGGACCATCATGTTTCTCTGACTGTATATATATCTGTCTGAAGAATAATTTCATTCCACGCATCCGATGAAGTGGGTACTAACCCACGAAAGCTTATGCTGAAATAAATGTGTTAGTCTCTAAGGTGCTACAAGTTTTTCTTTCTTATTTTCATTTTAATGAATAAGTGCTCAGCGCTGATCTTGCAGTTGGAAGTTTATGAAATACGATGAGATGTTTGGAAATGTGCTAAAAATAAGGATAAGGCTGCATATGAAAAGAGGAACCAGCCTAAAGCAAAACTATAAACAAGCTACCTATAATAAAGTTCAGCAGAAGGCAAAGAGTTGAACCAGACAGCACTGGGTTCAGTCTGTGAGATTTGTCATTGGCTGCAAGCTTTGGTACCCAGACTTGGTAATTTAAGTGCCTTTCTGTTATGTACTGTAATGATAATTAATAAATACCAATCAGACTTGGGTACTTGAGGTCTCTCTCTAATTACTAAAAAGCCCAATCCTGTTTTGGTAACAGTATAGTGTTGATATACTGGTATAAGGCACCTTTATCGCTATGTCTACACTGAGAAGTTAGACCAGGTGATTGGCACCTGGTTTGCCTATTCTGGGTGTGAGGATCCCCACTCTAAAGCCAGACCAGCGTTATGGTGTCTTACTGCTTCTGCACTCAGCCATGAGTGTCTGGGGGCATATCCCAGGGTTCTCTGTGCTGAGAGACTCTGAGATTCTTTCCCAGTCAATCATGGGAGAACTTGTTGGTACTTCAGGGGGAATTGTGGGAAGGCTTTGGAGGACTATTGGCACTTGAGAGGGATTTTGCCTGTGTCCTCACTATAAAGTGGGTTCCAGCCCAAGATACAGGAGAGCCAGGGCTCTAATCCACACCCTCAGATGGGTCAGCTAGCCTGGTCTTAAAGCACCTGCAAATCTAGAGCAGAGGTTTTCTGTGTGCATGGGAGGGAGTTTGGACTAAAACCTGGGTAAGCGCCCAGGTTAACTGTGCAGTGTAGATGTACCCTGTACTGGTATAAGAGCATCCAACTTGGGGGTGTTATACTGCTTTTACTATACCAGTGTAGTTACAGTGGTACAACTTTTGTGTGTAGGGAGGACTTGAAAGATGTTTGGAATTTAGCTTGATGGGCTGCCTAAACATTATTATTGTGTGTCATTTTCTTCCACTCACAGCCGGGCGAGGAGCTTTGCCGAAAACACAAGCAATGGAGCCAGCTATTTTACAATCACACTAATAATGATGTGTATTTCTAGGCAGCCATTCCCATAGTATCCAGAGTTTTTATCCCAAGGGCTTGTTGACACACAGTTTTTACATTGATGTAACTAAATCGTTTAATAACCCGGCATAAACTAAGCTGGTGTAACTCCCTGGTACGGATGCTCATAAACTGGGTTAAGAGTGTCTTAAAGCAGTTTTGATTGTTGGCTAGTAATTGGTGCAAAAACTATGAGTAAGCCAGTCCAAAGTGCAAAGGATTTTAAAGAGCTCCATTACAGCCTGCCAGCTGTTGTGAAAGAACTGCACCGTGCATGTATTTTGGAGGTTGCAGATATACGAAACACTGCTTTATGGACCCAGAAAAAAGGAGGGTTTATCTAATCTTTGGGGGAGGGGAAAAGGCTTCAGCCATGGCTCCTTCCTCCAAAGGGCCATGGGTTGGGCAGAGGGGGAAGTACAGTCCAGGCAAGAGCAGAAGGAGCTAATGACAGCATAGTTCCTATGGAAGGAATTCTGCCGGGGGAGGAGGGCTAGGGGAGGAAGGGCCAAGAATACACCACCAAGGACCGAGGGGGAGTGGGCGCTTCTTGCTAGGACCTTGGAGATCCCTAGCCTGGTTTCCGTTGCAGAGTTTCCCAAACTGCACCCTCTCCCTCCAGGGACAGTATCGAAACCTCTCTGCTAAGTGTGAAAAGGGAACTCCAGTGACACGACCCGTTACAAGGATCGATGAAGTCTTTGGTAGCAGAGCCAGCTCATGAGCCTCTGTATAAAAATGACCTGTATTGTACGGAGACTACAGCAGCTGCTGCTGAGTTAGCAAGAACGGTCTTCAGAAGCACTTGGGATAGTGCAACAATCCAGTGTAACAGACTACAATTTTTTTGGTCTGTCTTCTCCTCTTGGCCCCACTAGAAGACTATTAATAAATAATAGTTACAGACTGCAAATTCAACTATGTTGAACTGCTCTATTTATTTATCTGCCCGTATGTGTTGTATATGCTCTCTCTGTGTGTACATGCTCTGTATCCTGGGAGTATCTATGCATATAGACACACGTAGGTAGCAAAGGTGGCAACACCTAAAGTTAAGGTTGCCCGACACTTTCCATCAGAGGACCCCAGTTCAGTTACTTATAACTTTGGCAAACTATAACCATTCTGGCTGAAATTGTCCATGCTGGGTGTCTGCCTCAGGCTGAACTTTTTGGAAAATTTCTGCTAACATGATTCTGTCCTTTCCAAGAATGAGATTAGAGATAAATACTTTTTTTGCCCAAGTTAAAAAATATTCTTACAGCTGTTTCTGTGAGAAGCTCTAGTGTACCCATGCTTTGCAGTCTGGAGTTGAAATTTGGCAGCGCATTGCCCTGGTGTCAGGGAAGTGCCTTTTGCTGTTCCTTAAAAATCTGCCCAAATTTGTGCAAGTTATATGCCTCTGAAAAATTTCATTTTGCACATGCTCAATAGAGACTTGTTAGAGTTTGGCAGCTAGTTACTCCCAAGATTCCATCTGCACTGAGCATGGTCCCTCCCTTCACAGCTCCTACCTGTCTTAATTTGGCCCCTTTGTGTATATGCATTATGGTACTGTCTTTAATTACAGCATCACATGTTTTTTTCCACAGGATAGACAATGCTAGGGAATAAATCAGGGTTGTGTAGTAAGAACATAAGAACGTAAGAAAGGCCGTACTGGGTCAGACCAAAGGTCCATCCAGCCCAGTATCCTGTCCACCGACAGTGGCCAATGCCAGGTGACCCGGAGTGAGTGAACCTAACAGGTAATGATCAAGTGATCTCTCTCCTGCCATCCATCACCCCCTCTGACAAACAGAGGCTAGGGACACCATTCCTTACCCATCCTGGTTAATAGCCATTAATGGACTTCATCTCCATGAATTTATCCAGTTCTCTTTTAAACCCTGTTATAGTTCTAGCCTTCACAGCCTCCTCAAGCAAGGAGTTCCACAGGTTGACTATGCGCTGTGTGAAGAAGAACTTCCTTTTATTTGTTTTAAACCTGCTGCCCACTAATTTCATTGGGTGCCCCTAGTTCTTTTATTATGAGAACAAGTAAATAACTTTTCCTTATTCACTTCCTCCACACCACTCATAATTTTATATACCTCTATCATATCCCCCTTTAGTCTCCTCTTTTCCAAGCTAAAAAGTCCTAGCCTCTTTAATCTCTCCTCATATGGGACCCGTTCCAGACCCCTAATCATTTTAGTTGCCCTTCTCTGAACCTTTTCTAATGCCAGTATATCCTTTTTGAGATGAAGAGACCACAATTGTACGCAGTATTCAAGATGTGGACGCACTATGGATTTGTATAAGGGCAGTAAGATATTCTCTGTCTTATTCTCTATCCCTTTTTTAATGATTCCTAACATCCCGTTTGCTTTTTTGACTGCTGCTGCACACTGCATGGATGTCTTCAGAGAACTATCCACGATGACTCCAAGATCTTTTTCCTGATTAGTTGTAGCTAAATTAGCCCCCATCATATTGTATGTATAGTTGGGGTTATTTTTTCCAAAGTGCATTACTTTATATTTATCCACATTAAATTTCATTTGCCATTTTATTGCCCAATCATTTAGTTTTGTGAGATCTTTTTGTAGTTCTTCACAGTCTGCTTTGGTCTTAACTATCTTGAGCAGCTTAGTATCATCTGCAAACTTTGCCACCTCACTGGTTACCCCTTCTTCCAAATCATTTATGAATAAGTTGAATAGGATTGGTCCTAGGACTGACCCTTGGGGAACACCACTAGTTACCCCTCTCCATTGTGAAAATTTACCATTTATTCCTACCCTTTGTTCCCTGTTTTTTAACCAGTTCTCAATCCATGAAAGGATCTTCCCTCTTATCCCATGGCAACTTAATTTACGCAAGAGCCTTTGGTGAGGGACTTTGTCAAAGGCTTTCTGGAAATCTAAGTACACTATGTCTACTGGATCACCCTTGTCCACATGTTTGTTGACCCCTTCAAAGAACTCTAATAGATTAGTAAGGCATGATTTCCCTTTACAGAAACCATGTTGACTTTTGCCCAGCAATTTATGTTCTTCTATGTGCCTGACAATTTTATTCTTTACTATTGTTTCAACTAATTTGCCCAGTATGGATGTTAGACTTACTGGTCTGTAATTGCCAGGATCAACTCTAGATCCCTTCTTAAATATTGGCATTACATTAGCTATCTTCCAGTCATTGGGTACAGAAGCCGATTTAAAGGACAGGTTACAAACCCTAGTTAATAGTTCCACAATTTCACATTTGAGTTCTTTCAGAACTCTTGGGTGAATGCCATCTGGTCCCGGTGACTTGTTACAGTTAAGTTTATCAATTAGTTCCAAAACCTCCTCTAGTGACACTTCAATCTGTGACAATTCCTCAGATTTGTCACCTACAAATCTCAGGTTGGGGAATCTCCCTAACGTCCTCAGCCGTGAAGACCAAAGCAAAGAATTCATTTAGTTTCTCCGCAATGACTTTATCATCTTTAAGTGCTCCTTTTGTATCTCTATCGTCCAGGGGCCCCACTGGTTGTTTAGTAGGCTTCCTGCTTCTGACATATTTAAAAAACGTTTTGTTATTAGCTTTTGAGTTTTTTGCTAGCTGTTCTTCAAACTTCATTTTGGTTTTTCTTATTACATTTTTACACTTAATTTGGCAGTGTTTATGCTCCTCTCTAGTTACCTCACTAGGATTTGACTTCCACTTTTAAAAAGATGCCTTTTTATCTTTCACTTCTTCTTTTACATGGTTGTTAAGCCACGGTGGCTTTTTTTTAGTTCTTTGACTTTGTTTTTTAATTTGGGGTATACATTTAAGTTGGGCCTCTATTATGGTGTCTTTGAAAAGTGTCCATGCGGCTTGCAGGGATTTCACTTTAGTCACTTTACTTTTAATTTCTGCTTAACTAACCCCCTCATTTTTGCATAGTTGCCCTTTTTGAAATTAAATGCCACTGTGTTGGGCTGTTGATGTGTTCTTAGCACCACAGGAATGTTAAATGTTATTATATTATGGTCACTATTTCCAAGTGGTCCTGTTATAGTTACCTCTTGGACCAGATCCTGCGCTCCACACAGGACTAAATCAAGAGTTGACTCTCCCCTGTGGGTTCCTGTACCAGCTGCTCCAAGAAGCAGTCATTTAAAGTATCGAGGAATTTTGTCTCCGCATTTTGTCCTGAGGTGACATGTACCCAGTCAATATGGGGATAATTGAAATCTCCCACTATTATTGAGTTCTTTATTTTGATAGCCTCTCTAATCTCCCTTAGCATTTCATCATCACTATCACTGTCCTGATCAGGTGGTCGATAATAGATCCCTATTGTTATGTTCTTATTAGAGCATGGAATTACTATCCATAGAGATTCTATGGAACATGTGGATTCATTTAAGATTTTTACTTCATTTGATTCTACATTTTCTTTCACATATAGTGCCACTCCCCCTCCTCCCCCCACCCCACGACCTGTTCTGTCCTTCCGATATATTTTATACCCCGGAATGATTGTGTCCCATTAATTGTCCTCACTCCAGCAGGTTTCTGTGATACCTATTATGTCAATATCCTCCTTTAACACGAGGCACTCTAGTTCACCCATTTTATTATTATTATTAGTGAAGGAGACTGTCTTCTACAGGACCCCTGATTCATTTGTTATAGAGTTCAGAAGGTATGTAGTGAATGATGAAGCAGGGAATAGCAGGAAGAGAAAGGCTGGGCTCAGGGTTAAAGCAGTTGAATGCTGGCCTGGAGAATTTAATTCTGTCCCTGTCTCTGCCATAGAATTTGTATATGATGCTTGGCAAGTTGCTTCCAATATTGTCACAGCTGGCTGCTGTGCGGTCCTCATTTTCTGGGTCCATAGCATGAGATCCTGGGGTCTGATTTGCAGAAGTGCTGAGCACTCAGAACTACCACTGAGGGCAATGGGAGCTGTGCTCTGAACATATAGAGTGCTATACAATGTCTGGTCACGCAAAATCAGTTCACCTTCGGCAATTCTGTGCTTCATTTCTCCATGTGTAAAGTGGAGATAACACCAACTCACATTTATTAATGTTTGCAAAGAATTAAGACACTATGACGAGAGGATGATGGAAAAGTTCATGAATAAATTAAAAATTCTGTATTCAGGACAGGATTTGGATGGTGTGCAGCAAATAGTGCAAGAGCCCATGAGGAGGATAAAATGAAACACTGAATAGCTACCCATACAGTGAATGGTGAATGGCGAATGGTGCCTATCATGTGCACTGAATGAGGCAGGGAAAAAACAGTATGTGCTCATGTAATTAAGGACTGTCACATAATGAATACCCCCAGGGGGGCAAGTTAAGGTTGCATGGATTGATAGACCTGTGCACCAGGAACGTCTCTAATTCTCTTTTGAACCCTGTTATAGTCTTGGCCTTCACAACATCCCCTGGCAAGGAGTTCCACAGCTTGACTGTGTGTTGGGTGAAGAAATACTTCCTGATATTTGATTTAAACCTGCTGACAGTTAATTCCATTGGGTGACCCCTGGTTCTTGGGCGCACATCACTGCTGTTTTCCCAAGCTCAGATTTCCCATTGGCAGGCCAGGCCTGAACTCAGGCACTGGAGTTCAACAGTTGGAACTGTGCCACTCAAGTTCCATAGTTTCACTTTTACGGCTAGAGAAGAGGCAGAGCAGGGCTTGCTGCCAGCTGCTGATGCAAGGGAGGATGCTGATTCAAGAGGCTTTGCAAAGGAGTAGATTAAAAAGGGTTTTGCTGAAAGGGAGCTGGTGATGCAAGCATATTGGCTTCTGTGCTAACAAACTCTTGCCAAGAGTTTCCACACTCCAGATATTCTTTTGCTTCCTGCTAAGCTGGGAACTCTGCCAGCCATGGAAGAGGGAAGGAAGATACCAGAGTCTCAGTAAACAGACAGCACTCTGCTTTCTTAAAGCAGCAGGGAGGGAAAGTAAAACAGCTGAACAGGATAAAACTAGAGTTGTTCCTTTTTCCTCTACTGGTCTCTCTCTCGCTTTTCTGTTGCACTGTGTTTTATGTGTTTTACTGGCATCAATCCAAATGCCTCCGGAAGGACTATGTGTACTATGATTTCACATTAAAAAGGAATTTTGATGTAAGTCTTTGCTAAATTAAAAAAAGCCAACTACATAGTTTCATGATCATTCCATACATAGGTGTCTAGCATCTACACTTGGTTCACAAGGTTTACTTTTATTATTAAAGGGGTAGCTGTGTTAGTCTGTATCCACAAAAACAATGAGGAGTCCAGCGGCACCTTAAAGAATAACAGATTTACTTGCGCATAAGCTTTCGTGGGTAAAAAACCCACTTCTTCAGATGCATGGAGTGAAAATTACAGATACAGGCATAAATATACTGGCACATGAAGAGGAGGGAGTTACCTTACAAGTGGAGAACCAGTGATAACAAGACCAATTCAGTCAGGGTGGATGTGGTCCACTCCCAATCATTGTTGAGGAGGTGTTAATACCAAGAGAGGGGAAATTGCTTTTGTAGTGAGATAACCACTCCCAGTGTCTATTCAAGCCCAAATTGATGGTGTTAAGTTTGCAAATGAATTGTAGCTCTGCAGTTTCTCTTTGAAGTCTGTTTTTGAAGTTTTTTTGTTGATGATTTGCTGGAGAGGTTTTGGCTGGGGGCTGTAAGGGATGGCCAGTGGTGTTCTGTTATTTTCCTTGTTGGGCCTGTCCTGTAGTAAGTGACTCCTGGGTACCCGTCTCGCTCTGTCAATCTGTTTCCTCACTTCCCCAGGTGGGTATTGTAGTTTTAAGAATGTTTGATGTGCTCCAGCACATCATCAATGATCTACAACCTAGCCTGGAAAACGATCCCCCACTCTCACAGGCCTTGGGAGGCAGGCCAGTCCTCGCTTACAGACAGCCCCTCAACCTGAAGCAAATACTCACCAGCAGCTACACACCACACCACAGAAACACTAACCCAGGAACAAATTCCTGTAGGTAACAAACCCCGTTGCTTACTCTGTCCCCATATCTACTCTAGTGACACCATCGTAGGACCCAACCACCCCAGCCACACCATCAGGGGCTTATTTACCTGCACATCTACTAATGTGATATATGCCATCATGTGCCAGCAGTGCCCCTCTGCCATGTACATTGGCCAAACCGAACAGTCTCTATGTAAAAGAATAAATGGACACAAATCAGACATCAGGAATGGTAACATACAAAAGCCAGTAGGAGAACACTTCAGTCTCCCTGGACATTCAATAACAGATTTAAAAGTAGCCATCCAAATAGATGTTAGTCTTTAAGGTGTCGCCGGACTCCTCGTTACTTTTATTATTGTCACATAGGCCAAAAATAAACAGAGAAGAAATCATCAGTGAGCCAGATCCTTGGCTGGTGTAAATCTCTGTAGTTCCACTGAAGTTAATGGGCCAGATCTCCAACTGGTATAAACTGGTGTAGCTCCACTGAACTCAATGGGACTTAACCACGTGCTTAAAGTTATGCAGTTTCCTGGCTGACATAATTCCAGGTAACCCTGGTTGGGGAGTGGCAGGTATGATAGCTCCAGTTCCATGTGGAGGCCAGTTTTAATCATGTTTATGAGAGTCTAGGGGAAGGTTTTTGGTCCATACAGTGCTGCTGACATTTTGGCCTTGCTAAGGTGGCTGCTATGTATTTATTTCTCTGCCAATAATTTCATTTTATTAGTATGGAGGCGGGAGGTACACCTGCAGTTATGCGTTTTTTCCAAAAACACATGATGTACCATTTCCACCATATCTGGAGCATCTAACAGTTATGTCAAACCCCCAGAGGAACCAGCTGCTCCATCAGCTTATCAATCCTAAAATCTTTACATTTTAAAGAACAGGACAGCGAAGGCCTTGGTCCCCAATCTAGCACAGCACGCAAGCATGTGCATAACTTTGTGCACAGGAGGCCTGATCCCAAGGCCATTGAAGTCAACTAGAAGATTCCCATTGACTTTAGTAGGCTTTGGATCAGGTCCATGAGTAGTGCCTCATGGACTGCTCATGGGCTTAAGCACATGGTTAGGTGCCTTCCTTGACTGCAGCCTCCTTCTTCCTCCTGTGAGTCTCTCCTCCCTGTCCCATGCTCTCTCAGGCTGCATATGTACAAGACATGTGGCCGAACTACCTCCACACTAGGAAATTCAGAATAGTTTGAAATGGAGGGAGGGGAATCCAGAAGGACATTATATATGACTAGCCCTGAGTGTGAGCCATGGCTCTGTGATTCTCTGGCGCAGGCCTCATCACTCAGCCATGTGTTGTGGGTGTCACCTGCCAACTTTGCCTCTCACCTGCTCACCGGCCAAACCAATTTAAGGGAACATATTTTTACAAGGGTTTGGGGGAAACCACTGGGATTTTCCACTGGCCTGAGATCACTCATGCATCCTGGGGGCAGAGAGAAGATGGGGCCAGACACTGCCTTATTTGGCTATTTTAGAAGAGCTTCCCATCCCACAACAAGCAGCCGCTCAGCCTGACCTTTCCCCATCTGTTCCTGGTTTTGCTAACTCCCTTATGTTGCAGCACTGTGAGCTGCAGGACAGGAGGAAGTCCCACACTGACCTTCCTCCTCCCACACAGGAGATGAGGACGGGGGAAAGCCCTCTCCAGACGCTACCCTTTTTGACTTGATAGGTCACTGTTTTCGTTTGGGAAAGGTGACAGAGCCACAGCTCTCTCACCGTGTGGGGTCCCTGGAATGGCTCCAGAGTGAGTGTTATATGGCCAATGGACTCAGATCAATTCAAAAAGCAATATTTGCAAAGATCAGTCCAAGCCAGGCCCTCTGATCTAACGTTCCCTACCCTCTCCCCTCCCTCAGGAAGCCCACACCCACTTTGAGAAGCTTGGATCTGACTATCTCAGTGCCACGCCAGCCTCTCACTTTAAAAGGTGTAAAGTGGACCCCAGCAAACATGAATCCTACCCCTGATCTGAATATAGCTCAGGCCCATCTCTGACCATTCGGGAAACATCACCAGGTCATAAAGAAAGAGTTAGAGCACTTAGGCTACATCTACACTACCCGCCTGATTCGGCGGGTAGCTATTGATGTTCTGGGATCGATTTATCGCGCCTCGTCTAGATGTGATAAATCGATCCCAGAGCCCCTCCCCGTCGACACCGGAATTCCAGCGCCGCAAGCGGAGGAAGCGCTGTCAACGGGGGAGCCTGCCTGCTGCCGTGTGGACCGGGGTAAGTACTTTAAAAAATCGATCTGAGATATTCGACTTCAGCTACGTTATTCACGTATCTTAGATCACGTATCTTAGATCGATCCCGCCCCCCCTAGTGTAGACCAGCCCTTAGAAGAGGCCTAGGTGGTCCCCTCCACCCCAAGAATGGATTACTGTCTATCTTACCAAGACAGCCATGTTCCCAGGCCCCGTTACAACATGGCCACATCCCAACCACATGCCACTGATTCTGTCTTTGTGCTGTTGTTTTGGCGAGATTTCTTCCTGTTATGGTTTCTGATCACTCGCAGCTCAGCTCCTGTTCATTGACATCATTGCGGCAGAAAAGGGAAGAGGCGAGAAAAGGACACAGAAAAGAAAGTGCTTAAATAGCACTCACCAGTCGCAGTCCGCTCCAGCACACGTGAGCACACAAGAGAAGAAACGTGAGAACTGAATGCGCAGGAAAGGGCGAAGTGCCTTTTTTCCCCTCTTCTCTATCCTGCTGCAGAGAAACTGTCCGGCTCTATGGCTCGAAGCTTTCTCCTCCACCTTCCTAAAACTTACACTTCACCCCTCCCTGACACTGACTAATCCCAATCCACCACATTCTCATCAAACGAAAGCTGCAATAGGCACCAAAGTGTCGTCTATGCAACCTAGGCCCTTTCTCCAAAGGCACATTACACCCTCCAGTGCCCCCCTGGACCCCTCACTTATTTGAAATACCCCTGAGGAAAAATTATCCCTCTGCCTTCTCCCACCATGACACCCCCTTGCTCTATCTGTCCCAATGGGTCCCCCATGGGATGACCCCTTTCCATCTCCCCCAGTGGTGTCTTCCTTCTCTTTCACTTTACCTCTCTTCTACCCAACAGGACTGACCTCTGTGGTTTTGCCTGCATGCCAGCAGATCTTCTCCAGCTGCTCATCAGCCACTACTCCCCTGCTCCCTGCTGGCTGCCTCTCTCCCTTGGAGGAGCCAGAACTGGGAGTGTCTGATTGAGGCTGAGTGAAGCAGGGGAGTGGGCCGCTGAGATATTGCCAGGCAACAGTGCTGGGACACTGGCTGGGATAGCCATCCCCTGGGAGGGGTTTACACACCAGGGGCTCATGGTGACAGGAGTGCTGGGAGGTATCAGGTATTTCACGCTTCGCATGCTGCCATGCACTCAGGGCCTGATTTGCCCCTGCTTTGCTCCAGTTTTATGTCAGTATAATGCCATTGATATCAGCCCGCCCCCCAGCACAAGATTTTCACAAGTGTATAGTGATTTTGGGTGGCCAATCTGGGCCTGATTTTCAGAACGTTCCCTAAATCTCTAAGGGTATGTCTATACTTACCCGTCGCGTCGGAGGCACGGGATCGATGTTCTGGGTTCGATTTATCGCGTCTTGTCAAGACGCGATAAATCGAACCAGGAAGTGCTCCGTCGTCGACGCTGGTAATCCAGCTCGACGAGCGGAGTAGGCGGAGTCGACGGGGGAGCCTGCGCGCCGCGTCTGGACCACAGGTAAGTTCAAACTAAGGTACTTCGACTTCAGCTACGTTATTAACGTAGCTGAAGTTGCGTATCTTAGTTCGACAGGGGGGGTTAGTGTAGACCTGGGCTAAGTGCTTTAGAAAATCTTGACTGCAATGCACCTTTGCTGTGAACTTTCCCCTCTAACTCAGAATACCCAACAGGTGTTTTACTTGTGTGGAACGCTACTTTAAAGAATTTCACATGGGCCCACATCGAAACCTCTGCACTCAACCCAGTGGGAGTTCACTATCTGAACAACAGAAGTAGCGACCGATGAAGGCAGCAACTTGGCAGGCCACTGAACTGCAGTCAGAGAGCTCAGGTATGTGGTGAGCTCTGCAGTTTCAGCTCTTGGACAGCACCCAGTAAAACCACAAAACTCAATCAAGTAATACAAAGCTCCCTAATTAGTGTCCTAAATTCTGTCCCATGAGAATGGACTCCCAGCACTTCAGGCTAAATTATAGCGTCACTGAGCGGGTGTCCTAGCGGGGGAAAATGAGGCTATTGGACCAGGAGTTGCAGAGGGTTGAGAGAGAGGCTAGGAAGCGGAATCAGGGCTCAGATTTGGCTGGTATGCGGCAGTATGGTGGACTAACACTGCTCTCACGCTGCTATTGTGTAGTCATTTGTTTAATAAGTCACTCTCTAGCGAGCGGTGATGATTATGAAGAAAACTTCAACAATCAGAGCTCTGAGAGGTGTGAACTGCTCCAGTTGCCCAGGGAGGGGCCTTGGTAATGATTTCATTCCTCCTGTCAGAGAGGAGAGGGAGGGTCACAGATTGGCACAATTTATTTTGGGAGATGCCACTGCTTATTTTTCCCCTCTGTGGGGAAGGAGCCAGCCCCAAGAGCCTCACAGACACCATGGGAACAGTCAAGCACCCTCAGTGGCACAAACAATCACATTTTGAGCATCTGTACAGTCTACTATGAGAGGCAGCTCACGTGGGCAAGGCCTGTTTTGTGGGCAGAGCTCAAAATTAGACATTCTTCCCCCTACTTTGATGCCGAGGGGACGACGACGACACTGTGCTGAAGTGGGGGCAGAGCAATGCTCCTCCCTCACTCCCAGCCCACAGTTGCAGAACTGCCCTGGGAGAATACAGCATACATCTTTAAAAGAAAAATGAAAATAAGAAAGAAAAACTTGTAGCACCTTAGAGACTAACGAATTTATTTCAGCATAAGCTTTCGTGGGTTAATACCCACTTCATCGGATGCATGGAATGAAATATACTTCAGACAGACATTTATACAGTCAGAGAAACATGATGGTCCAGGTGTATAGACCAATCTTACATGTACATGCCCCTCTGCCATGTACATTGGCCAAACCGGACAGTCTCTACGCAAAAGAATAAATGGACATAAATCTGACATCAGGAATCATAACATTCAAAAACCAGTAGGTGAACACTTCAACCTCCCTGATCACTCAATGACAGATTTGAGGACAGCAGTGTTGCGACAGATTAACTCCAAAAGCAGACTTCAAAGAGAAACTATTGAACTCGAATTGATATGCAAACTAGATTGCGTTGCCTCCGGATTAAATCGAGATTTGGAATGGCTCGGCCATTATGTTAATTGAATCTATTTCCCTTAAGTTAACGATCCTCATTCACACCTGTGTGACCATCTTGTTTATCACTTCAAAAGCTTTTTCTTCCCCTGCTGTCATGTTTCCTCTCAACTAATTAGCCTCTTAAGATTGGTCTATACACCTGGACCATCATGTTTCTCTGACTGTATAAATGTCTGTCTGAAGTATAATTTCATTCCATGCATCCGATGAAGTGGGTATTAACCCACGAAAGCTTATGCTGAAATAAATTTGTTAGTCTCTAAGGTGCTACAAGTTTTTCTTTCTTATTTTCATTTTGCTGACACAGACTAACACGGCTACTACACTGAAACCTATCTTTAAAAGAGTTGTAGCTACTGCCAGTCCGAAAGTCATTCCACCACCAGGCCCGTGCGTCATTATCGCTGCTCCTTCATTGGTGTATTGAGGACTGTGCTGGAATTGCAAGCTCTCACTTTAAGGCTACCTCTGCGCTACTAGCTAAGGGAGTGGGTGTACACGTACACATACTACTCATTGAGCTAGCGTGAGTATAAACAGCAGTGTAGTGGCGGTAGCACAGGGAGCGGCTATGGAGACATGGAGGAGCTGTACTGAGTACAAATGTGCCTGAAACTGGTGGGTATGTATTCGGCCCGCCTAAGTCATGCTACCGCGTCTATACTGCTGTTTATTATCACACTAGCTCATGTGTACGTGAGCAGGGGAATTACACCCCGTGCTTATAGTATACATGTTGCCTTTGAGTGGTGGTGAGGTGGGGAAGGGGGTTGTGGTTCTGCTTGCAGGCTAGGGACTCTGCAGGGAGGTGTGCAGCTGGCTGGGCTTAGCAGCAATCAATTCTGCAGACAGCCTAAAGGAAAGTGACATGAGATGTGCCACTCTGTTTCAGGGAGCAGCCTGTTTTGTCTCTCTCTGTGTTTTGGGGTTCTTGTATGTAATCATTCTGAATTCTAAGAAATAAAGTCGTTATTCTGCAACCTTCCAGCAAAAGTATTTGATGTTTTTATCTAACTTCTCTCTGTGTATACGGTGAACATAACACTCCACTATGCAGACATAAGAACATAAGAAAGGCCATACTAGGTCCATCAAGCCCAGTATCCTGTCTTCTGACAGTGGCCAATGCCAGGTGCCCCGGAGGGAATGAACAGAACAGGTAATCATCAAGTGATCCATCCCTGTTGCCCATTCCCAGCTTCTGGCAAACAGAGACTAGAGGCACCATCCCTGTCCATCCTGGCAAATAGCCATTGATGGACCTATCCTCCATGAATGTATCTAGTTCTTTTTTGAACCCTGTTATAGTCTTGGCTTTCATAACATCCTCTGGATAACACCTCCAGCGATCTCTGCTCCCAGTACAGCCCTGGTCCAAAAACCATAAAAGAACTCTGAATTTAACATGATAAAAGCACATACCACTGAGTCAAAGTAGTGTCTGTCCCTCCAAAATACGCACACACCGTCTAGCCAAAACTGTGTTTACTGGAGAAGAATATTTGTCATAAATCTGCGCTGCTCAGAACAGACTAGACAGCTCAAGGCAGACAGACAAAACGGACTGGACAGTTTCATCTTGTTAATGCTTATTTTGTACCAGGGATGAAAAACAATGCAAAGCAAACCAATTCCCTCTTAAGAACTTGCCTTTTAGCCACATGACATGCCCCCCTCCCCCACATAGCAAGAGTGTAGGTAGCAGTGTGAAATTTGTACACCGGTGCCATCCCCAGCTTCAGCATGCTTCGAATCTACCAGATAACCAGCGATTCCATACACTGATTACTGCCAGGATGCAGTTAGACTGTGCTCCAGGTGGTTATTAGTAATCTCGTTTATTCCAGTAATGCCTGTGGGCCATCGTGCTAGGCACTGCAGCCCCGCCTCCAGTCCCCACTAGACAAAATCCCCCAATGCTTGCCCCTTCTTCCTAAATTGAGAAGGCCCTGAGCCGGAGTGGGCTGGTTTGCTAGGAGCCATCATGCTGCCTGCCCCTTGGCTCTTCATGCTGCTGCTTCATGCACATGTCAAGCTGGCTCCCCCATTAAAGCAGCTCCTGGCTCCCCTGCTAGGCCAGATCCCGCGCTCTCTTCCTAAAGGGGAGGGGAGGGTCTCCTGTGCCTGCTACAGTCTCAAGACACTGCCCTGTCCCATACACACTGGGACTCAGGGCAGCTCCAAGAGCCGTGCACAATTTAATTTACCTTTGTCAAGTGCCTTTTCAGCTCTGTGATAGTCGCTGCACTTCTGGGCAGTGTTAAACTGAGGCTTGGGGGCTGGAATAGGGGCTAGTGGGGAGAATTTTGATCCAGGCTTGGGAAGGGAACGCGGGACAGGCTGAGTAGGCTTTGCGTAAACTGGTTGGACTGAGGCCACGTCTACAGTATAGAGCCGTCGCCAGCACGGCCCTGACGCAGAGTGTGCCTCCAGAAGGAGTTCTTCTGTTGGCTTAGCTACACCACTTCCCCGAATGACATCAGCTATGCTGACAGAAGAGCCCCTTCTCTAGGTGTTTACACAGGGATTTTGCTGGCGAAGCTCTGTCGGGGAGGGGGGGAGACGGTGTTCCCATGTCTAGCTGACATAACTATGCTGACATCGCTTTGTAGTGTAGTCCAGCCCTTACACACAGGATATAATCTTTGCTCACCACTGGGTGAAATTCCTCTCTATGAAAAATGCCAGCACAAGGCCTAGGCACCTCTTATGTCCCACTTGAGCCAGTGTAGGTCTGTTGTCTGAATTTTCACTGCTCTGCTGCGTGAATCAGCAGCGCTGTGTTGGCTTCAATGGAGCTACAACCATGGACGCCAGCTGAGCATCTCGGCCGTAGAATTGTAAGATATAGGCTCACAGAGAGCAAATGCATGGAAAAGGAGTGGGGGGGGGGGGAGGGGGTTTATGGAGGAAGGGGAAGATGATATTGTGTACTGGAAAGTAGAGGGGGAGCTTCAAGTGATGATTCACTCTTTTACATCTGCTATCAGCACCCTAGTGGGCACCAGGAAAGGAAGATGGTGTGGAAAGACAGAGGAGGAAGGTGACTATCAGCTCTGAGATTACGGTGCTTTGGGGCAGCGGGGAAGGCGCGGGGAAGGAAGAGGGGGAGGAGTAGGATTGTCTCACTAAATTGAGGTATCTCTAGTGTTAAGAGGTGGCGGCAGCAGAGGGAAGAGCTCTGACAGGACTACTCTGTTCTGTAGCCTGGAACCGCTGACCCTTCGGCACTGCAAGTACAGCCAGTGTACGAAATGCTCCTGAGAAAGGCAACTGAGGGGGTTCGAGCTCGAGGCCAGATTCGCGCAGACTAGTAGTGGAGCTGAGATCTACACCACACAGAACAGCAGGAGGGGCAGTTATAGCTTCCTGATTCCTCAGCCGCAGCTGCTGCTCCGGGACCACTCACCAACTAAGAACCGGAGCAGTGCGGCTGCACCCCACCCCAGCACACCAGCAGCAGCACTCCTGCCTCCCTCAGTATGCCCCCATGTTTGGGCAGTGGTGGGTGTCTGAGCTGGCTCTGCCAGGGTTATGCCATCTGAAGGTTTCCTGAACCCAGGGAAATTGGGCAGCTATGAACAGATTTTGGCTCCTCTGGGCTGCCTGAGTGACGCAAAGGGGAGAAAATCCAGCTCATTATAAATGCAGTTATAAAAGGCCTGGTGCTGTCCAGGAGGTGCCATTGAAGACATGGCGAGAGATGGGAAGAACTAGGATTATTTATCCGGAGCCCAGCAGAATCTAGGAGTTTGTGAAAGTCTCAAATGTTTTATCTGGCAGGTCCTCACTAGGATCTTACACGAGGTGTAAATCAACCTAGCCCTACTGGAGTCAATGGAGTGTCACCAATTTACACCAGCTGAACCTCTGGCCCATTGCAAATGTTATAAAACACCTGGAGAGAAGAGGAGCATGACTGCGGCTCCTCATCACCCCCCAGCAGTGGAGTTCTGGTGGAGTGTCCCTTTTCCCCAGCAGCAGAAAGCAGATAAGCACTGCTGGATTCAAACGCCTTCCTTGTAGCAGCAGGGAGAGGAAAGGTGGTCTAGCAGTTAGGGCACTAATCTACATCTTTCAAGTCCTGGATTTAACTCCCTGCTCCACCACAGACTCCCTGGGTGACCTTGGGCAAGTCACTTAAGCTCCCTGGGCCTCAGGGCCCCACCTATTCAATGGGGATAATAGCACTGTCTGCCTCCTGGGGAGCCTGTGAGGACAAATCCAATACAAAGATTGTGAGGTGCTCAGTGTGATGGGTTCCTCCCGGGGTGCCACCTGGAAGTGGGGTACCACTGAGCCCTCTGACCCTCTGACCCTCTCACAGTGTGCTGCTGTGACAAGTTGCAAAGCCCTCCAGCCTGCACTTTCACCAGCATTCACACAGGTAGGGACACACCCAGGTGCAGTCACATGCAGGCTCTCTAACCACCAGCATCCCAATCTAGGACCCCAGAGCAGTACCGTCCTGCCCTCGTCAAATCTGCCAGTAGATGGGTTTAATACCCGGTCCACCTCTCCCTCAATGTGAAGAGGACCATGCACACTTCAAGCTGGGATTTTCCCCACAGTCAAACACACACTGGTTTGGATTAAGACATAAAATAAGTTTATTAGTTACAAAAGGATAGATTTTAAGTGATTATAAGTGATAACAAACAGGTCAAGGCAGATTACCTAGTAAATAAACAAAACTGCAAACTGAACTTAACATACTAGATAGGCAGGATATGAATTAGCAAATTCTCACCCTGAGTGATAAACAGGCTCGCAGATTCTTAAGGCAGAAGCTGACTTGGCCTTGCAGCTTGGGTTTCCCAGGTTTTCATACACAGACTAGAAATCCCTTTAGCCTGGGACCATCACTTCCCTCTGTTCAGTCTTTATTCCTCAGGTGTTTTCAGGTGTGTTGTTGTAGGGAGAGTGAGGTCCCCTCAATGTCATTTCCCCTCTTTTATATTTTCTTCCCACTTGCTGGAAAGCTCTTTTGCTGTGACCTGGGTCAAGCAATTCCCATTGTGTAGTGCTATCTCCAAGAGGTTTCTATTGTACGCAGTTCCTGGGGTAATCCCTGTGCTTGTGTGCATTTCCTCAATAAGCCATTAACATTGTTTGGCCTTTTTACTGTTGTACCTGAAAGGCTGCGTGTGGGTGTTTCCAACCTCACAACATGTTTCAGTAACACATACATAGCCAAACTTCATAACTTCACATACAACACCAGCACATACAATCCAACAAGATGTTACTGTTTAGCAGATCAAGACTTTTAGAAGATGATACCTCACAAGGCACACTTTGTACAAAATATATCCTAATTACATGACAGTGGTGTATATTGGGGTGCCAGGGTGTCACACTCAGATACTATGGGACTGTGAGTATCAAAGGTAGTGGGATAGCTAGAGAGAAGAGAGTGGCTGCTGGGGGTTCTTGCACATAGCAGAAGGAGAAAAGGCTCACCCATGAGGTTCTATCCCACCTTCCCCATGCCAGCATGGTGCGGGGAACAGAAATAACAGTGGGTTTCACATCCCCCGGAGCAGGGGGAAGCCTGGTAGAAGCAGAAACAGCCACATTTGAGTCCTAATCACAAACCCATGATCTTCAAGTCTCACAGCAAGTGAACAAGGGGAAATCGAAAGGCAGGGAATTAAGAACCAAAGGAAATACTTCTCTCCACAGTGCATAGGCTGCTGGGGCCTGAGGCTAGAATTTTAAAGGGCATAACTTTAAGATCACTAATGAACATTTCTAGTGATCAAGTTGATTAGAGTAACCAAATCTCATGTTTCAGGACATAAGCCTATCATCTGCAGGAAGGAATTTTGCATGACTCTACTTATAGATGTGTGCAACTGGTAAAGCGCACTGTGGGTGCCTTCAAGCACCATTTATTGCTTGCTACTAGAAGGAGGATACAGGACTTGATGGACTAGATCTGAGTTGAGAGAGCAGATAGTATGTTGCTATCATGAAAAGGGCAAATTCAGAATTGATGTGCTTATCCTCAAAACTGAATCCACTGACCACATGCAATAGGTGTGTAAATTAAATGGTTTTGTAAACTAAAAGTACAGAAACATCCTGTGATGCACTGGAATAAAATTCCTGCACATTTCCAAAGCAATTACATTTGTGGCCATAGAAATATCCTCGGCTAAGAGATTCTGTTGGTTATAAATATGTGCTTGCTGTTTTGCTGGATCAGGGCCTAAGTCATTCACGCAGTATAACAACAGCCTTTGGCATCTTTATCACCTAGAATTTACAGGGTACCTTTCAGCCCAAAGGCTCCCAAAGCATTTTACAAATGTAAAGTAACACATTTTAATTAATTATACAAGGATTCTCCACCCCTGAAATGTAGCCACTTCAGAAGCCACCTCTGATCTACTTCAGGCATAACAAGATCCAGTTTTCAGAAGTCGAAGCTAGGAAATTCAAAATGGAAGAAAGATGCTAGCGTTTAACACGGAGGGTAATTTACCATTGGGGCAGCTCACCAAGGACATGGTGGATTCTCCATCACTTGAAGGCTTTAAATGGAGACTGAACATCTTTCTAAAAGAGAGATTCTAGTCCAACCACAAGTTATCGGGTTTGGTTCAGGAATCATTAGGTGAAATTCTCTGGACTGGCCTATGCAGAAAGTCAGACCAGATAATCATAACAGTCCCTTCTTGTCTTCAAATCTATGAATATATGAAACACAGCTACTCTGCAGTAGCATACAGTGAAACCACAAAACAGTTTAAAATGGGCAGTGAAGAATGCTGTATCCACGTGAAACTGCAAAGGGGAATTTAGGGAGTCAGAATTTACTCAGATTGGAATTTGGCCATTACATTGAGGTTAGCACTCGGCTCTTGCAAAAATTACCATGGGAATTTTAATGACCACAAATACTCAGGATATCAGTTTTAATTTGTCATCTGAAAGCTAGTTCAGTGGTCCAGAACTGACTCAGAAGCAGGAGTGTCACCTATTGTAGCACCAGTCCCACTTCCTGTGATGTCCACGAGCTCATTAGCCCTAATGCAAATCTGATAGAATTTCCCTCTTTCACATGGCCCTGATGCAAACCGCATGGAAGTCAATGGTAACATTCCCGTTGATTTCAGTGGGTTTTGGTTCAGGCCTTACACACATAGCAATAAAGTCAAAACAGTTTTCATATCTGAGTGTCTAAAATTATGCATCTATAGCAATATGTAGGCACCTACATAAATGTGGCCTGATGTCCAGAGGCATTAAATACTAGCTGCTCCTATTCACTTTAGGTGCTTACTATACACGCTCACATTTGAAAATATTGTCCTAAATATCCCAGGACTGCATGAGTGAATGTATGGCATTGGGGCTAATTATTAACATATTTTTGACAGAAACAAAGATAAATGAAGCCATTAAAGCCAGGAATTCTTTTTAGTGTGTCTATGATGCTCACCAGCCGGCCAATGAAAGAAGCAAATACTCTGGCTGGCATGAAATCATGCCAGAGGCATGGCTGGGAAGAAATCTCTGATTATCTCCTTTTGTTTCTATTGCAGGGAAGTCCCTCTTGTCAATTATTCATTATGGAGACTCCGACTCCTGCTTCTTTCTAACCCTTTCAGCAGGAGAGGAGGCTCCAAAGTTTATTATGGACTTCACATGAGCACAGGGGCTATGAACATTGATTTGTTATTGTAGGGTAGTTTGTTGGCATTATTTTTTAGAGTAAAATGCATTTCGTTTGAGAAAAAGAAAAAGCACACACATAGAAACGACATGGACTTTGCAAGCAGATTAGATTTGAATGGGCGAAGCTCTGGGTCTCTCAAAGGAACCCTAGCAACAAATCACTTCTCTCCCTTTATTGCTACAGGTTGGGGTTGAAACCCCAGCAGGGTTTTCAAGATTCTTCCATCCCCTCAAACCTACAGACACTTGTAGCATATGAAACTATGTCAACCCACTTCCACCCCTCCCCCCAAGCAAACATTCTGCACAAGGGACAAAGTTACAAGATCTGAAAGTGAAATGCCCTGGGCTCAGTTGCCTAGAAACAAGCTGGAGCGTGAAGAGCTGCACTCAAACAAAGAGTCCTTTCAAGTCATCTCCACTGTGGCCCATATACATTCAGTAGGGTGACCAGATGTCCCGATTTTATAGGGACAGTCCCGATTTTTGGGTCTTTTTCTTATATAGGCTCCTATTACCCACCACACCCTGTCCCGATTTTTCACACTTGCTGTCTGGTCACCCTAACATTCAGTTCCGGTGAAATTCACCCCTGTGCAGATGGCTAGCTCAAGGCCTACGCAACATTTAAGTCCAGCTTATGCCCATAATACAATATACTTTTACCAGCTGGCCAAATCATACAGCAGATGAGAAGCTTTGTCCTTATTTCTCTAGAAAAGTGAAGTTGGGTGAGACCTGGGGCATATGGGTGGTAATACGAACAAGTGCATCTGATGATGTGGCCTGAACAACACGATCAGCACAAAGGCATAGAGAAAACAATAGGTTTGGCCAAGAGTTACTTTTGTTGGCCAGATTTAGACCAATTTGCTGTAGAAAGGGAAGTTGCTCAATGAGAGCTATACAGCAACGACTCTAAACATGCCAGCAACTGTGCCTGCAGCATGTCAGCGGCAGTCGTGAGTCATTGGAATCTGATAAAACATGCACACTGATTATGTGGAATGGAATAGGCAAATCATGGCTGATGCTTGTTCTAGCTGACCACAAAAGAAAATCACTTCTGCTCTTTTACAAAGAGGCTGTCCAAAGAGATGGCTGCAAATACCCGTGTGCAATTTGTGCCTGTGGAATTGCACATATTCCGACAGAAAACGTCAGTAAAATGGCCTAATTCTCCTGTTTGTTACCTTGCATCAAGTGGGGTTAGGAGAATGCTGTGTGCAGAGCCCACCCGCTGTTCAGTAGGCATTATGTGTCCCCCTCTGTGCCTGATCCACAGAGGAGGAGATGAGACCAGTTAAAGGACATAGGTGGAGGGTCAATGAGAATCAGGCCCTAGCAGGGTGCAGCAGAGTACATAAAGGTCCCATCCTGATTTCATCATCATAAAAAAAAAGGCTGCATATATTGGAAAATTAGAACAGAGGCAAAACGCTGGATCCCGCCATACACCACTAAAACGCTGGGAATTAGAATTCTCAATCTGAATTTTGCAGCTTGATCCCATCTCTTTTAAAACTGGAACATTTTGTTTGAAACTGGTGATTCACAGATACATCGGGCCTAGCTCCTATTTATACTGAAGCCCTTTTACACCACCATGGCAGTGTAAAGAGGCCCTCAAGAGAGCGTTAATTGCAGTTATGTTCACTTTAAAGACCCTTTGCAATGCCAGAGTAATATACATAGGCCTTAGTGTAAATGAGAATCAGCCTATAGAATTTAAGGCCAGAAGGATCATTATGACCACTTAGTCTGACCTTCTGCATAGCACAGGCCAGGAAATTTCACCGAGTCATTCCTGCATCTAGCCCAATACCTTGGGGTTTAATTACAGCATCTCTTTTAGAAGACTCCAAGTGGTGAGGAAATTACCACATGCCTTGGTGAGTTGTTCCAACTGGTAATTACCCTCACTGTTAAAAAACTGCATCTTATTTCCAGATTGAATTTTTCAAGTTTCAGTTTCCAACTATTGTTCTCCTTTTGCTAGATTAGAGAGCTCGCTGATATCAGCCATCTTCTCCCCATGTAGGTAACTGTAGAACGTAATCTAGTCGTCTCTGAACCTTCTATTAGATATGCTAAATAGATTGAGCTCCTTTTAAATCTTCCATAAGGTATGTTTCCCACACACTATATTGTAAGGCATTTACATAAGTGAAGAAATAAATACATGTGAAGACAGGCTTTGCAAGATTGCTTTGCAGTTTATTACGCTGACTTCCCATCCAGCCATTGTCACACATGACCTTTATTCTGCAAGGGTACTTTGACTAGCAAGATGGCAGGCTCCAGCCAATGGCTCAGGAATATAAAATATACCTTGTTTTAAGATACATTTCAGGCTCCTGTTTCCTGCAAGATGTTTCAGAGAAATCATAGTGTTTCTCTGAGCAGAACTGGGTAGCTATTTATAGATAAATTCTGGGGAGTCTTCCTTTTCAGCATGGTATAGCGGTGGATTATGTTGAACTGCAGATGGACCTGAACCAATCCCCTGACTCCACTCCCATCTGAATGTCCCTGGACTTGGGATCTGGATCTCTATCCAAAATTTATCACATGGACTCATTGTGACAGACCAACACTAGCCTGCCATACTCTGGACAAAGCTTACGGAATTAAGATAAATTTTATTGAATTAAATTAAACCTTATTGAATTTGGCTTAATACCTTTGGGGTCCATTGTATTACAAATGGAATTGTGTACCTGTTATTGTGGAATTGCATGTCACTCCTCTAGGAGGAAGTGGATGCTAATGTAATTCCTCTGGTTCTCAGCCCTTTGAAGCCACCCCTGGAGATGCTCACATATATTAGTTCAAATTGAATTGTCCAGGAACCAACAAAGAAAGGTTATTTGGATAAAAAGCCTGGGTTTAAACTGGTTCAGGGCCTTCCTCTTGATCCATCCAATGGACAGGAGGGCCCAATCCTTAGGGAAGGTTTGGAAGGGCCAGGCCTACTGAGGCCCATAGACTGTGTGTGTTAGTTTCTGTGCTGAGGATGTGGTGAACTTGTGACCACAAAAAAAAACCCCTTTGGGGAGTTTGAAGGGCTCACCTGCCAAAGCCCATGTTGGAGACTGTTGAGGGAATCTCTGGTAAGATTGTTCGCCTGCGTGTAGGTTCATTTATTGTTTTAAATATGTTTTCTCTGTAGTGCTTTCACCTTAAGTATAGACTAGGATTGCATAGGAAGTGCTGTGTGGGTAACTTATAACTGGCAACAGCACTGTTCTAGATCTCTGAAGAGAAAACAAGTGGGTCTGTGTAAGCAGACTGCCTGTGCAGCGCATAACACTGTGAAAGCAGGGAATTGTTCAGCCTGGAAATACCCTGGTCAGGAGGGAGGGAGATGCAAGTCTCCAACAGACAACGGCTGGGTACCCGGAAGCCTGAGAGCAGGTGCCCTCATGGTACCACAGAGGAGAAATACAGGTGCAGTTGCCTTGAACTGTGACATTCATCCCTACCCAACCTTCTCCTTCTAGGAGCTGAAACTCTTGCAATGACAGACAAGCACAACTTCTAAATATGGGCAGAGACTGGGTGGGGGTGGGAGTCTTGGGGAGGCACTCCCCCTACAGACTGTATATATGACTGTATATATTGATAAAAATTGCCAACATTTTCTACACACTCACCATTCTTTACGAGGGCCATCAATGGCTAATAAACATGTACGGTCTTCTCTTCCTTTGTGCTGTTTGCATGCTGCTACATATTTCAGTACAGAGCTCACAACCATTTTTCAAGACACATCCCACCATATGCCACCTCCACTTTGCTGCTTTCATTGAAAACCTGTTCTCAGTATCATAAGCCCCAAATCATTACATGGATACCAGTCTTTTCTACATTCCACGCCTCTTGCCCACTCACAATTCTCTTCTGCATGGTTCTCAGGAAAGGTTCCAGTATAAATAACAGCAAATTTCATCCAGGACTGGCTAATCAAATCAGCTGTGAGTGCTAATAAGAAAGGTTTTTAACCGTGAACTAACTTTGCTCGGACTGACCGAAAAAGTGTTATTTTTCCCCTGTGCTCTTTCAGATAAAATAAAATAAGGCAAATTGTAGAAAGAACTTGGAACGATGCTACAACCTTCAAAGAGCTATTTTGCTTGTATTGATCTTGTAGTGTTTACAATACTGTTACATTCCCTTATTTTAAATGCACGTTGCTCTGTAAACTCCAACCACAATGGATGTTTATAGTAATAGTGTTAATAACATTCTATAGCTTTAATATAGATTTTTGTAAATCTCATGCTGCTTTAGAAACATATAGGTTAAGAGTTACCTCCTTCACAGCAGAAATGACAAACAAAATACATGCTCCAAAAGAAAAGAGGGGGAAAGTCTTATTTAATATAGAAAATAATTGAAATCTCATGTATTTTTATTAGTTTTAGTATCCAGCAGAGTGAAAATACTGAAACTCCAAAACCCCTTACATTAAAAAGTCACAACCAGTGCTTAATTTGTACCCGGGTTTAGCAGGGCTAAGCCCTGGCACCTTTAGGCTTGACAGTTCATAGCCCCGGCACCTCTGGGCTTGCTGAGTCAGTTATGAATGTAAAAAAATTCCTTGAGCACCTCTTTCATTACAAATTAAGCAACGGTCACGACTGTTCTATTTTATTAGTTCTGGTTGTGTGAAAAAAATTAAAAGGTTAACGTTGAAAAAATCTGGGGGATAGAGCCCCGAATGGCTATAAAAACAATAACATCAACTATAAAACCTACATTCGTGATATTAAAAAATTATGTCATTCAGTACGTATGACATTTCATGAAGGTGGATTTAATAATTTTCAACCTATAGAAATGGGAAGGCTAAGGGCTAACAATTGGACCTGAAAGGGGCGATGTTGTATAAGTGCTAAATTAAGTGCTTCATTTTTCTTGTTAGTGATTACACAGAAGTAGTGAAATGTAGTAACTGTGGTACTAAAACTTCCTTTTAACAAGACCTGATGTTTGTATAAAAGTCAGAAAAGGATAATCTCTTCCTCTATTTGTTTTCCAATAATACAGCAAAACGTGGAGGTTTCTCTGCTTAAACTTGTTCTCTGCTTAAATTTGTTCTCAGGGTTTTGAATCGATACTTGTAAAATATTGTGGGCCCCAATATGCTGTTTCTTCATATCATGCACATCATTATTCTAAAGGGCAACAGGCCATCAGTTTATGGTACATTTATTAAATAAATACAGCTGCAAATCCAACACTTCCAGATGAAAATATTAGCTAAATTCCACGGAAAAAACAAAGCCTGGGAAACTTAATACAGAGAAAAAATAATCAAAATTCTCAGTTTAATATACGTGTACCTGAAATTTACAAGACATGAGCATATGCTTTCAAGGTGAGTTTTGTCATTTGGTAATAATGTAAAAAACCTCTATTAGTAAAAAATATATTTCCATTTCACTAACACCCCTTTGTCCTGTTCTGAGCCTTAGTTATTAAGATCTTTGTGGGTTTGAATCTGTTATTCCTAAACTGTCATCTGTGTTTGATGTCATCATTTCTGAATTGAGGATGGGTGGCTGGGTAGGTGAGGATGTAGGGGTAGCAAGTGTGCATGGAAAAACTGATTAATTGAAATTTCTCCCATACAGGCATGCATTCATCACCATATTTTCCAAGTATTAAAGACTGCAGGAAAAAGTAAATTAGCCTATTCAGATAGAAAACAATTCCTCACTGTCTCGACAGGAAAAAGTTCTCCTTCAAAGAAAGGCATCTTACTGGAGAACATTTTGTGAATAGTTTTCTGTAGGGGAGGCAGGCTTGGAGTATTACTTCTGTTACATAACAACTACTAACTAGAGAGATGTTTAGGGAGTAGCAGGCATTTACTTCAGGGGGGTTACTTCTGTAAGGAAGGTTGAGCTACTCCTGGCCCTAACCAAAGGGAAAGAAGATTGCATCTACATTAAGTTAAATACAGTATTTCTATATTAAGACACTGTTTATGTATCTCTAAAACCAGGAAGACGTGATTCACAATTACATGGAAGCTCTCAAATTTGTTTTGTGGTAGCTGCTAAACATGTCAAAAATGAAGGCTGATTAAATAATACATGTAAACTGCATTTGTGATTTCAAGTACACTATAATTTAAGTACCACTAATAATTGGCAAACTGGAAAGTCAGAGCTATACTTATTAAGTCCTCTGCCTGCCCAAATACACAAGTCAAACTCCGCCTAGGCATCTAAAAATCTGTGATGCTACTTAACAGAAATCTCATCTTATGCCTCCTTCCTTCCCAGGCTGGTTCATGGGGGTTCCAGCCTTTCTTCTTTAATAGGAGTGTTTTGCATTAATTCCTTTCCCTCCCTTGGGAACAGAAAAGGAATGACAGGGGGAAAGGCCTCGCCCAGCTAAAGCATCCAGTCACTGGCAGTCACATTCCTCATCTCACAATCACATTCCCGGAGCGATTTAGCTTTCTGAGCTATTTTGAGAAGTGTCAAGAAATGAGGAAGAAAACAAATGGAAAATGGAGCTACAGTTGCTTTTTGTTTACATGAGAAAAACCTGGTTCAGTCTTTGACACTGAGTTTTAACTCAGTGCTGCTAGGGAGTCTTCATTATTCAAAAGTTTCAAAATCAATCCCCAGTAAAACAAAACAACACCACTGCCTCTGGACTGACTCCACTACTACATGCAGACACCTGGATCAATGTGGGAGAGGAGGCAATAACAATGGAGTTTATGAATGTTCAATCAAAACTACACAGCGGCTTTTACTGACTGTGAAAGTCACATAACTGTATTTACGGCTGGCGTTTTCTGAGGTACAAAGTGCCAAGCTCACCATTGTGTGGCCATTGTGTCTATCAGGCACTGATGTGAGGCCAGCCCACACAGGACTCCTCCTCTGCAGGCTGACACACTCCCCCGCCCACATGCAAAACGTCCCTCCCCAACCTGCTTTCCCCAGCTTCTTCCATCTCCAACCGTATTTGTCAGCATGCCTCCACTCCATCCATTCCCTCCAGTTTCTCTAGCACACCTGCTTCCTCGACATGCACATCCACTCCCCCACTTCCCCCAAAACTCCCCCACCCACTTTCCCCAGCACATGTGCAATCCCCTAAATCACACCCCCACCCCCTCCCACTCTTCCCAGCCCACACCCTGCCATACATGCTGTGACGTTATTGACAATAACTGGGACCATATAGATCATTGTTACAACCAAGGTCCTGTAGTGGCCCCAAATCTTGTATAAAGGGGGTCAAATGAGGTGTCTAAGACCGGGTTATGCTTGGCTGGTTGTGATTATGCCGTTTATATGCATGTATCAGTGTTGTAGTTGAAGTTATGAATATTGGCTTTATACTGTCTGTAGTTGAATGGCTTTATACTGTATGTCTGTATTTCAAACTGGGGCTGGGCTTCTGGGACCCAGGACAAGCTATCAGCTCTGCCAGGCCTGCTGATGGCCCATTAAGGACCATCGACTATACAATTAGCCCATTGAGAGGAGGCAGACACACCTTAAGATTCAGTAAGGTATGCAGAGACTTGCCCATGTGACTCCAGACTCCATTTTGCTGTGATTTTCCACAGTAAGGAAAGAGGTGTCTTTACACCTGGAAGAAACTATAAAAGGCAGCTGCCTCATCTCCATTTTGTCTTCATTTCCTGCTTCTTACCTCTGGAGGAACCTTTCTACAAATGGAAGCTCTGAACAAAGGACTGAAGGACCCATCCCAGCTGGGGATGTAATCCAGAGACTTGATTTGAACCTGCAGTATTCCATCTCTGCAAGCCTGACCCAAGAACTTTGCCATTACTGTATGTAATTGATTCCTTTTAACCAATTCTAGCTCTCACCTATACCTTTTTCCTTTTATGAATAAACCTTTAGATTTTAGATTCTAAAGGATTGGCAACGGCGTGATTTGTGGGTAAGATCTGAGTTGTATATTGACCTGGCTCTGAGGTTCGGTCCGCTGGGATCGGGAGAACCTGTTTTCTTTTACTGGGGCATTGGTTTTCATGACCATTTGTCCCCATAACGAGTGGCACTGGTGGTGAGACTGGGAAACTGGTTAGCCAGTGGGGTAAAACCAAAGTCTCCTCTGTCTGGCTGGTTTGGTTTGCCTTAGAGGTGGAAAAACCCCAGCCTTGGGCTGTAGTTGCCCTGTTTGAAGCAATTTGTCCTGAACTGGCACTCTCAGTTAGGTCCCGCCAGAACCAGCATCGTTACACATGCCAACCCCACACGCCGACACAGTCTTCCAGTCCACCATTCGTATCCCACCAGCTCACTCTGTCAGAGGCACCTGCACATGTGGTCACTCTCTCTGTTGTTATGACTGTCTTGAAGCAACACATCCGCACAGAGGAACAGTCCAGTGCTGTTTGTTTGGCAGAATACCCACAGCCTGCTCCACACATGCTCTGGTGACTCACGCTCACAAACTTGTTAGGGTCTGTTTACAGTTGTAGGGCGGCTTTAAAGGGACAGACCATTACAAACTCTTCCAATATCATAATGATAGAAACACATAACCGTGTCAATAGAAACAATAAATGGCCCATGCTAGCTATTTTGGGAGAGAATGTGTTTAGGGACTTAAAGACGGAGACAGTGAATCAGAATTCCTGAGCTCAGTCCTTATCTCTCTCCCTCTTTCACTTACTTATCCTGTGACTTTGGACAAACTACTCAGTCTCTGCCTCAGTTTTCCCACCAGTAAAATGGGGATAATAATATTTACCTCTACAATACCTCTCTGGGCTTAATTAATTCATATATGTAATTCTGGCATTCCCTAATTTTTGAGTGCCTGACCTGACTTTGCAATATTAATACCATTCTTCTAACGCGGGGTGTTTTTTCAGTGTATGGTGGGGCACGGCTAGTGTACTTATCTTTAGGTTCCTTGTAAATGTTTAGTACATTGTATCCTATGAATGTCATTTTACTGTACTTTGTGCCTGGTGTTTCAATAGCCAGACCCCGTGCATAATTCAGCAAACAATAAAACACTTTCTTGCAAGTTGCAAATATTTATTCATTTTCATTAGCTGCTCAGCTATACTGTGACAATATAATCCACTAAGAAACCCATTGGCATTGCTGATGTGATTTCACAAGAACTCTGCATTGTTTTGTTTCAAAATGAAGATTGCCAGGTTCTTTTTTTGTGTATTGCAGATGGAGGTTAGAAGGGAGGTGAACTTAAGAGTGTGGAGACAGAACTGAAGGGGCTGATCTGGGGTCTGGCAGTGTTTTGTGTTGCTAATAGGGTTTCTCAGCTGGCATGCTGGAACCCTAGGGACTGATGGGTCACTCTATCCCAATGTTTGGTAGGCCAGAGGGTGACCCCCAGACTGGTATGAAGCCCTATCTGTAGTCTGTGGCACATATTAAGGCTTTGTGACCTTGACATCCCTAGCTTGGGGGATTATATCTGTTTGTCCTCCATCTTGGAAGGTAGCACCCTTCTCATCTTCTGGGATGGATACTCAGCAACTATCAGAGGTGCAGCTTAAACCATGTGCTGTTTATTTAAGAAAGTGGGGAAACAGACACCTGTAAATCCAACCATTTTACTCTTCCTCTCATCTAGCCACAGGTATGGGGAGTGGCACTAGCCTGGGTAGTGAAAGTCTATGTTAAAAAGGGTAAAGGTTGCTAGTGCTGTTCTTGCAATAGCCTCGCTTAGTTCATAACTGCTTCACCCTCTCGGTGGTTTCCCTGAAAATCAATGTCCCTCCTCTCAGCAGGAACTGCCATAAGTATGACAGGTCCTCTCTTTTTCTCTCTTTCCCCTGTTCTGTTGGTCTCTATCCTATTTCCTTTCCAGCCCCCAAAGATTTAGCTCTACTGGGAAAGGAATTAAGCAGCCTCCTGCTCATTACATCTGCAAATCGGTGATCCGATGGCTGCTAATTAACAGGGTGGGACTATATCTATTGTAGTATCCCATGAGGAAAGGATCACATTGTAAAAGACATTTATATTTACTTTGCCTGTTCATATGCCATCACTTAAGTGCTCATTATGTGAATCAGGCAGGTGATTCTTAAAAAGCATTTTTTACATATGAAAAAATTAGGTAACAGATGGAGATTCTGTGGTAATTTCTTTAGACCCATTTTCTCAATAGAACTCTCATGGCTTTTAACCTTGTTAAAATCTACAGGACATTTCCATGAGACAGTATCTACAAACCAGTGGTGCTTGAAATCTAGAGCTGAATTTCTGTGGCAATGACCCATTTCTAGTAAGCACACATGAAGTCTACCAATCCAGTACAAATTTATAATAGAAAGTGGAGTGTTCTCATGAATTACAAAGTGTAATATTCCAAATTACTTAAAATGTATTGGGCCAGATTTGGGCAACTCTCTGGCAGTGCAAAGGGACTTTAAGATTAATGTAAATTACACTTACACTTATTTTAAGGCCTGTTTATGCTGCCAAAGTGGTGTAAAGGGAATTAGTGTAAATGAGAAATAGCCCCACAAAGTGCGTTTTAATGCAGCATCGTTGATTGTTTGGTTGTTTTGGCTGATTTGTTTTTTGGGGGTTTTTTGCTCTACTTTGCAAATTTGTATAATATTCAATGAATCTCCAGATCAATGCAAACCAGAGAGATTCTGTTGTATTTTGTTTTATGGAGTTGTCATTTCCGAATGGACTGTTGTAGCAAAGGCAGGGGGGGTGGGGATTGCAGACGTGGATGCCTGAAATGTGTGAATAAAATTGGTCTGTGTCCCTGTTACACTAGCAAAATGGGTGCAATGGGGCTGGTTGAAGTTATTTAAATCATTGATATTTGTTGTCAAAAATGGCTTTTTTAAATAAAAAAGTCTCAATGTATTTCCTTCTATTAAAAAAATCCAAAATGTTCACAAAATCTGGAAACCAAAATGTATTCTATTGGTCGATATTTTAACAATTATTTTCATTTTGTGCATTTCATTTTTTTCTTCTTTTATTTTTTCTTTCTTTTCTTCCCCACCCCATTTCTTGTTTGTTTCTTTTTTCCCATTGAAAAATGTCTAACGTGATATTTTTACTGACATTTTCAAAAACCAAAAATGTAGATTTTTTTTGGTTTTAATATTTGTTTTAGAAAATTTAAAATGTTTGGAAATGGGTAAAAATGGAAATGTATTTGAAAAATAAATGGATCAATTTCAAGCCCTGAAAACTGAAAGCAATTTACAATTTTCAAATGGCTGCAATGGAGCTATTTGAAATTAAATTGCATTCTTCTTTTTTGGATCCTTTCCAGTGTGCAAAGCAGGGAACTACATACATAAGTCACAGTTTGCAAATGAAAATATAGGGTCGGTGGCTCCAAAGGTGAATTGCCAAACTTTTTGGGCGCAATTTTGGTGCCCAGTTTTGGAAACGTGGCTCATATTCTGTGATTGCTTTGAAATCTCAATTAGTTCTGTGTTTACTATACAAATCATAATCTCTCAGAGTATTGGAAAGCTGCCTTCCGTCACTACCGTTCTGTTTTTTAGTGTTGGAATTGAAAAACTGCTTTAATCCAGATACCAAAGCTCTCTCTCTTGGAAAACAAATCCTTCTGAAGAGAAAAACAATCAGACTCTGCTGGGATTTGTGCATTTCATACCTTGCCCTTCCTCTTGTTCTTTTGAAGAGCTTTGTGAACTCAGCTCCTTGTCTGAAAACGTTGGGGTTTTTTCATAAATGTTTGCAGTTTGCTGGTTGAGTTTCATTTCAAAGCCGCCTTCACATTCTGGGCCTGGAGCCAAATGAGAGTTCCGTTCTCTACATAAGTTTCATGAGGAAATGCTGGCTAATTGCTTTCTGCCATTAGACAGTGATGAAACACATGCATAAGCTCCTCCCTCTTCCATCTTATCCCCTGTGTATAAATTCAGTTCTGCTCATTCTTGGTGTCAAGAACTCAGGAATTCTTGCAGTATTTTTTAAATGTTGCGGCTGCTGTTTGGTTTTGACCTGTCTCATCTCTAGCAGTTTGAGAGCTAAGCAACATGGAAACATCAAATTTCCTGGAGAATGGGAATATTCCCAATGAAGCAAACAAGTCACGATGCAATTGGATGAACTGTTGCACTTTGGCAGCTCTGGCTCTTTTAATACTGGTTGTGGTTCCACTTTTGATAGTCTGCTTTCTGTGCCTTCATAGCCAGGTAAGGAGAGTGCAAAAATACCAGTAAAGTATATAGTATATTAGTATTAATTATGACTGATATCTTCATAGAATTGGATAATTGCAACCTTTAATTCTGTTCCTTCCTGGAGCCAATGCTTTGTCCACACTGCTTTCAACTGCCCAAGCGCTTTCAGCACTTCTTTTGGGAAACTGTTTCATTCATTTTGCTTTAATTTAAAAATGATAAAAAGTCAGTGTTTTCTTCTCATCTGTGCTCTCCTACTATGCCCACTGTTGGTGTGCATTATTGTTATTTATTATTGTCTGGCAATACCTATTAAGGGAAGGGCTAGACTAGGAGTCCATTGGTTCAGCATGCCTCCAACCTCATAGAGCCTGATCGTGTAAAGTGCTAACACCTTCCACTCTCAACAGAAGTCACTAATTTTCTATTGCATTGTACTAGTTCTATGGTGGCATGACTGCACTCACATGGGAGCAGAGTATGCTCAGCACCTTGCAGGATGCACTGAGCATTTTCTAAAATTGCCCCGATTGGCTGCAGCTTTAATTCAGCCCCCTTGTTTGGATGTGTTATGATAGTTTTTAATTACACAATCACATTGCTACTTTTTCCACAGGACCCCTGTCTTGTTCAATGCATAGGTTGCACAGGTAACCAGGAAATACCAGATTTATAACTTTTCAGTGCTTGACTTTTAACCTAACATTTATGTAATGTAGTTGTCTTTGTATTTATAGCTTGACCACAGAACAACTAAGGGGACACATGCCAACTGTCGGCCAATATCCAAAGGGTTCAAACACCAAAGAGAGGGAGGAATTTTTAAGGCAGTAGAAGAGGGTAGAGAGATGTATAGCTAGGAGGGAAAGGATGGTACTGAGCAAAGGGATAGGTTAACTATCAGAAGAAACTTTCCATTGGGGAGATCTCTGACACTGTGGAAACATGTCACTTGAAACACTTGCAACAACGGTGGACAAATCAGTGGAGCAGACAATCCTGCCCTGGCATTGGGAAGGTCAAGGGGCCCAGTTCAAGCAGGTGCGACTCCACTGAAGTCAATGGAGTTGCATGTGCTTACCTCAAGACTGAATGTAGCCTAAGAGATCTCCTCCATCTCTAGCTTCTCTTCACAGCGTTCTGCACTTGGGAGGTGAAGGCTAAAGATCCCCCTCTCTCCCCACACAGCCCATTGATACGTGGGATTTTACTCTCGTTCCTGAAAGGTGAACACTCCCTCTTGGAGACTCCAAACCCTTGCTCTGGATGTTGTGTTTCCAGTATCCAGCTGAGCTGCAGCCTGTCTTCAGCTATAGCTCCAGGACTGGGGGAAGAAGTTCCCTATTTAGATACTCAGCATCAAACACCTCCAGTAAATATGATGACTGTGATGGTGTATATCATGAGTTACACTAGGGGATCCATCCTGTAAGGTGCTTATCACTCCTTCAAAATGCAGAGCACCCTCTATTCCCCTGGGGCTAGAGGGTGCTCAGCACCTCACAGGAACACAACCTGTCAGAACAGACATTTTAAAGCATTTAGGGAAAAAATTATCTTGGCGCAACTTTTTTCTTTCTTTTAAGTTCTCCCTCCTCTCCTCCCTTTCTCGCTGTTCTATTTTGGAGGCGTAACACGGGAGCCTCATGACATGCACTGTGCTCAAAATTGCATTCCGCTGACAGTAAATCACACGTGATACTGGCACAGTAATGCACACCCCATCCCGTAAGAGTTCCACCTCCTTCCCCTTTTTTTCCCACTGCAGAGAGAGCATTGGCTGAATAAACAAAAGCTTTTCTTTACACGGTAGTTAGGGATGAGGAAGACCAACTGATTGAATTCATCCATCTGCAAGGGCAGGACAAGTTTGCTAGTTTGGTATTTGCCATTGAGTGAACATCGGTACAAACTTGTTACATAGGGCTAGATTATGAGCCCCTTACTCACAGTGCCGAGCCATTATTCACAGGAGTAGTTCCATTAAAGGCAATGTGAGTGAAGAGTTTGCAATCTGGTCCTTAACAGAGTGGGTAAGCTGGGGGTACTCCTCCTGCTCCCATCTGCTAACGCTTTCACAAGCTGAAAGAATAAAATGCCCTTCTTGCGATCCTGGGGATGAAGCATGTCTGAGAGCTCAAAATGAAGTAGGAGACAAGAGGGCAGAGTTCTAGTCCTGCTGATGATGTCATTTGTGACTTCTAGAGCTGGCCTTAGGGAAAATGGTCCCCTGGGCGAACTTTCTTTGAGTTTAAGCACAGTGCGGTCACACACCTGATGTTTACTGGAGAAGCTTGTAGGTCACGGTAGGGACTGTGAGCACCTACAGCAGAGACAGAGCCGGTGCAACCACTAGGCCAACTAGGTGGTCGCCTAGGGCGCCAAGGTTTGGGGGACACCAAAAAGCGGTGCCCTGCATGGGGGGGCTGGTCCCAGGGTCCCCGCCCCCTGCCTGGGGTGCCAAGCAGCCCCTGCTGCAACGGGGCTTCCCAGACAGCCGGCGCGGCTCCCCAGATCGGCAGGGAGGAGCCGCCTTCCGGAGGCACCGAGAGCCGGAGCATCATGCTTGCGACGAGCCCCAGCCATGGAGGAGCCGGCGCAGCATGCGCAGGGGGGCAGCAAAGGTGGCGGCGCTGCTAGCGGGGAGCAGCCGCGCCCCCCCACAGCCCAGATCGCTGGCCACCCGCTCCATCGGGTCCTCCGGCAACTCTAGAGCTTCCCCCTTCCCCTGCTCCTCCCCCCCTCTCCCCTGCAGCCCAGAGCAGCAGGGGCCGGCCTCGGGCTGTGCGATCCACGGGGGAGCATGGCCAGCAGCATGTCTGAGGTAGCATGCCGGGCGGTTGGAGAAGGGGCAGGGGTCTCTGGAGGGGGCAGTCAAGAGACAGGGAGCGGGGGTTTGGATGGGTCAGGGGTTGGGGGGTGGGCCTGCCAGGGGGCAGGGGTGTGGAGAGGGGTTGGGGTAGTCAAGGGTCAGGGAGCAGGGGGGGTTAGATGGGTCAGGGGGTTCTGGGGGGGGGCAGTCGGGACTGGAGACAGGGAGTGGTTGGATGGGGCGTGGGAGTCCCAGCGGTCTGTCAGGGGGCGGGGGTGTGGATAGGGGTCGGGGCAGTCAGGGGAGAGGTAGGGGATGGGGTCCTAGGGGAGCAGTTAGGGTGGGGGGGGGTCTCAGGAGGGGGTAGTCGGGGACAAGAAGAAGGGAGGCTTAGATAGGGAGTGGGGTCCCGGGGGGCGGTTAGGGGCAGGGGTCCCGGGAGGGGGTGATCAGGGGACAAGGATCGGGGGGGGGTTGGATGGGTTTGGGGTTCTGTGGGGGGCAGTTAGGGGATGGGAAGTGGGAGGGAGTGGATGGGGCAGGGGAGGGGGGGGGGCGCAAGGTAGAAGTTTCGCCTAGGGCGCAAAATATCCGTGCACCGGACCTGAGCAGAGACCTCTGCAAATGGCACGGGGAGCCCATACGCTCAGTGCTGGCTCGCCGCAGCACCCGAGCTTCTGGCACCAGTGGTGAGAATGCCAGGTTGGCGGCCGTGCGAAGCACCGGGGGGATGGCAGCGCTGTGAGGCACAAACTGAAGCCCAGCCCAGCATGCATCCAGCTTGGCTGCCAGGAACTTGCCCAGAGAGCTCCGCTGCCTCCACTCCTCAATGCCACCAAATTTCGGACCCCGCTCTGCAGCCCCAGGAGCATTCGCCACTAGCCCGGGTGTGCCCCATCTGCCCCTGCTTCACGGGCATTAGGGGCAGGTGAGTGGCTACCCTGGTGGGCAGGCTGTGCCAGGCAGCCCAGGGTGATTGCAGGAGACACTGAGTGGAGGCAGATCTCCCAGTCCCAAGGGCAACGCCTGCCCTGCAGAGCACTCCCTCAGGCCCACTGGGGCTCCTGCAGCTCACCCCCAGGGCAGACCCTCCCCAGCCACAAGGTACAGCAACACACCCTGCCTGCCATTTCAGCCCCTCCCCTGGCTGGAGACAGCCCACCCCGCCAGCCCCCTCCGCCGAGCCGGGACACCACATGTGCCAACTGAAACCACCCATCACTGGGGAGTAGAGCCCAGCCAGCGGGCGCTCACCTCTTACTCTGCCTGGGCGCCGGCACCTTCTTGACCATGGCACCCTGATTGATCGCCCACCCATAAGGCCAGCCCTGGTGACTTCACATAAATCACTTTAGCTCCCTGTACGTCAATGGAGAGAACCAGGGGGTGGGAGGATTGGTCACAGGACTTTGAGGCTTTGGATGGAAGGTTCTAGAGAAAGGCAAAGTGTCATCTGTGTGTTTTGAGCTAAGGTGTTCTGACCACCCCAATCTTTTGGGCAGCTGAGTCAGTTAATAGAATTATCCCTGGATGGTGGGCATTTCGCTGGCAGCATGGAAAGAAAGGCTCAGCTACGTATTAGCTGAAAGCTACATCAGTCGTCATGTCCCTTGAACAAAGAGCCATTTCCTCCAGTTGCTAGAAGCAGGTGCTGAAATACCACAGTGACAGGCCGGGTATAAGAACCTAAGCAGAATACTGGTTATGGGAACTCAGTCAGGGTCAGTGGGTTAAAACTAAGGTACACAATGGTGCAAGTGTTTGTCTGCTAGCCTTATTTAGATCAATGTAAAATACTGCATGTTTCCACTGTAGGGTGACCAGATAGCAAATGTGAAAAATCGAGACAGGGGTGGGGGGTAATAGGAGCCTATATAAGAAAAAGACCCCAAAATCAGGACTGTCCCTATAAAATCAGGACATCTGGTCACCCTATTCCACTGTTAGCAAAGTCTGGCAGTCTTGTGTTGCAGCGTCTACAATGAACTACTGTAGCCATTCATGCCTGGAGATATGGGACCAAATCTGGGCCAATGCACAAATGCAGTGACCTTTGAAGTCCGAAGTTAATTTGTTCCCGTTAAAAATATGTTTAGACTATATGGGCAGTGGCCATCTTTCTTAATAATATATGTACTTAGCACCTGTCACAGAGGGGGTCCAGACAGGGGGCTCAGGGTGTGACAACAGCAATAACAGATAATAATCATTGATGAGGAGGAGGAGGAGAAGGAGGAGAAATCTTTCCACATGTGTTGTCGCTGTTGGTAGTTTCTGTATGGGAGAGGCCAATAAATGGAATTGAAGTTGCCACAATTAAGAAGTGAGGTGATTGGCTCCCCTAATGGGTACTAATGTCTGTGGTTTGTTTTTATATTTGGTGCAAAAGCCCATGAAAATATGCACAGAAAAAAGTAATAATTAATCATTAATCATTATTTAATAATATAAAATATTTTAGGGCACTATTATCTAACATAAGAGATTTACACTAATATTTGAAAACGTTGATTGTTTATACTTCTAAGTAAGAGAGTTACTTCCCTTTTCCCATTTCATTTGGATGAGTCAGACAGCTGGCCAGTATCCACAGGACAAATGGAGTACTGTCAACATATGGATGTAAGCAGGCACATTTTCACTCTACTGTGCATTTTTTAAGCTGTGGGGCATTCCCACCAGGAAGGGCAGTAAAAAGGACTAACCAGGGTCATGCTCAGACAGACCCTTTGGTTGTTCTCCAGAGTCTTAGTTTTCATTTTTTTTAAATTAATCTCTGGCTGTTATAGTTGGGAAGAAAATCTTCAAAACCTGATATGAGTACAACTGATACAATGTCTACCTAAGTTTGCGGACAGCCTGAAACTATAGCTGTGAAATGCAGCATTCAACAGGGGCTAACTCAGATTTCAGTGATGATTCTTTGACATCACTGCTAGCTCTTTCACTGCTCTTGAAATGTAATGTTCTGTTGACGTTTTAAATAAAATAAACCGAATCAAACATTTCTTAACTATGTATCTTTCTTTAAAACCACAATGTAAGATAAAATACTATTTGATTTCATTTAATAAAAAGTGGCAAAGCCACATGAAAAGATGGAGTAACAATGTTCCTGGAGGGTTATCTGTGTGGTTTAAACCCAGAATCTCTGCATTTAAACGTATGAGTGTCTACCACCAGAGCTAAAGGTCCAGAGCTGTTACCTTGGGGGCAGAAACAGATTCATAAACCTCTAAACATGCTTTACCCACTAGAGGGTGACAAAGAGACACGCTATGTAAGCATGGGGTAGAGTTATATGGCACCAGCCAGTGCTGTGTGATGTCTGGAGGTATCCTGTGTCGTTTAGACTCTTACTCTTAGGGTATGTCTATACTTACTTCCTGGTTCGGCGGGAAGCAATCGATCTTCTGGGATCAATTTATCGTGTCTTGTCTAGACGCGATAAATTGATCCCGGAAGTGCTCGCCGTCGACACCGGTACTCCTGCTCCGCGAGAGGAGTATGCAGAGTCGACGGGGGAGCCTGCCTGCTGCATCTGGACCCGCGGTAAGTACCTTTTAGTTCGAACTAAGATACTTCGACTTCAGCTACGTTATTCACGTAGCTGAAGTTGCGTATCTTAGTTCGAACCGGGGGGTTAGTGTGGACCAGCCCTTAGAAACACCAAAACCACCGCCAACATTTAAAATGAAAACAGCACTAGGGCGAGATGCCATTTGGGTTAAGCGGCTGATTTCCAGTGAAAGTGAAAAGCCAATTGAAAGAGACCCAGTGGAAGTCTGTCTCCTCTGATAACAGAAAGACTTCTGCTGCCTGGGACCTCTCCCAAACATACACAGAACATTAGTTGATAGGTGTAAAAGTCCCAGGCCATAGCATGGAACATCCTGACCAAACTTTGCTTCTCTCCACAGTCTCCGAAGATCTGCTGGGCTCATGCAACTTGTAAGTATCAAGATACTGGAGTGGTTTTCTGATTTTTACCATTCACACTGTGCGGTGAAGGCAACTAGATCACAATAATGTACTCAGCAGGCTGGAGTATTTCTCCGCTATCTATGAACAGCAGTAAATAATGAAAACAGAGAAACATGAAGCCCAGGTGATCTAGTGGCTATTGTAGGCAACCGGGTGTCAGTCGCTTCTCAGTTCTGTTCCCAGCACTAGCTAGTGGTATCAGATGAATCATCTCTCTTAAAGTGCAGTTCTGCTTTGAAACATGACTGTACAAACAGCATCCTGAGGTTCCATATTTATTGTCTCTCAGTGACCGCAGATCAAATTCTCAAATGTTACTAATTTTAAAAGTCTGTGTGTGTGGGTGTGGGGGCGGGGGGGGGGGGGAGGGCGAGGGTGTTGTCCTAACTGCTAGGCCTGTAATCTCATCCTGGGATCTGAAAATCAAGCTGAAGCCTTTTGGCTTAACACAGCAGCAACAAGAAAGATTTTGAAAATTAAACTTGTTATATCTGTGAGCAAGACCTTGTTTTATCTTGTCAGTTCCTTACTGACTTAAGCTACATTGATATAAAATCCTCTTAACCCAAATTAAGAATGCACCAGATTAGTTTCTAAACAGACACAATTAAATCAGCAGAATTTTTCTGTGTAGACAAACCCTTCATTAACAATTCTGTTGATGATATCTGAGTGCCTGGATAGACTCCAGCAGTCTCCCCGAGAGGTGCAGGCTCTGGAGCAATAACAGGACTAAACAATAGGAAAATGCTGTTATTCAGCATAGAAAGCAGATATGACTCTGAACACAAACAAAGGCATCAGATCTAGCGAGTTAGGAAATACTGTATCCACAGTCACTTTTCAGAGTGAAAAGTTTACTCACTGGATGGGCTGGATTTGTGTCTGCTGTTTAATGCAGACTGAAACAGGAAGGCGCTCTCACCACAGTGGCCAGTGAGGAGAGGGAGTTAGTTGTTGGAGAGCATTGCTTATCTTTTAAAAGCAGAGGGGGAGCTGGGCTTTGCCCTGCTCCCCTTTACCTTAACCCCGGTTGACTCCAGTGGGCCATGCTGATTTAAACTGGCTGACGATCTGCCCCATGAACAGCAGTCAAATGATTTAATTAAGTAAGATGGGCTCAGACCAAAACCCTGGACCTAAAGATCCCCTCACTTCATGGGTGTCAGAATCTGAATCTGGGTCTGAACAACAGAATCCCAGCTCCAAACAGCCCAGAACTCTGGGAGTTGTTCAGAGTCTGGGTCCTGCTCTGAATTTTGTAGCTCAGACCCTTCCCTTTCCTCCCCAAAGACCTCAAATCAAAGAGATAAGGAAAAGGTAAGAAGCGAGATGAACGAATGGAGAGCATTTACAAAATGACAAGAGAAAATCTAGGAAATGGGCTAGACTTTGAAATATAATTAACTATCTTGTATGCTTTTCACTTTGTTTTCCTCCTTGTCTGGTTCCTTTATGGAAGCACCTTCAGGTGGTCGTGATAGGTACATCATTTGGAAGTGGAACTTGACAGACTGCAGTAGCTTTGTAAGGAATGACTCTGACCAAAAGCTGGAGATCCTGCAGAGTGGCATGTACTTCATCTATGCTCAGGTGACCCGCATAACGACAATAAAAGAGTATTTTACGATGACGCTGTACAAAAATCAGAATATTCTCCTCAACCAGATGACTGGGACAAATACTGAGGAGGACACTGTCTCCATCAATTTTGGGAGACCTTATTTTCTGAGCAAGGGGGATAAGCTGTTCTGTTCGGTCAATAGTGGGCTTGGACACATCTCGAAAGAAAATCGGACTTACTGGGGGCTGTACAAAATGTAACAGACTTCCACTCGGAGTCAGCTTCTCTCACCCTCCAAGGAATATTAGGAATCTAACCTCTAAGTCTGAAGTGTTTGCAATTTCTCTGCATCAAACTCAAGACAATGATGCTTTGGGCTTTCTCATCTTCCTGTTGAAGTGATTCAGGGTACACGCTCAACAAGACGTGAATGCGCGACTCCAGTAATGACATCAGATTGTCACAAGTTATGGGAGGAAGACACTTCTAGAACAACAGTGTGAACAAAGGAAAGCAATACGTTGATGTGTTAGAAATGTTTGTTCTAAAATCCTGGGCAAATGAGTCACTATATTTTGCCCATTCTGCACTGGTAAACAGTTCCACTCCACAGCTGGCTGCCTTTCTGTGCGGGGTGAAAGTGATTATCATTTGTATATTTTGTGAAGTGCCTCACAGATAGAGAGGTATGCACAGCTGTTTGCCTCCATTCAGGTACTAACATGTACTCCAGGTAACTTAATAAGTAAAAAGTGATTTTAATAAGTACAGAATGTAGGATTTAAGTGATTCCAAGTAGTAACAGACAGAACAAAGTAAATTACTAAGTAAAATAAAATAAAACACGCACGTCTATGTCTAATCACACTAAATACAGATAAAAACCTCACCAGTTCCAGCAAACTTCCTTTTACAGGCTATGGTCCTCCTAGCCTGGGTCCAGCAATCGCTCACACCCCCTGTTGTCCTTGTCTTTGTTCCAGTCTCTTTCAGGTGTGTCGGTGGGGGGTGGAGAGGCTCTCTCTTTAGCCAGCTGAAGACAATATGGAGGGGTCTCCCAGGGGTTTAAATAGACTTTCTCCTCTCAGTGGCCACCCCTCCCTCTCCCTGTGTTGCATCCAGTTACAAGATGGAGTTTTGGGATCACATGGACAAGTCACATGTCCATGCACAACTCAAATTACCAGCCCAGCTACATTCCTGGCCAAGCTCAGATGTGGATTGGTGTCTGCAACTTCTTTTGTCTGTTTAAGAGTTTCTTGATTGGGCTCTTAACCTGCACATTCCTTTCTCCAGACATTGGTCCAATGCTCTTACAGAGGCTATGTATAAAACCAGAAAATATACAACCAATATTCATAACTTCAACTACCAAAATGATACATGCATACAACCAGGAGGGAATGATTCAGTAGATCATAACTTTTACAGAGATATGTTACATGGCACATGTAGCATAAAACATATTCCGGTTATATCATATATACATTTATAAGCATCCCCATAAAGTCTTATGGGGTACACTGTCACACTGTGTATTCCAACATTAAATATTATGAAGCCTGCTTTACAGACGTGGCTTTCATTTTGTATTTATTTCAGTGCAGACCATTAAAGAGGGGACATAAACATACATGCACAGTTCTCTCTCATGGAGACTTTACATTGGTTTTTTGTTGTTTAGTTAATTACCCTTAATCTAGAATAAAGTTTTTCAGAATAAAAGTGTACAGTGCCTTTGTTGTATGGCCAACCATGATCATTTGCAAATACATTTATCCACCCTTCGCCTAGCTTGACTGCTTTGCCTGTGTTAGGCCTGCAGGATCTGACCCTCAGCACCCCCATGTGTAAGGAGGAATAATAGTATTTATTTAGCTGTCTCACGTGGGGGAGATGTTAGTTATCAGTTAGGGGTAAGGCCAGTTTGTGTGCATTATAATTGGGCTAGTGTGAGAATGGTAACAAGCTGTGCTGCTCCATGGAGAACCAAGACCCTGAATCCCTCCCGCTCCCCCATCCCTGAGGTTGTAGTCTGCTCCCCAAGGCATTAGTGGGATTTGAAGCCCAGGAGAAGGAGGGTCAGTCTTTGTGCTAAAGGGAGTGTGGGATCTGTTATTGTGCCTGTCTCTTGCACAGGGCACAAGAGGTGTCCTCGCCTCCTGCCCACTCATCTGTAGTAGAGCAAGGTACATGGTGAATCAATGTTTATAAAGTGCTTTAACTAGGGGAAGTGATATGTAAGTGCTAACTCATTATTATTATGATTCCATCATGGTTACTATCAATAATAATCAGGAAATGCATGGGTTTGCGTTCTAAAGGGGGTCCTAACCAATGGGCTAAGCTTGGCCATGTGAGGAATCCCCGCTCCCTCTGACTGCAGTATAATTTGCATTTTAATTACCACTGGCATCTCTGGGACTCTACTGCGGTCTCCATTTCAAAAAGTCATCATTTGCCAGAGGTTACCACCCACTGGTATCTGAGACATTTTTCATTCTAAGTCTGAGGGGAAAACTACGGTGCCTGAGCTATCACTGCGTGGAAACTTGAGAAAGGTTGGATTTAAATGAAGACTTCGGATTGATGTCAGCATCGACACAAAAGAAAGCATTGGTTACGGAGATATTAGCTTATAAATTGCTTTGAGGTTCACTTTGTTTGCATCCAAGGGCACTCTCATAGGTGGGAAGATGTTTGCGCCTCTCCATTAGTGCTACACTCAGGGATCTCACTTGTCCTCTGTGTCTTAGCTCCTCAGTCAGGACACACACGATATAAATCTTTCTCTGGAATTAAACATGCCATGAAGATTTTGAGGATCTGAGTGAGCTTTTCTTTTAGCCCTTTTGTTAAATGATAGCGTTACTCATCAGGTTGTGATCAAGACACTTTCAGCTCATGCACTGCATTTCAGTGTCATCAGCTAAACATGGACAGACAAAGAGACAGGCAGGAGAAGACAAAAGAGGGGAAACTGGAAAAATGTCATAATTATGGACACACAGTGAATGGTGATTGCTATTGTGGCTGGCAAAACTATGGCTCCTTTCTCAATATATTCCCTGCTGGTCTTTCTGAAGTTGGGAGGCTGCAAGGGTGGCCAGTCCTGCCCAGGTACCAGAGGGGATGAAATCTTTCTTGCTCCAGATGTCAGACGAGCAAGTGAAGCCCACAATCCAGTACTATCTAAGGTAGGTTGTCAACACCAAGGTCTGAAGATCCTGTAGGCTACCTAACTGTTAGACTCATACCCAGGAGCCAAGATTAAAGGAAAAGGCAGGCACTACAATGCCAGCAAAACAAAACTGTCTAGAAGCCACCTCCCTCCGAGTATCTTGGGTTTTTATAAATCCATGAAAAATGACTTAAGGCTGAGAGGAAAGGTCGTCTTCTGATTACGTCAAGGACCTGAGACCCAGGTTTAATTTCCACATCAGCCAAAGACTTCCTGTGCATTCTTGAGCAAGTTACTTGGTCTCTCACTGACTCAGCTCCAGCTTTCCAAAGTGGGGGTTGAAATTCTTTTCTCTGTCTTCTCTAGTTAGATTGTCAGCTGTTTGGGGCAGGGACTGTTGTGTGTATGTACGGTGTCTAGTACAATGGAGTCTATCTCATTTGGGGCCTCCAGATGCTACTGTAATCTGGCTAGTAATAAACAATACAATGTTTTGGCCATTCTTCCAGAACCTTCCAATAGTCACATCTACTCAAAACAACATGGAGATTAAAATACATCAACAAAAGTGCAAATCTCCAAATATAGTTCCCCAACGTACACTGTCTCCTCTTTAGCATGACTTTATTATGACTTTCATCAGGACAATGGTTCTTTAGTCTGTATGCCTTAATCATGTTAAAACCTCTTTTATAGGTAGGCCACATTTGATACTTCCATCGTCTTCTGCAGTTGTGTCAAGATTTGAACTGTAATTGAAACAGAAAATCCAGGTGGAGACAATCTTGGAGAAATGATCACCTTAGGCCAATGTTTCCAACAAGAACTCACTCAATTTTAAAATGAATTCACTTCATCTGTGTGCATGTAAGCTCTTGTGTTTGACAGAAAGCCAATGTTGTACCAATTTTTTTAAAAGGTAAACGGTACAATCAATGTAATTATAGCCCTGTCAGCCTGACATTGATTCCGGGCAAGATAATGCAATGGCTGATATGGGACTCCATTAATAAAAAATTAAAGGTGGGTAATGTAATTAATGCAAATCAACACCGGTGTATGGAAAATAGATCCTGTCAAACCAAACTTGATATTATTTTTTATGAGATTACACATTTGGCTGATAAAGGTAAGAGTGTTCACATAATAGACATAGACTTTGTAGTGCATGATGTTTTGATTAAAAATTATATAAAATGAATGTGCCACACACTAAATGGATTAAAAACTGGCTAACTGATAGGTCTCAAAATGTAATTGTAAAATGGGGAATCACTGAGCAGGTGTGTTTCTAGTGGGGTCCCTTCGGGATCAGTTCTCGGACCTATGTTATTTAACATTTTTATCAATGACCAGGAAGAAAACATAAAATCATCATTGATAAAGTTTGCAGATGTCACAACAATTGGGGATGTGGTAAACAATGAAGAGGACACCTTCCCTGAAATGATCTGCCAAATTAAAAAGCTGGAGAACCTCTGCTCTAGAGCCTTCGTTACATTTCCCCAGCACCACAACATGAAATCAGCACAGTACCACAGGCCAGCACAAGAGAATCTCAAGAAATTCAATATGATGAGTTAGTTGCAGCTGCAAAACAATTTCCATTATAAACTCACATTTTCATCCAATCGCATCCGTCTCCTTTGGGAATACAGTGTTCCATGCTTAGTCTGTGCCCAAACATTATAGTTTATTTGGTTTTTTAAATATGAGTAAAACACTGTCAGACATTTATTGAAGTCTAGGGAAATGGGAGGAAATTCTAGGCACACTTTTTTGCATAGGTTACAAGAGAAAAAAAACCCTGCTGAAGTTTGAAACTTGTGAGGGACAAGTTCATCACCGGGGACAGGTGTCCTGGCCTCTGCTTCTTTGGGGAAACATTTATTTCAAATAAAAATAGTGGGTGATTAAAAAAACCTATTCTGCGAATACAGTTTTAACTGATAACAATGGAGGTTGCTAGGGCCTGGACTATGCTAGAACTGCCTGATGGCTACCACCAGAGCTATTGCATCAGAGGTGACATCAGTTATTTTGGCAGCATTCCCTAAGTGTGACTGTGTTTGATGGTTTAATAAAGCTGTATTTGGCATTCACCTTTTGTGTCTTTCTTTTCTCCTCAAAGAAAAGGAGTTGAGTTGTCAGGAGGGGTGGGGCGACTGGACAGAGCCAGGAGCTGTCTCAGCCTATGTGCAGCTGAGAAATGAATGGCTTGAGCCAATATTCATAACAGGACAAGCTGTCTCTGAGGGGTGGGCTGATGAATTATGGGATTGCACTGGAAGGTCTAATTGCATTTGTGCAGCTGCAGACCTCCCGCTTCGGTCTTCTCTACACTAGTAAACTGCATAGCGATAATGTAACAACAGAGGAAGCTGTAGTGTGGATGGGACTTGGGAGGGAGGTAGGGTTTACCATCAATGGTGCAGAACGACATAGTAGTGGATGTAATAGCATTCAGCCTTGTTCATGAGAATCTCAGCTTTCATTTAAAAATAAAGAGTGGGTTTCTAGCCCTCATGGTTGCAAAGAAAAGCTGGTGCACGTGAAGCAGGTGCACTCCTAACAGCCCAAAAGCCACATCAAAAGCACCCAAAATGTATTTTTTTATATCCCATGACTTTCTGGGGCCTGACTCATATTTCAATGCACTATGAAGCAGAAATAATGGTATGGGGGGGTGTCACCTCTGAACTGTGGTGTATTAAGAACTGTGTTGGAATTGCAAACTATCACGTTAAGAGTTTGGGGGGTGGTTCCTGGTCCTGCTTGCAGGCTAGGGGGCACCATAAGAAAGTGTTCTTAAATCAAGATGGGTTGAGTTGTGCCTTGCAGCCTGTTTTCTCCCTTTGTTTGGGGGTTCTTGTGTATTATCATACTGAACTCTATGAAATAAAGTTGTGTTACATTGCACCCTTCCCACAAGAAGATTTGATGTGTTTTTTTTAAATCTAACTTCTCTGCTTGTATGCCATGAAACACATTAACAAGCCTACACTGGTTGAGGAAGTCCTAAATGACAATCCCAGTTTTGCCGCTGCCTTAATGTTATCCATCTCCTAGGGTGTTGTGAGGCTTCATTCATTAATATTTATATTGTGTTTTGAGATCCACGGAGAAAAGTAGCTATAGACATGTAAGGCATCATTATTATTGTGGAGAGGAAAGGACAGTTACCTGTTCTGTAACTGGCGTTCTTCGAGATGTGTTGCTCAGGTCTATTCCACAGTAGGTGTGCGTGCTCGCCACGTGCATCGGTGCCGGAAGTTTTTCCCTTAGCAGTATCCGTAGGGGGGAGCACCGCTGCGACCCCTGGAGTGGCGCCGCTATAGTGCGCTATATAGGGGACTGCGTGCTCCCCCAACCCTCGGTTCCTTCTTGCCAGACCAACTCCGACAGAGGGGAAGGAGGGCGGGATGTGGAATAGACCTGAGCAACACATCTCGAAGAACGCCAGTTACGGAACAGGTAACTGTCCTTTCTTCTTCGAGTGATTGCTCATGTCTATTCCACAGTAGGTGATTCCAAGCAATACGTCATGGAGGTGGGTAGGAGTTCACACCTTGTCTGGTTGGAGCACAGCTCTACCAAAGCCAGCGTCATCCCTAGCATGGGAGACGATTGCATAATGCGAGGTGAATGTGTGAACTGAGGACCAGGTAGCGGCCCTACAGATGTCCTGGATAGGGACATGGGCTACAAAGGCAGCCAACGAGGCTTGCGCCCTGGTCGAGTGTGCCCTCACGATAGGCGGTGAGGGGACCTTCGCTAACTCGTAGCATGTGTGAATGCACGAAGTGATCCACCGGGAAAGCCTCTGGGTAGAGACTGGCTGACCCCTCATACGCTCGGCTGAGGCAACAAAGAGTTGCAGGGACCTACGGAACGGCTTAGTCTGCTCCAAGTAGAAAGCCAGAGCCCTGCGCACGTCCAACATATGGAGGCGGCGCTCCTCGCCCGAGGCATGCGGCTTGGGGCAGAGGACAGGAAGGAAAATATCCTGGCTCATGTGAAACGCGGAGACCACTTTGGGAAGGAAAGCTGGGTGTGGTCAGAGCTGGACCTTGTCCTTGTAGAAGACCACAAAGGGCGAGTCTGAGGTCAAGGCCCTGAGTTCCGACACCCGTCGGGTGGACGTAATGGCCACAAGGAATGCTACCTTCCAGGAGAGGTGAGACCAGGAGCATGTGGCCAGGGGCTCGAACGGGGGCCCTGTGAGGCGAGATAACACCAAATTCAGGTCCCACTGTGGAACAGGGGTCCTGGCATACGGGAAGGACCGGTCCAAGCCCTTGAGGAAGCGTCCAGTCATGGCATGCGAGAAGACCGAGCGGCCCTGGACCGGCGGGTGGAATGCCGATATAGCCGCCAGGTGCACCCTGATGGAGGAGGGAGCCAGGCCTTGCGTTCTAAGGTGGAGGAGGTAATCGAGGATAACCTGGAGTGGGGCGTCCCTCGGGGAGGTACCCCTCACGCCCGCCCACCTAGAGATCCTGGCCCACTTCGCCAGGTATGCCCGGCGAGTGGAGGGTTTCCTACTTTCCAGGAGGATGCTCCTGACTCCTTCCGAACACATAGCCTCCTCCGCGTCTAACCACTGAGCAGCCACGCTGTCAAGTGGAGAGAGGCTAGATTGGGGTGAAGGAGGTGGCCCCGGTCCTGGGACAGGAGGTCCAGTCGAAGCGGTAGCGGACGCGGAGGGGCCGCCAGCAACCCCAGGAGAGTCCCGTACCAGTGCTGTCTGGCCCAAGCTGGGGCGATCAGCAGGATGTGGGCCCTGTCCCTCTTTACCTTTTCCAGGACCTTGTCTATGAGGGGAAAGGGAGGGAACGCATAAAGGAGCTGGCCCGACCATGACAGGAGGAAGGCATCTGAGAGTGCATCCTTCTCCAGCCCTCCCCTGGAGCAGAACCGGTGGCAACGTCGGTTCTGTCGAGTCACGAACAGGTCTACTTGGGGAGTGCCCCAGGCTCGGAAGAGCTGACCCGTGACCTCTGCGTGTAGGGACCACTCGTGTTGGGAGGAGAAGACCCTGCTCAGGCGATCGGCCTGGGAGTTGTTGACTCCTGGCAGGTGGAAAGCCCTGAGGGAGATGACATGGGCTATACAGAACTCCCACAGGCTGAGGGCTTCCTGGCAGAGAGCCGAGGACCTTGTCCCTCCCTGCCTGTTGATGTAAACATCGCAGCCGTGTTGTCTGTAAGGACCCTGATCGTTTTGCCGCTCAGCCGGGAGCTGAATGCCACGCAGGCCAAGCGGACTGCCCTGAGCTCCTTGACATTTATGTGTAGGGATAGCTCTGTGGCTGACCACAGTCCCTGGGTTTGGGAGTTCCCTACATGGGCTCCCCAGCCCAAGTCCGACACATCCGACACCAGGTCTAGCGATGGGGGCGGGTCCAGGAAGGGGATCCCTTGCAACATATTGGTCAGGACGGTCCACCACTGAAGGGAGGTTAGCACCCGCCCCGGTACCGTGAGGACCTTGTCCATACCGTCCCGAGCCTGGGAGAATTCTGAGGCCAGCCAAAGCTGGAGAGGCCTCATTCGAAGTCTGGCGTGGCATACCACATACGTGCACGCCACCATGTGGCCCAGGAGCTGTAGGCAGGACCTGGCCGTGGTCAGGGGGACCTCCGTGACCATGGCTATGAGCCCCTTGAGGGTCTGGAATCTGCCCGGTGGGAGAGAGGCCCTGGCCCTGGAAGCGTCCGGTAGAGCCCCAATGAACTCTATGCGCTGGACCTGGACCAACGTCGACTTGGCCTCGTTTACCCGAAGGCCTAGATTGGCACAGGTAGTCAAGAGCAGCTGTAAGTGGTTCTGCACCTGCGACCTCGAGTTGCCCTTGAGCAGCCAGTCGTCGAGGTATGGGAATAGTTGGACCCCTCTGCATCTGAGAAAGGCCGCCACAACCGCCATACACTTTGTGAACACCCGAGGTGCTGTGGACAGGCCAAAGGGGAGGACCGTAAACTGGTAGTGATCCTGCCCAATCAGGAAACGAAGGAAGCGCCTGTGACCTTCGAATATGTGTATGTGAAAGTATGCGTCCTGGAGGTCCAGGGCCGCATACCAGTCGCCCGGGTCCAAGGCAGGAATAATCTTTACCAGGGAGACCATGCGGAATCGGTATTTGACCACGAATCGATTGAGACCGCGCAAGTCTAAGATAGGCTTGAGGCCCCCTTTCGCTTTCGGGATCAGGAAGTAACGGGAATAGAACCTTTTCCCTCGGAATTCCCTTGGGACTCCCTCTATGGCTCCGAGACTGAGGAGCCGGCCCACCTGCTGCTGCAGCAGGGGTAGATGTGATGGGTCTACCATGCCGTGACCGGGAGGGAGTCGGGAGATCGGGGGTGACCTGAACTGGAGCTTGTAGCCCCGGGCAATGGTACTCAGGACCCACCGGTCCGAAGTTATATGGGACCATTGCGAAAGGAATGGATGCAAGCGGTTGCTGAAGGCCAACTTTATTTGTCGGAGGGTGTCCTCGGGGTTCACCTGGGTACCCTCCTGCCCCCAGTCAAAACCGCCGCTTGCCCTGCTGCTTGCCCCTGGAGGGCCCAGGCTGCGGGGCAGAGCGGGACTGCCGTTGAGGTCGCCTCTTTTGTGGCCTGGACCTCTTGTAGGCTGGCTCGTAGTGCGATTGGGGCGCCGGGGTGGGAGCCTGCAGCTTAGGCTTTTCCTTAGCCGGCGGGACGTAGAGCCCGAGCGTTTGCAGGGTGGTACGGGAGTCCTTCATCCCATGAAGTCTCACATCCGTTTGCTCCGTGAACAGGTCCTTGTCGTCGAACGGGAGATCCTGCATCACTGACTGCGCCTCCGAGGACAGCCCTGACAGGAGGAGCCACGACGCCCTGCGCATGGACACCGCCGAGGTGATGGATCGCACCGCCGTGTCCGCTGCATCCGATGCCGCCTGCAGAGCAGCCTTCACAGCGGCAGCGGCAGCTCCCTCCTCCGCCAGCGCCTTGAACTCCTTGCGTTTGCGCTCTGGGAGGAAGGGCTCGAATTTTTGCAGGGACCCCCACAGGTTAAAGTCGTAGCGACTGAGGAGGGCCTGGTGATTTGCCACCCTGAGCTGGAAACTCGAGGACGAATAAAGCTTTCTCTCAAATGAGTCCAGCCTTTTCGAGTCCTTATTCTTAGGAGTAGGACTCGGTTGACCCTGGCGCGCACTGTGGTTGACGGATTCCACGACCAAGGAGTTGGGAGCCGGGTGGGTGTACAAGAATTCGTGTCCTTTAGTAGGGACAAAATACTTGCGCTCTGCCTTTCTGAATATAGGCACAAGTGAGGCTGGCGTATGCCAAAGGGCTTTTGTAATATTGGCGACCCCTTCATGTAACGGGAGCGCCACTCTTCCCGGTGCCGAAGATGAAAGGACATTGAAGAGCGAGAGGGCCCTTCCATCTCCTCAGCTTGGAGCTGGAGGTTTGAGGCAACTTGCTTCAATAGCTCCTGGTGAGCCCTATAGTCCTCCTGCGGTACGGAGGGTGGTGGGACCGCGACCTTGTCCTGCCGGTACGGAGTTTAGCGCATCTGCTGGCACCGTGGGCTCGACGCCTTGCTCGGAGTCCACATTCGGTGCCGAGGACCCTTGGTCCGCAGATCTAGGTCTAGGAGCCCTGGATATAGTGGCCGAAGGAACCTCGGACGCCCCTGCGACCGATCGAGTATCCGGCTGGGCATGTCCTGGGGGCCAAGGGGTCCACTGGTACCACTGTCCCTGCCATGGAACCCCTTGCCACTGACCCTGCTGTGGCACCGGTGGCACCAGCTGGTCAGGTTGGAACGCGGAGCCCCTGGAGTGGCTCACCACTGGTGTGAACGCCGATCGGTCGGTGCCGTGGGAACAGTACGAGCTACGGCGCCGACGATGACGTCTACCTTGGGACCGGGACTCTGACAACGAGGTACGGTACCGTCTCGAGCTACTGCTCCTTGAGACGCTACGACGCCTATGTCCGCGGCAGTGCGAAGTCGGCGACCTCTTACGGGAGTCCTTTTCCCGGTGCCTCGAAGAACCAGAGCTGGAGCGGGAGCGTCGGCGGCCGTGACGGGAACGGCTGTAATAGCTCCGACTCGACCGGGAGCGTCTACGGCGCCGGTGCCTGCCATGTCGCAACTCCCTACTCAGTCTAGAGCGGTGCCCGGAGCTCTGATCCGACGGCACCTTGCCCGAGAGCCTCACCATCGGTGACTGCGGAGGCTGTGGGCTATGGTCAGACCGGGCGCTGAGAGGCGAGCGGTCCCAGGACCGATCCCTTGATCGGGATTCGCGCCTGGTCGGGGTCGATGACCTGGAGCCCAACGGCGGCTTGCCTCTGGAACGAACTCCTGGTGCCGGGACTGCCGGTACCTGGAGCGTGAGCAAGTCACTGGCCGCCTGGAAGGCCTCTGGCGTCGAAGGCATTCGGGCATCCAGAGAGGCCTGCATCGAGGAAACCGGGCTACTCCGCTCAGCGCGAGTCGGAGCGATGGGCTCCGGGGGAGAATTGCGGCTGCCGCACACGGGTCGAGCCTCTCCCTTATCCTTGCCTTGACGACGATGCATAGACGGTGCCTTCCTCTGCCCTTGCGACGGTGAGCGGTGCCGGCCACTCGAGGACGCCGGGGGATTGCCGCGCACCGAGGACAAGGTACCGGGTGCTGATTCCGCTCGGCGCACCGGGGTAGGAGCCAACGCGAACTCCATGAGGAGGGCCCAGAGTCGAATGTCTCTGTCCTTTTGGTTCTTGGTTTAAAGGACCTGCAGATTTTGCAGCGTGCGCTGACGTGGGACTCACCCAGGCAGCGGAGACAAGCTGAGTGCGGGTCACTTCTAGGCATAGAGCGCCTGCAGGACTCGCACGATTTGAGCCCGGGGTCTGGGGCATGCCCTAGCCCGGACACTTACTAAACTGAACTAACTCACAAACTAACTAAAGATACCACTAATAACAAACAACAAACAGAGTTCTAGGAAAAAAGGCTGCAGCAATGAAGCTGGAGCAGAAGTTCCGACGTACCTACACTGGCGGCAAGAAGGAACTGAGGGTGGGGGGAGCGCGCAGTCCCCTATATAGCGTGCTATAGCGGCGCCACTCCAGGGGTCGCAGTGGCGCTCCCCCCTACGGATACTGCTAAGGGGAAAACCTCCGGCACCGATGCACATGGCGAGCACACACACCTACTGTGGAATAGACATGAGCAATCACTCGAAGAAGAACAGCGCAGACATTTTCAAATATCCTGCATGCTATTTACATCAGAGAAAACCTTTCCCCCCAATCAGGCATTATGAATTCACAAAGGAATGGTCAGTCCTGTCTTGTGACTGACATATTTCTTTCAAATATAGTTCCCTGAATGAAGTGCCAAAACTGGGTTGCTGGAATCAAACCCCACACCCGTGTTTTAGGGGCTTTCAAATTCAGATCCATATCCGATTCCAAAAGTTGCGATGCAGGGCTTGTTTACATGGACAGTTTGTGTGCGGAAAGCTGTAGTGTAAATATAGAGCATGCTAGTGTGGCGTGTACAAACTGGCCCAGCAGACCCTGCTGCCATGCACTAGAAGTTCTGTGGTGTGTTTTGATGTATAGCTGTTCCAAACAGGAATAGGTCAATGCACACTACCAAACTTTTAGTGCATCCCAGCAGGTTCCATAGGGGCAGTTAGTGTGTGGCTAGCTAGTGTGCTGTACATGCACGCCACAGCTTGTCGCGCACTATCTGACCATGTAGACAAGCCCTCAGGCTTGCCTCTGCAATAAGCCAGACACACTTGACTTTTGGGAAGGCTCAGATTCAGAAACATAAGAACGGCCATACTGGGTCAGACCAAAGGTCCATCTAGCCCAGTATCCTGTCTTCCGATAGTGGCCAATGCCAGGTGCTCCAGAGGGAATGAACAGAACAGGGAACCATTGAACGATCAATCCCCTGTGGCCCATTCCCAGCTTCTGGCAAATAGAGACTGGGGACACCATCCCTGCCCATCCTGACTAATAGTCATTGATGGACATATCCTCCATGAACTTATTTAGTTCTTTTTTTAACCCTGTTATAGTCTTGGCCTTCACAACATCCTCTGGCAGAGTTCCACAGATTGACTGTGCGTTGTATGAAGAAATACTTCCTTTTGTTTGTTTTAAATCTGCTGCCTATTAATTTCATTTGGTGACCCCTAGTTCTTGTATTATGAGTAAATAATACTTCCTTATTTACTTTCTCTACACCAGTCATGATTGTATAGACCTCTGTCGTATCCTCCCTTAGTTGTCTCTTTTCCAAGCCGAAAAGTCCCAGTTTTATTAATCTCTACCCATATGGAAGCTGTTCCATAACCCTAATCACTTTTGTTGCCCTTCTCTGTACCTTTTCCAATTCCAATATATGTTTTTTGAGATGTGGTGATTAGAACAGTACACAGTATTCAAGATATGGGCGTACCATGGATTTATATAGAGGCAATATGATATTTTCTATCTTATTATCCATCCCTTTCCTAATGATTCCCAACATTATGTTTGCTTTTTTGACTGCCGTTGCACATTGAATGGATGTTTCTAGAGAACTATTCACAGTGACTCCAAGATCTCTTTTGTGAGTGGTAACAGCTAATTTAGACTCCACCATTTTATATGTATAGTTGGGATTAGGTTTTCCAATTTGCATTATTTTGCATTTATCAACATTGGATTCCAACTTCACAACTCAGAGCCAGCTCAAACTGTAACGATATTTAGCATCAATCCCCTTCAAAAGCCCAAAATCTCCCCCTGGCCATCCAGCCTGGAATGGCCCATGGGAAAAGAGAGGCAGGGATAAGACTCTGCACTTTCCTCTTCACATGCCGAATTTTCACCCTCCGGGAAGTTTTGTGCAGAACCTAAAAACCCTGGCATGCATGGCCAGGGCTCCACTCACAGCTGCTGGGGAGAGGGAGTGACGAACAGGAGGGTCTGAAGCTCAAAGTGGGCGGGATGGTGTGCTTGAGAAAAGTTAAGGAAGCAGATACACTGGAGCTGGGTTCAGCTTATAGGACAAAGAGCCAGGAGGGGGACTGGAACCAGCAGCTAATGCCGGGCGTGGAGCAGGACTGCTGGGGCAGGTCAGGGACTCTGAAATACCAAAGCGGGAAGCACTTAACGACGAGCAGAGCCAGCAACTTGAGCAGCCCCAGCTTTTGTGAGAAGAAGACAGACCAAGGGCAAGTCATGCCTGACCAACCTGACTGCCTTCTATGATGAGCTAACTGGGGAAAGTGGTGGACGTGATATATCTTGACTTTAGCAAAGCTTTTGATACGGTCTCCCACAGTGTTCTTGCCAGCAAGTTAAAGAAGTATGGGCTGGATGAATGGACTGTAAGGTGGATAGAAAGCTGGCTAGATTGTCGGGCTCAACGAGTAGTGATCAATGGCTCCATGTCTAGTTGGCAGCCGGTATCAAGTGGAGTGCCCCAAAGGTTGGTGCTGGGGCCGGTTTTGTTCAATATCTTCATTAATAATCTGGAGGATGGTGTGGACTGCACCCTTAGCAAGTTTGCAGATGACACTAAATTGGGAGGAGTGGTTGATACGCTGGAGGGTAGCGATAGGATACAGAGGGACCTAGACAAATTAAAGGATTGGGCCAAAAGAAATATGATGAGGTTCAACAAGGACAAGTGCAGAATCCTGCACTTAGGACGGAAAGAATCCCATGCATTTCTACAGGCTGGGGACCGACTGGCTAAGCGGCAGTTCTGCAGAAAAGGACCTGAGGATTACAGGTATCAGAGGGGTAGCCGTGTTAGTCTGGATCTGTAGAAGCGACAAAGGGTCCTGTGGCACCTTATAGACTAACATAGGTATTGAAGCATAAGCTTTCGTGGGTGAATACCCACTTCTTTCGGATGCAAGCAGTGGATTACAGTGGATGAGAAGCTGGATATGAGTCAACAGTGTGCCCTTGTTGCCAAGAAGGCTAAGGACATATTGGGCTGCATTAGTAGGAGCATTGCCTGCAGATTAAGGGAAGTGATTATTCCCCTCTATTCAGCACTGGTGAGGCCACATCTGGAGTATTGCATCCAGTTTTGGGCTCCCCACTATAGAAAGGATGTGGACAAATTGGAGAGAGTCCAGTTGAGGGCAATGAAAATGATCAGGGGGCTGGGGCACATGACTTACAAGGGCAGGCTGAGGGAACTGGGCTTGTTTAGTCTGCAGAAGAGAAGAGTGGGCTGGGATTTGATAGCAGCCTTCAAATACCTGAAGGGGGGTTCCAAAGACGATGGAGCTCGGCTTTTCTCAGTGGTGGCAGATGATGAACAAGAAGCAATGGTCTCAAGTTGCAGTGGGGGAGGTCTAGGTTGGATATTAGGAAACACTATTTCACGAGGAGAGTGGTGAAGCACTGGAATGGGTTACCTAGGGAGGTGGTGGAATCTCCATCCTTAGAGGTTTTTAAGGCCTGGCTGAACAAAGCCCTGGCTGGGATGATTTAGCTGGGGTTGGTCCTGCTTTGAGCAGGGGGTTGGACTAGATGACCTCCTGAGGTCCCTTCCAACCCTGAGATTCTATGATTCTATGACTTGATGGGATTGAAGCAGTGGTGAGGTCAGTGAATACTGACAGGCCCTAGTGCCTGCTGCAGTCTCCCGGGAGTGTTGCAACTCTCTAGTCTTGAGAATGAGCCAGCCTGGGGGGAGGGGAAACAGCAGCAGCCTCCTTCTGATCATCCTCTTCTGTCTTTCTCCGACACAGCTCTTCCACTCTGGCAGCGTTTCCTTCTCTCCAGCAGCAGCCAGCTCTCCTGCTTCCGGTATGTTCAAGGGACCCCGGCTGAAGCAGCAGCTCACCGTGGCCTTCCTTTATCAAGGCACTTCAGCATTTGCCTAACTTTAAGCACTTGAGCAGTCTCGTTGACTTCAGCTACTCACATGCTTAAAGTTAGGTACATGCTTAAGAGCCTTGGCAAATTGGGGCCATTGGGAAAGCTAGTGTCTAGCAGCCTTCAAACTTTCCACTTCATGGTTTAGCCTTCTGGTCAAGTCACATTAAAGAGCCACCCCCTTCCAGAATATTATTAAAGTCCCCTTCCAAACTGTCCCCGGCAGTCTCCAAATAGGCTGCTCCTAGGGTGAACAGGTGTCTAGTTTTCAACCACAACACCCGAAAAGGGACCCTGACAGCTCTGGTCAGCACCGCCAACCGGGCCGTTGAAAGTCCAGTTGGCGGTGCTGTGGCGCTAAAGGCAGGCTAGCCCCTACCTGTCCTGGCTCCAGGCTGTGCCCCGGAACTGGCCAGCAGGTCCAGTCCCTAGGCAGGGGGCACCACAGGACTCCGCGTGCTGCCTCCACCCTGAGCACCGGCTCCGCACTCCCATTGGCCGGGAACCACGACCAATGGGAGCTGCGGGGGCAGTGCCTGCGGGCGAGAGCAGCGTGTGCAGAGCTGCCTGCAGCCTGTTGCACCTCCACCTAGGAGCTGGACCTGTTCTGCTGGCCGCTTCTGGGGCACAGCACATAGTCAGGACAGGCAGGAAGCCTGCCTTAGCATCCTCCTCCCTCCACTGCACTGTTGACCGGGAGCCACCTGAGGTAACCCCAAGCCCCAACCTCCTGCCCCAGCCGTGAGCCCCTCCCAAACTCAGAGCCCCCTCCTGCACCCCAAACCCCTCAGCCCCAGCCCCGAGCCTGCACCACCAGATGGAGCCTTCACCCCCTTGCACCCCAACCCCAGCCCAGAGCCCCCTCCTACACCCCACCCCAGAGCCCTCACCCGCTCCCACACACCAAACCCCTGCCCCAGCTCAGTGAAAGTGAGTGAGCGTGTGGCAGAGCGAGCCACCGAGGGAGGGGGAATGTAGTGAGCAGGAGGCATGGCTCAGGGAAGGGGTGGGGCTAGGGTTTTCGGTTTTGTGCAATTAGAAAGTTGGGAACCCTAGCTGCTCCTAGAGTACTCCTCCAGCAGTGGTTTGTAGGGGAACCTGGGCTCACCTTCTACACTGGGACTGAGTACAGGGACCCTCAACCCAGCAACTCAGGGCTTTACTCTCCCAGCCCTTACTGTTCTCGGGACTGCATCCTATACTGTTTATTACTGGCTCCTGCTCTTCCCCCTTGTATCAGGGAGTGTGACTACAAGTCCTCTCTCTGTTGCCAGCTCCCTGGTTTTCCAGAAGTCCCACCTGTTTCTGTCCAGGTGAGCTTTATTCCCAATTAAGCCTTGTTGCATCCTAGCTCCCTCCCCTCCAAGTGAAGCCTCTAGCTAACTGGCCTCTCTTGCCTATTTTGACAGAATACACCCATGTATTCACACCCTACAAACTATTGTAATAATCTTTGTACAAGGTACACCTTGTAAGATATCATTTGAAATCTCATAATTTGCCACTCAGTACTGTCCTAATAAAATATGTGTGGCAACAAATAATGTCAAGTTATAAGATTCCCCTCTAGGATGCTATTAACACATGTTCCAAACCCCACAGCCCCGCCCAGGCAGAAGTTGGTAAACAGGTCTGTTCCAATCAAAGGAATTTGGGCTTGCCTTACTTTGCATTTAAGCAGTAAACAGAGTCATCAAGCAGGAAGGGAAAACACCGGAAGCTCAAACAGGTGAAAAAAACCCAGCAAGGAACATCCTTCCACATAGATTCTTTGTCTCCTGGTTCTGAGTTGGACATTTTTTTCAAAAGGGGAACTGGAACTATGAAAAGGAGATAAAACACCCCAACGCCGCCTCTTCTCTCCTTCCACCCCCATTGCATTCTTTGCACTTGATAAGACAAAGGGGACAGGTTTTGGATTCTGGGGGAGGGGTTCGTGATCTGAAGAGTTTGGTCAGTAATCTTGCTGAAAGCATGTGGTGAGAGACTTTGCTTGAATCTAATACAGTTTGTTAAGTTAGGCACTAGAAAGTGTTTTATCTTTATTTTTCTTGTAACCATTTATAACTTTTATGCCTCATTATTTGCACTCACTTGCAATCTCTCTCTTTGTAGTTAATAAACTTCTTTCGTTGTTTTATCTAATCCAGTGTGTTTAAGTTAAAGTGACTGGATAACTCTATTTAGGATAACAGGCTAGTGTATATTATTCCCTTAAAGGAATAATGGACTTAATATACTTGGACTGTCCAGGAGAGCGCTGGGCAGTACAAGATATACATTTCTGAGGGGAAATCCAGGACTGGGACTTTGTTGGGGTCACCCTGCATTTAACCCAGGCTGGTGAGAGCCAGGTTGTGACTGGCAGGCTGCAGTTACACAAACACATCTGGGAGTGACCTGTGTGCTGGTGGTTGTTTGTAATCAGTCCAGTTTGGGAGCTACAGCAGCAAAGCATTGCATGGCCCCCCAGGTTACAGGGCAAGGGTGACACAGTCCCCTCCCCCCGACACCCTGGTCTGGATTGTACCCTGCTATGTCACAGTCATATTAATCCCTCCAGAGCTAGTGTGGGGTGAGCACCCCATCACAAGCCTCTATACTTAAATAGCTAATCCCATGTTTCATACATGAGGTGTTATTGGCCTCCTCTGTGTGCTGGTGGGGTGCATAAATGCCTCAATGTTACCACACCTTCTGCCCAGCAACAGGGTGAAGTAACACTGATCAGCCTGTGGGCACCCAAACAATGGAAACATGGCTCATTCCCATTGGGTGCTGTCCTTTCCGGGGATGTGAGAGACAAATCCCAAGTGGTGAAAGGGATTAAAACTGTCTAAATAAAGGCTGGACCCTGCAGTCTGTATTGTGGAGGGCATCTCAGCTTGGAAAAGGTCAAGCCACCCACTCTGATGACTTTAGAAACTGAAGGAGCTAAAATCCTTCTCCCCTGCAGAGAGGACAAATGCTCCATGGGTTCTGATTGTGTGGGCTGGGGCTGCAGGTTGGGTGTTCTAATGTCTTGAGATTTATTTATAAAAATGGGAACAATTACACTTACTACCAAAAATGTCTCTAATGTTAAAACACAAAATAAAATATAGTTGTTAACCTCAGATTTTTTTTCATGTAACTGACATTGAAATCCTTACTGGAAGTTCGTGATGTATTCGGTTCTTTTTATTCCCAGCATACAATGCCTTCTGGTCTGGTGTTGCCCCTTATAGGCAATGTACAGCTAGATTGCACTATAGTATGACCATTTATTGACCAGGTAAAACTTTTGGTGATGTACAACTATATTTACCAAAATTCACTTGTAATGGTGTGGGACTCACCCCTGCGGCACCTCCTGCTAGTTGTCCAGGGAATTAGCTCTTTTTCTGAGCCCGGAGCACCCTCTACAGGTCGATGTCTCACTTGCCACTGGCCCCCTGTGTCTCTCCCAGACCCCGGTGCCCCTTTGACTGGGGTGCTGCCCTCTGGCAGTACCCCCTCAGTCACTGGGTCTCCCCTCCCAGGGGAACCCATCCACACTCTATCCTCACCTTGCCTCAGCCTATGGGCGACTGACAGTCATCATCAAGCCCCCATTCCCTAGGACAGACTGCAGTTTGTAATAGCCAGTCATCATAGACAAGGGAGGTTTGAGCCTGCTGCCTTTACCTAGCCCCAGTACCTCTGTGGGTCTTGGACAAGGCCCTGCAGCCTGGGGAGTTGCCGGCCTGGAGCTCCCCAGCTCCTCTGGCCTTCCCCAGCCCTGCTTCACTCCAGTACCCTTAGGCTCCCCAGGCAGCTAAGCTCATCTCCCTCCACAGCTAGAGGGAAATTGCCCTAGGTCCAACTAGCAGCCCTTTTATACGGGCCTGCTGCAGCCTGATTGGGGCGTGGCCCAGTTGCAGCTGCTTTCCCAATCAGCCATCCTAGCCGCAGCCCTCTCCCAGGGCTGATTTCAAGCCCTTGAGGCCTGGGTGGGGTGCTCACCTGCTACACCACTACTGAGTCATAGTAAGCTTTATTTTACTTTCTCTAGCAAGGTTGCAATGTAGGTCAAATGTGAAAGTTACTGTATTGCTGATGTGTAATATAAATCTGATCAACTTCTTAAGACCTCACTAGAAAATTATGTTCATTGTTACAATTAAATAGAACTTCTTCAAAATACTTGGGAATCATGCATAGGAACATCTACACAGGAGGACCCAGAAGATAGCCATATGTTTAATAGCATAACACATAAAACAGTCAATAGAGCCTGCACCTTGATCTAGAGCCTGACTGAAGTCAATGGCAAAGCTCACATTGATTTCAAAGAGCTATTCAGAGGGGTAAACCACTTCATCAACTCTGAGCGACCACAACCCACCACAGAACCCAGCACCAAGTGCTACGAAGGACTATGATCAGACTGCACTAAAGATCATGCAGACTTGTGAAGGCTTCACAAACAACCTGGATTTGTCTCATTGGCACACACCAACCCAAAGCCCACCTGCATTCTCAGAGTGCAGTGCATTCACTCCTCAAGAAGTTCTGGACATGCTAAGAGAGTCTTGACTAAAGATCTGTGAATCTTATCCATGCCTTCCAGGCTTGTGAAAAAGTCACAACTCATGAGCCAGGGCCGATGCTTCCACTAGGCGACCCTAGGCGGTCGCCTAGGGCGGCAGGATTTGGGGGGCGGCATTTTGGCGGCGACTCATTTCCCAGTGGCGATTCGGCGGCAAGAAAAGCAGCTGCCGAAATGCTGCCGAGAACGCAGCTTCAGAGGAGCTGCTGCCGAAGCGCCGCCGATTACAGCGGAGGAGCGCTGCCACAAAGGCGGCAAAAAGCCGGCGCTGCTACTGTCCTGAGCTATATGTGCATGCACACTCCTGCACCTGCCTTCTGTCCCGCCGGATACACATGCCTTGTGCTTGTACACACCCACACACCCTACCTGCTGTCTACATCCCACCCACCACCCTTGCTGTCCACAGGCATAGACATAAACACACCTGCTGTCTGGATACACATACACACAACTCCCCAACCCCCAAACCCTGTTGTATATGCTCAGAGAAACTCAGATCTGCTGTCTGCACACACTCTCCCATACCTGTTTTCTATGCAAACAGACACACCTCCTACCTGCACACACATGCCCCTACCTGCTGCCTACACACACAAAGTTGCCCTCACATTCAATTACAGACAACTGTGCACCCCTGCACATTAGCACATATTTTTTCACAGTCATGCATACTCACTCTCAGACCTCACAAGATAGCATTTCACTGGAAGACAGTGTTGTAGCCATGTCAGTCCCAGGATATTAGAAAGACAAAGTGGGTGAGATAACATCTTTCATTCTCACCTTTTCTCTCTTTTCCTGGAATAGTTATTGGCACTGGGAACCATACGCCCTTACATGAGGTTATATAAGGGAGTGCTGGCATTAAAAAGATGATTGTTGCCAGTTTCTCAGGACAGGTCGAGAGCTCAAGATGTGTGGGAATAGCACTCCCACACTACAAATAAAATGGCCCAGAGAGTGGTCTCTTGATTACAGGAACATACCTACAGTACAAGAGGTGAGATACCAAAGCCAAAGTTATTAAATCTGCCACTTGTACGCAGACTTTGCTCCACCCCCAGGAAGGAATTCCTGCTCCCTGAGTAACTGGACTAGACTCTCCTTTCTTTGTACTGTATGTGAAGGCAGGTGAGGGGCAGGCTTCTAGCTCGCAACTTTCAGGGCTCAATCCTGCATTATTTGTACATCCAAGTCTCCCATTGACTTTAGCAAGATTTGGGGGTGCTTGTAGAACGCAGTCCTGTATTTTGTAAACTTTGAACTGTAAGATTTCTACCTTCATTTGGCTTCTAGACAAAAATCTAGCTCATAGTCCTAAAATAAAGACTCTCTGCCTGCCTTCCTATTTTATATACTCTTTTTTCCATGCAAGCAAAAGACAGCCAGGAAGAAAATATTAAAAAATAAACACTGTTAGAGTGATGATAATGTAAAAGAAAATACTACATAAAAAGGTAGACCTAGTCATGTAAAACCAAAGGGCTGTCTACACAACATTAATGACCACGGCTGCTGCTACTTAGCAGTAATTACAATTTCAAGCATGCCAACGGCACTTAAGACTCAGAAAGAAAGGGTTAATAGCCGCAAAAGAGTTACTCATTCCATAGAAAGTTCCATGTGCTACATTCAGATCTGGTGGAAGGTGGTCAGTCTAGATCGAACTGCTTATCCCAGCTGGAGGCTGTTTCTATATTCATCATCCTTGTCCATATTATAGTTCAATTCCTCACCATTATTGATTCTTTGTATTCCTGTAGCACCTAGGAGCCCTAGTCATGGACCAGTGCCCCTTTGTGCTAGCCCCTATATAATCTCAGAACAAAAAGATAGCTTGTAACTCTTTTGGACAGAGACTCAGTAAGGGAGATGCCTGACAATGTTGATTCTACGACATAAACATTGATCCAGTCCAGTCCTTAAGGTCGAGACAATCTGATTACGTGAACCACCCTGCATTACATTTGTTGTATTGTCCTCATCAATATTAATTAAGGAAGCTTAAGATAATTAATTAGTTCAAATTGTCAAGAGTCAAACATGATTTTGCATTCAATAGTCCATCAGTCTCAGATATTTCTGAACCAGTCTTTGTTCCAAGCTTAAGGCATAGGATGATATTTTTTCCATAGTATTTCATAGGATAATGGAAAATATGGAAGTAAAACGCTTGGGACTCTCTGTATTCATCTATGAGTAACGCCCAGAATGATAACAAAGACGTAGTCAAGGGTTGGTTATAATATCTCTTAAGTGTAGCTGCATTGTCTTCTTGCTACAGTTAATCAAAGGACATAAGAATATTTTCAAAGTAATAGTCATTTTGTACACCTTTTATGGACCAAGGTTTTGATTTTTATTTGCAGGCTGAAACTGAGTTGTGCCCCCTCCCCAACAAAACAAAACAAAACAAAACAAAAAAGTGTTTTAGATTTAGGCACTTTGATGCAGGCAGTTTGATTTTAGTAATATACAGTAATTGTTTTTAGCGGAGGAGGCTAAAGAATGCAATCTAACAGGATCAATCACATCCTGTTCAGTGATCTGGCTTGTGAATACTTGTTGCTGGCTAGTGGTCATATTGCTATTCGCTCATCACATGTCATGATGCTGCATAGCCACAGACTTTCCAGGTCTGAAGGGCAGGACTCCCTATTTCTTGAAGAAAATGTAACTTACTAATACTAATCCTAGGCTTTTAGTTTTTCTGCAAAAAAAATGTTTGGCAGCTTGATCCATGCTTTGATTTAACAGAGTTTAGAGTATGCAGAAAAAATTATAAAGGGTAGCATAATCTTGGTGTGACGGGTTGGTATCACAGAAACCTCCTTGGGGCTGCCACCTGCTCTGCCAAGACTACTCCTGCCCCTGCTTCCCTGCCTTTTCCAGCTTGGGACTCCAGAATCCTGTCTGGTTTGAGCCAGACCCGGTAGCCTGCTGCAAACCCAAACCCAGGTCTGAGGCACGTCCCCTAACAGCTGTAGGCTTGCCTGGAAGTAGCTTCGGAAGTGCTCTTGCCTTTGACACCCAGGTGCCTAACTCCCAATGGGGTTCAAACCTTGAATAAATCCATTTTACCCTGTATAAGCTTTACCCTGTATAAACTCATAAATAGTTCGCCCTGAACTGCCGCAACCGATAGCCTGAAAACGACATTAGAAGGCAGCATTTCACAACTTTAAATGAGCATGTTCCTTAATTGATCAGCAACATAAGAATGAAACAACATTAACTGAGACGACTTTAAGTGAGGAGTTACTGTATCTAAATTATTTCTATTATTATTATTTAATGCAGTAGTTCTCAGCTATGGGTATTTTTACCATTGGGGGTATGCAGAGGTCTTCCAGAGGATACTTAACTCATCTAGATCACTTTTTCTCAACCTGAGGGTCGTGACCCCCAGAGGGGTTGCAGGACGGGTTGGGGGTGCGTTGCAAGTGCAGGCTGGCATTAGAAAGTGGCAAGCAGGGCAATTGCCCAGGGCCCCATGCCACATGGGGCCCCGCAAAGCTAAGTTACATGTTTCAGCCCCAGGAGATGGTGCTCAGCTTCAGCCTCCTGAAAGGGGTACGGAAGTCAGGAAAGGTGAGAACCATTAATTTAATGCATCAGCTGTGACAGTGCCTAAGTCCCCATTGTACTAGATCAGGGGTTGGCAAACTACAGCCTGTGGGCCACATCGGCATGGAAGCAGTGATATGACCCCCCTCTGGCTCCTACGCGTAGGGGCAGCCAGGGGGCTCCGCTCTGCACATTGTCCCTTCCCTAAGCGCTGCCCTCGCAGCTCCCATTGGCCAGGAACCGCAGCCAATGGGAGCTGCAGGGGTGGTGCCTGTGGACGGGGCAGCGTGCAGAGTCACCTTGCTACGCCTCTGTGTAGGAGCCAGAGAAGGGACATGCCACTACTTCCGCGAGCTGCTTGAAGTAAGCACTGCCCGGAGCCTGCATCCCTGAGCCTCTCCCTGCACCCCCAACCCCCTGCCCCAGCCCTGATCCCCCTCCTGCCCTCCAAAACCCTTGATCCCAGCCTGGAGCACCCTCCTGTACCCCAAGCGCCTCATCCCCAGCCTCACCCCAGAGCCCACACCCCCAGCCGGAGCCTGCACCCCTTCCCACACCCCAACCCCCTGCCTCAGCCCATATCCCCCTCCCACCCTCCAAACTCCTCGGTCCCAGGCCGGAGCACCCTCCTACACCCCAAACTCCTTATTCCCAGCCCCACCCCAGAGCTCCCATCCCCAGCTGGAGCCCTCACCCCCCCACTCGCACCCCACTCCTCCACCCCAGCCCGGAGCCCCCTCCTTGACCCTGAACTCCTCATTTATGGCCCCACCTCAAAGCTCACACCCCCAATCAGATTCATCACCCCCTCCCACACCCCAACCCCAATGTTGTGAGCATTCGTGGCCCGCCATACAATTTCTATTCCCAGATGTGGCCCTCGGGCCAAAGAGTTTGCCCACCCCTGTGCTAGATGCTGTACATACACAGCCCAAAAGGGCAATCCCGTCCCTACCCCAAAGAGATCACCACCAATGCTTTGTCACAAAAAGATGAATGATGGCCCAGCAGAGTTGTGTTCAGCCAAGGTTCAACAAATCATCGCTTCATATTGACAACCTATCCCATGACCACCCAACCTTGGCCTTTCATTTTGGCAGGGAAAAATCACACTGGGCCAGTTCTCTTCATTCTCTCTGCTCTTTTTCTGCTCATGCTGGTGAGTAAATACTTATTTGCTTTGAAAGCTTCCAGTACGCAGTCCTGCTGGAGTCAGTTTGATCCTTGTTTTCATTGTAGGATGTATGTGAGAGATGTAACACTTGGAGAACTGGTAAGGGCATGTGGTTTATTTCACCATTATTGTTTATTTGTGATTGCAGTTCAACCCTGAACCCCAACCCAGGCTGAGTGCCCCATTGTGTCAGGGACCGTACAACCACACAGTGAAAGACAGTCCCTGCTGTAAATTGTTTACAATCTAATTAGATATGACAAAGAAAGCATTATCCCAATTTGTTGGGAACTGAGGCCCAAAGAGATTAAGTGACTTGTCCAAGGTTACACAGGAAGTCTGCAGCACAGCTGGGAATCTAATTTCCTGACACCTAATTCACTACTGTGATACAGCATGGCCAGAAGGCAGCAGGAGAGTGATCTAGGATGAGGAGAAGCCTTATTCCCTGTAGATTAATTAAAAGCACCTGAAACCAATTGGAGCACCTGAAGCCAGTCACCTGATAAAATCCCCCTGCTTCAATCAGCCAGGGGAGGAGTTGGAGCAGAGTGAGGAGGAGTTGGAGCAGTTTGGAGGAGCTAAAGGAGAGTGGTTTGGTGGTGGAGCAGAGAGCAGTTTGGAGGAGTTGAATCAGAGTGGTTTGGTGGTGGAGCAGAGAGCAGTTTGGAGGAGTGAAGCAGAGTGGATTGGTGGTGGAACAAAGAGCAGTTCGGAGGAAAGCGGAGGAGAGTTTGAGAAGTGCTGCAGCGGGCTAAGAAGACCAAGATCCTAGGTAAAGGGACACCTGGCTTGTGCAGAGGGAAGGCAGGAAGCCCCACAAGCTGAAGGTCAGGAGAGGGAAGTAGCCCAGGGGAAAGAAGCACTGGTACAAGTGGTTCACCTGCTATCATAGGGCCCCTGGGCTGGGATCCGGAGTAGAGGGCGGGCCCGGGTCCCTCCCTCTCCACTCCCCTTCCCTGGGATACTAGTAGGATAGCTGTTACCCCAGTTCAGGGGCAAGAAATGGCACCTGAAACTCCCCCACAAGAAGAGAAAGTGTGGAACCCATCATAGTAGTGCCGGCCATTTGCCACACTACCTTAACCTCCCCTAGCTCACAAACTCCTCTCACATAGCCTGATGATATAGAGATCTAGATCTTTATCTCATTTCTTTGCTATCCTGTTACCAAGTTGTGATCACACTGAGCCATGAATGTGACAACTAGGAGAGATTCCTCTAACATGCTTTATTTGGGGCTATCCTTGAATACCACTGTGATGGCAGCTTTCAGAGAATGCAGAAGAACCACTGCTGAAGGGCTTGTTTCTCTGAGTCAGCAATGCCTGTCCTAGTTACTAATGAACTCCACCATCTTCCTTTTAGAACAGCCCTAAACACTCTGAGCCCAATCCACCAAAGGGGAGAGTTTCTTGTGCTGTGTCCCATAGCAGCAATTGAGATTAGCAGGGCTGGAATTTCTGGCTACTTTGAGAAGTGAGGAATCAAAGCATTCCTGAATGGTTCATGGCTCTCAGATTAATACACTGGGTTACGGCACAGGTCTTTTCCTTCTGTTTCCTTCCTGTATTCATACCATTGGATTGTTGCAGGGCCACCCAGAGGATTCAGGGGACCTGGGGGAAAGCAGGATTCAGGGGCCCCTCCACCGAAACGCCACCCAATAAGGCGGCGGCAGCGATCAAATGCCGAAGTGCCGTCGGAACGCTGGACGTTGCGGGGCCCCACCGGGATTCTCGTGGGGGCCTGGGGCAAATTGCCCCACTTGCCCCCCTCTCTGGGCGGCCCTGGATTGTTGGGGTTAGCTGATGAGACTGTGTGAGTGAGGGGGGGCGGGATAGGAATTTACAGTCTTCTGGGTTTTGCTCCTGCTCAGAGATATATTGAGGCTTTGTGACCTGACATGGTAATCATCATATAGTAGCTCTTGTTTGTTTACGTACCTACAAGTCTTCTTGGCATAGGCTCCTAGAAAAGGTGTTACCTAACCAGGGTACAAGAGGGTGTGGTGTTGTCTTTGAACGCCCACCTTTCTTCAAACTGCCTAAAACATCCAGGGCCACCGGAAGAAATGCCCAAGGTTCTCAGTGAGATCATTAACTGGAGCCAAACCTCAGCAGGGGATTTCCTGCTCACCTCCTGGCTCCACAAACAGTTTGATGTTCCCACAGTAAGCAATTCTTTGTTCTTCACTGCAGAGTGGGCGTGAGAGAGAGCAGCCTTCGGAGTGCAGTTACATCCTCTATTACAGTTGCTCCCACTTCCTTTTTTTAGGAAACATCTCACACTCCCATACTTTGGGGCAGAGACTGGCCTTTGTGCTTTTTGCTGTCCCCATGAAAATTCACCCAAATGTAGTCAATTTATAAGCCTTCGAAAAATCTAAGTCCACACATGCTTAGTACAGACTTCTTAGATTTTAGCAGCTAATTTCCCCCAAAAGATTTAATCTGCAATGGCCATGCACCAGCCTGAGGCTGAGCAGGACTTTCCTTTCAATTGCAGCTTTGGGCTATTCTGTACCGTGCTAGGCTGGGTCCATGCAGCCGAACTGAGAGCAGGGAGCATCTCTCTCCCAGGTTCTCATTGACCTCCTGCAGGGTTCAGGTAGCTTGAAGGAAGAAGCTGCCTGATTTGAATGGAGAGAGGACAAAAGCCAGAACTGCTTGGGGGAAAGAGATTGCAAAAAGGGAGGTGGGTAGCACACAGGAATGGAGACTGGAGGTTGGCTGCAGGGAAGAGGAAAACCAGGACTGGGAATGGTGGCATGGAGAGAGAAACTAGGAAAGAAGAGTGGGGAGAAAGGGGGAGGGCATGGGGAGACTAGGACTTGCCAGGAGAGGAGAAGCCAGGGCTGGGACAGGGACTGTTAGAAAGAGATGGAACAGAAGGGACCAAGCTTGGAGAGTATTGGGCAGAAGTGTCCATGCCCAGTAGAACACCTTCCACTCCACAGCTGGAATAGAACCCATGACCTAGAGTCTCATCCTTCCTCTGCTGTCAGCAGATATCCGTGAAACCCACTGATAGGGTGTCCCATGCCCCTGTAGTGTTGGTCTACATACAGGGCAACAACCTGCTACTGCTATCAATTACTTCTTGATCTCAAGTGGCAGAGGTCTGGAGGTGTGGTATATCTAGAGGTTCCAACGCTGCTGTTGACCATTGTGGATGTCAATATGAGGCTACAGAATACAATTTCTGTTTTTTTCAGTTTACTTTTTTAAACACACACACACACACACACACACACACACACACACACACACACACACACACACACACACACACACACACACACACAGTTACTTGCAAAGTCAAGCACTCAAAAGTTAGGAAATTCCAGAATTAACGTTGCCAAACAAGATGGTCACACAGGTGTGAATGAGGATCGTTAACTTAAGGGAAATAGATTCAATTAAGGTAATGGCCGAGCCATTCCAAGTCCTTATTTAATCCGGAGGTAATGCAACCTAGTTTGCATATCAATTCGAGTTCAACAGTTTCTCTTTGAAGTCTGCTTTTGGAGTTAATCTGTCGCAACACTGCTACCCTCAAGTCTGTCACCGAGTGATTAGGGAGGTTGAAGTGTTCTCCTACTGGTTTTTGAATGTTATGATTCCTGATGTCAGATTTATGTCCATTTTTTCTTTTGCGTAGAGACTGTCCAGTTTGGCCAATGTACATGGCAGAGGGGCATTGCTGGCACACGATGGCATATATCACATTGGTAGATGTGCAGGTGAATGAGCCCCTGATGGCGTGGCGGATGTGATTAGGCCCTGTGATGGTATCACTTGAATCGATATGTGGACAGAGTTGGCATCGGGCTTTGTTGCAAGGATAGGTTCCTGGGTTAGTGTTTTTGTTGTATGGTGTGTGGTTGCTGGTGAGTATTTGCTTCAGGTTGCGGGGCTGTCTGTAAGCAAGGATTGGTCTGTCCTCCAAGATCTGTGAGAGTGAGGGATCATCTTTTAGGATAGGTTGTAGATCTTTGATGATGCGCTGGAGAGGTTTTAGTTGGGGGCTAAAGGTGACGGCTAGTGGTGTTCTGTTATTTTCTTTTTTGGGCCTGTCTTGTAGTAGGTGACTCCTGGGTACTCTTTTGGCCGTGTCAATCTGTTTTTTCACTTCAGCAGGTGGGTATTGTAGTTGTAAGAATGCTTGATAGAGATCTTGTAGGTGTTTGTCTCTGTCTGAGGGATTGGAGCAAATGCGGTTGTATCTTAGAGCTTGGCTGTAAACAATGGATCGTGTGGTGTGTCCAGGATGGAAGCTGGAAGCATGTAGGTAAGATACTGTTATACAAAGGGAAGGATAAAGGCCAATGCTTTCAAAAGGGGGCAGTGAATTTTGGTATCTCAGTCTCTAGGTGTCTAGCTTGAAACACCTTGGGCCAGATTTTAAAAAATGAGCTCAGCACTCAATGTGGACCCAACATGCTGAGCACTTTTGAAATCTGGCCCTTCCTGCATATGTAGCTGGGTACCAAGGAAGGGATTACAGTCTGTGCCTGCTGAATCTGCTGCTGTTTCCAACTCAGGCTCTATGCCTCAAGATCCATAAGGGAATTAATCTTGAACTGAATAACCCCATCGTTGACTGCTGCTTGCCAGCATGATTCATCTGTGGCTGATGATTCCCAGCTGTTGACATCAATGCTGCACTGCCTCAATTTATGCTTCAGTGTGTCCCTGAAGTGTTTCTTGTGGCTGCTGCACATGCAGTGAGAGGCAGGTGGGGGGGTCATGCGGGGTCAGGCCTCTTCCCCTGATTTGCTTCTTGGCTTGTACTGTGCATGCTCACACAGATTGAGCATGCTCAGTAACACTACTGAAGCCGACTGCCCTCACTCTGTCCCCTCTCCCCCACTATCGGCAGGCACAGGTCATCTCTGCATGCGGTTACTCACATTCAGTTAGACATATAGTGACTGCTTAGGCACTTTGGCTTTTGGCCAAGATAGCAGAAGTGTGTAACAGCCTTCAGCTGTGTGCTCCTGCGGCTGTCTTTTGGTTTTGTGTAGGGCTTCCCTGGTGCACGTTGATACATGACATCTGTCTTTTTGAGATTGTCAGCCTATACCTTTCTGCAGACTCTGCAAATCTGTCTGTAATCATTTGTATCTCTTCTTGAGGTATGTGCCTCTAGACCACAGTCATTGGCATACAGCAGCTCATGAACAATTGCTTCAAAGATCTTAATGGAAGACTGCAGCCTAAAGGGTTGAATAATTTTCCAGAGGATCAGAAACATATCCTGATACCTGCATTCAGGTCTCTTGTAGCAGCATTGAACATTGCTGCATAGAAGAGAGCCCTGCTTTATACCATTCATGACAGGAAATGTCAGACAGAACACCGTCTACACACACTCATTCCATCATGAAATAGCCTCAGAATGTTGGTTGTTCTGAAAATTTCACCAAATTTACAAAATAGTTGCCAAAGTCCAGGTCTACTGACAGCGTCGAATGCTTTATCCAGGTCGATGTCCGTGTAAAAGTCCTATTGTTCTCCTGCATCTGACAAGCTACAAATGTGTCTGACATTCCTTGTGTTCACCTGAAACCGCATTGTGCCTTTGATAGCATGCAACTGGCAATGTTGCAAAGCAGACAATCAAAGGATACTCTGGCCAGAACCTTTCCAGCCATGGAGAGTAATGAGATACCGTGACAGTTGCCACAGTCAGACATACCACCATTGTCACCATATACAAAAAGAAAGGGCAAATCTTTGAAGGCTTGCAGTGCAATTTCAGTACTCCATATATTGAGACAGAGTCCATGCAGTTGCCTCAGCAAAGTCTTAATTCCATTCTTGAATATGTCTGTGGGAATGCCATGTGATCTTGGGGCCCTGCCATTCTTCATCTCACTGATTGCAGTGCTGACTTTGTCAAGGGACGGGGCTGCGTTCATTTTGTCATTACATGTTGGATGACCCACTACTCTTATTTGTGACTCATCTGAAATGTTGGACAGTGTGTTCCAAAGGTCACTGAAATGATCCCCACCTCTGAAGGATTTATCCTTTGTCAATAATCAGTGCTAGGCCATCCACACTTTCAAAAGGCACCGTACGTGTGTGTGTAGGACCATATACATCTTTCAAAGCAGCATACAAATTTTTGGTCTCATGACAGTCGGCATAGCCCTGGATTTCATTTGCCTTGGCATTCCACCATTGATCCTGCATGTTTCTTAGCTTAGATTGGATGTCATGACACAGATTCCTGCATGTTGTTACAGTGCCTACAGGGATATTGGTAGCAAGAATTTGATGGTGCCGCTCATGTTTTTTTGGTGAGCAGCTGTTGGATTTCGGGGTCATTCTAATCAAACCATCTTGGTGATGTCGTTTTACTGTATCAAGGTGGCAAGAGCATCTTCAGATACAGTATCACGAAGAGTCGCCCACTCACTATTTACATTGGCAGTAGTCGGCTCAGAAAAAGCTACTGTGATTTTGTTGCAGAGAGGTGCCCATGTAGCTTCATCTTCTAATCACGTCACAGTGAGCCATCTGATGGATTTAGATGATGATTTGCAATGTTCTGGTCATCTTACCAATAAGTATGGCGCGGATCATGCGATAGTCTGTCTAGCAGTCTTCCCCATGCATTGCTGCAGTGATTTATATAGTCTGTAGATCTTGCTGCTGGATTATGAGGTAGTCAAAAAATGCCTTGTTTCAGGGCATACATGGGGGCATTCATGACATTTTATCTTTGTCTGGTAAGTGGAAAAAGGTATTCATGATCACCAGTTGCCACCTAATACATTGAGTAGCAGAGTTTCATTGCGATTCTCTTTCCCAGTCCCATGCTGTCCAAGGGTGTGCCACCAGGTTGCCACATTATTTCCAACCCATGTACTGAATTTCCCCATACTGTTTATGCAGATGCAATGAGTGTGTCTAAGTCATCACCGTAGAACTTTTCTTTCTCATCATTGGCATTTGTCATGGTGGAAGCATAAGTGCTGATAATGACAGCGTACCGCTTTTGTTTCAGCAGCAACTAGACTTCTGAGCTTGGCAGCAATGAAGTTGCTAATGGCAAAGCCAACAACCAACTGTCAGGGTTCTGTGGATGGGCAACCTTGCCTGAAGAACCTGTACCCTGAACCAATCTCTGTGAGTTGTTCTTCATCAGCAAGGCTGATTTCACTCACTGTGGCAATGCTGACCCTATACCCAGCCAGTTCTCTTGCAACAAGTGCTGTGCCTCTCAGGTCGGCTGGTGGTAGGGTTATCTCAGAGTCCTAACATTCCACAAAGTGGTTATGGGTTTGCTCATTATCCAACCGTATAGGTGCATGACCTTCCAGATACGGAGGTTCTATGGAAGCAGACAATTTTTAGGGCACCTTTTCTAGTCCCTTCCCCGTACGGGGTGAGCAGTATAATCCTGCATAAGGCTGCTCAGACACCCAAGATGTTGCTGAATGGTGCTGCTACTTCCAGGTACAATACCAAGTGAACCATATCATGGTTTGCGACAACGACTACCAGCATCACCATACCTGGCAGAGGTTAGGGTGCAGTTTATGGTCATTGATATGGAACCATTCCATGCACCCTCTGTTATGCCTGCATCAGCCGGCCATGCTGGTATAGTGTGTAGGACTCTCATCTACCATAGAAATAGTTAAGGTCTTTGCTACCAATCCAGTAGCTGGGGTCATGGGTTAGTGAATGTCAGGTCATATTCCACATGCCAATGGCCCTGTGCATTACACCTCTGGGAACCCAGGCTGCTTTGAGATCCCTTGTAGAATTAGCCTGAACATGTAAGGGCCCAGCTACTGGTTGGTACCACTCAGAGGTACTGCAAGGGTCTTGCCAGTAGAGAGGCTATAATCCTACAGGGAGGACTTCTACACTCAGCCTCCTTTTCACCTAAATGAGACCAGCTGGCAACCAGCAATGATTGTAGTAGAATCACTACATTGATCACCGGCCTTAGATGTTTCACCTGTGTCATGGAACTAACCAACAGAATTGCTACATACTGATAAGTCCTTGAGTAGCTCATGTAACTATATCAGTACATGGTGCAGAATTAAACTCCAGTAGCTATGCCTATCTCTTTAATGTTCTTGTATAGCCCTCATCATTAGAGTCTCTCTCATTAGGCACTATCTAGGGAATACTGCTAGCCCCATTTTACAGATAAGAACCAAGACACACAGAGACTTAGTAGTGACTTGCCAAAGGTCACACAGGATGTATGCATGGCACAGCAAGAACTGAACCCAGGTCTCCAGAATCCCAGTCCCCATCTTTAGCTGTAAGGCCATCTTCCTCCTGTACCCTTGGGTCTTACAATCATAGAATGGGACCAAACAGAATATAAAACAAAGCCTCTGCATAGAAATTGTACAGATATGAAGGGAAATATCCTACAAAGATTCCTGTTGTTGAGTGTGTAGTAAGGAAGGAGAGGATTCAGCTAGCTATGAGGAAACTGCCTCTGTCTGCTACAGAGACTCATGGAGCTGCTCCTGAAATAGCAGGTGGTTCTTTTAGCTTAAACAGCAGAGGCAAACACACTCATTTGGAGATCTAGGGAAGAGCTGCATGTGCCTGCAGAGAGATGGTATGCAGTGTAGTTGGAGGTGTCGATCCCTGGATATTAGAGAGACAAGGTGGGGGAGGGAATATCTTTTACTGGACCAACTTCTGTTGGTGAGAGAGACAGAGCTCTGGGTGGTTTAAAAGCTTGTCTCTCTCTGTACCAACAGAAGTTGGTCCAGTAAAAGATATTCCCTCACCCCCCTTGCCTCTGCACAGAGATTGATCATTCCTGCTGAAAGGCTCGGGGTGAAGGAAGTATCCTTTTGCTGGCTTTTCCAAACCAGTGTTTCTTTGTCTGCATATTGTTCATGACAAAGGCCTGCCTTTATCACATGGTTTTGGTTTTCTCTCGTACACCCTAAGAGCAGCTTTGCTGCAGTAAATTAGCAAAAAAATAAGCAAAAAACAGCAAATTAGCAGCCTCAGCAAGACGCTCTCCTTGATCCCCTTTCGGAGCCTGTCAAGAAAGGGTTTGCCCCGTTCCGCCTCTCACTACCATATGGCTTCTCTGAAACTTGTATTTGAGAAGCAGTGGCCACTATAGACCCATAAGTGGTCAGCCCCTTCTGGTTGTGGAAGTCTGTGACTGAACCTGAGACCACTGGATCAAAACCGAGAGGGAGCGGTCAGGAACAAAATATAGGCACCTACTGCATCTTAGTCAAAATGAAAGCAGTTTCTCTATGTGCAATGCCAATATCTTAACTTTATTCAGCGTTAAGTATGGAAAGTGCCCCAAATATTTAAATACTGTGCAGTGTAATGGAGTGTATGATAATCTCCAAAGATCACAGAGAGAAGAAATATAAAATGAGATTAAAATTGAAAACTAGTAAAAATTGACAACTTTAAGCCATTTCACTTATTGTAACTTGTACAGAACTCTGCTTTAAAAAAGGACTAATAGAGGATATGGTCCTGAACCAACATGCTTGAATGATGGGACTTCTAAGTGGGACAACTGTCCTTTCCCTCCTCATCAAGCTTTGTGGCTCAGACCCATGACTAAATGTAAATATTAAGGCTTAAATACTCCTACATTATATTTAAATTAGTTTGCTGTATAGCATATTGGGTGTGAAGCAGGTTGCTGTCTTCTAGAGTAGTGCCTCTAAGGTCAGAGCCATTTTGTGCCAGAAGGGATGACTCCTCTTTGTTTTCATCTCAAAGCCTTGATGAAGCCTGATTTTTAGGATGCTGGACAGCTTGACATGTCAGTGAGTCCCACCAATTTTCTCACCCCTGAAAAGGGAGATTCCTTCTTTCTCCTTTCTCCAGAGAAGTGCTGAGAGCAGCTTTACCGACCAACTCAACAATCATGCTTTAGGGCATAAGATAGCCTCTAGGGTTAGAGATAAGCTTTCCCTATGGGCAGTTTGCTCCACAGTTGTCCTCCACGTAGTTTATGTACCTCTTTCTGAAACATCTGGTGCTGGCTGCTGTCAGAAACAGGATACAGAGCAGATGTGTCACTAGTCTAACAGTCTGGAAACCCCTATGTTTCTAACAGTCAAATGAGACACTATTAAAAAAAGAAGAATTAGATATAAACCAAGCATTGAAATTTACGGGGCCAGATCCAAAGGTGTTATAAATTGGCATCAACTTCAATGGAGCAAACTGGATTTACCAGCAAAGGAGAGGACCTCCCCATCTTGTTGAGGAACAGAACGCCGAAAGCCACGTTAGCTGTCTGTAATTCACAATTCCTAATCAAATAAAGGCTAGTGGTGGCGGGACTGATTAAGTTATAGAAGAAACTCAGAATTTATGTTCTCCCAAAAGTCTGCCTTGCCCACAGATCTTTTATATTGAGACCCATCTCTTTGTTCTTTCCAAAGGCTCTCCAACCCCCTGTTGACTATAGACATTAGGTCCAATGAAAGTCTGTCCAGGCGTGTGGAGGTCTGTCCTTTCTAGCTGTCCTGGCATTCACATCAGACTCACCCCTGTGGGATCAAAGTTCCCTTTTTATGAGCTGTTGGGCTGAAAGGCAGAATTACAATTTAGTCATGTCTACACTATGGGCGCTACAGCAGCATAGTTGTGGCACCATAGCTATGCCACTGTAAACCCATAGTGTAGACACAGAAAGAAGGGGTTCTCTTGTCACTGTAGGAACTCTACCTGCCCAAGTGATGGTAGTTAGGTCTATGGAAGCATTTTTCCATTGACCTTGCTGCATCTACACCAGGCATTAGGTCAGTACATCTATGGAGCTCAGGGGAGAGAATTTTTCATATGGATTTTTCAGGATGGCGCTTAAGCAAGTTCTTAAATTCAGCTGTAAGCACCTTTCCTGACCAGAGATGCTTTCCTGAATCAGGGCCTGAGAGATTGGCAGATTACTGCACTTTGTGCATGTGTGAGAAAAAGTTGTTAATCCCTAGGATAGTGGAGATGGTACATTGATTGTGTAGCTTAATGATTTCTAATACTTCATAGTACAGTAATAAATACTGAGCACTGTTTTGAAAAATAATGAAGTCATTATGTGTATTACATTACAGCTGTCTCAGCTCTTAAATCTTTGCTGAAAAGCATGGATTAGCAAAGTAAGAAAGTCAAGCAATAAAATCTCTCTGATTATAATACTAGAGATGAGCCTAAACCATGGGGTTTAGATCCAGATCTAATCTGTAAATTTTCCCAGTTTGGGTTTGGGATTCAGAGTTCAGGCCCTATAGAGAAATAGGTTAAAACTTAAATGTAAGGAGTTGTATCAAATTCTAAGTTCCAAAATTCACATGGGGTCAGATTTAAGCTTTGTCTGGTCATGTAACATAAATATAATACCAAACAATAGGAAAGTTACTCAAGAACACAATATGTTTATTACCAGATTCATATGCAATGCAGCCAATAACCATATCGTGTGACAATTAGGAAAGGAGAAAAATTTGGCAGATCTAAGGGAGCTGGATGTTAAAGGCATGTGAAACACTGATGCAATTCTTAATATTTATAACCTTCTTAGAACATTTCTCAGAGATTATTTTTTTCCCTGAATGAACGATGTTAACAAAAATAAGAGGGCAATAAATGGACTAACTGGACTGATGAAAGAGTTGGACAGGAAACACTATCCTTCACTTACATTATTACCCCAAATTCATATAACCGCAGAGATATGATGGGTCAGAGGAGTCCTTTCTTGACTATTCCCCTCCACACACCATCCTGGCCAAGCCAGCCACAGCATTTATTAAGGTTGGAAATACATTAAATAAATAAATAATAAATCCTGCTCCAGCCACTCCCACCAAACCACATCCCCTTCCTCAAACCATACCCCTTTCTCATGCAAAATTACTAATTTGGGTAAGTGGATATAACAATGAACAGTCTGCCTGCAGGCAGATCCTGGAGCAGCGTGTAGTCTAGCTTCTGTTCTGAATGTATTAGTCAGGCAAGGTAAATGCAGCTATTAGAAACAGTTCAAGTTACATTGTTTACACGTGGAATCTGTAAGGACATTCAGATCTAAAAATAATTTAGGATGAAATACTCCTGTAGAGCAAGCAAACTCCCTGGGATTAGCATATTTACCAAAACCATGAGTCATTCTCACTTTCTGTTTGTGTTGCTCTTGGCCTTATGAAATTTTCCCATGACTTTTCATAGGGTTTTAAGGTTAAAAGGGATCACTCTGATCATCTAGTCTGATGTCCTGCATAACCAGGGCCCTACTAAATTCACAGCCATGAAAAGTGCATCAAGGACTGAAATCTGGTCTTTTGTGTGCTTTTACCCTATACTATACAGATTTCATGGGGGAGACCAGCGTTTCTCAAATTGGGGGTCCTGACCCAAAAGGGAGTTGCAGGAGGTCACAAGATGATTTTAAGGGGTCGCAGTATTGCCACCCTTACATCTGCATTGCCTTCAGAGCTGGGAAGCCGGAAAGTGGTGGCTATTGGCCAGATGGCCAGCTCTGAAGGCAGCGCCCCGCCAGCAGCAGTGCAGAAGTAAGGGTGGCAATACCATACCATGCCACTCTTACTGCTGCGCAGATGCCTGCAGAGCTGGGCAGCCAGAGAGTGGCAGCTGCTGACCAAGGGCCCAACTCTGCAGGCAGCAGCGCAGAAGTAAGGGTGGCAACACCATACCAGGCCATCCTTACTTCTGTGCTGCTGCTGGCGGCGGCTCTGCCTTCAGAGCTCGGCTCCGAGCCAGCAGCCACCGCTCTCCAGCTGCCCAGCTCTGACAACAGCACCATCGCCAGCAGCAGTGCAGAAGTAAGTGTGGCAGTACTGCAACCAGGGCCGGCTCCAGGCACCAGCTTGCCAAGCTGGTGCTTGGGGCGGCAGGTGAGAAGGGGGCGGCAGTCCGAGTCCCGTGGTGGCAATTCGGTGGCAGGTCCGCTCTTCTCGCCGCCGAATTGCCGCTGCGGGACTCGGACTGCCGCCCCAGTCTCGCCTGCCGCGGCGGCAAAGGGGCGGCAGGTCCGCCTCTGTCCCCTTGCCGCTCCGGAATGGGACTGCCTGCGTCGGGGGCGGGGCACCGCTACGTCTGCCTGCGTCGGGGGCGGGGCGCCGCCACCCCTGCTTGGGGCGGCAGAATTGTAAGAGCCGCCCCTGACTGCAACCTCCCCTACAATAACCTTGTGAGCCCCGCCCCCCAACTCCTTATTGGGTCAGGGCCCCTACAATTACAACACCGTGACATTTCAAATTTAAATAGCTGAAATCATGAAATTTACTATTTTTAAAATACAATGACCGTAAAATTGACCAAAATGGACCATGAGTTTGGTAGGGCCCTATGCATAACCCAGGTCAGAGAAACAGCCTTTAGGAGACAGTCGGACGTGACTTTGTCATTTGAAACATAGGAGCCTCAGCACAAGACAGGTGTGATACTGGGGGGAGAAAGACCTTGTATTTTGGGAAGATTGATTATTCACTTCTCACTGCGGGCGAGATCCTGAGGACTCTGCACTAGGAGCAATACAGTAGGCAGCACAAGCATTCTGTGGCTGTTACTTGGGCATCTTTCTGTACAGAAGTAATGGCCCAGTAAAGATGTGGAGCCATTCACCATGTCCTCACCCCACCCCTCTGTGGAGCAAGGAGCCTCACAGAGCTGCTCTAACACTGCAGCTAAGCCACGCCAGCGAGAGGAATGTTAGTACTGTAGCAGGCAGTAAAAAGAAGCCGGTAAATTAGAAGCCCTGGTATGTGGTTAGAAAGAAAGAATAATTCTGATTATAAATATGAAGCAATATTTGGTTAAGCCACATTTCTAGGAAACCTGCCCGAGACAAAGATGGACTTGCTTACATACGTAAGTCAGGGTAACGTTAACATCTAGCCCAGGGAGTCCAGGCTACAGCTGGTGTCTGGAACAACAAATCAGAGCCTGAGTTAGCAACACTAATGGGGAAATCCCTTGGCTGTTAAATGGAAAAACATTTAATCTAACTTCTCCTTTCCCCAGTTTCCTTTCCATTAACTGTTCTTTGTATTCCCACCTGGGAACCCTCAAGCAGCCACAGCTGAAAAGCGGTTTTTAGGAGCACAGAGACCAAAGAAGAGAAATAACAGGAGGGGGTGGGGGGTAAAATGAAGTGCTCCCAGTGTGAGAAATGTGAAGTCGGGATGTTTTGGGGATGCTCTTGGCTGGATAATGATAATCAATGAGCTGTTTGCTCCTTTAGACAAACATGGAGTGAATCAGATACACTACACACTAAAGTGAAAATGAGAAGGGATCTCAGCCTTTATAGAATAGCAGGGTTGGAAGGGACCCTAGGAGGTCATCTAGTCCAACCCCCTTCTCAAAGCAGGACCAATCCCCAATTTTTGCCCCAGATCCCTAAATGGCCCCCTCAAGGATTGAGCTCACAACCCTGGGTTTAGCAGGCCAATGCTCAAACCACTAAGCTATCCCTCCCCCCAGAGGTGTCAGGTACTTGGAACAAAGCAGCATGAAATGATTTTGCTGCAGGCAAACCCCTGGACCACTGAGCCCCCCAATATTATTCCTTCATAGCATAGTGAGAGTCTGAATCAGAACTGTTTCCCCGGGGAAGAATCATTTCATTGAAATGAACCACTGGCTGATGCTCTCCTTCTATACATGGAGCCAGATTGTTCCTGCCCCTCAAGTGGGTATGTGGGAGAAGGAAGAGCCCCCTCCTCCATTATATGTGACTCAAAAGGCCCTTGGCAATTTCAGACAGTATACTCAGGCGGTGCAGGTGGGTGCTGCTGCCAGGCACTCCCTAGGATGCATGTCATCCCAAAGTGGGGCAGAGAGGAAGGAGGACATGGCCCTGCCCCAATACCTGCACTAGGCTGCAGAGCAAACAGGGTATGCCAGAGGGAGGAAAAGGTCCTTTCTTAAAAGTTCCCTTCCCCTTGCACACTGGGGAGCGTGTGGTACTCATGGGCATGATCTCTCCCAGAGCCGCGCTGGAGGCAAGGCAATTCCACATCACCTCAACTCAGAGCAGTTCCTGTCTCCTGTAATCCTGCCCTCAGTGCTCCTGAGTAGAGGGCCGCTAGAAAATTAGGAGCACAGGAACAGATGAAAAAGAAACTGGAAAGGCAGAAGTGCCTTTTCTGGTTTTCCAGTCACTCCCCTACTCCCCCTACTGATCTACCTCATGTGATGTTATGCAAATTATGGGAAGCAGCCATTCTTAGAATCCAGTTCTTAGAATCCATGGACAGGTGCATACAGATCTGGGGGCCAAGATGCGTGCACTTCCCTCGTCCCAGCACAAAGCACACAATGAGCAGAGTTTTCTAATAAGGTAGCCTTATCTTCGCCTTCTTGCCATAATACTTTTCTAAGATTCCTTTTCTCCCTCCACATTGCTACAGGGGGACTGGGGAGGAGCCTGCAAGGAGAGCTCAGTAATAAGTAGCCACCCACACTATCAAAGTACGGGAAGTCCTGCCTTAACAGCAGAGCAAGCCATAGGTATAAATATTGGCTTTGCAATACATTAATCACGGAGTTTTTAACTGACTATAAAAAGAGTTATGAACCTAAGCTACAAAAAAGCCACTAGCCCTTTGTAGTCCTCGATACCCCGTTTTACTCCACGGGTATGAAATCTAGGCTTTGGCAACAACCATAAAATACAAGAAATGGGACAAAACCTTACCAGTAAGTGTACACCTCCACAGAAGCTCTGCCAACAACAGCTGCAGTTAGCTTGGTCCCACTGCCACTTATGGTTTTCAATGAAGTGTTTCTCTGCCCAAGCCGCATACACTTACTCCATCTGAAAGCATGACGGAAATGCATTGAACCACGCTCACTCCACTCCTGAAGACACCACTCCTCTCGTGTTCTTCACGAGAGAGAATGGATGGAATTAAGATGCAGGTTTCCATGACACCTGTGTAAAAAAACCCTGAGCTCTGTCCACAAGAGCATTTACATAATCGCTAGCACTGGTGCACCTGTACCATAGTTTGAATAGTGGCAAAAAACCAATGGTGAGTGTAGATGCACCTAAGGGACACTTGTCTGAGGCTGCTGGATACACAAAGATCCCAGAGTAGGAAGGATGGTCTAGCTGAGCAAATGGAACACTGAACTGGGAGTCAAGAGACTTGCATTTGGTTTCGAGCTCAGCTACAGACTCATTGTCTGATCCCAAGCAAGTGACTTGATGAGCTCTGTGTCTTGATTCCCCATTTGTGCTGGAATTAAGACTAATTTTAAATAGTGAGGGTGATTAACCACTGGGATAATTTATCCAGGGGTGTGGTGGACTCTCTATCACTTGAACTCTTTATAGCAGGACCGGGTGTCTGTCTCAAAGACATGCTTTAAGTAAATCCAAAGTTATGGGCTTGATGCAGAAATCACTGAGGGAAGTTCTCTGGCCTGGACCTTGACCACAATGGTCTCTTTGTCTTAAAAATCTATCAATCCTGTAGCTTCCCAGCTCTCTAGTTTACAGACTAGGGAACACAACTTGTGCTGCATTGGAGCTATGTCTTGGCCTGGATTACACAATCATGTACTAGACAGCTGACTATACTACAATTCCCAGGCCCACAGCCCCATTCAAAAACTAGTAGTGCTGAGAGTCAAGGATGCTAGCCTGAGTCCTAAAAAGACAGCTTACTGCCTATTGTAAAGAACAGCTCAAGAAACAGGCAAGATTCCCATAGAACTCTGCACAGAAGCTTCACACTAGCTAACTACTTTACTGCAGTAAAAAGGGAGAAGTGTAGGGAAACTGATACCAATTAGGAATTGAAACTGAGACATAAAGGACATTGGAAACCCAAGCAGAACTAACCGTATAATCATCATTAATGACACAGGAGAAATTGAAATTAAAATATTTTCTACGTCCATATACAATAGATAAAGAAGTAGGAGACCAATACTCTCTGGACATGCAGGAAATAGTGATTTTCGGGTTAAAAAAAAAAAAAACAAGGAAGAAAAAAAAATCTGTGGCCAAAGTTTTAGAACACGAGTGCCTAAAAATCAGACTCCTAATTCCCTATTTATGGGTCTAAATAGGAATCATGATTTTCAGGAGTGCTCAGGACCTCCCACTGGAAATCACACTATGGCCCAGTACATAAAACCACATTCCCACTCTGAAACCTTCCCCTGCACACTCATACCCAACTCTGGCAACACTTGTGGTGTGTCAAGCCAGAAAAGCTCTTGACATTGAAAGAATGGCCATAAATAAGAGTAGGGAACACCAGATCTAACTGAGAATGAAAGATGTGATGGGCCATCTTCAGCAAGAGCCTATACTGGAAATACGTCACAAGAAGGCAATTCCCACTCCCAACACAAAAAGCATAATAGATCTAGGGTGAAATTCACTCCTTTGAGGGCAATGCATCACTTAATTACATATTTATTATTCATCATCATTGTATACAGTTCTGTGGAAGTATACTATTATCCCTTTTTGACCAAAGCAGCTCCTACATCCTAGGTAAGTGCCCTCTCCACCAGGCTATAGTCATTCTTAGGCCTGGTCTACACTACAAAGTTAGGTTGATGTAAGTTGCGTCACGTCAACCTATTTGAGCATATGTCTACACTCAAATTTGTCTCTGGCCAGCTTAAGCACTCTGTTACAGCAACGGTGTAAAACAACCTCCCCAAATAGCATAGAGCCATGGTTGACCTACTGAGGTTGATGCAGTAGGAGTGTAGACATTGCATGACCTGCCTTGACCTTAACAGTCCTCCAGCAGTTGTCCCACCAATGCCCCATTCCCTGTGACAGTGACCACTCTGGTCATAATTTTTAAAAACTCTACCACCTAGAGGTTTGTGACCCTAAGAACCCCTCAATGCCAGATGGCAATGGGTTCACTGTTCTGTAACAGGCTCGACAAACTCATCACACCCAACACTTTCATAGTGCTTATCCCAAGAGGACCAAGTGAGGGATCTAATAAAAGCTTTTGTCATACTGAGCTTCATAATCATTGTGAGAATTATGTATGATGATATTTAAGGAATGTTGTAGATATACTGGAAAATACATTTTAAAAGCAGCATCAAAGCAGAATTGACAAGCATGTTTTGCTAGGCAAAGGGATGTATATTCACCTGTCAGCCTTGGTTCACATGTAAAATAAGCATTGTAAGCACAATGAAAGTCTGTTTGCATACAACGTCGACATGAGGATGTGGCATGGAGCCAGCACACCGGCATAAACCACGGGGGTGGGGGGGGTGGGGGGGGGGGAAGGTGTCCTGACTTTGGGGACAAAACAATGGACTTTGGGGTACACGTAGAAGGCAAAAAGACAATTTTTTTGTTCCTTGACTGAGGAAGCAAAAAAGACAACATTTTTTGCACTTATGAATGGAGGATACCAGCCATGTTTGTTGGAGTGCTGGGAGGTTGCTTTAGGTAAGACAAGCTACTTTAGACAATAGTTTAAATGGCTGTTACATTTTGTCTCTAAAAAGCACGTCAGGTTTTGTTTGCAGTGTTGTAGCTGTGTTGGTCCCAGGATATTGGAGAGAAACAAGGTGGAGGAGGTAATATATTTTATTACACCAACTTATTGTTGGTGAGAGGCAAGCTTTCTAGCCTCCAGAGAGCTCTGCTTGTCTCTCTCACCAACAGAAGTTGGTCCAATAAAATATATTACCTCCCCCACCTTGTCTCTGTTATACTTTTGCTTTTTATGTAATCTATTGTTTCTGTTATACTTACTATCTGTTAAATCTTAGCATTTGATAATAAACTTATGATTGTTTGCACTATAAATATATCTCAGTGCTGTGATGTTATTTTGGCGCAGACCCTCAGCTGAACCACATTGCCTGGGGGGAGAGGGGAGTTGGCATAATGATTTTCTGCCCTGTATATTCCACTCAATACGGATTCTATTTTTGGAGAATCAAATTATCTTTATGGTTCCTAACTAACATTGCAGAATGCCCAGCAATACTCAGAGCAAACAGTACTTGTAAGTGTATACCAAGCACCACACGGTTCATAGCTTCAGGAAAACACCCAGTCATATTTAGGTACAGCAAGCACTACACAATCCTTAGCAGCACCCAAAGCTCCCAGCCAAGAGAACACTCCAGGAGAGACCACTGCTATAGCTGACTGCTAAATTGCTCTTTCAGAGCATTCCTCAACCGCATAGCTCCATGCTGGATTCTTGCAACAGCCTTTGTGTCTGGCTGTTCAAACTCAGCAGACAGCTGTTGCAACCTCCACCATGGTGGCAGCTCCTCCCCCTCTGTCTCATGGATATTATGCAAGACACGACAGGCAGCTAGAACCATCAGGATACTTTTCTCACTGAGATCTAATCTAGTGAGTGAACACTGCCAGTGTCCCTTTCATCTACCAAAAGCACATTCAGCTGTCTTTATGCATCTGCTGAGCCAGTAGCTGAATCTTTTCTTAGCACTGCCAAGGTGGCCGATGTAAGGCTTCATGAGCATGGGGAGTAAGGGGTAGGCTGAGTCTCCAAGGATCACTGTTGGCATTTCAACATCTCCAATGGTAATCCGCCAGTCAAGAAAGAATGTCTCTGTCTGCAGCTTTTTGAACAGTTCTGTGTTCTTAAAGGTATGAGTGCCATGCACGTTCCCTGACCAGCCCACATTACTATCATAGAAGCATCCCTGGTGTGATCCACCAACGCTTGCATACCCACAGAAAAGTAGCCCTTTCTGTTGATGTACTCTGCGGCAAGGTGGGTGGTGCCAAAATAGGGATTTGCGTGCCATCTATTGCACCCCCCACACACATAGACTGGGACCCCAATTGCTGCAAATCCATCCACTATGTCTTGCACATTGCCGAAAGTCACAGTCCTGCATAGCAGGAGATGATTCGTGGCCCTACACACTTGCATGATGAGGGCCCCCACAGTAGATTTTCCAACTCCAAAATGATTTTCCATTGACTGCTAGCAATTTGGCATTGCAAGCTTCCAAAGTGTGACCACCATTCGCTTCTCCACTGTGAATGCAGCTTTCATTCTGGTGTCCCTGTGCTGGAGGGCTAAGGTAAGCTCAGCACACAGATCCAGGAACGTGGCCTTTCACATCTGAAAGTTCTGTAGCTACTGCTCGTCATCCCAAACTGCTTTACAATGTGACTCCAACCAGTCAGTGCTCGTTTCTCAGGCCCACGAGCAATGCTCCATGTCTGCAGCTGCTCTGTAAATGCTACCAACAACCTATGACCCTCCGCAAACTGTCCTTGAAGAAATCCTTGTATCCCCAGGTGTCGTGGTACTTCCTGAGGGTCTGCAAATACAGGAGAATCATGTGTCTTGTATTTACAATATTGATGAGAATAGTGCAGAGCTCTGCTAGCTCCAGGCTTCTGTCAGAGATTGCAGACACTGAAAAGTGCTGCACAGGTTGTGTGGGATTTTTTTAAAAAGGCACAAAAATTATGGAATATGGATGGCATTATGGGATGGAGAAAATTGCATGCTGGGAACTTGACCCCTAGTGCTCAGAGATCCCTGAGCGAGTCATTGAAACAATGTCTGAAAAGGCACCAGATGCTATTGAGCACTTTACATCAACACAAGCACTCCTGATTTGTACATGCAGCGCTGGCATGAGCAGTCAAATATGCACATACCTGAGCAATATACAGACTTTGGCTGCTGTACACTGATGTAACTTGTGTCAACCAGTTTGTAATGTAGTCATGGCCTTACTCTTTTTCTTGCGCAATGACTGTTCTTTGTCTTCATGAATGACTGAGTTGCCACTATGAATGACAGTGAATAGTCATTGCACCAGGAAAAGTGCAATGACCCTATAGCCTAGTGGTTAGGGCATACACCTAGCATGTGAGAATCCCAAGTTCAAATCCCTGTGCTAATAACCCATTATGTATACAAAGTAGAACAGCTTCAACAAGACAGACAGTGAGATTCACACCAGGAAACTCCTGTTGCTAGGATACTCTCTTGGTATCGGACCCAAGTTCAAATCCCCTCTCCACATTAGGCAGAATGAAGAATTTTTGGCCATATGGGGAATCTAGTACACCTTTGCTTTAAAGTATCCAAAATCAAAACAAAAAATCTCCAGGCAGGTCACATGAAACATTTAATTCAACTCAAGTCAAAATGTCATCCAGCTTTCAATTCGCCAAAGACTGGTTCAGTTTGACCTGAAAAAAGACCAAATTTCAGATTTTTCAGAATTGCCCGTGAACCGACAAAGCTATTATCCACCTCGCTGTACTCTGATACAATCTTATTTACATACAAAGTCCTGTTTCCCTGAACACAGGGGACAGTTTCCCTTGCTCATAACCCAAACCTCTGTTAGCCAGTACCTGACCGAAAAGCCCTCTCTAGGTTTTTCTAGGATCATACTCAGAGCTTGTTCAGGCTGTGTCTGGCCTTCTGCTCCTTCTCTGTGTTGTTTCTGTACTGTCTGTCTGTCTTCTCCCATCCCCACCCCCCACATCCTATCCCCCCCACCCAGAACAATACCCAGCAATGCTCTCCACCCACGTGGTTCAAACTCCTGAGTGGCTTTGGCCATGCCTTGTTTTTGGAGTGGACATGTCTGTGCTGTGATTTGGAGACCACTACTATTCATAAAGGAGCTTAGTGGCTTCTATTATCTTAAATGAAAGGCAGCAGTTACACCCACCAGCTTCAACAAGATTTAACCCAACCTATAACACTATACACTGCACCCTCACTCGAATGCGGGGTTTGGGATCCATGAGCGGTTCCGAATTAATGCGGGGACCACGTTGTGACGGGTTGGGGCCACAGAGACCTGCTTGGTGCTGCCACCTGGTGTGCCAAGGCCACTTCTGTCCCTGCCTCCAGGCCTTTTCCAGCTTGGGACTCCCGAATCCTGTCTGTTTTGAGCCAGATTCCACTGATCTGCTGCAAACACAGACCCAGGTCCGAACCAAGTCCACTCACCACTGTAAGGCCCCCGGAAGCGCTCTTGCCTTTGACACCCAGCTGCTCAACTCCAAGGAGGTTCAAACCCTTAATAAATCCGTTTTACCCTGTATAAAGCTTATACAGGGTAAACTCATAAATAGTTCGCCTTCTATTTCAAAGATAGAAAGATATGCACAACTGTTCGCTTTCCCCAGGCACCAACTCGTACTCAAGGAAACTTAATAAGTAAAAAGTGATTTTAATAAGTACAGAAAATAGGATTTAAGTGAGTTCAATTAGTGACAGACAGAACAAAGCAAGTTACTTAGTAAAATAAAATAAAACACGCATGTCTATGTCTATTCAAAGTTAACACAGATAAAAGCCTCACCAGTTTCGGATATTTTCCTTTTTACAGGCTGTAGAATTAGCCTGGGTCCAGCAGCCGCTCACACCCCCTAGTGTCTTTGTCCTTTGTTCAGTTCCCCTCAGGAATGTCCTTGGGGGGGTGGAGAGCCTCTCCCTTTAGCCAGCTGAAGACCCAATGGAAGGGTCTCCCCTGGGGTTTTATAGTCTTTTTCCCCTCCCTGTGTAAAATCCTGTTACCATGGAGTTTTGGGATCACATGGGCAAGTCACCCTTCCGCAACCGGCCTAACCAGTTGCATTCCAGACCCGGCCCCAATGTGGATTGGGGTCTGCAACGTCTTTTGTCTGTCAAGTGCTCGCATTTAACAGGCACATTCTTTGCTCCAAAGATGATCCCATGCACTTACAAAGTCTATGTACAAAACCAGCAAATATAAAACCAATCTTCATAACTCCAACTACAACAATGATACATGCATACAAACAGGAGGAGTAAATTCAGTAGGTCATAACTTTCACAGAGATATGTTACATGGCACATGTAGCATAAAACATATTTTAGTTACATATATACATTTATAAGCATCTCCCCATAAAGTTTTATGGGGAACACCGTCACACACGTTATAGCGGGGGGATGTGTTACCATGGATCCCAATGTAAATAATTTATTTTGGGATCCATCATCGCCCCTGCACTAATTCCGAATTCGTACTATGTTGACGCGTGTTCTAGCGGGGGTCTCCTGTATAGTGTGACAAAGCTATGTCCTTGTCTCTGTGGGTACCGCGTTTCTTGGTGGAGTTCACTAACCTCAGAGGTTCACTGTGACCCTCCATGTAGCCCTTCTCTCTCTAGAGGCAAGGATCACAGCCTACTGAGCCGTTTTCATCATAAGCCAGCAAGGGAGGTGAGGAAAAGCTACCCTCCCTTGCACAGACTCTGTTGTCTCCCAGTGTCAGTGATTAATTGGGGGGCAAAGAGGGGAGTCCTGGCCCGCCCTCTACTCCAGGCTCCAGCCCAGGGACCCTAATAATATCAGCTATGGTAGCTGACATTTTAGAAACAGGAAACATACAATTCCCTGGGCCACTTCCCCACAGCATCCCCCACTTCCTCAAGATCCACTTCACCCTTAACTCAGGGCCTCCTTCCTTGTCCTTGATATGGTTTGTACTGCTCAATCTCTCCAACAGTGTGGCTTCCTCCTACAGCTCCTGACACGTGCACCCACCTGACTAACTGGGAGGCTTTTAACTAGTTTCATCCAGCCCCTGATTGGCTTCAGGTGTCCCAGTCAACCTAGCTGTCCTCCCTGCCTTCTGGAAAGATCTTAACTAGCCCCAGGTCTCTTAATTGACCTGGAGCAGCTGCCATTTGTTTATCCTGGTAACAGGGATTCGTTTAACCTGTGGCTAATATATCTGTCTCCCATTACTTTACTATAGCGATCTGGCCTTGCCCCATCACAATAGTTTAAAATATATAATCCCGGTTATGATCCAGATTCTGCTTGGGTCTTACACTGTTGTTGCAGTGCAGAGGGATGGTGCAAGGAACCTCCTCCCACTGAAGAGTTTGGTTCAATGTGCAGCTGCAGTCAAAAAGGGTGATTAGAACATCAGGATGCATAACAAATGGGATGGAGTGGAACACGGAAAGTATTATAATGCCATTGCAGAAATCAATGGCGTGGCCTCATCTGGAATACAGTGTGCAATACAGCTCAATGCATCTCAGAAAGGGGACTGTAGGATGAGAGGGTGTTTAGAGAAAGACAATGAGAATGACTAGACTTTTCTGAAGAGGGGTTTAAAAGATTGGGATGGTTTACTCTAGAAAGGAGATGAAAAAGAGGAGACATGATACAAAATATACTGTACAAAATAATGACTGGAGTAGAGATGTAGATCAAGAATTCTATTCTCCTTGTCTCATAACACAAGAGCAAGGGGACAGTCAATGAAATTAAAAAGGTGGCAAATTCAAAATCGATAAAAGAAAATATTCTATTATGCAATGCATAATTAGACTGTGGAACTCATTGCCATAGAACGTCATTGGGGCTAAGAATTGAGCAAGATTCAAAGAAAGACTGGACTTTTACATAGGTAAAAAGAGCATCTAGTTATAATAATTAATGCCAACAAATTTGGAAAGGGATATAAAGCGTCATGCATCAGGTCTTAAACCAACCTCTGTTAGGGATTAGGATGGCCCCTTCATGCGAGGGTGGGGGGCAGATTATCCCACAGCTGCTTTTTGTGGATTTTTTACACCTTTCCTTGAAGCACCTGGAGCTGGCTCTGGTTGGAGACAGGAGACAGGACTACATGGACCTTGGGTCTGATCTAGTATGGTAATTCCTATCTTCCTATGTTTCTGCTTCACAAGTGGGTAACAGCAAGGCAGAGTTGCAATCCCTTTGCTCAGGGGAGTACAAACACTAATTCTGGCCTACACATCTGCGCACAAGTCAGAGAAGTGGGACAGTCACGCGTGGGATGAGATAGAATAGGAATGACTCTCCAAAGGCGTAGAAGCAGGCACAATCTCTGCATACCCAGGAACTCTGGAAGGCTTTCACACTGCAACACAGGGCACATAAGGATGAGGGGCCAGATCCACAGCTGATGTAAACCAACTTAGCTCCGTTGTCTCCAATGGAGCTAAATCGATTTGTATCTGGCCCAAGAACGGCACTTCTACGGTCAGCATAAGCTCAAAGGAAAACTGTTAAAAATCTACCAAAATGTGAATGAAAGCCCTTCTTGAGATGCACGTTGCGTAATCTTTAATCACAAACATTGGGACATTCTCAACCTATCCCGAAGTTCTAGTAAGTGAGGGAGCAGCGGCAGCCCGGATGCACAAGTCTGCTGAGGCCTTGTCCGCCTGCTTATTTCTTTTTTTAGCACACAACTTGAGCAATAGCTTCAGCAAATGAGCATTACTCATGGAATGGGATTTTTAATTTTGTTTGCTTGTTTTTTGAAATTACATCACTCCATTACAACTTCTGTCATCAATTCAAAGAGGTAGCTCACCCTTGGCTTTGTCTGCACCAGAAGAAGATGGGTTCAAACTCAGGACATATAGTGAGAAAGGACCTTCTATGTACAAGCATGAGTATAAACATGATCCACTTCTTCAGAACCACAGCCCATCTATGAGATCTCTAATGTGCTCAAGTTCAAGAGGCATGTGTGATTTATGAAGCAATGTAAATCACTCCATTCATGCAGCCCGATTCTGTAACTCATTCAAGCAGACTAGTGCTTCGTTAGAACAATCATTCCATTGAACTCAGTGGGACGACTCAAACAAACACTACTTAGTGTGCGGAATTGGCCCCTCAATTTTTAGTGGGTGTATTGCTAGAGAGGGGTTTTGGATTGACTGGGGTCCTAGAAAGGGGCATTGTGCACACACACAATAGCTAAGTATTCCCCCAAAATACAACTCCAGAAAACTGCATAGATAACACCCTAGTTCATCAATGTTGGAGTGTCAAAGGGCTGAATGGATTCCTGTAGGATATGAATGTTTGGTTTCATGGAGTCAAGATAGGCTTACACCTACCACTACACCATCATCAAGGAGTAGATTAGTGTCCCACCCCCTTGGACATTTATTTATTTAGTTTCCTCTGGTATGAGTATAAAACACAGCACTGAATCTAAATGGAGCAGGAGTCTTCATAGGGATCCAGTTCAGTTTGAAATCTAAGCATTTAGCGACGGGTGAAGCTCGCTAAGGTTGTTTCATATAAACAGTTTCTAAGTTTATCTGGGTCTCTTGATATGGAAATTTCAAGCTCTTTTTTATGTGTCTATGAACTCTCTGACCTCATTTGCAGAAGAACAATAAGGAAACAAATTTGGGGCTGAGGTGACTTAAGATCATACTTGTGGTTTATGCTATGACCTTTATGAATTATAATCTCATATGCACAGAGTGGCTTTTAATATTCTTTTCATCATATGGCTTTTGTATACACGAGAGCCATAACTGAAAAACGTAGCTGCCTGAAACTAGGTACTTGATGCCATATTTTGGAACATAAATGTAAGTGGCTTGATTTTAAGAGGAGCTGAGTACTTCTCTCTCACTCAGTTTTCCCAGTATCTCTGGCAGGGTGTTGTCTCAGTGTAATGGCCAATTCCCATGGTGTCAGTTTCACTCTCCTGCATGGTATGGCTCCATAACCGTCTTCTCTCTTGTATTCTTGTTACATTTGTAAAAAGGATCTTCATGCAAAGCCACAGGCTACAGCAAAGAGATAAAGGGAGAAATAGGATATAGAGTGATCAAAGGTCATCACAGATCACAGATCATTCTGACAATGATCTTTCACCACTACATGCTGTCTCTACTCTTGCTTTTTCCTTTGCTACTTAATTCCTTTTGAAAAACATCAAACAAAAATATATCATTGGGTCTATACATCCCCACAGAATGCTAAGTGGGGAAAGGATTAAAGTTAGGTGGCTGGAAAAAGGAAATCCCATCTGTTACGGGGCACTCCACTCACAAGTAGGGGCACCTTCTCATAGACACATCTGGGGATTAGCTCCACTCAGGTCTGATGCCCCCTTCTGCCATGGGTTGCACACCCTGCTGTCTCTCTCTCGTTCCTTGCGACTCTCATGCATATGAGGGTACTCTGTCTTTGTGGCTAGCCATCTGCCCAGGTCACTTTAGTCTTCCCCTGCCAGGGTATCAAAGTCCTCCCGCTACAATGGTCTCAGGGTGTCTTCTCATGCACTGCCATGACAGGGCCACTTTCCCAGTGGCAGTTAGTGGAACCCAGACCACCCTCTACTCTGTGTTTCAGTCCAGGGACCCATACCTGGCAACTGTTGTTTCCCTCAGGCCCCATTGCTCCTTCTCTGGACTCCTTCCAGTAGCTGCTCGTTCTCCCCCTTCTCTGGGTGTACCAGCTCAAACTCCCCACTCCCAAAGAGTAACTGTGGACTACTGAACCCTGTCGCCTCAAACTCACCTCTCTATGCCCAGGGAGCTGCAGACGACTTCCCTGCAGCTCCTCTCTGGTGCCAGCTTCCTGGCTTTATAAACCCAGCCCAGCTCTTTGCCCAGCTGCACTTCATCAGCAGATTAGGTCTTAGTACTCTCTGGCTTTCCTCCAGGTGCCGCCTATAGGTTAATTGGCCTAATTTACCCCTTCAGACCTTGTGTGGGGTGGACACCCCATCTCACCATCCCATGGAAAATTCTGATTTTGTGAAAAGAGCATCTTCTTCCAAAAATAACATTTTTATGGCTGACCTGGAACAACGCTTCCTCAGTTCTCGTCCACTCACGCCCCTTCTCTAGCTACGCTACATTGATGACATCTTCATCATCTGGACCCATGGGAAAGAAACTCTGGAAGAATTCCACCACGATTTCAACAGCTTCCACCCCACCATCAACCTCAGCCTGGACCAGTCTACACGGGAAGTCCACTTCCTAGACACCACAGTGCAAATAAGCGATGGTCACATTACCACCACCCTATACTGAAAACCCACTGACCGCTATGCCTACCTACATGCCTCCAGCTTCCATCCCGGACACACCACACGATCCATTGTCTACAGCCAAGCACTGAGGTACAACCGTATTTGCTCCAACCCCTCTGACAGAGACCAACACCTACAAGATCTTCACCAAGCATTCTCAAAACTACACTACCCACATGAGGAAATAAGAAAACAGATCAACAGGGCCAGACGTGTACCCAGAAGCCTCCTGCTGCAAGACAAACCAAAGAAAGAAACCAACAGAACTCCTCTGGCCATCACTTACAGTCCTCAGCTAAAACCTCTCCAACGGATCATCAGTGATCTACAACACATCCTGAACAACGATCCCTCACTTTCACAGGCCTTGGGAGGCAGGCCAGTCCTCGCCCACAGACAACCCGCCAACCTGAAGCATATTCTCACCAGCAACTACACACTGCACCATAATAACTCTAACTCAGGAACCAACCCATGCAACAAACCTCGATGCCAACTTTGCCCACATATCTACACCAGGAACACCATCACAGGACCCAACCAGATCAGCCACACCATCACCGGTTCATTTACCTGCACATCCACCAATGTAATAAATGCCATAATATGCCAGCAATGCCCCTCTGCTATGTACATCGGTCAAACTGGACAGTCCTTACGCAAAAGGATAAATGGACACAAATCAGATATTAGGAATGGCAATATACAAAAACCTGTAGGAGAACACTTCAATCTCCCTGGACACACAATTGCAGACTTAAAGGTAGCCATCCTGCAGCAAAAAAACTTCAGGACCAGACTCCAAAGAGAAACTGTAGAGCTTCAGTTCATTTGCAAATTTGACACCATCAGCTCAGGACTAAACAAAGACTATGAATGGCTAGCCAACTACAAAAGCAGTTTCTCCTCCCTTGGTGTTCACACCTCAACTGCTAGAAGAGGGCCTCACCCTCCCTGATTAAGCTTACCTCGTTATCTCTAGCCTGAATCTTCCCTGCATATTTATATCTGCCCCTGAACATTTCCACTGCTTGCATCCGAAGAAGTGGGTATTCACCACGAAAGCTTATGCTTCAATACCTCTGTTAGTCTGTAAGGTGCCACAGGACCTTTTGTCGCTTCTACAGATCCAGACTAACACGGCTACCCCTCTGATACTTCTTCCAAAAAGTCATTCCGACTAAAAATTCATATTAAAATGCCCTCCCAATCCCGCCATTCTCTTCCCCACAAGCAAAGGAGCTATAAAGTGCCTATCCTCAGGTCTGGATGGACAGGGAACTTAGTCAGGATGAAGTGGGAGATATGGCTACAGTAATTGGAGAACGAAAATCTTTCTATGAAAACAAGCGAGAATATAAAAGCGGAGAAAGTATTGTAGTCAATGGTTCCTGGATGCGTTGAAACTGATGCAGAGATAAGATTCTTCCTGAGAGGGAGGGAAAGGAACAAGGTTGAAAGTGAGTTTGTAAGACCAACACCCTCTTACTCAACATATTAGCTCCGTGTGTATTTTTGAGTCACAGCTATTGACTTTAGTGACACAAACAAGTTTTCATTGCTGGCAGCTGTCCAGAGACAATTCCATGATAGGAGAGCAAGCTGGTCTATATTCTGCTGCAGCAACAAAATTCTGCTCAGTTCCAAGGGCAGACTCTTTATTCTTGGAGAGGATGTAAGCTGCGTAAGGAATGCAGCTTAGTTTTCAGATCCCAGCCTAAGGTTGCAGCAGTGGTCAGTGAGTTCATTGTTTAAGCTTGAACAACTTTGATCTGGAGTCACTGTGAGAGACTAAACATGGAACTGCACAGTATCATTCTATGCTGAGTGACCTAATAAACTAAGTCAACAAGCAGATGATAGTGGAGGAAATTCACTGTTGACGAACGCAGGGTAATGCCTACAGGAAGGAATAATTTACGTTATCATATACATCTCTGCCTTCTCAATAAACTTTAAACACTCAGGAAAGAGAACGGGAGGTCACTGTGAACAGCTCAATGGCAACATATACTCCATGTACAGCAGCAGTCAAAAAAAAAAAAAAAAGCATGGATGCACCCAAAATAGAGTAGAAATACTGAATATATGATAATGCTATTATATACATGGAGGGGAGTATTCTCTGGTTGTTATAGACAATTCTGCCTCTATGCTCTCAACCTGTCCCCATTTCCCTCTGCTCTAAGCCACCCCCCACCCCTTGGTCCCTGCCCCCCTCCTGCTCTGCTCCAACCCAATCCCCAAGCCCTCCAGATCCCTCTGCTACTATCCAGCCCCCTCAACTCTGGGTTCTGCTTCCCTCCCCATTTTGGCCTACCCACCCCCAGACTCCTGCCCCTCCCATTCCATCTACATCACCTCCTAGACCTCTTCTCTCCTGCTCCTTCCCATGCTCATGCAACTGTCTCCCTCCCCTTCAACTGTTCTTCCCCACTCTCCCTGTCCTCTCTAGCCGCACACATGATTCCTAACCCCTCTATATGCAGATCAGGCTGCATTCTGCCACTGGACACTGCCTGGGCACCAGTAGTGGGAGCACTGGGAACAGAAAAGAGGGAGAGAGTCTTCCTGCTCTCACACCGTAGCAATGGCGGGGGAAGTCCTGCTCTGCCCCTGCTACTCCGGGCTGGCACATGCTTAATAAAGAGGGATCCTTAGCACAATTTTACTGCCAAACTCTAATGAGTCTCTAATGAGCATGTGCAAACTGAGGCTCATAACTTGGCCAGATTTAAGCAAATTTTCATGGGGGTTGCCAAAGACACCTCCCTGAGCCCAGTGTAACCTCCCTGCCAAACTTCAAGTGCCTGCTGCAAAGCACAGAGGCAGACGAGCTTCTCAGCCAAAGAGCTGAATGATTTTTTGAAACAGGGACAAAACAACTTATTTCCCCCTTATCTGGCTGAAGGGTTTTAGCTGAAACGTAAACAAAACCATAATACTAATAATCAGCCTGAGGCAAACACTCAGCATAGGAGATTTCAATCCAACCAGTCTGGCAAAGTTATAAGCCACTGAAACTAGGGTCTGAATGGAAAGTGTTGGGTACCCTGGACTATATGCAATGCTAGCAGCTCCACCTACAATTCACACAGAAAAAACTTGGTTTAATTTTAGTAAAGGATCCTCTGTTCTGCTTTAATCACATTTTCCTTCAAAGCTGAAAGGCTCAGAAATAAAAACTAAAGGTCAACAAACTAAAGGTCTATACATACACCAGCATAAAACGTATTAATTCTTATCTAATACTATCCTTGTTCCAACACACATTGTTAACACTTGAGGCTTCATAAAATTTCATGCAGCCTTGGTACTGTCATACACACATGTTAAAAGCACAGCTGCTTATTTTAAGATATGGTTCTTTTTCCGCATTTCTTCAGGACAAAACAAACAACTTTCAGCAACTTTCAAACAGCAAAATATAAAAATGGTATTTATTATAGATATACAGTAATCCACACTGGAAGAATGGTGGTGATTGTGAAGAGAAGACTTTTTATAGCCTAAAATGGCTGGATATTTAATTTGCAAGCTCATCAGGGCTTCAACTGTGTCTTGGGTCCTGTATTCAACATGTCTAAACTACACCATTAGAAGTATACAAATAAAGTACATTAATTATATGTAATCAATTATATGTTAATTTTATTTTATATTTGTGTAACAACCTTTCCCACCTGATGGACAGCTTCCTAATTACAATCAGATAACAGTAATAATAATAATTTGTATTTTATACAGCAACTTTCATACAAATCTCTCAAATTTCTTTATAGAATTGAAAATACATAGCGAAATTCTCTGACACATCAGTACAACTCCATTATAGTCAATGGAGCTGTGCAATTGTAATGGGGGAGAATTTAACCAAGAGTTAAACAAATTCAAAATACAGTCATATAAATAAAATATAACTAATAATTATTTTTACTTGTCAGTGAGGTACTCCATGTACACTATGGTGAAATCCTGGCACTACTGAAGTGGAGTTTTACCAGGATCTCATCCCATACCAGTACAGAGGTATAGATGGAGGGAGGAAAGGACAGAGGGAGAGTTTTCACTGGGTACAGTGCAACTTGCACCAGCATTCAGGTTTTTTTGTTCTAGCAACAGCATTTTTCTTGTCAGGAGTTTTACATCGAATTATTTCCCAACAGAAAATGCAGTTTCCACACAAATGAAAATTGTGCTGAAAAAATTTCAATTTTCTGTCAGGAAAATCTAAAGTAAATATTTTGTTTCAGGTAAATTCACCCTAAATTGGAATATTTCATTTTGTTGAATGGCCCAAAACATTTTGTTTCAAATTAGTTCAACAAAACATTAAACTGCATTTCCCTATTGAAGTTGTAGTTTGGGCCCCCTTTCTCTCCTCTGGGCTAAGCTCCCTGGAGGACTAAATCTCCCCATTAGGCAATGTGGATTTCCCTCAGACCAGGAGTCACATGAATCTGGGTGCACCACAGGAGATACAGCCAGGAAGCATGTCCCATTTGAGAGAATGGCAACATCATGCTCATGAACTACAGCACCCATGAGGCAATGTGCTACTAAGGGGGAAAAAACACAATTTAAAATTGAACTGACCAAAAAGGAAGCATGGATGGAAGCAGTAGCATAGCCGGGGGGGAGCAGCGGGAGCGGCCGCTCCTCCTGTGAGCAGAAGCGGCGCCTTAAAAAGGAAGCGGCGCCTTTTTTTTAGCAGCGCTAAAAAAAGGCGCCACTTCTTAAGCGCCGCTTCTTGCACTCACCCAGCGGCGCTCCGGGTCTTCGGCGGCATTTCGGCGGCGGGTACCACCGAAGACCCGGAGTGAGTGAGGACCTGCCGCTGAAGTGCCACCGAAGACCCGGAGCACTGCCGGGTGAGTACAGGGGGAGCCGCCTTTTTATAGGCCCCCTGCGCTCCGGATCAGGCTGCGCTACTGGATGGAAGAAACGATCCGAGGCTTGGAGATGCAGGTGGAAACTATGGCTGAGTTTTGAAGGGGATTCGAGCAGATGATGGAGCGAAGGCAAGAGGAGGCTGAAGGGAAAAGTCAAGACTTGCTAATGCATCAACAAGTTTAGGCTAGAAATTAGAAGATTTCTAACCATCAGAGAAGTGAAGTTCTGGAACAGCCTTTCAAGGGGAGCAGTGGGGGCAGAAAACCTAACTGGCTTCAAGACAGCTTGATAGCTCAGTGGTTTGAGCATTGGCCTGCTAAACCCAGGGTTGTGAGCTCAATCCTTGAGGGGGCTATTTAGGGATCTGAGGCAAAAAAAATAATAAAAAAAATTGGGGATTGGTCCTGCTTTGAGCAGGGGGTTGGACAAGATGACCTCCTAAGGTCCCTTCCAACCCTGAGATTCTATGATAAGTGTATAGTGGGAACGGTGTGATGAGACCGTTTACAATGGCATGCAGACAATCTGCAACTGCTAAAAGCAAATATCTTCAATGGCTGGTGATGGGACACTAAATTGGAAGTGTAGGCCTGGGACTTAACTCACCCCCATATTAAACTAGCCTTGGGTAAAAACTCAGGAATTATACCACTAAAATTAAGAAAAACTGCTCTGCTGCAGCTAAGGCACCCCCACCTCAGGAATGCCCCTAACAAGAGTTGTAACACAAAGAGCTGTAAAATAGAGACAGGCACTTGGAAGTTTAAGGGGGGGAGACCCAACAAATGGTAAAATAGATAAGATGAGCTCTGAAAAGCGAATGTACTGTATACTGACCATCTGCACAAAGAAGGTTATAAATAAATTACAATTCAGGCATGAGAAGTTAAATGTAAAAAAAAGATTTGAGCAGAGAGGAGGAAACAGGTGTCATTGCACGATTGGTTAAATTTTGTTACCTAGGGTTATCAAATAATGTAACAGGTTTAGTGAAATTAAAGAAGGTAGCTAGTTTTAGCTATACAATGTAAATAAAAAACAATGCTCTTTGGGAACCATCTCCAGACTGCAGTTCAACATCAAGCTTCTGGAACTCACCCCTCTGCACGTCCGTGACGTGCAGAGACATCACCAGGAACCCCCAGATGAGTGGATCCTAACTGGCCATCAGGTGAAGATTGTCCAGATATTGAGAGTGGTGAGCATAAGAGATTTGCTTGGCATATGTATTCGGTGTGTGTTGCTAATAAATAGATGTTTAGAGCACAGCTGTGTAAGGCTCTTTCACTGGGAAAAGATCCCACAGACCTGTAAAGCCCTGAGCCCTGTGGGAAAGGGTGGATACTTGACCGGGTTTCTTCTTGAGCCCCATGAGTAAGGGTAAGTGCTTTACACCCCAAGCCCTCGATAGGAAAAGGGTGTCAGTACTAAATTAATCATGTCATGCCTTGAACCCTCGGTAAGGTATAGGTGGGGTGCGCTAGATTTTTGCAGGTAACAGGGAGGGCTCTGAGTTACTACAGAGAATTCTTTCCCAGGTGTCTGGCTGGTGGGTCATGCCCACATGCTCAGGGTTTAACTGATCACCATATTTGGGGTCAGGAAGGAATTTTCCCTTGGGTCAGATTGGCAGAGATCCTGGGAGTTTTTCACCTTCCTCTTCATTATGGGGCACAGGATTCTTTGTAACATGAAGTGTTTAAACCATGATTTGAGGACTTCAGTAACTCAGCCAGAGGTTAGGAGTCTATTACAGGAGTGGGTGGGTGAAGTTCATAGAATCATAGAATAGAATCTCAGGGTTGGGAGGGACCTCAGGAGGTTATCTAATCCAACCCCCTGCTCAAAGCAGGACCAACCCCAACTAGATCATCCCAGCCAGGGCTTTGTCAAGCCTGACCTTAAAAACCTCTAAGGAAGGAGATTCCACCACCTCCCTAGGTAACCCATTCCAGTGCTTCACCACCCTACTAGTGAAATTTTTTCCCCTAATATCCAACCTAAACCTCCCCCTCTGCAACTTGAGACCATTACTCCTTGTTCTGTCATCTTCTACCACTGAGAACAGTCTAGATCCATCCTGGGGGGGAGGGATAGCTCAGTGGTTTGAGCATTGGCCTGCTAAACCCAGGGTTGTGAGTTCAATCCTTGAGGGGGCCATTTAGGGATCTGGGGCAAAAATTGGGGATTGGTCCTGCTTTGAGCAGGGGGTTGGACTAGATGACCTCCTAAGGTCCCTTCCAACCCTGATATTCTATGAAGGCTGAGATCCCTTCTCATTTTCACTTTAGTGTGTAGTGTATCTGATTCACTCCATGTTTGTCTAAAGGAGCAAACAGCTCATTGATTATCATTATCCAGCCAAGAGCATCCCCAAAACATCCCGACTTCACATTTCTCACACTGGGAGCACTTCATTTTACCCCCCACCCGCTCCTGTTATTTCTCTTCTTTGGTCTCTGTGCTCCTAAAAATCGCTTTTCAGCTGTGGCTGCTTGAGGGTTCCCAGGTGGGAATACAAAGAACAGTTAATGGAAAGGAAACTGGGGAAAGGAGAAGTTAGATTAAATGTTTTTCCATTTAACAGCCAAGGGATTTCCCCATTAGTGTTGCTAACTCAGGCTCTGATTTGTTGTTCCAGACACCAGCTGTAGCCTGGACTCCCTGGGCTAGATGTTAACGTTACCCTGACTTACGTATGTAAGCAAGTCCATCTTTGTCTCGGGCAGGTTTCCTAGAAATGTGGCTTAACCAAAGATTGCTTCATATTTATAATCAGAATTATTCTTTCTTTCTAACCACATACCATAGCTTCTAATTTACCGGCTTCTTTTTACTGCCTGCTACAGTACTAACATTCCTCTCGCTGGCGTGGCTTAGCTGCAGTGTTAGAGCAGCTCTGTGAGGCTCCTTGCTCCACAGAGGGGTGGGGTGAGGACATGGTGAATGGCTCCACATCCTTACTGGGCCATTAGTTCTATACAGAAAGACGCCCGAGTAACAGCCACAGAATGGTTGTGCTGCCTACTGTATTGCTCCTAAGGTCCCTTCCAACCCTGATATTCTATGATTCTTTGGAACCCCCTTTTAGGTAGTTGAAAGCAGCTATCAAATCCCCCCTCACTCTTCTCTTCTGCAGGCTAAACAATCCCAGTTCCCTCAGCCTCTCCTCATAAGTCATGTGCTCCAGCCCCATAATCATTTTTGTTGCCCTCCGTTGGACTCTTTCCAATTTATCCACATCCTTCTTGTAGTGTGGGGCCCAAAACTGGACACAGTACTCCAAATGAGGCCTCACCAGTGCCAAATAGGGGGGAATAATCACGTCCCTCGATCTGCTGGAAATGCCCCTACTTATACAGCCCAAAATGCCGTTAGCCTTCTTGGCAACAAGGGCACACTGTTGACTCATATTCAGCTTTTCGTCCACTGTAACCCCTAGGTCCTTTTCTGCAGAACTGCTGCCCAGCCATTCGGCTGCCCAAGTTCTGTGGCCTGCCATGTGCAGGAGATCAGACTAGATGATCATGATGGTCTCTTTGGACCTTAAAGTCTAGGCTAAGATTATGTCACGGAGATCACAGAAGTGACTACCAGAGACCTTCGTGACATTTTTCACTTCAGACCCTAGGCGGGGGGCGGGGGGGGGGGGGTGTGTGAAGAGGGGCTGGAGCTATCAGCTAGCGGGGGAACCCAGCTGCTGCAGGGGGGACCCCAGAGCTGTCAGTCGCAGCAGGTGCTGGATCCCCACCTCCCTCAGCAGGGCTGAGGCTCTCATTCCTCACTCCCACCCTCCAGCCCCATTTTGTCACAATTATTTTTAGTAAGAGTCAGGAACAGGTCATGCACGTCCATGAATTTTTGTTTATTGACTGTGACCTATCCCTGACTTTTACTAAAAATAACTGTGACAAAATCTTACCCTTATCTATGAGGAATTATATTTCTGAATATATTTTTTGGTATAATCTGCTTTAAATAAAAATTTTAAAATTTCATTTTTGTTCTAATTTGGGATAAAAACAAATGTTCAAATGTCAGAATTGGTGTTTTTGAAAGCCTTTATGTGCTGGGAAATCAAACATTTAGGAAACAGAAGCACATGACCTTTTTGTCTGGAAAGGCATTATAACTATCATGGGATGTCATCTGCTGTTAATAAATTCCAGTTGGTTAAATGTTGAAAGACTTTTATCAGAAAGAAGGTTCTCTAATGCATTTTCCAAAGTTTCAGACAAATTGTGTAGACTGTCTCATAAGCCAAACATTCATTACAGTCAAAATTAGGAATTGCCAAAGTAAAATAATTAAGCTTAGTCTGGACTCCTGTCTCTAACAGTAGCTGGTTCCAGATGTTTCAGTGGCTGGCAGAGCTCTCTGCCCAAGAATTCACCTAACTCTGTAATTTCCCAGGCTACTGAGGATAATTTCCTAAAACAGCTTCCAAATAAAGGACTGATTCCTGCAGATCTTACACAGCTAAAATCCCTAAAGGAATGCTGGACTGCATCCTAAATGGATTTAATGCACATGTCTACTGGGATTCATTGTTTGCCCACAAGAGAAAAAAACAAGTTCACTGAGGCTAAGATTCATCTACAACTGTAGGCATCGTTTTCTGGACAGTTTTACATTCTGACAATTAGGAGCCTGAGGACTTCTCTACATTACCTGCTGGATCAATGGGCAGCGACTGATCCAGCGGGGTTGACTTATCGCATCTAGTCTACACATGATAAATCGACTGCCGAGCACTCTCCCGTCAACTCCGGTACTCCACCGGAGCAAGAGGCTCAGGCGGAGTCGATGGGGGAGCGTCAGTTGTTGACTTACCACAGTGAAGACACCGTGATAAGTAGATCTAAGTATGTCGACTTCAGCTACGTTATTCACGTAACTTAAAATCTCTCCCGCCCCCCCCACCCCAGTGTAGACCAGGCCTGACTCTCAGTGGATGTACATTTGTCCAACTCCACTGACACTAATGGAGACATACTGATTATCACCAGCTGAGGATCTGGCCCTTTATGTAATCTCTCATACAAGCAAGCTATAAATTGGCTAGTTCAGTCCAGGGAACGAGTATCCATATATCACAAAAATCAGCAGCACAATTGGATTCAAGTGTCACCTTTGTGGCTGTCCTAGCCAAGAGGCCTCAATAAGCCAGAGTCATGAACTACCATTTCAGCACCACTCTGAGATATGGCCCCTCAAGTTCACTGTGGAGACAGACAGGCAGGGCAGTGTAGGGGAAGCTTCCATTCCGGGTATCTCTGCACTGGAGCTGGAAGGTGTAATTTCCAACCTGGGTAGAGGTATCTGTGCTGGCGCTGATCAAGCCAATGTGCTAAAAACAGCAGCACAGCCATGGCAGCACAAGCAGTGGGACGAACTAGATGCCCCAAGTACAATGCCACTGGGGACCTAGGTACGTACTCAGGCAGCTAGTCCGACCAGCCACCTATGCCGCCACAGCTATGCTTCTATATTGAGCACACTAGCTCCATCACAGCTAGTGCCCATATGTCTACCCAAGCTGGATGTTACATCTCCAGCTCAAAGTGCAGAGGTACCGTACCTCTTCCTGCACTGACCCTGATCTTTGGATGAAGGGAGGCATGGTCAGATTGAGCTGGTACACACAGATCTGGGGATCTGCATTTCTCCCATGTTCCACCACTTTCTGCAGAATTGAAGTTTTCATTTTATACAAAAATTCAAGGGTCAGGTCCTCAGCTGGTGTAAATCAGTGTAACACCCCGTAAACTGGGGTCCCTCCACCAATTTCAACCAGGGGAGGAATCTGGCCTGAGAAATGTCAACCCTTAGGATTGTAAAGAAACTGTTCTGACTGTGAGCCTGAGGCTGCAGACACAAGAGACAATAGCTGTGAGATGTGAACTGCCCCATTAATATTGAATGTGAAGATAAATCTGAATCTTAATGTCAGGAAAATGATGACCGGTAATTCAGTCTGTCAGTCTCCCTGCTGTTCTCCCATCCGGCACAACATCCCAGGGCAGGGCCCTAACGAGGGCGAGGCCAGTGAGGCACTCGCCTCAGGTGCGCACACCTCAGGGGCGCTGCCTCCTCCCTCCCTTTGTTTTCGGCAGCGGGGCTTCCCCTGCTGCATCCCCTGCAGCTCCCTGCCAGGCAGTCTCCTGCTGCTGCGCCCCCCAGGGCCCCCGCTGACAAAGCCCTTGGCGCTGCGCAGAGGTGTGGGTTTATGCACCCCCCCTGCCTGCCCCCTCCCCCCCCCCCCATGGTGGGGAAGGGGGTAGAAGGAGCAGCAGTCTGTGTGTGGGGGAGGGGCTGAAAAAGGAAGCTTCCTGGACCTTGCAGCTGGACACCACCCTCTGAGTCCTAGTGCTGGTTGGGCTCCCTTCTGTGTGCTGGAATGGGGAAGAAAAAAAGGATAAGGGAAGTGGGGGCAGGGGGAAGAGGCAGTGGGGAAAGAAGGGGGTGGGTGGGATGGGGAGGAGATGGAGTGATGGGGAAGGGGCATGGGATGGGGAAGAGAAGGGGATAGGGGAAGTGGGGGTCCAGCATGCAGATCCCCTTGGCAGCAGCTGGGGCTCCCCTGTTAAGCAGGCCCATCAAACCCTCACCCTGAGAAGCCCCACCTCCCCTGCATCTGTACCATCCCGATGAGCCCCCGCAGACAGACACCCTCCCCACTGAGCCCCAACCACCTACACCTAGACCCCCACCCAAATGAACCCCACCTCCCCTGCACCCAGACCCCCCCTCCCTCCCGCTGAGCTCCAACCACTTTCACTTGGTCCCCCCTGCAGATTCCCATTGCCCCTGCCCCTGGAACCTCCCTGTGCATCCAGATCCCCCACTGAGCTGCCTGCCCCCAGACTGCCCCACACAGAACCCACCACCACAGAACCGTCTTACCCCCATCTGGATACCCCCACACTAAGCCCCTCTGCACTTGGATCCTGCTGCCAGGCTGAGCCTTCCTGCCCACATCTGGAGCACCTGGCGCAAAAGGGGCAGAGCCCCAGGGGTGTTTCTGTGGCAGGCCTGGCCCTTGTGCTGTGCCAGGGTCAGGTTCAGCCTCATTGCCGAGTCCCTGTCCCAGGGGGCCGGGGGAGGCTGCAGGGTGATATCCCACCTCCATGCAGCCAGTGGCCTGTGCTCCCCGCTGCCATGGTGGAGCTTCCACATTTACTTATTGTAAAAAAAAAAAAAAAAATCAGAATTTTAAAATATTATGCACAGAATTTGATGCAGCATTCACTCAGGAATATGGGGCGCTCTACAGCTGTGATGGTGGGACTGTGAAGGGGGTGCTGGACAGGGGGTATGGTGTGCAGGGTGCTGTGCAGTTGTGGTGGGAGGCCAGCAGGAGGGGGTCTCTGGGCAGGGGGTGCTGGGCAGAGTGGGTCCGGGGGCATTGGGATCTATGGGGGGAGGCCTCTGGGCGAGGGGGCGCTGGGCATAGGGATCTGTGGGGGAGGTCTCTGGGCGTGGGGGCACTGGGGGAGGTCTCTGGGTGAGGGGGCGCTGGGCATAGGGATCTGTGGGGGAGGTCTCTGGGCGTGGGGGCACTGGGGGAGGTCTCTGGGTGAGGGGGTGCTGGGTATAGGGATCTGTGGGGGAAGTCTCTGGGTGAGGGGGTGCTGGGCATAAGGGCAGGGCACTGGGCAGGGAGGCAGTGTGGAAGGGGCACGCTGGCATCGCAGGGCTGGGCGGGCCAGTGTGTGTCTAGCAGTTTTGGGTTTGTAAACAGTGCCCTTGTGCTGGGCTGAGTGGGGCCACTCCCACTGCACTGTCTATCATTGCCCCCAACCAGCCCCATGCTCTGTGGACTGCCCCCCATCACATGCCCTATTTCCCCAATGGGGGCCCACAAATATGTTTGGCGCCGGGCCCACAAAAAGTTAATCCAGCCCTGTTGTGTTGGTGGTACCTGTGACGTTATGGACAATAACTGGGACCGTATAGAACATTGTTGCAACCAAGGTCCTGTAGTGGCACCAAATCTTATATAAAGGGGGGCAAATGAGGCGTCTAAGACCAGGTTATGCTTGGCTGGTTATGATTATGCCATTTACATGTATGTATCAGTTTTGTAGTTGAAGTTATGAATATTGGCTCTATACTCCCTGTATTTCAAACTTGGGCTGTGCTTCTGGGACCCAGACAAGCTATCAGCTCTGCCAGGCCTGCTTGATGGCCCATTAAGAACCATCAGCGATACAATGGCCCCATTGAGAGAAGGCGGACACTCCTGTGACTCAGGAAGGAATGCAGAAACATGCCTATGGAATGAACGCTATGGTTGTTTCTTGCCATGTGCCCCAATGCTTGTCTCTGGAACAAAAAAAGAGAGGCCACATGATGAAAGGCTATAAAAGACTGCTGCAGCTCTTCCATCTTGTCTTCAATCCTGCTTCTTACCTCTTGAGGAACTTTGCTACAACTGAAGCTTTCAACAAAGGACTGAAGGACCCATCCCAGCTGGGGATGTATTCCAGAGACTTGATTTGAATCTGCAGTTTATTCTATCACTGCTACAAATCTGAACCAAGAACTTTGCCATTGCTGTATGTAATTGATTCCTTTTAACCAATTCTAGCTTTCACCTGTATCTTTTTCCTTTTATGAATAAATCTTTAGATTTTAGATTCTAAAGGATTGGCAACAGCGTGATTTGTGGGTAAGATCTGATTTGTATATTGACCTGGATCTGGGGGATTGGTCGTTTGGGATCGGGGGGACCTTTTTTCTTTTACTGGGGCATTGGTTTTCATGACCATTTGTCCCCATAACGAGTGGCACTGGTGGTGAGACTGGGAATCTGGAGTGTCTAAGGGAATTGCTTGGGATGACGTGGTTAGCCAGTGGGGTAAAACCAAAGTCTTCTCTGTCTGGCTGGTTGGGTTTGCCTTAGAGGTGGAAAAATCCCAGCCTTGGGCTGTAACTGCCCTGCTTGAAGCAATTTGTCCTGAACTGGCACTCTCAGTTGGGTCCCGCCAGAACCAGCATCGTTACAGTGGCATAGTTGTGCTAGGATCCACAGAACCAGGTCAATTAAGCTTTGGGTCAGAACCCCACGCTATCCAAATTTGAATTTTGATAGTGAGAGTTTGGTTGGTTAAAGAGCAGTTGCAAAGGGTGAGCAAAGTGCATATGCGGGCCTTGGCAAAAAAGCCCTGAAAGATTTGTGTGCAGAAAAGGGGATCAGCTTTAGAAAGAAAGCTACAAATCCAGAGCTGAGAAATCTGTTAGTGGCCAGTGATCAGGAGGCAAGAGCACAGCCCTTACCTGATGCTACAGAAGCTGCAGAAGCAATTAGAGTGCAAAAGGCAGCAAGTAAACTGCAACTTGAGCATGAACAAAGACTGGCAGAAATTCAATTGCAGGAACTAGAAGCTAAGGCAAAAGTGGAAAGACTTCAGCTCCAAGTGAAAAAGCAAGGGAAGAACAGCAGAAATTGTATTCTCTTGAAAGTCCAGTTTCTAACAATGTTGGCATGTTGTATAACTCTGAGCAGTTGTCTGGATGTAACCCAATGTACCCCAACACTGCCACTTTTTATGTAAATGCTGTTACTGTGAGTTCAGTAGGGGGTGGCCCCATAAATTCTGCTATGTATGGGAGCGGTACTGAAAAATTCATAGAGAATGTAAAAGTCAATGGTAAAAGCTGTTTAGGGCAAATGATGGCTTCTAACATCACTCTTATTAAAGCAGATCTAGTCAAAGAGGAAGATTACTTGCCAAATCAGAGTGTTAATGTTGTAGTCCTCTATGAGTTTACTGTAAATGTGCCTTTAGCCAGAATCCACCTTGAATGGAATGGTATTAAGCATGAAGTTATAGCTGGTGTAAGGAAGTTATTGCCTAAGGATCTTTTGATTGGGGAAAATATCAAAGCTTTGTTCAGTCCAGGTAGCCAGTCACAGGAAAGGAATGATCTTAAACCTGTATCTATTATGGGCAATGATTTGTCTGGGGAGGGTTTCTCCAAATGTTGGTCTGAGGAAAAGAGCTGTTTGTCTGTGAATGACGTTTCTCAATGTCTGTCTAATGTCTCAGAAGTGAATCTTGAATTAGATCAAGCCCAGAAATAACTCATTGGTCAGGAAAATGTTTCTCAGGAGCAGATTAAAGTGGATGGTCAAGTGAAAACCTTAACTGAGGAAGGAAAGGGTGAAATATTGTTGGCTAGTACAGCTTATAAAAGTGAACCTGAAAAGGGTAACTGGTTTGCTGGAAGTAGCTCAGTGTAGTGAGAAGAGCAGCAGTTTGTCTGTTGGGAGTGGCAATGTGCCTGGCTCTTCTTTGTCTGTGGAGCAGACAGAAGGTGCCTTTCAGCCTGTGATGATTGAGAATAGTGCAGTTATCTCAAAGTTGGTTCTAAATTCAACTAAAGCCCAGGAAGAGAAGGGTCCTAAGTTTGTGTCTGCTAGGGAGAAGGGCACTGTAACTAGGTTGCATCCAGTTAGTGTCTATGCAAAATCCCAGAGACCAAACAATTCTGGTGCTTGCATTTTGCCTGTTGCTAATGTGTGGCTGGGAAAGGCTGTCTAATCAGGGTGATACCCTAGCCAGGGCACAAGGAGAGCAGAAAGGTGATTTGGTTGTTACCTACTGACCGTTTGACAACTGGTAGCAAGAAGGAAAAGATTCCTAGATTTGTGTGTGGCAAAGGGAAGGAGAATGCTTCTAACCTTTTATCTAGGAAGTCTATAAGTTTGCCTGAAAGGGGATTGTGTAGGAATCCTGATGGGCCAAAGGTGATCATCGATGTGAGTAAGACCCAGAAAGAGTCTGTTGTTGCTCAGGAAAGTGTTTCTTCAGAGCAAGCCCTAGGTGAAAAGGGAAAGAGCAAAATTTCTGTGAGAAGTAACTTATTGCTTAAAGAAGTTCCTGGGGAAAGGAATCCTCGTGGTAGTCTTTGCAAGCAGTTTACTGCAACTGAAGGGTGTGGAAGTGATTTTATCAAGAAAGTTTCAGTTCCTAACAGCCAGAAATTTTCTGTTGTGAATGGATCCACTGACTTTCCTTTTGAAAGATCCAGTGTGGATAGCTTTGAAAAGGTCTCACCTCAGATGGAGGGAAAGATGTTAAGAGATAGTCTTGTCCTCCCAAAGTCAGTTAAACTTAATGGCTCTCTCCATACAGAGGGTGAAATCCTGGCTCCATGTAAGTCAATGGGAGTTTTGCTATTGACTTTGCGGGGTCCAGGATTACACCCAGAGAGTGTAGAAAAATACACAAAAGATTGTGAGGTGCTCAGATACTGTGCAGTGGGACCCGTATAAGTAAGACAGATACAAATATTTTCAAGGGAATAGGACACATTTGGATAGAGACTGGTACAGCAAGACCATGGGCTCAATCACATGTTTTTCAAAAACTCCTGAGGCAACTGATACACCAGCTTGTCTGATGAGAAACTGAAAGAATGGGGAGTTAAACAACAGACCTTCATTCTCCATTGCACCAGACAGGTTTCATCATTTAAATGAGCTACTTCCTCAGTCATTAGATGCAGGGAAAATGTTAATGCTTATTGTGACGGTGTTCCCCATAAAACTTTATGGGGAGATGCTTATAAATGTATATATGTAACTAAAATATGTTTTATGCTACATGTGCCATGTAACATATCTCTGTGAAAGTTATGACCTACTGAATTTACTCCTCCTGTTTGTATGCATGTATCATTGTTGTAGTTGGAGTTAGGAAGATTGGTTTTATATTTGCTGGTCTTATACATAGCCTTTGTAAGTGCATGGGATCATCTTTGGAGCAAAGAATGCCTGTTAAGTGCGAGCACTTGACAGACAAAAGACGTTGCAGACCCCAATCCACATTGGGGCTGGGTCTGGAATGCAACTGGTTAGACTGGTTAGGGCGCATGGGCAGGTGACTTGCCCATGTGATCCCAAAACTCCAGGGCAACTGGATCCTACGCAGGGAGAGGAAGAAAGGCTATAAAAGCCCTTGCAAGACCCTTCCATTTTGTCTTCAGCTGGCTAAAGGAAGAAGCTCTCCACCCCCCCAAGGACATTCCTGAGGGGAACTGAACAAAGGACAAAGACATTAAGGGGGTGAGTGATTGCTGGGCCCAGGCTAGAAGGAAGATAGCCTGTTTACTGGACCTAGTGAGGGGTTTATCTGTACACAGGGTGATTAGACATAGAACTGCGTGTTCTTTTTTATTTTATTCGGTAATTCACTTTATTCTGTCTGTTACTACTTGAAATCACTTAAATACTATTTTCTGTACTTATTAAAATCACTTTTTACTTATTAAGTTTCCTGGAGTTGAGTTGTTACCTGGGGGAACGCAAACAGCTGTGCATATCTTTCTATCTTTGTAATAGAAAGCGAACTATTTATGAGTTTACCCTGTATAAGCTTTATACAGGGTAAAACGGATTTATTAAGGGTTTGAGCCTCCTTGGAGTTGAGCAGCTGGGTGTCAAAGGCAAGAGCGCTTCCAGGGGCCTTACAGTGGTGAGTGGACTTGGTTCGGACCTGGGTCTGTGTTTGCAGCAGATCAGTGGAATCTGGCTCAAAACAGACAGGATTCGGGAGTCCCAAGCTGGAAAAGGCCTGGAAGCAGGGGCAGAAGCAGCCTTGGCACACCAGGTGGCAGCACCAAGCAGGTCTCTGTGGCCCCAACCCGTCACACTTATCCCCCCCAGACTCTGGAGAAGGGAAGTCCAGTCGAGGGAAAATGTCTCTGCAAGTGGCCTCCTCCAAAAGCAGAAACATGTAGAGGTATAAGAACTGGTAGGGATAACCCCGAGAAGGCCAAGACAACTGAAACCAGACCTCAGAGAGGGAAATGTCAGCCCTTTGTTCAATCTGGCCAAAACACACTCAGACACGATAGGAAACAATTAAAGGGAGTAGGATGCCTGTACATATGTGACTAAGAAAAGATCAGCAGACTCATGATTAAGCTTCTTGATTAGAGCTTGTGGCTACTGGTGAACATATGTGCAACCCTGAGGGTGAAACCTTCCTCTGTCATCTTCCATGACAATGATGTTCAAGAACTTGGGGAAGAGATAGGGGACCTGGGCTCTGGAGAAGATCAGGTATGACTGGATGAGTCCACACATTGTTACTAGGCAAGATTCAGGAGTGGGAGGGCAGGACCTCTGAGGCCAGCTGGGGGCATCCAGGACAGTGACTTCTCTGTCCACTCTGATTCAACACAAGGTCTGAGGGAGGGGAAGAGAAAAATCAAATGCCTCTCTTACTCCCAGGAGTGGGCATCCTTCCAAGATGTTAAAGGACCAAGAACAGAACCTGTGGCCTAGGATCTGAAGGCAGACCAATTCACTGAGGGAATTCCCCATTGAAGACAGAGGGAGAGGACACTTCCTAGTGCAAATCCTGGAATATAAGAATGGAAGTGTGAAATGTGGAACACTTATTTTTCTCTTGTACCAGAAAAAGAGAAAAGGCAATAGATAAAACAGAGCTGAGGACTGAAGCATGGGGAAGCCCTCAGTGCTTCTTGGATGATGGATGTTTCAACTTAGAGCTCTTAAAAACACAGCAACACCACCCTTAGATTCCCCACACAAACTAATCCTTTGTTGATACAGGTTTCTAGCCCTGGTTCTGCAACCCACCTTCTGAAAAACCTCAGTGAATGCTAACACACTTCTGTAGCTCAGACTCTCCTAGGTATAAACCAGGAACAGATACACATTACAGTGGAGATACAGTGTAACTCAATGTCTGTAGGTTCTGAGAACATAGGATAAAAGGCACTGAGTAATCACAAAAACAGCACCACCAAAGGCTTGAATAAAAGATATGGGGGAAAGGGAGCTAGGGGATCTGAAAGGCAGAGCCACTGTCCCTCTCCACGTTTAGGAAATCAACACATGAGGTGTAGGGTCCCCTGAAGAAACTGAACTACTGAGCTAGCTCACATATTCTTTCTGACAGTGGCAGCCTGCACATTAAAAAGTCCATCTAACAATGGGACCCTATTACTGAGCCACTCTCACCCACTTTCTCAGCAAGCCCTTTAAAATTCCCTGCTCCAGTTTCACCTGGGGTGGCTACAAAAGTCTTTCAGAATAAAACTACTTCATACACACAACCTCGATCGTAGAAATCTTTCCTTCCAGTGTTCTTTGCGGGCTGGAGCAGGGTGAGGGTGCTTTCCCACCCCTCTTCTACCGTCTGGGAAGGGAACTTCGGGTCACTCCTTTCCCTCCATCAGTTGAAGGTCCACAGGGAAACAGCCCCTCTTTATCTCCCCGCCTCACAATGTGAACCAGGAACTCTATCTGCTGTTCCTCATCCTCTCCGGGTTTTTGTCTTGATTGGTTGGATGATTGATTGAGAGAGGGGGGAGGGGGAGGGGGGAAAGCTTTGCCCCACCCTACACTATAAGGGTACTGGCCTTGGGCCCTTAAACAGTCATCTTTTCTACCTGAGTGGGGGAAGAAAAGACTAAGGGCCACAGCAGGGTTATGCTTCACTTTGGAGAGGAGATGGGGAAGGGACCAGGAGGAGGCAGCAGTGGAAGATGAAGGAGCCAGCCAGGAGTCACAATGCAAAAGGTGAGGTGAGGTGAACCAAACCAGCATCAGAATTAAATCTGCCACTGGAGGAGACTGGCTGGCTGGGATGAAACCCATGAGGAGTGGAAAGAATAAAGGCAGAACCATATTCCTTCATGGAGATACTAATCTTCCAGCACGGATCCCCTGGAGTTTTCCCTCCAAAAATCTTCCTGCCAAGATTGGACCCACACACCTGGCATAGGATAGTCTGGAGGTGCTTTCTGATGTTCCTTCAGCACAGACAGTGCTTAGAATCATAGAATATCAGGGTTGGAAGGGACCTTAGGAGGTCATCTAGTCTAAACCCCTGCTCAAAGTAGGACCAATCCCTAATTTTTGCTCCAGATCCCCAAATGGCCCCCTCAAGGATTGAACTCACAACCCTGGGTTTAGCAGGCCAATGCTCAAACCACTGAGCTATCCCTCCCCATGCTTAGTCATGGTCTTTTCTGGGTTGGTCCTTCTTGTTCCTCTTAGGTCCTAATCCTCGTAAGAAGTTGCCAGAGGGAAAGAATGAGCGGAGAATGAAATTCTAGGCACCCAAGTGAGGAGGCCATTGAGGGACTCGGGGTGGAGTCTACCTTAGGTCCTCTGCCTTTTTTTATGCTTTTCCTCCATCTTTCCTGGTTGATGGCACCATGAATGTTTGTCATTCAGATCATTCTGCAGGATGTGAGAAGAGGGGAGTGGTGAAGAGCTGCACAATTTAGTGTAGCACTGGGTTTGCTGGCCCCCACAGGCGCAACCCAGGACTTCGAGCTGCCAGCAGTGGAAAGCTCACCTAGCGTGGTGTTATGATGGCATGAGGTAACCACCATCCTCACTCCCCTGGGACCCTGCAACCAGCTCTGCCCCAGTGATTCAGCACAACCTCTAGGCAGCCTCTACTGGCAAGATTCCTGTTAAGACCTGGTCACATTTTTAAGCTGTATCTGTTGCCAAAAGCCCCCACAAGGGCAGGTCTCAGCCCTGGTCTACATCCGTGCACCTGTCCACACGACGAAGCCCTTAACATCGACTTCTAGGGCTCTTAAAAATCGATCTCGCCACTCCACCCCCAACGAGGGGATTAGCGCTTAAAGCGATATTGCTGAATCGATCTAGGCTTAGTGAGGATGCAATTCGACGGTATTGGCCTCCTGGATCTATCCCACAGTGCAACATTTGACCGCTCTGGACAGCAGTCTGAGCTCGAATGCTCTGCCCAGGTACACAGGAAAAGCCCCGCGAACTTTTGAATTTCATTTCCTGTTTGGCCAGCGTGGTGAGCTGCAGGTGCGTGCAGATCTCATCAGCAGAGGTGACCATGATGGAGTACCAGAACCGAAGACGAGCTCCAGCATGGACCGAGCATGAGGTATGCGATCTGATCGCTGTATGGGGAGATGAAACCGTGCTAGCAGAACTACGGTTCACAAGGCGAAATGCCAATACATATGCAAAAGTCTCCAAGGGCATGCAGGACAGAGGCTACAACAGGGACACGCAACAGTGCCGCGTTAAAATTAAGGAGCTCAGGCAAGCCTACCAAAAAACCAGATGCAAACAGCCACTCTGGGTCAGAGCCCCAGACATGCCGCTTCTATGATGAGCTGCATGCCATTCTAGGGGGTGCAGCCAGCACTGACCCACCCATGTGGTATGACTCTGTATGTGGATCATCAGAAACCACAGAGGAGCATTTTTGGGAAGAGGAAGATGATGATAATCATGCTCAAAATAGCGCACAGACACAGCAAGGAAGCGGAGAAGCCCTTTTCCCCGACAGCCAGGAACTTTTTGTCACCCTGGAGCCAGTACCCTACGAACCCACCCAAGGCGTGCTTGATGCAGGAGAAGGGACCTCTGGTGAGTGTACCTCTGTGAAAGTAATACATGTTTTATAAACAAGCGTGTTTAATGATTAATTCGCGGCCAGTCAGCTACTGGAAAAGTCTGTTAACATGTTCGGTGATGGAGCGGAAATTCTCCGGGGACATCTCCGGAAAGCTCTCCTGGATGTACTCCCAAAGCCTGTGCAAAAGGTTTCTTGGGAGGGCAGCCTTATCCTGTGCTCCGTGGTAACACACTCTACCACACCAGGCCAGTAGCACGTAGTCTGGAATCATGGCATTGCAAAGCATGGTGGCGTATGGTCCCGGTGTTTGCTGGCATTCAAGCAACATCCGTTCTTTATCTGTCTGTGTTATCCTCACAAGAGTGATATCATTCATGGTCACCTGTTTGACATAGGGGGATTTTATTAAGGGAGTATTCAGAGGGGCCCGTCCCTGCTGGGCTGTTTGCCTGTGGCTGAACGGAAATCTTTCCCGCTGTGACCCACGCGGTGGGGGGAGGGGGAACAGCGAACATCTTAGATGTGTGTGTGTGTGTGTGTGTGTGAGGGGGAGGGTGTCAATTAGGTTCGCGCTGCACATTAACCCGAAAACCGCCGCCCCTCCCTTTTCAATTGCCAACCCTTTTTAAATTGCCAGTCTAAAGGCTGTTTGTTATGGGAAATGAGGGGGTTGCTGTTTGAAACCATTCCCACAGCCTATAGACTGTGGCTTACCATGGCTGCCTGCAAGCCGAATTCTGTTGCCCGCCGGACCTGCTTGTGTAATCTCTCACACCAAACCAGCAGACCCTCAATATAACAGGCAAAGTGCAACCTTGGACCAAATGAACATGTGCTATGTAATGTTTGGAGCATTGTTCTCTAATATGTGTCTTTTAAACTACTCCTCTCTCGTTTGTTTCCTCCCGCAGCTGCAAATGTTTCAACGCCACCCCTTTCATCACCGTCCCAGAGGCTAGCGAAGATTAGAAATTAAAAAAAAGGAATCGAGACGATATGTTCTCAGAGCTCATGCAATCCTCCCACACTGAAACTGCCAAGCAGAATGCGTGGAGGCAGACACTGTCGGAGTCCAGGAAGGCAGAATTTGATCGCACGGACAGGTGGCATGCTGAAGACAATGACTGGCGGGATGAAGAGAGACAGCGGTGGGATGAAGAGAGTAGGTGGCATCAGAGTGCAGAGAGAAGGCAGGATGCAATTCTGAGGCTACTGGAGGATCAAACGGAAATCCTCCGGCTTATGGCTGAGGAAAGGTGTATGGTTCAGGAAAGGCCGCCTGAGCCCAGACCGCCGCTACAGCCCCTGTGTAACCAACAGCCCTCCTTCCCGAGTCCCATAACCTCATCCCCGAGACGCCCAAGAATGCGTTTGGGAGGCCTCCGTGCACCCAACCACTCAAGCCAAGAGAACAGTCCAAGCAACAAAAGGCTGGCATTCAATAAGTTTTAAAGTGCTGTGTGTCCTTGTCCTTCCCTCATTCCCTCCTTCACCACCCATCCTGGTGCTTCCCTTCCTCCACCACCCATCCTGGTGCTTCCCTTCCTCCACCACCCATCCCGGGTGACCGTGGCAGTTACCCCCATAGTTCCCCCTCTTTGTTTTACGAATTAATAAAGAATGCATGATTTTAAAGCAACAATGACTTTATTGCCTCTGCAAGCGGTGACTGAGGGGGGAAGGGCAGGGCGGTTTGGTTAAAGGGAAGTAGAGTGAATGAAGGGGCGGGGCTTTTCATTAATGGGGAAAAACAGAACTTTCACACAGCATCCTGGCCATTCATGAAACTGGTTTTCAAAGCTTCCCTGATGCGCAACGCACCCTGCTGTACTCTTGTAATAGCCCTGGTGTCTGGCTGCGCATAACCAGCGGCCAGGTGATTTGCCTCAACCTCCCACCCCGCCATAAACGTCTCCCCCTTACTCTCACAGATATTGTGGAGCGCACAGCAAGCAGTAATAATAATGGGAATATTGGTTTCGCTGAGATCTAACCTAGTCAATAAACTGCGCCAGCGAGCTTTTAAACGCCCAAATGCACATTCCACCACCATTCTGCACTTGCTCAGCCTATAGTTGAAAAGGTCCTGACTACTGTCCAGGCTACCTGTGTATGGCTTCATGAGCCATGGCATTAAGGGGTAGGCTGGGTCCCCAAGGATAACTACAGGCATCTCAACATCACCAACGGTTATTTTCTGGTCTGGGAAGAAAGTCCCTTGCTGCAGCAGCTGAAAAAGACCAGAGTTCCTGAAGATGCGAGTGTCATGTACCTTGCCCGGCCATCCCACGTTGATGTTGGTGAAACGTCCCTTATGATCCACCAGTGCTTGCAGCACTATTGAAAAGTAACCCTTTCGGTTTATGTACTCGCTGGCTTGGTGGTCCGGTGCCAAGATAGGGATATGGATTCCGTCTATCGCCCCACCACAGTTCGGGAACCCCATTTCTGCAAAGCCATCCAGTATGAGCTGCACATTTCCCAGACTCACAACCCTTGGTACCAGCAGCTCGGTGATCGCCCTGGCTACTTGCATCACAACAGCCCCCACTGTAGATTTTCCCACTCCGAATTGATTCGCGACTGACCGGTAGCTGTCTGGCGTTGCAAGCTTCCACAGGGCTATCACCAGTCGCTTCTCTATTGTGAGGGCTGCTCTCGTCTTGGTGTTCTGGCGCTTCAGGGCAGGGGAAAGCAACTCACAAAGTTCCATGAAAGTGCCCTTACGCATGCGAAAGTTTCGCAGCCACTGGGATTCATCCCAGACCTGCAGCATTATGTGGTCCCACCAGTCTGTGCTTGTTTCCCGGGCCCAGAATCGGCATTCCACTGTATCAACAAGCCCCATTACCACCATGATGTCCACCTTGTGGGGGGACCTTTTTTGAGAGAGGTCTGCGTCCATGTCCTCATCACTGTCCTCAGGGCACTGCTGTTGCCTCCTCGCCTGCTGTAGCTGTAGCAGCTCCTGGTTCTTGTTCTCCATATACTCCTGGACAATGCGCGTGGTGTTCATAACGGCGATAACAGCCGCGGTGATCTGATCGGGCTCCATGCTTTCCCTGGTATGGTGTCTGCAGGACAGCAGAGTGGGAGCAGAAGCGGCGGGTGGATAACAATGGTGTCAGCAATATGGCGCCCGCATGAAAAAAGGCACAAAAGGATTTTGGGCTCCCCCCTCTGCTGCTTTCTCAGAGGGAGCAAGGGTTAGGCTCCTTTCCTTCTAACAGCAGGTGGCACAATATGCCGGGAAGCAAGGGTTAGGTGCCTTCCCTTCTAGCTATAGATGGTTCAATAGGCTTGATATCCATCATCATCTCCTAGCCCCCTCAAGGATTGAACTTGCAACCCCGGGTTTAGCAGGCCAACGCTCAGACCGCTGAGCTATCCCTCTGCCCGTATCATAGGGCGACTGAATCCCCAATAGACCTAATGTCCAGGCATACGCTGGCTCCATGCTTGCCGTAGCAAACACGGAAACCACTGACCGCTGAGCTATCCCTCTGCCTGTGTTCCAGGCAGTACTGAATCTCCCTTAAACAAAACATAAAAAAGAGAATGATCAGAGTCACTCTGGTCACTCCCATTTCTGTCCAAGTGCCCCCGGCCAGCCACACCATAGGCCAGCCAGGAGCACACAGGGGACAATGAATTTCAAGCCTATTGCACAATCTGCAGCTAGAAGGCAAGGACCTTCTGCTGTGTAGTCCCACAACAATGATCATTTATGGCATATTGCACCATCTGCTGCTAGAAGGAAAGGAGCTTATGCTATGTAGCCCCACGACTACCAGCCTCAGGCAGAATGGCCCCCTCAACGATTGAACTCGCAACCCCAGGTTTAGCAGGCCAACGCTCAGAATGCTGAGCTATCCCTCTGCCCGTATTACAGTGCGGCTGAATCCCCACTAGACCTAATGTCCAGGCGTACACTGGAGATGTACGGTAATTGTGAGCTGAGCAGGCTTCCGTAGCAAACCCGTAAACCCCGTAAACCCCGGAAAAAAGGTGTGAAAAAGATTGCTTTCACAGAGGGAGGGAGGGATGGGGGATGGCTTGATGACATGTACCCAGAACCACCAGCGACAATGTTTTCTGCCCCATCAGGCTTTAGGATTGCAACCCAGAATTCCAATGGGCGGCGGAGACTGTGGGAACTGTGGGATAGCTACCCACAATGCAACGCTCCGAAAGGCGATGCTAGCCCCGATACTGTGGACACAGTCCATCGACCTCATGGTCTTAATACTCTTTAGTGGGGACACACACAATCGATTTCATAAAATCGGGTTTTAAAATATCAACTTCTATAATTTCGACCTAATTCTGTAGTGTAGCCATAGCCTCAGTGAAAACGCCACCTGTCCTTCCCCAGGGGGAAACCCTTCTAAGGATACAACAGCTCCCGTGAGCTCAGGTGATGGGGATACAGGTGAATTTGACCATTTCACTTCAACACTGCAGATCATTTTAGCAGAAACACAGATGCCTACATTTTCAGAAATGAAGAAATAGTTGTTTGGCCTGTCATCTAGGGACGCAATCAGCCTGTAAGGTGCTAGTGGCTGGAAGAGGTCATATTGCCAGAGTACACCATCATTTGACCACATTCGGGTTTTGATTTGGCTGATCCTTCCTTCTCCTGACAGGAGCCAATTTTCTCCTCACACTGCAGCACAAAAAGCCTGTTCCAATGTCTTCTTCCCTAGGACTTGGCATCCTGACATATTCCCAGCATTTGTCTGGTGCATTTAGATTGTCAGCTCTTTGGGAAGGGACTGTGTGTTACAGTGTGTAGCTCAGCGGAGCCTCAGTCTTGATTGAGGCCTCTACACCAGTACCATAATACACGTAATAAATTACGGCCATCATCTGTTAATAAAGAATGCTCCAAGTACAGGTATTGTGGCAAGGCACCTCCTCTGATTGCCAGACTTTGCACGTCCCCGTCTGGTGGTGGCAAGGCCTGGGTTAAATCAGCCCCCCTCTAGACAGTGTTTGTCTTCCCCCTCTGTACTCTGTTATCAGTACTGTCAAGGTAGGCGCCTCAGGGCAGGCCCAAAGAGGGTTCCTCCAGCAAACCAAAAGAAATCAGTTTACACATGCAAAAAGGGAATATCTTTCCCTGTTCCCTTTGTTGGGGTGGTGTTGTCTTGCTGTTGGTTCCGGGGGCATCAATCATTCCCCTAAACAGGCACTTCGCTATGGGGGTTTCCCCCTGTAGGGAAGAGAGTAGCCTGATGCCACCAGCCCTGCTCCAGCTTGTCTCACCTCCTCCTATCTAACCAGAGGAGGGGCTTTTAAAGGTCTCAGGCAGCCCCTAATTGGAGCAGATATCCCTTATTGACCTGATGTAACCCCTTCTCAGCTTATAGGGGGAAAACCCTTTATCATTCTAGGGCTAACATACTGCCTTCCATCACCCTCTTGCAGCTGCCTAGCCTGACTTTGTCACAGTATGTACAATGGGGCTGGCAGAATACAAGTGTTCTGCAAACTGGACAGGGTGTTGATCACATTGGGGTACTGTTTTGACAAGGTATTTTGTGCTTGTACTATTCTTAATACCTGCCCTCTGAACTATAGGGCAGGCAGGAGCAAAGAAGGAGAACAGCAATTCCCATGCTATTGAAGACTCCACCACAGTCCTTTTCTATCTAACCATGACGAATTAGTGAGCAACTTGACTGAATCCTTGTTAGATTGACTTTCAACCTCTCTAAGACCAGGAGTTGGAATACTCCATCAAAAATTAATCAAAAATTAAAACAAATCAGAGAAAACAGGGCCAGAGAAAATGATCCAAAAAGAGCTGGGAAAAAAGTCTAAGGGAGGACAAAATGGTCAAAGATGCATTGGCCTTAATGCAAAGGCCTTGCCACTAGCCATGGATGACCTCTGGCAGGCAGTCTCCAGAAAGGTGCATCATAGCTGGAATGTCTAAGCTGAGAACACCTGATTCAGACAGACCCTCAGGAGGGAGAGGAGAGATCCCCTGTAGGTATAGCACTGAAATGAGACTCAGGTGAGCTGAGTTCAATTTCCCTGCCTTGTTATAGATTCTCAAATAAAGCCTGGACAAGTTATTTAACCATTTGGTGCCTCAGCTTCCCAGCTGTCAAGTGAGGACATTCCATTTCTCTGTTTTATCCAATTAGATTGTAAGCTTTTTGGAGCAGGCGCCATCTCTATGTATTTGCCCTGCATCTAGCACAGTGAGACCTTGATCTCGGTTGAGTCTTTACTGGCACTACAGTAATATAAATAATTGCAGAGAGCAAGGCCACACCAGCCAATATCCGTTACCTCAAAGAGAGCTACCACATGTCTGAACACATCTGTGGTTTGTTGAGTCATATGATGTGATGCAGTCGTGAAAAAAGCTAATATCATTCTGGGGTGTATCAGCAGGAATGTGATATGTAAGACACAGGAAGTAGTCATCCTGCTACACTCAGCACTGGTGAGGCCTCAGCTGGAGTACTGGGTACATTTTAGGGACTACACTTTAAGAAAGATGTGGACAAATTGGAGAGAGTCCAGCAGAGAGCAACAAAAAATGACAGGTTTAGAAAATCTGATTTATGAGGAAAGATTAAAAAACCTGGGTTGTTAGTCTTGAGAAAAGAAGATAGAGCGGGGACCTGATCAGAGTCTTCAAATATTTTAAGGGTTGTTATAAAGAGGATGGGGATCAACTGCTGGCCATGTCCACTGAAGGTAGGACAAGAAGTAATGGACTAAATCTGCAGCAAGAGAGATAGAGAAAGTTTTTCCCAATACCTGACCTAACCATCAGGGTAGTTAAGCTCTGGAACAGGCTTTCAAGGGAGGTTGTGGAATCCCCACCATCGGAGGTTTTTAAGAACAGGTTGGACAAACACCTGTCAGGGGTGGTCTTGGTTTATTTTGTCCTGCCTCAGTGCAGGACTAGACGTGCTCTCGAGGTCACTTCCAGCCCTACATTTCTATGATAAGACACTGACCATGAATTTGTGGCCAATGTAGATCAGGACACATCATGCTCAGCATCATGTTACCTAAACACGCTGAAGCATTGGTCCCATCCCAACAACATTTTATAATGCAAACAAGCCCCTAGGCAGCCATTCTGCCTAAGCCTGAGATTATGATGTATTTTATAATCAAGACTTTGATTCATGTAGATGTGAATTGTTTTTAAACCTGTTGGGCTGTGAAGTGTTAATATCTATAGATTTATATTACACCTCTTTCAACTTCCAGTGTACTGATTCCATGGCAGGAAGAAATTAAGCGTCTCCTCCATCATTGCTTAGTTCTTTCTAACGAACTTCGTTAGACCATCCTGAAGCTTTTTGGTGAGATCTTCTTCCCCACAGAATAAGTCTTTGTCTTTTGATCCATATTCTGAATTCAATTACACTGCTGCAAATCTAGATTAACTGCTGTGAATGCCATAGAATTATATCAGTGTAAATGCAGAGTGAGAGAGATTGGAATCTACAGCCTTGAGAATCAGACCTATAGGATACAAAATAGACATATCTGCAAACACTTTCCTTTCATCAATCAGTTCCTCGTGTGTGCTCTCTGTAGTAGGGTTTACATCTGGAAGCAGAAGAAAAATACTTTCCTTGCAAAATATTTCACATTGCCTATGATTCTGCTGTGTCTCTGTCTGCACATCAGCCAAACTCAAAATAGTTCCCGAATGCCTGTTCCCATCTTCACATTTTGTAGGCACATGATAGCACATTTTCATTTAAAATGATTCATCCTTCACACTGATGTTTAGGATCCGTGGAAGAGGTTTTGTGAGGACAGACAAGAGGTCTCTTTCCTTCCTATGCATGGGAGAATTCCCAAAACATGGATGTTCTTGGCTTGCATCTGATTTTCTACCTGTTTGAGTAATGCTCTGTGGTAGCTCAAAAGCTTGTCTCTTTTACCAACAGAAGTTGGTCCAGTGAATAGTATCCCCTCACTCACTATATCTCTTTAATGATTCTGAATCAGATTTGCAATTCCATGAAACAAAACATACAGGATAAAACTGCCCTCTAGTGGAAAAGTGAGAAGTACAACTCCTACTGAGATCTCAAAACACAGGTCTGGCTGAAGTCCATTGGGCTGAGGGGATGGTTAAAGGCTGTATTTCCATAATCTACACACCATTCTACACAGGGCCAGCTAATGGCTGGTTTGGCCCATGGCACAAGTTAGAGCAGCCTCAAAGCTGCTCTTATTTGAATTGTCTAATAATGGCTCCCATGTGGCTGTTCTGCCATCCTGGGATCTCCAGAAGTACTCTATGTTCCCTCTCTGGCCAGGCCCTCAATGTACCCCCATTCATTAGGGGCGGCATGGGAAAGCCTATACTAGCTGGTTAAGGCAGCTTTACTGGCAATATATACATTTACCATGGCTGGGAATTCTTCCCCAGAAGTAACCAAGCACCATCTAGATTCATTAGTTACAGCTAAATGCCAAGAAGGGGCATTTTTAAAGCTACAGGATGAGCTTAGTTGCATTAATATCATGATAAAAAGCCGTTTTCAATGAGAAGACAGTTAAAGAGATCGGTTGAATGGATACTCTGGTCACAACTTATATGAAACCTTCAAAACACAAAGAATTATCCAAGACTGCATCAGTCTATGGGCTCCAATCAAGAAGAACAAACTAAAGCTGTCCTTGAATGGAGAGAAGAAAGTCAGAGGAAGATGGCAGATACTATTCCAGAGCTAAATGCAGATAGGTTGTTGTTTGCTTATCTTCTGGTCGTGTCCAGATCTCAGTGTATTGTTGATCTTTGTAAGACTTTGGGAAAGTACAAGTTCTCCCTGGTCCCATGATTGATGTTTGAATGCAATGGAACAATGCATATGTGCCAAGCAAAAAGCAAACTAATGCACATCTTGCATGGTTTTCCTAAACCAGCAATGTGACCAGTATCTTACACACACAGAAGCCTTTCAGCATAGCAATCATAGATGGTATGGCTGAGGTAAAAGCTCTCGACAAACTAGAAACTGTTATTGCCTGCTGAGATTTGGCTGAACACTTCATTGCGGCTACAGAGAAAATATTGGACCTATGACGAAGTCCACCTTGTGTCTGACACATATGGTATCACACCTGTCCAATACAAAATAATTGACTCCATGAACATTTCCAATGTCACAGTGAAGAAGCTATTATTTCATACTTGCATGAAGGATAAGATATGTGAATACCTTGCAGGAAAAATGCTCCAGCATGCAAAGAATTACTCAAAGAATTTCATCATCGTGTGATGTACTGAAGCTGCTGCCACGTATTGTTCAGGGGAGTTTTTTCACGGTTTCCTTGAGGAGGCTGACATTAATGTTACCCAACTTGACACATTTCTGACTACACCATATGATCAAAATTTCCACCACCCAGAGGACCTGGAGTTGGGAGGGCAGTGAATCCCCCCTGCCACTTGCAGAGAGTGACACCATGGAAATTATGATTCTGTATAATTTTATTAATCAAATGACACTACCCTCACTTTTCCACCATCACTACCTTCCCCACGGAATAAGATTTTACTACATTACACTCCCAGACAATGTTTCTAGCAGGGATCAGTTCTTGAACCTACGCTATTTAACATTTTTATCAATGACCTGGACGCAAACATAAAACCATCACTGATAAAGTTTGCAGATGACACAAAAATTTGGGGAGTGGTAAATAATGAAGAGTACAGGTCACTGATACAGAGCGATCTGATTCTCCTGGTATGTTGGGTGCAAGGAAACAATATGCATTTTAATACAGCTACATGCAAATGTATACACCTAGGAACAAAGCATGTAGGCCATTCTTACAGGATGGGGGTCTCTATCCTGGGAAGCAGTGACTCTGAAAAAGATTTGGGAGGTGTGGTGGATAATCAGCTGAACATGAGCTCTCGCTGTGATCTGTGGGCAAAAGTGATCCTTGGATGCATAAACAGGGGACTATCAAGTAGGAATAGAGAGGTTCTATTACATCTATATTTGGCATTGGTATGATCGCAATACAGTGTCCAGTTCTAGTGTCCACAATTCAAGAAGAATGTTGATAAATTGGAAAGGGTTCAGAGAAGAGCGACAAGAATTATTAAAGGGTTAGAAAACCTGCCTTACAGCGATAGACTCAAGGAGCTCAATTTATTTAGCTTAAGAAGTGACTTGATTACAATCTATAAGTACCTATATGGGGAACAAATTTGATAATGGACTTGTCAGTCTAGCAGACAAAGGTGTAACACAATCCTGTGGCTAGAAGTTGAAGCTAGACAAATTCAGACTGGAAATAAGGTGTACATTTTTTAACAGTGAGGGTAGCTAACCACTGGAACAATTTACCAAGGGTCATGGTGAATTTTCTATAACTGCCAATTTTGTATCAGGTTTGGATGTTTTCCTAAAAGATCTGCAGTAGGAATTATTTTGGGGAAGTTCTCTGGCCTGTGTTATCCAAGAGGTCAGACTAGATAATCACAATGGTCCCTTCTGGGCTGGGTATCTATGACTTTTGTGGCACTTTTATCCTAAATGGATTTACTTATTCATAACTTTTGTAATTTCAATTTTGTTTATTGTTTTTTGGGCTGTTGTTAAAAGCGTAATTTTATTTTAGGAGCAAGGTTGAATCTGTGTCTTTTATCTTACGTGTTGTGATGGTTTTATAATTTGTACTCAGTTTGTTGAGCATTATGGTTACTTATTAAGGCACTATCCTAATAACTTTGTATAATATGCTTGCAAACCACCCTTCCTTTCAGTGGGCAGACACTGGTACCACCCTCTGACTCCACCACACTGCCAGCTTCTCATTAAGGCCAAACATTTTCAAAAGTGGGTACCTAAGTGCATCTTAATTCATATTTATCCTCAGTTTCCAAGCAAAGTGTGCAAAACACATCTACAGGACTACCCTGTATATATACTTGTCTGACATACTTTGTGTATCTCCAGAAGTACGCCATGTACATAAGAAAGGTCTGACCCAATATGATCACTGGTCCATCTAGCCCAGTATCCTGTCTCTGACAGTGGCTAGTGCCAGATGCTTCAGAGGCAATGAACAGAACATGCAATTGTCAAGTGACCTGTCCCCTCTCATCCAGTCCCAGCTTCTGGCAGTTGGAGATTTAGGAGCACCTGGAGCCTAGGGTTGCATCCCCAGCCCATCTTGGTTAATAGCCATTGATGGTCCTATCCTTCATGAACTGAACTAATTCTTTTTTGAACCCAATTATCTTTTTGCCCTTCAAAATTATCCTATGACAACAAATGCCAGAGGTTGACTGTGTGTTGTGTGAAGAAATACTTCCTTTTATTTTAAACTTGTTGCCTATTAATTTCACTGGGTGACCCCTAGTTCTTGTGTTATGTGAAGAGGTAAATAACACCTCCCTATTCACTTTCTCTACACCATGCATGATTTTGTAGATCTCTATGATATCCCTCCTTGGAAAAGAGATGACTAAGCTGAACCGTCCATGTCTTTTTAATCTCTCCCCATATGGAAGCTGTTCCATACCCGTAATCATTTTTGTTGCTTTTCTCTGTACCTTTTCCAATGCCAATATATATTTTTGAGATGGGGTGATCAGAACTGCACCCAGTCTTCAAGGTGTGGGCATACCATGGATTTATTAAGTTGCACTATGATATTTTTGTTGGATTATCTATCCTCAGATTTGTCACCTAAAAAGCAGGTATGTCAGATGAAACTCATCCTGTGAAGCCTCATCATCTACCAGGCACGTCCCAATATTCCAGTGAGACATCATTCAGTTAAATAGGATAGCACGGACCCTGGAGCAGAGGCTCAGCAGTGAAGTGGTTAACAACCCAGGATACAGACAGAGAAAGAACTGATATAATTCCTGGTAACGAGCAGGACATGCTGCAGTAGTAATTATCTGATGGTGAATGCAAGCATTGTTAGCCTGGGTATGACTCATTCATGCTTCCGTAGCTTTGAAGTAACTGTGGAACTCTCCTCACAGGTGCACTCAGTCACTTGACCACCCAATAAGCGCAGGCATGTTTCACAAATCACTGTGGACAGTGTTAGCCATAACATCAGTGACCAGAAAACCTCCTGAAGGGGTACCAGAAAAAAGCAATGGGCTCAGAGGAAGCTGAAAATACTTGCATAATTGTGACTGGTGCCAACCCAGCTGTAAGTCACTTTGATACTCTATCCCAATGGAAACTCCTCAGGGCAAGCAGAGTAGCTTGGCCTACCTTGTTCCAACTCTGACACCGTATAATCTTTCCCCACTACTATTAAGTGGCTTTCGCCCAGGTTTGCCTGTCACCCAGACTCCCAATGCCCTTTCATAATAATATCAGCATACAACAGGGGGTAAGCATCAAGGAAGGAGTAACAGAGGGGAATGGCTAAGAATAATGGGATGAAGCTGGGCAAAGGGAAATACCTGCTGGATATCAGAAAGTATTTCCTAGTAGGGAGATCTGGGAAATTGTAGGTATGTCTGCACTGGAGCAGGAGGTGTAATTTTCCCCTTGGATAGATATACCTGTACTAGCTCTGCTACAGCGAGCATGCTAAACAGAAACGGAGCTGTGGCAGCACAAGTGGTGCCGGGATAGCCGCCCTGGGTATGTACCTAGGCTTTTAGACAGGATTTTACTCAGGGCACATAGTCAGTCCTGCTACCTGTGCAGTCAGGGCTACACTTTTATGAGTGTGTTTTGTTGTTGCAGTATTTCAGGAGCAAGGGAGAAATGCATCCCATCATCCTCTTTCCCTAATCAAACACCAAGGGGTCAACCTCACTTATTCTTCCTTAAGAGTGGGGGTTTGCTTTTAGTAACTCCAGGTTACTAAAAGGTACAGTCCCATCATTTTGAAGAGGTGTTAATTACATATGGTTGAGGCGGTTTCTCAGTTTTGGAGAGGGAGTCTAACCTCTTCACCACAGCTTTAGATCCTCTTGATATGCAAATGGATGTTCAGGGGAGATAAAAGAAAACCACTTAGCCTTGGAAATTCCCTTTGCAAAACCTCCTCTCTCCCTCTCAGGACCTGTTCCAATTCCACGAAACAACAAAACTGGCCACCTGAGAGTAACACGTTTATTACTCAAAACTGTCTGTGATTTTCAAAACTGCTTTTGATGAGCAAATCCTTTTTCTTGAAATCAGTCTCAAAGCTATGGGGGAAAATACCCACTTGATGTTGTTCTACCAGGTAACATACAGAAGAGGAGCTCTCTTTAATGAAGACAAATAGGGCCAGGTCTGGTGCACCTTACTTATGCATAAAATTCATAAAGCTCTTAAATCCCTCCTTAAAACCATCTCTGCTGGGATGCCCACAAGTCACTCCCATCTGGCATTGGTTAGACACATTGTGAGCTTTGACTTCTACTTTCTGCTAAACTCTTTTGTTACCTCCTCCTTGCACTCATCCTGCCCCATTCATCTGTTTTGTCTAACGGACACGTTCTCCCTCTCATTCATTTTGTGACGCCATAGACTCTAAGGCTAGCAGGGACTATTGTGATCATCTAGTCTGACCCCTGTTTAAACCAGGCCCTAGAACTTCCCACAAGAATTCCTAGAGCAGATCTTTTAGAAAAAAAAAAATCTAATCTTGATTTTAAAATGTTCAGTGATGGAGAATCTACCACGACACTTGGGAAATTGTTCCAGTGAGGTCTCTGGGGCAGGGCCTGTGAATCCCCCCCCCCCAAAGGTATTTAGGTACCTAACTCTGGGAGTTAGGTGCCAAAACATCACACCTAAGTACTTTTGTGAATTTCCCCATCTTCTTTGGCACCAGTTTGTTACTTGTTACAGTGCCTGGCAAAGTCCGGCTTTGACCCTTGTTTGGGATTTCTAGTGCTTCACTAATGTAAATAATAGAAAATAACGATCATGCAAGTACTTCCATTTGGCCAATACACCCTGAGGAACTGTATAAATCATCCAAAACATCTTCATAAGTACCAGTCTAAGTGATGAACATAACCAAATCCTCACCTGTCCTGTTCTCTCCTCCCAGGTTATGCAGTTGTGGAATCAGTGTTTTGTTGACCTAATTCTAACTAACTCAAGGAATGTGGCTTTCATCACTTCCCTAAATGCCTACGCTGACTAATAATACTAATACAAAGAGGTTCCCTTTGTCACCTGCACAATGCTGGTCTCACTCACTGTGCCACCATCTTTTCCTAGAAATTGGTGATGGAAGTCATATAATTAGTGATCAAAACAACTTTGTATCTCATTCCCAAAGGGCCAGACTCATTGCTTTCCCCTTAGCTTCTCTTCAGCAATAAAGCAAAAGCAACAAAAATCCCAAACGGATGTGCAACCCTCTCTGCCATTGAAGATATGAGGGGATATGAGGGGAAGAGAGATAGTAAACGAAGAACTCTCTGCTTCTGGATGGTTGTTGGTGGTTGTTGTTTTTTTTGAAAGGTGCCCAGGGTCAGATTTCCAAAGACAAGAAATGTGAATTAGGCGCCTGACTCCAATTGACTTTGACTAGAAGTTGGTTCCTAGCTGCTTGTTGAAAATCCATTCCTCCTTCACGAGTCACTACAGTGGTGATAACAATATAAATACTCAGATAGGCAGAGTGTCTAGACCAGATTCCTGCTAATGCAGGAACGTTCCCTTCAGTTTGTTCTCAAGTGCTTTCTCCAGCTCCACTTTTAAATCACTTAACTGAGGGGGCTTTGCCAGCTTCCATTAGGATACTCTACCACACGGTATGTCTACACTGGAGCTGGAGATGTAGACCTAGCACACTAAAAGTAAAAGATTTTAGGTGCTTCTCTGATATAAATAATTCATAATAATGATCATGTGAGTATTTCCATTTGATCAATACACGACACGGGCAGTGGGATGAGCAAACCACGCCAAGCCCGCACCTAGGGTTTTAGATGGGCTTGTGCTGCAGGTGGCTAACCAGTCCTGCCACAGCCATGCAATGTATTGACCCAGTGGAAATACTTGCATGACCCTTATTATCTATTTATATTAAGAAGCACCTAAAACCCCCATTGTGCTAGGCATTGTAACAAAATAAACAAATGACAAGTACTTTTGTGAATCCCATTCTCTCATCTTTAGGTGTGATGTTTTGGTGCCTAATTCCCAGAGTTAGCCCCTAAATACCTTTATGAATCCCACCCACCGTCTTTGCCCCAGAGACCACACAACATGAACAACAGGGAGGATGCAGCAGTTGTATCAAACAGGCGAATGGGGCAGGGTGAGTGCAAGGAGGAGGAGGAAGAACAGAGATTAGCAGAAAAGCAGAAGTCACAGCTCATCATGTGCCCCACCAATGCTAGATGGGAGTGACTTGTAGGCATCCCAGCAGAAGTAGGTTCTAAGGAGGGATTGGATAGCTGTATAAATTTATTGCATATGTTAGGTGAACTGGACCTGGCTCCATAATTTTATTGTCTTAATTAAAGAGATCTCCTCTTCTGTATGTTACCCTGCAGAAGTACAATGTCACGTGGGTATTTTTTTCCCATAGCTTTGGGACTGAGTTCAAGAACAAAGATTTGCTCATCAAAAGTAGTTTTGAAAAATACAGGCAGTTTTGACTAATGAATGTGTTATTCTCAGGTGGCCACTTTTGTTGTTTTGTAGAATTGGGACAGGTCCTGAGAGGGAGGGAGGTGGTTTAGCAAAGGGAATTTCCCAGGCTGAGGGTTTTTTTCTTGTTTGTTTGCTTTTCTGAAGCTCCATTTGTGTATCTAGAGGGAATGATGTGGTGAAGAGGTTAGGACTCACTCTCTGAAACTCAGAAACCATTTCAACCATATGCCAAAGCATGCAGTTAACACCTCCTCTTCAAAACAATGGGACTGTCCCTTTAAATAACCAGGAGTTCTGAGTAAAACACTCCCTCACTATCAAGGAAGAAGTAGTGAGGACAACCCTTAGTAGTTGACTAGGGAAAAGAGACGATGATGGATGCCTTCCTTTCCTGCTCCTGGTATACTGTATATCCATCCGCTGGATGGAACTCATCTTTGACACAGGGATTCCGTTTGTAATTTCCCATTGCCCAGCTCCATCCCAGAGCCTGAGCACCAATGGGGGCAGGAAGGGCCAGATCTAACAAAATACCTGGTTGGGAGAGGGAAGACATGCTGCACCCCTTTAAAGGCCTATACCAATCAGTGAGCCTCTTCCTCCAGTTCACTAGGGAGATCCAAGAATCTTCCTGCTTTCCTAAGGCAGTGTTCCCAGCATGTCCCTTGGGGTGCTGTAGCTCTGCATTGCCCCCTGCCCAGGGCATGGTATAACCTAGCCCTGAGTGAGTTGGTATTGCCCAACATAAGGGCTCCTGAATCAAACCCCCAAATATATACAATTTGACATTGTCAAAGGGAAAGTTCCTCAGATCCACATGAGCCATTCTAACTGCGTTTGTTCATCCTGGCTTTTTTCCATGCAGTGACTCAGCCCCCTGATCAACTGAACGTAATTCCCATTACTAGGGGAAAGTCATGGGAAAAGAACTGTAGGGGAAAAAAATAGAAAACAGCAAGTTACAAGTTTTCTGAGCTGGTTGTAAGTGGGGAAAGTTTGGGAATGGTGTATAGATGAATCAGAGAGGAAGGAACTTGGGGCCAGATCCTCAGCTAGTATAAATTATGATAGCTCCATCAAAGTCCATTAAGCTATGAGAGTTTATCCCAGCTGAGGATCTGCCCCTCAATGTAATACTCAACCAACCTCCTTTCTGTTATCTTAGAATCACAGAAACCAGAGAAAGAAAAGATGTCTACAGCCACCTGGTCTATGCCTCTTCCAGGGTAGCATCCCAGCATCCCCACACTGTGCAGATCCAAATTTGCCAGCTTGTGCTCATCTCCATTCCCTGCAGATTATTTGCTAGTCCTTCCTCCAGTTCTTGCTTTTAAATAAGTGGGGCTTCTACCATTGATGATACTGAACAGGGTCAACGTTATGGGGGAAGAACGCTGGAAGTGAGTGTAAGCTCTTGAGACAGTGTATCTGTGTACTGTGCTCAGAATAGATAATGGGGCCCCAGATCCCAGTTTGGACTTCACGCACTACTATAATAGAAATAATGCAGGATAATAATAGAGGCTGTCAATAAACTGGAGGAAACCTCCTGAATCTGCCATCCCTGGTTTCTAGGAAACAGTTATCGGCCCTACTGGGAGTTATCAACATTAACAGTGATACAAGCATGGTCCAATAATAAAAACACTTTTCAAAGCCAGAGCCAGATCTGACTCAAACCAATGAGACTGCTAGGTCCCTAAACACAAAGATGTATCATGCAATGTTAGATGGGATACTACTATGTTGATTTTCAGTAAGTCTTGGAGTTCTGGGAACTTTCCAGAGGACAGGAAGAAAGCTCATGTTGTTCCAATTGTTAAAAAGTGTACATGGATAACTCAGGCATAGATCTGCCAGTCTGACATCAATCCCATGCAAGACAATGGAGCAGCTGATATGGGAACATCAACTCCCAGTGCAACGCTGTGGCCAAAAGAGCTAGTGTCAGCCTTGGATGCATAAACAGGGGAATCTCGAGTAAAGCAGAGAGGTTATTTTACCTCTGTGTTTGGCACTGGTGCAACTGCTGCTGAAATGCGGCGTCCAGGGCTGGTGCCCACAATTCAAGAAGGATGTTGATAAATTGGAGAAGGTTCCGAGAAGAGCCACAAGTATGAATAAAGGATTAGCAAACATGCCTTATAGTGGCGGAAGAAAAGATCTCAATCTATTTAGCTAACAAAGAGATGGTAAGGGATGACTTGATCACAGTCTATAAATACCTACTGTGACGGAGCAAGGCCAAAGGGCTATAGGCAAGTGGTAAGGAACCAGTATGTTAGCCCCAGGCTAAACAAATCCCTGATACCTTATGGCAGTTGCTCCAGGTTAATCAAGACACCTGGGGCCAATTAAGAACTTTCCAGAAGGCAGGGAGGTTGATTGAGACACCTGCAGCCAATCAGGGGCTGGCTGAAACTAGTTAAAAGCCTCCCAGTGAGTCAGTGAGGGGCGCATGTCAGGAGCTGTGGAAGGAGGTTGCGTGTGAGGAGCTGGGAGCAAGAGGCACTAGGAGCTGAGAGTAAGAGGGTGTACTGCTGGAAGATCCTGTGGTGAGGATAAAGAAGGTGTTGGGAGGAGTCCATGGGGAAGTAGCCCAGGGAGTTGTAGCTGTCGTGCAGTTGTTCCAGGAGGCACTCTAAACAGCTGCAATCCATAGGGCCCTGGGCTGGAACCCGGAGTAGAGGGCGGGCCCGGGTTCCCCCCAAACCTCCCAACTCCTGATCAGACACAGGAGGAGTTAACCTGGACTGTGGATTCTACTAGAGGGGAAGATCTCTGAGACAAGCAGAATCCGCCAATAAGTGCAGGACCCACCGAGGTAGAGAAGGAACTTTGTCACACTACACAGGGAACAAATATTCAATAATGGGCTCTTCGGTCTGGCAGAGAAAGGTCTAACATGATCCAATGGCTGGAAGTTGAAACTAGACCAGCTTGTGCTGGAAATAGGGTGTACATTTTTAATGATGAGAGAAATTACCCACTGGGACAATTTCCTAAGGGTCATGGTGTATTCTCCATCACTGACCATTTTTAAATCAAGACTGGATGTTTTTCTAACAGATCTACTCTAGGAATTATTCTGGGGACATTCTATGGCCTGTGTTATACAGAAGGTCAGGCCGTATGGTCCCTTTTGGCCTGGGATTCTATGAATCTACATATCCCACCCCATAATGCAATATTATGAGAGACTAGAGCCCCCTCACCATCCGCATCAGGCCTGACAGTAATCTCTCCCTGCCTGAGGTACATCAATCACCCAAAAAGGCCAATGCTTCTGGGGAGGGGGTGAATAACACAGTTGGGGTGACAACACAATGTAGGTAGCCATGAAACTGATTTATGGCAAACTGGCCTGTGGAAGTGCAGGAAGGTAAAAGCATGCACAGAGGAATTAGAAACTCTTTCTTTCTCTCTCTCTCTTCTCTTACTCTACTTCTCTTTGCCTGTTTTCCTCCCTCTTCTCCTTTGTCCTCTTTTGCTTCCCCTTTTTCCAACTCATGGTTGAGCTGAATCTGCTCTTATGTTTGGACGGCATTGTATTAACAACTCTCCGAGTGAGCAGAAATACCAAGTCTGCAGAACAAGAGTGACCTTGTTCACAAAAGCACCCCGTGCTCAAATACTACCCCTGCAAACTAAAGTCATCTGTTATTTGCAAAGCAAAATACTTTCACATTATAGGGTGACCAGATGAAAAGAAAAAAATATCGGGACACATGGGGAGGTCAGGGTCATCCGGAGCTGCCAAAGCAAAGAATAAATAAAATAAATAAATAAAAAGGCAGCTGCTGCTGAATCCACAATATTGGGACAAATGGCGTCCTGACCGTACATCAGTTGGGACGTGGGACAAACAACTAAATATCGGGACAGTCACGATTTTATCAGGACGTCTGGTCACCCTATCACATTATGGGCCAGATCCTCAGCTGGTGTAAGTCACTGTAGCTCCAGGGAAATCAAAGGAATTACCCTCATTTATACCAGCAAAGGAATCTGACCTTATATATGATACATGTGGCATGATACTGATTTCCATTTGTAAAGGTACTGGAGCATGTTTCAGACACACTTGTATAGAAAGCAATGCACATAGAAAACATGCAGAAATATGTACCGTAATATAAATGTGCAAAGTGGGGGAGGGAAAGAGGGCCCTGATTTCCCAACTGATGCTTTGCAAACTGTCTGCAGTAGGCCATCATCTCCTATTTTGAGTAATGTTGCTGTTGCTGCTTCTCACTTCGTGTGTTTCTTTGACTTACTTGAAGGAGAAAGGCTGAAAAGCTGCAGCTTATGATGTCTCATTGATACCCAGTGCAGAGCTTGCTGGGGAAGTTTCCTGTTACACATGCTAGATTGGGACCCACAGCAAACTGGACTGTACCACACAGTGTGTGGCAAGCCCCAGGGAACTTCCCCGTGACCTAAGTGCACAAGAGCTTTCAGAATGCACATTGGGGCAGCTTGCAGGGTGACACTGCAACCTATGGGTCCCACAGACACAATGAACAAGTGCAACATACCCCTGCACATAACACTACTACTTTGCCTTTCTCCAGCACCTTTCCTCTCAAATGCCTTGCAGACAACAGAGGTAAGACTAGGAGTTTTGAGGGAGATAAATATTATTTTACCTGCTTTACAGGCGGGCAAAATGAAGCTAAGAGACATCACCAAGCGGTAGTGCTAGAAATAGAACCCAGGAGCCCTGATTCCCAGTTCCCGGCTCTATCCACCTTCAGTGGGACTCAGGCCATGGCTACACCTACAAGCTTACAGCGGCACAGCTTTATGCTGTATGTAGCCGCATTATGCTGACAAGAGCGAGCTCTCCCATCAACACAATAAAACCAGCTCAATGAGCCGTGGTAGCTCTGTCATCAGGAGAGCGTCTTCCACCAACAGTGCTGTGCACACCACACGGCTACCTAGCACCTTCTGTCGTCATTTACACATATATAAAGAGTGCAAAGTGGGCGGGGGGAACAATCTTCCTGTCCCATGAAAATGTTCAAGATTGCACGTTTTCCACTCCACATTGGGATGTAACCAAGACCTTTCAAATTTTATCATGCAAATGAGCGAGAGAATAAGAAACCTCCCAGGCTAGCCAATACCCAGTGGTTAGAGCAATCAACCGGGGTTACAGAACATGCAGGTTCAAGTACCTCCTATGAACCAAGCAGAGCTGGACTTGATCCTGGGTAAAAGTTTGGGTTTTTACAAATCAGCATTTTCTAACCAAAAAATGTTTGGTTGAAACATTCCCAACTATCTCTAGTGGCTAGTGCTACTGTGAATAAGTGGATAATTCTAGTTGGGTACCATCCTGTATGCACTTTGACTGGTGTTAGTGACTATGCCATAGGTGAAGCAGCAAAGAATCAGGTTCTAGGACTGCATAAAGGGTGCAGGCACAAATCCAACCATGCCATGGTAAAGTCTGCCAAATGCAATCCAGACATTGCAGGGTCAGTTCAACTGATCTACTGTTACCACTTAATGTTTTCACATCTGTTTCCTCAGCAAGAGCAGATCAGGAGCACAGGGCAGCCCTTCCTATGCAATAAGGGTAGGAAAGCCCTTTTGGTTTTGAATCATTCACTCCCTCTAAACTTGAAATTAAAGATCCTGTAACACATAAAACCTGCGTATCCCAGAAGACTGCATGCGAGAAGGTAAATGTAACCCCCATTGCCATGGTCTGGGTCTTTGTGCTCTCTTGTTGGGTGGGAAAGTACTACTCTGTGTGAGTGCTCCCCATAAGATATTTATTAATTAACTTGCTCCCTCTCCCACCTAGGGGCTGTAGTCCTTTTGCTTAGATGGTAGAGTCTTGCTTTTTAAACTGAGAGGTCCTGCATTTAATCCCTGCTGATGACCTACAGTGGGCAGCTGTCACCTAAGAGTGTACTGAGCAGTCTTGGGCCAATTGGCCCTGGAGAAAGTGCTAGGGTATCTATTGTAGTCAATGGGATTTGCACCTGCTTACGCTAGAGCTGAATATGATGCAGGCGCAGATCCTCAAAGGTATTTCGGCACCTAACTTCTGTTGAAGGCAATGGGAGCTAGGCGGCTAAATACCTTTGAGGATGTGGGCTCTAGAGATCAAGTGCAAAAAACGGGCCTTAGCAAAATGTGACTGAGCCAAACCGCACAACCAAGCACTCTGCAGTGAAGCACTACCACCAGTTTGGCCAGCTTTGCTTCTGGCTTCATCACAGCTGGAAGCTCTTGTGACTTCCCTCAGCCCTAGTTTTTTCCCCCCCACGGAAAACACTGACAAATTCAGGTGATGCCAGAAAAGAGTTTTGCTTCCCCATGATGCCGACAGACCGAGGATATTCTTGAGACTGGGAATTTCACTGCATCTCATCCTGGACCCAGAGGGATTCCTCTCGAGCGTGCAGCTGGAGTGCGCGAGTGCTGTCATCAGGGGCACAGAACGGGGAATTTACACAGCCACAAATCAGAAAGAATATTCTGTAAATGAGCTGCTCAATTAAAAGGAAAAATTACCACGACGTAGGTCAAACATCCTTTTCCCCTCCATTGTCATAGTCTGGCCCAGAGAAAGTAACACTAACCAAATATCGCTTGTCATCTGTTTTACACTTGGTTAGAGGACAGTGACAGATTCCATACATAGTTTTACAACTGTCAAAGCCAAAAGAGGCACAAACACAAAGGCAGAGACTGAACTGTCTATACATGCAGACAGGATGTGTAGTTAATACACAAAGGAAACAATGGTTTGAGAGTAAGCAGATAATTAGGCCTTGCTACTGAAAAAAGAAATAGAAGCCCCAAGGAGATGTTAAGCTGAATGCTCCGAGCATTGAATTGTTTTGTCCTGTATATGTACAGCACCTAGCAAAATGGCACCCTGGGCTAAGCTGATACAAATAATAACAGTAATGCTCAGTGTGGTCTCTAAAAGCACAGATACAAATATGAGCCCCTTCAATGGCAACCCCTGCCTCACCCACAGATTTTCAGTAATAGGCTATTGATAATTTTATATGGACAGACCAGACACATAGAATATAAATCTGACCCCAACATTTCCATTTTTCGGGGCTATCCCAATTCAGGATTCCACTTCCTACCCTTTAGAGGCATAGGCCGAAGCTATGCTGTTTGGATACAGACACAGAGTGAGGTTCTCAACCTCCTCTAAGGGTACGTCTATACTTACATGTCCGGTCGGAGGCGCGGGATCGATGTTCTGGGTTCGATTTATCGCGTCTTGTCTAGACGCGATAAATCGAACCAGGAAGTGCTCCGCCGTCGACGCTGGTAATCCAGCTCGACGAACGGAGTAGGCGGAGTCGATGGGGCAGCCTGCGCGCCACGTGTGGACCCCGGGTAAGTGCTTTTTCATTCAAACTAAGATAGTTCGACTTCAGCTACGTTATTCACGTAGCTGAAGTTGCGTATCTTAGTTCGAATTCTGGGGTTAGTGTAGACCAGCCCTAAGTGATGGAGGAGGATATGTGCCAAGGAAAGCCAATAGGCTAAATAACTGAGACAATTTGGATAATCCCACACACAATGACCAACCGTTGTCCCATTCTCAGGCGCCAGAAAATCCACACAATATCAAAGGTACCATATGGCCTCCATCACCACAGTATCAAAGCACCTCACAATCTCTGATGTATTTACTCTCACAACCCCCCGTGGAAGGCACTGCAATGCTATTATCCTAGTGACCTAGTGACAGAGGATGTGGAGAAAGCTAGTGTACTCAATGCTTTTTTTGCCTCTGTCTTCACAGACAAGGTCAGCTCCCAGATGGCTGCACTCCGCAGCACGGTATGGGGAGGAGGTGACCAGCCCTCTGTGGAGAAAGAAGTAGTTTGGGACTATTTAGAAAAGCTGGACGAGCACAAGTCCATGGGGCCGGATGCACTGCATCCGAGGGTGCTAAAGGAGTTGGCCGATGAGATTGCAGAGCCATTGGCCATTATCTTTGAAAAATCATGGCAATCGGGGGAGGTCCCGGATGACTGGAAAAAAGTTAATGTAGTGCCCATCTTTAAAAAAGGGAAGAAGGAAGATCCAGAGAACTACAGGCCAGTCAGTCTCACCTCAGTCCCTGGAAAAATCATGGAACAGGTCCTCAAGGAATCAACTCTGAACCACTTAAAGGAGGGGAAAGTGATCAGGAACAGTCAGCATGGATTCACCAAGGGCAAGTCATGCCTGACTAACCTAATTGCCTTCTATGATGAGATAACTGGCTCTGTGGATGAGGGGAAAGCAGTGGATGTGCTATTTCTTGACTTTAGCAAAGCTTTTGATACAGTCTCCCACAGTATTCTTGCCAGCAAGTTAAAGAAGTATGGGCTGGATGAATGGACGGTAAGGTGGATAGAAAACTGGCTGGATGGTCGCGCTCAACGGGTAGTGATCAATGGTTCCATGTCTAGTTGGCAGCCGGTATCAAGTGGAGTACCCCAAGGGTTGGTGCTGGGGCTGGTTTTGTTCAATATCTTCATCAACAATCTGGAGGATGGTGTGGACTGCACCCTTAGCAAGTTTGCAGATGACACTAATCTGGGAGTGGTTGATACGCTGGAGGGTAGGGATAGGATACAGAGGGACCTAGACAAATTAGAGGATTGAGCCAAAAGAAATATGATGAGGTTCAACAAGGACAAGTGCAGAGTCCTGCACTTAGGACGGAAGAATCCCATGCACTGCTACAGACTAGGGACTGAATGGCTGGGCAGCAGTTCTGCAGAAAAGGACCTAGGGGTTACAGTGGACGAAAAGCTGAATATGAGTCAACAGTGTGCCCTTGTTGCCAAGAAGGCTAATGGCATTTTGGGTTGTATAAGTAGGGGCATTTCCAGAAGATCAAGGGACGTGATCATTCCCCTCTATTCGGCACTGGTGAGGCCTCATTTGGAGTACTGTGTCCAGTTTTGGGCCCCACACAACAAGAAGGATGTGGATAAATTGGAAAGAGTCCAGCGGAGGGCAACAAAAATGATTAGGGGGCTGGAGCACATGACTTATGAGGAGAGGCTGAGGAAACTGGGATTGTTTAGCCTGCAGAAGAGAAGAATGAGGCGGGATTTGAAGCTGCTTTCAACTACCTGAAAGGGGGTTCCAAAGAGGATGGATCTAGACTGTTCTCAGTGGGAGAAGATGACAGAACAAGGAATAATGGTTTCAAGTTGCAGACGGGGAGGTTTAGGTTGGATATTAGGAAAAACTTTCACTAGTAGGGTGGTGAAGAACTGGAATGGGTTACCTAGGGAAGTGGTGGAATCTCCTTCCTTAGAAGTTTTTAAGGTCAGGCTTGACAAAGCCCTGGCTGGGATGATTTAGTTGGCATTGGTCCTGCTTTGAGCAAGGGGTTGGACTAGATGACCTCCTGAGGTCCCTTCCAAACCTGAGATTCTATTATTTTATGATGATCCCCATTTAACAGATGCGGAACTGAAGCACAGAAAGACAATATGACTTGCCCAAGGTTGCATAGGAAGTCTGTAGCAGAGCAGGGTCTTAAAGACAGGTCTCCAAAATCCTAGCTGAGTGCTGAAACCACCAGGCCTTCTTTCTCTTAAATAGATTTACTTCAACATTTCTAGTATCAATTGATTGCTCTAGCTGCTGCTTTGATTGTGGTTTACACAGCTACAAAACACTGAATATTTATTATTATTTGTTTACTACTGACTGTGTGGTGAGTGCTGGATAATATAAAAAAGAGTCCCTAAGAGCTGACAATCTAAGAGAGACAGAAGATGTGACACACGGGGAAATTTACATGTGAGAATGTCTTCAAGGGATATTTTTAAATTTTTTTAATCATACCCTCACTTCCTGAGAGCCTTACAAAAGATACATACTGTGGTGGCCACTGAAAGCTTTAAAATGTCTTTGCAAAAAAATAATGTTTGCAGGATTTCCTAGGTAGTGCCTACCCTAAGTACAAAGAACACCACATATATTGTGGTAATATTACTTACTTGCAAATACAAGTAACTGTCGATATTTTAATAGCGTCACTGTGTAATGATAATTAACCTCAGCCCTCATCCATCCATCCTCAGGAGCATAAGAGGGAAAACAAAGAGGGAATCTACTCAACATCTTGGATGTCTATACACAAATGCAAAAAGTATGAGGAATAAACAAGAAGAACTGGATATATTAGTACACAAGATAAATTATGACTTCATTGGCATCAGAGACTTGGAAAGATAAATCTCGTGACTGGAATCTTGGTATAGAGGGTATAGCTTGTTCAGGAAGGACAGGCAGTGGGAAAAAAAGGAGGTGTGTTGCATTATACATCAACATTATATACACTTGTTCTGAGATCCACAAGGAGGTGAGAGGCAGACTGGTTCAAAGTCTGAGGGTGAAGATAAAAGGGGGAAAAAACAGGGGTGATATCATGGTAGGGGTTTACTCTAGACCACGAAATCAGGAGGAGGTGGTGGAGGAGGCATTTCTGGAACGGAAATATCCAAAACACAAGATCCTGGCAGTAATGGGAAACTTTACCCAGACATCTGTTGGAAAAGTAAGAAGGTAAAACAAAAAAATGTCCAGTAAGTTCTTGGAAAGTGTTGGGAACAACTTTTTGATTCAGAAAATGGAGGAAGTAACCAGGAGGGTGAGCCATTTTAGACTTGATTATAATTAAGGCTTCAAGTCTTTCACGGAGATCACAGAAGTCACGGATTCCGGACTTTCCGGGACCTACGTGACTTCTGCAGCAGCTGGTGTGGCTGACCCAAGGGCCGACGGGGCCAGCCACTCCGGCCGCTGCTCAGATGCCTGCAACAGCAGCGGGGCCCTGTAGCACTCCCCTCCCCCCCCCCCACACACACACATCCCCACAGGAGCAGCATCTGTGGGAGCACCCCTCGCCAGCACCTAAGATTTAGTTATGGGTATTTTTAGTAAAAGTCATAGACGTCACAGGACGTGACATTTGTTTATTGCCCATGACCTGTCAATTACTTTTACTAAAAAATACCCATGACTAAATCTTAGCCTTAATTATAATCAACAGGGAGGAGAACTTGTTCTAACTCTGAAGGCAGAAAGCAATTTATATGAAAATGGTCATAAAATGATCAACTTCATGACCATAAGGAAAAGAGGGAGAGAGAGCAGCAGAATAAAGATGATGGACTTTAAAAAAAAAAAAGGCAAACTTTTAACAAACTGAGAGAACTGTTTGGTACGGTCCCACGGGAAGAAAATCTATGTGAAAAAGAAGTTTAGCAGAGATGTCAGTTTCTTAAAGAGAGAATATTAAAGGTGCAACAGCAAACTATCCCAATGTGATGGAAAGATAGGAAGAAGAATAGGAAACTAATGGTTGCATCAGGAGCTCTTTAATGATCTGATAATCAAAAAGGAATCCTGAAAAAAGTGGGAATATGGACAAATTGCGGAGGACGAGTACCAAAGATTAGGGCAAACATGTAGGGACAATCAGAAAGGCTGAGGCACAAAATGAGTTGCATCTAGCAATAAGAAGAGGTTCTTTAAATACATTAGGAGCAAGAGAAAGATGAAGAAAAGTGAAAGTCCACTACTTCGTATGGAAGGAGATCTAATAAAGGATGACATCAAAAAGGCAGAGGTATAATGTTTATTTTGCTTCCCCTAAACAGTTAATGATGACCAGTTATGCAACACAATTAAGATTAACAAAAAGGCAGAAGGAACACAAGCCAAAAGAGGGAAAGAATATTTAGGTATGTTAGATACATTCAAGTCAGATGGACCTGAAGATATTCAATCTAGGGTGCTTAAGGAACTAGCTGAAGCAATTTCAGAATCATTAGCTATTATCTTAGAGAACCCATGGAGGATGGGTGATGTCCCAGAGGACTGGAGAAGGGCAAACTTAGTATCTATCTTTAAAAAGAGGAACAAAGAGGACCTGTGGAATTATATACCAGTAAATCTTACTTTGATACTTGGAAAGATACCAGAACAAGTTATTAAACTATCAGTTTGTAAGCACCTATAGGAAAAGAGGGTTATAAGGAACAGCCAATGGATTTGGCAAGACCAAATCATTGCAAACCAACCTAATTTCCTTCTATGATAGGGATAGTGGGCGAAGCTCTAGGTGAGATATATCTTGATTTTAGTAAGGTTTTTGACACAATCCCACAATTTCTCATAAGAAAACTAGTGAAATGTGGTCTAGATGAAATTACTATATGTAACTTTAGCACCCTCGTGGCCAAGATGAAGTCTGCTCTGCAGGCAGCTCTGGCCAAGAGAAAGCGCGCGCAGGGCTGCAGCAGGAAAAGTCCCTTCCACCTGAGGGGCACCTGTTCCAAACCCCCCAGAGTGAACACACCCACCCACAGGAAAAGTACAATGGATATAAGAAAGGGAAATATTTATTTACAAAGGGATGAGAGAAGTAAAAACAACAAGGGGAGATATAGGGGGAGCAGCAAAACAGGGTTGCATCCAAACCAAGGCCCCACAGGCCCAGTGGTAGCACAGGCCGAAAGGGCAGACACTGAGCAATGTGTCTGCACACAGAGTTCAGGAGTCCTGAGCAAAGTTCCAGTCCAGGGGTGAGTCTTAGGTGCTCCTGGTCAATGTTCGGCGCCAGTGAACTTTCCCCAACAAACCCCTCCAGTGCCCTCTTCTGCCGCTCTCTGCAAAGCCACACAGAGCGACCCCCTCCCCACTTAACTAGCTACAGCCTCCCTCCTTGTTCCCAGTGCAGAGTCACAAGTCCCAGTACTCACAGCCCCATGCAGCTTTGGGCAGCAGTGATACAGATCCTGGGTCCAGCTCCAGCCTGTCCTTCTCGGGCAATGCTCCCCTGGCACAGTGCTCCTCCTGGCTCCTGTCCTGGGGTGTCCCCGATCAGCTGCCCTGTCCTTCTCGGGCTTCAGGCAGGTTCTCTCTCTTTCTCTTCTGAGGTCCCGCAGACTGCAGCCTTCCTTCTCTCTCTCCAGCTCCACTCCCTGGAGTTTCCCTCCTTTTTCTCACTGCTTCCCCTCCCCCATTAGGAAAAAGATTTAAAGAGGCCATGCTCTCTAAACCCCAAAGGGGTTACACTCTCTAAACCCCGAAAGGGTTACATATATGATGGGAGCACAACTGGTTGAAAGACTCTACTCAAAGAGCAGTTATCAATGATTCGCTGTCCAACTGGGAGGACACAGAGTTGGATCCAACAGGGTCCTGTACTATTCAACATTTCCATTAATAATTTGGATAATAAAATGTGTAGCCTACACCAATCTAGAACAAGTTGCAAGCACTTTGGAAGACAGGATTAGAATTCAAAATGGCTTTGATAATTTGGAGAATTGATCTAAAATCAACAAGATGAAATTCAGTAAACACAAATGCTAAGTACTACACTTAGGAAGGAAAGAAAATCATCTTCAAATACAAAATGGGGAATAACCGGCTATGTGATAGTACTTGCAGAGAAGGATCTGGGGGTCATAGTAGATTACAAACTGAATAGGAGTCAACAACGTGATGTAGCCCCACAAAGGCTAATGTTCTGGGGTATATTAACAAGAATGTTGTATGTAAGACACAGTAGGTGATTGTCCCACTGTCCTCAACACTAGTGAGGCCTCAGCTAGAGTACTGTGTCCAATTTAGGGTACCACATTTTAAGAAGGATGTGGACAAGCTGAAGAAAGTCCAGACGAGAGCAACAAATACAATAAGAGATTTAGAAAACCTGATTTATGAGGAAACATTTAAAAATTGTGAATGTTTAGTCTTGAGAAAAGAAGACTGAGGGGGAAGCTGATAGTTTTCAAATATGCTAAGAACTGTTATAAAGGTGATCACTTATTCTCCAGGCCCACTGAAAGTAGGACAAGAAAAAACTGATTTAATCTACGTCAAGGGATTTAAATTGGACATTAGGAAAACATTTCTAACTATGAAGATTGTTAAGTATTGGAATCAGTTACCAGGGGAGATTGTGGCATCCCCATTATTGGAGGATTTTAAGACCAAGTTAGACAAAGACCTGTCAGGAATGGTCTAGGTCTAGATTTACTTGGTCCTGCCTCAGCGTGGGGAGTGGGACTAGATGATCTCTCGAGGTCTCTTCCAAGCCTACATTTCTGTGATTACTGGATTGCTGCCATTTTTGAGGTGGAGTATGATAGCCATTCTAGTAGGACAAGAAAATTGAACAGGCAAGAAGTCTAGTTTAAAATAGGGCAAATTAACCACCCATGTTGGGATTTGGTCAGGGTACCAGGTTTTGCAATGCTTGTCTTGTGAAAAGTGTCATAAGATCTCTAGTGACCGCAACTGGTTCAGGACTTTGGTATTATGTGCCAGTCAAAATATGGTATGAACTGGGATCCTGACAACATGCTAAGGCATTTGTTTAATTCTGACTCAGAAGGAAGTCTGCTAGTGATTAAACTTCCTGCTTTCATTGGATTTGCCAGGGATTTACACTTATGAAATCACAAATGAATGTATTTCAGTGAGCTGACTGCTAGTGGAATATGGCAGAAGATTGCTGCATTTCAGGCCTCTAACAAGCAATGAAGAATCATCTCAGCACCACTTCAGAGAGGAGAAAGTACGTGATTCTCAAAATGACTGGAACTGACAGTTCACAATATGGTGTGCAGTGATGGTCCTCGACAAATGTTAAAACCACAGTATCTGACGACATTATGTGGGGGAGGGGGTGGAAGTGGGGTGGGAGGGAATGAAAACTCAGAGTAATATCAGCCTTGATACTGCACTAAAATGAGTAATATTACACATATACAAGGATCAGAACCCAAAACACAAGTCACTGGGAATTTACAAGCTACTGTATACAATGCTATCCAACCATTATGATTTGAAAAATGTTAGCTGTATATAATGCAATAGCACAATATGGTTAGAGTAATGGGATATCATTTTCAGTTGCAATTATATTAATAGATTTTAACACCAGAAGGAACTATTATGATCACCTAATCTGACTTCCTGTATGACACAGGCCAGATAGTTTTAGCCAGTAATTTCTTCATCAAGCTCATATCTTGTGGTTATACCAGAGCATGTTTAGAAAGACATCCAGTCTTGATTTAAAGACTTCAAGTGATGAAAAATGCAGCACACCCTTAGTAAGTTGTTCCAAAGGTTAACTACCCTCATTGTTAAAAATTTGACCCTTACCTCTAGCCTGAATTTATCTAGCATCAACTTACAGCCAATGGCTCTTTTTCTGCCTTCAATTGCTAGATTAAAGAGGCCTCTACTATCAGAAATTTTCTCCCCAAGAACATAAGAACAGCTATACTGGGTCAGACCAAAGGTCCATCTAGCCCAGTATCCTGTCTTCCAACATTGGCCAATACCAGGTGCCCCAAAGGGAATGAACAGAACAGGTAATCATCAAGTGATCCATCCCATTGCTCATTTCCAGCTTCAGGAAAACAGAGGCTAGGGACACCCTCCCCGCTCATCCTGGCTAATAGCCATTGATGGGCCTATGCTCCATTAATTTATCTAGCTCTTTTTTGAACCCTGTTATAATCTTGGCATTCACAGACTGACTGTGTTCTGTGAAAAAAATACTTCCTTTTGTTTGTTTTAACCCTGCTGCCTGTTAATTTCATTGAGTGACCCCTAGCTCTTGTGTTATAAGAAGGAGTAAATAACACTTCCTTATTTTCTTTCTCCATACCAGTCATGATTTTATAGACCTCTATCACTTTCCCCCTTCGTTGTCTCCTTTCCAAGCTGAAAAGTCACAGTCTTATTAGACACATGTAGACACTTATAAACTGTGATCAAATCACTTCTGAACCTTCTCTTTGATAAGCTAACTATATTGAGCTTCCTAAGGGTAAATTGTCTACACTGCAAGTGAAGGCATGATTGGAGCCCAGTGTCACAACCAGGACGTGAGCAGTCTGACCTAGTGGGAGTCAGGCAGGGTCAGATACTGGGAGGTCAGAGTCAGGCCAGACGGCAGGTGTCTGGAGGCAGGCAGGGTCAGGTTAGCAGGAGATCAGAAGCAGGAGACAAACTTGAGAGCAGAACCACATATCAGTAACCAGAATTGGGGCAGGTCAGGATACCAGGAGGGTGGGGGCAGGGGTGGGGGACACAAGACACACAGTCCAGAGCAAGGTCCCTCACCAAAGGCTCTTACATAAATTAAGTTGCCGTGGGATAAGAGGGAAGATCCTTTCATGGACTGGGAACTGGTTAAAAGACAGGGAACAAAGGGTAGAAATAAATGGTAAATTTTCAGAATGGAGACGGGTAACTAGTGGTGTTCCCCAAGGGTCAGTCCTAGGACCAATCATATTCAACTTATTCATAAATGATCTGGAGGAAGGGGTAAACAGTGAGGTGGCAAAGTTTGCAGATGATACTAAACTGCTCAAGATAGTTAAGACCAAAGCAGACTGTGAAGAACTTCAAAAAGATCTCACAAAACTAAGTGATTGGGCAACAAAATGGCAAATGAAATTTAATGTGGATAAATGTAAAGTAATGCACCTTGGAAAAAATAACCCCAACTATACATACAATATGATGGGGGCTAATTTAGATACAGTTAATCAGGAAAAAGATCTTGGAGTCATCGTGGACAGTTCTCTGAAGACATCCATGCAGTGTGCAGTGGCAGTCAAAAAAGCAAACAGGATGTTAGGAATCATTAAAAAAGGGATAGAGAATAAGACGGAGCATATCTTATTGCCCTTATATAAATCCATGGTGCACCCACATCTTGAATACTGTGTACAGATGTGGTTTCCTCATCTCAAAAAGGATATACTGGCATTAGAAAAGGTTCCGAGAAGGGCAACTAAAATGATTAGGGGTTTGGAACAGGTCCCATAAGAGGAGAGATTAAAGAAGCTAGGACTTTTCAGCTTGGAAAAGAGAAGACTAAGGGGGGGTATGATAGCGGTATATAAAATTATGAGTGGGGTGGAGAAAGTGAATAAGGAAAAGTTATTTGCTTGTTATAATATAAGAACTAGGGGCACCAAATGAAATTAATGGGCAGCAAGTTTTAAAACAAATAAAAGGAAGTTCTTCTTCACACAGTGCACAGTCAACCTGTGGAACTCCTTGCCTGAGGAGGTTGTGAACACTAGGACTATAACAGGGTTTAAAGGAGAACTGGATAAATTCATGGAGATAAAGTCCATTAATGGCTATTAGCCAGGATGGGTAAGGAATGGTGTCCTTAGCCTCTGTTTGTCAGAGGGGGGTGATGGATGGCAGGAGAGAGATCACTTGATCATTACCTGTTAGGTTCACTCACTCCGGGGCACCTGGCATTGGCCACAGTTGGTAGACAGGATACTGGGCTGGATGGACCTTGGTCTGACCCAGTGCAGCCATTCTTATGTTCTTCTGTGGATCACAGTTGCATGGACAGCTTCCTGTTCCTGGGCTGGGTTTAAGTCAGGGCTGTGGACCAATCTGAGCCACCAGTGTTCTGCCAATCGTCTCCCAGGACTCGGGCCCTCTGTTTGAGTTCAGGTCTTATTCTGACAATAGTTAGCAGATCCTAGGTTAGCTGGTTGGAACCTGCTAGCCCCAAAGAGCCCTGTGGACCAGGGCTCATGGCCGCTGACACCCAGGTAGACATACACATTCTAGTGCTAATCTAGCTAGCACAGGTCATAACCATGGTGAAGGGGTGGTGGCACAGGATTCTACTCAGACTGGCAGTCCCCCAGAGACTCTAGTCATGTAGCTGGGTTGCTAGCCTGTGCCGCAGGGTCTGCACTACTATCCTTACACATGCTAGCTGGACCGCATGTGCCCACCTGTGCTTCCCTTGCAGTACAGCCATAAACTAAATCTTTTACTTGACGGCAGGTTTTCTGCACCTCAAATCACTATAGCAACTGCAGGTTCTTAAGTTTTGTTTTTAAGATATGGTAAAAAATGATATTGACCCTTACTCATGAATCTGTCAGGAATTTAAAAAAGGCCAGCAACTAAGGGCCTGATCCAAAAACCTATTCAAGTCAGTAGCAATCTTTCTGTTGAATCCAATGGGCTTTGGATCAGGCCCTGTCTCAGACTCAAAAAATGAACATTATTACTTACCACTAGTGTCACACTGCCCCTTCCTGTCAAGGAGCTTACAAGCCTGTATGTTTTAACCTGAGTTTGAGAAAAAAAATTAAGATCTTTGTTCTCTTGAACTGCCAGTCATGTACCTTCATTAGCACTACATTCATTTTTGAAAGATAAGGCATCTAGTTTTCAAAACCGAGCATGCATAATTGTCAAATTAATTTGTGTGTGTAATTACCACAAATGCACACCTAAATCAGGTCAGTGCCTATGCAAGTGCCCAGTTACAATGCTAATTGACTATTAGCATATGTAGTTAATTTACAGTCACAGGTGCCTTACATGGAAGTTAGTCACACAATTGCAAAGTCATTTCTATGTGGACTACTTTGGGTAGATGATTTTTTTAAAACCAAAATTTGTTCTCAATGACTCCAGGGAATGTTTGTTTGTTTGTTTGGTGTGGGAGGGTATAATTTAACATTTTTTAAAGTAAATTTTGGGGAAAAAACATTTTTTTGAAATTTCAGGGTGTTTTTTTTTTAAGTAACTTTTCCAAAGTCAGAAGTTTTGAAAAGTGTCACTTGGTGACAAAAAGATAAAAAAAAGGGGGTTTAGCCAGGCCAGCCACTTCTCAAGTATCCCCTTATGGGCTGGGGTCACATTACAAGCCTACCTCAGTCACTCTCCCTCCCCGCCAAGGAGTATGTCAAACTCCACACACCCTTTTGTCCATTCACAACACCCCTTTCTGGGATCTGGGGATATTCAGATAAAATAAACTCAAAAAACAAACTCAAAATCCTTCCTTCTTGTCATGTCTCTTCCAGACCTCTCCTGCCTGTAGTCTCAGTCCCAGAGGCTGCTCACTCCTAGCAGTCTCTAATCACCCTGCTCCCAGGCCTTCCCTGCTTTGGCAGGTTAGTCCCAGCCAGGCCCTGCCGAGCTATACTCTCAGGCCCTGTGCTCTCACTGCTGTAGCCTCCTGTCAGTCCCTGGTCTCACCTACTGCTCTTTATAAGGAAATCACTGATTCATACCCAGGCGTGCCTCTTCAATAATCAGAGTTGGCTGCCTTTCAGAGATAAGCCACCCTGTTTCAAGGGGAAGAAAGGGGAGAAATGGAATAGTGAAAAATGAAAAAGCTAAATATTGTTCCATTTTGAACCCTACAGAACAGAAACCAATTTCAATGTTTTTGGCTGAATTTGTCTTTCCATTTTTCTACCAGCTCCAATTGTAGGTGCCTTGCTTCTGAAAACCAGGCCGCAAAAGTGAACAGAGCTGAGAAGGAAAAGTCAGTTCCTGAGACCCTCTGATCCTCTTGAACATAACTTCTCCTGGCTCCTAGAGGCAAAGGAAGCACCACCACTTCTAAGCAATGTCCATATGTTTCTTAAGGTAATTTTAAAATCCTTTTGAATGAATGCTTTCCTCCAGTCTTTTCCCAAAGGCGACTTTTTCAAACTGGAGAATGCAGATCCTGGCTCGTTCCATGAGGTTTATTATTTATTATTATTATTTATTTGCCTATACAAACCTTGCTGAAGAGCTTACAATCCAACTGTCAGATGAGGGACAAGGGGTGTGCCAAATATGAAGACCCGTGAGCCAGATTATCCCTCAAATGATCAAAAACCATAAGAGAAGTTTCATCAAAAAGCGACAAGTAAAAGCTACCTAACCTGGGAGAAAGGAGTGGGTACCCTGCGGCCCCGGCTCAGGAATGGACAGTAATGATAAATGGACCCAGGGGATCAAACTCCAACATGCAGCATGACCCTATCCTGGGTGCATTGTACCTGCCTCTGACAGACACTCGAGGGGGCTGTCTTTTCCTTACACTTTGGCAACACTTGTGTAGCTGGTCGTGTCAATAAAGTCTCGTTGAACTGAATGGGTGAGTACAACAAACATGGATGGAGGATCATAAGGGAACAGTGAGACAAATCTGATCAGTTTCATGAACCGTGCTCACAGCACACCAGCTACCAGTTTTTGTGGCCATCCCGGCAGAGGTGAGCCAGAAGGAGGGATGTGAAGGTCGACAGCGCGGTGACTGTAAGTTTTTACAGGGCACTCCTCCCACGGATAAGAGGCAGCCTGGGAGAAAGCACAAAGTGCTCATTTCTTCTGCTCTGGGTAACCTCTGCACAATGAAGCACAGCATGCCTTTAGTTTGCACCACATCTGTCATGCTGACTGTTTCCTAGCAGTAAACCAGCTGCAGAGCTACAGGGAAGCGAGATCATGTCTCTCAAAGGAGCACAGCTGTTTTCAGCTGGGATTTGAAATGAGCTAGAGAGATGACGAAGTGGAGAGATAGAGGGAGGCTGCCCCAGATGGCAGGAGCTGCAGAGAACAGTTACATTGGGAAGTGGCTCATGTGAAGAGCCCGCAAGGATGTAAATGCTAGATGAGTGGATGAAGTGGGGAGGGCCATAAAGAGTTAGGGGTTGTCTTCGCTGCAGTGTGAGCTCGAGGTATAACACGAGCGCTGCTCCTGACCCAACTCACGTCCACACACAAAAATCTCTAGCTCGAGTTAAGTGGTGCTTTAAAGAAGAGCTACCTGGCCTATCGGGGGTGTGAGTTAAAGTTCAAGTGCTGTGGATGCTGAAGCTAGCAATACGACAGGGACTCCGTTTCTCTGTGCTCCTCATCAAGCCACGTTGATTTCACAATGAGGCTGCTCTCGCGAGTTAGGCTAACTCAAGAGGAGTTAACTCAAGAGTGGATAACTCGTGCTAACACTGGAGTGAAAAAAAAGCCCCTGGACAAACTGCCTCGTGTTATTTTTCATAAGCGTCGACCACAACGAAGGTGAAAAACAAGGGGAGAAATATTCAGCCAAACTTTTTCAGAGCTGCTTGATCCATGGGTGAAGGTTTGGGATGTTGCTTATTTATCTAACCGTTTCACCAACTCCCATCTCCATGCCTTCAAGATTTTCCCTCTGGTAATCTCAGCATAAGAAAAGAGTGGTTGTTTGATGTTCCCATTTCTATAGTTAGAATGTTGCATTGTTTCCTAGAATTAAGAGGCAGTGACTAAGGCGATTGCAACATGGATTTATGATGGTTCACCACAAGTGTAATAGCCAAGATTATTTTCAGATGGGCTATGTGGTTTGCAATCTGTGCAGAGCAGAGAGGCAGCACCCCAAAGGGAAGCTCTGGGAGGAATCATACTTAAAGGGGCACAAGCCCTCTCGGAGCTCCCCAGCACCTGGGAGTGATACACATGCACCAGCTGGCCATCTCGAGGGGCTGTTGTGGATGGTGCAGTGCTCCCTTTGGGGTGATCTGTACCCTAGAGCACAAGGAGGGAGCAGTACCTGTGCTCCTTGGAACGGCACAGCCTATGCCACTTTGTAAAACACCTGGGAACAAAACGTGATTAAGGCACTGTGACCACCATGAGCGAGAAAAGCTTCAAGCATGGACTCCACATATAGGTGCCCAAATGCTGCATGTGGCTCCAGAGGGTAGAGATCGCTGCCCTATAGGAAGACCAGGGGACTGTGAATTATATATAGTTTTTAAATAGCAACTTTGATACTCCCAGAGCACCAGAGCAGATTCTCCCCTGCATTCAGGTTGCTTTGTACCATGCCACTGGTGCAAAGCACCCCTAAGGCCAGCATAACCATCCCTGGCAGGATTAACCAGTGTATAGGGGATCCTCTGCTGGGGAGTGGCAAAAGCCCTTCACTGCATTCTGTGTCCTCCTTTCTCAGATGGCTCTTTGGTGTATATTCAGCCATGATAAAATTTTCAGATGGGGCAAGCAAATGCCAAAGTGGCCAGAAGTAAATTGCACTGAGAACTGGAATGATTAGAAGCATCAGGATAATGGGCAGCAAGTGGAAAGTTACTTCTGATCAGTGTAAAATCCTACTCTCAGGGAGAGGCGTTAAGCAGCACAGATACAAGCCAGGGACTGGGGAACAGGAAATGTAACCAAACAGTTGCACCCACTGCATTAAAGCCAGTGTATTTTCATTGGGTCTCCTTTACACTGTCCTAATGTTACTTTCTCTGCTGTAAGCACTCTAGAGGTTGGGAGGCCAGCAGGCTTGTTGACCATGCCAGGTGTTGGGTCCTAAGAAGTGATTCACAGGAAATGCCTTACCTCAAGAAATTTGAACCACATGGATTGGCTGGACTCAGACACCTGTTAGCATAAGTGCAGACTCAGAGGTGATTTGTCTTCTACACGGCACATTTTGAACCATCCCACTTATCACTAATGACTGGTATGATATGTCCCACCCTGCTGAACAAATAAAGTGTTCCCCACCTCTTGCCAGCGTGACTCTTCTAAGCATCTGAAATATAGATGCCAAGATGATTTAAACTGCTGCAACATATGCTTAACTTTACTATTGGCAGCTAGGATGGGACGAGCAATTTACCACTGGAAGCTACAGAAGAAGGCTGGCTAAAGCACTGGCTTAGGAATCATGAGATCTAGGTCACTCCCCAGCTCTGCTAGACTTCCTGTGTGAACTGGGGCAAGTCACGTGGGGTCAGATATTTAAAGAGTGCTCAGCAACACCCAAAATGGGGGCCAGCTTCTCACAGGAGCACTGCACTGAGCCGTTCCCATTGTTCTCAACAGAGCTGTTTCAGAAGCCTGATCCCAAACTGTGCTTAGCCCTTCTGAAAATTCTGGCCTTCTTTTCTCTGTGTCCCAGTTTCCCGTCCGTACTACTGCAGATAATAACGTATCCTTTCTCCCACTGTGACTTTGTCCTGCCTACCTATCCTGTAAGATCTGCAGGGCAGGGACCATCTCTTTGTTCTGTGTTTGTACAGCATCTAGCACAGGGGGGTCTCGGTCCAAGACTGGGGCTTCTAAGTGCTACTGCAATACAAATAATGAATAAAAATAACAACATCCAGTGACAAAACAGAAATAATCACATTCACTCAGGCTGAGCAGCTAGATTCAAAGAATTTGAAACACATTTGTTATGGCAAAAATAGAATCGTAACAGCCTACGTTTTCATTCCTGTAAAGTAATAGCTAAGACACTTTTTAAAGTGAGACTTTTCAGGATTTCTTAATATTCCTTTTCCAAGCCGATCCTAAGTGAAAACTCAAATCCACCTCAACTTTTCCAGGAATCAGAGCAGTAAGAAAAGCATAGGAAAGCTTGCAAATTCTTTTAGCAAATCTTGGAATGTCTTCGTGTATTTATACAAAGAGGAAACGGTCAAAATTCTCAGGATTTATGAACAAAATTTAGGTGGTCCCACCCAAAGAGCCAGTTTTCCTTCCGGCCCTTCAAACATAGCCAAGGCAGTACAATCGCAATCATATTCCCCGTTCCTGCTTTTCCTACACGAACTGTGATACATTATATTAAAGGGATGTGTGAATCACACATACTAATGCTCTGCTCCTGCTCTGAGCTGGCATCAGTACAAACCCACATCCGAACTGGAACTGTGTCACAATCAAATTGATTATAAAAATACTATGTGTAGACTGAGCGGCAACTTTGCAATTGAAATAAGAACTGGGCTAACTGTCCCTATGTTCAATTCTGTACCATACCATTATAATAATACATCTTTCTAAAGTTTCCCAGCCTGTTCCTCACCTTAATGCAGTGGTTCTCAACTGTGGTCCACCAATTCTTCAGGAAATCCCGTGGCACGCCGGACTGGTTTGTTTACCTGCCGCGATGGCAGGTTCGGCTGGTCGCGGCTCCCACTGGCCGCAGTTCGCCGCTCCAGGCCAATGGGGGCTGTGGGACGCAGCGGACAGTACAGCCCCTGGCCCATGCCACAGCCCCCATTGGCTGGGGACGGCGAACTGCGGCCAGTGGGAGCCACGACCGGCCAAACCTGCCATCGTGACAGGTAAACAAACCAGTCCAGCAGGCCAGGGACTTTCCCTGAAGAATCAGTGGACCACAGTTGAGAACCACCACCTTAATGTCATGGCCACCTTAATACTTCCTTCAGTGGCTAGGTTGGATCCTTGGTGCAATTCAGAGCAGCCAAGGAACTTTTCCAGCAGATGGTGATCATCAGGGTGAAGGAACATGCAGGCCATTCCAAATTTCATCCAACCCCTCCCTCTGTGCCCACATCAGGAGAGGGTGGCATAGGAGCTCGCACCAGCTTTATACTACTCGGGGATTTTCCCCTGCTGATGAAACTCTCAGACAGCAGTTCTTCCAGCATGAGTGTTCACACAAAGAGGGAACAGTCAGGGACCATGATCTGTCCTTTAATGTTCTCCACTTCAAGCAGTAATTTGAAAATAATGATATTGTAACCTGAAATTAATTTTATGGGCCAGATCCTCAGATGCTGTGAATCGCTATGGCTCCACTGACTTATCTGCTATGCTGATTTATGCCATGTGAGGATCCGTCCCTACTAACATAAAAGGCTCCAAAATGGGTGATGCTTTCTTGTTTGATGTCTGCCTTCCTGGTTAACAGTCTAACCCCAGTCTTTGCTGAGGTTTTCAATCCCACACTTTCTTCATCAATTCAGCAGTTCTGCCACATGACACCAAAGATCCCAACTAAAAGATGTGTTTTGCCATGTGAAATCCAACGCTAACCCTTCTGGCGGAGCTGAGAAAAGTGGCACTCCTGGGAGGGAAAATTAAGCATTCCAGGTACAGTAAGCTGGGAAAGATGGAGTGTGTCAGAAAGCGCTATTGTTATATTGTCTTTTATTATTTGTAAGGTGGCAGAGCCTAGACGCCCCAGTCAGGGATCAGGTTCCCATTGTGCTGAGCGCTGTGCACAGCTAGAACATGGGGACTGTCCCTGCACCAAAGATCTTGTAGTCCAACATGAAGGACTCAAACGAGGCTTCTGGGCTATGGAACCGCATGATACCTCCATGCAAGGGGTAAAGTGGCCATGCAGAGGGCCATTTCCACTTCCTGCATCGTGGACAGGTAGACTCTGTGCTGGCTCTGAATATGCCAGCCTGGAATGTAGAATTAGGAGTGAGCTGGGGAGACCTTATTCCATCCATGTTTATTCAGATCCACTGGCCAAAAAGCCCAGTATGGGGGTGGCAACTATGACATCTCCTAGAATGGTGCGGTGACTGTGACTCTGCACCCCATATTCTTCATGGTGATATTATTATGATATGATTATGACATGTGACAAAGTTCCTCCTCTACCTTGGTGAGTCCTGCGCTTATTGGCGGATTTTGATTGCCTCAGAGATATTCCCCTCTGGTAGAACCCACAGTCAAATTCCTCCTGTGTCTGATCAGGAGTTGGGAGGTTTGAGGGGAACCCGGGCCCACCCTCTACTCCGGGTTCCAGCCCAGTGCCCTGTGGATTGCAGTTGTCTATAGGGTTTCCTGTAACAGCTGCGTGACAGCTACAACTCCCTGGGCTACTTCCCCACGGCCTCCGCCCAACACCTTCTTTATGCTTACTGCCGGACCTTCCTCCTGATGGTCTGCTGATGCTTGTACTCCTCAGTTCTTCAATTCTTCTCCCTCTCAACTCCTTGTGTGCCTCTTGCTCCCAGCTCCTCGCACGCAACACCACAAACTGAAGGGAGCTCCTTTTTAAACCCAGGTGCCCTGATTAGCCTGCCTGTCTTAATTGATTCTAGCAGGTTCTTCTTAATTGGCTCCAGGTGTCCTAATTAGCCTGCCTGCCTTAAATTGGTTCCAGAAAGTTCCTGCTTGTTCTAGTGCAGCCCCTGCTCTGGTCACTCAGGGAACAGAAAACTATTCATCTAATGGCCAGTATATTTGCCTTCTATCAGACTTCTGTACCCCACTTGTCTGGGTCTGTCACAGACATAATTATGATACATTTTGTATAAGATAAGTCATGTGAGGTGTCATTGGAAAAGTTATGATTTGCTGAATATGATTATCCTATTTGTATGAAAATATCACTTTTGTATCTGAAGTTATCAATACAGACTATGTATCTGTACTTCAAATGTAGTTACACCTGGGTAACATCCACTAGATAAGATTCTTTCAATCTAGATAGTCGGTGGGGAAGGGCCTATTCAGCGCAATGGACCATTTGGAGAAACAGTAGGCCTTAGGAGAAGCTTATCCCTCACCTGGTGAGCTTTCCTGAGAATGCTACAAACAGCCTGTAAGTAATGACTGCTATGACTCTACAAGGGCATGTGACCAGGCCACATGCTGCTGGACTCCATCTTGGGATGTCAGTATTTTTCCACAAACTGGTCTGGGAACCAAGTTTTGAAACAAAGCGGTCCTGGCATATGTAAAGCTATATAAGGCAGTGAATGACATCATCTTGTCCTACCTTCAATGGACATGTAGAAGTATAGATCACGTCCTCTTTATAACAGCCCTTAACATATTTGGAGACTGTTATCAGGTCCCTCTTCTCAAGATTGAACATGCCCATTTTTTGTAACCCTTCATCATAGGTCAGGTTTTCTAAACCTTTTATCATTTTTGTTGCTCTGGACTCTCTCCAGTTTGTCCAAAACTTTCTTAAAGTGTGGCTCCCAAATCTGTACTCCAACTGAGGCCTCACCATTGCCAAGTAGAGAAGGAAAATTACCTTCTGGATCTTACATATGACGCTCCTGTTAAAACATGCCAGAATTATATTTACTTTTTTTGCCTCTGCATCATATAGCAGGCTAATATTTTATTTGTAATCCACTATAACCCCCAGATCCTTTTGTGCAGTACTGCTGCCTAGCCAGTTATTCCCTATTTTGTAATTGTGCATTTGATTTTTCCTTCCTAAGTCTAGTACTTTGCCCTTGTTTTTATTGAATTTCCTTTGCTGATATCAGATCAATTCTCCAACTTATCAAGGTCATTTTGAATTCTAATCTTGTCCTCCAAAGTGTTTGCAACTCCTCCCAAGTTGGTGTCATCTGCAAATTTTAAAAGCATATTCTCTACTCCATTGTCTAAGACGTTAATGAAACTATTGAATAGCACCGGACCCAGGACAGACCCCTGTGGACTCCCACTAGATACATCCTCCCAGTCTGACAGTGAAACTCTTTGAGTACAGTCTTTCAACCAGTTGTGCACCCACCACATAATAATTTCATCTAGACCACATTTCCCTAGTTTGCCTATGAAAATGTCATGTGGAACTGTGTCAGAAACCTTACTAAAATCAAGATATATCACATCTACTGCATCACCCCATCCACTAGGCCAGTAACCCTGCCTAAGAAGGAATGAGGTTGGTTTGGCATGATTTGTTCTTGACAAATTTATCCTGGCTATTCTTTATAACCCTATTATCCTCTAAGTGCTTACAAATTGATGTTTAACAATTTGTTCTTTCCCTATTCTGGATTGTGTTCCTTCCCCGCTTGTTATTAATATTAATTGTGTTAAGCATCTGGTCACAATTAACCTTTTTAGTGAAAACTGAAGCAAAATAGATATTAAACACCTCAGACGTCTTGGTGTTATCTGTTATTAGCTCTCCTTCCATGCTAACTAGAGAACCTACAATTTCCTTTGTCCTTCTTTTGCTCCTAAAGTATTTATAGAAACTCTTCTTATTGTGTTTTATGTCCCTTGCTAGGTGTAATTCATTTTGTGCCTTAAGCTTTCTAATTTTCTTCCGACATGCTTGCCGACATGCTTGCCCATGCTTTTGTATTCATCATTAGCAATTTTATCTGTGCTTTCACTTTTGAAGGATACCTTTTTTTTAATTTTTAGGTCATTAAAGAGCTCATTATGCAACTATATTGGTCTCTTCCTGTTTTTTTCTTTGTGTGGATACTTTGCTGTTGTGCCTTTAATATTGTCTCTATGGCAAGCTGCCAGATCTGCTGAACTCCTCTTTCCCTTAGATTTTCTTCCCATGGGACCTTACCTAATAGTTCTCTGAGTTTGTTAGTCTGCTTTTTTGAAGTCCATTGTCCTTACTCTGTTGCTCTTACTCCTGCCTTTCCTTCCCTTACAATCATGAAATTGATCATTTCATGCTCACTTTCACTCAAGTTGCCTTTCACTTTTAAATTCACAACCAATTCCTCCCTGAAGTTAGTTGAGTTGTTTGTCCGCTATGACCAATAAATCCTTTTCAGAGTAGTTGCTTTCCAGGATACAATCCACCATTCTGTACATATGGCCTGCATTCGTTGTTCTAACTTTGCATTTGGCTATATTAAAATAAATTTTGTTGAGCTTGCCAAGTGATTCAGATCACTCTGTATGACTGCCCTGTCATCATTGTTTACCTCTCTGCCAACCTTTGTGTCATCTGCAGATTTTATCAGCAGTGATTTTATATTTACTTCCAGATCATTTTGCCCATTACCTTTACTGAGCATTATCTGGAACCCATAAAACATTCACATCTTTTGTCAATGGGGCAACAAAACATGCCAAGAATGTGATGGAGAGTTAAATCCAGCTCTGCTTCCCCCACCCCATGCACTAGTGCTCAGGGGAAGAGCTGCAAGAGTGGCTGCTGGGAGGGAAGACTCCATTCACAAGGGTCATAGGACAGGGCAGATGAGCTTTTCTGTTTACTTCCTGCTCATGTGCCATGTCTTTACATTCCTGTTGCAATCACTCACCCTGGGAAAGAGGGGGAATTTGGCTAATTATAACCCACATTTTGTTTCTTCTGAAACGTTCCATCAGTTTGTAAGGATATTTTCCTTGTCAGCAAATACAGAGGGAATGTATTTCCACCAGGCAAAACTGAGTCAACCAGTGACCCCATCGTTGTATATTTCTATTCAGGCCTCCAACATTCTTGGTTTCCTTTACAACAGAGTCATGAATGAAAAGCATTTATTGTGTGGCTAACAAAGCCTGCAGACATGCTGCAAAGGTTCAGTCAAATCCTCTTTCAGGTTTGGGGGGCAGGGAGGGGGTTGTTGCCCTGTAGTAATGATTCCTTCCACTGACACTCTACCTGTGGCAGTGCATGGAAATGCAGAGCTGCAATCTATTGGCCAAGACCAAAAAAACGTTTAACTTCAGCCCAGTAAACGTGGTTCCTCACCACCGGAACAAAGAGGAGGGGAAATTCCGATCCCTGACTGTCTCCGTGAGCTCAGATGAGTGTGTGCTGCGTGGTCCATAGCAGGGTTCCTGACTGATGGTTTTGGAAACCCAAATGGCATTTCATGTATTACTCAGCAGGCGCTGGCTCTATCAGCCAAAGGCCTCTGCCTCACACAGGCTTCATATACCACCACAAAATAAAGGGGGCTGTGTGGCAGGGAGAGGGAATTCCCCTACGGCCCCATCTTTCTCTTTCTCTCTCGTAGCAACCTGTAAAGGGAAGTGCTAAGATGTGACGGTTGGGTCAGTGTCTCTAACATGGGCTGTGAATCTCAGTACTGTTTTGAGGAGGACACACTGTCACTTTTTCTCTATCATTTTCTTTCCACTCTCACTCAGCTAGTGGGCAATTACAGGCCACTGGCTTCTGGTCCTGGGTGAGGTTCTGCAGCAACACTAATGCCAGATGCTGGCTTCGCAGGTACATATTCCCACCCACTCAAAATATGGTCTGTAAAATACCTATAACCTCCTTTATAATCTAGCACAACCCTAGTGCGCATGGCATCTGCCACAGCTAATGTATCCCAAAATGCTTTGATGACAAGGGAGTGGACAAGGGAGTGTTATCTTGTAACAAGGGTTCTCAGCCTTGGTAACTGTGGGTGCTCTATACTACAACGAGTCTGGAATTTTTCATCTACGCAGTATTTCACTGGAAAAATACCAATTTGTCAAAAAAGATATTTTTTATCAGGGAGGGAGAGAGAGAGTGTGTGTGTCGGTGCATCCATCCATCCAGAATAGCCCATATCCCAGTGAGAAGGGCATTCAGCTGGGATGCAAAGACCCAGGTTCAAGTCCCTGCTCCAAATCAGGCAGAGTGAGAACTTGAACCCAGGTCTCCCACTTTAAGGACTGGGCCATGGGTGGTCTTGCCTAATGGTCAGGGCAGGAGGGTGGCCTAATGGTTGGAGCAGAGATGACCAGGCCTAGTGGCAGGAGCCCTGATCAGGAGCCGAGTTATCGAGTCCAGGGAGTGAGCTAGAGCCAGGAAACAGGAACCAATGGTCAGAAGCCGAACACCAAGTCCAGAGAGCAAGCCGGAGCCGAGAGCCAGGAATCAGAACCAAGGTATCAGCCAGAGCAGGGGCAGGAGCCAGGAACTGGGAGCCAGGGAAGGAAACTAGGAGCAGGACACAGGAACAAGCAGCAGTAGGAAGGAATAAGGGCCAGGAACAAGGAAGGAGCTGAATGCAGGAGCAGGGTGAAGGACCAGAAACACAGCTGTGGGACTCCACCGAGCAGCCAAGGACCCAGGCCTGCTGAAGGGTTTAAGAATGTGCCTGCAGGAAGCCAGGTTCATTAGCTGAATCAGCTGAAGGCAGTGAGCTGGGTCTGGGTTCAGCTGTGGGTCCCTGATCCCACATCCCAGGTGAATGCTCAGGGCTATTGCCTAGACAGGGAATTGTCTCTCTTGTTCAAAAGGTCTTGGTTTCACCCCAATGTAAAATGGGAAAAAATTTCAAATCTCAAAAATTTTCAAAGGACAGGAAAATCTTTTCCCACCCAGCTGTACTGAACACTTCACCAGAGACACTGAGCACCCTACAGGATTGGGAGCAATTTGACGCAATCCCTTATGTCAGGTTTAATTGAGCAGATTCTGAGCCCATGTGCATGGATGTAAATCCAGAGGAACTCGGTTAATACCAAGAGGATGTCTCAGATTCTACACTGATGTAGAAAGCACAGATGGTCAGGAAATGGATTTCTTGTCCTGAGAAGAATTTTGAGATTTTTGAAATTTTTTCCTGCCTCAATTCAGGACAAAAAGCCAAAATCTCAAAAATTTTCACTAACTAAAAATAAAAATACAAAAAAAGTTTCAGGTAAGTTGAAATGTTTTGCTTCAATAAATAAAAATGTTTCATTTCAATTTTGACCTTTTCATTTTTAAAACAAAAATATGAAATAACATGTTTCTAAATAAAGTTATTTTGAACTAAAAAAATCAAAACATTTCACTCAGAAAATGTCAAAATGGGACATTTTCAAAACAAAAATAGTCATCAAAAGGAGTTTCATCCCTACATTCTTGACCAGCTCTAGTAGACAGCTGAATGTGACTCAGCATTAAGGATTATTGAGAGCAACATACCCCTACAGCATCTGGAATTCTTTGGAACACAGCCTTGTTTACTGTTCTGTGTGCTCCTTTGAAAAACAGTCTGAAATTCTACAGGTTACGCAGTGATTGAGATGAATCTTTCATCATCTGATGAAGACCGAAGCCGACATGTGTTGTGAATTTATACTGTGGTTAATTCAGCTGCTTGACTGGTTACTAATGTGATCTTTACATAAAGGGTTAGATTGTCCTGGGGGATTAGGGTTATTGTAGTGGGGAAATCTCTTAACTAGCAGAGATCAGTATATTCAGTCACCCACTCACTGTCTAAATTACCAATTGCAGAATTTCAACTTCCATTTTAACGATTAGGGGCCATACCCTCAAACAATGTTTTACACCATTTCCTAGCTCAATTCCTAGTTTTTATCATTCAAGCAAATCTGAACGTTGCAAAGCTGTCTCCCTATATCTGCAGACAGACAACTCCCGTGCCTCTGCTACTGCTCCTAGCTTTCCCAAGTAGCATGCTCCTTCTTTCTTCCAAAGGCAAGAGGAGGTTTTCAAATATATCAGACATCTACTACACAGAGTCCAGTCTGGAAAACAGAGTCTCCTAAGCAGGGTCTAGGGACAGCACCATGATGGGAGTCCTGGCACCTGGGAAGATGGAAGCTAATCTTCTCATGAGGGCATTGCCACTTAAATGCTGTTAAGCCCCCATTTTGTTCTTTTGTCCCTTCCCCGGCTAATAGGATTAGTCCATTGACTGGTAGGTGTCTGATATTAAACGTGCTTGACAATTCTCCATCAAAATGTTTTTTCAACAGAAAACACAGTTTCCTCACATCCAAAATTTTCCATGGGAAAATTTCAATTTTGATGAAAGGTTTCAGTTTTCCATCCGGAAAATTTAAACAAAGTATTTCACTTTTGGTCAGATTCACTGAAATCAAAACACGTCAGTCTGTCAAACCAAAATGAAATGTTTTGTTTTGGGTCAGTTCAGCATTAGTCTGTGTCTGCTTGAACTGCCATGGTGGCGCATGGAAGTTGTAATTCAGGTGCCTAATGCCCCTATTCTCCCTGATGGACTGGGCTCCAGGGCTGGACTATATCTCTCAAAATGCACTCTGGTTGAACTGGCATAGTGCATTATGGGGTTACAACTACAACGCCCATGAGGCACCATGGCAGGTCGGGGGCGGAGGGGCACACAGTCACGTCTAACCAAGCTGAAGCAAAATATTTCGATATTTCAAAATTTCCTCTGATTTGGGATAATAATAGATTTCAGTATATTAGCATTTGCCACAGGATGAAAATTCTGATTTTTGACCCGTTCTATCCAATATGCTTTTCATGCTCTATCCTTTGGAGCTGACTGATCTCATAGAATCTCAGGGTTGGAAGGGACCTTAGGAGGTCATCTAGTCCAACCCCCTGCTCAAAAAGCAAGACTGATCCCCAATTTTTGCCCCAGATCCCTAAATGGCCCCCTCAAGAATTGAACTCACAACCCTGGGTTTAGCAGGCCAATGCTCAAACCACTGAGCTATCCCTCCCCCCTCTGAGATTAAGGTAAACATCTAAAGTAAAATCTGCATGCAGGAGCACACTGTGGTTCTCCTCTGTAATATGCTATATCAAATCTGCCTCACAAAATGACAACTATTTTTCTGGCTAGAGGACTCCTAGAAATTTAAAGACACAGTGAACAGGAAACAAAAATGTACCTGTTACTCAGCTTACATAGCATAAACACCACCATACATTTTCAAGCCCTGGTTACAGAGACTACTCTGGAACAGCTCAATCAGTGGGACCCTGGAAACTCAGTTAGGCTTCAGCCAAAGGAATACATTTCAAATACCAGTATCAGTAACCTCAGTAGTAGAGGGATATTACCCTGGAAAAGCAGAAGCATAGTTTCCCTTCAAACCTCTCCTGATAATAAAGTCAGTTAAGCAGGCACAGACATAGAAACAGGAAGGAAATGGTGAGTGAAGCAGGCAATAGAGGCAGCAGAAAGCAAACTGTGTCACAGAAGCCTAAACAGAGTGGGGTGACATCTCTCCTGCAATTTACAAATTAGTCTTCATTTGATGCCTACCGTTCTACACCTTGTTTCAATACGCAATGCACTATATTCCTATCTTTCTGCAAAGAATCATATACTGTAATCTTCTACAAGTGTATGATTTTGTGCTGTGGATGACGCTGTATCACAGATATAGGTTGCTGTCCCTTATAAAGAAGCTATTTTCCATAAGCATCATGCAGCTATCCTCTATTTCCTTGCAATATAGGTAGTGATGTAAGACAGGGTAGAGATAACCTCAGTAAGACAGAGGCTAGATTGCAGGAGGAGGCCTATAGGAAAAAGAATACTGATGCCAGAGAGAAGTAGCATTATTTAGTGGTCAGCCTGCAGGACTAGGAGCTAATCCCACCTCTGTGACTGCCTAGCTCTGTTGTCTTGGCAAATCACTTAACCTCGCTGTCTCTAAGTTCCCCTATGCGTAAAACAGAGATATTGATACTTACCTACCTAAGCTTAATTACTTAACATTTGTTATGCACCTTAAAGATGAAAGTGCTACTGTATAGAAGAAGTGTTACCCAGGAAATAATGATCACAAAGGAAGAGAAATGGCTGCAACAACGTGGGAAGAGAAGAATCAGATAGTAGGAAGGAGGCACAGGGCAGCAATGTAATGTAGAAACTAGAAAATAGGACAGAGAAGCAATTCAGACCCTAAACTGGAAAGGTATATGGACATTAAACCTGGAAAGGGTTATATATTTTTTTTAAGTCAACGTCTGGTCTCCCAGCAGCATCAGAAAGCAGGAAATAGTGGAAGGATGAAAGAAATCTCTGTAAGAAAATAAAGCATCTTACGCTAGCTACTGTGTAAGCATGCAAAGACCTTTAACAAGAGAAGGAGCAAGTGCACTGGACAAACACGGGCCTGATTCTCCTCCTGCTTACACTGGAACAAAGCAGGGGCAACTTTGCTGGAGTCAATGGAGTTACAGTCATGTCAAACCCAAGTGAGAGGAGACTCGGGACCCCAAGCATCCAGCACGCAAAGGGGAGAACCAAAGAAGGGGCTTCCTTCTAAACAGCTTAATGAGGGTGGCCACTCTGTAGTTCAGATGAATGGCAAACAGCTCCAGAATGGGAACCTCATAGGATAATTCATGTTCTCAGTTCTCAGTTCTCAGACAATAATCTCAGCCCCCTTCAGGTGAGAAGAAATAACCGGGACCAAACAGAGAGGTTACCGAACTAGCGAGTGTAGCTAGCATTAATGTGCGGCTGGGGGTGGGCTGTAGCAGGACAGGGAACCTAGAGGAAGCTGTGAGATAAAAGTATCTCTCCTCCTTCCTCCCACAGGGGTTATTTCTCTTCTTGCAGTCAGCTCCACTGACTTCAGCTGAGTTACCCCTGATGGACACTGGAGTGCATGAGAGGAGAATCAAGCCCATGGGTTGGATCTTAGACCTTCTTACATTTTCCAGTTGGTTGCTTCGCCTGCTCTAGCCCCTGGCATAAGTTATGACAACTTATCCTCACTGGGCTGGATTCAGCCCAGGCCCCGCATCAGCTGGAGAAATCGCTCTTTACATTGTAAAGAGAGGTATTGTGTGTCAGTTGTATTGATTGGAATTTTCACACACACACACACGGAACGTATAAATGCAGTAGCCTGAGGATGAGTCTAGCATTTGTGTAATGCCCCAAAAATGATCTACACAAACTCAAGAGAAAGGGAAGGAAATTGATGGCAACAGGAAAACATGCTGAGTAGGAGGCAGGGATAATAATACATTGTGTGTGTCCACAGTATCTTTCATGTGACTAGGGTGACCAGACAGCAAATGTGAAAAACCGGGACGGGAGGTGGGGGGGTAATAGGAGCCTATATAAGAAAAAGAACCCAAAATCAGGACTGTCCCTATAAAATCGGGACATCTGGTCACGCTACATGTGACGATCACAAAGATATTTAGAGGAGTGAGTAAGTTTTCCTGTCTCCATCTCATAGATGGAGGAGCTAACGGTTATACACAACGATGCACAGCAAATGGTAGAGTGACTACAAGAATTCACTCGTAGTCCAGTGCTATAAATGCCAGATAAACTCATTTACTCCAGAAGAGGTGGCAGGAAGGAAGGGAGGAACTAATTTTAAAATAGTACGAACAGTGGAAAATTCTTACAAGTATGAGAACTAGCTAGCTTCTCAGCTGTGTCAATCAGAATCGCTCTCCGTATTTCAATGGCGCTATGACTTATTTGTTCTTTTTGTTTTGCACTGTAGCTAGAGAAACACTGTTCTTGCAGAATTCCCAGACTGGCCCAAACCAGGAAGTTTTAAAAATATCACATCTGGGGCGGGGTGGAGAGGGAGGTGAGTAATACAGGCAATTGCTGAGGTAAAATAAAAACAGGGCTCCACATCATCAATACAAACTCCTCTCTGGCTGTGTGCACAGTGGAAATTCAGGACAGAAAAACAAACTGCAGAGATGCTAAAATTAAAATCTACCTTGGTTTCCTTACGCAGTAGTACTTTCCGTAGGCCTGAACTGCTGGGGCCATCTTGTGTATCTTGCCATCAGCAAAGTACACAATCGCTTTGTGGGCTGACGCCAAGCAGTGACCCTGATTTCAATAGGAGGGAAGATGGACACACTGGGCTCTAATCCTACACTCTAACATAGGGGTGGGCAAACTATGGCCCATGGGCCTGATCCGGCCCACCAACCGTTTTAAGTCGGCCCTCAAGCTCCCGCTGGGGAGCAGAGTCTGGGGCTTGCCCAGCGCTCCAGCCAGGGATCAGGTTCGGGGGCTGCTCCACGCGGCTCCCGGAAGCAGCAGCATGGCCCCCTCCGGCTCCTACATGCTCCAATGGCCCCCTCTGGCACTCCAATGGGAGCTGCAGGGGTAGTACCTGCGGACGGGGCAGCATGCAGCAGAGCCGCATGGCCGTGCCTCCACATAGGAGCCGGAGAAGGGACATGCCGCTGCTTCCGGGAGCCGCTTGAGGTAAGCATCGATCGGAGCCTGCACTCCCTGAGCCGCTCCTCATGCCCCAAACCCCTGCTCCAGCCCTGATCCCCTCTGCCCTCCGAACCCCTTGATCCCAGCCCGGGATCACCCTCCTGCACCCCAGACAGAGCCTGCATCCCTTTCCACACCCCAACCCCCTGCCCCAGCCCTGCTATGCCCTACGAACCCCTCAGGCCCAGCCCAGAGCACCCTCCTACACCCCAAACTCCTCATCCCAGGCCCATCCCAGAGCTCGTGCCCTCCCCTCCTCCCCCGCACCCCACTTCCCCACCCCAGCTCGGACCCCCACTCCTGCATCCTGAACTCCTCATTTCTGGCCCCACCCCAGAGCCCGCACCCCCAAACCAGAGCCCTCACCTCCTCCTGCACCCCAACCCCAATTTTGTAAGCATTCATGGCCCTCCATACAATTTCTATACCCAGATGTGCCCCTCAAGGCAAAACATTTGCCCACCCCTGCTCTAACATCTGTGATAAAAAAGCCCTTGTTTTCAACAGGGCAAGCCCTTGATAAGCAAAAGGCTATTGAGGAACAGCCAGTGGGAAAAATCTGATGTGCTGCTATGAAATAAAGCTGTAACTTTAAGCAGTACTTCAAAATCACTCTGACGGAACCAGATCTGGACATATTGTAAAACAAAACCAGCTGAACTCATTGCCAGGGGAAGTTGTGCAGGCCAAAACTACAACAGGGTTCAAAAAGAACTAGTTCAGTTGCTGGACAATAGATTCATCAATGGCTATTAGCCAAGATGATCAGGGATGCAATCCCGTGCTCTGGGTGTCCCTAGCCTCTGTTTGCCAGAAGCTGGGAATGGGCGACAGGGGATGGATCACGCGATGATTACCTGTTCTGTTCATTCCCTCTGGGGCACCTGGCATTGGCCACAGTTGGAAGACAGGATACTGGGATAAATGAAGTAGGATGAGTTCTAAAGGAGTCAATAGGCTCTATGTAGCCATATGTCTGACCGGATGATATGGGCCAAAAGGAGGGAGCTGGCAGTACTGAAAATGCTCTCTGACTACTTCACAACACCCCGGGGGGAGCGGGGGGAAAGGAGCAGTTAAACCAGGTTTTATGACTGCTTTGCATTGTTATTACCGATGAATCTGGCCCAGATAGAATGGTAATTACTCTGGATTTATTCCAAGAAAACTAGGCATTGAATCTGGCCCTAGCTAAACTCTCTGTGACTTACATACCAGGCCAAATTCGCCTCTCACTACCCCAGTATAATCTCATTGACCGCTCCATTATTTTAATGACTCATTCCCATAGGACTGGGGGGGTGACAATTGACATCCCCCTGGCCTGCACCACCCAGTCTTTATTCTCAGCAGAGGCCTTGGATTACACAGGGATATTCTGGTATGTCCAAAGGGGTTGGGGGTTGGAGACAGTGCAGGGGAGATGGCTGAGTCACCCTTGCGGGTGGAACAGAAGAGAAGTGTGAGTGGAGGGTCTGCTCCATGCATCCATCTACACGAGATAACCTGGCTTGGTGTCTTCACCCGCTAGCCTCCACCCCAGGGTGCAGCTGCCAATGAAGGAGTTCAGTAATAGGACACTGAAAGGGGAAGAACAAGATGACATACAACTTTCACTTTGCACATGAACTCCTTGCACACAAACTGCTTATTGGAGTTTTCACTGGGCTTTCTTGGGGGAAAGTATTCCTGCAATAGCCTCCAGCACTTGGCAGTGACTAACACAGTCAGAGCTGCATAAACTCTTGTGTTTATGCCTCTCCCGCTGTACACGCTTAATGGGAGATGGCCTGTAAAGGCAGAGTATAGATATAGTCTTGTGACTCAAGTATCGGCCTGCGAGCCAGGAGATGTAGTTTCTATTGCCGGCTCTCCCGTGGGTTTCCTGAGTTACTAAGAGAAACGTTATCAAAGAATCCCCTGCAGGGCTGTGCTCCCAGAGTATCTATTTTCAAAAGCTACATTGACACATGGAGGCCACTGGAAAAGCAGGATGGACGAGAAGTGGGTCCATGGTCCAAGGGCGCAAAGATTTTGGAGCTCCGGCATGCCAGCCTGTTTTATTGCATGCTGTGTCTGCAGCACCGTATCCCGCTCTGCCTGGCTCCATGTGGCTCCCCCCAAGGCCACTGGCTAAACGTGGCACTTGACAGAATTGTCCGAGCGCCCAAAGATGGCTCTGGGAATTGCTGAAGGGACTGCTTTTCTGGAGCGCCGTACAGCCTCATGATAGGGCAATTTTCAATACCCATGATGTATCTAGCCTGTGCAGGCAGTACTATGTGACCATGCCATTATCCTTATGCTAATGAAAAATTAATATATGTTAATTAACACAGTGACCCCCAAAACTACTTGATCCAAAAAATGCCTGGCAAAATCCAAGTGAGCCCATTCAGCTAGTGGAACCAGAGCTGTCTCCAGTGATCCTTCCCCTCCTGACAGCTTTCCCTGGAGCAAGTGTCTCCGTCTTCACCACCACCAACTCTGCTTGCCACCTCGCTCCCCGATCTGGCACCATAAGCCAATCCGATGGTTGTATCCGCTTTCCTCCCTCTCCCATTCCCACATCTTCCTCTCTCCCACACCAATGAAATGTCCCTGCTCCCTTACTTGGGAGCCCAGCTGCCAACAAGGCCAGACTGGAGCCCTTCCTCTTCTGTATCTTCTGCCTTGTGTCCGTCGCTCCTAGCTGCCGTGAGCCCAAGCTGGCTCCCTGAAGCTCTGAAAGCGAGTGGCACACACCTGTTCCCGAGACCATGCTCATCCCCTGACCTGCACCTCTCTTCTGGCTCACCAGCTCCCCCCACCCACCTCTCTTTGGAAATTCTGCACACGCTCAGTTCCTGCATTTGGGGCCAAGGACAGGCATTCAGGCCGAGATCTGTGCCCCTAGGTGCTTCTGTTCCTCAGTTCCTCCAGCTGCAAAAGGGGGATGAGAAGACAAGACCGAAACCTCAGCAAACCTACCAAACATACAGGAAACTCTGAGCCATCCTGGAAATGTTGCGAGCAGCAACGGAAGGGCCATTGTGCAGCTTCAGCACTATCTGACATTAGCGATTTACAGTAAAAGCCAGAAGTAGGACAGCAGTCAGTCCTCTATGTGGGAGGACAGCAGCTGTCGATGCCAGCCATGGGACTACCCTGCGGTGAGCTGTGGGTGTGTACGGCAGTGTTGGTGAACCCTGATTCAAAAGGGGCAGGTGTGGAGGTAGCAGGAGGTGCTGCTTGCAGAATCGCACAAGTGTGTCTTCACAGCACCCAGGGGAGCTTTCTCTTTCTCATCCTGCCCAGCGAGGAGGCCTGGGGCAGCATCTACCTGAAACCTGAACAAGCTCCCAGGGACTCTCTGTAGCTCTGCAGGACTTTTATAGCTGAGCCTTGGCTTGGCCAGAAATCTCTACAGCGGACGGTGGATTTAAACTGCAGCTGAGCTTTCTAGCTAGGGTGGCCAGGTGTTCGGTTTTCAACTGGAAAGTCTGGTTGAAAAGAGGACCTGATGCTGTCCAGTCAGATTTACTGACTGAACACCCAAAGTCCTGCAGGCAAACTGACCAAACACCAGTTACTGCGGACAGGGGAGGTGGGGAGGCACCAGGTCATCACCTGCGCCAGCCCCTACTCAGCCAGGGCCACCTCCTACCTGCATCGGGTGGCTGCAACTCCCAGTCCCGGCTCTGCAGGGGAGTCCCTCCCGACCCACGCAGGGCGGGGAGGAGAGAGAAAAAGCAGTGAGCGACAAAGGGAGGGGGAAAAGGAGCGAATGGAGGACAGGGCTTTAGGGGGAAGGGGCAGAGTAGGGGTGAGGTCCGGGGGGAAGGGACGGAGCAGGGGAGGTTCCAGCACTCCTGCTGGAGTGTCCGGTTTTTAAATATTATGAAGTTGGCAATCCTATTCCTAGCTGCAGCAGGAGAGACAGACCTGCAAAATGTCATGTATCTCGTGGGGCACACGATCGGCAAGGCTGTCTTGCCTGCCCACACCTTGGGGACAATGTCAAAAGTGAGATATTCTCCCTCACCAAATCCCCTGTAGCCTAGGGGAATGTGCACTGAGCTGCAAGGCTAGAAGGAGCACAGCAAATCCAGTCTACTGATTATTTGATATGTCTGTGCACTTCACAGCCCTTATTAATGAAGGCCTCAGGCCCTTTACTTTAGGGGCAAGGCAGCTATTACTCATCCAGCTATATAAGGAGATTCCAGGATTGCCACTCTGTCTGTCACACTGAAGCCTACAGTGTCAGTTGAGTCTGTGTTAACTAATGGAAACAGCCATTGCATGGTTGAGATAGATGGACAGAGGGAGAGAGAGAGAGATGCTCCCCTTTGAAGTCAATGTAAGGCCCCTGTAATAATTGTAATGATTTATTCCAAAATGTATTTTGAAGTGAATTTGGATGTCACGTTAATGCTCATTGTATTTTTAGAGTTTGTATTTTGGCTAGTGGGAGCTGGCTCTTTAAGAAGAGGTTCGGGGACTTAATTGTAAATTGTGTTGGAAGGGGCCTAACAAAGAGCAGTGTTTGGGAAACTTGCCTGCTACTGCCCTATAGTTAAACGGAGAGCTTCATTTATCAGGGCTGCCAGGTCAATGCCTGGCACGACCCACAAAGCCATACAATTTCTTTAAGCTGGAATGTATGGTTATATGCAAATTATTTGCAAATTTACAGTCTGGTTCATTAAATAATTTGCATAAAATTTCACTCATGGTGCTTCACCAGACTTGGCAGTTGGATTCATACTAATCATACTTCACATTAGTCCCTACAAAACCCCTGTGAGATGGTGAGTAAACATTATTATTCCCTGGTTTAGGGTGGGAGGGGGGAACTAAGGCACAGATATGGAGTGATTTATCCAAGACCATATAGTAAACCAGAGGCAAATCTTGGATTAGAACGCAGGACTTCCTGGTTTCCAGCCCTGGGTTCATTCATTTAGGCTGTGTCTACACTGCAATCAGACACCCGCAGTTGGCCTGTGCCAGCTGACTCAGGCTCATGGGGCTGTATAATTGCAGTGTAGAGGTTCCAGTTCAGGCTCTGGGAGCCTCCCACCTCGCAGGGTCCTAGAGCCCAGGCTCCACTCTGAGCCTGAAAGTCTACACTGCAGTTAAACAGCCTCCCAGCCGGAGCCAGCCGGCACAGGCCAGCTGTAATTGCAGTGTAGACATACCCTTGGGCCAGGTCTATACTACTACATGAAAAGTCCACACCCCTGAGCAAAGCAGATCTACAAGCCTAGCCACGGGTGTAGACAGCACTATGCCGGCAAGAGGGCTTCTCCCAAGGACATAGGTAGCGCCTCCTGCGGAAGTGGATTAACGACACTGATGGGAGAAGCTCTCCTGTTGACGTAGTAGCGTCTTCACTGAAGTGCTACAGTAACGCAGCTGCACTGGCGCAGCTTGTTAAGTGTAGACCTGCCCTTAGTGTCGGTGACCGACACCTCTGGAGAGTTCCCCTGAAGAAAGCCTGCATATTACCAACCCAGAATAGCTACACACGTACTTACCCAGAAGTACCTATCTGAAGCTTTCAGTTATGATTTCCAGTCTCCACTCATATGCACAGACACTGAAGCTGCAAGTGGCTTTCTTCTCTGCAGTTCTTAGTAGGAAAGAAGAGAAAGCACAATAGCCTTACTGTAAAGAGGTGACTATTTTAATAACTCATGATGAAGTCAAGTTTCCGTCTGTTACTTGGTTAATAGCAAAGCTTTGCCTTTTTACATTTGTTAAACTCTACTTGGAAAACTAAACCACATTATTAGCACCTCATCTCAAGTAACTTGTTAATGCTTCAGTTCGAGTGTGATCTATGTTGGTCTTGCAATATGAGGAATGGATAATGTTGCACGGCTCATTTAGCTTTCTGCCTTTGTACAGTTTGATTGTCAATAGTAGGAATAGCCTCTAGTTTACTGTCTGTGTGGAGCCCAGCGCTAAGGGAATGCTACGCCGTTTGGGCTTTGCTGTCGAAAAATCAAGCTTCTGCAGCACTTTTCAAAGTGCATTTAGACTTTGGCTAACTTCGTTTTCAGGTGAATTTTTAGCCACAAAAATTTGTCAGCTTTATCAAGAAATTCAGTCTCCACAGTCTAAGTACTGCGGCCAGCTCTCGTGCTGGTCATTGCAGCTGCAGAGTGGGGGAAGTACCATCTGAAGCCTAGATCTTGAGTTATTTTGTCCCATAAATGTTCCCTTGAGGCAGAAAAATAAAAGTCAGTAGATAAATAATGCAAATACTAATAGCATGATATTCAGATTAATTCAAGTTCCTATGAAGGGCAAATGCACCACCTCAGCAAAGGGGCTATCCCAGCTCCTGCTGGGTCAGAACTGTATCAAGAAGGGAGACTCTTAGCAATGTTCCCATAAAAAGAAAACCAAAGTGACTCAAAGTGAAATCCTAAACTTTCCAGTGTTTTTTTCTAAAACCCATGGCTTTAGGAGTAAAACTGATATGTGACGCTTGCTTCATGAGAAGATCTAGATTTTAAAATATAAGGCCTCTGACTGATCTGACTCATGGCAAGGTAAGCTGGGAGCAACCCTACTGAAAATCAGCGCTGTTACCACCAGCGTAAGATGGGTACCAGGGTCAGGAGAATGAGGCACAGAGAGTTCAAATTCTCCACGGGGTCGGGATTTCTGCCTCAACGTGTTCGATGTGAAATATCCAGCAGCGAGCCACTGACAGATTCCTCCATGGTTCAGGGCAAGGAATATCTCCTGCTGCTGAAATACTTATCAGCGGCTGCGATATTGAGACCAGTGGTTTCCAGCCTTTCCAGGCAACTGTGCCACTGTGCCACTCTCCCACACTTAGGCCCGGAGCCTTAATCTCCTCTGCTTTGTACCTTGCATGAAGCAGGTGTAAACTACGACCCAGCTGTGCCAGTAGCATTTCAGGCTCATGCTATGTGTGTGTGAATGACTACACAAGAGACAAGGCCAAGGACACTCAGGATCCTTGGTGCTGCCAATCAACACCCAGCAACTCCCTTTCAATTGTGCACGTGCAGAGCGGCAGTGAAGCTAAAACGATTCTTGACAATAAGATCAGGGCCAATAGCACAACTTTCTCTGCAACTCCTGAATATCCTGAATTGTTTGGCAACCAGATGCAAACGGTTTAAAATTCCCAGTGAGCTCCACAGATGGGACTGAACTGGGAGGAGCAATGATCAGCAACCAGATAGAATAATAGTACAAAGAGGTCTTGGGAAATTAGAAACAGAGACAGAAAAACAGCAAGATGAGACTCAGCTGCAGCCAATACATCTGGGGCACAATAATTCAACCCGCATAGGGAAACTGAGGGAAGGGGTAATGCTTGAAAGAGACCTAGAGGTCACATGATTAGACATGGGTTTGTAGCGCGAGATGGGTGCTTTGGGCTGTATATACAAAGACTTACATCCCAGAAGCAGCAGGTAATATCCTCTCTCCAACACCTGCTCTACACTAGGGACTTTTTAACGGAAAATTCCAACCATTGCTAGTTGTGATTCAGCTGTTCCAGTGTGAACAATGGCAGTAACCTTAGTGGAAACAGCTCCATAGTCCTGGCATCCATTTTCAGGAAAGTCATTAGCCTCACTTCCGGCTGGGTTAGATATCAGAGTGCTGGGAACAATGGCTGGAGCCAACCAGCCATCTAAACTAAGCCTCCCAAAGTTCTCATTGCAGCGCAACTGAACTGGCATCAGCAACGGTGACCATTGTTTTATAAAATCTCTCATCTGGCTGTGGCACAGCTGCCCCTGGACTATTGTGATACGTTCTTGGCACTGCATGGCTGGAAAGATATTTACAAATTGGAGGAAGTTCAGAGAAGGTCAGTAAAAGTGACCTGGGAGCAGGAGGAAATATTGCCAATGTTTATCGTAGTTAAAGGATGACCAAGAGGGACATGACAAGGTTTGAAAAATATGTCAAAGCCATAAACATGGAGGAGGGAGAGGAATTATTTAGTGTGAGACTCATGGGGGTGTATAGGAGGAATGGGAAAGTGTAGGCAGAATATGAAGAAAAATCTTCCTATTAACCAGTGGAAGAGTCTCTGCAGGAAAACAGGAGAAGCCCCTTCAGTTGGGACTTAAAACCAGATTGGACAAAACACTTGACTATGGTCAGCAGGAAACAATCCTTCACTGACAAGGAGATGGTAAGAATTCTTAGAGGCTGATCCCCACTCTAATCTATTAGCTGACTGTAGCTCAGTTACAGGCGCACCTGTGTAACTGAGTGCAGTGTTGCCCTGTCATTCTAACTGTACAAATACTCAAAGAGCTCGGTAGACTTACGCAGAAGTGACATCTAGTGGGCTTATATGGCAATATGGGGCAGAATATTCTTTTTTTTTAAAAACTCCTGGGTGTATTTTTAATATTGATTTCTTTTGGGCTGACTAATTTTGGGTACTGCAAAGCTGTAACAAACAAGTTTTTTTTTAAACCACCTAATCCCCTTCTTGGACTGTTAGGGAAGAAGGTATTTCCCCCAAGCAAATGTGGTTCTTCCTATACAAATCAGACCAGCAGCCAAATGGGGAAGTGAAATAAATGCCTGTGCCAGAGCATTTAGTGGTACATGCTATAGGTGAAAAGTACCCTCCAGTCTGTACTGGCAAATGAAATGAGTGGACATCTACCATCTCATAGTGCCATCTATGAGAACTCTGAACAGCAATTCTTCTGTTTCTGATGACAATGGCATAGAATTTATCTCCTTATACCCTCAATACCGAGAAGCTGCAGTAGCAGGTTATGGCAGGACCAAACAGATAGATGGTCTGGTAATATCCCCAGATATCTCCTCAGATGTTGTGACTTCCCCAACTCAGACACAAACTTTGTTGACATCTATAGCACTTTCCAGCCACAGATTTCGCCTCAGGCCTACGCAGTTACACTGGTTTAAACTAAAGGTGGGTTTTCAAACCAATCTACTTAAACTGGTGCAACTTTGTGTGTGGACACGCTTTCATCAATACACATTTGATTTATAGCAGTTTAGCTTGCACCAGTAAGCTCAGGTCTTATGTGCACACAGAAGTTGCACTGCTGGTTTTACTGAAATCTGGTGAGATGCACCTGATGTGACTTGGGTTTTCTGAATCTTGGGGACCCTTTACTTACAGTGGCACAGGATTTCAATGCCCCATGGAGAATCTTTGTCAAGTCTTAAACTGAGCTACTCTGATCTCAGAGACACAAATGAGCAAGACAGCTTCCGTTCTGAATAGCGAGACTCAGCGTGAATAAAATACTCAATGTGTTTCATCAAACAATAATTCTTAATCATGAACAGTTCTGAGAGCATGGATAAATCTGCTCACAGATATTCCAAGAGAGGAGACAGAGGCAATATCCACTCAGCTCTAATATTATTTATTAATTCTAAGTCCAGGCATGTGACCCCACTTTACCACTTACAACTGTGTTCAAATCCATCTGCACTAGTGTGTCACTTAGCTCAGGCTGCTGAGTTTGGCCTAGAGATTTATGTGGAAGATGTACCCAGTTCACTGCAACCTGAACTTGGACTCTGGAAGGCTCAGACCCCAGGTACCCAACCCACTTACTGCCTAGAGAAATAAAGAAGCCAGGAGGTTTTAGACAAGTTCTTCCACCTGAAAGATGGGAAATGGGTGGGGAGGGGCAAGATCATACTGGAAACTGCAAAGCATCACCACTCTCAACCCTGGGAGAAATGGGGTGCAGCAGGGGAGCTTAGATGGAGCTGAGCCAGATAAAGTTGCCCATGTGTTACTGATTACCACCTTAGCATTGAAAGAACCATAGACTCACAGTTGCCCCCGCAAGCGGAGATTCACGACTCTCTTAGCCTCCTCTTCCTTATTTGCTTCCCCCTCCACCTCACTTGTCTCTGTGTTGTTGTGAGTGGGGTTAAATCTTTAGATGGGTCCAGTTAAAACCCTGTTGACACTGATGGCTGTGAATGCACCCTTCATTTCAGAAGCTGTAAGAGACAGTTAAGGGGCCACCCAGCCTCCCGGCAACTGCCCAGAAACTAGCACCCTGTGAGTAGGAGATTCCACTGGGTATTGTTCTAACCAGATGGATGTGTGTGTTCGTGGAACAGACCAGCTGTGGGGAGCAGACAAGAAACTGGGCGAGACACAGAGCAGAGCAAGAAAGCCAAGCAGTAGCCTGTAAGCATGATGTGACTCTAGGAGAAACCAAGGCAGATGTTTGGGGTCAGAGGTGCTGGCTGAGAGAAGCTTGGGCCTGTTAGCTAAGAAATTGCTCCTTTTATTTTTGGTTCCTCCTGTGTTCAGAGAGCAGGACTTTGTAAATAAACAAGATTATGTTAAAAATATATTTTCACTCCATTGTCAATTTCTGCTCCCAGCTGGAACAACCTGCAAGGTCCCAACCTTTGACTAGGGTTGAAAAGAGGGAAGGGTATTATTGTCTGGCCAGCAAGATGTGGGAGTGGAAACAGAACCTCCCCAAGGGCGTCCACTTTGAGGGGTAGGAGGAGTCAGGAACAGGGCTCAAAGGAGACAAAGGGCTCTGCAGCAGCAGAGGTGGGATGGTCCATCAATGGCTTCTGAGCACTGCCCAGACACTGTGCTCCATTTGCACACACCCAAGTAGTCCCCAAAGAGACATGAAGCAGAAGAGTGACACTGCTAAACCCCTTCCCCAAGTGCAGCTCAGAGGCTAGTGGGAGAAAGGTCATTTGGGCACAATCACACTGTGGTCCTGGCTGGGATTTCAAGGGTTTTTCACTGTAAGTAATCTTCAAAAGAGCTGTAACAAAGCCTCTCTCTCTTTCTCAGGGACGGCGCCACTTGGAACGTACAGTAAGAAAAGTTGGGTGAGCTTCTGGGTGTTTAATTAAACAGTCTCACATAGCCAGATCAACACTTGTGAATGGTCCAAAGGCTGGTAGCACAGAGACTGTGACTAAAGCACTCCAGAATACTCAGTACAGCAACCAGGACCTCATGCTGAGCAGAACTAGGGCTGTGAATGCAAGGCCAAAGCCTTAATCCTGTTGAGCATTGGTTTAAAGGAGAGATGGGCTGGAGTCACAGTACGGTTTGTGAGTGTTCACACCTTTGGCCCATCTGCTCTCAAGTTAAGGGCCATTTGCAAAATTCAGATCCAAACTTGGGTTCAGATTTCAAATGTCCCCCAGCATGTTGCGGGGGGGTAGCTCTGGGGGTCCAATGGAACATCACCCTGACACAGAGCCATCTGCACTCCTATTCAATTCAACATTACTACCGCCCTCATCTCTGGCTGCACCTAATTCCCCGTGGCCCTGCACTTTCTGCAGTCATCTCGATCTCTGCAAAGTGAGTGCAAAATGCTACTAAGCCAGAGCATCAGCATTTTACATCTCCTCTGCGCTCTGTAGATGATCACCCGAGGTGCAAGGCTACAGCCAATCTGGGCCTCTGTCTCCTGGGGATGCCACAAAAGGACTTTAAACCACATTCCTTTTCCCAGCTACAGTGGCTGGCCAGAAGCAAGGAGTTCCCTGCCCCTGTGCCCAGCCTGCACCTCGTGGGTGCTGGGCACAACTCTGGATGGAAGCTGAGGGGCACTGCACTGCTCCCAGCCACTTCACTTTCCTCGCAGAAGGGAGAGCAAACACTTATCTTTCCCAAAGGGCTACATGCAGCTCTTCAGGGCTAAGTGATCTCCCCAGCCCAAGGCAATCAGTCTTAGTCAGTAGCTAACTGCTAGGTGTGGCTTTAGAGACATCCCCCAGCATGCAGGGAATAAGCTGTTACTGCATTCTGACACGGGGAGTTGTGCAGGGGGGGAAAGGGCTCAGTGTGAACAGAGCAGAGTTCTCCATGGAACGCTGGAGCAGGTAGTCAGCAGAAGCTTCCCCATTTTGCTCCTCAGCCCTGCCCTCTAAGGTCAGCCCTTCCCCGATGACACTGCCAGCCAGCGCCAGCTGTGACGATGCATGCAGGCATGTCCTCAGGAAAGGGATTCGCCAGGCCTGGGACTGAGACCATCCAATAGCACAAAAACCACCAGTAGCTACCACTGTCCGTCGCTGGATCCAAAGCAGCGCTCCAAAGCTGACAAACTCGCCGTCTCATTCTGAAATCATCTGTGCCTGCCACTCACAGCACGCAAAATAAATACCACCTACTGAAAAAATCCCAGGACAGTAGCTGCCCTCTGTTAACCCCAGGCATTCATAGAATCATAGCATATCAGGGTTGGAAGTCTCCCTGAAAGTCGCTGGAAGTGGATTTCATGGAGCACAGTGGTCTTACTGGATACTAAACGTGCATCCTTGCACAGTGTATGACAAACACAGAGGAGAAGCTGCGTGTAAGAGGAATGCATGAACCAGATTTTCAGAGCTGCTCCCCCTTTCCCATTTGCATCCCCTGAAGCCTGCATTTGCATGTGCATGGAGCTGCTCTGGGCCACGTTGTAGTGGGATATTAGGGACATTTGGAGAATTCAGCCCTATAAATTCAGCTGTCCAGCTTCAGCTGGTACGGTTCACGTTACTGAGATAGGAAATATTGACCGGTGCTCTGGGGTTACCTCCTGCTCTTCCCACCACTTCTCCAAGATCTTCAGCTTCCATGCACACAGACATCAGGTACAGGCAGAAAGGACCCTGGCTTAACCTCTCCAAAGCACAGTGCATAGCCTAGGGGGGAGGGATAGCTCAGTGGTTTGAGTATTATCCTGCTAAACCCAGGGTTGCGAGTTCAATCCTTGAGGGGGGCCACTTAGGGATCTGGGGCAAAAATCTGTTGGGGACATACTTGGTCCTGCTAGTGAAGGCAGGGGTCTGGACTCAATGACCTTTCAAGGTCCTTCCAGTTCTAGGAGAATAGCATATCTCCATTTATTATAACAATGCAATCCCTCCCACTCCACCCAGTACTGCAGCTGGAAAGGATGAAGGCAGCATCCCTGGGACCCAGGCACAATATTTGGAGGGGGTCTCAACCCGCCAGCGAGGTCAAACACAGGATATGAGCCAGCGTCTCAGTTTGCCAGAATGTGTCTATTCAAGTCCCTCACCACGTGCACTCAGAAACAAAGCTGCCTGTGTTTGGGTACATGGAAAAGGTCACAGCAAAACCAGAAGGTTTCACAAAAAACAGACAATTCTGAAAGAAAATGATACGGGTTTGTTCTCTTCAGTGAATCTGAGTCAACTTTTTCATCTTCGTTTTTTGTGAAACTCTTCTGGTTTTCGGTGACCTTTCTTAGGCAGCTGTAACGCGCTGCCAGCATTTGATACTGACATAACTGGGGGACACAATAAAGGAGAATTGGTGTTCTATTGTTCTCAGGTTCCCAGCACTGAGTGGGCGACACCAACAATTTAGCAAGCGCATGTCTAGTGGTTAGAGCAAAGGACGGTGCATCACATCTCCTGGGTCCTGTTCTTAGCTCAGCAGCAAGCTCACTATGGGCACAATCCAACTTTGCACTGAAGTGCATGGAAAGCCTCTCTCTAACTTCAGTGGAAGTTGTACTGGGCCCTATGTGACACTGGGCAAATCACTCAGGCCTTCATTTTCCCAAAAGGCCACTCATTTTGTGTCCCCAAATTTAGACACCTAGCATCTGAATTTCAGTGGCGCTGAGCACCTACGACTGCATCTGATGTCTGTCTGCCAGTCCATTCGAGAATTTTCTATTGCTGGCCATCACAACGATATCAGAGCTTCTTCCCTGTAAAAATCACAGCAATAGAAAAGCCCCTAGTGAACTTATGGAGTCTCCCATGCGGTTTCCTTCTTGGAGTAAAAACTTGGCTTGGGGAAATGTTTGTGGATTTGATTTAATAAATTTATTTGTTTTAGGTTGATTTGTTCCAGATTTTTTTTAATGTTGGGGGGAGGGGAGTTGGGAGGAGTTGTTAGAAGGGGTGACAGTTCCGTGAGTGCCACTCTTTTTGAAGAGGAAGATTTTTGCAGTATTTTCCAAAGACGGCCAGAGGCTGGACTGAATTCATAGCCTCTTGCCTTCCATAGCCATCAACCTGGGACCAGAAGAATCCAGGTTTCCTGACTGCTAGTCTCACTTCCTATCCACTGGACAACGTCACCTCCATCTCTCAGCACTTTCATTAGCACCAAAATTCAGGGGGATGAGACATATCAAAAACAAGGGGGAGGGATACTGAGGAGAAGACGAGAGAGGAGGTTTTATAGGAAGTCTCTCTGGCCCTCTGCAGATGCAGGAAATTCATCTTTCCAACTGGGGTTAAGGCTGCATTCCTACATCGTGAGACAGCAAGCACATTTTTCATATTGAGTCTCCAGTCTATGTTTTCTCAACTTGCAGTTTCTATTTCTTATCTTCGAGTTCACGATTCCTTCCGTCTGTGCTGTGCTCTGGGCAACTTCTCAGCTTCCCCCAGCCAAGTTCCTGTTACGTTCTCATCTCGGGCACTTGCTTTCCTATAACCCTCCCACTCCTGGTGAAGAATCCTGCACTACACAATTATTGACAGGGCAAGCTTATTGGTTTCCTTGGCTAGGAGACGGTTCTGTGTGGGCGGGGGGTGTCTGCTCTGCTGATTAATACATTAATGGGGTCAGGCATTGCTGAGTGGTTAATGATGTGGTTTTGCTAGTATTTTGCTAGTTTACAGTATTAAGCCCACCAGGACTTAGCCAAATAAGTGAAGATATATTCACACAGGGACAGATAGAGACTTACACCATGCCCAACTAGAATGTTTCAGTAAACATGCTGGTAGGAGCCCACCACACACAAGTTCCTGGCTGTGAATAACTTATTGCCCAAAGAAACCTCAGCTTGGTTCATCAGCAGTGCCAGGTTTTGAGTCAGGTCTCTGCTTGACAATTCAGTCCTCCTGCTTGGTTAGAAGAGACACCATGATCTGAGCAGACCGCTTCCCAGCTGCTCCATTGTACATTTCTTCTAATGCGCTGATCTCAGACTTCCAGTCACTTCCAGCTAACTGCAGCTGAGGGGGATGACTGGCTCACTTCTGGTATCTCTGGAAGGCTCTGATGAACCCCAGCAGCAAGTCCTGCTTAAAGAAACTTGCTCCTGCTCATTCAAGCTCTCCCCATTCTTTTCATCCCCTACACAGAGCTTTCCTCAGCTCTGGCTGGGTGCTTTACCTTCCTCTTCACCGACTCTGGTTCTGCTCTCCGTGTGTTCATTCGGCACTACTTAGCCTACCTGCCCCCCAGAACTCTTGTGACGCAGAAAGGCAAGAGTCCGTTCTGGCCCCTAGACCAAAAATCCCATCTGCCTGCTTCCTCTCTGGAACAGGAAGTAAAAGTAAACCTGGCACTGAGCTTCCCTGGAGAAGTATGCCAAAGGGCCCTGCCTTCTCCAGGCTCTCTTCACTGCAGCATAAGGCAATGGGGCATTCTTCACTTGCCTCAGGTTCCATGGACAAGCTGGGACCCACATCTGAAGTTCCCCAGTGTCCTGGGATGCTTGGATCCAGTGTTCTGCTTTCCAGGGATTGGACGCCAACAACTTCTCTTTATCACACACCAGGTACAGCATGGGCAGTGGCAGGGCCCCCTTCTTTGAAGCCCATGCCATAGCAATGTGCCTTGCCTGGATCAGGAAGGACTACTGTTAGGGCTGGAAGGGTGGGAGGTTCTTCTTGCCTCACTCTGTCCTTGGCCTTTCTGCTGAGACTGCCAAAACAGGAGCCAGCTGTGGCTGTGATTTTTGAGGACACCTGTCCAGGAGGAACTGGACTGAGACCACCAACCCATTTCCAGAGACTCTGACTTGCTCAGTTCATTTCTAACAGCTAACACATCCCTCTAACTGAGTGACACTAGATAAGCATCCCTCAATGGTTTCCCATATGTAGGGCTTGGTCCTGTCCAGCACAGGTCCAGAATGTTGTAGATACAAATGCAACACAAAGTGTGATGAGGCTGCTAGAGCAAGAGGTTAGGGCACTTGCCTATGACTTGGAAGACCAGGTTCAAATCCCTGCTCTGCTACAGACTCCCTGTGTGACCGTGGGCAAGTCACTTAGGCTCTCCATGCCTCAGTTCCCATCTGTGCAATGGGGTTAATAGCACTACCACTGTGAGGATCAATGCATTGAAAGAGTGAGAGTTGCTCACATGCCATGGTAATGGGAACCATATAAGCACCTTAGATTGGGTGTGATGGGGACACTACCCCTACACTAAAGGGAGCAGTGTGATCAGGTTACTCCTACCTTGCAGCACAAGGAACACCAAAGAGGGTGTACAGACCTCATTGGCATGCTGAGGAGCTCCTTCAGCTCTGCCCATTCTCCACCCCATACCTGCGCCTGGGAGTAAGTGCAAATATTCTGAGTCTCCCAGTTACTCAGCACAGAGGACTATGCCTAGTGCTTTATGTTACCTGCACTTGGCCATGCAGTAGCCTCTTGTGTTGTGTTGCTGGACACACAATAAGCTTGTACTTCCTGTTGCACAGTGGAAAAGGGCTTGAAGGTTCAAGGCCTTCAAGAGATAGGTACACGTGCAAGAAGTCCCAGGAACACTGAAAAGCAGCTGCACCTTGGAGTTTTTCTCCTCTCTGTTTACACACATCTCCTGAGCGAGGTTCACACTTACAGTTGAGAACGCGCTCACTAGTGAGTCAGAAAAGCAAAAGTGCAGGAGGGCCACATGAGCAATGTTACATGTAACCACAAAACCACATCAGAGCAAGCCAGCCACTTCGTAAGCAGGGATAAAGCTGCTGCTCTGAGCTTGCTAGTCCCCAAACACAACTCAAAACATAGGGAAAAGGGGGGAAAAGAGGAATCGTGGGCTGATCAAAACCCTTCCTGGCTCAGAAAGGAGGATTCAGGCTCTACAATGAACAGTGGGGTCAAGACCTTGGTAATAAAATGAACAGAATGTTCAGTTGCAGATTTTCTTTCCTCTAGTTCCTGTTCAGCATCAGAAAGTCTCAAACTTGTCTCCTCGATCGGGGATTAAAACTGGAATTAAAACCAACCTCCTCCAAACACTGTTGGAAAGCCAGTCACCACCAACTGATCTTTGAACACTAACTTCATTCCAGACAGGGAGGGGTCTCAGGGTTATGTTGAGTAGATCAGAATGTCAGCCAGGTTCAGGGTGCTGGAATCGGAGGCTTTGATTCATCCTGTTCCAGTGGTACTGTAAAGACCTTCAGACCTGCCTGTGAACGGTCACTTCCCAAGGACGTAATTTGCTCCAGCACATCCGAAGTTCCGAGATGGATACACACATGAACGTCGGTAAAGTTTGAGAGGGCTCAGCATTATGGGTATTGTTTTGTCCCATCCATAACACTGAAACAATGTAAGGTATATACCGGTATCCTTGGTGCCCACATGGATGAGCAGCACAGGGGTTTGGTCAGAGAGACAGATGAGCCTGGGCAACCTTCCTGTAATGTCTCAGACATGGGCTCCAGGCAGGCAGCACACCTCCTGGGACATCAGGCCAGGTTGGCAGATGGATGCCTCCATCCCCCTCAGAAGGGAGCCCCGACCACCAGCACCCTACGCTGCTCATTTGTCCCCCAGTAGTTCTTCTGGACTGTGAGCATGGTCATAAGGCCTTTATCCTCCTCATGTACTTCATCGCCCCCCTCTCCAGGCTTGATTAGGCCTCTCTTGGACTCAGTTACCATATGCAGACAGCAGCAAGCACTGCAGGTCCCAACTGTGATGTGGGGGTGGGGTGACCGGATGTCCTGATTTTATAGGGACAGTCCCGATATTCGGGGCTTTGTCTTATATATACCCCCCTACTCCATCCCAATTTTTCACACTTGCTGTCTGGTCGCCCTATGTGGGAGTGCTCAGTAATGAACACACACCTGGACCCAAAATGCGGTTCACATGGCAGATTTCTGAGATGGGGTATTAGACTGTCACTTTTGATACTCCCTCCTCCCCCAATCCCACAGGCAGATACAATCACATGACCAGAGATTACAAGCCACTGCGAGGCGTCTAATTGCCAAACAACAGAGCAACTGTCATGGGACAGTCTTCTAGACAGGCTGGCTGGGAAACAACAGTCCAAGGCACAAGTCAGACTCCATACCTTGGCCCTGTCACAAAGAGCATTGAGCAATTTGGTCAATGGACCCAGACAGCCATGGGGAAGGTGTGACCTTTCAGATGACCCAGCTTCCCTGAGCACAGTGGGAAAAGACATGGAGAGATGGCTTCTGGGAGACAAACTGAAAGCAGGCTACATCCCTAGAGCTACTGGCTTCCTGAAAGACCACAAACTGGTTCTGGGCTTGTAACGTCAGAGGAAAGCTCATCTAAATTAGCTTGTAGTGCAGCATGAGGTGAGATGTAGGCTGTTTGTTGTGAAATCCTCCTTTCTCTAATGCTTTATTCCACTTGCTTTGTTTTTAAAAGGCTGCTGGTCATTATCACTGGTCTCAGGTTCCCAAGTGGAGGAAAGGCAGGTACTGGAAACCCAGTCAGCCCTGGCAGGAAATAAGCGGTGGCATACATGGGGTACTATAGCCAGGCCTAAAAGTGGAAGAATTGCACAATGCCACCCTGAGACATACAAGGGCAAGAGACCCAAGACCTGAGCGGGGTGCTCTCGGAGAGACCAGGAAGAGGACAGTGGAGCAGCTACTCCTACCACTGTTCCCACTGAGCACACTGTCTGAACACGTTACATCTCCCCCTGGCAGTTTTACCTACGCACACCTACAGCTGTAACCCAGTCAGGGGAACTGGTTCCAATATGGATCAAACACACAATGTGACCAGGTCCCCACAAATCCCTGGTTTGGCCAGCCAGGTTACAGGGACCCCGCTAGGTCCCATCTACACCACAACTCTTTACTCATGTGCCGTCTCAGCCCCCTGACCCAAAGAGAGTTGTAGAGAAGAAGAACCTTGCACTGCAGCACTCCTTATTACAATGCACAGATGAGGCACTAGCTTGGCATTCAGCCACCCCCCGTTTTCCAGTGGCTGTGCCTCCTCTGTTGCTCCTTCGTGCCCTGGGCACCCCTGCTGTCACCCAGCAACTGAAGACACCAGTGGGTTAGGGAGCAGCGTGCCAGTGCTCCTTGTTTCAGCACAAGTCACATATCTTTGACTGCCACATCGTACAGCAGTTTTCTCCCAGGTATGGGTACCACCTAGATGCAGTCAATTCCCAGCGTTCAAATGTCCCTTTTGCTCTCTAAACACTTTGCGCGACAGGGTCGTGCACGTCACTTCTGGGTCCGCTCACCCTCTGTTCCGCTCTCAGCCTGGTCTTGCATAATGGAGTCCAGGATTGCAGCCAATGAGGTGCGCTCGCTTCCGAGAGAGGCGCCTCGGTGCTAAGCCATCCTGACTCGGGGGGAATGTGGAACTCCCTCTCTCGGGGAGGGATTCCAGGAAAAAGCTTCAGGGCTCTTGGGCTCAATTCCTGGTTTCATCGTGGGCCTTGGGCAAGAGACAGCACTGCTCTGTGCCTCAGTTTCCCCATTTGTAAAGCGGGCTAATACTGAACCTTGCCTCGGAGGGTTACACATTGGTGTCTGTACACCGCCTTGATCTTCTCAGATGAGAGGCAATACAGAAGTGCTACGTGTTATTAATGACACTAAACAATTATTAGTTTCTAAATCGGCAGGGTTGGTACGAGCGCAGAAGAGGGAGAGCGTGGAAGTTGAAGGTGACAGAGGAGAAAGCAGGGACACAGAGTGGTAGAAGGTCAGCCGGAAGGGGACAGGCCTTTCCAGCAATTCACTCCTCCCACCCTGCTGTTAAAGCAGCACTGCCAGGCAAAGCCAGGAAAGCACCCTCTCCCTTGCATTGCCTCTGTCACCTGTGCTCTCAATAGGGCCCTGTTGGGAGATTCACTCAGTAGCTACTAGTGCTGATTCCCAAGCACATCTCCACCTATTTCTTTGGGCTGCTCCGAACAGGCCTGCTCCACTAAACTCTCAGCCAGCTGTAAAGCAACCCACTTTCATGCTTAGTCCTGCACTGCCCTCTAGCGGGTTTAGGTTGAAACCGGGATTTAAGCATGGTCCAGCCAGCGCCTGCTGTGTCCATATAAAATACAGAAATTCAGTGGGGCAGATAGAGTAAACCCACTGTACACAAGTGAACAGAAAGGACAAGAATGGAGAGTTCTTTAGGTACAAGTAAGTTCAGGAAGACTCTCCTCTTTCCAAGTTGATTTCTAGGCTAGTGCAGATCACCTGCACCTAGGGTACATTAGCTCTTTGGGGCAAGAACCGTCTTTTTGTTCTGTGCCTGTACAATGCCTACTGCAGTGGGGACCATGACCAGGACTCCTAGGCATTGCAAAAATACAGATAATAAATAAATAAAAAACAATAAAAAGAAAACATCGTTTGGCCTGGCAGAATTAGACTTTTTGTTTTTATAATTTCAATGGATAATATAAATGTATATTTTAAAATATTTTTTTCCTATTTTTATTGCTTTAAATTATGGGGGAGATCTGACAATTGAGGGGGGTCAAACAATAATTACTTCATGACAATCGAATCGTAGAATCACAGGACTGGAAGGGACCTCGAGAGGTCATCTAGTCCAGTCCCCTGCACTCACGGCAGGACTAAGTATTACCTAGACCATCCCTGACAGGTGTTTGTCCAACCTGCTCTTAAAAATCCCCAATGATGGAGATTCCACAACCTCCCTAGGCAATTTATTCCAGTGTTTAACCACGCTGACAGTTAGGAAGTTTTTCCTAATCTCCAGCGTAAACTGCCCTTTCTGCAATTTCTGCATTGCTTCGTGTCCTATCCTCAGAGGTTAAGGAGAACAATTTTTCTCCCTCCTCCTTGTAACAACCTTTTACGTACTTGAAAACTGTTATCATGTCCCCTCTCAGTCTTCTCTTTTCCAGATTAAACAAACCCAGTTTTTTCAATCTTCCCTCATAGGTCGCTCTTCTCTGGACTCTCTTCAATTTGTCCACATCTTTCCTGAAATGTGGTGCCCAGAACTGGACACAATACTCCAGTTGAGGCCTAATCAGCGCAGAGTAGAGCGGAAGAATTACTTCTCGTGTCTTGCTTATAACACTCCTGCTAATACATCCCAGAATAATGTTTGCTTTTTTTGCAACAGTGCTATACTGTTGACCCATATTTAGCTTGTGGTCCACTATGACCCCCAGAACCATTTTCGCAATACTCCTCCCTAGGCAGTCATTTCCCATTTTGTATGTGTGCAACTGATTGTTCCTTCCTCAATGGAATACTTTGCATTTGTCCTTATTGAATTCCATCCTGCTTAGAATAAACTGATAAGGGTCAGTCTAGACTAGAACAAGTGGTGGAGGAACAAAGGAGATGCACTAGCTAATCCCAACCTCTTTTTCTGCCCTAAACAGACGCTTAGAGGCTGATATTATCACTCCCAATTTGTTCCCTCTCTGGAAGGCACACAGATTTGTCTAAGGTCACCCGCAAGCTGCTGGCAGAATTAGGACTAGAGTTTAGGTCTCCTGAGTCCCAGGCCAGTGCTCTATCCACTAGGCAACACTGCTTCCCTCTCAGAGGCTGCTGCTGCTGTAGCAGAGGTGGGAAATCCAGGCTTCCAACAAAAGGCCCTGTGGAAACCAGTCTCTCCTCATGGAGCTTTCTGAATGTAGCAAGGAGAAGGGGCATGAAGGGGGGAGTGATGAGAGGCAGCACCTCTCTACCCCTGTGCTCTCCCTCTCCTCTTATCCCATGATGTTGAGATTCAAAAAGTTTAAGCTTTATAATTATCAATACACAAATTGTCAATACCATATGTCAAAATATACAACCTAAATAGCCTTAAGTCAAACACTAATAAGTTCTCATGCAGCATTTTTCTTATTTTGCCTATCTGTACATTTCAAATGATCAGTCGATGGAAATAGTGTATCATTGGTTTGTGTGTACAATGAAATCAATGTTTACCGATAAAAATCTAACCCCTTCCAAGTCTAAACATATTACATGTAGCCCTAAGGCATGGCAGATACCAAAATCTGGCCCTGCATTATATGTCACTTACTTACTTCCATTTTAAATCCTGTTATGCAGAGATTCATCACAGGACAGTAAGTAAAGTCACTGCACAGGAACCAAATTGGTTTGAGTGGTGTGGAGTACAGGATTTCATTTGGCTGCCTGTAAGTTACAAGGTCTATGCAGTTATCAGTGCCTAGAAGTAGATACAGTATGTAACCTTTCGATAGCATCTGAGGAATTCAGACCACTTTGTAGTTCTTAACTAATTATGCCTCAATACACTTCTGTGGGGTACATAAAGGATACATACAAGGATCACCAGTGACATGCAGCTCCCTCTGGGGTGGAACAAAGCAGCTGCTCAAACAGCTCACAAGAGCTTAGGATGTAAAAAAGCATATTGTAACTCTTCTGTGCGAAAGGACATAAATAAAAGCTTTAGCCCTGCGTTCCATGGTACATTTTGATTTCTACTTTTATAGATATAGTAACTGTTAGTATAGTTCTTAGTAGCCATTTTGAATAGGGCTGAGGGCAGGTACACTACGAAATAGAGAATTCAATGGGCAGAGAGATTAAAACGATTTCTCACTAAATGAAATGAAATAAATCAAGGTCTGTGCAGAAGATCTCTCCAGCAGCTTGAGTTTGGGCCCAGCCATTGCATCATCATCATCAGGGTCGAGAGGGTGCAGGATTGCTCTAAAACTTGCCACCACTGCTCACGAGCACAGTAATTTGGAAATCAATAACCCGGAAGTGGGGGCACATATTTCCTTGGTTTAAACCTGCTTCCATTACTTTATGCCCGCTGCTTTCCTGCCCAGGGCCCAGTCCCCAGCCCACTGAGGACACTTGGAGTGTTTCGCTGAGATCACTGGGAATTGGGATGAGCAGACCCTCAATCTCCAATTCATTTTATTACTTTTCCTCTACTTAGAATCATAGAATCTCAGGGTTGGAAGGGACCTCAGGAGGTCATCTAGTCCAACCCCCTGCTCAAAGCAAGACCAAACCCAACTAAGTCATCCCAGCCAGGGCTTTGTCAAGCCTGACCTTAAAAACCTCTAAGGAAGGAGATTCCACCACCTCCCTCAGTAACCCATTCCAGTGCGTCACCACCCTACTAGTGAAAAAGTTTTTCCTAATATCCAACCTAAACCTCCCCCTCTGCAACTTGAGACCATTACTCCTTGTTCTGTCATCTTCTACCACTGAGAACAGTCTAGACCCATCCTCTTTGGAACCCCCTTTCAGGTAGTTGAAAGCAGCTATCAAATCCCCCCTCATTCTTCTCTTCTGCAGGCTAAACAATCCCAGTTCCCTCAGCCTCTCCTCATAAGTCATGTGCTCCAGCCCCCTAATCATTTTTGTTGCCCTCCGCTGGACTCTTTCCAATTTATCCACATCCTTCTTGTAGTGTGGGGCCCAAAACTGGACACAGTACTCCAAATGAGGCCTCACCAGCGCCGAATAGAGGGGAATGATCACGTCCCTCGATCTTCTGGAAATGCCCCTACTTATATAACCCAAAATGCCATTAGCCTTCTTGGCAACAAGGGCACACTGTTGACTCATATTCAGCTTTTCGTCCACTGTAACCCCTAGGTCCTTTTCTGCAGAACTGCTGCCCAACCATTCAGTCCCTAGTCTGTAGCAGTGCATGGGATTCTTCCGTCCTAAGTGCAGGACTCTGCACTTGTCCTTGTTGAACCTCATCAGATTTCTTTTGGCCCAATCCTCTAATTTGTCTAGATCCCTCTGTATCCTATCCCTACCCTCCAGTGTATCAACCACTCCTCCCAGTTTAGTGTCATCTGCAAACTTGCTAAGGGTGCAGTCCACACCATCCTCCAGATCGTTAATGAAGATATTGAACAAAACCGGCCCCAGCACCGACCCTTGGGGCACTCCACTTGATACCGGCTGCCAACTAGACATGGAACCATTGATCACTACCCGTTGAGCCCGACCATCTAGCCAGTTTTCTATCCACCTTACCGTCCATTCATCCAGCCCATACTTCTTTAACTTGCTGGCAAGAATACTGTGGGAGACTGTATCAAAAGCTTTGCTAAAGTCAAGAAATAGCACATCCACTGCTTTCCCCTCATCCACAGAGCCGGTTATCTCATCATAGAAGGCAATTAGGTTAGTCAGGCATGACTTGCCCTTGGTGAATCCATGCTGACTGTTCCTGATCACTTTCCCCTCCTTTAAGTGGTTCAGAATTGATTCCTTGAGGACCTGTTCCATGATTTTTCCAGGGACTGAGGTGAGACTGACTGGCCTGTAGTTCCCTGGATCTTCCTTCTTCCCTTTTTTAAAGATGGGCACTACATTAGCTTTTTTCCAGTCATCCGGGACCTCCCCCCATTGCCATGATTTTTCAAAGATAATGGCCAATGGCTCTGCAATCTCATCGGCCAACTCCTTTAGCACCCTCGGATGCAGTGCATCCGGCCCCATGGACTTGTGCTCGTCCAGCTTTTCTAAATAGTCCTGAACTACTTCTTTCTCCACCGAGGACTGGTCACCTCCTCCCCATATCGTGCTGCGGAGTGCAGAGCTGACCTTGTCTGGGAGCTGACCTTGTCTGTGAAGACAGAGGCAAAAAAAGCATTGAGTACACTAGCTTTCTCCACATCCTCTGTCACTAGGTTCCCTCCCTCATTCAGCAAGGGGCCCACACTTTCCTTGACTTTCTTCTTGTTGCTAGCATACCTGAAGAAACCCTTCTTGTTACTTCTAACATCTCCGGCTAGCTGCAACGCCAAGTGTGATTTGGCCTTGCTAATTTCACTCCTGCATGCCTGAGCAATACTTTTATACTCCTCCCTGGTTATTTGTCCAATCTTCCACTTCTTGTAAGCTGCTTTTTTGTGTTTAAGACGAGCAAGGATTTCACTGTTAAGCCAAGCTGGTCGCCTGCCATTTTTACTTTTCTTCCTACACATCGGGATGGTTTGTTCCTGCAACCTCAATAAGGAGTCTTTAAAATACAGCCAGCTTTCCTTGACTCATTTCCCCCTCATGTTATTCTCCCAGGGGACCTTGCCCATTAGTTCCCTGAGAAAAAATAAAATTATCCCTCAATGGCCCCCTCAAGGATTGAACTCACAACCCTGGGTTTAGCCGGCTAATGCTCAAACCACTGAACTATCCCTCCCCACCTTCTTGTGTGTCTCCTCTGTGTGCAACCAGCATCTCTTTTCCTCTCAAGCCTAGTCTACACAGTTTTTGCACTGATATAACTATGTCAGTTAGCGGTGTGATTTTTTACCAAATTAGTTATCCCAGCACACCCTCTGGTGTGGACACAGTTCTAACAGTATACAGGTGCTTTATGCCAGTGTAGCTTATTCCTCTTCCCATAGGGCAATAGCTATATCAGTATAAGCACTTTTACACCAGTAGAACTGTGTCCACACTTGGGCGGGGGTGGGTGGGTGTAATACCACTTTAACAATACCAGTATCATTAAAGAGGTACAACTTTTGTGTGTAGACAAGATCTAAGGGCTGGGCTACATTAGAAAGGGTTTGTCAGTATAGCTATACCAGCTACGTCCCTAGTGGAAATGGACCTTATACCAGCAAAAGAGTGCTTTTGCTAGTAAAACTTATACCGGTTCCCTGAACAAAATAAGCTATACTGGAAAAAGGAGGGGTTTGTTTTGTTTTTTGTCATTATAACTGTGTCTACACTAGGGCTTTGTACCAGTATAAAAATCTCGTGACCAATCACCCCCTGAAGCAACGTTATTATCCTGGTCAAGGATTCTAGAGTAGAGCTGGCCTTAGCGTGCCTCCTAATTGCTTCCACTTGTGCCTGTCCCCTCTGCACCCCATCACATTGCCCTGAATTGTCTCTTTCCTCTGGTATCTATTTTTTGCTCACCACCTTGCTCTATCGTCTCATCATGGTCCTCCTATATCTCTTCCATTCCCTTCTCCAGACCTGTTGTGTCCATCTCTCCCCTCCTTCCTCCCCCACACAAAAATTTACTATTTGTAAATTAGTTGCCAGTTCTCAAGCTGCAGTGTGTTTTAAAGCCAATAACTCCATGTACAGTAACCACTCTCTTGTCGTTTATTTAACCTGCCTAGGGAACCTGCTAAGCTCAGGTGCATTTCACTTTATACTGTGGCTTATGCTGCCATCTAATGGTCTCAGGTTAGAACTGCAACCGGTGTGTATCTGTAGTTACCATTATTACCGTATTACGGTGGGTTTTGACCTTTTTTCACTTGTAGACCTCTTTGGAAATCTCCTGTCTGTATATATAGTTGAATTCTGTTCAGTCTAAGTCTTAGACTGAAAAGTAACTAAACAGAATTCAACTGTTAAATGTTGCATGCGCTCAGCACGGCATTTGACTCAGCATGAGAAAAGGCACTAAGACATGGGCTTCTATGGTTATGACACTACTTCTAGGTTTTGACCTGTAGGTAGGGGGATTCACATGCTTTTGATCGATCAGAAAAACAGAATGCCTTTTCTGGGATCTGAAACTTTATGTCCATAGTCATCTTTCACGGACCCTTTAGACATAGTCCACGGAGCCCCAGGCAATATTACTATTAGAAAGTCCTTGGTTCATGGCTAAAAGTTGCCATTATCTGACAGCTGCCAGTAAGGGAAAGGCCCATTTTCAAGCGAACAGGTGCATGGATTGGTGCGGAATAATGGTACGCTGTAGTTGCAGACATTTGGCAACTGTTTAGTAAAGTTTTGTTTGATACAAAGTTACAAAAGAACAGAAAACAGAAAATGAAAAGGTTACACTTGTCAGTTCTGTAGATAATGCTGTAATTGAGCCTCCAGAGCACCACCACATGGCTGGGTGCAGTATTGCAGGTGTTCACTCAGTCTAGCAATTCCTGTAGTCTTTCTGATGCCACGGCAGTCTGTCATTTTATGTGGCCTTGCCCTCCAGCCAAGTCATTGCACTGTCCAGTCCCCTCTTGGGGTGACAAAAATCCAGTTAAACAATCAAACTAAGCATCCCAAAACAAACCCTGCTTCTGTCCCCTTGGGGTATTCATGCTACACCCCACTGCTTCTTTGCAGGGTTTTCCTATTGCCTCTTGTAGTAAGATGAGGCCCTGAGGCATAAACTCTTGGTATCAGAGGCCCGGTATGAGGCCTAAGGCCTGAGCTAAAGTAATGGTCAAGACTTTGCTAACATAAAGCAAAGTTAAGCTGTACGCCAAAGGTAGGCCCTGCTCACAGAAGTTGGCAAGGAAAGGGCTGGTGTTGCAAAAGTACACAAACCTAAAAGGTACCAGAACACTTGTACATTCCACACAGATAACAAGGCTCAGGCTGGCCCATCCTAAAGACAGGGGCAAAAGGGTAATATGATGGATAGAGTTGTTTTGTTCGAACCAACATGTACAAGGTGGGAGGTGGCACCTTACTACGTGGAAGGGGTTGTACCTGGTTATGTAGAGGGGTTGCACCTCAGTACGTCAGGAATGGTGTGTAACTTGTTTGTACCTGTGTATAAGAATTCACCCCCGAGGAGTTGTCTTTGTCCGGCCTAGGGGGCAGTGGAAAGTCCCGCCACTGACTGAGCTGTGTCCATTGCCAGGGTGCACATAGGGACTAGCAATAAACCGTAGAGTTATAATTTATAATCCGGGGGGCTAGAGATTGTGTTTCTCCTCGACAATAAACCTGGCTGGGTGCCTTCGTACCTTATCAGAGTCTGTGATCTTTGGGGGTTCTCTCGGGGTCTGCTGTGTTGGCTATCTGCGCAGAGCTGGGGCAGCACACAGAGGGAACACACGCATGCAGCCGACTGAGATCAACATTGAACAGAGCAGAGCAGAGCACCACACCGGTAGCCATCTGACAACATTGGTGACCCCCGACCGCTGATCTGGTGAGTAAGCGAGCTGTCCGCTGTAGGAATTCGTGATCTAACATGGCAGAAAACCTCGAGCTAGGGAACCCCCTTATCCCCTCCCTTCACATCCCCACGGAGTTTGATAATTCATGGCCCCGCTGGATTGCCAGTAAGGGGGGTCCAGATGAATTTATTAAAGAGAGTGGGAAAATATGGACTGGCATATGTAGAGTGATGGTAGAAACCGAGGCTCTGAAGAATAATAATAAAAATAAAAAAGCTAGAATTTTGCAATTAATGTCTATGGTAGTGAGTGGCTTAAACAGCATGCCACAAAATTGGAGGAGCAAGTAACAGTAACAAAGAAAGAGTTAAAAGAATCAAAACAAGCTACACTGCCCTGGAATGCGCCCACTCCCCTTGCAGGGTGGCAAGCAGCCCAGAGACAACCAGTACAGGAAGAGAATAAAACATTGGAAATAGCTGCAAGGAACCTACAAAAAATACAGGTGCCGTCCCCTGTTATAAATATTCATAGATTCATAGATTCTAGGGCTGGAAGGGACCTCGAGAGGTCATCGAGTCCAGCCCCCTGCCCTCATGACAGGACCAAATACTGTCTAGACCATCCCTGATAGACATTTATCTAACCTACTCTTAAATATCTCTAGAGATGGAGATTCCACAACCTCCCTGGGCAGTTTATTCCAGTGTTTAACCACCCTGACAGTTAGGAACTTTTTCCTAATGTCCAACCTAAATCTCCCTTGCTGCAGTTTAAACCCATTGCTTCTTGTTCTATCCTTAGAGGCTAAGATGAACAAGTTTTCTCCCTCCTCCTTATGACACCCTTTCAGATACCTGAAGACTGCTATCATGTCCCCTCTCAGTCTTCTCTTTTCCAAACTAAACAAACCCAATTCCTTCAGCCTTCCTTCACAGGTCATGTTCTCTAGACCCTTAATCATTCTTGTTGCTCTTCTCTGGACCCTCTCCAGTTTCTCCACATCTTTCTTGAAATGCGGTGCCCAGAACTGGACACAATACTCCAGCTGAGGCCTAACCAGCGCAGAGTAGAGCGGAAGAATGACTTCTCGTGTCTTGCTCTCAACACACCTGTTATTGCAGCCCACAATCAAGTTTGCTTTTTTTGCAACAACATCCCACTGTTGACTCATATTTAGCTTGTGGTCCACTATAACCCCTAGATCCCTTTCTGCCGTACTCCTTCCTAGACAGTCTCCTCCCATTCTGTACGTGTGAAACTGGTTGTTCCTACCTAAGTGGAGCACTTTGCATTTGTCCTTATTAAACTTCATCCTGTTTACCTCTGACCATTTCTCCAATTATGACCCTATCCTCCAAAGCAGTTGCAATCCCTCCCAGTTTGGTATCATCTGCAAACTTAATAAGCGTACTTTCTATGCCAATATCCAAGTCGTTGATGAAGATATTGAACAGAGCCGGTCCCAAAACAGACCCTTGCGGAACCCCACTCGTTATACCTTTCCAGCAGGATTGGGAACCATTAATAACTACTCTCTGAGTACGGTTATCCAGCCAGTTGTGCACCCACCTTATAGTAGCCCCATCTAAGTTGTATTTCCCTAGTTTATTGATAAGAATATCATGTGATTCCGTATCAAATGCCTTACTAAAGTCTAGGTATACCACATCCACCGCTTCTCCCTTATACACAAGACGCGTTATCCTATCAAAGAAAGCTATCAGATTGGTTTCACATGATTTGTTCTTTACAAATCCATGCTGGCTATTCCCTATCACCTTACCACCTTCCAAGTGTTTGCAGATGATTTCTTTAATTACTTGCTCCATTATTTTCCCTGGCACAGAAGTTAAACTAACTGGTCTGTAGTTTCCTGGGTTGTTTTTACTTCCCTTTTTATAGATGGGCACTATATTTGCCCTTTTCCAGTCTTCTGGAATCTCTCCTGTCTCCCATGATTTACCAAAGATAATAGCTAGAGGCTCAGATACCTCCTCTATTAGCTCCTTGAGTATTCTAGGATGTATTTCATCAGGTCCTGGTGACTTGCAGGCATCTAACTTATCTAAGTGATTTTTAACTTGTTCTTTTTTTATTTTATCTTCTAAACCTTCCCCCTTCCCATTAGCGTTCACTATGTTAGGCATTCCTTCAGACTTCTCGGTGAAGACTGAAACAAAGAAGCCATTAAGCATCTCTGCCATTTCCAAGTTTCCTGTTACTGTTTCTCCCTCCTCACTGAGTAGTGGGCCTACCCTGTCCTTGGTCTTCCTCTTGCTTCTAATGTATTGATAAAAAGTTTTCTTGTTTCCCTTTATTCCTGTAGCTAGTTTGAGCTCATTTTGTGCCTTTGCCTTTCTAATCTTGCCCCTGCATTCCCGTGTTGTTTGCCTATATTCATCCTTTGTAATTTGTCCTAGTTTCCATTTTTTATATGACTCCTTTTTATTTTTTAGATCTTGCAAGATCTCGTGGTTAAGCCAAGGTGGTCTTTTGCCACATTTTCTATCTTTCCTACCCAGCGGAATAGTTTGCTTTTGGGCCCTTAATAGTGTCCCTTTGAAATACTGCCAGCTCTCCTCAGTTGTTTTTCCCCTCAGTCTTGATTCCCATAGGACCTTACCTATCAGCTCTCTGAGCTTACCAAAATCCGCTTTCCTGAAATCCATTGTCTCTATTTTGCTGTACTCCCTTCTACCCTTCCTTAGAATTGTGAACTCTATGATTTCATGATCACTTTCACCCAAGCTGCCTTCTACTTTCAAGTTCTCAACGAGTTCCTCCCTATTTGTTAAAATCAAATCTAGAACAGCTTCCCCCCTAATAGCTTTCTCAACCTTCTGAAATAAAAAGTTGTCTGCAATGTAGTCCAAGAACTTATTGGATAGTCTGTGCCCTGCTGTGTTATTTTCCCAACATATATCTGGATAGTTGAAGTCCCCCATCACCACCAAATCTTGGGCTTTGGATGATTTTGTTAGTTGTTTAAAAAAAGCCTCATCCACCTCTTCCACCTGGTTAGGTGGCCTGTAGTAGACTCCTAGCATGACATCACCCTTGTTTTTTACCCCTTTTAGCCTAACCCAGAGACTCTCAACACTTCTGTCCCCTATGTCCATCTCCACCTCAGTCCAAGTATGTACATTTTTAATATATAAGGCAACACCTCCTCCCTTTTTCCCCTGTCTGTCCTTCCTGAGCAAGCTGTACCCATCCATACCAACATTCCAATCATGTGTATTATCCCACCAAGTTTCGGTGATGCCAACAATGTCATAGTTGAATTTATTTATTAGCACTTCCAGTTCTTCCTGCTTATTACCCATACTTCTCTCATTTGTATACAGGCATCTAAGATACTGATTTGATCTTGCCTCCCAGTTTTGCCCTGACCCTCCTATCTCTTTGTCATTAGAGCCCACGCTCCCTCCTATTTCCGACCCATCTCCCAGGTCCCCATGTTCTCCACTTACCTGTGGGCTTTGCTCACCTGTCCCCGTCGAACCTAGTTTAAAGCCCTCCTCACTAGGTTAGCCAGTCTGTATCCAAATAGGGTCTTTCCTATTGATGGTAAACAGCAGGCTTCAGGTAGCTACCCTGTGCCTGAAGAATGGGGACAGAAGTGGAAAAAGGTGGCCCTAGTAAAATTAAAAGATGAAATGCGGTCCACTGCATTGCAACCACTACCTTATGATAAAAGCCAGGTTCTGGTACAACCTAAACCAGGACCTAGACTGGTGCCTGTCAGAATGGAACAAGTAAGTGCACAGATGGAAAAAGTAGTTGACAATACTTTCACTGACTTGGTAAATCAAATAAAGGAAAAAATGGAACAGTTCACAGAGCACACTAGGAGACAGGAGCTGCGACTCAATCGTAGGGGAGTGAATAAAAAGAAATGTCAAAGTCAAAAACTAAAATTGAGCAGGTTAACATCTAAAATTGATGCATTAACACATGGAGTTGCCCAAAAACAGTTAACTGCTGCAAAAAAGGGAACTCCTGACATCCATTGGGCATGCACACAAAAACAACAGGCATTGGGGGAACAAATTCAGGTTTTTCAAGAGCAGGTAACTACCCCCACTCTCCTCTCAGAACCAGGATAAAAACTAGGGGTGTGGTTCCCAACTGTGTAGGTTCCCAATTGCTTTGACCCACGAAACCACACTCCGCGCTCATATCCGAAAATATAACCTTCTTTCTCAAATATTTTTACATACTGGTTAAGTTTTGTCCTTTATATGCCTTCTCAGTTTGCTAAACTTGCTGCTGCAGCCTATACTTTCAAATACCTTGATAGAATTAATTTCTCTTGGCTCAGGTCTCGCTACCTTCCTAGGTTGCTCTTCACCCCCCCCCCCCCATTTCTCCGGCCTCTCCTCACTTTCGCTTTGTTTTAAAAGTTAAAAGTTATAGTTTTTACAGAAATCTCCAAAAGATAAAGTAATTGAAAACAGAACAAAACAAGAAACAAAAAGAAAACAAGGTAAAAACTTTACTTTAAATAAATCCAGTAAATTAATTATTTTAACCCTTCAGGAATGCAACAGCTGGAATTATTCCTAAAATATGGTTGCCAAGCAACAGAAATGCACACTCTGCTTCTAATCCTAACCACTCACTAATATTTGAAACATGGGCTTTTCTAATTTCATATAGCAGTTTTAAAATAATGTTAAATATTAAGTAATGGAAAATGCCTTAATTTACTAAATTAATACAATAAATTTTGCAAATAATTATATGAATTTTATCAATTCTTATTAAAAGTTGTAAATAAGGTAATAACTTGTTTATTCAATTGTTTAACCCTTTTTATTTTACTTTTTCCTTATTTTGTAGTTATAAATAGAATTCTGGCGCCATTTGTTTTTAAATGTAAGTTTGTCCTGTATGTCATATGTGTTGTATGTTGTGTGTGTCACGTGACTATTTTTTATTTTTATTTTATTGCAACAAAAGTCAATTTTATACCCTTTAAAAAATATATGTATATGTGGTACCACACTATTTTAAAATCATGGTTGGGGTATAATCATAGTATTATTAGCACCAATTTTTGGTGCAAAGTTCAAAAAGGTTTCATTACAAATATATGTACATATATTTCTGCCTCAACAAATAATGCAATTGCAAACAAAAATAATTCTCTTTTATCAATCAGTTTTGTTTTTTAAGTTTTTTTTTAATTTGTTATTAAAAAGAAAAAAAAAAGTAAGGGAAAACCTCAACATTAAGGTAATAATAATACTAACAAAATGTCAATTTCTTGTTTGGGTTTTTATAAACTTGTTGACACTTTTAAATATAGTTATAAGAATGTGATAGCAAAAATGTTTAAAGATAACAATTTATGCATAAAGCTAACCAAACAATTTCAACAGATTTCTGCATTTTCAACAGGTTTCCACCCTCGGCTCCCAAAAACAAAGCATCATAAAAGTTTAATACTTTTAGGGTATTTGCATAAACCTGTATTTAAAATTTATTTTGGTTTAATTTTATAGTTGGTTTAATTTTATACGCTTTTCTTTTGCTATGTTATGTTAATGGGAAGCAGTGGTTGTTAAAGTATGTGCTTCTAAACAGTTGACAAGAGTGAAATCGGTATCACAAGCAAATTAACTCTAAAAAGCTTGGTAAAAAATTGTTATTGACTCTTTTGCTAACACAGAATGTTCAGAAAAACAAAAGGCATTTATTTTAGCAGTTAAGCATTACATTTAGTATAAAATATTAGTAATGCACCTCAAATGAAAATGAATGTCTATACAACAATTGCAAAAGTATAGCTTGTGTTATAAAAGGCTCGGTCCCTATTACATTGTCCCTATTCCATTGTAAACAAAACTAAGTTAAACTTTGTATTAAGTTTTGAAAAGGAAAAACAAACAAAAAACTTTACTATGTTAACTAACAAAAGTTGTTTAAGTTGGATCCCACAGACCAAAGACACCAGAAAATATCAAACCCTGAAGACACTAGAAAATATCGGTATACAGTGAAGAAACCCCCAAGCATCAAGAAAAGAAAAGTGGAGTGCTTTATAAATAAGAGACTGGTCAAATACACCTCTATTTACACATATATGGACAATTAAGTTAACATTCAGCTAAAAACCACTAGCTAGACCAGAATAAACTGTAATTTAATTTCAACTTGGTTACTGTGTAAAAACAACTGTATTATTGCTGTACTATTGTATTATCATTGTACTGTTGTATTATTGCTGTATTGTATTATTGCTGTACAACATTTACAATGTGCATAACCTTGCTAAACTGTTTAACCAACACACAGGTAAAAAGCAACAAATCAATCGCAGCAAACGACATGAAGGCAAGGAAAAAACAAAGTGGTAAAGAAATTAAGTTAAACAGTAACTACAGATTGGGTAAACAAATGCCCTGTTAGTACCAGTCATAATTTGGGTTACTGACACTGCATCCTAACTAAGGCACATGTTATTCAAAATAATCTTATTCAGTGTCTGGATTCCAATACTAAATCCTAACACAGCAATATTTGATAAATTGGTTACCGTCCATTCAGTAGGTTATCTGAAAGACAACATCCAAAAAAATCAACTGGATCTATGTCAGTTACTGGGGTATCACAAAGCAGTTCAACCCATGAAACAGAGAAGCTAGCCACTTCTGTTTCCTGCCCAATGAAGCTTACCAGAGGGTGACAACCAGCAGTAAGGGTAATCTAGAATATGGATGGACAGTACTGGGTAGTAACTAATTACAATATATTTATATATAAAGGCCTCAGTGGTAGTGTCACTACTTCAAATTTCTGTTTTACTTCTCATATACATAGCACTGTGGGACACATCACAATCCCTATCCCAGTATTTCAAAACACTCAGCCTACTACTAATAATACAGATGGTAACTGTAATTGCCCTAATAAAAGTGGGTTGCTATCTGCAGTACCACAAGAGCCAAACTACACCACCACATTAGAAAAGAATTATGCTTGCATATAAAGTGCTGTTATATGTACACATACACACTATACATATATGCCCATATACACTACAAATATATACACCATATCCATATTACTAATATATATTAATTATTTGGGAGTGCCGCTAAGGCTCAATCATAATACTACCTTCTTCAGTCATGGTCCCAGGCCTAACATTCCCAGGTCCACCATAAGGGTCTAAAAAATAATTGGATAATAAAATCTGTCTATCAGTCGTATGAGGGAATATGCAGACTAACAAAGACAGATGGGGCATGAGTGTATGGATGGTGAAATAAGGTAACCACATAACAGTGTTTAGACCACTGGTTTATCTTTAGTCCGTACATTATGCTTTTCCGGGACGATGGGTAAACATCCTCCCCTTAAACTAACAAAAAGTGGGGGATGTAGTAAGATGAGGCCCTGAGGCATAAACTCTTGGTATCAGAGGCCCGGTATGAGGCCTAAGGCCTGAGCTAAAGTAATGGTCAAGACTTTGCTAACATAAAGCAAAGTTAAGCTGTACGCCAAAGGTAGGCCCTGCTCACAGAAGTTGGCAAGGAAAGGGCTGGTGTTGCAAAAGTACACAAACCTAAAAGGTACCAGAACACTTGTACATTCCACACAGATAACAAGGCTCAGGCTGGCCCATCCTAAAGACAGGGGCAAAAGGGTAATATGATGGATAGAGTTGTTTTGTTCGAACCAACATGTACAAGGTGGGAGGTGGCACCTTACTACGTGGAAGGGGTTGTACCTGGTTATGTAGAGGGATTGCACCTCAGTACGTCAGGAATGGTGTGTAACTTGTTTGTACCTGTGTATAAGAATTCACCCCCGAGGAGTTGTCTTTGTCCGGCCTAGGGGGCAGTGGAAAGTCCCGCCACTGACTGAGCTGTGTCCATTGCCAGGGTGCACATAGGGACTAGCAATAAACCGTGGAGTTATAATTTATAATCCGGGGGGCTAGAGATTGTGTTTCTCCTCGACAATAAACCTGGCCGGGTGCCTTCGTACCTTATCAGAGTCTGTGGTCTTTGGGGGTTCTCTCGGGGTCTGCTGTGTCGGCTATCTGCGCAGAGCTGGGGCAGCACACAGAGGGAACACACGCACGCAGCCAACTGAGATCAACATTGAACAGAGCAGAGCAGAGCACCACACCGGTAGCCGTCTGACAACACCTCTATCACAGCCATCTGGGGGAACCGGCCCAGTCATGGGCAAGGTTTGCTTCAAAGGGCCAAGCAGCCTGTGGCAAGTGCACTACAGCAAGCTTCCCGGCTGTCAGGCTGCTGTCCTTACAGTCAGTGCAGCCAGGGGAAGCCCGTACAACCAACAGAACGAAGACCTGCTTGAAGAACTGCTTCTCCGATGTTGTCTGCTTTTTACAATTCACCTGTCATCCTCCCTCCGTTTTACGGGCAGCCTCGTGTCCATTGTCCACGCCGTGACTCTGCAAGGCCTGTGGAAAATGTCCATCGCATTGAACTTCTCGGGAAGCGAAGGCTTCATGGCCCGGGGCACTACCCTGTGGGGGCTCTTCAGCCTGTGGGTGCTTAACGGGCACAGCTGCGACCGCCCAGAGAAGTGCAGTGTCGGGGAGCCTGCAGGGTCCGCGTGGTTCTCAAACTCAACAGTGGCCTCGAATTCCTCTGTGGGCAGATCATCAGGGCCAGAGCCGAGAGCACAGCCATGTCTGCCAAGCTGCTGTCATTAGTGCAAAGCGGAGCTTTCAGGAGCCGCTGGGTGCAGGCCTGGGAAAGGACAGCAGGCTGCAGCCCCAGACTCCCAAGCAAGGTGAAGAGCAGCAATGGTTTTTTTCTTTTTTCCCCAGCAGCATCCACCGCTCTAAGGAGGAAACGATTGACTCATTCAGGTGAGTGCAGTGCTGGCCGCTGGAAGGTTTCTATGACACCGCTGTCAATCAGCGGGCTGACTGAGGCTGTGTTTGCAGGCAAACATTACAGAACAATCGGTGACAGCGCCACATCGGCTGCACAAGCTGGACATGCACAATGGGCTCATAGGCAGCCTCCTCTTCCAATTTTTTCAGCCAATCTTGAAACCAAAAGCTAGGCGCGGGCAGAGTATGTGTAGAACACGGCAGCTTTGAGTCACCATTAGGGAAATAACAAGGGCACTTGCTCTTTCCGAGCAATAAAAGAGGCTGTTTCTCTGTCCCATCCGTGTTTGCACAACACGATGAAACCCGTAGCTACACCCACACACACACAAAAAAACCCGCTTCCATCAGCACCCCAAGCCTCTGGCCAGAAAGCCCCAGGGGCAGAGAGCAGCTTTGTCAGGGCTAACGATGTCACGTGGCTGGAACTCGAGCAGAATGCAGCACAGGGCGTCTGCTCTCCACACAGCAGCTGCCAGAAGGGCAGGGCTTCGTGTTTCTCGCTACACTCCTTAGGCCAACCCACGCTGCATCGGCCTTTCCACCCACTGAGCCAGCCATCTGAGGAGCTGAGCTCCTTCCACTGCTCTGCGGCCAACTGACAGCCCCGAGAGCTGTAAGCACCTTGGCAGTGCTTGTGCTGAATCCAGAGCTACAGGAGTTCATCAACATCCCCCTCCTTGCCCTGGCACCCACGCTTGCAGCCATGGATTGGGCTGATCTCATGCTGCAGGAATGCAGGAAACGACAGACACTGCGACCCCAAACTTCTCTGCTACTTGCACGCGCTTAGCACCGGGCTCCCGTAGGGCCACCAGAACTGCACCTTTATCGGCAACAGACAAGTCTATGTGTTGGGAAGCCACGCCACGTCGGAGAAGTGCTCAGCCATGCAACTTGGGAGCCAGCAAAGTGACTGCAGGTACAACCTCTCCTCTAATACAGTTGTCAGTAAGCAGCAAGCCTGGTGCTAATGTCTGAACCAACAAATATTATAATGTAATAACAGCCCTGATAACAACTTCTTCTTAATAGGGACATTTTGCCAGCAGCCGATCCCAATTGGACGGGAGCAGCTGCTGGCCACATGCTTCTATTAACCAAAAGTTGTTATTATCAGGGATGTAAGTAAGCAGCATCTATCGTATTAACTTCCATTACCGCAGTGCCTAGAGACCCCAACCAAGATCAGCGCCTCATTGTGCTAGGTGTTGTACAAAACACATAATGAGAGACAGTTTTAACCCTGAAGAGCTTGCAATTCAAACAGACAGGCCAGCCAGAGGATGGTGAAAGGGAGAACCCTGACGCCCTTATACAGGAGGGGGGCTGAGAGACTTACCCCCAGTCACACAGGGAGTGCTTGGCACAACTGGGAATTAAACCAGGTCTCCTGAGTCCGTGTCCAGAGCATTAGCTAAGACCTTACAGAAAAGAGAGGGGAAGAGCTTGCCACCGTAAAACTTATGATGAGAGTCTTGAATCTTTGTAAACTACATACAAGAGATTTGACTGCACCGTGCACAATTCAGGCAGGTGCCTAACGCCAGTGCCCTGCAGCTGTAAACATCTCCTTTGGTAAGAAAATGTTGGGACCAAATAGGAAAAAAATGCATTTGGAATTAAAAAGAGAGAGAGAGAAGCTAATCTCAGTTCTTAAACCACCACAGCAGTAGTCAGGAGACCCTGGTTCTGTATCTGAGCTAGCCAAAGCCTCACTTGGAGCAGAGGTAACCACTCTGTGCAGGAGATACCCTGTCTGTCAAACAAGGCTAATAATATATACTTGCCTCACAGTGTGTTGGGGTACCTGATTCGTTCACGTTTGGAAAGCTCTGGGGAGATGCTCAGAAGGACAGTGCTGCAGGCATGCAAGAAATCCTAATGTTTTTTCTATTGCTCCAAGACAGAAGGAAGTAGGAGAGAGGAGTCATTTCAATTCCTAGAATTCAAAACCAGTTTAATTTTTAAATGAAGCTTGAGGGTCATCAGTAAACTTTTTTTTTAATAATTATTTTTCCCTGGAGAATCTGCTATAAGCCACAGTTGTGTATCATCAGCATAGACATGGTAGCTGACAGATAAGATGACTTTGAGGAAGAAGTAGGTAGGAACCAGAAAAGAACAGAAGGCCAGGAACTGACCCTCAAGAAGGAACTCAAAATAGACTCAAAAACTAACTGTGATGCTGGCAGACCAGGTGCCAGCTCATGCCAAAGCTTTAGGTCAATTCACTTGTGTGTTAGTATAGATCAGGGGTCTCAAACACGCGGCACACGGCCCGCCGGGCTCCCCCCCCCCCAGTTACGTTCTGAAGTTCCGCCGCCAGAACAGCTGTCTGGCGGCTTCGCAGTTTCTGGGAGGGAGGGGGGAGGAGCGGGAAGTGCACACACAGGGGAGGAGGGGGGAGAAGAGGCAGGCTGCCGGGCTCCCCCTGCCCCCCTCCCAGTTACGTCCTATGGCCGCCAATTCCCCTCACCCCCGCCCCCACCCAGTTACGTTCTGTGGCCAGCAACTCCCCTCACCCCCGCCCCCAGTTACATTCTGTGGCCAGCAACTCCCCTCACCCCCGCCCCCAGTTACATTCTGTGGCCGCTAAGATCCCCGTTCCCTCCAAGCTGCTCCAAGGTTCTATTTTTACCCCCCAGGCAGTTCCCACCACCAGAACAGCTGTCTGGCGGCTTCGCGGTTTCTGGGAGGGAGAGGGGAGAAGCGGGGAGCCACGCGCTATGGGGAGGAGGTGGAGAAGGGGCGGGGCCTAATGGAAGGGGTGGCATGAGGCCGGGGCCAGCAAGGGGGCGGGGTCAGTGATGTGGCCCTCGGGCCAATGCACTAGTCCTCATACGGCCCTCGTGGTAATTTGAGTTTGAGACCCCTGGTATAGATCAAAGTGATTGTTAAATGTATAAGAGTGTATTTGTTGTTTAAACTTCATGAAAACTAATGGGATGTTACTTGCATTGTTTTCAATTATCTGTATCCTGTTATAATGTAATAGCAAACATTTACATTGTGTATACCCCTGTAACCTAATAACCCACCAAAGAAGTCTTGTGGAATGCTAAAGAAGGACTTCAACAGAAAAGTGCCAATTTCAAAGCAAGTGTGTGTTGACCAGAGGTCAATAACTCAAAGTGCATTCCTCATGTGAGTAGTGCCACTGTCAGCTTGTTTTCTGTGAGGAGACGATAGAAGAATGGATTCAAGGAAAGATCCTGCATCTCTGGACTCTTACAGGGAAATGTACCGGATGCAAAGCACAGATACCCAGAGACAATCTGGGTACCCTGAAAAGACTTTTAGGAAACTGGCAGGTTATTACATCACTGCCACCATTTGGAATTACAAACTTGGACTCACCTGTACATATATTTTACCTGCTTTAACCTCTTTATCACTCTTATTTCCTTTTTCTAGCGAATAAACCTTTAGTTACTTTACTATAGAATTGGTTGCCAGAGTTGTCTTTGGTGTAAGATGTGGAGTAGCAATTGATCGGGGGTAAGTGATTGGGCTCTTGGGCCTGGGAGCAACCTGATGTGGTGTGATTTTTGGTTAAAGTACCCCCATTTTATCACAAAGTCCAGTTTGTCTGGGTGGCAAGATAGACTGGGACAGTCTCAGGGGGGAATGTCTGTGACTTCAGGGTAAGACTGGGATAGTGATCCAGGAGTTTACATTTGTTACTGTTGGTGAAATCTAATTATAGAACACACCACCAGCTTGGGGCATCTGCCCTGTTTTCTGACCATCTGCCCTGAGGTCGGCACTCACAGTTGTGAGCCGTTCCAGACACTGTGACACTAACAGCAAAAAAATGTTCAGTACATCAGAAGCAGGAAACCTGCCAAACAATCAGTGGGGCCACTGGATGGTCGAGATGCTAAAGGAACACTCAAGGAAGATAAGGCCTTTGCAGAGAAGCTAAATTAATTCTTTATGTCAGTCTTCACTGCAGAGGATGTGAGGGAGATTCCCACACCCTGAGTCATTCTTTTTAGGTGACAAATCTGAGAAAATGTCCCAGATTAAGGTTTCACTAGAGGAGGTTTTGGAACAAATTGATACATGCAAACAGTAACAAGTCACCAGGAGCAGATGGTAATCACCCAAGAGTTCTGAAGGCATGGAACCTATCGCTTAAATCCGCTTTTTTACCAGATGACTGGAGGATAGCTAATGTGACACCAATTTTTTAAAAAGGCTCCAGAGGTGATCCTGTCAGTTACAGGCCAGTAAGCCTAACTTCAGTACTGGGCAAATTGGTTGAAACTATGGCAAAGAACAGAATTATCAGACAAATACAATTTGTTGAGGAAGAGTCAACACGCATTTTGTAAAGAGAAATCAATCTATTAGAATTCTCTAAGGCAGTGGTTCCCAAACTTTAACAACCTGTGAACCCCTTTCACTAAAATGTCAAGTCTCGCGAACCCCCTCCTAAAAATGAACATTTCCAGGGATTTTCTCCTTTACCTGAGTATGAATTATAAAAGCAGTGATCTTGGAAATATAACATTTGTTTTAATGACATGCTTATTACACACTATTTATTATTAATTATTTATCCTTACAGTATTTTTATTGCATTAAGAAAACGGCAACACTCTTCCAAGATCTCACTTTCATAGCTTGTATCATTTTGAATAAGCCTGTTATAAGACAAGGCTCCTATGTTTCATCAAGGAGTATCAGATGTGAAACAGCATGAAAGTATTTAAGAAGCCAACTCAAAGAGTTCCTCCTACACAAGCATTCAGGTCTTGAGCAGTCCAGGCACACAACACATGTTACATCAAAGCTTAAACTGGATCTTCGTAATAATTTTTAAAACAATATTAGCTGCCTATTTAATTTTAAAAACAGCGAAAAATATCCACCTCCCTTTCCATTTCTTATAAGGGAGTGTTGAAGTTGAAATCTCCTCAGTGTGATATGCTTGCTTTGATCTACTTAGCTCTTGGAAGTCCAGGGGCTCCGGGCTGCTGGCCCCGTGCTGCCCGGGGTCCTTAGGGACAGCTCTGTTCGCCATTAGGGAATTTTTTCCAACAACCCCCTGTAACACTTTGTGAACCCCCATGGATTCACGGACCCCAGTTTGGGAACCACTGCTCTAAGGGCATCGACAAACATGTGGACAAAGGTGATCCAGTGGATATAGTGTACTTGGACTTTTAGCAAGTAGGAGCACTGTCCTGACAAGAGAGGACCAGAAATGCCAATACAGCTATGGACACGGGAGGGTAATTGCACAGCACTGAGGGACACAATGAGGTCAAAGAGAATGATGGAGTTCCTAACTGTGGAAGAGAGCAGTATTTGTTCTATGGCCAGAGGAAAAGCCAGGCTGAAAATAATCAAGGGTGTTCTCGTGTGACACGTAGCTGAAGAGGGTAGAGATGACCTTTTAGGGCAAGGACTGTCTTTTTGTTCTAGCACAGTCTGGTCTATGCTTGTGGTCCCGCTATGCAAAGACAGGCATGGCCACTGTACAAATAATTATATCCAAAAAGCTACATTAAAAGAACAGTGAGGCTACAAAGTCAAGCACTCCAAAGTTAGGAAATGCCAGAATTTGGGTTGCTCGGGCAATCTTAATTTGGCCACTTTGTGCATAATGGCAAAGTCTTTAATTACATGAGCATGTCCTGTTTTTTCCCACAGGACCACTGCTTCATTCAGTGCACAGGACAGATGGTGCTCAGGGAATAAGTCAGAGTTGTGTAACGAAAGAGGCCGTTGTCTGCAGAAGCCCTACCTCATTTGTTGCAGAAGTTGGAAAATGTGTCATGAAGCATGGGATTGCAGGAAGAGAAAGGACGCTCTCACGAAGCCTCTGCCCCAGAGTCCTTGTGTGACATCAGGCAAGTCACTTAACCTAGACTTTTCATAGGGGGTCACTAGTTGTGTGCTCCTCATTGTGTGGATGCCTGATGTGAAAGACCTGGAGCCAGATTTGCTGACACCCTGAGTGCTCACAAATTGTGAGTCACAACTGCTGCTGTGGAGCTGCACTTTGTAAAGTGCTATACAAATGCTAAGTACACTGAAAAATCAAACCCTGGGTGTCTCAAGTTGAGCATTCAAAATTAGTGGCCACTTTTGACAATTTTGGCCTTAATTTCTCTCTGTGTCTCAGTTCCCCATGTGTAAAGTGGGGATAATACTGACACGGGCACTGTGGACAGAAATACATTAATATTTCAGAAGCCCTCAGGTACCATGGTGAGAGTGCAGCAGAAACGCCCAGGATACAATTAATAATTCTCTATTCGGTGCAGAGTGTGGATGGTTTGCAGTAAATAAGGCCCAGAGCCACAGACTGAATTAGGACAATAAAAAGGAATAAATGAATAAGTGCCCAATTGCTGACTGAGGCAGGGGTCCTGTGGAAAAAGTGGTATGTGATCATGTCATTAAAGACTCTATGATAATGCATATGCACAAGAGGGCTCAATTAAGGTTTCATGTGCAAACCGAATTCTGGCATTTCCTAACTTTCAAGTGCTTGGGCTTTGCAAGCAACCTTAGTGTTCTTTTCACATACATTTTTTTAATGTCATTTCCTAATTTCTTTCTCTCTCACACACACATACACACAACCACACACCACAATGTGATATTACATGGAACCATACCGAGTCATCAGCAGGGTTCAGACCAACAGCACAGGTCTCTGCCACTTGAGCTAGCAGAGTAACCGGTAGAAGTAGCAGGCTCAGTATGCGGCTCAGGCACTAGAGGGGGTTGGAACACACTCTTTGCCTGTGGGCTTCACAGCTATTTGCTGATGACTCTGAATTCCTGGGTTCAATTCCAGGTTCTGGAGGGGAGTCTGTGCTGGTGGCTATAGATCCCTAGACCCCTCTGCTTTTATCCAACCCCTTGTCTACTGCCTTCTTCCCCTCTGCTCCTGCCCACTGCCCACAAAGACCCAAACCCCTGCCCCCTTCTGCTCTGTGGCTATCTGCCCCTCCAGGCTCCTCCCTCCCTCCCCCTCTGCTCCTATCCAACCTTCCTCTGCACTCCCAGGCCCTCCCACCAGCTCCAGCAACCCTCATCCCTCCTCTTCTTCATTCTAAGTCCGGCTGCACCCTCCCCATCCTCACTGCTTGGGCACCAGGAGGGGGAGCACTCCACCCAGGAAAAAGTCTCCCTGCTCTCAGTTCTGGTGCCCAGCACCACAGCGGCTCACAGCAGCAATTGCAGAGAAAGTCCCGCTCAGCCCATGCAACCCTGGGCTGGAACTAGGGTGACCAGATGTCCCAATTTTATAGGGACAGTCCTGATTTTTGGGTCTTTTTCTTATATAGACTCCTATTACTCCCCACCCCCTGTCCCGATTTTTCACATTTGCTGTCTGGTCACCCTAGCTGGAACGAGCTTGGCTGCTCTATGGGGATGGCACAGTCCAGTCACACATAAGAGCCATGAGGGGCTGGAGCACACACAGTGCAGATGTAACCTTCAGAGATGTCCTCTGCCAAACCTAGCCTGCCTCCACTGGGCGTGAGATCGCTGACATTTTGCAGAGGCTGACAACTTGGCCAAACGTGGGTGAATTTTCAATGGAAAAGCAAAAGGCACCTCGCTGATGCTTAGGCCACCCTCTCCCAAATGTCAGGTCTCACCTCAAACTATGGAGGCCCAGGAGCTTCTCAAGGAAACAATTGTCAGAATTTTTTTTTTAACTGTGAGCAAACCAGTGTATTTTCCCCTAATCTCCTTCTCAGAAACGGCTGAACCGTTTTAGCTTAAACTTCCCCCCAAAAGTCAGCCTGAGGTAGACATTCCGCATGGGACGTTTTAGCCCAAATAGTTACAGTTTAGCAAACATATAAGCAACCCCAAACAGGTCTTCTAATGGGAAGTAGGGCTCCCAGTTCTGCCCATACCTATAACACTGTGCTGGGAGAAGACTAGAGAGAGGGTGGCAGTGAGAGAGGATGTCAGGGGCCGCTCACCTCAACTCCCCTTGTCATTCCAGTGGGACGTATGGAGCCACCTGGGGATTGCACACAGTGTAAGGAATCTGGGGGTGGCCGAGAGCCACGCCACCCTCTGCACACTCCTGGGCATGAGGGGAGGGAGCGGTCACAGTGGAAAGGGCACACAGCGAGGACATCTCTATGCTCTGGCTACTCCCAGTTGCTGGAGTGGCTCCTTGGGCCGTGAGCAGCTGGGTAAGTGTGAGACTAGTTGTCAGGCTGCTCCAACTTTCATGAGGGACCGGTGGAAGAGTCCAGTATTGCCACACCAAGAGGTCATACTGCAGAGCTGAAGAGTCTGTCTGCACTGCAAAGGTGTGACCGCAGCACACGCAGACATACCCAAGGCAGCTGGCTAGCTCCAATAACAATAGCAGTAAAGCCAAGGGAGCATGGGCTCACTGCTCAAGTACTCCTAGGTGGGCTTGGACAGCCCATGTTGCCACAGTTTCCCTGCTGTTGGTATTTGTGCCGGCGAGATCGAAGCTGGCTGGGATACGTCTGCACCTGCAGCCGTCACCCCTCTGGTTGCAGTGCAGACATGATGCCCTCTGTGGCGCTTGGGACCGGCGCTGGCCCTCTGCCTGGGATGAGGCCAAAGCACCGGTGTCCTCACTGCAGGGCTGAGGGGACTCCCCAGATGTCCCAATTTTATAGGGACAGTCCCGATTTTTTGATCTTTTTCTTATATAGGCTCCTATTACCCCCCACCCCCTGTCCCGATTTTTCACATTTGCTGTCTGGTCACCCTACTTACACTAGAAGCGTCCCACCTCTGCCCCTCTGCCAGTTTCCTTTGCTCTCCTGGGCGCTCCCTACTTGCTCAGGCTGTTCTGTGCTCCTCCACCAGTCTGCTTCTCTCCCTCTCTCTCTCTTATTGGAAACACATGGCTAGAGTAGGTAGCCAAGTAGGGGTGGGCTCCTTGCTCTATTTAACACAGAACTGCTCCCTTGGCCACCTATGCCGGACACAGTGGGGAGTGCTGATGGCTCGGCTGGGCCAGAGGAGGGGGCCCCATGGTTCGGATGTGGGCAGCACTTCCGCACGGTCAGCAGGACTACAGGAAGGTGAAGAACATGGTGCGGCTGGGGATGCGGGGAAACTGGGCAGATTCAGAGGGGTCCAGCCTGCAACGCAGGAGAAAGAAAATCCAAAACCTAGCAGGAGTCTCTCCCCCGCCTGCGCTATGCAAATCTCCCTCAAACCTCTGGCTGCAACATGGCAGCTCTGCTCTTTGATCTCAGCAGCTGATTTTCATTTGGGGATGCCCATAAAGGTGTCGCAAGCTGCAGAGAAGCCGTTTGTGATGCGTCTCACCTCCTGTGAGGAGAGATTGTTATCACGCTTAGAGAGTTGATCTCACAGTTTCTTGAGGGAATCTGCATCGTGAATCACCCAGGAGTGGGAGGGTGGTTTCTTGTTGTGCGCGTCGGTGTCATCTCAGTGCATGAGATGGTTAAAAACAAAGCACATATAAGGGAGATTATGGGGGCAGGTGGACTAGCTGGAAGAATGCCATTTTTCCTAGTCCTTGAGCTACTGAGTACCATTATTTATTATCTGTATCACAGCAATACCCAGCTAAGATCAGGCCTCCATTGTGCTAGGTACTATGCAAACACATAGTCAGAATCCCTGCTCCAAAGAGTTTACAATCTATATAGGCCAGGGGAGCAAAAGAGGAGACAAAGCATTAGTATCCCCATTTTACAGACAAGGAGCTGAGGCTCACAGAGATTAGAAAATTCATCCAAGGACACATAGAGAATCTGTGGGCAAGCCAGAAATTGAACTCACCGTCTTCTGAGGTATATGAAATCCTGGCAGGAATGAGCTCGTGAAGCACTGAACCAAAATCTGGGATTTCTGGGACCAACAAAGAGGACAATTCTCTGACCTCTTCAATTCTCCTCCTCCAAAATAAGTTTCTTTTTTTTTTTTTTGCTGTTTGGCGACAACGATAGGAATGGCCATTGGGCCAGATCTTGACCTAGCATAGATCAGCGTCGCTCCCCTGAAATCAACGGAGCTGCCTATGTGTACAGCAACTGGGGATCTGGCCCTGTATATTTGTAAAGTTTTTCTCTGTACATTAGTCCCCTCCCTGCCATGTTTCCCCACTTGCCATGGTTTGTGCTCCATTCCCATTTATCTTTATTAGTCTCCATTGTCTTCTCCTCAGCCGCAGGATTGACAAACGCTTTAGAGGGGCCTTATTCCAATAGATGGAGCAGCTCCCCCTGCACCCTTCTTATGGTTCGGTGTATATCCCATACTGCCCCGATCACACTGCCCTGGAGCAGCAGATACCGAGTGGCTGATTTCAGGTGCCACTGACACATTCTGTGAGGGACCTATAGATTTCCTCAGGCAAAGTAAACCCTGCAGAGACATCCGATGAAGTGGGTTCTAACCCACGAAAGCTTATGCTGAAATACATTTGTTAGTCTCTAAGGTGCTACAAGTTTTTCTTTCTTATTTTCGTTTTCCTGCAGAGACAGAGAGCTCTCCAGGAAAGTCATGCAGTGAAATTACGAAACTGACCTTGCTGTGCAATGAGGAGTTTTTCCTCATTTATAAGAAACTGGGATGTCTTGAATTTGGGGTGTTAAACCTCTATAACTCCCAGAACCTGTGACTAGCCCTTCCACATCTTCTGCCCGTTTTAAAGGGTTTCAGAAACAGCGTGGTGGCTCTCAGCCCCTTCTCTTTATGGCATTGTAGGGCAGCAGAATGGTTGTGATGACTTATCCTGGTTAGCACAAATCCTTTTATTTCCTCTCTCCCTGGAATCAGCTCCAGCCACTCAAGGGTGGGCTGATTTCTCTAAAGAAAGGGAAAATAGCTTTCTAGATTCTGTTGCCACTGCTTGAGTCCCTCCTCTAAATGCACCCCTTCCCAAAGGCATGTAGACGCTAGTCCTATCCAAAGGGAACTATTAAGTCACCTGGTTAGTTAAAGACATAGGCACAAAGTATAAAATACCTACACAAATTACACAACTCACAAGATGTGTGCTGAGTTTCACCATTCACTCCATTCCTCACTGCATTCACCCTGCCCCCATAAGTTCTTTGTAAACCCTCTATTTGGATGGTAAGCTCTTTGAGGCAGGTACCGTGTTTTAAACATACCTGCTATTTACAAAGTTGATGCTCTGCAATTAAATATTATTATTAATAATAATACATATTTTGTAAACCTCTAGAGTTTGAGATCCTCAGATGAAAGGTGCTGTGAGAGTATTAGTGTTAGTATAAGTAATAGAGTTCCATCCAGGACGTTATATAATAATCCTGCATCGGCTGAGGGGGGATTAGAAAACATGAATCAGATTCTCCAAAACTAGTGGTACACTTTCATGCCCAGAAATCATAGAGTCATAGACATGCAGGGCTGCAAGGGACCTTAAGGAGTCATCTAGCCCAGTGGTTCTCAACCAAGGGTACATGTACCACTGGGAGCACGCAGGGGTCTTCCAGAGGGTACATCAGCTCATCTAGATATTTTCCTGGCTTTACAACAGGCTACATAAAAAGCACTAGCAAAGTCACTACCAACTAATATTTCATACAGACAATGATTTGTTTATACTGTTCTATATATTATACACTGACATGTAAGTAGAATATTTATATATCACTTGATTTATTTTATAATTATATGGTAAAAATTAGAGTGAATTTTCAGTAATGGCATGCTGTGACACCTTTGTATTTTTATGTCTGATTTTGTAAGCAAGTCATTTTTAAGTGAGGTGAAACTTGGGAGTACGCAAGACAAATCAGACTCCTGAAGTGGGTACAGTCGTCTGGAAAGGTTGAGAGCCACTAATCTAGTCCATTCCCCATGCTGAGGCACGACCAAGTAAAACTAGACTGGTGTTTATCTAATGTGTTCTCAAAAAGATCCAATGATGGGGATTCCACACCCTCCCTAGGTAACCTGTTCTAGTGGTCAACTACCCTTACAGTTAGAAACCAACCTAAATCTCCCTTGTTGCAAATTAAGCCGATGTACTAGCAGCAAAAGCAACCATGTGTCAGTCCAGGTCCAGTGTATTCATATACAAATAGTGAGGTGTTTTTTTAAAAATCATACGGATTTTGGAAAGTTATGGAGCAGCATGTAGGAGAATCAGATCAGGTTCCTCCTGGAAGGATTTTGTTAAACCATTGAAATCCCAGATTTGTCTGGAAATTTGATGATCCAAGGGAACTGGAGTTTAAATTGAAATAAACAACACTCAGTTTACCAGTTCACTATCATCAGGGCAAGTTTATAAAAGCAGAGGGACAGAAGCATGGTAATAACTAATTTCAAGCTAGAAAATGTTAGTCGCAGTACTGCATGACACAGCGGGGGGAAAAGCCCAAAACACTAAAACACACCAAAATGTGGAATTGCTTATGTCTATTTTTAGAAGGAGACATCATACTATGAGCTAGAGGAGAAATTCCTTGGGTAGTCCTGCCAAGCTCAGTGACTGGGTCTCTGTCACTCAGAACTATGGGTAAAATGTCCAAAATCATCTTAGTGATTTAGGAGCTCAAATCTCATTTTCAAAAGTGATTTCAGCTCATGGGTGCATAAGTCTCCCTGAAAGTCAGTGGGACGTGGGCTCCTAAGTCGTGATCCAAGCTTTGAAATCCTTAGATGGAAGGTGCTCTCCCCATTGGCTTTCAAGCAGAAGTGAGGGGCAGAGGTGGGGCAGAAGCATCATTTCATTAAAAAAAAAGTGTTAGGGTTTTGTTTCCACTTCAGTAGATTTTGCCAGATAACAGCAAAACAAGCCCAGTCTCCTCTGCTATTTTCCAACCACGGTGCAGAGAGGAGGGAGCTGGAAAGAAACCCAGTTGAGACATGAGCAGGGGAGGAAGGTGAGACATGTTTGTGCCAGGCAAATGGAACAAGATTAAAAATCCCTTTAAAAAGGAGGATGCCTCTGGGTTACTGCTGGATGAGGCAGCACAAGTCACGGAGAAACAGTGTCCCTCTTACAAGAGTGGATGGGGTCTGTATTGATCACCTGAGTGTCGATCTGTTTCCTTGAAAGGTTACTGGAAAGTAAAACTATCTGAAGGGTAGAACAAATGCCATCTTCAGAGACCCACCAGTGTCTGGGATGGCTATGGGGCTGAGCCGTTTCTCCCCCCTTCTACGTCAATGCATGGAACCAATGTGGTGGTGGAGGAGGAGACGGTGCTATTTTTATGCCTGGTGGAAATATCGATGTACACGTGGACTGAGAACTCCTTATCCCACCAGATTAGCTTGAATATGGGAGGCTTTGGGTACAGTTTCATTCTGGTTACCCAGAACCTGAAATGGTTTAAGACACTGTCTACAGGTGTCCCATGACACCTGTCCCTAACCCAGGTAAACTGATGGAATCAGAGCATTTTTCAGATCAGTGATCACCCTTATTCCAATAAGGTAGCATGAATGCATATAACTCACTTACCTTTAGCGACATTCCCATTGAAGGCTCCACTAGATCTACAGCATGTCTGCCAGGCTCCCACAGCAGCTCCATTCCAATCCAGCACACTCTAGTCCCCTGTGTCCCAGAAACTTAGCCAGAAACAGGTTGGCGAGCTGCAGTGATGCTGCTCACAAATCAGGGAATTTTCACATCCAGCTCCAGCAAAAGAACGCTCCCAGGTAGATCTTTTAATCAGCTCCTTAAGGAACAGCCAATAATCCTCTCAGAAGCAGATGAAATGCAGCTGTGGTCAGGTGAAATATCTGAGGCTGAGCTAACAGGTGGTTTCCTTTCTTGTAAACATATTTTGATTCCTGTTTGACTGCAGGGTTGACTGCTGGTTTTTTCTCCCCTTTATTGTTATATTTTCCTGTGCAACAAAACTTAGCCAGGATTTATTATTTATATGTTGGTCCATGCTAAGAGAAGAAGATTTGCCATTTCTATAAGTATCTTCCATCCTGAAGAAACTTAAAAGTACTTAAAAAAACTAAAACACCACGTGAAATGCAGCCATCTCTGGGATGGAAACAATATAACACAAAGCACTATGTGGTCAAGCAGTGTTTTGGCCAAGAACACTAAGACAAAAATCCTGTCCTTAGGCAAAGCCCCATGGGATCATTCATATCCGTGCAGATCAGATAAGACCTAAGCTTTTTGAGGTCTCACCTGAAAGAGACAGAGAGTAAACTGCCTGGCACTCAATATATCTATCTGAGAAGGCTGAAGAGCTGAGTCAGCCCTGTTGGGCTTTGGAGAAAGGCACATGAACCACCAATGGCTGGAAGTTAAAGCCAGACAAGTACAAATTAGAAATTCAAATGAGAAAAAAGGCACAAGTTTTAGCAGTGAGGATGGTTTCCAATTGGAAGGTCTTTCAAATAGGATGTTTATGCCACTAAAGCTCAATCCTCCAGAACCAGCTCGTGAGCTTTTAGGATGGGTGGTCTCCTGTCCATTGGCAGTCACTCCACCTGGGTCACCCGTCTGGCCTTTGCAGCAAAACCTGCTCGCAAGATCTAGAGACCCCACTGTGTCAGGGACACTGCCCAAAAGAGCAACAGCCACACTGTAGCTCATGCAGCCAAAACAGTGAAGGAATGAGTGAGTACAGCTGGGAGCGGATATTAGTTACCCTGCTCAGCGCCAAACTGGCTTCAAATTCCCACAGCAAGTCTGGAGTCGCTGGTAAGTGTTTGACATGATTAATAGATTAATAGAATCTAAGGCCAGAATCATAGACTTGTAGGACTAGGAGGGACCATTAGATCATCTAGTCTGACCATTTGTATAACGGGTCCTTACATTTCACCTAGTTATCCCTGTATAAAAAGTACCTTCCAGAAAGGCATCCGGGCTTGATTTGAAGACCTCAGAAGATGGACAATCCACCACTTCCCTTGGTAGTTTGTTCCAATGGTTCATCACACTCACTGTTAAAAATCTGAGCCTTATTTCTCATTTTAATTTGTCTGGCTTTAACTTCCAGCCATTGGGGCTCGTTACGCCTTTCTCTGCTAGAGTGAAGAGCCCTTCGATACCTGCTATTTTCTTCTTTTCAAAGTACTTATACACCATAATTAAGTTACCTCTCAATACTCTTTTGGATAAGCTAAAGACAATGTGCTCTTTACGGCTCTCACTACGAGGCTTTTTTGCCAGCCCTCAAATAATTTTTGTATTTCTTTGCATTGCCTTGGGAGCTCATGCTGATTTACTTGTCCACTGTGACCCCTAAATCCTTTTCAAAGTCATTACTTTCCAGAATACAGTCCCCCATTCCTTGTTCCTAGATGTACAACTTTGTATGAAAACAGATTTTGTTTGAATGGGACCAACTTCCCAAGCAATCCAGACTACTTTGTCTGATTGCCCTGCCCTCATCATTATTTATCATGCTGCTAATCATTGTGACATTTGCACATTTTACTCGCTGTGATTTTATATTTACTTCCAGATCACTGGTGAAAATGTTGAACAACACTGGGCCTAACACCAGTCCCTGGAGAACCCAACTGGAAACACCCCCATTGGACGATCATCCCTCACTGACGACTACTTGTTGCAATCTGTCAGTGATCTAGCTCTCAATCCATTTAACATATGCTTTATTGATGTTGTATTGTGCTAGTTTTTTAATCAGAATGTTGGGTGGTACCAGCCCAAGCACCTTACAAACGTCTACTTTTATCAACCAAATTTGTACTCTCATCAAAGAGGAGACAAGACCTATTTTCCATAAAACCATGTTGACTGGCATTAATTATATCCCTATCCTTAATTCCTTATTAATTGAATTCTTTATTCGCTTTTTCGCTATTGCCCAAGGTTGATGTCAGGCTAACAGGCCTACAATTACCTGTCTTATACCTCTTGTCCCTTTTAAATATTGGCACAATGTTAGAACTCTTCCGGCCTTCTGCAATTTTCCCAATAGTCCAAGATTGATTAACAGTTAATATCAGTGGGCCAGTGATCTCCTCAGCCAGTTCATTTAAAACTCTTGGATGAACATTATCTGGGCCAGATCACAGAGGAGCATCCAAGTCCTGGCTTGGATGGGTGATTATTACTAAGGAGGAGTGTAACAGAAAGGCCTCATCTCTCCACTTCTCACATTAACTCCTGCCTGTCTGTCAAGCTGGTGACACACTCATTACAAAACCGGGCCTTTCTTGGGAGGCTTTTTGCTTGCATAGCAGCCGATGAGGTCAATAACTCGGCTAACAAGTTTACAAAAGGCAAGTGAGTCACCACTGAGCAATGTGACGTTACAGCAGGGTAAGAGGTGCTCTGCACCATTTTGGTGTGCACTAGGTCAGTTTCTCACTCAAATACTAAATACTTCAGTGATAAGCCGGTCTAAAACTGATTGATTTGGATACACTTATGTTTGCTATCAGGAAACATCTCCTAGTCATGAGATGGCCTAAGGGAAGTGCTGGAAGCCCCATTACTTGAATCAGTTAAAATTAAACTGGGCAAAAACCAGGAGAATATACCACAGGGAACAATCCTGCATTGGCTGGGTGGTGAATGGAGTAGAGAAACTCACAAATTATGTACGTCTCTAACTGCTACAAAGTGAAAACTTCAAATTCTTATTTGGTTCTAAATGAACTCGTTGAGGCTCTTTTTTGTGTTTTAAAAGGTCAACTCAGCCTCCCATTTAACATCTGCCATTAAAAATACAGCTGCACTCTGCCAAGTGGACATTAAGTATCTGCACTTTCCAATCAGGTGTGCAGGTCTAAAAGAATCTCCAAAACTGCAGGTGCAAAACAAAATGCTGGTTCTCAAATCCAAGCCTTTTAAAATTGTCCACCAGGGCTTCCCTCTCCATGACCTTCCAAATGTATCCTCATACTCCATCTTTCCCTCCCCTATGATGACTGTTCAAATCACTCCTCTCAAGGGTAGTTGGAAGCTCATGAAGGAAGATATTGTGCCTCCCGAAAGGACTCAGCAGGCCATGCTACAGCCATTTGTATTGGGCAAAGGCTTATGCAGAGAAATGCATGTTGCATTTGCCCTCAGGGAGGTAAGATTCAGTCTCCGCTTGATTTGCAAGGGAAGGGAATTCCACAGCGGAGCTGCTGATGCTTAGACCATGCAGCCTCCAGCTTCAGAGCATTTAATCCCAGGATCTATTGAGCTCCACATCCCCACTGATCACAGCTGCTACAGCGTATTGCAGCGCAAGAGGTAATCTCCAAAGTAGCCATTGCTGGGCACTTGAAAGTGTGACCAATGGTTTTCTATGGATCCAGCATTCATAGCTGGGTAGGACATTGATGAAAGGCAACGGAACCTTTGCAGCTAGTCAGTTTCTGTGTGGGACAGAAAGTGGAGATGCAGATTCAGGTGTTTGTTTTCTTAGTTCATTTTGCTTATTACAAAATGTAAAAAGTCTTGACTTCCTCAGGCAGAGAAGGTCACAACCTGCACAGAGGCAACTCTCTGTCATAAATATACCGCCTAAACCACAACTGCCCTGTCTAGGGTTGCCAACTTTATAATTGCAGAAAACCGAACACCCTTGCCCCGCCCCTTGTCCGACGCACCCCCCCCCCTCCATCGCTTGCTCTCCCCCACCCTCACTCACTTTCACTGAGCTGGGGCAGGGGGTTGTGTTGCAGGAGGGGGTGAGGGCTCCAGGGTGGGGCCAGAAATGAGGGGTTCAGGTGTGGGAGAGGGTTCCAGGCTGGGCCGGGGTTAGGGTGCAGAAGAGGGTGAGAGTTCCAGCTGGGGGGGGTTCAGGCTCAGGGATGGGGCTGAGGATGAGAGGTTTGGGGCACAGGAGGGGGCTCTGGGCTGGAGCTGAGGGGTTCAGAGTGTGGGAGGGGGTGCAGGCTCCAGGAAGGAGTTTGGGTGCAGGAGGGGACTCAGGGATGGGGCAGGGCATTGGGGGTGGGAAGGGGTGTGGGGTGTGGGAGAGGGTTCCGGGCTGGGCCGGGGGGTTAGGGTGCAGGAGAGGGTGAGAGTTCCAGCTGGGGGGGGTTCAGGCTCAGGGATGGGGCTGAGGATGAGAGGTTTGGGGCACAGGAGGGGGCTCTGGGCTGGAGCTGAGGGGTTCAGAGTGCGGGAGGGGTGCAGGCTCCAGGAAGGAGTTTGGGTGCAGGAGGGGTCTCAGGGACGGGGCAGGGCATTGGGGGTGGGAAGGGGGGTGGGGTGTGGACTCCAGGGAGAGGGTTCTGACCTAGGGCAGGAGGTTGGGGTGCGGGAGGGGACTCAGGGACGGGGCAGGGCATTGGGGGTGGGAAGGGGGGTGGGGTGTGGACTCCAGGGAGAGGGTTCTGACCTAGGGCAGGAGGTTGGGGTGCAGGAGGGGACTCAGGGACGGGGCAGGGCATTGGGGGTGGGAAGGGGTGTGGGGTGTGGACTCCAGGGAGAGGGTTCTGACCTAGGGCAGGAGTTTGGGTGCGGGAGGGGACTCAGGGACGGGGCAGGGCATTGGGGGTGGGAAGGGGGGTGGGGTGTGGACTCCAGGGAGAGGGTTCTGACCTAGGGCAGGAGGTTGGGGTGCGGGAGGGGACTCAGGGACGGGGCAGGGCATTGGGGGTGGGAAGGGGGGTGGGGTGTGGACTCCAGGGAGAGGGTTCTGACCTAGGGCAGGAGTTTGGGTGCGGGAGGGGACTCAGGGACGGGGCAGGGCATTGGGGGTGGGAAGGGGGGTGGGGTGTGGACTCCAGGGAGAGGGTTCTGACCTAGGGCAGGAGGTTGGGGTGCGGGAGGGGACTCAGGGACGGGGCAGGGCATTGGGGGTGGGAAGGGGGGTGGGGTGTGGACTCCAGGGAGAGGGTTCTGACCTAGGGCAGGAGGTTGGGGTGCGGGAGGGAGTTCGGGCTCTAGCTGAGTGGCGCTTACCTCTTGTGGCTCCCAGGCCGTGGTGCAGCAGGGCTAAGGCCGGCTCCCTGCCCGCCCTGGCTTCGTGCAGCTACCGGAAGCAGCCGGCATGTCCGGCTCCTAGGCACAGGGACAGCCAGGCGGGTCTGTGTGGTGCACGCTGCCTGCACCTGCAGGCGCCACCCCTGAAGCTCCCATTGGCCATGGTTCCCAGTCAATGGGAGCTGCGGAGCCAGCGCTAGGGTAGGGGCAGTGCGCGGAGCTTCCCTCATTGCCCCTGAGCCTAGGGGCTGCAGGGACATGGCCACTTCCGGGAGACACGCGGAGCCAGAGAGCCTTCCTTAGACCCACTGCACTGCCGACCAGACTTTTAATGGCCCAGTCAGTGGTGCTGACCGGAATCACCAGGGTCCCTTTTTGACCGGGCGTCCCAGTCAAAAACCAGACGCCTGGCAACCCTAGCCCTGGCTCAAGAATCAACAGCCTGGGGCCTCTCCCTCTCATGGAGCTCCTGGAATCTCTCTGTAATCTAACTACTTAAACACCCTTCAGTCTCCCCGTTTTCCCTTGGCCTCCTGCACTTTACACCTGGGAATCTCCTGACCATAAGAACTGCTCACTCGGGATCACATGGTCTCCAAAGGCGGCCTGAACATTGTCTCTTTCTGCAGCTGTTTTGCCATACACAGAAACCTCAGCAAGGTGTTTACTGCCCAGCTAGCAAGTGCTTTCACCCACCTCTGCTTAATGGCTGCGTGGGTGCAGCTTCTGCATGGGTACTTTTAGGACTTGTTTACACTTGAAATGCTACAGCGGTGCCACAGAATAGCCAGAGAGACCAATGGGGTTCTCCCATTGGTGTAGGTAATCCACCTCCCCAGAGGCAGTGGCTAAATTGATGGGCTCTGAGATCCTCTCCCCTTTCTGGGTTCAGAGCCTGGGCTCCAGCCCGAGCGGAAGTCTATACAGCAATGAACAGCCACGCGAGCCTGAGTCGGCTAGCATGGGCCAGCTGCAGGTGTCTAGTTGTTGTGTAGACAGACCCTGAAACTCAGTGTCATGGATGTTTTTTGCAGTGTAGACGTACCCGTGGCTCCGACAGGCCTGATGCCTCTGGGAGCATCATGCCACTCCCTCTGCTAGGTGCAGCATACAACACAGATCTGCTGCCTGGCGCAGATGACAGTGCAGAGCTGTGGGTCTGGTGCCATGGTTTGTTCTAACTTTCCCAGATCCTTGTGCACTGGGAACAAAAGCACCTAGCTCATACATGGCCCCTGGCAGGGATGGAAGAGGGAGAGGCTATGGATGTGTGAAATAGCTGACGCTGTTACCTAAGGGTGCGGGAGGGGGCTGGAGAGTTGAAAGGGGTCTGAGTGCTGAGCAGGACAGAGAGCTGCAGGGTAGCAGCAGTCTGGTTTCTGTGATACTAGGAGCATGTGAAGTTAGAATAAAATAATTTTTTGGTTGAACACAAGCTCTCCTTGTAAAGAACAATACCCCATACGCCCTGCCCTCCCCTTGTATCCCCATAACAGGGCTGAGTGTCATCTAGCTTTTAAAAAACAAAAACAAAAACATGGAGATATGCCAATCTCCTAGAACTGGAAGGACCTTGAAAGGTCATTGAGTCCAGTCCCCTGCCTTCACTAGCAGGACCAAGTACTGTCCCCTGACAGATTTTTGCCCCAGTTGCCTAAGTGGCTCCCTCAAGGATTGAACTCACAATCCTGGGTTTAGCAGGCCAATGCTCAAACCACTGAGCTATCCCTCCCCACTTTACATGGCCTAACAGATCCATCAATAATGAGGGATGGGTGAATCAGTACAGCATGGCCTTCTTCAACTCCTGCCCTCCAACTGTTGTGTGTTGCTACTGTGTCCCACACCAGGGATGGCTGCATTTCAGTGCTGATGGAAGAAATGACAGTTTGGGAGGGGAGTCATTCTAGAAATAAGATGATCACATTATCCTCAAGCTGAACTGGCAATGGATCCTTCCTGGTGTTCAGCAGGTGAACCTTTTTTCCTTTGTCACACAGCGCTGCTCTGCCCTGCCCACTTTGGATGGTGTCTACAGGCTGAAGGATCCGAACACCAGAAATGTTGCTTTTGTGAAATTTCCTGTCGCTGTGCAGACCAGAGAGGTGGGAATGACTCCATGAAGTTGGGAAAGGATCAGCAGGAGGTTCAACGCCAGTTGGCAACGTGCCCTGAGTGCTGGGTGAGTGTGAAGTTCCCTAGTTCCATTGAGTGTGCAGTTTGGATGTGTGTAAGGACACAAGTGGAGCAGTGAGCTGGATGTGGGGATGCTGGACATGTTCCTACAGATCTTGGCTAATCTATTTCATAGCAACTAAGGCACTGAGTTATGGAGCTCACCTTCTCCGCCTCCCAAACGTAGGGCCTGCTAATGTCCTGTTGATTTTCTCTCCCTGGTGTGTCCCTTTCTCAGTGAGCAGCAGAATTCTTGCATTTAGGGGCTGGAGGAAGAATTAACTCTACACGGTTAATTCATTCTGGACCAGGGACATGAACTGCAGGCATACGTTGTTGTGTGGGTCACATTCATGGCAGGGAAAAGGCGCAACAGGGGCTGATGAATTAATGCTGTCTCCTCCCACCTCAGGAGGAGATGTGGGTTTGCATCTGGATTGTTCCAGAGGAAACTGACTTTTGTCTTGGAGGCTTGTCTTCGGTTTAAAACAACCACACACAACTCAGCATGACTTGGAGTGTCCCGAGACTGACATACTGGGGTACGGGGCTCTGGAGGACAGCACTGAGGTGCATGGGCCAGTGCCTGCCCACACGGAGTAGTGTTACACGTCTCGTGACCACTCTTCTTCATGGAGTTCACAATATCCAGGGGCAATAGCAGAATGGTATTTGACCAGAAGCTTGGGCCTCACACATGTTAGCTGATGCCCCTCAATGCTGACCATCAGCACCCTGCTTAGTCCCGTCTGGTCCCCCTCTCACCTCTGTCCCTGCACCTCAGTCCTGACTTGCAGCAAACCCTACTGTTAGACCAGAGCCTTGGCTGTGCAGCTTGGTTGATCCACCTCAACGTTGACCTCCAGCTCCCCACTCCCCTGCTAACCTGTTCTGCCCCCAAGCTGCTCCTCCCCAGAGCGAGCTTGGTGAGTTCCTGCCCTTCGTTTGCACAGCAGAGTAATGTGGCACCAGTAAGAGGAGCAGCAAGCTGACATTCAGAATGTGATACCCGGCTCCAAAACAGCCCTGTGGAGGGCAAGGCCTGCGTGTGATTCATAGTGATTTGCATTGTGTTATTGACTTTTCTTTCAGCCACTGGGATGGTTGAATCACACCAGATAATGATGAGGGCCGTTTTTCCACAAAGAGCAGTGGAGCCTTCCCAGAGATAGGCTCTCCCCTCTTCTTTAACCTCCTCCTTGATTAGCAAGACACGGTTAATCGGGCAGCATCTCCCAGAGGAGCACACCTCCTGTGCTGAACGGATCACCAGGGATGTACTGAATGTGGTCATAGAGCAGGGGGAAAAGTGTCTCCTGAGCAGTCTGAGCTGAGCTGGTTAAATTCATTCCAGGCTACCAGTTGGGGGTTAGACTAGATGACCCTTGCCATCCCTTCTAGCCCTATGGTTCTCTGATTCCCTCCTCCCATATGCAATCGGATGTCACATCCTCTCCCTTCTTGTAAATCACAGGTTCTTAACCTGGGGTCACAGACAGATTTCAAAGAGTTGTGTCTACCCAGGCTTTCTACAGGACTAGACATTTTTGTGTCATGGTATCACACTATGGAAAAGGTTAAGAACTGAGGCTGTAAGCTGGGAGGGGACACTTCCTCTCCTCTGGGGGTGAACCGGTGTTACTTGCTATTTGGGGGCCAGAGGCTGGAATGGATTGAAGCCCTTCTTGGAATCACCGGTCTGACTATATAGATGATACCACAACCAAAGTTCAAACAGGGCTGGAAGTTAGCAGCTCTATCAGATAAGCCTAAGGGAGCGTCTGTTTGGCTGAGGTGGTGGGAGTTGTACTAAGCGTGTGTCCCATGGGAATCTGTTCTCCTTTCTGGAAGTTCTGGCTCCTGGAGGATGTACTTTGGTGGGGGAGGCTGGCTGCTGGCAGATCAGTGCTGAGGTGTCTCTGCCTGGGTACCCACAGCGCTGACTTAGGCTCAGACGCCAACTCAGCTCTAAGCGCATGGGTGGAATGAGAATATTTCTGTGCAGCTGCTGCATGGCTGTGGTGTGACAGGAGACTGGCCGAGCCTGGCTTGTTTAGCCTAGCAAACAGAAGGCTGAGATGAGATCTGATTACAGTGGACAAAAAGCTGAATATGAGTCAACAGTGTGCCCTTGTTGCCAAGAAGGCTAATGGCATTTTGGGTTGTACAAGTAGGGGCATTTCCAGCAGATCGAGGGACGTGATTATTCCCCTCTATTCGGCACTGGTGAGGCCTCATTTGGAGTACTGTGTCCAGTTTTGGGCCCCACACTACAAGAAGGATGTGGATAAATTGGAACGAGTCCAGTGGAGGGCAACAAAAATGATTAGGGTGCTGGAGCACATGACTTATGGGGAGAGGCTGAGGGAACTGGGATTGTTTAGCCTGCAGAAGAGAGGAATGAGAGGGGATTTGATAGCTGCTTTCAACTACCCGAAAGGGGGTTCCAAAGAGGATGGATCCAGACTGTTCTCAGTGGTAACAGATGACAGAACAAGGAGTAATGGTCTCAAATTGCAGAGGGGGAGGTTTAGGTTGGATATTAGGAAAAACTTTTTCACTAGTAGGGTGGTGAAGCACTGGAATGGGTTACCTAGGGAGGTGGTGGAATCTCCATCCTTAGAGGTTTCTAAGGTCAGGCTTGACAAAGCCCTGGCTGGGATGATTTAGTTGGGGTTGGTCCTGCTTTGAGCAGGGGGTTGGACTAGATGACCTCCTGAGGTCCCTTCCAACCCTGAGATTCTATGATTCTGTGATTGCTCTCTATAAATACATCTGGGGGTAAATACCAAGGAGGGTGAAGAGCTATTTAAGCTAAAGGACAATGTTGGCACAAGTTCAAATAGCCATGAATGAATTCAGACTGGAAATTAGAAGGAGGTGTCTAACCACCAGAGGGGTGAGGTTCTGGAGCAGCCTCCCAATCAGAGCTGTGGGGCAAAGCACTTAATTCATTTTAAGAGAGAGCTAGACAGATTGGTGAGTGCTACTGTATGACAGGCTTGGTTGTGATGGTAGGGGACAGGGCTCAGAAGCCCTGGGGCTCACTTTGATTTATCTCTTGTGATCCCCAGGGCTCAGAAGCCCTGGGGCTCACTTTGATTTATCTCTTGTGATCCCAACGCTCATGCTTCAGGGCTTCAGATGGCTACCGCCAAGGGTCAGGAAGGGATTTGTCTAGTGTATTTTGGGACTTTTTAAAAAAATATCTGTCCTCTGAAGCATCAGGGCTGCCATGGCCAACGACGGGACAGTGGATGGAGAGAGCCAGGGCTCTGAGGTGGCACTGGGCATTCTCTCTCTCAGGCGCTTGGCTGGCTGGTTCTTGTTCACGTGCTCATGGTCTCACTGATCGCCGCATGTGGGGTTGGGAAGGAATTTCCTTCTAGGTCAGATTGGTAATGACCTGGGGAGTGAGGGTTCACCTTCCTCTGCAGCATGTGGGTCACTTACCAGGATTATCTGGGTCTATCTCACTTCATCATTTCCCTTCCGTTGCAGGTGCACAGGCACTGGTGGACCTCAGTCCCTTCTGTTCTCTGCCTGGGTCACATAACAGTCCAGTCTCCTGTATGCTGTCGCACTTCAGTCTAATTTCGGTGGCGGGGCCGGGGCATAGTGTGCAGGGGCTGGGTGGTGTTGATGGCATGTGATATACAAGAGGTCAGACTAGGGTGACCAGATGTCCCGATTTTATAGGGACAGTCCCGATTTTTGGGTCTTTTTCTTCTATAGGCTCCTATTACCCCCCCACCCACTGTCCCGATTTTTCACACTTGCTGTCTGGTCACCCTAGGTCAGACTGATCTGGCTGTAAACTCTATGCCACTTGCTCTCAGGGAACTCTTTCTCCTAGGGGTGGGGGAGGGAAAACTAGAGACAGGTGTTGATTAGGTTCTTCCTAGTCACAAGCACTTTTTGGGTGACCATGTTGTTCCACACGTAGGTGCCTGTGATCATAACAGGCTCCTCTGAGTGACAGGCTCCACGAAGTTGGGGGTGGGGTTAACTGCAGCTGCACATAAACAAGGGACTGCTAATTAGAGCAGGAAATACAAATAAAAAAGGCATTTCCTCTGTCTCTCATGTACACACAGCTACAGGAAGCTGCATGCCAGTGGGTCGGGAAATGTAGGTTACAAATGTCAAGGTAGTGGTTTTCTTGCATGCAGTTCCTGGTAGCAGTGTCTGTGGTTGCTCTCAGGTTTGTCAGCTGGGTGTCATTCTCCCAAGGGTCACCCAGGGAAGGCCTCTCCCTCGGAGTGTGTAGAGAAGCCAAGCCTCTGTTGTCGCCAGCTGGAGAGGTCATTCTGCTATGCAGCCCACGAAGGCTTGTCATGACTCCGCTCTGTGATCTGGTTGGTCCAAGTCAACGTTCTAGGGTCATTCATGCTGTTACAGCAACAGGGGTGAATGTCATGCGCATAGTTGAAAGCCCTCAGGATGAAACACTCAATGGGAAGAGTTAGGCCTGGTCTACACTAAAAAGAGACAGTCACCCAGTGATTCCTGCCTAATAAGATTTTGTTGAGCTAGAACAGAACTTTTAGAAAGACACCCAATTTTAATGTAAAGACTTCCAATGAGGGCAAATCCACCACATCCCTAGATAAGTTGTTCAAGTAGTTAATTACCTTCACTGGTGCTTATTTCCATTTTGAATTTGTCTAGTTTCAAATTTCTGTTATTGTATCTTGTAATGCCTTGGCCAGCTAGATTAAAAGACCCTCTGCTACCTTGATCCAGGTAGACTGTAATCATCTCTTATCCTTCTGTTCCGTGGAACAACACTGTCACCCAAAAAGTGTTTGTGACTAGGAAGAAGCTGATCAACACCTGTGTCTAGTTTTCCCTCCCCCACTCCTGAGGAGAGAGAGTTCTCTGAGAGAAACCAGAAGGCACTAGTAAATCATCTAATCTGACCTTTTGTATATCACACGCCACCAACACCACCCAACACTGCACACTAAATCCCACGACCGAAATTAGACTGAAGCGCTACATCAGACAGAAGACTGGGACTATTAAGTGCCACAAGCAGAGAATAGGAGGGAATGACAGGCCCCAGAGCCAGATGCAACTGCAATGGCAGGGAAATGAGGAAATGAGATAGAGCCAGATAATCCTGGCAAGCGACCCAGAAGGTTATTCCCCTTCCCCCGAGGTCACTGCCAATCTGACCTGGGAGGGGGATTCCTTCCCAACACCACACAGGGCAATCAGTCAGACCCTGAGCAAGAACCAGCTAGCCAAGCAGCTGAGAGAGAGAACACTCTGTGCCGCTTCAAAGTGCTGGTCCTCCCCACCCAATGTCCCATCTTGATGACCTCTCGATGGCCTCTCAAGGTCCCTTCCAGCCCTAGAATCTATGAATCTATGAATCTTCTTTTTATTATTAAATGTTTAGTCAGTTTACTAAGGATTGGCCGACAGCATATTTGGGTAAAATCTGAGATTCATATTGCCCTGGGGATATGTGCCAGATCCTTTGGGATTAGAAAGAACCTGACATATGGTGAAATTGGTTTTCAGTAACCTCTCCCTATATTAGATTGGGTTACCTGGATGGGAGCCAAGGGCTGGGATGCCAATGGGACTATGTTTGTCTTCTGGATAACCAGTGTGATACTGCAGCAGCTTTTTGGTTACTGGTTTGGTGAATCTAATTAGAGAGTAAACCACCAGCTCTGTGGAGTGTCTGCCGTATTTCTTGCAGTCCGCCCTAAGTGTGGCATTTAATAGTGTGGTCTATTCCAGGCACCTGGTCACAACATCCAAGAATTGCATTAGCCCTCTTAGCCACAGCATCAGACTGGGCACTCATACTCAGTCGGTTATCTACCATGACCCCTAAATAGTTTTCTGGCTCACTGTTTTCCAGGATACAGTTGTCCATCCTACAAGTATGCCCTACACCTTTTGTTCCTAGATATATGATCTTGTATTTAGCTGTATTAAAACATGTTGGTTTGCAATGAGCTTACCAAACAATAGAGACAGCTCTGTATAAGAGACTGGTCTTTATCATTATTTACCAGCTACCAATCTGAAGGCCACCTGCAAAGTTTACGATCAAGCAATGATTTCATATTTTCTTCCAGATCACTGGCAAAGATATTAAATAGCATGAGACTGAGAACCCAGCTCTATGGGACCCCATTAGAAACACCACCATTTAATGATGATTCCACATTAACAGTTACCTTCTCAGATCTATCAGCCAGTTTTTAATAGAACTGGTCAGGAATTTTCTGCCTACGTAATTTTCACAGAAAATGTCATTTCCACAAAAATCAAATTTTTTGATAGGAAAATTTCTGATTTTCAGACAGTTTTCAGTTCTTCATTGGGAAAATCAAAATCAAATATTTCATTTTGGGGTGGTTCTACTCAAATTGAAATATTTCAGATTGTAGAACATAAACATTTAGGTTTCAGTTCAGGTCAATATTAAACCGTATCTGCCTATGGTGCCTCATGGGAGTTGTAATCCATATGTCCTCATTCTTCCCTGTGGGCTGAGCTCTTTGGTGATACTACCTTTCCCACAATCCATTGCGGTCCTCCCTCTGACTGAAACGTGGTACATCGGGGGAGTCACATGACTTCAGGGACATCATGGGAGATGCAGTATTGTCAGGGAGCCCAGAATGGCGGGGAAGGGGAGCAGCAAGTAGAACCTGAACTGTAAGGGTATGTCTACACTACGAGACTAGTTCGATTTTTGTGAAACCGAACTTGGTAACCCGATATTGCCAGGTCGATTGTTCGAATCCACATCAGGGATCTTAATTCGAATTTCCGAGTCCACAGTAAGGGGGCAAGCGTCGACATTGCAAGCGGTGCACTGTGGGTAGCTATCCCACAGTTCCCGCAGTCCCCGCTGCCCACTGGAATTCTGGGTGTAGCCCCCAGTGCCTTGTGGGACCGAAATTGTGTCAAGGGTCGTTATACGTAAATTTCGTCACTCGACCCACACTTTCGCCTTCCCTACGTGAAAGCGCTGGCGGGTAATGAATTCGCGCCCTTTTCCTGTGGCTGATAGCTCGTACGCCACAGGACAGAGAGCATGGAGCCCTCCGCGATTATCGCTGATGTTCTGTCCGTTGCCAACTCCTCGCACCTTATAGCGCACCTTTTCCAGACTCAGATGCAGAGAAATCGGGAGAGGAGGCAACGGAAGCTCCGGGAGTACTTGAACTCTCCGAGAGGTCCATGCCCCTCTCAAAGCGCTGGACCCCGGCCCCTAGACATCATGGTGGCAATGGGTCACGTTGATCCTGTGGAACGGCGATTCTGGGCAAGGGAAACAAGCACTGACTGGTGGGACCGCATAGTGGTGCAGGTCTGGGATGAGTCCCAGTGGCTGCGAAACTTTCGGATGCGTAAGGGCACTTTCATGGAACTTTGTGAGTTGCTGTCCCCTGCCCTGAAGCGCCAGGACACCCGGATGCGAGCAGCCCTGACTATCCAGAAGCGAGTGGCCATAGCCCTGTGGAAGCTTGCAACCCCTGACAGCTACCGGTCAGTAGCGAACCAATTTGGAGTGGGCAAGTCTACCGTGGGGGTTACTGTGATGCAGATAGCCCATGCTATCGTTGACCTGCTGCTCCCCAAAGTAGTGACCCTTGGAGACGTGCAGGCGATCATAGATGGCTTCGCAGCGATGGGATTCCCAAACTGCGGTGGGGCCATAGATGGGACACACATCCCTATCCTGGGACCGGAGCACCAGGGCAGCCAGTACATTAACCGAAAGGGCTATTTTTCTATGGTACTGCAAGCATTAGTGGACCACAAAGGACGTTTTACGAACATTAATGTTGGGTGGCCAGGCAAGGTTCATGATGCTCGAGTTTTCAAAAACTCTGGTCTGTTTAGACGGCTGCAACAGGGGGTTTATTTCCCGGACCGCAAAATCACTGTTGGGGATGTGGCGATGCCAACAGTGATCCTAGGGGACCCTGCCTACCCGCTAATGCCATGGCTCATGAAGCCATACACGGGAGCCCTGGACACTGAAAAGGAGCTCTTCAATTACCGCCTGAGCAAGTGCAGAATGGTGGTGGAGTGTGCCTTTGGCCGTCTCAAAGGCAGATGGTGAAGCTTACTGACTCGCTCCGACCTCAGCCCTAAAAATATCCCCATTGTGATTGCAGCGTGCTGTGTGCTCCACAATCTCTGTGAGATCAAGGGGGAGACGTTTATGGTGGGCTGGGAGGTTGAGGCAAATCGCCTGGCAGCAGATTACGCTCAGCCAGACACCAGGGCGATTAGAAGATCACAGCGGGACGCGCTGCGCATCCGGGAAGCTTTGAAAGCTCGCTTCCAAACAGAGCAGGGTAACCAGTGACTGTTACACTTCCGTAAACAGATACTGAACCTTCCCCTGTTTCTTTACACAGGTTCCGTTGACCATCCTCTCCCATTACCAACCCCCTTCCCCCTCCTTCGATCAACGCTTTAAAGGCACAATAAAGGAATATTTTTTTTATTTGGACCGTCTCCTGTACTGGTTTGTCGGTTACGGTTTTAACCGTGTACGCATACCTTGGTTGGGGAGCGGGTGGAGTGTGGGAAAGTACCCTTCAAAGGGGAATGACATGATCCTGCCCACAGAGCAGTCCTAAGTGCTGGACTGCTTGTTTAAAGGGACCATTAACCTCTCCTAATCTCATGTGTGTGTGGTGGGGTCTCTGTGACTTTTTCGTTGTGAATATCGGCTACGGATCCCCCGGTGCATTGATCTATCCAGCAGGCTATTGCCAGCCACTAAAGATCAGCGGCCACCCTCCCCCAGCAGACAGCGAACCACCCAACCACCAACCCCACGTAGAGAACCTTGAAACCTACACACAGAATGACAGGTGTGCTTACTGCATGCAATTTTTACTGTGCCTGTCACTTCATCTGTTACCCTGTCTGCACCCTCGGTTGTGCTTCGGTCCTCTGCACTTACAAACCCCGTTAACCAATAACCAGAGAAACAAACGGTCCCGTTTAAGACACTCTGGGAAACATCAGTGAACCAAAAAACCAGTTTTATTAAACACAACATTAACTTAACATGGAACCTGGGAAGGGAGGTGTTCAGGGGTGCGGCTGGAGGGAGGGGAAGGAAAATTCTAAGGTTTTGGCAATAACAGCCTTCTGCTACTGGAGCAGTCTGCAGGGGTGGAGTAAATATTTCCACGCACCCTGCCTCCCCTTGTCCTAGTGACTTTTGGAGAGTGAACTACTGGACTTTGTGGCGGGGGAGGGCGGTTGGAAAGAACATATAGAGGTGCTCTTTCCTCCTGTCTCCTGTCCTGGAGAACATCCACCAGGCGCCGGAGCGTGTCGGTTTGCTCCCTCATTAGTCCCAGCATTGTTTGGGTCGCCTGCTGATCCTCCTGCCGCCACCTGTCCTCGCGCGCTTCAGCCCTCTGCTCCCGTTCCCTGGCTGCTCGCTCGTACCGTGCGACGTCCTCTCTCCGCTGTGCAGCCTCCCTCTGTGACAACATCATTAATTCAGAGAACATGTCGTCCCGGGTTCTCTTTTTGCGCCGCCTTATCTGGAGTAGCCCATGGGAGGCAGAAGCACGGGTAGGGCGGGAGACACTCGCAGCTGCGGGATGAGGGAAAGGGAGTGAATTCCTCAGAAAGATACTTTTTCCAGAACAATGACCATACTCTTTCACCGTGAATAGGACCAAACACAGTGCCTATCACATGTAAACGTACTACAAGGTCAAATACTATGCCTTAAGGCTGTGTGTCTGGGGTCCCGGTATACGGATCCCAGAAGCCTTGCCGTACAGTGAAAATCACCTCTCTGAAGACCATGGTAAGGTGATGAGTTAGGACTGCTGAGAGATTGCTTCACAGCAGTGCTCTACTCCCATGTCTCACTCACTGTTCCTGGCGGCGGGCAGGAACTGCTGCTGGCCAAACCGCTAATCTACAGCGGCTTTCCTAACCCCCACCACTCAGCGTGGTCGCTCCCGGGACCGTAAAGTGCCCGCGAACCGCTCAGCATGAACGGCTCGCCTACCCTTCCCCCCCCTCCGCGTGGCCGCTCCCGGTAACCTAAAGTGCCCGCAAACCGCTCAGCAGGAACGGCTCGCCTACCCCTCCCCCCCCTCCGCGTGGACGCTCCCGGGAACCAAAAATGCCCGCGAACCACTCAGCATGAACGGCTCGCCTACCCTTTCCCCCCTCCCTTCGCGTGGCAGCTCCCGGGAACCAAGATCGCCCGCGAACCGCTGTGTTTGAACGGATGGCCTACCCCTCCCACCCCCGCTTCCCGTGGGCGCTCCCGGGAACCAATATTGCCCGAGACCAGCTGTGTCTTAACGGCTCGCGTGGCCGGTCCCCGGCACTGTCCCTACCCGCGCACCGCTAAGTAGTAATGGTTTGGCTCCCGACTCCCTACCACCACGCGTTAACGGAAACAGCCGGGTGTCTTTCTTTAAAGGGAAAAGGAAGCATTCACTATACTAATTATACCACTCATTCAAACCAGGACCCCATGACTGATATCACTCTGATGAGGATTACAGAGACCGAGAAATACTGCATGCTGCGTCAATGCAAGCAAACCCCGGGGCCGTATGCTGCCATGCTATGCAAGGCAATGATACCAGAGTACCTGCAGCTTGCATGGCGCGGGAAAGTATCCTACCATGGAGGAGACAATAAGGCCGCTCTCCCAGTGAATGTGCTAAACAAGCTCTCACTGTACCTCCAGGAGAGCTTCGCGGAGCTCTCAGATGGGGATTACTCCTCTATCCCCATACATATTGATAGACTTTTCGAATAGTTGCACGGGACAGCAACTCCAAGGTGAAGCGCATAAGGCCAATTAAGCCACAGTTACACTGTGCTAACACACCATACCTATTGTATTGCAAATAAATGTCTAACACACTGACCTGATGATCCTTCGCCTGATTCCTGGTCAGGAATGCTGCCTTGGGAGTGTTCGTCGGGCAGCTCAGTCAGGGTGAGGAATAGTTGCTGGCTGTCGGGGACATGACGAGTGAGACCGCTGTCTAGTGCCTCGTCCTCCTCACCTCCTTCCTCTTCTTCGCCGTCCGCGAAAACATCCTCCGACGTGGCCGTAAAATGGACACCGTCGTCGGAGTCCACGGACAGTGGTGGGGTAGTTGTTGCAGCACCACCGAGCATGGCATGCAGTGCCTCGTAAAATCGGCAAGTGTGTGGCTGCGACCCGGAGCATCCGTTGGACTCCTTGGTCTTTTGGTACGCCTGCCGCAGCTCCTTGATTTTCACGCGGCACTGCGTAGCATCCCGGCTGTATCCTCTCTCCGTCATAGCCTTTCAAATTTTTTCGTAAATCTTTGCATTCCGTCTTTTGGAACGGAGCTCAGCTAGGATTGATTCGTCGCCCCACACAGCGATCAGATCCAAAACTTCCCGATCACTCCATGCTGGAGCCCTCTTTCTATTCTGTGATGGAATTGAAACCACTGCTGTAGAGCTCTGCATCGTTGCCAGTGCTGCTGAGCTCGCCACGATGTCCAAAGAGGAAATGGGATTCAAAATGGCCACACAGGAAAAGGGATTCAAATTTTCCCGGGGATTTCTCTGAGTGGCAGGTCAGAGCATCCGAGTACAGATTACTGCCCTGAGCGTCCACTGAGTGGTGCACTGTGGGATAGCTCCCGGAGCTATTAGCGTCGAATTCCGTCCACGTTACCTTGCTTTCGGCATGGCCATTTCGAATTTGGCACTACTCCCCTCGTCAGGGTGGAGTACAGAAATCGATTCAAAGAGCCCTTAATGTCGAAATAAACTGCTTCCTAATGTGGACGGGTGAGGGATTAAATCGAGTTAACGCTGCTAAATTCGACATAAAGTCCTAGTGTAGACCTGGCCTAAGTCTCATGAGGCATCATGCACCTTAGACATATGCAGTTTAAAATGGAACTCACTCCAAACAAAACATTTTGATCAGATTCAATAACCTGAAATAAAATGTTTCATTTCAGCAATGACAAATAATTTAGTTTCAACAGCAAATAATAAAAAGAAAAAACCTTTCAAGTTTTCCAAATCAAAACTTTTTGGAAGTTTTCTTCCCAGAAAGGTTTTTTTTAATTTTTGTTCCAATTTGGGATAAAAACATATCAAAATATTGGAATTTACCACATGATGGAAATTCCAATTTTCACTCACTTCTAATTTTTAAACCAAATCAAATATGTATAGTACAAATTTTTTAATCAGGATATCATATGTTAGTAAGTCAAATGCCTTACAGAAGTTCAAAAATATTATGTTAACACTAGGGCTGTTAAGCAATTAAAAAAAATTAATCGTGATTAATTGCACCATTAAACAATAATAGAATACCATTTATTTAAATATTCTTGGGTGTGTTCTACATTTTCAAATATATTGATTTCAGTTACAACAGAATACAAAGTATACAGTGCTCACTTTATATTGATTTTTTATTACAAATATTTGCACTGGAAAAAAACAAAAGAAATAGTATTTTTCAGTTCACCTAATACACGTACTGTAGTGCAATCTATATCATGAAAGTTGAATTTGCAAATGTAGATTTATGTACAAAAGAACCTGCATTCAAAAATAAAACAATGTAAAATTGTAGAGCCTGCAAGTCCGTTCAGTCCTACTTCTTGTTCAGCCAATCGGTCAGACAAACAAGTTGTTTACATTTGCCGGAGATAATGCTGCCTGCCTCTTGTTCACAATGTCACCTGAAAGTGAGAACAGGTGTTCGCTTGGCACTGTTGTAGCCGGTGTCACAAGATATTTACGTGCCAGATGTGCTAAAGATTCATATGTCCCTTCATGCTTCGACCACCATTCCAGGGGACATGCATCCATGCTGATGACAGGTGTGATGGGATCCCCCCAGGGTGCGGTCTGGGACTGTGGGACCGCTGTCCCCCCTTAACTCTCTCCAGTCTGGGCTGTCTCTCACAATGCCTTGCTAGTGACCAGCAGCAAACCCCTCCAGGCGCTGTGATCATTCAGCACAACAGCATGTGGAGCTCCCACACCCAGCTATATTGCATGAATGCTCCCAGAGCCACTCATCACCCAGAGCAGGGGTGGCCAACCCGTGGCTCCTGAGCCACATGCGGCTCTTCAGAAGTTAATAAGCGGCTCCTTGCATAGGCAGCAACTCCGGGACTGGAGCTATAGGCGCCAACTTTCCAAAGCGTCAGGGGGTGCTCACTGCTCAACCCCTGGTTCTGCCACAGGCCCTTCCCACCCCCTCCCCTGAGGCTGCCATGCCCTCACTTCTCCCTCCCCCCCGCCCAGTCTCCTGCATGCCACAAAACAGCTGACCGGGAGGTGCTGGGAGGGAGAGGGAGGCACTGATCCCGGTGGTCAGGAGGCTCTGGGAGTGGAGGCGGGAGTTGAGGGGGCGGGGGCTGCTGACATATTACTGTGGCTCTTTGGCAATGTACAGTGGTAAATTCTGGCTCCTTCTCAGGCTCAGATTGGCCACCCCTGACCCAGAGAAAGGCACTAGAGCCAAATCCCCCCAGGTCCCAGCACTGCATCCCAGGAGTATACCATCTTACAGTGCTCAAGACGAAATTTTAAGTGATTGGTAACCAACGCTGAGTTTTTGCCTCAAGAAAATATAAGCACACAGTCTAAACTCTCAACCCTATTAGACTGGGCAACATCTAGATTAAGCAGTTTCTCTCGCCCCACTGGATATTGCAGTCCTTAATATACAGGTTTGTTCCTTAAACCTGGGCCAATCTCCTCTGTTAGAGTCTTGTCTTCTTCTCAGTGTCTTAGGGTACGTCTATACTCACGCGTCCTGTCGGAGGCGCGGGATCAACCTTCTGGGTTCGATTTATTGCGTCTTGTCTAGACGCGATAAATCGAACCAGGAAGTGCTCCGCCGTCGACGCTGGTAATCCAGCTCGATGAACGGAGTAGGCGGAGTCGACGGGGGAGCCTGCGCGCCGCGTGTGGACCCCGGGTAAGTGTGTTTTCATTCGAACTAAGATAGTTCGACTTCAGCTACGTTATTCACGTAGCTGAAGTTGCGTATCTTAGTTCGAATTATGGGGTTAGTGTAGACCAGCCCTTAGTTGCTTGCAGCGTAGGTGGGGGTAGGAGAAAAGGTCAAGCTTGGGGCCCCTGTGGTCTCTTTATACCCTCAGTCCCATGTGCTTGGAGAATGCAAGTCCAGGCATGTCTGGGGGCATTGCTGGGTCCCTAAACAAGGTTGAGCAATTCCTCTGGTGTGGCCTCATGCAGGTGAGTTATTGAATTGTAGTTCCCTTGCTGGACAATGGCTGGTGATATCTGTTCAACAGCACCCATCCAGCCCCGGGTGTTGGTTACCTCCCTTGTCAATGTCTCTGTAGAGCCAGTATTTGGGTGCCTCCCAAACCCACAGCATATTTTAGTGACAACCATACAACACAATTCTCATAACTTAATATGCATGGATGATACACACATTTAGATAGAACAATGACTTTCAGCAGATCATAACCTTTCCCCTGATACCTTACAAGGCATGCTTTATATGTAAGATCCAGATTATATAAAAAATGAGGAATATGGGGATTCCAGGACGCTCCCCCAAGGTAAAGAATGTCACAACAGGTTCTGCCCGATAACAATCCAAAGCAGTATGGACTGACACATGTTCATTTTCTGAATCAGATGCCACCACCAGATGGTTGATTTTCTTTTTTGGTGGTTCGGGTTCTGTAGTTTCCGCATCGGAGAGTTGCTCTTTTAAGACTTCTGAAAGCATGCTCCACACCTCGTCCCGATCAGATTTTGGATGGCACTTCAGATTCTTAAACCTTGGGTTGAGTGCTGTAGCTATCTTTAGAAATCTTACATTGGTACCTTCTTTGCGTTTTGTGAAATCTGCAGTGAAAGTGTTCTTACAATGAGCAACATCTGCTGTGTCATTGTCTGAGACTGCTGTAACATGAAATATATGGCAGAATGCAGGTAAAACAGAGTAGGGAACATTCAATTCTCCCCCAAGGAGTTCAGTCACAAATTTAATTAAAGCATTATTTTTAATGAGTGTCATCATCAGCATGGAAGCATGTCCTCTGGAATGGTGGCCAAAGCATGAAGGGACATACGAATGGTTAGCATATCTGGCATGTAAATACCTTGCAATTGTACAAATACTACAAAAGTGCCATGCAAAGCCTGTTCTCACTTTCTGATGACATTGTAAATAAGAATAGGGGAGCATTATCTCCTGTAAATGTAAACTCCCTCAGCACCCTCGGATGCATTGCATCTGGCCCCATGGACCTGTGCATGTCCAGCTTTTCTAAATAGTCCTTAACCTGTTCTTTCATCACTGAGTGCTGCTCATCTCCTCCCCATACTCTGCTGCCCAGTGCAGCAGTCTGGGAGCTGACCTTGTCTGTGAAGACCGAGGCAAAAAAAGCATTGAGTACTTGAGCTTTTTCCACATCATCTGTCACTAGATTGCCTCCCCCATTCAATAAGGGTCTCACACTTTCCCTGACCTTCCTTCTTGTTACTAACATAGCTGTAGAAACCCTTCTTGTTACCCTTCACATCCCTTGCTAGCTGCAACTCCAATTGTGCTTTGTCCTTCCTGATTACACCCCTGCATGCTCAAGCAATATTTTTATACTCCTCCCTAGTCATCTGTCCAAGTTTCCACTTCTTGTAAGTTTCCTTTTGTGTTTAAGCTCATTAAAGATTTCTCTGTTAAACTAAGCTGGTCGCCTGCCACATTTGCTATTCTTTCTGCACATCACGATGGTTTGTTCCTGTGCCCTCAATAAGGCTTCTTTAAAATACAGCCAGCTCTCCTGAACTCCTTGCCTCCTCATATTAGCCTCCCAGGGGATCCTGCCCATCAGTTCCCTAAGGGAATCAAAGTCTGCTTTTCTGAAGTCCAGGGTCCATATTCTGCTGCTCTCCTTTAGTCCTTTTGTCATGATCCTGAACTTGACCATTTCATGGTCACTGCTGCCCAGGTTGCCACCCACTTCTACTTCCTCTACCAATTCTTCCCAGTCAGCTGGTACAGAGGCTGATTTAAGTGATAAGCTATATACCACACTTTGTAGTTCTGCAATTTCATATTTGAGTTCCTTCAGAACTCTTGGGTGAATACCATCTGGTCCTGGTGACTTGTTACAGTTGAATTGATCAGTTTGTTCCTAAACCTCTTCTATTGACACCGCAGTCTTGGCCTGTTCCTCAGATGTCACCAAAAAAGATTGGCTCAGGTGTGGGAATCTCTCTCACATCTTCTGCAGTGAAGGCTGATGTAAATAATTCATTAGCTTCTCTGCAATGGCCTTATCTTCCTTGTGTGCTACTTTAGCACCTCGATCATCCAGTGGCCCCACTGATTAGAAGCTGGAAGCCTGCTAACCAATGTACATTAAAAAAAATGCAGTTAATTTTTGAGTCTTTTGCTTGTCACTCTTCAAATTCATTTTTGGCCAGCCTAATTATCCTTTTACACTTCACTTGCTGGAGCTTATGTGCCTTTCTATTTCCTCAACAGGATCTGACTTCCAATTTTTAAAAAGATGTCATTTTGTCTCTAATTACCACTTTTCCTCTGCTGTTTAGCCATGGTGGCTTTCTTTCTTTTCTTTTTTTTTTTGATTCTCTTACTATTTTTTTTTTCTATTTGTGGCTTACCTGGGAAACACTTCAGTCATGGTTTCAGCTTACGCTCATAACTTTACACATCATTTTGCTATATGCATTTTACCATGATATTACTGATCAGCAAGTTACAAGTTTTCCAATGACACCTCATCAGGCATGACTTGTACAAAGATTATTAGATTAGCATGTAGGGTGTGAATACAAGGGTGCACTCCATCACACTATACAATTGTTAACATTCTGTTTGTTCGTGATGTATTTTATGTCTGCATTTCTTGACTTGTAATTTATATTCATTGGTACAAACTTCCCCTTTGTTCCATTTTATTAAATACGGTCTTGTACTTGTTGTGACGGCTTTCATTTCCCTTCTAAACCAGAGAGATTTTAATCAATCATAGCCTTCTTACATGATCGTGCCTTTTTAAGCAGCAAACAAAATACTCTTAGCTTACAACAGTTCACATTTTCCTGTTTAAATTTTCACTCCCAGTCAATTTTGCTCATCATTATTTTCAGCTTTGGGAAACTGGCCCTTTTAAATGACCAAGTATACTTAGAATCATAGGAAGGGACCTCAAGAGGTCATCTAGTCCAGTCCCCTGCACTCATGGCAGGACTAAGTATTAGTCCTTATTTCTGGCTGGAACTATACTCTGCTTGCATATAAAAATGTAATCAGGTCATGATCACTTACAACTAAGAAACCACTAATTTTTTTAGTTCAGTGATCAATTCCTCTTTATAATGTTATGAGCTGGGTGAAACCTTCTTATGGGTTGAGTTAAAATCTCATTAAGATTGAAGTTCACACTTACCAATTAATATAACTGTAAGGATAAGTCCCTGACCTAAAACTAAAGGAGTATGTGAACCCACCCAGGAGATTTTTAGTGTGTTTTAGGAAAGATAGAACACACACAAAATAAGAACAGACAGACCAAAGAGAGGCCGAGGGGAAAAAGCAAGAAAGCCCAGTAGTAGCCAGTGAGCATAATGTGACCCCAGAAAAACTAGAGAGTGTGTTTTTGGGTCTGTTGGCTAAAGAGGCTTGGATCTAAGAACCTGCTTCTCTTGTTCTTGGTTTCTTCTCCATTCAGAGAAGCAGAACTTTGCATATTCCTTGTAAATAAACAAGATGGCATCAAAGCAAATACTGGACTTCATCAATTTCTACTTCCAACTGGAACCTCTCCAGTGCCCTGAACTTTGACTAGCTGATCAGACTGAACAAGAATGAGGTCTAATATAGAATTACCCTGCATTGATTGTAATATTTTGTGTTAGAAAATTATCTTGTATAATTTTTCACAAACTCCAAGGATGTTTTACTAGTGGCAACATAAAACCTCCAGCATATATCCCCCAGATTGAAATCCCCCAGGATAACACAGTTTCTCTTTCCACCCGTAAATGATAGTTGCTTAAGGAGGCATTCATCCTGTTTTCTAGTCTGCTTTGATGGTCTATAGCAGACCCACCCACTAGTAACTCATCAGGCACTTTGTTAGCTAGAACACTGATCCACAAGCATTCAAGGGCCTGTGCTTCTGAGTTGTTGGTAGCTCTAAAACAGGGGCTGGGAACTGATCTAGAATGCCACCCAGACCTTCCTCCCCTCACACACACACTTTATCCTTCCTAAACAGACTTAACATTCCAGTCATGTGCATCCTCCCACCAATTTTCAGTAACACCAACTAGATCACATTGCTTCTTCAAGAGTGTTTCCAGTTGGTCCTGTTTATTACCCAGACTCCTAGCATCAGTATGTGAGCATTTAAGGAATTTCTTCTTTTTGATCCCTCATTAATCCCCTGCAATGCATACCTATTTTTATATCCTGTAATCATTCTACTAATATGTTGCAATGTCCAGATCGATATTATGGGGTAAATATTCAAAGAGCTGCAAGGTATTTGTCTAGCATGATTCAAGCCCCACACAGCTGGTCAAATATGAGTAATAGCACTTTCCACTTCTATAGCATATTCCATCTGAAGATCTCACAGCCCTTGAAAAGCCACTAATGAAACCAGCCTCGCAACCTCCCCAGAGAAGTAGGTAGGTCCAGATCCTCAAAGGTATGTAGGTGCCTAACTTCTGCTTATTTCAATGGGAGTTAGGCACCTACATATCTTTGAGGAGCTGGGCCGCAGTTCTTATTAACCCCAGAGGGGAAACTGAGGCACAAAGTTTCAGATGATAGCAATGGCTGGAACAATTTTGTAACGTTGCTTTGGTGTAGACAAGTCCTTGAAACATTCCCTGGGCGGTTCAGGAATGAGATCTCTGAATAACGAGCCATGAGCTGCTGACTCAGCGGTTATGGGTGAGGCTGATCGTTATTGGGAGCGGTTACAGGGCTCTGCCCACCCACCTACACCCCTTTGCACTCAGCAACAGACACTAAAAGGCACTCGAGATCTGATTCTTCTCTGTAATCAACACGAGCCGAACAAAGACCACAGGAAGTAGCAGCTTCAGAATGTGGGGCCAAGGTGGTCGATGTGACATTCTCTTATTTGCAGAGGAAATTCAAGCGAACGCATCTGAGGGAGGTGGAGAGGAAGAGGAAGGGGTAAAAAAGAACAACAAAAAAAGAGCAATTTTCCAAACTCACTATGCAAAGCATGCTGCCAACAGACGCAATTCAACGGCTTTGCAAGAGGTTTTCTCACTTTAATGCACAAAGGGGGAGCACTCACGGTCCCCAAAGCAAACTGTCAGCAAACAACAGAGGGGAACTCGCTAACTGGAAAAGGAGCACAAGTAACAGGGATGCTCCTAGTGATAAGAAGTGCATCCTGGCTAAATGAGGATATCGGAGGTCACCAACTCATGACAATAGCCGGTCCCCTCATTATTCTAAGTCATTTCCCTCATGTAACCTAATTTTCCTCTTTCTTATTAAAGCCACACATGTTCTGTTATTATGCTGAATGATTTTTGTGGCTGGGAGGGGAAAATCAGCTCCACCACCGAATACAGAATTGTTCATTTCCTCAGAGGCTTTGTCTCTGGTGAGCTTTTACGTAATTTCTAAGTGCTTCAGAAATATTGATGGATTTTATCTTCACAACACTCCTGTGACATTAGGTGATGTTATTTGCCATATTTTATAGATGGGAAGTGGAGGCACAGACATATTAAACCCAAAATGGTCAAAACTGCCTAAGAACAGTTTGATTCAAATGACTTTCTTAGGCTCACACAGAAACTCCGTGGCAGGGGCAGGGATAGAATTAAACTCTCCAGGTGTCATTCAACTGCCTTAACCATGAGACTATCCTTTGTCTTCTTTCATCCCCTTCCTTCTTCACCACACACCTTCCAAATGCTGCAACAAATAAAACAGCGATCCTCCAGACAACTGCGTCCTCCACTACACAGCACTGCCTCCTCCCCAGAGCAGGTCCATCCTGTGCACTGAATGTCTGGGGAGACTGTATCATAATGCATAAACACAGGGGGGCCAGATTCCAGTTGCACAGAAAAACCTTAAGTCTGGCATTTCCTAACTTTTGCGTGCTTCATTATGCCACCTGAACATTCGTCAATGGCCACTGAAATCAATGGAAAACTTCCCACTGGTTTCACTGGTCCTTGGGTCTGATCCTCAACTGATTATTTTGTTCTCCAGCGAAATACAGAATAAAAGATCATTCTGACTGAACAATTAAACCTTTCAGATAAGGGTCCTGCAGAGGAGAGGAATAAGTCTATTCACGAATTGTACAAAGGGGTGTTGCATGTTTTTACACACACACACACTCTCTCTCTCTCTCTCTCTCTCTCTCTTCAATAGACTGACTAGCTCTGCGGTGGTGGTGGCGAATGTTGCATGCATCAGCATCCCTGGCAGAAGGAACACTGCTTTCCCGTGGTTCCAAGCCTGGGTTTCATGCTGTCTGTCATGCTTTCTGATTTGCTATTTCCACTTGACTGAGCAGCTAATGAGGTAGAACCGACAGAAACCAAATGGCCCACAACGTGCTTAATTCGACAGACCATACCTAGAAACCATTCTAATTTTATCTCCCAGTACAGTCACCAGACTCAGTTCTCAACAGTGTGGTTTGCCTTCGGTCTCGTAGCTCAACGCAGTGTGGCCTTATCCCTCAGCTATCCGACACAAGAGGGGAAATAGTTGGGCTCAATTTACACTCGCAGCCTTTGCCGCCAGACACTCCTCCTGGGGTTCCCTGCCCAACACCCCCAGGCGGACCACCACAATGTGACCTAGATAGGTCTGCACGTTATCGCACTCTGAAAGCTTAACCTGGCACAGAATGGGAGTAGGACATCTCACATTGCTAGGTTTTATGTCATGCAAATGTAAGCGGGGGAATAGGTCCTGCTATTGTGGGGAATTTTCCTGGCTTATACACTACCCCAGTGAAGTGGGCTGGCGAAGGAATCATAGAATATCAGGGTTGGAAGGGACCCTAGGAGGTCATCTAGTCCAACCCGCTGCTCAAAGCAGGACCAATCCCCAATTTTTGCCCCAGATCCCTAAATGGCCCCCTCAAGGATTAAACTCACAACCCTGGGTTTAGCAGGCCAATGCTCAAACCACTGAGCTATCCCTCCCCCTCCTCGCTCCTACTTCCTTTACCCAGAAGCCTGCCTGACCTTGAGGGCTCCCCTTCCACTCTCCTGTGTGGCAGAGTCCTCGTAACTCCGACAAAGCTGGGCCCAGGATTCCTATGCTGTGCAGATCCCATACAAGTTACAGCCTCTTCATGTGGCTGATTTTTCTCCTCTTGCCCCTGCAGCTTACAGGAAACCACATCAAAAAGGCACCAAAAAGAGCCCTCGAGTGAGAGAACTACCACTGTGCCTTGTGGAGCTGAGCTTTTAGCTAGGAAGCCATCACTGGCAAAAATAAACCTGACAAGGATTATTTTAACCCACCTCTTCCCTCAAGCGGCTATGCTATTCTTCGGCATTATGGAGCAAGGAGCTGTCTGGCTAGATGTTACTTCACATTACTATGCCACACTGATAGCACAGTGGCATCCAGAAGAACTAGTCATGATTAGGGCCCTGCCCCAGTGTGTTAGGCACTATGCAAACAAGTGGTCCCTGTCCAGAAAAGCCTATGGTCTAAGAAGACAAGTGCCACACTCAAAGCAAGAAGAAGGGATACAATTAAATAGATACAGTCACTTGCAATTTTTAAAAAAACAGCATAGATAAGAGTGTCTGCCCCTCAAGCCACCATCCACTGGCAGATTTCTTATAGGCAACATGGCAGCTGAGGGGCTAGAGGAGATATTTGATGGAGGTGAGAGTGAGAGTCTACCCCTCAGGGTAGAATTGTTCCTCACTCCCCACAGTATATTCTTGATCTAGAGCAGTGGTTCTCAACCTTTCTAGACTACTGTACCTGTTTCAGGAGTCTGATTTGTCTTGTGTACCCCCAAGTTTCACCTCATTTAAAAACAACTTGCTTACAAAATCAGACATAAAAATATGCAAGTGTCACAGCACACTGTTACTGAACAATTGCTTCTGTTCTCATTTTAACCATAGAACTGGCAAATAAATCAACTGTAATATAAATATTGTACTTACATTTCAGTGTATAGAGCTGTATAAACAAGTCATTGTATGAAATTTAGTTTTGTACTAACTTTGCTACTGGCTGTTGTAAAAATAGGCAAATATCTAGATGAGTTGATGTACCCTCTGAAAGACCTTTGCATACCCCCAGAACCAGGTATGGAATCAATGGGCATGAACAGGCTCAATAGCTTTGAGGATTTAGGCCTAAGTTCTTTGTGGCAGGGTCCATCCATGCTGTAAAACACCCCCCACAAAAGAACAGCATTAATAAATAATAAATAATAATAATAATAATAATGAGTCTCCTGCTCTAGCCATTAGGTAATACTCCTTGCTCGTGAGTTAAAAGTCCGGCTCACAGACACATGCCCTCTTCACAGCCCCATAGTGACAAGGGAAGTTCAGGAGGTTACTATAGACTCTTGAAAAGTGTTGTTTTAGCTTCAGATAGCCTGTCTGAGCAGATAATCAAAGTAGCAACAATGAGGAGGAATCCCAAGATGGTACCTGCAGCTGCTTTAGAAACATTAGAGATTCGGTTTTGTTTCATTCTCTCTGTCAGGGCTGCAAAAACAGTCCCTTGTGTAAGACATTTCATCTGTGGTTCGTTACGGCTAACAGTGTTAGCCAAGCAGTGTGAAACTGGTGGGGGTTGAGTCACACAGAGTCAACACCTGAGTTGTTGGCTACAAAGTGGCAGCCCAGAGCATTCACATCTCCAGCCATCTGGCACCGCAGTGCATTCTGGGCTGGAGAATGGGCGGAGACTTTTCTTCCCCCTCTTTTGCACTGTGGACGTTCATAGCGCAGGAATTATTGTGCTTCGTGACAAATCAGCCAGCACGCTGGCCTTTCATTTCAGCTTCCAATGCAACCAGGAATTTGGCACTGTTCCCACCTCTATCTGTCCATCAGCCCAGGTGAGCTCACCTCAGGCTCTCTGGAGAACCTGGCTTGAGTTTCGGCTTTGAGAGGACATCCATAAGCATGAAAATTTTCCCTGGTTTAACAGCATTCACACAACCAACATTAAGGCTCTCCATTTGTCGGACCTCCACCCAGGGCAGGGCAGAATTCAGTGAATAGGCCAGATTCTCCCATCGGCTCTGCCCACTTTACACTCCTCAGGCAGTGGAAAGTGGATGGGTTCCTGCTGCAGCTTGTGCAGGGGAATTCTCCACTGGTGTATGGCTGATGGAGACAGCGTGCAGCCAGGCCCCGCGTCCCCAGGAGAGGGGCTGGGAAGGAGGCATGGTATAGCAGAGCTTCACTACACCTATGCACCACTGATGTAGGTTAGAGCGGCTAGAGGCCAGCTCTAGCTTCCCCTGACTCCAGGCAGCACTAGATCAGGTAGCCGCAATCAGCTCCCTCCAGCCCCCTCCCACGGAGTCTGAAAGGAGCCCCCTGCTTTGTGGGATAATATTGGCAGCAATCTTTAATACCCAGGTCTTAGATCTCAAAGCACTTTACACAGGTCAGTGTCATTATCCCCATTTTACAGATGGGGAAACTGAGGCACAAAAAAGTGAAGGTGATTTGCCCAAGGTCACACAGCAGGCGAGCAGCAGACCCAAGAATTGAACACAGGTCTCCTAAGGCCCAGCCCAGTGCCCTGCTCTCTATGCTATACTGCCTCCAGCTAGAGGGAGTTATGTAATGATGCCCATTGCAGTGGGCCCATCTAGCCTCTAGGGCTGTTCATCTCCTTCCTCTATAACTGCACCTTACTCTGCACTTGGTGTGACACTCTCTCCCCCGCTGCCCCCAAAGGCCCAAAGCTGAAACATCCTCTTCAAACCCCATGATACACAAAGGGTTTCTTGTCATGATGGAAAAAAACCTCTCCAGCGCCCGTTTGACACAGTGCTCCCTCCTAGCCTCTCGCTGCCGGGAAACAGGCCCACTGCAGCGTTACGTGTCCAGTATTTCTAAGAACTCTGCACGTGCCCCACCCCTCCCCCCATCCCCTCTTCCTCTGCTAGGGCAGAGACTTGATACAAATCGACCACAAAAGGGATCAGACCACGGTGACGTTACTACAGCCTTCTCCCTGTAGCACCTTTTCTGGGTCAGGGTTAGCCTAGCTCTGACGGGCTGCTGCACAGCTCAGACAAGCCTGTGCTGGCAGGAGCTGCTTTCAGAGCATCTCACTGGGGCTGAAAACTCCATTTAACCCTGGGCCAACCAGTCACTTGGCTTTTATTTTAATAACTGGGAGTGCAAACCTGATGCCCTTGGGAATGAGCTAACTGATTGCACCCACAGGCAGCGTGCAGAGAGCATGCAAGATTGGTACAAACTACCCCAAAGCATGCGAGTTGCTTGGGTAGTCCTGCCCCCACCCCCGACCTGCTACTTGTGCCTCAGTTGATGGTAGATAACTGACCCTTGTCAGATTAAAAACTAACCGAACTCCATCCTTTCTCCAACCCTACTTTTTTTCTTTTTTTAAAAAATTTATTTTTAATACTTCAGGATCAGCACAGCTAAGGAGAAACCCACAATTCTAGCTCCGTCTCTCTGCTCCGAGTCTCTTCTACCCTGTCCTTGGACCCCCGCCTTCCTTTTCAACCACCAAGATTTGTTGTGGGGCCAGGCTGGCTCTCTCTTGGGCCTGTCCTCCTTTCGAGTCTGGTGTTCATTGGGTATGTCCCACAATGCACCATGAGCCACAACATCCCAGAATTTAACCCTGAGGCACCAAGACTCAGCAGATACCCATCATGACATGGCAGCAATTCTTCAAAAGTAGAGGACAACAGAGGCCCCCAGGCTGGCTCACATGGTGGTGAAAGGTGAAAGACAAGAGGTTCTGTGGCGATGGTTTTAAGGGGATGAGGCAGTGGCATAGGGCCTCTAGAGATTTCATAGTCCAGTTCAGGTTTGAGCCAATATCTGAATCAAGTCTCGGACATTTCTGAGGTTCTTTTATCATTACTCAAGATCCATCTTCTCTGCTGGGCAAGTGACCACACTGGGTTTTGTCACCACTACACGTGTGAGTTTGCACCTGGCACATTCCCTCCGCGTGTGCTTGGTCTCACGAGCAGTCTGAGTTATTGTCTAACACATTAACGTAGCAGAGGCCCTTGGGGAAATGGCATTTGGTGACCGTTAGCCTGCTCTATGCCCCTCCAATGTGAGACAGGAACGTAAGGGCAGATCCTCCAGCCTCTAGGACTGGATGCACCACATCCCGGCTTCCTCCTCCCACATTTTGTCTTTCTTGCTGGTGCATGAGCCTTAGCTCAGCTTTGCAGCAAAAGGCAAGAGCCAACGTTTGGAAAACTGGGGGTTTAAACCTGGGCACCTAAATCTGTATTTAGCTCCCTCAATGGCCTGATTTTCAGAGGCGGGAGTTGTGGGAGCTCTGTACTTCTGAAAAGTAGCCCACTAACTTTAAGCACTTCCTCCCAAAAATTTGGGCTAAGGCTCCTTGTGGAAACTCATTTCTTCCACGGTCATGACAGAGTTCAGCCCCAGTGAGAAGCAGAGCAATCAGTCCATTTTAGGGCAGGCTTGAGTTTGGGAGGGTTCTTGTAATCCACTGCCAGGCTTCCATTTGGTGGGGGAGGAGAGTCCATGCCCATAGCCAAAGGTGGATTAAGGTCTCTTGGGGCTTTGGGCTGGAGCAAGTGGGGGGCCATGGCGTGGGAACCATGACTCCCCCCCCCCATCTCTTCACCTGCAGCCCCATCCCCATTCCATACACACACACCCCACTGTGCCCCTGCCGCAGCCCCGGCAGGGAGCGCGTGCTCCTCCAGCCCCGGGGCCACGACAGGGGGAGATTTTTCCAGGGGCCCCAAATTGGCTGGGACCCATGGGCCCATGTGGTAATCTGCCAGTGCCCACAGCCCATCTGAACACAAAGGGAATTGGGATTTCTCACCCCTGTAAAGACCTCCCTCTGTGGCTAAGGGCCACTTTCCAGCACAGAGTTCTTAAGAGGATAATTCTTCTCTACTTCTTTTCAAAACCATTATAGCTCCCTCTACCCAGGAAACAAACTCCGCTTGGTTGGAAAGTGGGCTGATCACGTCAGGAAATAACACTGACACTTTAACCAGATCTCATCAGCTAAGTGAGGGATTTGGCTCTGTCTGACCACAGCTGTGCTAGAGATCCCAGGCAGCTGTAAGAAGTGATGCTAGTGATTCAACAGCTGACATTCTTCCCTTTGAGCATTAATTGGAATTACACTGCTGGAGAGGGGGCCTTTGGATCAGTTGAAAACAGTAAATCCTTCCATTCACGGCTATTGAAGATCCCATAGTATTTTCTGCAAATGCAGGCTTGTTAGACCCAGTGACCCATCCTAATTAGAATCTCCCAGTCTACATTCCCCATGTAATCTCAGCTGGAAAAGGGCTTTATTTTTCATCACTTCCTCTCTCACACTGTTGTATGTTGTAAGAGCAGCTGGAACATTCTGCACCAGAGGTGGCTGCATGGCAGGTTTGGGTGAACTGGTCCATGAATGTGTGGCATGTTGTCAAAACTTTGGGGAGCCTTCCAGATGAAAAGTGCAATAAGATTTTTGTTACACATTTGTATGAATAGGGAGCTGATACAAGCTGGAGGAATAAATCCACAGAAGAGATAAGCAAGCCATAACATTGTAAATTTGCTCCTCATAACCTTTATCTCAGCAACTCGCCTCAATCCTGTTCTATAGAGACCATCTCTAGGGATGGGGAAAGAGTTCACGCCGCATGGCCCATTCAACCCTTGCATTCTCTGCAGAAATGCTCAACAAACTTACAATTTGAGGGATTTTTTTTCATTTGGACACTTGTCCCCTGGGAACATAGTTGAGGCCACCAACTCCAGCAGATCACTCAGCAACCAGCACCTGGTAACAATGCTCACTCCCTACTTGCCAGGGCTGGATTCAAAGCAGCCGCCTGCTCCATCTACAAGTGATGAGCATCATGCCATGCCCTGAGCTCTCAGATTCCTCTATAGCATAACATCAGGGGAGATGGTAGGGCATAGATATGACACATGATTTCCCAAACTGTGGTGGTCACTTCCACTTTTTTTCTCATGATGGAACTCTCTATTTCACAGCCCCAGCTGCTGTAAGCAGAGCCAATCAGCTTTGTAAATGGAGCTCTGGCCACAGTGCAGCCGCTGTGCTGTACTAGCCAGTCCACTTTAGCTTTCACAGAAGTGCACTTCCCAGAATCAAGCAAAAGGAAACCACCCTGCAGATGTCACCGAGCTGAACTTGAGTTTTGCTCATGGGGAGGAAGGACCTGACTGACCCGGGCAATTGCAAACTTTATCGGAGAGTAGGCCATACCTTAATGTAGCATCTCCACAAACACGTGTTCCCTGTGGCCACTTGAATAATTCCTCACCCCAACCTGTGATATTAGGAAGCTAGATAGGGCTAGAGTCACCAGGGAGACTTTGGTGATGCAACACTCAACGTTTAGGGGCCCTGCCGCCTAGTGGAATTCACAACCCCTAGTGAGGTGCCCCGGCTCCCCGGACAGCACATGGGGAGAGAGGTGCTGACAGAAGGGATTCCCCAAAGCCAGCCTGCTGCTGAGCAGGGTCATGCCAAATCTGTCCTGTTGTAAATGCAGAGGAAAGGGGGATAGCCTCCTTGACAGAGGACATTGTGAAGGCCAAGACTATAACAGGGTTCAAAAAAGAGCTAGATAAATTCATGGCGGTTAGGTCCATCAATGGCTATTAGCCAGGATGGGCAGGGATGGTGTCCCTAGCCTCTGTTTGCCAGAAGCTGGGAATGGGTGACAGGGGATGGATCACTTGATGATTACCTGTTCTGTTCATTCCCTCTGGGGCAACTGGCATTGGCCATTGTACTGGAAGACAGGATACTGGGCTAGATGGACCTTTGGTCTGACCCGATATGGCCATTCTTATGTTCTTAGCCTACACCCCACTATTTAAAAGCAATTAGGCACCTGTCACTGCTCAGGAGTCATGGCTGTGACCCCTCTCCTGGAATTAGGTGTCTAAGGCAGCCCTTTCCCATGAACCCGCATAGCATACTGGTTACAGCACACACCTGAGATGTGGGGGTTCAAATCCCCCCGCTGCCGACTTTGGAGCATATCTCCCATCTCAGTGCCCTGACCAGTCAGCTACAGTTTCTCCTTCTCGCTGGCTCAGTGACTATTGAATTGTTTATACAAAGTGGAACAGCTGCCAGCAGAGAAAGGAGAAGCACCCCATCTCACTACCCTCCAGCCCAGCAATTATTGCAGTCACCTGCAATGCAGGAGATCCACCTTCATGCCTCTGTTCCCAATCAGGCAGAGTGGGGATTCGAACCTGGTTCTCCCACATTCCAGGTGAATGTTTGAACGGGGTGGGGGGAGAGACACCATCCCCATCTCTTCCTTGGCTGTGCTTTCTGTAGGGCCTGATCCTGTAGACCTGCTTTCAGACGTGCTCTAAGGGTACGTCTATACTACCCGCCAAATCGGTGGGTAGTAATCGATCTATTGGGGATCGATTTATCGCATCTCATCTAGTCACGATAAATCAATCCCAGAAGCGCTCCCCGTCGACTCCGGAACTCCTGCTCGGCGAGAGGAGGAAGCGCAGTCGACGGGGGAGTGAGCCTGCACCGCGTGGACCTGATGTAAGTAAAATTACTTTCAATCTAGGAAACGTCGACTTCAGCTACGCTATTCTCGTAGCTGAGGTTGCATATCCTAGATCGATCCCGCCCTGCCCCCCGCCCCGCAGTGTAGACCAGCCCTAAGAGCATCTCCCACATCAGGCCCCGCTGGGGAGCTAGGCAGGGGACCGTCTAGCTGATGGATCCAAGCAGGTGCCAAGCAGCTCAGCGCTGTCAGGACTTCAGCAGCTGTGCATATGCCCATGGGCAAAAATTCAGGTGTCTCGGGGACTTCGCCAGCGGAAACTCAGGCACTTGGGGTGAAGTGGCTGCTGAGCAATAGCTTTGTGATTGCCAGCGACACCTGACCGTTGGCCTTAGTGCCTAAGTCTCCCTTGTGAACCCAGCCCTTGGTGTAATTCTAACTGTCTTTGAATGTGGTGCAGACAAAGAGAAGGAGCCAGGACCACGTCACCACCCAGCTCTCTACTGATCACCAGCAAGTGTTCCACAGACCACCCGCCACCGACAGCCCCTGGCGTGGGAACTGCTGCTCTCGGCTGCGCCCATGGGGAGAGGGTGAGAAATCAGATGCTGCCAATGATGTGGTGACTTCAGGAGATTAAAGGGCTGTTCAGATGATTGCAGACTAGGGCATTAAAAGGACCAGAGTCAGAGGAAATCTGCATGGGACCCTGGGGCCCAGTTGTTATTATTTGTATTATAGCATCACATGAGATCAAGACCCCACTGCTAAGTGCTATAGGAGACCGTCCTTGCCCCCAAAGAGTTTATAATCAAAAGAGATGAAAGGAGACAGGACAGGGAGGTAAGACAACTTACTCCAGATCACACAGCAGGTCAGTAGCAGAGCTAGGACTACCTGACCCTCCTCCCCTCCCCCCCCCCACCAGTGTCTTAACTAACTAGACCCCACTGCTTCCCCCAAGATCCCCAGAGCAAATCCTATCTCCACTCCGCTCCCAAACGGCACGGTGTTCAAAAACCAGATCTGGAGCCATATTTTGTGGCTTGGGCTCATCTCGTCCTCATTGTTTTACCCACTTTCGCTCTCCTTCCCCACTCAAACAATGACCAGGAGATGAGCCTCCGTAGTCATGCTTTCTGCCTGCTGCTCTGAGGCGTGGTGCATAGCCGCCTGAGAGCCGACGTGCCCCTGATTCACGCCTTGATGCCATGTGGCTTCTTCCAACAATTAAAATCATGCACCCATCCCCCATCTGTCATGTCCCAGCCACCTAAACTCTTACAGCTGGCAAAGACTGAAATAAATCCCAAGCTCAGAACTCGCTCAGCCTGTGAGGGGCTCAGTTCCCAATTTCACGCCTGTCCAATACTTCTGCCATGGGCCAGACCACAACAGAACACCAAATGGTGTGTGTTTGGTAGGGTTGGAGGGGGCCCAGAATTTGAACCGAGATCTGGACTCCACGGCTGGATCCAATCTTTATAATAGCCCATAACAAAAAAAATCTGGATCTGAACATCTTGGCATTTGGAAGAACTCAGATCTGCCCTATGTATAACAAAGACTGTTGAGGAGAGAAGGTTTAGTGCTTAACTCTCATGAAATCCACGTTCCTAGTCACATGAATGAGATGAGGCCAATCACACTTATAAAAATAACATTATTGATACTGTACATATAGATATATATTACAGGGAACAATACATCAATAGTTTAAACGATTGCCTGCTTGATCGCTGCCTTGCTGTGTGTCACATGAATTACTCTCAGGCTGGGGTTATGCTGCAGCCTGTTCAGCAAGTTTTCAGTTACTCCCTAGCCCAATAATAGCACTTCTGGTAGTGACCGCATAGTGCTCGCCAACATGTCCCAGCCTTTGTGGACGTGCCAGCAAAAACCAGTACAGCCAAGTGATGGAACATGGAGTCAACCGATGGGAACTAACAGACTATATTCGCATTCCGGGAAGGGCACTTGAGACATAGTACTTGGGGCATAAATACAAGCCAGGCCTTTATCTCAGGTATGGTCAGTGGAGGGTAGTCAGGGCAAGAACGGTTGGCTTTGCCTCCCATTGTGATTTCAGGAGCAGTCTGATCTGTACCCACTGCTGTACATTGGCTCTGATCGCAGCTTCCGAGTGGCTCTGCACTCTGCTTCTCCTGGGTATACCAATATTGCACCTGTTCCCCAGACTAAGCACTAACTGGACAGACACCTGGACATATCCTCCAAACTCTGGGCCCTCCCTCGGACTCACAACAGCCATCCTATGTCAGCACAATGGCTCCTCGAGCACGTCCCGGGGTTAGAGAAAGCCGGGGTGAGCACTCAGCTGGTTTGCTGAATACTAGGGCTCCCTGGATGAGGAGCAACCTTCACACAACTGCCAGGTTTTGGAGGCGCTCCCCCAGGGACGTTTGTGCCAGGAGTGGGTTCGTCCCTTTCCCTATTATACTGTCTTCAGTTCCCTCCCCCTCCACGCAATGCCCTGCTCCCCAAGTGCGGTCCCACCCTGTCCCCTTTCCTCGCCCAGGACCTGCCCAAAGTGAGATCCCCCTGCAGCGCCAGCCTCCTTCTTCCCCCACAACTAGCTGGTCTCACCTGGGGGGGGGAGGGATAGCTCAGTGGTTTGAGCATTGGCCTGCTAAACCCAGGGTTGAGAGTTCAGTCCTTGAGGGGGCCATTTAGGGATCTGGGGCAAAAATTGGGGATTGGTACTGCTTTGAGCAGGGGGTTGGACTAGATGACCTCCTAAGGTCCCTTCCAACCCTGAGATTCTATGATTCTAGGACAGAGAGTCAGTGCGGGGTGGAGGCAGAGGCAGCCTGGCTACCTACCTACCCCCCACCCAAGGGAGAGCAGGGGACGCCTGGGCCTTGTGAAGGACCAAAGGGGTGGGGGTTGGAGAAGATGGATAAAGAGGGATGAAGGGCTGAGGGGAACCTGGGGAGTCAAGGAGGGTTGGGGACCTGGAAGATGGGAACTGGGTGGATGCTGGGAGAGTGGTGGGTAATAATGGAGAGGCTAGACTGAGTTGGGGGGGCTTGGAGATGCAGTTGGGGGCATGGGAGGCTGGGAGAAGTATGGGAGGCTAGGGAAGGCAGTGGGAAAGGAGCTGGGGGGGGGTCAAGTGGGAGCTGGGTTGCACTGGGGAGTGAGAGGAGGCCAGGAGAGGTGCCGGGTTGGGTTGGAGGACTAGGGAGCTGCTGAAGTGAAGCCTGGGGGAGGTGCTGTGGGTGGGGGGGGAAGTGCAAGGTAGATTGGGGAGACTGGGGAAGTGCGAAGGCTGGGAGGCTATGGGGGGGCTGGGTTGTGCTAGGAAGCCAGGGGAGGTGGTAGGGTGGATTAGGGAGCTGTGGGAGGCTGGGAACAGGGTCTGGGTGGGCTGGAAGCTGTGGAGGTGGGGGAAGTTCTGGAGGGTTATGTGGGAGCTGGGTTATGCTGGGGAGCTGTGGGAGGCTTGTGCCAGGGTCTGGGTGGGCTGTGGAGGTGGGGGAAGTTATCGGGGGGTCATGTGGGGGATGGGTTGTGCTGGGAAGCCAGGGGAAGTGCTAGGGTGGGCTAGGCATGTTGGGGAGCCGTGGGAGGCTGGGGTGGATTGGGGGAGATTGGGAAGCCGGAGGAAGGTGAGCTGAGGGCAGGGTCTGGGTGAGCTGGGGGCGGGTTGTGGTGGGCTGGGGAGCCATGGGGGTGGGGGAAGTTCTGGGGAGAGTTATGTGGCAGCTGGTAGAGCCGTGGAAGGCTGAGGGGCTGCGAGGAGGGGCTAGGGAGCCATGTTGGGGGGTGAGGGATGTGTTGAGGTGCTTTGGGGAGGCTGGGGAGCTCAGGGGAAGGTGCTGGGAGTACCAGGGGCTACCAGGGATGGGCTGGGGAGCCAGGAGGGCTGGGTTGGGGGAGGGGGCTGCTCTCTCCTCACCTTTCTCCGGAAGCTCCCATCCTTGCCCCGTGTCCTGACAGCTGTTGCCCGGTCCCAAGGAGCGGAGCCTGCAGGGAGAACCCCCCAGGGAAGGCAGAGGCTGCCCAGCATGCACCACAGTAGCCCCAGGGCCCAGGAGGAGCCTTGTGAGGCCGCCCAGCTGGACGCATGGCCCTTGCAACCTGCCCCATCACTCAGGGGTTGCTGGAATTCCTCTCCGTCACCCGGGATCTCCAGGGACTCTGCAGTGAGAGGGGAGGGGTGTCATGGGCTATTTTAGAGATGGGCCTAAAGCAGCTCCCCAGCTGAAAACATCACCCACCTGGGGGGAGGCAGGGAGAGCTCAGACCCAAACCCATCTCTGGATGGTCACCTCAAAGTTCCTGTGTGCCGAGCAGGGCAAGGGCTGTCCTCAGAGCACCTCCCGTCCCAGCTGCTGGGGAGCTGCAGCCACGGCTCCGAAGAGGGCAGGCGGCTGGGTGCAGTTTCCCCAGGGGGAGGGGAAGGAGATACAGGCACTTGCACAAACCCCAGGAAAAATTCTGGATTTCTTCAGCCAAATTCATTCCTGGTTCCTAAACCACAGACCTCAGTGGAGTCCCCGCACGGGATTACGTGGGCCCTCTGGGTGTAACCTCACCACACTGTGCTCTAAATTCCCTCCGGCGCTCTTCCTTGCTGCTGGAGCTTGCCTGAGTCAGCTGTGTTAAGACTCCAGATACCCACCGTGTGTTGTTTGGCAGTGAAGCAGTTAAAGACAGGGTCTTCCCTCCCTCCACACTTCTGTATACTACATTTTCCATGTAATTATTGCTTATTATACTCTATAGAACATGGCCCAGATGAGCCCTGGGAATAAAATCTGGTCCTGGGAATTAAGCCATTTTCTAACTCAAATGTGGGGAGGGGAGCAGGATACATTTTAGGATAAAAATGGCAAATAACTTAAAAAAAACCCCTACTACCCTGACATACCCTGCAGAGACTTGGAGCACCTGCAAAAGCAAAAAGAGTTAAGGTGCTAAACGGCCATACACAATATAAATCCCTCCCCCCCCCCCCCCCCCAGCAACGATCGTATCCTGCGCCAGGCAGTGAACACCCCAGCCCTGCGGAGATACACACAAACACCATCTCTCCAGGGGACCAAATGCTTGTCCTTAGTAGGGTAAATGAGATTTTCATAGATGTAACAGAGCAGAATTGGGCCCAATGCATCAGCTTCTTCTCAGGTAGTAAACACTCTCCTTGAGTGAGTAGTGAGTTTAAAGGAGGCCTTTGGCATGCTGGATTTTTTTTCCATCCACATGTAAGGTTCTCCTAGGGTGATCCAAGTAGTTCACAAGGTGAAAGTTTTAATCCTTGGAGATCCGTTTCCAAGTCAGTTTGGCTGTCGCATGTCAAAGGCCAAACCAGGGATGCCTGGTGGGCTTCTTCCAGCTAGATCCTTGCTAGCCCAGCACAGTATTTGACTAGCCCTATGGACAGAATGTATCTTATACCGTACAGTACTCAACTCATGTTAATCTCAGTCCTGAGTGCATATTTGCTGAAAGCAATGCTTTGGTGGCCAGCTCTAAAGTTTATATAAACCAAAAAATGTCTTGGATTCCTCAAAATTAACCAGAGCTGTTTCAGAGACGTTGACGTACAAGCTGTCTGATTTGGTGAGGTTGAACAATGCCCCCAGGTAGCTGCCCCTAGCCCACATCTTCCCAGCCGCACAGTAGTTCATCTTTCTGTCCTCCATCAGCACCTGGCTAGCTGGGTAGGCTGGATTTTGTTTGAAAACTATGTGGTCTAAGGGCACGTTGTTGCAGATCTTGCCTCGGAAGAACACCTTGGAGTACACAAAGTACAGTCCTGTTTCATTGATCACCAGGCTACGGTGTCTGTATTGAATGCTGGAGGTGAAGGCGTGCCCAAGGGTGGTCACCCATTCCAGAGGAAGGGCTTTCTGATCAGCTTTGCCTAGTAACAAAGATTAACAAGAAGCATTTAGACAGAGGCACGTGCACGCTAACGGTTTTCAAGTCACACCAGTCGTGGGCAAGTCACTTAACCTCATCTTCTTCCTGTAAAACAGACACGATGCCTGCCAAACTCAGAGCCAGGAGGCGGAGTTCATTTATGCATGTCAAATGCTCTGCAGTCTCCAGGCCACATGGTTACTCAGCCCAAAAGTGAAGCAAAAAACCCACAAAGGTAAAAGTACCAGATGTAATGAATGGGGAAAGGAAGTGGGAGTAAATCAGAACCCTTGAGTCTCATATGTCAAACTTGGAAGGTGAATGATCCAAAGGGAACGCTGCTGCTCAACAGCCAGATGTCTAGCTAGGAAGTAACCCAGCCACCACTTTCCCCATCCACATCCGGCTTCTTGCGGCCACTGCTTTCCCCGGCATGCTGACTCTTTACCATGTGTCACATACCTGTTAAATGGGCTGCCTTCCTGATCACCACCTTCTCTGCTGTAACATTCAGAAGTCCTGCGTTAAAACGGAGAAAGGAGACGGCTTCAGACTTTGTGGAGAAGACGTGATGAGGAAATTAAGACTAGGAAGGGGGTCCCCTCCGGGGAATTACAGAGAGACAGTTACAATGGATCAGGGGATATACTTCATCAGGCAGGCATAATTAATCTGTGACACTACCTGCTGCAGGATAGCATTCAGGTATACACCGTAGCTTGGTAAATTTAAAAAGAGGATTGGGCAGTTAATGCATAAGACTCAGAGCAACATCTGTACCTAGAATAGCTAGGAAAAAATGCAAGGGCTATCAGATCACTTTAAGATGTCAAACTGATTCCCAGATGGGCTCAAGTAGAAATTTCTTTCTCCCTCCATATGGTACAATCCAGTTTTGCACAATCAGCTGTGGATCATTGGTCTGTTCTGATAGGACCATTTCCATATCCCTAGAGAGCAGGAGCCTTGCAACATCTAAATGTAGAAGGCCACCAAATACTCTAACAGAGTGATTCTGTTGAACTTAATCAAATCTTTGGACAAATGGAAATTAAATTGCATCCGTTTTAGCTCAGTTACAATTGTAAGACAGAGGCAGAATGATTTCCCAAGATGTTTCCTTTCAAACTGTTTTCTAAACAAAACTTCATTGAAATTGACACATTCATCTAGAAAGTTGCGATTTTGAGGTAACATTTTCCAGATGGGAAAACATTTGGTCAGAAAATGCTCAACCAGTTTTAGTTGCAACAATATAGCTTGTACACTAGATACTCAAAAAAATCAATTTGCACTTTAAAAGAGGCAAAAAGTCAAGGAAAACAAGAGGAAATAATATTATAGTAATGTTGGAAACCCATCTGCTACCATTTTCCTTTGTCCTCCTCCTCTCTCCCTATATCTGTTTCTCCCAGCATGGCAGGAAAACCAGAATCCCATCTTTACAGTGAAGCTAAGGCTATCACATGCATCATCCAAGAAAGGAGAAGGAGGGACCCTGGGAATCTGAATTGTCACAATGTTTATGAGTGTTCAGATCTGGGGCTGGGCCCATCTCTAACCAATGTTCCCCACAGGCTGCCTGCATTAGGCCAGCTTTCTTCCAGCCCTCAAGCAGAAGGGAGACCCCTACCGGACCCCCAAGCACAGTTACTGCTACAGCCAAAGGACTGAACATGTCGTCTGAAAAGCATCAGAGCCTCACTGATGTAACTCCACGATTTGCCACCCAAATTGAAGGCGCGCTGGGGGGCAGGAAGGGGGGAAGTGCAGAGATGCTGCCATTCGCAGAATTCCTGGCCTGGGTTCTCCCCCACACACTGACTCGCAGGGTAAGGATGGCTCACCTATGCGCTTCTCCATAGACGAAAGAACATGTCCGGGGCTGGTTAACTGTCAAAACAGAAGAGAGACAAGTTCACACCTAGTAAGTGACCATGACATGTAAAACAATCATCAATAATAGGGACAGATCCTCAGCTGGGGCAAGTGGACATTGACTTCAATCCAGTTCCACCAATTTCTGTCCGCTAAGGGTCTAGCCCAGCATTCTCATTACTGGCCACTTCTACATCTATTAATAACCAGTCAGACATTACCTCTCGGAGCTCAGCCAGTTCCTTCTGCAGCTGGACAATCTGAAACATCCCCAACCCCACTCCAGCGAGGGCCAGTAGGACCAGCAAAAACACCACCAAGAAACAGAGGCATGTGCCATCCCTCTTGTTGCTCTGTTTTCTCCTCCTCCTCTCCGGCACGGGCGGTGGGCAGGTGGCAACAGGAGCCGACGGGGCATAAGTGGGATTGGCACAGCTGTCCACCCAAAAGATCTGGGGGTAGACATAATTCAGGTTCTGCTGCATGGTGGGCAGTGGAATGGCTGGGCCGCCCTGGCTATGGAACTCCTCTTTCATGCGGCAGCTAAATCCGGCTGTGCCAGCCACAGACTGAGCCCCGGGAGGGAAGCCAGCTCTGCCTTTATACGCCTGCATCACCCTAGAAGTGAGAGATCTACTCATATGTGCCTGAGTCTGAAAACCCTGAGCCCGAAGCAGCAAACCTCAAAGAGCTTCCGCCCACCCCCTCTGATGCAAGACTGCTCCTCCCACATGAAGGGAGCAGGCACATTAGGTGCTTCTGAGTGAGCAGCTAGAAGCTCAGCCATGGGCTGTCCCGGGGAACCAGACCCGCTGGCCAGGCCAAGAGAGCAGGTGCCCTGAGTTAGGAAAGGGTTAAGAGGGTGGAAGAGGGGAGGGTTCCCGTCCTTCAGCCGGGTGCTGAATAACCACATTAGAGCACGAACCTGCCTGCTCCTCCGCCACCCATTTCCAACAGCCTACACTGGTAGCACTGCACCATCCCACCTCAGCAGCTATTGGCTTTGAAAGCTAGACATGGGCCTGGCCATGGAGCAGGAGCAAAAGAAGGCAGGATGGTCTGGGGTTTGAGGCACTGGGACCCACAGAGCTTGGTTCAATGCCTATGTGACCTTGGGCAAGTCACTTAACTGTCCTGTGCCTCAACTCCCCCAGCTGTAAAATGGGGATAACAGCACCTCCATTGGCTTGCCTAGTGTGAACGCTGGGGATGGGGACTATGTCTCTAGCACAGGAACGAGGACAATGGCTAGCACAATGGAACCCCAGTCTCAGCTGGGGGTTCTCGGGGCTACCCCAGTGCTAATAAGATCAATACATATGGAATAAGCAGCTCGCCATTTTGCTGGCTTGCTACGTATATCACCGGTGCCATGATTCCACCTACATAGTGTGAGCACAGCCAGTGGGTGAGAGAGCAGAGAAGCAATGAATTTTGAGGCAGGAAATACACATTCCCTGGAACCGAGATCCAAAGTCTCCTCTCAAATCATCCTTCCACCCCCACCCCATGTGAGTCCTTTCATTAACTAGCTAGTGATGGGAGAACCCCAAAGAATCAGGATTGGGTTGCATGGGCAGCCAACAGCTAGGACCCCTATTGTCACCAGCGTACTCAGCAGGACCCCAGCTGAACATCAGGAGTCAGCCAAGATGGCTGAGCAGGCTCCCTCTTGAATCCTACTGACCTGCACAGTTTGCAGCCTAAACTTTCACCCTCCTGCTCTATAATGCCTGAACCCTCAAAGGTAAAAATGACTGCAGCATATCTAAGTGATTCTTAGTCTTTTAGGCATTCAACACATTGCAGGGATCAAAATGGTCCCAACACACAGAAAGTGTGATGGGAAAAAGCCATGCCAGTTCTCCAGCTGCAGAATGACATACATTTCAGCAGCAGATGCAAGCAGGCTTTTCCCAGCCTTCTGGCTCGGTTCTACCTCCTACCACTCGAACGGCTGTCAGATTTGTCCTCTAAACCTTGTCGCCAACCCCACAGCCTGGCTGCCTTTTGAAGACACTCACCACAGTGGTTCACTGAGGCAATGCTTTGCAGTGAATGAGGTTTTGGAAACCCATGCAGGAACCCCTCATAACCTACGTTTCTTTATATATAAAGACCTAAAACCACCAGAACCCAGTGCTGTTTCCTTACGCTCCTCCAAGTTCCCCCGCCCCAACCACTCCCATCACTGAGGTCCTATCTGTGCTGCTAAACTTGGTTGTGTTCCAGTGGAGTTCTGATGCTGCCCACACTGGCCAGCCAAGCTGAGGTCAATCATGTCAGGACTGTGTTCTAGTCTAGGTATGGGCCTCATTACAGCATGACTATTATGCTGTTTGAACTAGACAAGGGTTTGACCCAAGCCTTAACTTCCTAGCAGTTCCAGGTGGTTTGGCTCTGATGTTCTGGGTTGGGTCCACAGCTAGTAGTTTGGCTCTGTTGTACCAAGTTTTGAAGCTCAGCTGGTCAGCCATTGTAGACAGGGACTAAAGCACACCCTGTTCTGCCAATACCCCTAGGCTGAGAAAAGAAGATCTGTCGCTGAAGAGGGTAAGTGGATTAAAAGCTATTTTCTTGGGGCTACAAAACTGTATCATAAACCTGCCACCCCCAAAAGCGCCCAGTCTGATCGGAGGCCACCCCTCCCCCACCTGAGTTGTACTTTATTTGGCCATTGGCTTCACTATTGGGCACCACCTATCCCTAAATACAGTGCATGCCCATCAACATATGGAATGTTACTAACAGCCCTGAAGGAGGAGTGAATAAAAAACACCTGGGAGCAGGGCCGGTGCAAGGAAGTTTCGCACCCTAGGCAAAACTTCCTTGCACCAGCCCTGCGCCCCCCTGCACCCTCCCCCACAGCTAACACCGCCCCCCCCTTCACCCTCCCCCACAGCTAACACTGCCGCCCCGGGTTAGCCAGCCTCCCCACCCCCTGCAGGCCGCAGCTCAGCCCCCTGCCCTCGGCTCAGCTGCCGAGCTGGGAGGGTGGGAGGCAGCCGTGGCCAGCCGCCCCACAGCTCCCGGCGCCCTAGGCGACTGCCTAATGTCGCCTAGTGGGCGCGCCAGCCCTGGCTGGGAGATGATGCTTTGACCCACCTAGCTGTACCAAATGGAGCAAGAAAAATCATCTCAAACTTTTGGAGTGTCATGCCCATTTCCTGGCTATTGGTACAATGGAAAGGCTAAATTTCTCACCTATGTCAAAACCAGCAGCCTACTTGCAACAAACTGGAATAGTGCCGCAGATTTTCCATCAGCTAAGCCTCACAGGTTAGACGCGTTACTTCCAGCTCCCATTGATATGACAGTTTTCATTTGTTTAATTATTACTAACGTGCAAGAGAACCCTAGACTCAGGAAGGAGGGGGGAGAAACTGTTACTAGGTGTTATGGGGGTGGGGGTGGGAAATTGGAGCTGGAGACAAAGGGGCTATTTCGGTCTCTGCCAAAGATTGTGTGGGGTTCCTGGGAGAAGTTCTTCACGTTGTCTGTGTACCACCTCACCTGTGAGTAAAATGGATATTCCAATATTTACCTTCTTTCCAGGATGCCTGGAGAGTGCTCTGAGATCCTGGGTGAACTAAGCTGTCCCTCATATTTATTACTGATCATTTATAATCAAGACCACACACCATGGTTTAAGCTTCCTGCATTAATATTGTTCTTCTACCCCTCATTCTATAAGCTATGTTTTAACCCCACACGTTGGATGTTACCGGGTAGGGTGGCACACTACTGAATGTATAACTGGTAGCCAGTATTATTTCATAAACCTTCAGACAATCAGCAGTTGCACAACTCAAGCCAAAGAGCATGTGCAGCTCTCTTTTTTTTCAGTGCTAGATACTGTGCTTAGTGCAACGATGCTCGTTTTGGTGAGTTTGTGGGCAGGACAAAAGCACCGAGAGCCTATCTTAAATGTCAAAAAATTGTTTGTTTGTCACCCACTGCTTCCTATTAGTACACATCTGATTTTGTTTGGGTGGGGCGAGAGCGATAAGCTGATGAAAGCTGCTGCAGCTAAGCCCTTAGTGGGCTCTTGATCTGCAGTTGCAAACGAGAAGCACTGCAGCAAAGAGCACGCAATGTGGCTAGGTAAATCAGCGGATTGTTTTCACATCAGGGGAGCAGTTTGCAGTGAACGTTACCGTCTCTTCTGGGCACACACTACCATGAGGATCACATCCCTGAGACGAAAGATCCCGGAGAACAATGGAAGCATGGCTGCTCCAAGGTACCATGCCATGATGCCTTCTGGCTGCGAGCTTCACTGGCGTCCTGTTCTTCAATCGACTACACACGGCGGTAGTATGCACAGCCCTAAATAACTGTAGACTGAGCTACTGAAGATGAGGCTGAGCCATGAGATTCAAAAGCGCAGAGCTGAATCTTTTCTGGTTTGGAGCCATTAGAAACAGGCCAAATACCAGATTGGTTCTGGATCTAAACTCCCCCCATTTGGGGCAGGCCCACAGCTGCCAGGCAGAAGTGGGGATATAAAGATAAAAATGGGAGGTCTCTTCGCTCATTCTTCATAAGGTCCCATCTACATTTGAACATCTGCCTGTGCTGGGGGACCCAGTGGTATTGAGTATGAAATGCAAAATTGAATGGAAGGAAATATCTAAATATAAAAATGTGAATGATAAAGCATAGTTAAACAATTCCCAATTATTAGATGCTCCAAAAAGACCCCAAAATTCCACAGATAAAAAAGGAGGATTATTTGATTAAAAACCATCCTGGTTAAGAGGAAAGGTAAAGGCTGCAATATAAAATATTTTTTTAAAAAAATAATCAAATGGAACTCAGCAGCTGGGAAATGCAGACAACAGATAAAGGAAGCTAAAGGTGTCAACAAAAACTCTAGGCCAATAGGGTTAAGGACAACTAAAAGGAATTCTTCAAATATATCAGCAACAAAGTCATAGCAATGGGATAGGTCCAGTTCTAGATAAAGACGATGAAATATTAATCATGATGGAGAAAAGCCAACAAATATTTCTCTTCTGTGACTGGAAAGAAGCAGGACGATGTATTCATACCTTACAGTGACAATTATATATTTTCTATTCCATCAGTAACTAGGGGGGGATGTTAAACAGCAACCATTAAAGATAAATATTTTTAAATCTGCATGACTGGATAACTTTCACCCATGAGTATAAAAGAACCAGCAGACACACTCTTTGAATCATTCATGTTGGTTTTTAACCAATCTTGGAACATCGGGGAAGTACTAGAAGAATGGAAAAAACCCAATGATGTACCGCTGTTTAAAAACATGAAATGGGATGTCCCAGGAGACTATAGGCCAGCTAGCCTAACCTCACTCCCAGGCAAAATTATGGAAAGACTGAAGTAGGATGCAATCAGTGAAGAATTAAAAGACAATGTAATTCATGCCAATCAATATAGTTTTATGGAAGATTGGTCTTTTCATATTTGAAGTTTGGGTAATAAAAGCAACGGTGGTGACAATCTACTTGGACTTCTGTAAGGCATTTGACTTAATCAAATTTTTAACATTCTGATAAAAATAGCTGTGTACAAAAATCAGCGCAGCCCATGGATTCAAAACTGGCTAACTGATAGAGTACAAAATGTAAGAGTAAAGGGGGAATCATCATCTGCCAGGGGTGTTACTAATGGAGTCCTGCAGGGCTCTGTTCTCAGCTGACTGCTGTTAAATAGCTTTGTCAATGATTTGGAAGCAAAGATAAAATCATTGCTTGTGAAATCAGCCGGTGACAAAAATCGGTACAGCGGTAAATAATGATGGGAATAGAGCAGGTATACACAACAACCTGCTTGGTGAGGTGGGTTCATCAGGACAGCATGCATGTAACACAGCCAGAACATACGTTTAAGAACACAGAATGTAGGTCACACTTCAAGGCTGGCGAGCTGTATCCTAAAAAAAACTGTGGCTCTGAAACCAATCGAACCTGAGCCTTTGGTGTGATGCTGTAGCGACGAGGGCCAACATGCTCCTTGGATGTATGAGCAGGAGAATATAAAGTAGGAGCAGGGAGGTGGTTTCTCTCTCTATGCACAGCGATAGTGAGACCGTTACTGGAATATTGTGTCCAGTTCTGGTATCCGCACTTCAGCAAGGGTGTTGACGAATTGGAAAGGGTTCAGAGAAGAGCTACAAGAATGATCGGAGGGCTGGAAAACAATCCGTATAGTGAGAGATCAAAGACGCTCAGTCTATTTAGTTTATCCAAAAGAAGGTAAAGAGTTGCTTTTTAACCTGGCGTAGAGGTACCTGCAGGGGGAAGAGATTTCAAACAGCTCTTTACCGTAGCAGAAAAAGCTAGACCACGATCCAATGATTGGAAGTTAAAGCTAGACACATTCAGACTAGAAATAGGGGCACACATTTTTAACAGTGAGGGTGATTCACCATTGGAACAACTTATCTAGGGGTAGAGTCGCTATCACCTGATATCTTTAACTCAAGACCGGATGTCTCTTAAAGTATATCCTCTAGCTCAGTCAGAAGTTATGGGGTTACTGGTCAGCATTCTCTGGCCTGTGTTATGCAGGAGATCAGACTAGATTGTTGTAATGGTCTGTTCTGGGGTATTAATGGGGGTGTGACCATGTTGTAACTATGTCATCCAATATGGTAGATTCTGTAGTGTAGAATGTATTCCTCTGACACATGACTCTTTGTCCCCCCTCACTCTCTCTGGTAGTCTCTCCACCTGTCCCCCCTCTTGTTTATGGCTAGATGCCAGGAGACGTGGCTGCGCGTCCCTAGCAGAGAACACTCGGACCTAAGTCTTGGAAAGAACCAGGCCGGGAATGCAAAGCACCAAACTGGGCTGCCCTATTTCTGCCATAGCACTGAGCTTGTGCTCCAGTGTCTAAGACTCTGTGGTGAGCACCACAGGTTAGGTTTTGTTTCGTAATCACAGGGGTTTTAACACTTCACTTTGCCTTGGCAACGGCGCTTCATTTCCTGAACTACTGATCGTTGAGGCATGTCAGTGAGCAGAAGTGACGTGTGTAGGGGGAACGTGACCCCCTGAATCAGCAGCCCTCCGGGAAGTCACACTCTTGACTCAATTGTGAAGCCCTTTTAAACAGCAGGGCACTTTGCCGTCCCATAGCACCTTCGCTGCTGCGAGCGCAAAGCCCTTCCCGTACACCGACCCCAGGCAGTTCGCTTAATGGTATCCCTGTTTACAGAGTGGGAAACTGAGGGAGAGAAAAGTGTAATGTCTAAACAAGGTCACACACCCATCAAGTGGCAGAGCTATGAATAGAACTCAGAACCAACAACCACCAAGCTTACACAACGGCCACTAGCCAGTGCTGGCTCCCCTTTACTGGGATGGCTAGCGAGCGGCGGCACCTGCCTCTATCCGTGCCTCTTTACAGCTCAGTTCCCTGCCTGCTGCCCTCCAGTTTAGACCACATGATAAATGATAAAAGAACGAGAGAGACTCCAGGCAAGAGTGGGAAAGAGGGTAAAGGACTAGGCAGCAGGGCCCATGAGTGGCCCATTTACCAACTTAGAAGAAAAGCAGCACTGGGGGTGGGGGTCGGAGTACTGCTCACACACAGGTAGTAACAATCAGGGGAAAGGAATTCTTCGCAGGGACCCACAGCTTGAAAGCACAGGGAGAAGAGAGACCATTTAGGCCTTGCAGAACAGCTCAGCAATGTAAGGAGTTGCCAGGAGGGATTTAGGGGCTGCGGAAAGGGGGACTTATAAGCTGCATAACAAAAGATGTTTATTGGCTTATTAAACTTCGTGGCTAAACTGCAGACGAAGTGGCACTGCTGAGGTAGACCAGCTCGGCGACTCAGCATTGGGCTACTGGCCCTTTTCTCCAGCTTGGTGGCTCCGATCCAGTCTAGCTCAGTGGGAATGGGAAGCTGTTGCCAGCTGGACTCTTCGTTGGCCTTTGGGAATTCACCTGGCAGGGCTGGTTTTAGCATGTTTTGCCAGGCCACTCAACTATTTATGCCCCCACACCTAAAAAAACCAAACTCCTGACTCTTGCCCACTCCCCCCACCCACCAGCCAGGGTCTGTAGGAAAAATCACAACATGATTACCAGCTCAGTCACTGGTTTGCAGCCCCTACCCTGCCTTTGCCAGATTGGAGTCAGGGACAATGCTTTGCTGGGTGATTGAAACCTACAGCTACCACTTTTCAATATAAATGATGAACAATAAGCCAGGAGCTTCCATTAAAACAGTGGAAGACAAGATTCTCATTTCCACATTTTGGTCCCTAAAATGAGGTGGGGGAGGAGGACAGGGTTTGCTGGCTTTATCTAATAAACTATATACTACAAACAGCTTGCCTGCTATACAGCTTGCCTGCTATCATCATAACCACACAGAGAGTAGTGGTACCCACAGCTTCCAGGCGGTCTGCATGCTAGAGGGGGTGTTAAAAGAAGACAGGCTACAACCCTTAATTACGGCGCATTGCCCAAGGCATAGAGATGACAAGAAATCTTTTGCTAGTGTCCTAATTTTTTTTAAATGAGGGCAGTAGGAAAACTTAAGAAGGCATCATTCAACTTGCACTTGCCCTCAATGAGGCAAAGGATTTAATCCAGCCCAAGCTCTGTGAGCTTTCCAAGTTCTTCCAGAGCTGGAAGGACACCTGTCACTTCATCACACCGCACTGATGAGCTGACACAACTTGAAACTCAGGGTTTCCAGATGAGAGAGAGACTTTTCTTGATGATCTGCCCACAGCATTTTGTGGTCTGAGCTCTACCCTTCAAGTGTTCCAAGCGAAGTGGAACATTTATACTTAACCCACTGAAACAGATATTAAGCTGTTCCATATTATTTCACTGTGCACAGTGAAATAATCAGCAGAACCCACTGCAAAACTAGTTGATATTTCAGCTGCATTAGTCTCAATTCACAGCAACACCCACTGTCTGGATGGTTTGCTTCGCTTCGGATATTTTTCAATATTTCTGCACAGTGGAAATTGGATATTTGGGTCTACACATCAGATGATTAAAATACACAGATGTAGGGTGCATGTGATTGTGAATGGAGCAAAATACCACCAGCCGTACACTTGTCCATGCTGTATATGCATAGGAATACATACGTTCCTACTGTCTGGTGACCGGCCTTTGACAACAGCCAATTCTCAGTGCATCAAAGGGTACCCTCCTCCTTCTACATCGACATGCAGCTAGCCTCCTCAGTGGGGAATTCCTTCCTACCTGAACTCCAGCTGTGAACAGCAGAGGCTCTGACTCATAAAACTTGGTTACTTTACCCTTGCTCACTTGCATACAAACATTAATGATCAAATTAAAATCATCCAGTCCTTTTACAGTATAGCACGGCAGTGTCTGTATTACTGTCTGGTATGGTGAATTCCACAGCTTGGCTACATGCTGCATTTCAGTGCTTCTAGGGTACGTTTACCCTGCAAAAAACTCACCTCAGCGAGTCTAAGAGCCCAGATCAATTGACTCAGGGTCATGCTACAGGGCTAAAAATAGCCATATAGATGCTCCTGCTCGGGCTGGAAACCATAAGAACGGCCATACTGGGTCAGACCAAAGGTCCATCTAGCCCAGTATCCTGTCTGCCGACAGTGGCCGGTGCCAGCTGCCCCAGAGGGAATGAACAGAACAGGGAATCATCAAGTGATCCATCTCCTGATGCCATTCCCAGCTTCTGGCAAACAGAGGCTAGGGGCACCATCCCTGCCCACCCTGGCTAACAAGGCTCTGAAACCTGGCAAGGGAGGGTGGGTCTCAGAGCACGGACTCCAGCCCAAGTGGGAATGCCTACATTGTTATTTTGCGCCCCAGTGAGTTGACCCTGGCTCTGACACTCGGTGCTGTGTTTTGGGGTGGGGGTGGGGGGCTTGCAGTCTACTGTCATTGACGATCATTTAAATATCATCAGTGCATTCTTGTTCTAGTATAGTACCGGCGAAAAGTGGGGTTGGTCAGTTTCCACTGTATCCCTGGTTCATTTTAAATACTTCAGGGCTCCTCAACTTTGTTTCCTGGCTAAATACTGGGAATTTTTTCCTCTCCATTCAGTTTCTCTGAGATCTTCTGCACTAGTCCACAGCTGCTTGAGCTAGCTCCTCAGTGCTACCTATGAAGATAGCAAACAGAGAAATAAATACCTGGCCCTTACATAGCACTTTTCGTCAGCTGATCCCAAAGTGCATTACCAGGGAAGTCAGCATCATTAGCCTCATTTTACAGATGGGGAAACTGAGGCAGAGAGGGGTGACGTGACTGCGGTGGGTTACCCAGCAGAGCCAGAACTAAAATGCAGATCTCCTAAGTCCCAGTCCACTGCTCTATCCGCCAGGCCACAGTATATGGAATTAGGGTGAGGACGTGATTCTCTTAACAAAAGAGGTTTGCTGGGTCACTGGTGTCAGTCAAAGATGTTGAAAACCCCACATTAAACCTGAATAACAACTTGAAAACCCGTATGTTTGAAAAAGGAATTGGAAAGAGACATACAAAAATTCTAACTTGAATGTGGAGGGAGTCCAGGGGTTGTGATATGCAGGAGGTCAGACTAGATGATTAATGGCCCTTTAAACACTATGGGGTGACACACAACATCTTAAAAAATAGGTAGTCAGGTGGGACACTATTCTGATTGTCTTTTCTATGTGCCACACCAGATGCTTGGGGCCACCAAAGTCAGCTGTGGGGTGAGCATCCCCCCACAGACTGCAGGGGCGCCTTCAGAAGGCTGTGTCAGCCCATGCCTGAGCATTAACCCTACGAGCCTGACTCTGCCATCCCTACTCACACTGAGCTGTTCTTCAATCCCCAAGTAGGATCATTTATTTCGCAGGACTCCTGATTTCAGTAGGGGCCTTCCCCAGAGTCAGATACTATTCATGGTGCATAAGGGGGGCAGAATCCCACCCAGAGTGCTCAGAGACAGTGTGAAGCAGAGTTCAGGAGGGCACTTCGCACAGCGAACAGAGATCACACTGAGAACAAACTACTTAGAAGAAGTGGCATAGAGGGGTGTAGCTTGTTCAGGAAGGATAGGCTGGGAAAAACAGGAAGAGCTGTTGCATTACACATCAGCAATATATAGACTGGTTCCGACGTCCACAAGGAGGTGAGAGGCAGACCAGTTCAAAATCTCTAGGTGAAGATAAAAAGGGGGGCAAAAACAGAGGCAAAGTCATGGTAGGGGAGTCCTATAGACCATCATATCTGGAGCAGGAGGTGGATGAACTATTACAAGAATGGATGAGTGAGGTTCTGCGGCCTGCAATGTGCAGGAGGTCAAACTAGATTATCAGGATGGTCCCTTCTGACCTTAAAGTCTATGAGTCCATGAGGCATTTGCAGAATAAATCACAGAAATATCCAGAACACAGGACCTGGTAGTAATGGGTGACTTTAACTACCCCTACATCTGTTGGAAAAGTAATACGGCAAAACACAAAATGTTCAGTAACTTCTTGGAACGTATTGAGACAATATTTTGTTTCAGATAATGGAGGAAGTAACCAGGGGAGCACACCTTTTAGATTGGATTCCAAAAGGGAGGAATTGGTTGTGAATCTGAAGGTCAAAGGCAATTTGCGTGAAAGTGATCATGAGATGATCCATTTAATGATTGTAAGGGAAGGCAGGAGTCAGAGCAGCAGAGTAAGGACAATGGACTTCAGAAAAGCAGACTAACAAACCCAGAGAACTGGTGGGCAAGGTCCCACGGCAAGAAAAATCTAAGGGGAAAAAAGGAGTTCACGAGAGCTGGCAGTTTGTCAAAGAGACAATATTAAAGGCACAACAGCAAATGATGCAAAGGAAAGACAGAAAGAATGGTAAGTTTCAGAGTAGTAGCCGTGTTAGTCTGTGTCAGCAAAAAGAAAAGGAATACTTGTGGCACCTTAGAGACTAACATTTATTTCAGCATAAGCTTTCGTGGACTACAATCCACTTCAGCGGATGCATAGAATGGTACATACAGTAAGAAGATATTTATACATTCAGAGAAACATGAAAAGGTGGAAGTAACCATATCAACTGTAAAAGGCTAATTAATTGAAAGGAACTATTATCAGCAGGGGAAAGAAACTTTTGAAGTGATAATCAAGATGGCCCATTATGGACAGTTGACACAAAGGTGTAAGGGTACTTAACTAGGATACTAAACTAGGAGAAACAGATTCAATTAACTTAATGACTGAGCCACTCCCAGTCTCTGTTCAAGCCTAAGTTAATGGCATCTAGTTTGCATATTAATTCAAGTTCGGCAGCTTCTCGGAGTCTGTTTTTGAAGCTTTTCTGTTGCAAAATTGCCACCTTTAAATCTGTCACTGAGTGATTAGAGAGCTTGAAGTGTTCTCCTACTGGCTTTTGAATGTTAGGATTCCTGATGTCAGATTTGTGTCCATTTATTCTTTTGCGTAGAGACTGTCCAGTTTGGCCAATGTACATGGCAGAGGGGCGTTGCTGGTAAGAGGCCAATATGGCTCCATTAATGACCTGAAAATGAAAAAGGAATCCTCCAAAAAGTGGAAACATGGGCAAATTGCTAAGAATGAGTACAAAAGAATAGCACAAGCATGTAGGAACATGATTAAAAGGCTGAAGCACAAAATGAGTTATACCAAGAAAGGCAATAAGAAGAGGCTATATAAATACTTTAGGAGCAAGAGAAAGATGAAAGAAAGTGTAGGTCCTCTGCTTAGTGTAGAAGGAGACCTGATAATGGATGACACCAAAAAGGCTGAGGTGTTTAATGCTTATTTTGCTTCAGTCTTCACTGAAAAGCTAAATTGTGACCAATACGTAACACAATAAATATTAACATGGATTAATATTAAGGAACACAAGCCAAAATAAGGGAATTACAGGTTAAAAACATTTAGATAAGTTAGATGTATTCAAGTCGGCAGGGCCTAATGAAATTCACCCTAGGGTACTTACAGAACTAGCTGAAGCAATCTTGAAACTGTTATCTTTGAGAACTCATGGAGGAGGGGTGAGGTCCAAAAGAACTGAAGGGCAGATATTGTACCTTTAAAAAATGGGAACAAAGAAAACCCGGGGAATTATAGACCAGTCAGACTAACTTTGCAGCCTGGAAAGACACTGGAACAAATTATTAAACAATCACTTTGTAAGCACGTAGAAGATAATAGGTTTTTAAGGAATAGTCAGCACGGATTTGTCAAGAACAAATCATGCCAAACCAAACTCATTTCCTTCTTCGACAGGGTTAATGACCTAGTGGAAAGGGGAAAGCAGTAGACATGATATATCTTGATTTTAGGAAGGCATTTGACACTGTCTCATATGACATTCACATAAGCAAATTAGGGAAATGTGGTCTCTGTGAAATTACTATAAGGTGGGTACACAACTGGTTGAAAGACCGCACTCAAAGCGTAGTTTCAGTGGTGCATTGTCAAACTGGAGGGATGTATCTACTGAGGCTTCACAGGGATCTGTCCTGGGTCCAGTATTATTACATTTTTCTATTAATGACTTGGATAATGGAGTGGAGAGGATGCTTACATACTTTCTGGATGACAACAAGCTGGGAGGGATTGTAAGCAGTTTGGAGGACAGGATTAGAAATCGAAATGACCTTGACAAATTGGAGAATTGGTCTGGCAACAGCAGGAATTGTAATAAAGGCAAGTGCAAAGTACTTCACTTAGGAAGGAAAAATCAAATGCACAACTACACAATGGGGAAGAACTGGCTAGGTGGTCATACAGCAGAAAAGGATCTGGGGGTTATAGTGAATCACAAACTGAACATGAATCAACACTATGATTCAGCTGCAAAAAAGCCTGATATTCTGGGGTGTATTAACAGGAGTATCATATGTATGACATGGGAGAGAATTGTCCCACTCTGCTTGGCACTGGGGAAGGCCTCATCTGGAGTACTGTGTCCTGTTCAGGGTACCACACTTTGGGATGGATGTGGGCAAATTGGAGTGAGTCCAGAGGAGAGAACAAAACCGATAAAAGGTTTAGAAAACCTGACCTGTGAGGAAAGGTTAAAGAAATTGGCCCTGTTTAGTCTTGAGAAAATAAGTCTGAGGGAGGCGGGGGACCTGATCATTTTCAAATATGTTAAGGGCTGGTATAAAGATGACAGGGAGCAATTGTTCTCCGTGTCCCCTGAAGGTCAAAGAAGTCGTAATGGGCTTAATCTGCAGCAAGGGAGATTTAGGTTAGGTACCGTATTAGGAAAGCTTTTTAACTGTAGGGATAGTTAGTTAAACTCTGGAACAGGTTTCCAAGGGAGGTTGTGGAATCTCTGTCATTGGAGGGTTTTAAGAACAAGTTGGACAAACACCTGTCAGGGATGGGCTTGGTTTACTGGGTCCTGCCTCAGCTGGGAGTGGGGGGTATGGACTAGATGGCTTTTGAGGTCTCCTCCAGCCCTGCCTGTGTGTGATTCTATGTACAGAATGATTTCTGAGTGAGAGCATCTGAATCAGATACAGGCAGAGTGTGTTGGCAAGAAAGGAAGTGGCTGGTTCCCCACCTCCGTCCTGCACCCGAGGCTCTCCCGTGTGGGCCCAGTTTTCCATGACAGAGTGCCAAGTGCTCAAACCACTTGTTACCAAATAGAGGGCTGCAGAAAAAATGCCATAAAACCTCACTCCTTCTGAAGAGCATTTTCTGACCTGCAACCCCTCACTCCAAACCCATCTTGGGAGCCCTTGCTAAGCCCAGGGAAAGCAGCAAAGCACATGCAACTTCACTTCCAAAGTGTCTTGTGTTCAAGTGGATAAAAATTCAGTCCCGGACAGCAAGTCAGCCAGCTCTCTGGACATTAACTACTTGCTAATCCTCCCTCTTGCCGAGATACAGTGGGGAGGGAAGGAATGCGGGCTCGCCGCCCCTGAGTGCTCACAATTACGACTCAGCCCCCACAAAAGTCATGACACTGGCTTCAAGATCACAGGATTATAAGAAATAATACATTTGGAATTGGGCGGGGGGGATGTCTGCTTGTACAGTGGCTAGCACAGCAGGGTACTGGGCTATGATTGGTTGTCCTCAGAACAATTAAATAATTCTGGATTTTGCACCTTTAGGTTTTCCAGGATTTTTCTGCAACCATGAGGGCTAGAAACTTGGTGGGGGAGTGGTGATTTTTATAAATAAAAGCTGTGATTCTGAAGTATTCACATGACTCCAAGGTCTAGGACTTTACAAACAACACTAAATATTGCAAGACTTGTGATAAAAGTCACAAGAACTGGCAACATGAAGTTAGAGCTCACCCGAATGCAGCCTATTGGCATTGCTGGGCATCCCATCCAAGCCTGACCCTACTTAGTGTGTGAGATCACCAGATGAAATGAGACCCTTCTTTCAGGTAAGACTCTGTTGAGCACTTTGAATGAAAGATCTATAAACTCTAAACTCGAGTTCTGATCAATTTGAGAAAGAGGTCTGGAAAGAAACAGACAGCATCATGTTAATAAAACTGTGAAATAGGAAATGAAAGATGACTGGGGAGCCCACATGAAGAGAAAAACTAAGCAATGAGGGAGCTTGAAATTCTAAGAGGTTTTTCATCAAAGAGGTGTTGCTAATAATAAAAAAAACCTACTAGCACAGCAAAAGAGGAAGCTGTGGTTCGCTCTGTCCTAGCTTTCGCTGAGAGAAGGCACTGAACAACTCTCAGCAAAGTGGTCTCACATTTAGAAGTTCTTCGAGCGCTGGTTCTTTGAGCCAAAGCAGATGCAAGCTATACCCAGGGGACTAAAGGTGTCTACATTTCAAAGTTTTGCTGGCATAACTCTGTTGATTAGGAGTATGAAAAAAAAACACAAAACACCCCTCCTAACTGACATGAAACTGCTTAGAAAAGTCATCCTGTAGACAACCTTGTCAGCAGAGCTTATTTTGTTTGGGGACCTGGTATAAGCTACACTGGAAAAAAAGGACTCTTGGAATAAAATGCGTCTCCACTAGGAGGCTGGTATAGCAAACTCTTTCTAGTGTAGCCAAGGCCTTTGTTCTTACATGACACCAGTTGCTCAACACACACCCACTTGAGTACATCATGTGGTCAATAGAGGCTGCAGGCCTCTGCTTCCCTGTTTCAATGGCCTGAGACGCCCATCAAATAATTTGATTACCTGCCTGTTAGTGGAGAGAGGCAAGAGCTAAAACCCATTATCTTTTCTAGCCTGGCATAGACAAATCGCTGACAACGCTTCATTAAAGCGGAGCTAAAGTAGCTTGATTGTATCCTGTACCCTTCTAGCACAAAGTTCAAATGACACACAAGCATCTGAAAAAACGGAACGAAGAGTTAAGATACCCGCCAATGCAACCTTAACTCTGCACCCCTGGAGCTGGGAACAGCTGTTGGAGCAACTTGTCCGAGCTGTGATTGGAGTCTGATGACGTCTGTGGGGCTTTTCCCCTCTGGGTGGGTTGAACCCCTCTTCATGTGTGATCCAGGCTGCCTCAACTCAGTGGTGAATCCTGTAGGTTGGGTCAGTAGCGGAGCACAGGAGTCTTCTGGCCTTGGAGATTGTCAACAGTGAGGTGGGAAACGAGAAAGGGCTGTGAAAGTGGAAGTACAGTGTTAGATGGAATCCCCTGTATAAGAGCAATAGGGCTGTCAAATGTGGCAAGAGAGGGATTATTGCTGTGTTATGGGTGTAGTGGGGCGTTGCTCAAAGAAGGCAGAATTAAGGTTCCGTGAGCAGGTACCTTAACTCTTATTTCCTGGTTTTTAGACGTTCGAGTTCTGGAAAGGCACAGGACACCGCAGGGCAAACTTACCTCCGCATTAACAACGTTTTGTGTCAGTGAATTGCCCGATTTGTTTGGTGTTTTCTGTTGTTTTTTTAAACAAATATGTTTTCTGTAGGAGTTCGTGGCTGTTTAGGCTGTTATACTTATCACATAGGTTTGTGGTTGAGACACTGCTGGGGAGAGGTAATCAAACCTCGCTCTTAATATAGCCCTTTTTATTAGTCCTTCTCAGAGCACTTTACACAGGAGGTAACCATCATTATCCCCATTTAACAGATGGGGAAACTAAGGCACAGATAAGTGAAATGACTTACCCCAGGAATAGAACGCAGATCTCCTGAGTCCCCATCCAGTATTCTCTCCATCCAGGCCACGGGGCTGCTACGTGATTCCTAAGCGCTCCTCCCCACCTCCTGTAAACTGCTGTAGTGGAACAGGGATAATGGTCATGCTTTGAAATGTCCAGAGCATCTCATCGCTAATGGTCTGGAGAGAAAGCTCCAGACATGGTCTATGGCACAGAGTCCCGATAAAGTTTTTGTATGGACTAAACTAAGCACATCTGAGAAGACTGGTATGTCTCTCCTTCTCCACCTCCTCCCTCACCATTGCGCAAAACATATAGCCCCTCCTGCCACTTGCCAACATTTCCAGCTTGCCTTCCTCTTCCTCTCCCATGAAGCTATTGGCATGTGAAGAGTTGTGCTTGGCTATCTGGCATCTTCTGCTGCTGCATACACATTATTGGCAGCAGCTTACCGGCAGGTTGCATACCTGCTTGGTTCTGCAGCATGACCTGTGCACTGAGCTGGGTCCCATATCCCCACTATGTCCTCTTGCCCCCTGCTGGGCCTCCCCACTCCAAGCTGGCTCCTGCCCCCACTCCAGGCCAGGCGTGTACCTTATTTCCTGGTTTTCACGTGTTTAAATTTCTGTTACCTGGCTCACCTGGTGGCAGGGAGAGGAGATCAGACCCGACCCCACAGATCCCAGCACATATGGGTGTGAAGAATGTGGAGCTGACAGGTTCCACCACCCTCCCTTAATGTCACCTCTACTCCCATTTATCCCACTCGCTGCAGCCCCACACCCTTCTGCCCCAGCCCTCAACCCCTCCCAGCAAGCCTTCACATATGTAATTTATTTTCTTTTCGAAAATAGTTTGCCTGCCTCCAAATTATCTGCTGTATTCAGATTACATTGCCCTAAAATAAAAACGGAACCCGACAGAGGCAAATTGTAGCAACAGGCTATAGATCTGTCTCAGATTTCTGCTAAAGGTAGTGTTTGAATTTATATTTGCATGGCTGTAGCTCATGTTCAATAGCCACAGCAGGTACTCTCAAGCCATCCAGGTCCTGGACAACTGGCTGGCTAGAAACCGTGTTGGCTAGTCTTTCTGCACATGTGCATTGGAATCCATTTGGCACACACCAATTCAGAGTGCCTAATTTTTAAGATCACATTTGCAATATTGCGTCTCCAAAGGATGCACTAGCTGGGATAAATGTTGAGTAACCGATCATTTGGGGATGATCCAAGCCATGGTTTGAGCTTCAGGTGAATGGAGTAAAATTAAATACATAAATAAATAAATGGTGATAGATTGTGTCAACTTTAAGAAAAGCTGAGGTTTTTTTGAGGAGGGGGGACTCTAGTGACCCCCTTGCTAGTTGATCACTACTTTGACCCCACATGACACCCCAAATTTCAAGGCAAGTAAACATTCTGAGTAGACATGGAGATTTTAGAGCATTTTAAAAAGAGAGTCAACTTTTACGTAGTGATGGCTTCTCAACTTCAAATATAGTGGGACTCATGCTCCGCTATACTATGAACTTGCCAGGAACAAATCTTGAAAGACCATGATGCGAGATCATTTTAAATGAAGGAATTCAATTGTAGCATAAGTAATTAACCCAGTGACGAGCCTCTTGTTTGTCATAGTGAAATCAGGGGATTAGTTGATCAGAACTAATTCAGAGTTCAGAACAAAGATTGTGGACCAAATTCTCCCAAGGATGCTGGTATGAACTGTGCTGAAGCCCTTGTGGTGGGGAGACAACCAGGTGCTGGCATAAAGACTCCAACCTCAGGGTGGCGAACAACAGGGTAGATAAAAATCAAGGATTAAAAAAGTTTAACAAGCTTTAATTTAAATAAAAATGCAATTTAAATAAATTCATTTTTGTTTTAAAAGTAAACCCATTTAAAATTAATTTTGAAATTATAACAACCCTGTGGTAAGATCTAAATTGACTATTTATATAAAAAAATTATTACACAGTATGTTTGCTTCCAAATTTTTTTTTTCTTAAATCGAACCACTGAAAACAGTGGAAGTCACTGGCCAAGCACCTGAAACCAGAGTTCGCTGAAGTTCAAAATCAGCTTTTGAAGCAGTGGCATTTTCTGCAGGTTCAGCGAGAGTATTTTCTTAATTTGTTTATTCAACTTGTTCAGTTCAATGCCTAGTTCATTCAAAGTTAAGAAGCCAGCTGGGAGCCGAACAAGAAGGAAAATTATTTTCCTCTTCCAATTTATGAATAAAAACTGGTGAGAGATTATGAGACCTACTACTTCTAAAAGCTTGAAGGACATGGCAACCAGAAACAACCAGTTCAATTCACTGACTACTGCTAACACTTTTATTAAATCAGTTTTAAATTAAAAACATGTTTTGATAAACATTTTTCTTGTGTATTCAGCAATTTTAAGAGTAGCTTTATTTAATAGAATTAAAATGCTGTTTTTCTGGATTTTTAATTGAATTTGAATTTCCATCCAAAGAGAGCTTGACAAGTCAGAAATAAAAAATGAATTGTTGCTGGTAAGAAATGCATCATTCACCTTTTTCTAACATAATAAAAAAATGAAAAACTAAGATCTGAATGTACATTAAGTTATGTACATATGTACAGATAGCATTCCCCTAGTTAGCAAAAAATAGTACCAAATTTAGCATAAAGACTACATTATTTAGTTGCAAATCAATGCAATGTTTTAATGGTTACTAACCAATGAGAATCAACTTTTCTTTAGGAAAATAACCAAAAGCACAAATGCAAAATAAGGTTAAAATCAATTATGTAAATCAAGGTTTCTCGCTTGCAGATTTAAATTGTTTTGATTTAAAACAATAGACACTGCTGAACAGTCAGACCAGTACAGCCTGCAAAATAGTGCCACTGACCTCAAAGGGGGCACAGCCAAAGCATCTTGGTGGCAAACTGGATAATAAATTCATACTGGCTGGGATATGGACCAGGCATCTTGGTGGCAAAGCATATGGGATATGGACCAGGCATCTTCGTGGCAAACTGGATAATAAATTCATAGTGGTTGGGATATGGACCAGGGCAGGATGGCACAGCTCTGGGATCCTAGGTTGGGAAGCTGGTGGTTATTTTGGATGTAGCCTCTCTATTGTTGGTTCATGATGCAGTGGCTGGTCAGAGAGCTTGCATGTAACTGCAGCTGGGTGTGTCCCTGCCTGTGTGAATGCTGGTGGAAGTGTAAGACCGGGAGCAGGTCTGCAGGTTGTCACAGCAGCACAGTGTAAGAGGGAGCCCAGGCTGATGGGTCAGAGGGCTCAGTGGTACCCCAGTTCCAGGTGGCACCCCAAAGGGAACCCATCACAACTCCCATATGGCCTGTGTCTGCCATGAGGAGGCAGAGGGCACAGGTGCGGGCCGAACAGACCCTCCTAGCTATAAATCTCCAATCAAAGGCGAGAGGCTCATGTGCATCTGAAGTGGAGCAACCAGACACACTATTTGAAGATGATGTTGCGGTTATGTGCCCTTTTATAATAAATGTAATGCAATTTTAAAAAGTCTTACTTTTATGAAGGATTTTGTTCTATTGCTCTAGGTTTAGATATGGCACCCATCACTATGGTATCCGAGCACTCCCAGTTCTCTCATCGCTTTTGGCTTTAGGCTGCAGTGGGGGATTTTAAGAACCACTGTCTTTAAGAAGTTTCCTCCATTCAAGTTGACTTGATAGCTCTGTTCCCTCCCCATTGTTATTACCTTTGATGACTGTGCTCATGGAATAACCACAATGGCAGGACAAATTCCGCTGTTGCTATTAGTACAGTACAACCAGTAGTATGCACAGTGACTTCATAAAATATTCCAATACTGCTCGTTTTAAGCTTACCAGGAAGGCAAGGATCTTATCATAGAAGACTCCACAGCATGGCATGCAATACTTAGCTTACCTGGATATTTATAAGATGTGCCTATCACAGTCTCTAGAGATGCTTAGAAAGGTAAGGACTTATTTAAGATGAACAGTTAGTGCACAGTAAGCTAGGGTGTAAATCTACAGTGCACCATCTGTCCATGTGGACCCCGCTGCCATGCACTACAAGTTCTCTAGTGTGATTTGATCTGCTCGGCTTTGAAACAAGAGTAGGTCACTATGCACTAGGGAACTTTTAGTGTGCAGTAGCAGGGTCCATACAGAGAGTGCACAGCATGCTAGTGCACTTTATATTTACACCCCAGCTTGCTGTACACTCTTAGTCTAGACAAGAGCTAAGACAGTATATACCACTTACTGAGAAGTGTCAAAGACTTCTACTCAAGAATAAAGGTGACTGTATTCCTTGCAATTCTATTCTCATGAAAGAATGTCCTGTCCCTGATGTAGAGAGAATATAAATAAATCAGCGCCCCCGCCGCGGTCTCACCTATCATGATAGCACAGAGGGAGAGATGGGGCTTCTTGGGATAGTTAGGATTCGATTCATAAGGAATTTATTGATAACTTGAAATGCATCCAGAAATAGCTAGTGCTGCCTTTGGAGAACAGGTGTAATATACTCCACACGGCCAAAACAATTTAACAATAGTATCCAAGTTCAAGGATAACCTGTTTGCACTTGGCAGTAATCCTATCTGGAGATAAAGGCACACAATTATGGCAAATTAAAAACAGTCAGTATTATCAAAACAAACTCATGATGAAAAGGTGCTTGCGCCCATTTGTGCTATATAAGATTCCGGAAGCAGTCCATGATACAAAAGCACCTCTGGGGAAATATGGGCATACCACCTCAATCAATGGGGCAGAAGAAGAAGTTACTCACCTTGTGCAGTAACGATGGTTCTTCGAGATGTGTGTGTGTCCCTATGGTTGCTCCACGTTAGGTGTCTGTGCACCCCTGCGCCTCTATTCGGAGATTTTTGGTAGCAGTGTCCCATTGAGCCCGTGCATGTGCCCTCCCTCCCTAGTGGTCTGCCTCGAGGCTATTTAGCACTGCACAGGGGAACCCCCCTCACTTCCTTCTCTACCACAAAGCCCCATAGAGGACTCCGAAGTAGAGGGGAAGAGGGCGGGTTGTGGAGTAACCATAGGGACACACATCTCGAAGAACCATCGTTACTGCACAAGGCAACTACTTCTTCTTCGAGTAGTGTCCCTATGGTTGCTCCATGTTAGGTGTCTCCAGAGCAGTATCCTCCACTGGAGGCTGGGACTTCGGAGCGGAGTCTTTTAATAGAGAGAGTACTGTGGAGTCGAAGATGGTGTCAGTGGCCAAATCTTTAGTAATTGCATAATGTTCTGTAAAAATATAGACACAGGCCCCAATCATTGCTCTACAGATTGGGGAGGTAGGGGTATCCATATGGATTGTGATTGAGGTAGGAACTGACCTCATGGAATGCGTGTGGACAGAAGCAAGTTGTGCCCTTGTTAAGTGATTAATGCAACTAGAGACCCATTTGGATAGTCTTTGAGGAGATATCACAGAGCTTTCTGTGGACAAAAGGAAGAGTTTAGGGGATTTCCTGAGGTCCTTAGTCCTGTCCAAGTAGAATGCTAATGTCTTTCTAATATCTAACATATGCCCAATTGTCTCCCAGTTGTCACAATGTGGTTTTGGGAAAAAAAACAGGGAGGCAGATCTGTTGATTCATATGGAAAGTGCAGAAAAGCAGGGAGAAACGTGGGGTATGGTCTTAGAGTTACTTCATCCTTAGAAAAAAAGGGCGTGAATGATGGGTGTGCCATCAGGGCTGCTATTTCTCGTATGTGCCTAGCTGCGGCGATGGCCATTAGAAATGCTGTCGTCAGGGACAGGTGTGAGAGAGAACAAGTTGCCCTGGACTGGGAGGGAGGTCTAGTCCAAGCCCTGAGAACTAGGTTAAAATCCCATGCCTGAGCGGATGGTGTCACGTAGGGGAAGAGAGCCCCCAATGTCCTTAAAGACTCTACGCATTAGTGGTTGAGCAAACTCCAAGTGGGAAGCCATTTGCGCCATGAGATGTACCTTAAGGGAGTGGAGTGAGAGTTTAAACGTAGTGGAAAATCAGAGGGAGGAAAGATGAGGTTGGGTCTATCCGTTTGGAATGGTACACACTTGGAGCTGTTTTCATGTTGCAGATAGGTATGTGGAGTGGTCAACTTGTGGTTGTGTTGCAACACATGTTTCAGCTTGTCAGAGCATTCTGCTTCTAAGCCTTGGAACGAAGAAAAAATCCAAGCCTGGAGGCAGAGGACCCACGGATTGGGGTGAAGGGTCAGCCCATTGCATTGACAGAATGGGTGAGGAATGGGCTAAGTCAGAGGGACAGGAGGGCATATTGCCACCTGCGTCAGGGAAGGGAGCCAGACTTGTCATAGTCAAGAGGGGCAATCAGAATAACTCTCGCTTTGTTTCATTGAATTTTCAACAGAATCTTGGATAGAGTAGGAAACTGGGAAAGACATACAAGTGATCCCTGTCCCTTGGGAAGATGAGGGCAACTGCTAGTGAATGTTTCCCCAAGGAAATGTAGCCCTGGAGCAGTAACAAGGACCTTTCTTGTTCCAATGAGTAGAGAAGAGATCCATAGGCCTGGTTCCCCAAAGGGTGACTATATCTTGAAGCACCTCTGAAGTCAGTATACACACGTTGAGAAAACTCCAACTGAGACTGTTGGTTGTACCACTCTGTATCCCTTGCAGAGAGACAGCTGAGATGAGCACATTGTGATGGGTGCATCAATTCCAAAGTTTGACAGCTGTCTTGTAGAGGGAGGGTGATCTGGCAGCTCCTTGGCAGTTTATACAAAACATACAGGTCACAAAGTCCACCATAACCTTTGTGTGTTGTTTTTGGTGAAAAGCAGTTTGTGCACAGGGACTCCTGACAGCTCTTAGCCCGAAAGAGTGATATGGAAGGTCATTTCTGTGGAAGGCCCTTTGTTCTGAAACTTGTTGTTGTGTAGGTGAGCTCCCCAGCATATTAGGGAGACATATGTCCCAGGGTGGTGAATGTGGGTATTGAGAGGAGTGCTCTCGCTCATACTGCATCAGGTTGGTGCTGATAAAGTCCAGTCACTGTACCGGGATTAGTATGCCACTACAATGAAGTGAACCTTGGAGAATACCCTCTGCAGAGCAGTCTGTACTGATAATGATGCTCCTCCAAAGGTAAGCAGTAGGACATCTCCTGTCGATGGCTGTATTGAGATATGGAAGTAGGCACCCTGTAGGTTCAGGGCTAGAAATCACTCTTTGCTATAGAGCTGGTCCTAATTGCTGTGAAGTAAGGTAAGGTGACTTCTGAGTGGCATGACAGGTGTATAGATGGCAGCTGACGCTGTAAGGTATCATTGGTCAGGCCCCCGACCAGCTCATCAAAAGTGCTTATAAGAGGCAGTTTGAGAGGTCATGGACTGGGGTGCAGATTGTTGTCACTTTTGAGCCCTGGGCCTCTTACACTGTGGCCCATAACCGCACTGAGATGGTGAGTATTGGGAAGATTGTGATCTGCAGTGTGGTTGAGAGGTATATCTTCTCTTCTGTTCCACAGTGTAGATTCCTAAGGAGTGTAGTGCGGTCCGAGAATCCTTGAGAATGTGGAGAGAAATCTGTCTTCTCCACAAAGAGTTTGGCCCTTCAAACTGGAAGTCTGTAGCTCTTTGGGCAATCTAGAGGTGTAGCGAACAAAAAATCCACAACCCACCTCTGTACTGCTGTCATGGAGACTGGGAGGGTAGCTGTAACAGCTACATCCAGTGGAGTAATGTTGTCGATGAATACGCCATCTTGCGAAGCCTGATCATATGGAGTTGACGTGGCATTATGTTGCTTGCTTCATGCATTAACCACATCCACTATGATAGAGTTGGGTTGCAGATGCTGAAAACAAAGTCTGCCTGTTTGGGGAGAGATGTAGGGTTGTTTTTGTTTACACACTGTTGCTGGTATGTGCGATGGAGGCTGGTTCTGCCAGATGACTTTGGTAGGATCAAGGATCAGGTCATTAATTGGGAGGACAGTTCTAGATGAGAAGGTAGTGTGCAGAATTTCCACCAACTTATGTGCATCTGCCACCTCCTGTAGGGGAATCTGCAGTTCCTCTGCCATCCGCTTGGTAAGATCCAAAAAGTTCTTAAATCTTCACCTAATGATGAGGGGTGGGCAGCACAGTCTCATCTGGGAGAGAGGAGAAGTGTGCAGAAGAGGTAGCTTCCTTTTTTTTTTTTGCACACTGTTCTGAAAAAGCCTTCTCCTGTCCTGGGTCAGGTGCCAGGCTGTAGCAAACCAGCTGGTGGACTCTCCCTGAGAGACACCGGGGGGAGTCACGCCATGTGTATATCGCCGATATGGCTTTGGGAGGGAGAGGCAGGAAGGCGGGCACAGGCGGTTGGCGTGATGGAATTGGGGATGACCCTTGTAGTGTGGTGGTGGGCCACCATGAGGGGCCAGGGAATGATCTCCTCCTTGCCATTGTCAGATTCATCAGTGGGTAAGGGTGCCACTGAATGGGATATTGGCAGTATACAGCCCAGTGCTAAGAGTGATTCTGGGTGCCAGGATGTGCTAGATACTGGGATCCTGGTACCAAGTAATGGGGATAGTGGTTCTTCCCGACTAGTGGTTCTTCTCCAGGGTACCAGAGCTCATGCAGTACCCTGGGAATATTTGGTACCACCAGGGCCGGTGCAAGGAAGTTTTGCGCCCTAGGCAAAACTTGCTTGCACCGGGCCTGCGCGCTACCCCCCCCAGCTAACACCGCCCCATCCCCCCGCAGCCAATCCACCCCCCTGCACCTCCCCCCCAGCTCAGCCCCCTCCCGCCCGTGGCGCCCCCCCCCCCCAGGCTCCCGGCACCCCCCCCCCCCCCCCCGGCTCAGCTGCAGAGCTGGGCGGCAGTCGCGGGGCCAGGCGCCCCCCTGGCTCCTGGCTCAGCCGCGGAGCTGGGCAGCAGGTGGCAGCCTGAGTCTAATTATGAGTCTAATTATGAGCCTGAGGGGGTGGGGGGAAAATGCCCCCAGACAGGGCAGGAAACTGAAGTTCTTGTCTTCTCTCTCTTTTTTTTTTCAAACCAAAGGAATAAAATAAAGAAACACTAGCCTAATTACTTTTAAGGGGAACAAAGGTAACCAAACAAACACTACTTATGCTAATGACTCAGATAAGGAAGGGAGGACTGCTCAGAGGCCAAAGGCGGTAGAGATGAAGTGAGGGGGGTCGTCCCCCCCCCCCCCCCCCACAGTGCTCAATAGCCTCGAGGCAGACCACTAGGGAGGGAGGGCACATGCACGGGCTCAGTGGGACACGGTCAACAAAAATCTCCGAATAGAGGCGCAGGAGCGCACAGACACCTAACGTGGAGCAACCATAGGGATACTACTCGAAGAAGAACCTATTGTTGCTATATGCTCTAGAAACTTCTCCTTACAACCAGGATCACCTGTCTTGAATTCCAATCAGTTTGGTTTCATTCCAGGCCTGTGTGTCAGGCCTAAGGAAGAATAAAGTATGTGCTTCTGATTAGAGACAAAAATGTATTTTCCTGCTGCATACTGATTAAATTACATTTCAAATGGCCTCATGAGCTCTCCCAATGGCATAATTAAACCACCCCCAACGAGCAGCAGTAGCTATGTTGGCAGGAGAGCATCGCTTGATAACATAGCCCTGTCCACACTGGCGCTTTTGTCAATGAAACTTGTCAGTCAGGAGTGTGTTTTTTCACCTCCCCTGACTGACAAGTTTTACCAACAAAAGTGATAGTGTAGACATATCCTAAGAAACAGGTTTTTTAATCCCATTCCTTGTTTTGAATAAATCTTTCTTTTGGTTAAAGTTACTGTTGTATGAATAATGTCATGCAGCCATCCCTGGAGAAGTGAGATATCCATAAACTTGAAGAAGAACTGAATGGTAAAAAAATTTCTGGAAGCTACATCTCCCTATGTAGTCTTGGTTAAGGACCCCGCACAAAGGTGTCCTATCCCAGAGTAACCTGCACAGGGAGAACAGAGGGGAGACATCAAAGGCCCAAGCAGGAATCAAGAGTTGGCAGTGATATTGGTCACACTTCCCTAATTGCCTTACTTATCCACTGAACAGAGAATGACAAATTAAATCTTATAGTAACCCATAAATGAAAGCCCTTGTGGCAAACAACCTTAAAACCCACCCACTGGAACCTCAAAGAGATAACCATGACTCAAAACTCTCCATCAGAGTCCATAGAGTCAAAACTATCTTATGGTAAAAAAATATATAAAAATTCAACAACTGTAAGAGTCAGTCTGGTCACCTATCTTCTGTAGACCACTGTGGAGAATGACCAATGCAACCAGTGCAGTGCCTGTACTGTATGCACACCTAAAGCCAAACTGAAAGGCGTCAAAAGTTCAAGTCTCCAATTGCTTCATCACAACTTCAATAATCTTACCAAAAAAAAAAAAAGAAGGCTGTGTCAGGATCAAGAATTTTTTTTTAAAAACACAGGCCTAACAACCTCTTGCCTGAGGAAATGTGACAGTACACCCACCTTTGTCTTCAAATGATGCTCCGGGTAAGTTGCACAAATTAAGTTTCTTACCAGTAAAGTTGAAATGATAAATCAACATTTATATCTGTTAGAAGTGGTAAAATAAGTTATTTATATTTCAGCAACATCTAAAGGCCCTGAGATCAGGGTTCCTTGATGCAGGGTGCTCTTCAAACAAATAATAAGAAAAAGTCCTTGCCATATGAGTTTACAATCTAAATAGAGAACACAGATGATGGGAGGGTAAACCAAAGCACAGAGAGGTAAAGCGACTTGTCCAAGATCACACAGCATATCAGTGGCCGAGCCAGGATTAGAAAAAACGGTTACCTTTCGCAACTGTTGTTCTTCGAGATGTGTTCCTCATGTCCATTCCATTCTAGATGTGTGTACCCACGTGCACAGTTGTTGGAGACTTTTTCTTAGCAGTATCCATAGGGTTGGCTGTGGAGCCCCCTGGAGTGCCGCACTCACACATCGGTATATTAGGCGGCACTGATCCTATGCCCTCTCAGTTCCTTCTTGCCGGCAACTCCGACAGAGGGGTAGGAGAGTGGGGAATGGAATGGACATAAGCAACACATCTTGAAGAACAAGTTACAAAAGGTAACCGTTTTTTCTTCTTCGAGTGCTTGCTCATGTCAATTCCATTCCAGGTGACTCACTAGCAGCATCTACGGAGGTGGGCTCGGAGTTCAGTTTTGCAGCTAGCAGTACTGCCCTGCCAAAGCCAGCATCGGCCCAGGTCTGCTGGGTAAGCACGTAGTGGGACAAACGCATGGACAGATGACCAGGTGGCCGCCCTGCAGATGTCCTGGATAAGCAGCTGGGCCAGAAAGGTTGCCGAAGAGGCCTGCGCCCTGGTCGAGTGGGTGGTGACAATCGCTGGGGGCGGCACCTTCACTTGAGCATAGTGGAAGCAAATGCAGGTGGTGATACAAGAAGAAATTCTTTGGGCGCCCTTTCATCCTGTCAGCCACCGCGATGAACAATTACGTAGACTTATGGAAGGGCTTGGCCCTGTTGATGTAGAAATCTAGCGCCCTCTTAATGGCCAAGGCATGAAGTCTATGTTCCTCCTCTGACTACTAACTATGTACAGATTAGGTAGAACAAAAGACTATGAAGAATCGCTAACGCACTCCAACGCACCATCACAGGTGATAAGAAGGAACTGAGAGGGTGTAGGGTCGGCGGCACCTAATATACTGACACATGGGCGTGGCACTCAGGAGGGCACCACAGCCAACCCTACGGATACCGCTAAGGCAAAAGTCTCTGACCACTGTGCATGTGGACGCGCACACACCTAGAATAGAATTGACATGAGCAAGCACTCAAAGAAGAACCAGGTTTCCTAAGGCCCCAGTCCAGTGCCCTATGAACTAAATCACACTGCATCATGAGTTTGAGCTTCAACCCATTAACATGTGATTTATAAAAGAAAAGAAATGCCACTAAATTTATAAGACAAGTGTTCAGATTTATTTGGAAATTCACAGTTTCTAATGGCACTACAGCTCTGTAGTTACATATTCTTGTTCCACAATGTTGTATGCTGCATTCAGATAGTATAAACATTTTTTTTTTCATTCTTGTTTGGAGCCCTTTCTGATTACATGTTCTATAAATCAGATCCATGTGCTCTGAATGGCTAATTGTGCAGACCGACTCTAAAAGTACATCACCTTAAAGTATTTATAAACTAACATGAAAGCAGCAAAAACAAAGGCTTTAAATAAGTCACATTACATACAATACCCAGAAAAGGCATTCAATCTGTTTAAAAAAGGGTACCACTAAAAGTGCTTAATAAGTTAACTTAGTTTTACAACATGAACCTATAACACCTCTCAAAAAGAATAACCTTTTGTCCCATTCACTCATCCACACATTCACAACAACATTTTATGCAGTCATACATTCTATTTTATTCAAATATACAATCGTGGTCAAAATAAAAAACACTCAGATATGAAAGTACCAAAACATACATACATACATACACACACACACACACACACTGCACATGTGTTAGCCAATACAAAAGCAAACTTTATGGAAATATCCACTTTTAAATAGACTTGAGCTGTTAGACTTCAAGGCTTGGCAAACTCACTTTCATTTATCATGTGCATTTGTACCCAGCACTGGTTAGGAGAGTTATATATTCAGCTGTACCTAGTCACCCTTACATTTCTCCTTGTAGACAGTCCCCAGTCTCCAAATTCTTAGAACAGAAAACCGAGTGACCAAAATAAAGCATCAATCCTTTTTGGTTAAATATCGTAACAGACAATTCCAAAAGTCAGTCTGGGAAACAAAGACATGTTTGTCAATATGAGATCCTTCCCGTACAGTGAGCATTACTGTACAGCTGTCATTAATTTAACTCATCTAAATAAAATACACATCTGAAATTGATTAAAAATGTAATTAATGGCATTACAATTCCTTCTAACAAGGTATTTTCCCCAAGTGAGTTTTCAAAACGGAGATCTAATCAACAAGTCTACCATGTTAGTATTTCTACAGTATCCAGCCCACATTACTGAGTCCAGCTGAACGCCAACACGTCCTTTTACAGCACTGTAGTGTTGCATCCTCAAAAAAGCGAGAGAAGTTACAAAAGAAATCAAATGACAATTTTATCTTTCTCCCTCTTCCAGTGGCATTATAAATAGACAAAAGGCACATAAATACGGGAAGGTGCAAGAAATAGGAACAAAGCTAAAGGAAGAGGATTGAGCTTTTATCCGTATTCCACCCAACAAACTGGGCTTCAACAATCCTTGCCCCAGTAATTGTGAAAAAAGCTTTATAAAACGATCCCTCCCACCCCCAAGCTGTCCACATAGGAAGTCATCAGCCTTGTAAAGCTGAAACTCATAACCAAGATTGACACAATCCCATCTATTTAAAAAAGGCAGAAACCATAATTTCTGAATACTTTCCAGTTAGCTCATCTCTTCTCTCACCACTCTCCCACAAGATACAACAGACTGTTCTCAGATGAACAAAAACTATCCTGTATGAGAAGTTCGACTAGTTTCAGATTTGTCCAGAAACAGCTGTGACACCAAGTGTTCCTACTGTTATATCCTTGTTTCCTTTGATTATGTCATGCAGGCTTGGCATTGACCCCGTCTTAGTCTGTATTAGAGATTTTATGAACTTCCCTTGGTCTGGAACCTTAGACCGCCTTCGTTTTAAAGCCCTCTTCTCAGTTTTTGTCTTTTGGGTCTGTCCATTGCACAGACTTGTGCATGCTGAAATGCCACAAAAATAGGATTCCTCAGATTGTGATGAGGTTTCTGAGCTTCCTTCAGATGGAGGACCCTTATATGAGGAGTGATATACCTCTCCAATATTAGAGAAATCTCTCGGGTTCGTAAAGGGTTTCCTTCCTTTTATTTCCCCATTGGCTAATGGATGCAGAGGCTCTGATGCTGGTTTGATAGTCTCAATCTTTTCATTTTTATATTTGCAACGTTTCTTCTAAAGCAGAAAAAAGGAAACAATTAGATTGTGCAACGCAAACAGGAAATAATATCAAGTATGAATACTAGTAGGTCATAGATAGGCTTGGCAGAACTCTTGTAATTGATAGACAATACTGATGTTTATTTTTAAGCATTTTTTAATTTTTATTTAAATTTCACAGTTGCAGGAAATTATGGGGAGAGGTCAGAATTATTTAATGATTGTAGATGCTGAAATTCAAAAAGTTAAAGTTTTAACGGTTGAAACAAATTATCAACATCACATGGCAAAATAAAGTAAATATCTTTAAATCAAACTAAAGTTCTCAGGCAGCATTTTTCTTATTGTGCCTATCTGTATATTTTTATCATCATTGATGTACATGTTTATTATCAGCTTGTGTATAGGGTGACGTCAGTATTTACTGACATTTACCGATAAAAACCTAATTCTTTCAAGCCTGGTTGTAGACAAGTGACTGGCAAAAGCACCATCTACTGGTAGTGTTTTCAAAACACCTTTTTCTTGCAAAAACTGGAAGTAAGCTACTATACCTTTTTTTCTGGTGAAAACTTCAGAGGTTCTACAATGTAGAAGTCATCTGGATCCACTATAAGAAAAGAAAGGATACATATGAAAGGACAATAAAATTTAACTGAAACCACAGACAATTTCTAAAATCATGAAACTATATAGGAGATTTCATTCCTCCTCCCAAGGACTATTACTCTGCTTTCCATGCATACATCTTAAGCTCCTATCAGATATTAACAGGATGCATGTGCATGGAAAGTAAACTCATCAAAAATGTTCAGTATAAAGTTCTATCTCCAGAGTAGCTAATTTCTACCCAATTATATCATTTTGCAACTGCAGATCTCATTTGAGGGATTAGACCATAGGCAAGATTTGCAAAATACATTTTCAGAGGGAAGAGAGGGGCGTGTTCAAGGACCCTGTATTTGGGGCAGATTTAAGTATTTCCTTATTAAATAAAGGTGCTTTTTTCTGGCTTCCTTGCACAATTCTCCTTATAAGTTCACTGATCATCTTCCTAACAGGCTTGTGCTGAAAGACCATATAACTAAAGATTCTTCTGCAGAAATATTTTGGAAAAGGTTACATCATAAATAAGAGTTAGAGCTACATAACCGAAAGCCTGTCTACAACAGGATATAATTGGAGGCATCACAATGTGTACCTAGGGCTGTAAGAAACAGACTGATGACAGCTGCGTACCATGTCTTTAATATTTTCATGATCATGCTTCCAAGCACAAAGGTGCTAGAACACCAAATATGTAGGGTATTAGCAAAGAAAGTAATTTTGTTTAAAAATATTTGGCAATATTCTTTGAACCACAATTCATTTATTCAATGTTAACAATACTATTCTAAAATGAACCCAATTTCTTAAGACTCCCAAATATAAAAGTGCTCGCCATTTAATTTAGAGTAAAAATTCAGCCCTACAATGACTGATTTCTACCCCCACTTGATTGCTCTCAAGGCTTGATGATTGCCCACAGGACTCTCCCGATTTACTCTTTTCTGACACTCTGCTCCTGAAGCAGGACGTAGTTTCTACATAGGTTGAAGTACACTAAAATGGGGGATAAAAGAAAGACTGGAAATATACTTGCTAGCCAATATCTATGCTGACATAGAAAAACGAACAAGACAAATGAGAATTTTTTAAAGTCTGGTATCAGAGTATCCACTCGCTACCAAAAGATGGACATCCAACTCAATGTTAATCTAGAACAGCAAAAACGTAAGTATTATATTTCAAGGTTTACAGAAAAAAATGTTCCATGACTGCCTTAAGAATAGGCTTGTCTACTTCTGAAACTCCAAATTCAGCTGTGTAACTCATGCCAAAAAGGTTTCTCTCTCGTGCGCGCCTTTTTTTTTTGTAAAGCATGCAGCATTCCTTGTATTTCTTTTTAAAAGTTCCAAGATTAAGGAGTTACATTTTTTTGGCTTGCTGAGGAGTCTTATGTTAAAGTGAGTATATGGTGCAGTAGTATCACATAGCCCTCTAACTTCCGATTTCTAGCTAAACAAGGTCAGGCCAAGTGATTACTGTACTAGGGGCTTCAAGTGGTGCATGCGCTCAGTTTTGAACTAATGCCCCAAATGTAAAATGGTGGAGGAGACATAAAAACCAAAGTCCTGCCTATTTATCTTTATAGATATCAAAGTATTTCTGTAAGAGCCTTAGACCCTGTGTCTTAACCAAATTCCAACTTTATTACATTCTGCCCACCTAAAGTTTCCCTGCAGTTTCAATGGTTTGCTACTCTCCTCTTCTTTCCTAAATCGTTTAGCATTACTGTTTGCTCTTAAAATATTAAAAATAAAGTGCTTTTACTCTTGATGTGGCCGACCGCGTGTAGTTGGCATTTTGTTTAAGTTCGTAAAATGTTCTAGGATTTTTTTTTTCAAATGAAAGCTTGTGTTAATTCCACTGTAGTAACCCTACGTTATTTTGATTTTTTGCACTGAACTCAGAGAACTTTTTAAAATTTCTGTTTTAGAGACTATAAAAAAACCCACAGTATTACCCACTGAACTACTTCAATTCAGTATTTCCCAATGTACACAGTGATAGACTTCAGTAGCGTACAACAAGTAGAGTGCTTCTGGATTACCTTTTTTGAAATTGGTTTACAAGCTATATGATCACACATCTACAATACATAACTCATATAGTACAGACTTTATAACCATCACTAGGAAGAATTAGCCATACATGAAACATACCTTCTTTGCTAGTTAGCTGAAAAGACTGGGACCTGACAAGTGGAAAAGAAGTTCTTCTTTTCAGATTCATATCATCATAGGAGGAAAAACATCTATAAATGACAAAAAACACAATAAAGTTCCATTTCCCAGAGTACTCTTGGGAGACACTTACTTCCCCCATTACCACGCCTTATATTTTTGTAACCCACACACCTCTTGGGTGTGGTGCTCTGTCCCATCTCATGGCACTGAGACCACAGAGAGAGATCAATGAGTCTGCTCTACAGCCTTAGCTAGGGGCCATGTGGCATTTAGCTCATGCATTTAGCTCTAGAGGTCCCAGGTTCGATCCCGCCCGCAGATGACCGGGCTCTGTTGGTGTTACACCTTCACACTGCAGCAAGCCTTCCCCATGGCAAGGTTTCTCAAAACTGCTCTGGACCTTGCCAGTGGTGCTCTTTCTGGTGGCCAAAGAAAGCTACTGGAGAGTGAGATGCAGTGCTCTCTCTTCACATCCAGGATCTGATCCCATTCCTAACATCCAATGATGTTAGACCCCCTTTGAAAATAAAAGGCGCTACTTTGTATAAACTCCTTCACAGGAACTATTCTTCTATAGAAGTCTAGATGTTAAAGGGTATGTCTTTTGCTTATCAGAACCCAAACTTCTGAACGTCTAGAAAAGCACAGACTGGTATAATTCAAATGGACAAACATAATTTAACTGGATGGAAATAGAATAAGTGAGCAACTATCAAATGCCAGATAAAGTGTAAATAAAAAGTTGTAAGAATTGATTAAAATGTCAGAGATATTACCTTTTGGGGCTGGGGTAGTGATTACTTTTGGGGATTTTTGAGAGGTAATCTTCATTGAACTGAGATGTATTTCTGCAACGCTGCATACAAAGCATCAAACCCAGGATGACACAGAGAACCAAAGAAATCACAAGATAGCTTTGTCGGTCAGACACCTGAAAAATAATTGGATTTTTTATTTTTAAAATCTAAAGATTAAATAAGAGGAGTTTAAATACAATGGAGCTAGCAGTTACATCATGAACATGTACAGCTTAATGTAAACTTTAATGAATATTCAGTTTTCAAATCAACTCCAGGGATTTTTTCTCTCTGTTTCACTTCACAATACCCATTTCTCAAAGTTAAGTGTCTGCTACATAGCCAACAGGTCAAGTCCTGTCATTTAATATGCTCTAAGTGCATCTGCCAATGAAGTTTGACAGCTATTAAAGCCAGTATACCCAGCATTTTCAAAGTACATTTTACAGCATTAAGATCAGATAAAAGTTCAGCTGCATTAAAGACATGTTCAAACACGTTCACAGTCATACATGGCCTTAAGACATTTCATCCATGTGTCTTTATTAGATGTTGGGCAACTGTCAGGATGTTGTCAAGAAGTAAATGTTGGGAAACAAAAATGCTAAGGAAAACATAATCCCAACTATACATACAAAATTATGGGGTCTAAATTAGCTGTTACCACTCAAGAAAGATCTTGGAGTCACAGTGAATAGTTCTCTGAAAACATTCACTCAATGTGCAGTGGCACTCAAAAAAGTGAAGAGAACGATGGGAATAATTAAAATAGATAAGACAGAAAATATCGTATTGCCTCTATATAAATCCATGGTATGCCCACATCTTGAATGCTGTGTGCAGATGTGGTTGCCGCATCTCAAAGATATATTGGAATTGGAAATGGTTCAGAAAAGGGCAACAAAAATAATTATGGGTATGGAACAGCTTCCGTATTAGGAGATATTAATAAGACTTGGCCTTTTCAGCTTGGAAGAGAGACAACTAAAAGGGGAATATGATAGAGGTCTATACAATCATGATTGGTGTGGAGAAAGTAAATAAGGAAGTGTTATTTACCCCTTCTCATAACACAAGAATAGGGGTCACCAAATGAAATTAACAAGCAGCAGGTTTAAAACAAACAAAAGGAAGTATTTTTTCCACACAACGCACAGTCAACCTGTGGAACTCTTTGCTAGAGGATGTTGTGAAGGCCAAGACTATAACAGGGTTCAAAAAAGAACTAGATAAGTTCATAGAGGATCGTCCATGGATGGGCAGGGATGGTGTCCCTAGCCTCTGTTTGCCAGAAGCTGGGAATGGGCAACAGGGGATGGATCACTTGATAATTACCTGTTCTGTTCATTCCCTCTGGGGCACCTGGCATTTGCCACTGTCGGAAGACAGGATACTGGGCTAGATAGATCTTTGGTCTGACCCAGTATGGCTGCTCTTATGTTCTTATGAATTTCAGGACAACTTTGAAGAGATATGTGAGTACACTGCCTGGATTACAATGACTTCTCATTAACAGAAATGTATTCTATTTTCTATACTAAACAAATGCTTATTTTTCAAATTGTGTTAGAACTCACAGTAGGTTAGGTGATTTCTAAACAGATGGAGTTATAGTTTCTCCCATGAAGAGCATATAAAAATATGTATCTGAAACCTAAAGCATTAAAGTAATCATTTTAACAGGAACGCTGCCAGCCAGCCACTTACAGAAACTCCTTTCTATTCCTTTATTGTTGTTGGAAACACTCCAGCCCTTTCCAAACACCTTAAAAGATGTCTTTGGCAGCATGCTCAGAAATTCACCAATCTCAAGCTATTTTGGACCCTGAGGATTGAAGCAAGTTCCAGTATCTTGAAGCCTTCACACAATGCCCTGCCCGCTGTTCCCACTCTTGAACAACAGGGATCCTGCTCAAGTGACTGTTGACCACAGCTGTGGCAATATGGCCCTTTAAGACTGCTGATATTAAACAAATATCTTTGAGGGATGTTCCATGGAACTTCAACTTTTTCCTTCAAAAAGCATGTATTTTTGGACCATTTATTAACTGATAAATTATGACACCCCAACACCGAAACAGTGTAAGGAGTTGCATTCCCTGCTTTATTGTTTACTATTATATCAAAGTGACCTTGACTGAGATTGTCAAACTCACTGTTTTACTAACTAAATACACAAGACAAACAGGTGGGAGAAAACATTCCCATTTTACAGATGGAGAATGGAAGAACAGATGACATGATCTAACCAAGATCATACACAGGAAGCCTGGAGATTAAACTCAGATCTCTCAAGTTCCAGTCCAGCACCTGAAATAAAAGACCAACCTTTTCCTCATGCAAGGTTTAGGTGCTTGAGTTTCATCAATTATTGCGGGAAAAACAAAATTCCACTCTTGCACTTTACGTGAGCTATTTACTTTTTAAGGGAATTTGTAATTTTTTCTAGTTTTTTTAAAATTATTATTTCCACAGTGGACTATGTACACATTTCACACAACAATGCAACAACAATTTCAACTCAAGATCACAATATGTATTTACTATAAGGTACACCGTTCTGTACCATTTAATTTTTCTTTAGCGGTAACTACAAAGCCATCTTCATTGATCAAGAAATAGCATGTTAGTACTTAGGATTACGTTCCTTTAGTACTTCTGAATATTAGAGAATTTTCATTTAGCTCAGTTAGGCAAATAAAACTCCACATCATCTTTACACATTGTTGGTCTGCTTCATATCTCTGACTGTGCCTTTACGCTGCATGTTATGTCTCACAGCCTTAATTGTTTAGTAAAGCATACCAGTTGCTAGAGAAGTCATTGTAAGTACTCCAGGACTAGAACCCGCATCTGTGGAGTGTGCAACGGGTGGTAGTCCCACAGTACCACCGGGAGGCCATGAAGAAGCACAGCCAGGGAGCACTATCGGAAGTAGGTGCTGCAGGAAGCGCAGCCCAAGATATCCACAGTGATGGAACCCTGTGGCCCTGATTGGTCAAGCCCCCTATTTAACCCATGAAGTTATCTGGGCAACACAGACTTCAGCCTGCTGCAATACCCAGGCACTACTTGATCTCTGATCTCCAATCTTTCACTCCAGCCTGATTCTGATCCTGATTCCTGCCTCTTAATGCTAACATGGCACTGCCTCTGATCTCTGGCCTTCGATCCCAGCCTGATCCTGACCCTTGCTTATAGAACCTGACTCTTGTGATTCCTCCAGCTCCTGTGCGGTGACTACCATCCCCTAGGGGGCAGAACTCAGCCCAGCTGTAAGAATTAGGCCAGACCGCATATGCCCCAGTCCATTGCAGAAACTTTATATGTAGCTCAGTAATTCTGCTACACTATAATTTATGGGAATCCACAGAATAATTAATAATCCTGAATTCTTGGCAAAGATTGGAGAACAACAGTAAATGGTTATTTCCTCTCTATCTTCTTGTTCATTTACCATGAAGATGAAACATTAGTCTTTTATTTATCCTTAGCAGCACTATGATGAAAAGGATAACTAACACTTTTCCAGTTGTCTCTATGCAGATTTAAGAAATACCACGCATACTTCTGAAAGTCCCTTTCATTCTTTTGATCCTGCAAATCAATGACTTGATACTCAATAACGACAAATGAATAGAGAGTGTTGGTTTTAAGTTTAGTTATGACATTGTTATTAAATGGCTTTTAATTGCTTTTGTTTTCTCTTTGAATCTGTTGGTATTCATCAAGATAAAGATTTAAATATTAGCCGCTGAGTCTCATTTTAGTTTCGTTGGAGGCACCATGCATCAGAGAGTGAGCTGCTGCTGCTTCTCCGCCTCACTTGACCAAAAGCCCTCACCATGAGCTCCAGGTATTAGGTCAACCTGACTAGAGCCTTTAATTTTGCACCCATTACTACATTCTATAATCCTCCAGCCCCTTTTCCCCATATTTCAGCAGCTATTTTTATTAGCAGTCCTGCTGCAGCCAAGAAAACTCACACTGATGACTAAATACTTGGCTGGCTGCCAAAGGGGCTGAAAGCAATGCTACCTGCATCTCCTTGCAGATTAAGTTTTACCCCAGCAAGACTCAGCCACCAACAACCCAAGAAACATTTTATACAAGAGTCTCTCATGCCGTACTGTTAAGTTCTAATTACCTCATGTTTTAGTTCAGTCACAGTTGTTGACAGATTGGAAACTAGCTGTGTCATGTTGGTCAACTGTGCTTGTAGCAGTTGGATGGCTTCTGTTTGCCGCTGATCCTGTGTTTAAAAAAAGTTGGTTTATCCCCACTTAGTTCAGTGTGTTGGATTCTGCTAACATCTACCATACTATTTATCAAATTATAATTCCATCTTATCCACGAAGGCAACAGACACTACATAGCCATAGTCTTATGAAAAATTCATTTACATGCAGACTAAATAAAAAGAAAACATTTACAGTAGTTAGGAGATCTTATTCTACAACGCAGAAAGCTATTCTGTACACAGCACTTGAAACAGAGTAAAAGCAACCTTTTAGCTGTGTCAGATTTCAGCATGAAAAACTTTATTGAAAATCTTTAGCAGTTCTAAGAGCTCTAACTGCATCCAATAATCTTTTGTAATACTATACCAATACATCCCACTATGATGATTTCTAACTATTCCCGTCCGCAAAGTGCATAACAAAAATGAAACCAATGCATCTTATTTATGATAAGTTCATTAAATGGGATTTACATTGTGTTCAAATAGCAGTAGTTGAAAGACTTCCAGTGAAAGTCTGAATGCAATACTTGTGATACGTTGTTCAGAACACTTAGTTTCCCCCCTGAATTTCAACAGTTACCATAGCAATATAAATATCCTATCCCTGATAAGTCACTTGTCAAGAACTACATTTTGACAAGATGCTTAAAATGTTTCAGGACCTAGTGGAAATAGGATGTTTAAAAAAAACAACGTGTGTTTAAAGTCTGTAATTGCTTCTATTACCTTGCATTGCCAATTGCTCTGCAAACTATTTTAGTATATTTGGGGTAGGGAGATTACGGAATCAATTTAAAGCATGCTCAAGCAGTTTCAATTTTCACCCTCTAAATACATTAAGGAAGGTACAGCATATGTAAAAAAATAATAAAAAAAAATAATACAAGTCTGAGGCAAGGCCTTGTCTAAAGGGGCTGATATATGTGACTTCCCAGTCAAGGAAGGTGGATGAAAACAAATATTGTGCTTTCTGAAGGCACCACTGTAGCAAACAAAACTTTTGCTTAAACTTTCTAAAGAGAAATGTCACTTTTGGACCAAGACCCAGCCTGGAAAATTTCAGCTCAAATAAGTTTCAGAAGCTTTAAATTACTGAAAGCAGGGAGTTGGAATGGAAACTCTTATGCAAGCGTGACTATCTACAGGGGGTTCCCAGCCCCGCAAACATCTCTCACGGCATCTGTCAATTCATTCCTTTTCAAAGTAGGGTGACCTACATTTATAAGGATTGAAAATAAGAGTCCAAAAGAAGCAAGTGATCAGGTATGGATCTGTATAAACACAAGGCAAAATTTTCAAAAATGCTTATGTGATTTAGAAGCAGAAGTGCTTAAATGATTTTTGAAAATGGGACTTGGAGGCCCTTCTGAAGGCGATGGATACAATTTTCCAGATTACTTATACCAGTCATTTTTCTCGAAAAGTAAATTTAAGAAATTAAGATGGAAGGGAAAAAAGAGTCTGAGCTTCCCATTAATTTACAGAAAAGGAAATCACCTAAAATTTAATTACAGAACAGTAATTACAAAACGAAGAACGGGAGGACGTTAAATAGAAAAGCAATCCTTATCAAATATGCAGCTTTTACATAACTATTTCAGAGTAACAAAACATGACTATTTCTAAAGATGTGCTCAATATAGTCACTAAACAAAGTTTTAAAATACTGATACTGTCCTTGTAAGCTTTTACATATTCTTGAGAATTTCTTGGTTAAGATATACTGTCACCTACTTCTAAACAGAAGCAATTTGTACCTGCTCTTCTGCTATTCTTGAAGTGTTCTGAAGTTTGACTATAGTCTTATTGAAAGCCTTCTGCATTTCTTCCATTTGCTTTCGGTACCTATAAAATGAATTGGGTTCCATATTAAAGACTACAATTTCACAGATTGTCACCACAGCACATTCCTCCATTCATCTAGTACTAACTTCCTCTCTGTCCCTTCTCACAATCTCACCAGTTTTAGGGAGAAAACCTCTCCTTTGAAGTTTCCCACCATCTGGAACAACTTTGCTGTTTTCCTGTCTTTACTTGTTTAATTCTCAGATCACACTTTTTTTAAAAAAACACTCTTTAGGAGCCAAATTAAAGCCTATTTTAATATTAAAAGAGTTAGCAATGGGTTGTATTCCAGAAGTGTTTGGAGGGGGAAGGTGCTTCTGTTACTTACTGTTGGTGCTGATTAATAGCGACTCACAGGAAGCAGCATTAAATAGCACTAAGCAGAAGATTGGGGTCGATAAGCATGGTTATGGGAGCTACATTAGGGTGAATGCACTGCAAAAAGCTTTCAGTGTTGAAGCAGCAGCAAATAGGAGAAATGCAAACATTTACAACTATAGCCTTTACTAAGAAAGGATTCTGTAATTAGTGTATGATGAGAAAATTAACCAACCTTTACTCAACCTTTACTACATCAAAAATAACTACTATTGAATAGTTATACTAACTTTATTATAATCTGCAGGCTGTGTTTCCCCTCCCTATCCTTCTCTTTTTTAAAACACAAACACAGGAGTTTAACATTATTGTATTAACCAAAAAGGGACTACATGCCACCATAGATTATCAGATTGTCGCACTTAGTAAGGGAAATTACTATAGGCTTGGATGCTCTGCAATTGATTTAAGAGGCAGCAGAATCAGATCCTACAGTGGAAGGCTTGCAGAAGAAGGATTAGTGCACATCCCCAGGCAATACATAAACTCCTTTAAAACAGGGCTTTGGAGTGGAGCCTGGAGCTGGAGCACAGAGCAGTAGGTTTATGCCCGGAGCTGGAGCGGAGCCGGAGCAGAGCAATTCAAAAATTTGCTTGCTCCAAATCCCTGCTTAAAAACGGAGCACTGTGTAGTCTGCAGTAGAATATAAAATTCAGTGGCAGCTTGAAATACATAGGGAAAAATTCAGATACAGAAATCTAAACTTTCGACAGCTTCTACTAATGGTCAGTTATTTCTCAATTGTCTGAAAAAAAGCTTTACATTGCTGATCAGTTACTCAAATACGTGTGGTTAGCATGTTGCCTACAGATTTTTCTAATCATTGACTGTGTCATGTTAAACACACTTTAGACATGATAAAGATAGATTTTCATAATTTATTAGGAGTCTTACCTTTGACTAAGTTCTTCTAGATAGCGGCTGCTGAGAGACATGTTTACTTCCAGGGCTTTAATACGATTATTAAGTCTCATAAATACAGACTCCTTTTGATTAGATCCATGAACAAGATTTCCATTAGTATAACCTAGATCTGTGGAATTCTGCAATTCAGCATAGAAGTCTGTAGCCATTCTCTGCTGTCCACCAGAAACAGGAATAGCTAGAAAAGCTTCTTCAGTTGATTGCTCATCATATTTTATTTCTGTTGACGCAGAAGATTCTACAACAGGAGACAATACTTGCTTCTGCATTTCTGAAGCACTCACTTTTGCTTCCCCAACATCATTGCCTACTGTAGCCATTGTGTATTCAGGCTGTGGTACAGTCTCTGTAGGTTTTGAGAGGATTTGGAGAGAATCTGTCTCTCTTGTGCTGATCTCCTTGAATTCACTGACAACGTTTGTTTCAGAGACCACAGACTGTTTCTCAGAAACAGAGCTCTCAGCTTTCTTTTCTGCTTCAGTATGTATCTCAACAGTATCTTCTTGGGGAATTATCTGGGAAGTTAACTGTGCTGCCTCACGTTTTGTAGGCTCCAAGGAGATCTCCATTGTAGATAATGGCTTAATTTCAGAAGTAACTTCTAAGGGGAGAGACTGAGAGACAGTCTGAGGATGACTGGGTTCCAATTCAATAGAATCTATAGTCTGGTTAGTGATATCCTCATGGAGTACACTGCTTAAGTCACTTGCGATAGTAGATCCAGGTGCTCTCCCTGTAATTTCACTCTCTAGTTTCTCAGGCAGAGGCTCATCTATTGAAACATGTAAAGATTCTGTTGGAACTGGCTGTGAATGCTGAATGGTAACAGAGTAATCCCCTTGCTCGCTCTCAGAAGTTTTGCTACGTTGCCGATGCACAGCTTCTGCAACTGAACACCACTTATAAAGATATTCTGAAAAGCTAGAAATACAACAAACCGTCACCAGCTCATAGCAATAGATTTCTGTCTCAGATTCAAACCATGTTGAGGTTTCTTCCTCTTGTTCATCACTAGGCAGCAGGGTCACCGTTGACTGACTTGCCTCCTCTTCATACTCTTGAACCAGCTGAACAATGGGGCTCTCCTTTGTTAATTCCAGGACTAATTGTTCCTTATCTATTTGTGGTATCTCTGTAGTTACAAGCCTACAAACAAAAGTTAAAATAAACACAGGATATAGCTTTGCAGGATATGGTGGTAGTTGTAAAAATGAATGCATGAAAGTGATGCTCAGGAAAGACTAATATCAGTAAATAAATGTCAGAAATGGAATGGCTCCTGCTTATACTAATTAAATAAATCACTGATTTATCTCTGTAATCTCTGTAATCTCAATCCTACTTGGTTTAATATCCCTGACTATTCCAGACATAGGCTTCTCTTGAACAAAAATCGACAATTGTGCCAAATCACATAGTAGTTTTGTACCATGGACAAATGTCAATTTGGAGATCACTACATTTATTTTCATGCATCAGGATACATATTTTCTACGTTGGTTCCTCAAACCTAGAGACCCACAGAACAGAGTATCAATTGCAAAGAACCTATAGAACCTAGTCTTCCCTATTAGAGCCAGTTCTACATGGGACTGAGTAGAGGTACCCTGCAATAATAAGGGCAGAGCAGAAATCAGATCCAGAGAAACTTGACTAAGGGCTGGGAAGAAAGAGGAGGAGAAGAATTCCAGGTTTGGTTCCAAAGCAGAACTCAATTCCAGATTATTGTAATTAATGGAGAAAGAATAAGTTGCCTGGGGTCTGATATGAAGTGTCAATATGCCAAGGAAGTGTTAAATTCCTTAACATTCAAAACTAAAAACCTCAACAATGGCATTCTTAGCCTTCAAAATAAACAAGTTTCTTCACAACAATAGCCAACATGATACAGATTTATGAAGTGCAATTCACTTGTGACAAGCTAAGATATGAACACAAGGTCCAGAAAAAAAAGAAAGTGAATTAGTCCAATGTGTTGCCTACTCTCTCTGGATTGAATTTTTAGAAATTTTATATTTCCTAAGAATAATATTGTCCATTGTTTGTAAAACAATCTAATCACAGCCTATGGTTTTGTTCAACAGTTTCAGTGGTCACAAGAACCAGTTTGACCCAGAACCTCTGACCTCCTGTTTTAAAAAAGGTACGATACAATGGTTTCATTGAGTCAAGCGAGAAGTAATTTAGCTTTTCCTGGAAAAATCACTTTACACATATACTGTCATGCAGTGAAGACTCGCAATACACAGTAACTACATTCTGAAACTATCAACAAATATGAGAGACCTGAACCTCAAGTATGTTAAAGTCAAGCCCAAGTACCTGTATAAGCAAGGTTTCAACCAATGCAAGTGTGCAGGGTTTTCTAGTATAAATGAGGGCCTAAGTCTAGCAGTCTGATGCAGAAGATTTCTAGTCATGGTCAAGCTCTACCTCATTAGAACTAAATTTAAACACACAAAATCACTTACTCTGGTGAAGGAAGAAGGGTTGGTTCAGGCAATTTTGGTGCATCTGTTGAAGTGGCAGTGGCAGCAGCAACAGTGGTATTTTCAGACATACTGTTATTTCCTATTAAAGTATATGGAACCACAATCAAATTAGTATAAGAGGCTTCCTGAGAGCTGCATGAATACCACAGAAGTCAACAGGAAGGAAGCATAAAACCGGGTGAGAAAACAGGAAACGTTAATACAGCATACCCAAAATTCTGAATTCTCGTTAATCAGGCATATTTATTTTCCCTATAAACATTTGTTTAGTAGCATTAACAAACAAACTACACTAAACAAACAAGATACCGATTCTCTATGTTTACATTTAGATGAATTGGACACCTGTTGGTGTGGTTTTGCATATGAAAGATGTGCTGAAGTATTTCTATGGAGAAGGAGGGGAGAAGAAAGATAGTCTCTTAGTCTCTAACTAAGGTTGTGTAAAGCTACAGCGGTACCCACATGATGAACTGGGAACGAGAGTGCTTCATTATGAATCAGATATTTTCTGTGATCTCAATAAATTGCCAATTAAGAGTAGGCATTTTAAGTCAAGGGCAGCATAGCAGGATCGAGGGAGGGAATAACGGAAGCCAGGGTGGCCATGTAAAGCTTTACCTTTTTGAGATATTGATTTGGGGGTGCAGGTCTAAAATTAGACCTCTCTTGGCTTTCAGGATTAGAAACAAACAGGAATAGAATCTCTTCCCCCTGAGACACTCCAGCGCCTCCTCTGTGGCTCCCACCCAAAGGAGACAACCTACTGGAGGAGGAAACCCTTGAGAGAGTGGTCCTTGAAGAGAGAGGGAGAGGGAGGGGTAGAAACAAATTGCACAGAACTTAAGACCCATTGGTCTGAAGTAGGCCGGGACCAAGCACTAAGAAGTTGTAAATTGGTATGGCGCCCTAGAGCCACCTATCAAAATGCCTGTTTAGCAACCCCTGGGTGTCTAGATGGAGCAAGTGTTTATGTAGAAGCCAAAGGACATAGCGGTCTGTGTCTACAACCTCTACTTTTCACTCTTTGCAGGTCCTGATGAGCAGCGGCAGAGTAACAGTGGGTCTGCTGCGGGAGAAAGTTTCGTGGGTGGGACAGGAGCATACAACCCCAAAGACTTTAAAGTAATTCCAGAATCTTTCCACTCATGGAACTTAAGTCTCTCTGCTCCAAAAGAGTGAGGATCCTTTTCAAGGGCAGGTCTTGAATTGTTTGTTGGACCTCATGCAGAAATCCCAAGGACTGCAGGGAAGAGCTCCTGCGCATGGACACTGCAAAAATATTTAGCAGCCAAGTCTTTAACATCTAGTCCAGCGTGCAGCAAACTTCTCAGAATGCATTTCCCCATATCAACTAAAGAGAACATCTGTCTAGCATCTTCCAGCAACATGTCCTTAATCTTTAACAAAAAGTCTCAAATATTAAAATCATAATGTTCCAAAAGAGATTGTTGGTTGGCAATCCTGAGTTGCAAAACCCACAGAAGCCCACAGCTCCTTGTGAACTGCCTCTGCCTTGCCCGGTACTAGGACTAATACCAGCCTGAGGACCAGGCAGCTCTTGGCAAGTAGACTCCCCATGCCTCTCCAAGTACACAGAGAAGGAACAACTTGTGTAGGACACAAACTGGGGGGATTCCCCCCAGTTTCCAAAAGGACCACTGAGCTGGTAGTGGATCTCAGTGACTCCCTGGCCAGATGCCCAATCCCATTCCACCCAGAGGATTTCAAAGGGAGTAACACCTAGGTGGGGATTACAGTGACTGGTTCCAAGGTTAGGAAAAATAGGAGCCAGTCTCTCATTTAGAGGACAGCGAATCACCCTCTGCCAACCAAGAGGGGTGCTGCTCACGATGATGTCTGAGACCAGTGCTGAGTGGGCAAAGAATGTAGAGAAATCAACATTGCAGGCTTCCTCTTCGACGGTACCGATGTGTAGGAAGTCTGAGGCACAGGAGATTATTTCAGGACCGAGTAATGCACCAGTGATACTGGTACCCCTCCATCTGCCAGTACCAGGAGTGCTGTCTGGTACTGGTATCAATAGGCTCAGCAGATCTCTCGCTGCCACAACCACCTCTGGCCTGATCAATACCAAGATAGTCTTGGATCATTGTGGTACTGCAGAAGTAGAAGGGGCCCTTTGGGTCCTGGACTCGATGGTACCTGCCTTGGTGCCAGAGTCAATTGTGCCAGATTCAGCCATACCAAAGCAGAGCAGAGGAGTGCTTAGGTTTCAGCTGTACTCTACTCCCTATACTTAGAAGATTTGGTGCTGGTGACCTTCCTCTCTGTGGTCTGTCTCGTGCAGGGGTGGGCAAACTACAGCCCGCAGGCCAGATCCGGCCCCTTGGGGCTTTGGATCCAACCCACGGGATTGCCACCTCCGTGGCACTGTGGGCCCCACGCCGCTCTGGGAAGCGGCCAGCACCACGTCCCTGTGGCCCCTGGGGGAGTGGAGGCAGAGGGCTGAACGCACTGCCCTTGCTTGTGGATACCGCCCCCAAAGCTCCCATTGGTCGCGATTCCCCATTCCCGGCCAATGGGAGCTTCGGGGGAGGTACCCACAGGCAAGGGCAGTGCACTCAGCCCTCTGCTTCCCCCTGCCCACGGGGCTGCAGGGACATGGTGCCAGCTGTTTCCCGGAGCGGAGCGGGGCCGGGGCAGGCAGGGAGCATGCCCTGGCCCCAGTGCGCGCTGCTGCACCCCGGAGCCACTCCAGGTAAGCGGCACCGGACCGGAGCCCGCACCCTGCTACCCCTCCTGCCCCTTGCACCCCAACTCCCTGCCCTGAGATTCCTGCCTGCACTGCAACACCCTGACGCACCCCACCTTCACCCCAACCCCCTGCCCTGGGCCCCCGCTGCACCTCACATCTCTCCTGCACCCCAACCCCCCGCCCTGAGCCCACTCCCGCACTGTGCACCCCCTCCTGCACCTCAACCCCTTCCCTGAGCCCCCTCGTACGCCCTGTCAGCCCTCCAATGCCCCAATCCCTTGCCCTGAGCCCCTTCCTGCACACCGCAACTCTCCCCCACCCCATACTCCCTCCCGCACCCCAATCCCCTGCCCCAGCCCTACATTCATGGCCCTGCATGCAATTCATTTCCCCACCCAAATGTGGCCCTTGGGCCAAAAAGTTTGCCCACCCCTAGTCTAGTAGTCTTATGCCTCTTTTTAGGTACTGGGGAGGGTGAGCGGTGCCGGGTCTTGGGCACAATAGGAAGTGCACTCCTAACTGACACTGAAGCACTCAGTGCTGATTCAAGACGGCTAAGCTCTAGCACAAAAGATACAGGGTTTGAAGCCGGGTGACTGAGGCATTCCTCAATACTGAGAAATGGAAACCCCAAGACCGGGAACTGAAGGTAACTAATCGTATCCACACTATGAAATACTGATCAACTATAAATCTAGAAAACTATTTAATGTACAATGAATTTACAATGAACACGCAGAGCATTTGCTGGGGCAAGCCAAGCAATTCTAACAACCACCACGGACAGTAAGAAGGAAGTGAGGGGTCTCCGAGATATGCTGGTATAAAGGGACCAACTGTGATGGCAGAGGGTGCTCAAGCCGCCTTGACTGATACCACTGAGGGAAGAGTTTCCAATGACTGTGCATGGGGCACACACATTCCAAGTGATTGCACGTGTGAATTCCACTCTTGAACTACTCTGCACTCAGATCACCCAAGTCCTTAGGAGAAATGAAGGTGGGAAACGAGGAATCTATAACACGTTTAAAATCCTGTGTCTTTTAATAAATTAACAAATTATGCATCTAAGGAAATAACATTTACCTTCAGCTTCAGAAATCTCTTCAGTTTTTGCTCCAAGTATATTAGCAGCAATATTCACCATATTTAGAATGGCATCTGAACAAAAAATACGACCGATCAGAGAGGACATGATCAGAAATCCTCACAGAAATTTGTACTATTATCTACCCATTCATTTGCATAGACTAACTTTGAATCCATCAATTTTTTTTCCCAGTCCAAACAAGTCATCTATTCCCTCCTACTCCCTCCTTATTTGTCTCATAATTTTAAAAAATGGTTGGGTTTTCTGCTTGACATAATTTCAAATATAGGTTTCTAGGTTATTTTGCAAAATTATGCCAAATGTTTACCAACGGGGCTCTCAGTAAAAAGGTTTGCGCTGGCTTCCAACCATATTTAAAATAGGAAGTTGTAAATGTACGTTTTATTTCAAGAATATATGTTGGCAGAAAAGGCGATTAAAATTTTTCCTAAACACGCTGCTAACATATTTCCTAAACAACTTGGTGGTGGCAGTAAAGATCTTACTACAATTGAAGCAAAATGTTCCTCTTCCATCTGAACTGAGAAACATTGTTCTTCACTTTTTCCATGAAAGCAACTATCAAAGCTTATAGGTTATAGATCTTTTTGTATCTATTGATTCAATACAGGTCCACAATGGATAAGAAATCTATTACAGACTGCAGAAAAGGTCAGAGAAGCAGAATTCCAGGTAAGAATTTTTGCTATATTAGTACTGAATTGGTTTTCTACTCTTGAATCTTGTCCTTCCATCACAAGACAGATGGAAATCCCTCTAACACTCAAAAAAAAATATCAGTCCTCTGAGTCAACAGTAGATTAAGCTCAACTGTCAATGCCTCAATGTCCTCTAGAACATTTTCAGCTCCTCGATGAGATAGAACAGGGGTGGCCAATCTGAGGCTTCGGAGCCACATGTGGCTCTTTAGAAGTTAATATGCGGCTCCTTGTATAGGCACCGACTCTGGGGCTGAAGCTACAGGTGCCAACTTTCCAATGTGCCACGGGGTGCTCACTGCTCAACCCCTGGCTCTGCCACAGGACCTGGCCCCAATACACCCCTTCCTGCCCCCTCCCCTGAACCTGCCATGCCCTCGCTCCTCCCCTCTTCCCCCCAGAGCCTCCTGCACACCACAAAACAGCTGATCAGGAGGTGCGGGGCAGGAGGGGGAGGCGCTGACCGGCAGGGCTGCTGGTGGGTGGGAGCTGATGGGGGGCTGCTGACTTATTACTGTGGCTCTTTGGCAATGTACACTGATAAACTCTGGCTCCTTCTCAGGCTCAGGTTGGCCACACCTGAGATAGAAGGAAAGAGTTCCCTGAGGTGAAAGCATAAATAAATGGCCCAAGTAGGCGACAACAACAACAAAAGATAAAACTATTTCATTTTTTATTCTGATTGCCTACCCATCCTATCAAGTGATATCTTTACAGAACCAGAATTACTGAAAAGTGTTTGGGTTTTGGAAACATTGATTAGACTAGTACTTTTGTAGTCTAAAAAGCTCAAGAGAGCTACACTCCTGAACACCATGAATTTTATCTGTTCCTCTAGGTTTTTATTACATGCTTATCACTGAAGTTTCTGAATGCCTTATAAGAGATCATAACCAACATAGGTCAGCTCAGATCTGGAATCTGAACCAGATTCCTTGCTGCAGGTAAGACAGAGGAAAGAGACAACTGAAGCTGCTCTGTGAATCTTCCAGATAATGAGATGAGAAGGAGTGAGGGCACAAGGACTACCTGCCCTGGTCAATATGGCAAAAGAGACTGCAAGACAGCTCTTATGATCATCCAAATCCCTAATCAGATTTCTAATGTTTCCCTCCTTACCCTTCATATAACTAGGTGTTCTACTGTTACATAGATATTAGCCTCACTACTTGAGATTAGAGATGGCATTGTAGTAGATTGACTAAATGGCTGCACTTTTGTCCCTCTTGCATTTGCCCAAGCACAAGCCTCACAAAGGTTTTCGAAAAAAGAATGCAGATTATCCCAGAGTACTGGTCAAATGGCTCTCTCAATAACAGACTACTAGCCAAGGCTATGTAAGAGTTACTGAGTGCTTAATGGCTATACAAGTCACTGGTTTCTAAACAGACTTTGGCATACTAAAGACACTATAAAAAAGTAGTGTCAGTATCAGGGGGTAGTCATGTTAGTCTGTATCCACAAAAACAACAAGGAGTCCAGTTGCATCTGAAGTGGGGGTTTTTTACCCACAAAAGCTTATGCCCAAATAAATCTGTTAGTCTTTGAGGTGCCACTGGACTCCTTGTTGTTTTTATAAAAACATATTTGACATCCATTAAAGAAAGTCACTGCACTTCTCTCACACCATCAACGTTGTAGTAATATTAAGGGTAGGTCTATACTTACGCGTCCCGTCGGAGGCGCGCGATCGATGTTCTGGGTTCGATTTATCGCGTCTTGTCAAGACGCGATAAATCGAACCAGGAAGTGCTCCGTCGTCGACGCTGGTAATCCAGCTCGACGAACGGAGTAGGCGGAGTCGACGGGGGAGCCTGCGCGCCGCGTGTGGATCCCGGGTAAGTGCTTTTTCATTCGAACTAAGGTACTTCGACTTCAGCTACGTTATTCACGTAGCTGAAGTTGCGTACCTTAGTTCGATAGGGGGGGTAGTGTAGACCTAGCCTAAGTTACATACATCTGTATTTGCATATATAGCAGCACATTTTAAAGTACTTTATCAACACTATTCTGGGTATGGGTAGCTCAAGACTAAATGACTAGTAAAAGGATAAATGGGGCAGCATCAGGGAAACTAACACGCTGCTTTTTGAGTTGAAAGCCCAACATATTTGGCACTTTAACATTTATTAATAGACTGCTGTTTGTTTGAGAATTTATTCCTTCCCACTAAGATATTGTGCAACATTCCTGGCCATGACCTTTTCATACTTAAGCCACAGCAATATTCTAGGAAAAACTGAAATCAAACATTACAAACTTGTACAGTGTGGCATTCAAAAAAAATGCTTGCCTATGCAGATACAAGACTACTAACCTGTTTGAGCACTATGCAGAAGTAATATTCATTGTGCATGCAAAAGCTAGATCACTAACCTTGATAAACAGGAACAAGCTCAATGAGGCAACAATTATTCTACAAGGGCTGGATGACTGGTGCTATTATCATAAATAATGCAGTTGAAGTTGAGGACTCTCATTAAGACTGAAGTAGTGCCATGACTAGTCACTAGTTGACTAAAACTCACTTATTTTCAGAAGTTGGGTACAATCACCAAGATTAAATGAAGTTGGTTAAAGAGGAAGAATATGAGAAGAAGTGCCTGAGCCATCAGCTCCCTCAAAAGCAGACTGGTTTAAAAATGGATAAAGAAGCTATGCTATGCACAAAGATTTTGGCTCAGAGACATATAGCGCTTCTCTCTCCTTTCCCTTTAGCCAGGTGCTCAGGCAAGTTTATCTTCTTTAATAATCAAGGTTCTACTGCACTGTTAACAAAACAGTAAATACTTAAAAAAAACAGTCACATTTAACTTTTCATTTATTTAGGTTAACACGCTTATTGCTCTGATGCTAAGAGAAAAGGACTGAGTAAAATTTTCAAAAATGCTTTAAGTATTTTAGGAGTTTAAGTCTTATTTACAAAAGAGATTTAGGCACTTCATCTCACTCTGCTCCTAAGGCATTTAGGAGTTTGAAAACTTTGCCCTAAAATTTGAATTATTAGAAAAGCATGATTTTTCCATTATTCAATTAAATAAATGTGTCACAATAAAGTGGAATCTCATTTTCACATAAAATAAACCATTTTATTACTGGACAGCATTATGAAAGTGTTCTGAGAAACTTGCAATTATACTCACTAGTAGCAGAGCCAAGGAGATTTTTTGAAGATTTTTCTTCCCCTGTATTGTAATCCAATGGATAATCTGTTTAAAATCAAAGAAAATATTGTTGCAACAATAGAAAGTTACATGCCTTATGAACAGTGAAAATACACCTCAAGGTCTAGTGTTTGAGATATATGCAAAGAGTCTGACAAAGTAAAAATAAACTACAGTAACTAAGACAAACTAAAAGTGAAAATCAGGATTAAAAGGACATTGATACTGTCAATGAGCCCACTGGAGTATCAGGTTGTAGGCACTGAAGCCAGAGGAGTCTAGAACCTTAGATCTCTCTCCCCCTTAACCCAGGGAATAAAGGCACAGCAAACCACAAAATTGGTTAAAAAATGGGTTTCAACAAGACACGGGAAGCACATAACATGGGCATCCCTTTCAGGGCTGACTGCAAGGCAAGAGAAACACCTCTTGTAGCCCAGGTCTACACTACCAGGGGGGTGGGGGGGGGGGGGGGGAGAGATATCGACCTAAGATACGCAACTTCAGCTGAAGTCGACGTATCTTAGGTTGACTTACCTCGGCGTCCTCATGGCCGCTCTCCCACTGACTCCGCTTCCGCCTCTCGCAGCAGTGGAGTTCCGGAGTCGACGGGGAGAGCGCTCGGGGATCGATTTATCATGTCTACACTAGACGCGATAAATCAACCTCCCTCCCGCCCCCCGAGAGATCGATCGCTACCCACCGATCCGGCAGGTAGTGTAGACCTGCCCGAAGTCTTTGCAAGTCTCAGGGCCGGAGTCTCCTGGTAAGGACGGTGGACTCCAGGGACATGGGAACAAGCTATTTATAGTACATTAGTGATTTACAATAAATCTTAAGCTAGGCTAAGGAAATGCCTAGGCCTGAATTCACACAGGATGAGTTCCATTATCTCTCTGCAGTGACCAAAAAGGAACTGAGACAGTTGAGGGGTGCAGTCCCTTTATATAAACTACAGACAGCACTTTTTAAGGCAGTTCTGCAGGTTCAGAAGAAAGCTCTTGCAGGTAACTCCTATGAAGTAAGGTGACTAGATTTTCAAAATGAAAAATTTAAACATTTCTGATTGGGGATGGGGATGAAGAAGCCGGAGCTACTCCCTGAATGTTTTGGAAGCTGGGATGTAGGAAGAGAAAGCATGCCCACACTTTTCTATCTTCCTCAGCCAAGCAAAAAAACCTCTTCCACACTTCTCTTCCTTTTAAGAATGAAAATGGGATGGTTTAGCACAAGGCTGAGTGAAAGAAGTCAACGTTTACTCCAAATACATTCTTGTTATTTTCTTTGTCTAATTTCCTTCACTGTATGTGCAAGGCCAGCTTTGTGTCTTCCTTCCCTCACCATTCTATCTTTCTCATTTACGTTCCTCCTTTCAAAACTAAGCTCACTTTTGTTCCCCTCTGTCCTGCAAGAAGCCAGGGCTTGCATCTGTAGCAGAGGTAATCAGAAGTATGGTTGCCAGCTCAGGGTGGCTCAGTAACCACCTGAAGACAGAGCAGGTCTGTCATCATGTGATGAAGGATGGCTTGAGGATTCACGAAGGGAGAAGCATGCTCGCAACATCCAATTTGACAGGTCTGGGGAGGATGGCTGAGGTGTATATATCCTCAGCCAGCCTACTGTAATTCTCACCAACTCAGACAGAAGTGCCCCCAAGTGAACAATTTGCAGAGGTTTATAACGAAGAATGGTAGGTTGTATAATGCCTAATTGGATGTTCGAACAGGCCTTGAAAACAGGCACATTACTCAGATTCATAGACTAAGGCCAGAAGGGACCATCATATCACAAGCCACAGTACCTCACCCACCCACTCCTGTAATAGGCCTATAACCTCTAGCACATTTCTAATTTTTTGGCAGATTTTACCACTTTAAGGATGAAGATAAACTAAAATAATCCTTAACTTCAGAATAAAACATTCAGCACAGATGGGGAAAAATACTAGCTATCACCAAGTACAGAAGGTATGTTTGATGACTAACAAGCAGCAGTTACTTCTTTTTGCTTACCATAGTCTTCATCAAACAGCTCTTGTCGTTCTGAGTGGTATTGGGAGTCAGCAATTTCTTCATATTCTTCAACCATACTAGTGCCAAACACCCTATAAACATTTAATTAAAACTGAGTGCAAAGATCTAATTGCTGTACTTACTGCCATAAATATGTATTAACTAAGCAATGCTTGTCCTTTGTTAGCCAGTCAGCAAACTGACATCTTTCATAAGCTGACCAGACTCCCTTCCTTTGAAACAAACTCACTTCCAAAAAATAATTTAGCAGCACTCTGCAAGTGTTGCATTTAGAACCAAATCTTGCCACTAACTCCTCCAAAACATTTCCAAAAAATAAGATCGTTTCCACATCTACACAACTGGAACTTTCATTCAGACCCTTATCCTTAGTCTTGATAACTGCATCCTCCTCCTCTGGCCTCCTTTTTGCACACAGTCCCATCCTCTTCCCCATTTCCATTCAAAATGCAGATTCTAAGACCACATTCGTGGCTCAACAGTGACCGTGTCATTAGATCTTTGAATCCCTCCACTGGCTCCCTGTTTTCCTACACCATCTTCTAGCTTCTTGTCCTCATGTTCAAGGCTAGCTCAAAGGCCATGAGTTATGATTCTGGCTTACAGTGCCAGAGGTCCCAGGTTCAAAGTTTGGGAAAATGAAAATCCTAAGGATTAGGAGACTTTAAAGGGGGGTGAGGAGCTGTTGCTTGTACCTTTGAGTTACATAGGGCTAGATTCACAAAGAAAAATTCATTGGGCAAGAGAGAACCTGCAAACATGGGACTGACTCTATAGACTGGTGGTTAGAACACTCTCCTGGGAAGTAGATGACCCAAAATCCAGTCCCCCTGATCAAATTACTTTTTAAAATTATTTAATCCATAGTGGAACAGCTTCAACAGGAGATATACAGGGAGCCCCATATCAGAATAACCCACAGCTCAGTGATTAGGGCATGCACCTGAGAGGTGGCAGATCCCAGTTCAAATCCTTTCTTCCCCTTAGAGTGGGGACTTGAACCAGGGATCTCCCACATTCCAAATGAGTACTATAACCACTGGGCTAGAAGTTTGAGGGGGTCGTCCTCCTCCTTGCACCTTCAGCGGTTTTGTGTAATCTCACCTACACAGCCCGAGCTGGTAGGCAAGGGCTGAGCATGTTTAACAGATTGGGCCCTGCAGGTGAGTGAAGCGGAGGAACCCCTAACTCTCCCTGGTCTATGCATTGTTCTAGGGCTTAGACGTCTGGACGCCTAGTATAGAACTGCAAAGCAAATGATCAGAGGCATAAACATAGGCTTCTAAGGAACTTTTAATGCAAAAATTTAGGCACCAAGTAACTGTAGGTGTCTACGAGGTTCAGGGGCAGCTGAACTGGGTTTCTGCAAATCCTAGTGGGGCCTGATTCTGGGATTTAGGTACCCAAGGTGGCCATTAGGCATTTAAGTCCTTTTATGAATCTAGCCCCTAATACCGGCCACTATCAAAGACAGTACGATGCTGGACTAGATGGAGCTCAGGAACTGCCAGACTAGATCAGACCTGTGTTTCCTAAGGCCCTTCATAGTCCTTCCCCTCCTTGCTTATCCACTCACTTGTTTTATTGTATTGCACGCCTCATTCTTTGCTCTGCCAATTATGCCAGCCTTGAATGCCTTTGTCCACTTCTACAAACATCTCTGCTTCCTATCATGCTGCCACTTAATATGGAACACTTGAATTAGTCCATAAGGCTATCTTTTTTAAATAATAAAAAAGCTTTCAGTGACTTGGCAGCATCAAGCTATGCAGCAGCTAATCTATGTAACCTGTTGATTTTATAAGCAAACAATACGCTGACGAATTTCAAAAGGAATAAAGCTACTGGAAGCTCAAACTTGCGTTTTCCAGTTGGCACTAGAAAACATTACTGCAGTGCTGCAACAGTAGCTAAAGAAAACTTTCAGCTTAAATGTTTCATTCTATATTACCTTATAAGGCTTAGAGGACAAAAGTGTTCTGATCCAAAATGTGATACCAACTCCACCTGAAGAATAAGAAGTATTCAAAATGGAAGACCAGCAAAGAATCATCAAGTTAAACCTCCATTCAACATATCCATACAGTTTGCAATCTGCAAGTTACGTTTATGTAAGTGATGTGCAGATTGCTCATTACAGAAAGGTTCTTGGAAAGCTTTATTCTTGCCATGCATTAACGTGCCGAGCCACAGATTATACCCAGGCCCTATGCATTCAACATTCAGAAAGGAGGTTGCTAACCTTTATGTATTTGATGAACATCTGAAGCAAGAGAAAGGAAAAGAAAAAAAGATGTCAGTACAAAGGCCATGCCACAGGCAACTAGAATTTTTTTTTAAAAAATAAGTACTATAAAATGCACAAAGAAATAAGATGTGAAGGATAAAGCTGCAATACTACAGAGTTTGCTTTAGGTAACCCTAGATTTACTTTAGCCCTCAATTTGCAGACAGAAAGAAATAACATGCACAGAAATCTTTGTTTCTATTAATCGAAACATAGTCAGATTCCAAATTTTCTGTTATAGAATGATGATCAAATTTGATATGTCAGACACAGAATATTGAAATGAATTAAGCTTAATAAATGTGATTATTATTCAGTTCGGGGGGGGGGGGGGGGGGAGGGAGAGCATTAAACAGCCTACTGAAAGATGAGAACTTTTAGAAGAAACATTTAGTCTGTACTTCATACATATTGTAATTGTCCTAATTTCAATATAACATGTTCTGTTTTACAGAAATATTTCTAGGGCAAGATAAGTGATAGAGCAGCTGAAGAGCCAATGGGAAAGTTTTAGCCACTACTATATTTATAACATGCTAGCAAACTATATTCGATATTATAAAAGCCAATACACTCCAAGAACAATTAGTACTTTTAAGATTTCATGGTTTTTCGACTATAGTATTTAAGGCAGAACATTATATACAAGGGATTTTAAAAATTCTATAGCATCTAGTACACTTTTGGTACTTTACTAAAAGATAAAGTTCCAGTTCTGGCTATACTGATTAGGCTATTAATTCAGCCAGCAGGCAGAGCAAATAGAAGTCTTTATCTTGTCATTTTACAGACTCGTGCAAGATTTTTTGGGGGGTGTAATTATGCAATTAACAGTTGAAGAGTAAAAGATCTGGATAGTTATTAGCAGAGATTACAAGTTAAATCATTCCCACATCATTAGGAAAATAGATTGCTTAATTTTATGGTACAAGCCAATTTTTACAGAAATTCAGCAATTTCAAGTGTTTATGTTACCTTGGACAGTGCCAAAGTTTAATTTTTGTAAAAAACGTAATAGTATTGTGATAGAATTTAAAGAAGGGTGTAAAGTAAATTACCACGGTAACATTAAAAAAAGATATACTACAACTTTAACCAACTATAATCTAAACACAGGTTCAAAGGAGAGAGAAAATGCTAAACGAAGGCTAGTATGCTGCAAATTATTTTTTTAAGTGGGACAGAGAGATTAGCAAATCAAAATCCGCACTGTTTCCATTCAAGTTGTGTTACTCCAGAAACCACTGTAGTGCAAGTATATTTGAATTGCAGTTAGGAAATGGGGAAGAAAAAAAACAAACAAATGAAAATAGAAAGATGGCCTCTCTCAGATTTAAGGTTTACTTTGGCATTGTTACATGCTCACTTTTATTAGTGAAAAAACAAACATTAAGCATGCCAATGCATCAAATAATGTGGTTTTGGATGCTCAGATGAGATGTTAACTAGAGAAAAAAATTGTTCTAAAAAAATCAAAAAGCAAGTATTTTCCTGAGATCTTACATAAAGTATTCTCAATGCAAAACAAGCCCTTTGTGAATTTATCAATTATTAAATTGTGGCTCTAGCAGCAGTAAACCTAAATAATTCAGAGGAATTAGCGTATGTGGCAGTTACAGCTCAAGAACTCCACTATGTATACTGTACTAGATATCAAAACTGAAGTTCTACATTTTCAGATTTTAATGCATCATTATTTTTGTTTGAAGTTGTGTAGCAATATAAAGTCAAAACTACTGAGGAAGTGTATAATTGCTAGAGTGTAGGTTACACTGCAGAGATGCATAATAAACTACTGCAGGTAATATGAACATGTGGAAGTATGCACCACATGTATATTGGTATGTATTGTACTTATAAAGAAAATAAAAGTTCTGAAAAAGGTTTGCTTTTTAGGTTTAATGACGCAAAAGTAAATCATTGGCAGCCAAAACCAAAGTACGTTACCAAATCAGCTGCAGGTGAGAAAATTGATGCTAAAATTATCAACTTCTCCTTAATACCCTCTTGTATTTGAATTAATCATGGTATGTCAGTAAACAAAAATTCAAATTGCTAACTGAGCAAGTACTTTTCAACCCAGATTTGAACAGACTCTCAAAGTAACATTGTATTGGTGACTCATGCAAAAATCATCATTCAAAATTCTTTTTTACATTAAAAGTGAGAATGGCTGCATTCAGTGCACATTCAAAATATTACCTTAACATATTTCGCATACATCTGTTCATCCAAAGGAAAGCTTTGGACAATTCTCTCATCTCTTGCATGAAAAGTACCTAATTTAATCCATTTATTTGTTGGGTACCTGGAAAATATCAAAATGGTGACTTCTTTAAAAAAGTAGAGAATCAAGAATTTTTTTCATAATTTTAACATTCATTGAATAATTAAGAATATTTAATATTATTTTAAAATTTGATGTTTCATTTTTTATAATATTTTTCATAATGCTTTTTTTCATAACTTCAATATTCCTTGTTTAACCATTCTAGGAAACTCTAAAGAAAATATTTTTACTGAAATCAATCCTGCTTCCATAATGCCTATACAATTATTAAAGGATTATGCACAAGGCCTGTGTTGCTGGGCACTGATTTTTAAAGCCAAACAAAATACATTGAAGTATTTGCTTTGAATAGGAAAAATGGTCTGGATGTTGCAAAGTAAAGAAGTTTCTCAGTCCCAAGTTCAACAGAACATCAATATTGTTCTTTTAACAAAAGAGACTCTAAACCAGGGTCGGCAACCTTTCAGAAGTGGTGTGCAGAGTCTTCATTTATTCACTCTAATTTAAGGTTTTGCGTTCCAGTAATACATTTTAACGTTTTTAGAAGGTCTCTTTCTATAAGTCTTTAATATATAACTATTGTTGTATGTAAAGCAAATAAGGTTTTTAAAATGTTTAAGAAGCTTCACTTAAAAATTAAAATAAAATGGAAAGCCCCCCGAGGCCGATGTCCAGGACCCAGGTAGTGTGAGTGTCACTGAAAATCAGCTCACGTGCCACCTTTGGCACCCATGCCATAGGTTGCCTACTGCTGCTCTAAACCATTAGATAAAACACTTCTGTTAAGTATCATACTCAGTGATAGCAGTATTAGTTCCAGTTCAGTTACTAAATTACTGAGATTCCAGGCATTTCAAAATACCTACAATCTAGAGCAAAGTTTTTTTCATGCTCGGGGATGATTTTAGCTAAGGACTTGCTAACTTAAGAACAAGTTAACTGAATATATAGTTTACAAACATGTTAATACCTACTTTAGTATTGCAATAAGGGGTGTGCATCTGCTTCATACTACAGACTGCTTTAGATTCATATATAGCTATAAGTGTTGCCCTCATTTAAGTAACTGGAGGTTAGGGGGGAGAACACTCAGACAGATACAAAGTTTGGAATTTTGAAACATGACCATGCACCCATAGTTTCTGAGCCATCAAAGCTCAAGAGATGATAAAGTCCTTCACAAGTTACTGAGAAGGAGTGATCAATAGATCCCCTATGCCAGAGGTTCTCAACCTTTTTTTTTCTGAGTCCCGTCCCACCCCCCCCACCCCCCGCCCCCCCCATGCTATAAAAACTCCATGGTCCACCTATGTCGCAATAACTGGGTTTTTTGCATATAAAAGCCATGGTGGCGTTAGGGGGTAGAAAGCAGGGCAATTGCCTGGGGCCCCATGCCACAGAGGCCCCTGTGAAACTACACTGCTCAGGCTTCAGCTTCAACACCGGGTGGCGGGGCTCAGGAATCTGGGCTTCAGCCCCATGCAATGGGACTTCGGCTTTCTGCCACACACTCACTCACTCCAGCTTTAAAAGCAGTGATTTTAGTACAAAAACAATGTGATAGAAATGTCTGACTAACAACTTCAAGAGGGTGGGAAAGGGCAAATAATACCTAATGGTGTCATTTCTTCCTTTTTGAAAATGGCACGTAAGAAAATAAAAGGATCTAAAAAGCAAAAAAAAAAAAGGCTATGGGATCTACTAAAGAGTTAATACTTTACTCTAATGATAACGTTGGTTGGGAGTTTAAGATGTGGGAAACTAGGTTTTGTACCACTGGAAGGTAAAAGATGTGGGATCTCTTAAAAAGATGTTACTTGCTTTCCACAATGAAGGATGACAAACATTGATCTAGAAAGTACCACAGGACATCAAGGTAATAGTGTAGATTACGTTATTTTGCTTTTTGGGGGAAAGCTAAATGGCTGATATACCTATTTCGAAAAACACCTATACACATGCAGAGTGAATCTTCCATGTTATTTCACAACATTTACATTAAGCAAAGGAATGAGCCACCCAGTAGTATTTTGGTATTCAAATTCTATTAGTAATGAAATCATTGCAATTGTTGAGTATTATTCCTGCTTTATGTTGAGCTTCCTGAACGCAAGTGATCACAAATTCAAATTCTGATTATATGACATACCTGTCACTAATAGACACCAGGAAGTCTTTAGGAGTAGATGAAAATAATTCGTGATTTGCAATGTCAAGCTGCTTTACTTGAATTGGTTCACAGAGCTCAATAACAAACCTTTAAGACAAAAAAGGGATATTGGAAATAAGTGACCTCCAGCAAACACACAATTTCATTACACAATTCAAAACAGTTAGCGCTACTGAATATTTCATTCACAATGGAAATGTGCCACAAGATAGCCGTACAACAATACAGAGGCACCACTCACTGCTACCTTTAGAAAATTTGTCAAAGAAACTACTCCTGTGGTGCGTGGGTGGGTTGCAGATTATTTTGCTCTTAAATTCTGTGCACAGGGAATGGAATAAAATGTTACCTCAAAACATCCATTTTCTCAAAGTAAACGAATGCAACTCTTGTTTCTTTCAAATTAAGCTCTACTCAGAAAAGTGACATCTTATCCCATAGATCTGCTCCCTTTGAGTATCCAGCGTCATATACACTTATTTCAGTAAGTGCCTACTACTATTTATTCCAGATAATATTGCAAAGCCAATACAACTCCAGAAGAGAAAAACTTGATTCTATTCTGGCTTGCTCTTTATTAATGGAAATTATTATTAAACCCCCACTGTAGAAGTAGCTAGATCAACAGAAGAATTCTTCCATTGACCTAGCTACCGACTCTTGGAGAAATGGATTACCTGCACAGATGGACAAATGCTTTCCGTCAATGTAGAAAGCTGCAGCACTGTAGCTGTGCTGCTGTAGTGTAGACATACCTTAGTACTTAGAGGGAGTTTTTGGACAGTTTGTGGATTTGGTAGTTTGGGAAATGTATTGCTTTACGGACTGGTGCCCACCCTATGTACAAATGTGAGAACTGAACTAAAACAAAACTTCACACCATTTATGAAATAAGAAAAAAGGTGGTAAGTTAAACTACTAGTTTAAAAGTGAGGAAGATGGAGTGAATTCAAGAGGGAACCTACATAAAGTTGTCTGGAGTTTATAGGCTCACATTGCCATAGGAGTGCCTATCACCTTTTCTCTAGTCCTTCTGAAGAAGGCTTCAAATTTCTAAAGATAACAAAGGAAAACAGAGCAGCACTCCCAATCATTGCCTCTCCCCCTTTTCATGCAATGCATACAGGAAATTAAAAAAAAGTTTTATATTAACTTCTCCAGTTGATCATGCAGCCCAGAGTATGCAGTGTATAAAGTTGAGATAGCATGCCGGAAATGGTGGAACCTGCAATTACTCCACAGTACAGCTTCCTACTAGGTCTACACTACAATCTTAAATCGATATAACTACGTCACTGAGGAGTGTGAAAAACCCACACCCATGAGCAATATAGTTATACTGATCTAACCCCCAGTGTAGACAGCACTGTCAAGGGGAGAACTCTTCCCATCGACATAGCTACTGCATCTCACGGAAGTGCATTAACTATGCCGACGAGAAAAGCTCTCCCATTGGCATAGTAGTGTCTTCACTAAAGCACTACAGTGGTGCAGCTACGCCGCTGCAGCGCTGTATATGTAGACAAGCCCTACGAGAATAATGACAACTGGGGGAATTATAAATCAGTTCTCTTAACTTCAGTACCCAGAAAGATAATGGAGCAAATAATCAGTTTGTAAGCACCTAGACGATAAGGTGACAAATAACAGTCAACCTGGATTTGTCAAGAACTAAATTATGTCAAACCAATCTAATATCCTTCTTTGACAGGGTAACAAGCCTTGCAGATAGGGGGCAAGCAGTAGATATGGTATCTTGACATTAGTAAGGCTTTTTATATGGTCTCACATCACCTTCTCATAAGCAAACTGGGGAAATATAGCCTAGATGAACCTACTAGAAGGTTGGGTGCACAATTGGTTGGAAAACCATACTCGGAGTAATTATCAATGGTTCCCAGTTAACTGGAAGGGCATACTGAATGGGATCCTGCAGGGATCTGTCCTGTGTCCTATTCTATTCAGTATCTCCATAAATGGTTTGGACACTGGCATAGAGAACACACTTAAAATTTGCAGATACCAAGCTGGGCGCGATTGCAAGCGCCTTAGAATTCAAAATGATCTTGACAAACTGGAGAAATGATCTGAATAAACAGGATGAAATTCAATAAGGACAAATGCAAAGCACTACCCTTGGAAGGAATAATCAATTGCACAAATGGCATATGATTGCCTAGGAAGTAGTGCAGAAAAGGATCTGGGGACTACAGTGGATCACAAACTAAATGAGTCAACAATGTAATACTATGGAAAAAAAGCCAACATTATTCTGGGATGTATTAGCAATATTGTAAGCAAGATACAATAAATAATTCTTCCACTCTACTCAGCACTGAAAAGACCTCAATTGGAGTACTGTTTCCAATTCGAGGCATCACATTTCAGGAAACGTGGACAAAACTGCAGAACGTCTAGAGGAGAACAAGAAAACTGATTAAAAGGTCTAGAAAATATGACCTACACGGAAAGAGTGAAAAAAATGGGTTCTGGAGAAGAGAAGACTGAAGAGGGACATGATAACAGTCTTTAAGAATGTAAAAGATTGTTATAAAGAGGAGGGTGATCAATTGTTCTTATCCACTGAGGATAGGACAAGAAGTAATGGATTGCAGTAATTAAATTGCAGCCAGGTTAGACATTAGGAAGCTTCCTAACTGTAAGGGTAGTTAAGCACTAGAACAAATTACCTATGGAGATTGTGGAATCTCCACCACTGGAGGTTGTTAAGAATAGGTTAGATAAAAACCTGTCAGGGATGGGACTAAATAATACTTAGTCCTGCCTCTGTGCAGGATACTGGACTAGATGACCTACCGAGGGCCCTTTCAGTTCTATATTTCTAGGATTCTAATCAGATAGTATATGTAAAAATATTCAGGTATCTGTTTAGAGGAGAAGCACGCTTGTGCAGACTGCTAATCATTACTCAGTAATAATACTCCTAAACAAGAGCACTGCCACCAACTGAAGATATATAGGAAAATTTCAAAGCATAAAGGATTAGCAAAAAAAAGAGTCCACATCAACTGTCAAGTGACAAGCCCAGTGTAAAGAACGCAAATTCTTCAGACGACATTTATTATGAATATTCAACTTTCAAGTTCACTACTAAGGACTCTGTTAATTGGCTACTCCCAGGCCTCATTCCAGGTTAAATATTTCCCTTTATCCATTTCTTCAGTAGGCCTCATCTTAACTATCCTGTATTTGAAGAGGACTTAATATGCTAACTGATTTAATCAGAGAAGATATGGCACAACAATGAAGAGAAAGAACTGTCCTAGTCTCTCTCCAGGATTTGAATGTATTTGTTTCCATGGTGCTCCCAGCCCAGGAGAGTTAGAGCCCTGGGTTAGTGTAGAATCAGATTTTCAGCACAGTAACTCACTGTGCTACAGTATTCATCAGTTTACTCAAAAAATATTAATCCTGAAGTACATTTAATACTGTACAAGTCACAATTCGAATTAAAAGCAGACCATTTCAGTTTTTATGCAACTGGAACAGATTTACAGCCTATATTCAATAGTATATGCTCCAACATCTGATATACCTAGGGTAATCCATCCTACATACAGACCAAACTAAAATGATCACAAACCTGGAAAAAGCAAATATGATTCAAATCAGTGTTTTAAACACCTTCAAAAGCAACTATACATTTGTGAAAGATTCACTTAAGTCTGTACAAAGGCCAAGTGGATGCACAGGTTTTTTTTCTTCCCTAAAATCATAGATTTCATAGAAAAAAGCTAAATTAATAGTGTGTCACGAAAAACATCAGCTGTTAAAAACATGGCATTCAAATGTTCTGCTAGTTCATGTGTGGAGAACATTCAGAATTATGGAAAAGATTGGGCAACCAATCTTGATCTTGAGCTAAGTGGCACCAGCTCTTGGACTCTGAGTCTGAGCTTGCCGATTACAAAAGAACTGATCATTGAGAGGGCTCCTATGACAATGGTGGGCATGGTATAAGAAGGGTTAGACTGAAGCAGGGGAGAAAGGAAAAGAATATAGGAGACCTGACTCCCCAAAAAACCCACAGTACTGTTTTCTTTGGGGTGGGAAGGGCTAGAGCTGCCTTCTGTGTTTTCTTTTCCCTTCTCCCTATGCTGCTCTCCTTGGTTTAATCTGCAGAGCAACCTCCTTGTTTCAGATGCCATGGGAGCAACTAAACTACAGAGACCAACCACAAAACTCAAAACTTGGGTGAACCCATCCCTCTATTGCCATATCTCAACACCGTAGAGAAAGTAGTACTACCACCAAATTGGATTTTCTCTGCAGTGGAGGAAATTAATCAAGGTTCACCTTTGTCTAAACTCTTGAGTATTTTTCCCTCTCTACCCTGCTCAGAATAGTTTAGTATCACTTAAGGCAGGGAGATTCTGATCTCAAGTAAATGGACCAGTTTGCACATATTCCCAGCAGGATGGCAAACCAAAAACCCTACGCACAGAGCTACATAACTTACCAGATTTTAGTACTGCATGGATTTAGCATATAGAGGTCCATGTTTTCTATCAGAATTGCTGATGTACTCTAAATGGATAATAAAATTCTTAAGTTATGACAGGTAATAAAGAATTAAAATAAAATCAACATTTATTTCCTTTAACATAAATGACCTTTCAATCCATACTTCTGCATTTAGAGTGCACATATAAGTCTAAGAGTCAAACAACAAGTTATGGAACTGGTTAAACAGGACAGCATGCAGAAGATAATGCATCTGAGATCACATATACCTCCAGAGGATTAGTCCTTATTAAATAAGCTGGCAAGATTTTACAGCACACAACATAACTACCTTCCATAGATTCCTATGATAGGTAGATGTTTTCACAGAATTCCAATATTTCAAAGCCAAAAAAAAGAAAAACTGAAAAAAAGGTTAGAAACACTGCTTTAGAAATATTTAAATTTGTTTACATTTTTTGTTTTAAGGTAAGGGTGGCTAGAACACAGTACAAGATCACATTTAAAATATGCACACACACATTCATAACCCCAAATTAGTAAATAAAATTACCTTTGCTTCTGGATTAGCTGCCAGTATTTTGGCACCACACTCTACCGAGGCATAGTTATTTCTGTTTTTCTGAACCTTTTTTGTGGCATGCTGTCCTCCATTAGAGGATGGGTGCATTGATTGACCTGCAGACAAGATATATTTTATTGTTAACAAGGTAACAAAAGACATGTATGGGCCTAATCTTTTCAGATCTGAAGAAAGTATTGTTATTCAACATTTGAGTAACAAAGCTGCAAGCTTCAACATAAGTGTACAAATTAATTCACTGTATGTGATAAGACTGTGTAAAAATAATGCTCTTTCCATAGAGCTGCTGTTAAGATTCCTCTTTCATTTTTTATGTGGCCCTTAGTAGTTAACTTAAATAATTTATCTTGTTCCCATGTCAGCACTTCAATTTGCCAATGCAGGGAAGCTTTCATCATATGAAACAATATCCTGCACCAAGAATTTGGGCATATTTTTTAAAGTGTTAAATTGTTGACAAACTCCCAAAAGGGAAATTAATTGCAAAAGTGCAAATTCAATTTGTTCTCTCGTCTCTATCAGAAAAGAGCACAATACTTCAAATAGATATTTCAGTGACTACTGCTCTACAAATAAGACACAATGTAATATGTACCTGGTTTTCTTGACCACTAGACAGCTGTACAAACGTCTGATATGAAGCATGTATGGCAAGGCTTAGGCAACAGTGATTACCATTACTCAGAATTCCAGACTTTTGTGGAATAAGGCCACAAACAATTTTTTTCTTTATGTAATTTGTAGTAAAATTTTAAATATTATAAAAATCAAGGCAGATAAAGTGGGTATCGGAATGGAGGTAGTGGCCACACACTTCAAAACTTTTTGGACATTTACAGACTCAGCTACGCAATGGAGTGACAGATGTTTTAGCAGCATTCATTCAGAATCTTCCTTCTACTCACAGGTGACAAAACCAAAGAAAGGTATGCAGGGCTGTGACGAAGTGGGGGATTTTCTTGTTTTTTCCAAAGGTTTGCATGCAGAGGGGTGGGACTCAGTATCCATGACAAGGGCATCCTAAATAAGTGTTGATAAAACTTTGCCATCATGTATTCTCTGTATGCCATCTCTTTTACCAAAGTTCAATAATACAGACACTTGAGTTTTTAAAAATGTCACTAGGACTTTTTTTGTTGCCCCCCACCTAACGTCAAGTGTCTTAATTATTGAGTGAAAATTGCACAGATCTTAGGGAAACCCATAAAAGCTTTTAAATATTAATTTGTTTAGATTTACTATATATGCCATGACTTTAAAATAGTCATTGTAGGACATTTCTGGGATCGAAATAAGAACCAGGTTCCATGGGAAGATGGGAAAATGTTCCCTTTCCCAGCTCTATAGGACTGCGAGATTACTATCTTTAAAGTCTGACATTTTTATGTTCAGTTAAGGAGATACTTGGGCAGGACTAGCTGCTTCAGCATCAGGGTTTCTTCTGCAAAATGGAAGTCTGCCTAGTAGGTTGCAATGAAATAGCTGCACACAAGTTCCAGCTGCTTTAATTAAAGTTGAAATTCTTGCAATGTTGATGTTTATGAAATACTGCCAAATGCCAATGACTTGCCATATTCTATAGGGATAATATTTTGATAGACAACTACATAAGGAAATCAGTTGTATTTCTGTATTATATATTTTTAGTACAGAAGTAGACTTTTGGGCTGCATCCTAATGCATTTACTTTTACTATTTAAATTCTATTTACATTTTAGACAACGTTAATAAAAGAGGAAACACTGTAGAATATAGAAGTGGCTCATATTTAGACCAAAGGAATTAATCATAGAAATTACTTTTTTCTTTTTCTACTTCCATAACCTTCTTCTTCCACTCATCAAATGTTGGAATGTCTCCTGGGTCCTTTGGGGTTATTACTGATGTAGGGTCAATTTCTCCTGCTTTTTTATAGTCTTTCTGCAAAACAAAATATCAAGCAATATACAGAATTCAGGTTTTTAGACAGCAACATTAAATCAAGAAAATACAATGAAGAACTGCAGTGCTTTTTAAAAACCAGATTCCAAATCAACATAATATTAAATGGACAAGGTGGATGAGTTAATATCTTTTATTGGACCAAATTCTGTTGATATGAGAGAAGCTTTTGAGCTTACAAAGGGCTTCTCTGCAGGTCTGGGAAGAGGAGCTCTTTAAGAGCATAAGAACGGCCATATTTACTCCTGAGGGTATTCTGCGCCAAAAAATTAAAATTGTATTTTTAAAATTATTTAAAGTTCTAAAATAAAAAGCATTTTAAAATTCTGCAAATTTTATTTGTCAAATAAATGTGGAGGCTCCAGCAAGGCATTGGGGAGCACAGGCCACTGGCTGCACAGAGGTAGGACTCCACTGTGTAGCTCTCCCCACCCCCAGGACACTGACTCAGCGGCGAGGCTGCAGTGGCTGGGGCTCGGTAGGGGGGGGGGGGGGAGAAAGGAATCCGGGTGCCTCATTGGGGTGTTCCAGGTGCAGGGAAAGTGGGGCTCAGCAGGGGGGTTCTGAGTGGGAGGGGGGGTAAAATGAGGCTTGGCGGGAGGATCTGGGTATGAGGGGGTCTGGATGCACAGGCGTTGAGTGGATGCGGGAGCAGCTCCCTGTACAGGGATCCGTCCCCCTGCAGCTGAGGAGACATGGGTGCATCTGTTCTGGCAGGGTCTGGTGCCACTTTGAGTTGGTGTGTCCTGGTCTGTGGAGAGCTTGCTTCTGATGATGAGCTTGGAGAGGCTGGAGGGTTATTTGAAGGCCAGAAGAGGGGGTTCAGGAAAGATCTTTCAGGATGGGGTCCCCATCAAATATGGGTTGCAGTTTATGATACCCTGTAGGGGTTCCAGTGTGGGGTGGTAGGTGACAGCTAGTGGTATGTGGTCAGAGGAGGTTTTTATTTCTGTATTGAAGCAGATTGCATCATGGAACAAGCCACCCAAATACCCTGAGAGAATCTACTTTTCTGGTGGAATGTCCTCATTCGGTGAAGATGGTTTTAAGTGTGAAATTATATATCCGACTTTCAACTTGAAGCATATTCTGTGGTATCTGAATGCCTGGATCTAGATAGCAGATTTCTTGATCTGTTTGAGGTGGTTACTGGATCTATGAAGGCAGATGTGGTGATCTGTGGATTTCTCATACATAGTAGTCTGGAGGGTTTCATTGTTGAAGCTGATCGTGGTGTCCAGAAAGTTGATGCTAGTGTTGGAGTGTTCTACAGAAAGTTTAATGGATGGATCACAGTGGTTGAACTTGTGGTGGAAATCTGAGGGAGTTTAGGTCATCTGTCCAGAGGATGAAATACTTCACATATATTAATGATGTTATCACTGATTTTGTGGTGCATTTTTCCAGAAATTCTTCTTCAAGGTGACCCATGAAGAGGTTGGCACATTTGGAAGCCATTCTAGTACCTAGGGCTGTTCCCATGGTTTGGGCAAAGTGTTTGTTGTTGAATGTAAAACTGTTATGGGTGAGTAGGGTGAGCAGAGGGCAAGTGTGAAAAATCGGGACAGGGGATGGGGGGTAATTATAGAATCTCAGGTGCCTATATAAGAAAAAGCCCCCAAAATAGGGACCGTCCCTATAAAATTGGGACATCTGGTAACCCTATGGGTATGGATGAATTTGGCAATGTGTTGGGGGTGGATATCTGAGGGTTGTCCATTATCCTGTAAATATTTGAGGCAGGCAGCTATGCCATCATTGTGAGGGATGTTGGTGTATAGGGAGGTGACATACATGGTGCAAAGGACAGTGTTCTGAGGGAGGTTATTAATGTTGTGGAGTTTCTGGAAGAATTGGTTGTGTCCTAGAGGTGCGGTGAATGGTTTGAGGATGGTTTCTATTGGTCTGCTTGGATTCCCTGGTTTGTGTATCTTGGGAACATGTAAAAGGTGTCTGGGTTGGATTTGTTGGGGGGATGAAGTTGTAGAGTTTCTCTTGGGAGTGGTTTGGGAAGGATTTCAGGATATCCTTAATTTCCTGGGTAAATTGGGGTGTGCAGTCTTTGAATTCTTTGTAATAGGTAGTGTTGGAGAGATGTCAGTTGGCCTCGTTAACATAGGCATGGTTGAGGACTACGATAACGCCTCCTTTGTCTGTTGATTTGATCACTATTTGGTGGTTGGATTTCAGGGTCTGTATAGCTGTCCTCTCGGTAGTGGAGAGATTGTGGAGATGTGATGTATGTTAAGGATCAATTTTTTTCCTGAAGCAATCAACATAATTATCAGGAGTGTGGTTTTGTCTTCTCTGTAATGTCCAGCCAGATGATTCTTTTTTCTTATGACTGTCAGTCGGGACATGGTAAGTGTGGGTGGTGTCACCATTGTTGTGAAAGAATTCTTTGAGGTAAAAGTCAGTGGAAGAACTCTTATAGTTCTCCCCATGTTTAGTATGGTATCAGGTCTGTGGCATCGCAGAAGTTCAGTCCCTTGAAGAGTACAGATAGTTCAGCTCTGGTTGATAATCTTCATAAATTCATGATGTTGAGGTGCTGTCTAGTGTCCATGTGGCGGGTTCTCATGCCATGGTTTCTCCCAGAGATGGCATTGTGTGGGCTGTGGAGTTGTAGCTGATTTCACTTTTTGTGTTGGATGGCTGTCATCAGGGTTGGTTTTTTAATAGTTGTTTTGGGTTTCTTGCATTATTTCCAAGTAAGTCTTGTGACTTTTTCCTCTTCCAACAGGATCTGCCCATTTTACACAGAAGAATGGGGCAGTACAGGGGAGAGAAACAATTTTTTTCATATTGAAAAGAAAGTGCTTTTTCTGCTGTAAATAAAATTTGTTTTTTCCCTTTACTGTTCTCCCCACTATGCGATTCAAGACCCTCCTGGTCAGCTTTCTACAATTTTTTTAAGATTTGAATCATCAATATCAGCCCTTTGGTCCTCTGTGATGAAGGATCTTGGCAAGATCATTCAATGACCTAACGAGTGAAATCACATCAGACAAGGCAGTAATCTGAACTACAGCTCAATCTCCCAAATGAAGGGAATACTAATTCTTAAAGCAAAGAGGGAAATGAAAACCTGATGCTTTTTTCAGTTTTAAGTAAGGGGGGAAATGAGTTTTTGAAGAAATCTTTGAGGCAATATACATATCAAAGCAGAAAAAAAGGCAAAAAGATAATTTTGCAATTTAAACACAACTCCTGGATAGTTCCTTAATTATGTGTGTCCTGGCAGAATATTTCAAGTTATATTACATACCTCCCTTTTCAAATTATCTGAAGCATTCAAAGCAGATTTCGCCTTCTCTGGCCCATTCTCAGTTGCTGCAACCTTTGACTCAAAATCAGATTTAGTCATCTTTCCCTTGCCATGAGAAGAAGAGATGTTCTCTATATGCTGACCCACAAGGCTGAAAAATACACAAGAATATCAGAAGCTATAACAAACACATTCAACAGTTCTATAATCTTCATATAACAACATTTAATATACACTACATATGAACTTGTACACAAACAATGGATACAGAAGCAAGCAGAGCAGGTGAATGACCATGTTGCAAAGCCAGCATAGCAAAACACATTGAAGTTATTTAGGCTCACAACCTACTTCAATACTCACCTCTCTGGTGGACTGACAAAAGAGGAAGGCTCACTCTGAGGGTCAGCCTCAAGTGCCCCACCAATATCACAGTCAGGTTCTGACTGCTCAGCTTCACTAGAGCTGACTACAGGGATATCAGCACGGGAATTTTCTATTGCACTGAAGGGAAAGAAACAACATGCTTTTTACCCTTCTGGTATTAGAAGTACCCTGCTAATCAAAGAGGTAAGTTAATGAAGCTATTTTGATAGAGAAAAAGAGAGAACACATATATAATACAGTACCATGGAAATGTCAGTCATGGATCTTGTAAGTGGATGAAGAGAAATATGTAATGTTATGCCACTATTATGGAAGTGTATTCTCACATTGCTCACATCAAGGATGATCTATTTCCCATCTCTATTCCATTTGCCATGGTATATGTAGCAGCACACATTTGTCTTACAGAAGGCCCAGAAGTCTCCATTAACACATCTTATCACTCTTGCAATAGTGAATTTTCCATTACTATTACAAAATAAAGGGGGGAATTGGCTCTTCTGTCCAAACTTTGCTTTGCTTGGGCTGGGGGAAAGGGAGCTGTAACCAACTCATTTGTGAGATATCAGGGTGAGCCTTAACCAACACAACTTAGAGCTGCCTGACTGGCTGTAAGTTTCACCACTGGTGTAGGATTCTTCATAGACCATACATCAGAGGAAGATATGTACAGCTAAACAGAGCACTGTCATGCCTCTTATGCTAGGAGGGGGTGGCATGAAAAGACAGGGCCTGGCAGCAGCACGTGTGTGCTAGCAGGCCATTCCCCTATACCAGGGGAATTCTCTGCTGACCAAATGATGCTGCATTACAGCCCCTTTGTGCCACAACTGGGCTAGAGAATCTGTCCTTGTGTCTTGATTATTTCCTTTCAGTCTTCAGGAAGAAAACTTGAACTTGCTAGGTCACATAGATTCTAAAGCAATAAAAGGTCATGGCTGCCTTTCATCAGAGATGAAGCAGAAAAAAAATGGAGAGAGAAGAGGGAACAAATGAATTTTTGATTGGTTGCTCTTCTGCCTACATTCATACAGGGTAAGAGTACACAATGGTCTCTAACAGGGGTCCTCAAACTGGGGGTTGGGACCCCTCAGGGGGTCACAAGATTATTACATGGGAGGTCAAAAGCTGTCAGCCTCTACCACAAACCCTGCTTTGCCTCCAGCATTTATAATGGAGTTAAATATATAAACAAGTGTTTTTAATTTACAAGGTGGGGGTCGCACTCAGAGGTTTGCTATGTGAAAGGGGTCACCAGTACAATAGTTTGAGAACCACTGGTCTATAAGCTATGTTCCCTGTAAGGTGCACACCTGCGCGGCCACACAGGAGACAACCAAGGGCCGCACACAAAATTAGCAGAGCCGCGCAGGTGTGCATACTGCACTCAGGGGCGTGGCCATAGGCAGGCCTGGAAGATGGCTGCGGGGCAAGACACCTCCCCCGGCTCCCAGCCCAGGGGCAGCTGCGGCGGGATGAGGCTCCTCTCTTCTAGCCCAGGTGCTGCTGCAGGGAGAGATGGCTTGGGGGGGGAAGGGGCGGGGGGGGGAGTCCTCTCTCCCCACCGCAAACCCGGGGCAGCCTGCACCCAAAACTCCTCATCCCCAGCTCCACCCCAGAGCCCTCATCCTCTTTACCACAACCCTCTACCCCATCCCTGAGCCCTCCCTCCCTCCCCCCACCCCGCACACACACTCCGAACCCCTCAGCCCCACCCCGCCACACATCACTTCCATATTGGTGCACATAAAATTCATTCCACAATGGATGGGAAAAATTAGAGGGAACATTATCTATAAGGGTGATAAATCAAAACTAAGAAAAGCCTTTGCTTTGCCTCTTATCTCTCAGAACTAGCAATCTTCACCTGAGGCAATACAAACACTGTGTCGCCAATATTCTGACACTGGGCTGAAAAATGCTGTCCCCTCCCCTACCTCCTCTCCTCCAAAGCATAACAGCAGGTTAGAAACCTAAAGGCTGAGTCTTTCAGTTTGCCATCTGGCGCCACTCCTACAATGGAAGCAGCAACAGGAAACAAAAATTTAAGGAACTAATTTTGTCACCTTTCAAATGAAAATGCTAAATGGGAGAAAAAACCTAGACATCAAAAACGTATTCTTGGCCATGCAGCAAAGGGATCGGTCTATCCCTGCGAGTACAAAAGGAGGACTACTCATTATCTTAAGAGATTGATTTTACCAGACAGGTTCATTTAGAATTTGTGTTAAATATGAATCCTTAAAACCAGTGGTTATAATTACAAGTTATTCAGTCCATTAAATTAATCGCTATTTCCTTTAAACCCCTTTCGGTGGCAGAGCCAGGTGAATCATGCCTTTGCATTAAATTTCAAATTCAGATGCCAAGGTGTAAAACCTAACTTGAACTTAATATTATATTGCTTTGCACATTCTTGACCCTACAAAACCGAGAAGATGAATAAACAGGAACAATGTGAATATGAATAATCAGTAACTCAATAAAATATGGTGCAAATATTAACTGAAAAAATCTTAGGATATACCTTAACTTTATTAGCCAAAAGGAGAATTTTTTTTTACAGAAGATATACATGTGCAGTTTACATATATGAAAGAGTAACACGAACACTAGGCACATGTACTTTGTTCTGTCTGGTCATTTATAAATGTAAATTGTTAAAAAAAACTACTACAAAACATGTGCACATAATTTGTTCACATTGAGTGCTAACAAACGCAAGTCAGAAAATGAAGAGTTTATATAACCATAAAATCTCTCATCTTACTCAGATGGCAACTGATTTTTCTGAAAGGTTTCCAAAAATATTCGTCTTTGTGCAGAGATGAATCATGAGCAGTTTCATGTACAAAAGGAACAACTTAAGTTATTACAGAGTAAAAACAGGAGTTTAGATGGAATGATTCAAGTATGTTTGTGGTGGTTCTAATGTCTCATACTAACAGAGAAGGCAGCTAAACAGGAAGTTCACAACTCAATGCTCACAACAGCAAAATAAGATAGCTATACAACTTTTTCTTTAACGTCTTGGACTATAAAAGTGTTTGTTAAACTTCCATATGGTGTCTATGATTGAACACATTCTTGTTAAAAGTCCACTGCCACTTTAAATAAGTGTCTATATAGAAAGAAAATAAAATAGAAACCTTTTTAATCAACAGAAAATGACTAAGTGTAAAGAAACATTCACCTTCTCTGGTCACCCTGTTCCTTATTTATTCAGGGAAGCCAATCCAAACCATTTGAAAATCATGAATCAGGCCCCATAATATCGACTAGCCCTAAATATCACAAGATTTTAAAAAACATTTGTTTTAAATTTGCCTTCTCATTTCAGCCTTTAGCGCTCACTTTTTCCAGCTTTACCTCAGCCATGAGGGCTAGAAACTTTTTAAATGAAAGGTGAGAAAGTCTCATGAAGTTATATGACTCCATGAACTATGAGTTTAAGAAGCCCACTAAGAGTGCTGCCAGCTCTTGTGATTTTTACCATGAGTCTCTAACATCACTGGCATAGAAGAATATCAGTGAATGCATCAGGATGAATAGGCCAATTAAGGGACAAAAACGGCAATGGAGGCATTTTGGTTTAGGATGGAGCATATGCTCTAAAACCCCCCAAGGGGGGTGGGTCACGGAGCCCAGGCTCCAGCCTGAGCCCCAGTAGCTACACTGCAATTTGTAGCCCCACAGCCTGAATCAATCAACACAGGCTCTGAGACTCAGTACTGGGGCTTTTTCATTGCAGTGCAGATGTATCCTCAGACTTTAAATAATTTTTTTAACTGGTTACATTTAATGAGTCCAATTTATTCTGATTTTCCTTTAATCTGTCAATTTAATGATAGTTGAGTCAGGCTTAATTTGTTCTGTTCTGCCTAAGTACTGCAGCAGAGATTTTTTCAGCAAAATGATTAGCTGAGCATTGTTTTAAGATCCTGATGTGTCTGTGGGGACTGAGTGGAACTTTGCAAGAGAAGCCTAAGTTCTTAAGATAGAGCTTGGTGCTCTGGAATTTTACACAACTTGAATTCTATACTGACCTTCAACTTTTTCATGTTGCTATTTTCCTGCATGTTGTGTCATCATAGAGGGGGCAGCAGAGTGATGCCTCTGTATTCCAGAAATGCCCTTTGAAGAGACTGCTTCAGAGCCACCCAGTCACTGATAACCTAGACTATGATCCACTGGGAGCCTCAGAAGCAGTACAGGCACTGCTGAATTCTTTTAACTGAAGACGTTTTGAGACCCCATTTTGGGGGGGGGGGGCGGCGGGGGAGAGAGAGTCTCCTGCTGTCAGAACAGAGAGTTTAGGACAGCCCTGTTGCTGCCGCCTGGGAATAACAGAATTCTTAGAGACTTCTCCTTAAGGGACAAAGTATAGCCCAGCAGCGAAAGAATTCTGGTGCTACCCCTGCCCTATTTTCTGGCAAAGACATGAAAGCCTATTTGTGAGGGCTAGTGGTCTTTAACAGGGAACAGGAAAAGACATGTATTTTTCAGATATACTATGCAGTGTATATCAAATACAGTTAGCAAGCTTACTACTGTGAAAGGAAAAAAATATTTCAGTTCTCAGTATATATCACAAGGTTGATAATCAACATTGACACTTCAGGCAAACAGTGCAGGAAAGGGGCACTGCAGAAGTGGTAAAGAATACTGGAGTAGCCTTGCTATCATAAATCAGTATGTAGCAAAAACAGTAAGAGTGTGGTAGGCTGAAGTTTGCATAGTAGCAACAATAGTTTCCCCCACTGTAAATCAATGAGAAAGCTGTTGCCATGGAGATTTTGAAGAACTGATTAAATACTTTCAGGTGGCATTCTCTAACAAAAATATATAGCTCTGAGAATGCTATGGTACTCTTGGCAAGCAAAATCCCAACACCTACACAGTATTACAACCAATTCCTCATGCCTAACAATTTAGAAGGGCCACCTATTTGGGGAAATACTACTTATTGCAATAAAGACCAAAATGGTAACAAAATAAAAGGCTTACTCAGGCTGCGAGACTGGAGAGATCTCTGAGGTAGATGAACTGGAAATGTTTTCAATGCTTGCAGCTACGCTAGAAGAAGCTTCATTTAAGTCTACTGAAGGTAGTGTCTCAACCTGAGGCAGACTTAATTCACCCATTTCTGTAGTCTGTTTAAAATATTAGAAATCAGTGCAAAATTTGAATGACTTCTGATAAGTGAGATGTAATGTACATTTCTCCTGTATTTACATAAAACAGACATCTGAATCACTGATCTCTTCGAAAACCAAATATACACACACACACACACACACACACGAAAGTGAGAATTAACACCATAAAGCAGGGGTGGGCAAACATTTTGGGGCCACATCGGGTTGCAAAACTGTATGGAGGACCGGTAGGGCAGGCTGTGCTCCCCAAACGGCCTGGCTCCCACCCCTTATCTGCCCTCTCCCACTTCCCATCCCGCCCATTCCTTGTCCCCTGACCACCCATTCCTGAGACCATCCCCAAGCCTAATCACCCCCCAGGACCCCCCTCTACTCCCTGTCCCCTGACTGCCCCGACCCCTATCCACATCCCCACCCCCTGACAGACCCCCTGGGATTCCCACACTTATCTAACCTCTCCCTCCCCCCGTTCCCTGTCCCCTGACTGCTCTCTGGGACCCTCTGCCTCTTATCCAACTCCCAGTCCCAGCCCCCTTACCACACCACTCAGAGCAGCATGTCTGGCAGCTGCGCGGCCTGGTCAGAGTGCACAGCCACGCCCCCCAGAGCGCTGCCCGTGTGGCAGCATGGCTCCGGGGGAGGGGGGACAGCAGGGGAGGGGAGAGGGGCTAGTCCCCCCAGCCGGGAATTCAGGGGCAGGACGGGCCCCACGGGCCGGATGTGGCCCGCGGGCCGTAGTTTGCCCACCCCTGCCATAAAGGAACATTGCATGCTTTCATTCATAAGCAACATACATGATACTAAATGCTACTTTGGGACATTATTTGCAACTTTTGCTTTATACCCAACAATACAATTGGGAAATTTTTCCTATTAATGCTATATTTCTAAAAATTGTAATACATTTCCCCAAAACAAGAACTTATACCACTTCTTTTATAAACCAATAATGCCATTACAAAATAAATAAATGTTTAAGCAATTCAATTCAATTATACTGGAACAGGTATATGTTTACGGTCTCACATTAAGTGCAAAAATAATTTATACTACCTAATGCTTTCATCCCACAGTCTCAACAAATTTTACAAACATTAACCTTGACAACATTGCAGTTGAGATGTAAGTATTTTAGATGCATTTTTCATACAGGAAAATAAACAAAATGAGGTTCAAATAAATAGCTTGTCATTGGTTTTAACTCCTAATCCTCTATTTTAGCTACCCGATCACATTGACTACACCATGCAAAACTATATAAACCGTAAAATACATTTGCAGGTGTGCATGTGGTAAGTGCAAAATAGACCAGAGTATTTCCTTCAGGAATGGAAAGTACTCTTAACCGAGCGCTCCTACTCATCAATTGGATTAGCTTAAGTCATTACACTAAACACAAAGAGGCTGGGAAGGATTTATGATGGAATTATATCTATAACCTGAAATGCAGAGTTAAATATTTTACTGTGCCGTTTGACCCCTGGAAAGTATGAGGTATGTTTTAACAGAAATCAAATAACTTCTCTCTAAACTGTAATTTTTATACAAAGTTCTCAAAGCACTTTATTACGCACAATCTTGTGCTCTTCATTGAAATGCAGCCACCTTAAAGATGGAATGTAAAAGCTGTTTAGAAAATGAAGAATACTGCATCTAATTGGAAGTGCAGAGGGAATTTAGGTAGGCAGAAAGTACTACAGATCACAGATTTCCAGCTGTTACCTAACACAGGCAATAGAATATCACCAAGTGACTCCTGTTTCTAGCCAAACAAGCAGTTATGTGCTTGAGTATCTTTTAGAAAAAGACATCCAATCTTGATTTAAAAGCTTCTAGTGATAGCGAATCCACCACATCCTCGGTAAATTATGCAATCATCAATTACCCTCAGTATTAAAAATTATACATGCTGGAGTTTAATGATAAAATGCGTGGGTCGTTGGTTTTTTCTCCCATCTGAAAAATGACACCTCCAGCAGCTCTGTGCCCAATATCTCCATGCAAGTAAAATACAATATAAATAGTTATAAAACCTCGACACAAAAATGAAAAGCTCAAACCCATAAAATGTTTGAAAAATGCACCAAATGACAAATGAATGAAAAAGCTTGCCTGGTCATCTTTTGTGCAGTCATCAAGTAAATCATTTTCTCTGGGATAACTGTGTATATTTGAGTCCACGTGTTCTAACGACTCAGTTCCAATGGGTCTGCCTGTTTCCTCCTAGTACATTACAAAGTAAAGAAACAATTGGATAATAAATAAATATTCATACCATACTTGAATTTAAACTGTGTTCTACTAAAAACGCTTTCCCACTATTGGTCTTGAGACAAACCTTGAAGTATTTTACCTTTCTAGACCCAAATAGCCAACAGAAGAAAACAAGCTGAGTTATGGAACATCCAAAGACATGTCTTACACACTAATGTATACAAGCTAAATGCTCTTAAATCCTTGTCTGTACAAGAAAAGTCACAATAGTTTAAATCATTTTAGTTCAATTAAGGGGTTTGCACTAAAAGAAACAAACCGATTTAACATTTCCTTAAGGCCTGGTCTACACTTAAGATTTAGGCTGACATAGCTACAGCACTCAGGGGTGTGAAAAATTCACATCTGAGTACTGTAACCATGCCAACCTAATCCTGGCATAGATGCAGCCAGGCTGACTGAAGAATGCTTCGGTTGATCTAGCTACCATCACTTAGGGAGGTGGTGTTCCTACAGTAATGGAAATACCCTATTTGCTGCTGTAGGCTGCATTTACACTATGGAGTTATGCCAGCACAGCTATGGTGCTATAGACATGCCACTATACTGTGGCCTAAATCTGTTTAGCTTAATTTGACACAAGATAAACAGATTTAAGAAACTGGTAAGACTGTTTAAGTGCATCTGTTAGGGGTTCGTGTCAGTTCAACTAGATAGATTTAAATTGGTATAACGTCTCATACAGAAAAATAATTTAGAGACTGAATATGTGGGAAGTTACACTCTTGGCTGGATCAGGGAATGATATATGAGAAATTGTTTACCTATAGTTGCAGTTCTTTGAAATACAGTGTGTACATATTCACAAGCTTGGGAAATGCATGCCCCTCATTGTATAAGACCCATTTTTAAAAAATCAGTGGTTCTGAAGGCTAAACATGCTAAATGTCTGAATATACAAGGAGAAGCAAGGCTATATAATGACCTGTAGCTCCTAACCCTCAGTTGGTTAAGACAGACTCTAAAAAAAGGAGGAAAGCAAGCACGGATCTGCATATGAAATTAATCTTGCACACTTTCAGGTAAGTGATCTCTCTTTCAAGTATTAGCCGCTCAGATCCCCACTCTTGAAAGATTAACTAGCAAAAATTCCTCTAAAAAGGAGGGCTAGTCAAACGCTGTAAGATTGCCATCCTGAATTGAGGAGTTCTGGAGACCTAGTCAAGAGTAATATGCTAAAGAATCAACAGCTCTCTAAATTACATCTTCACACACAGTCATTTCTTAAACAAGCTACAAAAAAATACTTTGAATCTGATGGAATGAGTTTAATCTCTAGGTTTAAATTTTAGACATCTACTTCTGAAACAAATAAGCATCCTAAGGGAATGAGGGAGGAAGGTGGTTATCAGAAAAATCAGTACAAAGTATACAAGGGTGGTTTCACAAACTCAAGCCCCACTACAGATCAGTATCCCAAGAAAGGGGAAACAATTCATAGGCAGGAGTTTTAGACCAAGCATCTCAGAGAGGCGATTAAGAAAAAACAGAAAGCATACAAGGAGTGGAAGATGGGAGGGATCAGCAAAGAAACCTACCTTATTGAGGTCAGAGCATGTAGGGATAAAGTAAGACAGGCTAAAAGTCATGTGCAATTGGACCTTGCAAAGGGAATTAAAACCAATAGTAAAAGGTTTTATAGCCATATAAATAGGAAGAAAACAAAGAAAAAAAAGAAGTGGGACTGCTAACCACTGAGGATGGAGTGGAGGTTAAGGATAATCTAGGCATGGCCCAATATCTAAACAAATACTTTGCCTCAGTCTTTAATGAGGCTAATGAGGAGCTTATGGATAGTGGAAGCATGACAAATGGGAATAAGGATGTGGGGGGCGGGGGGTAGATATTACCATATCTGAGGTGGAAGCCAAACTCGAACAGCTTAATGGGAGTAAATCGGGTGGCCCAGATAATCTTCATCCAAGAATATTAAAGGAACTGGCACATGAAATTGCAAGCCCATTAGCAAAAATTTTTAATGAATCTCTAAACTCAGGGTTGTACCATTTGACTGGAGAATAGCTAATGTAGTTCCTATTTTTAAGAAAGGGAAAAAAAGTGACCCGGGTAACTACAGGCCTGTTAGTTTGACATCTGTAGAATGCAAGGTCTTGGAAAAAAATTTGAAGGAGGAAGTAAAGGGACATTGAGGTCAATGGCAATTGGGACAAATTACAACATGGTTTTACAAAAGATAGATCGTGCCAAACCAACCTGATCTCCTTCCTTGAGAAAGTAACAGATTTTTTAGATAAAGGAAACACAGTGGATCTAATCTACCTCGATTTCAGTAAGGCATTTGATACAGTACCACATGAGGAATTATTGGTTAAATTGGAAAAGATGGGGATCAATATGAAAATTGAGAGGTGGATAAGGAACTGGTTAAAGGGGAGACTACAGCGGGTCATACTGAAAGGTGAACTGTCAGGTTGGAGGGAGGTTACTAGTGGAGTTCCTCAAGGTTCAGTTTTGGGACCAATTTTATTTAATCTTTTTATTACTGACCTCGGCACCAAAAGTGGGAGTGTGCTAATAAAGTTTGCGGATGACACAAAGTTGGGAGGTATTGCCAATTCAGAAAAGGATCGAGATATCATACAGGAAGATCTGGATGACCTTGTAAACTGGAGTAATAGTAATAGGATGAAATTTAATAGTGAGAAGTGTAAGGTTATGCATTTAGGGATTAATAACAGAAATTATAGTTATCAGCTGGGGGCACATCAGCTGGAAGTAACGGAAGAGGAGAAGGACCTCGGAGTCCTGGTTGATCACAGGATGACTATGAGTTGTCAATGTGACATGGCTGTGAAAAAAGCTAATGTGGTCTTGGGATGTATTAGGCGCGGTATTTCTAGTAGAGATAAGGAGGTGTTACTACCGTTATACAAGGCATTGGTGAGACCTTATTTGGAATACTGTGTGCAGTTCTGGTCTCCCATGTTTAAGAAGGATGAATTCAAACTGGAACAGGTACAAAGAGGGGCCACTAGGATGATCCGAGGAATGGAAAACCTGTCGTATGAAAGGAAAGGAGACTCAAGGAGCTTGGTTTGTTTACCTTAACCAAAAGAAGGCTGAGGGGAGATATGATTGCTCTCTTTAAATATATCAGAGGGATAAATACCAGGGAGGGAGAGGAATTATTTCAGCTCAGTACCAATGTGGACACAAGAACAAATAGATATAAACTGGCCATCAGGAAGTTTAGACTTGAAATTAGACGACGGTTTCTAACCATCAGAGGAGTGAAGTTCTGGAACAGCCTTCCAAGGGAAGCAGTGGGGGCAAGAGACCTATCTGGCTTCAAGATTAAGCGAGATAAATTTATGGAGAGGATGGTTTGATGGGATAGCATGATCTTAGTCAAAGGTCAATTAATTGCCATCAGTAGTAAATAGGACCAATGGTCAATGATGGGATGTTAGAAGTTACTACAGAGAACTTTTTCCTGGGTGTCTGGCTGGTGAGTCTTGCCCCCATGCTCAGGGTTCAGCTGATCGCCATATTTGGGGTCGGGAAGGAATTTTCCTCCAGGGTAGATCGGCAGAGGCCCTGGAGGTTTTTCACCTTCCTCTGCAGCATGGGGCACGGGTCACTTACCGGAGGATTCTCTGCATCCTGAAGTCTTTAAACCATGATTTGAGGACTTCAATAGCTGAGACATAGGTGAGAGTATTATTCCAGGAGTGGGTGTGTAAGATTCTGTGGCCTGCATTGTGCAGGAGGTCAGACTAGAAGATCATAATGGTCCCTTCTGACCTTAAAGTCTATGAGTCTATGAGATCATTTGGCTCCTTCTTTGAGTGATGTGGGCATATTACATTAGCCATAAAATCAAACTGGGGCATGAAGGATTAGTGACAAGTCCCATTTTTTATGATTCTGTAGTTTTGCTCATTTTAAACTTTATCTTGTATTCTTCTAGCTGAGGTCATCAGAACTGCAGGATTGTGCACAGAGTGGATAAAAATCAATGATTTAATATCATCATGTAATAGGAATTATAAATTCTAATTCTATAGTATGAGACAATATATTCATGTAATGTTTAAGAAAAGTTTTGTAAATGAGTTCCAATAGTTCATGGATTAGAGACCCAATTTTATGGGGTTCCACAGGCTTCTGTATAGATTAATCTTTCTATCTACCCAAAGGGACTCAGTACTCAGTCTAGAAGATACCATCAGAGATGCTTAGTTTTGGAGTTCTCAAACTGTGGATGTGTCTCTCCAGAGGTAACATGCTTGTTAACAGCAAAAATGTTTTTAAATAAATTATATAGAGAGGTGAAAAACAACAGACCTCAACTCTGTTGTCCCTCTGCAAATTTGTGTACAGAGTCAATCCCTTACCTCTCTCTAAAAGTGCAAAGTTTCAGAAAGTTCAATGAATAGAAGATTGTTGGGGGCGGAATATATCTGGACAAGGGGAAGAAGTCTGGAGATAAATGTGAGAAGCGAGGGACATATGCTTGTTTTATTAAAATTAGTGTTTACTGTTGAAGAAAAAAATCCAGAATACTTAACATTGTTGTTTTAGTTAAATAAAACAATTTAAATGTCTGTCTGGTGATGTTCTCCTCCTAATACAGCATGGCAAGAAAATCCTCCCAATATTAATGATTAACCTGTTAAATTGGAGATAATTCACCACCCAATGACTTCATAAATATCTGCTTCAATTACCTTTGGTAAATGAAATAACCAATCATTCATTTTCTGATATAGCTGTAAAACTAATCTGAAACGTTTTCAAAATAAATCACTATTTAAAAATGTATAGTGTGTACCTTCTAAAAATGAAACCTACATCTATCTGAGTTGTGAAGAATATGTATTAAGGTTATAACAACCAACAAGAATGAACTTTTATGTAGAAAACCATGATTAAATCGAGTCTTCCTGACTAGTGATTTAAATCAAATCCACCCTGATTGTGCATCACTTAGAGCACAAGCTGGCAAAAGTACAGTGAGCCTGGACATTGCATGATCTAAGAGACAGGGACACGGTGGAAGTTAAAAAAGATTTTCTAGATGACTGGCCCTAGGATCTTAGCTAATTGGAGCATTCAGTACATATTTTTTAAATCACTGATTGAGAACCAATCTTAAAATGAGGACCATCACTAGCTTTGCAATTAGTTATGTGATATCAAGCTCATCTACTGAAAAATATGCAAACTTCCACTGTACCTTTTCCTGGATGTTCTCATCCTCATTTGCCAGGGCATAGTTATCTGGAGAGTACTGTGATGTAGATGAAGGGCTCTCGTTACAAAAAACATGCCAGCTGGGAAGCCTGTTAAACAAAACACAGACAAAACAGGAACTAAAAATCTAAGTCTCACTTTAAATACATACATACACAGATTATCTCCCTCAACCTTATTTTTGTTTGTTCCTATAAAATACCTGGATATATTTTTTTAAAAAACCACACACACACACACACACACACACACACACCCCCCACACTTTTGTTAGGCTAACAATGATCCTTTGCAAGCAGTGCTAGGAATCTCACTTCAGTTTTAAAAACTAATCTCATAGCAGGATGGACTGGGAAGTTAGCTCTGAAATATACTTGTACTTTTTAATGACTGATTTGTAATTAAGAAGTGGAGTCTATAGGTCAAAATTCACTCATTTCTTGTGCAGTGCCAGTGTGCTTAGTGGCTCAGGGTGTTCTATTCCTCTTAGAAGTAGACAATACTTGGATATTACGTTCTAAACTAGACTAACAATAGTCAAAGTTCCCCCAAGCCATTCACACATCGGGCTGAAACAGTTAATTTCATAGCCAACAGTACACAAGGGAGTGATGTGGCCAGCATCATGTCCGACCACCTTTGACTACCCTAACCCAATGGATCATGTATTCACTCTGCAGTTGGGTAAACTGGAGGTGGCTTTTCAGTATGAGATCGAGTGAGACTCAAACCCACGACCTTCAGGATTGTAGTCAATTGACAGATACAATCTCAAAGTAGTACATAGTACTACTCGCCCACACAGAACATGCAAAATTTTTCTGATTAAGAAATAAAAAGGCCTCTCGTTAGAAAGTTCAGATTGTTTGATAAGTAGTTCTCAAAAGAACATTTTAGTTTCTTATCTGTAACTTACTTTGTCAGAATGGTAAATCCAGTGATTATGGGCACTGTGCAGTAGGGGACTCCTACCCACCTGACTATAAAGGAATCTGATTTTTTTATCACTTCACAGAAAAATACTCCCTTAGCACACCATCTGCATGGCATCACAGCCTAAGGAGATGCCTCCAGAGCTGAACACCAGAAAACAAAAAGCACAGAATGGAAGTTGACAAGATACTGACTAGCTATCATTAAAAGGATACACGCCTCTTTAAAATTTGAACTCTCTTTACCTTTTAGTCACAAGTCAGAAACTGAAGTTTTCGCCCTTGCCTATGCACAGATCAACTGATGATACTGTACCCTTGGGCAGTAGCAAACAGTAATGAGCAATAAAGATAACTACTATACATAAAAACAGGCTCTGTTGTCCCACATAAACTGAAAATATAAACAAATGTATTTAAAGTATATATTGTAAGTCTAGAGCAAACTGAAGGAAAGTTTGAGATTGATTGAGTCAGGTAAAGAAAAGCCCAAGCTTTATAGTGCTTAGTGAATGAATATATGGTAAACCAGATAGTGGCTCTACATATGTGCTTGTATAAGGCTGGGGGGAGTGGGGGGACCTGGTGTTCATGAGGGAGTTGTACCTTCGGTTCCTTCAGGAGGAATTTTGTTAGTTGACTATATGTTCAATAGCTGTTCTGATCCAAGTAGACAGAGAACATTTGATGTGCCCTTTGTGCTATATCTTCTAGATGTATAAATGCAAATTGCCCTTTAACATGCTTGGTAAAGAAAGATATTTAGGCTTGGATACCAAAAGATAGAAGATACAATTTGGTTTACATAAAATTCTATATTTATTTGAGGGACAAACTCAGGAGCTAGATGGAGAATCTATTAGCTCAGAAAGAATTGAGGCACTCAAAGGTGAAAGTGGCTATATAAATGCCTAAACAGAGTGAAAAATGTTCTGAAGTGGTAGTGGGAATGAGAGCTGCCTGGAGATCAAGCAGGGCCTTCAAGCCATATGTAATGACCACTCAATTTCCATGTTATAATAGAAATGTCTTTTAAAAAGTTGGCTAACATTGTTTCAAATGATTTTTTAAAAACAGCACTTTTTAGAACAATTAGTTTTATTAAACAGTTTATACTCCCAATGAATGATACCTCTTTTACTTCAGTGAAAATGAAAAGTCCAGTTACGCCACTGGAGGGGAAAAAAGGTTTATTTTGGACTATTTTCTGAAATGTACATTAAATAACTCTGTCAAGTAACACACTGAGACACATCATACTGTACTTCAACTACAACGTCATCTTATACTTAGTTTCCAAACAAACTATTTCCTCTAATTATTCTAGTATCATCAATGAAGACGACTTTGTATACTCCAATCAAAATAGTTAATTCGGGGGGGAGGGAGGGGAGATGAGTATGCTGGTAGGCAGTGTGATGGGTTCGGTCACAGAGATTCCCTTGGGATTGTCACCTGATGAGCTGAAATTACCTCTGAGCCAGTTTTCCCTGCTATCTTGGGACTCCAAAACCTTGCCTTGTTGAGTCAGACACACTAGCCTGCTGCAACACAGGCCCAGGGTCTGGGCCACGCCCCCAATGCTGCAGACTAACTAAAAACAGCTCAGAGGGCTACCTGTCTCCAGCACCCAGACATCCAACTCCCAATGGGATCCAAACCCCAAATAAATCTGTTTTACACTGTATAAAGTTTATACAAGGTAAATTCGTAAATTGTTCGCCCTCTATATCACTAATAGAGAGATATCTGCAGCTGTTTGCTCCCCCAGGTATTAATCACTTAATTGGGGGGGGGGGGGGGAGAGAAGGAGGGATAGCTCAGTGATTTGAGCACTGGCCTGCTAAATCCAAGGTTGTGAGTTCAATTCTTGAGGGGGCCACTTAGAGATCTGGGGCAAAAATCTGTCAGGGGACAGTACTTGGACTCGATGACCTTTCAAGGTCCTTCCAGTTTTAGGAGATTGGCATTTCTCCATTTTTTTTTAAATAAAATTGCTCTGGGTTTATTAGTAAACAAACGTGATTTTATTGTGTATAAAAAAGTAGGATTTAAGTGATTTCAAGTAACAGCCAGAACAAAGTCAGTCAGTCAAAGCAAAATAAAACAAAACACGCAAGTTTAAGCCTAATACATTAAGAAACTGATTACAGGTAATCTCTCACCCTCAAAGATGTTCCAACAAGCTTCTTTCACAGACTAGACTCCTTCCGAGTCTGGGCCCAATACTTTCCCCTGGTAGTTTGTTAGATCCAGCAGACATCTCAGGTGGTAAGCAGGGGTTCTCTCATGACTGGCTGCCCCTTTTGTCCTGCTCTACCCCCTTTTATAGCTTTGGCACAAGGCGGGAATCTTTTGTCTGTGCTTGTCCCCACCCCCACCTCATCAATGAAAAAGTACAAGGATTAAGATGGATTCCAGTATCATGTGGCATGGTCACATGACCCTGTAAGACCCCTATTCTCCATTCCTCCTGGGTTGGCCCACAGGTACACAGGAAGGCGTGCAGGTAAATAAACCATTACAACAAATTGTCCTAGTCAATGGGAAGCATCAAGATTCTAAAACACCATTAATGGCTCACACTTTACATAATTACAATAGGACCTCAGAGTTATACTTCATATTTCTAGCTTCAGATACAAGAATGACACATGCATACAAATAGGAGGAATATATTCAGTAGATTATAACCTTTGTTATGATACCTTACAAGAGACCTTTTGCATAAAGCATATTCCAGTTACATCATATTTGCACTCGTAAGCATATTTCCATAAAACATATGGAGTGCAACGTCACAAGCATCGGTATATTTTGTCCTCTCATTTCTGGAAGTACATAACAGGATAACTGTTCTAGGTCTATCCACAGCAGCCTAGTGATATGACATGATTTGACACTCACACTGGCACCATTACACTTTTGCCAGAACAGCAGAGAACAATATTAAATAAGCTAATAATGATTTGAGTATACTGTTGGATCCAGTATAGTGTGCTACATATTTCAAGTTAAACAACATCTATGGCAATGCAAGACTAGGAACGGTGATGGTCACCCTTAAGCTCCCCCATTAGGGTTGAGCCCAACCAGCTATTTTGTTTATAAACACTACTTACTCCATCTACATTAGGTACAAATAACAGTTTAAAACAACATTACATAGGCACTGCCATACTAGATCAGGCCCATGGTCCATCTAGCTCAGTATCACATCTCCAACAGTGACTTGCTCCAGAGGAAACTGAAAGAACCCCCACCCCACCCCCCGGTCAGATATGCGGTAATCTGCACCTCCATGAATGTCTCATAGTAATTCCTAACAGAGGTTGGTTAAGGCTTGAAGCATGCAATTTAATAATCTTTCCAAAAATTGTTTGCATGAACTACTGCAACTAGATATACTTTTTATCTTTGTAAAAGTCCAATCCTCCTTTGAAATTTGCTCAACTGCTGGCTTTAATGACATCCTGTGGCAATTAATTCGACAGACAGAAAAAGAAATATGTCTACACAATGCATAATTAGTTTTCTATTTGCTGCCCTTAATTTCATTGACTCCCTCCCCCTTATTCTTGTGGTGAGAGGAAGAGAATGGAAGATCACTTATAACTCCTCTATACTATATTCTTTACTGTAAGGTGAGCAGCAAGTGACCCCTATGTTTAGGTTGCCTAACACTTTCCATTATAAAAGATTTTTGTGATCTTTGACAAACCTTCACACCTCTACTGTTTGTAGCAGATTTTTGATATTTGGCAGGGGGAATGCCCTAATGCCACAGAAGTGGCTGTGTGCGCGCGTGACAGAAACTGCCAACATCACTATCACTTTTCTTCCCCTTGCATTTCTAAGGAAAATGTTGGCACTGTGTGAGAATAACAGACATTCTAAGGCCAGGCTCACCTTACTGCCAAAGCAGTAGCAGACATTGTACTAGCAAATTTGTGGAAGCTGCCATAATAGGGGTGTGTGCACGGGGGGGGGGGGGGGGGGGGGGGGGAGGAGGAGAAAGAGAGGGAGAACTGGGCCAGGTTAGAATCTTGCACCCAATCACATCCAAAACCCAGCAGTTTGTTCGCACCACCACCACCTCTGGGAATAACCTTCCCATCCTGCCAGCTAATTCAGTTAGTTCTTTAGCTCAAACTGTGGTAATCTGCACTGCAGAGATGAAGGTTCAGGATTCAAACTCTGCTTATGATGCGTTAACAGAGGGTTGTGACATTTGCACATAACCGTTTGTTTTGTCCTATAAAAAAGGAAGTTACATACAAAAACATTAAGTTTTTTAAACTGCAAAGTCAAGAGATCGGAAATGCAAGATTTACAGTTGCCCACACAAACTTTGTTCTGACTCCTTATGTATATAAATTATAATACAGGCTTAATTACACAATCATATTTTTTCCACAGGACCCTTGCCTCATTCAGGGCACCAGATGAATATGCAAGGGAGAAGAATTAAGGTTGCACTGTACATCTGGCATTTCCCAACCTGTTTGATTTTTCAACCTCAAATTGTTTTAATCTGTTAACCAAGTCCCTTCTTATTTCTTCTCTTCTTTGAAGTAGGCACTCAAGACATTTTCTCCCAGGATCCTAATCACGGTTGACCTTCTCTGAACCCACTCCAATTCTGCCACATCCTTTCTGTGATGAGTTGACTAGTACTTCACCCAATACACTAGGTAAGGGTGAACTACTTATCTATATAGTCACATATTCTGTATTTTCCATCTCATTCCTTCTACATCCCAACATCGTTTGCTTTTTTGACTGCGGTTGCAGACCGAGCTGAGGTCTTCTGTGAACTGTCAGAATGAAAAGCAGCAATTTTCCTCCTATAGTTGTGGCTTATGTCTCTTAAAATAAAAGTAGTGTCCATGACGGCTTGTGCTTAGCAAAACAGACAAAGTATAGCAATGTAAATACATTACTCCTGGGGGAATTCTGCAACAAAAAATTAAAAATTCTACACACAAAATTTAAAAATTCTGCATATTTTATTTGTCAAAACAAAAATATAATCACACCAGTTTCAATTATTTTTGGTCATTTATTTCAAAATACCTCTCAGCAAGTATGTCTGTAACAATATAGACCACAAAAAAGATTGAGGAAATGTTTTTTGACAAATAGAGTCCTTACTAGGCATAATATAGAACTGAATAATAATTAATTTAAACTACAATACAGAACCATATTTCCTGCACCCCTTAGAACCAATGCAAAGGCTTGAAAGAGTGAGGGGTAATGGAGAAACTGGGGGAGAGAGAAGTAAATTGCTGGGAAAGAGCCTGAGTGTGAACTTGGAGGGTTTGGGGTATGAGTGGAAAAAGTATGGAACAGGGGGTTTTGGTTTTGTTGTTTGGGGGGGGGGGGGTGATTGTTAGGGAGATTCCCCCATACAGACCCTGGCTGATCCCTAGCCTCGCCCATTCAGTCAGATATCTGCCCCGTCCCCATGTGTTCCTGCACCCCATGTGTCACTCCATCCCCCACTCAGACACCCACTTCCTCCCATCCCCTTGTGGCTCTGTACCCCCACCCAGCCACTCCCCTGTCCCTATGTAGCTCTGCACCCCTTCCACATCACGATGTGGCCCCACTCCCGTTCAGCTCCTGCCCCCATTTGTCCTCCCCGACTAGACCTTATGAGCCCATCTAACCCCCACAGTATACCACACTGTCCGTCTCCCCATAGTCCCTGTCTCCTGACCTGACAGGTGCTGCAAATAAGGCAGGCTCTTTCCCTTCCTTATCTGGCTGGGAGCAGCTGCTGTGTTATATCGCCACAGCGCCTTCAGGTGGGCAAAAGGCAGAACTGCAGCAACATTTCGGCAGAAGCTTTTTTCTGCGCAAAATTTTTTAATTATGCACACAGTAGCGCAGAATTCCCCCAGGAATACTGCATCTATGGAACAGATTTTTAATAATGGGCAATCAGCTTTACTAACCAGGGCTGGACATTTTAGTTCCTAAACTAAGCAGTTTTGTTTTTTAAATGAGAAGTGAAAATCAATCACAAACTACTTTTTCCCCTCCACAAGAGGTAGGGGAGAATTTAAAAACAAAACCAAACCAAACAAAAACCAAACATGTACATAAACCACAGCTTTGACATCCGTAAGCTAGAGAAGCTAAAAACCATAGAAAGGTGTATATAAATGGGTGATAACCATCAGATCAAGTTTTACAAATACATTTTCATTTGTTTTGAAATTATTACAAATCTATGTGACTGAGGATTAAGTTTACTCTAAAAATAGTACTAAAATCTTCAATACAATAGACCAGTAAATAATTGACACAAGTGGTGTTTAAGTAATTTACAGAAACAAACCTCTAAAAGCAATGATTTGTAAAATATTTATGTTCCCAACTATTGCTTCACTATACACAATCACCAACCTCTACAGTTTTGACATTTCAGTTCTATTAACATCATTACAATATTATAATTCAGGCACGTCAAACAGGCAGAATCATTCTTCTAACTTGAAATTTAGAGTAGTCTTGTCTTCATGTTGCAGATATTCCCTAGAACAAGAATCTAAAGAAGACCACCTAAAAAGACACACAGAAGAGTTTTTTCAAATGGGGCAGCTATTCTACCCTCCTTCTGTCTCTAGCCCCTTCTTGGCACAAGTCTTCATGTGTTACCTTTCTCCTCTTGCCCAAAATTCTAACCTATTGCTCTCTATAAAAACTCTAATTTTAAGCATCCATTCAAAAATTGGGTCAAGTAAAGTCTGCTGCCTGCTGATTTTGTACAATAAGCCATTAACCAATGCTTCTAAGAAAACTAAGCAGATATTTCTAAACATTGGTTAACAGATGTTAGACTTGGAGAGAGAGTATATTTGACATATCTTATACAGAGAGTCCCCTTCTGCTCTAGTAATCGTAGCAAAATTTTATAGAATCCATTTCTGCAGGGTTTTGTTTAATTGTTTTGTTTGACCAAAAGGGAATCTTGCCCCTTTTTAAAGGAGAGAAGGATTCTATTCTAGGGAAGTAGTTAGAGTTCCTTGCAGCTATTAGTACAGACAGACAGACAGGCAGCTGCGGGGAAAAAAAATCTAACCCTAAAGTTAGGCAATTCATTTAGTTATGTTTGACCCTGTCCCATTTCTATTACTCCATTTCTCATCCGCACCATGACTCCATTTTTCCTTCTCTATTTCAGTGCTTTGCATATGGAAGAGACTTCTCATAGCATTGTGTTATTGCCAAACAATACTATAGCCTATCAGTAAAATACTACATATACGGATGCATATTTGTCAGGTCTTTATACACAGAAATAAAAACCAAGATGCTAGCACATATAATATTTGCAGTTCTACCAGTCCAAGATACAGCAAACCCATTTAAGTAGTTCCTTAATGCAAATGCCTCTTCAAATGTCAGTACTTCCTTTGTCTCAGGCCAAACATGACACACTATTGTTTATTATGTATTAGTGTGCAGATAGTATCAAACATGTATTTCCACACTGACCGATGAGTTTTATACACACACACACACACACACCCCTTGTACTTGTGTGAGAATAGCTAAAACAACTACCAGTCTTGTCCAGATAATATTAGCTAGAAAGCCTCAATGTCCAGGTTAAGATTTTATCATTCCCTGTCCTTGCTATTATATATTTCTCTTGTTGCATCAAGATTTACCCTCTCTCTCTCTGAATAAGTCACTGTTTCTAAGAGAGTCTCCGACCTTGCAGAAGTTTTTATATCACAATTCAAGTTTGCTACAGATGGTTCAATGACGACAGCAACAGAAGCTATTTAAATCTGATAAAGAACAATCTGGCATTTTCATTGGTATATTTCTACACATTACTTTCTTGGATGCCCCACTGGATTCCTAAGGTTAAGAAGAGATACAAGTCCACGTCTCTTTGCTAGCCCAAGCTTACAAGACGAAAATCTTATTCTTCATACAATAGGTATGTGCTGTTCTCCTTTACTCAAGGGGAAGGAAAAAAATATCTGCTCACCACTTCTGAATAAAATAGTGTGTGATGATGTGATTTAGTAGTGTTCCATTGACAACCTGGCATCCATAACAAACCAACCTGTATTAGAAGGTTACGTTTGTAAAATCTGAGTGACTTTGAAACTGATGTTGATCTATTACACAGTCCAGTTTTGTTTTTTAAACATAGCTCTTAATAAGGTCCTCATTATTTAAAGTCATTTAAAAGGTAGCAGTTATTCTTGATACAGAAGACTATTATCTGAAGATACTATTAGAATGATCATTTTTGGTCCTTGACCAAAAACTGAGTTAGCACCGAGTAGCCAGTGGAAGAGTGAATTAGACAAGTTACAAGTTAGCCAAAAGTAAATTGAGCCCATGTAAACATAATTATCTGATGGCAGAATCCATGATGGCACCATGGAGATGCATCTGCTACATTATACTACAGGGACCTCCTCTGCAAAGAAAACCAAAACTGCTTTTTAAGGGATATTTTCTTATGACAATACATTCCGATATCTACCCATAAAACATGAAGCACTACACCTTGTTGCAGACAAATTTTCTCCATTTTCCCCATAATAAAACAGCTTCATTTTTGGAAGCATATCAGATTGGGAACTTAAAGCATGAACTTGTTCAACACAATTTAAAATCAGACCTATGTACAGGGGCAACTCTAAACAGTGGGCCCAAGCACAGAGTATAATCAAGGGTAGCTATCAGAAAACTCTTATTTCCAGAGTCTTCCCACATACTAAATAAAAGGCATAAGCCCCTAAACTTAGCATCAGTTGAATCTAAACCCACCTATTTTAAGGATGATGAAATAGGTGCCTCATCATCCTTAAAACCTAATTGCCATTGATGTTTTCAAAATGTGTCCCATAGTCAGCATCAGTTGTTTGTTTGGTTTTTTTTTTTTTTTTTAAACCTCAAACACATTCTTGAAGGTAATAATAAAAAGAGGCTCCAGAGGTGATTCTGGCAAATGCAGGCCGGTAAGTCTAAAGTCAGTACCAGGCAAATTGGTTGAAACCATAGTAAAGAACAGAATTACCAGACACAGACGAACATGATATGCTGGTGAAGAGTCAATGCTGCTTTTGTAAATGGAAATTATGCCTCAAAAATCTATTAGAATACTTTGAGGGGGTCAGCAAACACGGGGGTTTAGGTGATCCAGTGGATACAGTGTACTTAGACATTCAGAAAGTCTTTGACAAGGTCCTTCACCAAAGGCTCTTAAGCAAAGTAGGCAGTCATGGGAGAAGAGAGACGGTCCTCTCATGTATCAGTAACTGGTTAAAAGACAAGAAACAAAGGGTAGGAATAAATGGTCAATTTCACACTGGAGAGGTCTAAATAGCAGGGTTCCCCAAGGACCTGTACTGGAACCAGTACTCAACACTCAAATAATCCGGAAAAAGGGGTAAATGGTGAAGTGGTAAAGTTTGCAGACAAGTATTCGAGTAGTTGTGTAAGTCCAAAGCTGACTGTGAAGATTTAAAGGATCTCATAAAACTGGATGACTGAGCAACAAAATGGCAGATGAAATTGAATGTTGAGAAATGCTAAGTAATGGCATACTAGAAAACAATCCCAACCATACAAACAAAATGATGGGATCTAAATTAGCTGTTACCACGCAAAGATCCTGGAGTCATGGTGGATAATTCTCTGAAAATAGCTGCTTAATGTGCAGCAGTCAAAAAAGCTATCAATATTAAACATGCTTATATTTACAGTATTATCTATCTCACATACATACAAAAATAAAAATTGGAAAAAGTACAAATAAGGGCAACTAAAATGATTAAAGGTATAGAACAGTTTCCATATGAGGAGAGATTTAAAAGATGGACTGTTCAGCTTAGAAAAGAGGACTAAAGAGGGATATGATAGAGAAATATAAATCATGAATTGTGGAGAAAGTAAATGAGGAAGTATTATTTACCCCTCCCTGCATGTAACAAGAACCAGGGGTCACTCAATGAAATTAATAGGCAACAGATTTAAAACAAACAAAAGGAAGCATTTTTTCACACAATGCAGAGTCAACCTATGGAACTCATTGCCAGGGAGTGCTGTGAAAGCCAAACGCGTCTGACAATCCAGATTTGACCCATGGTTAACCTGTTGACTAGTCAACAGGTTAACCATGGGTCAAATCTGGATTGTCAGACGCTTTTGAACAGACCCCAAAATCTTTTTATTGACTTACTATCATTACTGGGGGGGGTTTATTATTTTTTCGGGAGTCTGGATCTTGACTAAACCTTGACCAAGAAATTCAGACATTGACAAAAATAATTGACCACCCTTGGCCAAAAGAATAACTGGCTTCAAAAAATATTAGTTCTTGGAGGATAGTCCACAAATGGCTATTAGCCAACATGGTCAGGAACACAAACCCATGCTCCTGCTGTTCCTAAACCTTTGAGTACCAGAAGCTGGGACTGGATAATGGGATGGATTTCTCAATAAATTGCCCTATTCTGTTCATTCCCTATGAAGCATCGAGCACCAGCTAATGTCAAAAGGTAGGATTACTGGGCTAGATGGACCATTGTTATGACCCAATATGGCCACTCATGTTCTTATTACGCCCTCAAACTTTAGAAAGTCAGGAAAAGCAGTTAAATTGGCACTTCTCTTGCAGTTTGTTGGAGATAGCTGTCACCTCTCCCTGCTAGCATGCTTGAATTAAAAGGGCCACGGACTCCATGCAAGATGGACACAAAAAGCTGTGCAAACAGAGTATGGATGCCATGGCTGCTCATAAGGCAATGGAGGAGAATTTGAAGGCCCTCTTAGACAACTCGATCTTCCAGTCTACCAAAAAAAAAAAAAGAAAAGTTATCCCTCCAGCCAATGAAGTTAATATCTTACTATGCTGGCAAGCAGACCTGGACAAGATGAAGGAAGGAACAATTTTGGAACCAATGAAAATTTGACCAACTTGTCTAATTGCATATGGTATAACTTTTAAATGTTGTCATATTCATAAGGGTTGTTGGTTTCAATGGGGTTCAGGTGTGTCAGGGTTCCCTCCCCACTCTAAACTCTAGGGTAAAGACGTGGGGACCCGCATTCAGAGCCCCTAAGCTTATTTTTACCAGCTTAGGTTAAATTCCCCAAGGTACAAAATTCCCTGCACCCTGAGAAATGCTTCTTTCGCTGCCACCATCAAGTATCTAACAGGAATCCAGGAAAGTAATCACTTGAACTTCCCTCCCCCCCAAAATACCCCCTCAAGCCGTACACCTCCTTTCCTGGGGAAGCTTGAGAACAATCTCCCAACCAATTGGTTACACAGTGATCTAAAAACCCACCCCCTGGGTTTTAACACCATAGAAAACAGTCAGCTTCTTAAAAGAAGGATTTTATTAAAAACAAAGAAGGTAAAATCATCTCTGTAAAATCCGGATGGTAACTATTTTATAGGGCACTTAATTTCCAAACTCAGAGAGATTTCCCCCTCTGGACAAAACCTTAAAGTTACAGAAAACCATGAATACCCCCCCCCCCCCCACTTCTAACACAGGGAATACCAAGCAAAATAAACAGAATGTACTCACTATGCTATCTAAACTTACTTTAGAAAAGTGAGTATTGGTGAGGAGGCGGATTTTCTGTAGGTTCTTTCTGTCTTCCAAGATCACTCTGACTCAGACAAAGACACACACACACAAAGCCTTCCCCCCTCCTAAGATTTGAAAGTATCTTGTCCCCTTATTGGTCAGATGCCAGCCAGGTCAGGTGTCAGTCTGGTTACCTGCATTTCTTAACCCTTTACTGGGAAGAGGATTTTATAGTACTGCATCAGACCCACTCCCTTCATATGTATGACAAGGTGTTTTAAGATTAAACAGTTATGTGTGGTCTGGCTTGTGTGTGACGTGAAGCTTCCTATTCCCATTATAACAACCATCATAATAGTCCTTTGAAATGTTTAACTGTTTTTTACTTTTTGTGTTTTATAAAGCATGTGAAACATACAAGACAGACTTCAATTTCCATCTTTCCCTCTAGAGTCTTTGAGAAAATCTTGACAATCTTTTAGATGGTATTAAATGCCCTTTTGGGGGGGGGGGGGGGGAATTATAAACAGCAGCTCTGGATTTAAAAAAAACAAAACACACACAGAATCAGATTTCAAAGAAAAAAGACAAATGTATCCAAAAAGGGGAAGAGAGAAGATGCTTCTGTCAATGAAGATTGCAGTTTAGCTGCTGAAAAGAGTCACAGGAACAAAATACCTTAGATACACTCAGATTTAGCAAACGTTTGCCAAAAATCAGGGTAAAAACATTGTTTTTAAGCTTGCCATCTTGGTTAGAGCAAAATATTTAAAAGGTAGATTTGTTCTGGCTGGCTAAGAAGCCACGGAGAGAAAAAAACAGACATGTTGTAGCTGCAGGAATCCTAGTGCTCACATCCAAGGTAGTGTTCAGGTTTCAGCTGACCCAATGGGGAGGGTGATGTCCTGATCAGACTAAAGGAGGAGAGGGAATCAAATTACATCTTACAGAGTCAGGAAGACAGTGTGATGGAAAACCCTGGGGGGCTCCAGCTGGTGGTGGACAGGGCAATAGCCAAGGTGATGGAGGTGGTTTGTGTTCCATGTTATGCATAAGACAGTCTTTTCTGTGCCTGCAAGCTCCCCACAAAAGAAATCCCAAAAGGACATTATCCTTCCAAATTAGCCTATCAGACAGCACCATGACGACATCCTCTTATCCTAATGACATACAATTCTGTGACTTCACCAGAAGCCTTAAAATTATTAAATAGTTTTTAGTTTGAATTCATCTAGTTGGTATACTTTCATTACAGCTTGTATTTAGTTTTATGTAACATGACAGTCATCTTGACCTATAAACACCTTTCACTTCATTTCAACCCATGGTTAATGCTTAAATTGACATTAATGGCCTTACCAGTGGACCTATTTGTGTCTGTGGACTCCGAGTAGTCCAACACAATCTTCTCCACAGATTCTAGAAGGAGGGAAAAACAGTCTCTCTTCCTTCATTTTGAAATGGTCTTAATCTGGAATGAAGTGGAGTAAGATCGATCAATTCCAAATTGAAGTGAGACTGATTCAGAGAGTTTGCCCTCCTCCAATGACAATGACTTGGAGTAATGTTTATGATGATTAGTCAACTCCTCATAAAAAGAGGCTATTTAGAGCTCTCTACTTCTGATGTGGTCTTGGTAGAAAATGAGGACTAGGAGGATTAATGTGTCCAAAAAGAAAGGAGTGATCACCACATCTGTTCAGAGCTTTATTCAGGGGTGACGGGTGGAAGAGAAGGGAACAGGGTCTGGGTATTCTACGAGGTTTCTGGACATTAAGATTTTTGCCTGAGGAACTGGAAAAGATGGGTCCCTCAGAGTCAAAAACATTGTTAAATATAGAATTACCTGGGACTTCATGGTTGAGTGGCAGACAGCACTTATTCAAAGGAGAAAATCCCTGGTTAAGCCCTGAAAAGAGTGACTGGGAAAGGCAGCAACAATCTAGATTTCTGACTTCTATAACAATTACAGAAGCAGATAGAGGGGGCAAAAGGAGTATCACAAATTGGGAGATTTCCTTTCAATCTGACTCATCTGTTACTTGAACCTTGAAACAATGCTCAGTCCTGTTTAGAAGCAGCAGGAAATGGACGTGGAAAAACTGTAAAGCCAAGTTCTGCTTTAAACTGGCCCCCAAAGCTCCAGAAGCTACCATTACCAGGACCACTATTAGAGGGGATAGTCTACAGGAGTGATGAGCTAAGCAGGCAAAACAACAGAGGTCCCCGTGAGCTCAACACTCCATTTCAGTGTATTGAGAAGACACTAAATAGGGTAATTCTCTGGTTCCCCTCTAGTCCTGTCAAATGGATCTCTCTATTAAAGCTGTTTGGCAGAGGGAGAAGAGTGTCATAAAATTCTACCCAGAAAGGAGGCCCTCCAGAAAAAACCCCGAGGAACCTACATCTGCCTACACAGAGGCAGAAGACTGGGCTCTCAGTGTGGCTGTAGCACTTCAAGTGTGCCAGCAAAGAAAGAGAGCAATCAATTTTAAAAAACGTAAGAGGTACTCTGCTTACCTCTGAAGCATGGAACAAAGGCAGGTACTCCCAGAGGAGAAAAAAAGACCTCTGGTACGATAAATGGCCATCATCATCATCCCATCTCACCCAAATACGATGAGACACAGCATTTTCTTATTCTTACAGAGGTGTTTTGGGTTTATCCACACTTCATTTCTACCACACAATGGAGATATGTTAACGCTAACTTTTTGACTGATTAAACAATTTTGAATGATTTAGAAAGCTAGCTGCTACTATTGCAGAGCAGGATGCTACAACAAGAGACTCCGTTTAAATGACTATGCCTTTGAGAGAAAACAGTAAGCAGAAAATATACAGAATCAAAATGAGTAAGGATGCTACAGGATAAGAATCTACACATATTGCCTGAAGAAAAAAAAATCTTTGTTTCTTACCACAATGCATTTCACTGTTTGTTTTGAGAATATACAAATATTTCATTACTTTCTAGCTTGAAACTGATGAAAAATAGGTCAAAGCAGAATATACTTTTTGCGGTGTCTCTCAACTATGCTTTTCTTTTGCAGAAAGTTTTCATATTTTAAATCCTGCCATCCAGAATGTTCTTCAGAAAGAAAGGGATCTCCTTCATTTCATTTACAGAACTGGATTCATACGCACAAAAATAGTGAGCATATCCTGTTTCTGCAGATCAGATCTTGCAAATCAGGTAAGTTTGCATCAAGAACTTTCAATCTTAGTGTATCTTAAATACATTTTTTTAAAAATACAGAAAACTACTAGACAAATTAGACTGCATATAAATGGTAAAAACAAAACAAAGGTCTGCAGAGGAATCATTGAAATAATCAGTCTTCATTCACTACTACTATCTTGTTTCATTATGTCCAACACATCTTGTCCAACACAGCTAAATATAGAATTACTGTGATGTAACTGTGTGTTGAGTGGGCTTGTCTCCTCCTGTGTGGACTACACCAATACAAAATTAGAACCCGGTTATGAAATAATACTAAAGCCCTGTACCTAAGTTTTCAAGAGTGTCTAAATGGGCCACATTTTCAGAAAGTGCAGACCACGGGCCCTCTGAAAACCAGGTCCCCCTTTAAGGTGTTTGAATTGTTGCACTCCAAGTCTCTTGTCACTATTAAATATATGGACCATACTCTTCACAGGTCTTTACCACAGTGCCCTGACACTAAATGTGACACTGTAAAGAGCCTCTACCTGATCTTAATAGTACAGTTTGTGGATGGATTAAATTAAAAATACATAAATACTACTAATGCATTCTGGCTGGAAAAAAACAAACAGCAAAGCCTTATGCGGACTGTGCAGAATACAGGAAGGTAATGAAGCAAATGGCTTTGATGCTTACTCCCCCGCATCTCCCACACTGGGGTTTTTAAACACAAGTTTGTGCAAACACCAGGTGTGCCATCAGCTGTGGATAACTTTGTTAAATATTTTTAAAGCTCTTGAAATCTAGCAAAGAACAGAGTTTCTCTTTAAAAAGTTATGCTTCATTCAGCACAGCTGTGGTGGCAGAAAGTTCACACCTGTGTTAAAAACAGCTCCCCTTGGGGGGGGGGGGGGGGGTGTTATTCTAGAACAAGGCCAGAATACAGTCTGACAGCCATTATCTGTTCAGTGCTGTCCACACAGGAAGCAGAAATGGCAATCAACAGCAATATTAAAACATAGTTGTTAGCAGGATCCTACCATCAACCTGTGTGAATAAGAATTTGTCTGAAAACCATTATAAAACTATGCTGTATAGCAGCCAGACACTTTATAGAATTGATTTATAACAGGAGTGGGCAAACCTTTTGGCCCGAGGGCCACATCTGGGTATGGAAATTGTACGATGGGCCATGAATGTTCAAGAAATTGGGGTTGGGGTGCAGGCTCTGGGAATGAGGGGTTTGGGGTGTAAGAGGATGCTCCAGTCTGGGACAATGCTCCAGGCTTCGGATGGTGGAGATCAGGGTTGAGGCTGCCAGCTGATGTGCTGAGACTACCTCTGAGCCCGTTTTCCCTGGCAGCATGGGACTTCAGAACCTTGCCTTGCTTGAGCCAGACACGCTAGCCTGCTACAAACACAGACCAAGGTCTGAACTACGTCCCACAAACTGCAGGATTAACTGAAAACAGCTTAAGAAGTGCTCCTGTCTCCAACACTCAGATGCCCAGCTCCCAACGGGGTCCAAACCCCAACTAAATCCTTTTTACCCTGTATAAAATTTATACGGGATAAACTCAAATTGTTCATCCTCTAGAACACTGATAGAGAGAGATATGCACAGCTGTTTGCCCCCCGCTCCAGTATTAATACATACTCTGGGTTAAATAATAAGTAAAAAGTGATTTTATTAAATACAAAAAGCAGGATTTAAGTGGTTCCAAGTGATAACAGACAGAACAAAGTAAATTACCAAACAAAATAAAACATGCAAGTCTACACCTAATGCAATAAGAAAGTGATTACAGATGACATCTCACCCTCAGAGATGTTCCAATAAGTTTCTTTTGCAGACTAGCCTCCTTCTAGTGTGGGTCCAGCAATCACTCACACCCCTGTGGTTACTGTCCTTTGTTCCAGTTTCTTTCAGGTATCCTTTGGGGGTGGAGAGGCTCTCTCTTGAACCAGCTAAAGGCCAAATGGAGGGGTCTCCGAGGGGCTTAAATAGACTGTCTCTTGTGGGTGGAGACCCTCTCCTCTCTCCTATGCAGAATCCAGCTGCAAGCTGGAGTTTTGGAGTCACATGAGCAAGTCACATGTCCATGCATGACTCAGAACTTTACAGGTGGCAGCCATTGTTCACATGCTACCTTGAAAGTCCCAAGTAGACTTCTTATGTGGATTGGAGTCTTCCAAGGTTCCATTGTCCGTTAAGTGGTTCTTGATTGGGCACTTAACTTGCAAATTCCTTTCTTAAGAAGCTGACCAAATGCCTTACTAAGGCTACTTAAAAATCAAACAAGTACTCAGCCAATATTCATAACTTTGAATACAAAATGATACATGCATACAAATAGGACGAATATATTCAGTAGATCATAACCTTTACAGAGATGTTACATGGAATATGTAACATAAAACATATTCCAGTTATGTCATCTATAAGCATATTTCCATAAAGCATTATGGGGTGCGCCGTCACACTAAAAACAAGTTCAGGGTGTGGGATCCAGGCTGGGGCACGGGGGGTGAGGGCTTCGGGGGGTAAGGAGCAGCCCCCGACCCCGCCCTTCAGCTGGAGCGTGGGAGCAGGGAAAGCCCCAGACCCCGCTCCAGGTGGGAGCTCAAGGGCCAGATTAAATCAGCTGGTGGGCTAGATGTGGCCTGCGGGCTGAGGTTTGCTCACCTCTGATTTATAATAAACTTCCTATCCTAAAATGACCTATTGTGATATTTTATGGGGCTAAAAGTAGAAACGCTTTTAGACTAAAAAGGTTCCTTTTTAAGTGATGTAAGCTTAGACAGAAAATAGTTTGAAAGGACAATGTCAAGTTAAAAATTATCTTTTTATTAAACATTCCTAGATAAATATTTTAACAGTTTATAATGCTGATTTCTCTGACTTTTGCATCTTGGAAAATTAAGATTGATTAGTGAGTTTCATTTTTGTTTGTACTCGGTTTCATGTTTCTAGTTCTCCTACACTAAACACAATGCCACAGTGTTCAAATCCTAATTAACTATTTTCATTAGATTTTAAAAACATGGGAATGTTTTCATAGAGACTCATAGAATCTCAGGGATAGAAGGGACCTCAGGAGGTCATCTAGTCCAACCCCCTGCTCAAAGCAGGACCAATCCCCAACTAAATTATCCCAGCCAGGGCTTTGTCAAGCCTGACCTTAAAAACCTTTAAGGATGGAGATTCCACCACCTCCCTAGGTAACCCAATCCAGTGCTTCACCACCCTCCTAGTGAAAAAGTTATGGATTTCACTGATCTCAGGTTCTATAATACCTTGTTTTAAACTAAAACGTGTTTTAGCCTGCATTCTCCAAAAGCCACTAACCTCTCCAAGCAGACAACCACCAAGAGCAGAATTTGTATTTTACTCCAGACGAATAGTTATAATATCTTGTCCATTTCAAAAGAAATATGGCTTTTCTGAAGGACATATTAGGAATAAGAATAAAGATATGTATTTTTCCTTGGGCATTATGTGATTTCATTGAAACAAAATTTAAAAAAGGAAAAGATTACGGTAGGCAGAATAAACAGCAGCTTACAGAATTAAGGAGCAATAGACCACATGCAGGGAAGGCTAAAGAGGAGTAAAAAGCCAGGAACTGGAAGATGACATGTCTTTGCAACAGGCAGGGTCTCAGAGAGAAATGGCAGTGACTATAATTACAGGGTTGCATTTCCATTTAAGTAGGATTCTCTCACACCTTGAATAAACAAATTTGAAGTTTCTAGGACAAGCCACTTTTGAGATATGACATGACAAAGAGGTAGTTGAATAATTTTCAAAGACAACTTAAAAAAATAAAATAAAATTCAATACATCAGAAACTGCTTGTCCAATTCATTTCAAGTTACCATAAAAACCCACAGGAAACATTTCAACTCAAAGGACCTCCTTGAGGGATTTAGCGTGGAATAAAAATAGGGCTTATAATGAAAACCTGCATTACTTTTTTTCCAAAAAAGTACGCCAAAGTAGATATCAAGAGGTAAATTCAGATTCTAATAGTTTCAAAGTATGCAAATCCCTGCTTTAATTAAAAAATACTCATCTTTAGCTACAGAGCCACAATTGGCACCTCCACAATAAAATTCTCTATACACACAATATGCATTTCACTTAGAAATCAGCAGATGGAAACAGAGGTTTTGAATATATAAAACTGAGTGCCTAAGTCTGTTTCTTCACAAAAAGTTTCTCCACAAAAGGCATGCATGAAGTAATTTTATTTTTGATTAAACATTTTAGTGCACAGAAGTTTTATGAACAGATATAAATGAAATACAAAAAAAAATCCTGAATGCTGACACAATTTAAAATGTTAATAAGATCTCTATCAAGAAGAGAGACCAGCAGGTTGCAAATAGTGCCTATTCCAATTCACCAACAAAAAAACCAACAATGAAACAGAAAATCGTAGAGTTGCTTTGAACACGCCGGAAAGTGAACTTCCTACGATTCCCGATCTTTGATCTGTCTTTTCTTCTGACAGCCTCTCATACACTGAGGCACTAAGCCTCAAATACAGGGTGGCACGGAGTCTCACATAGGGTATGTCTACACTGCAATAAAACACCCATGGTCGGCCCGTTTCAGCTGACTCAGGTTTGTGGGGCTCGGCGTGCATGGCTATAAAACTGCAGTGTAAATGTTTGGACTCAGGCTGGAGCCCAGGCTCTGGGACCGCCCAAGCCTGAACATCTACACTGTAGTTTTATAGCCCTGTAGCCCAAGCCAGAGTCATCTGACACAGACCAGCCACCGGTGTTTTAGTGCAGTGTAGACATACTCAGAGGATGGCACTGAGCCTCACAGAGTGCATCCCTAACTCGGGACTTTTGAGGGGGGAAGGGAAGAGAACAAATGAGAGGAAAGGAAAGATCGATGCGAGTTGGATTCACTGAACACATGCTGCAAAATCTCCTTCTGCCATTGTTACCCAGGCTCTTTTCCAATCACTGATGGATGAGGAATAATTTCATCTATAGTACATGGAGGGGAAAGAGGGGCTTCCCTCATCCCTACAATTTAGCTTGCAACAGTTGAGCCACTAATGGAGAATTCCCACCCCTGTGGTAACTAGTTTGGCTAGAGCCTGATTCCATCTGTGGCAAGAGGGCAAGTTTGAGCTGCTGTACAAGACAAAACTAGCAATTAACAACTGCCATGCAGGCATTGCAGAGTATCCTCCTGGGAAAGAGTGACTTGGTGCAGCATCTTTGGAAGACTCTGTGACTGGCAGCCATAGAAGGAAATTTGCAATGTTTATTATTTAAACCATCCAGATTTGAGATTTTTTTACCCTAAAAGTTATTTCAGTTATGAAAGCTTGTAATAAACCAGCAAACATACAAATCCATGTAACCTTATATACCTGTGCCAATAAGACTGACTGTTAGTATAAAAGGTAAGAAAACTAGGGAGGAAAGTATTTTAGTTCAACTTTAATATTAAGGTTCATAATGAGTTTTCATGTAATTAATTTATTTGTTACAGGCAGGGAAGGATGAATTATCTTGTATTTAGTAAAGAGGACTGGGAGGTAGGACACCTGGGTTCTATTCCTGGCTATGCCACTGACCCTGAACAAGTTATTTCAGGCTTGTATACATTAGGGATTTTGGCACCAATGTAGTTTCTCTGGTGCAATTCCCCAGCATAGATATGCAGACATGCTTCCATTGTGCCCTACTGAATAACTCACAGGGGGTGAAAGCCCTGCTTTCCACTGGTGTAGCACAACTACAGTGGGGATGTCTGTACCAGCATAGCTACACCACGACCAAAATCCCTAATGTGGAAAAGCCTTTGACCTCTCTGTGCTTCATTTTCCCTCTCCCCACACCTGTGAAATGGGGTAATACCTGCTTCATAACGATTTGTAAAGCTAAACTGACATGTGAAGCACTTTCAGATTCTGGGATGGAAGGTGCTATAGAAGTGAAGATTACAACAGTCATTTCATTCATCAACCTGCATCCAATAATGCTTCTGAAAATGCTATTAGTAGTGGACAAAAGCTGGACTCAAAACAATTTATACCATTTTCTTTAGTGTTTAAATAGCTATCAAAGATAGCCTGAATTCAAACAAAGCAGCAAATGTAAATGATACAACTAAGTGTCGAAGAACCCCAAAGTGATCTCCAAGTTTCCGGGGCCGCACCATTTAATTGGCTCTGCAGAAAACCAACTATTAAGCATTAAGTTCAGCACGATACACACTTTGAATGTTTTCTGAGGTTACCACAGAGGGCCGAAGAACAGTGTTTTGCAAGCACACAACATCCTTTACACTTTTCCCACATCACTTAGGATTGCCTGACAAATGTTTCATGTAATCGGAACTCTGACCTATACCAACATATATATTTTTAGAGGAATGTATTCCTAAAGCTTAGTTCCTTAACGTTGCCCTTGATTACTGATGGGACATAGAAGCCTGGCATCAAAAGCAGTGATCTAAAACCATCCAAAGATCCTGTTCTCGTCAGTTACCAGGGTCAGTATGCCCTTGATCCGGGTTTGTTTTTAGAAAGATATGGTTTTTCTATATTTTAGTAGTAGTTTGTGCATTTTGTCTCAAAGTCATATGTACAGATGAAGTTCCAAAACACAACAGTTTAATCCAAGAAATACAAGAAAATTAATGATACTCCTGTTTTAATTGCTGGCCCATAAATTATGGACCTTTATTGCTCCACTGACTTTTAATATAGAAGATAGCTGTATCTTTAAAAGAGAAACTATCCCTATAAACAAACATGTTTATAGGAGGATCAAAAATGTAAAATTAAGTGCATAATGAGTACCCAAATGGCCAAGTTACAAGAAATACGCGAATACCAAAGTTGAATTTTTCTAGATTCTTTTAAGTTTCTTAGAATCCATAGCTGGGACGGATAAAAACACTTTCAAGTAAAATTTAATTTGGTTCAAACTCAGGAATTATCTACCTGACCTAGGAGAACTAAGGAAGTCCAATTAAAGAGTGATACTAAGAGTCTGAATGGCTATAAACCAGATCTATAGCAGCTAAAAGTATCATAACCATGGTAACAGAAATAAAAGAACAATATCTTTCCTAGTTTCCTTTGTATATCTGATAATGAATCAGACTGCAATAAATTGTTACTTTCCCCTGTAGAAACTGTCATGCCGTATTAGTGTAGGTTTTTCATAGAAAAAAAACTTTTAATAACTAGGAAATGTGACTGTACAGCCACAAGATTTGGCATAAGAACTCACAGGCATGTGTGTAGACACTTGAAATCTCGTCACATTTTATTGAAGTCTAAGCAGGTGTCCCTTAAATATTAGAGGATTATTTGGTGGCTAGTAGGAAATGAGAGTTTCTTGGATTTCTTACCCATCAAGTGTCCATACCACAACTGAAGTCAGTGTGTAGTTTCAGTAGACAAGCTACAGAGTTAATAGGACTGGAGATTTACTTTTCAGGTCTGAGAGGTTTATTGAAAGACTGAGTTGGAGAAAGTTGGCTTGCCATTCTGTAAAGAGTATTTTAATCTCTATTGTTGCCCAACCAGCACCTTCTACCAACACAAAGTTCACTTTGAGAAGTATTTTAAAAGAATGAGAGCTGTATGCAATCTTATTTCCTTACCACATCTAGACCAGCAGTTCTCAACCTGCAGCCTTCTCAGCACAGAGCTGTGGTCCATGTCACATCCGCAGGGCCATACAAGTACTACTGGATGCGGCCCACAACGGTAATTAGGTTGAGAACCACTGATCTAGACTATTTAAAAAGAGACACCAAGAAGGGTGTTGGAGCAAGTTGAGATAGTAAAGAGTCTGCAATTTTACTGCTGAAGTTAACAGAAACTACAGTACAGCCTCCAAGACTGATCAGCATATTGCCTGACAGAAGAACGTGTCCATCCTTGAAAGCATTAGAGATGGTAAAAGGTAACAAAACAAACAAACAAAAAAATCTCAGAGCAAGTTTCCCCCAAACTAAAATCTAGTGAAAATTAACAGTTGCCTTATGGTACAAAAACAGCACATTTCTTTTCAGTAATCTGCAGAATTTGGCACTCTCTTATAACCAAGAAAAAGGGATCCTAACTTTTCTTACTCTACCATGGAATAGATAAAAGTTGCTGTGATCTTTTGTATAATAGTTACTAATAAAAGAAGCTAGCTGTATTCTTAAAATGCAGGGAACTTAAGAGGACAACCTATTCCATTAACAACGAATTTCAGCTTTGGAACACTTAATTTGTTATCAGCCCCAAACACGACACTGAGGAGATTAATGCATGTACGCAAGGAAGGAAGAAATTATTCTACTTTTATTAAGTATCTTAATTGTTTAATGGATAAAAAACCTTTGTGGAAACAATTGAAACACCCCATTACAGTTTTGCCCAATAGGTCAAATCTGTGTATGAAAAGCTAATGGCAACTGAATGTTTAAACATGGTTATAACAATTCTCATCTTCCAACAACCTAAACTATTTGCTAGATTCTTACTGAATTCCACCCCCACCCCACCCCACACACACACACAACCTTAAAAAAGGGATGTGCGGAGAGATTTGTGCTAGAAATGCTTTAAGCCAGGGATCAGCAACCTTTGGCACGCAGCCTGTCAGGGAAATCCACTGGTGGGCCTGGACAGTTTGTTTACCTGCAGTGTCTGTTTGCAGCTGTTCCAGGCCAATGGGGGCTGCGGGAAGCGACACGGGCTGAGGGATGTGCTGGTTGACAATCCCTGCTTTAAGCTATTAGTACAGTTTGCCTCAATGCTTTCTGGTAGAGTTACAAACCTTAAGCCCCAATCATGCAAGTGACTGCACAGGCTGACTCCCATTCCCCGGGGGAAATGCAATTCAAGGAGCTACCCGTGAGCGACAAAGAGTCCTGTAGCACCTCATAGACTAACAGATATATTGGAGTATAAGCTTTCGTGGGCGAAGACCCACTTTTGCCCACGAATGCTTATGCTCCAATATATCTGTTAGTCTATAAGGTGCTACAGGACTCTGTCGCTCTTGCAGATCGAGACTGACACGGCTACCCCTCTGATACTTGACACCCATATGGAGTTAACTGTAGGATTGGACCCTCGGCTATTAATCATACTGTATTGTCCATTTACAGATACTTAAAATGTTTGTTTTCACAAGCAGCAAAATATTTACAATGTTACACAATGAAGCACTCTGTGCACAACTCTCTTACAACAATGTTTAGGGTATTCCTTCTTGCCCTGTTAATTCTCTAAATGTTTGTATAGATTACAGTGTAGTAGCCGTGTTAGTCTGTGTCAGCAAAAAGAAAATAAGAAAGAAAGAAATACTTGTGGCACCTTAGAGACTAACAAATTTATTTCAGCATAAGCTTTCGTGGGTTAGAACCCACTTCATCGGATGCATGGAAGTGGATAATCCCCTTACAGCTTTAGTACAAAAATGCTATATTGATTTTTTTCCCCATTCTAAGATTTTTGAAAAAGTCAAGCTCAGTGGTTTAAGTAGTAATTTGTTTTTAAAAAAGAGAATCCCGCATCACCAGTTAGCCTTCAAAAAGGTAATCAAAATGAATTAGATTTCAGAGGAAGAGGAAAGCAATGATCCACTGGCAATAACTTCCAAGAGCTCCTACCGACAGTAACTGTCTACAAGATTGACTGGCCCAAAAATATATTCAGAGAAAAATTCTCTAACTTCAACATAAGTTTGCAACTTCTTTAAGAACTTCTAACATGTGCCTCTTGGGTGTTTTGGGGGGCACCAATGTGAGGAGGCTACAGAGTGACACTCCTCTGGCAGTCATACATGAAATGTGACAAGCAAACGACTAAGTCAGTCCCGTGATTATTTATGAAATTGGAAAGGAATCATGGAAATATCCCCTCCCCAAATTATCTCACTTTCCCTTAACATTCAATAAAATCCCACATGGGGTGTGCATTTACCACCTTTTGTCTCCACAGGTTTCTGTGAAGTCTATACCATTCTCTCTACATGTATTACTGCTTCCTATTTACTTCTGTTTGCAGCTTCAAGATTATTTTATCTTTTACATAGCAATAGCACTTAAAAACAGCAGGACAGTCCCTACCTCAAAAGCTTACAATAATTTAGAACAAGATGCCACTGTTGGAACAACAGAAGAGAGAGGCCAAGGGAAACAGCAAGGTCACATTAGCAGTCCACACATATACACAGCTTTTAAAAACAACAAATTTTAGAAGTCCCTGTGAGTCGGTTGTGTAGTCATTATAGGTTGGCACCTTATCTTAAGCATTACAGCAGAAGAGGACCTCAAGGACTTGGAAGGAAACGGAAGAAGCTTTACAGACTAGTTAAGGGAGTGCATTCTATGCATAAAGAAGCAAGCACAAAGGTGCTTGTGGGGAAAAATAGAGGCTGGAATAATTGACAGCAAACAGTTCAGGATGTGACACAAAGATCTGAAGACCAGACAGGCTATGTTGTGCACAATTTTAAAATGTAAAGACAAGAAGACATTTGATGTGATGAAGGGGGTGACATGATCAGAAAACAAAACAGGGTTATTTTAGCTGTAATGTATCTGAAGAGTAAGGGGGCACACAGTGGGAAATGGGTGTCAGGAAAGCCAGAGGGGAAAAGGCTGCAGTAGCCTGGATGGAAGATACAGACCCTGATGAGAGTTTTAGTAATATGAATTTAGTAGAAAATCTGGATTTCAAAAATGTTAGAGAAAGAAACTGGAAGAATCTGAAATGGCCTAAATGTGTGGTCTAGAAAGGCAGCAGAGTTGAAGAAGACACTAAGGGGCAGGGATAGGCAACCTATGGCAAGGGTGCCAAAGGCGGCACGCGAGCTGATTTTTAGTGGCACTCACACTGCCCAGGTCCTGGCCACCAGTCCGGGGGGCTCTGCATTTTAATTTAATTTTAAATTAAGCTTCTTAAACATTTTTAAAACCTTATTTACTTTACATACAATAGTTTAGTTATAAAGACTTATAAAAAGAAACCTTCTAAAAATGTTAAAATGTATTACTGGCACGCGAAACCTTAAATTAGAGTGAATAAATGAAGACTTGGCACACCACTTCTAAAAGGTTGCCGACCCCTGCACTAAGGTTATGTGCATGACAGGATGGTGGTGCCATAGGATCACAAAACTCTTTACAAACAGGCTATGAAGAAAATATGTTAACCCTGTCAAAGGACATGGTCACCACAACGATATTCAGCCAAAGTGAAAGGTGAGATAAATAAATGAAAGTTAATACTGTAAGTCAGTGTTTCTCAACAACCGGCCCATGGACTCTGGCCGGTCTCTAAGATTTTACTAACAGTTTAGGAAGGCAGCAAGCTGGTCCCTGGTATGAAAAAGGTTGAGAAACATTGCTGTAAGTCACCCCCAGGATTCCACAGAGTTTAAAAAACACCACAACAGTCAATTACTTCACTAGGGGTGATGGTCCCTGGTCACCTCAAGCACACAATGGGTGGAAAGAGAAGAGATACCGTCCCATGCATACTGCATATTTCCCAATCAAGGATCTTAAATCACTTTGTAAGCTATTAAGCTCAGCCCTGGCTGCAACAGGGACACAATCCCATTCTGTGATTAGACAAGGTCTTCCATCCTAAAAGGCCCCATAGCACTTTCCAAACTACACTAGCATTGCTTCTCCTGCAACCGTGAATACAGCATACATGGGAGTTGATTATTGGGACTTGCTTTCTGGTACAGCAATTTAGACACAGTGTCCCCCAGAAAGGAAGTCAACACACTTGTCACCAGAGGTCATGGGGGCAGCACAGGATCTTTGTGGGAAGAGGTATCCAAGCCACAGGAAGGAAGGAAATACTAACTGGAAGGAAACCTCCTCTGGAAACCTGGGTGACTGGGAGCAGGGGAACCCACCACTCACAGCACAGGCAGGGAGGCCACCCCAACCCCCAGGGCCCCACAGGAGTGGAGAATCCCACCAAACAGCACAAGGGAAAACACCCCTAATTCCCAGGGCTATAAGACCAGGGAGAAGCAGGGATAACACAGCACAGGTGGGGAAGGACAGCCCCCATATACAGGGCTATAAGGCCCCATGGGAGTGACAGAGCCTGCCATACACAGCATGGGTGGGGGAAGGCACCCCCCATACCCAGGGCCATAGGGCCCCATTGGAGTGGGGGAGCCCGTCATACACAACAGATGCGATCCCCATGCTCCATTTGGGAAGGGGCTCCGGATGGGGGAGTGCTCGGAGAGACCACCACCCCTCCCAGCCCGGGGCAGGGCACCCCCCGGCTCAGCCCCCATCCCCCGGGCTCAGAGACCCACTCACCAGAGAAGGGAGCAGAAGAAGAGGCAGGAACCCAGGGCCAGGAGCCGGCGGGGAGGCTTCCTCATCGTCTCCCCCTTCTGCCTCCCCGGGCAAGGAGGCGGCGGCGCATCCTCCCGCCTGCTGCCGAGGGGGATGAGAGCGGCGGGGCCGGGGGCCGGAGCGCTGCGGACGGAGCCTCGCGGGGGGTTCAGACGCTCCCGCCCGCCTCGCGCCGCCGACCCGAGGCTGCACCCAGCCGCTGCCCCCGTCTCGAGGCGATCTCCAGCGCGGCGCGAGCGGACCCAGCGGTGCCGTTACCCTCCCCCCAAGTTCCCCCCTTCACGCGCTGAGCTGGAAGAAGACGCGTCACGTCACCCCCCCTCCCCCCGCCCGCACATAAACCACGCCTCCACCCTTCGCCAGAACACAATTGGGCCTGCGCATTCGACGGCTTCCTCTCTCCCCTCACAGTGATTGGCTCAGAGGGGCCACTTCGATACAATACCCGGCCCGCAGTCAGAACTCCCATTGTGATTGGCCTACAAAACGGACGGGCCTCTTCAAAAGACCCTGGGAGTTGTAGTCTTCTCTCGGCATCGTTCCCTCGCAGAGAGCGAGGCGGGGGGGGAGAGAGGTCCCTTCCCCAAAGCCAGGACCGATTTAAGCGTCTTTAGAAGAATTAATAATAGAAGTGACAATAAAAATATACAGATAAGCGAAATGAGTTACAAAATCATTGTAAACATTTCCGGGCGATTAGTGGCAGTATTGATCTAGTTATATTCAGGCTTTCTGTAGGCGCTGCCCCGAGAAAGCTGAACCCTGATTGGTGAGACCTGAGGTCCCCGAAGGTGAAAGTTCCTGAGCCTGGGCTAAATTGAAGGGGTGGCTTGCGGAGGATGGGCGGGATGGAGGAAGCGAGAGGTTTTGTGGCCCAAGAATAGGCTGGGTGAGCGAGTCCGCGGGATGCCATAGCTCTCGGCTGGATCCTATTTAGAACTACAAGTCCCGGCATGCATCGCTACAGCCCTAAGGCTGGCAGCCATTGGCCAAGGCTCTCGGTGCAGGCTGGGAGTTGTAGTTGTCCAGGGCCTTGATGCTGTTCCAGTCGTAGGTCTGAGGAACGTTTTACCCAACCCAGCCCATGCTCTGTTTAACCCAATTTTACAGATGAGGAAACTGAGGCACAGAGTGGAGAAGCAAAGCACCCAACAGACCAATGGCAGAGTTGGGATTAGAACTAGGGTTGCCACCTTTCTAATCACACAAAACTGAACAACCTTGTCCCCGCCCCTTCTCCGAGGCCCCTTGTTTGCTCCATCCCCCCTCCCTCCGTTGCTCACTCTCCCCCATCCTCACTCATTTTCACCGGGCTGAGGCAGGGGGTTGGGTTGCGGGAGGGAGGTGAGGGCTTTGGCTGGGGGGGCTCTGGGCTGGGGCCAGGGATGAGGTATTTGGGGTACAGGAGGGAGCTCAGGGCTGGGGAAGGGGGTTGGGGCATGAAGGGGTGCGGGCTCCGGGAGGGAGTTTGGATGTGGGAGGGGACTCCAGGCTGGGGCAGAGGGTTGGGGTGTGGGAGGGGGTTTATGGTGCGGGGTCCTGGCAGCACTTACTGCAGGTCCCTGTGGCCCCTAGGCGCATGGGCGGCCAGGAAGGCTCCGCATGCCGCTCTCGTGCCTGCAGACACCGCCCCCGCAGCTCCCATTGGTTGCGGTTCCTGGCCAATGGGAGCTATGGAGCTGGCACTGGTGCAGCATGCAGAGCATCGCTGGCTGCCCATATGCCTAGGGGCCACAGGGACCTGGAGACTGCTTCCAGGAGCCATGTGAAGCCAGGGCAGATAGGGAGCCTGCCTTAGCCCCAGGCCCGCACTGCACCGCCAAGCGGACTTTTAACGACCCAGTCGGCTGTGCCAACCAGAGCAGCCAGGGTACCTTTTCGACTGGGTGTTCCGGTCAAAAACCAGACACCTGGCAACCCTAACTAGAACCCAGGTCTCCTGTATCCCAGGGACTGCGCTACCTCTTAGGGAATGCTGCCTAGTAAAACACCCTCAAGCTGCAGGGGTTGGGGGGCTTCCAAATCCTGCCACAAACGAGGCAGACAACAGACTCCTTCACTGCACAACCCTGCTTCATCCGCAGTACACTATCCAGCCTATCCATTGAATGGGGCAATGTCCTGTGGAAAAACAGAATGTGATCAAATAATTAAAGGCTGTATCATAATGCGTATGCACCAGGGGGACAAATTAAGGAGCACAGGAATGCCTGAAATGACTGAATCATTCTGGTTAAAATGTTCCCTCAAAAAAATCCAGCCCGAGGCACCAAGCATTGAAAAGTTCAGCCCAAACTATTAAAGTTTGGCAAAATTAGAAGTATCTGAAAATGGAGTCTTGTAATGGAAAGTGTCAGGCAACCAGGTTCACCTATAATGAGCACTGGTGACAAGTTTACAGTAATTAAAGGTTGCACTGAAGAGTGCAGTTACAGTAAGGTATAACGTTTCTTTGGGTCCTCCTGTTAATAACAACTTTGTCCCAGATCCCCAGCTGGTGTACATCAGGGTGGATCCACTAGCATCTAGGGTACTGTGTTGATTTACCCCAGCTGAGGATCTGGGCCAGCATCTCCAGGAGGAGGCAGGTGTTGCATTTGATACTTACATGTTTCTCCATAACCTTCTTCATTCGTGCCATTTGATGAGGCGTGAATTTTACCATGACCTGGGAAGGAATTTTACCACATTGAAGTTAAAGGAGAACGCATGGATATAGGGCCATAGCCAAGATTTACAGGCCCTCGGACAAGATGTCAAAACAGATTCCTTCTGCAGCCTCATCACTCTAGTGACTGGTCTGGCATAATCCATAGCTGTATCCGCTCCTGATACTTCTTCAGTAAGATCCTAGGCCGACTGCGTGCAGGGCTGGCTCCCTGGTAGAAGTTAGAGCAGTCTAAGGATTGGGCTGATATTTGACTGGAGATTACCAGGTTTTACAGAAGCTTTGACCACGCCCCCTTTTCCCATGGGCCCTGCTGGGAGGAATTGGCAAATCCTCACCGCTGGAGGATCTCCCTACACTGGGGTGATCCTCCTGCGGGTGGATATGCTGGCTTTAAGAGCCCTCCATGCTGGCATATCATGATGTAGATCAGCAGCAATGCAGCTGAGGATCAGGCCCAAGTGTCTCAAATCTAATCTTGTAGCAATTAGCAGATCTTATCGGTAGTGCTCCTAGTGATCCCTGGCAGGACACAATATCTCAGTGGCATCGCAAGTAGCCAGGGACTACCCCTCCTCCTGCAATGAGCCACTCCTGTTTTACTTTCAACAGAGATATTTCTTTCCGTCATCATTATACAACTTATGCCTCCCATTAACTTCAGACATCCTCACGTGGATAACTGTTAATAGCCAGGAAAAGATCTCCAACAGAGTACTGATTCCAACCTCTTAGGCATTGATCTATAGCAGGATTAGCTGGCCAAAATCCTCTATTGATCTTCTTAAGCATTATACTCCTTACAAAATCCCTTTCACATGGACTTAAATATTGAAGCAATTAACTCAGATGTCAAAAAAAATTAACACCTTCAACATTTTTAGTGTGCTGTTGTCAAACGACCAGCGGGTGGTTCTGTGAATGGATTTCCCATTTCATTGTCTGAAACACGAAGAGCTTTGACATAAATCAACCCAGACACACAGGGCCAAATTAATCCCTGGTGTCTCTTTCTTGAAGCCTTGTGGTGTTTCACCAGGGAGGAATGTGATCCACAGGATATGAAACAAAATGTGCCACTCCAGAGCAAGTTTCAGCTTGGATCTGAATTTCAAGATTAGTTAGTGGTTGATTAGGTTGGGTGGGGAGAAATTCTTCTTTATAAATTGGAAAAACTCACTGGATTCAGCATTAACCTTCATTACAGAAAAACAAATTATTCTTCCAGAAATACAGATATTTGCCCTCAAAGTGACCACTGTGAAGCTCTGTGCTCCTTCTCTGTTGCTAGATGCCTATGAAAAAGACAGACATGCAATATGTAGGTATGTATTAGGGTTGAACATTTTCCATCTAAACTGCTGTGGATGGCAAATTGCATTTTTGACTCAGCAACATTTTTTGCGTGATTTGCCATTGAAAAATGGAATTCCTGAAACATTTTAGACGTTCGCCAAAACTTTTCAGTATTTGAATTTCTGCCAAAAAAAATTTCCACATGCAAAATACCACTTCTGACCATCTCTAATACCTCTATTATGTATGGACTCCTGCACCAATTACTTTTAGGTTGAACCGAAGGTTGCAGGTATGTAGCTGTGTTTTGAGTGCATACTCTTTACAAGAATGTCACAGGTGAAAAGAAGAACAAATAGCAAATCTTAGAAACTCAAGAAATACAGAAGTGAGTTTGTACTTCGGAACAAAGGCAGCTCTAGAGATCCCAGCCTAACTTCTTTCCTTCCCCTGTAGTGTGTCAGAAATGTGCACTACAGATCCCTAGCTTTTGTGATTAAACAGCTCTACTAGCTGAGGACCTGGCCCACTGATTTTATCAATGGTTTCATACATATGTCTGTGTTACCAATTCTGATGATTTCTTGCCACAGAAATTTCTGTTCTTCTTTCATAAGTGCTTTAATAATGTGCACTGGGAAGAGGAGTTTGATACAGGGGCATGCCCTAACTCTGGGTCTAATGACACTTTGATAATTGGAGGTCACACTCATAGTACCTGATCCTGTAAAGTGCAGAACATCTTCTGTGAGGAGCAGAGTGCCTTTCAGTGAGAAGGAGAGTGAGGAATGATTGCCTTCAGTGTGCTTTTCTAAGGTCATGTCTAGATGAACAGATCACTTCCATAGCAAAGGTAAGGAAGCTGCAATTTGCTCAATATTTTTTGCAAATTAGGCAAATCCCTCAGGCTCCTGGCAAGATGGCCCCTCAGTTAGGCAGTTTGGGCACTCCTGATTTGGACTACACCAGATATAAATGGTTACTATACACCATATTTCATAAACTCTGCTAATGGGACCTAACCTTATACAGGGTTTTCATGTCAGGACAATCAGTGTGCAATCCATTAGAATGTGTAATCATTGCCCAGGCAAAGAATGAATACACCCAGTATAAACAGAAGTCAGGCAAAAGCTCGTGTAATACAGACATGCTTTGTTAACATTCTGTAGGCAGCACTGTGCACTGCATTTCTATGGTACCTTTCCTACAAGGAGCTCAAAGCTCGTTACAAACAACAAGGGCCCGTCTATAGTGCGGCTATCATAGCGATTTTGTAACTAGGTACAGGCATGGTCATCTTAACCAGTTACAAGAAACATGCGTCAGTTTGGCCCAGGCCCTCAAAAGTATTTAGGCACCTTGTTCCCATTGATTTCAAATAGCTAAATACCTTTAAGGATCTTAGCCTGTGTGTCCATACAATGGCTTGTCTGAGATTGCAGCTGTGTTTGCATGTTTGAACCCACCAAGCTGCCTAAACCACGTGTGTAGGAGTGCATTGTGGGAAGATGCTGGACACCTACCCCATAATGTGTCAGTAGGATGACAGAGTGCCTGGAGGACATGCACAGAGAGCGGCATTAGTGGGACTTTGGGGATGTCCTACCACACAGGGAGCTGGAAGGAAGAACAGTTGGCCAAACCGGTTCCACAAACATGGTGCGCTCCTGCCCACACTACAAAACCAGTCTGCTGAACCCATTCTAGGAGACAGCTGGGTGCCAGCCAAGGCCTCCAGGGTCTTGGCTACACAGAGAAATGTAGAGAAGTCCCCCTACCATTGCGTCAGCACTGATGCAGCTCAACCAGCCCTAGCACAGACCAGCCACTGGTATTTGGATCACCATGTTCAGCTTACCCTGCTTAACGTAACTCATGAGAGACTGTGTTGCCTAGGAGATATAGCAGGATACCTGGGTTCCATTACTGACTTGTCATGTGGTCCTGAGGTCCCATTGCCTCCTGGGTCCCGCTACTGACTTGCCACATGGCCTTTGTCAAGTCTTCTCTACACTAGACTTTTTTCTTAAATTTGCCCACCATTACTACCACTGGTACAGCTCTTTGGGCGAGTGCAACAGCAGAGGCCCCACCACTCTCTGCGGGTGTTTAATCCCTCTCTCAGCTAGGCCTGCTCTGAGTAGAGTTTGACCTCACCGTGGTGAAAGTCTGTCTACACTAGTGCGCTCGCTATTGCTACCACCAGGGTAGCCGCAGAAGGACTAAGGCAGTGGTGGGAGAGTCCCCTACATTTCCTCACTCTACGTACAGCCTAGCAAGGGTGAGAAAACAATTTGCTGCCACAACTGAGTTTTAACTGTGTAACTACTGGAGGCAAGCCTTGCTGCTCAATGGTTAAAAGCTGTAACACAGGCAGGACTTAACTGAAGTCCCGCCACCCCTGTGAGGTAGAGAAGTATTCTTATCCCTGCTTTACAGTTGGAAAAGCTGATACACCCCAGGTTAAGTGACTTGACCCAGATCATGCAGCATGTCAGTGATAGAACCCAGGAGTCCGGGCTCCCGGTCACCTACTAGCATCTTCTGGGCAACTTTGACTCATGGGTTATACTGTTGTTCCTAATTCATGCACCTGGGGGAAGTAGGACAGTGAGCATCTTTGCCCATAGACTACAATATTCATCTCTTTCCTATGGGAAATAACTCTGATATCAGTCACCTGGCAGCTCCCTGTTTGAGTCAGAGCTCTCTGTGAATATGTGAAATTCCAGCCAAGGCAGTGTCAGTTAATGCACCCATGCACTGAAATGCTAACTCCTTTCCAACAGCAATGCCAGCTCTGCCCAAGCTGACAAGGCAATCTTTTTTTTAATATGGAGATATGCCTATCTCATAGAACTGGAAGGACCTTGAAAGGTCATCGAGTCCAGTCCCCTGCCTTCACTAGCAGGACCAAGTACTGTCCCCTGACAGATTTTTATCCCAGATCCCTAAATGGCCCCCTCAAGGATTGAACGCACAACCCTGGGTTTAGCAGGCCAATGCTCAAACCACTGAGCTATCCCTCCCCCCCATCCTGAATACCCCGAGAACCTCGTCAAATAGAGAACACCTCCCCGAGAGGTAGTTTGTGTTCAGTGGTTTGTGCTTCTGACAGCTTGACTCACTGGTTCCAACAGCTTTATCCTCCCAGTAATGCACTGGGCGTGATCATAGGCGCCGACTCCATGGGTGCTGTGGGGTTGGAGTATCCACGGAAAAATAATAATTCGACTTGCCAATCAGCTGCTCTGCGGCAGGCAGGAGGCACTGGGGGGAGGGGCGGAGTGGGGGCAGGGCCTCTGGGCAGAGCAGGGGTGGAATGCCCACCTGGAAAGAAGAACGTCGGTGCCTGTGGCTGTGCCTTATGAAACATAAGGGGGACCAGATGGCTCCGGAGCATTAGGGAGGTTGTGGAATCTCCATCCTTGGAGGTTTTTAAGGATAGAAAAACACCTGTCAGGGATGGTCTAGAATCTCTAGATAATACTTAGTCCTGCCTCAGTGCAGGGGACTGGACTAGATGACCTACTGAGTGCCCTTCCAGTCCTACATTTGTATGATTTTATGAGATACAGAGACTTTCACCTCTGGGTTGTCCGTTTGACTCCAGACTGAAAGTTGTTTCTATCCGATGCCTGTTTAGTAGCTTCTGTGAGAGGTGTTGGTGGCCTCAGACCAAAGAGTGGACAAGTATCCACATCACAAAACCAGCATAAGCACTGGTTGGCAGTGTCCACAAAGGCCAAGAACTGAATGGGAATTGAGGCCTAACTGCTCTCTTCCCTACAGATGGTGCCTTCAGGGCAGGGCAGGGTTGGAGCATGTTGATGGGGAAGATTCTGAGTCAGACTTGTTCTGCCACTGCCCATACCATATCCGCCCTGTTGTTAGAACAGACACCATGTACCCTGGAGCCATATCCAGGATGCATCAGCCTGATACCTTACACCCTCCTTAAATGAATTGATGACATGAATACAGAGACTTGTGTCCTGCTAACTCCGTTGCTAGGAGTGCATGGTCTCTACTGTCCTATCAATAAATAGGGGACCTTTGTGTATAGCACTCAGTTGAGTTCCCCTTGTTAATCCCTCACTGAAGGGAGTGTAACCCTTCTGCCAAGTGGAGCTGGCAGCGACCAGGGCCGGGTTCAATTTCTAGGGGCTCCTCTTCAACAATACAACACAGAAGCGGCTCGAGCCCCCACTTACTAACCTGGGAAAATTACACCTCATCTCTGGGCGCCTCTAAGAGCCAATACTTCCCAACTCACAGGCACACAGTCATTAATTAGGGAAAATGCCACAAGCAGAGTGCATGAGGCAGTCTTCTGCCTCAGGTTCTTGAGTTCTAGAACCAAAAATTCCTTTACTGTGCTCCCCTCTGCTCCCTCACCGTACCCCACTCACTGTGGTTGTCCTTCATCAGTGAGGATTCAGAGGTGCATCTGTGAGAGTTCACCTCCCACCCGGGGAAGAAGGAGGCACCTTAACTGCTCCACCATCTGAGCACTTGCTTTGGCTGGCCTCCCAGCCAGCCACTTGTTCCTGTCCGCCCTGCCAGCCACTGTTCTGTTCCACTCCACTCTGCTGGCCACCCCACCAGCCACCATTTCATTCTGCTGGCCACCTTGCCAGCTGCTGATCTTGCTGGCCACCCTCGTCAGCTGCCAGCTCACCAGACACCTTTTGCTGTCACCTGCCTCTCTGCTGGGACTTCTGCAGGTCAGTCTCTTGACGTTCTACCCAGTTCTTAGTGATTGTCAGCTCTTAGTGGGGGAACTTGAAGAGGCTGGGCAGAAATGCTGTCCCACTACAAGTGATTTCAGCTCTAGTGAGCACTTAACGTAACAAAAGACTCCTAATGGAGCCTATTTAGCTCTATCTTTGAACAGGTTAAACCAGACCAAAGACCCTTATGCAGAGTTCACACCTCTCTCTCCCCCCGCCTTCACTTTCAAAGGGGTCTGGCATTTGAGCCCCTGGCTTAGCGAGTTCCTTTCAACTGAGGGTAACCCCTTCAATCAGGACAGATTAAGCACAGTTCTGCTCATCTTTACTCATAAGATAAAGACAACAACATTGATAACAACATTTCACTACCCCTGCATTCAGTACTAAAGTGATTTGTAACCCAACACCAACCAAAGTTGATCACTTTGAGCAACACAGTTCCACATGTTGCTGGATACCTAAGCAGAGTAGGTGTGTTCATGTAAATACAGTTTGCTCCTGAAGTCTCTCCTCCTCCCCAGTTAGCTATCAGGGGAGAGCTCATTCAGACCCTGCTTCCAGGAGAATAGTCCCTTTATGCCAGTTAGGTGGATTTCAGTGGTTTAACTGTATCTGTGCGAACACAGCTGTTTTAATCAAATAATGGTCACACTTTATATTAAGGTTACATGTATAAAGGGTTAATAAATGATTGTTGAAAGTATGCTACAGGCATGAGCAGTATGGATGGATGGTTAGGAGCACATCAGGATAAGGGATTATAGCTGGTTATACGTCATGGTAATAAGCAACCTATTGACCTGTTGAACTTCATAACAGTCAATTAGCCATTTACTAAAATATCTATCAATCATTTGTTAATCCTTTGCAAAGTATAAGTAGAGCCTTAATATGAAATGTGACCGAAATAATCTATCCAAAAACAGCTCGGAGCAAGGGGAAAGGTTTCCTCTCAATCAAGGTTAAGTGGTAGTTCAGCAATATGGTGCTAACAGGCAGAGTGGAACTGCCTTGTTTTATAATCCCACAGTATTGCTCCAGAGATGGTGATTTCCTTCAATGAGAAAAGAGGAAGGTTTGGAAGCCAGGTTTGCTCTGATTGGGTGGTTGCTCTGGAGTACCACTGATCCCATGTGTTATAAGAAGAAAAGTATGGTCCTAGTACATCTAGGGATAAAGTGTATCCAACTCACACAGAAAGAGTTATCATTCAAGATAGACATGTCTGTGAATTTTAAATCCTTACAGGAACAACGTGTGTTTTCTTTATGAAAAGATATTTGGAGTTTAGGGCTGGTGAAAGGTCCCAGGCAGATGGCCCTGGAAAACAAACGCCTTTTTATCCCCAGAGCTGGTCAAACACTAGGGCTCATTAGAGGTAGAAGGAGACGCCTCCTCCAACTGTAGGTTGATCTCCGTAGCCCAGTCATTCCTTGGCCTCTCTGCTGAACCTGTCAGCAACGTCTGCAGTTAGCATCCCTTGTGATGATAGCTTTAATGATGTCGATTAGGAGCTGAACTAAGAATACCTGAAATTCATTTCACACGGACCACCAAATAGCCATGACATTGTAACTTATTTAAGCCACTACCAGCTCGAGCCAAATGTAACCCAGCAATTTAGAAGCACGATATCCCACCAGAAAGACTATGTGCCCCATTACCAATCCCTCAGCTCGGGCCCTGCTTCAGCAAGGTACATTCCAAACTAGTCCTATTGGGAATACTCACATGCATAAAGCAAGGAGTGTGTTTAAAGACCCTTGGTGAATCGAGGCTTGTACATGTCTGATGACACTATGTGGGTTATATCTGAGTGACTCAATCTTTGCTAAATCTGTTATACTTGTTTTTTGAGTTCTGATAAGATGATGATGAGCTATCATAGTAAAAATGATAGATCATCAATTCAATTTTCAAACTACAGAAATTGACGGCAGAAGGAGCAGTTACTTACCTTATAGTATTAGTAACTTGAGTCCTTCTGGATGTTTTGTCCCTATAGGTGCTCCTTCTTAGGGTATGAGTATGCCCACAAGTTCTCCAATTAGCAGCGTCCATGGGTCAGTGCTTATGCACTGCACAACCTCGTGCTTCAGAGTGAGGGCATATAGGGAGACAAACACTCCACTGCTCCAGTTCCTTCTCAATTTCAGAGCCTAGAATATCCGCAGCAGAAGTGATTGAGGGCAGGGGGTGTAGCACCTATAAGGACAAAACATCTCAAAGAACTCAAATTACTGTAAGGTAAATAACCTCTCCTTCTTCTTCTTCAGGTAGATGTCCCTATGGGTGCTCCACCACAGGAGACTCCCAAGCAGTAACTCAACATGGAGGCAGGGGCTGAGGAGGCAGACCCAAGACAGTTCAGTGGATGGCATCAACAAAGATTACGTCTGACTTGGATGCAGGTAGGATAGCATAACATTTGGAGAACATGTGAACTGAGGAACAGATTGCAGCCTTGCAAATTTCCACTACAGGAACATCCTTAAAAATGGCTATAGAAGTGGCTCAAGCCCTGCTGCAGTGAACTTTCACTCTTGGAGAGGATGCACCTCAGTGGCCTCATGGCAGGCAAGGACTGAGTCTCTGCATGGAAATTCATTGTCCCCTCATTCTTTCAGTGAAGGATACAATCACTCTGGGGGAAGCCCTAAAGGTTCTTATCCTGTCCAGATAGAAGGCAAATGCCCTTCTATCACCTAAGTTGCTGAGGCTAGTGTCTTCTCTTGAGATGGGGAGCTTGGGATAAGATACCAGCAAATGGATATCTTGACTGATATGGAAGTCCAACGAGACCTTCGGCAGAAATTGAGGATGGGGGCATAGCATGACTGTGATGCTTTGTGGGTTCACTCAGAGCAGTAAGGGATTGTGTTGCTATCTGCCCTCTATCTCTGGGCGCTCCTGTGTGGTGCAGTTATGGCTCAGAGCTCTGACACCAGCTGCCTGCTCAAAGCACAGTGGCCTCACCCTGGCTTCCACCAGCCTGATTATTCCTTGCAGGCTGACGCCAACAGCCCTGCGTCTCCCCAAAATGGTCTCCCCTGCAGTGTCCAGTCCCTCTCGCTGGACCCTCACAGCAGTTATTAAGTTCACTGCCTCCAAAGAGGCTACGAGGCCGGTATTTTGTCTGTGGATTTTACCCTTCAGTTTAACATACAGCACTGAGCTGGTTTTGTAATCAAACAAGAATAAGTTTAGGTCGCAGACAAAAGTCTAACTCGATCCAATGGCTGGCAGTTGAAGCTGAACAAATTCAGACTGGAAATAAGATGTACATTTTTAACAGCAAGGGTAATTAATCATGGCAACAATTTACAAAGGGTCAGTGATGATGGGGAATCCACCATGACAATTTTTAAATCAAGATTGGCAGTTTTTCTAACAGATCTGCTCTAGGAATTATTTGGGGGCTAGGGTGACCAGACAGCAAATGTGAAAAATTGGGACAGGGGTGGGGGGTAATAGGACCCTATATAAGAAAAAGACCCCATAATGGGGACTGTCCCTATAAAATCGGGACATATGATCACCATATTGGGGGAAGTTCTCTGTACTGTGTTGTACAGGAGGTCAATCACAATGGTTCCTTCTGGCCTCAGAATCTGCGAAACTACAAAGTCCCAATCCTTTTACTTCTGATGCACTTGCTGTCTCTGTACAACATGAACTCGGTCTGAAGTACAGTTTTTGCCTAACAACTATAGAAAGATTTCACACCAGTGATTAACTTCCAACAAGGATATTGACTTAGTTATCACTTGCAACAGATCCTGTTTGTAATAGATCCTTGCCAAATCTGCACCTGCGTGCCGTATAAGTACGTATATTAGTAATGCATGTGTATGGTCCTGAAATCATCTCCTTGCATGACGAGGTAGTTACATGAGAGAGAGGAACTGTATCTGGAGTTTACCTAAAGTCTGTAATGAGTCAGGTGCTGCTGTTGGAACGACCAGGTTCTGGATTTAAAACAAAGGTCAACGTGACCAGTTGATTAATCTGCAAACATGGGGCAGGTCACCAACCTCTGTCATGCTTGAATTTTCACTGTTTTATTTAAATGCCTAATTGCACTGAGTTACAGAAAGTGAATATAGCTATAAATTGGCTTTGACAGTTTCCCAACCCTCCCATGCTAGGAGCGTATATTCATTCTCCGCCCCACAGGGTCCCAGTCCCACCCATCTCATGCTTTCTAAAATTACAGCTAGAATTTTTTCAGCCTGCTCTTTTAACAACCATTATGCTGGTCTAATCGCTGTGATATTTTCTTTATAGAGCCACAGCCGACTGATGCATCAGAAACTGAAATTAAAATGGTCCCTGACACTAAGGCCCCTGTGGCCTAATGATTAGCCAACGTTTGGGACCCTGCAGGATTGTTTCTGTTTGGATTAGAAATGAGAGATCTAAATCAGGTGTATTCTTGGTGTATGTACAAAGAATATACACAGTGTCAAAAAGCAGGCAGTTCCCTCACTCAGACACACCTCATGTCTGCCACGCCAGTGAGCTCTGTGCCCAAGAACCCCTGTCTCTGCTTTTTTCCGTGTCACGCACACAATTCTTTCTCCTGGCTTTCTGCCTGTAACACACACAGCCTGCAGCCAATAGCCTAGCCCATATGTTTGCAGCCAGAGAAACACCTCAGTCCACTCAGCTTAGTTCTGACCTGCTATGTACTTTGTTGCTCCCAGCACCTCTGAGCTGTGTTTCCTACTTAAAGGAGCCTGCTTGATTGTGCTTTCTGTTGAGCCTGAAGGAGTGCTTGGTACCCATTAGCTTTAGTGAGCTCCGTGACTGTCTTTGGATCCAAGCCAGCCGTTAGCACCTTTCTGTGTAACACAACTTTCAATTGCCACCAAGCCAGTCATGATGAGATCTGGTCACCTAGAAGCACTAGTGCTCCAAGGCCCAGATCCACAATGGCATGTAGACGTTGTGATGCGGAGTGTCACAGTGCCTACATTTTAGGCACCTAGAAAATCACAAGAACACCCTGACGACCTCCAAAGCCTGTGTTAGACACCGAGGCTCCCTGTATGAGTGTGGAGAGAGAGGCGCCTTAGAACACGATTCACAAAGCCAGCATGTTAGGTGGGGAGCTTCCTCAGCCAGCCAATGAGAGATGCTGATGACAGGGGTGTGTCCTAAAACCTGCTCCCCTCATGGAGACGGGAGCCCAGGTCCAGGCTGTAGGGAAGCACCTCGCTCTGCTAGCGGCCCACGAAGGGGAACCCCTTTCCTGGAGTGAGTTGGTGTAGGTGCCCAAGCCTGTTTTTGTGAGAGGGAGTGAGGGGCCTCCTCACTCCACCCGCAGTGGCCAGAGGAGGCGGAGGGGGAGTCAGGCCAGTGAGCATGATTCTGGGGTCTGGTATTTAGCCAGAACAACTTCAACAGGAGAAACTGAGGGAGCCCCCCTGCACCAGAATATCCCACAGCCCAGTGGTCAGAGCACTCCTGAGAGGTGGCAGCCCCCTGTTCAAATCCTCTCTCCCCCTCAGGCAGAAGGTGGGAATTGAATCTGGGTCTCCCACATCCCAGGTGAGTGCACTAATCACTGGGCTAAAAATTATAAGTTGTACGCCAGCACCACCACTTCCTCTGCTTCTTCCTGCGAGATTTTGAATGGGATCTGACCTGGTACGCAGCCTCAGCGCACACCTACCGGACCAAGCCCTGCACTGGACATAAGTGGGTGAATGCCTACCTTCCTCAGGTTCATGTCTCCTCTGGGGATTTCGCAGGAGGCGCTTAGAGGGAGACAGCAAGGGGCATGTCCAGAGGTAGAAACTTAGGTGCCGAATGGTCTCAGGCGCCTACAGCATTCAGTGAGAGTTTTGTGAATGGGAGTGGAGCTAAAACTGGGATTTGGGTGCCTAAATCTGAGGTTTAGGTACCCAAGTACCTTTGTGAAACCCGTCCCAAGTCCTGTTACAAAATCCTTCAGCCCACCCAGACCCATTGGCTGGTGAGTGACCTGTATAGAAAGAGTCTGTGGTCTTAGGCTCCTCCCAAAACCCCATCCCATTTAGCTCTACTTGGCCATGTCTACACTGCACAAGTCTGAGCGCTGACTCAGGATTGAGCCCAAGCCCCACTTCCATCTACACACAAATCAGTCTGATTCAGGTCTCAGTACCAGGTCCTAGGGAACTGCTAGGGGGTGGGTCAGAACCAGAGTCCTGCCGTGACTTGGTCTAAACCCAGTCATTTTGCACTGTGGATGTAACTCAAGCTGCAGACCTGAGTCAGAAGGTCTGTGCAGTGCAGTGTGAACGCGTTAGCACGACTGAGAGACCCAGGCCCAGCCAATTGTAAGCCCACGTTTACAATGCAGCATGGACACTCAAGCACGGGTGTGGAAACACCAAATCCACACGCCCAGGTCTCATAGACCCAGGTTTACAATGCAGTGCAGACATACCCCTTGTTTAGACTCTCAGCTGGGAAGCCAAGAATGGACAGGGACAGACCTGCTCTCACTTCTCTAGACGTGGATCCCCCAGGTAACAGTTGTGGCATGTTGGCAGGCCAACGGTGCTTGCCCCTGCTGTCAAGGTTCTGGGAGTATACAGGACTCCAGTTTCCAGGAATCTCCTCCTGGCACTTTTCACCAGCACTAAATTCACTTAAGTAAATTAAGGTTAAAATATGCATGGACTCAGACACCTGGTTACTGTGTTTCCAGTGTTTGGGGCTCACCAACACCAGGGTTTCAGCTACTGGTTGCAGCTCAATACATGGAACAAATAGACTTGAGTCACCAGCATTAGGGCTTAGTGACACCCTGGTGACATGCTCCTGCAGGGCAGTCAGGGAGCACAAAGCACTGTCTTACTCCCTTGCACAGGCAGCAGCATGACAGGGAGAGCAACTGGGGAGTGTGTGGGGGGGGAAGAGCGGGGGCTTCTACCCTATTGCATGGCAGGAAGTGTGCGGGGCGGAGGGGAGGGGGGCGGGAATGGGTGGCCAGGGAATGGGCAGAGCCAGCGCAGCAGGGGAAGAAAGCTGCACCAGCTGAAGGGCTGGCACCGATTGTTTCTCCCCCAGAATAGCCAGGGACCAGACTGTGCCGCTCTGTCCTGCCCCTTACTTAGCGCTTGTGACAAAGCTGCCATTGAGCCCATCAGCTTGTACCTGGACACTGAACAGGCACAAACCCCTCAGCTACACAAAGGTCTAGCCCAGACCTCCCCGCTGGCAGGCAGGTGAATAATGCAGCCATGGACTTTTGGCAAGGACTGCATGACCTCCTGCGAGCAGCATTGTTCTGATTTTCAACCAGCTGGTCTGTAAAAAGCCTTGAAACCTGCCCTGGGCAGATTGTTACTCTGTGCTCATGCCCGCATGGCTTTGTGAAAAACGGACAAGGATTTTTCTGGAGCTAGCTTCAGGGAAATACACAAAGCATCCCAGTGTGTCATGCAGCAGGCTCAGGGACAAGTGCTTAGTGGCATTTACAGCTGCTCCTCTGGAGGAGAACAGCACCTATGGCATCACTTACTCTCTCTGGTGATTCCACTGCCTAGTGCACGTGCCCAGGGACACAGAGAGGTGCAGACTGCTCCTAGCTACCCCTGGCAGTGTGAGTCTGTCTCCAGAACTCAGGCTGTTGTGGTGAAGAGGCTCCAGGAAGCCTGGTTACGCCAATCAGATGAGATTCAAGAGTAGAGCTGGGCTTACTGTGCAGAGTCAAGGTGGGGGAGGGAATAGCTTTTATTGGACCATTTTCTGTCAGTGAGAAAGCCAAGCTTTTCCAGAGCTCTTCTTGCGGTCTGGGAAACGTTCTCAGAGTGTCACAGCTAAATACAGATAGATTCTGCCCTTTTCCTGCTTGCAAGTCACTGACAAACAGACTTAGGGCCTGATTCACAGTTACCCGTCCTCCAGGCCCCTGTATGCCACTCTGGCAACATAAAGGGGACAGAAACTGAACTTGAGGATATCCCCTATGCAGGGGCCTGGCATAGACCTGGCATAAGGACTCTACCCTGACCCCAGCCTCAGTGTTGGTGGGGTGTCAGGTGCGAAGAGGGGGCATAACTAGAGCACAGAGAGCTCCAATTACTCTCTGATACCCAGGGTTCAGAACTAAGTTAGAGCAGCCCAGAGGTAGTTGTAATTTACACCAAGGGCAGGAGCAGAGCTTTAAATAGCCACATAATACAGGGAGCATAGAGGGTTTAAAGCCACCTTTACCGCCAACCCTGATCCCATCCCAAGTGCAGGAACAGAGTAACTGAGAATCACAGGTGTTGAGTTTTAGGAATTTGTCCCCTATCTGAAATTGTTCCACTGAGACTTCATGCAAGACCCATTTCAACGCACGTTCCACAAACTATCTGCTTGAAATACATCTTGGATATTCACTATTTGTGGTTTGTGACTGATCACGTAGGTCACAGTCTATTGTTTCAGCTCCCTGACTAGATGAGAGAAACTTTATACCAAAGAGAAGCAGAGAGAACAAAGATATCAGGATGGCCACATGAAAGCTTCCAGAATCCAGCATGAACCTTCCTACAAACACACATTCCCATGAGTAGTTATGGGTATCACTTTCTGGAATCAAAGCCACACTCCTCTGAACATTCAAGGCCTTAGGGAAACAGGTCAACAGCCAATTGCAGCTTTGCTGACCCCACAAATCCTCTTTACAAAGCGCTTGTCAAAGGAGATCCATGTCTCTTTGTACAGGCAAGTGGAGTGTGAACTCTTTTGAGTGCCATATAATCTAGTGTAAAAAGTAAACTTCCAGGACATGAGTAAAAGTCACATACAGTGGAGCTTGACATAAAGGAATAGATGTTACATTCTTCATAGAGCAAGCCAGGGCATGTTGTATAACTCACTGCAAATACATATCTCAATGGGATAAAGATACCGAGCCTTTGTAAAGCGCTTGGAGATCTACTGATAAAAAAATCTCTATGCAAGAGCTAGGTATTATGAATAGTATTGAAACAGAATCATGTACACATAGATCTAGGTGGCCTAACCACCCACCCATGATTTTAACAGATAAAGCCATGTTCTCCAGATGGTTAACATGTCAGCAAGAGGTTCACAGTGTGCAGTGCCCATTCCTTGGCTCTGTCTGAAAAGGAAGGCTCTGCTTCTTTTCCTTGAAGCCAGTGCCATGACACCAGTGTAGTTTCTGCATCTGTTCACCTTGATCTGCTCAGCCATCCAAAATATTTCCCCACAGGACAACTTCCTGTTTTTGCAGGTGGAGATGAAATTGCCAACCTGTCCTGACATTCCATACAGGACACGGTCTTTTCTCCAATAACAGCCCCAAAGCGGAAAGCCTTGGCAGTGATTTGCACAGATGGCCAGGAGGGGAATTAAGATTTTGTTTTCTCTTTCGTTTTCATTTAGTTTGATTCCAAACTAAACCTTTCTGGAAATTAGCAGGCTTGTACATTAGCTTGCACATGCATCAGAGGGCTGAGGGATACAGGTGACAAACTTGTTCATCTTGCTAAAGGATTTATTACAGGTTTCACCTTTGCCTGAAGTCTACAAGTGGCCACCTGTCAGATATAACTCACTAGACAAATTATCTAGGAAGCCAGATGTTTCTACCCGAACTTGAGATCTGTTCAAGTGACTAGGACTAGTACTTGTCTGACTGGAGCACGTCACTATGGGAAACTGTCCAAGAAGAGTGATTTGCTGAAAGGCATCCAGGCTGATGTAACTCACGTTATGCATTACCCGAGCAGTTTTAACTTTATGTGTAGGTTGGTCATTTGGGCATGACCTGGTTACCCTGTTTCTTGTACTCAATGGAACAGATTCTACGTAAGTTCTAGCCCCTTTGCACTTCCTGAGGCGCAATGGATCCAGAAAGAAGCCAGATCTGTGCAGAATTCCCCCAATGTGGGGGAGATGTCAGCTGGTGCAGAGCCAGGGGAAGCAAGCCCCTCGGTTATAACCTCTCCCCTGCTTTGCCCCAGCACAAGGGAGTCTTATGGGTATGGCCAGGGCACAGCAGTTAGGCTATTCTCAGCAGGTGTATGATCCCTTAGACTGCATAGCCAGCTGCCAAAGGTTGCAGTCACCCCCAGCTGCCCTCACCTATGCCAGGGTAGCGCAGAGTATAGGGTAACATTTCTAAACATATCTAAGTGACATAGGAGCCTAAGATGCATTGTAAGTCTATGAGACTTTGGCTCAGTCACTTAGGTGCTTAGGAAAATTCAACTCAATGTGACTAAAAATAGAACAAAACTGGCTCTGGCAACAAGTGAATTCATAGTCCCTCCTTGGACTTTACCCTATGTTCATTTTACTCCATTTCCTCTACAAAGTGGGGGGGGGGGTAATAGACAACCAAGGGGCTCTGGGAACAGACCATGAGGGGTTCCATATTTATTCCCCTTCACTGATTCCAGATCAGACTGGCTCAGTTTACAAATTAAAAGATCTTTCTAAACAGCCACCGCCACAGAGTCCCCCTGGAATCTGAAACCCCCGTAGCTGTCCTGTCTCTGCCTCATCCACCGACACCAGCAATGAAGTCTCTGCAGCGGGAACTTCTGTCAGCTCTGGTGATGTACAAGACAGAATGGAGCCTGGGTCTCTCTCTCAGCTACAAGGGCTCTGCAGAGCTGAGAGGAAGAGATGCTTGCTTGGGACACCAGTCAGCAGGCCTGACTCAGAAGACACAAAGGGCAAATTCTTGACCCCGCTCTTGCACAGGGCTCCAGACATGATGAGATTTCTCTGTACAGGGGTCAGGATTTCTGGGATGATCCCTTTCTGCACCTGGGTGGGGCTGAGGGAGAAGCTATGTGGATCCACCACCATGCTACAGATCAGCCGGAGGGCTAATGCAATGTCTTCAGACTGCAGGGAATATTCTTCCCTGAGACAAGCCTGGCTGTGGGGGCTTGAGAAGAGCCTCAAGGGAACAGCAGCTGCTGACAAAAGTGTCATTTCAATGCCTCTCATCTATTACCACACTTTCCAGGGCAAACCAGTTGGGCTGGAGAGGTTCAGCAACCGCTGCTGTTAGAGGAGTCAGCCTGCTCAAAGTGCCTCTCTTCATTTGCAATTGTATTAGCTGCTAGCTGGGAAGCTGCATGATCTCAGAGGTTGACCCTGCCACTGCAATCACGGTTAGTTACGTTGCACTGAACCGGAGGACTTTGACACGGGCTGTCACCAAGCTACCTGTGTCTGAAAGGATGTGTCACTGTCAGCTGACTGCAATGGCGTGGCAAGCTATGTGTCAAACTCCAGCTCGGGAGAGCACTGCAGGGATCCACGCAGGCAGATGGGACAGGGTTTCTTTATGCAGCCAAGGTTGGGTTGTTTTGTTTGTAAAGTAACTGATTCCGCATGTTTGGTTTTAACCCCAGTTTAACCAGGAACACCCAGGAAAGATGCTCCTCCGCTAAAAGATTTCTACAGCGTTTTGCATCCCAGGAGAGCCCAGTGAGGTTTAAAGCAACACATGCATGAACTATCCACAGGGATCACCTCTTAGCACATTGAAATGCAGCCAGCTCTTCGGAGGGGCAGGCAGCCACTCTGCAGCACAAAATGACAGTTTAATGCAGGAAGAAAAGCCCAGTGTATCCAACAGAAAGAGCGGGGAAAGGGAGGGGTAAATTAGAGGGTCAGAAAATAATATATTCCCCATGGGAGTGGGCCAGGATACTTTATGGACAGGTGGCATCCTCATCTTGCTCCAGACAAAAGCTAGACTGGCAGAGCCAGAAAGTAACCCCTGGTGGGGCTGCTGCCTTGGTATTACCTTGTAGTTAGTAACTCTGCACGAACCTCGTCATAAGCCTTCCCTGCAGGCTGGGCTGCTTCTAGGATTCCTCCCCCTCAGGACCTGTTCCTCCCAAGCCTCAGCACCCTGTCCCACTATCAATAGAGTGGATCTAACAAGTCACAACTACCGCGGCCATGGACCTGCCACTCCCTAACACACCTGTTAACACGGTGAGGTAGCTGGAGCATCTCGGCCCTTGGTACACACCCCGACTCCCACAAGCAGGGCTAGGAGACTTTGAACGACCACAGTAGGCTCAGACTTCTGATTTTACATTCCCTCAGAAAGATGAAGCTCCTAGCAGCCCAAGGCAAGCCACCAGCATCTCAAGGCTGATGGGACCACAGCACAGAACCAGGTGGGATTCCTTAAGTGTCCTGTTTGCACCTTCTACTGGAAAGGACAAGCTCATTGGTATTTAGGTTTTCGGTTAGAAAGAGGCGAGCCAGAGCAGAGTAAGCAAGCCATAGTGTGGGGTTCCAGCTGTTAGGAACATCTGTGCACTGCAGAAATGGAGTATCCTCCACCATTGGCATTTACCCAGTCGCAGAAAGGAGTGACCACAACCAGAACAATGCTGCCAGCTCAGTCCTGCAGTTACCCAAGTCCCAAGGAAGCCAGAGGGTGGGTGTGCCCAATTCACCAAGTGCTGCGTGGGTCAATGGCATTGCATGATGGAAGGCAGCACAGTGACCCGGCCTGGCCAGAAGAATGGCACCACAGTTGCATACAGGAAATTCATTCAAACTCAGTCTCTGTTTGATCCCCTGGTTTTCTCTCTCACACACCATGATAATGGATTTGGAAAGTTTGCTGAGCTTGCAAGGAAGGGGATTCTGTGTGGAATGAAGTGATCAGTTTTCTGTAACCTAGCTCATTCAGGAGGGCATATTTAGTAAGCTGTCCTTCCCGCCGCCTGTTAGAAACACCAGACAGTAGCAGCTGACCTGCTCTGACCATCTGTTAACATCCTGCTGCCGTCATGGATTCCTACGGGCACACACACAAAGAAATACACACACACAAGAATTCCTATGGGTACACACACAAATGAAAAACACAATCTGGATGATAACAATCAATGTACTTACTGTGCAAGTCTGGCGCTCCCGGCTTAGAAGCCAGGGGAGCATGAGACTCAAGCGTAGAGTGTAACTTTGTTGTTACACAACAACTTGCCCAGTGGCCTGATTCAGGACAAAAAATAACAATGTCTGGATTCTGATGCTAACTGTAACACACTAACCAAAAGAATCTGTCCCCCTTTCTGGCTGATCCCTGGGGACAGCTGCCTGTTGCAGCTCCCTTTAGCTCACATGGCAACAATCTGTGTTTTGGAGCTGGGTAGATCTTCACTTCAGCTCTGCCCAGGTGCTGCCCCTGATCCCCCTCTCACCTAAGTGGGGCTTTCATCCCAGCCCGGCTAGAGGTAAGGTTAGAGCCTAGGTGCTGCTTTTGCTTGGGCCACTAACCTGTCCATTACTGCAAAGTGGGCTTAGGCTAAACCACTTGGATGCCGATGGTCCTCCAACACCTTCCCACCATTCCCCCACATATGTCCAGAACAGAGACATTATCCCACAATTCACTGGGAAAGAATCACAGAGGGGAGGGACTCAACCTAGCACAGCCCAAGGAACTAAGGGATGTGCCTCTAGAGAAGTCCTCACGACACACACAGAGAGCTTGCAGCTCCAAGGAGGCCTTTTTGTGGTGTGGCTGTTCAATCCTGGGCTAGACTAATTCAAGGGCTCACAGCTGGATGCCAATCCCCTGGGCTAATTCTGCAGTGAAGACAGTCTCTGGTTCAGTCCCTACTGGTAACCCATCCAGGGGGTTGTTTAAATTTGGCTGATTATGAACAAACCAGGGCACCAGTAAGTTTGCTTCAGAGCTTTAGCACTTAAAGGTGAACTGCAAAACTAAAATTAAACTGTCCCTCTCACCAGGCTGAGGGGCATTCAGCAAATCACTTTTTAAAGAGGTTTAGTAAAAAGATGGTCCTCAGTTGAAATGGGCATACAGAGAAATACCTACATTTGTGAGGACTTTGATTTGACAATCATAGGCCCTGATCCAGCAAAGCAGAGACATACATCTTTAACTAGACACAGGAGGCGTCCCAATAATGTGTTTAAAGTTAAGCACGTGCTTAGCGCTTTGCTGGATTGGGGCTGGGGCAGTCCAGCAAACTGAGCCAGCCCTGCACCCACACTGAACTCCAATAGCTTCAATGTGATGGACAGGTTTGCCTGCATAGATCAGGATCGGGGCAATCTGAGGTATAATGGAAGGAACTGTTTCTTTTATACCCCAAGAATCTTATTATTTCTCGCTTTACAAACCAGTTCACACTGTGAAGTTTCCCAAGTCCATTTGTGTATCATCAGGGCATTTTCTGATCTTTATTGCTGTGCAATGCATAAAATTGCACAAGAAAACATCCAAGGAAAACAAAATAGAAAGCCCTTCCCGAGGGATTCCCGGCAGACCCATCAGGGGATCCAAAGGAACATTTCCATTCTGCCCCAACAGTTCTTTCAGAATCTACTGACTATTTTCCCAGTTTTGTGTAGCTTTATCCAATTCCATAGTATGTGAAGTAACTCAGAGTACTCTGTATTATGTCTCCACCATTTGTTTTTTTCCCCTATTTTGCATCATTTTGGATTCAGTAAAGAGACTGCATCAAGAAATATTGCTGTACTTCAAGTGTTGGATTGATTGCTACATTTCATGTCATTACACACGAATTCTCCCATTCTAACAGTGTTACAGACATCTCTAAATACCGGTGGCAAATATTTATTTAGGAAGAAAAATCAGGCCTTAGGTTCCCGAAAGAATTGAAAATAATTTGATTTAAAAGACCAGCTATACATTGAACACCTCCTATCTTGCAGCTCTTGAAATCTGAATAACCACGAAAGACATTGCATTAAAGTGCTTCCAGGAGAGCGCTCTGCACTGGTATTTTTGTTAATAATGCGTTCTTTGGGAAATCTTCCCGATATAGGCCCTGATCTAGCACTATATCACTTACTGATTTATGCCCTGATTCAACAAGCCATCCCTGTTCAGCAAAGCACTTAGCCCATGATTTGGGAAAACATTCCTATCCAAGAAACCCATTGAAATCAATGGGCCTTAATCACAGGCTTAACTTAAGCCTGTGCTCAAGTGATTTGCTGAAAGGAGCCTTACTGGAGATATCCCAAAAAACTAATACATTTTCAGAAGCCTCCTTGCCACCCATCTATCTTTGATATCACAGAAACATGATTATCTTTCATAAACAATTGCCACGGTACCGTAAGTTCATTAGCTAATTCACTTCACGCCCTAAAGAGCAGGACATACAGATGTGTTTGCCACTCCTTACACTGCTCCTCACCAACCTTTATTTCAGCAGGATGTTCCTTCCTTTAAAACTGTTCAAACTTCTTTCCAAGAGAGGTTTTTAAAAGTTCAGTTTCTCTGCCATTTTTGGAGCATCTTCCTCCACACTGGTGATGATTAGGGCCCTACCAAATTCATGGTCCATTTTGATCAATTTCACGGTCATAGGATTTTAAAAATAGTCAATGTAATGGTTTCAGCTATTTCAATCTGAAATGTCATGGTGCTGTAATTGTAGGGTCCTGCTCCCAAAAGGAGTTTTTATTGGGTGTCATAAGGCTATTGTAGGGGGGTTGCAGTACCGCTACCCTTATTTCTGTGCTGCTCTTGGTGGCAGCACTGCCTTCAGAGCTGGGCAGCTGGAAAGCGGCAGCTGATGGCCGGGAGTCCAGCTCTGAAGGCAGGGCCGCCGCCAGCAGCAGCACAGAAGTAAGGATGGCCTGGTATGGTGTTGCCACCCTTACTTCTGCGCTGCTGCTGGTGGGACGCTTCCTCCAGAGCCGGGTGCCCGGCCAACAGATGCCACTCTCTGGCCGCCTAGCTCTGAAGGCAGCACAGAGGTAAGGGTGGCAATACGTGACCCCTTCTAAAATAACCTTGTGACCCCCTGCAACTCCCTTTTGGATCAGAACTGCTGGTCTCCCCTGTGAGATCTGGATAGTACAGGGTAAAAGTACACAAAAGAGCAGATATCACGGTCCGTGATACGTTTTTCATGGCTGTGAATTTGCTAGGGCCCTAGTGATGATGCTTACTATTTTAGCGTCTAGAGAGGACCGAGACAGGGATCAAGGTCCCATGACAACAGGCACTGTAAGCAACAGGTAGGATTTAGTTCAGCAAGTTGCTGAGCATGCTGACCCCTGTTCCAGGGAAGTACTGAAGCACATGCAATTTTAAGTATGTGAGTATTCCCATTGACTTTAATGGGGCTGTGTACTTTAGGACTGGTCAAAAACTTGTGATCAAAACTTTTTTTTCTGGGGGTGGGGTGATAGAGAATTGGGTTTCCACCCGCAGGAAAATTTTCGCAGAACGTTTCCTCCAAACATTTCAGTTTTTCATCAGTAAACTCCCAAATCGAGAAATGTTCAGTTTTCACCCATTTCCCCCCCCCCCCCCCCCGCAGTTTTCTGCCAAATCTTTCATTGCTGAAAACTGAAATTTTCAGTATTGCCTAAACATTCTTAATTGTCCATGGAATTTTTTCCCTACCCAGTTCTAATATATATGGATAAAGTTAGGCATGTGCTTAGGTGCTTTACTGCTCAGCACCTTACTAGAACATGACCATAATAAGGAGACAGTCACTGCCCATAAAATCTTACAATCTAGACAATGACAACAGATAATAGATTCATAGACTCCAGGGCCAGAAGGGACCATTATGCTCATCTAGTCTGATTGAAAGCATCTTTAAGAAAAAAGACATCCAGCCTTGATCTGAAGACTTCAAGTGATGGAGAATCCACTCGACTGGCAGACGGAGGCCTGCTTTCTGCCTTGCTCCCTGAGCAGTGTGACCGAGTGACTAGAGCACTGGATTAGGTCTCAGTAGATCTGGGTTTTATTCCCAACTCTGCTAATGGCCTGCTGGGTGACCCTGGGCAAGTCATTTGACCGGTCTGTGCTTTGGTTTCTTCATATGTAAAACAGAGGAAATGACACTGACCTCGTCTGTAAAGCTCCTCCCAGATCTGTTGGTGAAGAGAGCCACAGAGGAGCTAGGTGTTATAGTTCCCAAGGCCTTTTTTATTCCCTTTGGCAAGATGTGTTTGGGGCTTGGAAGCGAACAGCAGCGATTGCTGCAAGGCAGAAGTGACTGGAGCCTCGGCCTGCAACAGCAGGGGTGCTACAGAGCAAGCTCGACGTGCCCTGAGCAGTGTTCTCACTTGCCCACTTCCACAAGCACTAAAATTAACCAAAGTTCCAGCCTCCCCCACCAAAAAAAGAGATTTAAAAATAGAAGAGCAGGTTACTGGAATCTCCGAGGCCTGGCGCACCAGGAGCTGCATTCCTCAGTGCTTGTGACTTGGCAGCTGCTCTTCCCCAGACAAGGGCCCTCCTGTCTCCAGTGCCCCCTTTGGTGTGAGACACGCTGCTAGTTCGGGAGAGGCCACTTCACAGCAAAGACCTTGTTTTTATCAATTCATTGGCTTCTCCATTGCACTCAGAACGTCAGCTCCCCCGTGCTCATTCCCACTCACAGGGTGCTTCGAGTTCAGCATTAAGATTCAGTGTTTGCAGGATCCGGGCTTATGTTTCTCAATCCATCGTCGTATGAGCTTTCCTTAAACTGGCGAGTGTTTTCATTGAGAAAACAGGTTCCATTTGAACAGCCCACTTATACACTAGTAAAATGGAGGGGGACCGTTCAGAATACAAAGAAAGAATAGCTGGCAATTACATGTCAATTTTCAGATGCGCAGATGAGAGAATGCGATTAAAACCTCAGGGCAGACACAGCCATACTCTGGGCCAGATCAACAGGGCAGGCTGCTGAAGACCTGTACAGTAATATCTTTCCACAAGAATTTACAACCCCACCCCTACCGCCTGCAACAGGAGTTGGCTGTGCAGCGAAAGACAAACACCGGTCAGCAATCCATCTCCACTGTCAAGGGACAGGGTTATGGGCCAGCCCCATCCCTGGTGTCATTCCACTGACAACAGCAGAGTTGTTGGGACAAATGTGGGAGAAACATTCCATTCAATCATTAGAAAAATCCTAGCTTCAGCTGTAGCCATGGGGGGTGGGTGAACTAGCTGTTAGGGGGAGGCTAGCCCCCGGCCCCTCCCCTCTGCCCAAGGCCCGGCCCCTCCACTTCCATCCCCCCCCCCCACACAGCCCGCCCCCCCACCATGCCCCCAACCCCAGAGCACCGGGCAGGCGGCACAGCTAGAGCCCCCCGGGCCTTGTGAGCACCGTCCACAGCCTGCCTACCAAAGCCTCTTGGCCACGGAATAGTGGGAAAGGAACTGGAAGCAGGCAGGAGGAGGGCTGGGAGCTTTGGGGGAGGCACAGCCTTCCCCCGCCTATGCTACCTGCAGAGAGATAAAAAGTACACACTCCCTACAGTCTGTGCAGAGTCTGTGAAGTCCTACAGGGAATGCTGCCTAACAACAAAACAGCGCCTGCGAACTCAGCACTGCCACAGCCCTCTGCACACACACGCTGGCTGCCGAAAGCGTCTTCTTCCTCCACCAGAGGAATGCTGCAAACACATTTCCGAAACTGCAACATTCACACCTTCTATAAAAGCCAGCCCGTTTGCATATCCCACTTCCTCAGATAGCCCCTCCTCTATTTCTGTCTTCGATTGCACTTGCAAAGCTCAGGAGCAAAAATATCTCTAGGAGCCCAGGGTGGGGGGAGTATCTAACACACAGTAACAAGCTTGTGAAGAGACAGACAGCCCCTCTCTGCCCCTTTCATCCTGGACACTGGGTTGTGCAGAGAGAAGGCTGATGCTGCCCTAAGAGTGTTGCCCTTTTTTACACTAACAATTCTCATTGGGCATTGTTCTTTGTTTACTGTTATTACTATATTTGTTGCTACTGCAAATGAAGGCTCCGGTCAGGATCGGGCCCCAATTTTCCTCTGGAAGGGAGTGGGGTCTAGCCAGCACAGACCTTTCTGCTCATTCCCTCCAAGCATGAGCCCTTCTGCCTCCAACCCCACCCTCTGCAATCCTGGCTCTTCCCCACCCCTGGCTCCTCAACCCAGCCCCACTCTCCTCACCTAGCCAGGCCCAGTCTCCTCTCCTCAGGCTTCTAATCTCAGAGCCCAGCAAGTACTACTCTTACCCCTCTGGACCCCCGCTCTCCTAGCCCAGCCAGTCCCAGTTCCCCCTCTCCTGGCTCATCTACTCTGTCTCTCTTCCCCACCTTCCCCACCAGTCACCACCATCCCAGTCCATAGTCCCACCCTTACTGGCTCCCAGTCCCAGTCGACCAGGGCCAGCGTGCGCACTAGGTGACCCTAGGCGCTTGCCCAGGGCGCCAGGATTTGGGGGGCGGCTAGCCGCGGCTGCATCCCGCTTCCCTGTTCCGCGGCTGAGCCGGGAGCGGGGGTGGGGGGCTCGCCGCGGCTGACTCCTGCCTCCGCGGCTGAGTCAGGAGCCGGGGGGCGGGCGGGGGGCGCCATGGGCAGAGTGCTGAGCTGCCAGCCCGCGGGGGGGGTGGGGAGCCGCCACGGAGGGGGGAGGGGGGAGGGGGGAGGGGGACTGGCCACCGCAGGGCGTTAGCTGGGCGGGGAGGGGGGGGTGCGCAGGGCTGGTGCAAGGAAGTTTTGCCTAGGGCGTGAAACTTCCTTGCACCGGCCCTGCAGTCGACCTCCTTGGGTTCCTTGCCCAACCTCAGTGTGCCCCCAGCTCCTCGTCCCAGTCTCTTTGCCCACCCAGTGCCAGTTTTCTTGACGCACACTGGCTCCTCGTCAGCTCTGTCTCTCATCCTCCTTCATCTCCCTCCCCCTGCCCCACTGCTTGTCAGTCCCACTCTCCTTGTCCAGCCACTCTCAGCCATCATTTGAGGCTCCCAATCTGCCTCTTTGCAGTCAGTCTCCCTCTTCCTCTGACCCAGGGGTGTGCGCAATGAGGGGAGGGGCAACAGGGACATGGGGGCACAGAACTCCTCCCAGCCCTGGGGGCTGCAGGGCGAGGGAAGGAAGAGCAGCCTCCTACTGGGCCAGGGTGGGTGGAAGGAAGAGCAAGCTCTTGCCACTGCCAGGGTGGGGACACAGAGCGCCCCCCCCCCCCAAAGGGGGTCAAAGTTAAATTTCTGCACATGCTCCTGCTCTGACCTCAACCACCAGTTCATTTCTCTCTCCTCCACCCCAGTCCCAGTTCCCTTCCCCCCCCCCAAAAAAATGTCCCCCACTGCTTATCCCACCTGCATTTGAATCAGGCAGTGGCTTCCTCCTCCAAGTTGCTTGGGCCCAGCCAGGGGGGTGCTGAGAGCCCAGGAGAGACAGGTTCCCTGCTCTCAGTTTCGGTGCTTGGACCCAGCATGGCCCACAGCAAACCAGAGCTGCAGTTGCAGGGAAAGTCCTGCTCAGAATCTTCAGGGCATTTAACTGCTACAAATCTAAGAGGTTTCTACGGAGCACGTGCAACGTACGCTCAGCTTGGCGGGAGACTCAAGTGGGGTTCCACAGGGAGCTGTTCTGGGTCCAGTGTTGTTTAACATCTTTATTAATGACCTGGATGTAGGTAGAGAGAGCAGAGTGATCCGATTTGCAGATGACACAAAGCTGGGGCATGGGGGTTGCCAACACTTTGGAAGATAGAGCTGAAATTCAGTGGGATCTTGATGAATTGGAGAAGTGGGCTCTAGACAACAAAATGAAATTCAACAAAGACAAATGTAAAGTGCTGCACTTAGGGAGGAAAAACCAAATGCACAAAGACAGAATGGGGGGAAACTGGCTCGGCAGCAGCACTGCTGAGAAGGATCTGGGAGTTGTGGTGGAATCAAGGATGCTGCGGTTCAGTACAGCCCCTAGGTGGACAACAGAGGTGTTGGAAGATGTGTCTGTGCTGTCAATTCCTGCTTCTCCAAAGGACCCATAGATTGTAAGGCCAGAAGAGACCATTGTGGTCATCTAGTGTGACCTCCTGCATAACCCAGCCCAGAGAACCTCACCCAGTAATTCCTGCATCAAGCCCTTAACTAATGTAGATGTAGAAGGAGTCTCCCCCTCCAGACAAGCGAGTGAGAACTGGGGAAAGCCTAGCAAGGAGCCTGAAGCCAAACAACTGCTTTCCAGGTTCTTCCCCTCTTCCCCCACACCCCCCGGTAGTTGAATGCTGTCTGACTGCTGCTGGGAGGTGAATAGGTTAGTGAATAGGAGCCATGCCAAACCCAAGAACATTAAGATCAGGAGACTAACAATACACTATTACTTATTTCCATACCCTGAAATGCACATTAAACCTGCCTGGGCCCTACATGAACTACACAGCTCAACATAAAGCGCTTCAGTGCACGTTATTCATAGTTTAAGGCCAGAAGAAGCCACTGTGATCATCCAGTGTGACCTGCATAATTCAGGAAAGGCCTGTGGCCTGGGTTTATTCCTGCTTCAAGTCCAACAGCGCTGGTTGAACTAGAGCACATCTAGTTCAGTTTTAGAATCCAGTTTTGATTTTAGAGATGGAGAATCCACCATATCCCTTTGTAAGTTGTTCTAGTGTTAGTTACGCTCATTATTAATCATTAGTTCCTCATATGGGAATGCTTTGTGGAATCAGGACCTCTCTCACCAATAGACACAGCAACACATCACTAAAAGAGCTACTCTGGGGTGGGAACGACCTGTTGGCTAGATAGAATGTGCTGCTTTAGACTGGGCTGCTCTTCACAGACCAGCCTTACCAGAGTCCCCTACCTCCGCCTGGCCTGGCTTGCAACCCAGCTCGCTTTAAGCTGGGCACAGACTGGCTTATAATGAAGTTTGGTTTTGCTAGTTATACCCCTTAGCTTGAGTCTAACACAGTACAGCCCCATCATCATAGACTGTTACACCACCTCATCAGGGCAGTGTTATCTGCTATCACCATCCCCGGCCATGGACACTTTGCCATATTGATGAACTCTACTGTGGAGCTGGCTGGGGTTTCCCTCATTGCCGGTAGCAGGCAGGTAACAGGATGAAGGGCTAGATCCTGGAAAGAACACCAGAGCTGCCAAGCTGATGAAGGGTCATTGATTTCCATGCATTTGGCTGAAGCTGACATGGCCTGTTTTCTCTTTTCAAGAAAAGCAAACAAGTGAGAACAGGGAGGTGTGAGATTTCCGGCTCAGGTGAGGCTAGATAAACAGCACACAGCGGGAAACATTCAAAAACTTCTGAGGAGATCTGGGTGAAATTTGAGACAATTTTTTCCCCCACTGAAATAAATGGAGATTTGGGTCAAATTTGATGAATTTTACTGAATTGTTTCAGAAAAAACAAAAATACAAACCCCACACATTCCAAAGAAGTTGAACTGTGTTGTTTTAGTTTTTCATTTTGAAATGCCTTTTTGTGCTGAATTTTACCTTGACTTTGTGAAAAAAAATCATGAAAAAGTTGTTTCAGGCTGAGTGAACCCTTCAGTTTGACCCAACATAATTTTTTAAACTTTGTTTTTGTTTTGCCAAAAAATGTAAATTTAATTTCAGGTTGACCCAAAATGAAGGTCGTGTCTTCCCCCCTCCCGCCATTCCTCCCTCACCCCCCAATTTTGACCACCACACTGGAAAAATCAGTTATTCACGCAGCTCTGCTCCTGAACCCCTTCAGCCCTCATACAGCCTCTCCCACTTCCCAGGTCCGATCCCTTCTGTGACCTTGCTCCCTCCCCCTACATGACCTTTTGAGATGCCTCCTTACTCACTTTTGGAGAGAGGAATCCCCCTCTTCCATGTCTCCCCAACCTCTGCTCTCAATCACAACAGCAGCAGTTCCTTTGGCAGCCTCTCTGATGGCTAAATTCAATTTTGGGGGGTTCCCCGAGTCCTGACATCAGTTTGATGTTCTACATTTGCTTGTAAGCACTGGGCTGCTAAAGCTTGTTTGTTATTGTAGGGTTGCTCATAAGTGTTGGCTGTGAACATTGGCTTGATTTTGCCTAGTGGTTCATTAGCACCGGTTTGTTATTGTCCAGCAATGTTGGGTTGTTATTTTGGGAAGGATTTATTTTGAGACAATCCATAGACCGTTAACAGAATTTGGAACGAGATAAGAAAAACAGGCTAATAGGGTCCCTTTACAGCAGGAACACATTTTCTCTGGCTGATCAGATCTATGGACAGTTCTGGCTTTTGGAACTATGCCAACCTCCCCCAAAACATTCCTGCAAAGGGAGACTATGATTACAAGGCCTGAAAGTGAAATGCCCAGGGCGCAGTTGCCACAGAAACTAAGCTGGAGCGTGAATAGCTGCACTTGAGACACAGATCCCTGCGAGTCCTCACTGCCCATGGCCTGCTTAGACTCCTCTACAGAGCTGCTGTTCAGCCCAGAACAGCCACCAGAGTTACAGGAAGAGTTTAGAAGCGACCAAGTGCCAAACATTGTATACAAGGGGTTACAATTAGAGCAGCCTGCAAACTTGGGATTGGAACTGCCGCCCAGTTCCTGCCAGCTGTTCTCTCGGTGTGTGCCTGGGAGCCGGCTGCCCAGCCCGGGGCCACGGGTTCATGCCACACTGAAAACAGCCATGTAGACATTGGGCTCTGAAACCTGGGGTGGGCTTAGAGCCTGAGCTGCAATGTCAAAGCGCTGTCTACACAGCTGCTTTTAGCATGCTAGTAGGAGCCCTGCCATCCTGGGAGGCTTCCTCTCAAATGCAGTGTAGACACACCCAGTGGGGCATCGTATGGGTCTGAGCACACCAGACAACTCCCAGGATTGGGGCCGAGGCCCATCTCTAATTACAGTGCTGCTGTTTGGCTATTCGATCAGTGAGCAGAAGGCAGCATGCATGGTGCTCTCATTCTCGCCCAAGCAGCACGCTCTGTAAGTGCTAAATAGCTTTAAGGATCTTGCCCAAGGGTCTTGCCCAGGGTCACACACAGCATCTGTGGCAGGGTGGGGAACTGACCCAGGAGCGAGCGTGTGAGATTGAGAGCAGTGTGGGGGAGATGTTACCTACGTGCCCAGGGTGTGGGAGACCCGGCCTGCATCAGCTCTAAAAGCTCAGCACTTGGTTCAATCATCTGCCCCTCTCACCTGGCCTCAGGTCCTTTGGAAATAAACCAGCCCTTTGCTCGCCCAGTTCAAGTCCAGCTGTCCTCAAATCCCTGGACAGCCAGACCCTAGTTCTCCGCTAGCTCGCACGCTGCAGGGAAAGGAGGAGCCGCTTAGGATTTCCCCCACTCTCTCCCGCAGAGAGTCTCACCTCAGTTGGCTCCTGGTCCTGCTCTTTGGGCAGCTTGCTGGCAGCCTGTTACTGACTGACACAGGTTAGCCCTCAGCATCTCTAGTGGCCACCGGCTCTGCCTGGGCTGCAGCCTTTTATCCCAACTGTTGCTGGTCAGCCATTTAAGCACAGCTGGGGAGGCAGCTACGCTGTCCCTTAACCCCTTCATGTCTGTGGCAGGGTGGGGTTTCTACACCCCAGTGTCACATCAGCACGTAGGGGCACCGGATGCCGCAGGGCAATGAGCTTTAGAGCCTTTCCCCTGGAGGGCTCCCTGCAGTTGGAATCCTGCTCTGCTCAGCAGGGATTTGGTATGGCCAGCCTCAGGAGATCCAAAATCATGAGTCGGAACCGCCAAAATCATGGGACTGGCCTCAAATAACCATGAGACTTAAATCAGTGGCTCTCAACCTTTCCAGGCAACTGTACCCCTTTCTGATTTGTCTTGTGTACCCCCAAGTTTCACCTCACGTAAAAACTACTTGCTTACAAAATCAGACATAAAACTATAAAAGGTGTCCCAGCACACTGTTACTGAACAATTGCTTCCGTTCTCATGTTTACCATATAACTATAAAATGAATCAATTGGAATGTAACTATTGTACTTACATGTCAGTGTATAGTATATAGAGCAGTAGAAACAAGTCATTGTCTCTATGAAATTTTAGTTGGTACTGACTTTGCTTGTGCTTTTTATGTAGCCTGTTGTAAAACTAGGCAAAGATCTAGATAAGTTGATGTACCCCCAGGAGACTTCTGTGTACCCCCAGGGGTACATGTACCCCTGCTTGAGAACCACTGACTTAAACCATCAAATCACGTGCTTTAGTCTTTTGACACTCCTCTGCCAATGGGTGCGGGATAATTTCAGGTGGCAAAGCCAACCTTTAACCACACCTCTCCTTGCTCCTCAGCTGGAGATTCCACTTACCCTCTCCTCGCCCCCCAGATAGGGGACCTGCCATTCACTTCTTATTCCTGTCTGGGTGCTCTCCTCAGTTATTTCCTGTGATAAAAGGAGGGCTGGATGGTAAACAGATTGAGGACCACTAATTGAGTCACACTCACACTTAGATATCATTGGCTGGGGTCGATGAGCTACAGTTACACAGTTTAACAAACTTTAACCTGCTATCGATCAGTCATATTAGCAATAACGTCACAGTAAAAACAATATGGGACTAGGTTACCTTTTGTAAGAAGCAATACTTCCCTGCCTCCCCTGCCACTTCTCTGCCAGAGACTGGGCAGCACTCCTCCTCCCGCAATTCCTCCCCCTGTTCCAGCACCCTCCCCCCTTCTCTGCCCCCCACCCTTGACCCCACATCCTCCTGCACCACATTCCCTTGCAACTTCTAACTCTGCCTCTTGCTAGGGTTACCAGATAGCAACTGTGAAAAAATGGGACAAGAGGTGGGGGGTAATAGGCGCCTATATAAGAAAAAGTCCCCAAAAACAGGACTGTCCCTTTAAAAATGGGACATCTTGTCACCCTACCTCTAGCTCCCCCTCAGTCTCCCATTCTACCTTGCAGAGTGTCTTTGCTGCTTCTCACAATCCCTGGGTCCAGCCCTGCCCCCAACCATACACTGGCAGCCATTTTGCCTGTGAGCAATGCTTCAAAATCACTAAAAACAGTGGAAGGTAGCAGACAAGTTTAAGGGCAGCCTCCCTTTGGCACGCAGATCGACTGTAGGGAAGTGGCTACTATCTTGCTGGCTTCAGCCCCGGTGGCAGTAACAGGAGACGGGGGCCCTTTTCAATACAGGAATTGAGCTGGCCATGGGGCCTTGATCTCAGCGGGGGCCCAAAATCACCTTCCTCACTATAGATCTGCTAGCTTGGGCAACCCTATAATGGTCAAACATGCACACTGGGCATGAGCTCAGGGAGTTCAGGAAAACTCACATGGGCCAAGAATAATCACCACAATCTTTTGGGGACACGTTCAGATTTTTGCATCGACTTGGTTTTTGAGCACTTTGGGTTGGCAGCAGTGGCAGAAGAGCCCAGTAAATGTGAGGACGTTGGGCCCCTTCTCACTTCCATTGTTTTCACTGGGAATTTTCTCCATTAACCACCATAGGAGCAGGGCTAGGTCCATGGAGAGGTGGCCAAGCGAGCAGGGACTGGAGGCCACTGAGGATACAGCCAGAGCGATGGTGCTGGGAGATCGTAGACAATCAGAGAGGAAGCTGGAATTCTAGCTCCTTTCCGGCTGGGAATCCTCCTGTCCTGCAGGTAGCCCCTGCCTGGGGCCGTATTTGCAGGGGGATGTTATGTTAAAGGAACCTGAGCAATGCACTGAAGTCTCTTTGAAAGAAAGGCAAACTAATTTGAACCATGTAAATTGGGTCATCTCCACTCTTCCAGGGGTGAGGGCATCCAGCCCCCTAGACCAGGGGACCCACTCCCCATGGCAGATACCCTTCTCTTGTCTTGTTCCCGCAGGTGAGCGGCTCTGTGCAGTCCCTGCCCAGGAGGCCTCAGTCATGCCAGGCTTTCCCCTCCTCCCGTTCTTCAGATAATTTCCGGTCACATCTGGGACAGCTGATCCCAACCCCCACCTATGATGGGGCAGTTCTAGGGCTAGGCAAGAGTGAGGCAAACTGCAGTACATGCAGCACTCCCCCTCGGGGAAGCAGTAGTTGGGCCCTGCCTCCTTTCCTCCTCTGCAGCAGCTGTTGGGGGAGGCTGAAGCACGTATGCATGCACCTGTGGGGCAGCCTATGGGGGCGGGGGTTGGAATCTTTCAGAGTCAGCCTTAACATGTAGGGCAGGGTGTGAAACAGTCTGATACCAATTCCCCACCTCCAAATGGACCAGCCCTCACCCTGCATAAGAGCGTAGGGAGGGGCGGGGGAGCTTTCGGGTCCCAAACTGAACTGGGCTCCCACCAGCACATGGGGCAGCTGAGCTGTATTGGAGGAGCTGCCCCCAAACTCCAAGCAGCGCTGCTCTGGGGAGTGGAGCTGCCTGCACTGGCAGCAGGTATCATGGTGGCTGGCTGGGAGAGACCCCGCTAGCAAATTACAGATTAACGGTCTGTGCCTGTAGCTGCTTGTGAGGCTAAGGGACACCGCTGGCCATCTGAGCACAGGACCGATCCAGGCATGCATCAGAGCTAGGAGTGGCTCTGGGCACCAGCTCTGGGGGCAGTGCAGGAATAATTGCTGCCTATTGAAAGCTCAGCGGTGCTGCTGGCATTCACAGCAAGCCAGGCTATGGGAGACAAAATACTTCCTGGGGATTGTTGGCGAGAGACTCACCAGCTGGTGTGCCCCTCATGGCTGGGGACAGCCTAGCAGGCTCCCCTCCCCTGGCAGCACCCGGCTAACAGCTGCTCCAGTCCTGGGGTGGTGGCTTGGCCCGCCAGCCAAGTCACGTTCAGTCCCACACATCCCAGGGTACCAACACGCTCCACCGATCCACATCCGCTGAGATACCAACGATCAAGCCTTCAGCTCATGTCCCTCCTGGGCTCCTCTCTCTGTTCAGTGTCCAGTCCCAGGGCTTTGTCCCTGGAGACCCTCACTACAGCCCTGACCTCCATCCAGGCCCACCACAGGCGCGCACTCCTGTCCTATAGCCTGGCCACAGCTTTCCCAACCCTTTGGCCTGGGATCCCTTTTCAGGATATGGTTCCAAGGCCTAGACGCCCTTCCTTTAAATGTATACAAACCACCCAGCTCCCCCCGCAGCTGTGTCTCATCCTTCATGGGCCCTGACACGCCCTGTAGTTGCCACCCAATGTCCTAATTGAGCAAGCCTTTTGAGCGCCCTTTAAACCTTTCAGAGCCAGTGTGGGGTCTAGCCGCCATCACAGTGATGTACAAACTCCCCGCCTTTGAACAAGAGGTGTCCTGCCTTGTTCCGATCACAGCTGGGGTTGTCAATGGTACTGAAGGGCATTGGCAGCCTAACTCCCCCTCGCTTTCATACACCCAAATATGGCGCTATTTCGTAGCACGTCCGTTCTCCTTTCCCACTGATTGCACATATTACCCTGCCCTGCGCATATTAACCATATTACCCTGCGAGATTACCCTGCCGATTAGCACAGCGTAACAGCATTCCACCCACCATCGCTTCTCACTCATTTCAAACAGGGGTGCAGGCCAGCCCCCTGGAATCTGCTCCCATATCAGCCTCGCCCAGGGGCAGGAGATATGAAAACTGCCTGTGACAGCATGTTCCTCTCCAGGGCACAGCTGTCTCTGATAGCATGGCACAGTCGCATGCATCTGAGGGTCAAATGTTTCTTTGACCCTCCCTAGCCCGGCAGCAAGGCCTCACTGTCTGTTAGGCAGTTGACACCCATCAGATACGTTACATTACACAACTAATGTTGCAAAAAGAACAACTGAACTTATTATGTGCATAGGACCTGACTGTTTCCCCATTCAGTGCAATTTCCTGCTCTGGCCCCTGTTTTGTAGGCCAACTCCTGGTAATTTGTTTCTGAGTGTTAGGAGCCAGGGTTACGTACCAGCTCTTGGGGATGTATGACTGCTTAGAGTCAGCTTCTGCTGCATCCTCACAGGCATCTGCTTGTTAGCACTGACCCCCCACTTGGTAAGGCAACTCCCGTCTTTTCATATGCTACGTATTTATACCTCCCTACTGTATGTTCCACTCCATGCATCTGATGAAGTGGGTTTTAGCCCACGAAAGCTTAGGCCCAAATACATTTGTTAGTCTCCAAAGTGCCACAAGGACTCCTCGTTGTTCTTCCTGGCATGTGTCTTGGTTGCAGTTTCAGCATGAGAAGAAAGCAGATTGATTACTAACTCTAATTCTCATGCAAATCTCCGAAGGAAAAAATGTGCTGCTGTTTACTGCTGGAGTTAATTACTAGTAATACATTAAGCTCCCTGGCTGGAAACCATTACAGAATGGCAACCGTTAATTGTGCGACTTTACATTTGCACAGCACCTTCCATCTAAAGAGCTCCATGTTAATTAACTTGGCCTTCCTCCCTCGCTCACCCCATGTGTATGGGGAGGGGTATTATTTTACAGACAGGTAAACTGAGGCACAGAATGGTTAAGGGAATTATTTTCCCAACCTCACAACAGAAGGCTGCTGAACACAAACCAGGTCAGGATCCCCAGTCCTGTGCTTTAACCATAAGACCATACACGGTGACAAAAAGCCAAGAAGTGACTGACTATGTAATTAGGGTGAGGAGTGCTGGTGAAAGCCTGATGTTTATTATCTGGCCATAGTCACTCTACACAGGTCAGGGTTACAGAGGATAATACCCCTGCCACGTGGCAGGGGGAAGTGTCACTGACTCCCGTGGCTACTGTTACATCTCCTGGAAGGAGGGAGTTAGAAATGATGCCTGCCTTTCCCCAAGTCACAGAAATGTAAGTGACACAGGCTGTGCAACTAGCCAGATTAGATCAATTTTCTATACATTTGCAATGGTTAAGGGCTTGAGAAATGTACCAGTATCACTGTAATTACACCACAATAGCTATCCTGGTATAAGTAGCCTGGGTGCACACTTAGGCCACTGCTAGATGGCTAATTGTACCAGTATAATAATGCTGGTAATTATGTACAGGCCTTCAGACTTTCTGCCCAGAACTACAGCTGCTCACAGTTTACAGGGATTTTTTTCATTCTGTTCTTTTGTGGGTGGGAGGGGAGTGGTCAGGAGGGCCCTTCTCAATCTGCAGCAGTAATGCATCTGGCATTAGTTGGCACATGGTGGCCTGCTTCAGAGCAGCGTAGGATGGAACGGGCCCGTTCTGTTCCCTCCTCTGTACACACTGCGTCATGGAACCTGGCCCTCCTTGTGCTGTTTGTCTTTCCACTTCTCAGGCTTTCAGTTCCTGAAAGTAATTCATGAGGCTCTTATGTGTTTGGGCCCAGGGCAGCGATAGCTCGTGAGCAGGAATTAAGGTGATGCATTCAGGACCAGGTCAGAAGAAAACTTGGTCTATATGGAGGCTGAACACAAGCGCACAAATGCAACAGATTTAAAGAGCCTGCTAAACTGTCTGACTTGAGCACAGCCTTTGCCTTGTGTGGACATCTCCAAGGAATCCCTGGATTTCTGTGCCACTGGAGCTGGATTCTTCATAAATGGTAAATGAACAAATAACACATGCAGCATAGCAGGAAGCGACTGGCTGGGTTTAGTGTGAGAGAGGCAGAATTATTCAGTCCCGCAAACATGCAGCTTCGGAGTCTTTCTGTAAACGATCTCGTTCATATGCAAGATGCTGGGCACTCATTGCAATGAACGTCAATGCAATCAATCAAGGGACTAATCAATCAAACCAATAAATAATCAATTAACTAAACAAAGCTGCCTTTATTTCCTGGTCTGTCTCTCCAGAAGTCAGCGCCTCAGTGTGTCGGTTAAGAATGAGGGTAACACGTGCAATACACCGTTCTCAAATGCTTTCAGGCTGAAAGCATTTGGAGCAACCACTGTCATTTACTATATATTTGTACCTCACCTAGGTACTTATAGGCACTACCACAATGTAACGTTAGATAGTAACAAGGGTCTAGGTTGATTATTTCTTAACCTAGTTCCTTACGACACCAATGTCAGTTATACAGCTGCTTATCACAAGCCAGGAATGACACAAACCAGTACACTTAGAGTCAGTGTAGACGACTAAAATCGGTTTGTTTTATTAGAAATGTGGTGCAGTGCCCAGGATACTTTGCTCTTCAAACAGCTCCACTCGGATGCCTGGATCACTCACAGCTAGTTAAATTCCAGTCCTTCCCCTCTTCTAGTGTTACAGCCAGACATTTTTAAAGAAGCAGAAGATTAAAATATTCATTGTGTTCACACCAACACAACTCCATGGCATGCCTTCCTCAGAGGGCATGGGCACAGCCATCAGATGGTGAGGTCCCTGCCTCACAGTGATCCATATGCAGAGCACAATTACAATTTGTCATCAGACTTTCACAGCAGGCGCCTTCTAGGACTAAAATGAAACTAGCTACTGAAGAGCAACTTCTCAATGCAGAGGACCACGGTAGCAGTCACATGGCACGGTTGTAGAGTCCAGTGCCTTGTTAAATAGAAGACCCAGGATGGTACAATCACTCACCCAATTGCTCATTCAACCAGGGTGAAATTCCTTCTTTTCTCCCCACACAGCCTGAGTAAATGGGCTTGGGGCGGGGCATGCCAGAGGAGAGGAGCTGAGGGAAGGGAATCAACACCCAAACGCTTGGAGTGGGTGTCAGGCAACTCTGCAGCCCATCCTTGCCCACTAACTTCCTATTAGTACCTGGCGCTTATGTAGCCCTTTTCCTCTGGAGCGCTCAAAGTGCTTCGTAAAAAGAGCTAAGGGACTCATTGTTGCCATTATACAGATGGGGAAACTGAGGCACAGAGCGGGGCAGTGACTGCCCAAGGTCACCCAGCAGGCTAGTGGCAGAGCCAGGTCTCCTGGAGTCCTCACACTCCCTCTCTGAAATTTGTGGCCAGCAGTGAGGCACAATCCCAGTCCCAGCCACCCCACACAGAGCTATGTGCAACTGGCATGAAGCTCAGCAAAGGGGTGCAGTGTTCCTCTCTTCGTCTGCTCCGCAAAGGCTCCTCCCATCCCAGAGGAATGGGCGAGGTTTTGCTCTAATGGGGATGAGTGCTCAGCCCCACTATGATTGTGTAACAAACTGTCAGTGGTGGTGACGTCTACAGGTGGTAACACAGCGGATGGGTGGGTGGTGGCTGACCTGTCCTATAGGTTTCAGTCTGAGCAGGGGGAGTATGTAAGGAGCCCTGCATTGCTCCTGGAGGGGCTAAGGGCCATTTGTCTAGGTTCCTAGCTACCAAAGGGAGCAGCCCTGACCTGTGGAGCAGGGTGCCTCTGTATATCTTGCTGGGCAATGTCAGCAGGACGAAAAGAGGAAAATTTGCTGTGAGCCAAAGATATATATTTGGGATACAATCATAAGCCATCGTATTGGGGTAGGGGTCTGGAGAGGGCCAAACGGCGACTCAGCCATTGTCATTGATACAGGAGAGGAAACAATTATACCATGATATCCAGCAAGGTGGGCCAGGTTCTCCCTGCTGCCCAGCTGTTCCAGCCCTAGCAAATCAAATTGCTGTCCAGATGGTGCTTCCTCATTCTGTAGTTCCTGGGCTCCTGCGGCTCGCGGCCCTTGTCGTTGTCTTCTTCCCCCAGGGAGCAGAGCGAGGTGTAGTGAAGGATTCCCGAGGGGTACGAAGTGTGGGAAGAGACGGGCTTGTCAAGAAGTGCTGGCCTGGTCCAGAGCCTCTCTGGAGGGAGAAACACAGTTTAGCTGCAGTTTCCTGCTGCCATGTTGGTGGGGGAAGGTGGGTGTGAGAGGAACTGGTGCAGTCGCAGAGCAAGGCGTGCACGCCATTCCTCCTCTGACTGAGCCTGAAATCCAGGGGCAGGGGAGTCCTACAACCCCCTGCAAACCGGGCAGCTTTCCTCCTGCTCACATTCACAACCCTGGAGCTCGACTTCTCCAAGTTTGAAGGGGGCCAAGGAAATTAATGGGAGCCTAGAGTGTTCCCCTAAATCCTGCAGATTAAACCTGCCTCCTCTGCTTCCAGCTGCCCTACACCACTTGCTTCCTGGCTCTCCCTGTTTCCACCATGGCAGCTTTCACTTATGTTCTTGAGCCAGCTCTTACTGGATTGGACCTTCGGGGGCAGAGCATTATCTGTGGTGGGCCCTCGACGCTGAGACTTACTTCCCTTGCCTGGGCCGGGAGATCCTGACCATCAAGGCATGGCGTGGTGCTCATTTGTCCTCAGGATTTTGCCTGGGGGGGTGGGGTTGGTCTTGCCACCTGTTTTCCTAGGTCCTTGGAGTGCCCATCACCGTGGCATCTGAGTGCCTCCCATTGCTGTCATGTTAATTCCTGACACATGATGGGAAGTCTCGTTATTTTAGGTTAACAAGGGTCATTTAATTTGTTGCAGTTCCTCTTTTTGGAACTGCCCATGTGCCCATGATGGCATGTGCATATATCTACCACTACATCCGAAATCTGCTCTCATATCTTCCCTTTCTTCCACCCACACAGAGGCCTTACACAAGCATTTTTCTCAAGATCATGTACAGTTGCCTTCCTCCCCTCAATGCCCCTCCAGCCACGGTAACAATGGTGGGAGTGGGAGCATCGGTAGGGGGCTGGTGTTTGACCATTGCATCGTCTGCACCTCCCCTAAGCAGAGGGCTGGATGCCATGGCTAAAGGACAATACCCTGTCTGTGCTAATGCTCCTGTCATTGGGGAGACTAATAGGAATGCTAGCGGGACTGCGATGATAGCTGAGCCGCTGCCCAAAAGCGGGGCCTGGCTCGGGGGCTCTTTTCTAGGCAATGGATGAACCCTGAATGATGCGTTTTCCAAATGGTATTTCCCATCCTACACATGGGACAACAACCACCGCCCTCTTCTAAGGGGAGGCGAGTACGGGTGGCCTGAGGCGCAATCTCTCTTCTCCCCCAGTGGACAGATCCCGCAGCTCTGCCGGCTCCAGCGCGTGCTGTCCTGGCGTCCTTCTCAAGGGTCAGTCAGTGAGTCTCCCGTGGGTAATACACCCAGAGCTGCGGTTCAGGGCCACTGCTGCAGGCTGGAGCGTGGCTCACTCCCCTGCATGCTATGCAGGCAAAGGCTGGGCCCACCTCAAGCGCTGCGTCTGGAAGACGCCACTGACTGCCCTTTTGGACTTTGAACGCTCGGGTGTGCGCAGGACGGCATCACATAGCTCTGTGTGGCTGCCCAGTGTTTGCTCAAGCTGATGAGGATCAAGGCACAGCCAGGAAAGGAGTCCTGACTCAGCCCTCTGCTCTAAATACGAGAGCCCAAACTTTCTGGAGGAGTTGCTGTTGTTTGGTGCCTGTTTTGGGGGGTTGATTTTCAGAGGTGCTGAGCATCTGTAGCTCCCACTGACTTCAGACAGAGCTGCGGGTGCTCAGCACTGGAGAGAATCCTGCACATGGTGCTCTGGACGGGCAGGCAAAATCAGGGGCCACTTTGGAAAGCTTTGGCCTAGCCGAACCCAGCCTCCTAGCTGTGTTTTGTGTGTGTGTGCGCTGTACAAACATGTTCAGCATGATGGTCCATGTACACCAACCCCCGTGTTACCCGACAGCGCCTATGGCTCGGTTACATGCCATGAAGAAGCGTCCCCATACATCTGCCTACTTGGCAGCCCTCCAGATCCAGGGGAAGCTGGTGACAATGAGGAGAAGGTGTCAGTGAGCTTCTAACCTCTCTGTGGCTGAGCACAGGGCAGCAGCCTGATCACACCTGCTGGGGGTGCACGGCCCAGGGAGAGAAGGAGGAGGTGGAGCAGGCTACGGGCTGCTGTATAGTAGCAGCTCTTCCATTGAGTTTGATGCCTAAATACCTTAGAAAAACTCTGACAAAGGAGCAGCACAAAGCACCTGAGGCTGGTAGAGTGACCAGATGTCCTGATTTTATAGGGACAGCCCCGATTTTGGGGTCTTTTTCTTATATAGGCTCCTATTACCCCCCACCCCCGTCCCGATTTTTCACATTTGCTGTCTGGTCAGCCTAGGCTGAGTTCAGAGCTGGCTGCTCTCTGCCCTGAGCACATAGAGCTGCTAATTGCAGAGAAGAGTGAATGTTTCAGGATGGGAGCCCCAGGGTCATTGCACCAAGAGCTCCAAAGGAAAAGCCAAACCTGCCACGACGAGGCCACAGAAGGCAGGATCGGGGGCTTTGGCTCTCACAGGGTTGAGGGACATCAACCTGAGAACCAAGAAGGGAAAGGAGTCAGGTCCCCACATGCCAGGGTTATGGGTCAGGAGGATTTGATCAGCTAGCGAGGGCAGGAACAGGGTGGCAGGTGTCCCCCTGGAGTTTTTAATGCACCCCTCACCAGAGGATGTTGGGAACACGTCATGATCATCTTCCCTTCCCGATCCTTCTGCCTGCTGGGCTGGGAGACAGGTCTGCTGGTGGAAATCCTGGCTTCATGGAAGTCAACGGCAAAACTCCCACTGACTTCCGTGGGGCCAGATCTCATCCCGGAGCCTAACCCCAGATTTGCAACTGACTTCTCCTGATCTACTGAGACCCACTCAAACCTCCCTGAGCCTTCTGCCCACATCTTCCCTATAAGGAACCTTAGCGGTCCAGCTGTTGGGGTCCAGTGTGCACCCCCTTGATGCACTGGGGCACAGTGCAGCCTGGGTGCTCCAAATGGCACCGCACGGGCAGGCTGTGCCAGGCTGACCCCACTGGACAGCACATTGCATCAGCTCAGTGAGGAAGGGACAAGCCAGCACAGACACAGCTGAGCCAATGGGGGGCGGGGGCAGACTGGAGGTCCAGGGGGGAGAGAGATCAGCTAGCGTATCCATTACATTGAATGATTCTTCCTGTGTATAGCCCCTTCATTCTTCCCCCTCAACCGGCTCCACTTGGTTTTTCAGGGGCTGGTTTGTGCTGAGGCTGTTGGGGCAGAAGCCACTCAGTGCTTCGTATGTAACATTCTTATTAAAATGGCACGTTCGCTGGGATTGGCAAAACTGGGGCACCTGGGCAGCCTCCCTGTCTGCAAGGTGCTGGGCTCCTTCAGCGCCACTGGGATCCTGGCAGGATGGGGCCCTTGGCATTCAACAGAACCCCAGCTTCCCCTGGGAAAGACAGTCTCCTGCAGCAGCCAGAACACTCTGAAAACCCCCCAGTTTCAGATTCATTAACACTGCAGCCCAGCGCACACTGGACTGTTAGACAAGGAGCCTGGACCCTGCATCTCCACACACGGAGATCTAGGCACGTGAAACAGGTGACGCTGAGCCTATGTGCTGATTGGAGCTTCCTGTTAGGATTCCCACATTTGGAAATTTGGCTTGGCATGTCCCTCTGAAACCAACGGAAGCCAAGAAACACAAAGGTGAATGGAAAGATTTTTTGGAAAGAAAACGAGGGCAGAACACACAGTATGAGAGACCTATGATGCCCCGTAAGCACATGCAAATTGCACTCTAGAAGAAGAGATTAGGAAATAAAGTTCTTTCTCCACTTCCTTGCAAAGTCCAGAGTCTCACTGCAAGAGTGCATCAAAGGCCATGTCCAAACTTACAGCAACATATAGGCTGTAGCTACACAGGCTGCAGTGAAAGGCTCTGGCAACAGGGAAAGACATTGACATGGGGGAGGCAGCGGGGAAAGGCTTCTGTAGTGGGGAGGCAGCGGGACAATATACCGCTAAAAACAGCAGTGCTAATGTGGGAGGAAGTGCTTGGGCATGTAGAGAACCGGGTAGGGTATATACCCTGGGGGCTCAGGTGTGTGGGGTGCACTTCTCTACTCACCTAACCAGTGCCTCACCGCCTATGCTAGCTGGGCATGCAGTGTCTGTACTCTACACACCCCCATAAAGTAAATGTAGCCCTGCCCTAAGGCAATCTCCACACTGCAGTCAGGTGTGCCTGCCACACACTTAGACATTCCTGAGCTAGCTTTGATCTAGTTAACTCAAGTAAGACTAGCAGCGAAGCCATGGCAGAATGGGTGGCGTTCGCCCAACTATGTCCCCAGCGTTCTGGGCAGGCAGGGCGAGCCTATGCCGCCCCCCCTTGCTGCCATGGCTTTACTGCAGCTGTTACTCAAGCTAGCAAGATCAAAGCTAGGTCTGGTACCTCGAAAGATGCTGCAGTGCAGACGTCCCCTAAAGCCGAGCATTCTCCTGCTTTCTGTTGTGCATCTGAGAGAGATCGTCCTAGCTTTCTGCTACCCCGAGCTAAATCCAGACTTCAGTACAGGCACTCTGGATTTACACTCCAGGGCAACTGAAGAGCACTGGGCCCAGAGCCTTGGCCTCAACTCTTGGCAGGTAGGTGGAGGAGGAATTGATTGGCAGATATTACAGAGTATCAAATATGTTTTGTTCTTATCAATAATATTTGCAGCAAGGTGCATGCTGCATAGTTCGTCTGGCTCTGGCTGTCACCAGATTCTGGGTTGTTCAGCCCTGGGGATTTGGTTTGGGCCAATCCCTCTTATTTATGTATTTAGAGAAAAACAAATGTTCAAAACATGGCCTAGGAGCAGCACTACCCCTTTGGTTTTACAATGCTGCCATTCAAGTTTTGATAAAACTAGTGATTTCAGTGGAAGCAGGATCGGTCCCCAACACAACCTGCCTCTGTAATGTTTAAGTTGACACACACATTACAGATTTCATGCTAGGTTTTTTGTTTGTGCGGAAAGCTTTAAAGCTATGGTTTGAGTCACTCCCTAAGCTTTCCTTCATGAGGGAGAAAATAGCCAGGTATGGTGTGCGTCAAGGATGGACTGTATCTCCACTAGCCTGAAGAAGAGCTCCGTGTACGCTCAAAAGCTTGTCTCTCTCATCAACAAAAGCTGGTCCAACAAAAGATACTACCTCCCCCACTTTGCCTCTCTAATATGCTGGGACCGGCACAGCTACAACAATACTGCGATCTCCCTTAACATGGACATTTCTGGCTATTGCCAACTTGTGTATCCATTTTATAGGTGTATAAAGACTTTGCTTGCTATTTAATGTTCCTGTTTGAGTAACCTCCCCCCCCCCCACACCAAAAATTCTCATCAGCCAGTCTTTCCCAGAAATGTGGAAATCACATCAATGTACCTAGGACTCTGCTCTAACACGACAGGACTCCATTTCAAAAACCAGTGCCCCAAATGTGGTCACAGTAGAGAAAGGCACAAACAGGGAAACTCACTTTCAGAATTTCCAACCCCAAACATAAAAAAAAATCATGAGTCAGGCCCTCCAAAAATCATGAGATTGGCTTAAAAATCATGAGATTTAGAATGAACAAAACAATTTGGGGCCTTTTTCTTTGCCTTGTGTTTTCTGAGCCTTTCAGAAGCACCTGGGTCACATTTCCAAGCTTTTCTCTGCAGCATGAGGGCTAGACACTCTTTTTTGGTTAATGAAAGCTGAGATTCGCAGGTAATCACATAACTCCAGGAGCTAGAGAGCTGTTTAGTAAAACATCAAATCTTGTGAGAGTTGGCAACACTATTCCCTGATTTGTGTGAGTAGTGCACAGTTTGCATGTGTAAATTACCTCTTTTCTCGCTGCACAAGTGCAACTTTAGTGCCCCCAACCCTTTTTTTTAACTGGGCCTGCTATGCCTTAGCAGAAGATAACTCCTGAAAGTTTTTGGTTTCCAATTTATCCAAAGGGATTGTGCAGTTTTAGGGATTTTGGGGTCATAAAACACTTTGATTATTAGCTACATTGCAGAAGCACTGAACGGCCTCCCATTGTGCTAGGCAGTGCACAAACACACAGTACAGGACAATCCCTGCCCCTAAGAGCTTAGACACAGACCCTCAAAGGTATTTAGGTTCTTAACTTCCAGTAATTTCAGTGTAAGTTAGGAGACAAAATACCTTTGAGGATCTGGGCCTGATACAAGATGTGACAGGTGGGTGAGATAAACAAGTAGGTTGGGGGAATACCATCTAAAATAACAGGATGTGTAATTATGGACTAGCTAGGTGCATCAGGGAGCCAGTGCAGTAGGGTGAGAAATGCTGCATAAACATTCTAAGACTGGTTAGCTCTGTAAGCACATACATATCTATCTATCTATCTATACATTTACACACACATGTATATAAGCTGATGCTGCCCTGTGTGTCGGCTTTTATTTTCATATGGACACCTGGAGGATTTAAAAATGGCTGATCCATGGACATGTTTTTTATGAAACTGGGTGGTAAGGTTTCTGATGTGCTGGAAAACTAACCCCCTCGATGAGAAGGCAGCCTTGCAACAAACAGATGCTTTTACCTGGCTTTCCGTAAGTGCCCGGACGAGGGAAGAGAGAGTAGCGGGTTTGCTTCAGTCTTTTGCTGCCCTAGTAGTTCTCTGTGATGAAAGCTGCCTGTCCTTAGACCAGCCCCTGAAGAAATGCACTGTTCAAGAGTGGGGGAAGGAAAAAACCAACCGCAGATATTTTATTTGGTACCACAGAAGCTTCTACAACATGACAGTCACGAATGCTCCTTTCTTGCAGCACAAACAGAACAGTATTCACGGCAGCTACTACCCGCGCCCCCCTCCCGGTCCTAGGCCTCTCGGATACTAGATTGTGGACTCATTAACATCCAAGGTAAACAGGCCCTCTGTAACAAGCAGTGCACTATTAACTAGGAGTAAGACGGCTCCTCAGTTTATATTTGATTCATGCATGAATGGAGCTTGTCGTATTTGGAGAGAGTGTGCGGCCAATGGGACAAAGAGCAGAGTGTCATGAGCATCAGTGCCTTTAGACTTCTGTTTACTACCCTTAATGTAAGTCATATGACTTTGCACGGGGTGCAAAGATCTCAACCCTTCTAAAGGCAAGTGTTTTCATAGCAGGGTAAACTGAGGCAGGGAGGTTCTGGAGCCAGCTTGATTTCACACACACCGTTAGTAGCAGAATGGGCAGCCCGAGCCAAATCTTCTCCTCCCACATCTCTGATTTAAGGGCTGGGCCCAATCCAGCAAAGCAGGAGAGTTGCTTTGCTCCTGAAGTGCTATGCCGGATGGAGGCCAGAGTGCTCAGCTACTTCAGCCATGCTGCTTCCAGTACCAGATATTAAAAGAATCATCTTCTAAATATTCAGATTCCCAAGCCATCTTCTTGCATCATCTATAGAATGACAAAATCTCCACCATACAAAATTCCCAAAATGCCTTTATCTTTAAGCGATGGCAGACTTGCCCACAGATCCAAGCCTCTGAAAGGCTGTTCTATGCTGGTTATCGACACAGACTTCCTGATAGGGACCATGGGTACGTACTCGGCAGGCTAGTCCCTCCCTCCCACGTCCCACCGCTCCTGCCACTGAAGGTTTAGTGCGCTAGCTCAGTCAAAGCTAACAGAGGTATGTCTCCTTGACCTGGAATTTTCACCTTCCAGCTCAAAGAGCAGGCATGCCCACAGAGAAGTCGACTTATTTAACAGGCAGCTTCAGCACAACCTACATTGGTTAACTGCAGTGTGGTGTTTGAGTGAGGATCTAAAAAGTGAACCAGCCTCTTCCGTGTTATGTATCGATAGCATAACAGTCCTCTGCAGAGAATGGGCTGCAGCTCTCGCTGTGCAAGCAACAGCGTGCATCTTTATTTAACAGCTATGGATTGTGTGCCATTTTCCATTCATGGTGAGGCTTGAAGACCAAATGCCAAATGTCAAGGGCCTGATTTTGAGAACTTGCCTGCAGTTGCAGTTTCGTACCCCCACTTCATCAGATGCATAGAATGGAACATACAGTATATATATATATATATATATATATATACACACACATACACACACACACACACACAGAGAACATGAAAAGATGGGGGTTGCCATACCAACTCTAAGAGACTAATCAATTAAGGTGAGCTATTATCAGCAGGACCCATGGAAAAGAAGCCCTTGAGGAATTCCACCATGATTTCAACAATTTCCATCCCACCATCAACTTTAGCCTGGACCAATCCACACAAGCGATCCACTTCCTGGACACTACAGTGCTAATAAGTGACGGTCACATAAACACCACCCTATACCTGAAACCTACTGACCGCTATACTTACCTACATGCCTCCAGCTTCCATCCAGGACACATCACACGATCCATTGTCTACAGCCAAGCTCTAAGAAACAACCGCATTTGCTCCAATCCCACAGACAGAGACAAACACCTACAAGATCTCTATCAAGCGTTCTTAAAACTACAATACCACCTGCTGAAGTGAAGAAACAGATTGACAGATCCAGAAGAGTACCCAGAAGTCACCTACTACAGGCCAGGCCCAACAAAGAAAGTAACAGAACGCCACTAGCCGTCGTCACCTTTAGCCCCCAACTAAAACCTCTCCAGCGCATCATCAAAGATCTACAACCTATCCTGAAAGATGTTCCCTCTCACAGATCTTGGGAGACAGACCAGTCCTCGCTTACAGACAACCCCCCAACCTGAAGCAAATACTCACCAGCAACCACACAACAAAAACACTAATCCAGGACCCTATCCTTGCAACAAAGCCCGATGCCAACTCTGTCCACATATCTATTCAAGTGACACCATCATAGGACCTAATCACATCAGCCACGCCATCAGGGGCTCATTCACCAGCACATCTACCAATGTGATATATGCCATCATGTGCCAGCAATGCCCCTCTGCCATGTACATTGGCCAAACCGGACAGCCTGTACGCAGAAGAATAAATGGACACAAATCTGACATCAGGAATCATAACATTCAAAAACCAGTAGGACAGTGGTCCCCAACCTTTTTGTGGCCAAGAGCACATTCATGTTTTCAGAAGAGTGTGGTGGGCGCCAACAATTTTTCAACACTTATTTTGTATTTGTACATTAAATAATATGAAAACTATCATATTTAATATTACATAATATATGAATCCATAAGATACAAAAGGTAATTTTACATGTAAAAGGTATTAATTAAATTATTCGACAATTATTCTTTGACCTTACCATGTGAATGTGCTCTTTTTTTATTTACCTTTTTTCGGGGGGAGTAGTTCTGGGCAGTGGAGAGGGAAGCCGCAGCCCTCCGCCTGCCGGGAACAGAGAACACCTGCGCCTGCAGCCCTGGAGTTCTCTGCAGTAGTGTAGCCAGGTCTTGAGCACAGGGGGAGCGGCGCTATAAAAAGGCGCCTCCCCCTCTCCCTCCCCCGTACTCACCCTGGGATGCTTTAAAGGGCCCGGGGCTCCAGCCGCTGCGGAGCCCCGGACCTTTAAAGTGCCGCCGCCGGAGCTCCGGCAGCGGGGCTCCGGCGGCGCTTTAAAAGGCCCGTCGCTCCCCAGCGGCACGAGCAGCTGGCAGGGCCGGCACGCCCACTAAGCGACCCTAGGCGGTCGCCTAGGGCGCCAAGATTTGGGGGGCGGTGGGCAGTTGCCCTCTGCCTCCCCGCTCATTGGCTGAGCTGCTGAGCGGAGAGACAAGGGGCGGCTCGCTGTGGCTGCTCCTTGTCTCCCTGCTAAGCTGCTGAGTGGGGAGACAAGGGGCGGCTTGCCCTGGCTGGCTGCTCCTTGTCTCTCCGCTCAGCAGCTCAGCGGGGAGACAAGGGGCGGCTCGCTGCGGCTGCCCCTTGTCTCCCCGCTCAGCAACTCAGCGGGGAGACAAGGGAGGCTCGCTGCGGCTGCCCCTGGTCTCCCCGCTGAGCTGCTGAGCGGGGAGACAAGGGGCGGCTCGCCGCGGCTGCCCCTTGTCTCCCTGCTAAGCTGCTGAGCGGGGAGACAAGGGGCGGCTCGCCGCGGCTGCCCCTTGTCTCCCTGCTAAGCTGCTGAGTGGGGAGACAAAGGGCGGCTTGCCCTGGCTGGCTGCTCCTTGTCTCCCCACTGAGCTGCTGAACGGGGAGACAAGGGGCGGCTTGCCCTGGCTGGCTGCTCCTTGTCTCTCCGCTCAGCAGCTCAGCGGGGAGACAAGGGGCGGCTCGCCGCGGCTGCCCCTTGTCTCCCCGCTGAGCTGCTGAGCGGGGAGACAAGGGGCGGCTCGCCGCGGCTGCCCCTTGTCTCCCCGCTGAGCTGCTGAGCGGGGAGACAAGGGGCGGCTCGCCGCGGCTGCCCCTTGTCTCCCCGCTGAGCTGCTGAGCGGGGAGACAAGGGGCGGCTCGCCACGGCTGCCCCTTGTCTCCCTGCTGAGCTGCTGAGTGGGGAGACAAGGGGCGGCTCGCCGCGGCTGCCCCTTGTCTCCCTGCTAAGCTGCTGAGTGGGGAGACAAGGGGCGGCTTGCCCTGGCTGGCTGTTCCTTGTCTCCCCGCTGAGCTGCTGAACGGGGAGACAAGGGGCGGCTTGCCGGGGCTGCGGGCGCCGGTGTTCTCTGTCCCCAGCAGGCCAGGGCAGCATGGAGAGAGAAGCCGCAGCCCTGTGCCTGCCAGGGACAGAGATCACCGGCGCCCGCAGCCCAGCCTGCCGGGGACAGAGAACTCCGGGGCTGCGGGCACCTGTGTTCTCTGTCCCCGGCAGGCGCGGGGCTGCAGCTTCTCTCCGCGCTGCCCCGGCCTGCCGGGGACCGAGAACACTGGCGCTCGCAGCCCCGGAGTTCTCTGTCCCCGGCAGGCCGGAGCAGCATGGAGAGAAGCTGCAGCCCCGCGCCTGCCGGGGACAGAGATCACCGGTGCCCGCAGCCCGGCCTGCCGGGGACAGAGAACTCCGGGGCTGCGGGCGCTGGTGTTCTCTGTCCCAGGCAGGCGCGGGGCTGCGGCTTCTCTCCGCGCTGCCCCGGCCTGCCGGGGACAGAGAACACCAGCGCGGGCGCCCATAAATGCCCCGGCAGGCGCCATGGCGCCCGCGGGCACTGCGTTCGGGACCACTGCAGTAGGAGAACACTTCAATCTCTCTGGTCACTCAGTAACAGACCTAAAAGTGGCAATCCTTCAACAAAAAAACTTCAAAAACAGGCTCCAACGAGGAACTGCTGAACTGGAATTAATTTGCAAACTGGATACCATTAAATTAGGCTTGGGAGTGGCTGGGTCATTACACAAACTGAAATCTATTTCCCCATGCTAAGTTTTCCCCTACTGTTGCTCACACCTTCTTGTCAACTGTTTGTAATGGGCCAAACATTTTTTTTCTCCTTCTGATAATAGCTCACCTTAATTGATCAGTCTCTTAGAGTTGGTATGGCAACCCCCATCTTTTCATGTTCTCTGTATATATATCTATCTTCCTACTGTATGTTCCACTCTATGCATCTGATGAAGTGGGCTTTAGCCCAGGGGTCTCAAACACGCGGCCCGCGGAGTTATTTCCTGCGGCCCACCATAGGTGCCGACTCCACTGGCACTGAAGCTCCAAACATTACTGAGTGTTTATATTTTATTAAAACCCCTCTTTGCATTACAGTTTTGAAAAAGTTAATACATTGACTTTTAATAGCATACTATATTACTCTTCATTTTTTTCATTTTTGACTATACTTTTGTATCATTGTATGAAAAGGTTTCAGTGATGCGGCCCTCGGGCCAATTTACTAGTTCTCATGTGGCCCTCGTGGTAATTTGAGTTTGAGATCCCTGCTTTAGCTCATGAAAGCTTATGCCCAAATAAATCTGTTAGTCTCTAAGGTGCCACAAGTACTCCTCGTTCTCTTTGCGGATACAGACTAACACGGCTACCACTCTGAAACCTGTTACTGACAAGTCACTGTCAGAGGAGGGAGGTCACCAAGTGACGGAGAGCCCAGTAGCTGGAGAGTGGCTGAGACCTAGTGGCCAGTTGAGTGTATTACAGAGGGAGATTCCAGATCAGGGGATGCCGTCTGGGTCACAGCTTCTCCATTCATGAATATCTCAGGCCAGAAGAGACCACTGTAATTATCTAGCCCTGTGTTTCTGAAACTTTTGTATTGTTGACCCCTTTCACATAACAAGCCTCTGAGTGCAACCTCCCCTTATAAATTAAAAACATTTTAAAATATATTTAACACCATTATAAATGCTAGAGGCAAAGTGGGATTTAGAGTGGAGGCTAACAGCTCATGACCCCCCATGTAATAACCTTGTGACCCCCTGAGGGGTCATACAGTCAGAGTTATAGACTTTAAGGTCAGAAGGGACCGTTATGATCATCTAGTCTAACCTCCTGCACAACGCAGGCCACAGAATCTCACCCACCCACTCCTGTAATAAACCCCTAACTTTTGTCTGAGCTATTGAAGTCCTCAAATCATGGTTTAAAGTCTTCAAAGTGCAGAGAATCCTCCAGCAAGTGACCCGTGCCCCATGCTGCAGAGGAAGGTGAAAACCCCCCAGGGCCTCTGCCAATCTGCCCTGGAGGAAAATTCCTTCCCGACCCCAAATATGGCGATCAGCTGAAGCCTGAGCATGTGGGCAAGACTCACCAGCCAGACACCCAGGAAAGAATTCTCTGTAGTAACTCAGATCCCACCCCATCTAACATCCCATCACAGGCCATTGGGCATATTTACCGCTAATAGTCAAAGATCAATTAATTGCCAAAATTAGGCTATCCCATCATACCATCTCCTCCATAAATGTATCAAGCTTAGTCTTGAAGCCAGATAGGTCTTTTGCCCCCACTGCTTCCCTTGGAAGGCTGTTCCAGAACTTCACTCCTCTGATGGTTAGAAACCTTCGTCTAATTTCAAGTCTAAATTTCCTGATGGCCAGTTTATATCCATTTGTTCTTGTGTCCACATTGGTATTGAGCTTCAATAATTCCTCTCCCTCCCTGGTATTTATCCCTCTGATATATTTAAAGAGAGCAATCATATCTCCCCTCAGCCTTCTTTTGGTTAAGCTAAACAAGCCAAGCTCTTTGAGTCTCCTTTCATAAGACCCCCAGTTTGAGAACCCCTGCTGTAGCCTGACCTGCGTCCCACAGCCCAGAAACCCTCCCCTGATCTGAGCCCATAACCATCTCCTCCCTGTCTCATATTCACTCTGATATAGTCTTTAGTGGGGAGGGGGGCTCACCTACTGCACTGGAGGGGGCAGTCAGAGTGGGAGGCCTCTCCTCCTGGGCTTGGAGTGAGGTGGGCCAGGGCCACCTGCCTTCTCCTTTTGAAGCTGAACAGCTTGGGGCTAGCCAAGAGGATATTCCTTTCCTCTCTGTGGGGAGGAATCCCCAGGGCGACCCTCACCCCAGCTCAGCCCGAGCCAAGAGCAGCCCTGGTTGCTTCAGGAGGCAGGGCCATACATGGCTCATCCAGAAAGAACTGGCTCCGATATGGGAGGGAGGGGGAAAGGTAAAGCCAGAGATCCCAGAGACCCCACTCCAGGATGGACACTCCCTGCTCAGGGCTGCTACGTTTGAGAGAGCCATAATAACTCTACACAGCGCTGTCCTCGTCGATAACCCCAGCCTGAAAACACGACTGCCGAACATAATCAGGCCTCTCTACATTGGTGCAGCTTCCCCTGCCCCGTCTCCTCAGCCATTGCTATTATTAGTGACCCCAAACACAGACCAGGACCCCACTGTGCTAGCTGCTGTACAAACATAGGACACAAAGACAGTCCTTGCCCCTGAGGACCAGAAAATCTAAGACAAAGGACTAAGCAGGAATACAACCACCAGCTGTAATGAGAGAAAACCGATCAGAATTTAAAGCCTGTATGTACATAAGACCACTGAAATGCAACCACCTCTGGGGTGGGGACAACCTATACGCAGTGTGGGGGAAGGGGAACGATGGCCAAGGGTAAAAGACGGTTACTCACCGTAGTAACTGGTGTTCTTCGAGATGTGTTGCTCATATGTATTCCACTTAGGTGTGCGCGCGCGGCGTGCACGATCGTCGGAAGATTTTTACCCTAGCAACACTCGGTGGGCCGGCTGGCGCCCCCTGGAGTGGCGCCGTTAGGGAGCCTGATATATACCCCAGCCGGCCCATCGCCCTCTCAGTTCCTTCTTGCCGGCTATTCCGACAGTGGGGATGGAGGGCGGGTTTGGAATACATATGAGCAACACATCTCGAAGAACACCAGTTACTACGGTGAGTAACCGTCTTTTCTTCTTCGAGTGCTTGCTCATATGTATTCCAGTTAGGTGACTCCCAAGCCATTCCTAGGAGGCGGGGTCGGATTGTGATACAGCAGAGTTTAGGACCGCCGAACCAAAAGCGGCGTCGTCTCTAGAATGTTGCACTATGGCATAGTGCGAGGCAAAGGTGTGCACTGACGACCACGTCGCAGCCCTACAAATCTCTTGGATTGGTATGTGTGCCAGGAAGGCAGACGACGAGGCCTGAGCTCGGGTAGAGTGGGCCGTAGGGTGCATGGTGGGGACACCTGCCAAGTCATAACATGTGCGGATGCACGAGGTGATCCATGACGAGATGCGTTGGGAAGAGACCGGAAGGCCTTTCATCCGGTCCGCCACGGCGATGAACAGTTGAGTCGTTTTCCGAAACGGCTTCGTCCGCTCGATGTAGAAGGCGAGGGCTCTACGGACGTCCAAGGAATGGAGTTGCTGCTCCTTCCTAGAGACATGGGGCTTAGGATAAAAGACAGGTAGAAAAATGTCTTGGTTAATATGGAAGGCCGACACTACCTTGGGTAGGAAGGCCGGGTGTGGCCGCAGCTGTACTTTATCCTTATGGAACACCGTATAAGGTGGTTCCGAAGTAAGCGCTCTGAGCTCAGAGACGCGCCTTGCCGAGGTAATGGCTACAAGGAAGGCCGTTTTCCATGAGAGGTACAGCAGCGAGCAAGTGGCCATGGGCTCAAATGGGGCCCCCATGAGCCTGGTGATGACTAGGTTGAGGTCCCATGTGGGGACCGGGCGGCGTACCAATGGGTGTAGCCGTTCCAACCCCCTAATGAACCTGCTAACCATGGGGTTGGAGAAAATGGAAACCGCCCCGTCCCCGGGGTGAAAGGCTGAGATTGCCGCTAGGTGGACTTTTAGCGACGAGAGAGCCAGACCCTGCTCCTTTAGAGAGAGGAGGTAGTCTAGAATGGTGTGAATTGGCACCTGCAGGGGGTTGAGACCCCGAGTGCCACACCAAAGGGAAAACCGTTTCCACTTAGCTGAGTAGGTGGACCTGGTGGAGGGTTTCCTACTGCTCAGCAGAACGTGCTGGACCGGGCTGGAACAACGTAGCTCAGACGGGTTCAGCCATGCAGCAGCCACGCCGTGAGGTGAAGAGAGTGCAGGTCGGGATGATGGAGCCTGCCGTGCTGCTGCGTGATCAGGTCCGGCCACAGTGGTAGAGTGATCGGGTCGGCCACGGAGAGCTCCAGGAGCGTGGTATACCAGTGTTGCCTGGGCCACGCTGGAGCAATCAGGATTACTCGGGCCTTGTCCCTGCGTAGTTTGAGCAGGACTCTGTGGACCAGTGGAACTGGCGGGAAGGCATAGGCCAGGTGGTCCGTCCAAGGATGGAGAAAAGCGTCTGTCAGGGAGCCTGGGGAGCGACCCTGGAATGAGCAGAACATGTGGCATTTCCGGTTCTCGCGAGTTGCGAAGAGATCTATGCGGGGAAATCCCCACTTCCGGAAAACAGAGTGGATGACATCCGGTCGAATGGACCACTCGTGAGTTTGAAAGGACCTGCTCAGTCGGTCCGCCAAGGTGTTCTGGACCCCTGGGAGAAACGAGGCTACCAGGTGAATGGATCGGGCTATGCAAATGTCCCAGAGCTGAGTTGCTTCTCGGCAGAGGGGGAGGGAGTGCGCCCCTCCCTGTCTGTTGATGTAATGCATGGCCGTCGTGTTGTCTGTAAGGATGGAGACACAACGGCCCTGTAAGTGTTGAGCGAAGGCTTGGCAGGCAAGACGTACCGCTCGGAGTTCTCTGACATTGATGTGCAGTGTCAGCTCCTGTTCTGACCACAGGCCCTGCGTTTGGAGGTTCTGCAGGTGAGCCCCCCAGCCGAGGGATGACGCATCCGTAGTTAAGGCTCGGGATGGCTGAGGTGGATGAAATGGAACACCTGACATCACCTTCCTGGGGTCCAGCCACCAGTTGAGGGAGGCTAGGACTTGTGGTGGGACCGTCAGAATTATATCCAGGTTGTCCCTGCGCGGCCGGTATGCTGAGGCAAGCCATGCCTGGAGGGGCCGCAGGCGTAACCTGGCGTGAGCTGTCACGAAGGTGCATGATGCCATATGACCAATGAGGCTGAGGCAGCAGCGGGCCGTTGACGTTGGGAAGGCTTGGAGGCTGCGTATGGCAGCTGTAAGCATCTGAAAGCGAGCCTCTGGGAGGAACGCCCTGGCGAGAGTAGAGTCCAGTATTGCCCCTATAAAGTCTATTCTCTGTGTTGGCACCAAAGTGGACTTTTCTACGTTCAGTAGGAGGCCAAGACGCTTGAACATGTCCATGGCCATGCGAATGTGAGACTGGACCTGGTTGCTGGAGTTGCCACGGATTAGCCAGTCGTCGAGGTAGGGGAACACCTGAACTCTTTGACGCCGAAGGGCGGCTGCTACCACTGCCATACACTTCGTAAAGACCCTCGGTGCCGTTGAGAGGCCGAAGGGCAGGACCGTGAACTGGAAGTGTCTCTGGCCCACTACGAAGCGTAGGAAGCGTCTGTGAGGTGGGTAGATGGCAATATGGAAATACGCGTCCTTCATGTCGAGGGCGGCGTACCAGTCTCCCTGATCCATAGAGGGGATAATAGTGCCCAGGGAGAGCATACGGAACTTCAACTTTACCATAAATTTGTTGAGTCCCCGTAAGTCCAGAATAGGACTGTGGCGGGGTTCGCACTCCATCGCCCCTCCGAGATGCAGGGGGGCTAGGAGGTACCCCGCCTGTCTAGTTCCCAGTCCGATTTTTATGCCACTCCTGGCAGCCTGTCCAGCGGGGCTCAATGGCCAGAGTCCCCCTTAGTCGCTTCCCCTGAAGGGACAGCACGGCCTAGGGGCCTGGGTTACTTCAGGGTGCCTTCCCAGTCAGGTCAGGCAGTCTTGAGTTCTGAGCTTGGGGCCCGTCCCCCCAAGGGCGACGGTCCTCGGTAGGGGACCTGGGGCCCAACCCAGGGCCTTAACAGCGGGTAACACAGCCCGCCAGGGTCAGCGGGGAATCCCACCGAAACACGCTGCCCTCACTGGGGTGGGAGGTACCACTCCCGCACCCCCCCTGGGTCACTTCCTACCGGCTCTTTGGATGCAGTAGTCCTTGTGATTTCTGAGCCCCCAGGCTCCTCAGTTCCCTGAACTTCCTGGGGTTCCAGTAGCGGCTGGCCTCCAGTCCCGGTCTTGGGCTCTTTAGCTCTCCCTGGTAAGGGCGGCCCTAGCTCCTGGGCTGGAGCCTCTGCTGGGCATCCTTCCTTCTCAGCAGCCAGCCCTGACTGAGCAGCTCTGCAGGCTTTTATACCTGGCCCCGTGCTGGAGCATGCCCAGCAGGGCCTCAGGGGCGTGGCTTCCTCTGCCAGCAGAGAAGGGTTAACTCTCTCATGGCCAGTGCGGGGCCAGTCTTCCCCGTCACAAGGACGTAGCCCTCCTTTCGCCTTGGGGATTAGGAAATAACGGGAATAGAATCCCTTGCCTCTGAGATCCCTTGAAACCTCCTCTACCGCTCCTGCAGTGAGGAGCTCCTGTACCTCCTGGATAAGGAGTTGCTCGTGAGAAGGGTCCCTGAAGAGGGACGGGGAGGGAGGGTGGGATGAAGGCGGGGAGACGAACTGCAATTGGTATCCCCTTTGCACGGTTTGTATGACCCAGCGGTCCGTGGTGATATTTGACCACGCCGGGGAGAAAAGGGAGAGGCGGTTCAGGAATAGGGGGACAGGATCGATTATGACTGGTACTCCGGCCTCGAGCGTCTCTTCAAAAACCTTGCTTGGGCCCCGACGATGGTTTGTGGGGGTCCTGTCGCTGGCCAGACTGTCGACCGGGCTGCTGTCTCCTGCCCCCTCTACCACGTGGCCTCCTATAGAAGCCCTGTCGTGGTGCAGGGGGGAAATATGGACAGTAACCAAAGGGCCGAAAGGGTCTGCGCTGCATCGCTGGGGTATGCATCCCCAGTGTGCGAATGATGGTTCGACCATCTTTGAGGGTCTGCAGCTTAGGGTCAGTTTTTTCTGAAAACAGACCCTGCCCTTCAAACGGTAGGTCCTGGATTGTGTGTTGGACCTCCGCAGGGAGGACGGAGGACTGTAGCCATGATATCCGCTTCATGGCGACTCCCGAGGCAGTCGTTCTGGCAGCCGAGTCGGCGATGTCGAGCGAGGCCCTAAGCGACGTTCTGGCCACCTTTTTGCCCTCCTCCACAAGGGCTTTGTACTCCTGCCTGGACTCCAGAGGGATAAGTTCTTTAAATTTGTCCATGGAGGTCCAGGTGTTGTAGCCGTAGCGGCTCAGGAGTGCCTGTTGGTTCGCAGCACGGAGCTGAAGGCCGCCCGCGGAGTAGATTTTCCTGCCGAACAGGTCCAAGCGTTTTGCGTCCTTGGACTTAGGGGCGGGGGCCTGTTGGCCATTCCTCTCCCTCTCGTTGACGGATTGTACCACCAACGAACACGGAGGGGGGTGCGTATATAGATATTGGAAGTCTCTTGGTGGAGCCATGTACTTCCTTTCTACCCCCCTAGCCGTGGGGGGTATCGATGCTGGTGTCTGCCAGATGGAAGTGGCATTGGCCAGTATCGTACGGATAAACGGTAGGGCTACCCTGGTGGGGGCATCAGATGTGAGAATGTCCACCACCGGGTCCTCCAGTTCTGGCACCTCCTCGATCTGCAGGTCCATGTTGAGGGCCAACCTGCAAAGCAAGTCCTGATGGCCCCTGAGATCGATAGGAGGCGGGCTGGACGATGACGCTCCCGCCACTGCCTTGTCAGGGGAGGAGGAGGAGGACAGGCCTTGGGCAAGCGGATCCTCGGCGGGGGCCGCTGAAGAGTCCAGGGCTGGGGGCTCAGGATCTGGGTCCCCTACCTCTGGCGGAGGCCGGGAGACTGTAGCCTCTGGCGCTCTACGCTCCAATGTGGTCGAGGTGGGAGCTCTAGATGGTACCCCTTTGGCTTGATGATAGGCCATCGGGGTCCAGAAGGGCCATTGCCCCTGACCCTGTCCGGTCTCTGGCAGGTGGCCCTGGTCACTGACAGTGCGATCCTCGATGTAGAGGTCGCTGCCATCTCTGGAAGAGCGGGATCCAGAGCGAGAAGGCCAACGTGGAGCAGAGTAGCCATGTAGCGACATCTGCGTGGCCATGGTCTGCCTCCTCGGCGGGGACCGGTGCCGGGATGGTATCCGGTGCCGGGAGCCGGATCGGTGCCGGGACGGTATCCGGTGCCGAGAGCCGGATCGGTGCCGGGATGGTGACCGGTGCTGAGAGCCGGATCGGTGCCGAGACCTGGACCGGTACCGGCGATGACTTCGGTACCGGGACGCAGATCGGGACCGTGAACGTCTCGGGGATCTACGCGTCGACCGGCCGCGGGACCGGGAGCGGTGCCGAGAGTCAAAGTACCTCCGCCTGGAGGGGGACCTGGAGCGGTACCGCGAGTACGACCGGTGCCGGGATGGAGACCGGTGCCGGGACTGCGAGCGGTACCATGGAGACGCCGGCGGCTGCTGCTGGCTGGTCTCCGCCTGCGGCACCGGGTGGAAGATGGCCGGTTTGCCGCGTGAAGTCACGATCCGCACCGGCGGTACCGTGGACGGGGTCGGTGCCGGATCGGTCATCTGGATCAGGTCCCTTGCCGCTGCGAAGGTGTCCGGAGTGGACGGCAGCGTAAGCTCAACCACGGTACGGGCCGGGGAGCTGGCGGTTACCGAGCTCAACGGCCCTTGCGGGACCGGAGTCATCGGTACCGGAGCCTGAAAAGGCTGACCTGCGCTCAACGGCCTCTCGGGTGCCGGAGTTGGCAGGGCCGGCGCCGGTGCTGGTGGCGGCGCCGGACTCAACGGCCTCTGCTGGGCCGGAGTAAGTGGCACAGGGGCCACTGGCACCGAACTCAACGGTCCTTGCGGTACCGGAGTCAACGGTGCTGGCGCCGTAACAGGCCTGGTCAGGTCTGAAGCTGGCTGCGTATGCAGCGGCGCCTTAGTCGGTCCTCCCGTCTTCTTCGCTCTCGGGGACAGAGAGCGGTGCCTCTGCGAGGTCCCAGTCAGAGACGGACGGTGCCGAGGTTCTTTCCCGGAGCTCGGGCGCTCCGGTGCCGTGGACGATGAGGCCGCTGAAGTCGGTGCCGGGGTTCGTTGCGGTGCCGACATCGGACTGAGCGATGCCTCTAAGAGGAGCTGCTTTAAACGAAAGTCCCGCTCCTTTTTGGTCCGCGGCTTGAAAGACTTACAGATGCGGCACTTGTCCGGAAGGTGGGACTCCCCGAGGCACTTCAGACAGGAGGTGTGTGGATCTCCTGTGGGCATCGGCTTTTGGCATGCCGAGCAAGGCTTAAATCCCGGAGAGCCAGGCATTGGCCCGGTGCCGGGAGGGAGACAGGGGAGAAACCCCTTATCTCCTACTACTATTTACAGTAGCTACAACAATAAGCTATGAATAACTATCAACAACTAATTAAAAGTACTTAAACTATCTACACGATAAGCGAGTGCTAAGAGTGCTAGGGATGTGGAGGTCAGCTAGCTGCTCTCCACTGTTCCAACGACCGACACGGGCGGTAAGAAGGAACTGAGAGGGCGATGGGCCGGCTGGGGTATATATCGGGCTCCCTAACGGCACCACTCCAGGGGGCGCCAGCCGGCCCACCGAGTGTTGCTAGGGTAAAAATCTTCCGACGATCGTGCACGCCGCGCGCGCACACCTAAGTGGAATACATATGAGCAATCACTCGAAGAAGAACAGGGTATTTTAAAAAAGTGTAGAGCTGACAGGACCACAGTTTAAGGTCTCATCTGAAAGACCCACAAGGAGCCAACCGCATGTAACATACAGTGCTAGGCAGGCCAATCGTCCTGATTCAAACTGGACTGTCCTTTTTTTGAGTGGCTTGTCCCCAGTCTGGTATTGAGACAAAACCGAACATGATTTTGTCTGGTATTGGACGGGGGGCCCCCATTTTGAAGAGCGTGCTGCAGTGCTGGTGTGAAACTCCGGTGGGGTGGAGCGGTTCCCTCTTCCGCATGATCTCCTCTGTGCGGTATGACCTCCTATGCAACGTGCAAGCGAGGTCATGCTGCGGGGTGGGGTGGGCCCACGCCCTGGAAGCACTGGAATGGCAGGTACTCTGGCAATGGGTGAGTGGCTACCCAACCCGGCACACCTACTCCTTCAGGAGGAAGGGCTGAGTCAGTTCTGGTATGATTCAAACCTGGGAAATCTAATCCAAGCCGGATGCTTGCTCCACTGAGCTCGGCCTTCCAGGCAGGGGCCAATTAAAGGGGGAACCTCAATCAAAAGAGAGCAGGCAGCGGGAAAAGAGAAATAGACGGAGACATTCATAACCTTATGGGTCTTAGAGGCCACATTCATCTCTGGTGGAACTGCCTGAGTTAGTTACTCTAGGAGTGATCCGGCCCACCAGGCCCTCTTGTGTCCCTCCTTACAGTGTGGGACTGCCCCCTACACTATGACCTAGTGCTTTAGATAATTACATCCGAGACTACACTTAATTGCCTGCTTTTCACCACCTGAAGCACACCTGGCTCTCCAGCAACACAGCTTGAGAGATTGTGCTTTTACCCTCTGGTTCTTCCGAGAGCCACAGCTCTGCTTGCAGGGAGAAGTCATCAGACAGCTCGTTTTGCACGGGGACGCTCCCAGAGCTGAGGGTCTGAATCCCGGGAGGATGTAGCTTTCCCTTAGAAACAGGTTTCTACTCTTGGCCACGAACGACTCCCTTCAAGGAATGAAATAAACAAGAGTGAGGATTGTTAGCACAGCCGGGGTCACCACAGTTTGTCCTGTTGTTTCCATGGCCAGAATTGCGGTTGTCGCTCCCTCAATGCCCACATTTTCCTGCCAGCTCATGAAAAACAAAGAGACCATAAGATCTGTTTTAGGAAAGGGAAGGCCGTTTTCCCCCACGCTGTCCCTGGGATTACACCCTGTCTGTCCAACTGCCTCCCCATCATGGAACCCTGAGAGCCTCCTACGGGCCATCTGCCAGGAGGCTCCTGACAACAAGCATGGGGCGGCTCTCCGCCCACTCAGTGTCTTTGTCCCCCCACCTCTCCGCTGACTGGTACACTCGGGGACAGGATCCAGAGCTCAGTGCTTCCTAAACCTCATGGGAAGCTTCAGCTGGAACAGAATGGGGTTGCCCACTTGAAGCCAAACTCCGCTAAGTGTGCAGAACTCCTAGATAACAAGGGTGAAAAATTGGGCTGGGGGTGGCGGGGGAATAGGTGCCTATATAAGACAAAGCCCCAAGTATCGGGACTGTCCCTAAAAAAATCGAAACATCTGGTCACCCTAGCAGAACTTCACTGGGAGCAGGATTGTCCAGCAGAGGGCACAGCTGTCAATCCTACTCAGCGGTTCGTCTTGCATGCAAAGCATTAGACCTGTATTACACAGGCCTCCATCTGTCTCTGAAGAGGTGCTCTGAGTCCATCCCTCCATCTTCCATTTTGACAGGTGAAGTCAGCCAAGGAGCTCTCCTAGACAGTCCCGAGACCAGAACATCTGAGTTGGAGGCGGAGTTTTCTCGATGAGGCCACCTCCACTCTACAACTGACCCCATCTGGCAATCCAACAGCATTCATTGACCTTCACAGGACACTTCAAGGCGTCTTTGGTTCTCTAGGCTTGTGCATGGCGCTGGCTCGAACGCGAAGGGGTTTTTGGGAGCTCTCATTAGTTGCTATTGTGGGTCTTTAGTTATGGGCTAATTGATTTAGGCTTTTTAAATATGTGCATCTTATAACAAGACACAACAAAACCTGCCCCAGGCAGACCCTGCCATTTGGCACTCGTGAAAGCTTTTCCCAGCAACAGACTGGCTCTCCATTGTGAGGTAGGGGAATCCCACTGAATAGTGCTGAATTGGGGCCCATCACAAAACTCCGATCAGCGACTAGAGTGCCCCTCACTCCAGCCTGGAGCGTGAGCGTGTGCAGTCAGCAGCCCAGCCAAGGGCCGCCTCTGTCAGGTAACGAGCTAGTGACAGACCCAGTGAGCAGGAAAGCACCCTGTCCTAGCAGAGCGTCTCCTGAAACGTGCACTTGCTCCCTGTTTCACTGTCACCCGTGGAAACGGTATTGCACTTCCTGGGGCTCGTTTTGACAGCACTGGTCCCTTGCGGGGTGTCGGTGGAGACTGGGGGAGCGTGCACAGCTGCCGCCCTTGCCATAATTGCTCTGTGGGGAAAGGAATTCAGAGACAGCTCCTCTGCTGGCGTAAATCACTGCTGACGTTAGATTTAAACCAGCAGAAGATCTGGCCTTCCAGTCTCAGGAACCTTTCAGCAGCACTAAATCCTCCTTCTCCATCAGTCTCTCCACCTCAGCTTCATTCCTCACCTGCCCCTCACCCTCTTCTCCCCGCCCTATCCCCCTTCCCTTCAATGTTCCCCCTCTCTTCCCTTTTCTTTCCATTTGGCTTATCCCTCCACTCCCCAAAAAATCATGGAACGAACATGACATCACACAGAATCAGCATCATAGGGTTGAAGGCCAGAAGGGACCCTCCCCCTGATCATCTAGCCTGACCTCCTGTAGATCATAGGTCACCAACACCATCCAGCACCGCACAACCCAACCACTGAAATTTGACCAAAGTATTGCAGCCTGCAGGTGACCGGACTATTGTGAGCTGCAGGCAGAGAACAGGAGGGACTGAGGTGCACTCAAGTCCAAGGCCCCTGCAGTGTCAGGGAATTGGTTAGGTGAGACATGCCCAGATAATCCTGGCAAGCAATCAGTGCCCCATGCTGCTGCAGAGGAAGGCACAAAACCCCCAAGGTCACTGGCAATCTGAGCTGGGCGGGGGGGATCCTTCCCAATCCTACGTATAGTGATGTTCTACTCCTTCCCCGACCCTGGGTCTGTCTGATCTATTTGTCAGGGCTTTGGGCCAGGGGCTGCCAGCTACTCTATGCTCAGACAGTGCCCAACACAAGGGGTCCCAGGTTTTGGTGAGTCCTTAGGCCCTAGCATAATGAACATGATTAATAATGACACACAATTGCTTTAAGAACAAACTAACGCTCCTCAAACCTAGCTAAGAACGCTACCTTCTAGTGGGCTTGCCTGGGCTATGCGAGGAGCTGCTCTCCTTGCTGAGCTGCCAGGTGGTAGCAGGATCTGGAATGCGGTCGATAGTTATAACAGGAACCTAGAAAGAAATGAGAGTGGCTCATCTCCAGTCATTGCAGCACCTGCTGTATCAAACCTGATGGATTACCCAGCACTGTGCTCCAGTGCTCACTATCTATACACCACTGGCAGCCACAGACATTGACACTTTCCATCCACAGTGTTAGGCAGGTGACTAGATTTTGCCTCCACCTCTGGGACAGTAGCAGCACGCAGGAGTTCTAGGCCAAGCAGAGTTTCTACTTTGATACCGTAAGAGTTCTGAGCATTGTAGGTCCGTCTCCTGGCAGGAAGAACCTAAGAATCACTCAGACAAGTGGGTGCATTCTCCTGCTTCAGTGATAAAGCAGGTTGTATTCACTTTTGGCCAGATTCTGCTACCCTTACTCACATCAAGTAGCACCTCGCTGCCTAGGCACTACTCTCAGAGTAAGGTGCTACTTGATGTAAGGACGGCAGAATCGGGATTTAAACAATACACATCCTCACACCGAGGCAATGCTTATTTCTTATGGTAAATGGCAGGAGGGTCTACTGAAAAACAGGCAGGCCATGGAGAGCTGGATTCAAAGAGGCGGGGGGGGCACATACATTCAAAGCTCCCTGAGTAAAGCGGGTCAGAAATCAGAATTCTTTGCCTGGGAAAGTCCGGGATCTCAACATTGGTTATTATTACTATTATTATGGTTCCCATTAAACCAGATTTCTGAAATAATTCCAACCTCAACTTCGGACTATTTATTTCAGGTTTATATGATTTTTTTTTATATTTACAATTTCTACCCCAAAATCAAAACGGTCTGTTCTGACGAAACGCTGCGCTGTGATTCGTGTCCAAAACAAACTGTCACGGAAATCAACACGGTCCGGTTGGACGGTGTGATTCCGACAAAGAAGAAAACACTCCATGGGAAACGTTTCCCCCAGCTCTGCTCGGGGGGCAGCGGGCAGGGGAGCCGGCTGAAGGGGCGACGCTGGCTATTTCGGATCTATCCGATCTCCTGCGAGGGTGGCTAGACCGGATACTAGCGGCTTTAGTTTTCTATACACAATTATTCCCGCCCGCCCCTAAAGGGGCCTGATTTTTCACACTCTCTCTCTGCCCCCCCTCCCCACGCTCCAGCATCCCTGGCAGCGGCGCGCCCCGCCCCGCCCCGCTCCCCTTCCCGCGCAGGCCGCTGTGTGTCGCCGCAGAGCCCAGCGCGCCGGCCGGCAGGGGGCAGCGCCCGCGCGGCGACAGGCTCAGGCCCTGCCTACATGGCGGGCGGAGGGAGACGCGCGCCCCGCGCCGACCGGAAGCGGCTCCCCGGCGGAACCAGGTACCGCAGCCCGGTTCCTTCCCGGCCCGCTCGGGGTTTGCAGCGGGGCTGCCCCGTGCCTTAGGGGGGCCCCCTCGCCCCGGGGCGCTGCTGGCAGCAAACGGGGGGAGGGGCTCGCCGCGGGCTCGGTGTTAGCCGCGTCCGGCAACGGGAGGAAGGGAAGCGGCAGGGTCGGGTCCCGTTGCAGCCCCGCCTCCTGCCCGAGCTCCGCTGGGGGCGCCCCGCGTCTCCGCCCCGCGTGCCTGACCTGTGCAGTCCCCGACCCGCACCCCTCCTCGATCTATACAGCCCCCACGCCACACCACTCTGACATCTACAGCTCCCCTACACCCCGATCTATACAGCCCCCACGCCACACCACTCTGACCTCTACAGCTCCCCTACACCCCGATCTATACAGCCCCCACGCCACACCACTCTGACCTCTACAGCTCCTCTACACCCCGATCTATACAGCCCCCACACCACACCACTCTGACCTCTACAGCTCCTCTACACCCCGATCTATACAGCCCCCACGCCACACCACTCTGACCTCTACAGCTCCCCCTACACCCCGATCTATACAGCCCCCACGCCACACCACTCTGACCTCTACAGCTCCTCTACACCCTGATCTATACAGCCCCCACGCCACACCACTCTGACCTCTACAGCTCCCCTACACCCCGATCTATACAGCCCCCACGCCACACCACTCTGACCTCTACAGCTCCCCCTACACCCCGATCTATACAGCCCCCACGCCACACCACTCTGACCTCTACAGCTCCCCTACACCCCGATCTATACAGCCCCCACGCCACACCACTCTGACCTCTACAGCTCCCCTACACCCCGATCTATACAGCCCCCACGCCACAACACTCTGACCTCTACAGCTCCCCCTACACCCCGATCTATACAGCCCCCACGCCACACCACTCTGACCTCTACAGCTCCCCTACACCCCGATCTATACAGCCCCCACGCCACACCACTCTGACCTCTACAGCTCCCCTACACCCCGATCTATACAGCCCCCATGCCACACCACTCTGACCTCTACAGCTCCCCTACACCCCGATCTATACAGCCCCTACGCCACACCACTCTGACCTCTACAGCTCCCCTACACCCCGATCTATACAGCCCCCACGCCACACCACTCTGACCTCTACAGCTCCCCTACACCCCGATCTATACAGCCCCCACGCCACACCACTCTGACCTCTACAGCTCCCCTACACCCCGATCTATACAGCCCCCACGCCACACCACTCTGACCTCTACAGCTCCTCTACACCCCGATCTATACAGCCCCCACGCCACACCACTCTGACCTCTACAGCTCCCCCTACACCCCGATCTATACAGCCCCCACGCCACACCACTCTGACCTCTACAGCTCCTCTACACCCTGATCTATACAGCCCCCACGCCACACCACTCTGACCTCTACAGCTCCCCTACACCCCGATCTATACAGCCCCCACGCCACACCACTCTGACCTCTACAGCTCCCCCTACACCCCGATCTATACAGCCCCCACGCCACACCACTCTGACCTCTACAGCTCCCCTACACCCCGATCTATACAGCCCCCACGCCACACCACTCTGACCTCTACAGCTCCCCTACACCCCGATCTATACAGCCCCCACGCCACAACACTCTGACCTCTACAGCTCCCCCTACACCCCGATCTATACAGCCCCCACGCCACACCACTCTGACCTCTACAGCTCCCCTACACCCCGATCTATACAGCCCCCACGCCACACCACTCTGACCTCTACAGCTCCCCTACACCCCGATCTATACAGCCCCCATGCCACACCACTCTGACCTCTACAGCTCCCCTACACCCCGATCTATACAGCCCCTACGCCACACCACTCTGACCTCTACAGCTCCCCTACACCCCGATCTATACAGCCCCCACGCCACACCACTCTGACCTCTACAGCTCCCCTACACCCCGATCTATACAGCCCCCACGCCACACCACTCTGACCTCTACAGCTCCCCTACACCCCGATCTATACAGCCCCCACGCCACACCACTCTGACCTCTACAGCTCCCCTACACCCCGATCTATACAGCCCCCACGCCACACCACTCTGACCTCTACAGCTCCCCTACACCCCGATCTATACAGCCCCCACGCCACACCACTCTGACCTCTACAGCTCCCCTACACCCCGATCTATACAGCCCCCACGCCACACCACTCTGACCTCTACAGCTCCCCTACACCCCGATCTATACAGCCCCCACGCCACACCACTCTGACCTCTACAGCTCCCCTACACCCCGATCTATACAGCCCCCACACCCCAATCTATACAGCCCCCACGCCACACCACTCTGACCTCTACAGCTCCTCCTACACCCCGATCTATACAGCCCCCATGCCACACCACTCTGACCTCTACAGCTCCCCCACACCCCGATCTATACAGCCCCCACACCCCGATCTATACAGCCCCCACGCCACACCACTCTGACCTCTACAGCTCCTCCTACACCCCGATCTATACAGCCCCCATGCCACACCACTCTGACCTCTACAGCTCCCCCACACCCCGATCTATACAGCCCCCACGCCACACCACTCTGACCTCTACAGCTCCCCTACACCCCGATCTATACAGCCCCCACGCCACGCCACACCACTCTGACCTCTACAGCTCCCCCTACACCCCGATCTATACAGCCCCCACGCCACACCACTCTGACCTCTACAGCTCCCCTACACCCCGATCTATACAGCCCCCATGCCACACCACTCTGACCTCTACAGCTCCCTTATACCCCGATCTATACAGCCCCTACGCCACACCACTCTGACCTCTACAGCTCCCCTACACCCCGATCTATACAGCCACCACGCCACACCACTCTGACCTCTACAGCTCCCCTACACCCCGATCTATACAGCCCCCACGCCACACCACTCTGACCTCTACAGCTCCCCTACACCCCGATCTATACAGCCCCCACGCCACAACACTCTGACCTCTACAGCTCCCCTACACCCCGATCTATACAGCCCCCATGCCACACCACTCTGACCTCTACAGCTCCCCTACACCCCGATCTATACAGCCCCCATGCCACACCACTCTGACCTCTACAGCTCCCCTATACCCCGATCTATACAGCCCCTACGCCACACCACTCTGACCTCTACAGCTCCCCTACACCCCGATCTATACAGCCCCCACGCCACACCACTCTGACCTCTACAGCTCCCCGACACCCCGATCTATACAGCCCTCACGCCACACCACTCTGACCTCTACAGCTCCCCCTACACCCCGATCTATACAGCCCCCACGCCACACCACTCTGACCTCTACAGTTCCCCGACACCCCGATCTATACAGCCCCCACGCCACAACACTCTGACCTCTACAGCTCCCCTACACCCCGATCTATACAGCCCCCACGCCACACCACTCTGACCTCTACAGCTCCCCTACACCCCGATCTATACAGCCCCCACGCCACAACACTCTGACCTCTACAGCTCCCCGATCTATACAGCCCCCACGCCACACCACTCTGACCTCTACAGCTCCCCTACACCCCGATCTATACAGCCCCCATGCCACACCACTCTGACCTCTACAGCTCCCCTACACCCCGATCTATACAGCCCCCACGCCACACCACTCTGACCTCTACAGTTCCCCGACACCCCGATCTATACAGCCCCCACGCCACACCACTCTGACCTCTACAGCTCCCCTACACCCCGATCTATATAGCCCCCACGCCACAACACTCTGACCTCTACAGCTCCCCGACACCCCGATCTATACAGCCCCCACGCCACACCACTCTGACCTCTACAGCTCCCCTACACCCCGATCTATACAGCCCCCATGCCACACCACTCTGACCTCTACAGCTCCCCTACACCCCGATCTATACAGCCACCACGCCACACCACTCTGACCTCTACAGCTCCCCCTACACCCTGATCTATACAGCCCCCACGCCACACCACTCTGACCTCTACAGCTCCCCTACACCCCGATCTATACAGCCCCCACGCCACACCACTCTGACCTCTACAGCTCCCCTACACCCCGATCTATACAGCCCCCACGCCACACCACTCTGACCTCTACAGCTCCCCTACACCCCGATCTATACAGCCACCACGCCACACCACTCTGACCTCTACAGCTCCCCCTACACCCCGATCTATACAGCCCCCACGCCACACCACTCTGACCTCTACAGCTCCCCTACACCCCGATCTATACAGCCCCCACGCCACACCACTCTGACCTCTACAGCTCCCCTACACCCCGATCTATACAGCCCCCACGCCACACCACTCTGACCTCTACAGCTCCCCTACACCCCGATCTATACAGCCCCCACGCCACAACACTCTGACCTCTACAGCTCCCCCTACACCCCGATCTATACAGCCTCCACGCCACAACACTCTGACCGCTACAGCTCCCCTACACCCCGATCTATACAGCCCCCAGGGCACACCACTCTGACCTCTACAGCTCCCCTACACCCCGATCTATACAGCCCCCACGCCACACCACTCTGACCTCTACAGCTCCCCTACACCCCGATCTATACAGCCCCCACGCCACACCACTCTGACCTCTACAGCTCCCCTACACCCCGATCTATACAGCCCCCACACCCCGATCTATACAGCCCCCACGCCACAACACTCTGACCTCTACCGCTCCCCCACACCCCGATCTATACAGCCCCCACGCCACAACACTCTGACCTCTACTGCTCCCCCACACCCCGATCTATACAGCCCCCACGCCACAACACTCTGACCTCTACTGCTCCCCTACACCCCGATCTATACAGCCCCCACGCCACACCACTCTGACGTCTACAGCCCCCACACACCCCGATCTATACAGCCCCACGCCACAACACTCTGACCTCTAGAGCTCCCCTACACCCCGATCTATACAGCCCCCACGCCACAACACTCTGACCTCTACAGCTCCCCTACACCCCGATCTATACAGCCCCCACGCCACAACACTCTGACCTCTACAGCTCCCCCTACACCCCGATCTATACAGCCCCCACGCCACAACACTCTGACCTCTACAGCTCCCCTACACCCCGATCTATACAGCCCCCACGCCACACCACTCTGACCTCTACAGCTCCCCTACACCCCGATCTATACAGCCCCCAGGGCACAACACTCTGACCTCTACAGCTCCCCTACACCCCGATCTATACAGCCCCCACGCCACACCACTCTGACCTCTACAGCTCCCCTACACCCCGATCTATACAGCCCCCACGCCACACCACTCTGACCTCTACAGCTCCCCTACACCCCGATCTATACAGCCCCCACACCACAACACTCTGACCGCTACAGCTCCCCCTACACCCCGATCTATACAGCCCCCACGCCACACCACTCTGACCTCTACAGCTCCCCTACACCCTGATCTATATAGCCCCCACGCCACACCACTCTGACCTCTACAGCTCCCCTACACCCCGATCTATACAGCCCCCACGCCACACCACTCTGACCTCTACAGCTCCCCTACACCCTGATCTATACAGCCCCCACGCCACAACACTCTGACCTCTACAGCGCCCCTACACCCCGATCTATACAGCCCCCACGCCACAACACTCTGACCTCTACAGCTCCCCTACACCCCGATCTATACAGCCCCCACGCCACAACACTCTGACCTCTACAGCTTCCCCTACACCCCGATCTATACAGCCCCCACGCCACAACACTCTGACCCTTAAAGCTCCCCTACATCCCGATCTATACAGTCCCCACCCCACAACACTCTGACCTCTACAGCTCCCCTACACCCCGATCTATACAGCCCCCACGCCACAACACTGACCTCTACAGCTCCCCCTACACCCCGATCTATACAGCCCCCACGCCACACCACTCTGACCTCTACAGCTCCCCTACACCCCGATCTATACAGCCCCCACGCCACAACACTCTGACCTCTACAGCTCCCCCTACACCCCGATCTATACAGCTCCCACGCCACAACTCTGACCTCTACAGCTCCCCTACACCCCGATCTATACAGCCCCCACGCCACACCACTCTGACCTCTACAGCTCCCCTACACCCCGATCTATACAGCCCCCACGCCACACCACTCTGACCTCTACAGCTCCCCTACACCCTGATCTATACAGCCCCCACGCCACAACACTCTGACCTCTACAGCGCCCCTACACCCCGATCTATACAGCCCCCACGCCACAACACTCTGACCTCTACAGCTCCCCTACACCCCGATCTATACAGCCCCCACGCCACAACACTCTGACCTCTACAGCTTCCCCTACACCCCGATCTATACAGCCCCCACGCCACAACACTCTGACCCTTAAAGCTCCCCTACACCCCGATCTATACAGTCCCCACCCCACAACACTCTGACCTCTACAGCTCCCCTACACCCCGATCTATACAGCCCCCACGCCACAACACTGACCTCTACAGCTCCCCCTACACCCCGATCTATACAGCCCCCACGCCACACCACTCTGACCTCTACAGCTCCCCTACACCCCGATCTATACAGCCCCCACGCCACAACACTCTGACCTCTACAGCTCCCCCTACACCCCGATCTATACAGCTCCCACGCCACAACTCTCTGACCTCTACAGCTCCCCCTACACTCCGATCTGTACAGCCCACCACCTCAGAATACCCTGGGCTGCACAGTCCCCCACCCCACCTACACCACCCCGCCCGGCCTACACCCCCCAACCTGTGCAGTCCCCCACCTCCAACATTAACCTGTGTACAGTCCAGCCTGCACCCCTCCCCAATCTATACAGGCCCCATCTTACAACACTCTGACCTTACAGCCCCGCCGCCTACATCCTGATCTATACAGCCCCCCCACCACCTCACAATACTCTGTGCTGTACAGCCCCCCGCCCCGCCTACAGTCCCCAACCTGTGTAGCCTCCGACCCCGCACGCTCTAACCTCAAAGCCCAGCCTGCACCCCTCCCTGATCTATACAGCCCCCACCCAACAACACTCTGACCTCTATAGCCTCACAATACCCTGCGCTTTACAGCCCCCCATCCCACCTACACTCCTCCGCCCTGCCTACAGTCCCTGACCTGTGCAGCCCCCCGCCCCACACACTCTAACCTGTGTACAGCCCAGCCTGCACCCCTTTCCGATCTATACAGGTCCCACCCCACAACACTGACCTCTAAAGCCCCACCTACACCCCCTGCCCTGTACACCCCCCCGCCTACACCCGACCTGTACAGCCTCTCTGCCTACACCTCCTGATCTGTACAGCCCTGCCTACACCCCATCTATACAACCGCCTGCCACCCACCCACACCCTCTATACAACCGCCTCACCCCCATGCCAATCTGTACAGCCCCCCTACCCCACACCCCTTGACCTGTGCAGCTCCCCTCTCCACACACATCCTAACCTGTACAACCCAGCCTCCACCTCATCTATACAACCGCCCACTCCCTACCCCCCTGATCTGTTCAATCCCCCGCCTCACACACCCCAACCTATACAGCCCTGCCTACACCCCAGCTTGTACAGGCCCTCTCTCTCCCCCGCCCCTGGTCGGCCTGTACAGACCTGCCTACGCAGCTCGACCTGTACAACTCCCCCACACCTCTACGTGTACAGCCCCCCCCCCCCCCCCCCCCCGGTCTGTGCAGCTCGACCTACACATACCCTGATCTGTACAGCCCTGCCTACACCCTGACCTGTACAGCCCTCCACCCCACAATCCCAATCTGTACAGCCCACCCCACACCTTCCTGACCTGTACAGCCCACCCACCTCCGACCTGTACAGCCCCGCCTACATCCCCCCAATCTGTACAGTACCCCATCTACACCCCCATCTGTTCAGCCCCCACAGACACCCTGACCTGTACAGCTCTGCGTACACCCCCGATCTGCACAGCCACAGCCCCCACCCACATTCCCTGATCTGTACAGCCGTGTGCACATAGATCCCTGATGTGTACGGTCCTCTGCTCCCCATCTGTCTGATCTGTACAGCTCTCCAGGGTATGGCTCCTGTTGTCTTTTCCCCTCCTAGAGTTTTCACCCAGGAGCTGAGATCCGGCTGGGAGTCCCTTGAGCCGTTTGTTCCTGGGCTGAGGCAGGGTGTTCTCAGCACAGGGCTCAGAATTTAACCCAGGCCACTTGCTCTGCCCAAGCACAGAGCTGGTAATCTTTGGGACATGTTGCAAAACCAGGCACATTTACTCAGGCTTTCCTTGAGCGGGGAATGGGCTCAACTTCTGAGAACTGAGCTGTTTTCAATCCTGCAATGAGCTCCCTTCAGCTGGTCTCCATGGGGCACTGTGCTGGCGCAGAGATCCATCCACACAGTACTCATTGCAAACCTGGGGCCTTAGCGGGCAGACTTCAGAGATATTATGGTCCCTGCACCCAGGGCCTCGCTACACTCCTATGACAGTGAGTCCTTGGAGCCCTTTCCAAACACTAACGCGATTGGATTTCTATTTCAGTCTCATTCATGAGTTCCGTAGTATTTACAGTCAAGAAAAATTCCTCTTTGCTTGTCGTGTAAAGATATTTTCACTCTCTTTTCAAAATTGAAAGAATCAGGTGAAATTTGGCCAAGAAAAGTTTTTAATTAAAAAAAAAAAAATCCACTGCAACCAGGGATTTCCCCATTTATATAAAGCCATTCCTGCAGCCTGTACATTGCAGCGCTGTGCTAGGGCATGAGAACCTAAACCATTCGTTTCTGCTGAAGGATGAGAAATCTGATGGGTGAAATCCTGGCTCCCTTGAAGTTAATGTTAAAACTCCCACTGCCGTCAGTGCAGTCAGCTTTTCCTCAGTGGGTGTAAGAGAGTCGCTGTCCAGAGTTCACTTGGACTTAGGACATTGGGACAAAAAAGATACAGGAATAAGACATCAGGGCCAATGTTCCCTCTACTTTTTTACGTCCATGTGTGGAATGAATTTTGTGATGTGCACCAATATGGAGGTGATGTGTGGCGGAGGTGGGGGCGAGGGGTTCAGAGTGTGGGAGGGGGCTCAGGGCTGGGGCAGAGTTTTGAGGTGCGGAGGGGGTGAGGGCTCTGGGGTGCAGGCTGCCTTGGGGCTGCATCGGGGAGAGAGGACTCCCCCCAGCCCTCTCTCACCACAGCAGCTCGGGGTGCCCTTCCCCGGCTGCGGCAGCTCTGGCTGCGCCGGGCTGGGCTGAAGGAGGGGCGCTTCTTCCTGCCTGCACAGCCCTTGATAGGCTGCTGCACGGCCACGCAGCTTAGAGGGAACTTAGATCAGGGCTTGAATTTTACCCTTTTTAGTAAAGGATTCCCATCTGCTCTGTAGAGGAGCACAACAGACCCAGCCTTACTCTATGCTGGAGCTGCTTGGCTCCTTTGCCTCTGGCTAACTTCCTTCCCCACCATCTGTCCTGCAGAAGTGCACAGAGCAGGCATGGGGCTCGGCTGCACGATGGTGCTAGGACCCAGAGCTCTCCATGCAATTTTCTCTGCAGTCACTGCCCAGTAGCTAGCTTGGTATTTGGTTCTGCTCAGAGAGATTATGGGACGTGCTCAAGGTTGCAGGGGCTTGGGATGGAGCTGGGAACAGACCCCAGGAATGCCGACTCTGTTCTAATCTGTAGTTACCAAAAAAAGCACCCGAAGATGCACATATGACAGAAGCCATCTGGCTAGCAGCGTGTGAGAGAGTCCGAGGGAGTTGAATGTTGCTCCCCTAACAGCAGTGCAATAGCTTATTCTGTGCAAGGTCTCCTGCTTTTCTCAAAGAGTTCCCGGGCCTTGCCTTGCCTAGGGATCAAAGTTCAGTCATTGAATCTCTGGTCTGCGTTGCCAGCAGTTGAGTGATCCGTTGTGTGTTTGTTTTATAGGAGCTGGCAGGGCTCTGCACAGAACAAAGAGGTCACTCTCAACCCCAGCCTGATGCGAGGAGCTCTGAGTGCTTTGTGACGAGCCCTTCTCGGAGGAGGGGACCTACAGAAACCTTCCACTTGTGCACTCCTGGGGAACGAGCCCTCCTCTGCGTGTGGCTCGCCCAAGTCTGTGTGAGGGGATCTCACTCCCAAGAGGCTGCTGGCGCAGCAGGGCTGTGCTGGGAGAATGGTCTGTGCCCAGGTGGAAGCGAACCCTGGGAAGCGCTGGCAGAAGGTGCTGTATGAGAGGCAGCCCTTCCCAGATAACTATGTGGACCACCGGTTCCTGGAGGAGCTGCGGAAGAACATCTATGCCCGCAAGTACCAGTATTGGGCAGTGGTGTTTGAGTCCGGGGTGGTGATCCAACAGCTGTGCAGCGTCTGCGTCTTCGTCGTCATCTGGTGGTACATGGACGATGGGCTGCTGACGCCACAGTGGCTGTTTGGGGCTGGGCTGGCCTCTTCCCTGATTGGCTACGTTCTGTTTGATGGCATAGATTTGGGGGTGGGGAGGAAGGAGAGCGGTCGGACCCGGTGGGCAGACCTGAAGAGCACCCTGGTGTTCATAGCTTTCACCTACGGCTTCTCCCCGGTGCTGAAGACCCTGACTGAGTCGATCAGCACAGATACCATCTACGCCATGTCGGTCCTCATGCTCCTGGGGCACCTGATCTTCTTTGACTATGGGGCCAATGCCGCCATTGTCTCCAGCACGCTGTCTCTCAACATGGCCATCTTCGCCTCCGTGTGCCTGGCCTCCCGGCTGCCCCGCTCCCTGCACACCTTCGCCATGGTCACCTTCGCCATCCAGATCTTTGCCCTGTGGCCCATGCTGCAGAAGAAGCTCAAAGCGCGGACACCCCGCTGCTACGTAGGGGTGACCCTGCTCTTCGCCCTGTCTGCGCTGGCCGGGCTGTTGACCATCTCGGGCGTTGCCGCCCTTCTCTTCGCCCTTCTGCTGATCTCCATTTCATGCCTGTGTCCTTACTGCCTCATCCGGCTACAGCTGCTCAAAGACAACATCCATGGGCCTTGGGATGAAGCTGAAATCAAGGACGACCTCTCCAGGTTCCTCATGTAGACTCGTCCAGGACACAGAGCAGGTGGGCAGGACCCCGCCGGTGCTATTGGAACAAAAGACTTCTGCATTGGAGACGACTTCCTGAGTGACAGAATCACGGTGGGGGGGAGGGGGAGGGAGAGGTTGCAGTGTTATAACAGAGCCTCTTGTCCCAGAGTGAGACAAACTGCTTGGTACATACTAGGAACTTTTCTTCCCCCCAATGTATATGTGTATTGCTCTCACTCATTAATACTAGCTGAGCTCCCACCGTGGAAGCGTGGCAAGAGCACAAGTAGACAGAGGACTGCAGGCAGATGCCACCATTTTATCCACCACATCACCTGCTCAGAGCAGGTCTCCATGACGTACGTGACACTTAATACCAGCTATAGGGCAAGAGCGTCTTTTCCCCACTAGTGCTGCTGTTGGCTCTGCTGCTTGGGGAGCTGAATTAATGGTTGCAATAGTGGGGAATGTTTTAGCCAAAGTTTCCTGGCGGAGGCGAGGCCCACTGGTGTTGCTGGGTATTTGGAGAGCAGCTTTCGAAATCTCTTTGGCAAGCTGGACTTTCTGGCTATTAAAAGCATCCAATCCCTCAAACCTCCCTGCCTTTGTCATTCTTCTGTGAAACAGCCCAGCGGGAGCAGCACATGAGGAGCAGCTGATGTGGAAGGCAGATCAGATCCAGGGGTTGTATTTTGTCAAAGGGGAGAGCTTTCGTTTCCTAGTTCAGAGATGCCACCGCAGAAGCAGGAGTGTGGGGTGGGCGATCAGGAGTGGGAATGCAGGATACCTGACTGTGCATTGGAAGGCCCTGTATTTGCTCCCCTTCCAGTGTTGAATGGGATTTCTATGTGTCACTGTAACACAACCAGTGAGAAACTCAAGCAGAGCATCCTGGCTTTATTGCCCTGCAGCTTGCAAAGCTGTCAGGTCCGATGTGTGTCCGGAAACATCCCCAGGTTCTTATTGCGATGGCATCTTCCCTTCTGCTCTTACAGCCATGGCACTGAGGAATGGTCACATGGATGCAATTAGCATTTAGGGACAGAAGTGCAGTTAATCAAAGCAGCCTGTGTCGGGGGCTGCTGCTTTATGTGGCCGGAACGGTTTGTGAGGAGCACCATCTGCTGGCTGCACGTTGGGTTACCTTTGCTCTTTGCATTCCTAGCTCTCCCTACAGTACCATGAGGGAGGTGAGCTGTTTTCCTTCACCCAGCCCTCTCCTCTCATAGCTCCTCTGTGCATTGGTCCTGCTGCTATTGTAGTAGCCCAGGCTGTGCTCCTTTCTACAGCATTCTGCTTCTATGAGCCAGAGAGCTTAGGAAGAATTGCATGCTACTCCCTCCTTGTGCGCATCTCCCGTCCTAATCCTCCTCTTGTCTTCATGCCTTCCCCAATGCTGCCCCCTACAGGTGGAATTCCCTCCCTTCCTCAGTGCGACAGCTACTCCTCCAAAGGCTATGTCTGCACTGCGAACTAGGGTGTGAGTCCCAGCTCGGTCTGCTTGGCTGGAACACGAGATGATGGACGTGCCCGAGTTGTCTGGCCTCATCGTGCTGCTCCCCTTTGAGTCCAGTCCATTACCGACTGACTCAGCTGCAGCTGTGGCTAGTGCAGTCTCCTTCCCACGAGAGCAAGACAGCTCTGCTTTAGCAGCTCTGAAAGGCCTCTCCTTTCGCACCTCTGTGCTACCTGTGCTCTGCAGGACTGTTTGTTCCCAACACGCTTCAGCAGGGATCGCTCGCGCTCGGTGTCAGATCCGAGGGCTGGATTCTCGGTCAGCGCAGAAGGATTTTGTGCGTTCATTCAGGGAGAGGCTTAGTTGAAATCATGGTCATGGGTGTGACTCGCCTGGCACCACAGATGGGTTTGTTTCATGCGGCTCATCCATGCACTCTTGCTCTGAGGTGTGAGCTGCCCCATCAGCGATCCCTGGTAGTTCTCCCTGCACTGGACAGGTTGGTGCTCAGGACTCACCCTCTGGAACAGCTGTTCCCGCTAGCGTTCCGAGCCCTGCTGGTTACTTCAGTGCTAGGACAGCATGGCGGGGAGGGGAGGGGAGGGCATGAAGAAGAGACTGAGAGGAGTCGAACAGCAAGAGGGGATTGGTGGAATGGCTCAGCAGTACAGATAACCCCCAGCCTCAGCGTGCAAGGTCGCCTCCTGTACCCATATGGCACCACAGAAACAATTATTACAATAGCGCCTAGGGGCCCATTGTGCCATTGCACATACAGTGAGACAGTCACTGCCCTAAAGAGCTCAGAGTAAATAGACTAGCCAGACAGAAGGGGATGATAACACCTCCTATTCTCCACCTCCAGAATGGAGGCACAAGTGTCCTGCCCACAGGTTGCAGAGGGAAGAATTGAATCCAACACTCCTGATCTCAGTCCGGTGCCTTACCCATGAAATCATCCATCCCCTCACCAAACAGCCAACTAGTTTTGGACCACTACCAACCAGCAGCCTGCCCTGGCATGGAGGGCAGCTGCCAGATGCACACACAGACCCAGAGGAGGTAGCTAACTAAGGGCTGGTCCACACTAACCCCCCGTGTCGAACTAAGATACGCAACTTCTGCTACGTTAATAACGTAGCTGAAGTCGAAGTATCTTAGTTCGATCTTCAAAGCACTTATCGTGGGTCCACACGCGGCAGGCAGGCTCCCCCGTCGACAGCGCTTACTCCTTGCGGCGAGCAAGAGTACCGGTGTCGACGGCGAGCACTTCCGGGATCGATTTATCGTGTCTAGACAAGACGCGATAAATTGATCTCAGAAGATCGATTGCTTACCGCCGAACCCGGAGGTAAGTATAGATGTACCCTTGGAGCCCAGCTCCTTGGGCTGTTGAATGGGGAGATGGCTGCACAGCCATTGATTTGGCCTAGGACTGGTGGAAGGAGTGAGCTAGGATGAACCCAAGTCTACCTCTGCACTACGAGCTAAGGGTCTGATTGCCTCACTCAAGTCTGCATACTCACACTCAGTGAGCTAGCGTGAGTTTAAATAGCAGTGTAGTCACGGTACTAGCACAGGGGGCACTGCTTACACAAGCAGGGGACTCACACCCTAGTTCGCAGTGCAGACATAGCCTTTGGAGGAGTAGCTGTCGCACTGAGGAAGGGAGGGAATTCCACCTGTAGGGGGCAGCATTGGGGAAGGCATGAAGACAAGAGGAGGATTAGGACGGGAGATGCGCACAAGGAGGGAGTAGCATGCAATTCTTCCTAAGCTCTCTGGCTCATAGAAGCAGAATGCTGTAGAAAGGAGCACAGCCTGGGCTACTACAATAGCAGCAGGACCAATGCACAGAGGAGCTATGAGAGGAGAGGGCTGGGTGAAGGAAAACAGCTCACCTCCCTCATGGTACTGTAGGGAGAGCTAGGAATGCAAAGAGCAAAGGTAACCCAACGTGCAGCCAGCAGATGGTGCTCCTCACAAACCGTTCCGGCCACATAAAGCAGCAGCCCCCGACACAGGCTGCTTTGATTAACTGCACTTCTGTCCCTAAATGCTAATTGCATCCATGTGACCATTCCTCAGTGCCATGGCTGTAAGAGCAGAGCCAGCTGCTTCTGGGGAAGAACTAAGCCAGGCAGATTCCTACGGAGCAAAAAAACCGTTTTCAGGCTAACATCCCCGGCAAAGTCCAACTGAGGAGAAAAGAAGCCGCACCTCTGTGGCTATATTGTATTATCCCCAGCCAGAGGAGATGGCTCAGTTGTGTCATGGATGTGCAACGCCCAGACTCCCTGGAACCACAGCGTCAAATCCCAACAGGGTTGACTCTGCAGTGTGGGGAGCCCTGCTGGTTTGAACTAAACGGTGGAGTCTCTGTAACGTGAAGTCTTTCAATCAAGATTTGAGTACTTCAGTGGCTCAGCCAGAGGTTACGGACCTATTACAGGCGTGGGTGGGTGAGGTTCTGTGCCCTGTGATGCGCAGGAGGTCAGACTAGATCAGGGGTTCTCAGACTTCATTGCGCCACGACCCCCTTCCGACAACAAATATTACTACCCCCCAAGGGGGGACCGAACCCTGAGCCCGCCCAAGCCCCACTGCCCTGGTTGGGGGAAGGGGGGGACAAAGCTGAACCCCAAGGGCTTCAGCACCTGTGGGTGGGGGGGAGGCTGTAACCTGAGCCCTGTTACCTGGGGCTGAAGACCTTGGGCTTCGACCCTGGGCAGTGGGGCTCAGTCTTTGCTTCAGCCCTGGTCCCCAGCAAGTCTAATACCAGCCCTGGTGACCCCATTAAAATGGGGTTGTGACCCACTTTGGGGTCCCAACCTACAGTTTGAAAATCGCTGGACTAGATGATCACAATGGTCCCATCTGGTCTGTGGGTCTGTCTACGCTGCAACGTAAGCCCAGGGCTAGTAGAACTTGAGTTAGCAGACCCTGGGTTTGTTAACCGAGGGCTCGAGTGTCTACACTGCATTATGCAGGCCTGAGTCCAAGCACCCATATCCCAGACTTCCGAGCACCCTTCCAGAATGTGGCCACCCTACCCCTTTGTTGGTGGTGCAGTGTGGGAGAACTTGACTGTCCACCAAACTTGACTGTCCAGAGGACAAAGAAAGTCAGCTCATGGGCTTGTGGGATGCTTTTGGCAGGCTCCCAGAGCACAAATCCAATTGGGCTGTGTCTACACAGCAGAGCAATAGGGTTTGAACCCTGGGTCCTGGCTTGACTCTGGCTCAGATCCTCCACTCCTGGGGGGGTCCTCGGACCTTGGGTCTGAGCCCTGGGTTAGCATGATTTGCATGTGGATGGGGGTTAGGCTTGAGCCTGAGTTTGAACCCTGGGCTTACATTGCAGTGTAGACATACCATCTGAGCCTTTGCCCTTCATTCTGCCAAGGTAGATAAATGGGAGCTCCCTGCAGTTTGTGAGTGTAGGGAACTTCCAGAGAAGACCTGACATTCTGAGTTTAGTTTGCTTGCATATTGAGGACCCGTTGGGCCAATCTGTAAGAGCGTTGGCTGGATTTGGCTCTAAAGTTTTTGCCCAAAGCTCTCGTTTCCCCCTGCAGTTCCTGTACACATTGTTTTGCAGTCTCAGAGGTGGTTGTATGGATATGGGCTATAAAGTGCCTTGGGGTCTAAGAAGTTGTAGAAAGGGTTAAAAAAGGGACAGGGGCAACACTGACACCCCCATCCACCCCCCACCCCATATTAAAAACAACACCTGAAACAGAAACAAATCAACCAGCCCCACTCCCCCGCAAAAAATATTCCAAGCAGCATTTGTACATTGAAAAGCAGTACCAGAGACTCCAGGAAATCCCCAGTGGACTTGGCTATTGCTAGGGATTTTACATGGAAGGGGCTCGGGTACTACAGTGGTGGGTGGCCCAGCCATGGAGGAGAATGGGGTTATGGGGCAAATAAGCTAAATCTCCCATGAGGCACTGTGGCAGCATGTCAAATGGAACTATTTTGATTTTTGGCCAAAGTACTTGGTGTTTTTGATGAAAAAGAAATACAAGTTTCCCACAGAAAGCAGATACTTCTTTAAAAAAAGTGTGTTTAGTCAAAAACCTACTTTTTGGTCCATGGTTTCTACAGAAATTTTTTTGACCCGTTCTACTTTATAATCTTTTTAAATTATAGTTTTAAACTAACACTTAGTCATATTTTAAACCTTTCTGGTTTCCCATCCTGTGCTGTTAGACTCATTTTAAGGCACGTAGTTTTACTGGACACACCAAAAATAACCAAAATAATTGTAAAAAAGAAAATTTCAAATAGTTTTTCCTAGGACCTGTAGTGATTCCATGATGGTGCAGGGAGATATGAAGAGTCACTCAGCACGCGCATGGGCGATCAATAGGACTTGTGCTATCAAACCTTGACATCACCCCCAAACCACCTTAGATACCCCCACACACACACACACACTTTGCTTCCTTTCTCTCACATCGTATTTGGCAAATTGTTCCGAGCCGGGATGTTTTATGATGTTTTCGACAAGTCAATTGGTCAGCTAGACACATGAGGGAGGCTGCAGGGAAGAGCGTGATGGCGTTCCCAGCTCTCTCTCACATTCTCACCTCACGCAGATAGCTTGTGACCTCTTCAGAAAGGCATGAGACACAGAAGAGAGGGGTTTATTACTGCATCATAAGACACCAATAGCTATACCCAGATCAGGTCAAGCCAGGGTCCTAGGAATATTGGAATGGTACTGAGTGGCAGGCAACACTGCCACAGCCAGCTTTAGGGCCCAGAGAAGTGGAATTGCACCCGGCATCTAGGTTTCCCCAGCCCAACTCCTTAGCTCCGCAACACACACATCAGCGGCACTAGTATAAAGGCAGGTGTCAGGCTGCGGGTGAGTTGCATTACCCCAGCTTGGTACTGCCCACGCTAACTGCTATCAGGGAGGCTGAAGTTCTGGTGGATCAGGGCTCAGCTCAGTCAACTCCTGGCTGTGTCCGTGTCAGGGCCAGCTCCAGGCACCAGCTAAAGAAGCAGGTGCTTGGGGCGGCCAATACCAAGGGACGGCACTCCATCTGCTATTGGGGCGGCACGTCCAGGTCTTTGGTGGCAGTTCGGTGGTGGGTCCCTCAGTCCCTCTTGGAGCGAAGGACCTGCTGCCGAATTGCCGCCAAAGAGTGGAGCGGTGCGATCGCGCTGCCGCGGCTTTAGATATTTTTTTTTCCCACTTGGTGCGACAGAAAACCTGGAGCTGGCCCTGGTCAGTGTGCCACAGTTCATTAGCGTGCTGAGCTCCATGAACAGACGGTGCTCTGGAAGTGGCTCATATCATTACCTTCCTCAGCAGAGGAGCCAACACCTCCAGAGCACCCCTTAAAGCACCCAACAAGCAGACAGTTCCCTGCATCTCTCTCCTCTTGCGCTGTAGCAATAGGGACTGCTGCAATGGAAACAGGGTCTTTGTGTACAGGCTGTGCGAACCTCACCTGGTCCTACACCACTGTTTGTGACACCACAGTTAGAAGGGAAGGAATGATCTGAGCGAATGGGTGCTGTGGGGACCAGCTGCCAGCAGGAGTTTTGCTGCTTATTCCAAGGACAGCGTGGCCATGTTCCATAAGTTTAGGTGAGGAATAAGCAGCAGGCGCATACGACTGAACTAAGGTCCTGATCCAAAATGCATGGCCTCAACAGGAGTCTTTCCATTGATTTCAGTGGCGTTGGATCAGGCCCTAAGAGACCACATTTGAAAATCTCCCTAGTCTGAGTGAAGTGCTGATCGGCTCTGAAGTGTGACTAAAACTGGCCTGGTGGAGTGCCACTGCCTCAGGGACATCGGCTCAAATGTGATCAGTTGATAAATGAGAAGACGTTTGTTCCCCCTTCCCCCACCCTGCCTAGCTGCCAGCGCTGCAGCTGCAGTCTGGGCTCAGCAAGTCTTTCTGGGGGCTTTCTGGCTTGCACACCAGCACTACTAATAAAACCCTGCAGTTAGGGAATGCTGGATTCTGCACAAGATACAGCCGTCTATAGCAGTTCATACAAAATACAATATATTTCTCTTAATTTTTCATCTGTGGTTAGGTCAACCCAGCAGAGCTAGAAGGGCGTCCTTTCCATGCACATATTGGCTAAGCAGATAACATCAGGCAGGAGGAATGTGCTGGGAATCTCTATGAGAGGAGACAAAAACATCTGTGGGCCGTGACCTGATTCAGATGGCTTTTAGCAAATCTGTCGGAGTGCACGCCTGCTTTCAAATGAGATAGGAACATGGTGGTTTGGGGCAATATTTTATTCCCGGAAAAGATTTATTTGAAGAGTAGGATGACAGAAGATCACAGGGACGGAGAATCCCTATGCTATAAGATTGTAAGTCTGTGCTTTTGTGTGGAGATCCTTAAAACAGCAAACAATACAAATAGAAGAGTAAGGCCCAAATCCCCAAAAGCAGTTAGGCACCAAACTCCCATTGATTTCAATGGGACTTAGGCACCTAAATACCTTTGTGAATCTGGCCCTACTGGTCATCTCAGTGCATGGGGGGTTAGCATGTTCCGTGCGTCTTCTAGGAAACAAGTAACTGATTGCTGCACTTCCAACACCTCGGGTGCTTTGGGTGATATCATGTTTCCTGCCAAGGTTGAAATGTCATGGTGAAGGCAATATCTTACTTGTGAGTATTTAATGAAAGAGGAACAGCCAAGGTTTAAAAACACACATTCCAAGCTCACGACGAGCGGCACACTTGCCAGACCTACATAATTAGTGACCAGGGTGATATTTTACAGTTGTAGTTCTCACTAGTTCTCTATAAGCAGATTTCCTAAAGATCTGTTCTGGAATTAACTCCTCACTCCACTGAGATGGCCCATCATGCTTTGGGCTAATGACATCATATAACCCTGCCATTCAGCACCGAAGCCTGTAGTCTGCCCAGGGAGAAAAGGCAGGTCAGCCACAGATTCCCCTGATTTCTAGCAGTCGCTGAAGTGAACCGAATGGTGGATGCCTCTCACTTGTAGGCCCATTCCCTACTGTGGTCGAAGCCAGGCTAACTGTCCCCAGGTTTGCTTGTTGTTAGCAGGGCTCTAGCACACTTCCCTGACAAGTGCAAACAAGCTAGAACTGTATTAGAAACAGATAGCTCCGTGGAGCCATAAACCTCCGTGGAGGTACATTTCTGGTATGGTTTCAACGGTAGCATGGTCCAGGCTGTAATCCACACACCTAACATCAGGGACAATGGTGGAAGTTCTCCCCATTCTTTTCCTGTGCAGAGCATCCAAACCCAGGAATCATACATGCTGGGGTTTTCAGGCTGGGGAAAGGGAGGACTATGTACCAGGGTGCCAGAATGTGCGGGGGGAAGAGGTAGCACGGGAGCAGGGCCTTGGAGGAAGAGGTGGTGTGGGGGTGGGGTCTTGGGGGAAGAGGCAATGCAAGGGCAGGGGTCTTGGCGAGAAGGGGCGGTGCAGGGGTGAGACCTCAGGGGAGCAGTGTGGGGGTGGGGCCACAGTTCAGACACCTCTGGCGCTGCCACTTTTAAGGCACTTCCGCCGCTCCTGCTATGTACTCTGGCCCAAATCCATTACAGTGGAAATTAGACACCAACATATCTTTGAGGATCTGGTCCCCTATGACTAGAGCACTTGGGGCCAGAGTTACTCACTTATGGCCAGTTACTTGCCTGACTGGAAGTACCAGGAACGGGATGGGATGATCCAGCTAGTTCAGTCATGTTATTAATTCAATGACCCGCAGGTCCAGTTCAAAACAGAAGGTTTCCCCCTTTCTCTGTGCAGGGAATGGACACTCTAAACTCTCAGCAAGTGTAGAGCAGCACAGCCTAACTAGGGAGACAAGTCCACAGCCTTGAGAAGCCTGGCTCTGGAGTGACTGCTCAGTTATTAGCGTGTGCGCCTCTCCCTACATTTTCTGCTAATTGGAAATGGGTGATAAGATTAGTGCTCAGTGCAAGTGTGACAGACTCCAGGGTCTTGTCTATTCTAGGGTAAAAGCCTTTGACCCAAGCAGTTGATTGGACTGCCTTGAGGTTGTACGGCGCATAGATGCTACAATGATGAGTGCATAATAAATGGTTAGGCAGGCAGAACAGTTCTCCCAGGCACTTTACTGGGGGCATCAGTTTGTTGCAGGGACTGGGATGAAGTCTTTAGCTCATGTAAATCAACTGAACTAGTGCAGTCTATTAAGATTTGTCCTGAGTATAGCTGACAAGCCAGGAGCAGCAAGCCAGGTCGGCCAGTCCCTCTAACTCAATTGCAATGCTGTCTCATGTTTGGAATTTTCCCAAAAGCCTGGGATCCTAGCAACACTGTTGGACCCTATGAGTTAAGAAAATCTTGATTCTCAAACGGACTGGTGTGATCACAGGTAGAAAGTATCTGTGGATGGATATGTCAAAACTGTGCTGTCAAAAACAGCATTGGTAAATGAACCCACTATGCTGTTGCCAGGACACGCGAAGCAAGACGCTAGTGCACAGAAGCAAAGGCACTTCCCCCATGAGCATGTGCATACCCAAAGGACAATGGGAAATGACTGAAGAGGATATGGGGCAATGAGCAAGAGAAAGGTTTCCTACCTTCATTGGTGTTTTCTGCATCTCTTGGGTTTATAGTTAACACTGCTTGGACTGTCTGATGCACAGGCCTACCTCTGGAGATTCTAGCTGCTTTCTGCAATGAGGTTTCCCAGTAGCACCAACTCACCAGATTAATGGCGTATCGATAAATAGTTGGGTTTTTCCCACTCAGATGTATGTGATATTTTGGGACACATTGTTACATACCAGAAGAAAATCATGGCTCATGAGTGGCTGAAAACAGTCATGTGATGCGTTAATAGGTTTCAATTGTTGACCTTCTTAGACATCAACAATCCTGAGATCCAGAACACTGTTAACCAATTGGATTTCATATGCAAATATGTGCCTCCGGATTGGCTCAGCAGTCAGTAACAGTTTTCCTTTAACTCCTACAACAGACACAAATGTGGCTCATAATTGGCTCATTAGAACACCATATTAGTGTTTTCACTACTTTTAATTTCCACTCCCCTTTGAATGATAGATTAAAGGACCTGTTACACTTAAATATATGTCCAAAAAATATATGTCCAAATATGTCTGAGAGGCGATGCCGAACATACAGTGTGTAACAACCCACACTATTAACTTCAGGTTTTGCTCAACAGCAAAAATGATTGTCCTTTGGGGATATGTTGACATTACTGAACTACATGCTAATTGGATGGAGTTCTCTGCCCTGTGTGATGCAAGAGGTCAGAGTAGGTAATCAAAATGTGTCTTCTGGCCTGAAAAATCTTTGGGAGAACTGCTGCATGGACAGGTTACATGACTTGCTGGAGGCCATACCACAAGGCAGTAGCAAAACTGGGCTAGAACCCAGGAATCCTGACATCAACTCCCATACCCTGGCTTATAGTCAATATCTCCTTCCGTCTGTCCAGTTCACTGAAATGGGTGAGTTCTTAAGAACAAAAAACAGTAGATCAAACCAGAAGTCCATCCGGTCCACTGTGTTGTCTCCAACAGTAGCTAGTAGCAGACACTTCAGAACCAGGTATAATACCCACATAACGATCTGTTATCATAAGGCTCCCATGGAAGAAGTTCCTCCTGTACACCAGGCAGGCAGTGGTTGGCTTATGGCTTGAAGCATGAGCATTAACAGCCTTCATACGTTTTGTTCCTAGACAGCATAACAGCTCATGCTGTTCTTATTTGTACAAAGGCTCAAGTCACGTCTAGCACAGCTAGTGCCCCGCTGCACCCCGTGTCTATTTTATTGGCTTCTGGACATGAGGGTGTGCTGACTGATGCAGAGGGGAGACAGATGATAGGCGGGGCTAGCCGCAAGGACAGGGAAGGGGAGCAGCAGAAGGGCTCCAGAAGCTACACTTGTGGGGGAAGAGGGGGAGGGATAGCTCAGTGATTTGAGCACTGGCCTGCTAAACCCAGGGTTGTGAGTTCAATCCTTGAGGGGACCATTTAGGGATTGGGGCAAAAATTGGGGATTGGTCCTGCTTTGAGCAGGGGGTTGGACTAGATGACCTACTAAGGTCCCTTTAAACCCTGATATTCCATGAAGGGGGGGGGACCTGATGTGGATGGGATCTCCAGAGGCAGCCCCCCAGTCAATGAACTGCAGCATCTGTGGGGGGAAGCAGGGAGAAGGGCCCAGAGAAGCCCCCCAGGTTTGTGTGTGTGGGGGGACCACAGCAACCATCTTTTCCTCATTGGTGCTTCTTGTTTGCTCATCCCAGATCACTCTGGTTGGTGGAAGGGGGTTTCCCCAGTGCAGAGCTGAGCTGGTCAGGGCAGGGGCTGGAGGACAAGCAGCCTTCATGACGCTCGGCCTTCTCATATTTGCACTTTATATGAGCTGTAAAGGACTGAAGAGCAAGCAGCAGCAGAACCTTCTGCTTCTTGGTGAGATTCCCCATGACTCTAGGGCCAGTAGTCTGTTAGAGCCAGCCCTGTAAACGCCTATGCCTTTCTTGAATTCCACTGAGCTCTCTGATGCAATATCTTCTGGCACTTCCCTCTCCCCACCCTATTGTGTATTCCTACTCTTTGGATATTAGCGCTCACTGGGAACTGCCTGGCCAGGAAGGGATGTTCCGTAATGAGTTGTGCCCCTCTCTCCTTTTATGCTTTGGGAACCTGAAGAGAGGAGCGCTGTTCCTTGCCACCATCCCCTTTCACTACACTTTTCAGCTCTATCTCTTGGTCAATATGAATGTGATACAGGTCAAGCAGGAATGACACTTACCTGGGGGTTCTTTTCTCTTGTATGAGTTGCTGCGTTTGTTTCCTTCACTCTTACCAGGAGTTGAGCACTTCCCCTTTGGTCCTTTATTTGCTCCCTTTCCCACTACCAAAAGAGCAGGTTTAAGGAGACACAACAACCCGTTCAGAGGGAATTGCCTGCAACCCCACTCTACAGCTCATCAAGAGCCAGCTGGAGTTAACTGACGCACTGGTGGATAATTAGCAGTTCTGAGGAAGTAAGAGCCCTAAAGAGCTGACTCAAGAATTGCACAGGCCCAGGAGAGCCTGCGTGGTGTAAGGGCCAATCTACACTAGGAAGTTAAGTCCAACAATAGTTGTGAGCTCTGGTCCCCTCAGACCGGTGCTTCAGACAACTAGTGCAGACAGGACAAAGCCGTATGCAGTGCCATTACCAGCGTTCTTCTCACGGACACTTTCTGCCACAGTGCCGAGAGTGGGTTTGGCTTGTTCACACAAGCAGTTACAGCTGGTTCCCACCCTAATTCTGGGGTGATAACCCGGCTGTTACCTCAGCATTATCTACGTGTGGGGTTTTCAGCAGATGATGCCCAGTGTTAGACACTGGTACAACTCCGCTGGAGGAAGCCATGGTGGGAGCCCTGGTATAGATGAGGCTTCCTCAGTGACCAGTGTCTAACACCCTATCATCTGGGGGACCCAGAGCAGGCCTGAATGTCAGTGTGAGACACGGGGATGGCTCAGGTCTATTGCTTAGAAAAATGAGTGGAAAAACTCCAGTTCATTGGTCACTGTATGGGATTATCGATGGAGAGATTGCAGTAGACTGTATTACCATCACAATCTCTGATTAGCTGGCAACTACCTTTTATAATATCTACAGAAGACGTTCATGTGCTCTCTGCATTCTTGTGCCGCCGTCAATCCTTCTGAGCCCACAATCTCATGGTGGGTGAGCATGGGCGGTGGGTGGAGCCCCTCTTCAGGGAGGCTAGCCCCCAGTTCCGCCCCTTCCACCTATGGCTCCCCCCATGGCCAGAGCCCCAAGACCCCCTGACTCCCCCTCATGGCTGGAGCCACGAGCCCCCCCACACACCCAAAGGAGCCACAAGAGCCCCTCCCCTCGCCCGGAGGAGCCCCGGATGAACTCCTCTCCCCAGACCCCAAGCAGTCCTGGGGAAAAGCGTCTCACTCTCCTCCTGAAGAAGCTTTAGATATGCCCCATGCAGGTTCTGGGGCAGCTGAGGAGGCAGTATGCGTTACTCAGCTTCCTGGGTTCACGAGTAATCTCTCTGGAATCCAGGGAGATTACTGACAAACGTGGGAAGCTGAGTAGCAAATACCACCGCCTCAGCTGCCCCGGAAACTGTATGGGGCATAATAAAGCAAAAACATCCCCCACCAAACCCCTTAACCAGGGGTCCGTCAGCTTGAATTAAAGTATTATAGCTGCCGCCCATGCATGTGAGATCTCCAGACAGCCTTCGTGGAACCTATCAGCAAATCTCTTCTCCGCTGTATCCCATTGCTGATCAGAAAGGATAGCAAGTGCTTCAGTAGACTCCAAAGAGTTGCTCACATGGGGTGTATCTAAGAAACATGGTTACGTCTCTTCCTTAGCAAACCAGCACACATAAAACAATCTATGTCCAGAAGTTTGGTTTATTCTTGACATCTGAAAACAAAATCTTTCATTTACAGTCTACTGCAAATTAAAGGCACTTTGGCCAAAGCGAACACAGATTGTGTTTAATATAAAGAAGGTGAAATGTTTATGTTAGGATGATCTTCCAGGAACTGCTGGAGGAAGCCGTCTAAATAAAAGACAAAAAAAGAACCCCAAATTCATTTGATTGTAGGGGGGGAGAGGAAGGATTTTTAAAAAGGTTAAAATACATTAACATGGCACATGCACAAACCTGCCAGAAGAAAGCTGGTTAAGATAAAAAGTCCACAATATGCACTGTGAGGGGGAAAGCCAGACTAAGAACTGCGATGCTAGCATTAGCCCGAATTCTCAACCCAGCCTCCCCATCTATCAGCAGTATTTCTTAACTACCCTACGGCCCCATGGAACTAGGCGAGTCCAGTTCTAAGTATGGAGATTGCTGCTTTGAGGTTTTCCGATTTTCTTGCGGTAAATAACATTCGCAGGAGGGGCTTCACTCCAGCCAGCCTTGGAATTGGGCCCTTTGCAGAGATGCAGTGCTAGCCCTGCTGTCAGAGAGGTCAAGAACACAGTCCATTTCATCTCAGCATAAAAGGCAGTTTTCAATGGGAGAAGCTTCAATAACATCTTGTGGGATTCTGACGGAACTAGATATGGTAAAACCACATGGGTTACCACCCTGAACACTAACTTAGACCATAAGAATGGCCACACAGGATCAGAACAAAGGTCCATCTAGCTCAGTATCCTGTCTTCCAACAGTGGCCAATGCCAGGTGCCCCAGAGGGAATGAACAGAACAGGTAATTATCAAGTGATCCATCCCCTGTCGCCCATTCCCAGCTTCTGACAAACAGAGGCTAGGGACACCATCCCTGCCCATCCTGGCTAATAGCCATTGATGGATCTATCCTCCATGAATTTATCTAGTTCTTTTTTGAACCCTGTTATAGTCTTGGCCTTCACAACATCCTCTGGCAAAGAATTCCACAGGTTGACTGTGAGTTGTATGAAGAAATACTTCCTTTTGTTTGTTTTAAACCTGCTCTCTATTAATTTCATTTGATGACTCCTAGTTCTTGTTTTATGAGGAGTAAATAACATTTCCTTGTTTACTTTCTCCACACTAGTCATAATTTTATAGACCTCTATCATATCCCCCCCTTAGTCGTCTCTTTTCCAAGCTGAAAAGTCCCAGTCTTATTAATCTGTCCTCATATGGCAGCTGTTCCATATCCCTAATCATTTTTGTTGCCCTTTTTTGAACCTTTCCCAATTCCAATATATCCTTTTTGAGATGGGGCAACCACATCTGCACGCAGTATTCAAGATGTGGGCATACCATGGATTTATATAGAGCCAATATGATATTTTCTGTTTTATTATCTATCCCTTTCTTAATAATTCCCAACATTCTGTTAGCTTTTTTGACTGCCACTGCACATTGAGTGGATGCTTTCAGAGAACTATCCACAGTGACGCCAAGATCTTTCTTGAGTGGTAACAGCTAATGTAGATCCCATCCTTTTATATGTATAGTTGGGATTATGTTTTCCAATGTGCATTACTTTGCATTCTGACGTGTACTATATGTGGGATGGGGTGTCCCTAAAAAAGCCACTCAAAGCTCTTTGGGTCGCAGCTGTGCATTCAGAGGAATCTCTGATAAATTGGAATGGGACTATAATGATGATGATTGTTCTCCTTCGATCACAGGAAAGCCCCTGAAATGGGGGAAGGCGAACGTTGGGTGAAGGAAGTATTATTAAACTACTGCCAAAGCTGATCAGAAATTATCAGCAATGTGCTGGATCTCTGCATGGCTTGCAGCCCGCTGGGGAGATGAGTTGTGCATCATGAGGAGAAGCTTGCAGTGCTTTCTGCATGTGCTGAAGTGAAGTCCCTGGGATCTGTAGTGTATTAAAGGTAGACAGGGCATATGGGGAGACAAGTTTCTATTGAGATGTTTGTGTGAATACAAAGACTGCTCCAGTCACAGCCATTAAGGCCACTCAAGAAATATCCACAAGGGTTACAGCAAAACTGCTGTAAATTCGGATAGGTATTTTTAATCTTCACTGCTGCTGCAATCATCCCACTTTTGGTTTCTCCAGCACCCATCAAAGTTCAGCTTCTGGGTGATGCCTCCAACTGAGCCAGTGATTCAGTACCTGAGCTCCTGATCTAAGGAGCTGTCATGCTTTTACTGTTTGTTTTGTTGTTGAAACCATTTCTTCTCTCAGCACTGAGTAGTTGGACGTTACTAACTTGGAGGGGAAACCTAGATATGCTCTGACGCATCTGAACATACAGACTCACTCCTTCAGGGTGCAATTCCCCCTGGGGCACAGAGCCAGCGGATGCACTATTTCAGTCCTACGCAAGCCCGTGAGCACTCGTGCTGTCTTGCAGCTCAGCGATGAATTTCACTTGGAATGTCTAATTTTAGTGTCAGTTATTAAGCAAATGTGCCAGTGCTGCTTGAAAGTCATTCACCAAGTTTCTAGCAGCACAACCCTGCTGTGATCTTATTCCCCCAGAACTATGGCAGACTCAGTTAATACTGGAATCTCCCTTTGGATTGCTCTTCTCCCATCTCCCCTTTCAAGGAGCAGCATATCTGGAGCTTCCACCTACTGATCAAAACTCCGACACTCACCACCTTGGTAAATCCCCACCAGTAATGCCAGAAGGTGAGCTCTTCAAAAGAAGACAAAACAGACTGAAGGAATGTAGCATGATCATGTTGAAAGATGGTGAGGTTCTCGACCACATCCAGTAAGTAACAAACACCCAGCCAGTGTTTACCTTTATTTCAGGTTCAGAAATGCAGTGCAACATTTTTACAGCAGGTGTATGAGACCTTCAGTAATGACTGGGGATTCAGAGATCCAGAGATCCAGTCACAGTGTGCAAAAGTCCATGCCAGTAATCATTTACATACCGCAAAACCAATGACAGGTGTTGTGGCTCATATTAACAAGGCCATTAACATACAGAGCAACATTCAGAGAGAAACTGAGCACTTGCTCCTCACAAAACGACGCCACTGTGTACATCATTCTGGAAAAGTAGAGAGGGATAAAACACAAACCGGGAACAAAACAAACAGCCGGCAACATGGAACAAATCACATATCAAGCAAGTGCGCTGGACTGTCTGGACAGGAGAAGCCATCTGTATCCACTCGCCTGGAGACAAAGCAAGAGGAAAGACAGGCAGAGTGATATTCATTTACAAAAAGAAGCTGTTCTACTGTATTACATGCAGAGTACGGCATGGGGGAATCAAAGACAAAAGCAGGACATGAGCCTCATGTAAAACCAACGCAGAGGGTGAAACACCTCACCAATACCATCAGTGCAAAACAGGTCTGCATTCAATTGAGTGGTCTTCAGTTCTTAAGACAAATAGATCTATCTAATAATCTTTCTGTACTGTATGCACATAGTTTTAAACAGAGGCTTGCAATATAGAGTATAATATTTTCTATGTTCTAGTATAACACAAGATGGCATTGTACAAACCACACGTCTCTCTTAATATAATAGAAGTCTCTTTTATAAGAGGCTTATTCAGAAAGTGCAATAAGACAGGCAATGAAGTAAATACATATTTACTATAGCTAAGCCTTCCTTTTCATTTCACAGACACTCCTTGCCTTAGGAAGGTGTAGTAGGATCCCTCAGGGTTACAGACTGACAGAAGCAGGCACATTATACCTCCTCAGCTCAACCATGACTATGCAAGGCACAATACACTATCCATGCTGAGAGCTAGGCTTCGCCTAAACAAAATAATGGATGAAGCCAAACTAGAAGTGGTCATCCAACCACATGGACACTGCTCAATAAGGAATGGAATGGAGATCACTGACGGGAGAAGTCCCTGATCCATCTCTCCACACACACAGCCAGACAAACTCCCCCCAGCCCTTCATTCCTTTTAAGTTAACTGCAAGAAGAGAATCATCCTCTACAGTCAGTCTTCTGAGTTCTTCTAGAGCCAGTCTAATGAAGGGAGAACAGTCCCTGGCTGTGTGTCTGGGATATGGGATCTCAGGCTTAGCATGCCATTGTAGAGGTGCCTTCAGTCTGTGGAGGGAAAGGCTACCTTTCTCAGACAGCCACTCCCCTCACTGGAAGATCTAGGCAGAAGTACTGGCGAGCTGCCCAGCTGTCCTTCCAGTGCGGAGTGAGCTGTTGCCAGGGTTGTTTCTGGTAAGAACACGGTGGGGGTCAGGGAGAGGGAGAACTAAACTGAATCAGGGTGAGTAGGAATGAAGAGTCCAGTTCCACAGATTGCCATGCTGACAAACATGAACTATGATTATAAGATGAATCTGTATCAGATGGCAGTAGACTTTTTTGGTAAATTATTTAGAATTGCTTTTTCTTGAGAAACGTAGTTTACTCTGAAAAATGCATAACTATCAACTTAAAGTAAAATTATCAGAGTATGTGGATTTGCACTTGAGGCTGATTAATGCACACATATATAAATGCTGTGCTTCCTTCCAGAAGAGTTTTTTATTGTTTATATTTTGAGATTACTGATGAAAGAATGCTCTTTATTTTGGTTCAGATTTAAGGTTGCTGAACTGTGATGAAATATGCATTTCTTTGTAGCCATTTACTTCAGTGCAAACTGTGTGTTAGATTCTATCCCATTCCGATTTCTTTATACCCACTTTGCACTGAAGTAAATGGCTGCAAAAATGCAGGGCAATTGAGAATTAGGCCCCATATGTTATGCGCCTGATTCTGATCTGGGTTATGCAGAATTTACTCTGCTGTAACTCCAGTGACTTCAGTGGAGTTACTCTAGATTTACAACAGCGTACATGAACTCAGAATCAGGCAATGTGTGGGCAGTTTAGGATTTATCCACAACAAAAATTATTAATAACTTGGCTTAACTTCAGTCTATTTTCTTTAAAATGTAGCTGTCTCAAGCAGATTTAACTAAACACTCTCTCCTGTGCTTTTTGAAAAAAAATTGCAATTTTCTTTTTGCCAAATCAGTTTCCAAAGTCAAAGCTAAAAGGGTGCTAAAATAGGGCTCTATAATAGAAGTTGGTTGCAAATTAAAACCTGGAGATAATAAACACAGAAGTTTTGCCTGTACAGCATACACCTACTGGTATAGTGCCATATAAATACCTATAATAAATAACGTTACATATTAAATTACAGAATACTTGAAGAGTGGAGAACATAGAAACATCGTTGAAATGTAATCTTTTACTTTCCTGTAATTCAAAACAGCACAACTGAATTTAGAAGGTGCATTTTTTTAACGTTAACGATGATTTTATAAGTTTGTTCAGTATTTTAGCATGTTCTTCAAATTAACATTGGCCATTTTAGCAACTCACCAAGATCACCAACGTGCCAAAGTCCATCTTTGCAGTGCTTAAAACACTGACCTCTAGACTCTACAGGTGCATGTTCTGAGTATAAGGTTGACAGGAAATTAAACTAATATACAAATCACGCTGCTTTCCCAAGTTAAACTCTCTTATGTAGCAGAAACAGTATTTGCTTCAGTGGTGGACATGGCTATTATTTAATCAGTAGTCTGGGAATATTTAACAGGCAAAATTCCCACTGCTTGTGGTTCTGACCGGATCCCTTCCAACCACTGAGACACTGTGTATTGTAGCACCACATACAGCTTCAATACATGAATTTATTAGATTGATTCATTATAGTGATGGCCTTCATAACCAACTGCCTTCCCTTAGGAACTGTAACTATAACAACATAACAAATACTTTCTGAAGACATCAGGCCAAATTAGTTTAATTCTGTTCACTTCATTTGTTCTACACTAGGGAGGAAAATTTCCTGATGTATTTAAAATGGCAAGTTAACTAGTTAAGATAAAGCTTTTTGTAAATAACAACAAACAATAGGACCCTTGAAAATGAACAGTTGTTAAAATAACACATCTCCAGGATATATAGCTGATCACTTCTCACTTGTTTTAGTTGGATAAAGGGACTATCGTACCAAGCCACAGGGGATTTCAATGAATGAAAATGCAAAATCTTTACACAGTGTAACTTTGTCTCAGGGTTTTAATAATGGTTGAAAAGAGATATCATCTTCAACCAAAATCCTCAATCCAAACAGCACTCACTACTGAGAAAGCTCAGATCCAAATTCAGATCTGAACTCTGTGACTTGGGTCAAAATATCATTCAATAGTGGGTAAGGAATTGGTGGCTCAGTTACAGACATTCACATATCCAATCTGTTCCAGTTTCTCACACTGAAATGCCAAATATACCACCCACTTAGTCCAGACTCTGACACCCTTACTCATGGTGTGTTATGTTTACACTCATGCTCCCATCAAGTTCGGTGGGAATGCTCATGTGAGGAAATACTACCCAGTGTGAGCAAGGGGGTCAGAATCTGGCTCTTACCAGTTACTGAAAGAGAAGACTGACTCCCCCTTGGCCTGCAAAAAGGGACACAAAGAGCAGAGCTCATCACACCATATATGGCCTTATTTTCCTTAGCAACGTTCTTCATAAACTAAAGACTTCTGATGCTGAGAAATTATAGTGAAAGTAACCATCCAGCAGGCTTGTGAAAGAGACATGAGGACATGTGTAATTATGGGGCGTGCAGGAGCTTTTAATTACAGACAACATTGTTTCTCTCAGTCCAGTTGGCATTTAAGGAAGGAAATGTGTATAACTATAATCCCAAATTATAGAAAGCCTTTCTTTAAACAATTTGACGCAGAAACCTGGAAGCTACTTATAAAAACAAGATGTCCCTTTGAAATGGGAAAGAGGCAAACTCTAAGCACTTGGTCAACACAAACACACAGTACAGCAAGCCCCCGTTTGATTGTATAGAACTGGGAACACTCAAGTGCCTGCATTAATATAGATGTCAATACACTAGCTAAGAAATCAGCTGTTTGCAAGAGGGAAAGTCAAGGCATCACAGACCTTCCCATGACATTTCAGACCTCATAAGCAATACAGAATGGACAGAGTATATTAGTAAAATCGGTTACTTGCCTACAGATGTCCATACATGCGACTATACATTGGTTATTGCAACAGTTATCAAGCGAGTTGCTTCCATACATTTGGTTAGCAATTAATGACATGCCAGACACTTCACTTAATCTAACAGGGACGAGTCTAATGGACGAATTACAGTGGGTCGAGTGGGTGAAGGGGGTGGTCTTCGGCTAGAGAGAGAGAGAGAGAGAGAGAGGAAACAAGCAGAAACACTGAATATGAATCTGTAAACTTTTCACTGCTGCAAAACTTTGCTATTGCTGCATTACCATGCACATGCAGCTATATGTCGCATTTCTACTTCCAATTACAATGGAACAGGACAGCCCATAAGCATTTGCAATAGGTAAGAAGGTAAAATGTTCACTGAATAGCTCCATGTGCAGTACAGATACTCCCTCTGGAATGGCCAACAATTTGTTCTCTATTTACAAGGTTCAGAGGTCGATTGGTCAGATATCCCTCCCAGCTTAGAAAGGCACAGAATAGAATTAGAGCCAAGTTTTCAAAAGTGGCTGTGGATTGCGATGCCCAATTTGAGGCATCTTAGGCCTGATTTTCAGAAGGTGTTGTGCGCCCGAAGCTCCCATTTGCTTCAATTAGAGCTTAGAAGCAACTTTTGAAAATACTGGCTTTTGCAACTAACACTGGGATCATTAGCTTGTTAGCGCCCAGTTCTCCTGCAGCAACGTGGCAAGAATGGTGAGCTGGGAAAAGACTACTGAGTGGGGTCAATGCCACAGGGCCCAGTGAGGCCAAGACCTGTTCGCTTCTTGACTTAAGAAGTTGTGGTGGGAATCATAAATACAAGATGGTGTGTGAACGCAGATACATATCAATCTGGAGCTCAAGTATAGCTCAGTCCTTCACTCCAGGGGACTTTTTCTTCTTTTACTGCTATTGTGCTTAACTTTAATCACATTTAACCCCACTGAAGTGAATAAGATACTCCCATGGAGTAACTGAAGCATGTGCGTAGGTCTACATGTTCATGACTGACCTTATGAAATGAATGATTCTGCTTCCAAGGCATTTCATGCCACAGGCATTTCCCCTAGTGGCTAGTGGCTAGCTCACTCATAGGTCTAGTTCCAATCCAGGATTAAGTTTCTCTTACTTGAACTCAATGGGAGCACTTGTATAAAGAGTTTGTGCCGATCTGGGAGTCATTTGGAGCTGGCTGCAGAGTTCAAAGATTCCCTCTGCTCTTCTCCTAGGGGTTTCTGAAGATTTTGTTCCTTCTTGTGGAATGGGGTGGGCCAAGCTATTACACACTCAGGGCCACATGAGAGGGAATGAATCTAGTGAATAAAGTGGAAGGACAAAATCAGTCAGTTGCTTTGCATTCTCCAGCAAAAGAATTTGATTGGCTGAGAATGTCACTAAAACTAAGACAGGTCGGCATGTGATGCGTGCGAATGCCTAGACAGAGCATCTCCATTCCAAGCTTTACCATGCCAGGGCGCAGTTCCTTGGAACCGTTAGTGGTGTCCGTGTTTGTGTGGATGGGACAACATGGCTGTAGAGCAATAACGGGATCATAGTACAAAAATGCGGCTGTAAGATGATTCCCTAGGATGGGTCTATTTGTATTGTTCAACAGTCCAAACAAAAAACAATTGGCAAATGGACCCCCACCCCACCCCCCCGCCCACTTGCCAAGCCAGACAGCCAGACACTGGCACAGTTCGGCTTGCAGATAGCTCCTCTTATTTCCCTGCTGCCACCCCCAGCTCTCTTCTAGTTTTGTTTACACATGTTCTGATTATTCGGCACAGCCAATCAGCTTCCTTTGCTTGTTGCTTAGCTCTCTCCAGCACGGTTTTTATGCTGCATTTTATTACACTACATTCTGCCCCTTCCCCAACTCTTAAAACATGGTTTTGCTCCCCATTTTATTAAGCAGGAAATGTCAATTCTTCCTTTATTTTTTAATTCAACCCAGGCCACCACGTCTGCATATAGGCTGGGCAGAATACGATTTGTTTTTGCAGTTTCAATGATCAATATTGGTTTTTATTTTTTCTGATTTTTATTTTACAGTTGTGGAAAATTCCATGGGTTGGGGTAGGGCAGTTGTTGAAATTGACATGGGATGGGGCAGGGCAGTGCTGACAGCTGGCCTGTAGGGGGCTCCCAGCACCATGGCCGAGGGGCTCAAGACACCAGGGAGCAAGGTGTGGGGCGGGCTGCAGTCCTGCCCTGGTGCAGCAGAGATCCCCAGCCAGGACTGCAAGGTGAAGGATGAGCCCCTGGCTGCAGGGTGCTGCTGAATAGTTCCAGCTCAGGGACAGCACCCACTCCTCACTGGTGAGTGAATGAATGGGGACGTGTCAGCAGGCTGCAGATGTGAGGTGCAGGAATGGCTGGAGTCTTGGAGGGACAGAGCAGAGACCCTCAGACAGGGTCCACAGTGTGCCCTGGTTGCCAAGAAGGCTAATGGCATATTGGGCTGTATTAGCAGGAGCATTGCCAGCAGACTGAGGGACGTGATTATTCCCCTCTATTCGGCACTGGCGAGCCCACATCTGGAGTATTGCGTCCAGTTTTGGGCCCCCCACTACAGAAAGGATGTGGACCGATTGGAGAGAGTCCAGCGGAGGGCAATGAAAATGATTAGGGGGTTAGGGCTCATGACTTATGAGGAGAGGCTGAGGGAACTGGGGTTATTTAGTCTGGAGAAGAAAAGGATGAGGGGGGATTTGATAGCAGCCTTCAACTACCTGAAGGAGGGGTGTGACATTACACTTTATATGATTTTATGAAAATATGCTAATGAGTGTGAATATAATGTAACTGGAATATGCTTCATGCAAAAGGTCTCTTGTAAGGTATCATTCCAAAGCTTATAATATACTGAGTGTGGTCATCTTATTTGTATAAATGTATCACTCTTGTATCTGAAACTAGAAATATGAAATATAACTCAGAGGTCCTATTGTAGTTATGCAAAGTGTGGGCCATTAATGGTGGTTTGGAATCTTGATGGTTCCCATCAACCAGGACAATTGACTGTGGATGGCTCTGTTTGCTTGCAGACCTTCCTGTGAGTCAGGCTGGGAGGAATGAGGGCTTGAAGTCTTACAGTGACATGTGATCATGTCACCTGGTACTGAAATCCATCTTTATTCTGGTGCTTTTCCATTTAGAAGGAGGGGTGGGAACCCAGAGAGGGACAAAGGATTCCCGCCTTATGCAAAAGCTATATAAGGAGGTGGAACAGAACAAAGGGGGGGGGCAGTCATGAGAAATCCCTTAGCTACCACCTGAGCTGGAACAAGGGCTGTATCGGGGAAAGAATTGTGCCCAGACTAGGAAGGCGTCCAGTCTGTGATAGAAGCTTAATTAAACATCTCTGAGGGTGAGATTTTATCTGTATTCAGTATTAGTCTTTCTGTATTAGGCATAGACTTGCATGTTTTATTTTATTTTGCTTGGTAATTCACTTTGTTCTATCTGTTACTACTTGGAAGCACTTAAATTCTACTTTTTGTATTTAATAAAATCACCTTTTACTTATTAATTAACCCAGCGTATATAGTAAAATGGGGGTGGGGGGAGAAACAGCTGTGCATATCTCTCTATCAGTGTTATAGGGGGTGAACAATTTATGAGTTTACCCTGAATGAGCTTTATACAGGGTAAAAAGGATTTATTTGGGGTTTGGACCCCATTGGGAGTTGGGTATCTGAGTGTTGGAGACAGGAACACTTCTTACGCTGCTTTCAGTTAAGCCTGCAGTTTGTGGAACATGGTTCAGACCTGGGTCTGTGTTTGCAGCAGGCAAGTGTGTCTGGCTCAAACCGGGCAAGTTTCTGGAGTCGCAAGCTGGCAGGGAAAACGGGTTAGAAGTAGTCTTGGCACATCAGTTGGCAGGTCCCAAGGGGTTTCTGTGATCCAACCTGTCACAGGGGGTTCCAAAGAGGATGGAGTTCGGCTGTTCTCAGTGGTGGCAGATGACAGAACAAGAAGCATTGGTCTCAAGTTGCAGTGGGGGACGTCTTGGTTGGATATTAGGACAAACTATTTCACTAGGAGGGTGGTGAAGCACTGGATTGGGTTACCTAGGGAGGTGGTGGAATCTCCATCCTTAGAGGTTTTTAAGGCCCGGCTTGTCAAAGCCCTGGCTGGGATGATTTAGTTGGGGTTGGTCCTGCTTTGAGCGGGAGTTGGACTAGACGACCTCCTGAGGTCTCTTCCAACCCTAGTCTTCTATGATTCTATGACAGGGCCATGAAGAGGACAAGACCCTGGCCATAGGGAAGGCCACCCTTGTAGCTGAATAGCTCCTGCTCAGGGACGGAGCCATTCAGCAGCATGGTGGCTTACCCACGGCCAGGGGCTCGTCCTCCTCTTCCTCATTGCAGTTCTGGCTGGGGGGCTCTGCTCTCATGGGATCCCAGCCTTCCCCGTACCTTGCGCCTGCAGGGATTGGGGGTCACTGGTCTCATGGACGTGCAAGGAGCCCTCTGAAGCCAGGCTGTCAGGGGAGTGATCTCTGCAGGCATAAAGTGTGGGGAAGGCTGCAGTCCTGGTGGGGCAGAGCAGAGACCTCCAGCCAGGACTGTGAGGAGGATCCCAAACCAGCAGCTGCCGTGGAGGCCACCCCGCTGCTGAATGGCTCTGTCACCAGGAAGGTGTCATTTGGCAGCGAGGTGGCCTCCCCCTGCAGCCTGGCACTCATCACCCTCCTTTCAGCCCCCAGTGAGGGTCTCTGCTCTGCCCCGCCAGGACCCCAGCCTTCCTTACACGATATCGATATAAGTCGAACCCTGCCAAGCCTGTCTGTATAGCTGCTCTGAGAGAGGGCTGGAGTGCGGTGTGAGCACAAGAACTCCTGAGTTCTAAATCCACTGCTAGCAGTGATGCCATTAACCCCCAGTGAGCAAGTCACACAACCTCTCGGACTGCTTTCCTACCTCACAGGGGGGAACTTATGGGATAAATGGGCCTGATTCTGCTTCTGCTGAACCCAATGTGAGTTTTGCCAATGACCTCACTGGAAGCTGGCCTACTGGCACTAAAAAGTGCTTTGAAGATAAAAAGCATGAGTGTTAGTATTCTTTGAATGGGGACTCAATGTATGAAGCACGTTTATGCTTGAAAAGGTTTGTTTTGCTTTAAGCGTAACTCGTATTTCAATACACTGCCCTGTGGAGAAATGAGAATCTTAATCCCTAACGCACAATACAAACGGGGCAGACTCCAACGGATATCCTAGTGGAAATCAACAAGCTAAAATAAAATCCCTAAACAGCAATTTCTTCATGGTGTATTTTTCTAAGAAAAGAATGCTACTCGGCTACCTTCACTGTTGGTTTATTAGCTCAGATTGCAAAATTTGTAGTTTTGTAAAGAACCACTTGTAAGGCTCTGCATTTGTGCTGGATTACATTAAACTATTCCTTTGTCGAAGTACATCATGTTGCGTTGCTTAGCGCTTACTGAAAACACCAACTAATGTGGGTACAATTTACAAACAAGAGAGAATTCATACAGCGTCTTCACATTAAATGTGAAAGATAAGACCAGCAATGTATCTCAGCACAAACTTGAATGAAACAGCACATTGAATTCAAATATCGTACTGCCAAATTCTTGTGTTCAGATTTACATTTAGACTAGATTGGTCAGAAACTAGATGGCACAGTAAGACAGAGGCCTGGGTTTCAATTTGGTTTTGGTCTCAGTGAAACTAGTTTGGTTGTCTTGTTCTACACTCCGTTTATATACACTAAAGCACTACACAGCCTTATTCCTTCCACAACTGTCCTACCATGCAGTGCTCCCTCTTAGCGAAGTCCCTCTGGTTCCACAAGCCACTGAACATAACAGTTATGCTAGGCAACTCCTAGTCTAGCAGCCTCCCAGAGGCAGGTACCTAAATGTTGGGATCTGTAGCTTTTGATCCTGATGCCAGCTTGCACTACAGAGAGAGGACCAGATGCTCATCTGGTGTAAACTGCCCTAGGTTCATTGACTGTGGTGGAGCTACAAAGATTTACCAGTTGAAGAGGCAGGGAGCGAAAAGGGCAGGCCTGGAAGCTGCCGATCACTAGGCTTGCAAGGATAAGGGTTTTAATCAGGAAATGTTGGTAAATTTTGATTTCCCCAGACACACACAAACCAAAGAAAAATTATTTCCCTTAATAATAACAGAAATTTACAGATGGGCAAAGTAAGGAAAATGGTGCTTGAGAACTTTAGAGTTTGAGTTAAGAACATTTACTTTGTACATGTCGACATGGGGATGCTGACGCGGAATCTCAGCACCTACTGTCAGTCACCTCTGACCCCGCACATAATTTCCCACAACTGTGAAAATTTACATAGATAAAAATGCTTAAAAATAAAGATCAATATAACCCATCAACATGATAAAAAATAAAAATCTAATTCTGCTAAGCCTACTTATCACTCACCCAGATTTCCTTGGCCGGGGGCATAGGGAGTGTAGGTCCACTTTTTGGCTTTCAGTAGTTGGCCTTCTTAGTTTGAAGGAATCTGGACTGCTAGCATAGGAGGACAGGCCTGCAACACAGGCCTGCTTTCCTCTTCCCTCACTTTAGGCCTGGAGCTTACAATGGAAGGAATTTCAGCAACGGTTACACCGGTGTAATGGAGCAGAGAGCCAGGTCCTGGATTATTCCTGGTAAATACAGCTGACTGAGCCCATAGGATCATTTTTCTTAGGGCCACCTCCTTATGTCAGTTGGGCTAAATCAGCTGAAAAATAAAGTTCTGAGGAAACAATGGGTTTCAGCCTGTAAAAATCCCTGGTTTTTAGTGTGAAGTGTGAGCAAAGGTTACTCAAACGTTCTCTTAAAACTACAGTGATCTATAGACTACAACCAGCAGCAGGGGGAGCTGTAATCTTCTGAACTCATTCGGATCAAAAGAAAATGAGAGAAAAACAAACCCAAACGATCTGTGTGCTGCGCTAGCTGCCATGTCAATGAGTAAATATGTGACTAAGCCCAATTAAATGTTTAGTCTGAAGCCAAGAGATGATATTGGTAGAGACAGCAGAGCCCACAGTTTTTCTGCTTCCATCAGACTCTCTCATATTCTGGGACTGGATTCACTGACTTAGCTGTTCACAGGGTGCAAAAGGTTGATTTCTGGACAGATTCAGAATCAGACAGTCCTTTTAGATAAAAATGTCATTTCTACAGTGATTCCTATTTAGCCGTTGCCTCAAATCTTTTCACTGAAGTTTCAACTTTTGGGGCAGACCCCCAGAAACTAGTCCCCTTTAGCTAATTGCCTGCTGGGTCCATTTTTTGAAAGGGAAATGCTGTGTTTGTAAAAGTCAGTGCTAAAGGAGCAGGGGATCATACGTTTCTAGGGTTGAGTAAACGAGTCTGCAGAAAGAATCAGGACTTCTAACTAGCATACGTTAAGCAGAACATAAAGAATTTACCAATGAAATCCTATTTAATAACTCCCTGATGTTTCTGGAGTGACTCCTCCTTTGAAGAGTTCAGTGAGGTTTTATACGAGGGATAACTTCTACTTCCACCCAAAAATTAAAAAATAAAAAAGGTTTATTTTATTTTTAACCTAAAGAGCACACTCCATTTTTTTCAGTTTTAAGAGAGCTCCGAATAGCTTTAGCTAGACAAATGTAGAGCAAAAGTCACTAAATAAAGCAAGTCTAGACTTAAAACTCGATCAGAACCATATGGGAACTCTTCAAGCATCTGCATTTTCAGAACTGCTATCATTCTAAGACATAGTCCACAAAATATGCTTTTAGTGAAGCATAGCTGTAATTACAGTGGGAGGCCCTGCTTTAAGATCATCGCTGGACTGAGAAGAAAAGCCAGCATAGTTCTAAATAAAAGGCTTTCATTTCCACTTACATCCACGTCTGTCCATGACCATCATAGAGCACTTACGAAAGTGGATGCATTTTACAATACATTCCTATTGGTCTGGAGGTGTAAACAGCTTTTTATTTATTTTTTTCTATAAAATTGGCAAGTGTTCATTCTATTCCTGGCCTCTTGGGCTCAGACTACACTGTGATTGGAAACCATGTTCGCACCTTTTTAGAAAGAAAATATATTGAAACAGTTCTTCAGCCAGGTTTCACTGTTAATGTGGATTCAAGTCTCTTTGTGGACCAGGCTTATTTTAGACTGTAAAGTGGAAAGAGGTTAGACAGATGGTTTTTTTCTTTAGGTGGGGAACAAAAGTCACTTCTTCTATAAGTCATTATATCCAATCTGTTAGGGGGACCTGAAACTCATTTTCTCAGGCTTGTCCTAATTGAGAGACAGTCCTAGCATCCTGGCCTGTTTTACCGAAAAGAGGATTTTCTCCCTGTTTAATAAAACCCCGGGATGTCTCCACAGCCAGAGATTCCTCTCCTGTTTTCCCAGTTCACACACCAGCATCTCCACTTCTCAGATGCTCCTTCCTGGCCCCTGCCAAAGCTGCGGAAAGGAACAACAGCAACAGTGGTGATTCTGGGCCTTCAGTTCAGGAGCAAGAGGAACTTTGGAGGGAGGAGGTCATCAGGGAAGAGAGAAGAGACTTGGGACTGGGGGAAAAGAATACAAGACACCAGAAAAGATGGAAAGAGGATGATGAAGGATGATGCAGATGAAAGGAGCAAGGAATAGGGCAGGACTTGAAGCCCAGGGGCAGAAGAAAAACAAGAAAAGGAGAGCAGAGACAATAGAGGGAGTGAAAATCACCACAAAATGATGGGGGAAGGAGAATGTAATGGGCACACAGATGGATAAACACATTTAGGGCTAGTTGGTCCCTAGTCCCCACAACCGCCGACTCCGTGGGTGCTCCAGGGCTGGAGCACCCACAGGGAAAAATTGGTGGGTTCCACCGGCAGTTCCCCGCCAGCCCCCCCCCCCTGCGCCCAGCTAACCTCCGCCTGGGAGGGAGGGAGGGGGGAGAAGCAGCCGAACACCCACCGGCAGCTCCCTGCCAGCCCCCCTCCCCCTGCGCCCAGCTAACCTCCGCCTCCCGAGGTGCCGTGGCAGCCAAGCCGCTTTTCCTGGACTCACAGGCTTGCCGCGCTCTCCAGCTGATCGGCGGCAATCCTGGGAGGGGGGGGGAAGCGCAGCGGCAGTGCCTCAGGAGAGGGGTATGGGGAGGAGGCGGAGGGCCCGGCTCTGCCTCCTCCCCATACCCCTTCCCCCGAGGCACTGCCGCTGCGCTTCCCCCCACTTCCCTCCCAGGCTTGCCACCGCTTATCAGCTGGAGAGCGCGGCAAGCCTGAGAGTCCAGGAAAAGCAGCTTGGCTGCCGCGGCACCTCGGGAGGCGGAGGTTAGCTGGGCGCAGGGGGAGGGGGGCTGGCAGGGAGCTGCTGGTGGGTGTTCGGCTGCTTCTCCCCCCTCCCTCCCAGGCTTGCAAGCCTGGGAGGGGGGGGTGAAATGCAGCGCGCCTGGGGGAGGAGGCGGGGATTTGGGGAAGGGGTGGAATGGGGGCGGGGCCGGGGGCGCGATCACCCACCGGCGCCGACTTTAGTCCCAATAGGATCACCCAAGGCAGTAAGGATTCCCCACTGCACTGCACAGCCATGTGAGGCTGGTTTGGCTGGAGCCAGGCGTGTGCTGCATGGATTGAGCATGTGAGTACAGAGAGGGCTAATGAGATCTTTTGAACCTCTGCTGCAAGGAATCAATGCAATTCCCAATTCTCACTCCTAGCTCTCTCCCCACTACAGCCACTAATATGATCATCAATGCCGTAGTTAATGCTGACATAGTGTTTAAAGCCAGAAGGGACCATCAGATCATCTGGTCCGACCTCCTGCATAACACAGACCATTACATTTCACCCAGAAAGCCCTACATTGAGCCCAATAACTTAAATCAGACTAATGCCTTTCAGTCCTCAGGAGGACTCAGGAGCTGTTGTGTGCCACAGGCAGAGAACAGGAGAGACTGAGGTGCCACCTATGCTTGAGGCCCCTGCAATGGCAGGAAATTAATTAGGTGAGATTTTGAATTGTTTAAGTCATTTTAATTGACACTCGTATGAGATTAATAGGGGACAGAAGGTTTCACATTGTGTCAGGCTGTCTGCAGACTCAGGAAGGCAACACTGCATTGGTTTCATTCGATTCACCTTCAGAAGGTTTTCTTCATGACCATGAAGGCTAGAAACGTACTATCACTAAAACATGAAAGCTGAGATTCTGCACAATGAGAATGTGGCATGCTGGTCATACATACACAGCTAGTGGACTGGATCCAGTCACGAGCCCTATGTTGGACACCTCTTCTCTAGGCACAGGATCCTCATGACAAATGTTATGCTATTAATTAAATACAGAAGACAAAACACACCTTTGGCTTCCCATCTGCATTCCTGGCAAATGGTATTCGCTATTGTTTGCCTTCACTTTCCTTTTTAAACTCGAGAGTTGCTAAAAATAAAAACCACTTCCTTTTACTAATCAGTACATTTTAAAAAAAGCTCATGAGGCAAAAAGTCTCTTGCTGAAAACATACATCATAAAGCAAATTAATCATCCTCCCAGCTATTGTCAGCTGACAGGATCACAGGAGGTCAGAGCAGTGTTTGAGGGCAACTATCCAATTAGTACCCTTAGCCTCTTGCTTATCCCCAGATTTGTCCCTCTGTACGTTTCTCCTCCATCTCCTTTCTTCTTTCTCCTGTCTTCATACCATTTCTCTCCATTCTCTCTCTCCAAATCCCTCCCTCCATTCTCTCAGCAGGCCTGTCTACACTAGGGGAATTTTCTAACCAGTTTTGAAATTGGTTCAGCTAAACTGATTTTCAAGCCAATTAGAGCAATGGTGTAGAGTAGACCCAGTTTCTGGCAGCCTGCCCTGCTTTTACTGAATCTCAAGAGGGCCTTGCAACTGATTAATTAAAATGGGTCTACACTATGCCTCTTACTGGTTTTGCAGAACCAGTTTTAAAACCAGTTAGAAAAGCATCCCAGCATAGACGGACCCATATGCCCTCTCCCCTATTCACTCTCTCTCTCACACACACACACAGAAGGAAGGAAAATATGGGAGCAGATGAATGTACGGGGTGGGAGGCTGTGTAGGAACACAGAGGGGGAATGTGAAGGGAGCAGCAAACTGGGTGGGCAGGAAGGAAGATGGCAAGGGGTTGGCAGATTGTTGACATGGGAGTGGTGATGGAGAAGCAAAAAATGGCAGTTCTCCTGCCCGGAGAGTTACAAGAAGGTAAGTGGAGTTCCTTCTCTGAGCACCCAGCAGTGAGGACTGCATTACTGTGAGGGCATCTGAGCTTGAAATTTGAACTGGAAATGATAAATCAATTGGGAGGCGGTGGCTTCCACCTAAAGGCTCAAATCAGAAATCAGATAGGGAATAATGTACGCACATGTTTTTAAATCTCGTGATTTCTGAATACTTGGGACTAGCAGTATCGGAGTTATGCGGGAGCATGGAGTGTATGAATACACAGTTACGGGGCTTTGCCATGGGGTTGCTATAAACAGTGTATATTTTGATGTGGAAGCAAAGCTGAAATCACTCATGCTTTAGCTTCTTTTTTTCCCCTTTAAAACCCAGGAAATTACCATTTTTAAAATCCTTCCATTAACACAATGTTCAAGTTAACTTGTCCCCAGGCACATATGGTGTATATTCTGGATTGCTGATTATGCTTTTAAATAGCACCTTAACTTACAATACCTGTTCCTGCAAGAGCACCTTGCACTCTGTGCCTTGTGCATTCAGGCTGAGTCTGATTTAGAACATCAGCTCTTTGAGGCAATGTTTGTATAGAACTGAGCACACACCAAAAGTGCTCAGCTAAAAATGACAGCCATTTTACTATTAGTTTATATTTCAGCCAAAGAAGTCCAGTAAAAGAACATTCAGAAGGTTGAAAGTGCTCACCAGTTAGGAAATGCCAGAATGAAGGTTATCTGTCCAATTCAGCCCTTTTGTACATAGGCATTATGCTACAGTTTATAATCATATGATCACATACTATTTTTTCCGCAGGACCCTGGCCTCTGTCGGTGCACAGGATAAAACTTGCCAAAAAACCGCGGCCTTAGGCGGAGACATTCAGCATGGAAAATTTCAGCCTGAATGGTTAATGTTTGAAAAAGTCAAAAGCAACTGAAAACAGAAAGTCTTACAATGGGAAGTGTTGGACAACCTGAACTATCGGTGGGGTTACCAGCTCTGCCTAGAACTGCAGGAGCACTCAGAGGCCCCAATCAGAGATAGGGACCCCATTGTACTAGGTGCTGCACAAATATGGAGTAAAGAACTAGGGCTAGATTTTTAAAGGAGTGAGGCACCTCACTCCTGTTGACTTCTAGGTGAATGATGAGACACAACAGGTGATGTTATAACCATAGGAACTAACTTTTCATTTTGCTGGTGGGTGCCCCACACTGGCTCTGCCCCTCCCCCAAGGCCCTGTCCCCACTTCCCCTCCCTGCTCTGCCCCCTTCCCCAAGACTCATTTCCCTGAGCGCCTCTCACCCACCGCTCCCTCCTTTCTGCCTCCTTCTGCCTTAAGGGCAGTGAGAGGGGGAGAGGACAGAGAGCAGCAAGTGGCGGGGCAGCCCCACGGAACAGCTGATCAGCAGCCCAGCAGATCGATTCAATTCTTCACTGATATCATCCCATTCTAAGACCCTGCCCCTGCAAACCCTTCATGGCCAGAACTGCTGTTGAGTGCTGTGGCAGCTCCATGACGACAAGCCTGAGCGTGAAAGCTGAGCAGGAACAGGATGCCATCCATGCTATAAAGCTTAGCTGGGCTTTGTCCCTGTCAGCGGACATCGTCCCTCCCTCTAGGATTTGCATGCAACCAGGTCCTGAGCTTCCATAGTATTTGGGGGGGGTGCAGATCCCAGTGGCAAGTGCATGATGATGGCCTTTGAGCCTTCACTGAGTGGAAGCTCTCTGCTCCCTCCCCCAGCTGCAGTAACACTACAGAGCAGGAAAAAGGGAAAGGGGCAGAGAGCATAATCACAGGCCCACGTGCTGATTCCAGGGGCTCTATTGCCAGGAAAAACACATTTCCAATTCCTTCTCTTTCTTCATGGCAAAGCCGAGATTCCCACTCAGCGAAAAAAGCTACAACTTAAAGTAACAACATTAAGACTGGAGTTAGTGTTCGATCAAGATCAGGATCTCTAAACCAGGAAACAAACACACATTCTGGAACTTTATAGTGGTGCTCATGCAAGCCTACGGTCATCTTATTGAAGCAAGTGCACATCTGCATTTTCTTTTAAAATATCACTGCAGCCTTTTAAGAGAAGGGAGAGGGGGAATAATCAGATTTCTGGCAGCAGGGGATATTTCGCAAATCAGAGATATTTTGGCATCAAGCCGCTAACAAAGGCTGGGGCCTTTACTCACAAGCTTTGCTGCTGGGAGAGATCCACCCATCTCAAGTGGGATTAATTAAAACAGGCATGCATCATACAAATAGTTTCTGTTGCCTCACAGAAATACTCAGGACACATAACCCAAACCAGCTTGAGAATCAGAGAGAAATAAGGAAGAAAATTGTTTCCCCTCTTCCCTGCCCCTTTTCTTTCTCCGTATGTTAAATGAGGAGCAATAAAAAAAACCGCAGAGAGCTCATGGTTTCTGTAAGATTGCAGCTGCTTTGATTAAACGCTAATAACGTGGAATAAAATTAGATTTTTTAAAAAAAAGGCAGGGGTCATATCTTGCTAATGAGGTGGCAAATTCTCCAGTCAAAACGTATGCACGGCCATACACTGAACAGGATGGTTTGAATCTTTCCCTTCAAAACAGTTTTGGTTATTGCTTTTTTAATCTGAAAGCTCAGCAGGAAAGAGAGTAAAATGCTCATGTTGTCTTGTTGTGTTACAAGTTTCTGCTCCTGACTAATGGGTGTGAGTGAGGGGAGGCTTCTTTGGAAAGCCAAGAAGAACTTTAAAAAAATGTCTCTTTCCTCTCAGGAAGCTAAGCTACTTTCCTGGATATGATGAATCCTGACACTTTCAGGAATCACTGGAGAAAATGGTGGTAAAGCAGACAGAGCGGAGAGACTAGATATATAACGAAGTAAAAGAGAAAGCTCAAGTTTCATCAAGAACTCTTCCTTGAGTCTTTCCCCACCTCCCCCTTTAGTGTCTGAGACCCCTTTTCTGAGTCAATTTACTACAATCCTGCTCAGGCTTTTATTAAAAACAGACCATGCGGAGCAGAAATTCCAAGTCTAAAACTGCACTTTTAATAGGCATAGGAGTCAGACACACTGTCCCTCTCAGGTGACTCCTATGCCTCCAGCCCCTTCTCAGAAATTTCCTCTCGTTGAGTTTAGTCAGCAGGATAAACTTGACATTTCAGCACAAATGTGAACTCTTCCACTTCATTCTTAAGCATATGTATGTGTTTTTACACCTAAGGAGTTTGCAGCCCGAGCTACAGTGAACCATGACTCAGTCCAGAAGAAGTACTGCAGATTACATTTAACACAAATGCTATGAAGTCTTCCATACAGTTATATGGACAGTTACGATATTTTAACCACACTGACCTCCTTCACCAGCATTTGTTTCCCATGCCAGCAAATGCATCCATAAACTGACAGGCTATTGAAATGAGGCCTAATCAAGCTTCTTCTGTGAGGCAGGGGCTCTACCCAGCCTCTTAGTTTAGCAGTCAAAACATTATTTCAGCCATCTTAGGAAAGCAGTGTCCATGCAAATCACAGCAAGGCAGGAAAGAGGAGGCATGCTCATTCCCAAGGACAGGCAAGCTAACAGTTGCTGGGCACCTATGGTTCCCCCCCAGTAGCACAACTGACAAAATACTGGATTTTGACTCTACATCTGGCATGTATATATACCTCTCTGATGACACAATGGAGACCCTGGCAAAGGAATCCTGGTATCAGTTTGAAACTCTCCAAACTGGGGAATTCATACAGACTTTTTGGCCTATGGCTTAACACCCAGGGAAGCATTTTTGTATTTCTTCTCAGTGGTCTAATATTAACCAGTAACATAACTACACACGGGGGACATTCCTGTGTATATTGAAATGACACCAAGTGCAATTAATGTGTGGCCACTGACATTTTGCCTTTTAGTGGTAAAAAACACAAAAATGTTTCCACTGTCTGATGGGCCTGATTTGCTTTTTCTTGGATAGGACAATTAAACTTGAAAGTAGCCCATCCAGACTAACTATATTATTGACACCCATAACTGGGCTGGCAGTTTCAAGCGGAAGCATTTCATTAGCTCCTAATCTCCCCAGAGGGAATTTTTTACTGTCAATTGCTATTTTAAAAATGGAAAACTTGCAAAAGTACCTTTTACCTTTCTACTTGTAATCATCTTATGCGGTCCTTCATTTTTAATAGGATTTTAAAATGAGTCAGCCATGTCTTACAAGCTGGGCCGGCGCTTCCACTAGGCAACCCTGGGCGATTGCCTAGGGCGCCAGGATTTGGGGGACGGCATTTCGGCGGCAGCGACTCCTGGCAGCAATAAAAGTGGCCGCCGAAACGCCGTCGAGAACGCAGCTTCAGAAGAGCTGCTGCTAGCGCCGGTGGAGGTGAGCTGCTGCTGCAGGGGGATGGGGAGCTGCCACGGGGGGGAGGGTTAACTGCCGCGGGGAGGGGGAGCTGCCGTGGGCGGGGGGTTAACTGCCACGGGCGGTTGGGGAGCTGTCCGCCAAAGGCGGGGGGGGGGGAGGGGTTAGCCACGAGCAGGGGGGAGCCGGCCGCCGCGGGCGTGGGGGAGGCTGCCGTGGCTGGGGAGCTGAGGTGCCTGGGTGGGGGGGTGGGGAGCTGCCATTGGGGATGGGGAGCCGCTGCGGGTGGGGGGCTGGCCGCCGTGGGGGGTTGGGGTTCGGGATCTGCCACGGGGGGGTGGGAGCTGGCTTCCGTGGGTGGGGGGGGTTAGCTACCGTGGGCGGGGGTGGGGTGGGGAGCCGCCACGGGGGAGGGGGGGGGGAAGCTGCTGCGGGGGGAGGGGAGCTGGCTGCCGCGGGCAGGGGAGTTAGCTGCCGCAGGCGGGGCGGCGTTAGCTGGGGGGGGTGTGTGCAGGACTGGTGCAAGGAAGTTTCGCCTAGGGCGCGAAACTTCCTTGCACCGGCCCTGCTTACAAGGGGGTCTATTCTGCCTCTACATCTCAGAGTTTAAGATATAACTGGAACCCCTTGATGGAATAACAATCTTTTATACTCGTGAATGATTAGGGATTACATGATGGCATAGTTACATTGTAACATCTTAAAGGTGTAAAATTCAGATTAATAGTAAAAATGTTATAACAATGGCTTCCAATGTGTTTTCTCAAAATTACACATATCTAAAGCCATTTGAAAGTATTGATAAAAATGCTCCAAAATAAAAGGAAACTTGGAGTGAAGGCAAGTCTTCTGTTCCTTTATTTACCATGTTGTGCCATGTGACTTTATCTAAGCTACCTGCTGTAATGCTAAGTGCACTGTGGTCAGCTGTGGAGAGATCCACAGCTCTAAATTGCCTTTGTATTTATGAGTTAAAGTCAGATTTTTACCACTGTTCTTTAAGTGGCTGATTTTTTCTCTCTCTCACTGAGATAAATCATCATCCCCTCTGAAGACAGATGCATTTTGTGATCCAACCGGAATGGATAACGTGAGCCACTATACCTCCATGAGCAGAGATATGATTCTTGTGTCAAATCTAGTCTCTACTTCTCTCTTTCACAGCTTTTGGCTGTACCCAACACCATGAGCAGCTGTTCTGACTTCAGGCAGACAATCGAGCATTTCTTTGGACCAATTCACTGCACATTGGTCTTTAGTCTTGGGTGAAAAGTTTCTAATTTCTGAGAATTAAGCTTTGGGATAAGAATGGCCTTGTCAAACTCTGCCTTTGTCTCTCTGCACTGAAAGCACTGTATTGCTTTGTTAATTTTAGATATAAAAATTGTGTGTCAATTTTCTACTCAATATAAAATATGTCTGTTATTCTGTAGGACGAGAACCATACCCAGCATCAAGATTTATTCAATGTCTTACCTTGGAACACTGGGAGGAGCCCGCGTTGGCCGAGATGGAATCTGAGGTGGCGTCCCAAGGCCTTCACTGTTGTTAGGAAATGGAGGTAATGGTCCTGGACGGAATGGGACCGGTGGAGCCCCAGACAGAGGGCCTGGTGATGGGACTGCTGGAGCAGGTCCTCGGCCAGATAAAGGTCTGGTTGGGGGATTATTTAATGTAGGCCTTCTCTGAGTTGAAGGACTTGGAGGGGGTGATCTAGTGAACAATCAATCAGAGATTAATGAAAATCTACATGGTCTTCAAAAATGGAAGCCAAATACTTTCTGAAACTTGTAACAATCTTGTGAACATTTTCTTCTGCCCTCATATTGTCTTGGTCCTGAAGAGTATAATTTAGGCAGCCCAGTATCTCACAGACCTAGTATAGTATATTCTTGCAATGACAACTCTCTCATTTTCCTTTGTTCTGGATGGTGCCTTCCATGCTCCCATCCATTCAAAAGAATTGCTCAGAGATGCTTTCAAGTCTCAAAAGAATGTCTACCTTTCCCCCCACTTCTACTAAACAAAGATGACATGTACACTCAACCCTTCACTATCACACCATCCCTAGGAAGCAGGCATTATTAAGGTCAGAATCAGGTGTACAATCACAAAGATAAATATAATGGGTTTAGTACTGTCAGTATTCTAACACCAATTTGTTAGGTGGATTTAATAAGAAAGCCACTCTCTTTTTAAGGAAGCCCACGGGTAAGGAACACTGAAATCTTACAGTGACTTGAAAGAACCAAAAAGTGGACACAAAATTGACTTAGGTTTCACAGAGAGGTGGGGTTGCTTGGGAAGAGAAGAGTTAAAAACTCTTAAAGAAATTGAAATGCTGTAGGGTGGAAGCATAAATGATTATATTATTTGAGCCATAGCAACCAAATGGGATATCAACTGAGTCACAAAGTACACTAGATGGTATTCTCAAAGGCAGAAAAGAGGTTACAAGCACCTTTCTTGACACATATACCTCTTCCATTTATCCACTTAATATGAACATATGGAAGAATTTGTAAAAAAAACTTGGACTGTATACAGGCTGGATATCTTTGGGTGCAGGAGACAGATACTATAGCAGCTCCATGGAAGACAATTCTAGATGATGAATCCCAAAGCTGCTTGACATATCCAAAAATGGATTGCCAGGTCCAATAGATTCATATACCTGAACCCTCTCCCCAAGAGGTTTATAAGCACCCTTTTCTCCATGTCCCTTCTAGAACAATACAGGACAGGAAATATCTGGAATGAAGGCTGGTGGCTGAACTGGTAGGACCTTCCACTGAGCAAAGATGAATTCTGAGCATAAGGTTGTTTAAGTTCAGCTCACCTGGGAGGTTTTTAGGATTACCTAGTACAAGAATTCCACCTGCACGCTCCCATCCCTCAACAAGAATTTTCTGATTCTCTCAAGAATTTCATTTGAGACATGGAGAAAAGCTTGCCAGAGAAGGTGGAGAGGTAGCGGTGCTGAAGATCTAGCTCTTTGTCTTAATTTCCACTGCAAAACTGATCTAAAGATCCTTACCTGCGGGATAGCTGTAGCCAGGAATCATCAACTGGAGGTGGGGCAGGGATAGATATAGTGCTAGTGCTAATATCTCCAATGATTGCCAGTGCTTCTTTTAGGGCTTGGTACAGGTGAAGCCCCTCATCTCGCCTCTGAGCCTGTTCTGCTGACTCCTCCATCAAGGTGTTTTGGTCCTCAGAGGAATACAAGTGAGCCAGGAGCTCTGCATTTATGAATTCTTTTACCTAGAAAATCAGACCAAAAAAGACCCCTGCTACCAGGCTGCAAATGGCAATAAGATATTGCATAAACACAGCTGAGATCTTCAAAACAATGGACAAGGCATAATCAAGTTCCCCTGCCACCACTGGAATGCTGGCACTTCAATGAGAATACACCAGATCCATAGAGAAGAAGAGTGATCAAGAGAAATTGTGCCAGACAGACAGCACTGGGAACTGAAGTCCACTATTCAACCACTTAAGCTTAGACGCCAAGGTGGCATGCTACTCTACCAGATGAATTTTCTCACCTCTAGGGTTAATTCAGTCTACTCAATTCTTGACCTCCCTGTATTGAACACATACTGTGGTGCCAGTTTTGAAAGTGGTCTTAGTAGTTTATGCTAGTCTCTTGCCATTGTGTCTGAGGAAGAGGGGAGCTCCCAGAACTATACACCCGCTAGCTAAACCAATGGTTACATTCTGAGGCCACAGGGATGCTGGCCATTAGGAAAGGTAGCTGAGTTTGCGGGAAGGGAGAAAACTTTTAGAATTCTGCTGATAAACCTGGTAAAGTGCTTTGAGGTATAGAGTAGAAAAATGCTTTTTGTAAGTATTGTTGTTAATATGTAGATCTCTGTAGGATCTCCCTGAACTGAGAATACCCCTCATATGCCACACCAAGATAGTCTCATAGCGTAACACTGCACAATGCTTTGTGGGGTTCTTCTGCCTTCCTTTGAGGCATATGGCATTAGACACCATTAGCGTCAAGTACTGATCTAAGCCTGTAAGGTGTCTCCTATATTTTTAACTCATTTCACACAGGCTGTTGAACAGCTGTCAAGTGCTAAGAGCATTTTTGGCCCAATTCTGAATAGCTGACCTAAAGGTTAAAGGGCAGCCCATCACCAATCCCGTAAGACATCTAGTTCCCCGGGAATGGAATTTTTAACGCACTATAAAATGTCTTTCAGAATTATTTTCTTAATACTAATTTCACCTATTGTACATCAAGTCTTTCATCGCCGACAGCTTTGTGGGACCCCGAATGCCCCCATATACACACACATTTTATAAACTGAATATATAATCTAATTTAATATACTGATTCCCTGCTATGCCTGCCCTGATTATAGAAACCTGGGGCACATTAAGACAGATACAGATCTAGAGATATTTAAATAGTTACGTGGTAAATAGATTCAGAGACCAGTTGTTGATCTATTAAATCCTTGCATTGGAGGATTTTTTTAAAAACTCTTCAGTTCTATTTCTCATCTGTTTTTCACTCTGTAAGATTATTTGAGCTTGAGATGCTAACAGTAACACATTCCTGAACATCTGATTTCATAAGTACAACCTCCGATTGCAGAGGGGTTTGCAATAGCTTAATTACATTGTTTTAAAAACTAATTATCTTTATATTGGGACAACTTTTGTGTGTAGACAAGGCCTGAGCCAGTGGTCAAGTAGAACTGGTGTTAGGATCCTCCAGTGCCTTCGGACAGTGAAAAGTAGGGGGCCCTTCCAGAAAAAACAAGCACATAGTCACTGGAAGCTATTGTCGTTTCCCATTCATGTTCAAGAGGAGATATATGAATTCTTACCAACGTCTGCAATTTTTTCCCATGAATCGCACGCTGTTTTTCAGAGGATGGTACTGATCAAATGCCAGAATACACTAGTTTCCTTGCTATTGCCAGAAGCTCCACATTAAAAACAGATATCTTAGTTAAACAGCATCAAATTATACTTGATGAAATGAAAATTTAAATGGTATCACTTAAAAAAAATCCTTAAATTAGATTTAGAGCTGATCGTAAAGGAATTGTTAAACCACAAATATCTGTTTGAACAACATCAGCCTGCAACTATTATCATGGTAGATCCGTCTACTACTAGAACAGATCTCCATGCATGCACACTGAACCCCAGTGTAAGGTCAGCACTGGAGCTGTTATGAGGCTAGCCTACCTCCCCACCTGATGCATTTGATCACAGACCAACTTTCCAAGGTGAAGATGGTCCCTCCATACATGCAGCTTTCTCCAGGCTTGGGGGAACTGATACATTAGCTCCTTTCAGGACATAAACACAACATTACACAAACTGTTTAAGATATGTCCCCAAGCAGGGCTCAAACCTGCAACGTTCAAAATCACCGTAGGCATCTTAATACCCCGTTACCCCAGATCCTGCCTCACTGGAGATCTTACAGGGAGGGACAAGAATTCAGAGCTAAGTTCTGTATGTGGGTGAGAGATCGCACAAGGCAGCCTGGAGAGCAGCTTGAAGTGTTGCTCTCACTGCTGGGGCTAAAGGAGCATGCATGGAAATCTCAGTTAGCAGCAGGGAGGGCTACTCCTACCGTGGGATCGAATATGCAGACAGTTATTTCCATAACATTAAAAGATCTGGATTAAAGTTTAAATTGGACTTAATCCACCAAGATGAGCCTGCCACAGATACAAAATTTGTATCTGCATCTGATCCGTGATCCGCAAAAATGGACCAAAGATATAAAATGGATATCCGTGGATTTGCAGGGCTTTATGTATTAGTAACATTTCAGCTTTGAATTCTGAATTTGTGTTTCGTTTAGCTGTGTTTGACTCTTTAATAATAACTTGATGAAGGTTTTTCGTGGTAAATTTCCTTTTCTTTTAAAGTAACCAATATTCACCCTAATTAGCAGTTGATTTGGAATGTAGTGATATACATTCAAGACATAGACATATACAAGACATGCTGTAGGCTAGCATCCATCTATTTTATCTACAATAAATTTGAATCCAGTACTTCACACTGAATTGTAAGCATCAGAGGGGTAGCTGTGTTAGTCTGGATCTGTAGAAGCGACAAAGGGTTCTGTGGCACCTTATAGACTAACAGAAGTATTGGAGCATAAGCTTTCGTGGGTGAATACCCACTTCATTGGATGCAAGCAGTGGAAATGTCCAGGGGCAGATATAAATGTGCAGGGAAGAGTCAGGCTAGAGATAACGAGGTTAGCTCAATGAGGGAGGCTGAGGCCCTCTTCTAGCAGCTGAGGTGTGAACACCAAGGGAGGAGAAACGCAGTTTCTGCTAGAAGAGGGCCTCACCCTCCCTCATTGAGCTAACCTCGTTATCTCTAGCCTGACTCTTCCCTGCCCCTGGACATTTCCACTGCTTGCATCCGAAGAAGTGGGTATTCACCCACGAAAGCTTATGCTCCAATACCTCTGAATTGTAAGCACCACTTAAAGATCCCACCAACTGGTGAGGAAGTTCTACAAATATTCAGTGGGTTGCGATTGCTATGGAAACCACTTCCTTGGGATCAGTTTGTTTCTAGAGTTCTGCAAGCAACACTCTGGGGCACTATGTATTGAAAAGAATAATTAAAAGGGGTTTAATTTCATTTCTCTCTCAGTGGATGGGTTGGGAATTCTAAAGATCTCCAGACAACGCAAACTGCCGAAAAGGACTCAGCTTCCAATGCTGCTCCCCTACTTCCCATTTCTTTGCATGACATTTTGGTTTGCTAAGCAAAAAGTTATTCTTTTCTCTGTTTAACAATGTCAATTTAAAAAAAAAGTAACATCTTCACTGACTTTTCAACATTTTTCAAGTCTCCTGGAAATAAATGCATTAACATTTAATTCTCAAGTCTTCACACTTTCTTTTGAAAAGCATTGATTCTTTGGCATAATTTTAAGTTATAAGATTGCACTCAGGGTTTCTGCTCGCACTGGTGCACTCAAACCCAGGATGTGTACTCTGACTGAGAGGTTAGTTTAGAGCTAGATTGTGTCAAAAATGTGCTGTTTCTTTGTGCCACTGTCACCTGGCATGCTTTAATAATAAGACAGCCACATAGTTTCAATGTACAAAGCCTTACAGCACTGTACTTCTGAAGCAAAGCATTTCAACTTTTTAAACAATTCCATATGGGGCCGTGAGTGGCAGAAAATGTAATGCAAACTTTCCAAAGCAACTGTTCACTAAATTTTGCACTTTCTGAAAGAGAGCTGGAGCAATATCCCTTTCAAAAGGCAATGGAGTTCCCCTTAAGTCTATAAAGCAAGGTCCCAGCTGTGCTCTGGAGGGAGCGGAGAGAATTGCTCCACATACACACTTCCTGAATTCTAGATTTGTGCTAATTTTGGAAAAATGTGGAAGTTCCATTTGTTTTCACACTCTTTTGTAAAGGCGTGAATCTCCCCTCAGTGAATCTTCCCTCCCAGGAAGGCTATAATTCAAAGATTGACTTCATTAGCCCAAGAGAAGTTAAGAGAAGCCTGGTTGGTCTTCCCCACTGTTTGACGATCTTGTTCGTTTCGTACCAACTAGTGGACTGCATTCAAGCTGCTATGCCAGCCATCCAGATCTCAGGTGCAATGTAATTCCCACAGACCTCCCGGGATACATCAGCCTTCCGAAAATAAAAGGTAGCTTTATGAATTCATGTGTAAATGCTACCTTTTAGACAGAATACAATACAAAGGAAATCTATTTATTACAACTGATTTTTTGTTGACTTAACAGATCATAAAGAAGGTCCTATCCGTGACTGAAAGGAAGTGCTATTTCCCATAGTGAGTTAATACAAAGATGGCAGTAGTGTCAGTAGTACAAAGAGTAGCACAGACTGGATCCCAATCAGGACTATCAGGAAGTGAAGGTCTTCTAGGTCCTCAAGCAATGGGCTAGCAACGCTAATGCAAAGCTACTTTTAAATCAGATGATCTAGGGGGTAGACGGATACACACATTTCCTTTGCTACTTTAAACCAGTGGTTCTCAAACTTATTTGATTGGGCCCCCCTTCTTTGTGTCTGTAGTCGTTTACTCCCCCACAAGTACATATACCGCCACCCACTCTGAAAGCAGAGCAGAGAACAGCAGCTTCTGGCCGGGCACCCAGCTCTGAAGGCAGCGCCGTGCCAGTAGGGTGACCAGACAGCAAATGTGAAAAATCGGGACGGGGGTCGGAGGTAATAGGAACCTATATAAGAAAAAGACCCCAAAATCAGGACTGTCCCTATAAAATTGGGCCATCTGGTCACCTTACGTGCCAGCAGCAGCAGAGAAATAAAGGTGGCAATGTGACAAGTGCTATTCATCAATATCACTTTTCACAGCAGACTGAGAGCCCCATTGCCACCTTACTTCTGCGCTGCTGCTGCCACCCTGGGGCTGATAGCCAGAGCCCCGCCTCCTCCAGGTGAGGGATTGGGGGGGGTGGGAGGAGAGCCTGAGCGTAGGTGGTGGGGCTCTGGCTGACCCCTTTATCCCCGCCTCCTGGGTGTGCATGGCTCTTTTGCGTGAGCCCCAGCCACCCAGGGCTGAGAGCCCAAGCTGCTAAACAAAAAGCACACAGCTCGCGCCTCCCTTGACATATTTCCACACCTCCCTTGGGAGGCCCGCCCCATAGTTTGAGAACCACTGCTCTAAACAAAGTGTTCAAAGAACCCCTAGAAATTTTTTTTTAAAAGATGGTCTGCAAATGTAAGGAACCCAAACAAAATACTAGTATAGTATGAACTGCTATTCCCCGAAAAAAACATGCAACAAGGACATTCACAGCCTTTGGTCATTTAAGGACTACAGATCAGTGCAATATAGGTCTACTGCACATTGTCAGCTGTTGTCTAGGTGGAGTTCCCAACTTGCACTCTGCGGGAGGCATCACAAACACACCACTGAAGGGCAAGTATGACTGGGTCTGGAGTGTGCTTTTAAACAATACTGTTGATGCCAACTAGGACTAACCTGAACTCAGCCTTACATTAAAAATACTATAGTATTCTACAGTAAGCACTATAAGAAGCTGCAGAGCATTGGACTTTTAGCTGCAGAAGACTCCAGTGTTTTGTTTTAATAAGGGAAGAACTATTACTCATGTTTGCAATGTGTGATATTCTATATGCTTGTCGTCTTCTCTTCACCATACGACAGTGCTGCTCTATTTAAAAAATGAGTCGGTTCTTTAAGAGTTGAAGATAAAACCAAACATTTGAAAACGATTGAGAAAGTGAGGTTGTTACTTACGTTGTTGATCATAAGGTGCATGATTGTTTTTGGTATCAGATCACGAATACACTTATTGATAATAGACATGTAGGAGTCCACAAGGTTGCGAATAGTCTCCACCTGCCTCTCCAGTTGGGGGTCCATGGAGAAATTGTCTGCTTGGCTGTTCTCATCGTTTTCCGTCTACACAGAAGCAGAATGAAACATAAACCTCTTTCCATGCTATTTACTCATTCAAAGTTGGAACAAGAGGGCCAAGAGAGCTGTGCTTACAGATTGGTAATACAACAACACGTTTCTTTGATACCAGCATATTTAGAGCTTTAACCATTAGGCATCAAGCAGGCCTACATTAGTGCTTAGCAGCAGGAAATCTGGATTCCTGGCAGTTAGGGGTTAATGGAAGATCCAATAGGAGTCCATTTTCAGAGGATATGATATATGTTTCCACACAAAGTCACATTTTTAGATCAAAGCTGGGTTCAAAACAGCAAAGAACTGAGGAGGTGAATGAAACCCTCAGAAATTCCCTCAACTCGTTGCAATACTTACTAACAGAGAGTGTAACTACCATATTCAGCCTGCCAATTGTCTCGTGACTCACTCATGAAAGCAGCACTACAAACTCTGATTTTGTAATCTCCGGTCCTCTGGGTAAATTCTAGCCTTTCTGCTGAGAACTGACTCAGTTGTGACAAATTCAGAAACTCAGCCACAGACTTGTTAGATGTGTTACCTCTCATCTAACAACAGATGACAGTTGACCTGAAATAGCAGATTTGTGTTTACCATTGAAATTAACTGGAAGTTAATGGTATGCACTTCATTTCGGTTTGGACTGTTTAAAAACAAGAAAACTACTGTACATTGATTTTGTAGGCAAAAAATAAACTGCTTCCACAGGCTTAAATAAGCCAAATGAACTGAATTTCAAGTGGAAAAGCATGGGGAATAATGTGTCTTTCCCCACCCCAAGAGAAAATACTTCTCTGCAGAAACTCAGAAAGAGAATGTAGGCTGTTCTAGTTTCAACAACAAAAACTACAATCTGGTTCAGTTCCAGCTGTAGCTATTGCACAAAAGGAAACAGACGTTATATGACCAAGTGTGAATAACATACTATGAACCAAATCTAGTTGAGGTAAGTAGCTATCTACCAGCCATACTGGTCAGCATCAGCAGCTACTACATTATTAATATAATGTTAAGATAAGATTTTCATGTAACTAGTGGCTTCAGGCATTCAACTTGAGACACCCTAGGGGCCTGATCTTCAGAGGGCAGATGCTCAGCACTTTGAGAATCTGAAAATCACACTTCAAGGAATTCCAAGTGGGGCACCCCAGAACTGAGACGCTAAAAATCCCTAGTCATTTGGGAAAATCTTGGCTTTCACTGCCTTTGCTATACAGCCTCCCCACCTCCCTGCAAAACACAACTTCTGCAAGTTCTGCAGGGGTGCCTAAGTCTTACACTGGGATGAATTTTATCCCAGTGGAGTATATTCACTAAAAGTAAATACATTACAATGACAATCAAACACAAAAAGGTATTATATTATTTATTAGTAGTATTATTATAGCGCCAAGAGTCCCAGTCACGGACCAGGGCCCCATTAAGCTAGGTGCTGTCCAGACCTGGAACAGAAAGATTGTTAGCTCTTTGGGGCAGGGATTATCTAATCAGCAGACGGTAAAACCCACACCAAGCAACAAGCCATTCTTACTCCAAAACCAAAACATGCTCCCAACATGACCTCTTAACACAATGTGTTTGTCTGGGCCCATTTGGTACTAGAAGGTAAATCATTCAGAATAGCATTTCACATTTACTGCTTATAAACCATAGCTTGATCCAACCAATATCGAAAAGCAACCGGGAGTAGTTTTAACTTCTTGTACCTGAGCCGAGGAACAAGGTCTAATATACCATTTAAAAATTAAATACTCCTTGAGTTTCGTTGCCCTTAATATGACAAATTATAACAGGTTAGACATTTTTAATTAGAGCAAAACTAATGGGAAAAACAATTAATCTAATGGCTTTAAAAATAATTAGCAAAGTTTCTAAACATTTGGAGAGGGCGGATGGGACTCAAGCACTGTAACTGATGAAACCCAAGATAAAGTTCTGTTTTGGATTCTGTAACACCAGTAGAGACACTAACATGCAAACCTTAATCATTCTACTAATGGACTACATATGGTGGAGAGTCACAGAATTCAGATCGAATATTTCTTTTTTTCTTTTCCTCCCTGGGTTTGGAAAGAAACAAGCAGTAATTTCCCCTTCTAAAATACCCAAGATAAATGGAAAAGCATACATCTATGGAATTTTTCTTTGAGCAAAGTAATTGCAGACATAAAATGCCGTTTTCCCAGTACCCCCAGACGTAGCTGGAATTTTCTATCACCTCCTCCATGCTGTCTATATAACAGAGTGTATGTCTACATATTTTTTTTCCCTGTTTAAATTACAGGATTGCAATAAGATTCTTTGCTGGCTAAGCAGCAAAGTGACAGATGTTTATCATTATCCTCATCAAGGGAATGTAAAATAAAAATAGTAATTTGTCTCTGATCTTGAAGGCGAAGGGTAACAGTCTGCAAACATTTAACCTTTTATGTGCAGGTTCAGTGGTGATGTTTACAAAATGTGGATAATATCGCAGGAATCAATATCCTTTTTGAAAAGGTAACAGATCAGACTTTATACTGCTGATCTATTTTTCTATATCAATTTTTGGTAAGTTTAAAGCAATTTTTAAAAAAGGTTTCCACTAATAATATTCTCAACAATTTACTGTCTTTTTACTTTAAATTCGTACTAAGATTATAGTCTGTTTGGAGCAGGGACCTTCTCTTTGTTCTGTGTTTGTACAGCACCTAGCACAGTGGGGTCCTGGTTCGTGACTCAGGCTCCTGGGCACTAGTGCAATACAAATCATAAATAATTATTATTATTTTTAAAAAGCTCTGAAAGTTATTAGGCTTTTCCCTTTCAACTGACTCAAACTGTCTCATGCCCAAATTAACCAATAAGAATTAGGCTGCTTGGTAAAACTAGATTTCATAACAGAAGTTTATTATACCATAGTCCCTGTTACATTTACATTTCATTGTTGTAAAACTGCAGACCATACCACTGAGCCACATTAAAATCCTAGCGTTATATTAATGCACAGACACCTCAATTGAGGCACAGTGTAACACTGACAGACCCCGGTCATCAGTGGCCAGGATCGAACCTGGGAGCTTGGTGTATGAGCCTCTACCGCATGAGCTAAAAGCAAACTGGCTGTTAGCTAAGGGTGTAGAGCAGACTCATTTTATCTCTCTCTTTAAGTGGTCTTGGTGCCACTATATGGGCTAGAATACCACAACCAGAAGTGTGTGGGTTACCTATCTGGCTTCAAGATTAAGCTAGATAAGTTTATGGAGGAGATGGTTTGATGGGATAACATGATCTTAGTCAAAGGTCAATTAATTGCCATCAGTGGTAAATAGGACCAATGGCCAATGATGGGATGTTAGAAGTTACTACAGAGAACTTTTTCCTGGGTGTCTGGCTGGTGAGTCTTGCCCACATGCTCGGGGTTCAGCTGATCGCCATATTTGGGGTCGGGAAGGAATTTTCCTCTAGGGTAAATTGGCAGAGGCCCTGAAGGTTTTTTGCCTTCCTCTGCAGCATGGGGCACGGGTCACTTGCTGGAGGATTCTCTGCATCTTGAAGTCTTTAAACAATGATTTGAGGACTTCAATAGCTGAGACATAGGTGAGAGGATTATTCCAGGAGTGGGTGGGTGAGATTCTGTGGCCTGCATTGTGCAGGAGGTCAGACTAGATGATCATAATGGTCCCTTCTGACCTTAAAGTCTATGAGTCTAAATAGGAATATGCTGTTGAAGTCTCTTGCAGAGAATAGGACAAGACAGACTAATGCAAAAAGTTACGTCGGTTCAGTGGTGCTGGAACTAGTGGTGCTGCTGCCCTCACTGGCTTGAAGTAGTAATAACAAACACCAAATACATGGTTTTCATCATCAGCACCCCTATAAAAATTGTCCCAGAACCCCTGTGTCTGATTGTCTCTCTGCAATCACGATTAAAGAATCTTAAAGGCAGCTGAACATTTCAAGCATTATCCTACTTTTAAACAGTCCTATTTGTCAGTGCTTTTCACCTGCTAAAAGCTTTCTCCACCACTTCAGCTGAGAGATCATGAAGCTCAGTGGTTGGAATAGCAAAACAAGTGATCAGGATGGTACTTGACGACCAATAACTTTGTTATAAATAGAATTACTAAATTAGTGGTGGAAGAGAACACAGAAGATGTTTTGTATCTAGAGAGGGAAAGATTTTATGGTGTCTCACAGACTCTTACTGCAGAATTCTTTCCAAATGACCTGGAACATGGGACTGAAAACCAGCTGGAACGCCAGAAATAAAGAGCAACCATAATCCAGCCTTGCAAATTTCCATTGGCGTATTCACCTGGCGCATGTAAATTGTTCAGCTGGCTGGGGGCCCTGACTCTGGCAGTCATATGACTGCTGCTACCCTCTTCAAAAATTATTTGGAGCTACCTCGGAGCAGCACCTTTGATCAGTGTTCCTCTCACCATTTTATCCCACCATGTAGAGGAAGGCAGAGGAAAGAATGTGAGGAGGTGTCAGGCCAACAAAGCTGCTCAAAAAGGAAGTCTAAGAAGCCAGGAAACAACCTTCTCTACCTCCCCTCCAGTCCCGGGAAGAGGTGGAAGGCAATGAGAATCCTTTCAGTTCCTCTAACTCCCTTAGCCAGCAGCCATGGCAGCTCATTCCCTCTTCCTACACTAGAGGAACAATAAATGTTCTCCTCTCCCCTTTCTCCCCACAACCAGAAGCACATGCCTCTGCCCTGCCTTAGTAAGGGCAAGATAGAAGAGTTCATTTCCTGAGTTGCTTGCTAATTTTAGTTGTTGCTGAGGGGTTTTGGTTTATTTTTACACAGTTTTAAAAGGATGCAATAAGTGGCAATGTGTGGATGTAGGGCAGGTGTCTACTGGGTTGCTACAATTTATCTATTTTACATTTGCTCTTATTGAGTATCTTCATTAATGGCCTGGTAGAGGAATATACGAATTACAAAATCTGACACAATTAATCTGGGAGGTGCTGCCAACACCAGGAAGGATAAAAAGATAATTAAGAAAGATCTAGAGAGCAGAGAAATAGGCTAAGACAGTGGTTTTCAACCTAGGGTGCACAGACTATGTCTAAAATTTCCAAAGGGGTCCACACCTCCATTCAAAAATGTTTAGGGGTCCGCAAATGAAAATTTTTTGAAAACCACAGGGTTAAGAGAATGAGATTCATCCTGGAAAAATGAAAACTAGTACATCTGGGGGAAAATAACTCAAAGTGTAGCTATTCAACAGCGGGGAAAACCTTAAAGCCTTAGCAGTGAGAGCAGATACTTTGAAAGGTAACATGGCAGCCAGAGGGATATTACACTTCAAACACACATTCATCATGACACCGAGCAGAGGCGACAATCCTTCTCTACTTCACCGTCCCCTCATTTGTAGGAAGATACTACTACTTATGTACTTTACAAAAGGGTGGGGAGTCTTAATTGATTAACGTTCATAAAGTGCTCTAAGATGCTTGGATGAAAGCTGCTAATGAAATGAACGGTATGAATTAGTGTTATTGATGCACCCACACTTGAAATACTGGATTCAGACATCCCCTGTATCAGGAAGTTTGGAGAATGGCAGCTAAAGGATTCAGGGGCTGATAAAAGTGAAACATGAAGGAAGAATAAAAACTACCGGTGAAATCATGGTCCCACTGAAGTCAATGGGAGCTTTGCCATTGATTTCAATGGCAACAGGATTTCACCTTACACGTGCATGTTTACATGACAACTAAGGAGAGGAGACATCTGTCTTCTGGAAGGTTGGAAACACTCTGGAGTAAGAGAAATTATTCTGTGTGGTACAAGTAATGGAATACAGTTCAGAAAAGGAAGAGTTCAGCTGAACATCAGGATAATCTTCCTGACAGTAAGATTTATAAGGCTGTCAACTAGTTTCCCATTAAAAAGTTCCATAACATTGAATATTTAAAGCAAACCTGGACAAAGTACTGAAAAATACATTGTTGAGAACAACCCTGCATTGACCACACAGGGTGAACAATATCATCTCTGCCATGATTTTATCATGTCAGGCAGCTGCAAACATGCATAAAAATGTCTCGTATAACATTTCAGGATTTCAGTTCCAAAAAGGAGAACTTGTCTAGTTATTTAATTAGAAGAGTTTCTCAAACAATAAAGTACTTTCATCTATCAAACAGCACATTCTATTAAAAATAGACTGACCAAGGGTCAGTCCTAGGACCAATCCTATTCAACGTATTCATAAATGATTTGGAAGAAGGGGTAAACAGTGAGGTGGCAAAGTTTGCAGATGATACTAAGCTGCTCAAGATAGTTAAGACCAAAGCAGACTGTGAAGAACTACAAAAAGATCTCACAAAACTAAATGGTTGGGCAATAAAATGGCAAATGAAATTTAATGTGGATAAATGTAAAGTAATACACATTGGAAAAAATAATCTCAACTATACATACAATATGATGGGGGCTAATTTAGCTACAACTAATCAGGAAAAAGATCTTGGAGTCATCGTGGATAGTTCTCTAAAGACGTCCATGCAGTATGCAGCGGCAGTCAAAAAAGCAAACGAGATGTTAGGAATCATTAAAAAAGGGATAGAGAATAAGACAGAGAACATCTTACTGCCCTTATACAAATCCATAGTGCACCCACATCTTGAATACTGTGTACAATTGTGGTCTCCTCATCTCAAAAAGGATATACTTGCATTAGAAAAGGTTCAGAGAAAGGCAACTAAAATGATTAGGGGTCTGGAACGGGTCCCATATGAGGAGAGATTAAAGAGGCTAGGACTTTTCAGCTTGGAAAAGAGGAGACTAAGGGGGGATATGATAGAGGTATATAAAATTATGAGTGGTGTGGAGGAAGTGAATAAGGAAAAGTTATTTACTTGTTCTCATAATAAAAGAACTAGGGGCCACCCAATGAAATTAGTGGGCAGCAGGTTTAAAACAAATGAAAGGAAGTTCTTCTTCACACAGCGCACAGTCAACCTGTGGAACTCCTTGCCTGAGGAGGCTGTGAAGGCTAGGACTATAACAGGTTTTAAAAGAGAAGTGGATAAATTCATGGAGGTTAAGTCCATTAATGGCTATTAGCCAGAATGGGTAAGAAATGGTGTCCTTAGCCTCTGTCAGAGGGGGGTGATGGATGGCAGGAGAGAGATCACTTGATCATTACCTGTTGGGTCCACTCACTCCGGTATACACCTGGCACTGGCCACTGTCGGTGGACAGGATACTGGGCTGGATGGACCTTTGGTCTGACCCAGTACGGCCTTTCTTATGTTCTTATGTAGGATGGCAGGAGGTAAAATAGAAGCATTTAGATTGTTGGGAAAATAGCCAAATCTAATTAAATTAAAGCAAAGCAATACTTTGTAATATTATAAAATACACTGATGGCTGTGGTAGATCTCATTACTAAGTTACTGGATGAGAATTACTGAGATACGGTTTCTATATTTTTGTCAGAAAACAGTCATCAGACTATAAATTTGATTTTTTTTGTTTGCTAATGAAAATCCCTACCAAAAAATCTGAAACATTCCATCTAGCAAGCAGTTGCCTCCATTTTACAATATACCAATACCAGCAGGGGGCATTGGCTATGACTAAATAACAGAGCTTTCAAATGCTGGATAAGTAGAGAGCAAGGATTGGCTGGTGGGACAGCAATAACTGACAATCATAAGAAGGATCTTTTTGAGGGACATATTCCAAGATATCAAGTATTGTTTAGAAGGGTTAGTAAAGCTTGTGGTGAAATACAGTAGCACATCCATCTCAAGTAAGAGACAGAGTGGATTTAAAAACTCCCAAATCATAACATCATGGAGGCTGGGCTATGGAATCGAAAATAAAGTTCAAGCCAAAAATAAAAGATTAGGTTGGATAAGGTATTTTTCCCTGCTTCACCAGACTCTTATTTGTCTATATACATTTCTCATTTGGACTGCATTAAGCACAAGCAGAATGCAATACAAGATTTAATCACTGCAGTTATTTACAATCCACTGCACTTATGTGCATATCACTGAAATCCGTTAAGTCTGCTTTGGTGCAAAACAGTCAAGCAGTCCCAATCTGTTCCCACTGAGCAACATGTAATCCCACTTTGAGTAAGTGCAAATGCATAACTCAGCTAAAAGCATGTCTCTTTTTACTCTGAGCACTGTTCTAACCTATAATGTCTTCAGATAAATTCATATATAAGACAGAAGGTCCAAATTCTCTGGAGGTGTAAACTCCATGGTAGTCAATGGAGTTACCCTAGCAAATAATTTGGTCCATAGAGTCAGGGGAACATTAAAATGTAAACTCAGACGACAACTGTTGACAAATCAGGTGGTTCTCGAACTGACAGTAAGTGGAGTGCACTACATCCCACCAAACACAAAACTGTTACAGACGATATGGCCAATCTGAGAGGTATTGTGTGAATGAATATAAAAGCGTACTAAGGGGGGGATATGATAGAGGTCTATAAAATCATGACTGGTGTGGAGAAAGTAAATAAGGAAGTGTTATTTACTCTTCTCATAACACAAGAACTAGGGGCCACCAAATGAAATTAATAGGCAGCAAGTTTAAAACAAACAAAACGAAGTATTCTTTCACACAACACACAGTCAACCTGTGGAATTTCTTGCCAGAGGATGTTGGGAAGGTCAAGGCTATAACAGTGTTCAAAAAAGAACTAGATAAGTATATGGAGGATAGGTCCATCAATGGCTATTAGCCAGGATGGGCAGGGATGGTGTCCCTAGCCTCTGTATGCCAGAAGCTGGGAATGGGCGACTGGGGATGGATCACTTGATGATTACCTGTTCTGTTTATTCCCTCTGGGGCACCTGGCATTGGCTACTGTCAGAAGACAGGATACTGGGCTAGGTGGACCTTTGGTCTGACCTAGTATGACCGTTCTTATCTTTAACTCCCATGCTCTCTGTAGCAGCCCTGCACTCCCTTAAGTATGGAAACTGCAATTCTGGTTGGCCCTTACACAGGTTGTCTCCCTCTTTCACTGCATAGCCACATAAGGGCCAGACATAATCTAACCCAAAGTGATTTAACCAATCACAATCCAATTCTGCAACTGGATTCTTCTCTCAGTTTACAGACACTGTACAGTGAGGATCATTATCTAAGATCTTGCACTGCATATGAAAACCCGACCCAGGTTATTTGTGCAGCATTGCGGACCCCAAGCATTCACAATTCATAAACCAGGCCCCCAAAAGTCATGGGATTGGCTTAATCATGAGATTTTTAATAAACAATACATTTGGAATTTTTTATTTGCCTTCTGGTTTTGGAGCTTTTTAGGGTGAACTTGGTACATATTTTCAAGCTTTGTTCCACAGTCATGGGGGCTATAAATTTAGCTTTCATTAAAAAAAAAAAAAAAAAAAGAGTGAGAATCTTATGTAATCATCTGAGTCCAGGAGCAGGGCCTTTGAGAAAAACTATAAACATGAGATGTGATAAAATTGTGCGAGCTGCCAACGCTGTGAGTGGAATCGATTCGTGCATATTTTTCAGGACTCATAACATCACAGTAACATGTTTTTTCTTCTATTAAAAAATCCAGTAGAAAATGAAATCAGGGAAAGGGTAACACCAATAGAATGCTCCTGTGAGGAGCAAGCTCCCTCATCGCAAGAAGTTTGAACAGGGAAAATGCTGCACACTACCACTTATAAAATATCCCCACACAAAGGATTGTTATGTACCCTGCAATGCAAATTTTTGATTCAGAGCCAACAGCTACTTCATGCTTTCAAAATAGATTGCTGGACAGGCAAAAACAGACAGCCTGGCATAAAGAGGCAGCACAGTCACTTAGTAAAACACATTTATTTTGGAATTTGAAAAACTTTTCAATCAAAAAATCTGCTTGTCATTCTAAAGCACGAAGTGCCTCTAATTTCTAGACACGGGCTAGGAATGCAATCTAGGGTGTTGGATAGCATGAGTGTAGTATTTGTTATCTTTAGAGCAACGTAGAACAAGGTCAATGTAATTTGGGGATGTTTTAAATAGTGCAGTGATATTAATGAATACATGTCAAGACAACAAAGATTTGAATATGAGATGAGTATCCTATAAGACATTCAGACAGAATCTTATTTCACAATGGCTGGCTAGTGGATGGAAAACATTGCCAAAGACAACAGAAGCAAATAGTGGAAATTATTTATAGAGGGAGCTGAACCATTTCTTGAAAGGAGGGAAATAGCAAGAGGTACAGCCCTCAGCCTGCTATTTTATGGTTAAATGCTCGATGCACCATGCATTTCCCTCAAGAACAAAAAAAGCAAGCCTTGAGGTTTATTCTAGAAATCGAAGAAAATGAAAGAAGAAAGGGGGAGGCTCAAACAATCATCTGTAATGCAGGTTGTGGACCATATGGATCAAATTAACACCTGGCCATTAATCTCTACTCTATTTTCTTCCATTTCCATGGACTCTGGCAGCATGTGGTTCTCAAAAGCTTGTCCTTTCTAAAAACTACTCCATTGTGTGAATTTAGTGCTGGTGAAAGGTACCAAATAGAAAAGTTCTCTGTTCAAGCACCCTTAGGCACAACACAGGCAGTGGCCAGCAAAAGTTACCTCGCACTGACCAAAGCACCTCAGTCCTGACCTGAAGGGACCACTCCCAGATTCATGGAGTCCAAGGCCAGAAGGGACCGCTGTGATCATCTAGACTGATCTCCTGCATAATCCAGGCCAGAGACCTTCCCTTGTTCCCTACAATAATTCCTAGAGCAGATCTGGCAGAAAAACACCAAATCTCGATTTAAAAATTGTCAGTGATGGAGACTCCACTATGATCCTTGGTTAAATGGTTAAATACTCTCACTCTAAAGGTAAGAGGAGAGTTCAGGTGACAGGGTCTCTTTATTAATTCAGCCAATTGTAAATAAGTGCTAATTGCAGTGATGGTGGGGACTCATGGGAAGCGGACTCAGAAACATCACAGATTTTCAGAAGTGATTAGTGATTTTAGTGCCTAACTTTTAACACCGTAAACAAGCCAGAGTTTCAGAGAATGAGCACTTAGCTCTTTCAGAAAATCAGGCCCTTTTAAGGAATCTCAAGTTGAGCGCCCAAGAATTCAGGCACCCAAAGTCATGGTCCAATCTCCTATCCTATAGTCCCTTGAACAGCCCTCAGAGGAAGGAGGTGATTAGAACTTTCAGTCCCTACCAGTCTGGGTTAGAATGGAACAGCACAATATCCTACCACAAAGCCCAAGCCATGCAAGTTCTCATATTCCATTTTGGGTTCAACTGTGAAAGATGACGCAAAAAGCCTTTCTCCTTGCCTGTGGGTATTGATTCCTCTGGGGATGAAAGCTACTCCGGGGGGCCCAGGAGGAAATGGGGTAGTCCCTTTGTGTTCTGGGGAAGATGTGCCTCTCGGGCTGGTGCACAGCCCCCTATGCAGGTCTTGTGTAAATTATAGAATCCGGCCCTTTGTTTTTACTGCATCTCATGTAACATACCACCTACAACTGCACACTTTTTCTTCAGAATTAATTACATCTAAACGAGCCTCCTGGAGTTTTCCTCTGATAAGCACTGAGGCAACCTTGAAGTTTCCTCTACAAGAAGCAGAGCAGGAATTCAGCTGCCAGAACAAGGGAGGGGTCTTTAATTTAGCTTAACCTCCCCATCATGAGAAGTACCAGGTCTCTGTGCTCCCTACCAGGCTCAGCCCATCAGTGCAAATCATCTTCATAGTAATCTATGGAAATATGAAATGTTGGCAATTTTTCAAAATTCCTCACTCAATCTTATTGCCAGTTGTATAGTCTGGATAATCAGTAAATAAACCCCTCTAACTTTGCTCAAATCCTAAGGGGCGGAACATAAAGAGAGCACTTTCTAATTTACTCCCGTTGACCTCTCCTGCTCTAAACAAAGCAATTTCCTACTTCTCAGAGAGTTTGATTTTTCCACTGGCCTCTGTAACACCTGACTGAGCAGCAAGGCTTTCTCACTTGCAATTTTTGTTTTTAGCTGGCATTGTTCTTCTACTCACATATGTTCTTGTTGGAACAGCACGAATCAGCAAGATTTAAAACCTCCCATTCTCAAGTCTAAAGCCCCTAAAGGGAAATTGTGATTGTGATGCCAAGGAACACAGTCATATGTTATTTTACATATTACTCTGTTAGGCTGACAGCAGACAGGGGAGGGGGAGGAAGGAAAGGAGAAAGGAGAGGAAAATGGCATTTTAATAGCACCCACCACTGATCCCACACAGTAGGAGCACTGTGCTCCAGAGCAGCACTATTTCCTTTGCCTTGCACTTGGTTTACTTTAGAAAGGCTCTATGGGAAGAGTCCTCAAACAGCATGGATCACGTCTTAACAGAGAGGTTGTCCTGTGGACACTTCCCCCACCCACGCATGACTGGATTGACCATTCTTCATCCCACCCCCACCAGTCACAACTGGACAGACCAACTCGCCTCTCATCCTAGAAGGACCATCCCTGACCCCAACCCATCCCAACCCACACTCCCAGTCATGACAGGATGGACCAACATTCCTGCCACACCCTCCATCCCAGTCATGACAGGATGGACTTACCCCTACTCCTGGTCCCAATCACACTGTATAGCATCACTCTGGCAACTACAGCAATTGCTTATGCAGAAAATTAATACTAGGAAAGCATTTAATCTAGTTTAGCTTCTTTTAATATTATTTAGAAAGTGGAAATATGGAAGAGAACCAATGCCACATAGATAAAGCCATCTTTCCCACACACTCCTCTTGCCCCAAACACAGCTTGGCCAGACAGAAGGATCTGGCCCAAACATTTCACTTGCTAATTCAGGTTGTAAGATTCAAATTAATGCATTTGCCACTGAGCCAACCAATCAGGCAGACGTGCCAATGGCCTACGGCCTTTGGCAGAAACTCCTCTCCTGATGTGACATCACTGATTTATCTCTCCCTATTCAAGAGCTTCCTCAGCTTATGCAACCAAAAAATCAAGCAGTAATATGAATACAGTAGAACAACAAAATAATCAAAGACAAGGAGAATGATTGAATCTTGAAAGTACTGACATCTTTATTGTGTGATACAGCATGGCCAGAAGGCAGCAGGAGAGTGATCTAGGATGAGGAGAAGCCTTATTCCCTGTAGATTAATTAAAAGCACCTGAAACCAATTAGAGCACCTGAAGCCAGTCACCTGATAAAATCCCCCTGCTTCAATCAGCCAGAGGAGTTGGAGCAGAGTGAGGAGGAGTTGGAGCAGTTTGGAGGAGTCAAAGGAGAGTGGTTTGGTGGTGGAGCAGAGAGCAGTTTGGAGGCGTGAAGCAGAGTGGATTGGTGGTGGAACAAAGAGCAGTTCGGAGGAAAGCGGAGGAGAGTTTTGAGAAGTGCTGCAGCGGGCTAAGAAGACCAAGATCCTAGGTAAAGGGACACCTGGCTTGTGCAGAGGGAAGGCAGGAAGCCCCACAAGCTGAAGGTCAGGAGAGGGAAGTAGCCCAGGGGAAAGAATCACTGGTACAAGTGGTTCACCTGCTATCATAGGGCCCCTGGGCTGGGACCCGGAGTAGAGGGCGGGCCTGGGTCCCTCCCTCTCCACTCCCCTTCCCTGGGATACTAGTAGGATAGCAGTTACCCCAGTTCAGGGACAAGAAATGGCACCCTGAAACCCCCCCACAAGAAGAGAAAGTGCAGGACCCATCATAGTAGTGCCGGCAATTTGCCACGCGTGGTGTCAGGGGTGGGATCCCCGCGCTGGGGACTTAAACCAGGGTTAGCCAAAACAATTCAGTCCTTAAGATGGACGACGTGATCAAAGCCCTAATACAAGTCACCGCGGCCGAGCAGGAGGCTCCCCGGGTCCAAGCAACCGCCCAACAGGAGGCGACTAGGGTACAGCAAGAGACTAATCGTCTGTTGATGAGTCAGGCTGCCCAGGACCGAGCCCTGCTGCAGGAGCTGGTGAACCAGATGAAGGCCCTTATGGAGCGAAGCCACAACTGCGATGGGACCCGGACTATATGGGCAGCCACTGCCTACAGAAAATGACATGGGAGGATGATGTGGAGGCATACCTCCTGGCTTTTGAGAGAGCAGCCCTGCGGGAGGCCTGGCCCCAAGACCAGAGGTCCGGTATCCTTGCCCCATTCCTGTGTGGGGAGGCCCAGAAGGTATACTACGATATGGCCGCAGAGACTGCAGCAGATTACCCCCAGCTGAAGGCAGAGATCCTGGCCAGATCCGGAGGAACTACGGCATTGCGAGCCCAGAGGTTCCATGAGTGGCAGTATACAGAGGACAAGACACCCAGATCGCAATTGCTTGACCTGATCCACCTGACCCGGAAATGGCTGCGCCCTGAGGCCCTCAGCTCTGAGAAGATGATGGAGCTCCTGGTACTGGACTGGTATATGAGGGGGCTACCACCAGGCCTCCAGGCTTGAGTTGGCCAGAATGACCCCTCCACCTATTATGAGTTGGTCTCAACTCGTGGAAAGACAGCTAGCAGCCCGTGAACTGTTCCAGACCCCAGGGGTGAAACACGGCAATCCAGGAAGCCAGCCCCAAACCCAAAGTTGCGGACCGCTGAGAACTACAGGAGAACTATAACTGGGAGGAAAGACATTGAGGAATGGCCCAAGTCCAAGAAGGGACCTGGGGGTTTGGGAAGAGAGGGCTGGGGGGGGGCCCGACCAAATAGCCCCAGGCAGAGGGCGGCAACCGGGATAAGGGGTCGGTGTTACGAGTGTGGGGAATTGGGGCATATAGCAGCCCAATGCCCCAACAGGGAAGAGCCTATGCAGTGCAATCTGGGGGATCCTGGGGAACAATGTGGCCTAATTGGCCTGATAGGGGTCGCAATGACCCCACATGGGTATACAAGGTCAGTAAAAATGAATGATATTGTGACCACAGCATTAGTAGATTCCGGAAGTGCTGTCATGCTGGTCTTGGGAAGTTGGTGGGGCAAGACCAACTAACCCGGGCCAAAACCACAGGGGTAACGTGCGTTCATGGCACCGTAAATTTCTACCCCACAATCCCAGTACGGATTGAGATCCAGGGGAACACCACCAGGGTAACTGCAGGGGTGGTCCCTAGGCTCCCCTACCCGGTCTTAATTGGTAGGGACTTCCCTGGGTTTGAGAACTTACTCCCCCCAGTAGAGCCAAGAGAGGGTAGAAACCCCTGGGCTGAAATGGAGGCACCTACAGATAGCCTCACCCCAATTTTTGCTGAATTTGCCCCAGAGCTATTCTCATCCCCCGGGAAACCCCAAAAGTCTAGGCGGGAAAGGAGGGCAGATAAAAGGCATGGGACCAGGATTCTAGCAGAGAACCAGAAAGCCTCCCGTGTTGGTAAGTGAACCCGTTCAGGAGGCCAGAAGACAATTCAGGCCAGTGAGGACTCAGAGGCAGTTCCTAGCCCAAGTAGGGGCAACCCAGGGGGCGGAGTAGAAATAGGCCCCCTGGAATTAGGTCAGATCGGTACCGCCCGTGAGAATTTCAGGCAGGACCAAGCCAATGACCCGCTATATGCGAATGTGAGGGAGGAGGTAGTGGAAGTAAATGGCGTACCGGTGGAAGGAAAGACCAAAGGCCCGGGGCCGTATTATGTGATCAAACGTGATCTATTGTACCGAATAGTGCAGATCCGAGAGGAAGAAGTAGAGCAGCTCTTAGTCCCACGGAAACACACAAGGGCAGTACTAGAGCTAGCTCAGTGTCATTTATTTGGGGGACATCTAGGAATAGACAAGACACTGGATAGAGTCCTAAGAAGGTTTTATTGGCCAGGAATATGTGCGGAGGTCCAACGCTATTGTGCCTCCTGCCCAGAATGCCAGTTGCATAGCCTCCAACCTCACTTGCGGGCCCCATTAGTACCTTTGCCTATTATTGAAGTCCCGTTCGAAAGGATAGCCATGGACCTTGTGGGCCCGCTGGAAAGATCAGCACGGGGTCACCGAAACGTACTAGTCATCCTTGACTATGCCACACGGTATCCAGAAGCCATTCCTTTAAGAAACCCCACATCCAAGGCAATAGCAAAAGAACTACTCCAGGTTTTTGCCAGAGTGGGCATCCCTAAGGAGATCCTGACTGACCAAGGAACCCCTTTCATGTCAAAATTAATGAAGGACTTATGTACCCTGCTCCGCATCCATGCCATACGGACCTCAGTCTACCATCCTCAAACAGAAGGCCTGGTCGAGCGGTTTAACCGCACCCTTAAAGGTATGATCCGGAAGGTGGTAGCACAGGACAGAAAAGACTGGGATACCCTTCTACCATACCTAATGTTTGCAATACGGGAAGTCCCCCAGGCGTCCACCGGTTTCTCTCCCTTTGAGCTACTATACGGACACCACCCACGCGGAATATTAGACATCGCCAAGGAGGACTGGGAAGAACCCAACCCAGGAAATAATGTCATTGAGCACGTGACACAGATGAGAGAGGGAATAGCTCGAGTAACCCCTATAGTATGAGAACATTTGGAAAAAGCACAAGAGACCCAGCGGACATATTACAACCGCCAGGTGAAAGTACGGAAATTTCAGCCAGGAGAACGGGTGATGGTGCTAGTGCCGACAGCAGAAAGCAAACTCCTAGCCAGCTGGCATGGGCCGTATGAGATAGTGGAAGCCATTGGGGAAGTGGACTATAAGGTCAGACAACCAGACCGCCGAAGACCAGAGCAGATCTACCATGTAAACTTGCTGAAGCCCTGGCGTGACCGAGAGACGTGCCTGGTCATTCGGAGAGCTCCACCCCAGACGGACGACCGATAGGGGCAGGTGAGGATATCCCCTGAGTTAGCCCCAGAACAACGAACAGAGGTCATTGATATGATCCAACGGAACCAAGATGTGTTCTGTACACAGCCGGGCCGTACGACGCTGGTCCAACATCATATCGTCACCAGGCCCGGAATAAGGGTGACGATAAGACCATATCGGATACCGGAAGCTAAAAGAGAGGAAATTAGGACAGAAGTGAAGAAGATGTTGGAACTTGCGGTTATTGAAGAATCCCACAGCCAGTGGTCCAGTCCTATCGTCTTAGTACCCAAGCCTGACGGTACCTGAAGGTTTTGTAATGACTTCCGGAAGTTGAATGAAGTATCCCAATTCGATGCCTATCCAATACCACATGTCGACGAGCTAGTTGATCAGTTAGGCAAGGCCTGATACCTAACCACTCTGGACCTGACTAAAGGATATTGGCAAATTCCCCTGGCCAAGAACGCCACGGAGAAGACTGCTTTCTCTACACCTGATGGCCTGTTCCAATACACTGTCCTCCCTTTCGGACTCCATGGTGCCCCAGCAACATTCCAACGACTTACGGATAAATTGTTGCGACCCCATGCCAGGTATGCCGCCGCCTATTTAGACGATATAGTCATCCATAGCCCTGACTGGGAAACGTACCTAGTAAAAGTAGAAGCAGTACTAGACACCCTGAGGAAGGCTGGCCTCACTGCCAACCCTCTCAAGTGCGTGATGGGACTAGCTGAAGCCAGATACCTTGGGTATGTAGTAGGGAGAGGTTTGGTAAAACCCCAATGGAACAAAGTGGAGGCAATACAAAATTGGCCTCGGCCAATCCGTAAAAAGCCGGTCAGAGCAGTTCTCGGGTTAGTAGGGTACTATCGGAGATTTATCCCTCATTTTGTGAGAGTGGGATGTGCTACGATCCCCTTGTATGGATGAGGACCAGAGGCACAAAATTACTAAGTGACTTGTCCAAAGGTCATACAAGAAGTTTGTGATGGAGCAGGGAATTGAACCTGGGTCTCTCCAGACCCAGGCTTGCATCCCAATCACTGGACCATTCTTTCCCAAATTAGGAACCGTGTCTTGATTTGTTCTCATAAAACATATGTTCTGTGGCTTGGGTCTGGCTGAAAAGGGGGAGATATAAGTGTCTCACTGGGTTGATATCTGAAGCACTCAAGAAGAAAGGACTGGAATCACTTATCTTCCCTTTCTGAAAGGCAAAGAAGCAGAAGTGACTGAGCAATGATAGTACATAACTGATGCTCCTGTAAATAAATAATTATAATATATAGACAAAAGGGGTGGATTTTTGAGACATGAGAAAGTAAAAGCAAGATTTTGCAATAGCCCAGATGAGTGAGGAAAAGGAGATGAGTCTAATATGATATCAAAGTTGTGAGTTTTGGTGATGTAAAGGATAGTAGTGTCATCAAAGACACCTGGGCTCTTATGTTGATGTTCACTTTATATCTTGCTGTACATTTCATTTTTCCAAAAGCAGTGGACAATGAAGGAAGAGAAGTAATTTTGGGAGTAAAGATTAATTTAATTTCAACATGCTGAGTTTGAGACAAGACAGAAAGACATCAAGATGAGATGAAGTCAAATGTGCAGAGGTAGTTTTGTGAGTCATTGGCATACAGATAATTGCAATTGAGTGGATGAGGTGTACCAGAGATAAGATATAGAGGAAGGAAAGAGCCTTGAGGGACACTATAGACAGCAAGAGAAAGGAGGAACCACCTAAGAAGAGACGGGATATAGATGTAGAGCCCCAAACCATGATCCCCCCCTGGGGCAGGGGTGAACAACTGTGTCAAAAAGGCCAACATGTAGATTATGGAAGGTATGGATCAGGAAAAGCTTTAGTCAAGAGTAGGTCATTGATGAGAGCAGCTTTAGTGAAGCGAGCAAAAGCCAGTTAGTTTGTAGAGAAACCAAGAAAGAATTCTAAAATATATGGTTACGGCAGTGGGGGGATAGGAAAGATAACAGTACTAGACTGGAGGGCTTCTAGATCATGAGTGCATCTTCCATCATTTTGTCTAAATGTTTAGGAGAAAAGACTGCCTTTATATCAGTTCTCTTCGCACGATTGCTGCTGGGAGTGATGGAACAGTCAGTATAGCAGGGGCAATGGTGGATTACCATGGTTACCCTGTAAAAAGTGCACTTTTGTATGCCTGAAGCTTCCAACTAATCTACACTGTGGAGCTGACCCCACAATTATTTTAAGAGTTTAGGAAGGGGATATTAACATTAGGATTTTCCCAGCTGTTTTTAGGATCATCTCTACTGCTGTATAAACAGAAAGCTTTCAAAGGGGCTTCACTTCATTAGGCCAAAGTTCTATACCTTCCTCAGAGTTTTCTAGCTTTTAGGGGTAAAACACAGCTCTGTAAAGTTTCTCAATCAAGTAAACAAGATCTTCTTTAAGCACTCTTCTAGAAGCATGAAAAGAGTTCTGTTTGAGCAGAGACTGAAAAAAAATTAGGACAGTTCAGTTTAGAAAGGAGTTGTAAGAAAGGGCATGACAAAATAATGACTGGTATAGACAAGATAAATTGGGTGGCCTGTTTATCATAATATAAGCACAAGTGGATATTCAATGAAAGTGGAAGGCAATGAATGAATTTATAATGTGTGAGCAAAATAATGTCCCGACCAGTAAAATATATACTTGGGTTTAATAGGGCCAATTTCACAAAGCTGAAAACAATTATGAGCGAAATCAGCTGGGAGGAAGAATTTAATGAGAAAAATATGAATGATAATTGGGAATCGTTTAAGAACATCTCACTAGATGCCCAAAGAGCCACAATTTCACAATCGAGAAAGAAGGGCGTGCTGATTAAAAAATTGACCTGGTTTAGCAGGGAAGTGAAGGCAGCTATGAAAAATAAAAATAATAATATAACAAATAGAAGAAAGGGGAAGTTGATAGTAATGAATATAAATCAGATGTTAGGAATCGTAGAAAATTGGTAAGGGAAGCAAAGAACACAAAGCAAAGTAAAACTCTATGGCCAGTGAGTTACATTTTTAAATGCATTGGGAACAAAAATAATCCTGACCATGGTATTGCTCCATTACTAGATGGAAATGGAAGAATTATCAATACTAATGCAAAAAAGGCAGAAGTCTTCAATAAATATTTCTGTTCTGTATTTGGGGAAAAACAAATGATATAGTCTCATCATATGGTGATAACACTCTTTCCACTCCACTAGTATCTCTGGACGATGTTAAATGTCGACTAAAGTTAGACATTTTAAAATCAGCAATCCAGATAACTTGCATCCAAGAGTTTTAAAAGAGCTGACTTGTTAATGGATCTTTAATGTTTATTTTCAGTAAGTCTTGGAGCACTAGACAAGTTCCAGAAAACTGGAAGGAAGCTCATGTTGTGACGACTTTTAAAAAGGGTAAACAGGATGACCTCGGTAATTATAGGCCTGTCAGCCTAACATTGATCCCAGGACAAGATAATGCAGGCTGATATAGGACTCGATTAATAAAGAATTAAAGGTGGGTAATGTAATTAATGCAAATCAATATGGTTTTATGGAGAACAGATCCTGTCAAACTAATGATATATTTTTTGGATAAAATTACAAGCTTGGTTGATAAAGGTAATAGTGTTAATATAATATACTTAGACTTCTGTAAGGCATTTGACTTGGTGCCGCACAACATTTTGATTAACAAATTAGAATGATATAAAATTAACAAGGCACACTTTAAATGGATTAAAAACTGGCTAACTGAAAGCTCTCAAAATTTGTAAATGGGGAATCGTAATCAGGTGTGTGTGTGTGTGTGTGTGTGTGTGTCCAATGAGCTCCCACAGGCATTGGTTGTTGGCTCTGCGTTATTTAACATTTTTATCAATGGCCCGGAAGAAAACATAAAAATCACTGATAAAGTTTGCAGACACAAAAATGGGGGAGAGGTAAATAATGAAGAGGCCAGGTCACTGATTCAGAGCCATCTGGATCGCTTGGTAAACTGAGCACAAGCAAACAATATGCGTTTTAATATGGCTAAATGTAAATGTCTACTTCTGGAAACAAAGAATGTAGGCCATGCTTACAAGATTCTGGGGGACTCTATCCAGGGAAGCAGCGACTCTGAAAAAGATTTAGGGGCCGTGGTGGATAATCAGCTGAAAATGAGCTCCCTGTGTGATGCTGTGGCCAAAATAGCTAACGTGATCCTGGAATGCATAGACAAGGGAATCTCGATTCAGGAGAAGAGAAGTTATTTTACCTCTATATTTGGCACTGGTGTGACCGCTGCTGGAATAGTGTGTCCAGTTCTGGTGTCCACAATTCAAGAAGGAAGTTGACAAACTGGAGAGGGTTCAGACAAAAGCCACGAGAATGATTAAAGGGTTAGAAAATATGTCGTATAGTGATTGAACTCTTTGAGTCTAATCTATTTATTTTAACAAAGAGAAGGCTAAGGGGGGTGACTTGATTATAATCTCTAAGTATCTACATGAAGACAAACATTATGAATGGGCTCTTCAATCTAGCAGAGAAATGTATAACACAATTCAATGGATGGAAGTTGAAGCTTGACAAATTCAGACTGGAAATGAGGAGCACATTTTTTAATGGTGAGAGTAATTACCCATTGAAATAATTTGCCAAGGGTCCTGGCGGATTCTCCATCACTGATCATTTTAAAATCAAGACTGGATGTTTTTCTAAAAGATCTGCTCTATGAATTGTTTTAGGGCAGTTCCTTGCCCTTTATTACACAGGTGGTCAGACTAGATGATCATAATGGTCCCTACTGGCCTTGGAATCTATCAAAGTTAAAATTGATAAAAAGAAATACTTTATTCACAAGGCATAATTAACCCATGGAACTCACTGCCACAAGCTATCACTGATGTCTTGAGCTTAGAAGGATTCAAAAGAGATATTTATATCAATAATGGAACCATCGACAGCTACCTTAGGCAGCATTAAAATACATAAAGTCTTTAAACCCTCATTCTTCAGGGCATAAGCCAACTACTTTCTGAGGTTAGGAAGAAACACCTCGTAAGGGAAGGTTATGCCCTAACTGTCCATCACAGGGATATTCTCCCTAACGTATCTGGTGCTGATCACTGCCAGAGCAAGGGGACTGAGCCTAGACAGATCATTGCTCTGATCCATATGGCAGTTCTTATGTTCTTCCGCTTTCATCTTTTTCCTTCTAATTCCAACCAGATCCTTTTCTCAATTGACACATTGACTCTTTATCCTGCTCCAGGCCTGAAACCCATCTTGCATTCCCCTCAGTGCAGATATTTTCCTGGGTGCAGCTTGGTACGGCAGTTTCTGCTGAACCTAAAAAAGCAGAGATCTTAAAATCTCACATACTTCAGAACTTCCTCAAGTAAGACAGCATGACTACAGGAAGCCATGGGAAGCACAAAAGTCGGAAAAAAAGGCAGCCTGGGCCCTTCAGAAATGGTTGGACTTGGGGAGAGCCTCATACCTCAAGGCTGGACTATGGGTGAATAAAGAACTGGACAGCTGTCTACCTAAGGTACTTCTATGGCCTCTACCATCATAGTATTTGAGTGGCTCACAATCTCATGCTTTTATCCTTACAATGGTGCCCATTGTACAGATAGGGACCTAAGGCACAGAATGGCCAACCGACTATTTCCACTTCAGAATCCAGGTAGAACGGTGTTTGCCTTACTGGTAGAAGTTTATTTCTCAGCCAGTACAAAATGGGGGAAAAAAATCACTGTTTTCAAAGCAAAATGTAAACAAGTTGTATTTAAGAGACAGCAGGAGCCTTGTAAATTCACATGCCCTGGGAGAATACAAGAACATAACAGGCACTTTACATTTGATGCCACATGCATTTTTCCACTTAGAAGGTCTCCATTTTAATTCACTCTGGTCTCCATTCAACTTGAAACAGTTACATGATATCTCATCTTGGTGCCACATCCCAAGGTCCCGCAGAAACACAGTGCAAATGGTGTGTGGGCAGCAGGGCAATGTTTGCAAAAGGGGTGCATAGTTCACCATTGCACTCAAGATCACCTGATCTTCATGTTGCTGTGAGGAGGGCTGGTCCCCTAGCACAAGTTACATCAGCCCTCATCTAGCCTTTTGGTAGCAGGATGTATTTACAAATTAGCTTTTTTTAATGGTCTGTAACATTTTCAATTTCAAATTTTGATAACTCTTTCCTTCCATTACCGGTCAGTAGGAAAGGTACAATAAAGAACAGATTCATTTGACTTTATAGACCCTCCTTCTGCAGTTCTTGCCCAGCACTGTACAAACAAGGAGTTCAGTTCTGGCAGCACAATGACTGCATAGACAAACTCCCTTTATACACAGAGCAATAGCTCACACACTGCCTTGGGGATTAGAACTTAATTCATCACGAGAGGGAAAGTTGGCCAGAACACGAGGGTTATCACCCGCTCTGTTCAGAGAGTTAATGGCCACATGGGCAAGCATTAGGAATGGGCAGAAAGGCCATGGGTTTACCATTTCATCCAAATGACTGAATGTCTAAACAGTGCAGCCCTGGGCATGTATCCAAGACTGGGCATGGAACCTGAACCGATGGTCTCTTGGCCTAGAGGTGAGAGTATTACTTGCTGAGCCAAACTGACACATGCATAATATGCTTTCAAGGTTTTCAGAGGCCTCTGTCATGAGTGAAAAACATTAAGTCTTTGTGGTATAAAGCTCATTGGGGAAAAGAGGTGGGGCTCCCTTTTTATTATTGCTGATTTTAGCCAATTAATTATCATTTACAAAATCCATCAAGCTTTGTTCCGCCTTAGACTGAGAGGGAAGAGCGTTTCCAAACTGATTCTTGATTACAATGTTCCCCTGTTAAATGGGATGAGAACAGGCTTCAAGGTCGTGTCAGAATATATGAAGTGATAAAATGAGGATGGGTCAGCTATTTTTAAACACTCAAATACTTAGAAGTCAAAATCTCTGAATTTATTGTCTTGCTTATTAAGACTATATACAGAGTCAAAAATCTATACTTTTAAGACACCCTTTGGCTTCAGAGACAGTGTTTGCAAAGTGTGTCTGGCCAAACTAGGGGCCCCTTGGTGACCTCATGGAGAATACCTTCAAGCAATGATCGCACATATTCTGCTCAGAAGTGGTGGGAGGAAGAAGGGGGTCAGATGCCCCAATGGCAGCCTTCCCCCCCCATTCCTTCTCATTCCCCAGGACACGTCACAGGTCTGGGGACCTGAAGCTCCAGACAGTCAGGAAGTGAGTGGGTTAGGGGTAGAGGAGGCTCCTCAGAGGCAGAATGCAGTCTCCCCCAGCCTCATCCAACATGGAAAGCTAATACAAACCCAGGCAGTATTAACTTGCCACTGCCTTCTTTCTCCCCTTCACAGTGGGATCCCCATTTAAAGAGCTCACCTCACCAGGGCAGCTGCCAGACAGTGGCACCACTGCCTGGGGGAAGTCCACTGGAGCTGTGCTGCTGGGAGAGGATGGACGGCATTGGCTTCCCGCTGATCCCCACATAGATGCCAGGTGGCCTGCAGGCCAATTAGTTCAGCCCAGCTGGCCCCAGATCAACACTTCCCTATTATTTCCTCAGCCTTCTATGGGAACTCTTTTTCACAGTGGATTGATACACACCGTGGCCTCCAAAACTAATTTTTAGACTTTTTTAAAATTAATTTTTAGGTCAATGATTCGCACCCTAACAGCAATAAGCCACATCCAGGTGTGATTTAACAGGCTAGTGTTCCCAGGTGGCAGAAAGCATTTAGCCTTCCCACCGTCAGCTTCATAACAATCTTGAGGCATGCACAGTCAGCCAGTTGGTACACACTGTTCTGGCTTATTCCTATCCCACGCTGGGTAAGTGGCACTACTTAACTATTCTCCCTTTGTAAATAAATACCGATGACCCTGTCCTCTTTATGATGAATATACGTCGTTTTTGTCAAAAAAATAAAGTACAAAATAAGCAATGAACTGGACAGTACTCCCACTAACACTAGTGGAAATGTAAGTCAGTGTCTCACATGTGACTTCCTGATCCCTTCCTCACAACCTTTGCAACTTCCTTGTGCACCCCCTCAGCGTCCCTGCCAGTGTCGTTTCTTTGTCTGGAAGTGTCTCCCTCTTTCTGCTTAGTCATCATCAGCAGCGGGGGTCTTAAGGAACCAAGTGTATTGCAGGATCATTTGCATCAGCTGTTGTAGTGAGGAGGCTTGGCTTCCCTCAGAGAGTGACAGGGACGGACCACAACACCCCCCCTGGTGGGATGAACCAGGAGAGCCCATCGCCTCACCAGAAAAGGAAGGGCGGGGCAGGAAGGAGAAGTACAAAAGGCAGGCCCTGCAGCTCAGTTGGGCTGGAGCCACCACAGGAGACAGCTGCATCCTGCCTGCTGCTGAAGCCTGCAGCGGAACTGCCAGGGTTGCCTCCTGAGGACTGGCCAGAGCTCCTAGGGCCGCTGGCTGACCAAGACGCCGAGGACTGGCTGGATCTCCCTGGGCTGCTTGCTGACCAAGACACTGAGGAATTGCTGGGGCTGCTGCCTGCGGGCTGGCCAGAGCTCCCCAAGACGACAGATGCAGGTACACGGCGGGGAGAGGGGAGGAGAGTAGGATGCTGCCCATGGAAACCAGGCAACAGTCTGGTTGGGAGCTGTCCTGATACAAGGTCAGCGTGTTGCGGGTGAATTCCCACTGGCCCAGTGGTGGACCTCTCCACCATTTTTAGGGCCCTGGGCTGGGATGAGGTGGAGTTCGGTGGGCCTATGTCCCTCCTGTTACCCCACCCCTGGGGTGGCAGTACTCCCCCTCTTTAGGCCAGGAGGCCTGTGCTTCTCAGGCAACCCTGTCTGAGCCCCAGAGACTTGATTGGTGCTCACCCTTACCTGAGCCTTTAGGCTTTATGGTGCTCACCCCTACTGTGGATCACAGACTGCTTAGCTGCCCTGCCCTGATTGCAGGCCAGAGCTTACCCGTTGCTTTGCTGCCCCACCCTGACTGGGCCTAGGGATCATTGACTGCTGTACTGTTCTGCCCAGCAGGAGCACTAAGTGACGCTAATTTCCCCCTTTGAGCTCACCTTCACAGGTACATGACAGTGAGGAAGCATGGCCTCCCTCAGAGACTGACCAGGAGAGACGGCCACACAGCCTACAGTTATTTTTGTGGTTTAATCAAAATGCAGTTTAAAGGATCCATGGTGAGCTCGGGAAGCCACCACATAGCAGTGAATAGTAACAGGCATGCTCTTTTGAAAGAGGGAGGACTGAGTCAGTGAAAACTACCCAGAGGAAGACAAATAGTTCAGGAGCTGCTTGTTGGTGAACGACCATAGAATCACAGGAATGTAGGATTGGAAGGGACCTTAAGAGGTCATCAAGTCCAGGCCCCTGAGCTGAGGCAGGACCCAGTAACCCTAGGCCATCCCTAGCAGGTTTGTCCAACCTGTTCTTAAAATGCTCCAGTGATGGGGACTCCACACCCTCCCTTGGAAGAATATTCCAGCGCTTAACCACCCTAAGAGTTAGAACAGACTCATGGTTGTCCCATTGCCCTTTTGTATTTATTGTGATTAATCTGCTAAGCAGGGAACTATCATTCCCATCAACCCCTCCCCAAGTAGGAGGAGGGGGCTATGTGAACCTTTTAAATAACATCAAAGATGCCATGGCCATAGTAGCAGAGATCTGGATCTTTTCACTGTCTAGTCAGCCAACAGACCACAAAGATCATACAGCCCTGACAGAAAATCAAGTCACCCGATAACTATTCTGAAGAGCATGAGAGCTTCTCTGAGCAAGAAGCTGGTGATGATGCTATCCCCGGACAGGATTTGGATGATGATGAATATGAGCTGGGGAAGCCAAAGAAGCAGTTGAGATCAATAGTAAGAACAGCATCTATAACAAGGCAACAAAACTTCACGCACAAAGGTATGTCCTCACACTACAGGTCCAGAAGCTCTATAGAAAGACCTGTCCCAGGAAGTGACTAGGCACTTTTGGGAAGTACCGGTGTCATGGCAAGAGAGGAGTACCCAGGAAGCTGGGGTCAGGGAGAACCCCACCAGGAATTGCATATAGAGCAGGCTGCAGCAGAAGCCACGGAATTGCATATGGATCAGAGCGCAAGTGCCAGATCTTGCAACTGGGAGCAGATCTGTGCAGGAATTGCGGTGAAGCAGCAGTGACTGGGCAGAGATCCAGAACAGAGGGGCCCCTATGGGCGACATCACTAACTGATCCTGGAAACCTACATGTTTCTATTTGCTTTGAATAGAGACTGGACTGGAGAGGGCACCCCGGGTACGAGGCCTGATGAGCCCCAACCCTTATTTGGACTGCCCGCCCTCTTCCCCCAACGAGCCCAAATAAGAACAGGTATTGTTTTACTTTGAGCTGTACCTGTTAAGCCTCTGCACCTAAGGTATTTGTAACATATTCCTTTCCTGCCAGCCGCAGTAAAATCCCCTTTCACTTTAGCCAAGCATCTGAGTGGTTATTCAGACCCACCAGCAGTAGCGCCTACAGGGCCTGGCAGCTGAACCGCCTGGAGTGCTGGCCTCTAAATCACAGCACACCTGGCATGCTGACTAGTACCTTAGAGGTTTGGTGTAGCCTAGCACTGAGCAGCGATAACAATTACATTATAAAGCACTGACTACATTTACGGCACAATCTATTTTGAATTTGGGTTCCTGTGCAGCTGCCCATTTAGCCTGTATGTATGTGTGACGGTGTACCCCATAAAACTGTATGGGGAGATGCTTATAAATGTATACATGATGTAACTGGACTATGCTTTATGCTACATGTGCCATGTAACATATCTCTGTGAAAGTTATGACCTACTGAATTTATTCCTCCCGTTTATATGCATGTATCATTGTTGTAGTTGAAGTTATGAATATTGGTTGTATTTCTTGAGAAAGGAATGTGCAGGTTAAGTGCCCAGTCAAGAAGCACTTAACAGACAATAGAACTTGCAGACCCCAATCCACATCTGAACTTTGCCAGGAATGTGGCTGGTCTGAGAAGGAACTGAGTTGTGCATAGACAGGTGACTTGTCCATGTGACCCCAACTCCTTTTGGTAACTGGATGCCACACAGGGAGAGGGAGGGGTGTCCACCCAGAGGAGAAAATCTATTTAAACCCCGAGGAAACCCCTCCATTTTGTCTTCAGCTGGCTAAAGAAAGAAGCTCTCCACCCCCCAAGGACACCTGAAAGAGACTGAACAAAGGACAAAGACATTAGGGGGGTGAGTGATTGCTGGACCCAGGCTACAAGGAAGATAGCCTGTTTACTGGACCTAGTGAGGTTTTTATCTGTACACAGGGTGATTAGACATAGAACTGCGTGTTCTATTTTATTTTATTTAGTAATTCATTTTGTTCTGTCTGTCACTACTTGAAATCACTTAAATTCTATTTTCTGTACTTATTAAAATCACTTTTTACTTATTAAGTTTCCTGGAGTACGAGCTGGTACCTGGGGAAGGCAAACAGTTGTGCATATCTTTCTATCTTTGAAATAGAAGGCGAACTATTTATGAGTTTACCCTGTATAAGCCTTATGCAGGGTAAAACGGATGTATTAAGGGTTTAGACCACTTAGGGAGCTGGGCACCTGGGTGTCAAAGGTAAGAGCGCTTCCAGGAGCCTTACCGTGGTTAGGGGACTTGGCTCGGACCGGAGTCTGTGTTTGCAGCAGATCAGTGGAATCTAGCTCAAAACAGACAGGATTCGGGAGTCTCTAGCTGGAAAAGACCTGGAAGCAGGGGTAAAAGTGGCCTTGGCACACCAGGTGGCAGCACCAAGCAGGTCTCTGTGACCCAACCCGTCACAGTATGGTCACCTCTGAACATGAAACCTATCCATCATTTAGTGTAAGCTGGTTGGAGTGGGTGTTAGAAAACTGGTCAAAACAAAATTCAAACAATTTTGATTATTTTCTTTATGGGTTTATAAAAGAACAAAACAGAGGCCCGATTATATGTGGAAAACAAGGCAACACACACATAGCAAAAGCTAGTAATCCAGAGTAGAACTTTAGAAGAGGGAAATCAGTGCTTTTGGTTTAGTGAGTAATCACGTTTTCCTCATACACTGATCATGTGAAATTGGAAGAACACGATCCATTTATCTAATGTCCAGGTGGAGTCTCCTGCTTTGAATGTTGTTAAACAGTCTGCAGCTTCCTTAATTTTCTTGAATATAATTATTTTGAGACAGCTACGTCAAAGATGTGTTCTGCATCTTCTGCTCCAAGTAGCAAAGTCGGCAGTAGTCCAATGTCATTCCTATGGCACTACAAACCTCCCCAGTGTTTTGAGACTTGTTTCTGTCAGCACATAGGCCTGATCCAACTCCCCCAGAAGTTAATAGGAATCTTTCTATTGATTTCAGCAGGCATTGGATCAGGCCATTTCTACTTCATAAGCAGCAAATCCAGGCCTAAAGCTGGTCCCCAGGATGCTCATCATGGGCCTGATTTTCAGAGGTACAGAATACTCAGAATCTGCTCAGCACCACAAATTCCATCTCATGTGCTTTAGCTCAACCTACACTACTGCATCCAATTTTTCTTTCAATGAAGCCGTTGGCAAAACTCTCATTGAGTTCAATGGTCCAGCTACGGGCCCATTCTGTCCTATTCTCTGTTTCCTGAGGCAAATTTATTTTCTCCCGGTATAGACAGCAGTCAGCAGGTACAAAAGCTTTGTCTAATGTGGAACCTTGGCTGTGGAATTTACTCCCAAGAGAGATTGGCACAATAAAGTCGTTTGTTTAAAAGTAAATTGAAAACATTCCTGTTCTCCCAGACTTATGACTATTAGTTTTCATTTCTGCACAGTGCTATAGAATGTCTGGCATCAAAGGCATTTTGTCCATTGGATTGAACTTTTACAGGACACAGTTAGTGGACTATAAATCATGGTGAACAAAGGGATTTTATGCAAACAATGCAAGAGTTATGGATTTTTCACATTTAAAATGGGCAAGGAAAGGTTTAATGGACCCCTTTCTCAGTACTACTAGTGTTCTGATGGGGGCGGCTGGCAAGGCATAAAATGGGAAGTAGGTTTTCCAATCAGTAATTTAATATTTCACATCACATGAAAGCCATTGGTATTTCTACCCAATACACTCTGGACTCAGACACACAACTTCGCCTCACATTGTGGACGTGTACATTCCCTATCAAAGCTGGACTTCAGCTTGCAGATACATGGGCTAAAGAGCTGTCATAGCCAGGTCCTGGGCAGCCAGACCTAGTCAGAGTCCGCAGCCACAAGACAGCAGTCAGGCATCAGCTGGGTCACAATACCGGGAGTTCAGAAGCAGACGGAGACAAACTGGAGATCAGAATCACAAGTCAGGAACCAGAATCAGGCCAGGTCAGGATACTAGGAGGTCAAGGCAGGAAACAAACAGAATCACCAGGAGTCAAACTGGGTCAGGACGTGGGTGCCCAGGGCATACAGTCCAAAGAAGGATGGAGCTCAGTTGTTCAGACAGCTTCCTGTTCCTGCTGCTGACTTAAGTAGGGCCAGTAGGCTAATCAGCTGCTCCAGGGCTTCACCAATCGGATCTCAGGGTTGGAGCCTCACACTAGGGCTGGGCTTCATGGGTCCCAGGTAAGCCATTGTCAGCAGCCTACCAAGTAGAGGGCTGGAGCATGGTTGCTCTCATGAACCCGGCAGACCTGGGTTTGAGTCCCAGGGGTCAGGACAATATCCTCTAAAGATGGCAAGGAACATTTCATAGCTGAAGTGACTATTGGTATGTATCGCCAGGTCTCAAAGCCCAGTTAGGGCAGACTATAAAATTGATGCCTTGGAGATGGCATGTTGTGCATTCAGCTTGTCCCAAGGCGCCTGCAGAATCCCTAGTATCCAGATGGATCAGAAAAACAGGTGCCCAGTTTCTGGACAGGCTTACAAAGTCTTATTGTTATAAGGGTTTAACATTCTGGCCAGCCTCCATGAGATGCAGCACTGTAGACAGTGAGTCCACCAGAGGTGGAAAGCCCTCTACAGGGAGCTGCACACTTACAACATTAAGTAGATGGCCCTTTCCCCTCCTCCTCCAAAGAGTCCTTGTCTGCATCCCAACACACACTTCCTTGCCTCAGAGCCTGCTGCCCTCTTAGGATGGAAACTGTGTTTGTGGGCAAATTGGTGAAGCTGTTTAGTGGGTATGCATTGAGAGCTCCTGCCCATGTCTCTATTAACTTCCATGCAGCTGGCACCTGCTTGGCCTATGGGATGGGGAAGGGAGAAGGCAAATGTAGCCTTCTGAAAGAAACTCGCTTTGTCAGGAATGGGCCCGTTGGCACAGAGACTCCTGCCCACCCAGCTTCACCAGGGTGAGAGAGAGAAACTTCTGTGTGTTCCGTGTGTCAGCGAAGGCTGACTTGAGGAGCCAGATGAAATCAGGGGAGAACTGTGGCCTGGAAGGGGACTCCTAGCCCACTTACTGTGCTTCCCCTGTTGCGAGGCATCCACTTCTGGATTGTACTATCGATCCTACAGAGGTTGGGTGTTACCCCCATGATCCCTGCAAAGGTAGAGCTGGCTGAAAAAAGAGAGGGTAAATGATTGACTGAAGAGCTGGATACCAGCATCCTCTTGCAGCCTATTGACTAAAGCTTCTTGGTAAAGCATTAGGGCCAGGTAGAATCCCATTTTCAGATTGCTGGAGCCCCAAAAGGTAACACTGAAGTCAATGAGTTTTGGATACTGAAGGAAACCAGGACTTGACCCTAAATACAAAAGATTACAGCTGAGAAAATCTCTATTTGAGCAACCAATATATTTTAACAGAAGGTGAAATTTGAGTCGCATCTGCTTGATCTTCTACCAGACGACACCAGTCAGCATCTCTGGCTAAACCGCCACATTTGTCAGGTATGGGGTTTTGGGTTCCCTCTTTGAAACACATTAATTTTTTCCCCCTGGTTACCTGGTTTTGTTTTTCTGGTTCCAGGCACGCAGACAAGCTCTTTCAGGCTCTGCAAGTTACCCTGCATGCTTTTGATTAATAGTACAATTATTTTAACATGAAAAATGGGAAAGGATTCAATTTAAGCTTGCCTGTTGCTAATGATGCAGCGGAATGAACATTTTCATTCCAACTAAACCTTTCCTGTTCCTGTAAAAATAAAGAAATCCAGTCTAGGATTATGAAAAAGACCCAATGAACTGTGCATAGATATTGGTTTAGACAATGCTACGGATTTTAGGAAATATATACATACAGCACACTTTACCTATGCAGATGTGCATACATAGATATGCATATATGTAATATGTACATGTGCACACAGAATGGAGAGCTCCAAAGTGAAGTCCGGGAATGGAAAAGACGTTTGGTGGCCATAACTTGGCAATTCAAACCCACAGGCACACACAGTCACCTAAATTTTAACTTCGCTCCTGTCTTGGGCTAAAATGCATTGTTAAATATAATCAGAAAAACATTGTGTGGAAGTGAAACAAGCTATATAGATTCCACCTGGCAAAGTGGCTTGATGTACGAGGGGCTAGCCTGCAGATCTTATTGTGGTTTCAACCCCTGGCGCCATCAGTTGGGCTTGAAATCAAAAGCAGTGGAAGAAGATAATTAAAAGTGACTCCACACCACTCAGCTGGCAACACGAGGACTCTGCTGTAGCCACTTAAAGTGGGTGGGAAAAGATTCAGGGATATTTAAGAGAATACATTTGTCTCTTCAGCATTAGTGATTTCCATTACGGAAACACTGTACTTTATCATTATTAACCTTTACGCCATGAGAAGATCTTATATTAATGCAGCAACATTTTTTAATTTCAAGATGTTAAAGTACTGGATGAGGTGATCCTACTGCCTTACTAACTAGACTCGAGGTAAAGCACATTCTGCTTAACCAACAGAGAAGGTGCAGAACTGAAAGAGTAATGCAAGCCACTAGCTTTGAGCATGGCACTATGTACAAATGCTGTATAACGCTATGGACGTCTGCTGGCTACGCTGTTAATTTTTTAAACTTTATAGCCAGAAGGGGGGTGGGGGGGGGGGGGAGAAGGCCACCTGGTTCAACCCAGCCTGCTTGGCTGCAGGAACAATCATTTAAAGAAATAAAGGAAACACTCAGCCCCCAAAGGAGCAGAAGATGAGAAGACTGTGTTCCAATTCTAACCAGCTGAAGGAAAGTTTATATAAAAACAAATCACTTGGTTACTGACTCATGGGGAAAGAATTCTTAAGCTTTCTTCAGGGAAACCCCAGTAAATGTGTATCAAAAACATGGAGATGGTGTTGTCTGTTCTGTTGTGATACTTGGTCCACATAATAAACCGTTTGGCAACAGAGTGACATGCTGAATACGGCTCTCTTTGGGACATCCAAGGACAACAAAACCAGCTGTGGCTTCCTGATAACTCTGTCTAGTGTTTTGTACCGCCGATGTGCCTGGGAAATGCAAAGCGGGAAGAAATGTGGGAAAAGAGCTGCGTTTCGTTACAACATTTGAGAATATTTTTCTGTCTACTGCGTCCATGATTCACACCATACTTTCTGCCTTGCTCTTTAAAAACAACCTTGGAGAATGAAATATAGCTGCTTGGACTCCACTGCATTCTTCAGCATCTGTTGTCTTTAAAGGGCTGGCTGATTCAAATAGCCCACAATACTACATGCAAGAAGAGTGAATGAACTGCTCTTTGCATGCACAGCTTCTCTGGAATATGTTGTGAAGCACATAGTAGATTGTGCAAGAAATATTAGTCTCCACTCCTAAAAAAGTTTGGATATGACTGATGTCTAACTGTTTTGGCTCCAATTCTTTTAGTTAGCACAAAATTTTGGAAGTGTGTTGTGCTCATCCTTCAAGCGTGTCTTTGCAGTGAAGAGGGTTTAAGCTCAGTAAAATATGTCCACAAAAATCAGCAATCACACTGGTTCCAAAACAAACCACCAGATCTGAACACGCTGGACTTTGAAACTGCACTGGATCTGAACTTTACAGCTAGAGACTCTAGACAGGAATATAAGTAAGACCACGTATTCTGTGTCAAGTTGGACTTTAATTCTGTAGCAAACCTCACTCCTCCACCCTGAGTTTTTGTAGAAATCTCAGGGGGCAGATTGAAAATTCTATAGAAGCTTCAGGTAAATGTAAACAATGAAAATGTCTAATGAACTCAATATGAAAATGAAAACTACAATGAACACAAGGGGCCCTTGCATTATTTATTTTGATTTGGTTTCAATTTAGTTTATGCTGTCCCCAGATTATCAGTTGTGGATAAACCGAAGATATTTTTATTGACTGCACCATGGACGTTTTCAGAAGTGCAGCTAGGTGTTTTGGCATTTATGTAGAAGGCAGTAGGGGCGTTTAGCACATGGAAAGCTGTGGGAGCTGGTTTGGGATTGTGGAATGAGCATATTAGTGTTTTTACTAAAATGATCTGTAGTGAAAGAGTTAACAGTGTTGACATTTGAACTGTAATTGTTTAGGTTTCAGAGTCAATACCCCATTGAGATGAATGAGGAAGTTCACACCTATGGTGTCAAGCTGCCTGCATATTCAGGAAAACAGCTCAGTTAACATCTGAAAAAGTTTCTTCACAATGCTATGAGTTAGAAATATAATTTAACACACTACATGAAAGCTTAGCTTCTGGAACACGATTCTATGACAGAGGGTGGGTCTGTGTTTTCACAGTTTAACAGGTATATTTGAACATGGCTTCAATGTGACTACATATGTCTTAGGTGCCTTATGGTTTGAGAGAGTGAACTGGTGATGAAGCTGGCCACTGTTGACCAAAGTTGACTGTCATCAGTTAATTAATTTGATTTGTTTACGGTGAAGAACAACCATGTGTAGCCTAGATCAAACAGGTGGAGGAGTGTCCACACTAGACTGTACACGTATGGTAAGTTTTCCGAGCTAACTGTCAATCTATTAATTCAAGGTAAAAACATCTAGTGAAGTCAAGCCCTAAGTTCTGCCACTGACTGCATTTGTGTTAGACAAAAAATTGCACATTTTAAAAGTATCTGAACAGCTTAAAGGAGCCAATCTTTCCAGAAGAGAGAGCGCATGTGTACAAGAATAAGGAAAAGGGGGTACTGTGGGTAGGAAATTAAGAGTGGAACAGATAGATAAGTATCAAACCATGAATATCAAGATAGCAAATCACTTCAGAAGAAATCTATTATGCTGAACAAATTGAAGGGGCCCAATTAGGAGAGGCTGGGGTTAAATTCCAAGGAGGCTAAAAACAGAACTTCAAACAAATGCATAATAGACTGGATTTCAGACACCACACAGCCAGGCATTACAATGCTCTTTTCACCTCACCTCTGAAGTCAATGATCCTCATGTGAGAGACTGGGGGATAGGTCTGCGTCAACTTATGAGTTCCATTGTGCTTTGTGTATTTCGGCTTCCTTTTTGATGCAACCTTCATGTGGCTTTGAGCATTCATTCTGAAGCAGGTACTTGACCCCTAGTAGACTATGTCTGGGAAGTTGTGACAGTGCAATCGAAGGCCAACAATATTGCCTGGGATTATTTTAGTGGAACAATGGGTTTTCTACAAGCAGGGCCATTGGCTTTGAATATCTCTCTACCCAGAAGCCTACAGACGATTGGGAGCATGGAGAGTGTACAGCAGAAATGCAGGGGGAGAAAAGTCATCAGAGTTAAGGACACCACAGCTATCTTCAAACACACACACACAAATCAGACATGACAACTCTGTCCTGGCTAATATACTTTGCATTACTGATTGCCCAATGTTTCCCTCTCCTCTTCCATGAAATCACAAAAAGATGGGAGCAGTGTGGTCAGACCCACGTAGGTCAGCTCTTCCATATTACTGACTTGAAATCATTTGAACAACTGACCCAACACCACACACTAGTAAGGTCAGATTTCCATAAAGGTATTCCACTGTGACAGTCCCTATGCACCCGTGGACTCAGCAACACCTGCCAACCTGTGCCAACATTTAAAAATGAATTGAAGACTCAAGACAAATAGAAGAAAAGGACATTGCACCATGCAGCCCTAAATAATGCACAAGCAGATAACTCACTAAATACAGAAGGGAAGTGGGAATCTGATTCTTTAAAGGACCACAGATGAAGACAACTTTTCCAGACCTCCTCCAGACAGCGCACACCAACCACTCCTCATCCACGTGGACAGTGGAAAGCAATCCCGTTTCTTCTATATACCAGGTGCCAGTAACTAAGGCCATGTCTACACTACGAGCTAAGGGCGTGAGTCCTCAGTTCACATACACATACCCATACCCATGCTAGCTCTCATCGAGCTAACATGAGTATAAATAGCAGAGTAGCTGCTATAGCACAGGTAGCAGCAACACAGGCATGGCTTAGTCAAGCTGAGTACAAACCCCCAAGAGTATGTACTTGGCATGGCTAAGACGTGCTCTGCGGGGCTACACTGCTATTTATAATCACACTAGCTCAGAAGATTTTAGGTCTGTTGTCATTAACTTATTTTCTGAAGCATGGGGGGAGGGGAGAGGGGTGGTAATTCCGTGCTGTGCCACGAGGTGCTTTAAGTCACGTTTGTACCCTCCAGATCCTAGATCTCACCGAGGGCTGGACACGCGGGGCCTGTCTAAGTTATGGCAGCCTCCATGGGTTGCAGAGCTGCCCAGAATCTCCTCAACACCATGTGCTGCAACTAGCCCTTGACACACCCGTTCTGCCCATAAGCCAGGCTTTTGAAGAGGTCCCTAGAGCAGGGTTTTTCAACCCATGAGTAGGGACCCAAACTGGGTCACCAGAATGTTTCAATGCTCCTTGTCCCACGGGGCTGGCTGGGCTCACTCCCTGCTCCAGGCACTGCAACCTCTGGGGTCCCAGCGCCACTCCAGTTTGGCCCAGCCATCATGACAACGGGAGTCCGGGTAGCTGGATTTGAGTGAGTGGCCCTCAACCCCACAAGCCTGGTCACAACTCCACTCACACAAATTTGGTCCAGTCGGGGGGGCGGGGCCAAACCTGAGCAGTGCTGCAACCCCAGAGGTTGCAATGCCTGGAGTGGAGAGCAAACCCAGCCAGTCCCACAGCATAGGAGCCGCCACTGGGGTGAGTGCCAGGCAGGATCTGACCCCCCAGGGGACAGGATACAACTGAAACCACCCCAGGGCCTCCACCCCCAGACTATTTACTGGGGTTGTGACAGGCCATAAGCATTTACAAATGGATCCTGAGCTCCAAAAGGTTGAGAACCACTGCCCTAGAATATGGCTTTATGGTCATCTTCCATAGTGCCTGCTGCAGGACGAATCCTCATCCAGCCTCAATGGGGCTTTCGGGGCTCATTTATGTGACGCTGGCCCTTTTACTCAGAGTACAGGGCCCAAAGCCGAAGATTACACTCAAGGATCCAAAACTTTGAGGCCAGATAGTTTTCACCTTTCCATCCACTTCAAATAGAGTCATTAACACTGGGGAACTGGTGCACAATCAAGCTGCACCATTAAAACGGAAGAATTCCTAAGTATTCTCAGTATATAGAAACCTTGCCAAAAATGCAGCCAAGATCATACAATTACTATGCTGGGAAATAAAGAATGGCGACTTATTTCTAAATTGTCTGGAGCCTAACATCAGCAGGTCCACCGTAAAGCAGAAATGTGAAGTGCTGTTAACAGATATCTGACCCCCGGCTCCCTGACATACAGTTACCAGCTTCCCTAGAGCTGGTTTTGAAATCATTCCGTTTGATGGCCTGTGTCTTGTTACAGTCAGTGCAACTGATGCAATTCTATGAGTCTTTTTTTCCCCTGTCCATTTTAACTGTCTCACACCAATTCGTTTCTGCTCTAAGGAAGAATATAACAAGCCTGAACCAACCCCCTGGCTTTCACAAGCGTATGACATTAGAGTCACTTGCTCCTCTAAGCAAAGTTACTCCAAAATGTTTAGGGAAATGAGAAGATGATTTTGATTTGATAAATTTGTTTTCAGGTCCTTGGAATGGAGAGCAAGCAAGCAAGGGCATGAAAACCAGCCTGCCTCTTCCTTCCCTCCCTGGGTTTTGGACTGTTGTTGACCTAGGTCTCACTTTCCCCCCCACTGAGACTCCACTGTAAAAGTCAATTCATCTGTCTCAAAAGACGACTGAAACACAGCATATATTATGGCACATTTCCACTTTTAAAGCGATTTCAACACTTCATTTAAAAACTATTTTTAAACTTCACCGGCATGAAGCTATTTTTTTTAAAATTTGAAGTGGGTTCCTTTCCACCTAGAATTCACTACCTTCTATTTCTAAAAAATTATACATTTGGAATTAAATTACCTCTAAAAATATGAAACATTCAAACATCTTATATTTTCATCTGAACTATTTTACTATCTAACAAATCAGTGGTAGATGGCTTTTCAACTTCTCTACAAAGAAACATGATTCTTTTCTTTTCACAATTTATTGATCTAACCAATATATTGATCTAAGAACACACAGAGGGAAGGATAGAGTACTTTATTTTTCCATTTGCATCTCTCACAATGATTTTTAAAACATACCTGATAAATGGCTAAGTTGGATTTTAGTTCGAATTGGTGGATAAAAATCCCTCTTCAGAAATCTAGTTGAGTTTAGGAAAGCTGTTTTGTCACCCAAAGATATACATGATTTCTGGAATGACTCTTCCATTTACATGCCAGTTACCAGGCAAACACGAGTGATGGTCTTAAAAAGAAAGTCTCCGACATACACAGTCCAAATTCTCATTTCCAGGACTATCTCGGAAAAACCAGGACATCTGGCCCTTTTAATAAAGTAGCTGAACTGGACTCTGAGTTTGGCAAAATATTTTTAGGGATTTAAATTTTTTTTTGAATCTAAGCAATTAAGAGAAATGTTCCAAGGAATACAAGCTACATACCAGACAGGGAAAGCATTGTCCTGCAAAATTTCTAATCTGCTCCTTCTAAAGAAAACTTTGTTTGTCTTTGCAAAGAACAATCCCCAAATAAGATCAAAGTGGACTGTAAACCTTTTGTAGTGAGCTATGATGTCACATGGCTACACCCAATACTAATACAATTTAGAAATCTCTACAAATGACCTAAAGATCTATTTGCGGTTGTAGCCATGTCGGTCCCAGGAGAGAGACAAGGTGGGTGAGGCAATATATTGTATTCGACCAACTTCTGAAGAACAGCTCTGTGTGTAGCTCCAAAGCTTGTCTCTTTTACCCGCAGAAGTCAGCCCAGTAAAAGATATTCCCTCCCCCGCCGTGTCTCTCTAAAAGATCTGGCCAGCTGTGCCCAGGAGGAGATGCTGTAACTTTCTAAGGGGGGATTAGGTGTGCACACGCATCTTGTCAGGGAACTTCATGTGGCACAACGTCTCCCAAAGCTCCACCAGAGAGGGTGAAGCTCAGCAGTGCCCCTGAAATGGACCTTATCTAATGGTACAATTTGGCCCTGTACACAGACACACACACTACAAAGGTTAAGATTGCCTACATGTTTCCAGTTCTAGAGGACTTTCTTATCTTGGTTACAGTTTACAATAAGGGTACTGATAGGTTTCAGTGTAGTAGCCGTGTTAGTCTGTGTCAGCAGGTACTGTAATTCCAGCGTAGTTCCATTGCTATTACAGTGTTGGGTTCACTTTCCAGTATTAATTACCAATAATTCAGTAACTGGAAGATTGTCAATGGGATTGATTTACTACTTAATATTACTGCTTTGGTGTGCTATGCTATTAGAACCCAGGTACACTAACTACATAGAGATTATTCTCAGTAGTGAGTTTTCAAATGATATGAATTAATGGTAATTGCAGACGTCATGGTTACAGGGCTGGCTGCACCGCTAACCCCTCTCAAATCTCTCCTAGTTAGGGTTGCCAACTTTGGCTGGATAAATTCCTAGAGATTTCATCACATGGCATAATTTTTAAAGATGAATCTTTAATTCCTGGAGAGTCCAGGACAATCCTGGAGGGTTAGGAGCCCTACTCTTAAGTGCACGCCCCTCCAGTGTTAGGTCTCATGTCTTCATCTCTCTCAGGGTGGTGTCCCCACAATTTTTCCCCTCTGAGACCAGGTCTCAAGCTACAGCACCTTGTGTATCAGCTGTGATTTCTCAGCAAGTCAGACTGGGTTTGGCACCTGAAAGTCTTCCCTCTGGGAGCTGTGACCAGTAGCGTAGCCAGGGGGGGAGCAGGGGGAGCGGCTGCTCCCCCTGTGAGGAGAAGCGGCGCTAAGGCGCCGCCCGAGCCCCGCTGCGCGAACCGGGCTCGGGGGTGCTTTAAAAGGCCGGCGGCTCCTGCTGCTGCGGGGAGCCGCCAGCCCTTTAAAGCGCCCCCCCCCAGCCCCGCTGCCGGACCCGGGCTGGGGGGGGGGCGCTTTAAAAGGCCGGTGGCTCCTGCCGCTGCGGGGAGCCACGGGCCCTTTAAAGCGCCCCTCCCAGCCCGGACCGGCAGCGGGGCTGGGGGGGGGCGCTTTAAAAGACCAGCGGCTCCTGTTGGGAGGGATAGCTCAGTGGTTTGAGCATTGGCCTGCTAAACCCAGGGTTGTGAGTTCAATCCTTGAGGGGGCCATTTAGGGATCTGGGGCAAAAATTGGGGATTGGTCCTACTTTGAGCAGGGGGTTGGACTAGAAGACCTCATAAGGTCCCTTCCAACCCTGATATTCTATGATTCTATGTTGGACAAACTTCTGTCAGTGCAGAGGGCTGAACTTGATGACTTCTCACGCTCCCTTCCAGCCCTACATTTCTATGATTCTCAGTAGTCTCTTCACAGTTCATAGCTTAGGTAGTGTGTCTCCTAGCCTCCTATCCTGTTTACGAGGAGGGGTTTTATCTGGAACCACTGTCTGGCCTTCATAGCTGTTTTTCAACAGCTCAGATATTAAACTAAACCAACATATGCATACAATAAAGAATTCCAATAACCCAATGTAGCTATACAGTAACTATATTATTAACTAAGTCAGCGATTTTATTACTAAACTATTACAGATCAGTCCCCCATGTCTTTCATAACAGGTACCCAGAAAACAGCTATAGTGTAACTGCAATGTAACTACACTGCAATCACAACACCCTCACAATGTACTACCCTTATCGGTATATCCAACTTGTACTGCTCAGGCTGAAATTTCTTGTTTGGTTTCAGATTTACATTTCTTTTGGAAAGTTTAAGCAAAAGCAGTTCAGCCATTTTAGAGTATAAAGAGAAGAGGAGAAATGCACTTTTAACATGTTGTGAACTTTTACAAAAAACAGATTTAGTGCTTGGGAATTTGTGGTAAAAATTTGGAGAGAACACAGGGTCAGATTTTTAAAGGTATTTAAAGGTAAATGCCTTTAAAATCTGCAGCATAGAGCCTAGGATACATTTTAATTTAACCAAGTTATAAATGAGATAAAATGGACTTTGTGACGGTGTCCTGGCTTTTCTTATCCATTAACTGGATTTGGGGGGGGGGTGGGGGAAGGAGAGACGGGGAGAAAGGGCAGTGCTGGAGATAGAATGAGGAAGTCACTAACAATCTCTCAATGTTCTACTTACTCTGCACATCTGTGCATAAGGAAGTTGAGTAGAGTTTAGTTTTAATGAAAAGATGCATACAGAGTTTTGTCTCTGTGTGTTGCATGAGATCCGCCTCATCCTATGTGATCTGTTCCTGGCTTTGGTCCAGCAAAACACTTCAGCACATACAACTTTAAGTATGAGTAATCCCACAGACATTAAGGATTATGCAAAAATAAAAAATAAAAAATTCCTAGAAGACTGTTGCTAATCCACCCCTTAAATAAGAAATAGGCTTCTATTATCTCCTAGAAACTTTTTGTTTTGCTCTTTGTTTCCAGTTCTGCAAGTCTTAGGCAGCAACGTTAAGGGCAGGTGGGATGACACTATGAAGGATTATGAGCTGCTGGCAAATTTGCTGCATCCCTTAACTGCACCTCTGTCCCCTCAATGCTACCCTATCCCTTCTCCCCTTCTCTCATCTGCCACCATTCCATCTCCCCCATAATAAAATGGCAGGAGTCTACTTCTGCCATAGGTGTAAAGCATTAGATTGCACCCTGAATGGCCTGTGGCAGAGAGAGGAAGGGTCTGGTGGGACACAGATCCTGAGGCAGGAGACCTAGCACTCAAACGTGGGGGTGGGCTTCATGCACTGCGCTTTTGAAATTAACCTTTTGGTTAAGCAACCAGACCTCAAGAGAAGTAATGCTTCTGAGTCTACAATGAGCATGTAGCTCTTGCTTGCAGCTTGGCGGAGGCACCAGCTAATAACCCTCTCTAAGCTCCTAGGATCACCTGCACCTGCCTTCACGCACCCTGCCATATGGTATCAGCCATATGGTCCCCAGTAGAGATGCCACCTCCTGCTGCCTCCCAAAGTCCCTCCTCATTACAAGATGAGGGGTTGCCATTCTCCCATGTGTCCCCCCAGGGTCACCCCCAGATCATGTCCCTCTCAGTGCCGTCCCCCTCTGTGGCACCCTATTCTGCTACATTAGAACTTCTATTAGAACTTCTCCCTCTGCATCAGCTCACCAGTTGAGGCGGCAGCACAGCGTACAGTCAGCACAAGGTAAATTCAGATTATAAATGTTTAAAGTATTGATAGTTTAAGTGTTATCCATATAGACAAACCCAGCTCTTTATCTCAACCCTCTCCTGTGCAACACACCACCCTCCACCATTCTCCTGAAAATACTGGGAGACACTTCTCCCCAGCAAGGCCAACAAAACAGACCAAGCATGGAGTTTCTAAGCCTAGCCCCTATGGAGATATGAGGAATCAAAAACTGGTAAGAAAAATTGTGAAAGTGAAGGATAGGTAAATTCACCAGTCAGAACATTAAAAATTCCTTTTCTGATCCTTCCCAAACTTCCCAGAAAAACTCTACCCAAGGATGAGATGTAGGGGGACTCCTTGGTTTTTACTGGAAGCTAGTTTCAGCCTTTAGTATGGGGAGGCTACTGCTGCTCCATAACGTTCCTTCCAAAGTGTTAACATGCTGCCCCCTTCCCCACAAAGAAGCAATCATAACATGCTAACTTCTTTCTACTGCCTGACATTCTTCACTGCACTATATTCAGACCTGGCCCACAACATTTTGGCACCGGAGGCGGGAAGCTCAAATGACGCCCCCATGCCCCCTCACTTGGGCCAAAACTTTGAAAGGTCTCAATTCTGCCTTCTTCCTGTTCTGCTTCTCTCATGGTACTGCTCTGCTACATACCCCAATAAAGGAGAACTAATAATTTAAAATGCCTTGTTCAAAAATGTTAAGTAACTTTCAAATGCCTGAACAGCAAATATAACTTTTCTTGTCTGCATAGTAAACACTGGCATTTTTATCTGTTTGAATAATCAAACTGGTGCTTTCCGTTGCTTCTTGGTTGCAAACATTTGAACTGCTTCCTGAAGGTCCACAGTCTGGGCCAGCTCATGCTCTATTGAGATGGTTGCAAGGCCGACCAGCCTCTCCCGTGTCATTGTGGAGCATAGATGTGTTTTTATTAACTTCAGCTTGGAGAAGCTGCGTTCTCCACTGGCAACTGTTACAGGAAGTGATAGAAGTATGCGCAAAGCAACAAAAGCATTTGGAAAGAGGGTGGTCATCTTATTTGTGCACATATATTCCAGAACAGCCTTTGGAGTTGATCCTGCTGAAATGTATCTTGAAAGGGCTTTCAGTTCATCACCTAAATCACTCGCATCAATGTCGCGCATGTCATCATGTGTCAACACTGTCTCTAGTGCCCTGCATTGCTGGTGTAGGTCTTCTTCAGGTATAGTGAGGAGTTTTGGAATAGCATACAACATCTCAAATATACTGCTGTGTTCCTTGAGAGGAATGAAACGTTCTTCAACTGATTGTATTGCCCAATCTAGCACCTGGTTAAAGAATTCAACTTTGAATTGTTGTTTGGGGTCTCTTATGGGATTATCCCGTGCCTCGTAATCAAAATGTCTTCTTCTTCAGTGACTCTTGTATTTTTGAATGGGTGGGAAAATAGCTTCAGTGTGAAGTTCCTTTGCCAACTTCTGTGCACTCTTCAGAATGTTTTGAAATCCCTCATCTGACCAGTAAGACTGTAGGTATGACTTTGCTTTATCCAGTTGTTCCATTGCTCCAGATATATCAAGGTCAACACCTTGGAGTCTCTTGCTTACAACATTTATTTCAAACAGTATCTCATGCCACAACACTAAGCCACACAAAAATTTGAAGTTATGTATGTTTCTGATGATTCCATTTCCCTCTGCCACTGTTCTCCCACCAACAGTTCCTCTCATAGCATTATCCTCCATAATGGCAACTATAGCATCATCTATCTTCCCAATTTGGTGTTTGATAGGCTTTATCTCATCCACTCGACTTCCCCATCGTGTGGCACTCAGTGGTTTCAGTGTCACAGAGGATGTTCCCAGATGTTGCTTCAAAATTTGCCATTGATGAGTTGATGCAGAGAAAAATATATAGATACTTTGAATTACATTAAAAAATTCAGCAGCCTCACTAGAAGCTGATGCTGCATCACTGACCACCAAGTTCAATGAATGAGAACTGCCTGGGACAAAAATCTTGAGGGTTTAACTCTCAGATCTGTGTCTGCACTCCTTTGTTCTTTCCTCTCATGTTGCCACCATTATCGTAGCCCGGACCTCTCATGTCAGCTATCGCAATTCCCGTATCTTCCAGCTTTTTAAGAAGCACATTTGTAATACCAGCTCCTGTAGTATCATCAATGTCAATAAATTCTAGAAAATGCTCTCTGACAGTCACCATTGCAGGGACATTTTCACTAGGTTCTGTTGTTGTTACAAAATGCACCATTAAAGTCATTTGTTCCATATGGCTGATGTCAGGTGTGCAGTCCAGAATAACATAGTAATATCTTGCTGACTTCAGATCTGCCACAATCTTCTGTTTGACTTTTGTTGCCAGTAACTGTATGATCTCATTTTGAATTGTTTTTCCAAGGTAGTGGTGTATGTACATTTCTTGGGTGGTGACTCTTCTTAGATGCTCCTGGAGTACAGCATCAAACTCAGCCATCAGCTCCACAATTTTAAGGAAGTTTCCATTGTTTGTCACATACAGCTGATCTGAAGTGCCACACAGTGCTAGGTTTTGGGTAGCAAGCACTCTCACAATGGCAATGAGCCTTTTCAGAACATTTTGCCAGTAAAGAGACTCTGATGCAATCTTCTCTTGATGCTGAGCATCTATGGTGGCCTTTAACCTTGGTCTCATCTCAAGCTCTTTCCACCTATGGAATGCTCTCTGGTGATTTGCTGCCTTCTCATGGCATGCCAGATTTCTAGCCAGATGTTTGCAGTCCTTTGTTCCTGTAGAACCCAATGTGGCTGGAACATTAGACTGGAAGAGTTTGCAACAAAAACAGTATGCAGCATTCTGGGGTCTTGAGTACATAAGCCATGGCCTCTCCACTTTGTCACCATTGGGGATTTCATGCCAGTAATGTTTTGGATGGAAACTTCTATTTTCATTGTCTTTGAGGAACATGAAGTTTTTCACTTGCTGTGGACCATGCAGTACAAGGAAGTCCCCCAGGCTACTGCTCAAGTGGGTCCACATTTCTGGATCATCTAGACTTAAGGAACTAAACTCAGCAGCAGCTGTTTCTTGCGCCTCCACCACACTTTTCTCTGAGCTACACTTTTCTTGAGGAATGTGCATGGTTACATCCATTTGAGATGGAGATATGGATGCTGCAGTAGCTGCCAGATCACCTGCATTCTGCCTAACTGGAAGATCAGGCATCTCTTCATCACTCACATCCTCACTGGGGTCCAAAGGCTCGCCGAGAACATTTGTGTTTATGTATCTCAGGAGAGCTTCAACCCTGCTTATATAGAAAAGCTTCCTTTGCTTTCTTTCTTTTTCTGAATGATGCCCCAGAGGGGTGTTGTCTTCTTTCACTCCTGACAGCTGTTCTGTGCCAGCTATAGTGGCTCTCAACACTCAGTAGAAGGGGACAAATAAGCAGGCTGGTCGCAAGGCCTGAGTGAGGGAAGATATCAGCGTCTTAAGGGCCTAACCTGCTCCCACTACTTCAGTTGACTGCCTGTTCTCCTTAAGTGGGTTCAGGGAAGCAGCAGGAAACAAGAAGCTCCCTGAGAAGCTGGTGTTAATTAGTCCAGGCTCCTGGGGGTGCCAGAGAGGTACATAAGAGGCGGCTCCTCCTCTCTCTCCCTGCAGCTCCTGCTGCTTTCTGTTATTCCCTCTCACCTTTTCTCCTGCCTGCCTATGATGTCTCTTGTGCTCTTCTTCCTCCAGCACAGCACTCCACCATCTCTGTGCATCTAGAGCAGAGAGAATACATATGCACCAGCAGCAGGCACAATTTTCTACACTCTGGGTCCTAGTGGTGCCCCCCCCCCCCCCGACAGTCTGGCAGCTGAGGCAGCCACCTCAGTTCACCTCATGGTAAGGCCAGCCCTGACTATATTCAAGTGTGTGACAGATGCTGTATTCACTTATAGGATCAATAAAAATGGTATAAAAAGTATTTAGAAATGTATTAAATCTGGAAATTGCTAGATTATTAGTTTATCAGCTAAACATTAGCAAAACTTTCTTTTTATGTGCTGCTTAGTTTCACAAAATCTACCAGGCATATTTCAATTCTCCCTCTCCCACACCCTTCTGCTGCCGTCCAGCTGGAATACATCAAGGGTCTAGAAGCCAAGTCAAATGTTGACCCCACCCTCCTCCATCCATTTTAAGGCACCTTCAAAGCCAGTACACTGATCTAGTTCAGCTTAGCCAACAACGTCAGCAAATCTGTTATTTAAGACTTCAGTACTGGATTTTTATAACTGCCCATTAATACAAGCTTTGATGTATGGTCAAAAAAATCCAGCTGTAATGATTTTCATCAGACTGTAGTAACCTTTCCTCAAAAGGGTCTTTATTTCTATACCTTTATAATCTTTATTCCCAACACCATTTTATTTCTTTATAGTATCACTCTGAATTGCCTTATAAACTGGCCCTGAACAACACAAAACACTTCTCAGAATCTGAAACAGAAGGGCCATTATAGTTCTAGCAAATATTACTTTTTGAATCAGCATTTGCAACACTATTTTGTTCAAAACAGCCTACATTTTAGGCTATAGTTGTGTGAACCAGAACAGAAATATTTGTTTTCTGACAAAACACTTTGGGAAGGGTAGAAAGGGAGTTTGTAACAGGACAAAGAACTTACTCTGTTGTTCCCCTTTGCAGGAAGCAGCATGGAAAAAAAGGAACACGTTCCATTAGATACATGTATTTCAAATGCATGCAGTGTGCTGTGTGTAATTTGGGTATCACACAAACCAAACGAGGAACCGAATCAAAGTGTATTCCCTAATTCCCGCTGGTAAGAAAGCTGCAAGGAAGGTATAAGAAATCCACGAAAGATTTGAAATGGTGAGTCAAGTTGTAAACTCTCAGCTGCAGGTTTTCAAAATGTCCTTTGGTTCTTCTAAGCATAAATCAGGAGCAGTAACACTGAAGTCAGTGGTGTAAGTGACAGTGAAAAGAGGCCTGAAATGATTTGGCGATGGGCCTGTAGCCAGCTGGACTTTCTTGCACTGGTAAAATTGAACTTCTAGCATGCAAGGCAACCCACTAAACATGTCTGCTTGCCATTTCATGACAGCCACTCCCCACAACATGCCAGGGAATGGAAAGTTTCACCATCCGATTAAAAAAAAAAGAAAAAGAAGCAAATATGGTATATGTAGGCTGGTAATACGAAAGGGGAGCAGGAGAAGGAGTAGGTGGTGCCAGGGAGGTAGAGTAAGCAGAACAACTTACGATGAACATCTGTGCTATTTTTTTTAATTATGAGTTTTGCCATGGGCTGGCATGAACAGTATATATTATATAGTGGGAAACTGGCCAAAATAAATCCTAGGCTACAGTTGAGAAATGCAGTCTGGAAAGGTTAGTCACAAAGTTGTAGTCATTTTAAAAGAAGGGTGTTTGGATACGCCAATACAGAAAGCAGCAGTAAAGTCAGCTGGTAAACGGATCTCTCCTTTCAAAGTGAAACAGCAAGGCTGTGATTTATAGCCAACGAGCTGACTCACATGGGACGGGTTGAAAAAATAAAAATACTGATTCATTGCTATTCAGGGTGGTACTCAGAACCCCTGTCCTGATGAAAGCAAATCCTGGGAGAGAGAGGGGACTTGGCAAGCTGAAAAAGAAGCCAGGGGCCCACAGAGCAATGTCTAGTAATTATATTGTGGTAAAAGATAGTGACCAAGCGTGCATGCATAGGGCACAGAGCAAAAAGGGGAAAGAGAATCAGACGGAAGAGGGGGTTTGGAAGGCCAGGTTGATATTTGGACTAATTTTTAATGTATTAGGGACATTTGTTCAGACCCCAAAAAAAAATTCAGTGACTCTTGAACTTAGTTTACAGTACAGTACATAATACAGACCACTAGATAAGTTGTTTCTTGGTATTTTTGACGGACAGGAACTGCTTGACCCAGCAGTCATCATGACCATTATCAATGGTGCAAATTTCAAGTGACTGTGCAAAAATGACAGCTCTTAAAACACAACAGACTTGCTCCAAGTGTGCGTTTACAGCACGGCTGCTGACTTTAGTGACAAAAAGGCTTTGCTCCTTTTTACTCTTCTCAGCACTGCAGACAGCACACGAAAGAGCGAGTGAGCTGGATTCCACATCAACTGGCTTGTACAGCAGGAGCAGAACTGTTGATGAGAGAGCACAGCTTGACTTGCAGATTCCAGGCTGACCATGCACCACTGGCAGTTTGGGAAAGTATGCCTGATTCACCACTGCGATACTCCAGCTTTGTGTCGCTATTATTCAACTTTTCATTTCTATGGGCCAGTTTCTACCACAGGTGCCAAAGGCTTGGCGACTCAGCAACAGCTGTCACTTGCACATGCAAAGGACTGAGAAGTCAGGCTGTAAAGGGATGGGGGCTGCTTGTTTGCATTTCTTGACCTTGGAGCTGCCAAAGAGGAAGTGTTGAAATGAGTGCAAATTGCTGCCAGTTGCTAGCAGTCACATGCACAAACAGAGGGCCCCTAAACCTTGAAAGGAGAATGAGTACAGGTTGGTATGAGCCTCCAAAGGCATTTCACATTTTCAGAGGAAGGTTTGAAAGTGCTGAGAAAATTGTGCTTGATGAGTTCTAGCACAACTCAAAACTTAGTGAACTTCTCAGCACATGATGGGAGCTCTGTTCCTGTAAGATAGTTCTCTGCAGGGCAATAGCAACACCTAACATCTATTTCTGCAGACCTTCGTAATTCTACAAGAGGAGTTTCACAACACAGAAAAATGTTAGTCCTTTGAGACAGTATTTATAAGAGCATGCACAATGCTCCGGTAGTATAAAAATAATTCCCACTCCAGCTCACAGCAGAATCAGTTTTCAGTGGATTCCATTTTCCTCAGTTCGTCCTCTCTCTCCGTCCCTTTGCAAGGATTTAAAAAGTGTTTATCACTCTGGTATCTAGGTGCTAGTTGGCCACGGATACATTAATAAAAAGAACACTTCTCAGAATTTATTTTGACCGCAAAGCATTTCCCAAGGAGGCAAAAAATATCTGACAACCCAACCATTTTGATTTGTTTAAAGGGAGGAAGATAAAAGACATGAAGTTTACCACGAGAAACCAGAAGTGTTTTTGAGGGCTACACATAAAAATTAACTTACACGAGACAGAGGCAAACAAAACCAGGCTCCAAAATATCCTTTATTAAAGGCACTAACAAGATGCATGTTCTCTTGACATGAACATGGATTTTTATAATGCGCAATTTGTCTTTTCCACAAGAGCAGACTTGGGGCCCATGATTCTGTGTGTTGTGGGTTTAACTGCAAATATTTTGCTCATGGTAGAATTGTGTGCTTTTGGATCACACTTCCTAGTTGCTCTGATATCCATGACAGTGTGAAGGACAAAAGAGACAGTTTGGTAACCATTCCTTAACCCTATTTAATAATCAGCTATTCTGCTTCCTTATAGGGTTTTTTTTGTTCTGTTTTTACAGTTAGTTTAGTGTAGTGCAGCAGTATTACACCTGAAATGGTGAAGCCAAACACTCATATACTTTTTTAATGAATGTAGCAGCAGATATTAAAATTTATGTACTATAGACATATTTCCTGAAGGGCTCAGCCTTAGCTTAACTACACTCCCACTGAAGTCAATGGTAAAGCTCCCAATGGCTTCAACAAGAGCAGAGTGAGGCCACTGCTGTGAATGTCTGAAAATCCGTCCCATTAATCCATTCATCAATGGATACTTTAAATACATTAGAAAAGACCTGAAAGATCTCTGCTCCAGCATCTTCTATGTGTTATCCTGTATGGAGCACAGGAAAAGATGTAGTCATTTGGTATGCTGGAAGCACACTTTACTAGCCAATCTGCTTGAAGTAATCTCTACCACTAAAAGAAAGTACACCGCAGATCCTTACCTAGGCTGCTTCACTGTACACCATTTAATATCTATTACCACCTCCTCAATGAATACCAGAGAACAGTGCCTGAAGACTGGTTAATTTTCAAAAGCACAGTAATTTGAATTAATTGTTGACATTTGGAACTCTAAAAGAAATTGTGAGAACTGATTGTAGGGGCAGCAGAGCATTCCCAAAAGTGGGGGGCCAGGGCCCCCCACCCCTTGTGGCCCCACCTCTGCCCCTCCTCTTCCCCCCTGAGGCCCTGCCCCCAGCCAACCTGGAAGCCAAAGCAGGGCCAGGGAGCCCAGGCCCCTCCAATTGCCCAGGGTGGGTGGGGCCCAAGAGCAGCCCCAAGAGCAGTAAGATGAGATACTAGGGTAGAAGAGATCTGCCCACTTATTAATTCTTCCATTTCTAACCTCATGTGAATACTAATCTACTGTTGATCGAGGCACAAAGAAAGACAAACCTTGCCTGAGAGGTTATACTAATAAGGGATCTTCTCCAATTCTTTTTAACTGACATGCAAAACTCTCTACCAAATAAGCGTAACCCCCAAGGAGATTACCTAGATTCCTGGGGTTTCTGTCTGCTGGCAGCTCAGGGAGAAGCACACTGTCTCTGGTAGGGAGGGGGAGCCAAGGCAGACTCAGAGTCTCCCTGGCAACCAATAGGGAGTGATATGCCCTTTCCAGGGAGCTCAGGAAAGGGGAGAAGCCATTTTTGAGGCAATCTGGAGCCGGCAAGGGCAGGACTGGCTGTGTGGGGAGCTGGTGAGTTCCAGGCCTGCATGCAGGGTTCCCCCTGAGAAATGGCCTCTAGGGACCTGAAAGCAAGATCCCTCAGCTGGGCTTTTGCCTCTCCACTGATGACTCCCAGTTGTAGAGTTTTGCTGGAAAACTTCCCCAGCCAGGCTGAGTTAGTCCTCCAGCTCCTTAGGTGAGACCAGTCACCACATGGTCAGCTCTGCTCTGGCTGCTAGTCCAGGGCTGCTTCCTGCTGTATGTCTGGATGCTGGGGTAGGAGACTACAGTCTGGATTTTAGTACAATTGTGTTATCTGCACCTTGAGCCCTGCACCCCTTTGTGATGAGGGGAAATCCTGGGACCGAAGCAGCCTGACTCCTGCTTGAAGAGGATCCCTGCCAGCAGAGATCAGCCCCTCTGCAGTGACCGAGGAGTCCAGAGTCATCTCTGAATCTCAGGATCATTCATGGATTTTGTGAGTGCACCATCTTTTAGTCAGTCAGTCAGAGAAATTGTTTTGGGGACCCCCTACTCCCTGAATTGTGTCCTCAAGACAGGGAGTAAGGGTTTGGGGTCTGCTGCATATTAAACCTGTGGAGGGACGTATCACCTCCTCCCACTTGTGAGTCCTTTGGGCCATAGCCGCCAACTTCTCCTGGCACCGGTGGGTGCTCAACCTTTCCCTGCCCCTACCCCGACTCCACCTCTGCCCCGCCCCTATTCCAACCCCTTCCCCAAAGTCCCCGCCCCAACTCTGTCTCCTCCCTACCCCTATTGGACCCCTTCCGCAAATCCCCACCCTGGTCCCGCCTCTTCCCCACCTCCTCCCCTGAGCACGCTGCATTCCTGCTCCTCCCCCCTCCCTCCCACAGCTTGTTATGCCGCGAAACAGCTGTTTCATGGCGGCAAGTGCTGGAAGGAGAAGCGGGAACGTGGCATGCTCAGGGGAGGAGGCAGAGGCAGAGGTGAGCTGGGGCGCGGAGCTTTCTGCACCCACCAATTTTTCCCTGTGGGTGCTCCAGCCCCGGAGCATCCACGGAGTCGGCACCTATGCTTTGGTCTGTACTGAACCCAGTCAGCCACACTGCTAAACCACTCCAGAGAAGATATCGTGGTCATAGGTCATCAAGGGCCCCAACAAAGTATGCGTACCAACGGGACACTACTCTTACATTTGCTACATCAGGTCTTGTGACTGGGGAAAGTCATGGGTATTATCAGCATGGGCACCAGTGACCCTAAGAATAGTGTTTTACCCTGTTACATTATATTTGTCTCCTGTTTAATATAATTACAGTGTTGAATATATTGTATGTATTTGTGTTATTTCTTGGGAGTCTCCAACTATCTGGCAAGTAAGTGGGGGTTACCTTGTGGTTAGAATTTTCCTCCCAAGCTGCCCTGGTAACCCTACCAGGAATGAGCGAGGGGCGGGGGTGTGTGTGTGTGGGGTGGAGGCACCGCCAAATAAATTCATAGGGAAAAATAAAGAAGCTACACCCTGCTGAGTGGGTGGTGGGTGTGACGGTGCACCCCATAAGTCTTTATGAAAATATGCTTATAAATGTATATATGACATAACTGGAATATGTTTTATGCTACATGTGCCATGTAACATGTCCCTGTAAAGGTTAAGATCTACTGAATCTGCTTGATTTCTAAGTAGCCTTAGTAAAGCATTTGGTCAGTTGCTTGAGAAAGGAATGTGCAAGTTAAGTGCCCAATCAAGAAGCACTTCACGGACAATGGATCTTGGGAGGCTCCAATCCACATAAGAAGTCTACCTGAGGACGTTCAAGGCAGCATGTGGACAATGGCTGCTACCTGTAAGTTCTAAGTCATGCATGGACATGTGACTTGCCCATGTGACTCCAAATCTCCATTTTGTAACTGGATTCTACACGGGGGGAGGGAGGGGTGTCCACCCACAAGAGAAAGTCTATTTAAACCCCTGGGAAACCCCTCCATTTTGTCTTCAGCTGGCTTGAGAGAGCGCCTCTCCACTCCCATGGATACCTGAAAGAAACTGGAACAAAGGACAGTAACTACAGGGGGTGTGAGTGATTGCTGGACCCAGACTAGAAGGAGACTAATCTGTAAAAGGAAGCTACTGGAACACCACTGAGGGTGAGGTTTTATCTGTATTTAGTTTTATTACTGTATTAGACATAGACTTGCGTGTTGCGTTTTATTTTATTTTACTTGGTAATTCACTTTGTTCTGTCTGTTACTACTTGGAACCACTTAAATCCTACTTTCTGTATTTAATAAAATCACTTTTTACTTATTAATTAAGCCGGAGTATATATTCATACCGGGGGGGTGGGGGTGGGCAAACAGCTGTGCATCTCTCTCTATCAGTGTTATAGAGGGTGAACAATTTATAAGTTTACCCTGTATAAGCTTTATACAGGGTAAAACAAATTTATTTGGGGTTTGGACCCCATTGGGAGTAGAGCATCTGAGTGATAGGGTACGTCTATACTACCCGCCTGATTCGGCGGGTAGCAATCGATCTTCTGGGATCGATTTATCGCGTCTCGTCTAGACACGATAAATCGATCCCGGAAGTGCTCACCGTCGACATCGGTACTCCTGCTCTGCGCGAGGAGTAAGCGGAGTCGACGGGGGAGCCTGCCTGCTGCGTCTGGACCCGCGGTAAGTGCTTTTTAGTTCAAACTAAGATACTTCGACTTCAGCTACGTTATTCACGTAGCTGAAGTTGCCTATCTTAGTTCGACACCCCCCCCCGCCAGTGTGGACCAGCCCTTAAAGACAGGAACACTTCTTAAGCTGCTTCCAATTAAGCCTACAGCTGTTAGGGGACATGGTTCAGACTTGGGTCTGGGTTTGTAGCAGGCTAGCGGGTCTGACTCAAATGAAGCAGGGCTCTGAAGTCCCAAGCTGCCAGGGCAGGAAAACAGGGGAGGAAATAGTCTTGGCACATCAGTTGGCAGCCCCAAAGGGGTTTCTGTGATCCAACCCGTCACGGTGGGATCCAGAAAAACCCAGACCTGTGCATCAAAACCTATAAACAAATTGGCATTAAAGAAGGTAACCGGGTGGAGAGGGAGCGCTACGTAAGAGTAGTCTGATTGGAGCTGACTTAGATATCTGAGCCATTAGCGATTATCTTTGAGAAGTTATGGAAGATGGGAGAAATTCCAGAAGACTGGAAAAGGGCAAATATAGTGCCCATCTATAAAAAAAGAAATAAGGACAACCCGGGGAATTACAGACCAATCAGTTTAATTTCCGTACCCGGAAAGATAATGGAGCAAATAATTAAGCAATCAATTAGCAAACATCTAGAAGATAATAAGGTGATAAGTAACAGTCAGCATGGATTTGACAAAAACAAATAGTGTCAAACCAACCTGTTAGCTTTCTATAACACAGTAACAAGCCTTGTGGATAGTGGGGAGGCGGTAGACGTGGTATATCTTGGTTTTTGTAAAGCTTTTGATACTATCCCCCATGACCGTCTCATAAATAAACTAGGGAAATGCAACCTAGATGGAGCTACTATAACGTGGGTGCAAAACTGGTTGGAAAACCATTCCCAGAGACTACTTATCAGTGGTTCACAGTCATGCTGGAAGGGCATAACGAGTGTGGTCTCGCAGGGATCAGTTCTGGGTCAGGTTCTGTTCAATATCTTCATCAATGATTTAGATAATGGCATAGAGAGTACACTTATAAAATTTGTGGAGCATACCAAGCTGGCAGGGGTTGCAAGTGCTTTAGAGGATAGGATTAAAATTCAAAATGATCTGGACAAACTGGAGAAATGGTCTGAAGTAAATAGGATGAAATTCAATAAGGACAAATGCAAAGTACTCCATTTAGGAAGGAACAATCAGTTGCACACATACAAAATGGGAAATGACTGCCTAGGAAGGAGTACTGTGGAAAGGGATCTGGGGGCCATAGTGGACCACAAGCTAAATATGCATTAACAGCGTAATGCTGTTGCAAAAAAAGCGAACATCATTCTGGGATGTATTGGCAGGACTGTTGTAAGCAAGACACAAGTAGTAATTCTTCCACTCCATTGCGTGCTGATTAGGCCTCAACTGAAGGGCACCACATTTCAGGAAGGATGTGAACAAATTGGAGAAAGTCCAGAGAAGAGCAGCAAAAATGATTAAAGGTCTAGAAAACATGACCTAGGAGGGGAAGATTGAAAAAATTGGGTTTGTTTAGTCTGAAAAGAAGATTGAGAGCGGACATGATAACAATTTTCATGTAAAAGGTTGTTACAAGCAGGAGGAAGAAAAATTGTTTTACTTAACCTCTGAGGATAGGACAAGAAGCAATGAGCTTAAATTTCAGCAAGGGAGGTTTAGGTTGGACATTAGGAAACACTTCCTAACTGCCAGGGTGCTTAAACACTGGAATAAATTGCCTAGGGAGGTCGTGGAATCTCCATTATTGTAGATTTTTAAAAGCAAGTTAGACAAACACCTGTCACGAATGGTCTAGATAATTAGTCCTGCTACGAGTGGAGGAGACTGGACTAGATGACCTCTCGAGGTCCCTTCCAGTTCTATGATTCTATGACTTACAAAAAACCCTTTAGGAATGGTCTCCAAGTGGCTGGTAGTTATTTTTCTAACACTCAGTAGCTTTAATCGCAGAAAGAACGAAACATGCGAGACAGAGACTAGCTGAAAATAGTTGAAATTTAGTCTATGTTTTTAAAAAGTTATTTAATTCACAACAATGTAGTTATAAGAAGAAAGCTAATGGAGTTTGGAGTTGTAGATTCAGTTTTTATATTTAGAAATCACTTATAATCCTCTACCATTTATTAAACTAAAGTCAGTCAAAAATAGATAAATCATCTGTATACTATATCAACATATAAATTTTTATAGTGTGCATTACCTATCCAGTGATTGCCACTGAAGAGTCAACCTTTCCCCCCCGATTATCAAGCTTTGGTATCTGAGATGCCACTCAATTTCCCTATGAAGTAATTAGAATAAGAAATAAATGTGGTATATCAGTTATTATTCCGCGACTAAATGTTCACTTTTCAGTGGAGTCCACTGTGTACTGAGAGTGTTAACATAATTGAAAAGAAAACAACATTAACATCATTACTGTATAAACAACTTGCTGCAGAAGATTTTGTAGGTATAGAATTTATACCCATATGTATAGAATTTTTTTTATATAAAACATACCCAGTATACACCAATATTAAACACGGCATAGAGCTGTCACCATTACAAAGTCAACATCTACCAGCAATTATCGCACCCGACACTTTGACTACAACATAACTGTGGTATCTCAGATATCACTGTCCAGGACAGTAAAACTTATGAATTTATCAATAGTTAAGTCCAGAAATGACCACTATGGTCATCTAGTCTGAGCTCTGCATTACACAGGCCAGAGATGTTTATTTTGTAGTGGTGAGTATTCTATATATTTAAAATATATACTTATGCTGCACCCTAGATCTAGAGACAATGAGAGCTACAAACTAGAGAAGAAAAGAAGCTTTTGTATAATTCAGAAATTCTGGCATGTGCTCTTATTATTAGTAACTAACTACTTGTATTGTGATACGTCCTCTAGGTTTTAGGTGCTCTTCAGAGATGCAATAAAGCACAACCTTTGCCCTGAAGGCCTTAAAATCTAAGACGACAAACAAAAAATGAAGGGCAAGGGAGAGGAATAGAGATACAATTTATAAAGATTTGCCTCTTAACCTAGCACTTACGAGTTATCTATGTCCTGTAGTTACCACAGTAGACTAGGTCTTGAAGAGGGATTTGAAGGAGGAAAGGATTATGGACTAAGGGTGTAGCGGGGCGGTCATTCCGCTCCGGTGTGGAAGAGGTTAAAAACAGCCCTGGGAAAGGGCTGCCCCGGAGAGCCAATCAGGAGTGGACTTGAGGCAGCCAATCAGGGCCGGGCTGGGAGTATAAAAAGGCCTAAGGGAGGAGCTGGGTCAGAGTCTCTCTCTAGCTTTGGAGAGAGATGGACCTAGCTGCCTGAAGACGCAAAGGATACATTGGACAGAACAGTGCTGGGGAAGGGCAAGAGAAGCTGGGGAGCTCCAGCCTGGCAACTCCCCAGGCTGAGGCCTTGATAAAGGCCTACGCAGATACTGGGGCTGAGAGGTGCAGCCCAGGAATAGGTAGAGGCAGCTGGTCCGACCCTCTTGCCAATGATGAGTGTCCATTACAGACTGCAGTTTGCCCTAGTGAGCGGGGGGCTAGGTGATGACTGGCAGTAGCCACTGAGGCAAGGTGGGTAAAGAGGGTTGGGGGTTCCCCTGGGAGGGGAGACCCAGAGTGTGGGGGTACTGCTGGGGCAGAACCCTGAGGTAAAGGGGCACTGAGGTCTGGGAGGGACCCGGGGGCCTGAGGCAGGTGAGCCACCGGCTGGCAGATGGCGCTCCAAGGCTGGAAAAGAGCTAATTACCAGATGACCAGCAGGAGGCGCCGCAAAGTCTTCGCTTTGTTACAAAGGGGCATTAAGTTAGTGACCTAAGGACTTCTTTAAGGAGGGTATTCCATTCCTAAGGGCTGGTATAGATGGAATTATGAAGGAAGTAGCTAAGTTGTGAATAAGATACACATGTTCTGGAATAAAGTATGAACAAAAAGATACAACAACATGCTAACTGTTTTGATACCATTATAAAAGCCATGGAAGAAGGGAATGCTGCCGATGTAATATCTTTGGATTCTTGCAATGAATTTGGTAGCATCTCACAAAATAGTACTTGCAAAGTTAATTCTGATTGGCTTCAATATGAGTTGTGTTGTGCGGACAGACAACTGACTGAAGGATCATGAAAAAGGAAACAATAAATGGCAATGTATTAGCTGGTTGCCAGGTATCCAGTGAGCTGCCCATGGATTGGTATTTGACTCACTTTTATTCCATTACTTATTCCTGAAATAATTTGTTTAAAATCTTCCCTAAAAACCCAGCTGGGTGTGGGAGGGGTGTGGAAAGGTAATTAACTCAGGGCCATTGGGTTGGTGGTGCTGGAGGGGCAGCCTGGTATGAGGCGAGAAAACTACAGGCTGCATGCATATGTGAGCAGCAACAAATAGCAGGTGGATCAGAGTTGAGAACGTCAGATGGAGTGGGTGGCTAGTGAAAGCAGGAGCAGTGGGGGAGGTGGTGGTGGTACATAGAGGGAAATGAAGATGATGTTATAAGAAGCCAGAGTAGTGGACTCCAGGGAGCTGGACAGTAGTACTTGTGGAAGAGGAGGAGGAGGGGAGCTGGGGAGAGGAGCAAATTACTTCAGAATGGGTGCACCACCAGCCAGACTGATGTGCAAGCTCTTTGATGGGAGAACAATCCATTCACGCCACTACAGTGATGTACCACAGCGAAACAGTTAATGAAGGAAAGGTAAACTACACATTAGGGGGTGATTTTCAAAGGCAGTTAAGCATCCCAAGTCCTACTGAAAGTCTTTTTGTGCCTTTAGAAATCTCCCGTTAGATCTACAGAGGATACTCAATTGGAAGGTGCTGCAAATACCAGTGAAGACAGAAAAATAATACCAAAGAGTTTTTCCACAAGCTCAAGCTGGCCAAGTGTCAAATAAGAAAATCCTCCCATTGACCCAGTTCCCTGGGAGTTCCATCATGAAGAGGGGAATGCAATTACTGTAGCTCCAGGGCTGGCTCTAGGTTTTTTGCCGCCCCAAGTAAAAAAATATTTTGGCTGCCCCCCACCCCACCCCAGCCCTGGGCTCCCCCCCGAACCCCCTGCTGCCCCAGCACTGGGCTCTCCCTCCCACCCCACCCGCACCCGCTGCTGCCCCAGCCCTGGGTTCCCCCAACTAGTGCTGACTCCGCCCGCTCCCCCCTCGCCTCCAGCCAGTCCGGTGCTGGCAGGGTCGGGGCAAGCAGCGGGGCTCCCGGGCCGCGCCTCAGCCCAGGGTCCCTCCAGCCGGGGCTCCCGCCTCCAGGAGCGGCCGGGATCCGGGAGGACAGAACTGGGAGGACCGCCCCGGCAGGGGGCTGAGGAGCTGGGGCAAGGCAGCCTCAGAGGGAGCGGAGAGCAGGACACGGGCCCTGCACGGCAGCACCCCGCACGGCTGCACCCCGGGCACTGGTCCCCTCTCTGGCCCTGCTGCTGCTCCTGGGCATCCTGCTGCAACCCCTGGGCGGCTCAGGCCACTTCGCCCAGCCCGGCGTGCGCTGGGGGGTGGCTTCCCTGCCGCAGCCCCATGACGGCTCGGGACGCTTCACCCAGCCCCGGCTGTGGCACTGGGGGGCGGCCGCCCTGCCGCAGCCCCTGGGCGGCTTGGGTCGCTTAGCCCAGCCCCGGCTGCCCTGCGGCACCTGCAGGCGGCGGCACCCCCAGCCGGAGTGTCCAGCGCTCGGAGCCCACCTGTCCCGGCCACAAGGTGCGGGCGCTGCTCCCCAACTGCTCAACCCGTGGCTGCTGGCATGAACCGCAGCCGCTGCAGGGTGCCCCCCGCACATGATGGGCTGTTGTTGCCAGGGCCGGCTCTAGGCTTTTGCCGCTCCAAGCAAAAAAAAGATGGCTAGAATGCTGTCCCTGAAAATGTGCCGCCCCAAGCACATGCTTGGTTTGCTGGTGCCTACAGCCGGCCCTGTGTAGATATGTCAAAAATTACGAAGGCCTCTTCTTTTGGAAACTTATTTAGAAAACGGAATATCCATAGGTCTAAAGTAGGCACTTAATCACCACCGGCACCCTGTACTGGGATTCTGCCCTGGCACTGGAATCCATGCTAGTGTGGCCCTTAACTACATTGAAACCAGAAGCTCAGACAGACTTAAGTAATGAGGTCACTTTGGAAATTGGAACAAAAACCCTAGCATGCTATGTATAAATAACATGACACAGACTGACAAAGGCCATAAAAATATGAAAGGGCAGTCTGGCAAAATAATTTCCTGGCTTTCTGTATAGTATGTCCAACTGTTACAGTTATTTTTTTTCCTACTCAGTTTTCTTCATATTCCACTTAATTGGGTAAACGTGTACTTGAAGAGGCTTAGTGTTTGCCTCACACACTGCAACAGGCAGAAAGCAGTAAAAGAAATTTGCATGACAAACTAGAATACCTCCTTCAGTTCTAGAATATGGGGTCTGCAGGGAGATAGATATTTTGCAGAATGCTAATGTCACCTTCAAAGACAGGAATAGATAGTGTGAAGTTGAAGAAAAACCCTAAAAGGTGTCAGTATTTTTATTATTTGAATTTGAAGGATTGATTTAATTAACAAAAAATATTTCTCTATTGGCTGGAGGGCTTGTTATGTATTAACCCAGAATGCAATTTGCCTGCTGAGTTGTGAACCATTAAAAACAGTCATAGGCATCAGTTCAAAGTACAGCAAAGCAAAATATATAAGCTCTCAGGACATCTGCAGACAGAGCTTAAAAAAACCTCTTCCCAGCATTTTTCTGACTCTTAACCAGGGCAGCTACTGAAAAACTAGTGATGTGTTTAACTTACTGAGGATTTATCAGGATAGACACCAGCTCGCAGTAGGGATGCCTTCCAGCTATCCATCTCCTCCTGGGCATCACAGGCCAGCTCAAGGAAGCGATAATCCTTGTAAACATTCCTAGAACATAGAACATTACACTGTAAAATTTGAACTTTGCTGCTCTGCATCATGTACACAACATTTCAAATAACAAATCCTTCAGGATCTATAATTCTTTTATAACTTTTTGAAAGGGGAGACAAGTGACGGTCTGATAATTACACAAAGGACCTAAACATGTTAATTTAAAATAATAATGGTCTGGATGCACTGGAGTTACAGAAGTTTTAGATCTATTTTAAAAATCAGGCTTTCCACACTTTTAATAAACACTAGAACACATTTAGAGGCAGAATGCTGCTGGAACGCAGAGGACAAGTACAGTTGTGGAAGAATTACCAACAAAGTTGTATGGACTCTGACTGGCAGCTGCTGTAGCCAATGAAAATCAAGATTAGCAATGAGCTTACTTTCCCCATAGTAAATCTCTCCAGTACAATACTAGTTCAGTTTTAGATTCTGAACATCTTCAGTAAAAGGAAAAAAATGTACAAAATGACTGAGTTCTCAAACGCAAAAAGATTCCATAACCATAAAAATACCTCAGACACAAATCATCTACTGCAGGGTTCTCAACCTTTTTCTTTCTGAGCCCCCTCCCCCCCCAACATGCTATAAAAACTCCACAGCCCATCTGTGCCACAACAACTGCTTTTCTGCATATAAAAGTCAGGGCCAGCATTAGGGGGTAACAAGCAGGGCAATTGCCCAGGGCCCCACGCCACAGGGGCCATCGCGAAGCTAAGTTTTTTTTTTTTTTTTTTTTTTTTTTTTTAAAGAGTATCTTTACTGAGATTCTGGCAGTAGTTTTATATAACAAGACACATCCGCATAATAGGTCTGCCACTGAACTTGCTTAGAGTAAAATCAGCTTCAATATGAAGCTGTTAGATATCAAAACCCTGCTTTTTACATGCTAAATATTTTCATCAAGTGTGCATTTTATCACAGCAAATGAACTTACAATAAGAATAAAGTAAGTTGCTCAGGTTTTGGCTTCAGCCCAGGTGGGGCTCGGGGCCTTGAGCTGCAGTCCCGCATGGCGGGGCTTCGGCATTCTGCCCTGGGCTCCAGTGAGTGTAACGCTGGCCATGCTTGGTTGACCCACTGAAACCTGCTTTCGACCCCCCAGGGCCCCCAGATCCCTGGTTGGGAACCAGAGACCTATTGTATGTACTTAATTTAATAACAAGGTGCTGTAATTGTGTTTAGGGAGTAGATTCATGTAAGAAAAGAGAAAGAAGAAAAATACATGAGCTGCAAGGCGGTGGTACTTGTACATTCTCCATTAAATAGAACAGGATTTCCCCCTTATGGTTTAACCATTAATTATTACCTAATTCCATGTCTACATACAGACTAGATTGCTATAAATTGGTCAGCCAACCGTCTTTTCAGGAAAGGCTACAAGCTTAGCTAAATTGTGAAACCACATGTTGCTAGATCTTAATAGAGATGCAAGAATCCATTTTTAATTGCAACAAGACTGTTTTCCCTAGCAGCAATGCAGCAATTTTTTGGGGGATGACAAAGATCACTAACTCATACAGCAATAACTAGAGGTCCAAAGGCATTTTATATTCAAAGCACTGTCTCTAGCAATATATGTTACCATATTTTGAGAGAATTTATGAGACAAAGAATGCAACCAGAAAAATATATCCACTATTACTATTAGTTAGTCCATTTCTCTAGCATTCCAGGGACTTTGGGACTTTCACCTTGTACATATCTGGAGAACAATAGGTTTGTTATACTTCACTTTTGCTGAAGAGTTTCCCTCCCCTATTAATGACAATATCTGACAGACAACTAACTCCTAAGCCTAAAACCATATTACTTTACATTTTTAGATGGAGTATCAGGAAACAGATGGGTATAAAACCTGGACATTTAGCAATAAACTACCACTGCTGTACTATCATGGGTAGTGATTTGTGTTATGCTACATTGAAGTGAAACATGCCCATATCAGCATACATGGCATTATTAGTGAGTTTATATATTTAATTAAAACTGCAAAAGACGATGGGTACAATTCTGACTTGACTGATTAGAGATTTAAAATGGATTATTTCTTTTTCCTCTAAATATATTACACACACAAGCAGCTAAGAAATCTGGGTTGCCTTAGACGGGACAGAGATATCTGAATCTTATTTCATCTACAGTGTTTGGGAATTTGGAATCAATATGTGTAAAGCAAAGCAAAGCAATCAAAGGGTATGGTGACAAGAGACAGAGAGGCTAAGCAAGGCAGCTGGATAGAACTTGCTGATTTGCTGCCTGGAAACTTTTTGGTTTTAACTGTTTTAGGTAAACTGTTTTAGGTTGCTAAAGTTACGGAAAAAAGATCAGCTAAAATGTGAGGAGGCACAAAATAAAAGCTACAAAACATGAAGATTCGTGGATTCCCAGGCCAGAAGGGACCTTTGTGTTCATCTAGTCTGATCTCCTCTATAATCTAGGCCATACAACTTCCCCAAAGTAATTCCCAGAGCAGATCTTTTACAAAACCATCCAATCTTGATTTTAAAGTGGTCAGTGATAGAATCTATTATGACCCTTGGTAAATTGTCCCAATGGCTAATTACTCTCACCATTAAAAATGTACACCCTATTTCCAGTCAGGATTTGTCTAGCTTCAACTTCCAGCCATTGGCTCATGTTAGACCTTTCTCTACCAGATTGAAGAGACCATTATTAAACATTTATTCCCCATGTAGATACTTATAGACTGTGTTCAAGTCACCCATTAACCTTCTTGTTGTTAAGCTTAATAGACAGAGTTCTTTGAGTCTAATGCTATAAGGCAGGTTTTCTAACCCTTTAATCATTCTCGTGGCTCTTCTCTGAACTCTCTCCAATTTATCAACATCCTTCTTGAATTGTGGGCACCAGAACTGGACACAATATTCCAAGGATCAAAATATATTTCACCACCACAGCAAAAAATAAAATTAAATAAAAAATAAATAAAACATACCACTAGCTAGTGAAAAATCTTTTTCGGGGCTAGAATGCCAGAGTGTTATGTTCCTGCGGTGAAAATTGTTACTTTCAACATCAAATTTTGCTGTATTTTAAGCAATGAATGAGAAGGGAGTGTAGCCTACTAGCTACTGCAGGAGACTGGAGCAGCTACAGCAGGAGACTCCTGGATTCTATTCCAGGTGTGCTAATGACTGTGTGTGCATCCTAAGGCCATGACTAAGTTATTGTACATCTCTATCCATCCCAGGTACTTACATTACTGAGGGCGTCACAATCTTTAATTTATTCTCACAAAATCCATGAGGTAGGGAAGTACTATTATCTACATTTTACAGATAGGGAAACTGAGGCAATGAGAGAATCTCTCACCCAAGGTCACACAGGAAGTTTGGGGCTGAGGGGGAGGGAATTGAACCCAGTTCTCAAGGCCCATTTTAGCACACTCACCACTGGACAAGGAGCAATAGTCTCAAATTGCAGTGGGGGAGGTCTAGGTTGGATATGAGGAAACACTATTTCACTAGGAGGGTGGTGAAGCACTGGAATGGGTTACCTAGGGAGGTGGTGGAATCTCCATTCTTAGAGGTTTTTAAGGCCCGGCTTGACAAAACCCTGGCTGGGATGATTTAGTTGGTGTTGGTCCTGCTTTGAGCAAGGGGTTGGACTAGATCAGGGGTCTCAAACACACGGCCCACGAGATTCTTTCGTGCAACCCGCCAAGCTGCCTGCACACCCCCCCACACACACACCTACCTCCAGGCCAGGGGTGGGTAAACTAAAGCCCACAGGCCGGATTTGGCCCACGGAATTACCCCCCGTGGCGCCGCAAGCCCCACGCCACTCCCTGAAGCAGCCGGCACCATGTCCCTGCGGCTGCGGGAGGGTAAGAGGCAGAGGGCTCTGTGCATTGCCTTCGCTTCCAGGCACCGCCCCCCACAGCTCCCATTGGCCGGGAATGGGGAACCGCGGCCAATGGGGGTTTCGGGGGAGGTACCTGGAGGAGCGGCAAGGGCAGCGCACGGAGCCCTGTCCCCCCCTCCCCTAGGGGCCGCAGGGATGTGGTTCCGGCTGCTTCCTGGAGCAGGACCGGGGCCAGGGCAGGCAGGCAGGGAGCCTGCCCTGGCCCCGGTGTGCGCTGCTGCCACCCCGGAGCCCACACCCCAAACCCCTCCTGGACCTCAACTCCCTGCCCTGTGCCCCTGCCACACCCCGCACCCCTCCTGCCCCCCCTGGGGGCAGGGAGGGGGCAGAGTTGGGGTGGGCACTTCAGAGAAGGGGTTGGAATGGGGGCAGGGAAGGGGTGGGAAGAGGTGGGGCAGGGGCGGGGCCTCTTGGAATTGGTGGGGCGGGGCTGGGGGCAGCAAGAGGGGGTCAGTGATGTGGCCCAAGGGCCAATGCACTAGTCCTCATGTCGCCCTTGTGGTCATTTGAGTTTGAGACCCCCAGACTAGATGCCCTCCTGAGGTCTCGTCCAACCCAAATCTTCTATGATTCTACTCATTAAGGATCCACTGATGTCTCATGGAAAACTGTGAAATTTTTTTTGAAAACAATTAATATTTTCTTTTTTTTCTTCCGCTTTTTAGAATTACTAAAAATATTTGCACAGAAATGGGATATTCTTTAAACATCATCTGGTTATTTCACATGGGATGCAATAATCTTGGGCTATCACTATCATCTCAATAGCAACTTATTGTGATGTCATAAACCCAAGTCAATGACATCAGACAGGGGAGTATGAAGCAGAAGTAGGTGTACTTCTAAGCCATATCAAATATAAATATAATATATACTGCAGAACACAATACCATACAATTAACTGTGACTGGACATTTACTCTAGTGACCTATCAACCCCTTTTCCTGAGATTGTAAATCCACTGACCCAGCTACTATCTGGGTCATCCCCTTCATGGCAGGGTTTGAAGGCAGCTAGAGATATCCATTATGCAGTGCTGCCTGAAATGCCCCACCCACTAGGTCATGCATCAGATAGAGCTCTCATATAGAGCACTTTGCTTGTAATTAACAATGCTAACACTGTAGTAAAAGTACACATGACAGAATTAATTTTCTTTCTTGCCCTACATAGCAAAATGAAACCAAATCAAAGCGTAAAGGTATGTAGAGAGCGGTGACATGCAATACAACTACAGAGATGGAACAACTACTTATGTTTACCTTGTAATTCTGCCTTTCCAAAGAGGATATATTGCATGGCAGTCTGCTCCTGCTCTCAGCTCCCCTGCCCAAGACAATCGGAATGCCCCAAGATCTTTCTCTCCCTACTGCTAGAGGTTGTGGTGTGCCACCCTGGAAGTGATGCTTTTGTAACCTTCCAATTAGTTCCTGATTGAGTAGGAAATGAAGTAAAAAACAAGCCAATCACAAGAAATAAAATGATCGAAAAGCCCATGTCCCAGTAGGCAGAATAATGATGTAAAGATCAACACCACCTCTGAAAGCGTCTTCACCAACCCCTAAGAGGAGGTGGGTCGGTATGTGAGAATCTTGTAAATTGGTAGCTTCAGAGAAGCAGAATTACAAGGCAAGTAAAAAAATCTCTGTAGATGATAACACATTCTATTAAATATTACTAGCAAACAAAGTGTAGGTAATGCGCCCAACTCAATAAGGTAGAATGCCAAACCTTATTGAACAAGAGGGAAAAAGTATGGGTGGGAGAGAATTTCATCTCTCTTAGTTATGGAGTGTTTGACGTGAGAATTGCCTAATTTATGTATTGCACTGGAAGTTACGTATAATAATTTTATGAAGTTCTGTGGTAAATCAGGGAAAACCAGCTGAGCTTAGACTTCTAAACTCAGGGTTCGGGTACTTGGCAATAACAATGGTTCTCTAGCTACATAATTTCTGAGGGTAGGTCTATACTTACCTCTCGCATCGGAGGCGCGGGATCGATGTTCTGGGTTCGATTTATCGCGTCTTGTCTAGACGCGATAAATCGAACCAGGAAGTGCTCCGCCGTTGACGCTGGTAATCCAGCTCGACGAACGGAGTAGGCGGAGTCGACGGGGGAGCCTGCGCGCCGCGTCTGGACCACAGGTAAGTTCGAACTAAGGTACTTCGACTTCAGCTACGTTATTAACGTAGCTGAAGTTGCGTATCTTAGTTCGACAGGGGGGGTTAGTGTAGACCTAGCCTTAGTCTGAGGGATACCTACTTTACTTCACATAGTTTCTCCGCTAAAGAAACTTAGTGAATGTATTTAATAAACTCATGCCAGTTTTAGAGATTTAGAGAGATTCTAGCAATGTTCTACCAATACTCCATATACCTGGAATTAGGAATATTGCTAGAACCAGTATGAGAGCAGGTTGGAAAATGAGGGAAGGGTTTTCCAACAGAAAATTTCAACTTTTCATTGATAAAGTGAACATTTCACATATTATTGTTATTTGTTCCAAAAGTTTCAGTTTTCAGCCAAAAACCCTGGTTTTCCATTCTTTCATGAAAACTCAATTTTCTGCAAAAAGTGCTTTTCATAAAAAATTATGTTTAACTGAAAACCCAGCTTTCTATTGAAAACCACTTTCAATGGACCAACCATTCCAGAACTGGAATTAAATTTTCAAGTGCGCCCACTGTATATGTAAATATATTGTGGTAGGTATGTTCTGCTGTTGCTATGTGTAATCTGAGAGTGTTTTTAGCCCACATTACTACAAATGGTTTGCTGGGTTGCCAGTTCTCACTATTTTATCATGAGTCTTGTGATATTTGGTGTTTTTCTTGATGCCTCAAAATTCCTGGAATCCTGTGGTTATGTGAGAATCTCAGTTTCCATTAAAAAAAACAACGAAAACAAAAAAAGCTTCTAGCTCTCATGGTTGAAGAGACATGAAGGGCCTGACTATTTTTTTCAACACTTTGGGTTGGCAGTACTGGTTCATCTTGTTCCTATCCAAACTGTAATTTATTATATATCATAGCATTTTGATATTGTACACGATCATTATGGAGCTCCAGGCTCACATTCTTCGTTATGCACATTCGGATAAGATGGAGTTTGGATTCCTTTCTAGCAGTTTCATTCAAGATCTGCAATGACCTACTTATTGATGTAAATGTTCCTTGACCATATCAACCCTGTGTGATGTTCCAGCAGCTTTTTATCTCATGGAGTTTGATCAAAACATCCAAGGGCCTGATTTAAAGAACTGTATTTAGTATTATTCTGGCAGAGCTCTTAGACATAACTGTCACAAAGCAGGGAGCATTTTTGGTTACTCTAAATAAATGTACATCTGCCTATGTTGAAATTAACATGTGTTTTTCCATCCCAGAACCATTTCAAAAGTCCCTCTCCTGATTTCTAAGCAAAGACATATTATAATAGAATTATAATAGTACAAAGAGTGTCATAGATCAGGGCTAACGATTAAAAATCCTTTCAAACAAGGTTTTTCAACCCAGTGGAAAGAAACTCAAACAGATCTAATGAATGTGAAATGGATAAACTAATCCAAGGTGAGAGAAATATCACAAAAACAATCTCTAACTTTTGAAAGAAAATGTAACATCCAAATTAGTAGAGTTGTACTTAGAAAATGAGCTGCTAAGGCATTAAACAAATTTCAACAGTATGGCCCAAGGTTAACCAAAAGTCAGTCATACAGAGACTCTGTGACAAAAATGGAAGACACACAATTCAAGTGAGATCATGCGCCTCTCTATCTATGCAGGTGGGCATTGTGTGTGTGGAGGGGAATGGTGATGGGCCTTTCAATACAGCAGAGTGAATGGTACCAGAGATAAAGAATCCAATCTTGTTTAACATAACATACCTGTGTCTATAATCCTAATAATAAATCTTTCTATTATTGCACATGCTCAGTGAGTTATCCACAATACATGTGCAGCCCATGCCGACATTCATACACTCACTTCAGTGATGGTTTGAGAAACCCCTCTTCCCAGCTGTCTCCATTCAGGGCAGGAGACATCCCAAAACCTTTCCATTCATGTCATGGAGTTGGAGGAGTTCACCCTTCCAAAACCTCTAAAATAGAAGTTTTTGACTTTTTAAGTTTCCTCCAGAGAGACGAAAAGCAGCAGCTTGTATTAATACCTTCTGCTGGCACCTTGGGTGATTAAATCATCCACTAATATAAGGATTCTAATGTGGTGGGGCAGGAAATAAGGAGGTATTTGAAAGCACAGGAGAGGAGACAGGAATGTGCCAGATAAGTTCCAAGATAGCTAGGGCTCTGTGTCTGTCACCGAGGTCGTGGAAGTCATGGATTCCGTGACTTTTCGCAATCTCCGTGACTTCTGCAGGGCTGGGGCCACTGTGGCTGATCCCAGGGCCGCCAAATCAGCTGGCTCCATGCTGAGGTGGCCCCCGGGGACAGCCACACCAGCTGCTGCTCCGGAGGCCCCCGGCAGTGGTCCTGGGATGGCCAGAGCAGCCGTGGTCCGCAGCCCCGGGCAGTGGTCCCCAGCCAGGCAGCTGGAGCAGCCGCGGTCCGCAGCCCCCAGCAGCTGGTGCCGCCAGCTCTGGGCCCCTCTCCCAGCAACGGCCCCCCATGTTTCTCCCCCACCCCAAGAGTTAATCACAGGTATTTTTAGTATAAGTCACAGACAGGTCAGGAGCCATGAATTTTTGTTTATTGCCCGTGACCTGTCCATGACTTTTACTAAAAATACTGACTAAATCGTAGCCTTAATGATAGCACATGTGGCTGGCATCAAGGTCAGGGCTTCTTCACCTGTATGATTCCGGTCACACAAGCCCCAAATGTTGGTGCCCCGGAACATTCCATCAAGTTCCCTGACATAAAAAAGCAGAGCTAATGTGGTCTCAGTCTTTAACCAATAGCTGAAAAAAACTGTACTGAAAACCACAGGGGAAGATCTTAAAGTTGCCTACAGTACTGGCAGCAGTGCTTAGGGTAGATTTCATTGTACATTGGTCACCCTTAAAAAATTGCTGATTACCTTTGTAAACTATACAGTTTGATGTCAGTATCTGCAATTTCTCTAGCAATTCCTTCATATTTATATAACCATACCTCCAGATCTAAGGCAAAACTGGCATGTTTTTAAGGGCAACCGCTGTATAATTTGCATTTCAATTCTTCTTCTATATGTGTATCAACGTATTAATTTTGTGCACAGGCAGCTGCTGAGATATAATGATGATGGGCCTGCTATATCTTCATAAGCAGATGTACTGTAAGTGGCATGTAATTATTAGAAAATATATAAAGCTATAAAGCAAAAAACATCAAGTTAGATTATAAGGAGGCATTTATCCGCACTCATAAGTCTGCACACATGCCATGACAAATACAGCTAGAAATTATAGAGCAGGAATGTTTGTGAAATATGCAGTACTGAGCTCATAAACCACTAAGGCCCTGATTCTGAAAAAAACCCACCAAAAAACAAAAAAAAACCCACACACTGACTACATCCTCTTAACCTGAACAATCCCATCGAAGTCAGTGAAACTACTCACAGGCTTACAGATAACTCCATGTGATGTAGGATTGGGTCCTAAAACAGGAATGTTTGCCATCTGAAATTATTTTGTGAATGTCTGGGTATTTTTATATTTATTTCATCATAATAGAATTGACTTTAAAAGTCTAGAGTTGAAAGCACACTGATCCAAATGTTTGGAGTGAAAAACTAAAAAAGTTGCATATATTGGATATTTTCAATTTGGTTGAAAATTACCATAAAATGAAAAAAATACATACACAATATGAGTTTAATATACAGCCATGTAAAAAGGAACAGGAATCTAAACATTCAATAAATATACACATTCAACACTGGTATTTTAGATATTAACTCAACTCTAAATAAGATAGATACAATACACTGGATCTGAAGTGTGCTTTGGCATATTGTTATACACACCTGAAATTCCATAACAGCAGTTTTTAAATACAGGCAGCCAATTTTTTAAAGGAAAGAAATAATAAACGCGATGAAGTTAGGGCTCTGCAAATATTTTCTTTATGAAGCCATCCATCTGCAGTGAGTTAGCAGCAATGTGTGACTAACATTTTCTAGAAAGGCGTGCCATTTCAGTTCACTCCAATGAGTGTGTGTGTTAATTAAAATTAATTACACATGCCTCTCAAAAGATTTCTTTTTTTCCCAGAAGAACCAAACAGAACATCTCTGAGACAATGCTAGGAAAGAAAAGTGTTTAAGAGCTTTACTCTACAAATCAAACCCACTTGAGTAGTCCCACTGAAGTCTATTGATCTTTTAAATTAACGTAACTACTGTCCTAATGGGAAAAATGAGCAGAGAGAGATTATGAAAGTGTCTACATTTCAAATATATCCATCACAGAACTATATCCATAACTCACGTCTCACTGATCATCAGTGCTTGCAGTAATAATTTAAATCAGCACAAAACTATCCAATTAATATTCTAGAATGAAATTAGTAGAGCTTCTATCTTAGATATAACTCAGCCTTTAGGATTCCATTGTTTCTGGACAGGGAGTTGTTTGTTATAATTACACATGTTGGTAGAGTAATACTAACAATTAACAAAAAACAACATGATTTGCCTAAGAGCAGTGTATAATACTAGTATAATGGTGGGTAGAATAAAACTGAAGTAAATTTAATTATTTCTGAGGTACCATCCCTATAGAAAGGGTTGGCAGAATTCAATGTTTTCTCTAATTTTGATTAAAATAAACATTGATATTATCAAAGTATTTTTTCAATTTTTATCAATTGAAATTTTCACAGTTGTGCAAAATTATGAGGTTTAAGCTTTTTTTTACTTTTATCTATTTAAACTGTCATAGTTGTGGGAAACCGGGGCGGGGGATAGCAATGATTATTTAATGCCAATAGATGTTGAGATTCAAAGAGTTTAAGCTTTCTAACTGTTAAAACAGAAATTGTCAACAGTATATGTCAAAATATACAAAGTAAATAGCTTTAACTCAAACTCTAATAAGTTCTCAAGCGGCATTTTTCTTATCTTGCCTATCTGTGAATTTTGATTGATAGATGTATTTTTTCCATTGGGTAGTGTAGTACAGGGAAACTGACATTTACCGATAAAAATCCAACCCTTCCAAGCCTACCTATATAGCACTTTAAAAAATACTAAATAAATGAGCAAATGTTGATTGCTGCACCTACTTCCAGTACGTCAGAGAACATTGTTTTTTCCAGCAAACAGCTTAGTTCACTAACTCAGCAATATTTTGGCAAACTGCGGCAAAAAACTTGATTGTTCCATATAAACCACTAAAAAAAGATCTTACTTTTTTGGTATGTGTCCATAATTTACAGGTAATGAGAGGCCTCCTTGCAGCTAAACACTACAAATAAGCTATTTGTGATGACTTTAGCATTGCTGCTGCTTCCTCTTAAGAGCTTTTTTTTGCCCTGTAATGCCAGTCCTAAGACCTCTATGCTGGTGTCCCCTACCTGCAAATGCTGTGTTCTACTATTTCCCCTGAATGGTGATATAAATGAAAGGACTGATAAGGCAGAGCAGTAAGCTACTGAACTGCAATTGGGGCTTAAAACTCATTTGTTAAATTGGATTACTTTACATTACAACTGCTTCAGTACTGAACTGAACAGAATCCAGAAGTTTGCTGTAGTTTACAAACCTCAAAAAATTGTTTTCTGGATAAAATTCATCTGGATTTTTTTAAATGCACTCTCACTCCCTCATTTGTAACACCACATATGGGGCTATGAATAGGCTCAGCCCCTAGCTCTCCCTGGGGTTTGGCTTTCTTGGTAAATCAAAAACAGTAACAAAACATATACCTCAGCCTAAGCTTCCTCCCTGAGCTTGGCTTCCATCCAGCACCTCCTTTGTTTTAGCTCTCTTCAGTAGTTTCCTCTCTTTTGGGTGCCACTCCAATCCCCCTTATATCTTGGGGTGGTGGTAACCAGCTGCCCTGTGGCAGTCAGAAGAAATGTAAGAGCTTTATTCAAGGTTCCAATATCTGCTTATGGGATGGGGCTCACAAGAGGCATACCACCTGGTACACTGCTTCCCTCCCAGAACATCTACTCTATGTCACCTCTGCAACCTACATAGGACCCACCCAACTCCCCAAGTCACACGATGCCTTCAGAATACCTAGTCTCTTCTCTGCCTGTGGCATTTCCTGTGCCATAGTCCCGAATGACGTTCTTGGGCATCCCTTAGGGTCCAGGAAATGTTCCCTCTCTTTCCTGAAGACAACTACCCAGGCTAATGAATAAGTACGGCACCCCTCCCCAGAGTCAGCCTACTTGCCCCCTATGCATAGGGGAATGATGGCTGAGGGATGACTCAGAACAAGTTCTGCTGTCTGCCATTGCTCATCTCTGAATAAGCTCTCCCATACCAGCGTGGGCACACACTGCGACATCGCCTCTACTCGCTCAGCAATCACACGACACTCCCATGGGTATCTCAGCCCATGCAGCTTCAGCTAGACCATGTAACTCCTGATAGTCACAATCCACATAGGGGCTGGTGGCTCACTCCATCATCTGGGTAAGCATTGTTTTGGTTTTTCCTTCAGCGTTTTCCTTCAGCGACCAGCTTCACAATGGTTCCTCTACCTGCTTTATCATTCGTTCCTCAGACTGAAGCTTCAGCCTCCAGACAGACAGCCTCCACCAGAGGATAGCAGGTGCTGGCACACCCAAGTGCCAATATTAGCTAGTCCATCGGGCCATCTATTATTTGGTTCCTCAGTGTGAGTCTGTGTAACTGCAGAGGAACATTTCTTGTTCTCTAAGCCCACCTCTCCATCCACACACCCCACTGTGGACAGGACAGCCATCGGGGAGAAGAACCTGACAAGATCATTCAGTTTCTTCTAGAGAGTATGGCTCGCGGAGGGGATGCAGCAGTCTCCATTTTCCTCTGGAGCCGGGTAGGGAGAAATGAGGGAGCCTCTTTCCCTCTCTGACACCTTGGAAGGGAGAGGGAATCAAACAGGAGAACAGAGCTTCCTGTGGGGAAAGGGAGGTAGATATGGGACTCCTCACCAGGGGTACGTCTATACTTACGCGTCCCATCGGAGGAGTCCAATCGATCTTCTGGGTTCGATTTATCGCGTCTTCTCTAGACACGATAAATCGAACCAGGAAGTGCTCCCCCGTCGACGCTGGTAATCCTGCTCCACGAACGGAGTAGGCAGAGTCGACGGGGGAGCCTGCGCGCCGCGTGTGGACCCCGGGTAAGTACCTTTTCATTCGAACTAAGATAGTTCGACTTCAGCTACGTTATTCACGTAGCTGAAGTTGCGTATCTTAGTTCGAATTGGGGGGTTAGTGTAGACCAGCCCCAGGCAATTCTTCTCCCCATCAGGTGCTGGTGCTGCTCCCCCTACTGACAGGTAAAGGCAGGAGCCAGCAAACAACTCTCCAGCCAGCAAATAAAACAGACCAACTTCCTCCTATGGCTCTGTGGCTCCAAAATCTCCCTCCTGGTGTGTCTCTTTTTCACCAGGAGAGAAGAAGCAGAAGAGGGGGATGATCTCCCCAAAATTCAGGAGAAGATGTGGAAGGGGAACTCTCCCTCTGCTTACAGCAGAGAGGAGGAAGATGCACTCCTCACACTTCTCCTTATTCAAAGCCCTTCTGATATCCTAGGTGGAGTTAGAATAAACTGCTCCTGCCACAAGGAGTCAGCAGAAATTGCAGCAGCTTAATACAAGGTTCCAATACCTGCCAATAGAGTGAGTCAACCAAAAAGCTCTGCCTCGCTGTTACAAGGCCGAAAGGGTTATTTTAAGGTGGCACAGAAACAAAATTAAATGAAATAGCACCAGTGCTTAATTTGTAATGAGAGAGGTGCCGGGGGTCCAGCAATTGTTTTACTTTCATAACTGACGTGGCAAGCCCAGAGGTGCCGGGACTATGAACTGCCAAGCCTAGGGGTGCTGGGGCTCAGCCCTGGCGAGCCCTGGCACAAATTAAGCCCTGAATTGCACTATCTGGAATTCCACAGCCATTAGTAAGATCATCAGAGGCTATGATTGCTTCTCCTTATTAACTAAAGGCAGCTGGAAGCGTTGTACAGTTCCTAAAAAGAGGCACATTTGCAACTATAATGCTTGTCCCAAGCTAAAGTACTTGCCTGAAAGAAAAAAAAAAAGTCAATCGGTGAATAGTTTTTACGGGAAATAGGTGGGGAGTGGGCAAAGCGTTTGTGCTGAAATTCTAGAAGAAAAGTAAACTTTCTGGGAAAGACAGAATTATTATTTTTTGTTTGTTCTTGAACTTCGCCCAGGAGCCTCGGGCTTATTCATCAGTGCAGCCGTTGGATGTGGACCTACTGTTCATGAACATATGATTGGACAGAAATTCCTGTCCCTGGCTTTATTAGCTCTGCTTATGACAGAATGCCAGTCAACCATTGTGAAAATGGGAGAGCGAGTCAAATGGCAGTTTCTCTAATACCATTTGCTCTAGTCTCAAACCCTTCTACCTAGGTAAATCAAAAGAGCCCATATACACTAATATGCCCCTGCATGTGAAATTTAGTAGTACGTATGGTTTAAATACATGGTATCTCTCTACAGCTTTTAACAATTATTTGGTTTGCTGGAAGGCACCTCTAGTTTCTTTTTCCTTCTGTTTAGGCAATGTTACTTGGATAAGCAGCATATCCCTCCTATTCCATTTCAGGGGTTTCATTTTAATTTAGAAAGCAATCAGAAAGAAATTTAAATTCATTATTTCACAACACAGGCTGTTCATACACACACAATTATGTTTCATTACATGAGAATTTATCTTCTCCGTGAAATCAATTGCCCTAGTCTTCGGTCATTACACATTACCAAATCACATTTGATTTCTGTCAGAGAGCTGTTGACTTCTGCAGTAAATCAAAATGACAGAGATTGTTAGTTTCCTTACTCATCTATCTACAATCTTCTATTCAAGCCTGTCTATCCTTCTTTTCAGCAAAACTAGGATTTCCCCTAGTAACTGTATTTCACAACTGGGGAGGTTTTCATAAATGGAAAAAATGCAGTATGCATAATCCAGGAAGCTATTGAAATGTACAGTATCAGAAACATATGGCGACAGGAAATACCTTGGCAGTAAGAGGCTGGGAATGAGAGAACAGTCATCAAGAAAACTCTCTTGACTAAAGGGAGACTTTGCTTTAACAATTTAAATATTTTTAAATGCACACTAAAAAACTTTGCCTAGGCAATGCACAAAAATTGGATGCTGCTTGAGATTAAGGAGGAAAGTGGAGCACAGAATGACCCACATACCATTCTGGGATGTTATAGTAGATGGCTTTACTACTGTTCTTTAATTATCTGTATCTTAAATACTGAAATCATTGGAGTCACAGAAACCCTCAACAGGCAAAAATTTAAAAAAGGTGACTTCTTTCTCAGTTAGTAGCATATGAAAGGAGTGACTATACACGGAGTTTATTTTACACTAATAAAAAAGTGAACAATGCAGACTCTCACAGCTAACATTCCCCTTCCCCCTAAAGCCCCAGAAAAATATCTTAATGATCAATGAACGTTAAAATAAAATGAGATCCATTATACCAGTGGATCTAAACCTTTTCCATTCAAGACCTTCCACCCACAACCTAGCAAAGTGGGAAGGGCAGGGTGGTCACAACCCCAATACATGTTCACAACTACCAGGCTGAAAACCCTTGCATTAGATTGTTTCATCCAAGCCTCAACACTCTCACAATGCTATTGCAGGCTACAGTTCCCAGTGTGAGGCAGTACTAGATATTAAACCAATACAACACTTAATTTCAGCCAAAAAGAGAGATTTCTAGAAAGATCAAAGGAAAATCAGCTGCACCGTGGTAGCAAAGAAATTGTCATTTTAAATATATTTTAATAAAAGGATTCCCATGAACAAGGAGCCCATCTCTTCCTGCAATGGAATTCTACTTAGACAAGATTATTCTGGCATCCTATTGCTGCACTGTCATGTCCTGTCATGCCCATATATATTTCAGGATGCTTTTAATGCAACTTCCGAATGCAGGAGGCTCAGTCAAAAACTGAGTGTGTAGTAGCTCTAACAGATTTTACACATATGAATCTAAAATCCTCACTCCACAGTCTACGTGACAATTCGGTGAAAATGCACATGTGAAAAATCACTCCGCCCCCTTTTTGTGAACGGGAAAAGGTAAATTATTTGTTTTTCTCCTTTTTTCACAGCAATTCGCCCATTCATATTTAAAAAGCACAAAATATTCATAACCATTAGCAAAACAAAGGAGAATCGTCCCTGCGGAACATAAGGCCCCCCAGCCCCATGCCTACCTTAAAAAAAAATTCCTATACTCTGCACAGAATCAATAAAATTGACAAGGATCCATCACTACAAAGTTATCTTCCATGACTGAGCCATGTGTGTAAACAGTTAAATTACATTTTAGCTTCCACAGATCACTTCTCTTACATTTCAAAACAAACAACTTCTAAAAAGCCAAAAAAGGTTTAAAAAGCTGTCTGTGGGGTCTAGAAATGCAAACGGTCAAGTGTTTTAGCTCATATTCCTAACCATTATTTGTGAGATATTTTCCAAGTGCATTGTTTGAAACAGAATATGAACATGCGAGCCCAGCCCAACGGTTTACCAGTTGTACCGCAAGACTTTATGGGGCATTCAAGCATGTCTCTTGCTCCTGAAGCCAGCAGCAGCTGGGAGTGGTTCAGAGATAGCCCGCTCAGTGCTTGCAGGAGAGAGTGCCTCATTTTGCTGGGCTATGATCACTTCTGGCCAGTTCAGGAGCAATAACAACTGATTCCACAGAGAGTTCTATCCAGCTCTTCTTAGCTGGAAAGACATTTCAGCACATCACAAAGCTTTAGAGGGTGGAGTGAGTGAAGGAGAAGATAAAAGACAAGTATTACAGGTACTTAAACTGATTTTTTGAAAATAGGACTCTGGAAAATACAGCTTATCTACTGAAATGCTATAGCTTCATTGAGCCTACTGCAAACACGACTCCTCCCTTTAGAAAGAGAGCACTGATCACTTGCATTTGTGTGTTTGTTGTAGTGTTCATCTTTCTTTTCTGTTTGTACACGCTAGTCACACTCTTCTGCTTTTTAGAAGCATATCTCCACAGGGGTATGACACTCTCACCACTCCTTACTCAGAAGCTGCAGGCTAGCTGGAAAAGTGTCAGGTGGAACATTGCTGAATTAAGATTCGAATGAATTAGGAAGGCAGAGGTATCTCATTCATTCATCCCTCAGCTGTTTTTCAAAAACCACCTACAGTGGCTGATGACTAGAGACATATTGTTGCTGTAGAATTGAGGGGCCAATCCTCAATTGGTGTAGATTAATGTAGCTCTATTGACGTCAATGGAGCTTGCCAATTTCAACCAGGATCTAGCCCATAAAGTACAAAAGTCACAGATGGAAGGTCCAGTGACACATAAGAACAAGACAGAGAGGGTATCGGTCACTCATTCAAAAGACCAAATGACTAACCACGGTCTTAAGTCCACACCATGAATAGTGAGAATGATTTAAGGATGCTAACCTTTGGTGCCATGCATTAGGATTAAAGCAATAGCACAGAAAGAGATGAGCTGAAAGCATTTAAGAGGTTTAAAGTCTCATTTAATGGGAGCACCAAAACTGCAGTCATTTTCATTAAATTGTACATCTTCTCAGACCTATTTGAAAAGCACCGGCTGGCGCCTTCCCTTACCTTTGCTCCGTGTTAAACAAGGCAAAAATATGCTTGCTAGACATGAAGCTCTTTTCAACATCCCGCACTTTCAGGTTGTCCAAAGGAAGCATGTACTTCTTTTCCTTTTCCTATTAAAAATAAATAAAACCACAAATACTGTAATATGTTTCAAAGAAAACAGACATCAGCATACGCTAGTTTATGCTAGTTTAGCGACTATTCTGTTTACTGTCTTAACACCAACCACTGCTATTAAAGACTAAAGGAATACCTAAAACAAATTATCTTACCCATAGTTGGGTGAGCTTGGGTGCGTACCAAATTATATAGTCCTCCGTCCCTTTCTTTCAGTTAGCTGGAGGACAGTATGCTCGGAGACCCTATTCCATTCAATGATTCATGTAGGGACAGGTTCTATCACTTGTACTCAGTTTCAGTAAATGTTAATCACAGATTATTTATGGTAGATGAGAATTGTCAGGATCCTGAAAAAAGGAAGAAAGGAGAGTAGCAAAATACGGACCCCGGACTTCAGAAAAGCAGACAGACTCCCTTAAGGAACTGATGGGCAGGATCCCCTGGGAGGCTAATATGAGGAGGAAAGGAGTCCAGGAGATCTGGCTGTATTTTAAAGAAGCCTTGAGGGCACAGGAACAAACCCTCCTGATGTGCAGAAAGACTAGCAAATATGGCAGGCAACCAGCTTGGCTTAACAGTGAAAACTTCGGTCATCTTAAACTCAAAAAGGAAGCTTACAAGAAGTGGAAATTTGGACAGATGACTAGTGAGGAGTATAAAAATATTGCTAGGGCATGCAGGGATGTAATCAGGAAGGCCAAGGCACAACTGGAGTTGCAGCTAGCAAGGGATATGAAGGGTCACAAGAAGGGTTTCTACAGGTATGTTAGCAACAAGAAGGTGGTCAGGGAAAGTGTGGGACCCTTACTGAATGTGGGAGGCAACATAGTGACAGATGATGTGGAAAAAGCTGAAGTACTCAATGTTTTTTTTTTGCATCGGTCTTCACAGACAAGGTCAGCTCCCAGACTGCTGCAGTGGGCAACTCAGTATGGGGAAGGGGTGAGCAGCCCTCAGTGGTGAAAGAACAGATAAAGGACTATTTAGAAAAGCTGGACATGCACAAGTCCATGGGTCCAGATCTAATGCATCCAAGGGTGCTGAGGGAGTTGGCTGATGTGATTGCAGAACCATTGGCCATTATCTTTGAAAATTCGTGGCAATCGGGGGAGGTCCTGGATGATTGGAAAAAGGCAAATATAGTGCCCATATTAAAAAAGGGAAGAAAGAGAACCCAGGGAACTACAGACCGGTCAGCCTCACTTCAGTCCCCGGCAAAATCATGGAGCAGGTCCTCAAGGAATCCATTTTGAAGCACTTGGAGGAGAGGAAGGTGATCAGGAACAGTCAATATGGATTCACCAAGGGCAAGTCATGCCTGACAAACCTGATTGCCTTCTATGATGAGATAACTGGCTCTGTGGATATGGGGAAAGCAGTGGATATCTTGACTTTAGCAAAGCTTCTGATACGGTCTCCCACAGTATCCTTGCCAGCAAGTTAAAGAAGTATGGATTAGATCAGGGGTGGCCAACCTGTGCCTGAGAAGGAGTCAGAATTTACCTATGTACATTGGCAAAAAGCCACAACAATACATCGGCTCACTCCGCCTGCCAGCAGCCCTGCTGATCTGCACCTCCTGCTCCTTCCCCATGCCTCCTGTGGCATGTAGGAGGCTCTGGCGGAAGGACGTGGCAGGCTCAGGGAAGGGGGCAGGAAGGAGCGGGGGTCTTGGGGGAAGGGGTAAAGTAGGGGCAGGGCCTGTGGCAAAGTCAGGGGTTCAGCAGTGAGCACACACACACCCCGGCACATTGGAAAGTTGGCATCTGTAGCTCCACCCCGGAGTTCATGCCTATGCAAGAAGCCACATAACTTCTGAAGAGCTGCATGCGGCTCTGGAGCCACAGGCTGGCCACCCCTGGATTGGATGAATGGACTATAAGGTGGATAGAAAGCTGGCTAGATTGTCAGGCTCAATGGGTAGTGATCAATGGCTCGATGTCTAGTTAGCAGCCGGTATCAAGCGGAGTGCCCCAGTGGTCGGTCCTGGGGCCGATTTTGTTCAACATCTTTATTAATTATCTGGATGATGGGATGAATTGCAACCTCATCAAGTTCACAGATGACACTAAAATGGGAGAGAGGTAAATATGCTGGAGGGTACGGATATGGTCCAGAGTGACCTAGACAAATTGGAGGATTGGGCCAAAAGAAATCTGATGAAGTTCAACAAGGACAAGTGCAGAGTCCTGCACTTAGGACAGAAGAATCCCATGCACTGCTATAGGCTGGGGACCGACTGCCTAAGGAGCAATTCAGCAGAAAAGGACCTGGGGATTACAGTGGACGAGAAGCTGGATATGAGTCAGCAGTGTGCCCTTGTTGCCAAGAAGGCCAACGGCATATTGGGCTGCATTAGTAGGAGCATTGCCAGTAGATCAAGGGAAGTGATTATTCCCCTTTGTTTGGCACTGGTGAGGCCACACCTGAAGTACTGCATCCAGTTTTGGTCCCCCCACTACAGAAGGGATGTGGACAAACTGGAGCATGTCCAGCAGAGGGCAACGAAAATGATTGGGGGGCTGGGGCACATGACTTACGAGGAGAGGCTGAGGGAACTGGAGTTATTTAGTCTGCAGAAGAGAAGAGTGAGGGGGGATTTGATAGCAGCCTTCAACTACCTGAAGGGGGGCTCCAAAGAGGATGGAGCTACGCTGTTCTCAGTGGCAGATGACAGAAGCAGCAGCAATGGTCTCAAGTTGCAGCGGGGGAGGTCTAGGTTGGATATTAGGAAACACTATTTCACTAGGAGAGTGGTGAAGCACTGGAATGGGTTACCTAGGGAGGTGGTGGAATCTCCATCATTAGAGGTTTTTAAGGCCCGGCTTGACAAAGCCCTGGCTGGGATGATTTAGTTGGTGTTGGTCCTGCTTTGAGCCGGGGATTGGACTAGATGACCTCCTGAGGTCTCTTCCAACCCTAATATTCTATTATTCTAATTGTAAGAAAAAACAATACTATTGAAAGAGGAGTGCTTTTAAAGCCTTTTTTTCAAGCACAGGTCTAGAAGCATGTAAATAAAGGTAATGGTGACTATTGGTTTCTCCTCAGCACTTGACATTTCATTGAAGATCTGGGTGATTTCAAAGAATTTCGCTGGTGGCCACCATGTGCCAAACAGGTCTCCCATGTATTAGGTGCAGGGATCAGCAACCTTTGGCACGCAGCCCGCCAGGGTAAGCCCCCTGGTGAGCCGGGCCGGTTTGTTTACCTGCCACGTCCACAGGTTCGGCTGATCACAGCTCCCACTGGCCGCGGTTCACTGTCCCAGGCCAATGGGAGCTGAGGGAAGCGGCAGCCAGCGCATTCCTTGGGCCATGCCACTTCCCACAGACCTCATTGGCCTGGAGTGGCGAACCGCAGCCAGTCGGAGCCACGATCAGCCAAACCTGCAGACGCAGCAGGTAAACAAACCGGCCCGGCCTGCCAGGGGGCTTATCCTGGTGGGCTGCATGCTAAAGGTTGCCGATCCCTGTATTAGTGTATCAAGACACTACTACTATTTTTAGAGTGCTAGTGTGAGCTCCACTAGCCCAAGTCTATTGACCTGGGCTGGGAGGCTCTCTCTAAAACATTGTGGGGACATACCAAAAGCGCTTTTACAAAGGAGACCCTTTTACAGTTGGGGAAAGGCACCAAGAAGTGAAGGGATTCACCCAAGAGCTGGGATTAGAACCTATTTCTCCTGACTCTCAGGCTGGTGCCCTAGCTCCTAGACAATACTATTTACACTATTATTTATAACACAAAAACATAGTACAATTAACCAAAATACATTTTTGAACACCATGAACTTGACTTCATCTTAGAATCTTCCTTATAAAAGATTAATCCTTAAAGGGTGTTTAAATTATTTATACAGGTTAGACTCTTGGATATTCCTATGAAGGGAAACGGAAGGATGGCTATGTTTCAAATTCCTTCAGAGACAACATATTCGACATGAGAAGCCAGGTTTACAGAACTATGTAGCTCAGGAAAAAAGGCATCACACATCTACTATGACATTCAAGAGATACAAAGCTCATTGCAATTTTAAAAAACTCAACCTGTCCCTTCCCCTCCCCCACACACAGAAAAAGGAACTATTACCTCCACAGGAACTACCATCTTTCAAGCAATAGATGCGCCCAACAACAAGTCAGCCTTAGCACAATTACATTATCCTGTGGAAGTTCCCAAAGCTCTAACCAGGATCAGATCAATGTATGCTAGGTGCTCCACAGCCAAAAGGCAAGGTTACTATCTCAAGGTGGGAGGAATGGGGCTAGGTATAGTTATACAAGGGATGATGGGCACCTGGCGCGTTAGTTCCATTTCTTATTTTTCAACATTTGTTCATTTTTATGTATAGATTTTAATTTTTGTTACAGGGCAGAGGTGAGTGTACAAATACAAGAAAAGGCTTCAGTAAGAGGGGAGGACAAAGAAAGACTCATCTCTAGAAGGAACTGCGACTTCCTCTGTTGTGAATACAGACTACACTTTACAAAGATGTAAGTGTGACCCATCCTTTCTCTGACATGAAAAACGTCCCACAGTGCAAGTTAAAAATATCCTAGCCAGGAAAGGCCTTCATCCCCAGGAGATGATGTTCCATCACCAGCAGTCATACGATAGCCTCTATTTAAAACGGGATAGTTCTGTGCCCCTTGGGAGTGAGCTCGGGTCCAAGGGTACCACAGTTTTCAAATCACTAGGGTGGAAGTTACCCCTTACAATGTTGTTTGATTGGGAGACTCGTAGGAGCATACAAAGAATGAATACAGTGACCACACACACAGTTACAAGTAAAAAAATCTTGTTTGTATTATAAGTTACAGTCATATACCCATATAGCCAATGTTGGGTTCATATTCACATACCCAAGGATCTTATCAAGTTGGATGGATCTCCTAACAGGTAGTCATTAATAGAGGGGTGGTTCCCACTGTGGTCTTTTCACCCTATTCATATCAGGAAACCCATTTTATCTTGCTGTTATGACCACATTTAACACCCTATGAATATGCATGAGTGTTCCATCCTCTTCCCTGTCTGTACTTCCACACAAATGATGGGGTGCCCTGCTTCTCATAGGTTGTTCTCTTAGTTTCCCTTATTCTTATTAACATTTATGTAAATATATTCCCATGATAATCTGGGTTCAGAGCAGAACTTTTGTGATGTTACAATCGGGTGTCTTGCGTTCTAGATGGGTACATTGGGACATTTTCCGGGAACATCACCTATTGGCACATCCTCTACAATAATCCTGTAACCATACTGGCATAGGGTCATTCCTGTGTCATCCATTCATGACACATCTCCTTAAGGCTGAGGCCTAGTGTGGCTGAGCTGAAACCTCACAGGCCTTAGTATGTATCCTTGCATTATGGCCTTACTTTACCTATATACCTAATACACACTTACCACTCCTAAATATTTATCAGTCTTGTACTCCTATAATCCTGTCCTACTTATGTGCGGGTGACTAACGGCATGTCTACACTGCAATTAAAAATCTGCAGCTGGCCCATGCCAGCTGGCTTGGGCTCATGGGGCTCAAGCTAAGGAGCTGTTTAACTGCAGTGTAGATGTTCTGCTGCTACCTTAGCTCTGGGACCCTCCTGCCTCACTGGATCCTAGAGCCCGGGGCTCCAGGCCAAGTCTGAACATCTACACCACAATTAAACAGCCCCTTAGCCCAAGCCCCGTAAGCCTAAATCAGTTGGCACAGGCCAGCTACGGGGTTTTAATTGCAGTATACAGACATACAGTAATAGACCAACTAGCTGCCAACAAGTGATAGTGAGATGGAAATATGCTGTACTGCAACTACCAACTACTTCAGCAAGTTTCAGTTAAATACACTCAAAATAAATAAAGGTGAAGTCCAAAATGTTACAAGGACGGGTGGAGAGCAAAGATCTCCCACTGTGCTTTAAAGTCTGTTCATCTAATGAGTTAGGATGAGTTTGCTCACAAGAGGCAAGAGAGGGATTTTAATCTAGTCTTTTCCCTCCTTTTGACAACCTGCAGACAGCCCTTGGGCGACTGGAAAAAAGATACATGGATTGCAGCTGAAGGGGGTTTAAGGAAGAATAACCCTATTCTGCAGTTTTTGGCACAATGAAAAGTCATTACGGGTAATTAATTACTTCCTATATCATTTTTTTTAGATATCAAGGAGGATTCTCATTTCTAGGTCTCATGAGTTCAGCTCTTCTCTTTCTGGTCTTCTGCTGCACCCATTGGCTAGCTTGAGGGCTCTACCCCACTGAGCATCCTCCAACTAGAGGACATTTGGATGTTCCCAACCAGTTCCTTTCAACAGTGAGAAGTTAGAATTCCCAACTCAAGACAACTACTGTATTGCACTGACACAGGACAATCACTTCTCTCTGGTTTATATCTTGAGGAATATAAGCAACATTATTGGAGTACAATATGCCATGTCAAAAATATGTTATTCAAACTCTGAAGTGTTGGATTTAGCAAAGCAGTTGCATTGGTCTAATTCTGTTCCCACTTAATAGGAAGGCGCATCTTTTAGAGCTAGAGAGTTTCCCCAAGTGATTTACACTGGAAGCACAAATATCCATGAAAGAGTCATTCACTGATTGTAAATTTAAAGAACCCATATCACATCTCTGTTGAACATAGCTTCTGTTAAATGGCCTTTGAATTAAGGCATGGGACTAGGAGCTGGAAGGGCTGGATTTTATTCGTGTCTCTACCAGACTTCCTGTGGGAGCTTGGGCAACTCACTTGGCCTCTCTATGCCTATTTGTACATCTGTAATATGGGGATGATTTTTATCTACCTGGCAGCAGTGTTGCAAGGCCTTATCCTGGTAGTTAACATTTATGTGAAGCAGATCATAATGCAAGGCTGTGACAAGGAAAGGTACATTACCAATTAGGATGTGGAGATAGTTAAATGGTGCACTAAGGCAAACACTTCCTCCCTTCCCCACTACTTTCTCTGTCAGGCCAGCAAAACAGTTAAGTGGTGGGGGAGAAGATGTACCTGGGGCTTATGAACCTTGGGCTCAGATGACATTAAAGGAGAAAGAGAAAATGAACTGTTAAAGTAAGAAACACGTGCTCTGTGGCCCTACTTACACTCCAGAAAGCAGAGGGCTTTTTAGTTAGACCCAGGCTACTCTCATTGCCTGTGTGGAATAGCCCACATGGTAACAAAGACATTATAAAAATGTCCACTGTTGTAATTCCTCCAGTCGCATTTAATAGCATTTAAATCAACATCCAACGTCTATATTGCAATCTAACTTTAAATATATCCCAAAGAGTTTCCAGATGGCTTGACAATCATGTTTATAGTCCCATTTTATTTTTACCTTACTAAACTAAAAGTAGCATAGCATCTCCACAGTGGTCTTTGCTTTACCATGCTTGCCTTTACAGCTGAAGCTGCACAGACAGATTTTAAGTTTGCTGCATAAGGCACTTCCACGTTACTCTGAACTTTCTGTTGTTGTAGAAAAACAAAGCAAGCAAGCTGGTGATGGCCACTCAGCTACATGGGCCTGATGTTGCTCCTGGATACAGCTGGAGAAAATATAACTGAACTAGCTAGAAAATGAACTAGGGGCCAGCATTAAAAAGAAAACAATGCAGACATGAAAAGTTTAACATTTTTATGAAAAAAATGTGGCAAAACTAGAATATTTAATAGGTTGCAGATGCCAGGATCGTATTTCTTCCACCTATGCATCTCTCCTGCCTTCTCCCACCTTGAGCTATACAGATGGAGTCAACTGTTGAAAGCGTAAAGCCAGGATGCCAAACTTTTTTCTAATGTTTCTTTGACAACGGCAAAGCTGAGAGATGAGCAGATCCTCTTACCCAAGACAGAAGCACACTGTTGATAGATTATATTCCAAGGAGAACGTCCATGTCACTTTATTCTAAAGTTTAATTTTAAAAACTGCCTGTTGCAATTGCTGGAACAGTCTCTCACCATCCACACTGGTTCTCTACCAAACCCAGCCAGATGGGTGAAATCTTCAGAAATAAGACCTCATGACATACTAGTAGTTCTTGCCAAGTGTTTAGTATACAGGAAATCCACTGGATATTTTCTAGTATCAGTTTTAGTGGCACTAATGGAATATTTTTATGAGAAAATTTTTGACGAAAATGGAAAAAAAAAAAAGCTGAGAGAATTTTGAGTTGTCAGCCAAAGTTTTCAGACCAAAACGTTTTGCCTCAGTGCCTCATGGGAGCTGTAGTTCAAGTAACTCATGACCCATTCCCCTCTATGGGCAGTGCTCCCTGACTGGAGTACATCTCCCATAATGCACCATGGTCTCCCCTCTTGCTGACCTGTCACAATGCACCCATCAGAGTACTGTAGCTAAAGTGTATCTCAAAAGATGTAGTTTGGCTGGGGAGCAATATTACTTCTTATACTTAACAATGACAACCAGGTCTGATAAATTAGAGAAGAAATGTATATTGTTTATCATGTACATCTTTGTGACAATGGCACTGAAGAACAATCACACAATACAAGAAGCAAATCTTTTTAAAAATCTAAACAATTAAAATAGTTCCATAAAGAAAAAAACTGAATAAACTATAAAAATGTGGATCTGGCTCCGGAAGGCAAGCCAGAATGTTAGAAGAAAGCAACAGAGGATGTTGAGCGTTAACACCAAATCTCTTGTATCCTCATTGCACAAATCCTTTAACTCCTTCAACATTTGAGATAATCAGCTCTCTGAACCAAGCAAAGAAGACATGCCAAATCCAAAATTTTAGCTAACTGAGAAAGTTTTAGAAACTAAATCTCATTAGTTAGGCATGATCCACTCTAGGGAATCTGTGTTCTTGTATTTTCAGTATCCATAGATAGCTATAGTTTAAAGATTATAGCTTTTTGTTTTCTAGATTTTCCCTAGATTTTTCTTACATGTTTATTTTCCCCCAAAACTGTTGCTGCTTCTGTTTTTAAAAGTGTTTTTTTAAAAACAAAACAAAAAACCCACCACCACCATTTCCTCTCTCTTGTACTTCTTCAGAATGTCATTACATCTGACCCCATGGTAAATAATTCTTTAATCTTGTCATTTATTTTACAGTATGATCTTCATTTCCCACAGAATTTTTTCTTCTTCCCCAGGACTCTTATCATATTTGTCTCTGGGATCTTCCTTGCTTCCAAACTTCTTCATGAACACAGTGACAAAAGACTTCACATTTTAGCAATGCCTGCATCTTTTCAATAAATGACCACTTACATCTCTTTTAATAGGACCTTTTTTCTCATTTACTACCCTGTTACCCCTCAAGTATTTGAACAGTTGTATCTTTAGCTTTACCTTTTGTACAATATTCTTTTTCATCTTGACTTTTGTTTTTATTTTATTCCCATCTTCCCTTCCTTTCAGCAGCTTCTCGTATTAAAGTTTGAGGCATCATGAGGAGGAACTACTGCAAGGGCTACTTGATAGACCTGTTCTGTGTTTAACCTGAGAACTTCAGTCCCCTATGTAATTCTATCTGGGAATTTATATGGCACCAATCACTGTAGTATCTTTGCTCCATTAAGGTAATTAAATAGTCTAATTACCTTTGCTTCTTGCCTTTTCCCCAGATCAGGCGTGTGAGTTTTATGTTTATTCTTCTGGGAGGACAAGGTCAAGGAGATGAATCTTGCATACATTCTTGAAGCCATGAAGATTCATTGTTGTCCTGATTTCTTGTGGAGGAGAGTTCCAAAGCCAAGGGACAGCTGTTGAAGTGAGATTTATTACTTGTGATGAATTTCATTGTTCTCAAAGAATGTAGTAGGTGCTTGATGGAGAAGAAATCCCTGATTTAACTAGAGTTTAGATATTGAAGCCTTTGAAAACAAGGTCCCTGAATTTGAACCAGTGCTCAATGGGTAGCCAGTCCAGTATTCCGAACATTGCGAATGATATGCTCACATGATCCTACGTTGCCAGTGTTATTTCCGGGTACAGAGCACTGTAGCAGTCCAGCTTGTTGATCACAAGAGTATTGATCCCTCCAGACAAGATGGAATACAGTATGATGAGGAGTAGTCTCCTGTCCAGGAATAGATGGATGAAAACACTTCCCGCAGTTGTAGGCATTTGTGAGTTCAGCAGCCATGAAAAGTGTAGAATGTCCACAAAGCTATAGCTTCATTTGTTGGGCACAGCTCAGACACTCTTGACTGAGGCTGATGTTAAAATTTTGCCTTTATTTACAAAGCAATTCTCTCTCTCCACCAGCATCATTTCCATCTCATCTGGGTTTAGCTTAAATCAGCCACATTTCATCTAAGCACTGACCTCACTTAGGGCTGGTCTACACTAACCCCCCAATTCGAACTAAGATACGCAACTTCAGCTACGTGAATAACGTAGCTGAAGTCGAACTATCTTAGTTCGAATGAAAAGGTACTTACCCGGGGTCCACACGCGGCGCGCAGGCTCCCCCGTCGACTCCGCCTACTCCGTTCGTCGAGCAGGATTACAAGCGTCGACGGGGGAGCACTTCCTGGTTCGATTTATCGCGTCTAGACAAGACGCGATAAATCGAACCCAGAAGATCGATCCAGCGCCTCCGACAGGACGCGTGAGTATAGACGTACCCTTAGATAATGGGATACCTGGAAGATGGTGTTGTGAGCATCTGCTATGAGAGTCGAGTGTTATCTGCATATTCTGGACAATTGAGGGCATGCTGCCTTACTGTCAGGTCCTAGCAATTTTACACATACAGCGCGTCAAATAGGATAGAGAGCTTTGCAACAGCTTCTGAAGTATACACCAGAGCGCTACAATACTTTAAGGCAGATCGAAGATTGCCTTTCCCCAAGAAGAGTTGTTGGATATTTCAGTCAGCAGACTCAGGCAATTATGATTGGTTATTCATTGTTTCATGCTTCAAGAACTTTCTGTTGTATGAAAGGACCAGTATGAGAAAAAGACTGGTGAACAATGTTCCCTCTAATTTTTGACAGGCCGTGTGCGCAAAAAATTTCTTCTGTGCAAATTTTTGACAGGCTGTGTGAGTGAAAAGGATATCCAGTGGTGAAAAGTGGATATCCAGTGCGTGAAAAGGATATCCAGTGGTGAAAAGTGGATATCCAGTGCGTGAAAAGGATATCTGGTTTTGGTTCCCATTACCTGGGTGAAAAGGATATCCAGTGGTGAAAAGGATATCTGGTTTTGGTTCCCATCACCTGGGATTGTGAAAAAACATTTTGGATTCAGGAAATCTTGTCTGGAAAGTGGTCCATCAATTCCTCACAACTAAGTGGTGCTGGCATCTAGAACAGACAGAATCCAATCAGTGTTGATGAACCGGAGAACAGTTTGGAAAACTCTGTTGCATGTGACTTATGGCTACTCTGATGGTGGAGAAGAAAAAGCTTTTTTCTTTGTGACACGGACTGTTTCTGACCACTTGGTTTTCTTTATTTCCCTTTTTATCTACAGCAGGTTATCAAAGACCAATGCTGACTTGTGGGCATGATGAGGTAACGATGGGGTGGATTCAGTGCAGTGAGTATATGCTTCCCAGTTTCAGAGAGTTTAAGGCCAGAAGGGATCATTAGAGCATCTAGCTTGACCTTCTGTATATCCCAGACGACCAAATTTCATCGAATCGCTGTACTGAGACCAATAAATTAAGTTAGACTAAAGCATTTCAGTCCTTAGGACACTAAATTGTTGTGTGCCTCAGACAGAGAACAGGAGACCCCGAGGTGCCACCAGTGCCTGAGGCCCCAGCAATTGCAGGGAATTGATAAGGTGAGATATGCTCAGATGATCCCAGCAGGTGTTCCATGCTTCAGAGGAAGGTGAACGCCACCCCCTCCATCTCTATGCTCCTGGAGAACAGACGGTTACACACCAAAGTCCTGTGAGCTCTGACCTCTCAGCTACACAGGGCTTTCCATTAGAACATTCTGAAATGTAGCTGGGTCTATGCATTTCCTAAGGAGAAACATATGTAGATCCTCTTCTTATATAGCGGTGGGCTCTGATTTCCATCTAGAGGAAGTAATGGTCTGAGGAGGATTGACTTGCCAGTGCTAGATCTCATAAATGTTAGAAGCACTGTGTTAACATTTTAAAAGAAATGCTAATTTTAATTGTTCTTTCACATTCTGGGTATTTCACAATTTACAAATGATGAGACTCTTTTTATAAGACTTTCACAATTCTGTGCATAAATGTCATATATACAACTTCACTTTCATTTCCCACTTCTCCTTTGGAAAGCTATTCCTCAAAAATTCTTTTGGTCTGTGAATGTATTTCAGTTTCAGTGACAGGAAACCTAGAAAAGCTCAAGTTTAAGGAGCCAACATGTACTTTCCTTGTGTAGCCATTGATGTATTTTGAGAGAGGTCATGCTTCCAGAATTTTTTTCCCTGTATGTGTGGAAACAAATCCTTTTTATTGAAAACAAAATATAAATATGCAATTACATAATTTTGCATAGTATTGTTTGAGTAGGGGTTTTCCTGAGTTAACACTACTGGCATGTGAGAATCCTGAAGATGCAACATAATAATTTTTTAAAAATGGTTCATGGCATTTATGTTGCCCTAGTTGCTTATCATTTAAAGCTTTCAGACAGTAATCAATTTCACTGTGGTAGAAGTTACTGCAAAATGCATTAAGAAGTTCACGCCTGTGGCAATGGTCACTGAAAATATTTTGGAAAGCATCCCAGAACTATAAGACTTTTTCCAGACATCCAAGAGAAACTCTGGTATGACTGAGCTTCTGGTCTCAACTTTTTTTTTTTATTAATATAGCAGCAAGATATTTTTGAAAGGTACGTTTCAGCAGTTTTTCCTTAGACAGCCAAGATGCATGGGCCATGGAAAACATTAACTACTGAGAGACAACTGTTAGAAGATATCTCTCTCCCTACCCTCATAAAACATCCAAACTGATCAACAGGGACACTGAATTTGAATATTCACTTTGTTTTTCAATTTGATGATTTCAGATTAATATGTATAAATATATCCTAATTTCTGCACTTCAGAGAAAAACTGCCGAGTGATATGAGAAGGAAAAAGACACAAGTTGCTTACATCATCACTATGGGATTCAATATCCTGGAAAATAATTAGCTTGAACGGTATCCCTGTATGAAACTAAAAAGCATTGGAATAGGCCAATGCCCAACAAGCAAGATTTTTTTCTTTCATCTAAGGATGAAAAAGATACCTTCAAACTACAAATGGCATAAGCCATCAAATCCTCAAGGATGTGTCTTCCTAAAAACAAAATGTTTCAGAATCTGATCAACTAAGCAAGGGACTTCCTGAAAGAAAAACTCTAGTAGGAAGGAAAATTTGAGCCCTCTAACTTTGGAGACAGGTTTTGCAGGATAAACAGCCTCCCTTGCAGCTGAATGGTTCTTTTGTAAATATATACAGGCGGGAATCAAGTGATTGCCTTGCAAGTGTCTAAGACTGAAACACCCCTCAAAGTCACACTCTCTCAGCAGTGATGTGACTTTCCATGCAGTAGCAACCAGGCCTTAAAAATAAGTGATGCAGTAATTTAAACACGACTTTCTTCATGACAGTGTCACTCAAGATATGGATGTCAAAACTTTTAAACCAGGACCTTTTAAAATTAAATCTTCATAGACTATAAGCTCTTCAGTGCATGGACTTTGTCTACCTCTTTCATTGCACAGTACCTAGCAAAATGCGGCCTTGATTCTGACTGGGGATTCTAGATTTTACTATAACAAATGTTGAACAATAACAGAGCTTGTAGAGAAGGACATCACAAGGATGGGCAAAAAGACATAGAAAAAAATATGTCCGTTTTTTTTTTTTTTTGATGGGAAGTCCCGATTTTTGGGTCTTCTCATCTGGTCACCCTAAGTACAATCCTAATTACAGACTATCTGGACTGCCACCAGACTAGAGACGCTGGAAGTCATCCAACTGGATATGATGCGAGTCCCTGAATGCTTGTTTCAACTGTTATTTCAAGGTTCTCTGAGGCTGTTTCATGGGAAGACATGCTACAGGATCTCCAAATCCAGTTACAATCATGAGGGTCAAAAATTGTAAGATGGTCACTTGTACTCACTGCTGGCTCTTACAAATCTTCCCTGCTAGACTGATGATTTCTTGATCTTGCCCTGGGACAAGAAGGCTTTGAGATAAACATGTCTAGCAGGTCTCTTAAGTTTTCCTAATGTCTGTGGAGAGCAGATTGGGACTTTGAGTGGTAAATGAAACACCTTCCATAGTGGTGTCTTTGCTTGGCCAGTCATCCAGACAGAGAAACATATGCAGGTCATTAATAACAACCAACAAACATTTTTCTGAAAACACACAGCACCAAAAGACAAACCTACAAAGTTGTAGGTTTATTCCTCTACTACAAACCTGAGATGCACATAGGGACACTTCTAGTGGGTGGAGTGTATGTAAGCAGCAGTAATGAACAGAGCCTGTAGTCAGTCACTTAACTTGAGAAGCAAAGGATCACAAATACAAAGCACCTCAGTGCTGAGAGCCCACATGAAAGCACTAAGCAAACATGCTCAAGCATTGAGACACAATAGGTCAAGGAGGCAACAGACAAATGCTTACTGAACTGCAAATGGCACCAGTGCGAGTGACTGCCAAAGAGCTCGTAGTACTGAAGTTCAGAAGGAAAACATGCACTGAAGTGCAAACAAAACGTGCCTAAGTGTTGAACAAAGCCTTGAAGAAACTGGACTAATTGTTTCAATGCCAAATGCCAAACAAGAAAAAAGGGACCCTGAAATGCCAAAAGGTACCAATCAAGCCTGGAGAAGCTTGGAGGCAATGAATGGAAAAGTGCCGCAAGCACAGTTGAGCTGCAAAATAGCTGTGAGGCCGGATGACTTGGAAAACAGACTATGGAATAATGGCTAACATCTTCAAAAGTACAAAAACAGGCTACAGGAGCATAGCCACTTAAAGTCCAAACGCAGCCCCTGTAGAGGCTCCTTCAATGACTGCTGTCAATGAGGAACTGACTGGGAGGCTCTAGGCACAGAGTTAGCAGCACATAGTGGCATGCTATGACTAGTGTTTGTGTATAGAGGGAGGAAGAGGGACTCATGCATTAGAAACCATTGCCTCAGTGTCAACATCTGAAAGTAAGAGGAAATTTCCCCTGCTTTGGGTGGAGCTAGGCAGTGGCATCAAATGAAGAATGAAAACCTTGTAGTGACAGTATCTTTGAGGCATACAGCATCCCAAATCCTGCTAATCAATCTCAAAATAAGAATCTTGTAATTCCACAACTGATTAGGTCTAAAAGTTGGGGGGACCGCTCACTATCATAACGTAAAAAAAGGTTAATTATAAAGATATTGGTATCAAAAAATAGGAAAACTCCCCCTGCTCATTTCCTCTGAACACCTAATTTTAATGATATTTTGTAGGCATATAGATATAAGTATGAAACAGGGAATAGAGCTGATCAGGAAAAAAAATCCCCGGAGAAAAACTTAAAATAAAAACATTTTTAGTTGTTTTCACATTGTTTTCTTCAAAACATTTTTGGATTTTTGTGGACAAACCAACAAAATTTCATTTTGGCCAAAACCTGACAATGTTCTATGAAAATGGATTTTTTTTGTGCAAAAATTTTCATTTTGTCAAAAAGTGATTGTCAATTAATTCCAGTAGGCAATATGATTTTATTTACTAGTGTCCATTTTTTAAAGGTTACATTCATTATATTTATTATTTCTTTTAATTTTCTTAATTTTCTAGCTTTTATTGCATTAAAGGAACATAGGAAACAACTACAAATTATCCAAAATTTTTACCAAAAACTATATAACCTAGTAGCTAAAGTATCTGTTTTATATTGCCAGTAAATTATATTGAACTACTATTGAAGTTGTTTTTATTTACATTTCTATTACCAACTGATGTGACTGCAGATTATTCCCAGACAAAACCTATATTTTAATGGCGTTAAGGTTGACTGAACACATCAGTTATTTAGAGTACAACCTTTACAGGGATGTTGTAATTAAAAATAAAACAAGCATTATAAATGCAAGTTAAGATTAAACTCAAAAGTAATCCAAAAATGTTTAGTTAAGGATTTACAAGTAGCCACCCCCTCCCCGCCTCCAGTAACTCTTCTCCATCATGACACTCTGGGAATGGAGAGTTATTAAAGAAAAAATTGTATTTAAAAATCAGTTTAATCTAATCTGGGATCACAAACATCAAAATGCCTTAATTATAATCATATGGTTATTGCAGTATTACTACAGGTGACTCAAAATCCCCGCCCCCATGCTTCTTGTACCTCCTTATATTCCTCTGCACACCACCTACCCAAATGCCATCACTCCCCAGCCTTGTTGAGTAGATCTGCTGCAATATGTGACCATGTTTAAATTAATTTTAATTCAAACTAATTAACAGATGCACCTATAAATTCTTGCAAGACACATTCTACGCTCAAAAAGTGTTGTAAATTTGGGGAGGACTCACTGTTTTTCATGCATAACAAATAAATCCTTTAAAGGAAAAATCTCAGATCAGCCTTTACTATCGAGCTGCAACTGATGCCTCCATGATTTATCAATTTTCTAAAGCTTAAAAAGTATTTTCTATGTGAATATAAGCACTGCTATTTTAGTACAAAATATACACACTACATATAATCTTGTATCCCTCACCTGGATAGCCAGATGCCTTAGTTAGCATGAGTTCAACTGTGCAGGGCTCACAGGAAGTGAAAAATGACAACCAATAATGTAAAACACTTTTCAAAATTCCAGAAATAGACATGCTAGCAAGTCAGAAGGGCAAAGCACAAGAGTTCCTTAGAACTAGCCCATTTTTACTCTTGCTCAATTATTTACACTGAGATCAGCATATTTTCCATACACAAAAATAAAGGGTAAGACTGCTGTCCCAAGACACAATCTAAAGGGGCCAGACTGAGCCTGATCATGCAGCAGGAGGTGAAGACGGGCAATACATATTCATCCTCACTCGCTGGTCCAGCTCAGCTCAACTAAGGTGGGATTGTAAATCACGCTACTGCTTTTGCCTGCTCCCTTAGGGGAGGAGAACCCCTTTTTCTCTAGGACTGAGCTACTAGGCTCTGCACACTAATGCAAAATGGGGGTGGGCCAGCTTCTCCACCATTGCCCCATCCAGCAGGGTGAATCTCAAATCGAGCCCTAACTGTAGCTTGTTCTTTCTTCCATGCAGTGATGGAGTTGAGTATTGTCTATCATCTGACTGATGCAGAAACGCACCCAGTAAAAAGCACCATTTAGGTGATTTAAATGAAGGAGATGTGGAGTGTACACACACTATACAGAAGATAAAGTCCTTATGCAAATTCTGGAGTCTAACCCCTCAGGTGGTTTGTGCCTGTGAACTAACTTGACTATCCCCAAAATTAACTCTGTTATTTAAAACTACCTTTAAATCACTGAGAAACTTGTCGGTAAGCAGAAAAAACCTATACGTACCATAAATCCTTGTTCACATTTTGACCTCAGTGCCTAAAGGTACTTGATCAGTTCCCACACTCTGGCATGTCCTCCCACAAAGCACTCGTGAAAGCTGCAGCGGCTATTTTTAAAGGCATATTAAAATGGCATTTCTTATGATTGAAGTCTGTTATGAAAACTGCAGCTTACTGACCATGTTAGTTCTGTTGATTCCCATATTTTTCAGTAATATTTTGATTTAGGTGGGGTTTATTATGTGTGGCTACCAATTATCAATGTTATTTTAAATTTCTACAGCTGTTAATAAGACTAAAAGGGCAATACTCTTCCTCTTTATTCAAGGACATATCAACCTTAAGAGTGAAAAAAAGAAAACATTATTTCCACTAAGTTTACTGCTAGATTATTATAGCAATTAAACTTTCCAGTAAACCTCTGTCTGTATCAACTTATTTCCAGCGGCAAAACCAGATGTAAAATCATCTTTATACATATTAATTTGATTATTTTAACTGGGGGTAGAGTATACAGAAACAGATACTTTGGCAACTGGCTACTAATGACCTTCCCTTAACTCTTCTGAGCTGTTCTTGTAATACTTTTCCAATGGCATTTACAAGAAAAGGTAAGCAACTGAACGTTTTAAATGGTTGCTCATAACTGCAGTTGGGGGCACTTAGTATCTTCTGTACAGGTTAGGTTCTAAAATAATCCTTCAGATCACACTTCCTGTGGAGTCCCTTCCCTCCTGGCCTTTACTTCAGATTTCTTCATCCCAAGTGTACTGCACAGAGCTAGTTAAGTCAATCTGTAAAAAAACACCACCACCACACTCCACCCATTAGGGCTTCTAATGTTACAAAAAAATCTGTAGTATTTTTTAACCCACTGTTGAGCACTGACATTGAATAGTGACCCCAAGTATCATTTATACTTTGCACTTCTATAGCACCTTCCATCCAAGGATCTAAATGCCCACTGTAAACATTACTGAGCCTTGTGTGTGGGGTATTAACTCTGTGTGCGAAGTATTAATTCTGTTACAGATAAGGAAAACGGAGGCAAAATAAAATCCAGGGGATCCCATCAACCTGATAGTGCCAGTTTTTTTTAAAATGTGTTCAGAAGTTGCAGGTGCTATTCTTCCCCTGAACACCTCCATTTTCATGGCTTTACATTCACATTTGCTTCTTTTTGTGAATATTTTCTCTCCAGCACAAACAGAAGGGGAAACGGATCAGCTGACTGGTGATATAGGGGAAATGCTGAAAGTGACTAGCTAAAACAGAGAAAAGGAAAACCTGTATATACTTCTTTATGCAGTGGAACTCATTGGCACCAGACATCTTTGAGGATGTCTTAGTTGGATTTCAGAAAGGATTAGCCATCCACAGCTATATTAGAAAGGATAAAAAGTAATATGAGGGATATAAACCCTCATAATCCAGGGCATGAACCAAGCACTATCCAAATGTTCCCATATGGGCAGGTTATTCCATATTTGTCTCCTATTGGGTGTATGCATTTCTCGAACTGGATTGGCCACTCTCAGAGACAGGATACTGCACTAGATAGAACATTGTTCCAATAACTATAAACAAAATGCTAATATATGCGCCAGTGGTCAAGCTGAACAAATTGAAAAATTGAAGACAAATACTTCTCTGTTATAATGAAGTTTGGTTTACATATAGCAATAGCAGGTCACAAAATTTCAGACAGAAGGCTGCATTTTAAGTTGTGCCCCTTGAAGGGGCTGACCAAGGACATCAACAAATCACTGGCAGAAATGGGAAGAGAACCCCCGTCTTTCAATTCGTAGCTCTATGTCTTAACCACAAGATCATCCTTCTTCCGTGTAAAATTTTAAAATCATTATCCTGACTTCATTTTCTACTTGCTACTTTACTGTTGGGTAATAAAATTAAAACGGCAGTGCATAAACAGGAAACCAAAACTAAATTGCTTAAGTGCATATTTTTAGCATTTGGAAAACATCTCATGAGAGGTTAGGTCTCTAGTAAAAATTATGCACATTCTGTAAAAGCAGTTTTCACTTGCATGGACAACTTGTGATTTTTTAAAAGAAATATTAATATTGGGCCCAATCCTGCAAACACTAGCAAGTGCAATGCTTACGACCATAAACAATATTTTTGAAATCAATGGGAGCGCTGCCATAAGCACAATTCTGGGCACTGCCATCTCTTCAAAGTCTGCGTTTAGGAGCCAAATCATTTTACATCACAGAGACATGGGGCTCTGTCTTCTCACACTGTAATTTAGATGACTAGAAATTCTGGAGTTTACCTTATCACACACACGCAACAATTTATATTTAAATTATGTCCCCATCAACGCCTGATTCAGTTGAATGTTGTGGCCCCCCTGGCTCCCCCGACCCCACTCTACTGACTGGCATAACAAACGTATGCTAGCAGATAGAGCGTAGTTACCCTTCCAGGCCTCTGAACATTGCCTTTAGTACATGAGGTACGAGTCTTTAAAAATGTTATTTTCATCTCTGATAAGATATGCCTAATTGACACTGCAGCAGGGGTGAAAGTCTCTACACCCTTAGCAACTCTTGGTATGGTGGAACAAGCTTTCACTTTCATAGAGAAAGAACACCAGGAGTTTGGATACCAGGATGGTGGGCCTCATACACATAGATATACAGAGGCTGACTGACAGGGGACCCAGAGGAAGGAAAGACAGTCCAATGATTAGGGTACTATCCAAGACCCAGGTTCAACACTGAGGATGGTGGGTAAGGAGTCCTAGGCAAAAATGGACTATAGCAGCACAATGCCAAGTCCAGTGAGTAATGCTTAGTGATGGCATGAACAGTTTCTCTATTGCAAATTTCTGCAAAAGGAACCTGTCTCAGACAAGCTAGGAGTGTGTTTTTAAGCCCAGAGGTACTGGTTTTCGAACTGAAGAATAACAATGCTCAATACACCTCTTGATCCAGGGCGGGAGAGTCTGTTTACTAATACCTTACACCTTTCCCTGTAGGCAACAAATAACTTGTTAGATTTTCTGAAGGGCTTGGTTCTGTCCAGGTCTGCACAAGGCTATTTTCCCGCCTAAGTGGAATTCCCCTAGGGAAGCATGAAGCCTGAAGATGAAGACAGGGAGGGAGATATATTGTGACAGATGAGTATCTGAGACCAACATAGGCATAAAGCTAGGATGAGGTCTCAAAATGACTGTCTTTACGTACTACTGTACAGGATGGAGGTAGCTCCATTTTCTCTGAAGGATCTCCTCCCAATCATCGCACACGTGCCACTCTTCTAGAGGAGGCAATGGTGCCAATGCTGGCACTCATCTGAAACATAGGGGCTCTTGAGGGCCAAGATGCCGGAGATGAGGCTGATGCCAGGAAAGCTATCTGCACTGATGGAGCTGCCTCTGGTGCTGGAAGGGGCATCAGTACTGATATTATTATTGGTGCCAAAGTAGGTGCCACACTAGTTTTGGCAGCAACGCGTAAAGCTTTCATTGACACCTCAATGTAGGGCCACATTTATAAATTGAAGAAGGTCCTACATAGGGTCCTTCCAGGATGATGGGAAATCAGCTAGGTTTTCCGGAGCAAACTAGAGAAGCTATCATGATTTGTTTTGAGGGAATCCTGTGCTCCTCAAGGATGTTCCAGATGGATACTGGTGATGAATACTGAGCGCAGAGTCAAGCAGTGGAGGCGCAGCCAAAAGCTTTGATGGATGCCACCCAGTCATGAAGGGAAACAGATGGTGTTGGAGGCTTGCACAGCAGTGAGCTGTCCACGTCACTCAGCACCAGAGCCTCAAGCTGAGGTGGAGTACTTGCCAGAGACAATGTCAAGTCTGGTAAGGAGTCTCCAGAAATTTCATGCATCATTGGAAGAGAAGATTTTCTTCTTCTCCTTGGACCCCTTTTATGGATAAGAATGCTTCCCCTTGTCCCTGCTTTTTGCCTCATGATGGTAATCAGTGCCAGAGGCACTGAGAAAGGCTTTGGTGCCAGATAGATGACAGTGGTAGAGCAGTCTGCTTTGATAGAGCCTTCAGTGCCAGACAGTAAGCTCAGCTCCAGTAATGACAGATTGCCACAGGGAGGTCTATAACTATAAGAAGATAAATTAACTAGCTTACAGACATGTAGAGAGGTAGTTCCATTTAGAACTCTCAGGTGAGGGTGGGGGATATGCTTCCTTATACAGACAGAGCCGATACTGTCATCCTAGCACAATACTACTGTACCCTACAGTAGACATGGCTCTGGTCCGCTCATGGATCAATAACTGGTTAAAAGATAGGAAACAAAGGGTAGGACTAAACTATCAGTTTTCACAGTGGAGGAGGTAAATAGCGCTGTCCCCCAAGAATCTGTACTGGGAGTAAACAGCAAAGTGGCAAAGTTTGCAGGCAATATAAAATTACTCAAGATAATTAAGTCCAAAGCCGACTGTGAAGAGTTACAAAGGGATCTCACAAAACTGGGTCACTGGGCAAGAAAATGGGAGATGAAATTCAGTGTTAATAAATGCAAAGTAATGCACGTTGGAAAACAATCTCAGCGATACAATCAAAATGATGGGGGTCTAGATTAGCTATTACCACTCTTGGAATCTTAGTGGATAGTTCAATGAAAAGATCAGCTCATTGTGCAGCAGCTGTCAAAAAAGAGAACAGAATCTTAGAAACCATTAGGAAAGGGAGAGATAAGACAAAAAATATCATAATGTCACTATATAAATCTATAGTACAACCACAACTCAAGAAGGATATATTAGAATCAGAAAAAGTACAAAGGGCAAGAGCAATGACTAGGGGCATGGAAAAGCTTCTATATGTGGAGAGATTAAATGGACTGGAGCTGTTCAGCTTGGAAAAGAGATGACAAAGGGGGGATATGATAGAGATCTATAAAATCATGAACAGTGTGAAGAAAGTGACTAAGGAAATGTTATTTATCCCTTCATATAACACAAGAACTAGGGATCACCCAATGAAATTAATAGGCAGCAGGTTTAAAACAAACATGAGTTCTACTTCACACAATGCACAGTCAACCTGTGGAACCCCTTGCCAGGGGATGTTGTGTAGGCCAAAACTATAACAGGGTTCAAAAAAGGATTAGATAAATTCATAGAGGATAGGTCCATTAGTGGCTATAAGCCAAGATGGTCAGGCATGCAACCCCGTGCTCTGGGTGTCCCTATACCTCTGACTGGACAATAAAATTGCCCTGTTCTGTTCATGCCCTCTGAAGCATCTGGCACAAGCCACTGTTGGAAGACAGAACCCTGGGCTAGATCGTTCATTGGTCTGACCCAGTTTGGCCATTCTTATGTTATTACAGTTCCACAGCTTGACAATAGAGGCACCAAATCCCATAAGTGGGAACGCAGAGATCCCTGAAGAAGAGGAGCTGATACTGCTGAATAATCACTGTAGTATGAGTCAATCTATGAATGTGTTCTAGAAGCTGTGCCAATGATAAATGGAGGTACAAGAAGAGAACACATTTGTAATAAGGAGGAGGGCAGAGCTCCCAACCCTCTCTGGCTGCTTCCTGAGCAGATCACCTGCTGGTGCCAGGGCTCTTCTTAGTGGTTCTCTGACTTTCTGCGTCCAGGGATTCTAATACTAACACTCCTCTTCCTTTCTGGCTCTCCTCCTCAGCTGCACTGAACTGTGACATCAGGCTGGGATAAAAGTCCTGGCAGGAAAAGGGGGAAAGCTACATCTGCATTCAGGAGAAGAGGGGGGAGCCTGCCCTCCATTTCCCTATATCCCCTGTTTGAAAGGCAGGCAGACATCATCCTCCCGTAACTGAGGACGAAAAGTGCAGAAGTAAAGTGACTTGCCTGAGGTCACACACGGAGTAGGAAGCAGAGACAGGATCAGCACTCATGAGCTGCTGCCTCCCTCTAGCCTTGTGCTCGAGGTGTTGCATAGCACCAGCCTGATTAAGGCCAAATGCATTTTAACTTGTGAGTGACAGTGGAATTTGAACTCAAATCTTCAGCATGTCACCAAATCCTCTCCTAATATTTAGTCCAAACAACACTGCAGTCATTTCAGGCCTGTATACAATAATAATTAACTAGTACTTGGGGGTGGGGGTGTCCTGAAGGGTTTTTTGTGTGTGTTTTTGTACATTACAACCAAAATAATTCTTCTGCGGGTTACATGGGAGAGTGACTACTTTAGCCATGAGGTTACAGTTTGCAAGACTTTCACAACCCTTTCCCCTCCTCTGCCTTCCTTCCTTTTGTTTGTTTTTTCTTTAGCTTGATACTCTGTATTTTGTTTTGATTTACAAAAATTAACCAAAACTAGTGGGTTTTGCCTGGGTTCGGATCAAAACCATCTAAGCACCGAGTTTTGACATTTCCATGTCAATGGCAGCCCAATATCAGGTCCGAGATTATCTGAAACTTAGTCCCCAGATTCACCAAAAAGTGAACGAACAACGGTGGTGTTAGGTTAAAATTTTACACAGCTCACTAATTCACTTTAGCTGCACATGACCCTATTAGTTGAGTGCAGTTGAAAAAGGCCCTACTCATTCTGTGGGGGCTTCTGTTCTGGAGACCCCCCCTAGAAAGTGAGCGGTACATGCTGAGACACCAGACTAAATGTCCCCTGCAGATTCCTCAGCTAGAAGAATTGAGCAATTCTAAACCAGTGGCTCTCAACCTTCCCAGACTACTGTACCCCTTTCAGGAGTCTGATTTCTCTTGTGTACCCTCAAGTTTCACCTCACTTAAAAACTACTTGCTTACAAAATCAGACACAGGCGCCGGCTTCTAATTTTCCCCGGGGGTGCCCTACTCCACCACTTCCCTCAAGGCCCCACCCCTGACTTTCCTCTTTCTGCCCCCGCTCCACCCTAGGCCCTGCTCCCACTCCACCCCTTCCCTCAAGCCCCCACTTCTGCCTGCACAGTTCTGTCCCCTCCCAGAGCGCGTCCAATCCCCCGCTCCTCCCAGCACCTCCTATATGCCATGGAACAGCTGATCCGCCGCAGGCAGGAAGCGCTGGGAGGGAGGGGGAGAGTTGATCTGCAAGGCTGCCGGTGGGCAGGAGTTGCCGGGGGGGGGGGGGGGGGGGGGGGAGAGGAGGGAGTGCTGCCATTAGGTGCTAAGCACCCGCTAAATTTTTTCTGTGGGTGCTCCGGCCCTGAAGCACCCATGGAGTCATAGAATCATAGAATATCAGGGTTGGAAGGGACCTTAGGAGGTCATCTAGTCCAACCCCCTGCTCAAAGCAGGACCAATCCCCAATTTTTGCCCCAGATCCCTAAATGGCCCCCTCAGGGATTGAACTCACAACCCTGGGTTTAGCAGGCCAATGCCTATTAAATCAGACATAACAACACATGAGTGTCATAGCACACTATTATTGACAAATTGCTTCCTTTCTCCTTTTTACCATATAATTATCAAATAAATCAATTGGAATAAAAATATTGTACTTAGATTTCAGTGTATAGCATATAGAGCAGTATAAACAAGTCATTGTCTGTATGAAATTGTAGTTTGTACTGACTTCACTAGTGCTTTTTGTGTAGCCCATTGTAAAACAAGGCAAATATCTAGATGAGTTGATGTACACATACATGTACACAGAGGTACACATACCCCTGGTTGAGAACCACTGTTCTAAACTATTTTCTGTTCTGAAAGACTAAGCTGGGTAAACTGGCAACCACAAGGTTGAAATTTATGAGACCTATCATAAAAAAAAAATCTAATAAAGCTTTTAAAAACTACCCCTCACCTCTACAGTTTGACGGTCGTGTGGTGCTGTTATACAATATGTGATGATGCCATGGCAACGTCACCTCACTTCAGGAGCTGCTGTAACTTCAATATATCAACATGATCAGCTGTGGCAACTTTTTTTTTAAGTCTTTCCAAGTATAAAGGATTGTCGGATGAACTTCTGGGGCTCCTTTTCCAAAGAATATGGGCATTTGTCTGAAACAGCTTTCACTGTATTCTGATGGAAACACGGACATCAAATTCTAAAATATACTCTGTTACATCAGCCCCATGTCTGGCAATGTTATACCTCGTGTAAACACAGTATCGTGCCTTTGTGTTCACCCAGTTTTTGAAGAGTATGACTCTTACCATCTCTGTACAGATAGTATATCCTTTTCCCATTGGAAAGATCTAGCTGCTACCCCTTCGTCAGGATCCTAACAGCAGAATTTCTTTAACTCTAGTTTAAACAACACTTAGATGAGAGATGAAATTCAAGCCCCAGGCTCTTGAAACATAAGGTCAGCACAGCAGAATAGTCACCAGTAAAAGGTTTTTGGGGGAGGGAAGCAGCTGGAATGAGTAATTATTCTTTCTGTGGGCCAAACCCTGAAGACCTCACTTATTTTCAATGAGATTTTTGCCTAGCCAAGGGCTAGGAACGGAGTAAGGACTTTAGGAGTTCTCTCTGCTGTATAGTGATTACAGTTTTTAAGAAGAGCTCAGTGCAATTTCTTTTCCTCTTTCATCCTGTTTGGGTACAGACCCAAAGTAAACAGCAGACAGTAGAAAAAGCTTATGAGGGTGTTTTCATGAAACTCGGCCAAGGTTCCTGCTATTTTAATTTAGGGAGAAATAAAGTGTTACAAAATGTCTAGGAAAAGAGTTTGTGCTGAGAAAGCACATCACTATTTAAAGATGGGATATAGGATTTACTAAACAGAAGAAATACAAACAGTGCCTCAAAACCATTAGGGAAAAGATAGATTTATTAAAGTAAAAACAGGGTGGCTTTTCCCAGTCTAGCCTTCCCTCCACTGCCCCTTTGCTGCTCATTCCCATCCCCCTTTTAAACACAGATCTCTGTCAGAAAATGAGGTCTGCAATGGCAGCTGCTAAGAAAGACCCCGGCCCTCCCTGTATACACCACAACTGTCCTTCAGTGGAGGTCACTGACTCAGTTATAGCTGACTAAGGACACGATTGCTACCTCCATTTTTGTCCCATTACCTGTAAAGAGAGCATAAGGAATGGCCATTCCATCTCACTTCAATCAATAAGGTCTATCTATAAATTCTCTCCAATTTCCCTTTACCCCTCCCCAGCTTTTGCTAATTGAATATTCTCACTGAGAAATTAATGGTGCCCACCGCTGCTCATAGCAGTTAATGTATCTCATAGAAACCTTCATGTGCTCTTCTGCAATTTTTTCCCCCACCACATCCTTTGAATATATTTCTAAGGTCATGACAACAGGCACAGAAAATGGAAGTAAAGCTGTTAAATTCAATATCGAATGAGTTAAAAATAGAGGAAGAAAGAAGGTACCTAATTACCACTAACCCAGCCTTGCCTATTAGGTTTCAGTCAGACATCGTAACTTCTTTCAAATAACCCCAGTTTATTTTTGAAAAAAATTCCTTTCTTCAGACAGGATATGGGGGAGGAGTCAGTGGGTGATGTTTTACACATGCACATCTGGATACAGTCCAGTTATTCCCCTTATACATTCCTCCAGTTGTTTTCATTTTGCTCCATGCTTTGGCATTCATAAATTTGTGAGATTAATTGTGTGTGAGCATTCGCGGTCCTGGAATGGGGCACGGGTTTAGCAGCAACAAAGCTAAGAGTGAACATTAGTGAAACTACAGTAAAAAACTCAATTTACATTTATACTTATAGGATGGCAGAGTAAGGGTAGAAGTGACCATTATTCTTCCTACATGCACCAAGTTGGGAAGATTAATTCAATGTCAACTTAATCATATTAGTGCAGTTAGTACGAGTCTGATGTACAATCACACAGTTTCAAGGGAAAGGTGACTGCACTCTTTTTAGGCTTACTTTGATTTGTCTTAAGGAATGATGAAGGGAAGAGTAATAAAACCCATAGGGGGCTAGATAATGTTATAATCCATTTATTCCTCCATGGCTGGAGAAATGGTCCATAAAGCTGGCATATCTAGCAACCTGGGAATACCCCGATGTAGGAATTTCCCAGGTGGCTGGTATAATAACCATGCACCATATCCCTTGAAGTCCCTAGTATACACGGCTGGACTTCAGCCAGGGTGGGGCTGGACTTCTGCTGGACTTCAGTTATTCTCTGGTGCTGGGGTTTTTCATCATGGGACATTACTGTGTGGCAAGCTAGCACACTGTAGATTCACACCCTGGCTTGCCGCACACTGGTGTTCCAGATAGACAAGCCCTTAGAGCACCAGAATGGGGGAAGCAAAAAGGTGGCAACAAGCCACCTTTGCCACTCTCCCATCCTTGGACCACAGGCTTCCTTATTTTAGTGGAAATTTTCTAATCAAATCCACCTGTTTCCTTAGGCACTATACCATTTATAGTTTGGCAAAATCAGCTTTACATTTCACTTATGATCAGTGTGCAGTTACACGAGATGCTAACAAAGTTTAGGTGATGCATTAAGAGGTACCACATCGAAGGCCATGTATCTTTAACCACTTCATTGCAAATTTGCTGTACCAATCCCCATACTGCAGTTACGTTCCACTTACAATTCAACATCACACTAAAATCACACATCATAATGTAGCCTTTACATAAGGGCAGCAGAAGGGGTGAATTTTGCCCAACATACATGGCATATTAGGCAGCAAAATGTTTCATGACCCAAGAGTTGTAGGTCTGGACAAGATGTTATACGGCTTTTGAAAGATTTGTTTAATTTTTGAACAACTGCCTGATAAATTTCATGGGGTTTTACTGAATAGACATTGAGTCAAAACCTCTCTCAACCATTTTATGCTTTACATAATACCCATTTCATCCTGTAAATGTACAGTATATGCATAACATTTTAATTATAGGGGGAGCTGACAGGAATCCCCAATATTTAGGTTGCCTAACACTTTTTATGATTCTTGTGACTTTTTCTTTAAGAAACTCACACACCTCCATTATTTGCAGTAGGCCCTTGTGATTCGGCAGAGGGATGGCCCCTCGGGCTACAGAGCTTTTTCTTCATTCCATGAAATTCCATTCAGCTTCTCTCTCTCTCTCTAGCAGGAAGAGAGACTCTCTGGGACCCAGCACCTGGACCCAATGGTTAATTCCCCTTCTGGGATAACAGCTTTCTCCTGCTGCCAGCTAACGTAGTTAGTCCTATAGTTCACTTGGCAGCAGACTGTGCTGCAATACTGAAGGTTCAGAGTTCAGACTCTGCTGATGAGCCATGAGAGGAGGGAGTGTCACAGTTACACACATAAGATTTCATTTTACATTTTTCCTTTAAAAAACTAGGAAAATGATGTTGAAACAACTTAATTTAAGTTGCAAAGTCAAGCACTTGGAAGTGAGCAAATGCCAAATTTATGGTTGATTATGCAACCCTAATTCTTGTGCATATGCATTATGATACAGTCTTTAATTATAGTCACATACTGTTTTTTCCACAGAACCCCTGCCTCATTCAATGCACAAGATGGACACAGTAGGGGGCAGAATTAAGGTTGCACCGATTACCATAAATCTGGCATTTCCTGACTTTTGAGTGCTTGACTTTGCAAATAAATGTTCTTTTAACATAATTTTAATGTAATATTTATATACAGTACACCCCCATAACACTGCTATAAATTACATTATAGTATCCCCTTAGAACCTACAACCAGCTGCCAAAACCCCCTCAATATTTTATGCATGTAACATTTTCAGAAAATCTCATTCATGGTTGCAATGTCACTCCAGTAAAATTCAGCTTTCCACACAAATAGCAGCAATATAAAAATTAAAACAAGCTATATGCTGATTGGCCAGATTATGTCTGATGTTACAATCCTACCTCCGAATAATGAATAGTCCTCTGCTTTGAAATCAACTTAGGCTTTAAAAAATATCTAATATTTACTTGCAACCTATAGCAAATAACGTTGTTGAACTGTTGCGATGAAATATAAAAAAATACAACATAAATGAAGAATCCACCCTTATTTCCCTTCCACCATTATGAAATTATTACATTTTATGTATGCATTTAATTGTGAAGCAGCATCCCTTGCTTGTAACAAAAACTAGATAGGGCGTAGATCTCACACACCAGATTTTAAAAGAAAAATGTAAACATACCCCGCCCCACACAAATTTCTATAGTCACACCCTCACTAATGTTGTTGATGCCTTTGTCACCTCACAATTACATTGCTTTGACTATTTAATTCCATGCAATCAGAAATGGCAACTAGTGCAGAAGGCAGTTGCCTTCTTAACAAACAGCACTCAACACAAACAGCCATTACATCTGTGCTCTGTTACCTGCATTGGCTACAGCCTGATTTCTGAGTGAAGCTGTTGGTTTTGATCATTGAAGTGCAGTTCAACTCTGAAAAAATGGCTGCAAAATGATACTGTGGGGTTCCATATTTATCCTCTCATAGATTCCAGATCAAGTTGGCTCACAGCTTGCAAGTTTTAAATTTTTTTTTACCTTCCAGTCCTGCAAACTCAATCTGGAATCTGACAGTCAAGCTGGTTCCCCTCCCCTCCCCATTTCATATGACCATCAGTAATACGAATCTTGAAGGCCAAGATATGTGCCCAACTTCAGTTGTGCAACCCCGTTAGCCTTTGATGTGTTTGCACAGGGGTAACCAATTGGAACTTGGCAAACGATTTTGTTTTTAAAAGAAGGAAGAGACTCCAGCTTATTCCCTCTGAGATGTGTTGGCTCAACAGGACAAACAGGAGGAAGCAACAGTAAAAGAACAACACAAACCCCAACCTAAAAAAGGATTCAGAGTAAAGTAAACACTGAAAAGAAGAACATGAGCGACTATACACCATCTTTCCCTGTGTGTATATTTTCTCCTCAATTTGCTTCCTGTGTTATACACCCCACATCAGGGGTCTCAAACACAAATGACCATGAGGGCCACATGAGGACTAGTGCATTGGGCCGAGGGCCGCAGCACTGACCTCTGCCCCTGGCCCCACCCCCATCCCTTCCATGAGGCTCCGCCCCGGCCCCACCTCTTCCCACCCCTTCCCTACCACAATTCCAACCCCTTCCCCAAAATCCCCACCCCAACTCTGCCCCTCCCTGCCCCCAGGGGGGGCAGGAGGGGTGCGGGGTGTGGCGGGGGCTCAGAGCAGGGAGTTGGAGTGTAGGGTGAAGGAGGGGTGAGGGGTGCGGCACAGGGTCAGGGTGCAGGGTGTGGCAGGGTGCTCAGGGCAGGGAGTTCAGGGTCCAGGAGGGGTGAGGGGTGCGGCAGGGGGTCGCGCTGCAGGGTGTGGCCGGGGGCTCAGAGCATGGGGTTGGGGTGCAGGAGGGGTGCGGTATGCGGCAGGGGGCTCAGGGCAGGGGGTTGGAGTGCAGGAGGGGTGAGGGATGCGGCAGGGGGCTCACGGCAGGGAGTTGGGCTACAGGAGAGGTTCAGGGTGCAGGCTCCGGGATGGCGGCAGCGCGCGTCGGGGCCAGGGTAGGCTCCCTGCATGCCTGCCCTGGTCCCGGGCTGCTCTGCTTCAGGAAGCAGCTGGAACCACGTCCCTGCAGCCCCTGGGGGAGCGGGGGCACAGGGCTCCATGCGTGGCACTTGCCACTCCTCCAGGTGCCTCCCCCAAAGCTCCCATTGGCCACGGTTCCCCATTCCCAGCCAATGGGAACTGCGGGGGGTGGTGCCTGGAAGCGAAGGCAACGCACGGAGCTCTCTACCTCCCTCTCCCCCCGCCTCCCCCGCTGGCTGCAGGAACATGGTGCCAGCTGCTTCAGGGAGTGGCATGGGGCTCACGGTGCCACAGGGGGCCCGTGGGCTGTAGTTTTCCCACCCCTGGCCTGGAGATAGGCGGGGCGGGGCAGGGGGTGTCACAGGGAGCTTGGTGGGCATACACAAGAACCCCACGGGCTGTGTGTTTGAGACCCCTGCCCTACATGCTGGTAAGAGTTCTCAAACTTTCCTTGAGAGTTTGGGGGAGAGCCTGGATGGAGCTAAGAGTGAGGTGCCCCTTTAAGAATTCAGACTTTTCATTCAATAGGCTAAATTTCAGCTAAATAAGAGTTGACATTCCTGGTGGAAACAGGTACACAGATATATGTTCTGCATATATGATTTTAAGTGCTGTTGTTGACATTGCAATTCATCCTGGATTTTATATAACTGCAGAATTTACAATGATTCTTAACGGAGATGGAAACCAGAGTTGAGCAGTTTTATATACGGGGTAAAAGCAGAACTAAAGCAGCAGTAGATTTCTGTGCCTGTACAAGGTAGTTTAGATGCCTTCATTTCAGTGTCAATATGCAAATCCTTTAACGCTGACCAGTGTATACACAATCATGCATTTACAGAAACTGCAGATGATGGCTAAAGTACAGGAAAAGCAATTACTTTTTTCCACATTAGAACCAACATCTTTGATCCAGAATGCATGTTGTTCATATCAACATGTTCAAGCCAGTTTGAAGAGCAAGTAAGAAGACCAAGTGGACAACTACAGGACTCTACAGTCTGCAACTTTACAATCTCTCAGGGTTGATGTTCAATTACCTAATAAAAGCCTAAAGGCATTGCTCCTTGTGTGCTCAAATTAGTTCACATTCTCTAGACTGATCAGGCAATATATATATTTTCATTGTGGATAGTGTGATACAACATGGCCAGAAGGCAGCAGGAGAGTGATCTAGGATGAGGAGAAGCCTTATTCCCTGTAGATTAATTAAAAGCACCTGAAACCAATTAGAGCACCTGAAGCCAGTCACCTGATAAAGTCCCCCTGCTTCAATCAGCCAGAGGAGGAGCTGGAGCAGAGTGAGGAGGAGTTGGAGCAGAGTGGTTTGGTGGTGGAGCAGAGAGCAGTTTGGAGGAGCTGAATCAGAGTGGTTCGGTGGTGCAGCAGAGAGCAGTTTGGAGGAGTGAAGCAGAGTGGATTGGTGGTGGAACAAAGAGCAGTTCGGAGGAGAGTTTTGAGAAGTGCTGCAGCGGGCTAAGAAGACCAAGATCCTAGGTAAAGGGACACCTGGCTTGTGCAGAGGGAAGGCAGGAAGCCCCACAAGCTGAAGGTCAGGAGAGGAAAGTAGCCATGGGGAAAGAATCACTAGTACAAGTGGTTCACCTGCTGTCATAGGGCTCCTGGGCTGGGACCCGGCGTAGAGGGCGGGCCCGGGTCCCTCCCTCTCCACTCCCCTTCCCTGGGATACTAGTAGGAAAGCTGTTACCCCAGTTCAGGGGCAAGAAATGGCACCTGAAACTCCCCCACAAGAAGAGAAAGTGCGGGACCCATCATAGTAGTGCCAGCAATTTGCCACAATAGTTCAATGAAAAGATTGGCTCAATGTGCAGTGGCAGTCAAAAAAGCTAACGGAATATTAGGAACCATTGGGGAAGGGATAGATAAAACAGAAATTATGGTAAAGCTACTATATAAATCGATGGTACGCCCATACCTTGTACATTGCGTGCATTTCTGGTCACCCCATCTCAAAAAAAAGATATATTAGAATAGGAAAAAGTACAGAGAAGGGCAACAAAAGTGATCAGGGGTATGGAACAGCTTCCATATGAGAAGAGGCTAAAAAGGCTGGGACTGTTCTGCTTGGAAAAAGACAGCTAAGGGGGAATACGATAGAGGTCTATAAAATCATGAATGGTGTGGAGAAAGTGAATAAGGAAATATTATTTACTCCTTCACATAACACTAGAACCCCAGAGGTCACCCAATAAAATTAATAGGAGCATGTTTAAAACAAACATAAGGAAGTACTTCTTCACACAACGCATAGTCAACCTGTGGAACTCGTTGCCTGGGGCTATTGTGAAAATGATAACTGGGGTCAAAAGATCATGGAGGATTGGTCCATCAATGGCTATCAGCCAAAATGGTCAGAGACACAACACCATGTGTGTAACTAAGCCACCTCCCTTGATACATACTACTGCTTTTTCCAGTCTAATTTTAAGTGTCTTGTGCTATCTCCTTTCACAATTATTTATTATTTGTTTTGCTGTAGCATCAAGAGGCCTCAGCCAATATCGAAGTTCCATTGTGCTAGGCATTATGCAAACATAAGAAACAGTCCCAAAGATTAAATAGACAAGACAAAGGGTGGGAAGGGAAACAGAGGTGGGGGGGAAACTTGCCCAACGTCACAGCACGTCAGTGGCAGAGCTGAGAACACAAGGCAGGTCTCCTGACTCCCAGTCCAGTCCCCTATCCACTGGGCCATAACAGCCTCTGCCCACCAAATAGATCTCATTGTTTTTCTGAACATTCACACTAATATATCACATTGGTCAATTCTGAAGCTTCCTTCCACTGCATCCTTACTCAGATATGGCATTACTCAAGATCTCCGTTCCTATAATCTAATGTTCTTATACTGTTATTCTGTAGCTTCCCACCCCACCCCCAATCCCTCACTGCAATGAATTCAAGTAGCTAATGAGATATACAGGATAGCAGCTTCTAGCAGAAAGCAACAGAGTCTATGGTTACAGGGAAACACACTGGATTTAATTAGGCAACTCATTATTTTAGAAGAGTTTCACAGGTTGATGTTTTGCAGATGTTCTGGAACAGGAGAGGAATGATCTCTGTGTCTCATCCCAGCTATGGCATAAGCTTTCATCAGCTCCTTTTGTGGTAATTGAGAGTCTTGAGCCACCTGCTTAATAGACTTCAGCCCTCTGGTTTCTTCTGACATAGGTCTCAGTGAACCGTGGTGGTTTGTCTGGGTAAGGTGAAGGAAGGGGGTATTTTGTGGTGATTGAGTTATGGGTAGCTGATGTTAGGATGTTGTAGAGTCTGAGTAAATTGTCAGATCAGACATCCTGACTGGTAAGGCCATCCGTTCTCGAACAGTCAGACGTTGTCCCTTCCATTATAACTTGCTACATCTCTCCTCATTTATCCCAGCATCCACTGAAGCAGTTGTAACAACAGTGTATAAATTAACATCCTAACTTTAGAAATCACTATACAATGTTATAAAGTGGAGGGCTAATGTTGTAATGAACAGATATTAAGCACTGGCAGCAGGAGGAAAATATCCAAACTACATAGAGGTTTACATACACTTTCTCTTGTTATATAGCAGGGGTGGCCAAACTGTGGCTTGCGAGCCACATGTGGCTCTTTTACGATTAAAGTGCAGTTTGCGGAGGGCCCTCCCCCACTCCCATTTTCCACCTACCAGACTGGGGGGGAACTCAGGACCTCCGGCTTGCAGCGGGGTGGTGCGATAGAGGCTTCTGCCCAGTGTGTGTGGGGGTCTCGGGGCTTCAGCCCTGCAGGGTGCACCTGCCAGGGCTTTGGGCTTCAGCAGTGGCAGGCCTGAAGCCCCAACCCCTGGCTCCCAGCAGATGTACCCTAGCTTTCAAACTTCAGAGGGCCAGTAAGTTTGGCCATCCCTGTCGTATAGGAACTTTCTATCAAACCTTTCCTGAATACAAAGGCGTATACAAAACAGCGGCGGTTGTTAAAATGATTGCACAATAATTTAAATGTAAGTGTAGTCCCTCAAATAGCCACAATAAGAAATTTCAGATAATTATAACAATGGTACATCATTTTGAAATGAAACAAACATTACATAGATGCTAATGGTAACTATTTTTTTTAAAAGCCTATGATTGAGTTTTCTCCTAGCAAAGGCAGTAGTCAACACCTCAGAGCACAAGCCAAGCATGAAGTCTCAAAAGAGTTTTTTGAATTACGAGCCAAAGCAAAAAAGCACCAGAAATGTTTAACAGGTGAAAAATAATTTTCTCCCCCACATTTTCAGATAACTCAAAAAAGTCCAAATAGCTCAAACTTTCCACATACAAAAATATTTACCGTTGGCTAACTGCAACTATGAGAAACTTCAGAGCAGATGACAGGATTGTGATTTTATCCAACCCCAAAACTCCCCCACCCTCCAAAAAGTGGAGTTACCCAGTGGAAAACTCCAAAAAAACAAACACGCATTTTTATAAGATGAACCATAAAACATATGCCATTAGTTGTAATAAATATTTATATTATGGTATCATCCAATAGCTCTCATTGGGATCAAGCTCCATTGTGCTGGGTGCTGTACAGACACGGAAAAAGACAATTCCTGTCCTGACATGCTTAAAATCTAAAAAGACACAAACAGACAAAGGTTATGGGATGGGGATACAACACAAATAAATTAGTATGGTGAAGAACTGGCCAAAGCTCTGGTTGTGTGGTTTGTTTGTTTTTTAACTAGGATATCTGGAAGCATCTTTTGTTCCTCGCAGATAAAATTAAAATGGCCATATATTGTTCAAAATATGAAGCATAGAATTTAGTAAATAAGTCACAAGGATACAATAATTATGTCCTAAGCAAATTTATTGATCAGGCCAATCTCTCTTTTGCATTTGCCTTTAGGTGTTAATACACTCTTACAAGGTTATTTGCTTTTCCAGCACCTAGCCTACTATGACGTTTCAAGCACCCCAATTCCAAAAGGATAGCAGCAAACTCTACTAATGGCAAACTCAACAGAAAGGAATCTGGCTCTTTAAAATCAACTGGCCTGTCTTCCATGATTTTACTTCCACAATTTTAATGAAATGAAATGTAACACAAACTCCTTTTAGAAATCTTGATCTTTAATTTTAAATGCTAGAAAAGAAGGTAGGAACTCCAAATTATGTTCCATCAGCTACATTTCAGGCTCTCTCCCTGTACCGCACTCAACTTCTGTGACCTTGTATTTGGGATCAGTCACATTGGCTAAATTCAATAGCTTCTCCAAATAGTTTTTTAATTCTGCCCTTGTGTGCTTCCAGTTTTGTTGTTAATTAGCTAAAGCCTGATTTCCACTAAAACTGTGACAAGTACATCATCAGCATGCAATCTGTCAAGTATCTCTAAAACCCACTGTAATTGCTTTTGCAAGTTTAGTGCCTCTCTGTCCTCTGCTGTGTAAAATGTGCACTATGATTTCATTAAAAAAAGTCCTTCTCGTGCTCAGTACAAATTTCAATATACTTATGATAGTTGCATGCAAATGTTGAGAAGCTCCCTGAGGGTTCTAGCAACTGCTGCTGAGAATCAACTAATCATGCAGTGGCTGGTGACTGCAGAAGAATTTTTGACCGCCCACAATGTGCTTTGGATTGTTACACTACTTTCTCAACGAGACAGATTACGTGATGAACATCAGAAGTTTAGGATTGAGACTAAGTAGTTCTCCAGTTGTCACTTAATTTGAATCGTCTGAGCAAATGCAAAGAGACCTCCTTGTCATGCTTGTGATAGAACTTTTGGAGGGCAGCTTCAATAGCTTAACACAATAGATAAAGTTAGGCTTTTAAGTCTATGTTTAGGCTAAGCACCCAATAGCTCCCATTAAAGAGGTCCATTTTGTACTGTTTCCAAGAAAGCCTCACAGGCAGAAAAACAACAAAAATGTTTTCACCACTTGCCCTTTAACTCTAAGAAAGCTACATTTTCATATACATATTGAAATTAGAAGCTTTAACGTGTATAATATACAAAAACTTTCAAAACATTCTTGCATGTACTTCCTTTTGTATTATTGTGTGTCTTGCAGTAGCATGAAGGAGCCCAGGTCACAGTCAAGGTCTCTGTTGTGTTGGGCACTGGACAAACACAGAACAAAGAGGTAGTCCCTGCCCCCTAAAGAGCGTTAGATTGATACAGAAATTCAAATAACTGAAAAAACCTGAGTAAATCTACTGGACTATTTTCTGAAAAAAGTATGGTTTTTCCATAACTCCACCAGAGCGTGTGGGGTAATACGAGTTGTTGGCTTTTTGTTTTGTTTATTTAATTAAAGAAAAGCTTAAATAAATGCCTGGCTTCTACAGAGAAGCATTAACTCAACTTTAATGTTAAAGTTACTAGAATGGTATGATTATATTACACATGACATCAACAGAATTCCAAGGTTACTGTATCAATCCAATCAACAAAGACTTGAAACAGTGGATTTCTCAGGTTATAAAGCCTGCCTCTTCTACAAAATACTATATAAAAGCATCATAATAATCAAATATCAGTTTTTTCTTTAGTATGAAATATACTGCCTTTTATTTCAAATCCCTAAACCATCCATTTAAGAGTTTGTCTCTTTCCTACTAGTAGAAAGTATAATGCAGCAAAAGACAAACGAAAAACAGATTTCTTTGTGTAGTGAAATGCATGTGGTTTCCATTTTCCTTCATGCAATGTTTCATAGACAGTCAACTGACAAATCTCTCCCACAAATCTGGAATCAAACTGTGACTGTACTTTAAAGACTCTTCAGCACAGGAATAAGGAGAGAACTATTTCTATATGGAGACACTAACACTTGTGTGCTGTAACTTGTTCAAGTAAATCCTTCGTAAAAGTACAATCAGACCTGTGCATATGCAAATTATTTTAAATGCTAACCGCGTTTACACACACAAAATATATTTCTATTTACTTTATACATACCTCCATGGTTGATACAGTTTAATAATCAATGGAAAAGATTAATAAAATATAAAATTAACATGTCAACTAAAAAACTCCCTCAGCTCACAAATCTCAATCCACCCGCTTTCATCAAGCACAAAGCTGAGTGACTCGGTAACGTGACCTGAAAATCAACATATTCAGGTTATGTCAAGCCAACAAGAGAAGCATGTAAAACACCCCACCCCCCAAATAATCATTTTGAAACCAAGGCCTTGTCTTCACTAGAAGAAGAGAGGAATTCCTACCTTGAGTTAGCTAACAGAGTCATTAAAATGAGGTAAAATCCCAGTGAGGATATGGCAGCTGGATTAACACAAGAGATGGGAAATTTTTCAGTGACTAGTTTATTCGATGAAAAATGCAGTTTTGGTTGACCCCAAACTATTTGCAAATTTGACACAAATTCACCAAACCGTTTCGGCCAAAAATTTCCCCCCAGAATTTAGATGCCATTCACAAAGTAGGTTGGGGGAGGGGAAGGAATGGTGCCCTCCTTACAATTTTTAGCCCAGTGCTTAAGGCATTCACCAGGGATGTGGGAAACCCAGGTTCAATTCCCTGCTTCTGTCAGAGGGGGAGAACGGATCTGACTTTGGGTCTTTCACACTGTAGGAGAGTGCTCTGCACACTAGGCTCCGGGCAATGGGAAATTAACACACGGGCCCACTGGGCCTGTGCCCTGGGGCTCCAGCCAATTTGGAGGCCCCCACAGGAGCACCAGGGCTGTGTAGAATGGGACAGGGGGGCAGAACTGTGGCCCCACCCCCTGCTTCTCCTCTTTCCGCCCCCGAAGCCCCGCTCCTTGGCCAGGCCGGAAGCCAGAGCTGGGCTGGTGTAAGAGCTATCCAGGGAGCCTGGGCTGCTGTGGAGAGCCCCAGACCCTCCACCTGCCCTAGTGCCTTAGAGCAGCCGCCGGCCCATGTCCCCACCCCCTGGGCACGTTACCCAGGGCAGGTGGAGGGTCCGGGGCTCCCCATAATGGCCCAGGCTGCCTGGGCGACTCTTACCATGGCCCAGTTCTAGCTTTCGGCCTGGCCAGGGGGCAGGACCTAAGGGGAAGAGAAGGAGCAGGGGGTGGGACCCAGTGGTGAGGGAGAGCTAAAGCCCACTTCAGCTCCCCACCATTCATGATGACAGTGACCTTTTTGATAGGCTGATAGTCACATATCAATCTGACACCACCGCAGAAAATGAAAAAACCATTGCCTGTGTGTGAAAGCAGGCGACTGCACATGCAAGCTCAAAATGCTACTAAATATTTCTATTACGGTAGTACCTGGTGGGAACGGAACCTGACTGGGTTAAGCATTCTACACACAAAGGCAGACCCTGTCATCTAAGAACACAAGCAACACACAATAGTGGAGGGAAGATTGTCAAATACATAAAAATACATACCTATCCATTTGATACCTTTAAATTTGTCACATAAATAAATATCAATTAACCCCAACTCCCCATCAGCCTAGCCAGTCGACGGGCTGATTTCTTGTAAGCGTTGGGGCTGAAGTGGGGATTTTGGGGCAGAGGAGAGCAGCACTATAGTTCAGTTTGAAGAGTGCGGTCCGTGAACAAGTGGTGCCATGGAAGAAAGTGTGAAGACATTTGTGAGAGGAACAGACATGGAGCAATAGCGGCTGGTATCAATGACACAGAGGAGAGGGCATAGGCATTATAACAAAAGACAAGAGGGAGGGGTCTGAAGGATAAGATAAAAACACTTGAAACAGTGGAGGAGGACATAGTGGGAGGATTTAAAGGGATTGTGCAGTCCAGAGTGGTGAGCAAGATTTTCTTAGCAAATGCATTTGCTTTGGCTTGAAGGGTTGAGTGATGGGGGCACTGGGTGGCAATGGGTGGTGGTGGAAGAGGGAGGGTTACTGTACATAAGATGGTTTGGGCCGAGATGAGAGTTTTAACCAGCTAGACAGGAAAAAAAGGTCAGATTTTGAAACTGCTTTGGAGGAAGAAGTGGTGAGCTTTAGGCTAGGTCTACACTAACCCCCCCTGTCGAACTAAGATACGCAACTTCAGCTACGTTAATAACGTAGCTGAAGTCGAAGTACCTTAGTTCGAACTTACCTGTGGTCCAGACGCGGCGCGCAGGCTCCCCCATCGACTCCGCTTGCTCCGTTCGCAGAGCAGGATTACCGGCGTCGACGGGGGAGCACTTCCTGGTTCGATTTATCGCGTCTAGACAAGACGCGATAAATCGAACCCAGAACATCGATCCCGCGCCTCCGACGCGACGGGTAAGTATAGACGTACCCTTAGAGACAGTCTGGATGTGTACAGTCAGAGTGGGGAGTCAAAGGTAACTCCAAGGTTACTGGACTGACTGGCGAAAATGCCACTTTCTGTCAGTGACAGAGAATGGAAGATTGATGAGACTTGGGAGGGAAGATCAGAAATTCAGCAGCTTTTCAAATCAAATACTAAGAGGTACAAGAGGTGGACAATAGCCTGTTTACTGACAGAAGCAGAGGTTCACATATTATTGAATAAACCTGGAACATATTAAAGAGTTTTGGCGGGCAGAAATTAAACTGCTGCCCAAGATATGGCACCTGTGCAAACATTAGCGTGTCTGTGCAAAGACCTCCTAAGACTCCATAACTAAAATATTAATGCAAGCTCACGCCTGCCCACTTCAGAGAGCTCAGAGACTAAAATCGATTGGTCCGTAGAGCAAGTTGGGGGGGGAGGGAGAGTCATACATGGTACTAGAGATTCAGAGGAACGTTAGGCATGTGGCAATGCTGACAGGAGAGAGGCTGAGAAACAGAGAAAGTAGCCTAAAGAAGTGTGCTGTTATTTTTCTGATTTTCTTCTGTAAGTGCAAGACTGTACCACATCTAGCTTAGCTGGATGCCCAGGCTGTCTAGATAGGATTTTGGTACCACTTACTTTTTATGTGATATGATTTTTATTCGCTTTTTCCAGTAAAGATTTATTTTAGCCTTTGGGTCCTGGCTGGTGAGTCTTGCCCACATGCTCAGGGTTTAGCTGATCGCCATATTTGGGGTCAGGAAGGAATTTTCCTCCAGGGCAGATTGGCAGAGGCCCTGGGGGGTTTTCGCCTTCCTCTGCAGCATGGGGCATGGGTCACTTGCTGGAGGATTCTCTGCATCTTGAAGTCTTTAAACCATGATTTGAGGACTTCAATAGCTGAGACATAGGTGAGAGGATTATTGCAGGAGTGGGTGAGAGATTCTGTGGCCTGCATTGTGCAGGAGGTCAAACTAGATGATCATAATGTTCCCATCTGCCCTTAAGTCTATGAGTGTATGAGTCTAGAGGTAGCTCTCTGTGGTCCAGTTTCAGCAACAATTAAAAACACAGCCTTTTAACCTCTGGTGAGAGAGGGAATGAGTCAAAGGCATCTGACCTAAGACTCAGTCACAGGTATAGGGCAAAAAAGGTGCCAGCTGCAGTCAGTAAGGAGAACAGGGAAGAGGAAAGAAAGAGGGAACTGAAAACAGGCCATTAAAAAGGTTTATTTACAGCCCTTCATAATTTCTCTTCTGATGCAATTCCATTTCTCCAACTATCAAACTTGGTAGGCTGCTTTGAGATTTACATAATTGATTTGAAAAGGCTTTATATTGTGATTCAAGGGCAAGATAAAGTCTGCTGGCCAATACAATAGACCTTACCAAGGTATGTGTTAGTAGGCTACTGATGAACACCCATGGGTGTGCCTTCAGCCACCAAGAAACATACCATGGACGCACACTGTGATTGCTCAATGTTATTAAGAGCACGGCTTAGGCTTTGTCTTCACTGCTAAAAAATGTGGGTTTCTTGCAGGTTAAGTAAGGCACATTACTGAACCCGTGGTAAATGCACTTTTGTTTGTTTGTTTTGTGTTAGCATTCGCATTGCACAGCACGATCAAGATTCCAGTGCTTGGTCAGGATCCTCAATTCAAAACTCCTAACACCTCAGCTGCCTAACATCTCTGAAAATCACAGCACTTATTGAGGTGCCTAACATGGATTTAGATGACTAACTTCAGACACTCAAGTTTGAAAATTTCATCCTAACTGACGGACCCAAAGTCACACCAGAAGCCTGTGGAAGACCCAGGAACAGAACTCAACTCTCCCAATTCCTAGTCCTGAGTATTAATCACATGACCATCCTATGTATCTCTCACTTACCAGTCATAAAAAAATCATAACTTTAGAATTAAAAAGTTTAAAACAAACTGCACTGTGTTTCCAGAAAGAAGTAAAATTCCAAAGTGTTGCATGGAGTTGTACGCATACAGTTCCAATGAAGTCCTTTGATAATTACCTCTCCTCAATTATATGCATCTCTCTGTAGCACAGAGCAAGCTCGAGGTCAGTATACAGTCTCAGGCAAGGAAGTACTGACTGCCTCCACATTTCAGAAACTGATTCCCTGTTAAGTTCATATAAAAAGTAAGATAATAATGAAAAATGACAATACGTGCATGATTTTTGGTGAGAGAGTGCAGACATTTCAGATAAAGCGGTACTGCCAAAGGCAACAGACACAAGAATAAATGGATTTCAGGATTGTAGTGGTTTTAAGCAATACTGCATAACCTTGACCCAATGGATACTAGAACAGAATGGAAAAACTTTAAAATACTTAAGAGCAGGGATGTTTTGTTTTGAGTGGTTCATAATGACTGCATTACCTGATCGCCTTCTTAACACTGTAACATTAGTTCAACATCAGTTTGTAAGCAACCCCTTCCAATCTCCCCCCATTTCAAAGATCTTCAGGCATTACTACTGAAAATGTGCTTAAGTAATAAATCATGTATTTGCTCCCACGTGACTGGTATTCTCTAGAGCCAAAGATCTCCAAGAACTGCCCCCAGAGCGTATTATGTTACTGAAACACAGAAATAGCTGCAATGCAAAATTTTGCCAGACAAAACCCAAAGCAACAACAATCTCTCTCTCTCTCTCTCAGATTGGAGATGAAAGAATGTTCATCAAAGATATGATCCTGTGGGGTTTGATTTCTAATTAGACACAGCCAGCAGTGTAAATCCAAATAAAAAAAATAAATATTTCTCACCAGATTCTTAACTAGAAACTTCTATAAACTATGAGCTGTTCTTGCTGCCCAGTAAATTCTGCTTTTAACAAACTTCTTCTAGAATGGACTGAGAAAATATATTACAGGTTTCTCCATTATTTAATTTTGCTGTGGCTAGCAGATAAATGTCATCCCAGTATACTCACTGAAATGGTCCATTTCCTTTTACTGGCGAATTGTTTTGCCTTACTGAATACTACAATCACTTGTGTGGCAGAGGTGACATCTTCTATTAGAGAAACAATGATCTTTCAGTGATGTGGTAAGCGGAGTGAATCATTTGAGTCTGAGAAGGGGAGGAGAATGCTCGATTCAGCTGCACAACATCTGGGTTTTATAAAGAGCTCTGAAGTTTAACACTAACTAGTTTTAGGGCTAAAGCAAAAAGTGGGGCAATAATAAGCATACAAAATAAAAAATAGTGCTAATCCAGGGCATGTAATGCTCTACTGCAGTACTCTGAAAATTAACTTCGGTCAGCTAATTTTGCATTTCCACTAATTGGGCATTGGGTCTGAGTAAGCAGTGACTAAGGAAACGTCAAAGCTATTCCATATCCTGCTTTTTCACTGCAGGATGATGTGACAGACAACTAGACAGGAAGCCTCCAGCTGATTAAGCCACAACAAAAACAAGTAAATAAGGTCTATTTTAATAGCAACAAAGTAAGCCAGGGCAAACTACATGCTCCATTCAATTATTAAAAACATGTTTAGAAAGTGCTATAAATAAAGCCCAGTGAGTGAACTGTGCTAGATAATTGACAGTTCCATATGAAGATTTACAATCGAAAGTCAGCGCACCAGATTTCCAGAGCTAGGGGTACACAGTTATACACATTTGCAGGCACCACATTTAGGCATGCAAATACCCAGTGAGCACAAGGCCAGGTAGCAATCTAACTTTCCACATGTGCATACAAATTCCTCATTTGTGCACACACATTGGTTATATGCATACATTGCTCAGGCATTCACAAATGTGCATTTGTAAATCTTAAATGAGCAGCTACAAAGACAACAGAATACCAAGCAATACGGGACACAAAACAATGCATGGTCACTCTAGTCAGAATGCTTAAAGGAACAGGTTTGGCCTCTCCTGATGATTTCTATATTTAAGGAAGTGGGGGATAAAATTGGCAAGTGTTGGCTGGGAAGCAAGGTTCCCCACAACTCTGTGCATACACAGCTGCCCCCCTTTTTGGCAGGCACTGTGTACTAAGGAGCACTGAAAAAAATCTCTCCAACAGCAAGGAGGGAGCTCTGCAACATCCACCCCCTCCCAACCCAGTCCCACTGGTATTCCTCTTACAGAATGAAGGGGACTCCAGAACACCCCACATCCCCACAGAGAGTGAAAGTTAGGAGAGGTATAGGGAGATAAGAGCGAGAGCAATATCTCCATGATCACCTCACTCACCTTTCCTCTCTCTGTGAGCATGCATCTCTCACATGCACACATTGAAAGTGTGTGTGTGTGTGGGGGGGGGAGAGAATATGTGGAACAGGGAGCAGAAGAGTGGGGTGGAGGAGGAAAAAGTAGAGAGTTGAGGAGTGAGTGGCAGACGTGGCAATAATTAATGTCAGTTATATAATGAAGGAGAACGGAGAGTGCGTCAGAGAGAATGAGTGAGCAGAGGGGCAGAGAATGAAGACAGGAAGGGAACGAGAATAGGAGGTATAGTGCTTATAGGTTAACAACTTGCCTGCCACAGTCACTTGTGCTGCTCACAAGAACAAAGCACTAGAGGGCAATTGTTTCAAAGACTATTCAGAGTGTATGGAGTAATGTGAAAGGCACCAAGTCTTATTAAAGATAGGCCCATTCAATGCCCTCTTAAGACTGGATTGTTCAAACATGCTAGTGCTTCATTTCTCCACCTTAATGTTGCATAAATGCTACTTTTAAAAAAAATTCCGTTTTCTTTTAAAGAAAAGATGCTAAGTGTGTTCAGTTGCACAGCCTCAACACAGGAGTCCTTAATAGAGGTGATTCGTAACTCAACACTCTGCACCACTCAAAGACAAACAGTATTGCCAACTCCCAGGATTTTGTCACAAGTCTCGCAATATTTAGTGATGTCAAGGTCAATCTACCTCCCACACCCCAAGGGTGGGAACAAACAAAAGCCTCCAGAATGTGCCTTCATAATAAAGGACCCAAATGACTCAACATTTTGGATTTCCCATAAAATGCAGCAGCCAAACAGTAATAAAGGGGCAAGGGAGTTTGGGGCTCATATTTCCAAAGTTTTAGCAGGCCAGAGTGAAGCAGGTGTTCTAGGAACATAGGAATTGTCAGACTGGATCTGGCTCATGGCCAATCTAATCCAGTACTCTGTCTCTGATAGTGACCAGCCCCAGTTGCTTCACAAAGGTGAAAGAAACCCCTCAGGAAGCAGACATGAATAACCAAATAATGCTTCTCTGAAGCATGTGGTGACCATTAATTCCCACAATACTCCAGATTAAGATGAACCACTGATTTATAATGATGCCCAGGTCCTTTTCTGAGTTGACACTTATTTTAGAACTTGATAATTTTGAGTTGTTTAATTTTTCCCTCCAACATACATTACTTTACATTTGTTTACATAAGCAACATTCATTTGCCATCATGTTGCCCATTCACCTAGCTTAGCTAGGACCCTCTGAAGTTCCTCACCATCTGCTCTGGGCTTGGCTAACCTAAGTAACTTTGTGTCATCTGCCAATTTTGCTATCTTGCTGCTCCTCCCCTTTTCTAGATCATGAATATATTAAAATCTAGCCTTCGTACAGAACCTTGAGGCACTCTGCTGTTCACCTTTTAGCACAACAAAAGTTGGCCATTTGCTCCTACTCTGTTCCCGGTCTCTTCAGCTAGCTTTGAGCCATTAAAATACTTTGCCTCTCACCCCAGGACTGCCTAATGTCTTTAGTAGCCAATGAGACCTTTTTAAAGGCCTTTGGAAAGTCTAAATACATTTTCATAGAATCTCAGGGTTGGAAGTGACCTTAGGCAGTCATCTAGTCCAAACCCCTGCTCAAAGCAGGACCAATCCCCAATTTTTGCCCCAGATCCCTAAATGGCCCCCTCAGGGATTGAACTCACAAACCTGGGTTTAGCAAGCCAATGCTCAAACCACTGAGCTATCCCTCCCCCCAGTCACCCAGTTATCTTTTATCTGCTACTCTGACACTTCAAGAGAATTCTAATAGATTAGTGAGACATGATTTTCCTTTGAAGAAACCTGGTTAGACCCTATTACATCATAATCTTCCCAGTAGCGTAGGCAGGTCCGGAGCACAGGGAGAGCAGCGCTATAAAAAGGCGCCTCCCTAGGCTCCCCCGTACTCACCCGGCAGCGCCTCCGGGTCTTCGGCGGCACTTCGGCGGTTGGTCCTCAGTTGCTCCGGGTCTTCGGTGGTACCCGCCGCCGAAATGCTGCTGGAGACCCGGAGCGCTGCTGGGTGAGTGCAAGAAGCGGCGCTTAAAAAGTAAAAAGGCCCCACTTCCTTTTTAAGGCACCGCTTCTGCTCACAGGGGGAGCGGCCGCTCCCCCTGCTCCCCCTGGCTACACTACTGGATCTTCCATGTGTTTTACTAATCTATTTTTAACAATCTTTTCAACCAGTTTACCAAGTATATACATAAGACTTACCCACCCATAGGAGCTTTTTTAAAATATAGAATCAATATTTGTTACCCTCCAGTCCAATAGCTATTTTTAATGAGCATGCACATTATAACTAGTAGTTCAGCCATTTCATTCAGTCACATTCCTCCTTAGAGGCTGAATAAACCCAAAGTGCTTTGTAAATGGAGGAAAGACTATGACGTTGTTATGCATATATATCCAAGACTGAAACATTCCTGAGGTTTGCAGCCAAAACTGCTCTGCCCTGGATAGTGTGAGCAACAACACGGCACTATGTGGAGGTCTGCCAGCTTGTAACAGGGAGAACATATCAGACAGTGGGTTAGACATTGTACTCTCTGACAATACTGCTCTTGGTATTAGCATCAAAAGAAACAAGAAGTTGGTTGGACTTCCCAAGATCCTTAGCTCCCTCCAAGTTAAAATCAAAGAATATTTTAGGCTTGTGGAAAAGGTTTTCATTGGGACAACTGTGCAAGCATGACAAAAATGTTGGTAAGAGGATAAGTGTCATGAAAAAGAAAGTTTTTCCCCATCTCTGCTTGAAAAATTTAGTATAAGTTCACTCATTCTATGACCCACCAAGAAAGTGACCTTCCATTGAGGAAACTAAAGCACATCAAGTGACTCAAAAGGAGTTAACAGCTTTGTCAGGAACATATTAAAAATTCACAACACAGAGGGGGTTTTAAGTAATTTAAAATGCCTCAAGCACCATGTAAATCTTATGATGAGGGTGCAGACAATGGTTTGCCTTTGATTGGTACATGATGGGCCAGAATAGTTGCCAAGTGAACATGGATAGAATTAGTCTTACGATCAGACAAATGAAGAAAACAGATAAGCAGTTTTTGGGGGGGGGAGGGAAGCGGCATTTAAAAGAAGGGTCACATGGGCTTGAACCACACCATAAGGTTTTTCCACTTAAAGCTTTAACATCCATCTGGTAAACAACCTGAAACACCTGCTCAGACACCACCCGTCTGGAGCTCTACTCTGTTAGGAACTTTCAAGGAGAAGGCGCTCCCAGGCTAGGATGCAGCAAGATGCTCTGGTTCCATTTACTCACTTATGGCAAGGCTCTGTCTGATGGAAGTGGTCACCAGTCTGCAACACGATTCAGAACCATACTTGCCTGAGCCAGTATGGGGCTATTGGAATCATTAAGCCATTGCCTTTTGTTGTTGTTCAGGACCTTTGTTATCAGAAATGCAGGAGCCTGGCTCTCCCCGCCTGTGAATGGAGAAAGCATCGCTTACTAATGCTGTCTTAACTGGTACCATTTACAGAAGTTTATCCTGGCGACTTGTGAAACAATCCACCTCCATTGTCACCTCACTGGAGAAAGTTTTGATCCATCGTACCCTCATCTAGAGATCCAACCATGGAGATCAATCACTGGCTCAGTCTCTCTGCAATTATGTCCTCTTTTTCTGCTAGTAACTGGCAACCAGGATTATATCTTGAGAGAAAGAGCCTGCTCCCACACCTGCTGGGCTTCATGACTCAGGAGCTATGAGTTGTTGCCTCCCTGTTTGTTACCACTGTGTCAAATTTTGTGTAACCCTTCTGCCAGTCAGAGTTGGCAGCAACAAGGGCCGGGTTCAGTATCTAGGGGTTCCATTCCAATGACACAATGCAAAACCGGCTCGAGCCCCCACCCAGTGACCTGGGACAAACATATATCACCCCCCCTGGGCGCCTCTAAGAGGCAGTACTTCCCCTCTCGCAAGCACAGAGTCTGAGTGTAGCAAAACCTTTTAATGACAGAGAGAAACAATGAGGCATTTTGTTGGGGGAAACACCACATCTAGGATTCGTAAACCAAACTGTGAGCAATGACCCACCCCAGCAAATTGGCCATGTCCTTTCCCTTTGGTTCTTGAGTCCAGCAACCCCAAAAATCACCCAAAGTCCCAAAAGTCCAACAACCCAAAAGTCCAGACCCAGAGTTCAAAAGTTCATCTGCAGAGTGCTACACCCCACCCCCCCCAGTCTGGGTAGAAATGGGGAGAGGAGAGGTAAGGGGCACCTTACGTGGCTCGAAGCTGATTGTCCCGTTTCGTGGGGCTTTGCTCTGCTCTGCTCCGCTCGCCATGCCACGAGTCACTCTACTCCGCCAGCCGTCCTGGCTGTCCCACCAACTGCTCCGCTCCACCAGCAGCTCCGCACCGTCAGCCGTCCCGCAAGCCGCTCCGGCTGTCCTGCCAACTGCTCCGCTCCATCAGCAGCTCCACGCCGTCAGCCGTCCTGCAAGCCGCTCCAGCTGTCCCGCCAACTGCTCTGCTCCATCAGCAGCTCCACGCCGTCAGCCGTCCTGAAAGCCGCTCCGGCTGTCCCGCCAACTGCTCCGCTCCATCAGCAGCTCCGCGCCGTTAGCCGTCCCGCCAGCTGCTCAGCAATATATCTTCCGGCTCCCCCACTACTTAACACAGTGCTCAGTGATTTCAGCTCTTTAGTGATTTCAGCTTGTAGTAAGGGGAGCCTTAGTGCTAAATTGCACCATTAGCCCCGAGTGATTCCAACTCAGCAGCCAGTGATTAAACTCCTAAGGAATTCAAAATTAGCTTGGATAGTCCACAGTGGGGGGAGAGAGAGAGGTGCAACTGACATTTAAGGCCCTCAGAAGAGGCCCCTGCCACCAGGTACAAATACCTGTCCCCAGCCTCTCTCAATTCAGTGGGTTTTGGAACCCATGTCCCTCACCTAGCGAGTGCTGCTTCGTTGATGGGAGTCCCTCCATCATAACAAAAGGTCACTGTCCCTGATTCACATAATCAGGGTAACAACACTTTATTCTTCCTGCCCCAATAACAGAGAAACTGGGGATCCCACAGCAGCCAAAGTGACCATTTGGGCAAGCGATCCATCATGCTTTGCAGGGTGGGTGTGCCCATGAAAACAAGATTAGCCCCTGACATCCCTTTCCACAACTCACCACCAGATGTCAGGGTAGAGCTCATCCTGACTCTGCTTACATTTGTTACAATTTTAAATCAGGGCCAGGTCTCTGAAGGTTCTTACTTTACACAGGTTCCACCTCATCTTCAGAGCTCTGATGAGCAGCTGCTGTTCCTGGGGAGACTAAGATCACTGAGTAAAAAGCCTCTCTGTGTAGTGTCTCCATCTATCTACCTTAGGTACTTATCACATCACAGGATGAACACATCCTAGGTAAGTAGAATTTGAATGGGTGGAATCCAGAAGTCCAATCCCAATTGGAGATTATCCCTGGCCTGTCACCAAGGTAGAGTGGCTCACAGGTCATCCATTGCTTATTTCTTTTCTGTGGCCTAGGACTCTGAACCCGTGTTCTGATAAAAGTCAAATCCTACTACTTTGTCTTCCACATTTACTCATCATTCTCCTTGAAATGGGAACTCTGTTACCTACTCCATCTGACTCTATGGATACTATTGTACCTTTATTGTATCTATACATGCTACTTGTATTAAAGAGACTGCAATCACCCGAGAAGCATTTTCTGACATTTTGGTGTAAAAGACACATAGCAAAGCATATATTTCACTGCATAGCCAAGTGACTCAATCCAACAAATGTTAGAATTCATGGGATATGTATTTATGTTTACCAACCAATTTCTTTCAAAAGCTATTTAGGAAGTTAGTGAAAATATACCTTTTAATATTGACTTAATATTAATCCATTTGTGTTATATCAACAAGGTATCTATGTAGGAAGAGAGTTAGTGGCATTGATTAGGTAGGTTGCATTTAAAACCTATTTTTGCAATCTTCCCTATGTTTGACTTAAGAAGAGTTTGCAAGCTGAATTTATGGATAAATCTTAATTTTTATCCGACATTGTCCTTGATCTAAAACAAAGGAAGTAAAACATTTGGAATCAACAGGCAACAGTAACAAAGAAAGTTGGGGCGGGGGGGGGGGGGGAACAAGAGTAGATCCCTGTGGGGGGAATATCTTAAAATCTACGGTAAAGTCATACTTGGCAAAACTCAATAGATCTGGCAAACATCAAAGATAAAATTTAGCAGGATAATTCCATCAAGTACCATTAAAAGAAAAAATGGGATCAGCAGGGTTACCAGTGAAAAACAATGCCAGGCCTAATAGCACTGATCTACCAGAAGCAATTTATTATGACACCAGAAATAGCTATTTTCACAGTGAATGCTTGAAATGAAAACTTTAAAGCTTCTTTAAGTCTTGAGCTATACCAAAGTATTCAGCCAGCCAGCCAAAATAGCTGAAGGGAAATAGGAAGGCCACATGTGGAACTAATTACTCATGTAGAGGCTATGACAAAGAACATTTCTCCAGACTTTTCATGGGGGCTTCACTTTCAGGAAGTAGCTATAATTACTGTTCAAGTCTAGAGCAGCCTGCATGCCAGTGACAGTTCCAAGAAAAAAAAGGGGAAAAAAGCCTATTTGCCCTTTTCTTAGTCTGAAACACCAAAATATAAAGCATAACTGGAGTCATTAAAGTGAATCAAAATAAGCACTGGCATATTGCATTAGCTTCTCGAAAGAAATTCTTTTCCCAAATTAGTTTTTGCAGCCTTTACAGAACAGCAAGTTTTGTTTCTACATTAACTCACTCTCCGTTGGCTGCAGTGAAACTGTACATCTTGACTTTTTACAGCTTTTCCATAGTGGGGCCCACTTCCTGCCCAGTTGAGGAAAAAAATCTGGCCTGAAGATGAAATGACTGCTTAACATTACACTAAAACATCTGGTACCATTTTATACACAGACCCATGTCTGAGAGCAGGCAATTCTAGCGGTCTCACCAGCGGCACAGTGCATACCCAAACCTCCCTAGGGTGACATCATCCCATATATGGACTCTCAGGCCCAACCCTCCCCCTTTTCCTGGTCCTAAATTCATTGCCAGATCCCCAGTCTGCTGCAAATGTGCCACGTCAAGACTGGAAATCACAGCACTTCAGTGTGTTTCAGTGAGTGCTGCAGAGTTTGAGGGGAAGCTGAGCAGAACCCCGATGCAGGAAGGCAGTTTTTCCCAAAGACTAAAAGAGGATTTAAAATAAATAAATAGAAGCGTCCGGAGATCCTGCTCCGTCGCCCCAGTGTTCAGACTACCTGTTCAGGACAATGCTGTTGTACAGTAGTCTGCACATTGGTTAGACTGGGCAAGGGAAAGCAACGACATGGACTTTGGGGGACGCCAGTTGCTATTGCCAAGGAGAAGACCATTATTGCTCCTTTCAGATCTCATATACAGTATTTTTCTTCACAGGTTTTAACACTAGGGAATAAGAAACGCTAAGGGACACTGTGAGAAAGGAGGACTCCAGAATAATGCGGGGAAGACATTCTGGTAAGGCCTACTTTGGAAGAACACCTGGCCTATGACCTGGCGAAGCTAGGTGACTTCCCCCTCCCCCATTCTTCCAGTCATCACCGCAAGACAGATGGAGCTCTGGTGATTTACTAAAACGTATGCAAGAAAAAGAGAGGTATATCTATATCTATTACATCGAGAGGTGTACATAACATAACTAAGTTCAGTCATTTCCATGTATTTACTTAAAAATAAAGCTTACTTGTCCCCAAACTAAGAAGGTAAATTTAAGTTTTGTAGACTGTAGCAATTGCCATGAATATGTAAGGTGTAACTCAATTTAAAACAATTCAGAAAAATTGATAAAAATATTAATTCTGAATAACCTCTTATGAGCTATGTAATTTTAATGACCATTTAACAAAATTATTTCTGCATTAAAAGGGTAAAAATATTAGCAAAGAATGTGTGAATATTAATATCACACGTTCTAAAAGATTTATTTATAAAAGGTCACTCGTGACAAAACTGTAATTATATTTGAAATGAAGCTGAAGCTTCATTAGATATTTAAAAATATATGCAATATACGCTAATGAAAAGAAGAAAAAGTGACAGCTAAATATAGCAAGACGCTTTGCCAGGCTTTTGCCAGCTAGAAAATTGAATTCTTGGACTGGCAAGGAAAATCATCGCTAGGAGAACAGACTGAGATAGCAAAGCAATAAATGAAAAAACAAACCCAGTAACTTTTAATGTCACAGTACATGTCTGTGTATTGTTTACAAGAGCCCAGCACCAAACGATGGTTGCAGCTTTCTTGTCTATACTTCGCATTGCTGATATTTCTTCTTGCATTCAGAATGATAAGTTACTTTGTCTCAATTCCCACTGATAAAAATGGAATTTGTAAACGAATGCAGAAGTTTTCTTTGGTGAGTTTCCAGCTGTCCTGGTAGGGGAAAAAAGCCCTCAGGCTGAATGAAATCCCCATGGAGAGAATAATACAAAAAGTCTGGGCTGCAATTTGATACCAGTTGAATTTCAGAGTCAGCTCCCAGATAGTTAATACTGGTAACAAACTACTACAACTCCAAAATATATATATAAACCCAAAAAGTATTCTCTTCTATATGATGCTTGTTATTTATATGAAGATTTTATATGAGTATACTACAAACAAAAGTACTATAAATAACTCCATTACAATTACTTTTTGCAATATGTGTAAGTTGGGATTTTTAAGCAACCTTGATGCTGTGTGATTTTTATAAATATATATATATATTATTACCTTTCTCAGGGCTCTTTCAAAGCTCAATAAAACCCTTCCAAGGAGTTGCTACCATGCAGTATTAACTTCACAGTCCCAACATGAGTTATCTTATAGCTTATGCAGTGAGAATTCTCGCTGTCATTTCCCCTACCATCCCATCTAAGCTACTGTATTTTAACTTTAAAAATTTTCTTTATCCACTTTCTTTGGTTTTATGTCACAAAAAATTATTTTATCTTTGAAGCAAAAATTATTTTTTTATTAACAGATTACAGTGTGACAAGAAGGATTTTACTCTTGTATTTTAGAGTCCTGATCAGTAAAGTAGTAACACATTTAAATGCAAAGTTATTAACAGAAAAATCAGAAGACACATGAAAAGACAAAGGAGTGAAATTGAATTAATACAAATGTTAATCTCTTATTCTCACTTCTCACATGAGAGGTGTTTTAGGAATGGCAATTCTGCAAAGCTTTATGGTTTATATTGTAAGTGGGAGGAACAATTTTAGGTTTTAGAATATTTGGTTTACATTAAGACAAACTTAGTTATAATTCCAAAAGAAAGAGATTGCCCTACGCAACCTATTTCCTTTTGTTTTTATAGTGAAATTTACATCTTTCAGAGCTTGCAGACCAGAATCACAAATCAAGAAAAAAAATTATCAATTCAATGAGAACCATTTAATTAAGGTACTAATGTTAAATTTAAAAAGCCTGAGACAACTCTTGTAATTAGGAAAAGATAATGAATGGCATATGGAAATGGTGTGTTTCTCTTCTCTGGTCTATTATTTGAATTAATCTTTACGTTAAATGACCTTTCTGTATTTAGGAAGTGTTTACTCCCACCTCTCCGCCTCAAAGTTACATTTTTAGTCTGTACGGCTGAAGGTGGTGGTGGGGATGACCCCTGGCATGAGTTTTGGAAAAAGGGAGGGAGATTGCAGTACACAAAGCAATAGATAGGAAAAGAAAGAGTGTATTGTTAAGGAGCAAGGAAATATCTACTTCAGCACAGCAAGAGTTTCATTCTGTGAATTGAGTAACCGTACTCTTCTTGATCTTAACCAGTCAGGAAAAAGTATGTTTTTCTTTCTATTGCCAACACTTGATTTGAAACTTTTTGTGAAAGACTATTTGGGGGGATGAGTTTATAAAGTACAGTTTTAAAATACTCATACACGCACACAATATACAGATTCTTCAAGAACAAGGATGAAACACCAAGGTATATGATGACTGAGAAATATGAATTGTGTTCAGTGGGAAATTTACAGTGTGGACATAGTTTAATTCAATCCAACACTGTACTCAAATCTGTTGCATACAGTGGATAGTCTGATTTGAGGGGGGGAAAAGTCGGATTTTAACAAAAAAAGTACAACAACAGAAATGGCAAATTAAAGTATGTACAACCATTTCACCACCAACAGGTCAATATTGCTGTATGATAGATCAGTTATTTTGTTCTCTAAGAGCAAAAACCTTATTTGTTACATCAAACAAAACTAAATAGAGGGAGGGTAGGGAAATAAATATTTTCAAGCTTTCTGATTAGAACACTGCTCCCTTAAGAAAAGCAGCAATTTCTTGGCCTTACAGAAGTGAAATATAAACCCAAACAAAGGCATCCAAAGGCAAAAACCAAAATGTTTCTTACAATGAAAAAGAGTTACAGATATTGTTCAGTCTTTTGTCAGTATGTTGTATGTTTCCCCTCCCCCATTGCCTAGGACTAATGTGTCCGTATTTTTGGAAGACTAAAAGATACCTCCTTCTCCCCCTTCTCAGTGCACATACACACACTTTTCTCCAGACCACCCAAGTATCATTGCTCGGTGGGAACTATTATAAGCAACAACAACAACAAAAGTCAAATGCCAGCATTTTCAAACTTCTCTATATTTTAAATGGTAAAAGGTGATGAGAATGGGGTTGGGGAATCAAATATATTAATCAGAATGCGGAATAAATAAAAGACACCGACTTCCTAGAGGATCCAATTTCTAGTCTTAAAAAAAAAAAATTAGATGAAGTCTTTCCTTTTAGGAATACCACCTTTTCCTTCTCCAAGAACATAGCCTTCACCATGACTTGCAAAGAGTTTTACTTACTAGAACTGTGCTGCACAGAAAATTCCAAGTTAAAATAACATTAAGGCTTTAACCTGCAAGAGACAGGAAATACCAGAGTTAAGGTTGAAAAACTTCTTAATTCACTCCACTGTGCCTTAGTATTGCATTTTGGGCTACATGGTATAAACTATCTAAAACCACCCACTTGGATAAAAGCTAGTAGTAGTTGCAATATGAATAAGATGAGTTACAAATACATTTTTGTCTTAACTATGAATTTTCTAGCTACTGACAGTTATCAGACCCTTTAATGGTATTTTAATATATGTGCACAGAAATCTACTCTCCGTTTGTAAATTTTCTTTTCCTTACTCACTATTAGTAATTCAAAATATTTCTATGCTTCCATAACACCTTTAAAATCTATATTTACCTAATGAATCATATATTTTACTTGTCCCTTTGGCATATTGTACAAAGAAATTTGTAGCCACGTTTTAGAAGTACTATTATCAGTTCAGCGCAAGTAAACATACCACGGGTGTCTCTTAAATAACATATACTAATTAATTGACCATAACAGCCTAGTCATATGGAGTACTAAATGAACTGCTTAATATAAAGAGCAAAATACACTTGCATCAACTCTACATTTGTAACCCTCAGTCCATTTTAGTTGATGAAGTCTCCCTTTGTATGGTCAATAATTACTGACAAGAAAACACAAATCAACTCATCTCCCACCCTCCCATAACACCTTCCTCCTCCACTCAGGCACCCCAATACCTGCTCATAGACACTAGTCCATATTCTAGGCTAATGTGGCCTACACTTTCTTGATTTTGATCCTCTTGTGTTACTGATTCCCAGTGGGTATTTTTACTGCACAATTGTTTTGGCATTCCAAGAAAGCACAATATCAAACCAAACCCACCTAATTTTTCCCAAAGTGTAAAGATTTTGAGCATCAAGTCTACATACTAAAGCAGTTGAAACTTTCAATAACCAAAGGAACACTTTAAGTACAGAAATGCTCTTAAAACTGATGTCACTTATTTTTCATGAAAGCAATTGATTAGTCCACATTATGGTCTTATCCTTTGAGTTTCCTTTTAAAATGGTCAAGCTGTAGGAGGGCAAAAGTACTTAATTCTAATTTCACTTGGAACTCATTTTTTTTAAACTATTGTGTTTTACCACAATAAATGTACATTGGCTTAGAATGGGAAAAGGCTTAAGACATAATATGTCATATCTGACTTGGCTATTTATGTATTGTCATTTTTAGTTTAAAAAAAATAGACCTAACTCCAACTTGCTAAATTCAAATCAGATTGGTGGTTCATAAATTTCAAACTGATTATGTATAGATGTGTCAATTTTCTTTATAGAAATCTAGTAACTAGCACCAGAACACTACAGCCAATTTATATCAAATATATTGTATAATGTAACAATTTATAATTATTTATATAGTATATTTTAAAATTGTAAAATATTTGCTTTTGCCTTTGATAAATGTAGGCCTTTTAAGAACAATTTTCAGTTAAATAGAGCATATGTTTTAGAAACATCTAATTATATGAGATTGTCATGCAAGAAGTGAACAACGATGATTTAAGGAACAGTATTTTAAAACAGAGTACTTTAATTTGTATAAAAGTTGATGTAGCTTTCTCTTTAAAAATCTTTTAGTAGAAACCAATGTTTGAGGTTTAAATATCTTTTGAAATTACGGCAACATCAATAATTTACTGAAAGGCATTTTAAATGTAGGTCAAATTTCACCAAGTGTATTTTGGTGCTTTACATGTATAACATTTCAGCAAAGCAACACCTTTTGTAGGAAAGGTGTTTGTTTGCACATTTCTGATTTGTAGCATAACCTACATTTAATTGAAATACCTATATTTTAAGCCCAGTACTGCTCTTTTATTTTGGTTTTCACATATACAAAGTAAGCATTTTGAAAGGAATAAGAATTAAAATTATATGCTACACAACGTATTGGTGAAATATGCTCCTTTTGATTGTTCCAAAGCAAAAGCCTCACATAAATTTTTCTCTCACACACACACACGCGCACACACACACACACACACACACACACACACACACACACACACACACTTTCCTTCCAGAATATTCTTTATTGGGACATTCTACATATGGTTGCTTCCATCTATACAGAATTATTTGGTTTTGTTTTCAGTATTTAAGTTTACGGTACTTATCTGTTCCTCAAAAATATGTACTGTATAAACATATCCTTTATCTTGAACTTCAGTATTTCTGTGTTTCCAAGAAGAGTAAAAACATCTGGTTAAATCACTACATGCTGTGCAAGTACAGTATCTGGGAAAACGCTTGTATGAACTGGATTTAAAATAAACCGTAGTTTAAGTCACTGTTCTTTTTAAAATGTTTAATGTGACCATTCTGTTGAAAGCCTATCCCATATGCATGTCAGCACAATTATAACTAATGTAAAATGCAGATTTTCTGAATAAAGTCAAATGTTGTACTTGTTCCACAGCTCCCTAATGTTTTAAAGTTTAATTCTGTTATGTGTGTTCCCCGAACAAAGTCCCCAAATCTGGAATGGTACAGACTGATTCTTATCAGCCGGTGAGGAAAGGACCCCCTGATGGATCCAAGGGACTGGCTGGACGGAGTTGTCATGTGTCTGCCTGTCTACACTTGCTGTGCAGAACATCCTCTCACCTGTACAGCAGGCACAGACAGGCAGTCACATGACAACCCAGCCTGAATGACAACCAGCCAATGAGAGAGCAGCTCTGACAGACTATAGCATCTTCACCAAGAGCTACAACAAAGAGTCACTTTTGGATTTAACTCCGCTGGTTCAATAATTAACTCATGTGTACTTTTTATTATTAACTTGGTCAGCATATTGAAATCCACCCAGAGTAAAATGAACGGTGCCTATCAAATACAATAAAACCCACTGCTGAAATTTTTACTGTGCTTTTTATAGTACTCTTTTCCTAGTTGTTCTGATTAACTCACTAACCATTAATTTTATTTGTACCCTGCTGTGCGGCACCATTGCAAATGGCAAGACGAAATATATTTCTCACTTATATTTTGATAACAGCACATGAATGACTCGAATTTTATTAGGTCATGCAAAATTAATTGTATACATGCTGATCATACAAAAAGAGGAAGTTATTCTTTGGCTAGTAAATGCTATTAAAAAGGACACCATAAGATTTCTGAATATTTTCCCCCTCTTTAGTATGTGGGATTTTATTTCCTTCTGGAACAATGAAAAATCCACTTCCTCACTCATTTTCTGTCCTCCATCACAAGACGCACGTTATTTTATTACTGTAGCTCAATTGTAAGTTAAATTAATAATAAACATTTACTCACTAATGTTGACAGCATTTTTATCTTTAAAAAATGAAGCATTTGATTTGGAAACCAAAAAAAATACAGATTTTGTAAATAAAGGAAAGTAATAAATTAAATTTCAGTGGTCCCAACTGAGAGTTCAACTCTGCATTCCCTGCACCCCAAAGGCTGCCAGTGAAGTTGATGGAAGTTTTGGGTTTCCAGAGAATACAGGATTTGACAGTGTTGTATTAAACATGGGACATTTTTTACAAAGTGCATCCTTTTGTCTGCAGTAAAGAACATTAGGTTCACAAAGGAGAATGGCTGTCCTCACCCCCTTTCCCTAGTCACACTGCAGCAGAACCTTGCTAATTCTCACTCTGCTAATTCACAAACCTTAGAATTTGAACACAAAACCCCCACATTCTCTCCCACTTGTTGGCAAAGTAATAATAGCAGAGAGCTAACGCATATTGAGACTTCACTATTTTTACAAAATATACTGCAGAATATCCAAGTTATGACTTATTGTACTAATTAAAACTAGTCAAATAAATGACTGCATTTACCTTGCACTCACTTGTTCAATAAGACCCCAAACCTACACACACTATTACACACGCTTAACTTTAAACAGGTGAGTAGTCCCCTTAAAATCAATGGGATTACTCATCTGAGTAACCTTAAGTAAATAAATCAGTGTTTGTGGGTCAGGGCCTAATTCACAATGGACCTTCCAGTCACTCACACAAGCAAGGTTTTCTGCTTTCTACAAACTTTTCTTAGTATTTGAAAACTGATCAAACTCATATTTTTGTTTCCACCAATAGTACAAAAAGACCTTATTCCTTTGATTCTCATTTAACAATCATTAAGATTAAAAATGCTGTACATGTATTTGAACGGCAATAAAACAATATCAATAAAGACCCATAGAAACAAATTGCTTTATGCAAGTGGGACAACAAATGTTGAAACCCACGCTTACGAAATGCATTATTTGGCAAAGTAAGTTACTTCAAAATAAATTCTACCGTGGATTCTTTAGTACAAGGCCCACAGCCAACAAATAAAGCACAAAAGGTAGCTTCTTCAAATAGCAGGAGTGTACAATACCTGCTTACATTTTTAGGATGCCTCTCATCCCAAAACAAGTCCCAAACTATACAGTATTGTTCCTTATGGACACATGCTTACATTAGAGGAGCTACACAGCTACATTGTCTCAGCAGGCATTGTACCTCAAGAAGGCACAATATCATTCAGAGCTCCCTGACACACAGGGAGAGCACAGCTGCTGCTACACTCCTTAATGGGGTGCAATGTACACTGATTCCATGGCCAGTCAGTTCTGCTGCCTAGTATGGCAATAGGGGGACCATGGGTTCTGCCTTCTCCCCAACCCCTCTGGAGAGATTAACACTGCCATAGACTAGATTTACATGGTCACTGTGCTCACGCACGTGCAAGGACTGCAGTAGTGACTGGCATCTGCTTAGGAGGCACAAGGGGAAGTGACATCTTTATGTGCTTTCATAGTGCTCATCTGTGCAGAGCCTAGTCACAATTCAAATCCCTAAACACAGAAATGATTTCATACATTGCTGAAGGCCACCAGCCTTAGGGTGAAATACAACAACACACAGCAACCATAATCAATAGTTTAGGACAGGAAGTGACAAATACCATATCCATTTGAAACTAAAGAGAAAGTTTAGGGAAGTAAAACACAATTTGTCCAGGAAACCAGAGCTAACATCTGCTTTTGTGAAGAAGGATGCTAGACATCTAATTACCACAATGGTCACCTCCTCAATTTTAACTGTTCTCATGAAACATCAGACAAGCAGGGAGCTCAGTACTCTTCACAAGTTCTCAGGCTCTAGCTGAGTAAGCAGTTTAGATTAATGCAGTACAGCAGCAGACACTTCCAAAAGTGTTTTCAGGAACGCTGAAGCCACCCACTGAACACAGATAGAAGACTCAAGAATTCCCAATCATCTTTAAGGCACTTCTAAGTACCTGAGAAAGCACTTAGTGAGACTGGTTAATTTCACCACACAACCTTTCAATAATATGCCAAGGCCTACTGTATAATAAGAATAAAGAGTAAGCTGACATATAATGCAAGGCTATAGAGTTCCACAGAGAAGTTTTGGTGTCATCATTAACCAAACAAGTAATTTGTTACCACAAGTCAAAGACAACAGAATTTCCCCATGATGTAATGCAGAATGTTGGTCTGTAGGACTTTCAGTAACTTCTACATTATGATTAGAGTATTAACTACCACTCTATTTTCTTCAAATAAATTTTTAAAATGCCATACAAGAACATGCCTGTTTTCATTCACAAAATTCACCCATACGTTTGATTTCTTGAATGCTGTTTTTATGATCTCATAATAAAGTAACCCAAACAACATCCCAGCAATATTTTGAAGACAAAACTGCCTTCTCATAAGTTTCCACTGGAGTCCTCAATTCCTTCCCTCTGATTGATTAACAATGATCCTCTTTTCAAGCATGTATGTAACAATCACTGACATTAATGACAATTATATGTTTACACTGAAGATACTTTCCTATAAGTCTTAATCAAAGGCAAGGAAATTCCAGGTTAGCCTTGCTCATCCTCATCTCATCTGTCATACATGGGTCTTCTAGGGATCTCACAATAGTGTATGACCTCTGTTGTGTGCGTGCTATAATATCTAAGCAGAGGACAACAAATTATAGACAGAGTGGAAATTTTAGCATTTAAAACTCCTGTTTTTGCCAGTTTAAGTTAGATCCGTAATTTTTTTCATTGACATTTTTGAAAAATACAGCCATAGATTACCAGTCTTGTTATCAGTAACTCATAAAAAAGAATACATATCAAAATATAGAAATAGGATTTTAACAGTGGCCTCCTAAAAGCATGTCCCTTTCTTATTTTCATGCTTGTTTTAAAGAAAGGTTTCAATTCCCCTGAAGAATGCTCTTTCAAGAGAATGGTAGGCGAAGGATGGGCTAACAGCAATGGCAGTGAGATAATGTTCTTTTATTAAGATTTAGACCACAGAGTAACCCAGACGTTTATCTCTTCACAGAAAGAATAAAAAAATGTATTCATTATCAGTCATTGTCATTGTCAAGGTGGAATAAAATCAGTGAAGGCAAAAAATTTCCTGCTTCTCTCATCTGTCATTATGATTAGTTCATAAGAATAAACTGCAGAAAACAGTAAATCTGTCTTCAAGTCCACTCCCTCAGTTATAATTAACAAGCAATATTCTTCCTAAATATTAACGTAGGCCATTTGAACCTCCTATAAGAAATATCTCTACTTACCTTATAAAAAACAACTTTACTGTGTTTTCAATAGCTAAAATAGTCACAAGATTTGCTCCATAATCAAGTCTGAAATGTATTGAATTCACCTCCTATATGTTAAAAGAATTGCTCCCTTTGGGTTACTATTTCTGCCCTGCCCTCGAGAATACATATCCAGGGGCCCTGCACGCCTCTAAACAGGTTTGCTATCTGTGGCAGTTAGAATTGCACTCGCCACCATCCCACCCCCCAGGGAAGTGATCTTGCTCAACCGCCCAAACGAACAAAACAATTCTCGGAATTTGCAACTGCTGGGGGGCAGCCCTTCCCCCGTTTTTCCTGTTTCTCCACCAGATATGGGGAAATAGTCAAGGGAGGAAAAACAGGCCTCTTTTTTTTAACCTTATTTGGCACAAAAACTGCCCCCAAAAAACGCGTCATTCTGGCCACAAGGACGCGTCATCTTGGGTATATCTGTCTCGTCCCCCCGAGGGACGGGAGGGAAGGAACCGAAGACGCATACAAGTCACTAATTCGCAATTCGGGCCTGATCAACCCGAAACCTTTCCCAACTCAGCGTGTGCCGGCCGTAATGTTTGTATACGGGTTTGTATTCGTAAGTATTCTTTAATACCTTATTGTTTTAATATTTTGCTTTACCCCTTCCCCTTCAATTGTAATTCATTGTTGTAGAAGTATCCTATGTATTATTCCTCTAATTCTACTAGTCCGTGGCTCATCCCGAGTAATTATTGGGACTTAGAACAACTCCAAGGACTATTGCTGTTTTTAATAGGAGTAATCTTGTTTTTTGCATTAATTGTGTATTGTAAACCTAGGTTATAAGTGTCATTCGCAATAAAGCTGAAATTTCTAGCCTTATTGCCTCGGTGTCTGTGTGGTTCCCATCCGCTCCAGGGGGGTTCCCTCCGAACATCCACGCGAACCTTAGTACTGTGCCCTGGTAGATAACAGGTGCACGCATACCCTCGCCCTGCCAGGTGGCTCTCGAGGGTACTCGCTTCCACACTATAAAGTATTAGGAAATTGAAAATATGAATGCTATATGTGACTTACGAAACAAGGTAGGTGAGGCAATATCTTTTATTGGACCAACTTCTGTAGGTAGACAGGACAAGCTTTCAAGCTTTAAAAAGTTCTTCCTCAGCTCGAAAGCTGGACCCTTCCACAAACATAAGCTGGTCCAATAAGAGATATTACCCCACTTATCTCATCACTCTCGCACCCTCGGACCAAGATGGCTGCAACCTGCAAACATACATTACTTAAGACATTTAAAAATACATTAAATTGGGTATTACATTTTCAGTCCAGTCTCATCAGCTTCAATAAAAATGAATCAAAGCTTTTAAAGACAACTTAAGGGGTCTAATAACTTCTGAATATATACTTTCCTACATCGCTACAGTCTTAATTCATATTCTGTATATTTTCCCCTTGCATAAAGAGCTGACTTGTTAATTAACAGTCGATTTTCTTAGAAGAATCCATCCCAAAATAAGGACCAGCTCCTGCAAACGCTACTACTAAAGTCACTCAGTGGTTGCAGGGGCCGAGCCCTGACACAATATGTTATATGTAAAGAACTTGCATTGTAAGATTTCTACCCAGTGTGTCTAGAAGCAAGGATGCTGAAGAACAATATTAATGAAGTGAAAACAAAAAAATTAACGGAGGCAATAACAGTGACAACAACAAACAACAACAACGAGCAAGACAAACGTTGGAAACTGACTTTTTAGAGCTTGCTAGAAAAATATTTTCCCCCTACTAAAAATCTAATTTTCTTCAGAAAAACCCAAAATCTTTTCAACTGAAAACTGCTGAAATTTGAAAACATTTTGGTTTTTGGCTGAAAAGTTCCAGTTTCAGATGAAAATACAAACATATGAAGAAAGCACACACTGAAAATGTTTGTGTAATTGAAAACCTGGTTTTCACTTGAAAATAAGGTTGATGGAAAATTTTCAGTCAGCCCTACTAATTTTAAATTGAAGACTTTCAAGCACAGAACAAAGAGTTCCATAGTTAACCTTTTCTTTAAGAAAAATTAAGAACAGGACTACTGTAGAGTAGTGGAAGTGGTGGTGGTTCAAATTGTAAGCCTGGATATTTAGGTAGTTTTACATCCACAAGCATGGAGGCAAAAACATTTTTCTAACATTTTTATGTCACTGCTGAGATCATTAACAATCCAATGATCACATCTAAGCAGGCTGGATCACAACAGGTCAATATCCAAAGCTATCTAACATGTTCAAACAAGGGAGAAGTCTGAATATCATATTATAGGAATAACCTTCTTTAGCTCTTGCTTGTTAACTACAAATTCATTCATATTAACAACTGCATTCCTTACCAAGGTACCTTTATCTGATCATCAGTACCGCAAGCTCAAAAATCGAGTTAACACTACTGGACATTTTTCCACTTACTTTTAGACCTTTCATAATGTTAGGCAAAAGCCTGGCTGTATTACAAAATATATCTAATTTTAATTGCTTATGGGAATAACAATCATAAGAAAAAGCAAACAACCACAGTTACTCCAACCTAGAAGCAGACAACCAACTAGATGGCAGGACATCATATGCACGGATGTGACCAGGCTGGGCTTGATGGAAAAACAAGCCACAGAAAAGAATGACTGGTAATAAAGCACCGTTCCCAGTGTCTGCAAAGTTGTTCCAGGATGAAATGATGATGATGGGAAAAACAACTTGACACTTTATGACTAACTTACATATTAACTGTAATGAAATGTAAGTGAAACAGCTAATAGCAACCAGAAAAGTCTAGTATATTCTCTTATCTCAACTCTTACAAGAAGTAAGCGTTAAAGATCTAGAGTAAATAATTAGTGTTCCCAAAAAGTTCGTAGAGAAATTTCAGTCGGATCTTAAAACAGAAGAAATGTTGAGAACTGCAAGAGCGGGGTTCACACTAAGAAAGTGCTAAATTACATACGAGAAAATACATACTAAATGCGAGTTCAGTATAAACAAAGTTAAAATCTTAACATTAGAAGCTGTGAACGAATATCAGAGTGACTGATGTCTGCAAAAGAACTGTGTCTTTACCTCATCATCTTTATACCAGGACAAGCTTTCTGCAGTCAGAACAAACCAGTACTCCTTGGACCCCCCTTTCATGATGCCGATATTGTTGATGGTGAGCCAGCCTTTCCGGATCACCTGTACAGGATGGTAAGTCAACGGACATGTATTAATTGACAGTCACGCATTCACCAAACACAATCAGTTTCTAAATTCATTCTTTTGACTAAAAAACTGCTCTATCAATAAAAGGTGCACTTTTCGGTCATTGACAAATTTGGAATATAATTTCCACAGGTTCTGATGACCACAAGAAAAACGCAACATAGAACAGACTGAATTTTGTGGGGGGAGGGGGCTTGGAGGGAAAAGCGAAGCCTAAGGATTATCCTCATGTATATATACTATAAAGTATAAGGTTGAATAACAGATGTGTGATCTTGATACTATTTGCTTGCAGTGTAGAAACACATTGTGAAAACCCATACGAAAAACAAAAGGTATAAAAAGGATGGTTGCTTTCACTGCTCTGATACTGCACATTTTTTAGATCTGGGAGGTCAATTGTGGAGTAGGAATCTTGAGCTAGGACCAGACCATACTTCCTCTCTAGAGCAGTCAGTGGCTTCTGGAAACCTTACCCTTCAGAGAAAAAAAGCAGTAATAGAGCAGTAGAGAGTTCAAGGGAACAGTGGAGAGGAACAAGAGAAACAGAGGAGGAAAGGAAGAAGCACAGAGCAGAGAGGAAAGAAAAAATGAGGTTGGGATGCAGAGAAAGAAGAAAAACAAGACTGACTGGAGAGAACAGAAGGGAAACAAAAGGAAAGAATGGCAGAGAGAGAAGGGAGTATAGAAACTAATGCTAAAGTTAAGAGGAAAATCATGCAGGAAAAATGGAGAGCAAGAGAAAATTAGGGAGGGATAACAGAACTTAAGTCGTAAAATGGAAGGAAGAGGACAGGTCAGCAGAGACGTTTAAAGATAGTATGAGTACAAAGGTCCGCTGAGCTTTCTGATAAAACTATGAATAGTTCAGTAAAAGTTGATTCTCCACCAAGTCTGAATTTAAATGGAAAAGGATTCACTGGATTACACACACCATACAATGAAGTCTTCCAAATCTCTCTGTGAACTCATGTCAATTTCCACTATTTCTTCCCAAGAAGATCTCCATTACTTGCTTATGAAAGATTGGGAGTGTGGTTGAAAATGCTCTGGGAGAAATTCTTCAAAAAGTGCTTGGACTTCTAGTGTCTATTACAGAAGCATGGAGTTCTGCAATCAAATGGAGGTGTCTGCTTACTTTTATGGATATGCACTAGGGCTGTGGCAAACTTCTCAGAGACTTCCAATCTCAGCCTGATCCAACATCAGCAGCAAAGAAGAGACAAACAATTCGAAGTCTGCTTCATGGTCAATCATCAAAGTTTGAAACTTCAAAGTATATTTCCCTCAATGTGCACATATAATAAGCTCTGTTAATGCCCATAGCTTTGATATGTATGCAGTGAGAATATCTTGTACTCATTAATAACAAAGCCAACTGAAAAGGGTAAAAAAGCCACCAGTGCCCCTGTTATAGCTGACAAAATGTGGAAAAATGTCTGCAACTATAAATTTAGCACCTTTTGTTGCAGTTCTCCCCAAAGGCTGAGATTGCAGAAAAGCTTATGCTATCAGTCCTTGATCAACGCTGATGTTGCTTTGCAAAGCAAATGGGCAAACATGGGTTTTGAAAGTTTTTAGAGGTGCATTTTAAAACATCTCAATCCTTAAAATATCTTAACCCATTCACTCTAAATTCAGCCACAGCTAGAAAACATGCCAGAAAAGTGGAACATTGGTGGCACAAAGTTAATTTACATCTTCCAGTTCCATGAAGGGAAGCTAAAATTTTGCACCCAACTAATCACCAGTTCCATGAAGGGAAGCTGAAATTTTGCACCCAACATCACTTCAACAAACAAAGAAGGACTAAAAATGCAGTAAACCCACTGCAAGTTCTACATGGAGTGGAGTGTAGAGAAAGGAGACTCTTCAGAATCCAGCAACGTGATAACCCAATACACAGGTGCACATAAGGCGCTGTGGACACGCATTTCAAGAAAAAAGGGTGTAGCAATTTTGCTCTAATATTTAGTCTTAAAAATGGATTGGCCACTTTTGTGGCATCACTATGCACTTCCATGGGGAGATCACAGCTCTGAGTACTAAACATGGTATCCAAATGCCTGAGTTTTCCCGGAGTGGACAGAGCACTACAAAGTCAGTTCCTGTGCGGAGGAAGCATCTCAGGTCATTCTTGAGCAGTGCTGATGGGTACCCGAAGCAGTTGCATCTACCCTCCTCAGCAGACAATCTATGACAAATGACACTGGGGTAATAAATAGGCGGGAATGGGAAAATCTGTTGATCCTCTTGGGACGGACTGGACCTCCCTTTGAAAAATGTTTATCTTTTCCTAGCTAAAAAAAAAATCAACCACATAACCCAAATGAGTAATTCATTTTGTCTCATTGAACAACACTACAATAAAGTTGGCCCTCTCTTCCTTGACTTCCCTAGGACCTAGACAGACTAAATTCATTTCAGGTAGGTCAGCAATCAGACAGTAATAGTTTTCAAATCACTATTGACCAGGCCTGGCCTCAAACCAGCAGTCTAGAGAAGAAGAGCTCTGTAAGTCTGAAACAGGCAGGCAATGTTCACTTAAAGCAGCCCACCCTGTTACCAGCTGTTGAACCTGCAGGGAGAGAATTAAGTTGGTTCTATTGGCCCACTGAGGTTGGTGGCTCATTAATAGGGCCCCACCAAATTCATGGCCATGAAAAAAGCATCACAGACCATGAAATCTGGTCTTGTCTATGCTTTTACCCTATCCTATACAGATTTCATGGGGGAAATGAGCATTTCTCAAATTAAGGGTCCTGACCCAAAAGGGAGTTGCAGGGGGTCACAAGGTTATTTTAGGGGCGGGTCGCAGTATTACCCCCCTTACTTCTGCACTGCCTTCAGAGCTGGATGGCTGGAGAGCGGTGGCTGTTAGCCGGATGCCCAGATCTGAAGGCAGCGCCCTGCCAGCAGCAGCGCAGAAGTGTGGCAATATCTTACCAGGCCACCCTTACTTCTGTGCTGCTGCCTTCAGAGCTAGACAGCCGAAGAGTGGTGGCTGCTGACTGAGGTCCCGGCTCTGCAAGCAGAAGCACAAACGTAAGCATAGCAATACCATACCAGGCCATCCTTACTTCTGCACTGCTGCTGGCAGCAGCTATGCCTACAGAGCCGGGCTCCCGGCCAGCAGCCACCAGCTGCCCAACTCTGAAGGCAGCACCACCACCAGCAGCAGTGCAGAAGTAAGGGTAGCAGTACCGCAAGCCCCCTGCCACCCCCACAATAACCTTGCGACCCTCCACAATTCCTTTTTGGGTCAGGAGCCCTACAATTACAACACAGTGAAATTTCAGATTTAAATAGCTGAAATCATGACATTTATGATTTATTAAATCCTATGACCATGAAATTTGGTAGGGCCCTACTCATTAACATACTAAGAGCTTATCTCCACTTACTGGGGGATCAACACACAGCAATCAATCCACTGTGAGCCGACATTGACCGCCGATTGCTCTCCCATCGGCTCCGGTACGCTACCAGAATGAGAAGCATAAGGTAAGTCGACAGGAGAGTTTCTCCTGTCGACCCAGCACGGTGTAGACAGCACAATAAGTTGACCTAAGGTATGTCGACTCCAGCTATGTTATTCACATAGCTAGAGTTGCATAAAACTTAAGTTGACTTAACCCCGTAGTGTAGACCTGCCCTAAGACATAACAGAAGCAAGAGTGGCTCTCTAGAGGGAGAATCTAGGGTGTGGCTGATCACTCTGGAGGGAGCCACCAAGCTTTGAGCAGAAGTTTGGCATCTGGTTAACCTCCATCTTAATCAAACCAAACCCCCCAAATGGGGGAGTTTTTACTCTGATATATCGTAGTGTGTGGACAATGTGTTCGAGAGGAGGTTGGGAAAGGCATCATGACATCAGTCCATCGACCCATCAGATCCTTTTAAAATGTATTTTACAACATCTAGCAAAGTATGGATACCTTTCCAGTACACAATCTCTAACTAGAAACAACCATTTTGCCTATCCAGACATATTTGTCAGCCTTCAAACAACTTACAAAAAGTACAGTGCCATAGAAGCGCAGTAATATAATTAAACAAAGCAAAATTAAAGGAATGCTGTGATGCAGTGGATGTTTTAGACATATGAGTCAGGAAGTTATGATTTCCCTCCCTCCCCACAAATTTAATTTAGCCTCTGAATAGGGACAATGACAGTTACACAGCAGTCACTGCATGCCTCAAAGCACCCCACAAACATTACAGCTTCACAATAACTATGTGAGGAAGGTATCCCTTGCATTTTACAAACAAAGAAACTGAGGCACAGGGCGGCCAAGTTACTGGATTCCTTTCAACTGTACCACAGTGCTTGTAATTTAAAATATTCCTGTGCTCAGTAGGGAGCAAGGAACGACATTGGAAGCAGCAGAAAGGCAGCCAGAGGGATGTTCTATTTAAAGTTGGTTTGGGACAGGGAGCCTAGAAAGATTCAGAGAGGGAGTTGCCACTCTGGAAATGAACAGTTGAGTGCGGGGAGGGATTCACAGATGAAGAGCTAAGTGCAGTTTCAGGATATCTGAAGTTGATGAGCACTTAAACAGGGAAGGAAGGTAGCATACTGTGCATTGGGATACTAGAATACTTTCCTTTGTTTTAAACATTTTATAAAACCAATACTGATACAGTCACTTTTTTTCTGCAACTCAGGAAAACATGCATTCTAACTGAGGGCTCAGTATGGGCTATTTTTAAGCTATTTATTTAAGCCTAAGAAACGCTTTAACAACTTTCTTTGCTGGCCAGGAAGGAACTCCCCATAATGTGGCTCCCAACAGAGGACCTTTCTGTGATCCCCGCAACTCTGCTGACAGAGCCTCACAGATATACAGCCGCCAGTGGGTGAATGCAAAAGCAAGCTGACTTGCTGATACTACTCTCAGTCACTCCCCCATTATGTCTATCCAGTAGAGGAATGAAGCTGCCAGCTGTTTCCTCAAAGAATCCTGCTTGTGGGAGATTGGATCCAGCTGCCACTCCCACAAAGCACTGGGTTGTGTCAGTGGCAGGACACCAGATTGAGGCAATACCCACGGCCTGTGTGTTTTTCAAGGAATGCTGCTGAATTTCCACTAATCACCCATCAAAATAGACTACAATCCCTAAACATACTGAAATCTGCAAAGGAGCAGCAGACCAAAATGTCAAGCAACTGGAGACTTATGGTGGATGTTACAGGACGGAAGGGAATCTAGAGGTGTGCTGATGGCTGGGGTGTGAGCATGAGGTTGCAAGTTATTTTCAATGAGTCGTACATGTTCCTAGAGCTTCACATGGGCACATTTTATATACAGAACTACAGAAAAATCAATAGAATTTCAATACATTCAGGACCAAGCAATGTTGTGTGATAAGGCTCAGACAATGCCATGTCCTCAAAGGAACGCTATCTGGTTAAGTATTCATGTCCTGGTTTTCAGGAGGTGCTGAACGCCCACTATAGTCTCCCATTGATTTCACCTCTGAAAATCAAGCAAATTTTTAAAAATAAATTTCCTTGTCTGTAAAACAGATAAGACATTTAAAACAAAAACCTTTCCATTTTAATAATCCAGTTTAGTTTTAACCATTGTGCTGTTTACATTTTGCGCTACTCTCGACTTGGATAGTGACAAGAGAGAGTAATTATTTCCATTATCGTTCAGATGCCTGTGATGGGGCTTTCATCCCACACTAGCCCCGGAGGGGTTAATATAGGCAAGAGGCGCCAATTAGCCATCAGCTGCACCTGAAGGGGAGCTAGTACGCAGTGATGCTTGTGGGCAGAAAGAGGCAGGACTTCTATAAAGCCAGGAGCTGGTAACAGAGGGGGGGCTGCAGTGAGGAAGCCAGCAGTCACACCCTCTGGTACAAGGTGGGAGAGTAGGAGTCTGTCATAGGAGTGTAGGAAGCAGTCCAGGGAAGAAACAATAAGGGCTGGGAGAACATACGTGAACTGCTGGCTCGAGGACCCCTGGATTGGAACCTGGAGTAGAGGGCAGGCCTGAATTCCCCTACTCCACTCTGGGAGTGATGCAGTCAGCGCAGTGATATGGAGGCTGCCTGAGACTGTGTGGAGAGACACTTCTGTGAGATTCCAGAAGGGCAGGACAACTGTGACTTGGCGGAAGGCTAAGCCATGAAGGAGAGGCACTGAAGCTCCTGACCAGCGAGAGAAGGGTAACAGAGCGAGTGACTGAGGCAACCACCCGAGTAACTGCAGGATGGGGCGCAGACAGAGGCAACTTAATTCCCCAGATGAGCCACGAGGAGGCACCACCACCGGGCGCCAGTTACACCATCATTTCACTTTTGTGTTTGGGTTGCAAATATTGCAAGGAATATTTTTTTAAAAATCATAATGCCAAATTCCACTCTGCATGTACCGGATATGAGTGACATGAGTTATGAACATCAGGAAGGTGAGAAACATAAGCCATGCCAGAAGTGAGTGGAGACAATATTCTGACCGGCAGCTGGGTTGTGTGGACAGGATGAATGAAGGATGACACAGTTCCTTCCTTCAGGATTCTGATAGATAAACTTGGTGTCTGAAAAATGAAAAAATTGGGGGGGGGGGGGGAGAGTGTGTGTGTGTGTGTGTGTGTGTGTGTGTGTGTGTGTGTGTGTGTGTGTGTGTGTGTGTACACAAATCAGAAGGAAGTCATTTTGCAGATAGTTTCAGCTGCACAAAAACAAATCATATCTGCTCCCTTCCCTCTCCGCCATTTCACATTGGTAAACAGGAAAGCAGGATCTGATGGACAAAGGACAGATTTTTGTGAACTGCTTCACAACTTTACAGTTCCTTGCATCATCATTTAAGAGATTTCTGATTAATAAAGTATAACAAAATATACTATGACTCCGTATTAAACAAGCGTGAACAGCTGTGCTAGCTATTTTTCAAAAGTAATGTTTGAGAGGTCATTTTAAGACTGACTGTCATTTGAACTGGCTAGGAAACTGGTAACAGAGTGGGGGCTAGAAAAGTCAAGGAAAAGTAGTGAGTGTGCAAATCTGAAGGTTAGGCACTCTAACAAGACAGAGGAATAATAGGAGTTGTTTGCTGAGTAAGCAGTTATTTAAACAAGTAACTACACAATAGTTCCACCGAAGCAATGTTAGTTGCATTGTAACTCCTAACACTGCTGCTTTATCTCCCAATACTTGCGGTACAAAATTGTGTTACAACAGCACTATCAAACTGGGGTAAGAATTATAACAAACAGGGGTAAGGCAACAATGGATTTGTTTCTTAGGTCATATGTGAAAAGTTTGCTCACACGATGGGCCAGTAGGGAATAATATCTTGGAGGAAATCAGGTCAGCTTCCAAGGATGGAAAACAGAACTAGTGAATGACTTGGATGCAACAGGTCCTTTGCAGTTGATTCAGAAAACAGTAGCAATATTGACTTGTCAGAGTGTAATTTCCCTGCTTAAATTAGTAGAGGGCAAGAGTCAAAATATTCAACACATCTTCCATCATGACTCATGTGATCTTTGAACATGGAGATGAACAAGGTGGAGAATACTTAATTACCAAAAGTTCCACCTCTGGGAGACTGCTTCCAGAATTGACATTGCTTTGTTTGAAATCACTGTATATTGCATCACATGACTGGAAATGATACTGACAATTTCAAAAAGTACCACCTTTGACAGAACTCAGCCTTTGGTGAAACAAAGAAAGAGAATATTCACCCAACGTTAGTTAAGCAAAGCCTGCGGTAATGATGTAAATCACCATGCATTCATAAACGGTGCAGGTTACATAAGTAGAGGCCACAAAGTACAGCAGTAGATCCAAATTTTCCCTAAGTTCAGATGAATGGGAATCAAGTTTCTGGTTTGGGCTCATTATAGAAACAGGACCAAATTATTACATCCAAATTGTCTAAAAATAACTTGGACAACAATTTGGGATCCAATATTCAGATTTAGGACCTTCTCCAACTGTAATGGTTACTCCATATGGAGCAATACTGGATTTTGCCAGTGAAAATATCTTACATTTTGTTCTATTTTAAAATGCCATATATGATCTATCATCTTCAAATCCTCCCACATTGTGTTCTTAAATGATTGAATGCTTGTTGCAATTACACCTTTTGAGCTATACGGTCTTTTAGAAGTGGGATTTTTACATTAAAATGGCAATGTTTAAACACAAGTTTAGTGATGGTGACAAAAACCACAAATCTCACCACACAAAATATACAGTTAAGAGTTGGTCAGTCTTCATGGCCCAGATCTTGCTAGAAGCACTATGTAAAACAAAGTAACACTGGTTATTTAAACCAGATGAGAAGACAAACTAACCTGTGGCTTAGAAAGAAATCTTGTTGAGTCAGGTCAAAACCTCAGGCGATAGCAACAAAAAAAAAAAAGCCAAAGATTAAGTGCAAGAGGATAAATTAGTAGAGGGAAAAATGAGCAAAACTATACTTAACAGAACTGGATATTATGCATTTTTCACAAATACTCAAGATGTTTGTATTTCTGATATGTGAAATAATTCTCAGTATTATCATTATTCAAAGTATATTACAATCAAGTAGGAAACCCCAATACCAGTCTGGATTAGTTTAATGATCTTTCCAACTGCTATTAGAGTCAGTAAGTTTTGTTTATGCCCTGTTGCCTTACTCAAAACTGAATATCACGTTTATTTTAACTCAGTTTATAATGGTTATTGGTGTAATTTGGCAGTATAATGACAAACTGGAATTAAATCTATCCATTTTCATTATACAAGTACTATCAAGGAACATGTCATATGGCACCAAACAGCACAATCAACTTTTACCACTTATATCCACCTATCACTGAATTGGAAGAGTGGCTTGTTATAGAATTTACTCCTAAATGTTTAGAAGATAACTTACGATTGGTAATATAAAATGTATTCACCTAATATTTGGTGGAGGAGTTGATAAAGTAAAAATCTATCCTGTGACACACTGATCCTCCTGCTGCTATGAAAAAAATGCTAAGAAAGCTCTAGGGGTTTAAAATTTGTATACTTTTTTCTTTGAATTGTGCTTGCTGGAAAGGACTTTTTTATGAGTTGTCACACAAGGCACTTGTAAACAGTACATCCATTTAAGCAATAATTGATATTTCCCTTACTATAATTCACCTACCTTTCAAGAGGCAGAGCCTCCATATACTATAAACATCAAATAAGAAATATCAATTTTTTCCAATGATATAGTTTAAAAGGACATTGTTCATTAGTAGGTTTAGTTAATTTTAAGACAATTTAATGTAGTAAGCTTAAACATAGATTTGGTTGAAAGTTTAACAACACTTTTTAAGTTGTACTAGTTCAGACCTGTAAGTCACAGCAAGTTAGTGACAATTACATTTCATTGAGAAGGTGTTAAAGGTGAAACAGTTTCAAGATAAAAAAAAATTAGTAGCTAGCATTAATTAATCTAATGAGTTAGAGACAAACTTTGCTCTTTGAGAAGCTAAATGAAAAAGCAACAATAAAGCTTACAAAACTTAGCTCGTACAATTTGCCGTGAAGGCGGTAGATTGGCTCCCTGAAATAGCAAAGAATTGTAAAAATAAAGTTTTATTTCAGAAACATTTTCTCTATTCAGAAGTCATTTTGTCAAGCTCTTCTCACTTCCAAACAATTAAGATAAATACAAAACAAAAGTCTGTTTTAGTTTATCTCTGAAATAAGTAAGGTTCTGCAAAGTCTTTTTACCAAGTTAACGATTCTGAGCTTTTTCCTTTTAAAACCAAAGCTTTGTGGGGTTTTGCTGTTTTGTTTTGTTATTTTAAGAGACAAAAGACTGTCACTCAGACTCAGGAATAGTTACTCCAATTTGTATATTTCTGGGACATTACGGAATTGGGTGGTTTTCCTTCTATAGGACAACCCCAAAGCAGATCGGACTATGGCTTTTTCTACACTGACAACTGAACGACAAAACTTGTGTCTTTCAGAGGTGTCAAAAACCATCCCCCCAAAAGACAAAAGTTTTGCTGACAGCGCTCTCCTGCTGACAAAGCTAACCCCGCTCTTTGGAGATGACGTGTTTTTGTCGGCAGGAGAGCCAACAAACAGCGGCTACACTGCGCGACTTTTAGCAGCACTGATGTAGCGACAAAGCCGTGTTGCTAAAAGCTGTGTAGTGTAGACATGGCCTTAGGGCTTGGCTACACTTGTGCGTTAGAGCGCAGTAAAGCCACCAAGAGCGCTCTACCTTACTACCCGTCCACACTGGCAAGGCACGTAGAGCGCTCGGACTGCGCGGCTGGAGCGCTCCTGGTACTCCACCTCGCCGAGAGGAATAACGTTTGTTGTGCTCTCGCTGGAGCGCTGCGGCACCAGTGTGGACACCTAATGTGCTCTGATTGGCCTCCGGAAGTGTCCCACAATGCCTGTTCTAGCCACTCTTGTCATCACTTTTGAACTCTGCTGCCCTGTCCTCGGGTGACCAACCGTCAGGCCGGCCCTTTAAATTCCCTGGGAATTTTGAAAATCCCCTTCCTGTTTGCTCAGCAAGGTGTGGAGTGCTCTCAGCGAATCTTTCCAGGTGACCATGGCTTCACGGACAAGGCGATCCCCAGTATGGAGCAATGTTGAGGTGCTGGACCTCATCAGTGTTTGGTGGGAGGAAGCTGTGCAGTCCCAGCTGCGCTCCAGCCGTAAGAATTACGATACCTTCGGGCACATATCAAGGACCATGAAGGACAGGGGCCATGACCGGGATGCGGTGCAGTGTCGGGTTAAAGTAAAGGAGCTGCAGAATGCCTACCGCAAAGTCTGCGAGACAAACGGCCGCTCCAGTGCTGCCCCCGCGACCTGCAAATTCTACGAAGTTACTTGGGGGCGATCCCACCTCCACTCCAACGACTACCATGGACACTTCCGAGCCCAGCACAACAAGTGGGGAGGAGGAGGAGGAGTACGAAAGCCTGAGTGAGGGTGCTGAGGTGGGGGGAGACACCCCCTTGAGGCATGCAGCCAGGAACTCTCTTTGAGCCAGGAGGAAGGCAGCTAGTCACAGCGTCCACTACTTGGGGAAGAACAAACACCAGAGGAGGTTCCCAGTAAGCGGCTTTTTTTTTCCCAAGAAGGAAGTTTTTAGGTGCAGGCTCTTTGGGCGAGGAGGGTAAAGGCTGTATGCATGCCTAGATGCAGAATAGCACATTGATGTTGTCTATCACATCACGGTAATTGGCATCGGTGATCTCTTCAAAAGTCTCAGCCAGAACGTGGGCAATGCGCCTGCGCAGGTTTATTGGCAGAGCGAGCATTGTTCTTGTCCCAGTCAGGCTAATGTGTCCATGTCACTCTGCCGCCAGGGGCGGGGGGACTATTGCTGCACACAGGCAAGCTGTGTATGGGCCAGGGCGGAAGCCGCATTATAGTTGAAGACCCTCCCTTGCTTCCCCGGTCACCCTCAGCAGCGAGATATCTTCCCGGACGAACTCCTGTGGAAAATGTGGGGACAGTGTTCATTGTAGGTGTCCCCTGCAGCTGTTGGCTCTCCCCAAGGCACAGAAACCCAGAGGACAGTACAGCCATGAAACAATCAGTCCCCCTGGACCCTGTGCTTACTCACCATTTCTGAGACTCTTGTGGGTTATGCGCGCTCACTTTGGGACAGGCAAAGTATGGTTTTGTATGGACTGTGATTGCCCTCCTTAAGTACGGGGGAATCATTGCTCTGTCTGGTGTGTACAATGCTTCCTCTGCTAAGTGTTGCATTTTGCCTGTATAGGTGCAGTCTTGAGATCTCAGCCGCCAGTCTTATCACTGGCCAACAGACTGAGAGGACTCAGGAAGAGGCCGCGTAAAAGCAAAGAAGACATGCTGCAACAAGTGATGTAGCAGTCTGTGGAAGAGAATTGAAAGGCACAGAAGTGGAGGGAGAGCGAAAGGAGGATCCGCCAGGAAAATGCAACGCACTAGCGGCAAAGCACTGAACGGCTGATTAGCATAATGGAGCGCCAAGCGGACTCTTTCCAGGCGCTCGTTGCCATGTAGGCGGAGCACTACAGTACTCGCCGCCCTCCCCCCTCTCCCCCACAGCCCTTGTCCCAAAACTTTCCCTTATGCCCCCATGTCTCCTCCAACCCACTTTCCCCAACATCTGGGTTCTTACCACCCTCAGCTGCCTCCTACACCCTTAGCTTCACCATCCACCCATGAAAACTATGACCCTTATCCACTGCACTCAGCCCCCCTCAACATGCCTTATAGCCATCCTGAAGTGCAGCACTCAGTGCACAGCACTCCAGACAGGATTCCAGAGTATGAAATCAGGACATACTCAAGTCTATGAGTGAACCAGTTCCCACTCCACCCCCTTGCCATTCTGGTATTTATGTGTTACTTTGTGGGTTTTTTCACAAAATGAATTTTCTTTTCAATAAATGGAGTTTTTCACTTTGAAAACATACTTTATTAGTGCATCAAGCAAAATATACCTTAGCCCAGGAAAGCAAGAAGCACTACAATTCAGTGTACCACAAACACAGCCACTGCACTTAACTCCCGTGCAAAGCAACAGACATTACTGATGGCTTTCAGCCTCAAATTGCTCCCTCAAGGCATCCCTAATCCTTGCAGCCCCACGCTGGGCCCCTCTAATAGCCCTGCTCTCTGGCTGTGAAAATTCAGCCTCCAGTTGTTGAACCTCCGAGGCCCATGCCTGAGTGAATCTTTCACCCTTCCCTTCACAAATATTATGGAGGGTACAGCACGCAGATATAACTGCAGGGATGCTGTCTTTGGCCAAGTCCAGCTTCCCATGAAGAGAGCGCCAGCAGCCCTTCAAACGGCCAAAAACACACTCCACAGTCATTTGGCACTGGCTCAGCCTGTAGTTGAACCATTCCTGGCTGCTGTCCAGGCTCCCTGTGTAGGGTTTCACGAGCAGCAGCATTAACGGTAAGCGGGGTCTCCAAGGATCACAATGGGCATTTTGACTTCCCCTATGGTGATCCTCTGGTCTGGGAAAAAAGTCCGGGCTTGCGGCTTCTTGAACAGGCCAGTGTTTCAAAAGATGCATGCGTCATGCACCCTTCTGGGCCAGCCTGCTATGTGATAGCTGCCCATAATGCACCGCTTCCAATGCGGCTTCAAGTGCCGCAAATGTGGCTACGCCAGCACGCCTACAGCTGTCAGTGTGGACAGACTGGAGTGCTTTCCCTAGTGCGCTCTCCAAAGGCTGGTTTAACCCAAAGTGCTCTACATCTGCAAGTGTAGCCAAGCCCTTAGTGTTTAACATGTATTCCTGCACAGCTATAGGAGATGGAAGTCTCTCTCTTCGGAGGGTCTTTGGAGCCATTTCAGCCATTAGACCTTTCAGTTTTGTTTTTAATCCCACCTGGCATGTAACTCCAAAACACATAGAAGATGGTCAAGCTCTGGAGGTATCATTGCTTCCAAATTTTCCAGAAGCTAATGGACCATTTTGGCCAAGATTTCAAAAGTGAGTAGTTATTTTTGGTGCTTTTGTTTTTGGGCGCTCAACGTGAGACACTTTAAAGAGGTCTGATTTTCAAAAAGAGCTGAGTACTTGCCTTTTGCAAGTAAGGCCCCTTTAAAGCATCTCAAATTCATCACCCAAAAATGGAGGCACCCATCAATACTGGTCACTTTTGAAAAATCTTTGCCTTTAACTTTTCATTGTAATGTTTAATGCAGGAGCAATTACGTGCGAGAACATCACAGAGCTGTGCAAGCAAATAACCCAGAGTAAAGGAAGTTGACTTTATTTTATTTTGACTATCCAAAATTGAAACCATCACAAATGAACACTGAGATACCATGATTTTTTTAAATTTGTTTTGCTTAAAAGACAAACAGACTCTGCGGAACCTTAGAAATATACAAGAATATATATTAAGACTGGTTATATCAATCATCCTTAGTGTTTTAACTTAAAAAAAAACCAGAAATTGATCCTGTAAAGTGGTGAGCACCCTTAACTTGAAGTGGAATCAGTGAGAGTTGAGGGTGACAGCACCTCTTCATATTATAAGCATCTTGGCAAGCCTGTACTACACATAATAAAAAAACCCAGCCAACTAATTTAGTTAATGCCATCTCAGCAAGAGTGCTATTAATCTGAGACCACCAATTAGGTTTGTTTCTTCAAAGCGAGACTATGGTATGTAATCAACATTTTTATGAAGTCAACTGAAAATTTTTAGCAGAGGTAAAGACAAGTCTGCTTTTGCCTACCGACCCATCCCTTCACTGCGTTATCAAGCTGTGCACATGTCTGAACTAGTAAAGTACTATACAACTGAGAGCAGGTATAAAACAAGTACTCACATGGTACTGGTCTTTGAACTCATTCACAAGTTTGAGCTTAATGAAAACTAAATATTTAGGGACAACACAGGAAGAAATTCTGGATACTTAAGGGCATGGAGGAGGAGACACTGAAGAGCAGTCCAGTTAGGAGCAAAATTATTAAAAGTTATAGCTGACAATCCTAATGAAGATGTCAGCTGGTTCTGAAAACTTAAGTAAAGCAAGTAAAAAAAAGATTCATTTTATATTACGTATCAAGCAAAACTGGTAACTTATAAATTTACAGCAAAAAATAAAAGACCATAAAATCAACAACTGAAGTTCACTTGTACATGCAATTATCCATTCTCTTATCAGATGCCTACCTGATTTCCAACTGCACTTTTGTTAACCTGACTGCTTCGTTGTTGGGCACTAAGAAAAGCAAGGAGAAAAGTTACACTGAGGAAATTTAAATGCTAGATGAGTCCTTGAGCAACAATCTTTGGAAACAATAAAATATCAAAATTTATGAGCCCAGAATCCGAGGCTAAAAAGAAACACAATTCAGTCTCAAATTCACAAGCAAACTCAGTTCATGTAAACTTCTGTTAACAGAAAACAGATCAGCACAAACAGATTCTTATTAATCACTTCCTCTGTAATGTACATTGTACTACCATAGTAAATAAGCCTTTGTGTTGACTTGCATGTCTGACGAGGTTACTAAAGACATAAAAAGTGATGGCTCATCTGTGCAGAAGTGAAATCTTAGGCAATATAAATATTAAAAAGGGGCAAGAAAAAATTAGTCACTTTAGTTCTTTAGAGCATTGCAGCAAAATCCTCTCCCACCCCATAGGTTCTCTAAAGGTCTAGCCTAGCAGCTCATTTTGAATATTATTCTAATTTGTATATGTACTTTGAGGATGTAAATATAAAACGAGGGATGAAACCATCACAAAAGGTGGTTATAAAGCTGGAATCTTACAGCAATGCAGCATATTTTAAACTAAGTGTTTTGTTCAGTTTCTGAATTTTGCTAATCCCATTACTGAAATGAAACGCTCCTCTCACATAAAAATGCACAAGTCATGATAGCTACAAAGTTTAATTCTACAGGCATTTATACTACATGATACAGGGGTAGCAAGATCACACAGTACACACATTACTGGAAAAGGGGGAGGAGGGAAGAGTCCAAACTTGTTTTGGCTACTAGATTATTAGTATTACTACTAGCCATTTGGTGAGAGCAAGTTTTGTTTGGAGGCTTCAGGATTAAATTAATTTGTCCTATTTCAAAAAACATTAGCATATATTGCAGATCTGCCACAACCACTGCTTTCAAAGTAGGAAGGAGAATAGACATGAGTAAGTTAATTCCAGGCAATATCTGTTTTGATCCCAGATAAGTGGCCTGATTCTTCAGCTGGTTGGTGCAGAATTGCTATTCCACAGATTGGCTGAAGAGTTGAGCCTAGGCTTGCCAACTTTGTAATATTTAAAAACCAGACACTCCAGCAGGAGTACCGGAACCTCCCCTGTCCCGCCCCTTCCCCCCAGGCCTCACCCCTCACCCGCCCCTACCCCACAGGCCGCTCCTGCCCTGCTCCTTTCTCCTGAGTCCAATGCAGGTAGGGGGTGGTCCTGGCTGAGTAGGGGCTGGCATGGGTGATGACTCGTGACCTCCCCCGCCTGCAGTGAACAGACGTTGGGTGTCCGGTCAGTAGATCTGACTGTACACCATCAGGTCCCCTTTTCGACCGGACTGTCTGGTAAAAAAAACAGGCAACTGGCCACTGTAGTTGACACCCTATGCACTGATCCTGCAAACACTTTACTCAAGTTAACAGTCCACTTGTTTTAGTGGGCCTACAAACGAGTAACATTACTCACATGCATGTCTGCAGAACTGGACCACTAGTCAATAACCCAGATATCTGGGGACATGCTGAGGTTTGATTAGTCATAGTGCCTCTTTTATTGTATTCATCAAGCATAAATTATGGTTAATATTCTATCCACACAAAATATGAAGTTAACTCCTCACAGACAAATAGGTTCTGAGTTACTGTCTCAGTAGCACCCATATAAATTTGCATTAGGAAATATTATTCCATCTTCACTTTTACATGAAACTTTCCTATCTGCTTGTAAAAGATAATTAAATAGGAAACCAACATCACATTAAAAAAGAAGAGCCACTGTAGAGACAGTTATGAAATTAAAAGAATTAAAGTTATCCTAAGTTTGGTTAAGAAAATAATGTCTGATTTATAGTTTGCGCTAGTAAGGAAAAGGCCCCAATCAGCAAGTAAAAGAAGGCCATGAGACTAATAAGTGGTATTACCAATTACTTGCAGTGTGGGCAGGATGTATGGTTCAAAAAGTAAACAAAATAAAGAACTGCAGTAACACGACCAAAAAAATGGTCTTAAAAGAAACAAGCACAAACCTTCCCACTGTTCTGTTAGTCAGCAAGGAGGAGAAGTGATAGGAGGCCTCAGGAAGAAAGGAGATTGGAAATCTTATCTGGATTAGACTAGAAATAAGGGTGAATTGTCTCAGATGGGTTTTTAGTTGAAGTCAGTCATTGGCAATAACAACACCGCTGTTTGCAAACTCTTAAAGGGTTCATTACTAAAACCTGCCTGACCATGTTGGAGCTGACCAATATGGGTCTCAAGCACCACTGGGTTTTACCCGTTTGGAAGTATCTTGATCAAATGCTTATAAATGTTCGGGTGTAGTGACTGCTTATTTTTAGGCTAAGCATGTTTAGAGCAATGATATAAAATACTATTTGGCCTTTGGATTTAGAGGAATTTATGGTTAAATTAGTGCCTGGTGGTTTCCCATATTAATGTGAAATATTAATAGTTCCAACTGTCACTCTTTCTTAAGCGCAATGATTGGCTTTTTGTTTACCTAGATTAAAAAAATATTGTTCACTGAAGAAATCAGTGTTTAGCTGTGTTTGGAGAGATTAGATAGATATGGGTTAGAGCTGAGCAAATCAGAATTTCTATCCTGCAGGAAATTCCCATATTTCACCATTTGTTTTCCTCCCAAATCAGGACTTTAAGTCAAAATATCAAAATTGTTCTCAAAGTTTCCAAAAGATTTTGGTTATGAAATGCTTCATTTTGACATTAACTGAAAAGAAGTGTTTTGACATTCCCAATCCAAAATGTTTCATTTGAAGTTAATTTGACATTAACCTACATCTGCTTAAGGTATAATGGTGCCCCACTACTTTCTTATCTAAGGCTGCACTCGTGTGTCCACTACTGATTGGCATGGGCTGTCTGCAATTCACTTTTTCATTCCTGCCACACAAGTTGCCACCAGACATGTTTTGTGGAACACTGCCCAATCCTGTGGGCTTCCAAATATAAGAGGAAAGATTCTGCTACTTTTTGTGATAAACATTACCTAAAGGTCTTCAGAGCATTCAGGACTACCCTCATCTACAGAACATTCACGTGCAACTGCTATTCCTGAAGACCAAGGATGTTGGAAGAGGTGGCTCTTCGTATCAGCTCCCCATTCCAGGAACAAATATACATGCTCACTTGGTTTTGCAATGGAGAAAATTTGAAATCAAGACTTCATTGACATATAACCATTGTAGCTATCAGGCCAGTCTTTTGCTGCATGGCTCTTGCTGATCTGGCTGGCTCTGAAAATCCTTTCCTTTATGTCCTGGACCGTATTCCAGAGCAAGAAGGCTTTGAGTTGTGCTGCGTACAAGTAAGGCCCTTGTACACTCCAACTGGTTTCTGGGAACAAGCTGGGACATTGACTAGTTTATCTTAAGCCCTAGTGGTACCAGCATACCAATAGAGAGGCACCGCTTCTTATATCCCTTCCAAATTGCTATCCAAATATCCAGTAAGAAAAAACACGCAGTCCTATCAGTGTAAATACATAGGCACTACCACCAACTATAGCTCATAGCAATCCCTTTCCTCTAGAAGAGGTACAATTGTTCTCCAAAACCCAATTTTGAATTTTCCCTTAACCAGTTACCAATGGAAGTCTTTAACATTTAGGACAGGCTCAAATCCTCCCTTTCTTTTGACTAATAGCACAGGCTCAATGGCATCCTTTTGTCAGAAGGGATTAGATTTACTGCAGCTTCTCTTCGGGATGCTGAATTACAGCACATTCTGGAAGGGAGAAATTTGTAATTCTGAGGCGTATGTGTCTAAGAACGGTCTTGCATAATAAATGGACCCTAATAGCAAGGGAGTATAAGACAGGCTGGCTAGTCACACCAGAATAGTCAGGCCAGCAAGTTAAAGAAGTATGGGCTGGATGAATGGACTGTAAGGTGGATAGAAAACTGGCTAGATGGTCGGGCTCAACGGGTAGTGATCAATGGCTCCATGTCTAGTTGGCAGCCGGTATCAAGTGGAGTGCCCCAAGGGTCGGTGCTGGGGCCGGTTTTGTTCAATATCTTAATTAACGATCTGGAGGATGGTGTGGACTGCACCCTTAGCAAGTCTGCAGATGACACTAATCTGGGAGGAGTGGTTGATATGCTGGAGGGTAGGGATAGGATACAGAGGGATCTAGACAAATTAGAGGATTGGGCCAAAAGAAATATGATGAGGTTCAAGAAGGACAAGTGCAGAGTCCTGCACTTAGGACGGAAGAATCCCATGCACTGCTACAGACTAGGGACTGAATGGCTGGGCAGCAGTTCTGCAGAAAAGGACCTAGGGGTTACAGTGGACGAAAAGCTGAATATGAGTCAACAGTGTGCCCTTGTTGCCAAGAAGGCTAATGGCATTTTGGGCTGTATAAGTAGGTGCATTTCCAGCAGATCAAGGGACGTGATCATTCCCCTCTATTTGGCACTGGTGAGGCCTTATTTGGAGTACTGTGTCCAGTTTTGGGCCCCACATTACAAGAAGGATGTGGATAAATTGGAAAGAGTCCAGCGGAGGGCAACAAAAATGATTAGGGGGCTGGAGCACATGACTTATGAGGAGAGGCTGAGGGAACTGGGATTGTTTAGCCTGCAGAAGAGAAGAATGAGGGGGGATTTGATAGCTGCTTTCAACTACCTGAAAGGGGGTTCCAAAGAGGGGGATCTAGACTGTTCTCAATGGTAGAAGATGACAGAACAAGGAATAATGGTCTCAAGTTGCAGAGGGGGAGGTTTAGGTTGGATATTAGGAAAAACTTTTTCACTAGTAGGGTGGTGAAGCACTGGAATGGGTTACCTAGGGAGGTGGTGGAATCTCCTTCCTTAGAAGTTTTTAAGGTCAGGCTTGACAAAGCTCTGGCTGGGATGATCTAGTTGGGGTTGGTCCTGCTTTGAGCAGGGGGTTGGACTAGATGACCTCCTGAGGTCCCTTCCAACCCTGAGATTCTATGATTCTATGAATTCAGAAACCTAGAGTTTTCTTCCAGAAGGAAGGCAGAGTGAACTGACTTTGCATGCACTGGGCACCGCAGAATCCAGAGCATATGTATGTGCTGGTTTCTTGGCAGGTGCTTTCCCTAGAAGATAAAAGAAGGAGGCGGAGCTTTCATAAGACTATCATCCATTTTCCCCCCATCTTCAAAGTTTCATGGTCCTGAAACTTCTGGTGAAAGCGTCACACAAAGGCCCAGTAAATGCAACAATGTGTCCGCAAGCATCAGTGGCACAGAAAGCTGTCCCCATTGTTGTATCACCAACCGATAGCCACACCCTGGCTTTTTCCACTCCCTCACAAGTCAGTTTCTTACAAACTCTTTGCTCCACACCCTTGGAGGCGGGGGGTACACGGTGCAAACCTTCTTCCACAGCTTGAACTAGTGTTCCCATATAGAACATGTACTGTTGCTCCCAATGTGAGCTGGCAATATCACAGATTGAAAAAAATCTGGGTCCAAGGGCATCCTGGTCTCTGGAGTCATGCTATGGCACCATCATGATGGCGGCTGCCTCCACTACCATAATCTTTTGGAGAGGGAGGGAGAAATAAACTGAGGATATCCCTCCATTTTCCAATAACCATCTTGGAGACATCCAGGATGGTATGAAGCTGCTGCCAAACCTCACCAACTAGTCGAGTCTAGGATGGAAGAGGGGCACTTGCTACATCATCTGGGAGTAGGCCAGACACCTCAAAATCACAGCCTTGGGGTTTTCCTGGATTGTCTGCACATCAAAAGAAGAAATCTTACTCTTTTCAATTAAATGGGGAAAAGGGTCAGCCCATACTGGAGAGAATTATCTTTCTCCTCTTCCCTTGGAGATAAGTTCTTGGCTTCTGCTACCTATTATCCTCTGTATCCAAACAGCAGTCCGGCTCATTTTCAGCAGTGTCACTGTCATCCTAAGCAGTGCAGTGAGTACTAAATCAATGCTGCTAAAATCTGTATTGGCAACTGTTACCAGTTGTACCATTGGCAATGCTACCAGTAACGGCTGCACCAAAGACATCTGTGCATCAAAAGCTGTCTCCAGAGACACACAGTTCCAGGTCAAGAGCTAGGCTGGGCTGGACTTGAGACCTTTCGAGGTTCCTTCCAGCCCTACATTTCTATGATTCTATAAGAGGTGACAGACGCAGTTCCAGGTCAAGAGATGCATTTTCAGTGAGCCCTGAAGTCAGGCTAGGACAAAGCAAGAGAATCCAGTCTAGTAGGGGGCACAGTCAGGTATTAAGTGTCTGAGGGTGAGCCTCTATGTGATGGGGTGTCCACGCCACACTAGGCCTGAGTAGGAAAAAAGGGCCAATTAACCCCATGGCAGGCTGCCCCTGGAGGAGAGTCAGGGCCGGCTGAGCTGAAGAGATGAAGGAGATGAAGCCCAGCAGGGCAGGGGCAGGCTGAGCTGTATAAAATCAGGAAGCAGAGAGCAAGAGGGGGCAGCAGGAAAGAACTGGGCACCATTTCCTAGAGATGATGGCAGTTGGCAAAGGACGAGGAGGAATCCCAGGAGAAGTATGCCTGGGGATCCTGCCTGAGAATAAAGACACTGGCAAGAACCTGAGGAGGGGTGAAATCGTCACACGGAGCAGAGGAAGCTCGAGTGGTAACCCAAAGGGGCAGGGGCAGAAGACAGAAGAGAGGTAGGAAAGAGCCCAGGGAAAGAGCAAGAGTCAGAGTTTGCTCAGACTGCGGTTGCTGGGTTTAGGGTCTCTGGGCTGGAACCTGGAGCAGTGGGTGGGCCTGGGTTCCACTGCCAGCCACTGAGGAAGTAGCATAGTTGGGGCCGTGGATTGGAAGACTGTCTGAGATGGTTCGTTCAGTGGGACTTTGATACCGCAGAAGAAGAACTATAGTGACCTGGCCAGAAGGCCAAACCACAAAGAGGGAGCATCCTGAGTCACGAAGAGGAAGTAACCGGAGTCCAGAGAGAGAGAGAGAGAGAGACAGACACACACACACACACACCACAGGGTGAGCAACTGAAGGCATCAACGGAGCATCAGACTGGTCGAGAGCTAATCCCCAGATGAACCACCAGGAGGTACCCAGCAGTGAAGAGTGAACTGCATTCCACACTATTTGAATGTCTCAAGGTTGGCAGTAGGCATCTCCACCATTCTAAATGTTTCAGGCTATTTTTTCCTTAAATCAGTAAGAAGGGGAAATTAACAATAGATCTGTATAATAAAGTCTTTGTATACATACTTTGCAAAGCCAATGAAGTCTTCATGGTTGGTATTGATGTAAGATACCTGAATGTCAATTAGCAGCAGAACCTACCAGGAAGAAAAAAAGGAAAAAGAAAATTTGAGTTTGCTGCATTGTTGAATATTGTCTTTTATAATCATTCAGGCCAAAAGCAGTACTACCTACTAAATCCCATATCTGTTTCTTTGCTTATTTAGCAAACTAGGCTATAATGGAACTATCAGTCAACTACCTCCCTCAGCTTTCTTACAGTTACCTCATTATCAGTTTCTGTAAAATTTAATTAAAATTAACTATATCTAGCCAAAGGGGAGTTTAATACATAGCACAGATTCTAGCACTATATTTTTCAGGATAGGCAATATTTGGTCTCTTATTGGTACTATTACTACACCAGGCTAGTCAGGAACCTCTATGAAGAATTAGGCTCTATGGTGTTAGGCACTGTACAAACATGTAACAAGTCTGCCCAGTGAACTTACAGTTGAGGTGTTGGACAGGATAAAACAGGTGGACGAAACAGACAACAGGGGTGGGCTGGTGAATGAAGTAACAAAATGAACAGTTTAGCAAAACAGAGGTTTCAGCTTGCTGCTTGAGTAACCTTGATCTGTTGATTTCTTGGTGTCTCAAATAGATAATTGGACTGAAACGTCATGATCTAATTAACCTGGATCTTAAAATACACAAAGAAAAGACCCTCCTCCTGCAGCCTCCCTAAAGTGTGTACCAGGACAGTGCAGAGGGACCATGACCCCGCTTTCCTGCTGCCATCTTTTCAGATGCTTGCTTCCCAGCAGGGATCAGGAGTGAACCATCCCTGTGCTCTGAGAAATGTAGGGACTGCTACAATAGAAGGCCCTTGCTCAACCATGCAAAGAAGGGAAAGGTTTTTTGCATGACTCTCCTCCCCTAGCAAAAGCCTCACGAGCTGAGGGCACGGGACAGCCACAGGTGTTTAACTGCAGTGTAGACATCCCCAAAGTGTGTAAAACTGCATAATTATCAAAACCTCTCCAAGTCTATGCCTCGGGGCAACAACTTATTATTGCCAGAACACGGTGGGTAAGAATACTTTGATGCATAGGCCACAACTATTTTCAAAAAAGAATAAAAACTAGTAAGTGTTTTATTTTGATAAAATAATGTAATGTGACTTTCCTACTACGATACCAGTCTCTCTGGATCCAACAAAAAACACTATGGAAAAAAAGAGTTATTTCTGAGTAAAGCCTTAACTACTGAATGCCTTATTGTGCCTGGGCATTGCATCAAACAGTCCTCTTCACCAAGTCCTATACCACTAGACGACACAATTTTGCGCCTTTTCTTGTGTAATTGGTTTTTCTCATCAAGTCCAATATTATTTTTAAACCCCTTTCATTTCACCAAAAATGAGTACAATTGCCGCTTCAGAGCTCCCAGAACACTGTACCCCACAAAGATATTTTATTTTTATTCCTCAAAGGGGAGATTTTCTAAAGGCAGAGGGGAGCCCAACTTTCACTGAAAGTCAATGGGAGCTGAGTAGCTCTGGCTTGGGCCTTCTGAAGTCTCCCCACTAGCCTGACCGATTTTAATACAGTAAGTGTTAACAGCATAAGTAAATGATAGGTACATGTATCACAGTCACCTATTTTAACACTGTCTGTTCCTGGACTCTCAGATTTGCATACAACTTGAACAAAAAGAAGTTAGAAGCTCTCTAAATTCACATATATAGGAAGCTGATATTTTGTGCTCATCTCTGGGCATGTAAGAGGAAGGAAACAAGGAAAGAAAAATGGGAACAGTTATTCCAAGTTACCTGTATCCTTTTCTTCCAAAGTTTGGAAAACTTGTTTGTTCTGATTAAAAGCTCCCCCCAGACACAAGATCAATAACTTGTGTGATTAAGACTTGGAGTAAACATCTATAATATTGACTGAGAGGAAGGAAACAGGATACCATGCAGTGCTCTCAAGCTCCATAGGGCCTGAGGCTCCTCAAGGCTCCATGAGAAGCCAGAGGGCTGTTACAAATTAAGTCAGCTGCCAGTAGCCCCAAAGGGCTATTATGGTTGCAAGGGATTGTCCCTTTTCCTTGGCCCTGCCCCATCCACTGTCTGCAAGTGGGATTAGAAGAGGAGCTGTTACTCCAATTCTACACCACCAGCAGGTCATCTACATTTTCTGCTCCCATCTGCGACTGGCAGACTGAGGCCTGGTCTACACTATGAGTTTATGTCGAATTTAGCAGCGTTAAATTGAATTAACCCTGCACCCATCCACACAACGATGCCATTTTTTTCGACAAAGAGCTCTTAAAATCGATTTCTGTACTCCTCCCCAATGAGGGGATTAGCGCTAAAATCGATATCACCATGTCGAATAAGGGTTAGTGTGGATGCAATTCGACGGTATTGGCCTCCGGGAGCTATCCCACAGTGCACCATTGTGACCACTCTGGACAGTACTCTGAGCTCAGATGCACTGGCCAGGTGTACAGGAAAAGCCCCGGGGAACTTTTGAATTTCATTTCCTGTTTGGTGAGCGTGGTGAGCTCATCAGCGCAGGTGACCATGCAGAGCTCATGAGCACAGGTAACCATGCAGTCCCAGAATCGAAAAAGAGCTCTAGCATGGACCGAACGGGAGCTACTGGATCTGATCGCTGTATGGGGAGACGAATCCGTGCTATCAGAACTACGTTCCAAAAGACAAAATGCCAAAATATTTGAAAAAATCTCCAAAGCCATGATGGCCAGCGGCTACAGCAGGGACGCAACACAGTGCCATGTGAAAATTAAGGAGCTCAGACAAGCGTACCAGAAAACCAATGAGTCAAACAGACGCTCCGGGTCAGAGCCCCAGACATGCCGCTTCTACGCTGAGCTGCATGCAATTCTAGGGGTGGCCGCCACCACTACCCCACCCCTGTCCGTGGACTCCGAGGATGGGGTACTCTGAGTCGCCATGCCTGAGGATTTGGCGGATGGGGAAAGATGAGGAGGAGGAGGTTGAGGAGAGCACACAGCACACCGTTCTCCACAACAGCCAGGATCTTTTTATCACCCTAACTGAAATAGCCTCCCAACCCTCCCAAGGCAGTATCCCAGACCGTGAAGCCGGAGAAGGCACCTCTGGTGAGTGTACATTTGTAAATATAATACATAGTTTAAAAGCAAGCATTTTTAATGATTAATTTGCCCTGAGGATTTGGGATGCATTCATGGCCAGTACAGCTACTGGAAAAGTCTGTTAACGTGTCTCGGGATGGAGCAGAAATCCTCCAGGGACATCTCCATAAAGCTCTCCTGGAGGTACTCTAAAAGCCTTTGCAGAAGGTTTCTGGGGAGAGCAGCCTTATTCCGTCCTCCATGGTAGGACACTTTACCACACCATGCCAGTAGCAAGTAATCTGGTATCATTGCATGACAAAGCCTGGCAGCATATGGTCCCGGTGTTTGCTGGCATTCAAACAACATCCGTTCTTTCTCTGTCTGTGTTATCCTCATCAGAGTGATATCATTCATGGTAACCTGGTTGAAATACGGGAATTTAATTAAGGGGACATTCAGAGGTGGCTGTTCCTACTGGGCTGTTTCCCTGTGCCTGAAAAGAAATCCTCCCCACAGTTAGCCAAGTGGTGGGGGGGGGGAGATTGGCGCTGAGCAGTTTGTGTTTGGCTAGCAGGCATCTTCCTTGATACCAGCCACACAGTGGGGGGAGGGGTAAAGCAATCATTCCAGAGAATTGGATGGGGGGCAGTTTAGTTTTGTTTCTGCTGCTGCACGTTAACCCGAGAACCACAGCACTAAATGGCCAACTCAACGGGCTTTGCTTGGTATGGGAAAGGAGGGCGCTGCTGTTATGAAGGTTGCAGAAGCCAAAAGACTATGGCTTACCATGGCCGCCTGCAAGCCAAATTCTGTTGCCCGGCCCTGCATGTGTGATCTCTAACACCAAAGCCGCAGTCACTCAATATAAGTTGCAAAATGCGACCTTGTACCGAAAGCACATGTACTATGGAATGTGAATGGTGTTGTTCACCATGAAAAAGAGTATAAATATTCTCTGAGCTCATGCAGTCCTCCCGCACTGAAAGAGCTCAGCAGAATGTGTGGAGGGACACAATAGCACAGTACAGGAAAGCGGCCAATGAACGTGAGGACAGGAGGGACGAACGTGAGGACAGAAGGGACGATCGAGATGAGAGGTGGTGGCAGGAAGATCAGAGGAGGCAGGAGGCAATGCTGGGGCTACTGCGGGATCAAACGGACATGCTCTGGTGTCTGGTGGAGGTTCAGGAACGGCAGCAGGATCACAGACCGCCGCTGCAGCCCATGTGAAACCACCCTCCCTCCTCCCCAAGTTCCATAGCCTCCTCACCCAGACTCCCAAAAACGCTGGGGGGGCGGAGGGGGGAGGCTCCGGGCACCCAACCACTCCACCCCAGTGGACTGCAAGCAACAGAAGGCTGGCATTCAACAAGTTTTGAAGTGGCCTTTTCCTTCCCTCCTCCACTCCTCCCACACCCCACCCAGGCTACCTTGTGAGTTTTCTCCCTATTTTAATAATCAATTGATAAAGAATACATGTTTTTTAAATGATAGTGACTTTATTTCCTTTGCAAGCAAGCTGTGCTCGAAGCAGGGAGGGCGGGTGGCTTACAGGGAATTAGAGTCAACCAAGGGGGCAGGTTTTCATCAAGCAGAAACTAACAGAACTGTCACACGGTACCCTGGTCAGTCATGAAACTGGTTTTCAAAGCTTCTCTCATGTGCAGCGTGTCCTGCTGTGCTCTTCGAATTGCCCTGGTGTCTGGCTGCGTGTAATCAGCAGCCAGGCGATTTGCCTCAACCTGCTACCCCATCAAAAACGTCTCCCCCTTACTCTCACAGAGATTGTGGAGCACATAGCAAGCAGCAATAACAATAGGAATATTGGTTTCGCTGAGGTCAGAACGAGTCAGTAAACTGCGCCAGCGACCCTTTAAACGTCCAAATGCACACTCTACCACCATTCTGCACTTGCTCAGTCTATGGTTGAACAGCTCCTTACTACTGTCCAGGGTGCCTGTGTATGGCTTCATGAACCACGGCATTAAGGGGAAGGCTGGGTCCCCAAGGATAACTATAGGCATTTCAACATCCCCAACAGTTATTTTCTGGTCTGGGAAGTAAATACCTTCCTGCAGCAGTTTAAACAGACCAGAGTTCCTGAAGACGCGAGCGTCATGAACCTTTCCCGGCTATCCCACGTTGATGCTGGTGAAACGTCCCTTGTGATCCACCAGTGCTTGCAGCACCATTAAAAAGTATCCCTTGCGGTTTATGTACTGGCTGCTCTGGTGGTCCGGTCCCAAGATAGGGATATGCATTCCGTCTATAGCCCCACCACAGTTAGGGAATCCCATTGCAGCAAAGCCATCTACTATGACCTGCACATTTCCCAGAGTCACTACCTTTGATAGCAGCAGCTCAATGATTGCGTTGGCTACTTACATCACAGCAACCCCCACAGTAGATTTGCCCACTCCAAATTGATTACCGACTGACCAGTAGCTGTCAGGCGTTGCAAGTTTCCAGAGGGCTATCACCACTTGCTTCTGAACTGTGAGGGCTGCTCTCATCTTGGTAGTTTTGTGCTTCAGGGCAGGGGACAGCGAGTCACAAAGTTCCATGAAAGTGCCCTAACGCATGTGAAAGTTTCGCAGCCACTGGGAATCATCCCAGACCTGCAACACTATGCGGTCTCACCAGTCTGTGCTTGTTTCCCGGGCCCAGAATCAGTGTTCTATGGCATAAGCCTGCCCCACTGCTAACAGGATGTCCAAACTGCCGGGGCCCGTGCTTTGAGAGAAGTCTGTGTCCATGTCCTCATCACTGGTCACCGCGCTGCCGTCACCTCCACGCCTGGTTTTTCAGGTTCTGGTCCTGCATAAACTGCACGATAATGTGCGAGGTGTTTACAATGGACATAACTGCTGCGGTGAGCTGAACGGGCTCCATGCTTGCCGTGCTATGGCGTCTGCTCGGGCAATCCAGGGAAAAGGGCGCGAAATGATTGTCTGCCGTTGCTTTCACGGAGGGAGGGAGGGTTGATTGACGACATTTACCCATAACCACCCGCGACAGATTTTTGGCCCCATCAGGCATTGGGAGCTCAACCCAGAATTCCAATGGGTAGCGGGGACTGCGGGAACTGTGGGATAGCTACCCACAGTGCACCGCTCGGAATTTCGACGCTTGCCACGGTACTGTGGACGCACACCGCCGAATTAATGTACTTAGCGGGGACACACGTACTCGACTTTATACAATCTGTTCCCAAAAATCAACTTCTGTAAAGTCAGAGTATTTTCGTAGTGTAGTCATGGCCTAAATTAGGAGCCTTTGGAACAGCGCTGGTCTCCTTCCCTCTCTTCTCTAGAACCTCTCTCCATTCCCCACCTCTCCAAACATCTAATACGTCAATGTCTGTGACACTTTCAACACAAGCAATTTACCATGGTTAAAGCTTTTCAAAAATGGTGCAAGTCCTTCATCACTCTCAATTCCCGACCCACCAGATTTCATGTTTATTCCCACCTGTTCCTTGGTCTTCTCCTCTCTGTCTCGAATGTGGCCAGCAACAATCCTTTCCGTTTCCTCGCATAGCCTTGGATAGGTCGCCAGCTGTAAGGCAAAATGGGGAGGAATTTAAACTTGTCGAGTGATGTTAAAAGGGTACAAATGGAAAATCTGCACTAGTCTCTGGATAGAAGTAAGTTTTGTAAACACTAGTACTAAAGTTAACAAGACCCTGTGAAGCATACTTACCAGAAAGGATAGTTTAATACAATATGCACAGATCCAAGCTCTGGGAACTTACATATTTGCTTCACGGAATGCTCAAGAAAGTAGTGGCCATTTTGAGTGCATGCGCCTTTGCAGAACTGAATGTTTGGAATGAGAGCATACATGGAACTGCAGCTTGAAACCATCAACTCCTGTTCACTTAATCCAAAGCTATGTCAAAGCTCTCCCAAAATATAAGAAAGGAGGATGGAGAGAGTAGGTCTATACATCTACTTCAAGAACGACATACTGCTAAGTGTGGAGGTTGGACTAGATGACTCCCTGAGGTCTCTTCCAACCCTAATCTTCTATGATTCTAAGGAACTTTCCTTTCTCTGAGTATTGGCTGTATAGTGGTTCCCCACTCTTTGAAGATTAATTAGCCATAGCAAACTTCTCCAGAGGAGGGCTGAGGCAAACTATGCTGCAGAAAGAGTGCTGGGCTGCTCTCCCAAACCCAGTATCTGATCGGTCTGAAAATTCCAAATAAATGCATGACTTGAGTTCCAGCAAGCATCTTTAAGCCTCTGAAATAGAGGAATTTCTCTGGCATGTTACAGAAACTGCTTTAAAACTGGCAGGTCACATACTAAGTCAATCGTGTATTGATATACCAGTAAGGTCTCAATGAGTCTTCATACAAATTTATATCAATTAGTCTTCTCCCAGAGATTGCCTATCTCCATACAGTATGAATTCAGAGGCTTGCATGGGTTTAAATACTATCGAAAAAGCAGCTCAGGGCCATTTTCACATCTAATTTGTTCAAGTCCAGCCTCTCTTGGCAAGCTGTGAGGTTTACAGAAGCATACTGGGCATACAAATAGACTGATTTAGGTGATTTAGTCAGCGATTTGGGTGGCAGACACATGATCCCCTTTGGCATCAGGGCTTGGATCTCAATGACTCTTGTGGCTAATGTTATAAGCATAAGTAATACAATTTTCAGAGATAGGTAGATAATTGGGAACATTCTCTCAAAGACTGAAATAACAATTCCATCAATTCTCAGTATTAGATTTCAGTGCCAAGAAGGTGATGACTCATAAGTAGGTTGGAAGACATGAACCAGTCTCTTCAAGGATCTTTTAACAATAGTAAGCATTAAAAAAATGCAAGTATTAAAAGATCAGTGGAGTGGAGGATGGTATGCAGATATGGCTACAAAATAGACTGACTGGACTCCAGGCTAATCCAGAGTATATAAGTGGTAACAAATATTTATCATTTATGTAGGCATTGAAGCTTTTATAGTGAGAGCACAGCTGAGATGGTGAAGTCATCTGACCCATACGTCTGAGAGTACATTACCGAAGGCTGTCTTCTATGGAGAATTAGAGATTGGAACTCGTTTGGAGGCAAACCAGGGAAGCATCACAATGACCCTCTGAAATCCAACCTCCAATCTTGCAATGAGCACCTCAAATACCTGAGAGCTCTTAACCCACAACAGGACCCAATGGCAGCAGCTCTCCCCACTTGGACTGGAAGACTTCAAGAGCTCGTGGACTGCTGCAACCAAGGAGAGATGTACAAGATGTAAAGCTAAAAGCAGTGCACATTCATCTTCAAGTGTTTTCACCTGTGGCACTTGTGGACAAGACTATAGGTCAAAAATTGATCATTGATCTCATCTCAAGGCCCACAATAAATGACTGTTACTCATCCATCAAACTCGATAGGAGACTCCATCATCATCAGTTTGATTACATGTGTCTATCTGTTCCAAATGGGCCAAAATGAAGGGAACAAAAGAACAGTAATCTTGCTGGAAGTTCCTAGTGAAAATCTTTGCTTTTTTCCGGTTAGGTCATTATCAAAGATATCTATGATTTCCAGAATGATGTATTAAAGAATGATTGTTCTTGCAAACAATCAGCCAAAACAATTAGCCACAATTTCTAGGCCAGCAAAGATTTCGGATGGTGGTGAAGAGCCTGACCCTGATTCTCTGACAAGAGATATGAAAAAGCTGATAAAACACTCTTGCATTTCTGCAGTCAGGTTCTTGTGTGCTGTTATGCCATCTTTTCATTAAAAGAAACGTAAGTATGAGCACACATTTCCTTCACTGTCTGATCCACGAATGGGTGAATGATTACATTCATGGATTTCAGAAGGGGTCACCAGTTACTGTTTTAGTGCTATGGACACCAGAAGTTGCATTTGCATATTGACTTGGCTAACCCTAATCTAAAAGAGGAGCTGGCTCTTTGAGTGAGGGGGAGACCCTAAAAGACTTCCTCTAACAAAAGCTATGTTAGGCAGATCTCTCACTCTGTGCAGGCTTAAGCAGTAAAGGCCACACAAATTGAAAATCCTTTGGAGAGTATCCTTCACTTAGAAACAGAAGAAAGTAAATCTGTTGAGCTAAAAAAATTTCTTAAAAAGCAGCACATCCATTTAAGTCCCCACTGCTTCAAGTCCATTGGAACTAAACTGAATGAAACAGATTACAAGACCCAAGGAACCAGATGGCACTTGCCAAAACCACACCACCAGTGCAGACCCTAACATTGACTAGACCAGGGGTGGCCAACCTGTGCCTCTGGAGCCACATGAGGCTCTTCAGAAGTTAATATGCGGCTCCTTGTTTAGGCACTGACTCCGGGGCTGGAGCTACAGGTGCCAACTTTCAAATGTGCCGGAGGGTGCTCACTGCTCAACCCCTGGCTCTGCCACAGGCCCTGCCACCACTCCACCCCTTCCCACCCCCTCCTCTGAGCTGCAGTACCCTCGCTTCTCCCCCCTCCCCCACAGAGCCTCCCGTACGCCACAAAACAGCTGATCAGGAGGTGCGGGGAGGGAAGGGGAGGTGCTGATCGGCAGGGCTGCCGGTGGGTGGGAGGCGCTGGAAGTGGAGGGGGAGGATCTGATGGGGGGCTGCTGACATATTACTGTGGCTCTTTGGCAATGTACATTGGTAACCTTTGGCTCCTTTGCAGGCTGGCCACCCCTGGACTAGACAACGTCTCCGTCTCCCTCTCCAAAAAGCAGTGTTTTTTTAAAAGCTAAAATAATATAATCATCAAGGCTAACTACTAACGATTAAAAACCTAAATTACTGCAAGAAAGGAAAAGAGGTCCCAGGATTTCCAAGCTCAAGGCTGTAATGATCAGTGAAGAACTGAAAGGAATCAGGGCCATGGTTTTTTTAGACCCAGTCTCCAAACATTAAGATCAACCAAAGCAGGGTCTCTAGAGGGTTCCAACTTGGATGCCAATGGGGCACGCGCTACCCAAGAGTATGGAATCATCTGGGACAAAACTTCTCCCATAGATCCACAGGGACAGATCTGTTTAGAGATAGAGATACTCTCCCAGCAGAATCAATTAGAACTGTGCGCACATGTACAGGAATAACAGTCGTGATTTCTCATACAGATAAGTGATAAGGATTTTGCTCTTCATTTACATATCATAATTCAACAGCAGACTTGAAAAAAGACAAGTTATTTGCATGCAATTCCGATATACTAGTATACAGGCCGAGGTTCCCATTAAGGTATGCATGTGTGTGCTTACCCAAAAGAAACTGAACACACAGGCTACCTCTTGCCAAACTGCTCCTTCCAGCAGGCGGGAAGAGGAGGCTTCAGTTCTCCTCTTTCTCCTGCAGCTGAATAATCTCTCTACTCATGGCTTTAGTATGTACTGCTGTAAATTATTCCAAAGTTTCAGATTCCTAGAAGGCTCCACCATGTGGCAGCTGCTGTGAGTCTCAAGGTGGTACTCATAGAACATGCACTGCAAATCATAGTTTCAAACAAGTTAACCAGTGTTATTGGTTTACTTGAGTGGATGTTTTCCCAAGTGAGACTTCCTCTGAGCCTTGAGAGGAGTGAAAAACTGAAAAATTGCCCTAATGGATTTAACGAAGACTGTGCTTTTCTTCAACTTCAGTTAAAGAAATCTCAATCCCCACCCCGCAAGGGGTGGGATTTTCAGAAGTGCCTAGGTGATTTAGGAGCATATGTCCCAATAATTTTCAATGGGATTTTCACTCTTAAGTCACTTGGACACTTTTGAAAATTCCACCCAAGAACTTTTTCTGAACCTACTGTTGGAATCCTGATGCTCTGAGTTGAGCATGAGTATAACAACAAATCTTATTAATGCATCACAAGCAGCAAAGCTTGTCATTTTCATGCTCCCCAAAATCTTGATTCTGCCTTGTCATCCTATGGGAGGTGAGAGAGAGCACTCAGGCCTTGTTGTATAATCCTTTCAACCTCTAAGGTGCAATAACTGGCAACACTAATGTTCTACATCAATTTTTTGTCTATTCATTCTGACACCATTTTTTTAAAATGGGCTAGAGTGGGAGTAATACTAAGCTGCACTCCTTGGACTAAGATACTTGTGATATCATCTTTCACTTAAGAATGGAGTGAGCATGAGCCCACATCTCCTGTATTTCCTTCCCTGCTGATCAAAGAATGGATATTTGCAGAGTGGTTGTAGCCATGTTGGTCCCAAGATATTAGGAGACAAGGCAGGTGAGTTAATAGCTTTTATTGGACCAATTTCTTATTGGTGAAAGAGACAAGCTTTCAACCTGAAGAGCTCAGTGTAACTTGAAAACTTGTCTTTCACCAAGAAGCTGGTCCAATAAAAGACATTACTTCACCAACATTGTCTCCCCAAACAGAAAGTCCTATTCAACCTAGATGACTGGGCAACCTTATTGTAGGTCACATTCATGGAAAAGAAATGTAAGACGATGTACATTGAAAAGAACACTTTACAGCCCACACACTTGGCTGGATCTAAACCATAACTGCTTAGGAAGAAGATCCAGGCATCATTGAGGATAGACAGCTACTGTGATGTGGTTGGGAGGGGGCCTCCAGTTCCAACAATTCAGCAACCATGGTAGCTCTTACATTTAATGGATAAGGAAAACCCACCGCTTTAAAACATCGAAGAAACAATTCTTCAGGTGACAAGAATAAGAAACTCTACCGTGATAAGGCAGTTCCACATTATCACAAGCTGAATCTATGACCTAAATTATATGGGTCAGGGCTTGTTTGTTTGAACTCAGGGCTTGTTTGTTTGTTTTCAGAAGTACAGTACAAGAATGACTCTGGGAACAAAAGCAAATTCCATTCCCATTCTTCACGGATGATGAGGATGAAGGAGATCACAACCAAATATATTACTTAATCTTAACTGAGATTTACTGCTTCAGACTCAGAGTAGAAATTAACATTTCAGAAGACACCGTCAAGAGTCCATAACAATCTTCACAATATTTCCTAGACTCTACAAGCTGTTTTCCAAATAAAGAGACTGACAGAAGGACTGATCAGAAATGACACTGGACATTAATCATTTTGTCCTCTTCCTGTGCTTATAATAAGGGAAAGACTTACAGTTAGTGCCCTACAGTGCAGAACCTGCTTCTTAGTAGTTTGTTTGGTTCACTGTACTCTATTATTTGATTCCCATGGAGCATTTAAACATTTAATCTCTCTCAGACTAGATGGGTGAATAGCAAGGTACAAGACAGAAGTGTGAAGCCAAAAAGGTATCCTTCATGAATCCAAACACAAAGCCCAGCAACAGGAACAAACTGTGGCAGGCAGATTGAAAATGGCAATCAGGGGAACTAAAAGGCTAGCTAGCCAAAGCCAGAAAAATCAAACAAAAGGAAATGATGCATTTCAGAAGCAGAAGTCTACAAGAATCAGTGGGTCTGCTACACTATTGGAGAATAAAGAAAAATCAAAGTGGAAAGGGACACTGCAGAAAAAGTGAATGGATACAAATTTTCAGAAGCACCCAAGTCCAATTTTCAAAACTGACTTAGTCACTCAAGAGCCTAAGTATCATTAAGAAACAATGGTAATTAATCTACTAAGGTGCCTGAGTTGCTTCTGAAAAATTGGATTTACATGCTTCTGAAAATTTTGCCCATCTACTTCTGTGCATCAGTCTGCAGTATAGAGGATGTTGGGAAATACTTATGTCAGACTTACCTTTTCAGGTAATAAAGATGAAGCGCTGTCAGAGACTGACATGTCAAAAGAGAGCTGCTGGAAGAAAGTGAAATTAAATAACAAGTCCCCAGGATCATACGAAAGGAATACTTTCTTATTTTCTTTTTGCTGACACAGACTAACACGGCTACTACACTGAAACAGGATCATACAGTATACCTAGAGTTCTGAAGGTACATAAGAATGAAGTAGCTAAGCTACTGAGGAAATATAATCTATTAAAAATCAGCTGTTATATTAGAGGACAGAAGGAAATCAACATTGTGTCTCTCTCTTAAAAAGACAACATTGTGAAAGCTACACATCAGAATGACTTACCAGGCAAATTGTTTGAAATCAGAGAGATAACAGCATAAAACATGAACAGACACAGGATATGATAGGGACAAAACAGCATGTTTCTTAAAAAGAAGAACAAGTGACAATAAGAAAGTGGATAAACGAGAGAGAGTTATTTATTTACATGTTTGAAAAAGCCTTTTATAACATCTCTTAGCCTGTTAAGGGACATAACATACCGATGTAAAGAACTGTCATCATTATAAACTGGTTAAGAGACAAAACAAATAGAAGAAATAAACTGTCAGCTTTCATCAAAGAAAGATGCTAATCGTGGGGTATCCGAAGAATCTGGACTAGGACTGGCAGTGTTTAAAATGGGTATCAGTGATCTGTACAAGAAAGTAATCAGTGAAATGACAACATTTGCAAATGACATTATTTATGTTAGTCGGGACCAAAGAAGATCAAGAACTACAGAAAGTCCTAGCCACTTAGATGATTGAGCAAAACTATTGTAGATCACATTCATGGAAAAGAAATGTAAGGTGATGTACATTGGAAGGAACACTTTACAGCCCACACGCTTGGTTAGATCTAAACCATAACTGCTTAGGAAGAAGATAGGAGGATTGCGGATAGCACAATGATGACACCCAATTAATGTGCAATGGAGGTCAAAAAAGAAAACATGAAGTTAGGTTGTATTAAGAAAGGAACAGAGGGTACTGAAAATATAATATTGCCATTAAATAAATTGATGACCTGCCCTTACCTTGAATCTTGTGTTTTGTTCTTACCATCTCAGAAAGGGATCTAGCATAAATAGAAAGGTTCTAGAGAAGGGCATTGAAAATGATTAGGAGCATAGATAGACTTCCTTCTGAGGGGAAGTTTAAAAGAGGGCTCTCTACAAGTCAATATTTTTTTTATAAGGAGCATATAGTTTAATGAGGGGACTAATAAGAGAGGGCATAGCATAACAAAGGTATAGAATATAGTGAATGATATGGAAAATAAACTAGGAGTTCCCATTTACCCTCTTCTCATTGTATAGAAGAGGACATGAAAAAGGCAACACGTTTAAAACTGATAAAAAGGAAACATTTAAACACAATTGTTCTGGCACAGGAGATTGAGGTCAAGAGTTTAGGATTAAGGAGGATTAGACATTTATGAGTTATATTAGATTGGGTAACAAATTATAAGGAATATAAACACAAGAGTATTTCAGAGGCAAAAATCAACCACCAACTCTGTGGGGACTAGGAAGAAACTATGAAGTATATGGTACTGGCAAGCTACTAGATGAGATGGACCATGGTCTGATCCAGTAAAAAAATTCCGATGTTCCCAAGATTAAGACATGAGGACAGATGACTAGCCCACCACTGGGACTCTGACATGCTTTCTATCATTGTTATTAAAAGCATTTTGGCCCTATCTGGGGCCTAAGCCATTTTCAGCCACAGTTAATGGTGGTCATTGGGGATCCATTTTTGACCATAGGTAGTTTTCAAGTGATGAAGGCACTTAGGAGGCTAAGCCATTTTTGAAAATCAGACTTTGACACTTTAAAATGTTATCCCCTATAACCAAGGCATATACAACGGACTTCTGATTTCTATATTGAATTCAGTTCCATACTAAAACCTGAACTTTTTTGTCACAATAGGAAAATAAGGTTTTCTTTAAAAAAAGTATAAATAAGCCCGGGTACACAGCGTATGCAGACCAATCGGCCAGAATACTTATTCATACCAACTAGTTCATTATTTTACTATACTTGTCGGAACCTTTAATTAAGGTTCCATTATTGAGTACACACACTATTCACTATAGGGAAGCCAACTGCACAACAGTTCTTTCCAATGCAATTTGTTTCCTACATTCATTCTGCAATTCTTCAGACTAGTTCATCCTTCCACCCACATGCATAACTCCCAGTGGAGTAAATGTGGACAAATCAAGGGGAGATTGGATCTTCTCATGTTTCTACCTTGTAGCCTCTTGAAAGTTGGTGATGATGAGTTATGGATTTGCATATATGAGAAACAGCACAGGAGGGTATTTCACCACTATTTGGACACTTAAGTACGGTTCTACTCTGAAACATTTCTATGTAAAAATGCACCTTTTTACTCAGCAGAACTGCTCTCTGAATATATTTGGAATCTAATCTGCTTTCTTTAGTGATAAAAGAAAGACTATTACTTTTTCCTGTTGTCAATGCTGCAAAGACAACTTCCGATTCTGGATTTTTCTGGCTTATGCGTCAACAGAAATGTTAATCAAGTTTCATTTGCAGGGCCATCTATATGATCCCATTTTCTCTATATTATGCCTTCAGTAACAGCCATGCAACATCAGCAGTGGCAATATGGTTATACAGGTGAAAATGGGGCCAGCACTTAACTGTTTTTTTCTGAAGAAACAGAAACCATGCTGGCGATGATGCAAGATCTAGAAACAAGCCATTTTGAGCATCAGAACCCAAAATCAGTATTACAGTCCTTTTTATTTGTAAACTGAGTAAACTGGATAAGAAAACAACTAAGACACAAATGTAGAACCATACCATCTCATATGATTGCATCGTTTTTCTGAGTAAAGTCACATGGCAAAGCATCTTGCCCATTAGATTATCGACCATAACACTAGATTGACAAGTGTACTTCAACTATTAATGAACCCATTCAGAAGTTACCTTTTTAGTGCATTTCTTGACAGTGTTGATTAACTCTTGCATCACCAGATCCACGCTTTTTAAGCAAGGCCCTTTCAGCTTCACTATCTGTTTTTTAACTATAGCCTCAAAGGCCATGTCTGGAGTAAACAAACCTGTTCTGTGGACATATAATAAAACATGTAAGATACCGAAGAAAGACTTTAGGGAAAAGAATACAACTTTTCATACTGAATGTAAAGCAGAGTCACAAACATCATTATGATATAAACAAACAATTCTGCAAGTTGCAAGATGAGTGACTAGCTTAAAAAAGTCTAAATACAGCATATGTTTATTAGTAACAAACATGATGCACTCATCTGACAAGCGCTGTTCAGTTATGATAACAGCTCATAGCATATGCTCTGTAGTTTAGTTTGTAAAAGTAATGATGTATTAGTAATATTAGACCTTAATACAGCACGGTTTCTGTTATTAAACCATTACCGAGAAATGGCACGAGACCATTGGGTTTTGACATGTGAATTATGGGGTGTGTAAATTAAGAAAATGGTGAATTAGAGATTCAAATTAATAGCTTAGCATGGAGAGAGAGTGCACAGTCACTATCTCTTAGGGGTCCACCATTCATACAGCTACAGTATGGGCAATTGTTGGCCGCATTTCCATCAGACAGCATTTTCATTTTCAGCTATGAAAATTAAAGTGATTTTATTTTTTCATTCAGACTCCACAATTTAAAAAATAAAGTCCACTTAACCTGCAACTGTAGTTCATCAAGTTGACCGCCAGTATACTGTAAAGCTACTCTTGTGGTATGCACATGTACCCTCAGCAGACAGAGTCAAAACGGTCTAAAAGCAGTGACAACTGGCACTACTGCTCACTCACACAGGACTGACCATTTGGACAGAGTTACATAAAAACCCATAATCCAAGTTCCTTTCATCCCCAACCACATCAAAAGTCCTTCTCCCACCTATTCAAAACCCTATACAAAGACTCTGAAGAAGCAGGGCAGTTGAGTGGTGCGTGTGGACCTATATAGGCTGACATCTCATGGAACTAGTTACAAACAAATAGCCCTTATTTCTCCTTCAAAAACTGCCTGTAGAGAGCCCCGCTTAAGAGATATTAACTAGAAGTCACAGAGGTTTAAGGATATAGGTCTAAAGAAAAGTGAAGATTATAGGACTGCTATCCCAAACTGATCATCCCATCTACTTGACAATCCAAGAATAATGCTTTATAAATGTAAGCACTAAGCTCAAGGTAGCAGCCTGAAGTGTCCACAAAGGAGATATTTTCTTAGATATATTGGGCAAAGGGCTTTGGATCAAAGGGAGTGTGACTTTAGATCCCAAAGTATTGGGACACATAGTAGCTCATAGCAGATCTGCGTACAGGTTCTAATTCAGTGAAACAATCTCTGAGCAGAGCTTGGTTGCCCCTGGATTTAACTCCATATGCTACAAATAATATGGAAGACTAACAAAAGGGTTTGGTGCTACCTAAGCCACAGCCAAGAGCTCTTTAACATCTAGACTAACATTTTCCCAAATTTTCGAAAGCTGAGTCTCGCTTTAGGAAAATGAAATAAATCATGTCCACCTGACAACCTTGCCATGTGTTGTTGAAGCTTAATGTATACATCTTTCATGCGTCTCTCAAGCACAGTTGTCCTTCACACCATGCCAAGCGGGAACACCCAACACTTTGAGAAACACTGACCTAGCTTATATAACCTTACCTCCCCTGTAAGTTATATGGTTCAGAGAAAAGTCCAGGTAAATAAATAAGATTGGAGTGGAACTCAAATTTAGTCAAGATCAGGTAAAGGATGGTATCACATTATCCTTATTTTAAGGGAATTCAGTCATCAGGACTTAGATCTCACCCATTCTCCTTGGTGTTACAGATACTAGCAATGCTGTAAGTACAGGTGATGTAAAGAATATTTTCCAAAGGGCTCCCACAGTGATACCAAATCACATGAGCATCAAATTTAATTTCAAGGAGAGTATTTGTTCTTAAGTGGGTGGAAAAAACATACAACTGTCTTTTCAGAAATTGTTTCACTGTAAAATGTGCAAATGTGGATAATCCTTGGCTGGACAATTATATTTGTCATAATTCTCTTATAAAGTGTCTCTCTGGAATCCTATGTGCTAATACTAATCTGAAAACAGACAAATCATCCCTATATAAGATAACCATCCCATCCCAAACCAAGTATTTCGCCTCCTCCAAACACAAGTCACAGATATTTCCACAAAATGAACCCACACTGAACTCTTCAGTAAATTGATCATTTAGAGACAGTGAACAATGCAAGGCACTGAAGTAGTGGAAGGTGCAGAGTCTTGGTCAGCAGCACAAATTGAAAATCTTTTCCATTTCAAGGCATAGATTTTCCTCAAAGATTTACGACTTTCCAGAAATATTCGCTTAACAGCTTGAGAGGACTCCAGATCAGAATTTCGCAACACACCACATTGCAAGCCATGATATTTAGGAATCTCAGACCTGGATAATGCATTTGACTTTGATACTGTGAAAACAGATGTGGAAGAACTGAAAGGCAGACTAGCTGCTTCAGCGGCGGGGGTAATAGATCCAAATATGAATACTGACATGCCCACAAAGGACAGAACTCTTGCAATCAGTACCATTGCTGAAGCATAAAGGAATAAAGGTATACAGCAGAGTATGGCCCCAAGCTAGAAGAAAGTTGTTCAAGGATTTTGGATCACTATTTCCTACAGAACAAAAACTGAAGGCCCACTGAATTCTCCTTCAAGACACAGAGCTTTTTGAAGGATCCCTGTAGTTTAGAATATCAACATGGCCAAAAACTTGAAAAACCCCTCATGCTGGGGCTGATAAATTCCGAATGAGGCTGTCTGCCAAGACCATGTTCTTGCATGGAAAAAAACCAGAGAGCTAGAGGTGCAACTTGATATGGAATGCACCACTTCCCCAGGCTAGACAGTTTCTTGACACAAAGAACAGGAACGAGCTCCCCCTACTAGTGCATATGATACATGGCTGTGGTGATGTCTGTCAAAATCAGTAAAGATTTGTCACGGATGTAAGGAAACAAAGTTCCCCCTACCATTCATATTGCTCTGGATTCCATGAAATTTGTAATCCTAGGTCTCTATGGATTTTGAAACCCCTTGTACCTAGAGAAAGTGTAAGTGGGCATCCCAACTTACACCTGAAGCATCTATCAAAAGCACAGCTGACCTGGAGCCAAGCAACGGACTGTACTCCAGAAACATTTTATGGACTGTCTACCATGAGAGTTCTGCATGGTTTAGGGTACTGTCATCAGTGTTTATAAGCCATCTTTCAGAGTCCAATAAATTGTCCTCATCCAGTACTCCACCAGTCTCATTCTGAGCCTAAATAAAGAATCATCTATTAGGTTCACAGAAATAAGAACCCCTTACAAGCAATGCAATATCATGTGCTTATGCAGTTTTTAGCAGGTGATGGATGCTAAGTCATAACCTTCACTAGAATGCTCCCAAGGTATGTCCCAAAGGAATTTATACAGTCCTTTGGAGCATCAGCAGGCATCTAGGGTAACAGTTGAGAGAGAAACATAATGAAGGTGAAACTTCATTCAGTAAATAGACATAGGAATGAACTTTGTCTAGTTAGTAAAGCTCTGACAGTATCAGATAACTGGAGTTAGAAACAATAATCCCTATCCAATGCCAGGGAAATGTAGCTATAAGTCTCCCCTAGTTTAAAAAGAATGCAAGTTGTAAATGTGAATTTGTCCAATACAGTTGACCTAGGAATGTACTTTGCCGGCAGAACAAGTTCATTGCGGATGTGTGACACACTTTGATTCTGGCTCTCTGGTGTCTTGACTTAACCCCTGTGCAATGTGGGTGTAAAAAGTTACCAAGTCTGAATGCAATTTATTTGCACTCTGCACAGATATTAGTAAATACAAGTGTAACCCACTGATGAGTTGGTCCTGCTTTGTGCTTTTCCACAGAGGATCTGAGTGTGACAGATATGGCAACTAACTGCCAGATATGGGACCTTATTAAATCAAGGTATAATTGGGCTGCACTGTATTAAACGAACAGTTTATGTGTGATTCTGCTCTACTCCATAGGGAAGCTCTGCCACATTTCCTCCAGGAACCAAAACCAGGTACCACCTCCTGGGAAGGTTCACGTATATTAGTGTAAGCAGAGTCTGGATGAGCTCTCCCCTGACATCTAGTGGTTATTTGTGGAAAAAGACTTCAGAAGCTGATCTCATTTGCATGAACACACTCACCCTGCCTAGGTGCTCAGCATGATGGGACTGCTTGCCCAAATGATCACTTGCGGCTGGTGTTGGATCCCCAGTCTTCTTGTTATTGGGGCAGGAGTAATAAAGTATTGCTATCCTTGTTGCGTGAAACGAGGGCAGCAGAACTGTACCTGACATACTCCAGTGGAGGGACTCATCCTTAACTGAACAGCACTCGCTATGCAGGTGACATGGGTTCCAAAGCCTAATGAGTTGAGAGAGGGTGGGGATAGCTATTTGTACCTGGTGGGCCGGGCCGGAGGCCAGGCCAGGCCAGGCCAGGCCAGGCCAGGCCAGGCCACGCCACGCCACGCCACGCCACCAGGCCCGGTCCTGCTTCATGGTCCTAGACACCATTTGACCCTTCCTCTCTCCATGGTATAATAAAAGAGCTAATTTAGTCTCAATTGAGAGTCTTGTTACATGTGGCAGAGCTGAAATCACTGATAACTAGGTCTAAGTATTAGACCTACTTTGGGACAGTATCTCTATTGCAAGAGACTGCCCAGTGTGCACCAGCAGTGAGCCTCCCGCACTTGCAGCTGAAATCACTGAGAGCTGTGTTAAGTATGGTGAGTGGGCAGTTGGTGGAGAGGCGTGGAAAGCGGCTAGCAGAGTAGCTGGCAGGGTGCCTGCTAGAGGGATGCGACCCACAGGGTGGCTGGTGGAGAGGTGTGGCAGGCGGTTAGCAGGGCAGCTGGTGGAGAGGCATGGCAAGTGGCTAGCAGGGCAGCTGGCAGAGAGGCACGACCAGCAGGACTGCTGGTGGAGAGGGCAAGAGCAGAGCCCCGCAGAGGCATGGCAATCAGCCATTGGGGCAATGAGGGCGTGCCCGAGCAGTGCAGCGTGTAAGGTGCCTCCTTACCCCCCTTCCACACAGGGTGGGAGGTGAACTCTGCGGATGAACCTATGAACTCTGGGGCTGCACTGGCCAAGGACAGCAACTGTGAGTGGGGTACAGGGAAGGGATTGGCACGTTAAAGGGACTTTTGGGTTGCTGGACTTAAGACCATGAGGGGAAAAGAACACTGCCAACTTACTTGGGGGTGGGTCTTTTGCTCATGGTTTGTGTTTGAGCCCTAGTTGTGGTGTTTTCCCAAATTAATGCTGAGTTAATTCCCTCCTTTTATTAAAAGTTTTTGCTACTGTGACAGACCCAGACGAGTGGGTTATAGAAGTCTGGTAGAAGGCAAATAAACTGGCCACTGGATGAATAATTTTCTGTTCCCTGAGTGACCAGAGCAGGGGCTGCACTAGAACAATCAGGAACCTGCTAGAACCAATCAAGACAGGCAGGCTAATTAGGACACCTGGAGCCGATTAAGAAGAAACTGCTAGAATAAATTAGGACATGCTGGCTAATCAGGGCACCTGTGTTTAAAAAGGACCTCACTTCAGTTTGTGGTGGGCATGTGAGGAGCTGGGAACAAGAGGCACAAGGAGCTGAGAGTGAGAAGGCATACTGCTGGAAGATCCTGTGGTGAGGATAAAGAAGGTGTTGGGAGGAGGCCATGGGGAAGTAGCCCAGGGAGGTGTAGCTGTCACGTAGCTGTTCCAGGAGGCACTCTAAACAACTGTAGTCCACAGGACCCTGGGCTGGAACCCAGAGTAGAGGGCGGGCCTGGGTTTCCCCCAAACCTCCCAATTCCTGATCAGACAGAGGAGGAGTTGACCTGGACTGTGGGTTCCACCAGTGGGGAAGATCTCTAAGGCGAGGAAAATCTGCCAATAAGCACAGGACCCACCAAGGTAGAGGAGGAACTGTGTCACACTACACTCAGACTCTGTACTTGCTAGAGTGGACATATTCCCTCTTAGAGGCGCCCGGGGGGGGGGGGGGGGGGTGTAATCGTCCCAGGTCACTGGGTGGAGGCTCAAGCCGGTTTTTGTTGTATTGTTGAAAGAGAACCCCTAGATACTGAATCCGGCCCTTGTTGCTGCTGGCTTCACCTGGCAGAAGGGTTACACTAGTGCAAACTGGATTCTCCATAGACCAAAAGACAAAAGGAAGGAATTTTGGATAAACAGGCTAAACTTAAACTGACTCAGGGCCTTCTTCCAGCAAACAGACATGACCTGCAGTCCAAGGGGGACCTCAACCCTTGCAGAAGAGTTGAGAGGACTTTGTCCTACTAGGGCACCATAAGACTGATAGGTGCTCTCTGGTAAGCTGTTAGCATGCATACAGCAATGTTGTTTTAAAATGTATGTTTTTTCTGTAATGCTTTTATCTGAAGAAAAAGTGTGATTGCTTGGAAAGAGCTGTATGGTAACTTGGAACTGCTGGCAATTATACTCTTCAGAGCCCTCTGGTAACAAGCAAAGTGCAGGTGCTGGCCTATTTAGGCAGGCTGGCTTGCTGGGGATATCACAGTGTAAGGCAGGGAGCTGTACAGCCTTAAACCAGAAAGTTGTGGGTCTCAGCCCAAAAGAGGCATTAGCTGGGAGCCAGGAACCTTTAAGTGTGTGCCCTCAACAGGCCCCGGAGGTGCAGCTACCCTGAAACTGTGAAAATGAGTTGTTACAGCCATTGGCTACACTGTTATCGTGCCCAGCTACAGTCTTAGGGCTTGTCTACACTACCTGCCCAATTCGGCGGGTAGCAATCGATCTTTTGAGGATCGATTTATCATGTCTAATCTAGATGCGATAAATCGATCCCAGAACGCGCTCCCGTCGACTCTGGTAATCCACCCCGACGCGAGGAGGAAGCGAAGTCGACGGGGGAGCGGCAGCCATCGAGTTTGCAGGGTCCAGACGGCGAGGTAAGTCGAGCGAGGTACGTCAACTTCAGCTACGTTATTCACGTAGCTGAAGTTGCGTACCTTACATCGATCCCCCTCCCCTCCCGTAGTGTAGACCAGCCCTTAGATCATTAGTTGAAACTATAGCAGTTCATGCTTTTAGCTCTGGAGATTCTCAATTCAATCCCCAGTGTGTGGACCAAGATAGTGTCAACTACACAAGGTCAGAGAATTAAACCCTGTGAATCATGTTCCCAGGAAGCATTACTGGAATGTTCCTTTACTCATAAGACCAATAAATATAATTAAAGGTGGATAGACTGAGACTTCATGAGTAGTGTTGGTAGTGACAAAAATATATAGACGTGTCAAATTTTCATCAACAGGAAGGAGCCCAAAAATCCCACAAGGCCTGGTAGAAACGTACCAGTAGAGCCTATGCAATCCCTTGGCCATTGGGTTTCCATCCTCCTATACACCTTTGGATGCACTTGCTCATTTTTGCCCATAATTAGCAAATATGACAACCTTCACTGGCTGAACAGATATGCAATGATGAAGAATCTTGAATAAGTAGAACACATATGCGAATATTTATTTGTATATCCCAGAATTCATCTTCCTAGAGAGCTTCAGCACCTTGGGAAAATGGTCAGATCCACAATCATAACATGATTCAAGAGGCATAAATATGAATGCTTCAATAGAGCAAAGCCAGAAAGCATCCATGATAAGTATATCACGTGAGACAAGCTCGACAAGCTCTGTGTCAGTGTCTGTGCCAACGTTGAACCCATCCTGCACTGAAATCCTTGACATATGATGCCTACATCTTCTGATGGCCAACCTTCGGTGGCAGATGCTCAATCCATCTAGAACAGCATCAACAGCCCAAATTCTAACAGCCCTGAATTTCAGTAGTGTGTACATACCAAGCTCCAAACGGCATCAAGTTTGTAATCTGATCACGTGCATTGCCTTATCTTCTTTCTATGGAGATAAAATAGTTTCTGGATTTTTTATTTAAGGAATGAAATTCTAATAAAAACTAAACTGTGTTAAAGGTCTTGTTAATGTTTGATCAGTGCACCTCAGACACTGTTGTCATAATATTTATCCAAAAAATGGGCTATAATATATCAGAAAAATAATAATTCACTGATCATTAATATTCCTGTGTGATGTACGTAGAGTATAAATTTTGTAGATTAAATGTACATACATCACACAAGAATATTAATGATCAGTGAGTTACTAGTTTCCCAATGATTTCTTATATGCCACCTTTTAGATAAATACCATGACAACAATATGTGAGGTGCACTGAGCATGCTAGGCCTGACAAGAGTAGTGAACCGGCAGTGTGTCACATAAATGTTCAACAAATAGTGGCTACACTTAAAATGAAGCAAAATATTTACTGAAACTATATTTTTTCTTTAGCCATAATGCCAACGTATGGAGGGTGGGGACGGCACAATCTGTGATAAGCCCAAGTGCTATCCTAGACTTTTTAAAAGTAAATGATAGAAAAGAAGAAGTTACTCACCTTGTGCAGTAACGATGGTTCTTCGAGATGTGTGTCCCTATGGTTGCTCCCGTTAGGTGTCTGTGCGCCTCTATTCGGAGATTTTTGGTAGCAGTGTCTCATTGAGCCTGTGCATGTGCCCTCCCTCACTCGTGGTCTGCCTCAAGGCTATTTAGCACTGCACGGGGGAACCCCCCTCACTTCCTTCTCTACCACAGAGCCCCATAGAGGACTCCGAAGTAGAGGGGAGGAGGGCAGGTTGTGGAGCAACCATAGGTCCACACATCTTGAAGAACCATCGTTACTGCACAAGGTGAGTAACTTCTTCTTCGAGTAGTGTCCCTATGGTTGCTCCACGTTAGATGACTCCAGAGCAGTACCCACCACTGGAGGCTGGGACTTTGGAGCGGAGTCTTTTAATAGAGAGAGTACTGTGGAGTCGAAGATGGTGTCAGTGGCCAAATCTTCACTGATTGCATAATGTTCTGTAAAAATATAGACAGAGGCCCCAATCATTGCTCTATAGATTGGGGAGGTAGGGGTATCCATATGGATTGTGATTGAGGTAGGAACTGACCTCATGGAATGCGTGTGGACAGAAGCAAGTTGTGCCCTTGCTAAGTGATTAATGCAACTAGAGACCCATTTGGATAGTCTTTGAGGAGATATCACAGAGCTTTTGGATCTTTCTGTGGACGAAAGGAAGAGTTTAGGGCAGTGGTCCCCAACCTTTTTGTGGCCAAGAGCACATTCATGTTTTCAGAAGAGTGTGGCGGGCACCAACAATTTTTCAAGACTTATTTTGTATTTGTACATTAAATAATATGAAAACCATCATATTTAATATACATAATATATTAATCCATAAGATAAAAAAAGTAATTTTACATGTAAAAGGTATCAATTAAATTATTCAGCAATTATTCTTTCACCTTACCATGTGAATTTGCTCTTTTTTATTTACCTTTTTGGGGGGGCAGCGGAGAGGGAAGCCGCAGCCCCGCGCCTGCCGGAGACAGAGAACACCGGTGCCTGCAGCCCCGGAGTTGTCGGTCTCCGGCAGGCGCGGGGCTGTGGGGCAGCGCCGAGGAAAGCCGTGGCCCCGCACCTGCCGGGGATAGAACACCGGCGCCAATATGAAACCATCCTCTTTTGCTGCTAGTTGCAGTTTACGCCACTTAAACGCGACCTTTTTGGCTACTGCTCAGGACTTGCTGCCCACTTGGTCCAGGGGTTGCGAATTTGGATGGGTGGGGTTTTGTGGTTGGTAAGGGGTTAAGAAACTCCAGTAACCTGAACAAAAATATTTAGCACCCAGTCACAAAAATTAACCCAGCCTTGTTTGGGGCGCAGGCTCTGGGATGGAGTTTGGGTGCAGGAAGGGTGTAGGCTATGGGGAGTTTGGGTGAGGGGTGCAGGCTCTGACCTGGGGCAGGGGATTGGGGTGCAGGAGGGGGTGCGGTCATGGGGGCTCTGGGAGGGAGTTTAGCACCTCAGCACATTATAGAAGAGAAAGGAGCTGCAGTGACGTCATGTAGACAGAGAAAGTGAGAGAAGACTCTTTCACATACTCCAAACCTGTGAGGCAGAGTTGGAGTGAGGGAGGGAGGGAGGGAGCATCTGTACAGTATTTCCTAGCACTCAGGCTCCAGCTGGAGCAGTAACGTAGCCCCGCAGCACTTGTATACAATAGAGAGGCGCTGCGGTGTCTAAGCATTGACAGTGTAGGAATTGGGAGGCCTGTGCCTTTAAGAACCCGGCCCCAGGAACCCGCCCTCTGCTCCGATGCTGACATGCAGCGTCTGGTAAAGAGAACTGAAAAAGCCTCTGCCACCCCCACACCCCGATATTTGCGAGCATAGCAGGTGGCTGATCCCGCGGGGTCACTGTTCCCCCCTCTCCCCCTCCCTAAACGAGGCTTTTGTCCCCGCACAGGGTCTGGCAACGTCTCCCCCCCAGACTTAACCTCGGCTCCCACCCCCAATCCTGATTTTTCCCCTTCAGCCCCTCTTCTGCCGCTACCTAGAGTAGCTTGATCCCCCCTGGCCAGTAAATTTCTGCCCCCTGCTCAAAACCTGACACCCCCCCCACTGCAATGTGCCCCCCTCGATCCTTTTAAACCCCTCCAAAGAGGAGGGAGCAAATTGTAAGTAGAAGTAAGGGCAGAGAGAGGGCAGTGGCAACAGCGAAGGTTACTGCGCATGCTCAGTTTGGGTGAGCATGCTCAGTGTAACCAGAGTTGCTAATTGGGAGAGGTCGCTTCTTGTGTCGCTGCACCTGCAGCCTGCAGCCCCCGAGTTCTCTGTCTCCGGCAGGCGCGGGGCTGCGGCTTCTCTCCGCGCTGCCCTGGCCTGTGGGGATAGAGAACACCGGTGCCCGCAGCCCCAGAGTTCTCTGTCCCCGGCAGGCCAGGGCAGCATGGAGAGAAGCCGCAGCCCCGCGCCTGCCGGGGACAGAGATCACCGGCGCCCGCAGCCTGGCCTGCCGGGGACAGAGAACTCCGGGGCTGCAGGCGCCTGTGTTCTCTGTCCCCGGCAGGCGCGGGGCAGCGTGGAGAGAAGCCGCAGTCCCGCGCCTGCCGGGGATAGAGATCACCGGCGCGGGCACCCATAAATGCCCCGGCGGGCGCCATGGTGCCCGCGGGCACCGCATTGGGGACCACTGGTTTAGGGGATTTCCTGAGGTCCTTAGTCCTGCCCAAGTAGCATGCTAATGTCTTTCTAATATCTAACATATGCCCAATTGTCTCCCAGTTGTCACAATGTGGTTTTGGGAAAAAAAACAGGGAGGCAGATCTGTTGATTCATATGGAAAGTGCAGAAAAGTAGGGAGAAACGTGGGGTATGGTCTTAGAGTTACTTCATCCTTAGAAAAAAAGGGCGTGAATGATGGGTGTGCCATCAGGGCTGCTATTTCTCGTATGTGCCTAGCTGCGGCGATGGCCATTAGAAATGCTGTCGTCAGGACAGGTGTAAGAGAGAACAAGTTGCCCTGTACTCGGAGGGAGGTCTAGTCCAAGCTCTGAGAACTAGGTTAAAGTCCCATGCCGGAGCGGGTGGTGTCACGTAGGGGAAGAGAGTCCCCAATGTCCTTAAAGAAACTACGCATTAGCAGTTGAGCAAACTCCAAGTGGGAAGCCATTTGCGCCATGAGATGTACCTTAAGGGAGTGGAGTGAGAGTTTAAACGTAGTGGAAAATCAGAGGGAGGAAAGATGAGGTTGGGTCTATCCGTTTGGAATGATACACACTTGGAGCTGTTTCCATGTTGCAGATAGGTATGTGGAGTGGTCAACTTGTGGTTGTGTTGCAACACATGTTTCAGCTTGTCAGAGCATTCTGCTTCTAAGCCTTGGAACGAAGAAAAAATCCAAGCCTGGAGGCAGAGGACCCACGGGTTGGGGTGAAGGGTCAGCCCATTGCATTGACAGAATGGGTGAGGAACAGGAGGGCATATTGCCACCTGCGTCAGGGAAGGGAGCCAGACTTGTCATAGTCAAGAGGGGCAATCAGAATAACTCTCGCTTTGTTTCATTGAATTTTCAACAGAATCTTGGATAGAGTAGGAAACTGGGAAAGACATACAAGTGAGCCCTGTCCCTTGGGAAGATGAGGGCAACTGCTAGTGAATGTTTCCCCAAGGAAATGTACCCCTGGAGCAGTAACAAGGACCTTTCTTGCTCCGATAAGTAGCGAAGAGATCCATAGGCCTGGTTCCCCAAAGGGTGACTATATCTTGAAGCACCTCTGAAGTCAGTATACACACGTTGAGAGAAAATTCCAACTGAGACTGTTGGTTGTACCACTCTGTATCCCTTGCAGAGAGACAGCTGAGATGAGCACATTGTGATGGGTGCATCAATTCCAAAGTTTGACAGCTGTTTTGTAGAGGGAGGGAGATCTGGCAGCTCCTTGGCGGTTTATACAAAACATACAGGTCACAAAGTCCATCATCATAACCTTTGTGTGTTGTTTTTGGTGAAAAGCAGTTTGTGCACAGGGACTCCTGACAGCCCTTAGCCCGAAAGAGTGATATGGAAGATCATTTATTTGGAAGGCCCTTTGTTCTGAAACTTCTTGTTGTGTAGGTGAGCTCCCCAGCATATTAGGGAGACATGTGTCCCAGGGTGGTGAATGTGGGTATTGAGAGGAGCGCTCTCGCTCATACCGCATCAGGTTGGTGCTGATAAAGTCCAGTCACTGTACCGGGATTAGTATGCCACTACAATGAAGTGAACCTTGGAGAATACCCTCTGCAGAGCAGTCTGTACTGATAATGATGCTCCTCCAAAGGTAAGCAGTAGGACATCTCCTGTCGATGGCTGTATTGAGATATGGAAGTAGGCACCCTGTAGGTTCAGGGCTAGAAATCACTCTCTTTGCTATAGAGCCGGTCCTAATTGCTGTGAAGTAAGGTAAGGTGACTTCTGAATGGCGTGACAAGTGTATAGATGGCAGCTGACACTGTAAGGTATCATTGGTCAGGCCCCCAACCAGCTCATCAAAAGTGCTTATAAGAGGCAGCTTGAGAGGTCATGGACTGGGGTGTAGATTGTTCTCACTTTTGAGCCCTGGGCCTCTTACACTGTGGCCCATAACCGCAATGTGATGGTGAGTATTGGGAAGATTGTGATCTGCAGTGTGGTTGAGAGGTATATCTTCTCTTCTGTTCCACAGTATAGATTCCTAAGGAGTGTAGTGCGGTCCGAGAATCCTTGAGAATGTGGGGAGAAATCTGTCTTCTCTACAAAGAGTTTGGCCCTTCAAACTGGAAGTCTGTAGCTCTTTGGGCAATCTAGAGAGTTGTAGCGAACAAAAAATCCACAACCCACCTCTGTACCGCTGTCATGGAGACTGGGCGGACAGCTGTAACAGCTACATCCAGTGGAGTAATGTTGTTGATGAATACACCATCTTGCGAAGCCTGATCATATGGAGTTGACTTGGCATTATGTTGCTTGCTTCATGCATTAACCACATCCACTATGTTAGAGTTGGGTTGCGGATGTTGAAAACAAAGTCTGTCTCTTTGGGGAGAGATATAGGCTTGTTTTTGTTTACACTCTGTTGCTGGTATGTGCGATGGAGGCTGGTTCTGCCAGATGACTTTGGTAGGATCAAGGATCAGGTCATTAATTGGGAGGACAGTTCTAGATGAGAAGGTAGTGTGCAGAATTTCCACCAACTTGTGATGTGTATCTGCCACCTCCTGTAGGGGAATCTGCAGCACCTCTGCCATCCGCTTAGTAAGAGCCAAAAAGTTCTTAAATCTTCACCTAATGATGAGGGGTGGGCAGCACAGTCTCATCTGGGAGAGATGAGGAGAAGTGTGGAGAAGAGGTAGCTTCCTTTTCTTTCCTTTTTTTTTTGGCGCGCTGTTCTGAAAAAGCCTTCTCCTGTCCTGGGTCAGGTGCCAGGCTGTAGCAAACCAGCTGGTGGACTCTCCCTGAGAGACACCCGGGGCAGTCACGCCATGTGCATATCTCCGATATGGCCTTGGGAGGGAGAGGCAGGAAGGCGGGCACAGGCGGTTGGTGTGATGGAATTGGGGATGACCCTTGTAGTGTGGTGGTGGGCCACCATGAGGGGCCAGGGAATGATCTCCTCTTTGCCATTGTCAGATTCATCAGTGGGTAAGGGTGCTGCTGAGTGGGGTATTGGCAGTAGACAGCCCAGTGCTAAGAGTGATTATGGGTGCCGGAATGTGCTAGATACTGGGATCCTGGTACCAAGTAATGGGGATAGTGGTTCTTCCCGAATAGTGGTTCTTCTCCAGGGTACCAGAGCTCATGCAGTACCCTGGGATCATTTGGTACCACAGAGGAGTGTCCATGGTACATTGTTAGTACCGATAGTTGGGCAGAGCACTCCTTAAATGAGAGTTTTGCCCAGTACAAAAAGTTTGTTGGTGGCACTTTTTTAGAGACGGTTCGGTAATTGTCTCTCCGTGGGTACTGAGGCCACAGATCTTCAGAGTCTTAGAATACATGTGTTACCATGGGCTCATGTGGAACCACAGAGGAGCATCTGTAATCAGTATTGATGACTGGGAAGGTGCAGAACACTTCCTAGATGGGAGTTTTGTTGCACCTGGTACCAAAGGGTTTCCTCTGTGCTGCTCTTTTAAAGATGGTACAGTAACTGTCCCCTCTCCTTAGGGGGCGGTACCGTTGCCTCAGAGCATGACTGTGGAAGCCTGTGGTGTCTCGGTGCTGAAGCAGAGTTCAGGGCAGGACTTTTTTGTGCCATTCTTTTAGATATGGTATGGTATGAGGAGGGCTTTAAACTAGGTTCGATGGGGACAGGAGAGCAAAGCCCACAGGTAAGTGGAGAACATGGGGACCTGGGAGATGGGTCGGAAATAGGAGGGGGCGTGGGCTGTAATGACAAAGAGATAGGAGGGTCAGGGCAAAACTGGGAGGCAAGACCAAATCAGTATCTTAGATGCCTGTATACAAATGAGAGAAGTATGGGTAATAAGCAGGAAGAACTGGAAGTGCTAATAAATAAATTCAACTATGACATTGTTGGCATCACCGAAACTTGGTGGGATAATACACATGATTGGAATGTTGGTATGGATGGGTACAGCTTGCTCAGGAAGCACAGACAGGGGAAAAAGGGAGGAGGTGTTGCCTTATATATTAAAAATGTACACACTTGGACTGAGGTGGAGATGGACATAGGGGACGGAAGTGTTGAGAGTCTCTGGGTTAGGCTAAAAGGGGTAAAAAACAAGGGTGATGTCATGCTAGGAGTCTACTACAGGCCACCTAACCAGGTGGAAGAGGTGGATGAGGCTTTTTTTAAACAACTAACAAAATCATCCAAAGCCCAAGATTTGGTGGTGATGGGGGACTTCAACTATCCAGATATATGTTGGGAAAATAACACAGCGGGGCACAGACTATCCAATAAGTTCTTGGACTGCATTGCAGACAACTTTTTATTTCAGAAGGTTGAGAAAGCTACTAGGGGGGAAGCTGTTCTAGATTTGATTTTAACAAATAGGGAGGAACTCGTTGAGAACTTGAAAGTAGAAGGCAGCTTGGGTGAAAGTGATCATGAAATCATAGAGTTCACAATTCTAAGGAAGGGTAGAAGGGAGTACAGCAAAATAGAGACAATGGATTTCAGGAAAGCAGATTTTGGTAAGCTCAGAGAGCTGATAGGTAAGGTCCCATGGGAATCAAGACTGAGGGGAAAAACAACTGAGGAGAACTGGCAGTATTTCAAAGGGACACTATTAAGGGCCCAAAAGCAAACTATTCCGCTGGGTAGGAAAGATAGAAAATGTGGCAAAAGACCACCTTGGCTTAACCATGAGATCTTGCAAGATCTAAAAAATAAAAAGGAGTCGTATAAAAAATGGAAACTAGGACAAATTACAAAGGATGAATATAGGCAAACAACACGGGAATGCAGGGGCAAGATTAGAAAGGCAAAGGCACAAAATGAGCTCAAACTAGCTACAGGAATAAAGGGAAACAAGAAAACTTTTTATCAATATATTAGAAGCAAGAGGAAGACCAAGGACAGGGTAGGCCCACTACTCAGTGAGGAGGGAGAAACAGTAACAGGAAACTTGGAAATGGCAGAGATGCTTAATGACTTCTTTGTTTCAGTCTTCACCGAGAAGTCTGAGGGAATGCAATTGGGAAGGGGGAAGGTTTAGAAGATAAAATAAAAAAAGACCAAGTTAAAAATCACTTAGATAAGTTAGATGCCTGCAAGTCACCAGGACCTGATGAAATACATCCTAGAATACTCAAGGAGCTAATAGAGGAGGTATCTGAGCCTCTAGCTATTATCTTTGGTAAATCATGGGAGACAGGAGAGATTCCAGAAGACTGGAAAAGGGCAAATATAGTGCCCATCTATAAAAAGGGAAATAAAAAACCCAGGAAACTACTGACCAGTTAGTTTAACTTCTGTGCCGGGCAAAATAATGGAGCAAGTAATTAAGGAAATCATCTGCAAACACTTGGAAGGTGGTAAGGTGATGGGGAATAACCAGCATGGATTTGTAAAGAACAAATCATGTCAAACCAGTCTGATAGCTTTCTTTGATAGGATAACGAGTCTTGTGGATAAGGGAGAAGCGGTGGATGTGGTATACCTAGACTTTAGTAAGGCATTTGATACGGTCTCACATGATATTCTTATCAATAAACTAGGGAAATACAACTTAGATGGGGCTACTATAAGGTGGGTGCGCAACTGGCTGGATAACCGTACTCAGAGAGTAGTTATAAATGGTTCCCAATCCTGCTGGAAAGGTATAACGAGTGGGGTTCCGCAAGGGTCTGTTTTGGGACCGACTCTGTTCAATATCTTCATCAATGACTTGGATATTGGCATAGAAAGTACGCTTATTAAGTTTGCAGATGATACCAAACTGGGAGGGATTGCAACTGCTTTGGAGGATAGGGTCATAATTCAAAATGATCTGGACAAATTGGAGAAATGGTCAGAGGTAAACAGGATGAGGTTTAATAAGGACAAATGCAAAGTGCTCCACTTAGGTAGGAACAATCAGTTTCACACATACAGAATGGGAGGAGACTGTCTAGGAAGGAGTACGGCAGAAAGGGATCTAGGGGTTATAGTGGACCACAAGCTAAATATGAGTCAACAGTGGGATGCTGTTGCAAAAAAAGCAAACATGATTCTGGGCTGCATTAACAGGTGTGTGGTGAGCAAGACACGAGAAGTCATTCTTCCGCTCTACTCTGCGCTGGTTAGGCCTCAACGGGAGTATTGTGTCCAGTTCTGGGCACCGCATTTCAAGAAAGATGTGGAGAAATTGGAGAGGGTCCAGAGAAGAGCAACAAGAATGATTAAGGGTCTAGGGAATATGACCTGTGAAGGAAGGCTGAAGGAATTGGGTTTGTTTAGTTTGGAAAAGAGAAGACTGAGAGGGGACATGATAGCGGTCTTCAGGTATCTAAAAGGGTGTCATAAGGAGGAGGGAGAAAACTTGTTCATCTTAGCATCTGAGGATAGAAAAAGAAGCAATGGGCTTAAACTGCAGCAAGGGAGGTTTAGGTTGGACATTAGGAAAAAGTTCCTAACTGTCAGGGTGGTTAAACACTGGAATAAACTGCCCAGGGCAGTTGTGGAATCTCCATCTCTGGAGATATTTAAGAGTAGGTTAGATAAATGTCTATCAGGGATGGTCTAGACAGTAATTGGTCCTGCCATGAGGGCAGGGGGCTGGACTCGATGACCTCTCGAGGTCCCTTCCAGCCCTAGAATCTATGAATCTATGAAACTGTCCCCTCTCCTCAGGGGGTGGTACCCTTGCCTCAGGAAGCCTCTGGTGTGTCGGTGCCGTAGCAGAATTGACAGCAGGGCTTCTGTGTGCTGCTCTTTTAGAGGTGGTATGGTAACTGCCCTCTCGGAGCAGAACCTGTGGTGCCAAGGCATCCCGTGCCGAGGCGTCCCTACAGAGTTTCGGTGCCGACGGTGGGGCAGCTGAGCTCACAGCAGGGGGTTCCTCTGCTGTTATTGTCCTACCAAGGTGGCCGCTCTGGGGAATCCCCCAGCTGGCCAGCTACTCGGGGATGGAGATGACCACACTGTGGCTGGCCAGTTGCTCGGGTATGGTGCCGAGATGGCCACACTGGGGAACGCCCCTCTGGCTAACCACAGCTTGGAGTAGCCTTTCCAGGGGGAGTCTGCAGCTCTCTTCTCCTCTTCACGACTCGACCCCTTTTGAAGTTAAGGCTCCGGGGATAATCTGGGGTCAACACCCACCAGAGTCCCCTGCAGGCTGAAGTGTTTTCTCCATAGGGAGGAATTTTTACTTCAGCTCAAAGCTCCTGTGAGGCTGCAGTTTTAGCTGTGGCAGGTAAAGCACTTCAGTGAGGCTCTCCCAGGCACAGTGAGTGTCTGGTCATTACAGTAACGATTCCTGTCAGGAGAGGCTCCCCTTGGAGCAGAGAGAGCCAGACAAGCCCTTGGGCAGGGGGCTGTCATCCTCAGCAGGGAGGAATGCAGAAGAAACGTCCTCTTCACTTTTTTAAAACTGAAAAAGAAAATAATTATGAGTCTACTAGATGCCCGGCGGGGGTAGGGGGGAAGGAATGCCCCCAGATAGGGCAGGAAACTGAAGTTCTTTTCTTTTCTCTTTTTTTTTTAAACCAAAGGAATAAAATAAAGAAACACTAGCCTAATACCTTTGTTCCCCTTAAAAGTAAACACAACAAACACTACTTATGCTAATGACACAGCTAAGGAAGGGACGACTGCTCGTTCCGTCAGAGGCCAAAGGTGGTAGAGAAGGAAGTGCGGGGGAGGGGTTCCCCCGTGCAGTGCTAAATAGCCTCGAGGCAGACCACGAGGGAGGGAGGACACATGCACGGGCTCAATGGGACACTGTTACCAAAAATCTCCGAATAGATGTGCAGGGGCGCACAGACACCTAACGTGGAGCAACCATAGGGACACTACTCGAAGAAGAACCTTTAAACACCATTTAGTTTTGATTAGAATTTCATTCCTCAAAAAAAAAAAAATCTACCTTTCTTTCCTTTGAGAATTGCTTATATACATCCACACTCATGAATAGCACACACACCCTTGCTGTAGGTCAGAACACTCCAGAAAGCAGAGGATGAGGTAATACACATGTTCAGATTACAAATTTGAGATAGCAGGAAGATCATTTACGTTGTTAAAATCACCAGCTGGGGAGAAGCTAGCATGGCATCTACACCCAGCAGAGGAAAGGAACTTTACCTGGAGGTACACTTCAGAAGAATACATTTAAAGGGGTTACTGGGCTATAAAGAGAGGGGGAGTAAACCACTACATCATCCTTCACCTGCGGACACAAAGAAACCAAGTGCTGTGAACTGTGTTTGGATCCTGGCTAAGGACTATTCTGAGAGAACGAATATGAACAAAAGACTAGTTTGTAGAGTTTCTGTCTTAATAGCATATTTTCACTTTTGTTTGTGATCATTCCTATGCTTATTCCTTCCACCTGATATCTCTTAAACCCATGTCCTTTTATTAATAAACTGGTTTTACTTTCACTATAAACCAACTCAGTGCTGTGATTGAAGGCAAAGGTGTGTTAACCTCAGGTAAGCTAATAGGCTGCTGTGTACTCACTCTTTAAAGGAGAGGAGAACTTAAGGTTTTGTGAGTGTTCTAGTGGGAGGGACTGGACACTAGAGGGAAAACTGTTTAGGGGAAACATGGCTACAAAGGCTACTGGTGTTACCCTTCAAGGAGTAACCAGGCTGGTGAAAGCCACAGAGGGGCTACTGGGTTGTGATTCCACTGCGGGTATCGGGGCTCCGAGCCACCGCTGCACAGCACAGAGGCACCCATGGTTACAGGACACGTGCTGACAACCCCTTACTGGTGTGGGTTGAACCCAAATGTGTCCATTTCATATAGTTTTTGCATTTGATATAGAATGTATATGGTAGGCAACTAAAGCCAAGCAAAGAAATGATAAAGAATGATTCTCTTTTCTGAATTTTGTGCCTTCAATCCATCAATCACATCAGCCATGGTGCTAAATAAAAATCTTGTCTTATATGTGGGTGCTCTAACAGCAGCGATTAGCACAACCAGAAGAATTGTGTTGACTTGCTCTGTACATGATCTCTCCATAAGTCCCAGACAAATTTGGTTAAAAATGCAGGCATGAGATATATTTTTTTTTTAAATCAACTGCCAGGTGGAATAGAAGGTGATGAGTGTGTTTATGGAATAACAAGATTATGCTTTCTGTAGATGTGTCTGAACCTGGAGAAATGGGAAGCACTTGCCTGATACCATGTATGTTTTTGATTGCATAGCTTATTTCTCTCCGCAGTTCTTTCTCATTGAATTCCATCTAGAGGAACCAAAGGATAAAAATCACATTATACACAAATGCTTTTAACAATTCTGCAGAACATCCTACTAGACAACCAAAGATGGGGATGGTCATCTTTGGGGATGATCACCTTAGGAGAAATGTGTTCCATTTATTTATTTTTAAAATTCTGTTGGACTGATCCATACACACACACACGGCTTATCTGTAGGACTGGCAGAAGAGTACAGAAAGAGTTTTGTAACACACAACCTGCATTTTTCTACAATCTGGGGATGAATGCTTGCATGTTTTGCACCCTAAACCAAACTGGCAAAAAAAAGCCCGAAACTAAGTTATTTTCCACAGCTCTAATTTTAAAAAGGTACCTAAGTACTCATCACTAACAAGAGAATCTGAGTTACATCAGAGGCAGTTTTTTACCTGCCCCATCTATCCAGAAAGAAGATGAGGAGGGCAGCCAATGGTGATAGAACAATGGAAAAGGTAGGGAAAATAGTGAGAGCTGGGAAAAAGAGACAGACATGAATAAATATCAAAACATGACCACTAGTTTTGACATTAGTCCATGCAGAAAGAGAAATGTAAGATGTCACATGTAACAGCTGAATTCTACCAAGACTAATTTTGCAAGGTAAGTACAAGAAGACATGTAGTTACAAAGATATTTGTTACAAAATAAGATTCATTCATTACAAATTTGGAAGAATATTGGAAATGAAATTGAGAAATTATGGAGCAAAGTGGCAAAATGTTTTTGCTAAAGCCACAGAAAGCGAACACTTGAGCCATTTTAAATAATGTAGAATTATGACTGAGTTTTGAATATTGCATACGACAATCTCAGATTGTGACTTGGTGTTCATAACCAGAAATAAAAATAAACTTCTTTCCTGTGTACTGGTGATAATTCTGCCCTTTTGTGTAATTTACTCCTTCTGATTAAGGGTTTTCCTGTTAAAACACCTTCAAAGGAAATGTAACTTCACTGCCACTATCAAAATGAATATAAAAATATAAAAACACAACTCAAAGCAGGAAGGAAAGACAGACACATACCTTTACTAGTTCAAAAGGAAAACGCTCATGGAAAATGCGATTGATTTTGGCACCACCAGATAGTTCTAATGTGTCAACTTGATCCCCTGATCCTTCAATTCTTTTTTCAAAGTCCACTGAGAACTGTTGAACCATCCTTAAAGTTCAAAACAGAAACAAACTCAACAATGCATAAGGTAAGCTTTTCATTTCATTTTTATTTCAGTGTATTTATTGCCAATGACTGATATTTCTAGCCAGGGCCGGCTCTAGGCACAAGCCTAGGAAGCACATGCTTGGGGCGGCACATTGTAAGGGGCGGCATTCAGGCCAATCTTAGGGCGGCAAATTCCACTCCTGCTTTTTTTTTTTTGCCTGTGGCGGCAAAAAAAGCCAGAGCCGGCCCTGTTTCTAGGGTTAACAGTGGTACCTACATGTCCTTCTCCACTCCCAAAGGACACAAGCAAGTATAAGGTTTTTCAAGTCTTTTTATAAATGCTTACTCTCTGAAAAACACCAGCTATTTTTAATTAGATTTTCTGTATGGCTTGACATAAATGTCCAGATAGGTTGGCACTCATAGTGAACATAGAGTCCCATGAGGGAACCCTATGATAATAAACAGCAGTTGACGCAAAGATAGCTATGTTAAGAAAACGTGTATTTTTGATTAAAAAGCGAGAAAAGGTTCCCTGAACCACACCCGGCATTCCAGGGGGTTCCAGTTTAGCGCAGAGTACACAAACCACAGCCCAAGATTATAATGCTCAGCATAGGACAAAACAAAAAGATTTTCATCCAGCCCAGCATATTCTTATATGACTATTAAAATGAATTATGGAAAAATCTTTCTAAAATGGAAAGTGACTAAAAATGTTATAATGCTTTCAGCCACAATACCTTCTTTGGAGTTTGCAGAGTGTATAAGCGTCCTTCTGCATCTGCCTTTCACTGGGAAACACCAATATCCTAAGCTTAAAGCTTAAACAAGTGAGAAACTATTTTACATACATAGAGGAGGAAATGGACACTCACTGCAGTAAGGCTTTAGTCTTTCTAGTCGGATCTTCTGGTTTAAAGTTTTTATATGCCTCTACTTCATGCTCTATAGAAAGCAGCTGGCTCTGAAGTTTGCTCCTGAAGGCTGGCAGTGTGTCTCGAATGTGATTGGTGAGTTGCTACAAAATAAAATGAATTCTTTAAACACTGGGGAGGCAGTTGGGTGGAAAGGATATAGCCCATTCCCTTTGATTGTCACACACAAGAAAATATGACCTGTGCTAGGCTTTCCAATGGAATTCAGGTTGATCTTTGAAGTGACAGGTATACCCACAGGCAATACAAGAGCCTCTTTTCTTGTACACATACTATAATCAGGGCTTGAAAAATTACCTGACATCCCTCCCACACCCACACCTCTCTCCCGCCCCCCTCCCCCCCCCACACACACTAAAATGAGGCTTGGTAAAAAATACTTGCTCAGCTACACCAACAAAAGCCAGGCATAGTTCATTGACAGTGGCACAGTTCCACATTGAGTTCTAGCCCTTTCAGAAAGCCACTTATACAATCAACCAATGCTGTCCCCTCGCCTCCCTTTTCAGGATTTCTCTACTGCTGTGGCCTGCTCTCTCAGGCACACAGCAAACCCTCAGTTTTCCAGCTCTTCTATTTTACCTAGGGCCTCTGCTCTTTGCTGCACTTCCCCTTTTAAAGGATCTGCGACTCATGGGGAGTAAGCCACAGACTGATCTCCCACCCAGTGGTTGGGGATGACAAACCTAGCGGCTCTAGTGACACTACTCTCTCTTCCCCTCACCCCCTGAAAAAGAGCAAACAGCTCTGCTGCTCCCTCCTGTTATGGGATGACAGTGTCTGGGTCACTCTGTTCCTTTCCTTTCTGCTCTTCCAAAAAGGCAGCAGCATCCCAGCCACACACAGTCGATTTACCGGGTCCAAATTTCTACTCACCCAGGGCAAGCATGTGAGCAGGTTTTGACAGCTGTACTATAATCAAGACACTCCACGTGTATACTACATGGACCCTTCAAGTAATGGTAAAAGGACTCAAATCCATCCACAGTTTGAACATGTTCTTTCTAGCCACCTCCAACCCTACCAGAGGGTTTTGGAAACACACAAATTGCTCCTAGGACAATATGGTAAATCCTGGCTACGCCACTGAAATGTTTTCTCCCAGGAGGCCACATCTGTACTATTGGAGAGTCTCTATTGCATTATTTACCCATATATACAGCACGGGTATCCAACTTGCATCCCTCAAGTCTCTGAATTGGGGCCTTTGAGGAGAACTGTGTTAAGATGATGTGTATTTGTATAAACTGAAGAGAAAAAACCCACATTCCCTGAACCCCACCCTGCTACTTTTAAATAGTGTTTGAATCAGTCTTGTTACTACAGCAAGGAAATAAGGGGCATCTTCTCCTACAGCCATGGGAGCAGCTCTGCTCCACTGACACCTTCCCTGCCAGGCTGTGGGAGGCCCAAGGAAAGCAGATAGCTGCTCAATCAGCTCCATCTGAACCTAGGACAGTGTCTATTGGATGATTGCTCCCCTACCCCACACAGGGCAGCAGACGATGTAGGAAAGAAGCAGCTGAGAACCAGCCACAAGTTATAGCTCCCTGTCCCCTAGCAGAAGACTTGTAGGTGGTTTTCTTCTCCCTTTGTGCAAAGAGAACTGCCCGAACATTGACTGGGGCCTCTGGGTCTTTTTAAGATAATGTTTGGCCCTCAGGCTAAGGCGGGTACCACTGTTCTACAGTGTTAGTATATAGGTCTGTTTGTTAGCCTGGGATAGAATTCTGGGTTTGACTTTTTGATACTCTTATACTAATATGTGTAAACAAAGGACAAAGTCTATGTATGTTGCTTCTGCCTAGACAGATGGATTTGTTAGTACAATGGGAACGGATAAGAGCAGTTAAATTGTTACTCGAGTGCACACTTTAAGATTGCCTTAACCCCTATCTCAAGGCAAAGTTAAGCAACCAGTCAGGAGGGGCAAAGGGGCTGGGCGGGGGGGGGGGGGGGGGGGGGAAGATATAAAACACTAAAAGACCAAACAAATGCCCGTCCCTGATTGCAGCACAACCTCACTCCTTACCCTTCCCAGTGGGACTATAGACGTGCATTGCAGGTATATTTGGGCCTGCTAAGAAAGAGGGAATGGGGAATGGGAAATGAGAATGTGGAATAGGGAATGGAGAACGGGGAATGGGGACACAGGCAAGGCTCTGCGACATCAGAACTAGGAACAGAACATTGGGAAACAGACTCTGTCGGTGTGTAGAGCTATCACATTGTCTGCACTTCGGACTTCTGCTCTCCGTCTGCATGACAAGAACCTGGGGAGAGGGTGAAGGGAAAGCCCTCTAACATACAGTTTACATGCTTTTAGTACCAGCAGCTATATGGGGGAAAAAATCTTGCCTTATATCACTTTATCTTGACTTTCATTGCTAATCCTGAAAGCACTGGAGAATGGAAAAGCAGGAAGTGAAGGGGGAAAACTAATTCACAAACAAAACTCACTGACTGCATGAAGGCCTGACCTTTGCTCCATGTGTATTGTGATAAGACCAGTACTGTCAATGTCTAATTAGACTGTAAACAAATTGGGCCATGGGCCACTTCTGTTTTGTATGGTCCCGAGCACATTTCTGATGCTCTGTAAGAAGAATGATTTTTTTAAATATTTTAATGCGTTTTGGGGCATGTCTGAAACAAGTCAATAGTAACAATGAAACAAATAAATATGATACTGTACTCACAAAGTAAAGTGCATTGGCTTCAGGGGCACAAAGATGGATAAAAATTCAGGAAGGAGGAGGTGGTTGCAATATATAATGTCTAGTCAATATCTGGCAAAAGGTCAAGAATTACTTCAGTTGGTTTTCATCTTTACACTAACTGACCTCTCATCACACTCCAAACATCAACAAATCTAGTAATTTGCAAAGGTGCAAGTTTGGTTTGATTTTGTATCTCAGTGTCCTAGTTTTATAAACACCCAACAGAAGAAGCTACTAACAAGAGAAGTTACTAGTGCATTTCCTATTTGCCCAAGTGATGGGGGGGGGGGGGTGTCTTCCATTTTTAATGGACAAAGATGTAACAAATCATACACAAATAACCACAGCTCATTGATTAAGGACAAAAAGTTTTTTTAAATCTATGTTACAAATAAATCCTCTATTATTTCGCCCTCTAAAACAAACCAGGAATAAATTGTGCAGAAAAACCTGTAAACAGAGTTCAGTGAGCTATTGTCTCCATAGAATCACACTCTGGAGTTTCATTTGAGCACCACCTTGTGGCCCGGAGACATTTAAATTTCAAGCAGATAAGCATAGGCACCAGCACGTGTAATAATAACATGCTTCATATGAATGGTACTTATATGGATCTCTACAGCATAACCCCTTCCATTCAAATAAAACCCCACAGAAGTCCAATAATGAATACTGAGGGGCATAGCAGACTGTGTTTTTGTAAAGTAGCCAACTCAGACGAATTTTAATTACTGGTAAGTAAAATAAAATAACTTTGAAGTGATACCTCCCTATGGTAACGAGAAGTTTATCTTAACTATTTTAACTTAAAAAAAAATACAAAGAGTGACCAAAACAAAAGCATTCCAAACAAAAGCAAACCTGTAGGATGCATGAGAGTTCTGCCACCCTATCTCAGAAACAGGTTCTTTATCACAGATAAACTGACCTGGTATTCATCTCTAGAGGTTGCTCTAACCCAAACAGAACATGACTCAACACAGCCATTAGATTGCAGGCTTGCCAAGTTACTGTAGTGAGAAATGCCAGGCATTTAGTCTTGTTCCTCTCAGAAATAGCAGCAGTTGGCATCTGTTAACTGAAGTCAAAGGAAACAAAGAACCAGGTGGACTTTCTGAGGCACTTATTCTTCTCCAAATGAAGAGCCAAGAACCTTGTAACACCGAGCCTGGGAAAAGTCTCACCAAGATGAGCAAGCACAAGTGGGAAGAACATTGGCAAGATGATCAGCTCATTAAGTTGGAACACTGACACTACTCTCAATAAGGAATTTAGGGATGCCTTCAGAGCACCATCTTATCCTTTTCAAACTTGGTATGAGGTCGATCAGTCACTAGAGCCTGTAATTCACTCACCCTCTACAAGCCAACAGAATTAAGCAAGTAATAAATCCATTTCTTCATGCCTGAATATCAGTGACATCATAGCAGAATTTTCAGAAGCCTTCACGATCCATCACTAACTTGGAACTCTCAGCACTAGCCTTCCAGTGACTATCCATCTATCTCATCGCTGGTCATCCCCTACTATTGACCCTTCACTATCCCTTCCTTAATAGCTTTCTCAAGGTTATTTCCATTCCTATGCTTAATGTATACCCAAGAGGCATCAACATGGAAATAAACAAGCTGATGTAGGAAATTTGAGCTTGTAGGAAATGAGTAGCTCAAAAAGAGGCACCATCAGTTTTGTCAGGGTTATATTAACATCCAACAACACAAGACTTTTTAAATAGGGGATGTCAAATTCAATATGCCCACATTAGCCTGATGACAAGTTGCTGAAGAGAGACTTAGTTTACCCTTCAACAAATTCCTGGTAGTCCAAGCAGTAGCGTAGCCAGGGTGGGAGTGGAGGTAGCAGCCTCTCTCCTCCTTCCTTTCCTTAAAAAGGAAGCGGCGCCTTTTTTTTTTTAGCCCCGCTCCCTTTAAAAAAAGGCGCCGTGGAGCTAAAAAAAGGCACCACTTCTCTTTAAGGCACCGATTCTTGCACTCACCTGGCAGCGCTCCAGCTGTTCAGCGGCACTTCGGCGGAGGGTCCTTCACTCGCTCCGGGTCTTCGGCGGCATTTCGGTGGCAGGTACCACCGAAGACCTGGAGCGAGTGAAGGATCCTCTGCCGAAGTGCCGCCGAACAGCTGGAGTGCCACCGGGTGAGTACAGGGGGAGGCGCCTTTTTATAGCTCCGCTCCCCCTGTACCATGGTCCTGGCTACGCAGCTGAGTCCAAGAGAGTTGCCAAAATGAACATGAATGGAATCTGTCTTTAAATCTAGCAGACAATTAGTTTGGTTGAATTTCTGGGGAAAGGGAAGGATGGGGCCCGGAGGAAGTGACCAGTTATAAAGGGATCCATGTGGGCCCACACACACCAAATAACAAACCTTTATGATTTTAAACCCTTTTCGTGGACTCTTTTGAATAAACCAGGAAAACCTGAGACATTTGCTAAGAAACATCGTGCCTTTGGAGTTTTACACTATCAAGAGACTGTCTGGTTCCCATCCCATTGGATAAGTCAGCTGGGCTGAGAACCATCTGTCTCAGCCAAAAGAAGGTTATCAAGTTCAGTCAACCCTTGGGCCCCCCTGAGCTTGATCGGTTACCTTTGCTACCAGAGGTAGTGGTAAACGGTTTCCAGACTCCCTCCACTGTGGATGGAGAAGGTATCCCTTGGCAGAATAGTACATTGATAGTTTCTTGTTCAGGTGAGTGACAAATGGATCAGCCTCTAGATTCCCAGCTGCAGGAAGATGTGATCCACCATGTTGTTCTCCAAAGGATATTCATCAGAGTCTTCAACCAATCACAAAAACTGCTCTGTGTTCCCTTGGGGTCACAAATCACCTCAAAAGAGATGAGGAGACAGGGCTATGACCCTACACCCCTATTCACTGCCCCAGAGACCAAAGGTGCGGCATGAGCACCACATATGTTCCATGGAGCAATTGTGTCTCCTGGGGGACAATTCCAAACCCCCAACCCACCCCAGCCCCCCTTGGGGTAGCTTCTAGCTCCATATTACCCCTTATACAGGGCTGTGACTAGTGCCATAATCTAATCCTTAACCTGAAGTAATGCACAGAGGGAGACAGGCAAATGCGTTCTTTAGCTAGGGTCAGATAGATTGCCTAGAATTTTCTTCTTTGGGAACTTTAAATCACACAATGTTTTATAAGTCATGTTTTCATGCTAGGCCGCTTAAAAAGCCAGAGATCAGTATAATGAGTCCAAGTGATGTCCTGATGCTTGAGAGTAACATGAAAGAGGTGGTGAATGAATTTAAACAAAAGGGTTACCATTCTTGGTAATGTATGTCTAGCACAATGATTTAAACTCCACTGACTTCAACTGAGTGACTCCTGCAATACACTGGCAAGGGGGCAGGGGAGATGGTTCCTGTACTCTTTGCAGTGAGTTTCATACATAATCCCCTGTGATATGTTGGGGAAAATACAGTGTTATAAACAGGAAAGAATGAATCAGGTGCACTGCAACAGTGATTTTAATACAGCATTTTATTGGTCCTGTACACACACACACACACACACACACACACACACACACACTTTTTCACATTTGCTTGTACCTGATTTAGAGCTTTCTGCAGATATGGTGTTCCCATCCGGTCTGCCATATGCCTGTAAGCTGGATGGGAAAGGAAGAATTTCCTTTCTGCAAGCATGGCTGCCTTAATATCCTTCTTCCCATCAATGTCTTTCTGACTTCTGTTTACAACTCCAATATACCCTAAAACGAGATCAAAACAACCCTGTAAGTCAATGCTGTTACTCCCCACAGGGCAGTGTACATGCTAGCTCAGTACAGACCAAATTCACCTATTTTTGGTAACTTTTTTAAATTATTGCAATAAACTTAATGTGTTCAGCGAGGTTCAGGCTTGGTGTTTGTGGGCACACCTTCCATTGAAGTCACTGGCTCAAATTCAGTGATGACTGAAATGGTGGTGTAAGTAAAATATTGGGGGTAAGCTGGTCCGAAACCAGGTTTAAATGGGGAGACAATATCACTTGCACTGATTTGGCATTCCAAGGGATGAGCAAAACAAGAGTAACTTGCACACCACAGGGGAATAAGAGGAGGATGTGGCAAAAGGGTAACAAACAGGATAAGAAAATAGGAGGTCTTGATATTGACTTTCCTGTCTTCTGGTCTGATTCCTCTCTGGCTGGTTTGTTTTCTGGGGTGTTGAGAAAAGAAAAAGGGGATTGATCTACCTGGTAAAACTGGGTTAGATTTCAATATTACTTTTGTATTATTCTAATGGTGGAAATGAACATCTCTCTAGCTCTATAAACAATCATCTGAAAAGCTTTTGGAAAGGGGCAGAGCTTAGACTGCAGTGACATTATCAAAGATCCAGTGGCTGCTTCCAGACTGCATCAAGGCACTCCCACACATTGTTCCGAGAAACAACAGACATTGTCACAGAAAATAAAATTTGCAGGAAACCTACACTCATATTTCCCATTACACCTCATCCAGCCTGTTCTGAGGGTCTTAGTTGATTTTTTCTCCCTTATTGGGTATTTTGGACACCATCTCCTCTTACATTTGCTTTTTCACAGTTTAGCGTGATGATAACAGCTATGAGCACAATCTCTACTGTAATCTGAAGGTAAACTGCTGAGATTTTCTAACCGAGCGCTCCATTAAAACCAATCTTCTGTTAATTTACCAAAGGCCTGCCTACCTTCCTCATCACCACTTTGCTACAGAAGCAATTGGTACATGGAGTTCAATATTCTTACCTCTACGAAGAGGGAGCAACTTGTTCTCCAGAATCTCTGTTGCATCAGTTCCTTCATCCATCAAATCCAGTTTTGTGATGACACCAATGGTTCTCAGGCCTGCATCAATACCACCCCCACACACACACAAAAAATTGTTAAATATCATTTATGCTGAGGAAAACCAATAAATTAAACCTTACTCTCTGGTACTGAGTTTACTTGGTAGGGAAGAACTGAGTATTTTCTCACTATTCCTATGGATCTGCAATGGAGTTTAATGCAAGAGAACTGCATGTTTAACCTGTCATTTTAGTTTTGTTTTTTTTGTTTTTTTAATTTTAAAAAACCACCTGTCCATTCCAGACCCAGGGGCAGGGTGGGAGCAGGGAGCTAGGTCAGTGCTCATCCACCACCCACATGCACAGAGCCAACAGCTGATAAATGAGATAGCAGAAGTCAGTTTGGGCCTACCGACAATAAGCAGAGCCAGGTACAGGAATCAGCTAAGGTGTGCCAGATAGCAAGGCAGGGAGCTTGCATGCTTGCACTGACTGCTAGCACTATAGTTCCCACTGTGGTAACAGCCTTTCCGGTTTTCCTTTAGTCCATCAAGCCCCTCTTGGACTCCACACTCACTTTTTTGTTCTTTACATTTGTATTACTCACTCTCAAGATAATGTAGTCACAGTCCCACCAGGCAAAAGATGAGCATGGCCTCTCTTGGGCCTATCAGCACTTCTTTTGAATTGGCGGGGAGTGGGGGCCTCTTGCAGTAATACAAAATGCTCCCAACTCTACCAAGTCGGGCTTCTGAATTCTAATCCACCAGATGGAAGCACATTATGTTATTACAGTGGCTCTCAACCTTTCCAGACTACTGTATCCCTTTCAGGGTTTGATTTCTCTGGCATACCCCCAAGTTTCACCTCATTTAAAAACTACTTGCTTACAAAATCAGACATAAAAATACAAGTGTCACAGCACTGAAAAACTGTTTACATTCTCATTTTACCATATAATTCTAGAATCTATTGGAATATAAATATTGTACTTATATTTCAGTGTGTAGTATATAGAGCAGTATAAACAAGTCAGTGTCTGTATGAAATTTTAGTTTGTACTGACTTCGCTAGTGTTTTTTATGTAGCCCGTTGTATAACTAGGCAAATATCTAGAGGAGTTGATGTACCCCCTTGGTGAACTCTGGGTACCCCCAAGGGTACATGGACCCCTGGTTGAGAACCACTGTGTTATTACATTGCCAAGACAAATTGCATTTACTCTTGCTATATGTGTTGATTTATTACATAGTCACATCAGTCAGCAAGGCATGCCAAGAAAACAAACACCATTCTAACATTTATAGTACAGTAGCACCCAGGCATCCCAGTCAGCATCAAGGCCCCATGGTGCAAGATGTCATACAGACTCCTCTGCTGACAGAGGCCGTGTCACAAGAATTTCCAACTAGGTATATTTCATACCTCACTCAATTACCATTTCCATTGACAGTACAATTTACTAAATTATGCTGCATGAGCAAAAATTCCTATTCTTTTTCTGATGTTGAAATCAGTACAAAATTTTTAGTTATGAGTAATTAGTTTTCTTGCACTGTTAAATGCATAATTCACCACAGTAAACTACCAGATATATTTTCATCAATGGTATCTGAGAGCAGGAAAGGTTTACATTCATTCACACTTACCTTGAGGGTCTACTTCTTTAGCTAACTTCAACGCATCTGAGTTGGCAAGATCAGTGTTGGCTGGAGTCACAGCCAGGATCAGACAGTTTTCACGAGAAATGAACTGCATAATCATGTCTCTGATCTGTTGCTCTATATCTGGAGGTTGATCCCCTACTGGCACTTTAGTGATTCCAGGCAAATCAACAAGGGTCAGGCTTAGCACTAAAGAGAAAGGGCATAAGACCAAAAGGCTTGTTAACACTTTACACACCTAAAGAGAATAAAAAGATGATCCAAGTCTGAAGTTATAGTGGGAAGCCATAATTAGAATAAATGTATCAATTTTCAAAGGCTTTTGAACATTATTTTATAAGCACACACAACTAGAGCTGTGCCAAGAATGGCAATTCCATGTCACAGAAGAGTTCAACATTATGAAGTTTGGTATCAGAGGGGTAGCCATGTTAGTCTGGATCTGTAGAAGCGACAAAGAGTTCTGTGGCACCTTACAGACTAACAGACGTATTGGAGCATAAGCTTTCGTGGGTGAATACCCACTTCTTCGGATGCATGCAGTGGAAATGTCCAGGGGCAGGTATAAATAAGCAGGGAAGAGCCAGACTAGAGATAACGAGGTTAGTTCAATCAGGGAGGATGAGGCCTTCTTTTAGCAGTTGAGGTGTGAACACTAAGGGAGGAAAAACTGCTTTTGTAGTTTGCTAGCCATTCATAGTCTTTGTTTAATCATGAGCTGATGGTGTCAAATTTGCAAATAAACTGAAGCTCGGCAGTTTCTCTTTGAAGTCTGGTCCTGAAGTTTTTTTTGCTGCAGGATGGCTACCTTCAAATCTGCAATTGTGTGTCCAGGGAGGTTGAAGTGTTCTCCTACAGGTTTTTGTATATTGCCATTCCTTATATCTGATTTGTGTCCATTTATCCTTTTGCGTAAGGACTGTCCAGTTTGGCCGATGTACATAGCAGAGGGGCATTGCTGGCACATGATGGAGTATATAACATTGGTGGCTGTGCAGGTGAATGAACCGGTGATGGTGTGGCTGATCTGGTTAGGTCCTGTGATGGTGTCCCTGGTGTAGATATGTGGGCAGAGTTGGCATCGAGGTTTGTTGCATGGCTTGGTTCCTGAGTTAGAGTTATTATGGTGCGGTGTGTAGTTGCTGGTGAGAATACGCTTCAGGTTGGCGGGTTGTCTGTGGGCAAGGACTGGCCTGCCTCCCAAGGCCTGTGAAAGTGAGGGATCGTTGTTCAGGATGGGTTGTAGATCACTGATGATCCGTTGGAGAGGTTTCAGCTGAGGACTGTAAGTGATGGCCAGTGGAGTTCTGTTGGTTTCTTTCTTCGGTTTGTCTTGCAGCAGGAGGCTTCTGGGTACATGTCTGGCCCTGTTGATTTGTTTTCTTATTTCCTCATGTGGGTATCGTAGTTTTGAGAATGCTTGGTGAAGATCTTGTAGGCGTTGGTCTCTGTCAGAGGGGTTGGAGCAAATACGGTTGTACCTCAGTGCTTGGCTGTAGACAATGGATCGTGTGGTTGTCCGGGATGAAAGCTGGAGGCATGTAGGTAGGCATAGCGGTCGGTGGGTTTTCGGTATAGGGTAGTGTTAATGTGACCATCGCTTATTTGCACCGTGGTGTCTAGGAAGTGGACTTCCTGTGTAGACTGGTCCAGGCTGAGGTTGATGGTGGGGTGGAAGCTGTTGAAATTGTGGTGGAATTCTTCCAGAGTTTCTTTCCCATGGGTCCAGATGATGAAGATGTCATCAATGTAGCGTAGGTAGAGAAGGGGCGTGAGTGGACGAGAGCGGAGGAAGCGTTGTTCCAGGTCAGCCATAAAAATGTTGGCATATTGTGGGGCCATGCAGGTGCCCATAGTGGTGCCACTGGTCTGGAGGTATACATTGTCACCAAATTTGAAATAATTGTGCGTGAGGATAAAGTCACAGAGCTCAGCAGCCAGTTGTGCTATGGCATCATCAGGGATACTGTTCCTGACTGCTTGTACCCCATCTGTGTGTGGGATGTTTGTGTAGAGAGCCTCTACATCCATGGTGGATAGGATGGTGCTTTCTGGGAGATTACCAATGCATTGTAGTTTTCTCAGGAAATCAGTGGCGTCACGGAGATAGCTGGGAGTGCTGGTGGCGTAGGGTCTGAGTAAAGAGTCCACATATCCGGACAGTTCTTCAGTGAGAGTGCCAATGCCCGAGATGATGGGGCGTCCAGGATTTCCAGGTTTGTGGATTTTGGGTAGTAGATAGAATAACCCGGTCGGGGCTCTAAGGGTATGTTGATTTGTTCCTGTGTTAGTGTAGGGAATGTCCTGAGTAGATGGTGCAGTTTCTTAGCGTATTCCTCAGTGGGATCTGAGGAGAGTGGCCTGTAGAAGTTGGTATTGGAGAGTTGTCTGGCAGCCTCCTTTTGGTAGTCAGACCTATTCATGATGACAACAGCACCTCCTTTATCAGCCTCTTTGATTATAATGTCAGGGTTGTTTCTGAGGCTGTGGATGGCATTGCGTTCTGCACGACTTAGGTTATGAGGCAGGGGACGTTGTTTTTCCACAATTTCTGCCTGGGCACGTCGGCGGAAGCATTCTATGTATAGGTCCAGACTGTCATTTCGACCCTCAGGAGGAGTCCATGTGGAGTTCTTGTGCGGTTGGTGGGAGGGTATCTCTGTATCTGTGCGCTGTGCAGTGTTATCTTGAAAGTATTCCTTGAGTCGGAGACGGCGAAAGTAGGCTTCCAGATCACTGCAGAACTGAATCATGTTGGTGGAGGTGGTGGGGCAAAAAGAGAGTCCCCGAGATAGGACAGATTCTTCTGCCGGGTTGAGTGTGTAGCTGGATAGATTGACGATATTGCTGGCTGAATTGGGGGTACCACTGTTGTGGCCCCATGTGGCAGGTAGGATTTTAGACAGCTTACAGTCCTTTTTCCTTTGTAGAGAGGTGAAGTGTTTAGTGTAGATCTCATGTCTTGTTTTAGTAAAGTCCGTTTGTGTGGAAGGTTGGTTTTATGAAAGTCTCCAGGTTGGAGAGCTCTTTTTTGATGTTTTCCTGTTTGCTGTATAGGATGCTGATCAGGTGGTTCCTCAGTTTCTTTGATAGTGTATGGCATAATCTCTCACCGTAGTCCGTGCAGTATGTAGATAGCAATGGATTTTTCACCTTCAGTCCATTTGGTACGATGTCCATCCATTTGCATTTGGAGAGAAAGATTATATCTGTCTGTACTTGTGCACGTTTCTTCGTGAGGTTGATGGATTTCCACTCCATACGGCTAAATGCAGTGCCTTGCATGGTGTCAAGTATCAGAGGGGTAGCCGTGTTAGTCTGGATCTGTAGAAGCGACAAAGAGTTCAGTGGCACCTTATAGACTAACAGACGTATTGGAGCATAAGCTTTCGTGGGTGAATACCCACTTCTTCGGATGCATGCAGTGGAAATGTCCGGGGGCAGGTATAAATAAGCAGGGAAGAGCCAGGCTAGAGATAACGAGGTTAGTTCAATCAGGGAGGATGAGGCCTTCTTTTAACCATTGAGGTGTGAACACCACGGGAGGAAAAACTGCTTTTGTAGTTTGCTAGCCATTCATAGTCCTTGTTTAATCCTGAGCTGATGGTGTCAAATTTGCAAATGAACTGAAGCTCGGCAGTTTCTCTTTATTATGAAGTTTGGTTTTCTTCCACTTTGGAACTGCTTGTCACAACCTACAAATTACATTGTTTGGCATAATCACCTTCCTATTGGGCTTTCATATCTGTATCTGTAAGATCATAATTAAATATTAGGGGGGGGAGGGATAGCTCAGTGGTTTGAGCATTGGCCTGCTAAACCCAGGGTTGTGAGTTCAATCCTTGAGGGGGCCATTTGGGGATCTGGGGCAAAAATTGGGGATTGGTCCTGCTTTGAGCAGGGGGTTGGACTAGATGACCTACTAAGGTCCCTTCCAACCCTGATAGTCTATGATTCTATGATTAAATGCAGAATTTTCAAAGAGTTGTGCCCATGTTGGACATCCTGAATCATAGGACTGGAAGGGGCCCCAGAGGTCATCTAGTCTATTTCCCTGCACTTATGGCAGGACCAAGTATTATCTAGACCATCCCTGACAGGTGTTTGTCTAACTTGCTCCTAAAAATCTCCAATGATGGATACTCCACAACCTACTGAGGCAATTTATTCTAGTGCTGAACTACCCTGAAAGTTAGGAAGCTTTTCCTAATGGCCAACCTAAACCGCCCTTGCTGAAATTTAAGCCCATTACTTCTTGTCCTATCTTCAGAGGTTCACGAAAACAATTTTTCTTCCAGCCTCCTTGTAACAACCTTTTATGTACTTGAAAATTGTTATGTCCCCTCTCAGTCTTCTCTTCTACAAACTAAACAAACCTTTATTTTTTCCCCTTTAATCGTCTCTCATAGGCAGAGATGAAAGTAAGCCGGTATGCCCCAGGGGCAATTTAAATAGCCGCTGGAGCCCCACCACCGCTACCCCAGGGCTCCGGCAGCAGGCCTCTGGGACGATTTAAAGGGCCCGGGGCGGTAGAGGCAGCAGAAGCCCCGGGCCCTTTAAATACCCGCGGAGCCCCACCGCTGCCTCCCCAGGGCTCCAGCAGCAGGGCTCGGGCGCTATTTAAAGGGTCCGGGGCTCCTGCTGCCTCTACCACCCCAGGTCCTTTAAATAGCCACTTGAGCCCCGCCACTGCTGCCCCAGGGCTCTGGCAGCAGGGCTCTGGGGATGAGTTAAAGGGCCTCGAAGGGTAGGTGCAGCCAGAGCCCCGGGGCCCTTTAAATCGCTGCCCGAGCCCTGCTGCTGGAGCCCCAGGGGTCGTGGCAGCAGCTGGGACCTCCGGGGCTCCGTCAGCAATATAAAAGGTCCCAGGGCTCCGCTGTGGTAGCAGCAGTTAGAGCCCTGGACCCTTTAAATCATCCCCTTTAAATCATCCCCGAACCCCAGGGCTCCCAGCAGCTGGGAGCTCAGGGGATGATTTAAAGGGCCCGGGGCTCCCAACTGCTGCTACCACAGCCCTAGCCCTGGGCCCTTTAAATCCTAATTTAAAAGGCCCAGGGATTTAAAGGCCCCACCTCTTCCGGTAGAGGCCACGCCTCTTCTGGTTGAGGCCCCTCCCCCTTCTCAGAACTCTGGAGTACCGGTAAGTCCTTTAGTTACTTTCACCCCTGCTCATAGGTCATGTTTTTGAGACCTTTAATCATTTTTGTTTCTCTCCTCTGGACTTTTCAGAATTTGTCCACATCTTTCCTGAAAGGTGGCACCCAGAACTGGCCTCAATACTCCAGCTGAGGCCTAATCAGTGTGGAGTAGAGTGGAAGAATTACTTCTCGTGTCTTACTTACAACACTCCTGTTAATACATCCCAGAATAATGTTCGCTTTTTTTTTGCAACAGTGTTACACTATTCACTCATATTTAACTTGTGATCCAGGATCACCCCCAGAGCCAGATCCCTTTCTGCAGTACTCCTTCTTAGGCAGTCATTTCCCATTTTGTATGTGTGCAACTAATTAGGCTCTTAGGGCAAGTAAAACTTGTTTTTCTCCCATTTATCCATGGTATGCCAATATGAATATAGACCATGGGACATTCCCATCTTACCTATCAATTAGTCAGGTGGCAGTCCATCTGAAAGAGGAATTTTCACACACAGTCCTCATCTGATCATCCTCCAAGAAGGCTTCTCAGCTGACAACTTCCCAAACTGAAAACCAAGGGCTAGTCTAAATGGTACACCAAGCTCTAGCTATTTTTCTGAGTTCCTTTGCAGCTGGAGCATCCTGAGCAGGTGTTTATACTGGTGGAGTCCCACAATTAAAAACATTTAGCAGGTACGAAAAAACTGTTTTGTTGTGAGATGACTGTCCCTGGTACAGACCACGAATCTAACTAGCAGTGCCCTGCAACTACCGGAGCAGCTGAAGCCACCAAGCAGAGGTGGGAGGAAGAGGGAGACAAGATCCAGCCTAGCCTCTAAAAGCTTACATTGACTCTCCTTGAGAAAAGCAGCTCTTGGATTTCTGAGGCAGAACTGACCGAAGCACCAACTGATAGAAAGCTTTGCTGGCTGATGGGTTGGGATCCAGGCAGTGGTGCTTAAGGAATGTGTTGACGGAACAACAGGGTGATGGCTCTAAAGAGCTTACAATGGAATTTTCTCCTTGGCTAGCCCAAAACGGAGGCCACTGTTCTAATGGAAAGATTTTGAAGTTTTAGCGATCTGAGAAAACTTGCCGAGGAGCAAGTTGGAGGCTGGACTGAACCCAGTGGAAGAGGAAATACCTGGAAGTTTTCTCCCTTTGGAAGCTTATGATAAAGATTACTGAGAAAGTTTACCGGTAAGAAGTTGTAATAGAATCATACTCTTATATTTTGTGCCTCCAGCATGAATCAGGATGAGCCATCACTGAAGAGCTTTAAGGGCTGCCGATTCCTTACATAGCGACCTGTCCCCACCCAGTGGGCTCAGCTGCCTGTCATGCCTCTAACTTCCACTTCCTTCTTCAGATAAATGGCAAAAGCACTAACCAACACCAACACGCACTCCCAACTGTATGAGAAGTGCGGAATGTTTCTCAGACATTTGGGCAGTTAGGATCAAGAAGCATCCATGACTATCTCCTTCTTTATGACTACCCATTTTAGGAGCAGAGGTAAGATGACATAGGCTGTTTCCCAAAACCAGAAGACTTCAAAAATAAAAGAGCTTAAGGCAAGACTTTTAGACATCCGTACCTGTGAAGTAGGTGATTAGAGGTGGGAGTGGACAGGTTTATTGACAGTCATGTCTTATAAGTGAGTCACTCAAACACTTTTGTGATGTCCCATTCTCCCAGGTATATTTTAGCCCTGCTTAATCAGTATGCCTAAAGGAAGAGTAAGTCTGAAACAATCAAAGCTTTTAAAGATCCTGGGTTTTTCCTCAGCCCACTTGAACAGAAGTGGGAGTACCTTAAGGAAGGCCAATACATTTCTCTTCTGTCCCCACAAAGGTTCTGGTAAGAAACCACTACAGTGTGGCCCAACCAGATGAGCATGCATCAATGCCACGATATTTGCAGGAGCTGGAATTTTGTCATAGCTAATCTGACCACTCACAATCTAACCACTCACAGGGGTAGGAAATTATCAGAGTGAGAAGATGTGGTCCAGAGAAAAAACACACTCATATTTTGATCCTACCACACACCCCTCCCATAGGATCAATTTGGAGACAGTGAGCTCACCAGCTGTTGGGAGCCAGAAAATGGGGATGAGGGAGTTGGCCCACTGGATTACTCCACTGGAAAGACACTAAAACTCCAGGTAGGAGATGCCATAAGAACACAAGAGTTACCATATTGGGTCAGACCCGGGTCCATCTTGCCCAACAGTGGCATGCACCAGAGTTTCAGGGGACACAAAGAACAGGGTGATTACAGAGTGATCCACCCATCTTCCACTCCTGGCTTCTGGTAGTCAGAAGTTTAGGGTCATCCAGAGCATGGGGTTGCATCCCTAATCATCTTGGCTAATAGCCATTGATTGATCTATCCTCCATGTACTTATTCAGTTTTTTTTTAATCCAGTTATGCTTTTGGCAATCACGATATCCCATGGCAATGAGTTCCATAGGTTAGCTGTGTAAAAAATTACTTCCTCTTGTGAGTATTAAACCTGCTGCCTATCAATTTCATTCAGTGACCCCCCCACCCCATCTTTTGTACTGGGTGAAAGCATAAACAGCACTCCTCTATTCACTGTTTACACACCATTCATGATTTTATAGACCTCACTCATATCCTGCCCAGTTCATAGAATTATAGAAGATTAGGGCTGGAAGACACCTCAGGAGATCATCTAGTCCAACTCAAAGCAGGACCAACACCATCTAAATCATCCCAGTCAGGGCTTTGTCAAGCCAGGCCTTAAAAACCTCTAAGGATGGAGATTCCACCACCTCCCTAGGTAACCCATTCCAGTGCTTCACCACCCTACTGGTGAAATAGTGTTTCCTAATATCCAACCTAGACCTCCCCCACTGTAACTTGAGACCATTGCTCCTTGATCTGTCATCTGCCACCACTGAGAACAGCCTAGCTCCATCCTCTTTGGAACCCCCCCGTCAGGTAGTTGAAGGCTGCTATCAAATCCCCCCTCACTCTTCTCTTCTGCAGACTAAATAACTCCAGTTCCCTCAGCCTCTCCTCGTAAGTCATGTGTCCCAGCCCCCTGATCATTTTCATTGCCCTCTGCTGGACTCTCTCCAATTTATCCACATCCTTTCTGTAGTGGGGGGCCCAAAACTGCACGCAATACTCCAGATATGGCCTCATCAGTGCCGAACAGAGGGAAATAATCACTTCCCTCGATCTGCTGGCAATGTTCCTACTAATGCAGCCCAATATGCCGTTAGCCTTCTTGGCAACAAGGGCACACTGCTGACTCATATCCAGCTTCTCATCCACTGTAATCCCCAGGTGCTTTTCTGCAGAACTGCTGCTTAGGCTGTCGGTCACCAGCCTGTAGCAATGAATGGGATTCTTCCATCTTAAGTGCAGGACTCTGCACTTGTCCTTGTTGAACCTCAGATTTCTTTTGGCCCAATCCTCCAATTTGTTTAGGTCACTCTGGACACTATCCCTACCCTCCAGCATATCTACCTCTCCCCACATCTTAGTGTCATCTGTGAACTTGCTGAGGGTGCAATCTATCCCATCATCCAGATCATTAATAAAGATGTTGAACAAAACTGGCCCCAGGACCGACCCCTGGGGCACTCCGCTTGATGCCGGCTGCCAACTAGACATCAAGCTGTTGTTCAGTACCAACAATCTAGCCAGCTTTCTATCCACCTTATAGTCAATTAATCCAATCCATACTTTTTTAACTTGCTGGCAAGAATACTGTGGGAGACCGTATCAAAAGCTTTACTAAAGTCAAGATATATCACGTCCACTGCTTTCCCCATATCCACAGAGCCAGTTATCTCATCATAGAAGGCAATCAGGTTGGTCAGGCATGACTTGCCCCTGGTGAATCCAAGTTCTCTCTTTTCTAAGATGAGCAGCCCTAATCGTTTTAGTCTCTCCTCATATGGAAGCTGTTCCACATCTATTATTATCTTTGTTGCCCTTCTCTGAACCTTTTCCAGTTCCACTATATCCTTTTTGAGATTGGACTACCAGAACTTGACACAATATTCAAGGCCTATGCACAGCATGTATTTATACAATGGCACTATGATATTCTTTATCCTATTTTTTATCCATTTCCTAACACTTTCTAAAATAACATTAGCCTATTTGACTGCTACAGAGCATTTAGCAGAAGTTTTCAAAGAACTATTCACAGTGACTCTAAGATCTCTTTCTTGGGTGGTAACAGCCAACTTTCTTCTTGCTCAGATTCCTCTTCTAGATATCCAGAGAATCAACTTGTTCTACTGGGGAGCTATGAATCATGGTCACCCAGTTGAGCCCTGCTCCCACAGGCTATGGCAGGCCCACACAAGACTGAAGCAAGGTCCAGGGCCACAAGTACAGAATGAACCCACTATGGAAGACTGAAAAGATCGATTATAGATAAAGCACCTTCTTCTTAACCTCCCCTACTTCTATTATTTTGCTCTTCAGTTCATGATTAAGAAGGTATGGATTGATGCAGACAGAAAAGATGGCACCTCAGCCAACAGCATAAGTTGTTTTAATGTGCAAGAGAGAAAACTGGGGAATCCTGTTTTCTCCAGATTGGTTGCCAGCTACCTGACACATGAGAAGTTAATGCTATGTGGTCTATATTGGTGGCAACCATGCCACATAGAGCAGTTTGACACATCCCCACTGAAGAGAATTTTAAAGCAAGAGCAGTATCTGCTATAACAACAAGTTCCTACAATGCCTAAGTTTATCAAAACTTGAGTAGATCAAAGGCATTGTCTTGGGACATCGAAGTAACATTTTCAACAAATTTATAATGGAGCTAAATACTTAACATTTATAAAAGTGCTTTGGTATCTCCAGATTAAAAAGTTAAAAAATACAAAATACTGTTAAAGGTATGTGAGAGTTTATCTGGAGATCACATGGCTCATATCATGATTATTATTTTAAAAATGCAGACTCAATTTTGCACTTCATCATCTCATATAAAACTGACCTAGGTTAATGGAGAAGAAATACAACATTTTTCACTAGTTATTCTGAAATACTAAAGGAGGGATGCATATCCCAAAAGCAACATAGGCAGAGTTGTCAGCTTTCATCAACTCCTTATGTTCTAGTATGTCTAAACATGTGACATCTAACAAATTAAGAATGAGCTGAAACTGAAGCAGTTTCATCACATGACTCAAAACCTTTATAGAAACGTATCTGTGTATTGCCTTAGGATACGTGTCTACCTCATGCAGTTTGTAATACCATTACAGGATGTAACTTTCATGCTATAGCGGAAATTTCAGTGTGTCTATGGATGTGGCTTCATGTCCAAATTAGCCTTTTTGAAAATTGGATTGCATATGATGATCATCTAAAGTCGTTTTCTTCAATGAGGATTAAAATGGTTTAGTCCTCTCTACACTGTAAACCATTTTCTATACCCAGTTGATGACAATGCATTGTCTACAATACGTCACTTTCCTCGCATAGACAGGGTTCAAAGTTCAGGAAAGGGAGTAATCTAACAGAAGGAAGCCTTTTCAGAACATATACTGTTACATGAATTATACATCCTCAAAACTTTCCCTCAAAGTCAATTTTAGCAATAGTGTCTCTCTGGAATTTTTTGGTCAAGCAATGAGAACAAACAGAATATATAATATTAGTTACACGAATACAGAGTAGAATGACTTTACCTACCATGTGGGGAATACACTCTTAAATTAATAGGAATTGAAGAAATGCCTTTATTCAGTCCCGTCACTCTGTCTGTTTCTGCTTCAATTTCTTGACGAACTTCATCAAAATCTGTAAACTTCCTCCCTTTGCAGTGTAGGAACTCAGCATATTCTGTAACAAATATTAATAGTATCTTTACATATCACAAAAGATTTTGAAGATTAGAGAACACAAAGGATGTGTTGAAGTCACTGAGGATCACAAGGAAAAAGTTAGGTGGGTGACCAAACAGTGTAGGCAGGGCAGAGTTCCTACAGATGAAAATAGCCCAGAATGGAAAGGCTTGCTAAACAAACAAACAAACAAACAAGTTTACTGGATGCAATTCATTACTTTTATCTGTGGCACCTGATCTTCTGGAGTAACAGCATAAAGAAGGGTTTGACTAAATACAATTTAAATTAACAGAATATGGAGCAGATTGTGAAAAAAAAAAACTTGCTAGGGACTCAAATACAGAGCAATTGAGACTACAGTAGCGGGACTGAGAACTATGATTACTGGAATGCAACATGTATCAGTACTAAAGTCTGTTTCTTGAATCTTCTGTAAGTCATTTTCTCACTAATAAAGGTTATTGGCTCAACTGTACAAAGAAATTAAACAAGAAAATAACTATTACCATTGATGCATAAATGGCTAACTGACTGAAAAACAAAATCCTCTTCCCCCTAAACTTTTGCAATCCCTCTGATTTGAAAGTGTGTATGTTGGGAGGGGAGAGGGGTGTGGAGATCCAAGAACCCCACTATCCCTAAGATAGGGGAAAATGAAATTAATTCCCTAATTTAGTGTGTATAAAAATGCTGCAACATAATTTCACAGCAATGTTTTTTGTTTGTTGATCATCTAGCTAAAACCTTCTGGTTTGCCTTTAACAATTTAAAGAACTCTATTGTAATTTGTATTCTTTTTTAGAATTGTATTCTTTTTTAGAATTGTAATTTGTATTCTTTTTTATAACAAGTGAATTTATTTCATATATGCAAAATAGTTAAAACAAACAAAACAAGAAAGAGTATATGATCCACAATAGTGAGTAAAGAGTATCACAGCTGATCAATCAGATTTGTAAGTGCTTCAAACTTGTAAAGTATTTGGTCTCAAAAAATGGAAGGTTGCTCTTTAAGGATGAAAATAAGCTGATGGCTGGCCCTTATTTTGACAGAGTTTTGCATGAATTCCTTGGTACAAAGGAAATTGCGCAACCTTATCTACAATTATTTCTTACTGTGGTTCATTGGATTTTTTCAGGAAAAGATTTAAAAATTGAAGGAATTAGCACTGAGTGTACGGCCGGCTTACTCCATTGGGTGACTGACATAGCTGATGCTAAAAGAAGCTTCCCTTTGTTCTGCTTGACTCTTGTAACACAGCACCCCTATCTGCAAAATTTAAAACCTCTGCAATGACTATACTGCAATTTGGATGAAATGTAGTGTGCTTAACTAGGTTAGTAATTGTCGCCATGAGACTTGAACTAGTAAAATGCTTAAATGAAGTATGTAACATGTAGTGTGTATGAAGTGTTATAGACTAAATAGGTCTACAGAATAAAAATTGTGTTGAACAAGTGGTGCTTTGTTTATGAACCTTCCCTCCAGTCCTTTGACTATGTCTGGCAGCAAAGCAAACAGCCTGCTTGCACAAGTGTCTCCATAAACACAGAATCAAATGTAACCTTGACAAAGATGTGCATTAATGACATAGCAAAAACCATTAAAATTAGAAAACAATTATTTAAATCTTTTGCAGAAGTAACTGCCAAACAGGAACTAGTCAGCAAGTAAAGATGATTCAGTTCAAAAACAGACTAGAAAATTTTGTCATGTCTTTCACTCTCTCCCTTACTCTCTGTAACAGCAAGATCATAGAAGCCTAAGGTGAAAAATCTCTCCAAGTCCAGTCCCCCTTCCATATTCAAGATATAGTCCCCAGAAAGAGGACATACTGGATATTAATTTGAGATTGACCCTTTCTAATGTTTAATTTTTGGACACATTTATTTTATGAAGTCAAGGTATGTTGAGAGGGAGAGAATACATTTGAAAGTCAGCGGGAAAAAGCAAAAATATAAAAAAACCTCTCTCTGTACTGAGAACAAATATAAAGCTACCTAACTATTTGAGACGAACACATATTTAAAGCCAACTCTGCACTTTAAAAATAACAGAAAACTGACTCAAAAGAATTCCACTACATTTCACCAATTTGAGGTTATTCTCCCCAACCATAAATGCCTTGATAACAGATGACTCAGATATTGATTGGACAGAAAATGATGCAAACTGGTAAAATAAAATAACACGTTTCCAAACTGTCCCTCTTATTTGGCCTCTCACATTTCCCATTTCTACACCCATTCTGAGGTATATGACACTGAGCATGCTGATATTCTGCTGCTAATAAGCACTAATAGAGATTTATGTTTTCTAAGCACTGTAAGAATAGGGCAATTTTATCTCCACCTATAAATTGTTTTATAAAATAAATTCATCAGTCTAGGAGGCTTGAAACTGCTGGGCTAGGTATAGGGTGACCAGATAAAAGCAACAAAAAATTGGGACACATGGGGGAAGCAAAAAAAAGAACACCACACACCAGCTGGAGCGGAGTTGTCTGAGAAAAAAAAAAACCATCAGAAGCCCCGACACAGGTCAAACAACTAAAAATCGATTTTATCAGGACATCTGGTCACCCTAGCTAGGTATGTCCACTGCATCTCACAAAGGTAGTCGATGTCAACACAACAGCAAGATGAGCACAGACAGTGGCAGATCGCAACTCTTATTAAACTTTTAACACAAGGGAGGGATGCTACCCATCCATCACCCCTATTCTCCCATACCAGGCATTTAACTGGTTCCAGTTTGGGGGTTGTAGTGCTCCTTATATAAGCCGTAACTCGTGCTAGGGCTTATAGGGCTCCTTATCATATAATCCATAACCCGGGGTAGGCTCTGCTCAGCCTTCCCCCCTCAGAATCAGCTCTGAGTCCTCCTGTTTCCCCCCACCCACCCAAAGAGAGACAGAGGTTGCAGCATGGTGAGGACCTCAGGCCACGATGGCCACAAAAATCTAACCTCAGCCTGAAAAGCCTAAAGGTCTCACCCTACCACATGAGTCCAAGGCCCATCACCAAAATCCTAGGTCTTTTACCTCTGGGAACTATTCATTTCATTCTCTTAACCACACTGGAAACCAGCCACAGGAGTTGCCAGTGACTAGCTTGGTCATTCCCCCCTACCCAACCACATTGCCCAGTATCACAATTCCTGCCCCGTCTATCCCCTTACATCCTGTAGCCAAACGTCAGCACCTCCATCTGACAAATGTACACTGTCATCTCTGAAAACTATCAGTCGGTGGGAACAGATTTTGCTATGCTGTATCGCTAACCACCTCTCCTCTCCTCCTCCCCCCCCCCCCCCACTATCCCCCCGTGTCCAGGAATACCTTGGTGACCCCTCTCAAGTCACATTGTTTCTAGTTCTGTCAATGCAGGCTGGGTCAATGCAGCTCTCCACCAGACCTGCCTTGCAAGCATTGTTTACCTCACCTCCAGCCACGATTGCCCAATTAAGCTAACATCCCTCTGGATTCTGTCCCTTACGTTAAGACCTATACAGGTGCCAAGATCATTCTCTCCGAGGTGAATAACCAGGACGTGAGATGCGTGCGCATTGCTTGTCAGCAGTGCAGAGGTGGCATGAGCTGATCCCAATGCATGCCTCTTCTCCCGAACCACTGGATGCAAATTGCTTCGGCCCAGATGAGATCCAGCTGCCGTTCTGGCTGCTCTCTTGTGGGCCCTAGATGAACTAGAGTGCCTGCAAATCAAGATACTGCATATGCTCAATGTAGCTTCTGAAACAAACAAGCACATTGGTTTAGTTACATTTTGCCATTCCCTGCCATATTTTCCTAGGTGTAGACATAAGTCCTGTAACACCTCGATTTCCAGCTCCCTATTGCCTGCACCTGATGTGGGCCAAAACACCCTGTAGCCACTGATGTTACTGCCCAGATCCTGAAAGAACGAGTACCAAATTTGTGGGGGATGGGGAGAAGTGGTCAAGACAGCAGTAGTGCAAGGTTTTCTCAATACTGTGCCAATCTGGTATCTTGTCAGACAACTGCCATCACCGTGTATGAACAGCAGTCCCGGTTGCAGGCCCCAGATTTTTTGCAAGGCTCTTACTGTCTGTAGAGGGCCCAAGTGCCCATCTGCACATTTCTTTAACACCACATAAGCCCTTTTCCCTTCTGGTCTGTTCTCTAATATCTAAAGTGCAGGTTCACCACTCCTGCAGATAGTCACATGTCTGTTACACTTAATGCATGCTGGGACCTGCCCATAGCTGCCATAGGCACCAGCTTCACTCTAAAAGCACCAAAGAGGCAACAACAAATGCCACCTTAAATGGGGTGGGGGACAGCAGACCACTAAACCAAAAGGGTGCCCCATGCTCCTTTAAAGACAGGAGATAGTCCAGAATGGTATGCACCGGCACCTGCGAAGGGTTGATACCCCGAGGGCCGCACCAGCGGGAAAAACGTTTCCACTTGGCCAAGTAGGTGGACCTGGTAGAGGGCTTCCTGCTACTTAGCAAAACTTGTTGCACTGGGTCGGAGCAATTTAACTCGGACTGGTTCAACCATGCAGCAGCCACGCTGTGAGGTGGAGAGACTGCAGGTCAGGATGATGGAGCTTGCCGTGCTGCTGAGTAATCAGGTCCGGCCACAAGGGGAGAGTGATTGGGGCAGACACAGAGAGCTCTAGGAGAGTAGTGTACCAGTGCTGCCTGGGCCACGCCGCTGTGGAGCCGGAGTCGACGGTGCAGGCATCTTAGCCAAAGGCACCGAGCTCAACGGACCTTGCGGTACTGGAGTCATCGGTGCTGGCGCCGGGCCAGGAGGCTTGGTGTGGTCTGGAACCGGCTGCGGATGCAGCGGCGCCGGGGTCGGAGCCAGTCCCAGACCCGATTTTCTCACCACTGGAGACATCCAACGGTGCCTCTGAGGGATCGCGGCCTGAGCTGTTCGGTGCCGGGGTTCTTTGCTGAAACTCGGGCACTCCGGGGCCGCTGGCGCCGTACCTGCTGCGGAGGTCGGTACCGGGTTGCGGTGCGGGGCCGACATCGGGCTAAGAGACGCTTCCAAGAGGAGCTGCTTCAATCGAAAGTCCCGCTCCTTTTTGGTTCGAGGCTTGAAAGCCTTACAGATACAGCACTTCTGGAAGGCGGGACTCCCCAAGGCACTTCAAAACAGGAGTCGTGGGGGTCCCCCGTGGGCATCGGCTTCAAGCAGGCCGAGCACGGCTTCAATCCCGGATAGCCAGGCATCGGCCCGGTACTGGGAGGGAGTGAGGGGAGAAACCCCTTATCTCCCACTACTATTTACACTAACTTCAAACAAACAACTATCAGTAAACTATTAACAGCTACTTAAGAAGTACTTAAAACTATCAAGAATGGTAAACGAGTGCTAACTACGCTAGGGAGGTGGAGATCAGCTAAGCTGCGCTCCACAGATCCAACGACCGTCAGGGGTGGTAAGAAGGAACTGAGAGGGCACTGGGTCGGCTGGGGTATATATCAGGCACCGCAACGGCGCCACTCCAGGGGGCGCCAGCCAACCCACCGAATGTTGCTAGGGTAAAAGTCTTCTGACGATCGTGCACGCCGCGCGCGCCCACCTAATTGGAATACATATGAGCAAGCACTCGAAGAAGAATATCCTGATACTAGTATGTACATTCTGTTTCACCAAAGAATCCCATGTGAGGTCTTAAATGAAAGCCAGGGTCACAAAGGCCATTAATGTTGTTGCTGAAATGTATGTACAGATACTGTGTAATGAAATATGTTCTTAGATTCTGTGTTACAGCAGAGGTGGAGAAACATGTTTCCTGTCAAATAAAAGATGTTTAATTGCTGGTCTTTCTGATGGCATGTAAATTAAGCATTGTAAGCTAAGACAATCGAGGCACATTTGCATACAGAGTCAGAGAGCTATGAAGTCAACCAGGAAGAGCACACAATGAGGCAAGAGAACCTTATCTTACAATAGACTTGAAACATTGGCTGAACTATATACATGGGGAACAAAGACACCACACCATTCTGCACCTAGTAAGAAAACTGGCAGCGTGTTTACATTCATGAAACAGAATCTCAACCAACCTGGGTTGAAAACTTTGCAAAGGACTCTGGGGGTAAGATAAACTACTTTAGACAGAAGGTTAGCCTGTTAAATTAAGTTTAGCTTCTAGAAAGCATGTTATGATTTTGTTTTATATCCTACCTGTTTCAGTTATCCTTACTCACTGTCTCTTGAATCTTTGACAATCAACTTATTGTGGTTTTCCCTGTAAATATATCTCAATGCTGTGGTATTAAGCTAGGTGATGATCCTGAGTTGAATCATACACGCTGGTGTGTACACTATTCCGTTGGGGACAGCAGATGTGGTATTTCTGTGAGTGTTCAGTGGATAAGGGGCTGGACACTACAGGGGATGCTTTGAAGGAGGTCAGGACTGGGATGTACCTATTGTTAACCTGCAAGACAAAAGTAAGGGCTTGCAGACTGCTTGAGTGGCTAACAGACTGGTGGTGTAAGGGCACGAACACCCAGTTAAACAAAAGCAAGCCTCCGAGGGGCTGCGGGGGGTAACAAGGGGACTCTCAGTCCTGGGTATCCCAAAAACCATGGCACCATCCCATTGTAGTTTTTTTTAAAAGCTTATTCCACTTTAATAGAAAAGAAGCCAGGAAAGATCCTAGGATTACAGGTTGGAGAGTCTCTTCATGGTACTGGTGAAACTGTTGTACTAGTCTATCTTTAATTAGATTTCCCAATAGTCAGGTAAGTATAAACTTGATAAGATCAATCCTGCACAGCTCCTGTCAGAGAAAATTGTGCTTCTCTAACCTGCTACAGCTGTGGGTTCTTTATTTTTTAAATTGGGGAAATAGATAAAGGTGACCCAGGGAATCCAATTACTTGAAGCTTCTTTTTAAAAAAAAAAAAAAACAAGCGAAAAAGGAGTAAAGTCTTATTGTATAACAATGAACAATTAATCAATAGGCCAGCATTTCCCAAAAGGCAGGGGCATGCCCCCCTCAGGGAATATGAAGGATTGCTTAGGGGGCACAGTTAGATCCCTCAATTTTGCTCTAGAGCATGCTGGGCTGGCCTCCACCCAAGCACCCTGCACATGGCCCACTCCCTCCACCCCTTTTCAGCTACCAGATACCGTAGCTAGTTGTCCTATAGCACAAGTGGTAGAAGTCTGCTGCAGAGCTGAACATTCATGGCTTAAACCCTGCTGAGGATCATGGTAGGGATGATACAATTGCACAATTATATTTGTTTACCTTTTTCCTTTCTGTAAAATGTGGATAATAAAATCACCCAATATCCCAATGGTCTTGTGCAGATAAACTCATTAACGTTTATGAAGTACACCACCGAGGAACGTAATAATTTTGCACTCAGCACAGACTACACAATGAACGAGGAAGATAAAAAGAAATTTTGAATAATAACCCATTCACTGAATGAGGCAGGAATCCTGTGGAAAGGTAGTATCTGATCAAGTAATTTGAGACTCTGTAATAATGCATTCACACAAACAATCTAAATTAAGGTTGCACTAACAACTTTAATTCTGGCATTTCTTAACTTCTGAGTGCTTGCCTTTGCCACCTGAACACTCTTTTAATGTAGCGTTTGTTTTTATTTACCATATTTTAGCAATTTAAAGCTTGTCAAGAGCAAGCTAATGAAGTATACTGAACACACTATGTTTTGACTATTAAAAACCAGTGGGATTATGAGAAATTCCAGATGGTTTTAAACACAGTGGGAGATTGGACAGCACAATGGCAGATGAAAGTCCATTTAGATAAGCATAAGTTAACGAATGCTGACTAATACAGTCAGTTTTGCATACATGATACTGTGTCCAGTATAAAGTATAATTTTTGGTCGGCTAATTTTTTTGATTCAGGAACTTCTATTATTGCCAACTTTGCCCTTCTCCAGAAATTTCCACAACTCACGACATGGAAAAGTTACCAAAGAAAACAGGTTGTTTGCAAACACCACTGAGGCCATGTCTATACTTACCCGTCGCGTCGGAGGCGCGGGATCGATGTTCTGGGTTCGATTTATCGCGTCTTGTCAAGACGCGATAAATCGAACCAGGAAGTGCTCCCTCGTCGACGCTGGTAATCCAGCTCGATGAGCGGAGTAGGCGGAGTCGACGGGGGAGCCTGCGCGCCGCGTCTGGACCACAGGTAAGTTCGAACTAAGGTACTTCGACTTCAGCTACGTTATTAACGTAGCTGAAGTTGCGTATCTTAGTTCGACAGGGGGGGTTAGTGTAGACCTGGGCTCACTGTCATGGAGAGCAAAACTGAAGTCCCTGTATGTCCATTTTGGTTATATTTTATTTTGTTAAACCTAATTTTACAAGTTACTGAGAACGAACATATCAATCTAACATTTAAAGATAATTCTTTTGCTCTAAAATAAATAGTACATATTACTTTTTTTTCTACTTTTCATGTTTAGCCATTAAAAGCAACCAATAGCTACTTGAAAATATGGCATGCTCTAAAGGTTAGCCAAAATTATTACAGACTATGGCCCAGGTGGGACCATGAGCTCAATGGGACCATGCACATGTGTAAGTGTTTGCAGTGGTGGGACTTTTCTTCCCCATGGCAAACTCTGCTTTGAATAGTCTGTTTACAACTCAAAAGACTGGTGTAAACCCTCACACTGACAGGTTTATAACACACACAAAAAAACCATTCAAGTAAAAATACTTTGATGCTTAACTATATAAGAGGGATATACATCAGATAAATTACCTGTTTTGGCAGTGACAAGCTGTAGAACCAATGGTCGCCTTGTTACAATTCCTGATCCTCGAGGAAGGAAATCCCTACAAGAAAAAACAGAATGTAAATAAGGAGACTATGATCACAACTGAGAAAGTCGGACAATGGAATTTTTACCAATATCGATCATTCCTTTAACAAAAAAACAAAACAAAAAAAGACGCTACACCATTGTTACATTCACAGTGGGCACACAGAGAAGTTAGATTAAAAAATTAAATACTCTTTCTGGAATGTTGCAACATAACATTGACTTTATTTCTTAGAATCAAGAACCCCAACACACAAGAGCCAAAACCAGACACACACAGAGCAGACAGCTTCCTATGGCAGAGCAGCACAACTCACCCCCACTTTGCTCTAGGCTGGCTCTTTGCAGACTGACTGCTTCATGCCCAGATCACACACTTCCCTACAGAGCCCCCTAGCCTGCAAACAGGACCACGAAGCCCCTTAAAAAACTGATAGGGATAGCTTGTAATTTGAACACAGTTTTCAGTATACCACAACCTTCAGTAAAAAACAAACAAAAAAACCTACCCCTTAATGAACAGAAAGCCTTGGCATCTCTAAATCGTCTCAATTGCAGCTGAGACGTGCAAGGAGAAAGTACCCATTAAGTGCCAGACACATTGGCATTCTCAAGGTTCAGCTGGCACAATGATTTTTCAACTCAGCAAGAGGGGTCCATCTTAAGAAGGGAAAAGAATGGTACCGGAGAGGTTCTTTTGCCTTAAACTGGCAGGAGCAGCCTTACTGTGCCAAGTCCATCTCATATGGTATCCTCTTGATGTACCAAGAAACGTTTCCATGTGCAACAATATACATAGTACCGATTCCTTCCAAGTTAGAGTCCCTCCTGTGGTTATTGTAGCAATACTATGCTCATAACTGAGACAGCATTCATTTTACGTCCCTGCAGTTAGGATCTCTGGGAAATGCTGATCTGAAGCGTCACTTTAGCATCAGAAAAGAATGGGGTGGGTCATATCTCAGTGTCATTGTTTCAGGCTCTCTGCAAACTCAGCCTGACATTGCTGTATCATTTACACTCAGGACACGTTCTGAAGGTTTTTCCCCCTATCTGATAGCATTTACTTGTTGTGATAGACCCTAACTTTTTTTTTTTTTTTAATTTAAGTTGTGACTTTTAAAAACAACTAAAAGGCCTGTTGGAAGCGCCATTCCACCCCTCTGGCTAGTCCTTCACACTCCACCTCTGGGAAATGCTTACATAAACAAAGACATAATATCCATCTCTAGTTAAAATGCAAGTACTGGAGACCCATCTTCAGGTCTATGCCTATTAGAATAGACTGTGCAAACGAGTGCCTGCACACTCAAATAAAAAGACACCACATTCAAACAAACACCAAGTTCATTGGATTGCCTAGCCAAATGTGTATCCTGCAGGCAAAAGCACAGATGTTTAACTTTCCCTTCATTTAATAAAAAACAACAGGGTAATTCAATACAAACGCAGCCACAGGCGCTGACTCCGTAGGTGCTCCGGGACTGGAACACACAAGGGGAAAAATTAGTGGGTGCTCTGCACCCACCGGCAGCCAAGCTCCCCTCACCCCCCCACCCCACCTTCTCCTCCCATGAGCACGCCGCATTCCCGCTCCTCTGCCTACCTCCCAGCGCTTCCTGCCCAGCTGCCGCCAAATAGCTGTTTGGCAGCTTTAGGCACGGTCTGGGAGGGAGGGGGAGTAGTAGGAATGTGGTGCGCTCAGGGGAGGAAGCAGGGAAGAGGCGGGGCCAGGGTGGGGATTTGGGGAAGGAGTTGGAATGGGGATGGGGCCTCATGGAAGGAGCGGAGTGGGGGCGGGGCCAGGGGGCAGAGAGGGGTCAAGCACCCACAGGAAAGAGAGGAAGTCGGTGCCTATGAATGCAGCAAATTAATACATAGATATCACTGATCTTGAAAAGCTGCAGTGATTAGTTATATAATACCTTAGACAATAACTGTTTTCAAAAATCAGTGTAGCTCAAAAGTTTGTCTCAATGTGACAGACACTGATCTAGACCATATTTACTTAGTGCAGTGGCTCTCAACCAGGGATCCGGGGCCCCCTGGGAGGCCGTGAGCTGGTTTCAGGAGATCCACCAAGCATAGCTGGTGTTAGACTCGCTAGGACCCAGGGCAGAAAGCTGAAGCCCCACTATGCAGGACTGCAGCCCGGGGCCCTGAGCTCTAGCAGCTGGGGCTGGGGCTGAAGCCTGAGCAATTTAAGTTAGCGGTGCCCCTTGTGGCGTGGGCCCCCGGGCAGCTGCCCTGCTTCCTACCCCTTAATGCCAGCCATAGCTTTTATATGGAGAAAAACAATTATTTTGGTACAGGTGGGCCATGGAGTTTTTATAGCATGTTGGAAGGGTCTGAGAAAGAAAAAAGTTGGGAATCCATGTTCTAATGGGCTCAAAGACCTTGTGTTTTGTACAACTCTAATATACAGTTTCATATCCATCAGAAAATAGTATCTTTATGTGCCTTTTTTCTCTGCTTCTCAAAAGAGGTACTACAAAAAGGAAATTGGATTTCCAGATATAAGGTTGTTTATGTGTCTAACTTGTGACATACTTTCTCTCACGCTTGGAGAAGGGCAACAGCAAGGTATTGTATTCAGATTTCTGTGGAAGAATGTGTGACGCTTTAGGATAAACTCTGCAAAAGTCCACAACCTAAAAAGAAGATACAGTACAGCTCTTTCCACAGAGAGGTCTACTAGTTCGGACACCCATCTGGTTGAATTGTTACTAAAAAAATGGTACCTTTACAGAAAGGAAATACCACCAGATTGAATCAAAATTCAACAGGTTCCTCTGGTAGAGCCTAAAGGAGGCTAGTCCTCAGATTCTAGATGGCACATCTGTAGATTTGAAGATAGCGATTCCCTGAAACTTTTGATCAGTATGTGAAGCTATGTTGTAGTTTGGCATAACTAAAAGAATGAGGTTGAGAGAAGACATCTGACTACTTAGAGTGGAAGTAGCTAGGCCTGGTTGCAGGCCATCCTACAGAAAATGCACTAAGAGAATGTTATTCTTTGTTGTAGTCTTCTCTTCTCTCATCATATGCAGATATAGCATTTTAACACAGTATTATCACTCACCTATCAGAAAAACAGGATTTAACATCAGCTCGCAGAACAAAGAGAAAATACAATCTCCAAGCAAGAGAAGGAAAAGAAAAAATCTTAGAATAGGATGGGAGAGGACTACAAACCAAAAGAATTACCTCTGTCATCCTCTGTACAGTGTGTAGGCAGTGTACATAGTAAGCATTGGTATCCCAGAGAGGATACCTACAGGGGAGCTTGGAGCACCAACCAGACAAACAACAGATTCTAAGGACAGAAAGGACCATTGTGATAATCTGGTCTGACCTTCTCTATAGCACAGGCCATACGTAAAAATAGCTATTGAGTCTGGGTCTCCCAAATCCCAGTCTAGCCCCCTAACCACTGGACCTCTCCATACAGTGAAATATCAGAATATCTCCCTAGAATATGCAGAGAATTAAGTGGCAACGATGTAAAACAGAGATAATACACACCTCAGCCCAGACCTGTATGCTGTGGTAAAGTGGACCCACTGTGATGTAGCATAATTGAAAGTCATCCTCAACCACAAGACAGACACTACACGTTTAGGATTTAAGCTTCTTGGCTTCATAATAGGACAACAGAATATAATGCTAGTGTCTTTCCCCTAATGCAGCCTTCAAAACAAGGAGTTCTTTGGACTTCCAAATGTTGTGTGAAAGAAAGAGATATCTTCAGAGCTCTTTTCACATCAATGGAAAGGAATTTCCTTTGTTGCTAAGTAAACAGTGCTCAGTAAAATAATGAGTATATTCATGTGACATTCTGAATTAACTTTAGGAACAAAAATTCTAAGGCTAGGTCTACACTAACCCCCCCTGTCGAACTAAGATACGCAACTTCAGCTACGTTAATAACGTAGCTGAAGTCGAAGTATCTTAGTTTGAACTTACCTGTGGTCCACACGCGGCGTGCAGGCTCCCCCGTCGACTCCGCCTACTCCGTTCGTCGAGCTGGATTACCAGCGTCGACAGCGGAGCACTTCCTGGTTCGATTTATCACGTCTAGACAAGACGCGATAAATCGAACCCAGAACATCGATCCCGCGCCTCCGACCGGACGCGTAAGTATAGACGTACCCTAAGGGAAGGCAAATTCACCAACTGGCAAGGAAAGAACTATAAATAAAGTGGGGATGCTCGGGGGGGGGGGGGAGGGATAGCTCAGTGGTTTGAGCATTGGCCTGCTAAACCCAGGGTTGTGAGTTCAATCCTTGAGGGGGCCATTTAGGGATCTGGGGCAAAAATTAGGGATTGGTCCTGCTTTGAGCAGGGGGTTGGACTAGATGACCTACTAAGGTCCCTTCCAACCCTGATATTCTATGATTCTATTCTTGTCATACTCTTGTAGCAGATATAGACTAACTACAGAGCTTACTTCTGAGTAGGCTAGGGTGACCAGATGTCCCAATTGTATAGGGACCGTCCCGATATTTGGGGCTTTTTATTATATAGGCACCTATTACCTCCCACCCCGCCCCGTTTTTTCACAGTTGCTATCTGTTAACCCTACTTCTGAGCAAGATACTCTCCAGATGTGCTCATAAGATCATTTAATGCACTGCCAGTAGGGCTGAGGTTAGTTTAAATAAGGTATTTTACACAATGCCACCTAATGGCTGAACTATATAATAGGATTTAGCATTCCATTAGATCTTCCCCTTTAAGTTCTACATTCCTACCATCCGCAAAACTTACACACTGAACTTCAAAGATGGCCTGATTGTGTATCAGTCTGTTAAGTGTCTCTGAATCATACTGGTTTTTTAATTACACAACCCAAACATGTAACAACTCAGTCATCTGGCTGTCCATTAGTTGCAACAACAGGCTGTGGTTGATTTGGAGTCGTCTCCTTTTGCATTTGCTATCTGTGGAGTTTGCTCTGTTGATTGTTCTTTCTGAGGAACAAACTGTATATGTCAACAGTTTCTGCTGAACTCGCCGCTCTCAGTCTCGATCACATGACCTGGGAGCTGACTTTTTTCTTTATGACAGCTCCAGTTGTCCACCCTTTTTCTCCATCCACTTTGACATGAACATGAGCACCAGGTTCCAGATCTGGCAGCTCTCTAAGTGATATCTGCTTATAAAAGTGTACATACGTTCTTTTTCAACCAGTCTGGCTACTATCTTCATATCTAGCCACTTTGTAGATAGATTCTTTTCCAGAGCTGGAACAGTAGTGCTGAGTAGTCTTCCCATCAGGAGTTGTGCTGGACTATATCCAGTAGCCACAATTGATATTGATCTGTAAGCTCAGAAGAGGAAGGAATGGATCTTCCTGCTGTATGATTTTCTTAGCTGTCTGTACAGCTCTCTCAACCTCTCCATTCACTTGTGGGTAATCTGGGCTGCTTATGATCAAAATGGTATTTCATTCAGAATTACTTAAATTCTGCTGCAAATTGTGGTCTGTCCATCACTAGCTGTTTTGGATTACTGAAGGGAGAAAAAGTGCACTTCAGTTGCTTGATAACACTGCAACAAGTTACGTCTTTCAAGTATATTTATCTTTATATCTGGGAAAATAGTACATTACAACCAGATAATGATGTCCTCTGAATTTGCATAAATCTGCAGCTAGTCTCTTCCAAGGTCTGTCTGGTAGAGGTGTTCTTAATAAAGGTTCTTTGTGTCGCATTGGTCTGTTAGTTCTGCAACTTTCATGAGAAGATATTTTATTGTTTATGTCCTTGCTGATGCCCGGCCACCACATTGACTGATTGGCCCATTCACAGTATTTAGTTAATCCTTAATGTCCTTCATGGATTAGGTTTAGAATTTCTCCTCTCATTTCATTTGCAATTATAATGCAATCACCTTTTGATCATGAGTCCATTTGACTCACTTAATTGTCCATGTACCATAAAGTAGCCTCTTGTCACTTCCTTAGTGTCCTTTCAATACTTGTGCCAGCCAGTCCTAGTGTAACTCGGAATTTCTTCATGTTGCATGTCTATCGAGGTTGCTTTTTGTAGCTGATATCTTTTTTCTTACACCAGTCTGTATGTGTCCACAGCATCTGTGTATACCTTTATGTTATCTTCAAGCTCATGAGAAGTTGAGTGTGATGCTGGGTTCCGTGACAAACCGTCTGCTACTACCAGATTTTTCCCAGAACATATTTAGCAATTGGATTAATTCACATTAATCTTATCAACAGACATTGGCATCTCAGTGGTGCTTGATTCAGGTCTTTTCCACTGATGAGGGTTACAAGCAATTTATGGTCCGTTATCAGTACAAATCCAGAATACAATCCACACAGATATTTTTGAAAGTTCTCACATGCCCATACACTTGCCAGGCACTCCTTTTCAATCTGTGCATACTGTTTTTCTGCATCTGTGAGTGTGTGAGAGCAAAATGCAATTGATTTCCATTCAGAGCCATGTTGTTGCAACAATACATCACCTAGGCCATAGCTGCTTGCATATGTACTGACCATCGTGGGTTTCTTCACATCATAGTATGTGAGAACTGGAGCTGCTGAGATAATTTCTTTTACCTTTTTTAAAGCAATTGCTTAATTAAGTACCCATAGACAAGATGTATTGGACTTTACCAGTTCATTCCATGTCACTGTGGAAAGGTATCGACCAAGATAATTTAACATCCCCAATACACATCTCAGTTCTGGTACTTTCGTTGGTGCATTCAATGCTCAAATTGCTTTTACTTTCTAAGGGCGAGGACTGATTCCACCTTTGTTTATTGTCTGTCCCAAAACCTTGATTTGGGGTAGGCGGAAACCACACACTTCCTTGTTTACCTTCAGTCCCGAGTGAACGATTAGGCTTAGAACTTCATTGAGGGTTTTGTTGTGTTCTTCCATCAAAGACACATATCAAAATAGCATCCATGAAAGATGACTGTTAACGAACACAAATGGAGTTGTAGTTTCTTTGGAAATTTTCAGGTGCACTGGTGATCCCAAAAGATAATCTTTGAAAGCAAAAGCTCCCAAAGGTTGTGAAAATGTAGTCAGCTTAGCATTTTTTTGGGGTAAAGGAATTTGCCAGAATCTGCTTGAGGTATCCAGCCTAGAGAATACTGTAGCTTCTTTCACTTTGGGGAGGCGGTCATCCACTGTTGGGAGGATCTATGCTGGTGAAGAGATTTTCTCAATTATGCCAATTCACTCTATTGTCTTTAATTCAGTATTCCCTTTATGAAGTAATGGGATAAGAATCCTGCCAGGTGTAATATACACTATATGGTTCAACATTGCCTCAAATTTTATTTGTATGGGATCTCCTTTCAAAAGTCCACTATCACCAAATATTCCATCAAGCTCTTCCACCTTTCTCATTAGCCACATTGTGCCTGAGAAGGCTGTTGGTCTGTGGTCTTTTGATCACATGCACTCTGAATGCACAGCTTTTGTTTTGTAAGTTAAGTTGCTGTGGTGAACCAACATTCAGTTCAGAACACCTCCAGAGCTGTCAGAGCTTTTTCAGGAGATATCAGTTCCAGAAGGAGCTGAAGGTAATTTTAAGTCCCTTTTGAGATGACTGTGAGGTTAGCACCCAAGACCATTTTAAAGCCAACAGCCTTTCCCCCAAATATTCAGTTTCACTCTCCAAGAGAGCTGTCATAGATCCCCAAAACAATGGTGTTTCATTGTCTGTAACATCGGTCAATTCCCTGACTGCTTTGGTGCAGCAAACAGATACAAATTTCCATATTTTGTGCATTTATTATATCGTGTGCCTCTGGCAGAACATGCATTATCTCATGGGATATTACTTTTTCCACACCTTGTGCATGTAGGCTGGAATTTGTTCTTCATCGCCTGAGAGTTCTCTTTCCTTGCCCCGGGGTTTTATGATAACTGTTAACGCTCAGTGTCTGTTTACAACTTCTAAGCTAGTTTCAGGTTTTCCAAGTTGCTCCTGTCTTTTGTTCTGCTGTTTGACTAGTTCAAACTGCTTTGCTATCTGTATAGCTGTGTATAGGGTTCAATCGGTTTTTAATTGTAGCTGCTGTAAAAGGTTTTTATCTGTTAACCCTATAACCAGCCTGTGTCTGATATTTTCATGTTTTTCAGTTCCAACACTCAGTTTTCAGCCAATGCATGCAGAGCTCTTATAAAACATTCAGCGTTTTCCCTTGGTTCTTGAATTGTGTGGTGGAAATATGCTCTTCATAATCTACATTTCTCTGAGGTATAAAGTGTGCATCAAACATGGCTGGAACGCTTTCAAAGTCATCTTTTGACTGCCTTCAATAAAGGCAAAGGATTTAAAGGTAAGCTCTGCTTGCGTCCCCATAGCATAAATTAAAGATACCCGTATATCTCCAGTTTCTTTGTGGAGCTTGTTTGCAATTTGAAATCTTGCAAAATACTGTTTCCAGTCTGTCCATTGTGAAGGTTTGTCAATGTTAAAGTTACCTATAGAACTGAAGAGTGGCATATTGACGAGATCCTTTGTTGTGGTTTTCCTTCTGTTTCTATTCTCCCCTGGCACTCATTTATTTCTGACTCCAGGTCCGGCTCAGATACGGACTCACTACAGAGCTTACTTCTGAGTATGTGTTCATCCTAAAATCCTTTAATGCTCTGCCAGCTATGGTTGAGGTTAGCTTACATAAGGTATTTTACACACAAGTGCCACCTAGCAGTGGAACAGTATAGTACTGTTTAGCATTCCATTACAAAAAGAACAGGAGTACTTGTGGCACCTTAGAGAGTAAAATGTATTTCAGCATAAGCTTTCGTGCACTATATCGTCTTACTGTATGTTCCATTCTATGCATCCAATGAAGTGAACTGTAGCCCACGAAAGCTTATGCTGAAATAAATCTGTTAGTCTCTAAGGTGCCACAAGTACTCCTGTTCTTTTTGCTGACACAGACTAATACGGCTACTACTCTGAAACATTCCATTACAGTCCGCTTCCATTATTGCGCTAATATGACTGTGGTTCTTTGTCACTGTGCCATTCATCTTGAAAGAAAGCACTTGCAACCAGTGACGCTGACTTCCGTCAGCGTCGGTGGGTGCTGATGCCGGGCCCCGCCCCCGACGCTGGTGACGTTCCGGGGCCCCGCCCCCCGACGCTGGTGACGTCATGGGGCCCCGCCCCCCGACGCCACCGCAACGTCGCCGGCGGCGGTGCCCCAGAACATTGCCCGGTGCTCCGGTAAGTTGGGCGCAAGCTCCGGGGATGGCGGGGAGTTGCCGGTGGGTGCAGAGCACCCACCAATTTTTCTCCGTGGGTGCTCCAGCCCTGGAGCACCCACGGAGTTGGCGCCTATGCTTGCAACAGTAAGGAGAAACCACACCATGGCGCAACTGGTCTGTGCTTGGCTCACTGCAGAAGTGGGAAACTTAACAGTCTTCACAGAGAGGATGGGGAACCAGTGTCTCTTCCCTGAACAGACTGTGAATTATAGATTGCAGAAACATGCACATGCGAGGATTTCACCTTGGAGGCCCTTCTTGAACAAAGCTGGAACCACAGTTAGACATTTACACAGTACTCTAGCCTCCAACTGAGAAAGGTGCTGCTCTTAAGGAAACGTTTTGCGTCCAAAGCCTCTTCCAAGAGCTGCAGCCATAACCCCCAAGAACAGTGGTTCTCAAACTTTTATACTGGTGACCCCTTTCACATACCAAGCCTCTGAGTGCGACCCCTTTGTAAATGAAAAACACTTTTTAATATATTTATATATTTAATATAACACCATTATAAATGCTGGAGGCAAAGTGGGGTTTGGGGTGGAGGCTGACAGCTCGCAACCCCCCATTTAATAACCTCGTGACCCCCTCAGGGGTCCCAACCCCCAATTTGAGAATCCCTGCTCTAGAAAGCATGATCTGCAACTCCCGAGCTGAAATCCTGGCCTTATTGAAGTCAATGGGAGTTTTGCCATGGACTTCAATTGGTACCAGATTTTCACCCCAGGTGTTTTAGTATAATCCACACACCTCCTGGATGTGGTGTTCTGTCCCATCTAGTGGCACTGAGACCACTTAGAGAGAGGTTAATAAGTCTGTTATAGCCTTAACTAATGGGCATGTGTATTTTAGCTCATGCAGTAGAGGCTCATGCATTAAGCTTCAGAGGTCCCAGGTTCAGTCCCGCCCGCAGATGACCGGGGTTTGTCGGTGTTATATTAGTAATAACTAAGTAATAGGTCCCATGCCAAAATCATTTTAAAGTAATTTTCTCCACTTTTTGTTTAGTTCTTTAGATACTCATCCAGAAAGGACTAACCCCAGATCCACAGTATGGTATATAATAGTTTTGTTTTTAAGATCATATCCATATGCTCTAGAGCCCACATGCAGTAAAAACAAATGTATACGAAGTAGCATTTGCAAGACTACTGATAACCCAACTAAATTCACACACACTCTGATACTGGGGGAAAAGAGCTGGCTTTGCAGCAGGCCTTGTAGGGAATCTTGGGTTCTGGCTGACCAAGAGGAGAAACAAATTCCAAAGATTAGGGCCCCTCACAGAAAACAAGGGGCCTGCAGTCCCCTTGTGGTTAAACCTAGAGACTGTCAAAGCAATCACGCCAGCTATCTCAGTTGTCTTGCGTACTCTAAACAAACCTCCCGTAATTTATTTGGTGAGCTCCACCAGTGGTTGTAATGGAGGGGCTGTAGTGTAGACAGAACACTCAGATATTTTTACAACTGTGGCATCACACTTAGGAGGTGAATTCCAGCTATGAAGTTTGCTCATGCCAAAACAACTAGTGAGAGAAAAGTTCTCTCAAATAGTCAGGGTCTAGAACATTTAAAGAGCGAACTGGCATCTGTGATAAAGCAATATTACCGCATGCCTCACTGTATAATGTAGTGCACCTGGATGGCCTACTATTTCTAATATGCAAGGATTTAGGAACCAGGTGAGAACTGCTCAGCTACAATGACAGGATTAAATGAGAAACTCATTTAAAGGTACGGGTTCCAAAACAGAACATCAGCCAAACTCCTTTTAACATGATATTTATTCCCTAGAATTTTTCATTAAAATGTTCTATGAAAGCAATTCAAATGCATTCGTTTACCAGCAACATAGTTCTCAGATAAAGTGCTTCGGAGTATGATAGAACAATTTTCCAAAAGGCACACTGCCTCCCCATTACTGAATATATCAGTGTCTCACCAAATTCCAATGACATGCAGGCAGTCAAGTCTTCAACAGCATCGTCTAAATAATGCATAAGCCACAGAATGCAGTCATCCATTAGAATATAATCAGCTATTTTCAGAGCGAAATATTTTCAGGGCCAAAAAACTCTTTACCCAAAGAGCTATGCAAGTATTTACATTTTACTGCATAAGCTAGTGGTTATTTTACTTTCCCTCTGTGTCAACCTATTAACTCTAAACTTCCAATATCAGCTATCTGGCCAAGAACACATTTTTTAAATGGAAAATTTTAGCGAAGGTTGTTTTACTAGATGCAGATACATATAAGCAGAAGACATCTGACAGAATCAGACTGTGTGTAATTCCTGTGCAAAAATACAAGTTACAAAAGAGCAATCAAACCACGGGACGATCTAAAGCAATATTTAAAATAGCCATATTCAGAACATGTTGCCATTTATCGTCAGAGGACTGCTGGAGGTTAAATCTTTACCTCAACAGGCTTTTCTTCTTACCAGATGTCACAAGGGAGGTTTACCTGTCTTTTGCCTGTAGCACCTTTAGAATCTGTCTCTGGCTGACTGATGTTCAATCAATAAAGGACATCCAGGGAACCTGGGACTGAAAAATTACACTCAGATGAGGTCTGGGTCTAGTGCCAGAAAAGCCCTAGTGGATAAGTGACAGTTTGAAACAGACAATATATTACAAGCAACAAGGACTTGGGAATCTCAGCTTTCTAATTGCATTCAACATTTGTTCTAGTGCTGGTAACTTGAGATATCTAACCTTGTAAACCAAAATTTAAATCACACCATTGTGATTAATATTCTGGTTTTTTTTCATTTAAGTTCCAATGTGTTTTGTTTTTGTTTTTTTTCAGGATATCACTGTTGAAAAAAAACTGCGGTAGCTAGAAACCAATGTTTGATCTTCTCTGGTATCGTATAAAATTTACAATATGGGATTTCAGATAACTGCTAAAATCATTTAAATCAATGAACAAGGTCTTTCCTGGTAGTAATCATGACAACAATTTTAAACCATAGGAGTCATCTAATATATTACAATTATTTTTAAAGATTTTTAAGATCTCTCAAATCTGAAGTTTCCATGTTTAAGTGCAGCTACCACAGCTCAATTACTTCAGCAGTTTAAATGAGCCATTGTAGCTCTCCTTGGTCACTGAGGAAAATAACTGCTTATGACAACAGCAGAACGAGCCTCAAACACCATTTCAGACTCCACAGAGAGATGGAACCACACTGGAATTCTGTGGGCCAAAAACCACAGGGGATTATTTCAGTCTGATTCTGCTCATGGTAATTGACACCCATGAATTATAAAGAAAGAGAGAGAACAATACATTGAAAAACACAAGACAAAATATGCATAGTGAAACCGTGATACATGAAGGGAGGGGGAGTAGCTCCCTTTGATGGACACCCAACCAGCCAGTTAGCTGTAAAATCCCTCTTGGTAGCTGTTCTCTGCTTGCTTTACCTGTAAAGGGTTAACAAGCCCACGGGTAAAAGAAAAGGAGTGGGCACCTGACCAAAATAGCCAATGGGAAGGCTAGAACTTTTAATTTGGGAAAGAAACTGTCCCTTTGTCTACTGTTCTCTGGGCTTCAGGGACATGGAGCAGCAATGCTGTAAACAGCTATAAGCCAAGTATGATTATAGATTATCCACTCATACCTTGAACCTACTTATCTGGAGCCTCAGATATGGAAGTAAAATTAGGGAATGTCTAAAAATATGTGATTAGGGTTATTTCTTTTATTTCTTATTGGCTTGTGGATTCCTCTGTGCTAACCCCAGATGCTTTTGTTTGCTTGTAACCTTTAAGATGAACCCCTAAGCAAGCTATTTTGGGTGCTTAATTTTTGTAATTGTTTCATTTAAGGTCTAGCAAAAAGCCTAAGTTCCAGATGTATTTTTTCCTTTTTGTTTTCAATAACATTTACCTTTTTAAAGAACAGGATTGGATTTTTGGTGTCCTAAGAGGTTTGTGCAGGTTGTTTGATTAGCTGGTAGCCACAGCTAATTTCCTTTGTTTTCTTTCTCAGCTCTTCTCTGGAGTGGGGGTGAAAGGGCTTGAGGGTACCCCACAGGGAGGAATTTCCAAGTGCTCCTTCCTGGGTTAAAAGGGGGTTTTTTGCATTTGGGTGGTGGCAGCATTTACCAAGCCAAGGTCAGAGAAAAGCTGTAACTTTGGGAGTGTAATACAAGCCTGGAGTGACAAGTATTAATTTTTAGAATCCTTGCGGGCCCTCATCTTCTGCACTCGGAGTGACAGAGTGGGGATTCAACCTTGACAGAAACAATTAATGAGAACACTTTTTAAGGGGGTTTAAGGACAACAGGAAACTTAAGATTAAATAATGTGTTTCCATTCATCACACTAGAGCAGTGATCTGAAGTATTTTCTGTAGCAAAGAAAAAGATATGGGGAAACCCCCAGAAGTGTTAACTGAAGAAGGGTGGTAATGAATAGGCAATTAAAACTCAAACTTGGCTTCATAAAGGAGTCACTAAAGTTCATTTTGCTTGTCAGTCCATACAAAGTGTCAATGGCATTCCAGTTACTACTGAATTCATGGTGGGTTTGTATGGGCACTTCTTCAAATTGAGGGAAGGAAATTTCAGAAAGTCAACTATAAAGAGGGGAAAATATCATCTAATTGTTTTCAAGTCAATTGACTGCATGTAAAGAATAAACACTAATACAAAAGTCAATTAATTTCTGTCCTTTCAGAAAAAAAGAGTACTTAATCTCTTCCAACAAACTGGTCCCCTCCTATGTAAATGTATTTACAATTCCCTGCTTTACAAGGGATCTAGAAATATTAACTCTGAATAAACATTTCCATAAGGTCCTGAATCCTATTTTCTAAAAGCACCTTAACCATGTAGGAACTTAAACCCCGAAGACTTTCAATGGGATTTAGGAACTTCTGGAGCTATCCGAGTCTATTTCAAATTGCCTAACAGCAATAGCTGTTTTAAGTGCAAAGGTTTTTCCACCCCAAACAAACAAACAAAATCCCTTCACCTATGCACCAAGAAGTTATGAATTCCACACAAACAACACTGTTACAGCAACACTGTGCATGCCTTTATCCAAGAGAACTGACAAATGCTACAATGTAGCTTTAATTGCAGTAGGAAGTAATTATGCCAAAAATCTACAGTTTTAACTGGACTTTCTCTACTGTGTTACTCATTGTTCTGCACTTTTTCAACATGGCACACTATGAACATTAGCTTGTACTGATTTCAGAGTGGCAATATCTTGAGCAAAAGTACCTACTGTATTTCATATCCAGTGCCAACACATTTATCTGAACAAGCTACTAAACGGGAACCCAACACCATCACCTTCATTTGCAAGCAACACAAATTCGTTAGTGCATCTCCCATTTCTACACTGGAAATTTACACTTAAATTTAAATACCGCAATTGCTTTCATTTTTCTTTTATTGCCTTGTTTTGAAACTAAAAAGCAACACAAACAGCTCTACAGAACTAAGATAGAAGACATGGAAACTAGTGGGGCTCTGCAGGAATAAAACATCAGTAATCAGTAAGGTCTTCTATCAGGAGCAAATCCTTATAACCATACATCAAAACAAGTTGCACCATAACCAAAACTGAACTCCCAGCCTTGGGTTCAACAGAGTCCTGAAAGCCTAGGTCTGGAGCCCTGCATTGACACAGATTTTTATATCTTCTTCCTTTGCTCACATGCACAAGAGAAGCTAGAGTTAACTCCTTGCTTGATGAAGACCTGGTATTGCCAATTTTCCACGGCACCCTTTCACATATTGCAAAGTAGGATATGTTTTAGCTAGATCCATGTTATACAACAAATAATTGAGGGAGGGAGATCTAACTACTCAGGCTCTTAAACCAAGGCTGGCAGTTCAATTTCTAACTGAAATTGCCAACCTTCATGTCCATGACAAAGCAGCGTAGCAGAACAGCCTTGTCATCACTAACACTTGCAAGCAAACAACTTAAAAGGCAACATGTCACAGTTTCACAATTCATGACTACAAAGCAAGTGAAAACGGAGATAACACTTGTACAATGTTACGTTTGTAACAGGTCCAGTAAGCTATGATACAGAACATTTGCTTTGTTCAGATAGATTTTCTAGCATATACTGATCATGTCAAGTAACTCTAAAAGTATATACATTCTGCAGATCAAACCGGTGCTCTGACAAATGCATTCATGGTCATTAGACATATTTTTGTAATTACTAGCTGAGTTCTTGCCTAGTTACTGATTTTTTACTGATATTTAATTGCCCTTTTTAGCAATGTTTTGTCATTCCATTTCAGTGTAACAGTCCCAGTGGACGTTTCTATACTATTTTTCCTGACATAGGAGTCTATAGTGGTATTTCAACCATTAATTTTCCCTGCACAGAAATATAAGGTAGGTTTTTTTGAATAGTACCAGTAATCAATATAATTTCCCAAACCTTCATATCAGTGGCTATAAAATGCTGCATTTCTAACATAGATGGATCTATAGTATGGCTATATACTAACTACTCTCTAATACATAAGTCTAGCAGCAACCAAATTATCTTGCCTAGAAATTTTGAGAGCAAGTTAAGTGAAGCAAGAGACTATGGAGCATTACTGGACTTGGGGGGGGGGGGGGGGGGGGTTATCTCCCAAATCTTGAAGCCAGTTACCCAAGGCCTTGGTGAAGTAACCTTGCTCTGGCATCTTTGCTGTAATACAACTAATGGACCAGTTCATGATTTCTTCAAAATTGGCTTAAATTTTGCAGAAACCGGGATCTTTCAGGGTTAATCTGCCTTCTACAGATTGTGAACAGTCATTTAGTTAAAATTATCCCAATCAATTAAAAAAAAAAAAAAAGCACAAGTAGTCTGGTGGCACCTTAAAGACTAACAGATTTATTTGGGCATAAGCTTTTGTGGGTAAAAACCCCACTTTTTCAGATGCATGGAGTGAAAATTACAGATGCAGGCATAAATATACTGACACATGAAGAGAAGGGAATTACCCTACGAGTGGAGAACCAGTGTTGACAGGGTCAATTCAATCAGTGTGGATGTGGTCCACTCCCAACAACTGATGAGGAGGAGGTGTCAGTGCCAAGAGAGGGAAAATTGCTTTTGTAGTGAGCCAGCCACTCCCAATCCCTATTCAAGCCCAAATTAATGGTGTTAAATTTTCAAATGAATTGTAGCTCTGCAGTTTCTCTTTGAAGTCTGTTTTTGAAGGTTTTTTGTTGAACTATGGCTAATTTTAAATCTGTTACAGGATGTCCAGGGAGATTGAAGTGTTCTCCTACTGGCTTTTGTATGTTACCACTCCTCATTGTTTTTTGTGTGGATACAGACTAACACGGCTACCCCTCTCATACTTGTTCAATCAATGAAAAGCAGCAAGTAGGTCGGGGGAGTCATAATTGTACTTAGCCTATATAGTTTGCGCACAGCTCTGGGGAGGAAAAATTGTTCATCCAGTCATTCCTAAACTCATTAATGATTTCCTCACTTCCCTGGTAGATGGAGAAACTAAGGCCCTGAGCCTTCCAGCCATTATTCGGGACTGTTAGTGTCCTCTTCTTCTGATGGAGACTATCAGCCAATAAGGGATTCCATGTCTGCCCAGCTATATATGCTGAGCCCAGCATTGTGGTATCTGAGTTCTTCTCATGTGCTCAGAGGCAAATTGCCTAGAAATGGCCGAAGGAAACCTCAATCTGGAAAGCACCACCTCTTTTTTTGAAAAAGGTGAGCTAGGCTATTTCACAGCACCACCTTCTAACATGTGGACCCTCTCTTTGGAGATGCTTTCCTCATGGTGCCAAGAGACCAAGGACACAAGTCCTAAGGAGAGTGGAAGAGAGATGCAACAGTGAGCACACTGTGTGCCTGAAGATGACTCTAGGTAGGAGACCTGAGATAAGTCAAAAAACAGCTTGCTAGTGAGCTTAAATGGAGAGGATAAAGAATCCTAATAATCACAATTAGGTGCCTTCCTAATGATCCTATTTAATTCTATAGTCATTGAGGGAGGAGCAAAAGTTAAGGTCCTGTACATGCAGGAAGGTGGAGATGCTTTACAGAAGCACGCTTAGAAACCCCTGTGGTCATACTTCTCTTTCAAAGAGTCTAGATAATGTTTAGAGGGCCGCACACTAGCAGTCCCATGACAGTGATGACAACATGCCAGCCGAAAGCACAGAGATAAAGAGGTGAGATGAAACACTGCTCGGTTCATGCTGATTCTACTTCAGCTGTGCCTTTATTTGCTGCACTAACCAATCAGGATGCTGCTGGTAGGGCCTACTAAGCAAACTATTGTATGCACCATACAGCTCTTCTCTGTGGCAGGCATCCAGAACATTACAGCGTCGTATCAACTCTGCAAAACTATTCCTTTTTCTTGTAAGACAAAGTAAAATTTTCTGTTATCTACTGTCCAGATGGTGTCCTCCACCAATTTCAAGTAGAAAAAAAAATCAGGAAGTCTTAAAATGTCTATGTTAAAGAATAAAATATGTGTCTTCATACCAGTAATGTATTTTCTTCTCCTAACACCAAAATGTTCACTCACATGAGAAGGCTAATTTGCACTGGGTGTTAGTGCATAGAAGTATGGCATAAAAAAAAAATACAAATGCAGTGAGATTTTGCATCTCAGTACAAGTACTGGAGATCAAAAATACCTGTGTCACCTAACATCACATCAGTATTCTGTACAAAAGTTGCCATTATCGTCCATAGTTACCACACTTTATTTGAATGTTTATTTTAGTAAAGGTCAGAGTAGCAAATTATTTCATTCAAAAGTCAGATTTATACATAATGTACTGAATTTCCTGTTTGCAATAATTACATGAAAAATAATGTATACACACAACTTCCCACAGATGTGGTGATGATATCAATTTCATAAGCTTAACCACCACATCATGAATGGCTATCACTCATTTCACCTTTGATCACTGTATATGTACCTTGGCAACAAGCCCACCTCCACCAGGATTAATTCTAATATCTCAAATCTCAGTGCTACCATCAAAATCCCTGACAAAAATATATCCTTCTTTTGCTCCAAATCTGAACCCTCCCAAAAAATGTACACTGGTTTGAGACCCAGATCAGCCAATACAGAATTTTTAATTAGTGATATGGTGGAAGGTCTAACATTTCATTTTCTGTCAGGAGCAGAAATGAGACTTTTGTGTCATTAAAATATCATGAAGGCTTTTGTTTCTGTCTCTGGTAGATCATGAGGTGTCAGACCATAAAATTGCCACACTTTTGTATGGAAAAGCTATTTCAGGTCATTTTGAGATGTTGGAATATTATTGGTTCTAATTTCTCTCTCCTTCCAAAGCCCATACAACGGGAATTGCAGTACTAAGGTAGCCTAGCTTTCAGGATGTTGGATCATAAAAGCAAAAAACATTAAACCAATAATGTTTGTTTCTCATACTAGACATTCACATCTCACTTATTCTCCACATTCCAGAAGCTGCTAAGGACGCTGGTGTACTGCATGCATGAACCTCGGAATATTACTGAGGCTGGTGACCCACAAGACTAGTGCAAGCGCAAGAGATGGGTAACATTCGAAATTTTAAGTTAAACTTCTATCTCCCCGCAACTCTAAGACTGAATTACTACCATGGCATAACATTAATGTAGGGTAGGGTCTGGTCAAGCCATACCAATGGTTGCCTACTATGAGAAACCACAGTTACCAGCAAGGGAATTAATTTTTCTCTCTCATATGTTACATCCATTGCTTTGGCCATAATTGCCAGGACATCACATACAATTATATGAACAATCAGTAATAACATAAGGGTGAAGTGGAACATTACACCAAAATCCTTGAAAGAAATGTTCTTTATTCTCACTGAAAAATAACTGGACACAGACTGAAGGATCCTATGTCCATATGGGCAAGTGGTCCTTCAGTCTAAAGAAGGCCAGGCACACCAAAAAGGAAAAAATGAAACAAAACATACTCTATGATTATGCTGAATCCAGTCCCATAAATCCCTCTCCCCACAGTCAAGGCAAACAAGTCCCAAACTCCCTTACCTCAGGCTTAATCAAACAAAAGACCTTTGTTCTCTCCTTTATTCAAGGAGAAAAAAAAAGCCCAACAAATCCCAAACACCCTTTTCTCAGAGCTTACACACAACCTCCCCCCCCCCCCCCCCCGCAAACAATTGTTTTCGAATGATTTCCTCTACAGACCGCTTCCCTCAGAATGACTCTTAGGTTCTCCAGCCACTCCTGGCACTTAACTTCCTCTTTCTACTACTTTTATGTTCTCCAAGCTAGTTTCCAGGAAAACTAATGAGGATGAGCTGCTGCTGGTCCCAGTCCATTAACTCTTGCCTACCAACATAGAATCCTAATAGCCTAGAATTCTGGGGCTTCATGAACCAAGTCCCACATGAGTAGTATAGCCTATCGCTGTCCAAAACCTGTATCTGAGTAGGAAAGAGCACTTCTTTTGTAATGATTAGTGAAAGAATTAATAGATGACAATGTAGCAACTCTGCAGATGTCATCAGACAAGAATGCCACAGTGCCCCTTACGGAGTGTGTAACACATTTTCTTTGGTGGATCCAGTTTGGCTGCTTGACAGGTCTGGAATATAGCTCTTTTAATCCACCCTGATATAGAGGTTTAAAATGCCTTACAACTTTTCTTGTGTCTACCACAAAGCATTATGCATTCACCACTGTTTAATTCATTAAAAACAAAACTTAATACCTATTGCACTTTTTAAAATATCCCAAATACTAGAAATTACTGTGCTAAAAATCTGTGCAATAAACAGCAAACAAATCAAACCTTAAGATAGATACAATTTATGTTTAAAAACTTTGTTGATATTCAATGTGATATTCAGAGTGAAATTCTGGTTGTAGTGAAGTGAATGGTAAAACTCCCATTGAATTCAATCGAATTTCACCCTTAATTTTGTGGAAGAAAATCTATGTACACATTAGTGTACAGAAATATTAAACTAAATGTTTAAATTAATATAAAGCAAAGTTTTCTCAATCAAATTATAAAAGCATGGCATTGATGCTAGAAGTGCTAGGTTTAAGAGTGCTTCAAAATTCCGGTTATCTACAGCTATGATTCATAGATTCCAAGACCAGAAGGAACAACTGATCTAGTGTGTCCTCCTGTATCAACAACACAGATCATAGAACTTCCCCCCAAAAAGTTCCTAGAGCAGATCTGTTAGAAAAACATCTAATCTTCATTTCAAAATTGTCACTGATGGAGAATACACCACGACCCTCAGTAAATTGTTCCAGTGGTTAATTAACCTCACTATTAAAGATTCATGATTTATTTCCAGTCTGAATTTGTTTAGCTTCAACTTCCAGCCACTGGATTGTGTTCCACCTTTCTCTGCTAGACTGAAGAGATCATTATTAAATATTTGTTCCCCAAGTAGATACTTATAGACTGTAATCAAGTCATCCCTTAATCTTCTTTGTTAAGATAAATGGATTGAGCTCTGTGAGGGCTCAAAAAAGAACTAGATAAATTCATGGAGGATAGGTTCATCAATGGCTATTAGCTAGGATGGGCCGGGATGGAGTCCCTAGCCTCTGTTTGCCAAAAGCTGGGAATGGGCGATAGGGGAAGGATTGCCTGTTCAGTTCATTCCCTCTGGGGCACCTGGCATTGGCCACTGTCAGAAGACAAGCTACTGGGCTAGATAGACCTTTGGTCTGACACAAGATGGCTGTTTTTATGTTGTTATGAGTCTATCACTAAGACATTTTTCTAATCCTTTAATCATTCTTGTGGCTCTTCTCGGAACCCTCTCCAATTTATCAACATCCTTCTTGAATTGTGGGCACCAGAACTGGATACACTATTCCAGCAGTGGTCACACCAGTGCCAAATACAGAGGTAAAATAAGCTCTCTACTCCTACTCAAGATTCCCGTTTAGACATCCCAGGATCACATTAGCTCTTTTGCCACATCGTCACACTGGAAGCTCATATTCAGCTGATTATCCACCATGACCTCCAAATCTTTTTCAGGGTCTCCCATCCTCTAGAGTATGGCCTGCATTCCTTGTTCCTAGATGGATACATTTACATATAGCCATATTAAAATGCATATTGTTTGCTTGTGCCCATCTTACCAAGCAATCCAGATCACTCTATCATTGACCTGTCCTCTTCATTATTTCAGCTCCCCTAATTTTTGTGTCATCTGCAGACTTTATCAGTAATGATTTTGTTTACTTCCAGGTCATTAATAAAAATATTAAATAGCATAGGGCCAAGAGCCAATCCCTGCAGAACCCAACAGGAAACACAACCACTCAATGACATTTCCCATTTACATTTTGAGACCTATCAGCTAGCCAGCTTTTATGCAATTTAATGTGTGCCATGTTAATTTTATACCGTTCTAGTTTTTTTAACCAAAATGTTGTACAGTACCAAGTCAAACACCTTACAGAAGTCTAAGTCAACACTATTACCTTTATCAACCAACCTTGTAATCTCATTAAAAAAAAAAAAAAAAAAAAAAGAGAGAGATCAAATTAGTTTGACAGGATCTATTTTCCATAAACCCATACTGATTTGCATTAATTACATTACCCTGCTTTAAATTTTTGTTAATCAAATCCCATATCAGCTGCTCCATTATCTTGCCCAAAATCAATGTCAGGCTGACAGGCCTATAATTACCTCGGTCATCCCATTTACTCTTTTTAAATAGTGGCATACTATTACTTTTCTTTTCCAATCTTCTTGAACTTCCACACTGCTCCAAGACTTATTGAAAATAAACATTAATGATCAAGTAAGCTCCTCAGCCAGCTCTTTTAAAACTCTTGGATGCACGCTATCTGGGCCTGCTCATTTAAAACTGTCTACCTTCAGTAGCTTCTATTTAACATCTTCCAGAGATAATAATGGAGTGGAAAGCGTGTTATCATCCCCATGAGACTATATCATCAATCTTCTCTCACATCCCCAAGGCCATCACAGACAGAGTCTGGCAGTACATCAAAGCCTGGCACGTAAATAAATGAGATCTCTAATCAAATAATGCTGCCTTGTTCATTTCAGTGCAACTCATTAAAAAATATGATACAAGGTCACAGTTAAACTAATAATCTTTTCCCACTGTAAACGTATTTACACTACATACTGAGACATGCAGCGCCAAAGAATTGCTAGTAATCCTTACAGCACCATCAAGCTACCAAACGAAGGGAGTCCATACAATATTTATTGTTTGTATTGAGGTAGCATGTAGGAACCCCAGTCATAGACTAGGAACCCACCATGCTGTACCAAACACAGAACAAAGAGTCTTGTCCCTGATCCAAAGAGTTTATAGTGTAGTTGAATATTCTTTGATTACACCAGTGAACACTAAAAATTTAACAAGTTGGATAAATTATTGTTTATTACAGTGGTCCCCAAACTTTTCTCCTCACGTCCCCCTTTACCCCATACACACACACACACACACACACACACAGGGGCAGTTCCAGGCACCAGCACAGCAAGCACGTGCTTGGGGTGGCAAGCCACAGGGGGCAGCGTGATGGTCGCGGCGGCTGTCAGGCAGCCTTTGGTGGCGTTTCTGCAGGAGGTCCGCCGGTCCTGCAGATTCGGCAGCGGGCATGCCGACAGCGTGGGACTAGCGGATCACCCGCAGAAACGCCGCTGAATCCGTGTGAGCAGCACCAAAGGCCACCTGGCTGCCGTGCTTGGGGCAGCAAAAATCATAGAGCCGCCCCTGCACACACACACTGCCCCCAGATCCAGGGCCGGGAGCAGGGACGCGGCTCCAGGAAGGAAGGACGCAGACAAGAGTAAGGGGGCTGGGGCCACAGCTGGGGACAGGGGCGGGGCTGGCAGCCAGGGGCGCAGCCAGGAGCAGAGCTGAGTGGCGCTCCCTCCCTGCCTCTGTGGGGGCTGGCTTAGGCCTCAGCCACACACCCCGAATGTTCCTCCATGCCCCCCAGGGGGTGCACCCAACATTTTGGGGACCTCTGGTTATTGGTCAAGGTGTCTTAATACAAATATGATGAACCACAACTAGGAGTTATCCAGAGAAGACACCTGCAAAAACCAGTACTAGTACAGAGAAACAACGTCACTGCTGAGACACAAAATGGAGAAACACACACTAAAATGTACTAATGCGGTAGTGAGACAATATGACTCATACATAATGTCATTACCAAAACATGCTTTGGGTTATATTTGTAGCTAATGTACTCTGATCTTATGATCATGCACTCACGCTTCTCTGTGTCAAAATTAGAAAGGAAAAGGAAACTATTGCTTTATGCCTTTAGCTAATGTCTTTTATGTTTACATTCCTTGGTCCTGCAAGTAACACTGATTGTTGTATTCAACATCTTGTTCATTGTTTATTTGTTTTTGTATTTTGAAAAAGAAGAGATGTAAAAGATCAAAGGATGCATAAGACTGTATAACTAGACAATCGGAATCATGTGATTGTATAGCTCCTCTATTTGTCTACAATACATTATACTATTACTCAGGTACAATACAATCAAGCTTTCCACCCTGATGAAGCAGTGTGAATCGAATGCAGAGGTGTCAAGGGCCAGATTAGTGGTGAGAGAGCGGCAGAGGGAACAGACTGGAACAAAAAGCATGGGGGGAGGGTAGAAAAAAGCAGTATATGCTCATGTACATGATCATATGTAGTGTAGTGTGCTCTAGAGCACTGAATCTGTAGGATATGTGCATGCAGCCTAATGGCTAACTGCTTTGAAATTAGTTCTATGGCAAAGCACATGACTTCTATTGTGGGGATTTGCAGAGGCAACGTTATGAAAGGACAGGCATGACGCTGCAGGAAGATAATCCAGTATATGGTAAAAACCCAAGAAAGGGTTTGGATTCTGACATTCTTTAAGAATGCCAAAAGCTAGGTGCTTGTGTAAAAACCACCTCGTTCATCAAGTAATAGGGGCTTTTAGAGCTGCATAACGTAATTAAGTTATTTGTCTTATACGGCTTATTCATCACAATTTGTATCATTTAAGGAGAGAGACTCCATCAGTCTAGATAACTCCTTGTTCAAGTGTATTTTTAGACTTGCTCACCAATGGGTCCTTTCACTAGTGCTCATGTGGCAGCTGTAAACACTAATGTAAATGGAAGAGGACATTCCTGCATATGAACTTATTTCATAACACTGTTGAATTCTTATACTCCACCTTCCATCTCAGGACTTCGCATAGGTGCTGTCAAGGTTAACGTTTGAAGCAAGCATCCTTGTATGCATTTTATAGATATGGAAACAGAAGCAGCGTGGTTAAGTGACTTGTTCAAGGCCACACAATGAGTCAGTGGCAGAGATGGGAATAGAGTCCCCAAGTCCTGGCTACCTCTATCCTGTTGTACACATTACACACTTCCTCTCCGTATTTACAGTAGAATAACCAAGTAGCAATATTACAAATATCTTTCCTTTAAAAGCTCTTCTAGGATTTCCCCTCTGTTTGGCCTATGAATAGGGCTGTCACATGTTTCAGAAGTTAACAGGAGCAAAATCCTACAGAGCGTGCCTATTAGAGAGAACAAAAGAAAAGGACACTGGTAGCCTGTTTACTCCCTCTTACCCAAGCCCCAAGTTTAGGACTCAATCCTAAGAGGAAGCGAGGACTACATTTTTAAAGGTATTTAGGTGCCTCAAGATGCAGATAGGTGCTTTCAAACAACCTCACTAGGCCCCTCCCTCCCACTGGATTTCAAATGGGATATTGAAATCAATAGGCTGTAGGCACCTAGGTGCTTTCGAGAATCCCACTAGGCGCTTATATACCTTTAAAAATCTGGCCACAGGTTCCTCCTGTGAAATGATAAGTGCCCTCATTACAAGGGCAACTGAGAGATCTCAGCACTGTGCAGGATTGGACTGCTAACAGACACCTCTTACATGTTTTAAAGGTTATTTAGGTCCTGAACAGACCTAAAATACTAAGTTCATGGTTACTATAAAGTCATCAATATATCCTAGTCCTACACAGAATAGGAAAGTTACATGAAAAGTATCTTCTATAATAACCATTAAATAGAAGTGTTCTTTGATTATTATGAACTGTTGAAAATCCAACTGAGCAAGGATCAAACTTTTATGATTCACATCTGGACTCAAGTCAGATAACATGACACTGTTTGCCTTACAACTGATCATTTGAAAGCTATTTTTTTTTAAAGAGAAGGCCTATGAAAATGTTTACAAAATCATCATCTGCTAGTACATTTTGACTTGACATCCCTACAACTGCCTAAATACTGGATTAAGAGCCTCAGGTACCAGACTACATGTCTGAGAGCTCACTTTACTGTTCATTATCAAAGAGGAAGTTGCTTAAATGGAAAATTCTAAAGGAAAAAACCTTGCCTTCTACATTAAGAGTATCAATCAATTTGATCACTTGTTGTCGATTGTATTATAATGAAGTACTGTACACATTTATTTGTGTTTACACATTGCACCTATCAATAATTCTCTAAGCTTGCATGCATGAATAGCAGTTCTACATTCACATCTATCAGGTTCATATTTAAGGAAAAACAAGGTATCACATCATGTATACACATTTAGAGGCTGTAGAACAGTTATAAATATGATATGTTGGAAGGATATTAAATAAGGAACTAGACAATGGCACATGACCTCTATTCAGTGGAATATATATTTAAATACCCAGAAACAACTCTCTCAGTGCACCGGAATATTTTGATAACTAGATTAATGGAGTAACCACAAGCTGTACAATGCTTTAATTAAATTGACGGAAAGGAGGGAAATGACATGTTTGAAGAAGAGGATTTCCACTTCCATTAGATCCTTAAGATAATAAAAAAATAATACAGACCTGTATTTTACTTTGAATCTACTGTTGCTTTTCTCTGGCCTGAAAAGCTGGAGAAAAAGCTACCAATTTTCTAGGAGATTCCTCACTGGTTAATCCTATGACAGTACAATTTATTATTACCGTTAAAATCATTGTAGCCATTGTACTCTATGCCTCCCCAGAATGCACAAGCTCCTCTAAACAGGTGTCTTTTCTCTGCAAATATCAAATGCTTAGCTTCGACAGTCAGCTGAACTCTCTTCTTTTTCCCCTCATAATTTGATATAGACTTTTAGCATTAGCAATTACCACTGCAAGGTAAAAAAAATTACATATGCACATGAGGAAATGTTGTAATTTGGGAAACATGCACTGGTACATGTTTTATAAGAGACCAAAAACTAGAATAAAAACAACACATACTGCTGCTAAAGAATAAGTACTGGTGAGAAAATGGTTGAGAAATAATGGCAGATTCTGAGAAGGCAGCAAAATCATATTACAGAACAGAACCTCGGGCTTTGAAAATTAAAGTGCACAGTCTGCTGTGTATGTTTGACTGTGAATGACGTGATTATAATCAAAAGTCCACATCCCTTATAAAGCAATTACTTTGCCACATGCCGATTACATTAAGCAAAGTAGGAAATAGAGAGCTTTCATTTTTGAAATCTAATTATTAATACTTCAATATTCATAAAAGTCAGAAAATAAGGTTATTCCACTTAAGACTGAATAAAGAGCCTCTGAGAAGAGCACAATAAGCATAGGAGGGCTGCCATCTTAAAAATTCACTCTCCTCTGGACAAGTCTCTGCTGTGCTTTTCCAACTTCTGAAAACCATTCACGTTAGGTACAATTTACAAGTTTGTGTCCTGCCCTCCTGCCATTATTTTTCTTTTATATATTACTCATTAGCTTCCAGGGAAATTTTTCAAAAAGCACAAATGGGGTACAGGCCTTGATCAGGCACGCACTAAAGTCAATGGTGCAGAACCAGGCACCAGGCCCGGATCCTCAAAGGTCCTTGGGCCCCTAACTTCCATCAATTTAAGCTAGGGTGACCAGACAGCAAATGTGAAAAATCAGGACAGGTGGTGGGGGGTAATAGGAGCCTATATAAGAAAAAGACCCAAAAATCAGGACTGTCCCTATAAAATTGGGACATCTGGTCACCCTAATTTAAACAGGAGTTAGGCCCCTAATGCTTTTGAGGATCTGAGCCTATGTGCCAAATTTTTATTGACTTGCAATGGCAATCCGGTGCCTAACTTCTCTTTATGCCTTTGACTCTCTCTCCCGCTGGCTCCCACACTGCCAGACTCCTTGGTTATTAGTTTGTGCACGTTTACTTTTACTACAATTATCCACCGGGGTTGGGGGGTACAGAATGGAAGAATGTGTGTTGTTCTTACAGTCTTCGTTCCTTAGACAATTGTAGACAATACCGTTTCCTCCAAGTGTGTAACACAAACGCTCTCCTGGGGAAAGGACTCGCCAGAAGGGCACAGACAACCTCTCATTTGTTCTCCAGAGTTTTAAGAGAGTCTCTAGATCAGAGGTGGGCAAACTACGGCCCACAGACCACATCCAGCCCGCGGGACCCTCCTGCCCAGCCCAGGAGGCTAGCCCCTGACCCCTCCCCTGCCGTTCCCCCCTTCCCCACAGTCTCAGCGCACCGCGCTGCCGGCACAATGCTCTAGGCAGCGGGGCTGGGAGCTCCTGGGGCAGCGCCGCTGAAGAGCCCAGCTTGACCCGGTGCTCTGTGCTGTGCAGTGGCATAGCCCGGTTCCGGGTGGCACGGCTGTAGCGCTGCCAGCCACCCGTGCTCCAGGCAGCGCGGTAAGGGGGAGAGGGGTTGGATAGAGGGTGGGGGAGTTTGGGGTGGTGGTCAGGGGACAGGGAGTGGGGGAGGGGGGTGGATTGATTCAGGGGTGTGGGGGGGGAAGTCAGGAGGGACAGGGAGGGTTGGATGGGGCAGTCAGGGGCAGAGGTTCCGGGGGCAGTCAGGGGACAGGGAGAAGGGGTGGTTGGATGGGGCAGGAGTCCCTGGGGGGCTGTCAGGAATGAGAGGAGGGGTCGGATGGGGCTGCAGGGGGCAGTCAGGGGCGGGGGTTCCAGGGGCAGTCAGGGGACAGGGAGCTGTCAGGGAACGGTGGGGAGGTTGGATGGGACAGGAGTCCCGGGGAGGGGGGCGTGGATAGGAGGTGGGGGCCGGGCCACAACCCCCTCCCCTAACCGGCCCTCCATTCAATTTCCAAAACCCGATGCAGCCCTCAGGCCAAAAAGTTTGCCCGCCCCTGCTCTAGATAGATGTTACATTGGCCAAGAAAATCTTCAAAACATTCCCCAAGTGTAATCAAATCAGAAATGTCTGCCTAAGTTTGCACTGACTCCAAAATACCGGCTCTGAGTGTGAACATTATGCGTTTCAATGGGTGCTAACTCAGCTATCAGTGATGATACTTTAAATGCACTATTGCCAATTCATGCAATTTCAACAGCAAGTAACACAAATTTAGCCCTGCTACAGGCTATCTCATTATGACACAAGAATTTCTGGCCATCGCTCAGTTTTGGGAAAGCAAAATAATAATCCTAATACCTATTGCAGCACTTTTCATCTCAAAGTGCTTTGCAAAGGAAGCAAGTATTATTACTCCTGTTTTACTGATGGGGAAACTGAGGCACAGCAACATTACCCAACTGGATGGGGCAGAGCAGAGACTAGAACCCCAGGTTGTCTCAGGGCCAGTCTATTGCTCTATTCACTAGGCAACACTGCCCCCTTCACATAATTCTAAAGCTTGTAGTTTGTAACTTCAAGTTCAGAGACCAGACTTCCACTGATGGCCATTAGTATTTCTGTGCCCTCCACAACCTCCATTATTAAACAAACTTCATACTGCTGCATTAGAAAAATCAATGTGCATCATTCACCCATTTCACAGACAAGATAACATGTACAAAATCACTTCACACAGAGCTGGAAACAGAACCCAAGTGTTACAGAGAGTCAAGCCTCAGACATTCTCCCACACAGTCTTTCAGAAGGGCTACTGCAAACTAGATCCTGCTGTACTCCACACTAACACAATGTGCCTAGGCCTAGCAGTCAGGCCACAGAGATTCACAACTCGTAGTGCTTGCACACTAGAAAATCGGATTGCTCAAGTGGTAAAGAGAGGCTCATGCTTTTACATCCAGAGGACCCAGCCTCCACAGACAACCCCAACAGGGACGTTGTCACTTTTAGTTATGCTGTCTGTAACCACAAGTCCCCAATCTACTTCCAGTGCTAAAATGAGAAACCAAGAATCCTGATGCCCAGCATGCCACTACTGCCTCACAAACACTTGTGAAATCCACTGGCAACATATGCGCCACATCTCCATGCATGGTCTGGTCCACACACAGGAGAACAACATGCTTTCCCACCATGGGCTACTGCGATAGCTGAAGTGGAGTGGGCTGTACTGTGGTTATGAAGGCTGGGGGTTCAAAAACTGCTGATGAAAAAAGAATACATATGAGTGCATGGACTGATTTTATATTGCAAAACATGGTATTTGATGTGGATTTGAATGCTCTGTTAATACCTATTTTACGGTTACATTTTCACTGTCTGTATTTGGTTTAGTGACACCTTTCCCTTGGACACAACAAGGTGAAGCATACTCGGCATGCGTGAGACTGACAGCAATGTATGAGAGATTTGCGTATGTCTGAGTAGGATCCCATGCTTGTGTAAACTCCAAAAAGGTAAGAACTTGATTTAATAAGCTTATTGTTTCAAAAAACTTAGCTTCACTCTCATCAGTATTTATGGGGACAGCAATGCCCTGAGGCATCCCAGTGCATGGGTGCTGGAACTAGTGGTGTGGCCTCACCCCCGGCTTGAAGTGGTTTCCATCATATACAGGGTTTACAGTCTGGTTTAGTGGCTCGAAGCACCCCCACTATACAAATTGTTCCAGTACCCCTGTCCCAGTGAGTTATAAAGCCTATCACTGGTAGGTCGCCAATGTAAATCCGGCCCAGCTCAGCAGGGATTAAAACAGAGCCGTAACTAGGGCGAGGCCAGTGAGGCACTCGCCTCGGGGTGCACAGCTGGCAAGGGTGCAAAAGCCTGCAGCCAGGGGTGCCCCCTCATCCCCCGCCGCCGAAGCCGCCCCGGCTTAACTGCGAGAGGCCCGCCGGTCTCGTTGGAGAAGGTACCCTCCGCCGAATTGCTGCCGAAGCCACAGAACCGGCAGACCTCCCGCAGGCAAGCGGAAGCGGCTTCGGCGGCAATTCGGCGGAGGGTACGTTCTTCCCAGCCGCCAAAGCCGCTTCCGCTTGCCTGCAGGAGGTCCGCTGGTCCCGCGGCTTCAGTGGCAATTCGGTGGAGGGTATCTTCTGCAACGAGACCAGCGGACCTCCCGCAGGCAAGCGGAAGCGGCTTCGGTGGCAGGGAAGAACGTACGCTCCGCCGAATTGCCGCCGAAGCCGCTTCCGCTTGCCTGTGGGAGGTCCGCCGGTGCCACGGCTTCGGCGGCAATTTGGCAGAGGGGAGGACCTCCCGCAGGTAAGCCCCTACAAAATTCCTAGCTACAGCTCTGGATTAAAAAGTTGTAGCCATCACAACTCTATGAAATGCGTCTGGCAAGTACATGTTGCAGCTCCCACATCAAAGACTCACCGCTTTGCACTAGATGGTAAGCTCTTCAGGGAAGAGACTGTCTCTTACCACAAGTATCAGAGGGGTAGCCATGTTAGTCTGTATCCACAAAAACAATGAGGAGTCCAGTGGCACCTTAAAGACTAACAGATTTATTTGGGTATAAGCGTTCATGGGTAAAATCCCACTTCTTTAAGGTGCCACCGGACTCCTCGTTGTTTTCATCTTTTACCACATTTTATAAAGAGCCTAGCACTATGGGTCCTCAAGATCCTCACTGCAGGAGCTCACTAGAAAATCAAAATGAGCTTCTTTGCTATAAGTGTGAAAGTGGGCAACACTGCAATTGTCACACACACTGCAGGTGGGCAGGAAAAGTGCAAAAATGATAAAAAACATGATTTAAACTCTTGGGGTTGGGCTGTTTTTAAACTCATGTTTTGGGGGCCAATCCCAGGATTTTTGAATTTTGGAGACTGGTAGTTCTGTCAATACCAATACTGCTGGCTATTTCATTGCTTATCAAAGCATGTGAGAAAGGAGAGGAAGTATTGTATTATAAATATCTACACGCCAACAGTTTCCAAAGAAGGGAGGATTGTGTGGAAGACATACTATAAATTAAGATGTGCAAGCGCTCCAACACATGGTGAGGTTATAGTGGACAGCACATTGGCTTCCCCCCCCCCCCCCCAGTGGATCTCTGTTTTCAAAAGGTTGAAAAACACTGGTATATTACACCAGTATTTAACATACCATTTGGCTCTGTACATGAACTTATGAATTGTACAAGCAGTTATACACATGCCGGTACAACACCTTTGCCAAAAATTTGAAGAAAAAAAGTGAACAAATTTTAAAAAGACTGAATTTTGAATACTGTAGCATAAAGTTCCTACTGTATGTCCGGCCAAGTAATGCTTACTACAATGGCAATGAACGAAACCAACACACAGCCACAACACTGCATACAATAGTTAAGTGTCACTTTTAAGCCAAACCCACTGATTAGCAAAAACTAGAATCCCATGTGGTATTTATAGTTGTTTCTTCAACATTTATATTTTCCCAGAAAGATCACTAGTAAGTATCCTAGCATAATAAGATTGTAACTGATGTTATCCAAGTTATACTGATTTTTTTCTACATCACAGAAACAAGTGGGCTCTTGATAAATATTTTGAGACCGAACAGTGTTCAGTTAAAGGCGAATAAACTTTATGTCCTCCTTTAAAAAAAAAACACCTATTCCCCTAATAATTTTACATTCCCTTGATTAGTTCTGCAGCATTGAAAGTTGTGAAATATGCCAATGGGGAAGAGCTCCTGCATAACCTTTGTGCCCAGTAGCCATCACAACAGGAACCTTGTCTATTTCTCAGAGGGAAGTACAGATTGAGCACAACACAACACCGTCCTCTTGGATCTCCAGCACAGATAAACTGCACAAGAAAGGTAAATGATAGCCCATTCCCAGACATGATCTGTGAAGTCATTTGTGTAATTTTAATGCTACAAATCTTTGTCCAAAAGTTTATCTTGGCTGAAACATACACCCCCCCCCAAAAAAAAAAAAACAGATGCACAACATGGATTTCTCCAATATATATACACATCAGTGTTTACAGACACAAAACCTTTGTTTCTGACACCTGTGAGGAAATGTGTGGCGCTCGTTGGATGGGATTCACTAGACTACAACGTTTCTTCTCTTTATCTCCCCCCCCCCCCCTCCTCGGTTTTGTAAGGTCTGCTTAAGAGAGCATTTAACCTGAAATAAATGAGATGGGTGGGGGCTGTTTTCTGGTGTGACTTAGCATCCCTGGCTGGCTGACAGCATCCTCTGCAAGCTGTGAGCAAACCTTCATTAACTGGAAGATATCAAAACCCCCGGCCGGCCGGCCATCCCTCCCTGCACTATCCCCGTGTAATTCAACCTGGTAGAATTCTACTAGCATCTGGGGCAGGTCGCCTCTCGCTGGCCCTTCCGTTCTCACAGCAAGGGTAGGGCGGGCAAGTGGGTTTGCATAACGACTTTGCAAAGAGCTATACATGTTACGGCCTCCGCTGATCAACCTGCCCCGAGAGCTTTTGCTGTAAAGGCCACCCGGTGGGGTTTCAGGGAGGCAATGGGGGCGGGGAGGCGGTGGGTTTGGGGGATGGGAGCAGGTGACTGGTTTCAGAGAAGGGATCTGGGGCTGTAGGTCCGAGGGGGTGGGAGGGGTCATTCCCAAGCGCTGGCTCAGGGACGGCTGAGCGCCCGGGATGTCAGGAGAAAGCGGCAGGTCTGCGGCGGGTTCGGGGGCGCGCGAGGGTGATACCGGGTCCGTTAGAGGGGGGCGGGAGGCGGGATAAGTGCGGGGGGGGGGGGGGCGATGGGCTCGGCAGCCGGCTCCGCCCGAGCTCGCCCCGGCCCGGGGGGCTCCCCGCCGCCCCTCACCTGGAGACGCAGTTCTCCAGCACCGAGCTCTTGCCGGCGCTCTGCCCGCCCACCACGGCGATCTGCGGCAGCTCCAAGAGGCAGCTCTGCCCCAGCGCCGCGAAGGCGTCCTGCAGCCGGTTCACCAGCTCGATGAGCCCCTCCATCCCGCCGCCGCTGACAGGTAACGGACTGGGCTGAGCGGCGCGCATGCCCAGTGCCCAGCGCGCCCGGGGGCGGTGCCACCCAGCCAGCCACGCCCACTGCGCCGGTAGGCCACGCCCCCACCACACACACGCGACGCTTCACATCCATGGGATTTTTTAAAGCTAAATCATGAGATTAATTTTACCCGCTCCATTGGGAGCCCGTTGTAGTCACCTTTTGCTGGCTGCACATGCTAGGTACACACAGGTCACGTATTCAAGCTTTTCTCCATACCTCTAGGGCCTAAAAACGTTTATTTTTAAAATGAGGGCCAAGAGCAGGGTAAAAATCTCAGAAGTTGGCAACCAGTTTCTGTTTTAAACCCCTTCTTTCTATCCTACCTATAACTGCGGTTCGGAGAAAGCACGGCTTACATTAGAAATGCCCTGCCATCCTTTCAGGTGTCTGAAGAAACCCTGCTAGTTACTTGAGGGTTATTTTTACTGAATGTTATGTCTCCTAGCTCAAATACAGCTTCTTACTACCCCCTTCAAACTCACCCTTCAGCTAATGCTCCTTGAAAATGCTTTAGGCAGCTGTATGTGAAGAAAATAGTTTACAATAAAGCAAGTTATGAACGATTTTCAGCATTATACATACTGTGTGAGCCCTCTTTTGGCTAGCTGCAGCCTAGAAAGGAGATAAGGGTTCTAGAGGTGACAGCTTTTCTTTCGTATGAGTGTAGCTGTGTTGGTCCCAGAATATTAGAGAGATGAAGTGGGTAACAAGGTGACTTGTCTCTCTTACCAACAGAAGCTGGGCCAATGAAAGCTATTACCTCACCCACCTTGGCTCAGGTTTTCTTCTAGCTTGAGTGATAGTGGCCTCTTCTTTTTGGAACTCTTGAACAAGATTTCTGCCTCCAGCTTTGCATGTGTTTAGGCTCCCTCCTACAACTGGCTTCATGTGGCCAGATGGCTGCTCCCACACAGAGCCCCATTTATATAAAGGGTTCTGCACGGAAACCACCCACACAGAGCCAGTCGCAAGATTAAAGAACAACCTTGGAGATGCTATGGCCTCTCCCCCATGAAGGTTCCATCGAAGATCCCATTCTAAGGCTGATTTTCATTCATCTTGTAACAAAAGGAAAGCAAGCAGTAAAGAAAACCAAGCTTGCAATATTGTACGGTTAAAAAGCTGACAATTATAATGTCTTGTAAAAATTCAGTAAATATTCCTTGACCTGAGGAAATTGAAATATGCCTCCTTTTTTAAAATGTTGGCAAAGTGGCGGTGGATCCGCCCCAAAAAGTGACATTACAGCACAAAACATGAAACTTAGGTAGAGTTTGACACTGGCTCATGCAACAGCCACTTTTCAAGAATAGGGAGAGTAAAGAAGTTGCCATTATTTTAAACTAGAAATGATTCTCTGACTGTGAAATTGATGCAGAATATTTTCATCGCTGACCTCTGAACTGGCCCAGGCTACAAGATATGGACAAATGACTCCTCCTGCTCCTCCATTACCTGCTAAGGGAGAATGTGTGGGAATCCATTTTTTTAAAGGGGTGAACTTAAGTGACTTGCTGAAAGTTACAGGGAATTTGTGACAGTGCCAGAAACCAAAACTTGGTCTCAAGGTGACAAACCCAGCCACATCTAATCTATTAGACCTGTGGTTCTCAATCTGTTTTGGTCTGTCACTGTGACCTACACTGTGACCCACACAATGACCAAAAAATAGTCCCGTGTCTCAACTTCCACAATCCTGAATCATAGGAGGATAATTTTCTGCCCATGAGGCAGGCTTGTGGGTTGTAGGGTGATGTATCAGCTATTTTGTGCACTGCAGAACTTGCAGACCAAAACAGAAGGAGCTGGGCCTAAGTGAGGCTTCTCCTTCCCCTTGTATAGCATTTAACTTCTGGGGTTGAGACTGAGAATCACTGCTCCTTGGGGCTGCAAAGCCAGATCCATAGACCCTCAAACTTCAGCCCTAGAGCGGAGGAGTTGCTCTCAGACTGGATAATGGATAGACTGGACAAAGCAGAAGTGGGGCAGGATTAGATTAGATTAGATTAGATTAGATTAGATTAGATTAGATTAGATTAGATTAGGGAGAGGGTGTAGGAAAAGGCTCAGGGAAAGGGCAGCAAGGTTTAAGATGGTGCAGACTTTGGTTGCTGATTACAGGGTCCCTGAACGGGAACCTGGAGTAGAGAGGGTGGGACCGGGTCCCCCTACCAGACACAAGGGGGAGTGGCACCATCAGGGCAGTGAATGGGAAGACTGCCAGAGACAGTTTGTCTGGAAAGACTTTGATACCCCAGAACGGTGAAAACATATAGTTACCTGATCAGAGGGCCAAGCTAATGAAGAAAGAACACCCTGAGTCGCAGAGGGAGAAAGGCAGCTTGGCACAAAGATGAGTGGCAAGCAGGGGTGTCGGACCTGAAAAGAGCAACCAGGAGGAAGTGTTGTAGTAATGAGTGAACCTATCACAGACACAGAAAGGTTCAGTAACGTGGCAAATGATGCTGATATTGGTATTGGCTGTATAACAACAGCCATTGGAGAGAGTGGTCGCTAACCCCTGTTGTGTGACAGAGGAATACCCTTTTGTATTGTAACCCTGACCCATGTCATGTGACTAGGGCCAGGAAATAAAGGTTACCTTCTTACCAGGACTCTGGTATATCATCCCTTTATTTCATGGTGTCAAAAGATAAACTGGATCTGTGCCAAAAATGAAACCACCTGAATCCCACTTTGTGGAACAGTACCTGGCAGACAGTCAGTTGCAGTACTTTCAAATTGTCTAGAAGGAAATGGTATTTCAGGGAAACCAGAGAGGGAGAAATGTACCTCACTACTACATGTGACAGAATCATTGGAGATCTACAGTCCAATCCAGTGGGCGCATAGGGAAGACTGCAAACTGCTAGGCAAAGTCATTCAGAAATTTCAAGAATACTTTGATTCACAGAAGAACGTCACTTGGAAAAGACGCATTTTCTTTTGAAGAAACTAAGTACCAGGTGAGACCATTGGCTATTATGTTATAGACCTGAGTAAGAAAGCAAAGCCATGTCAATTTCAAGAGTTAACAGGCAGATTGTTTAGAAACAAATTATTGTTGGTGTTACTGATAACTAAGTCAAAGCAAGGTTATTTTCAGAAATTGACTTTATTCATAAAGAGCAATGGATAGTTGCAGGGCTACTGAAAACTGTGCTTCCCAAATGAAAGTGTTAGCAAACAGAGAAAGAACTGTAGATCATTTAATAAAAAATGTGTACCGGGGCTAAAACTAGAGTATAAGGGTAATCAAACGGCAGGGATCAGATTTGTTTGCAATCACAACACAAAGGTCCTGCATGCAATAAAAGTCACCATTTTACAAAATGTGTCATTCTCAGCAAAAGTTGCAAAGAAATACAAAAGCAAAAATAGATTCATGAACATTCAGCTGAAGGACGAAGTGATGAGGAGGAGCTGACCTCTTAATAAATTTACAAAGCAAAGTTTGTAACACTGGAAATAAATGAACAAAGAATGAACTGCAAAACAGATCCAAGGTAATCCCTGCAAGCAGAGACATTCTGTAGATGGACAGTTATCATTTCAAATAGTCTGAAACAGGAGGTGCCATGTGTACGTGTCTTGAATAGCAATCTGGAAAAGGAGATAATCAAATGGGTGTGTAACTTGTCTGCAGAATAGAATGCAAAAAATATTCTTCAAGAGTTTGGTGAAGTAATTAACCAAACGGGATGCATTATGAGTGTATACAACACGTCACACTGATATAAATCCCAGTGTCCCTCCAAACATGCATGCACTACATAAAAGTCCCACTGAGCACTGAGAAATAAGACAAAAGCTGAACTTTGCCAGATGGTAACTTTGATCATGTGGGTAGTCCCATGAAGTCAACATGACTAATTCATCTGCTTAAAGTTAAGCATGTACATAAGTGTTTGCAGGATTGGAGCCTACATTTGTTGCATCTCTCAATAGTTTATTTGAAAGTTTGGAGTGAAGGAAGGCTAAGCATGCCTGTGTAGTGTCCACTGTGTAGTGCACAAGCTTATCTTGTCAATGCACTTTAAATAAGGCAGTATTGCTTAGAAGTTATTAGTTTGGACAGCAGCAGTCACTCCTTTAATTTAATACCCTGTTGACTATCCCCTCCAATGTATTTAACTTTTTAAACTGCATCTTCATTTACTATCACAAAATTAAAAAATGAAAGGTGTAAAAAAAAAATCCCCCAAACATGAAAAATTCCCCAACCAAAAACTGGCCAAACACCAGGTAAGGGTGCTAAATGACAACTGTATACTTACCTATCCCATCATTTACAAAACCCAAGCACCTAAAAGCCAAGAAATGAAGAGTTAAGAACATACTAAATCTTGCACCTCCCAGGATAAACATAAGAATGATGAGTTTATCAAGTACAAAGAAATACAAATTTCATCATGACACAATCAGTTTTAAAGTTGCTCCCAGAGGCCAGAGAACAAACACTAGTTTGGAGGGGGGGAAATGGGAAGGCAATCCTGATTTTTTTGATCTCTGATTTTTTTCAGTGTACAGCTTTTAACATGTCATTACCATTTAATAACAACTTGTCTACTCCTGGAAATTTACTGAAATAGCTACCCAGAATAATTATCCTGGAGCAGAGCCCCAGGCCCAAGCTAGGGAACATGACTATCTGCATTTCCTTTTCAATTTTTGGGGTTACATTAGGGGCAGCACTAACGTGCATTCTCCACCATCCTCTTAGGACTTGTAACCAAGATGAAGAAACTAGGATCAATACTAGACACTGTAAAATAAAATATGTATTGTCAAGAGGAATATCAACATCTGAAATAGCTGAATAACTGAGCAGTGGGAGCAGGGCTCTTTTCCTTATCAGATAGTTGGTTCAAGAGTGTTCTATTTTTACCTTGCTGCAAAACATATTTTTTTCCCCCAGGACTTGTGCCCTGAGAAGTTTGTCATTTGCTTTTGCCGTGTGACAAGGAGAAAGCTCTTCAGCTGTGCATGTCCCTATTGCAGTACACCTGAGGCAATTGGAGTTTTTAAACAAATGCTCATGCATTTCTGGTTCAGAAAACAAACTCCGTAGGCAAGAGCCATACAAAGGGTGAACTCGGCAGCAGAGTTCACCCTTTGCATGGGGCAGGAAGACTAGGAAATGCCTATACTGTTTTGAATAAAATTCATTATAATTAGGTTTGGCAGGATTGGATTTTTTTATAATGTCAATGGATAATACCAATGTTTATTTAATATATTTTTCAATATTTAACCATTTAAATGTTCACTGTTCCAGGAAATTATGGGGGGATCCATAGGGAGGAACTGGTTGAGAACTTGAAAGTGGAAGGCAACTTGGGTGAAAGTGATCATGAAATGATAGAGTTCATGATTCTAAGGAATGGTTGGAGGGAGAACAGCACAATAAAGATAATGGATTTCAAGAAGGCAGACTTTAGCAAACTCAGGGAGTTGATAGGTAAATCCCAGGGGAAGCAAGTCTAAGGGGAAAAACAATTGAAGACAGTTGGCAGTTTTTCAAAGAGACATTATTAAGGGCACAAGAGCAAACTATCCCACTGCATAGGAAAGATAGGACGTATACCAAGAGACCACCCTGGCTTAACCAGGAGATCTTCAATTATATAAAACTCAAAAAAGAGTCCTACAAAAAGTGGAAACTTGGTCAAATTACAAAGGATGAATATAAACAAATAACACAAGTATGTAGGGACAAAATTAGAAAAAACAAGGCACAAAAACAAGATCAAACCAGTGAGGGACATAGAAGGAAATAAGAAAATATTCTACAAATACATTAGAAGCAAGAGGAAGACCAAGTACAGAGTAGGCCCATTACTCAATGAGGGGGGAAAGACAATAACAGAAAATGTGGAAGTGGCAGAGGTGCTTTAATGACTTCTTTGTTTCGGTTTTCATCAAGAAGGTTGGTGGCAATTCGACGTCTAAAATAGTGAATGCCAGTGAAAATGAGATAGAATCAGAGTCTAAAATAGGGGAATAAGTCAAAAATTACTTACACAAGTTAGATGTCTTCAAATCACCATGGCCTGATGAAATGCATCCTAGAATACTGAAGGAGCTGAGGAGATATCTGAGCCATTAGTAATTATCTTTGAAAAGTCATGGAAGACGGGAGACATTCCAGAAGACTGGAAAAGTGCAAATATAGCGCCCATCTATAAAAAGGGAAATAAGGACAACCCTGGGAATTTCAGACCGGTCAGCTTAACTTCTGTACCCAGAAAGATAATGGAGCAAATAAGCAATCAATTTGCAAACACATAGAAGATAATAAGGTGATAAATAACAGACAGCATGGATTTGTCAAGAACAAATCATGTCAAACCAACCTGATAGATTTCTTTGACCGGGTAACAAGCCTTGTGGGTAGGGGGGAAGTGGTAGATGTGGTATATCTTGACTTTAGTAAGGCTTTTGATACTGTCTCGCATGACCTTATTGTAAACAAACTAGGGAAATACAATCTAGATTGAGCTACTATAAGGTGGATGAATAACTGGTTGGAAAATTGTTCCCAGAGAGTAATTATCAGTGGTTCACAGTCATGCTGGAAGGGCATAACGAGTGGGGTCCTGCAGGGATTGATTCTGGGTCCGGTTCTGTTCAATATCTTCATCAATGATTTAGATAATGGCATGGAGAGTACACTTATAAAGTTTGCGGATGATACCAAGCTGGGAGGGGTTGCAAGTGCTTTGGAGGATAGGATTAAAATTCAAAATGATCTGGACAAACTGGAGAAATGGTCTGAAGTAAATAGGATGAAATTCAATAAGAACAAATACTCCACTTAGGAAGGTACAATCAGTTGCACACATAAAAAATGGGAAATGACTGCCTAGGAAGGAGTACTGCAGAAAGGGATCTGGGGGTCATAGTGGATCAGAAGCTAAATATGAGTCAACTCATAGCACTGTTGCAAAAAAGCAAACATCATTCTGGGATGTATTAGCAGGAGTATTGTAAGCAAGTCACAAGAAGTAATTCTTCTGCTCTACTCCGCGCTGATTAGGCCTCAGCTGGAGTATTGTGTCCAGTTCTGGGTGCCACATTTCAGGAAAGATTTGGACAAATTGGAGAAAGTCCAGAGAAGAGCAACAAAAATGATTAAAGGTCTAGAAAACATGGCCTATGAGGGAAGATTGAAAAAAATTGGGTTTGTTTAGTCTGTAGAAGAGAAGAGAAGACTGAGGGGGACATGATAACCGTTTTCAAGTACATAAAAGGTTTTTACAAGGAGAGGGAGAAAAAAATGTTCTTCTTAACCTCTGAGGATAGGACAAGAAGCAATGGGCTTAAATTGCAGCAAGAGTGGTTTAGGTTGGACATTAGGAAAAACTTCCTAACTGTCAGAATGGTAAAGCGCTGTAATAAATTGCCTAAGGAGGTGATGGAATCTCCATCGTTGGGGATTTTTAAGAGCAGGTTGGACAAACACCTGTCAAGGATGGTCTAGATAATACTTAGTCCTGCCTTGAGTGCCGTGGACTGGACTAGATAACCTCTCGAAGTCCCTTCCAGTTCTATGATTCTATGATTTCTATGAATAATTATTTAATAACAGCAGACTTTGAGATTCAAAAAGTGAAAGCTTTCTAGCCATTAAGACACAAACTGTCGACATCATGTGCCAAAAGTTTAGCCTTAAATCAAGCTCAAGTTCTCAAGATGCATTATTCTTATTTTACCTATCTGTAAATTTTGATTATTACTGATGGAAAATTTTGTTGGTCGGTTTGTGTATGTATAGTGAAATTGATGTTTATGGACATTTACCAATAAAAATCTAATTCCTCTGAGCCCTAATTATAATCTTAACCTGCCACACTAAATTAGCCCCTAGTGGAGCTTTGCCCATTGTACAGCTGCTCCTTATTAAGTGGCAGGACAAGATGACCAATTAGGATGGTTGAAGCCAGACCCAATAACTGCCTCCCTCATCGCTGGTTCAGTTTCGGCAGCTTTCTTGGTGTGGACATATAATTAGAATGGAAGACCAATGAATTAAGCATATTTACCAAGGAATGCCACTACAAAGCTGGTCCTCATGTGGTCACCAAAAGCTTCAGTGCTGGTAAGATGGCCTGTGATGGACATAAACTGAATATCCAGCAGACCACCATACAGACTTAGCTAGAGATCAGTGTGGGTGACACTTGATCTGCAAGGAAAGTATGTCCCTCTGGGATTTCCCAGAATAATGCTCATGCTTGCTTACTGTAGCAGTGTCACCTACTTTTCACCTAGTGTCTGGCTCAACCAGATTGAACAGCCCAACCTTTCAGCCTGGTTCAGTTGCTGCAGTGATGCGGCCCTCTGGCTAATTCGTTAAAGAAAAAGTCCACCCCTTCCAGCAGGGCATCCAAGTCCAAACCAAACACAAAAGTGCCTTCCGCCCCAGGCTCAAGCTGGGCCCAGCCCCTCCACGCTGAGGGGCTGTCTTCTCTTAAAACCGGCTTCAGCTCACCCTCTGAGGTTAGATCTCAGGTCTTCTCAGGTTCTGCTCAGTCTTTCCCCTCCAAGGGTCCTTCAAGTCTCTACTAAGCACACACTCCCAGGATTTCCTACCTAGAGTCTCCCTTCTTGCATTCCCCAGGCTTTTGTCTTGTCTTATCTCCTTCCCCCCATGCCTGGTTTAGCCACATGATCTGCCTATCATCTGACTTTGCTCATTTTCTCCTCCTGAAAAAGCAAGTGAAATGTGTTGCAAGTGGGGCTGTCTTCATCTCCCATTAAAGGGCCACTCACCCTCTGACACGTACCTCCTTCCACATGTCACTAGCCTCCAGTGGAGCAGTCCTTCGGCCTCACATAAAGCCCACTGAAGTCAATGGATCAGGCGTTTTGGATCAGATCCGGTGATGCTTATCAGGGCCCGTCTCCTGCTCATATTTAAATATATGGCTGAAATACTCTTTGATTTCAAGGGTGCAGGAGTCTGAACCAGCATTTATTGCCCACTCAAAACACCCATTATAATACATTTATTCTTTGTATTATGATAGCATGTTGGGGGCCATCTGGATTAGGGCCCCATTGTGCTAGGCACTGTACAGACAGAGAACAAAGAGAGAGTCCCTGCTCTGATGAGTTTATATATAAGCTCTAAGAGAGACAACAGGAGGATACAATGGGCATGTTTCCAGCAGACAGCAGGTGTGAGTTTGAGCCCTAGAGGGGGAGCACGCTTATTTTGTCACAGAGAGGAGGAGTTGTGACCTCCAATAGGAAGGTGGTTTATAACAAGAAATAGCCACTTCTCATAAGGAAATTGCCCTCCCTGTCCTTTCCCCTACTTCAGATAGATCTTCACAGATTGTCCCCTAGTTCAAACAGAAATCTTTCTGGGCTCCTGCATGCAGCCAGACTGAGAAACTGACAACAAATAACTTGCATAAAGCAGCAGGCTGTGAAAGTGATAAATGGCATGGGATGGGAAATTTCCTAGGTTATCATTAGTGTCCGGCAGCTGTAGCTCACAATGTCGGCATGAATCTGCCAGTTTGCATTATGCCTGTGCACTTGGCTGGGAAGAGATCTCAGCAGCAAGAGTTTGAAGTGATGGAGGCAGGAGTTGAGACTGATGGTGCACACTGGAATGCAGTATGCCGTGTGGTTGTTGCCGTCGTCAGTCTGAGGATGTTAGAGAGACAAGGTGGGGGAGGGAATATCTGTTATTGGACCAACCTCTGTTGGTGAGAGAGACGTGCTTTTGAGCTACACAGAGCTCTTCTGCAGGTACTAAGGCTGTCACGGCCAAATACAAGGTGGAACAGATTGTGTAGCATAAGTAGTTGATACATATTTCAAGGGAGTAAGTTTCCCGGACTTGAAGAAGAGCTCTGTGTAAGCTCCAAAGCGTATGTCTTTCACAAACAGAAGCTGGTCCAATAAAAGATATTTCCTCCTGCACCTTGTGTCTCTAATATCCTGGGACTGACATGGCCACAACAGCACTGCATACAACAAGTGTCTCCATGTAATAAATGTGATGCATCTGCCATTTTGGTTCATGGTGGAAGCATTTCGGACATTGGAGACACTGCTGATGCAGCTGAAATTAATGAAGCAGGAGGAGCGACAGAGTAAACTCAGGCGCATAGCACTTTTCAGCCACTGCTGGGAGTCTGGATAGAAATGGGAATGTTTCTCAGGACAAGCTGCCACTGCTGCCCTCTATGTGCTGGAGGCAGTCTCATGTCAGCAGAGGCAGAGCTTTCTGGATAACAAAAGCCTGCTCAGTCAGCCTGTAGCCAGCTGTGCTAGGGTTATAACACTTGGCAGAAAGCATTTCGGCTGGGGCAAGTGAATCAAGGCATTCAGAACTGCAGGCTTCATTACAGCAAAGCTTCCCCCAGCTGTTTAATGCACCTCCAGCATACGGGTGGCGACAGAAACCCCCAAGACTCCGGCATCGTTTAAGCTTAGCTGACCCAAACATTGTTACTATGGCAGCTGACCGTGGTATGATAAAGTAGAGCTTTGACAGAGTGGGTGGCTGGCCTTTGCAGACGAGACCGAAATCATGTTTTAACCACCTGACCGAATTGTTATACTCCTCTAGACTGTGTGATAGCCCACTCTGTTTTCCTATTCCAAAACCAACCACATTCATTTCAAAGCCTAGCTAAGGTTGCTAAGTGACAACAGTGCACGTACTAGCTCATCATTTACAAAACCCCAGGACTTCAATGCAAGGAAATGAAGAGTAAAGGACATAATCTAAGTACCCTACCCATATAGTAACCAGAAACCCAGGTGCCAAACAGATACATCAATAGTCTCTGACACGACAGGGCTGCTTTTTGCAGGTGCCTCAACACAAAACAGCCCTAAGCTTGGAGTATCCAAACACTAGAGGATTCTCCCTCTGTGGGGGTGGGGGGATCCTTGGACACCTGGAAGCAGTGTGGCCTAGTGGACAGAGCCCAGGACTCAGGACACTTGGCTTCTATTCCTGGTTCAGACACTGGTCTGTTGGGTGACCTTGGGCAAGTCACTTCCCCTTTCTGTGCCTCCATTTCTCCATCTGTAAAAGTGGATATGTGCTTTGAGATCACAGGTGGAAAAACGAAGTATTATCATTACACACAGCCTTCATTGTCAACCGTGCAGTTTTCAGGTTAGAACAATTTTCCAAACCAGAGTTATAGGGCTTACACTAAGGCTTCATAATAAGCTGGCTGCAGCCTTCTCCATAATTACTCTGCTTCTGATCAATTTATTTTTTCTCCCCAACAAGAGGTGGTGCTATAGCAATCAAGAACTGTATCAGAGATGTAGAAGTTGTCAAAGGAGAGCTAATGTGCAATAGTGTAGCTGTGTCGGTCCCAGGATATTATAGAGACAAGGTGGGGGAGGTAATACCTTTATTAGACCAACTTCTATTGGTGAGAGAGACAAGCTTTTCAGCTGCTCAGAGCTCTTCTTCAGGTCCGGGAAAGATACAAAGGAGAGCTATACATATTCTTATATGCAGCTGAGGAATAAGTGAACTTGTTTACACATACACACTGTAGTAGTCAGTTGTGGTTCCTCCCTGTCATCCTTGGAGGGAAACCACTCTGCCTTCCTGCATCAGGCAGCAAAATCATCATTAGTTACTAGTCTATTGGTTCTGGCCCTCTAGGCAGGGCTAGGGAACAAGCAGTCTTTAGCCCAGCTGTCTGGCTAGGGCAGACAGCAAACAATGCACAGGTCTTCCAGCCTAGGGAGAGTAGGCCGCCACCCTGGGGCAGAGAGTTGGTGGCAGGGGGACCCAGGCCCACCCTGCTCCACCAGGTCCCAGCCCAAAGTCCTAACAGTGGTGGGTTATTCCGCCACTGGGTCAGCGGGGATCCTATCAAAACATGCTGATTCATATTGCAATAGCATGACCAGACTAATGTCTTGTTCCCCTATGCTGCTTCCTACCACCTTCTGTTGGTGTGGCTCCATAGTCTGCGGGTCCTCAGTCTCCTCAGGGTAGTATGAAAGGAGACTCAATGAGCTTGGCTTGTTTAGCCTAAACAAAAGAAGGCTGAGGGGTGATATGATTGCTCTCTATAAATATATCAGAGGGATAAATACCAGGGAGGGAGAGGAATTATTTAAGCTCAGTACCAATGTGGACTCAAGAACAAATGGATATAAACTGGCCATCAGGAAGTTTAGACTTGAAATTAGATGAAGGTTTCTAACCATCAGAGGAGTGAGGTTCTGGAACAGCCTTCCAAGGGAAGCAGTGGGGGCAGAAGACATATCTGGCTTCAAGATTAATCTTGATAAGTTTATGGAGGGGATGGTATGATGGGATAGCCTAATTTTGGCAATTAATTCATCTTTGACTATTAGCGGTAAATATGCCCAATGGCCTGTGATGGGATGTTAGATGGGGTGGGATCTGAGTTACTACAGAGAATTCTTTCCTGGGTGTCTGGCTGGTGAGTCTTGCCCACATGCTCAGGGTTTAGCTGATCACCATATTTGGGGTCAGGAAGGAATTTTCCTCCAGGGCAGATTGGCAGAAGTCCTGGGGGGGTTTTGCCTTCCTCTGCCGCATGGGGCATGGGTCACTTGCTGGAGGATTCTCTGCACCTTGAAATCTTTAAACCATGATTTGAGGACTTCAATAGCTCAGACATAGGTTAGGGGTTTATTACAGGAGTAGGTGGGTGAGATTCTGCATTGTGCAGGAGGTCAGACTAGACTGTCATAATGGTCCCTTCTGACCTTAAAGTCTATGAGTCTATGAGCAGATTGCAGTCCCAGAAGCGCCTCTCCACACTCTGTCCCCTCCGGGGTCAGGGCACTACACAGCTCGGAAGCGGGGCCGGCATCCTGCAGTATACTAGAGACATCTGCCTCCTTTCCTGGCTCTCCCTCAACTGAGCTGAAGGGCCCGCCTCTTATACTTCTTGTTCTGCCCCTCTGCTTCCACCTCCCTGCTTGTGTGTGCGCATGCACGCACACACACACACACACGTACTTACTTACTTTTTGGAGAATTGCAAACAAAATTAAAATAAATGAAAAGCAACATACCACTAATGATCCAGTTTGGGAATTTGCCATTGTCATGATATATTGAATGATGTACTGTCTTAAACAGAAGGTATTTATTAAAGAAAACAGCTAGAAAGTACATGTGCAAACATATAGGCTTTTACACAACTTGAGTTCCAGCTTTGTCTGTCCCATTTACCAGACACCACACCTTGTCTCAAACCCTACATAGCACAGAGATATCTAGTGGCTGAACTAGTGGAATCTAGTGTATTCCAAGTAAATATATTCTAGTCATCATAGCCATAGTAGGGGTGGAGTGCAGATCAGACCAGGATTTTGAGCTCTGTCCCTCATAAGCATCCCAAATTCCTGGAATATACCAGAGGCACTTTTAAAAAATGTTTATTCCCTCACCCAAGAATCAGGTCAATCTAAAAAGAGTGCAGCATACAGAACTATCTTGCTTATGAGAATAAGAATGAATACAGCATAGAACTGACATCAGATCTTCGGTAAAATGGTTACAAAAATGAAACAGACTGTCAGGTCAAATAAAAAATTCTGTGCTTCAAAGTAACAAAGAGCTTCACTGTGACAGCACTTTGAGGGTGGGAGTCTCTAGAATTCTAACATCAACTTGGGGCCTGCAGCCCTCCCCACAATCAGCATTTCAGATGGCCCCGAGTAGGTATGGTCAAGAATTAGGGCTAGCAGCTGCATGGGCTAATGGAGGCTAGGGGAGGTTAAGCCTCCCCAAACCTTGCACTGCAAAGGGGAAGGTAGTGATGGATTACCCCATGGGGCCCATGCCCAGGGACCCCGGCCAATTTGGGGGCCCCCAAAAAATCTCTCCCTGCCACGGCCCAGGGTTGGAGTAGCTCTCGCTCCCAGCCATGGAGTTTTTCCGGTCTCAGGGCTGCAGCCGGGGGGAAGAGAAGCGACCAGGGGGTGAGGTTTCAGGGGAAGAGGCGGAGCGGGAGCGGAATGGAGGCGGGGCCTGGGGGAAGGGATGGAATGGGGGTGGAGCTGCAGGTAGACTGGGGGTGGGCTGCGGGGAGAAGCGAGGAAGCGGGGGAGGGGCTCAGGGCTCAGAGCTCTGGCCAGGGGCGAGCGCTCCACCACAGTCCTAGCTGAGGCTGCGAGCTCGACCCCAGCTGGGGCTGAGCTCTCAGCCCCCCTCCGTGACCCCAACCGAGCTCTCAGGCCCCCCTCGCCCCTCCCAACCCCATCTGGGGCCATGAGGGGACTGAGAGCAGCAAGTGGGGATGTGGCCTCAGCCAGAAGAGGCAGGGCCTCAGTCGGAAGAAGTGGGGCAGGGGCTAGCCTCCCCAAGGGAAAGCTTCACCCGCTGCCTGTGAGCAGCTGAGCCTGAGACCAGCCAGCTCCACCTCCCTATGAGCAACAGAGGACTTGCAACTGTATCACAGATCATTCCTGTGCCTGCCTCACTTCTGGCCCTGCTCGATTCCTTCTCCAGCCACTAGGCTGGGCTGCCCATGGCTCTGATCACTAGGCCCAGCTGCCCACGCGTTGGTCCATGAAAGATATGTCTGGGGGTGAGTGTCCCCTGCCTCCCACCATCCACTCAGTGCCTGAGTGCTCTTTAGAACTAGCATTTCAGATGGTCCGGGATACTTCTCTATGGGGCTGGATACCTCTGCTCTCCTGGTCATCAGCTTGATACCTGTTGGGCTCCTGTGACCTGCATTTCAGATTGCTCAGAGCCAGGCGCTGTCCGTGAGTGCCTAACAATACCGCCCCCGCCCCCCAACCATACACACATGCAGATTGTATTCCTGCAGCACTGCTCTCTGACCAGCATTTCTGACATGACTGGGTAGAACCTATAGGCGACTGATCGGCATATCACCTGCAATCCTTCATGACCAATGAGACAGAGCTCGTGCTGACATTGCAATACTGGCATTGATCACCCCCAACCCCCATCACATCCCCTTGCCTTTTAAATTAAGATGCACATTATAACCTATGAGAATCTTTCTAGCAAAGCTGGACCAAAAGGAGGTGTGCTTGTCATGAGACAGTCAGACTCCGGCAGGATTATACAGCATAGCTAACCAATACCCTAGGGGAGTATGTTATCTCATGAAAATGACCCATCACAACTGCCCTAAAGTCCGTTCTTTGCTGTGCTGTTCTGCAATCAACTTTACTTTCTCTTTATATAATGAAATGCAGGATTCTGATCACTAGCAGCTTGCCAACAGCATGCAAATGTTTCTGTTTGAAGGATAAATCCCCCCTTTGCTTAGTGCTGCAGAGCCAGTTGTGTTGCTTCCTCAGTACCCTCCCTGACAATTTGTCTTTCCACTGTAACACCCAGCATCCATCCTTATCTCAGAGGCAAGCAAGTCAGCACAGCCCTGAGCCTCTAAGCGTGAATGTAGTTTTAAATGGACAGCCAAGAAAGGGTTATTTCAGACAAGATAGCTCCAGAAACTGCCAGATATGGTGTCCTCTCAGCCAATGGGAGTGTGCGGTGGGTATGTCATGTTTGTAACTGGGTGTTTCATTGGTTGAGAGTTGCCACTTCCTTTGTGGGAATGGTGCTGTCTGGGAGCACCGGTCACTTCCAATCCTCTCCCACTTGTGTCAGCTCTTGTTGTGCTCAGTTGTTATTTTTTCCAACTCCCTCTTCAGATTCTTAGCACCAATGTAGTGGAGCTACATAGATTGACACCAACTGAAGGGCTAGCTCCATGCACCTAGTTAAAGCAAGCTCAGCCTCTCACTGCATGACCTTGAGCAAGTCACTCTGATCTCCTTGTGCCGCAGTCACGGCCGACGCCTGCAAGAAATACAGGGTGTTGTGCCAGAGTTGAGTTTTCTAGGCTATGTGAATGGCACAAGGGGGAGCGTAACTTGAATTGAACTGGATAAATCTGCAATGGCTGGATCCAGCCAGTGATCTGGCCCACTCTAATGACTGATGTGCTATTCATTAGCTACACTGCTAAAGCCACCAGGCCATTCCTTAAGGGACAGATCCTCAGCTAAATCCTCAATGCAACTTAAAGCTGCCCTGGCAGGGCAGCTCGGGAGTCCTGTGGCGTGGGGAATCCTTGGGTGGTGCAAAGCTAGTGTAGCCATCCCTATGCCACCCTCGTCCTTGACTCCCCTGGGTCGGGGCTGTGCTGGTAATGGGAGCGGATGGCCGAGGTTGTGGCCAGAGTGTGCCATGCTCCAGCAATCCCTCTTAGTATAAGAACTCCTGGGGGGCCATTACAAACTGACATCAGCCCTGAGGCAAGCCAGTCCCAGGCAGCCCAAGGATCGGGGGATGGAAAAGTGGTGGAAAGCCACCTGTTCTCCTCCTCCCTCTTGCACCCAGGAGCACTAGCATGGCTGATCCCTAGCTCTTGGGCACCATGGAAGGGACACTGGAGGCAAATTGCTTGTGCTTGGCCAACTTCAGATTAAAAAAACCTCTGCTTCGATAGCCTCTTCCTGGCCACACACCTCAGGCTGTCTGTAGCCTTCCTCGTGACTCGCTAAGCTGTATCATGATCAGGGGAACTGGAGTCAGCAGGCCCATGTTTCCTGGAGAGACCGTTATCGAGGGGAACAGGGAACTGGTGCAGTTAGGCTGGAGGCAACTCAGCCACATGGGCAGAGCAATACACAGGGTTTAATAAAGTCCCACTTGTCCAACTTCACCTGCATTCAGCACGTCTCTTTGCTAATGAAATATGGTGGCAGCATCGGAGTGGCGAGTTCCCTGCAGCGGGAGCCATGGAACTGGGTCTGAAGCCCCCGGAGCCCCGGATTTTCAGACACAAACCTCGCCTAGCAATGGACGTAGTGGAAGGAGGAGGTTGAGCTGTACACAGACCTGGCCATGCAGGGGGACGACAGCAGAAGGGACGTAAACTGATTATTTAACGTTCCTGGGGAGCCAGGCAGAGAGCTCAGCACCAGGGTTGAAACTCATCAGTCTCACAGCAGTCCTAAGAGCCCTGTGCAACTATTGCTTCCCAACGCAGAATGGAACTGTGGTGTGACCCAGGTTTGCACTAGAGACCAGTCCGAAGGGGCGGGGATAGACCCCAGTGTTACTGCCTTACACACACAGGCTGCTACATACAATTGTGAGAACTTGTCAGACTCTCAAATTTGGGACAGGATAGTCTGCAGCACTTGGATAAAGTCTGCAGGAGCAGCTGCTCTGGGAAGGTGATCTCAGGTTAGACAGATGCTTAAACATGGGACGTGCAGCAGAAGCCTCAGGAGAAAGGATGAAAGCCCTAGGAGCACAGCACCCCCAGAAGCCCATGCAGTGAGACAAGAGCAAAAGAGAGCAGGTGTCCAGGGGGCTCCAGACCCACAGTGAGATGTGTTACTGTGGTAGGGTGGCCAGGTGCCTGGTTTTCGACTGGAAAGTCTGGTCGAAAAGATGACCTGGCAGTGTCGGTCAGATCTACTAAGATGCATCATGGTGGGGGATGGGAGGAGAAAAGCAGTGAGCGAGGAGGGGGAAGAGGAGTGGGTGGGGGTGGAACCTCAGGCGAAGAGGCAGAGCAGAGCCTCAGGGGGAAGACGTGGTGCCTCAGGGAGAAGAGGTGGGGCAGTGTTGGAGCCTTGGTGGGAAGAAGCAGGACAGACCTGCTGGAGTGTCTGGTTTTTAAATATTACCAAGTTGGCAACCCTATACTGTGGGAGACAGCATGAGTGAGTAATGGAGAAGTGCCCTGCACTTGAACAACATTGCAAGGAATGTGGCAAGTTGAACCATGTTATCAGTGTGGGCAAGAGCGAAGGAAGGTCCCAGAAAGATTGTACAAGAGGGGGAGGGCACATCAAACAGCAGTGATGACATCCTGACTCTCTCCTTGAGTCCCAGAGCATATTGGGACAGGAAAGCATCAAGAGAAAACACCAATCTCCGTGCATGCAACAATGTTAATGCGGAAACACCCTGTGCGATTTCAGCCGGACAGCAGGACCTCCTACAGTATGATTCTTCATAATTCATTGGATTCCACCACACCCATCATAAAGAGCAGGTGCAAGCTAATAATGTACAATGAGAGCCTAATGCAGGCCATAGGATAATGTGACCTCATAGTAATTAACCCAAAAAATAACAATACCAACTGAAGTTTGTGGTGGTGGACAGTAAGAACCGCAGACCCCTCTTGGAGAAGACAGCCATACAAACCATGAATCTGATCAGGGCGCAGCATCAGAATTTTATAGCTCTGGTGCAAGAAGCAAAAAATGGAGTCTCCTGGACAATGCAGACAATTTCAAGAGCATACGGGGATGGTTTTAAAGGGGATGAGTACCTCAAAAGAAAGCTACAACTGGAAGTAGAACTCCCACACTGGACCCTCTGTGCTTACCACAAAGGAAAATTCTAGTAGCACTACATAGTCCCGCACACAAGGAGCTTGAAGGTCTGCAGAGTAGGGGTATCATAGCACCTGCAGAAGCCAGTACACCCTGAGTAAGCAACATGAGATGGTAAAGAAGCCATAAGGCAAATTACACATCTGCACAAGCCTAAAGCCACTGAACTGGGTATTGAAAAGATGCCACTATCCACTGCCCACAAGTGAAGACTCATCTTACTAGAGCTCTCCAAAGCCAGAATCTTTACAGTTTGTTATGAGAGGAATGGGTTTTGCACATAAGTCTGGATTGAGAGTCCAGCATGCTGACCACCTTTGCAACACCATTTGGTCACTACAGATGTCTGTGCGTGCTGATGAGCCTAAGCCCAGTCCCAGAAGTGTTCCAGAACAGACTCACCCATGTGTTGGAAGGACTGCCCAGGGTGAAAATAACTGCAGAGCATATCCTTGTTGTAGGTGAAAGAAGCAATGACAGAAACTATAAGAAAAGAAAAGCTTTTCTATAGCAATGCAGGGACAAGAACATAAAACTCAACTCAATTCAAACAGCATGAGGTGACACCCCTTGGACATCTGCTCACACCAAGTGGGACTGAAAGCAGATCCCAACAAGAGCAAGGTGGTCAGAGACATGCCAGCTCCAGTGGATGTAAAAGGAGTACAGTGCTTCATAGGAATGATAGGTTTTCTGTCCAAGTTCTGTCCACACCTGGCTGCAGTAGCAGAACCCCTATGTCAGATCAAAAGGTAGGGTGTTGAATGACACTGGCAGGTCTCCAACATCAAGCATCTGACAAAGAAAAAATAAGTACTACCGGCCAGGAGAGCCACTGATATTGCAGTGTAATGCATGGGAGAAAGGATTGGGTGCAACTCTTTTGCAGGAGCAGCCGGTCACTTACACCAGTGGACCAGTGTTCCCTCTAATTTTTCCCACTCATGTGCGGAATGAATTTTGTCATGTGCACCAATATGGAGGTGACGTGTGACACATCACCCTCATATCAGTGCACATAACAAAATTCATGTGGTGGGGGTGGGGTCGAGGGGTTCAGACTGTCGGAGGGGGCTCAGGGCTGGGGCAGAAGGTTGGGGTGTAGGGGTGTGAGGGCTCTGGCTGGGGGTGCGGGCTCTGGAGTGGGGCTGGGGTTGAGGGGTTTGAGGTGCAGTGCCCAGGGCTATGGTGGGGAGAGAGGACTCCCCCCCAGCTCTCTCTCCCTTGGGCTGTGGGGGAGAGGAGCCTCTCCCCTGGCTGCGGCAGGTCCAGGTCGGGCTGGATCGGGGCCAGGGGAGAGGCACCTGCCCCCTGGCCGTGGCAGGGCTGGGTCGGGCCCGGGGGAGGGGTGCTGCGGCAGGTTCGGGGCTTGGGGAGAGGCATCTCTCCCTGCTGCAGCCCTGAGCACCTGCGAGGCGCTTAGTATGTAGCTGCGCGGCTGCGCAGCCGCGCGGCTTAGAGGGAATGTAGGGAGCCCTGTCAGAACTGAACAGGGGTAACGCCCAAATAGAGAATTTCTGGCTGTTGTATTTGGGGTGGAGCGATTCCATCCGTGCCCTTATGGCCACCCAGTCATAGTGCAATCAGACCCTAGAGACAATCACGGCAAAGCTCCTTCTTAGTGCTCCAGAGAGATTGCAGCACATGTTGATGCGCCTCCAGTACTGCCCGGTAGAGATCAGATATTGTTCAGGATGGTTACTGGTGTTAGCTGACACCCTGAGCAGGGCCTCTATACCCAGCATCAGCGAGCTGGGGGAAGGGATCAGGATACTGAATCCATTAACACTGTCCCCCAGTTTCAACAGGGAAGCTGATGGAAATCACTGAGAGTATGGAAAAGGGCATCCAACACCGGGCAGTCAACAGAGTGATACTAGCAGAGGCCCCAGAAGACAAAAGCCAAATACCCATAGAAGCAAGAACCATGTTTTCAAATAAAAGCTGAACTGAGTGTACAAGATGGAATCATATTTTGAGTCCACAGAGCTGTTGTTGCTGCCTCATTACGTAGGGATGTTATGCAAACAGTACGTCTCACACCTGGGCATTGAAAGCTGTCTGACACGAGCTCGAGAGTGTGTTAACTGGCGGGAACGTATACACAACTGTGCCTCTTGGTAGAAGGGTGTGACACCTGCTGATTGGTGATAACCACCAGCAGAAAGAGACTGTTACCATAGGAGCTTCCCACCTGACCATGGGAAAAGGTGGGAGCTGATTTATTTACCCTCAAGGAAAAGCAGTCCTTGATTACAGTGGACTACGTTTCCGATTTTTGGGAGGACGACGCCCTGCCTGAAACAAGAAGTAAGTCAGTGACTGGCAAATTGAAGGCCCACTTTGCGAGATATGGCATCTGGACACTTTATTCACTGACAACGGACCCCAATTTGCTTCAGAAAAATGAAAGGAATTTGCACCCAAATGGGAGTTTGACCACTACACCTCCTTCCCGGCATCCCCACAGTGTCATGGTCAGTTGGAATCATCTGTGGAAACACCTAAGAGACTGTTACACAAGGCTGTTTCTTCTAGGTCAGACCCCGGCTAGTACTGTTGGCACACAGGAATACCCCATCACTGGGGAGCCAAAACAGTCCAGAGGAGGCACAGATGGGTCAATGGACCAAAACCCTGCTACATCTTCATCTGCAGTGTGGACGCACCCAGCATCTCACTGAATGTCATGAAACTCCTAAGTGCCGAATTCACTTTTGAAAATGAAATTTGGGCTCCTAAATCACTTACGTGCTTTGGAAAATTCAATCCCTAGTGACTTTGCCCATCCCTGTTAATAACTTGGAAGGAGCAGGGGAAATCCAAGGTTTCCAGAGATGAAGTCTATGTCCTGCCTTTATCCAAGGCCACATCCACACTAGAAAGTTATGTTGGAAGAACTTTTGCCAACATCAGTTGCCTAATCTCAGTGACCTGGAGCTCCTCCTTATCCAGAGCAAGATCACGTTCCTCACATCTATTAAATAGAGTCATAGAGTTGAAGGCCAGAAGGGACAACCAGAGATCAGCTAGTCTGACCTCCTGTACAGCACAGGCCACCAACAGCACACTAACCCCAAACCCCAACACACACTAACCCCAACACCCAAAATGAAACCAAAGTATTACAGCTCATGGGACACTAACCTATTATGTGCCACAGGCAGAGAACAGGAGGGACTGAGATGCACCTCCATTCACCAAAACCTCATTGTCCTGACATTATTCCCCTGACATTCCAGCAGCTCTACAAGAATGGGTGCCCTAGACATACCAGAGACCAACTCGGGGCTGAGATTATACCATTCACCTCACCCCTGCTCCTTTTTAGCTAGGAATCTTTAATGAAACCTGAACTGCTCCACTTTGGGGAAACCTTTATGCTGTGGCAAAGCAGCTTCACAGCTGGCGTTTCTATAGGAGCCCAAAGCAACAGCACTAGAAATAAGCTTACAAGCGCATGCACACCCCCAGAACAATTCTATGGCCCTTCCTTCATGTTATTCTGATCAATAGAGGCTTGTGCATGCAGTCCATTATGGGGGCAGACAGTTCTGGGAAAGAGAGTCACCCATCCCTGCCTGGAGGAGTCACTTGGGGGCAGATGTTTACAAAGAACTTCCCTCTGCTGCTTTGCCTAATGGACCCGTGCCCTCGCCTCAACCCGTTCTCTACTCGTGAATCACCATTCAGGCTCCATACTAGGCCCATTGTGCCGGCTGCAGACGGGTAACATGAAGGGGTTGCCGCTCTAAAGTTTGGACTGAATGTGGCAACGTCATCTTGGAAAAAATGTAAGCCTGCCCTTCCCCCACGCAGAGAATTAAGCGGGGACAGGGAGGGGCCGTGCATGGCCACAAGCTGCCCTAGCGCAGTGTGGAGGCTGAGCAGTGAAATACACTAAAGCCAGGGCATGCCCACATTAAGGTCCCCATTCCAGCTGCTGTGCGCTCAGAAAGCCATCACAAAGCTGCCCCAGAGGAGCAGCCGATGAGTCCCCCGGCATAGGGGGATCCTCACAGGGCATCAAGCTGGCATTGCTGGCTCCTGGTAGGGGGCATGTCAGAGGCAGCACAGGGCACTGCTTAGGGCTGCTCTGAGTTACACCAGGGGGCATTTTGGCCACTGGTGGTCCCAGAATCAGAGAAGCGGAAACGTGGCTTACAGCTGCCAATACCCACTCCTCAACTGCACCAAAGATTTGGCCCCACATCTCCCCCACAACTGTAACCTGGCTGGCTACACCGGAGACACGAGGCCAGACCCTCCGCTGGTGTCAGCCAGGGCAGCTCTACTGATGTCAGTGGAACTACACAGATTACAGCTCCCAACTCCATGACCGTCACATGGCTCCCTCTCTATCCTACTTAACCCTAATGCAACCAAGAGGCAGTGTGCTCCAGTGGATTGAGTCCTCGGCCTGGTGGATGAGCTGTCCTGTTCCTCAGTTTCCCCTCCTACTTTTGGTCTATTTAGACTGTAAACTCCCTGGGGCAGGGACTGTGTCTCACTCTCTTTCTGTACAGCACTGAGCACAACGAGGCCCTGATCTTGGTTGTGGACACAAGGTGTTTCTCTAATAATACTTGTTCATTATCTGGCCCTGCTAAGGAATTCAAGTGCAGAAGTGCTTCTGGGGAAGGGCAGAGAACCCCATTCTTCTCATGTAGTCAGTAAACAGCACTGATGCTCCACCAGGGTGATTTCCTGCTAGCTGCTGTCCTCATTAACAGCCCTTTGCTGTAACTCACTCCTCCTGAGCAGCTCCTGAGTTTTAGTAAAGGCCCCATCTCTCTTGTTCCCTGGGAAAGTAGGGGCTGGAAGCTATTGCAGAGCTAGTGTGCTAAGTCCTGGGAAGAAAGAGACTTGCTAGACTTTACAACACTACCTTCCCAGCCAGTCCACTTTGGAGGGAATCCCCTCCAGTCCTCCTCGGCCCAAGGAACTTTGCTGCAACACAGGGCCTTTGAGAGGGGGATGGGCAAGATGGGGTGATCCCTCGTAGAGGGCTCCCTAACAAATAATGACCAACTCCCAAGGGCTCTGAGATGAAGCATATTGCAGATGGTAGGACCTGGTGGGGCTACAGCCAGCTGGAAAACAGCTCAGATCTCAAGAAACCTGCATGCTTTAGAAACGCTGCATCAGAGAGAGAAAATTCCATCCCGAGCCAGCAGCTGGAACGGGGCTGGGCAAATGGATTGTTTGTCCAGCGCCAGGAGGAAGATTTCCCTGCAGCATAAGGAAAACACAGACTGTCCTCGTCATGCCAATTGTAGGGAGAAAGTAGCCCTGTGGGAATAAAGCCCTGCCCAGGGCACTGGTTGAAGATGAGACACCTTGGGGAGGCTGGGCTGGAGGAGTTTGCCTTCCCTCCACTGGCTCTCCCAATGCTCAAGCAGCGTCTGAGGTAATGGACACCAGCAAAATACCACAGCCAGATGGAGATTCCCAATGGTGCCTCCAGGACTGGACCTTCTAGGGGCTGGGTCTCAAGTCATGTGAACAGGGCAAGGGGCCATTCCATATACCTGTTTCCTACTCCACTGTGACCATCGGCCCAGATCCTCACAGGTATTTAAGCTTCTTAATGCCACTGAAATCAAAGGTATTTAGGAGCTGTTAGGGTTCCCTCCCCACTTTAAACTTTAGGGTAAAGATGTGGGGACCCGCATGAAGAGCTCCTAAGCTTATATTTACCAGCTTAGGTTAAAACCCCCAAGGTACAAAATGTTTTGCACCTTGAGAAATGCTTTTTACTGCCACCATTAAGTGTGTTTAAACAGGAATTCAGGAAAGGAAACCACTTGAAGTCCCCCCCCCCCAAAAAATATTCTTTTAAGCCTGTACCCCCCTTTCCTGGGAAGCTTGAGAATAATTTTTTAACCAGTTGGTTACACAGTGATCTAAAAAAACCCACCCCCGGGGTTTTTAACACCATAGAAAACAGTTAACTTTTTAAAAGAAGGATTTTATTAAAACAAAGAAGGTAAAATTAGCCAAGTGGTTTACCCCATGAGCTTTTTACAGGCTTTTTATGCTTCCTGCCAGGAAATTAGTTTTTGAATTAATAAGGATGTTGGCGAGCCAACCTACCCTGGCAAAAAAATTTGTTAATGCCTGGCATACACTTTTAGCCCGGGTGTTGCTTAGAGCTACTGCTTTTGGCCATTGGGTGGCAAAATTCATGAAAGTCAATATGTACTGCTTTTTTTGGGGTGTTTTTTTTGGGAAAGGACCCAGAATATTTACAACTACCCGCTGAAATGGAACTTTAATTATGGGGAGTGGCTGGAGAGGGGCTTTAACCTGGTTTTGGGGCTTTTTTACTTTTTAGCACACCTTACAAGACCGGACATAGGTAGAAACATCCTTGCCCATTCCCTCCCAGTGGAATGACCTTCCCAAACGGTCTTTGGTTTTGTTTACCCCAGCATGACCACTAGGATGATTATGGGCTAAGCTTAAGAGCTTTACCCGGTACTTAGTCCGAACTACCAACTGTTTTTGAGGACTCCAGTTTTTCTGGTGTTTACCAGAAAGAGTCTTCTTATATAGAAGTTTTTTTTTAATAACAAACCGGGATCGATTAGAAGAGCTGAGAGGCAGTGGGTTGCTCTGTCCCACTGTTCAAGCTTTTTGGAGGCTTTTATTTGCTTTTTGCTTGGCTTGGAACTGTTTTTTAGATGCTGGAGACATTAGTTTTTTACTGGGTTGTGGACTTGGGCTGGGTCCCTCTGGAAGCGATGTAGGTGATGGGGTTGTTTTTGTTGACTGTGAACCGCTTTTCGCTGGTGCACGATGTGGTAATTTAGGCTTTGGCTGAGCCTTTTGTATGGAGTTATTGGCTGCTGCTGCCATTGCAGGCTTGGTGGTGCCCTTTGGTTTTGGCACTGTAGATGGGGTTGCAAGCGCTGGACTCAGTGCTGGCAATGGTTTTGGTGCTGGTTGCTTTGCCAGTTTCGGTTTTGAGACTGGCTTTGGTTGGGTTTTTTGCGACTGGATTTACGACGGCTGTTGCAGTCATTGGCAGGGTATTTGGTTTTACCACCTTTATTTGGTTTACATAAGCTACATTACTTAGTCCAGGCCCTTGGATAAGGGTTTGAAATTTTACTCTGTAAGTTTTAGGTGTAACTTGAAATTGTTTTAAAACCAAATCCTTGAATTTTTTATAGTTAGAAGCCTCAACAATAGGCATGTTATTGAATATGTTTAGAGCACTTTTAGTCAACTTTGCTACCAATGTGGTTATTTTGTGATTATTAGGAATGTTATGGAGACTGCATAGTTTTTTAAAGGTGAGAAAATATTTTGCAATATTACGGGATTTATCATACAGTGGACATAGTAGTTTTCATTTGTGGATTGTTGGGGAAGGATTGTTAGTGTTATTTGGTAGATTCCGCTCCACCCTGGTCTTTTCCATCTCCAGGGCATACTTTTTTTCTTCTTCTTCTTTTTCTTTGTAGCATACTTTCTCTCCTCCTCAGCATGCTTTTTTTTTTTTAAATCAATCTTCATCTGTTTAAGTTGTAGCAGTTTTGCATGTTTTTTTTTCTCCTCATCGGCTTGCAGTCGAGCTAGCTCAAGTTTAATAGCTGCATTACTGGCAGTCATTTTAGCCTTTTTGTTTTTAATTTGTTTTAACCCGAGAGTTAGAAAAGAAAAAAAAACTTGCTTAGGTATTCCCTGTAGGGGTTAACTACCTGCTTTTATATGTAGATACTTTAGCTTCTAGCAGCTTAACCCCTCCCCCCTCCCTGCTTTTAAGCAGCTACAGGAAAGAGCCAGAGAGAAGAATTTTTTTTTTCTAAACTTCCTGTCTTTGGTTTAAAAAAAAATCTCTGGTTTAATATATCCCACCTCTACCACCATGTCAGGGTTCCCTCCCCACTTTAAACTTTAGGGTAAAGATGTGGGGACCCGCATGAAGAGCTCCTAAGCTTATATTTACCAGCTTAGGTTAAAACCCCCAAGGTACAAAAAATTTTGCACCCTGAGAAATGCTTTTTACTGCCACCATTAAGTGTGTTTAAACAGGAATTCAGGAAAGGAAACCACTTGAAGTCCCCCCCCCCCCCAAAATATCCTCTTAAGCCCATACCCCCCTTTTCCTGGGAAGCTTGAGAATAATTTTTTAACCAATTGGTTACACAGTGATCTTAAAAAAACCACCCCCGGGGTTTTTAACACCATAGAAAACAGTCAGCTTTTTAAAAGAAGGATTTTATTAAAACAAAGAAGGTAAAATTAGCTTTGTAAAATTAGGATGGTAACTAATTTACAGGGTACTTAATTTTTAAACTTAAAGGGATTCCCCCTCTGGACAAAACTTTAAAGTTACAGAAAAAACAGGAATAACCCCTCCCTCTAACACAGGGAACACATACCAAGCAAAATAAACAGAAGTCTACTCACTATGCTGACTAGACTTACTTTAGAAAAGTGAAGATTTGATGAAAAGATGACTGGTTCCTTCTAACTCCAAGATCACTATGAGTCTGACAAAAACCCACACACAAAGCTTTCCCCCTCCCAAGATTTGAAAGTATCTTGTCCCCTTATTGGTCAGATGCTGGCCAGGTCAGGTGTCGGTCTGGTTACCTGCATTTCTTAACCCTTTACTGGTAAGAGGATTTTATCTGCATCAGACCCTCTCCCCCTTATATTTATGACAGGAGCCTAAACACTTTTGTGGATCTGGGTCCTAGTTCCTAATTCTGGAGGCACTCAGGCATTGAAGTGAAGGGTATGGTATGAAAACCTAAATAGTCATCAAGTTTAGGGCCAGAAGGGGCCATTGTGACCATCTAGTCTGACCTCCTGCATAACAAGGCCAGAGAATTCCACCCACTGTCTGTATCAAGCCCATGGCCTCTGGTTGAGTTAGAGCTCTTTTAAAAAGACCCCCAATGTTGCCTTTAAGACTCCGTGTGATAGAGAATCTACCCTATCCATCCAATGGTTAACTACCCTCACTGTTAAACCCTGGCACCTTATTTCTTGTCTGGATTTGTCTAGCTTGTTTCCAGCCATTGGATCTCATTATGCCCTTGTCTGCTAGACTGAGGAGCCCTTTAGTGTCAGAAATCTTCTCCCTGTGTGGGTAGCACAATGAGATATCTTGGGTTAGTCATGCTTTCCAAGCCCAGATGGGCTGCTTGCTAGTAAACTGATGTTTACCATTAAGGTTGCTATGGAGGTCCTGTCCCTTGGCTGATCCCCTTACAGCTCAATAATAAACAATCCAGCAGTTCTCAGCCTTTTCCAACCATTTGCTATGCTGGAAAACCCCGTGTCTAGCCAAGATGTCCTTCCTCTTTAGCTACATGGGAAAGGCAGGGTGGTCAGAGCCCCAGTGTGGGCTAATCCAATGCCTCTCACCAGCACTGGTTTTTAAAAAGTGCAAAGAATATTGGGGAAGTATTCCAGAGTGCCTTGGATAGGGGATTGCCTGGCTCTGGAGTTAGCCATGGGCTACAGAGACTTTCACTGCCATGTTCCCATGTCTAGTCTGTCCCATGCCAGTGTCATTGGCTGAGAGCTGCTGGGACATGTGAGCAGGTGGAGTGGAACAAAGGCAGCTTTCAGGCAGCTGGTTTCCTTCCTCAAGAATAAAAAATCCCTCCGGATGGTAGAGGCCAGGTTCCAAAGAGAGGTGCAGAACAGAGATTTGCATACCCCACGCTTAGGCAAAAGGCCTGGGTCACTGTAACAGAGGCTTCTTCACAAAGGGTCCCGTTCTTTGCAAACAAGCCTCACCTGAGACCTGACAAACTCACTACATCAAACATCTTACAGAATATTTATCCATAAAGTGTAACATGGCAGGAAGCTACAGAAAGCTCATAACTTGTCAAGATTCATCATTATTGAGAGATGTCTGTATGGGTAATAGTTAAGGAATAATGGATATTGAAAGTGTGCTTTAGGGACTTGGAGGGGATAATCTGTCTTGATGATCCATTCAAGTGGGAGGAAACTGTCATCCCACCCTGTTTAACAAATGATGCCGTGCAAGGCTCAGTGGTCTAGCCTTGCCCCCATCTCAAGATTTTCAATGGAAAATCAGCAACAATAGCAATGGAAGCCACTTAGTAAAAAAGGAATATTACAACAAATAGAGGAGCACCCTGCCTCTGAATAAAGACAAAAGACTGTTTCAATGTAACACCAGGGGGTGAGGGGGGGGGGGGGAGAGAGAGGCCCCGTGGATCCATTCACTGAGGAGACATCATGTGAGATAAAGGTGTTTCATGAAAAATTGGATCCTAGTTCCTGGGAAGCCAGGTGGCTCTGGAACAGACTGAACATTGGGGTGGTGGAGGGGAGAACCTACTTTTTTAGATAGGAAAAGGAACTATTGATAAGTGTAAACCCAGATTTGCCCCCTCACACACACTCCCTCCAGAACCTGCTGCTCAGGTGTTTACATTCAGGCCAGCCTAGTTCAGCACGCTGAGTTCTCCTTCACGTCTCATCACACAAAACACCATTAGGGTTGCTATGGACTGTTCAACCTAGCTGTAGTCTAGCCCAGAGGTAGCTGCAGTGTGACACTGATCCTCAGACTGTCAAAAAACTGATGTTCTTCCTGGAAGACACAGGCAGACATACCGGTGCTGGCTGAGAGCATTTCTAAAGACACTTGGGATGTCCACCACATGCTTTGTGGTTGCAGCCATTGCAGTACAAACAGATCCACGGAGGACCCAATTCTAATACCCTTAAAGAGGGGGATGCCTTCTGACTTCAGTGAGAGAGAATCCTACAGACCTGAGGAGCTCAGAGCTGGGCCTAGCTCTTTTTCAGATCCTACCTAATTGTGGGGAGTATGGGCCAGCTAAGGGAGAGCTGGGGTGAGCATACAAATGGCAGGCAGGGTTAGTGACAAGACTGCACATGGGTGAGTCAGGCGGACAGACACAGGAGACAGGTGGGATTTGGGGTCAGACACAGACCTAGGCAGCCCCCTGTTCTAAGTGGGACTTCCTCACTTTTCCCCAGCCTACCAGCTTTGGCTCCCACGCTCCCACCCTTCATGCTAGCCTCCCACTCCACACCCAAGGCCCTGCTTCCCCAATTCTACATCTGCCAAGGAAAAGGACCTTTATTTTAAAAGCAGAGCGGGGGAGGCTCCCGCGGCAAACACCCAGCGCTGGCACCCAGGGGACTGGCCTCCACAGCAATAAGGAACCAAAGAAGTAGAGCTAGACCAGGCCCCACTCCCCTAAGCAGCTGGCACACAGACACTCGGAGAAAGAACAGAACTTCTTGCACCATTCGCTGCTGCCTAGAGACCCTTCTGGACAGGGCAGGGGTCGCCCGGTCCTTTCACTATGGCTGTCAGCCTCCTTTTCCCCAGAGGGAGGCTTTCCCTCCCAGGATCCCGCCTCCCTTCTGACAGGCTGCTCGAGATGCACCATTCCGGCCCTAGCAGCCGGGGGAAGCGCATGTGTGAGGCGCTGTGGGGGCGCCGCTCTTCACTCGCAGTGTTTAGTCAGACGGCACAACTGCCTTCAGCTCCCCTCTCCAAACCGAGAGCACAGGCGGGTAACCCAGGCGAGGCAGAACGTCTCCCTCACACGATCTCCACTGCCTTCAGCATGTCCGACAGGACGTAGGAGCTGTCCCACGCTCGGCCGGGCCTCCTCAGCGTCCTCTCCAGAGTCTTAGCCATCTCCACAAGCTCCGGGGCAGCCAGCTTCCCCTCGGGGTGCAGCTGGCAGAATAGGATTTCGTTGACCTCCCCCTCGATTCTCCGGGCGTACAGCAGAGGGAAGACCTCCTTGAGGGCGGCCAGAACCGAGTCTTTGAGCAGGGAGTCTCGGCACACCAGATTGAGCACAAAGACACCTGAAGCAAGGGGAAAGAGACCCAAAAGCACAGGCATGTTTGGAACTGGAGTGGTCAGTGGCAACTTGCCCCATCCTATCCCCAACCCTCCACACCAATAGAGACGCTGCTAGGGGACTACAGATTCCAGCAGGCTGAGCTCCAAGCAGCCAGGCATGTTGGAACCCACAGTCTTCCAGCAGCACGGCCAGACTTGCAGCCTCAGTCTGCTCAATTTATGCCCATTAGGTGCAGCTCCTGAATTAACAGCAAGAAGGCGCCATGGCCCTCGTCTGCGTAAAGCTTGAGAGCACCAGCACCTAAGGTCAAGTGGGCGAGAGAGTCCTGGCACACAGCGCAAATGGAGAGAGGCCCCTGCAAAGCAGCCATGGGCCTTCAGCTAGTTAGCAGCCAACTCCAGTGTCTAACAGAGGGGTCTCCTGTTGCTGTTCCAATGCCAGCAAATCACTGAGCATACGCAGGGCCAGCCTGCCATCCCTCATTGCCCTCCATGAGCAGACCCATGAGCAGACCCACTGGTATCAGCAGGCCCGCTCATGGAGCAAGGTGCTAGTCATCCTAGGGGAGGGCATTACAATCTGACCCACACCGCCCTGTACATCCACTGAGCGGCTTCATCTGCCTCACCAACGTTCCGCCATTGAGCCTCCTGTCAGCTGGGCATTATTCGCTCTGTTTTACAGAGTGGGGCCGGGTCACAGAGGTTGCTCTGCCACTGAGTGACAGAGCCAGGCACAGAACCCAGGGATCCTGCCACCCAGTGCCAAGCTTCCGCCACTAGGGTCACGCTTGCTCTCTTCAGCATGAAGAGACTCTAAGGCCTTGGCTACACTTGCAGATGTACAGCGCTGTGAGTTAAACCCGTCTTCGTACAGCTGAGTAGGGAAAGCGCTGCAGCCTGTCCACACTGGCAGCTGCCAGCGCAGTAAGGTGGCTACATTTGAGGCATTTGCAGCTGTATTGGGAGCGGTGCATTATGAGCATTCAAGTGGCTGCAACGTGCTTTTCAAATAGGGGGTGGGTGAGGGGGACTTTGACAGGGAGCGTTTTGGGAGAGAGTGGGTTTTTGGAATCTCCACAGAGTGTCAGCTCATTATTTCCACACCTCCACATCCCCTGCCTCTCTCCCAATCACTGAAAGCAAACAGCAGGGGCTTTGTTTGTTTTTAAAGAGCAGATAAAAGAGAACTTGGGAAACGGAGCCTTCCCCCCCCCCCCCCCACCGTTCTTCTCCCCCCCCGCCGTCTCTGTCCAAGGCAACTTTGCTGCCGACATTCCTAATGGAGCCTCCCCCCTTCCCCCCGCCTGCAAACAGTAGCTGTGTTTGGTTTTTCGTAAAGCACCTCAACAACAGAGCTCTGAACTCAAACCCGCAAGTGCCGTTTCAAAACAAAGGCAGCTTCCGGAGATTGGTAACTGCGGAGTTCCTCGGCTACACTGAAAGACCAACGTTCCACCCACTTCGCAACAGTTGTTATTCCTCTCGGGGAGGTGGAGTACGTGCAGCGCTGTATCCGAGGAGATACACCGCTGCACGTGCCTTGCAAGTGTAGCCAGTTAGTGAGTTACAGCGCTGCAGGCAGTTTTATTGCGCTGTAACTCGTAAGTGTAGCCAAGGTCTAAGAGGGCGCTGACACCTGGAGACAGCAGTCTGGGAGGCAGGTACCGAAGCACGGCATCTGAGCACCTGCGAGGCTGTTGGACAGCCTTTCCGTACCTTCCGGTGCCAGGATGGCTCTAACCTTCTGCAGGAAGGACATTTCCACAAAGGCCGGGGGTGGGCAGCTCATTCCCAGCGTGGGATCTTTGCTGTCTACATCGAACATGACAGCATCGTACCGGGCTGGTGCTGCGGAAGGAGAACAGCCCAGTTAGCATCCCCAAAGAGCAAGGAAGCAATAGCGTTGGATGAGCCAAGCACTGCTCACTGCCACAGTCACTGGGCGAGTGGCTGAGATAAAAGGTGGAAGATTAAAAGATTCTTTTGCCATTTGCACAGCAGCTTCAAGCCAAGGCTTTATGAATGACCCTTGCAGGAGTCCTGAAATGCAGCCACCCCTGGAGTGGGCGTGGCAGCAGCTCAACAATTAACAGAGGAAGCAAAGAACACTGTGTCACAATGGAACTACAGGCAGCCGGGCTGCATTTGGCACCAGGCCAGGAGATCTTTAAATGACCACGCCCATTTGACATCTTGCCAGAAAGATGAGCCCTCCTGCAGCACAGCGACCCCCCAATGCCAGGCTGCGGCATTAATTCAGCAGAGACTGGGGAAAGAATGCAACCAACGACACAACACCACCACTTTCTCCAGCGTTTTGGGTTCTCTTTGGAGGTCTCCCATCCACATACCGGCAAAAGATGACTGCTTAGCTTAGGAGAGCTGAAAAGGTCATAGCTCATGATGCTAATGGCTGCAGGTGGAAGAGAATCAGATATCCTTCCACACCTTGCTAATGGCACCTCAGCTCACATGTGTGTTACATACAAATGAAATGGCTGATGAGTAAAGCAGTGATGAGCTGGCGTGGACTGGGCGGAGGAGAGAGAGGTGGTGTGGCTCAGAATGGACGAGAACTTCTCACCAGAAGACACTTTTGGGTGGGGAGTAGAGGAATCAAGAAAGGGATGGGTATGAGTCAGAGTTGTCCACTGAGGTAACATCATCAGATCTCGCTTCTCACCCCCCACTGGGCACTGCCCCCCCCCAATCCCTGTGGGGGTACAAGGCTAACCAACTGCAAGGAGCTTGGAAGATCGGCATTGGGGTCGCTGTGCTCAGGGTCAAGAAGCAAAGGGAGTGCTCAGCAGTGCTCTGCGGTGACCCTGGCTAGCAGCTACAGGCGTGGAACTGATACCGTCCCCTCACAGCATTCGAGAGTGGGGAGGCGGGATGGGGGGGCCTCAGGGATGCATCAGCCTGCGGGGACCCTTGCCCATTACCTGCCGCTGCTGACAGCTCGGCCACGTAGTCCAGGCCGTCCGAGATGTGAACCTTCATCCTGTCGCCTTGGGAAAAGCAGAACCACCGGGTAGCCACCTCCAGCATGGAGGGGTCGATTTCAACCGTCTCAATGTGGGACTGGCAGAAATAGTCGTGGATGAAGAGAGGCAGGCTGCCCCCGCCCAGCCCGATCACCAGCACCGAGAGCCGGGCTCCTGCAAGCGGGAAGCAAGCCGGGAAATTAACCGCCGCGGCAACCTCAACCCTCCGTGCTCCATGCTGTCCCCGCCAGGCCAGCGTGGGAGAACACTATGCTCACATTCCACCCACCACTGCATCTGGCTTCGCTGGGCAATGGGGTCCCTGCTGGGGTAGAGCCTGGGCGCGGAAGCGGCTTCCTCTTCATCCATCCCAGTTCCTGGGTCCCCACTATCTAAAACACACACATCTTTAACCCTTTCCCTCCTGCAGCTGGGTTTAGTTCGCTCTCTGCTGCTCCAGACGCATCCCCTCCCCTCCTGCTCCCTCCCCTCCTGGAGTGGATTTAGCTAGCAAACTTTCAGAGCGGAAGTTTTCATTTTAATACAGGCCACATCTGGCCCTCCAGCTGCACACTGGGGTCGCTGTGGACTCCAGAAGCCAGCCTCCTCTCCCCTTTTCCCTCTGTTTCAGGGCAAGAACAAAGCTGATCGACTGCGGGTGACTGTCCAGGGAAATTCAAGCCACCGGCAACTTGGTTCCTATGGAAGCTACCCATGTAACAGAGACATACACATCAGGGAAGTTCAGGGCATTCAGGGGACTCCTGCCCAGCACCTTGGTATCCCCGTTGCTGTCTCTGCCTTACTGGCTGGGGGTAGAGCTGCTTTTGCTCAGCTCTTGGTATCCTGAGACAGCAGCAGCCTTTCGAGGAGGCTGTGGCTGCCCACTGGCTACCAGGCCATAGGCTGCTGAATGGGAACACAAGGGAGCGCCCAGGATAGCGAGCGAGCAATAGAGCCAGGCACACAGCGGCAGGCACCAGGTCACTGCCCTCAGCTCAGACAATGCAACCTACTGGGCCCTGAAACTCCTGTGGCTTTGCAATACCAAGCAGCCACGGCTGGCTGGGCCTGGGACGTACACAATTCCTGCTAGGAACACTCTGAAGCCATGCTGCTTGTTTCGCTTACGGACCGTGCCAGCCTTTTAAACCGACTCTGTAGCGACAGGTGATGAGCGCCCTGACCCAGAGCATCGGGAGATGCCAGGGCTGGCGCCCAGTCCCCCAACCCAGCCAGAAGCACTGCACCAACCCAACAGCCCCCAGTTACCCATCCACCAGACTGGAAATCCAGTCCAAGGAGCTTCCCTTTGACCAATAGTGCTTGGCGCTCCTCCAGGGCCTGCCACGGGAGGATCTCAATGCGCTTGGCAAGCTTGAGCTAGCAGAGCTTCCCCTCCCTTCCAGCAGGACGTGGGCAAGTGTCGTCCTTGCCACTTTACAAACGGGGAGTTGGGGCACAGACACATCAACCCTGGTGTCAGCGCCAGGAACAGAAACCAGGAGTCTATAGTCCAAGGCTCCTGCTCAAACCACTAGCCTCCACAGCCACTCCATACCAAAATGAACAGGTGCTGTTTCTGTAGCACCTTTCATGCTGGGGGAGACTACAGCACTTTCCACACCGTGTCCAGACGGCACCAGAGACTCACCCCCGCCTCTGGGATAGGGAGAGGACACAGACGGACTAGCACCAACGGCAGCCAGAGAGGAGTCCCTGGGCCCACCCTGCCATTCGGTCACTGATGGAGACACTCCCACCCCCGCCCCCTTAGCTGCCCTGGACTCTGAGTTGACTAGACCAGGTACAAGTGCAGGGAAGACTTGTACTAGGGACTTGCCCTCTCCTATGGCAAGGGGGGTGGGGGGCGGGGGGGGGTCATTTCTATTAGCTCGTGGGCCTCGCACCTGGTAGGAGCTCAGGGTTTCTCAGCAGAGCCAGTCCCGCCACCATGGCCTTATGGTGTTCACAGCAGAGATAGCTCCTGTCAATGGCCTGGCCAGCTGAAGTTGAGGGGGCTTCCGTGGAGCCAGACTCCCGTTTCTTCTTGTCCTTCTTCCGCTTCTTCTGGCCTGAACAACACAGGAGAGACATTAGCCAGATGCCCAGGCAGACATGCAGAGGGGCTGGCACACCCGACATGCGCTGGGGACAACAGGGCATATCTTTGGGGGAGGGGGACCGCTAAGTCCCCAAGTGGTCATGCAGAAGCTTGGAGAAGGGCTCGTTTTATTCTGCTGTATCCATTAGGGGTTCATCTTAGGGTCAGGCTGTAGCTAGGTTTTCAAAGGGGCTGGATGATCTCTCCCCATTCCCCAAGCCCACAGTCCTACCTCTAGCTGTGGCTAACTCCTTTTGCTGCTCCCTTTCCAACATTTCAAACAGACACCCTCACACTCACCTGCCTGGGCTACTGGAGCCCCACACCCACCGACCTCTGATACCAGCCTCGTTCCCCTCTAGTGTGTACACGTCATCTCCCACCTCCCTCTCAGCACGGACTCCATCACCCATCTCCTTTACAAGTCCCTTCCTGCCTGGGAAAAAACATTTCTGACCACTTCTTCACAGGCAGCTAAGACTTCAAGGGGGCTGCCAACAGGAAAACATGGGGCATGGTCTCATTCTCTCCTATCAATTCAACTAGGACCTTGTGGCTGCTGTGATTGGCTAGAGGTCATTGTGAAGACCGCCAGAACTCGCTCAGCTGAAGGAGGGGGTGGTGGAGGAATGGTTTAGAAGCACCATTAGGAGCACTGAGAATGAATTAAGAAAAGGAAAACATAGGATGAACACCAGAAAACGTTTCCTCACAGCAAAAGGTGTGGGCTAATCTCCTGAGGACACCAGCTTCTCTGAACAGGGACCGTCCTTCCTGAGCTTTAGAAAGTGCATAATCCACCCTGGGCACCACCATAAATAAATCATAAAGGTAAGTGGTGGAAGTTCCATCATTGGAGTCCTTTAAAATCAGCGAGGAAAAGGGGCTAGAGAACATATTCATAGACTTTAAGGTCGATGAACGGACCCTTGTGATCACCTAGCCCAGGGCTACACTAGGGAAGGGGGGGGTCGATCTACGATACGCAGATTCAGCTACGTGAATAACGTAGTTGAAGTCGGCGTATCGTAATCGGCTTACCTGACCATGAAGACGGCGGCACGTCGATCGCTGCAGCTCCCCCGTCGACTCCGCTTGCGCCGCTTGATGACGTGGTTTTCCGGAGCTGACGGGGAGCGCGATCGGGGATCGATTAAGCGTGTCTTAATGAGACGCGAAAAATCGATCCCCGATAGATCGATTGCTACCCGCCGATCCGGCGGGTAGTGAAGACAAGCCCCTAGTTAGCCTCCTGCACATCACAGGTCACAGAACCTCGCCCACTCACTCCTGTAATAGGCCCCTAACCTCTGGCTGAGTTACTGAAATCCTCAAATCATGATTTAAAGACTAAGTTACAGAGAATCCACCAATTACTCTAGTTTAAACCTGCAAGTGACCCATGCCCCACACCGCAGAGGAAGTTGAAAAAACCCCAGTCACTGCTAGTTTCACTCAGGAGAAAATTCCTTCACTACCCCAAATATGGTGATCAGTTAGACCAGGGGTGGCCAACCTGAGCCTGAGAAGGAGCCAGAATTTACCAACGTACATTGCCAAAGAGCCACCGTAATATGTCAGCTCCCCCCACCTCCACTCCCAGCGCCTCCCACCCACCAGCAGCCCTGCCAATCAGCACCTCCCTCTCCCTCCCTATCAGCTGTTTCATGGCATGCAGGAGGCTCTGAGGGGGGAGAAGCAAGGGCAGGGCAGGCTCAAGGAAGGGGTGGAGTGGGGGCAGGGCCTGCGGCAGAGCCAGGGGCTGAGCAGTGAGCACCCCCCGGCACACTGGAAAGTTGGCGCCTGTAGCTCCAGCCCTGGAGTCAATACCGGTACAAGGAGCCACATATTAACTTATGAAGAGCTGCATGTGGCTCCGGAGCCACAGATTGGCCACGCCTGAGTTAGACCCTGATCATGTGGGCAAGACTCACCAGGCAGACAACTGGGAAAGAATTCTCTGCGGTAACTCAGAGCCCTCCCCATCTAGAGTCCCTCTCCGGCTGTTGGAGATATTTACTAATAGCAGATGGGTCACATGCCATTGTAGGCAACCTCATCATACCATCTCCTCCTTAAATGTATCAAGCTCAGTCTTGAAGCCAGTTAGGCTTTTTGCCCCCACTGCTCCCCTTGGGAGGCTGTTCCAGAACTTCACTCCTCAGATGGTTAGAAATCTTTGCCTAATTTCAAGCCTAGACTCGTTGGTGGCCATTACATCCATTTGGTTCTTGTGCCAATCCTAGCCCTTAAACACCAGGGAGGGAGAGTTATCTCCCCATAGCCTTCATTTTGTTAGGCTAAAACAAGCCAAGCTCTGAGTCTCCTCGCATAAGGTAGATTCTCCATTCCTCTGATCATCCTAGCAGCCCTTCTCTGCGCCTGTTCCAGTTTGAATTCATGTTTCTTAAACATGGGAGACCAGAACTGCACACAGTATTCCAGACGAGGTCTCACCAGTACCTTGTATAATGGTATTAACACTTCCCTGTCTCTACTGGAAATACCTTGCCTGATGCATCCTAGGACTGTTCTAGCCTTTTTCACAGCCGCATCACATTGACGGCTCATAGTCATCCTGTGATTGACGAATATACTCCAATCTTTCTTCTTCACAGTGGCCTCCTGGGATGAGCTAGATGTCACCCAGTGTGGTTGTTCCATTTACTCTCATGATGGGCTTCCATTGCTTTCCAACCTGCTTATTGCTGCCCAGAGCCATCCAACGGCTCCTGGGTCTACTGCAACTCTTCCCAGCCCTTTACTGTGCTGCCCAAGCCCTGAGAATCTCTCTCAAATCCCTAGGCCCAAGTTTACACACCTCTAGGGGCTGCACTGGACAGCAGCCTGGCTTCTGACTGCACCACATTCCTGTTGCTGAGGAAGATGAGCCGCCGGAAGTAGCACATGTTGTCCCCTTTCACGTCCTCGATGAGGTATTCCCCGCTCATCGCGCTGGTGTCCCGGTGCTGAATGGTACGGACCCCGATGTCCCCCCCTACAGAGAGAAATGGCACCTGGGGGAGAAAGAAAAGCAATGGGGGAAACTAACACACAGGAGACACCAGAGAGCTTTACAGAAAGAACCAGAGGAAGAGCTACCGGCCCAGAGACCGCAATAGGAAAATAGCGCCATGAACACAAGGCAGTTTGCTGTTCTAATCGGAGTTGTGCAAACTCCCACATGCAACCCCTGTCTAGGCTGATTGGAGACCAAGGCAATAGCACTGCATCGCGGCTCAACAGGCCCCCATACAGCATGATGGTCCCAGGGGATGCTGTTTGGATACAGATTCTGATGGGTTCAGAGCTTGGCTTTCAGGCCAAAGCAAGGATCTGGTCTGATTTTCAGCGGTGCCAAAAATTAAAAAAATCAAATTGCTCTTTTAAGATTGTTGTCCAATTTGGCAACATTCTTAGGAGATGAGTTGTTCTCATGAGAATTCTAACGTCTTGGCTAGAAACCTCATGAAGAATTTCAGCTGCCTCAGAACCAGACCCGGAACCAGATCTGCAGGGGCAGGTCCAACCCTGGGGATTTGAATCCGATTCCCCACAGCTACTAAAATCTGAAAGGCGGACAGATTATAGAATCCAGTTTTGCCTGGTCTCCTTTACTTTTGCCTTTAACAGGAGACCAGCAGAACAATTTCAAAGAGTCACAGAAACCCAGGACTGGAAGGGACCTCGATAGGTCGTCTAGTCCAAACCTCTGCACTGGGGCAGGACAAAGTATTATCTAGACCATCCCTGACAGGTGTTTGTCTAACCTGTTCTTAAAACCTCCAAAGATGGAGATTCCACAACCTCTGTAGGTAAGTCTGTAGGTAATTTATTTCAGTGCTTAATTACCCTGACAGTTAGGAAGCTTTTCCTAATGTCTAACCTAAATCTCTCTTGCTGCATTTTAAGCCCATTGCTCCTTGTCCTGTCCTCAGTGGATAAGGAGAACAATTTATCACCCGCCTCTTTATAACAACCTTTTACATGGTTGAAGACTATTATGTCCCTCCTCTATCTTCTCTTCTCCAGACTAAATATGCCCATTTTTTTCCAATCTTCCCTCGTAGGTCATGTTTTCTAGACCTTTAATCATTTTTGTTGCTCTTCTCTGGACTTTCTCCAATTTGTCCACATATTTCTTAAGTATGATGCCCAGAACTGGACATAACACTCCAATGGAGGCCTTTTCAGTGCTGAGGAGTAGTAGAATTAAGCTTTCACGTTATTAAGGCAGATTTGTCTGCTATATGTAGATGGCCTGTTTGACTTACTTCTTGTGTCTTGCTTACAACACTCCTAGTAACATATCCCAAAATGACGGTCGCTTTATCTGAACAGTGTTACATTGTTGACTCATATTGAGTTTGTGATCCACTATAACCCCCAGATCCCTTTCTGCAGTACTCCTTTCTAGGCAGTCATTTCCCATTTTGTATTTGTGCAATTGATTTCTTCTTCCAAGTGGAGGACTTTGCATTTGTCCTTATTCAATTTCATCTTATTTATTTCAGACCATTTCTCCAGTTTGTCAAAATCATTTTGAATTCTAATCCTGTCCGCCAAAGTACCTGCAAAAAATCCCCCTTTGGTATCATCCAAAAATTTAGTCAGTGTACTGCCTATACTATTATCCAAATCATTTATGAAGACACTGAACAGAACTGGATCCAGGATAGATCCCTGTTTGACCTGCTAATACTGAAAGAGGCACAATAAACCGTTCTACGTCTCCTCTTAAGAAGCCAAGCTGAACCAGATGCATCTTAGGAACTGGAAGGATATTTGCTGTAGGAAGCTGAGGATATCAGGGGAGGGTGAGGAGTGGACAGGTTTGTGTGGTGGCATAGTAGTTTGGCCAGTGTTTTCACCACAGTTATCCAGTTATTAGCTGAGATGCAGGAAACAAGTCATGGCAAGAATACATGTTTTATAAGTTGCTGAATGGTTCAATCCTCAGCGAGGTGGGGAGAAAGCTGAAGAAAGAAACAGGAAGGCGGAAGAGATTCAGGCCAATATTTGCAAATAGGGCGAATGGTTTTGGGTGCCCAACTTGAGATGTCCTTCCTCTAATAATCAGGCCCCATTGGGGTATCTGAAGTGGAGGCCCTCAAATTGAGGCGTCCAAAAATCACAGCCTAAAGAAATGAAGTGACTAGAACTGGGGCGGGGAGGAGAATAAAATAGCAGCTAGATACTGGGCTGAATTAAGCCCCAGAGCTGAACCCCTCCCTCGACTGGAACTAGATCAAATTTTGCAATTGGAGCCCACTTCCAGCTGAAAGGAGAACATGACTGCACAAAGAGACGGAAGGCAACAGAGAGCAACAGGAGGCCCTGAAGTAGGAGCTAGAGCCTGGCTATGGAGGTGTGGGGCACAGGCTGGGTTTGCAGCTCTGCCCAAGGAGATGCCTGAACACAGCTGCTGGGAACAGCGCTTACCTGCTGCTGGGATGGAAGGCCGGGTGGCGCCAGCTCCATCACCTTCCCCGACAGCTCTGCCTGGATGCCTTCCATCCCTTCGTAGTGCTGATCTCTGTGCAAGGCCACCGTTATTAGCCGCCTGAAGCTTGCACTGGCAGCCAGCTGCTTCCGACCCGCCTCCGTCCCAAAGAGCCACTCGGTCTCTCTGCCCTGTGGTACTGGAGAAAGGGGTCGCGGTCAGGAGAGCAGAGACCCTGGTGGCAGAAACGGATGGTGCTAGAAGTACAGTGCTACCAAGGTATGTTAGCCTTTAGCCAGGAGCAGCCAAAGCAGCTGCCCTCATCTCTAATACAGATAAGCTCCAGAACACAGTACGTCTGTGCTGCTTGGATTGAGATGGAGCCGGTACACAGCGTGCTCCTGTTATACTGAAGGCAACGACAACTGCAATCTTCTCCAGATTTGACAAATTAGATGCAGCCCTGTGGCCCTGGAAAGCGGTCACTACACCCCTTGATTGAATCCATTTTGGATGCCCCTTCCTCCAATGCATTCTTTACACGAAGGCTTGAATGCATTGCAGGACTGTGTATCTAGAGTCTGTGCTAATGAAACAAGACGACTTGGCACTCCTCTGGCTCTCGTCCATTTGTAGATTCCAAAGCACTTGGAAAGTGGAGCAAGTATCTGCCCCATTTTTATGAACGGGACAGCTGAGATGCAGAGTGGTTAATTGGTCACACAATGAGTCAGAGATGGTAACAAACTCCAGGAATCCCAACTCTCAGCCCTGTGCGCTGGACTACGTTGCCTCCATGGATGAAAATCAAACAGGCCAGTTATTATTGTTATTGTCTAGCAGACAAATCTGCCTTAATAATGTGAAAAATTAATTCCACTACTGATAACAGGTTGGAAGAGGGCAACTGAAGAAATACTAAAAATGCACGAACCAGTGTGACCTGCTTTGTGCGTGGCTAAGAAGAGGGGAGGTGTCTGCATTCTGTTAAGGAGGCTTGGATTTCATACACTGAAATCTCAGTCAAATGGGTTGTTGTTTTTTAAATAGCAGAGTGCTCTTAAAATTCAAGGAAGAAGCTACTTCAGAGCTCCTGCTGATCCTAAGGAAGCCGGCAGTTTGTACACACTATAAATAAGATACATGCATCCAACAAGGAAAGTGCATTTATGATATTAACACAGAACAAATTGGTCTATTTAACCTTTACCTGGTAGTAACAACAGGACTGAGCATCACAGAGAAAGTTAGTAACAAACCCGTATGAATGCTCCATTATCAGCATCTGCTATTTACTAGGGGGCAGATTCTGCCACCAGAACTCTCAGCTTCTGGTACCTTTCTCCATAAGTAGCCTCAATGAAATGAATGAGGCTATTCATAGGGGTTGGGGATAGCTCATTGGGAAGGTGGCAGAATCGGATCCTATTGGTTAACAGCTGTATCTTGTATTGTGTATTTGCTCTCCGAGCTGATGTAGGGGGCTATCCAGCTATCTCAAGTACTGATATGATAAAGCTCAGGTGTTCACCAATACATCTTCAGATTACACTGATGGGTACATTTTGGAGATGAAAAATGGGGCAGTTAAATGTGGGCGGTGGGACAGATCATCTTCATGACCAGTCCCCTATGTCAGATTAAGGCTTCGTATCAGGCCACAGCACCACACTGCTTTTTTGGTCAGTGACTGGGCTCTGCCTACACACAATACCGTGGCAAGCTAATGTGTCTTGTTCTTTTGCTCCTGGAGGCCAAGATTTTCAAAACTGGGTGTCTAAATTTAGGGGCTCAGGAGACTTGAAAGGCATCTTTGATAACTGACTTGATTTTCAGAAGTGCTGAGCAGAGCTGGCCAAAAATGAATCTTTCTGAAAAAAATTTTGGATGGGGGTGTTATGAAATTCACCCCACTTTGGAATGAACTGTCAAAAAAGTTAAAACTTTTCACGGGAAGGAATTTAAAGAAAAATTCCATTTCAGGAGAACTTAAACAAAATGTTTCTGGCTTCCTGACCGCCCTCGCTTGGGAAATCTCAGCCCAGCTCTAGAGAATCACAGAGCCTCCCTACCAGCCCCCAGCTCTGGGAGCTGGATAAATGCTGCTCATCCCCAGAACTGGGTGCATGGGGTGGGAGGCAGGAAAACCTGCCTGTGTTTTGATGAAAGTTTCCTCAAGTCTAATAGATTTGGTGAAATATTTCATACCACCAGCTTGGCATTTGCCAGCAGAATAAGCTCAATTGGAAAATCTCTAACCATCTCTAGTGCTGAGCAACCAGCAACTGCCATGGAAATGAATGGGAGTTGTTGGGTGTCCGGCACTGGTGAAAATCAGGCCTATCTTAGGGCTGGTCTACACTGGGGCGGGGGATCAATCTAGGAAACGCAACTTCAGCTACGAGAATTACGTAGCTGAAGTCGACATTTCCTAGATCGAACTAAGTTTACTTACTGCGGGTCCACGTGGCGCAGCCAGGCTCCCCTGTCGACAGCGCTTCCTCCTCTCGGCGAGCAGGAGTTCCGCAGTCGACGGGGAGGGCTTCTGGGATCGATTTATCGCGTCTCAACAATCCCAGATCGATCTCTACCCGCAGAATCGGGCAGGTAGCGTGGACCTAGCCTAAGTATACCTAACCAGAGGCTTAAGAGCTTAACTTTAGACACCTGCAGTGAAATGGTGACCCGCCCCCACTGAAGTCAATGGGAGTTTTTCCATGGACTTCAATGGGATCATGATCTCATCCCTATTTTAAAAATCTCAGCTAGAGAAATATCCTCTCGGAAGAGCTGTACTCACTGATGAAGATGGCGAAGTGATTGTTCCGGGAGGCTTTCACTGAGGGGCTGTCCACCACATGCAGAGTGTACCGAGGTTTCCCGGTGTCTGCACCACACAGATCCAGCGAGACGTGGCTTGCGCTGGGGTTTTTATTCAGCTGGCTGCGCAGCAGAGCATACAGCTGCCTCTCCTTTACCGCCTCGACCAGCTGCTCAGTGCTCTCCACCCGCACAGGCTTGTCCTGCTCCTCAGTGCAGATCTCTAGGATCTGCAGAACCGAACCAGGGATCTTCTTGAACTTGGTCATGACGTAGACGAAAACGGGCAGAACAAACTGCCGCTTGGCCGCTCCGTCCTCACCGCCTGAGACCTGGTGAATGCGCACCATCCAGCCTTCCCGGGAGAAGCAGCCCACTGCCTTCTTCACCACATGGGCCTGGGCTAAGGAGATACACAGGTAGCGGCCTCCAACCTGCAGCACCCGGCTAATCTCAGCAAACATCCTGTCCACCCTTTCGAGGGTGGCCTCCTCTTCATCAACCAGGATAGCATCCAGGGTGCCCTTGTCCAATACCACCTGGAACTGGCCATCCTGGAAATCCATCTGCAGCATGTCCATCTGCAGGTAGCTCATCTTCGGCCTCCTGTGGGCATTCCGCTCCCTCATCTGATTTATCACCACCTCGCTGATGTCCACGTTCACAATGTCCTGGTAGCCCACGTCATACATCTGCTCGCTCAGTTCGGAGTTGCCGCAACCCACTACAAGAACCTGAGAAATTTGAAGAGATAATAGTTTCCCTGTGGATACACAGCACAGTCCTGTTTATCCCACCCGATCCCAGACAAACATACCCACACCATGGAGATCAGCAAACAATGGATTCTCTGGGAGACAAATCCCCCATGAATGCTCACTAACCAACACTCTGGGATCTTGCGATAAATGTACGACAGGGGGATTCACCACACGCAAAGGAGGCATTCGACATGTACATGTTAAACACACACGCGCAGGAATCCCTTCCCCATCACTGCAACGGAGTGGAAGACACCATCTGATGACTAGTGCGCAGCAGTGAACTTGAGCAGATGTAACCTGAACTGCACATGGAATTCAGGGAGACAGGATGTGATTATCTGAACTACATTTTAGCCAGAACAAGGGGAGCCATACCCCATCTCTTCTGAGAAGTGCCATGGGATCATTTATGACCACAAGCGATCATGATCTTGGTTTTATCTACTGGTCACCATCTCTCAACACCAGGCTGGGCCATTAGCTCAGCGCTAGGCAAAACAAACAACTTATGGGGAGATGCTGGTCCGGATAAACTGAGGATCCATGGGATTGGCTGCCAAGCTGCCTCCCTACTTGTAGATCCACATCCACCCAAGCACATAGCATTTGGGAATCTCCTGTTCTGGGATGGATCTTGCATATGTTTTAGGCTTTGACCCACCTGATTGTGACACTGGGCTGTGGATCAAGTAAATCTTCTGTCCTCAGCACCTAGGAGATCAGCCCAGCCCAGGTCCTGCCTATACCTCTTCACACGCCCATATGGGGCCTGCCCTAAGAGAATCAGAATCATTGAAACGTAGGGCTGGAAGGGACTCTGAGAAGTGATTAAGTCCAGCCCCCCGCACTGAGGCAGGACCAAGTAAACCTAGGCACTACCTGACAGGTGTTTGTGCAACCTGTTCTTAGAAACCTCCAATGACTGGGATTCCACAACCTTCCTTGAAAGCCTATTCCAGACCTTAACTACCCTTAAAGTTAGAAAGCTTTCCTAATATCTAACCTAAACCTCTCTTGCTACAAATTAAACCCATTACTTATTGTCCTTCCTTCACTGGACATGGAGAACAATTGATCCCTGTCTCCTTTATAAACAGCCTTTAACATATTTGAGGACCAGGTTTCCTCCCCCACCACCCCCCACCCTTCTTCTCTCAAGACTGAACATGCCCTTTAAAAAACAAACAAACAAAAAAACTTTCTTCATAGGTCAAGTTTTCAAAACTTTTATTATTTTTGTTGCTCTCCTCTGGACTTTCTCCAGTTTGTCCACATCTTTCTTAAAGTGTGGTACCCAGAACTGGACACAGCACTCCAGTTGATGCCTCACTAGTGCCAAGCAGAGTGTGACAATTACATCCTGTGTCTTACATACACTGCTTCTGCTGACACGGCCCAGAACAACATTAACCTTTTCTGCAACTGCATCAGCTCCAATTTGCGATTCTACTACAACCCGGGATCCTTTCCAGCAGCAGCACTACCCAGACAGTTATTCCCCTTTTTGTAGCTATGCATTTGATTTTTCCTTCGGAAGTGCAGCACTTTGCACGTGTTTTATTGACTTCCAGCCTGTTGAAGTCAGGTTGTTCTGAATTCTAATCCTAGCCTGCCTAGTGCCCCTACCCCTGCTTGCTTGGCGCCAGCCACCAACGTTACAGCAGGCCCTCCCTGCGTACCCAAGCGGCTAATGAAAACACTGGCACGGGACCCAGGACCGACCTTGGCGGGACCCAGGACCGACCTTGGCGGGACCCCCGAGGTGCACCCTCCCAACGGGGCAGCGAGCACGTGACACCCACTCTCTGCTTGCGATCCAGCGGTGCCCCCGCTTGGCAGCGATTTCACCCGCCCCCTCTTACCTGGGCTGCTTCTGACCCTACCTGTGGGGCCTGTGCCCCGTGCGTGCCCTACTGGAATCAGGGGAGCCGCGGACGCACTCTACCCTTCGGCCCAGGCCTCGGGCCCCACCCAACGGAGGTGCCCCCGGCCGCCCCGCGCTCACCTTGTCGCGGGGACGCACGTACTTGTGCAGCGCCGCGCACAGCTCCAGATAGCCGCCGTACCACTCGAAGGCGCGCGGCCCGCGCTGCTGGAAGAAGCGCTCCCAGTACTGGGCCGAGCCGAAGTCCCGCGCGCTGCGGGGTAGCAGCGCCATGGCGGGGGTAGGGGGCGTCACGCCGGGCCCGCCCCGCCCCCAGAGTCCTCCTGGCGGGCAGAAGCGCTGCGGGCCCGGATCGGGGGGGCTCTCTCCACGTGCGCCTGTAATGCTCCCCCCGCGATCCTGGAACGCTGGGTACACTACGTCAGCGTTCGGAGCCTGCCCATTGGGCCGCTCCTCCGTACACCGACGTCGCAGCTCATTGGTTGCCTCTTTTTTCTGGCTTTCTTCCCATTGGCTCGTTACCTCCCCCACCCCGGTGCGTGTTGTTTGAACGTTGACAGGGAGGCGGTGGGGATGCTGGAGCAGGGCTCGCGGCACAGGGCGGTGCGAGGCGCGGGGGACTCCCAATGCCCCCAGGTGGAGGGGCTGCTCTGGCGCCATGTGCGCTCAAAGACCACACAGCCCGTCTGCGCTCCCGTGAGCTGAAATCTGCCCCACCAGCAGAGGGAGTGTGGAGGAAGGGCTGGCCCGTCTCTCTCACCAACAGAAGTTGGTGCAGTAAAAGATATTCCCTCCCCCACCTTGTCTCTCTAGGAGGCTGTGCAAGCCGATAGCGTTTTGCACACTTACCCCAGTGACGGTTCACTAATTCAGACTGATATATGCTGGGGGCAGACTTCCTCCAGCTGTCGCATTGCTGCATACCCTGCTTTATTTTTCACAATCCGTTTTGAACTCTCTTCTCTTATCTATTTACCACAAATCACTGTTGCTGCATGTATCTCCACTACCTCAAATGAAACAAGCCCTTCATTTTAGTTTAATGTTCTGGGCTTATCCTCTGTCAATAGATTATGCAACTGCCACTTCCCTTCCTTTTGTGTTTACTGCCCTATGTAAATCTCCAGACTGCTGAGCTCTTTGAGTTTTCTTTTTCACCTCCACTATACAGTCCAGTATCAAACCTGTCACCTTTTCCCAGGGCCGGTGCGAGGACGTTTCGCGCCCTAGGTGAAACTTCCTTGCACCTGCCCTGCGCGCCCCGCCACAAGCTAACGCCGCCCCCCCAGCGGCAAACCACCCACCCCCGCCCACGCAGCCTCCCCACCCACCCGTGGCCCGCAGCAGGAGGGCTGGGCTCCCGGCTCCCCAGTGGTCCCCCGTGGGCTGGGGTCCCCGCTGGTGGCCCCCCACCAGCGCCCCCCGTGGCAGCTAACTTCCCACCTGAGGCAACTCACCTCAGCCTGGGGTAGGGGCAGCAGGCTCAGGGGAAGCTGCCTTCTCGGCGGCGTTTTGAAACGCCACCGGGAGTCTCCGCCTCCCAGATGCTGGCGCTCTAGGCGACCGCCTAGGGTCGCCTAGTGGGCGCACCGGCCCTGCCTTTTCCCATTGGAGCCACCACCCATGAAAGTGTGTGTCCAGTGTCACATCCTGATACAGTGGCTGCTGTCTTATACTCATATTCAGGCCACTTCCTCCCTTAGCTGCCCTCCCCTCCTCTGTGTATTTATGCTATTGCTCTTTCATATGTTTCCTGCTACCGTTTCTGCTTCCCCACCTCTCCATCTAGTTTTAGTTAACTCCAGTCCTCCTTTCATTCCCACATTGGCCAGGCGTTTCTGAGAAAGGAGCTATACATTGGTACCACCCAAAGCTAAGTGCTACCAGAACAAAGAGAAGCTTGGGTTTTTAGATTGCTCCCTGAGTCTGCATGTAGGAACTGCTCCCACAGGCAACTCTGTTAGGGCCCAATAGGGAGCAAGGACAGAAGGCTTTCCAACAGGCATTTACTTTACCTGCAAATATACCACAGCATGGTTAGTCTGTGGATGAAGGTGGCATAGGCTTTAGAGCAGGAATGGCCAAATCGTGGCTCACGAGCCACATGTGGCTCTTTTATAGTTAAAGTGCAGCTCACAGAGCCCTTCTCAGGCCCCCATTCTCCACCTACCAGATTGGGGGGGAGCTTGGGCCTTCTGCCTGGCAGAGGGGTGGTGGGGTAGGAGCTTCTGCCCAGCAGGGAGGCAAATCTCTGGGCTTCAGCCCTGGGGGGTGCGCCTGCTGGGGTTTGGGGCTTCAACAGGAGCAGGGCCGAAGCCCCGAGCCTCAGCAGGTGCCTCCCATGAGGCTGAAGCCCCAAGCCCCAGCAGGTACGCCCCAGCTCTCAAACTTCTGATGATTGTTCTATGTGGCTCAGAGGGTCAGTGAGTTCGGCCACCCCTGCTCTAGAGTCTGCTATGTCTACACTACAGCTTATGTCTGCATAACTTATGTTGCTCAGGGGGTGTGAATAAATCATCCCCTTGCGTGACATACGTTACACTGACATAAGTGGCAGAGTGCGGGAGAGCTTCTCCCCCTGACATAGCTACTGCTGCTCGCAGGGGCTGACGGGAGAGCTCTCTCCCGAGGGCAAGTGACTACATCAGAGAACCTACAGCAGCGCAGCTGCATCAGTGCCTCTATAAACTCTCTAATGTAGGCGTGCCCTCACCTGTTGACAAAGAAAATTCCAGTGATGGTGTGTAATGTAGGTTTGTAGATTTTGACCGATTCATGGAGCTGGATTTTGTTTAGGTGCAGGGTTTGGCCAGGTGTGGGTAACTATGCCCTGCTCCAAGGTGCCCAGAGAGGCTCCAGCTCAGGGAGAACCTGGCGCTATGACTATGTAGCTTGTCCTGTGCCAGATTCAGGGTCTGCAGAACCATAGCCTCCCTAGGGAACAACGGCCACAGCTCCGCAGGCAGTGTCGATGGAGGGACGCCTACCAGAGTCTGCAAGCAGCAAGGGACGGTGCAAGGAAGTTTCGTGCCCTAGACGAAACTTCCTTGCACCAGCCCTGCGCGCACCCCTGCCCAGCTAACGCCGCCCCCCTGCCCCCGCGGCAGCCAGCCCCCCATCTCCCTCCTGGCGGCTCCCCACCCCACCACCTGCGGGCCGCGGCAGGGTCCTCATCCCCCCTGCGGCGAGCCGCCCCCTGCCTCCCGGCTCCATGCTCAGACGCTGAGCCGAGTGTGGAGACAGGAGGCAGCTGTGACGAGTCGCCCGTGAAGCCCTGCTGACCCCCAGCGACATGGCAACAGCCCTCGCCACAGCAGGGCTTCGCGAGGCAGCCGCCGAGGGTGGCGAAATGCCGCCCCCAAAATCCTGGCGCCCTAGGCGATCACCTAGGGTCGCCTAGTGAAAGCGCCGGTCCTGCAAACAGCATGAGCCCAGGGCCAGAGGGGCATGGCCATTATCAACTCAACTGGGTGTTAACTCTGGATCCTAATGTGGGAAGAGGACAAGCAACAACAGGAGGAGGTCGGGCTACTTGAGCGAGGAAGCAGGCACTGTACGCAGGCAGAAGCCCCACCCCTCCCCCAGGAGACAGCACCCCCAATAGGGTTGCCAGGCATCCGGTTTTTGACTGGAACGCCCGGTCATAAAGGGACCCTGGCAGCTCTGGTCGGCACCACCGACTGGGCCATTAAAAGTCAGGTCGGCGGCGCAGCAGGAACCCGGGGCTAAGGCAGGCTAAGGCTAAGGCCACAGTCTACTGGTACAAAGTACAGGTATCCACCTGTGCTGAGGAAATACTTAAGAAACATAGGAATTGCCATAATGGATCAGATCCATGGTCCATCTATTCAGTATCCTGTATCTGACAGTGGACAGTACCAGATGCTTCAGAGGAAGGTGTGCATATCTGTCAGTCATCTCTCTTCTGAGTAATTCCTGTATCACACATACCTGAAAGGTGCTATACAGAATGGTTTTTGGCTTTTGCAGGATAAGCTTCCTTCATCAGGAGGAGCCAGGAATACAGAGCTACATCTCCCTTCTTGCCTCAAAGGGGAGGGGAAAAACTTCTTGAAGTTGGCAGTATAGGACCAGGTGTCTGGTTTTCGACCGGAACGGCGGCTCCGGTCAGCACTGCCTACCAGGCCGTTAAAAATCCAGTCTAAGACAGGCCAGTCTCTACCTGTCCTGGCACCATGCTGTGCCCTGGAAGCAGCCAGCAGGTCCGGCTCCTAGGTGGGAGGGCCACGGGGCTCTGTACACTGCCCCCTCCCCAAACACCAGCTCCGCACTCTGATTGGCTGGGAACTGCAGCCAATGGGAGCTGCTGGGGTGGTGCCTGCAGGCAAGAGCAGCACGCAGAGCTGCTTGCCGCGCCTCCGCCTAGGAGCCAGACCTGCTGGACACTTCCAGGGCGCAGCGCAGAGCCAGGACAGGCAGGAAGCCTGCCTTATCCCCTCCCTCCCCCGCTGTGCAGCTGACCTGGAGCCACCAGAGGTAAGCCCGTGCCTCAACCCCTGAGCCCCCCCAACCTGGATTGCCCTCCTGCACCCCAAACCCCTCATCCCTGGTCCCACCCCAGAGCCTACACTTCCAGCCAGAGCCCTCAACTCCTCCTGCACCCCAACCCCCTGCTCCAGCCCGGAGCCCCCTCCCGCACCTTGAACCCCTCATTTCTGGCCCCACCCCAGAATCCGCATCCAATCCCCCACCCGCACGCCAACCCCCTGCCTCAGCCCATAAAAGTGAGTGAGGGTGGTGGAGAGCAAGCCACCAAGGGAGGGGGAATGTAATGAGTGGGGGGTAGGGCCTCGGGGAAGGGGTGGGGAAGGGAGAGTGGTCTTGGGGAAGGGGCGGGGCTAAGGTGTTTGGTTTTGTGCGATTAGAAAGTTGGCAACCCTACTTATGGCACATAGTTGAGTGATTCTGACTCTGTCCAGTAGAGGCCAGTGGTGTGCTAACTAGCCTCGTTACAATGTTAGCATTGTACCCATTCCATGTTAGTTTTTGCAGGCTAAATAATTATTTGCATCCTTTACAGTTCTGTCTTTAATACAATGAATTACTAAAACCGCAAGCCCCCTATACAAATGGCAGGTATTGGGATCCACGCGTGGAAATGATTTAAACCGTCAACTCAGAGCCTTACTACGTGCTCCTCCAATGTGGCTGAATCAATTTCACATGCGCCTCCTTTGTGCTAGAGTCTTGATTTAGAATATTTATTTTTCAGGCTTTGGCCTTTGGGAATGGAGGTTTTCCCCCCTGTTGTGGAATGACAGACAGCTTCCTGGCACCTGCTTTTAACTGAATGTAATTTCGTACTGAACTAGGCTTTATGATTCTTTGGATGCCTTGGGGCTTCCAAGGAAGAGACTGTTAAAGCAATTTCCAAACTGAGAGTATTCAGCACTGCTGCATGGAGGGATGGAGGGAGGGAGGGAGAGAGAGAGAGAGCTGCTCCCCATAACCATGAATCATGTGGTCCTATACTTATAGTCTCATTAAGTAAGCTGGCATAGCACTGTATTGTGGTATTATTTTATTACTACTACTAGATGGTATACAGTGTGTGGGTGGGCCGGGGGGTGGGGGCGGGGAAGAGACTGGGAGTTAGGCCTCTTCTTCCTGGAAGTCAGATGGAATTGTAGCCTGCAGGGCCCCTGGAGTCTGTCCCCAGCTCTGTCACTGACTTATCCTGTGACCTTGGGCAAGTTACTTAAGCTCTTGGTGCCCTAATTTTCCTATCTGGAAAATGGGGCAAGGCATTTTCTACTACCTCACTGAACTGTTGTGAGTAATCAGTAATGTTTACAAAGCACACTGTGATCAGATGAATAGTTGAGCATTATTTCTCTCATCCTAACTATGTACACACAGCACATAAAAAGCAGTGATAGCCAGGTGATACAATTTAGAGCCATGTGACCAATGAATTGATCATGGATTTTTGATGGTTTCACCCACATTCTGCCTACTAACCGCCCCCCCCCCCCCGGATTAATTCTAACATTCCACTCCCTTGGGCAGCTTCAAACAGCCAACATGTTTTAAAATTAACCTGCCAGGGAAATGTTCCCCATGCCCCTGAATTACACCTGCCTGAGGTCCGGGCTGGGCAAGAGTCAACCATGGACAGTGGCCATGTTTTCTAGACGTTAAAGTGTCACAACTTTAAAGTCTAATGCCATATAGCCCTGCATAAAGACTAGAAGAAAGCGCTTTATACCACTTGGGAGAAGAGATGCACTGCTTCCCAAGTGGGGCGGGGGGGGGGGCACAGCACTACTAGTCTTTAACCTTGTGGGTCTAAAAGATATTGACCTTTCACATCTCATTATTACCTGTAAAAATAATTTTTAGAGGATTTTTATTCCTCTCTCTGAACCCCATATAGTTGTACTTAGGGTAAGTAAGGAACCTGGTTTCTCAGGCCAGGGCTGGTTCTACGCATCAGCCAACCAAGCACGTGCTTGAGGCGGCACTTTTCAAGAGGTGGCATTCCGGCCACCTTTTTTTTTTTTTTTTTTGCTTTGGCAGTTGCGCTCTCGGAGCTTGGTGTGGCAAAAAACCCAGAGCCGGCCCTGTCTCAGGCAAAGGGATAAAAGAATCTCAATAACATCTTCGAAACTCTCAAATAGTTCTTTCTGTGGTGTACATGACAGGGACAATGTGTATGATGCTATAACATGGAATAAAGGTTCAACTGGCACTTTCTTGGGATGACTTTCATAACTCTCATGAGTTTGTATGCAATGTGCACCTCCTAAACACTAGCTGATAAAATCTTTATATCACACTACATCATAAGGAATTCTGGGTCTGTAGGTGCAAACGATTATGTAAATACATCTTAAAATATAGTCCCTCTCACCCATGCATTTTGACCTATTGATTCTTCTAAACTGCATTATTGAAATACATGTAAGGTACTGGTTAGAGGCACACACTCAACTTTGTCGGTGAAAAAATGCACCCCTGACTGACATAAGTTTCACTGACAAAAGCGCAGGTGTGGGCAGCACAATGTCAGTGGGAGACGCTTTTCCGCCAACATAGCTATTGCCACTCGTTGGGGGTGATTTAGAGCGGCTACACAGGAGACCTTGCAGCAGCGAATCTGCAGCAGGACAGCCTTGCTGCTGTAAGGTCCGTAGTGTAGACTTAGTCTTAGTTTCCTCTGATATTTGGATGGGTCCTTCCCACAACAACAGAGGAGAGGAAAGCATTTTAAATAGCAGGAAAATATGTCCGTAATGCCACAATGATTGGCAGGAGAGTCAGGGCACTTCTTAACTCATTTCTGACTAGATTTCAAGTTCATAGTGCCACTTGAAGCAACAATAGTCAGAACAAAGGGTATTCCCTGGGGTTCATGCCTGGGAAGAGCCCAGGGGTGAGGTGCAACCAGTAATTAATCCTCTGGAGATGTCATGCACCACAACTGTCATTGCTATTATAAGGAGGAGTGGGACAGAGGGAGGTCAGAAGAGAGGGGCATATTGATTTTTCTTCACGGCTACTGCATTTTGTCAGCATGTGCATGGCATTTCTATAGGATTAATCAGACTGGGTGTGTCATCTCTCTACTTTACTGTAAGCAACTGGGGTTCCCCCTCTGCTCCTGACAGCACACTCACAGATTTAAAATTTTTATTAAGATAATGTTAAAAATAAAAACAACAGTACAGAGTTTAAGCGTAGAAGTTTCTGGTTATCAGGGAATAAGGTACAGATTATCAAGGGGAGCAAAATTCAGTTTAGGATCGGATGGCGTAAGAAATACATAATCTGCAAAATCCCCAATTGGGGGCAAAGGCTTAACGGGTCAAAGTACAGAGATTGAGATATGAGGGTAAGTTGTTCATGTCTAATGGCTATGTTCAGGTATGGAGTAGAATGAGTGGGTATGATGATGAGAATGGATTTACCTCATTTGGTGAGATTTAACGTTCAGTGAGTTTATGGTTCCAGTTCATATGGTCCAGTGGGAAAAAGTCTCTTGGTCCCTTTCTCGTAGATGATGCACGATGTCGTTCCGGCTCACACCTCCTGGTACTGTCGGTGGCCGGTGACGTGTTCGATGTAGATGTCCCTGGACCATCGGATGGTGTCCGAGACCATGAGGCACCGCATGAGCCATGCGTAGCGTCGACTGATCCCACAAGTTCAAATTACCTTCTTCCTAGCATTTCCTTTAACCAAGTGTAGCGCCCCCTCTCCACCTGGTTACCTCCTTTAATGCCAATCCACTTACAGGTTTTGCTGGACAGGTCTGGCTTCTTTTGGATCCCACCACCCACTCAGCAGAGTGCATCTTCTTTCTTTTTTTCCCTATGAAATGATTTGGTGGTGCCTCCACCCCCCTCGCTCCTTCCTTGCAGGGTCACCAGGGCTGCTTGGGCGGAAAATTCTAACTACAGAGTAATCCCCACTTACTTGCCAGATAGTTGGAGACTTCCAAGAAATAACACAAACACATAAAAATATAGTCAACACAATAATTATATTAAACAGGAGACAAATACAACATAAACGTAAAACACTATTTTTAGGGTCACCAGTGCCCACACTGAAAATACCTGTGACTTGATGTAGCAAATGTAAAATTAGTGTCCCGTTGGTATGCGTACTTTGCTGGGGCCCTTGATGACCTATAACCACAAATTTCTTCTCTGCAGTGGTTTAGCAGTGTGGCTGACTGGGTTCAGTACAGCTCAAAGGACTCACAAGTGGGAGAAGATGGCAAATCCCTCCACAGGTGTAACATGCAGCAGGTTATAAAATCTTCAAACCCTTAATCCCTGGCTTGAGGACACAGTTCAGGGAGTAGGGGTCCCCAAAACAAATTACCTGACTAACTAACTAAAAGATGGTGCACTCACAAACTCCATGAATGATTCTCAGGTTCAAAGATGACTCTGGACTCCTCGGTCACTGCAGAGGGGCTGCTCTCTGCTGGCAGGGATCCTCCTCAGGCAGGAATCAGGCTGTGTCGGTCCCAGGATTTCCCCTCACCACAACGGGGTGCAGGGCTCAATGTATAGGTTACACAACTACACTAACATCCACACTGTAGCCTCCTAGCCCAGCCTCCAGACACACACTCAGCAGGCAGCTTCCTTGGACTAGCAGCCAGAGCAGAGCTGACCATGTGGTGACTGGTATCACCTAGGGAGCTGGAGGGTGAACTCAGCCTGGCTGGGGAAGTTTCCCAGCAAACTCTACAAATTGAGAATGGGAATCATCAGTGGGGAAGGAAAAACCCAGCTGAGGGATCTGCTGTTAGGTCCCTAGAGGCCTGTTCTCAGGGGGAACCCTGCATGCAGGCCTGGGACTCACCAGCTCCCCACACAGCCAATCCTGCCCTTTCCCTGGCTGGCTCCAAACTGCCTCCAAAATTGCTTCTCCCCTTTTCTCAACTCCCTGGGAGGGCCTCTCACTCCCTAGTGGTTGCTGGGCAGACTCTGAGTCTGCCTTGGCTCCTCTTCCCTACCAGGGACAGTGTGCCAGGCTCTCCCTGACTTCCCAGCAGACCGAGTCCCAGGAATCTATGTAATCTCCTTGGGGGTTGCACAAGTAACAAGCAAACTTCAACCTACACTCCCTTCTGAGCTTGGCTGTTCCTAAGGATTTCTGTCTGCAGGACCCCTCTGGAGGTGACTTTGTCCAAGAGATGCCAATGGCCCAGCCCACGACTCAGGCAGAATGGAGAACCATAAAGAAATGGGTCAACTGAGAGGAAACCTGAAGGAAGCAACAGGGATGGGTAGGTCAAGCATGTAGGAGGAGGTAGCCAGCAGGGGCCATCAACCTGAGAACCCTGGAGGTCACCCACTGCTCTAAGACCAGGAGAGTCAGTGGAGGCGCTCAACTTAGTGTGGCCCAGCCCCAGGTGCCTGAAAACATGGCAGTTGCCACTGCTGGCCTCCCTGTTCTCATCCTAGTGAAAGGAGATGGGGATCAGGGATCAGGAGCGCTAATAGTGCCATCTACTGTCATTTCCCTGCCAATGTAGGAGGGGCTTGAATTCTGGAGCAACTTAGCCCCCTTCCGAATAGCGAGCTGGCAGACCTTCACAGCTGCCCCTCACGCACACTTGTATGCAGCTTAGTCCTTGGAATGTAAAGGCAGCTGCAGTGCTTGCTACAGGCCTTGGCTCACAATTTGGGAGCCTCTAGCGTAGATAAAAGGCAATATCATTTTCCACATATCCCCAAATCCTCTACATGATGATCTGAAATGGCAGCGATGAGGAAAACCTTCCTGGTGGACTAACCGCTAAGGATGGAGCCATCAGTTAGTGAAAAACCTGGGCAAAGGGGAGGATCCCACAGCATTTCTCAGTGTGGCCAGGCTCAGGCTTAGATGCATTTCAGACAGGAGCAAATTGCAAAGGGCAGGGCCAATCACCAGGAACTTGGATCTTGCCCACGGGACAATTAGCTTGAGTCAGGTGACAAGATGACAGAAGTGATCCTGAGGTAGCTGAGCTCTAGGTCCCACAGGGCTTTGTAGATGCAGGTTGAGTAGTACCTGGGAGTTGACTGGCTGCCAGTACAGAGTACTGGGGAAAATGCTCTCACCAGTCCACCTTGCTCAGAAATCAAGGGGCCACTTCCTTCTCCACGTTTTACAGATGGGAAAACAGGCAGAATGCGGTTACGTAACCTGTTCAAGTTCACACAGGAACCCTCTGGTAAAACCAAGAATATAACCCAGATCTGATTCCCAATCCCCTGCCCTACCCACTGCACCATGCTTCAGCAAATAAAGGCAACTGAATTCACCTATTTCACCTCAGCTTGAAAAGCCTTTTACAATGAAACATCTTGAGTAAACGCTGGATTTTATTGTCCATTTTCCTACTAAAGTTGAGTCCTTTTTGAAGGAAGATATCTGATTTAGGCACAGGGACAAGAGGCATTTTTTAAATAAGCCCTTAGGCTATCCAAGATACAAACAGAATCTGACATGCATTGCAGAGAAATCTTCCCAGTGCCGAAGGTTGGGATAGAAATAACTTGACTTCAGTTATTCTTTATATTTTGTAAAGAAAATGTGGCTAAAGGTTTTAGATTAAGGTCTTGAAAAATTACTGCCCATGCCTGTGAACTGGAATAGACAAAATCCCAATAGGGTCTGGGTAAAGACAAAATCAGTGAACCAGGAGATGGCAATTCCTGGGTAATTAAGTTGTTGGTGAATAACAAAACAACACTGGGTAATATTAATGGTTATAGTTTTTATTTAGTCAGGATCCAGCAAACAGAGCTGTAAACAGGGGAGTTTGAGTGGGAGCTCTGTTGGAGGAGAAGGACTTAGGTGAGAAGTCTGACAGATGCAGAGGCAGCAGTGGTAGTGACCCAAGCAGTGGAGGACACAATGAGGATGACGATATGGAAGCTGCAGTATGTACATGATCCTGGAGGGGGTACCTGAAAAGAGTTTCATCTGCATGAAGTGCTGCCTGATAGAGCTGATAGAAGAAAAGATCCGAGGATTGGAGATCCAGGTGGAAACTCTGGTTGAGTTTAGAAGAGGGTTCGAGCAGATGATGGAGCAAAGACATGAGGAGGCTGAAGGGAAAAGCTCAGACTTGCAGATGGGAGCAGGACCAAAGAACTCTGAGGGGAGACTGCTGGGTGAAGAAAATGGACAGTGGAAGCATGTGACTAAGAGAACCGGGCAGAGGAAAAGACGGGCTAATGAAGGAGAAATAGAGTTCAAGAACAGGTTTGTGGAGTTTGAAAATGAAGAAGGGGTACAGCAGGTGGTCACTGAAGGTGGGAGGGGAAGGAAGAAGAGAAGAGCGGCTAGTCCTGTAGGAAAAGGGGAAGAGTCAATGGAGATAATAACACCAAATACGAGTCCCAGGAGGATACAGGATAGGTTGAAAAGAATTACAAGGGAGAATAGGAATTGAGAGGGCTTGCAGCCAGAGGGAACAGGGGATAGACTGGAGAATCGCACCATCACCAGGAAAAGACAGGTCTACATGATTGGGGACTCCTTACTGAGAAGAATAGACAGGCCTGTAACCAGAGCTGATCCAGAGAACAGAAGGGAGTGCTGTCTGCCGGGTGCTAAGATATGGGATGTGGACTGGAGGAAGAAGCCAAGCAGCTACAACATCTCCTGAAAATATACCTGGAATAATCCATCTAAAACCACAGAAATTGTAAATAGGGCAAGGAAATGCGTTAGGTTATCTTTTGTTTTAGTTTGTGAATTTTCCTATACTACAGAGGTAGTTTTATTCCTGTTTTTGTAACTGTGAAACTGAGCCCAGAGGGGAATCCTCTGTGTTTTAAATCTTTTTATTACCCTGTAAAGTTACCTTCCATCCTGATTTTGCAGGTGTGATTCTTTTACTTTTTTCTTTATAATAAACTTCTTCTTTTAAGAACCTGATTGATTTCAGTGTCCTAAAGACAAAGGGTCTGGTCTGTGCTCATATTGCTAAGGCAATTAGTTGGTATATTATTCTCAAGCCTCCCCAGGAAAGGGGGTGAAAGGGCTTGGGGGGATATTTGGGGGGAATAGGGATTCCAAGTGACCCTTCCCTGAATTTTTGTTTAAATCACTTGGTGGTGGCAGCAATACCGTCCAAGGACAAGGAAAGGATTTGTGCCTTGGGGAAGTTTTTAGAAATAAGCTTAGGGGGTCTTTCATGCAGGTCCCCACATCTGTACCCCAGAGTTCAGAGGTGGGGGGAACCCTGACACATGGTCTGAACAGAGACACTGGATTTATGGCTTATTCCAACAACCCACTAATGCCTCCACCCAGATGTTCCCTCCCCCCTTCCTTCCTATGACTGGAAGGGCGGTAATGGGCCACTTCACCTTGAATGGTCTCTTAAAATATGTATTAACTACTTATGCTAAACTACTTATGCTAATACAAGACTGTTCTGTCTTGTATTTAACTGTGACACTCTGAGTACCTTCCCCAGACCTAAAGAAGTGCTCAGTGTAAGCTCAAAAGCTTGTCTCTCTCACCACAAGGAGTTGGTTAGATAAAAGATATTCCCTCCCCCACCTTGTCTCTCTGATTACCTGGGACCAACATGGCTACAGAAACACTACATACTCTACCTAGTAGTGTTATTTCCACATTATGCTGCACTGGCCCAGCAAGCCATTCTGTTTCAGTGTTTCTCAAATGTTTGTACTGGTGACCCCTTTCAGCAAGCCTCTGCGTGTGACCCCTCCCCCTTATAAATTAAAAACACTTTTTAATATATTTAACACCATTATAAATGCTGGAGGCAAAACGGGATTTGAGGTGGAGGCTGGTAGCTCGTGACCCCCCGTGTAATAACCTCGTGACCCTCTGAGGGGTCCTGACCCCCAGTTTGAGAACCCCTGTGTTAGGTGGTTGAGAGCTGTCCAAGGACCAGGACCAGGACCACTTTCTGTGTCTTGGTACCTCAGCTCCTCCCTGGAAATAGAGTAGTGCCAGAGACAACGGAGCATGTGGGTGCTCATCATTGTACTATGTGTTGTGCATTACTGCTTCCCCAAGGAAACAATGATGCTAAACTAGTTTCTGAGACTAACTCTTTTGAAAGCCTGGCAGATATTCTAATCTCATGCAGCCTTGAAGAGCTGAGCTGTTTGAAACGCACACACAGAGGAACCCAGTTAAAACATTCAAGTCTACCATAGGCGCCGACTCCATGAGTGCTCAGGGGCTGGAACATCCACGGGGGAAAAATGGTGGGTGTGGAGCACTCACCGGCAGCCCTCACATCAGTTCTCCCCGCCCCCCCCCCGACCCCCAGTGTTTGCCTCCCGCCTGTCAGGATCAGCCGTTTTGCGGCATGCAGGAGGCTTTGGGAGGGAGGGGGAGGAGTGAGGGCATGGTGCGCTGGGGAGAGGAGGTGGAATGGGGTGGGAAGAGGAGGGGCAAGGGTGGAGCGGGGGTGGGAGGAGGCAGGGCAGGGTGAGGCCTTGGAGGAAGGGGTGGAGTGGAGGTGACGCCTGGGGCAGAGTCAGGGGTCGAGCATCCCCTGGTACATTGGAAAGTTGGCGCCTGTGAAGTCTACTGAAAAATACAGGAGCATTACGGGGAGCAAGGCAATCTACTCACCAGTTGGATGTCATAGCTTGGGGAATTATCCTCCCAGATGTATCCGCTTGCATTGTTCTAGGTCAGATCCCATTTAATTATTTCCAGCTCATATTTCTAACCTCACTAACTCCCTTTATCTTATTTCTCTGCCTTCACTAGGGTTCCTAATATCTCCTGGCCTAACATGATCTGCAGATCTAACGCATGTTCAGCTCATCCATTGCCCAGGAATCAGGAGGAGGTGAATCAGGCATGAATTTCAGATCCCTAGTTGAAAGACTGTAGCAATGTTTCCACTATTACATAAAACTCATAGACTCATAGACTCATAGACTTTTAGGTCAGAAGGGACCATTATGATCATCTAGTCTGACCTCCTGCACAATGCAGGCCACAGAATCTCACCCACCCACTCCTGGAATAATCCTCTCACCTATGTCCCAGCTATTGAAGTCCTCAAATCATGGCCTAACTGGGAAACTGACGAAAGGGGGCCTTTCCTGGGCTCCAAGGGCTTTTCTCATCCACTTCTTTGTGTCCAAAGAGATGATGGCTGCAATCCGGGGTCTCAAGGATGGTGATTTATAGTGGAAAGGGGTTGAATTCAAAGTTCCAGCATGATGCCAGAGAGACAAATTGTTAAGAATCCACAATTCCCAGACTTTCTGGATATGTATTGGAGGCCCACATGTCATTTACTAGAGCTAGCATGGGGCTATCCATAAGTCTTTGGACTGGGAATTCTCCTTTTTGGGGAAGAGGTGCAAAAGAACATAAGAATGGCCATGTTGGGTCAGACCAATAGTCCATCTAGCCCAGTGTCCTGTCTTCTAACAGTGGCCAATGCCAGATGCTTCAGAGGGAATGAACAGAACAAGTAGTCATAGAATCATAGAATATTAGGGTTGGGAGAGACCTCAGGAGGTCATCTAGTCCAACCCCCTGCTCAAAGCAGGACCAACACCAACTAAATCATCCCAGCCAGGGCTTCGTCAAGCCAGGCCTTAAAAACTTCTAAGGATGGAAATTCCACCACCTCCCTAGGTAACCCATTCCAGTACTTCACCACCCTCCTAGTGAAATAGTGTTTCCTAATATCCAACCTAGACCTCCCGCACTGCAACTTGAGACCATTGCTTCTTGTTCTGTCATCTGGTACCACTGAGAATAGCCTAGCTCCATCCTCTTTGGAACCCTCCTTCAGGTAGTTGAAAGCTGCTATCAAATCCCCCCTCACTCTTCTCTTCTGCAGACTAAATAATCCCAGTTCCCTCAGCCTCTCCACGTAAGTCATGTGCCTCTGCACATCATCTGTTCCCTCTATCTGCTGGCAACGCTCCCACTAATACAGCCCAATATGCCATTGGCTTTCTTGGCAACAAGGGCACACTGCTGACTCATATCCAACTTCTCGTCCACTGTAATCCCCAGGTCCTTTTCTGCAGAACTTCTGCTTAGCCAGTTGGTCCCCAGCCTGTAGTGGTGCATGGGATTCTTCCTTCCTAAGTGCAGGACTCATCAAGTGCAGGACTCATCCCCAGTCACCCATTCCCAGCTTCTGGCAAACAGAGGCTAGAGAAAATTCAGAGCCTGGTTTTGCATCCCTGCCCATCCTGACTAATAGCCATTGATGGACCTATCCTCCATGAATTTATCTAGTTTCTTTTTTGAACCCTGTTATAGTCTTGGCCTTCACAACATCCTGTGGCAAGGAGTTCCACAGGTTGACTATGCATTGTGTAAAAAATACTTCCTTTTGTTTGTTTTAAACCTGTCGCCCATTACTATCATTTGGTGACCCCTAGTTCTTGTGTTATGAGAAGGAGTAAATAACACTTCCTTATTCACTTTCTCCACACCGGTCATGATTGTATAGACTGCTAGCATATCCTCCCTTAGTCGTCTCGTTTCCAAGCTGAAAGTTCCAGTCTTATTAATTTCTCCTCATATGGAAGCCGTTCCATAGCCCTAATCATATTTGTTGCCCTTTTCTGAACCTTTTCCAATTCCAGTATACCTTTTTTGAGATGGGACGACTGACATGGTGCAAGTGGCCACATTTTTCTGAAGTGGGCCTCAATTCTGAAACAAATCACTGTTAAAAGAGAAGTTTCTTTTGCAAAACCAAATATTTAGGTGATAAAAGTAAACAGATGCAGGGACACCACGCTGACTGTATTAGTCTTAGGGACTTGTATGGCTCCCATAACTGTAATAGCTGAGCACCTCCTGATTTTTAAGGTCTTTATCCGCCCAACACCCCTATGAGGTAGGGAGTTGTACAGATGGGAAAACTGAGGCACGAAGAGGCTAAGTGACTTGCCCAAGGTTACACAGGAACTCTGTGGCAGAGCAGCAAACTGAACCCATGTCTCCTATGTGTCCATCTAGTCAGTGCCCTAACCACAGTACCATTCTTTTTTTTCTATTGTGTGTTGATCTGGGAAGGATGGGGCACGGACACTGGATTTCCCTTCCCATATAAATATCTAGGGGAAGAGAACAGCACAACTGCAACCTTGGAGGGGAAGTGTATTAAAAACAAAGAGCTTGCAGAGAATGGGATGGGGAACTCACGAGTCTACAGAGACAAACGGGAGAAAGAGGACTGGGGAAAAAAGGATTGTTTTCCCTTGACTCACCTCCATCAATGTTCCCAAGAGAGTCGCCAACTCACAATTTTATCGTGAATCATGATATTTGGTGTTTTTCTTAAAGCTCCAGCTCCTGGAGTCATGAGTTTCCATGGGAATCTCAGCTTTCATTTAAAATAAAAGGAAGTTTCTAGTCCTCACGGCTGTTGAGAAAAGCTGGAAAACATGAAACAAGAGTAACCATAGGTGCTGACTTCCCCTCTACTCTGGGGGTGCTCAACCCCACCCCCTCTGCCTCAGTCCCCACCCCCATTCCACCCCTTCCCCCAAACCCCCACCCCACCTCTTCCCATCCCGCCCCCACTTCACCCCTTCCCCAAGCACCCCCTTCCCTCCCCTGCTCCACCCCACCTCTTCTCCTCCTCTTTCTGGCTCCTCCCCCGAGCAAGCTCTATCCCCACTCCTCCCCCTCCCTTCCTCCCTCCCTTCCAGAGCCGACCTGCACGCCGTGAAACATCTGTTCATGGCGGGCGGGAGGTGCTGGGAGGGAGGGGGAGGAATGATCAGAGGGGCCGCCAGCAGGGGAGAGAAGTGCTGCCGAGCGGGAGGAGAGGTGGGAGCTTGGCTACTGGTGGGTGCTAAGCACCCGTTAATTTTTCTCCCTGGGTTCTCCAGCCCTGGAGCACCCATGGAGTCGGTGCCTATGAGAGTAACCCAAAGACTTGGAACCAGAAGGCAAATATAATGAACACCCCAAATATCATGATTTTTGGAGGCCTGGCTTATGGTTTTTGAAAGCTTGAGGTTGGCAATACTGCTTGTGATGCTGTATGGACTATGGGAGACACTTTATGATATTATGAATACCAATTTTGTAAAACTGCAAGAAATCTGACCAGATATGCCATGTCAGGTATCTGTGAAAATGTTATTTGCAAAGTATGATAATCTTGTTTATATGTTTGTATCACCTTTGTATTGTGAATTATAGATATATATAGTATATCTGTATTTCCAAACTTGTGTTGTGTTTCTGGGTGACACTCCCAGACAGAATGGCATCAGCACTAGACCTGCTTGATGGCCCATCAAGGGACATCAGCTGTCCAATGAACCCATTGAAAGGGCCACTAACTACACCTTATGAGTCAGCAAGGCATGCAGGGGCATGCCTGTGGACAGAACTCTAAGGTTTTTCCATGCCATGTGCTGGACAGCTTGTGTTTGGAACAAAGGAAGTACAAGCCACATGGCAAAAGGAATATAAAAGGAAGCTGCAGCATCGTCTCTATTTTGTCTTCATTCCTACTTCTTACCTCTGGAGGAACTTTGCTACAAACTGAAGCTCTGAACAAAGGACTGAATGACCCATCTAAGCTGTGGATGTGTTCCAGAGGGACTTTCAAGCCAGTTAACTCATCAATACTGCTAAGAACCTGATATATGGACTTTGAAGTCTCTGTATGAATGTGACTGCTTTACCATTTGACAACTCTCTTCTTGTTCTTTCTTTTTTCTTTATAATAAACCTTTAGTTTTAGACACTAAAGGATTGGCTGTCAGCGTGGTATTTTGGGTAAGATCCAAACCAATATTGGTCTTTTGGGATCAGAAGAACATTTTGTATATGTAAGCAGAGTTTTTAAATAACTTCTCACTATACTGGACTGGGAGCCAGAGAACTGGAATGCAATAAGGGGGCTATGTCAGTAGCGTAGCCGGGGGGGAGCAGGGGGAGGGGCCGCTCCCCCACTGAGCAGAAGCGGCGCCTTTTTTGTGCTCCGACGCCTTTTGCTCCTATGCTGCAGCCTGAGCGGAGCATTTTTTGTTGCTCCCAGTGCCTTTTTTTGCTCACAACACCTTTTTTTAAGCTCCGCTCCCGCTGTGCTCTAAACCTGGCTACACAACTGGGCTATGTGATTCCTTTTATTTTGGTTCTCAATAACCAGTGTGGGGTATCAGACGGGTTGGAGAGTTTAACTTCAGTGTTACTCACCAGTCTTGGGAGAATCTGCTCTCCTTTTTGCAGCCTGCCCTTACTTGGCATGTCCAGTGAGGGCTACCCCAGGCACCCAGGGTCACACTGTTGGTGGCAAATGAACAACTCTCTTGTGTTGTCCCCCTACCCCGGCCCCCCCGACCAGTCCTTTGTTAGATCTGCAGCATTGGCTGCATCTCATTGCCCTTTCCTGGATGGAATCTGAGCTGTCCAAATGGTAGTGATTGGAGGTGTACAGGGTGGATTTCACCCCTGTGCAAAGGGCCAGAGCAAGGTCCCATCAAACTGATGCTAAATTTGGGATGGGAAGGAAACTAACCACAAGTTTCCTTTCAGCTTTGCTGAGCAGGCATATGCAATGTATTGGGTCATTACTGGAAGATTTCCCATTATGAGAACAAAATGAATTCTTCTTAGAACTCAGGATTGGAAAATTCAGAGCTCCCTCATCTTTAAAAACCTCAGGCATTTGGAGAAATTGCCTACCAAAACAGCACAGGCCTCTGGAAGTTTGCACACTCACAGCTTGTTTTCAACGCCTTCTCTGGGTAAAAGATGGAAACAAAGGAAAAGAGGAAAAAAAGGCTGCTCTTGTGGAATCATCTGGCTCCATTCAATTTGTAGCCTCTGGTGTTGGTTACTCTTTTCAGGGCAAGTAAAATGGGGCTTAGAAGCCGTGTTAATGGAAGTGCTCTGCGAAAGAGAGATGTCTGTATATACAGAAATAGTGTGTTAATAGGTAAGGTGTCAATAGAAGGTGCTCAAGAATATCCTAGAAATCAAAGAACTGTAGGTTAGAATGGACCTCAAGGGTCATCTAGTCCAGGGGTTCTCAACGTTTTTCTTTTTGTGGCATCCCCAACATACTATAAAAACTCTATGGCTAACCTGTGTCACAATAACTGATTTTCTCCGTTAGGGGATAGCAAGCAGGGCAATTGCCTGGGGCCCCATGCCACAGGGGTGCCCTTGCGAAGCTACATTGCTCAGTCCGGGGGAGTGCTCCAGGGGAGTGGGGCTAGGGGCTTGCCGTGCTCCGGAGGAGAGATCGGGGCCGCGGGCATGCCCCACTCCACCCGGCGCTCCGGTCAGGGGAGCGTGGCCTCAGGCATGCCACGCTCCACCTGGCACTCCATCCGGGAGTGGGGGTCCGGGGGCTTGCCGCGCTCCGGCCTGTGCTCCGGCCGGGGGAGCGGGGCCGCGGGAATGCCATGCTGAGCCCAGCGCTCCAGCTGGGGGAGCGGGGCTGGTGGTTTGCCCACCCCTGCTCTAAACTAACCCTGACATGTTTGTCTAACATTCATAAATCCCTCCAAGGACTGGGAATTTACAAGGCTCAGATTCTCAGAGGTCTATTGGGAGCTAGGCACCTAAATACCTTTGAGGATCTGTACCAAAGATACAAGGTTCAGGTAATACTATGGGCCCACCAAACTCAGGTTATTCAGAAACAATCTCCCCACTAAACACTTGCAGGAATTGCAATCCTTAAATTGTATATGTATGTACATCGAATAAAAGAAAACGCTTCCCACTGATGGAAGTATAGTCTAGTGGTTAGAGCAGAGGTCTGTGAGTCAGGACTCTTGGCATCTGTTCCTGACTCCCTGATATGTTACCTTGGGCAAGCCACTTAATCTCTGTGTGCCTCGGTTTACCATTATTGATACAGTGCTCTGGGAAACTAGGGTGAAAGAAACTCATTGCAGGGAATTAAAATGTCAGTGTAGTTACACAAAAATAAACTATTAAAAGCACTAAACAAGGGGTTTTCCTGAGGCTATATTTCAATGATGATTTTAAATTGTTTTGTAATATATAAAAGCACAGGGAAGTTAGTGTAACCTTTTGTAACCTCTCTGTTGACATGTTCCCAATTAATATTAAGTTGTTAAAGATAAGGGTGCAATAAAATAAAACCCAACTTAGTTCAAGCCTGTAGGTCAGTTACAGAAAATGTATTTAGTAGAAGACAAACACTTCTATACAACCAAACTTTATTACAAAGAAAAATTATTAGTTAAGCAAACAGCATGCAATTGCTGTTTAAATACATGCTACTATTATACTCACATTCAAAAGAGAAATGGTGTATCAATAGGTGATCAGTCCACTGACAAGAGAGTGAAGTAGAGCTTTATAATCATGGAATTTCTCGTTATCCTTTGGATGTTTATTGGAGCTGTTTCACAATTTAGCAAAACTACTCCTTTTATGCTCCATTATAACACTAATTAACATTAAACTGCTCTTTACCATAATTATATTTCCACCACCTTCTCGTTGGCTCTTTACATTACACATTATTTAAATTAACATCTGCACCAATGTCCTTCCCATACTATCAATACAAGCTAGCATTTTAATAAAACATTCACAATTCTCAAAAACACCCATTACAAACTTCGCTCAAACCAATGATAACCAAAACATAATGGTAATATAACCTTGGGTCACAGCCTTGCTCACTCCTACTTTCCCATAACACTCTTGTCTCCAACTTCTCTTTGTTTTTTCTCATGTTAACAACTTCAATTTTCCATCCTGCTCTACACTTAGGCTAACTTAGCCCCCAAACTTAACTTCTACATATTTCTTAACCTAAACCATCCTATAGGCTACACTAATGCCTCTGACAAAAATATCTGTTCAGAAGAGATGCGGCCAGATCCTAATCAGCATATCCATTGCTGGATTTACACCAGTTGAGGATCTGGCCCATGTTAGTCACACATTCTGATAGTAGCCAAATGTTCAACTGCAGTTTACTGAAAACAGAGGGAAAGGGTGCTTTATAATTACATTGGCATAAACAGACACTCAGCATACACTGATCAGAGAGAAGCTCATATACTTGACAAAATAACAGATGGAGAATTATTTTATGGCATTAATGCATTTGCCTGCAAAAACATTTAAAAAAAATATCTTTCAGTAGATTCATGTTAGGCTTGTTTCCTGCTTCTATAAAAACAACCCAACTAATCAGGATCTCAAAAGCGTATTTTCAAAAAGCAGATTTATAACAATGACTTCAGTTAGAGGCAGACAGATTGTGGGAGGTTGTTGTAAGTATGCCCAAGGCGTCCTGCTTTCCAGTACGATTGCAACTGGCTCTGAAAACTGCAGTACTTTAAACACTTTAAACTCTAAGTCAGGAAGTCTCAAATGGGACCTTCCTTTTGGCAGGTATCATTTTGCAAAGTTCATGGATTTGTCATGTGTGTGCGCATTTTTTCTCCAAAGAGGAAATGCTTCAATCTCCGTTTTCTAAAGACAAAGTGATGGCTGGAAGTGGCAGCACGACCCTGTGGGATAACTTTTTGGAGAGCAGCCCTGTGTGGGTAAGTGAGGAACAAGATACAGGCTTCTTAAATGTGATCTACAGAGTTAAAATACAAACAAAAACTACTGGAATCCTTCTCCTACAATAGCCACCCATGCAGATGGACTGCTTTGCCAACATGGATCCCCATTGAAATCCATGGAGTTCCATTTAAACACAGCATACCACCTGCACAGATCACAATGTAGGATCGAGGGCTAGAGAAAAGGCCTTATAGTGGGAGACTTACAGAGGGGTTTAGATTTATTAGGAACTGGGGAAAATTTTGGGAAAGAGAGAGCCTCTACAGGAAGGATGGGCTCTACCTAAACCAAAATGGAACCAGATTGCTGGCACTTAAAATGCTTATATACCAATGCTAGAAGTCTAAATAATAAGATGGGTGAACTAGAGTACCTCATAATAAATGAGGATATTGATATAATAGGCATCACAGAAACTTGGTGGAATGAGGATAATCAATGGGACACAGTAATACCAGGGTACAAAATATATCAGAAGGAAAGAACAGGTCATGCTGGTGGGGGCGTGGCCCTGTATGTGAAAGAAAGCGTAGACTCAAATGAAGTAAAAATCTTAAATTAACCAAACTGTACTATAAAATCTCTATGGATAGTAATTCCATGCTCGAATAATAAGAATATAGTGTGACGGGTTGGGGCCACAGAGACCTGCTTGGTGCTGCCACCTGGTGTGCCAAGGCTACTTCTGCCCCTGCTTCCAGGCCTTTTCCAGCTTGGGACTCCCGAATCCTGTCTGTTTTGTGCCAGATTCCACTGATCTGCTGCAAACACAGACCCAGGTCCGAACCAAGTCCACTTACCACTGTAAGGCCCCTGGAAGCGCTCTTGCCTTTGACACCCAGCTGCTCAACTCCAAGGAGGTTCAAACCCTTAATACATCCGTTTTACCCTGTATAAAGTTTATACAGGGTAAACTCATAAATAGTTCGCCTTCTATTTCAAAGATAGAAAGATATGCACAGCTGTTTGCCTTCCCCCAGGTAACAACTCAACTCCAGGAAACTTAATAAGTAAAAAGTGATTTTAATAAGTACAGAAAATAGGATTTAAGTGATTTCAAGTAGTGACAGACAGAACAAAGTGAATTACTGAATAAAATAAAATAGAACACGCAGTTCTATGTCTAATCACCCTGTGTACAGATAAACCCCTCACTAGGTCCAGTAAACAGGCTATCTTCCTTCTAGTCTGGGTCCAGCAATCACTCACCCCCCTAATGTCTTTGTCCTTTGTTCAGTCTCTTTCAGGTCTCCTTGGGGGGTGGAGAGCTTCTTCCTTTAGCCAGCTGAAGACAAAATGGAGGGGTTTCCTCGGGGTTTAAATAGATTTTCTCCTTTGGGTGGACACCCCTCCCTCTCCCTGTGTAGCATCCAGTTACCAAATGGAGTTGGGGTCACATGGACCAGTCACCTGTCCCTGCACAACTCAGTTCCAGACCAGCCACATTCCTGGCAAAGTTCAGATGTGGATTGGTGACTGCAAGTTCTATTGTCTGTTAAGTGCTTCTTGATTGGGCACTTAACCTGCACATTCCTTTCTCAAGAAATACAACCGATATTCATAACTTCAACTACAACAATGATACATGCATACAAACAGGAGGAATAAATTCAGTAGGTCATAACTTTCACAGAGATATGTTACATGGCACATGTAGCATAAAACATATTCTAGTTACATATATACATTTATAAGCATCTCCCCATAAAGTTTTATGGGGAACACCGTCACATATAGCAGCAGGGATATATTACCGACCACCTGACCGGGATGGTGATAGTGACTGTGAAATGCTCAGGGAGATTAGAGGGGCTATTAAAATAAAAAAACTCAATAATAATGGGGGATTTCAACTATCTCCATATTGACTGGGTACATATCACCTCAGGACGAGATGGAGAGATAAAATTTCTTGACACCTTAAATGACTGCTTCTTGGAGCAGCTAGTCCTGTAACCCATGAGATTAGAGGCAAGTCTTGATTTAGTCCTAATTGGCGCACAGGCTCGGGTTCAAGAGGTGAATACAGCTGGACCACTTGGTAGTAGTGACCATAATATAATTAAATTTAACATCCCTGTGGTGGGGAAAACTCCACAGCGGCCTAACACTGTAGAATTGAATTTCAGAAAGGGGATCTACACAAAAATGAGGAGGTTAATTAAACAGAAATTAAAGGGTAGAGTACCAAAAGTAAAATCCCTGCAAGCTGCATGGAAACTTTTTAAAGACACCATAATATAGAGGCTCAATTTAAATGTATACCCCAAATTAAAAAACACAGTAAGAGAACCAAAAAGCAGGACCCAACTGAGAGTGCCAATTCAGAACAAATTGCTTCAAGCAGGGCAGCTACAGCCCAAGGCTGGGTTTTTCCACCTCTAAGGCAAACCAAACCAGCCAAACAGAGAAGACTTTGGTTTTACCCCACTGGCTAACCACAAGTCACAAGCAATTCCCTTAGACACTCCAGTTTCCCAGTATCATCACCAGTGCCACTCGTTATGGGGACAAATGGTTATGAAAACAAATGTCCCAGTAAAAGAAAAAAGTTTTCCCGATCCCAAAGGACCAGGCCCCAGACCCAGGTCAATATATAAATCAGATCTTACCCACAAATCACGCTGTTGCCAATCCTTTAGAATCTAAAGTCTAAAGGTTTATTCATAAAGGAAAAAGGTATAGGTGAGAGCTAGAATTGCTGCTAAAAAAAGGCGCTGCTTCCGCCGCTTCTGCTCAAGGGTGAGCAGCCGCTCCCCCTGCTCCCCCCCGGCTACGCTACTGCTACCCTACATACGAGTCACTCAGAGGTGTGAAAAATCCACCCTGGGCAGACAGTGCTATGTCAGCGGAAGAGCTTCTCCCGCCGACATAGCTACTGCCTTTCTTGGAGGTGGAGTTATTAAGCCAATGGGAGAGCTCTTGCCTGTCAGTTTAGAGTGTCTTCACCAGACGTGCTACAGCAGCTCAGCTGCGCTGATATAAATGGGTAGTGTAGACCTGCCCTCACTGTGGTCTGTTTTCTCTTGCTTCGCTTGGTGATGCTACATCCATTAGGGTCACAAGGAAGTTGGTAGTGTTTAACTCTGCTGTTGGACATGCATGCACACCCCCACCTTCTATTAATTTCAATGCGAGTTATATATGTATTCAGGGCCAGAATCTGGCTCTTAGCACCCCTTATTTTTTTAAACCATATGGTGCATGTGGTTGTGTAAACATTTTTAGCCTTATTCAAAACCACTGAAAGTAATAAGAAGAATCCCATTGCTCCTCTGGGTGTTAGATATAGCCTTTTAATATTTTAGTCTCAAAGGTACAAAATATAAACATTAAAAACATGAATTCTCTGCTTGGAATGAAAACTCAGTCGGTTAGTCCTCCTCAGTGTAAGCAGGCAAGAGAAACAAATTTCTTCCTTTATGTCAAAGTTCATCCCCCAATTAATTTGGAGAGGGAAAAGGGCAGATTCTGCTTGTAGTTGCAACAACAAAAGTCTTGACAATTCTGTTACTGTAGGTAGAAAACATAGTGTGGCTTCAAATTCAGCTTGTTCAAATCCAATTTATTTTCCTGTTAATAACACTGTCAGGTGTCATAAACGGGGTGTCTGGCTGTAAGGAAAATAAAAACATTGAAACGTTGGCCCCACAGTATGCCAACATTTTTATGGCTGACTTAGGACAACGCTTCCTCAGCTCTCGTCCCCTAGCGCTCCTACTCTGCTTATGCTACATTGAGGACATCTTCATCATATGCCCCCCCCTCACTGCCCCCGGCCCCGCCCCCACTCCACCCCTTCCATGAGGCCCCACCCCTGCCCCGCCTCTTCCCACCCCTTCCCTGCCCCCATTTCAACGCCTTCCCCGAAGTCCCCACCCCAACTCTGCCCCCTCCCTACCACCAGAGGGTGCAGGAGGAGTGTGGGATGTGGCGGGGGCTCGGGGCAGGAAGTTGAGGTGCAGGAGGTGTGCAGGGTGCGGCAGGGGGCTCAGAGGAGGAAGTGCAGGAGGTTTGCAGGGTGCGGAAGAGGGCTCAGGGCAGGGAGTTGGGGTGCAGGAGGGAGTGCGGGGTGTGGCAGAGGGTTGGGGTGCAGGCAGGGGGTTGTGGTGCAGGAGGGGTGTGGGATGCAGCAGGGGGCTCGGTGCAGGAGGGGTGTGGGGTGCAGGCAGGGGGCTCGGTGCAGGGAGTTGGGGTGCAGGAGGGAGTGGGGTGTGTTGCAGGGGGTTGGGGTGCAGGCAGGGGTTCGGGCTCTGCCCCAGCGCCGCTTACCTGGAGCAGCTCCGGGGTAGCAGCAGCGCGCACTGGGGCCAGCCAGGGCAGGCTCCCTGCTTGCCCTGGCCCCGCACTGCTCCACTCCGGGAAGCAGCTGGAACCACACCGTCCCTGAGGTCCCTGGGGGTGGGGGGACACAGGGCTCCGTGTGCTGCTTGCCGCTCCTCCAGGTACCTCCCCTGAAGCGCCCATTGGCCGCGGTCCCCCGTTCCCGGCCAATGGGAGCTGCAGGGGACGGTGCCCGGAAATGAAGGCAACGCACAGAGCCCCCTGTTCCCCCCGGCCCCCCTCAGCCACAGGGATGTGATGCACGCTGCTGGGGCTTGCGGGGCCATGGGGGGGTAGGTTGTAGTTTGCCCACCCCTGGCATGGAGGTAGGCCTGGGGGTTGGCGGCACAGGCGCCAACGTCCGGCAGCGCCGGTGGGGGCTGATGCCCGGCGTCGGGGGCGGTACACTGCCCCCGCCACCGGGCCCGCCCCCGATGCCGGGCAACATGGCAGGGCCCCGCCCCCGACGCCGGGTGACGTTGCGGGGCCCCAACGCCGACGCAACGTCGCCCGGTGTCGGGGGCGGGGCCCCGGAACGTCTCCCGGTGGTGAGGTGACCTGGGCGCAGGACCGGGTTTGGCAGGGAGCTGCCGGTGGGTGCTGAGCACCCACCAATTTTTCTCCATTGGTGCTCCAGCCCCAGAGCACCCACGGAGTCGGCACCTATGGACCGTGGGGGCGCAGCCACTTGGCGGGCCCCGTGTTTGAGACCCCTGGTCTACAGCCAAGCCCTAAAATACAACCGCATTTTCTCTAATCCCTCAGACAGAGACAAACACCTACAACAGGAGTCGGCAACCTACAGCACACATGCCAAAGGTGGCACATGAGCCGATTTTTGATGGCACGTGGCGGAGGGCTGAGCCGCTCAGCCTGCCGCAGCTCTGGGATTTCAGCTGCTGGCCCCTTGCCAGCCGGGGTCCCACCACTGGCCCCAGTCAGCACCAGCTGCTGGCCTGGGTGAAGGGAACCCCAGGCTGGCAGCGGGCTGAGACCCCCGGCTGGCAGGAGCCGACGACCAGAACCCCAGAGCAGCCCACCGGTGCTCTGGGATTCCTGCCTCAGGCTCCTGCCAGCCAGGGTCCCGCCACTGGCCCCACTCAGAGCCCGCTGCTGGCCTGGGTGAAGGAACCCAGGCTGGCAGCGGGCTGAGACCCCGGCTGGCAGGAGCGGGTGACCGGAACCCCAGAGTGGGGGAGGACTGAGCCGCTTAGCCCTCTGCAGCTCTGGGATTCCAGCTGCTGGCCCCTTGCCAGCCGGGGTCCTGCCGCCGGCCCCACTCAGCGCCCGCTGCTGGCCTGGGTGAAGGGAACCCCAGGCTGGCAGTGGGCTGAGATCTGCATTTTAATTTAATTTTAAATAAAGCTTCTGAAACATTTTGAAAACCTTTTTTACTTTACATATAACAGGAGTTTGGTTATATAATATACAGACTTATAGAGAGACCTTCTAAAAAATGTTAAAATGTATTACTGGCACGATAAAGCCTTAAATTAGAGTGAATAAATGAAGACTCAGCACACCACTTCTGAAAGGTTGCCGACCCCTGACCTACAAGATCTCTATCAAGCATTCTTAAAACTACAATACCCACCTGGGGAAGTGAGGAAACAGACTGACAGAGCGAGATGGGTACCCAGAGGTCACCTACTACATGACAGGCCCAACAAGGAAAATAACAGAACACCACTGGCCATCACGTACAGCCCCCAGCTAAAACCACTTCAGCGCATCATCAACGATCTACAACCTATCCTGGAAAACGATCCCCCACTCTCACAGGCCTTGGGAGGCAGGTCAATCCTCGCTTACAGACAGCCCCTCAACCTGAAGCAAATACTCACCAGCAGCTACACACCACAACACAGAAACACTAACCCAGGAACCAATCCCTGTAACAAACCCTGTTACCTTCTCTGTCCCTATATCTACTCTAGCAACACCATCATAGGACCCAACCACACCAGCCACACCATCAGGGGATCATTCACCTGCACATCTACTAATGTGATATATGCCATCATGTGCCAGCAATGCCCCTCTGCCATGTACATTGGCCAAACCATCTACGTAAAAGAATAAATATGGACACAAATCAGACATCAGGAATGCGACAAAGGGTCCTGTGGCACCTTATAGACTAACAGAGGTATTGAAGCATAAGCTTTCATGGGTGAATACCCACTTCTTCGGATGCAAGCAGTGGAAATGTCCAGGGGCAGATATAAATGTGCAGGGAAGATTCAGGAACCAATTCATGAAACAAACCTCGATGCCAACTTTGCCCACATATCTACACCAGGAACCATCACAGGACCTAACCAGATCAGCCACACCATCACCGGTTCATTCACCTGCACATCCACCAATGTAATATACGCCATAATGTGTCAGCAATGCCCCTCTGCTATGTACATCGGTCAAACTGGACAGTCCTTACGCAAAAGGATAAATGGACACAAATCAGATATAAGGAATGGCAATATACAAAAGCCTGTAGGAGAACACTTCAATCTCCCTGGCCACACACTAGCAGATTTACAGGTAGCCATCCTGCAGCAAAAAAACTTCAGGACCAGACTCCAAAGAGAAACTGTAGAGCTTCAGTTCATTTGCAAATTTGACACCATCAGCTCAGGACTAAACAAAGACTATGAATGGCTAGCCAACTACAAAAGCAGTTTCTCCTCCCTTGGTGTTCACACCTCAACTGCTAGAAGAGGGCCTCACCCTCCCTGATTAAGCTAACCTCGTCATCTCTAGCCTGAATCTTCCCTGCACATTTATATCTGCCCCTGGACATTTCCACTGCTTGCATCCGAAGAAGTGGGTATTCACCCACGAAAGCTTATGCTTCAATACCTCTGTTAGTCTATAAGGTGCCACAGGACCCTTTGTCGCTTCTACAGATCCAGACTAACACAGCTACCCCTCTGATACTTGACATCAGGAATGGTAACATACAAGAGCCAGCAGGAGAACACTTCAATCTCCCTGGACACTCAATAACAGATTTAAAAGTAGCCAGTCTTCAACAAAAAAATTTCAAAAACAGACTTCAAAGAGAAACTGCAGAGCTACAATTCATTTGCAAATTTAACACCATCAATTTGGGCTTAAATAGGGACTGGGAGTGGCTGGCTCACTACAAAAGCAATTTTCCCTCTCTTGGTATTGACACCTTCTCATCAATTATTGGGAGTGGACCACATCCACCCTCATTGAATTGGCCTTCAACATTGGTTCTCCACTTGTAAGGTAACTCCCTTCTCTTCATGTGCCAATATATATTTATGCCTGTATCTGTAATTTTCACACCATGCATCTGAAGAAGTGGGTTTTTTACCCACGAAAGTTTATGCCCAAATAAATCTGTTAGTCTTTAAGGTGCTACCGGATTCCTCGTTGTTTTTGTGGCTATAGACTAAACGGCTAGGATACTTAAAAACGTTGAATCATGAGAACTACCGATACAGAAAAATGTAGCTCTTATTATCTGTGATGTTACTTGACAAATTCCACATATACCTAATATGTGTTCACACAAACCAACTGCAGAATGACCAACTTTTATTCAAAGCCCGATCTGTAGGACACAAGTCTCAGACATTCTCTGTCTTTGCGGTAGGATATGAGACACTTGTACCTTTCAAGAGTCTAGCTAATTGCTTATTGGACTATTTAGGGTTCCAACAGAGGGACTGCTTTCTCCGGTGTCAAACGTTAAATTGCACGAGGTAAAGCAACTCAACTTCTATATTATCTTGTAAGAAAGACTTCCTGTGGCAGGGAGTGATCGGTCCGCATAGGATAAAAGCTAAGGCCTCGAGCTTGCAAACTTTTACACGTGTATTTAACATAAATATCCCATCCTCTCCCCAGCCAGCCTCCCTCGCAGGGCTATGCCCTCTCCCCTTCTGCCTCCCAGCTGGGACGGAAGCTGGTAGGAGTCAGTGCGCTGGGAATCGATGACTCGGCGCTCGTCCCCGCCTCTGCCGGGAGCGCCGAGTGCTCGATAGAGCAGCTGACTCGCTGCTGGGCCCCTGCACGCAGCCCCGGCCATTTCCCAGCCGGACTAGACCGGAGCGGAGCGGTGAGCGGGGCCGGGGGAGAGCGCGTCCCCCGAGGGGGGGCCCTTGGGGAGGGGTTTGGGGGCAGGGTGTGGGGGCCCTTGGGGAGGGGTTCTGGGGAGCTATAGGGGGCAGGGTTTGGGGGTTCTGTGGGGGGGGCTAATGAGGGGCAGGGTTTGGGAGCCCTGGGGAGGGCTTCTGGGGGCAGGGTTTGGGAGCGCTTGGGGGGGGGGGTTCTGTGGGGGAGGGGCTTTGGGGGACCCCAGATAGGTGTAGCTGCAGAGCTGTTCTCCCTCTCTGCTGTTGTCTGGTGGCCCTGCATACGCTCACACTGCACCGGAGCTGGTATTAGGGTCTGCTGTGTGAAGCGGCTCCTTCCTTTGGTCCCAGGCTCTGTATTTTACATGGGGGGGGGGGGGGCGTGTTTTTGCAAGAGAAGCATGGGGGAAAGCTATTTCCTTGCACTGGGGGATTCCTCCAGCCTGTGTCCATTGCATTTGCTTCTTCTCTGATAGTGGCCACATGACTCCCCGGATAACCCCTGTCCTGGCCCAGCCCGTGGTATTCTTGCTCCCCTGATAGCCAGCCTGTGCCTGTTGTGGTCCCTGCCAGCTGGGTGACACTTCTGGCTCGTGAACATTGTACTTACTGGTCCCGGACAGCTGGCTGGGTGACTCGACCTAGAATCCCTAGCTTGTGCCTGTTGTTCTCCTGGGTCTGGAATGTTATTCTTTACCTGTATTAGCAATCCCATCCTTCTGGTTGTGAATCACTAAATGGGGAGATGTCTTGCTCTGTTTTCGTATGACAGGCTGTGTTAAGGAGAGCAGACAATGCTCACTTTGCTGGGCTGTTTGCTAAATTTCCTGCATTTGTTGTATTGACACAGCCTATTGCTATCTAGGCAGTTTTCTACATGCCCTCTCCAGGGTGGAGGGTCCCTCGGATTTTAACTCTTAGTCTCTGCTAACTCCCTTGGTAGGGGAATGTGTTAGTGTTCAAACCAGCAAAGCCACGCTCCATCCACTTGGAATGGAAAGCAGCTTAGGATGGAGCTGGGTGGCTCAGGGAACTACTGATAGTTGGATCTAGAACCTTTGACCTCTTGGTTATTAGGCCAAAGCCAATCTAGGTCAGTCATGCAAACTGTTATCTTTCAGTGATCAGTATGAAATGGGGTGTTTGGTCTCTTTGTAGTTCTAAGCTGACTGAAATTTACACAGCACAGCTCTCCACCACAGTCAGCATCTGTGTTACACTCTGGAGAGATGCTGAGGGCGGGCAGTCTGTCAGGTCAGGGTTGAAGCACATTGGTGGATATGTTAGTGAACTTTGCACACTGCTGCTGCCTACACATGAAGGACCTGTCCTGTAGATAAAAGGGATTTAGCACTTCAGGGCTGCCAGCTGGGCACCTTATTGGCACTAACATTAGAATGGGGGACAAGGTGGAAAAGAAGAGAGAGCAGACCGTACTTGGTCAAAAACCTTTGTGTCGCTTAGGGTTTTATTGCTCTTTTCCTTCTTGTTTTAGTTACTCTTGTTTTTTTAATAAAATTGGTTTCTGTTGGTTTTTGTACCAAAGGACTTTCTGAAGCCATCCAGCCATGTGCCAGGTGCTGTACAAAGATGTAGAAAAACACAGTCCCTGCTCCGTAGAGTTCAAAAGCTAAGGCCCTGATCATACAGACACTCACATGTGGCACTCCGTCACATGCTCAAAGATCAGCATAAAGAAAACAAGAAAAATACCTGTGGCACCTTAGAGACTAACAAATTTATTTCAGCATAAGCTTTCGTGGGTTAAGAACCCACTTCATCAGATGCATGGAATGGAACATACAGTGAACAGATATTTATACATTCAAAGAAACATGAGAAGGTGGAAGTGTCTGTACCAATGTTAAGAGGCTAATTAATTGAAAGGAACTGTTATCAGTAGAAACTTTTGAAGTGTTAATCAACAGGGGCCATTACAGACAGCTGACACAAAGGTGTTAAGGGGGGAAATAAATTCAATTAACGTAATGACCGAGCCATCCACGGTCAATATTCAAGCCTAAGGTAATGGTATCTAGTTTGCATATTAATTCCAATTCCGCAGTTTCTGTTTTTGAAGTTATTTTGTTGCAAAATTGCTACTTTTATATCTGTCATTGAGTGATTAGGGAGGTTGAAGTGTTCACCTACTGGCTTTTGAATGTGATGATTCCTGATGTCAGATTTGTGTCATTTATTCTTTTGCGTAGAGACTGTCCAGTTTGGCCAATGTACATGGCAGAGGGGCATTGCTGGCACATGATGGCATATATCACATTGGTAGATGTACAGGTGAACAAGCCCCTGATGTGATTAGGTCCTATGATGGTGTCACTTGAATAGATATGTGGACAGAGTTTGCATCGGGGTTTGTTGCAAGGATAGGTTCCTGGGATAGTGTTTTTTGTTGTATGGTGTGTGGTTGCTGGTGAGTATTTGCTTCAGGTTGGGGGGCTGTCTGTAAGCGAGGACTGGTCTGTTTCCCAAGATCTGTGAGAGTGAGGGATCATCTTTCAGGATAGGTTGTAGATCTTTGATGATGCGCTTTAGATGCGGTTTTAGTTGGGGGGCTGAAGGTGACGGCTAGTGGCGTTCTGTTGTTTACTTTGTTGGGCCTATCTTGTAATAGGTGACTTCTGGGTACTCTTCTGGCTCTGTCAATCTGTTTTTTCACTTCAGCAGGTGGGTATTGTAGTTTTAAGAATGCTTGATAGAGATCTTGTAGGTGTGTGTCTCTGTCAGAGGGATTGGAGCAAATGCGATTGTATCTTAGAGCTTGCCTGTAGATAATGGATCGTGTGGTGTGTTCAGGATGGAAGCTGGAGGCATGTAGGTAAGTATAGCGGTCAGTAGGTTTCCGGTATAGGGTGGTGGTTATGTGACCATCACTTATTAGCACAGTAGTATAAGCATGTACCTTTAAGTGTTTACAGGATCAAGGCCTAAGAAATTAGACTAAACTAAATGATCTGTTCTGTTAAGAAGGGTCTTTGGGTCCATAAAAGCATAATATTGCTGTAGTTAATTGATTTTTTTTTTCTTCATTCTCTTGCCTATGGCATTTGTACGTGGATTCTGTTTAACTTGTTGGTGTTTTCCTGGGCACTGGAGAAGGGGAGAGAGTGACTAATTCTTTGCATGATCTGATAGAAAATTGTATGCAGCACAATTAGATCTCAGAGATGTTTGTTTCCTTCTCCCTTCTAGGCAGTGTATTTCTCCGCCACCTCCTTGTACAGGAAGATCAAGACCATTTCTGTAAGTAGAAAACATGCCTCCAAAATTCAAGCGCCACCTAAATGACGATGATGTCACCGGGTCGGTGAAAAGCGAAAGGGTGAGTGCCTGACAGCCAGGAGCCTTGTTTGCATTTATTGATGTTTTGTACCCAGCCCCCCTTGTTTTACCTTAATTAGAGGGATGTGTATTTGCTAACTCTGCACTCCCTGGAGGCCTGAGAGCCATCTTGGAGTGAGCTTAACCACACAGCTTCATCCGTGATGACTTAAATGCCATTGAAACAGTGGATGGCATGTTTAAAGTGGACCGCAAATGGATGAAATCCACCAATGCTGAGTAGCCCCACCAACAGCCTAAGTGGGGCAGTCACTGTGTGTTAGCTGAAAAGGCACCTTTTCACAAAGTGTGGTGGGAGGACTCATTGAATTCTTCTGTTTAGCTCCACTCAATCCTGATTCCGTAGAATGCATCGCTCAGTGACTTCACAGCTATTGAACAACTCCATTGGAACATGGAGCCAGCTTGGGAGAGAGTGCTGTGTGTGCGTGCTAAGTAATTTCCTTTTTGTAAATGATATTTGTGTGTAAGTGTTTGTATTGAGGAGACACAACAAAGATTTAAATGCCAGAAATTAACTGCACCATCTACAGAAAAGGGATTTATTTGATTTTCTTCCCCACCCTCAAAGGCTGCTTCATGTTCCATTAGGGTTCTCTTGTATAACACAGTGATATATTATAGGTCGCCACAGCTTCATGGGCCTGGCTGGTGGGATATAAAAGGAATTAATGAAGTGACATTATTTTTAGTTACGCTGAATACCTCCTCTTAGCCTGGCAGGTGGAGAACATTCAGTACACTTGGTGAAGTAACTTGATTGATTTTTATTTTCAGGTCACCTGGTGTAGACTGCTTAGTTTGGAGGAAATATTAGATATAAATAATACGTAACAAAGATTGTAGGGTGGTTCTTACTTTTAAACAGATTAGCTGCATCTATTACTTACATAGTGCTATAGGTGTGAGTGGCTCTTTACAGATGGGGAGTGGGGAAAAGAGCTTAATATCAGTATGTCCCAGTCGTCAATTATTTGATTGTGCAGAGTGCTGCTGCAATAAAACAGTTATGGTATTTGCACCCCTCGCCATGAAGTGTAGCAGTAGACTAGTTCAAGGCAGGGTATTCAGCAGTGCTTTTTATTATATTTCTTTGTTTGCAGCGGAATCGTTATACAGTAACTCCTCACTTGACGTTGTAGTTATGTTCCTGAAAAATGCGACTTTAAGCGAAATGATGTTAAACAAATCCAATTTCCCCATAAGAATTAATGTAAATAAGGGGGTTGGGTTCCAGGGAAATTTTATACACACACTATACATTTTAAACAAACAATTGAATATTGGTACACAGCGATGATGATAGTGAAGCTTGGTTGAGGTGGAGGAGTCAGAGGGTGGGAATTTCCCAGGGAATGCCTATGAACTAGCACTCCACTGAGCCCTCAAGGGTTAACTCTCACACTCTACAAGCCATCAGGAAAGATGTGTTTCAGAGAGAGAGATGCGCATTTCCAATTAGGTATCAAGAGTGGGGTCAGAAGTACACTGCCTTGTTAATTAGATCAGCAAGCCTCCAGCTGCAGCTTCTGCCTAAGGCAGCAGCTCCCTCCCTCGTGTGTCCCCCCTCCTCTATGGAAGATGGGGTAAGCAAGGTGCAGGGGGACATTAGCCCCCCTCTTCTTTCCCCCCTCCCCCCAGAAAGCAGGCAGGAGTCTTGGGGAGCAGCACATGGCAGTGGGGGAAGTGACAGCTCAATTGCCATTGATAGCCTGCAAATGACATTAGATGGGAGCATTTCACAACTGTAAACGAGCGTGTTCCCTAATTGATCAGCAAGGTAAGAAGGAAACAAGGTTAACCGGGATGACTTTAAGTGAGGAGTTACTGTACTATAGGATTCTCTTGCATATTTTCTTGTCATTTATTTGTAATTTGCATGCAGATTTCTTTTATTCTGGGCACCTGCATTGTAAATGAGCTCTATGGTAACTGAGATAACTAGGCTGGGAATTAATGACATATGCCATGGGAAGGGTAAATTACAGCTTTCTTATCTGTAGCATCCTAATCACATAAGTCCTTAAGATAAGAGACTCTGGTATAGCTTTGTTTTTAAATGAGTCTTGTAATTTGTTGCATTCTGTGTTCAGTTAACCTAGTCTGTAAAAAGTGACACATTAGGGTTTTTTGCAGACTCAGTAATAAAAATAATGTACAGGTGTGTCTATTCTTTACTGGACCTAAACAGAATAGAAACAAAATAAGGTGCTTTTCAAGTTCTTCTTTGTGTTGTTGTTGTTGTTTGTGTTTTGGTTTTTTTTGGTTACTTTTTTTTTTTTTTTAAAGACTTGCTAGCTAGTATGTCTGCTCCTGTGAAAACTGATATTTGTAGGGGTGTTAAACTTCCTCAGCCTTTGGCAAGCCAGGGAACAAATTAAGCTCTGAATGGAGAGGTGGGTAGGGAGGCAGTGGGGGCCAGGGGCAATGGAGGGCTGGGGAAGGTAGCGGGGGCTATGGGTGATGGTGGGGAGGATGGTGAGCTGGGGGCCAGAAGCCTGAAGCCCCATGGCTGGGGGCCCATGGGAAAGGGGGGAACTCACACTAGCTATCTGCTTCTCTGGTGTTTGTGGCTCCAGAGGGGGGCAGGGCCCAACCCCTACTGGTGGCCCCAGGGAGGGGGTGAATGCTTTTACGCACTCTTCACCCCCCACCCTCCCCCCATCACTGCCCAGGAGGCTGTGGCCACAAGAAAAACCCCTGGTGGCCTGCTTTAAGCAAACCTTTTATTGGCTGTGTTGCAATTATTCATCCCCAAATATGATGTCTAAAATGTTCCTGTAAAGTTATACTTTGTGTATTATATATTGCAGTGGAATTTACTTTCTGTATCAAAGGCCGCTCTATGCTGGGCTTGGAAATATATGTGCTTAACTGGTTTAAATCGTTATTACATATTAAGTGGATTTGAACATGATTTGTCTAGCCAGAGTGCAGTGGGTCAAACAATGTTTAAACCGAGCCTGGAAGCCAGGCTGTAGCCTCAAATAATGCTTATCTTAGCTCATAATAGCTCCTAGTGAGATGATTTGACAACTTGGCTGCATGGGGAAGTGCTTTTGCATCACAAAAGTCCATACCTAGGCCAGAACACGATTTCTAGACTCCGTTTAAACTGGTTTAGCAAATGCAGTTTAAGCTGTAGTGTAGATGGGCCTCAATGCTCATAATATGGGCATTTAAAACCAAACACCAGGGGAACAGCATCTCTAAGCATTGTGAGGATGGGGTGAGATCTGTGGGTCCAGTGCGGGAGAACCCCAAAGGATTTTTTCCTTCTCAGCTACTTTTTTAACCCTAAAAAAGGTGTTAGACCTGAAGATTTGGAGCATCTGTTACAGAGATAAAGCATGCCAACAGTCCCTAAAAGGAGATATTTATATTTATTTAAAAGAAGAACCAAGCCAATGTCTTATTTAAAGCAACCTTACAAGATTGTCATGGAAATTCTCAGCGCAGGTGCTCAATCTACTTGGCTCTCCTTACTATGATGATGATAAACTTTCGGTACAGTAGGATTTTTCAAAACTGACTTAGGTCAGTCCGAGGATCATCCACTGATTTGTAATGGAGGCCAAAATGCATTACTAAAGGCTGTAGTGGTAACTGCAACATGTAACATGCGAGTGTGAAAATAACCCCAGTACCAGAAATGTACTCCCCTCACCAAGACCCTGTTGCTGAACAAGAGGAAAATCCAGATGTCAAATTCAGCTCCATTCTGTGCATTTTTGTTGCAGTCACAGTATGGGATACTATAGGAACTAGTCACTCAGTGCAAAGTATTCTAGTCCTAAAACCCACTAATAACTGTAATCCCAATGTAAAAATTGAAAAGGTTCATCCTCTCTGTTAACAACCAAACCCTCTCTGCTGGTAGGGTGGGGGAGAGGATCCATTAACTTTAATCCTCATTCCCATTCTTTATATCATCAGGTGACAGTTTATTTAAAAAACACAGCATCTTCTGAGATGGAAATGCATATGGTCTTCCATATGGGTAGGACAAAATAAAGTAATTACATGAGGTATGAGGTTTTGAAAGACTTTAGTAGTTAGTGTGGTTTGAATTTAATGTTTTACAGATGGCCCTTTGGGAACTGATTGGGATTTAATCTGTATATGACAGTGCTTTTAAGGACTGGAGTACCTAGGAGTTTTATTTAGTCATATTTTAAAGTGAATTTGGATCGTACGTTACATAGAGAAACAGGAATTGATAGAAATCCATTGTAACTGACTTCATTTTCACCATTAAAACTGGCCACAAGAGAGCTGACCCAGTGGCTTAGTAGCAGTTCTCTGTAGTGCCATGCATTGGCAAATGTCTCTTGTTAGAGACTTCCAGTTCAACCTCTGGGAGGTGGGGTTGCGGCTGAAAAGAATACCCCCTCTGGTCATTTAACAAGGAGCATTGGTGTGTTCCAAACTCCTGTACAACCGGTGGTGAGAAGGATGGTGGATATGAGAGAGAGAGAGAAAAACTCTGGTTTTTAATTGATTGAAGCTCAAATTTTGTTCTGTTTGCAGAGAAACCTTTTAGAAGAAGATTCCGATGAGGAGGAGGACTTTTTCTTGTGAGTAGCTATAAGGGTATTGCGTGGGTGTTATATTAAGTGGGGGGATGTGATCTATCATGGGCCAAATCACTGTTCAAACCAGAACTGGGGAAATTGAAAATATAATGCAGCTCCTTCTTACTAACAGGTAGAACTGATTGGAATGAAACTGCCATCTGTTTCTGATTCCTGTGGAATGACTGATTCAGCAGCTGTGAGATCAGGGGGAGCACTAGCAATGAGTATAAATTAAGATTTAGCAAATAAAATTGGGGCAGCCCACCAGTTAAGGGTGGAAAAGATCCTCTGGTTGGGATCTGGTTTGCTGATGGAGGATCATTTCCTGTTGCCTGTGCTTTGACCTATTTTGAAATGTCACCTCTTTGTGAACCCTGTGAACAGGGCCGGCGCGCCCATTAGGCGACCCTAGGCGGTTGCCTAGGGTGCCAAGATTTGGGGGGCAGCGGGCAGTTCCCGCCACCCCCCCCTCCCCCCGGCCGCTCAGCGCCCGAGCGGGGAGCTGTGGGGAAGCCGCCGGGAGCTGCCCTCCCGCTCAGCGCCCAAGCGCGGAGTCGCAGGGAAGCCGCCCCGCTCAGCGCCTGAGCGGGGAGCCGTGGGGCAGCCGCCGGGAGCCGCGGGGCAGCTGCCGGGAGCCACCCCTGAGCGGGGTCACGGGGGGGGCTGAGCGCCCACGGGCGGGGCGGGGAGACTGAGCTCCCGCGGGTGGGGGACCTGCCGGTGGCGGGGTGGGGCTGAGCTCCTGCGGGTGGTGGGGGGCAGCATTGTGTGTGGGAGGGGGGTTGAGCTCCCGTGGGCGGGGGAGCTGGCTGAGGGGGGGGCGGCAGGGGAGGTGGCTTGGGGTGGGGGGGGTGGCGCAGGGCTGGTGCAAGGAAGTTTTGCCAAGGGCGCAAAACTTCCTTGCACCGGCCCTGCCTGTGAAAGACCTAATCATTTGGGTCAGATAGGCTTTCCTGTGTGTATTGGATTCATTATCACTGTGTCTGTTCTGTGCTGGCAGGAGAGGACCGGCAGGGCCAAGGTTTGGACCCAGGAATGAGAAGATCAGGCAGTAAGTTCCTTAGAGTTTGTATCCATAGTCCAGATACCATTTTATTTATGTATTTTTAAATTGTGCTGCTTTGTTACCAGTAGGGTGACCAGATGTCCTGATGATATTGGGACTGTCCTGAAATTAGGGGCTTTGTCTTATAACTATTTCTTCCCCATTCTTCCCTACTACCCCCCCCCCCCCCAAATGTGTCTGGATTCTTTGCATTTGCTTTCTGGTCACCCCTAGTTACCAGCATGTTTCTGCTTAGTCTTACAATGGGAATGCAACTCCTACTTAATCTTTTCTCACAAGTATTTCCTAGCCCATCTGCCTTCAAGCAGAAGAAGTTCAATTCCCAAGTTATCAAAGAGTTAATTGCCTTCTAGCATGGGTGCGCAAATTGGTTTGTAGCACTATAGCCTGATGTGTTAAAGAAAACTCTTGTTCCATTTGATGTGTAACCATTTAACATTCATAACGAAACTTCCTTACAGAATAATAAAGATCGTGTTTTAAATTTGAGCCACTATTGTGCCTCCACTGCTGTTGCCTTTCCCATCCATTCTTGTCACATCTTTTGCCCTATTATCCCTTTCCTGTCCGCTCCCTTGGCGTTCTAAGTAGAGCCTTGTGCTCAGGAGTACAGTGCTACCTAGATTTCTCATGCACCTGGCAGTCCTTTGGACTTCAGTTTATCATACAGGGAACAGATCCATGTGACCTTTTGGAGACTGGGAAAGATTTAATAGGATCAAAACAGCTGAGCAAACAGGAAACAATTAAAATTTGGATTCTAACCTTCCATTATACAGAACAAAAGGGAAGATACTAACAAAGCTAGATCCCTTCGATTAGAGTAATTTCCTGGCAATGGTTTCAGTGGTTCTGTTTACTGCAAGTCCCAGTTTATTCGACTCTATAATGGTAGCATTTGTTGCACAGTGACTGAGGAGGAAAGGTTGGCTGCAGCTGGAGAATGTGTGTCATAAATGGACCATCAGTTTGTTGAAATATATTTTTGTTTCCTGTACATTTCACTCTTGAGAGCTAGAACAAAAATTTCAGAGGGGAAATCTAGATGGCAATCATCTTTGTGTAAACCAGATTAGATCATCTAATTTGTGGCTTCAGAATCTATATTCTTTGGTTTTATGTGAGGAAAAGCCAGTGCCTCTCTGAGATTAGTCTATATTGAGCCCATGTGGTTAAAAGCAGTTCTGGCCAGACCCGAGTCATACACCTGCACAGCATAGAAATTTTGACGGGACATGGTTCAGATTAGGAGCTACAGATAGATACTGTGAAGTTGGCTCCATTGTGCATTTGAAATGACTCTCCTTATGACCTATTCTACTTGCAGGATTTGGGAAAAGTAACATGATGTTCCATAGTGCTAATTACTTTGGGCTAGTCAATTAGAACTGAATAAGGAGGTAGATTCACCTAATTGTCAGTCTTCAGTTACCATCATCTGGGCAGACAAGTGTGTATGGCCAGGGTAGAAGCAGATTATAGTCACTGCAACAAGTCAATGCCACTAAATATAACTGAGATCTTACCTTCCCTGCCAGTGCTGTCTCTGATTATTAAGTTAAAAGAACATCATCTGTTGTGCTCTTTCATGAAAGTCCTAGTGTCTGGAAAGTGGCAAGTGTTAGTAAAGGAAGTGCTTCTGTGACAAAGGGAAGTAGCACCAGATCATCAGTAGTCTCTAGAGGCAAGGGAACAAGGAATTGTCCTCTTCCTGGTATCTTCAACAGCTGGTCAGGAATGGGTGTTGAGCCAGACAGCAGCCAGGGGGTATCAAGTCTGTTCTCCCTGGCAGGAGTCTCCTTTGAGGCATTCTGTGGGAGATGGAGGATGAAGGCAGAGGTTGTGATGGGAAGAAAAATGAAACTGGGAAGAGTCTGTATTGTTTACACAAACAATACATTTGTAACTCCATGGTATGGCTAATGTCCGATACGCATCAGCTTTGAGATGTGGCCAGTGCCAGAGATGTGATTCCAGTGGGGTGATCTAGTTTGGCAAATATGTCTCTTCTGAACCTCTCTCTGTCTCTGTCTCTCGTGCTTCCCACAGACTAGCTAGTTGTTGTGTCTGTCTATATTCTTACACAGCAAGCAGCCTAGTATATCTGTAGTCCACCCTTCATTCCCCAGTGGAATGCCATTTCTGTTTGTACTGTTTTATTTAGTAAATGTCAGTGCTGTCTGGAACATAAAGGGAGAGTTAAGGGTGACTTGATTATACTCTATGGGCTGGTCTACGCTAGCCCCGAAATTCGAACTAAGATACGCGACTTCAGCTACGTGAATAACGTAGCTGAAGTCGAACTATCTTAGTTCGAATGAAAAAGCACTTACCCGGGGTCCACACGTGGCGCGCAGGCTCCCCCGTCGACTCCGCCTACTCCGTTCGTCGAGCTGGATTACCAGCGTCGATGGCGGAGCACTTCCTGGTTCGATAAATCGAACCCAGAACATCGATCCCGCGCCTCCGACCGGACGCGTAAGTATAGACCTACCCTATAAGTACCTACATGGAGAACAGATATTGTATATCGCGATACAAGTTCAGACTGGAAATAAGGTGTAAATTTTTAACTGAGAGTAATTAACCACTGGGACAATTTACCAAGGGTTGTGGTGGATTCTCCGTCACTGGCAATTTTAAAATTAAATTTGGAAGTTTTTCTGAAAGATCTGCCCTGGGAATTATTTTGGGGCAGTTCTCTGGCCTGTGTTATACAGGAGGTCAGATTAGATGATCACAATGGTCCCTGCTGGCCTTGGAATCTATGATCTTGGAACAGTCACTTCTCCACCAGAACGATTTAGATCAGGGGTCTCAAGCCCGCGGGCCGCATTTATTTCCTGCAGCCCACCATAGGCGCCAACTCCACTGGCAGCCAAGCTTCAAACATTACTGAGTGTTTATATTTTATTAAAACCCCTCTTTGCATTGCAGTTTTGAAAAAGTTAATACATTGACTTTTAATAGAATACTATATTACTCTTCATTTTTTTCATTTTTGATTATACTTTTGTATCATTGTATGAAAAGGTTTCAGTGATGTGGCCCTCGGGCCAATTTACTAGTTCTCATGTGGCCCTCGAGGTGATTTGAGTTTGAGATCCCTGGTTAAATGCATGCTGTACCTGCTGGCCAAAGGAAGGCGCAAGCTCACAGTGGTGCAGATTTCCCCTTGGTTGTGTGTTTGTGGGGGTGGGAGGGAGGTGTTCAATTGTTGCTGTAAGGCTGCAAGGGCGAGATGTTTTTAAGAAGGGACTTGAATGAATAGAGCGTGGTTGTTGGGCACACGGGCGAGCCTGTTTGAGGTAAAAGGGACAGAGTGAAAGAAGATGATAGAATGATGCAAAGGGAGTAGGTGAGGAGTAATGGGGGAGTTGGAGCAGAGATGGAAGAAAGTTGTGGAGGGCCTTGAATGCAAGAGGAAGGGGGAATTGGTGAGGGTTCCCAAAGAGGGGAAGAGGATGGTGTGAGTTGTCAGAATGGAGACTCTAGCAGCAGCCTGTTAGGTAGAGCAGGGAGGCAGGGAGGGTCCTATTAGTTGAGGTGAGGGATGTCAAAGGCATAAATATGTTGTCAGGTGTTAGGGGAAAGGAGAGATTTAGGGCATCTGCTCACCCATATGCAGCATGGGTGCGTTCAAGGTCATGCTTTACAGTAAGAAGTGGCTGCTGGAGTCGCTTCTTCCCAGCCCAGTTTCCGGCTTGCTGAGAGGGAGTTGTACCCTTTACACTGGGAAACAGCCCAGTTGGGCCTCTTAGACTCTTGGATATCTGCCTGCATTTGTGGGGTGGACTGAAGGAATTTCCTCCCGTAGGTCTGTGGTTTGCTTCTCCTTATGTAACTGTTCGCTCCTTTGTATTCAGCACATTCCTAGTAGTTCTGGAAAACACTTTCATGGAAATCATTGGCTTCTCACTGCTGTTCAGAGAGTTGGTGAATCTGACTGATGCTAGTAGGCGGGTGTCCACTTTGCATTTGCCTCTAACTGGTGCTTTTGGCAGAAAGGTGAAGGTGGAATGGGCTGCGTAGCCTAAGCTATGCTCTTGCCGCTAGTGCTTAGGGTTAAAGGTGACTGGCACGGGATTGTTTTTAAATTGGGTTTGTGCCCTTTTGAGATGTACTTGTGAAGGAGGCCTGGAAGGTATTTTGAACCTCCAAAATATCAGGAATGTCTAGTGCAGTCTTCCCTAGTTTTGCTTGGAGGAATTTTGGGAGGTCTTGGAGAGACTGCTGTGAGCTCTTAATGCCTCAGCTGAAGGAGCAAGGGTGTTGAATCTTTAACACAGACTTCTTTTATGCAGAATGTTAATTAGTCATTGGCATTAAACAAACTCTTGAGTGGTCTGACTAAAATCCCTTCCCCTCTCCATTGCTTAGCTCTCACTCTAGAAAGTCTTAGAATCTAGACTAGCGTTTATGCTCCTGCTTTAAATTAGTGAACAATTAACTCAAGTTAACTCGAGTTAACAACACTATTATGAAGACTAGGCTAGACACTGCACAACCATTTGTTCCAAGAAATAAATCTGGTTTACCCTAGGGCCTTAGCCCTCATGATGTCGTCATTGTACTAACTCTCCAATCATGAGAGTGTCTTCTAGCTAGAGAAGGGATGAATGTCTAATGTAACCAGAGCTTGAGTCGTGCTGAAACTTTGCAGAATGCTGTTACAGCATTTATTTGGATGTTTTAGTACTTCCGATACTATCACTTAGAAGCGAGAGTGCTGGAACGCAATTTTGGTACCTCCTTTTTTTTAGGAGTCAGTCACTGAATGTAGCGAGCGAGCAGAATTGAACCCTAAACTTTTAATGCAGCCTTTCTACATCAACAGAAGCTAAACAGAGAATAGTCCTAATGCTGTGTTCCCTTTTGCAAGTCACCTTTTCAGGTGCACTGATGAATGGGTGGGGAAGCATGTACCACTGCCCATGTACCATGCTTGTTCTGCAGAAATGGCACTGGAATCCAGGGCTCGGAGCATGGCACTTCTCACAGTACTAAACATTAAAACAGGTTTACAGGGGGGAAATGTCAATCAGTTGTCTCAGTTAGATATTGGATCCTATGCACCAGCTGTTTGCAGGTACCTACTGCTGCTTGATGGTAGACAAGCTGGAAGCATATGTGTTTTAAGCCTTCCAACCATTTTGGGGGGCAGGAGGGTTATTAATATTACAGTAACTCCCCACTTAACATCCTCTCGCTTAACGTTGTTTTGACCTTGCGTCCCTGCTCCATTACAGAACATGCTCATTTAAAGTTGTGCAATGCTCCCCTATAACGGTGTTTTGCCCGCCTGCTTTGTCCATGGCTGGCAGCCCCCCTACACACACCCCCTCAGGGCCTCCCACCCGCCGGCGGATCCCGCGGATCAGCGCCTTCCCCCTGCTCCCCGCAGCCTCCTGCCCGCGGCAATCCGCTGTCTTGTGGCGTTCAGGAGGCTGGGGGGAGGAGCGAGGGCATGGTGTGCAGCCTCCCCCATCCTTCCTCTGCCTCCTGAATGCCCCAAGACATCTGATTGCCGTGGGCAGGAGGCGGGGGGAGCAGGGGGAAGGTGCTGATCTGTGGGGTCCGCCGGCAGGCGGGAGGCGCTGTGTGTGTGGGCCATAGAAGAGCTAATGGGGGCTGCCAGCCTGTTTAATACCTGTATTAAATGTATATAATGCCTTTTTGTCTGGCAAAAAAAAAAAATTTCCCTGGAACCTAACCCCTCCTATTTACATTAATTCTTATGGGGAAATTGGATTCGCTTAACATCGTTTTGCTTAAAGTCAATTTTTCAGGAACATAACTACAACGTTAAGTGAGGATTTACTGTACTTAGAATTTTGTTTAGTGAAATAATCCAAGGCTAAGCCCATGAGATACTCGAGCTGGGTGGGATTTTAAAAAGCATTTAAGGGAATTAGGAGCAGAAGTCCCATTTCAGATGTGTGATCCTAAATCCCTTAGGTACTTTAGAAAACCTTCCCCAATGTGCTACATCTATCTCCACTGACTATACATGTTGTATCACACTTGAGGCTATTTCACCTTTCACAGTACCTCACTACAAAAAACTCTCACAGTTTGACATTAAGCAGATTTCTTAGTTATGCTTATGAACTGGGACCAGTGGATTCTGCAGCTCTGGAGATTGCTGCCAAATTATGCTCCAGAGTCGAGGCTTTCATTGAGATGCCTCGCGAAGCTGACCTTAAAAATTTGAATCGAACAGAAACCAGTGCAGCATTAGTCTTTCTGAATATGCAAAGTCTGAAACAATTGCTCCTAGAGTACATCTGCGCTAGGAACATTAGCACCCATATTACAGCCACAGCAGATCATGGATCCTGAAAAAATTGCTCAAGGCAGGTTTTTATGATGCAGTGGTAAAATCACTAGAGTCCTTTCTGTTTGCAATGTTGTAGCCATGTTGTTCCCAGGATATTGGAGAGACAAGGTTGGGGAGGTAATAGCTTTTATTGGACCAACTTCTGTTGGTGTGAGAGACATGCTTTCCAGCTGCATGTCTCTCACACCTGACCTGAAAAAGAGCTGGAAAGCTTGTGTCTCTCACTAACAGAAGTTGGTCCAGTAAAAGATATTACCTCTCCCACCTTGACTCTTTGATTCCTTTGTTATTGCTATCAACTGTGCAAAAGCACCATTGCTGTAATATGGGTGCTAATCTTTCTAGTGTCTGCGGGCCTAAAGAGAGGTGCAAATTGCCTCACTGACTGCAGTTGTGTTGACTCTGAAACCTGAGAGTGGCCATTCAATGATCAACATGAACTATTTCACTACTGATCACTTTTGCGGAAGCATGCAGCAAATGTCTTTCTCCTGCAACCCCAAATGGGCCATACATCCCCCCCCCCCACCCCCAGTGCTCTAAGATTCCAACTGCCCCTTTCTTAGCTCTAGAAACCCTCCAGCCATAGTCCTTCCGCCCCCAATGACTTCTGTAGTGTAGTTTTGCATTGTCAATATGAAAACGTGAGCCATATTGGAAATGTTGGGGGCAGTGTGAAATAACGTAATGTCAAAATGCATAAAAGGCATCTGCTTTGCTGATTGTATAAGTCAGTTTCATATTCATTTCCCTGCCTTCCAAGTGTCTGCCTCAGAGGTCTAATGTGCCACAGAGTACATGGGACTGCAGTGATAATATCCAGGTGTGCAACACATCACCGAGAGTGGGAGGGGACGTGGAGCCAATGCTCCCCAAAACAGGCATGGAGAGGACGCCCAGGTCACATCGGTAGCATCTTCGTCACTCGTCTCTGCCACTTGAAGAATGTGGCACCTTTTTTTAGCCTGGCAGTATGAATTGCACCTAATATTCGTCAGTTCATAGCCCAGTGGATCTAAAAGGGAAAGGTGTAGGTTCCTTTCCTTCAGAACTTGGTAGACCATTAAAGCAGACACTAAATCGAATTAAGCTGAGAGTGATCTCATTGCTGGTGTTCTGGTTTGTGTGATGTTCTGTCCTTATTAAAACTAGCATCTTTGTAGTCATTAGTCTAAAGTGGGGCCATGGGAGACACGTGTATGCTTTTGTTTTACTCATTTTCCTGGCAAGGATGAATTCAATTTTTTCCACTTGGAAACCTGGCAGGATAAAGACCCAGGAGCAAAATTATTGAAAAGCCAGTAGTTCTCTCCCTGTAAATACATTTCTTACTTGGCAGGGGAGTGGACTCTGATAAAATGAAAAATGTGACAAATGTTTTGTTTTCAATATTGCTTGAATTTCCAACCTCAAACAGATAAACATAGTTGAAAATGGTAAATTTGCTCCAAAACTGCTCTGTGAGTAGACCTTTGTGATCTTTAACTCTCATACTAGAGAGGCCTCTTTGGCTGGCAGTGAGAAAAGTTGGTCTTGTGGTTAAGGGACTGGAGTGGGGTTCAAGATCTGGGTTTAATTCCTGGGTCAGTCCCAGACTGTGTGATCTTGAGTTAGTCACTATGGGTAGGTGTACCCTGCAAATGAATGTAGGCATAACTGGGCTAGCTTTAATCTAGCCAGTACAGGTAATAATAGTAATGAAGATTTGGTGGCATGGGCTTTAGCACAGGTGAGGAACCAGAGAAGATAACCATGGTCCCTGGCAGGTGTGTCATCTGGTTCCCAGCTGGTGCCACCATGTTGTCTTCAGCGGTTCGCTGTGCTAGCTAGATTAAAGATAGCATGGGTATGCCTCCCTGGGCTACAATCATAGACAGCCCCTTAATCTGTGTTTCCATTTCCTGTCTGTAAAATGGGGATAAATAATCCTTCCTTTCTACTGCACTTTTTCTTGTCTATATAGATTGTAGCTTGGGGCAAGGGCTCTCTCTGACCATGCATGTGTTGCTTAGCACAATGGAGGCTTGATGATGATTGGAGCCTTGAGATGTAACTATAACACAAATAAATAATGATCTGGAGCACCCAATGCATAGCTTTTATCTGTAATCAGAGGACACTGGGATGCTGAGATATGAAGTGCCCAACTTTTAGTCCTCTGGGAGCTGCATAGCCATTTAATACAGACCTTTTTCAGAGGTCGACATGTATGACAGATGCTTTGAGTCTTGTACATAGCATGGATTTCTTTGAACACCTTCCCTCACATTGAATCCTCTCCTTTCTGACTCTAATGTAACATCGCTTGTATCCCTTATACATTCCTGCTGGTGGTTTGAACCAAGAGAATTTGGTTACAGACCTGTCATTGGGAGGACTTTTCATTACTTTAAAGCCAATGAATAATTTTAAGAACATCCACATACTGCAAAGCAAAGTAAATGTGTTTCAAATGTTAGCCCTGAGTCAGCTCGCCTTCTGCATGTGAAACCGTGAGAGTTTGGTAAACAGAGGTCTAGCGGGATTGGCCCCTTCATTTTTAATTTTCCAATGATTGATTGTTTTTCTTCTCTCGTCACCCATTTTATGCTTGGAAGCAGTAATTGCCTGTGAGTCACCCAAGTTTGTCCAGGGCTTATAGTGACACCAGAAGTCCTCCTGCCCACGCTTTGTGATAACATGACTCCTTTTTGTTTAGGTGCTGGTCGTGAATCATTGTTTTAATTATATGGGTATTTGGGTGTGTGCATCCAGTGTAGAACGAGTGCATCTGCTAGCCCCTGGGTAATCTCAGCGCGTCATGATAAAGGAATCATAGAATATCAGGGTTGGAAGGGACCTTAGGAGGTCATCTAGTCCAACCCCCTGCTCAAAGCAGGACCAATCCCCAATTTTTGCCCCAGATCCCTAAATGGCCCCCTCAAGGATTGAACTCACAAACCTGGGTTTAGCAGGCCAATGCTCAAACCAGTGAGCTATCCCCCCCCCCCCCCCCAAAATAAACGAAGAAATAAAGAAATAAACGAAGAAATAAATGAATTCACTAGAAATGACTCTGATTTGTTTAGTAGATCCAGTATTTGAAGATGGTCTGTTTTGGAATAGCAGGCACTTCTTCTACTACCGTGTTTCGTTTAGGAATGTGAAGTTAAAAAAAAAAGAAGTCTTAAGATTGCCTTGGTCATGAGTCATATATTGTTTTCTTTATTAAGAGGCAGCTGACGAAACACTGGGTGAGTATCCAGGCCTGTTTCATCAAAACAGGGAATGGTTGACAAACAATAGATTTAGCAGCTCTTCCTGCCCTTCTGTAGCAGAAGATTTCAAGCAACTGTGGGGAGTCAGGCTTCTACCTGTAGCAGAACAATTCATGCTGAATTTATGATATGCTGCAGGAAAGGGCTAGTTCCTTTTTTGTGCTAGGGTAGAATAATGCTTTGTGCCCTGTTTTCATCCATATAAAAATACAGCCTCTCTAGCTCAACGTTAAGCCGGCAGTTTGCTTCAGAGGGTTCTGCTGATGACGGGAACTACAAAAGTGTAGCTGTAGTGGTTTATGAAGCCTGGCATGAAATACCAAGACAGATGCATAGCCCTCACTACCTAATTTGTGATCACCCATGGCTATGCCACTGTGTTTCCAGTTTTTTATTAATAGTGGTTTGAAAAGTCAAGTGCTGCTATTCAAAGGCACAGTTAGCTGCCCAGTTCCTACCGAAAGCCCCCAGAAGTGTGGCACCCAAGGGACATTGCACCTTTCAAGATCAGTCCTACAATTGTTGTGATGCTGGGTTAGCTTTCACTATTCATCTCAAAATGTTTGGAACTTCTGTTTTAATAGTCGCAGTTGCATCGCTAGGCCTCTTGTGTCTGGAGCAGTTTTGATGGCAGCTTCTCTATCTGTATGCTGTATATTTTAAATCCCTTTCAGATTGTAAGACTACATGAGCTGCAGACCCCCAAAGATCTTTCTTCATTTATTCCAAACCCTGATTTTTTCCCCCCAAAATCTGCGGTTTATTATAATAGGAGTTCTTATATGTGCCCCATGCATAACTATCCACATAATATCTTCTGCTATTGATGAGAGGAACGTATGGTCTCGGGAGACAGGAAAATTAGGTGAGTGTTGTGACGTTGCATCCTATAATGCTTTATAGAAATATAAACAGGTGAGGAATGTATGAGTGTAAATATGACATAACTGGAATATGTTTTATGCTAGATATGCCATGTAATATATCTTTGCAAAGGTTATGATCTACTGAATATATTCATCCTATTTATATGCATGTATTATTTTTATATCTGAAGTCATGAGCGTTGGCTCTATGCTTGTATTTAAAGTGTTTCCTGTAGGAAGCACATAAGGCAGATTTGGTCAACATAGTGTGAAGGGGTTATTCAAGTAATTGGGAGTACTTGGCTAACAATGGACTTTGGGAAACGCCAATCCACATCTGAGCTTTCCTAGGAACTGTTCAAACTAACATGTAAACAATGCCGTTCGCCTGCAAAAAGCTGAATCATTCATAGACATGTGACTTGCCCAGGTGGCTAGAGATTCCATCTTGTGGCTGTGATGTTGCACAAGAGAGAATATAAAAGGCCCTAGAAACCCTTCCATTTGGTCTTCAGCTGGCCCAAAAGATAGCCTCTCCACCCGAAAGAGATGCCTGAAAGAAACTGGAACAAAGGACAGTAACTATGGGGGTGGGAGTGATTGCTGGACCCAGACTAGGAAGGAATCTAGTCTGTCAAAGAAGCTTATTGGAACATCTCTGAGGGTGTGATTTACCTGCTTTTAGTCTCCTACTGTATTAGGCTTAGACTTGCATGTTTTTGTTTTATTTTGCGTGGTAATTTACTTTGTTCTGTCTGTTATTACTTGGAACCACTTAAATCCTACTTTTTATATTTCATAAAATCACTTTTTGCTTATTAATTGACCCAGAGCAAGTAAGTAATTTCTGAGGGAGCAAACAGCTGTGCATATCTCTCTAACAGTGTTATAGAGGGCAAACAATTTGAATGTACTCTGTATAAGCTTTATACAGAGTAAAACGGATTTATTTGGGTTTTGGATCCCATTGGGAACTGGGTATCCGGGTGCTGGAGACAGGAGCACTTCTTAAGCTGTTTTCGGTTAAGCCTGCAGCTTTTGGGGGATGTGGTTCAGAACTGGGGCTGTGTTTGCAGCAGGTGAGTGTGTCTGGCTCAACAAGAGAGGGTACTGAAGTCCCAAGCTGTCAAGGAAAACGGGCTCGGAGGTAGTCTCAGTATATCAGGTGGCAGTCCCAAGGGGGTTTCTGTGACCCAACCCGTCACAAGTGTGAACTAGCGGCAGAGTGGGCTAACAGACCACTGGACTGGGACGTGGGAGACCTGGATTCTATTTTGGCTCTGCCACTGGTCTTCTGGGTGACCACGGGCATGTCAGTTCACCTCTGTGCCTCGGTTTCCCCATCTGCAAAGTGGGGATAATAATACCTCTTTTGTAAAATGTTTTTGAGCTCTACTGATGGAAAGCACTGTATACATGCTAGGTAGGTGGTATAATTATTATTAGGGCTATTCTTGGCTCTGTGACTTGAGGCAAGTCACTTCTGAGTTTCTCCATCTGTGAAATGGGGAGGGATAATACTTTCCTATCCCACGGCCGTGTTTCAGGGATGAAATAATTGGTGGTAGGTGTTTTGAGATCCTCAGATTGTAGTTGCTAAGGAAGCGTGAATTATTAGCTATTGGAAATGTTCTTTGATGTATCTTTTGCCTTAGGGAAAGCATTGGACCTTTTTCCATTAGTACATGACACATATATCCAGGAATATGTGGGAATGGCTAGAGTTTTTCCCCTTCTCTGGTTTACATCCAGCTTTTCAAACTATGCAGATTCAGTATATGCAAGGCATTTAATGTATATTCAATCCATGCATTTTACGAGTCGAAGAAACTGAACAAAATAATCTTAGCAGAATAAGAGCCTAGAACCTACTTGCATTGAAGAAAACAGTGGTTTTGTCCAATGCTTAGCTTTTACTGCCTCAGAGACAACTGTTCTTGCCATTGTCCCATGAGGCCAGTACATTTCATAGGACGCGTTACATTGCAGGGATCCTAAGCTGTTTCTGATTTCCATCTCCAGTAAAGACAAACGTGCATTATCTCCAAAATGTATTCAAGTATTTTTGTTGAATGCAGCTTTTGAGTGTTGTTTTATGGCATCGTCCGTTAACTTCTGAATTTGCAGTAGCCTTAGGGATTTGAACCTGGCTATTGTGCAGCAGAATAACTACCTGTATGGTTGACTAACCTCTGATACGGAATTCAGAAGCTGAGATATGATAGTTCATCTTAATTTACTTTACCTGTTCCTTTGAAATTTGTTTGAATGCATTTTGGGCAAAAGCAACGGATTCTTCAAATATAGTTGCAGACTTCCTTGGGGAAACACCCTCCTGATGCTTTCATCCCCAGGCTATTTAACAACCCTGTGTTGAGGTTTAGCACTCCAGAAAGGACATAGTGACTGAGGTGTATAAAACAAAAGAAACGTACTACTCTGCAACAAAAGAGCGTCCATTCCAAGCTCTCGACATCTTTGACAAAATTTTTAAAAGGCCACGCTTAACTAACAGACTTCCTCAGTCCCTGCCAAATTGCAGCACCCCAACAATAGCAAAAATAGAACAGATTTAATTCTCCAAACATTGTTTGAAAAAGCGACTCTGGTATTGAGAATGCTTTCAGATCTTCCATTTCATTGCTCTCCTTTTGATAGGAAGACAAAGGCAGATGGACACTCAACTCTCTTGGACTTTCAGTGAGCTGGGTGCATAGTTTCGTAAACCCCTTTTTAAAAATCCCAGTCTAAGAGACTGAACCACTTCCATACCCCTTTGCAGTGTGGAGCGAGTCCTGAAAGCAGCCTGAAAAGAGGCTAATGCAGGGAAACCAGAGCTAGCTTCTAGCTCAAACTCTTGTCATCGAGAGATCTGAAGCTGGATTAGAAAAGCCAAATAGCAAAATATGGCAGGAACTGTGAGAGCAACAAAATGCTTTTAAAGCTCCTTCCTTTTCCTCTGAGAACAGAGTGCTAATATCCTTAACCTGGGAAAAATCACCCTTGAGTTCATGGACCAAGACTATGCCTCATCTATAAACATATTGCTCCAACTTTCCAGGCAGTTGGCCTGAGCGTGGGGTGAGGATGAGAAAGCGTTGCAGACAGGGCCGACTCTAGGCACCAGCGAAGGAAGCAGGTGCCTGGGGTGGCAAATGTGAAGGGGCGGCACTTGTGCTGCTCTTGGGGTGGCACTCCGGCGTTTTGTTTTTTTTTTTGGTGGCACGGCTGTGGCAGGTTCTACATTGTTTCCTCTTCAGCTCGGCAGCAGCTTTTTCTTTTCTTTTTTTTCCCCTTCGCTGCTTGGGGCGGCAGAAAAGCTAGAGCCGGCCCTGGTTGCAGAGTAAATGGCGCTATGGAGAGAACCCACCTATCTCCTGAGACAGCATCACACACAGGGCTAATCCTGCTCACCACAGACTTTCTCAAATGTCCCAGTGACCTTTCTGCTGTTGGGCCTGTCTGTATCATTGGTGAACTGCTGCTCATTCTTTCAGTGCAAAGAGCTTTCACTGAAGCACCGGTATTGGAATATAGAGTCCATAACACCTGCTACTGTTAGGCCAGTGTGATTTCTAATGGCTTTACTTTCCTCTAGTGTCCAGAACCAGGTGGATGAAGTTATTGACGTCATGCAGGAGAACATCACCAAGGTGATTGAAAGGGGAGAGCGACTGGATGACTTACAGGATAAATCAGGTGGGAATACTTAATAATATTCTAGAACTCTCTTCCTGCCTCCCCTCCCTCACGTTGAGTCCTGGGGAACTGCATGCTCCTCTAGGCAGCTTTAAAACACCAACGCGAATAACCTTAGTGAAGGGATTGAAAGTCCTCTTTCCCCTGGTGATTGTGGCTATTTTGCTGTACACCTCATCCTGCTCTGCCGGGCAGTGGTGTTAGATTGCTATCATGAAATGGAATCAGATTCTAGAAATCAGAGAGACGACGACCTGCTAAAGCACATTTCCTCATGGACCCAGGGCAGGATTGTTTCCTACAATATCTTAATCTGGACAAACCTCTATTTGAAGTGTCTCCATGGATACACCACTTCCATTGGGAGGCTGTTTCCAGCCTGAGACTGCCATTCTTACTGTCTGTTGGGAAGCCAAGTATCCCCTTTTCCACTTCTATCCCTGTACTTCCTTGAGCCTCCCTAAACGTTTCCTTTCCCTTGGTGCTTGATACTTGTCACGTATCATTTTCCTCCCCCGACTTCGTCTCTTTACAGTCCAGATATAGTTCTCTAAATATTCCTCCTCCATCGCTCCTTCCATCCCGCTTACGTGGGATAGTTGCTCTTCATGTTCCCTCCACTTGTTACTCCTGAGAGCATTCTGTGCCAAAAAATAAAAAATTCTGTGCACAATATTTTAAAATTCTGCAAATTTTATTTGTCAAATAAATGTGGAGGCTCGAGCATGGCATTGGGGATCACAGGTCATTGGCTGCACAGAGGTGGAAGATCATTCTCAGCTCCCCCTGGGACACGGACTCAGCAGTGAGGCTGCACCCAACTCTGACACAGTGCAAGGACTGGGCCTGCCCCAGAAATACCCCAGGGCCCTCCCCATCTGTGCCAGGTGCACCAGGTGTGGGCAGGCAGGCTCAGTAAGGCAGGATCCAAGTGTGGAGGGGCTTAGTGTGGGGGATCCAGGTGTAGGGTGAGAGTTCTGTGTGGGCCAATCTGAGTGCGGGCAGCTCATGGGGATCTGGGGGTGTGTGTATGGGGGGGGGGGGATCTGGAGGCACAGGGATTTGTTGTGGGGTTATGGGTACAACAGTAATGGAATTCTGCAGGGGGGTCCAGGTGAAGGTGGTTGGGGCTCAGCAGGTTGTGTGTGTGATAGAGCTCGGCTGGGGGGTCTGGGTGTGGGGAGTTCTGTGGGGGGGGGGTGACCAGATGCAAGGGAGTGGGGCTCAGTGGGGTGGGGATCCAGGTGCAGCTGATTGGGGCTTGGTGGGGTGGGTGTGCGGGTGACTCACTGGGGTGGTCCAGGTGCAGGGGGGCTCAGCAGGTGGGTTCTGGGGGGCTGAGGCTCAGCGGGAGGGTCTGTGTATGAGAGGGTCTGGAGGCATGGGGGTTGGGCGGATGGGGGAGCTGTTCCCCGTACTGTGATTCCCTCCCCATGTAGCTGAGGAGCAATGGGTGCAGGAAGCAGAGTGGAGGAGAGGGAGTTTGCAGAGCTTCCTGCAGCCTGGGGAGAAATCTGGGGGTGGGTCTGACCTGGCCCTGGATGCTGTGCAGGGGAGGAGGAAGTCCCGTCCTCCCCCCACCCAGCTGGGACTAGCAGCTGAGCCTGGCGCAGGGTAGGAGCCACCAGCAGGGCCTTCCCCAGTCCTGCCCCACAGTGATTTACCTCTCTGTCGGCTACCCTGGGCACCCAAAACCCTGGGGAGGGTCACATGACCGCTCTTGTGGCTTCCCTTTACTTCCCTGTCAGAAAGTCATTTTTCTGCTTGGAAACAAATAAATGTGCGGGAGACATGGATTCTGCACCCAGGAGTAAAGACTTGGGAGCCTGCTGGTATTCAGCCTGTGTGCCGTGGTCCATTTGTGATCTCACCAGAGCCTTATAAAAAAACACCATTATCGACTTGGGTCATGATTTGGAGCCAGATTTACCAAGATATTTAGGTGCCTAAAGATGCAGCTAGGTGCTTAAATACCTTTGTAAATCTGCCCTTGGTGCCTCTGCATTGACTTTCATTGCCCTTAAATTGGAACTGAGAGTTCTTGTTTACCAGCTCTCTGCCCCTACCCTTTCTCTGGGAAGGCAGGAGTGTTGGAAGAGAACCTCCCTCCCCAGCATAGCTGCATTTCAGATTAGTATTCCCCCGATGTATTGGCTTTGCATTTTGCCAGTTTAAATTTCATTTTATTTGATGTCCAGATGTTTAATCTCTGTAGATCCCTTTGTATAGTTTTTCTGACCTTGCTGATGTTTGCAACACCTCCCCAGTTAGTATCACTTCCAGATAGGGGTAAGTCTCCATCATATCATGGCTGTTCTCTTTACATACCTTCTAGATTTCTGTACCCCTCCTCTGTTGCTGCCCTGAGCTGGTCACTCGCAGCAGCACTTTACTTTTTTTTTTTTTTTTATCCTACTGGATTTTTCAACTTAAATTTAATTCTCCCTCTTTCAGCCTTTTGTGTGTTTAATCTGAAGGGTCCACTTATAAAAGACTTGACTTTATATGCTATAATGTATTTGGGACCCTTACAAGTTACTGTGTAACCTCTCTCATTCTTGTTCTGCTATTCTGCAGAGCTGAAAATTCTCATTAAATGCTTGACAAGTTCACCTTGTGTTTCAGGAGAGAGGCTTAATTGCAGAACACTACAGTCAAGTCTTGTAATGCTGATTTACATTATTTTTACAGTTTCTAGTATACTTATGGTGTTGCCGCAATTAAACTACTCTTATGCAAACTGACAAAAACCATTTTGTCTTGCTGTAGCCTTGATTTTTTTTTTCTTGTCTGTTCACTTACAATTTGTAAACTACATTCCCCATTTATAGTGGGTCTCCTAGTCATTAGTTTGTGTTGGCAACGTTCTACTGTGTTGCTAGTGAAATTCAGCATGTTGCTGAAACGCAGCAGGCTGAATTTCAATATAATTATGCAGACGCACTTGGCGATAGTGTATATTCCCTGGTTGCCTAGTTTATGGTTAAAAAATAAGTGAATCTGCAGAACCAGAGGCCTTTTTTTCTGATGTGCTTGTACTTCTGGATGTGCCGGTGCTGCTATGCCTTGAATTCTTTTCTCTCTCCATGTGATACAGAAAGTTTATCAGACAATGCAACAGCGTTCAGCAACCGATCCAAACAGCTTCGAAGACAGATGTGGTGGCGAGGGTGCAAGGTGAGTAAATGGAGAGGGAAGGAGTGGATTTCTTAATGCACGTTCTTAAAACTTGGTCCTACTAAGAGTAACGTGGGCGGGTTGCCAGAATCTGAGATTTGTATCTAGCTTGTATGAAAATGGGTCATATTGCAGCCCCTCTTACCTTGAATCCAGAGCTGAGGCCTGCAGAGACCATGAGTACCAGCATGCATTGCTCGGTCTACTCCAAGCAGCCTTTGCTTGGTGAAGATGGGAGTATCGTGTTTGGGGAAGATAATCTTTGCAGGCCTCAGCTCTGTATTGAAGGCCATGCTTCCGCTATCCCTGGATTAATGTATTGTACTTACGCCTATCGAGGCGACAGTAGCTGTGAGTGAGTTACAGAAGTGGGTATGTCTTTAGGAGAGACACAACTGGAGGACAGGAATCCAGGCCATGTTAGTAACAACTCTTCATTCACAGGCGTATTATGTGGTCTACAAGAGTATTTTACAAAGGGCTTTAAAATCATCGGAGGAAAGGTGCTATGGAAGGGCAAAGTGGTAGTGCTAAGTAGCAGCAATGCAAGGAGCAAACCCTTCAGTATTGTTACCAGAAAATAACTCTCTGAGCACAGTGCCACTTCGCTCTGTAGTTGCCTTTCTAGATTTTCTTTGTACATCCTGAACCGAGATATCAAAATGCTGAGATTATTTTAAATTGAGGCAAGCTGAAATTTTGTACAAGACATTAACTGAACAATTAAAAATGTATGGCTGTCAAGCGATTAAAAAAATGATTCATGATTAATTGCACGATTTAAAAAAATAATAGTGATTAATCATGCTGTTAAACACTAGAATACCATTTATTTAAATATTTTTGGATGTTTTCTACATTTTCAAATATATTGATTTCAGTTACAATACAGAGTACAAAGTGTATAGTGCTCACTTTTTATTTATTTTTTATTACAAATATTTGCACTGTATTTAAAAAAAATATATATATATTTTTCAGTTCACCTAATACAAGTACCGTAGTGCAATCTCTTTATCATAAAAGTTGAACTTACAAATGTAGAATTAGGTACCAAAAAAAAAATGCAATCAAAAATAGAACAATGTAAAACTTAAGCGCCTACAAGTCCGCTCAGTCCTACTTCAGCCAATCGCTCAGACAAACAAGTTTGTTTACAATTTGCCGAAAATAATGCTGCCTGCTTCTTGTTTACAATGTCACCTGAAAGTGAGAACAGGCGTTCGCATGGTACTGTTGTCGCCAGCATTACGAGATATTTATGTGCCAGATGTGCTAAAGATTCATATGTCCCTTCATCTTCATCCACCATTCCAGAGGACATGCGTCCATGCTGATGATGGGTTCTGCTCGATAATGATCCAAAGCAGTGGGTGTTCCTGGACTGTGCTATTCTAAGGGAACAAACATTTGATAATAGAGGGCTCTTCAATGTAGCAGACAAAGGTCTGACAAGGGCAATGACTGGAGGTTAAAACTAGGGAAATTCAGACTGGAAATAAGGTGCATATTTTTAACAGTGAGGGTAATTAATCATTGGAACAACTTACCAAAGAGAGTGGTGGATTCTCCATCATTGACAAATTTTAAAATCTAGATTCGATGCTTTTCTAAAAGATCTGATCTGGTTCGAACAGGAATTAATTCAGGGAAGCCTTATGGCCTCTGTTATGCTGGAGGTCAGACCAGATCACAATGGCGCTCCTTCTGGTCTTAGAATCTATGAACTAGTGGCTTAGTGTTCGTCTGCAATGTAGAAGAGATTCCAATGCAGTGCAGAGTGCTTGGACACCATTTAAAATGTGTGATTAATAATACAGCCTTGGCCCATGAGTACCCACTAAACATGGTGTGTGTTTGTCTGTCTGAGCTGGCTGCTCTTCCAGCTGAAAATGACAGTCGTCTATTCTAGCAGCACATGGTGGTGTTACATCTCCAGTTGTGTTGAGGATCTTCTAGTCCAGTTTCCATCTATGTGTAGCACCAATATCAGTTGTGCCCACACACACGGCTGTAATTCAGTTGGCCATCAATGCCACTCTGCCGCTCAGACCCAGTCACCATCTCAGCTCTTTGAGATGGATAGTGGTGCAGTGCCCTGTACTTTCCCTCTGCAGAAAGCTTTGCTCCAAAGGTGATTCAGGATGACAGAGCAGAGGGAGAGCATTTAATTCTGGCCAGAATTTTCAACGCTTTGCAAATCAGGCCACTGTTACTTGGGCGAGTCTTACTTTAGTTATCTAGGCTTGAAAAATTTTGGCCCCGGTGTTTGAGGTATCCGGGAACATTTTTCTAGTGCCTGATAGATGTTATATATGGTCACATCTATACACACACTCTTGTGTTGATATATTGGGGTGTTTTTTTCCAAATCAGGTATGTAGCTTACCCCAAATTCCTCTCTGTCTTTCTGCCTTCTAAACCAAGAGACACCAGAGAGCTGGTGTAGGAATTGGTGTCAGCTTAAGTGATTTGTTTGAAATACACTCCCTTCCCTCTGGTCTGTGGGGTGACACAACAGTATTCTGGGATAGGGGAACAGATACCTTGTCCTGGATCTAAATGGGAAGGTGACTCATTTAATTTAGAACAAGCCAAACATGTGGTCTCATGTTAGGAAGATAATTCCTCCCTCTCTTTGTGCTCGTCTTGCAGATGAAGGCCCTTGTAGCTTTGGTTGCTGTCATCCTCTTGCTAGTGATCATCAGTAAGTATTGACAACCCTTCCCTGCATGATTGGTGGGTTTTTTTACATTGAAACATTTTGTTTTCTGTAAATTATGTTAAAATTGAAATTTAGAACTTCCTTGCCATCCCCATGTGACCTGGTCAGTAACACTTGAGCAGAAATCGCCAGTGACCCCAGGTCTTGCTCCCTAGAGATGTTCAGTCACATACAGCCGATATTTTAACCAGAGGCTCCCTTTGCCTGTGCTGAACCCCTGCCATGCTGGGATTACAGGCGTGTGTGGGGGAAATTTCCTCTCTTTTAAATGAAGACCTTCTAATAACCATTACCAAGGCAGGAGATGGAGTTGTACTTTCTCAACAAAAGAGAGACCCTATTCCTGAAAACTCAGCGTGTAGCACTGATCAGCTTGCATAGTCTGATGAAGGGAGATGGACTGAAGACCCAAAGGGTCTGGGGTACCTTCTCTCAGAAAATGTTTGAAAATACCCATAATCTATGGCAATTTGTCTATTCCGAGACACAGCTCCCTTCAAAAGGGGCTTGTATAATAATCTCTGGCAGGCAGTGTGGGTCAGTGGCTTGAGTATAGGACTGGGACTCAGATCTGGGTTCTATTCTAAGCCCTGCCACCGGCCTCGCTGTGTGATCTTGGGCAAGTCACTTCCCTCTCCGTGCCTTTGTTTCCCCTCCCACTCTTAGCCTGTCGTGTCTATGTAGGGTGTAAACCCCCTCTCCTGTGTTTTCTATAGCACCTAGTGCAATGGGAGGACTAGGGATTACAGTGACATAAACAATAACCAGCGAGAGTGCTGCTCTGAGGCAGAGAAGTCATTCCACCCTTTCTTTGAGATGAATGGCCGAGTTTTAACAAGGGGGCCCCCAGGAGGCCAGCACAAATGCAAGGCCCTTCCTGTTGGAAGGCTGCTGATCTTGGGAGAAAATTCTCCCATCCATGTAAGAGCAGTGGTACAGGTGTAGCTTTATGCGAGGCCCCGCCTTGGCAGGAAGCAAAAACCTGATATCCTTAGGGACTATCTCATCCTGCTGAAATGCAGTCAGGAAGTGAAAGAGTTAGCGCCAACAGTTGGAATGGTAGCGACTGGAGTGACATTGATGGACAATCCCATCAGGTTTGGTTTGGGGAGTTGGAAATGGATGAAAATGGCAGGGGGTCTTGTCCCTGTAGTGTTTGCCCAGGACACAAACTGAATCCATTTGAACAAGGAAATACATTTTCAATTGCGGTCCCTTGGTTGACTAAGGAAAGCTGGTTCTTTTGCAAGTAGTGTCCGTATGGGTACTACACCTGAGGTGCACATGCACCTCCCTAATCCTGGATCGGAGGCTTTCCATTAGCAGTGTCCATTTGGCCCGCACATGCACTCTATATAACCTTGTGCTGCATGCCGAGGGTATGTAGGGCTGCGCAGGTGCACCACTCTGACTTCCTTCTCTCCCACCTTGGCCTAAGACAGAGCCCTAGCATGTCCACCTCCTGCACGTCTCGGCATGGTTTGAAGTTGTTTAGTTAATGTAGTGTTTCTAGTTGGGGTTAGTTGTTGTTAGTACAGAATTAGTTAGCTGTGAGAGGTTTCAGTTTTTCCTCTCCCATTTTTTCTGGGGAACTTATTTGGCCTGGCTGGGGGCATGCCTGGCTCACCAGGTTTCAAATGCTGCCTCTCTTGTCAGTAGGCTATCCTGATCAGTGACAGCTTCTCTAGATGTAGCTGTTGCTTGGGAGAATCCCGTATCTCCCAAAAGTGTAACTGTCACCTGGCTCTGAAATCTAGAGCTCAGAAGAATGGGGAACTGAACTGAAGCGGCTGCTGGTGGAGCGCTCCCTTTGACTCGCTTCCAAGTCAGGTCTGGAGACATCCGCACTGTACATCTGTCTCCAGGCAGATCCAGTGCCCCTTCAGCTTCAGCTAAGGTCTCGCCTAAGAGGGGGAAGATCTCGGGGAAGGCTCTGAAGAGGAGGAGCTTGGTCTCCCACCAAGCCACCAAGAAGTCCTGATCTTGTGCTAGGTCTACAGTGTCAGAGGTCTTGACTCTCGACTCAGTATCATGGAGGTGAAAGATTCCTCCTTCAGTACCAGTGGAGCAGGGACATCCCAGAGACACGGCACCAGCAGGGCCCTCGTATCGTTTGCCTCCAGATCGGCACTGTCTATTTCAAACTTACCAGCGGTGCCTTCTCATTTGGCTGCGTTGGTGCTGACAAAATCAAAGTACACATCTTCAACCCTGGTACCTATGCGCTGCAAACCTACAGTACCGTCGAAGCCAACTGCTGCATCAGCACCGACCCACTCGGTACCGCAGGAATTCCATTACTTCAGTGACATGTCAGTGTTAGACGAACCAGAGTCCCTGCTGCTTATGGGTTCCAAAGAGCACTCAGTACCAAGATGCCAGTCTCTGGATGACCAGTGCTTCCTGGTATCACGGGATTCTCTACCCTTTTCTACTGGGCCCACTGGAGGACATTGTAGAGGATGAAGGAGACATTCAGACTTCTCCTTATCAGTGCAGGAGTCCCTTCTGCCTCATTACTGGAACTTATACTTTGACAAAGCCTCTCGCCCATGTCTGGGATGGTGGGATCAGTCCTGGGTACCAACCTTTCTCCCACATGGGCCTCCCACTGACCATACTGGGATCCTTGGGCAGCGTATCAGCAGCAATTTGCCAGACCTCTGGCTCGCCACACCAGGAAACTAGAGTCCCACAGCCTCCTCCACCAAACCCCCAACACAAAGAGGCCTTTGAGGACAGGAGGCTAGGGCGTACAAAAAGACTATCACTCAGGCCCCTATTTTCTTCATCTCCGGTTGAGGCAGACATGCTTCTACCATCGATGGCTGATGCTGATAGTCAATTCCAGGACCTTGTGAAGAGGGTGGTAAACACCCTCTAGATACCTCTGCAGGAAGTTGCACTCATATCACAAACTCCTGGATGTTCTGCAGTCGGCAACACTCACTTAGGTTGCACTATCTATTAATGCAGCACTCCTGGATCCAGCAAAGACTGTGTGGCAAACTCCTGCCACCATACTGACAACTTGTAAGGGGGCGGATAAAAAATAAAGTGTTCCCTGGAGGACTGGGAATTTTTGTTTTCCAAACCCCACTGGTGGAGGATGCTTGTAAACAAGCATGTCTCCTAGATGGTTCATGGGATTAGAATTCCCCAGCTCAACAGGAATACAAGTATTACTAATCATAAGAATGGCCATAGTGGATCAGACCAACGTTCCATCTAGCCCAGTATCCTGTCTTCTGACAGTGACCGGTGCCAGATGCTTCAGAGGGAATGAACAGAACAGGGCAATTTATTGAGTGATCCATATCCTGTCATCCAGTCCCAGCTTCTGGCAGTTGGAGGTTTAGGGACACCCTGACCATCTTGGCTAATCACCACTGATGGACCTATCCTTCAGGAACATACCTAAATCTTTTTTTAATCCAGTTATACTTTTGTCCTTCACAGCATCCCCTGGCAATGAATTCTAGAGGTTGACTGTGCATTGTGTGAAGAAGTACTTCCTTTTGTTGGTTTTAAAGCTGCTGCCTATTAATTTCTTTGGGTTATGTGAAGGGGGAAAATAACACTTCCTTATTCATTTTCTCCACACCATTCATGATTTTGTAGACCTTCTATGATATCCCCTTAGTTGTCTCTTTTCTAAAATGAACAGTCTGTCTCGCTCCTTGTATGGAAGCTGTTCTATACCCCAAATCATTTTTATTGCCCTTCTCTGTATTTTTTCCAATTCTGTTTTTTTTGTTTTGTTTTGAGATGGGGTGACCAGAACTGTATGCAGTATACAAGGTGTAGGCATACCATGGATTTATATAGTGGCATTATGATATTTTCTGTCGTTTTATCTATCCCGTTCCCAATGGTTCCTAACATTCTGTTAGACTTCTACAGTACAACCAAAAAAGCTATTGTTTTTACTTCTAAACAGTAGAAGGGAGTCAACTCGAATTACTTACCTTTAGAAACAGAAGAGGTTTCAGCCACTGATCAGATCCCTTGTGCCTGATCCCACATCACTCCCTTGTGCCTGAATAGTCTCCATTGTTGGCCATCTTGGATTATCTGCTGGATTTTAAAAAAAATGGGTTTATCATTTATCTCAAAGGTTCATCTCACTGCGATATCCGCTTTTCATTCCCCACCATAGGGGTTTCTATTTTTGTGCACCCTATATCCTTCAGATTTATTAAAGGTTTGGGGAATCGTTATCCCCAGGTTAAGGATTCTACTCTGACTTGAGATCTCAGTCTGGTACTCTGATACTTTACGGGACCTCCATTTGAATTTATGGCAACCTGCTCCTTGCTTCACTTATCTATGAAGATGGCCTTTCTAGTAGCTATCACATCAGCCCATAGGGCTGGAGAAAGTGGAACCTTGATGGCAGATCCCGCATTTACAATATTTTTCAAGGACAAGGTCTCCCTACAACCACACCCAAAGTTCTTACCTAAGGTGCTGTTGGATTTCCATCTTAACCAGTCTATTCATCAACTGGTACCTTTTCTTAACCCACATAAATCTCAGCAGGGGACTTCCCTTCATACAGTAGATGTACAATGAGCATTGGCCTCCTATCTGGATTGGACCAAGCAACTTTGGAAATCACCTAAACATGTCTTCATTGCAGAAAGATCAAAGGGGCCCATGATCTCTTCACAGAGACTTTTGAGATGATCTTTGGGTGTATTACTGCTTGCTATGATGTGGCTGGTGTTTTGCCACCCCAAAGGATAATACTACCATATCACAAACTTCCACAGCATTACTCAGAAACATTCCTGTGTCTGAGATCTGCAGAGCTGCTAAGTGGACCTCAATGCATGCCTCTTCTAAACACTATGCCTTGGTTTATGCCATCAGATCTGATGCAGTACTTGGTTCTGCTGTACTGTCTTCAGTCTTGGACTGGATTCTGAAGTCCCCTGCTCCTGGTGAGGATACTGCTCGGGAGTCACCTAATGGAGCATGCATTAGGATGCCTCTCGAAAAAGATAAAAAGGTTACTCACCGTGTGCAATAACTCTGGTTCTTGGAGACGTTTCCCTACGGGTGCTCTATTCCTGTCCTCCTTCCCCTCTATTTTGGTTGGACGTTTGGATACAGAAGGAACTGAGGGTGGTTCGCCCGTGCAGCCCTATACACCCTCGGAGCGTGGCACGAGGTTGTATAGAGCGCATGTGTGGACTGAACGGACATTGCTAACAAAATCGCTGATCAAGGGCTTGCGAGGCTCATGCGCACCAGAAGTGGAGCACCCATAGGTGGACACATCTCGAAGAACCACAGTTACTGCACAAGGTGAGTAACCCTTTTTCTTTTTCTCTTCTGCAGCTCTGACACTGATTAATGTTAGGTTTGTATATGTATGGTTTTAAAGACTTGTTTTGTTTTTCCCCTCTCTTACAGTACCTATCATCCTGAAATACCACACTTGACTTGATGCTGGAGATCTCCGTGGAAGCGGCTCTGAGATGATAAAAGCTGCTGTGTAATTTAAATGAAACATATGTATATAGCGGAGGTGATTTTTTTTTTTTTTCAAGATGGCAAAAGAGGCAAGTAGCCAGTTCTAACTAGGGCATTCTGAGAACTGCCAAATGACCCTTTTTCACATACATTGATTTATAACACGGTTGGATGCCCAAACCCTATTTTTTGCTATATTCCAGGAATCCCAGTTTGGAACTAGCTACTTGCTAATACATTTTATTTGTATATATAGTTAAGTAGTAATGAGGTTATTTATAATTTAAACACAGTTTCCTGCTGCCGAAGGTAGGAGCTCAGTTGTTTCATGCAAGTGAAGGAGGGGGAAAGTAGCATTATGTTAAAGGGAATCTAACCATTCTGTGAATAATTGCAAGGATGTCACTTTCTCATGTTTTTTAAAAAAAAAATTAGGTTCTGCAAACCAAGAGATTTTCTGTACTGTCATGGAGATGTGCAAGCTAAGTGTTTTCAGTATTGCTGCTTACAGCTGTGACTAAAGACATTCCACTAAACCTATTTTTGACTGTAAGTGTGGAACTCCTGGTGAATCTTTTGTGGCTTTCTGGGTGGGGGGGAATGCATCTTGTGATCTGCAGAATGCCAGAGCGTGACAGGAGGCAGGAGAAGATTTGAAAAACATGCTGGTTTGCCTGTCTGTAGTGGAGGTCAAAGTACTGAAAGTGCTCATAGGTTATCAGGAATCCACAGGAGATCAGCTTTCCACTGTCTTATTACACCAAAGCTAGAGCGATGATTTTTAAATATGATCAGTTTGATGCCCTGATGACTGAAGAACTGCATTAGAAGTGTGTCTGCATTTGTGTTACTTTTAACTTGATTGAAGGAACACGTCCTCCTCTTGGGAACATAGGCGTGGGAACTAAAGATGCAGCACCCCCAGGTTTAACACAGGGCTCCATCCCCAGCCTTGGCCCCCTTACCACTGTCCACATCCCCCGCTCCCAGAGCCATGGCCAAGCTCTAGGGAGCAGTGTGGGGGCGTGGACAGATGTCAGCCCCACTCTAAAAGTTCCAGCACCACTGCTTGGAAATATGCAGTGTCTCTTTAACTGCTGAATAGGCGACTATCTGTGATTCTCAGAGCTAATGTGCATATTTACCTTCCCACTGTGGCATCTGTACAGGGATGCAAAAGTCACAGCCACCCATCCTCTCCCTAAAATCTTAAACATGGGTGTGTAATGGCAAAGAGAAGTGTGTACATAGAAAGGTGAATGTAGGAGGGGCTCAGAGGAAACATGCTAGTTCTCCGGTGCCACTATTGAGAAAGGACAGCTGTAAGATGCACAGGGATGTAAATCTGAAAAGAGTAGGTTCAAGTGAGCTGCAAAGTGAGGCAATAAGGGCTCTACATAGCCGATCTGCTGAGCTCAGCCTGTATACAAGAGCTGTGTGTTTCCCTCACTATTGTCCTTCCTCTCCCCTACTGCTGTCAATGCTATAGAGGTGTGTTCTCCCCCTGCCCTGCATTCTAGCTACCCATTGGTAATCACATCAGTTAAACTATCCTATAAACACTCCGAGAACCAGTCTGGCAGGAAAAGGACTCTGGCTTTAGCTGAAAGAGCCAGCTATTGGTCCAATGGAGTTTTCATAGCAGAGGACTGAAGCTGTGGAAGACCCTACTGCTTGAATTACGACTTTTTTTTAATAATACCTCTTCAGCCTGCAGTTACCAGTCCTTATTAAGCCTGGGAGAGACTGTTCTATGCCAGTATGGTAGTTTTAATTGGAGGCACTTTCATAAGCCCCTATTTTCAGGCACTTCACAGCTTTTCCTTCTACCCCTCTGAAGAGTTGCCCTTCAGGCTGACTCCTCCTGGCTGTTCTAGGCAAACACTGGCCTGCTTTGCTATATGAATTCTCTAACTCCTAAGGTAAGTGAGGCTGCCAGACTGCAGTGAGTTTGTGACCAAACAGGCTTTCACAGACCACATGGCTGCTGCCAGGAACTGGTCCTCCAGCATACGTACCATGGAATGATACACACGCCATGGTCCTTAGCAAAAGCCTGGCCCAGCAAACTATGGGCACTCTGTGTGAGGAAAGTAGGAATGTCAGAGGGGTGACCAAGCCTGATCTCTGACTGCTCCTACTGTCGTGACAGACAACCTGCAGTCCTGCTACAAGCTCCTGGGCCACATCTCGTCCTCTGCACAAGAGTTGTAATAATGCTCAGAATCTTCAAGATCCCGGCTCCTGCTGAGCAGCTCAGACTGATGGCACATGAGTGAGACAAGGTCCTGATTGATTGATCCGAAGCTTATGGCAGGCTACTGTAGTCAACGGCGCCTGCAGCTGAGCTTTTCCAAGACAGTTTCTAGCATATTTGATTTGCATAATGCAAGCACGAGCCACAAGTTAAAGATTTTCTTAAATGGCCCACACCTGCAGGACAACCCAAACCCCGTTTACCTCCACCCCACATTGGATACATCGTTGACATCCAACAGCCACTTGAAGACAGCAGCCAAAGTTAGTGCCACAGGTGAGTTGAAGGTGTGGTTGGGGCATTTAAAATAGAAATTCATGCAGACTACCTCTGGGCTCAGGACTGTGACCATCAGCTGAGGCAGCAGCAAGAGTGCTCTCCTCCAACCTGCGGTGCCAGCTGGTGCCAGTCCCTCTGGGAAGGTAGAAAAATGATTGTAGGAAGTCTCATAGCCAATCCTATCCCGGTTGGCACACAAGGAGATTTCACTAGTAGATGCCACACCACTCCTTATTAAGCTTGGGAGAGACTGTTCTATGCCAGTACGGTAGTTTTAATTGGAGGCACTTTCATAAGCCCCTATTTTTCAGGCACTTCACAGCTTTTCCTTCTACCCCTCTGAAGAGTTGCCCTTCAGGCTGACTCCTCCTGGCTGTTCTAGGCTCTGAAGTCCGTGTTCTGAGAAACTGTAATCTGTTTGCTTGGCCTTTTGACATCAAAACATGACTGTTTTTCATGCTTCAAGAAATTTCAGCTGCCTCTTTTTTCCTTTGATAACAAAAGCCATCATTGCTCCTGGGTGGGACATAGTCCTCTGAAGAGTACTCTTCATCTATCTGAAGACACTCAGTTGAGAAATGAGTGCTAAGTGATGGGCCTTGTGAGAATTCTCACTCTATTCTTGGTGTTTCAAAGAGCAGGGCTTGCCAGACAAATGTATCGCTATGCACCTATACAAACAGGAGTGAAAAGGATGCATTGTGGAGAAACCAGAGCCAGGAGGTCAAGACTACAGGGGAAGGGGAAGGACTACAGAGGAAGTTTCACGTTCCCAGTCTCCCACTACACCATACCTCCGGTGCTAGATTACTATGATGGGTCACACGATGGTAGGCAAACAAAATGTGCTGCCTAAAAATAACAGCATATTAATAGCAAAAATGCTGTCTACTTCTCGCACACAATTCCAGCCTCTACAAGAGAGCAGCTCACTCCCCAAAAGTGATGAATAATAACACGGCATGGTCATGTTACAGATCACAAAACCCAGAAAGAAATGGCTTTTTTAAACTGCCAATCCTGCACATTTAGCCTGGGATCTGAAAGTCATGCTGGGGTTTTTCCCCTTCTCATGCATAAACAGTTGCAGAAATCATGCTTTGAAATGGAAGGAATAAAAACCTCATGCTTCACAGCTTCAGCCATTCCCACTACTAGGGATTAAGATGAAACCTTCCTGAGCGAAGAGTATTCCACATCTGCCTTTCGCCAGATTCTTTTAGCTTCTTCTGAAGCATCTGAGATAAAACTGGATTCGATGGAGAACTCTGAGCAATTCCTATGCTGCACCTATGCAACTGCAGTGTGTATTGAGTGGGTTTGCATGGATGTAATCAAGGGCAGACTTTGCCTTTGCCCCATTGGATTTTAGTTAATTTTGCCGATGTATAAGTATGTATTCAGGTCCTTCTCTCAGGGCTGTATGAATGGGAGTGAAAATGAATTTGTCATTATGGGACGCTTATCTGACACTGAATTCAAACTGGGAATAGATCTGAATTTTAAAAAAAAATTGTAAAGTTCATTTGATTCTCCCGAGAGCATTCTGTGCCTAAAAAGTTACAAATTCTGCACACAATACTTTAAAATTCTGCATATTTTATTTGTCAATAAATAAAACGTGGAGGCTCCAGCATGGCAGTGGAGAGCACAGGCCACTGGCTGCATGGATATGGGAGATCACCCTCCATTCCCCGCTGCCCAGCACATGTACTCAGCGGTGAGGCTGCACCCGACCCGGACCTAGCACAAGGGCCGGGCCCTGCCCCTCTACACCAGGTGCACTATGATAGCGACCGAGAGGGACAGAATCTTGCATGCATGCCCAGCCCTGGCCCCCAATCCAGGTGTGGGCAGGCAGGCTCAGCCTGGCAGGATCCAAGTGTGGAGGGGCTTAGTGTAAGGAGATCCGGGTGAGAAGGTTCTGTGTGGTAATCTGTGTGCGGGCGGCTCAGTGGGGGGTCTGGGTGTGGAGGGACTCTGGATGTACGGGGGCTCATTGGGGCGGGGGTGGTCCATGTGCAGGTGGTTGGGGCTTGGCAGGGGGGTCTGGGTGTGGGGGGCTCAGCAGGGGGTCTCAATGCTGGGGGAGTGGAGCTTGGTGGGGTGGGGGTTGGTGCAGCTGGTTGGAGCAGTGGGGGGCAGGGGGCTTATCGGGGTGGTCCAAGTGTGTGGGGAGGTGGAATGTGTGAGGGTGGGGGTTTGAATGGGGGGGGCTCAATGGGAATGGCCTGGATGCAGGGGGAGGAGGGCTCAGTCGGGGGTGGTCTGGGTGCAGATGTGGGGGTCCAGATGTAGGCAAGGTAGGGCTCGGCTGGGGGCCTGGGTGCAGGAGGTGAAACTTGGCGGGGATATCTTTAGCGTGTTTTAGGATCCAAGATAATTTTTAGGAATTATTCTTAGAAGTATAGTTAGCTATGCATTAACCTCCTTTTAAAAGTCATTAGTTCCTGGTGCTACAGTAACCTGATTTAAGGTTTAATGTACAATCCTAGTCCATAGTGAAACTCAGGGTTCAGATGGGGAATGCGTGAGAATAGAAAGCCTTCTATTATCTACACAGCCTGTAGCCTTCTCCATGCTTGTGGCCTTGGAAAAGGGCCTCTTCCTAGGTTCCTGGGCTCAGTCCTGGACCCACTTTTCCTCTCACGTCCTGTGTAAGTGTAGCCCTTTGTTCTCAGGGAGTGATGTTGATTTTATACTGGTGAAGGTAAGAGCACAATCGGGCTCACGTGACAGTGTGCTTTCCCACATGGCCAGCACTAGTACTTTTAGCAAAGAGACATCCTTGTTAACCTGAGCCGCCTATGTGAATACTACAGCAAGCGTCACTGGCCTGGTTCTGAAGTGCAGCAGTTCTATACACCTGGACCTTATCATGTTTCTCTGACTGTATAAATATCTGTCTACAGTGTATTTCATTCCATGCATCCGATGAAGTGGGTATTAACCCACGAAAGCTTATGCTGAAATAAATTTGTTAGTCTCTAAGGTGCTACAAGTTTTTCTTTCTTATTTTCGTTTTGCTGACACAGACTAACACGGCTACTACACTTAAACAGTTCAAAGAAAGTAAGTTACCTAAAAGCAGCTCTCGTGTCTAGAAATTTTTGCCTGCCTCCTGCAAGTTTTTAGCCACTCCTGTCTCTATGGGCCTGGAAGCCCACTCATTTCTAATCTAGCAGCAACTTGTTTTGTGGGAATGAGAGAGGCCTGCTCAGTCCATAGCTGTTGGTGGGCATCATTCCTAGGTCAACACACACTCCACCGAATCTTCTTTTTGCACTTGGTTGGAGTAGGTCAGTATTTATTTCTGCGTACAAAACTAACTTGCGTCTCTGTATTGGCCTCCACTAAACTCTTGTCCTTTTCCAGTTTTAATTTACATTGTTTTCCTGTAAAAACAAATTTCAGTAGAATCCTTTGAGCTAAGGAGTGACAGTCCATCGAGCTGAGGTAGCTGGATGCAAAAATGGGTATGAATTTCTCCTTTAATTAGTTTCAGGGGCTGGACAAATCTGGCTTTATAAAGGCTCATTATTTCTCTGTTTGGCAAATCTTTGCCTGCAACTCATTCCTGGAACGAATTTCCTATTAGCATTTCACTTACTACTGGCTCCCTGCTGTGTGGGGGAGGAAGGATGGTTGGGCAGGGGATACCCAGGTTCAATTCCCTGCTCTGCTACAGACTTCCCGTGTGACCTTGGGCAAGTCACTTAGTCTTCGTGCCTTAGTTTCCCCTTATCTGTACAATGGGATGCTAATGCATCCCTGCCTCCCAACGGTTGCAGAGAAGAGATGGGCACAGCTGGAAGAAAGCCCGCCCATTGAAACATCGTGAAATGACACCCCAATGGCTGTGCCAGTCACATGATATATTGAGCCCTCTTGAGGAAGATACTGACAGTCAGCGACATGTTTAGAATCATGGTTGTTAGAGAGGGAAAGAGACCCATTCAGTGAGGCTCTTTCCTGTGCAAGGGGAGGTTATATATCCGTTATTGTTTTAATATGGCTAAATGTAAATATCTACATCTAGGAACAAAGAATGCAGGTCATACTTGAAGGATGGGGGTCTGTATCCTGGGAAATAGTGATGTCTGAAAGATTTCGGGGGCATGGTGGATAATCAGCTGAACATGAGCTCCCCGTGTGACACTGTGGCCAAAGGGCTCATGCAATCCTTGAATGCATCAACAGGGGAATCTCAAATATGAAAAGAGGTTATTTTACCTCTGTATTGGCCCTGATGCGAAAGGAATCCTGTGTCCAGTTGTGGTGTCCACAGTTTAAGAGGATGATGATAAATTGGTGAGGGGTCAGAGAAGAGCCACAAGACTGATTAAAGGAAAACATGCTTTACAGTGATAGACTCCAGGACAATCTATTGTGCTTAACAAAGGTTTAGAGGTGACTGGTTGACAGTCTAAGTGCCCACATAGAGAACATTTTTAGCAAGGGGCTCCTCTGTCTAGCAGACAAAGGTATCACAAGCTCTAGTGGCTGGAAGCTGAAGTTAGAGAAGTTATTTCAGACTGGAAATAAAAATTCATGCTTTAACAGTGAGGGTAATTAATCACTGGGACAATTTACCAAGAGTCAGGGTGGATTCTCCATCACTGGCAATTTGTAAATCAAGACTGATGTTTTTCTAAAGGATCTGCTCTAGGCATTACTGTGGGGCAGTTCTCTGGCTTGTGTTGTCCAGGAGGTCAGGCTTGATGATCACAGTGGACCCTTCTGGCCTTGGAATATATGTTCTAATTTCTGTTAACACAGTAGCCAGTTATTCAGAAAAACTCTCCTGAATTAGATGACTTCATATAGGGATGGGCAGACTGGATCAGGCATGCTCCAGCGAGTCCAGGATCCTGTCTCTGACTGTGGTTAGCACCAGATGCTTCTGGGAAAGCTGCAGGAAACCCTGCAGTAGGTAGATGTGAGATAATCTGCCACGAGGCAGGTCTCATCCTAATCCCTGTAGTTCTAGAATGGCTTAAATCCTTGTTCTACACATGGCATGGAGATCATTCCTGGAATCCTTGCAGACCATGCGCTTAATTTAATGCCCTTTGATATTTGATGGCCTCTGGCTCTGGTGCTGCATTTAATTGTAGAAGCTTTAAAGTTTGCCTTGTATTATTATTCAAAGGAGAAACACATTTCTTCATTTTCTAATGTCTCCCTAACTTCACAAAGGAAGCATCAGCGAGAAGAGTAGGCTGGAGCAGAAAGCATGTTAATTACATTAGATCTAGCCCACAAGTTTAGCTTCAGGCCGTTCCTTGGGTCAAAGATTTCCATTATGTTATGTATGTTGTCTGGTAGTTCTCCCTTTCCATGTTATCAAGCCCCATATTTCATAAACTTGTTCGTTAAAAACCTGGGTCTGGAGCCTCAAAGGTACATGTATCAGAGGGGTAGCCGTGTTACTCTGGGTCTGTAGAAGCGACAGGGTCCTGTGGCACCTTATAGACTGACAGAGGTATTGGAGCATAAGCTTTTGTGGGTGAATACCCACTTCATCGGATGCAAGGTACATGGCCACTTAACTCCTACTGATTTCAAGGCTTTTTGAGGATCTGGTGAATACATCAAAAATACTAATTGAGGCAACTATTTGCAGAAAATCTGTCTGCATAATCGAAAACCACAGCAGATAATCCAGGCATTTGCCACCTACCATGCCAAAGATTATGGCAGGGTTGGCCATCAAAACACTAATCAAACCCCGAAGTTTAGATCGCTGCCTCGTTCCACTCACTGAAAGATGGAAGAGTCACCTCATTAGCCATAGGTTGTGTAAAAGCACCATCATTTTTCTCTGTGCTAAACAGATTCAGTCTTCTTTACTGGCAAAGTGGTCAGCGCTTTAGCTTCTTCGCAGGCTTTACAGAGACCTTCACCAGACTGGAGTCTTTCCCCATTTCTCTCTTTTTTTAGGATAACGTGTTTAAATGGCACCTTCCCACTTAGGTTCTGAAGTCCACTTTACAAACGCACCTGAATTTAGCCCCATGTCATCCCTGGAAGGCTAATATTTATCCCTGTTTTACACAGAGGCCTTGTCTATGCTAGAATTTTAATATGTGTTCATTGACTGCTGAATTATTGCCAATGACCTGTACCATAGACCTGCCCCGAGAGCAAGTGATTTTGCCATGATCGTATAGCATATCAATGGCAAAATAGGGATTAGAACCCAGCTCTTATTCCAAGACCTGTGCTCTGGCCATTAGAACATGCTCCCTCTCCTTCTATAGGGTCATCCCATAAGGAGCTCTGTGCCTCCGGATACAGCTGGTGAGATGCTCAAATCTCACAAGCTGGCCAAGAAACAATCAAGAAGCTTTCTGGGTTTTCAGCTGTAAAAACTCCATAACACCAGATTGAGACTGGTGGATCTGCATGAGCCCCTGAAGAATTTTGACCACCCCTATCTCCAAGGACAGGAGTAGCAGGATGGAGCATGTGGCAGATCCCATGCTGGCTGTTGTGCCACCTACATAGTTTAATTGCTGCTCCTGGCACCTTCTGTCAGCCCTTCTTACCCATGGTCAGGGCAGAGTCTTCCCAGGGTGCTCTGCCTTCCTGGGCACTGCCCGTGCTGTTCACCTGCAATGCTGTGTAGTTATGGGATCTCCTGCTTTCCACTCAGCAGCTGGCCCTTTATTCCAGATGTGGCTATTCAGATCACCACTGAACACTAGCTGATTAGTATTCTGGTGGGATTCCTCCCTCTTAAAAAAAGCCCCCATAGCAAAAATGACACTCCGCACTGGCAGCCACATCTGCCCACACACCATCTCCAACACGAAACAATCAGCCAACAACCATCCCACCTGACCCCAAGCAGAGCTCTAGCCCCAGCAGAGCCAGGGAGCCATGAAGTCCAATAGAGCCTTCACCACTGCTATCTATTTTAGGGGAAGGTGATCAGACACCACGCTGACGGGCAGCAGTATAAAACAGGGTCGATTGGATTTTTGCTCTCTCACTAACCTCCGGCTGGCATTTGGGCCTTTCTCTCTATTAAGCTGGCACTGAATTTTTGCAACTTGTTTTGTTTTTCCCAGGCTTGCAGGCCGTTGTTTGTATCGACTGGCTTAGTTGGGGAGGGTTTTTCTCTCTCTCCATCCAATCATGAACTGACTGGCATGTTCCAGGGGAATGAGTTAAAGCTAGGGAGGTGCCATGTGGTCACCTATAAGAAACCTGCCACTCCCTTGTCTCCTCCTCCTTCCCCTCCCCACACACCTGCTCCCTTTAGAGACCAAACTGTGTCGAGCTGGAGGAATTCTGTCAGCCTAATGGCTCCATAGGGATACTATTCAGAGATACAGAATCACCACTCACAACTCCCCCGTCCCCCATGCATCTACCTGGGAGGAGTTTGCTTTGATCGCATTTTCAGATGACAAAGGTTGGATTTTTTCCCTCCCTCCCAAACTATTCAGCAAGTGCTGCTCCTGCACCCATGGCTGCAGGCATTAGCCAAGGGCCCTGCGGTGTACCCAGCAGCCTCAGATTGTTGCATACAAATCAGAATCGTTTTACAAACACGTGAAGGCTGGAAGCAACTGACACGAGCCAAGGACTTGTTAAGTCACGACTCCCTCCCCAGCACCCATCGAGGCCCTAGCCAAGTGATCTGCTTAGCTCTGGGCAGGTTGTGCTCCCGGCTGTTGTGTTGGCTGGGGGTTGAGTTGTTTCAGCTGAGCCTGTTTGGTGTAAGCGCCTGAGCTGCTCCCACCAAGTGCAATACAAACATTCCCACGAAATCGTGCCAACCAGTTGACACGAATGGAAGAGCAGCCGCAGCCCTGCCAGTGCCGGGCTCATGCAGACATAGGCTTGAGAGAGCATCCAAAGGCAGGCTCTGTGGGTAACGGGTTTGTTTGAAACACAGGCACTGTACACATTTATGCCATTAAGAGGCCTCATCGCTGCATCTTGCCTTGTGCCGGGGGAGGAGGGGGACGGCACCTGCTTTGCATTAGCTCTTCAGGCAGCGCCTTGCAGAAATACGGTGCCCAGGGTGAAACATAACAGGAGTGGACAGTAGCTAGCAAGGTCATGTGGGCCGGCAGCCAGGCCTCAGGAGAGCTAGGGGCTAGTCCTAGCTCTGCTGCCCTTACTAACAAGCCCCAGAACCCATATGTGGTGGTGATGCCCATTCTCTGCCAGGAGCAGCAGACAGCATTAAGGAGTCTCTTCTGAAAACTAGCCTCTGTGGCCCAAGTATGTAGGCCCCTAATGCCCAATGATTTCAATAGGAGGTAGGTAGCTATGTACCTTTGAGGAGTGGGGCCTAGGCGACTATAAAAGATGAGGAAATCAAAGTTAATGGACACTTGAAAACTGAGGGCTTGGTTGATTGGTGTCTCTGTCCCATTCAGTCAGACAGGAATAATACCTCCCGCTGGGGTATTTAGATAAGGCAGCTGGAAAATGCTGTACAAATAATTAGGGCAAAATCCAGCTAGTTAATGTTTGGCAGTGGCAGGCCAGAGCCCTATAAACGCTACATCACTAGCAATCCTACAGGCTCCAACTACTTCTCTGCAGGAGGCCTTGCATTCAAACAGCTGCAATGCGAGCTTAGGGAGGGATGGTGCCATAAGAGGAAATGCCCAGTGGATTTTTGTATGCAATGACATCGCACAATGAAGTGCAAAGGGTGCCTCCACCAATACAACCATTACAAAGGCGTGGCCAGTAACGGAACCCAGTGCCAGTCTGCTTTTAATGCTGGAAGAGAAGTTGCCAGTCTGCTGAATGCTCAGGGAGAGCCAGCATGGCCAGCCAGGAGGTACTTATCGGCATTATAACACATTGCTTCCTTCTGCCTCTACAAATCTCCCCCTAACTGGCCCACACAGCTGAAGGCTAAGGCAGCTCATCGCGAGTTACAGGCTTTGGGGAATGTTTATTTAGAAAGGGGACTAGAGGATTGAATGGCTTATTGTGGGCAGGAAGTTGCATTAGAAGATCTCATATAAAGCTACCTCACCATGTGCCATCCCCACCAAGGGCATTGCAATGTTGTTGCAGCATGTATACAGGCCTAGCTTTATACGGAACTTGCAGCATGGTAAGCATGTGGGAATGGCTGCTATTTCGAACAGGGTGTACCTGTTTCCTACACTCATTTGGTTTGATTATTTATTTGAGCTGGCTGGACTTTTCTGTCAAAATATTTTCTTCAATGGAAAATGGGATTTCCACACAATCCAATTTTTCTGCAGGAAAGTTTATTAGACCAAATTTTTTCCAGTGGAAAACTGAAATGATGGTTTCAGGGGGGTGGAGGGGGAGAACAGGTCACCTGCAAATTTTTGTTTGAAAAACTGAATCGAACTGGATCCACTTGAGCTGCCACGGTGCCTCAGGGGACTTGTAGTTTGAGTGTGCTGGGCTGCCTGCATGGACTACATTTCCAATGATGCATTGTGGTCTGCCCTCTGGCTGAGCCACCCAAGTGCATCATGGGAATTCCAGGGCTGCAGTACATGAGTACCCCATTATGCTCTGCTTTGCACATGGCGAGACAGTCCCTGACTTAAAGAATTTCTAATCTAAGGCAACAGGACAGAGCTAAGGATGGGCAGAAGGAAGTGTTATTATCCCCATAGTACAGATGGGGAACTGAGGCACACAGTGATTAAGGCCAGCTTTTCAAAAAGAGGTCAGCACCCACTGTGTAGAGCCCCTTTGAAGATTGCACCACCTGTGACTTGCCCACGTTCACAGAGCACGTTGGTGGCAGCGCTGGAAAGCAAACACATCCCTCCTGAGTTCCAGTCCAGTTCCACACGACGCTCCCTTTCCACACGGCTACAAAATGAGGAATAGCTGACTGGGCAGTAGCACTGCTGGAAAGGTCCTGGGGGTTACAAATTGAATATGAAGCAACAGTGTGATGTAGTTGCAAAACCAAAAGGTACCACTGTTCTGGGGTGTACTAGCAGGACTGTCATACGTAAAACCGGGTGCGGGGGGGGGGGGGGGGGTAATTGTCCTGCTCTACGCAGCACTGGGGAGGCTTTGGTTCGCGTACTGTGTCCAGTTCTGGGTGCCACGCTTTAAGAAAGATGTGGACAAATGGGAGAGAGTCCAGAGGAGAGCAAAAAAATGATTGATAGGTCAGGTTTTTCTAAACCTTCTATGAGGAAAGGTTACAAAAACTGGGCATGTTTAGTCTTGGGAAAAGAAGACTGAGGGGGGACCTGGTAACAGTCTTTGACTATGCTAAGGGTTGTTATAAAGAAGATGGTGATCATTTGGTGTCCATGGACGAGAGGACAAGAAGTCATGGACTTAATCTGCAACCCCATTTCTAATCTAGCACAACCCCAGCCCCATACAATCCTGACCCCTAGAATCCTGCATACATCCACAGCCTCTTATAAAGACCAGCCATCATCCCCTAGCCCCTTATACATCCTTGGTTCCCCCATGGAACCCCTGCCCCCCAATGCCTACAAACTCCCCCCCATATACTCTAGGATCCCTCATCTACCTCAGTTCCCCCCCCCCCCCCCGGAGTCCTTGGCTGGCTAGGTCTTCCCCCAGTACTCCCCTGCTTAAGGCCCTTACCCCCACACACCCTGCTGTACTCCAGCTCTTAAATACACGACCCAGACCCTCTATGTATTTGTATGTTCCCCCAGGCTGCAGGATCCCCCTCCTGCCCCAAGTCCCCATGCTCCCATGCCCCCTGGACTTCACCATACATCATACCTGGGCTACCCACATTAGCCTCCCCCCGCCACAAGCTGGGATATCCCCCAGTTCCACAGGCCCCCTATCCAGCTCCCTATGTACCTCAATGTCTCCCAAATCTCAGCTCGCCCCCACCTTGGCTCTCCAGCCTCTCCTACACTCCCTGGCTCCACATCCTCCCCGCTCCATCGCAGCTCCCCAAGGCAGGTCACTGTGCTACTCTGGGTCACAGCACTGCTCAGGTTTGACCTGCCCCCACCCCTCCAGCGTGAGGGAGTGGCCGCCCGTGCAACTAGAAGGGAGTGGCGTTGTGATCTGGTGTATGGGTTGCAAAGTCTTGAGAACTTGTGGCCAACTCAAAATGTGTGTGAAAACATGGCAGTGGTGTCAAGCCAGCCTTTCCATGACAAGTTTCTAGCTGAAAAGCTTTGACCAGCCCTAATGTTGAGCCACAAGGAAGAAAGAAACATTACCGAGGGTTTTAAATAAATACTGGCACAGGAGAATGGGGGGTGATGCAAATACTCCTCTAGAAGTCTTTGCTTAGCTAAAGCGTGTGAGAAAGACCCCAGCTCCCTACTTCTCCCAGTGCGGTCACCCTGGTCACTGCTTCACAGCCATGTAAACACAGCTACATCGATTTCTGTGGCTGCAAGGTAGGAAAGTGGTGTGGCTGCAGGCTGGGTTAGCCAGTGGGATGAGGCCATCTATTTCAAGTGAGACAAGCGAGGAGAAGATGCCTTGATGTGCTCGAGGCATGACTTGCCCATGGGGCAGGCGTCCCTTTAAGGGGAGAACATATTCAGTTCTAAAGGGCTCTTTAAAGCTAGCCGAGAAAGGCATAACAAGCAGTAATGGCTGGACGTTAAAGCCAGACCAATTCTAATGAGAACTAACAAACATTTTTAACAATGAGGGTGCTTGACCATTGGCACAAGCTACCAAGGAAAGTGGTGGCCTCGCCATTTCTTGGTCTTCAATGCAAGACCGGCCGACTTGTTGGAAGTTACTTTCGCCAAATTATTGGGCTCGATACAGGCGTCACTGGGTGAGGTTCTCTGGCCTGCGTTACACAAGAGGGCAGATGGGATGAGCTAGGGCTCCCTTCGGGCCTTGACATTGATGACACCAAACAAGCGAAATGCCGAGACCTACAGCATGAGGTGGGGCAGGCGGGGTGAAATGGCTGCCGGTACCGGCCTGTACGCAGCTGACGTTAAAAGCCGCAGCAGCTCTTTAAGGACCCTGATTAAAATGCTGCCCCTTTTGCGCCTCCACCCCCTGCCGCCTGTCGCTGGCCCTGCCAACGGGGGAGGGGAGGGGATGTGTGCAAAAGGGGCAGCGACCTTAAAGGCAAAGGACCCTGCTTAAAGCACTGCCACTGCAGCACATTAACATTGTTGCCCCTTCCCCCGCCCCGGCCACCAATGGGGCGGGCAAAAGGGGCAGCTGCGCCAGAGCTGATGATTTAAAAGGGCCCTGGGCTCCCGACTGCCGCTACCGCAGCTGCGGCCGGAACCCCAGGCAGTGTGGCCAAGCAGCGTGGCTGGGCTGGCTGGGGGAGGCTGAGCCCCCAGCCCCGCCCCCTCCCGTCCAAGGCCCTGCCCCTTCCGGGGAGCCGGGCCCCCGTACAGGTAAGTGCTTAATGTCAATTTCACCCCTCGGGGCACGGCCCCTACAACACGTTAACGTCTGCTCAGGCCCCAGATGAAATGCATTTGACAGGATTCGCTGGGTCACTGTATGACTTGTCATCTGTGCCCCATTTTGGCACAATTCACAGGCGTGGCTCAGGGCTGGACTAGCGGGTGAGGCAGGAGGTACCCTAGCAGAGCTGTGTAGGGGAATGCCTGGAAGAGCAGGGTGGGGAGGGACTGATTTGCACCACCAAAGCACTGATCAAATACATCTGTAGCAGCAGAGCATGTGCATGGAAGTGCCCAGGGACTAGTGGGGGGTGGGAGGGTGTCCTGTTGACATGCAGCAGTGGTAGGAGCCGAGCGTGATTACATGGAGCTGAGAATAATTACACCTGTGTGACATGGACCGTCTGGGCCAACGTCAGCCCTGGTGTACCGTACATGAAAGCGAGCCCTTCCAGGCAACGACGTGTAAGCCACACGAATAACATACCGAGCCCAGACTTAGACTGATCTCCTGTCAAACGCAGAGCCTGTCAGCTCCTGTCCTTCCAACCCTACCCCTCTCCCACCTGGGGCCATGCTTTTCTCCTTGTCAAACAAAAGTATTTACAGATAGGGAGATCGGTGGGGCTGGAGCCATGCTGTGGCATCAGCAAGACACAGGCACATCTGTGTACATGAATGGGGTCCTACATACACCGCAGGCAAACTGTACATAGACACAGGCAGGACGTAGACAAGTGAGGCTACTTGTGCATACAGCGGGGACTGCATACAAGCTCAGGGCAGTGTTGTCTGTAACCCCACGTCATCCTGCCGAGTCCTTGCTGCTCCATGCAGCGCCTGTAGGTAAGCAGGGCCGTCTGCACGCTTTGACAGAGCGCTGCCTCTGGCTTGGGGCCTGCCTTGTCAAGCCGCTTTAAACCTTTGGAGCTGGTGGCAAGGCAGGCAAATTTCCAACCAGAGCAGCCTTGGAAAGGGTTAAAGCTGAATTCGCATCAGCAGAGCCCAACTAGCCTGCCCCGGCCCCACATGGCACTCTTACGGATCCTGCCCCTTTGAAAGGCCCCCGGCTGTTAACGTTTGGAAGGGCTTCATCAGTTTCCCAGGCCCTGGTCCCACCACCCAAGTTAGATCCCAAGCAGAGAGTCAATATGACGGTCCCTAAGCCAACTGCTAAGAGATAAGGAGTAGACGTGCCATGCCACCCTTGAACAGTGGCTCATCTTCCCCACCAGCCCTCTCAGACCCCACCCTGTGCCAAGGAGCAAGCCAGCAACAGCTTGGGGTAACTTGGCTCTGAGGTACAGTGTCTCAGCCTTCTGGGGAACTTTATTTCTGAGGCTCAGAGTGGCTTGGGATTAATGCATCCAGGTTTGTCACTGCAGGCACCTGAGGGCCCAGAAATACGCCCGAGGAAGAGGCAGGTGAGGTGTGTGTGCTGATGAGGTTCTGTAGCTACAGATGGGCTGCTCTGGGCACAGAGCCGGATGTTAGCTACGCTGGCTCAGATACTTAGCCGACTGCTCTGGGCCAAAGCAGTCTCTGGTTGCAGTACTGAGCGTGTACATGTCCGTCCCTGTATTTGTGTCCTCTCCACCCGGCTCTCCTTCATCCCCTGGGTTCATGAGGCAGATTTAATTGCATGTTTTTTAAAAATATTAATTTTGCTAGCAGCTGTGCTAATTAAGTGCTGTCAATCTCACACAGCACCTTCCCCTTGGCTTTAGCTGGCGCCACACAACGGAGCTGGGATGTTCTTTGTGCAGCAGGGTTAGCCAGAGAGGAAATGAAGAGATTAAAGCACACAAACCCTTAATAGATTTAAAACCATGGTATTTCTTAGTAATAAGGTTTAACATGCACAAGGATGACAAAGGGAAGCGTGACTCCTTTACTCAACACAGAGAGCAACTAGCACAAAGGTGGGCAAACTATGGTCCGCGGGCCACATCCGGCCCTCCAGCCAATTTAATCTGGCCCTCAAGCTCCCGCTGGAAAGCGGGGTCTGGGGCTTGCCCTGCTCCCATGCTCCAGCCCAGGAGGGAGTCGGGGGCCTCTCTGCGTGCGCCACAGCTCCTGAAAGCAGTGGCATGTCCCCACTCCTACATTTAGGGGCAGTCAGGGGGCTCCACGTGCTGCCCCGTTGGCAGGTGCTGCCCCCGCAGCTCTCATTGGCCGGGAACTGTGGCAAATGGGAGCTGCAGGGGCAGCTCTTGCGGACAGGGCAGCATGCAGAGCCACCTGGCTGCGCCTCCATGTAGGAGCCAGAGGGGAACATGTCGCTGCTTCCGGGAGCTGCTTGAGGTAAGTGCCGCCCGGAGCCTGCACCCTGACCCCCTCCCGTGCCCCAACCCCCTGCCCCAGCCCTGATCTCCCTCCCACCCTCCAAACCCCTCAGTCCTATCCCGGAGCACCCTTCTGCACCCCAAACCCCTCATCCCCAGCCCCACCCCAGCCCCCACACCCCCAGCCGGAGGTCCCCCCCTCCATCCTGGAGCCCTCACCCACACCCTGAACTCGTTTCTGGCCCCACCCCAGAGCCTGCACCCCCACCCCATGCCCCAACCCTGATCCCCACTCCCACCATCTGAACCCCTCAGTCCCAGCCTGGAGCATCCTCCGATACCTCAAATCCCTCATTCCCAGTCCCACCCCAGAGCCCGCACCTCCAGCCAGAACCCTCACCCCCACCCCAATTTTGTGAACATTCATGGCCCACCATACAATTTCCATACCCAGATGTGGCCCTTGGGCCAAAAAGTTTGCCCACCCCTGAGCTAGCAGATGCAAGGACTTGGGGTAGCAATGAATTGGTGCACGGCCTTGGGTGAAGTCAGTTTCTGCATCTTTACAATGCTGCTGCTGCTGCTGCTACTTGCACACCCCTGTTAAAGTGCTTTGAGTGCTAGGTAAAGGCAGGGTATTTATTAATAAACCACACTTCACTCTCACAGCTTCCGCAGTCTCCACATGGGTGAAATTAAAGGATTAGAGGATTAGTAAACATGCCTTACACTCAAAAAGCTCAATCTATTTAGTTTACCAAAGAGGAGGTTAAGGGGTGACTTGATCGCAATCTAAAAGTATCTACATGGGGAACAAATCTTTAATAATGGGCTCTTCAATCTGGCAGAGAAAGGAATAACACAATCCGACTGGAAGTTGAAACTAGACAAATTCAGACTGGAAATAAGGTGTAAATGTTTAAGTGAGAGTAATTAGCCATTGGAGCAATTTACCAAGGGTTGATTCTCCACCACTCACCATTTTAAAATCAAAATTGGGTGATTTTCTAACAAATCTGCTCTAGAAATTATTTTGGGGCAGTTCTCTGGCCTGTGTTACACGGGATCAGACTAGATGATCACAATGGTTCTTTCTGGCCTGAGAATCTGTGAATATCAATCTATAAATATGAATCCGACAGCTAGGGAAGGGCAGGATTAGATTTCCAAGATTACTCTGCTCAGCTACTATGTAAGGCACCTAATGGAAACGGCCAATGGGAGTTAAAAAAAGCAAAAAACAAACAAACACAATCTGTGTTTTATCCTGCTGCCCAGTACCATGGTAGAGCACCTTCCATATGAAATCCATAGCAATAGCTATGGCCCTAGTGGATTTCATGGAGTCTCTGACACTGCTACTTTCATGCGGTTGGGAAAATCCACCTCTGAAATCAGCGAGACCAAATACAAGTGTTTGCTAGAAGGTATAAACCCAGAAACCTCAGTTTGGCCTAGACAGTACCATGGAGAAGACTTTACGAATTGGCATCACCAGATAAACATTAACCACGTGACATTTGGAAAAAGAACCATGTCTTGCTGCAACATCGTCAACACCCCCCACATTCAAAAGTCCTGAGTAAGGTCCCCCAGAATCAGGACTTTGACTTTATTTTGGGCTTAATGCTTTAGTGTGAACATTGTCACATTTCCACCTAACCGTGAGAGCTAGAGACTTGCTTTAAAAAAAGGATGCGTCAGTCTGTGGCCCTTGGGGCTGTAAGAAAAAACAAACAAACAAAACCCAAATATCAGGAGTCTTGCAATAAAGTCTTGAGAGTTGGCAATATGGCTGCTGGGAGCTATTAATGAGCTGATGGTATGCAAGATGAGCAAGTCATTATCCTGCTATAATTAGGTAGAGCAATCAGATGAGTTTTTGAGAGCACATTATTAAAAAAAATATGGTCAACACAGGAGAGAAAAACGGCATTAAAACAAATGTGGTGTCAGAGGGTGGGTATGTCGAGGCTAAACCATAGGCACCGACGCCGTGGGTGCTCCGGGGCTGGAGCACCCAGGGGGAAAAATTGGTGGATGCTGAGCACCCACCGGCAGCTCCCCGCCAGCCCACGCGTGCGCACACCCGCCCAACTCACCTTCCGGGTTCCCTAGCCGGAGACACCTCCCGCCAAGGCACTTTTTTTAGCTGCACCGGGCGCCTCTCAGCTGTACGGCCAGGGGGGAGGCGCGGGGCAGCACCTCGGGTGGTGGGGGGTGGGGCAGCAGCATTCCCTGCTCCCGCAGTGTGGCCGCCCCACGCTGGGATTGGCCATCCGGGCTGCCGCTCAGTTTCTCTCTGGGCCTGAGAGGCGGGGCTAGAACGTGTGGAAAGGGACGTGGCCGGGCCCGGGGGCGGGTCCTGTGTCGGCGCTGCCTCCCACCCACCACGCCGTGGTCAGTCGGAATCGGGCGGCGGCAGGAGGCGGCTCCGCCGGGCTGAGGAGTGGAGGCAGCGCGGGATCCTGGTGTGCAGTGGGCGGGCACTGTGCGGTGAGTAGGACGTTAGGCAGTAGTGTAGCCGCTCCCGCTGTGGCTGAAGCAGAGCTTTAAAAGGCCCACGGCTCCCTGTGGCTGCAAGAGCCGCGGGCCTTTTAAAGCGCCGCCTGAGCCCCGCTGCCGGAGCCGGGCTCAGGCTACGCTTTAACAGGCCCATGGCTCTCCCAGCCGCCCACAGCTCAGCACCCACCAATTTTTCCCAGAGCGGGGGAGAGGGCGGGGATTTGGGGAAGGGGCGGGGCCAGGGTGGAATGGGGCGGGGCCAGGGGCGGGGGTGCGAGCACCCACCGGCACCGACAAAAGTCGGCACCTCTGGGCTAAAGAACTAAAGGAGGGAGAGGATGACTCGCCGAGAACATCGGTGGAGGTTATGAAGAGGGCAGGGAGAGATTATTCACTTGTTAAGAAAAGAACAAGGAGAAATAAGCTTACGCTGCAGAAGGGAAAATTCAATATTAATAGGTTGGAGCGCAGGAAAATAGGAACAGTTAATCAGTGGAACGAACTGCCAAGGGAGACTGTGGACTCAGCATTACTGGAGAGCTTTCAGGCTGAGCCCCTGTGCCAGCGATAGAACTGAGTCTGTTGGCTCAATATTCCCACCGTGCAGAAGCCTGCAGACCTTGGAAAGCCAAGCTGGTGCTGCAGGGCAATGGATCAACTTCTCTAGAGGCATTAGGGTGTGGGCTTTAATGCAGCACCTCTTGTCCAGCTGCCTGGCTGCTGGAATACCAGTGCTGCTCCTCAGTCACTGCCGCTGGCTCATGCCTTACACCAGATTAACACCAACTGATTCAACTACCCTCCTAGCCATCTCTCTCAGGGCAGGTCGAGGGGTAAGGCAGGTTATGTTAACCTAACTAATGTTAGTGTCTCCCCTACAAACTTGCTCCCGCTGATGTAAGTGCCCTACAACACCGACATAACTCCACCTGCACGAGAGGCATAGGGCTTATATCGGTAGCTTATATATGTAGTTAAGGCGACGCAGGAGCTGTGGAATTGAGAAGAAGGTTGCCCGAGGGTCCCCCCGCTTGCTCCCTGCTGGGAGCCGGGCAACCTTGATCTGTGAAATTGACAAGGCTGGTCAGCTCCCTGTGGGGAGCAGGCGTGTGGGGAGGAGGGTCAAGAAGCCCCAGGTGGCTTCCCCTGGCTCCCAGCGGGGAACAATGAAGGGCAAGAAGCCCCAGGCAGCTCCCCCCACTCCCTGCGGGAAATGGGGAGCAGTGGAGACAGCCTACCATTAGCCCAGGAGCCTGTGGGGCAGCCAGGCTCCTGACAGGGAGCTGCCGGCAGAGCTGAGAGACTGGGCTCTCAGCCTCCCTCCCTCCTCCCTGCCCCTCCGCCCCTCTTAGGTCGGCAGAAGTGTCCCTGGTGAGGATGCACACCACTGACCCAAGGAGTGTAGACATGCACCACCGCAATAATGACTGAGTTGGCTATAAGTCTACTCTCAGTCTCTGCTGTGTTCTCTGAATTCCAGCAGTCATGGACCACGATGCCACTGCAGTAGGTGCTGTACAAACAAAGCACAAAAAGATGGCTGTCCCAAAGAGCTTCCAGTCTGTTCTGGCACCATTATCGTCAAGCATTTACCGAGTTACCCATGGTCAGCATCCTTTGTGGAAAAATCCACCCCTGTGAGCTACGTGGTTACACCGACCTAACCCACTGTGTGGACAGCGCTATGTCAGCGGGCGAGCTTCTCCCAGCAACAAATAGGTACTGCCTCTCGAGGAGGTGGATTAACTACACCGACAGGAGAGCTCTCTCCCGTTGGCTTAGAGCATCTTCATTAAAGCACTACAGCTGCATCAGTGCAGCTGCACCAAGGCAGCGTTTTAAGTATAGACTTGCCCTCAGGCAAAGAGGCATAGAGAACACCTCTACACGTCTCCAGTCCCAGCAAATCTGGAGGGAACTAGTCTTAATAAATCCCCTTAGGAACATTGCTCCAATACTGTAAAGAACAAGAATGGAAGGTTTTCGATATTTTGGCCATACGTGGGTTTGGAAAGAGCGTGTTTTTAATCAGTGAGTATTGATGTCCCCAGACACACACAAACCAACGAAAAATATTTCCATCAAAAACATTTGAAATTTACAGCTAGGCAAAGTAAGAGAAATGCTGCTTAAGAACTGAGAGTTTGATTTAAGAACTGGGCAGTGAGGCACAGGACCATGTAAGTGCCTTGCCCGCGGTCACACTGGTCACACGCAGCTAAGCTGAGAGTTGAACTCAGATTCCTGGCCACTAAACTCTCCTACTTACAAGGATGCCCATCCTGTACTAGGTCAAGCTGTCTCAACTACATTTACTTGCCTCGTTTCTCCTCATAAGTAGACTCTACATCTCTGTAGTCCATTGGGGGGAATGGCTCCTCCCCCTCCGGGTCCGTGGGCGACCAATCCGCCACACTACAATCTCCCAGACAGTGTTGCGATGTCAATCATCTTGCACACACCTGCTGGGCTTACATTGTCCTTAACTCCAGTATCTATTTGGAGAGTCACTCTGGGTTTATTTATTTTCAGTATCAAAGCAATTTTGTGTACACAACCACTTGGCTGTGTAAGTGTACTGTGACCCAGCAATGAGCTCTGTTTCTGTGTCACTGCTTTCTTCTCCAACTATATGCTTTTATATGGGGGTACCTATATATTTGCAATTTGCATAAAAAGCAACACGCCTTTGCAATATGGTTGCATTTAATGGCCCTTCGGCCACTGCCAGTAGCAAAAATCCCCAACTGTTGGAGATGGGACACTAGATGGGGAGGGCTCTGAGTTACTACAGAGAATTCTTTCCCAGGTGTCTTGCCCATGTGCTCAGGGTCTAACTGATCACCAGATTTGGAGTCAGGAAGGAATTTTCCCATAGGTCAGATTGGCAGAGGCTCTGGGTTTTTTTTGCCTTCCTCTGCAGCATGGGGCACAGGTCACTTGCAGGTTTAAACTAGAGTAAATGGTGGATTCTCTGTAACTTGAAGTCTTTAAACCATGATTTGAGGACTTCAGTAACTTCAGCCAGAGGTTAGGGGGTCTATTTACTCCTGAGGGCATTCTGCACCAAAAATTAAAAATTCTGCACCTAAATAAATACAAAAATAAAAGCTCTGCACATACTATTTTAAAATGCTGCACATTTTATTTGTCAAATAAATGTGGAGGCACCAGCAAGGCCACTGGCTGCACAGAGGTAGGAGATCACTGTGCCGCTCCCCCACTCCCGGGACACGGAATCAGCCGTGAGGCTGCACCGAACCCTGCTCTAGTGCAAGGACTGGGCCTGCCCCAGACCCACCCCAGGGCCCTGCCCCTCCATGCCAGGGGCACCAGGTGTGGGCAGGCAGGCTCAGCAAGGCAGGATCCAAGTGTGGAGGGGCTTAGTGTGGGGGGAGCCAGGTGTGGGTTGAGAGGGTTTTGTGTGAGGCAAGCTGGGTGTGGGCAACTCAGTGGGGATTCAGGTGCAGGGGGGATCTGGATGCACAGGGCCTTGTTGCAGGGTTCTGGGTGCAACAGTAATGGGACTCTTTGGGGGGGGGGGGATGTCCAGGTGAAGGTGGTTGTGGCTCAGTGGGGGGGGAGTCTGGGTGGGGGGGGGGAGTTCAGTTGGGGTCCAGATGCAGCTGGTTGCGGCTCGGTCGGGTGGGGAACTGGATACTGGTGGCTTGTCTGAGTGGTCCAGGTGCAGGGGAAGTGGGGATCATGGGGGGGTATGAGTATGGGGAGGTGAGGCTCGACAGGAAGATCTGGATATGAGGGGCTCTGGATGTACAGGGATTGGGTGAATGGGGGAGCAGCTCCATGTACAGGGATCCCTCCCCCTGCAGCTGAGGAGCGATGGGTGCAGGAAGGGGGCAGGGAGAGTTTGCAGAGCTTCCTGCAGCCCGGGGAGAAATCTGAGGGTGGGTCTGACCCGGCTCTGGATGCTGTGCAGGGGAAGAGGCAGTCCTGTCCTCTCCAGCCCAGCCGGGACTAGCAGCTGAGCCCGGCACAGGATAGGAGCCACCAGCTGGGTCTTCCCTAGTCCCGCTTCATGCCCCACAGTGATTTGCCTCTCTGCCGGCTGCTCTGGGCCCCTGAAACATACAGCTCGGGAGGGTCGCATGACGACTCTTGTGGCTTCCCTTTGCTCCCCCATCAGGGAAGCAAAAAATCTGTGGGGGACATAATCTGCGCATGTGCAGTGGCAGAGAATTCCCTCAGGAGTATCTATTACAGGAGTGGGTGAGTTCTGTGCCCTGCAATGTGCAGGAGGTCAGACTCGATGATCATGATGGTCCCTCATGACAAAGTCTATGAGTCTATAATGCATGTACAACACTGCAGACCTATGGCTAGACACCTTTGTGTTGATTTCCTGCAAACAAATCTAGTCTCTAGAGTGTGGCCTAGTGGACAAAGTACTGTATTGGAACTACATTACTCAGGGGTGTGGATTTTTCACCCGCCCTTGGCTTCCATTCCCCACTCTGCCACTAGCCTGGCTGGGTGACCTTGAGCAAGTCACTTTCCCACTCTGTGCCACAGTTTCCCCATCTGTAAAACTGGGATAATGAAACCAATCTTCATAAAGCATGTTGAGATCTGCTGATGAAAAGCTCCATACATGAGCGAGGTATCGTTATTCCATCGCTATGCTTCAGTGTGCATTTTTACTTGGAGGTACTTCTTTCTAATACTCACTTGGGAAGCAGGGAAGCCCTGCAAACATCCACTGACCTTCAGGGTCCAGCCTATTTTCCTAATACCCCTGCTGTGAGCTGGTTTGTGGTCATGCCACAAACAACATGGTCCACAGTTAGTCCACCTATTGGCTATTCCGCTTCACAGCCCTTTGCTTTATGATGCAGGTTTGTAATGTGACGCTCAATGGTCTCACGTTGCAGCAGTGCCTTTCAGTAAAGGCGTGGCACACAGGAGTGCTGGGTGACGCAGCTCCTGGAGATAACCCCGAGCTAGTTTGAATTGAGCTCGCTTTGCTACCGGAGCGGTGAAGCTGCCAAGAAGCCTGGGTGATTATTCCTGTGGCTAGTCTCCATCGAAGCACGGGCTGCTGCAGCTTCATGGCTACCCGTACCTGAGCCAGATAAATCCAAGCTAGCTTGGGTACGTCTACATGTGCTCCAGTCACACCCTCTAACTGCCGTCTCATGAGATGCAGTAGGGTTAAAAAAGGTTAATATCCCCAGTCACCCAGCAGCGGGCAGTATCACTAACTGTGGTCAGCACTCACTAATTCAACACTCGATGGATTTTCTCCAGATTGTGCATGGTCTCCTTGCTGGGGCAGTGACCCAGGTGCCTGGAGGAAGATGGGACAGAGATTTTTATTCTGAGCGGTGAAAAAAACCGCTTGTTAAAAAACGTGCTGAGTCCATGCACCTGCCCCAGATCGGAGAAAGGCTGGTGCTGGTCAAGATCGAGCAAGCCCATACCTTCAGTAAAGGGTTTGGAAACATCCTAACCCACATGAGTCCTCCAATGAACACTCCAGCAGAACCAGGGATGGGCAGATTTGACACTCCTAGAGCTGCTAAGGGAAAGAAGCTACATTTCTCCCAGCCTCTGTCTCTTGGGGTAGGTCTTCACCGCAGTCAGGGTGTGCAACTGCAGCACAGAGACCCATACCTGAGCTAACTTTGATCTAGCTAGTGTAAGCAGGGTCAGGATGAGCTCTACCCTGACCTCTGGTGGTGGGTTGTGGTGAGTTGTGGAAAAGGACTTCGGGGCTGATCTTGTTTGCATGGGCAGACCCACCCTGCCTAGCATGATGGGACTGCTTGCCCAAATGGTGACTTTGACTGCTGTGGGATCCCCAGTCCCGTTGTTATTGGGGCAGGATGAATAAAGTGTTGTTATGTGAATCAGGGATAGTAGACCTGGCATTTTATGACGAAGGGACTCATCCTCAACTAAGTAGCACTTGCTGAGCAAGGGATATGGGTTCCAAAAGCAGTGAATTGAAAGAGGGGTGGGTGATAGGTATTTGTATTGGGTCATGTGGGTCACTTGTGAGAGCCCTAAACACCAGTTTCACCTTCTCATCTCTCCACTATGTCATATTGGTTTTTTGGTCTTGAGATGAGCACCTTGTCTTTGTTTCATGGACCCTGAAGTGAAAACATTCTCTCAATTGGGCCTTTTGGCTATAGATCAAGCATTATATCAGAGCTAATTTTGATTCTATTATAAGTCTGGTTACAGACTGCTGAGCTGAATTCACTTTGGGCACATTTCCTACCATTTGTCCCGCGTCCCGAGCGATGGCTGGTCGGGACGCCTTTTGTCCCGATTTTCCGGGTTCTGGATGTAGAGGTTTTTTTTTTTTTTTTGCTCAACAAGTTTGGTTGAGCGGTTTTTTTTTTTTTTTTGTGGGAAGTCCCGATTTTTGTGGGATGTACCACCACTGAGGCTCCCCTACTATGAGCTGAAATCACTAAGGAGCTAAAGTTACTAAGAGCTAAAATCACTGAGGGTGTTGTTAAGTAGGGGGGAGGAGGGGAGAGGGGAAGGCTTGAAGATCTATGGGTGAGTGGCTAGCAGGATGTCTGCTGGAGATGAGCAGCTTGTGGTGAAGGCTGCAGCAGACCCACATGCATGTAAGGTGACCCCATACCTCTACCTTCTTCCACCCAGGTTGGGAGGTAAACTCTGCAGATGAACTTTTGAACTCTGGGGCCGCACTGACCAGGGACAGAAACTTTTGGGTTGCTGGACTCAAGAACCAAAGGGAAAGGACACGGCCCAATTTGTTTGGGGGTGGGTCCTTTGCTCATGGTTTGTGTTACGAATCCTGTTTTTGGTGTTTCCCCAAAATAATGCCGCATTGTTTCTCTCTGTTATTAAAAGGCTTTTGCTACACTCAGACTCTGCTTGTGAGAGGGGAAGTATTGCCTCTTAGAGGTGCCCAGGGGGGTGATATGTATTTGTCCCAGGTCACTGGGTGGAGGCTTGAGCTGGTTTTGTGTTATTGGAATGGAACCCCTCGATACTGAACCCGGCCCTTATTGCTGCCAACTCTGAAGGGTTACACTAGCATGGATACCAATAGCAGTGAAGCCGCAGCAGCATGGACTTCAGCATGGGCTGCACAAGCCCGCCGGGGACCCTGGCTATGTATGGAGGTGGCTGGCTAGCTGGCTACCTCCCCTTACAAAGGTTTTTTAAACACAGGCCTTATACGTGTAGAACTCGGAGGTTTAACCAACTCAGACAGCAACTGCCTGCATGACCCAGCTCTCTGCCTGCCAGCCCATGAGCCCATCCTCTCTTACAGACAGCAATCTAGTGTGAATCCCTAAGATCCAAAGGAGATCTAACCCCCACATCCCTAAGTACACTGATTCTCTGGGCTGGCAAGCGTGACAGGCTATCACTGGAAAATAAAACCCTAGTGCTCCATTCCCCTCTCGCGCCGATTTTACAGCACCGTCACCCCATTGCGTTCAGCAGAGCAACTCCTGATTTACACCCAGAGACCCCAGCCCCACGTGGAACCCTTGGCTCGAGTCTTGACACGACCGCACTCTTTGCTGTGAGTCTGGCTGCGAGTGGGAGGGAAGGTAGGGATCGGAGATGCTGTTCCTTTAAGAAATTCTAAAGCCAGCTCTGGAAGGTTCCTGTTATTCCATGGCTCTGGCACAGCGACCCTCTCCCCCCGCCCGCCCCGCGTCCCAGCTGTATAAATGAAGCTCCGGTGAGCTGGCGGGCGTCCCTCACTCAGTAGCCAGCAGCTCAGGAAGCAGCTCTGCTCTCCCAGGCACTGACGGGTACCGTGTGCAGTGCTGACGGGGGCAGCATTCATAACAAAGATGCTCGTGGTTTGGCTGTTGCTGTCAGTGGGCCTGGCCCGGGCAGCTCTGGGGAGCACGGTCCACCTCAGGAGGGCCAACGACAGGAACGGCAGATGCATCTACTCATTCGTCGTCCCCAGCCCGAATGAGGACGGCTGTCCAGAACCAGGCCAGGCAACGTCAGCCATGCAGGAGCTCCAGAGGGAGAGCAATGCGCAGCGCTCGGAGCTGGAGTCGGTCAAGGCTAGGCTGAGTCTCCTGGAGAACGTTGTGACTCAACTGCATGTGGTGCTGGGTGCAGGAGGTGCCTCTGCTTCCACTGCGGCGCTCCAGAGAGAGCTGGACAGGCTGAGGCTGGAGAGAGCCCAGCAGGAGTCTCACGTCAGCAGGCTGGAGGCTGCCTACAGCACCCTTGGGCAGGAAAAGTCCTTCCTGGAAGAGGAGAAGAGGAGGCTGGAGCAGGAAAAAGCTGAGCTGGGAAGGCGGCTGGAGAGCAGTACCCAGGAGATAGCTCGGCTGAGGGCCAGCCAGTGCCATCAGGTCAGCGAGGCACCCGTCCAGGACTCCGAGCAAGGCTCCCAAGAAGGTAAGGTTCATGGGAACTTATCAGTCTCACACTGAGTTTCCCTTACTCCTGGTTCAGCCCCTTGAGCCCCACTAGGCCACATGGCCTCGCTGTCTCCTTTGCAGCAGAGGACACTCATGCAGAGTCTGCACCCAGATGTGTGTGGCTGTCCCTTGGAGCGTACGGTTGGGGTGTGGGAAATAAGTCTCCCTTGCCTAGATTCCTGTCCTTAGACCATTGTCTGGAAGGGAAAGGATGGTGGTTAATGCACTGGACTGGGAGCCAGGAGACCTGACATCAATCACCACCAGCTCCGCCACAGACTTTCTGGCACATCACTTAATCTGTCTCCCATTCTTTGTCTTGTCCACTGGGACGGTAGACTCTCTGGGGCAGGGGCCATCTCGTTGCGTGTAACTAACCCAAAGGGGTTGTGATCCCCTTCGGAGCTTCCAGCTGCTCCAGTAGCAACAATCAACAGCAAGAGACTCCAGGGGGCCACCTCCCCAAGAGGGCTGAGGCTCTAGTTAGAGATAGGCCCAGGCCCAGAAGCCCCCACATTTTGAGGTTGTTCAGACCCAGATCTGAACTTAGTGGCCAGAGCCCATATCCCGCTGCAGAGAAGGGGAAGGGTTACAATACATGCACACAGTCCCTCGGCTGCAGCCAAGCATGCCAACAAGCTGGCTCCAACAGACAGACATCCAGAAGCACCTTTCTTTGGCATTCCCTCTGCCGCGCTTTTGTGCAGGTGTCCATCTGTCCCTGCCCCGGGGACTATCGCCTAAGCTGTAGTGTTGCTTTCTTCCACATCACCATTGCCCTTCCAATTCCTTTCCCCTTCTCCACCAGCAGTGCTGTGCAGCCTGGGACACATGGGATTAATGGACCTTGGAGCCAGCAGGCTACAGCTCTTACCCGAAATGGGAGCTATGGGACAGACACCCCATGTGCAAGCGTCTTGGGCATTAAACAGAGCTCCCCACCGGGCAAGAACCTAGAAACCCTGCTGCAGGGCAGAGAAGAACATTGCAACCTCAGTGAGACCCCAATTCCTCCCTGTGAACATGCTGAGCCTTGCATGGGTGGTGGATATATAGGCATGGGGAGGCTAAGCCTCCCCTGGCACAGCCACGGCCACCCTCCTGCCAGACACCTGGGCCGTGGTGCTCCTGCTTCTTTCCCTCTCTGCTGGGAATGGGCTTCCGCTGGAAGTTTTTGCTTATTTATGATGTGCTATGTAGTTTCCACAGCAGGTGATATCTGCTACTCAGCTTCCCGAGTCCCTTGGACTCCCCAAGGAGATTACTGATGATCCTGGACACTGAGTAGCAGATACCGTCTCCTCAGCTGCCTGGGAACCTGCACGGTGTATATAAAAGCTCAGCGTTCTTCACCCGTCGCTGCCTGGCTGCTCCTCTCCAGCACTCCACCCCCTCCCCGGAGGTCCCTGCCACCGCTCGCTGGTTCCGCCTCTCCTCGCCACTTAGCCTCCTCCCCACTCGGCCCACTCGCTGCTGCTTGCTGCGTCCTCCTCTCCCCACCCCCACTGCTTGACCCCCCCCTGCCGCCGCTTGAGTGGGGAGGTGGGGGAAGGAGAGGAGGGATGCATGTGGCGAGCGGGGAAGGGACCGAGCGGGGGAGGGAGGAGTGTGGGTGTGGCTGCAAGCGGAAGAGGAGGGATGGGGAGCTAGCCTCCCGCAGGGGAAGCTTCACCCGCTGCCCATGGAGTCTTGGGATGGGGGCTGTGACTTTCCAGTTCCCAGATGCCCCCAAAAGGGGAAGTGCTCGACCTGCAGTGCAGGTCGGAGCAGCCCTTTGGGGGCCCTAACTTGCATCCCAGCTGTAGCAACTCTCCTGTGGGTTGTCTCTCCTGATGATAACTGGGGCATAGGAAAGCCCACCGATGCTGACTTTTGTTTTTGTTGGCGGGTGTGCCTCTCCGCCGCCTCCCGATCTGTGCGAGTGGTGGGCAGGGCCTCAGTAGGGTTTCCAACTTTCTCCTGGCACAACACCGAACACCCTAGCCGTGACCCGAGGCCCCGCCCCTGCCTCGCCCCTTCCCAGAGGCCCCACCCCCACTCACTACATTCCCCCTCCGTCGGTGGCTTGCTCTCCCTCACTTTCATTGGGCTGGGGCCGGGGTGTGGGAGAGGGTGAGGGCTCTAAATGGGGGTGTGGGCTCTAGGGTGGGGCCAGAAATGAGGAGTTCAGGGTGCGGGAGGGGGCTCCGGGCTGGGGCAAGGAGTTGGGGTGTGAAATGGGGTGAGGGCTCCAGCTGAGGGTGCTGGCTCTGGGGTAGGGCTTGGGATGAGGGGGTTGGGGTGCAGGAGTGAATGAGGGCTCTAGGGTGGAGCCAGGGATGAGGGGTTCAGGGTGTGGGAGGGGGCTCTGGTTTCCAGCCAATGGGAGTGCAGAGCCAGTGCTTGGGGTGGGGGCAGTGCGCAGAGCCCCATGGCTGCCCCGTGTAGGAGCCGAACCTGCTGGCTGCTTCCAGGGCACAGCGCGGTGCCCCAGAAGAGGTAGGGACTAGCGTGCCTTAGTGCCACAGCACCGCCGAATGGACTTTTGACCTGGTGTTCCGGTTGAAAACCAGACACCCGGTCACCCTAGGCCTCAGGGAGGAAGAAGCCGGGGGGGGGGGGGGGGGAGCCTCGGGGTGAAGAGGCTAAGCAGGGGTGGGGCCTCAGGGCGGAGCGGCTCAATGTGGGTGGAGCCTCGGGGTGGAAAGAGGTTGAGCGAGGACAAGGGCTTGGGGCAGAGCACAGGCAGAGCAGGGGGCGGGGCCACAGTCCAGGCATTGGGGCACACAGAAAATTAATCCAGCCCTGCAGGTGCTGAGCTCTCCGTAATTTTTTTTTAAGTGGGTGCTTGAGCCTGGAGCACCCACGGAGTCAGCACCTATGGGAAAGCCTCAGCTATGCCATCCACACACCACCACCCCCAGCCCCTGACATGCCTCCCACACCAGAAGACCCAGCAGGAGAGATGCACATAGCCAGCCACAGCAGCTGTGCCCTGCCCCATGCAGGGATATTAATCCCAAGGGGGCCCTTAGGGCTGCTTTGCAGCCTCTGCACAAAAGGGCTGAATGAAATCACCCCGAGAGCGAGTCCTGTCCCTCTGCGGACTCAGATTCTGCTGTGCCTGTCCCACTGCAGGTATCGGAGATGCTCAGACCTGTTCAAGCTTCATCCAGTGAGCCCAGTCCTGCTCAGCCTGCCGCGCACTGCCCTTCCTGACAAGGGATGCACAGGGCCAGGGTGACCAGATGTCCCGATTTTATAGGGACAGTCCCGATTTTTGGGTCTTTTTCTTATATAGGCTCCTATTACCCCCCACCCTCTGTCCCGATTTTTCACTTTTGCTGTCTGGTCACCCTACACAGGGCTCCCCTCCCACACAGACAAAGGCCAACACAAACTCAGTGGCTGCTTCTGAAGATTTGGCTTGAACCTGAACACAAATCAGTATGGCACCGGGAATATAGCTAGAGACCCAAATGTTTTTAAATGTGTGCTACACCGTTAAATGTTGAGGAAGGGCCTTGAGGTGCAGCTGCCATTTTGTGTTTCTGTTCAGCGGCAGAGTGTTACTGAGCAAACTGCTGTGTGCTCTCTGTCTCCCCTGGAGATCTTGCTTGTTTCCCTAATCTGAATAAGAGAATCTCCAAGGCAGAGAAATGCACAGTGTTTTGCGATTAGGAAAATGCAGGGGGCTAGCCCCTCAGCTGGGATAGATCAAAGGAGCTCGGTTGATTTACACCAGCTCATGGTCTAGCTCCCTCTATTTCTCCACATCCAGCGGTGCCCACAGAAGTGCCACCCAAGTCACCAATCCACCACTCTGCCGTCACAGGAACCATTGTAAAGTGTCTCATCTTAAGCTCAGCTGGGCAAATACAGAATTGCTGCTTCATCTCAGGGCTCCTGAGATGTCAAACACCCACACACAAGCCATAGGCACCTTAAGATGAAGTTACACCACAATGTGCATTTCTCCCTGCAGCCCTTTCTAGCTTAGAACTTGGCCGAGCCAGGAGGGGATAGTCAAGAGCAGCCCTGAATGCTTAGTAGATGGATCCCTGGTTGCAAAGTAGAAACTACCAGCAGGACCATGCTGCCCTGTCCAGTGATTAAAGTGTTCTGACACTTGACTGGCCCATTGTCCTGCTACGCCTCCCTCTGGGGCCATGTTCTAAGAGTTTCCCTTACAACCAGAACCCTTGAATCCCAGCCTCCCCCCACCCAAGTTTTGGGGAGAGGGACACTTAAAATCTGCTCCCGCCTGTGGGTATGTATATTGATCTTTTAACCATTCTCTCTCTCTTTTGTTTTTAAATTTTTTTAGTTTAGTTAATAAGAATTGGCTGTAGTGTGTATTTGGGCAAGATCTGGAATATTCAATAACCTGGGAGGTAATGTGTCTGATCCCTTGTGATTGGTAGAACCTTTTCTTTTATATGATGAAATAAGACTTACAGAAATTTTCATCATATTTGACGTGGGTACCTGAGATGGAGGCCTGAGGCTGGATCACTTTAAGGGAACTGTGTTGTTTGGACTTCCAAGTAACCAGTAAGGTAATAAAGAAGCTGTTTTATGCTGGCTTGGTAAATCTCTAAGTATTGGAACATCCACCAGCTTCATGGGGATTGTCTGCCCCATTCTCTGCAGTTCACCCTAATTGAGTGACTATAGCTGGCCCTCACTAGGACCCCGGTCACAACACCACTTTGCCAAGCATTAGAATTAAACAGGGAATTGTGAGAAGACATGACTGTCAAACTCATAACTACAGTGTCTTGCATTTATACTGCGTAGCTCCTTTCATCCAAAAGCGCTGGCCAGACATCTGATGCTAAAAGCCCTCAGTGATGGCCTAATTCTGCTCCAGTGGGAGTTTTAAAATCCATCCCTGCAACTTGTCAGATCGTAGATCGCTGTTTGCCCGCCCCCCTGCCGCCCCTCGCACTGGAAGCTGAAGCGATTGGTTCAAAAGGCCGAGTAGCCTGTAGTGGTTTGCCATGGCTTTCTCTGCCCTTTGGATTTCCAGCATGGCTTATTTAAAACTGGTTATGAAGCGTAATAAATAGCTGGATCTGACCTGTCAGTTGGAATTCTCCATGTAATGCTGGGGACATTATCCAAGTTGATAGGCTCCCAGTGAAACCTGCATTAAAGATAATATGATATTTTCTATAACAACATTCATCCAGAAGGGAACAAGGGTCACTGCAACATGCTTACACTTAGAATCACATTCTTCTGGGAGCCTGTAAGAGGAACCCCAAGGTACTAGATTTTGCTACAGCTACAGCTGTACAGCTCTGCTCCTTTCCCTACTGCCCCTCCTCGCTGAGTCTGCCTTGAGTCCCCTGGCACCATTCAGCCGGCGAGACACCAGTTAGCTCCAATGCGCTGCCTTGTCTCACAAATGGAGCAGACAGGCTCAGTGGACAGAATGAAAGAGGAACTGAGGACACTGTTGGTGGTGTGCAGGAAGTTGGATTTAAGCTGCTAACAAGCCTTGACCTTGTCCTGACAGTGATTTTCCGAAGGAAGGAAAGACCCTCCCTGCCCACTGCTGTGCCCCAGTGCCCGCTGACATTAAGTGGGAATCTGAAGCGAGTTAAATGTTTGTTTTACACAGTAGCAAAGGCTCCAGGGTTGGTCCTTTTTGAAGCCACTGCATGTTCATTCTCTACCAGCGAGCAGAAATAGGGGAGCTATCCGATACTCCTGCCAGTAGCTGGTATGGATTTTTGGATGACACTGCATCTAGACCTCAGCAGCAGTGTAAAACCGTAACAAGCATCCACAAAGCCAGAGACGCCTGCAGCACACAGACCATCCTGGCTGCAAGCAGAACTTTCACTGCAAAGGCAAACGGTGTTTGAAGACCAAGCAGAGCAGCTTCCCTGGCCTGCACTGAAGGTGGGTAACGAATAGTGCTTGCAAAGGGCTGGGCCAGGGCCGGCTCCAGGCACCAGCCCACCAAGCACGTGCTTGGGGTGGCACCTGCAGGAGGGGCGGCGCTCAGGTTTTTTTTTTTTTGTTTAAAAAATAAACCTCTTCTGCTCTCTGCTGGGGCAGTGGGACTGCGGGCGTGCCGCGCTCCTCGCCGGCGCCCCGGCTGGAGCAGCAGGCGCCCCGGCCTCCCCACCGGCGCCCCGGCTCGGGCAGCGGGGCGGTGAGTGCACCGCGCTTCCTGCCGGTGCCCTGGGCAGGGCAGCAGGACCACAGGTGTCCCACCCTCCTCGCCAGCGCTCCAGGTGGGAGAGGTTTGTTTCGGTGGGCATTGGGGGGGTGGGTTTTTTGTTTGGGGGGAGGCGGCCTTTTGGGTTTTTTGGGGTTTTTTTGCTTGTGGCAGCAAAAACATTAGAGCTGGTCCTGGGCTGGGCATGACGTGACAGACCCACAGGGGAGTGTTACAGAGCGCCAGGCATGGGCACATATACCACCAAGCCGTAGGACAATAGAGTTAGCGGCCTGGTTCGAGACAGGTGCTCTACTGTAATACACAATGTACAGCACCTAGCACAGTGGGATGCTGGTCAATGACTGGCACTCCTAGGTGCTACCATAATACACCTAATGAATAATGTCCAGATTCTATCACACATGCGACCTTGGGGTGTGACTGAGGCTCCTAGGTGCTAGGATAATATAACTAAATAATAACTGCTCATTATCCCAGGACAGGGCAGGTCTTGGGGAGAGGCCATTTTGGCTAGCCAAGCATGGGTTGGGCTCGATGAGGAGACCTTTACAGGGACAGATTACCCCCTCTTCCCCCGCCTACTATGGGGTTCTGACATCAGCACCCAGTGCTGGCGTTGCTATGCGGGGGGAGCAGTGCTTGGATTCAAAGAAAGATTGCTCTCCAGCTCCCAGGACACAAGGCAGAAACGTGCTGACCCAGGTACCTTGCTATGCTAATGGCAGGGCTAGTGGATCACTGAGTGCATGTGAAAGAGATTGCACGTGATCACGTGTGCAACTGCACTTGTATGTGTGCTTGGCTGAGAGGGCATGTCCGGCCACGCCCAGGAGTGTGCACCAAGCGCGTCCTCACCCTGTTCTTGTCACCACCCTCACCATGTCTATTCCCATCCCTCCCTGCAGTTTCCAAGTGGGATCTGGAGAGTTTTGACTATCAGGAGCTGAAATCTGAGCTGACAGAGGTGCCTGCTTCCAGCATCTTCGAGGAGCGCCCCTCCCCCAGCCACCCTGCCACTGGGGACATGGCCACAGGTACAAAGATCACCTTGAGGCCTTTCCTTCCTTGTGGGTTCATACAGCTAGGCCTCGTCCTTCTAGCCCCAGCACTTCAAATACTTTTCTTCTTCTCCCCCCGTCTCTCCCAATACTGTCACCTTCACTCCCAGCACCAGGGGAAGAGCCTCTCAGCCTCTCAGCTCCTTTATCTGGTTCTGTTTTATCAGTGCTTCTTACTCTGCCTCCTCCTCTCACCCCACTTCCCCACCTTGCCTTGGCCAGCCAGTCTGTCCTGTCCTTTGCTGAACCCCAAGCAATCAAGGCAAGGGTATTGCCAGCTGGTGCCGGAGCCAAGAATGGAGTTCAAACCCCTACTCCAGCAGCCAGACACACTGTGCGCACCTCCAGACCATGAGCACAGGCTGGAATCTGGCTAGCTTCAGGTCTGCCCCATAGCAGAGAAGGGAGCAGGGCTGAACTTGTCCGCTGGAAACCACAGTCTCTCTCGGCCAACTTTCTCGGGCAGTCACTGACGCTTTCCTTAGGCAGCTCCCAAACAACTACACCAGAGAGGACTCCAAATACAAAATTCAGAGCTGGGTCTCATGCCCACCACTCTGCAATTCAGGGCCACGCCCATCTCTAAGTAATAAAGCATAACACTTAGTACAGAACATATGGGGATTTCCCCCTAGCTCTAAGAGCTAATAGAATCAGGAGACCGCTCTTAAAATGAGGTCATCAGTGGTGCCATGCCATGTTTCCTTCTGTTATTATTGGTTAAGCAACAAACTGTGAACTTGAATCACTTTTCTTTGATCAGCCCATCCCTCCTGTGCTGCCAGCTCTTGTGATTTCTCACACACTTCGGCATTTTCCCCAAAGCCCCAGCTCCTGTAGGCATGGAATTGCATGAGCAGCTCAGCTTTACTTTAAATACAAGTACATTGCATGGCAGTGGAGAAAAGCTTGAAAAGGTGAAGTGAGAACCTGCGAAAGACCCAGAAACCCCGAGGCAAAGAAGAAGCAGCCACAAAAGTTATGACATTATGGTTTTAAATGATTGTGGAGAGTCAGACTCAGGATTTTGGAATCCGCCGGGTTGGCGATATCAAAAATTCCCTTATGGCCTATGCACAATGGAAACAAGCCCTGGATTCAGCTTTGGTGTGACACCACAATAGAACTCCACCAAGACAGGTCTGGCACCATCCACAGCTATGTCAGCACCATTGCTGGAAGGGGTCACTGACCCGTTTCTCAATCCCAGAGGTAGAGCGATGGAAGGGATGGTGCTGGTTGGGTGGCCTGTAGCTAAGCGCTCTGCATTGGAACACAGGAGGCCTGGGGTCCATTCCCAGCCGCAGTTCACCTACCTGTGCCTGGTGCTGTTAGATGGAGTATGACAGGGGAAGAGGGAAGGCCTCCTACTGCTTGTAAACCACCTCTGGCCATCAAAAGGAACACTCCCAGTGAAGTCCAACTACAGAAGGGTGGTAGCAGATGGTGGGCAGGAAAATTATTAAAGCACCCTCCGAGCTTGCCCCTCATTGACTTAGTTCATTGCGGTCAAAGACTCCTACTCTTTCTGGGCTAGTTTCTTGTAACGGTTTTCCTCCATGCTGGTGCTTTATATGTTGTCCATCTAAGCCCTGTAACCCAGCCTCTGCCTTTCAGAAATAGAGTAGGTCCCCAGGATATTCCCACCCTTGGCTTCTGACTTCCACTGGCTGGAGGTCAGGAGCCATTTCTATAACTAGGATTTAGTGGTTGAGACCCTTTGCAGCTGCCTCATCGGATCAGAGTTCATATTGCGGATGCTCCCCGCGTCCTACTGAAATGTTACTAGGAAACCCAAGTGGGTCTATTAAAAAACACAGTGCCTGGGCTATTGCAGCGGAGGTCCCACATGAAAGACCAAGACATTAGTCTCTTTTTTCATCTTAACCACATCATGAAAATCTTTAAATATCACCAAGGCAAGAAAGTCCATGCTGCGAAATCCCCTTCCAAACCATTCACCTCTTTTCTTCCCTTCTCTCTTCAGAGCCATCATTCCTGCTTCTTCTCTTCCTTTTCCTCAGCTCTTATAGATTCATAGATTCTAGGGCTGGAAGGGACCCTGATAGACATTTATCTAACCTAGTCTTAACTATCTCCAGAGATGGAGATTCTTCTTTCTCCTGGTCCTCTCCTCTTTTTTCTGTCTGCCTGCACTGCTCAGGAGCATAGCCTAGGCAATGCCGGTGTGTTGACGAGTGCTGGAAGGCTGCTGTTGGTAAATGGAGAGGGTATCTCCTCCATCAGCTTCATGGAATTATTTACGTACTTAGAATCCAGTAAATGATATTTCCTGCTAGTTATTGCTGGGTTAATGCAGGGTGTGTGGCTTTTGTGGATTTTAGCCTTTCAGTAGGAAATCTGCCACTGATGACAGAATAACTGAGGGTCTCTTTCTCCCCCTCTTCCCCCCCCTCCCCCTTGAGCAGGGTGTGGAGAGCTGGTCTGGGTGGGGGAACCTGTGACCTTCCACAAGGCTGAGACTGTTGCTGGCAAGTATGGCGTGTGGATGAGGGACCCAGAGCCTCTTCCCCCCTACACCCGCGAGACCACCTGGAGAGTCGATGCCATTGGCACTGACATCCGCCAGGTCTTTGAATATGACAACATTGATCAGTTCATGAAGGGCTATCCCTCCAAGGTCCACATCCTGCCTCGGTCCATGGAGAGCACCGGAGCCATCGTATACAGGGGCTCCCTGTACTTCCAGCGGCGCAACTCCAGGATGGTGGCCAAGTACGACCTGAAGACAGAAGTGATCACAGTCCAAAAGGACATCCCCAGTGCTGGCTACCATGGCCAATTCCCCTATTCCTGGGGTGGGTACACAGACATTGACCTAGCTGTCGATGAGATGGGGCTGTGGGTGACGTACAGCACAGACAAGGCCAAAGGGGCCATCGTCCTCTCCAAATTGGATCCAGAGACCCTGGAGGTTGAGCAGACCTGGGAAACCAACATCCACAAGCAAGCCGTGGCCAACTCCTTTATGATCTGTGGCACTTTGTACACCATCAGTAGCTACTCAGCCCCAGATGCCACGGTCAACTTTGCCTACCACACAGCCACCAGCACGAGCAAGCCACTGAGCATCCACTTCAAGAACCGCTATGGGTATAGCAGCATGGTGGACTACAACCCCACGGAGAGAAAGCTCTTTACTTGGGACAATTTCAACATGGTCACCTATGACATCAGACTCTCCATGATATGAGGCGCCTCAGGGCGGGAGGAGGACACGCCACGCTCATTGTTAACTAGCAGCTCGTGGGCTAGGGGCAAGTCTAGCCAGCTGTCAATCTCACACACTCACTCTTCCTATTCTTCCTGAGCTTTCCTTGGACTCAGCCCTGAGCCCCTTACTCAGGCAGAGCGCTCACTGAGCTGGGCAAAGACTCCAGGCTTGGCCCTAGATCGGAGGTTCATATTCTGAGAGCACTGGGGGGCTCAAACAACAATAGAGTGGGAATAACCTTGTGCCACTTGGGAACATACGTGCAATAGGAGTTTACAGCCCTGGCGTTGCTCCCCTTGCCTCTCTCTGAATTACACACAGGATTAATTTGGACAATATGGGGGGGGGGGGAGTAACAAGTTGTTCAGGGTTATGCAACATTTGGAGTGTGTGGGCCAGCTGCCCAGGGATAGATCTAGAATGACTAAACCTGCCTGCACCCTTGCCTAAAAGACACTGCAATTCCAGCCAAGCAGACCAAACCATTCACAGCAGGAGGCAAATCATATTTTAGGGGAGGGAGGTGACTGGGTACCACCTTCATAGAATGGCTAATAAAAACCCCGGGACCATCAGCAAACCATATTCGTGCCCAACATCAGCTGAGGCAAGGGGAATGTGCTGTGATGTCAACACCGGGTGTTAGCCAAGGCGGCGTTGACAGGAGGAGATTCTGCAAAGTTGTGTCACGCCCAGATTCAGTAGGAGAACATCAAGACCTAGCTTCAGCACCCAAATAAGCCAATGGAAAGACTCCAATTGACTTCACTGGGTGTCTCAGAAATGTGCTGCAGGAGTTAAAAATGACTAGAAATCCCAGGCAGTGGGCACCCTGAAAGAGAGCTTTCAGATGCGGCGTATAAACCCTTTCATTGCCAGCCTCTCTCTCCTAAGCACAGTGCATGCTTCATCGAGACAAAGCTTCCCTTGGGAGCCAACCAGCCACCTCTACAGATTATCATGAGCCAGAGAACGTGGGAGAAGATGGGAACTCACCCAGCTTGGTATCTCTGCAGCGGCAATTGACCAGTAGTTAAAGCAGGAGTCAAAGATGGGCCCAAGCTGCAGAGAGGTCAGGTCCAATGAGCCACACCTCACCTAAGCATAGAGCTGTTCCGCTCTAGGGGCTTTGAGTCTGTTCAGCGTCTCACACAGTTACACAAGAGCCATTGAGCATGCGGGCCTCCGGCCGAACTAGCCACCTACCTGCAAGAAACATGGCCGCCTCAGCTCCCCTTCCATTAAAGACAAGAATGAAGCATTACTTGTTTAACACAATTCTGTTAAGTCATTAGACAGTTTAGCAAAATAAATGCAAGTAGGGTTGTTCACACACAATGGGATTCTAGAATTTAGGGCGTGATCTCAAATTCACTGAAGTCAATGGAAAGTCTCCCATTGACTCCAGTGAGCAACAGAGCAGATCTCCATTTATCCCAGACTATGGTTATTAACTCAGAATGAGAAGCATCATCTAACTGTTCTTGTGTTTCTAGCTCTCAATCCAGATAACTCCGCTGATTACACTAACTTAGACACTCTTTGGGATGGGCATGGCATTAGATCAGGTATGGCTAAGCATACGGCTGTTTTTAAGAACACACATTTAAAGTATTTAGTCTATAAATCCTGTAGCTGGCTTGGTTTTTGTGTTTGTTTTAAAAGCCTAATCCATGCAGGTTGCATTGAAGCCTCCTGGATGAAAGCGAAGGTCCGATGTGCTAATGAGTATGTCAAAGTAGTCTGTGATAATAATCGATAATAAACCCTCTCCCCCCACAACAATCCACAGTGGCAGCTTCTTGTTGGCAGATTTTTCGTTTCACTGCAACATGCTGGAGGGAATTCCAGGCTATAGGAAACTATAGGCCACCTTTCCAGGAGAGTTCAGTCCCAGCAAACAGGGCTCGATTTTCAGGAGCTCAGCTCCCATTTAGGCACTAAAATAGGGGGCCTGGTTTCTAATTCAAGCTCTTCCACAGGCTTGCTGGGTGACTTCGCTGAGTCATTTCCCTGCTCTGTGTCTCAGTTTCCCCATCTGAAAAATGGGGATGATACGGACGTCCTTTATTAAGGTCAGTAGATAGGAGGTAGGTATTACTATTACTAAAGCCAAGGGGAACTTTGCCATTGACTTCATCTACTGAATGAATATCACCATGACTACAAAAACAAATGCCACTGTAGAATAGGAGGAGGCAGAGAAATGGAAAGACTTGCAGCCTTTAGTAGAGAGAGAGAGAGCTGACTGATTACAGGAAAGCTGGGAAACTAACATTAGCTGGTTTAAAAATATCTAATGGATTACCTTTTACAGTCAGTAGACTATATGTTAGCTGTAACCCCTAACTGATGGTGCCTCAGTTCATCTGTATTTGATTATCTTAAGGGGACCTCTGGTACTGGGATGAAAAGAAAAAACTTGCGTCAGCCCTTTCAGTATAAAAAGCAACTAAAAAGGTCTAAATCAGCATTAAATCTTGGAAAATTGCATGTTAACACACCTCTCTCTACATCACCCGGGAGCAAACAGCCCCTTTGAGCAAGGGAGCTAAACCCAGCATTTCTGGACAGCCTCTGGCCGAGAGCAGGACTGACAGAATCTTGTTTTGCATCTCACTGCAGCGTTGGTCCAGGTGATTGGTGCCCAGGAGATGGGCACCTGGCTTATCCCCGCTCAGCCGTGAGCAACCCCACTGCAAAGCCATACCCAGTTACTGCAGCTATATTCCCCTGGGCATGGCGCTAGGGCATCTGGGGCACATCCCATGAGTCTTTGTGGGCTACTATTTGTTCTGGGGAATTGTGGGAGAACTTGTCTGCCCTTCGAGTAGTTTTAAGCTTCCCTTGGTCCGAGTAGGCTCCAGAATGGCCTCTTCTTTGGCCTCTCTGTCTGACACCCCTTCATGGAAGAGACCCTGTGGCCCAGCTGCCTTAAGCCCCAGGACCTATGCTGCCCCCAAGACACCCCAGTAACATAATCAGACCATTCGCCTGAGTTCCGTCCGACTGATTTACTGTTTACCCCTTCAGGGGGATGCTGTAGCGGATACAAATAGAGCCAGGCTTGGCCTAAGGACCTCTCACCCAAATGCACACTTTACTCAGAGAGAGCACAGACCATCTAGAAAACACCACACACCTGAATTCCCTGCCCCGCATTCTAGCTCCCCTCCTTCCCTTGGGGCAGGGAATTCTAGCTCCCCCTCTTCACACAACACACAGTCAACCTGTGGAACTCTTTGCCAGAGAATGTTGTGAAGGCCAGTACTATAACGGTTCAAAAAAGAACTAGATAAATGCATGGAGGATAGGTCCATCAATGGCTACTAGCCAGGACGGGCAGGATGGCGTCCCTAGCCTCTGTTTGCCAGAAGTTGGGAATAGGGGACAGGGGATGGATCACTTGATGATTACCTGTCTTTTAATTCCGTCTGGGGCACTGTCAGAAGACAGGATACTGGGCTAGATGGACCTTTGGTCTGACCCAGTATGGACGTTATGTTCTTCAACCACCTGAGTAAGAACAATGGACAAATACGATTCTAGGAGCTGACCTGGAAGAGCTCAGGTTTATACCCAGCTCTACCACAAACCTGGTGAGAGCTGGAACGCGTAACCTCACCTCCCTCTGGCTGTTTCCCTTGCCACCTGTCTGATTACGTTTAGACAGTAGGCTCTTTGGGACAGAGACTGTCATGTTCCTACAGCACCTTCCACTACAGGGCCCTTAGGCGCTGCTATAATGCCAATCAGCAGTTCTGCTCTTCTGCTGCAGCAGCTCAGACATGCTACAGCGCACTGTTGCTAGGCAGCTCTTTATTGGGAAAGGTCTGAGCTGGATACACTCTACCACAGTAGATTTGGTTTGCCTTCTCAACAGGCTCTCCAGCCTACGAAGCAAGTCAGTCTCCACATTTCTCGGGCAGCCGGCTAGGTCTCAGTGCAGCCATCAGCTGGAGATGGGGGAGGTGGTGGCGGGAGAGTGGTAAGAGGAGAGGGGACTCCGGAGAGAGTGCATTCCAAGTAGGTTACGTAGGGGCCAGCATCCATCAGGCTGGGCCTCTTCACCACTTCTCCTCCTTTCCCATTGTAGTGCATGATCCTGGCAGCAGAGAGAGTGAACAGCAGGACTCATGGCAACAGCCAGGGGGAACCACCACTGACACATCCTAGCTCTTATCTTTATCCCCAGGTTACAGCTGGGGAAACTGAGGCACAGAAGGGCAGTGACCTAGCAGAGCACTGCCTTCAATACCCCTTATGAACAATTCATTCCTGCCTAAGCCCACCTTCCCCCCCCCCAACTCTTCTGAAAAGACTCCCCCAGAAGAGGGAGGTTTGCTTTACCTGTGAAGGTCTTTGGATGACTAGTTAGACAGTCTCCCCATTCTCTCCCTCCACCCCTGATCTTTCCACTTAGGCAGGCCAGCTAAGTTGGAGTGGTTGGTGTCACCTCCAGCTAGACTGCACCAGAGGGCTGGGGCCAGAACATGGGCTGCAAAGACAGCAGGGGAATGGTCACGCCTCAAGTGGGTGGTGAAGAGTCTCACAGAGACACGTCACTGTATAGCATGAAGCTGGGAATACCCCCGGTGCCTCCACCCCTGGAATCTCAAGTTTGGGACCAAATGAACTAGAGCCAGGCAGAGTCTGATTTTCAGCTATCATTCCATAGTGTTGGGCTGATCTACACCATTCAAATTCAATGGAGACCAGCTTCTGGCCCAGTTCATACTGCCAAGGAGCCATGGTGCTGCCCTCAGACCTGCCCCCAAGTGCCACTCCCACTGGAGTCCAGTCACCAAGGCAGGCTGTGGCCCAGGTTTTGTCCTTCTGTACTCCTGCAAACTGCCCTGCTGACTTCAGTGGTGTTGTATGGGATGCTGGTTATAGTAGAACATGGCCTGCAATCTTTAGTCCTCCAGTCCACTGGTAAATGTGGCTACCCATTGACCTCAAACGGAGGAGGGAGGTCCCATTCCCTAGTCAGAATAAGTTGTTTTGCCTTGGTAGCACAAAAATACTAAAGTTTCCCTATCAGAGTTGGACCCTTAGCTTCTTGGGCCTGTTCCTTTAGCTGGTTAGTTACCCAGGGATCACCAAATGGACAGAAGCGCAAGTTTTGCACTAGGTCAGCTCTTCTACCCTCTCTACAACAGCTGTACCATGCTAATGCCCAGATCCTGCAGCGACGGGCAGGTTAGAAGTAGCTGCAGATCTCCCAATAGCTCCTCTTGCCCTTTGTTGGAAGGCAAGTGTCACCCAGGGACCAACCAAAGACAAATCAAATCCTTTTGACCAATAGCACATTCAGCTCCTTCCCCTCACCCAAGTCTGGAGATGCAGGTATGCTTTCATGCGTACCGTTGGCACATGGTGGATCTGCGGCCCAGCATAACCATAGTGAAGTCCTTGTAAGGGATGGTGCTGCCTGTGTTCCCTGTGATTTCCTGAACCAGAGCCTTGAGCTCCAAGGGGCTTTGGAAAACCCCAAACTCCTGCAGTATCCTGCTCATTGTTGGATAGTCTGAAACAACATCCGACTCAGATATGGTCTGTATCACATGATCACAGGGGTTAGAGATGGAAGAGATTTATATGGTCATTTACCACATCCCCCTCCCCATCACTGCTCCAGAACTGGTTCTGCATTACTCAGATGTGGGCCTGGGGAGTTTTAAGCAGCATCTACATTGAGCATAAGCCCAGCAGAATCCGCTGGGGTGGTTTTAGGTAGGTGCTTTACAGTGAAGGAGAGAGCACTACAGCTACTGGATTCCTTAATCTAAGGAGTCAAAGGAATCCCATATAGTCTTCCAATTTGGGTAGTCCCCTAAAGGCTTTAAGCAAATAGAGTGCAACTTGAACTCTGAGGTATCTACACCCCCCTTGTCACTCACAGGTTAAGGTTAGACCTTTTGAAGGTGGCATGATCTCCCTCTCTGGCTGGGGACATCTGGTCAAGGTGAATATCCTGCCATGGGTTCTAATCATAGAATATCAGGGTTGGAAGGGACCTTAGGAGGTCATCTAGTCCAACCCCCTGCTCAAAGCAGGACCAATCCCCAATTTTTGCCCCAAATCCCTAAATGGCCCCCTCAAGGATTGAACTCACAACCCTAGGTTTAGCAGGCCAATGCTCAAACCATTGAGCTATCCCTCCCCTCAACTCTAATACATGCTTCAAGTTCACTATTGTTTTTGTGGGAAAGAATGAGACTGTATATGTACTTCATGAGAGGCCATGCTCTCAGTCATCCAGGATTAGTCTACTGAAATGCAAAAGCACCAAGGGCAGTGTGGGGTGGGGGGTGGGAATTTCAGATTCACCAACAGGAAGTTGTATAAGTGGGCAGCTGTAGCAGAGACTTTGGGACTGGCTACATCTCAGAGAGGCATACCAACCTCATGTGTGGAGATAAAGGGAGCCCACTGTCACCCCCTCAAGAGTTCCCACCTACTTTCTAGAGTCAATGACTCATTACCCATAAGTCTTGCATCAGCTAGTCAAGGAAGCCACCCAGCAAGCATCTGAGATTGGCTTCAAAGTTCTTCCCATCTCAGGGCACCAGGCATTTTTCTCCCTTGTTAAGAAGCATTAAGGGACCCACCAGCACAGGAGAGCTGTGAGACCCACCTTTGTGCCCCTAGGACGGTAGCTGCCAGCCTCACCACTCAGTCACCATCAGCATGAGTGCTAAGCTCTCAGCACCAGAGACCTGATTCTCTGGCACCAAGGGAGATCTAGTTCCAGGGGAGGGGGAAGACGGCAGCAGGCAGTGGGGTAGACTCAAGGTGCCCATGGGCACAAGTAACCAGCATTGGCATGTTTTGCTTCCACACAGGCGAGTGAGTATGGAGGGAGGTGGGGGAGGGATCTTCTTGTGAAGGTGCAATGACCTGCCTAGGTCCCCCACGCCTGTGAAATATGGGGATGTTCACTATGCTCAGATTCCACCAAGACATGGACACATCAAACCCGAATAGGTTGGTGCAGCAGATGGGCCTTCAGATCTGCTCTGGCAAAGGAGGAGGAGGGAAGCAGCAGTCACAACCAAAGAGTTAAGCAACAATTTACCAATTTCTCCTGTGCTTGTAGCATCATATCCCATAAACATGCCTAGGAGAAAGAGGAGAGTCATCACCCTGCCTACCAAGGCTGAGTGCAGCATCAACTCATTGATTTACAGCACGCACTTCCACGGTGACTGCCTCGCCACCTGCACCACCAGCGTCCCCCACGCTCTGCAAGGGCTTGGCCGAAGAACGGGAGCCGTTTTCCCATGCTAGAGTCACTTAGTTCAAAGTCTCTCAAGGGATTTTGTTTGAAGACCCCCCCGCCGCCCCCAATTTAACCTTTAAAAATGAAAATAGTGTGTGTGAAGCCAGGCTTCTCCTTTTCTTTCAGTGGCAAGAGAGGAGGGGGACAAAAAAACCCCCACACATATACATATATATATTTTCATTTTTAAAGGCTGGATTTGGCTCAGCAGCATCTGTAGGTCACGTGTAAATTCAAACATAGCTCTTCAGGAGCATTCCCTCAGATTAGCTGGCTTCACTCAAGTATTTTATGGTTTCATTTGAGCCAGATCCTAAGCTGGAATAAGCCAGCAATCAGCAGAACGGTGCCAGTTCACAGCAGATGAGGATCTGGCCCAAAGGCTGTGATGCCCCCACATCACCAGCACATGCCAACTCAACAGTGAAGTTATTTTAATCAGGGGATAAAGTCATGGGCTGCATTTGGCTTGTTCACCCCCAAGTCACCAGTTCCCCAGTGAGTAGGGCATGGCACTGGTGGCCAATCTCAACACAGGGTCTCAAACTCATAGACTAAGGTCAGAAGGGACCATTATGATCATCTAGTCTGACCTCCTGCACAATGCAGGCCACAGAATCTCACCCACCCACTCCTGGTCTGTATGTATTGACTAGTTCTTGGGGGGAGGAGGGGATTAGAAGAGCATTTTGCACAGATCATTACACCTCCTGCTGCTTTAGTAATGTTCTCCCCTCCCCCAAGCCCAAACACTCAGCTTCATTTTTAGGGCACTAAACCATTTCCTTCGCAGCTCCATTCTCCCTGGGACACTCACCCTTCAGCTGATCAAGCTTTGCCTGGAGATTTGGAATGTCTCGGAATGGTTCATCAGCCAGGTACTCCTGTCCGGGCAAAAGAGGTGAGTTGGTCACCAGGCCTGGCAATAGCTCACATCAATAGGGTGACCAGACAGCAAGTGTAAAAAATCAGGACAGAGGGTGGGTGGGTAATAGGTGCCTATATAAGAAAAAGCCCCCAAAATTGGGACTGTCCCTATAAAATCGGGACATCTGGTCACCCTACATGTCAAGCAATGAGTAAATATCAGCACCCATGGTGAGAATCTATCCTAGATCAGTCTATTTCAGTCCTGGGTATGCCCTCTGCCAAGACTCCTTCAACCTGAACTCCAGCACCCCCTGCTATGCCAGGCCAGCTGTGAAATGCCATGGGTTGAAAAAAGCTTAGCTGTGAAGAGACTCCACACAAATACCTGGAATGACTACAAGGAATAAGGACAAATTAAGAAACTTTCTTCCTTGTGTTCTCCTGTTCCAGCCACTGGAAGCTAACCACCACATGCTTGCCAGCTCATTGGCTCGGAGTTATCTCAAACCTCCCAGGGCTCAGTTAAGTTTGATGTAAGATTTTACTTTGCTTTTAGTCTTGTTCCCCCTTTTCGACCCAGCGGCTAGTCAAAGTTCGCCCCCCCTACCAGGGCATTCCAGAGGCACACAGAAATTGACAGAGTCTGGCATTTTCTTGGACAGTCTTGTTTATTTACAAGGAATGTACAAAGTCCTGCTTCTCTAAATGCAGGAGGGACCAAAATCAGGAGCGAGTGTCTTTGCTTACATGCCAACTCTCTTTAGCCAGCCCCAGACTCAGAAGCTCTCTCTAGAGTCTTCCAGGGTCATGCACTGGGCTTGTCCTTTCGTCTCCCCTAGCGGCCAGGCCCAGCTAGTCCTGCAGAGTGTCTCTCTGTCTCTCAGACAGAGACGGGGGAACTGAACCCAGGTATCCCACATTCCAGGTGAGTGCTCTAACCCCTGGGCTAAGAGCTGGGCTCCTCCTCCAGCCAGATTCTGACCAGGACTCGATGGGTTAGGTGGCCTCTGAGCACACCTATCAGATTGGGCCCCACAGGTGAGAGAGGCAGAGGAACACTTTTCTTCTCTCAGTCTGTGCTTCATACTAGTGCTCTAGGCATCCAAGTACTCAGAGAGGCAGCAGCACGCATGCCCCAAGGCAGAAACATGGGCATCAAGGGAACTGCCACCCGGAAAATGTAGGCATAAAGTGAGTTCAGGAACCCACAGAGTTTGGCAGCAGCCAAGTGGGGGTTTTGTGGATTGCAGAGGCACCCCAATACTTTTGTGGATCTGGGCCTAAGTGACTTGCCCAACACTGCACAGGAAGTCAGTGGCATAGTAAGGGATTGAATCTATGTCTTCCCAGTCCCAGCCTTGAGCCCTACCCACTCAACTACCTTTCCTTTTAGGCCCCAGCTCCTACATCCCCCTTTATATCTGGCACTTGTGAGAGCTTAACATAAAGGGGGATCCATTAGACAGCCTCAGCTTCATAGATAACCTTAGTAGTTTACACCAGGAGATATGGGAGGTGATTTGACCTCTGTGCACATGGCATTGGTGAGAGCAGATCCAAAATACTGTCTCCAGTTGTGGGGGCCACATTTTAAGGAGTACGTGGAAGTGTTGGAGAGGGTGCCAAAGAGAACCACAAAAACGAGCCAAGGGTTGAAGAAACCACGTGGTTAGACCTGTGTCCCTATTTCCGAATGGGAAGAGTCTGGCTCCAGCTGACAGTCACTGGGTTTTGCTCTGCCTTTCTTGGCTAGATTGAAGAGCTCCGTAGTCCCTGGCATTTTCTCCCCAGGAAAGAACTTAGGCACTGTAATCAGCTCACCTCTTAATCATCATTTTGATCAGCTAAATGCAGTGAGAGGCCAAAGAGCTCAATCAAAGGAGGGTTAACAACCATTGGAACAAACTCCCAAGGGAAGGGGCGGAGTCTCCTTCTGGTAGTCTGGCTGCTTTTCCGGAGGAGATGCTGCAGCCAGACAAGTTCATGGCTCAATATAGGGGGAACCGTGGGAAATCTAAGGACCCAACAAAAGGCCAGAATAGATGACCCAATGGTCCCTGCTGGCTTTGAGTGCTGTGAAATGGGAGAGAAGGCCTGTCGCTGTAAGAGGTTGTGGCATGGGAAGGCAGCTCATGGCTGTGGATTTGTGGGCCTGAAGCCATGCCGCAGACCTCTAGAAGGCCACCCACATTTTGGGAACATCTGGATGCCTGTCTGAATGGCAGGACTTGGGCCCATCCCTTATTACCAGCATACACCTCCACTGGGGCTCACTCCCTCATTATACAGAGAGACCAGCACAGTAGCAGACCACAGCAGAGCCTCATTTCACAGGCGTGGAGGGTTCTTGCGGCTGCTGGCTCTGCTCATTTACCACGTTCTCCACCAAAGTCACTTGGGGAGCAGGGCTTCCGTGAACAATATTGGTACAGAGGTAAAACCTCGCCTAGCTCATGGCTGGCCAATAGCCATGTTTGTATTGCTGACCTCCTCACAAGTCAATAATGGAGCATGAAATGGTGTCAGCCAATTAGAGCACATATGCAAATATCTGCATCCTGATTGGCTTACATTCAATTTTCTACTAGTTGCTTGCATTTCTAGGGCCTCCTCTACCAGAGTAGCTAATACTAACTTTCTGGACCATGAACTTTGTTTCCCAATATATTGGTTTATAGCTCCTGGGGACAAGGAAGCTACTTCACAAAGCGGTGAAGAATGTGTTCAGAACCCACATAATATAGAGAGACTCGATTCCACTCTCATTTACACCAGCCAGACTTACTCCAGGGTAAGAGAAAGTAGTATCAAGTCTTTTTCTTGGCCTAACTTCATGATTTGCTTTCCTTCAAGGTGTCTATTGACATTGAGTCCAACGGAGGGCAACAAAAATGATTAGGGGGCTGGAGCACATGACTTATGAGGAGAGGCTGAGGGAACTGGGATTGTTTAGCCTGCAGAAGAGAAGAGTGAGGGGGGATTTGATAGCTGCTTTCAACTACCTAAAAGGGGGTTCCAAAGAGGATGGATCTAGACTGTTCTCAGTGGTAGAAGATGACAGAACAAGGAGTAACGGTCTCAAGTTGCAGAGGGGGAGGTTTAGGTTGGATATTAGGAAAAACTTTTTCACTAGTAGGGTGGTGAAGCACTGGAATGGGTTACCTAGGGAGGTGGTGGAATCTCCTTCCTTAGAGGTTTTTAAGGTCAGGCTTGACAAAGCCCTGGCTGGGATGATCTAGTTGGGGTTGGTCCTGCTTTGAGCAGGGGGTTGGACTAGATGACCTCCTGAGGTCCCTTCCAACCCTGAGATTCTATGATTAGCCAATACATATGTTTTTGGCTAATAAATCTTCAGGTATATTATTTTGGGAGTCAACACCTACCTCCTGGGCAAGTTGAGAAGAGACAATCATTAACAAACATTGTGTATAAATGAGGCGACATGAGCCAGCACGGCATCAGTGAGAATTCTACTAGCATATGGGAGAGCATGAAAGGTTTTTTTTCCAGTGCTAGGGGTTAGCTGAAATCTCTTGGCAAGCATTTCATGTGCTTTTACAATGATCTAAAATGCATCTTATCACAAGAAGATTGCAGAGAAATTCCCTTGGGAAGATAATCTTAATGAAATGGGATTTTTTTTTTTTTGGGAGAACTATAGGTCAATTTTTATCTTATCTTACTGTCACAAAGTTGATGACAAAAAGGCAGAATAGAGACCACTTTATCATAGTCTGAAGACTCAGGAGTCCTTGGTTTCTTCTACTCTTTAAAAAAATAATAATCTTGTGTTCCTTATATAAAGGAAGTACATGGTAAGATCTAGAAAATTTACTGCACCTACCTTGTTAACTAGACAAAATTCTTTCTCCTGTTTCTCCTGCATTTCACGATCCTTTGCTACAATACATATGAGAGAAAATTAAAAAACCAAAAAAACTACAAATATTAAAACCCAGCAGAAAATGTAGTTTTTACCAGCCATTTTTGCCTTGCAAAAGAAGGAACAGCTATGTTAGCCTAACTGAGCACCCTCCCCTTTAGACACTTCAGCAGCTGGCTTCACTTTGGCCTGTGCTAACTGGAGGGATTAGCCTAGTTGAAAGGCAGCTGTCATATTAAGCATGTCAGAGTTAAACTGAGGCAACTGGGAATAACAGAAGCAGGGGGGGACAAGGCCCTTACCATGATGCATATCAGCTGATTGCTCTTCATGGGCTGCAGTGTTGTAGCCATGTGTGTCCCAAGATATTAGAGAGACAAGGGGATCACTTCATTCACATGGTTGTGTGCTTGGTTATGGGAGAGTGACTAGCTCTGGTTAGTAGAGGGGCAGCTGAGCATCGTTAACAAGATACTTTAAAAAATATTGCAGGGGGTTTTCTCACTTAAAGCACGTGAGTGAAATGCTGGGACATAGCTGCAGTGTGTGTTTGGGCTGGCAGGGGTAGGGTATGGAGCCCGGGAGAGGACAGTGTTCAGTGAGCTGTTAGTGGAAAATTCCTTGTATGTCAGGCAGCGGCGCAGCTATTGCTTTGTCTGTTTAGCTCTGCCTTGGTTATGAGGACTGGTTATATTCCGGAGGCCCCAGCCAAAGATCAAGGCAGCAGCATTGTGCTAGTTGCTGTACACAGGGCCGGCTCCAGGCACCAGCTTGCCAAGCTGGTGCTTGGGGCGGCAGGTGAGAAGGGGGCGGCAGTCTGAGTCCGGCGGCGGCAATTCGGCGGCAGGTCCGCTCTTCCCGCCGCCGAATTGCCGCCGCGGGACTCGGACTGCCGCCCCAGTCTCGCCTGCCGCGGTGGCAAAGGGGCGGCAGGTCCGCCGCTGTCCCCTTGCCGCTCCGGAATGGGACTGCCTGCGTCGGGGGCGGGGCTCCGCTACGTCTGCCTGCGTCGGGGGTGGGGCGCCGCCACCCCTGCTTGGGGCGGCAGAATTGTAAGAGCCGCCCCTGGCTGTACAAATACATAGTAAGAGACAATTGCTGCCAGAGAGACAGACCTCACCAGCAGGAGGCAGGGCTCCACAGAGGGGTTTTGGGGGCTTGGGGCAAAATCTGAACCTGAGGACCCCCCACCCTTCCCAGAATATTCCCACCGAGGTGGGAGCTGGAGCTCTGTCATTAACACCAACCCACCTATCAGAACGATCATAAGGAACGTTGGTTGGATTTTGTTGGTGTGATCCCAGCTGTGCTGTGTTGGGAGCTGGCACAGGTGTGTGACCGAGGCCCAGCCAGAAGGCAGTTTTGGGCAAGCCATGTGCAAAGCCCCACAATGCGGGCCGGTGGCCAACCCCTGCTCTCAGTTGCTGCAGGGTAAATTGGGAGTAGCATGGCTGACATCAGCCGTGCTGCTCCGGATGTACACAGGTGTGGCTCAGAGCCGGGCCTGGGGTGTCGTGGCTTTACCATGTGACAAGGGGCTCCGAACCTTCTGCCACTTGTGTTGTGGAGGGAGCCGGGAGAGAGAACAGCTTTCAGTCTGGGAGGGCAGCTGGGTGGCGTTCAGGTTTCTGCAGCCCCTCGCGCGGGGTGAGTTCATTTCTGTTCTGTTGTTACCAGGGAGAAATCAGCTAGGGCCAGTGTGGCGAGTGAGGGGTGATACAGCGGCCCCAGTATCAATGCTCTTAGGGGGTAAAAATCCCCAACCCCACTAAGTCACACTCGCTGCCAGGAAATGTCTCTCTTTGGGGCCAGGATGCGCTTCCCAAGGGTCAGCACTCATGCTAAACACTATGGAAAGCCACAGCGAGGCTAGGGAGGCGCAGGGTACAAAGGGTTAATGATGCAGTTTAGAGCCAAAGGAAGGATCAGTGTTTTCCCTGCATGGAAGTGGGTGGTCCCTGTGCTGGCAGGGAGGCGGAAGCACTTATGAGGCTGCTAGTGCTATGTGCTGAGGTGGGTTGCTTAGGGGGGTAATGGCAGAGGTGGTGAGACCCTTTCCGGGGGAAATTGGGGCAGTTCCAGGAGCAAGGTGTGACCAGAGGGGCAGGAAATGTGTTTCCCAGGAGATGAGATTGTTCCACGAGATAAGGAAGTAGGAAGGCACCTGGCTTTTCAATCCCACCCATTTAAAGGAAGAGGCAGACATGGCTGGCTCCTACCCTGGGAAGACAGCAGAGCAGTCCATGCCATAATCTGAATAGCCCCAGAGTGACTGGTGAGTCATTACCTTACCCTGAGGTCTGACATATTCTACCATACCAGCAAACATTGCTTAGCAAAGCCAGAAAGGGCATGGAGGCAGACAGGCCCGGTTCTCCACTTGCCCACCTAGTGCATGGGGTCAGCACGTGGTGTGGACAATGCCTCCTGGGCTCACCTTGCAGACCCACCTGCGCTGGGATGAGAACGGGATTGGTGTCCCATAACACAACTAGCCTGAGCTGTGCTCTGGCCTGCGTGCGGGGTGCACGCACTGTGCTGGGTAGGGAGTGCAGCGTGTACATTTCTGTGCCGGGAGACGGGGATACGCCCCGACTGGCATGTGAAACTCCTGCAGGCCATACTCTCCCTCTCCCTCTGCATGCTGGGGGCCTGGCCACTCAGGGCAGCGAGGTGGAAATAGACCCTCGGAAGCGCTGCGTGACCCATTTCTCTTTCCCCCCACAGGCCGGGGAGCAACGAGCTCAGAGGCAGACGTGAGCTGATCACGGCGGTGAGGGGCGGACGGAGATGCACTGGGACACCTGTCATGGTTCCCCCTTGTCCTGGTCTAGCCAGCCATGCTGCCTCCTGCTGGAACCCAGGTTCATCCCTGCGAGCGCTGGGGGATCAGCCTCCATTGCCCAACAGATTCACGCTTCACCCGCTGGGCTGCAGGACATGCCCTCACCGGGAGCTGCTGGCTCAGGTTGACCGGAGTCCCACTTCCCCTGTCCTTGCGAGCTGCGCTTTCTACAACCGGCCCCTGAATACAGCCCCTCTGGTGGGGCCATGGGCTCAGGTCACAGCGAGGCCCACGCTTCCCGCCGCAGGAAGTCGCTTTGTCTACCCCACGGCCAGGCCTGCGCCTGCATTGTCCCAGGTGGATCAGAGCTGTACACCTCCTCTCTCCGCCAGCTGGGCCTTCTACACCAGGGATCAGAGCTTGTCCCCTCCCTGGGAGCCCACGGAGCGAGCTAAGCAGAGCACCGCGCTGCCTGTTCCCAGATGCTACGCTGTATACTCCATGGACAGGAGCTCGGTGCCTTACCTGGCCCCGGGGGCTCCAGCTGGCCGGAGCCCCGCTCTGCCTAGGACTTACGCTGTTTACTCCCTCGAGCGGACCTTGTTCTCTCACCTGGACTCCTCAGTGCAGCCTGGGCTGGGATCCTCTTCTGTCCCAGTCAGCTGCGCTGTTTATTCCATGGACAGCTCATCTCCCAGCCCAGCCGCACTAGCTCAGCCTGCTTCCGACTCCCCTCTATTCCCACCACTTCTTCTGGCAGTGTACTCGACGGGCCAGAGGTGCTGTCCCCCTCACCTGGAGCTGCTCTCGCAGATTGACCGCAGCTGCACTCCCCCAGTCCCAGCCAGCTGTGCTGTCTACTCTCGGGACGCTCCACTCGACCTTTCGCCCAGATGGCTCGCGCCAAGCACTTAGCCCCAGGGGCTGTGCCGGCTAATTGCTGGAGCAGCGCCTGGCTCCTCATCTAGACCCATCAGTTCCCATTCCTCTGACTCAGCAGGTTTCCTTCCTGCCCTTCTGTCCTGACCTGGCCCAGGCCACCATGTACAGCCTGCAGTTCCCCGCCCAGAGGGACTTTCCTCGCTGCCTCCTGACGCAACTCTCCTGCTTCAACCTCAGCACCTCAGAATAAAGCAAGAGCAGCTCGCCAGTGGGCTCCACTGCCTCTCGGTGTTCTTGGTCTCCCACAGGGTGCTGGCGGGGCCCCCACTGGATCCTAAGCTCCTAGTGATCCACAGAACAAGGCAGCGCAAGAAACAACTGGGCAAACAACCCATGTCTTCTGCCTCCTCACAGCCCTTCTAATTACCGCATCCCAACCTAGTGGGGCCACAAGAGGGTCACACTGTCGCCAGGTCCCAGTCAGTCCTTACGCGTCTCGCCTGGGAAGCACCAGGTGTGCCGTGGGGTTAGTGATGTGACCGCCTGGCCCTCAGAAATAAATAGGACTCAGAGCCATCATCGCGTTTCACCCAGGGCCCCAAATGCAGAGCAGCTGGGGGTGATGGTGGGCTTGACTGCCCAGGGCTGGATTTCGAACAATGACCTAAAGGGGAATGTCTCCCTAAGCTAGCGAGGTCCTGGGATTCTCATCATTAACAGAGGGCTGGGTTCCAACTCTCCAACACACCTGGCGTAATATCTGCCCCCACATGGCGTCCTGTCAGGCTGACTGGCCCAGAATGCTTTGCCAGTCCTGTACGCCTCAATGAGCTCCCTTGTCAGAGGTGTTACAGTGCCCCAGGAAGCCACGTAATGGGGTCTCTTCCCACTGGCATAGTGCCTGGAGATAAAGTTATGGCAGGAGGGGAAAATGGGGAAGGGAGGAGTGTGAGAACAGAGGAGGCCTCAAGGGAGAAGGAGAACTAGGGGCAGGGCCACTGGTTGGGCTAAAATAATGGTGATTCGGTGAGTTTCTAGGTGTACCGTTCCCTCTACTTGATTGAAACAGAACTGTCCAGTGGATATCATAGACCATGGACTGCTAGCCATGAACAAATGGAGATTCTCCCTTGAGTAGAGGTGGTGGGGACAGGGGCATGATTGTAGAGCAAACAGGCCTGAGGCCTAACAGTGCTGCAGCTGTGAAGTTTCAAGCAGACTCAATGACCTCTGCAATTACTTGCTAGCAATGGATCCACGGCAGTAACCTAGACAAACCGTTGCCCCCCCAATTGGCATGAGACATCACACACGTTTGTTTGGGTGACTTTTTGGTACCTCTGCACACCTTGGGGCCGATCCAGACACAGGTGTTGTACTGGTTTTTGGATGCAGTTATACTGGTACGGCCAGGTAACTGATGGGAACAAGCAATCGCAACACTAGCACCTGTAAACCCCAGTAAGGTTTCCAAGCTGATGTGGGTCGATCAGTACAAACACTGGCTCTGTCTCCACTGCATTGTAAACTTGGGTCTGGACAATTGCTGGACCTGGGTCTCAACGCTTTGCTAACGTGTCCACACTGCACTGTGCAGCCTTTCTGACTCGGGGCTGTGTCCCCACTGCAAAATGACAGGGCTCGGACCTGAATCTCAGCACAACTCAGGCTCTGACACCCCACCTCACCAGCAGGATCCAAGTCAGGCTGATTGGTGTGTGGACAGAAGTCAGATTTAGGCTCAAACCTGAGTCCGAGCCCACACTTGACATGCAGTGCAGACATACCCCATGTCTAACACAGCCCTTCGTTTCTTTTGGCAAGGGGAATTCTCAGGTCCCAAAGATTTCCAGCCTGGCCCCCAGCTTGGCTCAGCATCTTCTAGTGCCAGTGAGCTGGCTGCTCACAGCCGATTGCTCACGCCTGGAGACTGCATTGATGGGTGCAAGCAGAACAGATGACTTTGCTACCTGCTAAGTACTTCCAGGGCCCCCACGACCCACAGTATCTGAGTGTTTATCTTGAACGTATTTCCTCTCACAACATCCCTGTGAGGTAGAACAGTGCCGTTATCCCCTTTTGAAAGAGACCCCAAGGCCCGGATCCTCAAAGGTATTTCGGCACCTAACGCTCAACAGGAGGGTTAGGTACCTACCTACCTCTGAGGGCCTGGGCCGTAGTGACTAACCCAGCAGAGGTACTGTAGCCTTCGCTAGTGCTGCGACCCACAGGAAGCCTGTTGCTGAGCCAGGAATTGAACCTTCGTCTCCCTAACTCCACACAAATGTCCTCCTTCCTCACTCTATTAGACTTGAACTCACCATACGTCGGTGCTTCTCAGGTTCAAAGGCCACAGCCTGTTGCCAGGAGCCACCAAGTTACCGTCGCTAAGCCCACACAATCAGATTTACTGCCTTACTTGGGGGGTCTCTTCCCTAGATCTGGTTTCTGAATCTCTAGCCTGACAAACCCCAGCTCCTGCAATGTGAACACACCTCAAGGTCTATCACTGTGCAGGAGCAGTAACTGCTTTGTTCAGCAAGGGTCCCTATGCAACAGCAACCAGCAGAGTAAATGTACAGCAACCAGGCAAACCTGCAAAGGTTGAGATTTGCAATGTCCCACTTCCTGGGATCACTATGCAGGGCTGCTTCACACTCCTATTTACTACCCATCAGCGTCTCACCGGTTGGCCATCTGTTTGCAACTCCTGGGTGCTGTGCAAATGGGCTGCTATTGCTGTAACCCAGGGGTCTCAAACTCAACTTACCACGAGGGCCGCATGAGGACTAGTGCATTGGCCCGAGGGCCGCATCACTGACCCCGCCCTCTCACTGCCCCCCTCCACCCCTTCCATTAGGCCCTGCCCCTTTGCCCCTACTCCGCCTCCTCCCCTGAGTGCGTGGCTCCCCGCTCCTCTCCCCTCCCTCCCAGAAACCGCGAAGCCGCCAGACACCTGTTCTGGTGGCGGGAACTGCCTGGGGGTAAAAATAGAACCTTGGAGCAGCGTGGAGGGAACGGGGATCTTAGCGGCCACAGAACGTAATGGGGGGGGGGGGGGAGTTGGCGGCCACAGAACGTAACTGGGAGGGGGGGGCGGCCCGCCTCTTCTCCTCCCCTCCTCCCCTGTGTGCGCGCTTCCTGCTCCTCCCTCCCAGAAACCGCCAGACAGCTGTTCTGGCAGCGGAACTTCAGAACGTAACTGGGCGGTGGGGGGGGGGGGGGGTGGGCGCGCAGGGAGCCCGGCAGAGCGCTTCCCTGCGCTCCACTGGGCTCCCTGTCCCCCCCCTCCCTCCCAGTTACGTTCTGAAGTTCCACTGCCAGAACAGCTGTCTGGCAGCTTCGCTGTTTCTGGGAGGAAGGGGGGAGGAAAGGGAAGCGTGCACACAGGGGAGGAGGGGGGAGCTCTGCCTTGTCTCCCCCCCTCCTTCCCAGAAACCTCAAAGCCGCCAGACAGCTGTTCTGGAGGCAGAACTTCAGAAAGTAACTTGGAGGGGGGCCAGGGGGAGCCCAGCAGGCCACAGGGAAGCACCCCCTGCTGTAACCAGTGGGTAAGGACACCACTTCGAGCAGAGGTAATTCTTCAGGCTGGCCTGGCTGCTGCTGACGAGGGACAGCGTTAGTCACGCGTGAGCTGCGTTCAAAGGTCAGAACATTTGGTTATGGGTCTGCTCAGCCCCGTGGCCCCTTTTAAAAGCCACACACTTTTAAAAAGAAGAAATGGCTCACCTGGACCTTGCCATGGAGAACCATCTGTGACACTGACAGCGGCGCGACGGTGGGTGAAATTTTCAAAAGCACCCAAGTGACTGGAGGCTAAGGCTAGACGATAGACTTCTGCCAGCACATCTATGTCAGTCCGAGGCACGAGGTGTGATCCCTGGTCAACATCATTGTGCCAGCAGAAGCTGCTAACATAGGCCCAGTCAGGGCCGGCGCTATAACTAGGCGACCCTAGGCGGTTGCTTAGGGTGCCAAGATTTGGGGGGCGGCTCGCCTCGGCTGTCCCACGCCCAGCTCCCGCAGCCTGCGGGTGGTGGTGGGGGGGCTGAGCGCCCGCAGCCAGTGCGGGGGGTGGGGTGGGGGGGGGATGAGCTCCCGGGGGTGGGGAGAGTGGCCGCGCAGGGCTGGTCCAAGGAAGTTTCGCCTAGGGCGCGAAACTTCCTTGCAGCGGCCCTGGGCCCAGTTATATCAGCATAGCTTTCACCAGGATAGCTTGTTTCACTCCTGGGTGATGGTGGTGGTTTTACTTTTCAGGTACAAAACACAGCTTTGCCAGTATGGCTGCATCCACACTAGCCAGTCAGTTTAAGACCCTGGTATAATAAAGTGCTACTCATGTAGACGTAACTGAAGTCAGAAGCAGGGAGAAATTCACACCCCTATTAAATCACACCACTGCCAAACCAATCACACTCCTACCTGTTAAAGCTATGCCAGCAAATTCCCTAGTGTAGACTCAGTTTATGGACAAAATAGTCCCTTTGCCAGCATAGATTATTATTTTTTTAAAATGGAAGCGTCACTCGCAAAAATATTTTCTTTGGCTGTATAAGCTACGTCTCCACAAGGAGGGTTTGGGACGGTGTACCCCATAAAACTTTATGGGGAGATGCTTATAAATGTATACATGATGTAACTGGACTATGTTTTATGCTACATGTGCCATGTAACATATCTCTGTGAAAGTTATGACCTACTGAATTTATTCCTCCCGTTTATATGCATGTATCATTGTTGTAGTTGAAGTTATGAATATTGGTTGTATTTCTTGAGAAAGGAATGTGCAGGTTAAGTGCCCAATCAAGAAGCACTCAACAGACAATAGACCTTGCAGACCCCAATCCACATCTGAGCTTTGCCAGGAATGTGGCTGGTCTGAGAAGGAACTGAGTTGTGCATGGACAGGTGACTTGTCCATGTGACCCGAACTCCATTTGGTAACTGGATGCTACACAGGGAGAGGGAGGGGTGTCCACCTAGAGGAGAAAATCTATTTAAACCCCTGGGAAACCCCTCCATTTTGTCTTCAGCTGGCTAAAGAGAGAGAGAGACTCTCCACCCACCAAGGACACCTGAAAGAGACTGAACAAAGGACAAAGACGTTAGGGGGGTGAGTGATTGCTGGACCCAGGCTAGAAGGAAGATAGCCTGTTTACTGGACCTAGTGGTTTTTATCTATACACAGGGCGATTAGACCTAGAACTGCGTGTTCTATTTTATTTTATTTAGTAATTCACTTTGTTCTGTCACTACTTGGAATCACCTAAATCCTACTTTCTGTACTTATTAAAATCACTTTTTACTCATTAAGTTTCCTGGTGTACAAGTTGGTACGGGGGAGGGGGGGCAAACAGCTGTGCATATCTTTCTATCTTTGAAATAGAGGCAAACTATTTATGAGTTTGCCCTGTATAAGCTTTATACAGGGTAAAATGGATTTATTAAGGGTTTGAACCTCCTTAGGAGTTGGACACCAGGGTGTCAAAGGCAAGAGCGCTTCCAGGAGCCTTACAGTTGTTAGTGGACTTGATTCGGACCTGGGTCTGTGTTTGCAGCAGATCAGTGGAATCTGGCTCAAAACAGACAGGATTCGGGAGTCCCAAGCTGGAAAAGGCCTGGAAGCAGGGGCAGAAGTAGCCTTGGCACACCAGGTGACAGCACCAAGCAGGTCTCTCTGACCCCAACCCGTCACAGGGGGTATAACTGCACTGGGCAAATGCCCTTTCGTACCGAGACAAGGCCTTTGGTCTCCTATGGAATTTGCAATGATAGTATTTTTTATCTGATCGTTTGCGACCACGGTTGCTTGCAATCCCCATGACTGAACAGGACATACACCTTTCAAACATGCAAGTGGGTAAGTAGCAGGAGGAAGAGCTATATAAACTAGCACACCACTCCTTTTTTTGTCTGCTGGTTATTGCATCTTTAGTCCCTATTGCTGTAGGCCTATTGAACTGCTGGCTCTTCTTGTCAGTTACAGGCCCCACTTTAAGCGCTTTGCATATGCTAAACTTCTAGCATCTACTTTAACTCTTTCCAAGCCATTGCCTTCAGTCTGGTTCCTTTTGGGTATAAGGAAGACCAAGCCTTCCATACACTTTCCCCCAGTACCTCAACGTGGCGTAACAGAACAGGCCATCAGCTTCTGAAAAAGCAGCCGCCGCCGAGATCTTGCTATTGGCTTATTTCTTAATTCCGCACTTTGGTCACATTCTTTGGAGACAGTGGGCAGTAAGATAAATCAATTCATTTTCAGGTAATTAGTATGAAGCAAGGGCACACTCTAGTGGCCAGTTAAAGAACATACACGTATGTTTAAACTAATTTACTATCATTTTAGGGATGCACCTTGTTTCAGATCCCAGTTCCACCAGGCTGTTGAAACATGCAGGGTTAAAGGGGTTGAACAGCTTGGCAGTCAGACACCATGCTGAAGATGACATTAGAAACACTAAGAATGATCAAAGCTTCTGGGTTTAAAGTGAATATTTGCTTTATACTCCCAGCAAGAGCTTCCAAAAGGTGTCAGCTAATGGCACATTTTCACATATTTAAGGTAGATTGTGTAGTGGCGAACTGGCTGCCGGAATTTAGAAAACCTTCATATTATAGCAGCTTGGGGAAATGAAATAAGTAACATACTTGTAAAAAGTACAAAAATTCCTAGTCTTGAACATGTGTTTATATAGCAACCCTCTCCTGCTTGACCTGGCAAATCATGATCTTGTGTTTAATGGCTTGTTACTAAGAATATGACTGCGGTATCTGGACGACCACAATTGTCATTATAAACATGCTATGACCTGATCTCTATGGGAGTCAGAAAGGAATTCTCCCCTCCTATTTTACTCCATTAAGTGCACAATTGCCCAGAAGCATTATGGGAGGTTTACTTCATGCTCTAAAGCATCAGATATTGGCCAGTGCTGGAGGCAAGATAGATGAAATGATAAACTAAGGGCTGGTCTACACTAGCCCCAAAGTTCGAAGTAAGATACGCGACTTCAGCTACGTAAATAATGTAGCTGAAGTCGAAATATCTTATTTCGAACTTCAAAGTACTCACCCCTGGTCCACACCGTGGCGCGCAGGCTCCCCCGTCGACTCTGCCTGCTCCGTTCGTGGAGCAGGATTACCAGCGTTGACGGGGGAGCACTTCCTGGTTCGATTTATTGCGTCTAGACAAGACGCAATAAATTGAACGCAGAAGATCGATCAGACGCGTCCGACAGAGCTGGTAAGTGTAGACTAGCCCTAAGAGTCTGATCCAGTATGGCTAAGCTATGTCCCATTAGCTCTTCGCTGGAGGATTAATAGGAGAGAAATGTACTGTGAGGGAGGCAAGCCTTGTTGACCATATATAAGTTGTTTTAGAAATTCAACTGCTATAAGTTTTCTTCCTAAACCATAACGTATGCCATTCATACAGCAAGAGTGATACTTCACACATTCTTTTTTGCCTGTAAGCATGTAGACTAATGGATTATAAAATTACCAGGATACTTTATTTAGAGAATACTTTATTAGTTTCTGTAATCAAACCCATGTAAATAAGACCTTACATATTTAATACAGTGTATTACCCCTGTACAAATGGAAAAAAAATTAAGTTGAACATTTCTAGACCAATATGGCTGTTAATTTCTGTACAATGCCAACTCACAGTACAAGTGGGATACTTTTTTCCAAAGTTGACATCACAGCTAAAGTTTCCAAAAATTCAAATTATATATATATTTATATAAAAAGATAACCAATAGCGATTCACTAGGCATCAATAGCAGCAACAGCCTTTCCAGCTTCTGCAGACATCTGAACAAAATTATACACAGACTTTCAGCATACTTCCTTCCAAAAAGTAAAAAAAACAAAAAATCCCAGAAAAAAACAGCAAATTCTGTTATTGATGTGGTACCTGGTGCCTTTTATTAGCTTCTCAATCATTGTCTGGAAGAAAACATTATTAAAAACAGCTCTGGTATAGCACAGTCACTACTACATATCATAAGCAGGTACAGGATATCTTACATTCACAGAAGTATCATACAGTACTGTCCTACAGCTATAATAATAGAGGATACAATTAAAAAGGCATTATTTGACTTGATTCTACTTTCCAGCACACAGTGGGCAAGGTGGTGCGATGCAGCTCTGACATAAGAATGCACCTTTTTAGATAAGGTTCTCTTTACTCTGATAAAGTTTCTCTTTAATCTAGCAGCACAGTTCTAAGTGCTCATTGCTCTATACAGACAAAAGCTGGAAACTGGTTAAAGACTACTGGCTTCATACAAGGATAGCCAGAGGTGAACAGAACTCATTTGACTATTAATGCAATTAGGCTTTTAAATCCAAGAGGTGAAAGTCTGAGGGGGTGGGCGGAGAGAGTAGCGTGTGCCAAGCGACACTTTACTGTCGTGATCTAAATACATCACCATATCAAACAAAAGCAAGAGCAGTCAAACACTGCCTTCTTAGGGAAATCTGACACAATGTCAATGTCACTAATTGTGTTCTATTACTTTGGATGCCATGTGGTGAAGGATAAGCTACTCTATGTGACTTGCCAATTATATTAATTCCCATTTCTTTATTGCAAAACAGCAGCCGCTCAAGTCACTAAAAAAGTAAAAATAAACACACCCTACTCTGTCCAGCACTGTCTATCTTCAGACTGCATGATCGGAGAGAGACAGTTTATAAAAGATGAAATAGCAGCCGAAGAACAGCAGAGCATGAATGAGTATTCATCCTCCCAGTTCTTCAGCAACCTACTCCCCGCTGTGCTATTTCCCATTAAATGTATCTGGATGGCATACAGATGTGTATGTCAATATACGCACATACACTCCACCAAAAGCAGACCTCATGCTATGTTAGAGAAGCTGCAAGCCCAAAGAGACAGAGCTTTATTGGACCTGCAGCTGTTTATGTCTGTCAATGCCAGTAGCGTCTATCTCCCTTTATACTGTTTGGAGCCATGAAGGGATAGAAGACTACTGTTTTGCCCTTTGGGCTACAGGTTCACGCTGCTGTCATATCTCCCCCACAGCTTCATAGAAACACAGCCTTTAAGATTTTGTTTCTTCTGTCTTGATTGCCTGAGGTTTGATTGGTCCAGTTCTAACAGGTTTTGTGGTGGCAGCAGGCGCAGGGGCAGGCTTTTCCTCCACTTTGTCCTGGCAGACCCCTGAGGAGTCCGTCATTGCCTCAGCGGGTTTGCTTCCACTTTCGTCCACTTTTTGAGCTTTGCCTCCTATTGGTTTGCTCGGTTGTTGCTGCTCAGAGAAAAACCTGTGTGTGGATTGAAGAACCTCTGCTCTCTGCTTCGCCTTAAAAAAGGGAAAAACACATTTACTGATAGAATGTTAAGCTAAAGGTATTTATTTCTTGTAGGGGTTGCATTTTAAAAAGTTTCATGACCAATCAGATCGATCAGGATTTCCCAAAAGGGCAACATCTTGCTATGCTTTAAGTTTCTTCTCCAGGCACCCCCGGGCTTGAAAACACTTCTCAATATGAAAATAATTGTAATGTTATGCCCAATCTTCGCTTGCCCTTCCTGCAGCTATTTCTAAACACCTTTCCCATCTGGGTATACTTGGAAACATTTTGCTGACCTGGATCCTACTAACTATAAGTCCAAGATCTACTTTTAGGGAATGTTTAGAAACTCTGAAAACTGCAAAAAAATCTTCAATTATAAATAAGTGTTAGACATCACAACATGCAAGCCCTTAATGTAAGTTCTCCAAGTACCCCCAAACCCTTGTTTGACCCTGGGGACTTTTGACATTATCACCCAGTTTAACAAGGGTTGTACAACTGCTGACCAGCTGCCAACTTTTTGCCACTGCATCTTCTAGCCTTGTTCTGACCAGTGTTACGTGACAGTGGCAAAAATGTTGGCAACCAGCCTACACCAACCATCCCACTGTCACTAGAGCAACAGCGGGAGAATTTCAGAAAGTCTACAGTGCCAATACAGCCATAATGTCCTGATTCAAATTCTCCTCACACCGGAATACCTCCCACTACACCCCTCACAATACACAGAAGCTGTTGCCTACGTTGGGTTAATGACTGTTTCTCTCAGGCTATATACACACTACCGCTTAAGTCAGTATAAGTTATGTCACTCCAGGGTGTGAATAAGCCACCATCCTGAGCGACATTAAATTACACTGGCTTACTGTGGACAGCAGGAGAGCTTTTTCCAACCGACACACCCACCTCCACTCGCGTGGGCTGAAGTAATTAAGCTGATGCAAGAGCTCTCTGCCGTTGGCTTAGAGAGTCTGCACTAGCAGCGTTACAGCGATAGCCTCAGTTACTGCCATTTTCTCAGGCTTGCAAGGTATGTAATTTAAGCCACTTGGTTACACGGTGCAAACTGCATCTTTACCCTTGCTCCTTTCTCTGTAAGGACTAGCAATATGCCGACTAATGGCATGATTCTATAACCCTTAGTCACACTGAGCAGCACTCATACAAATGCCCACTAAAGTCAAGGGACTGCTCATGTAAGTGCTGCTCAACTCCAGTAGGAGTTGCACTCCTCAGGCCCTCTGCAAGCAAGTCCACTGTATAACACAAAAGTAATATGCTATCAAGAATGCCATGCATTTATAAACAGGACCCCAAAGCACTCTGAACATGAATTAAGCCTCAATACTCTGGTGGATAGGTATTCTATCGATTGTACAGATGGGGCAGAGAGAAATTGCCTTCCCTCGGTGTAAGAATGGAAAAACAACCCAAGAATCCCAGTCCCCAGTCCACTCTACTGTAATGACTAACCAACTTTTCATGCAAGTAATGCAACCAACATTAGTATTTATTAGTGATGGACCAACAGACTGTGGAAATAGTTGCATTTTAAATGAAGCAGCATGGGGACTTAAAACTCCTCTGTGCAGATTTGTCTGTTAGCTAAATCAGGATGTCTGAATGCTTTAATCACAAGTGACAAGGAGTGAATGTGAAATAATCATTTAAAGAATGTACATGGGAAGGTACAGAAAACAAGACTACGATTTATGTTTGCTGTCTTTTGAGGGCAAACTCAGATGTGACTGGCCTAATTAAAGATCAAACTTTATAGACGGATTAAGAACTAGTCAATTACGGATAACATTAAGCCTACTTTGTTAGAAGTCTGGACTAACTGTAGCCCTAACAAGTAATTACTTACAAACTAAAAGTATCTACAATGTAAGTGAAGGATAGTGAAAAGTAGCATCTCCCCAAATGTAATTTTTTTTTAAAAAGCTTGTTACATTACTTCTACACCCAGACACTGGAAGTGACAACACAACTGAAGAAGAGTTCCTTTAGATGAAGCGCTATCCACATTGGTAACTGATTCTGCAGAATACAGGCAGACGTGTAAAGTGTATTATAATCTTACTGTGTCCCCACACAGACTCCTTGTGCCATTGCATCAGCATCAGGAAATATCTTGCCTCATCATGAAGGGTCCCGAAGTGCTTTACAAGTTTTTATACATATATATAATATGTATGATTCACATCATCTACTACTGAAATGCAGCCACCTCTTATAGTATATGTAGTTAAAAACGACAGGGAAAATATAATTCGGCCACATTACCAAAACTGGAAGTACACTTGGGGATCATCTTGCTACACTTCCCCCGCACCCCCAAACCAAACCAAAAAAAAAAAAAAAAAAAAAAGGGTTATAAGAGACCTTGGGTTTTACATCTCTTTCAAAAGATGCAGTCTCCTGAAGCCTAAACCTCAGATTTCCCTCAAGAATGATAATTGTTTCATGGAGCCATTGGTCACAACCGCCTGAGAATGGAAGCCTGCTGCCAATCACTATAGTTGCAATTCTTAAGAAAAAAAAAAAGGGGGTGGGAGGGGCTAGTTTTAGTTTTCAGTCTGTACTAAGACATTAAAAGGCCTGGATAAAGCAATTAAGGGTCCAGAGGCATCATAAGACATGGTTCATAGACACATTCTTGCCCTATGAGCTGTCAAGACTGAACTGGTATTAACAGCACCGCTGTTCAAAATACTAACCTTTATGTCTTGTTCAGCCTTCATCGTAGCCTGGGCCTGATTGCCTCTGACTCCAGATAGTGATACACAAGGACCTCTGGCCACATGCTGTAAACGAGGGTGGCTCATAAAGCCTGTGGTCAGCTGTGGTGGCATCTGACTAGCCAGTGCCATTGGCGGCCTCTGAACAGGCGCTGGGAAGGTGTTAGTATGTGGGGCTCTTACCAATGGAGGGATCAGGTTAGGCTGAGAGAGGATCTAAGTGGGGGAAAAACAACAACAACAACAAAAAACATTTAGCCATTAGAAAATTGCCAACCAGATCATATGTTGGCTTTTCCTTAGAGGGGGAAAAACATGCCTGCTCTGACATTAAATTAATGCCAAGAAAGTAGGGGGATTTTTTTCCTCTAAGACAGGCCATGCTTGGACTCTAGGAAAAACAGAACCCCCAAGATGATGCTGTTGTGCTTAAAGTTGCCATTACAACTCAAAATTCTACATAAAAAAGGGGGAAAATACCCCCCCAAATTAAGGCATGTTACAAACCCTAGCAAGGCATCACCTAAGGCATCACTAGTGAGAAAGTTCTCCTTGCACCTGGCAGCATTTAGTGAACCCTTCAATCAAAAAAAACCAGAGACAGATCCTTAAGTCAAACACTCTGAAACCAAACAGACAAATCCCAAAGAGTCCTTATCCACAGCATGTGTCATTCTCTCGCTAGTGGCTCAACGACATCCAGTTATAATCTGGAACAGTTACTTTTTTAGGTGTTGACTGGAATTTTTGAAAAAAATAAATCATACTTTGGATCACTTCAGAACTGCATCTCAGGCAAACGACTAAGAATCTGCTGAAGTTTTTCGAATCTTAAATATGCACTGGGACCCTTCGGAGATACTGAGTCCCCCCACTCCCCTATAGTAGTGTGTATAGAAATGAGATTGTCTGGAGCTGTGTGGGGAAGCCTGTAAGGCACCTACCTGTACTAGAACTACTCAACCTAGTGCTATGAAGTGCCTCACTTTCAGATGCGCACATGTCCCTGAAAATTAAAATGCATGAAACACCAGAAAACCTGCATTAACTTGCAAGGTTAAAGACAAGTCTGCATTTAACCTGAATTCAGTTGCTTGATAAACAACATTCTTTATTAAATGTAGGGCTTATACTTTTAACCCATCAAAATAAAAACAGTGCCCACAGGTGAGTAGATTTATAAAGTCACAGGATTAACTGAGGTATAGAAAAGCAAGTTTGCTTTCAGGAAGCCATCAGTTTCCCACCTGGGGTGTGAATTGTGCAGGAAATGGCTGTGTCATTCTCACAGCAGCAGCTGCTGACTGAAACTGCTTCTGGTAGACAATGCTGTTCATTTTATTGGACTGGTTGTTAGGACTTGTAGAAGCGGCCCTTGAAAAGAAACCAACACCAATTAGAATCAAGACATTGCTATCATCACAAGGATGCTTTTGTAATTAGCACTTCCTAGCTAAAATCTGAGCTCAAAGGAAAACTAGCATTAGATATTCCCTAGCAACTACCATTAGGATCCTAAAGGCAAATGAAGCCAGAATGGTAGCAAGTTAATATGGCAACCCGGGGAAACAGTTGAGAGTCAGAATTACTGAACAGAATGAACAGAACACAGAAGGAAAGTTAATGTTTTGGTCACAGACTTTACCTGGTGCCCCCACCATAAGCGATCTCAGACTCAGTAGGGAAGACTGTTTGCTGTGTGTGGCCAGGTCCCCTTCCCTCTCCCTCCCTTTTTTTTTTGGCCCATTCCACTCCCTTTGTATTGTCTGATTCAGATCCTAAGCTTTTCAGCACGAGGACCTGTGACATGCACCAAGCACATGTGTAGGACAGCTGATGCTCCCTAGATGTTTCCATTCTGACCCTCTCTCTTGCTCATAACTTTCTGAAACTTTTGTTTTCAGGCTGAAGTTCTCCAGGTGTGGGATGATTTTTTTTAGATTTTGTGAGAAGAAAAACCATGTCCCTTCATTATAATTTTTTTCTGTAACATTATGAACAGCCAAGCCAAAACAGATGAAGTTTGAAAGTTGATTTTTTGACAGTGCAACAGCAGTCACTGAGGAGTAGTGCATGGTCTTGGTCATGAAGAAATGGAGTTTGATTTGCTTTAAATATCGTGTATTAAACATGTGCAATATATTTTTGTTAAGATTGCTACATGAGCACTGATGCAGAGCGTGAGCGCGCACAGCTAAACTAAGTCACCCAAATTGCTTTATTACTTTAAGTCAGTTTATTTCTACAATTTTCAACCTGAACCAGTTTAAATTATTACGACTCGGTGGCTCTCTGGAATCTTCCAGCCCATCTGCCCCAACTGCACGCTGGCCCAATGAAGATGAGTGGGCCCGAGGCCTTCATCAATATACCTCGGGTTCTGCTAAGGTGTATAAGAGAAGGGATCTCTCTGTAGCAGACCATAAAGTGCCTGGGAGAGGGCATTTCTCAGTATTTTCTCAAATATTTTCTGATTGCTGATTTTACACATTAACTGCCTTTTCTTTACAACCCCTCAGAATATTGAGTGTCATGAAGAACGAAGCTCCTTTTAATATTTTCTCCCTCCTCACCCCATCAAAATCTTCTTGCAATGAAAAATTGGAATTTCCATTCAAAATCCGTATTAAACACTGTAGTACAATTCAAGGGATACTGTCAACTCGAACAGTCCATTTTCTAAACTACAGAAGGTACAAAATTTTCAGTCCAATTATCATAGCGGAAAGAAGCTCCTCAGATTTAGATGGCTTAATTTGCATATCTGAGAACACTGTGTAGCTAGTATTTTCTCCTTTGTATAAAGCAACCAGTTTCTATCGTGCTGAAAAGACCTTAAGTTAGGCAGGGAACTGAAAATCCCTTGAGAATCTCTCCCCTCATCTCTATCGGGAAATATTATTAAAAAAGCGGTCGAACAGAAACTGGAATTATTCAATAAAAATCAGAAATGCCAAAATTAAAGTTGCACTTTAGGCCTTCAGCATTGAATGTTTTTAATATAGTAGGCGCATGCTCAAACACAGTACTATATACATTTTCCCCTAGAATCTTAAGATACACATGAACTATTAAATCAATAATTGTGTAAGTATAAGAGAAAAAGATTACTAACATGATGCTGAACATTAGACTCCTAAACTTGTAGGAGAAAATTATGGTAGTACTGTATTTAATACAATATAATTGAGGACCATCTTAAACGCGCACATGCAAAGGGGAAGAGCAAGTGTATGCATACGCACTTAGCTTTGGCATTTCCCAACTGAGTACGTAACTATGCAATAATATACATGCATTTCTAGGTCCAAACCTATAGTCTTGATGCAGTCAAAATTCCCAAGTCTCTCAATGGGAGTTTTGTCTGCTTCAGAACTGCAGGGTATGCCACATGAGTAAGGATAGACAATTACAAAGATACAGGCAATGAATCAGTACTGTAATCACAATTTTTTTATTTCTGAATAAAAACAAATTGCCTTATGTGTTACACACAAAAAAACAAGAAATGCTCTTCACACAAAACCCTAAAACATTCCCAGACAACTGACTCTGTACATAAGAATCTTAACACAATTATTGTAATTTAATAGAACATTAAGCTTCAGTTACTGAAACCAAGCAGGGATTTTGGAAGTGAAGAAGAGAATATATATATATGGCAGGTTAATTACCTGCCCACTAAATTTCAGCTATCTTGATGTCAACAAGCAATGTACCAACATGTGTTGATGCATTCAGAACCTGTATAGCCACAATATTATACAACAGAAAAAACCTTAAGGATGATTTGAGACTATTTAAAAAAAATCCAAGTAGTTAGATATTAAGGGCAAATTGAGACTAAGTGTGCCCCATTCAGAACCAGACTTCTGCCCTTACAGGCCATACATTCAGCAAAGACCTAGGTACGAGCACATGCCTGCGTCAACACTAGTAACATTAGATTATATGAATGCTCGGGACTAAGATATACTTATTTCCAGGACACAATCAGAACATGTCAATACAAAAATGCTTTGAGGTTGTTCACCAATTGACATAACATGGGGGATCCACCTGAGCTCCTACATTGTATTCCGGGGGGAAAACCACAGTCAAGTCAAATGGAACAGCTCGCAGAAATATAAACTCCTGTTAAAATAAAGCTCACAAAACACTGAGGGCTGATACAGGTGAGATGTCCACATTGTGCAGAAGTGAATCTGAATTACAATTAATTTGTAGTCTTCATAGGCAATGTATGTTTACATTCCTCTGAAATCTTCAGAACTTTCTAGCTCTATTTCTGCATTGTGGTTTTAAAAATTTTTTTTAGTGCCTGCAAGTCATTGCCGCCTCAGTTTCTGAAAATACACTCTTCTCCTTACTCCAGATGCAGTCAGTCTGGGTTACAATACAATCTATTTCAGGTCTAGTAACTGGGGAAAAAAAATCCTTTCCAGAACCAAAACCTGGTTTTGAAGTCATTGCAATCTTCATCCCCCGTATGTTGAAGGAGCCAAAAATCCAACTGGTTTTTATGAATTTCCAAATTTTCACATACCAGAAGATTAGTATGAAATAAAGAGGATTCTCTCCTTTTGCTACTTTTGAAATCTCTGGCCTGATGTAATACCAATTAGTGTAGGATTTCTTAAATTCGATTGTTCAGATGGCCAATAAAAAACTCTACAAAGTACTTCAGATTTTTCATTAACTCCTAGTAGCCATAGATGATTACAATATGTCCTGTTTTTTAGCCTTTTCTACTCTATTAAAGGCTTTTCCCTCAAGAAGCATTGTGAGCAGCCTCAAAAAGTTGTGTACCGGCAACATAAATCTCAACTTTATTAAAATTTCCTGCAAAATCTGCTACACTTTTTCCTACATCAGCTAAATAAACTTGCAAGCCAGCCTATGTACTAATTTCAGAGTTTAAGAACAGTTTCTATATACTGCACTGAAGCATAAGACTCCATCAGAGTTGCTGTCACTATGTTTACTTTCAAAGTCAGGGGGTTTTAAGAAGGGCTTTAGTTTATGCCCTAGGTAATGACAACAATCTTCAGTGCAGGTAAGAGAGTTCTACCCTTAAAACCGAATAGCTTCTAAAACCTATCCCAGTGCCACCCCAAAGTCTTTTCAGCACTACGCTCCCAGGAATCACTTCTAAAAACTGTTCAGTTCTATTTCAATTTCATTCACAAATTAAAAAGAAATAAATCTTCATGTTTCAGGGCAGTACCCTTCTGGCATAACCGTTAGCAGGCCTGATGATATACTGTAATGCTGCTTCTGCTGTCCTAAGATAGTTGATTGTTTAAAGGTTATTTTGAAGTATTCATAGCCTTCTCCCTCATCCCCATTAACATTTATCTCTTTCAAAGAATTGATTGGTCGTGCATGAGCAAACAGCTAGTTACAATACTTAATATAGAACTGATTTTATATGAAATTCTGAGCTTAAAAAGGCTCATTTACCGGAAAGGACTGGAGGTTGGAGTGGTGCTTCTACCAGTAACTGGTGGAGTTCCTGGTTTAACATCAATGCCGCTTCCAAAGGCCTTAAGATCCATTTCTGACATCTGGAGAAAAATTATTAACAGCAGTTTAGCCCAAATGCATCACTTGTGGTTTAACCCAAATGCATCACTTATAAGGACAAATGGCCACAAATGGCCCATTCTATCCAGGCTGCTATTACAATGGAAAAAAACTAGCTTGCAAAACTAGCTGCTTGCAACCTAAGAACATCCAAGCACAGGTGGTCCTTCTCTGCATGCAATTATTTTACATGACAGGGAAAGAGGTTAGTCACCCTATGCAGTAACTGTAGTTTGAGGTGTCACCCTATTGAAGCTCCAACTTTAGGTAAGCATGTGCCCTCCGTGTCTTCAATTAGAGATTTTCATTAGCAGTGTCCATTCAGCCTGTGCACACGCTACTGATTTCCTCAAGCCCAACGCTGAGGCTATATCAGGCTGTACGGGTGAACCGCCCTCAGTTCCTTCTCCATTGCTGAGTCTCAGAAGGAAACTTTGAAGCAGAGGGAAAGGAGGATGGGTAATGGAGCACCCAGAGGGGGGGGACACATCTCAAAAAAATAACAATTACTGCACAGAGTGAGTAACCTCTAAGTAGTGTCCCTATGAATGCTCCACTTCAGGTGGAGCAGTAGCCCCATCAGGAGGCGGGAGCTTCAGAGTCCAGTCAATTACAGAGGAAAGAAATGCATTGCCAACTGCTGAATCAGATCTGGAGGCATCGATTAAAGCAGTGTGTCTGGAGAAGGTATGTACCAAAGACCATGTAGCAGCTCTTCAGACGTTAGCAACTGGGACATTTTTAAGCAGATGTAGATTGCCATCTTGTTGAGTTAGCTGACACACCAACAGGAGGTTGAGATGTTGACAGCAGTGTAACAAGTTGTAATGTACCCAGAAATCCATTTTGAAAGCCTTTGGGTAGAAAGAGCAGAGCCTTTTGATCTGTTTGCAAACCAAACCAACAGTTAGTGGAGTTACTAAATGGTTTAGTCCAGAGGTGGCCAACCTGAGCCTGAGAAGGAGCCACAGTAATATGTCAGCAGCCCCACATCAGCTCCCCCACCCTGATCCCAGCGCCTCCCACCCACTGGCAGCCCCACCGAGCAGCACCTTCCCCTCTCTCCCGATCAGCTGTTTCGTGGCATGCAGGAGGCTCTGCGGGGGAAGGGGGAGAAGTGAGGGCACTGCAGGCTCAGGGGAGGGGGCAGGAAGGGGTGGAGTGGGGGCAGAGCCTGTGGCAGAGCAATGGGTTGAGCAGTGAGCACTCCCTGGCACAATGGAAAGTTGGCGCCTGTAGCTCCAGCCCCGGAGTTGGTGCCTATACAAGGAGCCACATATTAACTTCTGAAGAGCCACATGTGGCCACCCTTGGTTTAGTCCTATGCACATAGAAGGATAACGCTCTTCTGACATCTAGAGTATGGAGCACAGTCTCCACACTGGGCTTATGAGGTTTCTGAAAGAACACATTTTAGGAAGGAACCTAGAATGCAAATGTAAGGAAACCTCATCCTTATAGAAAACTGTGAAAGGAGGATTTGCCATTAAGGCCTCATCTCTCTGACTCTGCGGGCTGAGGTAATAGCAACCAGGAAGGCTGTTTTCATAGAGAAATTTGATAAGGAGCAGATTGCCATCAGCTAGAGGGAGAATTTATAAGACTTAAGAACCAAATTAAAGGTTCCAAACAGCAGTAGGGACTTTCACTGGTGGAAAGAGATTTCCCAGGCCTTCCATGAACCTGGCAGACGTTGGCTGAGCAAACAGGGCGAACCCCTCAACAGTGGTATGAAAGGATGTTAAAGGTGCCAGATAAATCTTGAGAGAACCAAGTTACAACCCTGTTTTATTTAGATGGAGCAGGTACTCCAGAACAAGAGGAGTGGGGCAGAATGTGGGACGGTCTCCTGGAGTTCACACCGGTGACTAAATCGTCTCCACTTGTGAAGGCAAGTATTTTTGGTGGAATCTTTCCTACTATTTAATGTGTGCTGTATCTCTGCAAAACAGAACAGCGCTAGCCCCATGAACCATCAAGGAGCCACGCCTCGAGGTGAAGAATGCTCAGATTGGGATGCGGCAGTCGCTGGCATCCTGAGAAAGGAGCTGAGGCGTGATTGGGAGATTTGTCGTGGTACAGTGAGCTAGACGAAACAGGTAAGTAAACCATGCTTGCCTTGACCGCATCGGGGCTTAGAATGATTCTGATCCTCTCCTGTTTGATTTTGAGGATCAAACGCATCCCTTAGGGGATTGGGACCTAAACTCCCCCTTGAATAAAATAGGTGGCATTTTCTTTTTGTAGCTGTTGCAAAAACATCCACTTCTGGAAATCCCCAAATCTGAAAAATGCCAACCAGGTTCTGGAGATTCAGCTCCCATTCATAGTCTTGGCTGATGCTCTCAGCAGGTAATTTTCCCCATGACATTTTGTCTGCACGGAAGATACATAAAACATCACATAGGAATCCCAGCAATGTACCAGTTCCATAACCTTATCGCTTCGGGACCGAAGGAAAGGGATCTTGTTCCTCCCTGCCAATTGATTTAGAACATGCAGGCCATGTTGTCCATCATGACCCTGATGGATCTGTGCCCGATGAGAGGCAGAAAATGAAGGCACGTATTCTGACTGCTTTAAGATCCAGCAAATTGATATGGAGGATTGTTTCTTGGGTGACCATTTGCCCTGTACTGTGAGAGCACCCAGGTGTGCCCCAGTGTTCCCTCTAATTTTTCCTCACCCATGTGCAGAATGAATTTTGTTATGTGCACCAATATAAAGGTGATATGCGACACATCACCTTCATATTGGTGCACATAACAAAATTCATGTGGTGGGGGTGGGGCCGAGGGGTTCCGAGTGTGGGAGGGGACTCTGGGCTTGGGCAGAGGGTTGGGGTGCAGGAGGTGAGGGCTCTGGGGTGGTGCCGGGGAGAAGGCACCTCTCCCCACTGCAGGAGCTCTGGGGCTGAAGAATAGGCAGCCCTCCCACAGCTGGTCAAGGCTAGGAGAGAGCCAGCCAGGCCATACCTGGGTCCGGGCCGGATCGCCCCGGCCCGGGCCACGCTGCCCTGGCCATGCCTGGGCCCGATCTGGCCGCACCACCCTGGCAGGCCTGGGCACCCTAGCTGGTCCAGGCCACAGGCTGAGTTGGGGGAGGGGCTCCCCGGTGGCAGCAGGTCCCTGGGTGGGTTCCCTGAGCACCTGCACCGCACTAAATAGGCAGCCGTGCAGCTTACAGGGAACGTAGGTGTGCCCCCATCCTAACAGAGATGTATCCGTTGTTATGGTTACTGCTGGTGTCCACTGAAGAAAAGGAATCCCTGCCCCTACATTGCAACCAGTGTTCCACCAGTCTGGGGAATGAGTCACCTGCTGGGGAACTGACACCTTTTTGTCCAGGCTCTGTGTGTTTGGCGAGTAAGCTGATCTGAACCATCCCTGGCAACAGCAAAGCTGTAACCTCGCATGTTCTGTCACAAAGGTCCAAGCTGCCATGTGAACAAGGAATTGAAGACACTTTCAAAATGAAGTCTGGGGGCTCCCTGCAATAACTCTGAAAAGGTCTGATAATGTCACAAATCTGTCCATGGGAAGGAAGGCCCTGGCTGCTAAAGAATCCAAGGATGCTCCTATAAATTGTACGTTTTGAACAGGAGCTAGTGTGCATTTTTCCACATTTAACTGCAGACCCAAGTCTAAGAACAGGGAAAGCATTTTCGCTGTGGCAGATGACGCCTCTTGGTACGACTATCCCTTGAGCTGCCAGTCATCGAGGTAGGGGAGTACTATGATTGCCTGACGATGCAGGCAGACAGCCATCACTGATAGAACTTTTGAAAACCCTCAGAGCCAAGGAGAGACCGAACAAGAACACCGGATACTGAAAATGATCCTTGCCCACAACAAAATGCAGGAACCTTCTGTAGGATGAGTGTATTGGTCAAAGGCCAAAAACCAACCCCCTGAATTTAGAAAAGGAATTATAGCTGCCAGAGAATCACCATCCTGAACTTCTGAGGCTTTACGAGTTGGTTTAGGAATCTTAGATCTAGGATTGGTCTCCACCCTCCATTTTAATTTGGTACAAGTAAATACCTCAATAGAAGCCTCTCCTCCATACTGACCGGGGACAAGTTCTATTGCTCCTAAAGAAAGAAGGGAGTTTATTTCCTGTCTGAACAGGAACTCATGAGGAGTCCATGAAGAGGGATGGAGAATTGGAATGAGGAGGCTGGGAAGTAAGTAAAATGGATGGTGTAGCATGATATTTCCATCACCCATTTGTCCAAGGTGATACACTCCCATGCCGGTTGGAAATGGGAGAATTGGTCTCCAAATAGAGGGAGGTGAGCAAAACATTATAGTTGGCAAGCGAACAGAAGTGGGGGCTTGAACCTTTGACCATCCTGTCAAAACGGACGCTTTGATGATGAAGGCTGCTGTGTAGACATCGGTTGGGTTAGAAGGTCTCTTTCTTTGGAAGCGGTCTCTTTCTAAGAGGTTCCGTTGGTCTCTGAAACCCAAAGAATTGCATCAGACCGGATCTTTGAGCCGTCCCTGATCTACTAAACTTCCTTTTGTTTGCAGGTATGTAGACACCTAATGAGTGTAACGTGGCCCCACAATCCTTAAGGGTACGCAACGAGTCATTGGTATTTTCTGCAAACAGACTGAGTCCATCAAATGGAAAGTCCTCTATCATATTCTGGACTTCTCTGGGGAAGCCAGATAACTGTAAACCAGGAAGCCCTGATCATCACCACTGCCATAGAGATAGAATGGGTTGTGCTATCTGCAGCATCCAGAGCTTCCTGAAGAGATGTTCAGGCCAGTAATTGTGCCTCAGCCACTGTGGCCTGAAACTGGTGCCTTTGGTCCCGCAAGTGTTCAATAACCAATGCAAACTGTTTATATTTTATGTAGTTGTACTCTGCCATCTGCACCTGGTAATTTACAAGACATCAGTAGGGCTGCCAATGAATAGGATTTTCTCCCAAGCAGGTCTAGGTGCTTCGTTTCTCAGTCGTATGGGGTGGACTTATTATGATGTTGCTTGCCCGGTTCATTAACCGCATCAACCACAGAGAGTTAGGTGGAGCATGGGAGAATAAGAACTCAGAGTCCTTAGTTGATAATTTTTTTTTTAAATTGGTCCTCTTACATGTTGCCACTACTGTAGCCGGGGTTTGCCAAATCGTTTTCACAGGTTCCAGGAGAGCCTCGTTGATAGGAAGGGCCATTCTGGATGGTGTCGCAGAATACAGAGTATACAATGTCTTGTGTTGGGATTATCTGTAGAGATTCTGCTACCCGCCTAGCAAGATCCTGGAACTGCTGACAGTCCTCTGCCATAGATGGGGCAGGAGGCACTGCCGCTTCACCCGGAGAAGATGACAAAATGGTAGCTTGAGGGAGTGGCTCCTTCACCTGCCCTAGTTTCTTGGGCTTCAAATGTTTTCTCCTGTTGCTGGGGTGGAGAAGCTTGAGCCTCCCTACCATCCCAATAGGAGAGGGTTGGAGACCTAGAGAACTGCCTGCAAGAAGCTGCCCAGGGACCCCAATCTGGCCATTGAGGACCACAAGGTGGAGGGAGTGGCATCCAGGGTTGCTCTCACCAGGAGTGGTGAGGTCCTTGAGTATCATCCCTACACCTCTGAGAAAGGGGGTACTGGAGGAATTCTTTGCCTCCACAGTACTGAGCCTCAAGGATGTCATCTCTGAAGATGTGGACCTAGTCAGGCAACAATGTTTTTTTGAGGGGGTTCTTTGGGAGGGGAATTAGAGCTCCTCTTCTTAGGATGTTCACAAGAGGACTAAGGATCTCCCTTTTCTGGAAGACAGCTGTGCATAGGTCGAAGGGGCGCTAGATGCCACCGAGGAACAACGTATAGGGGGGGTGGTGACCTGGCTCTGAAGTGGGGCAAAGGGAATGCTCCATCATCAGTAGTCAGAGCCTGGTTTCTTGGTTCTTCCAAGCCTTAGATTTGAGAGCTAAACATAAGTGACACTTCTGAGGGAAGTGCAATTCTCCCAGGAAGCAAAGGCACTTTGAGTGTCCATTGCTGATTGGAATAGCCTCTCCACATGAGAGGCAACGTTTAAACCCCAGTGACCTGGGGCATGCCCTCCACAGAGAGGATTCCCTAGAGAAAAAGAAAAAACTATTTTTTTTAAACACAAACTACTACTACAAACTAAGAACTAACTAGCTAAATTGGGATAAACAAGCACAGCAAAAGCTGACGCAAACACCATGCAGACATGCCAAGCTTCATCTCGGGCTGAAGGGGGTGAGAAGGAACTGGGGATGGTTTGCTTATTCAGCCTGAGACAGCCTTGGTGTGGGGCACGAGGATATTAAAGGTGCATGAGTAGGCTGAATGGACACTGCTAATGAAAATCCCCCATCAAAGGCATATGGGGTACACAGACACCTGAACTGGAGCACCCATACGGACACTATTCAAAGAACAATTGCTTATTTGTAGTTACCACACAGGATTTCCAACTCCAGTCTCCTGTGTAGGAAAAAGGGATTCCTCCCCAGCTTAAGTTTTAGGCCTTCAGAATCTTAGTTGAGCATGACCTCTACTCAGGTACTGTGCAGACCAACAGCCAGTATCCCGAGCATCTATATTCTAATCAGAACTGCTAAAAAATGAAGACATCAAATAAGCTAGTGATGGAAATAAACCAGAAAAGAATGTACACGACCACATCTAAAAGGGTGAAGAAAACAGAGAAGCAACATGTCACCTCAACAGCACAATCACCAGACTGAGTGGAACAATGGATAAATGTGAATCTTGTGTGATATCTTCAAAGCAGCAGAATTATAAAGAGTATCTCTAAAAGGAAATTATTATCAGCACTTTATTGCCATGGCTGGGAACTGAACAGTTTGAGGGAGGTATCGGAATAAAGCCAGACAATCGCTACACGCAATACACACAGAAAAGTCTAGTCAATGTCTAACAGCAGGGCTAGAACGAGTTATTTTTGTATGCACAAATGTGAGGCACAAAACACAATAATTAATCTGCTAATAACACGGCTATTTCTAATACACCTGTTGCCATGGTACCCAACAAGCAGGGGACACAGTCAGTACCTCTTTAAAAAAAATTTAAGTTTCAAAAATGGCCAACTCTAAAAAAGACCGTTCCCTTTTCCATAACTGGTGTTCTTTGAGATGTGTTGCTGATGACCATTCCACAGTAGGTAAGTGTGCTTGCCACGTGCACTGGTGCTGGAAGTTTTTCCCCTAGCAGTACGGAGGCTCGGAGGTCAAGGCCCTGAGTTTCGAGACCCGTCTAGCTGATGTGATCACCACCAGGAAGGCTACTTTCCACAAGAGGTGGGACCAGGAGTATGTAAGCTAGCGACTCAAAATGGGGACCCATCAACCGGGCCAGCACCAAGTTCAGGTCTCACTGCGGGACTGGGGGACTAATGTACGGGAAGCGACAATCCAATCCCTTAAGAAATTGGCCAGTCATAGCATGGGAGAATACTGTGTGCCCCCGCACCAGCAGGTGGAAGGCTGATGTGGCTGTCAAATGCACCTTGACGGACGAGGGAGGTAGGCCTTGGACTCTAAGGTGAAGGAGGTAGTCTAAAAGGAGTTGGATAGGAGCAGCCATGGGCAAAACGCCCCGCTCAGCTGCCCACCGGGAAAACTGAGACCACTTCGCCAAGTAGGCCTGACGCGTGGAGGGCTGCTGCTTTCCAAGAAGACGCCCTTCCGAGCACGTCCTTTCCTCCCAGCCTAACCATTGAGCAGCCATGACGTGAGGTGGACCATGACCCTGGTCCTGAGAGGGCAGGTCTGGGTGGGACGGCAACGGCCACGGTGGGGCGACTGCCAGGCTCGTGAGGGTCCCGTACCAATGCTGCCTGGGCTACGCCGGGGCAATCAGGAGGACCTGGGCCCTGTTCGTTTTTATCTTCTCCAAGATCTTGCCTATCAGCGGGATTGGGGGGAAGGCACAGAGAAGCTGGCCCGACCACGATAGGAGGAAGGGATCAGAGATGGCACCCACTTCCAACATCCCCTCCCCTCCCCAGAGCAGAAACGGGGACACCAGCGGTTCTGCCAAACCGCAAACAGGTCCACCTGGGGAGTTCCCCACTCTCGGAAAATCCTGTGCACCACCTCAGGGTGTAGTGACCACTTGTGCTGAGAGTAGTAGTCTTGGCTCAGGCGATCTGCCCATGAGTTCCGGGCGCCTGGTAAGTAGTGGGCCTGTAGGCAAATGTCGTGGGCTATACAAAAGTCCCACAGCCCGAGGGCTTCCTGGCAGAGGAGCGGGTCCTGCCTTGCCTGTTGATGTAAAACATCGAGGCCATGTTGTCTGTGAGAACCCTGACCACTCTGTCCTCCACATGCGAGCGGAAGGCCACGCATGCCAGCCGGATCACCCTGAGTTCCTTGAGGTTTATATGCAGCGCAAGGTCCTGCGTGGACCACAGACCTTGTATCTGAACATTCCCCACATGAGCTTCCCACCCCAGGTCCGACGTGTCGGACACCAGCTCCACCGATGGGGGCCTGCCCCGAATGGGGCCCCGTGGAGCATGTTTCCCAGGGAGGACCACCATTGTAGGGAGGTGATTGCTGGCTTGGGCACAGTGAGGACTTTGTCCATCCTGTCTCTGGACTGGGAGAACACCAAGGCCAACCAGAGCTGGAGGGGACTCATCCTGAGTCTGGCGTGGCGGACCACATATGTGCATGCCGACATGTGACCCAGGAGTTGGACGCACGCTCTGGCTAGGGTCACGGGCACTGTTCCCTCTAGGCGGAGCGCGTTTGTGCGTGCACATAGATCCTAAACCCCGCACACATGGTGAAACACTGCGCGCACAAAATGTGCGATACTACATCGGAGCCAGGCCGAAATATCATTTGTGGGTGACTTGACATTGTTCGCCCGCCATCTATTAACACAGCCAGATTCTACTAGCTGGCAAGGGGGTGAAAGGGAAAGGAGGGCAATGAATCGTACCCCACTCCGCTAGCATTTCGAACGTGGATCACGTCGGGACGGTTGGGACCCACACAAGCATTTTACTCGCTTGGCCGCATTTGCCTCATAGCACACAAACTGCCCCAATAAACTCTATGCGCTGCATGGGGACTAATGTGGACTTGGTGTCGTTTACCAACAGGCCCAGGGTGGCGCATGTGGACAGGAGGAGCGCCACGTGATCCCACACCTGTGATCTGGAGCTGCCCTTGACCAGCCAGTCGTCCATATAGGGGAAGATCTGAACCCTCCCGATGTTTGAGGTAAGCCGCCACCACAGACATGCACTTTGTGAATACCCTGGGAGCAGTGGACAGGCCAAATGAGAGGACTGTAAATAGGTAGTGCTCCTGTCCAACTATGAAACGGAGGAAACGCCTGTGTCCATCGAATACATGGATGTGGAAGTACGTGTTCTGCAGATTGAGGGCAGCATATCAGTCCCCAGGATCCAGGGAGGGGATGACAGAAGCTAGAGAGACCATGGGAAACTTGAGCTTTACCATGTACTGGTTCAGACCTCGCAGGTTCAGGATGGGCCCCCTTTGACCTTTGGGATAAGGAAATAGCGGGAGTAGTACCCCTTGTGTTTGAACTCCGCTGGCACCACTTCCACTGCTCCTAAGCCAAGGAGCCGCCCCACCTCCTGCTCGAGCATGGCCTCATGAGAGGGGTCCCCCAGGAGGGATGGGGGGTGGGGGGAGATGGTGGTTGGGTGGGGTAGAGGTAAACTGGAGGATGTAGCCCCGGGACATGGTGTTGAGGACCTAATGGTCCGAAGTCAGCCGCAACCACTCCGGGAGAAAAGCACACAACCGGGTGGAGAAGGGAAGCTTTATTGTAGGTGGATCCCTGGTATGAACTGGTAAGTCGTCCCTGGACATCCTGTCAAAATGGACGCTTCCCCGCCTGTTTACCCTTGGAGGGCCCAGGCTGGTGGGCAGACCGGGACTGCCTCTGCGGGCGTTTCTTATAGTCCTGTGACTTTTTATAAGGGGGCTCATATTTAGAGTGGGTGGTCTGGGTGGGAGCCTGCTGAGGCTTAAACGTGGTCCTGGCTGGAGCTGGGACGTAGAGGCCAAGTATCTTAAGCGCTGTGCGGGAATCTTTCAGGCCGTGCAATTTCATGTCCATCTGTTTGGCAAACAGGGCCTTGCCATCAAATGGTAGGTCCTGCAAGGAGTTCTGCGCCTCACTGGACAGCCCAGACAGGAGGAGTCACGACGCCCTCCTCACAGACACTGCGGAGACCACAGACATTGCAGCCGTATCCGCTGCATCCGACTCTGCCTGCAGGGTTGCCCTGGCAGCTGCTGTACCCTCCTCCACCAGCGCTTTGAACTCCTTTTCACGCTCCTGGAGTGAGTCCTCGAATTTGGGTAGAGAGCCCCACAAATTGAACTCATACCGACCCAGGAGGGCCTGATGGTTTGCCACCCTTAACTGGAAACTCAAGGACGAATAAACCTTTCTCCCAAATAAGTCCAGCCTCCTTGAGTTTTTATTTTTCGGAGTAGGGGCTGGTTGGCCCTGCCTCTCCCTGTGGTTGCCCAACTCGACCACCAGGGAGTTGGGGGCAGGGTGGGTGTACAGGTATTCATGCCCCTTGGCGAGCACAAAGTACTTCTGTTCCGCCCTCTTAGAGATGGAGGGCAAGGAAGCCGAGGTTTGCCACAAGGCATTTGAAATTTTTGCCACCCCTTCATGGCATGGGAGGGCCACCCTGCCTGGTGCAAAGGCCGAGAGGACATTGAAGAGAGAGTCTGAGGGTTCCTCCACCTCCTCGGCCAGAAGGTTGAGGTTCGATACCACTCCTTTCAATAGTTCTTGGTGGGCTTTAGAGTCCTCCTGCAGAGGAGGGGGAGGAGGGGCCATAATCGCCTCATCAGGGGAGGATGAGGATGCGGGACTGAGTACCCACCAGTACCAGAGGCCCCACCACTTGGTTGCCCTCCAGGCGCAGAAGTGAAGATGCACGCCCCACCGACTCCTTTCTGGGAGGCTGGGAAAGAGAGGCCGACGGTCTCGCCAAGGCTCCAGCCACCGAGCAAGCCCCCACTGGGGGCTGCATTGGGGGCCACGGGGCACATTGGTACCACGGTGCCGGCCAAGGAGCCTGGGGACTCTGTACCTGCTGACGACTACAAAAGGAGATCGGGATGGCGTACGACCTGCCGCTGTCCCTGGGCCAGGAGGAGCAGTGGCATCAGGAACAGTGCCGACCATGAGAATGTGATCCCAACGTGGAGGAACAGTTCCGCCGGTAGCAGCTGCTCTGTGATTGGCTCCGGCAGGTGGATCCACCATGGGGAGGTGCCGGCGACTGATGCTCAGGACTGCGGGAGCGGTGCCGCTGCAGGGTCCTGGAGCGAGACAAAGAACAGGAACGGCGTCAACGCCCATATCGCGACGGGCTACGGTAGCCTCTTGGAGACAAGGACCTCTGGCGCCGTCTCTCCCGGTCTCGAGGGGGCCTGCTCCTCTTGCAAGGTCTACGGTCCCTCGAGGCGGAGCTGTGCCTGGAACCCAGCCAGCCAACCTGGTGGGGGTTGACAGGAACCGGCGTGGACTGCGCACGGGGTGGTTGCAGAGCAGCAAACAACGTTGGGATCATTCCCTCGACCGCGAATGGTACTGACCAGGTGGTGACTGTGGAAATCCAAGTGGTGGCTTGCCTCTGGACTGGGGAGTCAACGGTGGCGGTGCCCCTGGTACCGGCAAACACAATGTCCCGGGCCGCCTGCAGGGCCTCTGGCGTGGAGGGCACCCGGATATCCGGGGAGGCCTGCGCCTAGTGGGCTGGGTTACTCCACTCAACCTGAGTCGGAGGCCTGGAGGGCGATGGGGATCGAGAACTGCCCGTGGGTCTAGTCTCTCCTCCGGTCTTGCTCCCGTGTCTTGGCGCTGACTGGTGGAAGGCACCAAAGGGTTGCCGCACACTGACACTGTGGTACCTGGTGCCGATTCGGAGCAGCGCACCAGAGTTGGGGTCAATGCTGACTCCATCAGAATGGCTCGGAGCCAAATGTCCCTTTCCTTCTTGGTCCAAGGCTTGAAAGATTTGCAAATCTTGCAGCGATCGCTGAGATGGGTTCCCCCCAGACAGCACAAACAGTCCACGTGCAGATCACTCACTGGCGTTGGCAGCCTGCAAGTGTCGCACGACTTAAAAGCCTGGGGCATGCCCTGACCCGGGTGCACTAAACTAAACTAAACACCAATCTAAACTACTTTAACTACAGGTACTACTATGAACGAACAAGAGTTCAAGAGGAAAGCTGCAGTCCATCTGGAGCACAGCAGTTCTGATGCACCTTCACTGGTGGCAAGAAGGAACTGAGGGTGGGGGGAGTGCACAGCGCCCCTTATGCCGCACCATAGAGGCGCCACTCCAGGGGTTGCTAGGCTTGCTCCCCTATGGGTACTGCTAGGGGAAAAGCTTCTGGCACCGGTGCACGTGGCGAGCACGCACACTTATTGTGGAATGCACATGAGCAATCACTCGAAGAAGAATTAAAACACACTGGTATAGGTGGCAAGAACTTTCGCACCCCTATTTGGGAAACAGGTTATACAGCACGGGGAGTCCATATCAGGGCTCATCCCTAGAAACTGAATCGTGGCAATTATTCTTTGAAAAGGTAATCAGGAAGTGTGCACTGCCTTCTGTACAGTAGGTCCTGAATAAAACAGATCCAAGCTGGCAACCAAGACATCTCTTGCCCTGGACATACAACTACAAGACAGGTTCTGTCAGCTATTTAGACACTGTCTTTTAATAATGGTATTTATCAGGGAGCCAGTTGCAAATCAAAACAATGGGTGAACTTCTGCTCCAAGCAAAAAAGTCTAAGACACTTTAATGCCAACCTTATGGAGGGTGATCGGTTTGAGGCATTAAAATATATTTTTTCAGTTATTTTAAAGTTGTTCTTAGAGATTCCAGGTAAACGTGAAACTTGACTCAAAACACCATACCTCTATAATTCTACCTCGTCAGGATCCCAAAGGTCAGGGAAAGGGCTACTAGACTGGGATTGAGCAAGGTGCTCTGATTCTGAGTGATCATCTGTCCCTAGACTCCACCTGATATGATCTATCATTGCTGTCTCCAGCAGGGTTAAAAACTGCAGAATACTTGGTACTGAGTACAATTCCTCTGCAGCTGCTACAGAAATCACCAACTTGTCAATGCTTTGGCACAGAACTGTCTTTCAGAGTCTAAGATCCCTTTTTAAAATGGCTATTTTTCTAGCTTTATAAAAAATAACGTCAGAAACACAACCACAGTCCTGCCTTTCTGAGCACAAACAGCCTCAAACTGTGCCCCTGAAGGTGTGAGAGTTACCCATCATCCCTATGAGTTAACTCAAATCTAAAAAATTAATTTAAAATGTCAACTATTTCACTGCTGATCGATTTAGCAAAATCATCTAACTAATAATGTCCTTATCCCAAAGTCATGAACTGTCCCACATTCCTCCCCAGATGCCAAAAGCTCAAACTGTCTCTGATACAACTGCCAAAACGTCCCACCTTTCTTCCAGCAACTTCTAAAATGCAATTATGAATTGTATTACAAAAACGTGAGACATATTGCCTCAGTACACACAGAGTTGGGATCAGGAGCACTGCTACTAGAGATACTGGTAGAGATATAATTGAGATCATCCTCATCTTCAGAAGGTCTATGAGCTGTTGTTGTTTCTGGTGATACCAACTGCATGGGATGTGCAGTAGTAGGTAGTATCATCATCATAAGCGATACATCCCAGTGTGGATTTGTCAACCTTTTTTTTTTTTTTAAACGGAATCTTATAACTCAACTGAAAAGTGCTCAGGTCCAGTGCGTCCAAGCACCAGTAGGGGAAAAGGTCCACAGCTCTCCAGGTTAGATCTGGGAGGCTTCTTGAATTGGCAGGCTACAGGGTGGATAAAAATCAATGATTTAAAAAAGAAAAAAAAATCAATTTTTTTTTGATAAAATGCTTTTTGAGGAAAAAACCTATCTAAAGATGGTTTTAATTAAGATACATTATAGCTCAAAGATATCTCATCATAGAATATGGATTATAAATTCTAATTCAACAGTATGAGACAATTTATTCATGTAATGTTTAAGAAAAGTTTTATAAATGAGTTCCAATAATTCATGGATTAGGGACCCAATTTTATGGGGTTCCACAGGCTGCTATATAGATTATTTAGGTTAATCTTTCTATCTACCCAATGGGACTCAGCGCTCAGTCTAGAAGATACCATCAGAGATGCTTAGTTTTGCAGTTCTCAAACTGTGGATTTATGTCTCCAGAGGTAACGTGCTTGTTAACAGCCAAAATGTTTTAAAAATAAATAAATATATAGAGATGAGAAATAACAGACCTCAACTCTATTGTCCCTTTGAAAATTTGTGTACACAGAGTCAATCTCTTACCTCTCTCTAAAAGTGCAAAGTTTCAAAAAGTTCAATGAATAAAAGATTGTTGGGGGCGGAATAGATCTGGACAAGGAGAAGAAGTCTGGAGATAAATGTGAGAAGCGAGGAACATATGCTTGTTTTGTTAAAATAGTATACGTTTGCTGTTGAAGAAAAAAAATCCAGAATACTTAACATTGTTTTAGTTAAATAAAACAATTTAAAATGTCTGTCTAGTGATGTTCTCGTCCTAATACAGCATGGCAAGAAAATCCTCCAAATATTAATGATTAACCTCGTTAATTGGAGATATTTATGAAGTCATTGGGACGTGAACAATCTGCTTTAATTACCTTTGGTAAATGAAATAACCAAACAATCATTCATTTTCTGATATAGCTGTAAAACTAATCTGAAAAGTTTTCAAAATAAATCACTGTTTAAAAATGTATAGTGTGTACCTTCTAAAAATGAAACCTACATCTATCTGAGTTTTGAAGAATATGTATTAAGGTTATAACAACCAACAAGAATGCACTTTTATGTAGAAAACCATGATTAAATCGAGTCTTCCTGACAAGTGATTTAAATCAGGATTTAAATCAACTTGATTTAAATCAAATCCACCCTGGCAGGCTAGCTGAAAACTCAATGCTTTTCAAAAATCCTCACGTTTGTGGTGGTTGTGGAAAGAGGGTTGGATACTTCTCAATGCCCTCTTTGTCTGTTTCTGCCCACCTATGTGCCATTTTCTGCACTGTTCCCTATGTATGGAAATGCCCTTGTCTGCCAAGCCATCATCATCTTATTAAAATCCCTCTAAGATTAAATTTTCAAAATGCCACAAGAAGGAAGTTAATAATAAAAAAAACAACCTTGGCTGAGCCACCAAGGTACACACAGGGCTTAAAGTGCCCTATCTCCACATGCCTTTCCAATTGTTTGCTATCCTACCCCCTTTTTGTCACACCATGTCTAAAACTAAATTTTATCATCTGGACAGGGACCTCAGTTCTTAAAAAAACCCTGTCAACATGCTCACAACACTGCTGGATGCTGTAAAAATAGTGTACATTAGTAATGGAACATTTTCATTATTGCATTATGAGCTTAAACACGTAATTACCTTTCCAGTAGCAGCAATCATGCTGTGCTGAGTTCCTGCAGGGATCAATCCTCTGAAAGGCTGGCTTACTTGTGCAGGCCTACTCAGATTTTGAGCTTGAGCTTGTGGTGGGGCGTGCAGTGGAGGCTGTAGGGACTGGGGTAGAGCAATTAGTGGCTGTCCTGTGGATCCAAAGTTGGGCAAAGAAAGCTGCGAGCCTGGTAAAGGTACAGTCACCTGGAGACAATAAGGAAATATCAGTACCACAGTACAAGCTTAAGTACTTAAACTATATCAAGATGGCTTTGACATTAAATTATATTCAGACTAAATTATATTTCAGATTAAATTATATTCATAGAATCATAGAATATCAGGGTTGGGAGGGACCTTAGGAGGTCATCTAGTCCAACCCCCTGCTCAAAGCAGGACCAATCCCCAATTTTTGCCCCATATCCCCAAATGGCCCCCTCAAGGATTGAGCTCACAACCCTGGGTTTAGCAGGCCAATGCTCAAACCACTGAGCTATCCCCCCACCCCCAAGTTCCTTTTAATTAGTGAAACTATCACCCAGAGCAGGGGCGAGCAAACTTTTTGGCCTGCGGGCCACATCAGGTTTCAGAAATTGTATGGAGGGCTGGTTAGGGGAGGGTGTCGTGGCCTGGCCCCCACCTCCTATCCCCCCCCCCCCCCCCCCAGGACCCTTGCCCCATCCAACCCCCCTCCCCTGCCTCTGTCTGCTGCTCAATCCAACCCCTCCTCTCCTTCCTGATGCCGCCCCCCACCCCCGGGATCCCTGCCCCCATTCAACCCCCCTGCTCCCTGCCCTTTGACCACCCCGCCCCCTATCCACAGCCCCGCCCACCACCCCAAACTCCCCTGCCTTCTATCCAACCCCCCCGCTCCCCGCCCCCTTACCACGCTGCCTGGAGCACAGGTGGCTGGCGGCGTTACAGCCGCCCCGCCTGGCTGGAGCCAGGCCACGTCCCCACCACCGTGCAGCACAGAGCACCGGGTCAAGCCAGGCTCTGCAGCTGCGCTGCCCCAGGAGCTCCCAGCCCCGCCCTCTAGAGCATTGTGCTGGTGGCGCAGCGTGCTGAGTCTGCGGGGAGGGGAGGACAGCAGGGGAGGGGCCAGAGGTAGCCTCCTGGGGCAGGAGGGTCCCACGGGCCAGGCAGGGGGGTCTCGCAGGCCGGATGTGGCCCGCAGGCCATAGTTTGCTCACCTCTGACCCAGAGGGATGCAGGCAAATCATCTCTTAATTTGTTATGTAGAGATTTTATTAGTTCTTTCTTAATGAATTTGGATACTTGAACTTCAGAAACAGTTACAAATGCATCAAATTACAGGTTGGATCCTCACTGTACTCTAATTTCAACAGCACTTCACAGTAACAAAGTAAATTAAACTCAACTGATAATTACAAGATAGTTACAAAAATGGCAACTTTCCCTCAAAAAGCTCAAATGATCAAGCTGGCTGCTGGGTATCGAAGTTAGACTTTACTTGCAAAAAGAGCACACAGAAATGGAGTTTTAAGGTTAAAAACAGAAATGGTGGACTATACTATCCAATCACCTAGGACACCTCTTTGTATTAACAGGGGTCACCGTAACCAAATGTGAACACTAACTGCTAGATGGAAGTGATAAGGACTTGAAAGTATTAGATAGTTTTTACATCTCCTAATCTGTTTGTATGATGCACAATCATGAACCCCTTTCACAACACACGAAAAATGTTTTGAGGGCCTCTAAAAGAATGATACAATATTCTCTATAGTACAGTGAATCAAGTTTAAATCAAGATTTACTGTAAGCAGCATAATGTTGGTTACAAGTAGCTATTTCACCAGAACTTTTTAGGATACTTCTAATCTACCAGATGATGGATTTTGCACTGTGTGTTAATAGGATTTAAAGTATTACTCAGTTTTTGGAGGTCTCCCTCATTCATACGGTTAATGTTTGACAGACTTGTCATAAAATAGCCAGTTTGCATATGTTACAAATAAGTGTTATAAACAGTTTATAAAATCTAAACCTTAAGTTGTCAAAATGTGAGCCACTAAATGGTACTAGATTTGCAAACATCCCACAGTGCTTGCACAAGACAAAATCAAAACGATTTTAAAAAATATAATCTTAAATTCCTTGGAAATACTCTGGCACCATTTAAACTTCAGAACTGGGAAGTGCTACAAAGCTACAGGATAATACTAGATATACACAGGTAAGTATGACAGACAACTACGTGCAAACTCAATCAACTTTGCATATTTGCGGTACACACATTTGGAAATGTGACTGGACTCATAGGTTTCAGCTAGTCGGTGATGAGCCATATACCATCATTAGCAAACGGGCTATTTTGTTTGTCTGCTCTCTAAATGTTGTAATTACTTGGCTCTCCATGAAAGCGCTATTACCTCTGACTTGCCCCCATGAAAGACAGCAGATACTCGTATTACTTAACTGTTATGTAGGGTGTTGCTTCTATTATCACTAAAGCAGGGGTTCTCAAACTGGGGGTAGGGACCCCTCAGGGGGTCATGAGGTTATTACATGGGGGGGGGGGGGGGAGAGGGAGGTTGCAAGATGTCAGCCTCCACCCCAAACCCGGCTTTGCCGCCAGAATTTATAATGGTGTTAAATATATAAAAAAGTGTTTTTAATTTATAAGGGGGGGGGGGGGAAGAGAGAGTGTCACATTTGGAGGCGTGCTATGTGAAAGGGGTCACCAGTACAAAAGTTTAAGAACTACTGCACTAGAGAGACAGGGGTGTAGGAAAACTCTTTTGCCACTTAACTTAAGTCATTACTATGCACTTGTATATCACTTGATTTTCTTGCAACTATTCTGCAAATTCTCAGCTCTAGGATCATGATCTTAATATCTTTATTTCCCTACTTTTAAGTATATGTCAGAAAAAAACAGTCCATAAAATTAATAAAAAGAAATGCAATGTAGGAAATTTACCATGCCATAGTTTACCTGCTGAAGAGCACTGGGAGACTGAGCTGTATTATAGAAATTGCTCTGGCCAGGCTGTTGAACTTGTCCAGAATATAGACTTGAAGCCTGGGTGAGAGTAGCTCTGGCCTAGAAAGAAAATGCAACAGGATACTATTAAAGTACCATCAATAACCAGGATTACTAAAAGTTAAGAGCATGGCAATTTATTCTGGATTTAAAGTCAGTTCAATTCCAAAATTGCTACCGCGTAAGAAGTTGGAAAATTAGAGACATTTCAATTTGTGGTGAAGCCTCCATTTCTGTTTAAAACAATCCAAACACAGGACAGTGTCTTTATTGAAAAGTCAAGCCTTTATGGTTTTGTAAGTTGTAGAAGTATCCTCAAATTACATAGTTTGTTACAAGTGAATTGGAATGTTAGGGCACAAAACAAACTGCCTGGTAAAGATGGTGAAAAGGAACCATTAAGATTTCCTGTAATCTTGCATTAATGCTACCTAGCTATTCTAGAGATAGGCATATCAGAATACAGATGAAACCCGATATTACATAGGTCTTGGGGTTTCATAAATTTCAGTTTAAATACAAATGTCAGTTAACAGATATGGATATTTGGCATCTCACCTATCGAAGATGGTTAGAAGCAGGTCTGAATAATATATAGTCCAATACCTTAATACTATAAAATGCAGTGTATCAGAAAATTCCTCCAGTGTTCTTTACATCCTATCATTATTTGCTCCAATAAGTGATACAGACCTCAACTTGAAAAAAAATTCTAACCTGGAGAAGATGAGTATCAATGAGCTGAGAGCCTCCTAGTCCTGAAGCTTGACCAAGCTGATGTTCATACAAGATGGGAATAGGCTGAGTGTTAGAAGTCTGTTGAAATGCAAGACTTGATTGTGCCTTGGCAAGTTCCTGGTGCTGCACTGTTGGGAAGTTGTGTAAGGCTGTGCCAGACAGAACTACTGGTGATGGTTGAGACAGACCACTTTGCATAAAAGCTTGCTGTGATCTACAAAATAATAAGTTGTGTTATTAGGCTTTAGTTTGCATTACAGATACAATATATGAGAAACTGCCTTTGAAATTTAAAATACAAATATATTCTATTCATAACAGAACTAGACCTTTATCAGCATTAAAATCAGAGAGCCAGATATTCAAAATAGCTGCACACACAACACATCCCACTGAAGACAGTGTGAGCTGCTGGGTACTAGTGCTGACTGTATGGGAAGTCAACTAAACTTCATATATCTGAAAAAATATTTTATACGTTATTTTAATTTATTTTGTATTAAACGACATCTGACAAAGTGGGTATTCACCCACAAAAGCTTATGCTCCAATACCTCTGTTAGTCTATAAGGTGCCACAGGACCCTTTGTCGCTTCTACAGATCCAGACTAACACAGCTACCCCTCTGATACTTTTGTATTAAAGTATATTAAACTATTTTAAAATTACATGGAAGAAATGTTTAAATTAATTGCACTGCCACATGTGAAATCTGTCTGCTTCCAGTTCCCAGTCTTTGTCCTGTAGCATCAGGCAGAGGGAGGTACTAGAGTTTAGTAGGAGCACCTGAGCATGAAAAAGTGTTTGATTCTCTTGACCACAGATGACCCTAAGTACATTAATTATTTGACTTCATAATACTTACCCGCTTAGTCACTGGGTATCAATGGGTATTTTTAACAACGAATGTTTGGTATTACCTGAGACATTGACTACCGGGAACAAGGTCCTTAATATTTAAATTGATATTTGGTTTCCTTGCACATTCTCCCCATACTACTCATTTTGGGTTTTTACACAGGAATACAGCAAAGCACTACCTAAAAGCCAGCAGTCAAAGACTAGAGGCTGCTTTCTTAGCCCATCTGGAAAAATCTGCCTTAGTTTTAGGCACAGGAGGGAATCTCACTATTATGAACAGCTTAGGATCTGCAGAATAGGAGTTCCACTCCTGTGCATACAGGGCTCAACTCAGCTTCATTAAAGTCAATACAAAAGACTCCCAATGAAACGCTTAGGAGAGGCAGGAGAATCAGTTGTGAATGAAAGGATTTGTGGACGCTGAATGTTAGTGTAATCTTTCAAATCTACTCTACAGAGTCTACTACCAATAGCCGCTGTCTGATGTTGACCACAACAGCACCTAAGGTTCTTTTGATTAAATCATGTACATGAAGGCTACCTCTTTCAATTTCCATGGATGTTTTCAACAACATTCTGCTTGTCACAGAATTAGTGACATTTTGAATATGTGGATTTTTTGAGGGGAGTAAAAAGGGTGAGAAAGTAAAATGTATAATGAACTCTGGCTGGTAAGTTAACTAGAAAGACCATAGTATTTCTAACAAGTAGCAGGTTTTATTTTTTTATGTCATCCACTGGTCCCTAAGCTCATTTTAAGTCAAATCTCTATTACTGGATCTCACTTCTGAATTCACAAACTAACAAGGATTTAGGAGTTGCTATTAGGCTTCAATGTTGGTCTGAAAAGGTGGGAGTGGTGAAAGAAAGGAATACTACAATGGACTGATCTCATTTGTTGCTTTTCCTTACTAAAACACCCCCAACATTTACCTATAGGGTTGTAAGGAGGAGTTGAACAATTCCTGAGCCTGGGAAACAGCAGGTGCTGCTCCTAAACTCAGTTGTGCTTGGTGTTGTCCTTGTAGAGGTGCATAGATGGGGATGGGAATCTGCTGAACTGAAGTGGGCTGTAACAAAAATAAAAAATTAAATATGCGAGTGTAGAAACAGTCACAAAAATCCTGGTAGCTGAAAATTGCCTAGTCAAAACCCTTAAGGGAAAAAAATGCCTGTATCTAACGTGCAATAGGATTTATATAGGAATTGAGAGATTAAAAAGTAGTTGCATGTCAAACAAAGGCTATACAGTGAACGCATGACAACTTTTTAAACTGAAAGATAACTTTACTGAAGAATTGACAGATTTGCCATTTCCAAATAAGTTGTAGAAATATCACAGTTCACTGCTTGCTGAGGCAATGAACATAGCTATTTAAAAGTTAATTTCCATCTAAAAATTTGTTATGATACAAACTTTAGACATTTGATTCTGATGACTAACAATAAAACTGAGAAAAAACCCAATAATCGTGCTCATGAAATTCAGAACCATTACAAATGTGCAGTTGCTGTAATATAGCAGTGAATGATAAGTCAAAGTGCACGATAATGATGGCTGAGCAAACTATCTGTAGTATATTAAACGTAGGCCATTCAGTTGTCACTTTTCACAAGTGTTACTTTTTTAAAAAACTGGCAAACATTTAATCTATGGATTATATGCTGCATTCTTAATACTTGATCTTTATTACGCATACGCTGAGCAACTTTAGTCAGATATTCCATGTGACTTGAGCACTATTTTTTTAAATAAACCAGTACTGTAAGTCACTTGGACTTGATTCTCTCAGGCAGATGGCTGGAGTACTTTAGAAAGTTAGCAGGAGATAAGTCTAGGAGATCTAAAACACTTTAAAACCTTTTCCTTTACTCTTTTACAAGAGCGTTATATTTTTGGCCTATATGCAGATCCCAGATTTTAAAACACCTAGATTCCTTCCTGATAGAAACAGACCATCACAAACTAGATTTATTGACTATTTACAGCAGAGTTCACATTCAATTTTCTTGTTACATACATGAGAATTACTGCATTTATGTGCACAGATTTTCTTTGTGGAGACGGCTGGTATACTTCCTTACCTAGTTCACTTATTAAACTTCCTCAGTATCAAACTTTTGGCCATGGTTTTCAGGAACACTGTAATAAGCAGTGTTCCATTATAAAAAAATCAATAGTTCACAGAACAGGAACTCTAAGTTAGCAGGCAAAGACACAACAAGACCCAATGACCGGAAGTCAATCTAGAAGAATTCAAACGGGTAATAAGAACTTTTACAATGACAAGAGGGGAATCAACCACTGGAACAAATTACAAAAGGAGCTGGCTAATTTATCATAATCTGAATTCTTTAAACAGAGGCTGGACCACTTTCTAAATGATATGTTCTGATTCACCCACAAGTTACTGGACTCATTAGTATTCTTCCCTACTATTACGTAAGCAAACAACGTCCTCAACTGCAGGAAGAAAAACCATAGTGAGCACTACTGGTGTGAACATATACTCTTGTATGAAGCAGTACATTTCTGAGATCACGGGCTTCTACTGGAATACTGCTATAAAGAAATCTTTATTCACATGAATGTTGACTGAAAGACTGTAAAAGGCTGTGTACATGGTCAAACTGAACTATGATAGATTGGGAATGCAATGCAATACAATTTAGCATTTATAGTTCTCTCTTTCCCCTCTGCAACTATTGGCTCCATTCAAGTTATAACAGCTTTACAATGAAGGTTCAGTAAGACGAATCCCCAAATACCTGTGAAAGTCCTGGTTGAAAACCTTGCTGTTGAGCCAGGGAAGGTGGAGCCAGACGTGCATGCTGAGTGCTGAATAAGTGGCTTGTGTCCATGTAGAAGGCTGGGATCTGAGCTGCAGGACCTCAGGAAAATATGAAAATTAGTGTCTGAATGTAAAACATTTTCCTTCTGGGTAGATTTCCACATAGTGTTGGAACTGCAGCCAGAGAGGATGTTTTCTATTTCATATTTACAAGTTAGATTAACTATTTGCCTGACTGTTAGCACTAGGGGTGGAGATTTGGAGTGAGAAGAGATTTTCAGTGAGCTAGCGAACAGGAGAGTTTTGTGAGGGAGTTCTCCTGATGAAGGAGGAGCAACTACATGACCCTTGGGTTGAGTCTGTTGTGTGTTTGCTTGCTTGAAGTTTATAGTGTGGTCTGTTTGGGGGCTGTGCGCTGAGCCTAGCAGCCTGCTAGGCAAGGCTGAGAGCTTCCTAAGAAGGCTCTAGCCTGCCATCCGTGGATCCCTAATCCCTTCAGAATCCCTTGACCAGGGGCAGAGCAAACTCACGGAAAACAGGGGTTTAAAAAGCCAACTCGTAAGTGACCAAGGAGCTAGTGAACAAAAGAAGTAAATGGGAGTTTTACAAGGGAGTTTAGAGAGGGAACATGAAATCCAGATACACCTTATAAATATCCTCTAAACTTGGGCCAATAAACCCCACTCCCCCACAAAACCCCCCCAAACAAAACATAGAAAAAACACCATGCAAGAGTACAAAGAATGTAGGCAGAAGTCCAGCCGCAGAGTGGGCTATCCAGTATATTGCCCTGAATGCAGCAGGTACAAGACCAGAGTGGTTGAACTGAAGGAGCTAAGGGAGACAGATGTACATAGATGAGACTTTCTGGCTCCATCATGTCTGACAGCTTCTGGGCTATTGAGAAGGATTAAAGTCTTAAAAAAGGAAAATGATCCCACAGTTGGGACCCTCATTTCAGATGATGTCATAGTATTCTCTCGCACTGAGGACACCTGTTAAGAAGAAAAAAGTAATAGAAATGGGGGATTGGATTATTAGAAATATAGATAGTTGGGCTTTTAATGGGAGAACTGCATGGTGAATTGCTTGCTGGATGTGAAGGTTGCAGATCTCTAGAGATATCTAGATAGATGTATGGGCAGTGCTGCGGAGGAGATGGTAGTCACGGTACATGTAGATACCAGTGACATAGGGAAAGGTAGGAGAGAGGTCCTGGAGGCCAAATATAGGCCATGATTGCATTTTCTGAAATTTTAGTTCCATGCCCAGGGCCAGTTAGGCAGAACTGTAGTTTCTGGATGAGTGTAGTGTAGTGGATGTAGTATAGTGTGGTGTGTGGATGAGACGATAGTGTTGGGAGGAAGGATTCAGGCTTATTAGGAACTGGGGAACTTTTGTGGAAAGGAAAAGTCTATAGAGGAAGGATGGGCTCCACCAAAACCAGAACAGAGCCAGACTGCTGGCATGTGAAATTTAAGATTGTAGAGGATTTTTTAAACTAAGGGCTGGGTGAAAGCTGACAGGTACAAAGGAGCACACGATTCAGACAGACACATCCCTTAGAGGAGGATTTATTAAAGGCGATTTTCTATATCCTAGTAAAGAGGAGAGGACAGAAGTTGATAAAGTACAGGTAGGAGCTGAAGAGAAAGTCATACGAAAAAGAGACCTATTCAATTACTCACCTTGAAGGCAAACACGTAAATATTAACAAATTTTATAAGTGCTCGTACACAAATGCTAGAAGTCTAAATATTAAGATAGGTGAACTTGACTACCTGATATTAAGTGAGGATACTAACATAATACGCACAGCAGAAACTTGCAGAACGATGATAATCAATGGGACATGGTAATACCAGGGGATAAAACATACACAAATGACAGAGTAGGTTCTGTTGGTGGGGGAGTGGCACTATGTGTGAAAGAAAGTAAGTCAACTAGAGTAAAAAATGTTGGTGAATCAAACTGCATCATAGAACCTCTATGGATCGAATTTTCATGCTTGAATAATAAGAATATAACAGTAGGAATATACTGCCAACCCCCTGACCAGGATGGTGAAAGTGACTGAGAAATGCTGATGGAGATTAGAGAGGTTAAAAAACAGTAGACTGAGTAATAATGGCGGATTTCAACTATCCCCTTACTGACTGGGAACACATCACTTCAGGACAGGATGCAGAGATAAAATTTCTAGACACCATTAATAACTATTTCTTGGAGCAGCAAGCCCTGGAACCCCAAAAGAGAGGCAATATTTAATTTGGTCCTAAGTAGCACACAGGATCTGGTTCAAGAGGTCAATATAGCTGAACTGCTCAGAAAGAACAACTGTAATGTAATTAAATTTCCCTTATAGGGGGAAAAATACCAAAGAAATCAACCACAGTAGTATTTAACTTCCAAAAGGGGAACTACAACAAAATGAAGAGGCTAGTTACACCGACATTAAAAGGAACAGTCACAAGAATGAAATGCCTGCAAGCTAACATTTTTTCACACACAATAGAGGCTCAAACTAAATGTATACCCCAAATAAAAAAAGTAAGAGGAACAAAAAATGCCATACTGGTTAAAAAACAGAGTAAAAGAGGCAGTTAGAGACAAAAAGATACCCTTTAAGATTTGGAAATCAAATCCTATTGAGGAAAATAGAAAGAACAAACTCTGGAAAGTCAAGTGTAAAAGTATAATAGGGCAGGCCAAAAAGAATTTGAAGGGCAACCAGCAAACGACTCAGACTATCAGTAACATTTTTTGTTTAAGTTCATAGGAAGCAGGAAGCCTGACATTCAGTGGGGTATGTCACTGAACAACCAAGGTGATAAAAGAGCACTCAAGAAAGACAAGCATGAGGGAGATGCCCACACCCAAGCCATTCTTTTTAGATGACAAACCTGAGGAACTGTCCCTGATTGAGGTGTCAGTAGAGGTGGTTTTGGAACAAAATAGTAAAGCAGACAGTGACTAAAGTCACCAAGACCAGATAGCATTCACCCAAGAGTTCTGAAGGAACTCAAATCTGAAATTGCAGAACCACTAATTGCACTATTGCTTAAATCAGCCTTTGTACCAGATGACTGGACAGCTAATGGGACACATTTTTTAAAAAGGGCTCTAGAGGCAATCCTGGCAATTACAGGCTGGCAAGCCTAACTTCAGTACCAGGCAAATTGGTTGTAGCTATAGTAAACAGAATTGTCACAGACACACAACTGAACAAAATCTGTTCGGAAAGAGTCAACATGGCTTTTGTAAAGGGAAATCATGCCTCACCAATCTACCAGAATTCTTTGAAGGGGGGGATCAAATAAACGTGGACGGGGGTGATTCAGAGAGTGTACTTGGACTATCAGAAAGCCTTTGACAAAGTCCCTCACCAAAGGCTCTTAAGCAAAGTACCCAGTTATGGGATGAGAGGGAAGGTCATGCTATAGATCAGACACTGGTTAAAAGATAGGAAACAAAAAGTCAATTTTCACAGTGGAAACAGTTAAATAGCAGGGGTCCCCCAAGAATCTGAACTGGGCCCTGTGCTGTTCAACATATTCATAAATGACCTGGAAAAAGGGTTAAATAGCAAGGTGGCAAAGTTTGCAGATGATACAAAATTACTCAAGATAGCTAAGTACAAAGCTGACTATGCAGAGTTACAAAGGGATCTCAAAATTGGGTGACTCAGCAAGAAAATGGCAGAGGAAATTCAATGTTGATAAATGCAAAGTAAAGCACTCCGGAAAACATAATCCCAACTATACATACAAAATGATGGGGTGTAAATTAGCTGTTACCACTCTAGAAATTTCTTTGAGTCATCGTGGATAGTTCTCAGAAAACAACTGCTCAATATGCAGTCAAAAGAGCTGACAGAACGTTAGAAACCATTAGGAAAGGGATATATAAGACGACAGAAAATATGCCACTATATAAATTCACTGTACTCCACATCTTGAATAGATATATTAGAACCAGAAAAAGTACAGAGAAGGGCAACAAAAAGGATTAGGGGTATGGAACAGCTTCCATAGGCTATGTCTACACTACCGTGGTAAGTCGACCTACACTACGCAACTCCAGCTGTGTGAATAACGAAGCTGGAGTCGACGTACCTTAGGTCGACTTATCACGGGGGGGGGGGGGGGGGGGGGGGTGTCAACGGGAGAAAATCTCCTGTCGATTTACCTTACTCTTCTCGTCGGGGGTAGAGTACAGGGGTCAACTGGAGAGCGAACTGCAGTTGATTTGGCGGGTCTTTACTAGAACCGCGAAATCGACCGCCGGTGGATTGATCTCAGAGTGTCGATTCACACTGTAGTGTAGACCTGCCCATAGAAGGGGAGGGATTTTTCATCTTAAAAAAGAGAACTTTTTGGGGGAGGGGCGGAGGAGAGAAAAGGAACATGATAGAGGTCTATAAAATCATGAATGGTGTGGAGAAAGTGAATAAGGAAGTGTTATTCACCCCTACCATTGCACAAGAATCCAACAAAATAGCAGGAAGCGGGTCTAAAACAAACAAAAGGAAGTATTTTTTCCCTACGACACACACAGTCAACCTGTGGAATTCATTGCCAGGAGATACTGTGAAGGCCAAAAGCGCAACTGGTTTCAAAAAAGAATTACAGAAGTTCTTGAAGGATAGGTTCATCAATGGCTATTAGCCAAGATGGTCAGGGATGCAACTCCAGCTCTGGGTGTGTCATATAACCCCTGCTTTCCAGAAGCTGGAAAACAGGGGATCTCTTGATCAATTGCCCTGTTCTGTTCATTCTTCTGAAGCATCTGGAAAATTGGATCCTGGGCTAGATGGACCACTCGTCTGAACCACCATGGCCATTCTTATGTACAAGTGGAAGGTGGGCCCCACCTGCCCTTTGAGCTTGTGCATATTTATAAATTGGGCATATGCATCCTGAATCCCATGAAATTTAGTGGTATGGTAAATTCTGGTCAGACCTCTAAACGTCCTCTTTTAGTCAACTAAGTATTAGGTGAAGAACATGTTAATTTATGCAATTTAAAGGAAAAAACCCATGTAGTTTCTTTATAGTTAGAGAAAGGTATCACTGAAGAGAGAGTCACTGCTGTAATAGTTTATAAAATTAGATTAAAATTAGAGATGACTAAATTTAAACAAATACAGATTTAAAATTAAAAAATGCAAAGCAGGTTACAGCAAAAGGGATTAATACAAAGATACAATACAGAGAAGATACAAACTTGTTTTATTTAGTGGAAGTTTCTTTTGAAGTATGTTGGTCAATGTAACACCATTCCATATCCATATTGTGCAGGGCTTGACCACAACATATGAACAAGGTAGTACTATGTATAAGTAGGTATGTAACCTGCCCTCTAGCCATTCCGTTTTTGCTGCAGGTATTAAAAATGGAATGTAGAGTATGTAATAACTTAGAAGTATATCACTAACTTCAGAGATAATCATAGTACAACTCAGATGAAATTATTTGTTTTAAAGTCCTACCAACTTGTTTAACTAACTCCAAAGAAAACAAAGAACTAGCTAGCAACTTTCCCTTCCAACCTCACAAACACTATTACCTGCTGCAGACTGAGACACATAGACCTGTGGACTCTGCTGCTGCTGGGCAATGAGGGATGGCATGCAGCTTAGCTGGGAGAAGTGACTGGCAGAAGCAAGGCTGTTCGTCTGCAACTGCTGTGGTTTCACTTTACAGATATTAGGAGGATCTGAGGTGGTTGTAGACTTTGTACTCAGTGAAGAGGTAGTGTATGTTCCAGCTCCTGGATTGGGAAAAAAACATGTTTCATTCAAAAACTTATCTTTGAGTAGGTCTGAGAAAACGTTGGAAGCATTGACTACCACAGGAAAGAGTGAATAATAAAAAAGTACTTGTACAGACAGCTGTGTGGCTGAGGTGCCAGAACCTTAATATTTCTTAAAACATGAGTGCGCTTTCTGTTCCAGTTATCCAGAGAATGTCAGTTCGCCATAGTAAGAAACTTTCTTTAGTCACCTCAGCTGGAATTGGAGCACACATTCCCTTTAATGGCCACATATAAGAAGATTTAACTGGATATTAAATTTTAAATTGTTTACTACTTTTGTAAGCTATAGTGGGAGACAAACACTTTCCCACTGTTTGTGCATAGCAGTAGTGAAATCTGTTTCATCTGAAAGTCTTGTGGGACACTCTCATATCATGTATGTTTGTATAGCGCCTACAACAAAGAAGCCTCAGTCAGCACTATGGAACAAACAAAAACTGGAGATTTTCAGACAACTGTGGTAACTGGGTAGCTGCCACAGCTCTGGTTTCCCCAAGGCCAGCAGCATGAAGACTACAAGGCGGGGAGAACAGCTATATTACACACAAAAATTTCTGTGCAGCCAACTGAAGAGGAGCTTCCTAAACTGAACCTTCCAGATCCACCCTACTGGAAAAGAGAGACGAAAAAAACCCCTCTCCCCAGCTGGCTATGCAGTAAAATCATAGGGGAAATATCAGATCTTCTGATAAGAGGGTTTTGGTAAACCGTGGCTTGCACCGAATAGAACAGACCCAATATCTAATCTCAAAGAAAGCGATGAGGCTGGCATGATCAAAGCGTAATACAAGTAAACTGAATAAAGGGGGTGATGCAACACATAATATGAAATGTAAAGCCTTATACCTGATAATGAAGTTGTAGGTGTAACTGATGCCACAGGAATAGGAGGCATTGATGCACTTGAGAAAGAGCTGTAAGTGCCACTGCTTGGTCCACTGCTACTGCTACTGCTTCCACTGTTACCTCCAGTTATGGGAGATGCTGTTGAGGTTATTGGAGAACTCTTCTCCCCTACATTTGGAGAATTCTCCCATGCTTTACGTGCAGACTCCATCTATTGAGGAAAAAAAGGAACGTTTGTATTTGGTTTCTTTTAAAGAGAGAAACAGGTTAGCTATTTAGAAGATTTTAGGTCTTTGGTTAGTCCTTCAGTTAACAAGTAATTTTATTTAAAAGGGAAGTACAGGCTACCTGCAAGCCTCCTTGCTTAACATTTGATCGCTATGATTGCACAATGCTATGTGTTCATGCAAAAAACCTACAGCCTTAAGTGGGAGCTGCCGAATAGCTCCAACTGACTAAGTAATCAATCGTTTTAAATTTTCAGTATCCAAGATTTAATTTGCTCCCACTGACTTGTCTCCACTTCCTTCCCCCCCCCCCCCATATGAGGGGAGTGGGAGTAAGGGAAATATATTGTTTCATACATGCTTAAAATACCATAAAAATAGGTTCTAAAATAAAAAGAATCGCTTTAAAATTAAATGGTTTTGATAAGTTATTGGTGCAAAAAGGTAAGAAAGTTTTTCTGAGATTGGACATAGCTGATGCATGTTTCAATGAAAAATGTCACAATCAGAAGTGCAAGTTTCTACCTTCAGTATGATCTGTAACCATTTAAGGGAGTACAGAACGAACATTTTTGCCAAAAAGGTATATTTGAACACAATGCCCATTTTATTTTGTAATTTTAATATAGGACTACACATCACCACGTAGCTAGTACGCTAGTTTCGCTGCATATTTTAAAACATTAAAGAAAATAATTTGGGGCTGAAACTGTGCCACATACAAGTGTCTCATGCCCACTACTCATGTTAGAGAAAAAAAATAAATACAAAAAAAGGTCAAATCTTGCATAGCAACAAATATAGTCAGGGTCAAACAGGCTTTCGAAGCATTTAAAAAATATGTATTTCTAAACTGTTCCACAAACTGATCTAAACAACCTTGTGTTTGACTGGAGCCAAAAAAAATATATCAAGATTTTAGCACTATTATAATGTAACAGCAAACCTTTGAATTCCATGCAATAATTCTAGGGAGAATATTGAGGGATTATGCTAAATTGACAAAGGGAAGGAAATTTTACTATAAATTTTCAAATCAAACATGCCACAAACTTAAATCTTAATTATGGTCCATGAAGTTCTACAATGAGACAACAGCCTGCATATTTAATGTTGAGGTTTAGCCATTGGAGACTATGGGTTCTATGCTGCAATTCTTCATTTATCAGATTACAAACTGTTGAGGGCAGGAACTATTTTCATTTGGTGCCTTGTTCAGAGCCAAACTCTTTCAGTGCTGAAAATGCACAAGTCTGATCAGAATGGCCTAGTCATTTGAATCGAGATGTAGCTCTGGACAAGTTGTCTCTGATGGCCACACCTCAGATTAAAATGGAGCATGGCTGCAACTACTTCATTTTATGGAAATTAGGTCTGCATGCCTCTAATTTAAGTTACGTTATTTGTCTACACATCATAGAAAATGATGGAAAACCAATATAATTTGCATTTAATTTCTATTGCTGAAGAGCTATCAGACAGGAGGAACTATTTCAAGATTTTTTCCCCTCCACACAAGTGCTTTTGAACATTTCATAGAAAATGTGACTTGACTACTTCCCTTTTTGGGACAGACTCCTCTCACACACACATGCATTGAGACTGAGGCCAGATTTGTCCACACCCCCTTCCACCCTCACACCAGATGAATATTTCCCAAAGCTGTAAGGAAACTATATTCTTAATAGTAAATTAAACTCCTTGAAGCATTCACATGTAGTGTTTTACATGGAGCAATCTCTGAGCGAGACTAAGACCTAGCATCTCCAGGTATGGCTGAATGACGCTTTGTTCCTTGATACCTCAGAGTTCAGTGCCTGGATCTTGTGGAACCTTTCCTGTAGGTGAGCCACTGTCTCACCCATTTGCTATTTTGATCCTGAGGTAGACCATCTTCATAGGAAGAGCTGGGAGAACAGGTTTGTCACAAACTTGGTAAGAACAGATATATCCAAGACCTTACATTCCTCAGCCAGGCTATATCACTATCATTACCTTTGTAAACACTATGGGGGAAGATGACAGATGGGTAGTTTTCTGAACCAATACTGGCAATTTCTGGAAACAAACAAGTGTCTGTGACAAGGGTCTGACCAGAATATGTAAATAAGCTTTTGCTGGGTCCATTGATGTTGGAAGGTCTCATGGAGTGGTTCCAGTGATAGCAGAAGCTAGAGTCACCATTCTGAATTGTGTCTTTTATCAAGCCTATTCACCGCCTGGGACCAAACTGGCCCAGACCCCACCCGACCCTTTCTCTAACTACGAAGAGCATGCAGCAGAGTCCTGAACACCTTCCTTCTTTAGACTTTGTTTCCCTAGCTGTAGGATTAGGGCTCCTTCAGAATTCTAAGTTTCTCAGCACCTCTCAAGATCAGAGAAAGGATGAAGGGATGTGAAAGAGCCTGTAATTCCAGGGAGTATCCATGCTGCATCTCTCCCACATACCAAATGTTTCAAACATGTTTGGGAGAAAGAAGTTCTCTGAATTCTAAGACCTTGGGGAAGCAGCAAGAGCATCCAGAATGATTTACCTTCTGTCTGTGTTTTTTGGGTCTTTGTGGTTTTTTCCATCAGGGGGAGAGGGAGTGTGGGGAAAAGACAATGGTCAACCCGAGGCCTCTCACCTGTTGATTCCGTTTGGGCCTTAGCCCACGCAAGTGCTCCAGGGTCCCAGCATTCAGAAGTCAATAAATGACTGCAGACGAAGCAAAAGAAAACTTCCCTAAGAAAAAAATGTTTTTCTGTCCTTGCTCACAGAAAAAGAGGTAGATTCCTTGCCAAATGACTTGGTTATCCATTTAGAACCTTTAGATGTGATCCTGGAATTTAGAAATATGGTGGGCAGGGAAGTTTAAGAGGATTGTGGACTTCCCCTGCCCAAGAGCCCTTGATCATCAAAGGCCTGGCTAAGTCCTAATACGGCTGACCTGTCTTTGCAAAGGTGTCTCCCGAGAAGTCTTGGTTGATGTGAGGGAAGCAGAGATCCAAAAAAGCCTTCCACTTGGAGTATCTTTCCCTGGCAGAGTGAGGCCCATAGAAAGGAGCAATTGTGTTAGAGCCCCACCACCCTCCCCCCGTTTCTTGAGAGGAACTCATTGCAGACAGAATGCTATGATAGGGGATGGAGGAACAAGAGAGAGAAGACTGGAGGGTTATTCCATTCCATTCCAGAAGAAAAGCCTGGAAACTCTTGCTCCTCTAAGGGAGGAGGGTTGGAAGATAATGCTCACTGCTGCCCTCAAAGCAGCTTTTAAAAGCAAGGATTACATTCAGTAGGATGGGAGAAAGCAGCAATGTTCTGTTTGGGTACCAGAGACTCTGGCATGAAGATGGTAGGGGCATGGTCAAGTCCTAGAGTGCCTTGAAAAAGTGTGAACTGCCGTTGGTATTTGCAGGAAGAGACGCAAAGCCTGAATGTCTGAGTAGAGGGTGGAGCCGTCCCAAAAATGTTGTAGACTCAAAGCACTTCAGCATAAATTTTAGACAAAATTTCTCATCATACCAACTGTGGATATAGCTATCATCTATCAAGTGTTTATTAGGACAATCAAATCACCCTGGTATAGAGGTGCTTCAACAGGGTTACAGGACAAGAAAATATACACAAAAGGAACTCACTCTGCTCAGCAGGCTAATGCTTAAAAGGTATGAAACTGTCTCAGGATGGGTAATATTCCTACCTGTACCAAGTGTTTAGTGAATGAACTACTTATTTCCAGATGTTGTTCTATTTCCAGATGTTGTTCTATCAAGTTTAACATTTAAAGGTAACAATTTAAAAAGGTGCTTCCAGACACCACAAAGTTAGATTATTGATAACTAATACATTATATTTCAAATTTTAGCAGGCTAGCAGAGTTTCCCTTGCTAAATTACTCTTCCTTCTCTATCACCTCCCCAAATTAAAACCACTCTTCTGACCTCACTCATTTCCCACCCCTTAAAATAGACTAAAATTTTTCCTGGTTGAGACACTTTAAACATACACAAACAAAAAGAGGGGAGGATAATAAAGGATAATTAACAGTAACTAGCGTTGAACCACTGGGTTGTGCTGCTGTATGTGGACTATGAAAACTGGAAAGAAACTTTCATCTATCACAAAACCTTTTCAGTGAGAAATTCTCACTGGGAGTTGCATGAAAATTCCTTGAAAGCCAGTTAGCTATGCATCCAATCCTAGTTCGAATGAGTCCCAACATTCTGCCTTCTGAAAAGTAGAAGTTGCAATGCTTGTACTAGCTCAGAGTATAAAAGCACTATCACATAGCTCATCTAAGGCACTGGAAAGGATAGACCCTCCTAAAAATGCTGTAGCCAAAGGACAGAGACCAGCTTAATAATGTTAGTGAGTTATAGAGCACACAATCCAAACCCTCCCAACATCAGACTACATACATGCCATAGACCAAATGCTTTCACATACTTGCTCAACACTGCACAATAAAGGAGCATGAAATGTCAACCACCACAAGTATAGCAAAGCACTTTTGTACTAGTTTATGAGAGACAATAGCTGTTGACATAAAATAACTTACTGCCAACCTACTTTTCATTATTTACTACTCCAATCATCTAACTGTACAAATCACACATCACTAATCAAAAGGAAAGAGCTAAGAAATTCAAGTACTGCTTGCTGAAGCCAATGCACTACTCAGCTTTTAAAAACCTGTACAACCATCAATCTATAACATATCAACCAATACATCAAAATATGACAGGTTTCTGTCATGAGCAGCATGCCACAATATTTACACTCTTACATGTGCCTCCCTAGAATTAACTCTCAGGGTAGTGGGAGTCAAGATTGAGGCCAAGTGTTAATGCAAAATGGGGTTAAAGAGATTTATAATTTAATGCATCCCCTTTGATACACCCTTTTGTTTCAGCCATCTGTTTATATGCAAAAGCAGTTCAGAAGAGGAAACAAAGGAAGGCTCTAAAAAGGTTCACCAGCAAGTTCTCCATTATCTTTTTCCCTTGCATGCAAGAAAATGACCCTTAGAGGGATGTGGTACATACCTTGAGGGTGAGGTCCACGGTAGCGGGAGAAACTGGAGTTAGGCTGGAGCTCTGTTGTAGAGTCTCCCTCCTAGGGAGGGGAAGGGTGTGGGGCAGGGGCACCTGAAAGGCAGGCAACACATATCACATTCTAACTAAGTCTACTACAAAAGCCCCTTAAGAGCAAATGCTCAAGTGGTGCTAATAAATTAAATTTTCTTCGAGGCTTGAGCTTTTGGCAGGGATGTTTTGACAAACTAGGATGAAAATTTGGAGGGGAAGGTCGTTTAGTATGTGTTCATCTCTGAGAGTGACTGCAGGCTTATTTATCCATGCACCAATGTTTTCTGCATAGTCAAGTGTCATTTAGCAATTTGGGGATTTAGCCCAAAATGTACTTTTAGTTCAATGGGGGTACAAAATTCTTCCTAAATCAAGCCTGGTCCTATTAGGATCCAAACTCTGAGATGCAACTTCTACAAAAAAACAACCCCCCCCCCCCCCCCGATGTTCTTCAAAGTCACAGTACCACAAAATAAGCAAAACTATACCTGGCAACTAATGCTTGCATATGGCTATTTCTAGTTTCCTAGCTCTCTTTCAATAGGACTCTCATACAAAGGCCAAGTTTAGGAGAAAGAATGCAAATTTGAAAAAAAGGCAATCAATTGTTGCACAAGAAAAAGCTAATGATGGATTTACGCAAGGTCCTAAATGCAATATCTGAGAAAGTGTTGCTATAATCCTTGGTATAGTAATAGTATCTTACTCCTGTCTATCACCAACTCTTAGTTTAGGCACAGAGCATACGGAGCTGCCACTAGGGTGACCAGGCAGCTAGTGTGAAAAATCGGGACAGGAGTGGGGGGTAATAGGAGCCTATATAAGAAAAAGGCACAAAAATCGGGACTGTTCCTATAAAGTCAGGATATCTGGTCACCCTAGCTGCCACAGAATGAGATTAATCTCAAAATACACGTGCTGAAACTTTGAAACTAGACAAAAGCACAAATCTGTTGTTGCTTGGAGACCGTATTTCCTATGTGTGGATCCAACTCTACCAGGCAACAAGGCAATACACCAAGATCAGCAGGACTAAGGAATTACAAGACAAAGTATCGTACTTTGCCTATGATTTAAGTCTACCACTAACAAATTGCACAACAATGTCACAGCATTATGAACGGAAGAGGTGCGCAGGAGTAGCTACAAACAACATTGCCACAAAAATGCATTAAGGATGTTGCTGTCACTAAATCCATTTAATAGGAATACATTTTATTTTAAACTGTAAGCTCTCTCAGGAGAGATGTACGAGTAGGACCTGTCACAATTCCCCCAAATCCAGTCAACTCTGAGCTAGTTATATTTGCATTGCTCAAAATAGCAGAATCACAAGGTCCAGGTTCCCACTCTGACAGAAACCCTCCAAGTTCAACACACATCTGAAGTCACTATGAGTCATGCACTAATTGTTACTCTCTCTCACCATGTAAGAAAAACTAATACAGACAACAACAAATCTACAATGCCAGGATTGCTGGCTTTGTGGGAAGTACTTAAAGCATCATGATTGAATTCTGCTGTCTACTTTAAAAACTCCACTAAGTTGGTTCCCTCACATTTGATAGCCACAATTAATTTCAGGATCCAGATCAAAATAATTATTTCAAAACAAGTCTTTTGGGGACTTTCCTTAGCCTAACTTACAGACTCCATCTCTAACTACTAGTACAGGCCTCTTCTTTCCCTTAGCCTCACAAATGCTGTTGGGGGTAACTTCTCTGTAATTCCTGCTATCTGGAACAGTCTTTCTGAATCTTTACCCCATCTCTTTTCAAGTATCCTCTAAAAATATCTTCACTTTACACAGGCTTTCAAATTTTTCGTTGTTTAAAAACAAGGAACGCTGTGTAACACACAAAGAACTCAGAGACAGACACTAACCAAACTGAAGTTGTTATTTTTACAGTGGAATTACACAATGAACAGCTGGTTAACATAATGGAAACCTTACTAATAGCTAACTGCATGTAACATTGTGTGCTTTTAAAAAGGAAGACAAAAGTATAAATACATTTTCCCTGTTCTAAGTCAAGAGATTCACTACAATAGACTTACATTAGTCACCAAAGTCTCCTCCATTTTTGTACTGCTAGCAGCCACAGTGTTAGGATGAGAAGAAGGTGTAGTGTAGTCTGTCACAGACTCCTGTGAAGAAAAATAAGTCCATTAAAAGGAACCCCCTATCTAAACTGGGTTTTCTATTCTCAGGTGCAGTCTTTTCAGACAGTGGTCTATCTTTTACATAGAAGCAGTTCACCAAGCAGTATGATGACAGAATTTCATCACACCTATTAATTTATTTTCTCAGAAGGCATGTTCAGCAATTCTCACTGCTGAGTTACTTTGCACTACAAGAATTTGTGGAAGATTTCAGCTCTGTCAGAGGCAGCATATCCCAGGAAAGCCTCGCCTTTAATCATGTATGTGGTCCAGATAACTTTTAGAAGTTAAATACAACTTTTAATGTTAGGCACAGGGCTATAAAACACTGAAGAAAACGGTATAAAATAAGATCAGATGTTTCTTAGGTAAGCATATGAAAGATAAGGCTCTCCAGATTAAAAAAAGAATGGAGGGAATGAATATGCACTTTTCTCTAAAGGGCTGAGACACTTCTTTTCTGAAAAGATGAACAGGTGGAGAAATCAAAGTGCACATACACGAAATTTCGTGGAAAGTGGTCAGTGAAAGAAACTGATCTGGAAATGGCAAGATCTTAGCAAGTTTTAAAAAGGTAACTAAGAAGTCAACTCATAGCAAAAATGAAGAATTTGTACTAGCTCATCACAGGATGGAAAACTCCTCACACTAGTTCCTGAAGTCATTAAAATTCTTGTATGAGCAGTCAAAGCCAACTCTTGGGAATTCAAAGACAGGTTTATGCCCTCTTCCACACAGCATTTCTGTCTCCAGGATTCCTTTTCTAAAGCTATACTACCATGCTTAATGCGACTAGATAGATAGAGTTGTAGAATTAGTCCTTGCAAAAGGATGGTGGGTCTTGCAATTAGTCCTTGCAAAAGGAGGACCAAATTGCAATTTCTAGGTCTGCTAATTACTATAGTTAGCGAGACTAACTTTTTAAAACCACCTCGAGTTCAGAAATATTGGGAAAAGGTATAAAGATGATCCTTGGCCCAATACTTGGGGAGAGACAGTCAATGGCTATTGTTCCTGGATTCCTTCTGGAAAGTACCTTTTATGATTTTTCCATGGATGAGACAAGTTTCCCCTTGGATTTTTCTGCACTGGAAAGTGATTTCATGCAACGGATGAGGATGAAAGTTCCAGTCTTCCTTATCCAGGATCATTCTGCTGCACTCACCTGTCCTCCTATTTAGGTTTCCCTGCACTAAGATCCAAGGTTCACTTTTAACTAAACTAGCTGCTGCCAGGTATTGCCAGGATACTGTACAAACGTCTCCTTTTGTTCAAGAAAGTACTTGTACTCAATTCTCATTAGCCGATGACTTCCTGCAGGAACATTTCCAGGGAACAAGCTAGGTATGTTGCTTGACATTGATCTGAAATTCCTGCTCTGTGTTCTCTGTACTGATATTGGATTCCAATGAGATCTCTCCATTGAGTTAGTATTCACTGCCACCACTCCCTGCTTGGGCTGGTGAAGAGAAATAACTTGAATAATATGGTTTAGTTTGTCCTCCTCTGGTTGTCAAAGTACATGGAATACATACTTCTGACCACACTCTTTCAAGTACGATCTCAGGATGCAGTAGTCACTGGAGTGGTCACTTGTGGAACCTGATCCGAAGATCCTAGCAGCCTGAACAGAGTGATGTTCTAGCAGGCATTGTAAAATTAAATGCTTTAGATGTCTGCACCTTTTAGAAGTTACTTTGGTTTTAAGAGCCTGCATCAGGCTTCTCATTATCTTCACTCTTACAGGACTGAACATTGTTTGGGACAAGACGGAAGCTAGCTCACTTATAGAATTTCACTAGCAGCGTTGCTGTACTGCCACTTACTAAGTTACAGGTCTTTATGAAGACATGAGGCTTGATTCTCCATATTCAGTGTAATTACACTGAACTAGTAACAGTGGACGATCAACCCCATTGCCTACCTATGAAAACAGGTGTATACCCACTGCATTTCTCAAGGCTGTGATAGTCACTACCAAGATATTGATTAAACCCCCAAGAAGTCATCAGCACAACCAAAGGAAGGGTGTCTTGACAAGATGTTCTTATTTCAGAAAGATTTGAGGAACATCATCAGGAATGCTGCGAATCAGAATGCGAAGGAGATGGCAGACAGAACCGAAGTAGTTGCTTCACATTTAAACTTCTTCCTCATGAAGCTGTTGAGGTATTTAAAATCTAGGATTTCTATCAACCAACAATTCTTTGGAACTACAAATAAAATTGCACATTTGCTTGAATTTGACAATCAAATATATTTAAATAACCCAACGAAAGTTAAGTGATGGATAGCCTTCAGGATGCTGGTCAAAATCCTAGCATACCAATCAAGTGCCTTAACCACAAGAAACATTTCACCAACTATTTGTTTAGGCAACACCCCTCTTGTTGGAAGAAGTTTTTTACTGAACTAAAAAGTAAAGGTTGCTAGAAACGCAAGATGGGTGAGGTAATATATTTTATTAGACCAATTTGTGTTGGTGAAAAAGACAAGCTTTCAAGCTACATAGAGCTCTTCAGGTCTGTGAAAGGTACTCAGTGTCATAGCTAAATACCAAGTGGAACAGATAGTTTAGCATAAGTAGCTAACATACTGTAAAAGACAATTTAAAGTGAAGTGGCCAGTTAACACCTCAGCAGTCAGGACAAAAAGTGGAGGTTAGGGGGCTAGTTTGCTGTAATGAGCCATAAATCCAGCGTCTTTATTAAAACCATGATTTTGAATGTCTAGCAAAGTTATGAATTTAAGCTTCTAGGCTTGTCTTCTGAAGGTTTTATGCAGGTTCCCTTTGAGGAAGGGGACAGAGATGGAGTGACAGCTGGAGCCAGAATATGAAATAACAGCGGCTGTGAAACTGACACGAAAGTCAATTTCACTGCTGGTAGGCTCCCTGTCCTGGAGATGGGAGCCTACTAGTGCCAAGAATCCTGCTTGCAGATGTGGCTCCCAGGGCTCCTGTTGCGGTGTGGAGATCATGGCAGTCCCCAGAATCCTGGCTCCAGCTGGGCACTCGCAGACTGGCTACTGTGTTACTGGTCAGCCTGCACTCCAGCTGTGAGCCCTGCACTGGGCTGACAGCGTCCCACAATGCCCCACTTCAGTCAGTGGAAGCACTCCAGGTGAGGACACGCACAACTGACAGAAGCAGCATAGTGTGGATGTGAAACATGGCTTTCATTACTGCAGATGGCTGTACCTGGACTTAAGTCAACTTAATTAAGGCCTTGGCTACACTCACGAGTTACAGCGCAATAAAACTGCCTGCAGCGCTGTAACTCACTAACTGTCTACACTTGCGAGGCACGTGCAGTGCTGCATCTCCTCAGGTACAGCGCTGCATGTACTCCACCTCCCCGAAAGGAATAACGTTTGTTGCGCTGCTGCTGGTGCGCTGCGGCTACAGTGTGGCCACCCAATGCGCTGTTATTGGCCTCCAAAAGTATTCGGAAGTATCCCACAATGCCTGTTCTAGCCACTCTGGTCATCAATTAGAACTCTACTGCCCTGGCCTCAGGTGACCAAGCACCACTCCGACCCTTTACATTCCCTTGGAATTTTAAATATCCCCTTCCTGTTTGCTCAGCCAGGCGTGGAGTGCTCTCAGCGCATCTTTCCAGGTAACCATGCCTCCACGTGCCAGACGAGCTCCAGTATGGCACAATACCGAGTTGCTGGACCTCATCGCTGTTTGGGGGGAGGAAGCTGTCCAGTCCCAGCTGCGATCCAGCTGGAGGAATTTCAATACTTTCGGCCAGATATCAAGGGCCATGATTGGAAGGGGCCATGACCGGGACGCAATGCAGTGCAGGATAAAAGTAAAGGAGCTGCGGAGTGAGTACCACAAAGCCCGCGAGGCAAACAGCCGCTCGGGTGCTCCCCCCAAAACCTGCCGATTCTACAAAGAGCTGGATGCAATACTTGGGGGTGACCCCACTACTTGTCCGAGCACCACCGTGGACACGGGAGAGCAGGATGAGGCGGAGGAGGGGGTTGAAGAAAACAGGAGCGAGGGTGCTGTGGCTGTGGGAGACACCCCTGACTCCCTGGGTGCATGCAGCCAGGAGCTGTTCTCGAGCCAGGAGGAAGGGAGCCAGTCGCAGCGGCCGGTACGCGTTGGGGGAGAAAGAGAAAAGCAGGTTCGCGGTAAGCAGCTTTTATTTTCGGGAAGGAGTTTTTTCGGTGTGGGGTCCTTGGGCGAGGAGGGTTTGGGCTACATGCATGCCTAGATGCGGAAGAGCACATTGATGTGGTCTATCACATCGGAGAAATCGGCCACTATAATCTCTTCGAAAGTCTCAGCCAGGACGTGGGCAATGTGCTTGCGCAGGTTTATTGGGAGAGCCGCCGTGGTCCTTGTCCCATTCAGGGTAACGTGTCCGCGCCACTGTGCCGCGAGGGGCGGGGGGGACCATTGCTGCACACAGGCAAGCTGCATATGGGCCAGGGCGGAAGCCGCATTGCAGTAGAAGACCCTCCCTTGCTTCCCCGGACACCCTCAGCAGCGAGATATCTTCCAGGACGAACTCCTGTGGAAAATGTGGGGACAGTGTTCAGTGTAGGTTCCCCCTGCAGCTGTTGGCTCTCCCCAAGGCACAGAAGCCCATCGGACAGTACATCCGTGAAACAATCAGTCCCCCTTTACCCTGTGCTTACTCACCATTTTGGGGCTCCCGTGGGTTCTGTGCGCTCTGTTTGGGATGGGAAAATTGTGCTGTTTTGGAGACTGTGTGCGCCCTCCTTAAGTGTGGGGGAATCATTGCTCTGTCTGGCATAAAACAATGATGCCTCTGTTAAATGTTGCACTTTGCCTGCAAGATGCAACCTTGAGATCTCCGCCGTCCGTCTTATCACCGGCTGAGAGACTCCAAAGGCTCAGGAGGAGGCCCAGAAGAACGAAAGAAGACATGATGCAGGAAGTTATGAAAGAGTCTCTTAAAGAGAATCAAAAGGCTCGGGAGTGGAGGGAGAGTGAAAGCAGGCTCCGCCAGGAAAACGCAGTGCACCGGCGGCAAAGCATGCAGCTCCGGCACGAAAGCACAAAGGAACTGATTAGCATCATGGCGCGCCAAGCGGACTCTATCCAGGCGCTCGTCACCATGCAGGCAGAGCAGTACCGCCCCCGCCTCCCCTTGCAGCCAGTGTCCCAAAACACTTTCCCTTGTGCCCCCATGTCACCACCTGCCCACTTCACCCAACATCCAGGTTCTTATCGCCCACACCAGATGCCCCCAACACCTGTAGCTTCACCAGACAGCCCTGGAAACTATGACCCTTACCCACTGCACTCAACTCCCATCCCGAATTATAGACATTCTGAAGTGCAGCATTCACTGCACAGCACTCCAGACAGGAAGCCTGAGTATGAAAGCAGGACATACCATACCCTGTGATTGAACCCTTCCCCACACCACCCACCAACCCCTTGCCCTTTCTGTCTCACAAGCAGTTGTGTTTCTTTTTAATACGTCTTTTCTCTGTAATAAACGGATTCTTTGGATGTGAAAACAGTCTTTATTATTGCATAAGGAAAAAAGATACCTTAGCCCAGGAAAGAAACAGGCAACGCAAGTGAGCTGAGCAAACACAAATCAGCTTAGCAAAGACAGATTACTGATAACATTGGAACCACTTCACTTCAGGGTCGTGCAGGACATCACACATTACTGGTGGTTTTCAGCCTCAAATTTCTCCCTCAAGGCATCCCTAATCCTTGCAGCCCCACGCTGGGCCCCTCTAATAGCCCTGCTCTCTGGCTGTGCAAATTCAGCCTCCAGGTGTTGAACCTCTGAGGTCCACGCCTGAGTGAACATTTCACCCTTCCCTTCACAAATATTATGGAGGGTACAGCACGCGGATATAACCGTGGGGATGCTGTGTTCAGCCAAGTCCAGCTTCCCATATAGAGATCGCCAGCGGCCCTCCAAACGGCCAAAAGCACACTCCACAGTCATTCTGCACCGGCTCAGCCTGTAGTTGAACCGTTCCTTGCTGGTGTCAAGGCTCCCTGTGTAGGGTTTCATGAGCCACGGCATTAAAGGGTACGTGGGGTCTCCAAGGATCACAGTGGGCATTTCAATTTCCCCTACCGTGATCTTCCGGTCTGGGAAAAAAGTCCCGGACTGCATCTTCCGGAACAGGGCAGTGTTCCGAAAGATGTGTGCGTCATGCACCTTTCCGGGCCAGCCTGCATTGATGTCAATGAAACGCCCACGGTAATCCACAAGCACCTGGAGAACCATGGAGAAATACCCGTTCCAATTAATGTACTCGGATGCTAGGTGGAGTGGTGCCAGAATAGGAATATGCGTCCCATCTATTGCCCCGCCGCAGTTAGGGAAACCCATTTGTTCAAAGCCAGCCACAATGTCCTGCACGTTATCCGGAGTCACGGTTCTTCTGAGCAGGATGAGATTAATGGCCTTGCAAACTTGCATCAACACGATTCTAACGGTCGACTTTCCCACTCCAAACTGGTTCGCTACTGATCGATAGCAGTCCGGAGTTGCGAGCTTCCAGATTGCAATCGCCACCCACTTCTCCACTGTCAGGGCAGCTCTCAATCTCGTGTCCTTGTGCCGCAGGGCGGGGGCGAGCTCCTCACACAGTCCCATGAAAGTAGCTTTTCTCATCCGAAAGTTCTGCACCCACTGCTCGCCATCCCAGACTTGCATGACAATGTGATCCCACCACTCTGTGCTGGTTTCTCGAGCCCAAAAGCGGCGTTCCACGGTGCACAGCATGTCCATGAATGCCACAAGCAAGTTCGTGTCGTACGCGTTTCGCGTGACAATTTCATCGTCAGACTCCTCGCTGTCACTGTGGATGTTAAGGAAGAGCTCGACTGCCAAACGTGACGTGCTGGCGAGACTCGTCAGTATTTTGCTCAACAGGTCGGGATCCATTTTCCCGCTGACCGAAACGGAGCACAGATCGCGCTACAAAGAAACCGTTGAAAGATGGCGCCAAATGTGGCCGGAAACACAGGGATTGCTGGGATGCGAAGCGATGCATCACGGGGCGTTGGGACAGGACCCAGAATGCACCATACCCCACGCCCCCTTCCCACAACCCACGGTGCCAGAATTGGAAGAGGTGTTCTGTGGGATACCTGCCCATAATGCACCTCTCCCAAAACCGCTGCAAGTGCCGCAAATGTAGCCACGTTAGTGCTCGCTACTGCGCTGGCAGCTGCCAGTGTGGACAGGCTGCAGCGCTTTCCCTACTCAGCTGTACGAAGACGGGTTTAACTCACAGCGCTGTACATCTGCAAGTGTAGCCAAGGCCTTAGTAGTGCAGCCAAGCCCTAACCCACTAACTCCACTTTTTGTCCTGCAGAGGTGTTAACTGGTCACTTCATCTTAAATGGTCTTTTACAATGTGTTAGCTATTTATACTAAACCATCTGTTCCACCTTTTATTTAGCTATGATTAAGGCTACATTTATGTCACAGAAGTTACAGAACCCTTCTAGAGACCTCCCTGACAATTCTCTGCTTCAGCCCCAGGGGTTGCAGGACTCTGGAGCTGGCAGCTAGTGGGGCCCTGGCAGGGTTCCAGTGCCAGGCAACAGCAGCGACAAGCAGCCCTCTGCAAAAGGATGTTCCAGCAACAGGTGACAGACTCCTGAGGGGGCCATCCTCAGGGTTCCAGTAATGGGTGACAGCCTGGCGGGGGGGAAAGGGGAGAATGTCTTGGGTGAGGGGCTGGGGGGTGTCCCATTTTCTCTTTGGGATATATGGTCACCCTGCAACTTCTAGGTGCCATGGGCAGAGGGGGAAGAGCCCCACAGCTCCCAGCTCCCATGGTGGCGGGGGAAACCACGGAGTCTCAGCAGCACGAGTAAAAGACAGGTCATGGCTTCTGTGAATTTTTGTTTATTGCCTGTAACATGTCGGTGACTTTTACTAAAAATAACCACGACAAAATCTTAGCCTTAGCTATGATGACAGAGTACCTACTTGAGATCTGAAGAAGCTGAGTAGCTCAAAAGCTTGTCTCTTTCACCAACAGAAGTTGGTCCAATAAAGTATATTACCTCACCCACCTTCTCTCTCTAATATCCTGGGACCAACAAGGCTACAACACTAAAAGCAAAGTTTAAAGGTTGTCTTTTTGAGACTAAAAAAATACTTCCTCTTGGCTCTACATGGTTGTCTTAGCCTTTTGTAGTTCAAAGATATTATTCATCTTTATTAATCTTATACTGAAGAAACCAATAAAATAATTTCCATTTATCTAAATAAAATTCCAAAGAGGTATCACAAGAAAAAATGAGAAGTACATGTGTAAGCCTTCTTTTAACTTGTATGGGCAGAGGTTGAAACAGAGGAGCCAACTTTCCCAGCTACCCTAAGTTGCCTAAAAGGAGAATATTGTACAAAGCTGAGATGAACCTAAAAGATGAGAGACAGAGGAATTGGCACTGAGAAGAGAACTTGCTGTGAAGGAAAAGGCTGGTTTAAAGCTAAATTATGTATTATTTGAAAAGAAGTTTGATTTGTTTCTGGCTTGAAGTTGAGTGTCCAAGTCAAGGAAGTTGTTAAATGCTCATATTCATTTTAGGCTGCAAATGAAGCAAGTTCCCAGGCCCATTGGGACAGTTTAGCTTCTTTTAAAGAGCCAGCTTCCATTAACTACAAGTCAGTAGCAGGTGAATTCCATTACTTTCAAAACTGGTAGGACCTATCTTGTTGACTGTACCTATGAATTGCAAGATGTGGTTTACATATCATTTTAGTGATTTCTGGGGGGAGGTGGAGTGGCCATTGTGGTTTGTTTATTTAGATTTAAAAGACAGCAAGGGGTGTCTCACCATAGAAATATAAAACTGTTTAAACAAATGAGATGCAGCAGCAACACCAAAAAGCATATGTCTCCTCTCATATTATATGGATTATCACCATGCTGACATGTTCTATATTTATAATGTAAAGAGCATGACTAAACAACATGGGTGCTCTCATTATGGAGCTTTCTTTGAATGGGTGAAGTACTCTGCTCTGTGGTTCTGGAGTAGCAGACAAGGTATCCTTGACTCTTGCAACCTGACTTAGAGATGGAAAATAGTAGACTATTTTTATTTTTATTTTTAAAAAGAGACTGCTCACTGTTTAGCTTAAAAACTTTAAAATCACTCGTCTGAAAATTATTTACTTTTAATGCTATCTAAAATTAATACAACAGCATAGAGGAAAACTTCCCCCTATTTTTTCATTTGGTTTTACTTGTGCATTTTAGAGAACTGTATAGCCATCATCTGTTTTTCCTTCTACAGTCAGTTTCACTTTGGCTGGCAGGGTCCTCCCCAAGAGGGAAGGAGAGAAAAACATTTTAAAGATACAAAAATGTGGCTAGAAAACAAAAGCTGGCAGAGGAAATTAGGGACAGGCATGATACCTAAAACTAATTTAAAAACTAGATTTGAAGTTGATGGTGCCACTACCTCAAAGGTTACCTGCAGAGATTTGAGTTTTGCTTTGGTAATGTTTAAAAAAAGCTTTAAAGTCTCTCTTCTAAATATAGTTTTCCTGCTTGGTTTTATACTTGAAATTTAAGATTTGTCTACCTGTTTTTCATGGAGGACTCTATGGGTGACTGGAGAACATGATTATGACATCACAATAATGAGTGAAATTTGAACAACTGAGAGGGCAAGGAATATTTAAACTGTTGAAAACACTGTTTTGTTAACACCTATTTAACTCGAACAGCGGGAGAAAAGACCTATGGGAACATTTCAGCTAAGGACTGGGATAGCTCCCTTCAGCACTATGGTCCTTTAAGCTTTCCTGCAGACACCAGACTTGATATTCCTGATAGCTTCAACTTAAGTTTTTTTTAAACTTAAAAGAACCCACCCTTTCAGGTCTTCTTTATACTTAATAAAGGAGCCAAAATATCACAAAAGCCAATTTCTCCCTTTGTGGGTTGCCTGCAACTTCTTGGGAGAGGACAAAAGGATGTTAATGTATGCTGCTAGTGCTACTATCCAGGGCCTTGCTTTTGGGTAGTCAGCTGAGGCACCTTTCCCATTCTGAATGCTTCCTGGGAAGAGTCAGACAAAGATGATTATGTTCTCCTTACCCTGATAGGCCTCAGTGGGTTGCTCTGGTCCCAGAACAAGAGGTTACAAAAAACCCATTGGGCTCTGACAATAAAGGAACTAGGCCCAAGCCAGGATGTACAAAGTAAGATGCAGTCATGGTCTCCCCAGGCATTCACCAAAAATACCACTTCAGCACCTCAGGGGTTACACTTTTCATCTTACCAGTTTTTGGTGGGCTTAAGCCATTTAAGTCTGCTGGTTCAGGGAAGCCAATACACAGATACTGACAAGATTAAAAACTGCAGCACCTACAATTTACTCAACCTCACCAACACACCTTAAAACAAATAACTTTCCACTCTTGGCAACAGGAGAACAACATTCAAAATTCATTAGGCTAGAACAGAGATTTCAGAGACTAACTCTTCTCTATGGCAGAGGTTATGTACCATCCCTCATGTCTCTCAAGGGTGAACCTTTCCAAGGATGTGCATCCTTCAATAACTGCTCTGCAGATTGCTTCCAGTTCACTGGGGAGCATGTGGCAACTCAGCTTGAAGGATCACAGATACGCTCTCAGCTTTTTTAAAGTTGTTTCGGCTAACTTAGAACTATTTAATTAATGTTCTTGGAGTCACTAGTATCTCAGATTCCTCAACATATCAAGTACAATGTCAATTATAGCAATAGAGCAATACTTCCTGCTCAAGATTGACTATCTGCAGGCAACTGGGACAGAACATTACAAACTGGAAGTCCCGAATCACTAAATTGTCTTGCCAGCGGGTGGTATGTGCCCACCTGCTACTGAAACAACCACTAGTTCCTATTTAAAATGTCCACTCCCCACCTCCAGTTGATGGGTAAGGAGCTTAATTTCTGCAGTCACTGTTCTCAAGCTGTGTGCTAGGCTAGTCCTTTGGTGTAAATTCAAGTAATCTGTAGGCTGCTTTAAAGTTATACTGGATTCAACAGACCCTACAGGAGCTATCACGACAGCAGAGGATCACTGGGAAGCCTTGGTTATTCTCCCCCTTCTCCCCCATTTTGTGCTGTCAGTACAGCATAAATGAGGGCTGAAAGCAAGCAAAGTTGAGGTCTGCCTGTTAAGTGTTATTACAAAAGGTCTACATAAAATCAGAGAGCAATCTGCAGAGAACGTACAGTGAAGCTTAAGTGTCTTTACCACGTTCCACAGGGGGAATTAAGAAAATTTTTCAAAAGCACAGACGTCTCACTGAAACTCAATAGGACTTGGACATCTAAATTCTTTACGTACTTTGAAAAAGTTTCCATACTAAAGCTTATCTTGAAGCTTGATACATGCTGTTTCCTTTGCTGTGGTACTCAAACTTGCAAATTGAGTCTCCCTCCAACATTTTGCTACAGCTCTCTGATGATGGTTGATCACATTGCTCGTGTACAACCTGGATACACTCAGTGCCTGATTTGAAGTTTAAGGCTTCTGCCTACTCCAACCTCTTTGTGCTATTCCCCACAGACCAGAACCTAGGGCTCAGGGCACAGATTTCTTTTCTATAGCTTAGAAAGCACTTGTAATCACTGATGAGGTGGTGTAACAGTTTAGAACACTTCTACCCCAGTCACATACAGGGCACATGATTCACAGCAGTGTTCTATTTTAAATATTACTCCCTGAGAACAACTACAGGCAAACGGTCTAACTTTCCAACTCTAATGTTTTGTAAGTTCTTCTATGTAATACTTGAATAATTTCATCAGCAGGCAACTAAATGTCATAGCTGAATTCAGACATTAAATGACCAATATATGGGTTACAGTTAATGAAATGTTATCTCTTTTACACACATTGTTCAGTAATGTTCAAGAAATGTGCCACTTTGTGTCTTACCTTTGTATTTGTTCCAAATTCTGGAGCAGAGACAGAGATCATTGTTCCTATTTCAGTACTCAGTTCATTTGCGGCTTTGGTTTCTTTTGTCGAAACAGGGTCTGGACTCCTGACAGTGGTGGGACTGGGCTTCTCCTGTCCCTCGGGCTCTCCCTGCTGGGCATCCTTCACCTTTCTGTTCTTTAGCGAACGCTCTTTCCCAATAGGACCAGGTTTATATTCTTTGTTTTCTACTGGACTCAAGTCTGGAAGCTAAATTAGTGTTTTAACTTGTCAGTGTTGGCTGTTTAGTCAAAACATTTTGTTGACATCTACACCAAGACTCAAAAGTCTGTGACTGTTCCTTGAGGGTGTAAACAGTAGGTTTGGTTGGTGGGTTTTTTGTTTTTGTTTTAAAATAAAGGATAGTCTAGTTAGAGATGTTAATCTGGCAACAGATAAGTATCACCTAAATCATCACCAGATGAGTATCACGTCACCTAAAAGCACCAATTACCAGCAGAAAGATCTAAGATGAAGAGCTACTATGAGTGCTATATCAAATGGCATAGGATTAAATAGTCAGTCTAAAGATTAAAAGTGACCTGCAAAGAAGAAAAAATTGCACTAGTGAACTTTAAAATATACTATCTAAAGAGAGCCCAAAAGGTTTTTTCTAGCAATGTTTAACGGATTTGTTTAGCCTTAGTAATATCAAGTCTTCTGTTTTTGCTGGAGCCCTAGAAAACTGGAGGTGGAGGGTTCTCAGCCCTCAGTTGAAGAGACACTGGGGTATGGATGTTTGCCAGACATTTCCTCCACAGTGTTTGCACTAAAAGGGTTTTAAACACAAACTCAATTTTGCAAGCGTTTCCCTGTCTTCTTTTGCAGGAGTGGTGGCTGTGATGTTTTATGGCTATATTATCAATGTTTTTAAATGTAAAGTTGATTTCTGTGCAACTGTGTGGAGGGAGAGCGTTGAGAGCTTCTGGGGGTCTGCGGCCACAAAGGAAGAAAAAGTTTAATACCATGCTATGACACTCAGAAGCCACTCCCTTCTTAATAGATGGTGACACCAGCAGAGGGTGGACTGCATGAAGCAGTTCAGTGGCTACTACTGTGAGGCAGTAGGAGCAGCATAATGTCTCTTTAAAGCTAGTGTGCTGGGTAGGCAGGGCAGCCCTCAAAATCCTGCTGCATTAATGGAGGCTAAGGGTGGGCAAGGTAGAGACTGGCAGTTTCTCCCTCACCACAAGTACTTCATGGCAAGGAATGAGGAGGTTAATTGCTCCAGAGACAGGTAAAGGAGACCCTTCTTCACATGTCTGCCTTCTGGGGAGGCTCCTAAATGGAGACAAAACAAAACTCCTACCCAGAGAGTTTGCACCTGTAGGGCTCAAAAACTGTTGAAAAAGGAGGGGGAAATGTGTTGGCTAGAGTGGACACTTAAGTTCATCACTCCTACAGCAGACGGTTCTGCCTCACCCTTCCTTTCCTCTCCCATCCCCAAGCACAGTATATTGCAGTATACTTAAAGCAGTACAACCTTCTAGTGAAGAGAAGTCCTAAACGTTTGAGCCTTAACTAAAACTTTTGGGTTTATTTTTACTGAAAATCTCTTCCCCCATTAATAGCTCACTTAATTCTCGTCTTATGAGGTTGTAGTCCTACCAGCAAACACAAAGTAGGTAAGACCTGATATTTGTAACGTAGAAACAAGCAGAAAAAACAGACTATCTGTATACTTTATCAAAGTAACAAAATGGCATTTTTTACCTTTGCAGATCACCTTTATGTAACTCCAATATAAGTGATTTGACACACATACAATATATACACTTTCTTAATGCAAGATTGAGTTCAGTTATATTTTATACGGTTGTTGATTACTAATGTATTTTTATCAAGTCAATTATATGAACCTTTAGTCTGAGTAGTCCTCTGCTGCTATTTAATGTTAATTATGCAAATGTCACTGGATTACAGGCTATCTGGTCAGTGTAATGGTTATCAAAACTATGCTGGCTCTTTAACGAGTAGATGCACTCTAATGACCTTCAATTTTCTAAGTCATGATGGGGTAAGTAACCAATTTGTCTTCAGAAAAAAACCTAAGGGGTTCCCAGTAGACAAATGTACTGGGACCACTGCTGGGACTCAGGCAACAGGAAGAGGACCTGGGAACTCAGGGCTGAGGTCAGTACCTTAACCACCAACTTATTCAAAAAAACTGGAGGGGGCTGCTGCAGTGTGAAAAGCCGGTGTTCTTCCCCTATCCCCCAACTTTCCCTGTCGTCCTATTTCCTACAAGGCTGTGTATTTGATGGTGAGGAAAAGAGGCCAGGACCGGTTTGGTTAGCAGACAATCCAGGCTGTCCTATACCATAGGAGTTTTCTCCTCCATCCCCTCTAGACTGCTAAATATTTCTGCGGGGACAAGCACTCTAGCATGCAACTAGCAAAGGAAGATCACTTAGGGGCTCTAAACATGACAGTATAAATAATATAATGTATATACACAATTTTTAAAGGAAAACCAAGATTGGCCATTTATTGTTATGAAAAAGTGACTTCAGAGACATCATCCTCACTATAAAAAAGTAGGTTTGGATGTTCTGAAGGCGGCTTAGATTGCCCAGACAGCATATATTTGTACTTTAATCTTTTTACATGGCTGATTTGGTAACTGTGTAAACTGATGCACAGCATCTTCTCTAACACATAGTGGGAAACGAGGTCTGTCTTATTTGGATCGTACCTATAACGTTCCTTTAATTTTGTATAGTACAGTATATAATACATTGTAACAGTTCCTTTAATTTTTTTCAAGCCACAGTTTTGGTATTTTTCCTTTTGACTGGACTTCTCTGCCACCCAGGAGCCCACTATACAGGCTTCTACTGTTAACTAAAGATGTTCTCCCTTACCTTTTGTGCTTTGATGGGTCCTGCCCGAGGCTGCTTCTGTCGTTGCTCTTTTGGTTCAGGTATTTTGTCAGTGAGCTTCTCTGAAAGCACAGGGCCAACTTCACTGTCACTACCACTAGAAGCTGGGGCTCCAAACTGAATAGTTTCTATTCCAAGCTCGACTCCACTTTCCTGTCCAGGTTTTGTTCCCTAGTTAAGGTATCAACAACATACATTAAAACTTCCAACAAATTCTCAACCAGAATGTTGCCTTAAAATAGGTTTTTACCTTGATTTTAATGTAGTTATATACTTAAGCATACAAAAGTCAGGAAATGGAAGTTAAGCAAATGAAAGGCTGGTTAAAATTTGATGCAACCCACATGGTCCTTATTTTTAAAAACATTTTTAGTTCTCATTACTTGAGACTAATACCAGGCCAAATGTAAAAATAGCAGGTTGAAGCTGGTTTTGAGGCAATATCTAGGTTTCGTCTAAGAAATATTTGCTCAGCTACTTGAATTTAATACTAAACAAGCATACACCCTTTCACTAAAATTTTAATTCTCTTAGTATGTATCCTGTTGCTGGCATTAGGGAAAGGTGTAACGACAAATATTTTAGAGAAATTACGTAATTTTTTCAATTTTCAAATACTTGTTGCAAAATGTATTTTTAACTTTACCTTTTAAAATTACACAATTAATTTTGTATATTAGTTTCTGTTTAAGAAGCTTTACAGATCACCTGTGATGTACAGAAAGTAATCACCCTTTATGAATGCATGCGTCACAGCAAAAAGGTTTCTATGGTACAGAATACCAGAGAGAGATATGTGCAAGCTTCCCTGAAGTTGCTCTATTAAAAGGGATACTGTTGGTTTAAAAAGTCAGGTGTATGAATATTTTTGCTGACCACCTAAGATTACTGGAACAGATTTGATTAAATAAACTGAAGAGCTTCTTGCATTTGAAAGTATCTTCTGTATATTCAATTTCTGCTTTTTTTTTTTTTTTCTCCCCCCCCTCCCCCGAGTGTGTCTCAGTCAACAGGAGAAAGAAAAAACATTTAAAAATAGGAGAATGTGGTTGAAAACCCATTAAAACTGGATGGAGAAGAGGGGGCATGTACCGCACCTGAAACCACTTTCAACTGTTTTGAAGTTGACTGTGTCTCTTTAAAACCAAGTTAATACTTAATTCAAAGGAAGTCAGCAAAAAAGATTGAGAAGAGTTGTTATCTGCTGGTGCTGTTAAGGTCAGTCTATTTACAGACTTACTGTTTTATATTGAGATAGATATCTTGGCCAAGTATCTAGAGAAGTACAGGAAAGGTTGATATGCAATTTTCCAGGAAGCATATCTAGTGTTCCTTTTTTTGGGAATATGAAATTTCTTATGGGTAAAAGAAACCTTAAAAGTATGATGATTTCAAGGGAATATGTATATTATCTTGCTGACTATGAGCCATAGACAAGTATGCATAGAGCAGCTAAACAAAATATTTTAAGTGTTTTACACTTAAAGCTTACATTTAATTTTTTTTCTGAAAAATCACAGCTATATTTATCTAATTGCTAAGTTACAACTGGTAAATCTGAGGCTGTTTAACAAATTTTAGTCAAGTTAACTACATTAGTTTCTGAGAGTTGAATCTTAAAGCATTTGCTAAACTAGTACTCCATCATCAAACTAACAAGTTAACTGCTGCAAGTTTATTGGTTTAAATTTTATAATTCTAAACTATGAAGTTTTTCTAATTACTAACACTGTCTCAATAAGAATTTTTGCTGTAACTGCTCTCAGTAAAAATTAGATAATGTCAGTAGCTGGCACTATCTATATTATTCAGTCATTGCATCTAGCTAAAGAAAAATAATGCACAGTTTGAAAACACTGGATAATTGTGACACAATCTCCTTGGCAAAGGGTCTCCTGGTTCTTGGCAAACAACTCTTGTCTTAGGCCTGACAACATTGCTTACAAGGTATTTGTCCATAAAGGGTAACGTATAAGGCCTCTATTGAAAGCTTGCAGCTTACTGATGTTCATAATCATGGCATGGTATGTGTACAGATAATATAGTTGCATTATTCCTCAGATATTGAAGTTTATGCCCTTATGGTCTTAAGGTTAAAGGAGTCACCTTGGAGTAATATTACTTGGTAAGGGCCTATTCATGCAGGACTGGGTTACCACTCCTCCAAACTTAGCCAGTGATGTAATGCAAGGCTCAATGGTCTAATATTGTCCCATCATGAAACAGTCAATAGAAAACCATCATAGGCAACTGCAAACAATCAAAATCCCTTGGAGGTGAAAAAGCAACATTATAACAGACCATGGATTGCCCTGCCTAAGACAAAAGACTGTTTCAGTATAAGAGTGGGGAGGCACTCTGGATCCATTCACTGAGGAGACGTCTTGCGGGGGGAGGGTATATTTTTCATGAAAGATTGGTTTTTGGAAGCTAGCCAGCTCTACAACAGATGGAACTTTGGGGGAGAGGGGGACCTATTTTATTAAATAGGAAAGTAGGTCCCAGTTCACATTTTATGATTTTGTTTTGTATTGTAACCATTTGTTTCCACCACTGTTTTATTTCTAGTGGAATCTCTATTCTTTCTTAAATAAACCTTTTGTTTCATAGGTGTTCTGTACAGTGCTCTGTGCAGTGGTTTAAGGAAAACTGGTAACTGGAGTACAGAGGATTTCTGTGGGTAACTGGTGTCAGGGTCTGGATATCACATGGGAGCACTTTAAGGGAACTTGGAAACTAGAGTGCACCTGCTGTTAAGCTGGAAGTAAAGGACAGGGCTGGCATAGCCCAGAGGAGAGGAGAGGACTGGTGGTGGTAGGGAGCTAAACATCCAGTTACTACAAGTAAGACTCCCTCACTCTGGAGGCAGGGGGCAACAAGGTGACTCCCAGTCCTGGGTACTTTGAGAACCATCACAATAATCTGATTTCATTTGTCCCACCATCTACAAGATACAAATTGAGTGATCTGCAGATGTTCTTTTTTCTTTTTAGCTTTACTCTTACCTCTGGAGATGTAGCTGATCCAAATGATGTCAAAGGCTTATTCCATGCACTGACTGAAGGGGGTTGTGGTGGACTAATGGGTCCCACTAAAAGTCCAGAGAATACAGTGGAGTCAAAATTACAATTAATCCATGGTTATTTAGATTCATAAGTACAAAACTGAATGGACGATGAAACTGCAGCTACTTGATTTCACAGCAGGTTTGATTCCAGAACTTCATTTCAGCTTTTAACAGTAAGTCCCTTATTAAGTCAACCTTGATTACCCTAATTAGCATATTTGGCAACATGCACAAATTTGACAAAGAAACCCAGGTTTGAGACCAATGGCAGTTGCTTATACACTGGGGATACAGAATGTGGCGACAGCAGCCAAGTTACTCAACATTTTATAGAAGAGCTCTCTCATCCCAGGGAACCTGGCTCAGCAGTCTTGCAGAACATTTCATAGCAGCATATTCTCTGTGCCATATGAGAACTATACCTGCAGGCCAGTATGTCTGAGACCTCCAGAAACATCTCTCATCAACCCAAGCCCTCCAACCACAATGTTTCTCTTCTACCCCCTCCCAGGCAAAAAAAACCACCACAAAAAAAATCTAAATACCACTTACATTTCTTGGAGATGTCGTTAACAACAGTTGTTGATGCCACCTTATTTTCCCATAATTCAGTCCCTAGAGCAGGATGGGACTGTGCATTCTGCAGCGCTTGGCCTGTTGCTGTATATTCTGTGCTGCTTGTTCCTCCCGTTGGCTGGGTTTGAGGCTGAACTGAAGCCTGTGGCTGGCTTGGAGTCTGGGATGCACTCTGAGGCTGTACCTGTATTTGTGCCTGAGCTTGTACCTGCTGTGCTGCTGCCGCTGCTGCTGCCTGCTGTTGCTGCTTTTTTGCAAACCGGGGAGGAAGCTTGGAATTTTGACCTCTCCCTTTTTCACCTGAACTCTTTTTGGTCCAAATCTAAGAATAAAATTGACATTACAGAGACTAAGCCATTTAGAAAGTCTGTCTTTTTCTGTCAGTTGCAGAGTACAGGAGAAGGACAAAGCAGGAATATTGAACATTTTTTCAGAGACATTTATTTTTTTCTAATGTACTTAAACAATCGTATGTTTTTGGCCAAGAAATGTTCATATAGAATTGTGACACATTTCACATAGAATTGTGACACAAAGGCAATAGCATAACAAAGCATTTTTACTGTAAGACCAAAAGCAAGCTTTCAAGTTAGTTACAGTAGCCAACATTTTAACTTTGAAACACCCAAATTACAGTGGCAGTGGGTATTGAAGGAGTAAGAAGGACAAGAGGAGAAACATAAGGGGAGGCAATACGACCTGCATAACTTAGGCTAAACAATTTCAATTAAAAATTGACTAGAATACTGCAATTTGAATGGTGAAAAACAGCTGTGTAGAAACGGATTTTGCACTGTTGCATAGCCCTTTGCAAAAAAAATGTCCAAGAAGTGTGTAACTGCTTGTAACAGGTGCAAAGGATTATGTTCTGGAACAAACCTGCACTGTTTGTTCCTCCTTCTTTCTGCGTTCCTCATCTTGCAAACGTTTTTGCTGTTTCTTTGACACCACTTCAGTAAAGCCATCATCATTCAAGTTAGATGGAAAGTCTTCAATTACTGTCACTTCAGGGTGGTCATCAATGATCACAACACCTGCAGATGAACCAAAGATGTACATTTTTTCCTTCCGTTTCAACAATTTCAGATGCAATATTCAGAATTTTGGAACAAAACCAAATTCCACTAGTGCTGCATGTTCAAGTTCCCTCACCCAGACCATCCTTTTGCTGGTGGACTTCAAGAAAAAGGATTTAATACAAAAGGCTTCAATTAATGCCTCTTCAAAAAGACACCATACTTTGTACAAAAAAGTTCCATAAAACAAAGAGCTAAAGAAAAACAGTTTGAGTAGTTTAAATAGAAAAATTATACATTCTGGACACTAACTGCAAACCTGTCGGTGTTATTTATTGAGTTTACAACAGTAACATGCTCTCCTGTTTTCCATGTGCAAAGAGATACAAAATACCTGACACCAACATTGGGTGTGGAATGATTGAATGATAGCTTGAAAAAAAATTACAGGAATCTGATTGTACAAAAGAAGTGTCCTTCTTAAAATGGGTAATAACTATTTTACATATATACACACACATATACACACACACAAATATAAAATGTTATTACCATTTTAAAAAGGGACACATGCCACAGGACTCATTCATTGCTGCAAAGGGGGCAGTGTCTGAATATTGGGATATAAACAGCCTTTAAAAAATATACATATGCACCAACTTTTCTTTTTTCCACAGCTCCCAAATATATCTAATTCCAGAAGGAGGAATACTAATGTATTAATAGTATCCATCAATACATACTTGCATAGTTGTTGAGGTCAAATTGGGATAGAGCATCCACCTTCTCCTTGGGTTTCTTTGGACCTGGTTTGGGCTCATCCCTCTTTTTGCCACTGGCATCCTTGGAGTTCTTTTGCATTGCAGCACTACCACCACTTTCTTCTTGATGCAAGGAATTACTGATAGTGGGATCTATTGCAGTCATGCTTCCTGCTTGGTCTTCAAATGGCCTACATCAGGCAAAATTAAAGACAGAACTAACCACCATCCTCAGAGTACCCTCAGAAACAGCAAAACAACATCCGCATGCAGATCACATTACCGCGTTAAAAGCGTCTACTGTGCATCATCATTAGCTGGCTAAGATGTGTGGCTCCTGCTTTATTAGTTCCCCATTGAGGCTGCACCTATTAGCGATGCTTACAGATCTGGAACACAGACCAGTCAAAAAGTCAACACGCACAGTAGACACTTTACCGTATAGGTGTAAGCATCGCTAATAGGTGCAGCCTCAACGGGGAACTCATAAAGCAGTAGCCACACATCTTAGCCAGCTAATGATGATGCACAGTAGATGCTTTAGCCATATAGAGAAGGTGCAACATTTTGCCTCTCTCATAGAACTGGGAGGACCTTGAAAGGTCATCGAGTTCAGTCCCCGGCCTACACTAGCAGGACCAAGTACTGTCCCCTGACAGATTTTTGCCCCAGATCCCTAAATGGCCCCCTCAAGGACTGAACTCACAACCCTGGGTTTAGCAGGCCAATGCTCAAACCACTGAGCTATCCCTCCCCCCCTAATTTTCATTTCAACTGCCATTCTTTCACCACACTGAATAAGTGAATGATCCATCTCCACCCCAAATGTGAAGCTAAAGCCTTCAATGAAAAAGTTGCTGTGTAACATCACAGAAATTTGTAGACTTTGCAATATATGCTCCATATTTAATTGGGTTTGGTATAACTGCACCATTGACTTATTGATCTATTAGTAACAACTACCGCAGCCAGTTGCAGGCCAGTGGAAAAACTGCAGAATTCTGCCTTTTTGTTGTCGAACACTAGAAATTCTTTAAGTATTATATAAGAACTTTTTCAAAGTTGGAAGGACCAACAGCTTAGAATATTCAGCAAAAGTTTTCAAGACAGGGCATTGCTAAAGTAGCCAAGTCTTCAATGTGGAGTTCAGCAGCCCACTCCATAGCACTCCCTAACCTGGTGCAGAAGATGCCGTCAAACCATCATGCAATTGCTACAAGGCATGAGAAACCAATCCCAGAGACAAAGGGCAGGCTTCAATCTGATTCAGCATGTAGAGGTAAGCATAACAATTTCATTTCTAATACTGAGCAACATGCCCAAGTGGAGCTGAGAAACTCTCCTAACTGGAGAGTACATGCTTCATTTAGTTAACTGATTTTCTACTAGAAATTGACATGGGGGCCCTGATGGGATAAATACAGTGAAAGTATTAAAGAAACAGACTGTAGAGTTGTGATTTAAATCAACTGGATCATGTTTAATGCTAAGTTTCATGGGGATGAATGTAGTTTACACCTCTAAAAATAGAGTTGGCATTTTTCTGCCAGGCTGTTTTAACATGGTACAGTGATACTGGAAAGCTCTGTTCTTTTCCCCTCCACTCTCACAGGCTTGAAGTGATTCAGATGAAAGCTTCTTTTCTGTACAAAAGGCCCAAAACAAAAGACCAGCATTCTGGAGCTGTCTGACACTATCCTCCACTGACCATGGTTATGAACCTTACAGATTATGAATGGCTATGCAATCTGCAACAGGAAATTAGTGAGTGTTAGATCCTTTTGTGTTTGTACAGTAACTATATATTGTGGGTGCTACTGGAAACAATAAATAGATACTTACCCTCGTTTCCCACTTCTTAATGGAGGACCACTTCGCCTTTCACTCCTAGGCCCTGAGAAATTCCTTCCAGCTTTTGGTGGCCCATTGTTGCCACGGCGATTCTGGCGATCTATTCCAGGCCGCTGACTAGAGAAACTTCGCTTAGATATTTCTCTTTTTGGAGCTATGGCATTTTCTCCTGCTTTGGCAACTACCTGTGTGGTCACATCTGCCATTTTTTTTTCATCCCTCTCTCGCCTCTCATTGAAGTCACTACTTTCTGAGGCAGTTTCCCATTCTTCATTTGCCTGATCTGAAGAATTTTGATTGGACAAATCTGGTGTCTTACTCCCTGAAATATCCAAAGCAGTGCTGGATGCTTCATTAACTGCATTAACAACTGTAGCACTGGTCGATGAGCTAGTTGCTGCTTCATTTACTTTTGATGCAGCTTCCCTTTCTTTTAGGCGTCTAAAGCGTGGTGGTTTATCTTGCCTTGGTGGTCGTGCAGGCCTTTGCCTTCGAGGCCTCTCTCTAGTTGGATCAAACTTCCTCTCAAATTTTGGAGGAGGTCTCTTATCCATGGGCACAGGACCATAGTGTTCATGTCTTCTTGGTGGCTCCTCCTCTTCTGGTTTAATGGTCTCTGTTTGCCTCGGATTCCACTGATTGTCTCGATAGCCTGGCCTCCTTAATGTGGATGGTCGTGGTGGGCGCCCACCTGGATCCCTACCACCACGTCTGTACATTCCCCCTCTGCCACGTCTTGAAGGTTCTCCTTTAGGAAGGAATCCTGGTTTTGGTTTATTCTCCTCCTCCCTGATATAAGTTTTCTCTAGGGATCTATTGTCAACTCTGACATTGTTTTCAGGTTTGAAAGACAGCAGAGGCTTTGGAGGTTTCTTGCCATCAGCTCTCTCCTCTCTCTTTGGGTGTTTACCTTTGCTTAAACTGTCTTTGTCTGAAAGAAGAGTATCACTAGCACTTTCATGAACTTCGCTGTCAGAATCAGTTTCTGAGCCTCGCTGTCTTCGCCGTTTGGGGACTATTTCAAAATCAGAACTCTCACTACGAGTTTCACTTTCTTCTCTCTGCCTAAGAGGCCCCAAAGGCACATGGTCTGCCCTAGGCTTAGTGTCTCTATAATGTGGATAGTCTCTATTATGGCCTCTACCACCCCGGCCTCGTCCTCCATAAGAACCTCTGTAGCTGCGACCCCTAGAATAATACTCTCCACGGCCTCTACCCCTATATCCCTGATCTGGGAACCAGTCTCTATCCCGAGCCTCTTTCCAGTATGTTCTGGGTGGTAAACCAGGTTCTCTCTTTACTGGCCTGGTTTCTAGGCGAGGTTTCTCTACAATATGTTCTTTGCCAACAGCTCTCTCAGGTTGTTTTTCTTCCTTAATTGCGTTAACAGGTTGCTGAACAGGTGGTGGCTGGACTGCAGGTGATGGCTGCTGAACAGTAGGTTGCTGAGCAGGTGAAGGCTGCTGGGCCGCAGATGAAGGCTGCTGGGCTGCAGGTTTAATGGCAGACTCAAGTTGACTGCTCTCTGTACTTTCTGAAATCAGAGCCGTATCTTGTGGTATCTTTTTAGCTAAAGCAGCACTGTCTGGGGTGGACTTTTCTGGCTCTGACTGGGGAGGTGACAGTTGTGCCTGCTCCTTCTTTTCTATCTTTTCAGACTTGCCAGCTTTTTCATTAGCCAGTTTTTCTCCTTCCTTTTCCTTCCTCTGCTCACGTTCTTCCCTCTGTTCACGCTCTTCTTTCATATCTCGAAGAACAGGTTTTTTAATAGGGCCAGATCTTCTTACTGGTCTATCGCTACCTTCTTCTCTTCTGCCATAGCCTGGCCTGGGACCCCATCTGGTTTCAGATTTAGGCTTGAAAGGTTTTTCAGATTTTGGCCCTTCTGATGTTCTATTACTCATGAAACCTTCTTTTTTTGGCTTAATCTCTGGTCTTTCTGCTGTCTCAGCATATCTACTACTTACTTTAGGGACATTTGGTGTTGTCTCATTCTTTTGCTCTTCTGATTTTAGAGAATGACTTGAACCATGGGAAATGCTTCTCTTCAAAGCAGAATGACTCTCTCCTATGGGTATCAGCTCCTCCTGAGAGCTGTGTGCAACATTCTCATCAGCTACTTCAAAGCTAATTGCTGGATTAGTCATGTCAGTTTGGAGAGGTTGTATGTCTTCCAAAGACCTGCTTGGGAATTTTTGTACATCCACCTCGCTTGGTTCTCTAAAAAAGTCTGTCTTTTGATGAGAATCCAACTGGTTGTGTTCGACAGGGTAAGCAGCAGCAACAGCAATTTGTTCTTCTTCCAAATGTGCTTCAGGCCTAAGTGAAGAAGCAATTAAATACGTTTCTAATGGAACAAAGTTTAATTTAACCATATTTACAACTGGATTCTCTAACATCCCTGTAACATGTTAAAGGACTTTTGCCTCATCTACGGACCTTTTAAGAGGAACAAGGTATCTGTCATGGTGTGAGTTGATTCTGATTGCTAGAATACACACGAACACATACACCCCTTTTAATTGCCATGAGTTCCAGACTTTCTAGTTACCAGAATTAGGAATCTCAAATAAGCATTTAGCATTAGGAATATATTATTGTTAACAGTTAAGTCAAAACTTTGAATGAGCCAGCATATCAGTAAATTATCACCACAAGTACTACATCAGTTCAATGTAAATAAAAGTACACTCTACCTCGATATAATGCTGTCCTCGGGAGCCAAAAAATCTTACCACCTTATAGGTGAAACCGCATTATATCGAACTTGCTTTGGCCTCGAGCATTTCCGTAGCCCCGCCCCCCCAGAGCGCTGCTTTACCGTGTTATATCGGATAGCATAATATCAGGGTAGAGGTGTAATTACTGGGGTCACATTTAAGAAAGTGTCAACAGATGCTCAGAGGCTGACTGTGAATAAGGATCAAAATAACTGCCTGACCATGTTAGAAGCAGTTTTATTTTCATAGTTAACTGATTTATCAGTGTGAAGTGGATTATAGCTCTTCAAGGTGGAGACCACATGCGGGATTTCCTGCCTGATTCCTGAAACAAGGGAATGTATCACTGTTCCCACTACTTGTACCTGCAACGCCCCCCCACACTAATAACTAAACCAATCTCCATTTATTAAGGATTACAATGAGATGTTCATGGGGCCAGCTTTCTTCACATCCGCCTACTGTGGGGTTCTTGGGATACTGTCAGAGACGGGATACTAGATTAGATGGCTCAAACCTGTTGTCCAATATAGAATTCCAATGCATACACAATTGTTCAGTCACAGAACCTTTGAGCTAGGTATGGACTCTTCCTTGCATCTTCCTTAAAACCATACCTGTCAGCCAGATGCCATAAAGCATAGCTCGTTACATTTAATAACTCACATGTCATCCGTACCTATCCACTTGGTAGCAACAACTGATCATGAATACTAATTCACAGTTGCAAGTATGGCCTACATATCTAAACAAACATAGGAGTCTGGCTGACATGAGTGGCACGTGGAAATACACAAATCAGGCAGGGCTCACCTCAAATCCTCAGGCTCTTCTAGCACTTTAGGAGGAGTACTAGCCTGTTGAGGTTCTGCATGGGGATAAGGATCTGAACCCCACATCATGCGGGGCTCTGACAGTGATACAGTATGTTCTCTTGCTGATCGAGCAATATGTTCGAATGAATCTGAAGCAGTTCCTGACCCTTCCATCTGGTCTCTTCTCATTAATGGTTTGGGAGGCATAATTCCTGTGATCAAGAGATTCAAGTTATACAGTTAAAATTAATGGCTCAAAATACATTGATTATTGTGACACAGGGCCAGAAAAGGTTACACAGCTAGCAGACTAATTGATTCAGAGTCAACCTTTAGAGACATATTAGTAGATAATGTTGGTGTTTTGTGTGTTTACATATATAGTTAGAGGTTGACAATGTAACCAAACAGTTCCTGTCTATCGCTGTATTCTGTTAATTCAGAGATCAAAAGGAGATATTAACATTTAAATCAATTGTGAATGTAATGATATCACGGTCTTAATTTCTCTTTGAAGTATAATAGGCAATTGTCTTATGTTAATCCATGTAGCTAATTACTGGTGATGCTTAGGAAATAGGAGGTTACTTCAAAGACACTATTCTTCACCCAAGGAACACCTGCCATCAAGAGGCTGACAATAGCCTGCAAGGGGTTTTTAAAAACTCTTGGGCCCTGATCCTTTTAATCTTAGATCGGCTTACGCTTCATCAGGGGGAAGTTTGAGTTGCTAGACTGAGGTCTCTAGTCCCATCTGGATCACTCTTATATTGGATATTTGGGCATTGGTCTATAACCTGATGAACTGATTCCGGGAAGGACTCTTTCCAACTCTAAACCTCACCATCTCCACTATGAAACAGAGGTAAGAACTCTATTCAAGTCTGTACGTATAATAATCTTTTAACCAATACTCTCTCTTCTTTCTTAATAAATCGTAGTTTAGTTAACAAGAATTGGCTGTAACCATGTATTTGGGTAAGGTCTGAAATATATGTTAACCTGGCAGGTAACATGTCTGATTCTTCAGGATTGGTAGAACTTTTTTTTAATATGATGAATAAGATTTTCAGTAATCCTCATCATATTTGACTTGGCTGCCTGGGTGGGAGCCTAAGATTGGATTCCTTTAAGGGAACAGTGTTTTGGCTTCAGGGTAACCAGTAAGGTATTGCATAAGCTGTTCTGTTGCTGGCTTGGTGAATCTAAGTATTAGAATAATCACCAGTTTTGGGGATTGTCTGCCCCATTCCTTGCAGTTTGTCCTAAATGAGCAGTCTTAGCATGGCAACCCTGGAACCCCGGTCACAATTATATAAAAGACAGGATTTGATTAATTTAAACTCTGGCTAAACTGAAATAAATCAGCAGGATGAGGAGCAGAGAACCCTTATACAGATGTCCCCTTCTGACACGTCCCCATCAAGTACAGGGGCTGCAGGAGCCGCTCCCACCATACAGAGCCTTCTGCTCATGTTCTTGCTGCTACTATTGGGCCTCCTGCCCTACACAGCCTCAAAAGCAGCATCTGATAGCCTCTCCACTATTCCACAACAGCAGCAGCATACAGTAGTCTGTTATTTAGGTTTGGTTTACATTCAGTTGAGATTTGGAAAGTATAACGGCTAGAGTTTCAGTTAAAGCTTTGGTTCTGCAGAAATTGATGGGACTTTCCCAGGATAGCCTCCTAATCACCATGGACAAGAGGATTTTTCAAGCCTTGAATATCAAGAAATTAAGAGGGAAAGAATATTCTTGTTACATTACGTAGAACAGATATTTCTACCTTTGTTTTGCTTCCTCAAATTCTCACCCACCCTGTGAACGTCACCCCACTATCCCTTCTCTTTTCACATGCCAGCTAGCTGGAGAGTCCCCTCTACCAGACATGTGTTATCTTTAAATGCTGGCTTCAGCAGGGATGGAAATGGCAATCCTGGAGATTAAAAGCTTGTTCTGTGCTGAGATAACAGGCTGAAAACTTTGAAATTATTGCTGCAATGTTTCATAAGTGCTAATATTTGATTGCTAGCATGCACAAACTATGCATCTTAGCAGTGCACACGATTCTGAAAAGTTTTAACCTGCATTACTCACATTTTCCATAGATTCCACAAACTTGGTCAAACACGAGATGGGTGGGCAATGGTGGTAAGGCTTATAAGCGAAGCTTTTAACACAAACAACCAGTCACTACCACATCACTGTAATATAGCACCAAACTGTGGCTTCATTTTATAATCATGTACGGGAACGCAGTAAGATACAAGTATAGTGTACCATTTTTCTAATGAGATTGCCTGGTCTGATATTTATACAGAAAGAGAATTTAGTACTTATGTACAGGCTTGATGTTTCCAGTCAGTGGACAAACAGTGGGTTAGGGAAAGAATCTTCTACTGTTTGAAAATACTGGGAGAATGTTCACTGGGAATACAGGCTGGGTTTTACCTGGATGCATAGGAGGCATATCCATAGTAGGCCTTCCTGACATCATTCGTGGGTCCATGTAAGGCTGCATCATAAGCCACCGTGGATCAAAGCCCATAGAAGCTAAATGCTGAGGATGTGGTTGCATGGGCTGGTAAAGGGGTCTATGCTGGGGAGGAGGGACAGGACCACTGGAAGGTTGTGATGGAGCAGACTGTGGAAGCACCCCTTGCTGCTGCTGCTGCCACTGTTGCTGTTTCATCTGTTCCTACAACGTTACAGATACACAACATTAAAAGAAGGCTTATTCATAATATTAAGTGACTTGCATGCCATTCAATAATCCTTGGAAACTATCGATAAGAGCCAGTTATCTCAAGAAAAGGATCTATCAGACTGCAGAATTAGTTTCCTTAAGGACAAGGCACAATAATCCAGAATGTGTCAAATGCATGGGGATAAATTGGAGTAAAAAGATTAAGGGGGGAAAACAGGAAATAGAACAAATGAAATTGAACCCCCGCCTCCCAAATTAGCTACAAAGGCTGCATGGTTTTCACTGAAAAGCAGGGCAGGGCAATCTGTACTGTAATACAGAAATTTTGCAGAATAACTTTCAGACAAGTTATTTTATAGATTTAATACTCAAAGGTAACAACATGTATGAATCCTTTAAGAAATACTGATTAACATCACATTCTACAACCCCAACATTCTGCAAATACAGATCAATCGTCTACACACAGAAACAGGTGTAAAAAAACCCAACCTGCTATATTTTAACAACGCTTTTATTTTTCGCTCAATTGGACATCTTGCCTTCATAGAAAAAGGCAAATAAACTGCCTCAATAGAAATATCCCTGCCAGTACTGCAGACAACAATACAAGACTGAAAACATTCTAGTATCTTTATGAAAGATATCACCCAGTAATGAGTTTCATCTCCAGTGTGAGGATTAGGAGTCCCAAGATCAGACCTGTATTCCATTACTCAGCAGTAAATAAGCCCTTCATCCTCGGATGCTAATGGGTTAGTTGCTTACCTGTTGCCTCTGAAATCTTGGTGGCAGCGACTTCTGAAACTGTTTAGAGTAGCCTGAAGATACAGCAGGTCGAGGCTGAGACCCTGAGTCTGGCTCACTTTCATGAGTCACCGGTGAACTCTCTTTTTCATTCCGACCACTGTCTTGTCTGGTAAAAATTGGCTGTCCCTCTGCTATAAAAATACTGAAAGTTAGTTTGCACCTACCACATGTATTATAGGTCATAAACTAGTCTTCACTTTCACATTAATCTGCCTGTCAGTCAGTCTAGCCTAACTTTAAAAAGACATGGCTTTCAAAAATGAAAGCACCCTGGATACTTATCAATTTATTCTTTCAGTGCTCTGCTAGGCTAATTCTATTAATGGAAAAACAAAAAGGTTCCGGGGTGAAATGAAAATCCTGACTTATTTTGATTGTGCAACCTACAGGCTGATTTACAATAATTTTGCACTTTTGAAAAAAATAAATTTGCCTGTACTTAGTAAGAGCTGGTATGTAAATAGTCCCAATTAGGTACTGAAGACCAAAATAAATGGTGGAAACTAGCAGATGCTCTCAGCACCTGAGGGTGTGGGAGGATTAAGATAAAGAATACAATTAGGCGCTTAAGCTCACAATTTACTGCAAGTAATGAATGAAGTTTAAATGTTTGCTTGTAGCAGCTTTTTTTTGGGGGGGGGGGGAGGGAGAGAAGGGGAGGAAAGGGGTTACTGTTCTGCAAGGCTGGATTAACAAAATACCAACATCACCAAAACATTTGTTTACTTATACTATGCTGCCTGTATCTTGGCAAGACTGATGGTTTTTTTCCTCCTCTTTAGTAAGAAGAAAGCTTAGATTTTGCAGAATGCAGCAAAAATTGCAACGTGTGGGATTCACAATTTTTTCATGAATAACATTATCCTGATGAAGTACAGCATTCTAACAGGTCTGGGTCCTGAATCAAATAGTGAACTGGGGTTGCAATGTGCCCATGGCAATGCATGCCGCATATGATCAAAGATAACTGAACAAATTAAAAATCCTAAATTGTATTAATCCCAGTGGTTCCTTATTTTTAAAAAAGGACAGCCTGTAACAATTCATACAAACCTCTCTCTTCCTTATTACTGCTGTTTTCACTTTCTTCTTGTTTTTCTACAATTACAGGTGCTAGCACTGGTACTTGAGGCTCAGGCGTCTCAGGCTCTGGTTTCTCTTCTGTTTTCTCTTTCTCCTCCTCCTTTTCACTCTCTTCTTTCTCCTTCTCCTGTTCCTTTGTTTTCTCCTCCTTTTCTCTCTCCTTCTCCTGTTCCTTTGCTTTCTCCCATTCCCTCTCCTTCTCCCTCTCTTTCTCCCATTCCCTCTCCTTCTCCTTCTCCCTCTCCTTCTCCCATTCCTTCTCCTTCTCCCTTTCCCTCTCCTTCTCCTTCTCCCTTTCCCTTTCCTTCTCCCTCTCCTTCTCCCTTTCCCTTTCCTTCTCCCTCTCCTTCTCCCTTTCCCTCTCCTTCTCCCTTTCCCTCTCCTTCTCCTTCTCCTTCTCCCTCTCCCTCTCCTTCTCCCTCTCCCTCTCCCTTTCCCTTTCCTTCTCCCTCTCCTTCTCCCTTTCCCTCAGAGGGTCTTCCCGGGATGGTTTGGTCACGCAGCCAAATTTCTCATTTAACCGTTTTAGCTTCTCAGCACAAGCTGCTTTTCTTTGTTCTTCCATTCTTCGCTCCTCCTCCTCTCGCCGCTTACGGGCTCGTTCCACTGCTGCTGAAATTTCTGCTTGTTGTCTTCGTCTCTGCTTCCAAATTTCATCTTCATCTGGTACCAGTTTAGGGGGTAAGGGGCCCTGTCTTCCAGGTCCTGCCTGGCGATCTGGAGGTGGGTGCTGTAACATTAATATAAATAATGTAGTACATATCAAGCAAACGTTTAGTATTCAAATCACCTGGCTATACATAACAATATGCAGTTATCTGTATTTGGCTGGCACCTTAAAAACAGAAGAACCCAATCTGTGAGTTGCTAGCAGGTTCATAAGGCTGGTCCTAATTTCCTGCTGTAATTCAGTCTATTGACTGGTGCTCTTGTTTTTTCTGCTTTTAGGGCAGTGGTTCTCAAACTTTTGTACTAGTGACCCCTTTCACGTAGCAAGTCTGAATGCAACCCTTCTTATAAATTAAACACACCTTTAATATATTTAACACCATTATAAATACTGGAGGCAAAGCAGGGTTTGGGGTGGTGGCTGATAGCTCACGACCCCCCATGTAATAACCTCGCAACCCCGAGAGCTGACTGCTACTTGTGAAATCAGGAAGAGTGGGAAGTAATGTTTGAGAATCCCTGAATCCCAACTCACTCCTGCAGCAAGAATGGGAGACATGGAGCTGTCCCACCACTCCTAGCAGCTGGGCACAGAGCGTGAGGATGAAAAAGACAGGAAAAGAAGAATTTTACCACTGTCAGAAATTCTCTCAAGAACCTTAGGAGTTATTAGATTCTGGGACCCATGATTAGAGAAAAGATGAGAATTATTGCCTTAAAAGTTTTGGTTGGTGCATTTAATTTATTTTGATATCCACTCACAAATTTTGACTCATGGCCATTTATTTTAAACAAAAAATGTGGGTGTGTAAGCCACAATGGGGGTGTTGAAAGAACTGGATTTCAGGTAATCTAACAAGCACTGTACTGCAGAACTTGCTGGGGATCACCAGTGAATTTATTTCAGCTAAAAATAAATGAAGGTGTATACATATGAATGGAAAGAAAGGGAGATAAAGATTGGGCCTGGCCAGAAGCACCCCTTCTCCCCCAGCAACAGCCAAATGTAAAACTGTGCAGAAGGCTGCCCCTGAAATCCCCTTTGGGAGTATGTAAGATCCACAAAGCACCACTGGGGAAAAAATTCTAGGCAGGAGCTAGAGAAACTTACGCCAGCAGGAGCAGACACTGAAGCAACCTCAGCAAGGATTCTTAGACACTGAGGCTGCCAGACTGCATTCTACAGTTTACACACTGGACATTCTTTTCCGTGTTGACTGTTTGCTCTAGTCCCTTCATGCCTTTTTTCTCTCAATATCTTCACCTCAGCTGCACTCCAATCCTATTTTTAGTCTCTTCCCCTTTCCCTTGGTATTCCATTGAGCTACTCTCCACATAAAGCTTCACCCACTGAATTAATCCCTCCTCACCCATGTGTAAAAACTAACGATCATGAAATATACAACATTTGCAAGCCCCCACTCTGTTCACTCTATTTTTGTGTTATATCCCTTTCCTTGAGCTTTTGTCTTGTCTATTTAAACTAAGATTTTTGAGGCAGGGACTGTATTACTCTACTTTGTAGAGTGTCTAGCAACAATTTTCAATTATTGGCACCTAGAAGCTACTCTATAGAAATAATAAATAATAATAATTAATAATAAATTCTGCATCATTCTTGTTGATCATTGCACAAAATGCCCACACAGGTGGAGCATACAGTCTGTTAATTCTCCCATTCAAATTCTCTCTGACAGAGTTAAGCACTTGACACTGGGAATCAAGATTCTCCAACGTAAATCAGATCTTCTGTCTTCTCATACCTGTTGAGGAATAGATTTTGGATGAAGTGCAGAACCTCCCCTCTCATGTACAGAAGACTGTGCTGGTGTCAGACCCCGCTCCTATTGAACAAAGAAAACAGTGTTGGAGTAACTAGCTTGATGGAATGTATGGCCAATCTTGCAGATCCTCTAAATAGAGACTGGTTTCCTGCTGCGTTTAACTATGTCAACGTGGACCACCTGTGTTCTGTGAAGAAGTTTAGATACAAATATAGAAGGGCAACAAAGTAGCTTTCACTTATGTTCAAGGGCTAAGTAACAGTCATATATCCAAGGAGCAGAATTTGGATTTAACAGTGAAAAAAATCCCATATGCTTTCTATAATTCAGATAAGTGACAATTCCTGAAAGATTTTAAGTGCCCCCCCTCAACTTTTTAAATTAAATATATTAAGTAAAACTTGGATTAAGTCAGGTTCATTTGATGCACATTACAGGCTTCCTTGTCTTTACTGTAACTGGTGAAAGGAGGGGAAAAAGTTTACTTTTTCAGTGAAATTCTCAGACAAAGCCAGAACTTACTTCCCTGAAAAACAAGACTAAAGAATACATCTCCAGTTGAGATCTGGGCAGAACTTACATTATGCACGTGCAGATCTCTCTGTGCTATGGGGTCAGTTACAAAAAAACAAAACCCTGAAGTGTTGCATTTCTCGTGTGTGTCTGTGTGCCCAAGACAGGGTGCCTGAGAGGGCTCTATGTAGAAGCAAACTGAGTAAAAGGTCTTTTCTCCCACTGGCCCAATCTAGCAGCAAGCTGTAACAGGCTCAAGGAAAGTTAAAAAATCTTGTGAAATAGAGTGCAGTGAGAAGAACTAAAATACAATTTTTGATATCCATCAAAGAAGCCTGAATTGGCTGTTCAGGGAAAAACAAAACAAGACTTGCTCCTGAAGTACTGCAAAAAGGAAGTGTGTGACAGACTGCACTTGCTGTTTTAGTTACAGTTGACAATTTTTGGAGGACACAAAGCAGACCTACTCAGGTGGAGAGATGCCATGATATCACAGTGGCTGCCACTGAGTAGTTACAATAAGGATAAAACAAACACAGTAAGTCAAAGTGACTTCACAGCACCCTGTGGTAACTTTTCCATTAAAACATATGCTTTTACCAATCACTTGAGACTTTCGAAGTGTCTAGGGAGGAAGAACGGGGAAGAATCGACAGAAAGGATTCTCAAAGCACACGAGACACCCTCGGAGGTAAAGGGAAGAGAAAATAAAACAAAAACAAACCTGGTCAAATTGAGTGCTTTTGCCATAGGGACCTCTGGCTCCTGGTGACTGTGGAGGAGCCTGGGTAGAGGATTTACTGCTAGACCGTTCTTCTGCTTCTTTCTGTCCGCCAGGGCTCTCAGAGTCTATTGAAGGCATTTGTTCATCACTGCATATAAAGAAAGGAATGAAACAGAGGGTCTGAGTACACTCTCAGTAATACTTCCTTTCTCCCACTTTCTGCCATAACTTTTTACACTGCAAGCTCTACAGGGCAAGGACTGTTCTTTCATGTACACACAGCACCTCACACAATGGTGCCTCAATACTGATTGGGGTCTCCTGGCATTAATGTAACACAAAACAATCAATTAATCATTTGAGAAACCAAGTTGTCAGCACTGATGGTCCACTAAACCTTCCCAAATAATTTTTTCACCTACATTAGAACATGACCTACACGTGCGGCAGCTCACAAGGCTTGCAACATCAAATTACCTGGCTTCCCTTTTATCTTTCTGATTACTTCCTTGCTCATCATCATCGCTGAAGTTCAACTGCTCGGTGTAATCTACCTCACTCTGAGCACCTATCATATGAGCAAAAATTCAGATTAATATATTTAAAGTGTTCAGCGTGTAAAGAGCAATAGTCTTCATAGGTTCAATGTCTCACCAGCCCAGCCTTCATCAGCCTCAGCATCCAGATTATCAAATTTATCAAGTTCCTTGAGTTCACTAGCACTAAGGATGGCTGGACGCTCGACAGGTTCTGAGCACCGAGAGGGCCCTCTTCCCCGTGGGCCTCTAGAACAAAGGAAGAATGCAAACAAAAAGATCAGTTTAAAATGCAATATCTGCTATCCCCAAGATAGCAACTAAGATCTTTAAAATCACTATATAAAAGGTTAATTTGTAGTTGAAGACTAAAGCAATAGGCTATTTTAAGTACATATTACTGCTTTCCCATTAGCAGAGGCACAGTTTATAGTACTGAGCCATGTTTAGCATATTCTGTATTAATTTATGTATAATTACCGATTAAACAATCAGTTTTATTATTTGTGAATGTCTAAAGAAAAGGGAAGGAGGAATATTTCTGAATCGAGTAGTTTTATACTGGGGAAAAATGAGCAAAAGGGCCCCAGTCTCCCTTCTTTACCACTACATGGTCAGTAAATATGGTTTTGGGGTTTATAAATACTGAAAAAGGGTTCTCTAGATTTAAAAAAAATCGCTGAGTGATTGTTTCATCTCTTGGAAGGGGAAAATGACGTTTATATTGATAGTTTTTATATATTACACAATTTAGAACAGGTAAGTCTCATCTTACATGGGGATTCCGTTCCGCGGTTAGCGCATAAAGCGAAAACCGCGTATAGTGACACACTCATTGAGTTGAATGGCGGACGGAATCGCCCGCACTACCGATGCAGTTTTTAAACCGTTTTTCTTTTTTTCCCCTGGTTTTGCTGACCGCGCAAAGCTGAATTCGCGCATGTTAAATGCGCCTAAGATGCGACTCTCCTGTATGCTAGATCAGGGGTGGGCAAACATCTGGGAACAGAAATTATATGGCGGGCCATGAATGCTCACAAAATTGGGGTTGGGGTATGGGACGGGGTTAGGTCTCTGGGGGTGCGGGCTCCGGGGTGGGGCTGGAAATGAAGAGTTCAGGGTGTAGGAGGGTGCTCTGGGCTGGGACCAAGGGGTTCAGAGGGTGGGAGGGGAACAGGGCTGGGGCAGTGGGTTGGGGTACAGGAAGGGGTGCATGCTCCAGCTGGAGGTGCAGGCTCTGGGGTGGGGCTGGGGATGAGGGGTTTGGAGTGCAGGAGGCTGTTCAGGGCTAGAATTGAGGTTTGGAGGGCGGGAGGGAGATCAGGGCTAGGGCAGGGGGTTGGAGCATGGCGGGAGGCTCAGAGGTGCAGGCTCCAGGCAGCGCTTACCTCAAGCAGCTTCCAGAAGCAGCAGCATGTCTCTTCTCCAGCTCTTACGGGAAGGCACAGCCAGGCAGCTCTGCACACTGCCCTGTCCACAGGCACCACCCCTGCAGCTCCCATTGCCCGTGGTTCCCGGCCAAGGGGAGCTGCGGGTGCAGCACTTGGGATGGGGACAGTGAGCAGAGTAGAGCCCCCTAGCTGCCCTTATGTGTAGGAGCTGGAGGGGGGCCATGCCACTGCTTCCAGGAGCCGCATGGAGCGGTCCCCAACTCCGCTCTCCGGCTGTGGTGCCGGAGCGGGATAAGCCCCAGACTCCACTCCCCAGTGGGAGTTCGAGGCCCGGATTAAAACGGCTGGCAGGCCGGATGTGGCCCACAGGCCGTAGTTTGCTCACCCATGCTAGACTGTATATGTAGCCCTGCTTTTATCACACAAAACTAAGCTGCCCTACTGGGTCAGATCAATAGTCCATCTAGCCCAGTATATGGTGTCCAACAATGGCCAGTACCAGAGATTCAGGGGGAGTATACAAAATAGGTCAGTTGGAAGGATTCACCCCATCTCCCCCCTCCCTGCTTCTGGCAATCAGAGCTTTAGGGTTGCATCCCTGACCGTCTTGACTAACAGATATATTGTGGGAAAGGGTAAACGATACTTCTCTATTCACTTTTTCCACACCATTCATGATTTTATAGATCTCTCTCATATCTCCCCCCACTTGTCTCTTTTCTTAGCCAAACAATCCTAATCTTTTTAGTTTCTCCTCGTATAGAAGCCATTCTAAAGTCCTGATCCATCTTCAATGCTCTTCTCTGAATCTTTTCCAGATCCACTATATCCTTTTTGAGATGGAATGACCTGAACTGGACACAGTATTCCAGCTGTGGGCACACCATGGCTTTACATAGTGACATATATTTGGTCACTACTCATGCAATTCTAGTATTTATGAAAGTTATTACCTGCTAGCCTCAGATGAAGTAGGGAACCTGCTGGGACCCTGCATTGCAGGATATGCCATTCTAGGATATTGATTAAGCATCTAGGAAAGGAAGCCAAAAATTACCAAACTGGCTTTTAGATATAGGAAAAATTGATTTAAAAATATAGCTTCATTAGAACTGCCAATGCCACTACTACAGAAGCCCTTATGAAAGGAAGAGATTCTGTCTTACAATCCAAGGAGACTGTTCACCTTAAATAGTGGGTTGAGCTCACAAATTACAATTCCCTCACTTAAAGGTAGTTAGTTGCCCTGCATGACATGTTGAAACTGAAGACAGATGGAGGATGCACCCAATTCTGGTGTGGATGCACACCAGATTCTCCTTCCACAGGAAAGATGTGATCTAATAGGAAGATCAGGCAGCATGAGACTAAATTACAAACCAAGTAACCTCCTGCAAATAAAGCCTCCTGTGACTGGCTTTAATATGGTAATAGAACTTGCTCTTGGAAAAGGCAGTGTGCAAGCTTTTCCCCAGGAATAGCACCTATAAACCACTTTAATGGGAAGAGAAAGAAAAATCCACACAGTTCCAAACACCTCTGTACAAAGAACAAAAAAAGAGTTAACATTTTTTTTCTTGATTTGTGCACTGTTTAGAAACCAAGCCAAGAAGTGCCCCAGAGAAGAAGTAAGATGTTTCAGGTTAACTATCTAATGCTAGTATCCTATTCATTCAACTGCTCACACTGATACTTATATAAGATACATCAGTTACTTACATAGGGTGGCATCATTGCTTTGTACTGGGAAGAGACAGCAGGTTGTTGCTGACCATTCAGCTTGGGCTGAGGTGGCTGTGCTACCCGCATATCCTTTTTCTCTGCTGCCTTGGGGACATCATTTTGTTCTACTGGTCCTGCTGCACTACCATCTTCTTGGCCAAGAGGCTTAACTTCTTGATCAGTTGGAGAATTTGGGCTGTTAAGATTCTTAACTCCACCTTCTCTCCAACTAGCAACATCTGCATGGAAGGAACCAGTAGGAGAGAAAGACAAGCACAACTTTAAATAAGCTTCTGATTTGTAACAAAGTAAATGACACTTCTTATCCATTTGTTTTCTGTGCAAATGATGAACATGCCTTGTAGTCTGTCATTCAGGCAGGTGGCACCCACTGCAGATAAAGGGATTGTTGACTCCCATTCCTCCTTAGCCTATCTCCATCCAGATTGCTCTTCTCTAGCTGAGAACTTCCATCGATAAAATTTAAACTGGCTAGCCTGCTCTACGCTCCACAACTTATGGGATGACTTAGGAGTATCTGTGCTGGTACTGATATAAAATTATTTTCCCCAAGATCTCAGTGTGTAGGTTAAGTAGATTGCTGTAGCAACTTGAGGTCTAAGAGGTCCCTGAGGAGAGACAGTGTCAAGTGGAAGTTTGGACTGCTTAGAATGCAAAGCCATGGAGTAATCCACTTTTTAGTGTCGCAGCTCAAAAGCCATGGAATGCAGAACCCTGTATGTAGAGTTTCTTCAGTTTTCTAGAAGCTCCCAGACAGATTCCACCATCTGTGGCACAAAGGGGTGGACAGGAAGCTCTAGCTATAAAGGCTGTGCTTAAAGAAACATGGAGATCTAGCAAAAAATCCACAACAACTATGCAGAAGACATTGAGACTGGAACGTTAGACAGGCAAGGCAAATTTTCCTACTTTCTCCCACTCCTAGCTGGTTTATTCTTCACCTGCAAACCAGCTTGGATTCTGATCAAATATAATGCTTCAGTCAAAGGTACCAGTGGCTGGTGTATAGAAGACAGGCAAGAAAAAAAATGGAGAAGTGAATGCTAAGGGAAGGGGGAGAAGGGTTTAAAGGAGCTTTGGATGTCAAAATCCCTTCTTCTGGAATGACTACTACCTGTCTCAGGCCTGGTTTACACAACATTTACGCCGACCTAATCTGCTTTTTGTCAACCTAATTAGGTCAGTGTACACACTACAGCCTTGTCCCGCCAATGTAAGTGCCCTACTACACCAACGTAATAGCACCACCTCCACAAGAGGCATAGGACTTATGTCGGTGTAATTAGGATGATGCATTGTCTGTGTGGACACTGCATTCTTTACACCAGCTGTTGGTTGTCTTGTCAATTTCATAGCTTCAGCAAATTGACAGTAAAGACTAGCTCCCCAGCCAAGCTGCTGACAGGTCTCTGTTCCAAGCTGGCCTGCCATCCAGGCTCCTAGCTTGGGCTGCCGCCCGGGTTCCCCATTAAGAGCCCTACTGCCCCCTGGGGATTCCGGCTCCCCACTGGGAGTTCGGCTGCATTGAGGCTTCCGGCTCCCGACCTGCAGTCCAGCTACACTGACCTCCCTGTTGGGAGTATGGCTGTCGACCGGACTCCAGGCGCAGATCTCCCTGCCAGAGGTGGGAAGCCCGGGAGAGGTGGCCCTGGCTCTCAGCCCCCTACCCCCGTTCAGTCAGTGGAAGTGCTCTGGTGAGGATGTGCACCACTGCCAGGAGGAGGGTAGTGTGGACATCAGCCACCGCAGTAATTACTGTGGTGGCTGTAAGAGGACCTAACATAGGTCAACGTAAGACTGTAGTGTAGACAAAGCACTGTCATCATCTGCACAGGTGGCAGCTACAATACAGACAATACTTCCCATTATCATTTGATTGGAACAAGGATGATGAATTTTAGGTGGAGAAGAAAAAAAAAGTCACTTTGTTTTCCTGCAAGGAACAGTATTGCTGGAATCAAAAGTGTGGTTCCCGACTCCCAGGCCCAGAGGCCACACAACTCACTCATCTCAGAAGTAGTGCGTGAAAGCAACCTCCTGTAGGTGCTGTGTGGCCTTCATTTGTTCTGGCCACATCTAGCCCTCTGCAGCTGAGAGAGGTCCAGCTTGTTAAAGTCTTAGTCAGAGTGTCTCAAACTTTCAAAGTATGGACCATATCTTAGAGACTATCTTGCAGACCAACTCTCCTCCCATTCACAGTTCTGCAGACCACACTTCCTCCCATTTGTGATTATGTAACCAGCCACCCTTTGACAACTCCATGAACTGCTCACATGGTGAATAATATTAGCAAAGTATTTTTATTTGTCATGACATTTAGCAACTAGAAATAAGAAGGTGCCAGCACCATTTGAATGTGACTAGCAAGTACTCTTTGGACCATGAGTGGACAATTGACCACAGTTTGGGAACCTGTGAAGGGAAACACAGCCTAGGAATAAGGGAAATATAAGATACATTAATATCTATATGTAGACATTGTGCTGGAACAGAAGTGAAAGTGTGAAAAATTCCCCAGAGTAACCTCTCAGTAAAAGGTAAACACTGATATTGAAATAAGACAAACACAAGGTTGTAGATTCAAAAAAAAATAAAATGAGTAAACAAAAAAGCTGACAATATACTGAGGCAGACAGGTATGAAAACGTACTCTGGAAGAACATGCTTAGACAAATCTGCAGGTGTGTGTATTGTAGAAGGTAGGCCAATTCACATTTGTCAATTTTCTGTTGAGTGTTTGAACTTCTAAATGAAATTCCATCTATTTCACAGTGCACACCAGAATTCCCTAGTAAAATACCAAATTGTGGTGGGGCGGCTGCCCCACAGCAGGGCGAAAGGTTAAGGCAGCCTTGGAGAGGCTGCGCAGAACCCCACCAATAAGGAAAGGGCTCACTGGAAGAGCCAATCAAGAAAAGGCTTGCTGGAGCAGCCCATATATAAAAGGCTGCTCAGCAGAGCAAAGGCAGTCTCTTCCTGGAGGGCAAAGGGGAAGGACTATCTGCTGAGGAGCACTGGAGATACTGCAGTGCTGAACAGGATAGCAGAGCAATAGGGGAGCTCTTGGCTGACCATGGCCAGACTGAGGCCCTGAAGCAAGGGCAGGGAAGGTGCTAGGGCTATGGGGGAAGTGGCCCAGGGAAAATAAGCCGCGGGAATAGGAGGAGGGAGACAACGGGCTGGGGCACAGCTGGAAGGCCATGTCCCAAAGAGGACACTGCTGTCCGGGAGCGATGCGCGTCCAGACGATGGACATGGTGGAGGAAGTGGAAGTAAGTGAGTGAGACCTGGATCGATCGGACTTCAGCTGTCGTTAAGACTGCGCCGATCACAACACGTCTGCCATTCTTCTCGCACTCTTGCCTTTCTTCTCCACGTTCATCCGAAACGTTTAATGATGTCATCTTCCCATCTTCTTAGAGGCTGACGGGGGATCTTTTCTGTTCTCGCGGGTACCACTCAGCAATGATTGCGGTCCACCTGTTATCCGTGAGCCGTGCTGTGTGGCCCGCCCATCGCATCTTGTTATGTCTGCTTTCCACAACAATATCTTTCACACCGCTGCGTTCTCTGATGATTTCATTTGGTATACGATCCAGAAGGGAGATTCCCAACATAGCTCGTTCCATTGCCCTTTCAGCTACCAACAGCCGTTGCTCTTCTCTCTTCGTCAGTGCCCACGTTTCACTGCCATACAGCATGGCTGGCAGCACTGCTGAATTGAAAATAGTTTTACGTGTGGTCTTGTCAATTTTTCCTTTGAGGACGTCCTTGATGGAATTAAACGCACACCATCCTGCCCAAATCCTTCGCGAGAGTTCTCCGTTCAGGTCTTGGCGCATATTAACTTCTTGGCCCAAATATATGTACTGTTCCACTTCTTCGATGTCTTCTCCTGTTACCGTTATTCGGACTTTTTGTAAGACGTCTGATCGCATATATTTCGTTTTGCAGCAGTTCATTTTCAGGCCGACCTGACTACTTTTCTTGTTGAGTCTTCGTAGCATGCTCCGCAGTTGGTTGGTGCTTTCGGCAATTAGTACAATGTCGTCTGCAAATCTGAGATGAGATAATCTCTCTCCGTTTATGTTGACAGCACTCCTCCAATTGATCTTGTTCATAACCATTTCGAGGCAGGCGGTGAATAGTTTCGGTGAAATTATATCTCCTTGCTTTACGCCTTTCTCAATTGGAATGCGGGGGGGGGGGGGGGGGTTTCAAGGAGAGTAATGTCTGTTGTACATCCAGTATTCGCTTCCTTCAACAAACTAATGTACTGCGTGTTAATGCCCTGCTCTGCAAGTGCCTTTAATATTGCGTTAAACTCAATGCTATCAAAGGCCTTTTCATAGTCGACAAAAGCAATGCACAGCGGGAGTTTGTATTCCCTCGCTCTTTCTAGGAGCTGGCTAAGGGTAAAGATATGGTCGATTGTACTGAAATTTCTTCGAAACCATGCCTGCTCTCTCGGCTGTTGTTCATCCAGACTCTGCGAAAGTCGATTATCACCTTTGTGAAGAGCTTGTAGATGTGAGAGAGCAGGCATATAGGGCGGTAGTTCTTAAGATTTTCTCGATTACCCTTCTTGTGCAGCAAGATGGTATTCGACTCCTTCCAGCTTGTTGGTATTTTTCCTTCTTCAAGATATCGACTGAATCTTAAAGCGAGGGCCTTCCAAAGTTTTTCACCTCCTGCATAAATCATTTCTGACGTTATTCCATCTTTGCCAGGAGCTTTTCCCTTCTTCATCTGGTGTAGTGCGCTTCGGACTTCGCTGACAATTATTGGGGGGACGCGTTCTTCTGACTCTTCGAGGGTTGGGAGAGGGACGTTGATTCTTGATTTGAACAGTTCTGTATAGAAGTCCTTGCAGACCTCCTCCATCCTTGCTCTGTCGATTACTGTCTCTCCATCCTTGTTCTTCAATGCTGTTACGCTCAATCTATACTGCGTCAATTTCTGCTTGCATGTCCTGAGGCTCTTGCGTGATTCAGCTGTTTTAAGGAGCTTTTCTTTCCGGAAGTTCTCGAAGTCATCCTTCAGTTTTCGCTGTATAAGCTTGCACAGAATGGAGTACTCGAGGTTGTTATCCAAGCTCCTTTTCAGGTTTCTCCGCTTCTCCAACAAGCTTTTCGTTTCAATCGAGATTCTTCCCTTCGCCTTCTTCATCTTTTTAATTTCAGCTGCTTTTATGCAACATCTCAACTTGTCAGCAAAGATACTATAGTCCTCATCACACTTTTCCATCTGGCTCCAGTCAAACCCAGAAATCGCTTTTTTCAGCTTTGCTTCATTGAATGTCTTCGGCTGCTGTTTCCTGTTTGCTATCTGTAACGCCTTCTTTTCCACCGCTTTGTCGAAAATCAACTTCGCTCTAAGCAGGTGATGGTCACTGCCGGTGTTTACTAGCGGTGAGTGAGACACCACTAGTAAAAGGCACCCGAGTGGTCCGAGAGAGCTAATTCCCAGCACGACCAGCAGGAGGCACCGTAGTGGTGAGTCTCCGCTACACAAATGAAAATTCAGCATGCATCTTCACACGACTTTTAAGGTATACCTACTTTGTGGCCGTAAACTGGGTCCAGGTCCATAGGGCTCTTCAGGTGCATCTTTCTCTTTCCCTGACTTTTCCTGATCCCCAGCTGCCTGCAGACTGGGAAACTCTTGCTGGAAATAACTGTTTACTGGGACACTTGGACCTAGACAATAACAAAACAGTGTTACAAGTTTCAATAATGACTATAGTTTAGAAAATAGGACCCTGTAGTTTGCCAACCACAAAGTTTTACTTTAAAAAGCGATATTTTTCAAATAAAACAAGCTGTGTATTTCATCCAAGTTTAAAATAAATAATCCTTTGTGAAATTCCATATTCACTAGTGAATACCAGGAGTAGTTAAATCCACTGAGCCAATTTACTTTCTTGTTGAACATAATGTTAGATGGGTCAAGATAAGAGGACACAAAATGTGCTAGAATAGCAATTATGGATCATTTAAACTACCTAAAACGTTATGTCACATGGGGTAAGCTTGGATAAGCAATTTCTCAACACCATGAATGCCAGCTTCTTGAATTAGCTACTTCTGGAGTACACAAACACTACTCTTGGCTTATTTAAGGTAGCACATAGTAGCATGTTCAAGAAACAACCCGTGGTTGAGTTATTAAGTGATCATAATAACATTTAAGCTTAAGATCCTCTTGGAAGAACTCTACCAAAAATTAGTATGGTAACACTAAACCTTCAGAGGGGCTATTTTTAGGATGTTAGGTACTTTCTAACTAGCTTCCTCAAGAAAATAGTTCAATAAAATTGAGCATGGAGGCTAGCTTAAAATTAACTGCAAAGAGGGATAAAAGTGTTTGTTCCATTGTTTGCTTTTGTATATGTAAAGAAGTCAGATAGTTTTTACTTAAAACAAAAAATTTAAAATTAGAAATGAAGATCATCTTTCTTGGTTATTTATAAGATTATATGAACTGCAGATCTAGTAGGACTATAACATTACAAATGCCAAGGAAATGAAGTTTGATTGAGAAAGGACGTGACTTTTAGTCAAACTGTTTAAACCTTTTTCTTTTCGTCAAAACTGCCAACTCAGACTATTCTAAAACTAGTTAGAAGGACAGATCTTTGAATGTTTCCAAATCCCCAACCCTTCAGCTGAAGGTAAAGAAAGCTTGCAATCATTCTCTGGTCCTCCAAGGAGCCCTTTTTTGTTCTGAAGGGAAGACAAGACTATATTATTGATGTGGTAAGGTAAGAATCAAGCACAACCCAAAGTTCTGAAAATAACCTTTCATGCCTTCTTTATACAAACAGAAAAAGAGGGAAAACACTCAACATTCCCCCATGACTAACCGTTTTAAAGTTTTATCACGGGGGGAGCAGATTGGGGTCTTTGGAAGCTCTGCTTGGAAGCAAGTGGCAGGCAGTAGAAGTCACTTCATACAGCTGCTCCTATTAGGCAAAAGCAACTTTTCCAGGATGTCCTATAGTAAGCAGGATTGGGCAGGGGGGTGGGAGGGGGTTATGCATCTTCAAAATACTGCCTGATGTGTGACCATAAAGTCTGAATCAAGTGATTTTGTCTGCAAAGTAACAGTTTCCTTAGTGATAAACTTGACAATCTAAACAAGTGGAGTCAACCTGAAATAACCACTCTCAGTTAGTGAACAGTTCAGCTGTTAGAGACTTTAAAGATGGTGTTGAGACAACTACTTTTTTCTTTATCTTCTACACAAGATCTAAAGATATGCTGTAACATTGCACAAAGCTTCTGAGCTCTAGAAGTCTTTCCTTCTTAATTTTTTGCATTATCCACATAAACCATAGCGAGAGACAAGAATAGAGCTGTGGAGAGGGAATTTAAGGAACACTTATCAACAGACAAGAAAAAAAATCCTATTATATCATGAAGGGTCAGCTGAATTTTAGTCTCCCCAAGAAACAGCTAGAAATGCACAAGTTCCATCAACCAAGCAGGCCAGAAATATAAATTCATTACCTGTCTGGCAGGTGCATCTGCAATCTCAAACTGAAGGATATTGGAATCAGTCCAAGACAAACTATAATTTCCCTATTCCCAAAATCTCAACTTCCTGTCCAAACACCATATCATGGCTAGTTGCATGAGATGAGACAACCATCTGGTTTAGTTCTCAAGGCAGCCATAAAATCATTAACTAAATTGAAACAGACATCATCTGTATGCATCTCAAAGTCACCAAACAATCTAATTCCTGTGCCACCTCAGAGAAGAAGGTTTTACTGCAGAAGGGTGATCTGTACCCCTTCTGGTGTATTAGTCAGATCTTATCCCACTCACAGGACACTCACGCAAGACAAACTATCAGATCTAGTTTTGGAGTGGGAGATTTCCTATATTCAAGGATGGATGCCATATTAAACTTCAGGAAGGGCAGTGGGATGCCAACACAATCTAGAATTGCCAACTTGATCCTAATATTTGCCCCACAATACAGCATCCAAAGACTTTGTGCACAAGAATACATTAACACATGCAAAAACTAGGTCTATGCCTACAATAATAGAGGCTCAGAAGCTATTTCCATTAATCTTTCAGAGTAAGTTCACACTATGAGGATGGTTTGGACAAAGATAGATCACCACAATCATAGAATATCAGGGTTGGAAGGGACCTTAGGAGGTCATCTAGTCCAACCCCCTGCTCAAAGCAGGACCAATTCCCAATTTTTGCCCCAGATCCCTAAATGGCCCCCTCAAGGATTGAACTCACAACCCTGGGTTTAGCAGGCCAATGCTCAAACCACTGAGCTATCCCTCCCCCAGTGCTGCAATCGAGTCTGTTATTCAGTCAGAAGAGGCTTACAAGCAGATCTCTCAAAATTAAGCCAATAAAAGGGACCATGACTTGGCAAACGATCTCATAGACTTTAAGGTCAGAAGGGACCATTATGATCATCTAGTCTGACCTCCTGCACAATGCAGGACTTATTTTCTGTGTTGTAAACAAAACTGCTTCCTGCTTCATTGTGTGTACTTTTATTAGACAAAGTGTGTTATTTCTCTGGTCAATTACTGATAGTAAAAGGTCAAACTTTTATCCTAGAATAGTAATGAAAATGCTTTAGAACTTAAGGTTCACATTCATGGACACAATCGATCATTTCTTTCATACTGTAAGAAATGGTAGAAACTAGGAAGAACTAATAGAACTGGTAAAAACTAGGAAAACTACTTGAGTCAATACTCTTTGGCTTTAAAAATACTGCAAGAACTATACGACGACAAGTGGGGAAAAAACATCTTGTAGCAGATATGCTGTTTGAACTGCAGTTGCTGAACTTCATGGTTCCAGATTTTTGATTTATGCTAAACATATGCTCAATTAGCTTGACCACTGGGTGTTTACTGTTCCCCCTCCCATGCTAGAGAAGAGCTACACACATCCCTGCCACAGGCTGAGGATTTCTTTATTTTCCTTCCCCTCTTAACCCTGCCATATTCAAGGACTTGCACCCCAGCCATCATCTTCCCCTGGAACCCCAGCAAAGGAGGGGTGTACAATACTCTGTGCAGCCGATCAATACCACAGCTGCTAAGTTGGCTTCAGGGATTCACTTGAGTGACAAGGCACTCCCTCACCTTAGGGGCAAGGAAGTTGCCACAGCCCCTGCTGTCCCAGGGAACAAGAGACAGGACCAAAAGAATATTGAGCCCAGATCTCCCACGTAGCAGTGCCAAGCACAACTACTAGACCACTGGGCCAGCCTGGGTTTCCTCCACTTTAAACTTCACTTACCATCGCCTTGCCCACCTTGCTTGGTACTGGCCCAGGATTTGGCAACAGGGGCTACTTCTGGAGGAGCAGGAACTACAGGTTTTGGCTGTGTCTGCGGCACTTCCGGTTGTCTGAAATTAAAAGAAACACTCATTCTTCACGGATGGAGGAGAGATTTGTTCTCAGGACAGAATGAACAATTCTGTCAGAAGTATTAACTTATTCTGCTTATTTGTGTCTGTGATAATTATGGCATTGGAAGAACTAGCACCTGAAGTCCTAATCTGCAACACAATTGTACACCCAGCATGAACACAAGTTGACTTATTGTCATGCTATGTCCTAAAATCCTGATATGGTGGCAACATTCTGGAGATGAACAGTAATTTACTCTACAAGCATTCTCTCCTGAGCAAATTGTAAGACATAAAACTGAATAATGTTTATCCAATATCTGCTACTTTTTAGCCATGCATCAAAATACTTAAGATGACACCACTCAAAGGTAAATACAAGTACTTTATTAATCACTCCCTCCCATTCCTTTATACTCCTCCCTTTAAGTAATGAGAGGAGTAATACCAGAATAATGAAGATCTATGGTCAGTAAATTATGTGAGATTTGATGTTATATAAGAAACAGCTGCCAAGATGAGACATCAATACTATATTTACAGTATTTTGGTGCACAGGAAGGTAGCAATTAAAGTAGGTAGGATACAAAATTACATCGAAAATAAAGCAGATTTTTGCCTTTTTTTTTATTAAAAGATGACTGAAAAGGTATTGGTTTTGAACACTTAACTGCCTCTCCTCTGGTAGTATTTCCTTTAACAGTTGTAATATAGATAAAAACAAAGCCATAATAGTTAAATTTGTGAACAGCACCGAAAGGTAAAAGTTATAGCCCTTCATTTGGAATATATGTAGGCATACTGTGTCCAGTGTAAGAATAATGAAATTCATTTCAACCAGCCTCATGTGATGAAAGCCTCCCTGCCAACAATTAATATGGCATTATTTCCTCTATGATAATATCCCATTTTAGGCTTATTGTCACACAGCCACCAACTTCCTATTTTTCCTCTGGCCTTCATTAAGGTGTTTGCAGTATGACAGGACTTTCACAAGTTATACTGAATTAAATCAGTAAGTTGTTCTGTTGTAGCTTACTTTTCTTCCTCATGCTGTTCTTGTTTAGAAGCCCATCCTGTGCCATCTTTAGGCACAATGATTACATTAGGATCATTGCCTTTGTTCTCTGCTTTGAGACTAGGAAGGTTAGCAGGGGGAGGCATCCTCCGTGAAATGGCAACTTTTCCAAGACTCTGTAATCCATGGCGCGCGGCAACTGTATGCAAAAAAAAGGAAACATTAATTTTCACTTTTTTCCTTAAAATTCACAATGTTCATGTAAAGCTACAGATTTAGTAGAAGAAAAATAAAAAACGTTTTACCACAATATTAAAAGAAAAAAAAGGCACTAAAGATTAAAAAGAAAGCCCCTTGAAATCTACAACTCACTGTCAAGCAGGAGTTATAAATTCCTTGCTTAGAAGAGTTCTGAAATAGTTTTTGTAGTTTTGAAGCCAATTTATTCTGATGTCCTCAGGATCAAACTGAAAATGGATAATATGAGCCCCAAATTTACAGTAATTTTTCAAAACTAAAAAAACTTTTAAAAATTGCAAAGATTCTTTTGCAGGACTTCAGAAAGAACATGTAGATGGGTTTCCCACCACAGCATGGAATGAAAGTGATATCACTGTAAGAGAAATTGTAACTGACCAAAACAATGAAAGTGACAGTATACTATTTAAAGGCACAAATAAACTGAAAAGAAATCTCTAACATCTTCCAAATTATAGTAATCTCAGAGGTTACTTGGAACAGATTAACTGCAATTATTAGTTAACTTTGAAAATTTTATCTATGTCCCTTTAAACATACTTAAGAGTCTTCAAAGATAGAACAGTAACTAACAGTCAACATTCCTTCTAACATTTGCCTGGTTCAATTCAGATCAAAAATTCAAAAAACTCTCAGGGAATTTGAGTGACATATGAGGGAAACAATATGATGAACTTTACTGCTAATGAAAGAGTACTACATTGGTTTAATCTGGCATTTTGCAGACAGATACTCCACAAACTCTCTCTAGCTCTGCCAGAGCACCTGAAATGGAAGGTACCCATTCCTTGTCTCACTAGTTAAAAAAAGCGAAACAGAACTTTTTCCACCAATGGGGATTAAGAATCAATTAATCAAAATCCAGCAAAAAATAGGAGATCAAAGATCTCTGCTTTAGGAACTAGATCAACTAAGTCCAATTCAACAAAAAAAAGTTTATTTGTGTTGTATGGGGAGATTAGCAATACCCTGAAGCACAAGGATAACAGAGCCACTAAGGTGAATATATCATACCATTGTTTTCCTCTTAGCTGTCTCCACTTTATTACATTGCTATGAAGACTGCAAGTAGACAACAGTAAAATGCAACCATATTTTTACAGAGTATTATTTATACCCTAGGGCTACAACTCCACTTAATATACGAAGGGAAGGAGTGCTCTGACCCCCGAAATTGAAGCGCTATGTTACAAGTAACCAGAAGTAATATTACACCTAAAGCCTTTGCCATCATGCTTTCCATCTAGCAGCTTTCTATAACATACAATTTGACATCTTGTTGCATTTAGATCACACACTCACCATGACCAATCTCAAATATGACTGTACTAGCAGAGCTACAGAACATAAAAATAAGTCAACTTAATTAACTCACCTGTGGTTTTCTGTGTTTCCAGTGACTTTCCCTTGTAAGTATTAAATAGACTGAGTGTTGCATACTTTGTTTTTCCATCCTTTGCTTTTGTGCTCTGGCTTGACTTTTCCGACATTTCGATGGAAACTCATCGAGTCTGGTACCTCCTGCTCACCCCTCAAAACCAATCTTAGTATAAAAGAAAGGAAGAGTCAATTTCAAATCAAACCCTATGTTAAATTTTTAAATTAAAAGTTCATAAATACTCAAGTTAATTGAGAACATATTCTTAGTGCATTGGAAGTTACTGATATTTCACCTAGAACACTCTGGGTCCTGTCATTTTAGAAGGCATTAAATTCATAAATCCAGCAATTTTTGGAATATTAAAGCAACTCTTTTAAAGGATTTCAGATTTATCAATTTGAACTTTTAAACTACCTAACTTATAAAGGGGACAACTTCTGGTCAATACAAAATCCTATGGAAAATGTAAGTCAAAAGTGATCAGGTGATGCAATGGTTATTCCTGATGAATTGGCTCCTCTGCTCTCAGTATTTTTGCCCAATACCAGATAATGGAAGGAGAGCTGCTCCTGGTACTTCTGCCCAAACATAGAGGATGGAAAGAGAGTGTTTTTTTCGAACATGAAACCTATTCCCACTGGCATGTTTGCTGAACACATCCTCCCCACACTCTGCCTTCACAGAGAACAGGGTTTTTGTTTTTGTTTTAAATTTGGGCACGCACACTTTTGGAAAGGATTATTTTCCACTGAAAGAGGAGTTTCTCGGGAATTCTGAATGGGCTGCACTGCTTATAGAAAGGGTAAATGCCCTCAAAACATTTCTATAGTGTTTCACCCCTCACCAGCGATGTTCAGTGACTTCACCCACTCCAGCAGTCAGTAGTGTTGCTACCCCCAACTTTGCTGTGCAATACATTGGAAATATTTGGAGGTTCAGGAAAACAGCTCCAGCTCCTGATACCCAGCTTCCTCCCAGTTAGGATCCATAATGGAGACAGCAACAAACCAGTTTCTGAACCAATGTTTCCAGTCTGTTCCCTATCAAAACCTGGGTCATAACTGAACTTGCTGGCAGGCTTTGTGTTAAGGGAAGGAAAACTCCTTCAGTGGAGCTCCACATAGGGAAACAACGTAACTATTTCATTTTGTCCCAAAGGCTTCAGGAAAAGCATTAGTACACTAATACGAATACACTAATACCAATTTTTCCCTGCTCCTGTACCTCCTCCCTCCCAAAGGCCAGTAATTCTTGTCAAAGTACGTTTGTTCTGTGCCAGATGCGCAGCTCACTAACTGGCTACAATCCAGTCAGCAGAGGGAGGGAGAAGCTTGCTGTGGATGCATTTGTGCATGGACCAAGACTCTATGGTTCTCAAAGCCACGGGCACACATCCTTCAGCTCAAAACAACTTAAGTGGGCAAGTCTAATCAGCAAGCTTTTTCTTCACTTTCAACCTCTCTCAATAGTCCTTGCTAATATTTGTACCTTTAATCAATTAAATAGCTAGCCTGCTTAATATCTGATCTATTAGTTAACTTTTAATATTTACCATCAAATGTGCATCCGTTAAGAGAAAACTGTGCCAATCTGTTATTAGACATCTGAATCACAATATCAAACAAATCAGCTAATTAAAGGATATGAGATGGCTCCATGCCCTCAGGAAGCAGAAGCATGCAATTTAAAGTCTCTAATCACTCACTAAAATTAAATAATTAACCTGATAGGAAGGAAAGGGATGTGCTACAGTAAATTAATAGCAACTGGCAGGGTTCACTGCAGCCAAAATAAAGTTTTATATGGTCAATGAACCATTTTGGGTCACTAGTTACCATTTGCACAATTACATAAGGCATTATGCTCCTTAACTTTTGGAGCAAAGATAGTACTTTCAGCCACTTAACTTATTTGTTGACAGTATTAAGTTTATGACATCAAAAGTTAACTGTCATAACAAGACTTATACAAATACATTTTCATCAGTTAAACCTACAGAAGTTAGTATTTTATACTACACTATTTTTCAGATTGCAATAAGTAGTTTTCTGTCACTTACTTAGGTCCAGTGTTAAAGCACAGGGTATGTATATCTCCTGTACTCTGAGATCATTCTAGTACGTAAAAGCACACCATATCAAGGCCCCATTATATTCCATTATTTTGTGGCCATAGATTACTGCAGAATTGTGGTCCAAAAAAAATAAGATCATTTAAATTAAATTTCTCTCTCCCAAATGTGAAGGAAACCTTCCAAACATGAATACATTAGAGAACAATTTAACTGTTAGAAATATTTTAAATTTTGCACTTTGCAAGACTAAGACTAACTGCAGACTAATGAAGGAAGAACTTGCAGCACATGCAAAGGGTTATCTTCTCTTTATAGAAAACCACAAAAGGTGCAGCCCATATAAAGAAACTCCTTCAACTATTGGGAGGATGTGAATGCCTCTAGCAAGTCCCTTTTCTTGAAAGTGGCCTATGTAGAGGAGTTGATCTGAACGTAGTATCTCTTAAAGATAGTTTATCCCTTACATTTTGTAGTTTAATTACTTTCTCTATATCAGGGGTCTCAAACGCTCGGCCCATGGAGTTATTTCCTGCGGCCCTCCATAGACACTGACTCAACTGGAAGCCAAGCTCCTCTCCTGAGCGACACGTCCCCACCCCTCCACATACCTACAAACACTTCCCGCCGCCAAGCAGCTGTATGGCGGCGCTTAGGACTTTCCAGGAGGGAGGCGGGAGGAGTGAGGACACGGCGTGCTCATGGGAGGAGGCAGAGAAGAGGCGGGGTCAGGGCAGGGATTTGGTGAAGGAGTTGGTATAGGGGCTGGAGGGAGACAGAGTTGGGGCGGAGACTTTGGGGAAGGGGTTGGGAGCAGAGGGGGGAACTTTAACCAAAGTAATTCTAAAAGTAAATGCGTGTTTTGTCGTTTGAGTGAGGTGCATTACTGAGTGTTTATATTTTATTAAAACTAAAAGGTTTCAGTGATGCGGCCCTTGGGCCAATGTACTAGTCCTCATGTGGCCCTCATGGTGATTTGAGATTGAGATCCCTGCTCTATATTTTCTGTCACATTTCTCCCACAGAATGGTGGTTTTATACACACACACTTCTCATCACCTCATATTAAAAGTGTCTAGTAATATTTCTAAGTTCTAGTAGTCAGGAGATAGAGCATACACATGCTAAAGACAGACATGAAAGGGGGAGATGAGAAATGCTTGCAGCAATGCAAATGTAAGAGGTCAACTCCCCCACCAACGGCTTCTGATAAAGGGGAGGATGCTGGAATGGGACTCCCGTCATGGTGCTGTCCCTGGGACATGCTCAGGGGCTCCATATCTTATGATCCTTCAACTAGTAGGTTCCTGATAAATCTGAAGCGCAACCTGCCACAAATCCCTGACTACTAAAAATCTCTATTTCCTACCACTGGAGTCCTCCTGGTTGGTGCAAGCATCGACTGGGGCACTCTGTTACTCTACCCCTACATATTTTATATATTGTTGATCTTTTTTAAAAAAACCTCACAAAATAGAAGTTATACTTCAAAGAACTGCATAACACATCGGGGACCTTCTCTGAAACATTAGTCAGGACTATCTAATTTGACAACATTTTGGCAAAGGGGTTTTATTTGATGTACAAGTATACAATACTCTACAATAGTTAACTAATTGTATGCTGTACTTACATCATGATTTCTTCTCAGGATCTCTCAAAGTTTTACAAATATTAGCTAGATAATCACCACAATAATGTATAGAAGATCGGCAAATATCCTCATATTATAGAGTATAAAAGAAGTGGAGCGGTTAAATTGAATTGAAAAGGTCACACAGTAAATCAATGCCACGGCTTGGAAAAGAAGGATGGTCTGTAGTGGACTGAGACTCAGAACTGGACTCAATTCCCAGCTCTGCCATAGTCTTCCTGTGCAATCTTAGGCAACTCACAATTCCTCATCTTAAAGAGGGGCTCATGATATTCACGTGTTATGAAAATTAATTCATTAATGTCTGTGAGGCAGACATATACCACAGTAATGGAAGCCATATAAGTATCTAGGTAAATTGCACAGAAGTCAGTATTCCTGGGTTCCTTTCTATATTCTTTTCTAATCACTTCCTCTAGACAGTGAAATCTTTCCCCTTAGAAGTAGGGTATTTATATCAGTTTGACAGTCATGTCAAGCTACAGTGCCAACATCCTTAAAACACACCCCCATTAATGGATACCCTGAAAAATAAGTCTCAGGTAAATCTTCAAACTACTGAGTAAGAGTGGAGACTTAACTGGTGTCTTTTCACTACATGGGTGATTAAATGTAATGGCCTGTGTTTCTCCAAACCCATTACTACTGGCTTTAGGAGAATGGTCCTGCTGCTTTACTGAACTGTCTCACATGCAGAACAGTCCAGATGAAGATTAAGGTGTTAAAAACTGCTGCAAGAATGGAAAATTTTCACTGTGACTGTAAATCTGGCATATTTCCAGATTCTACATCTTTAACCAAGCAGAGAAGTTGCTTCACAACTGCAAAACATCACTATGATCTATGGTTAGAATGAGCCTCACTATATCCTGAAAAGTATGTGAAATTTGGTAAAAAAATTAATTTGTGGGGCATCTGAAGAACGGAGTGTTTACTATATCACAGCAACAGATCAAGACTTATAAGAAAGTGAGTTTCTGGGGACTTGGAACCAGAAGTGACTTCCTTTTTTTTTTTTGGGGGGGGGGGGGGGGGGGGGGGAAGAGTCCAACTTTTACTTTAAAGCATTCCTGGTTTATGGCTCATTTATAACACACTACCTTTAATAAATACTCTCAGATTCCTGATGTTATTAGGCTTTTCATGTTTTAATCAGTAAGTGCCTAACAGCGTTTAGATTTTAACCCTATAGCACAAATATTTTAATAAAGACTAAAAGTTCAAAGGTAAGCAAAAACTGAATTTAGTGTGGGGTTTTCCCTGTTCTAGTCAGACCTCACAGCTGCTACACTCCACATCTGCATGAAATTGGAGAAAAACCACTGAGAAAACACTAAAAGTAAAAACAAAACAAAACACAACCCTACATTAAAGCTAACATTAAGGTTGCACATGGTTATTCAAGTCACAAAAAGCAAACAGTTAAATGTACAACCTTAACCCTGTTGATTTGTGCACATCTACTACACGATAGTCCAACTATGTGAGACCTTATTTCCAAACGCCAGGTTACAGTAACTTACGCTGCCAAAACTTTCACTTTGGGGACTGAAATTTTCCAGGCTTGATCTCTGCCCAAAGATTAATTTAAATCAAAAATGGTTCAGCCATTGGGAGTATGAGGTGAGCATGTTTTGGAGGGAGAACACAAAACTTTCCCTATTAGTAAGAGACACCTTTTTCTAACAGGCACCAAAATGACTTGGAGTAGAAAGCTGATGTTTGGCATGAAAATAGCCTTCATTAAGTAATACCTTTCAGCAGTGAAAGGTGGCTTTGATTGACAGTATGAGCCTCCTCAGCCAGAAATTTTTCAGCACTTGTTTAGCAGTGTTAGGGATAAGGTAGGCTGCACCTGTACATTCAATCAGGCTAACTTACCTGAAAACTACAAAAACGGACCCAATGAATGACTAACCACTTCCCAGAAGCCCTTGGCTCACTTATTCCACATTTGATTAGGCAGAAGCTCCTAGGACTTGGAAGCAAGCAGCTCTTTTCTTTGGACATTGTAAAATGCATGAGGATAGAGTGTTCTAGTGTTATCTAGACAGAAAACCCAGGATGTTGAACTTTTCCTATCTTTCCTTTTCCTTTCTTTCCTATCATTTAGTTAAACATAAAAATACTGGGAAAAAACCTTAAGATTGTCAGAGCAAAAAAGAGCCAATTTTAGGTCATTGATGACATACTTTTAAATGCAGGTGTATGTTTAAACTGATTTAATTAAACTGATGCAAATTTGTGAATAGCCATTCTTATTTTGGTTTACAAAAGTATTAGTGCCATTTAGCTTAATCAGTGGTTTTAAAAAAAAGATTAAACAAAATAAGCATGCCTACGCACAAATTTGCACCAGCTTAATTTAAAAAACACATCCTAATTAGTGCCTTACACAAGATTTTTAAAAACAGATTGTGCAGTGTTTTGCTACATCCTTAAGATGTAGACAGATGGTCTGTCAAATTTTCCTCCCTAAAATATCAAGGATCTCAGGATTGGCCCGAGAGCAGGTCCTCCAGCAAAACTATGGACATCTCAGATCATGCTCATTAAGAGCTCTTGAGCTTAAAGTGTGGTGATGGTATGTTTAACAAATACATCCTTTATTCAATATAAGACACTGAAATGAATAGATTTAAAGCAAAACAAAAGCTTTAAACAGGGACTAAAACTTCTTGCCATGCTCAACGATCACTTTCATTCCTGGAATGTCACTGTTTCACTAATTCTACAGTCATTTTTCAGAGAAGACGAGACAATTTCTAATGAACGAACAAGCAGCTTAGCTCTCATTAAACTGAAAACACACAATTGCAAAAGAGCCCGTAACCAAAACAAAATCCAACTCCCCTTACTACAAAAAAAACACTAAACCTCCCCCCACCCCCACAACTCTTCCCCCCACTAGGATTGAGAAGAGGGAACAAGGAGTTGAAGAATTTACTCCTGGGGGAATTCTGTGCCAAAAAATTAAAAATTCTGTACACAATATTTTCAAATTCTGCAAAATTATGCATATTTTGTCAAAACAACACAATATAATCACACCAGTTTCAATTATTTTTGGTCATTTATTTCAAAATACCTGTCAGCAAGTATGTCTGACAACAAAACAGATTCCTTACTAGGCATATTAATACAGAACTGAGTAATAATTCATTTAAACTACAATACAGAACCGTATTTCCTGCACCCCTGTGAAGCAGTGCAAAGGCTTGGGGGAGTCAGTGATAAAGGAGCTGAGGGAGAGAGAAGCAATTGCTGGGAAGGAATCAGGGTATGGAGGGTTGTTGGGTATGGGTGGGAAAAGTATGGAACAGGGGGGTTTTTTAGAGGCAGGGAGGCATTGTTAGGAAGCTTTCCCCATGCAGACCCTGGCTGACTACTAGCCTCTCCCATTCCGTAAGGCACATCTGCCCCTGTCCCTATGTATTCCTGCACCCCGATGTAAAAAAGGGAAGCAAAAGGGGGGTCAGCTTATGAACGGGTATAGAGAGAGAGCTGGGACACAGTCCCTCCCCCCAACAGAGGGGGCAAGAAGAGGCAGCACAGCCAGAAGGGAAGAGGCGGGGCCAGAGTCCCTCCACTTCTGGCCACACTGCTCTCCCCCCAGTCTCCAAAGCAGCTGTAGCTCCAGGGCTGGCAGGCTGCAGCCGCACCGCCCGGCCTGCCGGAGCAGGCTGCGGCCTACATTATGTGAAAGAGAGCCTAAAGAGGGTCTTTTTAAAAGGTCTATATGTTTAGTTTTTTACCTAAGACAGGGGTCTCAAACTCAAATTACCACGAGGGCCGCATGAGGACTAGTGCATCGGCCCAAGGGCCGCATCACTGCCCCCGCCCCCTCACTGCCCCCGCCCCCACTCCACCCCTTCCATTAGGCCCCACCCCTTCTCCGCCTCCTCCCCTGTGTGCGCAGCTTCCCGCTCCTCCCCCTCCCTCCCAGAATCCGCGAAGCCGCCAGACACCTGTTCTGGCGGCGGCAACTGCCTGGGGGTAAAAATAGAACCTTGGCGCAGCGTGGAGGGAACGGGGATCTTAGCGGCCACAGAACGAAACTGGGGGGGGTGGGGGGGGGAGAGGGGGCGGGGGTGAAGGGAGTTGGCGGCCATAGGACGTAACTGGGGGGGGGGGGGCCGCGCGGGAGTAGCCCGGGGGCCCGCCTCTTCTCTCCCCCCCCCCCCCGTGTGCGCGCTTCCCGCTCCTCCCCCCTCCCTCCCAGAAACCGCCAGACAGCTGTTCTGGCGGTGGAACTTCAGAACGTAACTCGGAGGGGGCGGGGGAGCGCGGGGAGCCCGGCGGAGCGCTTCCCTGCGGCCCACCGGGCTCCCCGCCTCCCCTGCCCCCCAAGTTACATTCTGAAGTTCTGCCACCGGAACAGCTGTCTGGCGACTTCACGGTTTCTGGGAGGGAGAGGGAGGAGCGGGAAGCGCGCACACAGGGGAGGAGGGGGGGAGCTCCGCCTCTTCTGCCCCCTCCTCTCCTGTGTGTGCGCTTCCCGCTCCTCCTCCATCCCTCCCAGAAACAGTGAAGCCGCCAGACAGCTGTTCTGGTGGCGGGAACTGCCTGGGGGTAAAAAAATAAAATAAAAAAATAAAAAAAATAAAAAATGGGGGGGAGGGGGCGGGCGGGGGGAGCCCGGCGGGCCGCAGGGAAGAGCTCCGCGGGCACCCCTGACCTAAGAAATATCAGGATGCTACTAATTTTGCTGGAGGACTTCAAGGGAAGGGTTTGTCTCTCAGATGTGGACAGTGAGCTCTTACACCTTAAATCACAGTCATTGTTCTTCCAAATGTTTATTAGGCACTGAAGTTAAGCAGACATTACAAAAGTTTTAAACAGTGACTACAAAGCCTTCCCCCTCAATTATTTAGCTTTTAGTCTCATGTGATTTCATTTTTATTACTTCTCAAGACACCACAGGCCAAACGGACACAATGGAATTTCAGAAAAACATTTTATTTTCTGGTAACACTATGAGGGTTTTCATCCTAAATTCCCTACTGTACACCTCACTCCCAATTTCAAATAAAAAAGCGACCATAAAAACTTTGAGACTAAAACCTTTCAGAACTTCATATATCACCAAGCAGCAAAAAAGGGACAAGTCCAAGTTTTTGCTTTTGCAGACTACTGTTAAGCAAAGCCGGGGGGGAGATTTGCCAGATGAAAATCTTATGAAAAGAAGGACTTTAAATGCTTCAAAAGCAGTGAAAAGATGCCCCAATAGAGCAACAGGTTAGTCTAACCATGAGTGCATTCTGATGAGTGCTCTGGAAAAAGAGAAAACCATCCTGAAAAAAGCATCTTTACTTTAAAAAAGCCTAATAGATTCTGCAATGCCTATGTTTTCTCACGTGCCATGAGAGGTTCGGACCTGGATGGGGAGAAAACTGGTGTAGAAAAAGCAGATCTGGTGATAGAGAAGTGGACTGCTTGTACCTTCCAGTAAGCAGGCATCATGCAATCCTTTTCTGATAAGGTAACAATGTTAGGGTACTATTGGATCTGCTTCTACATAGACAGAAAGCAACAGAGAAAAGCCATGCTGTTCCAACTGCAGATGATCAGCAGACTGACTTCTCTCACATGTAGGCCTCGTAACACAGTCACCTATGCCTTTGAAGCCACCCAGGCATTTTACTGTGGTGCACTCTTCCCAGGACTGTCCTTGATAAACCTCCAGAAACATAACCTGGTGCAAAACAGATGCCCACCTTTTGAGCAGGCCATGTTGCTATGTGCACAATACTTGTGTTAGTTATCTTTAATTCAGATTCTTAATGTGCAGAATTTCAACATATAACATGAGGGAGTGGAGCTGAGATAATCCGCTACTGTTTCTCTGCGGCTCACCAATGTTATATGCCTCTGTTTCTCCATTCTCTCTCTAGTCTCTCCAATACTATCCCTCAAGCATTCCCAGCACCCTCACAAGCTCTGAAATAAGGCCGCTTGAGTTGGTGGGCAGCTTCTTGCTCCCCGCACAGCTGATCTTTCACAAAGAGCCACTTTCTGGTCATGATGTCAGTGCCCCTAGGCTCCCAGGGCCAGGCTAAGCATCCTGCAGGCTCTCAACATGAAACAGAAGGTGGAATTGGCAGTAGAAAGATTAAGAGGCAGACCAGAAGAGCTTCCCCACTTGGAACAGCTCAGCCCAGGAATGCTGCCCTGGCCTCCCATTCCATGTGCCAGTATCACCTAATCTCCAACTCCATTCCACAGTAATGACCACTTTTGACAGAGGAAGAGTTTTTCCCCAGAATCCTCTCTGTTCCAGCCTTCTTTCTCAAACAACCACCATTCTCATTCTGCTGCTGGCTTCTCCCAGCACCATCTCTCTCCTTCAGGCCTCAAACAGCATTTAAAGGACAACAGCCCCAGAAAAATTAAAACTGGTCTTACTAATGGGTAGTTTTTAGGTAGAACCTGGGCTTTCAATCCCTCTGCTGAGATCAGCTCCAAAAAGCATAAGTAGCAGCAGCAAGTTTTTCAAAGCAGCCTCTAGACCAGGGGTTGGTAAACTTTTGGGCCGGAGGGCCACATCTGGGTGGGGAAAATGTATGCAGGGTCATGAATGTAGGGCTGTGGTGTGCAGGAAGGGGCTCAGGGCAAGGGGTTGAGGTGCAGGAGGGGATGGTCAGAGCAGGGGGTCAGGGTGCGGCAGGGGGCTGGGATGCAGGAGGGGTGCAGGAGGGGGCTCAGGGCAGTGGGCTGGGGTGCAGGAGGGGATCAAGCCAGGGGGTTGGGGTGCGGGGTGCAGGAGAGGTTTGTGGTGTGGGCTCTGGCCCCCCTTACCTTGAGCGGCTTCAGGGTGGCAGAGATGCGCAGCAGGGTTAAGGCAGGCTCCCTGCCTGCCCTGGCCCCGCACCGCTCCCAGAAGTGGCCGGCATGTCTGGCAGCGGCTCCTGGAGGTGGGGCAGGACAGGCAGCACTGCCGCACGCTGCCCTAGCCTGCGGGTTCCACCCCCAAAACTCCCATTGGCCACAGTTCCCTGTTCCTAGCCAATGGGAGCTGCAGGGAGCAGTGCCTGCAGACGAGGGCAGCGCCTGGAGTCCTCTGCCCCTCCCCTTCCCCAGGAGCCGCGGTGCTGGCTGCTTCTGCGAGCGGCACCGGGCCAGGGCAGGCCAGGAGCCTGCCGTAACCCTGTTGCGCCAGGTGGCTGGCAATCCCGCGGGCCGGATCCAGCCCATGGGCTGTAGTTCGCCCTTCGCTGCTCTAGACTCAGCTCCCTTCAGGAAATTTTTTCAGGGCAGCTCCCATACCCAACTGCAAATTAAACTTTATTCCAGAATTCTTTACATCAATGCACAAAAGATGTTCTAGGGGTTTTTAAGTGTTTAAGCCCTTCTTTCCACTCTAGAAATGAATTGCCAGAATAAACGTGATTTGTGCCCTATATGTCCCCTATCTACTTATTACCTTCTCAGTGCATCTATGCTGTTGGAGAAGGTGCTGTTCAAAAGGAGAGTTGCACAATAAGGGCTTGTGTACATGGGGAAACTGACTGGACTAACTATTCTGGGGGGAAAACATAAGGACACTAATTTTTCTGGAATAAAGTGACATTCTTGAATGGTGTGTTCATACAGGTAGCTATTATGGAACTTCAGAACAGTTTATTCCAGAATAGCTATTCCAAATAGAAGAACATAAGAATGGCCGTACTGGGTCAGACCAAAGGTCCATCCAGCCTAGATCCTGTCTACCAACAGTGGCCAATGACAGGTGCCCCAGAGGGAGTGAACCTAACAGGTAATGATCAAGTGATCTCTCTCCTGCTATCCATCACCACCCTCTGATATCTGCTTGTAATGTCTCAAACACTCTATTCTATATACAATATTTTGTTTCTGTTTTGTAGAAAATAACCTGACTACAATATCCTCTCTGATTTGTGAGGGTGGAAAGAATTTCATGTGGACTAATCCATTGATTTCAAAAAATTTGCCAGCTGTAGTGTGGAAAAAAAGTTTAATTTACTTCTAGTTATGCAAAATCAAGCTTCAGGTACTTTTCTTGGACTTCAACCACAAGTGTAAACAGTATCACAGAGCAAGACCCATAAATGAAATAATTTATCTTTGACAAGTGAAAAAGTTGTCAGAGAGCATTAATCTGGAAGGGAGTAAAATACTATAAGGGACTACACATCCTTACTTGGAACCCATCAAATTGCGTTTTGAGTTTTATTCTTGATGCAGTGAGAAGTCAAACAACTGGGCGGAAACAGAAAACTTTTTTCAAGAGGTTCTTCGCCACTAACTGTCTTCTGACAGTGTGGATAAAAATCAGATTTTTTAAAAATTTAAATTGGATTTTTTGGATAAAATGCTTTTTGAGGAAAAACCTATTTAAAGACACTTGAAGATACCATCAGAACAGCTTAGTTTTGCAGTTCTCAAACTGGATTTGTCTCTCCAGAGATAACATGCTTAACAGAAAATGTTAAAATAAATAAATACAATTCAAATAAAATATAGAGGTGAGAAATAACAGACCTCAACCCTATTGTCCCTCTGCAAATTTGTGTACACAGAGTCAATCCCTTACCTCTCTCTAAAAGCGCAGTTTCAAAAACTTAAATGAATAGAAAATTATTGGGGACGGAATAAATGTGGAGGTTCCAGGATGGCGCAATCTGTAACTAACAGTTTATAAAGAAATGCTAAAAAATTAATGTTATGTAGTGTTGAGGTAGTCATAATAAAAACAGTAGTCTATTTGTTAGTTTGTATACTGTAGATATTGAAACTATTTTCATCTCTGCATTTTATTACAGTATCTTTGTACTTTATTACAATTATCTCCATCTTCTGCTCCTTGTGTATTTTTTAACTCTTGTGCTGTCACTTAAGTTTAGATTTTTTCACCCCTATTTTTAAAACCTATCCAGTGTTAATCTTTTTTCATATCTTTCAGCTGTATTCTTTTCTGACCTGTTTCTGTCCATGTTATCGCTAATACATGATAAATTCTGTGTCAAGATCTATAAAACTAAGGCTTGAAAAAATTACAGGGCAAACAGATTGGACTACTAAAGCCTTAGAGATTAATACAAACATGAGCAAAGGTTCTACCAGTAAGCAACATGGCAATTCCATGTCAAGTCCAGCACCCATCCCTTGCTAATGGAAATGGGGAGGGTGTTATCAGGTTACTTTTCTCTTGTACCTGACTTGAAGACCTCACCATTTACAGCAACCTCTGGATTCAGTGTCTCCGATAAATGTGAAGTTCCTGTCCTTCTCCCCCAGGTTTGCTGCTAGGAGAGAGTAAGAATTCTCTCAACCCATAACTCTAAAGCCTCATGGCTAGTGTGAGGGCTTCTTCCCCTTCAATATCTCGCTTATGTCGACCCAACTATGTCAGTGTTTCCACTACAGACTTCCTCCCGCCTATATAAGTGCCCTATTACACCGTCATAACTCCATCTCTATGAGAGGCATAGGGCTTATGTCTGTGTAGACACTGCATTCCTTACATGGGCTGTTAGCTGTCATTCTTGTCAATTTCACGGTTCCACCAGAGCCGTGAAATTGACAACAAAGTCGGCTCCCGAGCCAGGATGCTGTCAGGTCTCCACTCCAAACTGGGCTGCCACCCAAGCTCCCGGCTTGGGCTGCTGCCCGGGCTCCCCGCTCTGAGCGTTGCTTCCCCGCGGGTCCTGAATCCCCGCTGGAAGCACGGCAGTTGACCGGACTCTGGGGTGGATCTACCTGCCAGAGGTGAGAAGCCCCAGAAGGCTGTCCCCCTGGTCCTGGCTGGGATCAGGAAGGCAAGAAGCCCCAAGGGGCAGCTGGGCTCCAGTGCAGAGCTGAGAGCTCTGGCTCTCAGCCCACCCCAATGCTCCTCTTCAGTTGGTGAAAGCACTCCTAGTGCACCACTGACAGAAGGAGGGTAGTGTGGAAGTGGTGGCTGTAAGTCAACCTAAGAGAAGTTGATTTAAGATTGTAGTGTAGACTTGCCCCAAATCTTTTGTCCAGGCCCTCATAAAAATTATATAGAGCTTTTTTATCAGATCTCAGAGTGCTTTACAATCTAATGTATTTATCCTCACATCATCTTTGTGAGTAGGGAAATATCACCCCCATTTTTACAAACGGGGTACTGAGGCACAGAGAGACTAAGTGACTTGCCCAAGGTCTCAGTCTGCGGCAGAGCTGGGAACTGGGCTAGTGCCTCCCTGTATATCCCACCTTGACTATTGCAACATCTTTCATTTGGCTGCCTGTCCATACAAAATAGAGCCACTAAAGTCACCTGCCTTGTCTATCAATTTGATGTCACTTCCCCCATTTAATTAAATAAAGGTATTTGGGGTGAAGACTTCACAACCCAGGTCCAGTGTAACACTACACAGTATGCCCAATCTCCCTACCTACATACCTTCTGCTGATCGAAACAAAAACCCATAACTCCCTAGACAAGCTGTCCTAAAATGTGCAATCTTTTACCTGCACCATTTCACTTCTCAGAACAGACTGTTATATCTGTTTTCCCCACAAGCTGAAGATGCATTCTATAAATCTATATAACCAGAAGTACGCCAGTAAAACTTCAACTCAACTGTAACTTTTGCAACTATTTTTGCAGAAGTTTTTTTCCTAAGGCAATGTTTCCAATTAAATGGTTTAAATAAGCAGTAAAGAGAATGTATGCTACTACTGCATTCGAAAGGTACAGTCCTCAAAGCAGGGCTTGTGAAGAATGGTTTGCACATATATATCACATTTTATCTATCATACTAAAGACTTTACAAAAGTGGTAATCTCCATTTTACAAATTAAGAAAATTAGGCAGTGCAGTGACAAAGCATGTCAGTCCGAGCAGAAATAGGTGATGAGTCCCAGTCTCCATCTAGATATTAGATCATTCTGCCTCCCATTTTAGCACCATTGAAATCCATTATAAATATACCTTCTTAAAAGATAAGTGGCATCTTTTAATGTTTATCATTAACTGATCGCATCAGAGAACGTGCTGCACTCCATGGTATAAAGCAGGCTTTTGTCAAAGGCACACCAAGTCCTAAGGACTGAAAATGTTCATTTCTTAATTCAAAGAAACACACTGAGTCACAAACACACTATTATGCCCCTATATTAAGCTTGATTAAAAAAAAGACATTTTACTCTGAACTTCAAAGTATGGAAAGAAAAACTGAGAACTAACAAGCTCCTAGCAGCACAGATAATAACAGTGACCTTCCAGGGGAATAAAATTAATGTTGCCCCATTTTGCTTCTCTACTATGTAGGAAGGGGACTGGAAGGTTTCTTTCAAAAAAATGTTTAATCAGAAATTCTATAGAAGATTGAAGGACAAGTGGAATTATATCACACTAGACAAGAGACTGAAAACTAAACTACTGAGAGGGAAATGGATTTTTAGTCTAACTGTTCAAAACTTTGTAGTTCATTTTTGCCAACACCTATTTGACCCAAATGCTTGAGAAACACTTGGGAAGGAAAAACGGCCTCTGAATTAAGGGGTGAAAAAACCTCCCATTACACATCTGAGACCAGAAAAAACAGGGAAGATCTGTCTGATATTCCTGTTATTTAACAGAAAATCACAACAATTAAAAAAACAAAAAACCCACCGAACGTCACTGCCTTCACCCCCCAAAAGTCCCCCTTCAGGCCTTTTTCATACAGTCCGCTCTTTTCTTCATGAATTCCTATTTCCCTTTGTAAGTCACTTTTAAAAACTCAAGTCTGGAATCCTCTGGGACAGGCTGGGTGGGGGCAATGGGATGAGAAACACACTGGAACAGCATGTATATTGGACGACACTTCTGACTACAGACAGGGATGCTTCCTCTTGATTAGTCAGCAAAGAAACATATTTTCTTGGAAATCTGTTGAGCTGTCTCTACAATTAATCTTTGCCCCCAAAATTTCCAATCATTGCTTCCCTTAGTGGTGACTCCCAGAATGCTTAATGTAGACCAGCAGCAGGTCCAGACAGCACCATGTTAAAATGCCAGCAGCCTCCTGGAACCATGTCTACACTAGCACTCCTACTAACAATGGCATAAACAAGACTTTAGTGAGCTAGGTTTTATTCTGAAGCTAAATGAAATAATCTTGCAATGTCTGCTAACCTATTCACCTCAAGAATTATGAGTACAAAAATGTCAGTGTCTCATCATAACCTAGACATTAGGCCATAGGACCTTGGAAATGATAGGCTAGTATCCCATAATACGGGCATAAAAATGGAACAAAAACTGCAACTACAAACTAACATCAACTGCATTAAGTGCATAGCCCAAGTCTGAAATATTTTGGGGTAAGAGGAAGAAAAGAGATAAGCTAACTAAACTGCATAGACCAAAAAGACCCTCTGATGCCCCATGCCTCCAATCTTGCAACAACCCTTTTGTGAGATCAGTTGCCTCAATGGGGAGGGAAAAGCTCAGTTTCCCTATATAATATTCATGTACCGAGTGCCTTCCCCCTGGTGGCTATTCATACAGCTGGGGGTGAGCAGAAAAGAGATGCTGCTTCTGCAGCGTCCCATGGAGCTCACAGTGCCTGCAAGGAGCAGGACCAATCGATCACTCTTGTCATGGAGCCAAGAGGGAAATACAGGCTCAACCCAAGCCAGCCTCAAGAAGGGGAAGAAAAAAGGACCCATTACTCACTGCAAAGAAATAGGGCCCCTCTGCTCAGCCCCAGGAAGCAGCACTATGGGGCTAGGATCCCGTCCCCCTGCCTCGTTTCACCCTCCCCCGGAACAGCGCTATGGGGCTCGGGCCTCTTCCCCCGCGCCTTACCTCACCTCCCCGCAGAGCAGCACTGCAGGCTGGGCCCTTTACCCGGCCGCCTTTCCCCACGCCTCACCTCACCTCCCCCCCCAGCAGCACTATGGGGCCGGGGCCCTTCCCGCACGGGAGAAAGCAAAACAGGGCTAACGGGGAGCCCCCCCATCATCTCCTCCCGGGAAGGTCTCGGGGAGCCCTCTCCCGTCTCCACGCCAGCGGCCAGAACCTTCTCCCCTCACCGCAGCACCCCGGGGCCTCCAACCGTGTCCCAGGCCGAGCGGGAGCGGGGCCCAGACGGAGCCCACCCCCCGGCCATGCGGCGCAGGCCGCTCTCATCTGAGTGCCGCTCCCACCGGCTCCAGGGGCCCGGCCCCGCCCGGCCGCAGGGGAAGCGGCGGCGAGCCCCGCTCCCCTCAGGGACGAGCCTGCCGGCCAGCTCCCCTCTCCTGCCCCCCCTGCGGCCTCTTACCTGGCGCGCAGCGTCCGGGGCCGGCGCTCTGGCCTGTACCTGGCTGCGGGACTCGGTGAGGCCGCTACCGCCTAGCGAACCGCCTCCACACAGAGGCCAAGATGGCGGGCGGCCAAGCCGGCGCCAACGGCGTCTGACCTCACCGCGCAGCGCCCACGCAGTGCCGGTCACGTGATGCCTGGCTGCCGCAGTAACCTGGGCGGATTCCGCCTCTCCGCGGGGCCGATAGCTCCACCTGCAGGAGCCTGCTGGAACTGCCCTTCCAGGGAGGCAGGCACTGCTGTTTGTGGGAACTGCAGGACACTGAGGTCACTTTAACCCCCGCGAGCACCTCGTGGCTTTTGTTTCTCCAGGGTTCATATATGTGTCTCTTTTGGGGTCAGCCCAGGGGAAATGGGAGAAGCTCCAGATTCCTCCCTGGCCTTCCTGACTCTTGCAGGACACAGCAAAGTTTGCAAACCCCAGTAAACCCGAGGTCCCTGTTGGGCTTGTAATAAAACTGTGCTGGATTAGGAACTATCTATCACACAGTCTGCTAGCACACCTTGGCAAACAGCTGGTATTGCCAGCCTGCCAACATCCAGGAATCAGGCTAAAAATATAATGAGATTGGCTTAAAAATAAATGGGAAGTTCTTTCCCCACCCTGGGCTCTCCCTTCTATTTTCTGAGTTTGTGAGGTGCACACAGGTTACATTTTCAATCTTTTCTTTGCAAGGGTGAGAGCTAGAAACTAAGACCGGCTATACACACAGGGTATGTCTACACTGTAATTAAAAACCTGCTGCTGCCTGTACCAGTTGACTCCGGTTCGCGGTGCTCAGGCTAAGGGGTTATTTAATTGCAGTGTAGACATTTGGGTTCAGGCTGAAACCCGGGTTCTAGGATCCTAGAGGTGGGAGAATCCTAGAGGTGGGGTTGCAACAATTAAATAGCTCCTTAGCCCAAGTCCCTCGAGCCCGAGTCAGCTTACATGAGCCAGCTGTGGATGTCTAATTGCAGTGTAGACTTACCCACAGTTTTTCTACAGTATAGCTAGTTTAGATAGGGGTGTGATTTTAGAAAATATATATTTATACCAGTACAGCCATTAGTGTGGAAGCTGTTATATTGGTGTAAAGGCACCGTATAGCAGTATAGTGGATTCTCCTTCCTGTACAGGAATGATCTGCACTGGTGTAACTGAGCCCAAACATGGAGATTGTATCATGTAGTGGCCTAGTGGATACAGCACTGGACTGGGACTCAAAATAAAGGGGCTATATAAGAGATAAATTGGTATAGCTAAAGCAGTACTAGCATTGTGTGTAGGCAAGGCCTCACTTTATTTTTAAAATGAAGTACTGTATGAGATTCTAATTGCTTCCATGAGCTGTGGTTTTAAGTAAACTACCAAATAGGGTGAGATGCTGGAAATGCTGAAGAGAGCCTGTAAAAACTCTCATGAGGTTTGATGTTTTACTTTAAATCCCCAGGTCCTAGAGTCAAGTGATTACATACACAGAATTGCCAACCAAGAGCATTCAAAAATCATTAGTTGTGCCATAAAATGAATCAGAAGACTTTTAAAAATAAGATCAAAATTTAAATTTGGGGTCTTTCTATCTGCCTTCTGATGTTTGAGCCTTTAAGGGTCATATTGTCCAGATTTTCTCTGCAATCGTGAGGGCTAGAAGTGTACTTTAAAAAAAAAATCAAAGCAGAGATTCTCACATAAACACAAAACTCCAGAAGCTGGGGCTATAACAAAATACTGCAAGAATTATGCAAAAATCGCAAGAGTTGGCAAAACTGACAAGGTAAGTTTCAGGCCTTTGTGCTAGCTAAAGACTCAAAGGCCAGCACGAAAATAAAAGGAATCCAAGATGTATTATTTTTAAAAATCTTATGATTTTTGTGGGGCCTGAATGATGAATTCTGAACATTTGGGGGTTGGCAATGCTTTAATGGGGCACCTGTACCACAGTAGTAATTTTCTGTGATATTTTTGTGAATGATATACACGACAGTGACTTACTTGACTAGGGATTGCAACTCAGTTGGTCCAAAATAGTTAAAAGCTGCTCTTGGGGCACAGCAAGAGACAGGAGGCATTGAGTCACATAGCTGTCTGAGGTGGTATGAATGGATTGTTAAGGACTAGCTGAAACTGACCTATAGAATTGGAGGCTCTGAGATGACCTTGAGGACTGAACACCTGAACAACTGACACCTAACAGCAGGAAACTCAGGCAGGTGGAACATGCGAACCCTGCAGGAGGATAGTGGCCCGAACCAGGGCAGGTAGCTTGGATAAGAGCTGGCCTTTGAAGAGACCCGGGGCTCTCACCTGGAACAGACAAAAATACAGAGGGAGAGAGCCAGAAATGGATTCTACTGCAGCTTGGAGCACTGGGTTGGCCAGGATGGATTATGTCGTAATCGTTGCTTCTCTAGGCTAATCCAAGGACTTTCCAATGCTGTGTTCCTGTTGACTGATAAATCCTACTCTGTTTTGAGAAGGCTGCCTGGTGTCACCACAAACACTTATGAGGTGTATTGGTCCTTGAAGAGTGAAAAAGTCTCTGACTAGGAGTCTTTCTCAGTTGGACTCACTGGGCAGAGTTCATGGTGTGAAATGGGATGGCTGGAGCCTAGCAGCTCAGTCTCGGAGGCATTGAGGCCATGTGGCCTACCCTGAAGAAGAGTGGAACCCTAATGGGCATAGCACACTGAAAGCATTCCTCCAAGGGACTGTTTAAAAGCTGGAGAGTAGAACCAATTCTGCAGTTTCATGGCAGTACCAAAACAGATTTAGGCCCTGCTTCTGCAAATCTTATTTCAAGGCACATTACTCGTTTCACTCCCAAAGTTACCAACATCCCACACAAATGTGGCGTCCTCACTTTGATTGTTGAAAACTCTTGATATCAGAAATAAAGACTCATAATTCTGAGATAACAGAAGGAGTCATTTACATAAAAGGAAGAAACCCTGCAGTATTTTTTTTACTAATTATTATTTGAATTACAGTAGTGCTTGGAGGTCTCAGCTAGAGATTCAGGCCCCATTGTTCTAGCACTGCAAAAACACATAGTGAGAGATGGTCCCTGCCCTAAACAGCTTGCGATCTACACAGACAAGACAGACAAAGGGTGGGAAGGGAAACAGAAGCACAAACAGGTGAAGTGACTTGCCTAAGGTCATACACCGATCAGTGGCAAAGCCAAGAATAGAACCCAGCATGAAATCCAGGCTCCATTGAATGGCAAAATCCCCATTGACTTCAATACAGGCAAGATTTCATCCTAGTCTCCTGACTACCAGTCTACTGTTCTGTCCACTAGACTGCATGGAGCTCTGTGGCCCCACAAAGGCGTGAGACCTCCTCATCAACCTCCTCCTGATGCTAGCCAAGATGGCCATCCACCAAACCAGGGGGAAGAAGCATACCTTGGATTCCACCACCCAGTTAATTGTTACAGAGTGATTCTACCACCCTCCCAGTCCTGAATTTCCCCAAAATTGTCTCCCTGCAATGTCCACCTCTCTCACTGACCACTTACAGAAGTTATGAAGTTTGATGCTCCTTTAAAGAGACAGTACACCACAGCTCATTAATTTAACTGGGGTTGACAAACACTCTGTTTCAATCACAGCACTGAGCTGTTTTATAGTAAAATTAAAACAAGGTCATTAAACAAAAAGCCATAGGTTTATATGATGCCAAGTATAAGGAATAAAGATAGGGTTATGAGCAAACAGAAGTAAAAATATGCATCTAAGACTAAAACCTGCTTTAACAAAGTAGGGTGTCTTGTTCAAAGAAGTGTTTCTCACCACGTCTCTTTTCCACCATGGATGACCATACACTCTGTCCAGGACCCAGCACATGGAGCTCAAAGCGCTAGGTTTCTTTGACTCCTCAGGATAACTTAGGGGCTTACTCCCCCTCTTTTCATAGGCCAGTAAATATTGGAAATGTATTCTTCTGAAACATATCTCCAGATAAAGTTCTTTTCCCCGCTGGGTGTGGACACCATGCTGTCTGGTGTAGACTTCATGCTCTCTCTTCTCCCCCACTGGTGATTTTTACAATGCAAACGGTCTCTTCCTGCAACCTCCAATACAAACGAATAGCCCACTGAATTTGGCCACACCTGGTTTGAGGTGTTGGCCTCTTTCCTTTGTCTGGAGAGAACCTGTTTATCAATTCCCCTAACCTGCCTGGTTTAAACATATTTTAGTCACATATTTCCAACATATGTCTATAAAGTCTTTTGGGGGTTTACCATACATACATCATGCAAAAATATTAATGATCGCTGAGTTATTAGTTTTCCAATGATATATTACATGCCAGCCTTTGGGTAAATATCATGACAACAGTGTGCCAACGGTCATTGGGGAACTTTTAGGGTCACATGGGTGCAGGAGTCTCTCCACTTGGTTCTCTTTGCAGGATCAGGGTCTTCGATTGTAAGCTCTTTAGGACAGGGACCAGGACTTACCATGTCTTCTGAGAAGCACCTAAATCACATTTTGGTGCCATAAAATAATGAATACGAATAAGAGCAATATTTTCATTATTTAGACTGAGGCAGCACCAATGTGTGTGAGGTCCTTTCTAAAGAGAGGAAGGCACAGGCCCTGCTCAAAGAACTTACAATCTAAAAGCAAGAAAATAATATGTTGAGGAATTCTAAATAATTTGCCAATAAACATGCATCAAAAACCCTCATGCTCATGTGTATTTCCCACCAGACAAAAAATACACTTTAAAAAACACATACCCTGGTATTATTTGTTTTGCTTATTTTTACTCACGTAGATGGAGAGGGAGCCAGGTGACCTGGAATTCTCATCCTGTAGCTGCTACTGAGGACGGTGGCTCCACCCACACTATAAATACCCACATGTCCAGAAATGGACTCAACAGTTCTAGGAAATCATTTCAGAATTCAAAGTCAGTCTGCATGGCAGGGAGGAGGGCAAAACCTTTTAAGTGTCTGTTGAAAGCTGTTCTTGAGCCTAGCTAGCTCTCCTCAAGGGCTTTGTTGGAGGTGGCATTATGATGTCAAGATCCGATGGCCAGAAGTCAAAATCCAATGGCTGGAAGTTGAAACTAGACAAATTCAGACTAGAAATAAGGCACACATTTTTAACAATGAGAGTGATTAACCATTGGAACAATTTACCAAGGGCTGAGGTGGATTCTTTCCATCACTGGTGATTTTTAAATCAAGATTAGATGTTTAGAAGATATGCTCTAGTTCAAACAAGAATTAGTCCAGTGACGTTTTCTGGGCGGTGTTGTGCAAGAGGTCCGACTAGATGATCACAGAAGACCCTTCTGGCCTTACAAACTATGAATCTCTGCTGTTTCTTTTATGTTGTTGAAGGAAACTGCCAGAGGAAAGTAGGTCTCTTTAAAGAGATCAGGGACTAAAGTATTACCTTTTTTGTTTGTTTGTTTTGGAACAGCTGTATCCATTCTGCTAGCGCCCAATTATGCAGATTTGAGGGCCACCATCTTGACTGACACTAGGGATCTCCAGCGCTGAAAATCTAAGTGTCTATAGCTTGGGTCTTGAGCTAAAGAGCCAGGTTCTTTAACTGAGAGCTATAACAGATCCATATCCTCTGTGGATTGGATATCTGACCAGGGGGTTACACAGATATTTACTGCCAGGAACGATGTTTACTACTTCTCTTTAACATGCTTCACATTCACACCCTTCAGATCTGTCACACCACTAAGCAGTCACCAAACCTGAGGGAGAGGGCAGGCCTGGAGTTAGTTTATCTTATGTTTTGCTAACACCAGGTGACTGCAATGAAAATGCACAGCCACGCCCAGTAACAGTCACTGGTTAATGATCCACCAATCCCTTTCCACAAGCCCCTGGAACCAATCCCATGTCCTAATGTATAAAATGGGTAATAAGGACAACCCAGGGAATTATAGATCAGTCATCTTAACTTCTTACCCACAGAATTAATGAAGCAAATAAACAATCACATTTGTAAGCAACTAGAAGAAAATAAGATAATAAATAACAGTCAACATGGATTTGTTAAGAACAGATCATGTCAAACTGACCTAATATCCTTCTTTGACAAGGTAACAAGCCTTGTGGATAGAGGGAAGCAGTAGATGCCATATCTTGACTTCCAGAAAGCTTTTGATACTGTCTCCCATAACCTTCTCATAAGCAAACTAGAGAAATATAGCCTAGACAAACGTACTATAAGGTTGGTACAGAACTGGCTGGAAAACCATACTCAGAGAGTAGTTATCAATGGTTCACAATCAAGTAGTTAGCAATGGTTCATATCGTATTGGGTTCCACTGATTTCTGTCCTGGGTCTGGTTCTAATCAATATCTTTATAAGTGATTTAGATAATGGCATAGAGAATACACTGATAAAGTTTGTGGACGATACCAAACTGGGAGGGGTCGCTTTGGAGGATAGAATTAGAATTCAGAATGATTCTGACAAAATGGTCTGAATTAAATAGGATGGAATTCAGTAAGGACAAATGCAAAGTACTCCATTTTAAAGGAATAATCATTTGCACAAATTAGGGTGACCAGATGTCCCAATTTTATAGGGACAGTCCCGATATTTGGGAATTTTTCTTATATAGGCAACTATTACCCCCCCACTCCCTGTCCCGATTTTTCACACTTTATGTCTGGTCACCCTAGCACAAATACACAATAGGAAATGTCTGCCTAGAAAGGAGTGCTGCAGAAAAGGATCTGGCAGTTATAGTGGATCACAAACTAAACATGAGTCAACAATGTAATACTGTTGCAAAAAAAGCAAACATCATTCTGGGCTGTATTAGCAGGAGTATTATAAGCAAGACATGAGAAGAAATTCTTCCACTCTACTCAGGATAGATAAGACCTCAGCTATAGTATTGTGTCCTGTTCTGGGCACCACACTTCAGGAAACGTGGATTGTAGTGAAGCAGAATGGCCTCCTTCTGAGCCTGATGGAGAGGAACCACTCTCCAGCCCCTGTTGGGCAGAGCTAGGCAAGTCCCGCCTCCTGCCAGAAGCAGAGGGGAGGAACAGGAAGTATAAGAGGTGGGGTCTTTAGCTCAGGTGGGCCAGTGCCAGGGAAAGAGTCAGATGCCTCTGCCTTGTGGCCAGCCCCTGGACCAAGGACCGAGCTGTGCCAATCTCTGTCCCAGAGGAGAATCCCGAAGGAGGGGAGCTGCCAAGACTGCCACCAGATGAGAACCTTGAGGAGCTGCCAGGACTGCTGCCAGACAAGTACCCCAAGGAAATTGAGGATCATGAGCAACAGAGCCCTACAGGCAGGAGTAGGAAGTAGCCCAGGGAAGCCAGACATTAGTCCGGTTGTATGGCCAGAAAATGAGTCAGTGTTTTTCAGTGACTGGCCTGCTGACCTAGTGGTGGGACCACCCGCCACTGTTAGAGGCCTGGGCTGGGACCTGGTGGAGTAGGGTGGGTCCAAGTTCCCCCACCCCTAGTGGGGATGGTGGCTTAGTTACCTGAGGCCAGCAGGCCTACTCACATAGGCTAAAGACTGCCTATTGCTCTGCCCTAGGGTGACCAGATGTGGGAACCTAAAAATCGGGACTTGTCCGAGGGGGGGAACCCCTCCCGCCGGACTTGTTGAACAAAAAAATAATAAATAAATAAACCCCTCTCCCGCCACCGCCAGACTTGTTGAGGAAAAAAACAACAACAAAAAAACCAGAGGAAGCTGGATATCAGGACAATGCATCGGTCGGGATGTGGGACAAAAGAAGAAAAAGATTTTATCGGGACGTCTGGTCACCCTACTCTGCCCACTCAGAGCCCCAGACGGTGTTTGCTGCCTGCTCCAGCATGAAGGTTGTAGCTAAAGGGCCAGAGTTCTTAGACTGTCAATTGCTGTTTGCCCAAGCCAGCAGGCCTTGGGCTAAAGACTGCTTGTTGCTTTGCCTGCCCAGAGGTTCAGAGCCCTAGCCTGCTAACTGACTCCCTTATTGACATAGTGAGTCAGAGTAGCCTCCCTCCAAGCCTGATGGGGAGGGACAGCCACGGGATCACTACATGGACAAACTGGAGAAAGTCCAGAGGAGAGGAACAAAAATTATTAAAGGTCTAGGAAACATGACCTACAAGGAAAGATTGAAAAATATGGGCTTGTTTAGTCTGGAGAAGAGAAGACCGAGGAGGGACATATTAGTCTTCAACTACGTAAATGGCTGTTATAAAGAGCAGGGTGATAAATTGTTTTCCTTAATCACTGAAGTCAGGACAAGAAGTAATGGACTTAAAATGCAGCAAGGAAGATTTAGGTTGGACATTAGGAAAAACTTCTTAACTGTGAGGGTGTTTAAGCACTGAAATAAATTACCTAAGGAGGTGATGGAATCTCCACCACTGGAGGTTTTTAAGAACAGGTTAGACCAACACCTGACAGGGATGGTATAGATAATTCTTAGTCTTGCCTCTGTCCAAATGAGTGTAAAATGCTACTAAAATCAAAATGCTAAAGATTTGCCTCCTCTTTGTATTGTTGGAAATTTATGTTATTTATTTATTTTGCGTATGCAATCTGATCAAGCCAAGCCACAGTGTTCTTATTGACGATGTTCAAGGCACAAAGACCTCCAGGAAGTTGAGTCTTTTGGCAGTCCTCAACAATATGTATCATGGTTTGTGGATGCCCATATTGACATAATGGACTGTCTCTAAAATGCCACTGAAATTCCGCTGCAGCACAAATTCCATGTCCGGTACAAAACTGATTCAGAAGGCTCAATTGCCTTTGCAGTAATTCAAACCCAGGTTGATGTTGAGTGGGGTCTGAGACAAGATAATTATTTGTTGGAAATAACTACATAAGGTGCAAGGTACCGGGGAGTGTGGCTCATCGGTTAAGGTAAGCCCTACACCTGGTAGCAAGCACACAATGGGAAAGAATCAGAAAATGAAAGTGATTAGAAACTTATCTATACAACTTCTCTCTGTACAAAAGAGAAGCTGACTAGTCTATTTTCATAATCCAAGACAAACAATATGCAATTAGTAAACAAGCAGGGTCAATGGTGAAAGACAAATGAAACATCTGACATCTCAATTGTAATAATCTGAGGCATTGATTGAGTTGGTAATCCCTATAGTCTCTGTTGCTCTCTCTGGCTCTGCATTGTCAGGGCTTCCTCAGCCGGCGGTTGACCTCAGGACCAACTTCATATTAGCTGAAGAGCGAGTGTGTGTATTCTCAAAGTGCCGAGGCCAGGGGTGGTTTCCGGTGTCAATCTGATTGGGATGAGCTGGGCTGGAAGAGTCTGAATTTTCTGGGAATTGGTGAATGGTTCCAGTCATTGAAGTTATTGTCTTCTAGCAGCACAGCTTAGAACCTTCATCAGCTACTCAGATCCCTCCTTTCATAAAGCCCATTTTACATATGGGAATAGTACCTAATCTTACCCTGGGGAGCCACATCTGAGGGGAATATTTACAAATAAGTAAACCAGCACAAAGGAGTGTAGGAAGGCCAAGAATTGTAAGCCAGTGGAAAACTGAAGAGTGATTGGAAGAATCATCAATGACTCGAGTTCTCAGGGGCTTCAGAGCCCGGTGCCACTGGGTCAGGATGGCGTTTCTGGCTCCTACCCATTTTCCTGGTCCAGCCAGGCGATACTGGCAAGGGGTGCATGGACCAAAGAAAACTTCCAGGGTCAGCTTAGGATCCTTCAGGAATAGCAGCAGCATGTTGGGTTTTACACCAACACATGATGCAATTTCATCCATGTAGCCAATGTAACTCATCTTGATTTTGTTCTCCTTGTTGGAAAGACCCCTTCATTAGGAAATAAAATAAAGAGGTTATTGTATTTCTGTGTAAACCCAAAATGCACGACTGAAACTCCTTCCCATTTCCCTGATTCATACAAAGCTCCGTGCAGAGCAAATGGTCAGACATGCAAACCATTAAAGACATAGCTATAGAACAGGGGTCTCAAACATGCAGCCTGCGGAGCTCCCCCCTGCAGTCCGCCAAGCTCCCCGCACCCCCATGCCTCCCCCGCCTACCTCCAGGCACTTCCCGCCGCCAAACAGCCAAACAGCTGTTGGCAGGCTTAGCGCTTTCCAGGAGGGAGGGGGGAGGAGCGGGGAGCTGCGTGCTCAAGGGAGGAGGCGGAGAAGAGGCAGGGCAGGGGTGGGGGCAGCGAATGTGGGGTGTCAATGATGTGTCCCTCGGGCCAATGCACTAGTCCTCATGTGGCCTTCATGGTCGTTTGAGACCCCTACTATAGAATAACACTGAAAACATAATGCCATCATATATATCAATTTTATGCCCTTCATCTTGGTTCCGTTTTGGCCATCCTGTCTGAAAAAGGGAGCAGCAGAAATAAAAAAGATCCAGAGAAGGTTTATGAATGTTAAGAGGCTTCCCCTCTGAGGAGAGTTAAAAAGATAAGGGACCATATCCTCCACCTCTGTCTGCCTGCTTTGCTCTGCTCAGGTCATTTGTCACCAGTTCATTAAGAGCTAGACTGAGATCATCTACTCATCTCACAAGAGTTCACCATCAGTCATTAATTAGTGATCTATATAAAAAAATCACCTAACTTGATCTTAATTGGAACCAGCACCCAGGTAAACAGTCACTAGGATTTGGAACACATCCTCACTCTTTCTGCATCAGGCCTTGTCACGATATAAAAAAGGGGTGTGTTAGCTCACTGGAGTTAGTGAGGAGCTTGTCTTCATTGCAAAGTTCACTTGAGTTATTACTTGAGTGTTGCTCCTCACTTGAGTCCCATTCGCGCAGAAAGTGTGGTGATGCTTTTAACTTGAGTTGGTTAGTCCCTATAGGCTAAAACTCACCTTGGCACAACTTGCCATCTGCTAACACAACTACTCTGTGGTGTGGATGCAGGCTAGCTCCCCTCGAATGCCGATAGTCCAGTGCCTTCCCACAATTCCCCAGTGTGTTCAGACAGGACTAGGGTGACCAGATGTCCCCATTTTATAGGGACAATCCCGATTTTTGGGTCTTTTTCTTATATAGGGTCCTATTTCCCCCTACCCCCGTCCCAATTTTTCACACTTGCTGTCTGGTCACCCTAGACAGGACAGACAAGTTCTCCCACAATTCACAGAGCAGCTCAGCTTACTTCAGCACAAAGAATCATGGGATATGTTCCCAGAAGTCATTGTGCCATGTATGGATGTAGTCTCTGCCAGTCTAGGGCTGCAGCAGCACAGGGAGCAGCACAGTGTGGGGACTGAGGCTGCCTTCCTACTGGCTTGTGCTGGAGGGCCCAGCCAGTAGCTTCATGGACCATGCCGGACTGGCTCCTGTGTGACTTCGGAGATGGAGCACCCGTGTGGAGGGAGAGGGGGGAAGGGATATATTCTCTTTGGCTGCACAGAGGGGAAGCCATTTTCTGACTCTCCTGGTCAGAAGCCTGAAGCTGACTCAGAGGCCCCGCACTGCTCCAGGAAGCCTGAACACCCAGAAACTGGGGCAACTCTAAGAGCTGGAAGACAACATAGCCCACAGGCCCCTCCTGCTCTAGAGGCCGGGAATCAGCCATGGCTTGATTCACTTGGGACACCAACCAGCCAACTGTGAAACTGCCCACAGCAATGCCAGCTTGCCCCTTGATCTCTAGCCACACTGCGCGAACCGGGCCCATGGAGGCTTTGGGAATGGCCACTGTTGTAACACAGATCAGGGATTCATTTTAGTGCCATCCCCAAGTGTGTCTCCTGTTCTCCTCTCCTTCCTTAATTCCCCCTTTTCCTGTTCCAGGAAATGAACAGTTGTCATTCTTATCTGGGCATAGTTACTATACTAGTTAACTTATTCTAGAGGTTCTAGCAGCGTGGCCACTTGTACCCCCAGCCAGTAGGTGGAGACACCGTTCATCAGGATCCAGATCCCATTGGTCCCAAAGGGGTGTGTGTCAAAGAGTACCCAAGGAGGGAGGAACCGAGCCCTCCACTACCTTTGGAGATCAGGTGTGCCCCAGTAGGGCGGTTACAATTCCTGAGCACAGAGCAGCAGCTGGTTGGTTATTTCAGTATGACCGCTCTCACTCAAGCCAGGCTAACTTGAAAAGAGTAACTCCAATGCAGGTAACTCTGCCGTGAAGACACACTCTAATTTGAGGGGAAATGCTAGTGAGGACAAGGCAGGTTTTGTTTTCACATGTGGCAGCAGGTCGAATTAAAGCCTAGGTTTTAAGTATAGCTTGACCCGGCAACTCATGTGAAAACTACAAACTTCCTTATAAGAACATAAAGGCCATACTGGGTCAGACCAATGGTCCATCTAGCCCAGTATCTTGTCTTCTGACAATGGCCATTGCCAGGTGCTTCAGAGGGAATGAACAGAACAGGCAATCATCAAGTGATCCATCCCCTGTTGTCCACTCTCAGTTTCCGGCAGTCAGAGGTTAGGGACACCCAGAGCATGGCTAATAGCCGCTGATGGACCTACCATCCAGGAACTTATCTAATTCTTTTTTGAATCCTGTTATAGTTGGGGCCTTTACAACATCCCCTGGCACCAAGTTCCACAGGCTGACTGTGCTGTGTGAAGAAATACTTCCTTTTGTTTGTTTTAAACCTATTAATTTCATTGGGTGACCAAGGCACCTCCCATCTTTTCATATGCTGTGTATTTATACCTCCCTACTGTATGTTCCACTCCATCCACTGATGAAGTGGGTTTTAGCCCACAAAAGCTTATGCCCAAATACATTTGTTAGTCTCTAAGATGCCATAAGGACTCCTCGTTGTTTTTGCTGATATAGACTAACATGGCTATCACTATGAAACATGGTTCTTGTGTTATGAGAAGGAGTAAATAACACGTCCTCATCCGTTTCTCCACACCAGTCATTATTTTATAGACCTCAATCTATTCCCCCTTAGGCATCTCTTTTCCAAGTTGAAAAGTCCCAGTCTTATTAATCTCTCCTCAGATGGAAACTGATCATTTTTGTTGCCCTTCTTTGTACCTTTTCCAATTCTAATATTTTTTTTAATCTTCACTAGGATTTTGCCTTGAGTTAGCTCTTGCTTGAGTTAAGAACACACCTTTTTTTGTAGTGAAGACAAGGCCTCAGTCCTTGTGACGGGGAGACAATTGTTGAGAGGATGGGTTTTGAAGGTCATAGATCAAAGTCTATAATGCCCAAGCAAATGGACCTTTAAAGATCATTCTCAGTGTCCTGGATAGTTCCATATTTTATGATTCGATCTAAGCCATGGGTGGCGCCTGACTCCCGGATTTGGGGATGCATGGCCTGAGTGCCGGAAGCTCCCTAGAACTGGGTGGGCCACCGGTGCCCGGACTGTGGCTCCACCTCCTGCTCCACCCCGAGACTCGGCCCCACTTGGCATCCTCCACCCGAGGTCCCGCCAACATTCCACCCCCACTGTGCCCCAGGCCCCGCTCCTACTCGGCCCCCCTCTTCCAAGCCCTCCCCCGCCATTCGCGCCTTTCTGTCCCCTCCTTCAAAGGGGCCCCCCCGCCGCTTGCGCCTCTGTCCGCCCCCTCCCCTGTGCCTCTCTGCCTCTCAGGGGGCGAAGAGGCACGAGAGGCGGGGATGGGAAGAGGAGCATTGTGGGCAGGACCATGGGGTAAGAGTGGGATGTGGGAGCAGGGCCTCAGGTGGAGTGTGGGTGGGGCCATGGCCCGGGCGCCGTTTCAGTGGCGGCGCTCCAAAGGCAGTAGGCTAGCCGCATGCCTCCAGAGGAAGGCGTGCCACACCCTGTTTGGGGAGGCTTAGCTTCCCCTGGCCTATTGTACCAGCTGCCCATGCTTTAAGCCCATGAGAAGATTTTTGTTGTCATTTCTTCCCTGCCACTTTCTCCCCGAGCTGGATTCCAGGTACAGAGAGGGAAGTAGTGAGAATTGCAACATAGCCAGAAAAGCACGAGGACCAGAGTGGGCCTCCTGGAGCTCCAGCATGGTCATGAAAGGAAATTCCTTTGGAACTTAAATGGGGTCAGCAGATGGGATTCCCCCCAGAACTAAGGTGTGGTTACTAGAGGGACACTTTGTATGCAGTGTTGTAATTGCCAGAGGATCCCCCTGCAATCCTGGCAGGCACCGTTTTAAGAGGCACTAGTGTAGTTTGCTGCACATGCTGTTCTACCAGCAGCCTCATCAGACAGGGCTGCAATCAGAACTCTTTCGGTTTTACAATCAGTGGTTGACTCTCACTCCTGTTTCCCCGGAACTAGAAAGAAGGGGAATCCAGGGACAGGAAACAGTTGCCATTTCTTTCTAGCCACAAGATGGTGCCACTGCTCTAGAGGAAAACATTAACTTCAGGAAAATGAAAATAAGAAAGAAAAACTTGTAGCACCTTAGAGACTAACAAATTTATTTCAGCATAAGCTTTCATGGGTTAGTACCCACTTCATCGGATGCATGGAATGAAACATACAGTAGGAGAGAGAGAAGGAGGTGCAATTGACATTTAGGGCCCTCAGAAGATTCATTCCATGCATCCGATGAAGTGGGTACTAACCCACGAAAGCTTATGCTGAAATAAATTTGTTAGTCTCTAAGGTGCTACAAGTTTTTCTTTCTTATTTTCATTTTGCTGACACAGACTAACACGGCTACTACACTGAAACCTATCATTAACTTCAGGGTTAGAGCCGGATCAACTAAATCCCAAACTGTGCAAAGCTCACCTGTTTTGTTCTGTTGCAACTCGAGACTTGGTCCAGGTTTGTCAAAAAGATTGTGATCCCTTTGAGCTCACCCGGGTCTGGTTCCCAGTAGAAATGGATCTATTTTGAGTGCTGTTGTGTCAAAGTGGTGCCATTTCTGGGTGGTTTTGAAACTGTGTGAAACTCAGTTTCATTCAGTTTCAAAAACTTGGAGGAGGGCATGAATGAAACAAAAGAAATGTTTCAACTGAACTCCTGTGAGTCCAACCCCACTCTGTTCAGGAGCATTAGTTAATGGCATTCTAGGGTCCTGTTAGCCATAGAAATGTATATGTCTCCCTGCAATCGGAGGTGTCAGTGCAGGACTGGCACACCCAAGCTAGCTGGTACCAGTAGCAGTCAAGCTGCGGCAGCATGGGCTTCAGCACGGTCTGTACAAGCCAACCTGGCACGCTGGACACCTACTTGGGAGGCTAACCTGTGCTGCTGCAGCAGATTACAGCTAACACGGTATGTCTACATGCAGGGGCGGCTCTTACAATTCTGCCGCCCCAAGCAGGGGTGGCGGGGCCCCGTCCCCGACGCAGGCAGTCCCATTCCGGAGCGGCAAGGGGACAGCGGCGGACCTGCCACCCCTTTGCCGCCACGGCAGGCGAGACTGGGGCGGCAGTCCGAGTCCCGCGGTGGCAATTCGGCGGTGGGAAGAGCGGACCTGCTGCCGAATTGCCGCCGCGGGACTCGGACTGCCGCCTCCTTCTCACCTGCCGCCCCAAGCACCAGCTTGGCAAGCTGGTGCCTGGAGCCGGCCCTGTCTACATGTCCTGTAATCACACCTCTGACTGCAGTGGAGACATAGCCTCTGTTAGAAGAGTTTCCCCTGACTCTCTTTGTCACCTGTTTGGTTCCACAGAAGGAGAATTAAAAGCCAAAACCCAAACAGATAGGGAAAAAATTGCAGTAAAAAAAATCTTTCTATTAATCTAGCTAGTGAGTCAGTGGAAGGATGGTCCAGTGGTTAGAGTGTTAGTCTAGAACTTGAGAGATTTGAATCCCTGCTCCTCCACAGACTTTCCAAGTGACTTTGGGCAAGTCACTTGATCTCTAGGGCCCAGATCCTCAAAAGTATTTAGGCTCCTCGCTTTCTGAAAGGTCTAGCTGAGGTGCCTCTGTTTCCCCATCTGTAAAATGGGGATAACAGCATTCTCTTGCCTCACAGCATTGTTGTGAGGATAAATACAGCAAAATACTCAGAGGCTCTGGTGACAGGGATAGATAGAGGGGCTACCTCCCACTGTTCAGCAGCGATATTACTGACTGGAGCATCACGCCTTGAATATGGAATAGAATAAGTAGCATTTCGTACTGTTTAATTAGATGCTGCTGCTTCTTGGCAACTTCAGCCATCAGCCTGTTGGCAGGAGGGAGCTGATTCAACCCTGGGAACATAAGAGAAACCAGAGAACATATGAGCTCTTTTCACAGATGATCCCGAAGTTCTCAAATTAGTCAATCCACCATGAGCTCCTTCACATATTTAGCGAGAGCTGAGCTAAGTATTAAGGGCCAGATCCTCAGCTGGTGCAAATCAGCACTGCTCCACTGAAACAAGCAGAGCTAGGTGAGTTTACACAGCTGAGGCTCTAAGTCATGTGTGGCAGAGAAGCTAGTGTGTTGATTCTTTGTGGAATTACTCTCTGTTGAGGGTCACGTGGGCTGTGCAACTCACATTCCACTAATGGCAGCACAGGCAGCGGGAGGGGCTAGCTGGGACTATACACACAGGAAGCCAGATCACGCTGCCGTGGTTACCCTGCTATTTTTAGCACACCAGCTAGATCAAAGCTAGTGTGTGTACGTCTGTGCGAGCTAGGAAATACAGCTGCAGTGCAGACAAACCCTCAGTCTGCCTACCTTTAAAGACCCGGGTGGCCCAACGAGCCTGGAGTTCCGCTCCTGCCATGATGGAGCCTGTGAGCTGTATAAGGCCAAGGACAGCCAGCGTCGGCTTCTCCAGAGGGGGTGGGAAGATGTATTTGTAAAGGGCGTACTTGCTTCTGCAGATGTTGCGAACAGACTCTTCAAGGAAGGGAAAAGAGAAATTGTATCCGGTGGCAAAGACCACCACGTCGATGTTCTCCTCTACGGTCTCATCTTCAAAGACAGCTGAGCTTTCCGTAAACTCCTTCACATTTGGTTTTACCACAACAGCACCGCAGAGGATGCAGCTTGGCAGCTCGTCATTCACAATTAAGCTTAGGTTTGGACTGGCACATAGAAGGAAGGGAGAGAGAGAGAGATTGAGTGCAGTGTTTGCTCTGACATGGGGTGTGATAAAGAACCAAAGCAGAGCTGGAATTCTGGCTACACTACAATGAATTGTGAGGTGTGGAAGAGCTAATGGGGGAAGACCAAACATGGAGCAGGTAGGTGCTCAGGGGTGAGGTGTGTAGATGGGGAAATGTGGAGGGAAATTGCCCTGTTCTGTGGATAAGCAGAAGCAGTCAGAATCCAGAGGTGTCTGTCCAGTACCAGCTGGGACTACCATTTGTCAGCTAGATTCTCTCTTGCCCCAAGGTGTACTTCATGAAGAAGAGGATGGGGAACGGTTGGTGAGCTTGTATAGCTTCCTGATCCTCAAGGCGCTGTGGCATAAGTTAGAGCCGCCTAATTTTGCTCTTATTTATGACAGCTGGCTCTGATCCCTAGGCACTACACTGCAACTGGGCCAGGAGGAACAGAGCTGTACTTCACCCAACCCTCATCCCACCTAGGTTGTGAGTAGGGTGGTCAGTGGAGAAGCTGGCTGTGCTGGCTTCATACCCACTGAGAGTCAGCTGCCAGCTGTAGTCAGATTCCATCTTCTTCATGCTGCTCAGGCTGTGCAAAGGAGAATCTAGCCTTATAATGGTGTTCTTCATGTCAATAGTAATGTTTCTTTGAGTGGAAAGGTGAGCCAGCAACTCATGTCCTGTAGACAACCAAACAGCACTCAGAACTTAGAGATCCTGAGTTCCTGTCACTGAAATAGGCTGAATTTGAACCACTGGCCTAGATGCTAAAGGGTCTTTGTCAGCCTCCTGAGTAGGGCTGGGCAAATCACTGATTTTTCAGTTTGGAGGTTGAACAGAAAAACAGTGAAAAAAATATTTTCAGGTTGAACTGAAACCAATTTTTTTTCCTCAACAAAACAACCCTGATCCCAAAACAGCCCCCGAAACATAGTTTTGGATTGAACAAAATGTTTTGTTCAACCTGAAACAATTGTTTTCATTTTGTTTTCAGTTTGGGGGGTATAAATGTTTTTTAAATGTTCTTTTAAAATTAAATCTATATAAATTCCAAAAGAAAACCACTTTCTAAAAAGTGGAAACATTTCAATTTGAATTTGCCAAAATAAAAACATTTTGATTTTTCCAAAAAATTATTTTTTTCATTTTTTGGCCAAAACTATTTGTCAAATTTGACCCGAATTAACGAATAGTTTCAGCTGACCAAATCTGCATTTTTGCAGTGAAAAACTTCGCATTAAAAAATTCACTCAACTCTACTCCTGAGCTATCCAGTCTCCTGCCTTCTGTAAGGTAATGTTCTAAGTCCTTAAATTATAGATCCAAATGGGAGTCTGTTACACTGTTATCCAGAAGCTGTCAATCTTGCTGATAAGGATCGATTCACACAAAAGCATGACATGGAATCAAATGTGAAAAATTGCCACCATTGGCAGACAGGTGTTAATCCCTAAACTAGAAGAGTCTATGAGCAAGGCAATGTAGGACTTTGCTAGTCTGTAACTATTCCCCAAATGAAACGGGAGATTTACACTGAAAACAAAGAAAGCACCTTTTCTGAGGAATCAAGCCATAATTTGCATGGTCAAACCACGTATTGAACTTCTTCAGCCTTAGCCACCTCATGAGGGCTGATGGGAGGAAGTTTTCGAGACAGTTGTTAAAGCGAGTGGTGAGCATCATGTCCAGAGGGAAACCATGGTCTGAAATACGACTGATCACCCACGTGCCACTTCTGGTGCTGAGGAACACCTGGAAAATATTTGAGGCCTGAGAAATTTATTGCCCGGAAATCTGGGTTCCTTTTTTTGTTCTCACTGTCAAATCATATCTTACATGTTTGCTAGGAGGCCTTCAGCGTGGAAGGGTAGAGAGCTAACCAGACTATCCCAAGATAAGGAGGTTGGGGGAAGGAACCAGGCTCCAGATGAACAAGTCAGTTCACAGTGTCTGTCTCTGACTCCTAGTGGCTGCAAAACCACCAATTTATCTGCTAAACTGACTTGCAGAAAAGTCCAGGAAATTGAAGTGTATCTTTTTATAGCCCTTGATCTGAACTTCCGTGCACTCGGCAATGCCTAATCTCGGCATGTCCTCAGCTACTAATTTGTTCACACCATTCTAATATCATCTGGCATCCTTCCTGAGGCACTTTCCAAGGGCAGTAATTAGGGTTTTTGAAGACCTCAGGATACTAGCTATGTTTCCTGAGTTGGGGGTTGGGTGGGAGAATAGTTGCAGGTCCCGTTCATGAGTGCAGGACTATCAGTGAAACCTTTGCAACATTCTGCCTTCCATTTCTTTCAAAGAAATCTCCTTCGCAGCATACATAAAGGATTCTGGGGCACATCTAGGATCTGAAGGTGCCAGGTTGCATGTGACTTATCTGGAACCAGTAAAGCTACTTTGGAGATGGAACTGGGTAGGTGTGAGATGGGACAAAAAAGAATGGTGGAATTAAAGGAAGAAAATTGGCAGGGAGGGGATGGTTGGTGATCACAGGAGGAGGGGTTTTCTGTCCAGGGACCTCTGATCTACTTAGAATTCTTTGCCAATTGCATACGTTCCGCTTTCAAAAGGGTGGCATGTGTACTTGAGGCAACTCACTATACAAGTAGTAACAGTAGATATTGTAGTTATAGTGTTGAGAGAGAAACCACGATCAGCATGGCTCGTGCTCCCCAGGATTTGATCTGCCTTTGCTTGTGGCCCATTGGACTTTTGTTACAGCCACCCCAAAGTGACACTGTGTGTGCATGAGGAACTCAGACTCCAAATCTCTACACCATCCCAGAGCTGTACCTGAGCAGCCACCCGACTGATCTCCACGGCAATATCGCCTCCAGAATTCCCAACACCGAGCACAAGGACTCTCTTCCCTTGGAAACTGGCAGAGTCTTTGTATTCCCAACTGTGGAGGTACTGGCCTCTAAAGCGATTTTCTATACCTGTGAAGAAAGCAGAGAGCATCTCCTGCCATTAGATAAATGTGCTTGTTCCATTGAGACAATTCCGCCTGGGCAGCATTGCTTTTGACCCTTAATTCCTGTTGACTCTAGTCTTCCCACTTCGTGTCCAACCATTTTTCATTAAGTGTCAGATTCAAGTGCACTTGAGATCAATGGGAGTCTTTCCATTGACTTCACTGGGTGATGTGTGGAGCCCTGAGCACTCTGAAAGGATCCAATATCCTATCCTTCTGGGTCCATTGGTTTTTATTCCTATGCCAAGACAATGCCACCTTTTAAAATCTGGAGTTGCTAATATATTGACATCAATGTTTCATTTTCCTCATGCTCCTCTCGTGTGAAGTAGGTTCAACTCAGGCCTGGGGGTTTGCAGAGATCATGGAATATATACAAATAATAACAATGAATTGTCTTAGCTTATATATTAGTATCAGAGGGGTAGCCGTGTTTGTTTTTGTGGATACAGACTATGAGGAGTCCGGTAGCACCTTAAAGACTAACAGATTTATTTGGGCATAAGCTTTTGTGGGTAAAAAACCCCACTTCTTCAGATGGAAGTGGGTTTTTTTTTACCCACAAAAGCTTATGCCCAAATAAATCTGTTAGTCTTTAAGGTGCCACCGGACTCATCATTCTTTTCCTTATATATTAGTGCTTTCCATTATCATCCTTCAGAATCTTTTGCAAATTCTGTGCTAGGTCCTCAGCTGATATAAATCAGCATAGCTCCATTGACTTTAATAGCTACACCAATTTACACCAGCTGAGGATCTGGCCCTCTAGATTTTCATCTTGTCATGAGAGAAGGTGTGGCCAATTGCCTGTTCCTTTACGGGGCTATGAAAAATTTCCCCCACTGCGGGTGGGGCTTCCCAAAGTGCAGCATGGCAGAAAACTCATGGAAAATGGGCCAGACTGATTTTCTCCTTAGTTGCAAAGCTATATGCTTTCTCCCTGTAGATCTGGGAAGCTGCGTATTAGCTCTACTCTGCGATGTCATACCGGTGACCCCTCAGGCAGTCAGTTTCAGTTTGTGCTTTACCTGCATCACATTAAAGCACCCTCACAGCTGGGGCTAATTAATAACCTCGTTGGCAGCCTCATTAGCGAGGCCAGGGCTGAAAGGACATTAGGAATAAAATACCCTCTTACTATAGAGACCATTTCATCTGGGCAGATCAGAAGGACACAGGCAAGGCACTGCAGGGAAGCACACAGGGAGCCATATTCCAGTCCATATGTGAATTCACCTTATTCACTAATGCTGGAATTCATCCCGCTACAGACTGATTCGCCCGGGCTGAATTTCGCCCCACAGGCCATGTGGCTTTATATAATACGTTCAGCCATAAATGCAGGACTTACCAGGGAAAGAATCCAGTGGTAAATGGGGCTCTGCATAATGGCCACTGCAAACCATAACAGCATCAAAAATGGCCGACTCAGCCGTCCCATCAGTCTCAGTGACAACATCCCACTGGCCAGTGGTGGAGAAATCTGGGCGTTTCCTTACACTGTGAACTGTGGTCTTAGAGGAAACCACATGAAAATCAAAACACCGTTATGGATTATTCTTTACGGTAAATCGGTTGTGTGTGTGTGAAAGGTTAGACCCAGATCTCCAAAGATATTTGGGTTCCTAAATCCCACTGGGAGTTATGAACTCCACTGGGAGTTAGGCATCTACAGACCTTTGGGGATCTGGGCCTCAGTGCTCAGTTAAGCCTGGAGGTACAGACATTTCTTTCTTCTGTAAGTATGCAAGACCCCTGCTCCAGCCCCTTTGCACCAGGGCAGTGATGCTAAGGAGCTGAAAAGGGTAGCTGAGGGGTGTGACCTGTCACCAGCCACCATAGATTAGGGCAGCCTTGAGCCTCCTTTCACTAGCACTGTGGGTCAGACTGCCAGCCTGGCTACCTCCAGGATTGGGGGAGCACAAAGGTGATATTAAATGTTAAGCCGTCTTTGTCCCCACACCTCTTTGGGTCCTGCACCAAACGTAGCTTGGCCAGACCTGAAGGCCTGGCATGTCAACTGCAGCACCGCACACACAAACCTTTGACTCCCTTCTTACCTTGAAACGTATGTATCTGAGAAGGCTGAAGTGCTCGGCATACATTCTGAAATACTCCAGGAGCCTGGAGTGGTTCATGTAGTTGGGGAAATCCTCTGGGAAGGGGAAGTCGCTGAAACACATCATCTCCTTGGAGGTGTTGGTTATCACTGATCTGTAGACACTGATCCTCCCAACGTCCTGTGTCAAATGCAAAATACGCAACCATGTTGTCAAAAAGTGACTGACCGAGAGGGATTTACTTGACTTGGGTCATCAAAGCAGGGTTACAGCCCACTGGTACACAGAACAGAGACATGGGTTCCACGCCACCACCTCAGGACTTGTCTACACTGGGAAGTTATTCCAGAATAAGGTAGGGGGTGAATTCATAGGTGCCGATTCCGTGGGTGCTCGGGGACTGGAACACCCACAGGGAAAAATTGGTGGGTGCTCTGCAGCCAACCTCCTCACCCCACCCCAGCTCACCTCCACTCCGCCTCCTCCCCTGAGCGTGCCTCATCCCTGCTTCTCCTCCCAGTGCTTGCCACCGCGAAACAGCTGTTTTGCGGTGTAACAAGCTCGGGGAGGGAGGGAGGGAGGGAGGGAGAGCGGGAATGTGGCGTGCTCAGGGAAGGAGGCGGGGAAGAGGTGGGGCCGGGGTGGGGATTTGGGGAAGGAGTCCAATCCGGGGCAGGGAGAGGGCGGAGTTGGGGCGAGGACTTTGGGGAAGGGATTGAAATGGGGGCGGGGCAGGGTGGAGTTGGGGCGGGGCCAGGGGGTGTTGAGCACCCACCGGCACCAGGAGAAGTTGGCGCCTATGGGTGAATTTAAAGGGCTATAGCTGTTCATAGAATCATAGAATCTCAGTGTTGGAAGGGACCTCAGGAGGTCATCTAGTCCAACCCCCTCATCTAGTCCAACCCTGTTCTGGAATAATTCTCTATGTGGACACTCTTCAGAAGAAGAGTGCCTTCTGGTTTAGCTTAATCCACTTCCAAAGTGGATTCAGATAACACAGAAAACAACAACAACAACAACAAAAACAAACCAGACATGCTTATTCCAGAGTGTGTCCACATGGGGAGCTATTCCAGAATGTTTTTTTTCTGCAGTAGCTACTCCGGTCAATGAGTCAAGTCTGAAAATGTACCTAGGGCTATGACTACAGTCTCTTCTTTGGCTGCGAATATAAACTATGGTCATATTCAAAGCAACACATAGCCTGGTCCAAAATAAACACCTTGTTAAGAAGTCACTGGATAAGGAAATCCCACTCACTGTGAACCTCCAGAGGCCCCCGATGTCATGACTTTGCTCAAAGCAGGTGGGCTCCAGCCCCTCATCCAGACAGCACTTGATGGAGGCCAGTCCACTGGACCCAGCTCCAATGATTGCCACCCTCTGGACCATGCTGTCCTGTATCAGGAGAGAGTCAAGTTGGTGTCAAAGTTGCTCTCTGGAACTCCTTCAGTGCCTTGCATTGTAAGAGCAGAAGCTGGAGTACGGCAGGGAAATAAATGATTAAGTAGTTGGAATTTCTGCAGCCCAGTGAAGAACAAAGATTAATACGTATGTTAAACAGGGATTTTTCAGGGCAGGGAGTAGGGCTGGTCTTAAGGAAAATGGCGCCCCGGGTGAACTTGTATTTTGGTGTTCCTGGCCCCCATGGGCAGGTTGCTCTGCCCCATTGCCCCTGGCCCCTGTGGGCTCCCCACCCCCCATGACCCTCACAGGCTCCCCACCCCCCCAGACCCTCGCTGCCTCCTTCAATGCTTAATTTGTATTGAAAGAGGTGCCGGGACTCAGCCCCAGCAAGCCCCTGCACAAATTAAGAACTGGCTGGGCGGCTGGAGAGTGGTGGCTGCTGGCTGAGCGCCTAGCTCTGAAGGCAGTGCCACTGTCAGCAGCAGCGGAGAAATAAAGGTGGCATGGTATATGGTGTACTGCCACCCCTACTTTGTGCTGCACTGTTCCTTCTGCGCCCCTAACCCCTTCACTCCCCTATGCCCCTAACCCCTGCACCCATGTGGGGAAACTGACCTGGATGCACGGAGCGGCTAGCATTGCTGCTCGCTCCCCCCTCAAATGCTGCTCCTCTGTGCCCCCATAAGGGGCTGTGAGCGAGGAGCAATGTCAGGGCTCTCTGAATCCAGGTGACTTTCCCCACCTGGGCTGCATCAGGGGAGGGCAGCAGCTCCTGATGCTCACTTCACAGCCACAGATTCTGCCTCCTGGCAACCTATAGAACTGGTTGGGACCGTGAAAGGAAAGGGGTCATGAGTACAGAAGACCGAAGGAACTTTCTCTCCAGAGGTGGAGCAGTAGTTGTTTGGGAGAATCCAACTGAGGGGTGCCGGAGGAAGTGAAGCCTGCCAAGTGTAACCAGGGTAATGGCCCCACTATTGTGGAGAACTTTCCTGGTTTCTGCACTACCCCGGTGAAATGGGCTAGTGAAAGGATCTGAGTCCTCGCTCCCACTCCCTTTACCCAGTGGCCTGCCTGGCCTTGAGGGCTCCCCTTTCACTCTCTTGTGTGCCAGAGTCCTCGTAACCCCGACAAGGCTGAGCCCAGAATTCCTGTGGGGCTCACCCCCAATTGTGTCGTGGTCACTCAGGACAGGGGCTAGGGTGTCCCCATGCCAGGGTGCTCTCTCCTCACTGGCTGCTTCCCTGACACACTGAGAACTGCTCTAAGTTTAAACCAAATACAATTAAAGAGCAACTGGAAGAATGGAAACAGTTAAAGGAAGAAGGCCCCACATGGGCATGGGGAACACCATGAACAGCAGTGTCTGGGACATAAGGAAAGTTCAGTCTGTTTCTCACACCTCCCAGGCCTCCCTACCAGGCCCTGGCAGTGCTGTGGTGATACCACGGGTCAGACACTGCTCTGGTGATGGATACACGCTCTCAGGCTCTAGTGAGATCCTTCTCCCAGCGTTGGCCCTCCTGTCCAGGGTCATGTCCACCCTCCGACTCCAGCCTCAAGGGCTCTTGTCTGGCTCTCTCTGCTGGGCCCTCAGTGCCCAGCGTCCCCCCTCACCCTCCTCACCTGCTCTCCTCTCTCCACTCCAGTGTTACTTGTGGCCCTGCCGGTGGCCGCTCTCCGGCTCTGGCTCTGTGGCTCCCACTGCAGCTCAGCCCTGGCTCACCCTCGGCGTGGCTGGTCTGTGCTGCCCCAGCTCCTGGCTCCGGACTGCTCTAGCTCCCTCTCTAGCTTATTTCTGTCTCCAGCTCAGCTCTGGCCGCCCCCAGCTCAGTGATGCTGCTGCTGTCTCCAGCTGAGCTCCAGCTGCTGCTATATCCTTGGCTCTGCTCTGCTCTGGCAGCCTCTGCTCACACGGAGGGGGCCTTGGCTCTTGACTCACTCTTTGGCCTGCCCACCCTGTCAAGCTAGCTGATTTGGAGAACAAGCCTCTCCCCAGTGGCCCTGGGGACTATCAGTCTCAGGATCCTGAGTCCTCTTTGGCCCTCCCCCTTTCTCCTAGTGTGGGAGAGGGCCAGCCAAAGTCTCACTAACCCACTAAGTTTCAGTAGGGGGCTGGCTGTTGGCAGCCCCAACATTAGGTTACCATCCACCACGTAGGTAGGATGGACTGCCAAGATGGATGTGTGTAGGCTGTTTTCAATCCTTTTTCTCTCGGGGCTTTGTTCCTGCTGCAAAACAGACGATGCTTTGGGTGAAGCCGACACTCTGAATGTACGCCCCACTGGGCACAGATTCCCGAAGGGAAGGACCCCGGGTGCTGAATCTAGTTGGTCCTGTTGGGTAAACGTGGTTGTCACACAGGGTGCTGTAGCCCAGCGCCCAGTCTCAAGAGTGGGTGAAGTGGCTGATTGCACCCCAGGAGTGGCTTAGGCAGGAAGCCTGGTGCCTGAGGAGACACACTCGGAGAGACCAGAAAGGTGAAAGAGCGGCAACCAGCCCTGTAACTGGGATATCATCTCGCTCTCAAACTATCACCCGTGTGGAGTAGGCTGTAATCTCCTGGAATGCGTTTGCCTACCCTGACAATAGAATGTCTTAGCTAACCATGACACCTATATTAGGCAATAGGATAATGGATTCCAACTGGAATAGCAGGGCCTCTTTTCCACTTAAAACAAAACACACTCACACAGCAGGAAGCCGGCAAGGACAGACTGTCAGGTGTGACCAGCATGGGGCACAGGAGGATCTTTGCTTACAAGAGAATGAAAGGGTTCCTGTAACTGCCCCTGGAAGTCGGCCATCCTGGGGGGACCTTGGGGCCAGGCAACCCTGAGCAGTGTTGAGTGTTTAAGTTTGTTTGTTTGCTTTCTGTTTGTCCCCCTGCTTGTAACTCTCTACATAAAACTTGGTTTTAAGAAAGAACAACTAGCTTGTCTTGGACAATTAACACAGTCATCTGTCTGAGGAGAGAGGACTCCTCAGGGACCCTCATGCAAAGGCCTGCAATGCAAGTTAACAACATAAACACCTGCCCTCGTTTCAGTCCAGAAGATTGGGGAACATAGTAGGAGTGAGATGCAAAAGTAGCAGAGAGGAAGAACAACCCAGTGGTTAGATTGTTAGTCTAGGACTTAGGAGACCTGGGTTCAAGTTTCTGTTCTAATACAGGCTTCCTGTGTGACCGTGGGCAACTCCCTTAGTCACTCTGTGTGTCAGTTCCCTCTCACAGCAGGGAGACCAGAGCACAATGCCTCCCAGGGTATTGTGAGGATGAATACATCAAAGATGGCATGGTGCTCAGATTCTACACTGATGAGGCACTGTATAAATGCAGCTTGCCACCAGGCACCTGAAAAACCAAGGTGAAAGAGGCTGCAAAGGTCACATGTAACTACATAGAAGTGGCCTGATTGCCAATGAGATCTGTGGACCTCAGCATTCCTGAAAATGTTGGGTTCTGATTATTTCTTTTTCATCCTATGGATTCACATTTGATCCTTCTCAGTTGCCTTTGTTGAGACAGTTTTGTTAATAATTTGTATTCACAGAGCCAGGGAAAGGGAATTCCTTCGCCCTTTCAAGTTTTGCACTTGATAACCAGAGAGAAACTGGAACTTACGGTGAAAGTGCCAAGAAAGAATTGTCTCAGATGACATTCTGTGGTTTACTAGTGACCGAGTTTAACAAGTTTAATCAGCTGTGTGTGTAAACAACTAAAGCATGAAGACATCAAGAGAAGACAACCGTGGCTTGGGAAAGGGTTAATTGGAAAAGGCAGGGTTCAGAAGATGATAGAAATTGTGCTGCTGTGTTGAGATGGGAATAAACTGTACTCCTGCATCTGAATCTGCCTGGAGTTTGGAACTGAATCAGACCTTGGTGGCTAACTCCTCTCTATAACAGGCCAAACCAAACCCCTGACATTTGGGCAGACTGGATCCAAACATAGTGACTCATCTTATCTCTGCCCTCATGGTATGGTCAGCAAATGGAGAGCTTCTGATAACATAATGCTCCTTACTGGTGCTTCATTGATTATGTCTGTGGCGATTTGTGCAGGATGGAGTTGTCTGAGTAGCTGAGCACTTTTCCTCCAGCAAGTGCAGTTCATTGCAGCTCTCATTAAACCCCACTATTAATTTTCTGCTAGGACTACACCCCGTAGCACAGTGTTTCTCACCCAGTGGGCCACTAGCAAGCCTTCATGGGGTTCCCTGATGCTGTTCCTGCAGCACAATGCCTTGGGCATTCAACTCTCTCGGCCTACGCCGTGTACACAGGTACGAAGAAGTGGAGGAAAGCGCAAAGCACAGGAAGGGGAGGGCCCCTGGTTGCAATAGCCTGGCTTTTTTATTAGCTTTGTAGTCCCAAAGCCTCTTCCCAGCATTCTGCTGGATTTTTTAATTTGTTCATTTAAAAAAAAAGATCCCATATACAATAAACTATTATTTAAATAATGTATCCCAAAGCCTACTCATAGCCTGAAGGAGCTGTACTGATTGGCACAGGATAGCCCCTACCATGGAGCCTCCTCTGCTCCATGGTACCAGGGACAACACTGTAGCTGCTACCACCCTGCACCACTGGAGGTTCCCCACTGTGGGCGGAATCAGCCCCTGACCCTTTAAGCCAGGTTTAAGGCTGCTTCGTGCTGCTGCTTGAACATGGCCAAGGATGGCGCCCATGTGTCTTTAAAGTAAGGGCTCACAGAGTGGCATACGGACCCCGTGCTGGACTGACCCAGAGGGTCTGCTCTATCCTAGAGACCTAAGTGAAGGCCAGGCAATAAAACTGTTAAGCTGCGGCAAAGGATGAGCGCATGTGTCAGTGATTTAAAGGTTAAGTAATATGGTAAAAATATTGCCATTATTACAAAAAAAGCCCCAAACATTAGAAACCCAGGAAATTCAGAGTTAAGATGAAATAAAAATTGTACATTTCCATGTTCTCAACTGTTTGGGTTTCTGTTAAGGCACCCAATAAAGCAGTAAGCAAAAGACCTTGTGGGGGCAAAAAAAATTTAAAACGTGTAATTTTTGCTTATGTAGCAAATAAATATCTGTAATCCAGCACTTTCCAAATGCTCAGTAAAAGACAGTCTCATACCTTATTGTAAGCTTCCCAGGTGTCAAACAAATTGGTTAGTTCAATCAACAGTTGGAGGGAGACAAGAAGTAAAATGATTTATTTGACACTTGCTAACCAAATTCCCCAATCTGAGACATCATGAGAAAATTCAGGAGGAAGTTAGAAAGTTAGAAGGCAATTTAAAAAAATGGAGCGTATAAAGGAAAACGATCTACAACTTTAATTACTTCTTGTTCCATAGGAACTATGGCCACTTCGAGCAATTTTATTGAGTCCCATTTTCAAAATGAATGTAGGTACTTAGGAGCCTAAATCTGATTGAAAGTCAATGGAACTTGGGCTCTTAAGTGTCTATGTCACTTTTGAAAATGGGACTTCTTTTACTCCATATTTTGTATACAACTTTAGCTACACACATATGTATTATAAACGATATCAATAAATGTAATTTTAAGAACATAAGTGCCCTGCAGAAAAGCTCCATGAAGCTTGAAAGCTTGTCCCTTCCATCTACAAAAGTTGCTGCAATAAAAGATACTGCCTCACACCATCTTGTCTCTCTTTTATGAACAGAATCAGTAACAAATAGAAGAAGAAGAAAAAAGCTACTTACATTTATCCAAAGTCGTAGCAAAAAGTACGCTTCTGGTTGTGTGCCTTCAGCACATGATGGAATTAATACAGTAATGCTGCTCTGTATGTGTGCAACAAGTAGTTTTCAAACAAAGCATAACATTTCCCCATCACACCTTTCTTTCACACTTGCCAATCACAGTCCTCCCTGGGGTTCTGGACACGTGCCAAGTTTGCGAATTAATTGTTGAGAGCATGAAAAATGCAGTCGGGAATAAGAACTCTAAGTAAAGAAACTCACCTTTCTGGTTCAATGTGGTGTTTCTTTCGTTTTGCATTAGACTGGGTTTTGGGTGAAGTTTGTCTGGTTACAGATTACATGAGAGAGTAAAGTCCACATGGTTACAGCTCACTCTCATTCCTCAGCTCCTCTGACCTTTACACCCTCCCTACTCACATCTGTGTAGCATTGAAATTCAAATGCGTTCTTACTCTCTCTCAAGAAAAAAAGAAAAATGCACTAATTCCTAATGGCTAACCATAGTAACCACGGTGACTGAACCATGCAGGCAGATCAGGTGGTTGCTTGGGTCCGCAAAATATTTAAGGCCAGATTGTGGCTGGGGAAACGGAAACGGAAGTCACAACGGGCATGCCCTCACTCCCTTGCAGCTGGGGTGAGAGCAGGCCCATGACCCCACCTACATCTATACTGGCCAGCAAACCTGGATCATGGTGGGGGTGAGAGGAAAGAAAAATGTATAGACTGCACCTCTATGAAAAAACAGACTGTGGTCTAGAGGAATTCTGGCTGGGTCACTCCCACTTGGTGTGGCTCCTCTCCACTTGACAGCTGAAACGTAGCCATTCAGGGATGCACACCCTTGAATTTTTAGTCACATAAATGTTTGTGGCATTGTATTGTCCACACTAGAACTTACAACTATGGGAGCTAACACATGTTAAAGCACCACTAAGACAAGGTAGGTGTGAGCTAATATCTTTTATTGCACCAGCTTCTGGTGGTCTTAGAGACAAGCTTTCGAGTTACACAGAGAAGAGCTCCATGTTGCTTGAAAGCTTGTCTCTTTCACCAATAGAAGCGGGTGCAATAAAAGATATTACCTCCCCCGCTTTGTCTCTCTCATATCCTGGGATCAATATAACTATGACACTGCAAAAAGCATAACACAATCATGACAATCTTGTCTAAATTATGAGGGGTTGTCTACGGCAGCCAAAACAAAATAAAGACCCCACAAGTTCTATGGGCTAATGCTACAGCCTGTAGTAATCTATCTAAGACACTTAAATGGCTTCTATTGCTGTGGCATCTGAGTGCTTCACAGTCTTTCATGTATTGTCCTCCCCAAACCACTGTGAGGCCAGGAAGTGTTATTATCTCCATTGTACAGATGGGGAACCGAGGCAGAGAGAGGCTTCCCAAGGTCACATAGGAAGTTTGAGGAGGACCTGGGCCTTGAACCCAGGTAGAGGAGGGAATTGAGCTTAGGTCTCTCAAATCCCACCCTAGCCCCCTAGTCACTGGACCATCCATTCTCCCAAAAAGCACACACACAGAAGAACTGGTAACCAACTCAATAAATTCAAAGCGAATCCTCTGGAAGAGCTGACGTGTTTATTACTTTAAAGAGATTGTTAATAAAGGAACAGAACTGAGCCAACTGCACAAGATCTTTAGGACCCAAGACTTCCAGAAAGAGCAGCACAGTCACAGACAGGAGCAATCATCATTGCCATATGGATGAGTCTGCTGGTTAACTAGCCCAGCCTCAAAAGCAAATAACCAAAGATTTTTCCCTGGGAGGTGCTGAACACCCTTGATGCAACTAACTCAGAGAGATTTGAGGGATCTCAGCGCCTTGCAGGTGTAGGGCCTTGTGATTTTAACAATTGATTATTAAAGCCCAGGGACTTTACATTTCCCATTCCTTTATCTGACAAATGTCAATGTAAGGGGAGAAGAGACAATTATGGTCTCCTAGCCTGACCTTCTGTGTAGCACAGGCCAAAGAATCCCACCTACTGATTCCTGAATCATGCCCACAGCTCCGGCTGAGCTAAAGCGTCTCTTTCCCAGATAGATGCCCATTCCTAACTGATTTAAGCTAGCCGTAAATAAATCCCTTTTAAAAGAAATGAGTGTCCACACAGGGGCCTGCACCAGTTTACCATGACACGTTTAGTTAAATCTGTGTAATGGTCTCAGATAGACAGGTCTTGGTGTGTAATTTAGTTAGAGGAGAAATGTTTTAGTGACATTGGTTAAAGTTTGATTAACTTTAGAAATCCTTCTGTTCTTACATGACCTTTGTATGTATTGCTTTCCTGACTCCCCATATAGAGATATTGTTTAGCCAGAAAAGATTTATACACGCAGGCTTTAACATCACACCAGGACTACTTGAAAGCAAGAAAAATTGCAGCAAAGAGAGCAAAAAGGCCGATTAGTTTAAGCAAATTGAAACAGAAGTTTGGAGGCTCCTCTACAACTCGTGTTCTCGTGGGCTTTACTGTTCGGTCCCATTGGGTCAGGATGGCATTTCTGGCTCCATCCCACTTCCCTGGCCCAGTCAGGCGGTACTGGTATGCTGTGCATGGACCAAAGAAAATGTTCTTGGCCAGGATTGGATCTTTGAAGAGCAGAGCCAGCACATTGGGTTTTGTGCCCATCAAGGAGGCCAGTTCGTCAATATACACGAGGCAATCAGTTTTCAGGATCTCGTCATAGGACAAACCGAACCTTAACAAATCAGAAAAGAAGGGGGAAGGGATTGTCATTCTGATCAATAGGTAAAACAGAGGAGATGCTATTGAAATTAAGTCCCTTTTTTTACATTTGCAGTTATTCTGCTTGATCATCAGTGGGTTTCTTTGAATAGATATTCCAAACTTCCTGTATAATTACATAGCCTCTAGCTAAAAGATGGACTTCAAACACACTAGATATAGTAGGCTAATTGAATCCACATCTGGATTTTGGACACCACAATAAAGAGATATTTGGAACTGCATTCTGATACCTCCCGAAGTTCAGGGGGTTTTAAATCTGGCTCAAAGTTTTTTGCATTAGGCGACATGGCTTACCAGCGAATTTTGTTTTTCTTCGTCTCGTTGATCTCTTCCATCATGGTGCTCACTGGGGGCAGCTGACACAAGCCTAGAAACCAGAAAAGGGATTGTTGTCATGAAGTGGTGGACCTATTCAACTTCAGGTGGGATTTTAAACCAATTTAGTTACACTGGTGAAAAGGCTGGTGTGGACACTCTTATTTCATCTTAAACCAGGCTTATTTCAATGTAGCTTACTTCAGTTAGGAGCAGATTTAAACAATGCTGAAATAAGCCACCGAAATAAGAGCATCCACATAGGTGTTTGTGCCCATTTAGCTAAACTGGTGCCAATTTGTGTGTAGACAAGGCCTGAGTCATTTGGAGCTTGTTCTTGAATTGGAAACCCTGGCTCCTGCTCCCCGAAGGAGAGAGAACTCATGACTTGTCAGCTGGACAAGTGGCCTAATTGTTCTAATGAATCATCTCAAATCACACCCACTCTTACACCTTGTCTAGACTAGGATCTAAAGAGGTACTCTCTCACCTTCTGGGAGAAAACTGAAGCCAGACAAATTCCAATTAAATATAAGGCAATATTTTAACACAGGGTGAGTAACCATTGGAACGAACAAAAGGGAAATGGTGGTTTCTCTATTTCTTGATGTCTTTAGATCAAGACTGGATGCCCTTCTGGAAGAGATGCTTTAGCCAAACAAAAGTTATTGAGCTCAATTTGGGGGCGGAGGTGAAATTTAAGGCTTGTACTATACAGGAGGTTGGAATGGCTCATCTAACATCTCTTCTGGCCTTAAACTCTTTGAATCTATGAACATGTTTGAGAAGTCTACTGTTCAAATCTAAACTGATTGTCTACAAGAGCTAAACTGGCTGAAGCTTAGGTTCCCCCTAGACCAGTGGCTCTCAACTTTTCCAGACTATTGTACCCTTTTCAGGAGGCTGATTTGTCTTGCATACTCTCACATTTCACCTCACTTAAAAACTACTTGCTGACAAAATCAATCATAAAAACACAAGTGTCACAGCATCCTATTACTGAAAAATTGCTCAATTTCTCATTTTGACCATATACTTATAAAATAAATTGTCTGGAATATAAATATTGTACTTACATTTCAGTGTGTTTTTCACTTGTGAGCCTTGTCTGATGTCCGAGCCCCATGCGGCAGGGCTGACGCCCAAGCCCCAGGTGGTGGGACTTACGCATGTAACTCACCTTCATGGAGCCTCTTGTGGCATGGGGCCCCGGGCAATTGCCCTGCTTGCCACCTCCTAATGCTGGCCCTGCATGTGTGACCCCTGCTAAACCCATCCTATAACCCCTCTAGGCCTGGTCTACACTAACCCCAGAATTCGAACTAAGATACGCAACTTCAGCTACGTGAATAACGTAGCTGAAGTCGAACTATCTTAGTTCGAATGAAAAAGCACTTACCCGGGGTCCACACGCGGCGCGCAGGCTCCCCCGTCGACTCCGCCTACTCCGTTCGTCGAGCTGGATTACCAGCGTCGACGGCGGAGCACTTCCTGGTTCGATTTATCGCGTCTAGACAAGACGCGATAAATCGAACCCAGAACATCGATCCCACGCCTCCGACTGGACGCGTAAGTATAGACGTACCCTAAAGATTGCAACCTCTAGGTTGAGAAACACTGATTTAGATGAGTTGAGTACCCCCTGGAGGATCTCTGTGTACCCCTGGTTGAGAACCATTGCCACAGACTACCAGGGCTTTGTCTGCACCAGACTTCTCAAACATGTTAGTTGGAATGTGTTAGCTATTGCCTTCTAACAACCGCCTCTATTCTAGTCTAGACAACTGCTTTGGAGGCTCTTTCCCTGATGACTGGGATTTGAATCCTCGTCTGTAGGAACCAGGGACCAGAACATGATTTCAGTTACACAGTGTGATTTTGGAGTAACTCTGTTAAAGTCCATGGCATTTACTCTGAAATTACACTGGTATAACTGAGATCAGGAGCTGCCCCAAAGGAGCAACACTGGCATGAAACAAGTGGATGTGAGATCAAAATCAGACCCCAGGTTGTCCTGAGTGTAACACTGTTCTCTCCGGCAAGGAGAAACTGCCTCCCTCCAAGAGAAAAGGATGAGCCAGCCTGCTGGATTCTGCCTGGTCTTAGTGCAGCAGTGGAGAATCCTGTTTATTACCAGGTCTGCCTGGTAACACAAAAGCTCTTCCATTTTTCCTGCCCCTAAAGGGATATAGCTGCCTATCAGTGGGTCAGGAATGTGTCTTTAAGGCCCAAGACTGTGGTGGGGACCATGATGAGTCGCACAAACCCTGGGGGAGCTCTCGGGAGCATTGTGCCTCAAGGGGACAACAATGCCTCCTGAAACTCTAGAGCGAGTGTGGTCACTGCACTATCCACAAGGAGCTGATGTGAGTGCTCGTGTCATGGCTTCCCAATTGTTACAAACAAACACAGGGCCCTCTTCTCTTACCACTGAATACAAATAAACTCCCCTCGTCTTCAAGGGGAGTTACCTGTATCCTAGAGGAAAAAACAGGGCTCCGGAATTCTGTTCAGACAGATCCAGCTCAATATTTCCAAGATGGTTCTTGGGGTATTTCACTTGTTCATGTATTAAGGATGTCACTGGGTTGTAAAATGTTTTGTAAGATGGTAAAGTGCGGAGTAACTCCATTTAGATACCAGTCTATGAGCACCACCTTTCCTAGTCCTGGATGAATCCCTTTGTGGTCTGCGTCACCGTGGGGCAACAGACCCACTTGCTCACCACCTGTGTCTGAAATGCTGCCTTTTTCTTTGAGGAAGTGTTCACATCGTACTAACTTTTCTGCTCCACCTACCCTTAAAGACTCGTGTGACCCAGCGAGCTTGAATTTCTACAACTGGCATGACTGCGCCAAATGGCTTGATGAGGCCAATGATGGCCAGGGTTGGCTTCTCCAGATGAGGGGGGAAGATATATTTGTACAGGGACGCCTGCTTCTTTTCAACTTTGACAACAGATTCCTCAAGGAAAGGGAAGGAGAACTTGTATCCTGTGGCAAAGACGATGACATCAACAGGCTCCTCCGTGGGGCTATTTTGAAACACAACTGAGTTTTCCTTTATCTCCTTCAGACTCGGTTTTACTGAGATTTTCCCAGTGATGATACAGCCTGGAAGGTCATCATTCAGCACAGGCTCCCGTATCACGTCTCTGCATTGAAACAAACAGAAACACAATCAGAATGCTGGAGCAGCCGAGGCAACCCCATGTGCTTCTGCAGAGAGCTGGAGAATGACCTCCGACCTGGAAGACTCAAAAATGCGAAAGCAGGGTCCCGTTTCCCACCTGACTCCAAACGAGGCTCCAGGGTCTTGAAGTCTTTAATTAAAGTCACCCCTCCTGTAACCTGCTTTATTCAGGCAAACATCACCGCCACCTCCCCTGGGTTCTGGTCCATTCGCCCACAGTACTTTTACAGAGTCCCTTTTCAGAGCAGAAACGCACTTCAAAAACTGTCTGACTATTTATGAGTCTCTACATAATGAAAGCTTAGTGGGCAGGACTAGTTCCTGGCCACAGGAGCAGCAGAAGGTCCCTAAAAGTGGGGGGGCCACTGATGTCTGAACCAAGGCCCTGGCCCCCGTATGTCGCCCCTTGCCCCTCCCCCGAGGCCCTGCTCCCACGCTACCTCTTCCCCCAAGACCTCACCCCCCTGCTCACTCCTCTCCGCCCCTCTCCCCACATCACTCTCCCTTATGGCCGGTAATAAGTGTCTGGTTTTCAACCAGAACCCCGGTCGAAAAGGGACCCTGATGGCTCTGGTCTGCACTGCTGACCGGGCCATTAAAAGTCTGGCTGCGGGGCTGGCAGGCTCCCTACCTGGCTCTGCGCGGCTCCCAGAAGCGGCGACATGTCTCTCGGCTCCTAGGTGGAGGTGCGGCTGGGCAGCTCCATGAGCTGTCCCTGCCCTTCCCCAAGCACAGGCGCCGCAGCTCTCATTGGCTGGGAAATGTGGCCAATGGGAACTGCGGGGGTGGTGCCTGTGGGCGGAGGCAGCACGCACTGCACAGAGCTGCCTGGCCCCTCCACCTAGGAGCTGAGGGACATGTCTCCGCTTCTGGGGAGCCCCCCCACAAGGTCAGCGCCACCCTGAGCCCGCTTCCTGAACCCACTCCCACCCCCCCACTTCCTGCCCCAGCCCAGAGTCCCCTCCCTGAGCCTGCCCCTATCCCTTCTCCTGCACCCTAACCCCCAGCTCGGAGCCCCCTCCTGCACTCAAACTCCCTTCTGGAACCTGCACCTCGCACCCCCTCCTGCACCTCTGTCCCCTGAGGCCCCTCCCACACCCAAACTCCCTCCTGGAGCCCGCACCCCACAGCCTCAACCCCCTACCCCAGACAGGAACCCTGAACCTCTCATTTCTGGCCTCACCCCAGAGCCTGCACCCCCATCTGGAGCCCTCACCCCCCTCCCGCACTCCAACCCCCTGCCCCAGCCTGGTGAAAATGAGCAAGTGAATGAGGGTGGGGGAGAGTGAGCGCTGGGGAGGGAGAATGGAGTGAGCAGGGGCTTGGAGAAGGGGCGGGGCAGGGGCAGGGCCTTAGGGAAGGGGCAGAACAGGGGTGCTTGGTTTTGTGTGATCAGAAAGTTGCAACCCTAGTTACACCCTCGACATGTGGGTTTGCATTGCTTCTCTAACACATTGTACGTCATTAGCTAGGTGCACTTTCCTCTTCCTTTTCTAACTCAGTAACCTATATACCACCGCATGGAACAGAAACGCAGGATATACCTGTCCTTCGGTATCAGGCCGTAGTTTGCATGGTCAAACCACTGACTCGTCCTGTGCGCAACCAGCCATGTTGTAATGGGCCCAGGGAGGGAATTCCGGATCACATTCATGAAACGAGTTAGGAAGACCATGTCCCATGGGTAACCATTGTCAAACACCCGACTGATCACCCACGCGCCTTGGCCAGTGCTGATCATCACCTAGAAGACAACAGAGCAGCAAAGCTTTGGAGGGTGAATTCCTTCCCTTGCGTTTATGAAACTAATCCCAGACGAGGATTGTCCCCTGACTTTACCCAGCTAGCCAATGAGCAAAGACTTTGAGGTCTCTCAGAATTGTGTGAGGGAGGTGTAGGGGTAGGACAAAGCCACCTTTGACTCCTCAGTCCAACTGCTGCTGCCTCGGAGATCACAATGCCATAAAGACATTGTTGGATTATGATAAAAGACTAGAGACTGTTGGGTCTGGTAGCACTTTTCATTGTCTCATGGGTCTCTGAAAAAGCAATATGCCGATTCTGTGGAAATAACCTCTAGAACAGTGGTCCCCAAATGTTGAGGGTCACGCCCCCTCTTACCCCATCCACACACACCCCCGGAGCCGGGAGCAAGCCCGTGTATCGGGGGTGGGGGACGCAGACAGGGGTAAGAGGGTTGAGGCTAGGGCTACAGCTGGGGGTGGATCTGGGGCTGGGAGCAGGCCTGGAGCAGAGATCAGGGGCTGAAGCTGGGGATGGGGATGGGAGCGGAGCTGCAGCTGGGCTGCGGTGTGGGCGGACGCAGCTGCGGGGGGACCGGAGCAGAGCTGGGGGCTGGGACGGACTGGGTACTGTTCCCTCCCTGCCCCCCGTGGGGGCTGGCCCAGGCCCTGCTCCACCCCACCTCCCCAAAGGTTCCTCCGCACCCCCACAGTTTGAGGACCTCTGCTCTAGAATCAGGTTCTCAGCTCCTTTCTCCTGGCAGTTCGCTCTGTGCGGCTTCTAAATGGCTTCATTGCTGCCTGTCACTGCATATAACAAAAATTAACATCATCCTCCCTGCAGATTTGAAAGGAGCTGGAAGAACTGTACCTTTTTAGCCACACGACAGGCCTCAACGGCGATATCCACTCCAGAATTCCCCATACCAATCACAAGGACTCTCTTCCCCTCAAACACATCTGGATGCTTGTAATAGCGGCTGTGAAAGTACTTGCCTTGAAACGTCTCTATCCCTGTGAGGAAGAGGGGAAGGGTCTCACTGACATGAGGGATGATCAATGGCACTTTAGGGTATCTGGAAAATATCACTTAAATAATAGTCCGTTATAATTCGGGGCCATATACTGGAGTCCATTGGCATTAATAGGAGGTGTGTTTTGGTAGTGAGGACAGAAAAAAACAAATGACCTCAGGATTTGACTGCTTGCTATTATATTTTTCAGGGGATAAATGGTCCTAGTAACCTTAATCTTTGCCCTTTCTTGGAGACTTGCTCCTGAAGAGGGGAGGGGGCCTAATTCCTAAGGCCCCGCTAGAGAAATTAGGTGACTTTTTCAGGGATAAGGTAGATTCTCCCATACTTGGAACCTTCCTATGCAGACTGGATGCCTTTCTAAAAGGGAGTCTCTAGCTCCAATTCAAGTGATGGGCTGGCTGCAGACAGTGTCTGGGAGAGGTTCCATGGCCTATATTATGCAGGAGGTCAGACTAGATGACCCTTTTGGCCTTGGAATCAATGAAAAGCGATTGCCCTGCAGACATGGTCATCAGCAGAGCTAGGGAGGAGAAAGTAGATAGAACTGTCCCCACCCCACTTCTCCTCCCACAGAAACCAGAACTAGGAGACTCACCAAGGGTCATGGTGGAGTCTTCATCACTGGCAGTTTTAAAATCAAGATTGGATGTTTCCCTAGGAATTATGTTGGGGAAGTTCTCTGGCCAGTGCTACACAGGAGCTCAGGCTAGATGATTACAAAGGACCCTTCTGGTCAGGGAATCTATGACTGGAGCAGGGGAGAAAAGGAACTATCACCTCCTGATCCCTCAGCAGCAAGTAAAGCAAACAGGATTGGGCCCTGAATGTTTTAAAGTGATTTGTATGGCTCTGAGTGGGTGTGTGTAACGAACAATGCTGGAGTTACTATACCATTAAAAAAAGCACTACAGTAGAGACCTGACAGCACTACAGTATTCTGGACGATCACACTAGACCTACTGTAGAACTACATTTGTAAATAAACAAGACATTCTAATCCATGGTCAGCAATGATTTGGTGACGGGACCGTAGTCCCACTGCAACCTCCTTAGGAATGTACCACTGGAAACTTTGTTGTCCATTCCTCCCCCTCCAAAGTGAGCTCTGTGGTTAGAAAATCTGAGATAATGCAACTGCAGCCAGTGTTTAAAAACTGATGGTAGCACAGAGCAAACCCAGTTCCTTCTGGTGGTCCAGAGAGATGGCTGTATTTAAAACACCAATTGGGAGAACGCAGGTTATTTAAAAAAAAAACAAAAAAACCCAGCAAAACCTGCTGTGAACCTTTCCTCCTCATTCTTGAGAAGCATTTGACAAAATTAAATGGTGGAGAAAGATTAGGGAAAGGCCTACAACTTCTGTCTGGGGATTATGTGTCAAATTCAAATGCTGCTGTAATCAAGTGCAACTCCACAGAAACTTTGTCGGCTTTCACCACAGATAAATTTGGCCCAGTGCTATTTTTGTTGCCCTAACCCACACCAATAACATGCTTTTTAACTTTTTAGTGCAGCCAGCTTCTCTGAACAGCCTTCTCAAGAGAAATAATCTTGTCCCTTGGAAGCATGCCTATCAATTAGCCAGACCTGAAAAAGGGACAGCTGGAAAACAAAAGCTTTCTCCTAATTACGCATGTCAATATGATGGCAGTCGCCAGATCCAGGAAATTAGAACATGGAAACAAAAATGTTTCCATCTGTGGATTTGTTAGTCTTCTTGCCAAACACACAGAAATGCTTAATAGTAAACACAAGACATCCTGTACCAGGAAAAGACTCCAGCGGCAGAGATGGATCAGAGAGATAGCCAATGCAAACCATAACAGCATCAAAGACAGCTGACTCCTGATTTCCATGAGACTCCGTGACAATAGCCCACTGGCCAGTGGCAGAGAAATCTGGGCATTTCCTTATGCTGATGACTGTGGTCTGAAACATTGAACCAAACAAATATTGTCCATCAATATGAGATATAAATATCAAATATAAATAAACAGTCTACGACAATGTGTGCTTGGGAAAATTTCCTGGGCCATTTTCCAGATAGGGATGAGGACAGCCCTGACTTTGGCCTGGAGGAAGATTTATTTAAACCATGAGTAGAGCTGGTCGAAATTTGCCACTTCTGCAAAACCAGAATTGTTCACGAGGAAGTTTCTATTTTGCAGAAAAAAATTGATTTTCTGTTGGGAAAATGTTCATGACAGCCTCCTGGCTGCTCGCCTGGAATGCTCTTATCATTTTAACCTTCTGCCAGTGAAAGAGACAAGCTTTCCTGGAGGGCTGCGGAGGCAGAGTCCAGGCGCTCGGCCTCCCTGCCTCTCCCCCACCCCGCAGCTCTGGGAGCCGGAGATGGAGGCTGAGTGGCTGGGTTCTCTGCCTCTCTGACATCCCCAGAGGAGGTGTCTTGTTAATGTCAAGTGAAATTGACAAGAGTCTTCCAGATGGTCAGCTGGGAAGCTGCAAAGTTTTCAGTTCTGAAATGGATTTTTTTCTTGAAAAACTCTTCCCGCAACATAACAATAAAAAATTGCATTTCTGACATTTTGTCCCAGTTTGGGACTCGCCCCCTCCCCAAAATCATCACATTTTTTGTGAGGGGTTTCCATTTTTCAGCCAACTCTGATTGTAAGTTTCTTGGGGCAGAGACTGTGTTTTTGTTGTATATTTGTACAGCGCCTATCACAGCAGGGCCCTAGACCACATTTTCAAGGGTATTTAGGCACCTGTGGATGCAGATTGGTATCTAGTGGGGTTTTCAGAAGTGCCTAACTCCTGTTGATTTCAGTGGGAGTTAGGTACCACAGTGCTTTGGAAAAATCCCATTAGATGCCTCTCTGCATCTTTAGGCACCTAAATACCTTTAGAAATCTGGCCCCTGGTCTGGATGGGGGCTCATAGGCACCACAATACAAGTTATCCATAATAAATAGCCTGACTTAGAGAGGTGTCCGATTCCTATGATCCTTGTCTGACATCACCCAAGCTCAGCACTTTCAGTGCCAAAAGCATGACCCTAGACTGCTTACCTGAAGAAGTTACTCCATCAGCTGGCAGCTCTGGTAGATTGTTATCCTCTCATGTGGACCAGCCGCTACATTTTATAACTCACCTTGAACTGGATGTGCTTTAGAAGGCCAAAATGCTTGGCATACATCCTGAGATACTCCAGGACTTGGGAATTGGACAGAAAGACTGGAAAATCCTCAGGATACGGGAAGTCTGTGAAGGCCGACATCTCCTTGCAGGTATTACTGAACATGGATTTGTAAAGGCTGGGCCTCCCATCTTCAACATCTTCCTATCAGCACAATGTCACAGGAAAGAGTGAATGCATTCTACACATGCAGCCAGGGAGAGAATACCCCTATCAAACCCTTTTTGTTCACAGCGTTTGGTTTCCAGTCATGGCAGGACACAGACGAGATTAGGTATTAGAATTTGGCCCAGGCTGTTGCACTCACAACAGAATTAAACTGATCTCTTTATCTGGGGCCAAATCACAGCTGATCTTTGCACAAATGTCATGGAGGGGCAACAGCAGGGCCCCTTTCCTCCGCCTTGTGCTCCCGCACAGAGGGCGGGGGGAACATCAACACTGGCATTTCCTAAGGGCCCAGTGCGGAGGGAAGCACTAGGCACCCCAGAGGAAGCACTGCCTCTGGAGCACTGCTAGATGAGTCATCTGAGGCCAGGGCCCTCTTCCCTTCCACATCATCTAGCATTCTGATAGGAGACCATTCTACAGCCTTTTATTATAGCTGTGTCCATGGCGGCACTCTGCCCGCGTCACCACTCCATGGGCAGAATGCCTCCTCCAGAATGCATGTCCCCACCGTTCTACTGCTGCGGTGGCTGCAGCACCTACCACCTGAGCCTTGATGTTGGGAAGGAACGTTCCATTGTGGCACATTGGCAGCAACCTTGAGGGCTGTTTCTCCTTTCTGTGGGGCACCGAGGGTATGTCTACGCTGCAATTAAAAACCCATGGCTGGCCAGTTCCAGCTGATTCAGGCTTGTGGGGCTCTGGCTAAGGGGCCGTGTAGACCTTTGGGCTCAGGATCGGGCTCTGGGGCCCCATGAGACAGGAAAGTCCCAGAGCGTGGGCTCCAGCCCAAGCCTGAATGTCTACACTGCAATCAAACAGCCCCTTAGCCTGAGCCCCGTGAGCCTGAGTCAGCTGACACTGGTGTGTAACTGCAGTGTAGACATCGTGAGCATTTTAGCATGTTCCACATAATCAAGTCCCTGAGACTATGTGGGGGGGTGGGGGTGGGGGGAGGACATCTGTGACTTCTGTCCTTCCCACCTTCCCTTTCTTGTTCCCATGGGCCTTCAAGGAGGCGGCTTCACCAGACAGAGACGTGTCTGCCAGTATCTGAAGTGTTTGCTGCATGCCCTGTGAACTAAAGCACTGATTTTCCCCTTCTCCCACAGGGACAGTGTGAAAGACAATGGACTCAAACACTGGGAAATTTGTTGCTGATGTTTTCACTTAGGATTGCACGGCTGAATTCTGTTGCCTTGCGTGGCACTTTGTCACATGGGCTGCTCAGGCCAATTACTAGGCAGCTCTGAAGATATTTTGCCAACTCCAGTAATTTTTTAGGAATAATTTCCGGGAAGAGGTGTGGCTTAGAGGAACAAACATGGGACAAGCGAGTCGGGGCTCTTAAAATTCTATTCCTCAGCTGCCACTAATTTACTGGTGTGACCGTGGGCACATTTTAACTTCTCTGTGCCTCAGTTTCTCCACCCACCAAGTGGGATTAATAATACAGTGAATGACGGTTATTAGCAAGCTTGATAAAGACAACATGTAGTTATTAGCAACATTTTCCCTGAGAACCGATCCCATCCCCTTCACCTTAATGTTAACGGCTTTCAGATATTAGCAACTGGCTTGTTGCTTATTGTCACGAAGTGTGGGGGAGTCAGGGCCCTGCACCCCCACTTCCTGTGATTCACCGTGACTCTCAGCCAGCCAGTAGAACAGAAGGTTTATTAGAGATGACAGGAACACAATCCAACCTAGAGCTTGTAGGCATAAACAGGACCCCTTAGTCAGGTCCTTCTGGGGGGCAGAGAACTTAGAACCCCGCTCTGGGCAGGGCCGGCTCTAGGCACCAGCAAAACAAGCTGGTGCTTGGGGCAGCACATTTCAAGGGGTGGCATTCTGGCGCTGGCCATGCCGCCCCTAGAAATGTGCCCCTGCAGCCCCAGCTCACCTCCGCTCTGCGCCGCCGCCTCTCGGCTTCTCCCCCTCCCTCCCAGGCTTTCACACGGGGCAAGCCTGGGAGGGAGTGGGAGAAGCTGAGTGGTGCTGGCAGAATGGAGGTGAGCTGGAGTGGGGAGCGGTTCCTGTTCCTCTACCCCCGTTACTTCCTGCGCCCCCCTCGCTCTAGCTCACCTCCGCTCCGCCTGCTCCCCTGAAGGCGCCGCCGCTTCGCTTCTCCCCCCTCCCTCTCAGGCGAGGGAGTGGGGAGAAGTGGAGCGGTGGCATGTTCATGGGAGCAGGTGGAGCGGAGGTGAGCTAGGGCAGGAGGTTGCGGGGGGGCCACAGGAAGCAATGGGGTGGGGGAAATGCAGCACGTGCAGGGGAGCAGGAGGGGCTGGGGATTTGGGGAAGGGGTTGGGAAGGGGCAGAGTTGAGGCGGGGGTGGGGGGGGGAGAAAAAAACGGGGGGGGGGGGGTGGCCAAATTTTTTTTTTCTTGGGGCGGCAAAAAACCTAGAGCCGGCCCTGGCTCTGGGGCTCTCTCCTCTTCCCAAGCCAACTCCAAAACTGTCTCACACAGCGTCCCCCCAGCTCCTCCTTCAGCCTTCATCCAGTTTCCCAGGCAGAAGGTGTCACCTTGCCCCAGCCCCCTCCTGGCTCAGGTTACAGGCTCAGATCCCCAGTGAAACTCCCCTGCAACACTCCCAGGTCATCTGCACCACTCCCTTCTGTCACACTGATTGACAATTCTTTTGGAAGAGACGTTCCCCTTGTAACGAATTTGCTGGCTTTGAATCTGCAGCCCAGACAGCTGGTGAGAGATATTGTTCAGCCCTGTGGGCCCCCAAGGGTCCCCACTGTCCATGGAAAACCCTGGCTGCAGGCAGATTTGTGGGCTGCAGCCAGGGAAGGAAGCACTGGGACATGCTGAGCCCAGTTCCCCGATGCCAGGGTAGGGTGCAGGGCAAAGAGAGCAGGAGGAAGTACCGTGCAGTCCCACCAGTCCCTAGCACCCTCTGCTGTCACAGCTTGCATGGGACTTTTGCCATTATTCAAAGGTTGCCAATAAGCTGCTTTTTGCTGGGAAATGAGTAGTTGCTAATGACCGACATCCACTGTGGCTGTCTAACTCACAGGGGCTTCTGAGGATTAACTAGTTACCAGTATGGCAGGTTGAAGATGCTCAGTATCATTGTACAATAGGGACAGATTGGGATGCAGGGATTTAGGACCTACTTAATGTAACCCCTGCCCCCCATTGCAGTGCTGGGAATATGTTCGTGTAAGTTTCAGAATTCCATTTGATTCTATGAACTTCATTTTCTACTCTAACCCTCAGTGTGGAATAAAACGTTTGTTGTGGCACAATACAGACCATATCTGAAATTGGGACAATGGCCTATTGCCAGCAGCCCCCGTGGGGGAGAAAGAGGGAATGGAAAAGCCCCAGCTTGAGAAGAGAAGCAGGAAGAGGTGTCAGACTCTGCTTTTAAAAGAGACAAGTTCCCTAACAAGAAGGCAAGAGCCCATTGCTAGAAGCAGAAAACTGAGCAGGAGAAGGGGCAGGGCTCTACCCCCTGAAGGACATTGATCAAACCCCAAAGGGAGTGGTGAGGTCACCAAGGGAGGGTATTATATTCAGGTATTCCTTGTTTCCCCATAGATCTTTATCTTGTATGTGTTCGAAGGATATGTCTACACTGGGGCAGGGAGTGTAATCCCCATACCCATGCTAGCTCAGATTGAACTAGCACATAGAATCATAGAATATCAGGGTTGGAAGGGACCTTAGTAGGTCATCTAGTCCAACCCCCTGCTCAAAGCAGGACCAATCCCCAATTTTTGCCCCAGATCCCCAAATGGCCCCCTCAAGGATTGAACTCACAACCCTGGGTTTAGCAGGCCAATGCTCAAACCACTGAGCTATCCCTCAGTCTAGCCATGGTGGCAAAAGTGGGGACAGGGGCTAGCCACCCCGAGTATGATCCCATCCGTGACCCTAGGTACGTACGTGGGTGACTAGCCCTGTCCATGGCTCACGCCACCACCTCTCCACTGCTATTTGCAGTACGCCAGCTCTCCCAGGGCAAGGGCAGGTATGTCTGTCCAAGCTGGAAATAACAGTTCCAGCTCCAGTGTAGAGATACCCTGAGAGTAAAGTGTGTGTGCTTAAGGTGTTCCTTCGCAAGGGCTGAATTCCTCACGTTATTTGTCACGTGTCACTGAAGGGTTAAACTCCGAGTGCCCATGCCTGCGGAGCTCTGGGGAGAGTGTGCATAAGCTACTTGAGGGGGGCCAGCACTGGTCTTGGGGCCTAGGGCAGCATGGAGGGTGCCAGCCAGAGAGTTTGCATCCTGGCACTGTGTCTGAATGCTGCTCAAACCTAGGGGGCTGGGGAGCATGCGGGATCCAAAGGTTGCATCCAATACAGAGGCCTGGTGACTGCATTGCCTCAGTGTCTGAACAGGACCCTGTCATTCTTTGAACAAACTAGTTCTGTTTAAGGCTGTTGAGCTGGACAGACTTCATTTCTCGGTTAATTAATAGTCTCTTCTGGTTACTGGCCTGGGACACACAGGAGTAGCTAGTGACATGTAAGCAGCTCATGTGACAGGCAACAAACCCCCACACCTACCGTGAATCTCCAGAGACCCCCGATGTCATCACTTCTCTCAAAGCAGGTGGGCTCCAGCCCCTCATCCAGGCAGCACTTGATGGAGGTCAGTCCACTCACGCCAGCGCCGATAATTGCAACTCTCTTCACCATGGTCTCCTTTATTGGTGGGAGATCATGCGGTCTTGCTGGTGGGTAGAATTCAGGGAACAGAGTCGGTATCACTTCAGTGAAAAGGATCAGCAATTTATATTATAAACAAAGAAGACAGTATTATGATTTAACAGATTTAACAGGCACATCTGCCATTCCTGTTCATTATACAAAGGGGGTTCGATGATCTTAAGTGGCAGATGCTCATGTGTGGTTAAAGAGCAACAGAATTCAGTTAGTATTTGTGATACTGGGGACAGTGCCTTTATGGGCTGAGCTTCCCAGACAGAGAGCTTGGGTGGGGGCACTGTGAATCTCTTGTTATTATGCACAGCCATTTGGGACCAGACTAAAAGTTGCCAACCCTCCAGGATTGTCCGGGAGTCTCTAGGAATGAACCGTTAATCTTTAAAGATTAGGTCACATGATGAAACCTCCAGGAATATGTCCAACCAAAACTGGCAAGAGACACAGACTAAAGTCCCTCTGAACATTGCAGTGATAGAGTTCTCCTCCAAAGATAGAGACATGGACCTATTAAATCGAATATTGCAACAACAATGTGAGTTTTTCAACATAGCTATTTTTATGCAGGGTAATTAAACATTTAGGGCCAGAAGTGATCACTATCATGATCTAGTTTGACCTCCTGCATAAACACAGAATTTATAGTTTTATCCAATAATCCCTCTGCATTGTGCCCAATACCTTGTGGCTGAACCAGGACCTCTCTTTTAGAAGGACACGGAGGCTTCATTGAAAGAATTCAAGTGATAAAGCCTCCAGCACACAGTTTGGTAAGTTATTCCAATAGTTAATTACCCTCACTGTTAAAAATGTGCAACTTATTGCCAGTTTGAATGTTTCTAGCATCAACTCCCAGTCACTGGAATGCCTTGCTTCTTTCTCTGACAATGAGATTTCTGTTAATAAGTTCAAGTTTTAGGAGAAAATAGATTTTTTTTCCTTTCACGTTTTCCATTTTTGGTGAAAACCCAATATTTTTCATGGAAAAATTTCAACATCCATGAGGTTTGGGGGTTTTTTTGTTGCTTGTTTTTATTGACTGTTTTTAGGGAAAAAAAGATAATTTCCCTACCAGCTCCATTGCTTTGGTTCCTACCTCCTAGCACAGAAATCTGAATGTATACTACAGAAACACATGCTGTTTAGCTGCTCTTGTTTACTGAATAAGCACTTTTTCTGCCCAGTAATTGCACCTTTTTGCATCCATTCGTATTTATTAAGGACTCTCTAAAGCCATCTGCTTTAGTGGATGAAATTATTGTGGAGAGTGGATGAAATAAATACACACATGTCAAAACTGAACAAAGTTTGCATAAGGCACATCCTAGCTTCTATTGTCTCTAGTGCTTTGAGACTTGCCTATCATAGAAGTTCAGCTGCACATGAAAAAAAATATATATCTGTTTCCAGCTGGTCTATTAGTCAACGTAAAGTTGCAGAGGTGATTCTAAAGCAAACCAAATGCATTGCAGGAAAACCGTCCCTAGCCATCTGTACTAGTTAAACAGCTGTGTCCATTAACTGTGTCCCTATTATGTGGTGCCCGCTTTACCCTCTGTGTGCATAGGTTGATTTAGTTCCCTTACCTCACGTCTGTGTCTTGTTTGTGGAAGCCACGTCCCTTCACAAGAGTGTCTGGGCAGCTAGGGAAAGCGTCACTCACTGTAATTCAACTTGCACAGCACTGGAGGAACATTGGACACACAACCACATGTGGGGGGAGTGGGGAGTTCTCTTAATGTGGAACCGCCCCCTTTCTCTTGGCAGTTACGTAACTGATCCTTGCTGGCATTGGCAGGAGCAAAGTTCTCAGATTTGGGAGGCTGTCTGATCGCTTTCCAAAACCATCAAAGCAAGGGACCCGTGCAATCTGAGCTGTGGGACTAGATGGAGACCCAGAGACAGCAAGCGGTGAGGGCTGCTTATCGCTGCAGGGTGGAAATAGGTAAACAGTTCCCTAATCTCAGCAAGACACGAGTTTGGCAAAAAGGGATGCTGACTTTCAAACTGGTTCCACAGCCTGCATTGAGCTGAGGAACTAAAGGGCTTTGGGCAAGCTCCTTGCTACTCGTAACACTGGGCCCTGCAAAGGAGAAGCTGGGCTTTTGTTTCCAAAAAGAAGAGAGGTTCTGATTTTCTGTTTTGGCTGAGCCTGCTCAGGGTAGGAAATGTGGGGCAGCAGTAGAAGGCCAAGGAGACTTTGTCACCCTGTGCCTCCCTGATTGCAGGCCAGGCCCCTGGTGTACATTACAGCACCTTCAGGGCTGCTCTAACTTCCACAGGGCTGCCTATGCCCCCAAGAGGCCATCTGGGCAGCTGACAAGAGCCAGGCTACAGCAGCACTCTGGTCATGTCCCTGTGTGTTTGCTATGCCATACAGTGTAACAGGGGGCCGAGAGCCCTTATATTGACTGTGTGCCACTACTGGAGTGGATGAAGTGGTTGGATTTTCTATTCCAATACAGCCCCTAAGTCTCTAGCCCCTGTCTAAGGCAGACCAGGAAATGAAACCTTATTGTCATGGTATCACAGTTCAGGGCAATTGCCCCTGTGTTTCCCCTCCCTGATCCCTTGAGGGCACCTACTCTAGCCCCCTGACTCCTCAGCCATCACCTCTCTTGTGCAGAGACTCGCATCTCTTCCCATTCTGATAGGTTCTTACCCATGCTGCACAGTTCTCTGCCTACAGTGCAATATCCCCAGCAAGCCAGACTGCTTGACTAGGCCAGCATCTGCACTTTGCTTTCTCTCTGTGGGCTCTGAATTGCTGTAATTGCCAGCAGACAAAAGTTCCCACCCAGCTCTTTCCAAGCAATCACGTTTATCCTTAAGGTAAAAACATGACAGAGAAAACATACAAAAATGTTAAGAATTCCTATACACATGCTATACACACATACATGCAAATGTTACCAGAAGCCACCCCTCAGTCTTACGGAGCCTCAATAGACGAAAGTCCTTCCAACACTTCCCAAGAAGGATTGGGTGCCCCCTTGGACAGAAGATCCTGTCCGTTTGATGGATCAGCACAGGTGTCAGTTTAAACTCAGGCTATTATTGCAAAAGTCTTGTCTTTGCCTGTTAGTCTTTGGAGAATCCAGTTGAACCAGTATAGGTGAGACTCTCCGCATAGTGACACCTCCTTGGAGGTGTTACAACCTGTGTGAATTTGCCTAATCACCTCCACCATTATTAGTTCCTCTCCCCTATGGAATTATATACAATCCCTGGCCCACGGTATATAAAGCTAATGCAGTAAGATCTCATAAAGACACTGCAAGAAATTGCCATCTCTGTTGCACCTGGTTCCCAAGGTAACTGCACTGGGCCTCCTTCCTGGCCTCTTTGAGGGCACCCCACTAAGGTCTCCAGCTGCTAGTTATCACCTTTTTCAGGTCCCTCCAGACTGGTGACTTATGCTGCAATTTTCTGTGATCAAGTCAGGGTGTAGTTCAGCACCTGCCATCCTGTTCTGTCGCAGGGGCAAGGACAGGGTTAACCAGCTCTCACGATGTAAGGTATTATTTATTCAGGACAAAAGCACAATGGAGAGAACATATATCGGAAACAATAAACAGCTTCCATGCAAACCTGTCTGACCAGGTGTCACTCATCTGCCACATGGACACCTTGGCAAGTTCCAAAGTCCTTGAAACCCTTGCTGCAGAATATGTCCCTGTAATGGGATTTACTCACCACTGTGGTGCCTCCTGCTGGCTGTCTTGGGAATTAGCTCTGTGTGTTAGTGTGCTGTGACGGGGTAGAGCGGCCCCGAACTGGTACTGCAGGGGTTAACCCTTCCTTCCTGGTAGAGGAAGCCCCGCCCCGGAAGCCCTACTGAGCATGTTCCAACTGGAGCCCAGGTATAAAAGCCTGCAAAGTGGCTCAGTCTGAGCTGACCGCTGGAGGAGAAGGAAGCACACTGCAAGCTCCCGAGGGGGAACAGCCAACACCCCATGATCCAGGGGCCAACCCAGCCGTGACACCCTCTGCACCCCAGACAGAGGCTGCGATTAGAGGGGATGGACCGGAGAACCTGGGTGACGGTAGGAAGTGACCCAGGGGGACTTTAGAAGTCAGCTGACTTTAGAAGCCAGCACTGACGCTCGGCGTGTTGCGGGTGGATCCCCGCCGAGCTAATCACAAGGGGGAACCCCGCTAACAGGAGAGCCCTGGGTCAGGACCCGGTGGAGAGGGCGGGCCCGGGTCCCCCTACTACTCCAGCCATTTTGGGCTGCACAGCCCTGAGCCTTGGGGCGAGTTGTATGGACTCTGGCCGCTAGGCCGCACTTCCCTGAACCTCAGGGCGAGTTGTATGGACTCTGGCCGGTAGGCCACACCGCCCTGACCTGCGGGGTGAGTTAGTTGTATGGACTCTGGCCGTTGGGCCATACTGCCCTGGATCTCGGGGCAAGTTACCTGGACTCTGGCCACTGGGTCACACTGCCCTGAACCTCAGGGCGAGGTGTATGGACTCTGGCCACTGGGCCACACTGCCCTGAACCTCAGGGCGAGGTGTATGGACTCTGGCCACTACGCCACACTGCCCTCATCTGCGGGGCGAGTTAGTTGCGTAGACTTTGGCCATTAGGCCACAACAGGACGCCCTTAAAGAGACAGGCGTGAAGACTTAAGAATGGCGAGGCCCCGACACCTCAGCCACCCCTGCCACAAAGGGGCGCTGCGGTGCTGGACCCGTCACTACTGGTGGAGAACGCGGGCAACGATCAGGGCCTGAAGTAAGGACCCAAACGCTCAGGATGGAACTGGAGAAACTATTGAAGTGGCTGCTGGAGAACCAGCAGCAGCAGGCTGCGCAGCAGCAACAGCAGCAAACCGAGTTGCTCCAACAACTAGCTGCCCAGCAGCAACTGCAAGCGGCGAGGCAGCAGGAGCAACAGCAGCAGCTGATTAGGGAGCTGGCTGCCCAACGACAGGCCAGCCAGGATCGGTTATTCCAACAGATGACCACGCTGCTAGGACGTGCACCAAGACCCCCCCAGGAGGGGGCGGGGCCGGGGATGGCCTCGGGGAGCTGCCAGTACGTCTAAGCAAGATGGGGCCCGGGGAGGACCCCGAGGCCTTTCTCATGACCTTTGAGCGGGTGGCAACCGCCGTCCAATGGCCCAACGCATATTGGGCTACTATTCTAGCCCCCTACCTGACTGGCCCGGCGCAAGCCGCTTACCGCAACCTCGACCCGCAGGAGGCGCTGGACTATTCCAAGGTCAAAGTGGCCATCTTAGACCAGACAGGCATCAGCCCCGAGACTTACCGCCAGCGACTCCGCCAAGAACGGTATGCGCCGGGGACTAGACCCCGAGTCATGGTGCAACGGATCCGTGACCTTTCTTGGAGGTGGCTAGAACCAGACCACCGGACGAGTGCCCAAGTAGCCGAGGCTGTGGCCCTAGAGCAGCTCCTGAAGGCCCTTCCTACCGGGGGGAAGGAGTGGGTGCAACGGCACAGCCCGAAGACCCTCGCGGAGGCAACATCTCTAATGGAGGATTACCTGGCCGCGGAGGGGGAACCGAAGACCGGCTCCAAAGGGGGGAACTCGGGCAAATGGAACCCAATCCCGGTACGGGGATTCCACAAGGCGGAAGGAGGGGGTCCCCATCCATCCGCCCAGCCCTCAGGGACCCCACCGACCCGTGGTGTAAGGGAACCCCAGGGGGCAACTCCCATGCGAAACCAAGATGACTCATCGGGGAGGCAGCACATCCCCCTAAATACCCCACCCCGAGAAGGAAATCGGGAGTGGTGTTATGAGTGCGGACAAACAGGGCATTTCCGGAGGGAATGTCCATACATGGATTGTAACTATGGGCAAGTTTGGGCTGCTGGTCAACGGGCATGGAGATGGGAACCGGGGAAGATCCTTGTGCCGGTGAGAGTAGATGGGACGCCTACCACGGCCTTGGTAGATTCCGGATGTAGCCAGTCAGTCATCGGGCTGGGCTGGTAGAGCCCACTGGCCCCAAGGGACCCCCCCATACACCTGCAGTATATCCATGGGGACGTGAAGCCCTATCCCACCATCTGGGTGCAGCTTGAGACTGTATGGCAGGGAGGGCGGTGTCTGGTTTGTTTGGCCCCAAAACTCGCTTACCCAGTGATTCTGGGACGTGACTGGCCGGGCTTCGCTGAGCTCCTGAAAGAATGGAGTGCCCGACCGGCGCGGCAAAGTGGGGGGGCGGGCCAAAAGGCCGGGGTTACTAGGCCAGGCCACGCCAGATGACCCCCTGGAGGGGCCCTTGGAGAATCCCGAGATAGACAGAGGAGGCCGGACGCTGGCCGAGACCCAGGCGAGGGGGAGCCAGGGATGGCTGGATGTCGATGTGGATTTCATAGAAGCACAAAGGGGGGACCCCACCTTCAGCCGCGCCTGGGAGCAAACGATGGGAGCCTCGGGGGAGGAAGACCCACCCGGACGTCGGCAGCAAGGTCCCCGCTTTGAGGTCCATAACGACCTACTCTATCGGGTGGTCCAGGAACCCCAGAAGAAGGAGGAATTGCGCCAACAGTTGGTCCCAAGGCGGTTCCAGCAGAACTTGTTCCATTTGGCCCACTCAGTACCCTGGGCTGGTCATCTGGGGAGGGAGAAAACACTACAACAGGTGGCCCAGAGGTTCTTCTGGCCGGGCATTCACCAGGAGGTGCGGGAGTACTGCGCCTCTTGCCCTGAGTGCCAGAAGGCCAGCCCAAAGGGGGTACCAAAAGCCCCCCTGGTGCCTCTGCTGGTGATTGGGATGCCTTTCGAGAGGATTTGCCTGGACCTGGTGGGGCCCTTGGAAAAAAGCAGCTCAGGCCACAAGTACATCCTGGTCGTGGTGGACTATGCCACACGGTACCCAGAGGCAGTGCCATTACGGACCGCCACAGCCCCAATCATCGCCAACGAGCTCCTACAGATCTTTGCTCGGGTCGGCCTGTCGCGGGAGATACTGACAGACCAAGGGACCAACGTAACCTCTAAGTTGATGTCGGAGTTATGCCGACTGCTGAATATACGCGCACTTAAGACCTCCGTCTACCACCCTCAGATGGACGGGTTGGTGGAGAGATTTAATGGGACCCTGTCATAAATGAAGGGAAGGGGGAGAGGGTCTGATGCAGTGCTATAAAATCCTCTTACCAGTAAAGGGTTAAGAAATGCAGGTAGCCAGACTGACACCTGACCTGGCTGGCATCTGAACAATAAGGGGACAAGATACTTTCAAATCTTAGGAGGGGGGAAGGCTTTGTGTGTGTGTCTCTTTGTCTGAGTCAGAGTGATCTTGGAAGACAGAAGGAACCTGCAGAAAATCAAACCTCCCTTTTCTGAAGTAAGTTTAGATAGCATAGCGAATAGATTTCTGTTTAATTTTGGCTTGGTGTATTCCCTGTGTTAGAAGGGGTAGGGGGGGTTATTCATGGTTTTCTGTAACTTTAAGGTTTTGTTCAGAGGGGGAAATCTCTCTGAGTTTGGAAATTAAGTGCCCTGTAAAATAGTTACCATCCTGATTTTACAGTGATGATTTTACCTTCTTTATTTTTAACAAAATCCTTCTTTTAAGAAGCTGACTGTTTCCTATGGTGTTAAAACCCAGGGGGTGGGTTTTTAGATCACTGTGTAACCAATTGGTTGGGAGATTGTTCTCAAGCTTCCCCAGGAAAGGGGGTGTACGGCTTGAGGGGGTATTTTGGGTGGGAGGGAAGTTCAAGTGATTCCTTTCCTGGATTCCTGTTAGATACTTGATGGTGGCAGCGAAAGAAGCATTTCTCAGGGTGCAGGGAATTTTGTATCTTGGGGGATTAAACGTAAGCTGGTAAAAATAAGCTTAGGGGCTCTTAATGCGGGTCCCCATGTCTTTACCCTAGAGTTTAGAGTGGGGAGGGAACCCCTACATGGTGGCAGAGCGGTGGGATATATTGAACCAGAGTTTTTTTTGAACCAGACACAGGGAGTTTAGAAAAAAAAATTCTCTTCTCTCTGGCTTTTCCCTGTAGCTGCTTGAAGCAAGGAGGGGGGAGGGGTTAAGCTGCTAGGAGCTAGAGTATCTACATATGAAAGCAGGTAGTTAACCCCTACAGGGAATACCCAAGCAAGTTTTTTTTTTCTTTTCTAACTCTCTCGGGTTAAGACAGATTAAAACAGAAAGGCTAAGATGACTGCCAGTGAAGCAGCTATTAAACTTGAGATAGCTCGGCTACAGGCCAATGAGGAGGAGAAGAAATATGCAAGACTGCTACAACTTAAACAGATGGAGATGGAAGAGAAAGAAAGAGAGAGGAAGCATGCTGAGGAGAGAAAGAGAGAGAGGAAGCATGCTGAGGAAGAGAGGAAGCATGCTGAGGAGGAGAAAGAAAGAGAGCGGAAGCATGCTGAAGAGGAGAGGAAGTATGCTATGGAGGAGAAGGAGAGAGAGAGGAGGCATGCTGAGGAGGAGAGGAAGCATGCTGAGGAGGAGAAAGAAAGAGAGAGGAAGCATGCTGAGGAGGAGAAAGAAAGAGAGAGGAAGCATGCTGAGGAGGAGAGGAAGTATGCTATGGAGGAGGAGAGAGAGAGGAAGCATGCTGAGGAGGAGAGGAAGCATGCTGAGGAGGAGAGGAAGCATGCTGAGGAGGAGAAGGAGAGAGAGAGGAAGTATGCCCTGGAGATGGAGAAGACCAGGGTGGAGCGGAATCTACCGGATAACACTAACAATCCTTCCCCAACAATCCACAAATGGGAGCGACTATGTCCACTGTATGATGAATCCCATGATATTGCTGAATATTTTCTCACCTTTGAGAGACTATGCAATCTCCATCACATTCCTGATGATCACAAAATGACCCTATTGGTAGCAAAGTTGACTGGAGGTGCTCTGGACATATTCAATGACATGCCTATTGATGAGGCTTCTGACTATGAGAAATTCAAGGATTTGGTTTTAAAACAATTTCAAGTTACACCTGAAACTTACTGAGTAAAATTTCGAACCCTTATCCGAGGGCCTGGACTAAGTAATGTAGCTTATGTAAACCGGATAAAGGAGCTGTTAAAAAAATGGGTCAAGGGAAGGAATGTTACTAGCTTTGAAGGAGTGTGTGATTTGATGGCTCAGGAACAATTCCTGAATATGTCCAAGGATGATATAAGACAGTGTTTATGGCATAAGAAAATGGACTCTGCAGACAGCCTTGCTGCTTATGCTGATCAATACGAACAGTCCCAGATCAGCAGAGGGGCAGGGAAATTTGGCACACAAGGGGTGCAGGAAGCAGAGAGGAACAACCCTGGTCATAGTTTGGGGAGATACCAGAAAGGAAAACCCGAGACCACACCCCCTCACCAGGAGCAGCCCAAGGCCCCACAAGGAAAAACCCAGACCCCTTATTGCCCCACCACCCCATTCTCCAGCAACCCACCTCGCCCCACTGACCAGTCAGCTGGGCGATGTTTCAAATGTAACGAATTGGGGCATGTGAAGGCCAACTGCCCCAAGAACCCCAACAGAGTACAGTTCATTGCACCGGGGTCACACCAAAGGTCCTCAGGCCCAGATGCCTCCCAGATACTCTTGGAACGAAGGGAAACGGTGAGTGTGGGTGGAAAGAAGGTTACAGCGTGGAGGGACACTGGAGCACACGTGTCGGCTATCCACAAATCCTTAGTGGATCCCAGCTTAATCAACCCAGAGGCACAAGTGACAATTCAACCCTTCAAGTCCAACTCTTTTGATTTACCTACAGCCGTGTTGCCTGTCCAGTACAAGGGCTGGTCAGGAAATTGGACTTTTGCAGTCTATGATGATTATCCCATTCCCATGTTGGTGGGGGAAGACTTGGCAAATTGTGTGAAGCTAGCCAAGAGGGTGGGAATGGTCACCCGCAGCCAGGCTAAGCAAGCTGTCACACCTAGCTCTGTTCCTGAGACTTCCACCAGAACCCCATCTGTACTACCAGAGACCCAGATAGAGGTGGTGGAACAGGATACCCTGCCAACGACTGCAACAGTCGTCATAGATCCAATCACAGAAACCTGACCCAAGCCAGTCTCGGAACCGGAACAGACGAAACAACCAGCACCAGAACCATTGCCAGCACTGAGTCCAGCGCTTGCAACCCCAGCTACCGTACCAACACCCGAGGGCACCACCGAGCCTGCAATGGCAGCAGCAGCCGATAACTCAATACAAGAGGCTCAGCCAGAGCCTGAATTACCACACTGTGCACCAGCAGAGAGCGGTCAACGGAAACAAACCCATCACCTGCATCGCTTCCAGAGGGACCCCGGTGGAGAGGGCAGGCCCGGGTCCCCCTACTACTCTGGCCATTGGGCCGCACAGCCCTGAGCCTTGGGGCAGGTTGTATGGACTCTGGCCACTGGGCCGCACTGCCCTGAACCTCGGGGCGAGGTATATGGACTCTGGCCGCTAGGCCGCACTTCCCTGAACCTCAGGGCGAGGTGTATGGACTCTGGCCGCTAGGCCACACTGCCCTGATCTGTGGGGCGAGTTAGTTGTATGGACTCTGGCCGCTGGGCCGCCCTGCCCTGGATCTCGGGGCAAGTTACCTGAACTCTGGCCGCTGGGCCACACTGCCCTGAACCTCAGGGCGAGGTGTATGGATTCTGGCCACTAGGCCACACTGCTCTGACCTGCGGTGCGAGTTAGTTGCATAGACTTTGGCCATTAGGCTACAACAGGACGCCCTTAAAGAGACAGGCGTGAAGACTTAAGAGTGGTGAGGCCCCGACACCTCAGCCACACCTGCCACGAAGGGGCGCTGAGGTGCCTGACCCGTCATAGTGCCCTCTTTGGGTGGTTCCTCACTGCCATCACTCCTGCTCTAGGACCCACGTCTCTCCAAGGACCACAGCGGCCTCTTCAGCGACACAGCCCTCCGGCTGTGCCACACACTGTGCTCCCCCCTTCCGGGGGACCTGCAGTCCACTGTTCTGCCACTTCCCTTACTGGCTACTGCAGCAAATTGTCTGGCCACTTCCTCATGGCCCTAGCATCCTCTTTGCCCTTGCCTCAGGGTCTCATCCTGCAAACACCAGCAGCCAGCCAGGAGTTCTCTCGCTCCCCCGGTCCCTGCTAGTAGAACTGCTCTGTCCAAGGTGCTAGCAGTTCTCTCAGGCCTCCAGAGACACAGTCCTTCCTCCCTGGGCTCCCAGCAGAGAACTGCCTTCCTCTGCCCTGCAGCTCCCTTTTTAAATGGGGTTGCTTGGCCCTGTTTGGCTGCTCCCTTCAGCCCTTCTCTGATTGGTTGCATCTTGTGCAGCCTCCCTAGGGCTCTATTAACCCCTTAGAGCCTAGTGAGGGGCAGGCACCCCATCACAGTCTCTCTTGGTCACTGTAGCATATCAGGCGTTGGAGCGGAGAAGAGTGACCCCTCTCCTCTGCCAGGCTGGTCACTTTATCCCATCCTCGGTTCCAATCACGATGTGTAGTTCCCTTTGTGTGTGCGTGTGTGTGTGCTACCTGGGTTTGTGGGATTCTGAAAAAGAGGTGCCAAAATTATGGGATATGGATGGCATTATGGGATGGAAAAAGTTGCATGGTGGGAACTTGGCCCCTGCATTCAGAGATCACTGGGCTAGTCCCTTCTAGCCCCTAGCCCACTGAGGAAATTTTCCCAAAAGGCATTGCACCAATGGCAATGCATGGCATATTGGGACACCTATTCGTGGTGCACCACACTTTACATTGATAGAGGTACTTCTGTGGACTACCTGCAGTGCGGACACAAGCAGCCAAGTATGCACGTGCTTGAGCGATGTACAAGCTTTGGTGACTATGCGCTGTGATAACTCGTGTCGACCACAGTTTGTAGTGTAGACGTGGCCCTAGGAAGGAAATTAGTTCTTGCCCCTCACTGGGTAGTGATGCCACAGTGATAAATCCAGACTAGTCACACAGATAGTTCATTAAAATATTACAGACAATTCCCATATTTGTCACAGATGTATAGATGTCTAGTATGCCTTGAATATTTTGGTAGTGAATTACTAGGGTCCAGTTCCTCATGTGTATTTATGCACCCAACTCCAATTGAAATCAATGAGAACTAGGTGCCTAACTCTCATTGAAGATCTGGGCTTATGTCTCTCTCTCTCTCTCTCTCTCTCTCTCTCTCTCTCTGCCCCTTCAGTCAGGAAGCAATCCCTCTATTCTCCTGTCCACAAGGAGGATTTCAGTAATCACCTCTTTGCTTATTCCACATTATCTCCTGCTAAAGGAACTTAAGACAATGAGAGATCAACACCCACTTCCCAAGTGTAGCGGGGTGGCTACCCCCGCTTCTGCCCTGAGGGGCTTGCGCCCGCCCACCTCCCGGGTATCCAATAGGTCTGAAAGCTGAGCTGATTGGGGGTAGTAGCTGCAGCTGGGCCACGCCCCAAGCAGAGCCCAGCTGGCCACTATAAGAGGCTGCGAGCCAGCGAGAGAAGGGCCTGGCTGCCAGGAGCTAAGCAGGGTACTGAACTGGAGCAGGGCTGGGGAAAGGCTAAGGGAGCAGGGGAGCTCCGTCCTGAGAAAACCCCAGGCTGCAGGCCTGGTAAGGCCAGACCAGGTACTGGGGTTGCAGGGGCAGCCCATGGGTAGGCAGAGGCAGCAGGTTCAAACCCCATTTGCCGATGATGAGTGGCTTACACTGCAGTCTACCCCAGTGCATGGGGCTAGATGGGGACTGGCAGTAGCTGTACACTGAGGTGAAGTGGGGATAGTGGGTGAGGGGGTTCCCCGGGGAGGGGGGACCCTAGGATTAAGGCTGTGGGGTACTGCCAGTGGGGGCAGCACCCCAGAGAAAGGGGCACCAGGTCCTGGGACCGACATGGGGCCAGAGAGCGGTCAGGTGGATCACTGGCCACAAGAGGGCGCTCCGGAGGCTCGACGAGCAATTCCCAGAAGAAACCAGTGGGAGGCGCCGCTGGGCGAGTCCGACCTTGTTACACCAAGCTATAAGACATATTGTTGAAGAAACCTTCAAATCCGCAGATAAGAAACAGAATATAAAAACAGGATGTGTATCTTATTTTATTGCAAGCCCTAAAGAATGTGAAATGCTTTATACATTCTTTGGTCATATAAATGTGTGAACTAGGTCCACTATAATGGATTCTTGCTGATTTTCTTTCTAAATGATTGTTGCACTTGAAAAATTATTGGACTTCTTTAACAGAAGGAGGAAAAAAGACCATTGAAAGACATAAGCAACTTTTGAAATATTACATGGGATTGATTGCTCAACAAGCAGGAAGGGGAGGAATTCCAGTTAACAGCAGGCATTAATAGAGAAATACGATTCTTGAAATTCAGAGAGATGAAAAGCAACAAAGAAATTTGTTACACATCAATGCTATCAACAAAAGCCACTGAGAAACCAGGAGAGCAGACATCTGAGAGCATATTCAGCAAGTGGGCAATAGAAACAAGAGGATTGCCCTCCTCCACCGGACCCAAACAGGATACAGAAACTGAGGTCAGTGTGGTGAGGGTCAGAGTGTGCTGAACCCACATGGACAGTCTCTTGTCACCTCCAGGGCCACAGACTCAGAAGAATTTGCTGAACCCACAAAAGCTGCAGAACCCAGAAATGCCAACAGACATGTGGACAGACTCCCCCAGAGCTTCTAGGTCTGAGAGGTGGCGAGACTCATTTCAGGGATTGTAGTTCTCTCTCTCTCTCTCTCTCTGACTCTCTGCTCATTAAAATCAGTAGAGGAAAGTCCCCTTGTAGAGTCAGCTGTCTTTCTAGCGAGAGACCAAGGAACTATATTATGGACTTTAACGGACTACTGCTATCTGCATCTTCTCCTTCGTAAGTCCAAGTACATTGGCCTAAGAGAACTGGGAACAATAACTTTAAGCAATTGCTTTTGATGTTTGAAACTTGTTTCTTCCATACCGAAGATTAGAACAAGCAGGGATCACATTCCTAAGAGCGCCTTAAGGTAAGTGCAGCCTCACGCCTTGGAGAAGTACTGGAAGTGTGATGATCTAGATACTAAAGGACTGATAATTGGCAATTATAAAGAAATGTAATAAGAAATCTTGGTGATTTGCATTGCTCTGGCTGGCCTTGATGCTATTTACATCAATTGGTTGCATGCCAGCATGTTATATTCAGTGTATAATTCTCAAAAGCACCAAAATGACTGACTTAAATGCCTAAGTCCCATTTTCACTGTAAGGCACAGTGTACAGCGTACACAAAAGGGAGTGCTAGGATCTCAAATTCATAACTGACATTTTCACAGCAGTTGAACTTTTTGGACTCGCCTCCCCTGCTCTGTTCCCTTAGATTGTCAGTTTGAGACCCTGGCTGGCTGGGGTTGTCATAGTATAGGGGCAGGCAGTTAAGTTGAGTCCTGGTCCATCCAGACCCCTGAGTCTTTCTGCTCTGTGTGCTAGAAGTTTATGCTTTAAAGAGGTTGTGATAGGGTGCTCTACTCACCGCTGGACAGCACCGCCTCTTGGCAGTTCTGGGGAGGCCAACACCCCTTCCTGTGGTCACACTCCATCACTTTCTCCCACTGTAGGCCCTCTCTCAGCCAGGAACTGCAGCCTCCTCTTTGTGACTCAGCCCTCTGGCCAGGTCACTCTATGGTTTCCCCTTCCGGAGTAGGACAGTCTTTTGGGGCAAACTGTCCCAGGCAGTTCACTCTCCACTGCCTGGTCTGTGGCCTTTCCCCAGTGGCAGGTAGGGGAACCCAGGGCCATCCTCTACTCTGGGTTCCAGCCCAGGGGCTTGCTGCTCAGTAGCCTAGGTCTGCACTCTCTTATGCCTTGCTGCTTTCCTCTGAGCCTTTGCTACCTTTCCAGCTCTCCCTCGCTCTGGGTTTGCCAGCCCTACAACTCCCTTCTCCCAGAGAGCAACTGTAGAGTACTTGTCTCTATAGCCTGAACACACCCCTCTTCTCCCAGGAAATGACTGCAGACTCCTTCCCTGCAACCCCTCTCTGCTATCAGCTCCCTGGCTTTATACAGGCCTTCTTCTTCCTGTCCACCTGAGCCTCATTTAACCAATCCCCACTCCCTGGCTCCTCTTCCAGGGGCAGCCTAGGGAGTAACTGCCCCCACCCCTGGCCACCATAACCCTTCCCAGTCTTGTGTGAGTGGACACCCCAGCACAGAGGTCTAAAACTTCTATTGCTTAAATATAAAATGGTTCAAAGTACTAGGAATATGGTGGTTACAGAAAATAAGGTACAATTGTTTTACTCTGTGTTAGGCCCGGCCTTGACCACTATGTACTGTACAGGAGCAGAAGAGTTTAAACCATGTGGCCCACTGTGGTGCTACCGAATCAAGCTGTTGAGCCACGTTAAACTGTGTTTGAGAGATTTTTAGTTTGACCTTTCTTTCATCCAGGCCCCCTGAGCCTCTGCCCTGCACTACAGGTGTTTGCACTCTCAGAAGTAATACAGAATCCCGTGCCTTCAAAGAACAGGCTCTGAATTTGAAGAGTGTTACAATAGCTCCCACCCCTGAGCCCTTGGAGGTGGGCTCCTGAAGGATGCTAGCATTTTAGCCATCATGTGTCATCTAGACCTACTCTCAACTGGGTTAGACAAAGTGATAACATTGCTGGCAGCTGGGCTCCTCTAGCATTCCCACCATTGCTAGCCATGGTAGAGACAGTGGGAGAAACTTGCCTGTCTTAGCAGAATCTGGAAACAACTTTCCAACGTGTGATCTCTGCTGGATTTGTGGCGGTCAGCCAGAACTGAGGGGACAACAGGACCATGGCTGCTGGCTGAAGAATTGGATGGCTCTGCAGAGTAGCCACTAAAAAGGAACTGGCCAGGTGATTTTTTTTTTTCATGAACTCGGGGCAAAACTGACTTGAGAATTACATCCCTGTGACAGGAGGAATTCTGTAAGATGTCATCTTGGTCTCCTTTTTCTTGAGAACAACAGCCATCATGCTGCGCTTGGAAGGCAATGTACATAACCCTGAAAAATAAAATTAACTCCTCCCTAAGAAGTGATGTAATCCAGTGTAAACTCACTGTAACTCATTCTGAAAAGAAATGTTGTCGGCATGGGCAACCATAATTCTGGTGTTTCCTAACTCTTGAATTCTTGATCGTGAAGCCTTTATGTTCTTTTAATGTGGTTTGTTGTATGCAATATCTGAGCATACAAATGGAAATTCCATCACATGGAACCATATTGACGGTTACCTATTTCTACAGTGAGGTTAGAACCTTTAGATCCACTGCATACACCTCTGCCATGAGCTAACAGAGTTAAGTGGTAGCAATAATAAATTGTCATTATGTGGGTTGCACAGCTATGTGCTGCCTGCCCAGGAACCCTGGGTTCTAGTTCAGGCTCTGAACAAAGCATGTTACAGACCTTTCTGCTCCTGCCCACCCCAAGACTGACCCTTTCTGCTCCAGCCTCGTCCCTATCTCCTTGACCCAGTCCCAGTCTTCCTCTCCCATCACTTCAGCCCAGCTCCACCCTTTTGTCTCCTACTTCCTGTCCCCACCACTCCCCTTTCCTTGACCCATTGTCCCTCCTTCCCCATCTCCCCTCAGATTCTTGTCCCTATCCACTAGCCGCCCCATGGCTTGGCTTTTCTGGGTTTTACCACCATGCTGCACTTGCTGAGGGGAAACCAGGGGATGATAATCTTTTCTCTGCCCCTTTGAGTATTTCCGCGTCTGATGCTTTTTCACAGGTGGGACTGAAACTGGGCTCAGGGATTACCCCCCACAATGGGTCAGGTGACTGGGACTCTCCGTGCTCCCAAAGAGGTAGGGGTTATTGTTTCCTGTCCCCACAGGATAGACCCGAGTGGCTGTATGAGGCCAACAGACAGTGTTGGCTTCTCCAATTTGAGGGAAGATGTATTTATACAGTGAAACCTGGTGTTGTCGACTCCTCCAGCAAGGGCAAAGAGGAGTGGTGTCCTGTGGCAAAGATGACAATCTTCACCTTATCCTCCACAGTCCCATCTTCTAATATGGCAGAGGTTCCGGTGAACTCCTTCACATTGGGCTCCACCACCACAGAGGGATACGGCTGTGGCGGTCATCGCTGACCACTGACTCTTGGTTCTGCAGTACAGAGGCAAAGTGAGACAAGAGGACGTCCCGTTAGCCAATGGGAGTTGGACAGAACAGGTCAAGAAACAGGCTGATTCCTGGCAACCACTTTTCTTTGAAGAGGGAGCAGGGTAAATGGCATCCAGCTATTGCCAGGGTCATGAATTCCAAACTCAGCAGTCATCTGCAGGCATTCTTTAGTGCACCAGGCTGCTTGATGTCTGATGAAGAGGGCATCCTGAAGGAAGCCGTTTGCAGAAAGATTACCCGGGGTTGCTGGAAAAATCCTACTGGGTACACAGGCTGCACAAATGGCTGTAGTGAAGGAGCTTTACTAAAGTGAAGCCTAAAACTCTTACATGGCACTTGTCAGCCAGCAGATCTCAAAAGAGGCCAGGATCATTACCCCCCATTTTACAGATGGGGAAACCGAGGCACAGAGACTTGCTGAAGGTCACCCAGCTGGTCAATGGCAGAGCTGGGAACAGAATCTGGCTTTTCTGAGGCTCAGGCCAGTGCTCTAGCCACCAGGCAACAGTGCTTTGCAGAATGTACCCCCATTATGTGGGAAGCAACAGGCCCCCTTCTGGATATTTAGTTATGATTTTTCCCCACTCTCTGCCTTGTAATTTCCGATTCAGAAGGCCAAGTTACAGGGAGAGCACTGTACTTGGAGAGAGAGGTCTTCCACCTTCAGATTCACCTCTGCACGGCTTCACCAAAATATCCTTTGGCCAAAGATTGCAGAAATGGTCCAATACTCTGCACTGTCCATTATCTTGCCCTTCCCAGTAGCGTAGCCAGGCAGGGAGCAAGGGGAGTGGCCGCTCCCCCTTGAGCAGAAGCGGTGCCTTTTTTTTAGCAGCACTAAGAAAAGGCGCCGCTTCTTTTTAAGCGCCGCTTCTTGCACTCACCCAGCGGCGCTCCAGGTCTTTGGCGGCATTTCGGTGGCGGGTACCACTGAAGACCCGGAGTGAGCCGCCAAAGTGCTGCCAAAGACCCGGAGTGAGTGAGGAACCGCTGCCAAAGTGCCGCCGAAGACCCGGAGCGCCGCCGGGTGAGTACAGGGGGAGGCGCCTTTTATAGCGCCGCTCCCCCTGCGCTCCAGACCTGGCTGCGCTACTGGCCCTTCCCCAGTTGCACAGTGGGCCTGCTGGCCAGGCTAATGGAAAATAGCTGTCTTGGGGCACCAAGCCATAAGTTTCCATGGTTAAACCATTGATTCGTCTTCTCATTCATCCAGCTGAACAGGGGGAAAGGGAGAGTATTCCTGATGACATCAGTCAGGGGGGTATTGTACCTACGTCATGTCGGTCTGCTGGCTGTTTGATGGCAACTCCTGATCCCGAATCTGGGCTGCAGTCAGAAAAACTATGGGAAAGACCTGTTGGGTCATTAGTCCAAGCCTCAGTAAAAGCTCTCTCAGTATAATGATGTTTTGGTGCTTGGTTTGGCAATAGATGAATGCACCAGAATATAAATGTTACCTCTCTCCAGTAATTCGTAAGCAATTTCAGGAATTGCATCTGCTCAGTTCTCTGACTTAGCTCTACAGCGATATCTGCTTCAGAGTTCCCCTGTCCAACCACAAGGCCTTTCTTCCCCAGAAATTCTTCTGGGTTCTTGTATCCCTGGCTGTGAAAGTAGGTGCCTTTCAACTCGTTCATACCTGCAAGGAAAGTGGCACTCTCAGCTGGCACGCTTAAAGAATTAGCTGCAACGCCTGGGCAGCATAAGACAGCAAGTCATTGTCGCTGCATGAGAAACGGGAACTCTGGAAGGGAACAAAGTAAGCTCAGGAGGAATGGCAACAAGTAGACATGCTGGGCTAACAGATGGAACAAAGGTCTTGTCATTCAGAAGTCAGTGGCCAAGTGACAATTTGGCCAGACTTTGGTGTCAAGCCCTGGTGAATCTAGTCATTGTGTAGCTACACAACCCGAGCTGGACGATATGAGCAGGTGCAAAGTATGCGCATGATACATGTTGTTAGCCAGTGGATTGGCAGCGAACTATTGCAGTGCTGACAAGAGCTGGTGCTGGTTTGCAAGAAGTTTTGGCATTTCAAAAGGCTGCCCAGCATGCCAGGGAGCCAGCGGGGCTGGGAAGAAGGAAGCGTTGGAGTCTGGCACCAGGGGGGTCCATATGGTGGGGCTACACCAGAGCTGCTCACCCTGAGTGCAGCTCCATGGCAGTGAATCCGGAAGCCCTGATGCTGACCCCTGGATTTCCAGTCTCAGAGCCCTGGTTAGCGTCAGGGCTTCCAGGCCCCCTGCTGTGGAGCTGGGAGCCCAGAATTCCTGAGAGCCCAGGCTTGAGTCAGGCTTCCCAGGGCTTCCAAGACTGCCAGGGTCCACAGCGGGCAGCCTGAAAACCTTGGCTTGGTTGTGCTTCCCCAGAACTGCAGACCCTCCAAACCAGGGGTCGCCTGCCCCGGGGCAGTCCTCATGGCAGGGCCCCCAGCAGCCTGCTAAGTGAGCTGGCAGGGACGTGGACTAGGATTGCTCTCCTACGCACAAACTCTTTGCCTGTGACATTAAGAGGGCAAATCTGCAAGCCGTACTTTTCCTGAATAGTACTGACTCCTGGAAGCAGTCCAGCTGTGCTCACGGGGACTGAGTGAGTACTGCTATTCAGGTCCTACATAGACAATGGGTCAAATCCTCAAAACTCCCGTTTGACATCAGCTGGGCCAGGATTTCACCTAGTATGATTGTGATTTACCAAGGAAAGTCTCCAGTGGAATAAGAGACTCTACATGATGTCCAGTGCAAACCACAACAGCATCAAAAGTGGCCAGCGCTTGCTTCCCATCAGTCTCAGTGACAACTTCCCATCGCCCAGTGGCAGAGAAATCCTGGCATTTTCTTACACTGGGGACCACAAAACCACCCAAAAAACCCAACAAAACCCCAGAGAAAATTATGGATTAATCATGTCTTTAAAACCAGAGGCCTGGATCGCTCATCTCTTAACCTTGAAGTGATGTACATTCTTTAGGAGGTTCAAGTTAAAATAATCAAAACACACACTGCTTTGCTCTTCTAAAGCCTCTTTTATCCAAGGAGGCCAGAGTACTTTACAGAAATTAGTTAAGCCTGAAAAAGTTAAGCCTGTAAAATAGTATGACCACAATTTCACAGATGGGGAAACTGAGGCACAGAGTAATTGCGGCCCAGCCATTTAGAAACCCACAAACATTCTTCTGCACATGAATTGCAAGTGCAAAATATCTGATGCATGTGCAAGATGGGAATCTGCATTCATGTACATTTTTGCATGTCATCCTGACTTGCATGCATGAACCAGGTGTTTTGTATGCACAGACTTTAAATAAAAATCTTGGCCCAAATAACTTGATCAATATTAGCTATTGGCAGACTGAGGGGTTCTGACTCTGCAGTTGCCTTGATTTTGTAGTCTGACTTGTTGACATAATGTTGTAATGTGCTGCATCTTCACAGTTATGTTTTGTAGTGCTGTAGCTAGAAACAGGTGAAATGTTTGCGGTAAAATGCCAGCCAGCCCAAACCATAATCCAGAGCTCAACCCAAACTGCACCTTAGTTCAATGCTTCATTGTCACAGGACACCGCATTTCTTAGTTGCAACTAGGTCTGAAGTGGCGCAATATTATGAGAGAGAAAGTTTGTGCCTGCAGAATTTGTAATACAGACTGGACCACAAACTCATCCTGTGTGTATAGGGGGCAGAATGAAAACAACTGGGGCAAAACCTGAAGCCACAGTTTCTCAGTTAGCAGTGGCTGAACTGTGGGCATGGTGCAGAGGATGCCTTTAGAAGGTTTCCTTTTATTTTATCTTTTGGATAAGGCATTACTAGTATGACCTGGTATTTCCTGGGCTGTAGCCTACAGGATTAACCTGCTTGCTTGCATATATAATCTTTTCTTATAGTTTAAGTATTTGATTGTAATACTTTAATATAAACCTACGTTTGGCTGTAATGCAAGGGACCTACAGGCCATATTCTGTATGTTGAGCTAAGGCAAAGTTAGCATATCTGTCTGGAACCTTTCACCCAGATAGCAAGTCAACACCCACACATGTCTGAGACCTTTCACCTAGATCGATCGATAATGGAAGAATGGCCTAGGGAGTTTCCAAGTCTGTACCCACAGACTTAACAGGTACACCACAAGGAAAGGACAAAAATAACATGTGTATGATCTAATGTCATTAATATGTATGTATTAATCTGTCATTAATATGTACAAACATACTAGTCTGTGGAGTAAGTGTACCCTAACATTTTTGTGGGTGAGGAATGAAGTTTGGGAATAGGAGGAAGGATTTCAGGCACTTGTGCCCTATAAAAGAGGTCACCCACCTTGCTAGAAAAGCTATCTATCTACAACGACTACTACTTATTAGTAGGCTGTACTTGTTTTTTATCAGACTTTCTAAGTTCCAAGGGGACTAGGTTAAGCTTGGTTTCCCTAAACTTTTGTTCCTGGGTTTGTTTATTAGGTTTTAATTTTAAGTTTGTTAGTTAAGTAAACTCTAAGTTAGCTTTGATAGCTCTTAGCACTAACTTCTTCTAGGCATTGCACCTCTCACTCAAGAATTGAGGAACCAGAGGCGAGGCTTAACCTGGTGGTAAGAGACACAGGACATCAAGGAAGGGTGTAAGTATATTAACCAAAGCTTTGTAGCATATAATAACCAAATACCATATGTATCAGTTGAATAGCAGTAATACAACTGTAGTGTTGATTATTTTACAATTTAATTACTACTTCATTTACCTTAATAAAACGTCTTTAAGGCTATATCTGTCTGTGTGAGCTTCCTGTCATACCCTTGAGGGTCCTTTGTTAATTCTGTGGAGCCTGATTCGGGACAAGAACCTTATCTTCAAATCAGACAAACTGGTGAGCCTAAAACCCATATTATCCAAATTAATATTAACCTTATAAATCAGGCAACAGGGCTGATGGGGAATAGTATGAATAGAACAGACCCCTTAGGATAACAATCAGATTTGCACTTGTGACCTTCCCTGCTAACAGCATAAGCCAAGGGCTCCATACACAGACACTTAGCTACCTAATCTAGGGTTGCCAACTTTCTGATTACAGAAGGAATACCCTTGCCCGGCCCCCGGCCCATCCCTTTTCCGACGCCCTACCCCCTCTCACTCCATCCCCCCCTCCCTCCACTGCTAGCTCTCCCCCACTCTCATGCCTAAGAGGGTGAGGGCTCCATCTGGGGCTGCAGGCTTGGGGGTGCGGCTGGGGATGAGGTGTTTGGGGTGCAGGAGGGGTCTATGGGCTGGGGCAGGAGCCTAGGGTGCTGGAGGGGGGTGAAGGCTCCAGCTGTGGGTGCGGGCTCTGGGCAGGGGCTGGGTATGGGGGGTTTGGGGTGTAGGTGGAGCACCGGCCGGAGCACGGCATGCCCGCCGCCCCACTCCCCTGGCCGGAGCACGGCATGCCTGCCACCCCGCTCTTCCAGCCGGAGCTCAAGGGCCTGATAAAAAGGGCCTGTGGGCCGTGGTTTGCCCACCGCCAATAGGACGAGTATTAATAGTCATGTAGTATGGCAGCGGCAGCAGAGGCCTGGCTGAGCCATGGGTCCATCCCATCCCAACGGTTTCAGACATATCCCTTTGCTACCGGGGCTACACTGCTATTTACACTAGCGCTAGCTCAATGAGAGCTAGTGCGAATGGGGGTACACGAGCAGAATACACCCCTAGCTGGAAGTACAGACGTACACCTGCTTCGAGGGAAGTGATGACATTGCGGGGCTCTGGAGATGCACAGTAAGTGTGGGGTTCCTTGTCTGTGGGGCTGGCACATTGCCTGTCTTTTGTAAATTACACCATCTTCTGTTCTGTGTCCTTTCTAAAAGCCTAGGGCCAGAGATGAGCTGGAGGCAAAGGGCCCCTACCCTCAGCTTCTTGTGGTCCCCGGGGATCATGTGGGATTCCCAGCACTCCTCCAGGTTTGTGGGGGGCACCTATTCCACAGGAAACAAACAGGGCCATCGGGGAGGATCTCTGCAAGGAAGTTCCTAATTGAGAGAAGTGAAGGCTTGGACCAGACATAAGTCTACAAATACCTTAAAGGCTGCTATAAAGAGGTTAGTGATCATGCCCACGAAGCATCAGACAAGAACTAATCAGCTAAGTTTTCAGCAAGGGAGATTTAGGTTAGATATAGGAAAAAATTCTAACTATAAGAATATAGTTAAGCCCTGAAAAGGGGTTACCTTGGGAGGTTGAGGCATCCCTGTCATTGCAGGTTTTTAAGAACAGGAAAGACAAACACCTGCCAGAGGTGGTATAAGTAACCCTGCCTTAGTGGGAGGGGATGAACTGGATGACCTCTCAGGCATAGGCACCGGCTTCCTCATTGCCCTGGGGATGCTCGACCTCTGCTCTGCACCCAGGCCCCACTCCCACTCCACACCTTCCTGTCCCATTCCGCCCCCTCCACTGAGTGTGCCCTACTCTCGCTTTGCCCCCTCCATCCCCGGTGCCTGATGCTGAACATCTGATCTGCAGTGGGTGGGAGGTGCTGGATGGGTGGGGGGAGAGGGAGCAGCTGATTCACAGTGCTGCCAGTGGGTGCTGATCACCTACTATTTTTTTTTCCGTGGGTGCTCCAGCTCCAGAGCACCCATGGAGTTGGCACCTATGTCTCAAAGTCCTGTCCACGCTGACATTTCTGATTCTCAGAACAGGGGTGATCCAGCTTCTTATGAGCTGTGTTGCTTAGAACATGAAATTGTCACTGAAAGCTTGCAGATGAGACACAAATTGAAGGACTGGTAAATAATGAAGAGGACAGGTCACTGATACAGAGCGGTCTGGATCTGTTGGTAAACTGGATGCAAGCAAACAATATGTGTTTTAATACAGCTAAATATAAATGTCTACATCTAGGAACAAAAAATGTAGGCCAGAGTCCCAAGATAGGGGACTATATCCTGGGAAGCGGTGACTCCGAAAAAGATTTGGGGATCATGGTGGATAATCAGCTGAACATGAGCTCCCAGTGTGATGCTGAGGCCAAAAGTGTTAATGCAATCCTGGGATGCATCAACAGGGGAATCTTGAATAGGAGTAGAGAGATTCTATTATCTCTGTATTAGGCACTGGTGTGACTGCTGCTGGAATACTGTGTCCAGTTCTGGAGGGGGTCCAGAGGAGAGTCACAAGAATGATTAAAGGAGTAGAAAACATGCCTTAGAGCTAGGGCTGTGGATTAATTGCAGTTAACTCACACAATTAACTCAAAAAAAATTAATCCTGATTAAAAAAATCAATCATGATTAATCAGTTTTAATCGCACTGTTAAACAATAGACTATCAATTTAAATTTATTAAATATTTTGGATGGTTTTTCTACATTTTCATATATATTCTATTCTGTGTTGTAACTGAAATCAAAGTGAATATTTTGTATTACAAATATTTGCGCTGTAAGAATGATAAATAAAAAAATAGTATTTTTCAATTTTAGTGCAATCTCTTTGTCATGAAAGGGCAACTTACAAATGTAGATTTTTATTTTTTTTTGTTACATAACTGCACTCAAAACCAAAACAATGTAAAACTTTCACTGCAGATTTGACAAAACTCAAAGAAGGTACCAATGTGAGATTTCTAAAGATAGCTACAGCACTCGACCCAAGGTTTAAGAATCTGAAGTGCCTTCCAAAATCTGAGAGGGACGAGGTGTGGAGCATGCTTTCAGAAGTCTTAAAAGAGCAACATTCCGATGCAGAAACTACAGAACCCGAACCACCAAAAAAGAAAATCAACCTTCCGCTGGTAGCATCTGACTCAGATGATGAAAATAAGCATGCATTGGTCCACACTGCTTTGGATCGTTATTGAGCAGAACCCATCATCAGCATGGACGCATGTCCTCTGGAATGGTGGTCGAAGCATAAAGGGACATATGAATCTTTAGCGCATCTGGCACGTAAATATCTTGCGACACCGGCTGCAACAGTGCCATGCAAATGCCTGTTCTTACTTTCAGGTAACATTGTGAACAAGAAGCAGGCAGCATTATCTCCTGCAAATGTAAACAAACTTGTGTGTCTGAGCGATTGGCTGACATAGGGCTAAGTGGACTTGTAAGCTCTAACGTTTTACATTGTTTTATTTGTTTGAATGCAGTTTGTTTTTGGTACATAATTCTACATTTGTAAGTTCAACTTTCATGATAAAGAGATTGCACTACAGTACTTGTATTAGGTGAATTGAAAAATACTATTTCTTTTGTTTTTTACAGTGCAAATATTTGTAATACAAATAAATATAAAGTGAGCACTGTACACTTTGTATTATGTTATAATTGAAATCAATATATTTGAAACTAGAAAACATCCAAAATATTTAAATAAATGGTATTCTATTATAAACAGTGTGATTAATCTAGATTAATTATTTTAATTGCACAATTAATCATGCTTAATTTTTTTAATCTCTTGACAGCCCTAGCATAAACTATTTCCCTGTCATACTGTTTAAATCTGTAAACAGACTTAATCTGTATAGTAAATGAACCAATGAATTCACACTGCTGTGGCCCTTTTGGGTAATGTTGGTCACTAATTTGGCTCCTGTACCACTGAGGTCTGAAAATCACTGGTTTAGTTAGTTTCTGCCTCTCTTATTCACTATAAACATATTAACAACCGTTAGTTGTTTCAGCAATTACTTCTGACCAAGCCCAAATAACTTATTTGTTCAGGCATGTCTTCATTTGGGCCTTTTCATATCAGCTGAGCCCACCCGACAGTACTCGGGAAACCTGGCTTCTACCCCTGACTCTGACACTGAGCCTGTTGTGTGATCTTGGACAAGTTGCTGCGCTGGTCTGTCTCAGTTTCCCCATGTGTAAAATGGAGATGGTTCTCAGCCGCCTCTGCAAACCACTGTGAGATGCAGGATTGAAAAGTCCTATGTAAGAGCTTGGTATTATGCACTGTTGAATGTTCATCAGAAATGATGTCTGAGGTGTGCTATTCAGTGAGACTCTATTGCAGGGTCTGGGGAGTCTGCACAGGGTCCATAGGAGCTCTGTGTGTCACCGAACACTCCCTATAGGAACTTGCTGCAAAGCCCCAGGATCTGGAATGGGGGCACAAAAGGATTAGGGGTGAAACTCATGTGGTCCCCTGTGGAAGAGAAGCAGGGGATATTGCAGCATTAGGGCTGCAGTAGCAACCTGTAGGCAGCTCCACTATTGCTATTCCTCCTGAGAAGGAGGAGTCCTCTACTTCTACCCAAACAAGTTACTCTGCTTAATCCTGTAGCCACCTCTTGCAGTCCAGGGGAGCATCTATAAACGGTAGTATTTAACATACTGCACCATATCACAGTAACCAGTGCAATCTGCACAACATGTACAGAAGTCTGAAGGGTTAAAAGAAACCTGTTCTCCTCATTTGTGTCAAAACCACTGTCGGGCAGACTAACCATGCATGCCTGTTCCCCTTGGGCCACAAGCTCCCCGTCCCACGTGAAGGCAGCCAGTGTGAAATGCGCACCCAAAGAGAAATGAGTGGCAAAACGAATAAGCTAGAAGAACTCAGCAATAATGGCCCAAGCACAGGGAAGCAGGTCACTCAGTGCTCATGGGTTAAACCAGCTGCAGTGATTCAAATCAGATGCCCACCCCTCTCCAGAGGCTAATCTTTGCAGCTGGGGTGCTTTCCAAGCACTAGAGGGCATGATTTGCCAGTCATTTGCAATAGTTATACAGCAGGGTAACCCCCCTGGGCCGGAATCCTCAGTTGGTATAAATCAGCATAACTGCTGATTTCAATGGCGCTAAACTGGGTAATACCTGCCCGCGATCTGGGCTAACGACTCTAGTAGAGATACTATGGATTTACCCTAGTGCGAAGAGGAGAATCAGACCTATGACCCACAAAACCATTCCACTCTACATGATCCAGGTTCTGCTCCCCGGTGATTCCATTCACTGAGCACCCTGCGTGATCCTCCCCTGGGGCAGGAGGCCACGGCCAAAAGGGTTGCAATTATCAGAGCTGGCGTGAGCGGACTGACCTCCTTTAAATGCTGCCAGGATGTTAGGCCACCTGCTCGAAGAATACACCCCTAGCTCAAAGTACAGATGTTAGTAACTAAAACTAGGAAAGATGTCTATAAACTGTGCAGTGTGTGACATGGACTGGAATTATGGAATCACCTAACCCCTTGCGTCTGGGTCTACATGGGCAAAAAACTGTTACATGCCTTCTAAAGTAAGGAATGTGGAGATGGAGTCAAATGACATTTTTTTTTGGAGTCCAGAGAACTGGATGAAGTGTTCTCCCAAAACTGGATGAGACGTTCTGGATAAACCGAGTGGAAAGGTCTTAGAGGGAATCCCAACAGGTACCAAGCTAGTGTCCTACCCACTGGATGGTGCTGCCTTCAAGAAGGCAGAACTGGTAATAAACAGAATTCTCCACAATCCCCGGGCTGATTCTAGCAATGAAGTCTAGTCAATGTCACTTCTTCCTTGGATAATTATTATTATTATTATTATTAATCATGCATATTACGGTATAGGTGCTGTACAAACACAGAGGTGGGCCCTGCCCTGAAGTGCTTACAGTCTAAACCAGTCCTTTACATTGCTTTCCCCTATTTTGTCTGAGCGCCTCTCTCAGTTGCACAGAGAGAGAGCCATTTATAGAAAAGTTGTGAGGGTGGAGGAAAATTAGTAGGGAGATCAAGGGCGGGTCACTATCTGAACCTCCTTTCAATTCATTTAAAAAAGAAATTGGTTAGATTTTAAGCTGACCACTTGCTTTTCATTACAGGAGCAGGAAAAAAAATGAAATGTTTTATTTCTCTCTGGCACTTCCTAGGCAGAACTGGTTACAAACAGCATATCTCACTCTGGCCAGCCTGTTTATCATTAAAGGGCTAAGCAGAGGTCATCAGAATAACTTTTTCCACCTGGAGCAAGGCTCCTTTTCAGCAGCAGAGAGAGGAACATTTGCTATCTTGGGGGAAAGCAAGCGCCTAGAAATAACTCTGCGTAGCAGCCACTGAAGCCCATGGGCAGAATTGAGCACGGAATACGCCTCAGGCAAGGTTGCCTTTCCAGGGAGGGTTGAAAACCCTGCAAATCTGGTTGGCGCTCTGATTGACATCTCCCTGTCAGGTGCTGCATGGGACTGTTCTCCATATGTGCTGCGTGGCCTTTGATCATGGTTTGATGTGCATTCTTGTGGCACAGAGCTGCAAATAGCTATAACTGGTTGGGGAGGGGGTGAGAGAGAGAGGAGGTTCAGCCGTAGGGGGTATTTTTGAATATGCTGTTTATTTTTGAATGGATACAGAGGAAAGGACACACCCACATTATGACAAATGAAGGGACTCCATTCATCAGTAGGAGTCAGCAGCATCATTGCAAAGGCCAAAGGGCCCTGTCATCCTTGCAGATTAAGCACGACCGGGGATTGAGCTCTGGTTTAAGGTGGTCTAGCTGTATATTCAGTTTATGTCCATCACTGGCAGTCTTATCGCACCACTGAGGCTTTTGATGCCCACATGATACAGAATGCCTCTACGCAGCCAGCAATATGTAGGCTTGATTCTCTTGGAAATGCCTCACATTCCTTGTTCTTTGGAGCTCATTCCCCATGTCAGGGAATGGAAAAAAAATTGACCTCTTATCTCTCATCACTTGAGGTAGGGAGTGGAGATTGGTTGCACCTCTTCGCTCTTATCAGAGGAGGGGGAAGTTTCCATTGCGTAGGTGGAGTTCTTCAGGTTTCCTCTGTGGGAGGGAAAAGGGAGAGGACTCAGTGGTGAAGGGGCAGCATGAGAAGAGGGGAGAGCAATGAACTAGTGAGAGAGTCCAACCAAACGGCAAGGAGATATCCAGCCGCCAGCCTCTTCTGTGTAAAGCTGCGATGCATGCCATGGGAGGGATTGTCCCCCCCGCGGCTCCTGTGTGCAACTACAGCATTATATAGGCACCATTAACAGCCCGACTAATTGCCCTAGTGCAGGTGGAAAGCACTGGTCAGAGTGTTGTGCACCCCTCTCTGTGCCTGATCCACCAAGGCAGCGAGCCCCAGCCACAGAGCCAGGCTTTTGAGCTCAGGCTGTAGAGATCAAAGCTTGTAGCTGCAGAGGTCCCTGGTGCAGTCCCGGCTGATGGGCGTTTCATAGGGCCTGTACTGGGTTGCCTGTCACAGGGTGCACCACTCACCGCTTGTGTGGCGCCTCCTCCGGGTCACTCTGGGGATTAGCTCTCGAGGTGGAAGCTCCTTCCAGCAGTAAAACCCAGTCAGTTTCTCTTCTGCAGCTCCTCTCTCGTTCTCAGGAGGTGCAGCTGTCTTCTTTGTGACTCAGCCCTCCGGCCCGCTCACTACTGTGGTTTCCCTTCCGGGGTACAGTCCTTCAATTCTCTGTCACCCCCACAGTGACCCAGGCAGCCTTCTCATTCACTGCCCTGCTGGTCTATGCCACGCCCTCATTGGCTGGCACGGGAACCAGGGTCCACCCACTACTCCAGGGTCCAGTCCAGCGACCCTTAACCCAGCAGTTCTGGGATTTACTCTCACAGCCCTCACTGCAGTACTGGATTTACAAAGACACCAAGGCGCTAGGCCCACACTGGAAAGGGTCCCATTGTGGACTGCTCTAGCCCATCCACATGGCCGGGTCTGGCCCCTCACCTGGGGAAGTCCAGGCCTTGCTGTGTGAGCAGCTCCCAGCCAGCAGGTCCCGCTCACCTGTAGGGAGCTTGCCGCCCAGAAGCCAGGCTCCACCGTGTGGGCTGGGCAGGGCTGCTGGCTGCGGGCCTGGCCGGGCAGGCTCTCGGGGGTCACATCCCAGGGGTCCGCCCCACTTCCCAACACGGCTCTGGCTCCGAGCGGTCTCTGCTGCCCGCCACCTGTGTGGCTCTGCCCACCTCCCCAGGCCTAGCCTCCAGGGACCAGTGCAGAGGCCAGGTTAGTCTCAGCCAATGAGGGGTGGGGCAGCGTGGGGAGCTTAGCGAGGCCCCTGCTAGGCAAGTGGGTCCTGAGGGAGCCTGGCCTGGCTGACTGCACCGCTCCCCACCTCAGGCCCAGCCCCTGCTGTGCTGCCGGCGCAGCCCAGCAGGCACAGTCACCTCCTAGTGGGGCTGGTGAGTGTGGCTGGGGGGCAGGATGCAGGGGAGGGCTCTCTGGCAGTCTGGGCGAGGGGTGCTGGGCGGTGAGGGATGCTGGGGGGTGGGGGAGGTTTGTGTGTTTTGAGGCATGGGCATAGGGGGATCTGTGTGGTGTGCTGTTATGGTGGTGGGGCTGTGGGGGGGCAATAGGGGGTGTGTGGGGAGGGGGAATGGGCATGCTGACAGAGCAGAGCCAGGCTGCCACAGCCCACAGCTGTTGCCAGCTACCTGGCTTGATTGTCCCTGCTGTCCCTGCCCAGCTAAGCCTGATTGCAATCAATTCCCTGCTCACTGGCTCTCCCTCCAGGTATAACCTGTAGAGTTAATAGGCCTCGCTGGTCACCCCTTCCAGTCCTGTGTGAGCTGGACTCCCCACCACACAGCCCTGTGCTGGGCTCCCTGAAAGTCCCAGCACAGGGGGCATGTTTGGGGAGGGGCTGCTGGGCATGCTGCTCTGACCACGCTAGGTTGGGACTCCCCCACCCTCAGGCTGCCCAGTCTCTGCTCACTCCAGGAAGCAGAACATAAAATCTCAGCCTGTGTTTTCCTGCCAGCCGTTGAACTTCTAGATCAGTGGTTCTCAAAGCAGGTCCGCCGCTTGTTCAGGGTAAGCCCCCGTCGGGCCAGGCCGGTTTGTTTACCTGCCGCGTCTGCAGGTTCGGCCGATCACAGCTCCCACTGGCCGCGGTTCACCGCTCCAGGCCAATAGGGGCTGCGGGAAGTGGCGCGGGCTGAGGGATGTGCTGGCCTCTGCTTCCCTGAACAAGCAGCGGACCGGCTTTGAGAGCCACTGTGCTAGATCATTTTTTGTATGCAGGCTGTCATTAGAAAAAGACCTGAGTCCATAGGGACTATGATATGGGATCTTCCAGCTCGGGGTGACTGAGGAGAGAGACGCTACACTGGGCAATGGGTCAGGGTGATCTTCCCGTGCAGGAGAAAGACTGGGGCTAAAGAGGGATGAGCCATTACACAGTGGCCAAGATGGAGAAAAGGGCAGAAAGAGGGAAAACAGTACAAACTTCCAGAAACTGAAGTACACGTAGAAGAGGAGTAGATCCAAAGCCGCACTTAAATCAATGGAGGTATTTTCACTGCATTCAAGGGACACGGGATTTTGAACAGACTATTATGGGAAAATTGGGACACAATGTTGCCAGCTCTTGCGATTTTGTTGCAGTTAACACAACACAAGAACCAAGGGCTCACCCAATGAAATTAATAGGCAGAAAGATGGCTGTCATTTCCATATGAATGCAGATGTGGAAATGAGGCTGCCTCTCAGAAAGATGGCTGCCACCTTCCAGCATTTGTTTTCAGTGAGACTGAAATCATGCCTGCAGGCAAAATGGCTGCCACTATGGGATGTGGGGAGCCAGATGGGACTAGGGTTGCCAGGTGCCCGGTTTTCGACTGAAATGCCTGGTCGAAAAGGGACCTTGGTGGCTCCAGTCAGGACTGCAGACCGTTGAAAGTCCAGCTGGCGGCACAGCAGAGCTAAAGCACGCTCCCTGCCTGCCTTGGCTCCATGTGGCTCCCGGAAGCAGCAGCATGTCCCTCCTCTGGCTCCTACATGTAGGGGCAGCCAGGGGGCTCCGCATGCTGCCCCTCCTCAAGTGCTGGCTCCTCAGCTCCCATTGGCCGGGAACCATGGCCAATGGGAGCTGCGGGGGTGGCACCTGTGGACAAAGCAGCATGCAGAGCTGCCTATGCGTAGGAGCTGGGGTGGGAGTGGGGACGGGACATGCCAATGCTTCCGGGAGCTGTTTGAGGTAAGTGCCACCCGGAGTCTGCATCCCTGACCCTCTCCCATGTCCCAACCCCTGCCCCAGCCCTGATCACCCTCCCACCCTCAGAACCCCTCAAACCCATTCCAGAACGCCCTCCTGCACCCCAAATCCCTCATCCCCAGACCCATACCAGAGCCCACACCCCAACCCAGAGCCCTCACCCCCCCACTCCTACCCCAGAGCCCCCTCCCACACCCTAACCCCCTGCCTCAGCCCAGAGGTCCCTCCCATAATCCAAACCCCTCAGCTCCACCCTCTCAGCCCGAAGCTCCCTCCTCCACCCGAACACCTCATCGCTGGCCCCACCCCAGAGCCTGAACCTCCAGCTGGAGCCCTCACCGCCCCCCAACCCCCAGCCTGTAGCCCCTGCCACATCCTGAACTCCTCATTTCAGGCCCCATTCCAGAGCCCACACCCCCAGCCCTCACCCTGTCCTGCACCCCAACCTCCTGAGCCAGTCCTGAAAATGAGCATGTGAGTGAAGGCGGGGAGAGTGAGTGACAGAGGGAGGGAGTGAGCAGGGGGGCAGGGCCTCGGAGAAGGGGCGGGGCAAGGGTTTTCGGTTTTGTGCAAGTAGAAAGTTGTCAACCCAAGATGGGACTCAAGGACTGTGAGCAGCAGCAGAGACCCTGCAAAAGAGGCATGAGGAGAGTGAGGGGAGCAGGAGGCAGATTTAGGGGGTGCAGCAGGATACAGAGGTAGGAGGAAACTAAGGGGTACAGGGCAATGTGAGAAGGGAGGATGAAGTGGTGGAGAAGGAGACTGAGGGGACCAAAGCTCCCCCACCCTGGGGATGACAGAGGGAAAGGGGAGTCCTCAACAAGCAGTCAGGGGGCAAGTTATGTTTTTGCCTGTGTATTCAAAGCTGGGATTTTGACCTTTGAAAGCTATCACATGGGGGTGGATGGCTTCCCCCAAAGTTTCAAAAAGCAAAAGGCAAATCAAAACCTCCCGCAAGTTTATTGTTTTAGAAAATCTCATGATTTTTAGCATCAGATTCACGATTTTTGAGCATGTGGGGCTGGCAATCCTGCAGATTGGAAGAATCCAAACCTGAGGCTAACCACAAGCGAGGGTAAGAAGGGAATGTTCCAAAGAGGGAGGAAGAGGCAGAGTGATCACCAGAGGAGAAGTGGCCTGTTCAGAACAGAGTAAAGGGAAACTGTGTCAGGAAAACCATAGGAAAAGAGCTTATGTTAATGACACTCACCACAGTATTTACTCAGCGGGACTTGACACATCCTTCTACTTCAAAACATCAACCAACCAAAAAAAGAAAGAAAAATAAAATAATAAAACTTAACCCACACCATAAACCCTTGCCCTAAGCAGATTTTTTTACCCAAGGGACTCCATGAAATCCATCAGGGACTTCCTTACTCTTATGAATTTTTCCTGGAAGGTACTCAGATACTATGGTGATAGACAGGTAGAGAGACAGAGAGATGCTGAAAGGAAGGTTATAATATTTTTGCCCCAAATTTAATAGCAAATATTTCATGCAACCCTTATAATAAAGAACAACATGCTAGGTGGTCACAGGAATTCATTTTATTGTTTGTTATTTAGTACATCAGTACAGACCTGGCCGCTCGCAACGGGTCAGGTATACCACCTAATGTGCATTGGTATTAACAGGAACAGTGCATTAGAGAAGCAAGTTTTTGTTTCCTAGAGTAAAGCTACCTTGATAAGAAGGCAGCATGTGTTTCACTTCCACACCCTTCCCAAGTCTGTGCTTATTATTAATGCAATTAGTTAGTATCATGTGATCGTATAATGAAACGTTACTGCATAGCTTCAAGTGGCAGAGTGAAAGGCCCGGGTCTACCCACTACCTGGTTTAGTGAAACCATTGCAATCCCCTTATTGAACTTTAAGGGTGCCTAGTTTGGGTTAGCTTTAGCCTGTTAGCTTTTTCCTAATCCCTTTAAACTGAACTGAACTAAGTCGCTCTTAATAAGAGGTTCCATACAGAAGCTAGCTCCAGTTTTAAGTCAGTTTAAATTCACACCTTTAGTTAAATTTGGTGTAACTTGCAGGGGGGCTGGAACAATTTGTATAGTGGGGGTGCTGAGAGCCATTTAACCAAACTGTAAACCCTGGATATAATGGAAACCATTCAAGCCAGAGCGTGCAGCAGCTCCCCTCGTTCCAGTATCTATGGTAATTTGCTGCATGGATAAGGGCAATGTTACTGTAGAAACTGTAGTTCTTAACTTCCTGAATTTGGCAGTTTTAAAATCTCAAATGTAGCGCTAAGAGTTTTTACACTGAATTCCCTCAAACACTAAGGAAAAAAGCTACACCATCAAATACTTTCCCATTTCATAGACTTCAGTCCCTTTCCACCAGGGCTCAGAAGATGATATATAAAAGTTATGCAAGCGCTATAGAAGTTGTATACCTATAATGTGTCGCACTTATGATGGTCTCAAAAACTTTTCCCTCCCTCTCTCTCTCCTAATCTAACAACTTTTCCAACACCCGTCTCCCTCCTTTCATATATCATAAAAATAGCATAAAAAGTTACTGTCAAAGCCAATGAGTGTTATATTCCAGAATGTGGCTCTAAGCATATAATCATGAACAGCAGCTGTTTGCAAATCAGTATTTTGTTAACACTGTGAAAGTGTTATTGGCAGTACCATGAATATTACAAAAATGCACATACATCAACCATCAGGAGTAGGTATCAGTCAATTTTAAAATTTGTGGGGTTTTTTAAGACAATCAAAACAATCAGGCCCCTTGATAAGCATTAACCACGCATCCCTTTACACTTAAAACAAAGTGCTTTCAATTACTAGAGTCTCTCCAAATGTATCTTGAAACAGGGCTGGCTCCAGGCACCAGCACAGGAAGTGCGTGCCTGGGGCAGCAAGCTACGGGGGGTGGCATGACGGTCGCTGAGAGGGCGGCACTCAGGCAGCCTTCGGCGGCATTTCTGTGGGAGGTCTGCCGGTCCCACGGTTTCGGCGGCAATTCAGCGGCAAGGACGCCGAATCCGTGGGACCAGGGACTGCTCGCAGGCGTGCCGCCGAAGGCTGCCTGAGTGCCGTGCTTGGGGCAGCAAAATTCATAGAGCGATCCCTGTCTTGAACTCAGATGAACTTGTGTTTTATGTTCCTGTAATTAACAACAAAAAATGACCAAAATGACATTTCTTGAGCATGCCAAAAACATGTTTTCAGACTGAGTCAGGAGTTTGCCAAGTTTGAGCCTGAAAAAAAATTCGTTACGAGCAACCACAGATAGAAATTTGTACTGAAAAAAACCTCCCATTTCAGTCTTGACTATAGCATCAGTAATCAACACTAACAAAAATACAGCTTTTGCCATGGCTTTGGGCCAGATACTGTTTATATCAACTGAGAATCTGGCCCTTTATTAACAGGCTAATTGATGAGTGACTCAAGCTATTGTATCTTTTCTCAGGAAACAAGAAACAAGTTACCTAGCGGGCCAAGTAGCGGGCAACATTGTGCATGAATCATGGAAAGGCCAGAATAGATTACAAGAGTTATCCCACCCACTATGCATTTGGCAGGTTTGCTACCCTGTAATTCCCATGAACGGTTTGTCTAAGTGTTGGAGAGCTGCAGTGATAGGGGCGGCCTGGTTTTTTGATCAATGGGGTGTTTTATGACAGACAAAGCTAATGAGGGTTGAAGTGGAAGGTGAGCTTCATTTGAGCCTCTGAACTCCCAAGACGTCAGCCCTGGATTGTGAGGCCTTTGAGAAGGCAGCTTGTGCAGGAAGGGAGTTTTATCCTTGACTTCGGTGGGGAGAGAGTTAGGCCAATGCTGAGTGCTTCTGAAAACTCCACCCAGCCTCTTTCAGTACTGCGGTGGACTGAGATTTCTTGACTGGGTTGATTGAAGTTGGCTGGGGTTGATTGAGACTCCACTTCAGGTCCAACTCTAGGTCCAAACTAAATGTATAGTTAGAAACTTTAGAGGGTAGGCCTCACTTTCTTGCATTGCAGGGAGAAGGACACAGCACACTTTACAGATATTGATATCTGTAATTGCTGGCTTGCAAAAACTGATCTGTGTTTCTGCCCCTACTGTCATTCCAGATCTTGCTTTCAAACATGAAATGGAGAAGTAACAGAAACACTCTCTCACACTAAGGCCTAGTCTACTCCCAGCTTTTGTACCAGTATAACTATGTTGGGTAAGGAAGTAACTGTTTTCTAAAATAGGTATACCAATACAACCCCCAGTGTGGAGGCAGTTATAACAGTATAGATTATTCCCCTTCCCAGATATAGGAAGCAGCAATAGTGGCATAAAAGGTGTCTTATTCCATTGAAGTTGTGTCAGCGTTGAGGGTTGTACTGGTATAATGATATCGGTACAGTCAAAGGGGTACAACTTTTGTGTATAGACAAGCCCTCAGCATTTAAACAGAGCCCAAATCAACAGATCAAAGTGAAGCTGCCTAAGGGATTTAGTAACACAACCTCGTGTTAATTGAAATGGGAGCTGCGGGTGCAGAGTTTAGGCCCAGAAGGGACCACTCATCCATCTAGTCTGATCTCCTATGCAGCCTGCTTTGAAAAATCTCAACCCATAGCTTTGCTAGAGAGCTCCAATCAAATGGGCCGATTTTAAAAAGTGATGATGAGCACCCACAATGTTCGTTAGCACCAGTCAGCAGCTGCAGATGCTCAGCACTTCTCCGGATCAGATCCATGGACTGGTATATGGCAAGGAGGTTGTTATTTTTAAGGGAAAGACTTCTATAGAGGGCAGAGCATCACATCACATTGCTGAGAACCTGACATAGGACAGAGCACAGGACTACTGGAGACTAACAAAAATTGCAGCAAAGAGAGCAAGAAGACCAAAGATTTTAAGCAAATATGAAACCAGGGAGTGGTTTGAAGAGTCGCACACCACTCGCGTTCTTGTGGGTTTGATGATCCGTGCCTTTTGGGTCAGGATGGCATTTCTAGCTCCATCCCACTTCCCCGGGCCGGTCAAGCGGAACTGGAAGGGGCTGCAGGGGCCAAAGTAAATCGTCAGGGCCAGTTTGGGATCCTTCAGGAGCAGCGGAAGGATTCTGGGTCTCGCATCCGAGCCCTCGGCGAGCTCATCCAGATATTCAATGTGATCGGTTTGCAACGTCTGGCTGCGGCTGGTCCCAAACCTTAGGAGAGAGCAAAGAAAGAGATGCCCCATAACTGTCATAACTGTTCAGTGATCCATGTACATTGAACCTGATGGTCCTGATTCATACAGTGCTAAAGGGATGTCATGTAGAGAACTGGCAAATACCACGCTAACCTACAGCAAAGAAGAGAGAAAGGAGAAAGACAGGGAAGCGGACAAGATATGGGACGACTGAGAAATAATGGGATTCAGAGCCACAAGAAGCACCCCAGATAGACTTGTGGATAGTTGCAGCTCTCTGATGTAGCATCCAGTTAGAGCAAAGCTAGCTCGAGTGAAGCTCTGGCAGCATGGGCAGCTGCTCGGGTCAGCCCCCCCGCCCCTGCTCATGACCCTGGGGACATATTCAAGCTGCCGTGATTACATTGCTATTATTAATCAAGATCAGAGCTACCTCTGGTATGTCTACACATGCTGCAATCCCATCTCCACATTGCAATGTAGACATATCCTACAACTGGCTGAATTATAGTTGCCTCCAGGCAAAAAACTGTAGACCCAAATTTGCAGAGAACAAAAGGCACATTTACCGAACGTTGGTGTCAGCAGGTTACATGCTATTTCTGAAGAACCCGGCATGTTTGCATTACAAATAATATCTTCCTACCTAGTGCATTTCTCATACCTTAGAGAATCTTAATCCCTTTCAGCTGCAGTCGAGTCCCCATTATGGGCCCACAGGGACAGTTTTTCAGAACTGTGTGTATACAAATCACCTACATCTAACAGGTCATTGGCATGTGCAATGGTGCTGCTCTGGCTGGAGTGGTGTGTACAAATGTGTACACATTTTTGCTAGCAAACCCTAAAGATCACAGCCTCGTAGTCTGAGATGGAAAAGAGATGTTCTACTCAGACCATCGTCCTACACTCCCCAAAACTCTATAATATGTCATCTAAGGCCAGATGGGACCACCGATCTGCTATTCTGACCTCCTGTATATCTCAGGGCACCAACACCACCCAGCAACCACCATCCAACAACCAAAATTAGAACACAGTATTACAGCCCACAGGTGACTACCGGTGATTTCAGGTTAACATTAGAAAAATGGAAAACTTTTCAATTCAAAAGACACCCTGTGAAATATTTCACGGGCTGGAATGAGCAGAACTTTATGTGAAGAATTATTGCTATGCATTTAGTGCTTGTACATGACAGCAATGGACACTACAGAGAAACTTCCAACTGCAATTTCTGCAACCTGCTGAGCCCATAACTCTTGGCTCTTCAAGTATTAGACACACATATTAACATTTCCAGAGGACCAGCATGTGGTATAAGCTTCATATTTTTGCAGGATAAGGAAGCTAGTGAGCCTGGCCATCTTCTACTGTAGCTGCCTTAGAAAGAGGTCTCTCTCTGATCAACAAAATAAACTATGTGAAAGACCCTTGGGGAAATTCGTATAGACTCTCCGATGAGGATTTGTCATGGACCAAAAGGGCATGTGGTTTAAGGCTGGTGAATATAATATCCAACACCCACCAATCTAAAGGAGGATAAAACCCACTGCCACTCTTACACAGGAGTGAAAAGGGAGATGGTAGACACACCACAGGGAGGCTGGCTCTAAAGACAGTGGCGGCGGAGTTCTGGAAAGTGGTCTGAAAGGTGTCCTGTTTTCCTTTCAGTGCAAACATGAGAATTGCATTTCATTGCCACAAAATAGCAGAAGGCATCCATGGCTAGTTTGGGGTGATGTTCATCACTGGCTAGTAGGAATACTCAAGAGACTACACTGATATATGTGGTTGACGTGGTTCCATAACCCTTTCCCCGGGAGCAGTGGAATTGTGCAAGCATGGTTAAAGTATTCAGTCTGGAGGGAATACACACACAGGTCTGGCAGCCAGAAAAGAAATGAGGGGAACCCAAATACTCAAGGCATTTGTAATATCTGCTAGCGAGCTAGTCATTGAGCAGATGGAGTATAGTTTAAACACAGGAAGACATGAATGCCAGCCAAAGCTAGAAGACTTTGGACTGTATTTTCTGAGAAGGCGCATGAGAGGAAGGAGAAATACAATTTCCTCTATATTTATAAACTGCTCCTATTATGAGTGGAGAATAGTAATATTAATTAGGTGGTGTTTCATACCACTTGATCCTCTTCTCTTTCCTCTTGACAATGTCAGTCATCATGGTGCTCTCGGAGGGCAGCTCAGTCAGCCCTAAAAAATTAAAGTGGCTGTTACTAATAAGTAACAAGAATTATAAAGGGACTCAAGCTTCGAAGTTCAGAGCTGGATTTGGGAAGCTTCCTGCCTTGGTCTGTTACATCAAGTAGTTTGCACGTTCCACGACAAATGCTTAAAAGTGTTGCGTTGCCGAGGCCTCTGCAGCAAAGGGGACCGAATTCTCCATTGTGCTGCTCTAATTTTGCCATGGGGACTGTGACAAGACAAATTCATTTAATCTGCCCTTGTGGCACCTGTCTCCAATTCAGCCTTGGGTCTCTGAGGCCCATCATCCAAGTTACTTAAACTCCTAACTTCCACTGACTTCAGTGGAATACCTTGGCAGATCTGGGCCTCAGTGCTTTCACAAACACTCATTAAAACTTACAACAGAGCACTCCGGTTAGACAGGGAGATATTGTTACATGTAAGTAGCAAATCCTAGCTTATGGCTGGCAGAAATCAATCATGTGGCAAGACAGTGCATTTTGCTGGTTGATCTCCTCAGGGAGGAGTTGGTTTAAACTATTAAACTCTCAGAAGGGGAAGAAAAGCTTTTTCTGCTCCTTTAATTCCACCTTTCCTTTACAACATTAGTTTAAAAGGATAATACTTAAATTACAATGCACTGCCAGGAGCTTTTGTTTCTGTAGCACCATCAATGTTCATGACGCTTTACAGAGAAGCCCTTGCAAGTTTACAGAGAGCTGCACAATGAGAGAGAATTCTAGTGTAGTGTAGCTGTTTGTTTGAAAGATTGTTACATGTATCCATAGCAACAATTACATGTATTGACTTTTCTTTTGGCTATTTTCAAGATTTGTCGTTCCTTAAGATAAGTTTTGACTCAAGAGGGTGACTAAGTCTTGATATTTATTTCAACAGGGAAAAAATGTCTGAATATTATATAAATTTTACAGATGGATAAATGAGTTTAGGTCAGTTGGCCAAAACTCTATGGTAGTAACTCAGTGCTAGAGATGGAAATAGAACCCAGGAGTCCTGGTTTCGACTTCTGTCCTTTAACTATTTGATAAGCCACTAGATGACACTGCTGCCTAGAAAAATATCAAAGCTGTTCATTCTTAAGTTAAACTTACATTTAGAAAAATTAAACCTAATTTGGGAATGCCTGTCTGTTATGGACAGGAGTCAGAGATCGACCTGCACACTTCAGGAGGCGAATGCTTTAGTTTACCTTTCGTTCATTCTGACAGCCCGATTGCTTTGGAGAAGTAAGAGATAGTTGGAGTTGGTCCTGCTTTGAGCAGGGGGGTGGACTAGATGACCTCCTGAGGTCTCTTCCAACCCTAATCTTCTATGATTCTAAGTAAGTTATCAGTGATGAAAGCAGTGGACACTAACCAGCTGCTTCAGAAGACTGCTCTGTAAGAAGCGTAGCCTTGTTCCCTTCCCAGGTAAATATGCTTTCAGCTGTATTTCTGTGGTAGGAGCAACCCAGGGTCAAACCAGTTGCAGCTCACAGCTCTTGATTTCTCCCCATGTCCCCAATTTTACATATTTATTATAATGATCATATCCCATTGATAGTCTCTGATCTCTTTTATTGATTCTTATTGGCTGCAGTGACACGCTTGGATAAGAATACCGACACCACAGTTCCCTGCTTTCAGATCTCTGGCAGTAAGCTACATTAGAGATTAATACATATTAAGGCTGATGGGACCATTGTGATCATGTTGTTAGACCTCCTGCATCACACAGGCCAGGGAATTTCACCCTGTTTTTTCTGTATCCACCCCCTTACTTGTGATTAATCTAGATTGAGTTAATTACCCACACTGTTAAAAAAAATCAGAAGTGGTCTGTGCAGACTGAGCATACTAACGAGGGATATTAAGGAGTCAGTCCCATGAGTAAAAAGAAAAGGAGTACTTGTGGCACCTTAGAGACTAACAAATTTATTTCAGCATAAGCTTTCGTGGACGACAATCCACTTCTTCAGATGCATGGAATGGAACATACAGTAAGAAGATATTTGTAGTCCATGAAAGCTTATGCTGAAATAAATTTGTTAGTCTCTAAGGTGCCACAAGTACTCCTTTTCTTTTTGTTGACACAGACTAACATGGCTGCTACTCTGAGTCCCATGAGTGGGAGTCAACAAATGTGAAACTTTTGAATTTAGAACCTGCATTGGTGTCCTTTGCCATTTTCTCCATGTCCTGTATTCCCATGTATTATTCTTATCTAAATCAAGCATGTAAGCACCTTGCAGCAGGGTCGATAAGCCAAGCTGAACCCCTATGCAAAGGGCACTAGTATTGATTTCAATGGCAGTTGTGCCCAATTAAGGCTAAATCTGGTCACACGTTTGGCATGTTGGCAATTATTATGCGTGTATCACAACGTGCCCGTCCACTTACCTTTAAAGACTCTTGTAGCCCAGCGAGCCTGCAGCTCTGCATTTGGCATGATGGGTCCAAGCGGCTGTATGAGGCCAATGACAGCCAGCGTTGGCTTCTCCAGCGTAGGGGGGAAGACATGTTTGTACAGTGCGGCCTCGTTGTTTTCCACTTTGATGACTGACTGCTCCAGGAAGGGGAATGAGAAGCTGTAGCCAGTGGCAAAGATGACAACATCCACGTTCTCCTCCATAGTCCCATCTTCAAAGATGGCAGCGGTTTCAGTGAACTCCTTCACAATGGGCTTCACCATCACGCTGCCACAGAGGATGCGGCTTGGAAGGTCATCATTGAACACTGGCTCTTTCATCAGGGCTCTGGAAGGAAACAAGAAGGTGGAGTTGTCTGGTTTGTTGCGGCCGTGCAAACAGTGTGCAAAGTCCTTACATCCTAGCTCCCCTAAATAACCTGGGGGCTGCCAGGACTGAGTGCCAAAGATCCCACAGCTAGTTAGCTGCAGCAAAGCTGTTATTAATTTCACTCTATCAGGCATACCTTGGAGAACGGTAAGACTGAAGGATTGGAATGAGCTGACAAATTGCATATCGATAGGACTACAGACAAGAAGCGTGGGCTAGAAATAGCACGTTAGTAATACCCATTTGACACCCTGTTATCCCTATTTTCATAGGTCAGCGGGGTTCGTAGTAATACAGTGTCACTGAATCATACAGTCATTCCAGGTTCCACACCTTGGGGCCAGTTCTTTCAATGCAGCCGTGGTGATATACTTGGAAGTTAAGGTCAAAAGTTACAAGCGTCCACAAATTTGATGTATCTTCAGCCTGATTTCCAGGGGTGCTGAGCACCCACAGCTCTGACTGAAATAAGTTAACAGGTGCTGCAGGTCAGAAAGCGAGGCCCAAGGTGTCCCAGACTGGCCACCCAAAAACTGAGGTGATCCAAGGGAGACATTTTTGACCATTTCCGTTTAAATGGATGCATTTCCTCCTGCACCAGAAGGAGATTAGTCCCACATATCTAAGCCATTGGACTCTTCTCCTTTGAGTGTCTAATTCTTGCCCTCATTGAAAGACTTGAATCAACTGTTTTGTAAAATCTAAATAAATATTTGCTCTTTCCTGGCAGGACTTGGGTTCCCAAGAGCATTATCCACATAGTTTTAGGACAGAGCTGAGCACTTGCCAAGGAACCGCTCCCCTCCACCATCCCCAACTCCTCTCCCTCCTCCCCGGACATTTATTTTCCTGGAGAATGTACATGTTTTGATCTTGGACCCTTTCCTGCATTTTAAGAAGAAATAGGCCCAACCCTTCACATCTGAATCCAGATTTCAAACAATCTCAGTGTTTTGGGGGGTTAAGATGGGAGGGTTAGTTTGGTCTACTGCAGGATTAAAAAAGAATTACACATGTGTGTGGATAATGAGAACATCCAAAAGTGTAAACCCTTATGCTTCAGGGCATAATCTGACCACTAAGTGATGGTGGTAAGGAAGAAACTTGCCCATGATTGTCCATAATTGCCCACTACAGAGTTTCTTGCACCTTCCCCCTGAAGCATACGGTCCTGGCCAGTGTCAGAGACAGACTGGGGTACAGGGACCTCAGGTCTGATCTAGTCTGGCCAGTCCTATATTCAGTAAGAGTTTAGCATGAGTAAGGAGTGAGTGAAGCATGAGTGAGGACAGAGTATGGCCTCATAATAATTACATGATTCAGATTCCTTTTCCTCTCCAACTACCCATAGATCAGCTGCACGTTAAAAGTGCGTACCTGTTCTGAGGCACCAAGCCATAGTTTTCATGGTTAAACCATTGGTTCATCTTCTGTTCATACACCCATTTCAAAAGGGGCCAAGGCTGGATACTTCTGATCAGATTGCTAAATCGGGTGTGAAATACAGTGTCCCAAGGGTAGCCATTGTCATAGACACGGCTCATTACCCACGAGCCTCCTCTGGTGCTGATGAACACCTACAGGGCAATAAAGAATTCCATTTTAAGCTGTGACAGTCTTCCACAGCCGTGGATTGTTTGCATTGCAAATCTCAGCTTAGGTTTATCTCCAGACATTGAACACCTTCTCCTGCTTGAGGCTACCAACGTCAAAACAATAGAGAAACAATGTCTCAGAACAGATTTGGGGGCTGGGGAAAAACACCCACTTGAGATTGCTTTTCATTGCTGTGGAGGCTGATTCTAGCTGTACCAGTCTCAAAGGAAGGGTGATCTTGTGTAACTCAGGAGAGCTGGGTTTGGCTCCAGCCTCTCTTTGTGACCCTGGGGAAATTGCTTAACTTCTCTATGCCTCAGTTTCCCACTTGTACAATGGGGATAACACCACTTCTTTTCTCCCACCCTTTGTCCATCTTGTCTTTTTAAATTGTAGGCTGGTCTGAGTGCAGGACCTTTTGCTGTATGTACTGGGCCTAGCACAATGGAACTTTGATTGCAGTTGGGGCCACTAGGCCCTACTGAAATACATAGAATAAACAATAAAAAATAATAGCAACCAATCGTTAGAGGCCTTTTTTCCTGCTCCAGAGAAGCAAAGATGTGGGCTTTAATGCCTGGGATGCTGTGTATTCTAGGTGATCGCTGCTCTTAACAAGTCTCTGGGCCACATTATACTGATGTGGCATGTAATTTACTTACAAGCCACATCAGTATATGTTATGGACGCAGTATATGGATGCCTTCCACTGACCTCACCCCAAATCACAAGGTTAGCAGGCTAAGTTACACTACCCGTTTGGCTCTCTGACAGAGCTCCACGGCAATATCCGATGCAGAGTTCCCCATTCCAATCACCACGACCGTCTTCCCCTGAAATCCTTCTGGACCTTTGTACTCCCGGCTGTGGAAATATTGGCCCTTGAACTTTTCGATACCTTAAGAGGAAAGAAGGAAGGATTGGAATTTTAGTTCAGAGATGGGTTTTAAACTGCTAACACTCAGGGTACGTCTATACTTACGCGTCCGGTCGGAGGCGCGGGATCGATGTTCTGGGTTCGATTTATCGCGTCTTGTCTAGATGCGATAAATCGAACCAGGAAGTGCTCCCCCGTCGACGCTGGTAATCCAGCTCAACGAACGGAGTAGGCAGAGTCGACGGGGGAGCCTGCGCGCCGCGTGTGGAACCCGGGTAAGTGCTTTTTCATTCGAACTAAGATAGTTCGACTTCAGCTACGTTATTCACGTAGCTGAAGTTGCGTATCTTAGTTCGAATTATGGGGTTAGTGTAGACCAGCCCTCAGGGTATGTGATTGTACCAGGGTCCTGGGTGGGCGGGGCTAACCTGCTTGTGCCGCCATGGCTTCACCACTAGTGTTACTCAGTCTAGCTTTGATCTAGCTGGGGTACACATGCTGCAATCACACCTCCCAATTGCAGTGCAGACATACTCCAAATCTGGCGCTGAGGGTATCTTAAAACTCTGGGGCATTTGGCTGCAGGTTTTGTGGGGATGTCAATTGGTTTGGCCTGTTATGAAGATAAAATTCAGATCCAAGTTTGTATTTCAACCCTCCTGCCTCCTCCCAGAGTTTAGAGACATTGAGATGTAGGATGTTTGGCTTGAGAAGACGTCTAGGTATGCTTTACTAGAAACAAAAATGAGACGTTTCAGTGGAGAGCAGTGCCTTTCATTCGTGGACACATTGGGGTAGCCCTCAGGCCCTCTTCCACCTGCTGTGTACTGCCCATGCAGTGAACAGAATGAATGTTGATTGAAAGGGCTGGAGATCCTGCTGCACACTATTCTTTGGAGGTGTGGGAGGGCAGAGCACTGGGTGCAGGTGGCATAACATGGCAGCTCTGAAGTTACCCCAGGGGCTTTAAATTACCCCAGGGGCTGTTATGTTCCTCATCTGGTCCAGAACTGGGGGAATGGAAAGGTGGCCCCCCACTCCTTAGCTGCAGTGAGTATACACTCATTGCTGTAGAGATTTGAGCCCTTTGTCTGCAATCATTTCTCACTCTCAGAGTTAATTGGGTGGGGATACCAGCTGGCTTGTGCCAAGTGTTAAGAACGGAGCAAATATTTGAGTGTGGCTGGTTATGTTTGGCCAATCCACTCAAAGGCCTAGCTGCCTCCTGATGTATGTTTGTGCCAAACTTTGATCGTGCCAACAATTTTGCTTCAGTACCAGGAAAAACCATTCCGCTAAAGTAGAAACTGAACCAACCTTTGTCCAAAACCAACTGACCCTAAACTTTACTTTTACTGGAAGAGCTGAAAATATTGGAGAGGGTGAGAATTTAAACATTGTGACTGAGATTTTTCAGGGCAGAAAAAAGAGAAGGAAGAAGAAAGCTAGCAGAGAAAAGAAGAATCAGTATGTAAAATATGGCAGTGGAGGTGCTATTATATATATAAAATACACAGTAATATAGGAGAGACAGCAGAATCAAATAGATAACAGCTTCTTGATTTGAACCCTCCATTGTTCATGGCCACGTATTTGTTGAATGTACAGAATTTCTCAATGCTCTTGCTTTAAATTAGTCTCGTTGTATCAGGAGAGCAATCAGCTGGGCCCTATCTAGGACACATTGAAGTGAATGCAGAGATATCCATTGCTTTCAGAGGAGGTGGGATCCAGGCCCTTCTGCTTGCTGAAGTAATGATTTGGATAATCCAATAAGTGTAATGCTTCCAAGGGACTAAAGCCTCAAGAGAGACAACAAAGAATAATCAGATCTGGAGGAATCATTCAACTGGTCATGCAGGGAGCCACAGGCTCTCACTCCAATACAGGATACAAACAATTGTCACTAGCTGTTCCCGGTTTTGCAGCTTGTTAACCTGGACCCCAAATGAACCCTGTAGAAGGGCTTTGCAAACACAGCTCTTACCAGGAAAAGACTGCATCGGGATAAAAGATTCTATATGGTGACCCATGCACACCATAACGGCATCAAACATGGTGGATTCTTGCTTCCCATCACTCTCGGTGACAACAATCCACTGGCCAGTGGTAGAGAAATCCTGGCATTTTCTTACACTGATGACTGTGGTCTGAAAGTAAACCCGAGAAAATACATCAGTGCTTTGGCCCCACCACCATGTGTTAGAGATGATCTATTGTGACTCACATACTCAGAGGAGCACAGAAGCTAGGAGTGAACTGGGCTCCACATTCAGGTTTGACTTAAAGCAGGAATGTCAAACATGTAGTTTACAGGCCAGAAATGGGTACATTTAATCCAGCCCGCTTGACAGATCCAGACTTACATAACTTTCCAGCTGTGAATGGAACGTAGTACTGCCATAGCCTGAAACAGCTCAGAGGCGAGTGAATTGATCCAGTTCACCTTAGCTGGGCATTAACTCTTATACCTTATGGTGACATTTTGGCTGTGTCTACACTAGGATTTCATGCCAAAAGTTTCCCCCCATTACTCCCACTCCACTGGTGGTAGCAATGATGGCAACGCTAGGCTGATCAGGTTCTTGTTGCTACCGGCTTTTATTACCTGTTGCCTAGCACTACTCAGAGCAGATCTGAGGGACAGAGTGGTAAAAATGTCACCTGACACCAATATTTCATCACACTATGTCTTCCACTGTTGCTACTGGCTTTTATTACCTATTGCCTAGCATCGCTCAGAGCAGGTATGATAAATAAAGGGGGGGATAGCTCCCTTTGATGGACACCCAACCAGCCAGTTAGCTGTAAAATCTCTCTTGGTAGCTGTTCTTTACTTGCTTTACCTGTAAAGGGTTAAAAAGTCCCCCAGGTAAAGAAAAGGAAGTGGGCAGCTGACCAAAAGAGCCAATGGAAAGATAGAACTTTTTAAAATTGGGAAAGAAACTTTCCCTTTGTCTGTTGGTCTCTGGGCTGGGGGACAGAGCAGCCATGCTATAAGCAACTTAAGCCAGGTATGATCATAAATCATCAGATCATGCCTAGGACTACTTATCTGAACTCCAAATGTGTAAGTAGATCAGAATATTTAGCTAGATGCGATTAGGATTATTTATTTTATTTCTTATTGGCTTGTGACCTCCTCTGTGCTAACCCAAGATGCTTTTGTTTGCTTGTAACCTTTAAGCTGAACCCCCAAGAAAGCTATTTTGGGTGCTTGATTTTTGGAATTGCTCTTTTAAAATCTAGCAAAAGCCTAAATTCCAAATGTATTTTCTTTCTTTTTGTTTTTAATAAAATTTACCCTTTTTAAGAACAGGATTGGATTTTTGGTGTCCTAAGAGGTTTGTGCATGTTGTTTGATTAGCTGATAGCCACAGCTAATTTCCTTTGTTTTCTTTCTCAGCTCTTCCCCGGAGGGGGTGTGTGAAAGGGCTTGAGGTTTCCCCACAGGGAGGAATTCCTAAGTGCTCCTTCCTGGGTGCAAAGGGTTTGGGGTTTTTTGCATTTGGGTGGTGGCAGCGTTTACCAAGTCAAGGTCAGAGAAAAGCTGTAACCTTGGGAATTTAATACAAGCCTGGGTGTGGCAAGTATTAATTTTTAAAATCCTTACGGGCCCCACTTCTGCACTCGGAGTGACAGAGTTGGGATTTAGCCTTGACAGCAGGTCTGGGTGACAGAGTGGGAAAATGTTGCTACCACTAGTAGAGTTGAACTGCTGGTAGCAACAGTGAAAAATCCTGGCTAAAAGCCTGGTATAGACAAGAGCTGAAAGGGGAAAGTTTTCAGATAGCTTAGATTGCAACTGTGCATCTTGTTTGCACACACAATTACTACACCTGTGCATGCAAAATGGCCAACTGCATGTGCAAACACCAAAACAAAGCTCAGAAATAATCCTAGTTTTAGGCGTACCATGCATCAGTTATCCCCACTCTGTGATGGTGAACGCGACAGTAACCAAACTGAGGGCAACATTTTTCAAACTGGGCTTAAATTTTGGGTGTGTCAGCATCCAGGGCTGGATTTTCCAGGTGCTGAGCACCCATGTTTCCAAATGACTTGGAGCTATGGGTGCTCAGTGCTTTGAATATCAGGCCACATAAATCTTAACTGGAACACTCCCAAACGTGAAGCAAAATATGTGGACATGTTGGTGTAAATGTTAGGCCCACGGGATGATGTGCAAATTTGCCAAAGGATTTCATTCTCATCATTCTGGAGTGATCATAGAACATGGGTCCCAGTTCTGTAGACCCCACCTATGGATCTTGTGACCTCTTGAGGCAGAGGGTGTGGGAGTTGCACAGGGTTTTACAGGGATGTCCTGGGTCAGATATATGCATAATTATTCACTAAAGGGTGGCATACACTGTCTTTACCAACAGTCAGTAATGCACAGGTCAGAGTAATTAGGAGTAGGGCTGTCGATTAATCTCAGTTAACTCACGCGATTAACTCAAAAAATTAATTGTGATTTAAAAAATTAATCACGATTAATCGCAGTTATAATCTCACTTTTAAACAATAGAATAACAATTGAAATTTATTAAATATTTTGGATTTTTTTACATTTTCAAATATATTGATTTCAATTACAACACAGAATACAAAGTGTACCTGCTCACTATATATTGTTTTTATTGCAAATGTTTGCACGGTAAAAATGATAAACAAAAGAAATAGTATTTTTCAATTCACCTCATATAAGTACCATAGTGCAATCTCTTTATTGTGAAAGCACAACTTACAAATGTAGATTTTTTTTCTGTTACATAACTGCACTCAAAAACTAAACAATGTAAAACTTTTGCACCTACAAGTCCACTCAGTCCTATTTCTTGTTCAGCCAATTGCTAAGAGAAAGAAGTTTGTTTACATTTACAGGAGATAATGCTGCCTGCTTCTTATTTACAATGTCACCTGAAAGTGAGAACAGATGTCTGCATGGCACTTTTGTAGCCAGCATTGCAAGGTATTTACATGCCAGATATGCTAAACATTCCTATGTCCCTTCATACTTTGGCCACCATTCCGGAAGACATGCTTCTATGCTGATGACGCTCTTTAAAAAAATAATGCATTAATTAAATTTGTGACTGAACTCCCTAAGGGAGAATTGTATGTCTCCTGCTCTGTTTTACCCACATTCTGCCATATAGTCCATGTTATAGCAGTCTCGGATGATGACCCAGCACATGTTGTTCGTTTTAAGAACACTTTCACTGCAGATTTGACAAAACACAAAGAAGGTACCTGTGAGATTTCTAAAGATAGCAACAGCACTCGACCCAAGATTTAAGAACCTGAAGGGCCTTCCAAAATCTGATAGGGACGGGGTGTGGAGCATGCTTTCAGATATTTTAAAAGCGCAACACTCTGATGCGGAAACTACAGAACCTGAACCACCAAAAAAGAAAATTAACCATCTGCTGGTGGAATGTGACTCAAATGATGAACATGCGTTGGTCTGCACTGCTTTGGATCGTTATTGAGCAGAACCCGTCATCAGCATGTCCTCTGGAATGGTGGTTGAAGCATGAAGGGATATATGAATCTTTAGTGCATCTGGCACGTAAATATCTTGCAATGCCGGCTACAACAGTGCCATGCAGACGTCTGTTCTCACTTTCAGGTGACATTGTAAATAAGAAAAGGGCGGCATTATCTCCTGCAAATGTAAACAAACTTGTTTGTCTGAGCGATTGGCTGAACAAGAAGTAGGACTGAATGGACTTGGTCTCTAAAGTTTTACATTGTTTTATTTTTGAATGTAGTTACTTTTTGTACATAATTCTACATTTGTAAGTTTAACTTTCATGATAAAGAGATTGCACTACAGTACTTGTATTAAGTGAATTGAAAATACTATTTCATTTATTTTTACTAGCAAATATTTATAATAAAAATAAATATGAAGTGAGCACTATACTCTTTGTATTCTGTGTTGTAATTGAAATCAATATATTTGAAAATGTGGAAAACATCCAAAAATATTTATATAAATAGTATCCTATTATTGTTTAATTGCGCGATTAATTTGTTTAATCATATGATTAATTTGTTTAATGGCTTGACAGCCCTAATTATGAGATGGATGGATGGATGATATTTAAGGAGTTATGTATCAGAACCAAAACTCCCCACCCCCACCCCCACCCAATGTGTGGTGGGCATCCTATTTACAAGTAAAGACCATGGATTGGAAGTGTTTTGCAGAGAGACACCCTGGCTCTTTCATTGAGGAGATGAACTATCAGCGTGTTGTCTTATGAAAGGAGGGTCACAGCCCAACTACTCTGGAAAACACTGCAAAAACTTTGGGGGAGCTCAACTGCATTAAACTAAACTTACACTTGATTTCCCTATGAGCCTATCTAAGTGCTGGGTGTGAGGGAGAGCGGTGATCTGAGGTGGGATTGGTAAATTGGGGTACACTGCTTCTTTGGCAGCAGCACAGCAGTGAATTCTGTGAGCATGCGGTGGACCAGGGCCTGGACGCTCCAGAGAGATGCTCGGAAGTTGGAGTACACCTCTCGCTAACCTGCGGGGAGGAGAGCACAGACCTAGAGGGCATTGCTTGTGTTGCCCATGGAGTCCGGGAGCTTATGCCCAGCTGGTACAGTTGGGGCTTGCTCATGCGAAGAGCAGATGGTAGCAAGGTGCCTCACAGCCCTGTACCCCTGGGGAACATCACAGACCCTAATTAATTGTTCAATTTGGCCCTTGTAATAGAATGAGTTGGATTCACCTGGTTTAAAGCAATTTAAGAAACCCAACGAAAAATGATGCTTTGGGCTCTTTATCCTATCCACTAGCCTGAGCTCGTCACACTGTTCCTTGTCTTGACATCCTTTTGGTGGGGTAGAAACAGGGGTTGGGACTGAATCTGTGAGAAAAAGGCCAGAATCCTGCAAGTGTCCCCTCTCACTATTGAGGGCCTGGTCAGAATTTTGATTGATCATCTACCCTGTTGAATCTGAATCCACTCAGCATCTAATCCATGCCCCTGCTGCCCTTTCCCCTGTGGCCGCATTGTCCCCTTTCAGTCACCCTGTCTCATCTCTCTTCCATAAGATCGGGCTCTGCCAGCCTTCCCCAGGTCCTCCACCCAGCGGAGAGTTAACCTAAAGAAAAATATTATCAGAAAGCAATCTGTTCCCCAGTAGTCAGGTTAGCTATAGTTCTAGAGACACAAGGTGCTGGAAGTAATATCATTTATTGGACCAACGTCTGTTGATGAGACACACAAGCTTTTGAACTTATGCAGAGCTCTTCTTCAGTGTAAGCTCAAAAGCATGTCTCTCTCCCACCTGCAGAAGTTGGTCCACTAAAAATATTACCTTCCTCACCTTATTTCTCATATATCTTGGGACCAACATGGCTATAACAACACTGCATACAGCTGTAGTTCTACACACACATGCAGAATCGGTAGGTTATGTTATGTAACTAGCCATTCTGAAGTTGTGCTCGCTCTCATGCAGACTTTACTTTTGTTCTTTCTTATTTTGCTGTTTTCCTTAATCTAAAAGACAAGTTATACAGCCTGTAAGTAGGGGACTGGCTTTTGTGTACAGGAAATAAAAAAGTAGCAGGACCCTATTTTAATAGGACATACCTTGAACCTGATGTATTTCAGAAGATCAAAGCGCTTTGCATACAGTTTCAAATATTCCAGGAATCTGGTGTTGTGCAGGAAGTTTGGAAAGTGTTCAGGCATCGGAAAGTCACTGAAGCACGACATCTCCTTGGAGGAATTGGTGAATACAGATTGGTAGATACTGGCTCTGCCCTCCTCTACCTTTTCCTAGAAAACATCAGACAAACAAAGGTGTATTTTAAAATAGTGCCAATCCGCAGAGTTTTCCATGTTGCTGTGTGACGCTCATTGAGTCTGAAGGTTTGTGATGGCCTGATGCATTGTGTGGGCTCTCACTTCTGTCTAAGCTTCCCAATGCAGAGCCAAAGTGATCTCTCTTGCCACAAGTTTTTCTTTGTAGCAGATGTTCTCCTTTGTGAGGATGGTCTTGTAATTAAGATTCTGGGCTGGAACTCAGGAGATGTGAACTGCAGACGCCCTATGACACCTTGTGGAAGTCACTTAGGCCCAGATCCAATGGAAGTTAGGAGTCTAAATACCATTTAGGATCTCTCTGGACCTCTGTTTTCCATCTGTAAAATGGAGATAATGTCACTGCCTTTTTCCTGTGCTTTGTCTATTGAGATTTTTAAGTTCTTTGAGGCTGTTTCACTTGATGTATGTGGAGTACTAACACAATGGGACCTTGTTGGGGCATCTAGATGCTACTGTGATACAAATAATAAACAACAGTACACATGAATGGCTGCCGTTGTAGCAACTCTTATGACTTTTGAGTGGTCTTTGCATGCTTGGTTCATGGTGATACTAAAGTTTGAACAGGTCACTATTTCGTGGCCATTTAAGATCATTTACAGTTCTCTCCTATGTTGCAAGACTTCTGCAAGACTCATTAGTGTACTAAGGGCTTCTTCATCCTTTGGCAGACATACAGGGAAAGTATTAATTGCTTCAGCTCATCAGCACAGAATTGCATGCTTGTCCTAGTGTCCATAGACTATTTACACTGGCACCATAATTCAGTTACATTTTTAACTGGGGGAATGGCAGTATGAGCTGTAATTTACCATCAGGGCCGGCTCTAACCTTTTTGCTGCCCCAAGCAAAAAAAAAGAAAACCGAGCACCGCCCCGCCGAAACAACCCCCCTGCGAGCATTGTCCCGCCGAAACAAAACCCCCCGAGCGCTGCCCTGCCAAAACAACCCCCCCCCAAGTGCCGCCCCACATAAACAAACCCCCCAGCGCTGCCCCACCGAAACAACCCCCCCGAGCACTGCCCTGCCAAAACAAAAAACCACCCCCCCGAGCGCCACCCTGCCAAAGTAAAAAACAAAACCAAACCCTGAGCACTGCCCTGCCACCCCAAGATTGGCCGCCCTTTAGAAGGTGCCGCCCCAAGCACGTGCTTGGTCGGCTGGTGCCTGGAGCCGGCCCTGTTTACCATTCACGGTTGCTGTCTAATGAGGTTATTCTTCTAGGGCAAAATTTTATCCCTGACATTACATGGTAGAGACTTCCTGTCAAACACAGCACAGTTTACATATAATTTATATTAACCGCCCCACCCCCCCATCAAAACACTCCAAGGCGTGCACAATTCTCTGCTTTGGGAGAGAGTGAGAGAAAGAACGAACCATATGTGACAGAGCTTAGTCATGTCACTTAACGCATGACTGGAAGGTGCTCAGGTATTTTGGTAACGAAGGTGGTAAGAATCGCTACAGAATTTCCAGCAAGGCTGCATTTGATCCTTTCTATGAAGTATAAAATTAAACTCTACATTTACAAACACACATTTGGCATGATTTCGTCTCTTCTTACTGGGGTGTTAGGGAAATTGCTGTGCACGTACAGTGCTTACAGTGTGGCTTCTAGCCACCACCAGTGCTGGGGCAATTTTTTCTTGGCGAGTGATTATTTAAACATTGCCCAACACAGATCCCATTTGTTTATACACAGTCACTGAGACCCAGCTGAGAATTAACAGGTTATTGAGTTGCAGCAGCCGTAGAGTTGCCAGTTTTGGTTGGACATATTCCTGGAGGTTTCATCACATGACATATTAATCTTTAATTAACAATTAATGTTTAATTTCTGGAGACTCTAGGACAATCCTGGAGGATTGGCAACCCTACCAGCAAGTCCAGATATATTACAGCTGGATCACTCTGCTTACTTGACATGGCAAAGAAAATAAATCTTCTTTGGGTTGGAAAGAGCAAGGACTGCAACCCAGGTTCCTCTTTGTGCCAACTGGCAGAGGGCTCAGGGGTGCAAAAGGGTTATAAGGATCCCCAAACTTGTCACACTGTGTGTTGTCCTCCACCCCGGAGCCATGGTTGGGAGCCAGGAGCAGGGCCACTGCTCCTGAGGGGGTGCATGGACAGAGGTAAGGGGGGCCAACGCTGGGGCTGGAGCCGTGGCCGGGAGCCAGAGGCGATGGTTGGGGAGGTGGGGGCGGGGGCTGAGGGATAGCTGGGCGCTGGGCTAGGGCAGGGGCCAGGAGCGGAGTCATGGGGGTCAGTCAGTCAGTCAAGGGCTGAGGCTGGCAGAGGGACTGGGTGCAGAGCCATGACTGGACCATGGTCGGGGCCAGAAGCTGGAACGGCTGCTGGGTGTGGAACTGCGGCCGGGCCAGAAGCCAGGGATCGGCTGATGCTCCCTCCCTACTCTGCCTGTGGCAGCTGGCCTGGGCCCCGCTGTACCCCCCGAATGTTCCTCCACCCCCTTAGAGGGGGCGCACATCACAGTTTAGGGAGCACTGCCATAGAGCATCATGTAAAGTCTCTGGGGAAAGCCTGTGTCACACTGGTCACCATGCCCACTGGGAAATGTATGTTGCTAGGCAGATGCACAATGTAAAGTAAAACACAAGCCAAACAAGAAAACTCACCATCTCCCCCAAACTTTTAGGTTTTCTTTAGACATCATAAAGACACAGAAAAATGGCACATACTGTTTTTTGTCTTTGCAGGTTGCCTTGACTACATACTGTTCTCCCAACCTTTCCCCTCCACAAAGGTTTCACTAGGGGGTAAACAAACCACATTAGCATAATTAACTCATGGGGGCATGGAGGAGGGAGATAAACAGTTATTCAGCCAGCTCTGGAAGTGCACATAAAAACAGCCTTCAGGAATCTGCTCTCCATTCAGTTATGTTTAAAGGACAGAGGGAAATAAATGAACTCTCAGACAAAATTTAGGACAGGCCACCTTTAGAGTTGTTGAACTCGGGTGAAATGCAATGGAGATACACCTGCTTACCCCAGGTCTGAATTTAACACAATGTCATCTTGATCTCAGGGAAATACAGCACGAGCCAGTAAATTTACTTTTAGAATTGTTTGATTAAATGTAAAACCTGCATTCATGCACTGTTACATTTAACATATGTGAACACACAAAATGTGGGAAAATGCAAGAGCTAAGACCAAAAAGGAAGAAATATTGACCTTGGGTCCTTCATTTGTTGCTTTATGAAAAATGAATGAGACCAAAAAGGGTTTGATTAGGGGAAAAAAAGAAAAAAGTTTTGCTCTGCTGGGTTTTTTTACACTCTTGTCTAGGCTGAAAGATTCCTGGCAACTGGAGAGCTACTAACATTACAACACTAATAGGCAAGAGAGGAAAAACTGGGCAACAGAGAGGAAAATGGACTAAAAGTTCATTTAGTCAGAGTGTTTAAATCTTCGCTTTGTTTGTTTTGCCTAACACCTATTTATCTCCAGTGTTTACTGCACACTTGGAAGGAAGGATGTCTTAGTTAAAGATTGAAACCCTCTTTCCATTAGAGCTCACAATGAACATAATTCAACTTTCCCCACCCTCTGTGAGTCCTCCTGCAAAACCAGGGGAGAGCAGACTTGTCCTACCTAATATTTACACAGTAAAATCAAACAAAACAAAATCACCTTTATAAATAACAGCCCATCGCTCCCAGACTTTCAAGCCTGCCATAAGCATCAAAAAGCAGCAAAAAAGAGGAGACATGCTTGTCGCAAAATCCCTCTGCTAGTCACTTTCCAGGCTCCAGGGGCAAGTTCAGGAGCCAGGCTGCCATCAGTTGCCCCTGTCACAAAGGAGGAGAATGGGGCTGGGCAGGGGGCCGCACAGAGAAGGGGCTAAAGAGCCTTGAAGTCTCAGTGATTTTCCCAGTGGTATGTCATAGAGCACGTGCCATGTAACTACGGTTGACAGACATCCAGGATTCTCCCGGAATCTCCAGGAATTAAAGATGAATCTTTAATTCAAGATTATGTCATGTGAGGACACCTCCAGGAATACCTCCAACCAAAACTGGCAACTCTACTTATAACATGGCTGTAGCCATGACCACTCCCCATCACAGCTGTGCAGCCCTACCCTGTGCCATTAGCGACAAGCATCAGGGCAGGCAGGCAGAGTGGTAGGAAAGAGATCTGTATTTTGCATGCTGAGAGGCCAGGGGTATATACTGAGGCTCCAGGGTGTGTATGCAAGCAGCCTGGACCTGGCTTGCATTCCTGATGTCACACCAAACTAGGTTCCTCCTGAAGTGTGACCCTCTTTCTCTAGTTCCACTGATCATGCGACATGTCCCAGTGCCATTGGCATGGAGCAGTTTCTGTGAGCTCCCAGACACCAGAAGGAATGTGCTACCAGGCTACTCCTCCCCGCTCCCTTCAGGATTTTTCCACCCACTGTTTCCCTTCTTTGCTTCCCTCTGTGCCTGATCTTAGCCCTTTTAGGAAAGGCAGAACAGTGGAGGGTCTAATTTACAAAAACAGCCAACATGCTAACTCCACAGGCAAGGAACCTCCCACTTACTTTGAATCTCCAGAGCCCCCCGATGTCATCGCTTCTCTCGAAGCAGGTGGGCTGCAGCCCCTCATCCAGGCAGCACTTGATGGAGGTCAGTCCGCTCACGCCAGAGCCGATCACAGCAACTCTCTTGGCCATGATATGCCGGTGTCTGGGAGGATCACGCAGTCTGGTCAGTGCAAGGAATCACCAGGGAACGGGGTCCTCGTGGCTTCAGCAGAATGGCTTAGGAATTCAAGTCAGTGGGTCCTTGACTCTGCTCTGTGGGAGGAGGACGGAACGGAGTCTTGAGTGTTCAGGTGAGTTCTGAGTATTGCCAGTGCTGCTGTGAGCTTCCCAGCAGTGCCCTGCGCCTCAGTTGCCCCCTATAGTCCTTTCTGATTTCCCAAATGGGATAAAGGGAGCCGTCTGGTGGGGTGAGGAAGATGCTGAGAATGAACTAAGCTTTGTGGGGGGGAGTGGGTTAAATGTGGGGGCTACAAAGCACAAGCTCAGTGGAAGGAGGGTGCGTAAGAGAAGGAGGCTCTGACTATGCTGGGGAGGTGGCCGTGAAGGGGTATGAGGTTAGGGCGTGGTTAGGGGGACAGGATGAAGAGAATGGATGATTTGGGAGATCGGAGACATTTGGGGAACAGGAGATAACATATGGGAGCTGCAGGATAGGAACGGGGCGAGGTCTAAAATAACTATACTGTGCACTCCCAGAGCACTCTCCACCCTCAAGGTGCATCTCAAACATGAGTGACTGAACCCCCACAAGAATAGTGTAAGGCTAGAGATGGGGAAACTGAGGCACAGGCAGGCCAAATGAGTGGCCCAAACTCAGAGCTCTGTGGCAGCACTGAGGGCGGAGCCCCGGTCTCCAGCTTCCTAGCCCTGTTCACTAGTGAGGGAGTTTGGGGAGAAGGGTAGGGATATGGAGGGGTATTGAGAGCAGAATGCAGGGATGAGTGAGAGGTGAGGTGAAGGCTGGATTTAAGGAGGAATTGGGAGGAAGACTGAAGGAGCAGTGGGGAAGGTCAGCAGGAGGTCAAGGAGAATGCAGGAAAGGGAGGGAAACAGGGAACAGAGGGTGAAAGAGGAGAGAAGACATGATGTGTGAGAGAAAATAAGAAAGTGAAGCATGAGGACCAATCAGAAAAGTTGTTTGAAAAGAAAGGAGAGCAGCGAAGAGATCAATGCAAGGGAAAAACCACAGGATTCTACAGCAAACAGTGATCCAGGGGAAAGATACTGAAATGAGTGCAAGATCCAGCATAGAAGGAAAGAAGGAGCACGAAGGGAATGAAAAAATGAAGAGAAGGAGGCGTGAAACCAGAGGTGTAGTTTGACTTCTATATTTGGGGGGCCAGCTCCAGCCAGGCCAATGGGGCCATGTGTAGGGGTGGGGGGCAAATTCCACACCTGCCCAAGCAAGGCTTGTAGTTTGGGGGGAAGCATCCCTCCTGCCCTCCCTCCCCGCAAACTACGCCCTTCGCTGTGAAACCAGGAAAGACGTGGGGCGGTAAAAATAAATGGATTTGGAGAAAGATTGCAAAAAACAACATACAAACACTGTTTGAGTTATACTATGTGTGTATTCTCCCCCCCTCCAATCCCCTATTCATGATCCCACCTGACTGCTCCCACCCCATTGGCTTGCCCCTTTATCCCCAAATGCTACCACCATTACGTGCCCCAAATCACAACTTTCATAGGTCTACCTGCTGTAACTAGAATCCCTCTCCGCCTTGGGTTAGAGAACTAGAGGCAGCAGCTCAGAAGGTAATTGTAGTTTGTAGCTAAGCCAGGCTGTCTGAATCCCCTCCCCACCCTTCCTCCTCCTCTTTTGTCTTGCCATTTCTTACCTGTTTTTCCCTTCCCCTATGGAGCAGGCAAGCTGTTTCTTCACAGGCTGCTGGGTAGGAAGATTAACACACCCTAACAGAGCAAGGGGCTTTATACTTGGGAGGAGTTAACCTTTCCCTTTCACAGTGTTTATCTCACTGCTCAGACATGTGCCCTGTGGGCTCCCTGGTAGAGACGCCCCAAACAGTCACTGGGAGTTTGGGCTCTGGAGGATCTGTCTTGTAAAGCTCGAATCAAAAGCAAACCAGAAGCCTGGAGGTAGGGGAAATGGGAGCATAGTTTGTCTACACTGGGAAATTGACTGGAATAATTTCCCCCGCGTACACAAATCCTTAGAGCCCATTGGCAAGGTGCTCTCATGACTCCTCTCAGTTCTGGGACCCTCACGGCTAAGTATTTATTCATTTTAATGCATTTATAATTAAATTCAATAGATGAATAAAAAGGAAAACATTGGACTGGGAGCCCACCAAGGATCATGTGTTGCCAACTCTTGTGAGTCTCCCAATAGTTGATGCTTGACTTAAAGCTCCAGCTTCTGGAATCAAGTGATTACATGAGAAATCTCATTTTTCTGTTTGTTTAAAAACAAGTTTCTTGCTCTCAGGGTTGCAGAGAAGCTGGAAAATGTGCCCCAAATGTGCCCTCACGGCTTGAAAAAACAAAAGGCGAATACAAAGCACAAAAAGATTCTCTTTCATTTTTGGACTTTGGGGGTTGGCAACACTGAAATAAGAGTGTTAGCTCAGCCGGCATGGGTGGTTTGGGCTCCAATTGACAGGTTCATTGTAGGTGTCTGGTAGTGACAACGAAGCAACTGTAAACAGTGAAAGAAATATATAGTTAACCCTCCCCCCTGCTCCCAACAACCAGACTTCAGAGTCACTGGACTTGAGCTTGAGTTACAATGTTTGGATCCATATTCAAATTTCCCTAGTGTGTAGCAGTATTCATAACCATCCCTGCACCCAACACACTGTATTACAGCCGGGATCACCTAAATTGTACCTATATTGCATAACATACACTCCCCACATTCCTTACATACCAGCATACACAAACCTTCCTAGCTTTTGAGGCAGCGTGATCTGCTGCTGCTTGTATGTGAGGCTAGAATCTAGGAAGCTCCTGAGTGCTAATCTTTGCTTGGCCAGGATGTGCTGTGATGTTTTGGATATGTTATGTGATCACTGTCTCCTCTGTGAAGTGCTGATAACACTGATCTACCTCACAGGGGGGTTGAGAGACTTCATTAGTTAGTAATGTCAGGTGGTCTGGAGTGGCTCATGAGTGGGTACCAACCTCAGGGCAGAATGTTACAAATCAGACCCCATCCCATGTTCACTCCATCCGCCCTCCCTCTGTAGCTTGCTCTCCCCAACCTCACCCACTCGCTCATTTTCACCGGGCTGGTTCAGGGGGCTGGGGTGCGGGAGGGGTGAGGGCTCCGGCTGGGGATATGGGCTCTGGGGTGGGGCCAGAAATGAGGAGTTCAGAGTGCAGGAGGTGGCTCTGGGCTGAGGCAGTGGGTTGGGATGCAAGAGGGAGTGAGGGCTCCAGCTGGGGGTGCGAGCTCTGAGGTGGGGCCGGGGATGAGGGATTTGGGGTGCAGGAGGGGGTTCTGGGCTGGGGCTGAGGGGTTCAGAATACAGAAGGGGGCTCCAGGCTGGGGCAGAGGGATGGGGGGGAAGTGAAAGCTTCAACTGGGAGTGAGGGCTCTGGGGTGGGGCTGGGAATGAAGGGTTTGGGGTGCAGGAGGGTGCTCTGGGCTGGGATCAAGGGGTTCGCAGCATGGGATGGGGATCAGGGCTGGGGCTGGGGCAGAGGGTTGGGTCCTGGGAGGGGGTCGGGGTGTAGGCTCTGGGTGGCGCTCACCTCAAGCAGCTCCTGGAAGCAACCAACATGTCCCCCATCCGGCTCCTACGTGGAGGCGCAGTCAGGCTGCTCTGTGTGCTGCCCTGTCCGCAGGTGCTGCCCCCGCAGTTCCCATTGGCTGCGGTTCCCAGCCAATGGGAACTGCGGGGGCAGTGCTTGGGTTGAGGGCAGTGTGCAGAGCCCCTGGCTGCCCCTACACATAGGAGCCGGAGAGGGACATGCTGGTTGCTTCCCGGGAGCTGTGCGGCGCTGACCGGAGCCACCAGGATCCCTTTTTGACCAGGTGTTCCAGTCAAAAACCGGACACCTGATCACCCTAAGCTATGCATTTGTCAGTGTTCAGTGAGGCCTAGGGGCCTTGGTGTGAGCTGGCATCTGGTCTGCCAGCTTCACAAGTGTCTGAACAGCACTCTGCTAATGCTCTGTATAAGTGCACAGTCATTGTAGTTTCCTAGCTGTAGATGGAACTGCCCTTTACACATTACAATGCACCATTAGGGACATGTACTCCCTCACTATAAGCCAATTCCTAGGAAGCAAAGGACATCAGTATGATTCCACCTTCCAAGGGAAGCCATTCACATCACAGGTTTTTAAAGTTGACAGTTTTTATGAGGAGACACAATCACTTTTTTATTACTTTCCTCTGTGACATCACTGGTGTGCCTGGTAACACGTAGGCAAATAGAAAGATACTGTTCTTATCTCCAGGAGTGGGACGAGCGCCCAACGAATCACTGGGGCAAGAATCTCTGGGGGGATGGGGGATGGGGGATGGGGGAGGAGCATGTTAGGGAGAAAAACACTTAGCAACAGGAGAAAGGCAGACCTAGAAAATGTTGGGATTTTAACAATCTGTTCCTGTTCTTTTTCCTACAAGAACAAGCACAGGAGTGGGACAGGCCTTGGGTGCGAGGCTGTGAAAGGAAGCTTGAGGCAATGTCCAGGAGGAGGCAACAGGGCCCAGGTGTGATGGGGAGGGCCCAGAGAGGCAGCAGGGGCTAAGGGCAATGGGTGGGGAGCCCAGGGAGGCAGCAGGGGCCATGGCAATGGGGAGGATGGGCAGGGGTCTGGGGGAGGCAGTGGGGACCAAGGGTGCCAAAATACAAGTTCACCCAGAGCACCATTTCCCCTAAGGCTGGCCCTGAGCAAGCATAGTAACATAGGACTGGAAAGGACCTTGAGAGGTCCAGTCCCCTGGACTCATGGCAGGACTAAGTATTATCTAGACCATCCCTGATTGGTGTTTGTCCAACCTGCTCTTAAAAATCTCCAACGATGGAGATTCCACAATCTCCCTAGGCAATTTATTCCAGTGCTTAACCCTCCTGACAGTTAGGAAGTTTCTCCTAATGTCCAACCTAAACCGCCCTTGCTGCAATTTAAACCCATTGCTTCTTATCCTATCCTCAGATGTTAAAAAGAACAATTCTGCTCCCTCCTCCTTGTAACAACCTTTTAGGTACTTGAAAACTGTTATGTGCCCTCTCAGTCTTCTCTTTTCCAAACTAAACAAACCCAGTTTTTTCAGTCTTCCAGCATGGGTCACGTTTTCTAGACCATTAATAATTTTTGTTGCTCTTTTCTGGACTTTATCCAATTTGTCCACATCTGTCCTGAAATGTGGCACTCAGAACTGGACACAATACTCCAGTTGAGGCCTATTCAGTGTGGAGTAGCGTGTAAGAATTATTTCTTGTGTCTTGCTTACAACACTCCTGCTAATGCATCCTAGAATTATGTTCGCTTTTTTTTGCAACAGCGTTACACTGTTGACTCATGTTCAGCTTGTGGTCCACTATGACTCCCAGATCCCTTTCTGCAGTACTCCTTCCTAGGCCGTCATTTCCCATTTTGTATGTATGCAACTGATTGTTCCTTATTAAGTGGAGTACTTTGCATTTGTCCTTATTGAATTTCATCCTAGTTACTTCAGACCATTTCTTCAGATTGTTCAGATCATTTTGAAGTTTAATCCTATACTCCAAAGCACTTGCAACCCCTCCCAGTTTGGTATCGTCTGCAAACTTTATAAGTGTACTCTCCATGCCATTATCTAAATCATTGATGAAGATATTGAACAGAACCGGACCCAGAACTGATCCATGCAGGACCCCACTCATTATGCCCTTCCAGCACGACTGTGAACCACTGATATCTACACTCTGGGGATGGTTTTCCAACTAGTTTTGCACCCACCTTATAGTAGCTCCATCTAGGTTGCATTCCCTAGTTTGTTTATAAGACGGTCATGCCAGACAGTATCAAAAGCTTTACTATAGTCAAGATATACCACATCTACCGCTTCCCCCCATCCACAAAGCTTTCTTTGATAGGGTAACAAGACATCAGGTTGGTTTGATACAATTTGTTCTTGACAAATCCATACTGACTGTTACTTATCACCTTATTAGGGATAGGTCAGTGGTTTGAGCATTGGCCTGCTAAACCCAGGGTTGTGAGTTCAATCCTTGAGGTGGCCACTTAGGAATCTGGGGCAAAAAATCTGTCAGGGGACAGTACTTGGTCCTGCTAGTGAAGGCAGGGGACTGGACTCGATGACCTTTCAAGGTCCTTCCAGTTCTAGGAGATTGGCATATCTCCATTAAAAAAATATATATATATCGTCTAGATGTTTGCAAATTGATTGCTCTGTGGCAGTGGTCCCCAACCTTTCTGTGGCCAAGAGCACATTCATCCCTTCATCAGAGTGTGGCAGGCAGCAACACTTCTCAGCGGCATTTCGGTGGTGATGGTTCTCCGCCGGAAGCGCACCTCAGCGGCATTTCTGTGAAAGCTTCTCCGCCGGAAGCGCTATGCGGTGGCATTTCAGTGGTGACGCTTCTCCAGCGGATGCTCCTCTCCTCTTCCTTCCTTGGCACCAGCCCTGATGGCGGGCACACATAAATGCCCCTGCAGGCACCACGTTGGGGACCACTGCTGTGTGGGGATGATGCATGCGCGGTCCATCAGACACATAGGAGCTATGAGGAGCTGGAGCATGCTCAGTGCAGATGGAACCTTCACAGGTTTAGCTGCCAGAATCTAACAAGTCTTTACAGAGCATGCTGACACAGAGATTTTTCAAAGGCTTATAACTTCGGTGGTTTTTTGCAGGGATGTCAAAAGGAACCTCCCTGACTGTGGGGTGACCCCCTGCCAAATTGTAAGCCCTTATTCCAACATACCAGGGTATTAGGTCTGCTCAACAAAATGGTTGTAAGAATTTTTACCTGAGCAAAACAACATATGTTTCACCAACTTCATTATGAGAAACAGCTTGAACTGTTTTGGCTGAAATTTTCTAAGAAAAATTCAGCCTGAGCCAGACACCCAAAATGGAAAATATCAGTCAAAATAGTTAAAGGTTGGCAAAGCAAGAAGCAACTGAAAACAGGGTCCTATAAAGGAAAGCGTTGGGCAATCTTAACTACAGGCAGTTTCTAGCTTTCATTCTTGGAGAGAAAAGCTTGAAAGAATGACACAAGTGCATCCTAAAATCTCCAAAAACAGAAGGCAAATGAAATGAACTCAAAATTTATTATGAAAAAATATCTCGAGATTTTTAAGCCAACCTCATGATTTTTTGTGTGTGTGTGGGGGGACAATTTAAGATTTTTGAACATCTGGTTTTGGTGATACTGAGGTTAGTCCCAGCAGACTTTCCCCAGAGTTGAATTTGAAATAACTCTCATCTTTGGACCCAGCAATGCTATCTCCTGTCAAATTGATTGTGACAACATTTGGGGGCTTAGCATGTAGAGTAGGGGGACTAAGGTGTGAGGGAATCATCCTTTTTTGACCTTTATATACAGCTAATAATTGCTCCTTATGGTAGCAAGCAGGGCTGGCCTTTCATGGGTGATGTGGGTGACTGCCCAGGGCACCTTGGTCAGGGGAGCACTGTTGCAGGCCTGGGGTGTGAGGCCACAGAAGGGAGCTCGGGGCAATTGTGGGGAGGCAGTGGGGCCCAGGGGTGATGGGGAGCCCAGGAAGGCAGCAGGGGCTAGGGGCGATGTGGTGGGTCGGTGCATGGGGAGCCCAGGGGAGGCAGTGGGGGACTAGGGTGCCAAAGTACAAGTTTGCCCCGGGTGCCATTTTCCCTAAGGCCAGCCTGGCAGCAAGGGTCATTTGGGGGAAGAACTGAAGGAATCAATAGATTTTAACATTGGTCATACACCCAAGTGGCTTTAAATAAAATCAATGGGCAAAACTGCCAGTTCAAACAGAATTGGGAGTTTGGTTTGGGCCTTGCGCACCTCCAGAGCTACCAGGGCAATGAGGCCCACAAGCTGCTATACAAACAAGCCTTATACGGCTGGCACTGGATAAAAGAAAAGCAATCTGCAGGACACGCAAGAGAGGCCTTAATTCTCCATACCGCAGCGTCCTTGGCTTGTAAATGCTCTTTACATAGCACATAATCAATCTGTGCAACTCTGCTGAAAGATTTCATTGAGGCCAAGAGTCAAAAAGAGGACTAGCTGTGTGTATGAACAAAGAGAACATTAGCAGCTATGCTAGAATTGAGACACTATTTTTTAAAATGTAAACTATAAACCCTCATGTTTAAAGGCATAATCCAACCAGTAAGGGGCAGATTTTCCAAAGGACCTCAACTCCATTTATGCACCAGAGTAAGTGGCCAGATTTTCAGAAGAATTTAGCCTGTGGGGCACTGAGCATTAATGAAAATCTGGCCATTAGTGTCCCAATGTGAGCTATTGGGCCTTGGGCACTGTGGAAAATCCATCCCTGATTTTGAATCCTACACAGGAGTCAAGCGCTAATCTGGTTCAAATGATGGGCACTAGGCACTTGAAAACCCAACCCAATCTGAGGAGGTTTGGGAAGACATTTCTGCTATGAACAGGTACATTCATAATTATTCCACCCTGGGGTTTCTTGCACCTTTCTCTGAAGCATCTGGTACTCACCATTGACAAAGACAGGAACAATGGCTCCGACGTTCCTATAATGGGCCAGAGTCTCCATTGTCTTTCACTGTGTTGCCACTCATACCAAAGCGGAAGCAGTATGCTATCAACAATGGAAGTCAGCAGACAATGAGCTCTGGTGGGTTTCCCACTTACTTTGCACAGGTGTTTATGGTTACTCCAGGGGAAAGGCAGGAGAGAATCAGACTGTATAGATCAGTGGTTTTCAAACTTTTTTTTCTGGCAACCCAGTTGAAGAAAATTGTTGATGCCCATGACCCAACAGAGCTGGGGCAGAGGGGTTTGGATTGTGGGAAGGGCTCAGGGCTGGGGCAGAGGGTTGGGGTGCAGGAGTGAGGGCTGCAGGGTGGAGCCAGGAATGAGGGGTTCAGGTTGTGGGGTAGGGCCAGGGATGAGGGGTTTGGGGTACAGGAGAGGGCTCTGAGTTTGGAGGGGGCTCAGGGCTGGGACAGAGGGTTGGGATGCGGGAGGGGGTCAGGGCTCTGGGCTGGGGGTGCAGGCTCTGGGGTAGGGCCGGGAATGAGGGGTTTGGGGTGCAGGAAGGGGCTCTGGGTTTGAGGGGGGCTCAGGGCTGGGACAGGGGATTGGGGCGTGGGCTTACCTCTGGCAGCTCCCGGTCCGCGGCACAACAGGGGTGCAAAGGCAGGCTCCAAAGCCGAAGTGAAATCAATGGGAATCTTTCCATTGACTTCACTAGGGTTGCCAATTTTGGTTGGCCGTATTCCTGGATGTTCCATCACCTGATCTAATCTTTAATTCCTGGAGACTCCAGGACAATCTAGGCAGGTTGGCAACCCTAACTTCAATAGGTAGCGGGTCAGAGCCTAACTGCGTAATCAAGAACAGGCTGCAGGGCTACAAGAGATGAAGGGTGCAGCCGCGTTTCCATTGTAAACTGTATTCAAAAGCTTAATACAACTCTTCAGCTGCAAGAATTTTGCCACCCATTGATATTTGGTGCATGTAGTTTTGGGTCTCACTTCAGGGCATTGATATTTTTAAGGGGTGGATGAGATTCTGCTACAACTGCAAAATTGTACATTAAAAAACATTTTCCACTGATTCTTGGGCAGAGAATAATGTTCTGCAGCCTTATACCGCATACGTATTGCTGCACCTGGCATTCCTCCATTAACTCAGCTGGGCCCTAGAAGCAATAGAGCAGTTTCTCAGCTGGTGTAAATCACTATCACTCCATTGACTTCAGTGGCGCTAAACCAATATCCACCAGCTGAGGAGCTGGCCTATTATCTGGGCTGCATCCTTGAGCAAACAACTTGTGAGTCTCATGACACTGCACGCTATGGGGAAATAATACAAGCTGGCAAAGTACTAAGAAAGACTGAGCCATCGCCAAAGTGGGAGTGAGGCAAACAGTGGTCAGGAGGACAAAAGGCAACAGGGAAGCACAGATAAGCCCCCTGTTTTTTGTAGTCTTGAGGCCATTGGCAGCACCACAGTTGGGCAAATACAGCAAAAACTTATGATCATTCATGTGAACTTTTAAATAGGCCTTGTGTTGATAGTTTTGCTTTGCTGGGAAGGTAATGGAGGGAGTTCCCTTATCGGTGCCCCCCTCTGCATCAGTGAAATATGTAGCAAAGGAGAAAGGTTTCAGGTAAGAAGACATTAGCTGACGCACTATAGTATCTCTTGGATAGTAAACTCAGTGGCCATATGTATCTCGGGTTTCAGGCCTATATCTCATACACAATGTGATGCTGATTGCTCACAATGATCCGTTGGAATCATGACCCATTGTGCAGATGGGTAAGTCATTAGAAAATAATGTCAAACTCATCCTCTAATGAGGTGACCACCATAATGCATGCCCAAAGGTTTTTCAACAGTAAGTTACCAATGTTCAGAGACCTCTTCTCTCAGGTGGACAAAGCCTTTGTGAAAAGAGGCCCTTGCTACAACAGAGATCTTCTATGTGTAATGTACTGAAACCAGCTACTACTAAACTAAACTAAAATGGAGATATGCCAATCTCCTAGAACTGGAAGGACCTTGAAAGGTCATTGAGTCCAGTCCCCTGCCTTCACTAGCAGGACCAAGTACTGTCCCCTGACAGATTTTTGCCCCAGATCCCTAAGTGGCCCCCTTAAGGACTGAACTCACAACCCTGGGTTTAGCAGGCCAATGCTCAAACCACTGAGCTATCCCCACCTCCCCAAAACCAAAACTGATGCCTGGGACTGAAATATTGTCCATTTACTGACATCAGAAAGTGAATCAGAGGATGAAAACAATGAAGGTAAAAATGGAAGACTCTCCAGCGTGACTCCTAGAACATCACTCAGAAATGCTTTGAAGCAATAAACCATGGGGAAACATTGGGATAGTTAGCAAAACGAAAGACCTCGCAGCTACAGAGCGCTTACGTACCCAAGTAATGAGTGCTGTGTGCACATTCTTTTAGTGGAGGCTTATACACAAAATATTTGGGCATCTAAGAAGTATTTAATACTATTATACTATCATTTTTATTTGCAGTGTAGTTGTAGCCATGTTGGTTCCAGGATATGAGAGAGACAACCTCCCCCACCTTGTCACTATCGTTTTTAGTTGTTTGAGTACAATCCTGTGGTAGAAGGCTACTTCTGCTAAGGAGCTGATTTTTGTTGCTGCCTCCAGTGCTCTTTTCAGACAGATGAACTGGTACATGGGACCTGCTGCCATCCAGCAATCATGGATCTATCAGATGTTGTTATTCATCACCAAGGGAGATGGAAACATTTCAAAGACACCATTCAGCTCCAGCCAGGAGCATCTTCCTCTCTGCTGTCCACTCCATCCTGCCGCTGACTCTCCCCTGACACCTCCACTTTCCTGCCACAACTTTCTAACAAAGCAGCTCGGTCTCTCTGCTCCATCACCCCCTAAATCAGGGGTGGGCAAACTTTTGGCCTGAGGGCCACATCTGGGTATGGAAATTGTATGGTAGGCTATAAATGCTTACGAAATTGAGGTTGGAGTGCAGGAGGGGGTGAGGGCTCCGGCTGGGGGTGCAGGGTCTGGGGTGGGGCCAGAAATGAGGAATTCAGGGTGCAGGAGGGGACTCCAGGCTGGGGCAGGGGTTTGGGGTGCGAGGGGTGGTGGTGAGGGCTCTGGCTGGAGGTGTGGGCTCTGGGGTGGGGTTGGGGATGAAGGGTTTGGGGCACAGGAGGGTGCTTGGGGCTGAGATCGAGGGGTTCAGAGGGTGGGAGGGGGATCAGAGCTGGGTCCTAGCCAATGGGAGTTGCAGGGGTGGCACTTGGGGTGGGGGCAGTGTGCGAAGCCCCCTGGCTGTCCCTACGCATAGGAGCCAGAGGGCTGTGGCTGGGGGCAAGCAGCTCCCAGGCTGATTGGGGGAAGCAGGATCAGCTGTGGCCATGCCCCAATCAGGGCTCAGTTGGCCCTTATAAGAGGGCAGTGGGCCAGGAACAGACAGTTTCCTCTGTGGAGGGAGATGGGCCTGGCTGCTGGAGTACTTGAGAAGGTACCTGGAGTGGAGCAGGGCTGGGGGGAGGACTTGGGGAGCTCTGGCCTGGAAACCCCCGAGGCTGCAGGCCTAGACTAAGGCCATAAAGGGTATTGGAGTTGCAGGGGGCAGCCTATGGGTAGGCAGAGGCAGCAGGTCCAAACCCCCTTTGCCTGTGATGAGTGGCTTATATACTGCAGTCTCCCCCAGTGAACGAGGGCTAGATGGTGACTGGGCAGTAGCCAAAGACTGAGTCGAGGTGGGGATAGTGGGTGGGGGTTCCCTGGGGAGGGGAGACCCAGAGACAGTGGGGGCACTGCCAGGGAGCAGAACCCCAGGGAAAAGGGCACTGAGGTCCAGGAGGGACTCGGGGGCCCCGCGGCAAGTGGGACACCGGCCTGCAGAGGGCGCTTCGGAGGCTGGAAAGCTAATTCCCCAAGAGACCAGCAGGAGGTGCCACAGGGGTGAGTCTGTGCCCCATTACAGAGACCAAAAATGTCAGTGGGGAAACGTAAAACAATAAAAGCAATTTTAAAAAACAATTTCCCCTGAAAAATAATTGTCATTTTTTGACCAGCTCTAGTTATCCCACTATTGAATACTCTAGATGTGAAGGGCTTGAGGTTTAAGAAAGCAGGGAGATAACATCTTATTTATCTCAATATTCCCCTTGTCATGAGTCTGTTCTTTCAGTATTTCCTAGGATACAAACAGAACAGCATAAATCAGGTAATGCTCATTTACACAAAAGAAAATCAGAGTTCTATTGAGCAATGTCAGTTTACACAGCTGAGGCTGTGGCTCATTGAGTTTTATTGATGTGTAGATAGACTATCTACACACACAGTAGGTCAGAAACCGATACGAAGTGGTAGGATTCTCTCCTCTCCTTTCCCAGGAAGAATTTTCCTTTCTATTCACTAATTTCATTTTGAGAGGCTTAAAATGGTTGATTAGTTAATCATCAGAAAAACAGCAAGAAGGAGAAGAGGGAGGGCAAGTATTTTAAGCAAATTCAAGAAGGGGAAATGTTTCTGAGAATCATATACGACTCGGGTCCTCGTAGCCTTCAGCGTCCGGTCCCACTGGGTCAGGATGGCATTTCTGGCTCCATCCCACTTCCCCGGTCCCGTCAGACGAAACTGGTATGGACTGCACGGGCCAAAGTACACTTCCAGGGCCAGCCTTGGATCCGTCAGGAACAGCAGTGGAAAACTGGGCTTCACACCAATAGCAGAGGCGAGTTCATCCATGTAGGAAATATAATCTGTCTGTAGGGTATTGCTCTGCCCATACCTTAAGGTGGGAAGAGAGAAGATATAATACATTGCTGAGTACAGTATTGTTGTAGGAAAAAATGGCCTTTGGTTAATGGACACAAGGTTAACTTTGCACTTCTATATGGTGGTAGAAGGGACAGATACACCATGGAGTATCTATCGTTGCTGTGATGCGGTATGCTATTGTTGCACAGAAATACTGCGGCAAACACATTTAACTCACTGCAATCTTACTTCTCATTGGGCTCCGTGAGAGTTTTGCTCGAGTGAGGGCTGCAGGGACTGGGGCTGCTCTGAATAAGCTACTTCTGAGACCTGTTCAGAAGGGGGTGATTTCATGTGTTTGATATACAGCATTAGACTGTGACTGGATTACATCTGAAAAGGGGCAGTCTGATACTGCTGGAGAGTGAAGCCGTATATTTGTTAATAGAAGACATGCGGCGCGGACAACTACAGTGTAGGTTCCACCACCAGAGCCCCTCGCTTGTGTGCTTCATCTGGGAGCTGGTGGGCCCTGTTCCAAGGTGAGAAGATACGCTGTTCTCAACCTTGGTCTCTGTGCTGCAGGTGTGACTAAAGCAGCCAGTAATGGAGGGTGATTCGGAATCCAAGCAGGAAAGAGAGGCAGAGGCAATCTAGGGGTCAAATTATGTTTTATCTCAATCAGTTGGGGAAATGTAGAAATCAGTTTAAGTGGCGAATAATCACAAGTAAATCAGTTGTTTTAGCGGGAACTACTTTTTAGGCTTACACCGTAACCTACGGTAAACAATTACTGTTATCTACGGTCTAATTAAGATAGTAGTTGTCAATAAACTCAGGCAATAATTTATGAAATAACAGAATTTTGAATTAGAAAATACAATGCACCAGAACACAAACCCCACCATTGTATGTTCCCTGGTCAGTTTCTTAGTTTGCAGCCTCTGTAAGCCCAGGGTTTGGAGGAGAGATTCTTAGGATGTTCAGTTATATCTTGAGCGAGTCTCTTGTGCAATCTTTGTTCACTGTTCAAAGATTCAGCTTAAATAAAGGCATGTATGTACTCCTTGATGCAATGTGCGGGCTTCTTGATTGCACAATTCTGTCCAACTCCTTTCTGGCTTACAGTCCCTTTGCTCAGACGTTTTCACTATTCCTGTCACTTCACCTCATCTACCTTAAGATGTTTTGTGTTACAGTCATTATTTTCTTACAGCTCACTTCCACCTTGTTTCTTAAGTTTGTGTCCCTTTAATTACAGTTTCTTTTATTGCTGCTTATTTCCCCCACATTCATTCTTGCTTTATCTTTCTCACAGTTTTCTAACACTTTTTCTAATAATTTCTTAGATTACTTAGAAGCGACAAAGAGTCCTGTGGCACCTTATAGACTAACAGATGTATTGGAGCATAAGCTTTCATGGGTGAAAAGCATTTTCATGGTGAAAAGCATTTTGTGGCTGCATCCAACGAAGTGGGTATTCACCCACAAAAGCTTATGCTCCAATACGTCTGTTAGTCTATAAGGTGCCACAGGACTCTTAGTCTGGATCTGTAGAAGCGACAAACATGGCTACCCCTCTGATACTTAGAGATTCAGTCCTTTTTTCTTCATTTAACTGTACTGTTCTTCCTTTAACTTTTTCCTCTTTTCCCTGTGTACCACGGTTTTGCCTCTTTCTAGGTCCTGTCCCTGTTGTGGCTCTCCCTTCTCTTTCTATGATCTCTGTCTTTCTTGCCCTTCCTGAACTGGACTTTCTTCTTTTCAGCTCTGTCCCTATTACCCCTCCGATGATGCAATTTAGCCTATCCATTGGCTCCCCATTTCCTGCATCCCTTCTTTTCTGGTGCCAGTCGCTGCCTCACTCACTACTAGCCTTGCTCTCTCCCACTGCTCTTTTGCCCCAGCAGCCTCCAGTGCAGGTGGGGTGTTACACCAGCGCGACGGGGTACTCTACACTATTGTTCACTAGAAATGGCCCTGACGCCCCAAACCCCTTCTATTCTATGCCTTCTTGGATCCAAATACCTGGCCCTGGGGATACATCCCATGGCAACACTACGATCTGACTTTGGAAGGTATGCAAAAGCAGATACACTGGCTGGTAGGAGTACTACAAATAAGACCACACTCTGTTAACTCCAGCGACAGTTGTCCATTTGTTATAGATCCTGTGATTCACCTCTTATTTTAAAGGTGACATAAGCTAGTGAGCAGATAGGTAGGGTTACCAACTCTCCAGGATTGTCCTGGAGTCTCCAGGAATGAATCTTTAACTAAAGATTGCCATGTGATGACGCCTCCAGGAATTCATCCAACTGAAATTGGCAACCCCAGCAGCCAGGGAGTTCAAATAAAGCCCTAACGCTAGTTCAGTTCAAGTCCTTTCCTCAGGGCCAGCTTCCTCAACAGAAACTTTGATCCTGTTTTGAATCTTCTATCTTGGTAACAACTGACAGCTTTCCAGCTGACGGCACGCTGGGAGGGGAGAGGACATCTCCTGCTCTTAGGTAGGCTCTCTTGCGACAGCTTCCCTTTCTTTTATAGCCCCACCCTGAATCAATCACACGATAGGCAGAGAATCAGAGGGAAGTCATGAAGACCAAAGGTATAACTGGGTTCAAAAAAGAATTAGAGAAGTTTCTGGAGCATAGGTCCATGAATGGCTATAGCCATGGCAGTCAGGGATGCAACCCCATGTTCTGGGTGTCCCTAAACCTCACACTGCCAGAAGCTCGGAGTGGATCACTCCATAAATTTCCCTGTTCTGTTCATTGCCCCTGAAGCACCTGGCATTGGCCACTGTCGGAAGACAGGATACTGGGCCAGATGGACCTTTGGTCTGACGCAGTATGGCCGTTCTTATGTTCTGCTTGTAACCCCTTCCAGGAGTGCCTGTATACTTTGTCCCTGGCGAGAAGATGCTTGTAATAGTAGACTGTCCCCCCAGACTGGAACTAACCTTGCTGGTCAGGAACTGAATTTGCATTTTGCAGGGAATTCCATGATTTTGAAAAAATCATGAATTCTGAATTGGAATGAAACGTCAAATTTCAAAATTTGCCGCGAAACGAAAATTTTTAGCTTCAGGTCAAGGTTGTATTTTGATTTTGAACCTGTTTTATGTTGTCGTTTATAAAATAACACAAAAATGTAAAAACATTCAAAACGTAACATAAAATAAAAATAAATACATTTCAAAACAAAAAGTAATTTCAAAATTGAAAACTCAGAAAGTTCCAGTCCAATAAGGTTGGATTTTGATAGTCAGAAATGACACACTCCCACGGAACGTTTCAAGTTTGACAGATCCACATTTTCCGACAGAAAAACGCCCCATTGGAAATTTTTTGACCAGATATCTACCCAATACAACTCCTGCCGAAGTAAAGGGAAATGCTTCTATTTACTTTAATGAGGGCTGGGTCAGGCCTGTAAACAAGATTCTCCACCATTCTGAGGGCAGCTACACACTATCAGAATGAGAGAGGTTCAGAACAATGGGTGTGTGTGGGGGGAGCTGAAGGCTTGTTGAGGAGGCCACAGAGTTTTTAATGATCCTGAACCTGGTGCTGCAGAAGTTTTTCCTGTTATATTTGTTTGCTGGGCCAAATAAGGGAGAACCCAAGTTCCCAGGCTGGGGAGAGCACGTGATATATAATATTTGGGATGTGTACTGGGGTGGGAAGTGGGAGTTTAAAAGAGTGGCTCCTTGGAGAAAGACGCTTGCTTATTGGATGGCAAGTTGTCATAATGCATCTGACAAAGCGTATGCATTACAGAGATCAGACCATAACATTATACAGAAACGACAGGCCGTGGTAGCCTTTTTCATGCACACAGAGCCCAGAGGGCTACCTGAGAACTGCACCTTGCACGTACCATTTGAGCTTTTTCCCCATTTTTTCATCAATGTCTTCCATCATGTCGTTCACTGGGGGAAGCTTATATAATCCTAGAAAAGAACAGGTACAAGGTCACTAGTTTATTCCATCTCCTAAGTAATAAGATACTCTTCCAGCCCCTCACCCATGCACTCAGTTAAATCAGCCATACTCCCGCTGGCTACTGATCTACAACTTCTGGGGTGAGCAGGCCTAGCAAATCCCATGAGGTCTGCAGGTGCACAAATGTATGCCTGCTTCTCTTTTCAGACCAGCTTGAATCTGCAAGGAACTATAGGTTGCATAGCAATGCTAGTTCTCACAGGCAAGCTCATCTGGGACAGTTCCCCACCTCCCTATTTCCCTTCACCTACCCTTAAACACCTTTATAGCCCAACGAGCTTGGAGATCTGATGTTGGAATAATTGCACCAAGCGACTGGACCAGGCCAATGACAGCCATGGTTGGCTTCTCGAGTCGAGGAGGAAGGATGCCCTTGTACAAGGTGACCTCGTTATCTCTGCATTTGATGATGGCATTGTCTTCCATGAAGGGGTAGGAGTAACTGTAGCCTGTTGCAAAGATGACAAAATCAACGTTTTCCTGCACAGTCCCATCCTGAAATATAGCTGAGGTTTCTGTGAATTCCTTCACATTGGGTTTCACCACCACTGTTCCACATGTGATGCGGCTTGGGAGATCATCATTGAACACTGGCTCTTTACGGCTGGTTCTATAAAAAAAGAAAAGCACAGAGGCCTGTAGTATAAAGTGCTGCCTGTCTCCTGGCTAGGAGAAGCAGAGAGATCACTGTGTTTCTGTACGCAAATGTCAGGAAAAGGAGGCTAACCCTTTCTCCTTGACCCTATGGTTACCCATCGCCAGCGCTCCACAATAGTAATTCCTGTACAACACTCTCAGTTCAGATACGGCGAAGGTCACAAATAGATATCAGTTAAATTGAAACCGCCTTGCTAGAAGGTTGCAATTATGAAAAGAACTTGAGTTTGAAAGCCTGCATTTTAAAAGTTAAGGTTAAAGTTGGGGAGTTTGGCACCATCCCTGGCACTGAAGCACCAAATCTATGTACAGCCCACTTGTAACTGCAGCTGTGTCCATTTACAGCATGCTGTCTCTTCTCAGTGCTGCACTCTGCTTGCCAGCTTGCTACCTTCTAACACTAGCTGTTGTATCCTTGGGGGCAGCAGATTTAGGAAGAAATCACTTGAGACACAGAGAGCTGTGAGCCATGAAAGCAGCCATTTATTTTCACACACTGAACTAACCAAACCAGCCAAAACTGGCTGGGCTATCCCCTAATAATCTAACTCAGTTGCCATAGCAACAACAAGGTGCTACGACAACCAAATACACAACACTAGCACTCATGCATGAGTTGATTTACATGGCATAGCTGGAGTACCTCTTCTTTTACTTTTAATGTAAGGCTACAGACAGGATCACTTTAGCAATGAAGGTTTTTATCCTTTAAAGCTCAAGGAACCCTCTTTTCTCATAGTAATCTCTTTAAGACTGAATAAATAATTCACAATTAATTTAGAATCTTTCTTTTGCTTATGGGATATCCATGAATGGATCACGATTTCCTCAGAATCTACCATTTTAAATGATTGAACACTTTTTTGTGTGTTTTAAAAACACTCAACCTACGACTGGATTGGAAACAGTGCTTCGCAAGTCGTTTGTATTCTAAATTTACTATTTGAACCCAGATTTGGTCAGACAAGTCACATGGTATTGTTTGTGTTCCTTGGTAAACTGGAGCGTATTCATTTCTGGCATGAATGCTCATAGGCATGAATTTAAAAGCCAGTTTCCACAAATAGTTCTGCATGAAATTTTGAAGCTTTCTTTACAAAAATATTGGTACCAATAAACTCATTTTTAGGGTGACCAGATGAGAAGACCCGAAAATCGGTACTTCCTGCCCGAAGTTGTTGAGCAAAAAAAAAGGATGAAAAGCGGACATCGGGACAAAGCATTGGTTGGGACGCAGGACAAAAGATGAAAAATTGGAACGGTCCCGATTTTATCGGGACGTCTGGTCACCCTACATTTTTGTGGGACAGGGACCATCATTTGGTCTGTGTTTGTTCAGCACCTAGCACAATGGGGTCCTGGGCCAGGACTAGGGTTTCTAGGTACTATTGTAATACACATGATAAATGAATATTTGTGAGAAGCAAAACACATAAATATGAACAAATCAAATTCATTTAAAATTTGAATAAAACACATTTTTCAGTATTTGGCCAGCTTTGAGTTCTAATAATCTGGACTCTGTCTTTTTATATGTATTATAATTGACATTTAATTATGAGAGAAACAAGGTGGGGGAGGTAATATTTTTTATTGGGCTGACTTTCTGCTTGTGAAAGAGAGAAGCTTTAGCGCTACACCTTGCGTTTCTGATCTGGAAAAGGTAATCCAGTGAACATTCTGATGACCTCTTCCAGATTGAAGAAGAGCTCTGTGTAAGCTCGAAAGCTAGTCTCTTTCACCAGTAGAAGGTCCAATAAATGATATTTTCTCATCTATCTTGTCTCTCTCAAATCCGGGAACCACATGGTTGCAACAACACTGCAAACATCACATAATTACAGCTGTTCCTTTAAATAGGATCTGCTAACTCACTTTTGAGATTTGGCGACATCACTGCAGTAGAGTATCTAGATGGAAAAAAAAACTATTGTTGCCAGTGTTTGGGTTACTCTACACTAAACAATGAGATTGGGTCCACTGATCTCCATATTCTGGACAACGTATGGAATACTGCACGTTTCCCATTCTTTCAGCTAGAGCTAAAACTAAGATCACCCCCATGGTACAATGAGGTTTAAAAGCAAAGTCAGTCCAAACATGGACTTCACTGGCATTCTGAAGTCCCTGCCAACACATGGGGCATTTCAGAGGGAAATTAATCCTTGAATTAGCTACTAAAGGTAGTGATGTGTTTTTGGCTTTAGGCAAAGAAGTGGATGTTGTTTAAAAAAGTATGCAGTGTAATTGTAGCCACGTCAGTCCCAGGATATTAGAGAGACAAAGTTGGGGAATATCTTTTATTGGGCCAACTTCTGTTGGTGAGAGAGACAAGCTTTCGATACACACAGAGTTCTTCTTCAGTGTAAGTTCGAAAGCGTGTCTCGCTCACTGACAGGAGCTGTCTCTCTAATGGCTTAGGAAAGGCATTGGTATACTGGAACAGACCTAGCCCTGCTAGTTTGGAGTCCTATCTCCAACAACGATGCATGAGAGCATAGCAAAATAGCCATGTGCACCTCTCCGGTTGCATAACTCTGAGCCCATGTGGGTTAGAAAGGACGGAGGATTCGTTTCCTACTCTTGCAAGCAATTTGTATGGCTACTGAAGTGTGAGATTTCATTCACTTGTCTTGTGCTCTTATTTTTGAGCTAATCTGCTATAAACCTGCTTCCTGATGAGAAGAAAGTACATTGATGCTACTAGTAGAGTGCAACCAGGACACTACTGGGCTGCCTTTTCAAAGCTGAGCAAGGCTTTACCTTCCTCCTCAAATGCTTTGCAGGGAGAGTCCCATAACATTACCTGTTCAAAGGCATCAGGCCATAGTTCTCATGCTTAAACCACCTGTTCATCCTCCTCATGTACAGCCAGTCACTGACGGAGGTGGGAAGGGAATCCCTGAGAAAGGTTTCAAAGCGAGTCACAGTCAACATATCCCAGGGGTAGCCATTGTCCCAAACGCGACTCATCACCCAGGAGCCGCTTCTGGAGCTGAGATAAACCTAAAAAAATAATGGACAAAGCAGGGTGAGGCCATTACCATTCTTGAAAGGCAACTGCAGCAGAGTGATCACTGGTAGAGGCCTCTCTAATTAGCAGGCCTGATTCACCACTGCAGTGCTCCACTTTTACAGCACTGTCACCTCATGGACTTCACTGCACTCACATCGGGGTAGAACTGGAGTAAAGCAGTAGCGAATCAGGCCCACTTCGCATTCCTCCAGCTCCAAGTCAGAACTGGTGGGAAGATATACTGCAAAGACGCGTACACTGCGGGAGTGACACCTATGCGCTTGGCCTGCTCTTGATTACAATTTGTGCCACGTAATGTATTCCTCCGGCATGTGACCATTCTAAGCTTATGTTAAGTCTAGGAACTTCAAAGCCACCTAGAAGACCTGGTTGCCTATTCCCATTAATTGGGTGTCCAAAACCATGATGAGACAGCTTTGAAACCCTGAATTATTGTACCTCAGTAATGAGAACTAGCAACTCCACAGCAAGACAGGGAATTGTACCTGTGAGGCCGTGTGACTGAGTTCCACAGCAATGTCCGACCCAGAGTTTCCCAGTCCAATCACAAGCACTCTCTTCCCCTTGAATTTTTCCGGTTCCTTGTATTCCCGGCTGTGGAAGTAGCTACCTTTAAACTTGTTTAACCCTGAGGAAAAGTGGAAAGTAAAATGAGTTCATCTGGATATTCAAAGGGAGAGATTTTACCCGCTTGCGGCTGGACCCCTTTGCGGTACATTTGCGGGGTTCGGCATTTAGTCTCTCTCTGATTTCCACAGCAGATTTGCTCATTTCACAAGTCACAAAAATAATTTTTCAAACTACTTATGCTACAAAGTCCTCCTAAGATTTGATAGTTCAAAGGGGTTTGTTTTTGCCTTGGAAACAGTCTAAGGCACAGGACCAGGAGCCAGTAGCGCTGGTTCTGTGTCCAGCTCTTCCACCTCGTCTAGTTTTTCTGTTTTTTCGAAGTTCCGAGCACCTGCAGATGGAGTGGTGGGTGCTCAGCAGCTGTGCAAATGAGGCCCGTCACTCCTCTGGGATTCAGTTTTCCCAGCTGTAAAATCATGTGCGGTGAGGCTGAATTCACTCACATTGGTAAAGAAGATTTAACTCCAAGCTATGATTGGTTCCAGACAGATTATTTGGTCACTGTTGTCATATATACTAAACAAAAGGTAAATGCATTTTATCAAAAGAAAAGAACCATGAAATCTTACTGTGAATGTGGCCAAATATGTTCTTTGAGTTCTTCAGCATTGTTCTTGTCTTCAAAAAGTATTTGAAATTAAATTGAAATAATTTCCTTTTCTATATAAGGGCATGAATTCAGAAATGGTGATAGTTGACCATCAAGATGGTAGACTGAGAGTAGACAGCATTCTGAGTGATTATTCATATCTCTTGCATATTGGTAAGTGCTTTCGTTTTGCTTTGGAAAACATTAAAATTGAATTCTATCAAGAGTTTAATTTTATTCTTTCCTCCCTTCCCAATCTAGTAGTTAGTGCATTTGTGTATTTTTATATCTTATGCTTCTACATTTCCCATCCTCATCATGTGTGTATCATCACCATGCGTGTATCATCATTTAGATACATGCATGGCTACCCTGACGGAGACACAGGGCTAGGAGCCAGGAGGCCTGGGTTCGAATCCAGATCTCCCACTGACTCCCTTGGTGATTGTCCTTGGGCAGATCATGTCACCTCTATTTTTTTTTTTTATGGGGGGAGGGATAGCTCAGTGGTTTGAGCATTGGCCTGCTAAACCCAGGGTTGTGAGTTCAATCCTTGAGGGGGCCATTTAGGGATCTGGGGCAAAAAATTGGTGATTGGTCCTGCTTTGAGCAGGGGGTTGGACTAGATGACCTCCTAAGGTCCCTTCCAACTCTGATATTCTATGATTCTATGATTCTAATGTTGAGACGCTTGGACAGAAAGCGCTACATAGATGCAAAGCTCCTCATCCTCACCAGGCATAAAGGTTCTGCCGCGGCATCTTAGTTGATTGCCACGTTATGAACCCAGTTACTCCAATGAAATTGCAGATAATAGAAGCACTCAGAGGTCATTGAGAGCAGAATCTGGCCCTGCACATTTTGCTGACATTTTTTGGTGAGACTTCCAACCCCAAGACAAAAGAACACTTGCTTGCATAAAAAAACATTGCATCTGAAAATAGGCCTTGATCATTTGAGAGGATTTGGATTGTTAACATGAACAAAGGATAGAACAAAATCCCCAGAAACAACCTCTCCAAGTTGTTCTAAAGAGATTAACCCTGTGCCTTGGTAATACCCTGCCAAATAGTAAAATTTGATGACTATATCGTTGCATAATGTTTCTCTAAACAAAAAGCCGGTGTTTACATAATTGCTAACATTGTACTCAGTAATTGTATGGTCTTGATTTTTAATACTGATTATAGCTCTGAACTAAACAGTTATTAAGAAGGTTTGGCAATTTTTTAAAGCTATAATTAGAACAAGTTGAAAAATGCTTATTTTTTGAGGGAGACAAGGTGGGCGAGGTGATATCTTGTACGGGAACAACTTCTGTTGGTGAGAGAGACAAGCTTACAAGCCACACAAAGCTCTTATTCAGGTCTGCATGGCTCGAAAGCGTCTCTCTCACAACAGAAATTGGTCCAATAAAAGAGATGACGTCCCCCACCTTGTCTCTCTAATATCGTGGGACCGACCCGGCTACAACTACACGGCATACAACATACTTTTTTGTGTGAAATTGCAAAATTATTTTACATAATTTTCTGCAATTTTGTTTTGAATTTCCTATGAAAGAGAGGTAACTGAAATGATTTTGTTTTCATAAAATCATTATTAGTACAATTTGTCAGGTTTTGGTGAAGTTTTTGAAAACTGATTTTTTTCCCCAAAAATGTATTGGTTTCTGGTTTTTTTCAATTAAAAAACCTCCCCAATGTGCTGATGAAAATATTTTGACTAGTCCTTGCTATAATATATGCACTGCACACACACAACTCACCAGGGAAGCAATCAACTGGGAAATTTGGATACACATGATGCCCCGAACAAACCATAATCGCATCAAATACAGCTGACTCCTCCTTCCCATCCTGTTTTGTAATAACATCCCACTGGCCGGTGACAGAGAAATCAGGGCGTTTTTTTATACTGCTGACCGTAGTCTTAAAAGAAACAAACACATCAGTTTGCATTCATCGGCACACGGTTCTGCAGGCACATAGCTTTATAAGTGTCATTGGTCTTACTGGATTGACAGTAGAGAACTGGGTGAAATCTTGGCTCCACTGAAGTCCACAGGAGTTTTGCCATTGACTTTAATAGGGCCAGGATTTCACTCTGGAGTACATGTGTAAGAGCTAATGAGCTGGCCTTGACCCCAATAACAACGTGTCAAATTATTTTGATTCTCCCGCCTGACATTCTACTGCTTCGCCAAAGCAACACCTTACAAAGAAGGAAGCCAGTTACAGAGATGTGTTTTCAGTGATGTACCATTCTTAGAGGGTAGGCTCTTTGGGGCAAGGACAGTCTCGCTGTTCTGTGTTTGTACAGCTCCTAGCACAATGGGGTCCTGGTCCATGCCTGGGGTCCTAGGTGCTATTGCAATAAAGATAAATAATAATAATCACTTTGAGCTGGGTGACGTTTTGGAATCAGAGTTGAACAAATGTAGCCTTTTGGTATGTGATTTATCCAATAGCAGACTGACTTTCACAGGTTTGTTCAGTATTAAAACTCAGTCAATTAATGCTTCAGGTAAATTTCAGCCCGTGGATGGATTGCTCAGCACCAGTTCTTTGCAATACCTAATTCACTATTCTCGCTGTGTGATGTCGCCTAAGCCACACGGGATTGTTTTGATCGGATGACCGAAACATTTATTTTATAAACAGGAGGAAGGCTTAACTTGTATTTAATCCCGGTGCATCTTCCATCTAACATTCAATTACTCCACCACCAAAATACCGTGTAGATAGAAGACAGACTCAGAGGGGTTGTTTTGAGATGTAGAGTGTGACCCATTTGCCTTTGTGAATTACCGACAGACAGATTATATTTGTTGGTTACTCTGAATTAGTCAGTTAAGGCCTGATTGTGCCCATCTAACGAGGCCAGCAGGAGTAGAACTCCCGTCTACAGCCTCTGCCCTCAGAGGAATAAGGGGCTGGGAGTGAGTTACTCCTCCACTAGGAGCCACTCTTCTAACGGGGACAGGAAGTAGGTAAAGCCATGGCTCCGCCCCTCCATGCACTGGCCTTTGCAGCTCTAAGTCTTACCTTGAACTTTATATATCTTAAAAGAGCAAAGTGCTTGGCATACATCCTGATGTACTCTTGGAGCTTTGAATTGTGCATGTAATTTGGAAAATCATCAGGGAAAGGGAAGTCAGGGAAACACATCATTTCTTTGCAGGAGTTGGTGAACACGGAGCGGTAAATGCTGGCTCTGCCTTCCTCGGCACGTTCCTACAGAGAATAATAATAATAATTAACAAAACAGCATAAACATCTGCACAGAAGGTGGCTGCAAGACTTGCTGTAACATGGTGGAGATTCACTCACTAAAGAATTAGCCGCAGAGACACAATACTCAGCGTACCTCGGATGCTTCGTCCAGTGTTCCTGCACATATCAGATGAGAAGCGGGAGCTGATGATGAGCTACAGTGGGCTACCAGTGTTGCCAACTCATTTATCTTAAAGCCCCAGATCCTGGAAGCAAGTGATGACATGAGAATCTAATCTTTCATTTTTTAACAAAGTAAGCTGCTAGCCCACGGTTGCAGAGAAAAGCTTGAAAATGTGTCCTGAGTGTCCCCTGGAGGCAAGTAAGAAGAACCCCAGATTTACCATTTTTTAAAAAAATCATGATTTTAAAGCCAATCTTGTGATCTTTTCAGTCCTGATTTATGATTTTTGAACACCTGGGGTTAGCAACATTGGGTTATTTGGAGACGTGCCATTGTAACCCATGGTTCGTGTGCATGCCATCTTCCCTCTCTACCTGGGTGAGTCTGCTGTGGCTCTTCAGCTCCAGTGGGAGAAACTCATCCTTTTAGCTCCAGAGGTACCTGCCTGGTTTGAACTCCAGTGTGCTAGCCAAAACGTTGGCTATCCTACAATTACAGAGAAATACGCTACAAGGTCAAAATTCCCATTGACTTCAATGGGAGCAGAATCAGGCCCCTAAGCCCCGATTCTACACAGCACTTAAGCACATTTTGCTGAATAGGGATGGACCTGAGTATGTACTTTGAATGAAGCAGATGCTTAAGTCCCATCTTCAATGGCATTAAAATTAAGGGTGTGTTTTAGTGCTTTGCTGAATCAGGGCCCATGTTTTTACCATGTACAGTAACTCCCCCCTTAACGTTCTCTCGCTTAACGTTGTTTCGATCTTACGTCCCTGCTCCATTACAGAACATGCTCCATTTAAAGTTGTGCGATGCTCCCCTATAATGTCGTTTGGTTGCCTGCTTTGTCCACAGCTGGCAGCCCCCCTATCAGCTCCCCTACGCCCCTGCCCAGTGCCTCCCGCCCACCGGCAGACCCCACGGATCAGGCCTTCCCCCTGCTCCTCCCGCCTCCTGCCCGCAGCAAGCAGCTGGTTTGCGGCGCACAGGAGGCAGGGCCGGCTCCAGGCACCAGCCTACCAAGCACGTGCTTGGGGCGGCACCTGGAGGGCGGCACTCAAGGGTTGTTTTTTTTTTTTAATTAAAAAACCCCCCTAATTTTCTTCTGGCGCCCCTGCCGGGGGAGCGGGGCAGCCGGCGTGGTCCGCTCCCCGCCGGGAGAGCGGGGCAGCAGGCGTGCTCCGCTCCCCACCGGCGCCCTGGCTGGGGCAGCGGGGCGGCCGGGGTGCTCCGCTCCCCGCCGGCGCCCCGGCCGGGGCAGCAGGCGTGCTCCGCTCCCCACTGGCAGGGGGAGCGGGGCGGCGGGCATGCAGCCCTCCCCGCTGCCCCCCCCCCCAGCGTTTTGGCGGGGCGGCGTTGTTGGGGGGGGGGTGTTTTGGCCGGCGTTGCGGGGGGGGGCGGCGCTTGTGGGGTTTTTTTTTTGTTGCTTGGAGCGGCCAAAAAGCTAGGGCCGGCCCTGACAGGAGGGAGGGGGGAGGAGCGAGGACTCGGCACAGAGGCTCCTCCTCCCTCCCCTGCCTCCTGAATGCTGCAAACCAGCTGATTGCTGCTGGCAGGAGGAAGGGGAAGGAGCGAGGATGCGGCATGCGGAGTAAAGGGGGAGGAGGTGGTGGGGGGAGAAGAGACAGGCTAAGACTGGCTTGCAAATCCTTAGTGGTGAGGATCCTAACAGGGAATGCAGCTCCAAAGTGATTAGGGGAGTTGGTCATCTAATAACTTGCTATAAAGAAATGTACCAAGAAAAAAAAAAAGGAAAGCAAAACAACAATCTCTAGATGCGACAAAGGGTCCTGTGGCACCTTATAGACTAACAGAGGTATTGGAGCATAAGCTTTCGTGGGTGAATACCCACTTCTTCGGATGCAAGCAGTGGAAATGTCCAGGGGCAGATATAAATGTGCAGGGAAGAGTCAGGCTAGAGATAAGGAGGTTAGCTCAATCAGGGAGGGTGAGGCCCTCTTCTAGCAGCTGAGGTGTGAATACCAAGGGAGGAGAAACTGCTTTTGTAGTTGGCTAGCCATTCATAATCTTTGTTTAATCCTGAGTTGATGGTGTCAAATTTGCAAATGAACTGAAGCTCTATTGTTTCTCTTTGGAGTCTGGTCCTGAAGTTTTTTTGCTGCAGGATGGCTACCTGTAAATCTGCTATTGTGTGGCCAGGCAGATTGAAGTGTTCTCCTACAGGCTTTTGTATATTGCCATTCCTTATATCTGATTTGTGTCCATTTATCCTTTTGCGTAAGGACTGTCCAGTTTGGCCGATGTACATAGCAGAGGGGCATTGCTGGCACATTATGGCGTATATTACATTGGTGGATGTGCAGGTGAATGGTGTGGCTGATCTGGTTAGGTCCTGTGATGGTGTCCCTGGTGTAGATATGTGGGCAAAGTTGGCATCGAGGTTTGTTGCATGGATTGGTTCCTGAGTTAGAGTTATTATCGTGCGGTGTGTAGTTGCTGGTGAGAATATGCTTCAGGTTGGCGGGCTGTCTGTGAGCGAGGACTGGCCTGCCTCCCAAGGCCTGTGAAAGTGAAGGGTCGTTGTCCAGGATGGGTTGTAGATCACCGATGATCCGCTGGAGAGGTTTTAGCTGAGGACTGTAAGTGATGGCCAGTGGAGTTCTGTTGGTTTCTTTCTTTGGCTTGATGTGTTTTTTCGAGTTCAGAAAGTTCAGCAAGAGGAGAGCCGGACAATCCACCCTCTTCTACTCTGACTCCACTACCTCAACCAACCTTCATACTCAGCAATGATGACTGTAGTATTAAATTGTTTCTTTAAAATTGTTTAAAACTTGTACCTGTATTAAATTGCTTGTTTAAAATGGTTTAAAATGTATATTATGTCTGGCAAATTTTTTTCCCTTGGAACCTAACCCCGCCCCTTTTACATTAATTCTTATGGGGAAATTGGATTCACTTAACATCATTTTGCTTAAAGTCGCATTTTTCAGGAACATAACTACAACGTTAAGTGAGGAGTTACTGTGGTTACAGAATACAGAATTCAATAGTTAAATCCTACTAAGGATGGACAGAAATGTTTGGTATAAAAAATAAATCCAGTTACAAATGAGGACTCTAAGCTTTAATATAATAGATGTACAGAAGTGCTGCTGCCTTCTCCAATCCTATGCTCCTTTCATAGCACCTCTCAGAACCTATCACAGGCAGGGAAGAAAGAACAGCTGCATAACTTCAAATCAATACTCTTTAAAACAAAGTTGGAGGGAGTGTTGTCTAGGGAAGGTGACCAGGAACCAGAATTTCAGTTATATTCCCAGCTCTGCCATGGACCAGCTGTGGAACTTTGGGAAAGGTACTTCACTGCTGAGAGAGACAAGGCTGCGGTGACTCAGTTTCCCCATCTATAAAAGGGGGATAATAATACTACGTTAGCTAAGATCACTTTGAGATCCTCAGATGAAAGGCTCCAAATAGATGCAGACTATTATAATCAACTCCTCCTCCATTTACCGGCCGAGACCACAGTTGAGGTCTTCAGGAGGTCTGTGGTTTCTTTGCTGCAGAAAGCTGCTAACATAGAATCAATGCTCAAAGCAGGGCAAGGAATTTGACTCCGCATCCCCTCTGTTCCACCAACATCCCCCTCCTTGTCTGTCTGTTTGTCAGATTTTTGCACAATCCCCTCCTTCTTTGCAGCCACCTATGCCTGGTTCAACCTCTCTGAGCTCATCCACAAGGCCCCACCTCTCCCTATTGAAAGACCCACTTTTACTATGTTGCCAATAGCGAATCTAACTGATGTGTATAAAGATCCCGATATAGTGTTCCCCTTCCTCTAACTTCCTCCTGTTTGTCCTGCCTCTTGGCCCTTCTTGAAGGTCTGCAAAGCATGTGGCATATCCCGGGTGCTGCCCCAAACAGCAGCTATATGCTGATTTCCCCCAACTCTGAGATCTAGGATGACAAAACCACACATGCATCTTGATTGTGATCGGAGGCAGGATTTGAACTCAGACTTTCAGAGGGACAAGGGTAGTGCCTTAATCTACCTCCCTTTAATACGAATAGGAGAGTTCGGTATGTGAAAAATGCAGAAAATTAAGAACATAAGAATGGCCATACTGGGTCAGACCAAAAGTCCATCTAGCTCAGTATCCTGTCTTCTGACAGTGGCCAATGCCAGGTGCCCCAGAGGGAATGAACAGAACAGGTAATCATCAAGCGATCCATTCCCTGTCGCCCATTCCCAGCTTCTGGCAAACAGAGGCTGGGGACACCATCCCTGCCCATCCTGGCTAATAGCCATTGATAGACCTATCCTCCATGAACTTATCTATTTCTTTTTTGGGCCCTGTTATGTGTGGCTATTTGGCTTTGTCTGTTGGTGAAATGCAAAGGTCTAATGCAATCCTACTGAAATTAGTGCTAAAAATCCCATTGATTCCAGTGGGAGCAGGGCGTGGCTGGAGTTGGTTAGGATGGTGCAGGGGGAACTAGCTGGGAGCAATAGTATGGAATTTAGAAAAAAGAGTTGGACTGAACATCCTGACAGATCTATTTTATTGTGTATTAGTCTCACAGGGGAAGTGCGGCATGTCATGATATATGGAATCACCAACTGTCTTCACCAGGAGGCATTTATTGAAAACAACAGCTACATGTTACTGAAAAACAAACAGGCTTCCACACAGCTTGAGTTCCAGTCTTGTCTCTGCCATTCACCATGGGGTGGGTTTCAGAGACAGAGCTCCAGCCCAAGCCAGAACGTCTACGTGGCTATTTTTAGTGCTGTAGCCTGAGCTACAAGATTCTCTGCCGTGGGTTTGTTTTATTTTTTGCTGTGGAGATGTACCCAGAGACAGTGAATGGCTGAATATCATACTGCAACCTATTACAGGGCAAGCACTAATCTCCTGGGAGGTTTAAAACTTGACCAAGGCATTGAGAAATAAAACGGATGGGAAGAATCTTGCATTGGCAAGATGGGGACAGGGCCGGCTCCAGGCACCAGCCGACCAAGCACGTGCTTGGGGCGGCACCTTCAAGGGGCAGCCAATCTTGGGGAGGTGGGGCGGCGCTCAAGGTTGTTGTTTTACTTCGGCGGAGCGGCACTCGGGGGGATGGTTGTTTTTTTGTTTTTGTTTTGGCGGGGCGGCGCTAGGGTTTGTTATTGTTTGTTTTTGTTTCGGCAGGGCGGTGCTCGGAGGGGTGTTTGTTTCGGCAGGGCGGTGCTCGGGGAAGGGGGGGGTTTGTTTCAGTGGGGCGGTGCTCACGGGGGTTTGTTTCAGTGGGACGGTGCTCTCGGCGGGGGGTTTGTTTCGGCAGGGCGGTGTTCGGAGAAGGGGGGGTTTGTTTCAGCGGGCGGCACTTGGGTTTTTTTTGTTTGTTTGTTTCGGGTGGCAAAAAAGTTAGAGCCGGCCCCGGATGGGGATACAGTAGATAGCCCCCACTGATACTTCTGTAACCCCTTTGGGGTTTAGAGAGCATGGCCCCTTTAAATCTTTTTCCTAAGGGAGGAGGGGGAGCAGTGAGAAAAAGGAGGGAAACTCCAGGGGTGGCTGGAGCTCCAGAGAGAGAAGGGCTGCAGCCCCCTGGCCCTCACAAAGAAGGCAGCAGAGAACCTGCCTGTAGCCCGAGAAGGACAGGGCGGCTGATCGGGCACACCCCAGGACAGGAGCCAGGAGGAGCACTGTGCCAGGGGAGCATTGCCCGAGAAGGACAGGCTGGAGCTGGACCCAGGATCTGTATCACTGCTGCCCAGAGCTGCATGAGGCTGTGAGTACTGGGGCTGGTGACTCTGCACTGGGAACAAGGAGGGAGGCTGTAGCTAGTTAAGTGGGGAGGGGGTCGCTCTGTGTGGCTTTGCAGAGAGCGGCAGAAGAGGGCACTGGAGGGGTTCGTTGGGGAAAGTTCACTGATGCTGTAGACGACCAGGAGCCCCCAAGACTCACCCCTGGACTGGAACTTTGCTCAGGACTCCTGAGCTCTGTGTGCAGACACATTGCTCAGTGTCTGACCTTTCGGCCTGTGCTACCACGGGGCCTGTGGGGCCTTGGTTTGGATGCAACCCTGTTTTACTGCTTCCCTATATCTCCCCTTGTTGGTTTTCTCCTCTCATCCCTCTGTAAATAAATATTTCCCTTTCTTACATCCATTGTACTTTTCCTGTGGGTGTGTGTGTTCACTCTGGGGGGTGCCTCTGGGGTGGAAGGGATTTTTCCTGCTTCATTCCTGCGCATGCTTTCTCTTGGCCAGAGCTGCCTGCAGAGCAGACTCCATCTTGGCTACGAGGGCGCTAAAGTTACACTTCTGTGCTAAGCATTAATTTGATCGGTTGTCGGGAAGTTGCCAGTGACCTAAGGGTTAACGTAGGCTGTTGCCAATTCATGCTGAGTGGTTAAAGTTACCTGATATGTGTGCCTTTGTACTTGTACTCTGCAAATGGGAATGTAAAGTAAGAAGGGTTATGTAATGAAAACAGTACAAAAAACATAGCTCCTCCATAACGGGCAATGAGGGGCAAGAAAGGGAGTTGAGCCTTTGTCAACTGCATGCTCCTTAGCTGGATTTTCCCTGCAAACACAGGAGTATCTTTACCTTTTGAGATAAGGAGCTTTATAAACATGTGGGATGTGCCCTGCTTTTTATTCACCGCACTCAGTTTAACTGATTGAAGAAATATAGGATCCCCCTAAAGTTCCTCTGCTTTGGCTCAGGTGCAAACAGATTAATGACGCCTTGCATGACAGCCTGGCTAATCTTAAGTGACAGGCAGAGAAACCACAACCCTGTTGTTTAAAGGCATAGTCACTGTCAACAAGTTTGAACAAGCGATGGCTGGGAGAACTGCACAGTGAATTGTTTGCCAGGTGCAAAAATTGGGGATCTCGAGACAGCTAGACAGACTTATGTGCAGTGCTGGGGAGGAGCCGATGGTCATGGTACATGAAGGTACCAACGACATAGGGAAAGGCAGGAGAGAGATCCTGGTGGCCAAATTTAGGCTGCTAGGTAAGAGATTGAAGTCCAGGACCTCCATAGTAGCATTCTCTGAAATGGTTCCAGTTCCACACCCAGGGCCAGTAAGGCGGGCAGAACTGCAGGGTCTCAATGTGTGGATGAGACAATGGTGTAGGGAGGAGGGATTTAGGTTTATTAGGGACTGGAGAACCTTTTGGGAAAGGAGGAGCCTGTAGAGAAAAGATGGGCTCCACCTAAACCAGAACAGAACCAGATTGCTGGCATGTAAAATTAAAAAGGTCATTGAGGAGTTTTTAAACTAAGGGCTGGGGGAAAGCCAGGGTGGAGGAGCTCATGGTTCAGACAGAGACATCCCTTAGGGGAGGATTTATTAAAGGGGACATAGCGCCAACTCCATGGGTGCACTGGGACTGGAGCACCCATGGGAAAAAAATAGTGGGTGCCTAGCACCCACCGGCCACAGCTATTCCCTGCCCCTGCTCATCAGCTGATGGGGGCTGCGCTGCTGCCAAACAGCCGATATGGGGTGGAGGCGCCGCCAAACAGCTGTTTGGTGGCTCAGGGAGGGATTTGGGGCAGGGCAGAGAGCGGTGGGTGGGTGGGGGCATCGGGAATGGGGTGGAGCGAGGGCGGGGCCTTAGGGGAGGAGGCGGAGTGAAGGCAGGACCTTGGGGGAGAGAGGAGGAGCATGGGAAGGAAGAGGCAGAGCAAAGGCGGGGCTTTGAGGGAAGGGGCAGAGTGGGGTGGGGCCTTGGGGCGAAGCGGGTTGAACACCCCCTGGGAAAAGGAAAAGTTGGCACCTGTGAAAGGAGATTCTCTATATCTTAGTGGAAAGGAGAGGACAGAAGTTGACAAAGTACAGGTAGGAACTGAAGAGTAACAGTCAAATAAAAAAGAGTCCCAAACAATGACATCACAGGAAGGTAGAGACTAAATACTGACAAGTTTTATGAGTGCTTGTACACAAATGCTAGAAGTCTAAATACTAAAATGGGTGCCTGGTAGTAAATGAGGATATTGATATAATAGGCATCACAGAATCTTGGGGGGATGATGATAATCAATACGACACAGTACTACCAGGTATACAAAATATATAGGAATGACCGTGGTGGTCGTGCAGGTGCGGGAGTGGCACTATGTGTGAAAGAAAGCATAAAGTCAAATAGAGTACAAATTTTAAATACATCAAACTGTAGCACAGAATCTCTATGGACAGAAATTCCATGCAGTACAGGGGTGAAGAATACCACCCTTAACCAGAAATGCAGGGGAAGAGTTCAGAGGCAGAGTGGAAATGGGCTGTTTGGAATGTAGGCAGGACATTGGGGCTAAGGCCCAGTTTCATACAAACAGGTCCCTGTAACGATCACGAGTGATCCTGTGAGTGATGTCACATCTCATCCAGAGTACGGTGCCTCCAGCAACTCGGTGCCCCCTTGAACATCACACTAGGGACATGTTCAATATTGATTCAAAGGGAAAAGCGCCACTTCCCGAAGCACCAACACTATTTCCTGCACTGCTCAGAGGGACCTTGAGAGGTCATCAAGTCCAGCCCCTTGTGCTGAGGCAGGACCAAGTAAACCTAGACCCTCCCGCACAGGTGTTTGTCCAATCTGCTCTTAAAAATCTCCCATAAGAGGGATTCCACAACCTCCCTAGAAACCCTATTCCAGAGCTTAACTACCCTTAGAGTTAGAAAGTTTTTCCTAATATCTAACCTAAATCTCCCTTGCTGCAGATTAAGCACATCACTTCTTGTCCTACCTTCAGGAAACATGGAGAACAATTGATCACCCTCCTCTTTATAACAGCCCTTGACATATTTGAAGATTTATCAGGCCTTCTATTCTCAAGACTAAAGGTGCCCAAGTTTTTTAAGCTTTCCTCATCGGTCAGGTTTTCTAAACCTTTGATCATTTTTGTTGGTCTTTTCTGGTCTCTCTCCAATTTGTCCACATCTTTTCCAAAGTGTGGCGCCCAGAACTGGACACAGTACTCCAGCTGAGGCCTCACCGGTGCCGAGTAGAGTGGGACAGTTACCTCCTGTACATACGACACTCCTGTTACTACGCCCCAGAATGATATTAGCCTTGTTCACAGCTGCATCACACTGGTGATTCATATTTAATTTGTGATTCATTATCGCGCCCAGATCCTTTTCAGCAGTATGACCACCCAGCCTAGACAACTCCAATCCAAGCATTCCTTGGTAATGCGAGGTGATATGGCTATCACCATAAGGTGTGCACCCCTGTGAAATTAGACAGTGGCTTCACACCCATGCCAAGCAGCCAGGTGTTCCACCATAAAAACCACCCTCTGAGCTGGTATTGACTGGCCCTACTGTTGTCAAGACAGTAGCCATGGTCCAAGTGGGCAAAGGGAGTGAAATCCTTTCTCTCTCCTTGAGATGGAGCCTGCAGATTGGGGTTGAGGCATGGTTACAGGGCAGAGCGAAGGAAATGGCATCTGGAGAGGTCTTTGGTTTCCAGAGTTGTCAATCTGGGCCCCTCCAGCAGGAACTCCAGTCCAACATTTAAAAAGAAAGGGTGGTGCAGAAAGAGGTGCTGTGTAGAGGCCATGCAAGTGCTCCTGCGTTTTTGTTTATGCAAGTGTTGCTGTAGCTTAGTGTGAAAAAGTGGGAATTCTCTTAAAGTTTTGTATGAATATTCTGTGTGTGCCTCAGTTTCCCTTATGTGTTGCACAAATATCTATTCTAGATGGTGGGACAAAGGTGTTTAATCATTGCAGAGACCCTAGAGGGCAGGTGTGACTGCTATCTAGCTCTCTGGACCCAGACAATAGCCGGACACTCTGTATTGTGGCAACTGATGGCCAGAGCCCATCTTCTGCAACAGCCAGCCAGAGGATTTGGAGAACAAAAGGCAGACACCAGGTGACCATTTTGCCCGGGAAAGAGACAAAGGACGGAGGAGGAGCAACAGGGTGTGAATGAGGGTGGGCTGCTGGAAGCAAGTCAGTCTCCTGGTTTTGGACTCGGGGAGCAGAGCCCAGGGCTCTGAATTCTGGATTCCCCCAAGATGGTCTTTGCTGAATGTCCCTACTTTCTGTTCTACGCTGTGTTCCAGACGACTAATAAACCTGTTTTACACGCTGGCTGGGACTCACTGCTGACTGTAACGTGGGGGTGCATGGCCCCTGGGAGGATGGGGGGGGGCGTGTAAGGCTTCCCCAGGTGTCCCATCCAGTGGGACTCCCTGCGGGGAGCTCCCAGTGTAAACAGGGGTGCTGAACGCTCCGAGGGCAGACCCAGGAGGTGCTGAAGCAAAGGAGGCTCACCCTAGCGAGAATGAGCCCTGAGGGGAATCACTACAAAATGGTCTTGTCTGAGCTCCATTCCGAGCGGCTGCAGAGCACCGAGCCTGTGTACCTGTGGCGTAGCTAGGAGTGGAAATTTGGGTGGGCCCTGACTTTCGGGTGGACGGGCAATGCCAGACTGTGCTATCCACTGGCCATGCCAGCTGTCTGTGCAGCCTGTCCGGGGAGCGCTGATCCCCTTGGCTGCGCCCTGACTCTGCAGCGGGGGAAGAGAGGAAGCTGTTGCCTCATTGTGGGGTATGGGCTGCTGCCCTTCAGCTGGGGGCTCGCATCTCCTGCAGGCCGTATGGCCCCTGTGCGAGGTCGTCTCTGGCTGCGCTGAGGGGGCATGAACAGGAGCTTGCTTGTGCGCTCAGGTTGGCCCGGACTCTTACTGAGTTGTCGAGCAAAGTGCATCCTTTCCTAGGAGCGCTGCAGAGAGACCGGCCTCGCTGCTGCCTCCAGCCGTGCAGAGATGAGCCGTGCGGAGAGTGCCATGGGCCAACAGACAGCCCCCGAGCACCTGCTAGTTCAGCTTCTCCCTCTGATGCCACACCCTTTTCCTAGCCCTGGTGCCCCCAGACACAGGGCTTCACCTCCCAAGTTGGGCACGCGCATGGGGCGGCTCAGAAAATGACAAGGCAGAGCTGCCAGAGAGTAGCTTTCTGAAGGGTGGGCGCATAGCTCCATCCTGGATTTCAGGTGCCCGAGTGACACTCCAGGGACTATACCCCTGCTCAGATTTGGGTGGACCTGGATGCTAAGTGGGTGGACCGTGGCCCACCCATTCCCACCTGTGGCTACGCCCCTGCTGTGCACCTGTGACACCTAGCACACCTGCATTCCAGCTCTGGCCTTTGGTGGCCACCTCGTCTCCTGGAGAAGGGATAGGTTCTCTGTCCAGGCTCTCTCTGGGATGTGCTGGCCTGTCATTGTCTCCTAGTTACTCCTTGGAAGCCTCAGCTGGCTCTGGCAGCTCTCTGCACCATGGTGGTTCTTCCTGTGAGTCTGAGGCCTGTGCTGGGGGAGGGGAAGGCGATGTGATTACAGAGCCATTGGCCATTATCTTTGACAAATCATGGCAATCGGGGGAGGTCCCGGATGACTGGAAAAAAGCTAATGTAGTGCCCATCTTTAAAAAAGGGAAGAAGGAAGATCCGGGGAACTACAGGCCAGTCAGTCTCACCTCAATCCCTGGAAAAATCATGGAACAGGTCCTCAAGGAATCAATTTTGAACCACTTAAAGGAGGGGAAAGTGATCAGGAACAGTCAGCATGGATTCACCAAGGGCAAGTCATGCCTGACTAACCTAATTGCCTTCTATGATGAGATAACTGGCTCTGTGGATGAGGGGAAAGCAGTGGATGTGCTATTTCTTGACTTTAGCAAAGCTTTTGATACAGTCTCCCACAGCGTTCTTGCCAGCAAGTTAAAGAAGTATGGGCTGGATGAATGGACAGTAAGGTGGATAGAAAACTGGCTGGATGGTCGTGCTCAACGGGTAGTGATCAATGGCTCCATGTCTAGTTGGCAGCCGGTATCAAGTGGAGTGCCCCAAGGGTCGGTGCTGGGGCCAGTTTTGTTCAATATCTTCATCAACGACCTGGAGGATGGTGTGGACTGCACCCTTAGCAAGTTTGCAGATGACACTAAACTGGGAGGAGTGGTTGATACGCTGGAGGGTAGGGATAGGATACAGAGGGACCTAGACAAATTAGAGGATTGGGCCAAAAGAAATCTGATGAGGTTCAACAAGGACAAGTGCAGAGTCCTGCACTTAGGACGGAAGAATCCCATGCACTGCTACAGACTAGGGACCGAATGGCTGGGCAGCAGTTCTGCAGAAAAGGACCTAGGGGTTACAGTGGACGAAAAGCTGAATATGAGTCAACAGTGTGCCCTTGTTGCCAAGAAGGCTAACGGCATTTTGGGCTGTATAAGTAGGGGCATTTCCAGCAGATCGAGGGATGTGATTATTCCCCTCTATTCGGCACTGGTGAGGCCTCATTTGGAGTACTGTGTCCAGTTTTGGGCCCCACACTACAAGAAGGATGTGGATAAATTGGAAAGAGTCCAACGGAGGGCAACAAAAATGATTAGGGGGCTGGAGCACATGACTTATGAGGAGAGGCTGAGGGAACTGAGATTGTTTAGCCTGCAGAAGAGAAGAGTGAGGGGGAATTTGATAGCTGCTTTCAACTACCTAAAAGGGGGTTCCAAAGAGGATGGATCTAGACTGTTCTCAGTGGTAGAAGATGACAGAACAAGGAGTAATGGTCTCAAGTTGCAGAGGGGGAGGTTTAGGTTGGATATTAGGAAAAACTTTTTCACTAGTAGGGTGGTGAAGCACTGGAATGGGTTACCTAGGGAGGTGGTGGAATCTCCTTCCTTAGAGGTTTTTAAGGTCAGGCTTGACAAAGCCCTGGCTGGGATGATCTAGTTGGGGTTGGTCCTGCTTTGAGCAGGGGGTTGGACTAGATGACCTCCTGAGGTCCCTTCCAACCCTGAGATTCTATGATTCTATGATTCTATGACTATGTGGGTCGGGGGGTAAGGGCGCATCTTCCCCCCTCTAGCCCCATGAAGAACTGTCAGAAAAAGGAAGTGAGCCCCAGGTTGCATTAACTTCTCTGTAGCCTTTCCCCTGATGATTGGGAAGCTGCCCCTCTCAGGGTGGGGGCAATGCAGCCCTTCTGCCAGAGACTCATAGACTCATAGACTAATAGATTTTAAGGTCAGAAGGGACCATTTTGATCATCTGGTCTGACCTCCTGCACAATGCAGGCCACAAAATCTCACCCACCCACTCCTGGAATAATCCTCTCACCTATGTCTCAGCTATTGAAGTCCTCAAATCATGGTTTAAAGACTTCAAGATGCAGAGAATCCTCCAGCAAGTGACCCGTGTCCCATGCTGCAGAGGAAGGCGAAAAACCTCCAGGGCCTCTGCCAATCTACCCTGGAGGAAAATTCCTTCCCGACCCCAAATATGGCGATCAGCTGAACCCTGAGCATGGGGGCAAGACTCACCAGCCAGACACTAAGGAAAAAGTTCTCTGTAGTAACTTCTAACATCCCATCATTGACCATTGGTCCTATTTACCACTGATGGCAATTAATTGACCTTTGACTAAGATCATGTTATCCCATCTAGCCATCCCCTCCATAAACGTATCTAGTTTAATCTTGAAGCCAGATAGGTCTTTTGCCCCCACTGCCTCCCTTGGAAGGCTGTTCCAGAACTTCACTCCTCTGATGGTTAGAAACCTTCGTCTAATTTCAAGTCTAAATTTCCTGATGGCCAGTTTATATCCATTTGTTCTTGTGTCCACATTGCTACTGATCTTAAATAATTCCTCTCCCTCCCTGGTATTTATCCCTCTGATATATTTAAAGAGAGCAATCATATCTCCCCTCAGCCTTCTTTTGGTTAAGGTAAACAAACCAAGCTCCTTGAGTCTCCTTTCATACGACACGTTTTCCATTCCTCGGATCACCCTAGTGGCCCTTCTTTGTACTTGTTCCAGTTTGAATTCATCCTTCTTAAACATGGGAGACTGGAATTGCACACAGTATTCCAAATGAGGTCTCACCAATGCCTTGTATAACGGTACTAACACCTCCTTATCTCTACTAGAAATACCTTGCCTAATGCATCCCAAGACCGCATTAGCTTTTTTCACGGCCACATCACATTGGTGACTCATAGTCATTCTATGATCAACCAGGACTCCGAGGTCCTTCTCCTCTTCCGTTACTTCCAACTGATGTGTCCCCAGCTTATAACTAAAATACTTGTTATTAATCCCTAAATGCATAACCTTACACTTCTCACTATTAAATTTCATCCTATTACTATTACTCCAGTTTACTAGGTCATCCAGATCTTCCTGTATGATATCCCGATCCTTTTCTGAATTGGCAATACCTCCCAACTTCGTGTCATCCACAAACCTTATTAGCACACTCCCACTTTTGGTGCTGAGGTCAGTAATAGATTAAATAAAATTGATCCCCAAACTGAACCTTGAGGAACTCCACTAGTAACCTCCCTCCAACCTGACAGTTCACCTTTCAATATGACCCGCTGTAGTCTCCCCTTTAACCAGTTCCGATCCACCTCTCAATTTTCATATTGATCCCCATCTTTTCCAATTTAACCAATAATTCCTTATGTGGTACTGTATCCAATGCCTTACTGAAATCAAGGTAGATTAGATCCACTGCGTTTTCTTTATCTAAAAAATCTGTTACTTTCTCAAAGAAGGAGATCAGGTTGGTTTGGCGCGATCTACCTTTTGTAAAACCATGTTGTAATTTGTCCCAATTGCCATTGACCTCAATGTCCTTAACTACTTTCTCCTTCAAAATTTTTTCCAAGACTTTGCATACTACAGATGTCAAACTAACAGGCCTGTAGTTACCCGGGTCACTTTTTTCCCCCTTTCTTAAAAATAGGAACTATATTAGCTATTTTCCAGTCAAATGGTACAACCCCTGAGTTTAGAGATTCATTAACATTTTTTGCTAATGGGCTTGCAATTTCATGTGCCAGTTCCTTTAATATTCTTGGATGAAGATTATCTGGCCCGCCCGATTTACTCCCATTAAGCTGTTCGAGTTTGGCTTCTACCTCGGATATGGTAATATCTACCCCCACATCCTTATTCCCATTTGTCATGCTGCCACTATCCCCAAGCTCCACATTAGCCTCATTAAAGACTGAGGCAAAGTATTTGTTTAGATATTGGGCCATGCCTAGATTATCCTTAACCTCTACTCCATCCTCAGTGTTTAGGTCCCACTTCTTCTTTCTTTGTTTTCTTCCTATTTATATGGCTATAAAACCTTTTACTATTGGTTTTAATTCCCTTTGCAAGGTCCAATTCTACATGACTTTTAGCCTGTCTCACTTTATCCCTACATGCTCTGACCTCATAAGGTAGGTTTCTTTGCTGATCCCTCCCATCTTCCACTCCTTGTATGCTTTCTGTTTTTCCTTAATCACCTCGCTGAGATGCTTGCTCATCCAGCTCGGTCTAAAACTCCTTTTCTGCAAGGGACCAGGCTGGTGCAGAGAATCAGCAAAGTTTATGGGTAGGGCCTTTTTGATTGCTTGGGGGAATCTTCATGAGGAAATCCTCTCAGACGTCTGCCTCCAAAGCCCCCTCCCACGAGTGCTAATGTGTGGGTGGGTGAGCTGTTCCCTATCAGCACATCTTCGCAGCAATACACAAGCATTAGTCCTGTCAGTACCGCATTTCACAGATGGGGAGGCTGAGGCAGAGACGTCCAGCTCCGTACACATGGTTAGCCAGTGTCAGAAGCAGGACTGGAACACTGAAGGTGCTGGTTCCCACTACCCCGCAACATTTCATCACAAGCACAATGGAAACGAGATTCGGTTCACTGTGGGCCTTATTCCTTCGCCCAAGTGAGAGAATGAAGAATGAGACCCTGTGATCTGGCAATAAGTAGCTCTTTGAATAAGGCCCCTATCAGAATCACGGCTTTGTCTGTGCTGTCGGGAGGATCAGGTCGTGAGAGCAGAGCAGCAAGAAGAAAGTTGCAGTGCTTGATGTCAACTTTTGTCCTGCAGGCAGAGTCTTTTTATAACATGGCTCTGGGCTGAGTCTAGATTCATTCCTGCAAGCCTGCTGACCGCCACATAGAACACACATGCAGGAGGGTCGCTTTGCGGGGGCAGGAGTACTGAAAGGTTCTTCCCCTTCAGGGGCTGAAGAATCCAACAAGGAGTCGAGCTTTTGGTGCTACAGTAAAGCAAAAACAAACTCCTTCCCTGCACTCCAGGGATCTGCGGCTAGGGTGTAGGGCTGTCTGCGGAGCAGACAGCAAGGCCTGATAAGGACTGCACATTGCACCATCATTGGGACGCAACTTCCCCCACTCCCTGCCAAACTAAATGAGTAAGAGTTGAGTTTGCCTGGCTCAGACGCAGCTGGCTCGGATTCGCGTCCCCAAATTGTGCCCTCAGCCTCGCTTCTAAAAGCATTAAGCCAGAACTAGTTTGCTTTATTTTTAAGACATCTAATTAACTCTTAAGCAGTGAAATCTCAATAAAGCCTCCACGGGGTCAGTTATATTTCTGGCTGTTCTAACAGGTGGTTGCACAGCACCTTGTGATTAACACAAAGGAACTTTTATCGGGAATGACGGCCTGATTTTCAGAGAACCCACAGCTCCCCTTTACTTAAACTGAAGATGGGGGTGCTCAGCTTTTCTCCAAATCAGCCTGTGGCCTGTTTACACGGGTGACTGTGGTTAGTAAAGTGACCGTTAGCACAGATTTCACCATCCTGTGCAAGTGCCACAGAAAGACATGGTGCTGAAGAGCGAGTGATCTGTTCTAAACAATGAACAGGTGCTTCTCCTGAAAAGCAAACCAGTCTATAGGCATCAGGGAAAGTAAGACACAGTACAAGACAGGGCGTATGCAGAATGGAGTGACAGCTGGGATGAGACAAGACCAGCTACATTCCTAAATCAGAATGTTTTGTCATTCACCAATGAGCTTCCCACTTACTGTGAATTTCCAGAGCCCTCCGATGTCATCGCTTCTCTCGAAACAGGTGGGCTCCAATCCCTCGTCCAGACAGCACTTAATGGAGGCCAGTCCGCTCAGGCCAGCTCCAATGATTGCTACTCTCTGTACCATGGTCTCCTGCGGCACAAAAGGAACACACTTCTTCAGTGCATAGAGCTGTCAGAGAGCAGCAACCACAGCATTTCAGCAGAATGGCGTAGAACTTTATTAGAGAAGACTAGGCCATCTTTGTGGACAGAAATATCGCACACACGCTCACTCTCTCCAACAATATAGTGGATGTGAAACAGATCCAGCTACAATAAGGGAACAAAATGGAGCTAATTGATTGCCCAAGACCTGCAGGACTGTTAAACTCACAGTTGTCAGCTGTCCACTCCGCATTTCAGTTTCACAATCACTTTAGCCATTTCTCTCTTTTTAGCCTCCCCAAAGCGGTGCCCCGCTTTCCCCATTACCTTTGCTCCTTCTCTTCTCAAGCCCGGTCCCTGATGCCTGTGAGTGAGTTTCAGGCAGGCAGTGGGGGGAATCAAATGCCTTTCCTGGAACCTATTATTTTGAGAAAAGCAACTGAAATGTGGGAGGAGTTTCCCTTAAAGAGCAAGCCACTTTTACACACCATCTCACAGGGGGCAGGTCTTGCTGGCAGGGCTGTATAAGGATGTGTCTGTACAAGTATCAGTGGTGATTTTTGGAGCTTAGCATCCCTGGAGTGGAAAGCGAGGAGGAGCTGGGAGATTTGAGCTCTCTGCTTTGGAAATAAGTTGTCTAGGTGATACTCTTCCCAGACCGCACCTGGGGTCATTGGGCAGTGGTGACCAACCCTGATTCCCATCCAGATCTAGCATGACAGTGATTTCTTAAATGCCCTCCCTTCACGCCCCCCTTGGCTCCGACTCCACTTTCCAGCCCATGCAGAGGGGTCCCTACAAGCCACAGACCCTGCAAACAGGCTGGAGATAGGGCTAGATCACATCCCCAGAGTTGCGGTAACAGCAGGGAGAGAAAGGCTAGAGCCAGGGAGCATTAGGAATACATGGAAGTGGGGTGATCTGGTCATGTTCTGAGTGGAAGGGAGATGGGGCTTAGCATCTGGGGAACCTAAACCACTCATTCACCTAACGGCTATTTTTTAGAAGGCTTCTTACATGCCGCCTGTCTGGTCCCCACTGTCCTGCCAGCTGCCAGTTCTTCCCAGAATGGTGGAGTTACAATACCTCGGTTAGTTCTTGCCATGCTGTCAATGCAAAGTGGTCATTAGGAGTATGCTACTCCTCATTTCAGCCCTAGAGAGGGATTGTTGGGACACCAGTGATGATTCTAGTCCTGGTTTGCACACAGAACAAATCCCACCAGCAGCAAAACGGGAGTATATTCACCTGTCAGCCTGTGCTAAGGAAAGCTGAGGTAAGTAGTGAAACACTCTTCAGGGTCTCTGGTTCGTCCAGATTTTCCACATGCCTTCCTCTGGCTCTGAGTGTGCAGGCATTTCCTTCTGACCAGCCACAAGCTAGGCACAGAGTCCCCTCACTGGCGAGTGCTAGACCTAAACAAACCCATAAGTCATTGCCTAGCCCTAGGTCCATGGGGTACACGTCTCCCTGCAGACCACCAGTAGATCTGTGGTCACTAGATCCTTTAACCAGAGATTGCACAATGCTGGAGCTGCATGAATAATCCACGGCAAATAACGTGTTGTGTGCAGCTGGTTAGTAGCAGTGGACAAGAAGAAGTTGTGTTGGTTATTCAAAAGCCAGGACTGACCTGGCATATTCTTCAGGGCCACTGACTGGCCCTTCATCTGTTCACATGGATACAAACATAGAGCACCCGCCCCATGATGTAACTGGCACATTCAGCCTCATTCGCTGTTCACGGGTGGCCTGGGACCAGTTTGCCATTTTTTCAGTGTGGCTATTTATTTGAAATTATTCACGTAATCACATCTGCAAAGGAGAGAGTTGGAGCAGAGAGTGGCTGCATGAGAGCCAAAGGGACAGAGGACAGTCGTACACAGGGGCCAGTCAGGAAGTTCAATGAGACCTCATCCAGAAGGAGAGCAGAGAACCAGGGCAGGGGCGGGTGGGACAGAAAGTGCAAAGGACAAGAGGAGAAAAATCGTTGGGTGTCATCAGGGACCACGGGTCCCAAACCCTGCACCACAAGGCTCTTAAGTAGCCAGTCAGAATGTATTAGCTCCTAGAGACCTGGTAACAGTTGCCAGAATGAGAAGCTCAACCCTGACAGAGGACTCCAGTCCTGGGCTCTCATTGGTGGAACTCCAGGAGTCCCAATTGGTTCCTTGCTCCTATTGAAACAAAGCAGAGGACCAGAAAATTGTCTGTGCAATTGGGTTTCTCCTGCTCAGGGCTGCATCCACTGTGCTACCTGTCCCTACTGCCTGACTTTGATCTGGCATCCAACCCAGCCTGGCTTCTCGCTTGTGACTCACCTCTGACCACCGCTATGGAAAAGAGGACAGAGTAAAGCACATGGATGTATGTTTCCCAGATGGCCTATTACATATTTGTATTACAGCAGCACCTGGAGCCTCAGAAGAGTTTGGGGTTCAGTTGTACTAGGCACTGTACATACACTGGGGGTATATCTATACTGTGTGCTTCTTTCAGTGGTGTGTAATGTGCAGACATGCATAGCCCCCAGCAGGAAAAGCCTCTGGCAGCAGGGATGGAGCCTTTTCCCACTGCCTGCCTCTGCCAGAGCCTTTCATTGACACTTGTAGCTACATACTGTAGCATGGACACAACCTGCTTTTCACCATGGTGCATAGCTACACGTACCTTACACGTCACTGCCAGTGGTGCGTAGTGAAGATGTGGCCACAGTTAGGCAGTCCCTATCCCAAATAGCTTACAGTCTTAGACAGGACAAAGGGCGAGGGGAGAAAGTGAGTCACAGAGAAGCAAAGTGATTTGTCCTAGGTCACATAGCCATGCAGTGGCAGAGATGGGAATGTTGTTTAATCCCACAGTTTGAAGTGCTGCTACATAATCCTCACTCCTCTCCACCTTGGAATTTAGAGGTGCAGTTTCCAAAAGGATGTGATGTTGGGTTATGAAAAATGGGTGGTACATCTAACTCAGGGGTAGGCAACCTATGGCAAGGGTGCCAAAGACGGCACGTGAGCTAATTTTCAGTGGCACTCACACTACCTGGGTCCTGGCCACCGGTCCAGGAGGCTCTGCATTTTAATTTAATTTTAAGTTAAGCTTCTTAAACATTTGAAAAACCTTATTTACTTTACATACAACAATAGTTTAGTTATATATTAAAGACTTATAGAAAGAGACCTTCTAAAAACGTTAAAATGTATTACTGGCACGCGAAACCTTAAATTAGAGTGAATAAATGAAGACTCAGCACACCACTTCTGAAAGGTTGCCAACCCCTGATCTAACTAGTGTGTCCATTGCTTTTGGATTCTGGCCATAAATTGGCAGCATAGAGCAAAACAGTCACTGCTAACTGCTTCCATGTGTGTGGGACACGGACTAGCTGACTTATGGTTGGCCCTTCCAGCCCCACATTTCTATGACAGGGTCTGACCCACAGTGTCAAACACCACATACAAAAAACAAGAATCAGACACAACCAGAAAAGGGGGACGAAGGAGCTGCAGTGGGAAATCATACCCAAGAGAAGGATGTGGCAGTCAGAATGAACAACACATTGATAGACCATTTTAAATTCCACAGACTAATGAAACAATTCAATTAGTTTAACCAGCATGTTGACAATTGAATTGAAAGGTTTTTAATCCTTTTACCTGAGTTCATTAGCTTATTTTGGTAGAAGCAAATAAAAGAGATCTTTGCAATCGGTTGATTACAGACATTTGGTTTTGTCACAATTTTTAGCGTGAGTTGGTTGTCTAATTTCTTCTGCCCTACTAGCAAGGGCTCAGTATTATTCCATGTGGGCAGAAAGATAACTCCAAAAAGTAGGGGCATCACTGCTTGTCATCTGGCCTTTGGTTCTAGCTGCACTTTTAATCTGGAACAACATGGGTTTCTTGACCATCTATTCACTTACTTCCCTATTAGTAGAGGACCCAGCCAAGATTGGGCCCCCGTTGTGTTAGGTGCTGTACAAACGCAGTGAGAGACAGCATCTGCCCCAAAGAGCTTACAGTCTCCGCAGATAAGAAAGACAAAGGGCAGGAGGAGAAACAGAAGCACAGGGAAGGGAAAGGTTTTGCCCAAGGTCACACAGCACACTTAAGGGGATATTTGTTAGATGGCTTTTTCTACTGCCTGGTTTTGCTGCAGAATGGGATTCTCAGGCATCGGATCATGACCCTCTTCATTCCTATTTCTGTCTCCCTCTTCATTATAAGAACATAAGAACAGCCATACAGGGTCAGACCAAAGGTCCATCTAGCCCAGTATCCTGTCTTCCAACAGTGGCCAATGCCAGGTGTCCTAGAGAGAATGAACAGAACAGGTAATCATCAAGTGATCCAGCCCCTGTGACCCATTCCCAGCTTCTGGCAAACAGAGCCTAGGGACACCATCCCTGCCCATCCTGGCTAATAGCCATTGATGGACCTAGCCTCCATGAACTCATCTAGTTCTTTTTTGAACCCCATTATAGTCTTGGCCTTCACAACATCCTCTGACAAAAGAGTTCCATGGGTTGATTGTGTATTGTGTAAAGAAGTACTTCCTTATGCTTGTTTTAAACCATCCTCAAACCTCCACCTAATTCACCACAACTGCACATTTTCCTTAGTCAAGATAGTGGATCATATGGTTTCCTCTTGCGAGCTTCCCTTCAAGTACTAGGACTAGCCAGTATTAGAGTACTAACAAGTACTAGAACAGCCCTTCCATGGGCTGGAGGTTTCATGCCTGGACTTCCCTGGTCAATTCTGGCTGACTTCTCTCCATGTTCTTCATAAAGAGTTTGAGTCCATAGATCCCTGCAGTTGATGAATAAAAAAAGCCTTTGGTTCAAATCTGAAGTAAAGACAACCATTCAGATGTGCAGCCAAGACAAATACCAACCCCACCCCATTCACAGTTAAGCTACATGATGGATTCAGTCTGTAACCTTGTGCCATAAACAGTCAGCAGCCAGATCGAGAACAAGTCTGAAGTCACTGGAGATGTCACTGGCAGGGAAATAGAATTACTTGCTCATGTTTCAAGGATGAAGATGGGAGGGAAGAACTGAAATCCCCCAAACCAAATAAGCTGGGAAGAAATTTCAGCATTTTTAAAATTTTCCCACAGGAAAAGAAAATAAATAACGTTTTTGACCAGCCGTATAAAATATGAGGCCAGCTAGAAAATGTGGTGGCGCAGGGCCAGAAACACAGGTCAATGGGATGGCTTCCCTACTGCTCCATTCCACAATGCTACCTGTAGCTAGGACAGTATGGTCAGTGACCTTAGCTAGTCAGCAAAGAGGACATTGACATACAGGTTCGTGGGCCCCTCACCTCCAGCATGAGGCATGCCTGTAGTGCTCGTGACGTTAATATTTGACATGGAGCGGAGTTAGAGAACGGTTGCAACAGTGCTATAAAATGCTATGCAAGCATTGCTGCAGCGTGCCAGTTACACAAGTCGTAGCTGCCTCTGGTTTCATTGGGATAATTTGGTATCCAGCCCGAATTTTAATTAAGCTAATATTAGAGCTGTGGAGAGTGGGTCTTTTTGCAAGTATGCTATGTTGTACACATAGATGGGGGAGGGTTGTTTTGGGGGGAGTTTTTTGGTGGCAGTGATCTTGAAGTCTGGTGCTAATATGATGGCCTCCATATTGACCAACACAACAGGGATTGAAGTAGGGACCTAGAGACCTAGATGCATGCACTGCTACAGCTGACACTAAAGCTCCCTTGCTAGGGCTGTAAGACTCATCCTCTATGGATCAGGCGCAGAGGGGGACCTGAAGCGCTCACCGGTGGGGTACACTAACCCCCTCAGGCATTTTTTCTGTTGCCAAACTCAGACACATCAAAGGCTTCCGATTAGAAGAGTTGAAAAGGAATTTCCTGAACCAAGAAATACTATAACTAGAACCACCACTAGAGGGCAGTCAAAACACTAAGGGGGGCTTGCCAGTCACTTCAACAGGCACGGCAATATGCCCTGGGAACATATTACTGAATGGATTCCCAAGAGTGTTCCTCACATCTCCACGCAGTGTCATAGGGCGAGCCCTACCTAGAGCGTCCTCCTTCAGCAGGTCAGGGCGCAACCAGTGAACCCGCCTCAGTTTCCCTCCTTCAGAGGCTTCAATAACTTTACTTCTGGCTCTCTGGACACAATGGCCTCCTTGGGGATGGCTTATTATAAAAACGTGTGCAAAATAGTCCATAACAAAAGTTCTAGACATACAGTCCATTTCTCACCCAGTGCAAGCACTCATTAAAACTCAAGACATCTTGTCCCAAAAGGCCCCACACACCAGCCCCTTAACCATGCCCGGACTCTGTCAGGCCTATTGTATTAATTGAAATGGAATACCTGGGCCAAAGCTGTTAGCATAATCAACTAACTGTCCAACATTAAACAGTGTTATACAAGGCCCAAGTTTTGGTATACGGAGACCTCAGCCTGCTTAGCACCATGGCAAAGACACCATTAAAAATCCCGTAACCTTGTATTACGATACAGAAAAGACAGAAAAATAGTTATTAAAGCTTTTGAAATGTAGAGTATTAAGGGTAACCCTTCTGCCAGTCAGAGTCGGCAGCAACAAGGGCCGGGTTCCGTATCTAGGGGTTCCATTCCAATAACACAATGCAAAACCGTCTCAAGCCCCCACCCAGTGACCTGGGATAAATATATATTACCCCCCCCCCCCCCGGGCGCCTCTAAGAGGCAGTACTTCCCCTCTCGCAAGCACAGAGTCTGAGTGTAGAAAAACCTTTTAATGACAGAGAGAAACAATGTGGCATTTTGCTGGGGAAACACCACATCTAGGATTTGTAAACCAAACTGTGAGCAATGACCCACCCCAGCAAATTGACCATGTCCTTTCCCTTTGGTTCTTGAGTCCAGCAACCCCAAAAATCACCCAAAGTCCAACAACCCAAAAGTCCAGACCCAGAGTTCAAAAGTTCATCTGCAGAGTATTACACCCTACCCAGTCTGGGTAGAAATGGGCAGGGGAGAGGTAAGGGGCACCTTACGTGGCTCGAAGCTGATTGCCCCGTCCCTTCATGGGGCTTCGCTCGGCTCTGCTCCACCAGCCATCCCACAAGTCACTCCGGTCAGCCGTCCTGCAAGCCGCTCTGGCTGTCCCGCCAACTGCTCCGCCAGCTGTCCCGCAAGCCACTCCGGCTGTCCCGCCAACTGCTCCGCTCCGCCAGCAGCTCCGCTCCATCAACCACTCAGCAATCTATCTTCTGTCTCCCCCACTACTTAACACAGTGCTCAGTGATTTCAGCTCATAACAATTCCAGCTCTTTAGTGATTTCAGCTTGTAGTTAGGGGAGCCTTCCTGCTCATTTGCACACGTAGCCCACAGTGATTCCAACTCAGCAGGCTGTAATTAGACTCCTAAGGAACTCAAAATCAGCTCTGATATTCTACAGTGGAGCAAGAGAAGGCAAGGCAATTGACATTTGGGACCCTCAAACAAGGCCCATGCCACCAGATACAAATTCCTATCCCCAACCTCTCTCTCAATTCACTGGGCTTTGGAACCCATATCCCTTGGCTGGCGAGTGCTGTGTAGCTAAGGGTGAGTTCCCCTTTATCATGACAAAAGGCCAAGTACAGTTCCACTGTCCATGATTTACATAAGCAGTATAACAACAGTTTATTCTTCCCACCCCAATAACAGAAATTCCTGCCCCAATACAGAAAACTGGGGATCCTACAGCAGCCCAAAGTGCCCATTTGAGCCACTATCGTTCATACCAGGCGGGGTGGGTGTGCCTATGCAAATGAGATCAGCCCCTGGTGTGCTTTGCCACGACTCACCACCAGATGTCAGGGTGGAGCTCATCCTGACTCTGCTTACATAAGTAAGGCTTGCATTTTAACAATGTGCCTTGTTCCCTGTCCAGGGATGGCATGAGATCCTTTCCCTTCAGCTGGAGACAGTTTATAGAAGGAAACCCCCCCTGGTTTAATAGTCTCTTGGATGGTATTACAGATAATGACCATCCTGTTTATGGAAAAGAGAAGAAATTAGTTGAGATGGGCTGGAGCTGTTGTCATTAAAGTCCAATCCCATTTCCTAGAAGACAAATGCACACAAAGGGGAGAGGAAAGAACAGCAAAGATAGAAAATTCAACTTCTGTCTCTAGTGTTGAATCTCACTTGCAACCTAATTGCATTAGGGCTTTTTGGGGTATTGCTTTTAGCTGCCTCTTTCTGGTCACAGGCTCACTAGCAGTTTTGCAAAATGTACAGTCTTGGCCGACTAAGCCAGACTCTTATTAGAGAGAAGGAAAAAGGAGAGCGAGAGGAAAGAGGGGAAATAAGATAGGGAAAGAAAAAGACACTGGGGAGTGGCGGGGGTGGGGGGACGGACAAAGTCTCACATGCCAGTGATGGTAGGGATTTAGCTGAAGCTGGTAGGGGTGGAGATGTCATCTGGGTCCCTCTCTCTGGCCTGGCCTGGTCAGGACATTTCTCAGAATGAGGATGAAGACTCGAGGTCCCTCCAGGAGATGGTGAGGGTAGCAGCCATGATGATGAAACTCGCTCCCATGGTCAATTTTTCTCCCAAAGTCTTTTTCTTTATGGTCCACAAAGGGAGTGATGGGTGGAATTGCCCATCCTTTCATTATTTTGTCCATCAATTAGGCCTAACTTCTGATAAGCCAAATTTAGTCCATCAGTGTCCTGTTCTTGTTCACCAGGCATGATTTTAACACAGCCCTCTCTCCCCATGCCCTATCCCCTGGGTCCAGCTCTCTGGTCCTGGAGAGCTCAGTGGGCAAGCACTGCTCCCCAGCCCTCTCCAGCCCTTGCCTCTGGCTTTCCCACTTCCAGACAGCAGGAAACTCCCTCCGCTGCTCCCTGGGCTACAGCCCTCCTCAACCCCAGCTCGGGGACGCCAGCCAGCAAATCCCTCTTGCTACTCTCCTGCCTTCAGCCTCCCTGCAGGTTCCAAACATGCTATCTCTGGCAGCTCTTCTCTCTGACTGGCCCAGGCATCCCTCCCTAGGGCCCAGGTGCCCTCTTTTAAACCCAGTTCATTGGCCACATTGGAAGGTACTGATAAGACCCAGGAGCATGGGCCCTGCTCCCTCTTAAAGGGCTGGTGACAGGTGTCACCCTCTGACCAGCAGGTACTGCATTGATTTTACTAGTGTGGGAGCAATGGATTTGTACTCCAATAGATGCAGTCCCAGTGTGAACACACCCAAAGAACCCGTGTGAGAGAGAGTCTGTGCAGTGCCAAAGCCAGAAGAACTAAACAGGATTTGGGGGCAGCGGGCAGCTGCCTCCCGGCTCCCCACTCAGCCACTGAGCATGGAGCCGGGAGGCAGTCACAGCGAGCTGCCCCCCTGCCTCCCTGCTCAGTCTCTGAGCGGGAAGCCGGGAGGCAGCCGCGGCGGGCCGCCCTCCTGCCTCCCCACTCAGCTGCTGAGCGGGAAGCTGGGAGGCAGCCGCGGCGAGCCGACCCCTTGCCTCCCCGCTCGGGGAGCCGGGAGGTAGCCACGACGAACCGCCCCCCTGCCTCCCAGCTCCCCGCTCAGCTCCCGTGGCCCACGGGCGAGGGGGCTGAGCTCCCACGGGTGGGGGGAGCTGGCTGGGCCGGGGGGGGGGGGGGGGGGCGCAGGGCTGGTGCAAGGAAGTTTTGCCTAGGGTGCGAAACTTTCTTGCACCGGCCCTGAAGGTTTTAAAGGGGTGTGACAATTTCTTCCCTACCTGCACCTGTCTTATTGTTTCTGGTAACACTGCATCCTATTTCTGTAGTGTCTGAAAATCAGGTTCAGTTTTAGTACCGATGGCTAGAACAGGAGTGCTCACAATTTTATGTGAGAAAGTCCATCTCTCCTCCCTTTGAGTGCCCTGTTCTGCAAGAGAATCAGCTACAGAATTTTCTTAGTGAAATGGAGCTTACTATTATGACTTTTAACTTTCAGAAGAAAGGGAGGGGAGAGGCGAGGCAAGAGAATCAATATAGGGCACTAGGGAGGCAAAAGCCATTGGGAAGCCATCGGTAGAAGCATAATTATGGGAATGCAAGAACAGAAAGAATGTCAAAAGGGCATTACAAAGCCCCCCCCCCCCCCACACACACAGAGCAAGGCTAGCACAGAAGAAGTGAAGTGTTTCATGGGCAAACCACACCAGCAAGTTGAGCATACTGAGCTGAGTGAAGTGTGCAAGGGAAAGAAAGGGAGAGGGGCGGACAAAGAAAGAACAGAGGCCCAAAGCAGTAAATGGTCTGGCATGCTTGCAGAACCTGGAACGGTCCATAAAAAAGCCCAGGAAGGGAGATAAGGCTGAAAAACCTGAGGTAAATGAGGAAGGAGGGGAGGCAAAAGACACTCAGGAGGGGTGCCACTGTACAAAGGGAGAGGCAAGGGGTAGGTGAAGGGCAGACAGTTATGTCTTTTTCCTGTAGTAGCAGTGATCAGTGGGTCAGTCAAATGCTGGAACCTATCTGTCTTTGATCCAGTCAGAGAGGAGGAACTGGGTGGGTGGGCGTGACATGTGTAAGCTGGTGGCAGAGAGGCCAGTGAAATGTTTGACACTCACTAGGTGGCTAGTGAGCTATGTTCACACACAGAGCACTCAAATTCAACTGGTGAGAGCGATCTGAAGGCATAAGCAATGGGCCTTCTAAGGTCATGGCCACCTCCTGCTTTAGAAGGTGGTATGTGGAGTGGTAATACAGCCAAATTCAGGTACAAGATCTCTATGATGGCCAATAAGGCCTCAAAATAACCTCAGTGCGGAAACAGTAGGTAACAGTTAAACAGTAATCCAATCTACTGCCAGGGCCGGACTGTGGGTGACCAGTGGGCCCTGGGCAGCAGTCAGGAGACAAGCAGGGGGGGTCATGGGTGAGCTGGGTCAGATGCCAGGAAGTCAGGGTCAGGCACCAGAACAGGAGGATGAGGTAGATGACACTTTCTTCAGACAACTTACAGAAGTTTCCAGATCACAGGCCCTGGTTCTCATGGGGGACTTCAATCACCCTAACATCTGCTGGGAGAGCAATACAGCAATGCACCGACAATCCAGGAACTTTTTGGAGAGTGTTGGGGACAACTTCCTGGTGCAAGTGCTGGAGGAACCAACCAGAGGCCGTGCTCCTCTTGACCTGCTGCTCACAAACAGGGAATAATTGGTAGGGGAAGCAGAAGTGGGTGGCAATCTGAGCAGCAGTGACCATGATATGATCGAGTTCAGGATCCTGACAAAAGGAAGAAAGAAGAGCAGCAGAATACGGACCTGGACTTCAGATAAGCAGACTTTGACTCCCTCAGGGAACTGATGGGCAGGATCCCCTGGGAGACTAATATGAGGGGGAAAGGAGACCAGGAGAGCTGGCTGTATTTTAAAGAAGCCTTATTGAGGGCTCAGGAACAAACCATCCCAATGAGCAGAAAGAATGACAAATATGGCAGGCGACCAGCTTGGCTTAGCAGGGAAATCTTTGGTGAGCTTAAACTCAAAAAGGAAGCTTACAAGAAGTGGAAATTTGGACAGATGACTAGAGAGGAATATACAAATATTGCTTGAGCATGCAGGGATGTAATCAGGAAGGACAAAGCACAATTGGAGTTGCAACCAGCAAGGGATGTGAAGGGTAACAAGAAGGGTTTCTACAGGTATGTTAGCAAAAAGAAGGAGGTCAGGGAAAGTGTGAGACCCTTACTGAATGGGGATGGCAACCTAGTGACAGATGATGTGGAAAAAGCTGAACTATTCAATATTGTTTTTGCCTCAGTCTTCACAGACAAGGTCAGCTCCCAGACTCCTGCACTGGACAGCACAGTATGGGGAGGAGGTGAGCAGCCCTCAGTAGTGAAAGAACAGGTTACGGACTATTTAGAAAAGCTGGACGTGCACAAGTCCATGGGGCCGGATCTAATGCATCCTAGGGTACTGAGAGAGTTGGCTGATGTGATTGAAGAGCCATTGGCCATTATCATTGAAAACTCATGGTGATTGGGGGACGTTCTGAATGATTGGAAAAAGGCAAATATAGTGCCCATCTTTAAAAAAGGGAAGAAGGAAAAACTAGGGAACTACAGCCTCACCTCAGTCCCCGGAAAAATCATGGAGCAGGTCCTCAAAGAATCCATTTTGAAGCACTTGGAGGAGAGGAAGGTGATCAGGAACAGTCAACATGGATTCACCAAGAGCAAGTCATGCCTGATCAACCTGATGAGACCAATCTGAGTTATCTATGATGAGATAACTGGCTCTGTGGAAAAGGGGGAAGTGGTGGAAGTGATATTCCTTGACTTTAGCAATGCTTTTGATATGGTCTCCCACAGTATTCTTGCCAGCAAGTTATAGAAGTATGGATTGGATGAATGGACTATAAGGTGGATAGAAAGCTGGCTGGATCGTCGGGCTCAATGGAGTGCCCAGGGGTCTGCTCTTGGGGCCAGTTTTGTTCAACATCTTCATTAATGATCTGGATAAGGGAATGGATTGCACCCTAAGCAAGTTTGCGGATGACACTAAGATGAGGGGAGAGGTAGATACGCTGGAAGGTAAGGATAGGGTCCAGAGTGACCTAGACAAATTGGAGGATTGGGCCAAAAGAAATCTGATGAGGTTCAACAAGGACAAGTGCAGAGTCCTGCACTTAGGACAGAAGAATCCCATGCACTGCTACAGGCTGGGGACCAACTAGCTAAGTGGCAGTTCTGCAGAAAAGGAGCTGGGGATTACAGTGGATGAGAAGCTGGATATGAGTCAGCAGTGTGCCTCTTGTGGGGAAGGGGATGATTTAGTTGGGGATTGGTCCTGCTTTGAGCAGGGGATTGGACTAGATGACCTCCTGAGGTCCCTTCCAACCCTGATATTCTATGATTCTATGATTCCAGCAGGGGGAGGCAGCGGGGAAAGTCTCCGGCAGCAGGGAGGGAGCCTTTTAGGGTGACCAGATGTCCTGATTTTATAGGACAGTCCTGATATTCAGGGCTTTTTCTTATATAGGCGCCTATTACTCCCCACCCCCATCCCGATTTTTCACATTTGCTATCTGGTCACCCTAGAGCCTTTCCCCACTGCCTCAGCCTTTCACTGACACTGAAAGATACACATCGCAGTGGAGATGCAGTGTGTTTTTCACTGTGGCGTCACGTATGCTTACACGGTACCACCAGTGGTGTGAAGGGTAGATGTAGCTTTATAGTCCCCCTCTTCTTGGGTAACAGGGAGTCCAATAAAGAAAAGTCCAGTGTCCTTACATCAGGTCTTTGGCCCGACTCCAGGCCAGTGGTCCTTATATCCCCTTGTGTGAGGGCTTTCAAAAGTCCTTATCTCCTTATATCAAGGAGCCTCACGCCACATTCCCAGGCAGCTGATTGGAGAACCCAGGCCCTCCCTCTCCTCTGGGTTCCAGCCCAGGGATCCTGTAGTCAGTAGGTAAGGTCTGTTTATCAGACTCACTCTATGTTTCCTACCTAAGCTTCTTCCTACCTCAGCCTTTCAGCAGGCCTTTCCCACAGCCCACCGTGCAGTTGTATTCCCATGTTCCATGACCAGTCTAGGTTCTCCCTTCTTTCAGGACTGGGGCTCACAGGGCTCCCCCCTGGAGTCCTCCAGGAAATTCCAATTGAAAAGAGAAACTCACACTAACTTCTGTCCTCCTGAGGCAGGACCTTTCACCCTCTTCAGTTACCCCCACTCCATTCCTCCACTGAACACATCCCATGGCACTCTCCCTGGACGTCCAGACATGCCCTTATATCAGGGCTCACAACCAGAGCTTGCTCCACCCCAGTGGCTGCTCCGTGTCTCACCTGACCCTTCACCAGAGATTCTTCTCAGGGGAGAATCCCAAGGCTCCCCTCTGCCCCTTCCTGCCCAGAAGTCCTTCCTTTGCAGGACCCACCCAGCTCCTCCCCAGCTGGGCCTCATCCTTCATTGGGCCTGGCCCACACTCCAAGTGCAACCAGGTCCCGTCATTGAGCTCTCCAGTTCCCCATAACCCTTTCAGTGCCAGTGTGGGATTTACACCCCATCACATTCACTTGTCTGTCTAAAATATGGACACTTTGGGCAAGTGGATGACTCGAGTTTTTCATGCCTGCATTTACTCTATGCAGACCATGCATCTGCCAGATGTCATTGTGTGATGTTGCCATTAGCACATCCAGGCCAATTTCCCTACACTATAGGATGGTAGACCACTGGACTGGGACTCAGGAGACCTGGATGCTATTCCCACCTCTGCCACTGGCCTGCTGAGTGACCATGGGCAACTACCTTTAACTTCCCTGGGCCTCAATCCCTCCCCATCTATAAAATGGGGATAAGGATACTGATCTCCTTTGTGAAGTACTTTGAGATCTACTGGTGAAAAGTGAACAGTATTATTGTTGGTATAGATCTCCCTGTGGAAAATCATCCTTTTCAAAGCTATGCATGTGTGGGTAGACCTGGATTGTCTTCTGCTGGACCTACCTTGGAAAGAAATGTAGGAAATGTGGTATATCAGCTGAAAGCCCCAAGACATCAATAAGTGGACAGACCTAGAAGAACTGGACTTGCTCATTGTGCATTTTTCTAACACACATCAGGGCAAACTCAACCCTAGGAGAATTCCAGTAGTCAATCTACGTATGCACAAGACAAGTTTGCTCCATTTTACCTAAGTAACTTGGGCTTCTTGGAGGGCCCCTGTCCAAGTGTGTGTATGCTCCACAGGAGATTAACTCTGGAAACCTGAAACTTGTCCCAGGAGGCCAAGCGTCTCCTGTTCTGACCGATCTCCTGCACCTGGCGCACCTGCCTGCCTTCTGCTGCGAAGGTGATCTGGCACTGCAAAGCACAAGATTGCGTAAGTGTTTGCTAAGGTCTTAAAGAAAGAAAAACCACCAGTCAAAATAACACGCCCACAAAACAATAGAGAGGATCCACTCACAAATGAAACACTGGTCCTGACTAGCCTAGCCGCCCAGGAAAGGGGCAGCCATTCCAACAGAAGATGCTGCAGGACTCGGATTTGACATACCAGATCGTGGATCCATCCAGTCTTATGTTCTTTCTCCAGCAGAGGCAAAAAGCTGGTGCCTCCTAGGAAACCAGTGCCCCACTTTACATAATGAACAGACTATGTGCTATGAATGGGGGCTATGTACTATGAATGGGGGCCATTTCTCTCCTGATCCCTACGGGGGCCGGGTTTGTGTCTGAAGCATGAGATTCATCATTACTGCATCCCAGCTTGCACAGCTACACATTACTGGGGATGAAACTATCTTGTCTTCTTTAAAGCTTAATCCAACCCCTCCCTGGGGGACATAGCTCTGTATCAAGCCTGGAGCCTGTCTTCAGGCTGCAGGCTCTGTGAGAGATGACAGTCCCCTGCCCCTCCCCACGTATGTGAGTCCCCTGCCCCTCCCCATGTATGTGGTGGAACCCTCTGCACATGGATCATGCCTTATGTAAGGAGACTCTAAGGGCTTATCGTTGCATGAGTCCGGACTATTCTGTGGGACCTGTGCTTCAATCCCATCCCATGTACTCCAGCTGGATAGGTGCCCCTCCAAGCCACCCTCAATGCAAGGTTGTCCCATCATTCCTCCCCCTGGTTACTGCAGGCCTGGATTTCAGCTCCATCCTGTGGCTATTTCTCATCCCTCCCATTTCCCATTTTCCATGAGACTAAACATAGCCCAGCTAAGCACGCAGGAAACAGGCCATCCTGCAGCGACACAAACGCTGTGATCTGCTCTGCTCTGCTGGAGGGACAAAGCTGGAAACCATCAACTACCAGATTGGTTGTTTTTTTTAAGAATCCCTTATCCTAGTTCCAAATCAGTCTAATTGCCAAATGAGGCCCTGAATGCAGCTGGGCAGCAAGACTGAATTATGGGTATTTAAAGAATTCTGTTATGAAATCAAATGGGATTTTTTTCTCCCTAAAGCAAACGAAGTGTAGTATTTACCCTGGCCTGCTCTCTGCCCTGCTCCTCACACAACCTTCCCCAGCCCAAGAGAGAAATCAGCAAGGTCAGTGACAGGCAGCTTACCCTCAGGCCCAGATATGCATCTGTGTCAGAGGGCTCAGTTACAACACAGTTAAAGCAGCGTTCTGGTTTGTAATAGGGGGACATTAGCAGAATCCTGAACTTCAGTAAAGCCAGTAGCGTGGGCAGGTCTGGAGCACAGGGGGAGCGGCGGCGCTATAAAAAGGCACCTCCCCGCTCCCCCTGTACTCACCTGGCGGCGCTTTAAAGGGCCCGGGGCTCCAGCTGCTGCGGAGCCCCATGCCCTTTAAAGCGCTGCCAGAGCTCCGACAGTGGGGCTCCGGCGGTGCTATAAAAGGCCCGCGGCTCCCCGCAGTGGCAGGAGCCCCGAGCCTTTAAAAGCGCTCCCTGCCCCAGCCCGGCTCTGGCAGCGGGGCTCGGGCGGGGATTTAAAAGGCCCGTGGCTCTTGCAGCCGCGGGGAGATGCGTGCCTTTTAAATCCCCACCCGAGCCCGGCTCCGGCAGCGGGGTTCGGTGGAGCCGTGGGCCTTTTAAATCCCCACCCGAGCCCGGCTCCGGCAGCGGGGTTCGGTGGAGCCGTGGGCCTTTTAAATCCCCACCCGAGCCCGGCTCCGGCAGCGGGGTTCGGTGGAGCCGTGGGCCTTTTAAATCCCCACCCGAGCCCGGCTCCGGCAGCGGGGTTTGGTGGAGCCGTGGGCCTTTTAAATCCCCACCCGAGCCCGGCTCCGGCAGCGGGGTTCGGTGGAGCCGTGGGCCTTTTAAATCCCCACCCGAGCCCGGCTCCGGCAGCGGGGTTCGGTGGAGCCGTGGGCCTTTTAAATCCCCACCCGAGCCCGGCTCCGGCAGCGGGGTTCGGTGGAGCCGTGGGCCTTTTAAATCCCCACCCGAGCCCGGCTCAGTCAGCGGGGCTCGGGCGGCACTTTTTAAGACGCCGCTTCTCCTCACAGGGGGAGCGGCTGCTCCCCCTGCTGCCCCCTGGCTACGCTACTGAGTAAAGCCTCAGATAGTTCAGGCCTTGCAGAGGGCCAGATCCACAGCTGATGAGAACTGGTGTAGCCCTATTGAAGTCGGTGGAGCTATATCAATTTATATCAGATGAAGATCTGGCCCAGAAAGTTTTAAAACAAATCCTAAGTGATATATATTGTGATCTAGTGGGTAGGACACTGGACTGGGATTCCTGCAGGCATGAATCCTACTCACAGCTCTTCCACTGGCCTGCTGTATGACCTCAACTCTCTGTGCCTCTGTTTCCCTTCCTACACACTGTCTGTCTTGTCTGTTTAGACTGTAAGCAGTTATGTGTATGTATAAGATCCAGTACAATGGGGCACTAATCTTGCCTGGAGTTCCTACGTGCTACCTTAATACCATTTTGGGAGAGCATAATTTAAGTTGATCAACTACATTTCTTTTTCAGTTAGGTTTTAAAAAACATGTGATGAGCAAGAGGGTATTGCTCAGTGAGCAACTAAGAGCAGAATATTTTTGTTTAAATGGGACACACCATCCGGTTGACTTCTAGTACATGAACAAAACAAAGTTAAAGCAATGTCTGGTACCAAAGTTGTCCTGGACGCCCACCCCCCGCCCTTCCTCCCTCCCTCCAGCAGGTTTTGTGGTTTAACAAATCACAATTTCCTGTTTTATAAACATGTTTCTCTCTCTCTGCCTTGGGAAAGATACACTCAAACCAGCAGAGGAAACAGACCAATTTAATTGACTCTACAGAGGAAAGAGTGACTAAACATAAAGGCCCAGATCCTCAGGGTATTTACATGCCTAACTCCCATTGAAATCAGTGGGAGTTCGATGCCTAAACACTTTTCTGGATCTGGGCCAAAGTGCTATCAAATGCACAAAGCAAACCTACCAAAAACAGAGATGACTGTCTCATTCTTACCTCTGGTTACTTTCAACTGCACTAATGGTAGATGTTACCTCCGCCTTAGCGTGGAGATGTTGACCATGTTGTTTTAACCTGTGATTTTGAACATGACATTGCATGTCAGATTAGGTGTGCAGATGCACGTACAAAAATGCTCTTTTCCGAGCCACTTTCACAGGGAAATTTTCAAAGACACATCAAGGATTTAGGAGCACAAGTCTCATTGCCGTTTGGTGGGACTTGCGCTCTTAAAACTCTTAAGCTGTTTGAAAATCGCCTCTTTATTTATTAAGAAAATAAACCCATTTCTTAATGTCCTGGCACTTTACTCTGTGCTTCACATGCATTATTTAGAAATGAGGCACCCTTCCTTTCTTAATGGACACATGTTAGCATTGGCATGAGCCTCTTCCATCTAAGCTACAAGAACTAGCCCTGTTATCCCAAGGGTGGTAGCAGACTCATAAACCTGTATGTAGTCTAGCCACTACAGGGAAACAGAGCCACATGTATGTGCTTATACCTGTACAGCCCATTAGTCTTCCATGTTTTTTTCAATGATGACGATGTACCAGATTCTGTGTGGGTTTATTAGGAGGGGGAGGGAGAGCTGGGCTATTCTGGGGGAGGGATAGCTCAGTGGTTTGAGCATTAGCCTGCTAAACCCAGGGTTGTGAGTTCAATCCTTGAGGGGGCCATTTACGGATCTAGGGCAAAAATTGGGGATTGGTCCTGCTTTGAGCAGGGGGTTGGACTAGATGACCTCCTAAGGTCCCTTCCAACCCTGATATTCTATGATTAGTCAGTTTTCGGTGGCCTTGTTGAAGTTACTTGGAATGTGAGTTGGGTTCTCTCTCTCCTTGACATAAGCATGGGGTTAGGCTGCCGGGCAGTCATGTCACAGGTCATGGCATTTTCAGCAAAAGGAAAGGTCACATCTTCCAAAATTTGTATTTACTGGTTATGTCATGACTCCGAATAAAAGTCTGTGGCCTGAGTCCAAGAGCTGTTTGCTTCCTCGGACAACGCAAACTTACCGTAGCTGATACAAACAACAAATGGGGCCCTGTTTATTTTGAAAGCTCTCCGGGGAACCATAAAGGGTCTCAAGTTGGGCACCCAAAATCAGAGGCGAAAAATGTGACTGCTTTCTTGGCTGTTTGCCTCCTACTCCTCAGATGACCCATTTAGACTTACCTTCCAGAGCTGCTTTTTGCTCACTTCCACCTGTTTTAGGCATGTACAGGTCCCCCGTCGCCATAGTAGGTGACCACCTCTCAGGCGTTAATGTATTTATCCCCACAACACCCCAGGAGGAAGGGAAATGCTCAAGTTTTGTCATAAATATAAAGGGAGGGGTAACAACCTTTATGTATGCAGTAGCATAAAATCCCTCCTGGCCAGAAGTACTGAGGGGATTAAGAAGCTCAAATAACCTGGTTGGCACCTGACCAAAAGGACCAATAAGGAAAGAAGATACTTTCAAATCTTGGGGGAGGGGGGAAGTTTTGTTTGTGCTCTCTTTGTTTGTTCCCTCTTTGGACAGAGAGCGATACCAGGCAGGTAAAACATCTCCTGAAAACATACCTGAAATGATACATCTAAAATTACACAAATTGTAAGTAAGGGCAAGGAAATGCGTTAGGTTATCTTTTGTTTTAGCTTGTGAATTTTCCCTATGCTAAGAGGGAGTTTTATTCCTGTTTTTTGTAACTTTGAAGTTGAGCCTAGAGGGGAATCCTCTGTGTTTAAATCTTTTTATTACCCTGTAAAGTTACCTTCCATCCTGATTTTTCAGGTGTGATTCTTTTACTTTTTCTTTAAATACAGTTCTTCCTTTAAGAACCTGTTTGATTTTCAGTGTCCTAGAGACAAACCGTCTGGTTGGTACTCACATTATTCTCAAGCTTCCCCAGGAAAGGGGGTGAAGGGGCTTGGGGGAATATTTTGGGGGAACAGGGACTCCAAGTGACCCTTTTCCTGAATTTTTGTGTAAATCACTTGGTGGTGGCAGCAATACCGTCCAAGGACAAGGAAAGGAATTGTACCTTGGGGAAGTTTTAACCTAAGATGGTAGAATATAAGCTTAGGGGGTCTTTCATGCGAGTCCCCCCATCCGTACCCCAGAGTTCAGAGTGGGGAGGGAACCCTGACAGGTTTACATCTGGGAAAGTGAGATATGGCCTTGGCAGCTCAAATGACTTGAAAGGTAAGTTCTTTGTGAGAGGGCCTGTCTCTTTGTTCTGTGTTTGGGGAGTGTCCAGTGCAATGGGGCCTTGATCCCTGATGGGGGCCCCTATGAGGCAGCACCAGCACTATAGAAATAATCAGCACTAATCATCAGGTGCGGCTCTAGGCCTGAATCCAGAAACATTCCCTGTAACCAGCCCAGGGTGATTTGCAGAGTCAGGGAACAGACGGGCCTTTCTCCTTTGGAGACACTCATGCACGAGGCCAGATTGCTTTTGTGTGGAGGTGCTGGGACAGAGGAGCCCTCCCACAATTCCAATGCACTCCACAAAGAGGCAAGACCAATCAGTCTCTTTCTTAACTGCGAGGAGTTGAAGGGTGGTTCCTGCCAGGCATCCCCAAGGAGAATCTGGGGCCATGGCCATGCCCTATACCTTGTAGTGGCTCATATTGCTAGGGGAAGCAGACTCCATGGTGCAGTGTTTGCACTAGGGAGCTGGAGGAAGGATGTGTCGCCTGTGGGGGACAATCCTTCCTGGGTCTCCCGGGGTGGTGGTGGTGGTGGTGGTGAAATTTTGCATCATGCCCACACCCTGCTCCACCCCAGAGCAAGCCAGGCAGCAAAATGCCCAATCGGACCCATAATATTTATCTGCCTTACAGCTCAGCTACCCATGAATTATCAAGCCCCTATAAACATGATCTCAAGTTCTCTCTTGTTAGACGTGAATGCTTTTTCTGTGCAGCAGAGAGTAAAGTTACCCCATTATGGGAGTTAATCACCCGTTATTACAGATCTGGTTAAATTAGATACTGTATTTACTCCAGGGGGGATTAACCGGTGCTGAGAACATGCCCAGGGAATTGTTTCCAGGTGCTATCTGAATGGAGGCTGCAAAGAAAAGAGTTTGAAAACAGTGGCTGTTCCACAAAATGACAAACAAAGCTCTGGAACAGGGATTTGTAGCTACAGACCTATCCACCCTGCCCTCTGGTAGCTGAAAGGCATTGAGTTTGTTGTACACATGGCCCTGGAAAGAGCTGCTGTCTAACTCCAGAGATCTTGCTATGTAAATCAACGAAGTGTCATCCAAGCAGGTCTAATCTGCATTCCAGAGATACAAGATTCCTGGCAGGAGATAATTGGATTGGAAAGAAGAAAACTCCAGCAGAGGGACGGGCGGGGCATGGAGAGAACTTGTGGAAGCAGAGAGCTCTGGTTGGCAGATGCTCATGAGCACAAAGAGATGATAGGATTGAGATTTGTGCAATTGGACTGTTGATTTTCCCCTTTCTGCAGGGCTGGGTGGGCTCAGGGGACTGGTGAGAAAATAAGGTACTTTCACATCTAGGCTGCCAGTTTGAGAGTGCAGAATTGTCAACCCCATGGGTTCCATAATCACCAATCAGTCCCCCACAAATCTTGAGACTAGTTTAGAAATCATGAGGTTTTTTTTAAATAATAATTTTGGGTACTTTTTATTATTATTTTTTTATGGTTCATTTGGATCACATTTTCCAGTTTTTCTCCACTGCCAGAAGGACTAAAAATTTACTTTAAAAAAACCACATGACTCCAGAAGCTGGGGCTTTCAGAAAAACACCAAATATTAAGAGACGCATGATAAAATCATGAGAGCTGGCAACCCTGAGAATGTGCCATCTCCTCAAGGTCAGAAAGGGAAAACTGGGCCAAAACATTGTGGTTAGAATACGGACCACTTAGAGAGGCAGGCGGGGCTTTAGCTGGTTGGCACGGTCAGATTTGAAGGGCGAGCTCCAGAAAGACATGCTGGGAAAAACGTGCAGCCTTGTATTGTGTTAACTTCCACTCCCTACGGAGGATGTCTTTACACGGCTGTGGGATCCAGAGCATGGCTCAGGAAGTTCCATTCCTGCAGAGACCAGTGCCTAGAGTGCAGCGATCTGACCTGGTGCCAATTACTGAGAGCCAACCGAGACTCCCACAGGACTCCAGGCCAGGGAGCCAGGAAAGGACCCTGCCTTACCCGGGGTGAAGATGTAGTAAGAGGACTTTTGTTTTTGTGTAAGCCAGCCAATCTTCACAGCAGTGACACACTCATCTCTGGACTCATCCTCAGTGTCATAGAATCATAGAATATCAGGGTTGGAAGGGACCTTAGGAGGTCATCTAGTCCAACCCCCTGCTCAAAGCAGGACCAATCCCCAATTTTTGCCCCAGATCCCTAAATGGCCCCCTCAAGGATTGAACTCACAACCCTGGGTTTAGCAGGCCAATGCTCAAACCACTGAGCTATCCCTCCCTCCCCACCTGCCTGGGACGGTGCCAGGGTGGGAACTGGTGGTTGGGAAGAGTGTGAGTGTTGGGAGGTAGATAATATGTTGATGAGTTAGTACTTATTAGCTAACCCTGTCATGGGGGCTTAGCGTGTCAAGTGAGGCCCCCCCCAGTTGGCCCAGTGCGGGGTTGGTACAAGGAGTAGCGGAAGCTTCCTAAGAGTGGGTGGGGCCAAATTGTGGCCCCACCCTCCCATACTGCCCTTCCCACTGAAGCCCCACCCCTTCTGCCCAAGCCTCCGCCCTCATGCTGCCCCTTCTCCCTGAGCCCCCGCCCTCATGCTGCCCCTTCCCCTGAGGCCCTGGCCCTGTCCCACCCCTTCCCCCAAGGCCCCACCCCCAATGCCTCTTCCCCCCATGCCCCAGAAGCAGCAGGTCCGGCTCCTAGACAGAGATATGGCAGGCGGCTCTGCACGCTGCTCTTGCCCACAGGCACCACCCCCACAGCTCCCACTGGCCATGGTCCCCACCAGCAGAGCCGGTGCTCAGGGCAGGGGTAGCATGCGGAGTCCCGTGCGCCCCCCCCCCCTGCTTAGGAGCTGGACCTGCTGGTTGCTTCCAGGGCACAGTGTGGAGCCAGGACAAGTAGGGACTAGTCTACCTTGGCTCCGCAGCATCACTGACCGGACTGTTAACAGCCCGGTCGGCAGTGTTGACTGGAGCCATCAGGGTCCCTTTTCGACCAGGTGTTCCGTTACACCTCCTCACACTAAGCTGGGCCCTTGGTAGCCACATCCCCTGGCCTGTGTGGGGTGGGGGGGAGAGGAAAGGGAACCTGGGCCCACGCTACTCCACCAGGCTCTGACCGAGGCCCCTATGAAGCTGGTAAATCCCCTATTAAGGGTTCAAGCATTGGCTTCTAACACCTTCCCTGGGTCACTTCCTGCCATAAGGCCCATCTCAGGCATCTCCTTGGCTAGCAGTGGCTCGGCACCCCAGTCAGTCTCTGCAGTCGACTGGTTGTCCACACTGTAGTCTGGGTCCACAGTCCCCGCAGCCTGGAGAGTTGCAGGTTCCTCTGCAGGAGCCTGCGGCACCCATCCTTATTCCTCCTGAGCCAGCTCTGACTGAACTGGGCTGCCTCTTTTATCCGTCCCTTCTACCTGGAGCATGGGTGTGGTTTCCTGGGCCCACAGTGATGGGTCAGGCTCCATTTGGCCCGTGTGGGGGTGGTACACCCCATCACAAAGCCTAACACTGTCCTTCCCAACATCCTATTTTCATGCTTCCAATCAAGTCCCCCTTTACTATACTGTTATTTTTAGGTGCATCATTTCTCTGCTGGGGTTTGCGTTGATGTGCTTTACCATTTCTTGTGTGCTGTGTGTTACACGCCTTGCCAGTAGTGGTAGCCTCATGCATTTTCCCAGGGGACAGCAACCCTTGTGCCTTGTGCACAGAGCAGAGTCACCTTGAGTGGAGGCATCTGGCATCACAGAAAAAGAACCCAACACCCAACCCATGTGAGGAGGGGGAAGAAGCCTCTCCAAGTAGCAAACACACCTCAGGGGAGGGCTACACCATTGATACAAACTACCAATTGTAACAATTTTCCATACAGCTGATCTGTGCTGGAGCAAAGTCCCTAGGGGGGAAGGGGTCTGCAGTAGGGCCGGTCAAACATTTTCCACTAAAACTGTGCTTTTAGAGACTGAATGAATTTTTTCATGAAAAAGTAAATGCAAAAAACTGGAAGACTTTCAATTTGCAAATGTTGCTGCAGTGCCTCATGGGAGTTGTAGTTCAGTGGCCTCACATCCCCATTTTCCTCCATGAGGTGGTCTCCTTGGATGAATGGCAGCTCTCATGGAGCACTATTTCCCCTCTCTAAATGGGAGATGCAGTCCGACCAGGGTGCCTGGCCTATGGAGGTGAGTGGGAGCAGGAGGTCCCCAAACTGCAACTTCCATGAGGCCCCATGGCAGCATTTCCAGATAAAAATATTTTGGTTTGGGCCAAAATGTTAGGTTTTTGACAACAAATTGAAGTTTTCTGCCCACCCCTCCCTCTCTGGTTTTCCTACTCCACTCCACTCTGCAGTCTGTTATCAATCCCCAGAGCCATTCCAAACATATTTACCCACCTCCTAAGTGCTGGCAGCAGCCCTGCACTCTCCTGCTGGCATGAGTACTTCAGCCCTGGGTGTGAATTCCCCAAGGCTGCTGTGCATGTGTGCTAATGGGAAAGTAAACATTAGAAGGAGTCTTTCCTTCTCTGCCTGGCATAGCCCCCATTGACCGCCGCATTCCAATGGATACTTGGAGCAGTGGCTTCAAGACGCTCAGTACAAGCGGGGCTGGGAGAGCCGAGTACTGAGAGGAGGATCAAAAGACCTGCCAGCCTGATAAGGTCTCTCTGGGCTGCTACCAAGTCCCATGAGTAGGCCAGCTGGCCTGAAGTATCTCCACAACACGCAACAGACACAGCTCAGGAAGCTTTATAGTTCTTACCAGGCTGTGGTACAGCGTACAAACATCTTTGCTTTGGCCCCTCAAGGAGCCTTTTGGGGGTCTCTATAAGAGTTCAAGTCAGTTTCTTCTCCCATGTTCAGGAGTCCCCATTAATCCTCCTGGAGCTGGGCTGTAACTCAGGATTGCTTCCTCTCTATCAGTATCTGCCTCTATTGTTTCCTAGGCCCTTGCATACATCAGAACTCCTAAAGCCATAAAGGGCCACCCCAGTCCCTACTACCCTTACCGGGGACAGAACACCCCTGTTACGCAGACCAGGCTCTTTCTTTCGGACACCCGAGAGCCGCTTTGCCGTTCCCTGGTAATTCCACCTTAACCAGATTTTTCAGCCTTTGAAGCCAGTGTTTTCAGAAGCACTCAGCTCTCACCGAGGAACCAAAGCCCAGAGCCACTACGGTATTTGGGCTCCGGAACGACATTGGTTTCAAGGGAAGTGAGAACATGACCTAGGTCTGGACACAGGCGGCCAGATTCTCAGAACAGATGGGTGCTGCCCTCTATTGAGAATCAGGCTGTAATTGCAGCCAGATCTGGTCTCTGGCAAATGAGAGGGAAGCCCAAGGCTCCCTGACCACTTGTAATTACTGACTAGCCAAGGGTATTTTTTGCACGCACAGGAGAGTTAACATCCATGGGGTGGCTTAATTCTAGTATGCTGAGCACATGTAAACCGGGAGGCTGCTCAGTAATGGAATGCATCAAATCCCTAAGGTGCCAGCAGCGTGCCAGGTGTACTGCAACTCAGAGGCGAGCGCTGTAGGTGCTTCGGCAGCCAGGCCTGGTAGGCTCTAGCTCTGGGGGAGGGGAGCCCACTAACTACTCAGACACATGGTATTTTCCTAGGGCTGGCAGGGAAGGGCAAGGTTGCAGATGCCTGAGGTACAGAGGGTTAGCAGTTCCAATACAAAGTGAGCAATAGCAATACATGTTTGGGTTCTTGGGGATGGTCCAATAGAGTCTCTGGGCTCCTCAGCCTAGTGCCTGGGATGCCCTCCCCAGTCCAATCTCGGTTCATGCAAATAAAAGCTTGCGGGTTTCCCAGCCCCTCTGCCCTGGCTTCCTGCCCAGCTGCTGCTACTCCCCCACTCAAGTCCCACACCAACCTGCACCCATTGGGGATGTCCAGCAATGACAGCCTGTTCCACACATGGCTTTGCATAACGTTTCTGAGGAACTGTTTCTGCACCCAGGATCTTCGCAGCTCCTGGCTAGCCATGTGGTCTCTGCACCCAAGGTCTTTGCAGCTCCTGGCTAGCCATGTGGTCTCTGCATCCAAGGTCTTTGCAGCTCTTGGCTAGCCATGTGGCTGCCCTTTCCAAATTAGCACCCGGCTACTTCCTGCTACAGGACCTTTCCTCTTACCTTGCTAGGAGAAAGGGGATGTGCCATGGGGAAGGGGCTGATGGGAGTTGTAGTGCCTTGCTGAGCAGATCCATCACACAAAATTCCCTCTCCAGGTTCAAATACACACGGCATTATTCTTCATTCCCTGCTCTCCACTCTTGCACTGTGTTGCCGGGCACTGTTATGCTTGTTCATTGCATCCCAGCATTCTGCTAGCACAGGGGGTGATTAGGTATATTTTGGGACGTGTGGTGGGATCTGTTGTAACAAAAAGGTGCTATGTTATTGTTTTCTATAACCTTCAAGGGGCAAACCTGGGCTCCCTGGAAGACCTGGAAAAACTCCAACTGACATCCACTGGAGCCAAGATTTCAGGTCAAGTCTTTAGGAAACTGCTGGTGGGACACAGATAATGTCTGGGAAAAGGCTAAGACTTACCATGAGTCAGGTGAGCTCCCCACCCCCCATGGGATCCCTTTATGCCCAAGGCAAGGGGTGGAGCACTGTAATGGAACCCCAACAGGCCTGGTGGCAGCTGGGGGAGAATCCCACCGGTGCAGGCCCTACAGAAGACATCTTCAAAGCTGCCTTCAGAGGCCTCTCTCACAAGGCCTGGCATAGGGGCCATGGTTCCAGCCTTGCCGTTGTTAGCAGGTGCTGGGCTCTGCTGCAGTGCACAGGGCAGCTGAAGGGAAGCTGTTGTCTTAGGCTCCCAGGCCCATCTAAGCTTGGTGGGGGGCCTCCCCAGCCCCTGATGGGAAGGGCACGTAGATGGCTTAAAGCCACCTTAGTCCCCCCTCCTCCTGGGCTGCAAGTTCTGTGCTGCCTCTCTTAGAGGCACATCACAGAAGCTCAGCCAGTATGGATCCCCTCTAGCGCGAACTGGGATAGAAAAGGGCATTAGAGAGTCTTCATAGAAATGAACAAGAAGCCAGGAAGGACCCAGAGTAATTACTGCCACCCCAGCTCCTGCCAATAGTAGGAGAGCTGGTTGTATTTTAAAGAAGCCTAACCATCCCGATGTGCAGAAAGAATAGCAAATCTGGCAGGCGACCAGCTTGGCTTAACAGAGAAATCTTCGGTGAGCTTAAACTCAAAAAGGAAGCTTACAAGAAGTGGAAATTTGGACAGATGACTAGTGAGGAGTATAAAAATATTGCTTGAGCATGCAGGGGTGTAATCAGGAAGGACGAAGCACAATTGGAGTTGCAGCTAGCAAGGGATGTGAAGGGTAACAAGAAGGGTTTCGACAGCTATGTTAGCAACAAGAAGAAGGTCAGGGAAAGTGTGAGACCCTTATTGAATGGGAGAGGCAACCTAGTGACAGATGATGTGGAAAAAGCTGAAGTACTCAATGCTTTTTTTGCCTCGGTCTTCACAGACAAGGTCAGCTCCCAGACTGCTGCACTGGGCAGCACAGTGATGAAAGAACAGGTTAAGGACTATTTAGAAAAGCTGGATGTGCACAAGTGCATGGGGCCAGATGCAATGCATCCGAGGGTGCTGAGAGAGTTGGCTGATGTGATTGCAGAGCCATTGGTCATTATCTTTGAAAACTCTTGGTGACTGGGGGAGGTCCCAGATGATGAGAAAAAGGCAAATATAGTGCCCATATTTAAAAAAGGGAAGAAGGAGAACCCGGGGAACTACAGACCGGTCAGCCTCACCTCAGTCCCCAGAAAAATCAGGGAGCAGGTCCTCAAGGAATCCATTTTGAAGCACTTGGAGGAGAAGAAGGTGATCAGGAACAGTGAACATGGATTCACCAAGGGCAAGTCATGCCTAACCAACCTGATGAGACCAACCTGAGTTATCTATGGTGAGATAACGGGCTCTGCGGATATGGGGAAAGCAGTGGACGTGATATACCTTGACTTTAGCAAAGCTTTTGATATGGTCTCCCACACTATTCTTGCCAGCAAATTAAAGAAATATGGATTGGATGAATGAACTATAAGGTGGATAGAAAGCTGGGTAGATCATAGGGCTTAACGGGTAGTGATCAACGGCTCGATAATTAGTTGGGAGCCAGTATCAAGCAGAGTGCCCCACGGGTCAGTCCTGGGGCCGATTTTGTTCAACATCTTCATTAATGATCTGGATGATGGGATGGATTGAACCCTCAGAAAGTTTGTGGATGAGACTAAGCTGGGGGGAGAGGTAGATACAATGGGGGGTAGGGATAGGGTCCAGAGTGACCTAGACAATTTGGAGGATTGGGCCAAAAGAAATTTGATGAGGTTCAACAAAGACAAGTGCAGAGTCCTGCACTTAGGACAGATGAATCCCGTGCACTGCTATAGGCTGGGGACCGACTGGCTAAGCAGCAGTTCTGCAGAAAAGGACCTGGGGATTACAGTGGATGAGAAGTTGGATATGAGTCAGCAGTGTGCCCTTGTTGCCAAGAAGGCTAATGGCATATTGGACTGTATTAGTAGGAGCATTGCCAGCTGATCGAGGGAAGTGATTATTCCCCTCTATTTGGCACTGGTGAGCCACATCTGAAGTATTGCGTCTAGTTTTGCTCCCCCCACCGCTACAGAAAGGATGTGGACAAATTGGAGAGAGTCCAACAGAGGGCAACAAAAATGATTAGGCAGCTGGAGCACATCACTTATGAGGAGAGGCTGAGGGAGATGGGCGTATTTAGTCTGCAGAAGAAAAGAGGTAGAGAGGATTTGATAGCAGCCTTCAACTACCTGAAGGGGGGTTGCAAAGGGGATGGAGCTAGGCTATTCTCAGTGGTGGCAGTTGGCAGAACAAGGAGCAATGGTCTGAAGTTGCAGTGGGGGAGGTCTAGGTTGGATATTAGGAAAAATTATTTCACTAGGAGGGTGGTGAAGCACTGGAATGGGTTACCTTGGGAGGTGGTGGAATCTCCATCCTTAATAGTTTTTAAGGCCTGGCTTGACAACGCCTTGGCTGGGATGATCTAGTTGGGGTTGGTTCTGCTTTGAGCAGGGGGTTGGACTAGATGACCTCCTGAGGTCCCTTCCAACCCTAATCTTCTATGATTCTATAATTCTAACTGGAGCAAGTGAACTATTCCAGCCTGCTCCCCACTAAACAATGCGGGGTGAGGCAAAGGGATTGCATTACTCATTTGAAACAGTATTATCATTGGCTGAGGGCTGCAGTGTAGATGGGTACAAAGTAACAAATAAAATGTCACATGGGACTCACATTGTAAAAACAACAGGGCAGTTCCCCAGCCTGAGCAAATTCGGTGTCAAATGTGTTGCTTTAAGTTCCAACACCTTCAGCAACAGCCGCAGGGGTTCCAGCTCACCGCACCACATGGACACTCAGCATTTCTAGAGCACCTGGGCAAGCCGCACTCTGCTCCCATTCTGACTCTCTAAGGCATCCTATGACCCTGAAATTCATTCGCTCATTACAAAGAAATTGCTGGCTCTCTTACCAAGAAACAGAGCCATCTTTAGACGTGTGCTGGAAACAATTAGTATTAAATGAAGCATCCTGAGTACAGACCCACTGTGAGTGACTTGTGGTTACTGGAGTCTGGAAGAGAACAGAGTTTTCTCCTGTGGGTCATCGTCACCACCTAGTGGATGAAGTTGTTTAGTGGCATCTTCCTGTTGTGGAAAGGTGATGCAGCCAGGGCTGATGCTTTTACAGGCTGATAGGTGAGACTTGTAGGTTCTCCTTTAGTAGTCATCTCAATGTAGTGAGATACATAAAGCTAGGCAAATGTGCGGCCCTGATCCAGACCATAGCGCAGATGTTTAACAGAATGCACTGGAGGGCGCCCCCTTGCTCCAGTTCAGGAGGGTGGAATCTCTGGCCTCCTCTGTGGGAAGGGGGAGGGAATAAATTCTGGCCTTCCAGAGCAATTTGTAAGAAACTAGAGCATTGGACTGGGGCTCAGAAGAGCTAAATTCTATTCCTGGCACTGCCACTGACCTGATCTGTGACCTTGGGCAAGTCACTTCACCTCTGTTTCATCATCTCCACCTTAATCTGTCTTGTATATGTAGCTTGTAAACTCTTCAGACCATGGGCTTGCTCTTTAGTACGTGCCAGTCTCAGAAGGCCCAGGCACTCCCATGATATAAATAAAGAGACAAATAATAGAGCTTCCTCTAAGTAGGGGTTAGATGACATAAGATAGAATGGGGCCCTCTGAGCATAATAGACTCCTAGTAATAAACTGTTTTCAGCAACTATTTCTTTTTGATTTTGGGGACTTCAAAAAGCCACCCACATTTAGTGACCTCTGCTTATTAGTCATCTTGCTCTTACACACATTTTTAAGACATTGCTAAAAGTAATTACTTTTTTTTGGTACGCTCGACTGGCCCTAACACGCATCTGTCTTCCTGCCCTGGGAAACGCCTCCCAGCTGCATAGCCTGAGGCTCAGAAATGACAAGGCAGAGCTGCTGGACTGCAGCTTTCTGAAGTGCCGGCGCGTAGCGCCGTCCTGGATTTCAGGTGACACTCCAGACTGCTCCGGCAGTGCTACACACCAGTGTATAAGAGGCAGTGCTGTGTGTTAGGAGAATGTGCGATGGCCACCTAGGGGTGAATAGTTAATAGTGGCAGCAGAAGATGGTGCTCAAGAAAAGGTAGCTTAGTGCCTGGGTTTTATAGGAGTGATAAAATCTGGAGCTCTTTAAATTGCTTCCTCTGTGCAGCTCTGTACAATGACTCCCAGAACTGTATGCAGTTTGGGGCTGCTTCCCCTTGTTGGCTATGCTGTGAATCAGGAGTACTCCACTGAAGGCAATGGAGTGACACTGGAGTAAGTCAGATCAGAAATAGGCTGTGTACATCTATAAATCAATAGCCAGGGCCTTGGAAAGTTACCATAGGCCACAGCATATTCAGATTTCTTCCTAGGTGATCATAGAAATAGGTGTCTGCATAGCCTCCTCCTTCTCTTTCCTAGCATATCGATGGGCTGAGGGAAATCCTTATCCTGTTAGCACTTTGAAATCTAATGTCAGTCATGGACAATAAAGGTCTAACTCTGACACTGTGCAAAGTTATAGGGTTCTACCTGGGTGATGGCAAAGAATAGTATTATTGAGACACACACAATATGGCTGGGCAGGTCCATCTGCCGGGATTGAACCTGGGAACATGTGGATCTGAAAACAAAAGCCTCTACTCCTTGAACTAAAGGACCACCTGCCTTAGCTCAGAGGTGGCAGCAAACTCAAACCTCTTTAGGTAGTCCAGGCCCTAGTGGGAGACAGACGCTTGGCCAGTGTATTACACAAAGCAACAGAGGTTTGGTCTATGACCATTGTCCACACTGGTCAACCTTTTAGAAGTCTGTATAATAGTCTCCATCGTCTTTCAATGTCGGTGATCATGACAGCTGCTGGAGGTAACTTAACCAGACCCGAGCAGTGAGAATATTTTGTATTTACATGGAATGATTCTTTGGGGCTCTCAAAGCATTTTGCAGCTGCTAATGAGTGACACTTCAGAATACTCTTGTGGATATTTTTACATGTGCTTTACTCCTGGGAAAAACAATCAGAGAGTGATTAAGTGACCTTCTCATGGCCACACAGCAAAGCAGTGGCACAGCTGTCCCTAGACTGAGCTTTCTATAACCTGAACAAGAAGACGAACCACAGATTCCATGGAGTCGACTAGGAACCATGCTACCACCCATCTATTTTGTATGGGAGGTGCTCACCCTCAGGGTGATAGGTGGCTGCACAAAAATATAAGCTAGACAGGCAGAGTTGGGGAAAAAAGCCAGGGATTCTGACTTCCATTTTGCTGCTCTGCTCACAAGACCACACTTCCCTTCTAATAGGGCGCCGTTGAACAAGAAATCTTCCCCCATGTCACAAGACTAGGAAGCTTTTTGTTTGTTCTCTTCTTTTCGCCATATAGCTTAGCTCAGGTGCATCATCTGCTTTATAATGTGGTTCCTTTTTTACATTTTGAAACTGCTCCGGGCCAATGCAGGGGCAGATGGCAAGTGGCTTATATCTGCCTTGTTTGGGAGCTGCTGAGACTGTAGCAACCCTGCGTCAATGGCTTTAGCAGGGGTGGAGAAATCCTCAGGGTATAAAAACGACCTGGCCGTGCCTCCTCCTGCCCCTGATGTGTTCAGAGCCTGCCAAGATAGTAGCTCAGCTACAGCCCCATCTTCCCACCCAATTCATATAGCAGAGCGGTGTCCCGTATATGGCCTGTAGGGGGCATTTTTGTGGCTGACGTAATATATTCAGGTTGCTTGAATCTCAACTTTAACTACAAAATAAAAAGTAAGTTTCTAACCCTTATGGCTGCAGAGATACTTTACAACCATAACCTGAATATCTGCCTGAGTCTGCAGGCAGGTGAACCAATGGCTTAGAGGAGTGAACGCCGCTCTCCCCTAATTATCTCGTTGTCATGTCAGCTCTAAAGCCCAATGGTGACCCTGCACTGCTGCTCATTTTAAGAACTAGCCTGGGCAAAAGGGGCTGGGTGAGAAGCCAAGTAGGGTGGGGTTTGGGATTTGCTTCAGGGAAGGACGTGCAGAGGGAAGAACAGAGGAGAAATGGAGAAAGTAAAGAACCATCTAAAGGGGGATGAGGAACAATAGGCAGGAGTAGCAGTGGCCTAGCAGGACTCAGATTGTTCACTGAGTGATGAACGTGCCGCCAATAAGGGGCTGGAAGTTAACTGAATGTTCATTACTTTGTAGCGGTCGTATTCAGCCCTAGATCAGCTAGTCCCTCAGTGACATGCCAGGGCATTCTGCTGCAGCTGGTGGGCAGTGTGCACTAATACAATAGTTTGAATGCAGCGCTTATCCGTCGATCTCAAAGCACTTTACATCGGTCACTCTCATTATCCCCTTTGACAGATGAGGCAAATGCAGCAGAGGGTGGTGAAGTGATTTGCCCAGGCTCAGCCAGTGGCAGAGTGGGAACAGAACACAATTCACTTCAGTCCCAGACCAGTGCCCTAGCCCCTAGGTCACACTGCCTTTCTTGTAGCCCCTCGCTCCCAATTGAAACCATGACCTGTAGGTCACTATCACGCATGGAACCTGGCCCTCTCCTCCCAATCAGCCAGACACCCGTTCTCTAGCACATGCATTTGGTCTGTTCTATGCAGGTTCTCAGGCTGTGCTGGTCACCATAGTATCCAAGGTGCTCAGAAATGTCCAGATTGCTGCTGGGAAATGTTAGCAGAACAGAAGTTTCTGGTCGCCCATTTCCCTTCCTCTTAGTGTGTGTCTACACTGTGTCTGGGAGCAAGCCTCCCAACCTGGGCAGACAGACTCGTGCTAGTGGGGCCTGAACTAGCAGGCTAAAAATGTCAGTAAGGATGCTCCTGACCTGATCAGTAGGGGCTCAGGTGGGCTTGAGAGCCAGAGTGCCCATAGTACTATTTTAATGCACTACGTCAGCGCTGCTAGTGCAAGTCTGTCTACCTGGGCTGGGAGACTCACTCCCTGCTGCACTGTAGACCGACCCTTAAAGACCCTGCTTGGCCCAGCGAATTTCAAGCTCTGAGATGGGCATGATGACTCCCAGTGGCTGGAGGAGGCCAGTCATAGCCAGCATGGGCTAGCTAGATGTGGAGGAAAGATGAACTGATACAGGGCGACCTGGCTGTTGTTGCTTCGCACAGCGGGGGACCCAATCTTGGAGCCCCTAGGCACTGCTGTGACAAAGAAAGAAGTTGAAATTCATAGAGCTTTCTTTTCCCTAAGTCGGGACTCGCTGACATACAGAAGAGTGGGGCCCGCCAAGCAAAATAGAATCATATTAATAAATTATTTTCAGCAAAGACTTGTTTGTCGTTTTGAGGACTTAAAAAATGCACCTGGATTTAGTGATTTCTCTGCTTATTATTCATGTTGCACTTCCGTAGGGTTTTAAAATAATTGCTAAAAAGTAAGCATTCATTTTGGGAGATATTTATTTTCAGAAATACAATGTGAGCTTGCTGGCATGCTGCCAGCTTAATACAGATATTCTTTGTAGGTTGGTACAGATGGCACAGGAAGTTGATAATGGTTGGTCACACATGGTTTTGTATGCTGTTCACAATAGCCAGCTCAAGATGAAACTACTGAGAATTTGCTTTTATTATCTTTTAAATGCTGATTCCCTGCCTGGGACATTGTACATCCGATTTCAGCCAGGAGTACGTACAGCTGAGTTATAAAGAACTGAGCTTTTTACTTATAATAACAAAAGTGCACAGAGACACTTAAACAGCTACTGAGGCCATATGGCAAACTTTGAAAAAATAATCAGTTTGGAAACAATTCTGCGCTTGTAAGCTATGGCATCCTATTTTACAAGTGTTAAATCAAGATTGGATGTGTAAATTATGCTCTAGTTCAAGTTATGCTCTGAGAATTATATCAGGGAAGTTCTCTGGTCTATGTTACGGAGGAGGTCATACTAGATGATCACAGTGGTCCATTCTGGCTTTTCAAACTCAATCTACAAGGCAGGAGAACAGATACTTGCATAAAAACAGGTGACAAAGTCCTGCCCCCAGATGATCACCACATTGATATCCATAGGGTTACATGTTGGTAAATGGAAGCAGAATTTTTGTAAGAATCCAGCCGGTACTGCTGCTTATTCTCCATCTAATGTCACAATATTTTGTGACATCACAATAGTTTCCTAAGCAACGGCAAGGACCCCAATCAGAGTTATAGAGTTGTAGGCCAGAAGGGACCACGAGACATCCAGTCTGACCTCCTGTGTCTCACAGGCCATCGATACCACCCAACACCCTCACTCTAAGCCCAACAACTGAAATTAGACCCAGTATTACAGCCCACAACTGGCACGTCTTACCCACACCAAACTGCCACCGAAGCTAATGGAAGTGCTGTCCAAGTAAAGAGATCCAGTCTTGGATCCAGGTGCAGCCATAGGTGCTGGAACTAGGGGTGCTGGCCGAAGTAGGCCACTATTCAGAAAAATGGGTTCCTTCTTGCATCGGCTCCCTTTAGCTCATAAAAAGCCAAAGCAGACGGGACTTAATTCTCCATTTGCAGACAGATTTACTTGGTTGACTGACAGCAAGCAATTCCAGAATATTGGGGGAGGGGGGAGAGAGGGGGTTTTAGAGAATTCCACAGCCCTCCAAACTAAGGGAACAAGGGAATAGAATGTAAAGCCCAGGGTCCTGTCACAGCTATTTGTCTGATGCGTTTTCTAAGGAACTTTTATTTTTCAAGGGACTTTTTGTTAGCCTGAGGGCAGATCCTGCCACTATTTTATGAAAGGTAGCATAGACCCTTGGTTTAAGGGGAAAAGATAGTTGCTTCTAGTGGAGTGCATGATCTCCCTTGATTTTGCAATGAGACCATCATTATTAGAGAGGCAAGGTTGTATCTTTTATTGGATTGCCTCACCTACCTTTGTTTTGGCGAGACCCTGGGACCAACATGGCTACAACCCTGCAATCAGTCATTCTTGTTGCTCATACTGGCGTAGTGCCTAGAGCAGTGGTGTCTAGCCAGAGGGCTGAACATTTTATTTCAAGAAGGTGAAGGAGTCACAATCAATACTTTGGGGGCAGATTCTTTGCACTGCTCTGCTCCCTTTGAACCACCCCAGCATGGAAAGTGAGTGGAAACCACCCACAGGTCTCTTGCTGAGGGGTTTTCCTGGCATTGGGGAGCCTAGAGTGCATGGAGAACCTGCATAGCCAGCTCCTATATCTTCCTCTCCCCAGTGGGCATGTTAGGGATGGATGGAAAGCATGATGTTAAAGCTACCTGCATGCTCTGGGAGGATCCTATCAGACCTGACTTGCAGTGGGCACGGCTGGTGGATCAGTGTGGATCCAGTTGCTAAGATCACCTGTGGAGGAGAGGAGGACACAGTAGCCTCTGGGCTACTGTGACCCGCAAGGACTCTCTGAGCACAGCCCATTGCACAGAGATCAGGATTTGGGTCTTTGCCTCCTCTTCAGCAGCTACGATGCAGAGGAGAGAAGGTAGAGACGACCATTTCCAAAGTCCAGGTGTACAGAGGACAAGAGCAGGTTAGTATGGCGCACAGTGGTGAGGTGGTTAGTCCAGCACTCTCTGGTTCCCAAAGATGGATCCAGTGACTCTTGCAAAGCTCCTATTGTAGCGTCCTCACATCTGACATTACCATGACACCTCCAGGCTGGGCAGCTTTGGGCAGGAAGCAAACAATAAGCCATGGAGAGTGAGCACAATAGCGATGCAAAGCAAAGGGCAGTTTAACATTACAGCTCTTCTCACTCGGCAGCTGCACAGTGGCCATGGAGACCAACACATGGATACTTACAAATAAGCAAAAATGGCAGCAATAAGAATGAAGACGCTTATTATTTTAATGCACAGAGAGGAGACCAGGCAGGTGTCATTCTCAGATTGGGTTTTCAGAGCCCGAGTTTTTGTGGCCTTTAAGATGCGCTGTCTCTGGTTCAGGATGCTCTTTCTAGCACCATCCCACTTCCCCGGTCCAGTCAGACGGAACTGGGCTGGTGTGCATGGGCCGAACAGCACTTCCAGGGCCAGCTGCGGATCCGTCAGGAAGAGAAACAGCAGGTTGGGTTTCACGCTCAATAGGGAGGCGAGTTCATCCACATGATCGATGTATTGAACCTGCAGGGTAATGTGCTGGCTCGGGATATACCTTGGGACAAAGGAGAAAAGCCATATGGACCAGCATCGGTTTGAGGATGAATGTTTACTCAGACATGTCTGAGACTACTAGGATGAGATTCAGCTCTGACTTTCCCCAGAGGTAAAGATGTTGAGATCGGTGGCATATTGAAAACTATGATCTACTACTTTAAATTCAGGGGGCATTTCCTGGTTCTGCTCGCAAGCAGGGAGTTCTGAGGAAAGCATGTGATCAGAGTTAGTCTGCAAAGTGCCAGACTAGAATAAGGTGGGTGAGTTGTGCCTCTCTGCCTTTGGGAGCAGCCTGCTTTGTCTCGCTCTGCTTTTGGATTTGTGTGTTATGGTCCTAGAGCCTTAAAAATAAAATTTGGTTACATTGCTACTTTCCAGCAAGAATATTTGATGTTTTTATGTAACTTCTCTGTGTGCTGTGAAACTTAACAAGATCCAGAACTGGTTTGGCTCTTCTCTGGTTCCAATCAAAATAATCAAACAAACATTCTGCAAGCATCATCTTGCATCTGACTGGATCCATTATGGGCTTGATCCAAAGCCCACTGAAATTAATGGAAATATACACACACACTGACTTCAATGGGCTTTGGATCAGAACCTAGACTACAGGAAATCTCAGTCAATGAGCCTTTACAGAGACACATGTAGCTCATCAGTCCTAAAAGAGACCAAGCAGCCACGTGTTTCAGTTGGTGAGCTCATGAATACTTACCATGCTGTTTCTTCACTCTGAGTAGCTTCTCTGAGCAGGGATGGTATTGAACATGAATCCTTTGCAGGATCAGGTCCTAACTGACTATGCAGTGGAAGCAGTGAAACTGACAGATATATCATGATGTGAAATGCAAAAACCGAAGAACAAACTAGTTTTCTCTCCTCTCTTTCAGCCACTGCTCTGAGGTGTTACATGTAAGAGTGGGTATAAATACGTGGCATTTTCGAGTTAATTGGGTTCCTTTAATTGAAGACAATCAAATCCTTAGCAAAAACAGTACTAAACAGCTGAGTTACTTAGAAAACCAACTTCTAAACAATTAGCCACCCATAGAGCAGGTATCTTCCAGCATACATCACATAAGCAAGACCTAATCCACTATCCTTTCTAAAATAAACACATTGGCCCATATTTACACCTCCTGGAAAGGGAGAGACTCCATTGACCTTTAGATGCTTCTCAATCAACATTTAAGGAGGCAAAATAGGACTGCCCCAGTTCACGTCTGGGAAGGACCCCCAAGTTGATACCCCTATTGTTGTGAAAAGTGCCATGTGATTTTAACAGCTACAGGTGGGCAGGACCTCAGTTTTACATCTCAGCCCAAATGTGGATGTCATAAAGCCATACTAACTAGTAAGCCGTTAACTAAGTAACTAGCGAGAAAGACCAAACTGCCTACTGCTGAGCATTTTCTTTTTAATGAGCTTGGTTATCTAATGTAGTTAGGAGGAGGAGGGAAAAGCTACTTCGTTAAACCTTGGGATGCTTGGTTTTCCAGCCCACTGAATGGATAGGAGGAAGTGTTGCTTGTTTGAGAGCTGTGTGATAGCCATATACACGTGAATAGTAGGGCTGGCCAAAAAACAAAATTTCTTTCTTATGAAAAAAAAATCAGAGGTTTCAATGAAAAACTAATCCTTTCTACGGGTTTTATGAAAAAATGAGAACTCTCATTCCCCACCCCAGAATAGCCAGTAGCCCAGTAGTGAGAACACTTGCTTGGAATGTGGGAGATTCCGGTTCAGATCTCTGGATGGAGAATAATACTGATGTGGAAACAAGGCCTCAGTGAAATGAATGAAAATGGTGAAGTGTTTGCTGATTTTGTGGAATGAATGACCTGCTTGTTGGAGGAGCTATTTTCCCTCTCCTTACTAGTCATAGGATAACTTGTTAAATAGATCTCATTACAGTTCGGTACAAATGGGGAAGAGCTTTAGAGGATGTTATAGCAGGCATGGGAATGGACCATGTATCAGTGGTAGCTAACTGGAGAATAAAAGTAACCAAAAAAGAGACTCAAACAGAGATGCCCACGTTGTAACATCACTAATTTGAAACCGACGGCAGCACAAAAGTTTAGATTTGTGCTAGCAAACAGATACCAGGCACTTGAAAATGAAGATGATGGAACAGTAGAAGGCAAATGGGAACATGTAAAGGAAACCTTCACCGAAGCCCAGGTTTCAGGAAGAAACTCTAGAACGAATTGCTGTCTGAGGAGACATGGCAGAAAATAGAAGAAAGATATCAAATTAAACAAACTAAATCAAGCAAGAACAAGAATACAGAAACAGCAACTCCAGGAGGAACATGCTATGAAGAACAAAGAAATCAAAAAAAGTGACAAGAAAGACAAATGAGATCTTAGAGACAAAATGGCAACAGTAGCACAAAATAACATGCAGACCCTGTACAATATCACTAGACCAGTGGTTCTCGAACTTTTTTTCACGGACCACTTGAAAATTGCTGAGGGTCTTGGCGGACCACTTATTGATCTTTCCAAATGTTTGTACCGTTAGCTAACTTTTGTAAAGCATTTTGGATAAAAGCGCTATATAAAAAAACCTTAACAATAATTAACGTTTGTTTGTTCTACAAATAAAAGCACACAACTCATATTTAAATATCAGTAGTCTTACCTTTCTAATGCGATGGAGATGCCCTTTCTCCTCCGCCGCGGCAGCCCCTGAGCTGGGACTGGGAAGGAGGGGGGTCTCCCCCCTGCCACATCAGCAACAGAGCTGAGGCTGGGAAGGAGAGCCATCTCTTCCCGGCAGCCGCAGCCGCAGCCCTGAAACTGGGGAAAGTCACCTCTTTCTCTGGCCTCCCTAGCCCTCCATGTCCCAAATTCCTCCCAACCCCTCTTCTCACCCCACTGCCCCCTACCCCATATTCCCCCCAAGGCCACCACCTCACCTTACATGTGCATCTTCTCCAGGGTCCAGGCACCTAATTAGTGGAGCCACGCCTGTGCGGCTCCACTAATTAGGTGGGTGGCCCTTCATTCTCTCGTGTGCGGCCGCCCAGGTGCGCACCTTAGAGGAAACTATCTACAGACCACCTGAATGGAGCTCGCGGACCACTGGTGGTCCATGGACCACAGTTTGAGAATCTCTGCACTACACATCGTCAGGCAGAAAAACAGATACCAACTGACTAGTCCAAGACAATGAGGATAGCTTAACCACAAACAGCAGAACAATTCAATATATGGAGGTGGTACTTAGGTGAATTACTGAATGGAAAGCCAATGGTTAACGCCACAGATGTAGAGGAACATCTGAATTAGGACCTATCACTAGAATAGAATCATAGAATCGTAGGACTGGAAGGGACCTCGAGCGGTCATCTAGTCCAGTCCCCTGCACTCATGGCAGGACTAAGTATTATCTAGACCATCCCTGACAGGTGTTTATCTAATCCCCTCTTAAAAATCTCCAATGATGGAAATTCCACAACCTCCATGGGCAATTTTTTCCAGTGCTTAACCACCCTGACAGTTAGGGTTAGAATTATAGACAGCAGACAATTGGTTAAAAAGTGGAAAGGCACCAGGTTCAGACAAAATCCCAACAGGGGTCTTTAAGACAGACTTAAAGAACACACTAGACATTTTGATAGGCCGCTTATAAATATGGGAAGAAGAAAAATTACCAAATCAGTGGAAACGTGATCATATAGTCAAGTTGCCAAAGAAAGAAGACCTCAGTCAGTCCAAAAACCAGAGAGACATTCAGCTGCTGTCCAACCCAAGTAAATACTTACACACATTATCCTAGACAGACTAAAGAAAGCAACAGAGTCAGGGTTATGACAATAGGCAGGGTTCGGACAGGAGAAATCACACATAGATTGAATAGTAATCCTAGGGCTCATCATTCAACTGTCGATTAAATGGCAGTCACCACTCTATGTGAGTTTAATAGATTTCCAAAAAGTCTTTGACACAGTGGACAGAAAAGTCTTCGAGAAGTTACTATGCCACTATGGAGTCCCCCAGCAAATTGTGAATATCAGTGCTTCTATGAGAATATGACATGTCAGGCAATATACAACAGCAAATTGGCCAAGCCATTCAAAGTAACTGCCATCATTAGACAAGGATGTCTTATGTCACCCATTACCTTGCTACTGATAATGGATTGGGTAGTAAGAAAGAAAACAGAACCACCAATGTATACACTATGAACTTTCACCCAGAACCTAGAAGATCTCGATTTTTGCAGGCAATATCAACCTGTGGTCCCACGTCCACAGAGATATGCAAGCTTAAACACATGCTCTTCGGCCTATGTGTAGTTAGTAGGACTGAAAATCAACACAGAGAAAACGAAAAACACAAGAATCAACACACAAGAGCAATAACACTTTCTGGGATTGAGAGGGGAGGTCCGACACGTCACATATCTTGGCAGTATTGTAAGCAAAACAGGTGGAACAGATAAGGACCATTAAAGCTCACACAGCAAAAGCCAGTCATGCCTTCGCAACCCTAAAGCCAATCTGAAGAAACAGAGACCTTTCCCTCTGACAGGGCCGGCTCCAGGCACCAGCTTTCCAAGCTGGTGCTTGGGGCGGCATCGAGAATGGGGCGGCAGTCCGAGTTCCGCGACGGCAATTCGGCGGCAGGTCCGCTCTTCCCGCTGCCGAATTGCCACCGTGGGACTCGGACTGCCGCCCCATTCTCGCCCGCGGCGGCGGCAATGGGGCAGCAGGTCCGCCGCTCTTCCCTTGCCGCCGCGGACTGGGACTGCCTGCGTCGGGGGCAGGGCCCCGCCCCTGACGCAAGCAGACGTAGCGGGGGCCCGCTACGTCTGCCTGAGTCGGGGGCGGGGCCGTGGCAACTGCTTGGCACTGCAAAATTGTGAGAGCTGCCCCTGCCCTCTTAACCAAACTCTGAATATTTCACACCACCGTAAAGCTTGTCTTAGTGTATTGTGCTGAAACTTGGAGACTTATCAAGACACTACTAGCTAAACTGCAGATGTTTATAAACAGCTGCCTTAAACAAATCCTTAATATTAGATGGCCAGAAAAAATATTAACAAATGAAGAGCTTTGGAGGAGGATGAAACAGAGACTGATAGGACAGGAAATTATGCTACAAAATGGAGCTATCTAGGACACATATGGAGGAAAGGACTTGTGGAAGTCAGTAGAGGGAATTTGGATGCAGACCTCTATATGAGCAAGAATCAGGCTAACTCTAGCTGTAATAACGTGAGATTTGTAGAAGCAGGGCTTACGTCAGAAGTGGGTGGGAAGACAGCAGAGTAGAGTCAGCGTGACCCAGCCTTGAGACAGCTATGTTTTGAGAACAGAAGTGAGAAAATACAGTAATGGGCAAGACATAATATAAACAAACTGTTGATCATTACTGTATGTAACAAAGGAATAAATGCTTGCCTTAATTGTTTATCTTTTGAGAGACCTGCCTAGGAGGGGGAAATCCAGTGTCCTAGTGCACTCTCTCCCTCATGTGCAATTGCTTGAGTTAATAAAATGTATCTGCCTTGCTGCACCCAAAGAAAGAGTGAGAACTCTGTTTTTCTCCGACAAACTGAATAAAATAACAAGATAGGTGCTGGACTGAGATCTCCAGGCAAGAAGCAAAGAGGTATCCAAGGCCAACTTGGAAACACACAACAGGAGCAGAGCTGAAAGTCATCAAAATGGCAAAGGAAGACACTAAGACTGCAGCAGGAGATTGCCAAAGATGGAAGGCAGTGGTGAAGGCCTTCTGTTCTGCATGGAATAAAGAGGTTATAGTAAGCCATGTTTAACTCCCTGCTTCAAATCAGACAGGGCAGGTGTTTGAATCTGAGTCTCCTGCATCTCAGGTTAGGAGACCACTGGGCTATTGGCTATCCTGGGCTTACTTCACCTTAAGTGCCACCCTGGAGCCGAGAAAACTTCCTGATGAACTTTTAATGGAAACTGCTACATTTTGGCGAAATTTCAGTTTTGATTAATCTGAATTTTCTGAGGAGAATCTGTTTTGTCGAAATATTTCCGGCGAACTCTAGTAAATAGTCAGTTAATAGACGAGGTGCCACTAAGTGGCGCTCAAGAATATGTAGCATAGCTCCTGGGTTTTGTAGGCTCAATAAAACATACTGAGCACTGGAAATGGCTTCCTTTGTGCATCTCTGTACATCAGCACCTTACGCTTAACAGACTGGGTCTGATTTTCTTCTCATTTTCTCTGGTGTGAATCGGGAGTAACCCCATTGAGGTCACTGGAGTAACACTGGAGTAAAATCAGCGTAAGCAAGATGAGAATCAGGCTCTAAACCTCTATCAACCAGTCTCTAGGCCCTGAGTCCTCAGAAGGTTAACATACGCCACCACAGCATATCCAAATTTCCTTCCTGGGGCACACAGAAATAGAGATCTGGGTATCTTCCTCCTCCTCCTTTTTTTCCTAGTGTATGACCAAGCTGAAGCAATTTTTTGTTTGTTTGGCACTTAATAGCTAATAATAGCACCAGTCAGTCATGGGCAATACAAAACCCAAATTCTGACACTGTGCAGAAGTCATAGGGATTCTGCACGGGTGCTGGAAAAGAGCAGCACTACTAGTGAGAGACACACAACACGCCTGGGCAGGTCCATCAGTAGAGATTGAACCAGGGAACCTAAAACAAAAGGCTCTACTACTTGAGCCAAAGGACACATGCCTTAGCTTGGAGGCAGGAAGAAACTCAAACCTCTTTAGACAGTCAAGCCACTAGTGGGAGGCAGAGACACACAGGCTGCATTACACAAAGAAGCAACGGTTGCCTTGGTCACCATTGCTCACCATGATCAACGTTTTATCATTCTAGATAATAGTCTCCTACCGTTTCTCATTCTCTTTTATCTTCTTGGCAATGTCGGCCATCATGTCATCTGGTGAAGGTAACTTAAGCAGACCTGAGAAAGCAGAATATTTTGCGTTTAGACAGGGTGACTCTTTCTGGATCTCCAAGCATTTTACAACCTCTGATAAGGGACGCTTCACAACACCGTTCAATTTTTACTTGCCCCTTACAGATGGGTAAAATGAAGTGGAGAGCAGTTAAGTGACTTTCTCAAGGTCACACAACAAAGCAATGGCACAGTTGTCCTTTAAATGAGCTTCCTATAATCTGAACAGGGAGATGAACCACAGATTCCATGGTGTTGACTAGGAACCATGCTATCGCCCATCTATTTTATATAGAAGATGCTCAGCTATTAGGATGATGGGTGGCAGCACAAAAATGTAAGCAAGACAGACAGGTGGAGATGGGGAAAAAAGCCAGGGATCCTGACTTCCATTGTACTGCTCTGTTCACAAGACCACATTTCCCTTCTAATAGGGCGCCACTGAACAAGAAACCTCCCCCCACTTCACAAGACTGGGAAACTTTTTGTTTGTTCCCTTCCTTTCGCCACATAGTTCAGCTCAGGTGCATCATCTGCTTTATAGCGCAGTTCCTTTGTTAAGTTTTGAAACTGCCAAAGCAGAGAGATGGCAAGTGGCTTATATCTGCCCCGTTTGGGAGCTGCTGAGACTCTAGCAACCCTGCTTCAGTGGCTTTAGCAGAGTGCACAAATCTACAGGGTATAAAAATGGCCTGGCCGTGCCTCCTCCTGCCCCCATTGTGCTCAGAGCCTGCCAAGATAGTAGCTCAGCTACAACCCCATCTTCCTATCCAGTTCAGATGGTACCCCTAGGCTAGAGAGTGGCCTGCTAAGCATATGGCCTGTAGCTGGTATTTATGAGGCTGATATGATATATCCAGATTGGTTGAATCTCAACTTTAAATAAAATAAGTTTCTAACCCTGTGACTGCAGAGGTACTATCCAATCGTAACCCGAATATAACCAGTGCAGCGATATCTGCAGCCAGCCTGAAACAATGACTCAGAGGGGTAAACTCCCCTGTTAATCACTTTGTCATGCCAGCTGTAAAACCTAACGATGACCCTTCAAAGTCAATATTAACTATTGCATGGCCACTCATTTGGGGAAATGGAAGGAGCAAAAGGCAGTGAGAAGCCAAGCAGGGTGGGAATTGAGATTTGCTCCAGGGAAGGACGTGCAGAGGGAAGAACAGAAGAGAGACAGGAAAGGGGAGAGGAATAGCTAACGGAGAATGAGGCAGGAAGAGAAACAAAGGAGCAGGAGTAGCAGTGGCCTACGAGGAAGTAGATTGACCGAGTGATGAACATGGCAACAAGGCACTGAGCATATAGCTGAACATTAAGTTAGTAAGTAAAGGCTGTATTCACCCCTTGATGACCCCTCACTGATATCTGTAACAACAACAGTTGCTCTTACACAGCACTTTTCATCGTTACATTTTGCAAAGGGGGAAACTCCGCCCCAGAGAGATGAAATGATGTGCCCCAGGTCACTGACAGGGCTGGGATGGAACCCAGAATTCCTGAGTCCCCATCCACTACTCTAGCCACTAGGCCATGCTGCCTCTCTTGATTTGATACCCTGGCCCATGGGGAACTATCAAGCATGGATTTCAGCCTTCTCCTTCAAATCAGCCTCGCATTGGGTCTATGCAGGTCTATATAGGTTCTCAGACTGGGCTCGTCACGGTAAGTATGGGAGATGCTGAGAAATGTATGGAATGCTGCTGGGAAGTGTTAGCAGAGTGGCAAGCGGAGAACCTCTGGTGCCCATTTTCCTTACCCTTAAAGACCCTGGTGGCCCAGCGAGTTTGAAGCTCCGCAATGGGCATGATGGCCCCCAGTGGCTGGAGGAGGCCGATGATAGCCAGTGTGGGCTTCTCCAGGTGTGGAGGGAAGACGAACTTATACAGGGGGACACGGTTGTTGTTGACATTGAGGACGTTCTCCTCCAAGAAGGGGAAGGAGAAGTTGTACCCTGTGGCAAAGAGCACGACGTCGATGTTCTCCTCCCGGCTCCCATCCTCAAAAATCACAGCCGTGTCGGTGAACTCCTTCACGTTGGGCTTCATCAGCACCCGGCCAGAAACGATGGCATTGGGCAGGTCGTCCCCCACGACAGGGTACTTGCTGAGAAACCTGTAAGGTCAGGAAGGAGGAGAGAATGGAGTGTGAATAGGCAGTGCTGGGTTAGAACGGTGGAGACTCAAGAGAAGGTATGATTGCAGTGTGAGTAGCTATACCTGGTCCTAGCTTTAATCTAGTGGTATGTCTATGCTGCAGTTGAGATGTGTGATTGCAGCATATGTAGAAATACCCGAGCACGTAGCGATACCTGAGCTCACTAACGTAATAATAGCGGGGTAGCTTCAGCAATGCAGGGTAGCGTTACGGGCAACTCGCTCAAGTATGTACCAGGGGTGGGGGTTGTACTCAGAAGGCTAGCCCCTTCACTGCCCCTGCTGCCATGGCAACATTGCTATTGCCACCTGTCCTTTTGCCACATTCTTCCCTTCCATTGCTCGCCATGATCTAGCTAGAGCAAAGCTAGCTCAGATCTGCCTGTCTGAGCTGCAATCACACTTCCCGATAGCAGTGTAGACATAGCACGAGTAACAATAGCAGTGAAAGCAGGGTGGCGCAGGATTGCACCCTTACTTACCTTGGGTGCTTACTCAGGTTGCTAGCTAGCCTTTTCTGCCTTATCTTCACTACCATTGTTACATCTGCGGGCTAGATTAAAGCTAGCGTGGGTATGCCTACCTGGGCTACAGCCACACCTGAGCTTGCAGTGTAGGCATACGCTAAGGCTAGAATCATCAAAGGTACCTAGATTTATTAGGCACCCTGTCGTAGGGGGCAGCTGTCCCTGAGCACCGTCTTCTGGTTGAGGGTCCTGGCACTTACTACTCTGACACCATTTTAGCACAGAAAGCACCATGTGTAGGTTTATTTACTAGTCTTCCAAATAAATGTCCACAATCTTCAAGCAAACCTTAATGTCCCACTTCTCTGCACTGAGTTCTTCAGGGACTCAACTCCCTCTTCCTGGGCAAAGACCCTCATTGTTCCTTTGCTGATGAAAGTCAACTAAAATCATAGCCTCCCATCCCAGGGTAATCACGGTCTTTCCCAGTCCGTATCTGCCCCTTGGCGCTACCTTCTTTCCAATGAATTCCAAGCAGCTTCCTCCTGCTTCTTCTGGTTTTTTATTTCTGGAGACACAAGCTGTGGGCCACCTCCCAGGAGCCTGGCCTTCCTTTCTGGAGCTGCCCATTTGCCGCATTCTTCCCTCCCTGCAGCTTTCTTCTTGCTCTTAACTCCAACATCACCCTGCCCCTCATTAGGGCCCAACCTCAGTCATCAGGGGAGCGGACCCACTTCACTTGCAGGGGCTGGCCACCCTGTTCCACACTGTCTGCCGAGGGGGTAGAGTGCCTAACCCCCTTGGGGGGCTTTAAACTTCTCTGCCCAAGTTCTTGTAGACATGCTAGTTGTCTAGTGCTTAGTGCAGGGAATTTAGAGAGAGGACTCCCTGATTTCTGCTCCTGGCTCAGCCAGTGACTTGCTTTGTGACCTTGGGCAAGTAACTTAAAAGTCTGTGCAGGATGGACTTGAGCTGCAAAATTCAGTCCTGGATCCTGAGTCTGTGAGCATTCCTGTCCCGGGCTGTGAATCTCCGCCCTGGGGGCATCATTTTACCAGCCTGTGAAATGGGAACATCACCACTCACCTCCCTCACAGGAGGATTGTGAGGCCTCATTCAACCATGCCGAGTACAAGTCCAAGCCACTATGCACATGCTCACGTGGCCAGCCCCTCCCACTGCTGAGGCGACACTCTATTTTTAGTATGGTAATTCGACCAGAGCTAGCGCGGGTACATCTACTTGAGCTGGGAATTACCTCCCCAGTTTGAAGTGCAAAGTCACATAAAATGTCCATGGCTGTGAGAGTCCTGAAACAGAGGCATTACCTGAATTGAGGTTTCAGTCCATAGTTTTCATGGTTAAACCTCGCGTTCAGTTTGTTCTCCCCCCACCGGTTCATCAGGTGCAAAGGGACGATGTGGCGCAGCATATTTTTAAAGCGTGTGAAGTGTACCACGTCGAGGGGGAAGCCGTCATCAGAGACGCGATTCACCACCCAGGCACCCGTCCTGGTGCTGAGAAATACCTGCCGGAAGAGATGCAAAAATGCAACAGGTCAGGGCTTTTGCTCTTCGTTCTGTGCCTGTACCTGTCTGCTTGCAAGGTGCAGGCTACTTGCGTTAGTTTAATTTCTAAGCAAGTAGTATCATTTAGGGATATCATGGTGGGATGGCCTGGCCTCTCTTCGTATGTGAATAAAACTAAATATGTTTTACATTAAAAAAGACAAAATGGATCCAATCCTACAGTCCTTCCTCAGGCAAAAATCCCACTGAATTAATTTATTATCATCATTTGTATTCCAGTGCTGCCTTGGGGCCCAACTCAAGGATCTGGGCTCTCTTGCACTAGGTACTGTATAAACAAAGGTGATGAAGACAGTTTTCACTCCAGAGAGCTTGCAGTTTAGAATGAGGACAACACACAACCAGTGAATGAAAGAGACACATGGAAAGGGGGGAGAGGTGGGATAAGGTAATAGTAAGATGAACAGGTTTTGCGTATCAGACAGTAATTTCTGCTTGCCATTTGCTTAGGGAAAACTCTCATTGAGATGGCTAAATAAAGATTAGGAAACTGCAGGATTGGGCTCATTTTAAAAGACCAAGGGCAAAATTATTCTCTCAGATTCACCCAGTAATTCTCACCATGGATTTCCGACAAAATTAGGGTGAGCAGAGCAGCAGAGAGGAGATCTGCTGAGTGGACCCAACAGTAGAAGTTTGCCCCAATTTGTTACTCCCCCTTTTAAGTGTGGCTGTAACTAAATCAGTTTTCCCAGATAAATGCCTAGGAATTCCGTAGGATCTATGCTTCTCTTTCCCAGTCTGGGGGAACCCAAGCGAATGTCTATGGTAGTTCTGGGAATCAAACAAGGGGACAATAAGCCATGCTGAATATCTGAAATCACTTTGGTTTAAGACACTGTCCCTTTTCTTTTAGTTACAACTTCCTGGATGCAAATTGCATTCTGAAGACATTAAGAGGTCATTTGGTATCCTACAGTGATGGTCCAAAACACTGCCTCTTACAGTAGACCCTGACCTGAAGCTCATTGAAGTCAATGGGAGCCTTTCCAGTGACTTCAGTGGGACTCAGGTTGGGTCCAAGCTGTGTTACGTACTAAAGTGACTTTAAGGCTAAGATGTATTTGTAAAGTGAGACCAGTTACAATTTCTGCCTTCTTACCATTCGCTTGGCAGTGGGTCCATACTGAGTTGCATGCACTGTTAGCATGGGGCTGGGCTGGGCACATATGGTGTACATCGGGAATAAATTTAGCTCTACAGCTTGCAATTGTATTATTGGACCATTACTGTACAGTACTGTCCTTACATGCTGCAAGATGAAGACTCAGTGCAAAAATGGAACTTGTGCAGTCATATCAGAGGCAGAATAGGAAGAAAAGTCTTGAGCAGAGACTTGGATAAGAACAAGTCTTATTCATACCCAGTAGCTAAATAAAACAACTCAGCACCACCCAACATCTGAGGCTAAAATTGCTGGAAGTTTATAGCCAACAGTACCTGTTTGGTTGTGTGACTGAGATCCAAACTAATATCTACTCCAGAATTTCCCAAGCCAACCACAACCATTCTCTTGTCCTGAAATTCTTCTGGATATTTGTATTCCCGGCTATGCATTATTCTTCCTTTAAACTTCTCTACACCTGCAAGGGGAGAAGAAACCAGAAGGTGAAACATCAGCCAGGAAGTCATTATATATAAAAAGAGCACTTCTACACCTGGATAAGATGCATCTCCAGTGCCTGGAGAGGGTGTGAGAAAGTCCATGGAGAGGCTCTGGATAAGGGAATATCTTCATGCAGGACAACAGTGTCTGTAGGGTCACTACGAGGGTGGGTTTATGGTTTTTAGATCCACACACAGCAGGTCTACATGCCTTGAGGGAGGAGAGCAGCAGGCCATAACGGAAACTCCTCTCAGACCTAACTATAGCTGGATGTTGCCCAGAGACATGGGCGCCCAAAACTTTGCTTCTGATTCAAAGCTTGGAATCCATCTCCATCCCGCTCTCCCAGCTCCCTCAGTTTCCAGGAGCAGAGCCCTTCTACTGCATGTTGCTTTTGGGTTAAGGACTCAAAGATTTTTTCTCTCGGCACAAAATGGGACAAGACCTAGGGAAGGACAATATACATGAGCAGGGTGTGCTTCTGCTGACCCTGCCCCCCTCTATAGTTTGACTAGGCTCAAAATGAGGTTTCTAACCATCTGAGGAGTGAAGGGGAGCAGTGGGGGCAAAAAACCTAACTGGCTTTAAGACTGAGATTGATAAGTGTATGGAGGGGATGATATGATGAGACAGTCTACAATGGCATCTGGCCCATTGGTGACTGCCGGTAGCAAAAATCCCCAACTTCTGGAGATGGGACACAGGATGGGGAGGACTCTGAGTTACTACAGATAATTCTTTCCCAGGTGTCTTCCTGGTGGGTCTTGCTCACATGCTCAGGGTCTAACTGATCACCATATTTGGGGTCGGGATTGGCAGAGACCCTGGGGGGTTTTCGCCTTCCTCTGCAGCGTGGGGCATGGGTCACTTGCATGTTTAAACTAGTGGAAATGGTAAATTCTCTGTAACTTGAAGTCTTTACGTCCTGATTTCAGTAACTCAAAGGTTATGGGTCTGCTACAGGAGTGGGTGGGTGAGGTTTTTATTCAGGCTATTCTTTTATTCATAGAATATCAGGGTTGGAAGGGACCTTAGGAGGTCATCTAGTCCAACCCCCTGCTCAAAGCAGGACCAATCCCCAATTTTTGCCCCAGATCCCTAAATGGCCCCCTCAAGGATTGAACTCACAACCCTGGGTTTAGCAGGCCAATGCTCAAACCACTGAGCTATCCCTCCTCCCCAGGTTTTGTAGCTTGCAATGTGCAGGAGGTCAAACTACAGGATCATTATGGTCCCTTCTGACCTTAAAGTCCAGACTGGTCTAAGTCCATGAGCTGAATTCCTTTGAAAAGATTCACAAGCTTGAGGGCTGCACAGCCGCCCTAAATAGCCCCCTTATCTTAACCACTGCAGTCCGTTCATTCCCAGTTAGACCGGGTCACATCCCAATCACCATGACACTTGATACTTAGTATCCCACTGACCTGGGAAGCATTCCATGGGTAAGTAAGGATCTATGTGGTGGCCAGTGCAAACCAAAATGGCATCAAAGATGGCCGAATTCTGCTTCCCGTCTGTCTCCGTGACAACATCCCACTGGCCAGTGGTGGAAAAATCGGAGCATTTTCTTATACTGAGCACGCTTGTCTAGAAGAAAAGCAGACAGCCCCTTACTTTGGCTTGGCTTTATTTTGTTCCTCTATTCATGCTGAAGCATGCGGTACGAGAAAGCCAAGATACCACATACCCAAAGAAGAAGCCACATACCCAAAGCTAGTCAGGCAAAGGAGAACTGTCTGAATGACAGCTTATGCAGGCATAGCTGGAGGCATGGAGAAAAGTACAGGGAAACCAGTATACATGTACTAATATACCGGGTAGCAGCCATCACAGTTTTGGGGTAACTGCACCTTTGACACCCTGCTTCATGGTCTGCTCAAGGAATACCCCATGTCACTTCCCTCTGGGCAGAGACCCGCGTCCTTCCTTCTGACCATGAACTTTAGGCTACAGCCCGTCTGCACTTTCCTGTGTTTCTCTCAGCAGGTCTGACTAAAGTCCAGCCCTTGCGCTTTGCTCCCTCTCCAGGGGCTATGTCCAGCATATGCCAGTGGTTATCAGTAATCAGAGAGCTCTTTCAAAGCAAAGCAGAGTATATTTATTTTAGGATACAAGCATTACAGAGTACATATAAAATAACGAAAAGCGCCTACATGCATATTTAAGCTTGCCAGTTTCCCCATCAGTCCTAGAGATTCCAGTCCTTCCAGCCCTTCCTATGGGTTTGGTCCCACCCCCCCTTGTACATAAGGTCACATCCGTTTGTTGGATTAAAATGAAGCCTTCTATATCAACTCAAGCTGGCCCTCTATATTCCAAGCTCTGACTCCTGGCTCTCTTGAGCCTGACTTGAACCAGTGTATGAAAACCACCCAAGTGACTGGTTCTTTGCTGGAGCTATTTACAGCCCCATGGGACTTCATAATTACCCGCCCCCTCCTTGATTCTAGTTCCTGGCTAGAGTTTGGTAGATCTGCCCAACCAGCCAGATGACAATCCTTGGCTCACAGAGATCTAGATAACATGTACAGATAACATTCAGGAAGTTAATACAACAGTCCCCCAAGATACTGCATGTGGTTGTAAATATCTGTCATATCAGCCCTGAAAAATGAGGGCTTATGTGCAGAAGAAGTACAGCTGGAGGGTGTGTGACCCCAAAGCTTTGTCAAGGCTGAGGTTTCTTTGTAAAACGTGATCAGTTGCAATTTCTGCATCCTCATCATTTGCATGGGCAGTGGGAGACTCACACTCAGCATGGGAGGCTGGATAGGTTCTTACTCCTAACCATACCACTACTAAGTCCTTCACCAATGTTACAAACACAGGATATCCCCTCCCCCCCCCGCCAAAGTACACCCTTTTGGGTGGTGAAATGCAGCAATTATCTAACATTGCACAAGCAAACAATGAGACAACAGCATAAGAAGTGAAGAAAGTAAGTGCATCCAATTAAAACGGCAATTAAGGGAGGGTAAGGAGAATGTGAGTAATTCAGGACATCAAAGCTAACAACTTGCTCTTGGGGACTGTGTCATGGAATTGTTGATGACCGCCGTTGGTCTGGGGCTTGGTTTTCACTTCTCATCAGAAAAGTTATTTGTCATTGAAGTTTTGCTTGGGGGTATGATGCTGGCAGACCAGGTGCCCGCTCATGCCAAGGCCCCAAGGCCAGCTGAACTCTGACAAATGCATAGCTGGAAACCAGTCTGGCTCACCTGTGTGTTAGTATTGTTAAAATAGGTATTAGAATTATAAGAATGTGTTTAGTGCTTGGATTTTATTGAATGCTTCCAAGTTGCGGCCTGCATTCATCTCACTTATAACATCTGTATTCCATGTCATAAGGTAATATTTAGTGTTTGCTCTGTAACTGTAAATCATCAGACAGGAGAGACCTATTAATGAGACTGGCTACACTTGCAGATGTACAGCGCTGTGAGTTAAACCCGTCTTCGTACAGCTGAGTAGGGAAAGCGCTGCAGCCTGTCCACACTGGCAGCTGCCAGCGCAGTAAGGTGGCTACATTTGAGGCATTTGCAGCTGTATTGGGAGCGGTGCATTATGGGCATTCAAGTGGCTGCAACGTGCTTTTCAAATAGGGGGTGGGTGAGGGGGACTTTGACAGGGAGCCTGTTGGGAGAGAGAGTGGGTTTTTGGAATCTCCACAGAGTGTCAGCTCATTATCTCCTAAGTTTACACACCTCCACATCCCCTGCCTCTCTCTCAATCACTGAAAGCAAACAGCAGGGGCTTTGTTTGTTTTTAAAGAGCAGATAAAAGAGAACTTGGGGAAACGGAGCCCTCCCCCCCACCGTTCTTCCCCCCCCCCCCACCGTCTCTGTCCAAGGCAACTTTGCTGCCGGCATTCCTAACGGAGCCCCCCTTTCCCCCCCCCCCCGCCTGCAAACAGTAGCTGTGTTTGTTTTTTTGTAAAGCACCTCAAGAACGGAGCTCTGAACTCCAACCCGGAAGTGCCGTTTCAAAACAAAGGGAGCTTCCGGAGGTCAGTAACTGCGGAATTCCTCGGCTACATTGAAAGACCAGCATTCCACCCACTTCGCAACAGTTGCTATTCCTCTCGGGGAGGTGGAGTACATGCAGCGCTGTAACTGAGGAGATACACCGTTGCACGTGCCTTGCAAGTGTAGCCAGTTAGTGAGTTACAGCGCTGCAGGCAGTTTTATTGCGCTGTAACTCGTAAGTGTAGCCAAGGCCTAAATACAAGTTTCCAACAGGAGGTGTTATGCGCTGCCCATCAAATGAAGACCCATCAATACCAGACAAACCATTGTGGAACATCAGAGAACAAAAGACTGTTAATTACTCTCCCTAATGAAGAGTTGTGCAATTGAATTCCTCCCAACAGTTGAATTTGCAACTCAACACAGAAGAGGGAAGGAATAAGAAGCCCTAACAAGGAGGAACTGTATCTTTTATGCTTCTTGGACTCTGAAGGGCAAAGGATTACTATGCATGAGCAAAAGATCCCCAGGCCTGGGTTAGCCTTAAAGGACATATCAAGCTTGTTTATCATAAAAGCTTCTATTACTTTTTGAAATTTAAGATTGGACCTCATTTGTGTGTCTATGTTTACCTGCTTTAAACTTGTAAATAACTATTTCCTTTCCCTCGTTAAATCTTTAGATAGTTTATTATAGGATTGGCTACAAATGTTGGCTTTTGTGTGAAATCAAAGATGCAACTGATCTGGGGTAAGTGACTGATCCAGGGAGTTACTTGCATATTGTGATTTTTGGTGGAAGGAAAAAGGCAAGCTAGCCTAGGTGGCAAAATAGATTGGAGTACCCAAGGGGACTGTCTGTGGCTCCATGTTAAGGCTGTTAAAATGCCTGAGGAGTTTACACTTGATACATGGTTGATGAAATCTAAGTATAGAACTCACAGCCAGTTTGGGGTTTGTGCCCTGCTACTTAACAGTTGCTCTGAGGTAGGTACTCATGCTCATGAGCCACTGCAGGACAACCTGACAGAGGAGCAGGGTAGGAAAATCTTTTTGAGTCGCTCTAGACGTGCTATCTATTACTACTATCCAGCCTTCCAGGAGAGCTGATGTAATTAAGCTTTGCTGAAATATCACCACACAAGACATTGTTTGGTGACTGTGTCACATAATGTCATGTGTGATAATATCGCAGCATCCCATGCAATGTCATCAAATGGGGGTATTTTATTGGATTAGGGGGAGCAGTTAGCCCCCAGAGCTACACTTGACTTCCACACCTCCAAAGAGATGTCATTTCTTACCTGAAAGTGTATGTATCGGAGAAGATCAAAATGCTTGACGTACATTCTGAAGTAGTCCATGACTTTGCTGTTGTGCATGTAGTTGGGGTAGTCCTCTGGGATGGGGAAATCGCTGTAACCCATCATTTCCTTGGAAGTGTTAATGGTCACAGATTTATAAATACTGGCTTTCAAATCCGTATCACATTCCTGCAGGAAACAACCAAACCAGGACAGGATTTTCAAATAATTAGTCCGGAGGCAATACAAAAACGGTTCACCATTCAAGTTTGCTTGACATAAAAACATCCCAAAGTTGGGATGCTTAATTCAACCTCATTCACGAGTCTGAAAATCTAGGCTGGAAATTTTATGAGGACAGACATGCTTACAACATTTCACAACTTACAATTCCAGCCCCAGCTGGAACCCAGAAGGGAAGAAGCAATGCAAAAAAGAATGAGCAAACATTTCTAAACCTGTCTGGCTCGGATGTGATTTGTGTGATGTTTTAGAGGGAATGGGAGTTTTGTTTCAATGGACGCTGTTCACCTTTCGCTGTGAATACTACCCTCGGAAATGGAGTGAAACCTGAAGATTTCAGTCAAGATTGTGGACACCATATTTTTACAGCAGGGAAAAATTGGAGTCATTGGCAGAATTTGTCAATAGCTGAACAGGAATTTATGTCGCCCCCCCCCTCATTAAATATGAATTCTGAAAACTCCTTATATCATTCTTGACAAAAATAGTCATTCAACCCCCCTCCCCTCAATCCAGTCTTACAGGGGTAGTACTCAACAGGACTTAAACCACTACATGTGAAAGCCAGGAATTTTCAAGCTCACATTTATCCTGTGGGAGTTGAAATTCCTCTCAAAACTATGCCTTCCAGAAAGTAAAGAGCAGTATTGTTCACTAGGGCTTCCAGTTGATAGATACTAAATATTCCAAACAATTTGGCTGTGCTACATTACTGTCTCAGAAATCTTATTCAACCAGGTGGTACCTACTATATTTTACGTAGAATATACTTACAATGACCACCTTTAGAATAAAATCAAGACAGATGTTTTGTTTTAGCTAGAGTTTTGTAGTCATTTGAAAAGTCATTTGCAGCTCTCCAAAGCACAGGAAAACAGAGAAAGGGCCCATTACTTAGTGGAAATCAATATCTCTGGATATAAACAACATGCCTAGTTATTGTTCACATTTTAAGAGGTGAATTGATCTCCATGTTTGGAGCTGAGAAGGAATGTCCCCTGGGGCATACTGACAGGACATGAGTACTTGCAACTTTTCACTTTCGTTCAAGGATCTCAGTGTTTCATGACCATTAAAAAAATAAAACCTCATACCACTCCTGGAAGGTAGGGAAATATTATCCTCATTGTTAAAAAGGAGTACAAAAGAATAGCACAAGCATGAAGGGACAAAATCAGAAAAGGCACAAAATGAGTTACATATAGCAAGGGACATAAAAGGTAATAAGAAGAGGTTCTTTAACTATACTAGGAGCAAGAGAAAGATGAAGTAAAATGTAGGTTCTCTACTTAGTGGGGAAAGATTGCTAATAACTGATGACGTCAAAATGGTTGAGGTGTTCAATGCCTATTTTGCTTCAGTCTTTCCTAAAAAGGTTAATGGTGACCAGATATTCAAAACAATTATCATAATCAAGGGGGAAGGAATGCAAGCCAAAACAGGGAAAGACCAGGTTAAAGAATATTTCAATAAAGTTACATGTTGTCTAGTCAGCAGGGCCTAATGGAGTTCATTCAAGGGTACTTAAGGAACTAGCTGAAGCAATCTCAGAACCATTAGCAATTATCTTTCAGAACTCATGGAGGACAGGTCAGGTCCCAGGGGACTGGAGAAGGGCAAATATAGTACCTATCTTTAAAAAGGGAAACAAAGAGGACCTTGGGAATTATAGACTGGTCAGCCTACCTTTGATATCAAGAAAGATAGTGGAACAAATGTTTAAACAATCACTTTTTAAGCATCTAGAGGACAATAGGGTTATAAGGAATAGCCAGCATGGATTTGTCAAGAACAAATCATACCAAACCAACTTAATTTTCGTCTTTAACATGATTACTGGCTTAGCAGATAGGGGGCAAGCATAGACATGATAAATCTTGATTTTAGTAAGGCTTCTGACTCAGTCCCATGTGACATTCTCATAAGCAACCTAGGGAAATGTGATCAAAATTGAATTGCTACGAAGTGGGTGCTGAACTGGTTGAAAGACCACACTCAAAGAGAAGTTATCAATGGTGTGCTGTCAAACTAGGGTCTATCTAGTGGGATCTGTCAGGGGTCAATTCTGGTTCTGGTATTATTCAATAATTTCATTAATGACTTGAATAACACAGTGGATAGTATGCTTATAAAATCTGCAGATGTCACCAAACTGGGAGGGGTGAAAGCACTTTGAAGGACATGAGTAGAATTCAACATGATCTTGACAAATTGGAGAATTGGTCTGAAATTAACAAGATGAAATTCAATAAAGACAAGTACAAGGTACTTCATTTAGGAAGGAAATACCAAATGCCGAACTACAAAGTGGAGAATAACTGGCTAGGTGGTAATACTGCTGAAAAGGATCTAGGGTTCACAAACTGAATGAGTCAACAATGTGATGCAGCTGTGAAAAAAAATCTAATATTCTGGGATGTATTTACAGGAGTGCCATAAGTAATACATGAGACGTAATTGTCTTACTGTACTTGGCATTGGTGAGGCCTCAGTTGCAGTAGTGTGTCCAATTGTGGGCACCACACGTTAGGAAAAATATGCCCAAATGGGAAAGAATCCAGAGGAGAGGAAACAAAAATGATCAATGGTTTAGAAAACCTGACCTGTGAGGAAAGATTTAAGAAACTGGTCATGTTTAGTCTTGAGAAAAGACGACTGAGGGGGGAACCTAATAACAGCCTTCAAATATGTTAAAGGTTGTTATAAAGAAGACACGGAGAAATTGTTCTCCATGTCCACTGAAGGTAGGACAAGTTGTAATGGACTTAGATCTGCTGCAAGATAAATTTAGATTAGATAGTAGAAAAAACTTTCTAACTATAAGGGTACTTAAGTGCTGGAATAGGCTTTCAAAGGAGGTTGTGGAATTGCTATCATTGGAGGTTTTAAAGAAAGTGTTGGACAAACACCTGTTGGGGACGGTCTAGGTTTATTTGATCCTGCCTCAGCAAAAGGGGCTGGACTTGATGACCTCTTAAGGTCCCTTCCAACCTGACATTTCTATGATTCTATGATTGTAACTCATGGGGAAACGGAGGCAAAGCATGATCACACAGAAAATGTGTGGGAGAGCAGGGATCAAAACTCCAACATCCTGACTCCCATGCCTATGCTCTAGCCACATGACCCTCCTAGGTTAATGCTAATAGGGTATGCATTAGAGCTTGCTGGAAAGTATTTTTTCTCCTCCCAGCCCCCCATGACACTTTCACAACAAATCATTTAGTGAATATGATAGGGTGAAGCGCCTAGAAAGCAAGGAGTGAGGGAAAGAGCTGATTCTGGGTGATTGACAGCCCATCCAGCCAAAGACCAGGTGGGGACTTCCCCTTTGCCTGCAAAGGATTATGGGTAGTTAAGCCCTCTATAAAACTCCCTGTCTTCCATCTGGGAGTCAGAGTTGTAGGGGGAAGTATCATCTGGAGGAAGCTGGGCCTGCTGGAGTTGTGTTATGGAAGGTATTCCTGGTTGGTGCTCCCTCCCCCTGCACTTTTTAATTTAAAATCAACCTTGGTATTTTTTTTAATCCCTCTGAACTCTATCTCACTGCTTCATCTTTGCTGTTGATCACCACCACAGTCAAAAACCCAATTTTCCTTTGAAAAACCATATTGATAGAAAATGTTTGACCAGCCTTAGTAGGCATACCTTACTCAATTCACTTCCCGTAATGGCATGGTTCTTGGGCATTGGTGGATCTCACTTATCCCCAGAATCCTCTCTTCCCTCTTCCATTTATGATATTAAAAAGGTATATGCAGAGAAAAGTCATGCAGCAAGCAGTCTCCTTTGTATGGGAAGCCCACTCTGATTTGAGGAACAACACCGCTGTGTGTATCGCCCCATGGAGAATAGGCATTTTCCTGTGTAGTCAGCAATCTCTCTGCTCATTTCTATTTGAGAAGGGACATGTCTCGTGCAGGAAGAACTGGAGTATTCCAGTTGGCTTACTATGCTGTCTATAATGCAATACCCTGGAGACAAACTCAACTTACCTGGAACCGCCACAGTCCCCCGATGTCTTCACTTCTCTCAAAGCATGTTGGCTGGAGTCCTTCATCTAAACAGCATTTAAGGGCTGTTAGGCCACTGGCCCCTGCTCCAATAACTGCAACTCTTTTTGCCATAGCCTTCTGTGTAGGGAAGGATAAAGCAGAATCAATCCACCCGTGAGTAGTTCTGCCTCCATTCTCATCATCCAAGCCCAGTCTTCACACTGCCTTACCTGAGTTTGCCAATGGGGGGCTGTAGCAACAACAGGCTTTTCAGGACTTCAGTCAAATATTTTAATTAATATTTAATTAAAGTCCCTTTAATTAAGGTTGTTTTTACCTCCACCATTTGAGCAGAGAACACCAATTTGGGGTGGTTTTATAACTTTTATTCAAGAGCATAAACAGCTAGAAGGTTAACTCATTTCTTACGCTTCCCTGAAGTACTAAACAACATGCAAATTAGATTGAAATTATAATGTTCAATCTGGTATTTAGCTGCGACACTCTGAGCACCTTTTCCAGACCTGAAGAAGAGCTCAGTGTAGCTTGAAAGCTTGTCTCTCTCAGCCAACAGAAGTTGGTCCAATAAACAATATTACCTCACCCACCTTGTCTCTCTAATATAAATCAAGCTAGCCAATTCAAGGAGTTAACAATAATACAAACTACAAATGATTAACTAAAGGGAGAATAATAGGAGAACAGCAGTTGGTCAAACCATTGCATGAGTACAATCAGTAATCAAATGACAAAGTTAACATACACCAGTGACTGAAATGGCTTACCTGGTTTTTCTATCTATACTTTCCCTTGTTGGAAAAAATCAGTTAAGGTTTGGAGCTTTCCATATCATGAAAAGTCATCCCAGGGTCTGTGGCAAGGTTTGCTTTGAACCTAGGGCAGGGATTCTCAGGACAAATTTTTGGTGGCCTCAAAGTGCAGCCACCAACTCTTGCTGGTGGCCACTCTCACACTTTTTTCTAAAATACTTAATTAGCTTTAAAAAAACCAAATAAATATACACATCCAAATCATTGTAATTTATTTATTGCTAGCAAGTAAATCTGTTGTAGGCAGTAAATCCGTAGTAGGGGTCAGGGGCAATGGAGTTGGGAGGGGTGGGGGAGGTAGTGCGGAGCCAGAGTCTGAAGCCCCGTAGTCAGGGATGGAACCTGAAGCCGGGCAGCCAGAGCCTGCCGCCCCATCACTCCAGGGGTGAAGCCCAAAGCCTGAGCCCCACCACCCCTGGGAAGGTGGGGAACTCACTAGCTGCCTGCTCCTGCAGAGTTGTGCCCCAGCTGTCTCCAGAGGGGGACAAAGCCCAACCACTACTTGTAGCCCCAGCAGCCGGTGCATCCAGGAGCAACAGGGAGTGGGAGGGGCTGCTGCTTTGTCCCCCACCTCCAATCACAGCCCAGGAGGCTGTGGCTGCAAGAAAAGCCACTGGTGGCAGCATTTGAGAAACGCTGACCTAGGGTAACTTATATTATGGGCTTATATGCATATGCTCTTACTGTTATAAAAAAGTCTGTCTTATGCAGGTGGAATCAGTACAGAAAACAAGGTTGTTAAGGTGACTTGCAACGAACTGTAGTGGAATCAGAACTCCAGCCATCTCTGCATGCTGACTGGTCTGTTGGTCCAACATGTAGTGCCCTGATTCGCCCATAGTAGGTCTACTCCTGAAACTGGTTTACCATCAGGCTGGTATGAACAGCCATCTATATAAGCCAGGGGGTACTTGTCATACATTCCTTATTATAACAGAAATGTCTGGTCCTTGTTGCAGGCAGTTCAGACATGAGGGTTACTTCCTCTTCTCTGAGGGTCTGCTCTGCAGCCATGCAGCCATGAACTTCAGCTAACCCCTGTGCAGTTAGAAGCGGGGGTGGCAGGTTTGCAGAAATTTTGGTGGTGCCCAGAACCCACCCCTGCCCAAACTCCGCCCCCCCCAAACTCCACCCCCCACCTTCCCAAGGCTCTGGGAGGGAGTTTGGGTGGGGGAGGAGGTCTGGGGTGCAGGCCCTGGGCTGAGGCAGGGGTTTGGGGTGCAGGGGGGCTGGGGATGAGAGGTTTGGGGTGTTGGAGGGGGCTCAGGGCTATGGCAGAGGGTTGGGGTGAGGGCTGTGGGGTGGGGCTGGGGCTGGGGATGAGAGATACATGATACAGGAGGGGGCTCAGGGCTAGGGCAGAGCATTGGGGTGCAGGGGGGGTGAGGGCTCTGGCTGGGGCTGGAGATGAAGGGTTTGGGGTGTTGGAGAAGCTCAGGGCTAGGGCAGAGCATTGGGGTGCAGGGGGGGGGAGTGAGGGCTCTGGCTGAGACTGGAGATGAGGGGTTTGTGGTGTTGGAGGGGCTCAGGGCTGGGGCAGAGGGTTAGGGTGCAGGAGGATGAGGGCTCTGGCTGGAACTGGGGATAAGGTGTTTGGGGTGTTGGAGGGGCTCAGGGCCAGGGTAGAGGGTTGAGGGTGCGGTGGGGGGTGAAAGCTCTGGCTGGGGGTGTGGGCTCTGAGGTGGGGCAGGGCTCGGGATGAGTTTGCGATGCAGGCAGGCTGCTCCGGGACAGGGGCCAGAGAGGTGGACTCCACCCAGCCCTTTCCCTGCCGGCAGCAGCGAGCTCTGTGGGAAGGGTCCCCCTCTCCCCTCCTCCCCCCCGGCAGCACACTCTGGGGGAGGGGTGCCTCCTGGCAGCACACTCTAGGGGTGGGGGATGGGGCTGCCCCTTGCCCAGTGTGGGGCAGGAGTGGTGGCTGGGGGGGGGGGCGGGTGCAGATCACAGGGTCAAACACTCACCAAAGCCCCAGCAGCTGCTCAGGTGAGTGAGGTCCACTGTGATCAGGTCTCCGCTGGAAGTCCCCTGGGGTCTCCTCCTGGTGGGTGCTAGGGGAGGGGAGGACAAGCACCTGTGTGCCTCCTCCCCGTCCCACTCCCCCTCTTGAGTGCCTCGGCGTCTCTTGTTGCCATAGGAGCAGCCGGCAGCCCGCAGGCAGGGGAGAGCCGAGGCTGCTTGCAATGCGGCAGGGATGCTCCGGGGCCACGGGGGGGGGGGGGGGGGCATGGGGAGGGTGGCGGGGGTGGGGGGCTAACGTCCAGGTTACAACACAAGTTCTGGAAACCGTTCCACTCTATCTTATCACTAACCAGAAATCTAGTGGACTGGTGGAAAGTTGCTAACACAACTCTTCCTCCACCAACGTGTTCCTGAAAATTTTGGACAGCGCAGACAGTAGCAAGCAAAGCTGCCTCAGGATCTGATTACTTCCTCTTACTCCACTGAAGTTTTTTCTGGCTTAAACTGTCACTCTGTCATTAATATCACGCTTTTGGTGCAGTGCAGCGCTGCCACACTAGTCAGTGGGACCCACTTCACTGTTTCCCCTCTCTTGGGATAAGTTAGGCATGGAGCCTGGGATGTCCTTTTCTTGAACTCCTTCAACTGCTTCTTCCTGTTCTCATCCCCAAGTCCACAGTGTATCTCAGTGGTTCTCAACCTTTATTTTTTGTGGACCACTTGAAAATTGCTGAGGGTCTCGGGAGACCTCTTAATGATCTTTCCAAATGTTTGTACCACTAGCTAACTATTGTAAAACGCTTTGGATAAAAGCGCTATATAAAAAAACTTAATAATAATTAATGTTTTTTGTTCTACAGAGAAAATCACACAACTCATATTTTAAGTCTTACCTTTCTAATGCGACCTTTCTAAGTCTTACCTTTCTAACCCGCCACAGCAGCCCCGGGGCTGGGAAGATGGGGGGTCTCTCCCCTGCCACAGCAGCCACAGAGCTGAGGCTGGGAAGGAGGGCTGCAGTCTTGGAGCTGGGGAAAGTCACCTCTTTCTCTGGCCACCGCAGCCCTGCACATCCCAAATTCCCCCCACCCCCTCTTCTCACCCCTCCGTCCCCTCCCACCTGCCCATTATTCCCCCCAAGGCCACCACCTCACCTTACATGTGCATCCTCTCCAGGGTCCAGGCACCTCATTAGTGGAGCCACGCATGCGCGGCTCCACCAATTAGGTGGGTGGCCTTCATTCTCTTGTGTGCAGCCACCCAGGCATGCACTTTAGAGGGAACTATCCACAGACCACCTGTATGGAGCTCGCGGACCACTGGTGGTCCATGGACCACAGTTTGAGAACCTCTGTATCTTTCTGCAACAGGCTAAGAAGAGGCTGAACAATTTCTGAGTACTCACTAATCAACTGACTAGAGTAATTACAGACACCCAGAAAACTTTCTATGAAAGTTGTTAGGGATTTTATTTCCTGAATTGCCTGTACCCTGTTGATTTATGGCCTAATATCTTCCGGACTTAACTATATTCTTAGGTATCACACCCTTTTCCTGCATCAGTGCCCCCTAGGCAACAAAATCTTAGCTCCACCCTGTCATCCTTATGCAACCTAGGCTTCTAAACAAAAGTGGTGGGGCTCATCACCTGTGCATAATAATTGATGAGCTCAAGGCTTGATTTTTCAAAATTCTGGTTGATGTCGGGGGTAATGTTTCTGTGGTTTGTGGTTAAAGTCCTCTTTAGAAATCTCATTGTATCATTTTCTGAAACTCCTTCAACATTTGCTAGGAAAGTTTTACCTTTAGTAATGGTAATACGCTCATGAAGTCGAGCTCCCTTCGTATGGGGGCAAGATTCTCAAAGTCTGTTTAGCTTCTTCAAACAATTCCTATTTATCCAGACCTTAAGGTCTGGGGGGACGATCCCCAGAAAGAGTTCTCTCTACCTCAGGAATCTCTGGGGCACTGGGGAGTCTAGGTGCTACCACGAATCTTCCTAATCTCCACATAATCATAGAATCATAGAATATCAGGGTTGGAAGGGACCTTAGGAGGTCATCTAGTCCAACCCCCTGCTCAAAGCAGGACCAATCACCAATTTTTGCCCCAGATCCCTAAATGGCCCCCTCAAGGATTGAACTCACAACCCTGGGTTTAGCAGGCCAATGCTCAAACCACTGAGCTTTCTGCAAACCCTTTCTGCAAACAACTCATGATTTTCATCACCCACCCTTCTGCATTCCACAGTTTGACTATCCAACCTTCATTTGTCCCTCTGAGAACCTTGGCCACTTTATCAATTTCTACCTATAGGCTTTCTACATCTTTCACTAGGCCTTGAGCTTTTTCCTTCTCAGAGTTTAGCATCTCTCTTTCCTTTGACAAATTCTCCAACTCTCTGTTCAGTAAGGTGGAACCACAAGCAATATACTAGGACCTATCTTCCTAGGATACAATGCCTGCCACTGCATCTTTCAGGATTCGGCTGAGGGTCTCTTGCAAACTGATTGAAATCTTGTCTTTCCGATTGTGACTTTCTAACCTCTCTCCCCACCCATCTCCCTAGATAGATGGCCTAGAAGATAGGAAGTTACCTCGGCTTCATGTTCCATATGAATTGGTGGACTCACCTTTAGGGACTGGAATTCATTCAGTTTATCACAATGTGGTGTTGGATGTAGGACACTAGGTGGAAGGACAACTAAAAAACTTAGCTCACCGTTTGATTCTTCCAGGTGTGGTGACCAGAGGCCTTCTTCTGGCGTGGCTTCGGGCAACAGGTCTTCCTCTGAGAGGAGGGGGAGAAAGTTCAGCTTCTCCGCAACCTGAAACAATAGCTTTCCTCCAGGTGAAAGTAAAAAATACAAAGGGAAGTTTTTCATCTCACAACTTTATCAAAACTCTTAGGGAATCTTCTATTCCAGACTTCTGTGTCTGGTTTGATTGAACTGTGTGCCCCTGCCCCCCCCCCCTCCCGCTTTCGGCACTCTCACCAGGGAGTTTCACTTCCTTACAGGGTGAGCTTTAGGAACACAGTGATCAGAAGGCAACTTCTTCTTTTCTCACTCACTGACCAACTTTCAGCTTGGAGCTTATTAACTCTTTACCAAACTGTTTATCTTAGAGAGAGGGGTCACAGGTACACTGATCAAAGACACCTTTACGCACCTTGAAAGGATGTCTCTCCTAATGACTGATACAGTGTCCTGTCAACGATGCCAATTTGTAATAATAGGGTTTTCGCAACTTGAGTCAAATGTTTTATTAATATTTAATTAAAAGTTCCTTTAACTAAAGTGGTTTTTGCCTCATCACCATTTGAACAGAGAAATCCAATTTGGGGTGGTTTGATAACTTATTTGAGAACATAAACAACTAGAAGATTAGCTAATTTCTTATACTTCCCTGACATACTAAATAATATGAAAATTAGATTGAAATTACAATATAAATCAAGTTAGTCAACTCAAGGCATTAATTATACCAATTAGAACTGGTTAACTAAAAAGAGAACAATTTGACACCAACAATTGGTCAAATCATTGCATGAGTGGAGACCTGGAGCTCCACTGGGGAGTGGAAGAGGGGACATATGCCCCCCCAAATGATCTCATAAGGCCCCAAATTATTGTCAGAAAGGCTAAAAGGTGGACACTATGTGCATCCTTTATATAAATTATAAATCACAGCAAAATACTGACTTTTTAAAAAAATTTACAATTTTCCAGGGGTCTAACTAGCCCATGGACACCTGGAAGGTTGTTTATTTTTTTAAATAGCAACATCCAGAGCCCCCAGAATACCCACTTGCCCTCCCAATAATGGGCCCATGAGCACATTCAATAATTAAATCACAAAGTTAACATGCACCAATGATAGAATGGTTAATTAGGCCTTGGGCAAACTTGCAGTGGCATGTAGGATACATGCAGCTACATGCTGCAGTGAAAGGCTCCAACAGTGGGGAAAAGCTCCAGCATCAGGGAAAGGCTCCAGCAGTGAGGAGGCAGCAGGACACTACACTGCTAAAAGTAGCCATGTAGATGTGGATGGCACTGCTTGGGCATGTAGAAAGCCATGTAGGGTCCATACCCTAGGATTCTGGCATATCTCTACTCTACTCACCAAAGCAGTGCCTCATTGTCTACACTGCTGTGTATACCCATGCAGGGGAGGGTGGGTGTGCGGTGTCTGTACTCTACATGCCACTGTAAATGCGGACCTACACTCTATCTTCTTTCTATCTCTATGCACTTTACTTATCTACTTGTACTTTCCGTTGTGGAAACAATAGGTTAAGGTTAGGATCTTTACAATCCCCCAGTGAACTTTAGTGATCTGTGGCAAGGTTTGCTTTAAACCTAGGTTAATTAATGCCCAATGGCAACTTATACTATGGGCTTATGTGCATGTGCTATTTCTGCCCACCCGCCTACCCACCTTAAAAAGGCTCAGACAAGTCTTTCCTCTCAGGTACCTCTACACAGGAATTCAAATAACCTGCTAAGGAAACCAAAAGAAGAAATTTACTTAGAAAGAGAAAACGGATCGGCTTTTCAGCTTGCTTGGTCTGTGGAGCCTCAGAGTCGGTCAGGAACTGCAATGTAGGAACCGAGTGATGTCTTCTGCCCAAGGTACCGTCACACAAGTGGGTGTTGTCCTCTAGTCAACCGGCTTGTCTGCAATGTCTTTGTCTCTATTTTCCCTGAGAGAGAAGTAGGTGTATCAACCGTCTGGCCGTTGTTGTGGTGACCTCGGGAGAAGCACACTTTCTTCCTCATTTGACTGGTCTTTTATTGATGAAACTCTGGCTGGTATCATCCCACAAGACCCCTCTGGTGATCTGCTTATCGAATCAGGGGCTCACAGGTTTCACACCCGAACTGCGTCATCCAATCCTGATCAAGTGATGTCAGTCTGACTTTTGGTCCACTCTTGGGACCCTCCTTTCTAGTGTACTGGTTCTTTGTCACATCCACAATCTGTGTGTTTTTGTCAAGTAAGCAATATTAGGGGAATAAGAGGAGGTCATGACTCCACCAAAGTAACCTCATCCCCCTCTTATGTTGGCGAACACTCAAGGCTTTCACATGGCTTCTTGACTGTTAGGGTCTGATGCTTTCCTAGTCTTAAACTTATGACCCATTGTCCTCTTACTTAGAAAGGTTGTTCCCTACCCATTCACACATCTCACATTCACATTTCCTCAAGGCCTATGAGACTTCATGACCACAGTAACAAATTACGGAACTGTCACCCTGTCTGGAAAACTGTGGGAACTTCATGAAAAGTTGTTTCACTCTATCACAGCTCAAAGCCAAGCTGCTTCAAAACTTCTTGTTAAATCTGTTAACATAAACTTATTAAAATGTGGCAAAATTTATATTTAATGTCTATATTACCATAGGCCTATATGTCCTACATCTTCCCCCACCTTCACTGATGGAACAAGGAGGCTACTTTGAGAATTTCTCATTACATCAGATGATCCTTACATAAGATAAATTTCAAACACAACACATTAGTATTTCAAATTGCATGATTAATTTCTCATTCTTAAACTAATAGTTAGTCTAACACTTAATTATAAAGTTATTGGTAACAATTATGCAACTGACAACACTACAGCAATGTAATTATATAACATCCGGTGTTATTTTTATCTCATCTGATGGTAAAAAGACATGTTTGTCAAGAGAAAAAGCAAAGACTGAATGGGTTTGACTTTGCAACATCAAGACATTGAGTATGAAAGATAAGGAATCCTGGAGGTCGACTCTGATGCCCAGTTTACAACAAGCTGCCACCAAGCACGGTCTGTGCACCTTCTAGTCGACTTTGCCGTGTTTGCAAGGGAAGTTGACATCAACTCGTCCAGTAAAGAATCAGAATGGCAGCATCAGCCGGAGTCTGCAGGGCCAGTTGCCTGTGCAATTGGTCAACTGGATTATTTCCTAGTGCAACAGGACCCTGTTCCTTAGAATGACCTTTCCCAGTACATTGTTAGGTTTGCTTCTTGCATTAAACCTCTATTAACAAAATGTGCATAATTTCCTTGCCATGAGCCCTTTTCATGTCACACTTTTCCCATTCAGCTAATTATGCTAACAATATCTCATGTAGGTGGAATTGGAACAGACAACTAGGCTGTTAAGGAAGTGACTTGCCACAAACTGTAGTGGAATCAGAACTCCAGCCATCTCTGCATGCTGACTGGTCTGTTGGCCCAGCGTGTACTGAGAGTCAGAGATTGTGCCCTGATTCGCCCATACCAGGCCTACTCCTGCAACTGGTTTGCCACCAGGCTGGTATGAACAACTGTCTATATAAGCTATAGGAAATTTCTCACAGATTCCTTATCATAATAGAAGTCTCTGGTCAGCGTTGCAGGCAGTTCAGACATGAGGATTACTTCCTCTCCTCCGAGGGTCTGCTCTGAAGCCATGAACTTCAGTTAACCCTTGTGTCATTAGCAATCAAACTTCAGCTCATCCTATGCCACTAGCAGTTTCTTGCTTCTGATGAAGTGGATCTCTAAGGGCTAATGTCTAGGTTCCAATACAACTTCTGTAAACCTTTCCCCTCTATTTTATCACTAACCAGAATACTAGTAGGCTAGTGGCAGGTTTCTACTACAACTCTTTCTCGTTCAATATATCCAGAGGCACCATTTGCTATTGGATGGGGGAGTATTTTCCCTCCCCCCAGACCTTGGTTTGCCTCCCCCAGACTTTCATAGCTCCTTGCCAGTTGGTTCTGAAGGGTCTCCCCAGGGCTGTGAAGCCGAGGCTCCTAATTGTTGCATTGTCAGTGCTGTGCCCCTATCCCTGCCAGCCAGATAGGGATCAGCGGTGGCAGCCTCGGCCGGAGATGAATGTGGAGTAAGCCAGGCCCCAGTCTCTGTCCTCGACCAGCCATCAATGAGAGATGCACATCCGTGGCCCTCCATCCCCACCTCCCTGAAAAGGACTGACCTGCCACTTCCCCAGCTCTCCCCTGGGATGGGCCTGGCCTGCTAACCTGCCGTGAGCAGCTACAGCCTCACTGGAGGGGCAGAAGTGGAGATGCCAATGTATCTTTGCTCCCTCTCCCCTGAATTTTTCTGAAATGATGCCCTTGAAAATATCCCTGAAAAAGTTGGACAGCCCAGGCAGCAGCAAACATCTCATAATCCAAATACTTCCTCTCGACTACACGGATGTTCTTGCTGGCATAAGCAATCACTTTCTCTTCGGTTTCATGCTTTAGGTATAGTGCAGCACTGACACAGCAGTTGGTGTGATCCACTTCAGTAGGAAAGGGTTTCCCTCTCTTGAGACATGCCAGGCAAACCTGGGATATGCTTTTCTTTTAAACTCCTTCACTGCTTCTTCCTGTTCTTCCCCCAACGCCATGGCATATTTTTCTGCAATGGACTAGGAAGTAGCTGAACAATTTCTGAGAACTCACTAAGAGACTCCCAGAGAACTTCTCAGCACTTTTAAAGTTGTTGGGGATTTTATTTCCTGTAGTTCATCCTCTGCAATTATAATCCATGCTCACTCTTCATATCGCCTTATGCAAGATTGCCAACAGGGATCTGTAATAGTAATACGTTTTTCAGGACTTGAGTCAAATGTTTTGTTATTATATAATTAAAAAGTCCCTTTAATTAAGGTTGTTTTTAACTTGTCGTCATTTGAGCGGAGAAAACCACTTTGGGTTATTTTTATAACTTTTATTCGAGAGCATAAACAACTAGAAGATTAACTAATTTCTTACATTTCCCTGAAGTACTAAACAAGATGAAAATTCGATTGAAATTACAATGTAAATCAAGCTTCTCAACTGAAGAAGTTAACAATAATACAAATTAGAACCAGTCAGCTACGAAGAGAACCTGGGTGGGTGCACGAGCTGCTTTTGTTTTGTATTGTTACGAGGAACCCCTCGATATTGAACAGCACCTTTGCTGCTGACACCCCCTGGCTAGGAGGACCAGTGTCCGGTTTTGGACTGAAAAACCCGGTCGAAAAGGGTTCTTGGCGGCTCTGGTCAGCACCGCTGGCTGGGACGTTGACTGTCCAGTTCAAGGCACCGCACAGCAGGGCTGGAAGGCTCCCTGCTAGCCACCGTGCCACACGGCTCCGTGTTGAGAAGCAGCCAGTTTTCCCGCTGCTGCCCAGCTCTCTTCTCCTTGCAGTCCTCGTGTGGCTGGGTTCGAGCTGCAGCACCCAGGAGTTCAAGGTACATGTATTCCCATTTCCGAGTGCTGGGAACGGGGCTGCACCCCCCCATCCCGCCTGCATCCCTCCCCACCCCAACCCCCACAATCCCAACCCCTTTCACTGCATCCCTCCCTGTCCCAACTCCCCCCATCCCCTTCCCCCATCACTGCATCCCTCCCTGTCCCAACTCCCCCCATCCCCTTCCCCCATCACTGCATCCCTCCCTGTCCCAACTCCCCCCACCCCCATCCTCCATCATTCCATCCCTCTCCGTCCCAACTCCCCCCATCACTGCATCCCTCCCTGTCCCAACTCCCTCCACCCCCATTCTCCATCATTCCATCCCTCTCCGTCCCAACTCCCCCCACCCCCCATCACTGCATCCCTCCCCATCCCAAACCCCCACACCCACATTCCCCGTCATAGCGACAAAGAGTCCTGTGGCACCTTATAGACTAACAGACGAATTGGAGCATACGTTTTTGTGGGTGAATACCCTTTTCTTCACATGCATCCGAAGAAGTGGGTATTCACCCATGAAAGATTATGCTTCAATTCGTCTGTTAGTCTATAAGGTGCCACAGGACTCCTTGTGGCTTCTACAGATCCAGACTAACACGGCTACTCCTCTGATACTTGATCCCCTGTCATTGCATCCCTCTCCGTCCAAGCCCCCCGCGCCCTTCCCCCTCACTGCATCCCTCTCCCATCCCATCCCATCCTGCCCCCCACACCTACCCATCCCAGCCCTGTACCCCTTACAGCGTTCTCCCACCCATCCTCTCCAACTCCCAGAGCCATCACCCCCATGTCCCTCTCCACCCACAGCCCTGCACCCCATTCACCTCCCATTATGTCCCTATACACACCTGTGCCCAACTCATCCTCATTCACCTGTAGCTTTCTGCCTCCCCCTGCATCCCCATCAACCCTACATACCCCCCAACCCACTCCTCTCTCCTTCACTGCCCTCTCTCACTCCCATCCTGCTCTCATCCTTGGCCTCTTTCTTTCCCCATCCTCTCTCCTCCACCCACCCCCCACAGCTTTTCCCCTCCAGACCACTCTCCTCCCTTCCCAGCTGGGTTATTTAGGCAGCCCATGGAAAAGTGTTTGAAAAAGTGTCTCTGTGTAGGCAAGTGTGTGCATGTATGCACTGTGTGTGTGTAAGAGACTGTGTGTCTTTGTGTAGGGAGGTGCGTGTATTGCCGCATGTGTGTATACCTGTGTGAATAACATTTGCAGCCTAACTCTTTGACTTTTATTCCTTTTGCTGGCTTGTGCACAAAACAATTGATGGCATAAAATATGTGTGTATTCATTTCATAACAAGTTTTTAGAAAAAGAAATGTATTCTTAAAAAGTGAATATTGTTAACTAGTAATTGAAGAAGAGCCAACGTGTCATACATTTCTCCCCACTTTTGTCTAGTTACATTATAAACTCTTTGTTGCAGTCTCTCTCTTTTTATATGTATGTCCAGCACCTACCACCTGATTTTAATTGGGGTCTCTAGGCATTAAACAACAATTGTAATAATAAGTAATGTGGACGTATACGTGTTAGTGCATGCTAGATGTCTACACATGAATACCTGTGTGTATCTGCATGTAGTTGTGGAAGTCAGGTTCTACAGATTTATTTATATAGGTATCTGGACAGGTGTGCATTTCTGTGGTTGGGCTCCATGGATTTGTATTTGGGCTTAAGGAATGCACATTTAATGGCCCCATTACAGCTGTGATAATGTGTAGTGCAAACGGAGGGGGGCGGGGTGGGAGAGTGAGCGGAGGTGGGAGCTCAGGAAAGAGGCAAGGCAAGGGTGTTCAGTTTTCTGGAATTAGAAAGTTGTCAGCCCTACACCCGGCAGAAGAGTTACACTGGAGCAGGAGTTGGCCAGGCTACAGGTAGAGAAAGTGGCCAGGGACCAGAGTCAGATCAAAGTGCAGTGGTGACCCAGACACTACTTCACCAGTAGGTCTGGGCCCAGATAAGAGGTCAGGGGCAAAAGCAGTGGTCCTCTGCGGGAGGAGAGATGAAGGACACCTCTTTCATGGGTTCCGTTCTGAAGACTGGAGAACTGCCAGAATGACTAGCAGCCCCAGAATGCAAGATACAGCTGATTCAGTGAGAAAAACGGATCTGGCTGTGGAACATGAGGCCACGCAGGAAGCGAGGGTGACCAATCCTCTGGTCAGCAAACGTGAGGCAGAACTAGAGACTCTGCTTGCAGAGACCTCGAAGGCCTGGAGAGGAGGAAGTTAGGTGGACTGTGCCCTGGGGAGGGTGTGAGTTTTGAAGCTGGCTTTAAGGACGGAGGGGACACTGCTGTGCCTGAGTTAATATGTAGACACTTATGTGGTGTTTTGGTTTGGGGGTGAGGTGAGAGCAGCCCCCTATGGGTCAGAAAGAGCCCGCCTGCGAATGAGGTGAGGGGAGGTATGTCACAGAGGGACTGGGCCCTGCAACTGACGTAGGCCCAGCTCCCATGTGTCTGAACAGATGCTGCCAGTTGGGCCAGTTAAGGGGGTGAGGCTGTACCTGGGGCTATCATGGGTCAGACACCCCCACTGAGAGGGAACTGGCTGGGAGAGAGCTAGAAAGCAGGACTGCCAGAGTCCCCTAAGAGGGGAGGCAGTGAGACACTAAATGACATTTGAGCAGAGAAACTTTTAAAGTTTAGACAAGAAGCCTTCCTAAAAGAGACCGTGCGTATGGCTGAGAGCGTATAGCAAGCTGGGAGAGCCCAAGACATGACATGCACCTGAGCCCCTGACAATTTCTGGCTCTACACAAATTGTGTCTGTGCTCTTACATCATCCTATAATTTGTGTAGGGAAAGAACAGCAGGAAAAGCCAAGCCAAAGAGACATTGATCTTGTCTAGACTAGGAAAGCCTCCCAGAAGCTAACCCATTTTAAGACTGGTTCCACTACCCAGAAGCTAACCCATTTTAAGACTGGTTCCACTGAAATCATGGAAAGTATTGGAACACTTTTTTAGGCAAGAGAAAGCCACTTGGACCCTCTAAGTAACTGAGTTGAGTGTTAAAAGAAAACAACTGCTCTAGCCACTCTTCTGCACTGGGAATATTGCTCCAAAGCAGATAAGGCCAGTATACGCAGGGCAAGTGCAAGGAAAAGGGCTAAGGGTAGAGTTAGCCAAAAAAAACACCCCAAAACAAAACAAAAAACCAACACAGTAAATACACAATAAGCAGATTCAAAATTCAAGACATTCTGACAGGATCTGTTGCTGGCTGATTAAGCATGAAGGGGGGGTTGGATGGTCAGTTTTTATGATTTTGCTGAGGTGCCAGTTAGATTTAAAAGCTCAAATCTAGCCAAGTTGGCTTGTCATTTGGGGAAGCGTTAGAGCTAATACTGAATGGAATCTAATAGGATACCCTGAGTCCAGGAGCATTAGCTTAGTAATTTTCATGCTGGGAGCTTTTCAGTTCAACTTAACTTGTGATTTGAGAAACAGTGTTCATTTGCTTATTCTTAATCAACCATTTATTAATTCACCCAGAACCACACTGGCGAGTAATTAGTGCACAATTAACAGTTCACCAGTTGAGTGTAGACACAGCCAATGTTCTAGATGTATACCACACACACACACACACACACACACACACACACTACAGCTTTGCAAGAAATTAGCACAGACTAGAGTTGAGGTTCAGCAGTTATGCCAAAGAACAATGCAAATTGCCAATTTACATTTACTTATGATTATCAATCTTTAACTCTTTTGTAACTAGCATTTAAGCACACTAAGAATTCGTGTATCTTTAAGGGACTTTGAAGAGTGTGGTTACTACTGTATGAATGGATTTCTTATGCCAATTTATTTGGACTTAGAGTTAAAATCTAAAATATGGCTCCTTGATGTCTCACTAGATGGTTCAGATTTATTAAGATAATCTAGTTATTTCTATTAAGGAAGAGAAAGGAAAATACAATCATTGAAACCAAATCTCACCACTTCTTATCCTCTTAACCCTGGGATGGGGGAGAATCCTTTCCATATGTCTGGTACAGGTGTCAGTCCCCCTTGACCTGTATCACCATGCCTCAGTGCGTCACAACTGAGAATACCAAATTCAAGACAAGCTGCTGGGAAAAAGGGCTGAGACACCCCAAAAGTGGTGGTTATTCTTCCATGAGATATATCAAGCTAGCAACAAAAGTAAACATCTGTCTCACTGCACTGGCTAACAAGTCAGAAATGCAGTCTTCTTAAGAATTCCAGACCTGGATGCAATACCGAGACACTAGACTCAATGATGAATGGTTATTTAAAACCAATTTCATCAAACAAAGGGTTGTTCTGATCCGAAAGGACCAGCCACAAACCCACGTCAATATATAAGTCAGATTTTACCCAATAATCATGCAGTTGCCAATCCTTTAGTATCTAAAGGTTTATTTTTAAAAAGAAAGAAAGGTGAGAGTTAAAATTGGTTAAAGGAATGAAATATATACAATAAATGTCAAGTTCTTGGATAAATCTTGTAGCCGTGATGGAATAAACTGCTGACTTAAGTCTATGGTTGCTTCCAAATCATTGGAAGGTCCTCAGTCCCTTGGGTAGAATGCTCCCATTTGTATAAATCCATAGTCAAGGGGTTTGAGCAGGAAAGGAAAAATTGAGACGTTTCCAGGGCCTTTTTTGGCTTCTGCCAAGTGAAGGGAAACCCATTGTTCTCACTGTGGAAAATGACAGGTAACTAACAACAAGATGGTGTTTGGAATCACCTGAGCGAGTCACATGTCCAGGCATGCTTCCCTTAGTCATAGTAGAAGCCATCACTCATACTCCAGTTAGAACATTCACAGGAAAGTCCTTTAAGTGTAGACAGGTGTCTCCCATGGTCCATTGTGAGTCAAGTGTTCTTTTATGAGCTATTCAACTTGAATAGTTCCTTCACAAAGTGCTGGGTAAATACCTTGTGGGTGCTACCCAGAAGGAAACACATTTGAAATACAGGTACATAGTGAATATTTATAACTTCAGATACAAAAAAAATGAAACGTATCCAAAGAGCATAATCATATTCAGCAAATCATAACTTTTCCATAGAACCTTATTTGACATACTTTGTTCAAGATTTATAGTAATGATATAACAGCGGTAGCAATAATGATCTACATGATCATATTTTAATCAGATAACATCACAACCTGCCACTGCTTGTTGGATACAGTCAACTTTCCAATTGCACCCAGTGACCTCAGTTTTATGTACTCTAACTTCAGTGCTCACTGGAAAACTGGACACATTTCTACTGAACACATGCCAAATGAGTACTCAGATTTCAGCTTCCATCAGCATCTAGTAGATGACGTTGTTGCATAATATATCTTCCACTTTTTAATCTTTAGAGGGTTCCTGTAGAGAATCCAGCAGTAGTCTCTCAGAGGGATATGAATTCATGGTCTTCACTTGTCAGATAAATGTCTTCTGTAGAACACAATTGGTAAATAACATCAGTTACATAAGGGGCTATTTTGCATGGGAAAGCAGGGTGTCACCCTTGCTTGCTAACTTGGGATATGCCTACACTGGTTTAAAACACACAACAGCAAATCTCTGAGTCTGTAGAGCCACACTCTGGCTACAGCACTGAAAACAGCTGCTCAAACATTGGGCTTGGGCTGGGTCCCAGGCTCTGAAATCCAGGAAGGGAGATGGGTTTCAGATGCTGAGCAGCAATGTCTACACTGCTGTTTTTAGCGCCATAGCATGACCCCAAGTCTGTAGACCTGGGCTCTGAAACTTGCTGCCACAGCTTTTAAAATGCAGCATAAACTCTTGCCTAGACAGTTAACAATACTGATTGAGCCATTTTAGTTTCTATTCTCAGCGGGAGAAACTCCCGACCGTGCCTGATCTGTGGGTCCTTAAAGTGACTCACATGATGGGAACTATTTTCATATTGTCTTTAATTCCTAGGTGGGTCCTATTTGTGGATAAAACAGGGAGATGGCTTTTCTAATCTTAAAATTGTCTTAAAGACAAGTGTATCCTTGGAAGTGCAGGGGTGAAAGTAAGCCAGTATGGTCCGTTTCGGCATACCGTTAAAATGTGGCTGCCGGTACCGGCCTGTACTCAGCCAATGTTAAAGCGCCAGAGCCGCGGGCCCTTTAAATCGTCGCTGGAGCCCTGGGAAGTGAGGGCAAGGCAGTGCAGATGGGCTGGCTGGGGGACGCTGACTCCCAGCCCCGCCCTTTCCACATGAGGCCCCGCCCCTTCCGGAGGCCGGAGCCGGCCCCTATACCAGTAAATGTTGAATGTTACTTTCACCCCTGTGGAAATGTGATAAATGTTAGGTACTAAAGAAGTGGGACTTAATGGTCAGAAGTGGCATCTGAGCCCATTCGTCACAGGGTTCACTAACCATAGGTGTCACCTCCTCCTGGCTGCTCCGTGGAAATCAGCTCTTTCCAGGTGCAAAAGCTCCTTCTTCTGCTCACTGCACACCCCCCTCCCACACTCTCAGTCCCAGTCAGAGTGCTCCTTCTTCGTGACTTGGCCCTCCTGTCAGGTCACTATGTGTGTTTCCCCCTTCCAGGCAATCAAAGTCTTTCTTTATCACCAGTCTTAGCCAGTCTTTTCATTCACTGCCTCACTTTCCCAGAACCAAGCCCCACTCTCTACACTGGGTTCCAGCTCTGGGACCCTCTAATCAGCAGCCAAGGTCTACATCACCCTGAATCTTGCTGCCTTTTCTCTGAGCCTTTCCATCACACTCCGCCACATCCCCCACCTCCGGCTTTGCCAGCCCAAACTCTCACCTCCCAGGGAGTAACTCAGAACTAATTTCTTGAACCCCGAACACATTTCCCTTCCCCCAGGGAGTCACTGCAATCTGCTTCTCTGCAGCCCCTTTCTGCTATCAGCTCCCTGGCTTTATAGAAACCCCACTTGTTCCTGCATAGGTGAGCTTCCCCTAATTGGGGCTTTCCTCTCAGCCTTAATTCCGCTAGCTTGCAGCCTAATAGTTTAATTGGCCCTTCTGACCTCCATCAACCCCTTCAGGATGAGCCTGGGGAACATACCCTATCACCCCTTTTAAACAGGGTCAACACCACCAATTGGGAACACCTACCCCCACCCACCCTGTGACATACTAAGGCACAATCCAGACTTGTGGGGGGCTGTGTCACCCCTGCCCTGCAAACTTGGGTGCCTCAGAATGCTTTGTGTTGTAACTCCCACCCAGGCTGCTCACAAAATAACTTACAGCAGTTGGTGATGGACAGGAGAGCTCAAGCTGGGTTGTTCTTGGCGTGGTGTGGCCTTCCTCCATACCTTCAAGATAATCATTAGAGCAGCAGGGTGGGAGGAATGCACTTGGGTGGCCCGCATAGCGCTGTTCCTGATGGGGAGACACACGTCTGCCCCATAGCAGAGGTTGAGCTGGGAGTCTGAGGCCAGAGAACTCGGCTACACGCTGGGGTAGTCAAGAATCTGCCATGGCCAGTGATCTTGGGGAGAGACTGGCTGGGTTTCCAAGCCCCGATACAGAACAAAAGAACACTGTAAGGCAAGTGAGGACCAATGGCCAATTGGAAAAGGAATGGAAGGAGCTGAAAGACCTCGACCATCTTCAAAGCTTATGGGATCAGCTAAAAATCTAAAGAGCTGGAGGACATAAGCACCTCCCAACAGAGAATCATCAACCAATCAATAGGACGAACAAGAATTAACATGGATTAAGGTGCAGGTGGAGAGTGGAAAACAGCAGTGCTTAAAGCTGGTCTGAAAGAGCTCTCACCTGCTGTCTATTGATAAACTGGGAGAAAAGACCTCAGGGACAGGCTATTTGAAGAGACACAGCTATTTTGCATAGATGATCAGCAGGCAGGCCTGCTTTGCCAAAGGGATAAATTTTGGCTGTTTTGAGTTAAACTTCACTCAAGTCCTGGATGCAGGGGTAATGAATGTTATCATGACATTGTAGGACTACAGAGCAGCTGACCTGTGTTTAATATGCCCTCTCTGACACGGTGTGACTCACAGACCTCTTGATGCCAACTGGTACAGGACAGAGGGGCTCTGGGATTCCCTGGTTTCACCAAAAGAATGTCATGTAACATCTCTGCGGAAAGCTCGCATCAGACTGGTCAACATAGTCCTTGTGAGATGCATGTACAGAAAGTTTGTGAGGAGTTGTGTATATACACATGCTAAGAGCTATGTTGTCTAGGCCATGTCGTTAAAGACAGGTCACTCAAAGGCAGCGTATCTTGGGACTAACATTTCCAGACAGGAGGTGGGAGACACTTAATGTCCTGGTGGACCATTGTGTGTCTTGCAATAGAAGTCTATTAGCATACCGGGTCAAATGCTAACAAAGAGCTTGCAGCGATTTCAGAAGGAAATGAACAGGAAGAGATAAACAGTATGCAGGGAACATGATTCTCAGTTGAGCATCAAAGGGCTAGTCTGGTATATCTGGGGTGCAGCAGAACCCATCAGGTATCATTCAATCTGTGATGATAAGTTACCAGGGGGCTGGAGTTTATGATGCGGGAGCGGATGGAATCTTAGCCAGCCTGGTTGAAAATGCTGGGAAAAGGGCTTGGATAAGCAAGCTTGTAGGAGATAGGGAAATGTCTTGTGAGTTGAGTTAAGGCTCTAGCAAGCATACTATACTGTTTTATATGTAATCGTTGGTTTTCAATATTCTTACTTATTTGAATCTCTGTCTTTTGAGAACAAACGTTGTTTTCACTGTACCTAGAAGTACTGCAGGCTAAGTGGAACAGCGATCCTGAGCTGAATTGTGTAAGCTGGTGTGTGTGCTATTCCTTTGGGAACAGTGGATCTGAGAGCTCTGGGATTGTTCAATGAATCAGGATCTGGGCACTCCTGATAACGCTTGGCGGATTCGGGTTGGCATGTGCCTATAGGCAGCCTGTATGGAGAGTGCGAGGCCTGGCAGACTTGTGTTGCCAGAGGCTGGTGGTTTCAGGGAGCTGACCCGCAGCAGGCACAGACAAGACTCACTCATGCTCAGCGCATATGGTGGCGAGGTGCCCCGCAATCCTGGGAAATGTCACAGGCCGTCACCCCAAATTTAGCCTCACTTGCCAAATGGGGGTTGCGAGGCTAAATCCAAGTGACAGTCAGATGGGTGAGGACAGTTGTTCCTACATGGTGGTGTGGACTGTGTTTAAAGGATCTTAGATGCAATATGACCCTCTGTGATACTTTTTTTGCGGGGGTCACCTGCGGGGTCCGAGGGTGAGTTGCTACCCCCTGTTGGCCATGGGAGGCAGCCCTGTGTGTCCACCTAGTGAAACTCTCCCCAGCCACTAGCTGCTTGGCAACACAGCCGCTGCTCTGGGCTCCAAGATTGGCTAGTAATTAGCACACCCCAGTATGTTAAACTCAACCAGTCCCCTCTCTTCTGGGAATCCACAGCGTGCACCGAGCTGCTGCCTCTGGGGAGATAGTGCATCCCAGTTCATCGGCTGCACCTCAAGGCATCACTCTCCTTAGCACCTGGTACTGAGTCAGGTTTAAAGTCAAATGGAATTGAAGTTTACTGAATAGAGAGTGAGGTAAAGATTTAAACCAAACCAAGTAGAAGGATATGGAAACATCAGGTTACGGGTAAAAGAAAAGCATCAGACAACCTACAACCTATGCTTTGTCTAACTGGGTATTTTCCAGAAGTTTCTTATGGTGGGCTCCACTTTTCATGAGACACCCCAGCTCACATAGTCCCCTCCTGTAGCGGATAAACCACAAGGGCCAACCTTTTGTGTACAATCCTCCGCTATTGTTTCTTGGCCCAGCGACCCCTTCTTCCAAGAACACTCCTGGGGTCCTTTTGTCCTTGTAAGTCTCCAGCCTGTATCTACTCCAGCCAGTAAACCAAGGCTGTTTCTCTACGGGTGTCCGTTCTTACATTGATTGGGTCAGCGCTCTGGCTCCCCCTCCTCCTGTGCTAGGTTTCACTCCCAACGATTCTGGAACCCAATGTCCTCCTAAATGCTACAAACATCTCACAATAGCCGCCACAATCAACTAGACTGTAGCTTTTGCACACCCCCCTTTGGTGGAATATTGAGAAAGTGGTTGGACACGGATATCCCTGCCAAGGCATGCCTGTGTTACACCTCCTCATCCAGTGTTTAAAGGCTGATGATTGGACGCAACTGAGAGTCCTTGTTTCTGGTCAGCCATCAGCAGAGCTGAAGTCACTGATAAGCTGGTCTAGGGGTCTGAGCCTTACAGCAGTTTGGGGGACAGTGCTGTAGCGATAGACAATGCAGAAGAGGTGGCTGCAGGGAGGTTCCCCGCTCCCCAATGAAATCACCAAGGGGTGGAACCTCAGAACATGGCATTGCAACTAAAGGTGGCAGCAGCAGACGCATCACCTAGCCATCCTATCCCAGGGCAGGAGAACCCACCTGAACACACCACTGGACTCTGATGCCCTCTGACAACCCACCATGTCTGGGGTGCAGCAGAGGGAAAGGGAGAGTGACTTATGAAAGGCACTTTTGCATTGCAAGGTGGGAAACTGAGGCAACGGACTACCGCCTAGGATACCAGGGTGCAGGCATTTTACTTATTGGCATATATTGTGGTGTTTTCCCAAATTATTGCTGTTTGCACTTTTCTCTTAATAAAAGCTCTCTCATTATACACAGGCTCACCTTTTGAAAGTGGGGAAGTACTGCCTCTTAGATGTGCACCGTGGTGGCTTGAGTTTCCCCAGTTTTCTGGGTGGGTGCACAAGCTGCTTTTGTTTTGTATTGTTAAGAGGAATCCCTCGATATTGAACCGCATCTTTGCTGCTGACACCCCCTGGCTAGGAGGACCAGTGTCCAGTTTTGGAGTGAAACACCCAGTCAAAAAGGGATCCTGGCGGCTCTGGTCAGCACCGCTGGCTGGGACGTTGACTGTCCAGTTCAAGGCACCGCACAGCAGGGCTGATAGGCTCTCTGCTAGCCACCGCGCCACACGGCTCCGTGTCGAGAAGCAGCCAGCGTGTCTGGCTCCTAGCCTTAGGCGCTTCCGGGGGTGAGGGTGGTCCACGTGCTGCCCCGCCACCCATGCGCAGGTGCAGCTCCCATTGGCTAGGTCAGGGCAGGGGAGGAACTAGCGTGACCCGTGAACGCTCAGCAAGCAGCTGGGCTGCGCCTTTCCCGCTGCTGCTCGGCTCTCTTCTCCCCACAGTCCTCGTGTGGCTGGGTTCGAGCTGCGGCACCCAGGAGTTCAAGGTACGTGTATTCTCATCTCCGAGTGCTGCACCCCCAACCGCCCCAACCCCCATCATTGCATCCCTCTCCATGCCATCCCCCGCTCCCTTCCCCCTCACTGCATCCCTCTCCATCCCATCCCCCGCTCCCTTCCCCCTCACTGCATCCCTCTCCATCCCATCCCCCGCTCCCTTCCCCCTCACTGCATCCCTCTCCATCCCATCCCCCGCTCCCTTCCCCCTCACTGCATCCCTCTCCATCCCATCCCCCGCTCCCTTCCCCCTCACTGCATCCCTCTCCCATCCCATCCCATCCTGCCCCCCACACCTACCCATCCCAGCCCTGTACCCCTTACAGCACTCTCCCACCCATCCTCTCCAACTCCCAGAGCCACCACCCCCATGTCCCTCTCCACCCACAGCCCTGCACCCCATTCACCTCCCATTATGTCCCTATACACACCTGTGCCCAACTCATCCTCATTCACCTGTAGCCTTCTGCCTCCCCCTGCATCCACATCAACCCCACATACCCCACAACCCACTCCTCTCTCCTTCACTGCCCCCTCTCACCGCCATCCTGCTCTCGTCCTTGGCCTCTTTCCTTCCCCATCCTCTCTCCTCCACCCACCCCGCACAGCCTTTCCCCTCCAGACCACTCTCCTCCCTTCCCAGCTGGGTTATTTAGGCAGCCCCTGGAAACGTGTTTGAAAAAGTGTCTCTGTGTAGGCAAGTGTGTGCATGCATGCACTGTGTGTGTGTAAGAGACTGTGTGTCTTTGTGTAGGGAGGTGTGTGTATTGCTGCATGTGTGTATACCTGTGTGAATAACATTTGCAGCCTAACTCTTTGACTTTTATTCCTTTTGCTGGCTTGTGCACAAAACAATTGATGGCATAAAATATGTGTGTATTCATTTCATAACAAGTTTTTAGAAAAAGAAATGTATTCTTAAAAAGTGAATATTGTTAACTAGTAATTGAAGAAGAGCCAATGTGGCATACTTTTCTCCCCACCTTTGTCTAGCTACAGTATAAACTCTTTGTTGCAGTCTCTCTCTTTTTATATGTATGTCCAGCACCTACCACCTGATTTTAATTGGGGTCTCTAGGCATTAAACAACAATTGTAATAATAAGTAATGTGGACGTATACGTGTTAGTGCATGCTAGATGTCTACACATGAATACATGTGTGTATCTGCATGTAGTTGTGGAAGTCAGGTTCTACAGATTTATTTATATAGGTATCTGGACAGGTGTGCATTTCTGTGGTTGGGCTCCATGGATTTGTATTTGGGCTTAAGGAATGCGCGTTTAATGGCCCCATTACAGCTGTGATAATGTGTAGTGCAAACGGAGGGGAGCGGGGAGGGAGAGTGAGCGGAGGTGGGAGCTCAGGAAAGAGGCAAGGCAAGGGTGTTCAGTTTTCTGGAATTAGAAAGTTGTCAGCCCTACACCCGGCAGAAGAGTTACACTGGAGCAGGAGTTGGCCAGGCTACAGGTAGAGAAAGTGGCCAGGGACCAGAGTCAGATCAAAGTGCAGTGGTGACCCAGACACTACTTCACCAGTAGGTCTGGGCCCAGATAAGAGGTCAGGGGCAAAAGCAGTGGTCCTCTGCGGGAGGAGAGATGAAGGACACCTCTTTCATGGGTTCCGTTCTGAAGACTGGAGAACTGCCAGAATGACTAGCAGCCCCAGAATGCAAGATACAGCTGATTCAGTGAGAAAAACGGATCTGGCTGTGGAACATGAGGCCACGCAGGAAGCGAGGGTGACCAATCCTCTGGTCTGCAAACGTGAGGCAGAACTAGAGACTCTGCTTGCAGAGACCTCGAAGGCCTGGAGAGGAGGAAGTTAGGTGGACTGTGCCCTGGGGAGGGTGTGAGTTTTGAAGCTGGCTTTAAGGACGGAGGGGACACTGCTGTGCCTGAGTTAATATGTAGACACTTATGTGGTGTTTTGGTTTGGGGGTGAGGTGAGAGCAGCCCCCCATGGGTCAGAAAGAGCCTGCCTGCGAATGAGGTGAGGGGAGGTATGTCACAGAGGGACTGGGCCCTACAACTGACGTAGGCCCAGCTCCCATGTGTCTGAACAGATGCTGCCAGTTGGGCCAGTAAAGGGGGTGAGGCTGTACCTGGGGCTATCATGGGTCAGACACCCCCACTGAGAGGGAACTGGCTGGGACAGAGCTAGAAAGCAGGACTGTCAGAGTCCCCTAAGAGGGGAGGCAGTGAGACACTAAATGACATTTGAGCAGAGAAACTTTTTCAGTTTGGACAAGAAGCCTTCCTAAAAGAGACCGTGCGTATGGCTGAGAGCGTGTAGCAAGCTGGGAGAGCCCAACCTCATGACGCTACCTTTCCCCTGACATATTCTGTAACACAATGAGTGCAACAGTTTGTGGCTCAGTGAAAAATATGGGGACACTATAAAACAAATTGAATTTAAATACTAAAGGTCTCTAAGCCAGGCTACTGTACTAATCGTCATTTTCAGATTGAGTTAATTAAAACCCTCCCTTTTTAACCTAAGGATGCTGCTGGTGCAGAGTTTGTTTGCTGCAGAATCTTGGTCCAGTAAGCTGTGCAGCACATGAGCCCCTGACAATTTCTAGCGCTACACAAATTGTGTCTGTGCTCTTACATCACCCTATAATTTGTGTAGGGAAAGAACAGCAGGAAAAGCCAAGCCAAAGAGACATTGATCTTGTCTAGACTAGGAGAGCCTCCCAGAAGTTAACCCATTGTTAGACTGGCTCCACTGAAATCATGGAACCTATCTGGAACACTGTTGTAGGCAAGAGAGGGCCAATAGGACCCTCTAAAAGTAACGGAGCTGATTGTTAAAAAACCCACAACTGCTCCAGCAACTCTTTTGCGCTGGGGATATTGCTCCAAAGCAGATAAGGCCAGTATATGCACGGCTAGTGCAAGGAAAAGGGCTAAGAGTAGAGTTGGTGGGAAAAAAAACCCAAAACAAAACAGAAGAAAAACACAGTAAATACGCATGAAGCAGATTGATTTTTTCAATTTCAAAACGAAAATATTTTTTTCAAAATTGAAGACATTCTGACAGGCTCTGTTGCTGGCTGATTAAGCATGAGAGGTGGTTGGGATGATCAGTTTTTATGATTTTGCTGAGGTGCCAGTTAGATTTAAAAGCTGAAATCTAGAAAGTTCGTTTGTCTATTGGGGAAGGGTTAGAGCCAATACTGAATGGAATCTAATGGGACACGCACAGTCCAGGAGCATTAGCTTAGTAATTTTCATTCTGGGAGCTTTTCAGTTCAACTTAACTTGTGATTTGAGAAACACTGTTCATTTGCTTATTCTTACTCAACCATTTATTAATTCACCCAGAACCATACTGGCGATTAGTGCACAATTAACAGTTCACCACTTCAGTGTAGACACAACCAATGTTCTAGATGTATACCACACACACACACACACACCAGCTTGCAAGAAATTATCACAGACTAGAGTTGAGGTTCAGCAGTTATGCCAAAGAACAATGCAAATTACCAATTTACATTTACTTATGATTATCAATTTTTAATTCTTTTGTAACTAGAATTTAAGCACACTAAGAATGCATGTATCTTTAAGGGACTTTGAAGAGTGTGGTTATTACTGTATGAATGGATTTCTTATGCCAATTTATTTGGACTTAGAGTTAAAATCTAAAATATGGCTCTTTGATGTCTCACCTGATGGTTCAGATTTATTAAGATAATCTAGTTATTTCTATTAAGGAAAAAAAAGGAAAATACAATCATTGAAACCAAGTCTCACCACTTCTTATCCTCTTAACCCTGGGATGGGGGAGAATCCTTTCCATATGTCTGGTACAGGTGTCAGTCCCCCTTGACCTGTATCACCATGCCTCCAGTGGGTCACAACTGAGAATGCCAAATTCAGGACAAGCTGCTGGGAAAAAGGGCTGACACACCCCAAAAGCGGTGGTTTTTCTTCCCTGAGATATATCAAACTAGCAACAAAAGTAAACATCTGTCTCACTGGCTAACAACTAGTCAGAAATGCAGTCTTCTTAAGAATTCCAGACCTGGATGCAACACTGAGACACTAGACTCAATGATGAATGGTTATTTAAAACCAATTTCATCAAACAAAGGGTTGTTCTGATCCGAAAGGACCAGCCACAAACCCACGTCAATAGATAACTCAGATCTTACCCATCTCATGCAGTTGCCAGTCCTTTAGTATCTAAAGGTTTATTTATAAAAAGAAAAAGGTGAGAGTTAAAATTGGTTAAAGGAATGAAATATATACAATAAATGTCAAGTTCTTGGATAAATCTTGTAGCCGTGATGGAATAAACTGCTGACTTAAGTCTATGGTTGCTTCCAAATCATTGGAAGGTCCTCAGTCCCTTGGGTAGAATGCTCCCATTTGCTTAAGTCCATAGTCAAGGGGTGTGAGCAGGAAAGAGGCAAAATGGAGATGTTTCCAGGGCCTTTTTTGGCTTTTGCCAAGTGAATGGAAACCCATTATTCTCACTGTGGAAAATTACAGGTAGCTAACAACGAGATGGCGTTTGGAATCACATGGGCGAGTCACATGTCCATGCATTCTTCCCTTAGTCATAGTAGAAGCCATCACTCATACTCCAGTTAGAACATTCACAGGAAAGTCCTTTAAGTGTAGACAGTTGTCTCCCATGGTCCATTGTGAGTCAAGTGTTCTTTTATGAGCTCTTCAACTTGAATAGTTCCTTCACAAAGTGCTGGGTAAATACCTTGTGGGTGCTACCCAGAAGGAAACACATTTGAAATACAGGTACATAGTGAATATTTATAACTTCAGATACAAAAATGAAACATGTATCCAAAGAGCATAATCATATTTGGCAAATCATAACTTTTCCATAGAACCTTTTTTGACATACTTTGTTCAAGATTTATAGTAATGATATAACAGTGGTAGCAACAATGATCTACATGGTCATATTTTAATCAGATAACGTCACAGCCTGCCACTGCTTGTTGGATACAGTCAACTTTCCAATTGTACCTGGTGACCTCAGTTTTATGTACTTTAACTTCAGTGCTCACTGGAAAATTGGACACATTTCTACTGAACACATGCCTAATAAGAACTCAGATTTCAGCTTCTATCAGCATATAATAGATGGTGTTGCTGCATAACAAATGTATTCAATCCATTTCTTATTGGATGAAACAAAAACTTTACATTTATTGTATATATTGAATCAGTCTTGCAGCCATAATGGAATAAACTGCTGACTTAAGTCTATGGTTGCTTCCAAATCATTGGAAGGTCCTCAGTCCCTTGGGCAGAATGCTCCCATTTGCTTAAGTCCATAGTCAAGGGGTGTGAGCAGGAAAGAGGCAAAATGGAGATGTTTCCAGGGCCTTTTTTGGCTTTTGCCAAGTGAATGGAAACCCATTATTCTCACTGTGGAAAATTACAGGTAGCTAACAATGAGATGGCGTTTGGAATCACGTGGGCGAGTCACATGTCCATACATTCTTCCCTTAGTCATAGTAGAAGCCATCACTCATACTCCAGTTAGAACATTCACAGGAAAGTCCTTTAAGTGTAGACAGGTGTCTCCCATGGTTCATTGTGAGTCAAGTGTTCTTTTATAAGCTCTTCAACTTGAATAGTTCCTTCACAAAGATAATTTTTCATACCTGGTTCAAACCTTACACAACGTTCCTACTTATAGTATTGCTGCTCCGTGTCCCTGCAGCCCAGAGAGATCAAAAGACAAACAGAAAGTTTCTTTTCCAAATTTAAAAAGTTCTACCTTCTCATTGGCTCTTTTGGTCAGGTGTCCACTTCCTTTTCTTTACCTGGGGGACTTTTAACCCTTTATAGATAAAGCAAGCAGAGAGCAGCTACCAAGAGGGATTTTACAGCTAATTGGCTGGTTGGGTGTCCATAAAAAGGGAGTTACCCCCGCTCTTCATTTATCACAGGGTGTGACTCACAGACCTCGTGATGCCACCTGACACAGGACACAGTGGCTCTGGGATCCCCTGGTTTCACCAAAAGAATGTCATGTAACATCTCTGCGGAAAGCCCACATCAGACTGGTCAACATAGTCCTTGTGAGATGCATGTACAGAAAGTTTGTGAGGAGTTGTCTATATATACACATGCTAAGAGCTATGATGACTAGGCCATATCGTTAAAGACAGCGTATTTTGGGACTAACTTCTCCAAACAGGAGGTGGGAAACACGTAATGTCCTGGTGGACCATTGTGTGTCTTGCAATAGAAGTCTATTAGCATACCGAGTCAAATGCTAACAAAGAGCTTGCAGCGACTTCAGAAGGAAATGAACAGGAAGAGATAAACAGTGAGCAGGGAACACGATTCTCAGTTGAGCATCAAAGGGCTAGTCTGGTACATCTGGGGTGCAGCAGAACCCATCAGGTATCATTCAGTCTGCAAGGACAAGCTACCAGGGGGTTGGAGTTTATGACGTGCGGGTGGAATCTTAGCCAGCCTGGTTGAAAATGCTGGGAAAAGGACTTGGATAAGGAAGCCTGTAGGAGATAGAAAAGAGACTGAACACCTTCCACATGCGCTGCCTCCGTCGCATACTCGGGATCACTTGGAGTGATCGAATAACGAACAACGAGGTGCTGGAACGTGCCAAGATCTCCAGCATGTTCACTCTCCTCCGTCAATGCCGCCTCAGATGGCTTGGCCGTCTAAGTCGCATGGAAGATGGACGGATCCCCAAAGACCTGTTGTATGCCGAACTTGCCTCCAGAAACAGAGCTACAAGACGGCCCCACCTTCGCTTCAAGGATGTTTGTAAGAGGGACCTGAAGACTGTTCAAATCGACATCAACAGCTGGGAAGAGCTCGCCCAGGACAGATGCAGATGGAGACACGCTCTGACCACTGGATTGAAAACTGGCGAAGACAAGCTGCGGCAGCTTGCCGAGGAAAAGCGGGTTCAACGAAAAAGGAAGCAGCGGCTCCAACCCACAGCTGACACCGCCTTCAAATGCCGCAAATGCAATCGAGACTGCCACTCTCGTGTGGGGCTCCACAGCCACAACAGACGCTGCACAACCATCAATTAAACATTCCCCATGGGCGCATATCCATCGTCGCTCGAGACTAACAGATCCCAACAAGGAGATAGGGAAATGTCTTGTGAGTGGAGTTCAGGCTCTAGCAAGCATACTGTGATATTTTATATGTAACCGTTGGTTTTCAATATTCTTACTTATTTGAATCTCTGTCTTTTGAGAACAAACATTGTTTTCACTGTACCTAGAAGTACTGCAGGCTAAGTGGAACAGCGATCCTGAGCTGAATTGTGTAAGCTGGTGTGTGTGCTATTCCTTTGGGAACAGTGGATCTGAGAGCTCTGGGAGCGTTTGGCGGATCGGGGGCTGGGCACTCCTGCCGATGCTTCCAAGACTCAGGTTGGCATGTGCCTATAGCTAGCCTGTACGGAGAGCGCGAGGCCTGGGGAGGCCTGGCAGGCTTGTGATGCCAGAGGCTGGTGGTTTCAGGGAGCTGACCCGCAGCAGGCACAGACAAGACTCACTCACGCTCAGCGCATATGGTGGCGAGGTGCCCCACAGCCCTGGGAAGTGTTACAGGCCTTCACCCCACGTTTAGCCTCACTTGCCAGATGCGGGTAGCGAGGCTAAATCCAAATGACAGTCAGATGGGTGAGGACAGTTGTTCCTACGTGGTCGTGTGGACTGTGTTTAAAGGATCATAGATGCGATCTGACCCTCTGTGATACTTTTTGGTGGGGTCACCTGCGGGGTCCGAGGGTGAGTTGCTACCCCCTGTTGGCCATGGGAGGCAGCCCTGTGTGCCCACCTGGTGAAACTCTCCTCAGACACCAGCTGCTTGGCAACACAGCCTCTGCTCTGGGCTCCAAGGCCACCAAATAATTACCACACCCCATTTTGTTAAACTCAACCAGTCCCCTCTCTTCTAGGAATCCACAACGTGCACCGAGCTGCTGCCTCTGGGGAGGTAGTCAGTCCAGTTCACTGACTGCACCTCAAGGCATCACTCTCCTTAGCACCAGGCACTGTGTCAGGTTTATAAGTTTATTGAACAGAGAGTGAGGTAAAGATTTAAATCAAAGCAAGTAGAAGGATGTGTAAACATCAGGTTACAGGTAAAAGAAAAGCATCAAACAACCTACAACCTATGCTTTGTCTAATCAGGTATTTTTCAGAGGTTTCTTGTGATGGGATCAACTTTTCATGAGACACCCCTGCTGACATGGTCCCCTCCTGTAACAGATAAGTCACTCAGGCCAACCTTTTGTATACAATCCTCCACTATTGTTTCTTAGCCCAGAGACCCCTTCTTCCAAGAACACTCCTGGGGTCCTTTTGTCCTTGTAAGTCTCCAGCCTGCATCTACTCCAGCCAGTAAGGCAAGGCTGTTTCTACGTGCGTTTGTTGTTCTTACATTGATTGGGTCAGTGTTGCGGTTTCCCCATCTCCTGTGCTAGGTTTCACTCCCAACAATTCTGGAACCCAATGTCCTCCTAAATGCTACAAACATCTCACAATAGCCGCCACAATCAGCTAGACTGTAGCTTTTGCACAGCCCCCTTTGGTGGAATATTGAGAAAGTGGTTGGACATGGATATCCCTGCCAAGGCATGCCTGTGTTACACCTCCTCATCCAGTGTTTAAAGGCTGATGATTGGATGCAACTGAGAGTCTTTGTTTCTGCTCAGCCATCAGCAGAGCTGAAGTCACTGATAAGCTGGTCTAGGGGGCTGAGCTTTACAGCAGTTTGGGGATCAGTGCTGTAGCGATAGACAATGTAGAAGAGGCAGCAGGGAGGTTCCCTGCTCCCCAATGAAATCACCAAGGGGTGGAACCTCAGAACATGGCATTGCAACTAAAGGTGGCAGCAGCGAGCAGCATCAGAGGCATCACCCAGCCATCCCACCCCAGGGCAGGAGTAGAACCCACCTGAACACACCCCTGGACTCTCATGACCTCTGACAACCCACCATGTCTGGGGTGCAGCAGAGGGAAAAGGGGAGTGGCATGTTAAAAGCACTTTTGTACTGCAAGGTAGGAAACTGAGGCAAAAGACTACCGCCTAGGATACCGGGGCGGGGGCGGGGGGAGGTATTTCACTTATTGTTGGCATATGTTTGAGTCATGGCTGTGGTGTTTTCCCAAATTAATGCTGTGCCCACTTTCCTCTTAATAAAAGCTGTCTTGTTACACACAGGCTCACCACTTTTGAGTGGGGAAGTACTGTCTCTTAGATGTGCACAGTGGTGGGGTTTAGTTTCCCCAGATTTCTGGCTAGGGCTGCGAGCCGCTCCTGTTTCGTATTGTTAAGAGGAACCCTTAGATATTGAACCTCACTTTTGCTTCTGACACCACCCGGCAGAAGAATTATGCTGGAGCAGGAGTTGGCCCGGCTCCAGGTAGAGAAAGTAGCCGGGGACCAGTGTCAGATCAAAGTGCAGTGGAGACCCAGACACTACTTTACCAGTAGGTCTGGGCCCAGATAAGAGGACAGGGGCAAAAGCAGTGGTCCTCTGCGGGAGGAGAGATGAGGGACACCTATTTCATGGGTTCCATTATGAAGACTGGCGAACTGCCAGAACAACTAGCGGCCGCAGAATGCAAGATACAGCTGATTCAGTGAGAAAAAAGGATCTGGCTGCGGAACATCAGCCCACGCAGGAAGCGAGGGTGACCGATCCTCTGGTCAGTGAACGTGAGGGAGAACTAGAGACTCTGTTTGCAGAGACCTCAAAGGCCTGGAGAGGAGGAAGTTAGGTGGACTGTGCCCTGGGGAGGGTGTGAGTTTTGAAGCTGGCTTTAAGGACAGAGGGGACTCCACTTTGCCTGAGTTAATATGTAGACACTTATGTGGTGTTTTGGTTTGGGGGTGAGGTGAGAGCAGCCCCCCATGGGTCAGAAATAGCCTGCCTGTGAATTAGGTGGGGGGAGGTATCAGTAGCGCAGCCAGGTCCGGAGCGCAGGGGGAGCGGCGCTATAACAAGGCGCCTCCCCCTGTACTCACCCGGCGGCGCTCCGGGTCTTCGGTGGCACTTCGGCGGCTCACTCCGGGTCTTTGGTGGTACCCCCTGCCAAAATGCCGCCGAAGACCCAGCGCGCCGCCGGGTGAGTCCAAGAAGCGGCGCTTAAAAAGAAGCGGTGCCTTTTTTTAGTGCTGCTAAAAAAAGGCGCCGCTTCCGCCGCTTCTGCTCAAGGGGGAGCGGCCGCTCCCCCTGCTCCCCCCCTGGCTACGCTACTGGGAGGTATGTCACATAGATACTGGGCCCTGCAACTGATGTAGGTCCAGCTCCCATGTGTCAGAACAGATGTCTCCAGTTGGGCCAATCAAAGGGGTGAGGCTGTACCTGGGGCTATAAAGGGTCAGAGGCACCCCCACTGAAAGGGAACTGGCTGGGAAAGATCTAGAAAGCAGGACTGCCAGAATCCCCTGAGAGGGGAGGCAGTAAGATATAAAAATGTTAGTAAAGTTAATGTTCAAAATCAAATTTACACAAGTTAAGAAGGAAGGTACTGTACATCTGGTGTTGGGCTTGGTTATGGGGGATTGCAAGTATCAGTTAGAAGGTTCACGAGGTACATACCTATCACATAACAAGCATAGATCCAGATTGGGGTGTGGGAGTTTTTAAAGCGTCAGTGGATAAATGGGCTCAGGGACGCCACCCATGGAATGTATTAAGAGTCCAAGTCAGTAGTGGTGTAGAGAATAAGCACATGGGTGGGGTGTGTCCCTTGGTTCGTCAGGGAAGGGAGGAAGTGGGTTATTTCCCTGGCCAGCCTTCTCAGTTACTCAACCTGGTACTAGCATTGTCCTGTGATGTGTTCTGTGTAGATGTCTCTTGACCACATGATGGTGTCGGACACCATGAGCTGTCTCATGAGCCGGGCTTAGCGTCGACCAACTCCGCACACCTTCAGTACCGGCTCGTTGTGGGGGTCCCATGCGTCCAGGGCTCCCGCAACCAGGGCATGGATCTGGACCTCATAGCCCTGGGCTCTCAGGGTGTCAGCTAGCGGGGTGTACTTCAATGCCTTCCGTGCTTAGGCCTCGTGGAAGGCCGGTGACCTGTTTTCAAATGGCACCGTGATGTCTACCATAAGGACCTTCTTCTTTTCTGCGTCAGTCACGACGATGTCAGGTCGAAGTCGGCTGTCTGTCCCAGGGATGGCAGAGTCGACTCGGCAGTGATCTTCCCCAGGGATGGCGGGATGGCTTTCACCAGCCGGTTCTGGATGTTAAAAAAACAACTGCTCCAGCTACTCTTCTGTGCTGGGGATATTGCTCCAGAACAGATAAGGCCAGTATATGCAGGGCAAGTGCAAGCAAAAGGGCTAAGAGTAGAGTTGGACAAACACAACCCAGTAAAAGCACATTAAGCAGATTGAAATAAAAAACAAAAACAAAATGAAAATATTGTTTTCAATATTCAAGACATTCTGACAGGATCTGTTACTGGTTGATTAAGCATGAAGGGGGGTTGGGTGGTCAGTTTTTATGATTTTGCTGAGGTGCCAGATAGATTTAAAGCTGAAATCTAGCAAAGTTGGTTTGTCAATTGGGGAAGGGTTAGAGCTAATACTGAATGGAATCTAATAAGGTACCCAGAGTCCAGGAGCATTAGCTTAGTAATTTTCATCCTGGGAGCTTTTCAGTTCAACTCAACTTGTTGTGATTTGAGAAACACTGTTCATTTGCTTATTTTTAATCAACCATTTATTAATTCACCCAGAACCACACTGGTGATTAATTAGTGCACAATTAACACTTCACCACTTGAGTGTAGACACAACTGATGTTCTAGATGGTAGTGTCTACACTCACACACTCTACAGTCTTGCAAGAAATTGTAACAGACTAGAGTTGTGGTTCAGCAGTTATGCCAAAGAACAATGCAAATTGCCAACTTTCATCTACTTATTATTATCAATTTTTAATTCTTTAGTAACCAGCATTTAAGCACACTAAGAATGCACTTTTCTTTAAGGGACTTTGAAGAGTGTGGTTACTACTGTATGAATGGATTTCTTATGCCAATTTATTTGGACTTAAAGTTAAAATTTAAAATATGGTTCCCTGATGTCTCACTTGACACTGCAGACTTATTAAGATAATCTAGTTATTTCTAGTAAGGAACAGAAATGGAAATACAATAATTGAAACCAACCACTTCTTATCCTCTGAACGCTGGGATGGGGGAGAGTCCTTTCCATGTGGCTGGTCTAGGTGTCAGTCACCCTTGACCTGCCACTGCTCGTTGGGTGAATCAACTCTCCAGTTGCACCTGGTAACCTCAGTTTTATATACTCTAACTTCAGTGCTCATTGGAGCACCGGACACATTTCTACTGTACACATGCCAAATGAGTACTAGATGCTGATGGAAGCTGAAATCTGAGTAGACAACATTGCTGCATAATAAATTATTCAGTCCAGATCTTATTGGAAGTTTTTTATGTTTGATTCATTTCAAGGATTGTATTTCACCAATCTCTGCTATCAATTGGGATCCCCCGTTTAAGGGATTTCTCCTAATATAAACCAGGGCATAACTTTGGGATCTCTTTCTACATTTTTCCTTCCTTTTGCCAGACAATTCCTACTTCTTCTAGAGGGCAAGAATTATTTACAATGAAAACCAACAAAATCCCTTACAATTTTCTAAATCTGGAGGACATACTGCATACATTCTTTGATTTACATAAGCATTTCATGTTATTCAGGACAAGAGACATTATCCATGTATAGAAAGCAGTATATGTGACTCAAGGAAAACAAATGCGCAGATTCTAATGTTGTGTGAAAGATTATCCATGGTATATTTGATTTACAAGGAAAACAGTGCATAGTTTATGATTTGGAGTGAAAATGTGGTTTGGATTTCTAGGGGTTTCTAGGGCAGTTTGCCCCATTTGACTTTCAGTCTTACAGCCAGTCATTTCTAGTTTGACTAAATTGCAGCTTCCCCACCCATCCCTTGATCCACTCACAATGTGCAATTGCAACCCCCCTTTTCTTTTTGTCCGGTGCTCAGCCAAAAGCCTTATTGCTGTAATTACAGCTGCTGTTTCTATTTCCTCTAGGGCAACTTTTCATTTGTGGACTCCTAAAAAGTTTCAAATGGAGATGGAGACCCCTTTGGAAATCTTAGACAGTCTGGGGAACCCCAGGGGTCCTTGGACCGCTTGTTTAAAACCACTGCTCTATGGCTGATATAGAAGGTGGCAGTGGAATGGAGAGTGGAAAACACCATAGAGGAGGAATCATAGACTGGAGGTCAAAGGCACTGTGTAAGCTTAACAGCCACAGTCATTGTCAGTTTCTCATATTTGAAGTTGAGTATGTACTCTATGTTGTGGACACTGAAATGTTTTATTGCTGTACAACTCAATGTTTTATTACCAATACCAAGGGTGAACTTAGGTGAAAGCAGAAGATCTCTGATTGTCAGAAGTCCCAATCCCTGTACTTACTTTGTGAGATTTACATCTGTATTTTAGTTAGGGTTTAGGCCTTGTGTTATAGTCTTTGTTTCAAGGGAAAACAACAACTCTTTAGTTAGTGATGTTAGTCTAGCTAGGGCATGTTGTAATGGTTTGCCTTTGGAGTGTTAGTCAGTGAAAAGAATTTTCAAACTGCAAGTTGTGTGCATGTGTAAGATAAAGACTGGTACTGGATTCCTAAGAAAAGAAACAATCATATTATAACTTCCATTTTTAATCTTTAGAGGGTTCCTGTAGAAAATCCAGCTGTAGCCTCTCGGACAGATATGAATTAAGGATCTGTGCTAGTCAGATAAATATCTTCTGTAACACACAATTGGTAAATAAAATCAATTTACCTCCCCTCTATGCAGATTAGTTAATGGACTACTTTGCAATGAAAGCAGGCTGTCATCCTTGCTTGCTAACTTGGGATATGCCTACACTGGTTTAAAACCCACATCAGCAAATCTCTGAGTCTGTAGATCCACACTCTGGCTACAGCACTGAAAACAGCTGCTCAGACATTGGGCTTGGGCTGGGTCCGAGGCTCTGAAATCCAGGAAGGGAGATGGGTTTCTGATGCTGAGCAGCAACGTTTACACTGCTGTTTTTAGCGCCATAGCATGAGCCCGAGTCTGTAGACCTGGGCTCTGAGTCATGCTGCCACAGCTTTTAAAATGCAGCATAGATTCTTGCCTAGATAGTTAACTATACTCATTTAGCCAATTTAGTTTCTATTCTCAGCGGGAGGAACTCCGGACGGTGGCTGATCTGTGGGTCCTTAAAGTGACTCACATGATGGGAACCATTTTCCTATTGTCTTTACTTCCTAGTTAGATCCAATTCTGGGATAAAACAGGGGGATTGCTTTTCTAATTTAAAAGTGCCTTAAAGAGAAGTATATGCTTGGAAGTGTGATAAATGTTAGGTACTAAAGAAGTGGGAATGAATGGTCAGACGTGGCATCTGAGACTCTTCGTAACAGTGTCCACTCACCATAGGTGGTACCTCCTCCTGGCTGCTCCATGGAAACCAGCTCTTTCAAGGTCCGGGGGCCCCTTTCACTGCTCATTGCACGCCCTGCTCCCGCGCTCTCTGTCGGAGACTCAGGGTACTCCTTCTTCGTGACTTGGCCCTCTAGTCAGGTCCCTATGTGTGTTTCCATCTTCCAGGCAATCAAAGTCTTTCTTTAACAGCACTCTTAGACAGTCTTTTCATTCACTGCCTCACTTCCCCAGTGGCTGGGAGGGGAACCAAGCCCCACGCTGTACTCTGGGTTCCAGCTCCGGGATCCTCTAATCAGCAGCCAAGGTCTGCCCCCCCGAACCTTACTGCCTTTTCTCTGAGCCTTTCCTGCTCTTTTTGCTCCCTATACCCTACTTTGCCTGCCCAAACTCCCTCCTCCCAAGGAGTAACTGAGGACTAATTTCTCGAGCCCCAAACATGTTTCCCTTCCCCCAGGGAGTCACTGAAAACTGCTTCCCTGCAGCCCCTTTCTGCTATCAGCTCCCTGGCTTTATAGAAGGCCCACTTGTCCCCGCATTGTTGAGCTTCCCCTAATTGGGCTTTCCTCTCAGCCCTAATTTCCCCAGCTTGCGGCCTAATAGTTTAATTGGCCCCTCTGGCCTCCATTAATCTCTTCAGGGTGAGTCTGGGGAACATACCCTATCACCCCTTTTAAACAGAGTCAACACCACCAAATAGGAACACCTACTTCCACCATGTGACATACTAGGGCACAATCCAGACTTGTGGGGGGCTGTGTCACCTCTGCCCTGCAACCTTGGGTGCCTCACAATGCCTTGCTGTAGTAACTCTCCCCCTCTTACAGTATGCAACCACAGTGAGTGTGTGTGTAACTGCAGACTGCCGGCTACATCCTGGCTCTCACCAGCCTTAGTTGTACTGCAGGGTGACCCCCGATACACCCCCAGTTCCCCCAGAAATGTATGTCCTACACTGCCCAGTCCTCTCCTGGACAGTACAAATATATATATTAAGTCACTTATTCCTTTAAGGGAATAATATGCCACTTTATTTTAACTAGACTACCCAGGCATTCCAATTTTAAAAAAATCACTGGATTAGATAAAACATGTTTATTAACTACAAAGAGATACATTGGGAGTATAAGTAATGAGGCCTAAGAGTCAGAAATGGTCACCAGAAAAACAAATGCTTAATACCTATTTAAGAAACTCTCTCTCACCCATGCTCCAGCAGATTACTGACCAAATTCTTCTGGTCAGGACCCCTCCCCCGAAGTCCAAAAGCTGTTTCCTTTGTCTTTTCAGGGGCAGAGAATGTGACAGGGGAAGGGAGGGGAGAAGAGAGTGTCTTGGGTTGTTTCAGTCCCCACTCTTGAAAAACATTTCCAGCTGAGATCCAGGAGACAAACTATGTGGAAGGATATTCCCTCTTGGGTTTTTTCCCCACCTGTTAGAATTTCCTGTGTTTTCCCTCCCTGCTTGTTGACTGCTGCTTAAACGCAAATTAAGGTTGGCACACATTCCTTCCCCTGTTTAGGACACACCTGCTTTCTGCCCAGGCAGGGTTGTGGGATTTGGAACATGCATTAACATCATCATACAGGGGAATCTTATAACTGCACATACTATGTTACCACACATTTTCTAAGGACAATACTGACCAACAAGTTATGAGTTTTCAAATGATACCTTAAAAGGCATACCTTGTACAAGAATTACTATGATAATGTATTGCAGGGGTGACCAACCTGTGGCTCTGGAGCCAAATGCGGCTCTTCAGAAATGAATATGCGGCTCCTTGTACAGGTACCGACTCCGGGGCTGGAGCTACAGGCGCCAACTTTCCAATGTGCTGGGGGGGGGGGGGGGGGGGGGGACGGGTGCCCACTGCTCAACCCCTGGCTCTGCTACAGGCCCTGCCCTCACTCCACCCCTTCCCGCCAGCTCCCCTGAGCCTGCCATGTCCTTGCTCCTCGCCCCCCCAGAGCCTCCTGCACGCCACAAAATAGCTGATTGGGAGTTATGGGGAGGGAGGCGCTGATCAGCGGGGCTGGCAGTGGGTGGGAGGCACTTGTAGTGGGGGAGCTGACGTAAAATTGTGGCTCTTTGGCAATGTACATTGGTAAATTCTGGCTCCTTCTCAGGCTCAGGTTGGCCACCCCTAATGTATAGGATGTGAATACAAGAATGTACTGCATCACACCACCCCTCTGATTTTCACTTGGATTTGGCATCACTATGCCCTGCTTAGCAAGTGAGGTTAAATTTAAGGTGACACCCCACCCCACCCCAGGATACATTAAATAGTTTGGCTACTCTTTAGTCATACAATAAAGATAACATTGAATTATCCCTGCACCCAAGACTAGAGTGAATTTTGACCCCAAACTGATCACTTTAGCAAAGCAGGTCTGTCTGCTGATCACTTGGGCAAAATAGATGTGTCTGTATTTGCAGTCTGCTCCTGAGGTCTCTTTCTCCAGTTCATCAATAGATGGCAGGAGAGAGCTCATTCAGACCTATGGCTTAAGAGACAAATATATCATTCCTGGTAGGGTTGCCTGTTGAAGAGACTAAACTATCTCACAGCGTATGCAATCAGCCATAGGCGCCAACTTCCGGTGGCGCCGGTGGGGGCTGACGCCCGGCGTCAGAGGCGGGGCCCCGCCCCCAACGCCGATGCAACGTTGCCCAGCGTCGGGGGCGTGGCCCCGCAACGTCTCCCGGTGCTGAGGTGAGCTTGCCACGGGTCCGGGGCGGGCGGGGAGCTGCCAGTGGGTGCTCTGCACCCACCAATTTTTCCCCGTGGGTGCTCCAGCCCCGGAGCAACCCACGGAGTCGGCGCCTATGCAACCAGCTGAGTCTGTGGTAAAGACAAGATTCAACTTGGTTATGTGCTGGCAGACTCTGGCCAAAAGGACACAGGATGCGGGGTCTGGGCATCAATTACTTGCTTTTGACCTTTATATTAAAGTGTTTGTAAAATAGGGATGATGTATCATGATCTCAGTGGGCCCCTGTTCCATGGAGGGGTTGTTTCTGATAGGACACCAGGGAAAAAAAAGATAGGGAATATGGAGAGTTAGGTTAGAAGCAACTCAGCCACAGGGTCAGAGCAGTGTGCAGGGTTTAACAGAGTCCCACTTGTTCAGCTTAACTTGCATTCAGCATCTCTCTTGGCAAATGAAACAGGGCTTTGCTCATTCATGTTATGTTCACAGCATACACAGAAGTTAAAGACAGTCAAATAGTCTTGCTAGAAGGTAGAAATCTAACACTACTTTGTTTGTTATAATCCAGAAGAATAACACAATAACCAAAAAGAGAGAGGCAAAGCCAGCTACTCTTTAAGGCCAAGAGGCACAACTCACATCACCTTGTCCTAGACTGGTTCTTTCCAGACTGATCACTTCTAGGTCCAGACCACACACTTCCCTACAGAGCCCCTTAGTCTGCAAGCAGGACCAGGAAAAACCCCCTACTCCTAAAGTGATAACTTGCAATTCCACCCCAGTCCTCTATACATCACAGCTTGCTAATTCAGGCCCACTCGTGCTGGTCCTTCCTTCCCTCCCATGAGATTCCCGTTCCCTGTATGGAAATGGGGCTTCCATTGTTTTGATTCTGCCATGCTTGCTTGGCAGAGGAGACAGGTAGATAACCATGACATTCCCTCCTGTCTGGGCAGACTCTATCAATGAGTACCCTTATATAGTGTTATATTCCTTATATAGGGTTAATACATACACTTCACAAGGCTATTAATTACCAGTGTGTCATTAGCTGTCAGAAAAGACCTCTTACTCTACACACTCTTATAATACAATAATATTCAATACAACCAGTTGATTCAATTGCTTATCTCTGGAGGTTCAACCCCCCACTGTCTTTATAGCCCAGTAAACATTTGAAATGGATTCTTCTCAAAAGTAAAACCCAGACCAAGTTGTTTTCTCTTGCTTGGTGGAGATTCCAGGCTATCTTCTCCCCCACTCATTAGTGTGAGGTTTGCCTCCACCCCTTGTTAGCTTGATGGGCCGGTTTACAGCTTATAGGTAAATTGAGGTACACACACAGTCCTTTGTTTGGACAGACCTATTTAACACCTACCCCAATACACCTGGTTTGAACACACTTTAGTTATCATTTCAGCATATGTCCGTAACTCTTAATACCCACCATATATATACAAGATTATTAATGACCATTAGTCATTAGTTTTCAAATGATACCTCACAAGGCATATTTTGTACAAAGATTCTTACACCAGGGTCTGGGGTGTGAACACAGGGGCACTTAGTGTCACAGCTCAGCCCTGCAGGCCATTGTTTGGTCTGTTGCTGAGCTTGGGACAAGACTGAACGCAGCTGGCTTCTGCTCTCTGGAGCTGCATTCACTTGTGGGAAGGCTGGAGAAGGGCAAGACTTCTACAGCCCCTCCCCTAGGGGGCCCAGCTCCTTTGGGAAGCGTGGAGGGGATGTGGCCATATCTCCAAGCTCAACCCCTTTGGGGAAGCTAGCGCTGCTCTGGGCTCTAATCTCACATAGTTCACACGGCCCTGAAGAGGAGACTTTGAGTCTTTGTTGTCCTCTACCCACTGCAGCTTCTCCGTCTGGGCCTGTCTGGACTCGAACGGGCCCTATGACAGGAAATAAATCTTAAAAGGAGATTTATGTAATGATTAAAGCTAATTGCCTTGAACGATGCTTCGGAAGGGAAATGTTTTCTTATTTCAGTCCCAATCTCCTTGGGCACAAGCCTGTTTTTCATAAGGTCGGTAACTGCAAACAGACGGCATAGGATAGAATGAAAGAAGTATGTTCTGGCATTTCAAAGCCCTGTTTTCAATTATGGCCATTTGCAGAGTATTAAGGGGAAATATTTTATACAAGATCACTGCAAAAATAGATTTTGTTTGTCATTAACTTTGAAACCGTGTTTGACTTAAGGGCTGAAATTTCCATCAGCCAGGTCTGGCTTTCACAGCACTGTCCTGATTGGTGGGGAAGGAAGTGAGTCAATATGGCAATGTACTTAAGAGCAGATCTTCCTATATAAGGACTTATTTTCGTGCGGGAAATACCCTACTTTTTCCCTGGCCAGATTTCTCTGTGCGTCAGTTTGGAATTGAATCACGGGTTTGTCTCAAACATAAGAAACCCACCCAACTGTCTTTAGTTGCCGTCTGCTACAGAAGAACTATCATATCAGGGTATATGTGGACGTGCACCTATGTACGTCAGTGGTCGCCAAGCTTTTTACCTTGTGCCCCACCATACCCGTGTCCATGCCACTCCCCCAAGCCAGGGCCAGGACTGCGGTTTCGGGAGGGGGAGAACACAGACAGGGTAAGGGGGCCAAGGCTGGGGGCCGAGGGCCGAGGCTGGCAGCTGGGACTCTGGGCGTGAGAGCAGGGCCCTGGGCATGGGGCCAGCAGCTAGGGCACTGGGTGCAGGGCACGGGGCCGGCAGCTGGGGAAGGGCCAGGAGCGATGTTGGGTGGCACTTCCTCCCCACCCCCATGGGGGCTGGCCCGAGCCCCAGCCATGCCCCTTCAAACGTTCCGCCATACCCCCCTGTGATAAATGAAGTGAGGGGGGAGGTAACTCCCTTTTATGGACACCCAGCCAGACAGTTAGCTATAAAATCCCTCTTGGTAGCTGTTCTCTACTTGCTTTACCTGTAAAGGGTTAAAAAGTCTGACTGTATACATAGGTAAAAGGAAGTGAGTGGGCACCTGGCCAAAAGAGCCAATGGGAAGGCTAGAACTTTTTAAAATTGAAACAAGACTCCCCTTTTGTCTGTGTGTGGTTGTTCTCCCAGAGAGCAGGGACAGGGCTGGACTATGCTGTAAGAGCATGTGCCAGGCATGGAAAATCATTAAATCATACCTAGAAACTACTCATTTGAAACTCCCGATATGTAAGTAGATCAGGAAATGTCTAGGAAGATGTGATTAGGTTTATCCCTTTTATTTCTTTATGGCTTGTGGACTTCTCTGTGCTAACCCCCAAATGTTTTTGTTTTGCTTGTAACCATTAAACTGGACCTCGAGAAAACCATTCTTGACTCTTAATTATTATATTTGCTCTTTTAAAATCTAGCAATAGCCTAAATTCCAGTATTTTCTTTCTTTTTGTTTTTAATACAATTTTCCTTTTTTAAGAACAGGATTAGGATTTTTGTGTCCTAAGAGGTTTGTGCACAGGTTGTTTAATTAGCTGGTGGCAACAGCTGATTTCCTTTGTTTTTCTTTCTCAACTCTTCCCTGGGGATGGGGAGGGAGGATGAAAGGACTTGAGGGAGGAATTCCCAAGTGCGCCTTCTTGGGTTTAAAAGTTTTTTGGTTTTTTTGCACTTGTGTGGTGGCAGCATCTACCCATCCAAGGTTAGAGAGAAGCTGTAACCTTGGGAGTTTAATACAAGCCTGGAGTGGCCAGTATTAATGTTTAGAATACTTGCAGGCCCCCACCTTCTGCACTCGAAGTGTCAGAGTGGGGAATCAGCCTTGACACCCCCCTAAGGAGTGTGCCCCACAGTTTGGGGACCTCTGATGCACACAGAATCATAGAATCTTAGGACTGGAAGGGACTTTGAGAGGTCTTCTAGTCCAGTCCCATGCACTCAAGGCAGGACTAAGTATTATCTAGACCATCCCTAACAGGTGTTTGTGTAACCTTCCCTTAGAAACCTCCAATGATGGAGAATCCACAACCTCCCTAGGCAATTTATTCCAGTGCTTAACTACCCTCATGGGTATGTATACTTGTGTGTCCGTGGATATGTACACATGTGGGCACAGCTGTTCAACTCAGATCCTTTTCTGTCTGTGTCTCTTCTAGTTTCTGTCTTTTTAAGGTCTCATCCCATTATTCCTTTTGTAGCCCTCACCCATTTCTCAATTACATGAGCCATTTGTCAGCACCGTTGTGCCAGGACCCTTTAATCCAGCTCATCCCCTCATGGGCCATCCAGTTTCATGTCTTTTGCATATTGCTACACATTTCCCCACCTGCAGGCAACTAATGGACAGTGTGAACAAGATGAGACCCAGCACCAATCTCTGTGGCTCTGCACCTTTCTCCTGTCTGATCCATCGCCAGTTGCTTTCTGGCCTTCTGTTACCTGCCACATCTCTCAGCCCAATCTGCACCTGCCCATTTCTTCATGTTGAGTTTCTCATCAGGGGAAGAATTGCAGTGGGCTGCCATGCAGGAAGGTCTGGGGTGAGGCCTCAGTTGAGACCTTCATTCACCACTGAACTAACAGCTCTTTTCCATCCTCCAGTGCTTACATTTGATGAGTCAGCATTGGCTGTTCATTGCCGCAGATGGGCACTCAAGCAAAGCCTCACACCACTATCGCTTAGCCCCTTGCTTGCGGATGAGTGGAGTGGCATCCACAGACTCCATCCAGCCCCACCTATGGTAGAAACAACTCAAGTCCTGGGAGGGAGCATATGTGTCCTAATGGAAAAGACCTAGCGCAGTGAATAGCGATGAAACCTGTAGGATCCTACAAAAATTACTCTAAATACCTATAGAACTGAATAGTGAATAGTGAACAGGAGAGCCTTGCCATAGAGTTTTTTTCAGCTATCCTATAAGAATTCCGTAGCGGGAATATATTTTTCCAATCAATTCTATAGGATGATTTAGAACAAAAGCCAACGCAGTGGAAAAATGAAGGCCTAAGTGTTCAAAGGCAACTCTTGATTTTGGGTGCCCAACGTGAGCCGCTCCAAAGAGGCCTGATTTTCAGAAGGTGGGTGCTCAGCACTTTCTTAAAATCAGGCCCCTTTGAGGTGTCTCAGATTGGGCACCTACAGTCACTAGTGACTTTGGAGAACCGGGGCCACTCATGATTCCAGGATGTGGAGGAGCACACTGGGGGTCGGGGGAAGGAAATGGAAGACGCCAAGCAGCAAAGAGAGATACACAAAGTCCAAGTTTCCATTTAAAGTGTCTGGAGAGACCCAGGCCAATGGCGTAAGTAGATGCTTCTGTTTTGTCCCTAAGCCCTTGTCCTGCTGAGCAGTTGAGATGGAAAAAACACCGACGCCCTGGGTTTCAGCCAGACAATTTCGTAACAAAGCCAGGGGGTGACGGCTCGCAAGATGTTTTGTGCAGGGGGAGGGGAGAATAAGGGATGAGGCCCTCTGCAGGAGCAGAGTGCTCTTGCCTCAGGAAAGCAGGACAGTGAATGAAATGGAGTCCAAGAGCAGAGCACACCTTTGGGATCTGGCACACAGAGCACAGATGGCCTCTCCAGGCCATGGCTGGAGCACATTAGTAGGGGGGTGATGAAAGAGCTTGCAGTACCCACGTTGCACCAGGCTGTTGATATACAAAGGAGACTGGTTCCTAACATCTGTCAATGCAACATTTTTCACCAGGGCTAAATTCACTCGTGATCACAGTCAGGGTCTTCTTTCCAGTATCGCAAGGGAACAAGAACAAGACAGCCCCATTGCCATCATATTCAGGAGAAATTAAGTAAGAGAATGTTTGGGGTGCATTCTGCATTCATTTAACCTTGTGCACCTTCCCCTGTAGTCAGGGGAGCTGCACAGCCATCCATAGCTTAGGGCAGTCCGTATATCTGTGTAAAAATAAATCTCCTGATGCCAGCGGTGCACGCTCGTCTCCCTTGCAGTGACAAGAGACAATCATTGTGGGAGGAAGGATGGGGTAGAGGTTAAGGACCTACCTAGGGCCTCCTATTGCTGCTATAGACTTGCACATAACCTTGGGAATGACAGGTGGGGTGGGATTTTTCAAAGCACCTAAGTGAGTTAGAAGCACACTGACTTTCTAGGAGATTTGTGCTCCTAAACCTTCTAAGGATTTCACCGCTAGTCTCTCTGTGCCCCAATTCCCCAGCTGCAAAGATGAGATGATAATCATTCCTTTGGCTGTTTGGACTGTGAACTCTTTGGGGAAGACTATCTCTTACTGTATTGTTACCCTGCTATGATGCAAAAGGAGGCTTGGGCGTTGTTCCAGGTTGGAGGAGAAATTGGTGTTGGAGGCCAGTGTTTCTATTGATACAGTTCTGTTTATTTCCAAACAGTGCACAAAGTCCTGTTTTCCTGAACACAGGAGGAATAAAACAACAAGAGACAGTATCTTTGCACACAGTTCCAAGGCCCTTTCCAGTCAGCACTTAGCCCAAGAGCTCTCTCTCTTAGCTTTTCTCAGGGCTACATTCCCAGGGTGTGTCTTGTCTATCCTTGGCTTTTTTGGCCATTTCGGTCTCTGCTCTGATGCTTCTGCCTCTGTCTCTTACACATAGCTGCCCCAATCACTGCATTTATTATCAGCCTCCATGGAAATCCCATAGCCAGCATGGTCCAGTCACTGGTTTCAGTTACCACTAGCAAAGGGGCATTTAATGGTTCTGTCATTTAGCCTGAATAGGAGGTTCTTAGTACACCCATTGATCCCATAGCTCTGTAATCTATGCTGTGACCAGCACCTCTCAGCATAACAACATGTGCAGCACCTGGCACAACGGAGCTCTGACTTCAGATGGGGCCTTTAAGTCTTATCCTAGCATTAATGACAACATGGGAATGAACTGCTCTATGCTGTAGTTTGAAGAGTGATTCTCCACTGAGGTCTGGCTTACAAGCCCTCTATGCTTCAGTGGTGGACGTCACCAGTTCTAGCCAGAAGACCATGAGAAAAGATTTCTTTGTGCTGTTTACAAAAGCCAAGGACATAGTTTCCTTTTGGAAATACCACAAAAAGGATGTTTCTCATGGATATTGAGAAGGATGTGTCTGCCTTTGGGAGCAGTGGAGCACTGGGGGGCGAAGCTGGGAGCTATAATGCAAGACACCAAGGACCAAGTATGACCAGATGTTTTTTTTGGCAGCTCCACATCACAGAGTGAGGGAGCCACAGCACCAGCTCAGACTTGAGTTTGCGAGCTTATGTCAAAGAGCTACATTTGTAGTAGTTTCTGCTGATTGTAGGCCTCTGAAAGGCACGTTTGTGTAGCCAATACGATATGAAGACTCAGATAGCGTTCCAGAAAACCACTTCTCTCTGAATGCGTGGAAGAGCCGTAAGTGGAGCACCTTCCCTTATATGCACCATGCTAAACATCATCATCAGCAAGTGCTCACTCGGTTATGTTGAATGGGTGAAGAATTGCAGCTGATGGAGCAGGAAGACGCTATCACCTACAGCATAGGCTCCCCCCTGAAACAACAGTTCTTAGGAGAGGAAGTGAAGAATACACTAGCCATTGGCAACTACCAAGGGTATAATTACACAAGCTAGAATTCGGAGAGGACCCCCTGTGTCTTGTGAAAGATGCCATAGGGTCTTCAGTGATGGCAGCTGATTCAGATCTCCATGTTACCTCTCACCCTCCAGCACCATGGGCCTGGATGCTGGGGCAGTGGTTCAGCACTGATGGAGCCCAGTGCCAGCTGCCCGGGGTCACCCGATCAGTGGCTGGTGCAGCTGGCTCTGGGGCAGTTCCCAAGACTGCTGCTCAGCAGTCCATGGGACCAGCTGCACCAGCTGCTGCTCGGGTGGTCCCCAGACCGAGCTGGCTCCGGGCCTCCTGAACAGCAGCTGGTGTGACTGGTCCCGTGGACCGCTGGAGCAGCTGTCCCCGGGTCGCTCCAGAAGCAGACTGTGTGGCTGGCCATGGGGTGACTGAGCAGCTGGCCCCGGGGCCAACTGCTCAGGTAGCCCTGAAGTCAGCCGCATCAGCCGCTGCAGAAGTCATGGAGGTCGCGGAAAGTCACGGAATCCATGTCTTCCACGACCTCTGTGAAAGAATCACTGCCTTACTCGTGACTCATCTACATGTCTAGTCTTTTTTTGAATCCTCCTAAGCTGTTGGCCTCACGGACATCTGGTGGCAGCAAGTTCCACCTGCTAATTATGCTTGGCATAAAAAGGGATTCTTTAGAGCAGTTTTAACATTTGCTGCCTTCCAATTTTATCAAATATTTCCTTATTCTTCTGTTATGAAAATAGATAAATAGGAGTGTCCAAGGTGCCTGCTCTCTACTGTTCTTTATGTTTCTATATGTTTATCGTGTCCCCTTTTCTCTGACTCCTCTCTGAGCTAAACAGTGACAATATATTTTGGTCTTTCTTTGTATGGAAGGCTCTACGGGACCGGGGTCCTAATCATTCTTGTCACCCTTGGCTGAACCCCTCTAGTTCTGTTCTGGAGACCCAAACACAGCACCTCAGGTAATACCTTTCACTATTGTTTTTTTGTTTTGTTTGGTATTATGTCTAGTTATGAGTGCCACATTTCAGGAAAGATGTGGACAAATTGGAGAAAGTCCAGAAAAGAGCAACAAAAATGATTAAAGGCCTTGAAAACATGACCTATGAGGGAAGATTAAAAAAATTTGATTTGTTTAGTCTGGAGAAGAGAAGACTGAGAGAGGACATGACAACAATTTTCAAGTACTTAAAAGGTTGTTACAAGGAGGAGGGAGAAAAATTGTTCTTGTTAACCTCTGAGGATAGGACAAGAAGCAATGGGCGTAAATTGCAGCAAGAACAGTTTAGGTTGGAGATTAGGAAAAACTTCCTAGCTGTCAGGGTGGTTAAACAGAGGAATAAATTGCCTAGCAAGGTTGCGGAATTTCCATCATTGTCTAACCTGCTCTTAAAAATCTCTAGACGCCTGACAGGCATGGTCTAGATAATACTTAACCCTGCCATGAGCCCTTCCACTCCTACGATTCTATTCTAGGATTATTTCTCCTTTGAGTATTATGCTTTCTTCAGCTCATTTTTCTTTCTTCTTCCATCCTTCCCATTTGTTTCCAGGACCTTTTTCCTTTAGCTAAACTTTCCCTTCAAGCCATTTTTTACAATTTCACTGTACTTTCTTCAAATATCATTTATTCAATAAATATTCAGACTAGTTTTAATTCAGATAATTAGCAATCTAATCCTAGAGAAGGAGTCTGAGACTCTGGTCAGAATTTGGCTGTTGATTCATGGAGCAAACTACTTATCTCTGTGCCTCAGTTTCCCCAAAGGGTAGAGTGGGGACCATAAGACTTTTTGAAATGTTGTGAGGTGTTCAAATTAAAGGCGCTAAATCCAAGCCAGCATCCATTCCCTCAGCCTCAGATTAATATTATTTATGAGCAACGCTTATCTCATTTCTGTGCACTCTAGCCCCCAGTTGGTTTTTGTATCGCTCACCACACCCTTTCCCTCTGTTATGAGGCCAGATCCTCAGCTGGGGTCAAAAGAGCTACATCGACTGATTTTGGCAGCTAGGGGCTCAGAAACTGGACCCCTGTGCCTCCTCCTTCCCCAGGCTTCCTGGTTGTCATTTTTCTTCCTTCGGTTTGTTGTGTTCTTGTCCACAAGGTGGCACTGAGGTCTCCTTAATGCCTTTGCACAATGTCCATGTCAGAACTGAATTCTTTCCGACTGTTCTAGCTTAGGTACTTATATGGCCCCCAGTGCTGCAGTCTCTGAGCCCCTCACAGTCTAATGCATTTATGCTCACAATCCCCCCTAGTGAGCTAGGGCAGTGCTGCTAGCCCCATTAAAGACGAGGAACTGAGGGTGTAGCCCAAATCTCTTTGTTCTGAACACATGCATTCCAAGGACTCAGGACGTGAAGGCACCTCCTAGGTTTGTACCAGGGTAGAACTTTCGTATTTCTTGTCCTTTTCCTTTGGGATATTCCAGGATTAGCCTGTGAGAGTAACTCCCTACCTGTTGCTATGGTGAAACATTCCTAGGGCCTGCTCCTGACAGTTTTCCTATCCACTTAAGCCAAAGCTTACTTCAGCTAATGCCAGGTGTCCTGGGATACTTGCAGTGCTGAATTTGTGCCAGGGCTGAGCCCCGGCACCTCTAGGCTTGGCAGTTCATAGCCTTGGCACCTCTGGTGCTTGCTGTATCAGTTATGAATGTAAAAAAATATTGCTTGTGCCCCGGCACCTAATTGCTTGAGTCCCAGCACCTCTTTCCTTACAAATGAAGCACTGGATACTCGATGTGTGTGGACAGAACTGTGGGGAGAGGCTGGCAGATTCAGTTAACATAACTTCCCAACACTTTTATTAATACTATGCCAAACATATGTATTGGCTAACATTCCCACTCACTACATAAGAACGGCCATACTGGGTCAGACCAAAGGTCCATCTAGCCCAGTAGCCTGTCTTCCGACAGTGGCCAATGCCAGGTGTCCCAGAGGAAATGAACAGAACAGATAATCATCAAGTGATCCATCCCCTGTCACCCATTCCCAGCTTCTGGCAAACAGAGGCTAGGGACACCATCCCTGCCCATCCTGGCTAATAGCCATTGATGGACCTATCCTCCATATACTTATCTAGTTCTTTTTTGAACCCTGTTATAGTCTTGGCCTTCACAACATCCTCTGGCAAGGAGTTCCACAGGTTAACTTGTGTTGTGTGAAAAAATACTTCCTTTTGTTTGTTTTAGACCTGCTACCTATTAATTTAATTTGGTGACCCCTAGTTCCTTATTCACTTTCTCCACATCAGTCATGATTTTATAGACCTCTATCATATCCCCTCTTAGTCGTCTCTTTTCCAAGCTGAAAAGTCCCAGTTTTATTAATCTCTCCTCATATGGCAGCCTTTCTATTCCCCTAATCATTTTTGTTGCCCTTTTCTGAACTTTTTCCAATTCCAATATAGTATTCCACTAGTATTCTATGTGTGTGAGTGAGAGAGTGCACACATTTTCTCTCCACACTAGTCTGGTGGGGCTTTAGCACACACAGTTGTATATCTCGAGGCTCCCCTACCTGCCTATTTCTAAGCTCTTTGGATAATACCCAATACTACAAATCAATAAAGAGCAGTTCTTGATATCACCCAAATTAGGGTCAGTCCTGCCTGGTGTGGAGTACTCTGGCCCAGATCCAGCAGAACACTTAAGCACATACTTAACTTTAAGAATATGAGTGCTCCCATTAAAATCAATGGGCTTACCCACATACTTAAATTTAAGAATGTGCTGAAGGCACTTTCCTGGATCAGTCCATAGTGAGTCAGAGAGATATGCCAGGGAAGAAATATTAAGTGGATTAATCCACTTTGAAAAAAAATATGTTCAGCCAAACACCAGGTGTTTTTACCAGTCTGAAAGACATCTCCTGTAGGCGAAAGTTTTCCAAGTAACCCAAGGTGTTTGGATGTCCAGTATCTATTGAAAATCAAGGGATTTGGACTTTTAGGACAATTAAGTGGCTTTTACAATCTCAGCCATTATGGGATATATACCATTAGGAGCAGTAAAAATGTCAAGCTGGTTCAAACTTTTAAAGTGAACTCATTTCTGTTTGTCAGAGATGGAATGCAAAGGCTTAATCAGACAAGACAACTCTACTTTGGAAGTCATAATAGATTGTGTTGTACCCGTATAATAAAGTCTGGTCTTGATTACTGCCTCATATGTAATCATTGGATTAAATACTAGATAGCTAGCTATTCATTGCTTGCCCATAATATTAACTATCAGGCAAGTATCCATTTAATAATTTTTAGAGCTATGCACATTTCCTGAAAGCATGTGAATGGACTGGAAGTGCGTTCTCTTGAAAGTTTGCCCACAACTCATGAAGCTGGACACATCCAAGATCTGATCTCCAGCCTCAGGGATATTCACATAGGAGTGGAACACCTGACTAGTTTCCAGACTATCACAGAGGGAGACACAGCCCAGGCAACTGATCAGGGTGCTGATGGATTTGTGAGAAAATACAGCCACCACTATCCAGTTATCAATGCACTATTTCCTGAAGTGCCTGAAAGAACTTCAAGGACTGCTGTGGTACCCACATAACCTGCATCAGAAGAGGCATAAAAGAAATAGGTTAGAGTGTTGGTGGAGCACAATGAGAGCCAACCTTGATGGGTTGGTGAGCAGAATCCCATGCCATGGTCACAGGGGAGGCAAAAGTCTCCTCTTGGCTGCTGTAGAGACTGGAAATTCACAGCAGGCTGAACTATTCTGGGTGGGAAACAATTTGTCAACCCAGTCTGTCTACACTCAAAACCGTTGCACTTGACAGATCAGATCACTTGGATGTGAGACAATCTTTGGATCCCAGAAACTACAGAATTCAGAGCATGCACACAGCCAGAAGATCTGGCTGAAGCCACATGACCCTCCGCTGCGGGTTTCTGTCCTTAGGTTGTCTGGGTGACACAGTCTAGGCATTTTTTTTGGACACTTCACTACTCCTGGACATCCAAATGGCATCAGTGATCGAAAACGGTCCATCTCTGGACCATCTTTGACTAGCCAGACATGGCCTGCATCCTTGTTAGATGAGGATGATTTATAGCATCCAGAAATGTACTATAAATATGGATGATACAGTGACATAAGAGAGACAGCTGAGCCAGGCAAGCAGCACAAACCAGGCCCTACGATCAGACCCCTACTCTTTTCTGATCCTAGTGTTACTGCAGATTTCATCTCCTTTTGTGAGCTCTGATTTTACAGACCTACTCTGCTCCTACAATACAATGATTATATTAAACAAAAAACCCATGTTTCCTGTTTCTGTAAATAACCCCAGTCTCCCTGCGGAGAACAGCAGTGTTCCTAACCTTGGGTCACTCAGACACTTGGAAATCCTGACTTTAACAGGACTCGAGACATGAATTTGAAATATGTGGGGAACTTCTCATGCTGATCCCTGGGGCATCCCAATGAAAGACAAAACATCCTCTTTCTGGCAGGCGAAGTTTCCATTCCTCGCTGTGCTTCACCTCGCGACGCCAAAATCTCACAGTCTTCTCTCCCAGGCATTGATTCTGCCTCTGTCTTTTGACTGCTGCACGTGTGTAACACCCCCCTCCATCTCTCTCCTTTGCCAAAGGCAACTCTCAGGGGACTCAGAGCAGCAGCTAAGCCCCCAAATCTTGCATTTGTGGTTAAAACCACTCAGCTTGGCAGAAATAAATATTGACCTCTGCTGTAGCTTGGGGTGTCTCTAGGTGGCAGCAGGAGGGACAGAAGTATTTTAAATAGGAATTGGCCACAAAGTAGGGATATTGAGGCAGGCTGATTTCACTCATGCAATACTTGTACGCTGAGCTCATGTATTCCAAGTATTGGCAGTAGTGGCCCTTGGATAAGCCGTGAGCCTTTCCCAGTGGATCTCAGTGCATCTCCATTCCATGTGCTTGGCTTCAGAATCATTGATCTGCTCTGCTCTGGAGACATTGTAGCCCCCTGAGCAAAGCATGCTTTTCTTGCCAGGACTCCTGATGGGGGCCACATCAGCAGGGTTAATGCTTTTGGCTGAAGGAGACAGAGGCTTGGCCGAGGATCCTAGACATTAGAGGACCCCAGGGTCTGAGCTATCAAGTATCTCAGTTCAAGAATGTGAATGCACCAATGACAAGTGTATTTTACCAAGAAGGTTCAGACCTTGGTGCCTTGTGTCTGAAGAAGAGGGCCACTGTTTCTGTGATCAGTGAAGATCTATGTACTTGTGTTGCCCACCATTCAGGATACACATCTTCAGAGAGGGATACAGAGCAGGGGATCACTCTCAAAGCCTAGTTACTGACCTGGTGCCAGACCCTCAAGTGGTATAAATCCATGTAGTGCAATCACACACCACTGATTTACACCAGAGAAGATCTGGCCAGACAGTGTGGATAAAAACAATAAAGCTTTGCTCTGCAGATGTGAAGAAAAGGTTATTTCAAGCAAAAAGAGCACAGGTTGGAGGCTTGGAAAAGGACTGGCTTTTCCACGCATGTGCATAGCATGCCAGTCCCAGCACTGGAATTCCAAAGACCATCCTCCCTGCCACAAATGCAGGGCAGTGAGGCAGCCTGATTTTACAATTAGCATAATAAATTCTTCTGTAAATTAACAGAGATCTGGTTTCTCCTATAAGATCCACAGACTACTGAAAAGATGGTTATAACTTTCATATGGACTGAATCTGGTGCGATGTTGAATCTGATGCACTCTGAACGGCCGCCAGTGACTTTCAATAACTATTGAGCTGGCTCAGATTCAGGCCCCTGGCCTGGACGAAAGAACCTACATCTCATTACTAGATGAGAACTCAAACGGCAAAATGAAGGTCTGGCATTGGAACACCCCATTATTCAGGCCTGGGGTTTTGGTTTATGGGGACGGGGCAACTTTCAGATCAGGATCCAAGTTCAAATTTTGGATAACTCCAAAGTTGGAGAGTGTTTGGAGTCAGGGTTTTGGCTCAGACCCATCTTTAGCCATTACTGGTCTTCTGAATCATCAAGTCCCTGCAGGCATTTATTATTCAAACCCTATGCTCACAGAATCCAGGCCAGTGTCGTTCAGCTCTGCTGAACATGCTACAAGGGGAGGCCTGACCAATAGCAAAACTAGAATGCTTAGCAGTTATAGAATGGTCACAGGGCCCACTCACCACAATAGTGCCTCCTTCTGGCCATCCTGGGGTTAGCTCTGCCAGTTGGTGCACCCTCTTCAGATGGTGTCTCTCCCATTGACCTCTCACCCTGCAGGCCCGCTTCACTCCAGGAACTGCAGCATCCTCTTCATGACTTGGCCCTCCAGCTGGATCACCATCTGTGTTTACCCCATCTGGGGTTACCCCATTGTTTTTCTCTGCAAACAGTCCCAGGCAGTCTTCTCCTGTGCTGCCTTGATGGTGCCACTTCCCCAGTGGCTAGTAGGAGAACCCAAGTCCTCTCTCTACTCCAGGTTTCAGTCCAGGGACCCTCAGGTCAGCAGTTCTGGGCTTCCTCTTGCTCTGCCCTCATTGCTCCTTCAATGGACTGCTTCCTACTCTCTCCAGCTCCCCCTCTTCTCTGGGAGTACCAGTTCCAAACCCTCTTCTCTCTTCCTAGGGAATGACTGCCGCCTGCTTTCCCAGATGCCCTGGCTGGTCTCAGCACCTGCCTTTATAGGCCCACCTACCTGCCCAGTTGAGCCTCCTTTAATCAACTCCCTGCTGCCCGGCCACTCCTCCAGGTGCAGCCCGGGCAGTTAATTGGCCTACCTGGCCACCTTAATCCCTTATCATCCTGTGTGGGGTGAGTGTCCCATAAAAATAACACTTTTAGCTTCCAGAGGTGTTGATAGGCATTAACTGTGGTGACTAATCTCCTGTGCACACCTGCTATTCCCATTTTACAAATGGGGAGACAGGAGATGGAGGCAGAGAGGTGGTGCTAATGTGATAGCACTTTGATAGACAAGAGACCTCTGGATTGGATTAAAGAAATCTTGTACTATAGCATCTCTGCTAAATCAGGCATGGGGGATTATTAGCCCTTCCTTATATTATTCATACCCAGCCTTCACTCTCTGGCTCACACACTGGTGTGCATATAGCATAGCCCTCTCGATGGCTTCTCATTGGGCCCCACACAAATGCATCAAGGGTCTGGTCTTTTAGGGAAAGATTCTCCTTGTCTTCAATGGGCTTTGGATCAGGTTGCATGTGCAGAGCTGTGACCAAAGAAATTCTGGGATGCTGACCCCTTGAAAGTACATCATGGCCACAAGGCAGAAAAGAGCAGCTAGGACTCCTCACATGGGCTTGTATTACCAGAATGCGAGCAGCCCAGCATTCCGGCCAGGTCTTCTCTTTCTAGAGACACCCTGGTGTGTGGCATTTACCCACTGGAGATTTCACAAGTTCCTCTACAGTCATTTAATATCATTTCACAGGGGACTGCACTGTCTTGACATAGCACCACGAGTACCATTATAAAAGTCTACCCAACATACTGTCCTGGTACTCAGTGGCATGATTTCTATAGGGAGCCACGTCTTTCTGTTTGAGGTCATGCTGGAGGTAGCTTGGCAGAGCTGGGCGATGGCCTAGGTCTGCAATAAGAAGGTCAGGCTGGAGATGCTTTAGCAGACTCGCATGGATAGTGGCAGGAGAGCCTTGCAGTTCAGGAGTGAGGTGTATTGACTGGAGAATATGGGGGGGCCATGTTGGGCCCCCTAGGCTTGAGAGCCCAAGCTCCAGCCCAAGCCTCAATGTCTAAGCATTGTTTACACCACTATTTTTAGCACACTAGCGCCAGCCTCGCCAACACAAGTTTGCTGACCCACGATGGGAGGCTTACTCCCAGCTGCAGTGTAGACATACCTTATGAGACCAACACATTCATGTAGAAAAGAGAAACATTCCCTCCTTGGCAGGCCAGTTTCAGGCTTCAGTTCTTTTTTTGCTAAAAGCACTGTATTATCCCCCGAGGGATAATAGTGTATTTAGATTTTCAGAAAGCCTTTGACAAGGTCCCTCGCCAAAGGCTCTTAAGCAAAATAAGCAGTCATGGGATAAGAGGGAAGGTTCTCCCATGGATTGGTAACTGGTTAAAAGATAGGAAACAAAGGGTAGAAATAAATGGTCAGTTTTCAGAATGGAGAGAGGCAAATAGTGGTGTCCCCCAGGGATTTGTATGGGGCCCAGTCCTATTTAACATATTCATAAATGATCTGGAAATAGGGGTAAACAGTGAGGTGGCAAAATTTGCAGATGATACAAAACTACTCAAGATAGTTAAGTCCCAGGCAGACTGTGAAGAGCTACAAAAGGGTCTCACAAAACTGGGTGACTGGGCAACAAAATGGCAGATGAAATTTAATGTTGATAAATGCAAAGTAATGCACCTTGGAAAACATAATCCTAACTATACATACACAATGATGGGGGTCTAAATTAGCTGTTACCACTCAAGAAAGAGATCTTGGTGTCATTGTGGATAGTTCTCTGAAATCATCCACTGAATGTGCAGTCGCAGTCAAAAAAGAGAACAGAATATTGGGAATCATCAAGAAAGGGATAAATAATAAAATAGAAAATATCATATTGCCTCTATATAAATCCATGGCATGCCCACAGCTTGAATACTGCGTGCAGCAGATGTGGTCATCCCATCTGAAAAAAGATATATTGGAATTGGAAAAGGTTCAGAAAAGGGCAACAAAAATTATTAGTGGTATAGAACGGCTTCCGTAAGAGGAGAGTGTAATAAGACTGGGACTTTTCGTCTTGGAAAAGAGGCGACTAGGGGAGGATATGAGAGAGGTCTATAAAATCATGAGTGGTATAGAGAAAGTAAATAAGGAAGTGTTATTTACTCCTTCTCATAATATAAAAACAAGGGGCCACCAAATGAAATTAATAGGTAGCAGGTTTAAAACAAACACAAGAAAGTATTTTTCACGCAATGCACTGTCAATCTCTGGAACTCCTTGCCAGAGGGTGTTGTGAAGGCCAATACTATAACGGGGTTCAAAAGGGAGCTAGATATATTCATGGAGGATAGGTCCATCAATGGCTATTAGCCAGGATGGGCATGAATGGTGTCCCTAGCCTCTGTTTGCCAGAAGCTGGGATTGGGTGACAGGGCATGGATCACTTGATGATAACCTGTCTGTTCATTCCGTTTGGGGCACCTGCCATTGTCCACTGTGAGAGGACAGGATACTGGGCTTGATGGACCTGTGGTCTGACCCAGTATGGCCGTTCTTATGTTCTTTTTAACACCAGCCCTTAGTAAAAGGCTGGGTCCACAGGGTAAAACAGAACAGGATGATAGGAAACCAACACAATGTCAAGACAGAGGACACCTCATTTATTAGTTCGTTGACACTCCCTCCGTTTTTTGTTTTGTTTTTCTAGTTTGGGATGCACTTTAGTACTTATGAAACAAGCAAGTATTTATCCGACCAGGGCTATACACAAAGGACTCTCTTTCCTGCTATTCCATTTCTGAGCCTCCCTGTAGGAAGAGATTACTAATCCTGCTATGGCTTGTGGCGAAAAAAGAGGTTTACATCTAGATGTAACCCAGCCTTGTAATACTGACATGAACATTTTTCAGCCAGGGCACAAAATCTATTTGCCACAAGAGTAAGAAGGCGAGAGGGTGAGGGGGAGGGAATCAAATAAAATGCCTCAGCCCAGGTGTCTAGAGCAGTAGGAAGCTGAAGGCTGATGTGAGCTGGTTAGTGATAATGTGATGTAATTCTCCCATTTTTTCAGAGCATGCTTTAAAGACAGTAGAGCAATACAGATCACTGCCCTCTAACTGAGGGTATGTCTATACTACGAAATTATGTCGAATTTATAGAAGTCAATTTTTAGAAAGCAATTTTATGCAGTCGATTGTGAGTGTCCTCACTAAGCGCATTAAGTCGGCAGAGTGCGTCCTCACTACCGTGGCTAGCATCGACTCATGGAGTGGTGCACTGTGGGTGTCTATCCCACAGTCCCCACAGTCTCCGCTGCCCATTGGAATTCTGGGTTAAGGTCCCAATGCCTGATGAGGCAAAAACATTGTCACGGGTGGTTTTGGGTACATGTCACCAGTCTCCCCTCCCTCCGTGAAAGCAACGGCAGACAATCATTTCTCACCTTTTTTCCTGGGTTACCCATGCAGACGCCATAGCACAGCAAGCATGGAGCCCGCTCAGCTCACCGCTGCTGTTGTGAGCAGGGCTTTGGAGCTGTGCTCTGGCTCTGCTCCAGCTCCAGGCAAAAACCTGCAGCGCCACTGCTCCGGAGCTGCTCCACGGGCCCTGCTCCAAAGCCCTGGTTGTGAACATTGTAAACAGCTCGCGCATTATCCTGCAGTATGTGCAGAACCAGCCTAGGAGACGCCAGCACGAGGACGGTTGTGAGAAGGACATGGACACAGACTTTCCTGAAAGCACGGAATGTAGCATCATGGTGGGACATCATGGTGGCAGTGGGGCAGGTTGGCCCGGCAAACAAGCACAGACTGGTGGGACCGCAAAGTGTTGCAAGTATGGGATGATTCCCAGTGGCTGTGAAACTTTCGCATGCGTAAGGCCACTTTCCTGGAACTTTGTGAGTTGCTTTCACCCGCCCTGAAGTGCAGAAATACCAAGATAAGAGCTGCTCTGACAGTTGAGAAGCGAGTGGCGATAGCCCTGTGGAAGCTTGCAATGCCTGACTGCTACCAGTCAGTCGCGAATCAATTTGGAGTGGGCAAATGTACTGTGGGGGCTGCTGTAATCCAAGTAGCCAATGCAATCACTAACCTTCTGCTAGCAAGGGTAGTGACACTGGGAAATGTGCAGGTCATAGTGGATGGCTTTGCTGCAATGCGGTTCCCTAACTGTGGTGGGGCAATAGACGGAATGCATATCCCTATGTTGGCACCAGACCACCTTGCCAACCAGTACGTAAACTGCAAAGGGTACTTCTCAATGGTGCTGCACGCACTGGTGGATCACAAGGGACGTTTCACTGACATCAATGTGGGATGGCCAGGAAAGGTGCATGATGCTTGCATCTTTAGGAACTCTGAGCTGTTTGAACAGCTGCAAGAAGGGACTTACTTCCCAGACCAGAAAACTACTGTTGGGGATGTTGAAATGCTAATAGTTATCCTTGGAGACCCAGCCTACCCCTTGCTTCCATGGCTCATGAAGCTTTACACAGGCAGCCTGGACAGTAGTAAGGAGCACTTCAACTACAGGCTGAGCAAGTGCAGAATGGTGGTAGAATGTGCCTTTGGACATTTAAAAGCTTGCTGGTGCTGTTTGCTGACTAGGTTAGACCTCAGCGCAACCAATATTCCCATTGTTATTTCTCCTTGCTGTGTGCTCCATAATATCTGTGAGAGTAAAGGGGAGACATTTATGGCAGGGTGGGAGGTTGAGGCAAATCACCTGGCAGCCGATTTTGAGCAGCCAGACCACCAGGGTGATTAGAAGAGCACAGCTAGGCACGCTGCGCATCAGAGAAGCTTTGAAAACCAGTTTCATGACTGGCCAGGCTATGGTGTGACAGATGTGTGTGTTTCTCCTTGTTGCAAACCCGCCCCCTTTGTTGATTTTAATTCCCTGTAAGCCAACCACCCCCCACCCTTCGGTCACAGATGGCAAAGGAAATAAAGTCACTATTGTTTTAAAACCATGCATTCTTTCTTTATTGATAAAAAAAAAAGTGAGATAACTGACAAGGTAGCCCAGGTGGGGTGGAGGAGGAGGGGAGGCGGGAAGGACAAGGCCACATTGCTTATTGCAGCCACACTACAAATCAAAAATTATTGAATGACAGCCTTCTGTTGCTTGGGCCATCCTCTGGAGTGGAGTGGCTGGGTGCCCGGAGCCTCCCCACACTGCGTTCTTGGGCATCTGGGTGAGGAGGATATGGAACTTGGGGAGGAAGGCAGGCGGATATACAGGGGATGCAGCGGCAGTCTGTGCTCTTGTTGCCTTTCCTGCAGCTCCACCAGATGCCTGAGCATGTCTGTTTGCTCCCCCATTAGCCTCAGCATCGCATCCTCCCTCTTTTCATCACGCTCACTTAATGTTTTCCTGGACTCTGTCACTGTATGCCTCCATGAATTCAGCTGTGCCCTATCAGTGCGGGAGGACTGCATGGGCTCAGAAAACATGTCATCGCGAGTGCATTTTTTTCACCTTCTAATCTGCGATAACCTCTGGGACAGAGATGCTAGGGGGAGCGTAGGAACATTTGCATCTGCGGGGGGATAAAAAGAGAGTAGAATTTAAGAAGATACATTTCTGAGAACAAAAGGGAGACTCTTTCACAGTGAATCAAGCAATTCACAGCAGACAGCACATGTGCTTTAGGTACAAGGTCGCATTTTGCCTTTTATATTGAGCTCCTGCCGGTATGGTGACACATCACACACGGCTGGACAACAGAATTCGGTTTTCAGGCAGCCATGATAAGCCAAAGGGTATGCGGGGTTGGCTTCTTCCACCTTCATAACATGTGGGAATGGTTTCAAACTGCAGCTCCTTTCAGCGCCCTCCTTTCCCATAGCAATCAATGCCGGTTGGGTTGGCCATTTAAAAGGAGGGGCAGCGGTTTTTGGGTGGATGTGCAGCACAACCCCCCCCCCCCACACACACACACACACACCCCACCGCGTGGCAATTCTCTGGGATAATTCCTTCACCCCTCCCCTCCACCGCGTGGCTATTATCAGGGATGATCCCTTTTAACCAAATGCGAACAGCCCAGCATGAACGGGGTCCTTTGACTGGTCCCTTACAAAAATTCCCCTATTTCAACCAGGTGACCATGAATGATATCACTCTCCTGAGGCTAACACAGAGAGATAACGACTGAATGTTGTTTGAATGCAACCAAAACCCAGGATCATTCGCTGCCATGCTTTGTGCTGCAATGATTCCAGACTACTTGGTAGTGGCTTGGCGTGGTAAAGTGTCCTACCACGGAGGACAGAATAAGGCAGCCCTCCCCAGAAACCTTCTGCAAAGGCTTTCAGAGTACCTCCAGGAGAGCTTCATGGAGATGTCCTTGGAGGCTTCCCGCTCCATCCCCAGACACATTAACAGACTTTTCCAGTAGCTGTACTGGCCACAAATGCATCCCAAGTCTTCAGGGCAAATCAGACACTAAACACAATTGCTTTTAAACCCTGTAGTGTATTTACAAAGGTGCACTCACCAGACGTGCCTTCTCCGGCTTCAGGGTCCGGAAACCTGCCTTGGGAGGGTATTGGCTCCAGGGTGATGAAAAGGTCCTGGCTGCCGGGGAGATGGATTCTCCACTTTCCTGCTGTGCATTCTCCTTTTCCTCATCCACAAAATCCTTCTCCCTGTTGTGTGAGACTCCCCCCATGCAGGTGTCCACAAACAGTGGTGGGGTAGTGGTAGGGTCCCCTCCTAGAATGCCATGCAGCTGATCATAGAAGCAGCATGTATGGGGCTCTGACCTGGAGCAACCGTTTGCCTCCTTTGTCTTTTGGTACACTCGCCTGAGCTCGTTAACTCTCACGTGGCACTGGTGTGTGTCCCTGTTTGGAAAAATGACCCATCTGGGGCAAAAAAAGCTGGCTCTCCCCACCTGCCCCCATGGCCGGTGAAGCTTGCTCTCCCCTGGCAGCTGGAGGAGCTATCATCTCCTGCCCTGGCCCAGGACTGGAGGATCTCAGTCTACCCGCCCCAACCCCAGAGGAGTTCTGTGCCCCCACCAATTGGGGGGCCCATGCCCCTGTTTGCCCCCCCCTTGCACATGCCCCTGTTGGTGAGAGACACAAGCTTTCAAGCTACACAGAGATCTTCTTTAGAAGTTGGTCCTATAAAAGATATTACCCCACCCACCTTGTCTCTCCAATATCCTGGGACCAACACAGCTACAACAACAGGGTCATACCTGGCGAGATCATTGATGCCCACATGGATGAGCAGCACAGGAAGGTGGTCAGAGGGACAGATGAGCCTCATCAACCTTGATGTAATGTCTCAGACTCGTGCTCCAGGCAGGCAGCACACCGCCTGGGACATCAGGTCAGATCTGTAGATGGACGCCTCTGTCCCCCTCGGAAGGGAATCCCCGACAACCAACACCCTAGCCTCTGCCTCTTGGGTGCGGTGGCCTTCTGCCTCCTAGCTTTGGGGGCAGGTGGCGCCTCCTCCTCAGCCATTGGGGTCTACTCCTGACCTCCTGTTGCCAGCACAGCATACTGGCCCTTGACCGCAAAGGACAGGAGATCTGGGTGGTGGGGGTGGAGCACTGTCTGCTGCCTGAGATGGACAGCAGTCAGCCTCCTCCCCATAGAGCAGCTGGTTCTCCTTCCTCCTCTGATGCCGCTGTAGTCATCTGTAGTCAGCAAGCATCCTCCACTCCAGATGTTTCCACGTGCATCCTGTCGATGAAGTCCTCGTGCTCCTGGATGCAATGCAGATGAGCCCCCCTCCTCCTGAAGCTCTCTTACCTGCTTCCTGAGGGACTCCAGCAACAGGCATTCTCATAGCGGGTGGTTCCCCCTGCCTAGCCTTTGTCATGGGGGACACGTAAGCTGCTTTCCCAGCCTGGGTGGAAACCTCCAGAGTCTGGATGCCTGTTTGGCAGGGCCCCACAACTCCAGTGGAAGAGCTAGCAGTGTTGGCAGCGCACCATTTTCCTCCCACTGTGGGTTCTTCCTTTAAAAGAACCTGCAGGATAAGGAAAGGAAAAACAAACCAAAAAACCCGACCTCCCTGCCTTCCTCCACTGTCAATCTCAGCTGGCTAACTCTTGTCTCACCAGCCACGTGCCACGGTGGATTCTCCGTCCCTTGAAGTCTTTCAGGCAGAGTTTGATGCCTCTTGTAGCTCAACCAGAAGGTATGGGCCTAATGTAGGAATCACTGAGGAACAGCCTCTGGCCTGGGCAATACTGGAGGTCAGAGCAGACGATCATAATGGTCCCTTCTGGCCTTAAAACGGATTGATCTATGAATCTGTAAGAGGCAGGGGGGAACTCATTTGGATGGGCTCCCTGCCCCTTGCTTCAGACAATCCTGTAGTCTCCACTCATCAAGTGGGACAGATTTGTGCCATGTTTTTTATGTTACTGTCCGCACCACTGGTACATGAGAGCCTGGTCTTCAGGTTCAGCTGGGCCATTGTGGTAGTTGATTGCACGAATAAGGAGTTTACCGCCCTTAACTTCCACCAGAGCCACTGGCATTTCACCCACAAACCTGCTCAGCTGGAGCCGATGCATGAACTTCGGAACAAATCGGTGCAGAGAAAAAGGACATCTGAAAATAAGGAATGGTGGAAAATCACCAAGGTGGGCGTCTACAGTGACCTTCGTGTTCCCATAACCAGTTCTTTTTGTTTCCCATGAGTTTGGGAGCAGCCCATTTCACTGCTCTTATTGTCATAAAATTCCAGGCACTATTGAAACTCTAGTTCTTCCTTGTCCACCCCCCAGTACTCCCCACTGGAGCTCCAGAAGCTGCTTGGGGATAGTGCCCTGTGGTCTGACATATTGGTCAGGCTTGAGCCAAGGCCATCAGGCTGGAGGCCTCAAAATATCATGACCCGTAATCCATCCATAGAGCCCAGAATGCATGAGGGACGCTACTAGAACTTGGAATCGGGGGAACTTTAAAAAGAACTGACCTGAACTTTCACTCAGTACTAAAACTGAATGCAGACTGAACCTCTGAATCCCTTGTGGAGATTAGGGGTTCAGATATGATGAGATAGATAGATAGATAGATAGATAGATAGATAACTTTCTCACTGTACTTCCAGTGTGAGTTGAAAGAGAACATATCAGAAGCTTCATGACAGCCTATTCTTGGGAGATTTACAGCTCAATTCTGCAGGCATAAGGGATTCTTGGAGTTTAGATAAACTGGGTTAGATCCAAACATTTGGGGGTTTACTTCAGTTCCCAGCCATCCAAGGACACCCCCATACCCCATCACCAATTAAAACACACTCCGAAGACAGCTAATATTTCTTACTATCAATGAGTGAATCAGTTGTCAGGACTGAGTTCCAACTCACAGATGTAGCACTGCAGAGCAAAGGAGTTTTAAATCTCTCCCACTCCCCCCACAGCATAGAGCATAATCAGATTGTTCCAGTTGGCTAGGACAATGAGTTAGAGCCCGGCTGGGAAATGCACTCTGATTGGCCAGTTTCACAGGGAGGCTTCTCCTTTCTGTTTGGAGAAGAGCACGTTCCTAGGAGACGTGATCTAGAAATACCTGAGAGGTAACTGTACAAAGAAGGCAGGTCCGGAGATGGTAGGACATGGAACATTGGCCTGGAGCTAAAGAAAGAAAGGTTTAAACTAGGAAAAACTAGGCACCATAGCTGCAGATGTTCAAGAAGAGGTGACGTGAGGCAGTAGGGAACAGGATGCTATAAATCCTGTTTATTATGGAAGCATCAGTCACAACTCCATAGACTGAGGGTAGCTTCCATTCTAAGCTCTGTTATTAACCTCCCTTCCTTTGGCTTTGGACTGTGGAAACTGATTTGTTTGCAAATTGGGAGGCCTAAACCATGGTATGGGAAGGAGTCTTGCAGAGAATTTTGAAGTGTCGGATTACAGATGACTGTTTGCTACCTAATCAAAATTACATGTGGCGGGAAAGTTTTCCATTGTGTCTCATGATTTTGGGGCCCACACTTTCTCAGAGCTTCCAAAGTCACGCATATCTCCTTATGCTGGTCACTGGACCATGCCGCCTTCTCACTGAGAAGGTAGAAATTGCACTACAGTGGCACTGGGCAGAGGCAGGACTGGCAGCTGAAAATTGGGGTGCGTATCAGAACGACGCCTACAAAGTTCCCTCTTCCTGGCCAACATCTGAAGCATCTCTGCTCCCTGAAACCCAAAGCAGAGCCAAGAGCCATCGCCTAATTGTGCAAATGTGATAAACGGCTGTTCCGATTCCATCTCATATGTGCATGCTACTCGTGTGCTTCTTGTTTACATTTTAATAAGCTGATGTTCGGGACTAGTTAAAGTAGCTGTCTTGACTTGTTTAACTCGACAGCCGCAGACGTTTCACTGAGCTGACGTGGGATTTATGTCTCACTAATGCAATAATGTTTAGTAAGCAGTGCGGTTGTAGCAAGATTTATGTCTGCTCAGCAATCCGAGAACAATTTATACAGCCCGTCAGAGGTAGAGTTACAGGAGACGCTGCCTGAGAGACACTGTGAGAACAGTTTGTTATTGCTGGCCTACTGTCCTCTGGGGGGACTGAGTGCTGGAGCATTTCAACTCGCTAACATATTGTCCCGCTAATGTTTTTCATTAATAAAAATAAATACAAAGGCTGAAATAGCGGCTTGGCTTTGTAATGTGCTACCATCACTCACGTTTCTAGTTAGCCTTTTTGTTGATGAGCAGAAAGAGAAGGAGACGGGGTGGGGGAGAACACACAGTGCTCCAAATTGACTTGGATGGAGTGCCGTGGTCTTGTTCAGCTTCCCTCGTGGAAAAAGCAGGGGTTGCAGAGTAGCCGTTTTGTCTGTCAGGTTTGGCGCACGCTTGGAGTAAAGGTGTCTCTTCTAACTTCATGTCAGGGCTGATTTGTGGCGAGGGGGTAGTTTTTTTCCTTTTTGAGCCCTGCCAATTTCTCTTGGCACCATATGCTGGTTCCAGGCCACAGTCCAAGTGAATGGACAAAGGATTCCCATTGGTGCTAGGGGAAAGACATCCTTTCCCTGCTAGGGGTTGGGTGCCCCAAGGTGCAAAGCATTGTGGCCCCAATCCAGCAAAGCACTTCAGCATGTGCTTTAAGCAGATACATGGTCTTATTGACATCAGTGGGACTGTGCATAGGCTCAAAGCCAAGGCCAAGGCCAAGATGAGGAGCAGTGGCTCAGCTGCATCATGGATGGTACTACAGCTTCTGGGCTGCAGCAGTGCCTATAAGGCATTTGAACAGCAGAGCTAAATAGTTGGTCCCAACTCTGACCAGCCCCCAAACACCTCTGCCTTCTTTGTGGCATGGGGCAGGTGGAACTCTGCTCTGTAGTACACAGGGGGAGGTGCCCCACATCCTGAAATCTGCCCTTCCCAATTCTTCCCGTAACATCTGAAGATCATACTGCATTTGGGGCCTTGTGCAGGCCGCAGGGAGGTAGAGGGGGGAGAGGATTTACCTCTCTGTGGATTTCTCCTACCACTTTTCTTTTTTTGCTTGAGCCATAAGGGACCCTCAACTGCAATGTTTCGGCATCAGGTGATGTTTAGCTTGTATGGGAATACCCATAAGCAGCAGCTGCACCTAAAAAAATCTGTAACAGCACCATCAGATCACTCCTCTAGAAGGAAAAGAAAACATATCTCATTCACTCTCACCTGAGACTCCCTTGAAAAGTTGCTCTAAACCAAACATTCCAGAACATGACAATTTAATTTCAAACCAGATCAGTTCAATATGAGCTTCATAACAAATGTTCATCACTTGAGTCTTGCAGGTGGTTTTACAACACAGCCCAGCACTGGCAAGAGAGTCATGGATTTGTCCCACTTACCCAGTGTGGTGGTCTGGCCCCATCTAGTGGCTGAGTTAGAAGGTTGAGCTAATGGGCCAATGACTTTTAGGTCAGGAAGAGGAGGCTCATGCTTTTAGAAATAGAGGTTATAGGTTCAATCCCTGTTTCTTGTAAGGAATATATGGGCTGATCTGCCTTGACTGATTAATAACTAATGAGTCCTTTTTGTCCTCAAAGCAATTCCACGTCTCTTGATCCCAAAATTGGCTCCATGTATGAAGACAATAAGAAAATGGTTCACATCATGTGAACTTTATCTAAGGACCCACAGATCAGCCAAGGTTGGGCATTCCCCTCCCCAAAAATAGAAACTAAAATGGCTAAATGAGGGTCTTGTTAATCACCTAGACAAGAATCTCTCATTATTTGCCTATGTAAAACCTCTTTCTTCATCTTGTTCTTCATCTTGTTCTTCATCTTTCCTCTTGTTCTTCATCTTCCTCCTGTATTATAAGTAATAGGAAGTAAATGAAAATAAAGTGAGGTACCTTGATTGGGGCAGGGGGTTGAGGTGCAGGAGAGGTGAGGGATGCAGGTTCTGTGAGGAAGTTTGTGTGTGGGGTGCGGGCTCTGGGCTGGGGCAGGGGTTAGGGTGTGGGAGAGGATCAGGGGTGTGACACTTACCTGGGGCAGCGCAGCTCCCAAAGCGACTGGCACACCCCTCTGGCAGCTGCTTCTAGGCGGGGGGGGGGCAAGGGGTCTCTGTGCACCGGTGCCCACAGGCGCCACCCCCTGAGCTCCCATTGGCCACAGTTCCCGGCCAATGGGAGCTATGGAGTCGGTGCTTGCAGCAGGGACAACATGCTGAGACACCCCCCCCCCCCCAAAGTGCCGCAAGGCCATGCTCTCCGCTTCCGGGAGCAGCGCGGTGCAGAGGGAGGGAGGCAGAGCAGGCAGAGAGCTGCCTTAGCCCTGCTGCTGGCACGTCTCTGCACACCACTTTGGGGGAGGGGGTAGCGGGTCTCCGTGTGCTGCCCGAGGCGGGGGCAGCACGCAGAGCTGCCTCCCCCACACCAGGGGCACGCAGAGACATGCCAGCAGCAGGCCACTTCTGGGGGTGGTGCGGGGCCACTGGCCACGGCATGCAGGCAGCCTGCCTGCCTGAGCCCTGCTGCGCTGCCGCATTTTGGGGGTCCCCCTGTCGTTGGGGGCCCGTGCCACCTCAAGGTGTGTTTAATGGTAAATCCGCTCCCGGGCATCGCGTAACATTTGCACTGCACACCTGATTCTATGGGCTTGTCTTCACTGCTGTGCTAGATTGAGCTATCGACATTGGCTAGCCTAGCTTGAATGAGAGTGGCCAAAATGTGAAATAACACTCAAACTGAACAGTGTGTGTCAATCAGCAACCCAGATTACCTGCATTACTTAAGTGGCAGCAGCATTTGAACTTCAAGCCATACCCCAACGAGCTAGCCAGCTCAAAGTGCCTTTTCCCACAAATGTTTTCAAGATTTTGAATTTTTTTTCTCATCCAGAATCCGAAACCATGAAAATTTTCACAAACCCATCCAATTTTTTTTTTGATCGGGTCAATCAAAATGTCTCATTTTGGTAATTTTGAAATGTTTCATTCAGACTTTGAGCTTTTCATTTAGTTTGTAATATAAATCAACTAACGTTTCTCAAAGAAAAGTCTGTTGGAAGCAGAAATCAACATTTTTCCTTTCAAAATTGTATTGAAATTCAGAAACTTTTTTTTCCTAACAAGTTTTCAAACCAGGCGAGTCATCAATACCCACACTTTCCAGCATAGAGTTTTGGTTTTGATGAATCAGCATTTTCCAACAAAAGACGTTTATCTGGAAAATTCCTAAACCAGCTCTACATCTAACTCGAGCTAGAGAGTCTTGTGGATGGAGCGGTTTGGGGTTAGGGGCCACACTTGAGTTATACCTCAAGCTAATACTGCAGTGACAAGTCCTAAGAATATTGTTCATTGACTCTGGGAACAAAACACATGCCATGTGCCCAGTCTTCAGGGGCTAAAGGAAATAGCTGATAAACTTGCAATCTGTTTGTGGATGGAAAGAAAAAGTGAATAAATGACTGGTTCACTGAGTTCTACTGCCTGTCAGGAAGTTTCTACACTGATGCATGCTGGTTAACATTTTCAAAAGCACCTTAGTGACTTAGGGGCCTAACCCCCTTTTCAAAAGCGATTTAAACGCTTAGATCTGAATCTCATGGAAAGTCAATTGGACTTAGGCACCTCTACTATGGGGGCCTTCATCTCTGATGCCCCCTTGCAGCAGGATGGGGAGCCACACCAACCTGACTGCATCATACTTGTGCTGCCATACTCTGTTCTGTGTTCATCAAATCCTCCTTATGACCCAGCCATCTGGCAGGGTCCTTAATAGTCTCTGTCATCTTCAGGATTATGAGGAGTAGGAAATTCCATGGCTCTAGTGGGACTAGACATCCCTCGGTCTCCTGGGTTTAGAGCCTTCTTCTCCAAATTCTGTCTGGAGTAGGTCGGGGAACCCAGGCCTGCCCACTCCACTGGGTTCCAGCTCAGGGTCCTTGTTTGGACCAGACAGAAACAAACCTTCTCAGTCTCTTGCTACTTCCTGAGCTATCTCCTACCTCTCCTCCCCTGTAGGTTTCCCCAGCCTCCTGCCCTGCTTCTCCCACTTTGGAATGGTGGCTTCTCAGGCAGCTTCCACCCAGTCTGCTGGAGGGTTCCTGCCTCTACCTCTCTGACAGCCACCTTTCTCCTCAGGAGTTCCCCCTCTAACTGAGGTACTTAACCTTTGATCATGCCCAGATTCTTCCCTGGCTCATTAACTGCATCCCAATTACTCAGTTAATTACTCCCAGGTGAACCTGAGCTGTTTCATTCCCCCAGTGGAGCCTGTCAGAGGTAGCCTGCACACTTGATCCCTTCAGAGGTCCAGCTACCCTCTGGCAACACCTAGCTGTGCAAATAATGGATTTTTTGGCTTGCTAGCAATTCCAAAAAAAACTGAGGGTGGGGGGGGGGGGGGGGAATCATTTTGGGTCAAACCATAAAGCAATTTTAAAAAAAAATTCAGTGACTCAAAAATAAAAAATAATTTGGGGTTCAATGAATCATTTGGTTATGACAAAATCTAGATGTGTCATTTTGGTTTTGTCCATTTGGAAACATTTTGATTGTTTTAATAAAATTAAAGGAAATTTTGAAACAAAAAGTTATCTCAAAGCAAAAAGTAATTAAAATATTTTGATTTTCTCTGATTTTTTTCTAATCGAAATAATTTGGTGAAACCAACATGAATTCATGAAATGTTTGGTGTTGACGAATCTGCATTTTTCAGCCAAAAAAAGTTTTGGATGAAAAATTTTCCCAGCTCTACTGCTAAGTACCCAAGTCACTTTTGAAAATGGGACTTAGATGCTTTTGAAAATTTTATCCATTTTTGCATAACTAGAGATTTATGCAACTAAACTGAGTTGTATTACTTTGTTCTTACACATGCACTTACAAAATAAGGCCATAATGCAGGAAAGGACTTCAGGACATGCTTAAGTCCATCACTGCTTAGGAAAGAACATAAACACGTGTTTACCTATTAGCACATGCTCTGGTTTAATTAGACAAACACATGCTGAAAGTTAAGCATATGCTTAAATGCTGTCCTTAACAGGGATACTTTCCTGAATCAGGGGCTAGGTATGTATGTGTGTTTTGGTGTACATGTATAGGTGTGAGTTTGTGGATGTGTGCGTATTTGTGTTTGTTTTGGTGTTGGCATTTGCATGTGTGTGTCTGTCCATGTGATTGGGTGTGAGTATGGGGGGAGTTATAAGTACTGGAAAAGCTTTGGTTTGTTAAATGAGGAGCTAATTTGTTGGAATGAAAGCAAACACAACACATGTGCAATATTAATATGCTAATGTATTTTCTTTTAATTAAAAAAAATAATCACGTTGCTGACTTTTCTATTCCACAGTGGGTCTCGGCTTCTATTGTAACGAATGGTATGCTGATTCACAGTCGAATGCTAATGACTTTCGATGGGAAATATTTTGTTTCATAACAGTGGCTGAAGCCAGCGTAACACATGAGAACATTTTTTGAGGCACATGAAAGTTGCTATTTTTAACTGTTCTCCCCTTTATTTATGGTGTTTGAAGGACCCTGGGGAAATGATGTGACAGTTTAAACACATTGGAGCAACTTATTACATTCAATTCTTTAGTTTGCATGGATGGGTTTGCAAAAACATCAATTGTTATTCGGGTATTGAACAAGATCTTTGTATTATGCTATGTTACCACTCAGTTGCAGTGATACTTGTGAAGCAATTCCCCTTGTTATCTATCTTCTTTGACTGAGTCTGTTACCATGAGTACCATTTTAAGTATCCTAGATCCATTATTGATGATCTACAATTATGTTGTTGTAGCCATATTGGTCTCAGGATATTAGAGAGACAAGGTGGAGGAGGTGCTACCTTTTATTGGACCAACTTCTGTTGGTGAGAGAGACAAACTTCTGAGCTTACCCAGACCTGAAGAAAAGCTCTATATAGCTCAAAAGTGTGTCTCTCTCACCAACAGAAGTTGGTCCAGAAAAAGATATTAACTCCCCCACCTTGTCTCTCTAACTATGTTTTACATCCAGTATAGTCCTAACTGCATTTTTTTTCTTGTGTCTGAGTAAGGCTGGCAGTAGTAATGCAGCAGATGACCCGAGATCAAACCAGACATGTAAAACAAAACCAGGGCCGGCCCACAACATTTTGGAACCTGAGGCGGGAAGCTCAAATGAAGCCCACATACCCCCTCACTTGGTCCAAAACTTAGAAAGGTCTCAATTCTGCCTTCTTCCTGTTCTACTCCTCTCATGGTACTGCTCTGCTGCATACCCCAATAAAGGAGAACTAACAACTTAAAATGCCTTGTTCAAGAATGTTAAGTAACACTTAACTTTCAAACGCCTGAACAGCAAATGTATCTTTTCCTGTCTGCATAGTAAACATTGGCATTTTTATCTGTTTGAATAATCAAACTGGTGCTTTCCGTGCTTTCTTGGTTGCAAAGATTTGAACTGCTTCCTGAAGGTCCACAGTCTGGGCCAGCTCATGCTCTATTGAGATGATTGCAAGGCCGACCAGCCTCTCCCGTGTCATTGTGGAGCATAGATGTGTTTTTATTAACTTCAGCTTGGAGAAGCTGCGTTCTCCACTGGCAACTGTTACAGGAAGTGATAGAAGTATGTGCAGAGCAACAAAAGCATTTGGAAAAAGGGTGGTCATTTAATTGTGCACATATATTCCAGAACAGCCTTTGGAGTTGATCCTGCTGAAATGTATCTTGAAAGGGTTTTCAGTTCATCATCTAAATCACTCCCATCAATATTGCGCATGTCATCATGTGTCAACACTGTCTCTAGTGCCCTACATTGCTGGTGTAGGTCTTCTTCAGGTATAGTGAGGAGTTTTGGAATATCATACAACATCCCAAATATACTGCTGTGTTCCTTGAGCTGCATGAAACGTTCTTCAACTGACTGTGTTGCACAATCTAGCACCAGGTTAAAGAATTCAACTTTAAATTGTTGTTTGGGGGTCTCTTATGGGATTATCCTATGCCTCGTAATCAAAATGTCTTCTTCTTCAGTGACTCTTGTATTCATGAATGGGTGAGAAAATAGCTTCAGTGTGAAGTTCCTCTGCCAACTTCTGTGCACTCTTCAGAACGTTTTGAAATCCCTCATCTGACCGGTAAGAATGTAGGTATGACTTTGCTTTGTCCAGTTGTTCCATTGCTCCAGATATATCAAGGTCAACACCTTGGAGTCTCTTGCTTACAACGTTTATTTCAAACAGTATATCATGCCACAACACTAAGCCACACAGAAATGTGAAATTATGTATGTTTTTGGTGATTCCATTTCCCTCTGCCACTGTTCTCCCACCAACAGTTCCTGTCATAGCATTATCCTCCATAATGGCAACTATGGCATCATCTATCTTCCCAATTTGGTGTTTGATAGGCTTTATCGCCTCCACTTGACTTTCCCATCGTGTGGCACTCAGTGATTTCAGTGTCACAGAGGATGTTCCCAGATGTTGCTTCAGAATTTGCCATCAATCAGTCGATGTAGAGAAAAATACATAGATGCTTTGAATTACATTAAAAAATTCAGCAGCCTCACTAGAAGCTGATGCTGCATCACTGACCACCAAGTTCAATGAATGAGAACTGCCTGGGACAAAAATCTTGAGGGTTTAACTCTCGGATCCGTGTCTGCACTCCTCTGTTCTTTCCTCTCATGTTGGCACCATTATCGTAGCCCGGACCTCTCATGTCAGCTATCGCAATTCCCGTATCTTCCAGCTTTTTAAGAAGCACATTTGTAATACCAGCTCCTGTAGTATCATCAATGTCAATAAATTCTAGAAAATGCTCTCTGACAGTCACCATTGCAGGGACATTTTCACTAGGTTCTGTTGTTACAAAATGCACCATTAAAGTCATTTGTTCCATATGGCTGATGTCAGGTGTGCAGTCCGGAATAACATAGTAATATCTTGCTGACTTCAGATCTGCCACAATCTTCTGTTTGACTTTTGTTGCCAGTAACTGTATGATCTCATTTTGAATTGTTTTTCCAAGGTAGTGATGTGTGTACATTTCTTGGATGGTGACTCTTCTTAGATGCTCCTGGAGTACAGCACCAAACTCAGCCATCAGCTCCACAGTTTTAAGGAAGTTTCCATTGTTTGTCACATACAGCTGATCTGAAGTGCCACACAGTGCTAGGTTTTGGGTAGCAAGCATTCTCACAACAGCAATGAGCCTTTTCAGAACATTTTTCCAGTAAAGAGACTCTGATGCATTCTTCTCTTGATGCTGATCATCTATGGTGGCCTTTAACCTTAGTCTCATCTCAAGCTCTTTCCACCTATAGAATGCTCTCTGGTGATTTGCTGCCTTCTCATGGCATGCCAGATTTCTAGCCAGATGTTTGCAGTCCTTTGTTCCTGTAGAACCCAATGTGGCTGGAACATTAGACCGGAAGAGTTTGCGACAAAAACAGTATGCAGCATTCTGGGTTTTTGAGTACGTAAGCCATGGCCTCTCCACTTTGTCACCATTGGGGATTTCACGCCAGTGATGTGTTGGATGGAAACTTCTATTTTCATTGTCTTTGGGGAACATGAAGTTTTTCATTTGCTGTGTCCTATGCAGTACAAGGAAGTCCCTCAGGCTACTGCTCAAGTCGGTCCACAGTCCTGGGTCATCTAGACTTAAGGAACTAAACTCAGCAGCAGCTGTTTCTTGCACCTCAACCACACTCTTCTCTGATCTACACTTTTCTTCAGGAATGTGCACGGTTACATCCATTTGAGATGGAGATATGGATGCTGCAGTAGCTGCCAGGTCACCTGCACTCTGACTAACTGGAAGATCAGGCATCTCCTCACCACTCACATCTCACTGGGGCCCGAAGGCTCACCGAGAATACTTGTGTCTATGTATGTCAGGAGAGCTTCAACCCTGCTTATATAGAAAAGCTTCCTTTGCTTTTTTCTTTTTCTGAATGCTGCCCCAGAGGGGCTTTTTCTTCTTTCACTCATGACTGCTGTTCTGTCCCAGCTAGAGTGGCTCTCAACACTCAATTGAAGGGGACAAATAAGCAGGCTGGTAGCAGGACCTGAGTGAGGGAAGATATCAGTGTCTTAAGGGCCTAACTGGCTCCTACTACTTCAATTGACTGCCTGTTCTCCTCAAGTGGTTTCAGGGAAGCAGCAGGACATAGCAAGCTCCCTGAGAAGCTGTTGTTAATCAGTCCAGGCTCCTGGGGATGCTAGAGAGGTACATAAGAGGCTCCTCCTCCTCTCTCTCCCTGCAGCTCCTGCTGCTTTCTGTTATTCCCTCTCACCTTTTCTCCTGCCTGCCTGTTATGTCTCTTGTGCCCTCCTTCCTCCAGCACAGCACTCCACCATCTCTGTGCATCCAAAGCAGAGAGAATACATATGCACCAGCAGCAGACACAATTTTCTACACTCTGGGTCCTAGTGGCACCCCTGCACAGTCCGGCACCTGAGACGGCTGCCTCAGTTCGCCTCATGGTAAGGCCAGCCCTGAAAAACTACAGAAAGAATCATTCATGGCTGAGTGAAATCTGTATTTGCGCCGGTAGCCTACCCCAGGGGGTAAAAACATTGCATTGATGCACACTGCAGACATGACCTGGGGTAGCAGGAATATCACTAGAACTCTCGTTATTATTTATGTTACAATAGCAATTGAGCCGAGGGCCCCGTTGTGCCAAGTACTGTGCACACACAGCGTAAGAGACCGTCCCTGAAGAGCTTACAGGCTAAGTAGACTAGACAGACAAAGGAAGGATTATTTGCCTTGTTATACGGATGGGAAACTGAAGCCTGGGGAGATGAAGGGCTGGGATCACACAAAGCACTGAGCACTCTGGACCCAACCCAGTAAAGCACTGACACTTATGAGCAGTTCTTTCAACCGGGATGCTGTTATTCATGTGCTTAAAGTTACGCCTGTGCTTTGCTGGCTTGGAGCCAGAGCACTCAGCAGGACCAGCCCTTATGAGATTTGCCCAAGGCATACAGGGAATCACCGCAGAGCCAGAAATTGACCTCCCGGTCTCCTGCTTATTAGCCCAGTGCTGTCCCCACCCTTCATTCTCCCCCAGAACAAGCAGAACCCTGCACGCGTCTCCACACTGCCCTGCCAGTATGCTAGAACCCTGACCTGGCAGACCCATCTCTAAAGGGGAGAGTGGAGCTGATGCTGTGAGCCACAACTTTCTATATACCATCTACCTCCACACACTCCCATTTCAGGAGCACCCAAGGGGTACTGGAGTAGTGCCAAAGGGGATTCCGGGCTGTTACTAGAGTAGCACTGGAGAAATTAAAAACCCAAGATCATTAACACTGTAAAAGATGTGTTTAGAAGTGAATGAGCAAGGAGTGGACTGAAATCATGCTCCTTCGAGTCCAACAAAAATACATTCCTAATAGGCATTAAGCTAAGTGGAGTCGCATAGAGTTAGGATTGCCTTTCAGCAGATAGTTCATCTTTGCTGTCACTTTCGCTTACGCCATGATTAAAACAATAAACCTCAGCAGAACCACCCTGCTCCCAATCAGCAGCTGCTTCTCCTCCAGAGCTTTGGAAATGGGTCAATTTGTCGCTTAAAAAAAAAATCCAAGGAAAATTAAAGACAGACTCTTTTTCTATTTGAAGCTGCCATGTTTGGAGACCGAAAATCTCCCTGGCAAGACAAGAGAGTGAAAATTATAGTTCCCCCATAAAGCAGCAGGTTTGCCAACCCAGGGGTGACAGGATAGCATAGGTGCCGACTCCGTGGGTGCTCCGGGGCTGGAGCACCCACGGGGAAAAATTGGTGGGTGCAGAGCACCCACCGGCAGCTACCCGCCATTCCCGGGGCCCGCACCCAGCTCTCCGCCAGTCCCGGGACTCGCGGCAAGCTTACCTCAGCACCGGGAGACGTTGCGGGGCCCCGCCCCCGACGCCGGGCGACGTTGCGTCGGCGGCGGGGCCCCGCAACGTCGCCCGGTGTCGGGGGCGGGGCCCGGCGGCGGGGCAGGGCCCCGCCCCTGATACCAGGCGTCAGCCCCCACCGGCGCCACCAGAAGTCGGCGCCTATGAGTCATACCTCAGAGCTTCATTGGTAATAGAATCTATATACAAGGGAACACACTATTAAAAGATTTATCAGTGTTGCCAGTCCCCAGGCATTCATGAGTCAGGGTTCCCTCCCCACCCCCAAAGATCATAAAATTGGTTTAAAAATTCCGAGAGTTCCACAGAATAGTAATTCACGGGATTCTTTTTATTTGCTTTCTTGTTTCTGATTCTCTAGGGGCCACATTTTCACACTTTTCATCACAACCGTCAGGATGGCAGCCAAACTGATTGAATTCAGGTTTCTGTGCCGGGGAAATTAAGACAAACAAAGCAATGAAAACACAAGCTGAGATTTTTCAAAGCAGCCCAGAGGATTTGTACACCCAGCTGCCACTGATTTTAAAGGGAATTGGGCACCTTTATGCCCATAGGCAACTCTGAAACTCTTATCCATAATGAGAGGGTTGTGTGCCTTTATTTTATTTATAACTTGTCATTTATGTTTGAAAGGTAACATGCATAGGGGGGAAAATGGTTCTAGCTTCTTTACCAGATATAAAGAAGGCCTAAAAGATGTGAAGCTTGGTTTTGTTCTATAATTTAGTGGTCCTTTACTTTTGAAATATCAGGGACATCAAGTCTGATCCTCCCTAATTTTGGTGGTGGTCTCGTTGCAGAGGTTGATCAGATCCCAAAGAAGCCTCGCTTCATTGCGCAAAATCTCTTCATATGTCCAAATGCTCAGTGAAGCTAAGTTCCACGGAAGCCGTGGCTTGACGGGATCTACATTTTGTGCAGGATAGAGCTATCTACTATGGCCAAGCCAATCGCTCTGCATGATGGAATTCTATGATTATTCCCCTTTTTAAAAGACAACCTTGGAAAGCTCATTCAAAAAGAAACCCTGTGTTAAAAGGACCCTGTGGTTGCACAGTTAAGCACTCATAACTAACTAACTAAATAAATAAAATATTCCACACCAAGTACGTACACAAGAGAAGCGCCAAAAATAGGACAGATATTTAGAAATGTGCTCACTCTTCTTAACATCCTCAGAGGAGGAGTTCCCTGCACATTTATATCTGCCCCTGGACATTTCCACTGCTTGCATCCGATGAAGTGGCTATTCACCCACGAAAGCTTATGCGTCAATACCTCTGTTAGTTTATAAGGTGCCACAGGACCCTTTGTCGCTTCTACAGATCTAGACTAACATGGCTACCCCTCTGATACAAAAAGTAATTTTCCCTCTGCTGATACTCACACCTTCTTGTCAACTGTTGGGAATGGGCACTGCCCACCTTGATTGCATAGGCCTCGTTAGCACTGACCCCCTACTTGGTTAGGCAACTCCCATCTTTTCATGTGCTGTTATATATATACTGCTCACTGTATTTTTCACTCCATTCATCTGATGAAGTGGGTTTTAGCCCACGAAAGCTTATGCTCCAATACCTCTGTTAGTCTATAAGGTGCCACAGGACCCTTTGTTGCTTCTTTCAGAGGAGGAGTGTTCCCCAGCCAGCAAGACAGAATCTTTAGCCAGGTTCTTTGAATATTAACCTCATCCTCAATAAGTAATAAACAATGTAGTATGTTAATATCTTATTGTAACTTTGCCTTAAAAAAGTTTCTATAAATAAATGAGGAAATGTCAAAGTTAAAGATGCCTCTACAATCTTAACTCTGCCCCCTTTTGCATATACATTACAATACAGTATAGTCATAAGTTACGTGATGTCATGTGGTTTTTCCTCACAGCCCCGTCTCATTCAATAGGTAGAATGGGTGGCAAGTGAGGCAGCAGTGCAGTAGACAGTGAATGGCTGGATCAGCAATTAGTTGTTCTTTGAAGCTCCACTTACAAGTGTGCAATTAGTTTAGCGACTGTAAACTAATTTTCCTGGGGCAGGGACTGTCTTTCATTCAGAGCCATTCCTTGGGTAGGGCAAATTGGGGCGACTGCCCCAGGCCCACGTTTTGGGGGGCCCACTTCAATAAAATTGTGATTGTTCCGATATTTAGCCCTTTGTCCCCCGACCCGACCAATGTACAATTGAGACACCGTTTGTCCCAATATTCAGGTGAGGAGGTGGGTGGGGAGGTGAGGTGGGCAGATGGGAGCAGGGTGAGGAGGCAGGAGGGCAAGGGACGGGGAGGAGGAGAATGGCTGGCGGGCAGATGGGGTTGGGGGCCCGCACTGGACGGATGGCAAGGAGTCTAGTGGCGAGGCAAGCAGCGGGCAGGCGGGTGAGGAGGTGAACAGCGGGCAGGTGGGTGAGGAGGTGAACAGCGGGCAGGCGGGTGAGGAGGTGAACAGCGGGCAGGTGGGTGGATGGGGGCGGGGGCAAGTGGGATGGATGGTGAGGAGACTAGCGGGGAGGCGAGCGGCAAGTGGGTGGGTGGGCGGGGGGTTAAGGAGGCAAGTGGGGGCCAGGGAGTGGGGTGAGGAGGCAAGCGGGGGCCGGGCGGGGGGGCACACCGGGCGGACGGTGAGGAGACTAATGAGGAAGCTGATTTGTTCTGGGCCCCGCACCCCCGTAGGGACGGGCCTGCTTTCACTATATGTATGTACAGAACCTGGGTCTCAGCTGAAGCCTCTCGTTGGGGGTGGAGTGGCGAGATCGATTTTAAGAGCCCTAGAAGTCGATGGTAAGGGCTTCGTCGTGAGGACGGGTGCACGGATCAATCGAAATAACGCTAATAAATTCGACCTAAACTCGTAGTGTAGACCAGGGCTAGGTGTTACTACAATAATAAAAAATAATAATTCTGTGAATCTTGAGTGTATGTGACTATGTGCCTTCCCTTAAATATATCTCTCCTTTTATTCAAAACAATGCTTAGATTCTTTTAAATTGTAATATTTCCTGATACAAACATAGGAGCAATTTTAACATAAGAGGTAACAAAGTATTTTATCCATTAATTTCCTTGTTTTCTTTAAAAAATAAACATACCTACTGCTTATGTCATTTCACAGAAAATTCCGACATTTTGACTTTTTTTCAGGAAGCAAATTTTAAAATCTTGGAATCTTCTATTGGACAGAAACTCAATTTTCTGACCAGCTCTGGGATGTGCCTTGCTACAGGGTAACTGGGTCAGGAGAACTACGTGCCCTTGTGTCAGGTGGGGACCTTGTCATCCCCTCACCTCAGACTACTGCCGGCATCTCAGTCGAAGGGCGAATGAAATAATCAGAAACAGGCTGATGTTGCCCGTAGTAGTGCCCCTCATAGAAGACAAAGGCAAGTGTGAACACATCATCCCTGGGCTCTGCACATTCTACGGGCTCCCTCTTCATTTCAGAAATGAATCAATATATCATCTCAATGTACGAAAACCTTTAGCAGACGTAGTGCCAGCTACCTCAGAAAATATCTCATTGGCCATGAAAACTCCAGGATACAGGGGCACTGCATCTGGAAAGACCCTGGTTTAGATAATGAGGCATTCAGGGTAGCGCGGCTGCAGTGGCACGACCTTAGCTTCTGCCAGAATGAATCAACTGGAGCCGCAGCCTGGCTGGGTTTCAGTCCAAAGGCAAACTAACTTGGTTTGAGAAGGATGTCTCCAGACACGGAGCCTGTATGCAACCAACACCTTACCACAAAAAGAGGGATGGTTTTGCAGTGAAAGGGCCAGACTAAGGCTCTGTCTTCAATGCACCATTAACCTGGTGATCAACCCCTGGGTTAGCTTAACCCAGGTCTGAGCATTCCCACAACAAAGCCCTACCTTTGTTACCATGTCCTCACTCTTTCTGCACTTACCCCTGTGTGTCTGGGGCACATCCCATGGATCTTTGTGCTGAGATGCTCTAGGATCCTTTCCTGGTCAGTTGTGGGAGAATTTGTCCATCCTTTGAGGGGACTTGTGGGAAGGCACTGGAGGACTACCAGCACTTGAGTGATTTCACCTGAATCCTCACTGCAGAGAGGGTGGGTTCCAGCACAAATTGAAGGAGAGGCTGGGTTCTAGCCCAGCTAACCCTGGCTTAAAGGTCTTCTGTGAGGACAGAAGGGTAGGCTGGGTTAAAACCTGGGTTAAGTGTTCAATGAAGACATACCATCGGACTCAGGAGTTCAAGGTTAAATTCATAGCTTTACCACAAACTTCCTGTGTGAGTTTGTACAAACCCTTTATCTCACTGTACCTCAGCTCCTCTCCACCACCACCCGCCCCCCTGCGAAATGAAGATGACAATCCCACCCTCTGCCTGGCTTGTCTCTTTAGATTTAGCTCTTCGGGACAGGGACTCTCTCACACTATGTGTTCATACAGTGCTAAGCAGAATGGGGCCCAGACCTCTGTTGGAGTTTCTACATGCTACAACAAACACAAAAAACAATAAAATACACACATTCCTCTTCACACCGTTTTTGTTAGTGAGTCTTAATTTTGTACAGTGGTTAGGTGAGCAGTGTCTTTGAAATACCTAAGGTTTGGGAAAAAGAAAGATTTTTCTATGTAGTGATCAATACAGCTTGTCTTCATTGCTTTTAATTTGATTTGATCCAGACAAAGGAGCTCTTACCTACAATACATGGTTACTTTTTGTTCTTTTCATTCTTTACTAACTGGACTAAACCAATTCCCATTTCTAGATCTGACTAGACCTGGCCCTAAGATCTTATGAAGCTTGCACTATATAGTGTCCTGAAACTTACTCATAATACCTTTTTTATGATACCTTTCATTCCAAAGGGTTTCTTATCCCATCACTGATGAACCCACTTCTGGGATGGAAAGCAGCTGCTGTCAGACAGCATTCGGCAACACTATATTACAGGTGTCACAGGGTCTGTGCCGGTTTCTCGCGCTCGTCCTGGCGCCCTGTGTCTGGCTGGTGCAATTAAGAGTCCCAACACCTGTTGTCCTGGTTCACCCAAGTGTCTTTATTTATAGTGCATGTGCAGTTCCCAGATCCCCCAACAGTTAGTGCCCCACAGACCCTCCCCAGGGTCTGCTAGCCCTTTGAGGTTTCCCCTCTACTATAAGGAGACCGCTAAACCACCTTCCTGTCTCCTCTCAAGCTAGCCCCTTCTCTGGGGTTTGCCCTGGGCTTTATAGCCCTCCTGACTCCCCCAGCTGGCTGCACTTAGCTCAGCCTGTTCCTCTGAGCTTGCCCTCATTAGGGTTTGCAGCTGGGCCACCTGCTGGATACCTGCAGCCCTACCCCTGGCCAGGGAGCAGGCTGCAGCCAGCAGTTTGGCAGGGCTTTAAAGGGGGATTTTACCCCTGCCCTGCCACAACAGTCTAGGGCAAGAAGTGAAGGAAAACACTGCATCGGTTTGAAATATTTGAGGGATTATAGTCGGACAGAAAGTAGAATTTGGACAAGCCATTGTAAATAGTAACCCCAGTCTTGCAAAAAATGACATGGGATCCTAGAGAACTTTGGTTGCCATTCCTCACCCCCTGTCCGATATGATATTAACTCCAACAACACAAGGCCCCCTACCACCACATGGCGGAATTGGGCCTGTAAAGCCATGATCCTACATAACTGAAATCAATTGGAGCTTTGACATTGACTTCAGTAGCCACCTATTGCATCATCAACAGTACTCTCTGCTATCCCATGGATTTTGCCTACAGGTCTTCTGTCCAAATAATGACCTGATCTAACCCCGCTAGTGGCCAGATCCTTCAAACACATGCATAACTTTATGCACTCAAGTTGTCCCCTTGAGTATTTTCAAGAATGGGACCTTTTCAGGTCAGAGCTGATGGCCCAGATCTTGAATGTATTTGCTAGTTCCTAGCTAACTCTATAATTACCCACATATTGGTACAACATAATTATATTCTGGATTCCTGAAAGGGGACCATTTTTACATTCTTCTGCTGCTGTTCCTATTTAATGTGGGATTTGCAGATGACATCCTTTCACTTGCTAAACATCCAGAACCTGTGGAGAGGAATACACAAAAGCTCTGTATGGCAAATACTAAGAAGAGATGTGTTAGAAGATGAAGAGGTAAGTGAATGCTTGAGGGCAAAAGAAACCTTTAATAAATGGGAAAGAATTAAAGTGAATTGAAGAATTCCTTCCCCCATCCTCACAACAAGGGAAACTATCGCTTCCAAACAGCTGGCCCAGAAGGTCTGCTCACTCTGGGCATTCATCTTCAGAGCTCAGGGAGGAGGTTGGGTTTTAGCAAACATGCAAAACCCAAATGTCTCCAGGTTCATCTCCCCCTACAAAATGCATGCGCTATGTTAGGGTGGTTTTAGGTTATGTGGCTTGGGGCCTAGCTATTTATCATCGAGGTGGATGAATTTTTTTTTTTTAGACTAGTACATTTGCTGAAAAATGCATTTTTTCTGGGCACCAAAATGATTCACAAATTTGACAAATAGCTTTGGCCCCCAAAAAAATGTGCTATGAAGTCAAAACAGTTTGTTTTAGCCATTTAAAAATTAAACATTTTGACCTTTCATTTTGGAGAGGCATTTCATTTCAAAACTTTGCTAATTAAAAAAAAAAAAGGAGGGGACATCTAAAAAGGACCCCAAATGAAAAACCAAATAAGTTTTGTTTTTGGTTGAACATAATATTTTGATCAGAAACTATCTTAGGAACTTAAATGGCCCCAATTACCATTGTATGTCACCGTCTTTAATGCCAAATCTTTACATACCAAAAAAATTCAGCTTTGGCTTGAACTGAACTGATTTTTTTCTTATTATTTTTCTGTCCAACCCCTGAATCATCAAAATCAATTACTTGTCTATCTCTTTCCTATAGAGCAGCGGTTCTCAAACTGTGGCTCGGGACAAGTCTCCCTGCAGATTATATGGCAGAACAGTCTGCTGCCTCGACTCAACACACAGCGTCCTAGCTAAGTCCAACAGTCAAGATACAGTGGGCATGTTTGCTTAGTGTTTTCCTAAGATAATAGAACTTTCTAGCTACTTGCTGGCTGTTTTCAGAGTGCTGCACTTTCCCACCAGCACTAAGTCAATGAAGAGGTTAGGGATACAGGCCAGTCACTGGGCTACAAAAAATAACCACCATCCCAAACCTCAACGCACACGCCAAACCTCCTCTGAATTTGGAAAGGTTATGTTCCCATTTTCCCCAGGCCTTCCAGTCTTAAGATGAGGCCAGAAACAGCAGCAGTAGCTGTCTTACATCCACGCAACCAGATCAGAGCCTACATTACAAACACATGCCTGATTTGCCAGCCAGAATGCCATTCCCAGCTCTGTTCACATGATCGTCTCTGAAACTGACTCCAGCCCCAATGGGCCACTTATGTCGCCTCCTTTTCCCTTGGAGAGGTACATTTTGGTGTCACCTTCTGGTTTCCTGTGTGGTCGGAGATGGTGTTAAGAAAGGGCTCCTTTCTCCACACTCCCCATTTAGGAGAAAACAAGGATGGGTCTGTATCCCTTCTCTCCCCCCCCCCCCTCCTCCTTCCCCTGAAGGCAAAGGTACCTCTTTGCCTTGAATCTCCACCTGGAGGGAGAAAACCCAAACAGGAGAAGCCAGAGGAGACATTCTCTTGGCCTCCCCTTCTCTTTCCAGGGCAAGTGTGCATGTGTGTGGGGGGGGGATTCTAGCTGCAGCCCAGTGCAGGATTCTCTTGGGATACCGAGAGACAGGGATACCAGGCAGATGTTCATAAGCACCCAGGAGCAAGAATTTGACTTTCAAGCACTTTAGAAAGTGCCACCCACAGCCTTTTGTGAACCCTGCAGGTAACTAGTTCTGGGAAAGAAAGACCAGTCTCTTCCCAGCACTCCTGTGTGCCGTGCCTTGAGTACTGGGATCAGTGGAAAACATCATCTATGGCAGAGATGGAGCAAATGAAGCCTCCTAAAAGAGAGAAGCTGGCAGAGAACACAGCTGCAGCACTTCAAAGGTTTCCTGGAAGCCAGTGGTATTGCAGGGAAATCTGAGAGGGTGACATTCTCCCCCCTGCTACATATGGCCAGCAGTGGCGTAGCCAGGTTTAGAGCACAGGGGGAACGGAGCTAAAAAAAGGTGCCAGGAGCAAAAAGTGTCTGGAGAAAAAAAAATGCTCCGCTCTGGCTGCAGCGTAGGAGCAAAAAGCGTCAGGAGCAAAAAAAGGCGCCGGGAGCAAAATAAAATGCTCTGCTCTGGCTGCAGCGTAGGAGCAAAAGGCGTCAGAAGCAAAAAAAGACGCCGCTTCTGCTCAGTGGGGGAGTGGCCGCTCCCCCTGCTCCCCACCTGGCTACGCTACTGATGGCCAGCCCAGAAACACCAGAGATCTCAAATACATTCCAGTGGCCTGCAAAGCACTAGACAAGTCATACCAACGTTTGAAGGACAGGGTGATCCAGACATGGACTTCCCTTGGGAAAGACTCCTGGGGCCAAGATGTCTGCTGGAGTAACGTCACTGAGGCCAGTGGAATTATACTAGGAAGTAATCTCTTGGCTTTCTAAAAGATGATCTGCCAGGTGAGGCCATTGACCATAACAATAGACCTATGTCACAAAACTAAGTCATGTGACTGTGAACAGGTAACACAGATTCATTAGTTTCCTTAGCTTTTTTTCCCTTTCCAGGAGAAGCCAAAGGTTCTAGGGGAGGTGGACGGAGGAGCATGCTTGTTGAAATGCCTCATTTGGGGACTGAGTGCCATTCAGGGCTGTTGCATAGCATTTCTCCTTTGTGTTCTGACTCCCTCTGCATGTTATGCTGCGTAGTTTATATTTATATAATCAGAATACATTGCCACGGGATGAGATTCCATTTTTATTAGGCTAATTGTATCTCTTTTTAGTATTCCAGGACTCTCAGATTTTCTTACTGGGCGGAGACCTCATAATCAAGAAGCCTCATGTTGTTGCCTCCCTGTACATGTGCACATGTGTTTCCCATTAAAGCTTTCCCATTGAAAACAAATCTGACGCCTGTTAAGGCTGGAGTTAAAGGTCTGGATTTATTCCTGCATGAGCCTGAGAAAATGTTTCACCACCAGATTAACTCTGTACTCACTGAAAGCATCTCATAGGCATTGGACTTGTCTTTCCACACTTGATTTTCTTGGTCTAAGGCTTTTCAAGGTCACCTAAGGAACTTAGAGATCCAATCCAAGCCAATCAGATTTGAGCACCTAACTCCCATGAGCTTCTTTGAGAATTGCAGACCGGGAGAGGAAGGTGACAAATGTAAAAGAAAGTACTTTATAAATCAGGCTCCATTTGTGTAAAGCTGGTTAACATTTTTTGATTAAAAATTTTTCCTAACAAATGACAGCGTTTCCTAGAAATTGATATTTTTCACAGGAAAATTTTGATTATCGTGACAAAAAGAAAATCTGATTTTTCAACTGGAAAATGATAAACATAAACACTAATTTATAAAATGTTTCCCTTTGTATTGACATTTTGAAATTATCAAAACTGTCAATACTTCAAATGCAAGACAAGGTGGGTGAGGCAACATCTTCCAATGGGTTACTTTCTGTTGATGAAAGAGACAAGCTTCCACGGAGCTAAAGAAGACCTCAAAAGCTCGTCTCTTTCACCAACAGAAGTTTAAATCTACATTTCGAAAGGTTTCAGTCCAATCGAAAATAACTTTTTCCTTTTTGATATTTCCAAACAGAAATATTTTGGAATTTTTTTCAGCCCATGGAAATTTTCAGTTATTTTGACCTTTTGTTTCATTTTGGGACAAACCCAATTGTGAAATATCATCATTCCAAGTGGGATGGAAAGTCCATATTGAAAACAGCACTATTCCTGAGAGAGACACACATGCAGACAGAGACAGAGAAATTCAATCTAGTAGTAAAAGACAGAGGCAGAGATGGGCAACTGTCAAAATGTTCCAGAGCCAAAATTTTGGATGAGTTTCTGAGGCTCATTCCAATTCATTCCTAAACACTTTGGTCTTAGTATCAACTTAGACATTTTCTGAGATCAGTTGGCAATATTCATTCCACTTCTTTTGGCTCGCTAATCATTGCATTTAAATACAGTTTTTCATCTACAAAGGAATAAATGACTAATGCTCACAAGGGGGGGCTGAATTAGACTTAAACCACAGAGACAAGTGAAAATGCAAGAAAATAAATATGTTACCCTAACTGTTTCAAGAGTCACAACATTTTGGGTCATGTTTTTCGGAGTAATTTGCAGAACTTATTTTATCCAAACTGAGTACAGAAAACAATTTAGCATTCGGGTCAGTCAAGAGGAGCATGGTTCTATCTGTCTCGCTCTCTTTGTCATCTGTGGGTTTTGATTGTGTTGGGTTTTGATTGTGTTGGGTTTTGCTACAGAATAATTCTATCCACTTGCACCTCTGCACCACATGGATCCAGCCCTTCTGGCTCTGAGTCAATAAAACCAAACCCAGTAAAATCCAAAATACTGTCAATCCTCCTGGATTATTAACACAGAAACTTCCTCATCAAAAAAATAATCCTGACAAGAAAGGCCCAGCCAGTCTTGGCTCACCTTCTGCTCCCTCCTCTCCTTTATAACAAGTTCTTAAGAAACCAGCTGCAGCAATGAGTCATCACCCTCTTTACCCTTTGTAGCTAGCTCACTCCCAGGGAATGAGGTGGGTGTGTGAGGCAAACCTGCCTGCCTGTTACCGTGCCCTTCTCTTGTGGGTGCCTTTGTTTCTCCATCTAGGTTATCGCCCTCATGCCCATCTGACCATGTTGCCCACAGATCCATTCTCTCCCCCTGCCCCATCTGCTGAGTGCCCCATACTATTCCCTCCCACGTGCTGGATACTCCCCTCCCTGACGCCTCCCCATCCACCTTCTTCCACCTGCTGATATCTTTCCTTTCCCCTTGCTCCCTCTGGAGAAGGCCCTATTTACTTTTCCTGTCAACCACTTCCTCTCAATCTCTAAACTACTGCCCCTACCCAACAGAGTCAAAACACACATAAATGGAGGGATCCAGGTGCTAAAACCACAGGAATGTTCTGGGCTGGCCTGTCCATAGACTCACCCCTTTCCCCACTTAGAGAAAAATCTACTTGTTTTACTTGCATCGATGCCAAGAAATTCCATTTAAGGAGCTACAGCTCAGCAGCTCTGGGTGAGACACAGGTGAGCTCACAGTCCATTTTCCCTGCCCTCCTCCTATCCACATTGAGACGTAGTTGGCTGCATTTTCAAAGTTGTGCAGAAGGATAGTTGTAGGGCAGGTAGGAATTTTTAGAATTAAAGAAAAGGGGGATGGGTTTTTTTGGAAAAAAAAATTTTTCAGAAAAATTGTTGACGTAGAAATGTTTCCTCTTCTATGAAAAATATCATGACTATTGCGTCAACATTTCCCCCAGAATTTTAGTTAAAAAAAACCATTGTTGACATCCTTCTCATGGGTTTTTGGTAAATGAAAAATATCAAGACCCATTTCATTAAAAAAATGTGGAATAAAATCATCACATTTTTAAAAAGATCTAAAAACTTTTTTGACGTTAAAACCTTAAAACTGCAAAATTTCTCATGAAAATATATTTTTCTTTTTTTTACCAACGCTAGAAATTAGGGTGTGCATCTATTACACTCTAATCCAGTACCCAGTGAGGTTTGAGCCAGTGCCCATGGAAGTGACTAGAAAGACTTCCACTGACTTCAACTCAGGGCTGTTGGCCTTACAAGTGGTGGCCTTTTCTGGGGAGCCTCTGAAGCTCCAGGCTGCTCTTCCCAGGCCTGAGGAGAATGTAAGCCGGGCAGGCCTGCTCAGTGTGACACTCTGTCCATCTCTAGTGGTGGCCAGGCCAAGTGGAGATCAATGATCCCGCCACAAACTTGGCTAAGAGACCACTTGTAACCACAACACCCCTATATGTGTTGTTAGGAGGAGGAATCAAACCTGGGACCACTGGATCTTAAAACATGAGCCTCTGATCTCTGAGTTAAGAGACACGGCTCTCTTAACCAAGGCTGTAGCAGGCTCATCAGTCTCTAGTTGGCCTTATTACCAGTAGCGGAGGACAGAGTGCCACGCTGAGCCAGCTTGGCTGGCACCTGGACTTGTTAGGGGCTACTGCATGTCAAATGCCACTCACCAGATAATCCACCCAGTACTGTAGAAGGAATACATTCCCTTTCGTTAATGAGTCCTATCTCCCATCCTTTTTTAATCAATTTACAACTGTCTTGAGAGGAAGGCTGGTAAGGTGATTACGGGTCTCCGGAGCTCTCAGATTTCTGTCTCTGCCCCAGCCTCCCTGGGTGAACTCACTTGATGACCATGGGCAGGTCGCTTAGAGCAGGCTTTTCCAAAGCGCCCAGTGTTGGCCTAACTCTGCTCCTCCTGAAGTCCATGGTGAAACTGTTGACTTCAATGAGAGCAGAGATAGGGCAAGACTGAACTCTGTGGCAATCCCCCATTTAATCTCTTTGTGTCTCAGTTCCCCACCTGTGAAACTGGAATAACAACACTTCCTTTCTCCCATCCTTTGTCTGTCTGATCTGTTTAGACGTAAGCTCTTCAGGGCAGGATCTGCCTCTCACTGTGTGTATGTGCCGCATCTAACACCATGGGGCTCTGATCTCAGCTGGGGCCCCTAGGCCAGAGATGGGCAAACTACAGGCCTTGAGCTCCTGGACGGAGAGGCTAGACCACTCCCCTGATGTCTCCCCCTCCCCTGCAGCCTCAGCTTGCCGTGCAGCCAGTGCTCTGGGCAGCGTGGCTGGCTCCGGCCGGGCAGCGCGGCTGCCAGACATGCTGCTCTGAGCAGCATGGTGATGGGGCAGGGAGCGGTGGATAAGGGGAAGAGGGTTCCAGGGGGCAGTCAGGAGATGGAGCAGGGGGCTGTTGGATGGGACAGAGGTTCTGTTGGGGGTGGTTGTCAGGGGACCCACCCCTTCTCTGAGGCCACACACCCCATTCACTTCATCCCCCCTCCCTACCCTCACTCGCTCATTTTCACCAGGGTGGCTCAGGGAGTTGGGGTGTAGGAGAGGTGAGGGATCTGGCTGGGGGTGCAGACTCTGGGGTGGAGCCATAAATGAGGAGTTCAGGGTGCAGGAGTGCGCTCCGGGCTAAGGCGGTGGGTTGGGATGAGGAAGGGGGTGAGGGCTCCGGCTGGGGGTGTGGGCTCCAGTGTGGGTCCAGGGATAAGGGATTAGGGTGTAGGAGGGGGATTTGGGTTTTGGAGTGTGTGAGGGGCTCCGGGTAGGGGGTTAGGGTGGAGGGGGTGTGAGGGCTCTGGCTGGGGGTGTTTGGGGTGTAGGAGGGTGTTCTGGACTGGGACTGAGGGGTTCAGAGAGAGGGAGGGGGATCAGGGTTGGGGCAGGGGGTTGAGGTGTGGGGGGGTGAGGGCTCCATCTGGGGGTGCAGGCTCTAGGGTGGGGCAGGGATGAGGGGTTTGGGGTGCAGGAGGTTGCTCCAGGCTTGGATTGAGGGGTTTGGAGGGTGGGAGGTGGATGAGGGCTGTAGCAGGGAGTTGGGGCGCAGGAGAGGGTCAGGGTGCAGGCTTCAGGCAGAGTTTACCTCAAGCAGCTCCTGGAAGCAGTGGCACGTCCCCACTCCAGCTCCTATGTGGAGGTGCGGCCAGGTGGTTCTATGCCCTGCCCCGTCTGCAGGTGCCACCCCCCGTAGCTCCCAAGGTTCCTGGCCAATGGGAGCTGTGGAGCCAGTGCTTGCAGCGGGGGCAGTGTGCAGAGCCCCCTGGCTTCCCTTATGCGTAGGAGCCAGAGCGGGGACTTGATGCTGCTTCCAGGAGCTGCACAGAGCCACAGCAGGCAGGGAACCTGCCTTATCCCCGCTGCACCGCCAACCAGACTTTTAACGGCCCAGTCAGCAGTGCTGACCGGAACCATAAAGGTGCCTTTTCGACTGGGCATTCTGGTCGAAAACCAAACACCTGGCAACCCTACGACGCTGGACGGTCACAGCTGATGTCATCTCCCTCTCTGGACTCTCTATGGCTCAGCCCTCTGGCCAAGTCACTCAACAGTTCACTCCCCTTCCGGGGTAACAAAAGTCCAACCTAGAGTTCAAATCACATGCCCAAACTAATCGTGCTTCTGTCCCTCTCAGGCACCATTGATGCCCTCTGCTTCTTAGCCCTGGCAGAGCATCTCTTGTCTTGCTTCTTCCCCAGCAGGATCCCCTGGCTGCTTCCCTTCACCAGGGACTCCAGTAGTTTGCCCGTGGGGATCTCCCAGCTCCTGTCACAGGCCCTAACTCAGGGCTCCCCCCACAGAAGCCTGCTGTGCTCCCTGTGGGTCTCTTTCTCCTGTGAGAAGCCCTAAATCAGGGTTCTGAAAGGGTGACTTACCCTGACTTCCTCAGGCTCCTCCCAGGGAGGGCTCCCCTTGTTCCTCCCTCCAGGGGCTCCCCCTCTACTGACTTCCCAGCTCTGTTTAAGCAGTGCTCATCCTGCTGCCCCACCACAGCTGGGGTCAGTCTTTCTAACTAGGCCTGCTTACACCCAGCTAGGGTCATTAATTAGCCCTTACTTTGCCAGCTCCTCACTGAGGCTGGGGCTAGCTGCTAAGTCAGGGGCAATACTGAGCACAGGTTGCCTCCAAGGGCTGGCCAGCCCGCGACAAGATGCTTCCTACATCGACAGAAGGTGTTTTTTATGTTGATGCAGTTAATCTACCCCTCCAAGAGGTGGTAGCTAGGTTGACAGAAGTTCTTCTATTGACCTAGCCATGTCTACACCAGGGGTTAGGCATGAAATTTTTCACAGCCCTGACCGACGTAGATAGGTCAATCTAGTTTTGAAATGTAGATCAGGCCTCAGTCTCCAGGAGCAGACCTTGGGAAGAAAAGTGACATTGGGCTCTGGTTCGACTGCCACTCCTCCAGTGCCCTGCCCCTGGTGCTCTCTCCAGACTAGTGCAGCAGACACAAATGCATGACAACAAATGGAAAGGGTGGCAGCGGGCTCCATTTATTGAAAATGATCATTTCTATTCTAGTGCAAACATAGTATATTTTACATCACAAAGCAGGATATAATTTACAGAATATATTTCCAAAAGATCTCAAACCCCCTAAGTGGTGTTTGCATCCAGTCCATCACCTTCCCAGTGTTTTTATTCCCCCTCCCCACCCACACACACTTACAATTCCATACAGTCCACCACCACCTTGTTTCTGGACAGACCAAGGGTGGAGAGTTGCTCATCAGTATTTGTCCACGAGTGTCAGAGGGGGATATGTCTCATGAACATGTTCTACCGTATGGGTCCCCAAACTTTGTGACACCAAGGGTTAACTAGGTAACATCTAAGGAGCCCAGACACAATGCACCTAGAACTTCTACTAAAGCTGTGGAGAGTTTCATGCCTTCTCAATCAGGTGTATGTTTATTGATACAGTTTTATAAAATACAGAATAAACACGTGTGATCACACTATTGTGCTTTGCTGGGTAGATGAATAGAAAATTGCTTGTTGGTTGAAGTCATCAGCAATGACAACCTGCAGTTGATCAGCTTTGCCCGTGGACTATATTTACAAAAGCTGGTGGGTGCTGGGTGCGTCTGGCCCTTGTCGGGATACTCCCACTCTGACCTGGTGAAAGTTTACCAATGGCGTGAGAATCCAGCAGAAGGGACGACTTCACCAAAAATAAAAGCATTGCCCCCTAAATAATAAGGCAAAACATGGAGACATTTCTATGGCTCCACTGCTGCATATAATTATACATGCGCATAACTTTACTCACATGTGGTGAATGTGATTACTGTCATGAGTGAAGTTAAGCATGTGCATAAGTGTTTGCAAGATCAGGGCCTTAGTTAAGTCCTGGTATTTACAGGCAAATCTCAGTTTAAGAGTCACAACAATTCAGGGAACACAAATTGGACAACTTTAGTCCCGGTAATTTGCACATTTGTCCTTTCTAAGCTGTTTTCCCACCAGCATAAGAAATGGATTCCTTTGCTGAGACTCAAGGAGATTTCTGCCTGCAGAAGATGCCTCATGGTGTATCAAAAAGTGGAGAAGGGCTAGGGTAACACAAAAATGCAGTGTTCATTGACTGAAAACTTTGGCTCAGATTTTCAGCTAGCGTCTGTCCTCCATTGACTTCATCAAAATCATGCCAATACACACCAGCTGAAGATATGGCTCTTGATTTTAATTTGGATGTGAGTCCCTGCCCCCAAGCTCTGCTTGGCACAGGATTGGGTGAGCTGAAAGTACCCCAAGTTTCATTTTAAAAGCTGAGAAAGAAAGGAAAGTGGAAGCTCTTTGGGCCATTTCCTAGAAGTTCGCTATGGTGATTGGACCTCTCCACACAGCATCTGATCTCAAGAGTTCTGTGAAGATGAACCATCACCCTCCTTAACCCCAACACAGAAACACAGTTATCCAAAAGGAGGCAATTTCGCTCTGCTGGGAAAACACAGCTCCGAATTCTTAGTTTAATACTTAGTTTAATGTCTATACTTACCCGTCGCGTCGGAGGCGCGGGATCGATGTTCTGGGTTCGATTTATCGCGTCTTGTCAAGACGCGATAAATCGAACCAGGAAGTGCTCCCTCGTCGATGCTGGTAATCCAGCTCGACGAGCGGAGTAGGCGGAGTCGACGGGGGAGCCTGCGCACCGCGTCTGGACCACAGGTAAGTTTGAACTAAGGTACTTCGACTTCAGCTACGTTATTAACGTAGCTGAAGTTGCGTATCTTAGTTCGACGGGGGGGTTAGTGTAGACCTGGGCTAAGACACCACGTAGTATTTTGTGCTGAGCTATTTCCTTTCATCTGAACATCTCCATAAATGAAGCCTCACAACACTCCTGTGAGGTACGTAAGTACTAGTCTCCCCATATTGAAGAGTAGGAGAGCCAGGCACAAGAGATGTGAAATAACTTGGCCAATGTCACGCAGTGAGTCGGCAGCGGACACAGCCGCACAACCTGGGAGTCATGACTCCTAGTGCTATATAATACAATGCACCTCAGAAAACTGGAGATAACATTAAATGCTTTCCAATATTTACACTTTCTTGTAAATTTATTCCTTTCCCCTTCAAGAATGTATCTGTAGGCTGGTGCTGGAAAGAGTGGATAATTAAAGGGTCTCTTTGTCCTGGCACATATCTAAGTCCCATTGGTTGTGTCTACGCTAACATTTTTCCTTTAAATTTCTCCCTATTGCACTACCATCCACTGATGGTAACAGCAGACAGAGGTTGAGGGTAGGCCAGTCACAGTCATTTTAACCACTGTGTTGCCTCAGTCTGCTCTGAGGGCTATGCCCTGCAGTGATTTGAACACCAGTAGTTGTCAATTGCTGTGTCACCAGCAGAATGGCACTTTTGGTAGTTTAACAATAGTGTCATCCCCCAGGTAATCAAAAATCATGAGTCAGCCGCCCCCAATAAATCATAAAATTGACTTACAAATAATAATTCATAGAAATGTAAAACTGGAAGGGACCCCAAGAGGTCATCTGGTTTGTCCCCCACCCTGCGCTTGAGGGTGTTGGGTCCTGTAATATTGGGTCGTTTTTCTTTGCTGTCTAACTTGTGAGCCTTTAGGTGACACTTGGGTCACACTGTCTCGCTTTTCTACACAACCACAAGGGTTAGAATGTTGGGGAGTGCAGTAGGAGAATGCTAGATAAAAGCTGAGATTTTCTTGCAATCATGTGACTCCAGGACCTGTGGCTTTAGGAACCCAACCAAATATCCCAATAAAATCATGAGGGTCAGCAACCTTGATGCAACGGTGAGGAGTTTGAAGCGGAATGCTGGTGCCAACGAGGCAACGGCTGGCTGTATTCTGACATTCTCATGCCACACACAGAACTCTTAGGGACATCTGCAACTGCATGTGACCCTGCGAGCTAATGCTCAGAAGCTAAGCAGAGTTAGATAGAGAACTAGAGGGGTCAATCTGCTTTAAAAGTTGATCTGTTCTGAAGGGCAAATTCTACTCAAGTCGGAGGGAGGGATGGTGAGTCTATCTGGCCTTCATGGCATGTGGACTCCTAAATGGACCATCCTATAAGGTTGGGCAGCACAGTTGCACCCTGGTGTTGGTGACGCAGCAGGAGGCGCTCATCCCCTGGGTTCAGTCCTTAACCAATCCACGCCAGAGCACACGGAGGCGCCATCTTTTAGATACAACCAAAATCCCGGCTGCATGGTGGGCCAGCTCCTCACCTCGTGCAAATCAGCCCAGCACTGCAGTCAGCGGAGTGACACCTGTTTACACCAGCGGAGGTTCTGGCCCTTGGTTCATATGCTTTTTGCAAGTGGTAAGCCCGATGCTCGGACTAAATTCTAATTGATATTCTGCTTACGTAACACTTCACCTTCATTTTAAATGACCATGTGTGGTTTTAGAATGGTGGGGCCCATTGCCAAACCAATGCCACAAGGTGCCTGCTTCAACACCTAGATATAGATCTACGGTACTGTTTGGGAAATGCTCTGTGTATATATAATTATCAGATCAGTGCCCAATGCTTACTCACATCAAGTAGTACCTTGAACAGTCCATTGACTTCAGTGGGGCCATTCAAGGAGCAAAGTTCTACTCAGCGTGAGCAAAGGTCTCAGAACCTGGCCCTCAATGGCTCTACTTCTGTACGTAAGTGCTACTAGGTGTGAGAAAGGCTGGCAGAAGCAGGCCCTCTGGTTTCACTCAGGCGTACTCCCACTGGCAGTAGTAAAAACACAAGGGGATCATCTTTCCCTCAGGACATATGCATGGGGGAAAACTTTCCAGGCATACATCCAAGACAGCTCTATAATGTTGTCCCTTCTCTCTCTAGACCCACACAGGGGGAGGGATAGCTCGGTGGTTTGAGCATTGGCCTGCTAAACCCAGGGTTGTGAGTTCAATCCATTTAGGGATCAGGGGCAAAAATTGGGGATTGGTCCTGCTTTGAGCAGGGGGTTGGACTAGATGACCTCCTTAAGGTCCCTTCCAGCCCTGATATTCTATGACTGTCTATGTCTATGAGGGTGGGGGGAAGTACAGATAGGAATCTCAGCCCTGTCTGAGTCTCACAATGGGGAGTGCGTTTCAGGGGGAAAAGCACTGCTGGCCCCTGCTGTCTTACCTTGGTGTGGAATCCCTCCATAGTGGGAGAACCCCCTCTATCACCTGGCACCGCGCCCAGCGGATGGTCCTGTGTCTTTGGTGGATTTTCCAAGATCTGGTTGGATCTGAAGTGCTGGAGGGCCAGAGTCCTCACTTCTCTGGTGGAGCAAACCCTACTCACTCCACAAAGGGAACCTTACAACATTTCTTCCCCCAGGGCCTCGTCGGATGGGTTTTCCCATAGGAAGAGATGATCTAGCTCTGAATATTGACCTCCGGATTTGGATCAACTGGATCCTGAGTTTTGCCTGACTAAAGACACGGGGATTTGGCCAATAGCTTGTAATGTGCTGTGGCCTTCTGTGAGATGAAATGTTCTAAGCATAAGCTATTTATTATTACTATGATCGAGGGCAGCATACGACCATAAATGGGAAGCTGGCACTCCGATATGTATCCGTCTCTATAGGAACTTGGCTGGAGCACACACATCCTGAACGTTTTCAATGTATTTTTATTTTGTTTAATAAAAAACACCAACCAAGCTTGCATGTATATCTTATATATATAAATATATACAGTATATATAAAACAAATGCGTTTGGACAACACCTTTACCTGTGGCACAAAACAGAAGGCATAGAAAGAAGCATAAGGCAAAGTCCTAATCTTTGAGCTCCCGAGCAATTTCCCCCATGCAGACACGCACTCTGGCTTGAGAAGGATCTTCTCTTCTTTGGCTTTTCAAAGAGGCTGGGCCAGAAATAATCAGAAAGAGGCGAATAAGTTCTAAACTCAAGATGGCTGTGAATGAAACGCTGAACATTCCAGGCAACTGGACTAGAGGAACCCACTGCGTTGCTCAAAAAGCCTCCTCAGAGGCTAATGATAACGACTTTGCAGCTGCAGCCTTGGTCTGGAGTGATGGAAGGATACTTTGATCTCATGCACATACAACAGAGAGGGCTTTGGCTTCGGAATTCCCTTTTCTAGAGTGAGCTGAGGCATAGGAGGTGAGGGACCCGGTGCTGAACCTCAGGAAAGTCTAGGGGAGAAGTTCAAAGGCTGGATCGATAGGGTTTCTTTTGCAGTCACGTATAAAATAAACAACAAGGATGGAATTGTCCTTAACTGAAGAAGCTCATAGTATACTGAGCAGAAGCGATAAACCTGACACAAAGTGGTGGCATTATCCCACAAGGAAAGAGGAACATCTTAACTAATTTGCAGTTCATTTTTCTCCTGCTTTTGTCCCAATAGTCAGTTCAGGATTTATTTTTTCAGCATGAGCAAACTGCTAAGCAGGACGGGTGTCATTTTGTTTGACTCTTTCTTTGAGACAGTCTTAATTGACTGTCGGTACTTGGTTCCTCTGTAAACTATATTCCTTTGCTTTCAGTCTCAGGTTGGCAATGCTGTTGGCCATGTTCATGCCCTGGGCAGGGCTAGCATTGGTACACGTAGCAGAATAGGTAGCCATAGCGCTGTTGGGGTGGAGAGAAGAGAAGAAAAGAAAGAAAAACAAAATCAGAATCCAGCTGCAAATCAGGGCTTCATTGAACTCAGAAAACAGTCACTAGGTGAGCGGGTGCTGGCGTGGGCATACATCGTGATGTATAATGTTTCAGTTACTGGGTGCAACATTCCTTACCATGACTGGACATTTTAGTAACTTCTCTTTTAGCGCACTGCTAGATCACCCTGTCTAACGGCATTTCCCAGGCTACAGGCTGATCCAAAGCCAGCTGAAGTCAAAGGGTTTTGAACCAGACCCACAATGATCAGTTTATGCGACCAAAGTACATGAGAATTTACTACAAATAGTCACCGGATGCAAAATTCACATCTGGAGCCAACCTTTGTCAAAGTTTGGGGGTGCTCAGGTCTGAGGTCCTGCTCTAGAATACACTGGAAGGAACACGCCTGCATTAGCAGGAAGATAGACTAGACACAACCCTTTTCCACCTCTGACTTCTATGATTGGAGATTCTTTCTAATGGTAGGTCTACCATGGGAAAATTGGGGGTTTACTACAGGTAAGGGAGCAAAGGTTTTGCCAATGTGGTGCACATGTTCCAAATTGCTGGTGACATTTCTAAGTGGCTGCACAAGTCAGAGCTGGACCCTTAGAATTTTACATGCAGATCAGTTATATTTTGCTGCTCGAGACAGAAACTTTCAAATGATCCAGAAGAGACCGTTCCAGGCCAAGCAGCTACCAGACCCATTTCACAGGAAAATAAACTCAGGGAAAGTCTATTTTGCCACAAAGACCCGGATGAACTGTGCCCCTACTTCCTGTATGGAATGGCAAGCAGTGTTCTGTCACTTGCATCCCAGCCAAGTTTTGTCAGTCACTAGCATTCATTGTTACATCACCTGAGTGGCCTGGCCAAGGAGAGAAAACTGAGTTTCATACCAAATGCTACCGAGAAACAGAAAGAACAGATCATGAACACTCACATTTCTCACTGCTCAGCCTAGACACGGGCACGGTAGCAGTACTATGCTTTAACTTTAGAGAACTCCATCTCCTAGACTACAGGAATTATTTGGCTCAGCACATCCATTCAGACATTTTTTTTCTAAACACTTCCTTTGCATTTTTGGTGGGGCTGTTGGATAAGATGGACTTTTATCACCAGATAAAACCTCAGTGGCATTCCTATCGGGACACTTTACTCCCATGGCCCTGCTCCATTTTCTCTGTTGTCCCTTTTCCTGTTTAACAGCTGATCAGTAACTGCGAACATGGATGTGGCATATCCCTTTCTAGCCACCGTACAGCTGTAACCTGAGACATCTAGCACCGATTGGCGAACGAATGCGACGGTAGCTGCCACTAAGCATCACTGGACAGCACATACATGATCTAACAGTCATATCTCATAAGGCCTGATCCAAAACCTACTCTAATCAAGGGGATTATTTCCCCTGACTTCCAAATAGCCTTTGGATCAGGCCCGTAAGCCAAACTGTCTTTATTACAAATGCTCAAACTGCTTTCGACTCATATTAACTTTGTGGATGGGAAAGATACCTAGCTTGATGCAGGGAAATAATGTGGGAAAGAGGTCAAAACAGCATTAAGGATGAACAGTTTTGGATAAAATACAAACCCACCTGCACCTTTGTCCTGTATTGTAAATTTTAACCTTCAACCCTGAAGCTTTCCTAAGGTTCAATAATGTTTGGTTAAATTTATTATTAATATTTATTGGTATTGTGGTAACGCCTAAGAACTGCAGTCACGGACCAGGACCTCATGCTAGGTGCTGAACAAACACAGAACAAAAGGATGGTCTCTGTCCCACAGGGCTTGCAATCTAAGGGTATGTCTACACTCCTTGTTCCCGAGAAATTCCCTGCATAGTTTTTCAGGAACAATAGGTGTGGGTCATTCAGATAAAAGCCCGATCTGAATTGGGGAACTCGCAATGATTGCCCGATGCTGGTTTAAAGACCCCGAGGAAATAAAGTGCACTGAATGAGTGACACAATTTAAAAAAGAATCCCAATAGTTTGACAAGCTACATTTCTCATGTGTACCGCAGACAATTGAGGAGTATCAGGAAATCAGTTTGGTTTGGGATTTTGTCAAGGCTGATCCCAGTTTTCTGTGATTTTTAGCTGTATCTAAATATCATAATGTAATTAATGCTACTAGGCTGGCATACACCCCTGCGCAAAAGGCCATGCACCACTTATGTCCTTAAAATACATTTGATACAAGACTTAAGTGGTGTCTGGGCCCAGGGATGGGGGCAAACCCGGGGAGGTGTAGGGAGGCCTAGCGCCCCTGCAATGGAAATATGCTGGGAGTTCTGCTCCCATGTAAACTTGCGCACAGCTGGGGGAGTGATGAAGGGGACCTGGATAAGCTGGAGCGGCACCCAGGATCGGGTTGAGGAGCAGAAAGTGGGACCTGGAGGGTCTGGAATGGGCCCGGGAGCAGGTAGGATCCCTCAGGATCCTCCTTCACAGCCTGGAGCCAGCTGCTGTCCCTCCTGCCCCATGCTGAGTCTCAATATCTCCCCTTTCTCTCTCCTACCCTTCTGCCCTGCACCCCGGCCTGCCTGATCCTTGCGCTGGCTCTCTGCACAGAGATGAATAAAAGCGGCAAAGAGTCCTGTAGCACCTTATAGACTAACAGACGTATTGGAGCATAAGCTTTCATGGGTGAATACCCACTTCTTCAGACATGCATCTGAAGAAGTGGGTATTCACCCATGAAACTTATGCTCCAATACGTCTGTTAGTCTTAGAGTGACCAGATGTCCCAATTTTATAGGGACCATCCCGATATTTGGGGCTTAGTGTTATATAGGCGCCTATTACCCCCACCTCCGTCCCGATTTTTCATACTTTCTGTCTCGTCACTCTAGTTAGTCTATAAGGTGCTACAGGACTCTTACAGATCCAGACTAAAACGGCTACCCCTCTGATACCTGACAGAGATGAATGTCATCCACAGAGTTTTGAAAGCCCTCTAGTGGTCGTTTTCATTATAGTACTTCTTAATACAGGAAAGAGCCTGTTGGGTTGTACTTGTCTCTCATCTTGTCTTATGCTTTGATTGTAAGGTGCATGGAACCATATTGTCATTATACTGGTGTAAAGCACCCAGCACAATGGGTCCCAGATCTTTTACTGGGGCCTGGAGGAGCTGCCACGATACAGATAGAGAATAATAATTACTCTACTCAGAATCCCAAACAGGAAGAGTCTGCTTGGAGAGTGGAAAAATACTGTAGCGGTTAGCACAACTCAAGGTTTCTGTTTTTCATTCAGTTAAAAATCCCAGCAACCTCATATGCACGACTATCTCACAGATCTGGCTAAATTTCATCTCCCCTCGCCAGGAAATGGCTACACATAAATCCCTAATAGGTGCCTGGTTCAATGGGATTTGGGCATCTACTTCCGTTAAACAACTTTGAAAAGCTCCATCTACACAACATCTGTGTAGCACCGTTGCTGTGCCACTGGACCGTAAATGCTTCCTACATCAACAGAAGGGGTTTTCCCATCGGTGTAGATAATCCACCTCTCTGAGATGTGGAAGCTAAGTTGACAGAAGAATTCTACAATCAGCTTTGCTGCACCTACTGTTTGGTAGGGTGACCAGATAGCAAGTGTGAAAAATTGGGACGGGATGAGGGGCAATAGGAGCCTATATAAGAAAAAGACCCACAAATCGGGACTGTCCCTATAAAATCGGGACATCTGGTCACCCTACCGTGTGGGTCAGGGGCCATTTTTCACAGCCCTGAGCGATGTAGCTAGATTGACATAAGTTTTAGGTGTTGGACAGGCTTCAGCCTTTTTGTTACAGTGGCTCCTGATAGAGGCTGGTTTGGCTTCAATGCTAACCGTCCTGTCTACACCATGAATTATAATAACCAGGTGGGCAAAGGTCTCTCAACAGTAACTTAGGATAGGAGAATTTGAGGGGAGACTAAATTTTCCACTCTACACATGTTCTACCTCAACAGTAGTCATTATACAAAAGAACAAACACCTGTCAGGGATGGACTAGGTATACTTGGTCTTGTCTCAACATAGGGGTCTGGACTAGATGACCTCTCATGGTCCCTTCCAGAGATACATTTCTATGATTCTCTGAAATGCAGCATAGTGCTGGGCGAATAACAAATTTGTCGGTTCACCAGCAAGTCAAAAACCAAACAAAAAAGAAAAAATTAAAAATTTCATTTCGAGTCTACCCAAAACCATTTTCCAAAAATTTCAGAGAATTGAAAAGTAAAAGAAAAAAAAAGTTTTCTTCAACCCGAAATGAAATGTTTCGTTTCAGTTTCAAGCATTTTCAATTGTTTTTTCATTAAATGAAAGGAAATTTTGAAGCAAAAAGTTGTTTCAAGCTAAAAAAAAATCTATTTGGGGGGAATATTTTGTTAGGGTTTTTTCCAGCCAAAACAACTTGCTGAATTTGCAAAATATTTTGATGTTGCCAAATCTGCATTCTTCACCGAAAAAAAGATATAGCTGAAATTCAGCAGCTCTAATGCTGCAGGGCTCTACAACGTTCCCAAAAACAACAGCTAACAACAGCGTCCTTGCAGCATCCTCAGCCATTACTGTAGAATACTAGGTTAGTCATGGTAAGGGGTATTATAAAACTTGGGAGCCTGGGGCTGGATCTCTCTTTCACTTACATTGTACTAAAGCGACCCCAGCGCAGTAAACTACTCCATAGTCTGCTTCATAGTTTGTGTGACTCTATTCCAGTGAATTTCTTAATCAACTCCAGAATATGACTTGCAACTGACTGAATTTTGAGGGGTGCAGAGAACAGAGTACACACAAGAGAGCAATTGGCCTATAAAAGATCAATAGTTTAATATCCCCAATGCTGTCTTCTTTTGGTTCCAACATACGGGTGTTACATTTAACTCCCACCAACATTAAGAAGCTTTGTTTGCATACATTGAAAGATGGTGCAGAGAGGCCAGGACACAGGCTTTGAAGCAAAGACCTCCTTACTTCTAATTTTGACTCTGCTACTGTATTTCTCTGAGGCCTTAGCCAAGTCACTTGATTCCAGTGGAATTTAGGGGCCAAAATATTTTGAGGATCTGGGCCTTAATCTCTCTGCTTCACTTTGCCAGTCTCCTAAATGGGAATAATACATCTCTTGCTAACAGGGGTGTGTGACGGTGTACCCCATAAAGCTTTATGGGGAGAGGCTTATAAATGTATACATGATGTAATTGGAATATGTTTTATGCTACATGTGCCATGTAACATATGTCTGTGAAAGTTATGACCTACTGAATCTATTCCTCCTGTTTGTACGCATGTATCATTGTTGTAGTTGAAGTTATGAATATTGGTTTTATATTTGCTGGTTTTATGCATAGCCTTTGTAAGAGCATGGGACCAGGTCTGGAGGAAAGAATGTGCAAGTTAAGTACAAGCACTTAACAGACAAAAGAAGTTGCAGACCCCAATCCACATCGGGGCCTGGTCAGGAATGCAACTGCTTGGGCTGGTTACCGAGGGGTGCATGGACATGTGACTTGCCCATGTGATCCCAAAACTCCATGGTAACATGATGTTACACAGAGAAGGGAAAAAGACTATAAAAGCCCGGGGGAGACCCTTCCATTTTGTCTTCAGCTGGCTAAAGAGAAAGACTCTCCACCCCCCAAGGACACACCTGAAAGAGACTGAATAAAGGACAAAGACAATAGGGGGGGTGAGTGATTGCTGGACCCAGGCTAAGAGGAAGATAGCCTGTTTACTGGACCTAGTGAGGTTGTTATCTGTACACAGGGTGATTAGACATAAAACTGCGTGTTCTATTTTATTTTATTTAGTAATTCACTTTGTTATGTCTGTCACTACTTGGAATCACTTAAATCCTACTTTCTGTGCTTATTAAAATCACTTTTTACTTATTACATTGCCTGGAGTATGAGTTGTTACCTGGGGAAGGCAAACAGCTGTGCATATCTTTCTATCTTTGAAATAGAAGGCGAACTATTTATGAGTTTGCCCTGTATAAGCTTTATACAGGGTAAAACAGATTTATTAGGGGTGTGAACCTCTTGGGCACCTGGGTGTCAAAGGCAAGAGCGCTTCCAGGAGCCTTACAGTTGTTAGTGGACTTGGTTCGGATCTGGGTCTGTGTTTGCAGCAGATCAGTGGAATCTGGCTCAAAACAGACAGGATTTGGGAGTCCCAAGCTGGAAAAGGCCTGGAAGCAGGGGCAGAAGTAGCCTTGGCACACCAGGTGGCAGCACCAAGCAGGTCTCTGTGATCCCAACCCGTCACAGGGTGCTGTGAGACGTGGTGAGCTAACGGTTGAAAAGCACCTCAAAGATCAGTGATATGTGATGTGGTTAAGCACAATGAAGTTTATAAGCTCCTGGGTCTTCCCTTTCTCAATTACAGGGATGGCACAAGAGTTTACAGCAGCCCATTAACCTATTTTTCAGAATAGGATAGCAACAGGTGTGTATAAAACTCACTCAGGTGTTTCCAGGACCCACTGAAGTAATTGCACAAGTGCATCTTTCCTGCATCTCCCAATAGCAAGGCAGCTCTGGCAGAGATGCTGGGGGGGGGGGGGGGGGGGGGCGGCGCTAGGTGACAAGAGTTTTTTCCTCCCAGAAGCAAGCCCCCTGTAGGGCCTTCTTGTGATCGCCCCAGCATCTGTCTCGTGGGCTCTCCCGCTGGTGAAGGGCAGGGGCGGTATGGGAAGAAAGCCATTAGCATGGGAAAGCAAAGGCAGGACCATTTCCCAGCTGCCTACCTCAGGGAAAGCAGATCATCTCTGTGGATCTCCCGCCTTTGCTCGCCTTACATCTACCCATGGCCACTGCCTGCAGGTGTGAGCAGCAGAGACCACGGCTTTCCCCTGCTCTGCCATCCTGCCTTGGGCCTGCACTCCGCCCAGCAGAGCTCTAGCGCCTGCAGAAGGGATGGCCCCAGAGCACAAAGGGCGTAGTTTTGTGTTCTGCGGGTCTCTGTGCCAACTAAGACACCGGGGCTTCAGTAGCCCAAGTAGCCCGTAGAGGGGCATGTCACTGGGGGTGCGGAGAAGGGGAGGATCAGTGATCGGGGGCAGGGGTGTTGGAACAGGGCTGCTTGTCTTTGAAAGATGAACTTGGGAGCCCAACTCTCCATGTCACAGCAAACTAGGGGGTCACAGCAGGAAGCTGGAGGATGTAGGTGTGTGCTGGGAGTGGGTGCTGACAGAGCCGGACCCCAAAATCACTGAACCATCTGCAGGCCACACACTTCCCATGTATTGCTGGGCCAGCCATAAGACTTTGTGTACAAACTGCAACCCTGAAGGGGAGGGGGCAGCCCTATGAACTGTGACCCTGAAAGGGAAGGGGTATCCCTATCAACTGTAATGTGGTGGGAGGAGGAACCACTATAAGCTTGACTCGGGGCAGGGGAATCCTGATAAACAGTGGCCTGGAAGGGACAGAACACCCCTAAACACTGGAGCGGGGAGTGCACCCATCCACACTGACCTGGAGCAGCATGGGGCACTCCTCTACACACTGCATCTGGCCTAGGCCCACCCACCTAATCCGTGATCCTGACAGTTTCCTCCTGCTGCTGTCCCCTCTGTGCTCACTGCCCAGGGCCTGGCGTGGCTCACGTTCAAGCCCACTTCAGTCCCTCCTCTCCACTGCAACCCAGACCAGCCTAGCCAGCTGGCAGTCTCCTCCTTGCCTTTCCAGTGACCATGCTGCCTCCACCCCATACAGCCCAGACAGAATGCCCCCTGGCCCCTGGAAGTTACCTTTGCAGTGTCTTCTAGAATCCGTTATGAAGCCCCTCGTGTAAACAACATCTTGGGAGGGACGAGGATCTATTTTTAAAAGTGTGAGAGGTAGAAATGAGCCACGCGAGTTCAGCAGGTCCCCGGTACCGTGACCATAACAGCCATAGGGGGTGGGAAGGGAGCGGCCATCTGCACTCATCTCTCCTGGACCGTCTCACCACCCCACTCCTCCCCAGCAAGCAACACTGTGGGCAAAGCCCCAAAGACGGGATGCATGCTGGGAGCTAGTCCCCATGGGAAGGGGCTTTGCCAGCCAGGCAGGTAAAAACCAGAGGGCAAGCCCTGGCCCCAGTGTACAGGGCAAAAAAATGGGTTCGTTGAGGTCGTCTAGTGTCACAACCATACTCCTTGTCTGTACAGAGAGGGGGGGTCCTAACCCCCCTCTTTATTCTAGCGTGAGGTCATGGTGTGGACATGGTTGAGGACCACTGAGCAAAGGTACCAACATACAGGGGATGCTACATGGTGAGTGATTGTTTGTTGCATGAGTGCTGCGAGGAATAGGCCCGAGTGACTTTGGACAGCAGAGACCTTTGATCGGGTACTGCTCTCTGAGGCCAGCACAGGGGGATGTGGCTTAGCTGGGCTGACATTGGGCTGTGACAGGACGGAGCAACGGCCAAGGGCCTCAAGCCTTTCATTTAAATTCAAGCCACCGTGCTAAAAACATCCACCAGCCACCTACCCCTCCCCACAAGCCAGCACAACCTGAGTTCCCTCCATCCCTGAGAGAGCAGGCCCCAGCTGGCTGGGGACTGCCCAGAGAAGGAGGCGAGGGCTGTGAATTGTATGGAGCGCAAACACTAAGAAGATTTTCCCCCTTCTGATTTAACGCTGGCAGCATCTCTCATGGCCCAGGAACTCTAAGAACATGCTATAAGGCCAGCTCCCAATCCTGGAGAGGAACTCCCGCCCCTGCTCCTTTTAGTAACGTATTTATCAGTTCCTCCCTCCACTGCTCCAGAAAGCTCCCTCTGCTATGTGGTTCAGTGGAGAGGGAAGCCGGGCCCGTTTTGCTACCCTGTTTGTATATTTCCAATATTGGCAGGTCACCTAGGGTGTGAGTTGGACCAACCAGACCTACCAGAACAACAACGCCAGCGCCAGGAAAAACAGTTTCCATGGCAGCAATGAACCTCGCCTGCTCACGTTTTTCCCTTGGCTTAGTCTTGTCCTTGTTAAAATAAAAGACCCGAGACTTTTAGAGCTCGACGGCTTGCCCTCCCCAGAACTGAGCAGGTTCAGGCTGGTGCTCTGGGGCCCAACAGCTGAGTCTTGTTGTCTCCTTACCCAGCCCTGCCCCTGTGCCCTAGAGCTGACCAGACAATGCTGGGATGACCCAGTTGAACCTATTGCTAGACCAAGGTACGGGAAGTTCCCAGAACTTTCCCAACCTGTCTAGGGATGGAAGAGTCACGTCAGTTCTTGGCCTCTCTGCTGGGACTGCCAACAAGTTAATGCCTGTGCACTAGGAACGAGAGAGGAACCACTCACTAATCTCACATTCGCCACCAGAAGGCGCCCTGAGAGGCTGGTGCCACTCACACCCGTGTTCAAACAAGCATCCCCTAGAGGAAAGACTCGGAATTCCCTCTCCACTCCTGCCAGCCACCCCAGGGCACAGCGGTTCTAGTTTTTTAACAACAAAAGTGGCCAGGTCCTTAAAGTGCTCAACAAAGGCTACCATTGTATCAGTATCCCCTTACCAACGTGGATGTTCTTGTGGCGACCCCATTTAATCTAGATGCTGTATTTCAAATGAAGCAAGCCAGAAATTAGTCACGTGAAAATCAGTTCTTTATTTAAGCAAGCTCACAAAATGTAACGGCTCCGCCTTTCCCTTCTCCCGCCACTCTTTCTTTAAGCTGTCTGAACTGCGTAAAGGGGCCACAAAGGGAGAAGAAACAGCCCCCTAGAGAATCTCCTGTTGCAAGGGGGTTCCTTGCCTGGCACAAGGCTGACATACATGTTCTATGCTGGCCCCACTTGCAGTCCCAGGCATAGGGGGTGTGTGGAGGATGGACCAGGGGCAGGATGGGTTTGGTCAGAATGCTGTGTGCTCCAGCTGTGCAATGCCTATAGGGCGTTGTTACAAACCAGTGCAACTTAGAGCAGTGCTGGGGCTGCTCTAAATTGTGCCAGGAAGCCTCTCAGGTCAGAATTAGGGAGGCACAAAGGTGGCTTAAAGTCTGGGCGTGGGAAAGGAGCAACAGGAAATCTGGCCCAAGATATGGCTCTCACAGGGTGCTCCCGGTGAGCGTCACTGTCAGATGAAGAAGGAGCTCTGAAGGTGGTGGCTAGACAAGGCCAGAGGAGGCTGATCACCTAGAGATGGGATATGCATTCACCTGTATGGCGAGGCTGTTCCCCAGGAGAGATAGTCAGTGGGTCTTGGAGCTGGGCGAGGTACTATGGGTTGCTCCACCGCAGTCACATCCCCTGAATAGGATTTGAGAAGGGAGGCATTCTTGTTGGCCAGCATGGCTCTCTCGTTCCTGCGGAACTTTGCTCTTCGGTTCTGAAACCAGACCTAGGAGGAAGGGGAAAGACAGACAGGCCAGAGATTATAACCTGCTCCAATGATGCTCTGCTACTCTCCCTGCATTATCAGATACTCGGGGGCCCAGGCACCCTGGTGTGATGGTGGCCTGGAGAGCCAGAACCCCGCTGTGAGGAAAGGATGAGCAGTGGATGGATGCACTCTGTTTGCAGGAGGCACTTCCATTATGCCTGAGCAGCTAATCATCTTCCCTACCCGAGGTGAAGCAGCAGCATGTGGGAGGTCATGTGCTTCCAAGTTGGGACCCACCGGGAGATGTTCATGGACCTCTCCTGCTTCTGGATATTCCAGGACCCAGGATGATGCTGGTGGCCTCATGTCTCCATCCCCGTGCCTGAGCACCAAGGATCTTCTCAGCGAAGATGCAGATGTCCTATCTGGCCTTTAAGATCACTGCTGCTCTGGGAGGGGCTGCTGGCTGCCTGAACCTTGTTCGTGAATGACAGGGATTCTTGGGAAGCGGCTGCTGGTCCATTGCCCTGAGCTGTAGAAATGGCTGCTTTTATGTTAGGATTTGCCTTGCTGTCCTAATGTGTGGTGATCCCTTTCCCTGATTATGCCTGGCACTCATGCCCTGCCCTAAAATACAACATACACAGCTTTGCTGCTATCCCATGCATACGCACACATATGTATGTGCACACACAAACACTCACGCACGTGTGCACAAGTTATTTGGCTCAGTACAGGGGTACTAGGTGAATTTGAATGGCCTGTGTGGTGCACATCGCCAGACTAGATGATCTAACAGTCCCTTCTGGCTTTAAACTCTCTGAATCTATCAATGAACAAACATACACACATGCACACAGGTGTTCTCTCTCTCTCTCACACACACACACACACACTCTCTTTCCCTTCAGTCCAAGAAACCATCAGAATTGAAAAGGCCGATTTCATTCATTCCCCAACCCGTCCCACTCTTGTGCTCTCAAACTCAAACTGCTCAAGGGCTTTACTCTCGCCCTCTGCACATCTTGGGGAAACCCCGCTTGGCTGAACTAGCAAATGTAAAAACAAGAGAGAGTTTATGCTGTTATAACTCTGGTGATAACCGATGTGAACAGAGGTTTGGGAGATGCACTGTGCCCCGCAATGCCACTCTAGGCCTGGATGCTCACTGGGCAGTGGGTGCATCTGTTCTGGTTAAATAAATCTAACTCAAACCTTCATCAGAACTTCTGGTGGAACCCATGTCTCCTGACACTTGGATAAGGCTGTGAGCAATCTGTTTCCTTGTAACTTTCAGTTTCATACAGCTCTGATTTTTGGGCTCTGGCAAGGATCGAGAAAGGTCACTCATAGGGTGTTTCCAGCCTGAGCAGAAGCGGGAAGCCTTGGCAACCCCATGAAGAACCCTATCCTCTTGAGATTCCAAACCCAATCTTGAAATCTCTTGAGGTTCAGAACAAGTCGAGGGGATCTTTAGCTCCAATACAGACCATTGGTGGCACTCTGGTGGTGTGATGAGACTCCCTGGGTGCACAAAGCTGGCATAACCAGCTCTCTCTGCCTCCCTCTCCCCAGGACCTCTAGGCAATGGCACATGGTTATAGTGATGCTGCACTCCATCAACCTCCATCCAACATAATAGCCCCTTGGGGCCTGTTACTGCTGCCACAAGTCCTGAGGCTGCTTCAGCTTGCACAGGGGCACATGGGGGGAGGGGGTTCAAACCCACCTTTGCTTGCCATACTGGGTCTACACGGAGTGCAGCTCAGCCAGACCAGAAGGCTAAAGCCAAGATGCACAACCGAACTTTGGGATCTGAGCCAAACGTCTCAACCTTTTGAGGTTTCCCTCATCACGATCCAGAACCTTCTTCTCTACCCCCAAAAGTAGCATACATTTGCCACCATAATTAAATATTGGGTGTAATGCCTCCATAGGAAGCTCAGTCTACAGAGTATAACCCACACAGCTCACTTTGGAGAAGGCTTCTTGACTTGGCATTTTGCCTGTGTCATCAATCTGATTACAAAAATGGACACCACTTCCAAGCTCCTGCTGAGTTGTCTCTGATTGCCAAATAGGGTGACCAGATGTCCCGATTTTATAGGGACAGTCCCGATATTTGGGGCTTTTTCTTATATAGGCTCCTATTACCCCCCACCCTCTGTCCCGATTTTTCACCCTATTGCCAAAGCAGATAAGATTTGCACTTGTGTTTCTTTCATGGTACATTCCTACAGAATTTAGCAAATTATCTCCCTGCTATAGAATTCCATAATCTGTCTGAAAAATTCTACAGAAAGGATCCTATTCTCTATTAAATTCTTGGATTTTTCAGATAGATTTGGGGCAGGACTGAGGATGAAATTTTCAAGAGTACCTAAGTGACATAGAAGCTCCCATTTTCAAAAGTAACATGCATCCAGGAGCCTAAGTCCCATTGACTTTCAGTGAGACTTTTGAAAATAGGCTTCTAAATCACTTCTGAAAATTTTGGCCCTTGTCTTCGTATGGATTTCTACAAACACCTAACGCAATGGGGCCTCGATCCCAATCTGGGGTTCCAGGGCTCTACTGCGATAAAATTATTGTTATTGTCCTGTTTCATGTCTATAAAACCCTAATGTTTCACTCTATTAAATATGCTAGAGCTTTTCAGAAGGATCTCTATGGCATTTATATGTTTGAGAGCTTTACTGACAGTAAGACCTATATTCTTGTAATGATTTTAAGGCCCATGTTCTTTAACAATCCTCTATCTCTGCAGCCATCGTACTGGCTGGGTGAATGCTAAAGCCATGGCTTGCTGACAGTACCTGGATGAGATGGGCAGAAGATTGACTTCTGGCATTACTTACCTGAACTCTGGCTTCAGTGAGGTTGACTCTGCGTGCGAGGTCTTCTCGTACAAAGGCATCGGGGTAATGTGTCCTCTCAAAGACTCTCTCCAGCGCCTGGAGCTGGCTGCTGTTGAAGGTGGTCCTGTTTCTTCTCTGCTTTCTTTTCTTCTTCTCTTCTGAGTTCAACTGATCATCTAGAATGGGAGAGAATCAGACAGGTGAAGTGCTGGAACTAGATTACTTGTGTTTCTGAAGCATCAGCATTTACTTTTTTTTTTTAAACACAGCTAATTTAGATCTCTGCATCATTTGGATGAGAGATAAAAACCAAGATCCTGGCCACTTGGATCAAAGTTGAGACACACATTTTTCATAGATTCATATAAATTAATATATTTGGATGCCAGAATAGATCATCCTTATCATCTAGTCTGACCGCCTCTGGAACACTGGCCAGAGAACTTCCCCCAGTGATTCTTGTATCAAAACCCATAACTTCTGGCTGAGCTAGAACAGAACTTTTAAAAAGAGATTCAACATCGATGTTAGAAGTCTGGGCCTATGGCTTCATGTCCCTTTCTTCACCTATTTGTCCTGGGACTGGGACTTTTCAGCTTGGAAAAGAGACAGCTAAGGGGAGATGTGACAGAGGTCTATAAAATCATGACTGGTGTGGAGAAAGTAAATAAGGAAGTGTTATTTACTCCTCCTCATAACACAAGAACTAGGGGGCACCAAATGAAATTAATAGGTAGCAGGTTTAAAACAAACAAAAGGAAGTATTTCTTCACACAACACACAGTCAAACTGTAGAATTCCTTGCCAGAGGATGTTGTGAAGGCCAAGACCATAACAGGGTTCTAAAAAGAACTAGATACGTTCATGGCATAGGCGCCGACTCCGTGGGTGCTCCAGCCCTGGAGCACCCATGGGGAAAGGTTGGTGGGTGCTGAGCACACACCGGCAGCTTCCCGCCAGCCCCGCGCTCAACTCACCTCTCCTTCTCCAGGCGCCACGGCAGCCAGAGCGGCTTTTTCTCCGCTCACGCAGCCACAGGCTCCTCCGGCTCCAGCAGCTGATCAGCGGCGGCGGCACGCTGGGGGGGCAGGGTAAAGCGCAGGGGCGGCGCCTCGGGGGAGCGTGCCACCACCGCCGCCAATCAGCTGCTGGAGCCAGAGGAGCCTGCGGCTGCGTGAGCGGAGAAAAAGCTGCTCTGGCTGCCGTGGCGCCTGGAGAAGGCGAGGTGAGGCCTGGAGAAGGCACGGGGGCGGTGGAGGACCTGGCTCCGCCTCTTCTCCATACCCCTCCCTCCCTCCCCCGCCCAAGCAGCTGGAGAGGGAGCCATGAAAAGCGACGGGCTGCTGCTTTGCTTCTGGCTCAGGCTGAGCCTCTGAGAGGCAGAGTCTGAGGTGAGCTGGGGCTGGCGGGGGGGCTGGTGGGGAGCTGCCCGGCCCCGCCCCCGCCTCCTCCCCCAGCCCCGCTGCATTCCCCTCCCCCCACTTGCAAGCCGGGGCGGGGGGGGATGCAGCGTGCCCAGGGGAGGAGGCAGGGGGGGGATTTGGGGAAGGGGCGGGGCCGGGGCGCAACTCGGCGCCTATGGTTCATGGAGGATAGGTCCATCAATGGCTATTAGCCAGGATGGGCAGGGATGGTGTCCCAAGCCTCTGTTTGCCAGAAGCTGGGAATGAGCGATAGGAGATGGATCGCTTGATGATTACCTTATCTGTTCATTTCCTCTGGGGCACCTAGCATTGGCCACTGTCGGAAAACAGGATACCGGGCTAAATGGACCTTTGGTCTGACCCAGTAGGGCCATTCTTATGTTCTTTCTTGAAGCTGTCTTTCTAATACAAATGTTTCCCTCTGTTCCACATTGCAGAGGGGAGCAAACCGACAAAAATCTTCCAAAGTTTGGATAGGAAACATGTGGAGGGAAGTGGAGACTAGACTGAATGCTTCCCTCTGCCCAATGCTGGTAGAAGCCCTTCTGTGCAGACAACTTAATGCAGACATAGGGTCAGAGATTCATCTAGTATACACTGACATAGCTCCACTGAAGTCAATGGATCAGATCCCCATCTGGTGTAAATCAGCAAATCTCCGCTGAAATCAACTTTAGGAAAAGAAAATAGGAATTCTGGATCTATTCAGCTTGGGGAGCTCACTATCAGTGTGTAGGGCCCTTGATGTGGAGAAATTACACTGCTAGAGCAGATGTCCAAGGTCCATCAGGTCTGGATTGGGATTCCTCAAAGCCCTTCAAACTCTACCGGATTTAGAAGGCCAGACTCCTTGCCTCTTCTGCTCTGACATTAATTCATCTTTCCACCCCATTAAACTATGATCAATGGACTTTTCTGTGAAGGTAGGGCAGCCTTGGGATGAAGGCACTGGCTTAGCATTTAGGAGACCTGGTCTGCCATGGATTTTCTCTGTGACTTTGGGCAAGCCACTTAACCTCTGCAGGCCTCAGATGTAAAGTAGGGATAACATCTCGTTCCTACCACCTTCTCCCTGTCTGTTCATTTATAGAGTGAGCTCTTTGTGCATCTATTGATTTTACCATGTTCAGCCATTAGGGAGCATGCTCACTGCCAGTCTTCAACAATTTAGCGTGCTCCCATTGGCGTATGCTGTGTTGAGCTACCTTGCTGTTCCCTGTTTGACTGGTTGCCTCAGTGAAAGCACCCAAACCTGGGAGTTGCTGTATTCTCCCCAGTAGCGTAGCCGGGGGGGAGCAGGGGGAGCGGCCGCTCCCCCTTGAGCAGAAGCGGCGGAAGCGGCGCCTTTTTTTAGCAGCACTAAAAAAAGGCACCGCTTCTTTTTAAGCACCGCTTCTGGGAGACGTTGCGGGGCCCCGCCCCCGACGCTGGGTGACGTTGCATCTGCGTCAGGGGTGGGGCCTCGCCACATAACCCGGCGTCGGGGGTGGGGCCCCGCCACATCACGGGGCCCCGCCCCCGATGCCAGGCGTCAGCCCCCACCGGCGCCACCGGAAGCTGGCGCCTGTGCAGGGGGAGGCGCCTTTTTATAGGGCTGCTCCCCCTGCACTCCGGACCTGGCTGCGCTACTGATTCTCCCCCATCCCAACCCTCACACTATTTCCTATATCTGTCATGAGCACGGATTGAAGGCACTGGTCTCCTTTTTCTGTCATACATCAGACGCTTGCTGCAACCATTAACTGCATGAACAGGCAGTAGTTGTGAGCAGTCACCTGTGTATATTGCATATGACTGATTGCCAGGCCTCTGGCTAAGGGGCAGGATGGATTTAGATCTGTAACTCCTACACCTGCTCTAAATAGGAAGGATGGGTTAGTAGAAAGGGCATTGGCTTAGGTTGCAGAAGATCTATCAGCTACAGACTTCATGGGTGACCTTGGACAAGTTGCTTAACTTACCTTGTGCCTCAGTTTCCCCATCTGTAAAATGGGGTAATATTTCCCTATTTCATAAGATTGTTACAAAGCTAAATTCTAAATTCTAACTCTAATAGATTGATTTCTAAGGATGCCACCCAATCGGGCACAGCACAACCTTTCCAGGTGTCTTTTAGAGGCAACGCCTCCCAGGGCAATTCTCACCAACAATAACAACTTGCACTAGGGTCCCAAGACTGCATTTTGAAGACCTCTGCACTAGGATAATTGGATGGTGACTTGTGTTCTGAAAAAATGTCCACCATATACTACGGTAAGGCCACCAACCTTACATTCACTTTTGACCCTAGCCTGCTCCTGACTGAGGTCTCCATGCTGTAGGTCAAAGGCCAATGCACTGACCCGTTTACCATTCATCCCCATGGTGATATTTGTAACATCCTTGCATAACGTAACAGAACTTGCAAACCTGTACGTCTTGGTGACAGCAGATTGCTTTTCATGTACCAGCATTTCTCAAAGGGCTATATGTACAGATGATAAACTGTTAGGAGATACAGAACATGCATCAGAGATTCCAGCTATTCAACTTGAGGGGGTGGGGGAGTTCTCTGGCCTGTGCTATGCAGGCCAGATGATCACAGTGGTCCCTTCTGGCCTTGGAATCTCTGAATCTATGAATAAATCCATCTATAAAACAAAACCTCTTCTTGAGCTAGGAGCAGCACTGAGGATCAAAGCGTATTGGACATGTGCAGCCACCATTATCAGTGTATCTGGATTAATAAAAGAACAAGGATATCAGGGCCTGATCCAACACCAATTTAAGTGCATGGGAGTCTTTCCCTTGACTTCAGTGGAGTTTGGATCAGGCCCATGGTGTGCAAACAATGTTTGCTATTCAGTATTCACTATTTGGCATTGGTTATTCTCCTGTTTAAAATGGTTTCAATCATCCAATCAGGGAGCAAAAACAAAACTATGGGACTTGGGTGACCCATCACACAGAATTTATGAATAAACATAGTCTTGGATTCATGCATGACACAGGTATTTCTTTGCTTGATCAATGATTGAACAGATAACGATTAAATAATGATACAATGTAATTATAAACAAATTTAGGAAAACTGTGATGGGTTCACAGGCAGTCCAGGAACAGAAAAAGGGGTTCAATCCATATAGAGTAAATTGCTATGAACAGCTGGCTCAGCCCTAGTGAGCAGAGAACAAGTAAAATCTCTTTCCCATCAGTGTTTATGTCAGAGTTACATTGTCTACTCATATTCAGTGGATCCTTACTCACTTCAACCCCAGATTCCCCGCAAAAGATAAGGAACCAAGGAAAGACATCAAAGGGGATGAAATAGAAAAATACCTAAGAAGACATTGATATGGAATGAGCCGGGCTCCAAACAATTTCTCTGCTACTTGAGTGTATTTTCTGCATAAACATACTGCGGGGGGGGGGCGGGGGGGGCGGGGGGGAACACGAAATCAAGCCTCGAAAGGTTACAAATGAGAAGAGCCATGCAAATAAAAAGCAAAGTCTGCTCTGCTCAACATCCTGCATGGTGGAAACTCATAACAGAAAGACTTCCCTGGAGCAGAAGAGACAGCTTGAATATTGGCACTTCAGTTTACATGGGGTGGCTGCCTTTCCTCACAAATCACTTGAACTGTGAGCCCTTTGTTTTCCTTTGCTAACATCGGAGACCACAAAGGTGTCATGGCACTTAAACAAGTGCTAGAGTGAATGCAAACATCACTGGTAAAGTTGACAGGTGCCCTATAGTGAATGTCTCCAATGAGCAGCTGTACCAGAGACTAGCGCAGAAAGAATGGAGGTTTGCTTATTATCCTGCTCACCAAGTCTCAATGCAAACCAGTGCAAAGGCATCCTAGGCAAAAGTGGAGTCTGGTTCCTCCCATTACTCCCTGCTCCACCTTATGCAAACTAGCTTGCTTGGCAAACTGTCCATCCCTTTGCTCTGTCATTACTTCTTCCATAACAGCATCACTGTTCCTGCTTCATCAGAGACCGCAGGACCCTTTAGTTCCACCAGAACCCTTAGCATTTGATGCAGCAATGTGGCGGTGTGGCTCCAGATGTCCCCCAAAGCATTTAGGGAGCTTAATGTTTATATACTGGGTAGTCAAACCTTTGGCCAGCTAGGTGGGGAACTATCCAAGATGCAGGAGCAATAAGACCATGTAAGACATGGTCCGAGATGCCTTTCTCTTCTCAGTGCTTTGTTTCTGCTGAACTGGTCTTAACGAAAACACTGGGGAGTTATTTTCTCCTCTTTACCTCATTCATTGGCCTTATAACGAGGCTTACGTCCACCATGCAAAAGGATTGATTCTCTGCCTGTTTACACTGGTTTTATACCCAGGGAACTTAACTAATGTCAGTAGAGTTGCACCTGCATGAACATGGTGTCCTGGAGTAGGGAATCAGACCCATAATAATTTGACATGGCTGCTTCCTGTAATCTGTACCCTGCCCGGCTTCATATTATTCAACTCTAAGGGTATATCTACACTGAAAAAAAACAAAACAAAAACCAGCAGCAGCGAGCCTCAGAGCCCAGATCAACTGATTCAGCCCATGAGTTTCCCACTACAGCGCTAAAAGCAGCAGATAGACATTCCTGTTTTGGCTAGAGCCCAGCCTGTGAGAAGCCACCCCCTCGCTGGGTTTTGGAGCCTGAGTGGGAATGTCTACACTGCTGTTTTTAGCCCTGTCGTGTGAACCCACAGTCAGTTGACCTGGGCTCTGAGACTTGTTGCTGTGGGCTTCCCCTCCCCCCACCCCGCCACAGTGTAGACATATCCTGCGCTGGAACCTTCAGAGGTATCTATGGGAGTTAGGCACCCAACTGCCATGGAATTCCAAAGGGAACTGAGCTCCTAATTCCCTTAGATCTCTGAGAATCCGAGTCTAAAATGGTCATGTGAACGATGCCATGTCAAGTGTGCAGGTGTATTAATAACAACGATTTGCACTGACAGCATCTTCTCTCTGAGGAGCTCAAACATGCATGAATAGCTTCACAGCACCCTTGTCTGTCAGGTCAGCATCTGTTTCCATGCTGTAGGGGGGTAGAGGAGAGTGAGGAAGGGATCTGGGTCCAGCAAAGCACTTAAGTATGTGCTTAACTTTAAGCATGTGAATAGTCCCACTGAAATCAATGGGTCTTCTCATGTGATTAAAGTTAAGCATCTACTTAAGTATGTTGCTGGTTTGGGACCTTAACATTCTTAAATGTAACAGACCAGATCTTCAGCTCATGTATATCAGTGTGGGCCCATTGAAGTCGAAGGAGATACATCAGCTATACCCATCTGGAGATCTGGCCCAATAGATTTAGAATAAAATAAAGCACTCTGAAGTAACCCTGCCTCGCCTCTCCCATAGTGATACTGTGTTCTTCCCTAGTGTCGCTGGGAAAGGATGCAGTCCCAAGACAGGAAAGTTTTTATTAAGAAAATGAATTCCAAAATGTGTTGTTTTTCTGAGCACCTGTTTGGGATGCTTTTCGCTGTCCATCTGGTAACAGTTACTACACCTGAACACCTAAAGTCCATACAATTGGGAACAAAGGGACATTCCACTTAAATTAAAATGCAGTTTTCAGATTCCAAAAGGTTTACAGCTCCCATATCTTCACCTCTCCTCAATAGACAGTCAATCCCCAGACAGATTCCTTTCCAGTCTGGGAATGCCTGGATACAAACATGCCCATGATTTCCTTGCATCTGAGAGGAAGTGTTTGGAGATTAGTTTTAAAAAGGAGTTTTGAATCTTTAAGCCGAGATGGAAAGGCAGGAATGTGTTAGAAAAGCAAGGAATTGTGGAGCATTAAAGTATGGCCCCACGTGGTGACAGTGGGGCATCCTGATCAGGCTACAGGAAGATGAGTGGGGGAGAGAGTGGGACACAATTTAATGAATACTTGTTCTGAGTGTAAGTGTTGGCATTTCTGGTTATGCTTTTTGTGGGTTTATTTCAACCAGTGATGGGGTTGTTATCATACGAAGGAGGTGATACTCTACTGCCTTCCACCTTGTGTAGTCACCGAAACCTGTGCGGAGGGAGAGAACTCGACCGGCAATGTGAGCGGAGAGTTCTGACAGGGTAGCATTTTACACTCAGAGCACACAGCGCAAGGCAGGGGAGACGCAGTCTCGTAGTGGTTGCCTCGTGGTGTTTCAGTTCCTCGGACAGTGGAAACACTGCAAGACCAGCTGCTGTGGTTTGTGGGCCCCGCAAATGGTTTCTGGAGGCATTAAAAAAATCCATGAAAATTGTAAGTGCCAATACAAAGTCAGAGATTTGGCTTTTGGGGGAGGTGTCTACTTACGGCTTCCTCTGGAATCCAAATGAAGGTTTCTATTAATACAGGGTCAGCGGAGGATAAGACGGTCAGATAAGGGAGTCTTTCCATTGACTTCAATGGGCACTGGATTGGGCCTGAAGTAAGGGCAATGGAACAGAGGCATAAACTCCACAGAGGAACCCTAGTGCAACAATGACAAATGATGGGCAACCCTCATAAGGGCTGAAGGTTCAGTGTAAGTTGTCTGTGAAGGGTCAGGTTGGGTTTTTTCCCCAGTATGTCTGTGGGAACCAGGCAGCTGTTTCCAATCAGCGGCGCTGCGGCTAGGTGGTTGGGTCAGTGTTCAAATGATACCACCTCACTCTTCAAGTGGAAAACCCAAGTGCCGGGGGCCCGAGCTGGACTGTTTTGTGTAGGGAGTTTGGGAAGGATTCTGAACCCCCACCCCCCACCCCCGGCTGAACCACATGTGTTCTGTGAACCTCACCTCAAACTGGCCTGAGTTGTTATCAGTTTGGCAGGCATAGCTTTGCCACAACTTCATGACGTTTGGATCACAACATCCATTGGGCTACATTGCTGCAAACATCATCACATTGTGCTGATGGCCCAGAATGTCCTGTGCTTTAAGCATACAGAAGAGGGAGGGTTCTGAGTTAGAGCTCAGATTCTAGCTCATTGCCCTTTATGGCCAGAATCTGGGGTTTGCTAACTCCTAGGGACGGAGAAGAATAAAAGGGACCCAAATCCACACATACTTCAGCCTAGCATCCCTGTCACCTGAGGACCTCTCTCTCCATACACCCCAGATGGACTCTGGTCTTCTTTCTACCTCTTAGTGCTTGATCTTCCTCCTAAAGTGGAACAGCTCAGCTCAGCACACCAGGGGACCTGTTCTGCTATCTGTTACCCTACCTCTGATTCATTGCTCCATCTGGGACGCTACGGACTAGAGAAGTGCATTATAGGCTTTTCACTTTCCTTAGAAAAAGAATCCATTTTTGGCCAGCCCTGAAGGCAGGATACAGAATTAGATGGCCCATTGGCCCAATGCCATAAAGCAGATTGTTTGTTCCCGTGATACCATAGTGAAGGACCACCTTATTTCTATCTTGGTTGTCATTTCTAGACACAATGGACCTGTTTCTCTCACACTTATAGGAGTTTTACATTAGTGTGCCTTCATTGACTTTAGTAGAAATATTCCCAATTTACACCAGCATAGATGAGAGGGGAAACCATTGGCTTCTCTTAATATTCATGGGAATAGGGTTAGCTAGAAACATGGCTAAGATTCAATTAGCACAAACCCTAGTGGGGGCCTTCTTAAACTGGGTTAGCTCTTACATCATGCTTCTCATCATAGATCTCAAAGTGCTTCACAAAGGAGTGTCATGGGGAAACTGAGGCACCGAGGTGACATGACCTGCCAAAGATCACTCAGCAAGCCAGAGCTAGGAATGGAACTCAACCCAGGTCTCCTGCCAGTCCAGTACTCTATCCACCAAGCCACACTGCCTCTCTTAATCAGATTCAAGAGTGTCTAAGGGGGTCACAAATCAGAGCCCAAACTGCGTATAGACCAGTCCTAAGATGCAGAACATACTGATTTCAATGGGAGTTAGGCATTTAAATATCTTGAAGAGTTGGATCATTGGATCATTGCTTTCTCATTTCCCAAGCATTTCTCAGAAAGGAACTAGCTCCTCGGGGCTCTCTTGGGGTTTCATACCTCATCTTCTGAAACATCGGGTACTGGGCACTATCAGAAACAGGATGTTGGACTAGGTAGACAATGGGTCTGATCCAGTCTGGCAATTGCTACATTCCTGTGTGACTGTTACATACGAGGAGCCACGAGCCCAATGCCGTGGGGAGTGGGAGAACAAAGGAGAAGGCCTGAAAAATGCCAAAGAATAAATGTGCATCCTGCCAACAGCCCCAAAAGCATCATCGCAATTTGCTTGGTTCTTCCTGGCATGAAGGGAGATGCCAGTGATTCACAGCTCACTCATAACAGACAGGATCCAAAAAACAAAAGGTCAATAAAAGGTGACTTGGTGCAGACACTGAATGGAAAATTATGAGCAATCGTTATATTCCAGTGATTCATGTGAAGGGCACCCCGGCCAATTCACCTCTGCCATAAATTGGCATGGAGCGTGGACATTACTCACCCCATTACGGGAAGTATCTGGACACAGATTGCTAGGCAGCTAAACCCAGTGGTGGTTTCCCTTGACCACAGGCTTGGGTTAATTACAGGGACAGAGACGACTAGAGGGTGTAGCCACGCAACTCCCAGTAACGTCAATGAGCGACTAAATCATCCCTTAGGCAGCTTTGAAAAATCTAAACCACCCTCAGCACCTTGATTTCTATTTCCCCTCTCACCACTGTCACCATTTCATTGCCTGGAACACCCTTTTCTTTTCTCCTTCATCCTTTCCTGCACTTGCCGAATAGCAGAAAAGGGTCAAAACCAGCATCTGAATGCTGCTCTCTGGTAGTTCAGACACAGGAAATGTATCATGGCTCGGATTGGTTCACATCCTCCAAGGCCCGATCCCCTTGCATGCCCATACATATCCCAGCCCCTGAGCCTACCAAGCACCCACACCCGCCCCATCTTTGGACTGGACCCAGGACATCCCTCCAGAGGGCAAGGAGAGAACATTGCAGGGTAGACACCTGCCCAGATCTAAATGGCAGTACAGGGCATATAGCACTTTGCTGTCCAGGTTATTCAGCACATGCTAAAAGAGAGAGGAAGGACCATCCATTGGTTAGATCACTAGCCTAGGACTTGGCTTGAACTCCCTGTTCTGCCATATGCTTCCTGTGTGGCTTGGGGCAGATCATGTATTCTCTATAAGCATCAGTTCCCCAGTAGAGATAATAGCAGTGCCCTGCCTCGCAGGGGTGGTGGAAGATGCTCAGATATTGTGGAGATAGGGGCTGTATAAATACCATAGAGAGAGCCTGAGATGAGGAAATAGAAAGAGGGGAAACAGGAGAGAGAGAAATACTATAATAGGACACAATATTTGCGTGTCAACATTTGCTGTTATTTAGATTGTAAGTAGAAGGATTGGGAGGACTCGAACGCAAGCCTGGAGGCCTATCATGCAACCAACACCCCCACACTGCTACCTGGTGGTAGCTGCAACCAGACGTTCCCTGTGAGCCACAATCCACAGAGGCTGACTGACAGTTGTCTTTAGTGACCCCTGATTGTCTCCTTGATCCTAAATAAACCCATGGGGCGTACCGGGAAGTGTCCAGGCAACAATATGGATTTCCAGCTAGCTGCCATGACAACCCTGCTTCTCTGCCTTTGAACTTCCGGTACTGACCTTGGCTCTGATTTGGATCCTGATTCCTGATTGACCCCCTCAATCCCAACGTTGAGATTCCGATACGTAGTATTGATCCCTGGCCCAATTCCTGACTCTGTCTCTGAGCCTCAGCCTTGGCTCCTGACTTAGACTCTGGCTTTGACCCTCAACTTGACTCCGACACCAGCTCTCATCCCTGGCATCAGTTCCTGACTCCCAAGACCCTGCCACTTGTCCTACCTGCCTTTGCCTGGGATCCTGACAATAAGCTCTTTGAGGCAGGGGTTGCCTCTGACTATATGTTTGTACAGCACCATGCACAATGGGCTGCTGTCCTTTGTAGGGTGCTTCAGCCACTGCAATTATAATAATGTCAGAAACTGAGGCAAAAGAGGAATCATTTAGACACAGCTACTGATTATTATAAACACAATAATCAAATCCACATTGAAACTAAACAGTTTGATTTAATCCAAGAAGGGAATGAGGCTTTTTCAACCCGAGACATTTAACCACAAAGCATAGGATACGCCAGGAAAGATTTTTCACATCAATTGTGTAAGCTAGAAGCTCAATGACTTAATTCCAGAAAGAAAACAAGAGCATTGAAATATATTCCCAGGCCTCAAAATACTGAATAATAACCCAAATATTGAGTCCGACTCACTAGAGTTGGTAGGAAAATGTGTGGGGTTTGTTTAGTGGAAAATTTTGACTTTTGGTAGAAAAAAGTAAAATGGAATTTTCTGCCAAAAGCCAACAAAAAATTCAGGTTTGGTGTTTGCCAATAGAAAAAAACATTTTTTTGAGAAAAATAGATACTTGCTGTGAAATTTTTCATTTAATCAAAATCCAAATTTTCCAGACCAAAAAAATAAAAAAGATTTGATGGGAAATTTCTGAGCAACCTACTTCCAGGAGTTCCAAAAGATTCCTTGCCAAAGTCAAACTTTGTGTGTGGCCATCTCTTTGCCCAATTGGGTCCTTGCTTAGCCCTAGTGACATTTCCTTTTATATTTGAAACACCATCCATCCCCCACCCCCAACACACTGTGCACAAGTTTTACACACTACAGAACAGGGAACCTAGAGGGGGAAAGGGCTAAGAAAAGGAATTCAAAACTAGCATTGGGTTTGTTTATGGAGAGAAATTAACAAAGACATAATGAAAGCAATCCTTACAGCATGATAGCAATCTATCCAACTTCAAATTATAAACAGAAGTTACTTTTCCCATTACACGTTGCTGAAGGCAAAAACCATTAACAGACAAATTCTGCCAGTTTGGGGAGAGGAGTGCATATGTTTCTGAGTTGCTCTGTGAGTCAGTGAAACTGGAAAAAAAATCATCATGTATATTATATTCTCTCAAAGAGCCACTTTAAGAGAACATCTTCAAACGTTCAGTGGTTAGAAAATGCCAACATTAAAGTTTCAATTGCAACCTTAAAGAGACTGTGTCAATCTGAAGATTACTTTTTCCCCTTAAAATTTCTATTTATTATTGCTAGTAGTAACCCCGAAGACCGCTACCACAGAAAGAGAGTTGAGAGAAAAATTCTCTCTATTTTTCTTCAGTTTATTTTGTGCCTTGGACAGCATTTGGTGTATGGTCAATTTCATCACTCCCTTATTGAGGGTCATTTGCACTTGATATCTCATACTTACATCACTCTCACGCATTCCTCACACTCTGCAAGAGTCTATTTACCAGGAGCAGCAGTAGTAAAGTTGAAACTGGAAAGGCAGCAGGTAGGGTGAGCATAGAGAGAAAAACGGGGAGAAGAGACCCAAGCATGTAAGGGTTTGCTCTCAAACCTGCACAAAATATCCTTCCAAACACCCCTTAGAAGTACAAAACCCCTATTTTTATTTTTAAAAGTCATTACAGAGTTGTTGCAATTACTCCAAACCAAGCACTGCAAACTCAGGAAACTAAGAGTTAAGGTTACGCTTAAAAGAAATATAAAATTGTTCAGGTAAGAACAAACTTAACTCTGCCCTGTAGTGACACAATGCAATGACCACAAAAACATTATAATTTAAAAAAAACCAAAACCATCTGACCGCACACCACTAGATGTGACCTACCACCCCACATTGGAACCCAGAGGGGACCTCATTAAACAATTACAACCATATTTGCTGGGGACCACATTCTGAAAGAAATAGTTTCTAAAGCCCCTCTTCTGGCCTTCAAACAACCCCCCAACTTCATGAGAAGCAAACTCCCCACAGACCAGGACACTCAAAGTGGCACCAGACCCTGCCAGAAAAACAGATGCAAAACCTGCAGACATATCTCCACAGCTACAATTATCAACATCACCCAGAACACACCTTTCAAGATCCATGGGTCTTACACATGCTTATCAAAACATGGGGTGTACCTCATCCAGCGCACTAAATACCCCAATAACAACTGTGTGGGTGAAGCAAGACAAGGTGGGCTGAGGTGATATATTTTATTGGACCAACTTCTGTTGATGTGAGAGAGAAGCTTTCACCAACAGTCGTTGTCTCAATAAAAGATATTACCTCACCCACATTGTCTCTCTAATTATAATTACGGCAGTTTAATATTTGTGATCCCAGATTAGGTTGTACTGATTTCTAAAACACTATTTTTTTCACATTTCCCCCCCTCATGGCACACAATCATTGTTAATAACTAAGCTTTCTCAGTTGATTTTTTTTTCAGATATAGCCTGTGCACAAGACTTTAACTGATTTTAACTATATAGAACGTTTGGATCTACATTATACCATTGTTAAAGTCATGTGGGACAAAGAAAAGACTGAGTCAGATGCTAAATATCTTAAAGGACCCAGTTTATAATTAATTTAACTCAAACTAAAAAACAGATTTACTTGTTAATTCTCAGAAAATTCACCTGTCCTCAAAAGAGTAAGGGTGATAAGTTTGGAAAGTAGTAAGCACATGTATTTTTCATTCAAAACAAAGATTGAGTCCTTCTTTAAATGTAAAATGAACTTATGTTTGTGTATACGTGTATGTATTATTTCCTGAGAAACCAGAGCTGCCATATATGTATATCCACAGCATGGCTACTCTTCTATTTTTAGCATACTAGCTCAATCAGATCTAACATGGGTATGTCTGCCTGATCTGGAAACTACACCTCTAGCTGGAGTGTAGACACCACACCAACAAGGTTATGTCTACACTACAATCAGTGGTGTGATTGTAGCACGTATAGACATGCCTGAGCTAGCTTTGAACAGCAATAGCAGTGAAACTATACAAGCTTGCTTGGGAGCCTGGTATGTACTCCATCAGCTCGGCCATGTGGCCGCCCCGGCTGATGCGTCTTTAGTGCTCTTGTGATTTGTGTTACCTGAGCTAGCTTTGATCTGCACATGCTGCAGTCACACCTCCGACAGCAGTGTAGCACTGATGTTGGGCACAAATGTAATCCTGATAAAACTGGAAGGGCACAGATTCTCTCATACCAGTAGTTTGGAAAAATTGTCACTAGATGTTACCCGTTGAAAAATGTATTTACTGGAAAAAATACATCTGCAATCATATTTATAATTTGATATAAAGCCAATGAGCATCTCACTAGATCCCACAGACAAGGCTAAACTGCTGTAACTGGGTTCCTTTTAGTCTGGATATGATTTCAGTTGGGATTTGTCACACACCTTTTCTCCTGCCCCCCACACACACGTACGGACCCAGCCCTTTGCATCCTTCAGCAATTATTAAGGAGAATGGTTAGTTCTCCTTTTGTAGCAGGGTTTTCAACCAGGGCTTCAGGTCAGATGGTTCCCATAATATAGTAAGTCCTGTATGGCTCTCAGACTCCAAGGCATGTGTTTGGAATTCCTTGTCTGTTTCATACTTTATTTTACATATTGTAATTTGTATGTGACTTATCACGTTGGTCCTTGTGAAATGAATCAAAAACAAACACATTGTAAAAAGGCTTGCCAGTGGCAAATGGTAGAGGTCAGGCTAAATTACCACAAAGGTCCCCTGGCTCTATAAACTATGAATTTATGGCATGTCTCCACTGCAATCAGAGGTGTGATTGCAGCTCCAGTGGATGTATTTGCACTAGGTTTACATGCACTAGTACAGCTAAAAATAGCAGTGTAGGTGTGAGTGGATAGGCTTCAGCACAAGATGTGTAAATCCGCTAGGTACCCTAGGCATGTACTCTCATTGCAGAAGCTGGAAGCCCCGCATCTACAGTGCTATTTTTAGTCATGCTACCACAGGTATAGCTAGCACAAGTATTTCTACCTAAGCTGCAATCACACCTTTGACTGCAATATAGACATACCCTGTGTGTGTTTGTAACTGGTCAACACACCCCAATCCACTGGTCCATGTCGTCATATCTCTTAAAGAACACACAGTGACATAAAACTATGCAAAACCATCCCAAAGCCAGCACTAGCACTACAAAGTCAATAGATATCATCCCCTCCCTTATATATAGAAACATTGGGTTCCATCGCCCACCTCACATTCACAAGACTCTGACCATGCCAAAATGTACATACGCGTTTAACATTGAAGTCTATAGCACTACTCAAGAGTGAAAATATAAGCCTGGGCATAAATCTTTGCCGGCTTCAAAGCCAGGTTTACATCTGCATCTCCAGCCATCTGTTCCTCATCCCCTCAGTCATGTCTCCCGATGTCTCTTGCTACCCAAAAACCCTTCATATCGTTTAGTATAACTGTTTGAAATCAAATCCTGCAGCGTGTCTGCCTGTCTGCTTTCCGTTTCTGTCACCGTCTCATTGCACTGTAAAACAACTTTTCCTTTTTCCCTCTAAAAAAACTCTCTCTCTGTTCATTCATTCTGAATTCTGAAAATTCCTGGATCATCAATGGGTTAGTGTCGTATTCTTTCCTGACCCCAATGAGTGATCTAGTCTGGTAACTCATCTCCAATGGTGGCCAGTAACATTTGCTTCAGAAGAAGGAGCAAAACACCATGGAAAAGGCAATGAGGAAATATCCCACTCACAAGCAAAGTGTACTAATCAATTTGCCTCATTAGTATCCAGAAGCTGCAAGCGCCACAAGGTAATTGTAAAATGCATCAACAAAAAGTATTTCCATATATCTCTTTTACACTTGCTGCCCCTTTAATTTTAGCTGGAGCCCTCTATTTCCTGTACTTGTACACCTTTCTCCTTATATTGGGCAAGAGTAAGGAGTGCATGACTGATCACTTTAATTTGCAAAGCCCACAGACATCTTGCAGCTGTGCACAGGTTTAAAGTCACATGAGACCCTCGTAAGTCATAGTGTAAAAAAATATCAGCAGAGAAACACAAAGTATTCCTAAGGATCCCCTGGCATTTCAGGGGCCAAACTGCTGGTTGTATTTTATTTTATTTTTTTGGACCACTGGAAGAATAAAATTCTAGTAAAACCAACTTTGGGGATATTATTTCCTATCTGTTATCCTGGCAGAGTGCTCCAGCCCTCACTTAATCTCACACTTTGGTGGAGGAGCTGTGCTAGGTGGCAAAGCCTCCCAGAATTCCTGGAGTCATCGTAAAACAGGATGGAATTCGCAACATCCCTCTGACTTGGCGAATTCTGAGCAATCTCATTCTCCTTATTCAAAGCCTAGAATGTATATGACTTATGAGGGAGGAGAGCACCTCTCTGGTTTTAACTTGCACCCTGGGAAAACCAGCAAAAAAACCCATCAGACCTTACTCCTGCCCTCTTAAATCTCCAGTGACCCCATTGAAGTTAACGGATTGCATGTGGTGCATATCAAGGCAGAATTTAACCCATCATCCTTGGACCATACTCATTAAAAGCAGAACACCTGGAGGGTATCCCTCGTCGTTTACATTTGTCCAGTATGACTAAATATACCGTGTTTGTTTTTACAGATTATTACACAAGATCCTCAGCCCCGTTCTGGTCCCTGTGTGTCACATAAAAGCGCTGGAGCAATGTGAAGGGTTTGTTAAAGCCCCCTATCTTCCCTGGGCATAGGCATTGCAGGAGAGAGTGTTAATGCTGCTGTCAGAGGACCCTCTTGCAAGCCCTGGTGTAGGAGCAAGCCGAGGATGGGGCTGGGAGTGAGAGGGGGGTGTCAGAGGCAGGATCAGAACGTGCAGCACTGAGGGGGCTTCAAGTAGCACTGCAGTCAAGAGGACAATCCTTTAGGGTAGGGGGCGCTCTCGAGAGGAGCTCAGGATTCGGCAGGCACAAAGGTGGCTTAAATCCAGCTCAACAGGCATCCCCCCCGGGCTGTGAGTTCTGTAGTGCACATGTAATACAGACAGACTGCTGTCGTCAGTGGGCAGGATCAAACCTGGGACCTCTGGAGCTTAGTGCATGAGCCTCTATTGCATGAGCTAAAAGCCATATGACTGTTAGCTAAGGCTGCAGGGCAGACTCATTACTCTCTCTCTAAGTGGTCTCGGTGCCACTAGATGGGACAGAGCACCACACCAGGAGGTGTGTGGGTTCACACAGAATCTCACCTGTTATCATTATTATTATTCATTTATATTGTGGTACTGGCGAGAGGCCAACAAGGTTGCTGCCCATTGTGCCTTCCAGCCTTTCTCTCAAACAGGCCAATCTGCGGCCGGGAACACACGCAACTTCACTTGGTTTTACTTTGTACTCAGAAAACTGCAAAAATCCATGTGGGTTTGAATCGGAAAGAATGGAAAAATGAAAGACATTTTGCACAGGGCAACTAAAAATATTTTTGCAAGGAGAAAAAAAAAAAGATTGCAAACTAATTGTTTGGCATTTTGTGCATTCCTAATGGCCTTTTCCAAACTCTGCAGGAACTACAATGCTCTACAGAGCCACCCAGAACTCCCTATAGCCTGCACTGGCAAAGATTTATTCATTCCTACTTGATTCATGAATATCCTTGCCCGGTTTGGGTCCCACAGCAAGCGAGCTTTGCTGCTGGGAAATGTCATTACTACATAGCCTCGTCCCACCTGTATCTGGAAATTCACTTTGACATGTTATTTTGTATGTATGGCCCATGTGGGCCCACAGTCAATGGCCTGTGTGATATGAATGCCAGCTGGCCTCCCCAGTAAACAATGGTATTTGCAATAGATATTTCATCTGTTTATGATTTTAACACGCAGACCTCAGACAGCTAGAGAATGTCAGCTACAGATCACCTACTGTGCCAAATTCTGTAAGTTCTTGTCACCAAGGACTGGATCAATGGTGCTGTAATTCACGGCATTGACAGGATGTTATGGGAAAACATAAGATGCAAATGAACGTGAAAAAGAACATTATGGTCAGATCTCTGAAAAGGTCATTTTCCTTTCATTAATATCCAAATGTATTTTGACCCAGTTAGATGATTTCCCACAAGTAACGCATGCATCTTGGAACCATTAGCGGATTTTCATTTAGAAATCCCGATCTAAACCACTAATGCATTTTATGGGTCCCTCCTGATCAGGCCTGGAAAAATGATGGCATAGGAGATCCAGTAACAACAGAACTTGAGCCTGGTTATTAGCTTCCAGGCTATATGCCTCATCCAAGAATGGAACATCCAAAGAGGCACTGTGTTCCATGGATGCTGAATAAAGACCTTTTCAACTAATATTGTTAGAGTACGGAGTCTGTGGGATTAGAGAGTTTAGAGCTATTTAAAAAAAACTAACTTTGTTTCTCATTCTTTTCACTGAAACCGGTAGCCTGCTATTAGCAGGTTCTAGCTGAAAGATGACAGGACTGGAGAAAAGAAGAGTCTGTGTTTTCTTAGGGACAACTTGCAACTCATACAAGATAACAAGATTCTGCAGAATTAGCAAAACTATGGGCCAGATTCAGAGTTGGTAAATCCAGAGTGACTGTTGACTTCTTTGGAATTCTTTAGATTTACAACAGTATAAACGGAGATCAGAATCTGACCCAACTTGTATACTTAGCCTATTATATACACTGAATGCATTTCACATTAGCTAATAAATTGCTCCATCTTATGTCTCTTAACCTTTTGGAATGATGAATATTTAGAATGTATTTTGAATGGTCCTCTGCCAAAGTCTAACAGCTATCTAGAGATTTGAAATCAAAAGGATGAGAAATGGAAACCTATAAATTCCCAGTAGAAGAGGCAGGGTAATTATTATCAGAGCTTTTGAGAATTGGGGAAAATGAGTGATATGTTGGAATCTACACTGTACAATATTGCATAATGATCTTCACTTCCATGTGATGAATATATTATCAAATAATTCTCCATTACTGCCCTTAATCAGTCATAACTAGCTGACACCCCAACCTGGAAGTCTGGATGATTCAAGGGATTGGTAATGAGCTACAGAACGCTGCACTCTAGAATAATGCTTTAATTTGGTTCAGAGCAGTAACAGCACTTCGCCGGTCTGTTGCATTTTAATCTAAGGATCTCAAAGCACTTTAAAGACATACAATTTACCACACTCCTGTTAGGTGCACATTATCATCATCCCCATTTTATGGATGAGTAAATTGAAGCAAAGAGATTTAACGACTCGCCCAAAGTCACACAGCTAGAAGAACAAGGGATGGAAGCCCCAGCCTCCCTACTCTAACCAGTAGGCCATGCTGTCTCAGTAAACAAAAGTCATGTGATGACTGTTTCATGGTCTATTTGCAGTCAATTAGCTCAGCCACAAATCTGGATCTTGGATACAAAGCCACCATCACAGTAGATGATGCCATCACTTAGTACACTTGTCTCGTCACAGAGGCCAACACTTGAATGGGCCAAAGAGGAAGCTACGCTCTCACCTTTCACTATGGACTGTCTAGACATATTGGCAGGGCCGTGCTGAGGGATTTATATTGCAATTTCCCTGCTTCCTGTGTTCTGCTGAAAGAGAGTTTCTGCCTCCAGGGCTGGCAATACGGCATCTTGGATAAATTTCATAGAGTTGGCCAAAATAAGCCAATAATTCCTGTATGGGAAGATTTTAAAATTCATTTGTTTTGTTTTTCCAAAATTCCTTCTGAAATTTTTTTTAATGAAAAGCAAAAATTGGAAAAAATTAACTATTTTTGGTTTAAAAAAAATCAGTGTTTGAAAACCAAAAAATGACAGTGTTAACAACAATTGCAACAGAAACCTGAAATATTTTAACAGCCAATAAAATTTAACCAATGTTTTCTCTCTATAGGGGTAAACATTTCAATGCCCCATGTGTCAACTATCCTACCCCTGAGCATACTACCCCTGAGCATCTCTTGTGGATGGCCATTATATCAAAGCAGGATCATTTTATTCGAGATATGGAAACCAATAGAGCTGTATGTTTCCCACACCTGTTCAGTTCACAAACCACTCCTAGCAGACTTCCAGCCATATGTTTGAATGTCTAGAGTAGGGGCAAGAAAGAGAAGCTAAAATCAAATGTATTTAAATATCAGATTGTTGTTAAACTATGCAAGGCCACAAAAGGGAATAAACAGAACAAGTCCTAGTGCTACCTAGTGACTGAAAGATGTCACCAAACTGCCCAAAGATAATCTAGTGCCCTGGCCTCACTTATATCCACCAAAGGCCAGTGTGGTGGGGTAGTCTTCCCCTTAAAGGCACTACTGGCTAATGGTAAGTCCATCCTGCCATCTGGAATGGCTCTTTACGAGTTCAAAGGTCTGATTGTAGACACAAGGACCTGGGAGATATTGGAAGAGAGTCTTGCAAGTAAGAAGTGTTTGGGAGGCAATCCCATTACTGCTCCTTTAAGAGTTGGAGCCTTGCAGAAGGGGTGGAGCAAAACTCCCCTCTCACCCAACCAATCAGGCATGAGCTGGGAGAAGGGGACCTGCATAAATATTGCAAAAGACTGCTAAACTCTCTGAGCCTGAGGACCAAGTGGGGCTGTCTGAGAGAGAAGCTGGCTACAACCCAGCTCCAGAAGGACAGCTGGGGAGCCCTGGTAAGGAGAGGGACAATAATTGCTTGAATGACCCAGCTCCAGGGTCATTTTGTTTATTTGGCACTTCTTGTTCTGGACCCTTTTGTATGAGGTTTTACAATAAACCAGCGCCCCAGAAGGGTATTTATTGAGTCAAGCATCAAGATGGCCTGAAGTGGATTTATTATAAAATCGGGACATCGAGAAGGGAAACTGAGGCAGGGAGTAGCTGCATCACCACACTAACTCAGCAGGGGGAACTACAGGGCAGGCATGCCCTATGACAGGCAGGGTCTTTTCTGTGTTTAGTACCTTAACCAAACGCACATCAGGCAGACGCAGCAAATCAGAGATCTAGACCAAGATGAACATAGAAGGCCAGTTACCTCTCTGGGCAACATCAATAGAGTCACTCCAGGGATGAATGTCATCCAGTGGGGCAAAATCAGCAGTGGCATAAAGGATAGGGTAAGGGCCACATGCTGGGTATAGGATGGTTAGAAACTAGGTGTCAGTGACAGTATTGGCTTGTACCAGCTCAGCATTCAGGGGGTGTACAAAATGAGTGTCACTGAAATGCCCACTTAGTGGAAAGGTTACTAAATACCTCCATTTAACCTGTGCGAGAGGCCAAGGTGGGCAGGCCATTCATTTTTTAAGATTACCAAATGGCAGAAGTTCCCTTGAGGACCTGATTGCTAGAGCATCCGCACACCATATTTCTGGATTGGATGCGGATACAAACTTTGTATCCACACAGGGCTCTCCTGGTTGCTGACCGCCATTATTGTCACTGCCTGTGGGGGGAGCGCAGCATTTGTGCTGTCAAGGCCTCTGCCAGCTGGGCTCAGAACCAACTTGGTTTCTCATAGATAGCCTTTGGGACTACACAACCAATCACACCCTAGGCCTCATCTTTGGGTTGATTGTAGACAGAGCGGATAATGCTATTCCCCCTTCTGTCCTGTGCAGATCACCAGCTCATTCAGGTGGAAGGCAGAGCAGTTCCTGTCCCTAGGCAAGATAGAACCACTGTAGTGATCTGCTCGTGAAAGCACATCATGGGCCCTTTTTCTTTCCCAAATGTTCTTAGGAAAACCCTACCCAGCCAATAGGCCCAGGGGAACAGAAGAACCAGTCAGACACTACAATCACTGTAGGATGGACATTCCTTCCTCTCATGGCAACCTCCAAAGCTCTCATATGACCCAATCAGAGAAGTGGGAAGGGGCATCAGCACAGGCATAAATAGGCTTTGCCAGAAGGGATTCTTACAAGTTGACATTCCTGCTGTGGAGGAGACAAAGAGATCTTCTCCTCCACTGTTGCTCACTGAGTCACACCCTACAGAACTAACCCAGACTGCAAATCAAGTCTTCAACCAGCAATGCTTGTCCTGAACTCCAGAACCCAGCCCCTCTGTTGTGAGGAGCTACCGGCCCACTTCCCTGAGATCACCCACACCTCAGATAGCCTCTCTGGACATCAGGGGCAGCCAGCCAAGCCAACCCCGGGCCCAGTAACCTCCTCCCTCCAAGGATTTGGTCCATTCATGCTTAGGAAGCACTAATAGAAACCTGAGCCATGACCTACCACTCCTGGATAGTGAGAGAGGTTAGAGAATTTTGAACCCTTCGTTACTGGGATCACCAACCTTTCCTTTGAAGAAGGAAATCTGCCTCCTGCCCTGAAACATGAACTACCCTGAGCAGAACTTAAGAAACCATTACTCAATGTAGTTGACTCACAAATTACTGCTCAGTGTCCCTCCCATTTCCGAGCAAGCTAATCAAGAAGCTAGCAGAGAATCAACTTCAAGTCTACTTCTCTACTGCCAATAGGTAGAGCCCTGCACCGATACCAAATTTGTATCCGTATCTGATCCGCAATCCGCAAACATGGTCCGCGGATATCCACAGATTTGCAGGGCTTTATATATAAAATTTGGATCCGCATCCATCCACGAACCACAATCATGGTTCACAGATATCTGCAGATTTGCAGGGCTCTATTAATGGGAACCCTATGAGACAGCTCCAACCTTTTCCATCTTGACTTTCCTATCCTTCTTCTCTGACTTTCAGTGTGAATTTGGGCAAGTTACAGCACTGCTCTGTGCCTTAGTTTCCCCACCTGTAGACTCGGTATATAATACTTGCTTCACAGGGGCATTGTGGGGATTAATTAACTTTTGGACAGCTCCTGGAACATGCAAAGCCCTGAATAAATGCTAGGTAATAGTATTTAAAAAACTGGAGAGCTGATGGGCCTTAAATCCAGTCAGGAGAGGACCCTTAATACAGAATTGGCCGTCTGATCCTGAAATAGGGTTTTTAAAATGCAGCTCATTAAGTGTGTGCTGGAAAAACAGAAAAGCATTTTCCACACAGAAGAGGACATCCAAGAAAAGCCCTTTTGGACTGAAGTTGGCAAGGGGCTGCTGAGCATTTATCTTTGGCATAGAATGTGCTCTGTCAGGGGGTTGTAACTAACAATACGTTGAAAAACATGCCACAGACTTCCACTGTATTTTATTTGGCACAGAAGGATTATTCCTCAGCACAAAGTATTTGCAACTGGCATCAGTTAAACAAGAAATTACAACCTTTAAAAGATCTGTTTATCATCGGCTGCAAAGTACGGAATTTGCCATGCAGATTATGCACCATAAACAGCGCACTCATATACTCTGCTACAATGTGTTTGGCAGCGAGCAGTTAATTTAGGATGGACAGTTAATAAGTTGATGTTTAGTGCCCCTTCTTCAGAGATTTTGCTATAAATTACTCTCCTCAACCCCACTCCTTCTGTTTGTGAGGCTGACAAATTCAGAGCATTTGGATCGAGCTACAATCAGGCTGATATGCTTTTTAATTTTTCCTTTTAGAATAGCCTGTCAGAGATAATTAGCAATATGATAACCAATTCTTGCCACTGGCTCCAGCCAGGCTGCAAAGTAACCCCATAGCGACAAAGCAACATTAAGCCTGTTTAAGGGGTACATTATTTAAAATGTTGAATACGTTGGGTTCTGATTTCAGTTCCAACAGTGGCAATTCAGAGTAACTCCAATGCAGTCTGTGGGCTAGATTCTCATAGGGTGACCAGACAGCAAATGTGAAAAATTGGAGGGTAATAGGAGCCTATATAAGAAAAAGACCCAAAAATCAGGACTGTCCCTATAAAATCGGGACATCTGCTCACCCTAGATTCTCACCAAATGTGAATCAAAGTCAATGGAGCTATGCCAGTTTACCCCAGCTGAGAGACTGCCTCTGTATGTTTCAGTCTGAAGTCAATAGAGTTGCTTGCTCTGGATTTACACTGGCATAAGGGAGAAAAGTTTTGCCTTTAGTGACCAAGCATCTATCTTCATACTGGCACAAACTAACTTAAACTGCCTGACTACCCAACTGCACTGGAAGTCTCACAAGAAAGGTCTTTTCAGGGTATTCCCTAGAGCAAGCAGAGGGCAGAACATAAGAACAGCCATACTAGATCAGACCAATGGTCTATCTAGCCCGGTATCCTGTCTTCCGACAGTAGCCAATGCTGGTGCTTCAGAGGGAATGAACAGAACAGGTAATCATCAAGTGATTCATCCCCTATCATCCAGTCCCAACTTCTGGTAAACAGAGGCTAGGGACACCATCCCTGCCCATACTGGCTAATAGCCATTGATGGACCTATCCTCCAGGAATTTTTCTAGTTCTTTTTTGAACCCTATTATAGTCTTGGCCTTCACAACATCCTCTGGCAAAGAGTTTCACAGGTTGACTGTGCGTTGTGCAAAGAAATACTTCCTTTTGTTTGTTTTAAACCTGCTGCCTATTAATTTCATTTGGTGACCCCTAGTTCTTGTGTTATCAGAAGGAGTAAATAACACTTCCTTATTTACTTTCTCCACACCAGTCTTGATTTTATAGACCTCTATTATATCCCCCCTTAGTAATCTCTTTTCCAAGATGAAAAGTCCCAATCTTATTAATCTCCCTTCATATGGAAGCCGTTCCATACCCCTAATAATTTTTCTTGCCCTTTTCTGAACCTTTTCCAATTCCAATATATCTTTTTTGAGATGGAGCGACCACATCTGTACGCACTATTCAAGATGTGGGTGCACCATGGATTTATATAGAGGCAATATGATATTTTCTGACTTTATCTATCCCTTTCTTAAGGATTCCCAACAGTCTGTTTGCTTTCTTTGACTGCTGCTGCAGATTGAGTGCAGAAGATACAAATAAATGAAAAATAAGCATTAAAAATGTTATCCAAACTTTTTTGGCCCATAAGAAGGTTCCTCTCAGGTTTGGGGTGAGTGTTAGGAGAAGATTTAGACAAGCTGTTCATCTGTCCGCACTGGTTTGCCCACACTTAATAAAGGAACCTACGCCAGATCTTCAGTGGGTGTAAAGTGAAATCAGCAGAGGTGTACCAGTTCATACCAGCTGAGGAAGCTGGCCCCTAGTTTGCAGCCAATATTTTCCACACTGAATACCCCTAGCATAAGCTGTGTCTCATGCACTCTGACGATCTCAAACTGTGTGGCACAAGACTAAAGGACAAGCATCTTCTACCACTAGAGAAGTGCAAGGGAGCTGCATTTTTTAAAATGAGAATTATCTTCTCTGTCTGCAAGGTTGCATGTGCATGCATCTGTTCCTATAGCCTGGCCCCTCCCCCGTTGATCTGCATCCCGAGGGAATCCTCTGAAAAGAATGTTTCCTCCACAGCATCCTCTCCCTACCTGGTCCCTCTGGTGGGGCACATGGAGCTCCATGAGGGGCTTGAGGGTGACAGGGCATGGAGCAGAGAAAGTGCTGCATTTCATCCCCTGCTATGCGCCTGAGTTTCAGTGAGGCAATTAATTACCTTCCTCTGGGTCATTTCTGTGGCTGCTACTGAACAACCCCTGGAGGATCTACCCATCTGCAACATAGATCCTGCAAGAGTCAAAACAGCCATGGAGAGGACAGCTAAGAGGCAGATGTCCCTGCAGGACAGCTCCTGCCTCTGTGCAGAAGGGTGGGCCCTTTCCCACTGAGATCTGTGGGGCAGGGAGAAAGTGCGCTCCCTCCCCACTGCCCTGCAACCCTTACCATTAGAGGTTACACTGCTGAGAGCTCCACAAAGGAAAACCTCAAGGTTCTTTTAAAACATTTCTGATATTTACAGGGGCAGGGGGCGGTTGGTAGGTAAGTGTGTGTGTGAATTAATCAATGAGCTGTCACTTGATGCTACCCTTTTCCAAGAATCACACGACTCTGGATATCTCTAATTTTGTTAAATTAAAAGAGGGACCCAAGCCGATTCTCGGTCCAAAAATAATCTCTTTCCATTGGCTCTCGGAATGAACTCACAAGGAGTGAGTCTGAGCTCAATTAAAGCTTTCATCCAGCAAACCCCAGGCCCTTTTCCTGAGTGGTAAATGTTCTCTCTCTCTCTCTGTGAGAACTTTACTGTTTCCTTCCTCTGGTGGAGACCACGGTCTGATTCAGAGAAAGCAGCTCATAACAACCTGTAAAGACCAGTTTTATTTGACAAAGACCCTTAGTTTAAGGTGCTGGGGTGGGATATTTAAATGTTTATAGGGTTTTCAAAACAGAAAAAAAAATTTGGGGGGCAGGAGGATTAAAATTATTTTAAAGAGCCGCTCATCTACACCCACAAAGGGAACATGCGCTAAAGCAGCATTTCTGCTTGAGACACTCTTGGAAATTTGTAGGATGACAAAGAAAATAAAAAAGGGCTTTGTGTTATTTGGTCCTGTTTGAAACAGATTTTAAAATGCTAGCACATTGCACGTGGCACCTGAATTAGCCCCTGACCCTGCAGATTTACCCATGGGTTTAACTTTAAGCAAGTGAGTTGTCTCATTGACATGAAATTTAAGCACATGTGAAAGTTCTTGCAGGATCAGATGAGAGATATTAGCGGTGCTGTATCATGGCTATAATAATTCATTGCATTCTGGGCATTAATTAAGGGCACAGATCCTCGTTTGGGGTAAATTGCTAAATTAGACCATCTGAGTTTAGGGCCCTAATCCTGCAAACGTGTAGCTCTGATTACAGGATGAAGCACATAGGAAGAAGAAATATTTATGGATCTAGGGCTCTTCTCAATGTGGCCGTGTAATTCTCCATAGGGCCTATTCCTTTCTTGATAGGTTGCATAACTCCCATTCTTATTATAATCATTTATTACTGGTAACATGGCAGAACTAATGCTAACCCCAAGCATTCAACAATCATGAGACAAGCTCCCAAAATCATAAGATAGGCTTAACAATCATGAGATGTTTTAAAAAATAATACATTGAAGGTTTTTTTTATTGACCTCCTGCTTGGTTGGTTTTTTTGTTTTTTTTTTTAACTTTTAGGCTGCATTTGGGTCACTTTTTCAAGCATTACTCCCCAGCTATGAAAGCTAGAGCCAGGGCTCTCACCTATTCACATGGGTCCAGGAGCTGGGGCTTGAAAAAGAACCACCAAACACTGCAAGACTCACAATAAAACAACAAGAGTTGGTAACACTACAGGGCCCAGTTGCACCAGGCACTGCACATACACGTAATAAGAGACAGTCTGTGCCCTAAAGAGTTTACAGTCTAAATAAGCAAGCCACACAAAGAGTGGGATGGGATCCCATTAATAACAGTCAGTGGTTAGCTAGTTTAGCCAAATTTTTAAATTTTCAGTGCCTAAAGTGCGCCACCTAAATCCATATGGAAGCACAGCACCTCTGAAAATCAGTTAGTTCATTTATAGTTAGGTGCCTAAATATGGATTTAGATTACTAGCCTTAGGCTACAATATTTGAAAATGTTGGCCAAATACATAGTATTTTTACTCAGGCAAATTCTGGAGTCCTTTCTCAGTTCTTATTCAGGTAGAGCACCCATTGAAGTAGGTTTTTAACTTCATTCTGCTTAAGTTCATTCAGTGAAGAGATTCATGGTCACCATCAGAGCGGGCCCAATAACACCAACAGTCATTTGAGACTATTTTTTCCAGCAATTGATGTAAAAAATGTATCAGAATGTTATTCACCTAATCAAACCATCAATCAAAATAGATCAAATAATTAAAGATATATTTGCAAATGATCTAGGCACCAGTTCAGAAAGATGCTTACGCACAAGCTTGACTTTAAGCACGTGTTTAGGTGCCCTTTCTGAACAGGGTGCCCTTTCTGCCCTTCCCTGAATCAGGTCAACATTAGTTAAGGAAAAATTCATCACATAAATTATTCCCAACAAATATTTCGACCAACTCTACTCAAAATATTAGAATCCCGGAAGCTGGAGAGGAAAAGCCCCTATTAAATTATAGACTCCATCTCCTATTCCCTAATAAAGGAATTAACATTTATGAAAACAGATATTACATTTAATTTTAGCTAATGGGATTGGCAGTTCTGTGAATACATTGAGAGAAGCAAAAATACTCCTGGCGACTATCAATTAATTGCAGATAATGTACAAGTTGTATAATACAGTTATAGAATATAAAGGTTTCCCAAGAAATCTATTTTTATTAAAATTATGACAGACCAAATGTTTCCTCTTAGTTTGTATTTCACTAATCTTGGTAGTTTTATTATAGAAACAATAACTATAGGTAGGCTTGGAAGGATTTGGTATGTATTGGTAAATATCAGTAAATATCACTGTATACACAGAAACTGATGAAAAAATACTTCCATTGATAATAATCAAAATGTACAGATAGGCAAAGTAAGAAAAATGCTGCTGGAGAACTTAAAGTTTGAGTTAATAATATTTACTGTGAACACTGTGACGTGATCTTGACAATTTGTGTTTTAACAATTATAAAGCCATATGGAGTACATAAGACAGTGATTCTGGGTGTCCCATATGTTGAGTGCCCAACTTGAGATACCTTAGCCTATTTTTGAGAGAGCAGATGCTCAGGACCTTTAAGCTGCCTTAAATTGGACACCCCAAATCACTAGTCCCATCTGAAAATTGTGGCCAGAACACTTTTGATCCCAGATTTATTCTAGTGGGATAAATGCCATCTATACAGAACTAGCTCTGCTGCTGCTTCCCATGAGAGAACTTCCATTGTACTCAGAGCTCTGTACTGAGGCAATTTGATGTGTAATGCCACGCCCCACAGTAACTCTGTCCTTTTAGCTAGATTGATAGTTCATTGATAGTGTGCAGACCTGTTATAGGTCAAGTCCAGCTAGGGATGGTGAAACAGCGCAGATTAAATAAAACAATCCTGATTCCCTGGAGTTTCATTCCTTACTTGAACTAAACCTTCCCGCTCCCCCCACTTAAAAAGTTTGAATAACTTTTGCTGTTGTTTTTCTTTCATGTTGCTACCTTTGTGTATTCGGGCTGTAGTTCAGAAAAGCATCAGATGCTGTCAGGGAACTGTTTTCCTGGGATTTTCAGCTCAGTATTGTGGAAGCAACTGATCAAAGCAGCATTTGATTTATAGGGTACCTAACAAAGTCCCCAAATACAAGAAAAGTGCACCATGCAAAATACCCAGAATCAGAAAACATTATTGCCCCAAGATCCAAAGAAAACAGGCTACATAAGCTACCTAGCAGAGTCACTGACCCCGGTGCTACTCCAAACACAACTTCCTCACCTGCATTTCTTGTGAATAGTTATCAGCCAATAGTCCAAACCACACTCATTGCAACTCCACTCAACTCCAAATGAATTCTACCCAGGGCTGGCTCCAAGCACCAGCAAAACAAGCTGGTGCTTGGGGCGGCACGTTTCTAGGGGCGGCATTCTGGCGCCAGCCATGCCGCCCCTAAAAAAATGCCCCGGCCGCCCTAGCTCACCTCCGCTGCTGCCGCTGGCTCCGCGTGCCGCTGCTGGAGTGGGAGATCTCGAGCGGCCGCAGCGCGCAAACCAGCTGATTCGCGCACCGCTGCTCCCCCTCCCTCCTAGGCTTGAGAGCCTGGGGGGAGGAGGCAGGGCTGGGGATTTGGGGAAGGGGCGGAGTTGAGGCAGGGGTGGGGTAAGAAAAAAACGGGGGGGGCGGCCAAATTTGTTTTTGCTTGGGGCGGCAAAAATCCTAGAGCTGGCCCTGATTCTACCTCTCACCAGTTTGTTCACAAGTACATACCTAAGGAGTTTAGGGTGTGAGATGAAGCCAGCGGAGAGACTCCCGTTCATTTCAATGGGCTTTGGATCAAGCTCTTAGTACCCCATGAATGCATATACAGTCCATCCTTTCTTAAAGAAATCTCTCCATGGTACATACATGGGCCCCCCATTGCCATAGGACCCCGACACCTCACAATCAGTAATGTAGCTACACTCACAGCCCCTCTGTGAAGTAGGGAAGTGCTATTATCTGCATTTCACAGGTGGGAAACTGAGGCATAGAGAAACAAAGTGACTTGTCCAATTCACAAAGGAAGTCTGTGAAACCACTGGACCATCCTCCTTCCTCCATACTGAATGAAACTAGCCACAAATATTACTATGTTTTCAAATGGTTGTGACTGGGGCATATGAAAACCAGTTTCCTCCAAGGCCGTGCCCCGCTCCTTGGAGAGGACTGTTTCCATGACAACTTGCAACTTTCAAAGTTGAGCCATTTCAGCTTTTAGATCCCCTCAGGAGAAAGTGTATTTTTTCCACCTTCCTCTCACTCAAAAGTCCTTCAACTGTTTTGGCTTGAACCTTTCCAAACTATTCATCTGGGGCAGAGAACAAACCTGGCAAATTTCAGCTTCAAATATGAATGCTTCAGAAAGTTATGAGTTATTGAAAACTGGGGGACAGAAAGGAAACATCTTTGCAAACTTAGCTACATGGGAGTGTATGTACAGTACAAGTCCAGTTATCTGAAAATCCTAGTTATCTGAATCCAGGGTGTCCCCCATGTAACCCTAGTTAGTTAATAGCACTACCATTTATCCAAACAGCCAGTTATCCAAAAGTTTCTAATATCCTCCTGGCTATTCGGATAAACAGGAGTGTACTGCATCTGTGTCAATGACCCCTTTGGGTTTCTCTGCACTGCACCTTTAAACTGCAACAAAATGAGATCTATGCTTAATAACAAGCACCAAAGTATCTAAACATTTCTTCCCCTTTCTTCCTGGGCTGTGCACTCAGGACAGTTGGCATCTGGCTCTCTGCACAGCCTGCCACGTTGTAGTGGCATGAGTTGAAAATGTACCTGGGACTTTCAAAGCAGCCACAACAGAGAAGGCCTTTTCTCCCTGGAGAAACACCGCGTGGGACTGTCCGGAGTCATGGACAAAATCAGGCCAATGGGGAATGCATTCCAGAAGAGAGCAAGAAACAGAGAGAATCCAAGGGCCATAACTCCCATTGGCTTCAGTGGGAGTTGGGTATGTGCAGAAGGAGCAGAATTTACCCGATGGTGATTTGCCCAATGAAATCCTATGGAGTTGGGTGTCTAACTCTCTTAGGCTACATCCACACTACCCGCCCGATTCGGCGGGTAGCGATCGATGTTCTGGGATCGATTTATCACGTCTCGTCTAGATGCGATAAATCGATCCCAGAAGCACTCCCCATCGACACCGGAACTCCAGCTCCGCGCAAGGAGTAAGCGGAGTCGACGGGGGAGCCTGCCTGCTGCCGTGTGGACCACGGTAAGTACTTTTAAAAATCAATCTAAGATATTCGACTTCAGCTACGTTATTCACGTAGCTGAAGTTGCGTATCTTAGATCGACCACCCCACCCCCCTAGTGTGGACCAGGCCTTAGGCTCCCTTGAAAATCCTGGCCTAAATTCTTAAGCTTTCCCCTTTCCATCCCACTTCCTTACACCTTAGTACCCTCGCCCCTGTTCCCATCATCGTCCTTAGAGAGCTGCACTCCCTGTGGCCCCTGTCCTTTCACCATCAGATAGCTGCTTACATCCTGCAGCTGGAGAATCAGGCTCCGGAAGACTAACAAACAATCCGCCCGCCATAAGACTACAGCACTGCAGGAATATAGGGAGAAATCCTGGCTCCATTGAAGTCAATGGCAAAACTCCCATTGACCTCCCTAGGGCCAGGATTTCACCCTTAGGGTATGTCTACACTACAGCTGTGGTGGTGTGATTGCAGCACGTGTAGACATAACTAGCTAGTTTTGATCTAGCTAGATCGGAGCTAACTCAAGTAACAACAGCAGTGAAGCCAACACAGCATGGGCAGGTGCATGGGTTAACCTTGCCTGCCCAGGACTCTGGGTACATATTGAAACAGCTGTGGCTTCACTGCTAGTGTTACTCGCGCTAGCTAGATCAAACCTAGCTTGAGAACGTCTGTTCATGCTGCAATCACCCCTCTGATGTACCATGGGAGCATGTCTACACTATAGTGGAACAGCTATGGCTGTGCAGCTGTGTCGCTGGTGTACCATAGTGTAGATGCTTCCTGCATCGTCAGAAGCTGGTTTTCTGTCGATGGAGTTAATCCATCTCTCTGACAGGCTACAGCTAGGTCAATGGAAAAATTCACTACACTGTTCAGGGCATGAAAGCGACATAGCAAGGCGGGTCTAATTTTTAAGCATAGACCAGGTTGCTCTCTTTGTGAGTGCTCAGGGATTTACATATTTATTTGCTTCTCTTCACATTAAAATAAATCCTTTGGCCTCCTCTATCCAAGGCCATATAGTCTGAGTCAATCTTGGTTTTCATCTTAAATTAAAAGCACAGAGCCCTCTTTGTTGCCCTCAGTTGTGCAGGGTGGGATGTCCACACCGATCTGCCTATTAGTCATTCATCAGTGGCGCCCACAGTATCCATCACTAGTTCCTTATTGATGCTCATTTCAGGGGTGTGGTGTGGTGGAATAACACCCGCTTTATCCAAATCAACATCCCTGCACATCTAGCTAGATACTGAGCCTATCGGCACACCCAATGTCCCTGAACTGTAAGGGTTCTGAGAAAACAGGACCGTGATGCAAACTGTCCCAATTAAACGATCCCTGGTTTCTTGGTTTCCCATTTAAAACCAACCCTGATTTTGCCCATCTCTTCTTTGCCCAAATCTTGCTAAAGACCCCTGTATGCTTTTTCCTTTGGAAAACACTACGCTGGATCACCTGAGTCACTGATTAAGTGAGGCCTAGTCCAGGTTCGCTTACTCAAAATCCAGCTTTCCCATCTCTTCAGTAAAGGGGTCACACATGTCACAACTATTCTGCCGAGTGACTAGTACAGGGGTACATCAGGTGTTTCAGTCCCGCTCACACTCTCAGCTGAGTGTACGATGCAAGGCACCTGGGCTGTTTCAATCCAGCCCCCTAGTCTCAGATGAGTGAGCTTTATGGAGGTGTCTCATGTGTTACATTCCTGCCCTGACTCCCATCTTGAAGGAGTGAACAGAACAGGGATCTGTCATGTGGCACTCCCAGCATGCCCTACTCTTGCTTTAGTGCACAGTGCAGATCTTATATCTTTTTAAGCACATTCCTGTGCCAATCCCATCCCCATGAGTCCTGGGCAGTATGATCTGCTCCTTGTGACCTTCCAAAAGATCTGGAAAAGTGTTTAACCCCCAGGACATTACACTGTCCTGTCCTGAGCATCTCCAGTGCAGCTGTCTATCTCCTGGTCACTCTGGAGTTGGTTGCTGTCCTAATTAGCATTGTTCTTCTATTTTTGCATTTATTCCCATTTAACCACTTTTGAAATGTGACTCTCCTCTCTGTCATGTTAAACAGCAAGAGACCACACACAGGTTTGAAGCTGCTGCCTCATTTCTGTTCTCTCATCCTAAATGTCCTTTATTATCATTATTACAGTGGACGACCAGGTCTACCATAGCTAAGGTCAAAACCAGCTCTCCATTTAAAGCTTGACTCGTCTAAGTGCTTGCCGGCACAACTACTCGGATTGACTTGAAATTTGGTGTGCTGCATGGGGCAGGGTTAGTGATCCAAATTTGGGGTCATTTGGCCCAGGGGTTCCCAAGATTTTATATTACAGTGACACCTAAAAGACCCCAATTAAGGTGAAGGTCACAAAGAGCTTACAGTCTAAACACTTAAGACAGACAAAGGCTGAAAGGGGAAATAGGCCCAGAGTGGGGAAGTGATTTGCTCAAATTCACATACAAGGTAAGTGGTAGAGTCAAGAAGACACCCCAAATCTCCTGAGTGCCAGCCCAATGTTCTGTCCGCAAGTCCACACCACCTCCTGAAAGAGACCTTTACTAGTCACTTCTTTACAGTGAGAAGCCTTTACCTGCTGGTTAGGCAAGTACCAGTCTGTCTGGCCTTTCTTTAGCAAGTTGGCTGTTTGCACAGCACAGCCAGATGGAGAACCCTCTAAAGAAATCAGTCAGTGAGGGTAGGTTTTCATACTGCTCGCTTATCTCAGCCTAAATTGAACACAGCTCAGAGTGCTCCTTGTGAGAAGACAGATGGTCCTTGGGACCTGAGAGACCAGATTCCCTGTCTGCCATTGATTTCCTGTGTAACACTTAGCCTCATTGGGTACATCTACATTGCAACTAGACCCTCGCCGGTACCAGCTGACTTGGGTTCACGGGGCTCAGGCTAAGGAGCTGTTTAATTGCTGTGTAGACATTCAGGCTCAGCCCGAGCTCTGGGACACTCCCACCTTGCAGGGTCCCAGAGCCCAGGGTCCAGCCCCAACCCAAACGTCTACACAGCAATTTTTAGCCCCATAGCCCAAGCCCCGCGAGCCTGAGTCAGCTGAACTGGGCCAGCCATGTTGTGGGTCTTTTATTGCAGTGTAGATGTACACTATATGTCAGGAGTGCGCAAAATATGGTCCGCGGCCTGGATCCGGCCCGTCTAATGTTTCTGTCCGGACACCTCTGCCCCCTTGCTATTTCTGAGTCCAGGCCGCTAAAAGTCCCGCAGCACAGCGGAGCGCTCAGGCTGCCTGCCTGCCTGCCGTGGCCCCACACCGCTCCCGGAAGAGGCTGTGACTGGCTGCTGCTGGCACGTCTCTGCGCGCCCCTGGTGTGGGAGTGGGTGGCCCCACTTGCTGCCCCCACCCCACGCAGCATTCTCACAGTTCCCATTGGCCAGAAACCAGCCAATGGGCGCTGTGGGGGCGGTGCTTGCGGATGCGGGCAGCACACTGAGACCCACCGCTCCCCTCCCCCCAGGGGGCATGCAGAGACGTGTCAGCAGCAGCCAGCCACGGTCACTTCCGGGCAGGGCTGGCCTTACTATGAGGCAAACTGAGGCGGCCGCCTCAGGTGCCAGACTGAGGGGGGGCTCCACTAGGACCCAAAGTATAGAAAATTGTGTCTGTTGCTGGTGCATTGGTATTCTCTCTGCTCTAGATGCACAGAGATGGTGGAGTGCTGTGCTGGAGGAAGGAGGGCACAAGAGACATAACAGGCAGGCAGGAGAAAAGGTGAGAGGGAATAACAGAAAGCAGCAGGAGTTGCAGGGAGAGAGAGGAAGAGGAGCCTCTTATGTACCTCTCTAGCACCCCCAGGAGCATGGACTGATTAACACCAGCTTCTCAGGGAGCTTCCTGTTTCCTGCTGCTTCCCTGAACCCACTTGAGGAGAACAGGCAGTCAACTGAAGAAATAGGAGGCAGTTAGGCTCTTAAGACGCTGATATCTTCCCTCACTCAGGCCCTGCTACCAGCCTGCTTATTTGTCCCCTCTCCCCTTCAATCAAGTGTTGAGAGCCACTCTAGCTGGCACAGAACAGCAGTCATGAGTGAAAGAAGAAAATGTCCCTCTGGGGCAGCATTCAGAAAAAGAAAGAAAGCAAAGGAAGCTTCTCTATCGAAGCAGGAAGGAGCTCTCCTGAGATACATAGACACAAATGTTCACGGTGAGCCTTCCGGCTCCAGTGAGGATGTGAGTGGTGAGGAGATGCCTGATCTTCCAGTTAGTCAGAGTGCAGGTGACCTGGCAGCTACTGCAGCATCCATATCTCCATCTCAAATGGATGTAACCGTGCACATTCCTGAAGAAAAGTGTAGATCAGAGAAGAGTGTGGTGGAGGAGCAAGAAACAGCTGCTGCTGAGTTTAGTTCCTTAAGTCTAGATGATCCAGGAATGCGGACCCACTTGAGCAGTAGCCTGGGGGACTTCCTTGTACTGCATGGGCCACAGCAAGTGAAAAACTTCATGTTCCCCAAAGACAATGAAAATAGAAGTTTCCATCCAACACATTACTGGCGTAAAAGCCCCAATGGTGACAAAGTGGAGAGGCCATGGCTTATGTACTCAAAAACCCAGAATGCTGCATACTGTTTTTGTTGCAAACTCTTCCAGTCTAATGTTCCAGCCACACTGAGTTCTACGGGAAGAAGGCAGAATTGAGACCTTTCAAAGTTTTGGCCCAAGCGAGGGGGCATGGGGACATCATTTGAGCTCCCCGCCTCAGGTGCCAAAATGTTGTGGGCCAGCCCTGCTTCCGGGAGCGGCGTGGGGCCATGGCATGCAGGCAGCCTGCCTGAGCCCTGCTGCGCTGCTGGCCGGGAGCTGCCTGTGGTAAGCGCCTCCTGGCCAGAGCCTGCACCTCACATCCCCTCCTGCCCCCAACCCCCCGGCCCCAAGTCAGAACCTCCTCCTGCACCAAACTCCCTCCCAGAGCCCACACCCCTCATCCTCTCCTGCATCCCAATACTCGGCACCAGCCCGGAGCTCCCTCTTGCACCCCTATTAATATAGTAGAAATGTGCAGCCCGTGACAACTTACCAAAATTTGTGGAGTGGCCCCCCCAGCAAAAATTATTGCCCACCCCTGCTATATGTTTAGCATTGTGAGGTGCACAGGTACTACTGTACAGTCATATAGGCACAGAAGACAGACAGACCTTTAATATGCAAATCTCGCTGTATGTCACTTCCTGTTGTTATGGTTACTTCCCATGTGAACAATGGACTTTTTGATTTGCTGACAATTCTGGGGGGGAAATTATACTAGTTTCAAAAGGAACCAAGAATGTATCATTTCAACATTCCAGCAAATCAAAAAGTAAAAAATTCTGGTTTAACAAACCACTTATTTTTAACAAACTCAAAATGTTTTGTGTCAGTTTTGAGTGGTTTTGATTTTTTAAAAAAATAAATGTAAAGGAAATTTTGAAATAAAAAGTCGTTTCAAGCCAAAAAAAAAAAATCACAAGATTTTGTTTCACAAAATGTCAAAATGAAATGTTCTGATTTTTTTCAGAATGTTTTCGGATTCCCCCCCCCCCCTTTTCAACCAAAACAATGCGACAAAACTGACGCAAATTCACAAAATGTTTCAGTGTCGTTGCCGCTGCATTTTTCACTGAAAAACAGTTTCATACAGAGTATTTTGCCCAGCTCTAGCCATAATTGAACTCAACCAGTAGATGGCACTAAAGTAATGAAAAAGATGGTCTCCTATCCTCTTCCTGTGCTTTCCCCTGTTCAAACATTAGCCCATTCTAGCAAACTTCCCTCTTACTTTACTATCTAAAGGCCGAACGTTGATCTGTCATCTGGGATGGTATTGAAAAAGTTTTTTTCTGAGTTCTACTCAGAATTACATTCACAGCCTCCACTTCTGCACCAAGTCCAATATTTTTGTACCAAAAAAGCAAACTCTCACGGGCAATTGTTACACTGGGAGCAATTTAACATAGAAGGGTGTGTTTGCTCATTACCTGTCTGCTGCTGGTCAGGATAAGCTGCGTCCTACATTCAGTTTGTAATAGCATTTAGCTTATTTATGACAGGAGAGTGGAGGAGCACGTATGATCTGGAGTACTTGTGAGTAGGAAGCACATGACCATAACCACAGCGGTCCTGATTCAGTATGGTACTTCAGCATGTGCCTAACTTCAGCCATGAGAATCATCCCATTTTGTTCACTGCTTAAGTGCCTTACTGAATAGAGGCCCTGACCCAATCCCCACTGAAGTCAGCGGAGTCCTTCTAGTGACTTCAGTCGGCATTGGATCTGGCCCTGTGTACTGCAGCCGTAGGGTGTCTGGGGCAGCTGTGGGGTGTGGGATTTTTTGCAATGTTTATTTACACGCAATCCATATTAATTTCTCTGAGCCAAATTCTTCTCTCAGCTATCCTTGGGCAGCTCCATAGCACTAGTTGATTGGTCCTTCTGGGAAGGACATTACAAGGTCAAGCACCTTCTGATATTTGGGAGGTTGCTCACGGACATGGGGGTGGGCTGGGTAGCCTCACTTTTAATCCAAAGATGGGACCAAATTGTCCCACAGAACCCAAACCCTTCTGATCTTTAGATCCAGGGCTGAATCCAAACCTCACCGCTCCAACCCGTCTCTACCCAAAGAATCCCCCATCTTCACTTATCACCTTCAGCCACCTATTTGCAACAGGAGCCTCCCATACTGACCTATTTTAGTGCACACTAGTTATATTACTGGTCGTTCTATCTGGCCTGTTCTCCTGAGTCCAGCTCCATTCCATGACATCATACCGGCCTCTAGCAACATCAATGAACACCTTGTAAGGAGTTGGTGGCTGCACCTTGGTAAAGAAGTGCTCAGCCCAGCAGGGCTGCTAGGTGGGCTGTATGTATCCTTGCATTTCCCAAGTTTGACTGGACAATCTCTTCAAGTAGTTTCCAGGGCCCAGGTCCAATCTGGTCCATTCCCCTTCACTGCACGTGGCTTGGGCTTTTGCAGCTGTGCCCAGAGACTGTCCATTCACACCGATGAAACAGAGCAATGCATACCTGGCAGTCATGCCAAAGCAAGCAACTTTTCCCAGAATGCCTTGCATCCCAGTCATTTTGAACAGTTGTTCTGTTCACAGTGATTGTGAGACACCAACCGGGTGCAGCAGCGCTGAAGAGTTAATACCAAAGGAACACATAGGAACCAAAGGAACACAAGATAAGCCCAAACCAGAACCCAACATCAACCCCATCCCCACCCCCAAGCCTTTCCCTCACCCTCCATTTTGGGAAAGGCCAGCTCTGGATCTGTACATTGTGTCTCATACCTATTGCTATAATGGGCCAAAACCAAAATCCTCAATACAAACACCCTTGAACTTTTGGAAAGTTCTCTTTCAAATCTGGAATCCCCCTCCATAGAGGAGATGCCAGACTGGGTAAGACCATAGGAAGTCAAGTATCCTGTGCCTAGCAGTGGACAGTATTCAATGCTTCACAGGAAGGTGAAAAATACCTCATAATGCCCAGTCTGTTGTACCATGGTGAACACAGTTACCTTCTGGAGCCCTACTGTGCTCAACTGGTGCCCTAAAACAGGAGCTAATTACCTTTATCTTACCCTGTCTACTATTTATCATTGGATGCATGATAGCCATTATAAAAGCCTTTAGTAAAGCCAGTCCCGAGGGGAACTCACAGTAAAGTGTGCAGGAATTGATGAGAACTCTTGACCTTCTTCAAGTTCAATAAGAGGCTTGAGTCCTCCATACAAGTCTTTTCCTTGGGAGTTCCCACAGCTCTCCAATGAATTGCTCTGTCCTCCCTCTCACAAGACAATTTCACACCCCAAAATATTTTTAGCCCAACACTTAATAGATTAAATGATCCCTTTAATTCCTTGAGTCAAGTAATTCTTCCCAGAACACACACACACAACTGTATAACTAGCAGTTTAATGCAAAAGGAGCAATTGGGAAAGTCAAACCTGCCTCCCCTTTGTTCCCGGGGGTGAGCTCCTGTTTGCTAATTCCCCTCCTCCTCCGTGACTGTCAGCATGATTATGAAATGCAGCAGTTGCCAGCTTCAAGTCAGCTGGTGGATTATCATCTCAATAACACGCATGCAGAATGAGCAGCTGGGGCTGGGCTAAAACAGCTGGAGAAAAGTGACTCACAGCGATTGCAATGCGCACACCTGGTCGCTCTGATCTCATCGGGACAACGGGGTTCAGTCTGGTGCATGAGAGTCATACAAGCCTCAGAAAGATTTAACAAGCAGCACCAGCCTTGAGAGGCCAGTAGAACCCAGGGGTCTGGTCCTCTACTGGCTTGGCAGTGCTGTAACACCACTGACTTCACTGGAATTACTCCTGATTCACACCAGTGGGACCAATGGTCTCAATCCTGCAAGGTACTGAGCATTCCAGCTCCGATCCAGCAAAGCTTTGCTTTAAACTAGTCCCAAGGACACTGAATGAGTCAGTGCAAGAGGTGGGACATGGAGTCAGAATTTCAGGCCCCAGGGTCCTATACTGATCAGCAGACATCATTCCCTCCCTGGTTCAGATCCTGTGCAGAATATTTCTGTTCAGGGAAAAGCAACGCCTTGCTAAGCATTTCACAGTTGAGACCAATAAAGTCTCTATCTAGTGATGTGTCAGGCAAGGAGCCCCTAGTGCTGCGTTCCAGCTTGCAATGGCTGAGTGTCAAGGAGGACTCAGCGCGAGAGGAGAATGGCGAGTGGCCAGGAGTAGGATTTGCCTGTTTTCTAAAGAAGAGAGTTAGAAGATGGCCGGGGAGATGAGCGGGATTTGAAGAGAGGTAGGAGCTAGGAAGGTGAATCAAGATGGTTGGGGGCTCTCCCAACCACTGAGGGCGAGACAAGCCACCCATTAATGGAGACAGAGGGCTGGGACTTCTTGATGACTAGTGATAAATCCAGGGAAGGCTCCCTTTGACTTAGGCCACAATCTAGTGCCCATTGAAATCAGTGGAAAGATTCCCACAGACATCAGCAGGCATTGGCCAGGCCCTTATAGGCTGCTATGGCACAGGTGGAGGAAGAGAACCACTGGCATACAGAGCAAGTCTCCATTTATGACAGAGCAAAACTGAAATGTCTGTAATGATGAAGACCCTTTTTTAAAAAACAAAACAAAACACATATATTATCCCCCTCAGCCTCGACACAACCCAACCAGCTAGAACAAGCCAAATTCTTCTTACCGGCCACACAGGACGATGATGATTATGGCACAGGGTTACCTAACCTAAACCTAGTAATGAGGGCCACATTTTCCTTTCAGGGCCACTAAACTTCACCTGATACTTTGTTCAGCTGCGACACACAGAATTCTGATGGAAACCAACAATGGAAGCTCCAGGCTAGACCAAGCTGGGATAGCTCCATGGTTAGGACTCTAGCCTGGAAGGTAGAGATCCAGATTCAAGTTCTTCTCTGCCACAAGTTTCCTTGGGAAAGTCACCTAGCCTCTCCGTGCCTCAGTACCCCACCTGTACAATAGCACTTCCTTATTACGGGGCTGGAGTAGATAACCATATTAAAGCATGTGAGGCACTCAGATGCTAGGATAACTAGTACTAGATTTGTTGCTTGTCTTGGACTGAGCACGCTCACACAGACTGAACATGCTCAGTAACACTACTGAAGCCAGCTGCCCTCACTCTGCCCCCCCCCACACACACACACACTATTGGCAGGTACGGTGGTCTCTGCCTTCCTGTTTATGAATTGTTCATAAGCAGATTGCATTTTCTTCAAGTACGGTTATTATTACTTGCAAAATAATTTCTGGGATTTTCCAAAGTACCTTCTGGAACTAGATGCATTTGAAAATACCACCCTCTGCAAATTATCCTTTGCGTGTAGTGGATTTGTGAAAGGTCTTTGAAGATGAGAACCATGTGGGCAATTAGTTGTGTGTGATTTAATATCAGAAATTCAAAAATCAACCAGCTTTGACGGGACTGATGTGATTGTTTCTGTTCCCCAGTGCGATGAAGGGAGCTCATAGGATCAATTAACCAGTGTGAAACACTCATAATTAGGAATTGAGGATTTGATTCTGGGAGCAATAAGCAAGCTTTGTTTACATTTTTACATTTTCATAGGCAATCCTGCTAGTAAACTTGTTTGCTAGGATATTCATGGAAAGTGAACACCAAATGGAGTGCGGACAGCTGAAGAACTGGCTTAAATTTCCAACACAGCAATTGTTCCACGGTATTATTTTTATTATAAGAATATAAGAACAGCCATACTGGGCAGACCAAAGGTCCATCTAGCTCAGTATCTTGTCTTCCGACAGTGGCTGATTCCACGTGCCCCAGGAGGAATGAACAGAACACGTAATCATCAAGTGATCCATCCCCTGTGGCCCATTCCCAGCTTCTGGCAAACAGAGGCTAGGGATACCATCCCTGCCCATTCTGGCTAATAGCCATTCTTTTTTGAACCCTGTTATAGTCTTGTTAACGTCCTCTTGGACCAGGACTCCATTGTATTGAGCAACCAATCCAGAATTTCACCAAAAACCCACATTCACTCCAAATTTGGAACCCTTTCCAAGGCTAGAAAATGTTTAAATAACCTTTTTTCCAAGTTCAATAAGATCAAAAGCACCACAGTTACCAGAAAGGCAGTTCACACGGAATATTCAGAATGGCCAGAAGGGGGAAATACCAGAAACCTCATGTAAAATCTTGTACATCTAAGAATTCAAATTTAGTTTTGTGGACTCAGGGAATCCAGATAGTTCAGAGAAAATGCACAGAGATATCCATTCTTTAGTTGCCTACTAAACCCTACACCTTTAGTGGCTTTCCCAGCATCACCATTAACAGAGTGTGTGGGGTTGTTTTGTTTTGTTCCATAAGTGAGTATGGAGTCTGGTTCTAATAAGGGAAGGACTGGAATACCTTCCCCTGCATTATTATCAGAGCTGAGTAAATAGTTTTGTTCAAACCTATAAACAAATTTGCGCTGAATGTGTTTACTTTCTGTGGCCATTCCAGTGAACAAGTTTACTGGCAGGAGTGTTCACTGAAACGACAAATTTTAAGTGAATGTTGCAAAACATTCATAGATTTTGAGGCCACAAAGGAGTCCTAGATCTTCTAATCTGACCTCCTTTGTGACACAGGCCATAGAATTGCAATCAGTTACTCCTGTATTAAGCCCATTAAGTTATGTTTGATTAAAGCAGCTCTTCCAGAGAGAACCAGTCTTGATTTCGAGACTTAAGAGATGGAGACTCCACCATTTCCCTTCGTAGTTTGTTAGTTGCCCTCACTGTTCACCTTTTGAGCCTCATTTCAAATTTGAATTGGTCTGGCTTTAATTTCTCAGCCAGTGATTCTTGTCCCACCTCTCTCCACTAGAGATATTCATGGAAAGCAAACTTCAAATTCAAAATTATAAGTATTTGCAAGGGAATCCTGATTCTAAGAGTAACACTCATCCTGTCTGGGAACACAAACATAGCACATGCCAAATTGAAACATTCTCCGTTCAAAGTTTGAGCTCTGGAATACTTGACACACTAGACACATCAAAGACTTCATGAACAAGCCATAAACTCATGCCTTGTATAAGAAAATCATCATCTTCATCTACATTGAGTGTGAGACAGAGAACAGTAGCAGGGATCACAACTTCCCACATGTCTAGCCTTTATCAGTTTTCTGTATGCTTTCCATCAGAGGTGTCTTGAAAGAGGACAAGGGAGTGGCTCTATGGATTTGGACTGGGATCTTTTCATACTGGTCCTGGAGAAAGCCTGAAAGTATTTGTCATGGAAGCAGAGTGATCTAGGCTGACATGGTCAGCGGAGCTAAAACTAGAGGTGACGGGATCAGGCCCCAAATCACACAAACAATACACACCTATGGAGAGAAAGAGGGATTGTGTGGCTAAAGGCACTGCACTCAGGATCAGTTCCCATCTCTGCCACAGCCTCCCTGTCTGACCTTGGGCAAATCATTTAACCTCTCTGAGCCTCAATTCCCCACTATGTACAATGGGGATAACAATGCTCTCTGTCTTGCTTGGCTATTTCAATGGTAATCTCTTCATGGTAAGGACGGTCTTTTACTGGGTGTTTGTGCATCACTGAGCACAATGGGACCTTGATCTCAGCTGGGATCTGTAGGCGCTACAGACAGTAACAAAACCATCTCCCACATAAAGCACCAGTCCCAGCAGATCTCAAGGTGGTGTGGGAGATGGAGATGGAGTTTTCCTTCTTAGCAACTTTGTGTCTGTATCTTGCAAAATCTCTACTCTTCCAGATTCACGGTCACACACACACACACACACACACACAAAGTTCCAGCTCAAACAGTTGTTGTCCAGTTCCCCAGCGGTGATTCAGTCTCAAAGAATTTGTTTTCCATTTTTTTCCCCACATGCTTTGTCTTGTTCTGTCATGACGTAATGCCTTCATGGTGCCTCCTGGGCACCTGACCTCACCCAGCACAGCAGCCTTCTGCGTGTGTCCAAAAGGGAAAGAAAAATATCCCATGCTGGGGAAATGGCTCTCCTGTTTTGATGGAGGTAGCAATCGGAGACTGTTGCTCATCGATCTGCCTGCTAAGGGTAATCAGATCACAAGCTTCAGGGCACAAACTGATCACCACAGAGATCAGGAAGAAATTCCACCCTCCGCTTATCAAAAGGAAGCATTTCACAATTGCCAAGTCCCACATCCTCTTTCCCTGCACAAAGACCAATGAAGCAGGCTTTGCAAAGGGGAGGTGGCCAAAGGGAATACATCTACAGAGCTCCAGTGTAGGCTGTTCATTCAGTCTCCCAGCCCCCTGCACACAGGAGTGTTTAGCCAATGGGTCCATGTTGTCAAGGGTCAACTAATCATTTCTTAACCACATGAGACCGAATGGAGCAGAGCCCCATAGGATCGTGAAATTGCCACCATGCTAGCTCAGCATGCTTCTTTTAGATGACAAATCTGAGGAACTGTCCCAGATTGAGGTGTCATTTGAGGAGATTTTGGAACAAATTGATAAACTAAAGAGTAATAAGTCACCAGAACCAGATGGTATTCAGCCAAGAGTTCTGAAGGAACTCAAAGTGCAGAACTAATAACTATAGTCTGTAACCTATCATTTAAATCAGCTTTTGTACCAAATGACTGGAGGACAGCTAATGTGACACCAATTTTTAAAAAGGGCTCCAGAGGTGATCCCGGCAATTACAGGCCAGTAAGCCTGACTTCAGCACCAGGCAAACTGGTTGAAACTATAGTAAAGAACAAAATTGTCAGATACATAGATTAACATAATTTGTTGGGGAAGAGTCAAGATGGTTTCTGTAAAAGGGAAATCATGCCTCACCAATGTATTAGAATTCTTTGAGGGAGTCAACAAGAATGTGGACAAGGGGGATCCAGTGGATATAGTGTTCTTAGATTTTCAGAAAGCCTTTGACAAGGTCCCTCATCAAAGGCTCTTAAGCAAAGTAAGCTGTCATGAGATAAGAGGGAAGGTCCTCTCATGGATTGGTAACTCGTTAAAAGATAGAAAACAAAGGGTAGGAATAAATGGTCAGTTTTCAGAATGGAGAGAGGCAAATAGTGGTGTCCCCCAGGGGTCTGTACTGGGCCCAGTCCTATTCAACATATTCATAAATGATCTGGAAAAAGGGGTAAACAGTGAGGTGGCAAAATTTACAGAAGATACAAAATTGCTCAAGACAGTTAAGTCCCAGGCAGACTGCGAAGAGCTACAAAACGATCTCTCAAAACTGGGTGACTGGGCAACAAAATGGCAGATGAAATTCAATGTTGATAAATGCAAAGTAATGCACATTGGAAAACATAATCCTAACTATACATATAAAATGATGGGGTCTAAATTGCTGTTACCACTCAAGAAAGAGATATTTCAGTCATTGTGGATAGCTCTCTGAAGACATCTACTCAATGTGCAGCGGCAGTCAAAAAAGCGAACAGAATGTTGGGAATCATTAAGAAAGGGATAGATAAGACAGAAAATAACATATTGCCTCCATATAAATCCATGATATGCCCACATCTTGAATACTGCATGCAGATGTGGTCGCCCCATCTCAAAAAAGATATATTGAAACTGGAAAAGGTTCAGAAAAGGGCAAGAAAAATTATTAGGGGTATGGAACAGCTGCCATATGAGGAGAGATTAATAAGACTGGGACTTTTCATCTTGGAAAAGAGATGACTAAGGGGGGGATATGAGAGAGATCTATAAAATCATGACTGGTGTGGAGAAAATAAATAAGGAAGTGTTATTTACTCCTTCTGATAACACAAGAACTAGGGGTCACCAAATGAAATTAATAGGCAGCAGGTTTCAAACAAACAAAAGGAAGTATTTTTTCACACAACACACAGTCAACCTGTTCAAAAAAGAACTAGATAAGTCCATGAGGGTAGGTCCATCAATGCCTTTTAGCCAAGATGGACAGGGATGGTGTCCCTAACCTCTGCCAGAAACTGGTCTGATCCACACATGATATTGTTTCTGTTTCCTGATTGGATGTTTTAAATTTTTCTTTTAAAAAGGAGACTAAGGTGTAATGAGAAGCAAATTATTAGTAATCAACACTACTGACTAATGACCACTGCTGTTCATGCACAAATACCCTTGTTCCCATGTGACTATGGGACATGGGAAAACCCACATATACAAACAAACTCTAACAAAGATCCATTGCACAAAAATATTCATGAAGAGTGACTAGCCATGGGAAAGAACATGGCCAAATCAAAATCCATTGGAAATTCGAATGTATGTCGGCAACCAGCATCAATGAAGCTCAATGAAGCTTCGCTGGTTTTACAGTAATCTACCAACTTTACAAAGTCAAATCCTCAGTGCCTTCCTCCAGCCCTCTCTGTAACTCTCACTGACTCTGGCCACCGAAACCATACCACGGTGTGATATAAGTGACCACACCTAACCAACACAGCTCAAATCCAGAATATCATATAGGAAAGACTGTTGCCTATCAATCCGTTGGGTAAAAATAAAACTTACCCAACACATGCTGAGTGAAGTCGCATTCCATGTTTTACAGCAAATTATTTGCTGCAAATTACTCTCTCAGCTCCAGGAGGAGGACACAGGCTTATTTCTAGCTAAGAAATAACCATTGAGACACTGGACAGTAATGACCAGCTTAGAATAATCAAGGGCCTGAGGAGAAACCAATGAATCTCACTGTGTCACTAATAATACCTGGCTATTTTATAGCACTTTTCATTAGATCTCAAAGCATTTTCCAAAAGGAGGTCAGTATCATTATGCCCATTTTACAGATGGGGAAACTGAGGCACAAGGTGTGACTAGACATGCCCAAGGTCACTTAGCAGGCCAGTAGTACGTATAGGACCCTAGTTCCTAGTTCAACACTATATCCATTAGGCCAGAGGTTCTCAAACTGTGGTGTGGTCCACGAGCTCCATCCATTCAGGTGGTCTGTGATAGTTCCCTCTAAGGTACACGCCTGAGTGGCCGCACATGAGAGAATAAAGGGCCACCCACTTAATTAGTGGAGCCGCGCGGGCGTGGCTCCCCCCGTTAGGTTCCTGGACCCTGGAGAAGACACACATGTACAGTGAGGTGGTAGCTTTGGGGGGAATAGGTGGGAGGGGGCAGTGGGGTGAGAAGAGGGGGTGGGGGAAATGTTTGGGTCTTTTTCTTATATAGGCTCCTATTACCCCCCACCCCCTGTCCCGATTTTTCACATTTGCTGTCTGGTCACCCTACGGGAAATTTGGGACGTGCAGGACTGCAGCGGCTGGAGAAAGAGGCAATTTTCCCCAGCTCCAGGGCTGTGGCTGCAGGGGAGAGACCCCACTCCTTCCCAGCCCCAGCTCGGAGGCTGCCACGGTGGGGGAGAGAGGCCACATCCATCGCATTAGAAAGGTAAGACTACTGATATTAAAATATGAGTTTTATGCTTTTATTTGTAGAACAAAAAAAACATTAATTACTATTAAGTTTGTTTTATATAGTGCTTTTATCCAAAGCGCTTTACAATAGTTAGCTAACGGTACAAACAACATTTGGAAAGATCATTAAGTAGTCCGTCGAGACCCTCAGCAATTTTCAAGTGGTCCACACAAAAAAATGTTTGAGAACCACTGCAATAGGCTACACTAAGACAGGCCTTGTCAACTTTTCCTATGCACAAAGGACAAAACATCTTCCTCTAGGTTGCCCTTACTAGAGATAAAGAAAACAGCAAAAATGGAAGGAATACAAAGTCTCCAAGACAGAGACCACACAGCGGGCTATTCTGTAATGTTCTGCATTTGCAATGGAACACAAAATGTCTGCTATCCCACAGCTACCACTACATCAGATACAGGGACTCCTTTCCACTTGAAGGTGCAGTGCACAGGAAACAGAATGGTAAACTCCCCTTTCAGTTACCCAGCTATAGAAATATAATAGACTTGAGCCATACGATTTGGTCTGGATTTCGAAACCCCAGAAAGGACAGACAAGTTCTCCCACAATTCACTGGGAAATAATTCACAGATCCCACTGTTAGGTAAAAATCAGCTTGTCCTACTCACCGTTCCAACACCCGGGCAATGCAGAGTCGGACTTACAGCTCACAAACTGTCAGAGGCCATGTAAGAAACACACTGAGGCCGAGTAGCTTTGATCAAAGGGCACACCCCCCCGCCCCCCACAGCTAACAGCTTCGGAGGCATGTGGCAACTTTATTAGTGACAAGCATCAGTATTTATAGTTAGTTTTAAGACAGACAAAGGAGGGGTACTGGGCATGTGGTTTCCTCTGCATCATCTCAGGCTGACCTTGTTCAAACTGGTTTCTATAGTTACTCAATTTAGGCAGAGCAGGAGAGGGAACACCGCAAGAATATTTGTACAAGATAAAGGGAGTTTGAACAAGGAGGAATTTATTACAGGGAAGCCAGGAGAAATCTACTGCAGGAGCCCCTTTTATCTAACACCACCAGTTTACCGCAGTGCAAAGAACCATGGGATAACGTCTTAGCGTCACACCCACATGAGGGCAGCACCAGTGAGGACACTGAGCTGGGGAGTTATTTCATAGCATGGCCGTTCTCATTCAAGCCAGGCTAACTTGAGAGGGGTAACTCAAGTGTAAATAGCTCACCAAGTTAACTCTGCAGCAAAGACAGATCCAAAGAAACACTTCAGAAGGGCACGCAGATTTCCCCTGCTCCACACCAGCCCTTTTACCTCAGAGCATTTGTTCTTTCAAGTTGACAGGGAAGATAACAGCAGGTGAACCAATGGCCCTTTACAACTCTCACAGCTTTCTTTTCCTAAGACATGGCCTCCTGCTAGGTGGGGATGTTTACCATTCTGCATCCCTACCCAGGAGCCAAACTTCCTTTGGAAATTGTTTCTCTGGCGGGAAAGGAGAAACACAGCGATTCAACCTCACCACTGGTCAGGTCAAACTTTACAGAGGCCAGAATATATAATATTGTGACACACTGTAAATTACTCATGATGTGCTTAATTATGCAACAAAAAAACTTTTCAGGAAAATAACCACGTAACCCCCTAGGGTGTACTTAATATGTGAATCACAAATGATGAAGTATAGAATAAACAATAAGCAGCATTGAACTACCTGGCTGTAATCCCATCAAGGGGTTCCGGTGATATCATAAACCAGGGGAGCAAATTTCAAATGGCCAGAAAAATCACAGAATGAATTCTTACCCTGTAATTCAGCACTTGCTTAGTCAATATGTGTTTTAAAATCTCATCTTCTCCCCCTCTTAACTTTTTTTGTTACACCCTTTCCCAGCTCTTCCACTACTCTTCTCTCGTGCCCATCCCCTCCATAGACTCTGAAACACCTCCACCATGACTGATGTAACCATAATTGATGCTGATTGTGGGAAACCTCTGTCAGTTAAGGGACTAATTCTGTTGCCACTCTGAGAATCAAGCAACTATACAATCTAGGCCCAATTCTGAAGCTGCTACTAACAGAAATAGTTTCATGGTCTTCAGGAGAACCATTCACATGAGTTCGGGCTGCGGAATCAAGCCTCTGAATACTAAGGAATGAAATATGCAAACTTTGCACTCATTGAGCAGCATTTACTCACATTAGCAGTCCCATTGAAAGCAACTGGTGTAAGTAAAGCTTGCACAAATTAGCCCTAAAATAATATTTTTCCCCATGCAATGCAATCAGTCATTGTTTTATATATCATTAAATGGGACAAAATACACTTCCTCCTAGTAGAAACTCCATGCAGAACACAGAATGCTGATGGTCATTAAAGGCACTCTGTCAAATACCTCAGATAGAACATTTTGGTTTTATAATTGATTTCAAAATCTAGTGTTATAAATGTTTTCACTGCATTTGTTTGGGGTTTTTAAAATAAAATTCAGTAAAAACCTTTTTAAATTAAAAAGTTGGAAACTTTGTGCTGAAGTATCGAAAATACAAACACAGCAGAAGAGCTGGGAAGTGAAACTGATTATAATAATTTGTTCAGTGCACAAGAAAACAGACTTTACTTACAGTACTGCAGACAGAGAACACGCTGCTTTATTCAGCTAATCAGTGACTCAACCTTTCCAGACTACTGTACCCCTTTCAGGAGTCTGATTTGTCTTGAGTACCCTCAAGTTTCACCTTAAAAACTACTTGCTTACAAAATCAGACATAAAAATACAAAAGTATCACAGCACATTATTACCAAAAAATTACTTACTTTCTCATTTTTACCATATAATTATAAAATAAATAAATCAACTTACTGGAATATAAATACGTACTTACATTTCAGTATATAGTATATAGAGCAGTATAAACAAGTCATTGCTTGTATGAAATTTGAGTTTGTACTGACTTCGCTAGTGCTTTTTATATAGCCTGTTGTAAAACTAGGCAAATATCTATATGAATTGAGTAACCCCTGAAAGTTCTCTGTGTACCCCTAGGGGTATGCATACCCCCTGGTTAAGACCCACTGAGCTACATAACAAACAGGTGGGGGGGAGGGGGTGGTCAAAACACCCAGTAAGTAAATAGGAAATAAGGGTGGGGTGGTACATGGCTCCAAACTATTACACTCTAATTTAACTTATTATTATTACTTATTATTATAAGTAACTTATTTAACACCTTGATTACCACTTTACTACAAATCAGGAAGTGAAATTGATTATAAACAGAAAAGTCTAGTTTTATTCTCCAAAGTAAGCCAGTGTTCAAAAACTATGAGTCAAGCTCCAGAAAACCATCAGACTTCTTTTAGAATAATACATTTTGGAGTTTTTTTCTTTGCCTTCAGGTTGCACTTGGGTCACGTTTTCTAGCTTTTCTCTGCAACCATGAGAGCGAGAAAGTTGCTTTAAAAGAAAGGAAAGCTGAGATTCGCATATACTCCAGAAGTTGGGGCTTTAAGACAAATACCAAATACTGTAAAACTCACAGGACTGTGAATGACATGCAAAAAATGCACAAGCAACATAAATGGAGAAAAGTAAATCAGACTTTAACAGATTTTTTTTCATTTCTAATTATCTAAGTCCTGCCCTACAACCTTTACTCACATGAGCAATTGTTACTCATGCAAGAAGTCCCAATTAAGTCAATTGTACTACTCATCTGAATGATTACTCAGATGAGTAAAGTTTGTAGGATCCATCACCTGTGGTTATTAAAATGGAGGTAATTAATGTTTTACAAATAATTTTGGTCTAAACCTAACAAAATGGAAAGGATTTTTCTTGTTAACTTCAATAGGAGCAGGATCGGACCCTGAATTTCTATTTTGACAGCATTATTTTGGGGATGCCCAATTACATTCAAAAGTTAAATGCATTGACCTGTCTGCCTTTTTTACATGGTCTGTAACCTGTTGATGTAACCAGCCAACTATTTCTGAACAATTTCCATTTGCCTACTGATTACAGAAAATAGGAAAAAATACTGACAGCTGCTAGTTCTAGTCAATGTAAAGTCCCTGATGGTTTTCTCCTATTTTTTTTCCATCCCAAGTCCATAAACTCCACATCTCTTGGGAAGAACCCTGAGTTTTGAGAATAAAAGATGCTAAAATCCAGAATGCTAAAATAAACCTTTCCAAAAAAAGAGCTCGAATGGGCTCTCTGGATGATCTTTGCCCCTTATCGTGCATCTGATGTCTGTGCATCTCACCCAATCCATAAGGCAGGTTTTCATTCATATAGCTTTGGAGAGATTGGATGTTTCATATTGGTGGCAGGCTATCACATTTGGGCAGAAGGCAATGTTCTGCCTTCTTTTCAAAAGTAAATTGTTTTAAGGGGGTGTCTGCAAATAAGAGCACTTAGTAGTTCCAGTGGGAGTTAGGCACCTAAATATTTTTGCGAATCCCACCCCACATGTCTATCGTGCCATTGATCTGAGAATCTCAAACAACTCTACAAACACCCCTTCATATGGAAGCATTAGCTTAATTTACAGCCAGCACATAAACTGATAAAATAGGAGTGGAAGCTCTAGTTGAACCAACAAAAAGGGAAGAGGAGAGCTGTGGGAGAGCCCTGATTACTAAGCCCAGGAGAGGATGGGGAGCAGAGAGCTGTGTTCCTACCTGCTCCCCTTATTTTAGTTCTGGCTTTCATAGACGTGAACAAAGGTACAGAGAGGTTATGTGATTTGCTGAGATCACACAAGACATAGGAAAAGCCAGTACTCCTGACTCCCAGTGCTTTAACTATTAGCCCATAAACACAACCAAATCTAACCACTTAGCCTGGGGAAAGACACCTTAGTCCTAAGAAAGTTAAAAGGACTATAATAAATTAAGATGCAAGGGATTTCTACATAAATCAGGTAGAATTGATTGAGAAATTATTTTTCCCCATAAAAAAATTCAGTGAATAGATATTTTCTCATATTTGTCATCATTTTTCTTCAAAAATTGTATAGGTTTTCTTTTCTTTTTTAAAGAAAAAAATCAGTAGAAAGGGTTTGTAAAGTTTCAGCCAAAAAACTGTTGATCGGCTCTAAAGCTGAGATCCCGCAGCAGCACTCCGATTCGGGACCTCTAGAGACCCCACCCTGAAGAAGCCATGCCACCTCCGTTAGGGTGTTCTCCTAAGGCAGGATACAAAGGACATTCAAAGATAAGTACAGCTGGGTTTTTGCTCAAGTGAACTTTCCCAAGGAAGTGCACCGGGAAGAGGAGATGGGAGCTGTGGCTGGTTATCTGTAATGGGAGGGGTTACCCTCTATGGAATGGAGGTCAGTGCCCCTGTTGAAAATCGAAATACAGGTCCACCTCAGCTTTAGCAGGAGACTCATGAAACACCAGCATCTTAAACTGAACATTGGTTGTGTTTTATCTTACATTGTCAGGGGGAACTTGGCCTTTAAAACCCTTCCCGTTCAGCTGCAGAAGTGGGTCAGTTGGCTATAAATTAAATCGGCTTTTATTCTTTTAGGGTCTGATTTTCAGAGTTGCTGAACATTTGCAACTCCATCTCAAGTCAACAACCCTGAAAATCAGGCTTTTACTATGCTGTCAATGTTCTCCTGATACACATTAAGATTAAAGTCACTATTTTGTCAGATTCTATACACTATTAGAATGGGTAAAAAAAATGAATGAAACATTTACCCACTGGAAAATTATGTTTCATTGAAATTAAAATTTTCAGTGGGAAAAAATCAAATTCAGCTGAAATGTTACATTTCAATCAAAAATGTCTAAACAAAAATATTTCACCATTTCTGATTCAAAACTTTCTGTAACTTTTCATTATACAAACCGTTTCAATTATTTTCCTCCCAATTTGGGACTAAAATAAACATCAAAATATTGGAATTTCCCAAAAAATCCATTTTTGATCTTTTCTACCCACTACAAAAATTGATCTGGATGATTCTTACTTTCCTTCCTTAAGCAATGTATACAACAGTGAAGCCAAAATAGATAGATAGATAGATAGATAGATAGATAGATAGATAGATAGATAGATAGATAGATAGATCTGTCCTCTAAAACAAATCTGATTTTTTTCAGAGAAGGAGAAAAGATTATTCCATTATCTCCGGTATATTTTTCTTACCTTAAAATACTTTTAAATTCTACCTTATATGGATGTCTGCTGCCCCAGGACCATTATTTCAAGGTCAAATTGATCACCACATTTGGAATCACACAAAAAAATTCCCTTCAGCAAGGGAGGAACCATCTGATATTTTTGATCCTTTCCCTGCAGGAATCAAACCTTTGAGATTGAGGGACAATCATTTTCTTGCTATTACTGTGAGCTGATTTGGGCATTAGTGGAGATTAGTTATTCATATCTATACATAGGTGTACAGTTAGGCAACAAAATATTGTCTCAACTTTTTCTTTCAATGAAAAGTTCTATGCAACATGTCCATTTTCATCAAAATATTTTGAGTATTCATCAAAAAATGGAAGTGCAAAAATGTGTCAATTTTACCCTCCCCCAAAAAATCTGGTTTGGGTTCTCAAAATTGAAAAATGATTTTTGTGGGATTTGACAAAATTCTAAGAAAAATAATTATTTCTGTTGATTTTTCACTAGGAAAAAAATAATTTCCAGATTAGCCCTAATCAGGAGCAAGCAACTTCCAATCTCAGGTAGTTTTTAATTGTCACTTTCCTGTCTGTCTCCCCTAAAACAATCGATCCCTGAAGGACTGGAATAAATTAAAGGACACAGCTGGTATTTCTAACCTTCCCCTCTGCCTAGTTCATAGGAATACTTACTGTGCCATTCACCAGTACCAAACGTGGCAATGGATGGATTCAATCCCAATTCCGTTTGCCTTTAGTGTGATTTGCTTTGCCAGCTAGAAGAGCCCAAATCAGAATCGCTTTTTACTACTGTTTATCTGAAATGCAATCTGAACGGCAAAATGATGTCTTGGGTTCAATTTAAATTGTATGTTAAGTCTTTACTAGTAACATGTCGTAATAGTATCCTTGTGAAATACATCCCTGTAGGGGCTTTTGGATTGTGTAGGAATTAATTATTGATTATTATTATTGTGTTTGATGGTCTTATAGATTCTAAAGCCAAAAGGGACCATTGTGATCACCTAATCTGATCTCCTGTATAACACAGGGCAGAGAACAGCCTGAAAATAATTCCTAGAACAGATCTTTCAGAAAAAAACATCCAGTTCTTTAACTCCTCTGTATTATTGTACTTTGCACTTTATATTATTATGCGCCCAGTCCTGCAGTCTTTATTCATGTGAGTAAGAGCTGAAAGACTGGGCCTTTGATTATTACAGTATTATTATTTCAACAGCAGATTCAGCTGGCCACTTTACTGAAACTGCTATGCCTTTACATTATCAGATTTTGAAGGCAGAGATGATATTCTCCGTGTGATCTATGTTGCAGGTAGAGCTGTGCCGTTAACCAATTTTTTGGTGTGGGAGCTGAACTGAAATATTAAATTAAATTCATAAAATCATTTTTTGGTTTACCTGAAAAGATGTTTTAATTTGTTTATTTTTTGATGAAGCAGAAATGTCAGAAACATTTAACTTTGAGTTGAACAAAATGTTGCATTTGACCCATAACAAAACATCTGGGTTTTTTTTTTAATCTTCTGAAAAATTATAATTGAAGTTAAATTTGAAGCAAAAGACCCTTCTGGAACAAAAAGTCAAAACATTTACATTTAAAAAAATGTAGAAATAAGGCTTTTTGACTTTGTCAGAATTGGGTTGTTTTTTGACTGAAACAATTTGGCAATTTCAACACAGATTCGAGAAACCTTTTGGTCCACCCAGATCTGCATTTTTCTGCAAAAAATAGTTTCAGATGAAAAATTATGCCCTGCTCTAGTTGCAGGTCATAAAACAATGTGTATGGCTACAGGGCAATATAAATAATTCCGGAGATGCTGGTAGAAACGCTATAGTTAAGGCTATATTTGTTTTTTCAGTTAAAGTGGAGTTTAGCTAATTTTGTTAGGAATGTAAACAGATGTTAATTGTAGGCATAATTAACCCTATCACTTCTAGGGAGATTTCATTTTCTGGATCATTACAAGTAAATCTTTTTAATTATTTAGAAGTCGGGAGGAGTTAAAAATAAGCTTTTCGGAAATATGGTGTTTAACTTTTTTTGTTCTAAATTTAAAAATGGCTTTAGTTTTAAATATTAAACTTTAGATAGATTTCAGTCTAAACAATACCTACCATAGATTGTTGGGGATTTTTTTTAAAGAAAAAGGTTATTTGTATTATTCCTCATAACCATTTCTAGTTCCACTACAAGCTCAGATGGAATAAAAATTACCCAAGCAAATGGTAACATTTGCAACTTTATGTGTTAAATCACTGGTGTTTTGGAATTGTAGCTGTGAGCTCTTTTGAGAGGGAAATATGGATAATCCCCACCAGTGCGAAACAATGACGGGTGGTTTGGTTGGGTGGGTGGGTGGGATATGTATTTGCAGAAGGAACGAATGTTCTGTTTGTCCTCAATTGGGGAGCATGTTTCAGGGAGCACATGCAAAGACCCAGTGAACCCCTTACATCTGCTTCTCAAGCTGGATCTCCCAGGAGAAGAGAAGCCCATTCCTCTCCACATTCACCCAGACCACCGCTGACACATAGCTCCAGCCCTTCAGAGAAAGGACTCCTCCGCAGGAGCTGAAAAAGAGCAGCCCCTCCTGATTCCCACTTCTCGGTAGGCCTGATCCAACTTTCCCTGAAGTCTTTCCATTAACTTAAATGGGAGCTGGCTCAGACTCCAGGGATTTGCCAAAGTTCTAACGGTCTATTCTCCAATGTTTCGTACCTAGGATGAACGCAGCAGCCAGATCTGAGCTAAATCCCGGTGCTCCAGCCCCAGTGAAATGCACAAACCCTCCTCTAGGCCATGTCTACAATACAAACTTTGGTTGACGCAAGTTATGTCAATGTAAAGCCGCCGCAGTTAGTACATCGCTTGTGCTACTAGGCTACTTGTGTTGGCACTGCATATACTCACCAGAAGTGCCTGTGTCGCTGTACAGTGTGGTGCACCATGGGTAGGTATCCCAGCATGCAACTCACCACCATTCAGTGCACTGGCTTTTTGGACATTTTGGCAATGCCTGGTGGAGCAGAAAGGAGTCACACGGGTGTGAATGGGAGCAAAGAGTCAGCTTCCCAGCATGCAACTGTCTCCATCCCATCATGTCATCTAATTCCCATAACTTTTGCACCTTTTTAAAAACTTCTGTGAATCTTTTCAGCACTCCTCTGACAGAAGCATGGCACCTGCACAGCTCTGCACTATTGTCATAAGCATTGCAAACACAGGACGCACAATCCTCTGTTATTTGCAGACCCGTACAAAGAGCCAAATCAGCAGGGAACATGATTTCTTGGCGGACAGATTGCCATGGGACATTCTGAGAACCAATTCAAGATTATTGGTGGTGTTCCTGGAGCAGCTGCAGAATGTGGAACGCCACTTCTAGCCCGAGAAATAAGCATTGACTGGTGGGATTGCATTGTAATGTAGGTTTGGGATGATGAGCAGTGGCTGCAGAACTTTTGGATGTGCAAGGCAACATTCCTGGACCTGTGTGCCAAGCTTAGCATAGCCTTCTAACACAGGGACACCAAACTGAGAGCTGCACTGACAGTGGAGAAGTGAGTGGTGATCGCACTGTGGAAACTTGCGATGCCAAATTGCTATCTATCAGTGGCAAATCAGTTTGGAATTGGAAAATCCACTGTGGAGGTGACTGTCATGCACGTGTGTAGGGCCATTAATCATATCCTGCTATGCAGGACTGTGATGCTTGGCAATGTGCAGGACATAGCAGATGGATTTGCAGCAATGGGGTTCCTAAACTGTGGTGTAGCGATAGACGGTATGTATATCCCCATTTTGGCCCCAGCCCACATTGCTGCAGATTACATCAACATAAAGGACTACTTTTTTATGGTTATGCAAGCATTGGTGCATCACAGAAGATGCTTCACCGACATCAGTGTTGGCTGGTCAGGGAAGGTGCATGATGAGTGCACCTTTAATAACACAGGACTGCTCAGAAAGCTAAAAGCAGGGACATTCTTTCCTGACCAGCGGCTTTCTATTGGCGATGTTGAAATGCCAACAGTGATCCAGAGGGACTCAGCTGACCCCTTGCTCCCCTGGCTCCTGAAGTCATACACCAGCTATTTCAACAGCACCAAGGAATGATTCAACTGCCAGTTCAGCAGGTGCAGAAGGAGAGTTTAATGCACTTTTGGCAGATTGAAGGGATGTTGGTATTGTTTACTCACAAGATTGGACCTCAGCGAAAAAAATATTACAGCAGTTATAGTTGCCTGCTGTGTCCTGAATAATATCTGTGACGCAAAGGGAGAAAAGATGCTGCTGGGGTTCAGGGCGGAGGTGGAGCAGCAACCTGCTGAGTCTGAACAGCTAGACACAAGGGCTATTAGAAAAGCTCAGCACAGAGCTATAAAGCTCAGGAAAGTTTTGAACATGGTCCGTCACCCCCCACCCCCCGACCTAACTCTACAGGGGAATGAAAAGCAGATAGCAACTCCACCTCTCTTTGCTGTACTGGTACTTCTTCTAGTGCGAGTAAATTAATGACAAGGCTATAGCCAGGGGCGGCTCTGTTTCTTGCCGCCCCAAGCAGGGCAGTCGGGCAGCGTTCAGCGGCATGCCTGAGGGAGGTCTGCCGGTCCAGCGCCTTCGGCCCATCGCTGAATTGCCACCAAAGCTGCAGGACGGGCGGACCTCCTGCAGGCATACCGCCGAACGCTGCCCAACTGCCGCCCTCAAAGCGACCGGCAGGCGCCCCCCACGGCTTGCCGCCCCAGGCACGCGCTTGCTGTGCTGGTGCCTGGAGCCGCCCCTGGCTATAGCTTGTTCTGTTAAATTAGGGGTGCCATCAGCACATCATTGTAATGGGGAAATACAATTACACACTTACCGGAGGTTCCTTGCCCTGCATTGGGCTCACCCGTGCTCCACTACCAAGACTGACTGAACTGGAGTCTCAAACAGGTCCTGGTTTTGGGCATAGCTGGACCCCCTGGTCGCATGTCCTCTATCCTCTTCTGCTTCCTTCTCCACCTCCTCGTCCTCGCCGTTCATGCTGTGACTAGGGCTCCTCAGAGGTATTCACGGTGGTGCGTGGGGCGGTGGTGGAGTCTCCGCCGAGGATGGCATGCCACTCTTTGTAAAAGCGGAAGGTCTGCAGCTCAGCACCAGACTGACTGTTTGCCTCCCTGGCCTGCCACAATTCCTTTGCTTTCATGTAGCCCTGCTGCTGATCCCTGTTCTCTCCCGTCTCCTGTAACCCCCGTGCACTCTGCTCATAGAGGCCCATGTTTCTACAGCTGTCCCGTAGCTGTGTCTGCACAGCCTCTTCTCCCAACAGGCCCAGGAGATCCAATATCTCCTGTCTGCTCCACGCTGGAGCGTGGCTGGAGCATGGCCAGCTGGGCAGTTGCACACAATGGAGAGCTGCTAGGTGTGCTCACCGCGCTGGACAATCAGGAAAAGGCATTTCAAAAATTCACAGGGCTTTAAAAGGGAGGGCAGTGGAGTTCACAATTGTAACCAGAGTGGTCAGTGTCAGGCACTGTGGGACAGCTGCTGGAGGGCTGTTCGGATAGACAGAAGTAATACAGTGGCTACATTCATGCTGCATCAACCTCAATACATCAACCAGGTCTCAATGCGGTTCAGGGACACGGTGTTACTGCGTCACCATAATGGGGCACTCACATCACACCAGTGGGAGACGAATTTAAATGTAGACACATGCACAACTAGATCCAGGGCCGGCTCCAGGCACCAGCTTTCCAAGCTAGTGCTTGGGGCGGCATCTGGAATGGGGCGGCAGTCCGTGTCCCGCGGCGGCAATTCGGCGGCAGCTCTGCCACTCTTCCCGCCGTGGTGGCAATTCGGCGTCAGCTCTGCTGCTCTTCTTGCCGCGGCGGCAATTCAGCGGCAACTGCTTGGGGCAGCAAAATTGGTAGAGCCGCCCCTGACTAGATCAATGCAAGATGGCTCATGTTGACCTAACTTTGTACACCAGGCTTCAGTCTGATTCTAAAATCAGCCAGCAACATAAGTTCAGATACCCCCGACAAGGAGAAAACAGCAGCCCCGGACTCTGCGGAAGCTCAGTTCTCCAGTATCAGCTCAAAATGTCACCCTATCAGCTGTGTTAGTTTAACAGCTTCAGAGGAGTTTACTTTGGATATAAGGGCAAGAAAACCCAAAGGCTGGTTTTCAGTGTTTCCCCAAGTCTCCCTCCCCAAGTCTGGTTTGACTCAGCGAAACACGTGTGCATGTTGGTAACATTGAGATGTCAATATTCTCTTTTTTCTGTACTTTGAAATTGCTGATGAGAAGCGCAATCCGAGAGCTAGTTAATAAAATAAATAATAACAGTAACAACAACGCTGGCTTTGATTTTGGTGTGGAAGTTCAGACGGACTGGGGATATCTGGTATCAATTGAAAATAAGGATAACATTGTGGGTAAACAACATTTGCAGGTTACAATTGCTGTATTTACCTTCAATAAAACAAAACACAGTAACACGCTAATACTAAATGATTACATGAGGTTGCCTCTTTTGAGCAGAAGAGTTAGTACACTGATCTACCCTGAGCAATGTCTTGCTGGAATATTACAACCTCTTCCACCCTCATCTCAGCGGCGGCGGCTGTATCCAAGCCAGGAAGCTGCCAATTCAGGGGCAAATCCAGCTTCACATTTTTCTTCCTCAGAAAAAGAAAGTCCCTTTAAAATCGAATTTCAGACAGAGCCCTGGAGCTCCGAGTAGTCTAGAGAAACTCAAGGCCTGATTCAAAGGTTGTTGACTTTAATAAGATTTTTTCCATGCACTTTGGATCCGGCCTTTCCAGCAGAGCAGGCAGCCCCCATGCAATGCACACGGGATCCTCAGAGGAATAACCAGCGGCAAGTGCATCGCTTACCATGTCAAATTGGGGGCTGACACGGTGCATCTCCCTGAATGGGAAGCGATCTCTAGCGATCTCTAAGCGTCCAGAGAAATGGTGCCGCAGTGGTGAGGGAATTCAGCAAACGCGCACCCCGCTAGCGAGCTCCACGCACCAAAGAGACCTATTTGCATCAGAGTGCTTTAGCTAGCAGGGTTTTTAGGTCTGTCCTCTGCCTCCCGCCCGCCTCCAGCAAACCTGTAAACGCGGACGACTGGGGGTTAAGTAGAACAGCCCGTTATAAAGTAGCAAGCGCCTGGAAATGCTGTTTTAAAGGAAGGTTTCTTGTTCTGCAGGGCTGTTAGGCACAAAACTTTAATTACTGGCGTGTTGGGGGGTGGGGGTGAGATCACCATGTTCACCCCCCCCCCAGTTCTTAGTGGTTTTTAAAAGCCGGAGGGGAAAGTTTTCGGAAAAGCCTAAGGGATTTCGGTGCATTAGTCACCGACTTTCAGATGGAGCTTGAGCGCCTAAATCCCATAGCGCATTTGAAAATCCTCCCTCCTCGATTCTTCTTTCCTTAGACGCCCCAAATGGATGTCAGGGCTAAATCCCCCATTGCCTTACTCACAGGAGTAAAGGTTGCTCACAAAAGGCGTCCCGCGGAAGTCGCTACGGGTACTTTTGCTGCGGGATCGGGTCCTCCATGGGAATTCAGTTTCTTTCTAAAAGGATCTCATTTCCCTGGATCGGTAAGGAGAGGTACGGAACTAATACCCGTGGCCTAACGGGCCAGTGGCTTTATTCAGATCCAGCCACCTCTAAAATCAAATTCGATGTTTTGTAACAATTCCCTGCTCTGGGCTGATGCGCTGGATAAAATATGAGCAGATCCAGGCACCCTGGGTCCATTTTACCTGGTTACTCACTTGCTGGTGTGGTTAAGGCTAAGCAAACCCCTTTTATAGCTTCCAGTCGTAGAATTTCAGGAGGAAGAACCCTACCGAGCTAAGGAGATTTTTGGACCACATAGACATTAGGTTACATTAGTATACATACAATTATTTAAAATCAAAGTGTGTAATTTTTTCAAATGCCAACAATAGCAAACGAAAAGGTAGCGGTATTAGTAAGAAATGGCAACGTTAAATATGGAAATGATTGGGACCGTTGGAAGGATAGATAGATAGATAGATAGATAGATAGATAGATAGATAGATAGATAGATAGATAGATAGATAGATAGATAGACAGATATTCTCGTTGTTACTGTGGGTTTGTCTATTTAATGTGTAAACCCTTGCAGGTTAAATAGCAAAGACTAGCTGCTATTCCAAATGGAAAAACTCCTATCGCACGTCACGGGATCCAGGATCTGGCCCAGATCTCCAGACCCCGCTGGAGTTCACAGGAGTGTTTTAAGCACTGACTGACTGACTACAGGGACACTAGACTTTTAAAAACTCCAGCGACTTTTTAGCGCTGTCAGAAGCAGGGCTGGCTGGAGGTTCCATTGATCTGGGCCGGGGTGGCTGTTCTGTCTAATCCCTGCCCGCTTTGTAAATGTTTGGAGACTGGCTGGAGGAGGAAACGCAATCCTTATCCAAACAGTCTTTTAACCTCCAGTCCTCTCTGCCCCGTGATCGCTTTGTATGAGCCTGTCATAAGCCTTATTAATGACCCTTGTTACTTAATCTGAAACGGGGCTCCTGGCAAACAGACAGGCCTCTTGCCGCCGCACAGAACGGATTTTGAAAAGCATTTTGGTCCCAACCTAAACCTAGCTCGACGGGTTTCTCTCTCCTGCACCGAGGAGTCACTACGGCGCTGCTGCGTAATTTACTTGCTTGGCCTCAAGATTATATGACGCGCGCCCCGATTTCAATGTCTCTCTTTTCTTTTCTTACAGCAAACGAGAAATGAAGTGGCACATACAGAATGTTAGTCTGATGGTGTCGATGTTGTAGCGATGGGGGTGGTGGTTGAATAGAGGTGTTTGTCTGTACATCATCCTATCGGTTTGGGAAACATGGGAGCTGAAACTCGGATATCAGCCTTGTTATTTAGCACAAGTTTGAAACCTGACATTTCACATGTGTATAGTCAGTTCTTCTAGGCCAGATTGGGGAATTGTTGGAATAATCCCTGAAATAGACCAGCAGCGTTCCATTCGATTCCATTGCTTCTCCCATACGGGGCACTCGCTACAATCCGGGCATTCACATTGATTTAACGGTCCTGATTTTGTCAGGGGCTGGGATTCCGCGTGGGATCGGTGGATCTCTGCAGCCCCAATCTCTGCCCCCCTCATTCGCCGCGCTCCGACAATAGAGTTTTGGACTCCCGGGGAGAGAGATCGGGGTGACGCGCAGCGGTTGGGGACAGCGCTGTAACCCCCCCCCCCCCTCCATTCGGGAGTCCTGCAAAGCGGTTCCTTTTCACGTGAGCTGTAACATTTTCCAGGCTCGGGGTCTATTTGCTGCTGTGTTAGTTCTCCACCCATCAGTAAAAATTTAACAACTGCAATGATCTCACAGCGCCTTACATATGTTTGATAAGCTTGTTTGAGAAATAGGCCTATAAAATGCAACCTCCCAGCAACTAGATGCCATATTTGTGCCTGTCTGTTGTTAATTGCCTCCCTGGGTACGATAGTTAAGCAGATACACTGGGAACGTGCGACATTGTTTCATGCTTTGGTTAGATGGTTACTGGAAACCAGACAACGTTATTTTATGCTTTTAATTTAACTATCCCGAACTATCCCTTTGCAAAGCTGTATGGAGACATTCAAAGAAAGTATGACACCACACTAAATAAAGTTGCCAGATATATTCCACCAGGGCCTGATTTTTCACTGAAGTCAATGGGAATTTTAGCATAGTCTTCAATACAAGCAGAATCGAGCCTTTAATAATGGCGGCTAAAGAAAATATCCGTTGGGGGATAAATGATGAGCTGTGTCATTAATTATAACACGCTGGGGAGGGGGGGTTAAAAACGGATTGGGGTTTTGAAATCTGCAGGAATGTTCTCTGTACAGCCGACTAGACGTGGCGAAACTGGGGGTACGGCTGCGAGATCCGTTTGTGCGTAAAGGAGAATTTCTCGCCCCGCCAGAGGCTGGTCTTTTAATGTGCGCGCTGCTAGTATGAGCCACGTGATCCGAAATTAGAAAAGATTTTGAACTAGTGTGGAGGAGGTAAATAAAGATAAATTATAAAGCGGGCTACATCGCATTTATAAACCAGATCTGTATGTTGTGGCTGCATCTCATCGTCTGGCAATTTCCTAGGGGAAAATAATGCATCTCGGGAGTTTTATTCCTAGGTAATGAAGCATTTATCGCGCAGTGCGGAAAATAGTTCGTGCTGCTGGGTTGGAGCACTACGTGGAATCTGGTTTGCCCAGCCACTTTCTTTGCAAGAATTCCGTCTCCAAGCGCAAGCCCCGCTCACCGATGCATTTATTTCCGCACCTCAAAACGATCCCTGATTTGGGAGAAGTCATTTCACTCAAGGTGTCAGTCCAGGAGAGACTCAATTACGGTTCGTGCTGGCCCTGCGCTCAAATGATTAATATCTTCCCCTTAATCCCTTTATTCGTGACTAATCGATTTCTCCTGCCAGCGCTCCGATTCGTTTCCGTGTCTTGGTACGCGGACGAACAGCCCTGCCCCCACGTCAGCCGGGTGTCTCTAATTGACTTCTACTCTACCTTTTTATGGCGACATGTGTTTCTCACAAAGCTCTTATTAGGACAAGCTGCTTTCACTAATTGAGAGTTACAGAATGCGGAAGGCAGGCTGGTTTTTCAGATCCACCAACTCCAGAGGATTCAGGGAAGGAAAGGTTCCCTGCACACTCTGCGTCGGGTCTCTAAGATCAGATAACCAAGGCAAACTAGTCTCCTCCTCAGAAGATGATACCATTTCTAACTCCCCGCAGCGCATCGCAGATCCCAGGGAAGCGCCAAGAAGCACGTGAAAAGCTACCTAGGGAGAGATCCTGCCCCAGACTTTGCGCGCAATGCTAACTCGCCCGCGCAAAGATTACGCACGTGGGGAAGGGCTGCCGGACTGAGGAGTTATTCCGCTCAGCTGGAAAAGCAAGGCACGTGCGAGTGCCAATTAGGAAGCTGATTAATTGTGAGCTGCTATGTCACATATGATCAGTACCATGAGCTTTACGATTTCAACTCACACAACCTAAATAAATAAATAAAACCGTCTCCATTAGAGTAAAAGCAACACAGGAAAAAAATTAACCCGGGGACCGTTTAAAGCACCGCCTCAATGCGAACTAACGCAACTCTTTTAATACCGATCGCAGCATTTTTTATAAATGGGCTGGAAGATCCAGACGGGCAAGTTATGCACGTGCAGAGCTCGATTGGGGGGGACACGTTTGACGACACGTGGCTGCATGTGGCTCCGCTTTCTCGTGTATTTCACTCGCTCTCTGCCGTCTGGCAATGAATTCTCGGATTTAGGGGAGAGTTTGGCATAGAGGGACAACGCCTAAAGCCCTCACCAGGCAGCTGACTCTAAAAGGATATTTTAAATCTATCTGACGTGGGCATAAGGAAAGCTACCCTCAGGCGTATATGGTCAGTACCTAGCCAGTATATACTCAGTACCTAGCCTCCTTCCCTGTGTTGGTGCGTGTAGTTTACCACCAAAGCACCACCGCTAGAATCGCCCACAGTTAGGTAAGCAAATATTAACACGACCCCTTCCCCGCCGCCTGCCTTAGCCATAAGATAGCAGCTGACTGAGAAGAGCTCAGTGTGTCCATATCTGTTGTGCTTCGCGGAACTTCTGAAAGATCCCGTCTACTGAAAAGAAACAACCACAACTTAAGTCTGGCTGGCTGGCTAGATCAATGTGCGCCTGGTGAAAAGGCAGCTGGCTTTTGCAACCCTGTGACCGAATGGGGTCTTCTGTACTCTTCTTGTTTCCAATTTTGCACATCAGTCGAATGCAATGTTTGTAAAAGTTGTATTTTTTTTCATTCACTTGCAAACACGTCCCAGAGCGAACGTGGTTTATCTGGGTCGCAGGCTCACACAGGAGCAAAGCTCCCCAAGCCTGTAGCCCCGGGGCTGGTGGGCAGAAGGGGGAGCCTCGTGCAGGGATGGTTGGGGGATGCACCCGTGAATAGCGGAGCCAGCCGGGTACAGGGCGCACTGCTTTTGCGGTTAGCTTTAGTCGTGTGGCTGGCTTCAATGCATCTCCCCGCGCGGTGGGTATTGCTGGATCCTCTTTCAGCGGGAAAGGTGATCTGTTTGATCCTATCAGAAAGGTGCAGGAGTGTGGGACTATTTCTGTGTCCCCTTCCCCAGCAGCCACAGCCCTCCTGGCTCCGTTACAATCAGCGACATCGCCTGGCCCATCCCCTCGAGCCAGACACCCGCCGCACTGATCGCTTGTTGGCCCGCACCAGTGCTGCCTCTGTACAGCGCCTAATACACTAGAGCTCCTGGGTCGGCCCTACAGTAAATAATGGCCCTACCTGCATCTGAGCCATTCCCTCTGAAAATAACAGGGATGGGCATTAAGGCAGGGTCAGGACCCTGTGGCTGGGATGCCCCAAGATTTAGTCCATCAGCCTGTCACTTCGTCACACAGCCTTTAACCCAAAGTTCCCGGGTTAAATCCATGCTCAGCTCCATCCGGGGCCGGTGGGGTGGCTCTGCCGGGCAGATAAACGAGACGGTTCCGGGCGTCCAATACAGCAAAGGGGGAGCGCTGATTAAACCGGCTCCCCAGCTCTGGCCTGCCCCCCTCACCCGAGTTAGCCTGACAGGACTGGAACCGCCCGGGACTCAGTATTAAACCCCAGTCCATTCAATCGGGCAGTGCCGGTAAAACCAGGCTGGAGAGAGCGTTTCTGGCCTAGCCGGTTTCGCTCCGGCAGCAAACTCTCCCCCGCGTAGAGACTGGATTGAAGGCCGAAATCCCGATCCTGTTCCCACTGCCAAAGCGCCCCGGAAAGAGCTAGCAAGGATCGCGATCCGATCCTGCTCCCACTGGAGTCCAGCAGGGATCCGGCTCTTAGGTGAGAGCAGAGGACTAGGAAATCCATCCCCACCCATTTAAAAACGTTTAAAAATAAGATACTTTATCCTGTATCTAGAGTGCCAGAAACGTCCCCTAGCTCCCGTTCTTTCTCTTAGCGCCATCCACAGCGCGTTCTGGCTGCAGATGACCTGGGACAAAAGTTTTTTAAATCAGCATGAAATAAAATGAAGAGCTCATATATGGCCAATATGGGAGAAGAAATCCGCCTCTCCCTCTTTAATGGGGCATCTGCTTTTTCAGCTAGTTAATGCGTAAAGGAGGAATTTTACTAATTGGGGGTGGAACTAAAAGCCAGTCTCCTTCTCTCGACTAAAGATGAAGACATGATAGTAAAACTAAGCATCCTACCAGGGCAAAGTCTGCAGGTTTGTTCCTCTACATTTCTACTTACATTTAAATACACATTGGGACCCTCAAATATAATTCTCTTTTTAGAGAGAAGACAAGGAAGGACGTTCTTTGTTTTTGGTGTGATATCTTAGCGATGTACTTGTGTAGAATTGTGGTGCTTGTGTTGAGGTGGATGGAGGAAAGGTATCTGCGACCGGTGGCTCCAAGGCCCGGTTTCCAAATCCCCGAGATTTACTAAAACCCTTCGGGCTTCCAATAAGTATTTTTATTGTATAGTTCACTTTACAAACCTTCTTAATTAATGCCCGATTCGGATTGAATCGGATTGAATCCGATTACTGATCCCTTTTCCGGGGCTGTCATTGCCAAGGGTGGGAAGGCGTTAGAACCCCGGGATGCGGCTTTAGATGCTGATTTCACTGCTCCGCCAGCCCCCTTACGCAGCGTGGTGTGTCTGCGCTCGCTCCCTGGGTACCTAACCCACACACGTACCCCTGCTGCAGCCACCCCCATGGCGATTAACAACCGTGCGTTCCTGGTGAACACGTCTCCTAGATCCCAGCCTCTCCTGCCAGACGCACACGGTCCCTTGTGGCACTGACACCAGCGCCTGATTTCCCCGGACCATGTAGCGGTTCCCCACCAGATACCGGCCCCTCTGCCTGGTCCAGCAATAACTGCAATTGCTCACTTCCAGCCGGCCATCTCCGAGCCCTTCGGGCGCGCCGAGCTCAGACCGAACCCCCAAGTCCGACTCTCTCTTTCCAGGACAAGGACAGTCCCTTTCAAGCCCAGTCTTCCCCCAGAATAACGGCCCCTCTGCTAACGGACACAGCTGGAGCTGTGGGATAGTGTAATTATGGCAGCTCCCCCCCCCCCCCATTAGTTTGATCACACGCAGTCCCCTGCGCGCTACCGTCTGCTTTATCTGCGCCCCTGCGTTGCGCGCGGGGGAGCCCAGGTCTCACTTACTGTCCTGCTGCGGGGTGTCGCTGCCGCTGGTTAGCCCCGGGGATTCCAGCAAGCTTCTGCCGGCTTCCCCCACGCTCTCGTCCGCTTGAGCCGCCACCATGTCTCCGGCTTCCTCCAGATCCAACAGGTGACTGACGGAGAAGTTCTTTTTGGCCTGTAAGTTGTCCAGGTTGCCGGGGCTCTCCAAGCGGGTGGCTAGGACGGCCTGTCTCTCCATGATGTGGGCATAGCTGGAAGTCATGGTTTCCCCCAAGTCTTAAAAGGAAAGTGCAGGCAAAAGAGGAGGAAGAGAGAGAGGGGGGAATACAAGGGACCCTCCCCAAACGCTGTCCCCGCAGCAGGGGCGCTCCCTGGGCTTCCTTCAGCAGGTTCCAGGGGGAGAATCCGGCCTCCCTCTGCCCAGTTCTCACGCGAAAGTGACACAGAAAGCGAGAGAGAGAGAAGGAGGGAGGGGATGGGGGAGGGGGGAAGAGGAATCGAAACGTGTCTTTCAGGAGAAGCGGCGTATTCCCAGGCAGGCACTAGCAGCAAGAGGCTTGTCCCGGCTTTAAACCATCTCCAAGAGAGCGCGCTGCCCCCTTTGCGCTCCTGGCGAGTCTCAGGAGTGACTGGGGCTTCAGGTCACGGGTGCTGATGTCTTGCAGATGTACTCGCGAGTATTAACTCGCACCGAAGGGAAGACGAGGGTTTTCAGGAGTCCGAGAGAGCCCCCCTCCCTCCCCTGGTCTCGCTCTCAGTTGCTCCCCCCCTCCCCTCTCAGTTGGATCAAGCCGCTCTCTGGCACTTCAAAAGGGCCAGTCTGGCACACAGGGGAGACTTTGCAGGGAATACATGAAAATTGGAGACCCAAGGGAGGGCAGCTCGAGACTTAATAGGGGCCTGTAATTACGTGGCAAAGTCTTTGTGCTGTTTCTGACGTTTTACAGACCCCTCTTCTCCAGCGCAAACTCTCCCCCCACCACCAAAAACACACTGATTAAGAACTCCCCTCCCCACTTCGCCAACATCTGATGTAGCTAGCGAGCGGGGAAGACCCTTTGCGTTTCTTAAATAAAGATCGAATTCTCTCTCCCCCCCTGCAATAGGATCTCTGGCAGAAAAGTTAAACCGAAAGCCACAGTCAATTCAAACAGGCTGATTATTTTGGTTCAGCATTAACTCCTCCTGATGTGTTTTAGATCTGGTTGGAGACTCTCATTTGCATGTTTTGATAACAGCTGCAGGGGAAACTTTTGGAAACAGTCCATGTCCATTCCAATCAAGTTTTCTCCTATTTTTTGTAACGTTTCCTGCTGTTCCAACCGTTTGGCTTCAGGCTATTAAGAAAGAAGAGAGGAACCCAAACAAGGGGTTGGATTTAATATACAGATATTTGAACCAGACAGTATATTATTAAATACAAGCACCAGCAAGCAATAATTAAAGAAAGTTAATGGCGAGGGCGATCTGTTTGAGATGCGGGATGTATATTTCAGGAGCCTTCATTCTGCAGCATGTGGGAGAACAGGTCTCCTTGCTGTTAGAATCCATGGAAATAGGGGGATGGAAGAGATTATTTAAATCATTAAAACCCCATTCTGTAAAGTCTGAACGATCTACACTCAGCTCTGGACAGATCAGAAATCATTACAGCCGCAGAGAGAGTGGGCGAAGGCATTTAACTTGAACCCAGATCCTTAACTCCTGTCCAGGCAAAACTCCCTTTGCAATCAACAGGGCTTGTGACCGAGTAAAGAAGGGGGCCCATAGACTGGGAGAGCTGTGTGGAGCAATGGGGAAATGTCCGATTCGTTCAATTAGCGCTCAGCCAGTTTAGAGGTTTTCGTGAGCCCTGTTTTGCAGAAAGATTTACCCACAAACTTCTGTCCTCGACTTGAAGAGTCGAACCAAGAGAGAGGGGCGTCTGACATGCCCCCAAGTGTAATGCTGCAACAGCTTGAATAGCCTCATAAGGGATGAATTACTGCATGGACAGCAGGTAAAATATGACGTGCTTATTTGTAGAGATTGCGGCTCAAAAAAATCTTGTCTATTGAAGAGGGGTCAGCGAGGAGAACCGAGAGGGTTGCGTGAGTTTTGAGCGAGGGAACTCCCCAGGAGAGCGAAAGACCCATGTGTTTAAATGGCCGGAGCCTGGGCTCCAAGCTGCCATAGCCAACCCAGAATTTCCAGCCCCCTGATCTGGGAAAAGAACATTTGATGCCATCAAAGGGCTGCAGATTGAAACCAGATGTGCTTTCCTCGGCTCTTTCCATGCATTTAATTAAGGAGCCGGGATAGAGGAGACTTTTTCATCATTAGGTCTCCCCCCTCCTCCTCCTCCCAAAGTTTCCCCTTCGCAGCCTGGAGCGCCCAGAGCTGTACCAGCACCGAGTTTTCTCTTAGCAGGGACAAATCTGCGCTCGCTAGAGAATCCGCGGACCTGTGTGTGCGTGATTCAATGCGTGTTTGGGAATCCGTGCGTGTCCTGGGGGGAGGGGTGTTTGGAGGGAGGGATTTGGCGGGGGGGGGGGGGGTGCTTGTGGGTATCTGTGTGTGTCCGGAAGCACATGGCAGAGCGTGTATGTGTGTTGAACACGAGTGTCTGCCTTCCTGAGTGGGTCTGCCCGTGTGCCTAGATTTGCGCGTGGGCGTGTTTGGATGAACTTGGCGCTCTGCGGGTGGGTGCCTGCCTGTGTCTAGCTGCAGCTTTGTGTTTCCCTTACCGAGCCAGGCAGTTGGGCACACCCCAGCCAGCTCCCCAGCGCTGAGCCCGGCCCCTGCCTTTTCACCGACGTGCTGCTGCGTTCGCTTTGAATTTGGCTCCGCTTTTCCAGGCCTGGCCCGGCGGCTGGTCATGCGCCCGGGTGCTAGGGAGTGGCCGGCCAGCCGGGTGGTGCGGGTTGGTTTGCACGCGAAGTGCAGAGGGCAGCCCGAGCTGCCCCGGCTGGCCACGTGGGGCAGCAGTGAGGCCGCGCGTGGGGGGATGCTGGGCGACACGTGGGCCGGGACAGCGGCGCGTGGGGGGCAGTATCCCGGCTGCGCTGGGTCCAAGCAGCTGCGTCTGGTACACCATGCGCAGAGGTTGATGCCAGAGAGCCAGCGTGGGTGCTGCGAGAAATGAGGGACCCCTAAAGCACGGAGCTGGAGGGGAGGAGAGGACACCGCAGCTTCACCGCGCCGGCTCCCCGCGGGATGAATTCTTGTCTCCTCCACCCCGTGCCTGGTGGAGCTCACCCCGGCAGCCGACCCGGGACCAGAGCAGCTGCACAGGACCGGGACACCGACCCGTGGGCTCCATTCTGCGATCCTCGGCCAGACCTGCGGGGTCAGCCCCGCAGGGCCCCAAATGGGAAGGCTGGGGGAAGAGGGCTGGTTTGCAGTTGGATCTGAGTGATGGGGTCTGTCCAGTCCCCGCGCCCTGCTCCATGGCTCGCTCCTATCTGTACTGACAGGGGACTATAAACCAGACCCAGCTCCGCGCAGGGATTGTAAAACCTCCCAAGGCTCAGAACCAGCACCAGGTGACCCGCTCCCAGCATGACGTGAGCTGAAATGGGGGCGATTTCTACGCCCCGCGGCGGAATTAAATTCCCCCACTCGGGAGAGGAACAAGACGATCCTCCGAAATCTTCATTAATCCCTCAAACAGCTGCCTAGGCGAGTTGGGTTTAATCTGCAACAAGAGCCCGCTTTCCCCGGCCCGCCCTTTAAAGCGGACAGGGCTAGAGACACCCAAATCAGCCCCAGGTTTCCCCAGCTTGTGATTAGCGAGGGTGGTAAATACAGGGAACGAGAGACATCTAGGCGATGGGTCTCCACCAGGCACACACCGAATCTAGGAGAGGGGCGGAGTGAAGATGGAATTGCACACGGGCCAGAGCGGAGAGACAAGAAATTAGCTCATTTCATGGCCCCAAAGCAAGCCCTGCAGATGTTAGCGGCCAAAGCCTCAGCTGGAGATCACTGGGCACAGGCCCCTTGGCTTTCACAGAGGCAATTCACCCCAACTGCCCAAGAGGGGTGGAGGGAAGGGGAGTGGGCGTCTGTGGGAAGGAGGGACGATCCGGTTTAGCTGTGCACGCTGTCGGAGTTAACCGGTGTGAACAGGAGCTGAAACTTCTCTTTCCAGCCGGGCGGGAAATCGGGGCGGGCGACAGGAACGATCCCGCCTGGGATCGCTGCTCCCGGAGCATGGGCCGCTGCTGGTTGAACGCACCGAACCGCCTGGGTCCGAGGGAGAGGCCCTGGTGCCTGCTGCGCCCTGCGGGGTGGGGGGTGGGGGCTGAAGAGGAGGGGGCTGCTGCGATCCCTTCTCCTAAGAGGCCATCACCCCCTGCCGCTCCGCCCTCAGCTCGGGACCACTTCCAGCCCACGCGCCGCTGGGAGGGAAAGCGAACAGCCCCCGGCCCCAGTAGGCAGGAGCTGGGGCAATGCACAGCCTCACGCACGTGCTGCGAACCTCAAACACAAGCCGCGTGGGCCCGAGCCCCGCAGGTGGGAACCTCAGCGGCCAGCCAGAGATGCGACGCTTGGGCTGGCGCGGGGAGAACATGCAAAGGTTTCCCCAGGCTACCTCTGGCGGGAGTGGACAAGCAGCGGGCTAAAATGTTTGCACGTTGCTCCCATGAGCCCCAGCCTGCAAAATAAATGTACACGGTGCTCTGTCAAATGTATGTTTATCATGGTAAGAACATGCCAAACGTTTTACATCGCCCCATCGACATGTCTCTGGTATGTTGTGTATCAGAGTAACATGTCGCATACATACATGTAGATGTTGCCATGTTAAATGTTTGCATATTACTATGACATCATATATACAATAAACTTGATGTAGCTTAGCGAGTTAAAATGTTTGCATGTTGTTACCATAATATACAACGAGGTATACATTTAATTTTAGTGTACTTTGTATATTATGGCAACACGCAAACCTTTTACTTCATTAAGGTACATGTATTGTCTGTTATGTATTTTACGTGTTTTCACCAGAGCAGCTGACAATACAAGTAAATGTAGCTATGTAACATGTTGACATGTTATTACCATGGCACAGGTACATGCAATAATTAAATGTACAGACAATCAATGTCAAGGTTGTTTTTTATTCGGGATTTTCTGCCCATATTGCAATAAGCTATTAAGAACTTTGTCCTGCTTTCTACACCAAAACCCTATTCAATGGGATAAACACAGTTTATTAATTCATATGAATACAATATTTGCATCGCAACTGTGCCCACCAATTTTTGTCTTTAAATGTAACCTATGTGCCTGATTATTTTTCCTATAGATTAAGCTTTTCAAATCTGTCTGAGCAAGAGAAACGAAAATGAAGCCTTTATAAATGGAAACATTAAATTCCACAAAACAACTTTGGAGATGTGAAAGGAATGTTCTCTCACAAAACGTTTCAAAAGAAGTGTACACAAATAGGAGTAAATAAATGGACAACAGCACCTTCCAAACTAATAAGCGTGCAACGGAGCTATTTAGGCATCCCATTCTTTTCACCTGTCTTCTGATCCAGTTCATGAAAGTAACTCACAAAGCCTTGGCAGCTCACTTATTTTGGCTTTGGCTTGTTGCTCTGTGCACGCATCACAACGTGGAAGCCAATTCTTTTGCTGCCTATAATCTAGGTCTATTCCATCCGCCATCCTGCCTGCATTTCTTCTACACCCCAGCCCTTCCCAGGGGATGCTTCAAAGCTTGCTAAGGGCTGCAAACTGTAGTGGGACCAGACAAGCAAATTTCATCTCTCTACTTGGCTGCTGTGGATTGACGGGAATATATGGTGGTAATTTTGTAGTCTCAGCCCACAGACCTAATTACAAATGTAATCAGGACCTCTCCAAAAATGAGCCTGATTTCTTTTCTTTCCCTAAACTTTAGCCATTTCTGCTAATCTGAGTCAAGGCTAAAGCAAACCCTAGACTAGCTTAACCTGTCTGTTCAGTTTGCATTTTGTTTGCGGTGTGGTTGTAACTATGTTGGTCCCAGGATATTAGAGGGACAAGGTGCGGGAGGGAATATCTTTTATTGTAGTAATAAATCTTTAACATTTTGAATCTCAACATCCACAGTTATTAAATAATTGATTCTTCCGCTGCCTGACCTCTCCCCTTAATTTCCTGCAACTGTGAACATTTAAATAGAGAAAAATAAAACATGCTTAAAATCCATAATTCCACATAAGCATGAACATTTGGATAGATACACATTGAAAAACATGCTTAAAATAAACATCAATATTATCTCCTAATTATTAAACATTAAAATTAAATTCTGCCAAGATACTCCATGATACATCAGAATAAAGCTGCTGACCAGGCACAATGATATCAGCACATTTTACAAATATTAATTGACACAAGTCCCCTGTGAGCCATAATGGTGGGGGAAACTGAGGCAGGGGGCAGTGACCTGACTTGCCGTCAGTAAACGAATGAGCAAATAGCAGAGGTGGGAACAGAACCCAGATTTCTTGACTCCTACACTTCAGCCACAAGACTATCCAGCCCCGTGTGCTCCCCGGCAGCATGGATAAGGTAACAGGATTTATATGGTGTAATTGAACAATGACACCGCAAACGCTGGAATAACATGTTATTTCAACACTTACCAGGTCATGAACCTGTGATTTCAGCACTTGCTGACTTATCACTAGCCTGCTTCAAGCTGAACACGTGATTCCACTCCTTGTGTTCAGCTGCCATCTCTCCCTAAAACCAGGGGCAGGGCTTTGGCTGCGTGTGGGGGGGAGGGTTTTTCAAATGCAATTGACCAAAGGAGCTATATGACACTAATTTTCACATGAGCCGGGCCCCACTGCCTTGCAAGTACTGGGCAGTGGCAGTTCCTGTCTCATGGGGCTGTGCCTGGGCATTGCCACATGGTACAAAGGGTCACAGCGGTGACCCCATGGGCCATATCGCAACAACACTCAAATTTGGTCAGGATGGAGGGGAGCTGGGCCAAATCTGGATGGCTCTGTGACCCTGTTGGCAGGTCACAATGCCCGGAGTGGGGAGCCGAGCCCAGCCCCACTGAACAGGAGCTGCCTCTGTCAGTTGAGTGGGGGGGAGGGGCTCACTGTCCAGCTCACCACCCATTCCCGCCACTCCTGGGTTGCAAAATCCGGCTCTGCCCCTGCCTAAAACCCTTCCTCCAGTCCGGGCATTTCCATTCGTTCCTCTCTGGAGTTCCACTTCTACTCTGCTCATATTTCCCAGACTGCCTTTCTGATCCTTTGGCTAATGCCTTTGTGCGCCACTAGATCAGCACCCGTTGGCCTTGCAAAGAACAGGTCCTACCTCTTTCTTGGCACTACCCATCTCCCACAATCTTTCCCAAGACCTATACTGCTCCTGAACATAAAAGAATCCTTCAGCAAAGACTAAGCACCTGGGTTAGTACATCCACTCACTCATTTGGGCCTACATCTTAAAAGATGTCCTGCAATCTTTGCCCACTCTTGACTCTCAGTGGCTTTGATGCAAGCAGCACAAGATTCCACCCACCCTGGTGTCACACAGCAGAGACAGAGGCTCCCACAGATAATTGTTGTCCTGTCTGGAGTCAGATACCGTAGGGCTAATCTGTAGCCATTACTTTTGTGACTAAGAGCTGCAGGATTGGGACTGATCTGATCTTTACCTGGCTCTGAGTGCATCGTTAGGCATCTATTTTGCCTGTCCTCTCTTAGTTGTTACCAGTGAATAGTGGCCTGGCTCATATGTTTACTAGTTCCACTGACCTAAGTTCCCTGTAAGCTGCACAGCCATGCAGCAGCCTATTTAGCACCATGCTGGTGCTCAGGGAATCCGTCCAGGGATCTGCTACCCCTCCCTCAGCCCCAATCTAGCCTGGCCCCCAACCTGCCGTGGCCGGGGTTCCCCCTGCTTCCAAGCCCTCTGCCCCAACCAAGAGCCCCTCATCCCTGGCCCCACCCCAGAGCCCAGACCCTAGCTGAAGCCCTCACACCCCTGTACCGCAACCCTCTGCCACAGCCCTGAGCCCCTCACCCCCAACCCCACCCCAGAGCCCACACCCCCAGCCACAGCCCTCACTTCCTGCACCCAACCCTCTGTCCCAGCCCTGATCCCCCTCCCACACTCCAAACCCCTTGGCCTCCCACCCCCACCACATGAATTTTGTTAAGTGCACCAATATGAAGGTGGTGTGTCACACATCACCTCCATACGGGTGCACATAAAATTCATTCCGCACATGGGTGGGAAAAATTAGAGGGAACACTGCCACTGGCCACTGCAATTCGCTCCTGACTCCCCTTTCCTCCTCCCCCAGGGTGAATTTGAGTCCATCAATAACTAGTGCAAATAAATTATATATCTAGAGTCACCCTCATGGCATACCCTGCTTAAAACATAAGGCCTAGATTTCATTTTATAAATTACAGTCTTTTATAGTGCATTATTTGACAGTGTCATCTTAATGAAAAGGAACAAAGTGATATATTATTGCAGAAGATGAGGTTAGAAGGATAACAATATACTCTGCCTTGATTTTGGAACACAGAATTGGAGCCTTCTGATTGGCCATTGGTGATGTCACAACCATGTCTATAATGCCCAGTGACTGGTCTAATTCCTGTATTTTTATAGATATAAATTCCATTTCAAACCAGCAATAAGATACGCTCCAGGCAGTGCATTTGTCAAGTAGTAAAAATGAGCCCTCCTGTTTTATGACACTACCTGAGGTGTATTATAATCACTCAGAAATGCACTGCTCACTCTTCTTATTGTTTAAATATGTGCTTCTAGGAAACTGTGGTGACACTTGGTTGGGAAAGATTTTTCAGTTACTGCAGACTGTAACTAAATGACTTTCAAAGTTCCTAGCTTTGTGGATCAGGCAGGCAGGCAGGATAGCAAATACAGAGAGCTTTGGAGACTAAGAAATGCCAAAAAAAAAAAAAAAAAAAATTACAAGACACTGAACCAAATCACAATCATACAGTTTGAATTCAGTGCACCAGAGTCTGGGCAGAAGCTTACGGCCATGCAACCCCAGGAAGGCTGCCTGGGTTTTGTGGTTCTCTGTGTTTGTGTCCCCTTTTTTTGTTGTTGTTCCTGGGTGTGATCCCGGAGCCCTTGTGTAATTCTGCCAAAGTCAATGGGACTCGCCACATGTTAAAAGATGCAGTCAAGGCTGTAGTCAATCGGCCCTTTTCTAGCAAAGCACTTATGTTAATGGAACTACTCAGGAACTTAAAGGCAAGTGCATGCTTACATGCTTCACTGGATCTGGGCCTTGGGAGTCCTTGGCAGAGCCAGGCAATGAACACAGATCTCGAGTCCTAGGCCAGATCATAGACTATCATCGAAGACTATCATCCCTCTCTTGAGCTGAGTGCCATAAATATTGTACAATAATGGCACAGTAATCCTGTTTTACTGTAATTATTCCTGTATTGAAACAGGGAGGGAAAAAAAAATTCCCTTTCCTTTTCCAGGTAAAATCCCTTTTTAAAAACTTTTAAACTAAACATTTTTAAACAGATTTAATGTTGGTGAAAGGTGCTGGATTAACAGGCCTGAGACTGATGTCTTTTGAGACTCTTATCCTCTTAATAGATTGTATTTTAATATAAACAAAAAGATTTCACAGTGCAGTTTTAGATACTAGAACATTTCCACTGGCAGACTGCACTAGTGATCTCAATCTGCTTGCTGTGAATCTGAGACTGACACTTCAAAAGCTACCTAAATGACACAAAAGACTACAGATGGATTCGGATACACTCATGCATGGAACACGCTTCAAAAGTCAACCACACCTGGATGTCTCATATGAATACAATGAAGATGCTGTAGAAGAAAACTCAAAAAAGTTTAAGACAGGAGTCATATAGCCACTTGGTACTGGGAGAGAAAAGATGTGATGTTAAGCAACCCTGGATGATTAACGAAAGTGTAGCCCTAATAAATACAAGACAAGAATGCAAAGATAGAAGTGAGGCATACAAAAATATACAGAAACTCAGAAATAATCGTTTTCCTGTCTGGAGTCAGATACGACGACAACCTGGTTGGCAGCACTTCAACTAGGAAAGAACTTCAGAACACATTTGCTGCTGTGAACAATGGCAGCAAGAAATATAGAATAATGATCAACGTTACAAAGACAAAAAGTAGGGTAATAAGTTAACAGAGCAATGCACAAGGTAGGCCACATCTATACCTAGAGGGTCAAGTGCTGGAACAAATGAATAGTTTCCCCTACTTAGGGAGTCTAATAACATCACACAGAAGATGCGACGAAGAAATTAAGTGAAGGATACAGCTTATAAAAATGTGTATTTGACAACTTTAAAAGACTTCTGGGTTGTCCCAGAAAATTAAAAGCGTGCAGCTACACTAGATTGCTGAAGTGGTCAACCCTCCTGTACGGATGTGGGAGTGGGACACTTACAAAGGAATAGAAACGACTCAGAGTGTTCAAGTTTTGTGTTCTAGAAGAATGTTAAAAATTATCTGTTGTTAGCCAAAACTACAAATGATGAGAAGGATGAATATCGAAAGAGCACAACTACCTGAGACCCTACCTGAGACCAACTACCTGAGACCCTAGATCCCTACCTTTGGATCTGGCCCATGGGATTGCCACCCTCGTGGCACCGCGGGGCTAAGGCAGGCTCCCTGCGGCCCCTGGTGGAGGGAGGTAGCTGAGGGCTGCACGCTGCCCTCGCCTGCAGGCACCACCCCCCGCAGCTCCCATTGGCTGGGAACGGGGAACCGCGGCCAATAGGAGCTGTGGGGGGCGGTGCCTGCAGGCGAGGGCAGCGCGCGGAGCCCTCTGCCCGCCCCAGTGGCTGCATGGACATGGTGCCGGCTGTTTCCAGGAGCAGCACAGGGCCAAGGCAGGCAGGGAGCCTACCTTAGCCCCGCGGTGCGGCACTGCTACCCCGGAGCTGCTCAAGGTAAGCAGCCCTGGGCTGGAGCCTTCACCCTGAACCCCTCCTGCACCCTGCACCCCAACCCCCTGCCCTGAGCCCCTTGCCACACTCCACACCCTCCTGCACCCCAACCCCCTGCCCTGAGCCCCCTCCCGCACTGTGCACCCCCCTGCCCTGAGACCCCTCCTGCACTCTGCATCCCCTCCTGCACCCCAACCCCTTGCCCTGAGCCCCTTCCTGCATACCTCACCCCTTCCCACATCCCGTACTCCCTCCCACCCCCAATCACTTGCTCCAGCCCTACATTCATGGTCCTGCATGCAATTTCCCCACCCAGATGTGGCCCTCGGGCCAAAAATTTTGCCCACCCCTGCCCTAGGTAAAAGACTAACATCTTAGTATGTGGAATCACCACCAGATGGTTTGGTATCCCAAGGAGAGTGGAAGTTTTACATGTCTTTCATGGCTGCGAAAGACAGAAGGTGATGGTCGACAACCTCTGCATTGGCGATGTCACTTGAAGATCCTCTTACAGCTAGGCAAGAAGCAGCACAGCTCAGGCAGTGGTAGGGGAAACTTCCCACTTTCTCCAGCCAACCCTGCCCTGTTATTACAGTAGCACCTCCAGACCCCAATGGAGAGCAGGACCCAGTTGTGCTATGGGTTGTACAGACACATGGTGAGAGACACTCCTTGTCTCAAAGAGTTTACAATCTATATAGATAATAGATGGAAGAGGAAGCAGCAGGAAATTGGCTTGCCCAAGGTCATACTTTCTCAAGGGAAAGCCAGAGCTAGAACCCAGGTATTCCCTGTCTAGAGCCTGGCCCGCTAGACAATGCTGCCTGCAGAAAGTGCCAGGATGAGGGGGCAGATCAATCTTCATGGCCATGGAATCCTGTTGTTTAAAAAGCTGTGAAAAATTCTTCTATTCCTCCCCCTACTTAACAAAAATCATATTACTGGTCTGTACTCTTAGGTCTTAACCCTTGGAGGTACTCAGTGCCTTCTGAGTGGGAGCTTCAATCCCCATTGATTTCCAAGGGCTAGAAAAAATACTTTAAAAAAATGTCAGCTGAGATTCTTGCATAATCACAGGGCTCCGGGAGCTGAGGCTTTAAAACCTCCACCTCACCAATCATCAAAATTCGCAAGAGATGGTGACACCGTGAATACAGTACCAGTGTGTGAAATGTGCCTGGGTGGTCTCAGCCCAGCCTCCAGCAAGAAAGCTGCCATTACAGTGGACAGCTAGCTAGCAGCTTCTTCAGCAACCTCAGCGGTGCAGACAAGAATTAAATGGGCTTGCAATCATCCCTTTAAGAGACTGACTCTGCCAGGTGCCGAGTGCCTCCTGGGAGGTATTAGCTTCTGCTGAAGAAGTCGTCTGGCTTGTGTGGTCTCTAAAATTGGTCGCTGTGGTTCAGAACTGCGGCATATTGACATGGGGGGATTTGCTGCTATCTGTGTTATGTCTGTTTTGTGGCTATCCAAAGGGCTTTAGTCGCCAATGATCTTACACCTGCATTAAAGCAACGTTAAAATAAAATACCCCCCTCCCCCATTTGTCTCTTCTGCCCAAAATTAAGGTGGGAGAGCATGATGGATTGTTTCCTAGGGGTTGTAACAAAAGGGCTTTTAGTCAGGTATAAACACACTTGATGCAAAGAAGTAGAGCTGGGCAGGGGGGAAAGGGGAAACATTGTCTATCTCAATGGTGCCCACCAGGGGATTTATGTGCGCTCACCATCAGGGCGGAGAAGCTGCCGCCGGAATGCCGCCGAGGAGCGTCGCTGCCCACCAAACTGGTGGGCCACAGAAAGGTGCTCTTGGCCACAAAAAGGTTGGGGACCACTGGTCTATCTATGCCAATATGCGCACGCATGCACACACATACATCTTAAAGCCTCAACACAGACTGATCTGTCCATTGGAAAACAACTGCGATGGGATCTCTGTATGAAAGAGCCCAAATCCTGAGGATTTGTTGTCCCATTCAGCACTAAGAAATGCCCGGGGCAGGGGGGAGGAGGCACACAAAACACTGCTAAAACAAAGGAGCACAAGTTGGGAGTGGTTACTATAGTGCACCCAACTCCCATTGAAGACAATGGGAGTTGGATGAAACCAGGAAGTGCCAAAACAGAAAATCTGCTTCTTTATGACAACAAGCAGCAGAGGGGACATAAGCATGGCCTGCCTATTGGCCACTGTCTAGCTGCTGGAGTGTGGATCAGTGCAAGCTGAGTACCGATCTTGGCCTGAGATGATGGTTCTCTTGATTTGCCATTGGTAGTATAGTCAGCTCGCAAAGAGCATCAGAGCCTTGGGGTAGAATACAAGGTGAGTGTATAAGTACAACCGAAGGGGCTCCAGTAGCCAGATTACACAGGAGGCCTGATTCTAGCTCTCATTGGGCGGAACCGTACGACGGACTTCACTAGGGTGACTTATGTAGTAAGTTACTACTCAGCCTGAGCAAGGGAGGCCAATTCCCACCCCTACTTTATATTTCTGATTCAGGTGAGCATTGAGCACCCGACTCTGCCAGCCTCACTTGCGCTGAGTCAGACCCGACTCCACAAGGAGTCTCCCTGAAATCAATGGCACAGTGAGGTTCTACTCGGTGTGAGAAAAGGGAGCAGAATTAATCGCGTTCCCGTTTCACTCCAGCTGCTCTGCGCATTCCCTCTGGCTGAGACCTGAAACTGAGTTGGAAGCTTTCTGTAGCAGAAAGCAGAGTTTGGATAAGCCAGCAATTTAAACAGGTTTTATTACCAGCCAGCATTGCAAAAGCACTCAGGGGTCATCCAGAAACTTTCATCAGCACCAGGGGTCACTGGATAGCACTTCGAGACAGGAGACAGGGGTAGTGGGGAGGGAAACCAAATAAATAAATAAGTACATTTAAACCCCTGCTTCAAGTGATCTATATATTTAAAGAAATCAGTGTTCTTTACAATCAGAAACGCTAAAAGAGCTGTAATTGCCCAGCAGGAACTACAGACCAACTGCAAATTTAGCCAAGAATTTTATCCACATACATTTCCCCCCCATCTCCCCCGCCCCTCCCGCCCTTCGCAATTGGAGATGAAAGTTTGGCCCTGTGGTGGCTTTCAGGCTGGATATCAGATATCGCTAACCCTGAAGGAAGAAACCTTCCCACCAAACCCCTCCTGCCGACAAAAAATGCATCCCATAATCAGAGCCTGGGCAGACAAATTGGCACCAGTGCTTTTTTTTCTTTTTCCAAGCAAGGACTAAGCCCTCAGAGTTTAGTCACAACTTACAAATATTTGGGGGTATTATATTGCAAGGGGGGGAACAGAGGAAGGTAACTCTTAAAAGCTCAGCTTTCACTCACAGAAAGCGAGTTTATGCTTCTCCATAAATCTCTGGTGTAAGTGGCCATTAAAATAGCATCTAATTTAATTAAAAATCTCTTTTAAATGCTCATTTGGATCTTGCAAACCAATGATGTCATTTGCAAGCTGTTAATGAATTGAAAAGGAAAAAAAAATGTTTTTCAGTGCATTTAGAGCTCTTTTAAAAGCAAATATTTAAATACCAGGGCCCAAATCCAGGAAAACACTTCAGCATGTGCTTAATGTTAAGCACGTGCTTAAGTGCTTTGTTGGCTCAGAGCCAAATGCATACTTAGATTTTTAGGCCCCAATTCTACAAAGACTTATGAATATGTTCAATTTTACACCTACGTTTAGTGGGACAACTGACATGTTTCAAGTTAAGAAGTACATGTATTAAACGTTGTGGATTAGAATCTTATATTGCTAACATTTGGCAGACCTGGTTTAAAAAAAGAAGAAGAATTTTGATGAAGTACTTGCTACATTGTTTTTTTGAAGCAGCTTCGAATGAGACGCAAACACAACTAAATACCAGTCTCAGAGTGGGATGGGTGAAAATCCATCCCACATTTTTCAAACTAATAATTAGGTATGTTTTAAATTAAGAAACTGTTAACTGCTTCAGAACTGGATGAACGTGCATGGTGTGAATTCATGTTAAAGCGGGACTGACGATGTTAACAACGCCCAATGCTGTGGGTTCATCTTTCAAATAATAAAACGGGAAACAAATAATGTATCCCAGGCTCTCAGAAATCTAATCCATCTTTAGGGCTATGGCTGCAAAGTTTGTTCAGTAATTTATTAGGGGTCCAAATCAACCCTTGCTGAATAGCCTTGTAGTGTAATAAATATCAGCCTTGTTTGTTTTTGTAATGAGAATAAAACCACATCACTTTATTTCTAAAGTGGATAATTTAACTCCGTTGTAATGAATACACTAATTGTCCAGACTGTCCAGGGAAAAACTTCACAAACTTTGCAGAGAGGTCGGAGGAAAAAAAGAGTGCTCAAACACCCAGCATTATTGAAAGGTAGGAATTTGCTCTCTGAGGAAAAAATGCGTAATGCAGAAGATTACAGCTACATTGTTATGACAGTAGCATCTAGAGATCCCAACCAAGTTTGGGGCGCCATGTTGTACTAGGTGCTGTATACATACACACATAGTGAGAAACAGGCCCTGCCTCAAAGATCTTACAGTCTAAATCAGCAAAACAGACAAAGGGTGGGAAGGGAAACATAGGGGAAAGTTACTTGCCCAAAGTCAACCAGCAGGTCAGTGGCAGAGCTGGGAACAAGGTCTCCTGACTCCCCAGGTCTCCTGACTCCCAGTCCAGTATCCTATCACCCTCTGTCTCCACATCTGCGATTATTTCCCAACAAGGTACAAATATCAATTTCCTCCACTGTCAAATGAAAATCCGTCATTTCTGTGTGTATTAGGTTAATACTGGGCTATCAAATGATTAAAAAAATTAATAGCAATTAATCACAAGATAAAAAATTAATCACAGTTTTAATCACACTTAAAAAATAATAGAATACCATTTATTTAAACATTTTGGATGTTTTCTATATTTTCAAATATATTGATTCCAATTACAACACAGAATACAAAGTGTACAGTGCTCATTTTATATTATTTTTTATTACAAATATTTTCACTGTAAAAAAGATAAAGAACTAGTATTTTTCAATTTACCTCATACAAGTATTGTAGTGAACTCTCTATTGTGAAAGTCAACTTATAAGTAGAATTTTTTTTTACATAACTGCACTCAAAGAAAACCCTAACAAACAATGTAAAACTTTAGAGCCTATAAGTCCACTTAGTCCTACTTCTTGTTCAGCCAATCGCTAAGAGACACAAGTTTGTTTACATTTACAGGAAATAATGCTGTCTCCACTTCTTATTTACAACGTCACCTGAAAGTGAGAACAGGCATTCACATGGCACTGTTGTAGCTGGCATTGCAAGGTACCTACGTGCCAGATATGCTAAACATTTTTATGTCGCTTCATGTTTTGACCACCCTTCCAGAGGACATGCTTCCATGCTGGGAGAAAAACATGTAGAAAAACAATCCAAAAATATTTATAATAAATTTCAATTGAAATTCTATTATTGTTTAACAGTGAGATTAAAATTGCAATTAATTGCGATTAATTTTTTTTAATCGTGTTAATTTGTTTCAAGTTAATCACTTGAGTTAACTGCGATTAATTGACAGCCCTAGTATTAACCCTTCTCCTGTGACACAGATTAAAAGAGTCTCTCATAGTTTGTGCTTTGCTGGTAGATTTCTCTTTCATGCAAACGCCAGTTAAATCAGCATTCCCTGAAAGTTACAGTAATGCTCCATTCCTGCATCCTTTGCTTTAACCTCCTGAAACCTGGATGCAAAAAAGATGCGGTTAAAATACTGTGGGATTACTCCCTTTAGGATCCAGGATTCTTTATTTCTGATGGAACCCATTTGCAACAATAAAGAGGAAGGGACAGTAGATATGGATGGGATGATGTAGGAAATGTTGGGATGAAAATGACTAGGTAGGTTCCTTACTTCTTCCTGAGTAGAGCTGGGTGAAATTTTCTGGAGAAATAGTTTATTCAATGAAAAATGCAGATTCAGTCTACCTGAGACTATTTGCAAATTTGACGAATAGTTTCAGCCAGTCACAAAACAGCCAAAAGAGGAGGGGGAGTTACTGTATATTCCTTGCCCTGCCCCTCTACCATGCTGGAACTTTTAGCCCAGAGGGCAGGGCACTCACCTGTAATGAAGGAGACCTTGGTTCAAATCCCTGCTCTAGAACAAACTCAAAATGGATTTTTCTGAATCATCCAAAATTTTCAGATTCGGTTCCACCCAAACCTGAGCATTTTTTGCCCCCAAACCTGTCACCGAACTGAAAAATCAAGTTATTGACTCAGCTCTATTGCTGAGTCAGCAGAGTAGGGCCACCATAGAGCAGGGCAGGGCAGGATGGGGCACTCCAAAATAACTTATTTCTTTCCCTTGCTGAAAATATCCCTGCTAGATTCCCCAGGACCCCCAACTGCCTGAGTATCCATGTGCCGAAGTAACAGACTAAGGGGGCTGATCACCAGATAAGCACGTCCAATACATTCAATTACATAACAAGCTTTCCTGGGGAAAGTCGAACAGTTACAGCCTGCGATAAATAAAGCCTCTGGCTGTCAGAACACAGGCAGGCATTCTTTCAGGCTTTTCTTGGGGGATACACTTAGCATGCTGATGTGACTGAAGCTGCGTTTGACTCCGAGCTAAGGCCCAGATGCACCCAGATAACATTTTCATTTAACATAGCCAGCAGTTCAAAGCTAAAGTGTTAGTTATCTGCTTTGCAGCCAATCAATTGGAAGTAAAATGCCGTGGTCCATACAGCTACATCACACCACAGCCAAATTCTCTTCTCTGCCATGTCCTCGAGTGAGACGGTTTCCATATGGATAGGAGCGAGGGAGTGGGACAGGGATGGAAGGAGGAGAGAGAGCAGCATTGCTTAGGGGCTGATCCAAGTCCCCATGGGTGTTGAATCAGGCCCAGGAGCTCAGGACCTCAACTTCCAGCGAAACCAAGCGCTGAGAGGTGCCTAAAGACCTTTGAGGATCTGGGGCTTTATTGCTAGTTGTGGCTGCAATGAGTCAGAGCTTATAGCCCTTTACTCGTTTGAGTCGCCTTTACTCACGCAGCAATGAAATCTCATCTACTGGCGTGAATAAGGGGAGACAGGGACCCCTGATTCAGTACATGTCTGAGTGCTTTGCTGAATGGGCACCTGGGTTCCTATATGGGCCTAATCCAAAGCCCACTGAAATCAACAGGAGTCTTTCCATCGACTCCAATGAGGTTTGGATTAGGTCTTTATTAGCTGCTGCAAGCAATTTTCTTTCTAACTAGACTTCCATATGTCTAAAAAAAATCTGCCGAGTGCTGGAGTTTGTTAGAGTAAATCTGTGCTTTATTATTCAGCTCCCCCTTTCAGTCAAGCCCCCCTTTTAGTTCCTTGATCAGGCACTTCCAGGTCTCATTTCACTCCAAGTGCCTTTCATTCTAAAGCAAATATTCTCGCTGCACCAGACTCCACCGTGCCCCACGCCCCCAAAGAATTCATTTTACTCTGTAGGGAATTTTTATACCTGGAAATTATTGGGAAGAAGAAATGGTTTTGAGTGTTGAGGAAGGGGGAGGTGGGGCAAATCTAGGATATCTGATCTGAAAACTTAGCACATGTTTCCAAATTGGTATGCCTGGGCTAAAGGGTCTGAGCAGAGGTGGCTGAAAATGTTCAGGAGAAACTCTGATGAATATTCCACCAGAAAAGTCTTTTTGATCATTTGTGGAAGGCAATTTCCCTTTTCATTGACAAAAACCCAAATATTAAGAAAAACAAAAAAACTTTTGAAACCAATTTGTTCTCCAGCTTTTGGCAACTGAGTTTTTTTAAACTGAAAATTTGATGCTTTACAAATGAAACGGGAGAAATGTAGATAAAAAAGAACATTTTTCAGTTTTGTCAAAAGAAGTGGGGAAAATAATCCATTTCCTTACCTATATGTTGGTGACAGTCATTTCGGTAAGCGATTTAGGAAGCTGCATACTATTTTCAAAAGTGACTTAGAGACTTAGGAGCCTGAATTCCATTGGCTTTCAATGAAACTTAGGGCCAGCTTTTTAAAGGCATATAGATCATAAATACCTTTGAGGATCTGGACCATAGGAACCTAAGTTCCATTGAAAGCCAATGGGATTCAGGCTCATAATTGGCTAAGTCACTTTTGAAAATGGAACTGACGTTTCTAAACCACTTGGACATTTGAACATTTTTCTGTTTAGCTCTTTGCCTCAGTTTCCCTCCCTATTTCACAGGGCCGTTGCATGGATAAAATCCATTAGTGGTTGTTATAAGAGGCTCAGATCCTAGAATGCGATGTAAGAGTTTCCACTGATGTAAATGATGCCTGTAGGGCAATAAAGAATCAGATGCAATGCTTTTCCTGTTATAATATATTATATATACACATGCTCCTTCCTCACCAACACGACTGTTTTTAACACAGAAGAGGTAAAGAGAAGAGATTTAGTGCTCATTAGAACAAATGTTGCACTGTGCCTTTCCGATTTCAACATGTTTCATTAAAATTGGTCTTGCAATTTACATATCCCTTAATAAACAAAGCTTAAGGTGCATAAACACTGCAGCGGATATAAATTTTAACTAAGTTTGTTGGGGGGGGGATACTAGAACTTCATGGTCAGTAAATTGGACTCCATCAGTGGTTTTCATATTTATTTGATTTTGGAGTTCCTCCACTAAAGCTGTAAATTTTGTAGCGTTTAAATTACAAAGTGTGAAATAAAATATTATATGTCATCAAAATTCCTCTCGAAAAAAGACTCAACTAATTAATGTCTTTTGGCTTCGCACACATTCTTTTTTTATGAATTTTCACGCTTGTGGGATATTAGAGGCGGGATTAGGAGTTTAACAGCCTCACAGACGTGCGGCATTGGCAAAGAGCTCACTTCCCTCTGTGAGCTAGGAGCTTGCCTAGTTGCTCTCCGTGGTGTTTTCAGACATTTCCATGCCACTGGAAAATAATCCTTGACTTCTACTTATTTGTTTTCTGGAAGTCGCTGAATAAAGTAAAGACATTTCCTGCTATTCTCTATATTTTTCACTTTGGGGCACGTTCATCTACTGCTAATGGAGTTTGGTCCATGAGCTTCAGTCGGACAGGCATGTACAAAGTGAACAGGCTCATGATTAGTGAGGGCTGGATTGCCCTCTCCCCAGTAATCTCGCTGGGAGAGGAGACTAGATTACAGACTTGGTTGAAACTATATTAAAGAACAGAATGATCAGACACACGGATGAACATGATTTGTTGGGGAAGAGTCAACACAGCTTTTGTAAAGAGAAATCATGCCTCACCACTCTATTAGAATTCTTTGAGGGTGTCAGAAAGCATGTGGACAAGGGTGAACCAGTGAATACAGTGTACTTGGACTTTTAGAAAGGCTTTGACAAGGTACCTCACCAAAGACTCTTTAGCAAAGAAAGCTGTCATGGGATAAGAGGGAAGAACCTCTCATGGATCAGTAACTGGTTAAAAGATAGGAAAACAAAGGGTAGGAATAAGTGGTCAGTTTTTACAATGCAGAGAGGTACATACTGGTGTTCCCAATTATCTGTACTGCTCAACATATTCATAAGTGATCTGGAAAAGGGGGTGAACAGTGAGGTGGCAAAATTTGCAGGACACAAAATTAGAGTTACAAAGGGATCTCACAAAACTGGGTGACTGGGCAACAAAATGGCAGATGAAATTCAATGTCGATAAAGACAAAGTAATGCACATTGGAAAAATACTCCAAATCCTCATTTAATGCCAGGCACTCAAGTTCACCCATCTTACTATTTAGACTTCTTGCATTTGTATACCAGCACTTATAAAATTTTTCAATATTTAGCTCTCCGACTTCATGTGATATAATTGAATGGGAATCCATTTTGCTTGACTCTTTGTTTTCAGTTCCTAATTGTATTTAACCAACTTCTATCCTCTCCTCTTTACTAGGATATAGAGAATCCCCTTTAATAAATCCTCCCTTAAGGGATGTGTCTGTCTGAACTGTACGCTCCTCCATACTGGCTTTCCCCCAGCCCTTAGTTTAAAAACTCCTCTACAACGTTCTTAATTTTACATGCCAGCAATCTGGTTCCATTTTGCTTTTGGTGGAGCCCATCCTTCCTGTAGAAGCTCCTCCTTTCCCAAACGGTTCCCCATTTACTAGTAAACCAAAATCCCTCCTCCCAACACCATTGTCTCATCCATGCATTGAGACACTGCAGTTCTGCCTGCCTTACTGGTCCTAGGTGTGGAACTGGAAGCATTTCAGAGATCGATACCATGGAGGTTCTGGGCTTTAATCTCTTACCTAGCAGCCTAAATTTGGCCTCCAGGATCTCTCTATATCACGAATACCTTCATATACCATCACCGGCTCCTCCCCAGCACTACACATAAGCCTGTCTAGCTGTCTTGAGAGATCCGCAACCCTCATACCCAGCAGGCAATTCACCATGTGGTTCTCCTGGTCATCACAAACCCAACTATCTATATTTCTAATGATCAAATCCCTCATTACTATTACCTGTCTCTTCCTAATAACAGGAGTCCCCTCCCCCAAAAAGTTGTCCTCAGTGTGAGAGGATACCAGAACTTCATCTGGAAAGAGGGTCCAACTATGGAATCATTTCCCTCCACTCCAGTTTGATGGTCTCCTTCCCTGAGACATTCAACAGCACACAGGCGTCAGACTAGGGGTGGGACCGCTCTACTATGTCCCTGAAAGTCTCCTCTGAGTACCTCAGTCTCCCTTAGCTCCTTCAGTTCAGCCACTCTGGTCTCCAGAGCCTGTACACAGTCTCTGAGGGTTGTGAGCTGCTTGCATCAAATGCACACACACACCACCTGCCCACAAGGCAGGTAATCATACGGTGCAATAAACTGGATAGCCCACTCTGCTACTGGACTTCTGCCTGCTCTAGTTTGCTGTTGCAGGGTTGTTTGTTCTTTTTGGGGGAGGGATGTTTATTGGCCTAAGTTTAGAAAATGTGTATTAGGTGTATCTGGCTCTCAGCCTCCATCTCTAGACTCCCCTCTTTGCTAGCTCCTCTGGTCACTTAAGAAACTCCTCTGGTCCATCAAAAGATAACTCTATCAATGACTATTAACCAAGATGGTCAGGAAACACAACCCCATGCTCTGGGTGTCTCTAGTATCTCTGACTGCCAGAAGCTAGGACTGGACAATGGTGGATGGATCACCCAATAATTACCCCCTTCTGCTCATTCCCTCTGATGCATCTGACACTGGCCACTGTCAGAAGCCAGGATACCGGGCTAGATGTACCATTGGTCTGACCCACTATGGCTGTTCTTATGTTCTCCTCAGTCATTCCAATGGGGGTGGAGAGAGATCAGAGTTTTCCCCTCTCCTGGAATCTCCCATGGAACCCACTCTCAAGCCTGGTGAATCCCCATAGATCCCAGCAGATCCACAGGTGCTGAGGTCATCCACACAAAGGCTTTGATCCACCATGTCAGCTCTGGGGCAAGTGAGGTCAGGGTCTGACACTGGCTGTGGCTACCTGTCTCCTTTCCTAGTATCCTCAGACACCTGAGGTCAGAGAAGATCAGTCCTAGCTGCTACAGCATTGCTCGAGTTGCTGGGAAAGGGTACGATATTATCTGGAGGGACCTGAACTCCATTAAAGACAGGGAAACCATCCATACCACCCCTTAAAATAGGTGGCAGAATTTTAACAAGGGGCACCTGGGAGTCATTTCCAGCAGATCACTGAATTATTACTGATAATTAGCAGCTATCCAAGATCAGGGCCTTAGAGTGCTAGGCGCTGTACACACATGGCAGAAGTTATTCCCTGTCCCAAAAAGCTTGCAGTCTAAGGCCCTGATCCTGCAATTCAGAGGCTGACCACTGTGCCCACAAAGAGGCTTGCTGAAATTCACATGGCTCCATGCAGGCCTAGCAATCATGCCATCTCTTGCAGGACTGGGGGCTAAATCATTGAGCTCTTTCCGTTAGAACATACTGCCAGTGATAGGTGTGTGTACACCTATTCCTCCAAGGGGTGCAGAGATGATGAGCTGTCTATCAGAGAGATGGGAGGTGCAGGGGCTCAGAGCTGCTCCACTGGTTATTCCTCTGGACGCGTAGAGGAGGTCAGTTTCCATCTTGAGTGCAAACTCTACACTTCGGCAACCGAGCCACATTCAAATCCTAACGCTGGATGTTTTAGTGCCTGGCTCCTTTTAACTGGCACATGTTAAGAGCTTTGAATTAACAGGTGCATAAAAACTGTCAAAAGCCACTTAAATCTCAAGACAGTCTGTCAGTCGGATTAAAAAATATGGTGTTATGTAACCACATTCTCTCAACACTTGCAGCATATTACAGCATGACAAAGCCAGGTGCCCCTTCCTCCCACCAAAAGCTGCAATTTTTAATCTTCCTCTTGGGGGGAAAAAAATAAAAGAGTAGACTCCTGTCAGGGAGCTGTTTCTTTCTTTTCCCACCAAATGTAGAATTTTCCCACCAAAGTTATCCTAGCCTATGGTGCAGGATGGGCAATACTCAGTTCCATCATGCTGATGTGTGGAAGATCTCACAACACCCAGAGCTAGAGTTGGGGGCTCCAGGCCATACAAAAGGGGAGGTTTCCAGCTTTCCCATAGGAGACACAGTATTTGATTCTAAGGCCAGACAGTCCTCGAAAATCAGACTTTCAAGTCAGCTTTTTGAGAGAGGAAAAAATACCCTATTTTACATATTTTTAGAGGGTTTCTACGATGTATTAGTCACAATTTTTCCTCTCTGCCTGAGTCCTGTGCAGCTGGACTTATGGTAACAAAAGCTTCTGGCTTCCTGGGGGAAAGGATGCAAGATATAGTTCCAGTGGAATTTTCAAACTCTCTAAAACGGTTTCTCTTTTAAATACATGGCAGATATGGAATACATTATGGAATGGTGTTATACTGGCCTTAGATTGGGATGACCTGCCTGCCCCACTCATGCCTTTGACACACGTGTAATGCGGCTAACTCAAGTGAGTGCTAGCACAATCCTTCGTACCACACCGCATCATGTATTCTCTCGTGATCTCTCTAATAAGGGCCAGCTGGGTTATCAGCTATCAGCGATTCCATCTCTGCTCAATGGAGCACCAGTCAGAAGCCTGAAATGTAAGTTGGACTGATCCAGAAAACTTCTGAGCAATTGTTGGGAGGGAGAAGGGACAGCTGGACAAAGGATGGAAGGAGGAAGTTGTCACCAGAGGTTTTCAGCAGCATGGTTTGGGTTGACTTACTGACTTGTCCATCTGCTGCCGACTTGTCCAGCTGCTGCTGTGGATGTGGAAGTCACCTGCTGAAGAGTGACTGAGGTAATTTTTGTTTCAAAAGAAGTTGATATAGCTCCACAGAATAAGGCCAGAAGAGACCATTATGATCATCTAGTCTGAGTCCCAAATGAAACAGGGCAGAGAACCTCAGCCAGTAAATATGTCTTGTCTCAGTTTGTGGTGACTGTGCCTTCAACTCCAAGAGACTCAGGTGAGATTGGATCATTTATGATGGCTGGTAAGAAGCATACTTCTCATGGACATAGCTGAGTCTGAGGTGGGATAGTTGAAAGCAGCCAGCAGTGGCCTAACTCTGTTCCCACTGGAGCACTGCTCCACAGGCACAGATCAAACAAACAATCAGTTTGTAAGCATCTGGAGGATAATAGGGTTATAAAGAATAGCCAGCATTTATCAACAAGGATAAATCATGCCAAACCAACCTAATTTCCTTCTTTGCCTGGCCTAGTGGATGGAGGGAAGCAGTAGACATGATATATCTTGATTTTAGTAAGGCTTTTGACACAGTCCCAACATGGTATTCTCATAAGCAAGTTAAAGAGATGTGAGCTAGATTAAATTAATAAAGGGAGGGTGAACAACTAGTTGAAAGACTGTACTCAAAGAGTAATTGTCAATGGTTCACTGTGAAGCTGGAAGGGTGTATCTAGTAGGGCCCCACAGGGGACAGTCCTGGGTCGGGTACTAGTCAATATTTTCATTAAAGACTTGGATAATGGAGTGGAGAGGATGCTTATACAATTTGCAGATGACACCAAGATGCAAGGGGTTGCAAGCACTTTGGAGGACAGGATTAGAATGCAAAACAACCTTGACAAATTGGAGAATTGGTCTGAATTCAACCCGGTGAAATTCAAGAAAAACAAGTGCAAAGTACTTTACTTAGGAAGGAAAAAAAATCAAATGTACAACTACACAATGGGGAATAACTGGCTAGTGACAGTACTCCTGAGAATGATCTGGAGGTTATAGTGGCTCACAAATTGAATACAAGTCAACAATGTGATACAGCTGCAAAAAATGCTAACAATTCTGGGGTGTAGTAGCAGGAGAGTCTTATGTAAGACATAGGAGGTAACTGTCCCACTCTACTTGGCAGTGGTAAGATCTTGGTAATTTTCCAACTTTGATCACCACAGTTTAGGAAAGATGTGAACACATTGGAGGGAGTCCAGAGGAGAGCAACAAAAATGATCAAAGGTTTAGAAATCCTGACCTTATTTCACCAAAATCCCCCAAAGACCAATCCAGATCACCGTTTCTGATATCCCAGTTCGTAGCAGGATGGGATAAGCCATCTCTGATATTTTCAGTGCCTTTTTTAAAAAAAAATCAGTCTTTTCTATTTTTCTATTTGGCCATTGCGCTTTTAGGAATTTCTGTTATAGTGTCTGTTAAATGTTCAGAAACTTCAGTTAGAATGTCATATTAATCATTATAGTTTTATTTTCCATTATTAACATACTCCTGTGACTACTTCTAACATTCCAATCATCTGAAATAAATAATAAGAGATGAAGAAATGTCACCAATATTCATGCAGACAACCTTGTATACGGCAGTAGAGCTCATAAGCCTTGGAAATCTATAGTCAATCTAAGAAAAAACGGTAATCCCACGATGGCTACTTCACAATTGTAAAACTGGGGTCTGAAAGGCAGGACAGCCTAGTGCAGGGATCGGCAACCTTTGGCACATGGCTCGTCAGGGAAAGCCACTGGCAGGCTGGGATGGTTTGTTTACCTGCAGTGTCCGCAGGTTCGGCCGATCGCAGCTCCCACTGGTCGCGGTTTGCTGTCCCTGGACAATGGGGGCTGCGGGGAGCGGCACGGGCCAAGGGATATGCTGACTGCTGCTTCCCACAGCCCCCATTGGCTGGGGACGGCGATCCACAGCCAGTGGGAGCTGCAATTGGTCAAACCTGCGGACGCTGCAGGTAAACAAACCGTCCCAGCCCGCCAGCAGCTTTCCCTGATGGGCCACATGCCAAAGATTGCCGATCGCTGGTCTAGTGGATAAGTTGCCTGTGTCTCTTCTTGAGCAAATCACTTCATGTCCATGACTCAGTTTCCTTTCCCCACCTTTTGTCTGTCCTGAAAGTTTTTGGGAGTGGGAAAATGTACAGCACTTATCTCAACTGGGGCCTTTAGGTGCTATCAGGATACAGATAATAAATAGTAATAAAGTAGATCTGACTCAAAATACACAGGAACTGATATGTTGAGTAAGGAGGAACCACGTCCACATAATTCCTTTCGGAGCAGGAAAAAGCACTCCGTGCCTCAGTTTCCCCATTTATATAAAATAGGGGTGTTATGAGTCTAATAATACTTAATACCTCTGTAAAGCACTTGGAGATGCAAAGACGACATGTGCCATGGAAGTTTTAGGGAACATTTTCAAAGCACTGTACACATAGTAGGAGGTTGGTAAGTAACTGGTACCCATATTTTACCGTTAAGACCCAAAGACGTTAAGGTCTTGACTAAGGAGATAAATTGAATCAGTGGCAGGCCTGGGATGGGAACTTGGGAGATCTTAAGTCTATTTCTTTGATGCCTATTAAATGAATTAGTTAATGGAACTGATTTTATAGTAGAGCAAGTTTTTTGTCAAACATATTGGACTCAGCATTCTCAGAAATACAATGGACCACACCTTAACAGATTTCCTTGGGCTCTTCCATTGGTCTCTACCTACCGTTGTCTTAGATGGAAGTTCCTTGGGGTAGGGACCATCTTTTTGTTCTGGATTTGCACAGAAGCTAGCACAGTGGGGTCCTGGGTGTTACTGCAATATGAAGTATTTACTAACTGCCATAATCAATTAGTAGTAGTAGAGCGATTGACAGACACGTCCATTCTCATTCAGTCATGCAGGCCACCTCCCCTTCCACTCATGTTTGGGAGCTGCTCTATTAGCTGAATAATGCATGACTTCTCAAACACCCTACCACCTGTCTAGCTGATGAAATAATGCAAAAGTTACATTAGATAATTTGTTTGACATCTATCAAAGCTGTAACCTGACTAATAGGATTCAAACAGCCCTGTTAGTTCATCTTCCCGGCATGCTTCAAAGAGGGCCATGTATCTACCCATTGGAAACCTAACCCCAAGCATTCCACATCACTACCTTTGGAACCCTAATCAAGACCGTAGTGCCTGATCTTTTGGTTACCCTTTGGAATACTAACCCTACCCCCGGGCTGGGGAGCTGAGCCCTTTGGACCTCCAAGCCCAAACACCTACACTTTGAAACCCCTAACCCTGATCCTTGGGCACAGAGCCCTTTCAAACCCCAACCCTAGAGTCCTACCCTTGCGAACCCCACCCTACCCTTTGCAACCCTAACCCTAAATCCTAAAGACTACCCTGACCCTCAGTCCAGGAAGCCCCACCCCCAGGAACCCTTACCCAAACCCTAAATACCGATCCTTTGAAACCCTACTCCTAGAGCCCTACCCCTGAGCAAGTCTTAGAGGGAAAGCTAGTTTCTGCTCATACTCCCACCTTTGCTGGCATCTGCCTTTCTTGCTTAGCATCATCTTATCATCACCCTAAGGAGAAGGTATGTGATTTTACGATGAAAAATCGCTGTTGCTAAATATTTTGATTTGAGAAAAGCAGAAAACAACTGTTATTTTGGGATCTGGGGTCGGGGGAGAGGGGGATGCAAAAAAAAAAAAAAAAGGCAGCAAGTGGAGGCAAAGTGGAATCCCTGCTGGAAACCTGGACTAGCTCTTCAAACAATGGTAAGATTTCCCTGTTATACAGTGTTATAAAAACCCTGCAGGCGAACAAGATCTTTGTACGCAGAACTCTGGGCCTGTGTGCATCTTCCTCCCTGCAGTGAAGATAACCATCAAAACATATTGCACGCTCGACCTCCTGTGGTGAGGGGAACTTGGTGTGTTGGAGACATGGTTTGTGTGATGCTAACAGTACCATAGCTATATGTACATGTAAACCCAGCACAAACGTGAGCTAAACAAAAATCCTTAAATGTGGTGCTTTTTTTTTTTTTAAAGCTGGATCCAGATCAGTATTTTGGAAATCGGAGCCCATCCCTGCATGGAGAAAGTTGACAGCCCCAGACGAGCCTGTTTCCACAAAACACATGGAAGATACTTTGAAGAGTAGGATGCCTGGATTAGATTAACCTATCAGTAGGTCTAACACTATGCTGAGCGCTGGCAGGTTACTCAAAATATTGCTAAGATTGGCACGTGTATTTCATGTCTTTCTTGCATACGATAACAAGATGAGTGGATAAAGGAAATGCAGTGAATATTTTGTGTCTCATTTTTAAGTAAGATATCTGATGCAGTCCCAAATGACATACTGGCAAAGGACTAAAGAGGTCTGGATTCACAGATGGCTACAAAAATTGAACCCAGACAGAAATTGTGAATGGTCCAATATCAAGCTGGGAGGAGTCATCAAGTGTGTTCCTTCAGGGATCTGTTCTGGGTCCAGTATTATTTATCATATTCATTAAATGACTTGGATGATGAAGTGAAGCATTCCCATATCAGATTTGGCACTCAGAGGGATCATAAAAGCTCTGGCGGATAAGATAAAAATGCAGTGTGAGTTTGCTACATTGGAGAAAAAGGCTGAAAGAAAAACTAGAGACAAAATAATTCAAATACACCGCACAGAATAAGGGAACTTTAGGTAGGCAGCACCACACAGAAGGGGCTTAGAAAAAGTTAGCGAGGAAGATAAATTGCATGTGAGTCGATAATTGAATGCTGCTGCAGAAGAGGCAAATGCTGGGTTGGAGTGCAGCAGTAGAGTCTTCTAGCTAAAAGCAGCAAAGTAATTTGAACAATCCCTAGCACAATGGGGAGGGCTGTACCTGGGATTCCTAGGCGCTATGGTAATACAAATAAAGATAATCACAGTACTAAAATAATATCCCCCTATTGGTGATGCCTGATTTGAAGTAATGGATTCAGCTCTGGGCAACTTGCTTTTAAAAAAAAGGGAGAAGAGCAGCAAAAGCAATACAAGGTTCAGTGGGGAAAGAACTGTAGGCAGGTTAAGGGAAGTTTTGTTTTACCTCATTTTCCATTCCTCAATTTGTTTGTTGCAGCCCTCTGTTGTGTTTTGTATCCACTAGGCTACACTGCCTCCTATTAGTCATCACAGAATACTGGTAGTCAAGAAACTTGGGTTCTACCCTGGGTCTGCCACTGACTGTGGGTGGGACCACTGACGCTGTGTGGAATATTGGAGACCATTTATATTCATAAAATTATAGAATATCAGGGTTGGAAGGGACCTTAGGAGGTCATCTAGTCTAACCCCCTGCTCAAAGCAGGACCAATCCTCAATTTTTGCCCCAGATCCCTAAATGGCCCCCCTAAAGGATTGAACTCACAACCCTGGGTTTAGCAGGCCAATGCTCAAACCACTGAGCTATCCCTCCCCCCAAATTACTAATACCAATATTATAAAATTGCAATGAATCATGCCAGAGATGCCATGTAAGAGGTCAGTGAAAATGTTATGATTTGCCAGGTATGATCATCTTGTTTACGTGTTTGTATCAACATTGTATTGTGAGCTATAGATATGCATGTGTTTCTGGGTGACATCCCTAGACGGATGGCATCAGCACTGCCTAGCCTGTTCAATGGCCCATCAAGAGTCATCAGCTGTACAATAAACCCATTGAAAGGAGCCAGAGCATACACCTTATGAGTCAGCAAGGTATATAGGGGCATGCCTATGGACAGAACTCTAAGGCTTTTCCATGCCATGTGCTTGTGTTTGGGACACAGGAAGTACAAGCCGCATGGCAAAGGATATAAAAGACAGCTGCATCATCTCCATTTAGTCTTCATTCCTGCTTCTTACCTCTGGAGCAACTTCTCTATGAACTGAAGCTCTGAACAAAGGACTGAATGACCCATCCAAGCTGTGGATGTGTTCCAGCAGGACTTTCAAGCCAGAAAACCCACCAATGCTGCTAAGAACCTATGTGGATTTTGAAGTCTTTTAGATGTACTGATTGCTTGACAACTCTCTTGTTCTTTCTTTCTTAATAAACCTTTAGTTTTAGACACTAAAGGATTGGTTGGCAGCGTGGTATTTTGGGTAAGATCCAAACCAATACTGGCCTGGTAATATGACTGGCCCTTTGGAGTCAGAAGAACATTTTGTATAGTGAGCAGAGTTTTTAAATAACTTCTCACTGTACTGGACCTACATGCTAACTGGGAGCCAGGAAACTGGAATGCAATAAAGGGAGTTGTGGGATTTCTTTTTTAGCTTCTTGATAGCCAGTTTGGGGGGATTAGAAGCACAGTTTGTGACTGGTTGGCAAGTCTAACTTCAGTGTTAACCACCAGGTCTGGGAGAATCTCATTTCCTTTTTGCAGCCTGCCCTGACCTTAACATTTTCAGTGAGGGCTACCCTAGGCACCTCGGCTCATAGTAGCTTCCCCTCCTTGTGCTTCTGTTCCCCTCCCACCTTTTGTCTCGTCTATTTAAATTATAAACTCTTTAGGGGAGGGAATTGTCCCTTATTATGTGTACGTACAGGACCTAGGATGAAGGGGTGCTGTTCATACACATAGTATCTGACTTTGGGATCATCCCTACTAACATAAAGGGATGTCATGTCACACAGGGGACAAGGAACAATTCTTCTCACTGGTCAGTCAAGAAGAAACAATAGGTTTAAATCTGAAGGGTCAAATTCAGCACAGCACGGACCATGAGAAGATAGGAATTGCGAGCCTGGCTCAGGCTCTTGGCCTATCTAATCCAGTGTCCCGTCTACAGCAGTTCCAGCACCGGATGCTTCAGAAGAAGGTGCAAGAAACCCTAGAGTGGCAGTTATGGGATAACCCAAGAGAGGTTACTTCCTTAGTTTTGTAGACTGCTGGCCTGTTTTCCCCAGCCAAGAAAGGATGAACATCACACCCAACATCTGTTCAGGCCCTTCCTGCACAACACAGTCTATTTTCCCAAACGCAATAAAACAGTTCAACATAAATGCCCCATGTAAACCTGGTGGTCTCCCCTTACTCAGGGTCTTCTGCAAGGGCCCAGAGCACCCACACTGTACCTACTCCAGGACCTGCCAGAGCACCCACACTGCTGCCTGCATTTCTTCATCAGCTGAGATCTCTCAGCCTTTATAAGAATCATCAGGGGTCCAGCTGGCTCTGCTTGGCCCCCCACCCAGGTACAACCACCAGTGCAGAAAGGCTCTGTCTCAAAACAGGGGTGTCTGGCCCCCAGTTCCCTGGCCCTTACCAGGGCAGATCACTCTGTTACAAGTTTATATCCCTTATTTAAAACTATATTCTGTCTAAACTGAGTGGGAGTATCCTCATTGTCCATGGAGATACCTAGGTTTTGTTGTGTTTTTTTAAATCTTGCTCAGCTCCTGTCCTCATTTAGTGTCAGGATACCAACAAGGCCAGTCAGGACCCAGTGTCAGAGCAAGGGGAAACCTGAGGCTGGAAGCAGTTCATAGTCAGGTTCCAGGCCAGGGTCGATACCAAGGTCCAGGTCAGGAGGCAAAGTCCAAGGTCAAAGCAAGAGTTCAGGAGCACTCATTGCAGCTACAGAAGATCCATAGAGCTGCCTGGACACTTCCTGGACCACCCCTTGAGTTTATATAGGGTGGGGAGCCAATCAGGAGCCACAAAGCTGTTGCCTGTCAGACTCCTTGAGGCAGGACTTCCCATGGTCTGTATCCACAGCTGGTCACAGAACCATGAAGTACAAACTGGTAATACTGTTAGCAGCCTGGCAGCTATTCAGACCTGAGTTCTAGATTAATAGGGTCTTAACAGTTAGAACTTGTGGCAGTGAGTTCCACAGTTTAATCATGTCCTAGGCATTAGTAGCATTTCCTTTTGCTACTTTTAATTCATTAGTCTTTCAATGTCCCGCATGTTCTTGCATGATGTGAGAGGGCAAATAGAAGTTCCTAGTCTTGCTCCTGTCACCCTGTACAACTCCCTTGACTTCACTGAGATTGCATAGGTTGTCAATCACCAGCAAAGTCAGCTTTTGGACCCTCTCCCAACTGAACCTCTGAATTCTTTGTGGTTTGCCCATTGCTATCATGATGTCCAAGCCTCTCTTCCTCCTGCACCCTGTTCCCTTAACAACAAGTGTGTGGCAGGCAGAGTTGTAGGAAAGAGATCTATACTGAGCAGGCTGAGAGGCCTGGTGTAACACCGAACTAGGTCCCTTCTCAAATTTGACATTTTTTTCCCAGTTCCTACTTACGCTGAGTCTTTCCCCCCACACAGGAGGAAAACGCACCTCAAGGCTGCCTGGTTTTCTGTACCCTTGTTAAATACAAGCACTGCATTCTACTTATTGAGTACAAATGTTTTCCCCAGTTAGAATATTTTGGACACACTCCCCCTCCAAACACACACGCCAGGTGCTGCAGTCAGATTGGCGACATTAAAACCCATCACTCAGATTTGTTGCATTGGAACAATAAAATAACTGACAGCGCTGCCTAACAAACAGGTGGGAGCTGGCCGGGGGGGTGGGGATTTTGAGGGAGGAAAGGAGCAGGGGCACTAAACCTGCTCAATTCTCCTAAAGCGCCTCATTACTGCTGATTTATGTTCAGCTAATTGAGAAAATGACTCTAACTCCTCTATCCAGTCCTCAGTTCATAGAGCCCCTGAGCCTTTTAGTGTCTCGGTCTGTATTTTAAAGGTATGATTTAAACCCTGTAACAGGCTGCCAAAGGCAAGGATTTGAAGGGAAAAGTTTCGTCTGACATCCTATATATACATATATGTATTTTTTAATGCTTCACTTCTCCAGTTACGTGGCCTTTCCCATCCTGCCTGGGGGCGGTTGCTCCTGGGACATAAATCAGGAGAAATGCCAGAGGAAACCAGTCTCATTCCCTTTCAAAGGAGCCTGCGCCCACCTTAATGGAGTTAGAAGAAAAAGGCAATTAGCAAGCACATGGTTGTCATTATGCCAAGAAAAATGGCTACACCTCTCCCAAAAGCCCTCTCCTTGGAGAAAACCCCCCACTTCAGGAGAGGCAGCGTTGTGTAGTGGAAGGAGACAAGTCTGCAGAGCTACACTCTCCTGGGTTCCCAGTCAGATTCTTCCACCAACTCCCTCTGTGGCCTTGCGATAGTCTACGCAAGTGGTTTTCAAACTTTTTTTGTGGGGACCCAGTTGAAGGAAGTTGTTGATGTCCAAGACCCAATGGAGCTGGGGATGAGGGGTTTGAGGTGTGGGAGGGGCTCAGGGCTGGGGCAGAGAGTTGGGGTGCAGGGGTGAGGGCTGTGGGGTGGGGCCAGGAATGAGGGGTTCAGGGTGTGGGAGGGGGCTCTGGGCAGGGGTGCGGAAGAGGGTCAGGGCTCTTGGATGGGGCTGGGAATGAGGAGTTTGGGGTACAGGAGGGGCTCCAGGTTTGGGGGGGGCTCAGAGCTGGGGCAGGGGGTTGGGGTGCAGGAAGGGGTCAGGGCTCTGGGCTGGGGATGAGGGATTTAGGGTACAGGAGGGGCTCTGGGTTTGGGGGGGCTCAGGGCTGAGGCAGGGGTGCGGTAAGGGGTCAGGGCTCTGGGTGCAGGCTCTGGGGTGGGGCTGGGAATGAGGGGTTTGTGGTGCAGGAGGGGGTCAGGGTTCTGGGCTGGGGATGAGGGGTTTGGGGTGCAGGAGCAGGTTTGGTGGGGCTCAGGGCTGGGGCAGGGGTGGGGAAAGGGTCAGGGCTCTGGGCTGGGGTTGCAGGCTCTGGGGTGGGGCCGGGGATGATGGATTTGGGGTGAAGGAAGGGGTTCCTGGTTTGGGGGGGGGCTCAGGGATGGGGCAGGAGATTGGGCCACGGGCACGGACTTACCTCCAGTGGCTCCCGGTTAGTGGCGCAGCGCAAAGCAGCCAGCAGCAGGTCTGGCTCCTAGGCAGAGGCACACAAGCAGCTCCACGCAACTCTTGCCTGCAGGCACCACCCCTCCAGCTCCCATTGGCCGGTTCTTGTTCTGTGTTTGTACAGCGCCTAGCACAATGGGTTCCTGCCCCATGACCGAGGCTCCAGTATTTTTAATTATCATTATTCAGAACTTCTTACATCTACAAAACAGTGTGATGGAAAGTTTGTGAGACCAGACTGCCCCCTAAAATGCCAAGCACTTTTTGCTTCTGATTGAACTGGAAATGCCACAAGAATAGCATGTATGTGGAAGTACAAGACTTCTAATGTTGGTCTGGATCCAGAGGGTTGGGTGGGCCGATATCTAGAAAAAGTGATGACTGGGTTTTTTTAGACCTCCCAAATGATTCCTGGTTCAAAGGTTTGGCTTACTGAAGTCAAAGACTGGGCCCTTACATGCAACTTTTCCTTGATGTAGAGCTGGGGAAAAAGTGGGGAAAAAATTCAAAAATGTGAAGTTTGCATTATGCAGTGTTTGAAACAGACCCACTGGCCTGTGTTTTGAATATTTTTCAAAATTTTCAGCCAAAGTCAGGTTTTCACTTCCCCCTTTTCATCGTGGTTTGGATAAAAACATAGTTTAAAAAAACCAAACACACACACAAGGTCTTTGCAACGCTGAACTTTTTGAGATAAATTTTAATTATCAAAATAAGTGATTTTTTTTCAGTGAAATAAATTTTCTTCCAAAAGATTTTTGTCCCACTCTCTCTCCAGATGGCCTGGAATAACATTCAGTTAGTCACTCGTCTGGTAGAGAGTTGCATATTTGATATTTTAATAGTTTAGTAGTTTTTCATTTCCCACAAATATGCTAAGAAGTCAGTGCTGGTGAAAGATCCCAGATAAGTGACACTCTGGAAACTAAAGAGCGCTAGTAGACTTCAATGGATAGTGGCAATGGAAGGGTATTGTCAGAATAAACACACTAAAGCGTGTAAGGTGCTCTGGTACTACACTATTGGAGTCCAGATAAGTACCTTAGATAGATAATAAAGACCTGATAACCCAGTCAGAATTAAACAAGAATCCCCCACAAGCCCCTTAATCCACATTAAATCCCCTTTAACCCAATTCCTTCTCATAAGGTTTAGGGAACAAACAGGTCTTAGGGTGTAGGCTCTATTGGACCAAGTAGGAGATGAAGGAGAAAGGGTATTCCAACACTGCAGGTAGACTGACATTGCCCTGCTGCTTACTGTTACAGCAGTTTGCTTTGTGACTGCTTGGGCCCAGATCCTCAAAGATATTTAGGTGCCTAACTCTCATTGGTTTAACTGATGGACATGAGGTGTTCAATAGGTGAGGTTCTGTGCCTTTGTGGCTACTGAAACCCCCCAGGGTAGGGTCCTCTTCTTGTAGGCACCTTTCCCAGCATGCTTTTCTTTGGAGGTGTCCCTTTTACATTTGCAGACACAAGCAGCTGGAGGCCTAAAATAGCCATTTTATTGCTGCTGGCTGCATCACACACCAAATCTAGCTGGTAAGCACTCTTCATGCTTATAGACCAGAAGGGACCATCATGATCACCTAGTCTGACCTTGTGTTTTCCCTTTATTACCCCTGAGGATGTGGAAGAGCTTCACAGAAACGATAGCCTTGTATTTTGGAAAGTATTAGAAAGAAATTTATCTTCTTGTAGAACTTAAATCTTTTCTGAGACAGTCGCCTCAGCTTAGAGCTCTTCAGGTCTCAAACTAAGCAGGGATCTGCTGAACCAGTAATCAGATGGGAGCCAGACGAAAACCCAGCACACAGTAGGGAGTTTCATCAGTTATATACTGAGTAGCATTCCTCTCCTTGAATCAGAACCAAAACAATACCCCAGATTAGGTTTGGCAAGTTACTCAAGTGACTGCCTATTATTTTGGTAAAAACCCACTTCTTCAGATGCATGGCGTGAAAATTACAGATGCAGGCATTGTTATACTGACAAGTGAAGAGAAGGGAGTTACCTCACAAGTGGAGAACCAGTGTTGACAGGGCCAGTTCAATCAGGGTGGATGTGGTCCACTCCCAATAACTGATGAGGAGGTGTCAATTCCAGGAGAGGGGAAATTGCTTTTGTAGTGAGCCAGCCACTCCCAGTCCCTGTTCAAGCCCAAATTAATAGTGTTAAATTTGCAAATGAATTTTAGTTCTGCAGTTTCTCTTTGAAGTCTGTTTCTTAAGTTTTTTTGTTGAAGTATGGCTACTTTTAAATCTGTTATAGAATGTCCAGGGAGATTGAAGTGTTCTCCTACTGGCTTTTGTATGCTACTATTTCTGATGTCCGAATTGTGTCCAATTTGTGTCCATCATCAACAATCTACAACCTATCCTGGAAAATGATCCCTCACTCTCATAGACCTTGGGAGGCAGGTCAGTCCTCGCTTACAGACAGCCCCCCAACCTGAAGCAAATACTCACCAGCAGCTACGCACCACATCACAGAAATACTAACCCAGGAACCAAACCCTGCAACAAACCCCATTGCCTACTCTGTCCCCATATCTACTCTAGTGACACAATCAGAGGACCCAACCACATCAGCCACACCATCAGGGACTCATTCACCTGCACATCTACTAACGTGATATATGCCATCATGTGCCAGCAGTGCCCCTCTGCCATGTACATTGGCCAAACCGGACAGTCTCTACGTAAAAGAATAAATGGACACAAATCGGACATCAGGAACGGTAACATACAAAAGCCAGCAGAAGAACACTCCAATCTCCCTGGACATTCTATAACAGATTTAAAAGTAGCCATACTTGAACAAAAAAACGTAAGAAACAGACTTCAAAGAGAAACTGCAGAGCTACAATTCCTTAGCAAATTTAACACTATTAATTTGAGCTTGAATAGGGACTGGGAGTGGCTGGCTCACTACAAAAGCAATTTTCCCTCTCTTGGCACTGACACCTCCTCATCAATTATTGGGAGTGGACCACATCCACCCTGACTGAATTGGCCCTGTCAACACTGGTTCTCCACTTGTAAGGTAACTCCCTTCTCTTCATGTGTCAGTATATTTATGCCTGTATCTGTAATTTTCACTCCATGCATCTGAAGTGGGATTTTTACCCATGAAAGCTTATGCCCAAATAAATCTGTTGGTCTTTAAGGTGCTACCGGACTCTTTGTTGTTTTTGTAGATACAGACTAACACGGCTACCCCTCTGATACTTGCCTATTATTTGACCAGTCAAATAATCCAGTAAGAATGCCCTGATGTAGGCAGTAGCCTACCTTTTTGATCACATCATGGAGCCATTCTTTCATTTTTTTAAACTTCATTTAATTCTGTTTCACATTTTTCTGAGTTCAAATAACTCAGTTAACTAACCTGTTTTTTGTAAGTAGGCATAAAAAAAAGCTCAACCTAGGCCATAAAGTATTACTCTTTTTTTGGTTACTGTTCTAATACGTAAGTGCTTTAAAATATTTGACCATTTTTAGAAGCGACAAAGGGTCCTGTGGCACCTTATAGACTAACAGAGGTATTGGAGCATAAGCTTTTGTGGGTGAATACCCACTTCTTTGGATGCATTGACCATTTTTGATATTATTTGACAATATTTGATCAATATTGGACCAATCAATTAACCAATTATTTTTGGACCAATCAAATGCCCAACCCTACACCAGATGCTTTCGGATGGTACTGTGCTGCTGGAGGTGCCATGTTTTGTTCTGGTCTTGACCACGGGAACAATATTCCTTGGTATAGGGGGAGGTAGGTTGGCACCAATGTCCTGACCCCATTTTAACTGAGGAAATTATATTCTGCTTCCTTACATTCCCTCAGCTGCTTCGTTTGGATGTGACATTCTTTTGAACTTCCTCCCCTAAATTGTTGTGTGGTGTTGGCGGGCTGTGCAGAAGTGGCTGCTAGTGGTGTCAAGCTGTCCTGCAGGGCTCCAGAATACCAACCCCCAGGGAGACTTAAGAAGCAGGGCACAAACCCCACACTGGCTGTGAGTTCCATACTTAGATTTCACCTACCAACTACCAAGTGTGAACTCTTCAAGCCTTAACATGGAGCCACAGACAGTCCCCTTGGAAACTCAGATCTGTCTCGCCACCCAGGCAAGCCTGCCTTTGTGATAGATGGTCCCTTACACCAAAGATCACAGCAATATTCAGGTTACTGTCAGTTCCAAAAGACCAGCCACTTACCCCAGGTCAGTTGCACCTCAGATCTCACACCAAAGCCAACGCTTGTAACTAGTCCTATAATAAACTATCTGAAGATTCATTAACTAGGAAAAGGCAATAAGAGTTACATACAAGATTAAAGCAGGTAAACATACACACACACACAAATGAGTTCCAATCTTAAATTTATTTTAAAAAGGGAAGGGGAATCTGGGGAACTACAGATTGGTCAGCCTCACCTCAGTCCCCGGAAAAATCAAGCAGCAGGTCCTCAAGGAATCCATTTTGAAGCATTTGGAGGAGAGGAAGGTGATCAGGAACAGTCAATATGGATTAACCAAGGGCAAGTCATGTCTGACCAATCTGATTGCCTTCTACGATGAGATAACTGGCTCTGTGGATATAGGGGAAAGTGATGGATGTGATATATCTTGACTTTAGCAAAGCTTTTGATATGGTCTCCCACAGTATTCTTGCCAGCAAGTTAAAAAAGTATGGATTGGATTAATGGACTATAAAGTGGCTAGAAAGCTGGCTAGATCGTTGGGCTCAACGGGTAGTGATCAATGGCTCCATGTCTAGCTGGCAACCGGTATTAAGCGGAGTGTTCCAGGGGGTCTGCCCTGGGGCCAGTTTTGTTCAACGTCTTCATTAATGATCTGGATGACGGGATGGATTGCACCCTCAGCAAGTTCATGGATGACACTAAGCTGGGGGGAGAGGTAGATACGCTGGAGGGTAGGGATAGGGTCTAGAGTGACCTAAACAAATTGGACGATTTCTTTTCCAATCTGATGAGGTTCAACAAGGACAACTGCAGAGTCCTGCACTTAAGATGGAAGAATCCCATGCACTGCTACTGGCTGGGGACTGACTGGCTAAGCAACAGTTCTGCAGAGAAGGACCTGGGGATTACAGTGGATGAGAAGCTGGATCTGAGTCAAAAGTGTGACCTTGTTGCCAAGAACGCTAATGGCATATTGGGGTGCATTAATAGGAGCATTGCTAGCAGATCGAGGGAAGTGATTATTCCCCTCTATTTGGCACTGGTGAGGCCACATCTGGAGTATTGTGTCCAGTTTTGTGCTCCCCACTACAGAAAGGATGGGGACAAATTGGAAAGAGTCCAGTGGAGGGCAACGAAAATTATTAGAAGGCTGGGGCACATGACTTATGAGGAGAGGCTGAGGGAATTGGGCTTATTTAGTCTGCAGAAGAGAAGAGTGAGGGGGGGATTTGATAGCAGCCTTCAACTACCTCAAGGAGGGTTCCAAAGAGGATGGAGCTAGGCTGTTCTCAGTGGTGGCAAATGACAGAACAAGGAGAAATGGTCTCAAGTTGCAGTCGGGGAGATCTAGGTTGGATATTAGGAAACACTATTTCACTAGGAGGGTGGTGAAGCACTGGAATGGGTTACCTAGGGAGGTGGTAGAATCTCCATCCTTAGAGGTTTTTAAGGCCCATCTTGACAAAGCCCTAGCTGGAATGGTTTAGTTGGGGTTGGTCCTGCTTTGAGTAAGGGGGTGGACTAGATGACCTCCTGAGGTCTCTTCCAACCCTAATCTTCTATGATTTTATGATTTCAAAAAGTAATAGAAGCATCTATAATGTGCAAAGCTCTATTTGTCCTTTATGGCTAACACAGGCCAAGCACTTGGGTTCTTTTGTTTATGCTTAGTAATGCCTGCCCCTTGGAATCCAAGGAGCATAAAAGATACAGTTCTTCCTTGTTAGGGATTTTTATTCCTTTCCCTCTTCTGCTTTGACTTGCAAATTCAGCTATTGGGAGGAATTGCAGGTCTCCTCTTCTTGAGGGAGGGGAGCAACCAACAAAGTCTTTTAGATTCATAGTCTGACCTCATGCACATTGCAGGCCAGAGAACCTCACCCACTCCTGAAATAGACCCCTCACCTCTGGCTGTGATTTAAAGACTTCAAATTACATAGAATTCACCATTTACACTAGTTTAAACCTACAAGTGACCCGTGCCCCATGCTGCAGAGGAAGGTGCTAACCCTCCAGGGTCTCTGCCAATCTGATGCGGGGGGAAATTCCTTCCGGCCCTAATATGGCAATCAGTTAGACCCTGAGCACATGGGATATCTGGGAAATAATTTTCTGTAGTAACTCAGAGCCCTCCCCATCTAGTGTCCTGTCTCCAGCAACTGGGCATTTTTGCTACTGGCAGTCACCAACAGGCTACATGCCATCATAGGCAGTCCCATCACAGCATCCCCTCTATAAACTTATCAAGTTAAGTCTTAAAGCCAGATAGGGTTTTTGCTCCCTCTGCTCCCCTTGGAAGGCTGTTCCAGAACTTCACTCCTCTGAGGGTTAGAAACTTTTGCCTAATTTCAAGCCTAAACTTGTTGCTGGCCAGTTTATAGGCATTAGTTCTTGTGTTCTTGGCACTTAAATAACACCTCTCCCTCCCTGGTATTTGTGCCTCTGATGTATTTATAGAGAACAATCACATCTCCCCTCAGCCTTCTTTTGGTTAGCCTAAACAAGCCAAGCTCTTTAAAGTCTCCTCTCATAAGGTTTTCCATTCCTCTGATCATCCTAGTAGCCCTTCTCTGCACCTGTTCCAGTTTGAATTCATCCTTCTTAAACACGGGAGACCAGAACTGCACACAGTATTCCAGATGAGGTATCACCAATGCCTTGTATAATGGTACTAACACTTCCCTGTCTCTACTGGAAATACCTCACCTAATGCATCCTAGGACCACATTAGCCTTTTGTCCTCTGATGTTCCACAATCGTTCGTCTGGTGTTAATGGGCCTTTTTCGTTAGGCAGGAGAGAACACTTCCTGTTGGAAACTAGTATTTCACACTCATTAATGCGTTTCTCCTGTCTGGTGATTTATAGGTACAAACACTCATATTACCTGACATGAGATACAGATATTCTAAGTGAGATTAATGCATGCAGCAATTTACAAGCATTTCATAAAGTTTAAACACACTGTTATAACTCTAAACACTATTTTAACAATACAAACACACAGGGGAACCAGACTGGTTCCAGCTATGCATTTGTCCATGTTCAGTTGAGACCCTGGGACCTTGGCATGAGCTGGCACCTGGTCTGCGAGCATCACAAATGGGTCAAGTGATTTTTGGCTGTAAAGTGCTTTGGGATGAAACATTAAATAAAACCCTAAGTTATTGTAAATTGCTACCCTCCCCCAATCTTTCACTAGGATGTGCTCAACCCAAAGGCAGACCTTTACACAACAGACTGTGATTGAGAAATCAGCACTTCCATTACTAATCCATTCTAACACTGTCATGCTATAGCACTCATAATGCTCATCAGTGCACTCCATAATGGAATAGACTGAATGCTGTGAAATGTATTAAATACTATGAATAGGACCCAACCAAATTCACGACTGTGAAAAATGTGTCTCGGACTGTGAAATCAGACCTACCCCGTGAAATCTATCTGTTGGAGGGACAGGGCTGGGGGCACCCCAGCTTTGGACTCCTACTCTGCCCCCAGCTCCAGCTGCTAGTCCCCTCCGGGCTGGGGAGGATCAGGGCTCTTCCCCTGAACGGCAGCACTTGGAAGGAAATCAGACCCATTTCCACCTCCGGCAACATTCTGCAGTCTTGGTAGGTACCCAGAGGTGGGTCTGATCTCCCCCCAAGCACAGCCATGCAGAAGAAGAGCAAGTCCTGTTCCTCCCCAGTCCAGCTGGGATTAGCAGTTAGGAGCCTCCAGCTGCAGCGCTCCTAGCAGCATGGAGGAGATCGGACCCACCTTCATCTCCAGGAACCTCCTGTGGCTGGAGGAAGCTCCGGGGCTGCTGCCTTCAGAGCCCAGCACTGAAGCGAGGGTGACAATCCACAACCCTCCCTACAACAGCTTTGCAACACCCCTATGACCCTATTTTGGGTCAGGACCCTCATGGTTACAACAGATCATCTGAAAACATGAAATTGACTAATTTTCAAATCCTATGTCTGTAAAATTGACCAGCATGGACCCTGAATTTGGTAGGACCCTAACTATGAAGCTAAGAGTAGCTTTTGCTTGATTTCAATTGTTCTATTTCCTTTGAGGAGAAAACTCTTTAGTTCCCCCAAACCATCTCTTGGCACTTCTGATCAATGTACACATTGTTATGTTTGGACTGCTTAATTCCTGCATGGGGAGAATTAAAAACTGTCAGACTGGCATCCCTCAAAATATTTGTGAATATACTCAAGCTGTGTCAGGCTGAAGTGGAAATGACACAATTGTAGTGTTTTATATCACTTGTCAGAGAGGAGCTTTGCAAGCAAGAGAAAAAACAATTTAACTCTTTCCTGCAGAGAAAAATGATCAAATGTTATCCATTTGCATTTAATATCTCCTTATGGCTTCTAGCCAGACAACTTCAGTTTGCAATCTCAGAAGCTAAACAGAGCTAGACTTGGTCAGAAGTTAGATGGGCGGGGGAGGGAGGGAGGGAACAGCAAAGAAAACCCCCATACTACAGAAATTGGCACTGCTGATTCAGAACACTGCTCTCTGACACAGTACAAATCCTCAGCATCATGTTTGGGTGGCATTGTGGGTGCTGTTTTTCAGATGTTTCAGCTGGGTATAAGATTGTTCATGCCATAGGAATTGCTTTTAATAGGACTTGTGCTTTAGATCTCTTAGCTACTCTCGAAAATCTCCTAAATTGATACATTTTGTCTCCAGTTTCTGAAGTGTTCACTTCGTTGCAATTATTGGATGATCATTTTACAGACACATTTCTGCCTATCGGATGCTCACACTGTGTGTTCACTGTGGGCATTTGTTATTCATTACCACCATTGTGCAATTAGATAATTTCAGGGAGATGCTGTTGTTTCTGCTCCCTGATTGGATGAAGATCAATTCACTTTGAAGCTGGGACCCGATCAGCAGAATTAAACAATTTTGGGGACACATTTAAACTCCCCCCACCCCCATCCAATCTATCTGGGTCAAATCAGGGCTGAGCTGTCACTGCTAGAAAAGTTAAGCTATTGTAGTAGCAGCGGTCAGATTTAAAATTAGTTTCCACCAATAACATTCACACTATGTAATCAGAGGTACAATCTTAACTAAAACTTGTGGCTTGTCCCTCTCTCGCTATTTCAACTACCTGTCAGTGCTCCAGCCAGGGCCTTTCTGCAGTTGAATTTGCAAAATGTAAAATATAGCCCCCAGGTTTGGGACAGCAGGCCTGGGTGTTGAGTTAAGCACCATCGCCTTTTCCAAGCACCTGACAAATGCTTTTATTGAACTTGCTGGTCTCCAATTTTGTCAGCTGTCACCATCAGCCACACGCCAATTCATTATTGCAGAATGAATGTGTCCAATCCTAATTCTGCAGAACACAGGTTGATCTCTAGGCCCTGTCCAGAAGAGTAATAGGATTCCCATAGTACTGTGTTGCCACGCAGTGCCCATATACAAGAATATTTCATATATAATATAACAAAGGTGGGTTTTGAATTTTCTAGTCTCCAGTTTTATAAGCCATCCATCAGACAGGTAGTAATTGTGGAATGTGTGTGGGAGAACTTCTCCTGAGATTGTTTCCCCCTGGAAGATGCTTATTGCAGCCACTATGACGAACATGTTTCCTAGAGCTCCTCCAGATTGCAGTTAGCTGGAGTTCCATGTTAAGGGATACAGCTCTCCAAGGCGATTTTACACACTTTTTTGTTTGGAAGAGCTATCTTTGGGGTGCTGGTTGCATACAGTGGAAGGCTGTCAAAGGGTATATCTTTCAAGCTTGCTAATGATTACTCAGAACCTATTCTTGTCCCGTCTCTTGAACACCAAATACTATAACTGAAAGTAAACAAGCCACATAGAAGATGCATTAATTTATTTTTACAATAAACATTGAGAATAAAGTGTCATGGTTTTCAATGACTGAATAGATAACTGGTCATAAGAACATGAGAATGGCCATACAGGGTCAGACCAAAGGTCCATCCAGCCCAGTATCCTGTCTACCAACAGTGGCCAATGCCAGGTGCCCCAGAGGGAGTGAACCGAACAGGTAATGATCAAGTGATTTCTCTCCTGCCATCCATGTCCACCCTATGACAAACAGAGGCTAGGGACACCATTCCTTACCCATCCTGGCTAATAGCCATTAAGGGACTTAACCTCCATGAATTTATCCAGTTCTCTTTTAAACCCTGTTATAGTCCTAGCTTTCACAACCTCCTCAGGCAAGGAGTTCCACGGGTTGACTGCGCGTTGTATGAGGAACTTCCTTTTATTTGTTTTAAACCTGCTGCCCATTAATTTCACTTGGTGGCCCCTAGTTTTTATATTATGGGAACAAGTAAATAACTTTTCCTTATTCACTTTCTCCACCCCACTCATGATTTTATATACCTCTATCATATTCCCTGTTAGTCTCCTCTTTTCCAAGCTGAAAAGTCCTAGCCTCTTTAATCTCTCCTCATATGGGACCCATTCCAAACCCCCTAATCATTTAGTTGCCCTTCTCTGAACCTTTTCTAATGCCAGTATATCTTTTTTGAGATGAGACCACCACATCTGTACACAGTATTCAAGATATGGGCATACCATGAATTTATATAAGGACAATAAGATATTCTCTGTCTTATTCTCTATCCCTTTTTTAATGATTCTTAACATCCTATTTGCTTTTTTGACTGTCGCTGCACACTGCATGGACGTTTTCAGAGAACTATCCACGATGACGCCAAGATCTTTTTCCTGATTAGCTGTAGCTAAATTAGCCCCCATCATATTGTATGTATAGTTGGGGTTATTTTTTCCAATGTGCATTACTTTACATTTATCCACATTACATTTCATTTGCCATTTTGTTGCCCAATCACTTAGTTCCTCACAATTGCGTTTGGTGGGGTCACTCCGGTGATCGTCAAACTGACACACAAACGTTCAGTATAAGACAAACCGTTAAAATTTCCATAGTGAAAGAAAGCTGCAGATTGTGTAGCAGAGAAGATATGAAAATTGCTGTCTGATTCATGGTTGCATCATAGGCTCTCGGCAAACGACCCCACTCCAAGAGGTCATCACAAAACCAGAATTGTATTCCTTTGTCTTTCCCCATCTGGAATGATTTTTTTAAATCCCTTTGAAAACAATAATTGGGCAAATTAACAAGGTTCTACTGGGGTTATACACACCCACCCTTAGGACAAGGAAGTTGTTAACTTTAATTTACTGAACCATTACATAATGTATGGAAGGGCTTAGTTCCCATTTACTTTTGGGGTTATTCATTATTTTATCAACACCAGTTTGATTTCTCAGATTTAAGGCAGCTATGATGTTACTAAAAAAGAGACAAATATTTGTAATCGCATTTGCCTCAATACTAGCCAGATCTCTCGTGTACAGTTTCTGTCTACAACCACCTCCTTTCTACCATATACTAAACTGATACTTTTGTAACACATTTGATGCTGTAATTTCACAAATCAGCCTCCAAAGACCAGATATTGAGAATGTTGTAATAATTTGTAAAAAAAATAGACACCAGTTATAAATAGGAAATATTACAGCCAACCTGGCCTTTATAGCAACATACAAATCTAAATGAGTTTATAATTTTCTACAGAATAAAGTATCAGCTACCATATCCAAGGATGTGTCTGAAACCTAGCCGGGTTTTACACAATTAAAAGAAAATTGCAAAGGAAATTTGTGGACACACTGGAAATGTCCTATCGCCGTACATGAGGAAAAGAACATCTCTGTAATAAAACAATCTTTTATGACACCTTCTCAAGAAAACAAGCATCTCCCTTTCTTGGTTTGATGTCTGCAATGGTTAGCTGAGAATCTTCACTCACACACCAGCCCGGCCTACAGACAAACAATGCTGCCCACCTCTTAGTACTCCCTCCTAGCAAGCCCCAGCCCCACAAAGCTCCATAGTGAGCAAAATCCAGGGATCAATGGACCTAAAAATACAAAACAGGATAGACAGGTGACCCAGAATGGAAGATTCTGACAGGTCACTAAAAACTGATTATTTTAATCAAGTTAAAAATAGAGGTAACGTAAGAGGGATGTGTTACTGACACTGCAGAAGCCTTGGGGTACCCTACAGCATGCAGTAAATCAAGTACATCATCCATCAGACGCTACCTTATCTGCGTACGGTAGTAATGTATCAGAGTGAGCTGGGGTTTCATCCCGAGTAGTGTTTAATGATTGATTTTGGCTACCCATATTTGAAAGCGACTTGCTACAGGAATTTCCAGGCTGCTCCACTAACTGTTCAGAAGCAGCACCAGCATGCTCATTCTCCTTCACTGTAGCACATGGAGCTGCATTTTCCTCAGCAGTCCGAGACAGATTCTGAGACCGGGCAGCCTGTCTCCCTGCTTCTGCCTCCTGGTGCTGCAGCATCTGCTCCACCTCAATCTCAAGTTCCAGATTTTCCTCATCTGCCTCCACTTCCAGCTGCTTCATTAACTCTTCCAGCTTCTTGGCTTTACGGAGCTCATTCTGCTGTATGATAGTGCATAGATGCTCTGTGAGACGCTCCTTGATCTCGGTCTTCTGTTGGAAATCTAGCTTTGCTGCTACGTACTCTGACTCTGCCTTATCATATCGCTTCCTGCAAAAATAATTTTTTGGGTGTTATTCATCCTGAAGAATCCCAAAGTGCTTTACAAGTTACACACATTGATGAATACTCGATCAATCAATGAAAGGCATTCTCCTCTGGATTGGACAGTACCAACTATTCAATAGCACACAGCAACATTGCTCAACAATTATAAAGCAAGGGACAGAAAGGAGAATGTGCCAACAGAAGAAAGTCCACTCCATTAGTTTCCACTGCTCCTGCATTCTAGGAGTAAATTCTCTTGTCTGAAATGCACAGGTGGCAAACAATTTTGTTGACTTTTGTATGAGATTCATCTCCAGTATGCTGAAAGAAATCACTAGTACCTGCTCCATGTATTCCAATGGAAAATTAACTATTCAGAAAGATACCAAAGTGATTCATGTTCATTTTATTGTTAGATAAACAGATCAACAATCCAACAGATATAAATTCTATGTAATTAATGAAGTAGTTACATTGCTACTTCAGTCTTTTCTAAAAGTGTACTTACCTGGACTTTCAAAAAAACATACCTATGTCACTAGCAGTACAGATGGGCAGAGCACATGACACCGCATAACGACCACAGCTTTTGCAGTCACCAATGTAGAAATAATTGTATCATCAGCATGGACACTTATCAGTTCTTACATTCTGACATGACAAACTTTCTAATGTAAAGCAACAATTACAAATATTTTGTGGGGCAACATAACGGTGGAAGGACTTAACTAGTAGAAGGATACCACAGGCTGGCTGAGAGGGGAGGGAGGCTGTGGATCATATGCACCATGACCCTGTACTGCACCTTGTGACAGAGAGCATCCACAAATATAGTATCACAAAGGTGCCTGTAAAAACAAAGAGCTGCTTCGTAAAGCCATATTCAGGTGTCATTACCAAGCAATAGAGGGACACAGTGGTCCTTTTGTTTGAGGAAGCAGAACAAAATGAAACAGGAAATCTTTCAGAGAATATTCCAGTAAGAAATAACTGCAGGATTCTGCCCCCAGCTGGGGCTCTATCCCTGGCAGTCAATTTCAAAGCCATGTCCACAAGGCCCCCAAAATACCCACTCCTCTTTCTGTCACAAAGTAGTCACAGAGATCACATAATGAGCCACAGAGACGATGTAATGAAGGACTCAGACATGAAGCATACATGCAAGGAACAAAATTAAGGTTACCGTGGAAACATTTGTCCAATTAAAACTTTAACCTGCATTCACAGTTTTTTTGCATCAGAATATTTATAAATATTCTATTTATATATAGAATAACAGTTAAATCTCCAACTATCCAATTAGGACTATAAATATTGCACTTCTTGGCAGGTTAAACTAATTTGGCATTTAGCCTTAAAATAGAAGGCAAAACTTCAATAATTGCTCAGAACGGCATTGCAGGTTAGGTAAATGAAAGCTTTTAACGGTGGGTGGTATATTCTACATTGAAAATCCATGTGTAACTCTACTTTCCAAATCATGAAAAACTGATTATACAAAACACAGCAAACTCATTAGCCATATTTTTAAAGCTTTGCCTTCTTTCCCTAACCTTCCTTTTTCCATCTTTGTTACCCAAATACAGTTTCCTGTAAACATTCTATATGATTTTTTCCTAACACTGAGAATATAAGATGCAGAGTTCAAATGGGTGTAATGTTTTATGATACCATGTCTAAATGTTTCATGATTTCTGAAATCTATTTGCGTAAATCCTACAAACACACTGACACTGAAAAGTTTTCTCTGGCATAGATCTGAAACTGAGACTTTTCAAAAATATCCTAAATAATGGAACTACATGTCAGGTAGTCCCTGCCATTTTAAATGATAATTAGTCGATAGTCATCCTCAGTTCTTGGATACAACTGGTATTCATTTAAAAGCTAATTACCATGTTTACTGGCCTGTGGTCAATGCACAGCAAAAAATAACAAGGAAAACTACAATGTCTACACGTTGGATAGTGAATTAAAAACCACAACCCAACATTTCAATTTAATTAAATGCCTATATAAACTTGCTTATATTTACATACTCATGTTGTGGTTTACCGTATACTAATACGGCACTCAGATTAATTTTGCATGTTGAAGGATGCTGCAAAAGGGAATTGTCAGAGTTGCACTCCCTTGTAGTAGTAATAATAATAGTAATAAAAAAACCTCAAATGATGGAAAGAGACATTGAAAACCTTGAATACTGAAACTGACCTACATTTGGTCCCAATTTAAGAAAGCACTTAAATACATACTTAGCTTTAGGCATGTATGCAAGTCCCACAGATTTCAATAGAATTTAAGTGCTGTCCTGAATTAGGGTGCTTTCCTGACTCAGCACTTTTGTTTACAGAGTTGATGTAATACATTACATGTTTGGTTCTTTTTTAAAAACTGCTCTTTTCCCAGGAAAAAAGCCAACAACGAAACCACCCTGTAACACAGTAGTGCTTATGTGCAACCCTACCATAATGGCCCAGCACGTATGTACGATGAAAGTGGGGAAGGGGGAGAAGATGGCAAGTAAAGTTTTCAGTCAGGAAACTTATGTTAGTTGCAAGCTTCTGTTTAGGCCACTATGATCTTAAGAGAAACCACTATATATTAAAACTTATTAAAATACACATGCACTGTGTCTTTTAATGCATATGACTAAAGTGACATGACTCCCATTAGCCTTCCTTCAGTGAAGGGAAACTGCATACATTTTCCCAACAGTACTCGCTGCTCTGTTAATTGCTTACCGAGCAAATGAATAGTCCATGCTGGCCTGATCGATTCGGTTCCTTAAAATCCCAATGTCAGCAGACACCATGTCATCCAGAGCCTGTAGCTCTTTTTGGATCCGCTTTAGTTTCACTGTTTCAGCCTGAGTTCTTTTGGATCTGAAAAAACAAGATGCAAGTTCTCTCTCTTTAGAAGCATACTACACAAGAGACGTGTTTCAATTACAGATCCACCAGCTCATTAGTAGCAGAAGAAGCTGCATCTTCAGAAATGCAATCCACATAAAAAGAGCTTCTTAGTCACCACACAATTTGAAATAAAATGTGAGTATCACGTACTGTTGCTCATTTGAGCAAAAAAACCCAACCTTTAGTGCAGAGGAAAGGGGGACAAGTTGGATTTGCTAAAACTTAGTAACTTATCACAGACAATAAACACCCCCTTCCCTAGGTATGGCAGTAGAATGCAGAATGCCCTCATCACCTTTCAGCAATGGCTTTGGCCAGGAGTGCCTTCTTGCGTTTATTCTTCTCTTCCATCAGCCGCTGCTCCTGCTGGAGAACTTCCCAACGAGATTTCTCCTGCCTGGGCATTGACAAAGCAACAGGGTTAAACAAGGGTTCATTTCTTTCCTGCCCCTCCCCACCCAAAACAGCAGTCATACTCCTTCTCCTTGTGTTTATTTTGTTGGAGCACCCATTAAGGATTTCCAAGAATCCAAGGATAGCTCAACACCTTGGTTCTGTAGGAATTAGGCAGGAAGACTGATCAGGAAGAAGAGTTATTAGCTTCAGGAGATACTCAACAAGTTTTCTCTTAAAAAAAACAAACCAAAATACCAAACCAAAGGTCTCTTATGAACAAAGAATGTGGGGTTAAGTTCTCTGCTACATTAGAATCCCATGTTTTTAACTAAAATGAGCATATATTGTTCACAAATAGATGATTTTCACTATAAATCATACATACCCCATCCCACCTCTAAAATCCTGGGCAGAGAAATATTTAATGGTATTATAGAAATTCATCCTAATTGGATTAGATGAATGAAACAGTCTTTGGATGTGGCGGTCGGTGGCCAAAAGCCATTTTTCCATACCTAAGTCACATTAGTTGTGGTGGTTTCATCCATCACCTTTTCAAAGGGATCTCAGTAACAATCCTCTCCCCATAATTTAATGCTCTTCCATGAGCAAGGAATACAATGGAGGATAAAAATGATTGGTTTTTAATTTAAAAAACTCTTTTTGTATTTAAATTGGGTGTCTGATTTTATTTAAATTACAGTAAGGTTTTCTTTTTAAAAACAAACCTTCTTAAAATTAAATCTGAATTTAATATAAAATACATAAGGCCTGAACTTATTATAATTTGGTTGTAAATTTGAAACATGTTTTGATAAGAGAAGTTTATGTATCCAAAACATTAAATGTTATTTTGTTTAATAAAAATAAATTGTATATGCTGTTTTGTGTGTTTAAATTCCAGTTACCCCCCCAATGCAGCTTGACTCATATCATGGGCAAAAAGTTAATTATCCAGTAAATACACAACATATCATTCACCATTTTCTAACATACAAAAAAATATACAATTAATAAGAATCTGAAAATAGTAAGCTATACAATTGTCTAAATAAATGTATACAGGTACAGTATATCCTCCTAGGTAGCAAAGAGATGTACCAAAATTTATTTAGTTGTAAATTTAGTTTTAATGGTTATATCAACCAATGAGAATGGACCTTTATTGAGAAAATAACGGAAGTACAAATGGAAACATTGATTAAAATTGAGGATTTAAATTGAGGATTTCCACTTGGTGATCTCAATTGCTGTGATGTAAATCAATCCACCCTGGAATAAAACATCGGAAGTTACTTGATAGCGAAAGAGAAGCAAGACATTTTTTCAAACCACTTTGATGCTAGAACATGGTGGTGTTATCTGAAGTGGGAATGTTCCGATGGAATATGCATGGTAGTTGGGGCGGCACTAGTGGCTGCTGGACAGCAACCAACAGGTTAGCTGTAGAGTGTACTGGGTGGGAAAGTTTGGCCCTGTCAGTCTGAAATAGCACTGTCCATGGCCAGGGTGGATACAAATCAATGATTTAAAAAGAAAATATCTGATTTTTTTGATAAAATGCTTTTTGAGGAAAAAACCTATCTAAAAGATAGTTTTAATTAAGATACATTATAGCTCAAAGATATCTCATCATGGAATTGGGATTATAAATTCTAATTCTATAGCATGAGACAATATATTCATGTAATGATTAAGGAAAGTTTTGTAAATGAGTTCCAGTAGTTCATGGATTAGGGACCCAATCTTATGGGGTTCCACAAGTGTCTGTATAGATTATTTAGGTTAGTCTTTCTATCTACTCAATGGGACTCAGGGCCGGCGCACCCACTAGGCGACCCTAGGCGGTCGCCTAGGGCGCCGGCTGGCCGCGGCTGCCTCCTGCCCCAGGGGCTGAGCCGGGAGGGCGGCTGGCTACGGCTGCCTCCCAGCTCCGCGACTCAGCCGGGAGGGCGGGTGGCCTGCTGCCACCGCGCCCCTCCCCCCTCCCGGGGCTGAGCTGGGAGGGTGGCAGGCCACGGCTGCCTCCCACCCTCCCAGCTCTGCGGCTGAGCCGGGAGCTGGAGGAGGGGGCGGAGGGGGGGGAAGGCTGGCCATGGGCGGGGGGCTGAGCTGCGGCCTGCAGGGGGTGGGGAGGGTGGGGCGGTGTTAGTTGGGTGGGGGAGGGTTGTAGGGGGGAGGGGTGGTTTTAGCTGGAGGGGATGGCGCGGGGGGGCGTTGTTAGCTGGGGGGAGGGTGCGGGGGGGGGCGGTGTTAGCTGGGGGGAGGGGGCGCAGGGCTGGTGCAAGGAAGTTTCGCCTAGGGCGCGAAACTTCCTTGCACCAGCCCTGATGGGACTCAGTGCTCTGTCTAGAAGATACCATCAGAGATGCTTAGTTTTGCAGTTCTCAAATTGTGGATGTGTCTCCCCAGAGGTAACATGCTTGTTAACAGAAAAATGTTTTTAAATTATTGAGGTGAAAAATAACAGACTCAACCCTATTGTCAATCCCTTACCTCTCTCTAAAAGTGCAAAGTTTCAAAAAGTTCAATGAATACAAGATTTTGGGGGGCGGAATAGATCTGGGCAAGTCTGGAGATAAATGTGAGAAGGGAGGGACAGGTAGTAGAAACAAAAAAGTGAAACTGTTAAGCAGCTATTCCAGAAGTCTTGAGGTCTTTCTGAGTGTAGCCTTCATTGATTTGAGATCTACCATACCATTCTCTCACTAGAAGAGAAAACCTATAATGGCAGCAGGCCATAAAAGAGACCCAGTTTGGGAATAAGAACCATTCAAGAAATATATGTTTGCTGATGATGTTTTAAATAAAGTCACACCAGTGAACTGGTGGAAGTCACTTAAGCACTTGGATTCAGAGATTGTTGAAATGATAATCTCACTTAACAGCAGTAGCTTCTTCTGCCAGTGTAGAAAGGATATTTTCTTCCTTTGGGATAATTCACTCCAAACTGAGAAATCGTTTGGGACCTAAAAAAAGCAGGAAATCTTGTTTTTCTTTTCCAGATGATGAACAGGAAAATGAAGGTAAAGATGACTGAGTTAGCTGCAGAAGCCAGTATTTTAAGTTTCTCATGTTGCCCTGGCTGACATAGGTGATTTAATTTTTGTGGGTTTTTTTTTTTAATATTTCATTTATTTTAGTTAAAAACAATTTTAACAAAAACAAACCTGATTTTAAAAAACATGAATGTTTAACGAATATATGCTTGTTTTGTTACATTCTTATGTTTGCTGTTGAAAAAAATCCAGAATACAGAACGTTGTTGTTTTAGTTAAATAAAACAATGTAAATGTCTGTCTGATGATGTTCTCCTCCTAATACAGCATGGCAAGAAAATCCTCCAAATATTAATAATTAATCTGTTGAATTGGAGATAGTCATTTGGAGGTGAACTTCATAAATACCTGCTTCAATTACCTTTGGTAAATGAAATAACCAAACAATCATTCATTTTCTGATATAGCTGTAAAACTAATCTCTAAAGTTTTCAAAATAAATCACTATTTAAAAATGTATAGTGTGTACCTTCTAAAAATGAAACCTACATCTGAGTTGTGAAGAATATGTATTAAGGTTATAACAACCAACAAGAATGCACTTTTATGTAGAAAACCATGATTAAATCGAGCCTTCCTGACTAGTGATTTAACTCAAATCCATCCTGTCCATGGCTTTGCTGAAGTATGTACTTACTTTTTAAATGAATACATGCCATGGATGCTTACAGACGGGAAGAATGAACATTCTACTGAGTACTGGGACTCTCACTGATGGAAAAAGAACAGAGCGTATGGAGGTATGCACGAAAAGAAACTTTAAAATGTAAAACATAATAATCACCTTAATACAGGCTGTGCCAGATATCCATTCTTTTACACAAAGGAAAAATAAATACACGTAAGGCACCTGGCCATTTATGCAGTCCTGTACTACGGTAGAGAGACTGAGAACATCCTGACTAAAACTGCACATAGCTGCTTACAGCAACATGGAATAGTGGACTAGACGGGGCATGCGTCTGATCAAGTATGGCAATTACTGTCCAGATGGTTCAGAGGAGGGTGCAACACCCCCCACTCTAGGCCCCTATGGGGGTAATTTGATTCCCGTGATACTCTCATCCAACCCCTAATAGTTAAAGATCAGCTCAAACCCTAAAACATGATGTTTTATCTCCTGTTTCCAATACTTTTTTAAGCAAAACTATAACAACTTTGGAGCCTAAGAACTTATTACTCTGGGTACCCAGAAGTAACGTCAGACAAACAAGGGCAAAATAGTTACAACAAACAAGACAATAAGTATACAGTCTGGCAGTCTAATTACTAGAATGAGCAAATCATGAAAACTATTCTGATATCAGGAATTTCTACATAGTCAAGTATTTATTCACCCAGCTCTACAAACTGGGTGAAGAGAGAGAAATACTGGCCTAATTTATTGAAAAATATTGTGAAATTCATCAAATAAGTTATCTGATCAGTTCTATTAGTTACAGTAAGCAGAGAACAGAAGGTTAGGAGTGGTTAGGCAGGAAAGGGACATTTGGGATGCGTTTTGAGACGCTATACTGAAGTGAACAGGAAGGGTTTAAGACCAACTTTTAAAAGAACAAGTAATTCAGTAGTTTGTAGAAATACATAAAGCTCAAGACAGACACAACAACACAAGTGAAAAATGTCTCTGGTGCACCCCCTCACCTCCACTGTAGAGTAACAAAGAGTAATTACAGAGGAGGCAGAGACTGAGTCAGCAGGTAAGAAGACACCAGTTTACAACTAGTTAACTTCACGACCTTCTCTTGAGGAAAAAAAGGATGGGTTTTTTTCAATCATGTTAGCTCAACACGATTGAAAAACCCCATCAAGATGCAGTCTGGCACTTCTAAAGCCATGTTAGCGGGCCATAAGTTAGCCAAGTGGGGAGACTAAACAACTGAAGCCCTCCCCCACAGCAAATTAAAAAATAGACAATTTTGAAAACCAGGAGAGCGATTTATTGAAAGGGGTAAAAGTTACACAGAACCAAAAGGATGCATTTCCAAATGTGAGCTCTGTTGATTCTGGTTTATTTATGTAGTATACAGAGATGTGCTTAACCCTTCAATGACAATTTAAAAAAACAGTTCCATGACCTGGACACCTTACAATTTAGGTCCCTAATCCTGCAATCTTGCCTGCATGGAGCCTATTGAAGACAACGGGACTCCCATCTGCACGAATTAGGGCTCGTCTACACTGGCACTTTACAGCGCTGCAACTTTCTCGCGCAGGGGTGTGAAAAAACACACCCCTACATGCAGCAAGTTTCAGCACTGTAAAGTGCCAGTAAAAAGCCGCATTCCCAGCTCTGGTAGCTACACCCCTCGTGGAGGTGTGTTTTTTAGAGCACTAGGAGAACTCTCTCCCAGCACTCTGCCATGACTACACAAGCCAAGTTAAAGTGCTGCCACGGCAGCACTAATTTTGTCAGTGTATGGACTCAATTCTACATGAAATAGAACTAAACAAATGGTGGTAATTAAAGGATCAACAGGAAAGAAGCAAAGGAGAAGACTTCTTATTCTAAAATACAGTACAGTTTAATATTAAACTTCAGTTTATTGTACAACAAAATGATGAATTAGTAAGGAATAAAACCAATCCTTTGATTTTAGAGACTTACTAACAATTCCACTCTCTTTTTCTCCGGTTTGAAATCCATCTTTACAGGGAGGTCCTGGTGTTTTTCATTGCCATTACAAGGATTTTCAAGTCCTTGTGCATTCTGTTGATCTCTGGTGTCATGTTGCCTTTGATCCTTAATTGGGGATGGAGGAGGTGGTGGCAGAGGCTGCTGAGGAAGACAGGGCTTGTGTTTTGGTACAGAAAGCAGCTGTTCTGGAGGTACAGAGGCTGCTCCATCCTGCAGTCCCAGTTTCTGACATTGGTGCTGAAGAGCTTTTTCTCGTTGCAACTGTTGACGGCTCTTATTTACAGACGGGGGTCGACGCTGCTGATCAGAAGATTCAGATGTATCTATTTATAGTACAAATAAAACAATCCTTTTAGGAGAGGCAAAATCTTGACAATTTATTTTCTTATAAACTCTAATGCTGGTAATATGATCAACCTTTGCTAGAAAGTCATGTGAGTGAGGATATGCAAACAAGCCACATAAAAGTGTTTTGATGCTATAATATTAATACTAGAGGTTCAGATTATTTCAGTGAAATACAGGAGCTTGGATGCTGGACAGAACTCCTGGATTACTCTAAACTGTGGTAAATTCTCCATCGCTTGAAATCTTTCAATCAAGCTTTCAGGTCTTTCCAAAAGGCTTGCTCTGGCTCAACCACAAGTTGTTGGGCTGGATGCAGGAATCACTGGATGCAACTGGACAATGCAGTTGGCCAGACTAGCTCAGTGGTTCTCAACGCTTTTTTGTATTGGCGATCCCTTTTACTCAGCAAGCCTCCGAGTGTGGACCTCCCCCCTTAAATATAAAAATGTTTTTAATGTATAACACTATTTTAAATGCTACATTTATAACCCTACTGTTTAAAATGAACTTACCTTTTCTCACTGCTTTTAAATTAAAACTAAATGACATTTTATCACATTATTGTTATAAGCAGGAAAGTTATTTTTTTAAATAGTTACTGTTTAATACTGGGGGGAGAGGCACAAAGCAACTTTGTCAATATCACTTTTCACAGCGGACTCAGTGCCCCACTGCCACCCTTACTTCTGTGCTGCTGCTGGCAGATACTGCCTTCAGAGCTGGGTGGCTGGAGAGCAGGAGCTGCTGGCCAGGTGCCCAGCTCTGAATGCAGCATCGCCACCAGCAGCAGTGCAGCAGCAATGCCATACAATGCCACCCTTACCTCTGTGCAATGTTTGACCTTTGCACTGGGAAGAGAGGCTGGGGGAGCTAAAGCAAATTTTGGGGTGGCTATAGCCTGCACAAGCCCCCTGCCAGCACCGCCCCACCTGCATGCTTGACTGTTAAATCATTAAAAAAAAATTACCAATCCCAGTGTTCTGATTGTTCTGTGGTTTAATGCAGCTCTTTAGCTGCTGAACAATCAAGCCCTCTAATGTTGTCTCAGTCCCAAGGCCAGCCTTAGGGAAAACAGCACCCTGTGCTAACGGCACCCTGGGCTAACTTCAGTTTTGATGCTCTTCCTTTGGAGGTGCAGCGGGGCTGGAGGCAGAGTGGGGTGGAGATGGGGTGGGGTGGCTCAAACTGCCAGCCATGCAGGGAGCTAATAGCTCAAGACCCCCATGGAATAACCTCACGACTTCCAGTTTGAGAACCCCTGGACTACATGATCATAATGGTGCCCTGTAGTCACAAAATGAGAGAAGGGAAGGGAAGGGGGAAGGAGGAGAAGCTCTTTCATCACGTACACGAAAGAAACCAGCTAGAAATTCACCCATTCCAAGGCTGCAAGGAACCACTGCGCTCCCCGCACCGAGCCCCTGCTAACCCAGCCCGGACCACGTCCCCAAGCTAAGCCCTGCTCCGAGTTCAGGACAAACAGAAGCGCTTGATTTATAACTGGGCTGTAAGCGCAAAGCCACCGGCCCCCTGGGGACGCTGTCCCGGCGGTTACCGACCCTGCCTGGCACGGGATCGGAAGGGGCCTTTTCCCCCCGGAGCGAGCTGGCCAAGACCCCTCCAGGGCTGGGCATCGCCACAGACCCCGCTCGTGCCCACGGCCGGGAGGGGCCGGGCCGACTCCGGCCCCGCTGCTGTCAGCGCCAGGTCGAGCTAGCCGCGGGCAGCCCTGCCCAGCCCCCGCTCGGGCCAAACCCAGGGTCCCAGGAGAGGCCGGACTCGGACGGGCCCGACACCAGCTGCGCGGCCGGGGGGCAACGCCGGGCTCCGAGCACCCGCCCCGCGGAACCAGCAAGTGCCCTGGGGGCCCCGGGCAGGGACGCCCGGCCCCCGCTCACCCCGGCCGGTACCTGCGTGCGGCCCCCGCAGCCTCCGCAGCTCCTGCTCGGAGAAGCCGGCCCAGCCCCCCGCCATAGCGCCTCATCCCGGGGGGTGGCGGCGCTGGCGGCCGGCGCTTCCTCCTTCCGCTGCCACGTCCAGGCCTTGGCAGGACCCCGCGCCCGGGGCAGCCCTTAGCTCCGCCGGCCGCTTCCCCACACCCTGTTATGCCATGAAGGGGAGGGCGGGGTATCAATCACTGAGAGCAGGCACCCCTAAGGGCAGCCCGGCGGGGTCCTAGCGCGTTACCATGGGGAAGAGGGCGGGGCCTCAAGGGGAAGGTGGCTGCTGGGCAGGGGAGGGAGATCTGAGGGGGAGGAGCCTTGCAGAGGAGGGCGAGGCATCTGACTCCTCCCTCCTGCCTCCCATCCTGCTGGAGCTTAGCCTTTGCTCTCCAGGCCCAGGGGTAAAGGGGCTCAGCCCCAGAATCCTTCCCTTCTCTGTGCCCTCAGGGTGCCACTGCTGGGCCAGGAGCCAGGCTGGCATCGTCTTCCCTCTGCCCATTGGGCGCTGCACCACTGAGAAAGCAGCAAATGAGACCGTAACGGAGCACTCCCCCTCTCAAGCCCTCCAAATGAGGCAAGGCATCCTACAGCGCGCACTTGAATGGGGACAGCCTGTAAAAATGGAGTAATTTAGCGCCTGCCACCCTCGCTAACTGATAATTTCTGCCTGTACAATAACAGTTCATGGCAGTGGCCAGGAGACAAGTTCGTGGCAGATGTAAGGGCTTGTCTACGCTTGAAATGCTACAGTGGCACAACTGCACTCCTGTAGCGCTTCAGTGGAGACACTACCTACTCTGGTGACAGGGATCAGATAATCCACTTCCCTGAGAGGTGTGGGGTAGCTAGGTTGGCAGAAGAATTCTTCCATCAACTTAGGGCTTGTCTACACTGGCACTTTACAGCGCTGCACCTTTCTCGCCCAGAGGTCTGAAAAAACACACCCCTGAGCGCAGCAAGTTTCAGCACTGTAAAGCGCCAGTGTAGACAGTGCATCAGTGCTGGGAGCTGCACTCCCAGTGCTGATAATTATGCCCCTCATAGAGGTGGGTTTTTTAGAGCACTGGGAGACCTCTCTCCCAGCGCTCTGCCACGACTACACAAGCCACGTTAAAGCACTTACACGGTTCACCTAAGCTCAGTCAAGACTTTCTAGAGCTTCACAGCGTATTTCCCCAAAGATTCCACCTGCTCAGGGCTAAGCAGGACTTTCCCTGCAAGTGCAATTCCTGGATGCTCCAAACTGTGTCAGATCCGGGTCTGGGCAAGTAATCTGTGAGAAGGGAGCCTGTCTCTCCTGTGCTCTCAACATTCCCACCCTCATCACTGCTGATGCCCAGGTACCAAGGAGGAGGAAGCTGCCTGAATCATGTGCAGAAGGGACAAAAGCCAGATCTGGTCGGGGGTGGGGGAGGGTGAGGAGTAGAGTGGGACAAGGAGCCTGGCTGGGAAAGACTGGGACTGTAGGATTGTGGGAGGAAAAGGGTAGCTGGAATTTGGTGTTGGGTGGGAGACTGGGAGTGGCTGGGTAGGACACAAGGAGCTGGGAGGGAAGGCAGAAGAGATTGGAATTGGATGTCAAGGAGACTGGGATTGGAGCCAGGGAGAAAAATGATGGGGACTGGGACTCAGTTGGGGTGGAGAGACAGAGGATATGAGCAACCAGAGGAGACTGTGACAAGTGGGGTGGGAAGCTGATCTGACAAGGAATCAGGGTACAGCAGAAGAACTGGGATGGGAGAGGCAAAGAGACTGAGACAAGGAGCTGGGGGAAGCGGGTTGGATACTGAGATTGCACAAAGAGCCACAGAAGGGGCTGGGGATGTAGGGTGAAAAGACAGATAGGATGAAGAGTCAGGAGGGGGTAACTGGTAGTAGCTGGGCAAGGAGACGGGACTAGGAGCTAGAAAGGAGTGGGGGAACTGGGAGTGGCTAGGCAAGAAGCCTGAGACTGGGAACAAGTCGGGAGACTGACACTAGGATGGTGAATCCAGAGGGGGAGTCTATGATTTGCTGGGCAGGAAGACTGGAACTGGGATCAGAAACCTAAGGAGTGGAAACTGGGACTGACAAGGTGAAGAGGATGGGACTGGGATGAATAGCCAGGGGTGTGGAAGAGAGGACAGGAAGGGGACAGCACAGAAAAACTCAAGCTTGGAGGAAACAGAAGACTCTGTCCCCACTAAAGCACACCCCCCTCCGGAGCCTTCAATGGACCCCAAGATTCCCGAGTCTCACCATTCCTCTGCTGTCAGCATATGTCTGTGAAACCCACTGGCAAACTATCACATCATCCTCTAGTGCTGGTCCCCATAGAGGATGACGACTTACTATTACTACCAGTTACTCCATTAGCTCAAGTACCCAAGATCTGTGCAGTGGATCTAAAGGTTCCAACTGCGCTGATGACCCACAAAGGTGTCAATATGATGTCACGTGATGGAATTTCTGGGGTTTTTTTGTTTGCTCTTTTAAAAATCTAGAAAATTACATACAAAAACCTGTGTTAAAAGAACATCATTATGGTTTTTCAAAGTCAAGCACTCAAAAGTTAGGAAATGACAAAATGAAGGTTGCTTGTGCCTATATATTACTTTTACACACACACACACTTCCATGTCCATAACATATAATATGTTTTCCATGCCCCACATGTGCTTTTCTAGACCCCAACAAATTTGGATTTCGTTTAAGTTTCATTTTAACTGTGAATTTCCTATGTTTATACTGTTGGGTTTGGGATAATTACAACATCATTGTAATATATTTGACCCTAAATTATTGATGTGTACTCTGCCTTAATTGTATTCCAACATTTTGTTTGGGAATACAGCTATATATATTTACAAATAAAGACAAAGGAAAAAGACAATAATATACTTCTATATCTCAACAAAGACAGCCTTACAGAGTGCAAGTATTTTGTCCATCTGTACACAATTCCTGTAGCTGATTTACATATACTACAGGTCCAAACAATCAAGTTTACCTTCAGCCATGAAAAAGGCAGAAGGGACTGCAGAGGCAGGAGTGGTCAGGCTTAGCTGAGATAGCCAAAAGGCTCGAGGCTTAAGTAATACATCATTTTCAATAAAGGGGGGCATTTTCAGTGTCTAACCGCATCCCTCCCGCTTCCATAGTTTCTAAATCTGTAAAGGATTAGCTAGGCTCTGAAGTTTTGCCATGTCCAAGCCCTCGCAGAGAGAATTCATAACTAGATGACCATGTATAATCCTAAGATTTATCTTGGAAACACTTTAACAGCTTCTGCATGACTAACTCATCCCATATATACTGGTCCCACTCAGTGAGAGGAGGAAAGGGCTTGCATTTCCACTCTCTGGCTGTAAGTAAACGGGTCTGTTAAAGGCTGGCCCTACAGTCCCAAAAGGGCAAGAACTGTCCCTAAGCAGTCTGGTTTCAGGTTTGGTATGGAATGGCAACTGTACTGATGTCTAACAATGGAGAAGGGTAAGGTGTGCATGATGATCATCATAGAGCTATGAAGTTTTGTCATCTTCCCTGTGTGATCTTGGGTGGGGGAGGGAGGAAGGGGGTGTGAGTTCTTCTTGTAGACATCTCAGAGCAAAGAAGGAATCCAAATGGGGGCAGAATCAAAACTGAAAGATGCTCTCCAACTTTGGGGGTCCAAATTGCTTCCAAGTTTTAATATTACATACAAAAATGAAGCAACATATTCTCTTTATTGCAGCAGATATTCCAGTCATAAAACTCTCATGTGTTTTATAGAAAAGTAGCTCCCCTGTTTAACAGTTAAGCTCCCCTATTTAACAGTTTCCATCAGTCTATGGTTTAATTACCAGTCTTTTTGGCCAGCTTTCTCCAGTAATAATTATGACCTAGTGAAGTCATTTAATTGGACATTTACAAACACCAGACTTATAAAATTGGAGACCATCAGTCCTTTCTGGCTTGCAAATGACCTGGCGCTGTAGATTTGCTATTTCTATCTTACAGTGTTTTCACAGTTACCATCACTGGAACACGTGGTTTGTAACGGGGCAAAAGAATGAGGGGAACAGGGTATTATTCTCCTGTTACAGCCTGTCAGAGTTCCTTCCCCACTCTGAACTCTAGGGTACAGATGTGGGGACCCGCATGAAAGCCCCCTAAGCTTATTCCTACCAGCTTAGGCTAAAAACTTCCCCAAGGCGCAAATCCTTTGTCCTTGGACGGTACGCTGCCACCACCAAGTGATTTAACAAAGAATCAGGGAAAGGACCACTTGGAGTTCTTCTTCCCCCAAAATATCCCCCCAAGCCCTTACACTCCCTTTCCTGGGGTGGCTTGAGAATAATATCCTAACCAATTGGTTACAAGTGATCAAAGACCCAAACCCCTGGGTCTTAGAACAATGGAAAAATCAGTCAGGTGCTTAAAAGAAGGATTTTATTTTTTTTTAAAAAGGTAAAAATCATCTCTGTAAAATCAGGATGGAAAATAACTTTACAGGGTAATGAGATTCAAAACACAGAGGATTCTCCTCTAGGCAAAACTTTACAGTTACAAAAAACAGGAATAAACCTCCCTCTTAGCACAGGGAAAATTCACAAGCAAAAACAAAACATAACCTAATACGCCTTGCAGGGCTTTTACTTACAATTTTTGTAACTGAGAGACTTTTAGGATGGTTGATAGGAGAAGGAGTTTTCTGACCTGATGCTTCTCTGCTTCCCAAGAGAACACACACACAAAGCCTTCCCCCCAATTTGAAAGTATCTTCATTCCCCATTGGTCCTTTTGGTCAGGTGTCCCCCCCCCCTCTCCCCCACCAAGGTTGTTTGAGCTTCTTAACCCCTTACAGGTAAGGAGGAATTCTAGGCTACCCTTAGCTATATGGTTATGACACCGCCTTTATAGGAGGAATAGATAAACATGTTCAGATAAAGGAAGAACTAACCTAACCCTTTGCTCAACACTGGAGCTGAACTCTGACAGTCAGAAAAGATCTACTAACTTCCTACCACCATGATCAGCATTATTTCCACATCCATTGTATATAATTTTTGCATGATTTTGTACTCCCTGATTCCGTCCAGGACTAGTAGTGGAGGATTGCATTAATACCATTAGAACATGTGTTCTCATGAGATTTCCAGGCCAGTTGTGAAATGCCATTTTAAGATGACAAGTTTGGACGGCTGGCCCATATCTTCAGATGGTGATGCAGACCTCCAGTGCAGTGATGATTTATTCAAGTACAATACAATTTGCACCCGTTTAGTTTACACCCATCCCCCTTTGTAAAGAGCCAAATTAGCTTTTCTGCAGGAGATTCATCCATCGACTTAAGAGCATGTTATATCTGGGTGGGTGATATATATATGCCTCCTTTTGCTTTAATGATAAGTTGGGGGCATTGCTTTTTGTGATTCATGCACTGGAAATATTAAAAAAAACCCCACCATTCCAGAAATTCTGCACACTAAGTGGAAGCAGAAAAAGCTTTACAGCGATACATTGTGAATAAATGAAAGCTTTTTTAATATTGAGGTGATCCATCCAGGAGGTTTTGGTTACTTAGGTGGGAAACAGTATTGTTTTTTTTTATTGCTATTATTGTTTAAACCCCGCATTGAGAAGTCCAGAGGATTGTCAGACACAATACACAATCTCAAATGGTGTGTGGTATGGACAAATATTAATCAGACTGAAAAGCTAATTCTCTTTAATTTCAACTGGTGATAGAGATAGAATCATAGAATCATAGAAGATTACGATTGGAAGAGACCTCAGGAGGTCATCTAGTCCACCCCCTGGCTCAAAGCAGAACCAAACCCAACTAAATCATCCCAGCCAAGGCTTTGTCAAGCCTGACCTTAAAAACCTCTAAGGATGGAGATTCCACCACCTCCCTAGGTAACCCATTCCAGTGCTTCATTACCGTCCTAGTGAAATAGTTTTCCCTAATATCCAACCTAGACCTCCCCCACTTCAACTTGAGACCATTTCTCCTTGTTCTGTCATCTGCCACCACTGAGAACAGCCTAGTACCATCCTCTTTGGAACCCTCCTTTAGGTAGTTGAAGGCTGCTATCAAATCCCACCCCTTCACTCTTCTCTTCTGCAGATTAAATAAGCCCAGTTCCCCCAGCCTCTCCTCATTAGTCATGTGCCCCAGCCCCCTAATAATTTTGGTTGCCCTCCACTAGACTCTCTCCAATTTGTCCACATCCTTTCTGTAGTGGAGGCCCAAAAGCTGGACGCAATACTCCAGATGTGGCCTCACCAGTTCTAAATAGAGGAGAATAATCACTTCCCTCGATCTGCTGGCAATGCTCCTACTAATGCAGCCCAGTATGCCGTTAGCCTTCTTGGCAACAAGAGCACACTGTTGACTCATATCCAGCTTCTCATCCACTGTAATTCCCAGGTCCTTTTCTGCAGAACTGCCACTTAGCCATTCGGTCCCAGGCCTGTAGCAGTGCATGGGATTCTTCCATCCTAAGTGTAGGACTCTGCACTTGTCCTTGTTGAACCTCAACAGATTTCTTTTGGCCCAATCCTCCAATTTGTCTAGGTCACTCTGGACCTTATCCCTACCCTCCAGTGTATCTACCTCTCCCCCCAGCTTAGTGTCATCCGCGAACTTGCTGAGGGTGCAATCCATCCCATCATCCAGATCATTAATGAAGATGTTGAACAAAACTGGCCCCAGGACATACCCCCCCTGGAGCACTCTGCTTGATACCGCCTGCCAACTAGACATCGAGCCGTTGATCACTACCCATACTGCTAGGGGTACCCAGAGGTCTTCCATGGGGTACATCAACTCATCCAGATATTTGCCTAATTTTACAACAGGCTACATAAAAAGCACTGGCAAAGTCAGTACCAACTAAAATTTCATACAGACAATGACTTGTTTATACAGCTCTATATACCATACACTGACATGTAAGTACAATATTTATATTCCAATTGATTTATTTTATAGTTATATGGTCAAAATGAGAACGTAAGCAATTGTTCAGTAATAGTATGCTGGGAGACTTATTTTTATGTCTGATTTTATAAGCAAGTAGTTTTTAAGCGAGCTAAAATCTGGGGGTACGCAAGACAAATCAGACTCCTGAAAGGGGTACAATAGTCTGGAAAGGTTGAGAGCCACTGCTCTATGGGAATAAATGCACATGCTCCAGTTAAAATTGAATTTAGTTGTAAATTTAACATATTTGCAAAAAAAGGTGCTTATTGTATGTACTGAATAGATCCATGTAATGAAACTTTCTATTGATGACTTTTTGCTCAATGATATAAAGATTAAGAATCTCACAATAAGGTAGGAAGTTTTAAAAATTGGGATGGGGACAAATTAGTTCTTACATGGCACTGAAAACAAAGGTTTAAAAACAACAACAGGGAATTTTAGGCCTCAAGTCTGCAAACAGTTATGCTTAACTTTAAACACATGAATAGTCTCATAGACTTCAATGGGACGACTCACAAGAGTAAATGAAGACGCATGCATAAGAGTCTGTAGGATCTGTGCATAAGGATTCAATCCTACAGAGGCCCTGCATAGGCTGCTCAGTGCTGTGGATGTGTTGAGAATAATTGCTCAACGTCCAACAGTGATTCTGCAGGATTTGCATCTTTTTGCCTGAAGTACCTGATCAAAACTCCAATGAAGCCAGTTGATGTCTTTCCAATGACTGCAAGGGGCTTTGGATGGGATCCTAAGGACCTGATTCAGGAAGGCTCTTAAGCATGTGCTTAACTTCAACCATGTGCTTAAAGTTAAGCAAGTGCTTTCCTTAATCAGGACCAATAGGATTGATTGTCAATAGGACAGTGCTGAGAATTCTGTCTCTGATCCAGCATGATTAAGCACTGAAAGACTTTGGTGGAAAGCCACCTATCATGATGAAGCCCTGAGAGCAGTAAGCCACTATAACTTTACTACAGCTGCTAGAATCAGGAATAGCTTAGCAGTGAGTATACTTTTGCTGGGTACAGTTCACGTTGCTCCACTATATGGCTACTTTATTCTGGCTAAAACAATATATTGATTGAGTCAAAAACCTTATTATGTTGGAGGCAGAGGGGAATTGATTCCCATATTATCTCACAATTACTCCTCCAGGTTGCGATGGGCTGGATTGAATATTTAGCATAAAACACTTTCAAATACCCCAAAACAGATCAGTCCACTGATCAGATAAAGAAGACCACAATACATGGATAAATCCCACATTGTTCTAGATGGCAGAGTAGCTTTGATCACAATTAATACTCTTCCTCAACTGTTGTATCAAATGCAGATGTTTCCTTACAGTTTTTAATCAATTTTCTTTGGGAAATTAAACAGGGCATTTTCATGATAGGCATGGCAAATAAGAAACCATGTCTTTCTCTTAAAACATAACTATGTGTTTAGGCAAATCAGAAGGAGAATGTAGTTTTTCTAATATAAATCGAAACCTTCTTCTCAATGCAGAGTAGCCTATAGGCATGGGGGAAGAGGAATTAAAAGATACAAGGTACATTATTCTGTGTCATGGCTTTCAACATTTGAGAATCTGAACTTGCCAGCTCAGGTCAACAACCAAATATATAAGAGCTAGGCCCAAAATGGTGTTTTCTGCTTGGGACTTCTTAGTGGGGACAAAAATTCATTTGTCTGAAGAGCTAACATCTACAAAATTATTCTGGAAACACCCTATTTTTTTAATCATACGGAAGCTATTTCATTTTAAGGCTTATTAGGTCCCTGTATGAAGGGAACCCCTCCATCCCCACCCCCACCTAAAACTCACCCCTCCCATGCAGAAGAGGGTCAGCTGTCTCTATGGCTCTACCTCACTTTTTCCAAAACTCCATGGGTGGTACTCTGTGGAGTTGGGATCCACTTAGTAGGAGTGGGCAGGTCCTAGGTGGTGGGGAGGCAGAGAGAGAATGGCCCCATGTTGCGTGGGGGGAAGACTAGGAAAACAGCACCTATTGAAGTCAATGGGAGTTTTGTCAGAGGGCCACAATTTCACCCATGTAACCCCACCACCAGCAGAAGACCTGTAGATATTACCTGGGAAAGGTGATATTGCCCAAGTCTATATTATCTTTCCAAGGATCCTCTTTATTGTGGGGAACCCTTGCCCTTTAAGCAGGCTCTCAGGGCAGCCATAATCTGGGGAAGTCTCTGGTAATATAGCTGCGGTGGAATCAGGGGAAGAGAAGAGGGGAACACTGGGACACCAGAGTAGGATTAGAGGCATCTGACGTAACCTGCAGTTTATTCCCCCCCCAATCCCTGAATGGAACAAAGTGGAAGAAACTCTGCACAGAGGCTCTCATTAGTCCATCCTGTGGGTTCACCATGGGAGGTGGCGTTGTGGACCAAGATTTGTAGGTCAACAACCCAGAACAATAATACTGCAACCTCAAGGCAGGATGCTCCAGAAAGCTGGGACCATATACTATATGGGTAGGTCTACACTGCAGCTGGAAGTGAGCTTCCCATCCTGGGTAGACAAACTCGCTCTAGTGGTAAAGTAGAGCTGTCAAGTTTCCTGAAAGTCTGTTACCCTACAAACCGTAAAGGTTCAAATTCCATCTTAAATCCTGCAAGATATTAAGCTAGGCATTTAAGATTTGCTCAAACGATTCAGCCTGAACAGTTATTAATAGTTTCCAGATTCATAGCTTGGCAGGAGAAATAGCTCCAGAAGAACGACAGTAATTTAGTAAATGTACTCTGGGCAGTGATGCAACCACACACAAAAAGTTGAGGGCCTGGGTAGAGTGGACAAGGAGTAGGTGTGTAGGAATGCTGTGGCTGCATTAAGTGAGACAAGCCCAGCATTACTGTCATTCCAACAGTCGTTGCTCCAGTCTGGGACAGGAAGAATATTTCCCCACAATACATTGGCAGGAATACTGGGAAATGCCCCTCTCATTCCCTACTGCACCTGTGCATAAAGCACCAGATGGCCATTTCCCCAACGCTTGTGAACATTGTTACAGTGCAGGAGTGAGCTGCACCTGTGAGCTCTCCAGTGGGAACTCTTTCCAAGCCACATACCTGTGCTTCTCTTAGGATGAAACCCCACCGTTCACCCTATTTTTAGACTGTTGCTACCATGGTAGAGTACATCCTATTTCAGCAACCCTATTTCCTTCAGTAGGCCCAGCTGGGGTCAGGCCCTGCTATACCGTTATCTTGGGGAGCTGTAACCAGCTGATAAATACAGTTACCGTGGACAGCTTATTCAAATCAGAGTATGATTTATTTGTCCATAGGAATTTAGCTAGCAGAGTGAAAAGGTTAACTGAAGAGAAAGCTAAACACCTATTATCTTACCTAAACCTTGGCCTTCCCGGCCAGTTCCAGGTAGGCTCACAGAGTTGGAAGACAGCACAGCAGGTTGCACCCAGGAAGCCTTTCCCTCCCAATCTGAGTCACCCACTCAGCATCTATAGCCCTTCAGTTCCCAGACAGATTTTTGTCCAGTTCAGAGTCTCTTTGTTTAAGACTTTGTGCCCGAAGACCTCCCAAGATGTGGAGCAGGGCCTCTGAACTTGGCCAAATAGGTTTATGCATTTCTCCAGTAGTCTTCCCCGAGTAGGTTGAGGTATTGTCCATTAAACATCCACAACTGAGTTGCTCAGAATCTGGTTCTTGTGTTCACGTGGCGAACTCCAACAGGAATTAATTATTTGTGTTCCAGATAGCGACATAATAACCACCAAACATACAGAGATGCACACAGTATTAGTAAGAATACTGTAAATAGCACCCATGTTCTTCACAGATATTGACCTGGGGATTTTTCATCTAGCTCTGGAGTGTTTGGGTGAGATCATGTGTTGGAAGCAGCTATCCCTAAGTCATCAGATTTCTGCTGTGATCGCCGAGTGGAGAGAGCATTTGGACAGCTGGGAGAGATTTTTCACCCAAAATGTTTCTATGGCAAATGCAGATTTGATGACACTGAAACATTTTGCAAATTTGCATGCATCCTGCAGAGTTGTTTTAGTCAAAAAATGTTTTAAAAAATCCAGATGTTTAGTTTCAGCATTTTTGAAACAAAACATTTCAACTTTTCAGTTCCAAATGATGCTTGAAATTGAAACAAAACATTGTTTGACCTGAAAGGAAATTTTTCAACTTTTTGATTCACCAAAAATTTCAAAGGATTTTGTTTTTGTGTCAGTCCATAGTGATAATTTTCCCAATTTTTTGGAATTGGCAGTGAACTGAAAAAATCCATTATTTGCATAGTTCTCATAATTTGTGATGTTGGTTCTTCCTGTCTTCTACTGGGTTTCTAGGATCATTGACCTCTGCATTAGCTACAAAAGAAGACAGTCTGAGCAAACAGCTGAAGTGACTGCCTCATTGCAGGGCCTTTCTTAGATTCCCTTTGGCCAATCCATGAGTTTGTTTCCCCCATCAGCTGATTTAGAATAGAGAGATCTTTCCAAATATGCTCAGGTCTCCGAACAGCTCACTGGATCAGCAGCACATGCCAAGAAGAGCGGAAATGCTAGAGAGAATCTGGAGATCAACAGCTTCTTTGAACACAGCTGGGTTACTCTTTAGGCAGGTTAGATCTTCAGGGGGGCCATTATATCCCAGATTGCTCCGACTAGTTAAACCAAACCATGTGTGAAATGGCAGCTGCCTATTAATTTTTTTAACAGGATAATTTAGGGTCTTATTTTTGGTTTTTTAAATGATAAAACTCTTAAAGTGGTGCCTTTCCTTCCTTAATGAAGGGAGTGTGGAATCCATTGCTTTTTATAAATCTTTAATAGCTCCTGCAAATCTTAAAAATGACCATAATCCTAGGTTTCTTTTTCACCCTTCCAATCTACCTCCCTAAAGAAATTTGACTACCTCATCCTCAGATCAGATGCCTCTTCTCTCTCCCCTTCATTTCATCATTCACCCAAAAAATCATGCTTATTTTTAAAAGCCTCAGTGTCTTTGCCCTGACCGTAGAGACACTCCCTCTTCTCAGATTGTGTGAAACAACTTCCTCTTGGTCCCTTTTCATCATCTGGTCACTCTTGGTGCAAGAGCCTTCTCCGCTGCAGCCCTTGACGTCTTGTATAGCCTTCCTGAAACTCTCCACACTGGTTCTTCATCTCATTGCAAATCTGGACTGAAAATGTATCTGTCCTTCCTTACCTGTAACTTTGCATATCTCTTCATCATGGTATTAGCTTTAGGACTGGATGCTCTAATTAATTTGCTGTATAATTGTCCAGATTATTTCCTCTTGCACAGTGGCGTAGCCAGGTTTAGAGCACAGGGGGAGCGGAGCTAAAAAAAGGCGCCTCCCTTGTACTCACCCGATGCCACTCCAGCTGTTCGGCGGCACTTCGGTGGTGGGTCCTTCACTCGCTCCGGGTCTTCGGTGGTACCCGCCGCCGAAGTGCCGCCGAAAACCTGGAGCGAGTGAAGGACCCAAGCAAGTGAAGGACCCGCCACCAAAGTGCCGCCAAACAGCTGGAGTGCTGGCGGGTGAGTGCTTTTTTTAGCTCCGCTCCCCTGGTAGCGCCGGAGCAAAAGGCGTCGGGAGCAAAAAGGCGCCTGGAGCAAAAGACGCCGGAGCAAAAAAAAATGCTCCGCTCTGGCTGCTGCGCAGGAGCAAAAGGTGTCAGAGCACAAAAAAGGCGCCACTTCTGCTCAGTGGGGGAGCGGCTGCTCCCCCTGCTCCCCCGCTGGCTACGCTCTGCTCTTGCATGAAAAGCCACCAGATGGGCCTTTTTTAATTTTTTTTTTAAACAGGGAAATCTATATGAAGAATTCCATGCACAGATTACCTCAAAATGTCCCATTGAGAGCCAGGGGGGTTGACATCCCCTGTGGAAAGGCCACCTCCAATGTGCTGGATCCCCTGGGAAATTTTCTAGGTCTGGTTTCTATTCAAGGCTGATTTTTTTTTTTTTTTAAGGTTTGAGTAAAAATGGTTCGGTCATTGTAAGGTGAGAGGGGAGTGGAAAAAAATACACTGTTCCCATTATAAAATAAATAAACAAACAGTTTTACAACTCCCGTTGACCAGCTCCAGTACCAAAACAAATGGGAGGGGATTGTTGAAATGTGAGAGGAACACAGGCCTTATTAGAGGAAGTGCCTTTGATGGTTCCCATGAATGCTGGTTTTGATGAGGTTAAGATCCGAGTCTCTAAAAATTAGCATTTTGCCCATCCAAAGTTAGTGTATTGTACCTCTAAAGGTGTAGATAGATGTATGGTTTTGTATTATGATTTGAGAAACAGAATGTGATTCTGCAATTAAGGACGATCAAAGTGTACAAGGGTTTAAGTTAAGGTTACACTTGGCATTTCTTGATTTGACTGCTTTAACTGTGCAACCTTTACATTCTGTTACTGCAACCTAGGCTTATTTAATTAAACACACACACACTAGGGTGACACTCCATTCTATAATGATATGATAAAATCAGCTAGCTCTGTTTTACTGCTTGTTAAAAACTGTCCTTTCTCCCATCTTTTCAACCAGGGCATAGCTGAAACCAAAGTCACTTTCTACTAATAATAGTTAACAGATGGACCTTTTTGTCCAACACCACACTGACATCAACATCTACCCAGCTCAAAACCTCCCTTGTGAGGCAGCTAAGTAATTCTATCAGCCTTCCACAGAAGCACAGAGAGATTGAGTGTTACATTCTGGTACCTTTACTCAGGTAAGGATATGAAAGGAAGGATGGAACCATGGTTAGCACACTACCCTGAAACCTGGGATGAAGTCCCTGCTCCACCACAGACTTTGTGTGACCAAGGGCAAGTCATTTAGCCTCTCTGTGCCTCAGTTTCCCTTCAGTACAATGGGATGATAGCACTACCCTAAATCCATTAAAGATTGTAAGATGTGCTGATATCATGGTAATGGGGGTCATATCAGTACCTTAGGTCAGGGGTCTCTAAACTACGGCCCGCGGGCTGAATCCGGCCTGCAGCTTCAATTTGTCCGGCCTCTTGCTGCCTCAGTGGCACATCCGCGGCAGCTCAAACACTGCTGCTGCCCACCTTTGCGGCAGCTCAAACAGTGGCAACACTTCGGCAGCAGCTCAGATGCTGCCGCCACCTCGGCAGCATTTCGGCGGCGGGGCCCTCGTCTCCTAAAGTTTGGAGACCCCTGCCTTAGATAGACAGGTATATTAATACCCTACTCCATGTAGCATGAATAATGGTGGCAGAGTCTGGCTCATGTTTAGGACTAGATTCTGCAGCCTGTACTCACGTGCCTTATTTAATTGAAAACAGTGGAACTATTTGCAGGGAAAGACACTACTCTGCGTAACGGTGGGAAAACTGGGATCTTCGGCTTCAAGGTTAGCTGAAGTTTAGCACTGGAGATTCAGGGCAGCCCGAGGAAGGGGAATTGGAGAGCGCTGGTGACTGGAGAAATACATACTGGTCATAGGGGCTCTCTGCCATTGGTTAAGGAGGAGCAGGAGGAACTGCGGCTGAAAGGGAAGAAATGTGAAAAAAGATGCTGACTCACCACACTGGCAGGGACAAATGAATGAGTTTTACACAGAACAAACCTCCAGGGTTTATATGTCACTGTAAGATGCATAAAGATGACATAGATGGTGCTGAGGGAATAGGATTTGCCACAAATCCACATAAGCATCTTCTGTAGTGGAGGTGAGGGGGGACAACACATGTATTTTTTTTTTGCAGCCTCATTCCATTTTCATTTGCAAAGGCTACACCCATCCGGCCCCGTCATTGGAAAGCTATTAGCAGGAAAATGAGTGACAGCAGCTCAAGGTTAGAGAAGCCCAGATGAGGCCCTGAAGGCATGACAGCATCAAGGCGCCTAGTATACCTTAACTGCTAATTTGCCGGACACTCACACAACATAGTTCTGTGGCCTCCCTTAGGCTGCAGCTGAGTGGAACCCATTAACATGTAAAAATACTCAGAACTCAGAGGGGGAAAATGGTATTTGTGGAGACCCATTACTCAGTGCACTTTCATGTGTGCCAAAGTTTGCTGGCATGGCCTCGAGTTTGATAGGGAACATCTGGGCTGCTGTTGCTGCATATAGATTGGCTAAGGGCAGTGAACAAAAGGGGTCTGTGCAGGAATGTACGGGTGGAGGGAAAAGAAATGCCTCTGCAAAGAAAAAGTGAAAATACTCTCTTGTGAAGTGAGCTTAATGCACATCCCACGTTCATGCTTTTTAAATGGGATAAAAGGCTTTCCTTTCCAAGGAATGCCACAATAATGAATGTTAGGCACTGGTCTTAACCACACACAAGCGCCCTTGTGCCTGTGTGTATCTGCTTATTACTGCAGACTGGTCAAACAACTTTGATTCGGGGGCCATGCTAGCAACAGCGCCAAAAACAATCTGTCTGAAAACAACAGCCCTTTCCAGCAGAGACTCTCCAGGCTCTTAACAAACATTCATTCCCATAGAGCCCCTCTGAGGGGGGGGGCAGTTATTACTACTATCGCACCCCCATATTGCTGATAGAGAAACTGAGGCACAGAAAGCCTAAGGATGGGATATCCAAAAGCCCTCAGCACTGACTTAACTCCCCATGGTAGAACTCCAGTGGGAGTAGAGTTAGGCCAATGCGGAACACTTCCAAAATCCCATCCCAAAGGCATAGCTGGTGAGAATTTACTGCATTTTAATTTTTGTGATGACAGTTTTCAGTGCAATTTTGAAATCACACACACAAAACAGAAAAAAAAGGTTAGACTAAAATGTTATGAATTCCCCTCCTGCTTATTTTCAACTAGCCCTAGAGCTGGGTGACATGTCAATGAATTTTGTTGGTCAACATTTTGATTTAAAGAGTGTTGATAACATTTTCTGGTAATTCTTCTGCCCTCCTCAATCTTTTTTCTTTTTTTTGGACCAATTTTCCTTAATGGCTACAGTTTCCAAAGCATATCCACCATCATGTACACGGAAGCCAAAATCTGTGTATGCACTTTTATCCCATTATTTAAAAACAAAAACAAAACTAGGGGGAGTTTTTAAATTGTTTGAAAATAAGGAGTCTGTGTGGACAAACCAGTGCAGCAAAACAAAGGCTGTGCAACTGATCACACACTGCCCAGCGGGGTGGCAGTCATGGGATTTTCAAGCAAAAAGATGGAACCCCTGAAAAATAATGAAGGATGTGGGAAAAACTTAAGAGTTAAGGGAAGGGCAACTGACCTTCCACCTTGCTGTTGCTGAGCTGAAAAATAAATGGTGGGTGTAAAAATGCAGGGAACTCCTTGAGTGTATCACATCCCAGTCTGCCTTAGGTACTTATATGCAGCCCCTGCCTCACCCATTGCCATTGTGTCTGAGTGCTTCACAACACCCTGGTGAGGTAGGGAAATATTATTGCCCCATTTTACAGATGGAGAACTGAGGCACAGCAAGACAAAGGCCAGATTTTAAAATATATTTAGGGGCCTAAAGATGCAGGTAGGGATCTATTGGGATATACCTTTCAATACCTGGCCCTAAGTGACTCACCCAAGGTCACACAGGAAATATGTGGCAAAGCAGGGAATCCCACATACCAGGCTACCACCCTCGCCACCGAACCAGCCTTCTGCTCCTTCTCAAGGTTGAGATGCCAAGCTGAGCACGGGAGGAGCATTGGAAATCAGGCTTCTATTTGGGAGCTAATTTCAGCCTTCACTGTGGAATAGACACTGCTTCATAATTATGTGGCAATGAATTACACAGGTAAATCTGGCATCCTGTAAAAAAAAACCCCACCATGTTATATCATTTATAATTGTTGATCTTTGATTTCATTATGTCCCCCCCTTGTTCTATGATTAAGAGTAAAGGTAATTAGGAATGCCAGATTTACGTTTACTCTACCATTCATTATATTATACACCTCTGCCATATCAACTCTTATTCATCTCCTCTGAATGATGCAGACCTAATCTCTCCTCATTCTTACCTCAAAGCATCTAGACAAGGACACTGAAAATGATTAATTTGTATCAGATCCTTTTTCATATGGGGTGACCAGAACTGAACACACTATTCAAGGTGAGGATGTATCAGTGAATTACAAAAAGATGTTATAATATTTTCAGTATTGTTCCCTCTTAATCTATATTCCTCCTATACTCTTTTTCGATCACTGCTGTCCATTAAGCAGAGCTATCCCCATTGATGGCTAGAGGTAACAGTTTCAAAAGCACATACATGATTTAGGACCTTAGTCCCATTTTCAAAAGTGATTTAGGGCCAGATTTTCAAAGGTAACTAAAAAGGGAGATATGCACCTACTGCAATTTTCTAAAGCGCCTAAGGAGGTTAGGCACCCAACCTTCCTAGGTGCTTTTGAAAATCCCGTTAGACATCTATCTGCATCTTTAGGTGCTTAATACCTTTGAAAATCTGACTCTTAGGAGCTTACCTACTATTGACATTCAATGAGAAATTCAATTCACTTTTGGAAATGTGACAGGCACTTAAGTCACACATTTTCGACACTTTTACCCACAATCTTTTCCCTGAGTGTTTATAATTAGTTTTGCACTCAGCAATGTTTATGAGTAACTCAGATTGTTCCTTCCAACATATTTCACCATGCATTTATTCATCTGTCTTTTAACCAGTTTCTAATTAGAGTTGGTTGGGAAAATTTTCAACTAAATGTTTTTTCGTCAGACAATGCCAATTTGTCAAAACTGAAACTTCATGGAGAAGGGTGAGTTTTGACAATTTTTTTCACTCAAAAAATTGAGAATTTTTAGGTTGCCAAAAATATTTCCTTTGAAAAATTCTGGTTTTCCAGCTCAAAAAATTGTTTCAAAAGGTATGGTATTTATAGTAAAAAAAATATTAAATGATTAAAATCAAAGGGAAATGTTTTGATTGATCTGAACCAATTTTTTTTTTTCTTTCAGATTTTTGGCTTGTGAAAATTTCAGATTTTGACTTTTTATCCTGATTCAGGACAGGAAATTTTTTTGATATCTCAAAATTTTTTATGGGACACGAAATCCATTTCCCACCCAGCTCTATTTCTAACCCACAACACAGCATTACCTACCCAGCATGATTACTTAGTTTCCTTAATAGCCTCTTGCAGAAGAATTCATTAAAGGCATCTCAAAAGGTCAATTATAGAATATCAACCAGTTTGATAGATGTAACCCCTTCAATGAATTCTTACTGGTAACAGAGGCATGATCATCCTTAATAGAACCCATGCTTCTCTGTCCTTTTCACACTACGTTCACTTAAGTGTTTTACGATTCTGTGTTTAAGGACTAACATAAGGAGTGTATCCATGTCTGCTTTTGAGCTGCCGAGATCAGGTAATTTTGCTACAACTATTTAGGGGGAAAAAGGTGATTAGATTTTTTTTAAAAACACAATGTAAAAAGTGTTGTTGTTTAAAAAACAAAAAACCCACTCTCCCATAACTCAAAAGTGACTGAAAGGATTGTGCTCAAACTTTCCCTCAAAATCACCTTTGGATCGATGCCAAGCATGAAAAAATTTCAACTGAAAAAGTGAATGTTTCAGAAAGTTATGAGCTTGTGAAAATGGGTTTTAATGGAAACTGTTTTACTACCTTAATTATGGCAGCACGATGAGTGTCTGCTGCAGTATATAATATTATCAAGCTCTTGGCAGCATGTATTAGATCTCTTAATGAACTGCTGTGGAGGAACACGGCATCAGTTTATTTGCAAAAAAACTTTTAGGAGCTGCATATTTTTAAGCATTTTTTTAAAAATTGTCTCTATGGGAGGCCCAATAAAGTTCGTAGGACAGAATAAACACAAGACACAACTGTGTATATTGTTGACATTGCTTGAAGATCGGGTTTGTCTTTTTCATAAAACATTAGTGCTTGAGTTGGGTCCAAGCCAGAAATTTTGGATCTGGATTTCAACCGTCCCAAACTTTGGGGCTCTTCAGAGCCAGGTTTTTGGTTCAGTTCGTTGTAAAGTGAGGGACCATTTGCAATATGAGGATCTGGATTCTAGTTTACATTTTGAACCTCACCCCCACCCTACTCCCTAAGCTTGGGTTGCTCAGATCCAGGTGTTTTGAGTTGTTCCCATGTTTAAATAATGTTTTTACAGCAAGGTGATGTTCTGGTGCTATCTCCCAAAAATTACCTTTGCAGGCTCAACAAGGAGTCCTTGTGGCACCTTAGAGACTAACAAGTTTATTTGGGCATAAGCTTTTGTGGGCTAGATCCCACTTTATCAGATGCATAGAGTGGAAAATACAGGAGCAGGTATAAATACATGAAAAGATGGGAGTCATAGGCGCCAACTCCATGGGTGCTCCGGGGCTGGAGCACCCACGGGGAAAAATTGGTGAGTGCTAAGCACCCACCAGCAGCTCCCCGCCAGCCCCGCGCCCGGGCCCAGCTCACCTCACCTTCGCCAGCCGACGTTGCAGGGCTCCGCCCCCCTGACGCCGGGTGACGTTGTGGGGCTCCGCCCCCCTGACGCCGGGCGACGTTGCCTTACTAAGTGTGAGGTCAGTCTAACGAGACAATTCAATTAACAGTAGAATACCAAGGGAGGAAAAATGACTTTTGTAGTGGTAATGAGAGTGGCCCATTTCAAACAGTTGACAAGAAGGTGTGAGTAACAGGGGGAAATTAGTATGGGGGAAATTAGGTTTAGGTTTTGTAATGACCCAACCACTCCCAGTCTTTATTTAGGCCTAATTTGATTGTGTCCAGTTTGCAAATTAATTCCAGTTCCACAGTTTCACTTTGGAGTTTGTTTTTGAAGTTTTGTTGTTGAAGAATTGCCACTTTTAGGTCTGTTATTGAGTGACCAGGGAGATTGAAGTGTTCTCCTACTGGTTTTTGAATGTTATAATTCCTGATGTCAGATTTGTGTCCATTTATTAAGTGGTGTGTCCAAGGTCACATAGCAAGTCAGCCATAGAGCCAGCAACACAGCTTGGGCCTCCTGACCCCAGTCCAGTACCCTACCTACAAGGCTGTATTGCTTTCTGGCCAAAGTTCTAGGAACTGAAGGACTCCATGGCAAAGAGGTGCAGGAAATGCCCAGGGATTCATGCACAGGTATTTAGGCTCTGAACTTCCATTGAAATCAGTGGAAGCTGGGAACCTAAATCCCTTCTCAGTTACAACAGCAAACTTCAGGACCCAGGCAGTGACTCCAGCCTGGAGAGATACAGGAAATGCCCAGAAATTACATTTTAGTGTAGATGATTAGACAACTGAGTCATTCCATGATGCATTACTGCCTGCTTCCACCTGGCAGGCTGAGGTAAGTAAAATAAAGTTGTAATTTAAAAGGCAGGGCTGGTGAGTTACCCAGAGATTAACGGTTTTGAAACAACCTTGATCTTGTCTCCGCAGATATCTGTGTCAGCATGATCCTGATTAAGGCCATGAGTTACAGGTGTAACATCTGTAGGACTGTCTTGCCAGCTTGCATTTCGACCTCACTTCTCTGCCCCAGCAGTGGCACTAACCCCCTAGCCCTGCATCCTGTTGGGCTGTTGTACATTCCTTCTGATCATGCTGGTTGCCCAATAGCTGCTCGCTCTCTCTCTCTCCCTCTCCAGAGAGAAGTTTATTTTCCTAACACAGTTACTGCCCTGTGGCTCTGCTTTCCACAAGGATCAAGTCTGGTTATAGATAAAGAACTGATAAGATCTAGCACTTCTGCAGAACACTTAGCAGCCTTTCTTGGCCACAGTGTGATACTATCTGTATGGCTATGAGGTGGAGCTATACTGCATGCTTCATGCCTCTATACTTTACATGATGATGTTGATGATTGATTACTTGTATTGCTGTAGCACCTAGGAGCCCCAGTCATGAACCAGGACACATTGTGCTAGGCGCCGTGCAGCAACTTATCTGCCATATGAATATAAGGAAGACTTTGAGAGTGATCCTGTGCTAGAGAGGAAGGACGGTATAGTAAGGCAGTGATACTCAGACCTCAGTGGTTCAGAAGCCAAATTAGCAATCAACATTACCCAAATGAGCCCTAGCAGTATGAATTTGTTGGTCCGTTTACTACAGTTCTATATAATCATATTTAAACAGTATGACATGGAAATAGTTTATATCAATTATTCTCACAGCAAAGTGACTGACCAAGTATTATTAATTTATCAACTACAGTTGGTTAATAACATAGTAAAAGCATCTTGATTGATTGATAATTAAATCATACTGGTTTAATAGCATGTGTTGCAAAGAGTCACATGCGGCTCCCGAGCCTCAGTCTGAGTATCACTGGTCTAAGGCATTGGGCTGGGTCCTATGAAGTATGGGTTCAATTCCCAGCACTTTTGCAAGCTTTCTGGACAACCTTGGGCAAGTCACTTAATCTCTTTGTGCCGCAGTTACCTGGCTGTCCAAAAAGAAGAAATACTTCTATTTAAATTTCTAGTCAGAAAAAACTCACATCAAAGGATGAGGGAGCATCTCCGACTATGTGGCTGTCCAAGGCTTAGCACAATGTGGCTCTGAGCTTGGCTGGCGTCTCGAGATCTGACTGCAATACAAATATAATAAGAGCTAGCTCTAGTATGTAATTGAATGTTCCCAGGGGCAGGTCTTACAGAGGTTCTCCGTAATGCCCAGCAAAGTTCCCTTCTTGTGTTCCAGACCAGGATGTGGGAACAATTGAATATGAAACAGCTCCTGAAAAGTTACTCCAAAGTTTTACACAAGAAGCAGTGCATGCTGGGATGGGACACTTTGGAAGTCTATTGGTTTCAGATAGATAAACATCCTTGCCAGATGTATCCCATAAAGCTTCTAGTATTTTATTTGAATACTAAGTCATCGTGTGTTAATTAAGGTTCCCAATAAGCTGGAATGCATTTTCCCCCTCTTGTAAGGGACTGTGGGAATCTGGAAACCACTGCATTGCAATTAATTTTCATTTTACAGGGCCCAAAATAGACAACTGAAAAAAATACACAAACTGACTGTTTCCAATTAAAAAGGGATTTCTGTTAATGCCTTTGCCACCGGCATTCCTGTTTAGTGAACAGTATCAGCAGCTACTCAAACGTGGCGCAGGAAAGAGCCATCTTTCCATATTTCAGTAACAGAGCCCGCGTTGGTAATGGTTACAAAGCAAACTCTGAGCCTAAAGCATCAGTGGCTAAACCAAGGGATCCTGAATTTACAGGCAAATTTTAACCTGTGGTCCTTAACTTTGTCTGTGTTGCCTACGTACCAGAGTGCTTTATAAATGAGAGAGGCACTCCTTTCCTCATCCTTTCCTTGTCCCTCTCCAACCGGCACATTCTTCTAGGATCTTCTCCCAATGCCTTGATGACATGTGGAACATGTAGCCCTGCACATGTACGGGAGAGGCTATTGGAAGGTTTTCTTTGTAATGCACCTTTATATGGAAAGAGACTTTGGTCCAGATCCTCAGAGGTATTCAGGCACCTAACACCTGTATCTGGGCCTTTCTGCCTTGGAGGGCATTTCTGCCCCTCAGTTCAGAATGGGTATTACAAAGTTACAGTGTTCCTGTGCTTCGCGTCTCTCTCTCTTTCATAGCAAATTTATATTTGTTCTTTCTTTCGGTCTTTGTATTAAAGTCATCAAGGGTGAAACACGCATTTTGTAGAGCTGGCCAGAAAATAGTTATTTCTCCCAGGGAAAAATTTGATGAACATGAAAAAATTTGTTTTCCTTGAAATTTTCCGCTAAAAATGTCTAGTTTTTTGTCAAAAAACCCCCCAAACTCTCAAAACCAAATCGTTTCAGCTGAAAATAAACAAAACCAGAAAATTTTTGGCTGAAAACATTGTGGCCAAAAATTGTTGAAAACTGAACATTTTTAAAATCAAAACATATTTTTAATTTTCAGATGAAAATATTTCATTTGGGGTATTCTAATGAAAAGGTTTAAAGAATACAGAGACTTTCCATGAAAGTGTTCATTTAATCAAATAACAATTTTCTGTGGAAAAAATGTGATGGACAATTTTCAACCAGCCCTATGTATGTATGTATGTAAAACACAGCAGGTATAATTTATACCTGACTCATCATAGCTCTCTAGAAATCTCTCTTATATCACTGTTTGATTCATGCTGCTTAATTTAGGCTTCTCTCAGGGAACAGTTAATGTACCCCATGCATAGCAACAGTTATGCCTTCCTTAGCCCAGGTCTACACTAACCCCCCCTGTCGAACTAAGGTACGCAACTTCAGCCACGTGAATAACGTAGCTGAAGTCGAACTATCTTAGTTTGAATGAAAAAGCACTTACCCGGGGTCCACACGCGGCGCGCAGGCTCCCCCGTCGACTCCGCCTACTCCGTTCATCGAGCTGGATTACCAGCGTCGACGACGGAGCACTTCCTGGTTCGATTTATCGCGTCTTGACACGACGCGATAAATCGAACCCAGAACATCGATCGCGCGCCTCCGACCGGACGCGTAAGTATAGACATACCCTTAGTAATAATAATAAAGATATGCCAATCTCCTAGAACTGGAACAACCTTGAAAGGTCATTGAGTCCAGTCCCCTGCCTTCACTAGCAGGACCAAGTACTGTCCCCTGACAGATTTTTGCCCCAGATCCCTAAATGGCCCCCTCAAGGATTGAACTCACAACCCTGTGTTTAGCAGGCCAATGCTCAAACCACTGAGCTATCCCTCCTCCCGGAGTAATAGAGCATCATTACACCATGTTCTATTGAGTGTTCACATTAACTAAAGGAGCCATACTTCAAAAGCACAGTGAATTTGCCGTCATGCACCAAACTAAAGACTATAATGGAAAAATACTGAAGCCCTTTCAAATGAAAGCCTGCTATTTCTTTCTCAGCTCAAGTATCTGAAGTGTTTGGATCATATTTGCTGGAATTCACAGGTGTTACATAAGCCAGTGGCGACATTACATCACATTATGCCAACATACAATAGAAACATGCTGAGAATTATAAATAGGCTTGAAAGGATGAGATTTTTTATAAGTAAACATCGACTTCACCAAACACATACAAACTGACCAAAAAAATTTCCACCGAATCAAAATTTACATGTGGGAAAAGCAAGAAAAATGCTACCTCCAAACTTAAACTTTAGTTTAAGGATATTTACTTTGTATTTTTTGACATGTGATGTTGACAATTTGTGTTTCAATTATTATAAAGCTTTAATTTTTTAAATCTCAATAGCTATGGCCATTAAATAATTATTCTCTGATCTCCCCTATTAGCTGATCCTGCATAATTTCCCACAACTGTGAAAATTTAAATCATTAAATAATAAAAAATGCTTAAAAGTAAACATTGATATTATCTGTCAATGTTATAAAAAAAGAAAAATTGAATTCGGCCAACCCTGCTTATAAAGTAAAAGGAGTCACACATTTTATTTTGGGCAGCAAAATTCAAAGCACATTCACTTATTCATTCCAAACTCTCACACCGTTTGGCTAACATGTCCTGATGACTAAACATAGCATGAAGGTTATTGCAATAGTCTCCTTAAATGCAGAGATGATAAAGTAGAAAATTTACTAACATTAAGATGAAAAAAATATAATCTGAAGAACTTTTAATGCAAGTGCAACCTTAGCATGATTCAAACTCAGCACTTTTGAAACATGAGGAATACCTTTTGGCTCTCTAGCCTTCGTGACCTCTGGCAAGCTGTTGTGGGTAATTTACAGGTGATGTGAGCCCACTAGAAGGAAACCAGATGGGTCCCTGAATGTATTGAAATTATTGAAACTGACCTGAAAATAATTTATAAATAAAACATAGGCCATAATATCCCCAGCCAGTGTAAATCAGCATAGCTCTATGGACCTTGAGCAAGCTATGCCAATTTACATCATCTGAGGATCAGGCCCAAAGATTATCAAGTTCAAAGCTGGTCTGTTGACTAAGATCCTTTTTTGTGAAAAATGTAATCCAAATTAACTGAAATGTGTAATCTGATTCACTTTTTCAGCCAAACAGATAAAAATGAACCATGATTTTCCTATGTTTTGACTATATATTTCTTCATAAATAGTTAATCTTTCCCTCTGTTGTCAGAATGATTAGTTCTGTTTCAAAACCATAAAAAGACAGTGTTTTAGCCCCCATTCAGGGAAATGTCTCTATTCAGGGAAACAAGAAAGCCTGTGCTTAAATACTACTGAAGTCACTGGGACTTAAGCACTATTAAAAGTTAAACGTGCTGAAGGGCCAGATCCCCAAAAGATATTTAGGCACCTAACTCCCCTTCAGGATCTGGGCCTATGCAGCTAACACCTTTAAACATCAGGCCCTCAGTGCTTTCCTGATAGGTGGATTTGAACATGTCTCAGTGCTTTCATGGCTCGGGGCCCTAATGCCTGGAGTCATCATAGCAATACCGTAGGTTTCTTCTCTAGCTCTGATTTGAATAGACAGTAACAGCAGCACTTGACTAACAGCACAGTGAGACTGTAAGTCTTATAAGTCCTGCTTACAGAAGAGTTAAATTAATTTCCCCGGTCTCCATTGCTTATTAGATTTGTGAGTGGAAACAAATCTTCAGTTCATCTGAGATGCAACCACCTCAGGCTACCATTTTATTACTGGGGGCAGGGCCGGTGCAAGGAAGTTTCACGCCCTAGGCGAAACTTCCTTGCACCAGCCCTGCGCCCCCCCCCTCGCAATGCCGCCCCCCTCACAATGCTCCCCTCCAGCCAGCTCCCCCGCCCGCGGGAGCTCTGCCTCCCCCGCAATGCTGCCCCCCTCCAGCCAGCTCCCCCGCCCGCGGGAGCTCAGCCCCCCCCCACCACCCATGGCCCGCAGGCCACGGGAGCTGAGCGGGGAGCCCGGGGTAGGGGGGCGGCTCGCTTGGCTGTCCCCCGGCTCCCCACTCAGGTGCTGAGTGGGGGGTGGGGGGCAGAGGGGTGGGATCGCCACGGCTGCCCCTCGGCTCCCCAGAGCTGGGAGGCAGCCGCCCGCCGCCCCCCAAATCTTGCCGCCCTAGGCGACCGCCTAGTGGGCGCACCGGCCCTGACTGGGGGAGTTGTGAGCTCAGCTCTGGACTCCTGGAACAAATACTGGTAGACTTTGAAGAGTCTTTCGGCTAGATCCTCTGCTTTTAAATTTCTACTCTCCAAGAGCTCACTGCACAGGTTAAAGCCAAAACTCACTGAACGTCAAACTCAGCTCTCGCTCCTCCTGTTTCTTGTTCCCCTTTTTCTCACTGGGCACTTGATTGGAAGTATCTGAAATAAAAAAAAATGACTAAATAAGTATCACACGGGAGTGAAACTTATGGCAATCAACCAATTATGTTGATAAAACCACAAGTAATAAATATTCTCTGAGGTTCCTAATATTAAATTTCCTAGCATTATCTCCCACTAGTGAGTTTCTTATATCAAGGCATTGAGTAGAGCTGGTGGAAAAACTGTTTTCAACAGAAAATGAAAACGTTTTAGAAAAAAAATCTGTTTCAAACAAACATTTTCTGGCATTTGTCAAAATTTGCCAAACTGAAATCTGAAGAAATTTTCAGTCTGAAGTTGAATTTTTTTTGTTTTAAACCACCAAAAAAAAAAAAAAAAAAAAGTTTCTGTTTTTTCAATGACAAAAAATAGTTGTTTTCACTGAAGTTTTTCGTGGCTTTTTTTGGACTTTCAAAAACCCCTTGAAAGAGTCTCTCACAGGAGACTATGAAGGAAATTAAGTAGTTATAGTGTAAGAGGTAAAGAACTGGCAGGGATTAGAAACTGGCTAAGAGGAACAGAGATAAATTATTAATTTTCAGCATAACATCAGCTTAACAGCTGGATGTCCCAAGGTTCTTTACTAGGACTGGTGCATACTATATTTTTCAACAACCTGGAAAGGGGAGTGAAAAATGAGGTGATAAAATGTGCAAATGACATGAAACTATTTAATTTAGTCAAGACCAGAGATGATGAGGAACTTCAGAGGGACAACGTAAATGAGCCGTAAAATGGTAGATTAAATTTGGTATTGATAAATGCAAGGCAATGTACATTGAAAGGAATAAACTGAACTGCGGCTGGACATTGCAGGACCTATATTAATTATAGCCACTCAAGAAAAAGGTCTAGATATCACCATGGACATCAATTGTAGTAATACAGCAAATGTAGCAATGTGGTGTCCAGGGACTTTCATCTGGGCATCACTTTGAGTGTAAGTTCTTTGGTGCAGGAACTGTCTATTTTGTATGTTAGTATATGGGCCTAGCACAATGGAGACTTGGGCCATTAATACAAATTATAATAATAGGTCACCAATTCACATCTGCGCTTGGTTATCCATTATCCAAAATAATGCTGCTTATATGCTGCTCTGTATGAAGTGACTGAAATGTCTGATTGTAGCTCCTAGTGAACAGGGCTCACCCTACAGTTACCACCTTATTTGGCAGTTTCAGCATAGAAGTCAGGACTGAATGGACCTAGGGGCTGGTCTCCCCTCTTCCCCCTACCTCCACATCTGGGTGAGATATTGGCAGGGCATGTCTGGGGAAAGTTTTCACTGCCCCCATCCCCATCTGTGTTATGTCTGTTCTGTGGCTACTGCTCTGGAGACTTTCACCAGCGCTAACAGGAACAGAAAACTAATTCAAAATATGGGAAGAGGCTATTTTAGCCTGTTTTATTATTACTATGGCAGAGCCTAGGGGCTGGGATGTGCTAGATGCATACAAACACACTCCACAAGGGACAGTCCCTGCCCCAAATTGCTTACGTTCTAAATAGACAAGCCAGACAAAGGAGGTGACAAACAGAGGCAAAGTGAGTTGCCGCAGCTAAGTGGCAGAGATGGAATTAGTCTCTTGGGCCCAGTCTTTCCTCCATTACACTGCCCCACCTCCCCTACATTTTGTGCTGTTTAGATTCAATATAGGACTGATAACTTTCAGAGGTATCTGCTTTATCCACATCAAATACTTTTCTCAGGAGGGTATTTGGCATGCTAGCTTATTTTCACTATGCAGTTTGCTTTCAGGTGACATCCTTTGAGGAGCTCTTATGTGCTACCCAATGAAGCAGCTCCAACTGAGCTGTCATTATTCCAAAGGAATTGTCCAGGAATGGGCACCTCATTCACCTAGCATTTGATCCAGGAACCTTCATTAATGCAAAATCTCAAGATGCCGACAGATCTATAGAGATGTCATAGACCTCAATCGGTGGGCCCCAAATCTGGACTGCCAGATGCTTTTTAACAGACCCCAAAATCTTTTCATTTACTGAGTATTATCGTTATTTTTGTTGGGTTATTTATTCTTTTCTCTGGAGTTTAGATCTTGACTATCCCTTGACCAAGTAATTTGGACCTTGCCAAAAAAAATTGACTACTCCTGTCATAGGCAGACAGTCAGCATGTGGGACGCACTGCGTTATAAGGCTTCTGTGGAAGATTCAACACACCCTACACTTCACACAATGCCAAAGCCAATTAGGCAAGTCTATTGCTATTCCCTCGGGTGCGACCCCCTGTCTTTGAGGCTTGACACTAGGACCAGAACTTGCACGGAGGTGTACGCTGCGTTAGTTCTGCACTTTTTCTGTTAGCGTTAGCTCAAAGCTTCCGCCACCCTCTGCATCTGGATCCCATGTACAGCAAGTGGCAAGATTTATGTCCTGCTGAAGCATTCCACAGTTTTTAAGCGTAGAAATGATTGAATTCCAGATGTTAACAAGATGCAGGGATCCCTTTTTTATTATTAAAAACGTGATCTCTTGTTTTGTTCCTGATGAAACCCATCAGATTAGCTTATTAGGAGCAGAACAGCCATCGGCTTTGGTGGGAGCAGAGTCTGCAATGCTATCGGGGAGCTTGTCAGAGCTTTCATAATGAGCGGACGCCACTCTGAACACACAGTTGCACCATCCCACGGAACTAAACTGAATGACCTCAGGAACTGGGGACCATTCGCTCAGATCATTTGATTCTATATAGGTTCTTAGACGGGCCTCATCACCACAATCTGAGGTAGCACCTGCCTACCTGCTTGACCACCCTCACCAGCCCGCCTGAAAGGCTTATAGGGACCCAGGAAGCCACGACTTACAAGCCTCCCAGCTCAGCCAGGGTTTCCAGGCTCCTCCGCAGCCTACCAGGAAGGATGACAGGGAGCTGGGAGCCTAGAACTACCAGCTTCAAGGCACAGCTCTACGATGAGCACCTTCCAGTAATGGATGAAATGATCTGACTAACATCTATTCACCTGCCGAGTTAGAAAAGGATCTGTTTAGAGCTGCCACCTATTCCGACTCATCACAATCATTGTATCATGACATCACAAGTGCTTCTTTACACAGCAAGGCTGATTGAGCGTGTGGTGGCCTTGCATCCTCTTGTTGTGATACAGCATCATCACATGCTAATGCAACTTCATGACACGAAGACACAACGTTGGTCATATTGTGATGTGACGCTGAGAGGGATGCAATAAATTCAGGAGGATTTCATTTTACAGCAAGCTGAGCTGTATTAGGCCTGTCTAACATCCCTATGTGTGTAACATCCTCACGGGTGTTCCCGATTCTGCTTACATATAGCATTCCATTAATGCTAGTGAGAGTCACGTGCATCGCTCAAAGGAAAATCACCCTCTTGATTTATAAGCAGAATTTCCCACTTTGCCCATTGCACACACACAGAGTTTTATCAGCAGCCCCACACCACTGCCAGGCCAGAACGTGACTTGTTTTCCAGTCTCATGCACCATTCTCCTATCAGGGAAGGCATCTCCCTGTTCCATGGATGCAACTCTGTCCTTACAGCCGCGTTCCTTCCAACTATTAAGAGAGGGAGGTTGAAGAGATACAGAACAAAGTTGCTGTGAGAATCAAGTAGTGTGACGGGGCAAGGCCAGCGGGCTATAGGAAAGTGGTAAGGAACCAGTATGTTATACCCAGGCTAAACAAATCCCTGATACCTTATGGCAGTTGCTCCAGGTTAATCAAGACACCTGGGACCAATTAAGAACTTTCCAGAAGGCAGGGAGGTTAATTGAGACACCTCCAGCCAATCAGGGGCTGGCTGAAACTCGTTAAAAGCCTCCCAGTGAGTGGCGCATGTCAGGAGCTGTGGAAGGAGGTTGCGTGTGAGGAGCTGGGAGCAAGAGGCACTAGGAGCTGAGAGTAAGAGGGCGTACTGCTGGAAGATCCTGTGGTGAGGATAAAGAAGGTGTGGGGAGGAGTCCATGGGGAAGTAGCCCAGGGAGTTGTAGCTGTCGTGCAGTTGTTCCAGGAGGCACTCTAAACAGCTGCAATCCACAGGGCCCTGGGCTGGAACCCGGAGTACAGGGCGGGCCCGGGTTCCCCCCAAACCTCCCAACTCCTGATCAGACACAGGAGGAGTTAACCTGGACTGTGGATTCTACTAGAGGGGAAGATCTCGGAGGCAAGCAGAATCCGCCAATAAGCGCAGGACCCACCGAGGTAGAGGAGGAACTTTGTCACAGTAGCAAGAGGCTGCAATGAGGCAGCACCCTGCTACTGTTCACCGTTGGGGTGCTGTGCCACCCCTTAAAATCCCCTCTGAAGCCTTCATTTGGGGTACCTTTTATCCAACTAGCTGGTTCTCCCATCTGGAATGCCCCTGCCACTCTTGAATGACAGCAGAGGTCTTCTTTATTATTAGCATCTGTACCACTATCGCACCCCAAGGCCTAACTGAGATCAGGGTGCCATTGTGCTAGGTGCATATATACATATAACAAGAGTTAGTCCCTGCCTCAGGAGCTGCAGTCTACCCAGGCAATTGCCACAGTTCCAGGGCAAACGGCACGACAGACCCCATTTAGTTCCACAAGATCACCCCTGTGAGCAAGTTTGCCCCACTCCTCTATCTGTATGCCCATGAAGGGTCCACTGGCCCTTTAAGACCCCATTCTCCTAGCCTGTGCCAGCTGGTCTTTAAAGTCTATGTCATAATCTTCCCAAGGCCCTGACAGCAGGGGCCTGAGAAGTCTAGACCTCCCCCACCCTTGCAGCAGAGGGAAGGAATACCTGTTCTTTGGCAAGCTCACCACATGGTCCCTGTGGGGATCCTGGTCCTTTGCCAGCCCGCTGCTAAGAAGATTCCTCAAAGTAGCCCACAGCCACCCCCACTGTCTGAGCTGCTGCCTTTTATCCCAGCTGTTGCTGGTCAATTGATTAGCCAGAGATGAGGTAGTAGCTGTTTTGTTGATTAACCCCTGAGGGGCTGTTGCAGCGTAGAGTTTATAGGCCCCATCACAACTGCTCTCTGGGTGGATCTATGTGGTCCTATCACACTTAGGCAGCATTTCTAGGCTGCACCCCTCCTGTTTACCAGCTGTGATAACACAACAGACCTAGCTGTGTCTAGCACCTGTACGCTCTTTTCCCCTGGGTGCCTGTGACCAATGGCTGATTAAAGTGACTCAGAAACAGCTTGTTCAATACAAAGCATTGTTTATTTATTCACCCAAAGGTACATGGCAAGCAGAGAAAAGGGTTAAATAACAAAAGGCCTATCAGCCCGGGATTTACCTAAACTTTGTCTCTCCCAGGCCAGAAGAATAGATAGCCTCCCCCTGTGTCTGTCAGAGACCCATGTCTAGCTACTGCTGCCCATTCACATCCTCCTCCTCCTCCCCCCAGCTGGGGTTTTTAATCGTTTAGTGCTCCTCGGAGCCTAGGCTTGGCCTGGGAAAAATTAACCTACTACCGTGGTTGGAACCAGGCAGGTAAGCATTTTCCCAATTAAAAGATCCCCTGATTGTTTCATTAAGGAATCTTGGTGTTCTCTGTGGTGGAACTTTATCTTTGTCGTTTCATTTGCTGTTTGTTTTTCCCCCAACAGCCTCCTTTGATTTAACTCTGTGTAGCCAGACAGGATAGCGTCAGGCAGATAAATTGAGGTGCAAATGATATTCATTAAAAATAATAGAGCTCTCACCCTCATTCTCCACAGCAGGACATACAAAGAGTGGAAGGAAAAAAACAGAGGTGACTGGCCTAAGGTTCCACAGCAGTTCAGTGGCAGGGAACAGAACCTAGGTCTCCCCAGTCCCAATCTAGTGCCCAGTGTGCTGGACCATGCCATACCTCCTTACAAAAAGAAAGCAAGAACAAAACGAACCCTTAGGGCTCCTTTGCCTTCTCCCAACCAATTCCCCACTCTATGATCAGGCAGGGGCCATTCTTCAATGCCCTGCTTAGCTGATCCATGGAGAGAGTTGACTTAACCTTCCATCAGCCACCAAGGAAACTTCAGCAATGGTTTGAGTGTTAGGTGCCATGCAGAGTTATCAAGCTAAATAAATAATGAACAAACAATAACTTCACTGAAAGGGTAAATGCCTCCAGGGTACCCACTCCAGCAGGTTGAATGACGGCAGAACAGCAAGCATGCACCGTCAGACCTCAGACAGTGTTTAAAGACTTTTTAAATATTGTGGGGCGTTTTCATGACTCTTAAGATAGTATTAAAGCAGGGCAGACACTGGTTGACAGTTTCTGATATAGGGTTTCCTGAACAGGACTGTGTTACAAATAGGGTCCCAGTTTTGGCAGGATGGGTTCACATCCTGCAAATTAAGGTATCTTACAGGACATTAAAAGCCCCCCAAGCTCTCTCAGGGGCCAATAGCATGGCCTCCCTGTGGTGGTGGCCCTGAGTTGCAATGAGGCGAAGTGTGATATAATGACTCTGTGGTGTCCTGATGTGACTCTGCATGGGGGCAGACTGAACCTGGAACCTCAGCACCAACAGCTTGAGGTAAAGAAGTAACTCCATTAGCACTCAATAGATAGCAGGCTGTTAGCCTTACTGGGACCAGCCATTAGGGGGACACATAAGACATCATATTACTGCACATAGCCTCCTTATTAGGCTAGCTAGCCCCAACTATATGAGATCCACAGAAGTCTAAGTTCCATCTGGGTGCCATTTTGCCCTTGTATAGAGCAACCGCAGTTATCCATAGGGATTGAACCTGGGACCTATAACACAACATTCTTCCATTGGAGCTAAAGAAGTAATAGCATTAGCAACTATTAAACAGCAGGCACTGATTCTTCCTTGGCCAGTCACTCCTGAGGGTAGGAGACATGACCACCTGTGTTAAGCCAGTCTACTACAAGTGGGCACTGCTCTTTCCTTCTTGCTGACACCACTAACTCTGGAGGGCTGCCTAGGCAGAGTCAATAGCAGAGCATGCTGGGATATGGCTCACAGGAAGCAATAAAGACCCCAACTCTTGACCTTAGTGGTGTAGTAGTAAGAAGTGGCTAAACTAACCTTTTTAGTGTGCAAGGCCAGGCAGTACCATGGTAGATACTAAGGATGATCAGAGATGCCCTTACATTAAATGGGGTTTAGGCTAGGATGACATCAGAGGTGAAAATCAGAAGAGTAATTAAAATGCATTTTTGACTGATCTTAATCAGCCAGTAAATAATGCACATGCCAGTGGTGGAGGTTGGGCAGCCAGGGTTTGCTGATCAAAGGAGAATAGGAGTGTGTGAATGTTATTCCTTAAATAAAAAGTGGGTAAATGCCATATTCCCCAACTGAGAAGTGGGTGAACTCTATTTACCCATGTTTAGCCTCGACTACACTACTACTGGGCTCAATGAGGCTGCTCAGCAGCTGTCATTAGATCCCTCCCTGGGTAGATCCCTAAGCCAGCAATGTTTCCTGTACATGGTCAGTAGCAGTGCCTGCTGCAATGGCCTCTCAGAGAAAGGGCTCACTGTGCAGTGTCTCCCAGGCAGAGTCAGTAGCAGTGAATACTGGGAATGCATCTTAGGCATGAACCTACTCCCACCACAGTCAATGAAAAGAAGCCCATTGACTTAAATGGATGTTTCATCGATTCCCAAGCCATATGAGACCACTGTGACCATCTAGTCTGACCTCCAGTATAACCGAGACCTGCCCCCAAATAATTCCAAGAGCAGATCTGATAGGAAAAACATCCAATCTTGATTTAAAATGGTCAGAGATGGAGAATCCACCATGACCCTTGGTAAGTTGTTCCAATGACCCTCACTGTTAAAAATTTACACCTTCTTTCCAGTCTGAATGTGTGTAGCTTCAGCGTAGGGGCAGAACCCTTGAAAAAAGTATTTAAACTTTGCTGTATCTACTGAGCAGAGCCAGTTGGAAAATGGTAGGTATTGTCCATGAAAAATGTAGAAAGAAACTAAAAAAAGTTCAATTTTTTTCCAAATAATTTTTCCAGTTTCCCAGCCAAACCTCAAACCCACATTTTTTTGTTTTCAAAAACAATTGAAAATGGAACTTTTTTTTCCCCCTTTGGTTTTGGAAATCATGAAAACTTTGGGGGAGGGGAGAGAATGACTTTTCTATCTTTCATTGAACAAACGGAACATTTCAAAAGAGACGAAATTTTCCTCAAATCTTAATTCCCCCCCTAAACAGCCATTTGTCATTGAATAAAAATGCTCAGATGAAATTGTATTGACCATCTCTACTGCCTAGTGCAGTCGGTAGCAGTGCATTCTGGGATAGACATCTAGGCCGTGCTAACTCCACAATCTCTCCTGGCCGGGGTCAGCAGAGAGGCCTGGTGGGAAAGGCATGCTGCAGTGATCATTAACTCCGCAGAGCCTTGCTGGCAGGCTCAGAAGCCCAACAAGCTGGGATATGCGTCGCCTGGGAAGAGCTAACTCTGGTCTGTGCTGACACCAATAATTTTTCTCCCCATTCTTGGCACAGCATATTCTGCTCGAACACACATCAAAGAGGCTGCTTTATAGAAAGAATGTTTCAAAAATATAATATTTCCATCTGTTATTCCAATATTATATGCTGTGGGACTTGCCTTATGAACTATTTTCCTTTCCTTGCTCCCATTTAGATGTACAAATATTTGATTATAAAGCCCTCAGGGCTGGTCAGGCTGTTGGACTGTGAACAGAACCCTAACCATATAATTTTGTCTACAGTGGGCACCCCCTGCTGGGGAGCTAACTGCTGGGAGCCTATTCCATTGTAACTCTGGGATTGTTCCCTCTAAAGGTTTCTCTGGTGGGCAGGGAGGAAGTATATTCTTAAAGCCAATACAATAAACTTTATTTGGTTCCTTCACTGTTTGTTTGGACTGTTTCACGTTTCAGCACTTTATTATAAATGTATATGATGTCTGCAGGCTCCTGCAGTTCATATTAGAAGGGTTGTCTCATGGATTTCATTGGGGATAGAACATCTCAACTTCAATTCACAGTCCAAAATCGCAGAGCTAGAATTTCTTTCATGGGAGACATATGCACACCCCAGCACCCACTCAGTGACACACTCAGACAGATAGACACCTCACCACAGATACACAGCACACACCCAGCTATATACACATGGATGCACACTCTGCTATAGCCACACACTCAGCAACACACACAGATACACGCCTCACCACAGCTACACAGCACACACTCAGCTATGTACACATGGATGCACACTCTGCTACAGCCACACATACACACCTCTCCCCACCACACACTTAGTTATGCACACTGGTAGATGCATACCCCAGCTATCCAAACACATGGATACATACTCCACAGGACACTCAGCTACACACACATACCCTACACACACACACATGCACACTCACACACACACGTACACTCAGCTACACATACCTGTGGGTGTACACCCCACCGCACACTCAGCTACCCACACACACACCCTTCCAAGCACAACTATACACACTTGGATACATCAGATACCCAGAGACAAAGACTCACACATACCCCATGGAGCATTTGGAGACACACACACACACACACACACACACACACTTCACATTCATCTTACACAGCGCACACACACAGCTACAAACATGGATACACACCCTGTCACACACAGACACACATACTCCACCACAATCTCAGCTACACACACACACAGATGCACACTCCACCACAGACGCACCCCACCACATGCTCGGCCACACAGTCAGTCAGATAAGATACTGTACTGAAGAAAAATGAGGTTCCGTCAATGTGTGTGATTTCTTCGTCTTGTAATATTTGATACATTCTAAGACCAGAGCATAGAATTTCACACCTCATTACACATGTACGGGCACTGTGTACCTCTTGTCATTGGCTTAATGTCCCTATTAAGCAGAATTTGTGTCCTGTAGTAATTCTGTTCCGGTAGTAATCACTGTCACTCATTCAACTAGTTGCCAATGAGAAGCCACAAGAATGCAGCTGCATTAATTAAACTTGTCCTGTCAAAGTGGAGTATACTTTCCTAAATTCATTCTAAACTGTGAAACATCTTCTGCAGTAAAAGCAAGGCCATGGCTGGACCTTTGCCATTAAGTGGTAGCAGGTCAGATGAGATCATCCTCTTCTGTGCTAGTCAGGATACAATGTGAGAATTCATGAGTGCAACTCCTCACAATGGCAGATGCTGTATGTTCATGTTATTATTTGCATTACAATAGCATCTGCAGGCCACAACTGAGATCAAGACCCCATTTTGCTAGGTTCTGTACAAACACATAATAGGCTGTGTCTACACTAGGGGGGAAAGAGTGTGTTCAACACCTGCAAGTTTTAACCAACAAGTTTTAAAATTCTAGTGTAGACAAGGCAAGTTGCAGCTTTAACGTGCGTTAGCTAGTCAGGGTAAACCCCAGGAAAATGAATATCTGGCTTTGTACTGGCATCTCAGCCAGGGGGGACTCTTCTGGTTCTGTTGGTATTCATTTGCTAAGGGAGTGGATTTTTCAATTCTCCGGACATTTCATTTGTACAGCCCCCAAACCGGGGCCGGCTCCAGGCACCAGCGCAGAAAGCATGTGCCTGGGGCTACAAGCCGCGGGGGGGGGCGCCGTGAGGGCAGCCGTGAGGCAGCCTTCGGCGGAGTTTCTGCGGGAGGTCCACCGGTCCCGCGGATTCAACAGCAATTCGGCGGCAGGTCCGCTGCCACCACGGGACTGGCAGAGCGCCCGCAGGAACACCGCCGAATCCGTGGGACCAGGGACCTCTCACAGAAATGCCGACAACAACAGCCTGAGTGCCATGCTTGGGGCGGCACAATTCATAGAGCCGCCCCTACCCCAAACCCGGCTGTTCAGATAGAGCTATTGAATGTCATAATCTGATGAGGTTCAACAAGGACAAGTGCAGAGTCCTGCATTTAGGATGAGAGAATCCCATGCAGATTAGGGACCAAGTGGCTAGGCAGCAGTTCTGCAGAAAAGGACCTAGGGGTTACAGTGGATGAGAAGCTGGATATGAGTCAACATATCCCTTGTTGGGCCCTTGTTGCCAAGAAGGCTAACGGCATTTTGGGCTGTATAAGAAGGAGCATTGCCAGCAGATCAAGGGACGTGATCATTTCCCTCTATTCAGCATTGGTGAGGCCTCATCTGGAGTACTGTGTCCAGTTTTGGATCCCACACTACAAGAAGGATGAGGAAAATTTGGAAAGAGTCCAGTGGAGGGCAACAAAAATAATTAGGGGGCTGGAGCACATGATTTATGAGTAGAGGCTGAGGGAACTGAGATTATTTAGTCTGCAAAAGAGAAGAACAAGGGGGGATTTGATTGCTGCTTTCAACTATCTGAAAGGGGGTTCCAAAGAGGATGGATCTAGACTGTTCTCAGTGGTAACAGATGACAGAACAAGGAGTAATGGTTTCAAGTTGCAGTGGGGGAGGTTTACGTTGAATATTAGGAAAAAACTTTTTCACTAGGAGAGTGGTGAAGCACTGGAATGGGTTACCTAGGGAGGTGGTGGAATCTCCTTCCTTAGAGGTTTTTGAGGCCCAGCTTGATAAAGCCCTGGCTGGGATGATTTAGTTGGGGATTGGTCCTGCTTTGAGCAGGGGGTTGGACTAGATGACCTCCTGAGGTCCCTTCCAACCCTGATATTCTATGATTCTGTGATAATAAAGGGTCATGTCTAGAGTTAGACTTCTTAGTTTGTTCATGTGACAACCTGGTCCTGTAGCTTTTGGGAGTAGTCCCAGCTGGGTGTCTTGTAATTTACTGGTACCCACTAATGACTAGCGGACAAAGGCCCTATTACTACTAACACCTGAGGATGCTTTCCTTTAGTTTATATGGTAAATACCTGTGGTTTTGGAGTTAAAAGACCAAGGTTCTAGGCCTTGCTAGTGTGTGTAATTAAATTACTCTAGTAATTGATTAACCACATGCATTCCTTGCAGTCTGCCCCAATTTTGCGCTCTAGCTGGCATTCCCTCTAGATGTAGGCTGCATCTCCCTTATTAAAGGTATTTTTCTTATGGAAATCACAGCACCTCTGGTAGGATGGTATGCTGTCCAATTATCCCTGCCTACCTGCCATAGACCTACTCTACAGACAGCTCTCCAGATCTCAAATCAGTTAAGTATTTTATGTGTGTTGGAGTTGGGCACAATGGTTATATGTGTCTCAGGCAGCTTCAGTCTAAAGGCACATGCAGAGAGGGGCATTGTTCACTAAAGGGCTAACCTCCAGTTTTAGTCAGCGCCACATAACGAGACCATTTTAGCTTTTCGTTCCGGGGGGATATAGGGCTCCATGACCAATATTTACAGAACACAAGCCTTATTCACTTCCCTTTCTGTGACCAAATGTTTTCGAACATTAAGGATAGCAAAGGGCTAGAGAGAGGCATAACTTCCATTTGTTAGCCAAGGCCAGAACAAAATAAGGGATTTTTTCTTAAATACAACCCATTATAATCCATTATTTAGTGCTCCCAGGTGCCCTGTATCAAAGGAACATTCTTTAATGAGACAGTCATCAGAAGTTACACTATTGCCAGTGTGCATATGGAGGAAGTAGGAGATCCTGAAATCAGAAGGAGATGCAATCTGGGAATTGGAACTGGTCCCCAAATAGCATAGGTGAAGGCCAGATACTGTTCCCCCAGGATGCTATCCTAGCACACGCATCTAAACAAGAGGTAATAGGAGGGTTTTTATTTTCACAACCCAAGATGTAACCATGCATTCTGAGCCATTGTGCTCCGAGCCATTTCAAATTCCTCTTTACAAAACCAGTATTTTTTTCCCATTTAAAAAGCTCCCAAATGCCAATCTTGCAAAATCCCAAACCTTTCCAGTATTTTCCCAACCCTCTTCCACAAGCAGTAATTGATTCCATTGCAGTGGATGTGATACAAGTTAAAGTTCCTGGTAAATAGGGATTGCCCTGGTGACACCACTAAAGAGAGAAACTTTGAACCACAGAGAGTGTTGACATTCTATACATTTGCCTTCTGGGACAAAGTCACCACATCGCAACATCCTGACCTTTTCACTGGGGTAGTTTGATGTTCTCATCCTGTTATGAAGCAAGATCACCTTACTGTGACAACAACAGCAGCATCTCCTGCCATGACATCACCATGTTGCAAGGCACCATCACAACCTCGCAATGTCACTGCATCATGCCACATCTTTGCACTGCATCATCAGCCCATGAGGGCATTGCATCAGCTCCTAATTTTGAATGCTTTAACGTCCTTCAAACCTACTTTGTGGAAAGACACAGTTAATGCTGATGTTAACATGTCATTACTGGTCTTTATAGTTAACACCCCCATGAGATTAATAGCAGACCAGTTTAGTTTGCACCTATCAAAGCCTTTGTTTCTGTCTGTCTGCAGATTCAGGCAGCCAATACTACACTGGGTCACTATGGAAGGGTTCTTTTTGTTTTGCAGCCCTGAAAACTAGATTTTTAAAAATGAAAGCTGCAGAATATGAATCTCTTGCTGGCCACATGAATATATTAAATAGGTTGGGGACTTGAAATGCCTTCCCTTGGTTAAGTGCAGTAAAATAAATAAAGTATTGCATGCTGGTATATAGAGAGGTTTGCAATTTAGTTACAAAATGAACTTGTTCAATAAAGTAGATCAGTACCAGTTGTAACAGTAATCAGTAACGGTTACAAGACCTTACTGTAAATACTGCACTATTTAATAAAGTTGAATAAGTCACATATGGAAACACACACATTTGTATGTGTTTATACTGATAAGTTTCCAGTCGGTAGGGAACAAGGATAAAATCTGTGCACACGAAATATAAAAAAAAAGCAGTTGCAGACAAAATGAATAGAATGTCTTTAGGAATAAAACAAGCAACAGGATTCAAAGGGGAAGAAGGTCCCTGCCTGTCACAAAATGCCTGTTCAGAAGGACTTGAGTTTCTCCTTTAGGAGTTTCATTCTTTTGCTCCCTGTTCACACTGAGGGCTCTGATTCTCTGGAGCCTTTCTCATAAGCAAAACAATTGCAGAATGGGTATAAACACTCCCAACGCAGAGTCCTCCACACACTGAAACCTGGGTAGAGTTTACACCCACTTTGCACAGATGAAAATGACAACCCAGAGGGCAAGGAAAGGGAGAATTTGACTCAGTCTTTAGGGGAACAGCAACTGAATACATTTTTACTCCAGTAAATCTTGCGTGTGAGTGCAGGCCAACAGAGGTGAGATGGCAAACAGATACAGAAATAAGCCACTCAGCATAGATTTCGTGGGATATTCCCCATTCCTTTATCAGCTGCCCCCACAGGCCCTAGATTCAGAACCACTTACTGAATATGGCTTTGTCTGCATGCCAGCCTGGAAAAATGTGAACGTACTCATGCAAAATCCTAGGGGAGAATGAGACTTTGATGATGTCCCCAGCTCTCCCCTCCCAAGTACTTTCCTGAGTGCTTGGTCTTGAGAATATATTGGCATAGTCGATTCCTTTCACCTCATGTAGTACATCCATGCATCAAGCTTCCTCAGTGGGACAGTCTCTGGAAACACCATTTTCTTTTGCTGAAATGGGGGGCTCCTGGAAACATCAAATGGGGTCGGGGGGAGTTACAAAAATATACAGTTGTTCAGGGTTTGGAACAAAACTAGTTCACTGGGTTCAATTTCCTTCTGTGCAGAGAGCCAGGCAAGGCTTGTGCACCACTTAAGCCGGTGGTTCTCAACTGTGGTCCACCGATTCTTCAGGGAAAGCCCCTGACGCGCCGGACCGGTTTGTTTACCTGCCGCGGTGGCAGGTTCGGCTGGTCACGGCTCCCACTGGCCGCAGTTCGCTGTCTCTGGCCAATGGGGGCTGCGGGCCACGGCGCAGGCCAGGGGCTGTGCTGTCCGCTGCATCCTGCAGCCCCCATTGGCCTGGAGTGGCGAACTGCAGCCAGTGGGAGCCGCAACCAGCCGAACCTGCCGCGGCGGCAAGTAAACAAACCGGTCCGGCGCGCCAGAGGCTTTCCCTGAAGAATCGGTGGACCACAGTGGAGAACCACCGGCTTAAGTCCTATTTTGAGTGCTTAAGTGAGACCCAAGTGGGGCCTACCCCATGTGCTGGGCCTGTGCACATCAGGGAATTGCTGCTGTGATATGTTTCACTGTGATACGAGAGGGCCTGGCTAGCTAAAGACCTAGCCTCCATTCAATCCAGGGGCCTTTCTTCAGCCCCTGAAGTTGAAGTGGGCACTTGCAGCTGTAAGTGGGGAGCAGCCATAGCAAGACTGGCCCCATGCCTGTTCCCAGTAGAGAACAGCTGCAGGAAGACTAGGAGCCCAGGATTCCCATTGGCCCTTCCCACCATTGGTCACTTCCTCGGCCCTGTCAGCTAGAGGAAGCGTGCAGCACAGAAACAGGCTCATCATTTGTCCTGAACCATGTTAAACAATAATGCAAATCATCCTCCAGTGTTCCGTTGGCACTGCCCAGGCCTGTGCCTATGAAGCGAGTGGAACTTCCCATTCACACAGTAAGGGGCAACCCCTGCCCTCAGAGGCTTACAGTCAAAGGCACCAATGCCCAGGATTTTCTTCTGCACCTGAGATATTCCCATTGACCTCAATGACACAACTCACATGAGTAAAGTTAAGCATAAGGATCAGGGCCTACATGAACACAAGATGCAACAAGTGGGCCTAAGATACAAATGGAAGGAGTGGGATGGGGTTATGTAGAAAAACGAAGTGCCCGAACTAAAGGGTTTTTCAAAACGTTTAACTACATGGTAGTAAATAACAATATCAGTGATCCCTGCCCGGGGGGCGTACATTTCACACCAAGTATAAATTGGTTGGGGTAAGCGGTAATGTGGAATAGCAGTCAGTGAATCTCCAAAGGAGCGTAATTTACATGACCTGATGCAACAAACTAATCTGAGTTACAAGCTGCTGGTAGTTGCTTTTCCTTCTAGTCTCTCTGTGATGGGGTATATAAACCCCATGTTGGTCTGGAAGGGGCTACCTTGCAGCCAGGGGCTCAGTTAGCCCCTCCCTGGGGCACCTGTACTGGCTATTACTCCTGGGTGCAGGGTTTAAACACGAGGAAGCCCAGCAGTTGCGGGGAGGAAGGGAGAGGAGAGACCAGACCAGACCAGCGTCTCCAGGGGTGACTGGAAGCCAGATTGGAGACAGGTCCTTAGGAGCTGCAGCCTGCTTGAAGCCCTGAGTGAAGGGAGGGGTGTGCCAGCCCCTGGACCATGGGGTTGATGGATGCCCAGAGGCCTGTGGTTAGACAGGAGGGCAGTCTAGAGCAGGAGAGGCACGCTTGCCACAAGATGGAGGCCAGATGAGCCCAGCCAGGCTGAAGGTTTGGTTTATACATTTCTGTTTGACTTTAGTAAAGGCCTCTGTGCTCCCAAAAGGGCCTGGACTCTGTAAAGAGGTCTGTTTGGAAGGCCAGGACACTGCTATGGCTGGAGTAGGCCAAAGGACAGTGGATGAAACAGAGGCAGGGTTGCTACATCACTACATCTGGCCAGAAGGGGGCATGCTGGAGTGGCTACTTTGCTGTTTGTGTGGGGCTTGTCTGGGCTCTACTGAGACCTCCTCTGAGGAGGACAGAAAAGCTGCAAGATGGAGGATGTACTCTGCCTGTTGGTGGTGTGGTTGCAGAAGACCCAGACTGCAATGACAGCAAAAGCAGCAGGAAGGTTTCCTGCAATTCCTGGAGAAACGGACCTTGGGGAAATCGAGCAGTTCCTGGGGAAGAAGGCCAAACAACAACCCGGAGGCTTTCTGAGTGGCTGGCAAGTGCAGCAGGCTTGGCAGAATCATCATGGGCGAGCATGGGCCCGTTTCTGTCAGAGAAGGCCTAAGCAGAGTACAGGGCCCTAATGGATGAGCAGGCAAAATCATAGCCCATAGTCAAGGAAGATAGTAGTAGTGCTTTAGAATACAACCATTCCCACCAGAAGGGTGGTGACCCGGTAGCTGTGAAAACTGGTGCCATGCTGGCTATGTCCGGAGATAAGCTCTGTAGAAAGTATGGTGGATCCAATCATCTTAGAACAATTTCTACAGGTTCTGCTAGTTGGAGCACAAAGTTGGGTCTGAAGGATCTGGTTAGTTTTCACCAGCATGATGGAAAGAACAGAGGCCTCTTTGGAAGGGGATGGTACCAAGCCATCCAACTGACAAGTCAGATTGAGAACACCACCCTGAGGCCGGCAGGCAGATGTAAAACCCCGCTTTCCAGGATCTGGAGAAAACACAGGGGGAGGAAGAGTGCTGGGTGTTCCTAAGTTTCAGGACCCAGATGAGACATGAAAATCGCCTCCCTCCCCTACCTTATTAATCATTTCCCCAGCACGTTGCAGCATCTCTGGAGGTATCTGGGGAAACCCAGCCATGTGTTTGACTAGGACACATCAGACGAGAGCAGCCCATGAAGGTGGGTGACTATCTGAGGTATTGTTATAAACCAGAGTTGTGGTTTGGGGGACTCCTTAAACTGAGGTCAAACCCAACTGTATGGGGTATCTATCAAGCTGAGGACACAGGTAGTGAAAGGGCCTGGTGAACTCATGGTGTGGATATATTCTCATCAGGGGAAACAGACTTTTAGCAGGTAAGACAGATCACTACCTGCCAATCCACACATCTGGCATGCAGGGATAGACTGCAGCTGATGTAAATCAATATTGTTTCACTTACTTCAATAGAGCTCTGCCAATTTATGCCAGATGAGGATCTCCCATTGCTTCCTAAAAGTGTAACTTACTTCCACTGAATATACCTAGTCCTTAGACAAGAGGTTGATTAGACATAAAAATTAATGATCCAAAAAGACATACTATAAGATGGATGCTGTTTTTATGACTATTACCTGAGCAAGTCAGTGTTTTCAGAAGTCTTTCCCTTTTAAAATCAAGCCTCTTTCGCTGAATTTCTCCCCAACTCCGGAAAATCTGGTATGTGACTCAAGTAGCCAGTAAACAAATGGGGCATCAACCAGCTAATGCTTAAAGGCTAATATTCCAACTTCATATTGACACAGTTCTAGTCATCTGTGAGTAATTAGAAAATATAAATGCTAACAGCAGCACTTCAATTCCTGTGCTCAGCAAGAAGTTAATGGCAGCTTATGTGGTTTTCTTCAGTCAGAAAAGCCTTATTGCAGTGATAAATTATAAACTCCTTACCAGCCTGGGAGATTACAAAGGAAAAACAACAAAGAAGGAACATACCCATTGCTCGCAAAATTGATGGGGTTTCTAGGAGCATGGGAGAGTGGGAGTCAGTACCTGAGAACGTGAGTGCATGCGGCAATCTGTGCGTTTATGTGAAGATGTGTCTGGTGTGCATGGGGGTGGGTATTTGAGTCCACATGAGTGCATATATGGGCCTCTCTGTATTGAAGCTTTGTTGGGAGCAACTAGTTAGAGCTGGGTGAATAACTGATTTGTTGGTTTGGTGGCAGTTCTGAAAAATTGGGGGGAGTTCAGATCAAATCAAATCTGACATTTTTTGTGAATCGAAAAAAGTCCCTTTCAGGTCTGTTCCAAAACCAGCTCCAGGCAAGGCAGTTCTATTTTGTATAGTAATGGGAACTGAACTGAGTCTCTGAACCATGTCAAAGCCTTGGGCATAGCCAAGATTTAGCAGTATAGTTAAAACACAGTTAAAAAAATTAATGGTAAGGTCCATTCCGTGTTACAAAATGGCACCATGCGCTAACTGGATTAAGGGACAAAAGTGTTGTAATTGGGTCCTTCCAAACTGTAGCACAGACGTGGCTGTATCTATGTGTGTGCGTCAGGGGAGTTTATACCTGAGAGCATAAGTGAACAGGTCTTATTACACGTGCATATCTGCTGTTCTGTGTATATGAGCCTAAGGCTAGGTCTACACTACCCCCCCCTGTCGAACTAAGGTACGCAACTTCAGCTACGTGAATAACGTAGCTGAAGTCGAAGTACCTTAGTTCGAATGAAAAAGCACTTACCCGGGGTCCACACGCGGCGCGCAGGCTCCCCCGTCGACTCCGCCTACTCCGTTCGTCGAGCTGGATTACCAGCGTCGACGACGGAGCACTTCCTGGTTCGATTTATCGCGTCTTGACAAGACGCGATAAATCGAACCCAGAACATCGATCGCGCGCCTCCGACGGGACGCGTAAGTATAGACCTTGGGTAGGTCTAGACCTTGGGTAGGTCTATACTTACGCGTCCCGTCGGAGGCGCGCGATCGATGTTCTGGGTTCGATTTATCGCGTCTTGTCAAGACACGATAAATCGAACCAGGAAGTGCTCCGTCGTCGACGCTGGTAATCCAGCTCGACGAACGGAGTAGGCGGAGTCGACGGGGGAGCCTGCGCGCCGCGTGTGGATCCCGGGTAAGTGCTTTTTCATTCGAACTAAGGTACTTCGACTTCAGCTACGTTATTCACGTAGCTGAAGTTGCGTACCTTAGTTCGACGGGGGGGGGGGGGTAGTGTAGACCTAGCCTAAGAGTGCACGTGTGTGCTTATGTAGATCTGATTGGTGCAAACCAGAAATGTGTGACCCTGAAAAGACCCAGTGGTTTGGTGTCCACAAGCATCCAAAAGCAGCATCCTCTTTAGTCCAGAAGCAGGCCAGGGAAATTCATGAGAAAAGCCTTTCTGGTGGGTTCAGGAGAGAATCAGGAAGTAAGAAGGCACAAGAATGTAAAAAAAGTCACAGGAAACATTAGCCGCACGTTGTAACCCTTCATACTGGACACTCAGTCTAACACCACTTCAGTCAGCTTCATTTACAACTGATCTGCCCCCAACATATTGCCAAGGAGCTTCAATATATCTGCCAATAGGGATCCAGCACTCTGATATGTCCCACAAGTTTCAGTTAATGGGAACTGAAGAAGGCCCAAATCTTCAGTGTAATTTGCCTATCTTCAGTCCCAAGAAAAAGCTGAAAACCTTACTCTCCAAAACCAAACTAGTATGTTTGCACTAGAGCTGGCTGGAAATTTTTAGATTAAATGTTGTTTCCAATAAAAAAATGCAAGTTTGTCAAACCCGGAACTGTTTGCAAAAACAGGGTTGGTTTTGACAAATCCCAGTTGAAAACATTTTTGAAATTGTTGAAACAAATTATTTTGACCTTTTAAAAAAAAATCTGGTTTTTCAGTTTGAAGTGACTTTTTGTTTTGAAATTTAAGTTAATTAATTTTTAAAAAGTTAAGGGGGAAAAAAAGATCAAAATCAAAATGAAACATTTCAATTGACCCAAACAGACTTTTTATTTGTTTGTTTTCCGGATCCTGAAAAGTTGAGATTTTGGCTTTTGTTCTGTTTTTGAGACAGATTTTTTTTTTGAAATCTCAAAAATGTTCATGGGATGGGAAAAAAGTTTCCCATCCAGCTCTAGTTTCAACCCATGCAATTTTTGAAGGTCTCCCCCACCTTTTCAGATTTAGACCAACCTGCAATTAGAATCATGCAGACAATCCCCATGCCTGGACATGGACTACAGAATGAAGCTGCAAGAAGACAGAGCCCCGAGGAAGAGAATTGGGGCTGGATAGAAAGCCCCAATGGGATGGGGTTTTTTTCCATTTGGGAAGAAGGCAGTCCAGGCCTTGTCTCTTCTCCAGAGGTTTAGAGAACAGAGGAAGAGACAGTATCTTAGAGAGGAGAAGCTGTGCCCATCATACTGCTGCTGCAGTGGAAGACCTTTTTGTGTTCATTTTGTAACATGATGTTAATAAAACCAGATCTTGCTATTACTGGACTCATGAAAGCCTCTGAGTTACTGAGTATCAGAGGGGTAGCCGTGTCAGTCTGGATCTGCAAGAGCGACAAAGAGTCCTGTAGCACCTTATAGACTAACAGATATACTGGAGCATCAGCTTTCATGGGCGAAGTCAGTAGCATAGGCAGGTCCGGAGCACAGGGGGAGCGGCGCTATAAAACGGCGCCTCCCCAGACTCCCCCTGTACTCACCCGGCGGCGCTCCAGGTCTTCGGCGACACTTTGGCAGAGGTGAAAGTAAGCTGGTACGGCGTACTGGCAAGAGCCAGTATGCCGTGCCAGGCCGGACCGTACCGGCTTCCCCGGCAGTGATTTAAAGGGCCCAGGGCTCCAGTCACTGCGGGGAGCCCCGGGCCCTTTAAAGCGCCGCCGGAGCTCCGGCAGTGGGGCTCGGGCGGCGCTTTAAAAGGCCCATGGCTCCCCGCAGTGGCAGGAGCCCCAGGCCTTTTAAATCTCCGCCCGAGCCCGGCTCCGGCAGCGGGGCTCGGGTGGTGCTTTTTAAGGCACCGCTTCTGCTCCCACTGCTCCCCCCTGGCTACGCTACTGGGCGAAGTGGGTCTTCACCCCACGAAAGCTTATGCTCAAATATATCTGTTAGTCTATAAGATGCTACAGGACTCTGAGTTACTGAGGAAAAAAATGGGGAAACTGAAACAGGGCACTACAGCGCCAGCCCTCGCCACAAGGGAGCACATGGGAGGTGGCTGACCTTGCTACACTTCTAGTAAGCCATCTTAATGACAGTTTGAGTGCAGAAACACTACTAATAGGAAAAACAACCAGGAATACTTGTGGCACCTTAGAGACTAAGGTTCTTTGTTATCACCCCCACCTTCTGTCTTAAATTACAAACCGTTTTGCCTGCATTATACTCCAGGCCTTGTGCAAACTCAGAGGATAAATGGGGAAGATAGAGGTTGTATCATCAAATCACCATTTATAATAAAATGGAGATGCAGCTCTGTGAAGGGTAAGACAGCAGATTTTATCAATAACATAATGGAATTCCTACAGCACGGCTAAATGTGTTGCCATGGGTTTTATGACAGATTTACTATCATTGTAACTTAATGCATCATAATAAGTATCTTCATAGTTATTATTGTTTTATAGCGATAACGATAAGTCAACCAGAGCTTTACGACTAAATTTGTAATGTTACTACAATGCTCTGGAAAGGCTCGGGGAATTGGAAACAGGAGAATTCACATGCTTTCCCAGAATACTTTACTTAGAAGGACTCTGGACTTTTTTTTTTTTTCCTTCCCTTTTGGTCGTTTCTTTGAGAACAATTTTAGTGGTATGTTAGATGGCAGTTTAGGAGGTGGTGTTCTTTGCTCTGAATATGTGTATAGAGCTGGATGAAAAATGGGATTTTTTTCCTGCAGAATTTATCATGGGGGAAAACAATTCCTATCAACATTTTTTCAACTTAAATTGTTCCACAAAAAGTGTCCAACCTTTACCAGTTGGAAAACAATCAGAAAGCATTGGGATGTGTGGTAAAAAGGCTGGGTGCAGGGAGGAGCACAGGGCTCCGGACCAGGGACTCTTGGGCATAGGCATAGTTTTACTTCTATTTGGTGGGGGAAAGGGCTGTGGGAGCTTGAGCCAGCTCTGCACAGCAGGGTCCAGGGAGGGAGGGAGCGCCACCTCCACCCCTGACTCACTCAGGAAGTCACCCAGCCTGTCTGGGGTGTGGGGGATGCAACCAAAAAATATAATTCAAAGAGTGGAACTCAGTTCAAAAAGTTTGAAAACCGCTCAGGGTGCAGGGAGGGAGTAGCAAGGTGCTGTGTGTGGGTAGAAGGTAGCTCAGGGTGCAGGCAGGGGGTAGCTAGGGGCTGTGTGCGGGCAGGGGGTTAGTGCTGGGGCTCCCAGCTTCAGCCCCCCACTGCTCCTGGCTTGGTGGGGGGTGAGATTTGCTGGCTTCAGCCCCACCCTGCTCCTGGCTGGGGAGAGGGGGGCGCCGGCTTCAGCCCCACGGCGCTCCCGGCTTCAGCACTGGGGCTCGGGGCACCGGCTCTGCAGGCCCCTGAAAGAGCTCGTGGACCCCCAGTGGGCCACAGATGCCCTGTTGAGAACTGCTGATTGTATGCCATCGGACTGCTGATAATTCCCATGGCAGGACCACCCCTGTGCGCTGCTACTGCCACAACCTACAAAACTCAGCGCTGAAGTGAGACCTACTTGAGCCCCCAAGGTACACATTCACCTTTTTCTTTGATCACACACAGGGTGGAGGGCTCAGACCCCCCCACAGAGGGGCAGCGACCCCCAAAATCTCCTTCTATCACAATTCCAGCTCTGCCAAGCTGCTCCCACATTCAGGCAGCTACACTTAACACGGTGAATGCAACAGGAGTGCATGCAGATAAACGCTGGAATTCAGATCTATGGCACACAACCCCAGCAATGGCATGTTCCCATAGCTGTTCTTCATGGCCCCCTCACTGAACCATTCCCAGTAGCTATTGCCAGCTCCAGGGGACAGAGGTAAGGCTGTGTTGTGCAGGAAGTGTGTACTTTCTTCGTTGCCTGGTTTTCAGAGGTCTGAATGTAGCTGAACCCAGCATGCTGGAAGAGCACGAGGTACCGCTGAACAACCATAACTCCGTGTTAATTACGTTTTTGGGCAGCTAATAATAATGATCAGAGGGGAACATGGCCCCATGCACAGAAATGCCGGAGTGTACAGGACCTCAAGAGGTCATCTAGTCCATCCACCAGCACTGAGGCAGGACCAAGTGTACCTAGATACACCTGTACAAGTACACCTACAGTCTCCGAGGGAGCCTTGCAGTGTCCTAGGCTGCAAGGAAAGATGAAGCCACAAGCTGTTCCAGGAAGGAATCAGGCCATGAGATGATTGACCCTCTCACCTGGCTGCCAGCAGAGGGCCTACCAGGGAGCTCAGTCACAGAATCCTGGCTCTTAACACCATCTAGTTTGACCTCCCACCAAATGTAGACCAGAGCAGCTCTTTCCTCCCACTCTGGTCCTGTAGCCAAATAGAGCTGGCAGGTGAGATCCAGAGATCACATGGGCTATTGGGGTCCCCAAAAGAGGAGTGGCCTAAGTAGCCACTTTGCGTTTGCTAAGGCTGCCCCTGCCTCTATTTTTGCCCTCAGAGGTGTCAGCTGAGACCTGACATATGGCAGCGTCCATGAGGGACACATAGCAACAGTGCATTGCTGCTGTCTGTACAGTACAGTCTCAGCCACCCTGGTGCTGTAGGACATGTCGAGTAAGCAGGAGGGGCTGAGGTTTCCCCTACCCAAGGAGATTGTTAATGGGTTAGTAGATGTGGGAGAATGTGATCCTGTTTCAGATGAGAGGGTTTCAGAGAACGAAGGCTGCACATTGTACACCCTTCTCCAGCACACACACACCAGCCTCCCCCTGGAATGGAAGCATTTCCACTGAGAATCGGAATAAAGGAGGCCAGAGAGCGGCGCTGCACAGGCAGCCAGCCCTCAAGGGAGAGAAAATTCAACCCTGAAATGAAACTCAGGTTTCTAACAACCTCCTTTGCACCCTCTTCTTGACTTGCAAGCCCCCTTCTCGAAAGCTACTCTGCTATTCAGGGACTTAGCTCCTTCTTCAGTTTCATAGTAAATGCCGTGCGGCCAATTACCCTACCTCGTTTATGGGATGGACTGGGGATTTATGTCCCTCTTTCGTTCTGTTTATATCAACCGATTCCTCCTCGTTGGCCCTCTAGAAGGTTAATTCTCCTTGCATGCAGGAGACACGCATAGCTCTCTAGACTGGGGCAGCCTACAAGGAAACAAGCCATTTTCCACATTTTTCTGCCTGCTGGAGCTTTGAGGCTAACACATCAAATAAGAAAGGAGGCTGTTTCCTGAACAGCGCCCCTGTTTCCTTCCATTTCACTTCCATTAACACTGACAGAGAAAACTTGCAGCTGTCAGTCTCTCCAGAGCAGCCTGGACTCACCAGGCCTGAATGAAGACTCAGCCCCTCCATCCTTCTCATCAGGTGTTAATCCCCTTTGTTGCTTTCTTTTCCCCACAAGCCTTTTTCTTTCCTTTCATTTCCTGAGTACTGAGTCCTTGCTTTGCCAGTGCCATTCCCCCGGCCCCTCCTCAGAGAGACCTGTGATCACTGGGTCATTCCAGAGCCATCCGTGGGGAAAGATGGATCTGTTGTTGTCTGAGGATGAAATTTTCAACCTTATATCCTTGGAGTTAGGCTGAAGCCGGAAACATGCATCCAAACCCTCTGAGAGCAGCTCACAAGATTTCAGCATTGGTGAACCCAAACATGAACTCTAGCTTAAACATACAAGTCACCTCCACAGCTGGATCCAAACCTCCTGTCCATGAGCCATCCCTGGTCAGAACATTGTTTTAGTCTAGCGCTCACAGATTCTGTTTAAATAGATTGATAATATTATTGCTTCCTCTGGGCATAGGGGAGAGGAGAAGGAAAATCATAGAAATGTAGGGCTGGAAGAGACCTCAGGAGGTCATCTACTCCATTCCCTCATCTGAGGCAAGATTAAGTATAACTAAGTGGTGGAAGTGGGGTGGACTTAATCTGAGAGTCTGAATTTGCCGATCTGAAGTGCTGCATGATTGCATTAGCAGTGTCACCAACTTTTATGATTTTATCACAAATCTCATGAGATTTGGTGGGTTTTATTAAATCCCCAACTCCTGGAGTCTAGTGAGCATATGGAAATTCAACTTCCATTTTTGTTTACCTTTTGTATTTTAGGAGTCTAGTCAAATGGGATTTAGGAACCTATGTCCCTTAAGTGCTTTCAAAAATGTAGCCCTTTGTGTCTCAGTTCCCCATCTATAAAATGGAGTCAGTAGCAATGCCCTACGTCACAGCGGTGTTGTAAGGATAAAAAGGTTACATCTTTCTGGGTGGTTGCAGTGTAACATTGTTTTTTTTCTTAAAATCCAGAACCTTAACACACAAGAACCAAAACCAGAAAGAGACAAAGCAGGCTGCTCCCTAAGGCAAAGACGTACAACTCACCCACCATGCTTTAGGCAGGCTCTTTGCAAAACTGACTCTGATAGCATGCTTCCCTCAGAGTCCCCTAACCTGCACGTAGGACCAGGAAACCCCTTAGGTTTGAAAGTGACAGCTTGTAATTTTTTAAAACACTTTTCAATACATCAGTATGTGTAGTGGGGGTTAGGAGGGGCTTCCCTCTCCCCTCCACCCACCCCTGGTTGATATATGAGAGTAAATATAAGAAAATCTAGTCATAAAATTAATGGAGGCTGCATTAAGTCTCAGGTCATAAACTCACAGGGGTTTGTTGCTCATTTTGTTGAAGCCATGCAATTTACCAAGAAGTATAATCCACAGCAGCTGTCCTATCACAACCCCCACCTCCCCGCTCCCGATTAATGGGGTTGAGGGGAACATGGCACTGAAATCTTCAGAAACTTAATGAAATATAAAAACTTTTATAGCCCATAGGCATTCGCTGTATCCAGGTATGAATCAAAATGTCAGAGGAGAAAGGGTCTGTCTGATCCCAGCAAGGGAGTTATGTTCGGGCTGGAGTTCTGCTCTTTCAAAAGCAGGCCTCCTGCCTATAGCACGAATCGCCTACATTTAGGGCCAATACTCATGTGGCCACCATTCCACTCCCCTGGGGGCCACAGAGGAGGGGATGCCAGGCTCAGTTGGTGCAGTCAGGGGAGTGTTTCACAAGCCAGTGAGTTGGCAAGGTCTCCCAAAGGCACGGCAGGTAGGGAGAGGGATCCCATTAGTGTCTCTAATGGTGGAAGGACTGGGCCCTTTTGTCCATTACAGAACAGCCCGGAGTTCTTAAGTTCACGTCTTTCCACAGGGCAGCCTATGCTAACATTGGCCTCTGAGACCCACCAAGGCTTGCATCATCATGGAGCAGCAGCCTTTCCACCATGGAAGGCTAGCTTGGGTGGGTATGGAATGGGAATAGCAGTTCCATCTGTAGCCTCAGCACAGGCCAGTGAATCCCTGTTGTGAACCCCCTTCATAATATCAGGGACATTGGGGTCATCCCTCTGTAAGGCTTTACTCATTGACAGATGCTGCTTCACCACAGCACCCCCCACAATGCATTTCCTCACACCATTGTAAATCCCGCTGCGTGGGGTTCCTCCGGGACTGCCAGCACCCACAGAGCAAACCCCAATGTCTCCTCCCCAGCAAGTGCCGCTCTCCTGAGCAAGCTCCCGTCATGTGTAGAAAGAGGCCTCCTTGCCCATTCTGAAATTCTGCAGGCCACAGTTCTGTGACCCTGTTCTGCCACTCGCCGCTTGTTGTCCAGGCCGAGCAGTGGCACTCAGCCGACTCAGCTTCCCTAGCCAATCGGGCCCTGATCTGGCTTGGAATAAAGCAGCAGCATATGCTTGAGCCCATCTGGCTCCAGAGCAGTGTCAAGGGACTCCAGTGTCTGCTCTCTGAGAGCTCTACACTCTCTCTGGAATTATCTCCACCACCATCTCCACAGCTGGGCAGCCATTCTTCTGTATACTGGTTGGATTTCCAACAGACATAGGGCTTGCTGCATCAACAGCTGGTTCAGTCCCTCTACACTGGGCTTCAGGATAAGGGCCAAAAATGGCAACTACCCCTGGGAGACCCTGGGATATTCACCCAATTCCCCACCATGCCTTTCAGTCCCACAATACCATGCAAATTCTCATCCAAGCCCCGTTCTTCAGAGAGCTGTGCTAGGACCTGGGTGTGATAAGCCAATGGGCTACCAAAGAACACGCTCCAGCCACAGTATTTCAGTCCTCTTTTCTTCAGGCTTCACTCTGATTTCTCCAGAATATCAGTCATGTCCCTTTTCCCTGACCCAACCCAGGGTCTCCTGCAATGGCTCCCTGCAGGATAACCTTCTGCAGGCCATGCACCTGAGAGTCATCTATACACTGGGTTCTTTCCCTTGCTTCAGAAACACCTGCAGCTGAACTGAGCTCTTGCTGGCCTTTATGCGGACCAAGTGATTCAAGTGTCACCTGACCCCTGGTCTCACAGCATCAGCTGGGAGGTAGCAGATTAGTCATAGGTGAGTCTACACCCAACTTCTCTTAAAGGGTCAGGCATCCTGTGACAGGTATTTTGGGAAGCCCACAGTGCACAGGCATCACAATGGTGTGCTTTGAGTCTCTGCTCTCTTGCACCAATCCCCTTGTGCAAAGTGAGTATGAGATGCTGCCATTCAGCACAGCTAATGTTTCGCACCCCTCTTTGCACAGCTGCAAATGATGACATGTGGGGAGAGGAGAATCAGGTCCCCTGGAGGGAGCAGTGTGAGGGCGCACACACTGCACCAGTTGATTACCAGCAGGCTGCTCAGGGTGGACCCAATGAACAGTATCCATGTTTATTTCTAATGATTTACACTGAGAAGGCCCAAGGTAGATCAGTCTTCTCTTAGGCAACAAGATGTGCAGTGACACACTTAAGCCTTGGGCAGGCTGAGCTAAGAGTGTTTGGGGGCACTGATAATGGATTGTATGGGCTCTGATACTTTAACCCAACCCTGCTGAGCCTATACGTATGTTATTGAGGTTGAGGACCATTGGGGCACCAGTGCTTAGGGATAGAGGAGAGCCAGATTAATTCACTTTCTTAGCTTATATGGGTTTATGCCTCAGCCTTAGCCTGGTTTTATTTTAATATCTACTGCAGTGTTTCTCCCTTTCAGTTGAAAATATCTTGGCAACATGCTGCTAGTTCTGTGGTCCAGCAGTCATGAGTCACAAATTGTACCATAACCTCCAGGCTCCCCCACCCTCTGCAATGGCTCCATCACTGAGACAATGAGAAACGCCAATGCTGAAGGTGACCATGACTGTGGGGTTTTATTATTTTGGTTTTCTTAAAGTGGTTTTGAGACTAGGGTGGAGATTTTCAAAACAAGTAACCCCCAATGACTTTCAGTCGGCGTTAGACATTTAGATCATGGGTTTTTTCCTCAATATCCACTCTTGCACCATGAAAAGCGTAGTGTTCTGCTTCTCAGATGCGTAGAGTCAGATGAAAGTCATCAGTTCCCATCCAGCAAGCACTGTCTTCTTGATCTGCCTCTTAAAACTTACAAGGCTATTTGGAGTTTCTATTGTATATTCCCTGTTTGGGCAAACCTAATAACAGATGCTGTGGAAAAAGCTGAAGCACTCAATGCTTTGTTCCCCTCGGTCTTCACAGACAAGGTCAGCTCCCACACTGCTGTCCTGGGCAACACAGTATGGGGAGGAGGTGAGCAGCCCTTAGTGGTGAAAGAACAGATTAAGGACTATTTAGAAAAACTGGACATGCACAAGTGCATGGGTCCAGATCTAATGCATCCGAGGCTGCTGAGGGAATTGGCTGATGTGATTGCAGAGCCATTGGCCATTATCTTTGAAAACTCGTGGTGATTGGGGGAGGTCCCGGTCCGGACAATTGGAAAAAGGCAAATATAGTGCCCTTCTTTAAAAAAGGGAAGAAGGAGAACCCGAAGAACTACAGACCGGTCAGCCTCACCTCAGTCCCTGGAAAAATCATGGAGCAGGTCCTCAAGGAAACCATTCTGAAGCACTTGGAGGAGAGGAAGGTGATCAGGAACAGTCAACATGGATTCACCAAGGGCAAGTGTCAGGGTTCCCTCCTCACTTTGAACTCTAGGGTACAGAGGAGGGGACCCGCATGAAAGACTCCCTAAGCTTATTTCTACCATCTTAAATTAAAAACTCCCCAAGGTACAAAATCTCCCCTGCACCCTGAGAACAGGTTCTTGCTGCCACCACCAAGTGATTGAAACAGGAACCAGGGAAAAGGACCACTTGGAGTTCCCCTCCCCCCCCCCCCCCCCCCACCGATATCTCCTCAAGCCCGTATACCCCCCTTTTTGGGGAGGCTTGAGAATAATCTCCTAACCAACTGGTTATACAGTGATCAAAACCCAACCCCTGGGTCTTTGAACAATGGAAAACAGTCAGATTCTTAAAAGAGGGATTTTATTAAAACAAGAAAGGTAAAAATCATCTCTGTAAAATCAGGATGGTATATATTTTACAAGGTACCTAAATTCCCAACTCAGAGGGATCCCCCCTGGGCAAAACCTTAAAGTTACAGAAAAATGCAACTAAAACAGGAATACACATTCCCTCCAGCACAGCGAATTTCCCAAGCTAAAAACAACAGAAAAACCTAACATATTTTTATTTAAAATCACTTACTAACTCCATAGGAGATGGATGGGTGCTTGCTTGATCTGTCTCCTACCGAGAGATCACACAGACAGACAAAAGCCTTTTTCCCCCCCTCAGATTTGAAAGTATCTTGTCCCCTCATTGGTCCTGATGGTCAGGTGTTAGCCCGACTACCTGAATTTCTTAACCCTTTACCGGTAAGAGGATTTTATAGTACTGTAACAGAGCCTCTTAACCCCTTCCCTTTATATTTATAACAGCAAGTCATGCCTGACCAACATGATTGCCTTCTATGATGAGATAACTGGCTCTGTGAATATGGGGAAAGTGGTGAACGTGATATATCTTGACTTTAGCAAAGCTTTTGATATGGTCTCCCACAGTATTCTCGCCAGGCAGTTAAAAAAGTATGGATTGGATGAATGGACTGTAAGGTGGCTAGAAAGCTGGCTATATCGTCGGGTTCAATGGGTAGTGATCAACTGCTCGATGTCTAGGTGGCAGCCGGTATCAAGCGGAGTGCTCCAGGGGGTCTGTCCTGGGGCCAGTTTTGTTCAACATCTTCATTTATGATCTGGATGATGGGCTGGATTTCACCCTCAGCAAGTTTGCGAATTACACTAAGCTGGGGGGAGGGGTAGATACACTGGAGTGTAGGGATAGGGTCCAGAGTGACCTAGACAAATTGGAGGATTGGGCCAAAAGAAATCTGATGAGGTTCAACAAGGACAAGTGTAGAGTCCTGCACTTAGGACAGAAGAATCCTATGCACCGCTACAAGCTGGGGACCAACTGGCTAAGTGACAGTTCTGCAGAATAGGGCCTGGGGATTACAGTGAACAAGAAGCTGGATATGAGTCAACAGTGTACCCTTGTTGCCAAGAATGCTAACAGCATATTGGGCTGCATTAAAAGGAGCAGTGCCAGCAGATCAAAGGAAGTGATTATTCCCCTCTATTCGGCACTGGTGAGGCCACATCTGGAGTATTGCGTCCAGTTTTGGGCCCCCCACTACAGAAAGGATGTGGACAGATTGGAAAGAGTCCACCAGAGGACAACAAAAATGATCAGGGGGCTGGGGCACATGACTTACGCGGAGAGGCTGAGGGAACTGGGCTTGTTTAGTCTGCAGAAGAGAAGAGTGAGAGGGGATTTGATAGCACCCTTCAACTACCTGAAGGGGGGTTCCAAAGAGGATGGAGCTCGGCTGTTCTCAGCAGTGGCAGATGACAGAACAAGGAGCAATGGTCTCAAATTGCAGTTGGGGAGGCCTAGGTTGGATATTAGGAAACACTATTTCACTCAGAGGGTGGCAAAGCACTGGAATGGGTTACCTAGGGAGGTGGTGGAATCTCCATCCTTCGAGGTTTTTAAGGCCCAGCTTGACAAAGCCCTGGTGGGATGATTTAGTTGGGGTTGGTCCTGCTTTGAGCAGGGGGTTGGACTAGATAACCTCCTGAGGTCTCTTCCAACCCTAATCTATGATTCTATAATTCTATGAAACACTTGTAACATGCGCTCCATGATCTTTTGCAATACCTAATGAATATGGCTGTCTATGCATCCTAGGGAATGGCTGCTTTGGAGTGAGAATTTGGCATGATATGTACTGAGATGGGTGCCATACATTTATCCTACAGAAGAAAACTGACATTCCATCTCTTCCAGAGAGGAGGTATGGTCTAGAGCAGGGGTCTCAAACACGCAGCCTGAAGGCCGCATGCAGCCCGCGGAGTTATTTCCTGTAGCCCACCAAAGGCGCCGACTCTACCGACAGACTCAGGGGAGGAGGCGGAGAAGAGGCGGGGCCGGGGTGTGGATTTGGGGAAGGGGTTGGAATAGGGGCAGGGTGGAGTTGGGGCGGGGACTTTAGGGAAGGGTTTGGAATGGGAGTGGGGAAGGGGTGGGGCCTCATGGAAGGGGTAGAGTGGGACCGGGGCCGGGGGCAGGGGAGGGGGGGCTTTAACAGAAGTAATTCTAAAAGTAAATGCGTGTTTTGTTGTTTGAGTGAGGTGCATTACGGAGTGTTTATATTTTATTAAAACCCCTCTTCGCATTACAGTTTTTAAAAAGTTAATACATTGACTTTTAATAGCATACTATATTACTCTTTATTTTTTTCATTTTTGACTATACTTTTGTATCGTATGAAAGGGTTTCAGTGATGTGGCCCTCGGGCCAATGTACTAGTCCTCATGTGGCCCTCGTGGTGATTTGAGTTTGAGATCCCTGGTCTAGAGGTTACACCATCTCTTGATGCCTGCCAATAGGATTGATATGGCATTGGTTAAATGGGACTGGTACACTATTTACTGCAGCGTTGTTGGGAGGCTGAATTAATGTTTGTAAAGTATTCAGATATCTCTGGCTGAAAGACACTAAGTAGACTACCAGGCTAAGAACGGTGTTAATGGTACTTATTTCAGGCTATTAATCTGCTAGATAGAACTGATACTGAACTCTTTTTGCCCATTTCCAGTAGTCTCTGTTGCTGGTGACCAGAAAGCAGTAGGTAGAGGATTCTGCAGTAACCACAGTGCTGCCTAACTTCTGGTTTGTATTTGCTTTGAGCTTTGCGAACGCCGAGCTGAAAGAACTCCTGTTCTTAAAGCTTTGCTGTCTGACATTTTCAATTTCCATTGCTCATCCTTCTCCTGATGTAGTTGCTTTTATTTGCTGCTGGCTCACTGTAAAGGTGCTGGGGCTGATGAACATCTGGATTCCATCTGTCAAGCTCTCGAGAGCTGTTGAATGCTCCTCATCTTCTTCGTTGTCCTCTTCCTCCCCTTCTTCCTTTCATCCTCAGAGAATTCCAAGCTTTGCTTCATTCTCCATTGCAGACTTTTGCTACTTTTGGGGGTGAACCCCCAAAAGGTTTGGAAATTCAGGTGGGATTATCAGAGGGGCCTAACAGAGCTAGTAGGCCAACTACCACTGAAAGCCAATGGGAGTTGGGCACCCGACTTCATCCCTTTGAAAATCTCAGCTTCAGTCATCTTCAACTAATACCCAATGAGCTATGGCCACATGCTCTAAGAAGGCTCAGATGGTGTGAAGAAAATCCCACCATGTTGAAAAAAAGCTAGTGTAAATTGGTGTTGCATCATGGAAGTCAATGAAGCCGTGCTTGTGAAATCACAAGAAAGAAAGACCATGTATCGGCCAAATTCTTCACTGATGTCAATTAGTTGCAGCAGGTGGAAATCTGTTCCATCCTGTCATATTATTTTAACTAGGCATAGGCATGGCCCATATTCAGGGATACAAATATCCCTAAACACTGGAAAAGTTTGGATCCAGATTCCAAATTAGTAACTCAGACCATCTCTACTTCTACATCATTATAAGTTGCTCCAAATAACATAACCTGATTTCCCATAAGAGGATAACAGGCAGAGCACGCTGTTTATGATAAAGCCAGCAATAAAATCAAGAGGATATATAAAATCTTGCCTTTTCATGGAGAGCAGACCAAAAAACCCTTCTACACATGTCAGCCAGAGAAAGGTCTTTTTCCCCTTTCAAAGGAGTTCAAAACATAGGAAAATGCAATAAAAAAACCACACCAGATGCTGCTGTTTTATGGAGTATTCATGAAAGCTAAAGCATAATGAAACAGCTTAAATTAAAGTTACCTATATAACCTTGACTCTGCCCTCTGGTGTGCAATTGCCATTGTCTTTATTTATATGATCACGTACCCTTTTTTTCAGCACATCCTCTGCCTCATTTAGTGCACAAGTTGTACTATGTAAAGTGAAAGAAGTAGGGATATTTATTTAATTTATAGTGACAACATCATGCACACTAAAAACACTTATCCAAGGCTATAAACAAACACGGCTAATGCTGGTGCTAGCCACATGTAATGTCTGGCACAGGGATCTTGCAGATCTGTGCATCATTTGGGGCCATTTTCTATTTACAATTATCACAAGCTAAATCTGAATTTATAACCAGTTTTATTAAAAACATCTCCATAAGGACAGTTTAGCTGGTGTGTAGTGAATGATGGAGAGGTTCTATAGACATATACAAAGATGGAGCAGACCCCCACATTGTGAAAAATTTAACTAGACTAACATTTTATAAACAATGCATGGTTTTTAGAATAGTCTGTAGCTATATATAAGGTAACTCCCAGCTTTCTTTTCTCTGTGAAATTTGCATATTGATTCACCTAGTCTAGATTTCAGGCTAACATTCAGATGACACTGATTTGGGACCATCAGAGTAGTGCTGGTCCAGTGCAAAATTCTGTCTAACCCATTGGTTCACCTAACACTAGTTTCTACAGACCAGATGCTCAGCTTGTGTAAGTCACCATAGAAGGATCAGACCATACACCTCCAAGATCCTGGAATAACTCTAATGTTAGTCAATTGAAACCAGAGCCTATTTGAAGAAGGTCAGAGTCAGGAAGTTTGGCTCCCTGTTCTGGATATCACCATTGATCAGAGCAGATAAGCTACTGCCTTCTCAGCTCCAGAACAAAGCTGTCATGTTGCTGTCCCCAAGGGCAAATCTGTGACTCAGAATCAAGCACCTGTGTGAGCCTCCATTATAATTTCTGGCTGCTTTTCGGGCCACATGAGCCTTGCTAGTTTGATTGTCCATTCATGAAATGGACCCAGCTTTGATGGGACTCACCAACAATCGTAGAGCCAGACTCACCAAGAGCAAAGAAGGGCTGGTACATTGGGACCAAGGGCCCAGATCTTCAAAGTTATTTATTCTTAACTCCCATTGCATGGAAGGTAGGCATCTAAATACCTTTGAGGATCTTGGCCAAGGTTTCTAATGGCAAAGCCACTCAGCAACACTAACTGCTGCATTATTTTATATGTTTAATGGAGAAGAAATCCCCCAGAAAAGTTGAGGTGAAGCCACAGGCTCTGGGTGTGGATGGAGAACCTGGCTAGTGACCACCAGCTGTAATGTGACTTGAGCTCCTGATTTCTTGTCACCTTATTGGTTGGTTTGATGCTTCCACCCGTGTGGGAGTAGAGAATGCTTTTCTTTCAGGAAACTCTTTCCTGTTCTGCCGGTGATGTATCCCGTGGTTCACAGATAGACTGATTAGATCAGTGGTTCCCAAACTGGGGTTCATGAACCCCTGGGGGTTCGCGAACTGTTACAGGGGGTTCTTGGGGAAAAATTCCCTAATGGCGGACAGAGCTGTCCCTAGGGTCCCCGGGCAGCACGGGGCCAGCAGCCCGTAGCCCCTGGACTTCCAAGAGCTAAGCAGATCACATTGAGGAGATTTAAACTTCAACACGCCTTATAAGAAACGGAAAGGGAGGCGGATATTTTTTGCTGTTTTTAAAATTAAATAGGCAGCTAGTATTGTTTTTAAAATTATGATGAACAAGTTTAAGCTTTGTTGTAATGTGTGTTGTTTGCCTAGACTGCTCAAGACCTGAATGCTTGTGTAGAAGGAACAATTTGAGCTGACTTCTTAAATACTTTCATGCTGTTTCATATCTGATACTCCTTGATGAAACATAGGAGCTTTGTCTTTAACAGGCTTATTCAAAGTGATACAAGCTATGAAAGTGAGATCTTGGAAGAGTGTTGCCGTTTTTCATAATGTAATAAAAATACTGTAATCATAAATAATAATGAATAATAAATAGTGGGCAATAAGCATGTCATAAAAACAAATTTTATATTTCCAAGATCACTGCTTTTATTATTCATACTCAGGTAAAGGAGAAAATCCCTGGAAATATTCATTTTTAGGAGGGGGCTCACAAGACTTGACATTTTAATGAAAGGGGTTCATGGATTGTTAAAGTTTGGGAACCACTGGATTAGATGACTGAATCACAAATAACTAATACCTGAAGCGGACACTGTGCAAACAGCCCATAGGATGCAATTTGTTTGTAATTAACACTTCTGCAAAGATTACCATTTGCAAACTCAGGTGATGTGCGCACAGAAAATTCCATACATGATTTATTCATGTGGAGTAGTTTGTCCAGCATTAGTTAAACCAAGATTTCGAGGCCGGTTATGCAGCACCAAAAAGTTCTGATAAGCTTCGGATGTAGCTGATACCAATCTCTGATTCACATGTTGCTAAGTGCTGTGGCACACGCCACTTCTAAAAGCAAGCATTTAAAATCTGCAACTGGAAATGGCACGCTATTATTCAGTGGGGGTAACTGCTTTCCTTCAATGGGTTGTAAAACTCCCATTTGGAAATGCAATCAACTTGCTCTCCTCATGCATCATGCGGCGATTTAGAGTGATCAAGATAAAAGATAAAAATTGGAGTAACATTTACTGAACCTTAAAAGATTATTCTGTGTAACCCACAATCCTTCCAAAACTAACATTGTTCTAAGAGACAGGTGACATATGACACTTTCTTCCCCTCTGCAAATTACTACATTCCCTCCATCTCTCCTTCCCAATATCAATCAGCAGCAAAGACAAGGCAAATGAATTTTTAATCAATAACAGCTACTATTTCTTGTAGCAGGACTGTTTAGGATTTAAAAGGGAAAAAAATTAAATCAATCCTGATGTGAACATTTTCCCATTTGGAAAAAAAAAAAGCGATCAAACAGGAGGGTTTTTAAAAATATGTTTTTAAAAGGCTTGAAAGTAAAATTAATTTTAAATATCTTGCCTACAGACAGAGGCACATTGTATGACAGAGGAAGGTGGTCCAAAGTCTTCCTGATAAGTATTTTAGCACCAGTGTTTCTGATCTGTACATATTTCATGTGTTGCCATTTTAGAAATGAAAGCTAGTTTAACCGCATGTGATGTTGTCTTGTCTTCCATGAGATATTTTTCCCCTTCACTCACAATAGATACAATAGAATTTGGAGTGAAGTGTGTAGAGTTACTTTAAAAAATGGCCTTGCTTAACACTGGGGAGACTCATTGTGATAATTACTGGGATAAAATTATATTTCACCTGAGAAAGGACGAAACAGTATTATGCGGTCCTAGATATTTTACACAGATTTTTATTTGTTAAGTCACACCCAAACACAATATCATCCTGATTTGATACACAGAGGCCAAGATTTTTCAGAAGTAGTTGCCTAAAATTAGTCTCAAATTTTTAGGCAGGTAGGTCCCAATTCAAAGTCTATCCCTCTTCAGCAAGGCACTTATGCATGGGTGATGGCTGCCATCTTGGCTGACACATCAGGGACCTAAAAAGCATGAGCTGCTGCAGCTTGAGCTAGAGGAAAAAGTTAGCCAGCACTGCGATAGACTCATGTCCTCTATGAATCAGGCACAGAAAGAGGACCCGTAACACACAACAGTGGATTACACATGTCCTTACCTCTCAAAATGAGACTCCAGCATATGCTCAAATGCTTTGTTGAATTGGGATCCTAAGTGATCAGAAATTGAGAAGCACTCAACAGCTCCTGTTCCCATTAGTGAGAGCAGTTTAGTGTTCATGAATAGGTTCCTATTTTAGAAAATTTTGGCCAAAAAAGTTTGATGTACAAGGGGGCTAGAAGATTAGGGGATTGGAAGTAATCTACGGCGCTCTGACTCTTTATGTTCAAATTCAGTAGGTCTAGGCTGGTGGTGATCAGCGACAAGCCCAAATTGCAAAGGTTGGATCCAGATCCATTCTTCTTCAAATTTTGGAGCAGTTCAGATTTGGAGGGGTCAGTCTGGTTCACTATAGAGAAAGGAACCAACATTCTAAGTTTGGGTCAAGACCCAAACTTCCCCAGAGCTTGAGGGTGTTCAGATCTCTCTTGGGTCCACGTCTATTAGTGACCAAAAGCTGTTACCACCTAATTGTGGTTTGGTGACCTAGGTTAGAAGAGTTGGGGGCCAGCCTCAGACTCACATTTAGTGGGTAGAAATCCGTATCACAAAACCACCATCAGAACTTGGCACTATCTGGCTCCCTGCATGGCCACCTCAGACCATAAAGAATGAACATCCTTCTTGCTCCAGGCCAGATGTAAAGCTTTCACTGCTGCTTCCTCGAATTATCCTATTTATCTAACTGGCATGATGTACTGGAGGGGCATCCTCTATGGAAGAGAGGAGAGTTCTGCCTCCATGGCATATTCAATCCTGCCAACAGAGCGAATAGAGGTCTCCAACGCTGTCCATCTGGCACTAAATTCATGAAGGAAAGAAAAAGCACTAAGGTTAAGCTAAAACAATCCAGTCCTGTGCTCAGGACATGGGAAGCATAGCCTGTTGGCTGCAGCTTCAGCCCTTCCTCCTCCTTTTGATGATGCTTTAATGGCAATGATATTGGCATGAGGCTGTATGTGCATTCCTGGCGCAACCCCACCTTTCAGGCATATTTAGAAAAAGACAAAAAAAGGGGGACGGGTGTCTTTTCTTTATTGATTTTCCTTGGATACGTTCTGTCGACAGGCACATCTGTTGAAGTCATCACCTGATTTCTGCTGCCTCTCCAGAATTTGAGAGAGAAAAGTAACCCTCCCAGCCTGAATACACACAATTCTAGGCTGCAGAGTCTCAGCTACAAGACATTTTCTGCAAGGCTTCTACCAAAGTACAGTCCCAGAGCTCATCTCCGCCCACTCATCTTCTTCTCCAATGCCTGTTTCAATATTTCAGAGCGCACCTTCGGTCCCTAAATATTTTCAGAGATTTTCCAGTCAACAGTTTTGAAATTTGTGGTGTCATCAGTATCCTTCGTACAAAATATACATGGACAATACCATCCACGCCAGCTTGCCATTGTGTGACGTGCCATGAGAAAAACCTCTCCCTAGTCCAAATCCAAGTCCCTCCAGCTCTTGAGTGTCCCCTTTCCCTCACTTTTCTTTCTGTTTAGCTTGTCCCCTCATAACTCAACTCTTGCCCCACACCAAAAAATTGTGGAACTAGCATGACATTTGCTGCTATCACATGGTTCATTCTGTTGAGTTGTTCTGCCCCTTCCCCCCATCCTGTGTCGATCTAGGGCTTGTCTACACTACCTGCCGAATCGGCGGGCAGCAATCGATCCAGCGGGGATCGATTTATCACGTTTATTTATCGCGTGATAAATCGACTGCTGAGTGCTCTCCCGTCGACTCCGTTACTCCACCAGAACAAGAAGCGTAAGCAGAGTTGACAGGAGAGCGTCAGCTGTCGACTTACCGCAGTGGAGACACCGCAGTAAGTAGATCTAAGTACGACTTCAGCTACACTATTCACGTAGCTGAAGTTGCATAACTTAGATCGACCCCGCGCGGTAGTGCAGACAAGCCCCTAGTCTATTTACATGTCAATTCTTTGGAGCAGGTACTCTCTGATCCTTCATGTTCACACAGTGTAGGCCACAGGGCCAGCCTTTCGGGTGGGCTGTACGGGCCCCCGCCCAGGGCAGCCTGCCCAAGGGAGCGCCCTGTGCAGGATTTGGATTCCCACCTGACCTGTCTGTTGCTGAGAGGCCAGCTGGGCTGACTGAGGCGGCAGGGCAGGCGAGCAGCAGCGTGTGGGAGATGGAGAGACGACCAGCAGTGGGAGCCAGGTGACTTCTCCGGTCCGGAGCAGGGGTACCCCGCCTCCGCCCTGCTACACCTGTGCAGCCGCTGCTGTGCCTGTCCCCTGCCCTCTCCGTTCGCCCCTCGAGTCGCCACTGGCCACTCCAGACTGGGAGCGTCCTCCTGTCTTCTCTGCAGGGAAAGTGTGGGGGAAGGGGGGCTGATGGCGGGGTGTCCCCCTCCCCCCTCACCTGTGTACCCGTTTTCCACTAAGCTGGGGTGACGGGACAGGGGTAGAGTGACCAGATAGCAAGTGTGAAAAATCGGGACGGGGTGGGGGGTAATTGGCACCTATATAAGAAAAATCCCCGAATATTGGAACTGTCCCTATGAAATCGGGACGTCTGGTCATGGTCACCCTAGATGGGGGGAATCTGTGTGTGCTGCTGCTGCTGCCTCGCTGGGTCCGGAGCTGCTGGTAGCTGCTTGTGTCTGAACAACCCTAGTTCAGGCTCCTGACCCAGAGTGCTTTCTTAAAGAGACAGCGCACTCACTCAGGCACACACGCACTCCCTTCAACACAACACACACTGTCACAAACTCCCCTCAACACACACACCAGGGCTCCCTGCATCCAGGTCACTTCCCCACCTGGGCTGTGCTGAGGCATCAGGAGCTGCTGCTTTCCTGCCCCCCCCCCCCTTACACAGCCCGCAGGGAAAGTGACCTGGATGCAGGAAGCCCTCACATTGCTCCTTGCTCCCCCCCTTACAGCCCCCTAGGACTGCGTGGGGCAGAGAAGCAGCAGTCCAGTGGGGGAGCAAGCAGCAATGTCAGCTGCTTTGTGCATCCTGGTCAGTTTCCCCATGTGGGTGCAGGAGGGGGATGCAAGGCTTAGGGGCAAAGGGGGCATAGTGCAGGGGTTAGGGGCACAGGAGGGGGTAGGTGTTGGGGTGCGGGGGGCAGGGGTTGAGGTGAAGGGGCACGTACAGTGCAGAGGTTAGGGGCAGAGGAGGGGGCAGGGGTTGGGATGAAGGGGGGGCACAGTGCAGGGGTTAGGGGCAGAGGAGGGAGCAGGTGTTGCAGGAGGAGGAGTGTAGGGTTTGGAGTGAGGAGGCATGCACAGTGCAGGGGGTAGGGGCTCAGGAGGGAGATGCAGAGGGTAGGAGTGAAGGGGTGCAGGGATTGGGGCACAGGAGGGGAGTGTAGGGGTTGGGGTGAGGAGGCATGCACAGTGCAGGGGGTAGGGGCTCAGGAGGGAGATGCAGAGGGTAGGAGTGAAGGGGTGCAGGGATTGGGGCACAGGAGGGGGCAAGTGTTGGGGTACAGGCGGGCAAAGGTTGGGAGTGAAGGGGGTGTAGGAATTAAGGGTGCAGGAGGGGAAGCAGGCATTATGGGCAAAGGGGGCACAGTGCAGGGGCTAGGGGGGAAGGGAGGGTGGGGAGCCCATGGGGGCCAGGGGCAATGGAGGGGTGCCACGCCCACAAGGGCCAGGGACACCAAAATGCAAGTTCACCCAGAGTGCCATTTTCCCTAAGGCTGGCTCTGCAGCCCCATTCTTGGTTGGTCCCTCATGTGATAGTTCTTGGGGCACAGAGAACCAGGATCCAAACATTCATGAAAGCTGCCCTGCTGCTTAAGGGGTTTCCTCAGGGAATGGATACAGAGTACCTTTCTCTACACTCTTATACTCAAACAGTTTTTTGTCTTTATTCACAGCCAAGACCATCTCCTGCCTGCTGGAAGGGTCCTGTTCACCTCCAAGTGGCTTCAATCATTTGCAATAGCCTTTGATGGTTTTCCATTAACTGTTCAGGGATGTGGCAAAGATAGGCAACAGAACCTTGCATTGCCTTGCCAGCTGGCTTGAATGGGTCACATTACCTCTTGGTGATCAATTTCTACTCCAAGTCCATAAAGCACACTTTCAGTATAAATACACGATTCCTTAACTTTTACCCATATGTACATCTCACAATGATTCTGAATCTTGACAAGTTACAAGCTTTCTGTAAAAACAACGAGGAGTCCTTGTGGCACCTCAGAGACTAACAAATGTATCGGATGAAGTGGGTTTTAGCCCATGAGAGCTTATGCCCAAATACATTTGTTAGTCTCTAAGGTGCCACAAGGACTCCTCATTGTTTTTGCTGATACAGACTAACACGGCTATCGCTCTGAAAGCTCTCTCTAGAGACTGTACATGCTACTTTTTATGGATAAATATCCTGTAAGACACGTGTTTGGTGTAGTGAGTTTGTCCGGTCTGACGTGAGTTGTTTGCAAAGAACAGGGGATCCTTTGCCAAGAACCTCTGTGTCACACCTATGCACTACCAGAATAAATACAATTAACAAAATAACGATTAAATCCTCTGGGCCTTTGTAGATTTGGAGGACAGACAACGGAACCATTGCACTGTTGGTCAGAGGGAATGCAAACATCCCCCCTGGCACAGGCACACTGGACAGGCCAACTGGGAAAGCAGGCTCTGAAATCAGGATTAACAATGGGTGAGCCTCAAGCAGTTGGGAGTTTTGCTCCAAATGCTTGGCTGTTTATCTGAATTTTTTGCTGTCCTTCCCCATCATACTGCTTAAGCCTCCCTCCCCTTTACCCACACAGGCCCTGGATTCCCCACCTTTCTGATCACAGCTATTCTTGTGGCTGGAGAAGACCTGTGGTTCCAGCATCTTTTTCACAGGCAACTGGACAGCTGCTTCCCCATTGAGATGTTCAGCGTAGAATCATAGAATATCAGGGTTGGAAGGGACCTTAAAAGGTCATCTAGTCCAACTCCCTGCTCAAAGCAGGACCAATCCCCAATTTTTGCCCAAGATCCCTAAATGGCCCCCTCAAAGATTGAACTCACAACCCTGGGTTTAGCAGGCCAATGCTCAAACCACTGAGCTATCCCTCTCCCCTGTATGATCATGTGGGCAATTCCCCTCACCTGCTCGGTGTGAGGTCAATAGGACCTTCTGGGGCAAGTTGCCTGCCCACCCATTTTCCTCTCACCATGGTACAGAAAAAGCCCTAAACACTTGGTTCCTGCTGCTTCTGGCCCATTAAACATTGAAGTTCTGTGGAGCAAGAATAGCACAGAGTGCAATAGTCTATCCCTGATCTCATGTGTACCTACTTTCCCACCTCTCCTATAAATGGGTCATCATTGTGACTGACCCCAAGCCCTGGTTTGGACCAGTGAGAGAGAAAAACTTATCCCAGCTGAATGTGGTGCAGCCATAATTAATTGTGTGTGTTACAGTAGCAAGTAGATCAAGAACCAAGATCAGCACCCCAATGCACTACGCACTGTACAGAGGCAGAGACAGCCCTGCCCCAAAGAGCTAATGGTCTAAACAGACAGGGGAGTAGAAAAGAAGTTCCAAGAGAATGAACATCAAGAGAAGACCTGTTGTACCACCACTGTAGGATCATCTACATGGCATCGCAGTCCCTCCCTCCCTGAACATGACAGGCATTGGATCCCTCACAGGATGAATAGCTGGAGAGGATATTCCCCAGATGGCCAAAGGGAAATGGCTCAGACATACGCATTCCTGAGGCCATTGAGTCACTCGGTCTGAGCGGCTTTCCATCTGCATGAAGCAGGGAAGCCACTAAGCTGGTTTCAGGCATATTTATTTTCCTGTTAGCGTCTGGAATTCTTAACTAGAGCACATTTCAAAGCAAGATGGCCAGGTCTCCTAGGCTCACGGTTCCATGTGGATTCAGCATTGTGCCTTTTCTGATGAGACAATGTCATGGGGAGGAGGGGCTGGCCCCTGAGGGCCGCCTGCGGCTAGCTGATTGCCCAGGCAGTTTGGCAGCAGTTTATTAGGTAAGGAACATCAGGGCCTAATAAAGGGCTCAATCAGTCCAGCCCAAGAGCACAGGCAGCTCCTGAGGAGAGAGGCTTCTTGGGGGAGCTGGTTAGGAAGCTATTCCCAGTGTTGTTGCCCTGGAAAGCAGAAGCTCAGGGAGAGAGGAACAGGCCCAGAGAGAAAGTGTTCCCAGGCAAGAGATTGGAGTCGCCCAGAACAAACTGGTTATGGGACCCCCTAGGAAGCTACTAGGGCAAAGAGCGATGCATTATCGGGGGAGTCTGGCATCTGGACAAATGCCCACCACAGGCTCCAGCTCCAGGCAGGGGATTCAGCCAGAGAGTGCTCCAGGGCTAGAGGCATGAGACATCACCTGGATCACCTGGATCGATCTGACTTCAGCTGTCGTTAAGACTGCGCCGATCACAACACGTCTGCCATTCTTCTCGCACTCTTGCCTTTCTTCTCCATGTTCGTCCGAAACGTTTAACGATGTCATCTTCCCATCTTCTTGGAGGCCGACCGGGGGGTCTTTTCTGTTCTCGTGGGTACCACTCAGCAATGATTGCGGTCCACCTGTTATCCATGAGCCGTGCTGTGTGGCCCGCCCATCGCATCTTGTTATGTCTGCTTTCCATGACAATATCTTTGACACCGCTGCGTTCTCTGATGATTTCATTTGGTATACGATCCAGAAGGGAGATTCCCAACATAGCTTGTTCCATTGCCCTTTCGGCTACCAACAGCCGTTGCTCTTCTCTCTTCATCAGTGCCCACGTTTCACTGCCATACAGCATGGCTTGCAGCACTGCTGAATTGAAAATATTTTTACGTGTGGTCTTGTCAATTTTTCCTTTGAGGACGTCCTTGATGGAATTAAACGCACACCATCCTGCCCGAATCCTTCGCGAGAGTTCTCCGTTCAGGTCTTGGCGCATATTAACTTCTTGGCCCAAATATATGTACTGTTCCACTTCTTCAATGTCTTCTCCTATTACCGTTATTCAGGCTTTTTGTAAGACGTCTGATCGCATATATTTCGTTTTGCAGCGGTTCATTTTCAGGCTGACCTGACTACTTTTCTTGTCGAGTCTTCGTAGCATGCTCTGCAGTTGATTGGTGCTTTCGGCAATTAGTACAATGTCGTCTGCAAATCTGAGATGAGATAATCTCTCTCCGTTTATGTTGACACCACTCCTCCAATTGATCTTGTTCATAACCATTTCAAGGCAGGCGGTGAATAGTTTCGGTGAAATTGTATCTCCTTGCTTTATGCCTTTCTCGATTGGGATGCAGAGGGGAGTTTCAAGGAGAGTAATGTCTGTTGTACATCCAGTATCAACAAACTAATGTACTGCGTGTTAATGCCCTGCTCTGCGAGCGCCTTTAATATTGCGTTAAACTCAACGCTATCGAAGGCCTTTTCATAGTCGACAAAAGCAATGCACAGCGGGAGTTTGTATTCCCTCGCTCTTTCTAGGAGCTGGCTAAGGGTAAAGATATGGTCGATTGTCCTGAAATTTCTTTGAAACCCTGCCTGCTCTCTCGGCTGTTGTTCATCCAGACTCTGCGAAAGTCGATTCGTTATCACCTTTGTGAAGAGCTTGTAGATGTGAGAGAGCAGGCATATAGGGCGGTAGTTCTTAAGATTTACTCGATCACCCTTCTTGTGCAGCAAGATGGTATTCGACTCCTTCCAGCTTGATGGTATTTTTCCTTCTTCAAGATATCGACTGAATCTTAAAGCGAGGGCCTTCCAAAGTTTTTCGCCTCCTGCATAAATAATTTCTGATGTTATTCCATCTTTGCCTGGAGCTTTTCCCTTCTTCATCTGGTGTAGTGCACTTCGGACTTCGCTGACGATTATTGGGGGGACGCGTTCTTCTGACTCTTTGAGGGTTGGGATGGGGACGTTGATTCTTGATTTGAACAGTTCTGTATAGAAGTCCTTGCAGACCTCCTCCATCCCTGCTCTGTCGATTACTGTCTCTCCATCCTTGTTCTTCAATGCTGTTACGCTCAATCTATACTGCGTCAATTCCCGCTTGCATGTCCTGAGGCTCTTGCGTGATTCAGCTGTTTTAAGGAGCTTTTCTTTCCGGAAGTTCTCGAAGTCATCCTTCAGTTTTCACCGTATAAGCTTGCACAGAATGGAGTACTCGAGGTTGTTATCCGAGCTCCTTTTCATGTTTCTCCGCTTCTCCAACAAGCTTTTCATTTCAATTGAGATTCATGAGACATACAACTGATTAACCCAGGGATGGAGAGTGTCCAGTGGAGTAGATGACTGAAGCGTTAATTTACATTTTGTGTTGTCTTTTCCATTAGATAAATGAGACTCTATGTGGAGGGCGCTTTATAATACTGGAAAGGCCAGGACTTGTTCATACCCCAGGTCAGGAGAAACTGACAGTGGCTCACCTGCAGTGCAGTGCCTGACCACAGGGGGGCATGCCAGGTGACCTCTATGCCATGACAGATATCCAGAAACAGACCTCACTAGATGTAGTAGTTCGGTCTTGATAAGCCTTGGGAAGTATAGATGCTCATCTAAACTTCACCAGATGTTCAGAGGTCTCTTCTCCCAACCCTATTATGTAATAATACTTTGCATTTCTAAGGGTATGTCTATACTTACCCGTCGCATCGGAGGCGCGGGATCGATGTTCTGGGTTCGATTTATCGCGTCTTGTCAAGACGCGATAAATCGAACCAGGAAGTGCTCCCTCGTCGACGCTGGTAATCCAGCTCGACGAGCGGAGTAGGCGGAGTCGACGGGGGAGCCTGCGCGCCGCGTCTGGACCACAGGTAAGTTCGAACTAAGGTACTTCGACTTCAGCTACGTTATTAACGTAGCTGAAGTTGCGTATCTTAGTTCGACAGGGGGGGGTTAGTGTAGACCTGGGCTAAGCTACCCTTCATCCAAGGATTTCAAAGCATTCTACAGCAATCAGCAAGTGAGGCCCACGACAACCCTGGGAGATGAGTAGGTGTTATCATTCCCTTGTTACAGATGAGGTATGGAGGCACAGAAAGCTTAGTGGCCAGATCTTCAAAAGTGGTCATGGATTTGGGCGGGTCTCAGTTTTTTGGGTGTATAGCCTGAGACCCTTTTCTTCACCTGGGGGAGCAAAAATTAAGGCATCCAAAATCAGAATGTGGGCAGGGGCATGTGTGTAAGGCACTTAAAGGGTTAACAACATGGGTCTCCCTGCATTGTCAGCCATGCTGATTGTCCATGTCATTGTCAGGTTATTCCATGTACAGCCTTCCCCTCTGGTGCGATCCCATTCTGACTGCATCAGGACATGACCCCCACTGATATTAACTGCGTCAGTGGGAGCTGAGGACACTCGACATCTCGCGGGGTAAGGCCCACAGACATAACACATTATTCGTTCCTAGATGAGTGACTTTGCATCTGGCTGTGTTAAAATGTGCGTTGCTCAAACGTGCCCACCTTACCAAGTGATCCAGTGTGGTCTGTATAGCTGACCCTGTCCCCATCATTATTTACCACTTCACCAATTTTTGTTGCCTGCACATTTTACCAGCAATGATTTTGTAGTTTTTTCTGGATCATTAATAAAAATACTGAATAGCATTTAGCTGGGGAACCTCCCAAGAAACATTCACCATTTACAATTACTGTTTGTGATCAGTTACCCAGTCTTTAAAGCGTTTAGTAGGGGCTGCATTGATTTTATAGTGTTGAGCTTTTTTTTAATCAGAATGCCATAAGGGACTAAATCAAATGCCTTAAAGAGGTCTAAGTAGATTATGTCAAACACAGTTACTTTATCGACCACCCTTGTAATTCCATCATAAATGATAAAAAGTTTGTTTAAAAAGACCTATTTTCCCTAAAGCCATGTTGACTAAGGCTTTACTGATTTTGTCTCATAAAAGCCTTTCCATGATTTTGCTTACGATTGGTGCCAGGCTAACTAGCTTATAGTTTCTCAAGTCATCTTGTTTATCCCTTTTTAAATATCAGTACAACATTAGTTTTTGTACATTCTCCTGAACTTCCAGTGTTCCAAGATTTATAAAAAAAAAAATCAACATAAACAGTTGAGACATCGCCTTGGCCAATTCTTTTAATGCTCTTGGATGCAAATTTTCTGATCCTGGTTCCCCTTCTACTCAGATGGTGGCAGCCCAAGCCATACATCTGACTCTCCCCATAGAAGGTGGCCCAGATGTTCCACAAAACCAACTTCCCCTACTTTACACTATTTACCTAGCCAGTGAATTTACCTCCAATATCTTCTGACGTTTATCTTCCCTTGTTTTTGAGACAGGAAAAAACTGACTAGATTACCTGAACTTCCCTGTCCTTCAGCTCCCTGCTGGGCTCACTAAAGTTTTTGATGATCTATGAAGTGTTTTTAAAGGCAGAGTCATTTGTGTGACATAACTACAATTGGCAGAATTATATTTTAATATAATTTCAATGGATTATATAGATGTTTATTTAGGCATTTTTAAAATTTTTATCTATTTAAATTTTCATAGTTGTTCAAAATTGTGGGCTTTAAGCATTTTTATTTTTATCAACTTAACTTCATAGTTGGAGGAGATTGGTGGAGGCAGATAATTATTTAATGACAGTACAAGTTGAGATTCAAAAAGTTAAAGCTTTAACTGTTAACACACAAAAACATCACATCTAAATATACAAAGTAAATATCCTTAACTCTAATAAGTTCTCAAAACAGCATTTTTTCTTACGTTGCCTCTATGTAAATATTGATCATCATCAATGCAAATATTTTTTCATGGGTTTGTGTCTGGTGAGATCAATGTTTACCAACATTTACCGATAAAAATCTAATCCTTTCAAGCCAAGTCATTACCAATGGAACCTTGCCCACAGTCTTCAGAAGCCCAATCAGTCTTTCAATGACATGTATTGTCTTGGCTCCAAGTTGACAGCACAGTCTCCTGCTGTCTTTTTGTCCCCTGCAGAACTTTTTATTCACTCACCTTAATACCAAATTCCTGATGAGGCTTGCCCGACTTCTTTGGCTGGCTTGTGGTCTTCTTTTGGGCATGCTTCATATCCTCAAGGATTGGGCTGATCATCCCTCCTCAGGTGTGTCACCTGAGAATCCCTGGTCCTTCCCTCCACCTGAATCTGCCAATAGATTATCTGCAGCTGCTGCACTGAGTACCTGATTTGATACCTCTACATGCACTGAATTTCTCTTGGCCCACTGGTGGTTACAGACTGTCCATTCTCTTCTGCTTTTGATGGTTTAGAACAGGGGTCTCAAACTCAAATGACCATGAGGGCCACATGAGGATTAGTACATTGGCCCGAGGGCCGCATTACTGACACCTACACCCACCCCCCCCGCCGCCCTCGGCCCCGCCCTCACTCCACCCCTTCCATGAGGCCCTGCCCCTTCCCCAAAATTCCCACCCCAACTCTGCCCCCTCCCTGCCCCCTGGGGGGCAGGAGGGGTGTGGGGTGTGGTGGGGGCTCAGGGCATGGAGTTGGGGTGTGGGGTGCAGGAGGGGTGCGGGGCGCGGCAGGGAGTCAGGATGCAGGGTGAGGCAGGGGGCTCAGGGCAGGGGGTCAGGGTGCAGGAGGGGTGTAGGGTGCAGCAGGGGGCTCAGGGCAGGGGGTTGGGGTGAAGGATGTGGCAGGGGGCTCAGGGCAGGGGGTTGGGGTGCAGGAGGGATGCGGGGTGTGGCAGGGGGCTCAGGGCAGGGGATCGGGGTGAAGGATGTGGCAGGGGGCTCAGGGCAGGGGGTTGGGGTGCAGGAGGGGTGCGGGGTGTGGCAGGGGGCTCAGGGCAGGGGGTCAGGGAGCAGGAAGGGTGCGGGGTGTGGCAGGGGGCTCAGGGCAGGGGGTCAGGGTGCAGGAGGGGTGTAGGGTGAAGCAGGGGGCTCAGGGCAGGGGGTCAGGGTGCAGGAGGGGTGTAGGGTGAAGCAGGGGGCTCAGGGCAGGGGGTTGGGGTGCAGGAGGGTGCGGGGTGTGGCAGGGAGCTCAGGGCAGGGAGTCGGGGTGAAGGATGTGGCAGGGGGCTCAGGGCAGGGGGTTGGGGTGCAGGAGGGATGCGGGGTGTGGCAGGGGGCTCAGGGCAGTGGATCGGGGTGAAGGATGTGGCAGGGGGCTCAGGGCAGGGGGTTGGGGTGCAGGAGGGGTGCGGGGTGTGGCAGGGGGCTCAGGGCAGGGGGTCAGGGAGCAGGAAGGGTGCGGGGTGTGGCAGGGGGCTCAGGGCAGGGGGTCAGGGTGCAGGAGGGGTGTAGGGTGAAGCAGGGGGCTCAGGGCAGGGGGTTGGGGTGCAGGAGGGGTGCGGGGTGTGGCAGGGAGCTCAGGGCAGGGAGTCGGGGTGAAGGATGTGGCAGGGGGCTCAGGGCAGGGGGTTGGGGTGCAGGAGGGATGCGGGGTGTGGCAGGGGGCTCAGGGCAGGGGATCGGGGTGAAGGATGTGGCAGGGGGATCAGGGCAGGGGGTTGGGGTGCAGGAGGGGTGCGGGGTGTGGCAGGGGGTCGGGGTGCAGAAGGGGTGCAGCAGGGGGCTCAGGGTGCAGGGTGTGGTGGGGGGCTCAGGGCAGGGGGTCGGGGTGCAGGGTGTGGCAGGGAGCTCAGGGCAGGGGGTCAGGGTGCAGGAGGGGTGCGGGGTGCAGCAGGGGGCTCAGGGGAGGGAGTCAAGGTGCGGGCTCTGGCCTGGCATGCACTGGGGCCAGGTTCCCTGCCTGCCCTGCACTGCCCTGCCCCCGCGCTGCTCCGGCAAGCTCCTGGAACCTGGGGGAGGAGGGGCACAGGGGTCTGTGTCACTGTTGTGTCCAGGCACCGCCCCCAGCAGCTCTCATTGGCCACAGTTCCCTGTTCCCGGCCAATGGGAGCTTCTGGGGGCGGTGCCTGGACGCAACAGTGACACAGACCCCTGTGCCCCTCCTCCCCCAGGTTCCAGAAGCTTGCTGGAGCGGCGCAGGGCGGCCAGGCAGGAGCCTGCCCTGCCCCCAGTGTGCGCTGGCTCAGAGCCACTGTACGTAAATGCGGGGCGGAGGCAGGGGGGCCGCTGGGAGCCCGCGGGGTGCGTGTTTGAGACCCCTGGTTTAGAATGTCTCTTGCTTCTCTTGGTCACAAACTGCCAGTCCTGCTCTCTGTTTTCCACTCTCTCCCCTGTTCCCTTGAAACCAATGCAATCTATGTGATGGCATTACTCAAATCTGGTTGTGCAAGAACTCCTTTGTCTCCCTGGTACCATACAGGATCAATAGTTGCCCTTCAAGACCTCAAATCATTTCCTCAGATACAGCCATCAACTTGCTCTTCATGCACAGGAAGTCTTTATCTTCAGGCATGAAAGAAAACATGGCACATCCTTTACAGGTCATTATAACTGTTCCATAGTTGGCTATCCTTGTTGGGTATGTACAGCTTGCATCCGTTGAAAAAGTTTCCACAATCCCTCCTGCAAAGTCCCCCATTATGTTGCTCAGTTAGAAACCAAGTTATACCCTTGGTCATGCTGGTCAGGTCCGCCCCTTTGCTATCAGAGAAGGTTTAACAACTCTGGGACTTCAAACACCTTATTGTTATTATGGTGGCATCTAGAGGCTTCAACCAAGATCAAGGCCCCTTTGTGAGCATTGCACAGAAACAGTCTGTGCCCTGAAGAACCTATACTGTAAATTGACAAGATGGACAACAAGTGGGAGGAGAAAAAGCCCCAGAAAGGAGAAGTGAGTTGCCAAGTCACACAGTGGCCAAGCTGGGCATTGCCTGTCTCCTAGGAACCCCCTCTGCAGCCAATAGGCCACACTGCTTCCTACGTTGGATTTCATGGTGTGATGCAGACCCAGAGAGGGTGGAAATGCGATTCTCTATTGGTCAGTGCTGATTACCGACTTGGGGAGCCATGGAGAATTTCTGTGCCTTGAAAGAGTGTCTATCTTAAAAACATTTCAGAAGAGAGTTGGATGCAGCTTGTGTGAATCAGAGATGGGGGTCAAGGAGGGAAAGTGGGAAGGAAGGGGCCTGGCTGGGGGAAAAAAAATCCCAGTCTGGAAATTCTTTTGTTCCGAATTGTGTATTTCAATATATGCAATAGGGGGAATGGGTGAACAGACACAGTAAGGTCTTGATGTGGAATGGCCTGGAATTGATGCCCCAGCCACACTCAAAATATCCTACAGCATTTGGATTTGCATCCGATTAAGTCCAGTTGCCTATCTTGGCATGTACCAGGATAAGGGTTAAATCACAACCACCCATCACACCTCCTTCCCTCGACCCCTTCTCTCCAGCGCAGGTTCATTAAGGCCTTTCCCAGTGAAAACAGGCTGCATTTTAGGGGACTGTTGGAGCTTTTGATATTTTCCACTCTGCGTGTCAAGGGCATTTACAGTTGGCGTCAGAATGTTCTGTCAGTCTGAGGGAAGCACTTTGAAGTGTTTGTGGTATGGGCCACATGTGCAGTCAAGATGTGCCTCTCCAGCTCCTGAGGTTCTTACTCAGCTCGCATTCCCAGCATCATGTGACAATGAACAACACTGCTTAACCCTTTCCCGCTGCGCGAGCCACCTTCTTGGAGGGACAGAGAGAGAGAGAGAGAAACAGATGCAGATGGATGCTTGCGGCAGGCTGATGCATTTCGGCAGCCACTTAACAGAACTCACGCGTCACACTGCTTTTCGTAGCATTGTTTGTTTTAGATAAAATTCCATTGCCCAACAGCACAAGCCAATCAGATGCAAAGGCGTTGTTGCATGGAAGCACAATACAGCTGGTGCACTGTGCACTCTCTCCAGAGAGGGCAGCCAGAGGGCCAGCAGGATCTGGAGGTCATTGGTTCAAATCAAGGACCTCCAGTAAGCCTCGTGCATGCCCAAATGGCTCTGAGGTCTGGTCCCAAAGGTCCCCAGTTTGGTAATACAAGTGGCCAAGTCTCTCAAAGCCATCCAGGCAAGTGGCTTTTCCACAGCAGCAAGCGTGCCAGCAACACGTGCAAAGTTTCTGGGATGCTAGGAACCTGCTGTAAGCCTTTCCCAAGAAGCCGCATGAAACCAGCCCCAGTGATTATAATGTGACAGGCATTGCCGTGATGCTAAGCTCTAGCGTCACAAATACTAGCATTCAAAATCACCTCTTCTCTGCACCGTGATAGGCCAATGAGCTGGGGAACATGTCTTAACAGTCTCTGGACACTTGTAGGCGGCAGGCAAGGCAGCCTCAAGTGCGTGGAGGTAGGATGCACTGGAATATGCTTCCTCATTGTGGCAAGACAACTCGCATCTGTTGGCCTTCAAGGCACAGTCATGGGTCTATCAGCTTTGTGAGGTTTTTGCCTTGGGAGCTGCAGTGGGGAATAAATCTGTTTAGGGCTTGTACTAGTCAGAGCGCTGTGTCGTGGCTCTTGGTTTTATACTATAGAATCACAGAAACTCAGGGCTGGAAGGGACCTCGAGAGGTCATCAAGTCCAGCCCTCTGCACTGTGGCAGGACCAAGAAAACCTAGATCCTCCCTGACATGGGTTTGTCCAACCTGTTCTTATAAACCTCCAATGATGGGTATTCCCCTAGAGTGTCAGACATATACACACTATAAACCTACACATTAGGGCCATGGGACAAACTCTGATTTTGACCGTTCAGTACAAAACTCTTTCCCTCGCGGCTGGCTTTATTCTCAAACAAGATCAGATAAACTCAAAATACTGCGTACTAGCCAGCTAATACTTCTCCAACCTCCATTAGCTGGGAGCGGGAGAGGACACACCTTTCCTGGCTACTACTCAGAGACCCACCCTAAAATGTATTCAACTCTAGATCTCTCTCGTCTTCTGCCCCTACCCCAGTGGAAGAAGTGTTCATAGGCATGAGCTGTGGTTACAGCTCCCTGTTTGAAAAGGTCCAGGGGCTGTAGTATGCACACTGGGATGTGTGCCTAGGCCGCAAGGCAGAATGCCCTTTTACAGTGGGCAAGAGTGTTAGTTGCTAATGGGAGCCTAAAACGAATTGAAATAGCTTCAGTAGTTTTGGGAATCCCATTTTCCAACACTCCAGACTTTGGGGGAGTCAAGATCCGTATCCAAACTTCAGGATTCAGTCCTGTCCCCGAAAGGTTGAGCTGGAACCTTGGAGTTTGGATTCACATCAGATTTCTGCTCCAAACTTCATGGCTTGGGCCTATTGCTACAAAAAAAATATCAATATGGGTGTGAGCCGTGCAGAAGGGCGAGGAGGAGGACGTGAGAAAGCAGGAGGCATCTCTTTGCAAGCACATGAATTGGTAGCAACCAATGACGGGAACAGAGATTGAGCGATTGACCTGCCAGTTCTACACTTTTGCAGCTGCTTCAAGTGCAATAGTGGCCATATGGGGTAATCACAGCCCCAGCGCTCCCCCCAGTATCCCTCTTAGATATACTGGTGTACCAAAAGAATGGTGTTCCAGCAGAGGTTACATGGCTCCAGCAATTAAGAGGTTAATCCATAACTTCATCGCAACATCATTTCAGTTATTCTTCTAGAGTGAGGCGGTGGCCTGTGGTCACTGCATTGGCTCTCACTCAGCAGAGAGAAGTGGTCTTTTGGGTCACTGCTTCCTAGAAGTGTTTTATACAAGGCAGTTTGCAGAACAAGCGACCTCCCCTTCTTCCACGAAAGCCACGACCCCCTCGTTGCCCTGTATTTGTGAGCCTTCCCATGCCTGTTCCTCAGCACCAGCAGAGAATCTGACTCAACGCTGTTTACAGTGTCTGTCTTTTCTCAGCTCTTCCCCTCGAACGGGCTGACTCATTCTGCTGGCGGGGCGGAACATGCTTTCCTGTCGTCGGCGGATCGATCAAACAGCCCCGGCTGTGTGTGTGTGTGTGTCTCTCTCTCTCTCTTTTTATTTGCTTTAGTACTGAGCTGGCACTCGGAGGAGAGACCGTTGGCGGAAAGATGGGACTGAAGTTAGAATTTGCTATGATTCATCGACCCACTTAGAAATCTAAAATCCCCGGAATTTTAAAGGTCAGATTTAATGAGGGTCAAATCTGTAAAATGCTAAAACAACAATAAAAGCAGCCAAAGGTCCCTTTACCATTCTGCCCCATCACTGTCAAAAGCATCATCTCTCCTCTGTTGTTTTGTCTCTTAATTTCTCTCTTTTCCTTTCTCTCCTTCCCTCAACTTCACTCATTCCCTCTCCATTCCTCCCCCTTCTCTTAGCCCTGGTCTACACTATGAGTTTAGGTCGAATTTGGCAGCATTAGGTCAATGTAACCCTGCACCCGTCCACACAACAAAGCCTGTTTTGTCGACTTAAAGGGCTCTTAAAACCGATTTCTGTTTTCCTCCCAGGTGAGGGGTTTAGCGCTAAAATTGACCTCGCTGGGTCGAATTTGGGGTAGTGTGGACACAATTTGACGGTATTGGCCTCTGGGAGCTATCGCAGGGTGCTCCATTGTGACCGCTCTGGACAACACTCTCAACTCAGATGCACTGGCCAGGTGACAGGAAAAGCCCCGGGAACTTTTGAATTTCATTTCCTGTTTGGCCAGCGTGGCGAGCTGATCAGCACAGGTAACCATGCAGAGCTCATCAGCACAAGTGACCATGCAGTCCCAGAATCGCAAAAGAGCTCCAGCATGGACCGAATGGGAGGTACTGGATCTGATCGCTGTATGGGAAGAGGAATCCATGTTGTCAGAACTCCGTTCCAAAAGACGTAATGCCAATATATATGCCAAAATCTCCAAGGGCATGATGGACAGAGGCTACAACAGGGACTCACAACAGTGCCACATGAAAATTAAGGAGCTCAGGCAAGCCCAGAATCGTAGTCCCCCCAGAATCATAGAGCGTAGAATGTTTCTACGCTCCCCCTATCATCTCTGTCCCTGAGATTATCGCAGATTAGAAGGTGAAAAAAATGCACTCGCGATGACATGTTTTCCAAGCTCATGCAGTCCTCCTCCACTGATAGGGCACAGCTTAATGCATGGAGGCATTCAGTGGCAGAGGCCAGGCAAGAATTAAGTGAGCACGAAGAGTGGAGGCAGGACGTTATACTGAGGCTAATGGGGGAGCAAACGGACATGGTGAAGCGTCTATTGTGGGAGCAAACGGACATAATGAATCGTCTGTTGGAGCTGCAGGAAAGCCAACAAGAGCACAGACCCCCTCTGCATCCACCGTATACCCGCCTACCCTCCTCTCCATGTTCCATAGCCTCCTCACCCAGACGCCCAAGAACACGGGGTGGAGGGTGGAGAGGCTCCCGGCACCCAGCCACTCCACTCCAGAGGATGGCCCAAGCAACAGAAGGCTGTCATTTAAACAGTTTGATTTTTAGTATGGCTACAATAAGCAATGTGGCCTTGTCCTTCCCTCCTCCCTCACCCCACCTGAGCTAGCTTGTCCATGATCTCTTTTTTTTTTTAATTAATAAAGAAAGAATGCATGGTTTCAAAACAATAGTTACTTTATTTCGAAGGGGGAAGGGTGGTTGGCTTACAGGGAATTAAAATCAACAAAGGGGGTGGGTTTGCATCAAGGAGAAACACACACAACTGTCACACCGTAGCCTGGCCAGTCATGAAACTGGTTTTCAAAGCCTCTCTGATGTGCAGCGTGCCTTGCTGTGCTCTTCTAATCGCCCTGGTGTCTAGCTGCTCAAAATCGGATGCCAGGCGATTTGCCTCAACCTTCCACCCAGCCATAAACGTCTCCCTCTTCCTCTCACAGTTATTATAGAGCACACAGCAAGCAGCAATAACAATGGGAATGTTGGTTGCGCTGAGGTCTGACCAACAGTGCCAGTGAGCTTTTAAATGTCCAAAGGCACGTTCCACCACCATTCTGCACTTGCTCAGCCTATAGTTGAACTGCTCCTTACTACTGTCCAGGCTTCATGAGCCATGGGAGCAAGGGGTAGGCTGGGGTAGGTGCGACCGCGTGGTGCTGCCGGCTGGGAGAGCAGCCTGAGGCAGAAGCCTCCAGCTCGCAGGAGAGCAGAGTTGCAGCGGAAGCCGTACACCATGCCCTGGAGGTTGCTAGGACCCAGGCAAGGAAGACGTTCCCAGAACCCCCGGCCAAGCTACATGTCCGACGAGGACGGCTACCAGTGCTACTGCACCATCTGCTGCGGAGTTGCAGGAGAACAGGAGAGCAGAGTTGCAGCGGAAGCGGTGGAGCCATACACCGTGGATGAGGACGGCTAGCAGTCCTACTGCACCAACTGCTGCGAAGGCACTCAGGAGCTGCAGCAGTGATGGTGAGCTGAGCGGGCTCTATGCTTGCCGTGGTATGGCGTCTGCATAGGTAACCCAGGAAAAAAAGGCGTGAAAAGATTGTCTGCCGTTGCTTTCACGGAGGGAGGGGCGACTGATGACATGTACCCAAAACCACCCACAACAATGTTTTTGCCCCATCAGGCATTGGGAGCTTAACCCAGAATTCCAATGGGCGGTGGAGACTGTGGGAACTGTGGGATAGCTACCCACAGTGCACTGCTCCATAAGTTGATACTAGCCACGGTAGTGAGGACACATTCCGCCGACTTAATGTGCTTAGTGTGGACACACACAATCGACTGTATAAAATCTCTTCCGAAAAATCGAATTCTATAAAATCGACCATATTTCATAGTGTAGACATACCCTTAGGCCTTGTCTACACTGGCAATTTGCCCCAACTTTAGCCAACACTGGACAGGCTGCAATGTAGTGGCCCAGCGTAACCCCCTCATATGTATACTGTGGTGTATGGAAAATTTTTATCTGTCACCTTAAATTTCAGGGGGATTTCCTCATCCTGATTCAAGACAGGGGTCACTGTCTGATCAGAGTCAGTTCTGCAACCAGCCAGCTCAAGTAAGGTGGGGTGAGTGGTGTATCTCTGTTTTAGGAAGCAATCTGCTTTGTTGCTCTCTGTTTTGGGGAGCAGCCTGCTTTGTCTCTCTCTGTTTTTAGGGTTCTTGCATGCTATAGATCTGAATTCTAAGAACTAAAGTAATGTTACAACCTGTTATTTGATGTTTTTAATCTAACTTCTCTGTTTGTATGCCATGAAACATAACAAAGAAAGGCAAAGACACTATTTGCGCTGGTGAAGCTGATCCCAGGTTTGAGCAGTGCTGTTAGTTGGGTTTAGATCAGGCATTCCAGTGTAGAATACTGAAGCCCAGTTTTTACTAAGGGATCTTCTTTCTTGTTAGATCTCAGTGAGTGTAATCTTTGAAGTATGTTCAGAAGGCTCTGTGCTGAGCTCTGGGCTCCTCTACTTTCCTTCCTCTTGGTGCATTGTGGGACTTGGAGTGACCTGAACAGCTTTGTGTCACCAGACTCCATGATGGTTCAAAATAACAGCACTCAAGCGCATGGAGTCAACTGGATTCCATGCCTTGATATACAGGAAGCCTTTGGAGTGGAGAGGGTGGTTCTTGTCCAGACAGAGGCTGAAGGCAGGTCATAAGCAGCTGGTCATGAGGAGGCCTTGATCAGGAGCAGCTCACAAGGGGTATGTCTACATGATACACTAAGTCTGGGCTCTGACTCAGGTTTGAGCCCAAGCCCCCATTCCATCTTCACACAAATCAGTGTGACTCAGGTCAGCAAAGACTCAGGACCCAGATCCTAGGACCCGACTAGAGGGGTGGGTCAGAGCCAGAGTCCTGTTGTGACTCAGGTCCAAGCCCTCTCATTTTGGAGTGTGGCTGCAGCTCAAACAACATACCCAAGTCAGAAGGCCTGCACAGTGCAGTATGGACGCGTTAGCACGGCTGTGAGACCCAAGTCCAGAAATTGTAAACCCAGGTTTACAATACAGTGTGGACACTCAAGAACAGGCTTGGAAACACCAAGTCCACAAACCTGGCACCCACACATCTGGGTTTACAATGCATTGTAGACATACCTAAAAAGAGAGAGCTGGGAATGGAACATGGCCAGAGCTGGATGGGGGCATCAGGATTAGTTCTTGATGGCTCTGGTTCAGTATGAAGGCAAGGCTGGGCTTCAAAGCATTTCTTAACCCATAAGACTTGATCTGTCAGTCCTCAGACCTGAAGCGCAATTTGTTTTCTGCAACGTGAATCCAAACGAGTCTCTTGAGGGCTGGAGACATGTCTGGAAAGTGCCTAGCACTACAGAACTACCACTAATGGTGTACTGCTCCTTGGTCGGTGTTCCACTTCCCACTCCACCACAGCACATGCAGAAGGACCAGCGAGTAGGTGCAGTGGCACTGCAGCGGCTTGGAGAGCAACCCTATGGGCCTCAGACAGGCTAAGGGCCTCAGACAGCCCAACAGTCAATTGCTTTCAAGGAGCGCCATGCCGAGGCCCAATCTGCACATGGAAATTGCACCAATTTAACTAACTTGCTTTCTCAATGGATGCCATTACATTGATACAACTCCCCGTGGGGACACTCTTAAGATATGGAGGAAAATCAGGATAGGGGATATGGGATTTAGACTTCCTGTGAGAAGGAACCTGGTTGTTTTCTATAATAGTCCTTTGGTTTGGAACACATTACATTTCTCCATCAAAATGATCTCTTACCAAGCTGATTTTCCACTGTATTTCCCCTTTAAGTGCAGTGGAAATTAATATTTTTAACAGGTCTTTCCCTCTCTTGATGATTCAGTGACGCGGTCTCTATTCAGCTGGGGGCCTGAGCCAAAGATCACAACACTACACAACAGATTAAGAGAGAGAGTGAAGAAATGAAATAAATTAAAATGGTTTGGGGAGGGGAGATGTGCAACCGTGACTCAGGGGGTCACAACTGAGGATGCAAAATTCAGGACAAACTGCTGAGAAATAGGGCAAACACAACTCCAAAAAACTAGTGGTTATTCTTTCATAAGATATACCAGACCAGCAACAAAAGTAAACTTCTGTTTCACCACACTGGCTAACAAGAAGTCATAAAAGCAGCTTCCTTGGGCATTCAAGTTCTTATATCACCACCAAAAACACTGGATTCAGAGATGAGTGGTTCTTTACAACCAGTCTCATCAAATAAATGGTTCTTCTGATCCCAAAGGACCAGTTACACACCCAGGTCAATATATAACTTAGATCTTACCCAAAAATCATGCTGATGCCAATACTTTAGTATCTAAAATCTAAAGGTTTATTCATAAAAAGAAAGAAAGGTGTGAGTTAAAATTGGTTAAAAGAACCAAATACATACAGTAATTGCAAAGTTCTTGGTTCAGGCTTGTAGCAGTGATGGCTTAATAAGTTTCTGGTTGCTTCCAAATCACGGGAAGGAGCTCAGTCCCTTGGTTAGAATGCTCCCATTAGTATAGTTCAAAGGTTTGGGCAAGAAAGAGGCTGGAGAAGGATAGAGGCAAAATGGAGGGGCTTCCAGAGCCTTTTATAGTTTCTGCCATGTGGAGGGAAACCCGTTGTTTCAAACAAAAACCTCTACACAGCTAGTGGAGAATCATAGGTGACCAGATAGTGTTTGGGGGTCACATGGGCAAGTCCCATGTTCATGTCCAATTTCACTCAGTCATTGCAGGAAGCCATTACCTATATTCCAGACAGCACATTTACGGGACAGTCCGCTCAGTGTAGATGGGAGTCTCCCATGGTCCATTGTCAGTTAAATGTTTTTTCGATGGGCCACTCAATTTGAATAGTCCCTCCAAGATGTGCTGGCTAACTAATATATATGGTTGCAACAATTTTTTATTGGACAGACTCTCATTTATTGTCCCATCTGAAAGATTCATAGATTCCTAGCCAAGAAAGGACCATGTTGATCATCTAGTCTGACATCTTATATAACACAGGCCATAGAACTTCCCCCAAAATAATTCCTAGATGCCAACATCTGAGCCATTCTTTTTAGGTGACAAATCTGAGGAATTGTCCCACATTGGGCTGTCAGCAGAGGAGGTTTTGTGGGGGGTGTTTTTTTTGGGGGGGTGATAAATTAAACAATAATAAGTCACCAGGACCAGATGCTATTCACCCAAGAATTCTGAAGGAACTTTAATATGAAACTTCAGAACTACTATTGGTGGTATGTAACCTATCGCTTAAATCAGCCCCTGTGCCATATGACTAGAGGATAGTTAATGTAATGCCAATTTTTTCAAAAGGCAATCCTGGCAATTAGAGGCCTATAAGCCTAACTTCAGTACCATGCAAATTAGTTGAACCTATAGTAAAGACGGAATTATCAGACACATAAATAAACACGATATGTTAGGAAAGAGTCAACACAGCTTTTGTAAAGAAATCATGCCTCACCAATCTATTAGAATTCTTTGAGGGGAATCAACAAGGATGTGGACAAGGGTGATCCAGAGGATATAGTATACTTGGACTTTTAGAAAGCCTTTCACCAGGTCCCTCACCAAAGGCCCTTATGCAAACACAGCAGTCATGGCATAAGAGGGAAGGTCCACTCATGGATCAGTAACTGGTTAAAAGATAGGAAACAAAGGGTAGGAATAAGTGGTCAGTTTTCATAATGGAGAGATGTAAATAGTGGGGTCCACCAAGGATCTGTACTGAGCCCAGTGCTGTTCAACATATTCAAAAGTGATCTGGAAAAAGGGGTAAACAGTGAGGTGGCAAAGTTTGCAGACAATACAAAATGACTCAAGATAGTTAAGTCCAAAACTTACTGCGAAGGGTAACAAAGTGATCTCACAAAATTGAGTGACTGGGCAACAAAATGGAAGATGAAATACAGTGTTGATAAATGCAAAGTAATGCACATTGGAAAATATAATCCCAACTATACATATAAAAAGATGGGGTCTAAATTTGCTGTTACCGTTTAAGAAAGATCTTGGAGCGATCGTGAATACTTCTCTGAAAACATCTGCTCAATGGGCAGCGGCAGTCAAAAAAGCTATCACGGAATCATTAGGAAAGGGATAGATAATAAGGCATATGATATCATAATGCCACAATATAAATCCCTGGTACACCCCACCCACACCTTGAATACTGCACACAGTTCTGGTCAACCCATCTCAAAAAAGATATATTAGAAATGGAAAAAGTACCAGAGATGGGCATCAAAGATTATTGGGAGAATGGAACAGCTTCCATATGAGGAGAGATTTAAAAGACTGGGACCGTTCATCTTTGAAAAGAGACAACTAAGGGGGATATGACAACTAAGGGGGATCTGAACAAGGGCAGTCAGGACCAAGGGTCAGAGCTGGGTCAAACCTGAGGCTGGGAATAGCAGAGGAGTTTGTAGTCAGGTTCCAGGCCAGGGTAGATACCAAGGGTGTAACCATGCCTTAGTGGGTCACAACTGAGGATGCAAAATTCAGGACGAACTGCTGAGAAATAGGGCAAACACAACCCAGAACTGGTGGTTATTCTTTTATAAAATATACCAAACCAGCCACAAAGTAAACTCCTGTTTCACCACACTGGCCAACAAGAAAACATAAAGGCAGTTTCCTCAGGCATTCCAGTTCTTATATCAGAGCCAAAAACACTGGATTCAGAGATGAGAGATTCTTTACAATCAGTCTCATCAAATAAATTGTTCTTCTGATCCCAAAGGACCAGCCACACACCCAGGTCAATATATAACTTAGATCTTACCCAAAAACCACGCTGATGCCAATCCTTTAGTATCTAAAATCTAAAGGTTTATTTGAAGAAAGAAAGAAAGAAAGAAAGAAGAAAGAAAGAAAGGTGAGAGTTAAAATTGGTTAAAGGAATCAATTACATACAGTAATGGCAAAGTTCATGGTTCAGGCTTGTAGCAGTGATGGAATAAACTGCTGGGTTAAGTCAAGTCTCTGGAGAACATCCACAGCTTGGATGGGTCATTCAATCCTTTGTTCAGAGCTTCAGTTTGTAGCAAAGTTCCTCCAGAGGTAAGAAGCAGGATTGAAGACAAAATGGAGATGTTTCCAGTGCCTTTTATAGCTTTTGCCATGTGGAGGGCATCCCATTGTTTCAAACAAAGCCCTCAGCACAGCTAGTGGAAAATAACAGGTTCTTTAAAAGTTGGAAGTTTGGAGTCACATGGGCAAATCACCTGTCCATGCCCAATTTTGCTTAGTCATAGCAGGAAGTCATTTTTGCAGGAACTTTTGTAAGGAACATTTTTGCAAGGAACTTTTGCAGGACAGTCCATTCAGTGTAGATGGGCATCTTCCATGGTCCAGTGTCAGTTAAGTGTTTCTTGATGAGCCACTTAGTTTGAATAGTCCCTCCAAGATGTGCAGGCTAAATACCTTGTGGGCGTTACCCCAGGAGCAAACATTTGAAATCCAGGTATAGAGCCAATACTCTTAACTTCAAATACAAAAATGATACATGCATACAGACACCATAATCATAACCAGCAAATCATAACCTTTCCATAGACATCTTACATGACACATTTGTACAAGATTTGTTGCAATTATATACCAGTGGTTGCAACAATGATCTAAATGGTCATATTTTAATCAGATAACGTCACAAAGGGTCAGAGTCCAAGTTATGTCTCAGGGTCTGGATCAGGAGGCGAAGTCCAAATCAAGCTAAGGGCAAAGCCAGGAGTTCAAGAGCAGGAATGGTCATGGCAGCTACAGGAAATCTTCACTGCTGCCTGAAAGCTTCCTGGACCACACCTTGGGTTTATATAAGGCAGGGAGCCAATCAGGAGCCATGAGGCTACTGCCTGTCAGACCCTCTGACGTGGGACTTCCCATTGTCTATGTCCACAGTAGGTCATGAATAATGGAGTGCAAGCATGTTACAGCTTTTGCTGTGTGGCAGCATAGAGGTGTCTGCTACCTAGTGCTCTACAGGCCTGGTTTCTGAAATTAATAGGCAGCAGGTTTCAAACAAAAGGAAAGTACTTCTTCGTACAACGCACATTCAACCTGTGGAACTTGTTACGAGGGGATGTTGTGAAGGGCAAAAGTATAACTGGGTTCAAAGAAAGATTAGATAAGGATAGGTCCATCAATGGCTATTAGCCAAGGGATATAATCCCATGCTTTGGGTGTCCCTAAACCTCTGACTGCCAGAAGCTTGGCATGGATCACTCAATAATTGCCCTGTTCTGTTCATTCCCTCTGAAGCATCTTTGCACCACCCACTGTCGGAAGACAGGATACTCGGCTAGATGGACCATTGGTCTGATGCAAGAGGGCCATTCTTAGAACAGATCTTTCAGAAAAACATCCAATCTTGATTTAAACATTGCCAGTAATGGAGAATATCTCAAAGTTCCTCTAATAATGGGCTAGGGAATTATGTTCACTGGTCATGATTTCCCAAAGTGCTGAGTGATTTTGGATGCTCAGTTTGAGACACCTTAAAGGGGCATGAATTTCAGAAAGTGCTGAACATAACCCACCCTCTAAAAATCAGGTCTCTTTAAGTGTTTCAAATGGGACACCCCAAACCATTCATCACATTTGGCAAACCTTGCCCACTACTTATTGAATCACATGGACCATCAGGTTTCAGAGTAGCAGCCGTGTTAGTCTGTATCTGTAAAAAGAACAGGCGTACTTGTGGCAAGTACTCCTATTCTTTTTATGGACCATCAGGTTGGTCTATGTGTCTGACATCACTCTGCCTGGGATCTCATTATCACCTGCCACTAATACACAAGGTACACACATGCTCCCAGCCGAGGTGTGGCCACTCCATGTCTCATTGATTCACTCACAACACTTCAGCTGTCTGAGACACAAACACATTTGGTGTCTTCATCCTTAACTTTAAAAGGCAAAGGCTACATACCAGCTACACTTATCAAGTCTGGCCTTTAGGACTGACGGCGCCCAGTGGAGATATCAATTTGACACCCCATTTGTACAGGCACAAAGTGCCAGGCAGTGGAAAATCAGGGACCACTGTGGATAATGAATAGAGCCTTCTTAGCCCACAAGGTCGCCTATTAGTCTTTTATAGACAGCAGGTCTTGAATCTGATCCTTAGAGAGGCAAAGGGAATCGTTCCACATATTCTTGCTGTGGTAATAGGTGCTTTGGAGATGTTTATATCTTGGTTAGATATAGGATGATATAATTCTTCATTCAGCCTAATGGATCATGTTGCCCCATACAACTATTCTGTATCTTTATCCCCTTTACGGTTGCCTCCAAGGGAGTTCAGTTCTGTTGCCATGCTCCTACAGAACTGTCCCGCCCCAGAAAACAGTGCACCATTTAATTCCATCCTGACACGCCCTGAAGTTACTACACATTCAGTTCCATATCCCTGGAGGATCAACACATCTCCAAAGATACAGCCCAGTTCAGCTCCAATTCCTCTGGGGAATTGACACACCCCAATAAACACAGCAAAACTCAGTTGCAGGCTCCCCCCATGGAGAATCCGCATATCCTATATTTATTGAAAAAGATGCACAGAGCTGGCACCTCCGTGTAGTCAATATTCATGACAGACCTTGAAAGGAATGACAAATGGTGCTGTTGCCTTGCCTTATCTTGTCTTGTGTTGGTAGGAGTGACTGTCTCTGCCTTGTCATGATGACAGGTGTGCATGTGCGTGTTGCCTTCCTGCTTATTGCTTCCTGCTCCCTGTTCCTGTCCTGAACTCTGTGTTCCAGTTCTGTTCCTGTGTGTGTACACAGTGTTGGGTGTGCGCAGTTATTCAGGGCCTGTTGATACCTACCTGCTGTTTGCATTGTTGTGATGTTTTGTTCAGACTGTTGCTGACTTAACGGGTTATTATATGTTTTGATTGACCACCTACCTGAGTGTCTTGCTTCCATTTCCTTGTGTTTGTGGATTGCTGTCCTGGGGTACATCAGAGCATAACACTACGGTGACAAGTGCTTCTATTCGGCAACCCATGCTGCCTGCACATCCTGCGGCTGCTGACTGGCGATACTTGATGAGGAATTTTTGGAACGATGCATAGATCCTGCAATTCTCTGACGCTGCTAGTGTAACACCAACAGATCGTGGTCGTCAGCGGTCAGGATCAATCCTGGGACCTCTGAAGCTTAGTGCATGAGCCTCTACTGCATGAGCTAAAAGCCACATGGCCCTTAGCTAAGGATGTAGCAGACTCATTAATCTGTAAGTGGTCTCAGTGCTACTAGAGGGGACAGAGCACCACACCCAGGAGGTGTGTGGGTTACACTAGGTTACCCTTGCTGTATACGTGCTTAAGCAGTGATGGCCACTGATATTTTTGATGGACTCCTGGAGCCCAAGTCCTCCTATGATTCAGCAGTGCAGCGCCTCAATGAGTATTTGGGGACTGGAGATTCTCTTCTGCTAAAGAGGAAAACGTTTCTTGAAGCTCACCAGCAGCCCAATGAAACCCTACGTGAGTTCGCAGACGAGACCTCCACATGGCCCCACTCTCCAAAAATGCAGGCAGACACCTTGGCACCTCACACTGCCTTTAGATTTTCAGCTGCCTAGCTTTGTTAGTGTTGGCAGCCTAGGACCGATAGCTTCCTTCTCGTTTCTCCTTGTTTCATTAACTGTCACATCAGGCTTTGGATCGTCTCAGAATCAGGGCTGTGCCAAAAAGTCTTCTTTGCTGAAGGGCTTCGTTTCAGGTAATTGCCAGAGAAAGCTGTACAGTTGGTAATGACCAAGGTAAGGAAGCACTGCGATGCACTTGGGGTATATCAGTCACTTGCTGTACTTTCCTAAAGGTAGGGCAGTGGAAACATTCCTTATTTTGATTGTCCCAAAGCCACAGGAAAAGGGAATTAAGGGAATGGATACGTCTGGGATGAGTGCCAACTGTGATTTACTCACATTTTTACCCCAATCTGAAATAGCTCGGTCAGAGATGGAAAACTTTATGGAAGTCATGAACCAAATCAGGCACCGCTAGCGCTGGGCTCCAGCTGAGCCACACTGCAATTGGCAATGTCCAAGAAACACAAAAACAAAGAAACAAGGGATCAAATGGGTAAAGGCAGCTTCATAACAACTTTCTTCTCTTTCTGCGGTGGCTTTGGACTTTCTAACATCTCTCTAGCTAATTACTACATGGGAGCCTGTCTTCTGACCACAAAGTGCCTAAGGTACCAGAACACCAGTGAGTTAGGATGTGGGGGTTGGCTTAGCTCCTGGAAAGAGAGTGTGCTTTACCATCAGAGCCCAGCATGACTTGGGACTGAGCTGCACTAAGCGGTCAAGCCCATGCAATGAGCCCCAAACTGGGTTGCCTTTGAAAACTTTATAAAAACATATTCCTGCTAATAGAATCTTCCCTTTGAGTTTAACCTTTGCTTTGGCTTCGAGAATGCCAACAGTCCAGCCTACAATGTATGCAGAGTAATCCACGTGTGACAAATCAGATGTCGCAAAACTCCCATCACAGTGAAATGGAATGAAAGTCCCAAATTGTTTCAGTGTGTCCCAGGGCATAGACTGCAGTTATTGCAAAGTTGTTCTGTGAAGAAGAAGATTTTTTCTACAGGCTTCTTCCTGCTCAATTGAAGTCAATGGGAGTTTCGCAATTGGCTTCAATGAGAGAAGGACCACATTCAGTAAGAGGGTTTCTATCTATGTGTAGGTCTCTCTAATTAATCACATTTGGGGCCAAGTTCTGCTCTTTAGCCCCAATTCTGCCCCAACTCAGTGCAGAAAGACCTTTGTGCTCGCACAGAGCCCCACTAAAGTCATATTACTGAGGTCCTATTGTGAGACCCCACTGCTGCATCAGAGTCTTGGTGACACCGATGCAAATATAAATCTGTAGTAACTCCACTGAGATCCAAACTGGTGTAACTTGGAGCAGAGTTTGACCCAAATATCTAACTGCAATCAGGTTTGAAAGCGGGTAAAAATCATTTCCAAATCTCCAATAAAAGTAAAATAAAAATGGCAACGCACAGCAAGTAGCTTGCTCAATATAGTCAAAGAGGTTAAGGCCAGAAGGAACCATCAGCTCATCTGATTTTCTGTGCATCACAGGCCACCAACACCACCCAACCACCCACACACCAAGCCCAACAACCAGAATTAGACCAAAATATTACAGCCCTCTGGAGACTAAACTATCGTGTAACTCCAACATTACCTTCATTTACAAAAACCTGAAATCAGGCAAATCCTTAATCCAGGGTGCCATTTCTAATTGTCCTTTTATTTAAAACGAGATTCTCCTTATAAATAAACTGTTCTAAAAGATTATGGGGGAATTTTTCAGCCTCGTTTAAATTGCATCCTTTTTGGGAAGGCAAAATTGTGGACGAAAGAAATGGCAAGTTGGTAGAGAGGCCTCCCTGAATTGTAAAACATTTTTCTTTGTGGTTTTCAGCACCATTTAGGGCCAGAAGCGCCGCTAATATAAATTAGTATCTCAGGGCTTCTCTAGACAAACAGTACTGGGCAAGCTGGGATGTAATTTACAGTGCACTAGTGTGCCACGCACTAACTGGCCATGTGGACCCTGCTACCACACACTAAAAGTTCCCTAGTGGACTTTGATCTATTCCGCTTTGACATGGGAGTAGGTCAGTTAACTTCAGCGGTCCTATGTTGATTTACACCACAGGTGCCAACTTCCGGCGGCGCCGGTGGGGGCTGACGCCCGGCCCCGCCCTGACGCCAGGCGACGTTGCGGGGCCCCGCCCCTGACGCCAGGTGACGTTCCGGGGTCCCACCCCCGACGCCAATGCAACATCGCCCGGTGTCGGGGGCGGGGCCCCGCAACGTCTCCCGGTGGTAAGGTGAGCTGGGCGCGGGCCCCAGGGCTGGCGGGGAGCTGGGCGCGGGCCCCGGGGCTGGCGGGGAGCTGCCGGTGGGTGCTGAGCACCCACCAATTTTTCCCCGTGGGTGCTCCAGCCCCGGAGCACCCACGGAGTCGGCGCCTATGATTTACACCATCTGAGAGTGTAGGCCTAAAGATGTCCCCACAGCTCCTTCCAATCTGCATTGTGTAGTCCAGTTTTCTTACCTCTGATCTCTGCAGAGATCTGATCTCTTACAGAAGGTTACCAAAAGACAGGTAATGGAATGCTTTCTCAAACTGTTTAGAAAATTCAGTGATATTTTCTTTTTCCATTTGATCCCTTAGCTGGAAGGGATTTCTTTCAGCTAGAACGTTTGCTTTTATTACTAAATGCTTTATAATCACCTCTGTTAAGTCTTTATACTTCATCTCATCTGGTTCCTATGGAAAAGGCAAATCTTCCAGAACTGCAAATGTCCATTTCCCTGCCAATGTTAAGAAAACTGACTTTTTTCACTAGATCCTGTGATAGTATTTGCACAAAAATACTGCTCACATCTCTGAATATACATTTGAAATTCTTATTATTCATTAAACTGGAAATCTTCCATGTTTGCATGAGTGGCCATTTTATCTGTCTACTTTTTTTCTGTTTGTTTAACCAGAAGACCTGTTCACTGCTTCTTCACTTTGTGCTTTTTTTACATTAACTTCTTCATTGCCAGAATACTTGTTATGCTTCCATGCACAAAGAAAAAAAATCATTATACTGATAGTCTAAAATGACTTCTGTTTAGGTTAAGGAAAAACAAGAAAGAGAAAGCACAGTGTGTGTGCGTGTCATATATGACAAGCTTCAGCAAATTTGAACACAAAATGGCAACTGCCTCTGCAGCAGGAATACAGGGAGTGAACACCTCATCATTTAAAGTATCAGAGGGGTAGTCGTGTTAGTCTGGATCTGTAGAAGCAATAAAGAGTCCTGTGGCACCTTATAGACTAACAGACGTATTGGAGCATAAGCTTTCGTGGGTGAATATCCACTTCGTCAGATGCATGCAGTGGAAATGTCCAATGGAAATGTCCATGGAAATGTCCATGGCTAGCCCCATAAATAATTACCCAAGGTTCCCGGTGGGCTACTACAGCCTGCACTGAAGCCCTTGCTTCTCCTTAGCATATGCACAACATGCGTCAGGTGGCGCATGTCCATGGACATTTCCACTGCATGCATCTGATGAAGTGGGTATTCACCCACGAAAGCTTATGCTCCAATACGTCTGTTAGTCTATTAGGTGCCACAGGACTCTTTGTCGCTTCACCATTTAAAGATACAGTACATAGAAAAAATCATAGCAGATGCAAGATACCTACACCACACAAGCCAGCCAGAATTTGTAAGATTGCTGCTTGTTGCTATCATGCATTTCACTCTGTTTTATGAATACAAAATGAATGTGCCTATTAATATGACTACTTGTGCATACCTCCACCATCCCAAATCCTAGACCCATCATTGCTTTCCTCCTCTGTCTTTTCTCTTTATTTTTCCCTTTCCTTCTTTCTCTCTCCTCTGCTACCTCCATGTCGTTGATGTACACAAACAAAAAGCAGCACTCCCTAGGGTGAGAAAAAGCTGAGTCAGGATATGGGACTGCTCTACCTATGAACAAACCTTACATGTAAATTACGCCGTATCAATGATACTCATTTTTTACTTTGCTCTGAAAGGGGTGGGCTGGGATTTCCCAAAGTGCTCAGCACTGATCTCCACTCTCTTGAAAGATCAATGGACGTGTTACCACTGAGCTCAGAGGGAGCCGAAGGCCAATGCTGAGAGCTTTGGAAAATCCTGCCCTTTCTGTAAAATGTGGCATGATTTCTACATGCAGTGCATGGGACAGATTAGAGCTGCGTGGCATGGTTCTCCGAGAGTGAGTAGCAAATAGACCCTCTGTATTGCTACGCAGCTCTTCTGCAGGAAGCAGGAGCATGACCAACACCCAAGCTTGTGTCCTTTCCCTAAGCGCAGACTCCTCTCAGCATGACCCTCGTTGAGATTAATTTAGGGTATGTCTGCGGCTGGTATAGACATATCCAAGCTAGCTTGACTCTAGCTTCGGCACCAGAGCAGTGAAGTTGCAGCAGCATGGGCTAGCCCCATAAGTAATTACCCAAGGTTCCCGGTGGGCTACTACAGCCTGCACTGAAGCCCTTGCTTCTCCTTAGCATATGCACAACATGCGTCAGGTGGCGCATGACCAGGACTCATCACCGAATTTGGTCCGCTGGTTGGATCATTAGCTCCCCCGGGCTGGGTACTGACAGGGAGCGCGATGTGAATGCTGATCCGTGCCCCCCAAGCCCATGCCACTGCAACTTCACTGCTTCGGTACCCAAGCGAGCTCAATGAAAGCTAGCTCAGGTGTGTCTACACGTGTTGCAATCACGCCCAGGGACTGCAACGTGGAGATGCCCTTGCAGGTCTAATGGTGTCACAACACTTTAGCTGTCACCTTGTTTACACACACACACACACACAGCTGTTGGAACATCTTCCCAGTGCCTGAGTCTTTTGATATGGCTCGTTAGCCAGATGTGGCACTTCCCAGGGTTGTGCGGGTAGCAGCAAGCTGAACTGGCCCTAAGAAGGGTTCTGGGTTCCCGGCTTTTACAACTCGAGTGCCCACAGAGAGAAGCGCTGAAATAGACACCAGTAATCATTCGGGTGGACCTTCCTTCAGAGGAAACGGGAACCTCCCCAGTGAGCGGAAGAATGCTTTCCAGACAGTCAGGTGGAGCGGCCTGCTGGCTGCATAACGCCGATGGACTTGGCAGCCTCTCCTTCTGGCTGGCCAGAATCCTGAGCTTAGCAACGCGGATGGCTGAATTATTGGGAGCAAACAGAGAGCTGCGTGTGTTGATACCTGGCTGGATTCTGGAGCAGGATGGTTCTCTGAAGCGATGGGCAAGGAGAGCGAGTGGGCTCTTGGGTGGGGGCACTGAGCAGGGATGTACTTGTGGGCATGGCAGGTCTAATGTGTGGGTGTAGTGGGGGGAGCCCAGCAGCACTGCAATGGGGCATTAGTGCTGGAAGGGCCCCCTTTAGCACAGCTGCCTGGTGCACTGACGGACCCTTCAGATAGAGACTTGGTGCAAAGATATCAGGCTCCCCCCCACAACCCTTCCCCACATGCATCCATCCTCCCCTCTTCGCCACCCTCCTCTCCTCTCCCCAAACACACACACACTCCCACTGCCCCACTGGTTCCCCCAGCCCACCAGCGCTGGAAGAGCTGGGCAGGGGCGGGGCAGGGCAGACATGGCATGGAGTCGAGCAGAGCCAGGGGAGAGGGGCAGGAGAGAACAGGGTTTCATTGAGGGAGCATGGGGTGCAGGGGGCTTGAGCTGGAGAGTGCTGGGAGTGGGAAAAGTGAAGAGGAGATGAGCCCCACAGGGGTCATTAGAGCAGGTTTCCTCTCTGCCTGCCCCTCTCAACCCAACCCCTTTCTGGATCAAACCCCACTCCTCCTCCATCCCCCTCATGCACAGCCCACTTTCCCCACCCTCCATGCCCTCAATTATTTCTACTGCCAAAAATTCTGCTCTCAGCTCTTCTCCTCCCATAGCCCCCTCAGGGAAGTGCAGGGACTCAGCAGTGTCAGACCTCTGAGCAGGATACAGTTCTCCCCGTGCCTTGGAAACCTCCCCCCACCTACCCCTGCATCTTGTGCCCAGAAATTAGCACCTCACTAACCCCTTGGATGTCAATTCTTTTTCTTGGGATCCTGCTGAGTAACTGTTCCCTGGTCTCAGGAAAGTGATATTTCAGAGTCAGGGGGAAATTACTAGAGTGCTTCATTCTTACAGTCCCAGCACAGCTGTACAGTCTAAGCCAGCCTATCTGTGTGATTATTTTTTTAAAGAGCCCTGTTACAAAACTTTCCTGCACATTTTGTGTGCAACACCTCCCCATAAATCCTCTTTTCAGATATGCGGTCATTGAATTTAGGGACTGTTTGCTGTTGAATGCTTCAGTTTTTGCAGATGCATGGGTTTGTTCGGGGGTTGGTTTTTTTCCCTCTGATTCTACATGGGCACAGGGCACAATGATTTAACTAAAGACATTGCCACAAACATTCCAGACAGCGCTAATAAAAAATAAACTCCTGATCAAAACTGGCAGTTCAGAGCAAACTGCTAAATGTTGTCATGAAGCAGTAATCAGACCAGCAGACAGTTAAAAGCCCGCACATCTTGAAACCTTAATATTAACATCACGCAGAACAGAAAAATGGCACCATGGAGCCCACATTTTTTTCCTTTCCTGGATTCTGTATCCATTTGTTCAGTTTACAAGTCAAAAAGTAGTTTCACCCCCTCTCCCACCAGCTGCTAGCACCGTAAATATCTGCTGGGAACAATGGGATTTTTTCTGAATCTTATACCTTCACCAGTAAAAAAGATTCTGCTACGAAATTTAGCTCAAGATTTTTGCTCATGTCAATGGGAGTTGCAAAGTGCAGAGTGACAGACGTGGAGCTGGTCTGTAATCATTTATGGATCCAGGATGCTGACCTGGTTATTGGGAAACTCACTGTAGGAATGCATTGGTTTAGTCTAATAGGGGGCTATAAGGAAAAACAAGCAGTAAGGAAAAATGATTCAAGATAAGCCTGGCCTCGGCAAACACTGAAGGGTTGTTAAGAGACAATGCCAGGAAAGAAAAAGGCCCGTTCACACTGGAGATCAATGGACTATAGTAGGGTTAAAAGGGAAACAGACTGAGAGACAGACACCGCTAGGGGTGTCTGAAGGAGTTAAGCCAGCCGTCATTACCATCAGGGCATGGCAGGGGGTGGAGGAATGGATTTACCACTGGCACGCTCCCTTGTGGCCGGGCATGGCATAGCTGGTAGCGGAACTCCTCATGTAGTGCACCTTGCCGACAGTTGCTCCGGTCTGCCTCTTCTCATAACACTGCCTTCTGGCCAGGCCATGTTTAGTCCCACTCCTTCTGAGGTAACAGAGAGTCCAATAAACTAAACCCAGATAAACAAAAATCTTTGCCCCAATCTGGCCTCACCCCTCTGCAGGCCCTTTCTGGGCTCCACAAGGTTGTCTGCCTGCTCTTGTGTGGAGCGACATCGCTGAGGGCCCTCTCCCCAAAGGCCCAGCTCCAAACTCTACTGTCCACTTGTGTCAGGGGTTTCCACACCACCTTTGCCTATGGCTGATAGGAGAACCCAGACCCTCCTTTTGCTCTGGGTTTCAGGCCAGGGGGAAGCCTGTGGCGAGCAGCTAAGCTCTGCTCTGCTCTGTCAGACTCCTTGCTGCCTCCCTGGAATCCTTCCTACCTAGGCCCTTCTTCAGGCTCTTTTCCACAGCTCCTCCCTGGGCTCCCTGTACATCTGCCTCTCTCTAGGCTCTTCCTCCACTCTTTAATCACCAAAGAGGGACTACGGAATTCTTCTTCTCTCTCGCTATGGCCCTCTTCTCAACTTCGCTTCCTCCCTTTATGCGCCTCCTGCAGCTGGGTTTCATCTTAATTTGGGCTTGGCCCATCCTCCATGGGCAACCAACCAGGTACCTTAATTGAATTCTCCAGCTGGTCCTTTGCTAGTGCGGGTTACATACCCCATCACACAGGGTTGTAGGTAAGATAGACCTGTGGGTAGACTGTTGTTTTAAAATCTTTTTGCACTACATGCTTTGTTCCTACTTCAAAAGGAACAGTATTTTGCTTTTTAAGAAGGCATTTTAATCACTTATCAACACAGAGTCCCAAAGGAAGAACCTGCTGGGTACATCCAGTTGATACACAGGGTGCTGTAGCCCAGGACCTGGTGTAAGAGTGGGAGAATTGCAGAATTTCACTCTCGGACAAGTAAAGACCTGAGGCCTCACACGTAAGGGGATGCACTCAGAGAACATCTGCCACTTATTTAAGTTTCCAAACATAGACCCTAACTTTAGCCATCTATTTTTTAAAAAGCTTTGCCATGGTCCTTGCTCCAACGAGTTTACACTGTAATTTAAGACAAGAGGCAACCAGTGTAAAGCAAGCAATAGGGGGAAACTGGGAAGGGAGTCCAAGGTTCTATGTAAAATGCATGTGTGGAGTGGTTATAAAGTTTGGGGTTCTCCCTAGTTACTAAAAATAACCCATATTCCCAGTAAGGGGTTCTCTAGTTACGGATTCAGGCAGGGCTCTTTGTGTTTATGTGCTAACACTACAACCAATGAGTGTGACTTCATTTTACAAATCTTTTTCTTGCTCCTCATTTGAATGTACAACACTGTACCAGAAAACTGCAATAGAAATAGGGCTGGTCAAAAAATTTCTATTGGCAAGTTTTCGATGGAAAATTGGGATTTCAATTAAATGCAAATATGTGCAGGAAATGTTTGTTTTCCTAGGTAAAAATATGTTTTTGTTAGAAGACTGAGAGCCCAAAACCAGAAACATTTTGTGTGAACACCAGACGTTTTGGGCAATGTGGGACTGAAAAATGCCAAAAATTTTCAGCCAAAAACTTGAAAACATTTCAAGTTTTCAGACAAAGATTTTCAGGTTTGGGGCTTTCAGTTTTCTGACAAACAAAATTTGTTAGTACAAAATTTTGAGAAAAATGAAAAAAAATTAATTTCTCTCAAAATTTTCCACAGAACCCTTCCCCCTTTTCCTGGGGGTTCCTGGGGGTTTTCTCTGTGCCAACATTCAAGGTTCACATTTTGATGCCAAGGTTCGCTTCTTTACAATTTGCTGTTCAGCATAAAAATTGCAGCAAGTGAACAGGAATCCTATCCTGGATTTTCTATTTCAAAGCAGGTCTCAACTATCCCGCACTTTTCACTTGCTGGAAAGTTACCCAAACGTGTTTGCAATTACGATTTCAGTATCTCTTCTCCTTTCCCATTGGGACATGACAGCTAGCTCACAGCAAATCATTTGCCTCACCCGATCACCTCTCTAACAGGAATTTCCATAGACTGGATTTGCAGGACACCTTCAGTGGCAGTTCAGACACAGTTATTAGCCATAATGAAATCCATGTCAGTCACAGGCTCTTCCATTATCTCTGTTATCCAGGCCTCTTGCAATTTGACCCATGTTTGGATGGGTCATCGCTCTTTCCATTTGAGACCAGTTAGGCTGTTTGATTGTGGATCCTTTATCCCTTAGCACTCTGAGCATGTCTGTTCTAATACGTGTTATATTTGAGCTAGTATCCAAAATCTCTGTGCATTTCATACCCATTCAATAGCCACACTCTCATCATTCCTCTTTCACTGTCCTGCCTCAAACAGAAACTGTCGGGCTGCTCCTTTCACCTCCAGGCTTTGCTAGCATCTGTCCTGCTCTTGTGATGCTCAATCTTGCCTTGCTTTAAATGTCTAACAATCCTTCTTTTTGTGGTCACTGTACCAGCATTTAAGTGAAAAGCTCCTCCTGTTTTTATTTTATTGTGTTTATTTCTTGACATTATTGCACGGGTCCAAATCAAGTTTATTTTTCATAACATTCAAACATTTAATGAATCCTGTTTTTCAACCCCAACAGAGACATTGTTTCATCCTTGGCTTACATGGCTGATGGCAGATGGCTCCAGCCCCTCACTTGTGGTTGCTTTGTATTCCGCTGGGATATATAGAAAGGCTCCGATTATGTGACAAATTCCACAGCCTCACAAAATGTCCTTACATCCTTTTCAGTGACTTTGATTTCCAGTTCAGAACAACACTGATAAGTTAGAGAGACAGGACGGGGGAGGTAATATCTTTTATTGGACCAACTTTGTGAAAGAGAGAAGCTTTTGAGCTACACAGAGCTCTTCTTCAGGGGCCAACACAGCTACACCAATACTGCAAACAGATAAATTGGTCCATTGTTATGTTACACTGAGTATCCACACTGGTATCTGTATGCCCAAAGTATATCAGTCTTCTAAGGACCTCTGCCATTCCAGGTGGTGTTTCTTTCCTCCTCCTCTTTGCCAAGAGTTGAGTCCAGGCTGCTAAATCTACTCCTGGGGAATTCTGCAGCAAAAATTAAAAATTCTGCACACACTATTTTACTATTCTGCATATTTTATTTGTCAAAATAACACAATATTATCACACCCGTTTCAATTATTTTGGTAATTTATTTTGAAATACCTGTCAACAAGTATTTCTGTAACAATACAGACAACAAAAAAGATTCAGGAAATGTTTTTTGACAAATAGATTCCTTACTAGGTATATTAATACAGAACTTTGAGAAATAATTAATTTAAACTACACTATAGAAACATATTTACTGCAGCCTTCAGAAGCAGTGCAAATGCTTGGGGGGAGTCAAGGGTAACGGAGGAGCCGAGTGAAAGGGAAGTAATTGCTGGGAAGGAGCCTGGGAGTGAACCTGAAGGGTTGCTGGGTGTGGGTGTGAGAAGTATGGAAGTTTTTTTGGGCAGGGGAGGGATTTCTAGGGATCTGGGGAGTCTCCCCCATGCAGACTCTAGCTGACCCCTAGCCTCTCCCATTCAGTCAGGCACATATGCTCCAGCCCTATGTGTCCCAGCACCCCTTCTCAGCCATCCCTCTTCCCCCGATCCCGACATGTCCCTGCACCCCCATTCAGTCACTCTTCCTCTCACATCCCTATATGTCGCTGCACCCCTTCCCCTGTCCCCATGTGTCCCTGCACCCCTCCCCCCACCCCCCTGCAACCCCACCCCTGTCCCCATGTCCCTGCACCAGCATTCAGCCACCCTTTGCCCCCCCCATCACCATTTGGCACCGCATCCCTTCTCCCATCCCCATGTGGCCCTGCACCACCACTGATCCACCCCTCCTCCCTTGTCCCCATATGTCCCTTCACCTCCTCCCCATCTCCATGTGTTCCTGTACCCCCTCTTCCTATCCCCATGCATCCCCAGCCCCATCCCCATGTGGCCCTGAACCTCCTCCGATTCCACACACCCCCAATCTATCCCCCGCACTAGCCCTTATGAACCCCAGTGTATGAGACCCCCCAGCAGTCCCTCTGTCTGTCCACTTCCATATCCCATGCCTCCTCATCTGGCCCCATGGGCAGGGCACTGTGGGGAATGCAGCCTCTCCTTCTTGCTATCTACTGCTGACTACTACGGCTGTTGAGCCAGCTGCCTCTGTTCTGGCACCACCGCAGCCCTGGTGGGCGAAAGGTGTAACTGCAGCACCTCTGCAGCAGAATGTATTTTCTGTGGAGAAAAAAATCTGCAGGAGACATGAATTCTGTACATGTGCAGTGGTACAGAATTCCACCAGGAGTATACATCTAACAGCTGAGGGAATTATGCCTTAGCTCAAGTGAGCGTGACTCAGGTTTCTAGCCCTGGGCGGGCCTCGGTTCAATACTGCATGACAACTAGAGCTGGGCAGGAATTTTCGAATGGAAAATGCTGATTCAACAAAACTGAAACGTTCTGTGGGAACTTCTTAATTTTGTCGGATCTTCCAATGGAAAGTGGGCAGACTTCCCAAGGAAACCTGCCTGGGGTCCTATTACCTCACCTGCCTCCCAAGCAGCCCACCTGTCAGGCTGCCACAGAGCTGGGAGCAGGGCAGCCCTGGAGGCCATGGCTCTCAGCCCTTCCAGGCTCCCTGCTCTAGAGTCTGGGGAGCCTCTGGAATGAGTATTCTGAGCCTGATGGGTCATTCCTGAGCCTGAGCTGGTGAGTCATCTGAGGTTAATACCTGCGATTCCAATGATAGATCCATGCCAATCAACCAGGACCCAGCCAATCCATAAGCAAAGGCCTACCCAGGTGACCCCAAGGCAGGTATATAGACTCCTAATGGAAACAGTCACTCCTGTCTGATCAATGTTGTCATCTTTCTGGGAGAATTCCCCGCTGCATTCTGACAGACTGCCCCAGCCTGTGCCCATTCCTGCAACAGTCACAGCCAGCCCCCCAGCTATCTTCCCAGCCTAGAACCCTCTGAGTCCTGGCTCCAGCTGGGGTTACCAGGCTGCTGGCTGTGAGGCAGAGAGCTTGGAAAGCCTCATCTAACAGCCGAGGGAATTATGAGGGAATTAATAATTATATAAGAAGCATTATATAATAATATAATTATTAAACATATATATATTTCAGATTTACGGAACAGGAATTCCAGGTCTCAACCCACCATGGTGGTGGATACAAATGGATCAAAGCTACTTTATAAACACTGACTAACACTGTTGCTGCTTGTCCTCTGGGTAGCTTTACTTTTCTGCAGAGTTCCCAGAGCTCTGTTCTCTTTCCAGGAGCTACATGTTATTGGGTTAGCACTGATAATGCGGCCTCATTTCTCATGCCACCTCCCACAACAATCCCATGTTCTTGTGTGCAAGTGAAAAATAGCACAGTTTCTCCATTCTGACTGGCCGTCTCAATGGGCACCTTGCAAGGAAATTAGGAATACAATCTGGCACCATTCTGAGCCCATTAACACGATGCCTGCTGCTTGAGTTTCCTCTGACGTTCTCTGTTATCATGGAACCAGCATTTGTCCCAGAAGAGGTGCCTACATTTAAATAGGGCGCTTTGTCCTGCTTCTGCTAATAACTAGCGACACTTGGATTTCCACACCTCAGGACAGGCAATTAAGCTTTGCTTGGCAGAAGAGCCAAACCAAACACCCAGATCTAAAGAACCTTCAACTGTGGAGAAGTTTGGATCTGAGTCTGCAGTCACATCCTGATGTTACAGCTCAGACCTCTCTTATTAGCAAACAACTTTGAAGTTCTGCCACTGGAGTTTGCTGCATTGCCAACTGCAAGAGACTACGAGTCAGGCCCCCCAAAATCATGAGATTGGCATACAAATCATGAGATTGGCATACAAATCATGAGATTTTAAAATATAATAAAGTGGTCTTTGTATTTGCCTCCTGGTTTTTGAGCCTTTAGATTCCACTTGGGGTTTTTTTTCTCAAGCTTTTCTCTTCAACTCTGAGTTCTAGAAACTTGCTTTTTAAAAACTGAAAACTGAGTCTCATCTAATCACATGCCTCCAGGGTGTGAGGCTTTAAGAAACACACCAAATGCCATGAGAGTTGGCAACACTGAGTTTAGGAACTCTCCTCTTTGCTGAAATCAAAGAATAACTGTGTCCAGTCTACTCAAAAGGATGAAGGTTCACAAGGTATAAAACATTTCATAGCATGAATACAATATGATTTTTTTGTAGTGTTTCATTTCAGTTACTACATCTGTGCCTAGTGCTGGAGGCAACCATCTTGCTGAAAAGCAAAGTCATTTCTGACACTAGGAAACCAAATACCAGTGACAGAGATTGTAAAATATTTCAAACTTACTCACACTGTATAGTTACTTAGATTAAAAGCTGGGAGAAAAATTTTCAGTTGAAACTTTTCTCTTCAAAATGCAGATGCAGTGACACCAAAATGTTTTACAAATTTGTGTTGATTTCACCAAATTGTTTTTGGTTAAAAAAAAAACTTTTAAAAAATTGCAAAAAAACTAAACATTTCATTTAAACATATTCTAAACAAAACATTTGGATATTTTCAGTTTGAAATGACTTTTTGTTTCAAAATTTCTTCCACTTTGTTTAAAAAACAAACAAAAACATTTTAAAATGGTCAACATAGGGAAAAACATTTAGATTTTGTTGAAATGAAACGTTTCATTAGACTGAAAATGATTTTTCCACCAACTTTTGAATTGGTCTAAAATTTAGGGGGGGGGGAGGGAAATGTTTCAATTTCGGTGGAAACAAAATTGTGGTTTTGCTTTTTTGAAATTGCCAGCAACTGAAAAATCCATTATTCACACAGCTCCACTAAAACTGAAAGACTTAAGGCAGGGTGTGACCAGGGGGTGTTGGTTCAGGGGTCCTCTGCCCAATGGCAAGAGTTCTGTCGGTGGCGGTCCCGCCCAACGGCTAGAGTTCAGTGGGCCTCTCATCAGCTTCCTTGGTCCTACTCCAGTCTAGGTCCCATCTGGCCGCCCCTCCCCCGCCAACTCCGGAGAATGTCGCCTTCGAGCTTCTAGCCCTCATCCCTGCTGCCGGGTACTGAGTCTCTCCTGCTCTCCGGCGTGAGGCAGGCTCTGCACTGGTCCTCCCCAGGAGCTCCCCAGGTACGTCCTCCTCCCTGGCTGGTCAGCCCCAGAATGAGCTGGCTGGCTGGCATTTAAATCCCACCTCCAGTCTGAGTATGCTCGGTAAGACCCCGCCCCTTAGCCCGTAACTATTCCTTAACCCCTTCCTGGCCAGTGAGGGGTCTATACTCCCCGTCACACAGGAACTGTCATTTTGTTGTGTGATTGTACAATGCCTAGCACAATGGGGTCCTGACAAAGGCACAGATAATTAATAATAACTATTGTGGTTTAGCAAAGATACTAAAAGCGGACCAGCTTTCAAACAAGAAACATGTTAAAACATTAAGCATCAAGTGTGGGATGTTTAAAAACACTCATTGTTGGCCTAATTCTGGTCCCACGGAGGTCACTGATAAGGGAGCAGAGTTAGATCAGCACTGAGTGTGTTTGAAAGTCCCACCCTAACAGTATTTTCCTGATTGCTAAAAAGTGCATCTTCAACTCCCTTGGGAGCCTGGGCATTCATTCTTCAGAAATAACCTTGTTATTCTCTCACCCATTGTTCACCACCATTAATACAGGATGTGGAGGCAGAGCAGGCTTTGCTCGCCCTGTCCAGGAATTTTGCTTGCAGCAAATATTTCACTTCACCAGCAGGAAATTTCAGGGTCTGAGTTCTAGGTTAAGGCGATCTTGTATGCCGTAGGTAAAACATTACGGATGAAATCCTGCTGGTTCCACTGAAGTCATTGGCAAATCTCCTGTTGACCGCAGAGAGGCCAGAACTTTACTCCTTGCCATCAGTTAAAAGGTCATTCCAATCCTTGTAACTGACGAACTTCCTTCTAAAGAAGCCATGAGGCAGCCTAGTATTGTAGATCAGGTAGCCTGGCCATGTCGGATGTCTTCCAATATCTGCCTTTCTACTAATAAGGAGGCACGCAGGCATCCTGTTGCCATGTAGGGAATTGGAAGAAAGGAAATAAACTTGTTTGACAAAACTGATATTTGTCCAATAAAAAATGCCAGGGCCATAAATTTCTTCAGGCATTTCAGATGAGATTTAAATACACTTGGACAGGATCTTTGTTTTATTTTGTTAAAGACACACACTCCCAGGGCTTAGCAATTTAGTAAACTCTGCAGGATCTCTGCAGCATACAAAGCAAACGGTCATCATGCCCATTTCATGGAACTTTTCGACTCAGTATGGTGGGTTCTGCAAACTTGGGGTCAGAAAGGAGCTTTTCAAAGCCTGTCAGTAGATCGTCAGTGAGAATGCCAGCCAAGACAGATAAAAATAAATTAAAATAAGGGGGATGTGTGTTTCATAAAGGGTACATTATATTTTTAAACTGGGAGTAACACTGTATTCTGTATCGGAAATGGCATCTGAAAGTGATTAACTGAACAATGTGGTTTCTGAATGGTACTTGAATTGGTTCCAGAACATTTTTTATAATAAAGATCCCAATTATCCGATCCTTTCCCCTAACATGGTCATAGAGGATGTTTCCAGAGAGAGGGCCTTTTTTCCCGCTCTACAGCCTCAATCCTGCAAACATTTAACACACATACTTAACCTAACACATGAGTAGTCTCACTGAAGCCAATAGGGCTACACATGTGCATGAATTTCAATGTATGCACAAGCATTTGCAGTACCAGAGCCTATGCAATAATAGTAATCTTAGAATATGCTAGTAATGTTCAGATCTGCTAATCAGCACAATCCACAGCCTTTAACAGAAAGGTCTGCTTGTTATTCCCAGGGCTGTCCAGGATGCATTTACGATTCAATAAAAGAGGCCCCAGCATTACCAAAATAATTACTTACTAAAACAAGCCTGTAAAACTCAAGGTCTGTCCCAAATAAAGGGCAAAACAGAGACTTTTCTTCTCCCTAGTTTAATAACATAAATCTAGTGAAAAGCATCTTGCTGCCATAAAATCAGTTCCGCATTCATAAGAAATGACTGATTTACTAACTGGGATCAGGTCCTGCCAGGGACTCAAAGGGAGCGGGATGTGGGGAGACATTTTAAATATGAAAGTCGTGTCCATCATCATCAGTGGAAGGCAGTTTCCCACTTAACCTCTAACATTTTTAGACGAAATAAGATATAGCAAAGTGGTGGATGATGTTACAGCTTAAAATTAAGCTGATTGTGCTATCGCTGGAGAGTGCATTTTACTGTATGTCTCAAGTCCCCCAGCCCAGAAATGCATGCCCCTCCTGCCATCCCTGAGATGGTGTCATATGAAAACGTATTGTGACAAATTAACATAGGAGTTGAACATCAAAAAGTCTGATCCAGGGCAGATGCTTAATGTGTTTCATCTACTTCTGACACACACACACGAGGCTTTACCCTTTTAACTCCTCAGTAACATTTTTATAGCTTTTCATACAACAAAAGCACTTGGAAGTGAATTAACTGACTCATGTTAAGTCCTTCCCACCATAGGCTCAGCCCCTCACTAAACCCAGCCTTTTCTAAACTAAGGACATTTTGCATAAATTGCCTCCCATTGCAATGTTCAGCTTCTCTAGTGTTAGGAGCCCCATTCTAGATGGACCACTAGCTGGTGTCCCCTTTTCTAGCACCATGTTATCTAACCCTGCTCAGTGCAGGTATGAGCAACACAGGGCCTAAAATACTGGCAGCAGCCAGCAGCCTCCATTGTGGTTCTCACCCCGGGAGATGGAGCAGCGTTGCAAAATTTCCCTTGTGTAAAGAAGGCTCTGGGCTACCTCCTACATCCTCCCACAGGTCCTCTCTGCCCATCCATGTCCTTGTCTTGAGTAATTCCCCTATGTTTAGAGAATAAAAAATTCCCAAGAAGAGACTAAGCAAAGCCAGCCAGGATGAAAATGACATCAGTCCCCATTCGTACTCAGTGAAAAACCAGCAGTGGTTAAAGAGCAGCACAGAGGGATTAAGTGACTTGCTCAAGTTTCCATAGTGATGCAGCGGAAGCACCAGAAATGGAACTCAGCTCTGTTGTTCCCCTGTCCCGTGAATTTTCCACTGGACTACAGTAGCACTTCAGTCCCCTCCTCCTCATCCCTCTTCCCAATGGCTCATGACATCAGGATGCCCCTTGAACTGCCATTGCCCCATACCCTCTGCATGGGCTCTTCCACCCAATGGACCCTCTAGTCCCTTGGCAGTGACAATGCAACAGCAGTTAAAAAAAGCCATCAGGATACTTGGGGACACAAGACAATAGAGACCATAAACTATTTCCTGGGATGCTGTGCTCTGGTCTCTGAAAACTACAGGCAGGGACCTAAGCCCAGCATCATTTTCCAGAACTTTGTCTCATCCTCTGCTCTGCTTTGTCTGAAAAGCATTGATCCTCCAAGGCACTCAGCACATGCAGCTCCTTACTCCCACTGTGCAGATCCTTCTGTCAAAATGTCAGTGAGAGTTGAAGATGCTCCTCAGCGCCACGCAGGATCCAAGTCTTAGGATAGGGAAATTATCTGAAAGGGCTTGGAATAACATGCAGGAGGCCCCCCCCGGGGTTTGGAACTGACACTAAGTGCCACCTGGCTTTGGTGTCTTCCACGATCCACCCTGCTCTGATGATGTGTGAACAGAGTTGTGGCCAGAGGAAAATAGAAAAAGCCTTGTCCCCCTGAACACAGGCTCTAATTCTAAGAAACATTCCCTCTTCTTTCTGCTTCTTCTCTGCGGTGGTTTTCCCCGGAATGAAAGGCTCCTCCCCTGGAGGAGATGCAAGAAATTTCATGCTGACCTCAGCATCGAGTTTCATCCTTTGGAAGCTTGGTTGCGCCTTGCAGATAATTTATGAGGTGTCAGGATACTCCAACCACAAGGGCTTGGACTAAGACCATTTTTACACTACAGATGCCATGAACAAGAAGCGATTTAAGTCTGTTTTTCTACAGCGCCGTCTGTGTCACCAATGAGCAGGAGCTCCCAGCTCCCGGAGATTATTTGTGTAATAGCTGCCCAGGCCATGGTTCCACTGAGACTCCGGCTGGGTCTGATTCCCACCTTTGCTTCATTTCCCGTCTCCTCCCCGTTGAGAAGGGAACTCCCATTTCCTGGTGCTTTGCCATGAAAACGCTCGCTTGCCAAGTTATGCTCTGCCTCTGTGTGTGTGTGTGTTTACACATCCTGCACAAACCCAACATAGCAGGAATCAAAGAATACACCATCAAACCACAGTCCCCCACATCCATTAGGATTTCCAGATTTCTCGTCTGCGGATTTGTCTTCTCTGCACTTTAGATTTTAGTGGGGGGGAATAACCAACAACCCAGTCAGTCGCCTCCTAATCCAGTGTGCACCTCAGGCTCCATGAGCACATTCTTGGGACTAAGGCAGTGTTTCCCTTGGCTGAGATGCCCGGCCTCCTGGCTCCTCTTGAACTGCGGAGCTATAGACATTCCACTGAGTAGTTTGCAGCCTTCCCTGCCAGGAAAACCCAATGTCTCCATGGAGAAATCTCAGTGGAGAAGTTTGATACTCAATCATCGGCTGGAAAAGAAGAGAGTTTCTGCCTCCTCGAGACCAACCCTTATTTTAAATGAAAAGTGACAAAGTTCTACAGGAATGGGCCAAGAAACTGGAGTGACATTGCTGGGAGATGTATTGTGCTGGATGGAGGTGAGTCCAACCATAAAGGCCTGATCCAAAGCTCACTGAGGTCAATGGGATGCTATCCATTGACACCAATTGGCTTGGGACCAGACTGAAGTTTGGATCTGGAAGTGAACTCCCCAAAGGCTAGGTATGTCTGTATCTGGGGGGTTGGTTTGGCCCAATATTGAGATAGGAACCAGCTGCAAATGTAGGACTCAAGGAAAGAGACTATATAAAAGGGACTTTTCTTACTCAACATATTAATTCCACATGGGCCAGATTCTGACATCCTTACTCCCACTGTGCAGATCCTTCTGCCAAGAGTAGTCCTGTTGATTTAAATGAGACTATTCAGGTAGTAAGGAACAATTCCATGTGAGCAAGTGTGGCAAAATCTGGCCCATGTGTCGCAGAGTTACATCTGTTTGCTTCATTGACATACACACATTTTTATAGCTCTTAGCCCTGTTCAATACATTCAGCAACAGAAAAGCAAGTTGGAGTCTATTCTTCCTGGCACTTCCTCAGCACAATTCTGGTTGTAGGATCTAGTGGTACCAGTGTAAAAGGCAAAAAGAACAGGAGTTGAGTTTCTAGCTGTGGCAGCTAGAAAATCATCCTTTGATTTGTAAACCCGAGACAATGGGTCAGAAATCCTGCTTAGCTATCGTTCTAATCCCTTGTGTATCGTATTTTTGTGCATTTAAAAGAGCTGCCCAAACACTCAGTCATCAGGGGTGGGTTTTCAGGAATGCCCATTTGACTTCAACGATAGACTACAGGCTGCCCAGCCCCAGTGTAGGGGCCACAGCTGGTTGCCCACTCGGGGGCTCAGCCTCGTCAAACTGGTCGGGATGCTAACACCTGGGTTACTAATTCCCCTCTGACACTAGGTGGCAATCCCAACGATGTAGTGAGGCGGGGTGGTCTCCCTCCGACCCAGAGGGGGAGGGATGACTGCCACACTGTTACAGGCTGTGAAGGCAGATGAGGGCTGTAGCAGGATGATCGTCTCCAATCATCTTGGTCTCCTTGCCATTGGATTATGATCCTCTTCCTGTCAAGTACCATGCGGACACTGGTGTCCAACAGTGTCTCCACATTAAAAGAATTCTCACACAAGCATCTTCCATATTTACGTCCAAGTCCTGTGACAATTGGTGAGTGGTGACAGGAGCAGGACAACAATCACCGGATGCTCCTAGTCACCGACCGGCACACAGGCGGACGGTGTCAGATGGTCATTTTTGCATTTGGAGAGAGGCAGGAGTGCAACTCGGCAGCTGCAACCACGACTGAGCAGCCCTTTTTAGGATCCACTCACTCACCCTGCATGGGGAGGGGGCTAGAAAAGGTGCCCTAAACATAGTCTGCCTCGCCTTCCCCACAACTGGATAACCACGTCCAGTGGGATCACCTTACTGCAGTCAAAACTGACAAATGAAATTTAGAACCTGGAATATTGACATGAACTCATGGGTGACCCATGCCCTCGACTGACCAAAATGGAACAGGACCTTGCAGCAAGGATCCCAGTATTTCAAGATCCAATGGAGACCACAGGAAATAGAGAAATGGGAAAGAACATGCTGCAGGCCAACTCAACAATCCAGATCCCGCCCCTTCCACCGGGAAATGTCTGTCCCAGCCATGACAAGATCTGTGGATACCGGATTGGTCTCATTAGCTACCTGCAGATCCATCAGCAATAACCAGCTATCATTTTATAGATGACAGTCATCCTCGAACTCCAGGGGATCACTGGCTACTACTACTAATTTGTATTACAGTATCCTCTAAGGCCTCAACTGAGATCAGAGGCTCATCATTTAAACATAATAAGAGAGAAATCCTGCTCCAAAGTGTTTACAGTCTAAATAGACAAGATAGACAGAGTAAGAGTATTATTATCTCCATGTTACAGATGAGAAACTGAGGCACAGAGAGGTTAAGGCCCAGATCCTCAAAGGAATTTAGGGTCCTAACTTCCATTGGAATAAATGACTTGCCCACGGTCACACAGAGAAGTCTGTGGAAGAGCCAGCAATTCATCCCTGGTTTCCTGCATTCTAGGCCAGACCTTTAACCTTCCTCCTTCTCTGAATAATGCAGAAAGGCGAAAATCTCCATGTTTGCTATCCCAGGACAGAATTGTGTCTATTGTTGGGAGGGAGTATTTCAATTTGTGCGTCTTACAGCTAGTCAATACCCTGGGTGGTATTTCCCTCCCTTCCCCCCAACCTCTTCTCTTTTATGACCACATGACTTAACGCCCTTGTGTGGCTGACAGTACCCATTAGACTAGACTCTGATACAAAACAGCTGTGTTGGGGTGGGGGGAATAGCAATTTAGAAAACAATTAAGAACATCAATTCCAATTCATTTGCTTGGCCAGAATAAGTCATTTATAAGAGGTAATTTGATCCCCAGCAGCAAGAGATTAAAGGTGAACTCCATTATCCCCCATTTGCAGGAATCCATTTTAACCTGTTACCAAAGGGGTGGGGGGGAATTTTTGTCTGAAAACGCAGTTTGACTGCTGCCTTTGTTTGGGAATTGGACTGCATGGATTTAGGAATTCCCTCCATGAGGAATAGTCTGTGTCTAATCTAAAGGCAGCCATCATAAATTTACATTTCTAAAGCACCTTTCATCAAGAAGGATCCCAAGGCATTTTACAGCCTGGCTATTTTACAGCCTGGGGGGGCATTTTACTTACCCCCATGGAACTGCAGGTATCTACAGGGTGAAATGGCTAAGCGTAAATGTATACATCTAGGAGCAAAGAATGTAGGCCATTGTGATGTAATGCTCACCTCACAAAAGGCAGAGCAGGTTAAATTAGGTCAGTAAACCGTATATGTTGCCCTTGGGGGAAAGTCAGGGATCAATAAAGCCTATGGAAGGTGATGTTCAGCTGGAATGGAGCAGGTAGAGCCCGTATAAAGGGATGAAGCTGAGAACAGAAGAGATCTGCAGGGGAAGTAGTCTGCAGTCATGTCCTAGGAGAAGGGAGCTTTGTTTGGGGCTACAGAGTTTGGCAAGAAGTCTAAAAAGGGGAGGTAGTCTGCAATTATTCCCTGGGAGGAGGAGCTTGGGCCAGCACACCCAGAGGGAGCAGGGGCGCAGAAGATAGAGAAGGGAAGTAGGAAGGAGTCTAGGAAAATAGCAACAGGGTCTGAGAGCAAGACTGTAGTTGATGGAACCTGGAGTAGTGGGGGGCCCAGGATTCGCTACCAGCCTCTGGGAAAGTGGTGCAGGACCAGGCCGTCAGCTGGAAGACTGTCTGGAACAGCATGCAGACAGCTGATCCAGTGGGACTTTGGCACCCCGGAAGGGGAGGACTATACAGCGACCTGGGCGGAGGGCTGATTCGTGAACAAGAGAGCATTGCGCATCCTGGAGAACTAGGGGGAACATGAGCAACCATCAGAAGGGCAGCATCAGACCTAAATGGAGCTAATCCCCAGATGCAACCACAAGGAGGCACTGCAATGGCAAGCGAATCCCATCACAGCCATACTTAGAGGATGGAGGACACTATCCTGGGAAGCAGTGACTCTGAAAATGATTTGGGGGTGGGGGTGAATAATTAGCTGAACATGAGCTCCCAGTGCAATGCTATTGCCAAAAGGCTAATGCGATCCTGGGTTGCATAAAAAGGGGAATCTTGACTAGGAGCAGAGAGATTATTTTACCTCTGTACTTGGCACTGGTGCAACCGCTGCTGGAATAGTGTGCCCAGTTTTGATGTCCACAATTCAAGAAGGAAGTTGACACACTGAAGAGGATTCAGAGAAAAGCTACGAGAATGGTTAAAGGATTAGAAAATATGTTGATGTTGTATAGTGATAGACTCAAGCAGCTTCATTTACTTAACAAGAGAAGGTTGATTTGACTATAGTCTATAAGTACCCACATGAGGAACAAATACCTAATAGTTAGCTCTTCAATCTAGCAGAGAAAAGTATAGAATGATCCAATGGCTGGAAGTTGAAGCTAGACAAATTCAGACTGGAAATAAGGCGAAATTTTTAACAGTGAGAATAATCAACCATGGGAACAATTTACCAAAGTTCATGGTGGATTCTCCATCACTGACAATTTTTAAATCAAGATTGAATTTTAAAGATCTGCTTTAGGAATTATTTTGGGGAAGTTCTCTGGTATTATTCAGGAGGTCAGACTAGATGATCACAGTGGTCCCTTCTGGCACTGGAACCTATGAATCTATGAAACACAGCACTGTTACACCAGAGCTTATTACAGGAAGTAAAGCATGGAGCATGCCATTGAAACTGCAGGGGAAATTTAGAAAGGCAAGAATATAATCAGCCAAACTGGTATTTGGCCAGGAAACAAAAGTTAACACCTTTACTCTGCCAGAAAACCACACGAGATCTTTAATGACTACAAACAATCAAGACCCTGGTTTTACAGCCCATGCTGAAGACTGGGAGCCAGGAGACCCAGGTTCTATTCCCTATTCTGCCACTGACTCGCTGTCTCAAATTGGGCAAGACAACTCACCTCTCTAATCCTCAATTTCCCCATCTGTAAAGCAGGATTAGCACTTGCTTATCTCACAGTGTTCTATACAGCTCAATGCATATTAAGTGCTCTGAGCTCCTAAGGGTATGTCTAAACTACAGCTGGGGAGGTAATTTCCAGCTCGCATAGATGTACGTGCACTAGCTTTGATTGAGCTAGCATGTTGAAAATAGCAGCATAGCCATGGTGGTGCAGGTGGCAGGCTGGCTAGCCATGCCTAGTACAATCCTGTCCTAGATCCAAGGTACATAGTTGGGTAGTGAATCCCTTCTGCTGCCCACGCGGTCATAGCTACACTGCTGTTTTTAGCACACTGGTTCAGTCAAAGCTTGTGCCCATCAGTCTACCCAAGCTGGAAATTCCACCTTCCAGCTCCCGTGCAGATGGTTCCTAAGAGACATGGGAATCTTTACAGTGCCAAGTATTTCATTTGCCTCTGTATTTTCATGCCAGAGAAGCAAGTTTCCTTTGGAGACTCTCTCATTAAGTGAGCAGCTGCTGTAATACAAGCTCCCTTGATGGTGAGGTAGCGGCGCTGGCCAAAGGGAAGATTAGCTGATGGCTGTCTCAGGCTGCATGGGTGTCTCGTATGGATTTGTGTTGGATTTTCACCTCTGCAGTCCTGGCTGGAGAGCCAGTCCTACCAGACCAAGACATTCTCAGCACAGGCCACGCTTCCAACGGGAGCAAGCCCTTAGGGGGATGCAATCCAGAGGAGCTGTCGCTATAGGTCACTCTCCTTGCACTAACGTGGCTCTCCTGAATGGCAGACAAGGTATACACTGCAGTAAATGGACACCAGAACAAACCTATTTGTCGCGGGGGTGGGAAGCTATGGTGCTGGAAAGCAGCATGGTCCAGTTTGTCACACCCAGAACTGACTCAGGAGTTCTGGGTTCGATCCCCACTTTTGCTATTGACTTGCCCTGTGATGTTGGGCAAGTCATGTAATCTTTCTGTGCCTCTGTTTCCCCACCTATAAGAGGGGTAAGAATACTTAACCCTTTCCCACTGCAACACCCTTTGAAACCTATGAAAACACTATGGACTAGGTTGTGCCTTTAGACGCAGCCTTGAGAAGGAGATACCCCAAGGAGGGCAGCACTGTCCCTACCAACACCCTACCCCTAGGAGCACACTTCCAGATCAGTCTCTTCTGCTATGCTGTGACAAGGATCTTGCAACATCCCTTTCTGTGAGTGCAGCATCCAGCCAGGGCTCTGCCACCTCACTTCCTGAAAGAGCATCTGGGATTGTGCTTCCCCGTTTATCCTTCCTTCCCCTCCTCCCCTTACTCTCTGCACAGCCGTGTTAAGATCAGTCACAGATAGGGTTGCCAGCCCTCTCGATTGGATCGCAAGTCTGCCAATATTTGGAGTTTAATTTTTAAGCCTAAGCCTCTGTAGGCACATGATTATGTGAGAATCTCTGCTTTCACGGCAAGGAGGGAAAAACCAAGTCTCTAGCCATCCTGATTGCAGAGTAGAGCTTGAAAACATGAAACCTAATGGCTCCAAAGCCAGAAGTCAACTAAAAAGAATCCAGAAATATTATTTTCTAAAAGCTGATGATTTTTAAGCCAATCTTGTTATTTTTAGGGACTTGTCTCCTGCTCTTTGAACGCATAGGGGTTGCAATACTGTGTGTACCATCCTCATTAAGAGACATGTAGCTTTAGGCCCAACATTTCTCAGCAGGGTTACAACAAACAATGCTGAATAGAAATGGTTTCCTGGGAGCAAAGACTTTGTTTGCTCTTTTAAATTCAGTGAAACCCAGGTAGGGGATTTAAACCTTTTCTTGAGATGTTGGTGACCCAAACAGTCGTGCCAGGTGCCGAGACCCTGGCAAAAGGATGATCCAGGGGTTCAATTCCCCACTCTTCCATAAAAAGCTGCTTGGGTGATCTTGGATAACTGCCCTGCGTCACAGGGATATGATGAGGACGGATCCATTCAGGATCGTAAGGGGCTCAGATACTATAGTGATGAAGGCTCGTAGAAGAGTGCAATCACTGCTGAAACGCTTCTGTTGGCTGGGCCTGGTATAGCAGCTCTTTCCTTAGTCTTGCTGTCACATCTCATCTCGTAACTCGGCCCTTTGGCTGGGTCATTTTAAAGTCTCTCCCCTTCCAGGGTAACAATATACAACAAAAACAACGTCTGATCGTCTGCCTGGTCTGCTGCCCTCAATGCTGGGCCCGGTGGTCCATACATCTTTTTCTCCGGGCTTCCAGTAGTCCATATCCCCTTCTCCGGGGCTTCATGTCACCTTACCAGTGGCTGGTGGGGAACTCAGGGCCTTCAGACACTGGGTTCCAGCCCAGGGACCCATTAACCAGCAATCAAGGTCTGTTCCATCAGCCTCCTTGCTGCTGCTTCCCTGGACATCTTCCGCCATGGCCTGTCAGCGGGCCTCTCCCACACCTCTCAAAGTTCACCTTTCTTTCAGGGCCAGGCTGTTCCCTGGAATCCCCCAATAAATCTCAAACCAGAAGTACAATCTAACCCAACTTCTGTCATCCCGAGGCTTAACCTATCATGACTCTTAAGTTCCTCCACCAACCACCTTCCAGGGCTCTCTCCCTGGAAGTCCTGATCCTGCCCTTTGATTAGGATGCTTCAGCACTGGTGTCTGTTTCAGTGGCTGCTCTGTGTCTCTTGTGGCCTCTTGCCACCCTTCTCTACTCAGGAGAGGATCCCAGAGCCAACTTTCACCCTGAGCGTCATCCTTGACCCCTACCAGTCTCTCTACTTTCTAGGCCCAGACAGTGCCTGTAACTTTCTTCCTTGAAGTCCCATTCTACAATGAACTTCCTCTCTTTATACTAACCCCCAGCTCTGCTCCAGCTGGGATCCCACTTTAATTAGGCCTGGCCCACCCTCCAGGTGCAACTAGGTGCCTTGAGCTCTCCAGCATTAGTAAATGTTTTTTTTACCTGTGTGGGTACACACCCCATCACAGGGCCATATAAGTACCACAGATCAGAAGCAAAACTGACTATAAATCAAACCTTCTAGTTTCTCTGTCCAAGCGGAGTGAAGTGCAAAAATGTAAAATCTGAACTCTAAAAGGCTTTCCATGTTAACACTCTCCGGTGTCATAACACAGGTGAAGGACTTTTTCAAATATGATTTATATCTCACCAGTAACAGCACTGATCTCTCTTAGCAGCCAGTACATGATAAAAGGGAGAGACATTTGCCATGCTCTTCCTCTCTCTTCCATCTCCATCTAGACACCACCACCACCAAGCTACTGAAGCGCTGATCAAAGGGGAGAGCCTGGTTGAAGAGCAACCAGCCAGCCTGTGGTGAGAAGCATCTAAGTTTGTAAGGACATTGAAAGTGTTAAGATCAGCTTAGAATGTGTTTTGCTTTTATTTCATTTGACCAAATCTGACTTGTTATGCTTTGACTTATAATCACTTAGAATCTATCTTTATAGTTAATAAATCTCTGTTTGTTTATTCTACCTGATGCAGTGTGTTTGGTTTGAAGTGTGTCAGAGGCTCCCCTTGGGAGAACAAGCCTGGTACATATCAATTTCTTTGTTAAATTGATGAACTCATATAAGCTTTCAGCGTCCAACGGGCATAACTGGACACTGAAAGATGGAGGTTCCTAGGGTTGTGTCTGGGACCGAAGATACTGGTTAGTGTCATTTGCTTGCAAGTAGCTGGGAGCAGCTTAAATGTCAGAGGCTGTGCGTGAACAGCCCAGGAGTGGGGGTTCTCACAGCAGAGCAGGGTAAGGCTGGCTCCCAGAGTCAAGGATTGGAGTGGCCTAGCACAGTGGTTCTCAAAGCTGGTCCGCTGCTTGTTCAGGGAAAGCCCCTGGTGGGCCAGGCTGGTTTGTGTACCTGATGCATCCGCAGGTTCGGGCAGTCGCGGCTCCCACTAGCCATGGTTCGCCGCTCCAGGCCAATGGGGGCTGCAGGAAGGGCGGCCAGCAGATCCCTTGGCCCGCGCCGCTTCCCGCAGCCCCCATTGGCCTGGAGCGGTGAACCACGGCCAGTGGGAGCCACGATCAGTACACAAATCAGCCCGGCCCACCAGGGGGCTTTCCCTGAACAAGCGGCGGACTGGCTTTGAGAACCACTGGCCTAGCAGATCACTGGTCCAGATAACAGCAGAGGGGAACATCACAGTAGGTAGTAAGGAAATTGGCAGAGGGTAAGTCTACAGCCACTGTCAAAACAGAGGCCTCTTCAACGGTCTGTTTTCCCTTTGGTAACTGGAGTCAGGGAAGCTGGTCAGGGCAGCCTCTCTTGCCAAACCCATGCAGCCCAAATACGACTCCTCCGGGAACATTAATGTTTTACTAAATCACTTAGCCTCTATTGACAGCTTGCCCTGCCCTGGGAGCCTCAGCTGCAGGGACTGGGGTGACGATTTTGCTGGGGATGTTTATTAACTCTTTGTGGCATTGATGTGGCTGCCGGGATGGAGCGAGTGGCGGGTAATTGCTGGAGTCTGTTTATTTTATGAGTTGTGTTTTTAAGAGGCTTGCCAAGGGCGCCCTGATCTCAGGAGGGACTGCTCGTTTATATTTCGTTCAGCACATATTTCAATCAGTCCTAGTGTCATGTCATCTAGCCCTGGGTTAGCTCAGTGGGGGGTCAGTGCTGGCTCTCCTCTGAGTCAATTAACCCAGGAGGTGGAAAAATCCAACTACATACTAATCTCTGTGTCTGGGGGAGCTGTAAACCAAATAGATTCCTTTTCTACTTTACCTGCTCCCAGGTGAGCCGGAGCCAGTGGTCCTCCTGCTTAGAGGAAGACACTCTAGGGACAGTATAGATTTGTGACGACACCAGGGACCTCCAGAGCGCCAAGCTTGAGCCTCTATTGCTTGAGCTAAATATTTGTACCTGGGGGCTGTAGCAGACTCACAGCCTCTGTGGATCAGGCAAAGGGTGGGACACAGAGATGGTAGGCGAGATTGTGAATACTTAGCTGCAGCCCAGGGGAACGGGGCAACTGTCTTTAAGCCACCTTTCTACCTCCATGATTCTGGGCCGATGAGGGGACAAAATGTCTCCCAGAGTAACTTATGCAGTCTGGGGGTTGCTCTAAGTTATGTTATCCCTGCCTGAGCAGCCTATGGGCAGCACTTCAGCCTGGAGCAGCTCAGAATCCACTTAGCAGTATGTGCTCCAGCCCCACCCACAGCATATCCCATGTTGGTGAGGGCAGCCTGCAGACGTCCTGTGCAGGAATTCTCCTCCTCCCAGCTGTACATCACCACAATGGAGTACCTGGGCCATAGCGGAGGGGACACCTCTATCTCTTTTTAATAGCTGCTGATACTTTCAAGCCACGTAGATCCATTACTGTCAGATCAGCAATCACAACCTCGGTTGAGGCCCTAGGCAGTTGCACACTTGGGGGATCACGCACTAACTGATGGCACACGGAGGGCTAGCTGCATCTTCAAGGGGCGTGGCATCTGGTCTGGCGATAGGATCATCATAAAAAAGTACTGGAGACAAGTATAGTTTGGTAGCTCTGAGGCCTCAGAAAGTATGAGGAATAACATGGTATCATTATCCAGGATACAAAATAGATTACTGCTTACTAGAAGTGACAGTGACAAGTTATTTTCCCTGACCTTTATTCTTCATAAGGTGGGTAGGAGGATATGCATATCTTCTCCGTGTATCTTTCCCACCGTGTGTATCTAATTTTTCTCTGTTTAAGGGAAGGCGAAGAAGACATCTTTAAAAAACTCAGGTCCTAGATCATAAGCTGGATACAGGGCTGGCAACTGAGTGAGAGCATAACATCATACATTTTTTACCCCTTCCAAAAAAATAATGGTTTCTGGCTCCAGAGTGAGGCTCACTGTTCTGAGTGGGGAGAGAGAACACAGTGACAGGACATTGGCTGTGGCAGTTGGACTCAGGGAACAAGGGAAGGGATGTTACTGGAGCAGAAAGTGGGACTGGGAGAGTTTGTAAATGGTTGGTCCTGGGTTTCTGGCAATGACTTGTGGCCTATTTGTGTTTGTCTGCTTTGTTCTTTAGATCATCAGATCTTCAGGAAAGGGAGTGTCTTCCATTCTATGTCTGTGCAGCATCTGGCACACTGCTAAAAATGCACCTGGTGGAGACTCATGGGTACTACTGGAATACACAATAATTAACAAGAATTATATTGGATAAATGTCCCTCTTCCACCCTCTCAGTGGACTCGTTCGTGCTGCCAGATCTTGCCATTTTATCATGAGGCTCATGGCCGCTGGTGTTTTTTCTGAATACCCCAGCTCCTGGAGTCATGTGACTATGTGAGAAACACAGCTTTCACTAAGGGGAGAAAAAGGAAGTTTCTAGCCCTCATGGCTGTGGAGAAAAGCTTGAAAAAAAGCACCTAATACCATGGGCCTAGGCATTTTGGAAAGTCCCATTAGGTGCTGATCTGCAGCTTTAGACACCTGTCACAAAACTTACATTACTTGTATTACCTCCTGCTGGGCAAGTGTGGCACTACAGCACTCCCTGCCTCAGTTTCCCCTAATGTGCTGTCAATAAGATCAATGAGTCTTTACATCGGGAACATCACACATTTTGAGACATCTATGCCTGTTGATGCCCTTCGAGTATATAAGCAAACCTTCACCCCAGCATCTTAAGTGGGAGAAAGTCAGACTTAGTTTATTTCTTCCCACCCGAGTCCACCACTCCCCTCCAGTCAGGTCCTTTACCAGCAGGATTCTTTCGAATTGGGCCTCTTCCCTAGAGATAGGCATCTTACTGCCACCTGGAGAGAGTCCTTCCTCAGAGCCAGGGGTCCATGGAGGTCTGTCAACCGCAGCTCTTCTCTGGGGCAATATGCAGTTCCCAACAGGCTGGACTTCCAGCCACTACCTGGGAAGTCCCTTTGCTGGGACCAGGCCTTTCTGGAGACCTGACAGCTCTAGCTCTTCCCTTAGGAATCTCCACTCTCTAAAGACCACACTTTCTACGCCCCTTGCTCTGGTGAGCTCTCCTGGGAGCACCTCTCCTCGGGAACTTCCTGTCTCAAGGAAACTCCCAGCTGAGTCCAGGTAACCCTTCTTCATTATCTAACTAGCTACCAATCAGCCTCTTATGTAGTTATTATTTCAAGGTGGGTCTGGGTTGGCTTGTTCTCTCCTGTCACATGAACCTGTCACAGGCAGGCTGAGCGCTGCCTCCCCTTATTGCGCCAGCCCCTGGTGACTGTACCAAAGTATCTTTATAAATCTGGCCCTACCTTCATATCTAGCTACCAAAACACCAGAATACCAGAACAGTCTCAACATTTCAATGTGAAAATTTTCAAATATAGGGAGAAAAACGAAAAAATTTCCAACATTTTTTTGGATATTTCGGCTCGTATTTCTTCCACCGGCTCTACTAAATAAGTAGTCTAAATTGCAGAGGTGCTGAGCACCTGCTCTTCCTAATGAAATCTAAATTTAATGTATCCCAAGTTTAAAATGGTTGGCATGAACTTGTGTGTCTCAGTTTCACCATTCAAAGTGGCAATAATAACCACTTTTGTGAAATGCTTCAAGATCTGTGGCTGAAAAGTACTCTATAAGTGCTAAGGGTTGTTATTTATTATTATTAGGGTAGTATGAGCTTTTTGGTCCAAGGGTCTTAGAGCACCCACTTGACATCCGTTTAAAGAGACAGTATTACCCTCAAGTTGAAATATAGTGCGTTGTCATTGCTCTCAGATAAACAGAATTACCTCCTCTTAAAATCAAAGGTGATCTGTTTTCCTTCTTGGGCATCACCGCACTCCAGTGAAGAACAAATCAGTGCTGGCAAATGGAGGAGGTATTTCCTTGGCATGGTTGCAAAAGTATCAAAGGGAGAGAGCAGAAATGGGAAGTAACGTAAGTGGTTTTAATCACATATAACAGTCAAGTTAATCTGGACAGGCCTACTGTCTGACATGCCATATAAAATGCTCCAAGAAAGCTGGATTAAGGAAGTGGAAAAGTAGAGATGGTGACATAAAAGCATTCAGGATACATTGCAAGATAAGCTACAAGGCTTCTCCCTAATGGTATTTGTATTAATTATACTATATTGCCCCTATTAGTGTAATATCCAAGGACCAAGGCGTTAATTTCTAATGAGAATTTGGCATCCAAATCCCTTAGGTGGCTTTGACACTTGTATGATAACATAGTATTTCTGGGTGGCATTCACATCTAATACTGCTAAAATGATTGTAAATAGAGTTGGTCAATTATTTTCCAACAGAATATTTCAGAATGTTTTTTTACAGTTAATTTTGAAATTTCAGACTTTTTATTCTGAATAGAGATGCAAGGGAATTACAAAATGTCAGATCTTCCTGCAGTCCCGAAATGCTGAGTTTTGACCATCTCTGGTTGTAATTGTTCCCTGGGGCTGTGCAGCTGGGTTGTTTTTGGAACAGTCATAACATTGTTTATCATAGAATCATAGAATCATAGAATCTCAGGGTTGGAAGGGACCTCAGGAGGTCATCTAGTCCAACCCCCTGCTCAAAGCAGGACCAACCCCAACTAGATCATCCCAGCCAGGGCTTTGTCAAGCCTGACCTTAAAAACCTCCAAGGAAGGAGACTCCACCACCTCCCTAGGTAACCCATTCCAGTGCTTCACCACCCTACTAGTGAAAAAGTTTTTCCTAATATCCAACCTAAACCTCCCCCTCTGCAACTTGAGACCATTACTCCTTGTTCTGTCATCTTCTACCACTGAGAACAGTCTAGATCCATCCTCTTTGGAACCCCCTTTTAGGTAGTTGAAAGCAGCTATCAAATCCCCCCTCACTCTTCTCTTCTGCAGGCTAAACAATCTCAGTTCCCTCAGCCTCTCCTCATAAGTCATGTGCTCCAGCCCCCTAATCATTTTTGTTGCCCTCCTTTGGACTCTTTCCAATTTATCCACATCCTTCTTGTAGTGTGGGGCCCAAAACTGGACACAGTACTCCAAATGAGGCCTCACCAGTGCCGAATAGAGGGGAATAATCACGTCCCTCGATCTGCTGGAAATGCCCCTACTTATACAGCCCAAAATGCCGTTAGCCTTCTTGGCAACAAGGGCACACTGTTGACTCATATTCAGCTTTTCGTCCACTGTAACCCCTAGGTCCTTTTCTGCAGAACTGCTGCCCAGCCATTCGGTCCCTAGTCTGTAGCAGTGCATGGGATTCTTCCGTCCTAAGTGCAGGACTCTGCACTTGTCCTTGTTGAACCTCATCAGATTTCTTTTGGCCCAATCCTCTAATTTGTCTAGGTCCCTCTGTATCCTATCCCTACCCTCCAGCGTATCAACCACTCCTCCCAGTTTAGTGTCATCTGCAAACTTGCTAAGGGTGCAGTCCACACCATCCTCCAGGTCGTTGATGAAGATATTGAACAAAACCGGCCCCAGCACCGACCCTTGGGGCACTCCACTTGATACCGGCTGCCAACTAGACATGGAGCCATTGATCACTACCCATTGAGCACGACCATCCAGCCAGTTTTCTATCCACCTTACCGTCCATTCATCCAGCCCATACTTCTTTAACTTGCTGGCAAGAACGCTGTGCGAGACTGTATCAAAAGCTTTGCTAAAGTCAAGAAATAGCACATCCACTGCTTTCCCCTCATCCACAGAGCCAGTTATCTCATCATAGAAGGCAATTAGGTTAGTCAGGCATGACTTGCCCTTGGTGAATCCATGCTGACTGTTTCTGATCACTTTCCCCTCCTTTAAGTGGTTCAAAATTGATTCCTTGAGGACCTGTTCCATGATTTTTCCAGGGATTGAGGTGAGACTGACTGGCCTGTAGTTCCCCGGATCTTCCTTCTTCCCTTTTTTAAAGATGGGCACTACATTCGCTTTTTTCCAGTCATCCGGGACCTCCCCCGATTGCCATGATTTGTCAAAGATAATGGCCAATGGCTCTGCAATCACATCGGCCAACTCCTTTAGCACCCTCGGATGCAGTGCATCCGGCCCCATGGACTTGTGTTCGTCCAGCTTTTCTAAATAGTCCCGAACTACTTCTTTGTCCACAGAGGGCTGGTCACCTCCTCCACATACTGTGCTGCGGAGTGCAGCCATCTGGGAGCTGCCCTTGTCTGTGAAGACAGAGGCAAAAAAAGCATTGAGTACACTAGCTTTCTCCACATCCTCTGTCACAAGGTTCCCTCCCTCATTCAGCAAGGGGCCCACACATTCCTTGACTTTCTTCTTGTTGCTAACATACCTGAAGAAACCCTTCTTGTTACACCTAACATCTCCAGCTAGCTGCAACTCCAAGTGTGATTTGGCCTTCCTAATTTCACTCCTGCATGCCTGAACAATATTTTTATACTCCTCCCTGGTCATTTGTCCAATCTTCCACTTCTTGTAAGCTGCTTTTTTGTGTTTAAGACGAGCAAGGATTTCACTGTTAAGCCAAGCTGGTCGCCTGCCATATTTACTTTTCTTTCTACACATCGGGATGGTTTGTTCCTGCAACCTCAATAAGGTTTCTTTAAAATACAGCCAGCTTTCCTCGACTCCTTTCCCCCTCATGTTATTCTCCCAGGGGACCTTGCCCATCAGTTCCCTGAGGGAGTCAAAGTCTGCTTTTCTGAAGTCCAGGCTCTGTATTCTACTGTTCTCCTTTCTTCCTTGTGTCAGGATCCTGAACTCGACCATCTCATGGTCACTGCCTCCCAGGTTCCCATCCACTATTGCTTCCTCTACTATTTCTTCCCTGTTTGTGAGCAGCAGGTCAAGAAGAGCTTTTCCCCTAGTTGGTTCCTCCAGCACTTGCACCAGGAAATTGTCCCCTACACTTTCCAAAAACTTCCTGGATTGTCTGTGGACCGCTGTATTGCTCTCCCAGCAGATGTCGGGGTGATTAAAGTCACCCATGAGAACCAGGGCCTGTGATCTAGTAACTTCTGTTAGTTGCTGGAAGAAAGCCTCGTCCACCTCATCCCCCTGGTCTGGTGGTCTGTAGCAGACTCCCACCACGACATTACCCTTGTTGCTCACACTTCTCAATTTAATCCAGAGACTCTCAGGTTTTTCTGCAATTTCATACTGGAGCTCTGAGCAGTCATACTGCTCTCTTACATACAACGCAACTCCCCCACCTTTTCTGTCCCTGAAGAACTTACAGTCTTAACATATGGGACAAAGCAGGTGGAGATAAACAAATGAAAAAAGAGTGTCATATTTGATATAATAAGCAGCAATCACAGTGCACCTAATACCTAGTCATTGCCAAGTGCTTTAGAGGTGAATTTTAAGGCATTTTGACTCTGATTATTTGAGGAGTGGTTTGTTGGCTGCTAGAGCTGGTCAGATGATTAGTTGATTGTGCCTTTGATTGCTTGTGGGGTGCATTTTTGAGTTAGTGAATGAAGGATTGATCTTGCAAGGTGCTGAGAGCTCCGGGCCCAATCCAGCAAACACTTTTAAGCATGTGAGGAAGTTGGAGCACATGAGCAGTCCCATTGAAATCAAGGGGACTGTGAAGGCGTGTGGTAGTCCTCCCATGTTCAGGAACCTGCAGGATCAGTGCCTTAACTGGTGGTTTGATGATGGACTACTTTAGATAATGACTAGGTTCAAAGAAATGTTCTCACAATGTGTAATCGGACAGTGGAACTCACTGTCACAAGACATCATTCAGGCCAAGATTTAACAAGATTCTAAGACGGACTGGACATTTAATGGATAACAAGACTATCCAGAGTTAAAATAGTTAAGGCTAACAAGAAAATTAAAGGGGTTATAAAACCTAATGCTTCAGAGTTTAAAATAATGCCTAACTATTAAGGATTAGGATGATCTTCATGAGTTTGCAAGTATTTTAAAACACATTTTTACAGTTTAGCTTTTCTCGTGTTTTTTGCTATGTTTCTTTACCATTTTTAGAGGTGGTGCTATTTACCAATCACTGGTATAGGGGTTCTGGGCCATCTACCAAATCCCATTGTTTACCTCCCTAATGACATTTTTGGACCATTCCTGCCAGTATATTACTTTGCTAGAATACAAACGGAAGGGGAGGTCATAGGGGTTTAGGTTAAGCCTATGTCCAGATATTCATGTGAGCAACCATATCGGGGTGTTTTTAGTTAGATGTACAAATGTCTATTGTTTTCTTTAACAAGTCTCTTTGCACACATCTTTGTTTTTACATTTTAGATTTTTTTCATGCTTTTATTTGTTTCTTTATCGTTTTTAGGGGTGGCGCTATTTACTGGGGACTGAGTTACGGGTTCTGGGCCAAACAACAAATTCTATTGGTTTCCCTCCCCAAGATGGGCCTTCCCATTGGGAGTCAGAGGCTGGAAGGACCAGATTCCAGAAGGACAGGGTTGGGGTCATAACAGCACATCCGGTGACATCGTCACTTCCATGTCATCATCTTTTCCTGTGATGTAGCCAGTGATATCACTTCTGGTGAAGTCATCCTTACCTTCTCTCTAGATCAATCTATTATCCCTCACTCGCATTTTGACATTTACTAGGGGTAAGATACTACTCAAACCAGTTAATGTACAACTAGAAGGTGCTTATAGTACAATGAGGAGGGCAGTCTGAGAACCTAAAGGGAATAGAGTAGTGTTAATTATTTATTTATTGAGCACTGGCCATGTGCTGAGCATGTCTAGTATGTGGTGCCACTTTAGTCAGATCTGGGCTTTTTAGTACTTCTTGCTGGTAATCTTTCTAATACTAGTTTCAGTGCTTAATTTGTAATGAAAGAGGTGTGGGCGCTCAAGCAATTTTTTTCCATTCATAAGTGATGTAGCAAGCCCAGAGGTGCCAGGGCTATGAATTGCCAAGCCTAGAGGTGCCAGGGCTCAGCCCTAGCAAATCCCAGCACAAATTAAGCATTGACTAGATTATTGCTTTTATTTCCATTGAAAATACAAAGAACAGCCATTTTCACCCACTGGTTTCCCTCCCTAAGGCGGGCCTTAGTTACTTTAACAACTTCTGAGCAGCCTCGGTCCAGGGGGAGAATCGGGTATATAGGGTAATGTTTTATTTTGATAGGCTTTTGTTTTGTTTGGGTGTTTTAGTAATTAGAGGTGGATGATCATTTAAACATTTGCCAGGAATATTCACTTGAATAAAAAAACTGAATTTGCCTCAGCTTCATACCTACCGCTTTTGTGTTTGCTTTCCGTTTGTGTTCTAGCAAAGGAATATACTGGCAGGAATGGTCCAAAAATGTCATTAGAGAATATTAACAAAAAGCAAATGTTGATGTCATATATGTGAATATTAGCCTAGGACACTTCATTCTAAGCTTCATGCTCAGTCAAGAAATAGAAGGAATATCATGTGAGACTGTAGACAAATATCCATTCCAAACTAATCCACACCCATTTCAGATTTTGAATTTCCAATATCAAGTCAAGTCCCCACCACTACCAAAGAATTATCCACATAAATTCTGTAGCAAATTCTTTTTAATAATGAATAAAACTGAGGAAACTTAAGCTTTTTTTGTGGCTGGTTCACAAGCAGGAAAAGAGGCTAAACCTGTCTAATGAATTATTTACAAGGAATTCCTTGTTCAGCATGAGCCTGAGTAGAGATGCTTTTTCTGAATTTGTATCTAAGGCTCCTGGACAAAATTCTCCTTGACTTCAATGGAGCAGTATCTAGCCCTAAATGAGCATCAAGCAAACAGGTGTCTGAAGTCCTAGTGAAGCTAATGACACCACTAGATGAATGTTTTAGAACTTAAGTAATAAAGGAGTTGAGAAAGAGTAACAAAGTTAGTGCTTAACTGGTCTGTGAATCAGCCTTTGAACACAGAAGAGCAATTGATCTTGCATAGAGGGTTATTCGAGCAAGGTCTGCTGCAATTTTAAATTAAGGTACTATTTATTATTAATTATTATTGGTGTGATATTGGTGCCAAGAGATCCTGCCCGTTGGGCTAGGTGTTGTGCAAACCTCTGACAAAAGGATGTTCTCTGTCCCAAAATCATTAAGATTTTTAGGAGCCTTAGAGAGTGGCACACATTAGCTGACTACTTTAATTAAAATACACCTTAAAAAAGAAGGAAGCTAAAATGTTATTCAATCTGCTAAAATGTTATTGAATCTCTGTTCTTGTGGTTCATTATGTCACCAGAGAATCCTTAATATTTTACTGTGGAAGCAAAGCAACCATGACACTGTGATGTTGCTTCTGCCTAGTCTGCTGGATTTGTTAGTACAATGGGAACAGATAAGAGCAGTTAAAGTGTTATTTGAGAGCACACTTTAAGATTGCCTCAACCCATATCTCAAGGCAAAGTCAAGCAACCAGTCGGGAGGGGCAAAGGGGCTTGGGTGGGGGAGGTATAAAACATGAAAAGACCAAATAAATGCCTGTCCCTGACTGCAGCACAACCTCACTCCTTACCCTCCCATGGGGTACAAATGGGGTGGGATGAAGACCCCAGCCCTAAAATGGAACATGACCCTAAGTTGTGAGGGGTGGGACTGTGGGCGTGCATTGCAGGTATATTTGGGCCTGCTAAGGAGGAATTGGGAACAGGGAAAATGGGGAATGGGAAATGAGAATGGGGACATAGGCAAGGCTCTGCAACATCAGAGCTGGGAATGGGGACATGGAGTAAAGGCTCTGTGGTGTCAGAGCTGGGAATGGAACACTGAGAAACAGATTCTGCTGATGTTTAGAGCTATGGATATGCTTGTTTAATTGGAACTAACCCCAATAAACATTGACTTGCCTGCACTTCGGACTTCTGGTCTTCTGCTTTCTGTCTGTGTGACAAGAACCAGAGGAGAGGGTGAAGGGAAAGCCCTCTAACACTTTATAGTGTACCTTTCATCCCAAAGAAATTTACAAACTATATATCTATAGCTAGGAATCGGTTCCCCAAATATTGACATGTATCCACCTCTGGTGTGGAACTTGGCAGCTGCTATACAATACACAGCAGGGGTAGTCAATAGGTGGACCACAGATCAAATTCAGACCGCCAGAAGCTTTTGAAAAGACCCTGAAATCTTTTTACTTACTTATTATTATTATAGGGTTTTTTTATTATTATTCTCTGGCATCTGGACCTTGACTATACCTCGACCAAGAAATATGGACCTTGACGAAAAATAATTGACTACCCCTGCTGCACAGTGACACCACACAATAGCTTAGAGTGACATTTAATTGTTTTCTTTTTTACTTCTACAAAATGGTTCTCCCACAGTTGCAGAAATCCCACACCTTTCAGAGATGTGCTGCACAGACACATAGTGCATTGGGGATTCCAGCAGGGTGTCTATTCCTGGGAGAATCAGGGGAAAACACAATTGATTTGCACTCATTATTAAGGCTTCTTTTCCTCTTTTATTGACAACTGATGTTATTACCACTTGACTGGTGCCCCCTCTCCCACTTTCAGGGCTCACATGAAGCACAGATAAAGGCTACTTACCTTACAGAAACTGGAATTCTTTGACATGCGTGGTCCCTATGGGTATTCCATTACCCACCCTCCTTCCTCTCTACTTCACATCCTCTGAAGGATCCCAAGAACCACAACAGGGCCCATGAATGGGATCATAAGGGTAAGGAGGTGGTGCCAAGGGGCAGTGTACCATTGGTTCCCAACCCTGTAATGTGCCCTGTGGGAGCGTGTGGGTACCCCGGAGATGCTGGAACCCCTGTTGAGGCTCATGTCACAGCTCAGAACAGGCAGAGGAGGCCTAGTCCCAGCCACCAGCTCACCAGAGTAGGACTCTTTGGATTCCACTGGCGGAGCTGTTGGTGCCGTATGCCTTGTGATACCTTGGCTGGCGGGTGGCGCTGGTGAACGGTGGGTATCTCCCTACGGACCACCGATTCCTCAACTCTCAGCGACTCTGAATAAAGAGCCAGGGTATCTAGGGCAGTGTACCCAGGTCTAGCTGGTGGGGAGCGGGTGGGAATTCTGCCTCTTTGGTGGCGCCAACAGTGCCAGTTTTGGTCAGGCAGTGAATGTCGGTACCGCCGAGTCCTCCTTCCCGCTGCAGTGCAGTACCGTGGATGCAGCCGGTGATCGCTCTCTTTTCCTTTTTGCTGGGGTGGGCCTGCCCCTCCCCTTCCACAGCTGGCTGTTTCAGGTGCTCTTGGTTCTCAGTATGGGTGGTTTGGACCCAGGCTTCTCCTTTTCTCATGACACACCCATTCCAGGATGCAAAGTGTCACCTGATTTAGTGGAAGGCGGCAATCCTCTTCTCAGGGCTGGTCTACACTAACCCCATAATTCGAACTAAGATACGCAACTTCAGCTACGTGAATAACATAGCTGAAGTCGAACTATCTTAGTTCGAATGAAAAAGCACTTACCCGGGGTCCACACGCGGCGCGCAGGCTCCCCCGTCGACTCCGCCTACTCCGTTCGTCAAACTGGATTACCAGCGTCGACGGCGGAGCACTTCCTGGTTCGATTTATCGAGTCTAGACAAGACGCGATAAATCGAACCCAGAAGATCGATCCCGCGCCTCCGACAGGACGCGTGAGTATAGACCTACCCTCAGAGGCCTTGGAAAAGAATGTCTCCCATTTCTTACAGGCGTGGTTTTTTTAACCCTCCTCCTTAGTCCTTAGGCCTGGTCTCTGACAGTTGGTGCTCAAGAGCTTCTGGTCAGGAAGAGCACTGCTAGGTACCTCCTGCTGATGTAGAGGGGGTCAGACAATCCACAGTCAGACTGGGGCCTCATCAACTGCTCCATTAGGTGTCTTTAGAGCCAGAACTCTCAGCACTGCCGGGTTCAAGGTAGAAACAAACAGCAAACATCGCACTTGGAGGGAATGTGAGATTCTCCAAGGCAATATAAGCACGAGTTGTGAGGATCACTCACTGGGAAGACCTGGGGGCAGTCCACAGAGGATTTGAAGCCAGGGATTTTAGGCTTACCAAGAACCCCATATGGAGGTGGGGAGGTAACAGAGTGGGGAGCGCCTCCAGGCATCAAAATGCTTCTAAACTACCCAAAAGTAAACTATTTACAGGAAAGGCTAGAATCCAAACGGGAACACTAGCAAAGCTACCATGATCAGTAGAAGGAACTGGAGAGGCAGGTGATTTGCACCTCACCTTTTGCCCTTGGCTTGGCACATGAGGCGACCCAGGACACACTGAACTCAGCTAGTAAAAATTTTCCAGTTGCAGGCACATGGAGTTCATGATTACCCACGTGGCATACACATAGGGACCACCACCTGATGGAGAACAGTGGGGACACTACATATATCTCTATGTCTAACTAACCACTTCACAGCTGGTACATTTGTTAGCAGTCTCGTGAGAATGAAAAGGTCACTAAGACCCTCTTAGCTCTCAGAGCAAAACTTCCAGACTTTGACTTTTCAGCTCCGTTTTTCTAGAATATTCTCTACTTCTCTAATTTAATCTTCTTCCACCAAATTACTAAAATGGAAGAATTTACCAACACATTCTAGAAGCAGCTGTGTCATGTGGCACTGTAATCTAGAAGCGCCAAGTGATCTACAAGCAGCTGTGTTATATGATATTCCAGAATGTTCACCGAAGCACCAGGGCTGTGTGTCTCTTAATGCCAGAAATAGCAGAAGGGCACAGAGTTCACAACTACAGTTTAAGGACTGATGTAAGAAGCCATCTTGTACAAACAGATGAGTTCACACACAAAGGTGATCATATTTCTAGAACCGCTGAGTTATGCAATTAAATAAGATCTGGGGGTTTATTATGGAAGAATGACATGAGGTGCTTTCCCTTAAAAATACAACTGAACGGACACACCCCCAAAGGAATCTTGCTAAACCCACTGGCTTCAGAGTGCCATATGGGGTTAATCTGACTCTCGAGAATATTTGACAGAGACCCCACAGTCTGCCGGACAATGTAGTGCCATCAAAATTGAAACGCTTCACAAAATCAGGCTGATTTTGCTGGAATTTCATTTTGGAAGAAAACCAGGTAAACAAAATTTTTGATTTTTCATTTTGAAATGACTTTGCCCTTTGAAATGTTTATATTCACTATTATAAGGTAATAAAAGTCAAAATCAAAACAAAATGTTTTGTCAAAATGAAATGTTTTGATCAACCTGAACCAATTTTTTTCCCCAGGAATTTTCTTTTGCGGAGAATTTTGAAATGTTCAGTTTTCGCTCCCATTCGTAATGAAGCCAAATTTTGAAAATTCGAAATCCTTCATGAACTAGAACTTCTGTCCTCCACACAGCTCTCCTTGTGCATGTGTAAGTGAAACAAGAAGCTGTCCTGTGTATAGTCTCTGGATAGCACAGAGGAGAGGGGATATATGATTACTAGTAATGCCAAACCCAAGCTGTTTAAATATAAATCATAGATGCCTTTGGGTTAAAGTAACATCCTCCATAGCTTAGTACAGTTAATTAATTCAATATTGTATTAGTATCATCCCTTAGCCTCACTATTAACACCCCTTGAAATGCCATTAGCCCTGCATATCATGTCAGACTTGTTTTGAATATGGGTGTGATGGGATTTAGACACCCTACCACAGAGACTGATGGAGCAGTACTGGGCCGAGTGGACCTTGTCCCTGCTCAAAAGGGGACTTGGATAGTCAAGCAGGGAGGCTATTCAAAGGGAGGAAGCAAATTTGCAGCTTCTAGGGACAAAGCAATCCACGGGAGAGGGACCGGACTGTGGCTTAGACTCAACCAGGAGGGCAGAGGCTTCTGCCACTCTCTGCAGAGGGAGAATAAGTGGACACTACCAAGAGCTGTGGAGTGCTTAGTTCACTGACTGGGAACCCGCACTGGGGAGAAAGTGGGCTGTGCCTACATGCCAAACCAGACAGAGAGCAGGGAGGTAGGAAGCAGCCCAAGGGAGACTAGTCAGGTGCACCAGGAAGAGGTGACTGACATGTTCCACACCTCTCCCCCATGAGCCCTGGGCTGGGATCTGATGGAGATGGTGGGCTGGGTCCCCCTACATACCAACCCCAGGCCATGTGGGTGAACTTTGGGGACACCATGAAATTACCACGACCTGCCCAATAGACCTGCCAGCCTCTCAGTGAAACCCGCAACAGTGGGAAAGAAAGGACCTCCTGGTTGTATGCATCACAAGGGGACTCTCCCAAGCAGTTTCTGCTGTGAATGTAGCTTTTGGTTTTAGAACCAATGTTTTCCGCAACTTAATACACGTAGTAACCATTCTGCAAAGTTTTCAATGCAAACAGCTTTTTACAATGTAGATCTTTGTCATTGACCCTTTCCCCAGAAGTGTTGAGAATCCTATAACAGCATCCTTCTAGGGCAGGGGAAGAAGGAAGTAAAATTGACTTAAAAATATGAAATTGACCAGATTAGTTTCACTGTCCAAACTGAGTGAAATGTAAAAATAAATAAATAAACAAATAGCATAATTGACAGTAAATAGGTTAGATACTCCTGATATTTTCAGTTATAATAATAATAAGATATGCCTATCTCACAGAACCAGAAGGACCTTGAAAGGTCATTGAGTTGAGTCAAGTCCCCTGCCTTTACTAGCAGGACCAAGTACTGTTCCCTGACAGATTTTTGCCCCAGATCCCTAAACGGCCCCCTCAAGGATTGAACTCACAACCCTGGGTTTAGCAGGCCAATGCTTAAACCACTGAGCTATCCCTCCTCCTCAGAGCCAATAATCTAAGGTATTATTAGCCACACACATATGGAGTTAAGCCGAGATTTTCAGAAGAGAAGTGATTTGTATGTCCAACTTGAATCTTCTTAAGGGGCCCTGATTTCCAGGAAGAGCTGAGCATCCATCCTCTGAAAAAAACAGGCTTCATTATGGCATCTCAAATGGGGCACCCAAAATCTGAGACTCACGAGTCACTTTGGAAAGCTTTAGCCTAATTATTTTCTCACAGATGAGTTTTATCCCTTTAACAAAATAGAAATCTCACAGAGAGGAGGCCTATTAGTAGAAGGTGTGAAGAAGAGGCAGCCTGGTTCTGGGAACAGGGTATTTCCCAGCATGCCCTGGCTCAGGTGCAGCTACTCTCATGATCATTTGGGGGGGCAGAGCCCTGTGGCTATAGAAGTAGAGCTACCCTACTAGTGGGATTTTAGCAGACATTTTCTCTGCTTCCTTTCATTGCAAGTCCTGAGCATCAGTCATGTTTATGGGGCTTCACATCCACACATCCCCCCTTTCAGGGTAGGCCAGGGTCCTTCTGCATGGCCAACATCCAGACAGGAACACACTGCTCAGGGAAGCCTTCCTGCCTCTCCTGCTGCATGATGGTGAATCCGCTTTTCTCAACGAGGCTCCGGAGGATGCTCAGGTCTCGGATCACGCTGCTGTCTAATGGGTCCAGGATACAGCCTTCCCGGGCCACGTTGTCCTTGAGAATGACAACACCATTATCCTTCAAGCCATTTTGACACCGGATAAGAAACTCCAGAAGATCTTTATCCGTCAGGTATCCTACAGGTGAAGAGACAGAAATGGGTTGTGGTTCTCCATTCCAGTGCCATCTGATTGGACTCATCTCAGCTGGGGCTTGATTTCATCAGCTTATTTATACTCCACTTATTTGAGGCAACGTAAGTAACAGAAGTGTTTCTCAGGGTGAGAGCAGGAGACTGGGACTCATAGGACACTGGGTTTTCTTCCTTATACCAGCACTCTTTTGCTGGTATAAGCTGCATCTACACTAGGAAGGTTTGGTATAGCAATGCCACCAAACCTTTTCTAGTATAGACTAGGCCTTAGCCTCTCAGATGTTGTGTCTTGGGAGCAGGACATTGGGTCAACATGCCATTGCAGATGTTTTTAAAGAGTTAATTGTTCACACGCAAGGGTGCACCAAATGCACGGATATCACCCAACCATCAAGTCTATGAGATGATCTGAAACAGGCCACTTCCCATTCCATAAACATGAATCAATGTGATTAAACCTGTTTCATTTTGTTTCGTTTAGCAAAACTTCTCATTAAAAGGCTCACAGTCATGCCATGTTCCTATTTAGAATGAAGTGGATCTAGATTCCCTGCCCCATGAGCCACCTTGTTCTCCCTGCAGCTTTAATTTCTTAACTTTGCTCAGATTTGGGATGGGACATGGTAGCTAGCGTGTTAATGTCCCAGGCTTGTGCTTTTGATTTAGCCCTAAGCAGTTAAAGACACCCTTGAATTTGCCATTTTCTTGTTGAACTCAGCTGCCAACAGGGGCACTTGAAGCTGGACGATGCAAAGAGTTTGACAACCTTACTGCCTTTTTATTTCATGCACAGCAGGTATTTGAGAAGCCTGACACCACGGTCTCTTTTCCTGGAAAGCACGATTCAGTCCACAGCATTTGCAGATAAGATACTAACACCGTCACTTGTGTTATAGGTACACCTCATAGAGCCATCTATACTTAAGCTATCCTGAGAGTTTCCATTATAAGACCTGTTTTCAGTTGCTTCTAACTTTGCCAAACTTAACCATGTGGGTTAAAATATTCCATGTCATGTGTCTGCCTCGGAGTGAATTTTCTTTTTTAAGTTTCTGCAAAAATGGTTCAGCTGTTTCCAAAACCAAGTTTAGTGTTAGTAAAATCTGATGTTTTTCCCATGTTTAAAAATGTATACAAATGTTTAGTTACAAAGCTCTAGTGCCCCCATGCTGTGAACCAAAGTCACAGGGTTTTTCATAGATTCATAGAGATTCCAAAGCCACAAGGGACCATTGTGATCATCTAGTCTGACCTTCTGTATAACACAGGCCAGAGACCTTCCCCAAAATAATTCCTAGGGCAGATCCATTAGATAAACACCCAATCTTGATATAAAAATGGTCAGTGATGGAAAATCCCCCATGACTCTTGGTAAAGCCACACTGCTGTATTGGCTGGGAATCAAACTCAACTCAACCAGTTGGAAGCCAGATATGCACTCGACTATACCACCAACTGAACTGGCCCTTTTAATGGAAGTCATACCATAGCATGAGCCCCTTTAAGGGAGAGGGCCTCAGTCCTGTGACTGAATAGGTGTGCCCTGGCTAGGGCTGATTACAGGACAGGGTAGCACCTGGGGTCAGAAGACATATAAGGAGGCTTGAGAGTCAGGAAGGAGAGAGAGACAGGCCAGAAATAGGGAGTCCTGTGTGGTGAGAACTGCAGAGCCCCAGGAAGCCCCAGGGAGTGCTCCTGTGGCCATTGTCCTGTATAAGGGGCAAGGAACTGGGAGAGAACAGAGGCTGAAGGAAGCCAAGGGCCTGCAGAGCAGTAGTGGGGACTTTACCTGCCAATCTCTGTGAGTGCTGGGGTGGTAGGAAGGCCTAGAGGGCCCTATGGTTTCAGTCCCATACACAGAGCAAGGAAAGAACCCAGATGGGGTGTGAGGCCTTCCCTAACCCCAGAGTGAGTGGCTGTTTGCATTGTTCCTTTGTTTGAGTCTTTAAACTCCATTGGGGGATGATAGGGACAAACCTAGGAACCCTCCCCTTGAAGGGAGATTGGGGACTGAGGGAGAAGTGAGTGACAAAAGGCGGCAGAGCCAGAGGTATTTGGAGTTACAATACTTTGATATATGCCTTTGAGACATGTATAATGATAAATTACTCCATGACAAGGGTGTTCTCAGCCCAAGAGAGTGTTGGAGGAGTGTTGGGAGTAGGGTGACCAGATAGGAAGTGTGAAAAACCAGGACAGCGGGTGGGAGGTAATAGGTGCCTATATAAGAGAAAGCCCCAAATATCGGGACTGTACCTATAAAATAGAGGCATCTGGTCACCCTAGTTGGAGGGAAACTGAGGCCAGGTGTCTGCGGGGCACCTTCTTTCCTTGTGAGGGCACTTGAGGAGGGCCTAGCCTAATACCACCAGGAACATGAAATTTGGTAGTTCACCGAGCCTGCTCCACCCTCAGGCAGCTCCTGTTATAGGAACAGAAGCAGCCACAGCAGGGACCTTTGGACATTCCAGACAAAACTAAAAAGTTGTGACTTTCTCTGCCCTGCTCCGATTGGCTGATCCTCCTGCCTCAGTCTCTTCTACTCGGCTTCACTCCATGACAGACCCTCTTGTCATCTCCTCCACGACCTGTCCCCCTCACTCCTCCCCTCAGCTGATCCGCCTCCTAAGTAAACCCCCCCCCCCAAAAAAAAGGATTGTAGAACGAACATGACATTTTCTACCATCCCATTGTTCACTCTGCTGGAGCGTTCTACCCCTTCCCTGACCCTGTGTCTGTCTGGTATATTTTGATTGTAAGCTAGGGCAGAAACCATCTAACGCACTGTGTTTGTACAGCACCTAGCACAATGGAGCTCCATTTTGCTTGGTCCTTAGGCACTACCATAATAAACATGATGACCAGACTACGATGTGCCATACACACAGCGACTGAGCATGCTCCTTTCCTGGGCTGCAGAGGTGCAGCAGTATTTTCCTGCAGTTGCTACTCCTGGGACTGCTATGGTGCACTAGAACTGAAAACAAGGAAACTGTATGTCCTGTGTTCTCAATGCCCCACCTCTGCCAGTGCCCAGGCCCAGGCAATCTTAATTCGGGCATTTCCTAACTTTTGAGTACCTGACTTTGCAACCTCAACATTCTTTGAACATGCATTTTAATGCAATATATGGATGGTTCATTATATATATAAATTAACGGTGAGCTAACCTGAAACCCACTGTATCCAGATGACATCATATTTTTGGGGGGCTGGAGTGAATTCCTGGAGGCTGTAGCAATAGTACATCTTTACTCTGTCCTTCTTGCCCTGTAAATAGTTCTGGGCCTCAGCCAGGAAATTCTCCATCATATCCACCAGTTCCACGCTCTTGAAAACTGGCAAGAGGACATGCTTAGTGACCCGTCCAATCCCAGAACCACAGTCGAGGGCATGCTCAGTGCCCGCTTTCCCAGGACCCTGCGGAGTACAAGAAAACCATTTAAAAGCCAGGAATAGCACCACCACGAGGATCGCTGGATCACACCATCAGTCCATCAAATCCACTTTCTTGCCTCCATCACAATTTTATACTTGACACTGATAAGGAAACGCTGCATTGTGCACATAGTCGGTTTTGCAGTGCTGTACAGAATTTAATGGTAGTGTCAGCACAGATGGAAATTCTCCCCTGTCCCCTGCTGCAATCAGCTTACAGTCTAATGCATGAGCTCTGACTAAGCTTAACATGCAAACCTAAAAATATCATTACCAGACAGAAAATTATCCAGATGATTAACTCTGTGATCCCCAGTGGCAGGGAGTTTCACAGGTGGCCTGCATTTACTGGTCATTAACTTCATGGCATGCCTTTTTGGTTTTGGTCAGTGGGACAGGGTCTTGTACTAAAGACTTAACTTTGAATGGCTCTATCAAGTTCCCTTGTGGGGGCTTGTCTACATTATAGCACTTTATCATGTTCAGGCATGATTGCGAAGAATCAAGTTAGCTGACAAGATTGGCCACAAATGATCATCAACAGGATATTTACAGTGTTGTTGTAGCTGTGTTAGTCCCAGGATATTAGAGAAACAAGGTGGATGAGGTAATATCTTTTATTGGACCAACTTCTGCTGGTGAAAGAGACATGCTTTTGAGTCCTGTGTAGCTCAAAAGCTTGTCTTTTTCACCAACCGAAGATGGTCCAATAAAATATATTACCTCATCCACCTTGTCCATCAACAACAGCTACACCCCTACCTTGGGAAAGTCACCCAACTTGTCTGTGCTCAGTTTACCCATCTGTAGGTAACCATATTTGTATACAGCCTAGGAATGCTGGAAGGCCTAATTAAGGAATGTTTAAGTGACAAGTCCCTGACAATAGAGTAGAACGTGGGACCTCCTAAGTCCCAGTCCTGTGCTCATTCCTGCAAAGTAGGGAGTCTTTTGCCTGACACAATGGTGAACATAATGTTTTCACAAGTCCTTAGTCTTCCTAAAACATTCACCCATTTCATAAAGTCCTGGCAAGTTCAGTTCTCAGCTATTCACACCTGCCCATCCACCAAAACCAACCCGTCACAAAACCAACCCACCCAAGGGTCCTCTGAAGACAGCTAAACCTTAACAGTAGATGTAAGCATACATTTAATCTCTGCAAAACATGCTGTGTTTAAACAAAAGCAATACAGGTATGGTTGAGTTCTGACCACCCAAAAGATTGAATCATATGGGAAAAAATGTATTCTCCCCCGCCCCCAGGTACATAGAATTCAAAAATGGACAAAATGATTTTGCTGAACATTTTTTTAAAAACATCATCTCTGTACAAAGATTGGACATGATCAATCTCAGCACCAAAGGTGTATGTATGAGAAAGTAACAATGAGCTGCTGAAAAAGGATTTTTCTAATAGATGTATTTCTCGCTTAATTATAGCAGCAGCTTCTATTCTAGCTATACAAGGGCTCTTAAGAACCTGCTGTTTTGCTGTAAAACGGGAATTTTAGCAGTATGCAGGCATTAACTATGAGACTGGAACTCCTCCAACCCTAATTTGTCTTTAAAGAAAACACACTGGAGACAAATGTAAACACCTTCTCCCCTCTCCTACGTAACTCAGTGTTGAAATGAAAGCTAAGGGCCAAGGTTATCCCTGCTGTAACTCCATATCTTTCAAAAAAGATACATCAAGGAGGGATTTGGCTCTATCTGCTTATTAAACAACCTCCTCCAACAAGACTAAGAATAAATCATGTCAGAGGCTTGTATATCATCACTTCTTGGGCCCCCTTTCAATGATTAATTCAGCAGATTATTAAGGTCAAAGGACAGTCCCAAGGACGACATCACGTCTATAAATATACCGGCTGTGCATCTAGTTACATGAGGTAGCTGTAGAATAAACACAGAGGCCTGGAAAGATCTCAGCCACTCACACTACTGGTCCTGCTTTGTCCATTTATGAAGATTAATCTGACCTTGTTTGCAAGAGTATGTCTCGGTCCTACACAAGGTAAACCCAAAATTTTCCACAGGAAAAATCCCTGTCTTCCAACCAGTTCTATCATAGCTTTTTACTGATGCATTCATCAGACCAGATCTAATCTTTCATAGAATCATAGAAGATTAGGGTTGGAAGAGACCTCAGGAGGTCATCCAGTCCAACCCCCTGCTCAAAGCAGAACCAACCCCAGCTAAACCATCCCAGCCAGGGCTTTGTCAAGCTGGGCCTTAAAAACCTCAAAGGATGGAGATTCCACCATCTCCCTAGGTAACCCATTCCAGTGCTTCACCACCCTCCTAGTGAAATAGTTTTTCCTAATATTCTAGACCTCCCCCACTGCAACTTGAGATCATTGCTCCTTGTTCTGTCATCTGCCACCACTGAGAACAGCCTAGCTCCATCCTCTTCAGAACCCCCCTTCAGGTAGTTGAAGGCTACTATCAAATCCCCCCTCACTCTTCTCTTCTGCAGACTAAATAACTCCAGTTCCCTCAGCCTCTCGTCATAAGTCATGTGCCCCCGCCCCCTTATCATTTTTGTTGCCTTCCGCTGGACTCTCTCCAATTTGTCCACATCCTTTCTATAATTGGGGGCCCAAAACTGGATGTCATACTCCAGATGTGGCCTAACCAGTGCCGAATAGAGGGGAATAATCACTTCCCTCGATCTGCTAGCAATGTTCCTGTTAATGCAGCCTGATATGCCGTTAGCCTTCTTGGCAGCAAGGGCACACTGTTAACTCATATCCAGTTCTCGTCCACTGTAATCCCCAGGCCCTATTCTGCCAAACTGCCGCTTAGCCAGTCAGTCCCCAGCCAGTAAGGACTTGCTAACAGCCCACATGGAAATTCACATCAGAGAAGTCAGGGTCACAAAACTCCTTCCTTAGGCTGCTTCTTATCCAGGGTTCCTTGTAAGGGCACTGTCTCATCCTCTGAAAATGTACCTACTAATTTACATACTATCAGATATTGTCCATGCGCCTAGTGTACAGCATGTAAATGAACATGACAAATGTTCTTTGGCTAATTAAGAATGTCTTTGGCCTGTGGAGAATGCCTGACCCATGAATTCTTCACTAGCCAATGAACATTAGTCATTATTATTCATTTTTGGCTTTTCAGTGCAATATTAAAAACCAAAACATTCTGATTGAAAATGGCACCACACTGCCTCATGGGAGTTGTAGTTTGGGTACCTTATGCTCCCATTGTCTGTTAGGCAGAGCTGTCTGGCCAGACTTCATCTCCCATGATGCACCATGGCCATGAGGCACCCGCTTCCCTCAGCAAGAGGGGAGAAAGTGGTGTATCATGGAAGATGTAGTTGGACCTGGAAGGCCCGCCTATAGGGGAGAATGTGAGCATGAACGACCTGAACTATAGTTCCCATGAGGCATTGCAGCTCCATTTTTAATCAAAATATTGGAATGTTTTGCTTTTCAGCTGAAATTAGCTGAATTTTGGGTGCCCTGTATTTTAATGAAAAATCAAAATTTTCCACAGAGAGCAGACACTTTTTTGCAAAAAAAAAACCCTTAATTGAGTTAAAAACCCAATTTTCCATTGTCAAACAGTTTTGCCAGATAGGCTTTTGACCAGCCTTGCTTTAGGACTGTTTGGATGGAAAACACTCTGCTGGTTGGTCCCCTCATGCCATCTCGTCCCCTAAGCTGCTATCCTGTAGGAGATGTACATATTCAAAACCTCTGGCAAGTAGCAGAATGAGGTGCTCATGGAGCTCCTTAGGGATATGGCAGTATAAAATGAGTCTCTCTGGGGCACCTCCCTAGTGGGGCTCTGGACTCTTGCCATGCCCAGTTACCACCATGGGGTTACTCCAGTACAAGCCGTACCCTCTTAGTTCTTGTAGTGGGTCCTGCCCTTGTGGGCCCTGCTTGGTTGATGGGTGGGGGGAAAGCAAAGGTGCAGGTGCAACACAAAACAAGCCCCTTCTGAGATTAATGAAAAGCAGAAATGGCAGAGGCATCGCCTTACTTCAGATGTGCCTGGGTAGCCGCCTCAGTCTTAACTTATCGGGTTTGCCCCTGAAGTTCACTGGACTCCTTGCAGAGCGGGGGGCGTTACTGGAGTGAAGGTTCTTCCTGCTGTTTCAGGAGCTACTCCAGGCGCTCCCTTCTCAGGGCTTCCCCCTTGCAGACTGCAGCTTCCTCCTTTTAAAGCTATCCTGCTTCCCATGCATGTGTAAGCGGGGGAATGGTCCCGCTATTGTGGGAAACTTTCCTGGCTTCTGCACTACCCCGGTGAAATGGGCTAGCAAAAGGATCTGAGTCCTTGCTCCCACTTCCTTTACCCAGAGGCCTCCCTGCCCTTGAGGACTCCCCTTCCACTCTCCTGTCTGGCAGAGTCCTCGTAACCCCAACAAGGCTGGGCCCAGGATTCCTGGGGGGCTCGACCCCCAACCTTGCTGTGGTCACCTAGGACAGGGGCTAAGGTGTCCCCACTCTGGGGTATTCTCTCTGCACTAAGCACTCCCCTGATCCACTGACAATTACATACAATTTAAAACAAATACAAGTTATTTAATCAACAATTAGTTTAAAAAGGAATAAGGAAAAATGGGAAAGGTTAAAGAAACACATCACCCCGCTCTCTGGCAGGGAACATCACAACAGTGTCTCTGGAATGTCAGGGCAGTTCACAGTCTGTTCCTTGTAGGTCCCAGGCCCCTTCTCAGGCCCTGGGTGTGCTACAGGGCTTGCACAGTTTTATGCATCACTTGAGTCCCACTTAAGTCCTGTCTGGAGGACATAAGTGATGCAGAAGCCTGAGGTGAGCTCTGTGCACAGGGGTAAATTTCATTCAGAACAAACGCATTTTGTCAAAGCGTTTAGCCCCTTTAAAAGAAAAAGCAACTAATGTCAGCACTTTACTTTTTCCAATCATTGTATGGACTTTGACTAATTTGTTCCCATGACACCCCTGAGAGGTAGGAAAGTAAATGCTGGTTTTTTTCATGTTACACAGAGACACAGTGGTCCAAGTAATGTCTTGACTCCAATAGGTTGCCTAGGGCAGTGGTTTTTGACCTTTCTTCATTTGTGGATCCCTAAAAAAATTCAAATGAAGGTATGGACCCCTTTGGAAATCTTAGACATGGTCTGCAGACCCTCAGGGGTCCACAGACCACAGATTGAAAACCACTGGCCTAGGGTGTACCTAAGGGCAGAATTTGGCCCAGGGAGGTCATAGAGCAAGTCACTGGCACAGGTGGAGTTCAAATGCAGGGGTTCTTGGCTCCCAGGTCTGTGAGCAGTAAATTGGAGCACACGGCCTCTCAGACAAAGTATGATGCTACCTTCAGTGCAAAGCAGCAGAGAACTTTAAAGTACAAGGGAGTAAATTCATTGTTAGCCATCAGATTTTATGCTGATCAGAGACGGAGCAAACCCACTGCAACACCACCCAGCATGAGAAGACAGAAATGAAAAAATATTTTGCTGCTCTCGATCGCAATTTTATGACCATTGGTTAGACACTTATTTAATATGAAGCAAGCACATCTAACTATATAAGTGCAGCATGGTCTAATGGATTGGGCAGTGGTGTGGGAGTCAGGAGACTTGGGTTTGATTTCTAGTACTGATCTCCTCTGAGACCTTGGGCAGATGGCTTCCTCCCATCCCTTGCCTCTTTAAGGAAGGGACTATTTCTTATTATGTGTTTGTACAGCACCTAACACCCTGAGGTCCTGATCTGTTTTGGGACCTCTAGGTGCTAGTGTACTACTACTACTAATTAATTATTTATTATTATTATTATTATTACTAATACAGATTTACCAGTTCAGGCAGTTCTATTGCACCAACATATTCCCCCAGTAGTTTCTATTGGATACAATATTATTCCTCACTTCCTGCCCTACATTGCTATGTAGTGTTGTTCTGTGTTGTTAAACTACCACCACTTTCCATCCCAATATATTTAAACCTGATACAGGAACATACTTCTTTATAGAAAGCCTAATTAACTCATGGATCTCATTGCCCCAAGATATCACTGAGGCCAAAAGCTTAGCAGGTTGCACAAACATTTAAGACATTGGTATGGATAATGAACACATCCCCAGCGAGGCGCTTTGGAAAATCCCCCTTGACACCCATCTGCATCTTTAGGCACCTACATATCTTTAAAAATCTGGCCCTAAGTGACCGAGGTTAGGAAAAAATTTTCTCTATAGGCAGCTTATTCCATATTTGCCTAATAGACAGTGGGATGCAGCACACCCCTATCTCAATCAGGAAACCACTAATGAGCTCCTCTGGGCTCAACCAGTACTAAATAGGTGCACCTGCAGAGCCTATGCCATGTGTAGGAAATGAGCTTAAAAGGGAGAGTCTGTTACAGGAAAGGATGGTAACCAGAGGAAGGCAGCTGGGCCTCAAAGGCAACAACGCTTGCAACAGAGCTGCTAGGAGGAAGATGGCTTGCAAACCTCTGCCACACGCAAGGGCCCTCCAGACCAGGTACAAGCCAACTACAACAGGGAGAGGTTGGAGATAAGTCCTGACCTAGGGTCTAACTGTACTTAACCTTCATTGACAAGCCAGACCTCTATAGACTCATAGACTTTAAGGTCAGAACAGACCATCATGATCATCTAGTCTGGCCGCCTGCACATTGCAGGCCCCAGAACCTCACCCACCCACTCCTGTAACAGACCCCTAACCTCTGGCTGAGTTACTGAGTCCTCAAATCATGGTTTAAAGATCTCAAGTTACAGAGAATCCACCATTTACACAAGTTTAAACCTGCAAGTAGCCCCTGCCCCATGCTGGAGAGACTCTTTTGAACAACTCGGACAGCGAGCGCCCTGTAATTGGAAGGACTTTTAAGAGGGAAGGGTCTCTGAAAAAGCCCTGGCCCTAAAAAGGCCCAGCCTATCACATGGGGTATCTCACAACTTCTTCAGAAACATTTAGAAACAGGCTCTGAGAGAGGCAGGGTAGTGGGCTAGCTGGAGTATTAGTCTGACTTCGTATATCATGTCCTACTTCGCAGAATGGACCAGGTCTGACCTTGTAGCATTTACACAGGTGAAACTCCTACTGAAGCCAGTGAGAATTTTGCCTATGTACGGCCCCAGTCCGAACTACCCCTGAACCTCCGTGGAACTCTGGGGTTCTGTGCAAGTGCTTGGGTCCACTTGCCTGGTGTGTTTTGCAGGATCAGGCCCTAAGAGTTGAAGAAGGACTGGGCACGATGCATGTGAATTATGACACATGAGCCCCGTGTCTTGCCGAAGATAGAAGCGGACGACTTACCCCAATAAACTTCCTAAGAAATTCCCTGGAGGATTCAATGTCTGTACTGGACAGCTCGATGTAATCTCCCATCATGCCCTCTTCTGTCGCTGGCACTTCCCGGTAGAAATGTTTGGCTCTGGCATAGAACTGCATCTCGCCGTTGATCACTTCGCTCGTTAAAGCATAAAGTTTCACTGCAAACAGAAAGTGTATTATTATTTATTTATAATGGGATACTCCATGGTCTGATTGGGTGTCTTATTGGTGTGTGTGTTTGTGTGTGTGCACGCATGTAAGATTTGAATGTGGGACTAAACCAAGAATTTGCAAAATTCTCTTCCTAATTAAAAAGGATGATTAATTCTGGACTGGCTCTGGCAAGGTGCTGAGATCCATCAACTCACATTAAAGTCAATGGGAACTGAGGCTGCTCAGCACCTTCCAGGGTCAGGCCCCATTTGTGTAAATACATCCCTGCCTTCCCAGATGGCTCCATGTTAACTCAACATCATAGATTTCAGACTTGAGAGCAAACACGCATGCAAATTAGAGCCATAGAGGCTGTTTGCCACACAGGAAAATCGTGGTTCGCATTAACAGTTGTGCAGTGCCACTTTGGGTATGTCTACACGGCAATCAGAGGGATGACTGTGCACACATGGACCTACCCGAGCTAGCTTTGATCTAGCTAGCTTGAATAACAATAGCATTGAAGTCCCAGCAGTATGAGCCAGCTGCTCCAGTACGTACCCAGGGTTGTACAGCCCATGCTGCTGCGGTTTCACTTCTATTGTTATTTGAGCTGCGTCGATCAAAGCTAGTTCAGGTATGGCTACACGTGCTGCAGTCACACCTCTGATTGCAGTGTACAGGTACCCCGAGATGAGGCTAATTGATTTGTACAGTCCAAGGCACAGCACCTTGTGTAGTTGATTAGAAGCGTGCAAAGTCTGTGCCAAGCAGGAATAAAACGGTCCTACCAGTGTGGCTGAGTGAAGAATTCCATGACTTTCTGTAATATTTTCTTCCTGCGAGGCACCAGTGTTGGGGTTAATTGCACGGTCCAGCCCTAAATGACTATATAAGGTGCAAGGTAGTAGCGCATCAGTCCCTAAATCTTCATCTGCCACTGATCAAAAAGGAGGAGGGATGTGTAATTGATGAGGGTGACACAATAGGTGCCAGAGTTTGGAGTTTCTATTTTCATTGTTTAGTTTTAAATTGTTTGGGCTCTCTACTACTACCACATGGTCTGCTGGTGACCAGGAATAGTAGATTTGCAGCTGTCTAAGAAATATTAATTCTCAACTTGATATTTGATACTTTTCCCTTTTTCTTTCATTAATTGAAATCTGTCCTAAATGTTCTGGGGTTTTCGTACTTACCCTTTTTGAGTATTTGTAGGAGCTTACAATCTAAGTAAAAGACAAAAGACAACAGACAGATACAGACAGACAGATAGGAATATAAGGAAACAATGAGACAACATTGGTCAGCATGCGAGAAAGTGGTCTCTGCCTAAGCATTGTCAAGTTGTTGTTTTTTTGTAGGTATCAATGCAAAGAAGAGTTTTGAGGAGGGCTTTGAAGGCAGATAATGTAGCTTTTTCTTGCATGAAAAAGAGCTGTTCCTGAACATTCCTGTGAATGAAGACCCGATCACATGACTGCCTGTGAATAGCAAGTAACAAGGAGGTAGGGATAAATCTAATGCTGGTGCGGATTTGGAACAAGTACTAGTGAGCAGTTTCCAGTATGTGGCCAGTCCTACTATAGGTCGTGCATCTCCAATATATGTGCAGCACTGGAAGTGAGCAAGTGCCAAATGTCCGTCTGGTTAGGTACCTTCAGCCGCAATGTAAACACAGACCTCCTTGTAGACTAAATAAATAAAATGAGGGGAGAGGAATGCAGTTTATGTAGCTTACAACTGTTATGACTTTGTCTTCATGTACTGCACCTTTACATTTCTAAGGAGTCATTGACTGTCATTATTGCCTGGGCTTTGAACTGGTGAGTGAGACTGCACTGTGGAGGACCAGAGTAGGCCACAACTCATAAATGAGCATGGGCTGTATTTATTGAAGGCAAGAAGCCCAGTGGGGAATAAGTGTGTGCTTGCCCATCCTGAGCACCAGAATGACATCCTGGAGGCAAATGAGGGAGGGGCAAAGGAAGTAAAATAGGGAATAATTACCACCAAAGACCACTCTGAGCAAAATAGTGCTATTGGGTTACATATAAGCAGCATGCCAGGGATATCCTTTATCCAACAAAAGCAGCATTACCAGCCCCTCTTGTCATCACCTGCTTAAGCCGACTGCCGAGCGGATACTATTAAAGCTTTAATCCATTACACATTTATGTTATGCCTGAGAAATTTATACCACAAGTGAGTGCTGAGCCCAGCAATGGTCAACCCCGGGTTTGACACACTCCACTGGTTATTTTCCATACTCCAAAGAAACATTTCACTAAAGGAAGAAAAAATGAGGGAACGGCAGCTGATCCCCTGCAAATCTTGACCATGGTGATTGTCAGACCCTGGGAAATAGAAGGATCCACTGGCTGGAGTCCTTTCCTCCAAGGACTGTTGCCCTTCTACCCCTGTATCCCCTTTCTCTGTATACTGCAGCCACTGTTGATGAGGCTAGTGGAATTGAGCCCCAGAATGCTGGTTTTACAAGATCTCACTTAAGAGATTCCACTGAGAATTTCTAGAGCAATTTTATTGGGCTTTTCAGGAGACAGAGTTTCATATTCTCCTGATGGATGGAAAGGAGAGGAATGAACATGCAGCTTGTGCTTCAGGGCTGGGGTTTGTGTGTAAGGGGCAGCACATATTACTACTATTCAGAGCAGTAACACTCAAAGTGTGACCCCAATGAAAGGGATCACATGGGAGTGACATGCTGCTCAGGATCTCAGATCTTTGGAGTCTGGCCCTGAATTTCTCATGGACTCTCAGCTAAACACCACCTTCTGGCTTCCCCTCTCCACTGGCACCACCTCCCAGAGGGGCACAGGTTTTGCCCATCAAGCCATCCAGGGGTTGTGTCAGATACATTCATGTCATGACTCCCATTGCAGCTAAACATGAGAGAGACCAAATCTGACAATGCCCACTGAGACCACAATAGAGGATGCAGACATAGATGTTGACATAAACTTCTCAGCCAAAGATGGCACTAAAAATTGTCAGTTTCGATGTGGAGGGGTTCTTTGTGAAGAAGGCTGAAATGCTACCTGGCATGAAAACAGATGGTATGTGCTTGCAAGAGACAAATGGCAGGGCAACAGCACCAAACACTCCTGGCATGTATATAGCTGCAAACATCAAAAGCAACATTTATGGCCGCACAATACTTTTACGCGACAAAAGACTGGTGGAAAAACACTGCTGTGAAGCACCATGGTACAACAACACTTATTATGGCAGCAATTTCTGTTTACAAACCACCAAGTGAACAGTTTTCATGGCCAACTGATCTTCCACTGCTGTAAACCATGTCTTGTCTCAGGCGATTTCAACAGTCACAACACCCTCTGGGGATTCCCCAACAAAGGGGAAGAAGTTGAGAAGGGGGCGGCAACTAACAAGTTGACCTTGCTCTATGACTTCAAGGACAAATGTGCCTTCCAAGCACTGGATGGAACGAGGGGTACAATCCCGAGCTAGGTTTTGTGATCTCTGAAAATGCCAGCAACTTCAGAAGGAAGGTTATGGCAATGATAGACCAGGGCAAGTGACAATAGAGGCTGCAGTGCAACCCAGGAAAACAAAGTACCTGCCAAGATTCTACTTCAGAAGAGCTTCCTGGGAAGGCTTCACCTTTGAACTGATGGATCCATCTGTAGTACTAGTCTGATACATGAGCACTATGGCAAACTTGTGTCCCAGGTGTGAATGAGTGCCCAAAAGTATATCCCATGGGGATGTTGGACACTACGTACACCTGGGCTTTCAGAACAGGCAAGCCGACAATATAAGAGAGATTCAGAATTGTTTGATCTGGATCCATTCAGTGAAGAAACCAGTGAGCTTATGAGAGAGATTGGAAATGGGCAGCACAACCGCTGAAGGTTGCTGATTGAAACAATAGCAAAAAAGAATGGGCCACCATTCGCAAGCTGAACCCCGATGCACAACAATCAGAGCGCGTTGCTGTAGTCTCTCCCAACCAAGCTACACACCAGCTCATCCCAACTGACAAACCAGCCCACAAAGCAAAGTATAAAATGAAACAAATCAAGCAGGAACTTTGCTAACTCAGACAACAAAGTCCACAATGAGCAGCTCAATACAGAGGAGTTGACCACAGTCATGAAACCATTCCCACAGCCTATAGACTGTGGCTTACCACGGCTGCCTGCAAGCCGAATTCTGTTGCCTGCCGGACCTGCTTTTGTGATCTCTCACACCAAATCGGCAGACCCTCAATATAACAGGCAAAGTGCAACCTTAGACCAAATGCACATGTGCTATGGAATGTTTAGAGCATTGTTCTCTAATATGTGTCTTTTAAACTACTTCTCTCCCGTTTGTTTCCTCCCGCAGCTGCAAATGTTTCAACGCCACCCCTTTCATCACCGTCCCAGAGGCTAGCGAAGATTAGAAGTAAAAAAAAAGGAATCAAGATGATATATTCTCAGAGCTCATGCAATCCTCCCACACTGAAACTGCCCAGCAGAATGCGTGGAGGCAGACACTGTCAGAGTCCAGGAAGGCAGAATTTGATCGCGCGGACAGGTGGCGTGCTGAAGACAATGACTGGCAGGATGAAGAGAGACAGTGGCGGGATGAAGAGAGAGTAGGTGGCGTCAGCGTGTAGAGAGAAGGCAGGAGGCAATTCTGAGGCTACTGGAGGATCAAACGGAAATCCTCCGGCTTATGGCTGAGGAAAGGCGTATGGTTCAGGAAAGGCCGCCTGAGCCCAGACCGCCGCTACAGCCCCTGTGTAACCAACAGCCCTCCTTCCCGAGTCCCATAACCTCATCCCCGAGACGCCCAAGAACGCGTTTGGGCGGCCTCCGTGCACCCAACCACTCAAGCCAAGAGAACAGTCCAAGCAACAAAAGGCTGGCATTCAATAAGTTTTAAAGTGCTGTGTGTCCTTGTCCTTCCCTCATCCCCTCCTCCACCACCCATCCTGGTGCTTCCCTTCCTCCACCACCCATCCTGGTGCTTCCCTTCCTCCACCACCCATCCCGGGTGACCGTGGCAGTTACCCCCATAGTTCCCCCTCTTTGTTTTACAAATTAATAAAGAATGCATGATTTTTAAGCAACAATACCTTTATTGCCTCTGCAAGCAGTGACCAAGGGGGGGGAGGGCAGGGCGGTTTGGTTAAAGGGAAGTAGAGTGAATGAAGGGGCGGGGCTTTTCATTAATGGGGAAAAACAGAATTTTCACACAGCATCCTGGCCATTCATGAAACTGGTTTTCAAAGCTTCCCTGATGCGCAATGCACCCTGCTGTACTCTTGTAATAGCCCTGGTGTCTGGCTGCGCATAACCAGCGGCCAGGTGATTTGCCTCAATCTCCCACCCCGCCATAAACATCTCCCCCTTACTCTCACAGATATTGTGGAGCGCACAGCAAGCAGTAATAATAATGGGAATATTGGTTTAGCTGAGATCTAACCTAGTCAATGAACTGCGCCAGCGAGCTTTTAAACGCCCAAATGCACATTCCACCACCATTCCGCACTTACTCAGCCTATAGTTGAAAAGGTCCTGACTACTGTCCAGGCTACCTGTGTATGGCTTCATGAGCCATGGCATTAAGGGGTAGGCTGGGTCCCCAAGGATAACTATGGGCATCTCAACATCCCCAACGGTTATTTTCTGGTCTGGGAAGAAAGTCCCTTGCTGCAGCAGCTGAAACAGACCAGAGTTCCTGAAGATGTGAGCGTCATGTACCTTTCCCGGCCATCCCACGTTGATGTTGGTGAAACGTCCCTTATGATCCACCAGTGCTTGCAGCACTATTGAAAAGTAACCCTTTCGGTTTATGTACTCGCTGGCTTGGTGGTCCGGTGCCAAGATAGGGATATGGGTTCCGTCTATCGCCCCACCACAGTTCGGGAACCCCATTGCTGCAAAGCCATCCAGTATGAGCTGCACATTTCCCAGACTTACAACCCTTGGTACCAGCAGCTCGTTGATCGCCTTGGCTACTTGCATCACAACAGCCCCCACTGTAGATTTTCCCACTCCAAATTGATTCGCGACTGACCGGTAGCTGTCTGGCGTTGCAAGCTTCCACAGGGCTATCGCCAGTCGCTTCTCTACTGTGAGGGCTGCTCTCATCTTGGTGTTCTGGCGCTTCAGGGCAGGGGAAAGCAACTCACAAAGTTCCATGAAAGTGCCCTTATACATGCGAAAGTTTCACAGCCACTGGGATTCATCCCAGACCTGCAGCACTATGTGGTCCCACCAGTCTGTGCTTGTTTCCCGGGCCCAGAATTGGCGTTCCACTGTATCAACAAGCCCCATTACCACCATGATGTCCACCTTGCGGGGGGGCCTTTTTTGAGAGAGGTCTGTGTCCATGTCCTCATCACTGTCCTCAGGGCACTGCTGTCACCTCCTCGCCTGCTGTAGCTGTAGCAGCTCCTGGTTCTCGTTCTCCATATACTCCTGGACAATGCGCGTGGTGTTCATAACGGCGATAACAGCCGCGGTGATCTGATCGGGCTCCATGCTTTCCCTGGTATGGTGTCTGCAGGACAGCAGAGTGGGAGCAGAAGCGGCGGGTGGATAACAATGGTGTCAGCAATAAGGCGCCCGCATGAAAAAAGGCACAAAAGGATTTTGGGCTCCCCTCTCTGCTGCTTTGTTGGAGGGAGGGGGGAAGCAAGGGTTAGGCTCTTTTTCTTCTAACAGCAGATGGTACAATACGCCAGGAAGCAAGGGTTAGGCGCCTTCCCTTCTAGCTACAGATGGTTCAATAGGCTTGATATCCATCATCATCTCCTGGCCCCCTCAAGGATTGAACTCACAACCCTGGGTTTAGCGGGCCAACGCTCAGACCACTGAGCTATCCCTCTGCCCATATTATAGCATGACTGAATCCTCAATAGACCTAATGTCCAGGCGTACGCTGGCTCCATGCTTGCCGTAGCAAACACGGAAACCACTGACCGCTGAGCTATCCCTCTGCCCGTGTTCCAGGCAGTACTGAATCTCCCTTAAACAAAACGTAAAAAAGAGAATGACCAGAGTCACTTTGGTCACTCCCATTTATGTCCAAGCACCCCCGGCCAGCCACACCATAGGCCAGCCAGGAGCACACAGGGGACGATGAATTTAAAGCCTATTGCACAATCTGCAGCTAGAAGGTATAGACCTTCTGCTGTGTAGTCCCACAACTACGATCATTTATAGCATATTGCACCATATGTTGCTAGAAGGCAAGGAGCTGCTGCGTAGTTCCACAACTATGACCATTTATGGCATATTGTACCATATGCTGCTAGAAGGAAAGGAGCTTATGCTGTGTAGTCCCGCGACTACCAGCCTCAGGCAGAATGGCCCCCCTCAAGGATTGAACTCACAACCCCGGGTTTAGCAGGCCAACACGCAGAACGCTGAGCTATCCCTCTGCCCGTATTACAGCGTAACTGAATCCCCACTAGACCTAATGTCCAGGCGTACGCTGGAGATGTACGGTAATTGTAAGCTGAACAGGCTTCCGTAGCAAACCCGGAAACCCCAGAAAAAAGGCGCGAAAAAGATTGCTTTCACGGAGGGAGGGAGGGACGTTTGATGGCTTGACGACATGTACCCAGAACCACCAGCAACAATGTTTTCTGCCCCATCAGGCTTTGGGATCGCAACCCAGAATTCCAATGGGCGGCGGAGACTGTGGGAACTGTGGGATAGCTACCCGCAATGCAACGCTCTGAAAGTCGACGCTAGCCCCGATACTGTGGACACAGTCCGTCGACCTCATGGTCTTAATGCTCTTTAGTGGGGACACACACAATCGATTCCATAAAATCGGGTTTTAAAATATCGACTTCTATAATTTCGACCTAATTCTGTAGTGTAGACGTACCCTAAGAGACCTATAAATGCCTTGATCTCTAATTCCCACTTGTGTCAATGGCGGATGTATAAATATCCTCTTACTGTATGTTCCATTCTATGCATCCGAAGAAGTGGATTGTAGTCCACGAAAGCTTATGCTGAAATAAATTTGTTAGTCTCTAAGGTGCCACAAGTACTCCTTTTCTTTATGTTCAGCAAAGGTGATCTGTTGCCTGTGACTGTGGAGGAAGCCCTCTAGAACAAATGCCCTGCCAATAAGATAAACAAGATGTGACGTAAAAGGTTCTTCTTTCCATCTCTAACTGATGTGATTCTAACATTCAGTGTAGCCTGCAGTATGCAGCTGGCAAAGTGACCATCTTAAAATAATACAGCCCTAAGTCAAAACCTGGCTTCTTTTTGATTGTCATCAGGGCAATTGTGGCTTTTGGGAATTGGAGTAGGACATCCTAAAACTTACATGTTCGGGGCCAGACATTTCAGTAGAGCTCAGATCCTATTTCAGCACTATTTCCTAAAAAAAATGGCTTAGCACTTGGCATTCAGCAGCTCCTATTGAAATCTGGCCATAAATTAACCCTTCCTTCCAGAAGTACTTTGAAACCAAATAAATAATTGGATTCGGTGAATTGTGGGAGAGATTTGGGATAACAGAGACTCTTGATAACAGACCCACACAGCATTATTTTGCAAGCACCTTTCCACCCTGCAAAGCAAGACTTGGATCAAAGATATAGATATCTGGAAAGATAACAAATATGGACATTTGGCAGCCAGAAAGCAAAACATGTCTGCTCCAGGTTTTTTTTTCCTCTCTGTCTCTTTCACACTCACATACAATGCAGCTTCTTGTTGTATCCTTGGGGCAGCAGATTTAGGAAGAACTCATTTGAAACACAGAGAGCTGAGAGCCATGGAAGCAGTGCTTTATTTTCACACACTGAACTGACCAAACCAGCCAAAACTGGCTGGGCTATCCCCTAATAATCTAACTCAGTTACCATAGCAACAACAAGGTGCTATTACCACGACAACCAAATACACAACATATTAATCCCCCCTTAATAAGAACATCCCCTAAATAAAACAAACACTAAGCTAGAGAAGGAAGGTAGACTGCCTCCATTCTCGGCTAAACCCCAGGGATTATTTTGCCCCATGACCGTGGGTTCGCCTTAGCTAAAGATCCAGCCATTGAGGAGGTCTTCTGTCTCTAGGTGGATTGTGTCGAACTCCTGGTGTTGTTGCACCCGAAAGTACAGTGGGCGCAGCCCTGACAATGGCAGTGGCATAGCCAGGTTTAGAGCACAGGGGGAGCGGAGCTAAAAAAAGGTGCCAGGAGCAAAAAGCGTCGGGAGCACACACAAAAAGCTCCACTCTGGCTGCAGAGTAGGAGCAAAAGGCGTCAGGAGAAAAAAAATGCACCAGGAGCATAAAAAAATGCTCTGCTCTGGCTGCAGAGTAGGAGCAAAAGGCGTCGGGAGCAAAAAAAAAGGCGCCGGGAGCAAAAAAAAATGCTCCGCTCTGGCTGCAGCGTAGGAGCAAAAAGCGTCGGAGCACAAAAAAGACGCCGCTTCTGCTCAGTGGGGGAGCAGCCACTCCCCCTGCTCCCCCCCTGGCTACGCTACTGGACAATGGGCTCAGGTGTCATAGCGCGAACGGGTGAGGAGGTGGTATCAGCTTGTTCCTGGCAAGGGGCTATCTTAGCCGCTGGCAGTAATGGAGGAGAACAGTCAGGAACAGGTGATTCTTGATTTGGTGTCTCGCCAGAAGAGGTGAAGTCAGACAATTCAACTGAAGATGTGTCCTGAGGACTGGCATAACCTGGCAACAGCTGATCTACATGACGCCGCCAGGTGAGACTCTCTGCAGTCCGGACTGTGTAGGAAACAGGTCCTGTTTGAGCGATGATCACGGCAGGGACCCATTTAGCTCCAGAAGTATAATTCCGAGCCAAAACTGGCTGACCCGAGGCTAAAGGTTCTGTCTTTTGTTCTGGGTGCACGTCTGATGACTTGATATTGCTGCTGACGTTGGACAATTTGTCTGGGTTCAGAAGATTTCAGCAGATCAAAGCAAGTGCGCAGCTGTCGTCCCATCATTAGAAAGGCCGGGGATGCCTTGGTCGTAGCATGAGGTGTGTTTCTGTAGGACAGTAAGAAGGTGTCCAGACACTTTTGAATGGAGTGTTGTCCCCTTGCTGATTTCAAAGCTTATTTCATTGTCTGCACAAATCTTTCAGCTAATCCGTTGATGGATGGATGATATGGTGCTGAAGTGATGTGGAGTATTTGCCTTCGTAAAATTTCGAAACTCCTGAGAGATGAACTGCAGTCCGTTGTCACTCACAAGTTGTTCTGGCAGACCGAAATGACTAAAGAGTCCCCGTAGTTTTTGGATCGTACTCTCTGCAGCAGTGGACTGTATTATAGAGACTTCTGGCCATTTAGAATGGGCATCTACCACCACCAAGAACATGCTTCCTTCAAGGGGGCCAGCAAAGTCGACATGAATACGTTGCCACAGGTTTTCAGGCCAGTCCCATGGATGTAGGGGTGCCCACTGGGGTGCATTCCTGACACCCTGACATGACATACAAGCTCTTGCCTTCTCTTCAATAGCACTGTCCAATCCAGGCCACCAAAAATAGCTTCATGCAATTTCCTTCATGCACACTATTCCACAGTGACCGTAATGTAGCTGTTCTAACATCTGTGATCTCAGTGGTGGTGGGATAATGACACGTCTCCCGCACAACAAACAACCAGATTGGATCGATAACTCCGTCGTCCTGGACATGTAGGTAACAAAGTCAGGTGAGACCGGAGAGGTTAGTCGAGATTTTCCATGCATTACCAGGTCCATAACTTGGGACAATACTGGGTCAACACGAGTTGCCTTCTTTATCAGAGTAGCAGTGATGGGTGTATTCTCTACGTGTTCGAAGTAGAAGATTTCCCTTTGGGCAGTATCTTGATGTTTGACTGGCAAAGGCAACCTTGAGAGACCATCTGCAGTGCCATGCAGAGTGGATTTCCGATATTTGATTTCATATGTGTGTGCTGAAAGTAACAATGCCCAACGTTGCATACGACTGGCAGCTAATGGGGAAATGCCTGTGTAGGGTCCAAAAATTGATGTCAGAGGTCGATGGTCTGTAAGAAGAGTAAACTTCCGCCCAAAGAGGTACTGATGAAACTTCTGAATTCCAAAAACGATCCCCAATGCCTCACGTTCGATTTGGGCATAGTTTGTTTCTGCTTTGCTTAGAGTGCGTTAACCAAAAGCAATAGGTCTCTCCTCTCCCGAAAGCATAATGTGTGACACGACTGCTCCCACTCCATAAGGGGAGGCATCGCAGGCCAATTGCAGGGGTAAGGATGGATCAAAGTGCGTTAGAACTTCAGAATTTAGCAATGCATCCTTAGCCTTGTTAAATGCAACATTAAAGGTTTCAGTCCACTTCCAGGTCCTGTTCTGCCCAAGAAATTCATGAAGTGGTTTTAGCAGTGTGGCTAACTGTGAGATGAACTTTCCATAGTAGTTCAATAGTCCTAGAAATGAGCGCAGCTGGCTAACATTTCGAGGTGGGGGAGCCTCCACAATAGCCTTAACTTTTGCAGGGGCCTGATGAAGACTCACAGCATCAATGATGTGTCCCAAATATTCAACAGAGGTCTGGAAGAATTCACACTTGTCTTTGCGGACTCGTAGGCCATACTCTTCCAGTCTTTGTAGGGTAGCCTCAAAATTCTTTAGGTGATCCTCTTCATTCCTTCCAGTGACCAGGATGTCATCCAGATAGCACTGAACTCCTGGCAAGCCACACAAGATCTGGTCCATAGCCCTCTGGAACAGGGCGGGAGCAGACGTTATTCCGAAGGGTAGGCGACAGTATCGATAAAGCCCCTTATGAGTCACAATAGTCAACAGCTCTTGGGACTTTTCATCGACGTGCATCTGTAAATACGCTTGACGCAGATCAATCTTACTGAACTTTTATCCCCCAGCCAGGACTGCGAAGAGGTCATCGATGCGGGGAAGCGGGTATTGCTCTGCACACAACACCGGGTTGACAGTGACTTTAAAATCACCACAAATCCAGAGGGAGCCATCTTTCTTCACTATTGGCACAATAGGAGTGGCCCATGGGCTATGAGTAACTGGTATTAGGACTCCATTGGTGACCAGGCGCTCCAGGTCTGCTTCAACTTTCGGCCTGAGGGCATATGGCACAGTTTGGGCTTTCAGACATTTTGGTTGACTGTCATGTTTAATGTTCAATGTCACCGTGATTCCCTTCATACTTCCCAGATCCTCTCCAAAAACAGCAGCATGTTTCCTTAGTATAGTGGCCAGACCGGTTTCTCCTTTAGTCATTCGGTGCACTTCTGCCCAGTTCAGCTGAATCTTCCCAAGCCAAGACCGACCCATTAAGGCTGGGTAATCACCTCTCACCACAAACAGTGGCAATTTAGCAGCCTGTCCATTGAGCTCCACGTTAACATCAATAGTGCCCAACATAGGCACAGCTTCTCCTGTATACGTCTTCAGAACAGTTTTTGTTGCCTTAAGCAGAAGATGCTGTAGCTTTTCGTTATACACAGTCTCGGAGACCAGCGAGACGGCTGCACCAATGTCCAGTTCCATGCGTATAGGTTTGCCATCCAACAATGGGGTTCCCCAGTATCCATGTGAGCCCACTGCCAAAGACAAAACGTACAGTGAAACTTCTTGTGCTGAGGTGTCACCTTGGTCATCCTGGGTCTGCTCTAGGGTATGCAGGTTTCCCTTTTGGGTCGGCCAGACTACAGGCCTCTTTTTTCTTTTGTTTATGGGCACACTCAATGTGTCCCTTTTTGCCACAGTGTCGACACACCAGGTCCTTACACCAGCATTATGATGCCTGGTGACCCAGCTTACCACAGCGGTAACATTCCTGACCCTAGGGGATGCACTGATGTATTGCGCCTCCCTTGTAGCCAGTTCCATGGAGACTGCAATATCAACAGCCTTCAGTAAGGTAAGCTGAGCCTCTGCCAATAGGCACTTCTGTATAGCTTCACTGTATAGGCCACACACTAACCTGTCACGCAGGGCATCATTTAATATCTCCTTAAATTCACAGTGTTCTGCTAGCCCTTTTAAAGTTGTTACAAATTGTACAATTGTTTCATCTTCTTTTTGGTCTCTTTTGTGGAACCTATATCTTTCAGCAATTACCAGTGGTTTTGGGGAAAAATGGGATGCCACGATTTCCACAATGTCACTGTAAGATTTGGTCTCAGGCTTAACAGGAAGCTGTGTAGCAGGGAGTAGGTCTTAGCCCCTACCACACTTAAGAATATTGGCACCTTCTTCTCTTCTGTAACGTCATTTGCAATCACAAAAAGCTCAAAATGCTCAGTATACATATGCCATTGCACTATATTCTCCTCAAAAGGTTCCAGTGGCCCTGTAAGTGCAGCCATGGTTTTAGTTTCAGGTTTCACAGTGTAGGGAACCGCGGAAGATTATGTTACGGCCTAGCTAGGGTAGCTGCGCTTTCTCGGCGGCCGGTCACTGTACAGGACAGTATGCCAGTTATAACCTGCTTTGAACCAGTTTGTATCGCTTTGTATGGCTTGTTGCAAAGGGGCAGACACGGCCTGTGGAACGCCCCTATTTACATATGTATGAGCTGTTTCTAGTGTTTTCTATATAGCTGTGTGGGTTCAGCCCCGCCTTTGGACTCCATACCAGGCCGAGCTTCGGTGCGCTGGGTTCCCCGCCTCCGTGACAGCAACGCCAGGAGTCCCCGTTGCGGGTGTGTCATTTAGCCTTTAATAAAGCCAATAACGCACAGTGTGTGTGGGCCTCATTCTTGCAGAGCACTCTGGGTAGGCCGTAGCCTCCCTCGAACCTAACACACAGTCAGTGCAAACAAGCCAGTTCTCACCCCCTTCCAACAGCTAAAAGATTTTGGTAGGTTTTTTTTTTCTTTTCTCTTTTTACCTTGACTTCTTCTTCCTTCTGTTGCTGAGGCAGCACAGGGATCCCATCCTCGTCGCCACTTTGTTGTATCCTTGGGGCAGCAGGTTTAGGAAGAAATCATTTGAGACACAGAGAGCTGAGAGCCATGGAAGCCGTGCTTTATTTTCACTCACTGAACTGACCAAACCAGCCAAAACTGGCTGGGCTATCCCCTAATAATCTAACCCAGTTGCCATAGGAACAACAAGGTGCTATTACCACGACAACCAAATCATAGAATCTCAGAGTTGGAAGGGACCTTAGAAGGTCATCTAGTCCAACCCCCTGCTCAAAGCAGGACCAATCCCCAATTTTTGCCCCAGATCCCTAAATGGCCCCTTCAAGGATTGAACTCACAACCCTGGGTTGAGCAGGCCAATGCTCAAACCACTGAGCTATCCCTCCTGTCCACTAGACCACCCTGCCTCTCCAGAGTCAGCTGCACTCTTCCCACTTTGTGCCTTGCTGAGAAGACCTGGCTTCTCAGGGAAATGTATAGCAAACGTGGCTTGGCGGTGACCCGGCGCCTGAAAAACAAAAATCACCCTCTGATATGCCAAAGAGGGAGAGGGAGAAATACACAACATTTCTCATCCTTAAATTCCCAACACATGTTTTATTTTAACTGTGACTGGAAAAAAAATAGCATTAACCGCATCTGCAAGCAAAGTAGATCTCATCTGCCAATCCACCTATTTCTGTGGTGCTTACCATTGTGGCACCAAAATACAATAAACTGTGATGTCAGATCAGTGGTAGCTGAAGGATAGAACATACTGGCTTGTATAGCACCTTATTGTCTGTGCTAGGGCTTCGCAGAGCTATTTATCATTATTATCAATGTATTTGTATTCTTGCAGCTTGCACAATGCATTAGGCACTGTCCACAGACAGACACACACAGATAACTCACCGAGGGGAAGCCGCTCCAGCAGGTAGAGGTAACTCTGAAAGAAATCATTTCGTATGACCTTGTGCAGGATAAAAGACATGCTGTGTCGACAGAGCTCCTCGTCTGTCTTGCGCCAGCGTGACTTAAAGGCTAAATGGGCTCCCTTACCATCCATGTTGATGATGGTTTATGGGGTGGAGTGGGGTGGGGTGGAAATTGCCTGGATTGTGCTCTGAGCAGGACCTGTCCTTTCCAAGAGGCTGAGAGTGTCATTTAAACCGGGGCAGTCCTCTGTCATTCTATATTGAAGGGAGGGGGAGTGTCTAGGAATGGAGTGGGGAGAAGTGCTGGCTCTTAGCACTTGCTCAGAATAATCTCTCCAGTGTCACCCTCCTAACCTAGCAGCTGCTGGAAAGTGCTAAAAACCAAAACTGAGATATTGCTTAGCCAGGGTAAAAGTATATGTACTCCCAGAGGGATTGCTCTAATTTGATTAGTTTTTAAAATCTCTTTAGCTTCTATTTCAAAGGATCATGGCCGTTGTGCAGTGGCTCCCTCTCCCTCTTTGGTATATCAGAGGGTGATTTTTGTTTTTCAGGCGCCGGGTCACTGCCAAGCCACGTTTGCTATACATTCCCCTGAGAAGCCAGGTCTTCTCAGCAAGGCACAAAGTGGGAAGAGTGCAGCTGACTCTGGAGAGGCAGTGTGGTCTAGTGGACAGCGTCCTGGGATGGCATTTAGGTGATATGGGTTATAGTCCCAGCTCTCCCACTATGTGACCTTGGGCCAGTCGCTTTCTGTGCCTCAGTTTCCCATCTTATCTATTTAGACTGCAAGCTCTTCAGGGCAAGGGCTGTTTCTAACTATGTGTATGTACAGCACCTTGTACAATGGGGCCCTCATCTCAGTTGGAGCTTTTAGGCTCCTCTATAACATAATTAATACATCTTCTCTGATACACTGGTGTAAATCAGGAGTAACTCCACTTGGAGTTAAATTGGTATAAAATCAGTGCAAGTGAAAAGAGAACCAGGCCCTTGGTACAGAGCCCAAGTTAATTAAAAAATAAATGAATGGAATTAACACAAAATGAAGGGTGAGAATTTTAAATACACAAAAATGAAGGGAGTTGTCCAGCCAGTTTCCTTTAGGAGCCCGTGATGCTGCAGGGCCCACAGGATCTCTGCCCCTATGCACAACTGCATTACCGGCCTTGTTCTGCCCCTTTGATGTCAAAGGGAAGTTTTGTCACTGAGTTCAGGATTAAGCCCAGCAATCAGGGTTTCCATTTCATTGTTGACCAATATATATGCAGTAAGTAGGGCTGTCGATTAATCACAGTTAACTCATGCGATTAACTCAAAAAAATTAATTGTGATTAAAAAATTAATTGTGATTAATTGCACTGTTAAACAATAGAATACCAACAGAAATTTATTAAATATTTTTGGATGCTTTTCTACATTTTCAAATATATCAATTTCTATCACAACACACAATACAAAGTGTACAGTGCTCACTTTATATTATTTTTATTACCAATATTTGCACTGTAAAAATGATAAAAGGAATAGTATTTTCAGTTCACCTCATACAAGTACTGTAGTGCAATTTCTTTATCATGAAAGTGCAACTTACAAATTTAGGGGTTTTTTGTTACATAACTGCACTCAAAAACAAACCAATGTAAAACTTTAGAGACTAGAAGTCCACTCAGTCCTACTTCTTGTTCAGCTGGTTCCTAAGAGAAAAAAGTTTGTTTACATTTACGGGAGATAATGTTGCCCACTTCTTAATTACAATGTCACCTGAAAGTGAGAACAGGCATTTGCATGGCACTGTTGTAGCTGGCATCGCAAGATATTTATGTGTCAGATGAGCTAACGATTCATATGCCTCTTCATGCTTCAGCCATCGTTCCAGAGGACACGTATTCTGTGTTGTAATTGAAATCAATATATTTGAAAATGCAGAAAACATCCACAAATATTTAAATAAATGGTATTCTATTATGGTTTAACAGTACACTTAATCGTGCAATTTTTTAATTGCTTGACAGCCCTAGCAGTAAGTGAAATAGACGTGTGTGTGTGCGCGTGTGCATGCGCGTGTGTGTGCGTGTACAGAGCTGGGATGGGTTTTCCATCAAAATCTGTCACACCACAAAGCAGTAAGGGTACTTAAGAACATAGGATAAGAATGGCCATACTGGGTCAGACCAAAGGTCCATCTAGCCCAGTAGCCTGTCTTCTGACAGTGGCCAATGCCAGGTGCCCCGGAGGGAATGAGCAGAACAGGGAATCATCAAGTGATCCATCACCTATTGCCCCTTCACTGCTTCTGGCAAACAGAGACTAGGGACACCAACCCTGCCCATCCTGGCTAATAGCCATTGATGGACTGATCCTCCATGAACTCCTCTCATTGACTGCGTTGTGTGAAAAAATACTTCCTTTTGTTTGTTTTATATCTGCTGCCTGTTAATTTCATTTGGTGACCCCTAGTTCTTGTGTTGTGAGGAGTAAATAACACTTCCTTATTCACTTTCTCCACACCAGTTATGATTTTATAGACCTCAATCATATCCCCCCCTAGTTGTCTTTTTTCCAAGCTGAAAAGTCCCTGTCTTATTAATCTCTCCTCATATGGAAGCCGTTCCATACCCCTAATCATTTTTGTTGTCCTTTTCTGAATCTTTTCCAATTCCAATGTATCTTTTTTGAGATGGGGCAACCACATCTGTACGCAGTATTCAAGATGTGGGCATACCATGGATTTATATATAGGAAGTATGATATTTTCTGTCTTATTATCTATCCCTTTCTTAATGATTCCCAACATTCTGTTTGCTTTTTTGACTGTCGCTGCACATTGAGTAGATGTCTTCAGAGAGCTATCCACAATGACTCCAAGATCTCTTTCTTGAGTTGTAACAGCTAATTTAGACCTCATCATTTTATATGTATAGTTGGGATTATGTTTTCCAATGTGCATTACTTTGCGTTTATCAACATTGAATTTTGTCTGCCATTTTGTTGCCCAGGTTTTGAGAGATTCTTTTGTAGCTCTTCGCAGTCTGCCTGGGACTTAACTATCTTGAGTAGTTTTGTATCATCTGCAAATTTTGCCACCTCTCTGTTTACCCCTTTTTCCAGATCATTTATTGACCGTTGGTTGGTTGACGGAAGAAAAGAAGTGGGCATTCCAGCAACGAGGCCCTGATATGTAGTTGGTAGGACAGGGGGCTGGCAATCAAGAGAGCTGGGTTCTATTGCTGGCTCTGCCACCTCCTTGAAGTGCGACCTTTGGCAAGTTACTTCACAGCTCTGTGCCTCACTTTGTCTGTAAACGTGGGATACTACCACCTACCGCCCAGGGATGCAATGCAACTCATGTAATGGTTGCAAAGTACTTTGAAATCCTCAGAGGAAAGAGGCCACGCATAGTGAGAGGTCAGTGTTTTACAGGATGGGCCAAATTTAGACCTGGTGTAAGCAGATGCTGCTCCACTGCTTTCAATGAAGTTACACTTGCTTACACTAAGGACCAGCCTACCCTGGGTGGGCTGACAGGTTTAACTGGGATAATTACCCCAACCCACAGCCCAGCCCAGAGACCTTGCTGGTCATCTGAGTGTATTCTTATGGGCTTCTGATATGTAGGCAGCTGCTGAAATAACCCAGCTCACGTCCAGTTCCCTGTTTACATGGGAATTGCACTTGTGTCACTCCAGGCAGAATGGGACCCTCTGTAACGTAGCCCCAAACTTCTCAGACCAGAATCATCCCTAGTGTAACTCCCTGGACTCCATCCCAGGGATGAAAGACTCTTCATGGGGTTTTTGTCTATTTTAGTCCAGAGGTCTCAAACTCAATTTACCTTACCAGTGCCAGTCCTCAAATCCTCCCTGCTGGCCGATAATGTCACTGAAGATGGTGTTCAGAAAAGAAAACATGTATGTTGTATTTTTTATTTTGAATTTCTTAGAAATAATAAAACTGTCATACAAGTTTATACAGTTCTTCGCCTGCCAGAGAGTTTTTAGTGTTTGCCAGACACCTGGCAACGCTTCAGTTCTGTCAGTTTGTTGATGTTTTGCCTCAGTGACTGAGCAGTTGAAACCTTCAGGATTGCAGCAAGGTGAGCATCAGATAATTGTGTTCAGTATTTGACTTCATTGTGGAAAAAAGTGACGCTGCCTCCATGGCTGACTCTGCCCAGCAACTAATGATGCTGCCTCCATGGCTGACTCTGCCTGGTGACTAGTGATGGGTATCTCTGTCCCTCTCCGCCAGCCAACGGGAGCTGTGGGGGCTGGTGCCTGCAGCAGACATTGCCAGCAGCGTGTCTGCATGCGTCTCTCCTCCGCGAGCCGCAGTGGGGAGGTCCTCGGGCCACAGATGGCCTGCGGGCCAAGACTTTGAGACCCCTGGTTTAGTCTATAAAATCTGTTATGACATTAAATTCATAGGCCCACAAGACACATTGTTCTCCCAACATCCGCATGGAAGTGAGGCCCAGCCACCTCTGTGGCGTTGTTCCTACACTCTCCTCTGGGCCCCATGGAAGCTTCTTCATAGGGTCCAAGGTCTATGACTTCTAGGAAGCTACACTGGTTTACACTAGCTGAGGATCTGGATGGTAACATCATGCAAACTCACAAGGGAGCAGAGTTAAGGTTATGAGGGTATTTCCTACCTTTTGAGTCCTTTATTGTGTATTCTTAACATTTCTTTTAACATTTTTTTTAGCAGTTTCTGATAAGCTGGAGGCTTTCTGCAGACAGTGTCCTTTGCATGGCTGTGCGTTGGAGCTATCCTGCCCCACACAGAGACACTGAGGATCCATAGAACACTGAAGAAACAGTTATCAGATTCATCACTGTTTATTATTTGCATTGCATTAGTGCCTAGAGGCCACAACCCCTTTGTGCTGAGTGCTATACAGACATATTAACCAAGAGTTGGTCCCAGCCCTGAAGTACTTACAATCTAACCAACACCATTCACATCTGTGCTGCACTAAGCCCCTGGATACCAGCATAGTAGAGTAGGCAGATGATACTAGTGTGTTGGGGATTTCATCTCCATTCTAGCTGTTGCTGCCCAAGATTAGAAAGGGACCTGGTTGACAGAGAGAACTGACAGCAGTGAGTGAGTGAGATTGTGCTATTAGAGAAGGCAGCTGCTACACTAGCAAGATTTTCTGCATATTTTTTTCAGGAACAAAATCTAAACATTTTTAGCAATGCGCAATCAACTATAACTTTGGCCTAGTGGTGCTGCCTCTGTTCTAGTTTTGGCTAGTATCGGTACACCTAGTGGCCTCTACCAGCTGATGGTCCCATTGTGCTAGGCACTGTACCAGCATATAATAAATGACAATCCATGCCCTGAAGAGTGTACAATAAAAAACTGGTGTGTTTCTGTTTAAATGGGAAAACAAATGAGTCTATCCCTCCATCTTCCTCCTCTCAGTGAGTCTATGCCATCCTGGAACAGGGAGGTTATCACAGGTTAAGGTGGGGAAGTCACTGAGGAGAGTTTCTGGTTAAAATTCTGGCAGCTCATCTCTACCTGAGAGTAACAGGATTAAACCAAGAGATCAGTTCAGTCCTTACAAGATCCCATGCAGTTCCACCTGTCTGTGGAACACACCTCCACAGTGTACCCTCACAATATTAAATACCTACCTACTACGGATTTACTTACACACACCTGAACAATTCATGTTTAGTCTGGGCATGGTTAGTCTTGAGAAAAGAAGACTATGGGGGGACCTGATAACAGTCTTCAAATGTGTTAAGGGCTATAATAAAGAGGATGGGGATCAATTGTTCTCCACGTCCAGTGAAGGTAGGATAAGAAGTAATGGGCTTAATTTGCAGCAAGGGAAATTTAGGCTAGATATTAGGAAAAGCTTTCTAACTATTAGGGTAGTTAAGCTCTGGAACAGGCTTCCAAGAGAGGATGTGGAATCCCCATCATTGGAGGATTTTAAGAACAGGTTGGATAATCACCTGTCAGGTATGGTCTAGATTTATTTGGTCGTGCCTCAGCGCAAGAGGCTGGACTTGATGACCTCTAAAGGTTCCTTCCAACCTGACATTTTTATGGCTTGATGATGTTGCATATAACATTTTTGATCCACAGCAGCGCCCCCATATGCCCACATTTGTAACCATTATGTAAAAATAGCTGATAAAGAGGAGCATTTGGGGTAACTCTGTGCCACCCAGGGTATAAAGGGTTAATTTCTGCAGTGCTCCCCTTTACATAATTGCACTCTGCCTACAATATTCTTGATGTGCAGTGATGGAAAGCTAGTCCAGATTATTCTAGCAGTCTCCTTATTTTAAAACAGGCTCTGTTGACATCCTTATCCCTCTCCCCACTCAAGCCCAGCTCATGGTGTCAGGAGTTGCCCTGCTTAGAAAATGGGAATGTTTTGCCATGCAAAATGTTGCCTTTTGGTTTTAAAAAAATTGGAAATTTGTGGGGTTTTGTCAATATCTGAAAGAAAAGGCTGAAAACTACCCCCCAGAAATCAGTTTTTGGCTGAATTATTTTAAGCTTTGGTTTTCCAACAAACTGTCAAAAAAATTTCAGGAAACTGGACACATCCTATGAAAACCTGATTTTTCCATTGGAAGAAAGTTGACTGATAATTCTCCCACCAGCCTTATTCGGAGTACGACTGCACTGTAGTGTAGGGGGGTATTGATTCTTGTGAGCATAAGGCTCATGCAGAGCTGGACAAAGTGGCGCCATCAACTTCCAGAAGAAGAGGGACTATTTGATTTATGAGTCACTGGTAATATTATTTGACAGTGTCTGAGCTTGTAACTGTGAAAAAGGAACGCGGTCAGATGCTGAGGTTATTGCTATTGCATGTCACCAGAGCTGCACCTACCATGCATCCTTCTTGGTTTGTATTTCAGAAAGTAAGTTGATTGTCAGAAGCATTGGGGCATATAGCTCTTTGGGGTCGGTGCTGTCCCTGACAATGTTTGAATGACATCAAATACAATTGGGCCCTGATCTTGGCTGAGGTCTGTAGCCACTACCATACTACACATCATAGCTTTTCATAGATTCAAAGACTAGAAGGGACCATTGTAATCATCAGTCTGACCTCATGTATCACACAGGCCAGAGACGTTCCCCAAAATAATTCCTAGAGCAGATCTTTTAGAAAAACATCCAATCTGGATTTAAAAATTGCCAGTGATGAAGAATCCACCACGACCTTGGTAAATTGTTCCAATGGTTAATTACTCACTTGTAAAAAATTATGCCTTGTTTCCGGTCTGAATTTGTCTAGCTTCAGCTTCCAGCCACTGGAGCATGTTATACCTTTCTCTGCTAGATTGAAGAGCTCATTATCAAATATTTGGGGAAGATAAGTCTGTGCCTTGGCAATGACGAGTCATTTGTTTGGTTCTGGTTAGGGGTTTCCATGTGAAATTGCCTCATAGCTCTTGATAAGAAGCATGCTAGCTCTGCTCACAACATCTGGTTTCCATTGAGTCCTAGGGAGAATCCCTCACTCACTCCACCCCCACGCTTCATCCCCTCTATGTGGTGGCTTAATTGATGGAGTCTGGAAGGTTTTCAGGTCCAGCACTGTGATATGTGTCTCCACGTACAGTAAGGGATGGGTTATTTATCAGTTTCCTTTGAAAGCATTTCTTCTAGGAAAGAGAAATTTAGTGAATAGCAGGCTACTCATCATGCTTTGCATATCTTACCCCCAAACACAAAGGTGTTTATAGGTAAAGAGGTGTTTTTTGGCATAAAACTTGATTTCTTTTTTTCTATGGTCCCCAAGTTGGCAAGGCATTTAAGCCCATGCCTAACTTTAAGTCCATCCCTATTCAGCAACACATTTAAGCATCTACTTAATTTTAAGCAGACGCTGAAGTCCCATTGAAGTTTACAGGTATGATTTTCAAAAGCACATAATACTACGGTGTGGTATGTAAGGGCAAGGGTGGATGCCCTTTTACTATGGACATTTAAAACTAGATAGGAAAAACCAGTTGTGGGGAACAATCCCAATGAGTTAATCTAAGAGGTCTTTTCCTTTTTAACGTCTTTGTTTGCATGAAACTGAGAAGAATCAGTCTTGTAAAAGTGGGGAGCCACTACAGACAGGCACCTGTGCCAGGCTGTGCCACTACTATCATAATAGTAATGTCCTTACTATAATACCCGCTATATATAGCAGATGAACTGGTACTGCATGCCTAGGAGATCCCTGGCTTGGACATTCTTCATGTCTACATCTTCTATGAGTTGGGATTTAGTGACCTAAGGAATTCTGCGGTTAAATCCTATGCACATCTTGGAACATTCAGTCAGTGTCTGTAAAACTATGCAGTAAGGGGCAAGAAGACCAACCCATGGACAGCATAACACATGGGAACGTGGATTCCACGGAATCCAGATACCAACTCCTGTGAAATACGGTTCTCATGCAGAGGAACGACTCAGAATCTGGAAAAACACCTTAGTTCAAAAGTGAAAGTAGAGTCTAAAAGAACAATATTGGAAATCATTTGCTTTGAGTAACTGCATTCCATCCCATTCCAGGACTAATGCCGTTAAAAAGTAGCATCTGCACAGAGAGTCTTCCGGAACTGTAAAATAATCAAGACATGAAAAGTTTGAGATGGCTAAAGGCTTCCTCTAGAGGCTGGAGATTAGGAGTCTGGGCAAGTAGCAAATAAAAAAGAAGAAAAAGAAACTCTTAAGTGACCTGACAAGGGACACTTAAATCTTATTTTTAAAGGGTTAGGTCGTACTAAGCCTTGAAAAATTAAATCCCCAGTTGTCTCCAGAGAACTATATCTCACTAAAAAAGCTTCATGTAAGTTTATCATGTATCCAACACCTAGACATTGGGCCTTGGGGATTATTAGGATAATATTTCCTCTGGATTAGCAAGAAAGCTAGAAACTGACATTTGTATGAGACAAACTTTAAATTTAGAGGGGTTTTTTTCCTATTAAAAAATTATAACATTAAAAATGTGCTTACTGGAAAGGAAAGCTGTTATAGTTCCTAATAAGACATCCCCCACTTTTTCATAAAAAAACCTCTCTTAAATGTGTTTCATTTGGTAACATCCCTGATTCAGTTATAATGTTTTTCAATCTGTTTTCTCCCTTTGACATTGACTAGCCCCAATGTCTTTTTATGAGCAATGCTGTTAATTCCTTTTATGAGCAATGCTTTTGATTTCAGGGGCCTTTGAGATTGGCAGTGAGACAGCATAATATGCATGAGAAAAATTCAAGAAGAGATGCTGTAGTAAACATTTCTGGATTGGCTCTTCTAGAATGCACCTGACAACTTTCCAGGTCTTTCCTTCTTCAGTCCTGAAAAGCCAACAACTCACCTCCTTGAAAGGCAATTGATATGTCCCTGAGAGCCTTGGGAAACTGCAATACTTAGGCTGAACTGGGTGAGGGAAGGACAGAGTTTGTATGTTGCCTCTAAAATTTGAGATCTAAGGATGAGAATTGCTGTATAGATGAAAAGGGCTTTGTCAAATCAAACTCCAACTTTAGTATGTGTGTGCTTTAATGTGGATGTGTATGGGGTACATGTGTGCAGGTAGCTGTCTAATGTTCACTGGTGTGTGAAGACAGGCACACAATTGTGCATGTGGCTGCTGTGCCCATTAGTGCGGAAGATGAGCTAATGTGTGCGCATATATGTCTATGCCTATACGGATATATGTCTAGGATGAGAAGTATCAAACAGGAGGCATATGTAGCTGCTAAAATTAAACAGGAAAGGCTAAAAGAGGGGAAGTACCCAAACAATTCACAGATGGTAACTGAATTAGGGGAAAACATGAGGATTATTTTTTCAACACACTTCACGGAGCAGTATAATTTTTGTTATTATAACGTGGAAGCACATGAGGAATAGTCATGGCAAGAGCTGAACTTTCAGGTCCAAGCATTCACCTGCAGTGGTATAGGTAAGATCGGTGATTCCTCTCTCACTGACACTGATAGATCTATCTTCATTGGCTTCACTTGGTGTAAGGAACAGGAGAATCTCAGCCTCGATCCCAGAAAAACACCCCTGGAATAGGCTCCTTTTGCTTAATCCCCGCCATTATCTTCACCACCACATTTCTTCAGCTGCATCCTCCTGCTCACTATCACCTTCACCACCATTGTACTCAGCCTTCCCTGTCACTGCCTCATGACCAATATCCTCATTCTTACCATCACCACATTCTGTCTGCTTCCCCCTAAGCACCTTTCTCGTCCTCACCAGCACCAACTTTGTTGTCAACAACCCCACCTTCATCCTCGTCACCATCACTGCTACACTTGTCCTTCCCACCACCATTGTGCCCTCACCACCATTATATGCTCACCATTGGACTGACCAGAACAAAGCAACAAAAGAATAAAAGCATGACAGGTGTCTGTAGTACCCTCCTCTTCCTCACTCTTGTCTCAGATTTCTTCACAGAGTCAGAGATTGTAAAACCAGAAGGAGCCATTGTTATTATCTAGTCTGACCTCCTGCATAATGCAGGCCAGAGAACCTCACCCAGTAACTCTCCATCATGTTCATAACTGCTGTTTTAGCTAGAGCATCTCTTTTAGAAAGAGATCCAGTCCTGGTGTAAAGACTACAAGAGATGGAGAATCCACCACGTCCCAAGGTGAGCTGTTCCAGTAATTAGTCTGAATTGGTCTAGCTGATGTTTCCAACCATTGGATCTCATTGTGCCTTTTTCTGCTAGGTTTCTAATGCACCATTGGTAAGAGATGGGAATAAAAGACAACATTGCCATTGACTGCATTGAGAACAGACTTCAGCCCCAGATGAACAGGTCTGGCAGTAGGCAGGGCTCAATGAAGAATTTTCGTGTTGTTGTTTTTTTATGAAGAATGTCCTTTTGAACAACATGAACATTTCTGTGAAAAAAATTCATATTCTAAATCAGGGATTGGCAACCGCGTCCCCAGGTTCGGCCAATCGCGGCTCGCACTGGCTGCGGTTTGCCATTCCAGGCCATTGGGGGCTGAGGGAAGCAGCGGCCAACACATCCCTCGGCCTGCGCCACTTCCTGCACTCCCCATTGGTCTGGAGCGGCGAACCGCAACCAGTGGGAGCTGCGATCAGCCAAACCTGCGGACACGGCAGGTAAACAAACCGGCCCGGCCCGCCAGGGGCCTTACTCTGGCGGGCTGCGAGCCAAAGGTTGCTGATCCCTGTTCTAAATTTTCTGATTTTTTAAAATTAAATTATTCAAAAGTAAAAATTTTATTTTGAATGGATCTGAAACAACAAACAATTGTGATTAGATTAAAATTGAGTGAAATCAAAGCACCGCCATTTCGGTTTGGGAGGTCTTCCCAACTTTACTCTCCCTGTTTCTTCCTTCTTAAAAGGAAAAGTTTTAGTTTAAATTATTTCATCAATAACTCAGAAAATGCAGGGGGGGGGGCCGTGGATTTTAATAAAATAAAAAATGTTCACTTCATTTGAAATTTTTGGTGGGAAGGAGATCCCATTTTATGATCAGCCTTAGATTTGGGTAGTGGGAACAGACCCCATTCCTGCAAACATACATGTGCTTAACTTTTGCAGGTTAAGAGCCATGAAATGTCATGGCCTTTGTGGCTATGCATCTGTTTTCTGCATACTGCCTCTTTAGATATGAGGTGAAATACTGAGTCCATTGAAGAAAGTGGCCCATGAAGTCTACCTCGTCTATTAAGGCTCAGGGCTGTGAGATGATGTTACAAAATAAGAGAGACTCTCTTATAGCCATTTCATTTTATATTTGAAATGTCTATGTTTCCCTTAATCTAATATAAAATTAATCTAGACAGAAAGCATGCATTTTATTGCACTGTCCAGAGAACATACTGAAAATAAACAACACACTGCTTGTGGGAACCTCTCTTAAGGGAAAGGACTTTTATTTAAAAGATCTGGTTCTTCTCTCATTCACACTGGCTTTATACCAGTGTACCACCATTGACTTCAGGGGAATAACTCTGGATAAGCAAGAGGAGACTTGGGCCCAAAATCTGCTAGGTCTGGAAGTTTCTCACAGTATGACAATTCCTTCTTTAAGTTTAGTTCTACCCTCAAAAGTGAATCTGTAAAAAGGGCTTTGTGTAGTTATCTGTTTATTGTTTCTCAATGCTGCCTTTATCAACATTGGAGAGACAAGGTGGGTGAGGTAGTATCTTTTATTGCCCCAGTTTCTGTTGATGAGCCAGACAAGCTTTCAAGCAGACATGGAGCTCTTCTTCCTATCAACATTGCTCAGTTTATAAGGACACAGATATTTTTTCCTAACTGCCAACCCTGAAAACTCAGCTGGGTTTTGAAAGTCAGCCTCCTCAGATTCTTCATCCATATTGTTGCTAGCAATCAAGATCCTACAGACCAAACTCTGCCCTCCCCGACACCTCATGGCAGTATTACGGCCATCAGTAGGTAATTTACAGCCATAATAGGTTAGAATTTAATAAACAATTGTCCTGGTGAGGCACAAGAAGGAAGAGAGAGAGTTCAGCTCACATCCCAGCTCACATCCCACTAGCAATGTTGGCTTGGCTGGGCTAACAGGTTAGAACTGTTGTCACTAAAGTGAGCAGATCTGACTCCGAATACACAGGGCGAACAGATTTGCTGAAGAAAAAGATGCTCTTTTTTATATAGTCACTATTGAGAACAAAATTCTGCTTCAGGGTGTGAATACTCTGTTTCTTTTCATTTTTTTTACCTCTCTTTTTAAGTGTGAAATGATAACCTACTGCTAAAATTCTGGTGCAAGTGGATAGCAATTCCATGGATGTCAATGGGGGTATGCTTTCTCAGGCCAGTGACGAATTGGCCCCATAATGTAGTTCAAGTCCTTCTCCCATAGAAACTCCTCTATGAGTTTTATGGAGTGAAACTCCACTTCTGAGTATTGGTTCCTCTCAAGGACACCAGGAGTTGCCAGTGGCTACCACGTCATATTGAAAACACCCTTCTCCTGTTCAGATGTAGCAATCATTGCTGACCGAAAAAGCATTCAGCTACATTCCTGATCTGTCTATCAAGATTAACTTCATCAAGGCAAGACCTTCCCTTAGTGTATCAGATTTTGCTTAATCGTTTCTCACTTCTTCCTTCTAGTATAAATATTTAAGCTGGGCGTTTACTATCCAATCAGTAAAGATGAGACTGCACATGAGAACACCAAGAATTTTGCCCCAATGACTGGCCTGGTGTAATCCCTTATTATGTTTAGTCAGTCACCTTATCAGGTGGCATTATTTTATTTTAGCTAATAAGGTTCCATGAGGATTTTTATACAGATAGTTGATTTAAAAGAGGGTCATAGAAAAGACATGCAGCCACTTATTTCCTTGAGAGAGAGACCCTGGATGTACCATGCAGAATTAAGTACAGAGGGAGAGATCTTAGAAGTGGAGACTATAAGTCTCAGCCTTTTTCTATCCTACAAGATAAAAAATAATCTATTAAATGTATAATAGTTTTATTTTCTGGAGAAAAGCAATGCTGGTGGGTTGGTTTATTTTATTTTTAATTATGATCCTGGAATAACTATAATGAATTCAGTCAGGCTCTGAAGCAAATCAGATCCCAAAATATCTTCAGCAGGCAATCATAGTCCTAGCACTTATTGCCATGTTTTTTCATACTTCCAGGGCCACTGATATTCACGGAAAGATTCCTATTGACTTCAAGAGGCTTTGGATCATGCCCAAAGGGCATCCATATCCTTTCAGTCAGGATGACTTTTGTTTTACATGAAAATAACAACAAAACAAGAAAGAACAAAAACAAAGTCTCCATGAGAGAGCACAGTATGTGAGTCTCCCCTGCAGCAGACTGTGTCTGAGTGAGAGTTGGCTGAGTTTGGTGAAAGCTTTTGGTCTTTTGATTACATGAAAGCCAAAGAAAATAAGCTGGCTCATTTCCCTTCCAACTTGCTCTCCCTTTTATCCTTCCTCTTGCCTCTATTTCTGCCACTGGAAAAGTGGGGATGAAAGAAAGAAAACAAGGAAGGAGAAATAAAAGACAGATGTTTTTCCACATCTTTTCCAAAATCGTAACATTTTGACCAAAACAAAATTTTCATTTTGATCAAAAAGCTATTTTTCATTGGGGGGAAAAAGGTTTCAGCAAAAACATTTCGACCAGCTGTGTCTGAACAAAAATGGCAGCTGCCTCTGCAATTAGGATGGGGGACTTCCCTCGGTTTAAAGGAGCAGTATATAACAAATAGAAAACAGAGCAATGCTACATACAGTACACTTTACCTATAATCTGTAACTGTAGTTAGTTTACGGATTCTTGTCTAGCTCCTAGCTTAATTTAAAATCACTCTTCAGTTCTTGCTTTTCTCCCAGTCTCTCTTTCGTCCCATTGCACATCTTTTTATTTCTCCATCTCCATACATCCCTCATAACATTTCCTTCCACTTTAAATTCTGTCCTTCCTTTCCTTCCTTGTTTCTTTCAATAATGCTCACCCTCTTTCCCACTCTGCTCTGTTTTCTCCCATTCATAACTCTTTTCTTTTAGCTGCCTTCAAACACAGTTTTTATTTACAACCAGCTGGCCTGAAATCTTAAAAACTACAGGCCTTCAGAGAGCATGTTGATTGAAATACACCTCTGGTATGTAGCACCTCTGCTTTGCAGCCAGCTCTGCCTTAGGCCCCATCTACACTGGCAAGTTTCTGTGCAGTAAAGCAGCTTTCTGTGCTGTAACTCCTGAGGTGTACACACTGCCAAGCCACTTAATGCTCAGAAACGGCACAGTTGTAGCACTCTAAAAGAACTACCCCAATGAGCAGGGCCGGCCCAAGCAACAACAACAACAACAACAACAAAAAATGGCTGCCGCCGAACTGCCGAAGCAAAAAAAATTGGCCACCGCCGAACTGCCAAAGCAAAAAAAAAAAAAAACGGCCGCCCCAAAATCCCCGGACTGCCGCCCCTTACAGGGCGCCGCCCCAGGCATGTGCTTTGCCATCTGGTACCTGGAGCTGGCCCTGCCAATGAGAGCGTTCTGCACCAGGGATACAGCGCTGCGGTGCCAGTGCAGACACCATGGCAATTACAGCGCTGCGATTGGCCTCCAGGAGGTGTCCCACAATGCCTGTTCTCACCTCTCCGGTCATCGGTTTGAACTCTACTGCCCTGCCCTCAGGTGACCAACTGTCATCCCCACCCCATACATTCCTTCGCAAATTTGAAAGTCCTCTTCCTGTTTGCTCGGTGATGCGTGCACTGGTATCAGCGGATCTTTCCAGGTGGCTAATGTCAAGCTGCTGGACCTCATTGGAGAGGAGACTGTCCAATCCCAGCTGCGCGGGGAAAAATTGATGGGTGCTCTGCACTCACCAGCAGCCAAGCTCCCTGCCCCCCAGCCCCAGCTCACCTCTGCTCTGCCTCCGCCTCCTCCCCTGAGTGTTTTGCGTCCCCGCTTCTCTTCCCAGTGCACAGCTGTTTCGCGGCATAACAAGCTGTGGGAGGGATAGGGGAGGAGCGGGAATGCAGCACGCTCAGGGGAGGAGGCAGGGCCGGGGCAGGGATTTGGGGAAGGAGTCCAATAGGGGCAGGGAGGGGGTGAAGTTGGGGTGGGGACTTTGGGAAAGGGGTTGGAATGGGGGCAGGACAGGTGTGGGAGGGGCGGGGCAGGGGTGGAGTCAGGGCGGGGACAAGGGTCGAGCACCCACCGGTGCCAGGAGAAGTTGGTGCCTATGCTCCAGCTGTAGGAATTATGATACCTACAGACAGATTTCATGATGCATGACAGAAAGGGGCCATGACTGGGACACATTGCAGTGTAAAGTAAAAGTGAAGGAGCTGTGGGATTCCTCCCACAAGGTGAGGGAGGCAAACCGCCACTCCGGTGCTGTGCCCACGAGCTGCTGGTTCTACAAAGAGCTGAATATGATACTCGGTAGCGACCTCACCTCCACTGCAAAGGCCCCTGTGGATACTTCATTGGCTCGCGTGCCAGTCGAGAGTGGACTGAGCCAGTAGGAGGAAATCTTGGATGAAGAGGGGGAGGGGGACCCAGAGGCAGAGGATGGCTCGGACGCCAGAGATGCATCCAGGAGCTCTCTTCTACCCCGGAAGAGCCTAGCCAGTCACAGCAGTTGGATCTTGGCAAAGCGCAAACAGGAGAGGAGGCCCCTGGTAAGTGGATCTGATTTTGGGAATTGCTGAAGCGATTTGTTGGGGGAAGGAGGGTTGCAGAAATCAGGCTCGTCTCCCAAAGCATGCCTATTCTGAGCAGCAGAACAGGCTGTTGATAGACTCCCTCACTTCATGGTAATCTCCCTCAGAGATCTCCAGGAAACTCTCATGGAGATACTGGGCAATCCGTTGCCGCAGGTTTCTCGGCAGAGCTGCTTTGTTTCTTGCCCCATTAACGGTAACTTTCCCATGTCACTGTGCATCATGGGGATGGTGGTGGGAGACCATTGCTGCACACGGGCGCGACGCATTGGGGCCAGGGCGGAAGCTGCAGTCTTGGAGAAGACCCTCCCTTGATTTCCTGCTCACCCTCAGCAGCGAGATATCGTCCATAATGATCACATCCTGTGGAAAGTGTGGGGACAGGAATTATCAAGCCCCCACTACAGTGATAGCTCTCCCCAAGAGCCACATTCCCAGTGTACAGCAGGTTCTGGAAAGAGTGATTCACCCTGCCCCTGTGGCTACTCATCATTTTGGAGGTCTTGTGGCTCATGTGTGCTTGCCTGGGGTCAGCCAGTTAGTGACAGCTGTGTGAGTACTGGCTGTGTTTTAAAGCACTGAATCAGTGTTGTCTGTGTTGCAAACAATACCGCTTCTGTAAAATGTTGCATTTAAACTTCACAGAGATGACCTTGGGAGGCCAGCCTTCCTTATCGGCGGCAGAACGGCTGCACAGAATTAGAAAGCGGCAATGAAGAACTAAGGAGGATTTTCTCCGTGAGGTTATGATGCACTCCACCGCTCAGAAACAGGAATTGAAGAAGTGGTGGGACAGCAAGAAGAGGGACTGAAAGGAGAACGCAGCACACCAGAAAGAATCCACGGGACAGCTCTTAAACGTTATGGAGCACCAAGTGGACACGCTCCAGGCGATACTAGCTCTTCAAGCCGAGCAGCTCTGCACCCGCGCTCCCCTGCAGCCGCTGTCACAAAACTCTTTCCCATGTGCCCCCCCCCACCCCCCACACTGCCAACACACTCTCTTATCAACCTCCTGGCTCCACTCTCTACCCGCAGCATTTCACTCCTCCCTCCTCACAGTCCAGCAGTGTAGTCTCCCACTGCACTCAACACCCATCCCTCTGCAGTTTGGCCCTGCTGAAGTACAGCACCCGCTGCATTGTACTCCGAAGGAGGAGGTTGGGCATGATCCCTGGACATACACAAATCTGTAGCCGTCCTGGGACCCCTCCTTCTCTTGAAACCTTCCCTTCCCCCAGCCCCCTCCCTGGTGATGAATTTTTTCGTTTGAATCTCTCCTCCGGTTGTTGTCTTTTAATAAAAGAATTGTGTTTGAAAGCAATCTTTATTCTATTAAGTGAAAGCAAAAAGAGCACTGCAAAGCAACATACAATTATGTTAAGGCCCCTTCTTGCATCATGTGCACCAATCACCTCCTAGCATTACAAGCACTGCAATCCTGAGCATAGCAACAAATATTAGTGGCTTTCAGCCTCAAATTGCTGCCTCAAGGCATCTCTGATCATTATGGCCCCGCACTGTGCCCCTCTGATAGCCCTGGTCTCTGTTCAGGGGCTGAGCCTCTGTGGTCCAGCCCTAAGTGAAGCTTTCACCCTTTCCTTCACAAATATTATGGAGCGTACAGCACACGGCTATAAGCATAGGAATATTGTCATCGGCCATGTCCAGCTTCCCATACAGGCATCGCCAGCGGGCTTTTAAACGGCCAAATGCACACTCAACAGTCATTCTGCACTTGCTCAGCCTGTTGTTGAACCACTCCTTGCTGCTGTCAAGTTGCCCCATGTACGGCTTCATAAGACACAACATTAAGGGGTAGGCGGGGTCTCCAAGGATCACAATAGGCATTTTGACTTCCCCTACGGTGATCTTCTGGTCCCGGAAGAAAGTCCCTGCTTGCGGCTTCTTGAACAGGCCAGTGTTCCGAAAGATGCGTGCGTCATGCACCCTTCCGGACCAGCCTTCATTAATGTCCGTGAAACGTCCACGGTGATCCACAAGCGCCTGGAGAACCACTGAGAAATACCTCTTGCAATTAATGTACTCGGTGGCTAGGTGGTCTGGTGCCAGAATTGGAATGTGCGTGCCATCTATCACCCCTCTGCAGTTAGGGAAGCCCATCTGTGCAAAGCCATCCACAATCTCACACACGTTGCCCAGAGCCACGGTCTTTCGGAACAGGATGCGATTAATGGCCCTGCACACTTCCATCAACACAAGTCCAACAGTAGACTTTCCCACTCCAAACCGGTTAGCGACTGATCGGTAGCAGTCTGGAGTAGCCAGCTTCCACAGTGCAATTGCCACGCGCTTCTCCAACGACAGGGCAGCTCTCATTCTCGTGTCCTTGTGCCACAGGGCTAGGGTGAGCTCATCGCATAGTCCCATGAATATGGCTTTCCTCATGTGAAAGTTCTGCAGCCACTGCTCGTCATCCCAGACGTTCATCACGATGTGATCCCACGACTCAGTGCTTGTTTTCCAAGCCCAAAAGCAGCATTCCACTGTGTTCAGCACCTCCGTGAAAGCCACAAGCCATCTCATGTCATAGCTACTACGCATGGCAAGGTCAACATCACACTCCTCTTAACTTTGTAGTTTAAGGAATAACTCCACTGCCACTCGTGACGTGTTGGTCAGAGCGAGCAGCATATTGGTCAACAGTGTGGGATCCATTCCTGCAAGACTGAAGAGGCAGAGCACGCAGTACACAAACCGTTGAAAGATGGCGCCAAATGTGGATGGAAGCCCAGGGTTTTCTGGGATGCGAAGCATTGGGACTGGACCCAGGATACCCCGCAACCCTCTCTGCCTTCCCACAAGTCTTAGCGGCAAAAGAGAAAGAGGTGCTCTGTGGGATAGCTGCCCAGAGTGCACCGCTCCAAATAGAATCATAGAATATCAGGGTTGGAAGGGACCTTAGTAGGTCATCTAGTCCAACCCCCTGCTGAAAGCAGGACCAATCCCCAATTTTTGCCCCAGATCCCCAAATGGCCCCCTCAAGGATTGAACTCACAACCCTGGGTTTAGCAGGCCAATGCTCAAACCACTGAGCTATCCCTCCCCCCGAGGGATAGCACTGTAAGTGCCGCAACTTCCGCAAGTGTGAACACGCTATTGTGCAGGCAGCTCTCAGTATGAACACACAACAGTGGTTTTCCGTCTGCACTCTCTGAGCAGCGCTGTAACTGCCGGCGCTGTAACTTTGCCAGTGTAGACATGCCCTTAGATTTCACTCATCCAGCTTCATATATGTGTATGCTGTTGATATACACCATGAATTGAATGATATCACACACCAGAATGAACAGAGCAGCCAGGACCATATAATGCAGCATGAACATCTGTGCAATTAGCGCTGGTGCAGCAGTTGCCTGGCAGCATGATTGTTAAAGAACTTGCCACACAAGGTAAGGTTTCTGGTGTTTGCGCAGTGTGGTCATCCAGACCCAGCCTCATCTGATTCACGGGGAGAGGATTATTTGTTTCTAGCACCACTTGTGGCTCAACTGCTACAAAGAGGGCAAAGCTGAGGTCATTTTATTCTAGACTCTGTCAGGCTCAGATAGGCTCACTGCCCTTGCAGCCCCTGTCAAACAAGATGGCAAGTATCCTGCTTTAGCCCCTGCATGATGATGCACTTGCATTGCAATACTTGTGTTAACGATCACCTTTAGAATGTTCTTTCCCTTGCATTTCTCACATTTCATACCATTTTACATCTTCGAAGTCCTAAAATCTTTGGCCAGTTTTTTTTTTTAAATGAGTGGCTCTTGTGTCCATATTTAAGCACCTGGAAAAGTGGCCCTATTTTCAAAAACACTGAACACCCCACAGTTCTTACTGAAATGGATGGAAATTGGAGCGCTTAGCACCTCTGAAAAAGAAGTTTATTTAAAGACTTATTTAGTTGCCTAGGAGCTTAATGTTAGGCTCCCACTTTTGAAAGATCCGAGCCCTTGTTTGCAATCACTGAGACCGACTGAACAAACCTAGGTTTGAACATGTGGTCACACACAATTTACTTTGTCCCGCAATAGAAGATCACTGAAAATCTTATTGTGCTAAAGACAATGATGATAACAAAACAACATTTTGTTCTGACAAAGCGTTATAAGCTGGGTGTTCAAAGGTAGTCCTTTATATCATATGGTGCATTTTCATTAATGGGACACTTGCCCAGAGGAGAGGATGGATGCTAATAGATATTTTTATAAATATGAAGGAATAAATAATGAAAAGTGAAAAAGCTGTAACATTCTATGATATTGTTAGATGTTCTGTTTTTATTCTTAATATCCTGCTACTAAAAGATCAAATGTCTATTTATGCCTGTTATCTATTTCTGTATTAACTACTTAACTCTGTGTGAATATTATTTCCAGTTATTTGCTTGGTCCAGGTCTATCAGTTGAGGCCCTGATACTGCAACAAGAACTGCACAGACACCACCTGGTTTGTTTTGCAGGATTGGGACTTTATACATTTGTTACTTTGCTAATAGATACCAGAGCCTGACACCCTCTTCTGCCACCAAGCCTCAGTCAACTGAAAAACCCAAACAAACCCTGCCATGAATTGCTTCCAAAAATCTCAAATAAAAGTAAATTAGTAACACTATTAAGAACCAACCTGAAATAAAAATCCTACTCTGAGTGGGGTTTCTACCTGGAAAAGGCAGAAAGGCCAGAGACTCCATGCAGTCCACTAGACTCTTTGCTATTGCTATGGATTTTACATGGAAGGTGGTCAGACAGTAAGATGATGGGCAGCAATACAAAATCCATAGATGGAGGGATGTGCTATGTTTTCAGAATACGCACAGAGAAGTTAGATAAAAATATCAAATGCTCTTGCTGGAGGGTTGAAACGTAGCACTACTTTATTTTTTAAAATTCAGAATGATAACACAGAACCCAAAAACAACAAGAGAGAAAACAGGATGCTCCCTTCAGCAGTGAGGTACAATTCACTCCACTTTGCTTCAGACTGGCTCTTTTTGGACTCACTCTGATTGCTTGCTTCTCTATAGAGCCCCTGCACTAGCCAGGAAGCAGGACCAGGAAACACCTTGCTTTTAAAATTGTAGCTTACAGTTCCAACACAGTCTCAATACTCCACAGCATGGGCCTGAGCTGCGAAGTTCAGATCTAGATTCCAGCTTTGGTACAGGCCCATCTCTAACAGAGATGTAAGACAAGGATGGAATAATTCAAAGGGATCCCCAGAACTGGACTGGAAACAATTCTGATAGGAACAAAGCTCAGTTAAAGGCAGTTTCCATGAGGACATCCTCATTAAAAATGTCTCCTGACATATCAGAACAACGTAACACAAATTTGCGTTCCAAAAATGATGCCGCATGGATGTTCTATAGATTGGCTGGGAAGGGGAAGGTATGGAAAGAAAATGGAAAATTCAGTATCTGCTTCCATAGCGCAGCTTTCCCCATCCTACCCACTACTCTTCTGAGATTTGCAGCCACTGCTGTGAGTCATAGTGATGTCACAGTTCAGCCAGTTGTGTGCTGGCTATGAGCAGTGGTGCTGGTAATCAAGGAAGAGGATTTTGCTTTAAGTTGTCTTTTTGACTCAGGCTGTTTTAGGGCTGGGATCAGCAATGAGGGCTAAAGTGAAAGGCGCGGGAGAAAGATGACAGCACAACTGGCCATAATGGGGGCGATACCAGGACAGGAAGAGACCCTGGATCCTCTCCCAAATATTGTAACCAGGTAACGCTAGCCAGTCCTATGGGAAATGCTAAATGGATGGCCAGGGTGGAAACATACATAAAGCTGGCTCGCTACGCTGAAGCGTCAGGTGGAGAACATTTCTGAAGGCAGGATTCTAGATTGGATGGACCAATAATCTGATCCTGCATGGCAATCATATGCTCTTTGTGGTTTTATGGGATTTCTCCTCCATCAGCAGGGTTCCTTTTAGCCTCTCAGAGCTCCAAGAGTGCCTGTCGTTTCTCTTCCTTGACTCACACTTCCCATCTTTAACCCTCTACATTATGCAGATTTTTGGTTACTTATTAATTATATGTTTTTAATTGTAAGTTTTTAATCAATTTTGCAATGAAACCGTGTATAAGAGATCATACTTATTAGGCAATCTCCTGCCGGTGGAGAGCACTTCACAGTATACACAACTATACATGATTCTACTCCACGTTTATTAGAAGACCGCCCCAGCTAAGGAACCTGGTTGGTCCCTGAACTCAATTTATCTGCCTTGGATGGATGAAGGGCTGAGAAAAGTCCTGGGCATTTAACCTGGTGATTTCAGCAAAGCATAAGTAATAAAAACCTGATATTTCAGCCACTAAACTACAATCTCTGATCTGTGCAGGGCTTCTTTTAAAAAATGCTCTGGGTGTAAATAAAAAATAATCCCAAACAACAAACAAATCACATTTGGGCTGAAATTTCCCACATTTATGCACAGTAAGGAAGAGAGTTTTGTGTGTTGCAACAGTTTGGTAAAGTTTCCTTTGGGGATTATTGAAAGCTCCATGGTATATTTTGTTCATTTGCATTCGGATAAATACACTCTTGCAGTTTTATCAGACATCTCACAATAGCTGGTGCTTTTCTTAAAGCCCCAGTTCTTGGATGCATGTGACTAGGTGAGACTTTCAGCTTTCACTTAAAAACAAAGTTTCTACTTTGCAGAGAAAAGCTTGAAAATGTGATCTGAAGGCATCCTAAAGGCTCACAAACCTGTAGACAAAGAACTATATCTATATTATGATTTTTTAGCCAAACTCGGAATTTTTAGGTGCCTGGCGCATTATCTTTGAACTTTTGTGGTTGGCAATACTGAACCTGATTCATTTTAAAATCTCAGAAGCACAAGTATATACATGTGCAAACATAGGCCTGATGTTGTAAAACATATGCAAGTGAGCAATTTGGATTTGTAGTAATTATGTACGTATCTCTCTCTTACAAATGGAAAACTGACACATAGTGAGGCATTTTGCCTGTGGCCATCACATATGGTAAAACTTAGATTAGCCACTCTGATATTGCTGGCTTCCAGCCCTATGCTCAGTCTACTAGACCTTTCTGGCTCTCAATATAAAGAAATGCAACTGTTCTTAAACAGAGAAAAAATACTGCACATTGCATGCACCATCTGCTTTCCCCTCCCTCACCCGGTGTTTATGATCTTCTTGTTTCTTAACTTTACTATTTTAAACAAGACAATCCATACTATTTATATGCACTATTATTTGTTTTGTGGTAGCACCTAAGAGACCCAGTCATAAACCAGGAACCCATTGTGCAAGGCACTGTATAAACACAGCACAAAAAGATAGGGACTGTAAGCCCTAAAGAGCTTACAGTCTAAGAAAGCACCATAGCCCCAATCTTACATAAGAATGGCCAGACTGGGTCAGACCAATGGTCCATCTAGCCCAGTATCCTGTCTTCCGACAGTGGCCAATGCCAGGTGCTTCAGAGGGAATGAACAGAATAGGCAATCATTGAGTGATCCATTCCCAGTTATCCACTCCCAGAGCATGGTGTTGCAAAACTTCTTGCAAAACATGTGGGCAACTTTACACAAACAAGGGTGGAATGTAGAAGAATTTCCAAATGGGTAATTTGGCAAATACAATCTTTTTGTTAATGTCAACCCTTTTAGATTCTGCTCTGGGTTTGCCCATACCACACGGGGAAAGGTGCCAATATTCATTTCACAGTGCTAATAATAGAAGATACATTTGTTTGAGAGGGTGCCAATGTAACCCCAGATCCCCAGCTGCCTTTTCAGCAACAACTTGTGGGTCAGCAAGTTGTTCAATTAATTCACTTTATTTTATCAAAAACTGCATTTGGACTATTGAGCTGCTCCCAATTTTGCTTTTACACTGACAGGACCACAATTGCTGCTAGAAGTGCAGCCTGGCAGTTTAAAGCTATCACTTGTTCCTCCTTCACTTTCCTCCTCAACTCCCTTCATGCCCACATTGTAACTTATTATCATCACAGTTTCTCACATCACAATTTCACATCCTGGGTGAAAGTATTCTTGCTGTGGGAAATTAGTGATGATGAGTCCCAGCTGTGCTTCTTTGAGAGTAGGGTCACAGCTGTGGCATCATGAAAAAGACCCAGATGATCAAACAGAATGCAACTTTGGATAATCAGTATCCCCAGCCAGACTCTAATAAAGCCTGGTAGATTGTTAGCTGCATAATTCTAGGTCAGTGTTTTTCCTTCCAACAAAGAAAAATTAACCCCCATTCTGCTTTAAGTCCAGTGCAGACTTACCAAAATTCACTGAGAAAGGTTAGGCTTTCAGTAATTATGACCTAGCAAAACAAAAATTGAGTTCCTTCACTTTACTCTGCAGGTAGGAAACCTGGATCTGGAGAGGTGCAGGTCTGGCAGACACCATAGTGCTTCAAGGAAGAGTAGGTGTTTGTCCTAGCCTCTTTGCCCCTGCGGTCTGTCTGCAATGGGAATGTTTTCTAAGCAGTTTTTAAAATGGTTCCCAGCGTTGCCGACTCTCACAATTTTATCACAAGTATTGTAATATTTGGTGTTTTCCCTCAAGCCCTAGTTCCTGGAGACAAGTGATTGCATGAAAATCTCTTGGCTTTAATTAAAAGATACTTCCTAGCCCTCATGGTTGTGGAGAAAAGCTGGAAAATGTGACCCAAGAGTCTCAAAACAAAAAGGCAAAGAAAAAGAGCCCCAGCATTATTATTTATGAAAAGTCTCATGATTTTTTTCTTGCATGGTGTCAAGTATCAGAGGGGTAGCCGTGTTAGTCTGTATCCACAAAAACAACAAGGAGTCCGGTGGCACCTTAAAGACTAACAGATTTATTTGGGCATAAACTTTTGTGGGTAAAAAACCCACTTCTTCAGATGATGCCCAAATAAATCTGTTAGTCTTTAAGGTGTCACTGGACTCCTCGTTGTTTTCATGATTTTTTGTGTGCCAATCATGATTTTTTTGGTGCCTTACTCATGCCTGTTGGATGCTTGAGGTTGGCCATACCAGATGCAACTTACACTGATCACAACCATGGACCTGGTGCTAAGCAGTTTAAGGTGGCCTGGGCTGTTTATACTGAAACCAGTTCAGTATAAACAGGTCAGGATGCCTCCACACAGGGTGTGAAAAATAGGGACACACTTTTTTTTGAGCGGGGGTGGGTACAGTTGCCTATATAAGACAAAGCCCCTAATAATGGGACATCTGGTCATCCTACCTCCACACCAGGTCAGTCCTATGACAGGAACCAGGGTAGTTGCACTGGTCTTCACACCAGTTCTGCCCCCAGATGCTGTGTCATATGCTGCTGGGCCCCTGCCTGACCCACAGGGGGAACTTGTGGCTGGTGCAGCCTGGGTGGGGGGTCCTGGGGTAGGGAAGCTGCTGCACAGACTCAGCCAGGGAGCCCGCCCAGCCTTGCCAGGGATGGCCATCAGCTCAGGCAGTGTCTCCTCCCTGCCTCCAGGAGGAGATGTGCAGGTCCCGCTCCTCTGCGCCCAATCTCGTTCTGCACAGGCAGCGCCAAATCAGTCCCGCGGCGACGACGCGGCCTGTAGTCTCGCTGCGCCTGCGCGCTAGGGAGACCTGCACGGGCCGGGCGCTGTGTGCGGGCGGGGCTGGCGCTGCTCTCACCCTGGTAACAGCGGCCGCTGCGGAGCCGCCCCCGGCCCGGCACCCCCGCGGCACCATGCAGGGGGAGGACGCCAGATACCTCAAGAGGTACCGCCCGCCCCGTGCGGGGGGGCTGAGGCAGGCCGGGGATTCGGGGTGGGGTGAGGTTCGGGGGGGTGGAGGATGGGTGGCCTTAGGGGAGGAGGTTCGGGGGATGGTGTTGGGTTGGGGGCGGGGTGGATAGGAGGGTAGGCTGGGGTTGGGTGGGGTAAGGGGGGAGGTTGGATTGGGTGGGGGTGGATAGGAGGGTAGGCTGGGGTTGGGTGGGGTAAGGGGGGAGGTTGGATTGGGTGGGGGTGGATAGGAGAGATGGCTGGGGTTAAGGGGGGAAGTTGGGTGGGGGTGGATAGGAGGGTTGGTTGGGGTTATGGGGGGAAGTTGGGTGGGGGTGGATAGGAGGGTTGGTTGGGGTTATGGGGGGTGTTAGGTTGGGGGGTGGATAGGAGAGATGGCTGGGGTTAAGGGGGGAAGTTGGGTGGGGGTGGATAGGAGGGTTGGCTGAGGTTATGGGGGGATGTTTGGTTGGGTTTGAAGTGTATAGCTGGGTGTGCACTGTATGGGTGAGGTCTAGATGAGGGATGGCTGAGGATCACTGAGCAGGAGGGATGACAGAGTAGTGAGGTAGATAAAGGGAAGGGCTGTGGTGGGGAAAGGTAGATCTAAGGGATTTGATGGATGGGCTTTTTGGGAGGGATGGAGTGATGAGTGGATGATTGTCTGCTGACACCATTGTTTCATGATAAAGCTGCCCCAGTTAGAGATTAGGGTCCATCTAGTCCAGTATCCTGTCTTTCAGCAATGTCTGTTACCAGCTGCTTCAGAGGAAAATGCAAGAAGCCCCAAGAACAGTTGTAGAATATTCTGCCCATTGGGAAAGTTTCTTCTTAACCCCGTCAGTTAAAGGCTCATGCTTATGGGGTAAACCAGCCACTATCATTTTTTCCTACCCTATGTAACTCTGGATTTTCTCATTATCCATCATTTTTTAACCCTTCTGAGCTCCTGGTATTCTCCCCCTTCTCGCTTATCTTCTACACTGTTCAGCAGCCTTTGCAGATGTTTGGATATGTTGGGACACCCCAGTCACGTGCAGAGTTCTGTCACTCCCTTGTTGCTTAAATTGTTTACTTGCATATGTCAAATGATTACGATCCTTGATTTTAAAAACTCACTGAAAACTACCAATGATTTCTGATGGCCATTCATTCTGCTGTGAAGATATGATCGTAGCTGAAAATGGAGTGGTCATCTGGTGTTCAAGTTGCAATAGCCATCTCAAAGTAGTACCTATCTTAATGTGTATATTCTATGCAGACCACTTTTGTGATCTGGGAGGAACTTTTTTTCCAGTGTTTTCAGCAGCAGAGTTTAAATGTTTGTGTTCTAGAGAAACTGCTGAAACAAACCCAGTGCCCTATTGTTTGTCATGGCTCTGGGCAGATGTGCAAGCATAGCTCTCCTCTGATTTCTTTTTTTCTTGTCATCCTCCATGCAGACTCCCACCCCAACATTCTGTCTGGCTCACTGTTGTAAATTGTTAGTGAATGGGGGATCACAATAATTTTTAGCCTTGTATATGCACAAAAGTTGCACCAGTTTAACAAAATTAGATTTAAAAAAAATGGATTTAAACTGAAGTAAACCCCTATGTGGATGCTCTTAATTCAATTGACACTAGAGCTAAATCGGTGCAAGTTTTGTGTGTAGACAAGACTTTCCTCTTTTAAGCCTTAATAGAGACTCATGTCAATTTCAAGAACCAAGCAGGCAAGTGAAGTGAAGGGACAGCATGGCATGGCTGCATACCAGCAACCTGGCACAATCTGTCCTTCAAGCTTTGACGATAATCCAACATTTGGATTTTTTTTGAAGTAGATGGATGGCTGCCAAACTTAATAAGAATAGAAATGTTTCATTTATTTAAAAAACAAAAACATTTCCTTTCTGGCACTGGAGACCCATATACTACATTTGTTCTAGTGCAGGCCTGCACAACATACGGCCCGTGGGCTTTGTTTCTTTCCTCAACAACTTTCCTCGCATCCTGGCCCTCACCGCTTTACGAGTTGTGCAGGCCTGTTCTAGTGGAAAGTAAACGTTGATAAGTGCAAAGAAATGTTGAGTGCTTATTTAGTTCTTTTCAGCTGTAATCTCAAAGCACATCTCAAAGTTTAGGCTTTGAGATGAGGAAACTGAGGTAAAGGTGAAAGAGCAACTTCCCTCGCAACAATTGAGCCTGGGTAGCTGGGTGGACATTGGGCCTATCTGCATGCAAGAGGAAGAAAATGGCCCCCAGGCCACAGAGGAGAGGCTACTCTAGCCTGATAAGTAGAGCATGGCCTATGACCCGTTATGTGGTCCCCTTCCATGGCACAAAGGAAGAAAAGCAGAGTATCTCCACAGCAATAGGCCCCATGCTCACCCATGACTCCACCCTACATAGGGGCAGGTTCCATGAGGAAAAAACTTGAAGGCAGTGCTAAAACTCATTTTGGGCCAACCAATTTGGGCAGGCTTGCTCTTCAACCTATTCATAAATATTACCAAGTTTGACATTAAAACAGTTTTTGACTCTGCATAGAATATTTAATTTGTTTTCTGCATGTAAGCCTGGTGGAAATGGATTTGGAAGAGAATAAAAAAGCTGGCTTCCTTTGACAGTCATCCTACTTTATCCTTAAATGTTGTGTGATTGTGTAACTAAAGATTATATAGCAGGGGTCGGCAACCTTTCAGAAGTGGTGTGCCGAGTCTTAATTTATTCACTATAATTTAAGGCTTCGCGTGCCAGTAGTACATTTTAACCTCTGGGGTTCCCACTGCCGGCTCCTGCCAGCCGGGGTCTCAGCCCACTGCCAGCCTGTGTTTCCATTCACCCAGGCCAGCAGCGGGCGCTGAGTGGGGCTGGGCAGCGGGACCCCGGTTAGCAAGGGGCCAGCAGCTGGAATCTCAGAACTCAGCCTTCCCCCGCTCTGGGGTTCTGGCCACTGGCTCCTGTCAGCCTGGGTTCTTTCACCCAGGCCAGCAGCAGGCGCTTGGTGGGACCCCTGCTGGCAGGAGCCCGTGGGGGGGTGTGTGGGAGGGGGCCGTGGGCTCCTGCCTGCCGGGGTCTCAGCCCGCTGCCAGCCTGGGTAAAAGAACCCAGGCCAGCAGCGGGTGCTTGGTGGGGCCAGCGGCGGAACCCCTGCTGGCAGGAGCCTGGGGGGGTGTGTGGGAGGGGGCTGAGCCGTCGCCGTGTGCCGTCAAAAACCGGCTCGCGTGCCACCTTTGGCACGCATGCCGGAGGTTGTTGACCCCGGTTATACAGACATGCACACAGTTAAGGCTTCTTGAGTAACCTTAACAAATCTAGTAGGTGGGCCTTATTACAAATTCCCTCTAACTTCCAAAAAGCAGACCTTGCGTGAAGCATTCCCACAAATTACAATTCCTCTCCCAAACTCCCTCACTCAAGCCCCAATACCATAAGGTGTTGAACACTCTCAGTTCCCGTTGATTATAACAGGAGCTGAGGATGAGCTAGTCTCTCATAAGATCAAGCTCACAGAGCTCTCCTGAAATAGCCTCTTACCAAAATCTGTAGATATATTGAAACAGGTTTGGACTTGCTTGATTTATATTTCATGGTGGCGGTGAATTTTAAAAATCCGCCAAGCCCAGTAACAAACCATAAAAATCATCCTGAGACACTGAAGTTTCGGGCTCTGGAAAAATAAGTACTGTAGAGGCCTGTGCTCCAGCAGAAGGGATTTGTGAGTTCTTGTAGAAACAACGTAGAGTTTGTCGTTCATTTTTTTTTTTTTTTTTGGATAGTGCTTCAGTTCATTATTTTGTTGACAAAACGTAGTGTAGACAAGGCCTAAAACATCTCTTATCCTATCAGCAGGATCTGTGGGAAAGATTCCTTTAGAGAGAGATGAGTAACTGCTAATTGCATCAGTCTCTGGGGAAGCTGAGGATTAGGAATGCAGACTTTCAAAGCACAGGCATATTTAGGAAATTAAACCCCTTTTCTGATCCTCTGACTTCTATATGAGGCCTATCTTTTCGATTCAATGATTGATCCCTCTTAGTTTTGGATAGTATAGGCTTTATCTAGGCAGATAGGAGCTTTGAAAGTCAAAGGTACATCCTCCTTAATTTGTCTTGTAACTGAGATACTGTTCTTGGTATTTTTGCACATACCAAGGTGGATTTGATTTAAATCATGCTTTATATCACTGGTCAGGAAGACTCGATTTAATAATGGATTTCTACATAAAAGTGCGTTCTTGGTTGTTATAACCTTAGTACATATTCTTTACAACTCAGAGATAGATGTACATTTTTAAAGTTATTTATTTTGAAAACTTTTCAGATTAGTTTTACAGCTGTATCAGAAAATGAATGATTGTTTGGTTATTTCATTTGCCAAAGGTAATTGAAGCAGATATTTCTGAAATCATTGGGCGGTGAACTATCTCCATTCAAAGGTTAATCATTAATATTTGGAGGATTTTCTTGCCATGCTGAATTAGGAGGAGAACATCACCAGACAGACATTTAAATTGTTTTATTTAATTAAAACAACAATGTTATGTATTCTGGATTTTTTTCTTCAACAGCAAACATATAATATTTTAACAAAACAAGCATATGAATTTTTGAATTTAAACATTCACATTTTTTAAAGTCAGGTTTGTTTTTGTTAAAATTGTTTAACTAAAATAGTTAAATGATATTTAAAACCCCCCCACAAAAATTAAATCGACTATGTCAGCCAGGTCAACACGAGAAACTTAAAATATTGGCTTCTGCAGCTAATTCAGTCATCTTTACCTTCATTTTCCTATTTGTTCATAATCTGGAAAAGAAAAACAAGCGTTCCTGCTTTTTCAGGTCCCAAACAATTTCTGAATTTGGAATGAATTAGTCCAAAGGAAGAAAATATTCTTTCTACACCAGCAGAAGAAGTTCCTGCTGCTAAAAGTGAGATTATCACTTCGACAGTCTCTGAATCCAAGTGCTTAAGTGACTTCCACAAGTTCACTGTTTGACTTTCTTTAAAACATCAGCAACCATGTATTTCTTGAATGGTTCAACCTTAGCTCTGAAGTTTATTATAGTTGGCATTATGTAGGGATGACTGCTGGATGCCCATGTCATAGTCAACTCCTCTTCTTTAGCAGTTACCTCTGGAGACACAATTCCACAGTTTGAGAACTGTAAAACTAAGTATCTCTGATGGTATATTCTAGACCAGGGGTCTCAAACATGCGGCCCGCGGAGTTGTTTTCTGCGGCCCACAGACCCCCGCCCCCTCCCAGCGTTTACGTACAGCGGCTCAGATCCAACGTGCACTGGGGACAGGGCAGGCTCCTGGCTGGCCACCCTGCGCCGCTCTGGCAAGCTCCTGGAACCCGGGGGAGGAGGGGCACAGGGGTCTGTGTCACTGTTGCATCCAGGCACCGCCCCAAGAAGCTCCCATTGGCCGGGAATGGGGAACCGCGGCCAATGGGAGCTGCTGGGGGTGGTGCCTGAACACAACAGTGACACAGACCCCGGTGCCCCTCCTCCCCCGGGTTCCAGCCTCTTCCCAAAGGAGCGCGGGGGCAGGGCAGGCAGGCAGGGAACCTGCCCCCAGTGCAGGCCAGGCCAGGCATGCCTCCCCCCTTACCCCTCCTGCACCCCACACCTCAACTCCCTATCCTGAGCCCCCACCACACCCCACTTGCACCCCAACCCTCTGCCCTGAGCCCCCTGCCGCACCCTGCACCCCGACCCCCTGCCCTGAGCTCCCTGCCACACCCTGAGCCCCCTGCTGCACCCCTCCTGCACCCCAACCCTCTGCCCTGAGCTCCCTGCCGCACCCTGCACCCTGACCCCCTGCACTGAGCTCCCTGCCGCACCCTGAGCCCCCTGCTGCACCCCTCCTGCACCCCAACCCCCTTCCCTGAGCCCCCTGTCGCACCCCATACCCCTCCTGCACCCCACACCCCAACTCCCTGCCCTGAGCCCCACCACACCCCACACCCCTCCTGCACCCCCACCCTCTGCCCTGAGCCCCCTGCTGCACCCTGCACCCCGACCCCCTGCCCTGAGCCCCCTGCCCTGAGCCCCCTGCCCTACCCTGCACCCCAACCCCCTGCTGCACCCTGACCCCCTGACGCACCCTTCCTACACCCCACACCCCAACTCCCTGCCCTGAGCCCCGACCACACCGCACACCCTTCCTGCACCCCGACCCCCTGCCCTGAGCCCCCTCCCGCACCCTGCACCCCAACCCCCTGCACCCTGAGCCCCCTGCCACACCCTGTACCCTGAGCCCCCTGTCGCACCCTGACCCCCTGCCCTGAGCCCCCTGTCTCACCCTGACCCCCTGCCCTGAGACCCTGCTGCACCCTGCACCCCGACCCCCTGCCCTGAGCCCCCTGGCACACCCTGCACCCTGAGCCCCCTGCTGCACCCCTCCTGCACCCTGACCCCCTGCCCTGAGACCCTGCTGCACCCAGCACTCCTCCTGCACCCTGACCCCCCCTGCCCTGAGCCACCTTCTGCACCCTGACCCCCTGCCGCGCCCTTCCTGCACCCCACACCCCTCCTGCACCCCCTGGGGCAGGGAGGAGGCAGAGTTGAGGTGGGGAAGGGGCGGGGCCTCATGGGAGGGGTGGAGTGGGGGCGGGGCCGAGGGCGGCTGGGGAGGGGGGCGGTGTCAGTAATGTGGCCCTTGGGCCAATGTACTAATCCTCATGTGGCCCTCGTGGTCATTTGACTTTGAGACCCCTGTTCTAGACTGAGCACCGAGTCCCATTGGGTAGATAGAAAGATTAACCTAATCTATACAGAAGCCCCTGGAACCCTATAAAATTGGGTCCCTGATCCATGAACTATTGGAACTCATTTACAAAACTTTTCCTAAAGATTACATGAATATACTGTCTCATACTATAGAATTAGAATTTATAATCCCTAGTCCATGATGAGATATCTTTGAGCTATAATGTATCTTAATTAAAACTGCCTTTAGATAGGTTTTTTCCTCAGAAAGCATTTTATCAAAAAAATCAGATTTAAATAAAAAAAACAGTTTTTTTATTTAAAAAAAATATCATTGATTTTTATCCACTGTGACAAAGTTCCTCCTCTGCCTTAGTGGGTCCTGCGCATTTTGGCAGATTTGCTCGCCTCAGAGGTTCACGGCAGCCCCCAATTTGGCCGCTTCTGCTAGAGGCTCAAACCTGCCGTTCACTCAGCTAACCTCATCACTGGCCAGCATGGGAAAAACGGAGAACAATCTCCACAGTCTCTGTTGTCCCACCTAGTGGGTCAGGCCACATCCCTTTTCCAAATTAGACCTTCCCTTCTGGTGTTGCTCACAGACCAGGTCAACTCCTCCTCTGTCTGATCAGGAGTTGGGGGGAATGGGGGAAACCTGGGTTCACCCTCTACACCAGGTTCCAGCCCAGGGCCCTGTGAATAGCAGCTGTCTACAATGTCTCCTGTATCAGCTGCATGACAGCTACAACTCCCTGGTCTACTTCCTTCTTTATCCTCACTGCAGGATCTTCTTCAGTTCTCCTCAGTCCTCCAGCAGCATACCTTCTCACTCCCTGTCCCGTGCATGCCCTTCACTAACTGATGGGAGGGCCTTTTTAAACCAGGTGTCATTAGTTGGCCTGCCATAACTGATTCTAGTATGTTCTTAATTGGCTCCAGGTGTCTTAATTGGTTCTAGAAGGTTCCTGATTGCTCTAGCACAGCCTCTGCTCTGGTCAGTCAGGGAACAGAGACCTGTTTCTCCAGTGGCCAATAGAGCTGCCTCCGACTCCTTTTGTATAGCCCTCTGGCCCGGAGGGAAGCTGCTGCTAGGCCTTGGGCCCTTGCTGCTGCTGCTTCTGCTCCAGCTACTCCCCTGGCTGGGCCAGGCCCTCCCCCCTTCTCTGCTACCTGGTTGCTGGCTGGCTGGTGGACCCCCACAACTGTCTGTTGCTGCTGCTCCTGCTGCAGCCCCTGGGGGGCCTGCTGGCCCACTCCCCAGAGGAGGGGAGTGAGGGACTCCTGCCCCAGCTGTGCTGCTGCTGTGGACTCCACCACCACCACTGCCACCTGCGAGGGGTCCTTCCTGCCTGGCCACCAGACTGCCTGCTGGGGCTGTTGTTGCTGCCTGGGAGCTGCTGGCGCCTCGAGGAGGAGGAAGAAGAGGACCATCTGCTGCTGAGGGAGTGCGCAGGGACTCTGCAGACCACAGTGGAGGGGGCCTTCCAACCAAGGACTGAGTAACTTTTGAACTGTGCGCTTGTGGTGGGGGTTTTGACTGTGTTTGTGGGGACAAAGGGGGTGTGGCGTGGAGCCTGCCACCCGGTACATCTGTGTGTGTCCCCTGCCCCCACCACTACTGCTGCCCCCTCCACCACCCCACTGGCTGCTCACCATCTACCTCGGTTCCTGCCGCTGAGACTCAGCTCCTCGCCTGGCTTGCCATGCCTTGTCTTCACCATTCAGGCCTGAAGCAGCAGCCAGCCCAAACTGACTTTGTGCAGGTGCACGTGCCCCACCCCCCTTGGACTGTCCCCCACCCCTGCAGCAGTTTTCCCCTCTCCCCTTACAGCCCTTTGCCCCCCTCCCCCCTTTTTTTATCCCAGCCCCTTGCTAGCTCCAGTTTGTTTGCCTGCCCATCCTTTTTCCCTCTGCAGCCTTCGTTTGCCCCGCCCCAGCCCTGAAGCTAGCCCCCTGGTTTCTCTGCTCCACTCCCAGCCTGGTTGTTCCCCTCCCCCTACAGCCCTCCCCTGGCCTTGATTAGCCCTTCCCCTCATCCTGATTAGCCCCTCCACTCATGCGCTCGTGCCCCCTCCTGTGCTCTTGTGTCCCTCCCTTGTTTGAGTTTGTCCCTGTTTCACTGCACCACCCAATGCTGTTATATCCCCCACTCCCCTAGTGCAGCTAGAGGAGCCGGATTTCCATCTTGAGTCGGTGACTGACCCCCCCCCCCCCCCCCAAGTCCTTGATAGCACCCTTCCCCCCATCCAGCCCTCCCCTTTCGGCACCCTCCCCCCCTGCCTGCAGCCTAGCGGGAAGGAGTGGTTGACCTGCTTTCCCTTTCCCCTCCTCTGGTGTTTTCCCGTCCCTCCCTGTTCATTATGGCGGGGGACATGGTGGGTGGGACCCTTCCGGCGGATCCCCCTGCCCCTCCTCCACCTGCCCCCCCATCACTCCCCCTAACCTTTACCTCAACTGCTGCTGTCGAACCACCTGCTAGTGCCCCTGCTGGGGCGCCAGCGGGCACCGGGCTGACCTCCGCTGCTGCCATGTCCCTTGCCCCCTCCGATTCTGGGGGAGCCGCCCCAGACGGTGGGAAGGGCCAGGGCAAAAAGAAGGGTAAGGGCCCCGCCAAAAAACTAGGCTCTCCATGGCAGGGGCTGGCCCCACTGCCGCGGCCCCACCATTGGCTGTTGCGTCCCTCCCCACTGCTCCCTCCACCAGCTCTGCGGGTGCCCCTCTCCTGGCCCCCAGGGCATACGCCAAAGTGGTGGCGGCTCCCCCACCTGCTGCTACGTCATCTCTCCCGGCCTCCGGCTCTGCTACCATCTCTGGCAGCCGGGGCCCCTTCCCCACCTTGACCAGGAAGCATGGTGGCTATTGCCTCCTGGTGCTCGCCTCGCCCCACGTGGAGACCTTTGTGCGGGCGAGGGTGGTGGGGCCCTCGGCCATTGTGGCAGTCTCCAAAATGTATGGGAAGGTCGTCTTCTTCCTGGCATTGGAGGCCGCCTCCCAGGAGGCAGTGGAGAAGGGCCTGGCGGTGGGGGGCGTCCAAGTGGTCCTGACCTCCATTCCTCCCTTCCTTCCCAATGCCGCCCTGTTACCTTGCCTTTCTGCCCTGGGGAAACCGATCTCCGTTGTCAGCCCTCTCCCACTGGGCTGCAAAGACCCCGCCCTCCATGACATCCTCTTGTTCCGCCAGCAGATGCAGCTTCAACTGCCGCCAGCAGCACGTGACAGAGAGGCGCGTGAGGGGTTCTTTTTGGTCCCCTACCAGTGGGTCTGCTACCGGGTGCATTATTCTACGGGGGAGGCTTGGTGCTACCTCTGCCGGGCGATGGGGCACATCCAGAGGGACTGCCCCTTGGCCCGGCACGGGGGACCGTCCAGGTGCCCCGGCAGGGCGCCGGCTCCATCATTGCTGGTTGCCCAGCGCCCAGAGCTGCCCCTTCTCCTCCCCATCCCACCTCTGCTCCTGCGTGCCCAGACGAGCAGGAGAGCCCCGCCTCCGCTGCGTGCAGTCTGGCGGGACCTGTGGAGGAGGGTGTGGCGGGGGAACTGCCAGGCATGGGAGAGGGCCCGTCCCAGGGGGAATCTTCCCTCCCTCGTGCCACCCCACCGCTACCTCCCCGAGTTCCTGTGTCATTGCCCCTGCCCCCTGACCTGACCGCTGTTAGCCAGCCCCCAGATGATGCCATGGAGGGCTGGGCCCTAGTACAGGGGAAGCGGGGCAAGCGGGAAGGCTCGAGCTCCGCTCCTTCCATCCAATGCGGAGGCCCTCCAGAAGACCAGGAAGGGGGGCACCGACACTGAGCCTTCTGTCTTGCCCCTGGGTGAATTCCATCCACCGGTGCTGGCTGGGGAAGACGTGTCAGCACCGGAGAGTAGCACAGTCCCTCTGGACTCTTCCACCTGCCTGGCCACAGGTGGCATCCCGCTAACGGCCGCCGAGCCTATTGAGGCAATTGCCAGTGCCATGCGGCTGGGACCTGAGTCACCAGGGACATCCCTCGTTGGTGCAGGGCAACCAACCTCCTTCCTGGGTGGGGGCCCCACTGCAGATTGTTCACCTCCTGATGCTGTAGCTGCAACACCGGCCCTGGAGCCTGATCCCAGCATCACCGAGAGTCCCCTTCCCACCGCTGAGACCCCTGAGCCCGATCGAGAGTTGCCACCCCCTAGTGGCTCGGCTACTGAAGCCGAGGATCTCGCCTCTGCCCTTCTCCCTGACCCTGTTCCTAACCCCTGCTCTGCCCCGTTCCTGATTCCTGCCCTGCCCCTGATGCCAACCGCACCCCTATCCCCTTCACCTCCTGTGATGCTATTGCTGCCCCTGAGACCATCTCCTTCCCCTTCCCGGAGGGTGACCCCCAGGGAGTGGCCTTCATGTTTCCCTGTCCCGACCCACTAGGGGCTACTTTTTTCCCTCCGCTGCTCCCCACTGAGCCGGGGTCTGAGGCGGGCTGCGTTGTGCTGGCCCATCAAGCGCCACGTCGAGGGTCTGCCCCCTGCCTGCCCGTCTCGGTAGGCCATGGGGCTTCAACAGGGGCTCCGCTGGAGGACGGCCGGGGGCCAGTGACCCCACGCCCCCATACGCTGCGAGAAGAGCTGCGGGAGTTTCTCGAGGACGTCCGTGGGTTCTGCAACAAGGTGCAGCTCGCACTCTAGCGATGGGACGATTTTCATCATATTATCCGAACCATGAGGGCCCTCTTGGGGGGATAAAGTGACTGGGAGGCAGGCCGCTTTGGCCTACCAGCGGGCCCGCAGCATCCGTGACTCTTTGCTCACCTACGGGGTAGGTCACGGTTTGCTGCGCTGCCCAACGGGGGCTATGAGCGTCCCTGCCAGCGAGGATCCCCACCACAGCCCTCCCCATGGCACCCATCATCTTTGCAACATTAAACACTCGGGGCTGTAGGATGGGTTTCCGCAGGTGCCAGGTGCTCTCCTGCCTTCTGGAGTGGGGGTACTCTGTGGTTTTCCTGCAGGAGACCCATACGGAGCTGGCCGCCAAAGCAAGTTGGTGGCTGGAATGGGGGGACAGGGTCTACTTTAGTCATCTCACGGTTCGTACAGCTGGAGTGGCTACCCTGTTCTCCCCTAACCTACGCTCCGAGGTGCTGGGGGTTGCCGAGGCTGTGCCGGGCGCCTGCTGCACCTCCGGATCTGCATGGAGGGGCTAGTGGTCAACCTCATCAACGTTTACGCTCTGACATCGGGCCCGGAGCATCTGCACTTTTATCAGCAGGCGTCCGCCTTCCAGTGCCTGGTCCTGGGTGGGGACTTTAACACAACCCTCGATGAACGGGACCACTCTGGGATCGAGCAGTGCCTGGCCGCCGTGGTCGTCCTCTGGGAGATTGTCAACCATCACTCCCTGGTGGACGTCTGGCGTGACAACCACCTGGACAATGACTTGACATTCACCTTTGTCCTGGTGGAGGCCTATCGGTCGCGCCGCTCCTGGTTAGCCTGCATATACCTGTCATGTTATCACCTTTCATGGGCCCACTCCTCCAGCATCTGGCCAGCCCCATTCTCGGATCACCATCTGGTGACCATGACAACCTCTCTCTGTGCAGAGAAGCCGGGGCCGGCCTATTGGCACTTCAATAACAGCTTGCTTGAGGACATGGGCTTCGTGGCGTCCTTCCGGGAGTTCTGCCTGGCCTGGCGAGGGCAGAGGCACACCTTTCCCTCGGCGCGGTGGTGGTGGGACATGGGGAATGTGCGTGCCCAGCTCTTCTGCTGCGACTACACCTGGGGCGCCATCCGACGGAGAGATGTGGCAATAGAGCAGTTGGAATGGGAGGTCTTAGAGCTGGAGAGGCGTCTGGCTGCCAGCCCCGAGGATCCATCCCTCAGTGGAGCATGCCAGGAGAAGCGAGAGGAGCTCTGGGCCCTCGAGGACCATCAGGCCCAGGGTGCCTTTGTTCGATTCCGCATCCGCCTCCTTCAGGAGATGGATCGCGGCTCCCGCTTCTTCTACGTCCTGGAGAAATGGAGGGAGGCCAAGAAGCACGTCACCTTCCTCCTGGCAGAGGACGGCTCCCCCGCTCATGGATCCGGTGGAGATGTGTGGGAGGGCCAGGGCCTTCTACGTGGGCCTTTTCTCCCCAGATCCGACCGATCCTGACGCTTGCCGAGTGCTCTGGAAGGACTCCCGGCGGTCAGCGCGGGTGACCAAGACTGGCTAGAGCTGCCTCTCACTCTGGCCGAGTTCTCGGAAGCCCTCCCCCGCATGCCCACCAATAAATCCGTGGGCATGGACGGGCTGACCGTGGAGTTCCACCACGTGTTCTGGGACGTCCTCGGCCTGGACCTTGTCACTGTCTGGGCAGAGTCCTTGGAGGGCGGGGTCCTCCCCCTGTCGTGCAGGCGAGCCGTGCTTGCCTTGCTTCCGAAGAAGGGGGATCCCCGCCACCTTCGGAATTGGCGTCCTGTCTCGCTCCTCAGCACGGACTACAAAGTCGTAGCGAAGGCCATCTCGCTGTGGCTGGGGGCCGTGCTGATGGACGTGGTCCACCCCAACCAGACCTACACCGTTCCGGGCCATACCATCTTTGATAATCTGTATTTGGTCTGAGATCTCTTGGAACTCGGGTGTAGGGATGGTCTATTGTTCGCCCTTCTGTCCCTGGATCAGGAGAAGGCGTTCGACAGGGTGGACCATGGGTATCTATTGGGCACGCTGTGAACGTTTGGCTTTGGACCCCAGTTTGTGGGCTTTCTCCAGGTGCTGTATGCCTCTGCGAAGTATCTGGTCAGGCTCAACTGGACCCTGACCAAGCCGGTCAGCTTCGGGCAGGGAGTACGGCAGGGGTGCCCCCTCTCAGGCCAGCTGTACGCTCTGGTGATCGAGCCCTTCTTCTGTCTCCTCCACCGGAGGTTGACGGGGTGGTGCTGCAAGAGTCGGAGCTGCAGCTGGTCCTGTCGGCATATGCCGACGATGTGCTCCTCGTGGTCCAGGACCCGGGCGACTTGGTGCGGGTGGAGGCTTGCCAGGCCATCTACTTGGCAGCTTCCTCCGCCTGGGTCAACTGGGTCAGGAGCTCTGGCCTGGTGGTCAGGGACAGGTGGCAGGTGAGCTCCCTCCCACCCGCTCTTCAGGCCATCCAGTGGAGCGTGGGTCCGGTGCTCTATCTCAGCGTTTACCTTTCTGCCACGCATCCGTCTCCACCGGAGAACTGGCAAGGTTTAGAGGGCAGGTTGGTAGAACGGCTCCGGAGATGGACAGGACTACTCCGGTGCCTCTCCCTCTGAGGAAGGGCACTGGTGCTCAATCAGCTGGTCCTGTCCATGCTCTGGCTCAACACCCTGGTCCCGATCCCAGACTTCCTGGCCAACCTCCGGAAGTCGATTCTGGAGTTCTTCTGGCCAGGACTGCACTGGGTCTCTGCAGGGGTCCTCCACCTGCCCCTAGAGGAGGAAGGGTAGGGCCTGAAGTGCCTGCACACTCAGGTCCACGTCTTCCACCTCCAGGCCCTGCAGAGGCTCCTTTATGGTGCAGGTAGTCCAGCGTGGAGAGTACTGGCACACGCCTTCCTGCACCGCTTCCGAGGGCTCCGATACGACTGGAAGCTCCTTTATCTCCATCCGAGAGGTCTTCCGTGAGACCTCTCTGGGCTGCCGGTCTTCTACCAGCACCTCCTCCGGAACTGGAAACTGCTCTCGGCGACCAGGTCCATGACGGCCACCGAGGGGGTGGATCTCTTCGCCCTGCTACACAACCCCCAGCTCCGTGTGCAGATGGCGGAGTCTCCCTCGGTGCGCCAGAGGTTGGGTCTGGTGGAAATCACCAAAGTCGGAGACCTGTACTACGCCTGGGGAGACTGGCTGGATCCCCTGATGTTTGCTCAGCTCATGGGGCTCTCCAGGCCTTGTACTCCCTGGTGCGTACTTCAGGAGGTGAGGGCTGCTTTACTACCCACTGCTCGGGTTTCCTCGACCGGGTCCTGCAAGAGGGCACGCTCCGCCCACCCTTCACCCCAAGCCCTCCGGACCTTTTTATCGGGCCCCTGCCCTGTGGACCCACCCGGCCCTCCCGCCCCTTCACCGTGAGCCAGCTGCATGACTTGCAGCCGGTTCGTTTCCAGACCGCGCCAAGGAAACATCTATACACGCTCGTGCTCCACACCCTTCACGTCTTTACCCTCGCATCCTGCCCCGACACCAAGTGGTGGGAACCTCCTGCCACCTCTGGAGGGTGAGGAGCCCTGCGGGGCTAGCCTATACTCCACCCTGGTCCCGAGGCCCGCCGGGGACATCAACTGGCGGCTCCTTCACGGAGCCGTGAGCACGGGCGTGTACTTGGCGCGGTTCACTCCCCTCCCAGACACCTGTCCCTTTTATGGTGTGAGGGAGATCCTGGTGCATGTATACCTGGAGTGCACCAGGTTGCAGCCCCTATTCCAGCTCATCTTGGATATACTGTTACGGTTTTGGTTACACTTTTCCCCTCACCTGTTCATCTGCGCACTCCCCTTCCGTGGCCCCTCACAGTCACGGGACCTCCTTGTCAACCTCCTCTTAGCCCTGGCCAAAATGGCCATCTACAAAGCCGGGGAGAGGAGGTTGCCCGACGGGGTCTCCTGTGACTGTGGGGCCTATTTTCGCTCCTCTGTCCGCTCACGTATCCTGGCAGAGTTCTTCTGGGCGGCGTCCGCTGGCTCCCTTGACGCCTTCGAGGATCAGTGAGCGGTGTCCGGGGTTCTCTGCTCAGTGTCCCCGTCAGGTTCCCTTTGTTTAGCCCTGTGACCTCACTCCTGTTCCTGTTATCTCTTTAGTTGTCCCCCGCAATTATTTGGAATCCCGGACCTGTGGATCCTCCCCTTAGGCTGGGGGGGGGACACGGACCTTTAGCAGTGGGCGGGAAGAAGCCCGCCCACTTCCTGGATCCCAACAGGACTACTCTGCTGTATCCAACTGGCCTGGGTCTATCACACCACCCTGGCACATACTAAAGCCGATAGACATGGAGGTGCCTCTTGTGCTAAGATTCTTGTGTAAGTTGAAGGAACGTGGGAGAGACCATGTGCTAATGCAAAGAGGACCAATACTGGGTTTATGCTATGTAGGTAGAATCTGTCTCAGTCATACAAACTGCTTGATCAGAGAGATCCAATTAGCATTGACCTGTTTTCCCAGATATTTCTTGAGCTTCTCATTTAGTCAGTGATGAATTTGTTTTTCTACCTTGCAGGAAGGTGAAAGGAGGTAACATAGATGTACACCCCTCTGAAAAGGCCCTTATTGTTCATTATGAAGTGGAAGCAACCATTCTTGGAGAAATGGGGGACCCCATGTTGGGGGAGCGCAAGGAGTGTCAAAAAATGTAAGTTCATGGCACACTCTTGGGGTTATTTCTTAAAGTTAAAATTTCCTGGATTTCTAGGCTGTGAGTTCTTAAAATTAGTGTTCTATTATATTATTTCCTTTGTTACTGAAATGTTTTCAAACTTCAAAACATGTTATTAAATTAGTATTAAGTCTGGGAATAACATATATGTATAGTTGTTTGCAGTGTTGATGTAGCATATATTCGTTATAATATTAAACTTTAGTTCTTATATAGTGTTTTCCATCTTTATAGCTCAAGGTACTTTGTAAAGGAAAATAATTATCATTCTCCCCATCTTACATATGGGGAAGCTGAGGCATGGAGAAGTGAAGTTACTTGCTCATGGTCACACAGTGGTCAATGGCACAGCTTGGGATAAAACCCAAATCTTCTGATGCCTACTCTGGTGCTCTATCCATTGGAATACACTGCCTCCCTTATTTGGAGTATGTGTATGTCCAGCTGATGTTAGCAATTTCATTGTTGTCTGCATTTTCTTTATACAAGGCACAGTTGTTGTGCCCTCTGTAGTTAAGCTTGCCTAAGCATTTCTGTTGTAAAAGGCCCTTTTCCAGTAACTTCCTCAGACTTTCACCTTGAAGGTGAAACTTTCCAGGTCTGCTTTTTGCCTGAGGGCAATTTTTTTTTTTTTTTTAAAGATCGAGCATATGTGTTTGAGTGCAGGGTTCTTTTTTAAGAATATGGAACAGGAAGAAAAAAAACATTTCCATTGTATAAGAAAATACTGCTATTGCAGATTTTTTTGAATACACTACAAATGTTTGTCTGGTTTGCAATGAATCCATGCTATTCCATCTAGTACTCAACAGAAATCCTTTTATTCCACCTCCTGGTGTGTGCTTCCAGATATCTGCTCTTGCTTACTCTCTGTCACTGGTATGATCTGTGATTTTTGAGTCCTTTATGGCAAAGTAGACTTCTCTCTATGGCTGTCCTAATGCAGTGTGAGGAAACTCTTGCACAATCAATACTGACAGCAGATTTTATTTCTGAAAGGTATTTTTTCTATTCTATACTCTGGGAGTTTCATATTAATAAAGGAAAGTTACCTTTAGAGAACTTTTTTGGAAATAGACCACTGACTTCTTATTTGCTGCTGTGTCTTGACTAGATATGAGGAATCTGCTAATGCAGCCATCTCTAAAGCTGCTGTTTGATCAGCTGGTGAGAAATTGTCCTACCCTATTAAGTCCATTTGACAGACAGTTGCTGTTCTGAACTCCAGGGTGCCACTGCTTTCTGATCTCGGCTGTTCCAAACTGTAGCATGAGCATCAGATGTCTGTAGATCATCTCTTCCTTGACAAACTCATGACTATATAAGTTTAAATTGAAGTGTTGAAGATACAAAACTCTTACATCAACTGGGGAGAAAATGATCTGACCTGTGTCTTGCAGCATTCGGCTGAAGAGTCTTAATGCAAACACAGATGTTGCTTCCCTGGCTCGAAAGGTGGTGGAGGAATGCAAGCTGATTCACCCCTCCAAGCTAGCGGAAGTGGAGCAGCTGCTGTACTACCTGCAGAACCGCAGAGATGCCTCTTCTGGGAAAGGTAAGCAATAGAGAGAACAGGGTGAATGGGGAGCTGGAATGTTGCAGCTATAGCGATACTCTGTATTTTGGGGTTTCTAATTCAGATGCTACTTTCCCTGTTGCTCAGAAACCTGAGGCGAGAAGGGGAGTGTGTGTTTTGTGCTGTACCTGGAAGAATTGACAGAATCTTGTGGGGAAAGAGTTGTCATTTTGATGATCAAAGTACATTTTGAATTTTGATTAGTCAAACCTAATATTGATGCTTCTCTTTCAATTTTTGTGTCTTCTTCTCTTTTCTGTTACAACCAGTTAATAGGATAGATGCTTTCAAATGTCTTTATCTGGAATCTATGGTTCAATGCCTGTTAAATTGCAGAGCCCACAGGTTCTTTATAGTTCCATGAGTCCTTACTTTGTCTGTTGACAGGGCTGTATTATTACACCCTAGCTTTATTTAAGCCTCTGTTTAACATCCGGTTCAGCAGCCTTCAGTCCTGAGGCACTTTGAGATTTAATAATGTTAAAATAATTCTAGCATTTTCAGCTTTGTCTCTTGGTAAGACACAAAGAAGGCAAAAATCCTGGAGAAATTTCCACACAAGTCCTGGATTCCTTTTCAAAACAGTTAATTGTCAGGGGCTTGCAGGCATACATCTACCAACCCATGTTCTGGAATAGAAGGTATAAAAATTTCCAGTCCCCAACAATCTCCTGTGTGGTTGCAAACCCAGCTCTTTTGTTATATAGGCACAATTATAGGTTCGGTTTTCTTAACTCTTTTCTGCTGTGTTCTTTTGTGGCCACTTCTTAGTGGAATGCATAGTTCTTAGTGCAAAAGCAAAAATACTGGGCTTGTGCCAGTTTATAATTTTTTCTTTCTTGCTGTCTAAAGAAGACCTGAAATTACATTACTTTTAAATGGTACCTTTCTGGCTGATATATCTCATTATATACTGGAAAATTCTGTAGATGGATGACCTGAGAATTAGTACTTTATGACAACATGGATTCAAAGGAAGCAAAACCTGATTAATTGAGAGGAGCTGATTTTTTGTTCAGACTGTTTAAAACTTTCTTGTTTTCCTCTTGGTCTTGTTACTAGGCATTTGAGCTAAATGCCTAGTAAACAATAGGAAGGAAAGCTTTTTTTGGATAAATATTCAACACCCCATCTCTTCAACTAAGGCTTGTGAGAATGCCAAGTCCTTTTTCTCTGGCTCCTCCAATAGAGTGGCTGCAAAAAACACAGCCACTTGATATTAGATATGATATGCTAGGACCCTACCAAATTCACAGCCATGAAAAACGCATCATGGACCATGAAATGTGGTCTTTTGTGTGCTTTTACCCATACTATACAGATTTCACGGGGGGAGACCAGCATTTCTCAAATTGGGGGTCCTGACCCAAAAGGGAGTTACAGGGGGGTTGCAGCATTGCCACCCTTGTGTGTTGCCTTCAGAGCTGGGTGGCCAGAGAGCAACAACCGTTGGCCAGATGCCCAGCTCTGAAGGAAGTGCCCGCCAGCAGCAGCACAGAAGTAAGGGTGGCAATACCATACCATGCCACCCTTATGTCTGCACTGCTCCCTTCAGAGCTGGGCGGCTGGAGAGGGTGGCAATACCATACCATGCCATCCTTACTTCTGTGCTGCTGGTGGCAGCTCTGCCTTCAGCGGTACAGAAGTAAGGGTAGCAGTACCGCAACCCCTCCTCCACAATAATCTTGTGACCCCCGCACCTTCTACAAGGCCGTTTTGGGTCAGGATCCCTGTAATTACAACACCGTGAAATTTCAGATTTAAATAGCTGAAATAATTAAATTTAAGATTTTTAAAATCCTGCAACCAGGAAATTGACCAAAATGGACCATGAATTTGGTAGGGCCCTAGCTATGATGATAAAATAACAAGCAGCAAACTTTTCTTGAAACAAACAAACAAACCTTACCACCCCACCCCCCCCAAAAAAACCCCAAACCTTTCAGGCCTTTGTCATAAAGAAGCAGAACAGACCTATGCCCAATGTTTTACCATTTGTCAGTTACCTTTAATGTTTAGTTGGATGCATTTTTTTTTTTTTAAATGTGTAGAATTTTGGACTTGCCCATAGGGACTCCTGCCATAACACAGCATGAGCCGGAGCACAGGGTTTAAAAAGTGCTCTTCCCGCTCCACAGAGATGTCTATTTTGGACCAATATGTTCCATGCTTGAGAGCTGGTTACTCCATAAAAGGGTTCAACAGCCTTTACACGTAGGCCTTGATGAAAACGAAGCCATAGCCTCAAGGCCTTCCCCAGAGAAAGTCAGAAACTTTCACTATATCTGTACATCACAAACTTTTCTTGTCAGTGACACAAATCCTAGAATGCTTTACTTTTAACTGTTTTGTCACTTCCACCCTTTACCATCATGCACACTTCACAGGAAATGTTGAATCAAGGCCTACTTTACAAAGTCCTGATTAGACAAATAGCCTACGGAAAGCAGTTGTTTTCCACCCTTTTGGCGTATATACCAACAGAAAGTATATATGTTGCTGTAAGTCTGACCTAAGCTTTCTGGTGGCCCTCTGCACAGAGGAAAATTTAATCCTGAAGGTCTGATCCCACATTATAGTGAGGGTATCCATGATCTTGTAATCATGTGATGATACTCTGTTCCAAGATGCACATATATAAGGGGGCTTAACTCTGAATTTTCTAGTTCTTATGCAGTTAAAAATGTTAGGCTTCTAAAGATGGATTCATTTTAAAAAAAACAAAAACCCTTAAACTTTTTTTAAAAACTTGCAGTACATCTTTGAGTGTCAAAAGGTAATGGTGAAATTTTCTCCTTGGCTCCTTCTTTCTCTGGCTACAGAGCTGAGCTAAAACAACACCTGAGCTTTGTTATATACTTAGATTGGAAGCTCTTTGGGGTGGGGATCCTCTTTTTGTTCTATGTTTGGGGCTCCTAGATACTACGATGATACTGAATATGCTATTGTCAATGAATATGCACAATATTAATTATAACCACGTCTTTTATCACTATAGAAAAGAAAGAGAGATCTAGTAAACCGAAAGATCCACCACCTTTTGAAGGAATGGAGGTAGGAATCTAAGCTAGAATTTAAAGGAAGCTAAATATGAAGACCTTTACTCTTACAGAACTGTTTAATATTAAAAGGAAAAAATATAGATGCAAATCAGATGAGTAAAATATTGATTTTTTATTAAAGACCTTGGTTTAAAAATATTAAATAATAAAATAAGTCCTCTCCATAAGTGGTAAAATTCTTGCACATTTGTCTTTGGGTTTTATACTTAGACGGTCATATGAGTGAGATTCTGGAACATGGGGCTAGACATGACAAAGCTGCTACTTAGTGTCAGTTGTTTTTGTAATGAAATCTTGTGCATTCTGGGCAGTCAGTAGCAATGGTTCTGTATATGGTGTTGGTTTTTGTTGTCGTTTACATCTTAAGACTTAGCTACGCACTCTTTTTTGCTTTGTCTGCAAAGTAACATCGTTTTTGCTGCTTGTTGAGCGGGTTCCTTTTTCTCTGTCAAAGCCCAGCTATGTCTTTGATGCTTTCAGATTGATGAAGTAGCCAATATCAATGACATGGATGAGTACATTGAGTTACTATATGAGGATATTCCTGATAAGGTGCGTGGCTCTGCCCTTATCTTACAACTCGCCAGGAACCCTGATAATTTGGAAGAATTGCTGCTCAATGGTAACTTCCAAATCCTCTCATAAAGTTATGTTGGTTTTTTTCCATCTCTGGAGCTATTTCTCTGCTCGGAGAGACTCCCACATCTTTCATTTGGGATAGGATGGGGTTCTAGTATTAGTTTGCTCTTAGAGCAAAGTAGGGCCAGCATATAACATTTACTTTTTATATCTCAACATTGCTGTAGCACCCAAAATGTGCTAGGTGCTGTGTATGTCGGGGGAGGAGGAGAATAGAGAGAGAGTTATAGAGGAAGGCATTCCTTGCCCCCCCAGAAGGCTTACCCTCTATAAAGACACACAATATATAATCAAGATCCAAGTTAAGGATTCGTGGTGACGTTAGGTTGATATTCATTTTTCCCTTTCTTTTCCCTTGTCCCCTCTCCAGCCATCCCTTCTCTCCCCTGGAGCCTCAGCCATATTGCTTCACCATTGATGCCCCAGTGTGTCCTCGCCAACTAGCTCACCCCCATGTCATAAAATAGGACTAGTCTGCGAAACTGATGCAAAAAACATTAGGCAGTCAAATGGTGGCCATGTTAATGAAAGTGTCTGAAGGCTGAGGTCAGTCTGGTGGCAGGGGCCTACATGGCCTCACAAGCTCCTTGCACTAATTGGCAGATCCTGCTGCTTGAAAGAATGCAGTGAAAGGTGTGTTTAATCTATTTAGCTCAAGCAGGTCAGAGAGAGAGAGCCACTACGGACATTCATCTAAATCTTGTTTGGTTTTTTAGAAACTGCACTGGGTGCATTAGCCAGAGTGCTGAGAGAAGACTGGAAACAAAGTGTGGAACTTGCTACTAATATTATTTATATTTTCTTTTGCTTTTCAAGGTAAGTGCAAGAATTTATACACAGAGGTGAGGAGCTTGCTCTATCAATTGCCTTGAATTTTTAGTTATTTTCTGCTCTAGTATAGTTTGGAACTGCATCTTAAAGCACTTTTACATATGGGGAAACTGAGGCATAGGAAGTAAACCCATGGGAACAAGAGCCTCAGCGAAGCCAGGATCACAGAACCCATGGTTTTTGAGTTCCAGTCCTGTCCCCTATCCCACTGGACTCTTTGATGTCTTCCTTATCTCCCACATAACTCCCCCATCAATGAAAACGGTATTCAAAACTCAAGTGTTCAATTGAAATGTGAAATGTCCAGTTGTTAGTAATGTTACTGCTTAATTTCTTTTTCACCAATATTCCAGATGTAGTGATCACATAGGTGGATTGTTACCTTCCCTCCTACCCCCCGTACCCTCCTCCCTCCCCTCCTTTTTTTTTTGTGAGGGTGGCCTGGCTGAACCATTTTATAACATACAATCGAGAGCTGGCTGGAAAAATGGAATTTTCGTTCCAAGAGAAATTCTGACCTATCAGTTTTTGGTTTTTTTCGTTCCAAATCAGAACAAAAAAAATCAATTTCCTGTGGATGAAAATTTTGAAAAATTTCAGTTCACGTCCATCAAATCCTTTAGTTTAGATAGAATTCTTTTGTTTTGACTTGTTCGTTTTGTTTTTTAGACATATTAAAATATGAACTATTATTAAAAATCTAACCAAAATAAATTGAAATGACAGTCAAAAAAGTGTTTTTCTATATCAAAATGAAATGAATTGAATTGTTCCTAACAAAAGTTTCATCAAAATTGACACATTCTCACAAAATGCTTCTAGTATAATAAAATGGCATTTTCCGATAGAAGACTGTTTCACTGAATTTTTTTCAACTAGCTCTAATGAAAACCAGTCAGGTTGTGCAATACTATGAGATCTTCCCCAATTTTGAACACATTCTTGGGTTTATTTCTCTCATACACCGCATATCTTTTTTTAACGTAGTTTTTCTCAGTTTCATGGACTAATCACACACTACAAAATTGGAGCTCTGTGTATGAACATCATAGACCATGAGTTGAAGAGACATGAGCTCTGGCAGGAGGAACTCACCAAGAAGAAGAAAGCTGATATCCTTTCTCTGTGCCTGGGCAACTTTCAGCTTTTCTGATTCCTAGTGGTTGAAATGAACTACAGTAGATGTGCAGTAATTCATGTCAATACAGAAGATGAGTAAGAGAGCGCAAAATCTAGTTGCAGGACTAGAACAGATGAAAACCAAAAGTGAAAAATTTGGGCTGGAGGAGGGATTGTTGTTTGTTTTTTAAAAATGATTTTAACCTAAGTGTTTTAATTTACCAGTAGTATGGCTTATGTGGCACATTTTTATTACTAGTAGAATCCTTAACACCATTGATTCCTAAACCTATTCATAGTGTGGACCACATTTTAATAGAAACATTGTCCCATTGGTAGCCTCTTAATCATTATTACACAGACCATGTAGTCCCAGCTGCTGATCAAATAACACATCTGTGATTAATATTTGTCCCCATTTTGTAATTTCCTTGTGTCTTTTGCTGTATTAATATACAATTCTTAACTCCAGTTATTTACTTGATGAAGATCCTGAGAATCAAACCCTGAAAAGGGACTATGAGAAAACCTATAAAAAGTACCAGGGGCTGGTTGTCAAGCAGGAACAGCTGCTGCGAGGTAAGAACTCCTAAAACATAAGCAACAGGCAAGGAGATCCTTGTCACAGCATGAAGGGCCAGGACTTGCTCAGAACTTTTAACTAGTGTGGAGGATGTTTAAGACTCTTTTTATTTTTCTAATTTGTTAGTAATCTGCATTCTTTGGCAATGTTTTAAACATTATTTAAGTAGTCGGCCAATCTCAGAGAGAACATTGGTGTGTGTTTGCCAGAACACTGCATACTGCTGGTAACATTGCTCCTGCCATTGAATAGTGCTGGAGTCTTGCAAGGACCAGATCATCAGCTGGTGCAAACTATTCCACTGAAATCCATAAAGATGCCTATTTGTACGAGCTGCAGATATGGCTTGAATATGTCTATAAAGCAAATTGCATTTTTTTTCAGTGCTACTTGTTCCTTTTGAGTTATCTCTTTAGAACACGCTAGATGGTTCCTAGCCCAGTTCTACCACCACAAGGATTATCAAAGGGCCCCTTTGTTGGTATTCTCAGTACAGAAGCCCACAATCAACTGAGCCAGGGAGACTGACAAGCTTCTCACCTGTATGCATAATTCATTTGTTTGGGATTGAGGATCACTGGTAGGGAGCATTGTGAAAGTGCCTGCATTGCTGCTGTACTATGTCTGTTCTGTGCATAGAATAGTTCTTTTTCCAAGACACTCAGTCTAGTGCAGTGGTTCCCAAACTTTAACAACCCGTGAACCCCTTTCAATAAAATGTTAAGTCTCACGAACCCCCTCCTAAAAATGAATATTTCCAGGGATTTTCTCCTTTACCTGAGTATAAATTATAAAAGCAGTGATCTTGGAAATATAAAATTAGTTTTTATGACATGCTTATTACACACTATTTATTATTAATTATTAATCATTACAGTATTTTTATTACATTATGAAAACGGGAACACTCTTCCAAGATCTCACTTTTGTAGCTTGTATCACTTTGAATAAGCCTGTTATAAGACAAGGCTCCTATGTTTCATCAAGGAGTATTAGATGTGAAACAGCATGAAGATATTTAAGAAGCCTACTCAGAGTTCCTCCTACATAAGCATTCAGGTCTTGTGCGTTGTTTGCCTAGACTGCTCCTTGCAACAAATCTTAAACTTGTTCTTCATAACAATTTTAAAAACAATACTAGCTGCCTATTTAATTTTAAAAACGACAAAAAATATCCACCTCCCTTTCCATTACTTATAAAGAGTCTTGAATTTTAAATCTCCTCAGCCCAGGGCTACACTAGGGGAGGGGGTCGATCCACGATACGCAGCTTCAGCTACGTGAATAACGTAGCTGAAGTCGGCGTATCGTAATCGACTTACCTGGCCATGAGGACGGCGGCGAGTCGATCGCTGCCGCTCCCCCGTCGACTCCGCTTCCACCTTTCGATGAGGTGGATTTCCGGAGCCAACGGGGAGCGCTTTCGGGGATCGATTAATCGCGTCTAAATGAGACGCGAAAAATCGATCCCCGAAAGATCGATTGCTACCCGCCGATCCGGCGGGTAGTGAAGACAAGCCCTCAGTGTGATAGATATGCTTGCTTTGATCTGCTTAGCTCTTGGAAGTCTAGCGGCTTGGGGCTGCTGGCCCCATGCTGCCCGGGGTCCCTAGGGACAGCTCTGTCCGCCTTTAGGGAATTTTTTCCTGAGAACCCCCTGTAACATTTTGTGAACCCCCAGGGATTCACGAACCCCAGTTTGGGAACCACTGATCTAGTGCTTTACACCAGCACTAAGTTCACTTGTAAAAAGTGAAGTAATGATTTTTTTAAATGAGGTCTTTGTAATCTTACATTTTCATCATTTTAAAAATCAAGCTCTGCAGCGATCAGGTCGAAACTATGCTTACGGTACTTGGCCTCTCTAAGTAGGCAGTGTGAGTGTTGACACGATGTGTCTCCATGTAGCAGCCAGAAAACATGTTGAGGTTTGGCAAGCAGGTGCAGATCTGTGGAAAAAATTGGGAGAAAGTTAAATGAAGAGAACGCTGTCAAATTAAAAAAATTACATATTTCCAGAAACTTCTTAGCTTTTATTAGCAACATAGATAATTATTAAAACTGGAATAACTGCAAAAATGTAGGGCCTGATTCTCCACTGCTTTGCAACTTGTGTAATCATTTACACCCGTCTCAAGTGATCAGAATGATAACACTTTACTCCTACTGTGCTTCGGTGTAAGTGTCCACACAAGGTGCAAAGCAGTGGAGAATTAGGCCTCTATTTTTATTTTCAGCATTAATGCTGTTCTTTATTTTTCTTTTCTTACCTTGGACAATAAAATTAGCATAACTGACTAGTTTCTAGTTAATTTCTAGTTAATTTCAGTTCAAATGCATTTAGCATTCTGCTGAAATTTTTGGATTGCAGTCACTGCAGGTGAATGTTTTATTTTTTTAATAGTTTCCCTGGAATTAAAAAAAAATGTTGCTGATGGTCATAAGTTTTATAAAACTATATTTTCAAAACCTATATAAAATAATAAAAGTGGATTGTAATTCTAACTTTATTTTCTAAATGGGGATCAAAAGTGTTCAACTTTGGCCTTGCTTAATATCAGTGGGGTACAGTCAGTGCTGAACACTTCTGAAAATCCCATCTTAAATATTTAATGTAGATTGACATAGTTCCAGTATCTTTGATCTATTGGTATGATTGATTTTGATGTTAGTTGCTCTTTATCTGCTGCTGAACCTCGCTGAGGACACACGCACAGAGCTGAAGATGAGGAACAAGAACATTGTCCATATGCTAGTGAAAGCACTGGACCGAGAGAACTTTGAGCTGCTTATTCTGGTGGTGTCTTTCCTGAAGAAACTTAGCATTTTTATGGAGAACAAAAATGACATGGTAGGTCTTGTAGCGGTCTACAGAAATGCTATGGTGGTTGTTCATTGGGTCAGAGAGGGTCAGGGATTCCAGTGAAAGTGAAATAAGCCTCTTGCATCCCACCCACTTTTAAAATAATTGTAGCCCTGATTTTAGTACTATGAAAGGGCTACAGTAAACATAATGCAAGCTCCAGCAGGAACCACTATAGAAAACTACATATAGGATCAGGTAGGGAGCCAGCCTCACCATACCAAAATTACATGTAAATATGATGGCGACGAGAGGAATTGCAAATATTGGTATAAGCATCCAAAAGTCTGGGTATTTATCCAAACATCTGGAGGTCCCCAAAACCAGCCTGCAACAAGACCCTCTTTTTGACATTCTAAATCTTGTTGTCTCAGGGAAGGAGATCTGGTTACACTTCAGCAGACTGCTAGACTGGGCTATTGCCTTCCCAAGCCAGCAGGATCTTCCACACTGTAGTAGGATGCAGCCCAGAAGTGCTTCATGTTGCTGCTGCTGGCTCCTGATGCAGAGACTTTCTCTATAAGCCTGGGTGGGTGGTTAGAAATGTCATGTCATTGGAAAAAGTGGGACACTAGGATTTTTCTGATTTGACTCTGAGAGCCGACAAATGCAGCCACTCCCGCATTTGCTGAATCCCTTTCTGGCTTTGGCAAATCACTTTACCAGTTTACATCAGTTCACCAATCTGTTGAATAGGGATAATGATCCTTACCTACCTACCAACCTCAAAGGGACATCATGACACTTAACAATTGCTTCTAATGCATTTTGGATCCTTAGCTGAAAAGGTGTATATATAAATGCAGTAAAAAGTGAGTTGAGAATTGTAGACAGTTGGATCTTAGTGACTGTGTCATACTCTTGTGTATTTACATACAGTTAGGGACAAGGGTATTTCCCTTATTCGTAAGACTCCAAGGAATGTGTTTCTGGGGAACTTATTGTATTTCTTAGGTGGTAAAGTCGTGTGCTCTTGAGATCAATCTATAATCATGCCCTGCCCTGAAGCACCTTACTAGGCTAATAGGGATTAGCTATCCCACCAGCTGATTGGCTAGCATACTTTCCACATTCCATTTGATTTAGTGTGGAAACCAACAAAACAAAATTAATGTTTATTTTATTGTGAACTTTTTGGACAGCCTTGAACATTTTTCAAAAGGACCATACAGCTTAGCTTGGCTATCTTCACGTGCATTTTTTTCATAGTACACTTAATACTTTAGGGGGGGAAATTACTTTCCCCATACAGTGAAGAAGCTACTGATGAAGGAGATGGGTTTCTGAAATTTGTAGGTTTTTTCTCATTCTAGCTGTGTCTAAATAACCCTTGGAGACAAAATGAATCAAGTTTAGCTGTTTCAGGGTTTATCCTGTTTTACTTACTTGGGCAAAACTAATGGTGTGATCATTTAATCTATCTAGGTGTTTGTATCATGTCTGTCACCTTGGCATCTGAGTGCCATCATTGCTAATTACATTTAAAGCAATGAGGCAGAAATTGTTATTGGTCGATTTGGACTCAAAGATATCTAGTGTAATGCAAATAATTTTGGATAGTATAGCACATTTATGAAGATCACCAGCGTGGCACTAACAGTTTTCTTGCTGCTTTGAGTTCATTCTCTGCATATTTTTGACTGAAAGGTGGGCTACAGACATCCTAATGCCTATGGTAAGAGCCCAAAGGGCTCAAAACTAATTTACATACACTTCTTATGGCCAGTAAAGGCAGACAGATGTAGCTTAGAAGATGGTGAGAAAAACTTTCTGAAGTCTTGTCAGTCAATGATCAGATGTCTTTTCTTGGGCTGGTAAAGAAAACATATCAGAAAATGATACTGCTGCTCAATCCTTAGATTATGTGCTGTAATCTTAGGGTAGGTCTATACTTACGCGTCCCGTCGGAGGCGCGCGATCGATGTTCTGGGTTCGATTTATCGCGTCTTGTCAAGACGCGATAAATCGAACCAGGAAGTGCTCCGTCGTCGACGCTGGTACTCCAGCTCGACGAACGGAGTAGGCGGAGTCGACGGGGGAGCCTGCGCGCCGCGTGTGGATCCCGGGTAAGTGCTTTTTCATTCGAACTAAGGTACTTCGACTTCAGCTACGTTATTCACGTAGCTGAAGTTGCGTACCTTAGTTCGATAGGGGGGGGTAGTGTAGACCTAGCCTTAGTGATACACCTATCAAGATCACTTTCGTGCTTCTGTTAAATTAAAATACAGGGCAGCATGACATTATGAGAGTACATCCAAATCCTGCCTAGGAACTCACTCAAACATTCAGGGAAAGGGCTCATGCTCCTTGGATAGCAATTTTATGTCTCTCTCAGTTGGATATCTATCTGACTTCTAATGGAGATCACTCCAACGTTATCTGTGTTTGAATTAGACCCCTGATCCTCCAAGTCACTCTGCACGTGGATCCCTGCTCCAATCCCCATTGAGGTCTCCCCCGCATTCACCTGGTACTCCAAAGATGGCTGAGTCCATTAGCTCAGTCTTCCTTTAAAAAATAATTAGCCAAAGACCAGACCTAGAAAATATTTAGCCACACAGGCCAAATTTTAGACACTGTAGTAACTTTTAACTATCGACTTTGCTTTTGCTTTCATTTACAATTTTAAAAATAGTTGCTAAAAAAAAGCAAAGGTTTGGATAGGTTGTGGGCTTAGTGACTTCTCATGACTCTCATACAGGTTGAAATGGATATTGTGGAAAAACTGGTGAAAATGGTACCGTGTGAGCATGAAGACCTGCTGAATATCACCCTTCGACTTCTACTGAACCTCTCCTTTGACACGGGCCTGAGAAACAAGATGGTCCAAGTTGGGCTGCTTCCCAAACTCACCGCACTTCTAGGTATGTTTTCTTTTGCCCCGTGCAGCCCTTCTAGCAGTGTTAGCATCGTTATTATTATTGAGCTGTTGTCAGCCCCTCCTACGGAAGGACAAGGTATCAACTTCCCTCAAAAAAGCAATTGTTAATCTCTTGATCAAGACATCATCTCTTGCCACTGGCAGTCCAGTTAGTGTCCTGTCTCAAATCATCTTTTTGGATAAAGATGATCAAAAAGATTGTAGCAAGTTACACACACACGAGTCCTAGTGTCTTTTTGACCCTAGTTAATTTGGTTGTGTGCCTGGGTATCGGATGGAGACTGCACTGATAGGGTGGGATTGCTGACCTTCTGATGAGGAACAAAGATTCTGGTGTCCATACTAATCCTGTTAGAGCAGTGATTCCCAAACTGTGGTGTGGGCCAGAGAAATGTTCAGAGAGTGCAGTGGGGCCCAGGCTGGGCCCAGGCTAGCCCCACCGGGGGGGCAGGGAGGGAGCATCACCCAGCCCTGCTCTGCCCCCAGTTGCAGCCTCAGGCTCCAGCCATAGCCTGGCACCGGCTGCAGCCCCGACTCTCAGCTGCAGCCCTGCTCCACACCCCGGTGCCTGATTGCGGTTCCCAGGGGGGGCTGCCAAGAGGTTCCATTACAGGTAAGGGGGGACATGCCAGAAAAAGTTTGGGTACCACTGTATTAGAGCTATCAGCAGTTTTCTGGTACTGTTGACCTGAGCTAGTGCAACTGACTTGCTTGTGGATCTTAGCAAGGTAGACTGAGTTGTTCTTGAGTGGTTCTATTCGTTTCTTTTTTTCAGGGTGATACCACAAGATAGTACTGGCAATGTCGTCTTTATTCTGAGGGCTGTCTCATGCAGTGTTCCATAAGGTTCAGTTCTGGGGTAGTTAAGAATGCCGGGATTGTAGTGTCTGAGGACATCCAGCTCTGTGTGTCAGTCTCTTATGGTGGAGTAGTTGGATAGCTTTCCTGGTGTCTTAACATAGGGATGTGATCAGAGCTAGCTCCTGAGAATCAACTGAGATAACACTGTTAATGCTTGTAGTAAGGAGGAAATGGCCAGTTACGTCAGAGCCTTTGGTGCATGGCTATGCCCACCATTTGTTGCTAAGGCACTTGTAACTTGGGAGACTTGTTGGATTCCAGGTAGCAGTGGTTGCCAAGAATGTGTTTTCTTGTCAGTAGCAAATAACCTTATGTCCATTTCTTTTAGATGTGAATTTTCCTGCAATTATGTCACTTGCAGGTTGGATTACCCCAGTACACACTATAGAGTTACACTTAACACCGCTTGGAAATTGCAGCTAAGAGCAGAACATGTCTTCCCACTTACTAAATGATATTTGCCACAAGGATCACTTTGATACCAGTTGATTTCCAGGTGATGTTTAAGGTAAAATTCCTGCTTGATGGAGTTCGGGTCCTGGCTGGTTGATAGTGTTTCTCCATACAGATGGAAGATTCTCAGGGTATATAAGCCAAAGAGGAATTGAGGGGCGGGAATGTATGACAGGAACACTTTCTTCAGAGTGAAACAAATGGAAAAATTAAAAGGGTACAATGAGTAGCAATTGAACCTCCGGCTGTGCTGAAGGGGATGTTAGTGTTTACAGAATCGTAGAAATGTAGGGATGGAAGGCACCTCAAAGTTATCAAGTCTGGCCCCCTGCACTGAGGCAGAACCAAGCAAATCTAGACCATCCCTGACAGGTCTTTGTCCAAACTGTTCTTAGAAACCTCCAATGATGGGGATTTCACAAACTCTCTTGGAAGCTTGATCCAGTGCTTAACTATCCTTAGAGTTAGAAGGTTTTTCCTCATATCTAATGTAAACATCCCTTGTTGCAGATTATGCCCATTACTTCTTGTCCATGGAGAACAACTGATCAATTCTCTTTATAATAGCCCTTAACATACTCAAGGACTGTTATCAAGTGTGTCCCCCCGCCCCTTCCTCCCCCGTCGTCTTCTGTCAAGTGTAAATATGCCCAGATTTTTAACCTTTTTCTCATAAATCAGATTTTCTAAACCATGTAATATTTTTATTGCTCTCTTCTGGACTCTCCCATTTGTCCACATCTTTCCTAAAGTATGCACCCAGAATTGGACACACTACTCCAGTGGAGGACTCACCAATACTGAGTAGAGCGGGACAATTACCTCCCATGTCTTACCTATGCCACTCTTGTTGATATACCCCAGAATGATGATAGCCTGTTTGCAGCTGCCTCACATTGTCGACTCATGTTCAATTTGTGATCCACTGTGACCCTTAAATCCTTTTGAGCAGTACAACCACCTAGCCACTTATTTCCCATTTTGTAGTTGTGGATTTAATTTTTTCCTTCCTAAGTGAAGTACTTGTCTTTATTAAATTTCATCTGGTTGAATTTAGGTCAATTCTCCAGTTTGTCAAGGTCATTTTGAATTCTAATCTTGTCCTCCAAAGTGCTTGCAACCCTCCGAGCTTGGTGTCAAATGCAAATTTTATAAGCATACTCTCCAATTCATTATTCAAGTCATTAATGAAAATATTGAGTACTACTAGACCCCTGTGGGACCCCAATAGATAGACACACACACACACACACTCTCTCAGTTTGACAGTGAGCCATTGATAACTACTCTTTGAGTACAGTCTTTCAACCAGTTTTGCATCCACCTTCTAGTAATTTCATCTAAACCACATTTCTCTAGTTTTCATATGAAACTGTCATGTGGTACTGTGTCAAAAGCCTTACTAAAATTAAGATACATCATGTCTTCTGCTTTCCCCCATCCACTAGGCCAGTAACCCTGTCAAAGAATGGGGTTTAAACATCAAGTGTGGAATAATCTCCATGCAACAATGATAAATTCAAATCTAGACAAAGCTGGCTTTGCCCCTTATCCTCAAGGTAGATAGATTGTGTTCCATACATGTGAATTTTTCACATAAGACTTCATTTTTAAGTTCTATTATCTGTGTGTAAATAGTGCAGCCTGTGATTAGAGTTGGGTGAGGAATAGTTGTCCCAGCCCATGAAAATTTGAGGTTTCAAAAATTTTCCTCCACATTGGGATGAAACAAGACCTTTCAAAATGCTTTGCAAAAAACCAAAAAGAGGGCGACCCCAGTATAGACAATAGCCTGCCCAGGGTTCAGGCACTAACTTGGGATGTGGGAAACCTGCGTTCAAGTCCCTGGTCTGAATGAGGCAGAGCAGGGATTTGAACTTGGGTCTCTCCCACATCTCAGGTGAGTTCCCTAACCACTGGGTTACTGGCTATTGTGGGGTTCTGTATCAATGTGGAAACTCCATCCTGGACTCGTGAAACCTTCCTGACAAAAGTTTTGTTAAAACTGACCCTTTCCTATAAAAAGTTTTGGTTTTGTTGAATTGACGTTTTCTGACAAAACCGTTCCACTGAAAAATTCCCAACCAGCTCTACCTGTGTTGTGTTTTGCAAGTATGGAGGTTTGTCCTGCTGTCACTGCACAAAATATCCCTTCCAAACACTGCTGTGAAGCATCCTATGCACCATTTGGCTGCCACCCTCAACTCCAGAGGCTGCAGCAGACCAGAGATTCTGTACCTATAATTGAACTTGGCCTTGTGAATTGCTGAGCACCCTGCTTTCAATGGGAGTTTTGCTCTTGCATTAATAGGCCCATAATGCATATAGTGCTTTGGGAAGAAAGGGGCTTTGTGAAATGTTATCCCAATTTATTGTAACTGGACTGTACTGAATCCATGACAGCTGCTTTATTGGGACGTCTTCTAGGAAATGCATCTTGAACTGAATGCATGAGTTTTCTGCACCAGTTTACATTATCACAGGATCTAACGCTGTGATCCTTAATCCTGGATGCAAATAATGTTAGTGATGATGAAAAAAATCATTTCTTCCAAACTATTTTGCATGCAAACAGTGCTGGGGTGCTGCATTTCACACCATTCCTCTCTGGGCTGTAAACCAGGGGTCTCAAACATGCGACCCGCGGAGTTATGTCCTGCGGTCCGCCAAACTCCTCCCCTCTCTGCCCTCCCCCCGGAATTATTTCCTACGGCCGCCACGCTCCCCTCACCCCTCCGCCCCGAGTTATTTCCTGCGGCTGCCAAGCTCCCCTCCTCTTCCCCCCCCCCCCCCAAGCTGCCACGTCCCCGCTCTTCCACCTACCTCCCAGCGCTTCCCGCTGCCAAACAGCAGTTTGGCGTGCTTAGGGCTTTCCAGGAGGGAGGGGGAGGAGCGGGGATGCAGCGCGCTCAGGGGAGGAGGCGGAGAAGAGGCGAGACAGCGAATATGGGGAACTTCTGTATCACACTCAAGTTAGATATCTGAGTCGTGGAAATGTTTTGAAGCGTTTTTTTGCACTTAGAGAGGAGATTGATTCCTTCCTGAAAATGAAAAAACAAGGAGGTTCCACAGCTTGCTGATTCCACTTTTATCTGCAACCTTGTTTTTCTAACTGATCACCTGAATGCACTGAACTTGAAGCTTCAGGGTAGAAAACAGGTGATAACACAGATGTATGACAGTGTTAAGTCATTCAAAGTCAAGCTTACTTTGTGGGGGAAACAGTTGACTGCTGACATTTTGGTCCATTTCTCGACTCTGAATTCGTTAGGAAAAGGTGAACCCAAATCGTTGAAAGAATATGCAGATATCATTTCTAACTTACACAAACAGTTTGATGTGCGGCTTAAAGATTTCAAGGCACTTGAACCATATTTTCAACTTTTTTTCCATACCATTTGCTGTGGAAATTGACAATGTTGCATAGGAAATGCAGATGGAGTTAGTGGAGCCAGGGCCCGCCCCTACCCATATGCAAAGTACGCAGCTGCATAGGGCACCAGGAAATTTGGGGCACCTGCCCCAGCCCCGTCCCCACTCCCCTGAGAACTGCTGCAGAGTCAGCCTCCCCCCCACCAGGGGGCTGTGTAGGGCCCTAGAATAGCTAGGAACGGCCCTGAATGAAGCTTCAGTGTGATACCATTTTGAAGCAGAAGTATACAGATGTTGGAAATTCCATATTCTACCAGTTTCTTTCACAAGAAAGATTTCCCATGTTATGCTCTGCTTCCGCAAGGATAATGGCAATGTTTGGAAGTACATATATATATGAACAGTTTTTTCCTCTTCCATGAAGATTAACAAATCTGTGTTAAGGTCAAGGCTCACTGATTAACATTTGAAAGCAACACTGAGATTGGTTTAGTCTCAGAATATCAAACCTAATATTGATGCTCTGGTTGATGCAAAATGCTGCCAGCTAAGTGGCCAAAAATGAAATGACTGTCAAAATTAGCACTGACTTTTCACATTATAGTTTTTAAAAAGTTAATACATTAACTTGTAATAGCATACTATATTACTCTTCATTTTTTTCATTTTTGACTATACTTTTGTATCGTTGTATGAAAAGGTTTCAGTGATGCGGCCCTCGGGGCAATGTACTAGTCCTCATATGGCCCTCGTGGTGATTTGAGTTTGAGATCCCTGCTGTAAACAGAGCTGGGAGGGAGTGGGCAGCATTTGAGAATCCCTCTTCTTTATGCCCAGTTCCAGATGAAGCGTGGTGGGGTAAATGGCATTTAGCGATAACTGGGATGAGGGGGGCTATCTGAACAGAAAAGTCATTTTCTTTGGATCCAAAGAAGTGCTGCAGGTTCAACTGTTGGTATGTCTAGACTAGTCACAGGATTTGAATACAGCTCAAGTAGACATACCCAAGCTAGCTGTAAATCAACCAGCCCCGTAAGTAGCCAGGGTTCTGAGTGGGCTAGTACAGCCTGTGCCGAAGCACACACTGCTTCTGAACCTGAGCTAGCTTTAATCTAGCTAGCTCGGGTATGTCTGCACAAACTGCAGTCACAGCCTGTGGTTGCGGTACAGATGAAACTTTAACTTGTAAGCTGGGGCAGGGACTGTGTTCTGTGTTTGAACAGTGCCTAGGTGCTACTGCAATACAAAAAAATCTGTCATGATGCACAAGGCATTATGCTGAGATGTCACAACTCCTTAGGATAACCTGATGGAGCTGGAGCCTGTGGTCATCACATATCTGCTTTTTAATGTTTGTATCTGGTGCAGTTTACGGGGTTCAAAATATTCTTTTATATTTGGAAACCATAACCAAAATACTGTAGCCTACTTTCCCTACACCCTATGCTAGGTGCAGTACCTGTAATATATGCATCACTTTGTACATCACATCTGAGCGAAACTGGCCAACTGGGCTTCAGTATTAAATAAACTATTTTTAAGTGCCAAATACCCCTCTTATCCTAGTTACTAGGGCATTGAATGCATATTATTCAACTAAATTCACTTTGGTTTACATTTGCAGTTCATCTTCAAGTGCTAATGCATCTCAGCAGCTGTTGACAAGTTAACCATACAGTTCCGAACCCCACAGGGTCAAACTTGTCAGCTCATTAGGCTACTGCATTTTAACATTCATGCATATCATGCCTTTAAGCCTTTAGCAGTGGGTATGAAAGGAGAGTATAAATTAAATACAGTAGGCATTTAAGGAGGAAGTTGAGGTTGCAGATAGGTAATGGGCAGGGATTGTGGGCACATATGTGAGGATTGAGACTCATGAGGTGGAGAAGTAGCATTTGAGATAGTAGCATAGGAAGTCTGTAGGGTCCTTGACTTTCTCCAGAGCCATTAAGCAGCATGGGAGCAGGAGTGGAGGGATCTGACTTTAGGCATGTCCCAAGGCTGGGAGTTGGTGGGATGGACTCTGCTGTGAGAGGCAGGCAGAAAGAGTGAAGGGATTCTACAACTGAGCTAATGGAGGGGACATAGAGTGACAGACATTGAAGGAGAAGGATTATTCTTTGTGTTCTCCTCTCTCACCCCAGAGCCTCTTGACTTTTATGCAAGGGAGATCCGGGGCATGGGTGGTGGGAAGTTCTCTGCTCTTCTTTGGCCTCCATTTTTGTTGTTGTTCTCCCAGTTCAGAATAGCTCTCGGTGCCCTGCTTCTGCATATAGCTTTGCCAGTCAGCAGCAGTATGAAACCAAACTTGTTGCTGTCAGTGCAGCCTACGTGTTCTGAAGAAGTGAAAACTGACTGCTCTTCCATTTTACTGTGTGCTCCTGAATTAACTGGGTACAGCAGAGTTTAGTTATGCTCAGAATCTCAAAGAGCTAGCTCCTTTCAGGAAAGTTCAGACTCAGGCTTGCTGGCCAGAAGCCAGGACAGAGGCACAAGAGCCATCTTGTTCTGATTGGGGTTTCCAGGCACAAGCTGCACAAAGGGAATGTGGCCAGAGACTTTGCTGATTTTTGTACAATTAAATTAGTATGGGCCTACAATGAACTTTCTCTTCAATTGCTAGCCTTGCTGAAACACCTATGGCACAGTTTGTACCACAACCGCTACAGGTATCTCGCTCTTTTAATAAGGATGTTGTATGTAGTTGCATATTTGTCTCTGTCAGTAGCACTGCATATGCTTTTAAAAGTGTTTAGCTGTCGTGAACTTGGAGACAAATACTGCCTCCTCCATGAGAACAGAGGGCCATGCACAGCAGAAGCAGTGTTCTGTCATTTGTGTGTGGTGGGAGGCTGCTCAGTTAGCTCCCAGCACTCTGACTGATGTGCTTGGATGCCAAGCCAGTAGTATAGCTGGTGTATCCACTACCAGTATATGAATTGGCTATCATTTGTCCCCTGCAGAGAGGAGCCACAGGCATCATGGAAGCTACTGCAGTAGCAACTGTGCAGATGCTTGGAGGGTGGATCTCCTCCTGCATGGAGAGCTGTAATACAGTTACTCTGGCTGAGTGCAGAGAACAGGGTTTGGTCCATAACATGTAAGTAATGTTCCTTTCCTTGGGCTATAGGATGAGGCCTACATTTTTAAAAGTGTGTAATGAATTTGAATGTCCCATTTTTGTGGTGATCAACTTGACACCTGAAAGGGACTTGGTTTTCAGAGGGCCTGTGGCCAGCACTTTTTGAGAATCAGGTCCCTTTAAATTGTCTCAGTTTGAGCACTCAAAATCACTAGTCACTTTTAAAAACCTAGGTCTGACTGTACACAAGTGGTTGGAATAAGCTGAAAAATTGGTGAATTACTGACACAGTTTGGAGTCTCTGAGTTGCAGTACTTCATAATAAGCTATCCCTAACCTCATCTCAGCAACTGGAATCCATAAGTATTGTGAGAGATGCAATTTAGGTAATACATTTCCTTCAAATTTTGACTTTGCAAGAGAGAATAAGGCACAGTCAGCAGTTATTTATAAGGTTCATGATGGAGAGTTGGAGTCTAAAGGTCTCACCAATGAGTGTACATACCCGTTGCACAGCTTCATATGATTCCATCTTAAAAGAACTTAAGACCTTCAAGCACGCATCTATCTGGTGGGTGGTTTGAGAGGATATTTGTTTGGTGGGTGTACAATTCCAATATAATACTTTCCATGTTTCATGGGTACAATGATCTGATCAAGCCAAATTGGCTATAGAGGTTTGTCTTGCAACTAGGGAACATGATCCTTTCTTGATCTAGGTTTCATAATATCATTCTAGATATGAGAGCATCCTCTGTGCTCTGGAGACCTTATGTCAACATCCTGTGAGGAACAGGGTCATCTACTTTGTCTTAGGAAGGTCTCTACAGTTCTGTGATAGCTTGAGCTCTTTTGAATGAGGCTGTCTGGTTTTTCCTTAGTGTTAGAGATGACCAGAGCTGTTCACATCAGGCTACAACTTTAACCAGCTTTGATCATTCAGAAGTCAAGTATTGCTTCCTTTGCCTGTCATTGATGGTTTCCTTGACAGATGTTCAGGCAGTCTCTTGCTGTGGAAGGCCCTTTTTGAAATCTTCCACGGTGATTTGACTTTTTTTCCTTTTTTAATACATAGGTTTTCATGAGCAAAACGAAGAAGAACTAAAGAGTCACATTTTATGTCTTTGTTGACCAGTTCATTATACATTACACTACTGTGCTGAGTTGTATACAGACAGTTGATTAAAAACTCCAGAAATAGCCTGTTTTCTAATTAACAAAGAGTTGTGGGTTTTTTAAACTATTCTATTGCTTTTATGAAGGTTTCTTTTAAGAATGTTTAAAGTAGATGTTTTTTCTTTATGAGTTGGCTTAGGCTTTTTGTAGTGAACTTATTATGGAGCTTCACACATCTGTTTAAGAAAGGAGCTTCTTATAGACTACTGCAGTGTTTTTGCAATTTTAATAGGCCTCGTTTATCCTATAAAGAAGCATACATTTTCCTACCTGATCAAGTGAGCAAACAATAGGGGTCAGATGTGGCAAAGACCCTAACAAAAAGCACATGTCCAGCTGTCAGGGTGAGGTAAAGTCATATCGGGATTGCTTGAAGTTATTAATGGCAGTAACATTTATGCTTCCTCCTGTTTTCCCAATTAAATTGAGAAACCTTTTTTCCTAAGGTGGCTCTGCAGCAGCTGGTTCTAATACTCGGTGTGTGAACATTGCCTGGGGTATCTCCATTTCTTTATAGTAGATGCTGGCTCAAGCACATTTAAGTAATAGTTCAGCCAAAGAGACCAGTTTGTTGGAAAGCAGTAATTATTAAGGGATTTATTTTGACTGTGTTTTTTTATTATTTGTGGTGAGCATGGCCAAGGTTTTAAAAAATAAGAACCCAAGTTAGGCTTTCTAAATCCGTATTTTGGTGTCTGAATAAATGGCCTGATTTTCAATAGTACTGAGAACTAGAGCTGGGTGACATTTTGTCAGCCAGTAGTAGTCACGCCAAAAAATGCATTTTTCAGGGCTCAAACTGTTTGCAGATTTGGTTGAATTCAATTAATAATTTCACCCAGAAAAAGATTTTTTTTTAAATGTCAGCACTTTGTTGTGACCATTTTCAATTGTCTCGTTTGACTTTTTTGTTTCAAAATGGTGTTCCGTTTTGAAATTTGGCCAGTTGCAAAAATAAAAGGGTGAAAAACAAGAAAAAAAGCGAGTTTTTTGCATTCAGTGACAAAAATTGAAAAGAAAAATTTGGTTTCACTTTGAACTGAACTGTATTTTCAGGGGGGGGTTTCTGGTTCGGTCTCTGAACTGAAAAATCAGTTATTTGCTCAGCTCTACTGAGACCCAACCTTTTTCTGCTGACTTCATTAGGATATTTGGTTCACAGCACATTTTTAAAAAACAGACTATTTATTTAGACACCAAAATATAGATTTAGGAGCCTAACTCTAATACTGAATTTTTTTAAATCTTGCCTATGATTTTATTATATGTAAAGCTATCAAAGTGTAGAGGCTTCAGTATCAAAATTGTGATTAACATTGCACTATGAAAGGCACTTGAGGCTGTGGTCAACTCCTTTGACTTCATAATAAAATATTTGTTCATCAAAATCATACTGCTTGCTGATAGTGAATAGAAAGAATTGCCAAGGAAGTGTGAATCAAATTCATTGCACGTTTGTGGGTTTTTTGTTCTTCCTTCATTGAAAACTACTAGTGTCTGATACTTTTTTATTCCTTTAATTTAACATGGTCAAAGGTTAAAAACCACGGCCATGTCTATACTACCAGCTTAATCAGCATCGCTGCAATTGATGCAGTGATGTCGATTTAGCAGGTCTTTTAAAGAGACGCTAAGTTGATGGCAGAGTGCTCTCCCATTGATATCTGTACTTCACCTCCCCGAGAGGCAGAAGCTGTGTTGATGGGAGAGCGTCTCCCGTCAACATAGCACGGTGTAGACACCTCTGTAAATCGACTTAAGTTACATCGCCTTCAGTTATGTAAGTTACGCAACTGAACTAGTGTAACTTAGGGTAGGTCTACACTTACCCGCTGCGTCGGAGGCGTCGGATCAATCTTCTGGGTTCGATTTATCGCTTCTTGTCTACATGCGATAAATCGCACCAGGAAGTGCTCCCCCGTCGACGCCGGTAATCCTGCTCTGCGAACGGAGCAGGCGGAGTCGACGGGGGAGCCTGCGCGCCGCCGTGTGGACCAGGGGTAAGTACTTTTAAGTTCGAAATAAGATACTTCGACTTCAGCTATGTTATTCACGTAGCTGAAGTTGCGTATCTTACTTCAAACTTGGGGGCTAGTGTAGACCAGCCCTTAGATCGACTTACAGTGTTAGTGTAGGCCAGTCCCAAGTATTTTTCAAATCTGTAGTTACCAATCTCTAGTACTGAAGTTACAAAACTGTATTAATGCACAATTTCATTTAACTATTTCTATGTATGTCACAGAAGTGGACAAATTAAAAATTGTTCATCAATGGATGATAAATAAAGTTTGCTACATGAAATGCTGCCATCAAAAACTTAAGATGACAAAACTTGGATGTCTAAAATGTCAGAGGAGAGAAATCTCCTGGGGAGTTCAGGATCTTTGCAAGAGAGTAAAGTTTTTGCTGCTGCTCCTTTGAGAATATGTCTAAACTGCAATTAAAAACCCGCAGCTGGGCCATGCCAGCTGACTTGGGCTTGCGAGGCTCAGGCCACGGGACTGTTTACCTGCAGTGTAGATATTCTGGCTTGGGCTGGAGCTCAGGTTCTAGGGTCCTGAGAGGATCCCAGAATTTGTGCTGCCAGAGCGTCTACACTGTAATTAAACAGCCCCCCAAGCCCAAGTCATCTGGCATGGGCCAGCCGTAGGTGTCTAATTGCAGTATAGACATACCCTCAGAGGCTCACAGGAGGCAGATCTGTACAGCCACACACTGTAAGCTCGGCATAAGAAGCGCAGTCTCCTAAGGGACAGAGTAGTGGTGCTGTTCTGAAGGTGAGGCTTTGGTACTCAGTACCTTAGGAGAGGTACTCTTCTCAAGCAGACCTTAAGAGGCTTCTGGATGCAGAGATGGCCTCCTGGGGACCTCAGAAAGGAGCATCTGGAAGTGTTCCACAGGAGAGATGAGCCTGGGGATCCTGAGCTGGAAAAGGGCTGTGCGGGATGGCTCTCGGCTATTAGAACTTTAAAAGGCACTTTGGGGAAAGGGGAATTTGACAGCTATATCACCGAGCATCTGAATGCTGCAGGAGGGAGAAGTCTGCTGCCTCTCCTCCAGAGTTCCCCACACTCCCTGCTTCTGTGCAGAAGAGCAGTTGCAGTGTCCTCCTTCCTCACAGCAGCTCAGGTATACTTTGACTCTTTACACTTGGCTTAGCTTTTTATCAGTGTGTGTTAAAAGATTTGGGCTGATACAAGGAGAAATCATTCCAATATTTGAAATTATATTTCCATGCCGTATTGGATTTGGAGTAAAAGCTGATACAAGAGTAGAAGTTGAATATCCGTTGAGTCTGTTAATTCCATAAAACAGAAGCTAAAGAGTTGTCATTTTACAGTAAATGAATTTCTGTATTTTCCAGGTCTTTGCTTCTTTTATCTTAGGCCCGAATCCTGCAAATATGCACATGCTTCTCTTTCTGCATGTATGTAGTCCCAGTGACTTCAATAGGACTGTTCACATGCAGGAGCATTTGCAAGACTGGGGCTTTCACTTTTTTGGTATTCTAAAAATGGTCACCAGATCTGTAAGAAACTGTCTCCCTAGCTCAGATCGGTGGCCTAGTTTTCTTATCAGGGAATCCCATATTCTTCTTATCCTTGCAATGTTATCAGGTGGTTCTCTCTTCCTCCAAAGTATTGCCAGAAGAGTCTTGACGTTCAGTAGCAGCTGATCGCAGTTTAGTGTTGTGGAATGCCTGTCTTTTTATCTGGGAAACCCAGAAGCGCTACCAATAGATCCAGTGGCAGTTTCATTTTGGGTCAATCCATTCAGGTCAACAACCTGAAACTCAAGAAAGTCATACAAAAAGTGGAAACTAGGCCAAATTACAAAGAATAAATGTACCTACCAAACCAAGCATGTTAGAGACAAAATTAGAAGGCACAGAATGAGATTCAACTAGCTAGGGACATTAAGGGAAACAAGAAAACATCTTACAAATACATTAGAAGCAAGAGGAAGACCAAGGATAGGGTTCACCCATTACTCAGTGAGGAGGGAAAGTCAATAACAGAAAACGCAGCAATGGCCGAAGTTTTAAAAGCCTTTGTTGTTTGCTTTCAACAAAAGGTTAGCAGTGATTGGATGACGAACCTAGTGAACATCAGTGTAAACGCGGTAGGATCTGAGGCTAAAATAGGTAAAGAACAAGTTACTTAGACAAGTTAGATGTCTTAAGATTGGCAAGGCCTGATGAAATACATCCTAGAATATTTAAGGAACTGGCTGAAGAGATCTCTGAGCCATTAGCGATTGTCTTTGAGAACTCATGGAGGACAGAAGAGATCCCAGAGGACTGGAAAAGGGCAAATACAGTACTTATCTATGAAGAGGGGAATAAGGACAACCGAGGATATTACAGATCAGTGAGCTTCACTTTGGTACCAGAAAGATAATGGGGCAGATAATCAAACAACCATTTTGCAAGCACCTAGAAGATAATAAAGTGATAAGTAACAGTCAACATGGATTTATCAAGAACAAATCATGTAAAACTAACCTAATATCCTTCTTTGACAGGGTAACAAGCCTTGTGGCTAGGAGGGGAAGTGGTAGATGTGATATATTGTGACATTAGTAAGGCTTTTGATACAGTCTCATGTGACCTTCTCATAAATAAACTAGGGAAATATAGCATAGACTAACCTACTATAAGGTGGGTGCACAATTGGTTGGAGAACCATACTCTGAGAATAATCAATGGTTCATGGTTAAGATGGAAGGGCATAATGAGTGGGATTCCCATAGGGATGTATCCTGGGTCCGGTTTTGTTCAGTATCTTCATAAATAATTTGTATAATATCCGAGAAAGTATACTTAATGAGTTTGTGGAGGATAGCAAGCTGGGAGGGGTTGCAAGCGCTTTGGAGACAGGATTAGAATTCAAAATAATCTTGACAAACTGGACAAATGGTCAGAATCACTGTTCCCTCTAAGCTGTGTGCGTGTGCGCGCGCGCACACAGATCCTAAACCCCGCGCACACGGCGAAACACCGCGCGCACAAAAATTTGCACAGAAGCACAACAATTTGCATAGAAGAAATTTTTTGCGCACACGGCCTGTCAAAAATTAGAGGGAACATTGATCAGAATTAAATAGGATGAAATTCAATAAGTACTACACTTAAGAAGGAATAATCAATTGTGCAAATACAAAATGGGAAATGACTGCCTAAGGAGGAGTACTGCAGAAAAGGATCTGGAAGGGTGTAGTGGATCACAAACTAAATATGTGTCAACAATGTAATACTGTAGCAAAAAACAACAACAAAAAACCCACAAACAAAAACCCAGCATTTTGGGATGTATTAGCAGGAGTGTTGTAAGCATGACACAAGAAGTAATTTTTCCACTCTAATCAGCACTGATAAGGTGCCAGCTAGAGTACTGTGTGCAGTTTTGGGCACCACACTTCAGGAAAGATGTGGACAAATTGGGCCAAGTCTGGAGGAGAGAAACAAAAATGATTAAAAGTCTAGAAAACGTGACTTATGAGGATAGCTTTAAAAAAATTTAGTTTGTCTGGAGAAGAAAAGACTGAGGAGGACACAAGTCTTCAGATACATAAAAGGCTGTACTAAAGAGGAGGGTGATAAATTGTTCTCCTTAACCACTGAAGACAGGAAAAAGAAGCAAGGGGCTTAAATTGCCGCAAGGGAGATTTAGGTTAGACATTAGGAAGTACTTCCTTACTGTAAGCGTAGTAAGTTACTGGAACAAATTACCTAGAGATGTGGTGGAATCTCTGTCACTGGAGGGTCTTATGGACAGGTGAGACCAACACCTGTCAGGGATGGTCTAGATCATGGGTGGGCAAACTTTTTGGCCTGGGGGTCACATCTGGGTATGGAAATTGTATGGTGGGCCATGAATGCTCACGAAATTGGGGGTTGGGATGCGGGAGGGGGTGAGGGCTCCAGCTGGGGTGCAGGCTCTGGGGTGGGGCCAGAAATGAGGAGTTCAGGGTGCGGGAGGTGGCTCCAGGCTGGGGCAGGGGGTTGGAGTCCAAGGGTGGGGTCCGGCTGGGGGTGTGGGCTCTGGGGTGGGGCAGGGGATGAGGGGTTGGGGGTGCAGGAGGGTGCTTCGGGCTGGGACCGAGGGGTTCAGAGGGCAGGAGGGGTATCAGGGCTGGGGCAGGGGGTTGGGGTGCAGAAGGGGGTCAGGGGTGCAGGCTCCGGGTGGTGCTTACCTCAAGCAGCTCCCAGAAACAGCGGCATGTTCACCTTCCAGCTCCTACGTGGTGGCGTGGCCAGGCGACTCTGCACACTGCCCTGTCCACAGGCACCGCCCCTGCAACTCTCATTGGCTGTGGTTCCCGGCCAGTGGGAGTTGCAGGGTTGACGCTTGAGGCAGTGTGCGGAGCCCCTTGGCTGCCCCTACACGTAGGAGCCAGAGGGAGGACATGCCACTGCTTCCGGGAGCCGCGTGGAGCAGGGGCAAGCCCCCAACCCTGTTCTCCGGCAGGAGCTCGAGGACCAGATTAAAATATCTGGAGGGCCAGATATGGCCCCCGGGCCATAGTTTGCCCACCCCTGGTCTAGATCAGTGGTGGGCAACCTGCTGCATGTGGTTCATCAGGTTAAGCTGATTGCGGGCCACAAGACATTTTGCTGACGTTGACCCTCCACAGGCATGGCCCCCCGCAGATCCCAGTGGCCGCAGTTCGCCGTTCCCAGCCAACGGGAGCTGCAGGAAGCAACAGGCTGCTGGCTGCCACTTCCCGCAGCTCCCATTGGCTGGGAATGGCAAACCGCGGCCACTGAGAGCTCCGGGGGGCAGTGCCTGTGGATGGTCAACGTCAGCAAAATGTCTCACGCAATCGGCTTACCATGATGGGCTGCAAGTTGCACACCACTGGTCTAGATAATGTTTAGTCCTGCCTCAGTGCAGGGGACTGGAGTAGGTCAGTGGTTCTCAACCAGGGGTGCGCATACCCCTGGGGGTACACAGAGGTCTTCCAGGGGATACTTCAACTCATCTAGATATTTGTCTAGGTTTACAGTAGGTTACATTTTTAGGACTAGTGAAGTCAGTGCAACTAAAATTTCATACAATGACTTGTTTATATCGCTCTATATGCTGTACACTGAAATGTAAGTACAATATTTATATTCGAATTCATTTATTTTATAATTATATGGTAAAAATGAGAGAGTAAGCAATTTGTCAGTAATAGTGTGCTGTGGCACTTTTGTATTTTTATGTCTAATTTTGTAAGCAAGTAGTTTTAAGGGAGGTGAAACTTGGGGGTACGCAAAACAAATCAGACTCTTGAAAGGGGTACAGTAGTCTAGAAAGGTTGAGAACCACTGATCTAGGTGACCTATCGAGGTCACTTCCAGCCCTACATTTCTATGATCTCTTTAAGCCCTCAAGCTGCTGTACTCAGGATTGGGCAGGTGAGCAGCGGAGTTTTTCCTGCCTTGTTCATGTGGAACCTAGTTCAGTAACAGAATTTCCCTCCTGTGTCACACCTTGAAAGCCAAGTGCCATAGAAAGCTTTGTGCCTGGTTCTTCTCCCCTTGAAGTCCAGGAAATATAGTTCCAAGGAGTATTAAGTTATGTCAGAGGCCTGTAAAATTTCTCATAATGGGATGAGTTGCTGGAGTAGAAGGATATTTTTAGTGTTGTGAAATATGGTGTTGTTCTGGTAGTGGGTTTATATAATGCACTTTTTAGAGTTTGTGTTTTAATTATATTGTGTAGTAACTAATCTATGTAACTCTTTTATAGTGAGTAATGTAGTATGTATGTTAGTGTTATAGTACTTACAGGTAATAGATCCTGGGAACAGGAAATGAGATGCTATAATCCCCTAGTAATTTGTTATTTTGACCTTTGTGTCTGGATAATAGGAAAGGAGGAAAGTAGATAAAATACTGCATTCTCACACTTTGAGGCATGCTTAGATTTGCACAATGTGCCTCCACCCTTGTCAGGGCTGGGGCTTTCTTTAGTCTGGGCTATGCTAAAAAGACAAATAGTTTTTAACTTACAAGAAATTTTGCAAGTTAAAAACTATTTAAATAACAATAGTTAGTTTTGCAGCTCCTGTTTGCTTCCTGGTCTGGATCTGTCCTGTTGGGTGATCTTGAGCAAGTCACTTTCCTTTCTGTGTCTCAGTTTCTCCATCTGTAAATTGAGGATGATGATACTGACCAACTTTGCAGAGCACTTTGAGATATAAAGATAAGTACTACATTAGAGCTAGGGATTTATTAATGTTTAGTAATTCATAAACAACTTAATGTATTTACACAGTGGTCTTTACAAAAGGAACAGGTTTGCAAACCCTTTTGTGGATTCTTTTGATTAGTTAAGTTATGTCTTACAAGGTTGATCTTTGCCATATGTAAATAAAGTGAATGGGATTTAAACCATACACTGAATAACCTGGTCCAATTGTCTCAGATTTGGTACAATAATGTAACTTTCCTTTAGCTTTTTCACTACTTTTGCTAGCCCCTTTTACTATAATAGTTTCTTAGAATCACTGCTGATTATGGTGTGGGCTTCTTAATGGAAGAACAGCTGTAATCTAATAAACTGGTTTCCTGATTCAGCCCTGCAAGATATGTATATAAGGTCAAGGCCAGCTTCTTGAAATTCTTACCCTACTAGAATCCTTGTTTTAATTTACCTAATATTTTACAGTAAATTTAATGTAAGTTTTGATAGTTTGTGCTTGATGCTGAAATGTAGAATTGCTGTGCTAGTTAATATGTATACAGAGGCTTCCTTTGAATTGCTCATTTTTCAGTGACGTGTATTTAATGTTTTCCACATGGGTTGTATTGAATATATTTCACACTTAAGGTGGTGATGTTGATGATTCCATTAGAGACTAACTTGAATTCCTGTTATGCCATTCCATTTGGATAATGTAATCCATAACTGTCCTGAACTAGTGCTTTTTTTCTTGATTGCGGGGCTAATAGAGAACTTTAGTGTTAGGGCTGGTCTACAAAGTGAGTTAATGCGCAGCAAGTCGGGGTGTGAATCTACAACGCGCTAGAAGTTCCATAGTCGGACTGTTTCAAAAGTCACTTCCAAATGGGAGAACATCAGAGTGGACTATGGTACTTGTGGAGCACTGCAGGTGGTTTGCATGGCCAGCTAAAGTGCTGTAGATTCACACCCCCGCTTGCCACACACTATCTCACCACACAGACTTAAAATCACAAACTTGTCCAAAATACAAAGTCAGATCCTGAAAATTATTGCATAGTTTTTCCTCAGTCCTTACGTAGGCACACTTGCCGCTGAAGCCCAGGGGTATGTGGTTTTAGTAAGACCTGAGTAAGGAATTCAGGCTTTGGTCATAGTTACCAGCACATGCCTTCTTGTTAACATTCAAAGACTGAAAATCTGAAACTATTTGGAACTCAGAACCCACCCCTCTAATTTGCAGAAAACTAGTTGTGAAAACAGCCCAAGGGACCTGATATTTTTCCATCCCAGCTGCTCCAGCTGAACTACAGCTGCAAATTTTAAAAAAAAAAGGAGAGGGGGAAAAAAAAAGAAAAGTATTGTTCCTATAAACTGTTGAGTGTATTTTATAACAGCAATAATTCCCACAAAATCAGTTACGGCAGTTAATGACCGGTTTGTTAAGGCATTAACTGCCCTCAGCTGGGAATGACCAATTTCTCTGGAATGGTTGTATAAGTACTAAGCATAATTCAATAACACTTTCAAATAATGATTTGGTTAATTACTGTTAAATTCTTGTGGAAATCCTATGAAAGTACTTATGACCTCCATATTTAATATCCAATGAGTTCATCGTGATTCATGTTTATTACCATAAATACCAAAGGAATCCATAATGACTAGGCCATTATTTTTCCGTGGGTGCCTTGACTGCTTTAGGCAATTTGGCTAATCTACCTTCAGTCATTAAGTGCCTGATCTCAAAACTACCAATCTTTACAGGGCACAGCTTTGGCACATCCCCAAAACATTGGTGACTTTTTAAATGTGAACTGTTGGCAGAGATTCTTCTTACTTTTCCTAGTTAGGGGAATAATTGATGCCTACTGAATAAGTCATAAGGAAGTCCTTTTGCAGTGCCTGCTTTTGCATGTGTGGCCCTGGGTTGTGATCAAAAATAGCATCCTGTTACTCCATCCTGTTCCTTTAAGGCTTCTGCATCTAGGAAGAGAGCTGTTCTTTACCCTGACTCAAAGTAGAGGGTCGAGACTGGGTCGGTCTTCAACAGAATCTCCAAATAATTGTGATTGACTCATGGCTTCATTCAGCAATGTTCAAACTAGAACAAAACACAAGATGCGTATCTTCTGATTAATCTGTTAAACAATGGGCAGTCACTCGTGCAATAATGATTAAAGGATTGGAAAACAAGCCTTATAGCGATAGATTCAAGGCGCTCAGTCTGTTTAGCTTAACAAAAGAAGGTTAAGGGGGACAGTCTGTAAATACTTCCATGGGGAAAAATTTGATAATTGGCTCTTCAATCTAGTGGACAAAGGAATAACAAGATCCGATGGCTGGAAGCTGAAACTAGACAAATGTGATCTGTAAATAAGGTGTAAATTTTTAACAGTGGTGAGGGTAATCAACCATAGAAACAACTTAACAGTGGTTGTGGTGGATTCTCCATCACTCACTGGCGATTAATAAATCAACATTGCTCCACCCCCGACACACTTCAAACAGGAATTAGTTGAGGGAAATTCTCTGGCCTGTGTCATACAGGAGGTCAGACTAGATGGTTTCTTCTGGCCTCGTAATCTATGCATATCCCTTTTAGGGAGTTAGTCATTTTGAGCAAGGAGGGGCACCTTGCTTGTCAGTTTGTCAACACTTCCTTTGAAGAGTATTATGCCACCTACCTTTAAACTCAGTAGTCTGGCTAAATGCTCAAAAAACTGAGTGTTGATGTTGTTGAACTTGCAAACTGTTCTGTGAATCTCCTTTCCCTGAATCACACTGGAAATGAAGATAGCTAAAGATTGTCTCCAATATTTGCCAATACGCTGCTTGAGCCTGTCACGATGCCTAGAGCAAGACAAATTTTTTAGTGGCCTCAGTGCAGCCACCAACTCTTGCTGGTGCCCATGCTCATATTTTTTCGTAAAATACTTGTGGGCTGGAGCCTGAAGGCCTGTATCCAGATCCCGAAGGCCCTTGGACAGGGGACGGGGCCTGGAGATGGAGCCTGAAGCCATGCGACTGGGGCCTGCTGCCTCACAGCCAGAGCCCAGGACTGGAGCCTGAAGCCCCATGGCCAGAGCCTGATGCCCTGCCTCCCCGGGCTGAAGCCCAAAGCCTAAGCCCCACTGCCCCTGGGAAGGTGAGGAACTCACTGGCTGCCTGCTCCTCCAGCGTTGTGCCACAGGTGTCTCCGGAGGGGGGCAGGGTTCAACCCCTATTGTCAGCCCCAGCAACGAACACCGAGGCAGTGCATCCAGGAGCAACAGGGATGGGCCGCTACTTTGCCACTCCCCCTCTCCCCCCCCATCACTGTCCAGGAGGCTGTGGCCACAAGAAAAGCCCCTGGTGGCCACATGCTGCCACGGTGGCTGCATTTGAGAAACGATGGCCTAGAGTGTGTGACAGTTGAGAGTGCCAAACTCAGGACAGACTGACAGAAAATAGGGCAGATACACCGACACTGGTTAGTATATTCTACAATTAGATTGAACCAAACCAGCATCAAATGAGTATTGCTGTATTGCTACACCAGTTTAACATGGAGTCACAAAGTGTCTCCCCTTTGGCAATCCATCCCTGGTTTACCACCCAGAAAAACTGGACTTCTGTGATAAATTATCCAAAAATCGCATATTAGGTTCTTCCAAATCTAAGGAGCTGGCCACATACCTCAGATCAAAATATACTTCAGGATCTCACAAATTCCATGCTGCAGCCAATCTTTAGTAAATTAAAGATGTATTAATAAAAAAAGAAAAGTGAATCATATAGATTACAGTTGATTTCAGAGTCTGTAGATCAGGATGACAGCAGTGATGTTAACTTCTGCTATTTTGCAATAAATCTCTCTGGTACATCCGAAAGATTAGAGCCCAAATGGTAGCTTAGATGTAGAATCTGTTAGTCTTTCCATGAGTCTTTCAGGGCATCCCAAGTAATTACTTGGGGATCTCCATCCAGTGGCTCAAACTTTCCCTGTTTAAAATTCAGCAGATCAGAGGTGGCAGGATCGTGCCCAAGGTTTTTCTTTTATAGTTGAAACAGGCTGCCAAGTGTTTCAAGCACAGCACATGCGGAAAGATTTCTCTTTAATCCACAATAACCCTTCCTTTGAGGGTAACATTCTATTTCCTATGCATATGCAGTTCTGCAGAAAAGGACCTAGGCTGGATATGAGTCAACAGTGTCCCCTTGTTGCCAAGAAGGCTAACGGCATTTTGGGTTGTATAAGTAGGAGCATTGCCAGCGGATCGAGGGACGTGATCTTTCCCCTCTATTCGTCATTGGTGAGGCCTCATCTGGAGTACTGTGTCTAGTTTTGGGCCCCACACTATATGAAGGATGTGGACTAATTGGAGAGAGTTCAGCGGAGGGCAACAAAAATGATTAGGGTGCTGGAACACATGATTTATGAGGAGACGCCGAGGAAACTGGGATTATTTAGTCTGCAGAAGAGAAGAATGAGGGGGGATTTGATAGCTGCTTTCAACTACCTGAACGGGGGTTCCAAAGAGGATGGATCTAGACTGTTCTCAGTGGTAGCAGATGACAGAACAAGGAGTAATGGTCTCAAGTTGCAGTGGGGGAGGACTAGGTTGGATATTAGGAAAAACTTTTTCACTAGGAGAGTGATGAAGCACTGGAATGGGTTACCTACGGAGGTGGTGGAATCTCCTTCCTTAGAGGTTTTTAAGGTCAGGCTTGACAAAGCCCTGGCTGGGATGATTTAGTTGGGGTTGGTCCTGCTTTGAGCAGGGGGTTGGACTAGATGACCTCCTGAGGTCCCTTCCAACCCTGATATTCTGTGATTTTATGATACACAGGTAATCCAGCTACACTGATTTACACAAGGCAATTCCCGGTTATTCATTATAACAGGGATAGATAAGCTGAAGACAATATAGGTAATATTCATTTGATTCATGCAGTATATACACATCTTGTGAATATACAACCAAACACTAAATACAGGCCTTTGATCTAATAACAATCAAGTATAGTTGCATATTTAATGTAAAGGTAATTAGTTACAAGCTATAGACAGACAAACATAAACACAGCATCTTCCTTGATTTCTTTTCAACACAAATGAATTGGCCTAGTCTATGAATCCCTTTTAACATCTCTTTGATACCTACACACAAGTGTGAATTGTTCTGATTACAGTTGCAATGCCTCTTCTCAAGGCTTTAAAGTTCATATCCAGGTTACTTGGCCTGCTGATTCTAACCTGAACTGGTTTGCCAGAGTCACAGAGCCCACCTAATAAAGCATTGGATCAGAGTGTGGTACTGAAACTGTGCCAGCTGTGTTGATGGGTGACCTCCTCCAGTCAAAACATTCTTCCTCAGCCTCTTTCCTGCATCATTCAACCCTTTGATTCTTGACCTGCTGCTGTTTTGCCTGGGAACCAATAGTGGTCAGTGCAGGTGGGTCAGTGGTTCTGTTTCTTCCTACCGGGCTGCACTCAGAGTGTTTGTGATGGACCTCTGGGAAACTTTGGGCAAACCAGCAGAGCTTTGAAGCTGTGGAGACTGAAATTCCTTCCTTCATTTTTTCTGTCCCTTCTTTACAAATATAGGTAAATATAAGAAAATTTAAAAAACCTAGTAAATTAAATGCAAAAAATTATAGTGTCACATCACTACGGTTGCACCATTAAGAACTCAAAAGCTAGATGAGAACAAAGTTAAAGTTTAACAGGCAACTGTAGTTCCAGCCCTTTGTGTATGTGTATTATAATAGTCTTTAATGACATGGTTACATATTGAAAAAAATCATATCCCATTATATTCCAGTATTTGAGAAATTGTATGTAATCATCAAAGATTGTATTGAAATGGATGTTCACAAGAGGGACAGAGTGAAGGTTTAATCATGCAACAATAATGATGTATGAGGGTTTTTGCATTAAGAAAATACAAAGGATTAAAGTATTAAAGAGACAGTAAGTCCTGCTCCCAGAAACCTTCCTTCCCAACCCCAAGATAATTCCTAATACTGGTGAGTGCAGAGGTTAAAGTATCCATGGAATGTAAGGTGGTAGTGGTTAGCTTTTGGTTTCTCCCGTCCTCCCCCAATGTCTAGATACTTAATAAGCCTGGAATTGTGGATTCCATAAACCTTATTTTGTTTAATTGATTCCTCCTTAATTCTCCTTTTTCTTCAGACATTGTTAATTTCGTGCTTCTTGCATTTGTGTAGTGCTGCCACCTCCATGCGTCTTTAGAACTTTTCTGTATCGGGTGCAACAGGCATTACTGTAGCACCTTAGACACTTTCTACTTAAGTTGAATAGCTGGATCCATTTTGAATTTTTGGATATGTTGGAAATATCATTCAACATGTTGCTTTGAGGTGCTCTATAGGCATGGTATGAAACTCTCTGCGCCACAGATGCTTGTTTATGTAAATCCGTCTGTGTTGAGAGTCACAAGAAACCCTTTGCCTCCATATTCTACTGTCTCTTTAATAGGAGTTGGGAAAGGGAGTGAATAATTGTGGAAATGGGGGTGGGGGGAGAGCTGTCCAGTGACTGGGCATTAGCAGCGCTAGTGTTTCCAAAAGAATACAAAACCTCTATATTCTATTGACTAGAACAGTGATTTTCAACCTGTTTTCATTTGTGGACGCCTAAAACATTTCAAATGGAGGTGTGACCCCTTTGGAAATCTTAGACATGGTCTGTGGACCACAAATTGAAAACCACTGTTCTGTGGTACTGACAACCTTTCGGGGACCCCTTAGACATAGTCTGCAAATCCCCGGTTGAAAACCATTGGTCTAGAAATAAGCTGGAACTATTTTAATAGCCCTTGAGATTCAAAGGAAAAATTTAACTGGCTGTTTGTTCCAGCTAATAATTTCAGTTACTAGAGGTAAAGGTTGTTTACAAGAATGAAAAGCTTTGTCGTGTTTGTTAAACATAATTGTGCCAGATCCTCACCTGGTGTAACCAGTATAATTCCCATTGACTGACTTCTGTGGAGCGATGCCAGTTTCCATCAGCTGACAATCTGGTCCAATTTTAGTCTAGTTCGTTATTTTGTTACTATTCTTTAGAGGATCCATCCTCCTCTGCTTCTCTTGGAGGTTCCTGTGTTGGCCAGCAAGCCACAAGTCAGGCATCCGACTCCTAAGCTGACATGGGGAAGGAAGTTCTGAGAGCAATGTAAATAACTCCTTATTCCAACCCTCTGAGACTTGATGGCATGACTCACTCTTTTTGAAGCCTATAGCTGTATCTATAGCAGTTTGGCCCTGCACCTTTCATATTGCAGTTGGCTTTACAATTTCACTCCATGGAAACGGGTTGGTGCGGTATGTATTGTCTCTCCTAGAGAAAAATAAAAAATAGGCGAAAAGAAATTGCCATGTTTCCTTAAAAATGGCATAGGTTACATCTTCGCAACTGCAACATATTCATTGTGTTATCTTGGCATTAGTCAGAATTATTTCCAAAGCTGGGCATGATTCTTTCCCCAGTTACTATAGAAAAGTATCAGAGGGGTAGCTGTGTTAGTCTGGATCTGTAAAAGCGGCAAAGAGTCCTGTGGCACCTTATAGACTAACAGACTATACAATACAGACTAACAATACATCTCTTAGTCTATAGAAAAGTACTGTTTCTAAAGTGGGCCAGAGGTTGCAAGGTAAGACAGCTGTTGCTAAATTATCTCCCAATGGTATATGAGGGATCAATTTCCCCTTATGCATAGCGAGGAAAGAACACAGCGTCTCTTGGCAAATGGTGAGTTTGTTAAAGCAACCACTGACAGGGGTTCATGTTATTTTTATAAATTAATCATTCTGATCTGATAGAGGAGACCTAGGTCCCTCATAATGACACTTAGTGGGAGGAGTTTAACTATGATGGTTGTCTTCAAGTGTCAACACGTTGCCAAGCTATCGCATAGGTACCACTTCTCTTTCCTGTTCTAAATATAGGGAGAATTGTGACATTTCAAATAATCTTTGTGTGGTAATTGCAGGCAAATGCTGACTTTATAATGGTGGCTGCTATATATCCTGATTCAATCCATAGGAGTGTTTAGATAAGTGCACCTATCACCAATATTACACTTGATAAAATATGTATCCCATTGTGACAATCAGGGTCCAGACAGTCCAAGGAAAGAAAGGAGGGTCTGAACCCCAAAGAATAAGCAATTGAATCAACGGGTTGTATACAATGTTGTTTGTGTATAAAGAGATATCAAGTAAAGTCTTTTAGGAAAGCTTGTAATGTTCTGAACTTGATGGTCACTAGGAGATCTGTATACAGGTTATGGTTATTTTATATATATATACTGGGGAAAGAATCATGCCCAGCTTTGGAAATAATTCTGACTAATGCCAAGATAACACAATGAATATGTTGCAGTTGCGAAGATGTAACCTATGCCATTTTTAAGGAAACATGGCAATTTCTTTTCGCCTATTTTTTATTTTTCTCTAGGAGAGACAATACATACCGCACCAACCCGTTTCCATGGAGTGAAATTGTAAAGCCAACTGCAATATGCAAGGATATATATATATATATATATATATATATATATATATATATATATATATATCTATAGATATATATATATATATAGATATATATATATATCTATAGATATATATATATATAGATATATATATAGATATAGATATAAAATAACCATAACCTGTATACAGATCTATATATAGTAGAACATTGTAATTGCAACACGGGGGCACCAACAGCATCATCTCACAGCAGTGTGGGGAAGCAATCAGGCAGGGAGGGGCACCTCCCAGGGTAGTTGTTTACACGGAACTAACACCAAGCATCCTACAACCCAGGGAAGAACAATCATGGACTGCTACATGGAAAGTCGTTGAAACTGAAAAGAAAACCCCTGTCTTGAACTCCTAAGGAAGGAGGGAATTTCTCCTGCACTGTGTAACCATGAATTAATGTAGTCTGGAAGAAAGGGGGAAAAAAACCCTGCAAACCTTGTTAAAAGGGAAGGGGTTTGAAGTGAAGGCTATCCCTAGTGTGCAAACCATCTGGAGTGTCCCCCAAAGTGAACTGATGATTGGGAGCTGGTTTCACCCCTTCAGGGGTGATGAATCAGATGGGAACAGTCCAAGTGTTTGGTAGTTAAGAACTTGGGGAGACTCGGGAGCTGAAGGGGGGAGGGATACAGTGAAACCCCCCTATAGCGCGCCCCGCCATAACGCGAATTCGGCTATAACACGATCATAAGGTGGCTCCCGCTGCCCCAAGCGCAAAAAATAAAATAAAAAAGCATCCAGAGCGTGCTTCCTCGCCTGGAGCCAACCCTGGCTCCATCTCCTCCCATTCTCCCCTGTTCCTTCCCCCCCGCCCCTTCCCCCCTGCCTCCGCTTCCCCTTTTGGCAAGAAGGGAAGAGACCTGCTTGAAACTCAGGCTAGTCAGTTTCAAGCTGGTCAGTTTCAAGCGATCTCTTCTCTCTTCTCCCCAAAGCAGAGAAGTTTGATCAGCTTGAAACTGACCAGCTTGAAACTTCTGCTTTGGGGAGAAGAGAAGAGAGAAGAGATCGCTTGAAACTGACCAGCTTGAAAGTGACTGGCTTGAGTTTCAAGCCAGTCTTTTCTCTCTTCTCCCCAAAGCGGAGAAGTTTCAAGCCGGTCAGTTTCAAGCCCTCTCTTCTCCCCACAGTGGAGAAGTTTCAAGCTGGTCAGTTTCAAGCTGGTCAAACTTCTCCACTATGGCCAGAAGAGAAGAGACCGGCTTGAAACTGACCAGCTTGAAACTTCTCCGCTGTGGCGAGAGGAGAAGAGACCGGCTTGAAACGGTAATTTTTTGTAACCCCCCTATAACGCGACCCCGCATTTATCGTGATGGAATTTTTTGGACCCCAATTATCGCGTTATAGCGGGGTTTCACTGTAGCTCAGTGGTTTGAGCATTGGCCTGCTAAACCCAGGGTTGTGAGTTCAATCCTTGAGGCGGCCGCTTAGGGATCTGGGGCAAAAAATCTGTCAGGGGACAGTACTTAGTCCTGCTAGTGAAGGCAGGGGACTGGACTTGATGACCTTTCAAGGTCTTTCCAGTTCTAGGAGATTGGCATATCTCCATTTATTTAGGGGGAGGGATAGCTCAGTGGTTTGAGCATTGGCCTGCTAAACCCAGGGTTGTGAGTTCAATCCTTGAGGGGGCCATTTGAGGATATGGGGCAAAAATTGGGGATTGGTCCTGCTTTGAGCAGGGGGTTGGACTAGATGACCTCCTAAGGTCCCTTCCAACCCTGATATTCTATGATTCTAAGGGGATGTTGAGGTGACCCTGCAAGGAGTAACTAGGCCGGTGCAAGCCAGGGTGAAACCTTTATGCTTGTAGGCTGGCTACTGGTGTCAGAGCTCTGAGCCATAGCAGCACATCATTAAGGCAGTGAAAGCTACAAGGCAGGTGGTGACAGAACCCCTCATTGGTCTGGGTGATCTCCAAAATGTCACACCTGTCAATCCAAAACCATTCAATTTTCTTTTCTTTATAATGTGTCCTATGCAGCTTTTGTGTTGTTTATCTAACCTGTGTTCAGTTGCCTTCCTGCACCTCATAAATGCTTAAATGACACTGGAACACCAGAATATCTTACCTTTTATATTACCAGTTTTACTGCAGTTGTTCATCTGTTACATTTTTTTATTTCCAGCGCTGATCGAAAACTCTCTGATAGTGTTATGTATGTGGGAAAAGTTAGTTGTCTCAGCTTGGCATCCACATCAAAAGCCTAGTTGGCCTTAATTTGTTCCTTTGCTGACGTTCTCGGCAGAGAGAAAGTTTGGATGGGCCATTGAGGCTGAACTCCCCTTTCAATCATAGAAGGTGGATCCCTGCATAGTGGGATGAACATACATTTCCCTGATGACATTGTGCAGGAATCTGGCACTGCCGTTGCCTATGCTGCGTATGATCTGTGGATAAATAGAAGACTCTAGTCCTCAGGGGCTGTCAGTCCAGCATCTTTCGCTAATACAAATGTGTCACACACATTTTAATAAAAAAGAATCTTGTTAAAGCAACAGAATTTTAAAAGTGTTATCATAGTCATTTTAATTAAAGAATTAGACTCTAGTGGAGAAATAGGCATGTACAGTAACTATAGGGTTTGGGGTTTTAGTTAACACATGAATTTATGTTGTGTTTTTTATTCTCCCTAGCAAATGAAAGCTACAGACAGGTAGCAATGTGTGTTCTGTATCACATAAGCATGGATGACCGCTTTAAATCGATGTTTGCGTACACAGACTGTATACCACAGGTATGTCTTTTCCTTCTAGACTCATTCCACCGCAAACATACCATTTGTCACCTTCCCGGTAGCAGAGGTCACAGTGACACCTTCAGGTGATAATGGGAACAACCATGTTTCTTCCCAGTCAAATAACTATGTGCCTCTATTAATAAGGCAGCTTAACCATTCAGACTACCTTTAAGCTGCCCTCCTCAGAAGGAATAGGTGACCGACTGTCTGTCAGTGCAGCTGGCAAATAAGGCACATCAACTTATTGCCAAAGGTATAGGCAACCAGAAAATACCAATAGAAGATTAGCCTTATTAAAGGGAGATGACAATTGGTTCCCTATATAATTACTGTATATGTCCTGGAGAGCTTGGCTTTTTTCAGTTTCAAAAGATACTCCTTTCCAATTCCATTTTGAGTATCAATGTCATTGTCTGCAGTGTTACAGAATATGAGCTGGAAACCAGCCAAGGAAATGTTACATCACTGCATGGCCTATCTCTGTTCTGACTACAGTCCCACTAAATAAAAGACACATGAAAACTGTGTAGTTGGGAAAGAAATACCTTTTACCTACCTTCTGGATTAAGGATTGTTTGGTGCCTTTCACTGTCTGTAGGGAATAAATAAGCAGAATTTCATTAAAAAAAAAAAAACCTGGATCTTTTAAACAACTGTTTGAGTCAGTTTCTCAGGGTACTGATTTAAGGTTAGAGTTGAGGATAGTCTCCCTCTCATAAGTGTAAAAAGCTCTCTGGTTGCTTTTTTTAGAATTGCACCACTCTGTTCTCTTTCCTGCCAAACATCTTTTTAACATCAAGCATATCCATGATGGGAAGTTGCCATGGAAAGTTTTCAGAACATTTCTTGTCAGTATTTCATGGCAAAAGTTGTAATGTTCTTCCAAGTCAGGGGGGAGGAAGGAGGATCTGGCGGGAATAGCAAGTGTATGTTGCAAAATACTCTTGTAAACATCCTGCTAATTGTGTTTGCAACAGGATGAAGTTGTATGCTAAGAAGCCCAAATGATACAGAGAACCCACTTCTTTTGAATTGTCACCCACCAAAACCAGAGGCTTTGTTTTGCACTTTAGGGCTCAGTTATTATGTGATTTTGGAAAATATGGGCAGGTTTAAAAGCCCCTAGTGCCAAATATAAAGAACCATGTAAATTTCAATAATGTTTAACTAACATGCTTGTTCTGATAGGCACTAGCTGCTCAAAGTCGTGCCTGTAGCCCTTGTTCCAAAGCCCATTGAAATAAATAGACTTCCATTAATTTCATTGTTCTTTATATCCGGCTCATAAAGCCTAGCAAAACTTTAAGGCCATCTGTGACCATGATGAACAGTTACTGTGCTCATTAAATCCTAAACTAGACTATGGCTGAAGACCCTGTTCATCCAGAGCCACAGTGTGATTTGCTGGTTGGTCCTTTGTGATGAACATCTGTACACCTGCAGCTGGTGGGAAGAGTTAATTGTAAGGAAGAGAGGTTGGGACAGGAGGGGAGAAATGAACATTTTAAAGTGAGCCCTTCCCTTTTTTGCCCCTCAAAATGCCCCTCACCCCTTCCTATGGTGACTAGATAGAAAGTGTGAAAAATGGGGATGTGTACTGGTGGGCGATTGGTGCACATCTCAGGTGGCAGAATATACTTCTCCTTCCCATGTAGTCCCCCATTCACTGAAAAATGTGCTCCCATTCACCTCAGTCAAGCTCTAGATCATAGCACAAGCTAGCTGATGAGGTAGTTGAGTTCTCCTTCATCGAAGGTTCTCCTCTACTGACCCATTGGGACAGGGGATAGGAGAGGCTAGTGAATGTGACCAAAATAGGGCACAATAGCCCTATCCTGCCCCATCGCATGGTGTGTGTCACCTCTGCAGAGCTGCCAGTGTATCCTATCTGCACAAAGGGTTGGGACTTGGTTCTGTCACATTGGCAGTCTTCGGGTCCATTGGGTCTGCTTGCCTATGTCTTTCCTTTAAACATTTTAAGTTATCTGGAAGGGGCTACATTCTCCCAGGTAAGCATCCTTGTGGATTTCAGGAGTTAATGGGCGTTATTCTAGTACCACTTAAAAGTGAGTATTAACAGTTTATTCTTGCTTAGACCTTAGCAATGCGTGTTTTGTTTAAATAGGTGCAAATGACATCCAGATGCTGATAAAAGCATATATTGGTAATAGTCTGGCCAATCAAAGAGCATGGTTAGGCAGTGATGTTATGGCGATATTTAATATTTTACCACTGAGCAGTGTACAAGGATCTCCTCGGTTCCCCACATGTTTTCCACCATGGTTGTCCTGCTTCACTCCTCTTTGATCTATAAGCTTCTTTTTAGTTTAATGCTGGTAAACGTCCTCTCTTGACAGCGCCCTTTGCTCCTGTCCGCCATTATCTGCTGAAGTTCAGAAACCAGAGCATCACTTCAAACAGCAGAGTTAGGGAGTAACCGGTCAGAAGAGATTCCTGAGGCATGCAGTTCTGGCATAATCATTCAAAGATGTTTGAATTGGGGTTGAGGAGGGGGTTGGACAGAGGTGTATGTGAACAGAGAGCTGTGGGGGTTGGCCTCTGGTCACTGGTAAATAAGTGAAGTCAGGTGCCAGAGAGTCTAGACACAGTGATTTCAGTCCTGGGTCTGTGGTATCTGATACTCAATATGGGACTTGTCTGATTGAACACTACTGCCTCTTCATTGCACATGCTGCAGCCTTTTTACTGCCTTCCTGTTAAATCAGTAAAAGATGACAATGGACATGGTAAAAGCAGAACAAATTTAATTTTAATATTTCCTATTTGGCAGCAATTACGCTCCCTTTTGAAGTGGCACGAGGAGCAATCAAATTAAATGAAGACATAATGGGAAACATGGAGTTCATACAAAACTATTATTTTAAAATTTGAAATGGTTTAATTGAAATTGGAGTATATTTATTTCTTTTTACAGAGAAGTAGCTCAGTAATGACAAGTTGTCCCCACTACGTTCAACATTTAATTTCCATAGATTTTTGCATTCAGTGAGCATGGAATACGTTTCCGTTTTAAAATGTGTATAAATAATTTTGAAGGGATTTTAAAATGAATCAGCATCTGGAGGGTAATTTCTGAAAGGTCACATCCCCCACTTGCTGAACTTTCTATAGGACTTTGCTGGTTAATTCATGTTTGTAATATGTGAATATCAGGGCTATAGATTTAATAAACTAAAGATCTTCTTAGAAGTACTTGAAATCAACTAGGGAAATCTGATTAACCTTTACTTAAGAAAAGGAGGAAATCAGCAATGGCTTTTACATCACCTTGTGAAAGCCCTGAAATATATATATTTATATATATTCCAGTGTTGTAATTGAAATCAATATATTTGAAAATGTAGAAAAACATCCAAAAATATTTAATAAATTTCAATTGGTAGTCTATTCTTTAACGGTGCGATTAAAACTGTGATTAATTGCGATTAATTTTTTGGGTTAATTGCGTGAATTAACTGCAATTAATCGACAGCCCTTATATGTGAATGAGAGTGCGAATTAATCACTATTGTGACCTAAATGTGTTTTTATTAATTTGGCAGCCTCTTTGAAATGACAACTTGATAGTGTATTTATCTATTGCCAGATAACTCCCTCCAACAGATTCTGTGGAGGATTTACCTGCAGTGCTGATGCCTCCTAATTGTCCTTTCTCTGAATATATTTTTTGGTAGATACCCACTCTATCTTGTACTTAATTATTCCAAGGTGTTACCACTAGGGGGCAAGAGTGCAACTACTTTGACAGTTACAGTTCAGTTCTTTCTCCCTGCCCCTACCCCTGCTGCAAGCTGAGATCTACTCATTACATCTAGTGCCCCTGTATCTGTCCTTTTTTCAAGTGCATTTGTTTTACCCAGTCTTGTACCCATGCTACCTTGCATTGTGATTCTGATAGGTCTTGCAAGCTAAGTAGTCTGGGTTCGTCAGTGCTTGCATAGGAGACTGATGCAATACAGAATTGGGATTGGTGCTGCAGTAGGGGTGGTTTACCTTGTGAGTCAGTAACTGAACCAAATCTACAGCTTGGTGTGAAAAGTGAAGACTGAGAAATAGACTGATGTTTGGATGCTATTTATATATTGGATTGACTGTTTGTAAAAAATTAAGGCAGACTTAAAATGGACAAAATTAGGGTTGAAATGTAAGCTGTGATAGACCAGTGAATATATAGAAACAAATTATATGGAATGGCAGCTTTGTAGCATCATCAGTGGAGTCACTAAAATGCACCACAGCAGTTAGAGCAGACTGTGGGAAATGTGTATTTTACCCCAGGTGTCCTTTTTCCTCTTCTGAAGGAGTGGGGCAGTAGTAAAGGTGACACTGTCTCAGTACTGCAATATATAGCAATAGCAATGAGTGCAGTGGATAGTAGGTTTGCTTAGACAGATGGTGGGAAGGACACATTGTAGCAGATAGATCAGAGTGAGTTTAGATACAGGCAGCAGAGTAGACTTAGCCAGTTCAAAATAGCAAGAGTAGAATGATTATACAGTAACTCCCCACTTAACGTCCTCTCACGTAACGTTGTTTTGATCTTGCGTCCCTGCTCTGTTTAAAGTTGTGCAATGCTCCACTATAACGTCGTTCAGCAAGAGGAGCAGCCGGACAATCCACCCTCTTCCACTCTCTGGCTCCACCACCTCAGCCAAGCTTCATGATGTTTGTAGTAGTAAATTGTTTCTTTAAAATTGTTTAAAACGTATACCTCTATTAAATTGCTTGTTTAAAATTGTTTAAAATGCATATAATGCCTTTTGTCTTGGAAAAAAATTTCCCTGGAACCTAACCCCCACCCCATTTACATTAATTCTTATGGGGAAATTGGATTCACTTAACATTGTTTCGCTTAAAGTTGCATTTTTCAGGAACATAACTACAACGTTAAGTGAGGAGTTACCATACAATAAAACAACCTTTTGTAGTGCCTTATTCCATTAAGCAAACGGAAGTATTCTGTTTTTCATGGGATGAATACATTTAGTACGCAAGATTTTAAATTGTTTACAGGATTTTTACCATTCACAATCAATACATTATCTCCCTATCATTGGATTTTATTTAACAAACTCAGTTTATTTTAGAAAAGGTGGCAAGTTATTGCAATTCTTAACTGTTAGTAACTCTGGCTGTCTACAAATAATCAAACCCTAGTCCTTCCAAATTAATCACCATTACAAGTTGGCAGCAAATGTAGAGATCGTGAATATGAAAAGTATTCAGATTAGCATAGTTGGCTTGAGAATATTGCTCTGGTTTTTTTTCCTCATGCTTTGGAAATGTTAATGATGTGTGTGTATTTGTAGTTAATGAAGATGCTCTTTGAGTGCCCTGATGAACGCATTGACCTGGAGCTCATTTCCTTTTGCATTAACCTTGCTGCTAACAAGAGAAATGTGCAACTTATCTGTGAAGGTAAGTGTGCTGAAGCTTCATAGCATATCTTTGGGTCAGTGCCTAGCACCCTGTTGGCAAATGTAATAGTAATACAACTAATGACAGCAGAAAAACATTCAGACCACATTTGTAATAAACATTTGTGTATGTGCACAGCTGGGTCAACTCCTGATGTCACTCATCCCCCTACTGAGCCATAGTGTATCCAATTCTGTGGTGAACAGTTCCATGAAATCACTGATCACTAGTGTATTGAAAACTTTATGCTTATCCTGACCCTTACTATGTGGGATGAATGTAACCCTTTATGGGATTTACCCCAAAATCTTCCTACAGGCAACTGGGATTCTGTTTCTGATTCTGTACATGAATAAGTAACACAGGGCCTCTTTTATTTTTTTTAATGGAAAGATACAATTTGATCTGTTTTAAGATTATGTCCCTCAAAGCTGGTGTTTACAAGCTGTGTAGTATGAACAGGCTTACTTTTCATGTGGTTGCTCCAAAGCTGCTCTCTCTTTTTTTCCTGAATTCCCTGTGCTGATTCACAGTTTTTAAAGTGCTATTCTTCTCTGAAATGACACAGTAAAACTGGCACATTCTCAGTCAGCCATTTTGCTCCCTGTGTGTATTCAGAATCCTAGCTACTAACTTCAGTGGCTACTGCTTCATAGATTCTAAGGTCAGAAGGAACAATTATTTATTCTGGTCCCTGCATAGCACAGGCCATAGAATTTACCCAGTGATTTCTGCATCAAGCTCTGTCACTTGTAGTTGAACAAAAAAAATGTAATTGCTTTTTAGTCCTATTATCACTTCAAAGCCAACACCTCTAAAACAGAGTGAGGTGGATTCTATTCCAACAACTCTATTTTTACTAAATTCCAATGAGTTATACATGTGCAAACCACACAGAAGACAGTGGACTTGCACAAGTGTCACTGAGGGAATAATTTAGTTTGCAGGATGTTTTGTTTTGTTTTTTTTACTGATGAGGATACATGAGAAGGAAAGAACCCAGTTTGACACTCAGAACCCAGACCGAGTTGTCAGAGCTCAGTTAGAGAACAACCCTTTTTTATTTGAAAACTGGGTCTATTTGGTCTGGAATCAGTAAAAGAAAACCAAGGAGTACAATAATGCCATTTTTACAGAATTTCCTTTCAGAGTTATAGCTATGGAAAACTTACAATTTTTCACCAGCGTAGACACAACTTTGTGTCTACATCACATTTTCTCTTTCTGACGGGATGTTTTTTATGAAAACAGGATTTCTGCTGCTGCATAATCATCTTTCGTTGCTGATTTGTTCGGCATATCAGACCTAACCCTTTGCTATATTCTCAGTAGGGCTAGTTATATATTGACTAGCCTGAGGGCTGCTTTCTTTGTTGGTGCTCTGTCACAGAAACTTGTATACAAATAAAAAAGTAACTGTTAATATCAGACAGGCATGGTTGTCCCGAAGAATCACATCAGTAAGACCATGATTTGGCCCACAATATCAAATGGTTGAGTCTGGTGAAAGTACTGTTGTTCCTGTAGTGTCCAAAGTGCGGTAAGGGCTTGTTTGCTCCCTAGACATGTACTAAGCGTGCTTTGTTTTATAGCCTTTGCCAGCTCCCCTGGGAAAAGTGGCTGTCATATATGAGTATCTCTATTTAAAATACCTTTGCAAGAAACCTATCCAGACTCATATCTCCTCAAGCTACCAATATTAAGATGGACAGGCATTGTTTGAGAACTTGACATGAAAATTAAGAGCAGGAGTTTGGGATGGCCACATAGAATTGGGGTAGTCATAATGGTGGTGGGAGTGGAGGCTTAGCAGGTGGGGTTCTTCTATTAGAGTTATAGTTGATAACTGGAGTATTCAGTTCATTTTTTTCTTATGGTGATGAGTCCTAATATTCAATAATTGAGATATTGGCTATTATATATTTGTTTTATATTTTGTCTTGGAGTTTATTCGGGTGAAATTTGTCCCTCTAATTATGGCCTGAAAGAACAAAATAGTTTCTGCTTTGTCCGGATTATTTCCCTTTGTCCTTTAATCCTTGTTAATAAGAAAAGAATTCTAATTGTTTCTTTTTTCTTTTTTTTTCTTTTTTTTTTAGCAAAAGACCTGATTCTAGCTTTAATATGATATGGGAGATTTGCCACATACCATTTGTTTTTTCTTTCAGGAAACGGATTGAAGCTGTTAATGAAGAGAGCTCTGAAGTTCAAGGATCCATTGTTGATGAAGATGATCAGGAACATTTCACAACATGATGAGCCAACCAAAAACCTGTTTATTGTAAGCACTCGCTATACATTCTCAGTACACCCTATCCCTTTGCATTGGAAGGGATTTTGGCTTTAGACTGCAGCTGCATCTCGAAGGATGGGTTGGCTTTTATCTTTACAAACAAACTATTTTATACTCTTGAGTTTCATATATTACTTAGCATTTCCGTGTTTTTATTAAGCTGGTTCAGTTGATATTTTAAAGGGGTTCTGGATGCCTCAAGGAATTGGTGGCTAGCTACAATGTTAGAACCTTTTTACGTCTAGGTCACTGGTACAAACACATACACGTATACACATCTCAAAACCATTGCCACGGTTAGCACTAATCTTAAACCTTGTTCTCAACAGAGAAATCTAAGACAGAATGAAGTATCCTTTCCCTGTTACAGCTGGTTCCTTCAAATCAAGATTCAGGAACAATGTGAAGAATCTCTTGCTACTTAATAACTCTTGAGCGATTTAATTCTCTAGGACTGCACTGCCTATCCAGCAGTCTCATGAGCATTAATTATACACACTCACTGAAATGAAATATGGAAAAGAATTTGTATTTTAGAATAAAAAAATATTTGGGTTAAATAATGAGTTAAGAGATTTGCCAATTAGAATTTTAATAAAGTTGGTACTGCATGAAATCAAATCTTTTAACTGCTGTGCACTGCTAGTTAGTAAAATCCATAGATGTAAACCACACAAGGTAACTTCACATACATTTCAGGAGGCTTTCTGGGAGCAGAAACCACTTCTATGGTTAAGGTTCCATAACACTTTCTATTCTAACCCCCTTTTTTCAGTCTATGTTAGCTTTCTAAAACTTTGACCTTTTGGGGGCTGACATTTTCCATGTTTTGGGTGTTTTTTCTCTACCTGTAGTAAATGTTCTTCGAAAGTTTGAACACAAAGATTCAGAGAAGTGGGGAAATTGTCATTTTTTAAAAAACAGGTCTGCAACTAAGGTGTTCAATTAAATTTGGCTTGAAAATAGTCCTCATTCAGATGTTGCTTTTGAATGTTCTGGTGAAAATTAGTTTTGCTTTGACTGAGGTAGGAACCTTTCAAAATCCCATGTTGTTCATGTGCAGTACTTTTACTAATTACCTGCCTATATATTTTTCTTAGGATTATGTTGGTGACTTAGCAGCTCAAATCTCTAATGATGAAGAGGAAGAATTTGTGATAGAATGCCTGGGAACACTGGCTAATCTGACCTTACCTGACCTGGACTGGGAGCTTGTGCTGAAAGAGTACAAACTGGTTCCATACCTCAAGGATAAACTAAAACCAGGTCTGTACTAACCGTGGTTTAGTCTTCCATGATATTCTGTTTTCCAATTGTAGTATCTTTTGCTATCATATTCTATTCCTATTGCAGTATTGGGTTTTGCTACTGTAGTATCTTTTGGGTGTATTAATTAGCATAATGTTAGCTTGTTGGAAAATTAGAACAACTGTGTATAACGGGTCGGCAACCTGCGGCATGCGTGTCAAAGGCAGCACGGGAGCCGATTTTTAGTGGCACTCTGCTGCCATCCGGGGTCCCGGCCGCAGGCCCCGCTCAGCCCGCTGCCTGCCTGGGTGCACGGAACCCCAGGCTGGCAGCGTGTCTGGGACCCCAGCTGGCAGGAGCCGGCAGACAGAACTCCAGACTGGCAGCAGGTCAAGCTGCTCAGCCCGCTGCCGGTCTGGGGTCCTGGCCGCTGGCCCCGCTCAGCCCCCTGCCGGTCAGGGGTTCCGGCTGCTGGCCCCTTGCCAGCTGGGGTCCCAGCCGCCAGCCCCGCTCAGCCCGCTGCCGGCGTGGGTGAACGGAACCCCAGGCTGGCAGCGGGCTGAGCGGGGCCGGCGGCCAGGACCCCGGCTGGCAGGAGCCGGCGGATGGAACTCCAGACTGGCAGTGGGTTGAGCTGCTCAGCCTGCTGCCGGTCTGGGGTCCTGGCCGCCGGCCCCGCTCAGCCCGCTGGCCCCGCTCAGCCCGCTGCCAGCCTGGATGGACGGAACCCCGGGCTGGCAGCGGGCTGAGCGGGGCCGTGGCCGAGACCCTGGCTGGCAGGGGCCCACTGCCGGTCTGGGGTTCCATCTTCCGCCCACGCTGCCAGTCTGGGGTCCTGGCCGCTGGCCCCGCTTGGCCCACTGCCAGTCTGGGGTTCCATCCGCAGGCCCCTGTAAACGTAAATATATTATTGGCATGTGAAACCTTAAATTAATGAAGACTTGGCACACCACTTCTTAAAGGTTGCCGACTCCTGGTGTATAAGTAAAAATAAGAACATTCAAGGATTCAGCAAAGTGTTTTCTTAAATACCCAGCGCTCTGTTGTTTTATTTGCCAGGTTCTGCAGAAGATGACCTTGTCTTGGAAGTGGTGATCATGATTGGAACTGTATCTATGGATGACTCCTGTGCTGCTATGCTGGCCAAATCTGGAATTATTCCAGCACTCATTGAACTTCTAAATGGTATATTGCTGAATTTATTCCAGGCCTGATTTTCATCTGTAGTTTCTAATTGACGCAGGTGGCATCATTCATTTTTTTTAGCCTGCAGGATAGCAGTAGGTTGTCTCCAATGAAAGCACAGTGATGTCATTCCATTACAAGCAAAATGTCAATGAGCATGGTCTAGTAAACTCACTTTTTCTGCACTTCTCACATCCTAATCTAATTCTCGCTGAAGTCAATGGGAGTCCTTTCAATTGACTCTGATGGAAGTTGGATCAGGCCCTAAAAGTTCTGTGCACGCTGGCAGGGATGGTCTTGTAGATATAAGCCACCAGAAAAATGCATCCCAGAGTCCTTGGCTCACCTGAGAGCCCAACACAACTCTTGAGACATTAATGTTCAATAGCAAAGTGCTCTGTCTTGGGGACTTGAGGAAATACTTTTTTCTTTTTGCAGCTCAGCAGGAAGATGATGAGTTTGTCTGCCAAATCATCTATGTCTTTTACCAGATGGTCTTCCACCAAGCCACCAGAGATGTCATCATCAAGGAGACCCGTATCCTCTTATAAAGGCCAGACATTTAGAATTGCAGTACTTAACTTACTATAATTAGAATTTGTTACATGTGTCAAAGCTTTACTGTGGTTTTCTAAACCACCATTTCTCTGTAATTAGAATTAATTGAATTGAAACAGTGGCTGAACACTATAGACATAAGACAGGTAAACAAGTACCATGAAATGGTGTAGTGCAGTATAAAGGTTTTATTGGCATGTCTTACATAGGCCATTCCAAATGCGTGTTGATAACCTTTATTGTGCCACACTGCTGTATTATGCATATGCCATATACCCTACAGGAAAACTATTTAATAAACGTTTGAAATATTTTAATGGGAATAGTTCTTCTATCTTTCCACCTGTAAAGGCAGGTGCCTTAGTTACCATGATTTCACCTCTAGAGGGTTCAGATGGAGAAGAAAAATGTGTTCATTCTTTCATATGCCTGCTGCTTCCAATCTCTTCTTCCCTTTCTCCCCCATCCCTATTTTTCCCCTTTAGAAGCATGTGTCCTCCAACTCTTACCTTCTTATCCTCAGTGCTGCTGTCATGTATCGCTCTCCTGGCTCCTTCCCATCATCTCTCCTCTTTGATTTCAATTCCTGGCTCTCCTCTTTTTCTATGCTGATGGCCCCATTGCCTCTGCTACCTTTTGCCTTTTCACTGACCTTCAACTTGCATGACCTTAATTAGACTCCTGTTCTCCAGTCATCACCATCTCTCATTCTTTTTTTCCCCCTCTTGTTTTGTTTTAAACTGGGACCTGATTCAAAACCTGAGAGTCAGGTCTTCATGTCAAAAATCTTTTCTGTATTGTATTTATAAAGCACCTAGCACACACTAAGCGCTATATAAATTTGATGATAGTACCTCTGAAATGACCTACAGTATCTTTTCCAGGCATCATAATATTACAGCTTTAAAATCTGATATTTCTGGCCCTTCCAGAGCTAAGTGGAGAATCCCCTTTCTGTCATATCAAAGTTTTTGTTTTTTGTTCTAGAAAGTTGCCGGATACCAATTCTTAAACTTGGACAATATTCCCTCAGGCCAGTATCCTCCTCTACTTCATTATTGCAAAAGCTGCTTTCTCTAAGCGCAGATTTCTCTTACTTAACTCACCCAGGTTACATTCCCTTAGCTTAGTCAGCCTGGAGAGTTTGAGGTGTCCTGGCACTTAATGAAGTGATTACATGCTTGGTAACGTTGGACCAAGTCTGCCAAATATTTCTTTACTTTTCCCCCAAGAAGCTGTCCGCTCATGCTGAGAGAGAACAGAATCAATTGGAAATCCTGTAGAAACATTGTAGCACCCTTTATTTTGGGATATCTGTCAACATTTTTATAGCAAGTAAAAATGATGATGAAAGTTGAAAGAAGAACATTTTCAGAGCTAGCCTAGGCATTGAAATGTGTACAAATCCATCTCACACATCCAAGTCTGATAAAGAGTATTCCCTCTCTCACAAAATGATTTCACTCCCTGTGTTATAACTTGACACCTGCTGCCTGTGTGTATGTATTTATGACATCCAGCATAGCCATGTCCTTGTGCACATCATTGACTAAGGTTTAGACTACAAAGTAATGGTCTTCTCTGGAATTTATTTACATTCAAAAGTAGATAGATCTTTTAGTTGATTTACTATTATATCTGATCAAAATCTCCCACAATTTTACAACTCAACATTTGTTTCTCTTTTATTGGAAATCATTTGTGCTCTACAAAATTGAAATAGAGAGATCATATAGGAAATACAGTTGGGTTCTTTTGGATCCAAACCTTGACTCTCTCTTGAAGAGGCAAAGCTAAAGCAACATACACAGCCAGGCGGAATTAACTTTATTAGTTGGTTTCTCTGCTGAAAATTCTAAATGAAGCTGCTGCTGGTTTGTTCCAGAACAAACATGATGGGTACTGATCTGCAGTTGTTCTCCTCACTTCTGCCCAGCTTCATGAACAGTTCATTGTCAGCTTATTGATATGCTCCATTGTCATTACAACAGCCAGTCTTTATCACCCCTTCTCCCTCCTCTTTGCTACCTCCTTCACCTACATCCCCACCATGGCATTTAGGATGCTGCTTAGTTTATAATTCAGTACTTCACCCTTCATTTCCTTGATCTTAAATTCATATACATCCTGTAATCTAATTGATTAAAATACCTCCACTCTTAGCCTTTTGTTTTTAAGAAAAACTCAGATGTTTTTATATCTACACAGCCACAAAAAATGCATTTTGAATAACACCTTGTTCATCTACATAAGATCAGACTTTTAAAAATACTGTAATCTGTACCACAAGCATGCATCAATTGAACGTTCTTACCTAGGATAAATAGTTTGCGAATCAGTCTTTACATTTTATAGCTTTTTAAGGTTTGAAAATGTACTAAGCTATATCACAGCAATTTAGAGAAATTGAACAAAATGTAAACTGTAAAAGATGTCCAAATGGCAGCATTTTCCATGACAAACTAGAGAATATATTCTTAATAAAACAAAGTATATTCATTTTTATTAGAAGTTGTATGTGAATGTACAGCTCTTTATTTAGCACATGAACCACTAAAAAAAGCCTAAGGTCTCACATGCTGTGGATAATTCCTCAGTGTGATACTCAGTTCCTCATGCCAGTTGGAAGAATCCAAACCTGTGGTAAAACCAGCATTACATCCTTAACCATTTCTTCCCAGAGGCTCCAGCATATCTTATAGACCTGATGCATGACAAAAATGCTGAGATCCGCAAAGTCTGTGATAACACACTGGATATTATAGCGGTAAGTTGAGTTCCTTTGTCCATTTTAAGAGCCTGTTCGAATGTGATGTGCTTGTATTCTGAAAGAGTGCTAGTAAACACTGGCCTGTTGTGTGAAAATATTTGTTATACAAACACACCTTTTTATTACATCAGAGGGAGTTGCATTTGCATGGCAAAATTAATCTTACTTGTTATAGTAGTCTGTATCTAAATTTCCCCTTTCAAAACCACACAAATTCTTAAAAAAACAATGCTGGTTAATAGGATTTTAAAAATGTTTATATCACTCTTTATTTAGCACCACTTTGAGGTGTGTGAGACCATACTTGATAAGGATTGTAGGTTTTTGGTATTTTATGGTTGCCCAACAGCTTTTTCACTCAGTTATATCTATTTGTCAGGGATCTTTTCTCTATGTACCACCTTACAAACAGTAGCGCAGCCAGGTCCGGAGCACAGGGGGAGCGGCGCTATAAAAAGGCGCCTCCCCCTGTACTCACCCAGCGGTGCTCTGGGTCTTCGGCGGCACTTCGGCGGTGGGTCCTCACTCACTCCGGGTCTTCGGTGGTACCCGCCACCGAAATGCCGCCGAAGACCCGGAGCGCCGCCGGGTGAGTGCAAGAAGCAGCGCTTAAAAAGAAGTGGTGCCGCTTCTGCTCACAGGGGGAGCAGCTGCTCCCCCTGCTCCCCCCCCCCCCCCGGCTATGCTACTGCTTACAAAGGTATGTGTACATGACAATGTTAGCCACATTAAACTTGTAAATATTAGAAACCACTACTGATTCTGTTCTGTTCAATGATCAGAGTAGGACTTGTGGGTAACTTCTTTCATGTCACTTTGGATTAGTTTGCATTTTATGATTTGATCTTAAATGTTTAGTGCAAAGGCCTGCAGCTATTCCACCTCATTAGCTCTCACAAGCTGATCAACATTGAGTTTGGTCAGTGCTCGAATGGAGCACCTCCAGAGAAAACCTAGGTTTCTGCAGGAAATGGTGTTGGCAACTCAAGTGGGGCTCTTCCATCCAAATCGGTACTGAGCCAGTGTCTGCAGCTTAATGATGTTGGGCCACCATGCTGCTGGAGATTCTATTTTTCTAGTGATCATTAAAGCTTTTATTTGCCAGAAGCTGGGAATGGGTGACAGGGGATGGATCACTTGATGATTGCCTGCTCTGTTCATTCCCTCTGCGGCACCTGGCATTGGCCCCTGTCGGAAGACAGGATACTGGGCTAGATGGACCTTTGGTCTGACCCAGTATGGCCATTCTTATGTTCTTTTGTAAAACATCTGTGCTTTGGACCAAGAATAGGAGTATTCTGACCATATTTCTTTTCAGGCAATTACTTTTCACCTTCCTAAATTCCTTTTGGCAAATTTAGGTGGATTCAGTAGTTGTCATCACATGGGAAATATCTTCACTTCTGTGGTGGGTGAAATAATTCCAATATATAGCAAGCTTTGGGATCATTGCATGAATAGTGCTGTTTGAATGTACCATAGTGATCATGATAGGTGAATTGTTGTAGCTGAACAGAACTTAGCTGTGAATTTGGAGAGTAGTATTGAAAATTTGGTCTGACCGTTCTGCTGTTTTAACAGGACTTTCCCCTATTTCCTCCCTCTATCTTCTTCAGTTGAAAGCTATATACCACAGAAGCTTGCTTGCTCTTAAAACTGTTGAGTTAGATTCTATAGATTCTGATGTATGCAGTAGTATTGTATTTTCTGTTTTATTTCTATGTAATAACCATGAGCAGTGCTTATTAGCTAAAATGTGCCCTAGAAAAGTGAAAAATATTAGTAATATTGTTTTATATATGTACATATTTTTGTAAGACATTGGTATGTTTTATCTATATTATAAGCTCTGCTTTTGTTTCATGCAGAGAGAGATATGATATGAAATCCTGACTCTGTTGAAGTCAATGGAAGTTTTGCCATTGACTTTCAGTAGAGTCAGGATTTCACCTGTGATGAATTCGCACCTGAATCCTGGTGTGTAAGATGCTCATGAGTCAATCCACCAAGAAAAAAAAAATAGTTTAGTGAGACAGAACCTCAGTGGGAGCATTAGACTTTTCTGGGGGACGATGTTTTGGCTACTAAGAAGGTTCTACAGTATTGAAATGTTTCTAATCTTGCATTTTTGAAGATTGCTTAAATGGAAAGAGTTGAGGAAAATGTGAGAGACCACTATGTATGAGTTGTTCCAGATAAGATCATTGTTGTTCTGCTGCCCTGCAATGTTTGCCAATCGGTCTACATTGTTTGACATATTCTTTCCTTGCATTCCAGACCTCTCTGAATATCCAAGGGCATTCTGGCAAAGGCCTTAGTGATCTCAATTTAGCTGTGAGATACCATTCGTAAAGGAAAACGTGCTGGGGAATTTTTAATAAGGGGTTGAAATAAAATGGATCTCAGGAACAGTAACTTTTATATATAGTTCAGGATATGAAAGCCAATCTAAGTACAGTAGATATTGGAAAAGTGGCAGCACATACTCCTATAAATCAGATTCTTCTACAATAAATGTCACACTTAAAAAATGTGAATATTGAAAATATTAAAAAATGAATATTGACTGTGAATGGCTCGGTCATTACATTAATTGAATTTATTCCCCCCACCCCCCGTTAAATACCCTTAACTCCTTTGTGTCAACTGTCTGTAATGGGCCATGTTGCTTACCACTTCAAAAGTTTATTTTGATAACAGTTCCTTTCAATTAATTAGCCTTTTACAGTTGATATGGTTACTTCCACTTTTTCATGTTTCTCTGACTGTATAAATATCCTCTCACTGAGTGTTCCATTCCATGCATCCGATGAAGCGGACTGTAGTCCACGAAAGCTTATGCTGAAATTAATTTGTTAGAAATACTTGTGGCACCTTAGAGACTTTCTTATTTTCTTTTTACTTAAAAAATGCTATCTTAAAAAGAAAGTAGTGGGGACAGGAAAGCTTCCATGTCAACCCCAAAAGCAAGAGTCTTGAGTTCAGTTGAGTACAATTAGCCTTTTTGTTTAGCTGTTAAACAGCGAAAATAGGCCAGGTATCATCATGCACCATATCACAGTTACTGGGCTAATTGCATTTGAGTGCTTCGCCTCTCAGGCCTCAAGCAGTCATTGTTCTTGGGATAGAAAAACTGATTTTCCTAATTACAGACGGGGACCTGGCTGCCATCCCCTGTGTATCAACAGTGATTACCTCAGCAGGCCTGACTTAGGCTCACACCCTGCCGTTCTGCTCCTTCCAGGAGCAATGACAGTAGTCCCCAAAAGCATATTATTATTTTTTAGCACAAAAGCAGTTAGGAATAAAACAGACCAGACACGTGTCTAGCGTAGCAGGTGTTCAACTATCTTCCACATGGGGATCCTGGTAGAGCTAAACTTCCTGTAGAAGCCCCTCCAACCTGAGACCACTAGGTTCTGGCTGTCACAGTCTGTTGCCTTAACGCACAAGCCATTTTTCTCCCCCATCCCTAAGAAAGGAGTCCTTTGCTGGTTAGTCACCGGTCCCCTACCTCAAGACCAAGTCACTTTTACTGTTAGATCTGTGATCTTTTAGTTCCCAGCCTTGGCAGAACAAGCCTTGCAACTTGTTGGAGACAGAATGTAAGATAACTTTGTCTATTGTCTTTCAAGTGTGTGCTTGGGTGTCCTTTTCTAGGACCATTGTCGTTGTCTTATTTTTCTTCCCACAGGCTCCAATTAAGCTAGATCAGTGCAATCATGCAGGAAAGTTTTATATCCCAATGCACAATAAGTTCTGTTCACTGACCAGAGCACATACAATGTTCGTTAAATTGTCACATCTCTGTATTAGAGTATTACTTAGCAACTCCACAACCGTGAGGTCCAAGATTGGATGTCTCTTATATCAATATTCTGATTCAGCAAAATGCATTCAGAATGCTCTAGAAGCCTTTACACTAAGGGCTAAATCGGCCCTGCTCCGATTGATGTAGCGGTCATTGATTTAGTGGGTCTGGTGAAGACACGATAAGTCGATGCAACAGCACTCTCCCATCGACTTCAGTACTCCACAACCAAGAGAGGCAGAAGCTATGTCGATGGGAGAGCATCTCCCACCTACATAGCATGGTGTAGACACCACTGTAAATTGATATAAGCTACGTCGACTTAAGTTACGTATCTTGCGTAACTTAACAAGCGTAACTTAGATTGACTTACCTCGTTAGTGTAGACCAGGCCTGACTCTGCACTGCACTGTTCCACTTAGTTCATGTTACATTACTATTGCTAGATAACTAATTGCCTACTTAATTTTCTAACTCACCAGAGGATCAGAATTTTCTAACCCACCAAAGGATGGCACATAGCCTTTTTTCTATTTTGTGCTCAGCTTTATAATGTTGTCAGCATTTCCAGAATCTTTTCCTGAGTTCAAATGCACATAGTACAATTCTGTATGCCACTACTGAGGAAGGGAAGGAATTGTTTAGGGTAGTATAATAAACAAAGGTGATAATTAAGAAAAGAAAAATCCAGGCCGACTAGAAAAGGAAAAATTCCTACTGGTGAGTGTCTTTCTGGTAAGATCTCCTAAACTTTGGTGTAATCTCCCAAGGTAAGTGATGGGAGCCTTGTCGCTTGGGATGTTAAACACTCAACTTGAAAAAAGCATTAGCAAATAAACTTCAGGGACCATTTATGCACTAGCCCCATGGGCTGATGACCCAGAAATCGCCTCCACTGGGGAAACTAAGAGGAGGTTTACAGTCTAGAAGATAAAAAGAAAAGGAGTACTTGTGGCACCTTAGAGACTAAAAAATTTATTTCAGCATAAGCTTTCATGGACTACAGTCCACTTCTTCGGATGCATAGAATGGTACATACAGTAAGAAGATATTTATACATTCAGAGAAACATGAAAAGGTGGAGGTACCCATACCAATTGTAAGAGGAACTATTATCAGCAGGGGAAAAAAACTTTTGAAGTGATAATCAAGATGGCCCATTACGGACAGTTGACACAAAGGTGTGAGGATACTTAACTAGGGGAAATAGATTCAATTGACTGAGCCACTCCCAGTCTCTGTTCAAACCTAAGTTAATGGTATCTAGTTTGCATATTAATTCAAGTTCAGCAGCTTCTCGTTGGAGTCTGTTTTTGAAGCTTTTCTGTTGCAAAATTGCCACCTTTAAGCACAACTCCAGTGTTTCAGGGGAGGCCTAGTGACAGTGTGGAGAAGAAATCCCTTCTCTCTCTTCAACTAGTATTGGCATGGAAGGGATGTTCTGGTGGATGGAGAGGGGAATAAAGAGACAGAAAAGGAAAAGAGATGCAAGAAAACACAACTTCATGTTCTGTAGATTTTATTTCAATGTTACCGATACTACATGTTTTCAGATGTAATTCCTGTGAAGTGCTGAGGGAGAGGAAAGGAAAAGTGCTGTGAGGGTGGATGGGAGAGTGGCTTAGACTCATAGAATATCAGGGTTGGAAGGGACCTTAGGAGGTCATCTAGTCCAACCCCCTGCTCAAAGCAGGACCAATCCCCAATTTTTGCCCCAGATCCCTAAATGGCCCCCTCAAGGATTGAACTCACAACCCTGGGTTTAGCAGGCCAATACTCAAACCACTGAGCTATCCCTCCCCCCTGAACTATCCCTTACCTTGCATCCTGTCAGTGCTGAGTGAGACCTTGGATCCAGAGGAGGAACAGCAGCAGCAAGATGAGCTGGTGATGAAGAGGTTGTGGGAAGCCCACAGTAGTCATGGGAGTGTGCAGATGGCAGGGAACGTATCCCTAGTTCCCATTGCCTGCTGTTGTCAGAAGCTTGCCACACGTGGATGAACAGATCTTACTGGTATATATTGGGAGAGCTCTCTGCCCCCCTCTTTCTCAGACACTTGCTACTTTGCCAGTTAGAAGTGTTGTTAGATCCTACAGAGATAGTTTCCTCCCTGGTGCCCATACAGAAAAGCTTCAGTGTAGTAGCCGTGTTAGTCTGTGTCAGCAAAATGAAAATAAGAAAGAAAAACTTGTAGCACCTTAGAGACTAACAAATTTATTTCAGCATAAGCTTTCGTGGGTTAGTACCCACTTCATCAGACGCATGGAATGAAATTATATTTCAGACAGATATTTATACAGTCAGAGAAACATGATGGTCCAGGTGTATAGACCAATCTTAAGAGGCTAATTATTTGAGAGGAAACATGACAGCAGGGGAAGAAAAAGCTTTTGAAGTGATAAACAAGATGGTCACACAGGTGTGAATGAGGATCGTTAACTTAAGGGAAATAGATTCAATTAACATAATGGCCGAGCCATTCCAAATCTCGATTTAATCCGGAGGCAACGCAATCTAGTTTGCATATCAATTCGAGTTCAATAGTTTCTCTTTGAAGTCTGCTTTTGGAGTTAATCTGTCGCAACACTGCTATCCTCAAATCTGTCATTGAGTGATCAGGGAGGTTGAAGTGTTCTCCTACTGGTTTTTGAATGTTATGATTCCTGATGTCAGATTTATGTCCATTTATTCTTTTGCGTAGAGACCGTCCGGTTTGGCCAATGTACATGGCAGAGGGGCATTGCTGGCACATGATGGCATATATCACATTGGTAGATGTGCAGGTGAATGAGCCCCTGATGGTGTGGCGGATGTGATTAGGCCCTGTGATGGTATCACTTGAATCGATATGTTGACAGAGTTGGCATCGGGCTTTGTTGCAAGGATAGGTTCCTGGGTTGGTGTTTTTGTTGTATGGTGTGTGGTTGCTGGTGAGTAATTGCTTCAGGTTGGGGGGCTGTCTGTAAGCAAGGATTGGTCTGTCGCCCAAGATCTGTGAGAGTGAGGGATCATCTTTTAGGATAGGTTGTAGATCTTTGATGATGCGCTGGAGAGGTTTTAGTTGGGGGCTAAAGGTGACGGCTAGTGGTGTTCTGTTATTTTCTTTTTTGGGCCTGTCTTGTAGTAGGTGACTCCTGGGTACTCTTTTGGCCCTGTCGATCTGTTTTTTCACTTCAGCAGGTGGGTATTGTAGTTGTAAGAATGCTTGATAGAGATCTTGTAGGTGTTTGTCTCTGTCTGAGGGATTGGAGCAAATGCGGTTGTATCTTAGAGCTTGGCTGTAAACAATGGATCGTGTGGTGTGTCCAGGATGGAAGCTGGAAGCATGTAGGTAAGTATAGCGGTCAGTAGGTTTCCGGTATAGGGTGGTGTTAATGTGACCATCACTTATTAGCACAGTGGTGTCTAGGAAATGGACCGCTTGTGTGGACTGGTCTAGGCTGAGGTTGATGGTGGGATGGAAATTGTTGAAATCATGGTGGAATTCCTCAAGGGCTTCTTTTCCATGGGTCCAAATGATGAAGATATCATCAATGTAGCGCAAGTAGAGTAGGGGTGTTAGGTGACGAGAGCTGAGGAAGCGTTGTTCTAAGTCAGCCATAAAAATGTTGGCATACTGTGGGGCCATACGGGTACCCATAGCAGTGCCACTGACTTGAAGGTAAATATTGTCCCCAAATGTGAAATAGTTGTGGGTGAGGACAAAATCACAAACCCACTGATCCATATTTTCCTTGAGAGGTTGGGTGGTAGAGACCCACGTATCAAGAGAGGCAGGAGGAATCACCACATGATGGCATCATCTTTTCTCGGTTCCAGAATGGAGGCTTCTCTGAAGTCCTGAGCATCCATGTCAGGTGGAGGTACATCGCACACTGGGGAAGGAAGAATAGCAGCAATGAGGCTGGAGGGGCCAAAACATCAGCGGTCCTGATGGGATATGCTACCCAGATCAGAGGCCATGGTAGAGCAGCCCATAAAGCTACTCATCCAGATCAGCATCAAGGCACATTTGGTTATGCACTTTGCTTGCACTGCCAGAGCCTGTGAGGTGCCTGTGTAGCGGGTAATAGAAGATTTCAGTCTCCAGGATTGTCAGGCCAGCTTTCTTCATCAGTACTAAATTCACAACAAAAAAATTAATTAAATAATTTTGCAGACTTTTTGCTCACATATATTTAACATAAGCAAGTTGCTATGACGATGAGAAATCAGAAAATAAATGTGGGGAGAGAGGTTTTTGATACTTAAAACTAATTTCTTTTTAAGGAGACAAACACGTTTTTCAGTCATCAAGAAGCTGCACATAGTGTGATTGAAACAACATTGAGGAAAATTAGAAGCCTTGCAAGCCTTGAGGGAAATATGCTTTCTGCTGTAAAGTAATTGTCACAGAAATTATGGAAATGTTACACTAGTGATGATTTGTTTAATACAGCTTGGCTTCATTCCGCCATTGGTGAATTGAAACAGATGTGTTGCTTTAGTACGGTATGTACCATGGAGTCATATGGGCAGTCTGCACTGGAGGATGTGAACGACCTCTTTCAGCAACAGGAAAACTAGTCTCTGGCTGTTCTTGAATAGCTTCAATTTTCTGGATGTGGTGCTGAGTCCTGGTGTGAAAGAGCTAAATTTACTAACCCCATAATCTGGACACACAATGGCTGTCTCAGTTCGGGGACTGAGATCAGCTGCACGTATAGTGTGTTCTGTCAGATTCAGACTAATAGATCTTAGTTTTCCATTGAGCGTTGACTCTTTTAGCTACCCCACTTTTTGGAGATCATGCACGCTTGACACCTGTCTTGGAAGCCCTTGGAAAGCAGTGGCAATTGGCACCACATGTATACTTGCTCATAGCATCAAACAGATCAGGGCTGTTAAAAGATCAGTGGGCTCAACCCCATACCAGTTCCTTTTCCATCACTAAAGAGAGAGGTCTCTGAACTGTCAGGCTCTTCCTCCTTTTCTCTTCCTCACTGTATTAGGGCTTGCTATGTAGTTAAATTGTTTTCTTATTTATTCTTGGTTACTTTTAGTTTTTTGTGTAAATCAAACTAATATAGTGTTAGGGTCCATATTGTGGACCAGTCAGTTTTTCCCCTTCCACGTTATCTGGTCAGTTTCCCTAATAGCTTTGTTTGAACCAAGGACCAATCCATCATGTCAGATCCCAAATGAGTCTAAGAAGCCTTGGGAATGGTTCCAAAGTGTTTTTGGATTTTGAGTCGGAACTGCACAAGAAGAAGAAAAAGAAGCATTCCCACTGTTCCAAGAGGTCATTAAGATCTCACTCGGAACCAAGGAAGTGCAGACTACAGGGATCTGGTGAGGGCTTTGTTTAGAGTGTGAGCTTAGCCTCAAGGGAGATTAATCTTAGTGCCAGCTGCTTTGGTTCCAGCTTGGCCTCCTCTTTCAGTGCAGGGTGCAGTATTGGATCCAGGAGGGGAATTTCTGCCTTCGCTCATCAAGGCAGTCCACCTGCTCTTCTCCATGTTTCTCTCCCTTCAACAGGCCAGGAAATGGGGGGGAAAATGGTTGGACCCACTTCGGGAGAAGCACTAAGAGCTTCACTATTGGAATCAATTTTATCTGAGAGTCACCGGTGCATTGTTAGGCTTGCAACCACCATGATGATCCGCTGCTAGTTTGGTGGTGGATGTGGAGAGTGGTCTGCTGGGGAGGTCGTCACCTGGCTCTGAGGAGGGGTAAAAGCTGGGAGGGCACAGAAAAAGACATTGGGATACCCTCGCACCCTCAATGAACGCTCCCTCATCTCTTTGCCGCAGCTTTCACAATCATTTTGCTTGCTTTCTGCGGCAGCTCCCAGTGTCCCTGCTTCTCAGGCTACATAATAAGTTTCCAAGAATGTCACTCTTTTTATCACTCTGAAGCCTAAAATGACTGAGGCAGTATGAAGCAATGGCAACAGCTACAAGCATGGTTGAGAGCTCTTTGTTCAGAATATCACCAGATTGAATCATGACTGGGTTTCATGATCTGTTATCATCCAGTTTTTAAATTCTCAGCCATTTTGGCCCTATGAATTGCACATGCACAGGGTTACAGCTACAATAAGGCATGTATCTATGCTATGCCAAGAGTCCCAGACCATTGTGATATCAGAGGTAACTCAGCCAATCACCCCTTTTACAGCTAATTTGTGTGCAACAGTTTCATTGGTTGTAGAGGAAGACTGCACAGATGGTGGATAACTTGACCAGCTGCTGCCACACCAGTGCTCCCAACTACTACCCACACAAATCAACACAGTTTTCTAGCACATGTATACCCAGACACAAAACAACACTTCCAGCACACACAATAACTCCAGACCTCACTCTGCAGCCTAGAATATCTGGAGTTATAATGAAGCAATGGAAACAGAGAGCTCTTTTTGTTTAGAATATCACCAGGTTCAGTCATCAGTGGGATTTAGTCTTTTCTGCCCAGTTTTTAAGTTCTCAGCCATTTTTGGCTTTTTACACATTACTTTACAAACTATATTCATGCAACAGCAGAGGCTTTCAACTTCTAGTATGAAATTATGTATGACAGGCCAAGCAACCTAGATCCTCTAGTGAACCCCTATTTCTATCCTCACATATGGACAGTGACTCACAGCTGCCCCACCCCTCTGAATTTAGCCTGGGACATTTCATAACGGAGAAGCAATTTTGTTTTTTCTCTTTCCTCCTCCTAAGGAAATCAGCTGATCAGTTTTGCTTGACCTCTGTATGTGTATGGGATTAGACAACACATACACTCACCCACCTTGCAGGAGAGATCAAGTTTGGAAAGCTGTGAATGTTTCAGAAAGTTATGGACTGAAAACGGGGGGGTTAGAATTGAAACTGTTCGACAAGCTCAATTATAGTGGTTATTTCTGCTAGCAGATAAGACCTGTTAGTTTTATGGCTTGTGTCTAAAGTGCTGATTTTTTTTCTGATGAAATTCTAGAATTTTAATTTAAAATGGATTTTTATACATTTGACTTGATACAAACTTAACATACTTTTGAACATACTGTATGCTAAATACTGTGCCATTTATAACAAAGTGTAGACTCAACCATTCAAAAAAGATACAACTGGTATATTTCCACATACTGTAGTAAAACAAAGTTTTCCCATAGGTAAAACTCAGTTCCAAATGGAAAGATGTTACAAAGTGTAAACCTCAGTGATGCTTAGCAAATGGCAGCTAGCTTGAACTGCCTAAAGATATGCAGTAGTTTTCCTTGAACACAAGGTAAAACAAATAGGGCAGAAGCTACTGCAACACTTCTCCCTTTTGAACTGGTTCCCTTAGCAGTTGGGATCTTTTATTGCTCAGTATTTTCTTTGTACACAGTACACAGAAGAGGCAATATCTATAGAATATGGGACATTTGCCTGTTGCTTTGAAGATGTTTATCATGGTGGTTTTGTTCTGCAGAGGACCATTTTGGAGACCATCACAAAGCAGTTAAGGAAGGACGGGAGATAGCTTGCGCTCAGATTTAAAACAGATGCATCTTTTCCAACATCTAATTTACATTTACTGCACATTACATTGATTTTACATTACAGGCCATGGCAAAAGCTGGTTTCTATTAATAGTGAGCCTAATTGTGCTCTGTTACACCTGTACAAGTCTATTGAAATCATTGAAGGTTACACAGATGTAAATGAGGGCAGGATTTGGCCCATTATGTGCTGGAGGAAGTTTGTTTTGGGGACTGAACTGAACAGAAATGCCACTAAAGATAGCTAACCAGAAAATCTCTGTCCTGTTAAGCAATGACTGATATGCTGTTAATCTAACCATTTGTGTAGACTATGCATTTTGTTACAGCAAGTGTCCATTCAGGCAACAGGCAACACAATGTATCACTTTACCAGCTACAATCCTAACCTTAACAAGGATTCAATTTACTATACAGCAGTTTTAATTCAGTACAGGGAATCATATTAAATGAACCATATTAAAGACCTAATTAGAGGGCAGCCACATTAAAGTGAAAAGGAAAATCTGTTTTCCATCAGCGTGATAGAACACAAAACAGATCTATATAGCTCTATGTTATCCTATAGTGTGTTAATCAGATACAAGGTGTGGCGGAAGCCAGTGACAAAGGGGACCCCTGATAGGGAACAGGCATGCTCTGATAATAGGCCAGTTAACGCTTCATAATGTTTCTGTGGTTCAATAGTAAACAAAGCTGGATGTAGGACTTCAAAAAGGATGGCACATTCCATGCAGAATCAAACCATACATCTTCCATGACCCTCCAGGATTTATGGAAACCGAATGCTTAAGATAGTGATGTCAAGGGGGCTCAGAAGAGAATAAAGTCAGCCTCTAAGCACTCCTCTCTTTATATAACTAAACTTGCAGCGTTTGAAAAACATCAGAGAGACAGACTGCACCCCTCCTTACCCAATGGTCTGATATTCAAGAAGACTAACATACTTCACTTAGAATATCTTAGTAGCTGTTGGTTTGTGCCATAAACTTCATAGTTTTTGTATTTCATTTCTGAGGGAATTCATTGTGTAAAGAAGATGCCGTTCAAGTAAAGAAGGCTTTTAATGGCTCAAAATTAATCCCTTCAAGGACATTGTAGCTACTAGGACTATTTGGTTTGCAGGGAGTTGCTTTTCCTTGATATTTATTTTAGTTTGTTACCTATTTTCTCCTTTAGTTCTAGTTTTATGGTACTGAATTTTCTCTCTTGTGCCGATGTTTACTCGTACAGTTTTTTCCGTAATTGCTCACTCAAGTATTTTTTGTACCATCCTCTGGAGAAGCCAGAGACTTGAAGGAATTATTGATTGAGACTCCCTGGCCTGTGCTATGCAAGAGGTCAGTCGCTAAATGATCATAACGGTCCCTTCTGGCTTTAAAACCTATGACCACTGCCAAACATGGATCCTGGACAAAATGGATCTTTGCTCTTATCTGGTATGGTAATTCCAAGTCAATAGACTTAAACTGAGTTTGACAATATTAGAAAAGCACCAAAATTACCTGAGGGCAGTTGGGGAAAAGTGGGGTTTAAATGATTAAAAAATGCATACAATTCACTCGAGACAACCAGATCCATGCCAATTTATTTCACCATTCATCTGCCAGCTTTATCTACTCTGAGGCTTAAGGAGGAGTATTTAGTGTAGCATGTAGTTCATCTCGTGGAACTTGTTGCCGAACAAGTGGAGTGTTTGACCTTCTTCTGAAAGAAGCATACCAAGAGATTATGATGTTCTGTGAATGCTTTTTTTTTTTTTATACTACAATAAGGGACTAGTCAGGGTTGGGGGAATTTAAAATGATGATATCTTTAGGATGATTAATAAAAGTCCACATGTTCCCCTGTTACATCTTATAAATAGCATGGTGAATTCAGTCAGCTCAGATGATAGTGTGGAATTGAACTAAAAAATCATGCAAGTGTGTCTCACCAAAGATCAACGTTCTTTAGAAGGCATTAGATTTTTCTATGTGCACCCTGCTAAATCTGCAATTGGAAATTTAGGAGCAATGGTGATGGCTATTGGGACCTTTTGAAAGTAAGCAAGCAAGTGTAAAAAATATTCAACTCTCCTACAAATTAATCTCATTTGCTATTTGTTTAGTTTTTCCCCTTCTTGTAATCATCGTTTCTGGGAATAGTTTTCTTGGGATTTACAGAATGGCCTCTGGCAGTTACAAGGTGTTTCTCTAAAGCTTGAAAGGAGCTTAAGGCTGCTGAGGGCTGACATAATAGATAGCCCACGCAGACACAGCAAAGGAAATGTTTCCAAGATGCTGGTCAGATGTCATCACTGAAAGTTGCACCCTTTCATTTTTCACAGGTCACTTCATAAATCTTCTCAGAGATGAGTTTACCTTTTCCAAGGAGTTTATTTTTCGCTGCTAGTTCTAGTTTTTCTTTTAATTAAAAGTGAGAGGGGGACGAGAAGAAAGAACTAAGCCCAGCCCAGTGCTCTTTCAGCTAAGTATGTGGCATTTTTATGCAGTGATTGGGAGTTCAGGTTGCAGTCTTGGGGTCTTGTGATTGAGGCCATCAGGGACTGTAAGTGTTTTCAGATCCAGCCTGGTGACCACAGTGCTATATGCACACAAAGCCATGTGGGAGACCTGGGTTGAAATCCCAATCTCTTGCTCCCCAAGTGGAGGGGAATCCTAGTGTGCTTAGTTTACATGCAGACTCAGAGATACAAATCTTAGATGTATATTTTACAAAGTGCAAATTTGCACCACAAATATATCCATAGAGGCCAATGCAGGCAGGTCTTGTATTGATGTTGTATCAGAATGGAAAGTCCATGTCTGGCCTCATACCAAGAGAAACAAACTGCCATTCTTCCAAGTAAAACAAAGGTCTAATCTCTCCATTTCCAGTGGAATGGTTCCGATGTTGCACGGTGGTAAACTCCCCATGAAGCCTCAGTAGCTCAAGGTAAGTTGATTGATTGTTTTCAGAGAGTCACCTGATGTGGGGGAAGGAACACATCTCTTCTCTTAGGGTATGTCTACATAGCAAAGAAAACCCACTGCTGGCCCGTGCTAGCCGATGCGGGGCTTGGGCAGTGGGGCTGTTTCATTGCTGTGTAGACTTCTGGGCTCAGGCTGGAGCCCGAACTCTGGGACCGTCCCACCTCGCAGGCATAGGCCAGCTGCAGGTGTCTAATTGCTGTTTAGACATACCCTTAGGGACTGATCCAGCACCTATTGAAATCCGTGAATCAGGCTCTTAGAGTGTGGCGAGGACTCATTAGGACATGCTTCCATTTCAGAGAAGGAATGTCCTGAAATAATATTTGATTATCTTTTATTGCTGCATGTATGTTGCAGTTGACAGGCCTCTGAGATGGGTGCTAACCACTGTGTATCATTTAGACTGCTGTGAACCTGTGCACAGATGTGATAGCTGGCTTTGGAAATGCGCGCACACATTTCTTGAGTCTACCACGAGGTCTCTTACCAGAAGTGTTAGCAAGTTTCAACATGTGGCTTATCACTGAAGAATGACCGCAGATGCTATCGGTCCCAACTTGGATTTAGCTCAGCTACTCTGATTTCGTTTTCCAGACCAGAAGAACTCTTTAACTCAAAATCTTGTACCTTCCACCAATAGACGTTGGTCCAATAATAGATATTACCTCATCTACCTTGTCTCTCTCACAAACATGTTGGCATTGAAAGGGCACTTGTAAAGCCAGCTTTACACTGTAGGGGAAAATGTGTACAAGACTGTTCTGTTCCTTCCTCTAAACCAGCACTATCTCGCAGCTAACTTCAGCATCGGTAGATTGTCATTTTTTTGTAATGCTCCTGTGTAGCCAGCTTTGGGAATCGTATTACTAGTGTGAGAAAATCAAGTTTTACTAGGCTTTTAATTAAATAATCTAGAGATGATTGTGAATCTTAGCTCAGGACCTGAACACACCAAACTTCAAAAAAGTTTTGAACCAGATCCAAATGTAATAGCTGGCCTTCAGTTCCATAATGGGCTGCTCCTAAATCTCCAAACTTGAAGTTCAGTTCGGGCCTGAACTTTGTATCTTGGACTCATCTTCTAGAATCAGTATTGCTGTTTGTTTTTGTTGGACACCCAGTATTAAACATAGACAGCAGTTGTACAGTGAGGTCACAGATTGCAAATGAGTCTTAAATTATTGAAATAGATTCCAGGGATGCTAAACAGAAAATTACTTACAAATTAGGGTGCAGCAAAATATGTATTGGTAGATTTTATCAAAATCTTTTGAACCTCTATTTGTTTTCCAGTAATTAACTCAATTCTAGTGAATTTTAAACAGGAACATTGAGCAAATATGCCCAATACATTTTTATTATAATCATCACAAAAATCTCCATTTCAATTGGCAGGACTGGCTCCTTGTTAGCAGGTTAGTCAAACTGTGGAGACTGAACTGTCTTGCTCCTAAACAAGGGTCTTTCAGATGGTGCAATGAGTGTTAAGGGGAACTTGTACTGCTGCCACCTGTGCTGTACCTGCTGTGGAGAAAGAGAATAATAATCTATGATATCATGCTGCCTGGAGTTATTTGTGATCATGAGTGCCAACCTTGGGGCAGACCCCCCAGACTGGTGATATGTTTTATAATTAGATTTCACCAACCTAGTAACAAATGTGACCCTCCGGGATCACTATAACAATCTTACCATGGCGTCTCGCACACAGTCCTCTTGGGTACTCCAGTCCATCTTGCCACCCAGGCAAGCTGGACTTGGTGATACATGGTCATTTATACCACAAAATATTCAGATTGCTTCCAGTCCCAAGAGACCAGTCACTTAACCCCCATCAATTTGTACCTTAGATTTAACACCAAAGACAACACCCGGTAGCCAATCCTCTGGTAAACTGATTAAGGATTTATTAACTAGGAAAAAGAAATGAGTGTTATTTACAGGTTAAAGCAGGCAACCCATAAGCACAAATGAGTCTGTCTATAGTTCTAAAAGTTGAAAGAGATGTTGTAATCTGTCCATTTTAGAGCTAACCCACGTTGACCCTGGGGATCTCTGCTTTTGTTTTCTTAGCTCCAGCCTTTGTGCGAATCCAAATAGCAAAGAGAACCATTTCTTCTTGTGAGCATCTTTATATGTCCTTCCCCCAAGGTTCAAACCTATGTGTGATAAATGAAGAGTGGGGGGGGCGGGCTTCCTTTTATGGACACCCAGCCAGCCAGCTAGCTATAAAATTCCTCTTAGTGGCTGTTCTCTACTTTCTTTACCTGTAAAGGGTTAACAAGCCCACAGGTAAAAGGAAAGGAGTGGGTACCTGATCAAAAGGGCCAATGGGAGGGTTAGAACTTTTTTAATTTGGGAAAAAAACTTCCCTTTGTCTATGTGTTGTGGTTCTCCGGGGAAGAGGAGAACAGGGCAGAAGTTATACTGTGAGAAGCTTTAAGCCAGGTATGAAAACCAATCAGATCATACCTAGAGATTGCTTATCTGAAACCCCAGATATTTAAGTAAATTAGGGAATGTCTAGGAAGACGCGATTAGGTTTATTTCTGTTTATTTCTTATTGGCTTGTGGACTCCTCTGTGCTAACCTCGGGTGCTTTTATTTTGCTTGTAACTTTTAAGTTGAACCTCGAGAGCTATCTTGATTGATTTTTGTAATTTTTTTTTTGATCTAAGAAAAAGTCTAAGTTCCAGATGCATTTTTTTCTTTTTGTTTTTAATAAAACTTACCTTTTTTAAGAACAGGATTGGATTTTTGGTGTCCTTAGAGGTTTGTGCATATGTTGTTTAATTAGCTGGTGGCAACAGCTGATTTCCTTTGTTTTCTTTCTCAGCTCTTCCCGGGGGGTAGAGTGAAAGGGCTTGAGGGTACCCCACAGGGAGGAATTCCCAAGTGCTCCTTCCTGGGTCCAAAGGAGTTTTTTGCACTTGGGTGGTAGCAGCATCTTACCCATCCAAGGTCAGAGAGAAGCTGTAACGTTGGGAGTTTAATACAATCCTGGAGTGGCCAGTATTAATTTTTAAAATCCTTGCGGGCTCCCACCTTCTGCACTCAAAGTGCCAGAGTGGGAAATCGGCCTTGACACTATGGGACAAGGGCTCCTGCATGTAACCTCTCCATGGGTGGATGGCGCAATCAACAAAGTTTTTCTACAGTGGCCCATTTAGTCTTGATAGTCTTTTTTGGTGGGTGGGGAGCCCCTCTTCATGCCTAGTTCACAAGTTCAGAGTAGGCATTTTTACAATTGTAAAGCTATCTTATAGCATGGGATACAGACATAAAAGTAAGATTAATGCATGTACCAACGTACAAGCATTTTATAGAGACTAAACACATTCTTACAAGTCTAACACCTATCTTGAACAATAATATATAGGTGAGCTGGTCTGGCTTCCAGCTATGAATTTGTCAGTGCTCAGCTGATGCCTACAGACTTTGCAAGAGCTGGCACCTGGTTTGCCAATGTGTCACATGATACTTGCAACATGTTGCTTTATACAGTCAATGCACCGTCAAGTTAAACAAAGGACTTCAATCTCCAAGGCTGTCAAGCTTGTGTCTTTCACTAGCATAAAGTTCACTCACATTTACCTACAAAAAAACAAATAGTTTCTCCAGTGCCTGATTAAAAACCTACTTGGCATTTTTAACAGGAATATGATGAGGAGTGGGCTAAGAAGATCCAGAGTGAGAAATTCCGATGGCACAACTCTCAGTGGCTGGAGATGGTAGAGAGTCGACAGATGGACGAGAGTGAGCAGTACCTGTATGGGGATGACCGCATTGAGCCCTATATCCATGAAGGGGATATTCTAGAAAGACCTGACCTTTATTACAATTCAGGTAAGATGATACAATATATTTAGCTCTGTCCACACCTTCTCCTGTTTTAACATATCTGAACATGGGACCAGATTCTCAGCTGATTGGTTGCAATGTAGCTGTGCTGACTTAACCATCCCCAGCTAGTGTATGTTACCTCATGTTATGTTGTAGTGTGTGTTGTGTTATTGCAGGACTCTGAACAGCACATTCATGATTTGGCAGATCTTTACAGGAGCTCTTGAAAATGTAGTGGAGAGAAGGAGAAATAGGCTATCTACTTCGCACTAGCTTATTCAGCAGGCTCACACATATGTAAAACTGGCCCGATCTTCTAGAATTATAGAATCATAGAACTGGAAGAGACCTCGAGAGGTCATCTAGTCCAGTCCCCTGCACTCAAGGCAGGACTAAGTATTATTTTAGACCATTCCTGACAGGTGTTTGTCCAACCTGCTCTTAAAAATCTCCAATGATGGAGATTCCACAGCCTCCTAGGCAATTTATTCCAGTGCTTAACCGCTCTGACAGTTGGGAAGTTTTTCCTAAGGTCCAACCTAAACCACCCTTGCTGCAATTTAAGTCCATTGCTTCTTGTTCTATCCTCAGAGGGTAAGAAGAACAATTTTTCTCCCTCCTCCTTGTAGCAACCTTTTACGTACTTGAAAACTGTTATCATGTCCCCTCAGTCTTCTCTTCTCCAGACTAAACAAACGCAGTTTTTTCAATCTTCCCGCATAGGTCATGTTTTCTAGACCTTTAATAATTTTTGTTGCTCTTCTCTGGACTTTCTCCAATTTGTCCACATCTTTCCTGAAATGTGACGCCCAGAACTGGAGACAACGCTCCAGTTGAGGCCTAATCAGCGCGGAATAGAGCGGAAGAATTACTTCTCATGTCTTGCTTACAATACTCCTGCTAATACATCCCAGAATGTTTGCTTTTTTTGCAACAGCATTACACTGCTGATTCATATTTAGCTTGTGATCCACTATGACCCCCAGATCCCTATCCGCAATACTCCTTCCTAGGCAGTCATTTCCCATTTTGTATGTGTACAACTGATTGTTTGTTCCTGCCTAAGTGAAGTACTTTGCATTTGTCCTTTTTGAATTTCATTCTATTTACTTCAGACCATTTCTCCAGTTTGTCCAGATCATTTTTAATTTTAATCCTATTCTCCAAAGCACTTGCAAGCCCTCCCAGCTTGGTATCGTCCACAAACTGTATAAGTGTACTCTCTATGCCATTATCTAAATCATTAATGAAGATATTGAACAGAACCAGACCCGGAACCGATCCCTGTGGGACCCTACTTGTTATGCCCTTCCAGCATGACTGTGAACCACTGATAACTACTCTCTGGGAACAATTTTCCAACCAGTTATGCACCCACCTTATAGTAGCTCCATCTAGGTTGCATTTCCCTAGTTTGTTTATGAGAGAGTCATGCGAGACAGTATCAAAAGCCTTACTAAAGTCAAGATATACCACATCTACCGCTTCCCCCCATCCACAAGGCTTGTTATCCGGTCAAAGAAAGCTATCAGATTGGTTTGACATGATTTGTTCTTGACAAATCCATGCTGACTGTTATCACCTTATTATCTTCTACGTGTTTGCAAGTTGATTGCTTAATTATTTGCTCCATTATTTTTACGGGTACAGAAGTTAAGATGACTGGTCTGTAATTTCCCAGGTTGTCCTTATTTCCCTGTTTATATATGGGCACTACATTTGCCCATTTTCCAGTCTTCTGGAATGTCTCCCGTCTTCCATGACTTTTCAAAGATAATTGCTAATGGCTCAGATATCTCCTCAATCAGCTCCTTGAGTATTCTAGGATGCATTTCATCAGGCCCTGGTGATTTTGAAGTGGCATCTAACTTGTTCTTTCCCTATTTTAGACTCTGATCCTACCTCATTTTCACTGGCATTCACTATGTTAGACGTCTAATCACCACCAACCTTCTTGGTGAAAACCGAAACAAAGAAATCATTAAGCACCTCTGCTATTTCCACATTTTCTGTTATGCCTCACACCTTCTTCTTAAGTTTTTATCCGTCTTAACCTCCTGGAGCAGTGCAGCGATGGGAGTTGAAGCTGGATTCCATTTTGCCTTGTGTCAGATCCAACTGTGACATATTTGTTTCTGAGGGTGATGTAAGACTTAGAAAGAACCCATCTGGATGTGCAGATCCCTGCTTTGCTGGTAGTCAGAAAAATCATCTTTTCTCTTCAGGATCTGATGAAGAGCTCTGTGTAAACTCTAAGGCTTGTTTCCAATAGAAGTTGATCCAATAAAAGATATTACCTCACCCCCCTCTCATTTGTCTAATATCCTGTGACCAACACAGCTACAACAACACTGCAAATAACTGATTTGATATAAATGTCCTATACAGAGAATATATCCTAGGGATTCCTGTGGTTTCCTTCTCCGAGTAAAACCTTGCTTAAAAGCAAAGCTATCATTTTACATTTTCTGATTTTCATTTTTAATACTTTTTTCCTTAAGAAAAAGTATTTTGTCATTTGAAAATTAGAGTGGTTGTAGTCTCAAAAAATGATGTAAAAGTGGCACCTTCTTACTCAATGGACCTGGTCCCTATGTGTATGCAGTCAGCGGTTTTAAAGAAAAAATAAGTGTTTGCTAATTTTTACTCATATCAGTAATGCCCAGCCAAAAGTTCTGGGAGATGAAATGGACTCTCTTTTGTGTCTCACATCATTAAAGAATTTGCAGTTGCAGTTTAGTTAGAAACATAGGAATTTCCAGACGGGATCTGACCAGTCCATCCAGTCCAGTGTTCTCTCTCCAGTGATGGCTATTGCCAGCTGGTTCAGAAGAAGGTGCAAGACACCCTGCAGGAGGCAGTTTTAGAATAACTTTCCCACAGGAGAAGTTTCTTCCTAACCCTCTTTAGTTAGAGGCTGGCTCACACCCTGAAGCCTGAAGATTTATATCCCTGAAAAAACTCTTGCAGGGAGGGGAAGCCTGATTATTCTTACCTTCTATATAAATGTGCAGTCTTTTGCTGATGATGCATGAGCTCAATTTGGGTTTCAGATCAAGAAGAATTTGCAAGAAGGGTAATGGGTTTTTGAGTTGTCTTTTAAATTTTCTGTTGTAAACTGGATACATTTTATCTGAAGTTATTGAGAGAATAAATGTTGAAGCCCCCAATGCCAGTTTTACAGTTACTTTCAAAGTATGTTAGCACTGTAGTGTGCTGATGTACAGATTTGATTATATGCATTAGCCATAGCAATACTGATGCTTTATAGATTTGTTTTTTTCCTTTTTGAACACTGTCTAATTGCACTGAACCTATATGACAAACTCTTTGAGCAATTCATAGGATGTTACAGGGATCTCTTATAGCAATGCTTTTTGCACTTTCTGAAGTGAAAGATGTGAAAGCATGCCCGTTGTAATCTTCCCTTTCCAGAGTTTTATAATAGACCTTTGCTTGTTTCAGTGGACCATTTCTTTTCCCAGTAGTGAGAGTTAGGGACAGTGTATGGCCAGTAACTTTGAATTTCCTGGCTTTCAATCATTCGTATTACAGACGTAACATTATTTGAACAAAGGTTTTTGTGTTGGAATTGATATTTGACCGGGGGAGGAGGGGCAGATTTCCAATGATATGTTCTGCAGATGTTTGAAAAGTCTTTTTGTTTTTTTTTAAGGTAGAAGAGTAAGTGATTATATTCAAAATACAGATTCACTTTTCAGTTTCCTTCTGGCAAGGGCCACTAAGGGTGTGTTCTTGAACTCTGTTAGATTTATATTCTTGAAATGTGGTCAATGTACACCCAATATAACTTTGAAAAGACTATGGATTATTATACCAACTGGAATCTTTTTTTGCAGTTATATAGATTTCTGAAGGACTTTGTTCATAAGTTCAAAAATCAAAACTTCATTCGGTCAGAAGCAGCTTATTTATGAAAGTTCAGTATGATACTTTTATGGATGACCTGTTCTCTGATTGGCTGAAGCGAAATACACATCTCTTCTCTCAACGAGTAAGAATTCTGCAAATCACTAATGACATGAGTTGTTATTGTGGTGCAGAATCAACACCATCACATAAAATGACTAAACCTACATCAGAATCTAAAGAAGAGTCTAAAGTAACTTTTTATGAGTTCAATGTTCCCTCATCTTTGAATGTACACATCCTTATGACGAATATATGTAACAACAGATATTGATTAACCTGTAATAGCATTCTATGCAACTGACACTGTGTACTTTTATATTCCTAAAAATTCATGCATTTGTTGTCCATAACTCTGAGCTTTATGGTTTGAATGCTAGTGCTGTTGACTGAAGAAATCTTAAGCAGTGTGTGATTACTTCAGTATCAAAGTTAAAATGTAATGCTTTTTCCATTGATAAGGATGAAAAAAGTATTTAGATATATAACAATCCTGGTTTTGAGAGAGAAGTTTGACATAAAACTGATTGTTTACAATATGAAATTACTTAATTTGCATATTTAAGATTTGAAAATACCTTTAGTTCACATATGCTTATGTTCCATCTTACTTTTTTTGTTTAACAATTCAGATAGAGAGAAAAAGAGACTTAATATAAGTATTAATACAATTCATTAAATCTGTTTTCCTTTTAAATATTTTACTCTATATAGCACACTTGCCTTTTGCCTCCATCTGAACAATGTGAAAAGACAGGATTATTTATTTGTCAGAATATTTTCTTGTCAGGTTCTATTTTCTCTCGTGCTGTACACACATGTATGCAATTAGCTGTACACTCTTCCACCGCATTTTACACTTCTAAAAATGCTGTCTGATCATGGCTAGCATTTTTCATTTACAATCTGTTACGTTGTCTTCAATCACTTTCCCATACGCTATTATCTTCTAAATGAATCTCTGTAGCACCTCATCAAATGTCTCTTGGAAATCTAGATGTGTCAGCTCTATTCCTTTTATCGTTTGTCACTACATTATCTTAAAAAAAAAAAATCAGGTAAATTTGTAATGCAAAGAGAGATTTGTTTGAATGCCTGAGTCGTCCTCTTTAAGCCCCTGTGTCTGTAAGTAACTTTCCACTGCTTCCTGCTTAGGCAGCTTTAGTAGCTTTGAAACCACAGAGGTTAAGCTAAGTGGCCTGTGATTCCCTGGATCTTATCTCTTTTACTTTAAAGTGGAATGGCATTTGTTACTTCCTAGTCATTAGGAATCTCTCTGTCGTCTGTTAAACTATTAAAGTATCAGTCAGAATGCATCTGTTTCTTCCATGTTTTTTTTTTAAATTGGAATGCTTTCTGATCTGTAAGGCTGGGGACTCACTTTTAAACGCTGCCTCAGACTCTCATTGTTACTGTATATTTTAATGGAGATAGCCTTGTTTTCTCTAATAAAGCCTGGCACTTCCTACCAGGTAAAGAACTGTGCCCTTTTTATTAACAACTAATGTACCAAGAGTGTAAGAATAGCGATAATGATAAACAGTGCTTTCATTTTAACTGAAATAAATCTGGAGCGGTGGAGTGACTCTGGATTTACACTGTGCAGCTTTTTCTTATCGGGTGTGGAGCTTGCCAGACCAATTTGCTGCAGCCTCATCAGCCAGATTTAGAGACCTCAGACCACCATCCCATCTGGTCAGAGGGCAGTCGTCAGTGATGTGTGACACTGTCTTTGGCCATAGCCGCATGTGAGATCCTCTTGTTGGCCCCAGGTGTGAAGGCTGGCTGCACATTGGGCCTGTCCCATTCTAAATTGATTCAGAAGGACCCATGAACAGCGTGGCAAGTCAAAGCCAGGTACACGCCTGGTCGGTTCAGTTATAAGAGATTGGTCTGCAGTTGACATCAGAAACCATTTTTCACACCACATTGACATTGCAGAGAAATTTGGGCAGGGTAGGTGGGCCCACAGCGGTTGCTTCAACAACAAACACGTTCTTGGGTCGTCAAAGAAGTCTGTGTATAGCGGTATGCTCGGGTTTGCCCTGATCTTCTGGCTGTAGCATCCTCATGGCAGATGTATAGAGAAGTGATGTTACTTAACAGAGCATGGCACTGGTGTGGGTTGAATCATCCCAGTTGCAATGCACGTGGTTGAGTGTAGTTGTGTGTCAGCCAACTTGACATGATGTGAATGGGGTCAGACCAGAACAAAGTATTCTGCTGCAGAGTAACATAGGGCTAAACTGAATGATCGGAGAGTTTGAAAGTTTCTTTCCCATGAAGTGACAGCCAGGTTTTTTTAGAATGTTAAGTATCCTCACCTTAGCTGCAGTATTCCTCAGATGGTTGAGATATGTGAGAGATCTATCTAGGGTTGCTTTGAGGTAGATTGGGTGGAATTCATGTTTCAGGTGATGTCCATCGAGAAAGATATTCAGTTCTTGGCATTGTGAAGATGGAACATACTCAAAAATGTCTTGGTCACACTTGGTTGTAAACACCACTGACTACAGTATTTGGCCAACTTAATCAAGTCAGAGTTTAGAACATCTTCAAGTTCTAGGAATGACCTTGCTTGGACGCCTAAGCAAATGTCATCTGCATATGTGAACATGCAGGACTGGGTGAGCGGAAGGTCATTTGTGAACAGGTTGAAAAGCATCGGTGCTAGTACAGAGCCTTGTGGTAGATCGTTCGTTTCTTTTCCACATGCTAACTCTGTCTCCCATGTGGAAACATCTGTTGCAGAAAAGATCAACAATGTTGATTCCCTATGTTGGGAGTGCTCTTGACAATTTGACTAAGAACCATGTGTTCCACATCTGTCATATGCTACTGTCAGAGCCAGAAATATGGCTCCTGTCTTCAGGTTTTTGTGAAAACAATTTTTGATCAATGTTGTCAAAGCAGCACTTGATCGCAGGTGCTCCAACCTCTCCAAAAGCCTGCTTGCTCTATGCTGAGTATTGACTTGGTTTCTGGGGAAGGATGAGATGCTTCAGAACTTTGAATGGCACGGACAATGGAGATATCGGTCGATCACTTGCAACATTGGCAACATATGTGGCTTTCCTCTGGTTTCAGGAGAACAATGATTTTTAATATTCGCCATGTCTTTGGAAGTCGCTTTTCGTTGACTACACAGGTGAAGAACTGTGCCAGCCACTGGTGAGCACAAGCCTTGAAGTGCTTCAAGAACTCTGGTGATATGTTGTCATAGCCAGAGCAGTGCTGCTCTTAATATCACTCAGAATTTTGTCTAACTTAGTGGCTGTGAACGGCTGTATTGCCAAGTGGCATTTCTCTGATGGAACTGAAACCATTCGTCATAGACTTGTCTGACTTGTTTCTCATTTGGGGATTTTTGACGCATTCAACAGATGGTGTAACTGAAAGTAAAGCTTAGCCCATAATTTCCTGCTCTCTTCTATAAACCAGGTAAGGCTGTGATTCCTTTAAGGGGTCCTAGTGACTTTATAAACACATGCACCTACTTTTGCCAGTGGTGAATGTAAAAGGAACAAAGAAAAATTACTGTTAGCTAAGGAACTGTCCATTTCCTAGGGTAGGTCTATACTTACGCGTCCGGTCGGAGGCGCGCGATTGATGTTCTGGGTTCGATTTATCGCGTCTTGTCAAGACGCGATAAATTGAACCAGGAAGTGCTCCGTCGTCGACGCTGGTAATCCAGCTCGACGAACGGAGTAGGCGGAGTTGACGGGGGAGCCTGCGCGCCGCGTGTGGACCCCGGGTAAGTGCTTTTTCATTCGAACTAAGGTACTTCGACTTCAGCTATGTTATTCACGTAGCTGAAGTTGCGTACCTTAGTTCGACAGGGGGGGGTAGTGTAGACCTGGCCCTAGAGTTCCCCAGGAGCCTGTCATATGAAAATTATTTTTTATTTAGGCTAGTCTTACGAGGCATTAAACTACTGGGAAGGTGGGGAAAATCAGGTCACGAAGTTGCCTCCATGAACAGCCTCAAAAAGAGGGTGGGGAGGGGTAGTGGTTGAGGAATCAAGCCATAGGTTGCTTCACCATTTTTATTCCACTGACCTGGAAGTTGGTGTTTAGCTCCTTATTTGCTTCTCCTCTGGTCCCACTGCTGTGACAGAATGGGCACGATTGGACCTTGTACATCTCTTCCAGTCCTGCTGGCAAAGGCATGAGGAATACGCCTCTGAGTTGTGGCCCATCACAGAAGCTGTGAATTGGGCTGTGAATGGTGACGTCTACTTCAGGCCCCGGCGAGTCTCTTGTTTTATTGAGCCAGGAGCTGGCCTTGTCTCTTGCTGCTTGTCATTGATCCCTAAACTGACACAGATTGCTGACTGGAGCATGCCTGGGATAAAGCAGCACTTGCTGTGTGGCCTGCTTTTCTCACACCCCCAACACGCCGCTGTCTCTCAACCTCTATATTTCTTGTTTCTTCATAGATGGCCTGATAGCCCCTGATGGAGCAGTGAGTCCAGATTTCTTCAGTGATTATCATCTCCAAAATGGAGACTTAGTCGGGCAACATCCCTTCTCCAGCAGGTAAAGCTCTCTTTTTGGAAAGAATTTATGTAATTAGAAAATTACTAATTCAGGTTTCTTTTTAATGCTTGATTTACATTTTTTTAACTTGAGTAACTTTTTTTCCATTCCAAAACATAAGCTTTAATAGGGTTACATTTTAAAAACATACTTAGGGGAATGATTTACATCGAGAAAGCAGGTTTATGGAAATCATAGATCAAAACTTCGTGGTGTTTTGTCACACTGGAGGATCCAGTTTTCCTTTTGAATTATACATTCCTTTTAACACATTAATGTACGCATAGTATTTCCTGATAGCTTTCCAAAGGCAATAAAAATGGAATCAAAAACTAGAGCACACAACTCATTACATGTTATGACAATTATTCAAACACTATCCAGGCATCATTGTTTGAAAATGTCTAAGGAGACGCTAGGGGATTTGATTAACTAGCAGAATTGTTTCCAGTATTCTTAAGCTGTTAAAAATAAGTTTCTCAGCTGTCAGGATTGTTTCCTGATTTTACTCAATCTTCCCAGCTAACACGCAGCTTGATTACTGATGTCATATGCTTTGAAAATCTTGTGGATGGGTGAAAGATGTCTGCCTTTTGGCTCGACTAGTAGATTCCTGGAGCTATTGGAGACATTTGTCTGAATTGCCCTTCTATTCTGACCTTTTCTCCCATGTCATCTTAGCAATCTGTTCCAATTTGGATCTCTGGACTGACTTTGCTCACAAAGTCAAATAAGAAAACTCCCATTTCAGAGAAGAAGATCCTTCCTTGTCCTTCATGGCATCTGTAGGGTTTAGGAAAGGCTTTATTTTATCTGACATGTATGCCAAATTATGACAAATAGGCATGTGTGACAGTGCGCTCCAACAGAAGGATATACTTCATACACTGTATAGTAATCCTGTGGAATTCACTTCTACAAGAAGTTATTGAGACATGCTTCCACCCTTTGTTACTTTTATTTTTTTCTTCCCCCAATAATAACTAATAACTTTAGTAGCTTTATGTAAAGTCTGAACAAATGCCAACATGTAGGGCAGTGGTGTAATCTGTTTTGGGAAATTCTGTGATTACTACCTAAAATCATCTGTTGAGAAAGAGTTGAGTTGGACTAGGTAATTGCTCTCCTTTCCCAAGGAGAACCTCTTAGAAAGCATGCACGTTTTTTCTCCTTTATAGACCTTCCTGTCTGAAACCTCACCTGCATGGCTATTTTTGACATTGCTCTTTAAGGAGCACTCCAGTTCAGTGCCAGTCCTTTCTGCTTCCTTGCAGCTTGACTGGGGGAGAGATTCTCACCACAGAAATGCCAGTAAGCCCAGCACACACAAGGGTTGACAATTAAATGACTTCCCAAGCTTGGCTCTGCTAAGACTGTTTTGTAAAATCTTTCTTGCGTAGTGGTGACTTCTTTACTTTTTTTTTTTTTTTTAAGTGAAAGCACTTGTGATAGACTGTTGTGATTTATTTATTTATTTTAACATGTATATGTCTATTAAAGCCCTTGTGTGATGGAGAAACTGAAGAAAAGGGAAGCCAGGTGCAACCCCTGGAGTTTTAGGGTATGTCCATACCACAATCGGGGGCATGGTTGCACGCAGCACATGTAGGCATACCCGACTTACTTTAATATGGCTAGCTCGGGTACCCATTGCAGTGAAGCTGTTGTACCATGGACAAGCCCACCTGGAATCCTGGGTAATTATTTGGGCAGCTAGCCTGCACAGAAGCATGTGCAGCTGCTGCTTCACTACTGTGACACCCAAGCTAGCTAGATTAAAGCTAGCTTGGATGTGTTACACGAGTTGAAATCACATCTCTGATTGGAGGGTAGACATACTCATGGAGTGTGGCTCACAGCCATTCTCAACTTTAATATGGAGTTATGGCCCATGGAGATGACAGGGTGCAATTATCCATCTTGATCAGCCGGGATCTAGATGGAATGTCAGAAGGAGACACAGTCCCCAATGGCTGCACGTTCCTATTAAAGATGAAGATGGCTGCGGACGGCTTTGTTTTTGGGAAACTAGGAATAGCCCCATCAAGATCCTGTCGCTTTGCCAATGAAGCCCTTGTTTGGGGAAAGTTGGGGCATCCTTGAGCTACATTAGATTGCTGAACCTTGAATTTCAACCTTCTGTTGAAATGTACGTTTTTAAGGCTTTGAATCTGGTCTCCTTCCAGCTAAAATGAATGGCAAAATACATCAAATATATTTTTAAAATAAAAAGTATTTGTAGAACGTCCTTGTTCGTAACCACAACACATTAAAGTCTGGGGACCCATTTAAATTAAAAGAATAAATACAAATTGCAAAACTTGGTGACAGCCCTTTGTGCAGGGCGCAGGCAAATACATTCTGATTTCCAATTAGAATTCTGTTTCTGGGAGTGCTTTTCAATATGATTGTCCCTGGAATTATCCACCATATAGGGAGACAACCTAATTGGAAACAGCATGTACTGTTACAAATGTTCTGTCCCATTTACAATACAGAGGGTCAGAATTGTTTGCTAGAATACACACAGGCAGTCGGACACAGAATCCTAGTTTTCAGACGTGTCATTATCGTTTTGAACTTCTTGGCACCAGGAGCCAGGATTTCCTGATGCTTAGAGCTAATGTAAAATGCATTAGTGCTCTGAGGCATGAGCAACAGAATTGCCAGTCCCATGAGTTTGGAGATTTCAGCCTCTTCAAATTTTAACTGGTGTTGGAAGGTAAAGCCATATTTGCTATAGAGCCTAATTAAAAATAATAGCAGCTAGTCAGGGTTCTTTTCATGTATTATATAGTGTACATTTCATCCATACCATAACATAATTCTGGAGTATTTTTATGCTTGCATTTTAAAGCTAACAAGAACCTTATGTTAAGAATTTTTTATTTGGGGGGGAAACCAGTTTCAGCTTTTAATAAACCAGTTTCTTGTTATAAAAGTGGTTCATTTTTCTACTAATTATTGGATAGTTTTCATAAACTAGTTTAGCAATAGGATGTGAAAATTGTAATGGTCCAACTTTTCTTTTTTTAAATTGTTAGTGTTTAGTTACTAGGAGAAGGAATGGCCAGCTGCTGAAATGATGCATATTCCCATGTGCTTTGAGTCTGTTTGCATGAAATATATTTTTATTTGTTGTGCTTTCTGACTGGTTTAGATGTTCTGGAATGAATAGGAAGAGTTCAGTTCACTTGATGATGGGGGGTGCTGAGGGAAGGGTCCAGATCTATCCAAATTAAGACCATCCTGTGGAATCTGAGGCAAATGACAACATTAAGCTGAAACTGAGTCAATACCACTTGGCTGTGAAGAATCCACATTCTCTTTCTCCTTTCTATAGCAATATCACAGAGACTCTTAAAACTCTACATGTTCTATTGCCATGAGGCAGTTATTTCCTACAATTACAGCATGCTGTACAAAAGTGTACAGGACATAAAGACTAAGTCCTCGCCTCAAAGAATTTGTAATCTACATAACCATACAAATCAGATACAAAGGGTTCATTTTCCCATGACTTTGCATATCTAATGAGCACTTGCATGCATGATAACAGGCCCAATTGGTATCGCTGCCCATGGTGTAATTGCAAAGGAAGGCCCTAATAGGGCTTAAGTGAGTTGTGGTAGCCAACAATTACACCTGACCTGAGGGATTTGGTGGCAGCATGGCCAAAGAAATGAGCCCACCATGAAATGTTCAAAGGGGCACAGATGGGCTCAAGCTGCCACCTCGGCACTAAAAGTTTCCAGCATAAGCTGTATCTGATAACTGCACGAGGTGACCCAATCTACACCGACTGGGCTGTATCAAATCATTAGACCAGCCTTGTTACAGAGAGCAACCAGAGGCAAAGAGGCATTCATCTGACAACAGTTTGAGGCTGCAGCACACTCCAGCTGAAGGTCAAGGGCAGCTTCTGCCTCTGGAGTATCATCAATAAATTTTCATCAGTACTTCATGAGAAAACACAAGAGGAAACTTGTTAGTCAAAGCACGGCCCAATGCTGCAGCCACATAGGATGAGCACAACCAAACAAATAGCCCCTATAAAACAAGTGACTTCCTCTCAGTACTCAACTACTGTGTTCTGGGCTCTGTTCCGGTACACACTGGGGTTGCAGACCTACAGCTGCTGAGGTTCACTTATTTAAATAGGTCAGTTATTGAGCCAAGAGCTTAACTGGAATCCAAACAGGATTAGATACTTATAGGCACCTGGCCTGTGTGCCCTAAAGCATGGGACAGGCATGTCTCATTCTAATGTAAATCCAAGAAATAAATATGAATAAGGACAGCCACAGATCCATTAGATTGGATGAAAAATGTTAAGGGCATAAACTGTCTGTCATGGGGTTTCTTGTATTTTCTTCTAAAGCATCTGATACTGACCACTGTCAGAGACAGGAATACTGGGCTTGATAGATCAATTCCTATGTCAGAGTATAAAACTCCTTGAAGGGACGCTGTAAATGCTCATAGGCTAAAATTGGATTGCCACCTCTGTATTTTGGGTTGGTCACCTGCTGCCCTCTCTGTCTCCATCCAGAAGCTTTGGCGTGCAGAATCTTTGTCAATTTCAGTGCCTGTCTGGTTGGAGGAGACAGTGTCAGGACAGCACAGCATCTATTCACTTGTGTCACCATCGTAAAAGAACTTTCATTCCACATTAACATGTGGCAGGTCACCCAGATAAGAAGTTGGCATCTTAGCAATGTGACAGCCCTGATTTTAGGGACCCAATACATTTTGGAAGAGCAGCCTAGAACTAAAGATGGTATTTTTCAGGTAACTTAATTTGTGATCTTAACGTCCGGTTGAAAGACCGGTTTTCATAGTCATTGAGGTCAAGACTAGAAGGGACCAACAGATCATCTGACCTCCTGCATACCACAGGCCACTAGCACCACCCAGCCATCCACACACCAAGCCAACAACCAGAATTGAATCTAAGGCCAGGTCTACACTACCGTGGTAAATCTATCTAAGCTACGCTACACCAGTTATGTGAATAATGTAACTGAAGTCAACGTAGCGAGATCCACTTATCGCAGTGTCGACCAGGAGACTCTCTACCACCGACTTAACTTACACTTCTCGGGGAAGTGGAGTACAGAAATCAACGGGAGAGCACTTTCCCATCAATTTAGCATGTCTTCACTAGATCCACTAAATCGATGCAGCTCCATCGATTGCAGCAGCGCCAATTTAGCTCCATAGAGAAGATGTGCCCTAAGTGTTACACTCCTCAGGAGACTAAAGTATGGTGAGCCACAGGCAGGGAAAAGGAGAAGCCGAGGTGCACCAAAGACAGAGGCCCCTGAAATGGCAGGGACTTGATTAAGTAAGAGAGACACAGATATACAAGCTTTTTAATGGAATTATGTCCTTGTGCATGGTGCATATTTTTAAGGAATATTTTTAATATAACACAATAAAATAGTGACAAACCTAGAGATGCTGCATGCACATTTTCCTCCAAGCTTTGCTGGGCCAGAATGCAAACAGATCTCAGGGGTATGTTTTCCATTCAACTGAAAATGCATGGCTGAAGGAGGTTGTTTTAACAGCTTGTATCCAGGTTTTTTCATTTGCTGCGAAGATTTTTCCTCTTCAAGTGCTTGTCCCTATTGTATTCCACTATGGGTTACCCATGTACACCGTGTGCCTGGACTCAGAGAATTTGGAAGTAGCATCCGTTGGTCCATGCATACGCCCTGGCTCACCTTGTGTGTCTGACTGAGAGGATAAAGGGTAAGGTGGACTGACCACCTCTTCAGTTACTTCTGACCGCTGCATGGCCCAGGTCAGAACCTCTCTGTGTCTGTAGCTTTGGCTTCATCCCTTAAGATAAGATTTAGCTTCCTAAATAGTTTTTAGTATCTTGTACAGCTTATAGTATTTTTCATAGATTTTAGTGTTAGATTAATATTTTGGGGGAACACTTTCCCCTCTATCCTGTATGGGTACTGGACTATGCCCAGGACTCCAGGCTTCAAACATTGCACTTCCTGCCTTCAGTCCTTCTCAATCAGTGATGACTATCAGCGCTGCCTGTACTGCCTTGGGGAAGCTCACATTGCAGCAAGGTGAGATCTGCTGCTTGTTCCCCAGCTGTACCTGAGAAGGCATGGGAACTCTGACTTCGAAAACACCTCTTGGAAAAGGCCACGAGGCCTCAATCGGACCCGGCCAGGGAACCCTCCCTCTCCCCTGCAATACATTGGCCTGATTCAGCAAGGAGTGAGCCTCCTCCTGCTAAGTCGAACACTGGTGCCAGAGAATCTACCCCCATAAATCCCCTGGCAGGATCTTTCCGGGAACCCAGGAAGCACTTTCATAGGGATAAGTCTTCCTTGAAATCCATTTCAAAGAAGTTGGATTCAGCTCTGAGCAAGCCCAGCACCTCAGCCCAAGAGGACTTAGGATGTCCTAAGTTCAAGAGGCTTGACAAGAAAGAGCCCAATGTTTATATGGGCTATCAGTGCTGGAACACAACCCATCGGTACTGTCCTCATCGGCACCTCCCACACCTTGGGATCTGTTGGCACTGATGAAGACGGTTCAACACCTACCTGTGGCATCTTCAACAGCACCCTCTGAGGCGCCGATGGTCTGGGCAGAGACATCCCCTCTCACAGCGGTGAGAACTGGGTTCCATGCCACTCCACAGGACATCTTTGCACTCATGGATCTGGAATCCCCTCGATGAGGTTCGTTCCTTTCCAGAGATTTCATAACACCACCTGGGAATTGACAGCTTGGAGAAGTTTATCGCCTTTTCCTTCGTTGAAATACAACTTCCTTTCAGCGTCACCGATGGTACCGCCTCTGGAACAGGAATCAACGTTCTCCCCTTCGGAAGACACTGAACCACCCTACGTATCCTCTGCCATCCAAAAGACCTACACCAGCTTGGGACCAACCTCTGCATTGAGCTTGGAGCAGCTGACACCCCAAGCCATGGGGTGCCTCCATGTCTCCCTTTAGACCCTTCCTACTGGCCTTATTAAGGGCCCTGGGACCAGTACCCCCCTGCAGAGTTGATCAGGTCTGCTAGAGAGTCACTCCTTGCCTCCCCTAGAAGGAGGCACTCAGATTACTCTCTCTCTCTCTCCTTCAGAGGAGGAAAAGCAATCAATATGCACCGGATCTGGCAGTTCCGCCGGAACCAACAAGACTGCCATCTCTGACTTTGTACAAAGCAGTAACCCCTATGTCTCCTTCCTCTCTGATGAATTCAGGCAGTTCCAGGATCATCTTTGTAGAGCTACTGGTGAACTACATATTCCTCCTGAAGAGGTTCCGGAATCCCAGCACAAACTCCTTGACATCCTCCACCCATCTAGATCCAACAAAATAGCACTTCCTGTTAATGAAGCTATAATGGAGACAGCTGGGACTATTTAGCACCCCTCTCCCACCACCTGCACTTTCATGCCCAAGAAGTTGGAAAGACGCTATTATGTTCCAGCCAAAGGGACTGAATTTTTTTCTTCTCTCCCCCCCCCGCCCAATTCTTTGGTAGTCCAATCAGCTTCCAAAAGGGCTAGACGGCAACACCCCCAATCTACTCCTGAGGACAAAGAGGGTAAGCACCTAGCCTTACAGGGGAGAAAGGTCTCGCATCTAGACTCCAGTTCAGGACAAAATCATAGGACTGGAAGGGACCTCGAGCAGTCATCTAGTCCAGTCCCCTGCACTCATGGCAGGACTAAGTATTATAGACCATCCCTGACAGGTGTTTACCTACTAATAGACAATTACCAGGCACTAATGTCCAAGTACAACTTCGTGAACTACTCCAAGTTTATAGAGTTCACTAATAGTCTGCCACAACAGGACAAAGCTCGTTTCTAGTTGAAAGATGAAGGCAAAGTAATAGCAAAGACTGCTCTCCAATCCACAGCTGATGCTGCGGACACTTTATCTAGAGCCATGGCTACTGCTGCTGTTCTATGCAGCGTGTCATGGCTCCGTGTTGCAGGGTTCCCTAGAGAGATCACTGTGGAGGACCTCCCTTTGATGAATCACAGTTATTCAGTCAGAAGAGGGACAATTCCCTCCATACTCTAGGGCTACCCTTTGCTCTCTGGGGATATATACACCTGTCCCCATGAGGAAGTGCCATTGATAATTGCCTAGACCCATGTCTCAACAATTTTTTCATTCGAGGCCCTATAAGCCATCACACACAAGGCAGAAGATTCAAAGGACTCACATCCCTGCACCTTTAGCAACAGGCTTGGCATCCTAATCTCAACCCCCGGTGAGGCAGTATTTTTGATGGGACCTTGAGAGCGGCAAGCCACTAAACCCAACATTTCCCAATCTTCATATGCCATTTGGAGGTCATCTAGCATTCTTTCTCAACACCTGGAGTGCAATAACAATAGACTAGTGGGTGCTGAATATCATCCATTCTGACTCTACGATTGAGTTTGCATCCATATCTCTTCCACAAGCCCCTTCCCCTTCTCCCTTTGGGGATCATTCTCACAAGACAATTCTCAAGCAAGAGGTGGACTCCCTATTAGAGCAAGGAGCGATAGAACATGCCCCCCCCCGCCCCCAATAGTAAGTGAGCAGCTTTTCCTTGACATTTCCTTATACCCAAAAAGAAGGGCAGAGGGAGACCAATTCTCAACCTCAACCACCTCAACCACTTCATTTGCAAATTCAAGTTTCATATGGTCACAGGGGCCTCTATAATACCATCTCTAGAAAAGGACACATAGTTTACAGCTCTGGATACTTTAATGTAGATATTCATCCTGATCACAGATGACTCGTCAGATGCATGGTGGGGTCCAATAATTTTCAGTACAGAATGCTCCCTTTCAGCATGGCAGCCACCTCCAGAGTCTTCACCAAAGTATTCTCGGTAGTAGCAACTCATGCCAGACACCTCAATCTCATTGTATTCCCATGCCTTGACAACTGGCTCCTTGTTGCTAGGTCATGCCAGAAAGCCCATGCATCGACTGTAATGATGCCACACCTCCTCTCTCCCCTGGAGGAGTCAGTCTAAATGCCAAAAAATCTGTTCTTGCCCCCACAGTCTCTGGACTTCATCGGGACCACCCTGGATTTGGTCACTGCAAGGGTATATGTGCCCACAGACAGATTTCAGACCATGGACAATATTATAGCCCAGATCACAAACAGCCCTCTAGTACCGGTCAAGATATGCCTCTCTCTCCTAGGTCATATGACCTCATGCACTCATGTCACTCCATTCACAAAACTCCACCGTCATTGCCTTAAAGCATGGCTTTAGTCATTATACTCCAGATCACCACCCGATGAACTTTATGGTAACAATTCCTGCCAAGGTGGTTTCTTCCTATTGTGATGAACAAATCCTTGACAGGTGTGTGGGGGCATCTCCTGTCTTCCCTCCTCTCCAGACAGCACCATTACCACAGGCACATCTCTCTTCGGTTGGGGAGCCTACATGGTCAGCCATACGACATATGGCACCTGGACACCCTGAGAGCCCAGGATGCACATCAGCATTTTGGAGTAATGAGAAGTCCAGAAGGCATGCAAGGCTTTTCTTCCATTTATTTGTGCCCACCACTTCCTGATGCTGTCGAACAACATGCTGACCTTTTTCCTACATCCAACAAGCAGGGAGGAGCGAGGTCTGTCTCCCTGTGTGCAGAAGGAGTCAGCTTGTGGAACTGGTGCATCAGCAACCAAATCAACCTATCTTACCAGAAAATGAAATACACTCACAGACTCCTTCAGCAGGCATTTTTCACCAAACCATGAATGGGAAATCCACGCCTCGGTACTATACTATATCTTTAATGTAGAATGTAATGGGAAACCCCAACCAGGGATCTGTTCGCCTGCATAAGGAACAGAAAATGCATCACATACTGCTCAAGAGGAGCACTAGGTTACCACTCCCAAGGTGATGCTCTACTTCTTCCTTGGTTAGATCACCTGAACCATGCATTCTCTCACTATTGCTCCTGACACGAGTTCTATGCAAAATCCAACAGCACAAGGAACGGGTTATCCTGATCGCCCCTTACTGGGCCAGATAGTTTTGGTTCCTGAATTTCCTATGCATGTCATTCTGACTACCAATCGTCCTCCCAACATTTTCTGAGCTCCTGACCCATGGCTAGGTCAAGCACCCCGATCCTATATTCACTTCACCTCAGGGCTTGGTTTTTGGATGGGCATCATCCTTAGAACACTCATGTTCCACAACCGACGAGACATACTTTCTAATAGAAGGAAAGATTCCACTAGACAGTGTTACCTGGCTAAGTGGAGATAGTTTTCTTCTTGAGAGCATCAAAGGACCATTTTTCCAGAAAATGTAGATATCCCTCTCATTTTAGACTATATTCTTTCTCTAAAGACATCAGGCCTATTCATCAGCTCCTTATGAGTCCACCTGGCAGTGATTAATGCATACCATCCTCCTTCCCAGGGTTACCCAATCTTCACTCACCCACTGACCACCAGATTTTGGAAAGGCCTAATTAGACCCTTTCCACCTATTCACAAGCCTGCCCCACAGTGGGACATGAATCCTGTTCTCTCAGCACTCACAAGGCCATCCTTTGAACCTCTAGCTTCCTGCTCCATGTCCCTTCTTCTCTCCATGAAGCCATCACCTCAGCCAGAAGGGTTGGTGGGCTTTGAGCGATGATGGCAGATCCTCCTTACACTGTATTCCATAAAGATAAAGTTTTGTTACATTTACACCCTGAATTTTCCCCCAAGGTTCTTTTGGAATTTCACTTGAACCAATCAATCCACTTATCTGTGTTCTTTCCTAAATCACACACTTCTTCGGAGGAACAGATACACCATGCCCTTGATGGCTGGCAGGCCTTGACCTTTAACCTACACAAAGCAAGACCAATCAGGAAGTCCCAGAAACTATTCATCATTGTAACAGAAGGAATCAGGGAATAAGCAACCTCTACCCAGAGGATCTCCAGATGGATCTCTGTCTGCATTCTTCTCTATCAACTAGTGACCCTTCCCCCTTGTGTCGTCCTCCCCCCCAGAGTAAGCGCAATCCATGAGAGCACAAGCAGTGACTATGGCATCACTTCAGGGGGTATCCCTCCTTGATATCTATAAAACAGCCATGTGGGGCCCCATTCACACCTTTGCGAGACACTGTGCCATAGTCTAGGACTCCTCTGCTTTGAAACGGCTGTCCTTCACTCAGCCCTACCATCTATATCCTCGCATCCTCCTACTACTTAAGTACTGCTTGATTACCGACAGTGGAATACAGTAGGGATCATCACTCGAAGAAGGGGAGGTTACTCACCAGTAACTGGAGAGTCTTCGAGATGCATGGTCCCTATCTGTATGCCACTACCTGCCCTCCTTCCCCTCTGCTTTGGATTTCCTTTTGAATCGCGGTGGAGAAAGAACTGGAGAGGTGGTCAATCCGTCCCACCCTTGTCCCCTTTGTAGAAAGTACAAGGTGAACGTGGGTAGACCAGTGGATACTACTTTCATATTCTCTGGCTCTGGGTGCATAGTGCGCATGCGTAACCCATAGCGGAATACAGATAGGGGCCACGCATCTTTAAGAACCTCCAGTTACAGGTAGGTAATCTCCCCTTTTGTGATTTAGATTTCCAGCTTTGAATCTCAATACCATCTTCCAGAAACTGATGAGCATTAGGCAGAAATTGGAAATTTTCATGTTATTAAATCTAAATTCAGGACTCTTGGTTCTGATAAAATGTTCACTCTGTATTAAGAGCTTATAGCAACAGCAAAAAACAAAAAAACTCACCTTTGACTAATATGGTGACAATGCAGTGTCTGAGTTGGAGAGAGAAGACATCAGAAAGACATGTTCAGGATTATGCACCATTTGTTCATTTATCTGCATTCAAATGTTAATGACACACTAGAGATTAATGACTTTTTGGTTCCAGGCAAAATTGTCATAGCTAAATATCTTGTAATGGAGACTTCCACCAGATTCTTTTTTCCCTGCAGGAAAAGGCAACTTTTTAACATATCCTGATGAAGCTTAGGTAATGGCACAAACTTAATGTTTAGTAAATGCCAGTTGCTTGTAAATATTGAGAAACTGGGAATTCTGACCAAGCTCTCTGTAATGTTAGACAAATAACAACTAGGAATGCTGAAAGTAGCCCAAGCTTTCAATTTTTCTTGCAGAAGAACTTTATGAACTTTATGAAATCTTCCGCTCTGCACTGACTTCGCTCAGGACTGGTCTACATTTAAGTTAGGTTGACATAGCTACATTGATCAGGGATGTGAAAAATCCACATCGCTAACAATATAGCTATTCCAACCTAACCCTCAGTGTAGACGCAGCTATGATGACTGAAGAATTCTTCCATCAAGGTAGCTACTGTTGTTCAGGGAGGTGGTTGTGATGGGTTGGTATCACAGAAACCCCCTTGGAGCTGCCACCTGATGTGCCAAGACTACTTCTGCCCCTGCTTTCCTGCCTTTTCCAGCTTGGGACTCCAGAATCCTGTGTGTTTTGAGCCAGACCCACTGGTCTGCAGCAAACCCAGACCCAGGTCTGAACCACATCCACTAACAGCTGTAGGCCTGCCTGGAAGCAGCTCAGGAAGTGCTCTTGCCTTTGACACCCAGGTGCCCAATTCCCAATGGGGTTCAAACCCTGAATAAATCCGTTTTACCCTTTATAAAGCTTATACAGGGTAAACTCATAAATAGTTTGCCCTCTATTTCATAGATAGAAAGATATGCACAGCTGTTCCCCCTCTCCCCCCGGTATTAACACGTACTCCAGGTAACTTAATAAGTAAAAAGTGATTTTAATAAGTACAGAAAGTAGGATTTAAGTGATTCCAAGTAGTAAGAGACAGAACAAAGTGAATTACTAAGTAAAATAAAATAAAACACGCAGGTCTATGTCTAATCACACTGTATACAGATAAAAACCTCACCAGTTCCAGCAAACTTCCCTTTACAGGCTATAGTCCTCCTAGCCTGGGTCCAGCAATCGCTCACACCCCTTATTGTCTTTGTCCTTTGTTCAGTCTCTTTCAGGTGTGTCCTTGGGGGGTGGAGAGTCTCTCTCTTTAGCCAGTTTAAGACAAGATGGAGGGGTCCCCCAGGGGTTGAAATAGACTTTTCTCCCCTGGGTGGCTATTCCTCCCACCCCCTGTGTAACATCCAGTTACAGAATGCAGTTTTGGGGTCACATGGGCAAGTCACGTGTCCATGCACAACTCAGCACAACCAGTCCCGTGAGATTCCTGGCCAAGCTCAGATGTGGATTGGTGTCTGCAACTTCTTTTTGTCTGTTAAGCGCTTCTTGATTGGGCACTTTAACTGCACATTCCTTTCTCAAGACATGATCCCATGCTCTTACAAAGGCTATGTATAAAATCAGCAAATATACAACCAATATTCATAACTTCAACTACCAAAATGATACATGCATACAAACAGGAGGAATAGATTCAGTAGATCATAACTTTTACAGAGAGATGTTACATGGCACATGTAGCATAAAACATATTCCAGTTACATCATATATACATTTATAAGCATCTCCCCATAAAGTCTTATTGGGTACACCGTCACAGTGGTGTTCTACAAAGAGGGAAAAACCACTTCTTTTGACATAGGCTGTGACTACATTACAGGATTGTGCCAGCATAGTTACGGTGACAAAGCTGTGCTGGTGTAGTCGCCATAGTATTGACCAGGGGTAGGCAACCTATGGCATGTGCGCCAAAGGCAGCAGGCGAGCTGATTTTCAGTGGCACTCATACTGCCTGGGTCCTGGCCACTGGTCTGGGGGGCTCTGCATTTTAATTTAATTTTAAATGAAGCTTCTTAAACATTTTAAAAACCTTATTTACTTTACATACAACAATAATTTCGTTATATATTATAGACTTATAGAAAGAGACCTAAAAACTTTAAAATGTATTACTGGCACGCGAAACCTTCAATTAGAGTGAATAAATGAAGACTCGGCACACCACTTCTGAAAGGTTGCCGACCCCTGGTATAGACATACCCTTAAACTCTGCCCCCTTTTTAAGGGTGTATAGTAAAGAGTCACTTACTTATTAAATGATTATAACTAAATAGTACATCCCTACATGTGCATACACAAATATCCACCACATTTAATTCCTTTTAGCCCTGGCAGTTGTAGCTATATTCTTCTGTTTCAGTTAGACTTAAGCAAGATAGCCACACCATCCTTGCACCATACATTTACACAGCACTATAGCTTGGATTTGGCCTCTAAGGAGGAGCCCTGTTTTAGTCGCTGTTCTGCAGAATCTGTTTTTGAAGCAGGGGAGCCCACACCCACGGAGGCTGGAAGGGGGATCATTCTAAAATGGTTTTATCTTTTGTGTGTAAAGCCTACTCTATTTAGGCACTGACTTTTCAGTCATATTCTGGTTTTTGGGATTGGTTAACTTTTTTTCTTGGGGTCTTCACTTTCTGTCAATTCAGCAACTGACCAGGAGGTTACAGGTTATTTCTGAAAGTGACGGGCTAATGCATTGGTTTAGTATGGGCAGGCAAAGAAAGCTGCCACACCCAGCTTAGTCAATGTACTTGCAGGCCTGCCTGGCAGCCTTTCTAAGCAGAGTCTGCCCTGTTGGGTTTGGTTTAGTGACGTGAACCTGGGTATTGGAGACTTCCTAAAGTTAACAATCACTTGTGGTCCAAGTCAGACTTAAAGCCAGATCTGCACCAGTGATAGTCTAATGTACCTATTGCCCGTTAGGAATAACAGTAGCCATGATTATGGATGCAAGCAGTTGTACTAAGATCAGGCATGCATTTTCTTTTCTTTGGGGGTGGGGTGGTCTCATAATTACTGGGTGAGGTTCTTTGGCTTGTGTTATAGAGGTCAGCCTAGATGATCTAATGGTCCCTTCTGGCCTTAAGATCTATGAAATAATGCCAAGGCACTAAGTAGATTTTGAGAGTGAGATTTTGAAAAGCACTGTGCGCTGACCTCAAACTGCTCCCATTGAAGTCAGTGATAAAACTTCAGTTGATTTCAGTGGAAGTGGAGTTAAGCCAACACTGAGTATTTATGAAAATCCCTCCTTGAATTTCTACAGAGTGTAGATTGTTATAAATTGCTAAAATCTGCATGTAAGTAGAAAGCAAATATAAAAATGGCCTCTATTCCTATGCTGCTGCCGTGGACATTGTGGAAATCTTGCATGTAGTGTAGTTACTTCATTAACTAAAGCCTCCTTTACCACATGAGAAGGAGGGATGATGCACAGCTGTAAAATGGGATGGTAGATGGTCTTATACTGTAGTCATAAGACTGGGAGTCAGGAAGTGTAGCAAAGCAGAAGGAGACCGACCACACAGTGAACCTGTAGGCTCTGAGGCAAGTCACATACACTCTCTGTGCCTTTTGTTTCCCCATCTATAAAGTAGGGATAATGCTTACCTGCCTTGCAGGTGGGGTGTAAGGCTGCATGTATTAAGGTCTTAAAAAAGAAAGTGCTTGGATAGAATAAACTAAAGCCATATTAATTATATGACTTTACCATGGTGGTGTTTGTTTTTTATGTTTCCATGTTACCTTTTTTGCTTCATTTAAACTTTATTAGCAAGTGACACTTCTTTGCCCTTGAAATGCATTCAGCAGAGTGATATTCAGCTTTTACATTTGGACACTATTCAATTTGCAGTTCCCAAGGAGAACTGAATTAAGTTTTATTAGTAAATTGGGCCCATAACGTTGTAGCCAGGTTTTATTAGTTTATCACACATCAGCATTAGCAAATTGTAAATCCCACTCAAATGAACAAGAAAAAGGCCTTAAAGAGATGCCCAGAACTAGTGAAGTTTCTGGAGTAAAAGGTTTTTATCCTGGAAAAATACTGAAGTGTTAAAGTCAAATATATATTTAACATATTCTAGTATAAGATCGGCTGAGTGGGGCCACAAGGCTGCACCAAGTTTGACACATTTTCATATTCCCTTAGGTCTGACTGGATATTGTAAATGTATGTGACATTAACACCTAGCCTGTTCCTAGAAGCACCAGCAAGGAACTTGGTCCATTGTTGAGATTTCTAATTGTGTCTCGTGAAAGGTTAATGGAAAGACTCCCGTTGATTTCAGTGGATAATGAATTGTACTCAGTGTGACAATTCAGGCTATCTTGGATTTATGAATGGGATCTTTCAGATGTGGGATTTAGAGTGATCTTGTTATATTATCAATGCAGTAGGCTTCTGATTTAGATTTTGGGGCCTGTCTATGAAGCTAAAGTTAGTCATCGATAGAAATTGGTAAGTACCCTGATCATGTTATAACACAGTTTGATCTCACCTGTATGGATAGGACCAAACCATGTTGTTACAGTGTGGACCTTTTTCATAGAATCAGAGAATATCAGGGTTGGAAGGGACCTTAGGAGGCTATCTAGTCCAATCCCCTGCTCAAAGCAGGACCAATCCCCAATTTTTGCCCCAGATCCCTAAATGACCCCCTCAAGGATTGAACTCAACCCTGAGTTTAGCAGGCCAATGCTCAAACCATTGACCTATCCCTCCCCCCAGCCTTTTACAGCCTTTTAAAGACCAGAGCCCTGATCCTACAAGAATCTTTGCATGAGTCAGCAGGACTCCCCAAGGGCACAGGGGTCTGACCATACAGAGCTCATTGCAGGATCAGATCCCCAGTACTGACTCTAGTTTGGTGCTATTCAAATAAGGAAGAACCAACTCAGTGGTGTCCTAATGCAGTGAATTTTCCTGTGTAGACAAGCACTTAGGAAAGGTCAGAAGGGGCCATTAGATCATCTAGTCTGACCTCAAAAGCACAGGTGCCACCTTATTACACAGTAAGACACAGTCCTTGCACCTAAGAGCTGATTCTCTAGAGAGAGGCAGACAAAAGGTGGAAGGGGGAAAGAGAAGTGAAGTAACTGATCCAAGGCTGTGTGGCAGGGCCTGTAATACAACCCAGGACTCCTGACACCTAGTTCAGTGCCCTATCTGCTGGACCATACTGTATGGCCCATAATCATGCAGGGTCATATTGCAATTGTTGTGTGTTTTGTCTATTACTCTGAATAATTTGAGTAGCATTGTAATAAATGAAATAGCTTAGTCATGAATATTGTAATTTGTAATCTTTTCAGTGAGATGCAGATTCCATTTGGGAAGAGACTTGGCATTGAGCTTTTAATCCATTTCAGCTCTTTGATCAATGGATTGTTAGGGCCAGTTATGACTTGTGGTGGCTCTTCATTGTTTTTAGTTACTTTTTATTCTACTGTATTCCACCTGCATTCTGACTGACTTAACCAATAAGATTTAGTTGGCTATTAATAATTTAAAAGAATGTCAGAACACTGTAGCAGTAAGATCAAGTCCCTTGGAATGTCTTACAGCCCTCCCCAAATCTGGGTCTGTCTCTTTTGAAATGTAGCATTAATTAATTCCCATGTTCTGTCTGCTGCTCATAGCCCTTCCAGATGTGCTGCAAGGAATAGACTGGCTCCTGGGTTACAAGCCATCTGGGTTCTGTAAACTGATTTGCACTTACATTAAACAATAAGTGAACAGAATGTGGAAGAGTTATTAAAGCAAATGTACATTGCCTATAAATCTCCAAGTAAAATATTAAAACGTAGTAAATGAAACTGGAATGTGCAAATGAAGACCTGCCTGGTTTTAATGAGTTTAGCTCTGACCTTCATTTTCACCACCCCCCCCAATTTTTGTGTGTGTTTTTGTGTTTTTTTAAAGGAGAAAAATAAACCGATCAAACTGCTTACAGAAGTAGCTGAGACAAAAACAAGGAAATATAATGTTCTAAACTTGACTAGTCCAAACCACTCGAGCTGCTGTGACAGCTCATAAAACTGAGAGTAGTTCTTAACTGGACTCTGTTTTACATTGCCAGAGTGATTTTTCCTAGCAGGAAGTAGCCAGAAGGTTTATTTAGTTTCCAGACTGTGGCTTTGATCTCTCTTTTCTGTCACTACTCAGGTTACATAGCCCTTTTTCACTGCAGTAAATCTGCAACAGTTAATGAGAATAAAATTTCCTCCTTCTCACTGATCGCATGCTGTTAAATGCCAAACCACAGCCAGCAGCATATTTGCAGAACTCAGCTGCACTGTACAAAAACAGTACAATCAGTTTAATCTTGTTGTCTTGGTAATTCATTTTATTGAGCTTTCCTTTTTTAAGTGACCTATTTTACCAAGACAAGTGGTTGCAAGGCCAGACCTGGAAGAAAGATTTAAAACTGTAATAAACCTAAGGAGGTTTTGGGTGTTATGTGCAAGCATGCTTGCAGGATTAAAAATTAAAACTTTAGTCCTAAAAAGCCCAGCCTTTTTGTGCAGTAAGTTAATGGGATATTTCTTCAAGGTTCAGTGCATGATGTGCAAATTCACTTATCATATTAATTATATTTCAGTTTTTGACAGAATTGTATTGGTTTAAAATTTTACTACCAGAGTTTGTATTGCCAACTTTGAGGTATTCAAATGTGAGCAAGGCCCCCAAGATAGTGATATTAGTTTTTTAGATACCATGAGATTTTTAAATTAATAAATTTGGATGTTTTTTTATTTGCCTTCTGGGGTTCCTATTTTCAAGGCTTTCTGCACAATCATGAAAATGAGAAACTTTATTTAAAGCTGAGATTCCTGCATAATAAAGCTCCAGGACCCTGGAGTCCAGAAAAAATTCCATGTGTGCAAATCTCATCCTTGGTACATTCCCTTAAAAAGCATTCAGAATCAGAATAGGGAGAACTTCTGGATGAGCAAAGTTTGGTGTCAATTATTCATTTAAACTACACTAAAATTTTGTATGACTTGGGTCAGACTTTGTTGGAGCCTGCCCTGGTGTGTAGCCAGTAGAATTTGGTCCATGATCTGTATGATCAATAACATTCGCACAATATTTGCTGCATGCACCAAATACTGAATACTACAAATCCCACGGTAATGGTTACGTACAGAAAGCAGTTTTTAAAGCTCTTCTTCACATGCAGTGTAAGTCAAAGCAAAACTGACTCTGTTTTTAAGCATTTTTCTGGGCTTTCGATTGTCTTCCAGTCTTTTCATGCCCTGTTCTGTCATGCTGTAGCAGGGCTCATGTGATATGAAAGACGAATTGTGATGTACTGGTTAGCTAGCAAGGAGCCCCTGGCACCAGGCTGCCAGCTCCTTGGTGCTAATAACTGGGGACATGATGGCATTATTCTCTTAGGGAGCCATTTTCAAAACATATCTGGGGAGAATTGCTTTTTTCTCCACTCACTTTTCAGCGTGGCTCTGATCCTGGGGCCTCAGCTGTGTCTGGTCCCTGGGAATTGGAGTAAATGTGTAAATGAAATGGGAGTTCAGAATACAGTAACTGCACAACAGGGGTAGCTTCCTGACAGTGAAAATTGCATTCCCAGAGCCTTTCCTACCAAAAGCACATTGTGCTCAGGGCATTTTGTGCATAATCCAGCTCATGTGGTGAGAAGCATGTGGAAAATGGAAGAGCTAGTCAAAAGTAAAAGCTTTGAATTAAAAACTTGAGCCAGATTCCGTGCTCTACCCAACAGCACAGTACCACTAATGTTCAGGGAGCTACACTCATTTACACCAGCTGAGGATCTCACCCTTTGTTTCCCCAGGGCTGCCATACTGAGCATAAAACTGCCATTAGTGGAGTCCATTGAGATGGTCAAATCAGTCCCAAACCAGCCGTAATACTAGTCTAATATTGGGATATGAACTTCACCCATTTTCAGTACTGATGTGAAATATTTTGGCCTATCCTTAGCCATTTTGGGGAACTGCTCCCTTGCTTCTCATGTTTTTTTGTCCGACTGTTTTATTAGTTTTAGAAATGGATACCTCTGCTTGGTGGGATGACGGCTCTCAGAGCCAACTGGAAGGGGAGCATTTTCTGTGGAGTGGAGCTCAGACTTGAAAGTCAGAGCTCTAGGATTCTGTTCTAGCTTTGACTCAGTTTGTGACCTTTGTAGATCATTTAGCTTCTGAATCACTTTCCCAGTCTGTAAAATGGGTGTAATGCTCACTTACCACAAGGGGGAGCTGTGAGGCTTGTGAAGTAATTTTTGTAAAATACTTTTGTAATCCTCAAATGAAAGTGGTTGTAGATTTGCTCAGGCATTATTGTGCTTGGTGCCAAATTACTCTGTCTATTTAGCTAATATTTGTGAACGTGTTGGTTCTTTTGAATTTTGTTGACTCTTCTTTTGCATGATGGTAAATTGTTGTTGTTTAGTCTTTCCGCAACCGCTGTTGCAAAACCCTTTCCCATGCCAAACCCTCCCCCAGTCACCGCCAACACACCCTTCTCAACCTTCTGGCTCCAGTCTGTACCCATGGCATTCCACTCCTCCCCCATCACAGCCCAACACTGCGGACTCCCAGTGCTGCACTGTACTCCAAAGGAGAAGGTTGGATATGATACCTGAACATACGCAAATCTTTAACCATCCCGGGACCCCACCTCCTCCTGGGACCTTTCCTTTCCCCATCCCCCTCAGTGCTGATGTGTTTTTTTTGTTTTTCTCTCTCCTCCGGTGGTTGTTTTTTAATAAAAGAATTATGTTGGTTTGAAAGCAATCTTTATTCTATTAATTGAAAGCAAACAGCTCTGCAGAGCAACAGGCAATTTTCTTAAACCTTCATAGGGCACCAATCACAATCAGCTCCTAGCATTACAAGAACTGCACTCCCGAACATAGCAACAAATATTAGTGGCTTTCAGCTTCAAATTCCTGCCTCAAGGCATACCTGATCCTTATGGCTCCACACTGCACCCCTCTAATAGCCCTGGTCTCTGGCTGTTCAAATTCAGCCTCCAGGCGCTGATCCTCAGTGGTCCAGCCCTGAGTGAAGCTTTCATCCTTCCCTTCACAATTATTATGGAGCGTACAGCATGCAGATATAAGCATAGGAATATTGTCATCAGCCAGGTCCAGCCTCCCATATAGGCAGCGCCAGCGGGCCTTTAAACAGTCAAAGCATACTCAACAGTCATTCTGCACTTGCTCAACCTGTTGTTGAACTGCTCCTTGCTGCTGTCAAGGTGTTGCGTGTATGGCTTCATAAGCCACGGCATTAAGGGTTAGGCGGCGTCTCCCAGGATCACAGTGGGCATTTCGTCTTCCCCTATGGTGATCTTCTGGCCCGGGAAGAAAGTCCCTGCTTGCAGCTTCTTGAACAGGCCAGTGTTCCGAAAGATGTGTGCGTCCAGGCGCCTGGAGATCCATAGAGAAATAAATACCCCTTCCAATTAATGTGGCTAGGTGGTCTGGTGCCAGAATTGAAATATGTGCGCCATCTCTTGCCTCTCCGCAATTAGGGAAGCCCATTTGTGTAAAGTCATCCAAAGTGTCATGCACGTTGCCCAGAGTCATGGTCTTTCAGAGCAGAATGCGATTAATGGCCCTGCACACTTCTGTCAACATGAGTCCAATCGTTGACTTTCCCACTCCGAATTGGTTAGCGACCGATCGGTAGTAGTCTAGAGCAGCCAGCTTCCACAGTGCAATCGCCATGCGCTTCTCCAAAGGCAGGGCAGCTCTCATTCTCATGTGATTGTGCCTCAGGGCTGGGGCGAGCTCATCACACAGTCCCATGAATGTGGCTTCCCTCATCCGAAAGTTCTGCAGCCACTGCTCGTCATCCCAGACGTGCATGACGATGTGATCCCACTCAGTGCTTGTTTCCCGAGCCCAAAAGCGGTGTTCCACTGTGGTCAGCACTTCTGTGAATGCCACAAGCCATCTTGTGTCGTGGCTACTACGGGTGTCGAGATCAACGTCACACTCCTCTTACCTTTGTAGTTTAAGGAATAACTCCACTACCACACGAGATGTGTTAGAGCAATACTGGTCAACAATGCGGGATCCATTCCTGCAGACCGAAGAGGCAGAGCATGCAGTACACAAACCATTAAAAGATAGCGCCAAATGCGGACGGGAGCACAGGGATTGCTGGGATGTGAAGCAGTGCATCACGGGGCATTGGGACAGGACCCAGGATGCCCCACGACCACCTCCACCTTCCCACAATTCTTAGCGGCAGAAGAGGACGAGATGCTCTGTAGGATAGCTGCCCACAGTGCACCGCTCCAAATACTGCTGCAAGTGCCACAAGTGTGAACATGTTATTGTGCCGGCAGCTGACAGTGTGAACACACAGCAGCAGTCTCCCTTCAGTGCTCTCTGAGTGGTGCTGTAACTTTGCCAGTGTAGACATATCCACAGTCTTCAATGTATTTATTCTCCTAGCACCCCTGTGTGGTAGGGAAAGTGCTGTTCTCTCCATTGTGCAGATGGGGACACATAGGCACAGAGAGTCTAATTACTTGCCCAAGGTCACTTGGAATCAGTATCAGAGCAGGGAATTGATACTGGGTCTCCCAAGTCCCAAGCTACCCCCTCACCACTGAACCATCTTCCATCACTCAGCAGAGATAATAGGCTATGCTACTTTTCAACAAGACTTACTGAGTTCTGAATTTCTTAATTCAGAGCTTTTGTTTTAAGTCCATTCAGTTGTGAAACATTTAAGAATCACTTCTCAGCAGTGAACTCTAGAGCTCTTTTCCCTGGATACGTAGCTGGACTCGGATGTTGCAGACAATGCTCATTTCTCCACAGTTCTCAGATTTTGCTGTGGGCCTATAATTAAATGGCTGGAACAAGAGAATTTTGTTAAGATTCTCTTGGACTTTTTGCCAGATGGCATCTGGAAACTCCATTTAATCCAGTGTTGTGAGAGCCGAACATATGGGCTTCTTGCGGTTAACCTGTTTTAATGAGTGACAGAAATAGGTTTGATAGGTTTCTCTGATGCGCCTCCTCCTTTCAAAGGTTAGTCGGCCAAATCTAATGGTCTCATACCTCCACTCTACTCCACTGAAGTCAGTTGTTTGCTTCGGGCATAAAGTCAGCCCTGTATTAGGTCAATACATGAAACTTAAGTCTGTGCTTTCCAAAGTGTGCCCAAGTGTGGAAGGGATTCTGCCACACACTAAATAGCTTGGTGAGGTATTAGTTATGAGTTCTGTCTGGTTGCTTTACACAGCATCTTTCTCCTTTGGCTGATTTAACAATTAGGGCTGACGACATTAACCATATTTAAAGAGAGTTCATACCAAGTTCTGGGTCTGCTCTTCAAAGCCACGTGATCAGGATTTTTAGCCAGTGGATTCTGCCTAGTTATAAACCCTTCCCTCAATACCTTCCACCCTGAGTACACACCTAAAAAGGGGGCCACAAAAAGCTGCCAAATATTCAGTGCAATTTTTTCTTCTCTGAGAAAATAAATTAGCATAGTGTAATAAAATCTTTCTGGCTGGTGAGAAATCTTCATTAGAGTGATCTCCTACAGTCAGTTTGTGGATTATTTGTTTTCAGCAGGCAACACAATATAACTTTTCAGTAATTAAAATGGCTCTTCCGGAGCCATTGTGACTAGCATGGTGTCATTCATGGGCTCGTTACATTCACACAGGCACAGGTCTGCACTCTTTTTTCACTGGCAGCCCAGGCATGATCTAATTAGGATTTGTTGCAGCTTGTCTTGGAGAAAAGGAGGAGAATAACAGGTAATGCTACAGAGTTTTGTGTGAATCTGTGTCTGTCGATCAGGATTGCAGTACCACTGGAGAGAGCTAATAAAACATTTCTGTTTAATGGCCTGATCATTCACTTCCTCTAGCTGAGACTTCCCAACCATGCTCCGGCAGGTTGGCCCAAGAAGTCCAGTCCAGCAGCTGGATGCTTTCAGAACTGATGCTTTCAGAACTGAGTGCATTTTCACACAATCCCCATCAACATATGCATGCACACATTGCTAACACAACTGCTAACGTATATGTCAGTTACATCAATGGTCTCTTTGATCCACTGTATCGTGTCGAGAAGGATTTTTGATCTGAAAAATGGATGAGCCGCATATATGACCATCTAAACTCCCGGCTGTCTGTTCAATCTTGTAACATTGGAGCAGTAATGTCAATTGAAGCTTTGGTCACTTGTTCTAGGTGGTGGCAACAGGGGTGCCTCATACCCCTGACTTCAGTGGGTAACACCAAAGTGGGGTGTGTGCAGAGGCTCTGGTCACCCCCTCCACTATGGAACAGGTATTGTACTATGGAGACTTGGAGAGTTACAATTTGTGGCGTCCTCAAGAGTGTTCCAGAAAGGGGGTTTCTCTCCAGCAATTGTAAGGGTTGTGGCATTTGGAATGTGTGTGTTCTGGGGACCCGCAATATTTGAGTGGGGTCCTCCAGATTCCTAGCTTACTGCTCCTTCAGGACCCCTGCTACTATTGGTTAGCTGCCACCTCAGTGTGCTGCCTCTGAGGGAGGAGATAGGGGACTGGTTAGTGTCATGTCACTGAAATCATTGGTGTTACACCAGCATAAAAGTGGTGAGTCAGGCCCAGGTTGAGCATCGGTGGGAAATCTGTAATAGACTTCATTCACTTCAATGGGGAACCCTGCAAGTTTGGGGGCAAAGTTGGAGCATAAGATGGGACTCTGCCCTGCCCCCAAGGTGAGTAGTCTAAGCCATACACATTTACATGGGGGACCTCCATGGGATCTGGTGGCAGGGGGAGGAGGGTAATGCTGCTTGAGTTTCTCTTCTACCTCACTACAGCCCTCTGTCCTACCCATGCATGCAGAAAAGTAAGGGAAATGATGTGGCTCCTTATTATACGTGGGGCTGGTAGTGCAGCCTATTCTTAAGGTTGCCTGTCATTTACCATTATAAGACCCTGTCTTCAGTAGCTTATAACTTTACCAGAATTTCTCTTTGGGCTGAAATTTTCCATGCTGGGTGTCTGCCTCAGGCTTAAATTTTTTTTTTTAAACTTCAGCCAAAACGATTTAGTCATTTCTGAGAACAAGACTAAATAAAAATGTTGTTTTGCTCATGTTAAAATAAATTCTGGTGACCTTTTCTTTAAAGCGCTCTAGCATCCCATGCTTTGGAGCAGGGATTTCAAATTTGGTAGCGTGGGGAGGCTCTTTGTGTCAGGGGTATGCGTTTTATTGTCCATGTGAAAACCCACCCTAATCTGGCCAAGTTATAAACCTTTGAAAAATTACAAATGGTAATTGCAGTTCACACACATTAGGTGTAGAAACTGGGACTGAGATTTTAACAGCTAAATTGCCTGAAGAGTCTGTCCACACAGAGCATAGAATCATAGGACTGGAAGAGACTTTGAGAGGTTATCTAGTCCAGTCCCCTGTACTCATGGCAGGACTAAGTATTATCTAGATCATCCCTGACAGGGGTTTGTCTAACCTGCTCTTTAAAATATCCAATGATGGAGATTCAACCACCTCCCTCGGCAATTTGTTTCAGTGCTTAACCACCCTAACAGGAAGTTTTTCCTAATGTCCAAACTGAACCTCCCTTGCTGCAATTTAATCCCGTTGCTTCTTATCCTATCCTCCAAGGTTGAAGAGAACAATTTTTCTCCCTTCTTCTTGTAACAACCTTTTATATACTTGAAAACTGTTGTCATGTCCCCTGTCAGTCTTCTCTTCTCCAAACTAAACAAACCCAATTTTTTTCAATCTTCCCTCGTAGGTCATGTTTTCTCTATCTTTAATCATTTTTGTTGCTCTTCTCTGGACTTCCTCCAATTTGTCCATATCTTTCCTGAAATGTGGTGCCCAGAATTGGACACAATACTCCAGTTGAGGCCTAATTAGCGCGGAATAGAGAATTACTTCTTATGTCTTGCTTGCAACACTCCTGCTAATAAATTGCAGAATGATGTTTGCTTTTTTTGCAACAGCGTTACATTGTTGACTCATGTTTAGTTTGTGATCCACTATAATGGCCAGATCCTTTTATGTAGTACTCCTTCCTAGGCAGTCATTTCTCACTTTGTAAGTGTGCAACTGATTATTCCTTCTGAAGTGGAGTACTTTTCATTTCTTCTTACTGAATTTCATTCTGTTTACTTCAGACCATTTCTCCAGTTTGACCCAGGGGCGGCTCTGTTTTGTGCCGCCCCAAACACGGCAGTCAGGCGGCCGTCGGCGGCGTTCCTGCGGGCGCTCTGCCGGTCCTGCACCGTCGGTGTTCCCGCCGCCGAATTTGCCACCAAATCCGCGGGACCGGCGGCCCTCCCACAGAAATGCTGCCAAAGGCTACCTGCTGCCCTCGCAGCTAGCGGCCGGCTGCCCCCCTGTGGCTTGCCGCCCCAGGCACGCGCTTGCTGCGCTGGTTCTTGGAGCCGCCCCTGGTTTGACCAGATCATTTCGAATTTTAATCCTATCCTCCAAAGCACTTGCAACTCCTCCCACCTTGGTATTGTCCGCAGACTTTATAAGTGTACTCTCTATGCCATTATCTAAATCATTGATGAAAATATTGAACAGAATCAGACCCAGAACTGATCCCTGTGGGACCCCACTTGATATGCCCTTCCAGCTTAACTGTGAATCACTGATAACTGCTCTCTGGGAATGGTTTTCCAACTAGTTATGCACCCACCTTATAGTAGCTCCATCTAGGTTCTTCAAGTCTGGTGACTTGAAGACATCTAAATTGTCTTAGTGAAAAAAGTTAAAAATTACTTATTTTAGCCTCTGATTCAACCTTATTTTCACTGACTTTCACTGTGTTAGATGTCCAGTTGCTACTAACTTTTTTGGTGAAAACTGAAACAAAAGAGTAATTTAGCACTTCTGCCCTTTCCACATTTTCTGTTATTGTTTTTCCCCCCTCATTGAGTAACGGGGCTACCCTGTCCTTGGTCTTCCTCTTGCTTATAATGTATTTGTAAAATGTTTTCTTTTTACCTTTTGTCTCTAGCTAGTTTAATCTCGTTTTGTGCCTTGCTCTTTCTAATTTTGTCCCTGCATACTTGTGCTATTTGTTTATATTCATCTTTTGTAATTAGGGCTCTCGATTTAATCGCAGTTAACTCACTTGATTAACTGAAAAAAATTAATCGTGATTAAAAAAATAATTGATCACGATTAATCACAGTTTTAATTGCACTGTTAATAAATACCAATTGAAATTTATTAAATATTTTTGGATGTTTTTCTACGTTTTCAAATGTATTGATTTCAATTACAACACAGAATACAAAGTGTATACTGCTCACTTTATTTTTGTTTACAAATATTTGCACTGTAAAATTGATAAACAAAAGAAATAGTATTTTTCAGTTCACCTCATACAAGTACTGTATCTCTTTATTGTGAAAAATGAAACTTACAAATGTAGAATTTTTTTGTTACATAACTGCACTCAAAAACAAAACAATGCAAAACTTTAGAGCCTACAAGTCCACTCAGTCTACTTCTCGTTCAGCCAATCGCTAAGACAAACAAGTTTGTTTACATTTACAGGAGATAATGCTGCCCATTTCTTATTTACGGTGTCACCAGAAAGTGAGAACAGGCGTTCACCTGGGACTTTTGTAGGCGGCATTGCAAGTTATTTATATGCCAGATATGCTAAACATTCTTATGCCCTTTCATGCTTCGGCCACCATTCCAGAGGACATGCTGATGACGCCCATTAAAAAAATGTTTGTTAAATTTGTGACTGAACTCCTTTGGGGAGAATTGTATGTCTCCAGCTGTTTTACCCCCATTCTGCCATATATTTCATGTTATAGTAGTCTCTGATGATAACTCAGCACATGTTGTTGACTTTAAGAACACTTTTGCTGCAGATTTGACAAAACTCAAAGAAGGTACCAATGTGAAATTTCTGAAGTTAGCTATAGCACTCGATCCAAGGTCTAAGAATTTAAAGTGCCTTCCAAAATCTGAGAGGGATGAGGTGTGGAGCATGCTTTCAGAAGTCTTAAAAGAGCAACATTCCGATGCAGAAACTACAGAACCTGAACCACCAAAAAAAAAGAAAATCAACCTTTTGCTGGTGGCATCTGACTCGGATGATGAAAATGAACATGCATTGATCCACACTGCTTTTGATTGTCATCAAGCAGAAGCCGTCATCATCATGGACGCATATCCTCTGGAATGGTGGATGAAGCATGAAGGGACATATGACTCTTTAGCGCATCTGGCACATAAATATCTTGTGATGCCAGCCGCAACAGTGCCATGCGAACACCTATTCTCACTTTCAGGTGACATTGTGAACAAGAAGTGGGCAGCATTATCTCCTGCAAATGTAAATAAACTTGTTTGTCAGAGTGATTGGCTGAACAAGAAATAGGACTGAGTGGACTTGTAGACTCTAAAGTTTTACATTGTTTTATTTTTTGTACATAATTCTACATTTGTAAGTTCAGCTTTCATGATAGAGATTGCACTACAGTACGTGTATTAAGTGAACTGAAAAATACTGTTTTTTTGTTTTTTACATTGCAAATATTTGTAATAAAAAATAAATATAAAGTGAGCACTGTAGACTTTGTATTCTATGTTGTAATTGAAATCAATATATTTGAAAATGGAGAAACCATCCAAAAATATTTAAATAATTGTATTCTATTATTATTTAACAGTGCAATTAATTGCGATCAAGTTTTTTAATCGCTTGACAGCCCTATTTGTAATTTGACCTAGTTCCCACTTTTTGCATGCTCCAGCCTAGAGCTAAACAGGACTTTCCATGCAGTTGCAGCTCTGGGCTGCTGCAGGTCATTGCAGGTGGAGGTCAAGGCAGCTGAACTGCAAGCAAGGAGGCTGTGATGCCTGTCACGGAGTGTGGGGGAGTCAGGCCCTGCACCCCTCTTCCCCGGATTCACTGGGAGTCTCAGCCAGCCAGTAGAACAGAAGGTTTATTAGAGATGCCAGGAACACAATCCAACCAGAGCTTGTCAGTACATCCAGGACCCCTCAGCCGGGCCCTTCCGGGGGGCAGGGAGCTTAGACCCCAGCCCGGGGCTCCCTGCATTTCACCCCACAGCTCCAAACGGGGGGGCAGGAAGGCCAGACCCTGTCTGCCCTTTTTCCCTCTTCCCCAGCCAGCTCCAAACTGAAACTGTCCAGCCCCTCCTCCCCCTTTGTCTGCTTCCCGGGCCAGGAGTTCACCTGATCCCTTTGTTCCAACACCTTCAGCTCTCACCTTTGCAGGGGAGGGGCCGGGGCCATCAGTTGCTAAGAGACAGAGTGTCAGCCATTCTCTGTGTCCAGGCCCCTCTGTAACACTCATGCACCCTTGTCCCACCACCTAGATACTCAAGCACTACATAGGGAAACCGAGGCACCCACACAGTACTCAGGGAAAACATTAACAACAGTCCTAGTTCGTCACAATGCCACATGATGGAATTTGTGTATTCAGTTTTTTTAAAATTGAATAGTAAATAATACATGGAGGGAGAACAGCCACCCAACAGCCTACATTAAAAGAACATTAAAGTTGCAAAATCAAGCACTCGGAAATTAGAATATGCTCTCTACAACCTTACTTGAGACTTTCTTGTGCATATGCACTATGGTACAGTCTTTAATTACATGATCACATACTACTTTTTCCTTTAGGACACCTGGTTCACTCGGCAGAAATCACAGCTGTGTAGTTAAGGAGGCTGTCGTCTATAGGACCCCTGCCTCGTTTGTTGCAGAAGTTGGAAAGTGTGCAGTGAATGAGGCAGGAGACTTCAAAAAAAGAATGAATGGTTTCATGGTTAAAGCAGTTGAACGGTACCCTAGAGCACTAGATTCCATCCCTGCCTCTGCCATAGAGTTTCTGTGTGATGCTGGGCAAATCACTTACACCAAACTTTAGGCACCTGACTTGAGACCCTTAATCTGATTTACAGAAGTGCTGAGCACTCACAGCTGCAACTGTAAGTCAGGCCATGTCTAAATTTACCGGGAATCGACACTGCTGCGATCAATGTAGCGGGGGTCGATTTAGTGGGTCTAGTGATTAATTAGAGACTATATCATAAAGCATATGCACAAGGGAGCACAGAAAACCGTAAGTCTGGCATTTCCAATTTTTTGAGTGCTTGACTTTGCAACTTTAATGTTAATATTCTTTGTGTAATTAATATTTAATATTAGTATGCAGATGTGCATGGCACTTTATGTAGCAATAAATGCACAGTTCCTGCCCTAAAGTTTTCATCCAAGCTGAGTTTGAGAGAGACAAAGTATGGGGAAAATAAACAGAAGCAGAAGAAGGAAGGTGGGGCCATGAGATACAGAATTTGAAATATTTGTGGTTTATCGTGCCATGATCATATCATTACTGGTCATGACTATAGTTACAGGATATGTTATTACATATAAAAACCTCTGACTTTTTAAAAACATTCTATTCTGTCTCCCAGGATTTGCTCTCATAAGCTGAAAGGCAGAACAAGTTAGTGGACAATTAAGGAGAAACAGAGAAGTAGCTGCATCAGACTATTATATAGTGGGTCTGTGGAACCTTTCATCTCTTTGGTTACCAGAGTCCAAGCAACCATGAATAGCTACCATCTGAACGCTAAGTGACTTGTCTGACACTAGTGGCATAATGGCATAGCATAGTGGCCTCAATCCGTTTCTTAGTGGATAGGGGTCCATCACAAAATGATCATCCTAGCTGGTACTTGGTTGGTAGTCTCAGCAGAAAGACCAGGGAACTAATGGCCTGTGGCTACTGAATGATCCTCCCAACTCTACAGGTGGTCATTGTGTGCGGGGGGAGGGGAAGCACACTGAGAAGCTTGTAGTGCCTTACCTGCAGATAAAGGTTCTTGGGCTTTCAATCTAGTACCTTTCATCATCACTTAAAAATGAGAGCTACCAAGAGAGGAGAGAAAATACAGACTTAAACACTATCGAGTCCTGTCTCTTGTTGGCACTCAAGTATGATACAATTTAGATGCAGTTCATTATTTATGTGTTATAATGCTGGGTTTATATCTCAAAGTTATGGTGAGTGGTGTTTCACTTTCATGGCTTGGGTACCCCATGAGGGAAAAATACAGTCTTCTACCATGTATTGAACATAATTCATCCTCTCTGTTATATACAGGAACCTGATACAGTTTATGCATTCCAGAGTTTTATGGCATAGGATTTTACAGCAGGATGGCTAGAACTGTAACAGTACCATATGTTATCAACAATACTGTCCCTGACTAATAGATTCTCTTTCAGAAGTGAAATGATAAGACTCTGAGGATAAGATGATTGTGAATACCAATTGTGTGTGTGCGAGGGGAACCTTGCATATTTTAAACTGTATTCTTAAAATATGCATCATAATAACGTATGCAAGTGATTCTCAAAGAGGGAGCTCCATGTCTGTGGGCAGCACTGAGGCCAAGTTTTCAAAGGATCCTGCACACCCAAAAACATGGGCCTAATTCTGATTCCATTGACGTCTAATGGAAGATTTGCCAGATCATAGTTATAAATCAGTGGGAGCAGGATTGGATCCCATGTGTGTACATGTGTTGCATAGTTATGCGTGCAAATGAACTTCAGTTCAGCAAAGCATCTAAGCACATGAGTAGCTTTAAGCATCTGAGTAGTCCCACAGAAGTCCGTGGAGCTATTAATGAGCGCAACGTTCTGCTCATACATAAGTGCTTTGCTGGATCAAGGCCCCACCTTGTGTGCATGGATAAACATTTGCACCTGTACTAAATGGAGACCTTTTTAAAATGTGTTCCCATTGACTAGTTTAGTGCCTCTCAGAATTACAGGTGGGTCTTGCATCAATCTGATTCATGCAAAATATGTAGGTAGTAGGGGTTGGCTGGTCTTCAGAGCAGGACTAGGATTTGAAGACACCTGGCTTCTAATCCTGGCTCTGACACTAACGCTGTATGTGACCTCAACCTCCTGTTTTCAGTGGCCAATTATTTTTGGTCCCTGCGTTTTTGGGTGCAAAACATGAAACGGGGGCCAAAAAAAATTCATATTTAGGTCCCTAGAGTCAAGCTATTAAATCCATATTCAAGTTCTGAAATACAATTTCCCCACTCAGCAGTCGCCAGAAGGCCTATGTCCATCTCCACTTCATCAGGAGGTTGCAACCTCCTCTTTCAGATGTGGACCTGGCTTCCCTCCTCCATGCCTGTGTCATCTCACAGTTTGATTATTGCAGTGCACTCTGCATGGGGCTATATGGTATCTTTAAATGCAGTCTGAGACTGAAGCTGGTGTATAGTGAGGCTGCCTACATCCTCAGCTGTATTTTCTGCTGGGAGCACACAACACCGGTGCTCTGGGTTCTGTGCTGGCTACTTGTGGATTTCCAGATAGATTTCAAAGTGTTACTTTTGTCTCATAAAGTCCCGAATGACCTGGGAGTTGCCTCTCTGAGGGCTTTGCTACACTTGAGGAATTAGTACCCATTTTACAGCAACTGTCAGCACCAGTGCTCAGAACGGTCTGAGCACTGGTGTAGGCAGGGCTGAGGTGTCTTTACCACTGTCATGAAAAGCTACAGCAAGCAGCTGGGCACCATCGCCGGCCATTTTTGTAATACGGATGCTAATTTTCCTAATGTGGAAGAACGTAGAGAGCTCTGTTTTCTGCCTACACCATAGAGTTACAGCCAGTGCGGGCCCCTGAACTGGAATACCATCAGAGCGCTGGCACAGGGTGTTCGCCCTCATCCCCTGGTCTGAAACAGCCCAATCTTGCAGGCCTACTATAAATCATGTCTGTTCTGTCAGGCTTTGAGCGAGGGATGGGTGGGTACAATGAGAGCAGGTATATGTGGGGAAGGGGGATACTGCTTGGCATTTCCTGGCTTGGATAAGGGCGACATTGCTAGTTTTGTTTGTATTTTTGTATTTTAAAATGTCTCCTAGGCACCATGGGCCCAGGACAGGCACATTATTTTTTTCATTATGAATCAAGGTAAATATCAATAAATAAAGCTGTTAAGAAATCTCTCTTCACTCATGCACATTAGGAGCATTTTCCCCTTTGGCATGTGTTCTTTGGTTCCCCAGCCATGCAAGCAAATTAGAAAGTTCAGCTGTCATTTTGGGAAGGTCATAGATCACGCCAGCAGCCTGAGTAATCCAAGAGGTTTTAAGTATCATCGCATTTAGTTTAAAGTGAAATTTGCTCTGACAGGGGCTGGCAGACCAATAGGAAAAAGAAATATTTGTGCTTGGAGAAGTGCATGTGTAGAGACCGCGAGTATAACTGATGGCTGGAAGTGATTTCAGTCTAAAAAAAACAAATCATTAAGAGAGTGCATAGGGGTAAAATACACAGTTCATATTTTAAAGGGTCTCAAAATGAACCAGCAGCTGAGGTTAGCATTACATAATAATTAGTTGTGTTCGCTGTTTAACTCCATGAGTCCCAGACATGTTGGTAAACCATCCGTGAGAAAACAGTGGTGCTTTTGCTGTATGGTGAGCACAGTCACCAACTTCTACCATCAAGTAAGTGGTCCCCAACCTTTCTGTGGCCAAGAACACATTCATTCCTTCATCAGAGTGGCGGGCAGTGACACTTCTCGGCAGCATTTCGGTGGCAATGGTTCTCCGCCGGTAACGCACCTCGGCGGCATTTCGGCGAAAGCTTCTCCACCGGAAGCACTGCGCAGCAGCATTTCAGTGGCGATGCTTCTCTGGCAGATGCTCCTCTCCTCTTCCTTCCTTGGCGCCGGCCCTGATGGCGGGCGCACATAAATGCCCCGGTGGGCACCACGTTGGGGACCACTGCCTTAACAGTTTAAGATTAGGACAATTTCAGAAACTCACTTGTTCCAGACTTACTACGATGTTGAGCAATCAGTTTCTATTAGATAACCGTATGTGGTATGAATGAGCTCCCATTAGGTATCAATTTGAACTATGTAGTGGGAAGTGAAAATGATGGATTTTTTTTTTTTTAGGGGAATTGAGGCGGTGGAGGATTGGGGTTACTTGCTTGATTTCATTAAGATATGTCACTGCCTTTTCAGAACAGGGGTCTGTATATTGCCCAGCACCCCTTTAGATGCTACCAATAATACTAACACCAGTTCTTTAGTTAAGAGTTAAGTTTGGATTTGATTGCTAGTGTAGAAATAAAAGCAATTGTTATCGCCATCACAACATATAGCAGTGAGACATGGCAACTTACCAAGAAAGATACGCAAAAGCTGGATGCATTTCATCAAAAATGTCTGAGAAGAATATTGGGAATAACATAGAGAGATAGGAAGATGAATGAAGAAGTCAGAAAAATTACTGGACAAGGCACCCACTCAAAAATAATAGACAAAAGAAGACATCAGAAAACAAAAAAAGAAAGAGAGGAAGACCGCGAATAACATGGAAACAAACAATTCTGAATGACACCTAACCCTAAGCACCTCAACATGAAATGGGAAGATTTGGAGAGAAGGGCAGTTATTGGCAAAGGTGGGTAGCCCAATGTGCAGCAAAGCATGGGATGATCTAGGATCTAAGGTAGAAATAAAGAAGCAAGTTATCTCAGTCTGGTCACTAGTGGACATCTTAAACCCCACCATCACAACTGGCTCCATCCTTGGCAGAGGTGTGGAAAGACTCAGTGGGACATGGGTACTGAACTCCTTTCTCCATCATCAAGGTGGCCTTTCCAGGTCAAGATTGCGGCAGGATGCAGGCATGGGGCATGCTTATGCTGTCATTGCTCTTGGTGTAGCTGTTCTGGGTATCACCAGAACATCAGTCTGTAGTGCTGGTCCCTGATTGTTCACTTTTTGTCCCTGGTACTCAGTTATTTTCTGGGATCTGTGGCCCCTCCCTCAGCTGAGGGGATGGAGGGAGGGGGAGGCTTTCATTCAGGTGGACTCAGCCCACCAATCCCAATCATCCAAGAGGGTAGGCTGGGACTTTTAAAGAGCACTAAACTCACTTGAAAGCAAAACCAATATTTTCTGAGGCATAGACAAGGATTCATTTACCTAAGGAAAATATTTAGATAGTGCACCATTTTCTGGAGAGTGGTGAATTTAATATAATTTTCTGTTCTTTTTTTTTTTGTTAATGCAATGTCTGAAGTAGTTATCAGCTGATCCATCTCTTACTTTTTTCTTCAGGACACTACCATATGTCGGAACCCTTTGGAAATAATTGATGCTGCTCAAAGTTTAACCTGTAGGGACCTGTACCTAATTACTTACACGTTTACAAAAAGGGGAAAAAATTGATTTGCTGAGAATGTAATTGAAACCATGTTTTTTTGCCTAGCTTTTTATCCATTTAGATACATTTAGAAGTTGTTTAAATAAGGATTACTGAACTGGAAATAGTTGCAAGTACTTGGCACTATTCTATCATGAGGAGAGAGTGCCACCTAGTGGTTGCTAGTACTTATGGCCAGCACAATATTCCACTATTTCTTTTGGTATCATATACTGTATTAGGGAGGACAAAGGCCAGAAGAAACCCACACATTTCTGCAATGCTAGGTGCAGCCACTTTCATATTTAATTAGGAGAATCTGCCCTTAGGGAATCTGAGTCTGAGGATACTGAGTTTTGTCTTGAACTAAGTAGCCATTTGGGGCCTGCAGTCTCCTCTACCCATTCCACCACATTAAAGTTGAAAGGGGCTGCACCTGTTTCTGTTTTATGCAAAACAGGTGTGGTCTTTGGGTTTCTGACTAATTGCCAAAGCAGCCTTCAGATGGCCATAGTGTGGTCCCCCTGCCATATATGTAGTGTCTTTCCAGCCTAAAATGTTCAGGAATGAGAGTCACCATCACAAATGTGATGGGTCTCTAGTTGTTACTACAATAATAAATAGTAAATTATCCAAAACTGATGTTCCATCAATCACAGACAAAACACCACTAAAAAATAAATAAAACGAAGAACTGAATTTCCTATAACAAATTAGAGAGACAAGGTGGGTGAGGGAATATCTTTTTTTATTGGACCAACTTCTGCTGGTGAAAGAGAGAACCTTTTGGGCCTTCACCCACCTTGTCTCTCTAATATCCTGGGACCAACACTGCAAACTATAACAAGTTACTTTTTTAAATTATAAATTATTTGACTCTAGAACCTGAACTGGATAAGTCAACATTTCTGAGAATTTGTGGAAGGAAAGAAGAAAAAGTATTCCTGAACTGAAGTTCTGACTTAAAGGGACACAGGGTAGAATCAAGTCCATACTTTTTGTTAACCAATCACCCCAGTTTTACACTTGTGTAGTGCCACTGACATCCATGGACTTACATTACCATAACAGAGAATCAGGCATATTCAGACACATTTTTCCTTACCTAGATTATGTTAGTAACTCCTGAGATTATCATCATTCAAAGCTGAAAATCTACTTTACTTTTCACCATTTCCCCAGTTTATTTACTTTTTGCTCTTGAAAATAGACTAGTCAGTTTATTATTTTCAGTCACTCTATGACCTGTACACAGAAAATTAGGCCTGAGAAGAGCCCTCCATCTAATCTATCTGCCCTTTCCCAAGGGCCTGTCACAGTAGGATCAAGGTGCTATATGCTGGGGAAAGGAGAGAAAGGCTGGAAGGGAAATCCATTCTTTGGCCTACCTTGCTTGTAATCATAGGATTATTAATTTTGAGTGCAGTGTTTGATTGTCTTTGATTCTTTGGGGACTGGAGAAGAGGTATGTCTGGAGATGGTGAGGATAGGACCCTCCGTGGTCTCATTTGGCTCAAGCCTGCTGTTGAGAAGGTTGTACTTAGTGCTCCCCGGTAGTCTGCTGGATGACCGCAGCTGCTGCAGAGAGACCTGGAAAGTGAGGCAGTCTTGAAGATCACATGCCCATTCCCCAAAGGGCTTTGTAAAAGAGTACCAGAACTTTGGAGTGGTTCCAGTAAGGAAGGGGTAGCCAGTGCAGGCCACAGAGCATGCTCTTTAGCTTGCCCCCACCCTAAGCAGACAGGACACTAGAGCGTGTACCAGTGTTATTTGACTCCCTAGCCTTGCCGAGGAATTTGTTCAGCATGGCACTCCAGGCCTTCCCCAGGGCTTTGGTGAACTACTGAAGTGTGCCAATAGCACTCCTGGTTGAGGGAGAAACAGACAGCTCTCAGAACCACTGCATCCTGATTTGGGGCAGAGGCGCTAGTAGGCCAGGTCTACAATACAAACTCATGCTGGCAGTTGTCTGTCAGAAGCATGAAGAGGTGTGATCCCAGACTGACACAGCTGTGCTGGCAGAAGCCCCTAGTGTAGACGTGGTTATACTGGTAAAATTGCACTCTTGTATGATTTATTTTGCTTAGGGAAACTGGGATAAACTGCATCCACACTAGGAGGGGTTTTCCAGCATAGTATACCAGTATAGAGATACTAACAAAGGCTTTAGGTGTATATCTGGCTGTAACCTCTTGGGTGGCTTATATCCAGGGGAATCATCTCCTTTGCATTTGGCTTATTGGCCAGTCTCTGTCCCTGGGGAAGCAGGTCTGGCACTCTTAAGTCCTCCACTCTCTGGATTATCATTGTAGCATCCTTTAGGTAAACTGGTTTCCTGACTGGTCAAGCACCAAACTCCTCATGTTCGTCCCTAGGTCCTGCACAGTTTCATGTTGCTGGAAGCAGTGTCTGTGTGGAGATAAAGTGCTGGAACATGGTCCTCTCAGTGCTCTGTTGATCATGACACCAGTTTAGCTCAAGCATGGGCTTGAAGTTAAAGGTGGTTAAGTGCTTTGCTGAATCAGGGCCTGTGATATTACCGGTCTGTGTCCTGGGTATCCCATTCTTTTACAGGTTAATGCTGTTGTGGTCTACAACAGCTGTGTTCAGTATGTGTAGGATAATGGCAGCAGTAATAAACTGCATCTCTTACCCACTCTTAAGCACTGGTGGCCACTAGCCCATTAATGTCTTTGTGTGAGAAGTTCAGCTCCTTCCCCCGTGGTTCTAGTCCAGGGGTGGGCAAACTACGGCCCGTGGGCAGGATCTGGCCCCTCAGGGCTTTGTATCCGGCCTGCGGATTTGCCATCCCTGTGGTGCCATGGGCCCCGTTGCACTCCAGGAAGTAACTGGCACCATGTCCCTGCGGCCCCTGGGGGAGTGGGGGCAGAGGGCTCCACACACTGCTCTTGCCTGTGGGTACCTCCCCCGAAGCTCCCATTGCCCGGGAATGGGGAACCACGGCCAATGGGAGCTTCGGGGGAGGTACCCACAGGCACACGGAGCCCTCTGCACCCCCTACCCCAGGGGCCACAGGGACGTGGTGCCAGCCGCTTTTCGGAGCAGTGTGGGGGCAGGCAGGCAAGGAGCCTGCCCTGGCCTCGGTGCGCACCGCTGCCACCCCGGAGCTGCTCTAGGTAAGCAGCGCAGGGCTGGAGCCCGCATGAACCTCTCCTGCACCCCAACTCCCTGCCCTGAGCCCCCCTGCCACACCCCTCCCTGCACCGCTCCCCTGAGCCCCCTCCCGCACTCTGCACCCCCTCCTGCACCCCAACCCTCTTCCCATAGCCCCCTCGTACACTCCGCACCTCTCCTGAGCCCCAACCCCTTGCCCTGAGCCCCTTCCTGCACACCGCAACCTCTCCCACACCCTGCACCCCAGCCCCTGCCCTATATTCATGGCCCTGCAAGCAATTTCCCCATCCCGATGTGGCCCTCAGGCCAAAAAGTTTGCTCACCCCTGTTCTAGTCAGACATTACACGGAGGTCCTTTTTGTCCATCTCTGTCTATTCAGGTGCAAGTGTAAAAGATGGCATAATACCAAAGAGTATGCAATAATCCAGTGTCCTGGCCAACATTCACTTTTTTTTCTCTGCCTCTATCTCCTACATCAGAGCTATTGCTGAATGTAGAATATTTGTCACTTTTGTATCTAACTCACTGCTTTGGGACATCTAGAGGATGAAAAATGATACTGTATATGAAGACCAAATTAACTTTCAGTCTGGCTAGAACATAGAGGGCTTTAGTACATGATAAAGCCTGTCTGCCCTTTGGATGTCAGTCTTATCACTTCAGAAACCATGGTGTGAATTTCTGACATAGTACATATCAGTGCCATATTTCCAGCTGGCATTTCCACAATAACTTTGGGGTTTCTCTCCATTGGTCAGAAAATAATTTGACTATTTGGTTTGTTGTATACAGTTATCAGAGGGCTTTGCATCAATAGCAGTTTTCTAACAATGTTGGATTATAGCAATATATTAAAATCCTCTCAGACAGGGAAGTATTATCCTCATTTTATAGACAAGGAAATTGAGTCATAGTGAAGTGACTTGCTACTGAATTAATAGTATAAAAGGATCTAAGAATCCCATCACCCAATCCCTTGCACTGCCCACTAGACCAGAAGTTCCAAAAGTGTAGTCCACAGAATGTTGGCTAGTCACGTGATACAGGCTCTTCTCTTCCCAACTGGTAACATTCTATTAAAAGATTCCAGCAATCCATCAAATACTTTCCTAGTGTTACTTTTTCTTTTCAGGAGCTGCCTTAATCTCTACAGAGATATTAGCTGATCATTTTTGGGAGAGAAGGTCTGCAGAATCTTGAGTCCAAATAGGGGTGGTGCTCAAGATGGTACCTCTTAATGTGGTCTGCCCTATAGAAAAAGTTTGAGCGCCCCAGCCCTAAAGCACACTTCCTGTATGTGAAACACAAGCATCAACACCTGTTTCTCTCTTCTTTTTTTCCCTCCCCCGTAGCATTGGAGTGGATGGATTTGGTCCGCCAGCTGGTATTCCTGGCCGCCCTGCAACTGCGTATGGATACCGTCCTGATGAATCTTTCTACTACGGCTATGGTACCCGATAGAGCATCCCTCTGCGTACTTTAGGATGCTGTCTTCCTGCTTCATTAGAAACCAGTTGTATGTAGCTGACTTTAGAGCACTCCCTGGTAATGCATGGTTATACTGGAATGGGTCTGCGTGATATGTATCCTTTGGTATGTGTTAGCTCTAGATAAACCTAACCCTTTCTGGTTCTAGCATTTCAAACACAGACTGTTCATCCGTCGGTTTCTCTTTATTATAATTTTTGTACAGTGTTTGTCATGTGACTTGAAAGCAAGTATTGAAAAGCTACTAGACTGGAAAGTAAACATTACATTATGTATATTAAGCAAGCAATTTAATTTCTATTAAAAAGAAAACCATGCAGTCAGTGCTGATGAATGACTGAGTTCCATATTTCTCTCTGGTTCATGAGGCATTTTTGTAATTGCCTCTTTGGAGCATTTTAAGTGATGTCCATGTACTGTTCAGGTACTTGAGTAAGCCCCCCACTGGAAATGCCTAGTGCCTGGCATCCAATGGCTATACCCTGGAACAATGTTACAGAAATACAGCACTGGATTCAAACATCCCAACAGCACACAGCCCGGTATGGTGCTGTACAGCTGTAACATTGGAGGGTAGATGCAGATTCATTCATCTTGAGCTTGAAACAATTTTCAAACAGTTACAGCAAGAGCCATCTCCACCATCTAAATGACCACAATTAGAAACCATGCTTTAAAAGAATGCTTTAATGTTCTAACAGAGTTCATCTAGCCTTTGTGTATGAGGCCGTGCAGTGTTAGAACAACATATGCTATAGCTAACTATGGACCTAAGCTAGAGCATGATTTTTAAACTGCCCAACCCACTTTTGCCCCATCCCAAAACCTGAGAACCACCCCATTAGCTCACAGGCCAGCTTAAATTGTGTCTGTGCACAGACTGTAAACTGTTGACTAGCAGTTACAGGGCCAAGAGGTCTCCACTTGAAACTTACATACTTGCAGTGCTACAATTGTTTTCCTAAGCCCAGATTTTTAAAGCTATTTAAATGTTGCTGCACTCAGTGTTGCAACACCTAACCGATTTAGAAGCTCAAGTCTCATTTTTAAAAGTGATTGAATAGGATTTAGGCTTGTAAGTGCCTAAATCCCTTTTGAAAATGAGGCTCTAGCTTCTAAATCATTAGGCATTGCAGTGATGAGCACAGCAACACCTACATACCTTTTAAAATATTGGCCCTAGTCTAGTGCAGCATTGTTTGGGCTAGCATGAATCCTATAATAGATTCCCTGTCCCCAGTGGGCATGGGAGAGCGTACTGCTAGCTGCCTTTTCTCTCACCACAGCATATCAAACTGATGGTGAAGAGGGGGCCTGACGAGCTTATTTTCCAAAACAAGAATGACGTCAAAATCACTTTTTAAAAAGTAGCTGTTTGATGTACAGAATTTTTTTTCAATCCCATCCCTTTTGATTTACTGGGATCCAAGGCCTGTATTATTAAACTCATCTAAGGCCAATGTATATGCCGAAGGAAAGATTTCAAAGTCACAAAGGATAGTTAGGGACTTGGGCATCTAACTTCCATGTGTACCTCTGAAAATCTCTCCTAAAATATGATGCTGCCTCTGAAAAACCCTGCCTGATCTTTTAAAACTTCATGTGGTCAGTTACAGTTAGTCAAGCTACACATAGCATTCTATGCATCTGTGGGTGAGAGAGAATGGAAGGGACTTTAACAACAGTCACAGTACCAAACCAGACTTCTTCCCAGATGCTGCCTCAAACTCTTGCTCTTGGAGGTGGGACAGTTACTAGCATTGCTGCTGCTACAACTAAAATCCCTTTTTAATCCTCCAAATCTGTTGTACGTTTCTAAGCGACCTTTAACAAATCTATTAAACTCCTGTTGCCTTTTTGTTCACAATACTGCCCCTTTCTAGATTCCTCCTACTGATCTGGGTCCATGTTTGTGCGCACGGAGGCTATGCCACATCTGCCCACCATATCTCAGATGTAGACATAGCTACAGCTGCAAGGGAAACTCCTGGAACTTCACACACCCGGGCTTTTCATTTGGAGATCTCTGCATTCACATCTGTTGTTTTAAAAGATCTTTGGAGAACTAGCATTAAATTTTTCAAAGCAGTCACCTCCTTTTTGAATTTGCTTTGAAACAGTTAAGCATGGGTTCTTAAAGGCTTTGCACAGTACTAGGGAAACTAAAACTGCATTTAATTGGGAGCTTCAGGTTAACAAGGACTATAGCTAGGCCTGGAGTATGGTGCGTGCCTGTAATTGTACTACGTCTGATCAGTCCCAAAATAAATAGCAATGGAAAATCTCTGGCTGCATTTTAATATCAAATATTGGAAATTTTATGAGAAAAGAATGAAAGAACTAAATGTTCACAGCTTGGCTAAGAGCAACTAAGGGAAGGGAATCATTATCCACAAGCAGGGCTTGGTAAAAACTCGCCTGAGGACTGAGCTTGCTAGCCAGTATGAAAAACAGCTATGCTGCTATGTTCACCAGGGCAGGGGTGTCAAAATCATTCTGGGGAGAGATATGAACTCCCTTTTTAATTATGGTCTGTGGGCCATGTAAAAATACATGACTGCATATGTCCTCAACCCACAGCATATCAGCATGAGGTCAATGGGAGATTTGGGAATCTGGCCTAAAAACTAACTTTTTAGTTATTCTCATTATTTATTGTGTTCAGTCCCTTAGAGGGATATTCTGCATCAACTGGAGGAAAATTCTGCTCCCCATTAGGAGCCTTGCTATTTCTGTCCTTTGTTGTTCTTGCTTTCTCATCCTCCTTTCTCTCCCTCTTCCCTGGCTTTAGGTTGTCCTCCTTCCTTCCCAGTGTTAGGGCTGGTCTACACTAACCCCCCCGTCGAACTAAGATACGCAACTTCAGCTACGTTAATAACGTAGCTGAAGTCAAAGTATCTCAGTTCGATCTTACCTAGGGTCCAGACGCGGCGCGCAGGCTCCCCCGTCAAAAGCGCTTACTCCTTGCGACGAGCAGGATTACAAGCGTCGACGGGGGAGCACTTCCTGGTTCGATTTATCCCGTCTAGACAAGACGCGATAAATCGAACCCAGAAGATCGATCCGACACCTTCGATGCAGCGGGTAAGTGTAGCCTAGCCCTTACTTTCCCTATAATATCTTCCAATTTGGGGTCAATTCCTATCCCATTCCACTGCTAAATTAAGCAAAGATATAGTTAATACTGGTGTCCAAAGTCTCATTAGTTTGCAGTGTTAACACTACAATGAGATTAATAGTAGGCAGAGAAGGTCACCTCTCTGAGACAATGTTTCAGGCTCTCTGCAGACACAGACAACACTGCACAAGTAACATTGGGTTTGCAGTTGGAAGATTTTCTTCAGAACCTTGAAAGCAAGAAACTTTCTTTTTAATGAAAGCTGAGATTCTGCTGATCCTGAATATGCCATATGGGCCACAAACAGGCTGTGTAACTTGTGGCTTGTATGTTTGATACCTCTGCACTAAAGCCACAACCCCAGCAGTGTAAAGAAATAAACCAGTTGTGTGCTTATCATGATGTAGTGTATTTAAGTGCAGTGTGTTATCAATCAGCTTCCTATTTAATACTACTTCCATCTCCCTTGCTTCTGGTTTATTTGAATTATGCTAGTACCTGGGAGACCCAGTCATGGCCCCCAAAATAATAGGTGCTTGATAAACACAGAACAAAAAGACTGACTTTGCTCCAAAGAGCTTACAGTCTACCTTCTTGCTCTGCTTGGCTCTGCCCTACTTCTTTCCTATCCTTGTTCATTGTGGATCTCTTCCTATATTTGTTTTTCAGTGTCTTCTCTTTTCTTTCTTCCTACTCTGCAAGATCTTCTCCCCTGTCTGCCCTATTTTCTCTCTCACACCTCTCCCTCCTTAAAGCTCCATGTTGAAAGCCTGATCCAAAGACTCTAAGGGCATGGCTGCATTTGCAGATGTAGAGCGCTTTGAGTTAAACCAGCCTTTGGAGAGCGCAGTAGGGAAAGTGCTGCAAGCGCAGTGGTGTGGCCACATTTGCGGCACTTGAAGCAGCATTGGGAGCGATGTATTATGGGCAGCTATCCCAAAGAGCACCTCTTCCCATTCTAGCGCTGTGGCTTGTGGGAAGGGGGTTGGGGTATTCTGAGTCCTGTCCCAACGCCCCGTGGATGCATCGGTTCACATCCCAGCAATCTCTGTGCTTCTGTTCACATTTGGCGCCATCTTTCAACGTTTTTTGTGCTGCGCGCTCTGTCTTCTCTTTCGGTCTACAGGAATGGAGCCTGAACTGCTGAGGAATATGCTGACGAGTCTCGCCAGCACATCACGTTTGGCAGTCGAGTTACTCCTTAAGATCCAAACTGACAGTGAGGACTCCGATGATGATATCGACTCGCGTAACACATATGACACAAGATTGCTTGTGGCATTCACGGACATGCTCCTCACCATGGAAGGCCACTTTTGGGCTCGGGAAACAAGCACTGAGTGGTGGGATCACATCGTCATGCAAGTCTGGGATGACAAGCAGTGGCTGCAGAACTTTCGGATGAGAAAGAGCCACTTTCATGGGACTGTGTGCTGAGCTCGCCCCCACCCTGCGGCGCAAGGACACGAGATTGAGAGCTGCCCTGATGGTGGAGAAGTGGGTGGCTATTGCAGACTGGAAGCTGGCAACTCCAGACAGCTACCAATTGGTCGCTAACCAGTTTGGAGTGGGAAAGTCGACCGTTGGAATCGTGCTGATGCAAGTTTGCAGGGCCATTAATCGCATCCTGCTCAGAAGAACCATGACTCTGGGTAACGTGCAGGACATTGTGGATGGCTTTGCACAAATGGGTTTCCCTAACTGCCGAGGGGTGATAGATGGGACGCATATTCCAATTCTGGCACCAGCCCATCTAGCCTCCGAGTACATTAATTGGAAGGGGTATTTCTCCATGGTTCTCCAGGCGCTTGTGGATCACCGTGGGCGTTTCATTGACATTAACGCAGGCTGGCCCGGAAAGGTGCATGACGCACGCATTTTTTGGAACACTGGCCTGTTCAAGAAGCTGCAAGCCAGGACTTTTTCCCCCAGACCAGAAGATCACCGTAGGGGAAGTCGAAATGCCCATTGTGATCCTTGGAGACCCTGCTTACCTTTTAATGCCGTGGCTCATGAAACCCTACACAGGGAGCCTTGACAGCAGCAAGGAGCGGTTCAACAACAAGCTGAACCGGTGCAGAATGACTGTGGAGTGTGTTTTTGGCCGTTTAAAGGGCCGCTGGCGCTCTCTGTACGGGAAGCTGGACTTGGCCAATGACAGCATCCCCATGGTTATATCCGCGTGCAGTACCCGCCATAACATTTGTGAAAGGAAGGGTGAAAGCTTCACTCAGGCATGGAACTTGGAGGTTCAACACCTGGAGGCTGAATTTGAACAGCCAGAGAGCAGAGCTATTAGAGGGGCCCAGCGCGGGGCTGCAAGGATTAGGGATGCCTTGAGGGAGCAGTTTGAGGCTGAAAGCCACCAGTAGCATCTGGTGCCCTGCACGGGAGTGAAGTGCAGTGGTTCCAATGTTAGTAGGAATCTGTATTTCCTACACTGCCTTGCAGTGCCTGTTGCTTTCCTGGGCTAAGGTATCTTTTACTTTATGCAATAATAAAGTATTTTTTCAAAGCCAAAAAATTCATTTATTGAAAAAAAAAAAACACACACAACTGCTTGGGATACAGAAAGGGCAAGGGGGTGGGGTGGGGAACGGTGCAAGAACAGATTTGCATATGTCCTGTTAGCATACTCAGCCTTCCTGTCTGGCGTGCTGTGCAAGGAGTGCTGCACTTCAGGCTGGCTATAATGCATGGTGATGGGGGTTGAGTGCAGTGGATAAGGGTCATGGTTTTCATGGCTGGGTGGTGAAGCTACAGGTGTTGGAGGCAGCTGGGAGCGATAAGAACCTGGATGTTGGGGAAAGTGGGTTGGAGGTGACGGGGCATAAGGGAAAGAGTTTTGGGACAAGAGTTGCAGGGGGGTGCGGGCACGGTAGTGCTCCGCCTGCATAGCTATGAGCACCTGGAGAGAGTCCGCTTGGCACTCCATGATGCTTATCAGCCAATCCGTGCTTTGCTGCCGGAGCACCACGTTTTTCTGCCGGTGCGCCACATTCTGCTGGTGGATCCTCTTTTCACTCTCCCTCCACTCCTGCACCTTTAGATTCTCGTTAAGTGACTGCTGCATTACTTCATGCAGCATGTCTTCTTTGCTTCTACGCGGCCTCTTCCTGATTCTTTGCAGTCTCTCAGCCGGTGATAACACGGACGGCTGAGATCTCAAGGTTGCATCTGTAAAGGCAAAATGTAACACTTAACAGAGGCAGCATTGTTCACACCAGACAGTGCAATGATTCCCCCGCACTTAAGGAGGGCAAGCACAGTCTACACAATAGCATAATTTGCCCGTCCCAAAGCGAACGCACAGAACCCACGGGAGCCCCAAAATGGTGAGTAAGCACAGGGTCAAGGGAAACTGATTGTTTCATGGCTGTACTGTCCTCTGGGTTTCTGTGCCTTGGGGAGAGCCAACAGCTTCAGGGGGCACCTACACTGAACACTGTCCCCACATTTTCCACAGGAGTTCATCCTGGAAGATATCTCGCTGCTGAGGGTGACCTGGGAAGCAAGGGAGGGTCTTCTACTACAATGCGGCTTCCACCCAGGCCCATATGCAGCTTGCCTGTGTGCAGCAATGTTCCCTCCACCCCTCACAGCACAGTGGCGTGGAGATGTTAGCCTGACTGGGACAAGGACCACAGTGGCTCTCCCAATAAACCTGCATAAGAGCATTGCCCAAGTTCTGGATGACATCTTTGAAGAGATCACAGGCCGATTACTGCGAAGTGTGAAAACACATCAACGCCCTATTTCGCATCTAGGCATGCATGCAGCCCCAAGAGCCTCCTTGCCCAAAGAGCCCGCACCGAATAACTTCCTTCCCCCCCAAAAAGCTGCTTACCGGGTACCTACTTTGGTGTTTGTCCTTCCCCAAGCACCCGCTGCCGCGACTGGCTACCTTCCTCCTGGCTTGAGAAGAGCTCCTGGCTGCATGCATCTAGGGATTTCGTGGTGTCTTCCTCCACCTCAGCACCCTCGCTCCTGCTTTCCTCCTCCTCCTCCTCCTGTCTTGTTGGACTGGACTGTGAAGTGTCTATGGTGGTCTTCGGAGTGGAGGTGGGGTCGTCCCCAAGTATCGCGTCCAACTCTTTGTAGAAACGGCAGGTCACAGGGGCAGCACCAGAGTGGCCGTTTGCCTCACGGGCTTTGCGGTAGACATTCCGCAGCTCCTTCACTTTAACCCTGCACTGCAGTGTGTCCTGGTCATGGCCCCCTTCCATCATCGCCCTTGATATCTGTCTGAATGTATCGTAATTCCTACGGCTGGAGCGCAGCTGGGACTGGACAGCTTCCTCCCCCCAAACACAGATGAGGTCCAGCACTTCACCATTGCTCCATACTGGGGATCGCCTGGTGTATGAAGGCATGGTCACCTGGAAAGATTCGCTGAGAGCACTCCACGCCTGGCTGAGCAAACAGGAAGGGGATTTTCAAAATTCCCAGGGAATTTAAAGGGCGGGTCTGACAGTTGGTCACCTGAGGGCAGGGCAGTAGAGTTCAAACTGATGACCAGAGTGGCTAGAACAGGCACTATGGGACACTTCTGGAGGCCGATCAGAGCACATTAACAGACCAGGGCGTCCACACTGGCACTGCGGCGCTCCAGCGGGGGAGCATCAAATGTTATTTCTCTCGCCGAGGTGGATTACCAGGAGCGCTCAAGCTGTGGAGTCAGATCGCTCTACGTGCCTTGCCAGTGTAGATGTGTCATGAGTTAGAGCTTACTTACAAGTGTAGCCAAGCCCTAAGCCCTGGTCTACACTGTGGGGGGGGTGTGATGTAAGGTACGCAACTTCAGCTACGTGAATAACGTAGCTGAATTCGACGTACCTCGATTGACCTACTGTGCCTTGAGGACGCCACAGGGTCGACTACCACCACTACCCCGTCGACTCTGCTTCTGCCTCTCTCCGCAGTGGATTACCGGGAGTCGACGGCAGAGCGATCGGGGATCGATTTATTGCGTCTACACTAGACGCGAAAAATTGATCCCCGAAAGATCGATCACTACCCGCCCTAAGTCTTCTTTAGAGTGACATAAGAGATTTATGTAAGAAACAGAAATTATTTGAGAACTACACAGACCATCGCAGCAGAAGTTTATCAAAATGTTACAATAAATGAGAAAAATCAAGCACCCAGCAGGGATGGAAAAGAAGAAATGTAATCGAGAGGGACATCAACTGCACTTCAAGAAGATACTGCTGCACTAGGGGGAGAGGGTAAAATGCGGCCCTGCCATGGTAACCCCTCCCCATCACCTCTGGACCTAGTGTTGCCGGGGGGGAGAGGCTACTCGTCTCCCTCCCCTCAGCCTTATGGGATTGGAAAAGAAATGGCAGGGAGGAGCCAGCCAGAGCCTGAAGCTGGCACAGCAGCTGCACAAAGGAACCATGGTTCAAGCAGGGACCAATGGACAGTGCTGTCAACAGACTGCTTTCTGTCATTTTCACGCTGAACAGTCTCGCCCTGTGCCAACGGGCTTTTGCTTCAATCCCTCCCTCACAATCTCCAGCCCTGTCTTTTCCTTTCTTTCCATCTAGCTAATCCCCTCATAACATAACCCCAGGGAAAAGATTTAAATAATAAACACTCACCAATTACAAAACTAACATGATGTTTGCTGCCATCTCATTGTTCACTCAATGTATGTTCTCACCTTTTCCTCCACCCTTTGTCTTGTCTATTTAGATTGTAAGATTTTTACCCAGGTACACAGCCCCCCAGCAGCTGGTGGGGGTGCACCACCCGGGGCCTGACCACAATTCTCTCTGTTCCGGGGTCTTGCCACCCCCCGAATGTCTTTTCATTGACCATCAGCTTCCGCTTTCACTGGGGGTTCATAGGGCTTGAGTTCAGGGCCAGGGGTGGAAATCCGTCCACCATTCCACCCTTCTGGCTGGTGGAGTTTATGGCCTTGGGACCCAGCAAGGGGGTTAGATCCCGGGGCTTTTCCGCAGGGTCTCCCTGGTTTTAATCACCAGCCTGCTCCAAGGCAGTGAGGTGGGCCTTCACATTCCCACCCTCCTTAACCAGGGGCAGCAATTTAGGATTGAGGTTCCCTGCGGAGCTGGCACCCCGGGATCTGTCCCCACTTACCCCTGGCCAGTTCCCTATGCCTCTTAGTTTTACCACCGCAAGTTTACGCTGCTGCTTTTTTTGTAGGTTTTTTTTGGGCTCTTGCTGTTTTTTACCGTTCTCTTGCTCTCTTGGACTTAGCTTCAGTCCCATCCGTCTTTGATCCCCTGCTGGGGAACCCGATCGTGAAGACCCCCGTCTGGTTGGGGACCAGACTCTTGGGGATGCCAGGCTATTACTTCAGCTGCTCCCAGATCCTGCTGTAGCCCCATTGGGGTCAGGAATTTGCTCCCTGGAATGGTCATCTTCCTCCAGCCGCGTGATTAACTGGGCTTTAGTGAGCTTTTCAATGGGTATCCCTTTTTTTTTGCACAGGGTTACAATGCTCTTCTTAAGGAGAAGGCGATACGCCATCACTTCACTGCTCCCAAGTTTGCTGTGGACTTGCAGGCCTGTGTGCTTTTAGCTCCCCACGGTTTCCAGGAAGAACCCCAAGTGTGCCAGCCCTTCTCCAGGTCACCGCCTCTTTGCCAGGGTTGAGCTGCAGCTTCTGCGCCCCTGGGTCCACTCACGGCACCCCCAGGGGAACCCTGTCCCTGCAAAATTCCTTCTCTCTCCCAGGGCCAAGCCGCAGGCTCCTCCGCCCCTGGGACTGCTCACTGTAGCCCCCAGGGGGACCCCCTCATTGCACAGTCCTTCTTGCTGGACACACACTCCCAGGGGTTAAGCGTAGCTCCTTCGCTCCCCGAAACCGCTCCTCCGTGAGCCTTTAGCACGCCTGGTTCTCGTTAGCACCCCTTCGTTCTACTGCTCCCCAGTTACTTACTGCAGGAAGCGCCGTTCACGGGGTGCAGAACATCCCACCGCTGCCACCAGTTGTCACGGAGTATAGGGGAGTCCGGCCCTGCACCCCTCTTCCCCGGATTCACTGGGAGTCTCAGCCAGCCAGTAGAACAGAAGGTTTATTAGAGATGCCCGGAACACAGTCCAACCAGAGCTTGTTAGTACATCCAGGACCCCTCAGTCGGGTCCTTCCGGGGGGCAGGGAGCTTAGACCCCAGCCTGGGGCTCCCTGCATTTCGCCCCGCAGCTCCACATGGGGCAGGGAGGCCAGACCCTGTCTGCCCCCCTCCCTTCCTCTTCCCAAGCCAGCACCAAACTTTAACTTTTTAGCCCCTCCTCCGCCTTTGTTTGCTTCCCGGGCCAGGAGGTCACCTGATCCCTTTGTTCTTACACCTTCAGCTTTCACCTTTGCCGGGCAAGGGGCCGGGCCATCTGTTGCCAGGAGACAGAGCCCTTTTCTGTGTTCAGGCCTCTGCCTTTTAGAGCTTTGTAACAATTATGCACCGTTGTTCCACCACCTAGATACTTAAGCACCGCATAGGGGAAACTGAGGCACCCACACAGTACTCAGGGAAACCTTAACTACAGTCCTAGTTCGTCACATATTCTCTGTGTGCATGCAGTTCCTAGCACAATGGGGTCCTCTTCATGGTTGCCCCCTAGATATTACTGTAATAAACATGATAAATAAGGGCAAAAGGCTATGCAAACACCTGTACCTCAGCCTCAGAGTAGTGCAGGCAAGCAATAAGAGCCAGCAATCTAAATCAGTATGTCCAAAACACCACAGGGCAGCCAGCAATCAAGAAAGAAACTCAATTCCCCATAATAGCCACATGGTTATAGAACACCACAAACTCTGTAGCCATGGTACATAGTGCAACTGGAAATCAGCCCATGCCTGTTGCTGAAAGGTGTTTCCATCATTACTCTGCAAAAATATGCACCGAGGCCAAAATGTTCAAATATGAACGCTTAAAGTTAAGCACTTAAATCCATATTTAGGCACCTGAATAAATGTCCTGATTTTCTTAGGTGCTGAGTTCCCACAACTCCCCTGGAGTTTAGTTTTTGTGCTTAACATTTAGGTACCACTGTTTATCCAGTCTTGGTTTAAGGCTTCTGAGCTGCTCACCTCTGGATTCTTCATCAGACGGTGTCCGTACGTGTTTACCTTATTTGATGTCCCACTTTATGTAGCCAACACACGAGACATATCAGGGGCGTGAACACCTGGCTGTACTTCTCCTTTGCTATCCTTTTCCTTCCCATCACCCTGCTTGATCTAAATGGTCACAATCATCTTGTTGCCATAGACTTTAAGGTCAGAAGGGACCATTATGATCATCTAGTCTGACCTCCTGCACAATGCAGGCCACAGACTCTCACCCACCCACTCCTGGAATAATCCTCTCACCTATGTCTCAGCTATTGAAGTCCTCAAATCATGGTTTAAAGACTTCAAGATGCAGAGAATCCTCCGGTAAGTGACCCGTGACCCATGCTGCAGAGGAAGGCAAAAAACCTCCAGGGCCTCTGCCAATCTACCCTGGAGGAAAATTCCTTCCCGACCCCAAATATGGCGATCAGCTGAACCCCGAGCATGTGGGCAAGACTCACCAGCCAGACACCCAGGAAAAAGTTCTCTGTAGTAACTTCTAACATCCCATCATTGACCATTGGGCCTATTTACCACTGATGGCAATTAATTGACCTTTGACTAAGATCATGTTATCCCATCAAACCATCCCCTCCATAAACATATCTAGCTTAATCTTGAAGCCAGATAGGTCTTTTGTCCCCACTGCTTCCCTTGGAAGGCTGTTCCAGAACTTCACTCCTCTGATGGTTAGAAACCTTCGTCTAATTTCAAGTCTAAACTTCCTGATGGCCAGTTTATATCCATTTGTTCTTGTGTCCACATTGGTACTGAGCTGAAATAACTCCTCTCCCTCCCTGGTATTTATCCCTCTGATATATTTAAAGAGAGCAATCATATCTCCCCTCAGCCTTCTTTTGGTTAAGGTAAACAAACCAAGCTCCTTGAGTCTGTCAGCCCTTGCAGTGCCAAGCTCACTAACACTGATGATCCAGCTCATTGCCATCTGAATCTGCCAATCTGAGAGGAGAGTGGTGCAGGGGAAGAAGTCCTTTCTCTCTTCACTTACCTGAACTAATCTTGAAGCTCAAATGAAGAAGCAGTCTGAGTTTTGGGTAAAGGTTCAAGCTGACTATTTTGTCCAAATGGCTCTGACCATTTCTATTGACTGGATTTGCTGCAGATGCTGCAGCAAAGTGTAATGCTTGGTGTGCTCATTTACAGGCCAATACAATGGGAGTTAGGCACATAAATACCTTCTTGGATCTCAGCCTTTGGTCTGTTTCCCAGCAGTGGTGACATCTGAGTTCTGGGCACAAACTGAAAGCTCTTGTCTAGACTAGGATATAAGGCATGTTGCCAACAAACACATTCTAAAAGGCTAGTGCAGATAAGGCAATGTATACTCTGACATGTTAAACTGGTCGTGTTAAATGCCTAGAGGGGAGCCCAGATGTTAGCACAGTTTAGAACATCTTAGTTACATGTGCTAACATCCTTTAAAATCTAGACGAGGCCAGGGGGATGGGTGTGTTGGTGTGTACCTTGATTTATACTATATTTTAGGTTCATAATGACTGAGCAAACCACATCCTAAAACCCCTGAGCTGTGCTGTATGTAATAGGGATAACATTTGAGGTGTGAAAAGCCCGGACCTCCCACTGTACCATAGTAATTCCTTTTAATGTTCATTCTTCTGTACAAAATACTCTAATGAAATCTCTCCCGAGTCATTTTACTATGAAACACAGAGAGCAATTAGTTTTAATGGAATTGAAAATATCTCCTTATGATACACACGTTATGTCACTAAAGAAAATGCATAGTATTTATGGGGGGAAACTTTCACACAGACCACCTGCCTTGTGCATATAGTTTTCACCTAGTCACCCACACTGTTTAGACTAGTCTAGCAGCTATTGCTAGTCTCCCTGCCACTCTGCAGTGCCTATGTGGGAGACTGAATACATACAGCCCTGACAAGCACGCTGGGGAAGGAAATTGGCTCACTAAAGTCAGTCAGAGGAAGCTTGTATATAGGAGGGGAGACACCTATTCCTCAAGCCCCTAAACGACATGGGCAAAACTAGTTGTCACATAGGGCAGAGGGGAATTTAAACTAGGGAGTAGAGGCCACTCAACAATCTGCCACCAAGGCAAAACTTCAATGTGCCATCTTCTACCTTCTAGAATAGAGGTTCTCAACGGGGGGTGGTCTTGGACTTTCTTGGGGTGCATGATGAGCCTTCTGATGGTTCGTAGAAGTGAGGGGGGGGCAAGCACCAAGTTGCAATGCCATTCACTCAAATTTGAGTGAGTGGCGTTGTGACCTGGCTTGCAGCATCACTCAGATTTGCACCAGTTGCCCCAGGCAGCTGTCTGCTTTCCCTATGGCTAGAGCAGCCCCTGCAGGGAACTCCTTTTGCCCATGACATTGTAATTCAGAGAGCAGTGGAAAAGTAAACAGAGGATATGAATTATCAGTGCAAACTTTGTACTCCAGTCTAGTGATCTACAGGGTATGGTCCAAGCTAGAGTTTGATTAGAAAGCTGAATGCAGCGTGTACATTGTGTGCAAGCAGGTAAGCCACTTCTGTTAAAGGCCCATGCAAGTTCTGTTGTCTTCTGCTGGGTACAACTCAAACCACAACCATGAATTTCTTGTTTCTCTGAATTGCGTTTGACTGAACAAAACAAAAATTAACTTACTAGGGATGTGATTCTTCATCACTTGAAGTCTTTAAATCAAGATTGTTGGCCTTTCTTAAAGAGATGTTCTAGCCCGACTAGAAGTTATGGGCATGATGCTGAAATTACTGGTGAGATTCTATGGCTTGTGTTCTGCTGGTCAGACTAGATGCTCATAATGGTCCATTCTGGCCTATGGGAGCAATTGTTCTTGTTAACATAACCTCTGAAAAAGCCCACCATCTGGTGTCCTCAACTGTCTTGCTATCCATACCCACAGAAGACAGACTATGCAACCAATGAGAGACAGAAGAAATTGAGACAGGAAGCACTTTCTGCACCAGTGTCTGAAATATGACTGAAAAGAGACGTCCTCAAGTAATCAGGAGTCAAAAAGTGTCCCATCAAAAAGTAATGATAAAAAACCACTCCTGACCCTGGGAGAAAAGAGAGATGACATCGCACTATGCAGCAACCTGCCAGCAGATCAGAAATGGACACACAGGATCAAGCCTCAAACAGAATATGTAGCCATATCCTGGACTGCTCTCTGCTACTTCTAACAGATAAATGAGGGGGTCTGCCTCTTTTTTTACACTTCGGCAATACTTGCAAACTTTGTCTTGCCAATAAAGTCTCACTGAATTGAACTGACTAAATGCCATTGTATTACGGTATGAGTAAGTGTTACATTTAGCAATAAAGTTTAGATTATAATGAACAGAATCTTAGGAAGCAGTCAGACTATAGGAGGCCTCATGATTATTCACTGATAAGATAAATGAACCTAGAACCCAGCTGGTTCATAGAGATCTATGCTTTCTAACAGCTCTGCTTTTATAGATTATAGCACATAGGACTGCTCTCTAAATGTCAATCAGATCAACCCTGAGACTAGGGGCCACTGTTTTCCTGTACCAGTATCCCTCCTGTAAAGGTAAAGTTGTGGCTCAAGAACATTCTCATTGCATGACCGATGTCTCTTGCTTCTAAGATAAATGCCTGAGTTTCATCTGGCCACTTCTATAGCAACAGAGGGTTTTTATGCCTGGTCTACACTTGAAACTTTTGCCAATATATTAACGTTGCTGAAGGGTCTGATATTTTCACAGCATTTCTATGCTGGCAAAAAGCATAGCATAGATGCAGTTATACTGGCAAAAAAAACCCCAACCTTTTGCTGGTACTGCTTTTTTATTTGGGGAACTAGTATAAGTTTTATTGTAAAAGTACTCTTTCGCTGGTATAAACTGAGTCTACACTAAAAGGGCTTCTAGTAGAGCTATACAGGCTAGACAAAACCCTACCTTGAGACAATATTCTTCTATAATGAACCTTAGTGGCCTTATCTACTCCCCAAATTTTAACTTAGAGCTTGTCTTCACGTACATCACTACAGCAGTGCAACTCTAGAACTTAAGTGAAGATGCTCCTATGCCAACACAGTAGCTATGTTGATGGGAGAAGCTCTCCTGTTGATATAGCACTGTGTACAAAGGGGGTTAGGTCAGTATATGTCACTCAAGGGTATGGATTTTTCACATCCCTGAGTTATACCAATCTAGATGTGTAGTGTAGACCTAGCCTCAGAGTTGCTCAACTGCACTCCTTATCAGTACTAACACTACAAATCCAGGAAGGCACCAATTATGCTACAATTCACATCTACGTTCATGTTCCATACCAGCCAAATACTGTAAATACCCAAACATGCTCACAGACTCCTCAGCTCCACCACACACTCCCTTCTGGTTTGATCACAATATAGATTTCCAATTGTAAATGCTCCAGGTCAGGGAGTGTATCTCTTCTATGTTTTCACAGTGCTCAGAAAAATGGGGCTCTGATCTTGACTGTGGCCCTAACCCTCACCCTAACCCCTAACCCTACCCCTAACTTTAACCCTAAACCCTAACCCCATCATAGAAATATTTATTTAGCCAGCCACAATGCACACATCCAGTTCCTCACAAACATTCATATGCACAACCTGAACTCCAAACTCAGGTGGAGTTAAATTACCAATATATAAATGTGTGTATATGTTAGGGCTGTCAACTATTAAAGAAATTGTGATTAATCACATGATTTTAAAAATTGTGATTAATTGCGTGATTAATCGTGCTGTTAAACAATAACAGAATACCATTTATTTAAATATTTTTTCTACATTTCAAACATTGATTTCAATTATAACACAGAATACAAAGTGTACAGTGCTCGCTTTATATTTATTTTTATTACAAATATTTGCACTGTAAAAAAACAAAAGAAATAATATTTTTCAATTCCTCCATTACAAATACTGTAGTGCAATCTCTTTACCATGAAAGTCAAATTTACAAATGTAGAATTATGTACAAAAAAACTGCATTCAAAAATAAACCAATGTCAAACTTTAGAGCCTACAAGTCCACTCAGTCCTACTTCTTGTTCAGCCAATCGCTCAAACAAGTTGTTTATATTTGCCCGCTTTTTATTTACAATGTCACCTGAAAATGAGAACAAGCGTTTGCGTGGCAATGTTATAGCTGGTGTCGCAAGATATTTACGTGCCAGGTGTGTGAAAGATTCATATGTCCCTTCATGCTTTGACCACTATTCCAGAGGACACGCATCCGTGTTGATGACAGGTTCTGCTCGATAATAATCCAAAGTAGTGCGGACCGATGCATGTTCATTTTCATCATCTGAGTCAGATGCTACCAGCAGAAGGTTGATTTTCTTTTTTGGTGGTTCAGGTTCTATAGTGTTGCTCTTTTAAGATTTCTGAAAGCATGCTCCACACCTTGTGTCTCTCAGATTTTGGAAGGCACTTCAGATTCTTAAACCTTGGGTTGAGTGCTGTATCTATTTTTAAAAATCTCACAATGGTACCTTCTTTGCGTTTTGTCAAATCTGCAGTGAAAGTGTTCTTAAAATGAACGACGTGTGCTCTGTGCTGGGTCATCATCCGAGACTGCTAAAATATGAAATATATAGCAGAATGCTGGTAAAACAGAGCAGGAGGCATACAATTCAGTTCAGTCGCAAATTTAATTAACGCATTGTTTTTTTAACAAGCGCCATCAGCATGGAAGCATGTCCTCTGGAATGATGGCCAAAGCATGAAGGGGCATACAAATGTTTTAGCATATATGGCACGTAAATATATTGCAATGCTGGCTACAAAAGTGCCATGTGAACGCCTGTTCTCACCTTCAGGTGACGTATATAAGAAGCGGGCAGCATTATCTCCCGCAAATGTAAACAAACTTGTTTGTCTTAGCAGTTGGCTGAACAGAAGTAGGACTGAGTGGACTTGCAGGCTCTAAAGTTTTACATTGTTTTGTTTTTAAGTGCAGTTATGTAACAAAAAAATCTACATTTGTAAATTGCACTTACATGATAAAGAGATTGCACTATAGTACGTGTATGAGGTGAACTGAAAAATCTATTTATATTGTTTATTTTTACAGTGCAAATATTTGTAATAAAAAAAATATAAAATGAGCATTGTATACTTTGTATTCTGTGTTGTAACTACAATCAACATATTTGAAAACGAAGAAACATTCAAAAATATTTAATAAATTTAAATTGATATTCTGTTTAACAGTGCAATTAAAACTGATTAATCACAATTTTTTGAATTGCTATTAATTTTTTTAGTTTATCGCATGAGTGAACTGTGATTAATTGACAGCCCTAGTATATATTTAATTGGCTATTTATTAACTGTGGAGGTGAATTATATAATATGTCACAGGATCAGAGAGAGTTCAGATTCTGCATTTGAGTGTAACAGCAAGGAAGTGGATATCTGCATTGTTGCTAGCTGTATGCTGGATTTGTGTATCTTGCATTTTCAAGGCTCCGCCGTCTTCTGAGTTTGCTTCAAGGACCATTGTCAGCCCTCTCCCTATCCTCATTCCCTTCATCTCCAACCAACTGTACTGTAGCCAGGTCAGCCCCCTTCCTCTCTTGACGATTCCCCTCTAGTAGGTGTTTGTTTTCTGTAGGTAGAATGATGTTCACTGCTAACACCCTTTCAGATGTCTGGATAAGGTAGTTGGTCCACAATCGATAATCAGAATTCCTAGGGAGTCATATCTGAGCCTTCCAGAAGAACAAAGGACAGTGGCTGGAACAGAAGCCAGAGACTTGGGTTTAATTCCCTGTTCTACCACAGACTTCATGTGTGACCTTGGGCAAGTCACATAGTCACTCTGTACCCCCTGGGGCGGCACCAGCTTTTTTGTCACCGTAGGCCGCGGGAGAGGCTGCTGCCGAAATGCCACCAAGGTCCCCGGTAGCCAAAGCTGCCGCCGCACAAGTGCCACTGGGGTCCTTGGCAGTACTTTGGCGGCAGCTTCTTCGGCTACCAGGGACCTCGGCGGATGCCTCTCCCGGCAAATACCGCCCCCCAAATCCTGGTGCCCTAAGCGACCACCTAGGGTCACCTATTGGTAGCACCGGCCCTGTGTACCCCAGTTTCCCGTCTGCAAAACAGAGATAATAGAAATGCCCTGCCTCACAGGCAGGTTGTGAAGGTTATAAACATTAAAGGTAGAGAGATGTTCAGATACTATAGTAATGGGGGACTTGTAAATTCATAAAACACCAGATTTACTATATAAATCTTTACAGTTAATCAAACCCTGACCTTGCCACTACAGTTCAAAGCTTCCTGCCAGAAGCCAGATCTGCTGGACACTATGGAATGTCCCTTATAAAACCTCTGGAAATGACGTTAAATAAGAACGTTAAATCTCATAGGGCATGTGAAAGCCTAGGCCCAGACAAATTTTAGGCGGACTTCTACAAAACCTGACTCAAAATGGCACAACAATGCTACAGGCCAACAGTTTTCTGCTATGCCTGGAGACTGCTCTCCTCTTCGATGAGGATTCAGGTGACACCATTTGCTCACGTGAAGCCACCCAAGAGGTGGAACAATGGATGCAAAATTCATGTCCTGATCGTGATGTCAAACAAATCGGTCACCATGACAGCTGTTGTTGGACCACCGAACTGCTCTCCTGCACCCAAGGCTGACGAGAGGAGACTCTCGTCCAGGGGCCCCAAGGTCAGTCCCCCCACTAACATCTGTGTAAATGGGGTGAAACGGGAGGTGGTGGGGCCCAGCGAACATGATCTACCAATTTCTCTTGTCAGGCCTGCCCGCCCCTGCAGTGTGGGCCCCATCCCTGCCCTGGGGTCCCTGGGCCCTAAAGCAACGGTGCTGTTTCAGCCCTGCTGTGAGTGGCTGGTGCCGGGGGGCCCAGCTGTGCCCCAGGACCCTGGGCAGGGGCTGCTCTGGGGCCGTCGCCTTTGAAGCCACACTGCAGCTGGAGCCAAGCCCCCCCGGGGCGGGGGTTGGTGGACGTGACCCCGGGGGAGGTGCAGGGTATTGCTGCCCCCTCCAGCGCATGGCCAGCAGGTCTCCCCGCACGGTGACCATAGCAACCCCTGAGGGGATGCTGGGAGCGGGGCTGCCTACGTCACTCAGGACGGTGATACACAGCTCGGTGCAGCTCTGGAGCCGGCCGTATAACCCCGCCCCCACCTGCCTCCCTGCCCCTATCCAAAATGGCCGCCTCCACTCTCAGGTGCTGTCAGGGCTCCGCCTTCAGCCTGTGCCTCCCCTGCCCCAAGATGGCCGCTGCCGCTCTACTTGTCCGGAAGGCGTTCCTGCCGCCGGCGGAGCGACTCTATGGTGCGGCGCGGGGCCGGAAGCTGGAGAGGCGGGAGGCGGCGGCTGTCGGCGGGGCTGAGGCTGGCGTGGAGACTCGAGCCCCGACCCCTCCCCCAGCGGAGCGGGCAAGGCAGGTGAGGGGGGCTCCCCGTCCCCTCCCACCACGGGGCCAATGGGGCCGGGGAGGGGAGTCGTTGGTGGGGGTGGCAGGGGGCAATGTGGGGGAAGGGGTAATTTGTGGGAGGGTGGTGGGTCATCAATTGGGCATGCAGGCGGTAATGGGGGCAGCGTTAGCGAGTGGGTGAATGAGAGGTTATCGGTCGGGGCAGGCAGGGGGTAATGGGGGCAGAGTTAAGGAGGGGTAATGGGGGAGAGGCAGGGGGTAATGGGGGCAGAGTTAAGGAGGGGGTAATGTGGGGGGAGAGGTAGGAGGTAATGGGGGCAGGGATAAGGGGAGGTAATGTGGGGAGAGGCAGGGGTTATCGGTCGGGGCAGGCAGGGGGTAATGGGGGCAGGGTTAAGGAGGGGTAATGGAGAGGCAGGGGGTAATGGGGGCAGAGTTAAGGAGGGGGTAATGTGGGGGGAGAGGTAGGGAGTAATGGGGGCAGGGTTAAGGAGGGGGTAATGTGGGGGGAGAGGTAGGAGGTAATGGGGGGAGGTAATGTGGGGAGAGGCAGGGGGTAATGGGGGCAGGGTTAAGGAGGGGTAATGGGGGAGAGGCAGGAGGTAATGGGGGCAGGGTTAAGGAGCGGGTAAGGTGGGGGGAGAGGCACGGGTTATCAGGGGGAGAGGTGAGGGTGTGTAATAGGAGATAGATCCTTTCCTGGCTCAGGGCTAGGGTTCTGTCTGGCAGCTCACCAGCTGGCTGCCCCCAGAGGTCAGTAATCTTTCCCCGGGATATCCCTGTCAGGGCTCACGAGTCTATCAGGTGACTTTGGGGTACAGGGTGGGATACCATCCCATATCCCTGTGATGGCACTGGGGCAAGATCACAGGAGCCAGGTGCACTGACCTCCTTCCCAAGGGCACCTGCTGAGTCTGATCAGCTTTGTCAGGGGGTCTCAATGGATGTTTATTTCTTGTCGGGTGGTTTCAATGGGTGTTTATTTCTAGCAGAAATATGACATTGTAGTTCAGTCACCCTGTGGGATTTTTGTGCTTTGTGGGGACAAATATGCTTGGGCTGTGATACAACTCCCCTTGACTTCACCAGGCCCTTAGATGACTAAAGTTATTTATAACTCAGCAGCACAGATATTGGATCCCCTGGTGCCAAAAATCCAGTCTTGGGAGCGACAGAGTCTTGTGGCACCTTATAGACTAACAGACATATTGGAGCATAAGCTTTCATGGGTGAATACCCGCATCCGACGAAGTGGGTATTCACCCACGAAAGCTTATGCTCCAATACGTCTGTTAATCTATAAGGTGCTACAGGACTTTTTGTCGCTTCTATAGATCCAGACTAACCCGGCTATCCCTCTGAGTCTTGGGAACAATACTTCCCCCCCGTATACATTCACTTGATACCCTGGAATTGTTATGGGTGACTTGTCAATAAATAATTTGTAGTTTGAAACTGGGTAATGAGCAGACTGGATGCTTTCAAAGTACCTTCCATAATTTTAAAACATATCTTTTCCGATCCTCAACCTCCAAAGTTTCAGCTGTCCTTAAGAAAGACTGAAATGGAAATCTGTTTTCTTGCCAAAAGATGCCATTTTCCATTGTTCACATACTATATTTGATTGTAGGATTGTTCATGAGCTGTGTGTGTGAACTGCAGGATGGCAGTTTGACCCATGCAGTGACTGATAAGTTTAGAAATTCACTCTCTGCACTACACCCAAAGGTGACACTGGGATGGTTGCTGTTGGGAAACACTGCAGTAGCCTGGGCAGGGCATCAGACTAGTTTAAGAGGTTGCAGGGTGGAGGACAGGATGAGTGGAAAGCTGCATAATGTTGGATGAGTGGAGATAAAGTTGCATGATGCCATACTCATCTGCTGCTTGGATGAAGGGAGGTGATGTTTACATATGACTTTTTTCCCTAAAACTCCATGCCAAGCATTTTTGTCTGAGTCCATGAAGTGAGCTTGGTGTTTAGTCAGGTGAGAGAAGAGCTCTCCTGACTCTGGTGGCAGTGACATGAAGCCCATTGTATCAGCTGCCAGGAGACAATTGGCTGGAGGCACATGTAGTAAAATGAGGTCTGTCCAAAAGCAAGAATTTCAAGAAGCTGGATTCACTGGGCAATCCCCTTCTACCACAAAGGTAGAAAGTCAAGGGAACTCAAAGTGGTTCCTGCTTTGCAGCTAAAGGATGAACACACAGCTGGCTAGCTGCAAGTTTTTAGTGATGAAGGACCCAAACAAGAAGAAATTTCTTTAGGGCTTGTAAAAGATGTTCCTTTGACAGTCCTGGAGAAAGAAATGTGTTTATCTGCCTTTTGTGTTGAAGTGTGGATATTATCAGCATGAATTTGAAATGTCTGCATTACTCTTAACCTGTGTAATTCATGTTTGCCATTTATCTTAAATCGTGTAAGGAGCATAGACTTTTTGTGAGGAATTGGTCAGCTTTTAGGTTGATCAGCTGGTATCCACCACCCCATGACCTCCAAGCTGGTTCTGGAACCAACATTGCTTATTGAAAGAAATAATAAATATGTAATTCAACTGTCCTTCAAAAGGTAACTGTTTTTGTTCAGGCACTAGTTATGAGAGGACAATAGAGCAGTTGTGTGGACCACCACTAGCTGGGCCACAGACCTGCCTCTTGTTTTTATGCTGGGATCCCTCAGGTCCAGAATCTTGATGTTTGTGAGGATAAAAAAATTCCAAACCACACAGATTTCTAATTGTATCTATTTTATTAACTAAGCCTACATATTTTTGTGTTAATGCCTAACTGATTTACAAGCCTACGGGTATGTCTATACTACCCGCCTGATTCGGCGGGTAGCAATCCATCTTCTGGGATCGATTTATCGCGTCTCGTCTAGACGCGATAAATCAATCCCGGAAGTGCTCGCCGTCGACACTGGTACGCCTGCTCCGTGCGAGGAGTAAGCAGAGTCGACGGGGGAGCCTGCCTGCTGCATCTGGACCCGCGGTAAGTGCTGTTTAGTTCGAACTAAGATACTTCGACTTCAGCTACGTTATTCACGTAGCTGAAGTTGCATATCTTAGTTCAACCCCCGCGCCCCCCCCCCCACCTAGTGTGGACCAGCCCTAAGTCTCACTTTCAAAGTGATTTAAGCACTTTAGATACTAAATCTCTTAGTACCCTAAGTTACTTTTGAAAGTGAAACTTTAGGCTCCTAGGTCAGTTAGGTGTTGAAACGTTGAATGGAGCAATGACTAAATATCTTTTAAAAAATCTAGGCCCAACTACTTAAGCAAAAACATAACGTAGATATAAGCAAATTCAATTAGAACAAAGTGAGTTAATAGAAAATCAGTCAGGGTAATAAAATCAAGTCGTCGTCAGATTGATTTGTTTGAAACAGTTTATTCAATTTTTGGTAAGCTCTCTGTAATGATTTGACATGGTAGCAGTCTTGTTTAGCTATCAGATCCCAAAGTAACAGGGCCATTGTCAATCTGAATGCCAAGTGATATATTTATATTTCAGATGATCCAGGGAGGGACATGTCACTCCCAAGTTGAAACTAATGTTGAGACTGGCAGCTCTGATGACAATTAAGACAGCGTGCTCAAATTATTTGTGGTTAGGTAATAGAAATCTGTCCTTTCCTCAGCCCCTAATAGAGGGTTACATGAAACATTTCAATATGGTTACATAGAGGGTTACATGAAACAGCTTGTTACATGTTGATGTTCAAATGTCAAATTTAGGTATAAACATAATTTCTCAGGATTAAACCTACAAGTCTGGACCCATGAAATGTGTGCAAGAGATCTTTTAGACAGTGAGGTTGTTTAACTGAGGACTGTTTAGGTATTTGAGGAGCTATTCTATAGGCACCATTCTCAAATTCTATGGACTCAGTCCCCACGCTCTGCTGTGCATGCCCACGTACACACTACCAGCCATCTGCTGAAGGTAACAAACAAGTGTCCTAAATGACTTGGGTCCCCCATTAAAAGAAGTGCTTTCCTGTTTGAAAGTGAATTTCTCTGTTTCTGTAGAAACTCTCTTTAATGTCAGATAAAAGCATGGTCTGAAATTTGGCCCCTTTTTGCATATAAAGTGGCCTTTTAGTCCATCTTCATGCCATCCTGCATCCATTTAGTTGCTACAAGGCGATGGGTTGTGTGTCAGAGAAGGCAGATAAGGAGCTGTACTACATTCCAGTTTTCAAAGAGACACTAACAGTTCAGTCCCCACATCTGACCTTTGTTAAAATAGATATATCCCACCGGGATGCATATGCAGGATTCTAACTATCTGTTAATTATAGAACAGCCATCTCTCCATTGTTGTCCAAGCATAAAAAGATGAGATCGTGTTTATGTAAGACTTGTATAAAATCAGTACCCCACTGTTGTGAGTGTCCCCTGCTGTGCTTGAAGCTGCGGATGACACACTTTCTTACAAAGCTACATCCGTTTGGGAATTGACAACCTTTTTTTTTTTAAGTTCACACTGGCTTTATGGATTGCACAACTGATTTAGTGCATAATGAATAAAAAAATTATCAATTTAATATGAAACATTTAAACTGTAATGCAGCATATTTTTCAAGGCAACCAATTTTTAATTGAAGCAATAAGTGAGAAGAAAACCAAGAACCTATAACAGAAAAATCTCCCAAAACATATCCAAACTAATGTCCCCTGGGAAGGGAGAAAAAATAGAGAGAAGCCAGAATGGAAGCTTTGCCTTATAAAAATCAGACCAAGAGGTAAAGAAGTGTGTTATATGGCTTTCAGCAGTAGTCTGTGCCTCATGCTTCAGAGGAAGGCAAAAACTACCATAATGCAATCATCCAGCTGTGCAAAATACTATACATGGGGTGGCAAGAATTCCTTTCTGATCCCCACAGTGCTGAGCAGATGCCCTCAAAGATGACATGATTTCTCTTCCCTTAGCCTGCATTTCTACATATTTTAGTTTTTGATCATTTCAGAGAGACCAAAGTTTTGGGTATATCATGGAGAAAAGGTTTGCTCATAGCCTGAGGTAGCCTGCCAGCACCACACTGATTATAGAGTACAGGCCTATCCTACCAATGCTTTTAAAAGGGCCTCTGCCCCCAGAAGAATATTGCGTGTGTTCCACTGTTATCTTCTAGAACTGGTTCACAAGCAAGGAAGTAAAACACAAATTCATGTTAACTTCATCTCCACTATAAATACGGTGGTGGGGGGGAAGGAGGGGGGTTAGGTTTGCCTGCCTGCCAACATTTGCCAGATGGAGAGAAGGCAGTCAGGAGGAAAATACATTCAGTTCTACGACGTGTCAGAGCGAGTTACAGATACAAAAAGAGGAGAATTGGGGTGGTGGTGGTAGAAACTAAAAGTTGTGTCCAATCAATCCTTCAGTGCTGGTGTCTCCTGCGACCGCCGTTCTGTCAACACTTCAGTGATGATGCACCTGCTACAGCTGAGCAGCAGTGGAGGTGAATTTTGCTTGATAGACCAAGTATATAAGGCAACACCAAAGAGATTAAATAACTCCTTAATTTGTCCGTACTGCACCAGCAGGGTGGTGTAGCAGACCTTTCTAATTCCATTTAATTTTCATTGTAGCTTTACCTAATGAAATATTTAGATCTAGGGAGATAGTTGGCTCAGGGGATTTGGTGATGGAAAGAGGAGCCTCTCACCTCAAGATTCCTGATTTCCCCCCCACCCCACATCCGGTTTAGATCGGTGGGGACCAAAAGCTTAAAGCTATATCAGTTCTTGCCTTTGGTGAAGATCCAGTGGGCAGGTATCCACATGACAGATCACCATCACCAGGGGGCCACCTTTTGGCAGAGACTCCAAAGATTGAATGGAAACTGACTTATCCTGTAGGGTGAGATTGAGACATAGGCCTTGTCTACACTATTGGGGTAAATCAACCTAAATTAAGCTACTCCAGCTACGTGAATAACATAGCTGGAGTCGACATATCTTAGGTTGACTTACTGCGATGTCTACACTGCTCTGCGTTGATGGGAGACACTCTCCTGTCGACTTATCTTAATCTTCTCATTCCGGTGGAGTATCGGAGTTGACCAAGAGAGCGCTCTGAAGTTGATCTCTAGAGCTGTCCAAGCCCTTAATTACCTTTACAGGATAAATGACTGAGTTTTAGATATTATCTACTGAAACTCCAGGGAGAGAACTGTTGACTCAAGCACATCAACGAGATGAGTGTTCTTTGATGTTTTGTTTCACACTTTTCAGAAAATGTTCTGAAGAATAAATTGAACGGTGCCTGTTGGAATTAAATTGTCTGAAAAACCGCCGTTCACCCTAAGGCCTGTTTGACACTGAGAGAGCTTCCACAACGGCCTAATTCTGCAAGTGATGGGCTCGGAGAACAGTGCTTTAAAGAGCTACACACTGGAAGAACCACCGTATACCTTACCGACTGGACTCACAATTTACCCAGCTGCATTGCAAGATGGCAAGCTTGCCTCGGTCTTTGTGTATAAAACAGAGAATGAAGACACAGTTAATAAAGCTGCCAAGGTAGAGAACGTGGCCTTACTGAATAACATACTTCTTTCTAATTCTCTCTGCCTTTTCTAGTATCAATATGAAGCTATCAGTTCCTGTACATGAATGTCCTCAAAGCCCCTTGGGAGGGAGGAGGAAGAAACAGGTTAATTCATAATATGTTTGATGGGTAATGATCCTTGCTTCTAGCAGATCTCCTTAATTACAGAGACACTCTCTCACACCTCCCAAATACAAGTTTTGTTTTATTTTTTTTTATAAGATTTTGATATGACAAGAAACATTCTACAGTGTGATCAAAATAAGAGCAGTGTGTGGTGGTGGGTATTCTGGTAGGGAGTGGGACTGGAATTTATAATTCCCTCCAGAAAACTCACTTAAAAGGACATTAAGGCTGTGTGGTTAAGCACTTGCATGTGAGGAGATGCCAAAGTGATGAATCCCCACTAAACCCCCTGCCTATAAAGGGTGTGGGATATATACCGACTTGCTTCCTCCTTGTCATTTTTGAAGCACCTGAAAACCTTGCGCCACCCTTGCCTTTTGCGCTTCCTCTCTTGTACCGTGGAAACAGATGGAATTCACCTGGTTACAGAGCGTGTAAAGCCTTTGGAGATGGCACTGGAGATGCTCTCCTCTGATGAGATCTGTGCAGGGATCTATGATTTATTGCTAGCTCTCATCTTCCTTCATGACAGGGTAAGTGTCCAAGAGAAACCGGTGTGAATGTGTAAGGGTTTGGGCTCCCAGTGGGAACAGGATTATGTGAGGAGAGGGAAGGCTTTATCAGTGGGCTTACATGGATGATTGTGAGGTATTGGACCTTAAAATCTCATGGTTTTTGTTCCCTGCCTGCTTTTTATTTCACTTCACTTGTGACATGGCATTAGCAGCTATCTCAAACGGACAGAGAATAGTACTTTATACCATCTGGCAGCTGGTGTTCCAGACTGCTTTTAGGCTGTACAAAGAATTCTCACTAGCTGTTTTTGAGACAATGAATGATGATAAAATGTATGTGAAGAGCCAGAACAGGGAAGATAATTATGAGAATGTCATGACTTTATTGCCTGGGATCGCACGACTTGTCAGAGCTATGAACAAATGCTGTTGGAAAACAGATTTTCAACATAACATATTTGTTTATCACCCTGGTGGTACATGAGATATCAGACTTTGTCCCTGGGTCTAGCAGTGCTTTTTAGGCATGTGTTCAGGATTGAATTAGCAAATCCCAGATCTGAAGCCAGTGTAACTTTAAGTCTTTGTGCTCAGATATGGGGGGCATCTTGTAACTTGCAATTAGAGTAAAAGGACTGTGATACTTAAACTTGGCCTCCTTTAAAGCCACAGTCCTTGTGAAAGGTGCTGTATGGCCTACAAAAACCATTAAGGAACCTGCAGTATAAATGCTGATCTACGTACTTTTCAGCAGCTTTTTCCTCAGATCATCATGGCATCTAATTACTGCTAACAAGGATTTAATGCCTTCATCGAGCCCCAGGTCTATTGTTTATTTTATATTTTAGGGAAACCTAACGCATAACAACGTCTGTTTATCATCTGTATTTGTAAGTGAGGATGGGCACTGGAAACTAGGAGGAATGGAAACAGTCTGCAACCTTAATGAAGCCACCCCAGAGGTAAGAGCCAAGCCACCCCAGAGGTAAAAGCCAAACAACCCACTCGCAATGCTTGGAACAAGGGTTTCTGGCTTGTTGGTGCTCCATCATTAGAAAGCTTTGCTCAAATTTAAAGTGCATCCAATTGCCTAAATTGAGAATTAATATTAAAATCATATCAGCCTGCTTCCCAGATCCGTGGCCTGAATCCTTGTTCTAAGGACAGAGTTACCATAAATGACCATGTGTGGGTAAAGTCAACTAGTCATTCGAAGGAACCAGAAGTGGCTGCAAGGAGGTGCTAGGGTTGGGGAGAGGGAGGGTGGGAACAAGCTTGAGGTCTGTCCTTTTTACTACTGCTGCTACTGGTTAGTAAAAGAGTTTGCTTTCTTTCCCTGAAGCTGAAAAGCTGGATCCAGATTAAAACAGGTTAACATCCTCACTCATTTAAAGGGCACTTTGGTTCTCCCTGCTGGCATCTCCATTGGACATTAGTGATGTTGGCAGGAAAATGTCTGTCTTGAACTCAGCTGCATCCTGTGCAGAGTCAGTGCTGCAGTGAGGCACTTATTCAAATACATTCTGGCTTTCATTCCAAAGGATCCCCAAATTCTTCATAAATTGTACCCACATAGCATCACTAACAGTTTTACCACCTCTTGGAGAGGGACAGCTGGCCAGGCAATTGGTACCTTGTGTGATGCACATTACAAGAGGTGAAATTTTGACCAAGAGCATTGGAGTAAAATCCCACCATTATTAAAGATCCAGAGGTCCAGGTACAGCATGTAGGGATATGATTTTAAGACTAAAGGCAGAATTGACTCTAGGGCATCTTGGTGTTTTACCCTTGATGCTTAGACCCCAGAGCAATACCTCCAGGTTGGTAAGGTAGTGAGGCATATCCTGTGCTGAACATGGAAGAGGGGAACCCACAGTTGTACATTCAGCCAGTCTTAACTGGCCATGGAGAGAGAGAGAGGAGGAAAGAGAGGGAAAAGAAGGGGGAAAAAAGGCCAAAAAAGGCTGGGTTTCATCCACTGCTGCTTGGTGCCAACTCACCAAGTGATAAACGATTAGTCCAAAACATTTAACATGAAGTTTTCCTTTCCTCTTTCTAGTTCCTGTGCGGTATCAAGTCCGTGCGAGACCAGGCAGCCATCCCTCCTGAAGAAATGGTGAGTAGCATTGCTGTACTCTGGGTTGATCAGAAGTTAATCTGTTTTTGCAGCAGGATTTTGTGGTTTTCGATATTGAAGCAAATGAAGTGCAGAAAGATAGATAGATAGATACACTATATCTATCTATTTCTTTAGATTTATATAAAATAGCGCATTCTTGGATGTGGAGGGATATGTCCATCTAGATAACCTCAGAATTGTGTTGTACTGTCCATAACTCATATATTGTGAAAGGGGGAGATGACTCAACGGAATAAGTTAATGACAGAGCAACAGCCCTAACAGCAAATATTTTTTCACATTTGTGTCTCAGCCTTAATATTTACAACAACTGTGCCCAAAATTTTTCCACCCGAACAGCTACACTTGCAATTTTTCATATAATTTACATAATTACATTTTAAAATAGTGAAATGACAATATTTGCTTCTATCTGTCTCTTGATAAATAAATACAAAACACTTTCCCCAGCAATAAATATCCACAGTTGATGAGCTTTGCAGTTACAGAGGAGAGTGGTTGTAGGATGAACAAATGCTCAGAGATTTGCCAGAGATTTTGTTTTGATGCCTTTTTTTTTTTTCTAACTCTTCTTTATCGGGATGGATCAACATGGAATGTGATGGGACATGTCTTTATTTTATAGCTCTGGAACCAGTTCATATCTCCAAGGAAGATCCCAAGTTAGGCATAATTTTCATTTTTCAAAAAAGCGTTCTGTACTCTTGCTAGGTACTGGTTCTGTTTCTCTTAGGAAGTCTAAAAGTAAATGGCCTGCTATATTATTTACTATTTCTGTTAAATTGCCAAAGGACCACACAGCTTAAGAGCCATAAAAAGGCTGGCCAATAATCTTCCAGAACCAACATTGGCCAAATAAGACTTTGGTATTTTTAAGTATTCTAAATCTGAGCAAATTTTTGTGCACCAAGTTTTATAAGATGAAATTGTCCAGAGGAACAGGCCAGTTCAAGCATTTAAAAGGTTGCTGGGTATAGAGACTGATTATCGAATGACACTTGTGGCCATTTGAAGGTTGTTTATGTAAATGTTATACTCCCAAGAGCAATTAAGTCACATGTATTCTAAGAATTTAGAAAGTGCCAGTTCTGAAACTGAAGCCAATTTTTGTGCTGTGCAGAAAGTCAAAATTTAAGAAGCTGGTAAAATGCACTCAGAAAAGTCATCATCATCTTGAACCTTTGTATTTTAAAATTCTCCAATTTCATTTTGTAAAACTTGGTGCAAACAATATGCTCATCTTTAAACTATAAAGAACCTAAAGCCTTATTCAGCTAACATTTGCTGTGAGAAGTTGTTGATCCTTTTAAAACTACATCGTTTTTTGGCGCTATTGCATTTAATGTCCACGTGTTTCCCTTATTAACCAACTGTCATGTCTATAGTGTAATTCAGACTGCTTATAGACTAGAAGAGAGAGAGTTCTCTCCCTGGTTAACATTGGTTTCCATAGAAATGCAGAAAGCTTCTGGCTTACAGTTGCTGGATGAACTCATGGGGCACTGTTTAACTGTGATATTCTTGTTTGTGTGTCTAGGCTGTAAGTTCTTTAAGGCTCTAGAGGCTTTTGAGTTTCGCATAATATTCCACTTGTAATGCACTGAGTGGAGTAATGGTACTATACAAAGAATCAGAGGGTGTAAGGAGAGAGTAGGGACTCATGGAGACTGTATAGCAGGCTCCTGCTTTATGATGATGATTTTTTCAGTCTGCAGATTTCAAAATTCTTCCTGAGAGCCACGGACATGCCCGGGATGCCTATTCATTTGGAACTATGGTTGAAAATCTGCTGACATTCTTAAATGATCAGGGTGAGAGTCCTCAAAGATAAGGAATAAAATGACTTTATTTCGCTATCTCCTACACCACATTTTCCCATGTAGCTTGTTCCTTGCATGAATGACCCAAAGTATTAATTTTCCAATAGGAAAGAGTGTCTCAGAAGAAGCATGACAAAACTTGTATTGCAGAGAAGTGATTGTCCATTTCACTCTCCACGTATTTCAGAAATGAGAAACTTTCCCATAAGAGCTCTTCCTGTTCCATGCTGTCGTTCACAGGACAAGAGACTTCTTGGTGGTTGCTTTTTCTGTATAGCTTGCATAGTGTCTGAGAGTCTAATCCAAGCATCAGTGACTGGGGTGGGAAATTTTTTTTAATAGAAACTAGAGTACAGTGGCATTAGGGAGGATTGTCCAGTAGCTGGCATCCTGGTTTGGCTGTTAGGATGCTATGTCTGATTCCAAAATCTCACTTCCTCTGTGCATGACGTTGGTAAATTGTATAATCTCTGTCAGCTTTCCCTATCTGCAAAATTTAGATAATGGATTTATCTTTTGTAAACCACTTTGCGATGCTCAGTCAAAGGAACTATGTAAATACAAATTACTATTAAGATTGAACCTTTCCTGCAATTAGAAGGTAGAAATGACATATAGATTCTAAGGCTAGAAGGGACCACGGTGATCATCTAATCCGACCTCCTGTATAATACAGGGCATAAAACTTCCCAAAAATAATTCCTAGAGCATATTTTTTAGAAAAACATCCCATGTTGATTTTAAAATTATCAGTGATGGAGAATCCACCACAACCCTTATGAATTGTTCCAGTTGCTAATTATTGTCACTGTTAAAAATGTACACCTTATTTCCAGTCTGAATTTGTCTAGCTTCAACTTCTGGTAATTGGGTCATGTTATATCTTTCTCTGCTAGATTGAAGAGCCCATCATTATATATTTGTTCCCCATGGGGGTACTTTATAGACCAGGCCTGCACAACTCGTAAAGCGGCAAGGGCCATATTACTCCAAAGAAAACAGCTGAGGGCCGAAACCTCCTGGCCCCGCGGAAACACCCCCCCACCGCCACCCGCCCCGCGGAAACAGCCCCTCCTTCCCCAGCGCTAGGGTGTGGAAGCCTGTAGAGGGGGAAAGAAACAGCACGCATAGGGTGACCAGATCACAGCAGTAAAATAGGACCCGCCCGCTCAGCCCCACCATCACACCCCTCTTCACCCCCCCAGGGGTCACTATATTACTGGACATAACAGTCAATCAATGCAGTTGTAGATAAATCTCTGCATTATGCATTTTTGTATAACTTTCATATGACTTTGTATTGAACCTTGGTAATATGTTGTAGCGGGCCCCTAAGGTAGTATAATTAAGGTAAAAGAAAAATGTCCTTGTGCTAGAAGTAGAATAAGATCTCCCCCCCCCCCCCCCCCCCCCCCCCTTTGTATTCAATTGCTCTGTTGAATGAATGAGATGTGAATGAGGAAGGCGTGGTAGGCAGGCACCTCCAGACAGCTGCAACCCTTGGAGAGGGGATGGGAACCAGACCAAGGACAATCAAACTTGTCAAGTGGGCTGACTAGAGAAGAGCAGACATACTGACGGCCTCGGGGGTTAGAAGCAAGCACCTTCCTTTGGGAACACCCTCTTTGCAGCATTGGGACAACCCCCAGCCCAGAGACAAGCAGCAAAAAGGACTAACGAACAGAGTCCCAGATTTTGGGCGGCACAGTGAGTCCACATACTCACCCCCCCGCGGGCCGCACAGTGAGCCCAGGCGGGCCGCATGTTGTGCAGGCCTGTTATAGACTGTGATCAGGTCACCTGTTAAGCTTCTCTTTGTTAAACTAAATAGACTGAGCTCTTTGAATCTATCACTACAAGCAGGTCCACCAACAGCACTTCCAGGCCCCCGGGGCAGAACAGTCAATGGGCTCCCAGCCCGCACAGACGCGGTCCACCTGACATTTGGGCAGTGCTGCACCTGTGCTGGCTGCACTGGCTGGTGTCCAGCAAGCTGCCGCCGGCTGCCTTTGCCACTGCCGGTACCACCCCGCATGTGCCTAGGAGCCCTGCCCTGCAGCCCACCCGGGTGATGCCACATGCCCGCCTGGCTGCTGCAGTGGCCAGGGGCCCTTGGGCCCTTTGAAATCGCCCGAGCCCCTGGGCAATTGCCACCTTTGTCGTGTTCTCCCCCCCCCACCTCCGTTTACAGTTACATTTTGCGACCTATCAGTTAGCCAGATTTTAATCCATGTAATGTATGCCATGTTAATTTTATATCATTTTAGTTTCTTAATCAAAATGTCATGCGTTACCAAGTCAAACCATTTACAGAAGTCTAAATAGATTACATTAACGCTATTACCTTTACCAGCCGGGCTTGTAATTTTGTCAAAAAAAGATATCCCGTTTGTTTGACAGAATTTATTTTCCATAAACCCATATTGATTTGCACTGATTATATTACCTTCCTTTAGCTGTTTATTAATCAAGTCCCGTATCAGCTGCTCTGTTATCTTGCTCTGGATTGGCATCAGGCTGACAGGCCTATAGTTATCTAGGTCATCCCATTTATCCTTTTTAAAAATTGGCACAACCTTAGCTTTCTTCCGGTGTGCTGTAACGTCCCCGGAGCGCCAAGACTTATTGAAAAGCAATGTTAATGGTGAAGCAAGCTGCTCAGTCAGCTCTTTTTAAAACTCTTGGCTGCAAGTAATCTGGACCCAGTGATTTAAAAATGTCTAACTCTAGTAGCTTCTGTTCAGCATCCTCCAGAAATACCAGTGGAATAGAAAGAGTGTTATCACCGTACAATGAGACTGTATCATCTGTTTTTCCTCAAATACAGAACTGAAATACTTACTCACCACCTTTGCCTTTTCTGCATTATTACTGATAATTCTACCATTTCCATCTAGTAATGGACCAATACCATGGTCAAGGATTTTTTGTTCCTAATTAGGGCTGTCGATTAATTGCAGTTAACGAATGTAATTAACTAAAAAAAATTAATTGCTATTAATTGCAGTTTTAATCACATTGTTAAACTATAGAATACCAATTGAAATTTATTAAATATGTTGGATGTTTTTCTACATTTTCAAATATATTGATTTAAATTGCAACACAGAATACAAAGTGTACAGCGCTCACTTTATATTATTTTTATTACAAATATTTGCACTGTAAAAATGATAAACAAAAGAAAAATATTTGTCAGTTCACCTCATACAAGCACTGTAGTGCAATATCTTTATCCTGAAAGTGTAACTTACAAATGTAAATTTTTTTTGTTACGTAACTACACTCAAAACCAAAACAATGCCAAGGCTTAGAGCCTACAAGTTCACTCAGTCCTACTTCTCATTTAGCCAATCGCTTAGACAAACAAGTTTGTTTATATTTATGGGAGATAATGCTGCCCACTTTTTATTTACAATATCAGCAGAAAGTGAGAACAGGCCTTTCGCATGGAACTATTGTAGCTGGCGTTGCAAGGTATTTACGTGCCAGATATGCTAAACATTTGTATGCCCCTTCATGCTTCGGCCACCATTCTAGAGGACATGCTTCCATGCTGATGACTCTCGTTTAAAAAAAAAAAAAATGTGTTAATTAAATTTGTGACTGAACTCCTCGGGGGAGAATTGCTCCAGATCTATTTTTACCTGCATTCGGCCATATATTTCTTGTTATAGTAGTCTCTGATAACTCAGCACATGTTGTTGATTTTAAGAACACTTTTGCTTCAGATTTGACAAAACTCAAAGAAGGTACCAATGTGAAATTTCTAAAGTTAGCTATAGCACTCAATCCAAGGTTTAAGAATTTGAAGTGGCTTCCAAAATATGAGAGAGACGAGGTGTGGAGCATGCTTTCAGAAGTCTTAAAAGAGCAACACTCCGATGTGGAAAATACAGAACCCGAACCACCAAAAAAGAAAATCAGCCTTCTACTGGTGGCATCTGACTCACATGATGAAAATGAACATGCGTCGGTCCGCACTGCTTTAGATTATCAAGAAGAACCTGTCATCTGCATGGATGCATGTCCCGTGAATGGTGGTTGAAGCATGAAGGGACATATGAATCTTTAGGACATCTGGCACGTAAATACCTTGCGACCCCGGCTACAACAGTGCCATGAAAACACCTGTTCTCACTTTCAGATGACATTGTGAACAAGATGTGGGCAGTATTATCTCCTGCAAATGTAAACAAACTTGTTTGAGTGATTGGCTGAACAAGAAATAGGACTGAGTGGACTTGTAGGCTCTAAAATTTTACATGGTTTTATTTCTGAATGCAGTTATTTTTTTTGTACATAATTCTACATTTGTAAGTTCAACTTTCATGATAAAGATATTACACTACAGTATTTGTATTAGGTGAATTGAAAAATATTTCTTTTGTTTTTACAGTGCAAATATTTGTAATAAAAATAAATATATAGTGAGCACTGTACACTTTGTATTGTGTTATAATTGAAATCAATATGTTTGAAAATGTAGAAAACATCAAAAATATTTAAATAAATGGCATTCTATTGTTTAACAGTATGATTAATTGCCATTAATTTTTTTAATTGCTTGACAGACTTATTCGCAATAAAAACTGTCTTATTGTCCTTAACTGTACTGGGCATGGATTTCTCCTTGTGTCCCTTGGCTTCTCTTATCAGTTTTCTACAATTCCTAACTTCTGATTTATATTCATTACTATCAACTTCCCCTTTCTTCCATTTGTTGTATATCAGTTTTTTTATTTTTATTTTTTTACAGTTGCCTTCACTTCCACTCTAAACCAAGTTGGATTTTTAACTAGCATGGGATTTCTTCCTCAATTGTGGCATTTTGGCTTTTGGGGCACTTAGTAAGGTGTCCTTAAATTATTCTCAATTATCACTCACAGTTTTCTGGTAAATTCTTCCTCCCAGCTGATTTGGACCATAATTGTTTTCAGCTTTTTGCAGTTGGTCCTTTTAAAGCACCAAGTATTACTGGTCTGGATATTCTTCTTGCATATTATAAATCTGAGCAAGTCATTGTCACTTGTACCTAAGCTAGCTACCATTAACTTTTAATTCTGTGATTAGTTCCTCATTATACTTAGGACTAAGTCCAATATAGAATTCCCCCATGTTGGCAGCAACACTTTTTGAGTTAGGAAATTATAGATGACAATGTTTAGAAATCCCAAGGATGTTTTAGTCCTGGCAGCATGAGACCTCCAGCATGTGTCACTCAGATTGACGTCCTGTCCCACCCTCTCTCTCCAATCAACCAGGTTTCTTTCCTATGAATTAGGCACAGGTGTGTATGGTGGTGGTCATCAAGTTCCCTAGTGTGATTTGATGGTCTGTAGCAGACATCAACTAATAATTCTATCTTGTGCTTTATCTGTTAGGACATTGATCCATAAGCATTCAATATCATTTTCTTCTGAGTTATCAATGACTTGGAAACAGGTAATGCCATTTTTGACACAGTGCCATGCCCCTTTCCCTTTTGCCCACTCAGTCCTTCCTAAATGTGTTATAACCTTTGATTTTAACATTCCAATCGTGAATCATCCCACCCGGTTTTAGTAATGCCAGTTAGCTCATTTATTAGCATAAATTCAATCTATTCCAATTAATCTTGTTTGTTACTCAGGTTCCTAGCATCGATGTATAGGCAATTCAAGAATTTCTTCTCTTCATGTCCTTTAGTTTCTTGATTAATTTTGTTCTCAACATCTTGATTTTGTGCTATGTGCTTAACCCTTCCTGAGTACTCCAGCCAGCCTGTCTCCAAGGAGATTTGTCCCCCTTTTACTGAGGTGGAGGCCATCTGAGCTATACAGCCCCTTCTTTCCATAGAAGGTGGACCAATGTTCCACAAAACCAAAACCCTCCACCACTTACCTCGCTTGAAGAATGAAGTTTGATATCCCTTCATTTTTATCCTAGCTACTGTACCCATGGATGTCAAATAATCCTGAATCATATTAAACTCTTTGCCTCAATAGTAGTTATTTATGCACAGTAGGTGTGTGAGAAAAAATGATTCTTTAGTGTTAAATTTGCTGCCTTTTGTCATTGTGAGTGCCCTTGTTCTTAACAATAAGCTCTTATGTAGTGTTTATCTGTAGCTCTCAAAGCCCTTTAGAAAGGTGGTGAATATCATTATTCCCATTATATAGATGGAGAAACCAAGGCAGATAAAGCTGCAGTGACTTCACCTGGTCTTCCAGGGAGGAGTCAGTGACAGACCCAAGGATACAACCCAAGTCTTCTGGCTCCCTGGACAGTGCTCGATCCACTGGACCATTGTGCCTCTTATCCTATTTACACTCTCTCACAACACAAGATCATGACTTCACTTCTCTGTAACACTCCCTATTTTATATACCTCTATCGTGTCACCTTTTTCATATGTTTCCTGAAGAATCCAGTTTTATTATCTCTTCACATGGAAGTCTGTCCATGCCTATAATTGTCCAGCTGACTTTAATTGTAATGACACCAAATAGAGCTCTTAGTTGAGGTCCTGCCTGTCTTCTCTGATAGGATGTTTGTAGTTTCTGCAGTGGGAGTCAGTGGGAATGTGATGAGTGAGGCAAAAGGAAGCTGCTCAAAAGAACCTTCTCTTGTCCTCTTCACCAAGCTTAGTAGAAAGTGGTCCCTTTAGAACTGGCTTTTTATATATCGTATTATCTATGCTTACTCCCTAAACTCATCAGCACTTAGTGGCTAGATGGCTCAGGTAGGGAGGAGGTTGATGGAAAATGGCCTTCCTAAAAAAGGTAGGGGGCTTATGACAGCTACTAAGCAATAGCAGAAGCGACAAAGGGTCCTGTGGCACCTTATAGACTAACAGAGGTATTGAAGCATAAGCTTTCGTGGGTCAATACCCACTTCTTCGGATGCAAGAAGAAGAAGTGGGTATTCACCCACGAAAGCTTATGCTCCAATACCTCTGTTAGTCTATAAGGTGCCACAGGACCCTTTGTCACTTCTACAGATCCAGACTAACACGGCTACCCCTCTGATACTTAAGCAATAGCAGCGGCTCTAGACTATTTTGCTACCCATCAGCACTTAAACAGTAGTAAGTTTGCAGCAGAAGGAGGGGCAGTCTCGGAGTGTATTCTGGACCCGGTGCTGGGAATGAAATCTAATGCTCGCTCTGGCTTCAGTTTCAGCGGATATTCTCTCCAGTTTTCAACAGACCTTGCACTGTACGCTGCTGAATCCAGACCCAAAGTGTCGTCCACCACTGTCCAGCTTACTGTCTCACGAGTTCTTCAGGTGAGGGAATGAATGCTTCGTCTGTTTGGATACAGCTCCCTGTTCCTCACTTCTGTGATGCTGACATCACTCATTTCGTTTTGAAAGGTTGTTGGTTCTTGTTTGATGCATGAAGTGCAAACATGATTACCATGCTCACAGGCATGTTGTCATGTGGGATCTTTGACAAGGAGACTCCTTAAATTCAGAAGTCCTTATAACCCTCATAGCGGGCTGTTGAATTGTCAGCAGGATGGTTGAAAGAGTGACACTCCCATGCATCGCAAATGTTATCTCCCCTACTTCATTCTAGGTGCTGATGGATGGCATAGAAGACAAGTCTGTTAGAGATACCTCTATCTTAGATCCATCTTTACTTCCAGTCTCTACAGACCTACAGTTGCCATCACCTAAATATGTTGCTGCCATGGGGTAGTGTTATTGGCCTGTTGTGGGAATTTCCTTTTCTCACCATAATTTGGGTAGCATGCTCAAGAGATTGCAAATGTACTATTGCCCAGTTCATACTGTATATAGCTGCATCATTCAATTCCAGTTGTAGACCAACAGACTTAGGAAATTACACTTGGTTTCAGTCCCGCTTCTAATGGACAGATGTCCAAATCACATAATTGCTTTCACCTGCCTCCTTGATAGCCTCAAGAGAGGCTAAAAATGGAATGGGCCATGGAGACTGAATCCCCCTGCTAGAAGTGGTTGTAATGGGGGCTGAAGCACACAGATGCAGTGAGGAATGCAAGAAGCCCAAACTATCATTCTGATGTTCCCAGTCCAATATCATGTGACTTGATACTCCCCTTTCCTCCTCCATGTGCCTGATTTAAAGCAGGATGTGGATTTCTTGAATCTCAAGTTCCTGATGCTTAGCCTTCTTTCTTTTTGTGGTCAGGAATGATTTTCTAGAAGTTGTCAACTTTCTGAAAAGTTTAACCTTAAAGACTGAGGAGGAGAAAACTGAATTTTTCAAGTAAGTGAAAAGTTTTAAAAGCTTTAACCTTTTGTGGACAGCATTTATGGGGTGGGGGGATGATTTTGTCATGTTCAAAATGAGATCTCAGCAAGACTTTAAAAAGTTCAGAGCTGGGATGATACTTCCTCTATCTGTGGATCTCGGTCTCTTACACAAAACACTGCTGTGTTCTGATTTTAATGTCATCTTATACAAACTCCAAGAAGATCCATTGTTAGCACTGAATAGGATATACCTGCCACCACCTTTGCTGTGTGTTTTGATTCCGAACAGCTAATTTTTCTTGGAAATGGTATCTACGCATTTTTCTATGTGCAGCTAATCATTGTGGTTGTCACTCCAAGAAAAATAAAACCATGGGTAAACTCGGTGAGCAGCAAGTACTTTCATTGCAGAGATAATTGGTCCCGTTGTTCCCTGGGAATGAGCTAGAAAATTTGGACTGTGGTGGACATGGTTGTCTGAAATCCCAGGTGTATTTTAGAGGTCTGATTGGATTCTCTATGGAAACTTAGGCAAAACCAAGGACAGAAGCTTTCCCTTGGGTGGTAGGCTGTGAAGACAAACCAGGTTGTATATTGTCCACTAGCCACAATGGGGAATTTAGATTAGTTTAGTTTGTTCAATACAGACAAGGAGAAGCATGACTAACTTAGCAGAAGGTTTTTTTATTTGGATCCCACTTGGTCTACATGGCAGAACTACCCATTTCTCCTTACTTCTATATCAGCCATGATGTCACTTTCAGGATATTACTATGCTATAGCATCATGGTGCCATCGTGTGTGGTGGCGGGGAAAGAAGGGATGTGGTATTATGAGTTTACGTTCATTGTAATGTTGCTCATTTGATGAACTGAATCCAAGACCCTCCTCCTGTAATTAAGACTTTTGGCACCACTAGAGCGTCTCAAAGATAAGACTGTCAGAATTTTTTTATTATGGTAAAATGTATTTTTCCCTGGCCTCGCTCTTGGAAACAACTGAACAATTTTGGCTGGAATTTTCCAAAATCCAGCCACTTTCAGGCCCTCTTTATACATGGTAAAGAACCATTTAAAAATAATCCTGTACACATCACTTCTAAAATACTTTTTGCCTTAGATTAAGGGAAGGTCTTCCTGAGTTGATGTCTTTCCTTGCATGGGAGGCAGTTTGTTCAAGCATTGTCCTGTTGAATAAACATGCTTGTCTGTTACCGAGTGGCAGAAGGGCGACCCTTGTAATGTGTATTGGGGTTGGGATGTAAGTGCATTTTAACTCTAGGGCTTTAAAACTGTGATAGTTCATTTGAGCTCCTTGCTCTGAAACACAGACACAAATTGTGGTGATGGACAGTTTTATAAAACAGAAATATTCAGTCTGGCTACAGAATTTGATTGGGGCTTGCTTGGCTGGCTGGCTCTGTCTGGTGTAATCCTTGCCAGCCAGTAGCCTGGCTGTGAGGTTTCACAGGATGTATCCATTTCTTTATTATTTATGATTTGTTTTGAGGTAGGGCCTATATTCCCCAAGCAGGATCAGGACTCCATTGTTGTATGCACTGTGCAGACACCATGAGATCATCCCTGCCCCAAAGAGCCCACAGTCTAAATAGAGAGGGAGGACAAAAGGAGGGGAAAGGGATATTTAATGGAAACTCATTCAGAAACCGTCATCAATTTAAAAAAAAATTACCGTTATACTAACTCCTCTCTCTCAAACCAGATTCCTGATGGATAGAGTGGCCTGCTTGTCAGAGAAGCTGATAGCTTCACGGCTGGTGCCTCTCTTACTCAATCAGCTTGTGTTTGCTGAGCCGGTAGCTGTCAAAAGTTTCCTTCCACATCTGCTAGGTCCAAAGAAAGGTGACTTGAATATTCTCTCTTCAAAGCACACACTGCCTCATTTAGAGTGAAATCAGAGGGATTTGTTAATTTGAACAGAGGTTTTAATAGTGGTGTTTGTTTAAGCCAAGCAAGTACTGTAAGGTAAAGTACCAAAGATTCTGTCATTCCAAATACCGAATAATGGGAGTACCCCGTCCACCAAACTTTCCATTGTTCCTTTGTCACATGTGCTGAAAAGGGGATTAGCAGTTGTCTGGCCTTCTTCCATGCTGCTATAATGGCCCTCCCCAGGACTGTGGGGCAGGGGGCATTCTTAGAGCAACAGCTGTGTATACTTCCCCCTCCCCTCCCCTAGAATCCTTGCAGATAATAAGGCTGCCCCCTAGCTTGAGCTGTGGGAAGGTAGCAGGTTACTCTACCACCTGGCTGGCATGGGGCAACCTCTTTCTCCCCAGGAGGCATTCACTCTCCTTCCTTTCCCCTGCTGGAGTACTCTGTCTCTCTCCCTCAGTAGTTCCTGTGCCTTTTCTTTGCTCCCCCTCCTTCACAATTTTGCCTAAGCAGCCACAGGGACTTGTGTGCCCTTGGCTGCCCAGAGGGGTCACTGTCGAGCAATGCAAATCATTCCTGCCCCACCCTTCTGATGTCCTGAGCATGCTAGCTCTGCAGCACTTCTGGCTCCTGCTGACCCAGAGAGCATGGCCCTAGGACTACGATTCAAACCGGGCGCCTCGGTGACAGACCTCAAGCCCATAGGCCACAGGCTGTGGCGACTGTGAGTAGCTTTAACTTGAAGCAAGTTGTTCCTGGTCTAGGAGGTAGACTGCCACACGTTCTAACTCTTCCCTAGATAAAATTGGAGAAAGTGAGACCACCTGCCTGCTGTCACCAGCCCTCTTCCAGACGCACATCACTCCTGTGCTGCTGAAGCTGTTTGAGGTCCACGAAGAGCACGTGCGAGTGGTGCTGCTGTCTCACATTGACGCCTATGCGGAACTGTTCACGCAGGAAGAGTTGAAAAACATCATATTGCCACAGGTTAATGATGAGGCAGACAACGGGACTGGACATGGCGTATCAAGAGTGTGGGGATTCTGCTGCTGGGATGGCCTCTGTTGCTTATTACGTAAAGATCTCCTAGTCCTGGCAACAGTCAAGCACAGTGCAGGCAAATTGTGTAAGCTTTCCCCATACACCCAACTCTGCCAAATGCCCCTCAGCCCTGACATGCAGCTCCCTCTGCTTATTCCAGGCCTGGCACCCACGCACCTCCTCACAGCTCAGTCAGTTCACCTCCATCCTGAGCTAGAGCCTTCCTTGTTGACCCAGTCCTGCCCCCTCGCCCTAGCTACGCCAGGGTACCTCCGTCCTGAGCTAGAGCCTTCCTTGTTGACCCAGTCCTGCCCCCTCGCCCTAGCTACGCCAGGGTACCTCCGTCCTGAGCTAGAGCACCCCTTGATATTCCAGTCCTGCCCCCTTGCCCTAGCTACGCCAGGGTACCTCCGTCCTGAGCTAGAGCCTTCCTTGTTAACCCAGTCCTGCCCCCTCGCCCTAGCTACGCCAGGGTACCTCCGTCCTGAGCTAGAGCCTTCCTTGTTAACCCAGTCCTGCCCCCTCCCCCTAGCTACGCCAGGGTACCTCAGTCCTGTGCTAGAGCACCCCTTGATATTCCAGTCCTGCCCCCTCCCCCTAGCTACGCCAGTGTTCCTGGAATATATAGATATTCCAGTGCGAGGATACCCCTCCTTTCTCCCCTCCCACAACTCATACACATCAAGCTTGACTTACGACCTCCCCCTTATGACAATACGCTGCCTCTCCATCCTATGCCACTCCAGTGTCTCAGTTGTGGGGGTCTCTTGAGCAGAGATGACTGATCGTTCTGAATTGTGCCAAATTATTTGCAAAGTTGCCCAGCGTTCACAAGGAGCTAGTATGAGTGACCCTTTTTAACTGGTAACATGAATCAGGCTTTGAACCCTAGTGGGGAGTGAGGCTACTTTCCTACCCAGAGAAGTGATATACATATTGAATTTTGTTTGTCAGAGAGAAGGTGACACTAATAGTTAGTTTCATAAGTGGTTATCCACATGATTGTCTAGATGAAAGAACAGCAGAAACATGCTGTAAACATCTTTAATGAAAGAGCTGCTCAGATTCTTTGCTGTTTCTGATCGCTTTCTGGTGTTCTTGTCCTAGGTGCTACTGGGCCTTCGAGATACCAGTGACTCTATTGTTGCGATAACGCTGCACGGCTTAGCGGCTCTTGTGTCTCTGCTTGGACCTGAAGTGGTTGTGGGGGGTGGAAGAACTAAAATTTTCAAACGCTCTGCACCAAGTTTCACTAAAACTACAGACCTTTCGCCAGCAGGTAGGTAAATGCAAAAAGAGTTAGGGATTGCAGCACAGTGAGATTGGTTTGGGCTGTCCAGTCTTGCCTGTGCTGCTTGACGGGGACTCTAGGGAGAGTCCCTCATGTGGATAAGCCTGTTAAGTGAAGGCCTCTTGTCCTCAGCAGTGAAAAAGTGATCTGCAAAGATAGAACTGGGGTAATGTGTTTAGCAACAGATTGTTCCTGCCACAAGCTGCTCCAGTGAGATGTAGAGGCACTGTTGAAAGACCACACTGGGAACAGCCATATATAAACAAAACCACAACTTTCCATTTTGTTAAAGGGACACAGCAAGGAGTATTAGTATTGTAACCAATCCCTCCTAAATAGTTAAAATTTCAGTCAGCTCTATGACTTTTAGTACAACATGGTATTAAATGGAGCAGTGGACCTTGTGTCTGGCATCTTGTGACATTTTAACTGTTTGTGACTGATCTGTTGCCCCCTTGATGTGGGGAAGAAAAAGCAGAAGCTAATTGGTTTTGTCTTGATGTTAGCTGTAGGCCTTGTCTATACCTGTATTTCAGCCTTGCATAGCTACATTAACACAATCCCTCCGGCAGTAGGCAGTATAGGCAGTTTACACTAGCACAATTTACACTGGTACAGCTTACCTGGATTGGAAACTGGGGTAAGCCATGTGACACCCTGGCACCACAATATTCACCCATGTCACGTAATTAGGATATGTTTTGTACAAAGTATGCCTTGTGAGGTATCATCATTCTAAAAGTCTTGATCTGCTAGACTGTAATATCTTGTTGGATTGTATGTGCTATCGTCGTATGTCAAGTTATGAAGTTTGGTTATGTATGTGTTGTTGAAACATGTTGTGAGGTTGAAAACACCCACAAGCAGTCTTTCAGGTACAACAGTAAAAAGGCCAAACAATGTTAATGGCTTATTGAGAAAATGCACATAAACACAAGGATTACCCCAGGAACTGTGTACAATAGAAACTTCTCAGAGATAGCACTACACAATGGGAACTGTTTGACCCAGGTCACAGCAAAAGAGCTTTCCAGCAAGTGGGAAGAAGATATAAAAGGGGGACAATGATATCATGATGATACCCAACTCTCCCTACAACAACACACCTGGAAACTCCAGAGGGGCAAGGACTGGACTGGGGGGAATGATGGTCCCAGGCTAGAGGGATTTTTAGCCTGTGTATGAAAACCTGGGAAAGTCAAGGAAGCTTGTGCCTTAAGAATCTGCTAACATGTTTATCACTCAGGGTGAGAATTTGCTAATTCGTATCCTACCTATTTAGTGTGTTAAGCTCAGTTTGCGGTTTTGTTTATTTACTAAGGTAATCTGCTTTGATCTGTTTGCTATCACGTATAATCACTTAAAATCTATCTCTTGTAGTTAATAAACTTGTTTTGTTGTGTCTAAAACCAGTGTGTGTGGAAATTATAACTTGGGGCAGAAAGCTGATGCATATGTCTCTCCTCATTGAGGGAGGGGGTGAATTTTATGAGCTTACACTGTACAGTTGCCTGTGCAGCGCAAGACAATATAAATTTGGGTTTCACTCCAGAGCGGGGTGCGTGCCTTAGCAACTGGGAGGTGCCTTACCTGAACCTTCCCACGCAGAGCTGATCTCAGCATGTGTGTGAAGCTGCAGCTGGGTATGTCTCTATCTGTGTGCTGATGAAAGAGCAAGATTGGAGAGCTTGGCAACTTATCACAGCACCACAGTTTGAAAGAGAGCCCGAGCTGGTGAGTCAGGCAGGCTCACTGGTACCCCAGTTCCAAGTGGCACCCTGGAAGGAACCAATCACAAGCCATACTGATACAAATCACCCTGTACTGGTGTAAAGTGTGTTAGGTTAGGGGACTGCACCTGTGCAGATACACAAGGTGACAGAAATCACAGTATGGCGCTCTGTCCACCTTGAGTGGTGGCTGGACCTCAGATAGGGGTGGTTGAGCCTGCTACAGCCTTGGCAAATAGACCTGGCTCTTCTACCACATGCAGGAGAGACTCCAGCTTTTAAGATCTAGAGGTCCAAGGTCCACCCTGATCCAGCCAGGGTTTAGTGTTACACAGGCAATACCATAGTGACTGGCTTCATTTGCACCAGTGCTGGCTGCCTGTTGTGTGCTGAAACACCCCAGTCAGCTGGTTCCTGTACTGAACAGCAGACTGGTTTACGTCACAGCCTATGGGAGGCAGCTGAGAGTTTGTTTTGCATGTGTGGGCAGGGAAAGAGGAGCCAAGGGAGGAGATAACAGGAGAATCCCTCTGGAACCTTATGACTGTCTGTGCCTTGCAGAGCAGAAGCTTGTGTTGGGGAGACATATGGTTGAACAAACACTGTTCACCATCTCAGATGCACGGTAATAGGATGTGAATGGGGCTCGTATTAATTTCATTTCATTAAACTGCAGTAATAGCTGCTGGGTTTGCCCAGGGGTCTGCAAGCACCCAGACCTCAAATGTAGAGCCCAAGTAAATGTTGCCGATTCAAGGGCTGCCTTAGCAAGTTGCCAGGAATCTGCAGACCCCACCAAATTGCAGAAAATAGAGTAGATTGTGGGTGAATTGGAGGTGCAGGCCAGGACTACTACAGGCATGTGCTTGCAAGTCTCCATCTTGATCCAATGTGGTTTGAATCCCTTTGGATCACTGCATGCTGGGCCAGTGGTCTCCATGAGCCAGATCTCTGTGCTGCAGATGAAGGTGGCTTGTGTGTTTACAATGCTGTGGGCCATCTTGGGTTTCATGCTGGCAACTGAACGTAATGAAGATCTCTATTTTGCCTTTGTTCTGAGCAGCAGCTGTTGAGTGAGCGTCCTTTGTGTTTTTGCTTTGTATCCCTGCAGACTCCCCCACTCACGTCAGCAACCAGAGAAGTCAGCTCTCCCAGCCCCTGCAGAACAACTCATCCAGTGTGTTCCCCAAGTGCCCCATTGCTGGAAACGTGTCCCTCAGCAGCGAGAAACATGTGCCAAGAAAAGACTCTCAGGTGGCCTTAAAGACAGGTAAACCTCCAGAGCTTTCTTACTGGAGCAGTCATTTGCTACTAAACACGAATGAAGAATATCCTTTTTAGCGGCAGAACAACAGCACTGCCTCCGGCTGATTTGAAATGGCTACAGAGGTGCCATTTTCAGTTGCGTAACTTGCTGCCATATGTCCCTGTTAGGTAAAGGAGCTAGGAAATGTGGGGAGTGGAGAGTACACAGGAAGAACATAATGCAGTGTTTAGGAGAACAGTTTGGATGTTTAACCTTTGGAAAGCTGAGTACTGGAGGGGGGCTCTCAGTACTTCATTTGCATGAGGATGGATAGAAGATAATTGAGAAGACTGAAATGACACTGCTGGCAAACTGAGCAACATAGCTGTGTACCCATAATGGTGGGTGTGCTTGCCTCTGAACGTCCTGGCCCTTTTACCAGAGAGGTTTCCTACGTGCCCTGACCCCATAGCTAAGTAGGTGAGCAGCTCCAAAACATCCATCTGTGTTTCAGTTCTCCTTTGCCTTTGTCCAGTGGCAACTCAGCAGGCCCTGGGCACTTGCTGGTTAGATGTTCCAAGCTTAGTAACCCTCCCACTGTAGGCAGGAAGCTGGTCACTGCTTCTGAGGCAAAGAGGCATTTCTGCCCTACGTTCCCTTCCTGTTTAGCAGCACTTTGAAGCATCCAGTATAGATCCCTGGTGGAGGCAAGGCACTGGGCTACGTGGAGCATTGTTCTGATCAAGTGTGACTGTTCCTGAGCAGTGTGGTGTTTCCTTAGTGATAGAGTTAGGGCATCGTGGGAATTCTAGGTATAACTTACATTCCCAGTTTTATGGGAAAGGCACAATTTAGCACCATCCAAACAGGTGTGTAATTCCTGTGTCTTCCACAGGTGAACAAGACCATCAGCTCTCCCTGAATGGAGATCCTGCTGTGATTAATACTGTGGGAAACAGCAGAAGCCCTTTGAATACTTCTGAAAAGCCAGCAGAGGAATGGCCAGACTGGAGCGAGTCCGAAGAGCCCGAGACTCAAACTGTGACCATACAGCTCCGGCCTATGGAGCCACATGGCAGCACTGGGCCCTATGTTGTTGATCATAATGTGGACAAGGAACCCTTGCCCAACTCTGAGCCCAGCAGCCCTGCTCCTAAACTGTTCTCAGGAAACAGCCTCCATGCTACGAGAGCTGATGGAGTCCAAGTGCAGAGGCCGCTCCCTGGTGCCCTTCAGCTGAGCAAAGAATCCAAAAGCTTCAAACCGAGTCCTCCCCCAATGTCCAGCCCTGCTAATTGCTGGAGCAATGACAGCTGGGACCACCCAGACCAGCTGAGAGAAACAGCATTGCTGGAAAGGTCTCCCAAGTCTCCATGGGAGTCTGGCTTAGGAGAAGAGTTCACAATCCAAGTGAAGAGGAAACCAGTGCGAGACCCTGAGTTGGACTGGTTTGCTGACATGACCCCGGATATTAAACCATCTGCAGCTTTCCTGATTTTACCTGAAGTGAGGACAGACACGGTTGTTCTTAGTCACTTACGTGCAGTTTCCAGTGGAGAGGCTACCTCCCAGATTGTGCAGTTTTCATCCAAATTCGCAGCAGCTGAAGTCACTGAGGTGAGAATACAGGGGCAGGGGGGATTATATTGAGTGATGTGGCAAATTGTAGAAGGAAAAATGCATTTCAAGGGATGCATAATGCAAGCAGGCACTGCACAAAACAGCCACTATGCCTCAGTCCTTAGCAGCTGGGTGTCATCTGTGCAGTGCTGGTACAGTGCGTGCTGCCTCAGCAGCTTCAAATAGACAGTGGATAACATGGGGGAGAGGAAGGAGTCTCTGCAGGTGAGGAAACAGGTGGACATCAGTTGACTGCTGTAGAGGTGCTGAATGACATCTTATCAGGCACTGTGTCAGTTTGATCAGCTCTTGTAGCTGCAGATGTGTGATAAGAGGCACCTGAAACTGATTAGTACAGTTTGGGTAAACTTGTGGCCTTTAAAACAACTAGGCACAGTGGCTTGAGGACTAGGAAGGGGATATAAACCTTTCCCTCTCTTCTCGAGTTCACATCCAGGTAGAGGCTGTTTAGTGGCCTGTGTGAAATGAGATAATTGTCCTAGCCCAGCTTCTACTAGATGTGACCTTGTAGATTCAGTGGAGTGGCCAAAGATTTGAAGAGGTTGGGAGTCTAAATTCCACTCTCAGCTGTAGCGGTCCTGCTCCAACAGCTGAGGCACATTGTGGGGTGCAGCATGAACTGCATGGCATTAAACGGGATGTTTTGGTTCTGGAACTCTTTCATTAGTTCTGTAACCTCTTTTAAAAAGAAAATAGAAGTGGTGGGGGTCTATGCACCTTGCAAATGAACTCCTTTTAAATGGTTTGTAGGATCTGAATAGAGGAAAGAAACAGCTTACCCACGGTAACTAGTGGTGCTAGAAAACTGCGCATTCTCTGTAGGGAGTTGTAGAGTGGTGTGTAATCCTGGTTTCTGTCATCATGTGCCTGTATAATGTACCAGATGGTTTTTATCTAAGTCCTAGGCTGCATATTGAACTGGGCACATGACTTGGAAGTTGATGGACTGTCACAGGGTCCAAGGACTGCTGCTGTGTTCTGCAGGGTTACGGCTCTTCACGTGGACCAGTCTGCTTATCTGACTGAGCCCTGGGCTGTGGGTGCTCCTGAGAAGCGGAGAAGCAGGAAAGCCGTTCTTCCTCCCCAAACAGCCTCTGTCTCTGCAATGGAACAGGGTGCCCTGTCACAGCCAGTGGTGGTGCTATGAGAGCTGAGAGACACTGAGAGGCTGCCTTGCAGGACAAAACACAATCATTGCCAGTGCTAGCAGGAAAGGGAGCATCCCCTATTTGAAACCAGTGCATGCAGACTATGGAGAGAGGGAGGAGTATAGCGGTAACTTCCTCCTCAGCCCTTTGGAAGGGAGGGGCCCTCACCTCCCTTAGAGGTAACAGTTGTTGTAATAACAGCATGTGTTCCTCTGCTGAGTGCTATGGCTAAGAACAGGGGGACCGCTGCTCTTACCCCACCTTGCTGCCATAGTACTTTACTCCCATTTGAGAGTCACAGCAGGGACAGAGACTGGTTTTAAACCACTGTTTCACTGCCAAATACCCGACTCTCCTATCTGTGTTAAATAATTGGTCCGGTACTAGCTTATCGCACACCACCTTTGGAAACTACTGCTCTCTAATGTACTGATATGGCCCCCCACCATAGTATCTGAGCATCTAATGCATTTATCTGCACAACACCCTTGGGAGGTAGGGAAGTGTTATCAGATAGTGACTTGGGCAGGGAGTCAATGCTGGGTCTCCTGTGTCTCAGGCCAGTGAGTGGCTGAACCACCCTAAGTCCCAAATGATTACAGCACAAGGATTTTATTTTAGTTTGGGGGGGAAACAGAGTCTAAAAGCTGACCTAACTAGGACAGGGAGGGCTATTTTAATCTTCGTGCAGAGCTGCATGGTGGCTCCTCACAAAACTGCAGGGAAGGGATGTATTAATGAGCCAGGCATCACTGTGATGGGCATGGCCAATGCATCAGTGCACGTCCTGGCTCAACGGGCTAACCCTAATGCCTGTCTATAGCATACAAGTTCCTTCCTCTGGGGTGGGAGGATTCAGGTGCTTAGAAATGATGCACAGAACCTCTCTGCAAAGCTGTTTTACCAGAGCTTTCCAGGGGGATTAAAACCTCACCCAAAGTGACACTTTAAAGCAGCCGATGTTTTAACTAACTACCAACAGCAGCTCCTCCTTAATGCAGTGTTGCGAGTGCTTTGTTTGAACTGTTCTGGGAGGAAGAGATGGCTGGTTTCTAAAAATAGCATGTGGTGATACTTGCTTATTTTTCTGGTACCACAGGGAGTAAATTATTAGCAGTGGGACAGCTGAGCTCTGCTCAGAAAAAATTGTCACTACAAGTTCCTGTGGGTGCTCACAGGCAAAGTACAGACAGGTCTGGTCATTCATCTAGGTAAGCAGTGGCTGGTAACCTCCATTTTCAGCCCCAGTAATTTAGGCCATTTACTGCTTCATCTACTATGTCTATGGGCTCTTCTAGAATGGGGAAGAGGCAGCTTCATTATGAATGGAATACTAGGTCTATATAAAGATTTAATGGGGGATGCTGGATTTGGAACTGCCTGTGGTTTAGGGTGAGAGCTGGTGGTAGCCCAGCAAACCTGACATGCTCTTGTTGAGTCTGCTGAGGTGGTTTCTAGTACTAGTGGCCTTGGGCAAGGAGTGTGTGTCTCTCTCCCCCTTACCAGGCCTTCGCAGAAGGAACAGGAAGGGGTGCATGGCATTACAGCACATTCATTTTGCTGCTGCTCCAGCCAGTAACTGACAAGCTGTGCAGTTTACTCAAAGGCCAGAGGATTACCAGAAACCTGGGTCAGGGAAGTAGAACTCCAACAACTCTCAGCCAGCTATGAACCAAACAGGAATTCCCCCAGGAGTAGGGGGCAGTAGGCCCCATTGATGTCTGGCATAGTTCTCAGGGGTGGGGTTAATGGATCTATTTTACATGGATGGGTGTAGCTCTGCATGACAGTCATCTGGTGTGTTCTTACTGATAGTTTATGTAATTATTCTAGGCTGAAGCTGCAGGCTGGGATGAAGAGGAAGAGTTGAACTGGGAAGATGATACTAACTGGTGATGGATGGGAAAAGACAAGGGCCTATTGCTTCCACGACGTGTTAGATTATTACCTCACCAACACTACTTTACCAGGAAGGCAGGCACTTGCCCCTGCAGTCAGCGAGATCCCAATGCAGCCTCTCTTCCTGTACCAGGATGCTCCTTTTCCAGCCTGTGCTGAAGCCATATGTACAAGTGAGGTGCATAGCCCTGACTACTGGAAATTGGAACAGCTTGAATGATTTGTGTGAGCTGAAAAAGAAGAGTGATTTTTACTTTGTTTCAGGAATCATCACTGCTCTTGAAAATAAACGAAAATTGCATTAGTTCAGATACATTTTATTAATGTTTGTGCCATTTCTTATTAAAAAATAAGCCACAGTGAAGGGGCTCCTTTTAACTTTTTAGATACAAACTGCAATGATTTTAGACTGTACAGTTTACTTAGATGAACTATTTATTGCTATTCTACCAGAATGAATGGCTGGGTGGGTGCAGTGTGCTAGGAGACCATTAGAGTGTTTAACACAAATTGTATCATCGCTCTAAATTCACTCTGCTCTTAAACCTGACCAATAAAGATTATTTTCAAGAGATCAGTTCAGTGTCCGAGTGGAACAGCAGCTCAGGTGCCTGTCTTCTCCATGAGAGAATGGATCCTTGGTTATAAAATACACTCAAACTAGTCACGCATTCATTGTTAACGGTTTAATACAAAAATGTCCATGTCTCTGTCACATGTATAATCATGGTCCATTTTCTCTTACAAAAGATTCAACTACACAGTCTTGTTAAGCTTTCCCTGGTCCAAGTTAGAGCAGCACATGAAATCAGCTCCTTTACACAGCAAGGAGTCAGGTGGAAGGGTTAAGATGTTAAATTCAACTTTTAAGACGGAAGGCCTGTCTTCCAAAAGTTAGTTAACACATTCAGGCACATTAAACAAAACACTATTTACAGTGGGTGAATCAAAATCAGAGTTTTGTAGTAGGGGATCACTAGTAACTCCCCTTATTTTCAGTGTTCATTTTCCAGCTGAGCTGTTCAGTGTCTAACACCTTACCGTACACCATTTCTTAAGATGGCCACTGCCGTCTGCAGAGCCTCTAATTTCACTGCAAGCCAAGCAGGAGCTGGTCCTTTCTGCAGCAGCAGTTTCACAGTTTCCAGTGCGCTCTCCGCAGCATCTATAGCAGACTTGTACTGCTCCTCACAGGGTGAGTGACAAGCTCTCTTTGCTAAGGGCTGCAGATTAAAACGTGAGATGTTAAACCTCTACTATTTACTTACAATCCCACTATGATACTGGCTAAAGCCTCAACCTCTTACATGAAAAATAACCAGGCAGTGTAATGTGTAACACAAAAGCCCCTTCAGTTGCGATTTTTCATGCAGGTTTCAACTCTGAGACGCCCACCTCTCTCATTTTAAAGCCTGTGCTTAAAGCTGTGAGAATTTCTCCTAACAAAGTTTTGTCTGTCTCACTGCTGGGTTCAATATACATTTTAGTATCCCAGTTAACACAGGCATGGGGGCTCCTGACTTTTGGACAGTTCCGTTCAGTGTTGTAAGGCTGAGGGCCAACAGGTTCCCCTTTAAATGCTCCTCCTTGAGTAGGGCACTTCTGAACTCCCCTCTCTAGTAACAACTGGGGGAGAAGGGAGAGAAATGAATCCTCCCTCAGTAAAAGTGAAATCACATAGGCCTTGCTTATGACAGTCTAAGAGGTGTTTGTTAATCAGCTAGGAACAAAAGAACTAGCCTTGAATGTGCTGGGTGCTTTGATTACAGGATAGCTGCAAACCCCTTAATACAACTGTTACAGGATGGAATATGCTGCCCTGAGCTCACCCATTTATGGGGAGCCTTGCTGTATTTGGTACATTGCTCAGCTCGATAGACAGGGGTTTGTTTCTCATCCCTGCCACTGACAGCCTTGTATTGTCAAGAAATTGAAAATCACACTCTAACACCCCCTTAATCTTGAGAAAACTGGCCTGTTGTCAGATGCCTGTAACCTGAGGGCAATCAGGATTTTCAGGGATTGGATGAGACTACCAGTGGCTACTGGGGCTAATGAAATGGGGTGGTCCAGGACTCCTGACTGGCCCAGCTCTTCTGAGGTGCCTTCCCCCCTTGCTCTCTCCCTCAGCCCAGAAAGAGGGTGGAATTGGTGGCAAGGGCAGTATAGAGCCCAGCATTGAAGTGCAGCAGGTGGCTAAGAGCAAGGCTCCCTGTCAGCTCAGGAGGGTGTGCCCTCTTCAAGTGCTGGGAGGAGGCCAGCGCCATTCCCCATGCATGAGGGCATGGCTAAGGACTAATACAAACCTAGTCCAGCTGCTTTCAAAGACACACCTACCTCTAATGCTGAGCCCCATTCTCCATCCGTTTTCATTTTAAGCAAGTATGCACTGCAGATGGCCTTTTCCTGTTTCACTCGTTCTGCCCTTGCTGCTTCTGTCTCCTCTCCCTGCCTTGTCTGAGGGAAAAGCCACAGGAGAGGTAACTAAGCAAACCCAAACAGCAGCATTTCCAGCCTCCATGACTCCAGCCCTTGCACTATTACACTGGGGCAATGGAAATACTCTTTAAAAAAATAAAAAACAGATTACATTAAAGTGCAGTTCTTCAGCAAGGCTTCAACCAGCAAACGTATGGTGCTAGGCTGGGAGAACAACTCAGTCTAATGTGGGCTACAACAGCTATGCTGGAGCATCACTTCGTGTATGACATTCACAGGTAGCAGTTGCTTTGCTGCCTTTCCTGTGCTGTCCCTGCTGAAATGCTTCTGTCCAGTGGAAAGCTGACATATCAAAGGGGGCAAGGGTTGTTAACAGCAGAGAAAACTCTTCACCTTTTTATGGTCATGAGTTCAGTGCATTTACTAGTCTTCCTCTAGGAAGTACAAAATACTCTCATTAGTTTTTCCTCAATACTCTCTGTGGAGGCGGCTGCGTGAAGTAAATAGATTCACTCTGCTAGTCACTTATTTTCACTTAGGTGCCCATTTTAATTGGTACACATAAAAAAATGACACCCACAGCAAAGGGGCTTGGGAACCCAGCCTTTTGCCTCCGCACACCGGAGCTAACACTGCTTAGAACACAAGTGAACTGCAATCTGTCATCTCACTAATGGATGCCTCTTCACCTTACCTGAAGCACCGGCCAATTTAGTCGCCTTGTATTCAGGAAGGGAATAGCAGGGGATGTTAACTAATCAGAGTTGACGAGCACTGGGAAAGTCTGTGGTGGAAACTTTCACAGCTTTGCCATCGCTGTTCCTCATTCTAGCCAACTTTAACAGGCATGAAAAGGCTCGAGGAAACAAATAATCAGATTCCAGTTACAGAGCAGTCTTGTGTCAGTTTACTGGAGGCAAGAGCCCCTCCTCTATCAAGCAAGACAACAGTAAAATAATTCAATAAGATACCTTGGCCAGAAAGCAAACAACTTTGTTTTTAGTTTCTTCAGAATTAAGGCACTGAGGAACTACATCTTCATGCCTTGTTGCCTGTCAAAGGTTTTGAGCAAGAAAAAGTTGGTTAGTATATTAATGTTCAATGCAGCCATAATAAAGATGAACTGTAGAGCATCTACAAAACAATCTGAAAAATGTTCTGTGTTAATTAAGAGGATGTGTGCGTTTGTGTGGTATTTAAAACAATACTGGAAATCTGTTCTTCCTTCACTTCCACGGGCCACTGTATTTCTCTTGTATTTTGTTAATCCTTTTATTTTCGAGTGATAGCATATGGAATACTAAGGTCAGTTTCAAGCACTTTGCTCCTGGACAGATACTGACAAAGTGGAGGGAGTTCAAAGAAGAGCAACAAAAATTAAGATGCTAGAGGAACTGATATACAAGGAAATATTAATAGAGCTAAATACGTATATCGAATGTGGTGTCATTCTTACCTCTGCAAACTGAGTGAATGCCTCCAGTGCATGTTGGTAAATCAGCCAAGTCTTGTCGGCCAACAGAGAGGCAAAGAGATATGACAGCTTGGGTATAACTTGTCCCTGAAAGGGGAGCGCACACTAGTCAGATTTTTGTGGAGGGTCAATTGGCATATCCGGCCCCCTGAGTCATCATTAAAGAAATATTCCATAGTCAGAAGACTAGAGTCTACAGGTTGAGAAAGTCTGCAACAGCCTTGGCTGGCAAAAAACATAGTAAGAGAGAATATGTACACAAAACTCATTCCTTCCCATCTGGAGCTCAGACATCATTCTATCAAGCTCCTAGGAAATAATATACAAATGAATGCACCCAGCATTCTACAGGCAATGGGAGTAACAGAAACAGTCTCGCTGGAATATAAAACTGCCATGGAAGTATTATGTCCTGGTTTGAAAATAAATGTCTCCAAGAACCACTGTCCATTGGCACTGTACTACGTAGTCCATGACCACAACCCTTTAATAATATATACGAGTGGCTCAGGACAAAATGTTGCCTCCAGTGCATTTACCTGGATTTGTGGTGGCATAAACAGTTTCCCCATAGAAGAGAGCAGATCCAGTGCTGCAAAGCGAACATGATCTGGGGGATCCAACTCAAGGAGGGAAGCCTGCATTGCAAACACCTGCAGGAAAATAGATCTGGATGAAGCCCCATCAAATAAGAAACAAATAAGACAAAAACTCCGTTCAACTAGGGATTGCAATGACCATCAAGTCTGAGTTCATTCACACTTAGAGAGAGTTAGATAAGGAGAACAGATGCATCAATTGAACAAAAGCAAGTATCCCGGAGCTTTTCAAAATTTTACCCCCCAAAAAATTAAAAATGGAATCCTTACATAAAAGCCCAAAGTGCATTTGAAAGAGAAACATACATCAGACATCATCACTGCCCTAAGCCCAGCGGAAAAAATGAGACTGTGAGAGTCCCAAAAGTGATGCTAACCAATGTGTAGCAAACACCACAGCAAAGCCACCAAAACAGGGTAGGAAGGAATCAAAATAATGTAAAGAACTCTTCATTCTTGCTAAGTGGCAGAAATCAGACCATGAAACAACTCATTAGATGTGATCTCATTTAATAACAAAGATCCAGCATGCATGAGGTAGGTTGCCCAAAAAGATGTTTCTTACCTGAGTTATCAATTGAAGGTCTAATGTTTGGATGAAAAATTCCAGCAGTGGAAGGAGCAAGCAAAGTGTCTGCTGGAGGCATGGCTGACTTGAGACCTGCACCAGATCAGAAGAGCATATTATTTTGCATCATAGCACTTCTGTTTACAGGGCAATTTAACTGGTTTATAAAAAGCCTGAGACTGAAATATTGTGCCCAAAGCATTTAACTTCAGACAAATACGATCACAGATACAATCCCCATGAGAAGCAGTGAGGAAGGCTAGAAATCTAAATACTAAGAGGGGCAAACTAGAGTGCCTGGCGTTAAGTGAGGATATTGATATACTAGGTATTGTAGAACCTCAGGGAATGAGGAACATCAATGGGATGTGGTAATACCAGCGTACAAAATACACAGAAATGATAGAGTGGGTCGTGCTGGTGGGGGAGTGACATTATACTGAAAAAAAGCACAGAGTAAAATGAAGTAAAAGTCTTAAATGAATCAAACTGTACCATAGAATCTCCATGGATAGAAATTCCATGCTTGAACAATAAGAGTATAGCAGTAGGAAAGTACTATCAACCACCTGACCAGGATGGTGACAGTGATTGTGAAATGTTCAGGACAGTTAGGCTACAAAGGCAGAAAATGCAATAATAATGGAGGATTTCAACTATCCTTATACTGACTGGGTGCATGTCACCTCCGGACAAGATGCAGAGATCAAATTTCTAGACACCAATAATGACTGCTTCATGGAGCAGCTAGTCCTGTAACCCACAAGGGGAGAGACAATTCCTGATTTAGTCCTAAGTGGAGCACAGGATCTGGTCCAAGAGGTGAATATAGCTGAACCGCTCAGTAATAGTGACCATAATGTAATTAAATTTATCATCTTTGTAAGATGGAAAATACCAGTGAAACTCGCATCAGTGGCATTTAACTTCAAAATGGAGAGCTATACAAAAATGACAAAGCTAGTTAAATGAAAATTAAAAGGAAGAGTTACAAGGGTGAAATGACTGCAAACTGTATGGAGACTACTTAAAAACATCGTAATAGAGGCTCAAACTAAATGTATACCCCATATTAAAAAACAGTAGGCGGAACCAAAAAAATGCCAGCATTGCTAAACAGCAGAGTAAAAGAGGCAGTTAGAGACAAAAAGCCATTCTTTAAAAATTGGAAGTCAAATCCTACTGAGGAAACTAGAAAGAAGCCTAAACTCTGGCAAGTCCAGTGTAAAAGTATAACTGAGTTAAAAAAAGAATTAGCTAAGTTCCTGCAGGATAGGTCCATCGATGGACCCAATGCTCTAGGTGTTCCTAAACCTCCAACTGCCAGAAGCTGCAACTGGATAACGGGATGGGTCGTTCAATAATTGCCCTGTTCTGTTCGTTCCCTCTGAAGCATCTGGCACTGATCACTGTCAGAAGACTGATACTGGGTGAGATGGATCATTGGTCTGACCCAGTATGGCCACTCATGTTCATGATAATCAAAGAGAAGGAATAAAGAATTGTTTAGGATTGTTGCATTTTATAGGATGCTCTACTAGTGATATTTTTATTAAAAATCTATCGCATTTGTATCCTGCCCCTCTCACAGAAACCAAACAAGTAAGATGTGTCTCAACCTATTTTCTCCATGATCATTTGGCAAATATTTATTTTTCCTTTCTCCCCCACCCCCCATCTGAGCACAAACCATGATGACTCCCCTGACTGCACCTTCAAAAGCAGCAAGATACACTGTTCATGGGAAGTGTTGGTTAGGTAACCTGCTGCCAATAGGAGGCCCTGGGTTTTGGTGTACTACTCCAGATGGCAATGGTTTTCATTCACATTAGTAATGGGTTAAAAAAACATGGGCCAGACCCTCAGCTGGTATAAACTGGAATAACTCCACTGAAGTCATCGTCCTCCCACAGTTTAAATAAAGTCAATGGAGTTACACTGATTTACAACAGCTGTGGGTCTGGCCTTATACATTTAGATCTTGGAAGATAAAACAGTAATCACTAGATTTAAACACTGTAGAGGAAATTCTGACTTTATCAAACATCTCTACGTTCTTTTTTCACCAGTGCAAGGAGTTAAACACATGTCGTCTCTATAGAAGATGGTTATGTTCTGTTTTCTGCACAACCACATCTCTTGCCTGAGCTCAGAATAGTGCTTTTGCAGGCAGTTCAGTGCCAAACAGAGCCAGAATTAATCCAATTCTCCTCACAAGGAAATCCTATATTACCTTTGTTTGTTCTTAGTAAAATAAGGTCATTACGTTATCCCCACTGGCTGGTTCATCTGGTTCTATTAATTTGTGTTTTCCGCATTTCTGGGGCTCAATCCCCTTTCTAGACTCGTTTTAGACAACAGTCCATCTAAAATTGATGTGGAGTAATATATGACTCATCACTACATGTTCAGTTCCAGCTACATATCACTGGGGGCAAACATGCTTGTGGGAAGAATTCAATCCCCAAAGCACTGGCAATGGCTCAGACGCCATGATGTCTGAAGCTCGGGGACTCAGCTGCACTGCGCTTTAGGGAGCTGCTCCAACCCAGTTAAATGACTTGGTAACATACAAATGGTGGAACGTCATGAGCCCTTCAGGGCAGCGATGCCTTACATTGTTGGAACAGTGAGTTCCCTCACCTGCTTGACCTGGAGGAGAGCCCAGACCTGACTAGCAGCTCCCAACACTGCTGCCTGTAGTCCTGCCTCCAGAGTGTCGCCAGCAGAATTGCACACCATCAGCAAGACCGAGAGAGCAACATTCTAGCAGAGATGGAGAGAGGGGTCAGGAGCAAGGTAAACACCCGGCCTGCTGGATTCAGCTGCTAAAGCCTCACAAGAGGCCCAATGTGTCAGTAATGTAGTTCTGCTAGTTCACCAGGCTATAAGCCAACTCATGCCACCCTTCACAGAGCAAATTCCCACTGACTTCAGTAGGAGTTCTGCCCAAATAAGGAGGGGAGGGTATAGCAGTCTTATCAATCACCACAGAAACATAGGAAGCAGAACCCTGAATTGCTGGCCTTTAAGGTGGAGGTCTCCGGTCACACTCAACTCTCCTTAGGTTGTTAAGGAAAACCAGTGCTTGTCTTTCAGGTATGGCAGCCTCCAAGAACAGCAGAGACCTTATCACTTAAAAGAAAGCTTCTAGCCAAAACCACACCAGAAGTCTAAGCAAGAACATTTTATGTATGCTTGGAAAAAGATCAAAAATAATTAAAATTATTATTGATCTGCAGAGCTTTCGCTAACTATTGTTAGTGGACACACAAGACGTGAACACAATGTTGCAAGGGAGGCACTATGAGCCCAAAGACGGGCTCTTACTAATCCAAAAGATTTTCAAAAATAAGAGTCTAAAGTTAGGTTCCTAATTCCATATTTGGGCACCTAAATGAGCGACCTGCCTTTCAAAAATGCCAAATAGCCAGTAGCTCCCATTGTGGCTGCCAGAGCTGTTCAATAATCAAAAGTTTAAACTTAGCTCTCCCTTTCACACACAAGTTATCTGACATTTTTACTACTAAGAATTATTAGCATGCATTTACTGGGGGAGAGGGGAGAAGATACATCTCTTCATAATACAGGAACTCCTTACTTAAAGTCGTCCCGGTTAACGTTGTTTCGATGTTAAGTTGCTGATTAAATAGGGAACATACTCGTTTAAAGTTGTGCAATGCTCCCTTCTAACGTCGTTTGGCAGCAGCCTGGTTTGTCCACTGCTTGCAGGAAGAGCAGCCTGTTGGAGCTAGCTGGTAGGGGCTTGGAACCAGGGTGCACTGGCAGCCCCCCCATCAGCTGCCCGCTCCCCTAAGTTCCCTGTGTGGCAGCCACCCAGCAGGTTATCAACTGCCGGCAGTTCAGCTGTCCCTTCGCCCCACTGCATGTGCTGCTCCTGCCCTCTGCCTTGGAGCTGCTCCCAGGATCCTCCTGCTTGCTGTGGGGGGGAAAGGGAGGGGAAAAAGGGAGGGACTAATGTCAGGGTGTCTCCCTCCCCCTGCACCCCACTTACCCCTTCTCCATATAGAGCAGGGTGGGGACACGGACTGAGAGAGACAGAGAGAGCTTGGGGCAGCAGCTGCTGTCTCAACTTCCTGATCCACTTAAAAAGACAATGTACTTAAGAGTGGGGTCAGTATACTTAAAGGGGCAATGTGCATCTCTCTCTCACACACGGTGTGTGTCTCTGTCTGCCATGCTGCCTTTTAGAATGTGAGGCTACATTAACAACGTGTTAATTCTTGACGGCTCAGTCAAAAGCTAGCTCATCATTTATCAGTAAGGTATTCCCTGGGAAATATCACTCTCTCTAACTTCACCACCTCAACCAAGCTTCACAGTCATCATCACTGTGTACAGTATTAAACTGTTTGTTTAAAACGTATACACTGTGTGTGTATATATTGTTTTTTTGTCTGGTGAAAAAAAATTTCCCTGGAACCTAACCCCCCCATTTACATTAATTCTTATGGAGAAATTGGATTCGCTTAACATCGTTTCGCTTAAAGTCGCATTTTTCAGGAACATAACTACAACGTTAAGCGAGGAGTTCCTGTATTGTACTGCAGTGACTCCTAGAGGCATAGATCAGGGCCCCACTGTGCTACACCCTGTACACATGCATAGGCCAGGTCTACACTACACACTTCACTATAACTATGTCACTCAGGGGTGTGAAAAATCCACACCCTTGAGCGACGTAGTTACACCAATCTTAGCGTCCCCCTTCCCCCCCCCAATGTTTCCCGGTGACACAGCTACTGCCTCTTGGGGAGGTGGAGTTAGTAAGCCAACAGGAGAGCTCTCTCCCATTGGCTTTAGAGTGTCTTCACCAGAAGCGTTACAACAGCGCAGTTGCATCGGTGCAGCTGTGCCATGCAAGTTTGTAGTGTAGACCTGCCCATAATAAAATCACACTCCCTAGTCCAGAGAGCTTGCAATCTAAACATATTGTAAGGCTGCACAATAGGGGAAGATAAACAAGCAGGGCCAGAGTAACAATAGGCTCCTTATCACTTAGGAGCTCTAGATTTAATGAACAGAGTCACACCTTCCCTTACCACAGGTGGGAGTTCTCCCAGAGTGCACTTGCCACTCAGCCACTGCTTGCACTGTGTGAGCCCCACCGCACACAGCTGGTGCGCCACTTGTTTCCTAAGATCGGGAGTTAAGGCCTTGAGAGAAATATGCTGCCACAGGGGCAGGTTCTCTGCTTCTTTGGGAGGAAACTTTTGGGTAAACTCCACCTGCAAGTCAAAGTCAATGTTAATTAAAGAGATCAGGACAGAACCTGAAAGTGATGAGTTGTAAAACCTACAAACAGTACCTTGATTTGTGCTACTCTTGACATTTGACAAGGAGCCCCATGTGAGGTGTGTGAGAATCATCTACTGAGGCAGTGTGATTCAGCAAATGGTACTCTCAACCCTATGGGGGGGATAGCAACAGAGAACAGGGGCCAGCTCCTCAGCAAGCATAAATCTGCTTTGCTCCATTGACGTCACTGGAGCAATGACAACTGAAGATCTGGCCACAGAAGTTTGGGGAACAATTCCCCACGGAAAGCAGTCTGATGTTGGGCTCCCCATCACTAATGAATCTCCCTACTACTGAAGAGCCCACTCCTGTTTACATTTACGCACTGAGTAACTTTATCCATGTGAGCAGATCAATGGACTTCACCATGAGTTCTAAAAGTGCCTCAGGGTTTGCAGGTCAGCCCTTTAACTCCTAGTCCAAAAGTTTGCAGCAACCAAGGTTGATCCCCTTTGACTTTTTCACAGATTTGCAGCTCAGTAGGGAAATGGCACCATTCCCACACTGGACACCTGCTTTTCTAAAGCTTGGTGCAAGCATACCATAGAGGAGCATACTAATATGAAACACCGACAAAATCATCAATGTTTTGCTATTCAGCCTTTTCTTATGAAGCATGTAGAGGCTGATTCCCAAGCAACTAAACCACTTAGCTGAGTATCCTTCTTACCCTGGTGATTTCCTGTGTACCATTTATTAATTTACCTCAGCATTGTTGTTTTTTGTTATTACTAATTTAACTATCATTTATTTGCAACCAACACTCCTATTGTGCCTTTAAACTTTATACGTACAGCTAGCTATGGTCTCCCTTTATACTGTGACTCAAAAGTGATCTAGTCATTATTAGAATAAGCACAGGTAACTCTCCCCGTCTCTCAACTGGGAAACGGCCTAAAACACAGGGAAAATAGGACGACAAACTCAAAGCAAAGCTGGATCGATAATAAGGAAGAACTAAAGTGGTAAGAGAAGGCACTTCTGGGACAGCACAGGGGCCGAGTTAGTTATTAAGGTAACCCCGTGTCCTTTCTGTATTGGTATGTTATCTTTTGCTCTGCTTTATCATCTCACAACATCAGGATGGCAAGAAACCACTGTTTGCTCCACCCTCCTGTTTCTAGTGAACTGAAAATGGTGCTTGTGTTTGAATGGAGGCCAATTGGATTTCTATCTGGCTCAGCAGAAGACTGGAGAAATTGGTGCTATACTTGCCTGGTGGTCTGGAGCCATCAAGAACAGCATACGCCTCAGCAGGACCCCCAAAACAGAGAGCTGGTAACACTCGCCAGGGCAAGACTTTATCTGAATTAGGATAACAGGGAATTGATCTAATCAAATTAAGAAAAAGACACTCCTCCCAGCACGTGAATCTTACAGGTCGGCATTTTCAAAGACTCAAAGACTTTTGTGACTCAGGAAAATGACCTAAAAAATTAATATTGGGCCTCTGTTTAGGCAGCAACAAATTCTCCTTTTACACCGAAGATTACATTTCCCTTTTTAATCAAAACATCCCAATGAGTTATCACTGGTAGTTCATCACCATTACAGTCAGGTCTTTCCCTGCATTACAGGACATCTATTGGTTTACTGTTTTCTACTTCGCAGTGCTATTTTTATTGCATATGTATGCTACTTTGCTCTTATTTATCCTTGGGGCATCTAATTGAATTCTTCTCTGTCCATTTCTCTAATGTATCATATAGGATCACTATAGTAACTCCTAAATTAGCAGCTCTTACATCAGCTTTGCAGTGTCTGTATATTTCTCACCCCTTCCTTCAGATTGTTTACCTACATCACCACTGAATATATTTATAGTGCTATAAGTGCTAATTATTAACCCTTGGGAGGGAGGGATTTTCCCCATTTTGCTGATAGCAAAGATGATGCACAGAGAGGATGAGAAAATTGACCAAGGACACTTATGAAGTATGCAGGAGAGCTGGAGTTAGAACTCAGGTCTCCTTACTCCCTATCCCATGCAGGAAGCATGATCTGTTTAAGAAAAGCAGAAAACCTGTCTGCCCAAACACACACACGTACATGCATACACCAGACTCTGTCACGCTACTCACCAAATGGGCTATCACAAAGACGTGATGAGCACACAATTCAGCCGTTCCATACCTGGGATGCAACAGAGAGAGGTCAGTAAGCCAATTAGCACATCTGCCCTGTTCTGCTGGGTTGGAGTAGTTCGCACTCTGCCACACAAAGCAGAGAAATGTTTTTTCCTAAGGGCTTATGTATATTTCATTTGCCAGGAGAAAATTCCAAAGCCATTCTGTGGCCAGAGAATCAAGGAATATAGAGGAGATGCATTAGCAGGAGGAGGGAGGAAATATGACCCACCTTTTGTGGATCAAAACAAAGGACCACTATACATCAGTGTAGCATTGACTATGATTGCAAGGTAAGAATACAAAAAAAAGACTTGTATACACAAGTGCATAGTAAATGGATGATATATGCACACTGTTAATGTTAATCAAATAAGTAATAAATTCAAGTAAGTGTTGTAGAGTGAAGAGAACTTATATAAAATGTGTAAGTTGATACAGATACACTGGACCATTATAACAATGAAATTAGTGTACATATATGGGAATGAAAGTTACATGATACTAGTGAAAAATGTTATGTTAATATATTATTTGAGAAATGGTCTGTGATCTTGTCTTTAAACACTGATGCACAATTCATGTGCACTAGGGGGCAAAGTTTTAAGTGGCAAGTGCATCATTAGTAGTGGCATATTGTGACTTGGGTGCTCGGCTGCACAACATTAATGTCCTTTAGCTGGAGATTTTTTGGTATGGAATTTCCTATGGCTGGGTTGTTTTCCAAAGAAAAAATATCCCTAAAAGCAGCAGCACCTCCACGTTACAGGATTTCGAAGCTCTGTTGACTTGCCAAAATTTGCCAGTCCCACATGGAAATTCAATAGTTTGGCCAGCTCCCACCAGAACACCCTGTCGCACACACTTTACAAGGACTGTAACAGAAAGCCCCTCTCCTGAGAGACTTAGCAGCTGCACAGCTGAGGAGGTGCATTGCAGGAGCCCTCCCTCAAGCCTTTCTCATCCCTTTCCTTCAGCCCATCCACATATACAGTACACACTTTTACTAGCTACGCAGACAAGCTCTCCCCTTAGCTGCACATTTCACAAGCATAGCGAAAAACCCTGTGCAAAATATACTACATATGAGCAAACTGATTTTTCAAAGACTTGTAATGCAAACAAGTCAAAATAAAGCATCACGGAGCATTAAAGGTTCTCTCTCCTCAGAGATGGCCATTTCCATGCCACATTTAAACTTGCTACCCACAGTCCTCCACTGTAGAGCTGCTAGGAAAAAAATGGCAAGAAATCTTTTATAAAAGTATGTTTTCCCCTCACGCTGGAAAAACAGATGAACCATTTCTGCTCATGTTTTCCAAAATAAGCTACATTTTTGAGCAGAGACCAACCCTGAAACATGGCTGCTCTACAAGTGAAACTTTCTGAGAATTATGAGCAATTCAAACCATGCGGTTAGGAAACCAAGGTTCATGCAGACTGAACTATACAGTGCATTGCTCCTAGTCCTACAATAACTGGGTATCTTACCGGGCCAGGAAGCACCATGAATCCATAGCCAGTAGAGAGGTGATCATACTAGAACCAAGGACTGCATCCAGCAGAGCACGCTCCTGAGGAAAGAATAGAGACGACACTTATGAACAGATTGCAATTTTACTCTCTACTTTTAATCCACTTACTAGTGTGACACATAATTAGACTGACAAGGTGGGAGAGGTAATATCTTTTACTGGACCAACTTCTGTTGGTGGGAGAGACAAGTTTTCAAACCACTCAGAGTCTCAGAGCTCTTCTTCAGGTCAAGCTTGTCTCTCTCACCAACAGAAGTTGATCCAATATAAGATATTACCTCACCCACCTGGTCTCTCTAATATCCTGGGACCGATACGGCTACAACTACACTACATATAGAATTAGACTTGTAGGTTTGTGCAATTAAAATGCCTAGGAGCAAACTGGCTTTAATATCGCATGTTCAGTTATAAAGGCAAGCAAGCAACACTAGGTTTATTTTTAGCATTGGCCCAGAAACATTGGCCATGTGTGAAAATTTACTACAGCTGGTTGAAAATTTTCAAATTTCAAAAATTTTCAGTGAAAAATAGGTTCCATTTTTTGGCTAGAATTTTTGACAAAAAAGAGGGACGCATTTTTCATGAAAATTTTATCCTTTTGGGGGGAAGATCTAAACTTTACTTAAGACCAAATGCTATCCTTATTCAGTACTTAGGCAGGCAAAACACCTGATTGCCTCCGTAGGAGTTTACTCTGAGTGAGGAATTCAGGAGTCAGTCCTAATTTTTTGTCTGAAAAGATTTTTTTGTATTATTTATAGAAACATACACACACAAGGCTATGCCTTCCTGGACTTATTAATACTTTGCATTTATATAGTGTCCTTTATTCTGTCTACCTGTATATACTGCCCCAAACATAGGGGAATCTGATAAGATCTCAAAGCACTATAAAAACATTAATGATGTAAGCCTCAGAACCCTCCTACAAAGGTAGATAACTACTTATTTCCCTTTTATGACACAGGATTGAACTGGATCACAAAAATACAGTGGTAGACTACTAGGCCACTGCTCTGATCAGTAGATAACAATTCCTCATTTACGTGCACTGTAAATGAGTAAAACACTTTGACAAACTTAATACCCTTGGCTCATGGAATTGTAAATTTGCAGCCAGATGGCCCCAAATTGAAGGTGGAGAAAGAAAAGACTTTCAGCCTATGTTACAGTAGTTGTGATGTCCTATCCTCTAGGAGATAAAATCTGCAGCTGGAATTTCTCAGCGTCAGGGAGGTGATCACCTTCGGAACTTGTATTAAAAGAAAGTACTAAACAGCTTTTTTAAAGAAACTGGATTTTTGTGCTCCTTTTGTGATTTTACAAACAGGTTTCTAATACAACTGAGGTCTCCAACCATGTTTATACAGTTGTTTTTGGTAAATGACATTTGCTGCACATCTGCAGTCTTACCTGACTTGTATCTGCCTTCTGAAGTAAAGTGAAAGCAGCTCATGCCTGTACACATCACCTTTGGAGCTCCGTGTGTGAGGAAGGGGACACTTTTTGAAACAGTTAAAATCCACCAGAAGGAAACAGCTGAAAAGGTGATCATGGCTAAACCAAAAACCAACCTACCAGCTGAGGAAAGTGTGAAGGGGGTGTGGATGCAATGAAGGCACACAAGTGGACACAGAGGTGGTGATACAGGGTGACAGGAACCTCAGCTTGTCCATTACCCATCACTCCCGGCAAACGAACAGGAAGAGAGAGCTCACCAGAGCACTGCTGGAAACCAAGAAAAAGGGCTGAGAACAAAGAGAGCCTGCAGAACAATGAAAGAGAGTGGGATTACTGCTGTTCACACCTCACACCCCAAGAACAAACATCTGAGCTAGGGGAGCTCCTTCTTGTCTCCTGTTGGGAGCTGTGGCAATAACACCAATATTTTTACAGTAACAGATTTACAACTCTGATTAACTTTCTGTTTATAAACTCGGGTGATTAGCAGAGGCTTTTGGGGCTGTAATAGGGTATACTGGCCCTTTACAATTAGCGGGGGCCAGGAGATCCTGTTCCTGGGACACTGGAATAAACAGAGACCCCAGAAATGGCCTTGTAGCAAGAAGAGAGGAAGTGATCCTGGGGAATTAGTAGTTTGATTTTTCCTAACCAGTCACTGTCCATTTAAGGGCCAGGACGAGAAGCCCTGTAGTATAGGATTGGGCAGGCTCCCCTCTCCCAATCGATCAGGGAGAAGATCTCCGAAGGAGCGTAGCATATATATGTTACTCTCACTCTCTCAGAACAGAGAGTGAGCTGACAGGGAGAAAAAAGCCAGAGCCAGGAGACTGAGCTCCTGCTAGGAAGGACAGGATCAGTCACTCCGTGAATAACAGTCTGGGGTAGAATAAGAGCTCTGCGTATAGCAAAAGAGCGGGAAGTGAGCATGAACTTTTGTGTTGCTGTAATTAACTTTATTCTGGGACACTGCAAACTACTGTGAACTGCTTTCATCTATTCACACAACCCCAGGTGGCGGCATCCTGAGAAAGACTGCGGGGAGTTCTTAAAGCAGTGGTTCTCAACTGTGGTCCACTGCTTCTTCAAGGAAAGCCCCTGGCTCGCCGGGCCGGTTTGTTGACCTGCCGCGTCCGCAGGTTCGGCCGGTCACGGCTCCCACTGGCTGCGGTTCGCCGCTCCAGGCCAATGGGGGCTGTGGGACGTGGCACGGGCCAAGGGATGTGCTGTTCGCCGAGTCCCGCAGCCCCCATTGGCCTGGAGCGGCAAACCGCAGCCAGTAGGAGCGAACCTGCGGACGCAGCAGGTCAACAAACCGGCCCGGCGCGCCAGGGGCTTTCCCTGAAGAAGTGGTGGACCACAGTTGAGAACCACCGTCCTAAAGGGACCCAGTGGGAGCACAGTCAGGGCACCTCTGACCACGAGGGGGCACTCAGTAAATGGCATCCCTGCTACAGGGAAATAAACAAACATGCTGATTTGAGGGAAAGTTGACCAATTTTGGAGATAAAAAAATATTCGCCCCTGAGGGCCCTCCACATCCTTGCATGAGCCCAAAGGCCATCCCTTCCCTCAACTGACCAGTGCATCTCTGCTTTGTACTGTACACCCTTGAGGCATTACATCACTTCCACCCGCACATCTGGCCAAGGATCAGACAGTGCGCCTTCAGAGCCTGCTAATGCTACTGATTTGCTAACTTGAGGGCCTCTTGCACCTGAACCCCCATGTCTGCCTGTGCAGCTTGACTGCTGTAGGCAAAAATTACCTGGGAACCTCTTCTGAGAACTGGCTTCCTGTGGTCCAGAGAGCCTGCACATCCTCAGGCTGAGAGGGCAGCTTGTCCATTATGGTAACCAGAAGATGACACTGTGGCAGATGCAACTCAGCAGAAAGATCTGCAGGGAATTTTTTTTTAATGTAAAGTACATTTGCATTTGTAAAGCACATTTTTGATGGAACCAAAACTAAGCTAGGGCGAGTGATTAACAACAGAAGACTGAGTGAAAGGTACATTAATGCTGCTAATGAAGCTCAAAAGTCACTCAGAGATAGAGCTGGTTGGAAAATGGAGGGGAGGTGGAGTCCCAGAAAAAATGTCATGTTTTCAGCAAAAAATAACTAATCATAATATTTTATCCAAAAAACAAAGAATTTTGATTCAGAAATGCTACTGTAGTGCCTCATGGGAATTGCGGTTAGAGTGCCTCATGCTCCTTTATGGCCCTGGCTCTGTGGTCAGACAACATTTCCCATGATGCACCATACTCTCCCCTCTTGATGAGAGCCTCATGAGAGTCGCATGGCCACAGTACGCAACAGGGAAGATGGAGGCTGGCTGGCGTAGCCCACTATAGCACACAGAGGAGGAGCATGAGACACCTGAACTACAACTCCCAGGATGCACTGTGGCAGCATTTCAGAGATATTTTATTTTCTGGTTGAAATATTTTGGGTTTGGCTGAAAACCAGGGGGAAAAACATGCAATTTTTTTTATGACAAACTGTCCATAGAAAAGATACTTTTTGGGGGGTCAAAAACCCAATTTTTCCATCAAAAAACAGTTTTGGCAGAAAATTTTCAACCACCCCACTTTTGCATTGACATTTGTGTCAGAAGGGCATCTTAACTAAAAATATGGTTTATTCAATATAATAAATCACAGTTTTAATGCAATTTTCTCAGTGCACGCAGAACAACAGTCATACAGTTAAAGAACCTTTTCTATTGTTTTATGAGCTGTGCAATGTTCACCCTACCTAGTGCTGCAATTGGCTGAAGATCCTTTAGTACCTGAAAGTATTACTCAGGATCCATTATTAAAACTACTCCACAGAAATAAGATACCAACATTATGACATATGCAGAAGTGTTGTATAGCGAGTGAAGCACAAAAAGTCAAGACACCTCATTCTATTCCTGAGAGATGGCACAACTGTACTATAAAACACAGGCAGTAATATTTTTAAACCTACCTAATTTTTCACTTAATACCTGCTCCAGAAAAGGCCTGAAGGGAAGAAGCTGGTGAATGAGAGGGTCCAGTGCCACCAAAAACACACTGGCTATTTCATCTCGATGGGCCTCTAAAATCTCCGGAGCATACAGACTAGGAGGAAATTTGCTGTGGGGGGGAAAATACAGAGCTACTCATTAGCACTGAATTTCAAATCAGCATGCAGAGACAAAAATGTGAGTTACTATTATTGTGGAGTAACAAATCTCTCAATACGAGCAAAGAGAAGCATAAGTTTCAAATCTAACAATGTATTTTAAAATGGTGAGCATGTCACTTTATTCTGCTTTTAAACCAACTACTACTGAAGGCCTATATTTTATTAAACACAGTAAGAAAAACTGTCCAATCTGCTTCTGCTGAAAAGTGGTAAAAGTCCATACAAAGAGGAATTTACTCAATAGGTGCAAAAGTGTTTACATGCGGAAAACTTCAAAGGGAAACATTTGTAGTTTCAATTTGTTCCAAATGATGAGTGTCCCAACATACTGGCCTGCAGGTTAGTGATAACAGGTTAACGCCATTTTGCTTTGCAGGAAATGAAAACTTAGGAAGAATAAGTGGGAAACAAAAAATTAAAAAGAGATTGAGACCAAAAAAAAGGGAAAACTGAGTGAGAAAAAGAAGCAGAGAGGGAGAGGGCATCAAGTGAAAACCTACTTGTCTCATTCCAGGGTGCAATCCAGACCAGTGGGGGGTTCTGTCACTACCTGCCCTGCAAATTTGGGTGCCTCACAATGCTTTGTTGCTGTAGCTCCCAACCTGGGCCGCTCACAAACAGCAGGTAGGTCACCCTCTGAGTATGTGTGTAGCGCTGCAGTCCTGGTCCAGCAACTCTGACGCCAGCAGTTTGTCAGCAAACACCAGACACATACTGGCTTCCAGCAGCACTTGGTTACTACTTGCAGTCACCCCAACACACTTCCAGTCCTGGATTGTCCCCAAAATGTGTGTTCTGCACTGTCCAACCTCTCCTGGGCAGTTCAGATATTATCCAACAGTTTGCTACTTTAACTGGAGTTACCCAAACAGTTCAGTTTAAAGACAACACTGGATTAGGTTTGGTTAAAAAATAAAACAAGTTTATTTAACTACAAAGAGATAGATTTTAAGTGAGTACAAGTATAAGTATTAAAGTCAGAAATGGTAACAAGAGAAATACAGATACAATGCTTTCTAGTAGCTAAAACTTAAACTAGTCTTGGTTCAAGGTAAAATCCTTATCCCAAGTTTCCAGCAACAGGGCTGACCAAATTCTCAGGTCACGATGCCCACACCAAGTCAAAGGGCTGGTTAATTTGTCTTCTTAGATGAAAGAGAGAGCAAGAGAGAGATAGGGAGAGAAAGAAAGTTATTGCTTGGGTGTTTTTGCCCCTCACTTTTATAGTCCAGGCATCCTTTGAAATGCATTTTCCTGAGGGTTATCCCTAGATAAAGTTCCTTCCCACTGTGAGGATAGAGACATGGCATCTTGTGGTGAAAGAGGTTCCATGTTGTTGCTTGCTAAAACGCAGAGCAGGTCTACACTTAAAGCACTGCACCGGTGCAGCTGCGCCACCATGGCACTTCGGTGAAGACGATACTATGTCAATGGGAGAGCTTCTCCCGTCGGCACAGTTAATCCACCTCCATGAAAGTCAGTATCTATGTCGACAGGAGAAGCCCTCCCATTGACATGGCTCTGTCTACACTGGTGTATAACTATGCATCGCTCCGGGGTGTGGATATTTCACACCCGAGTGATGTAGTTATACCAATGTAAGTTCATAGTGCAGACCTGGCCGCAGATCAGTCGGTTCCTGCCTCCCATTCACTGCCAAACGGCCACTTGATGGGTGATTTGCCAATCAGCTTTGATGACACCAAGGTAGGGGTGTCAGCTTGTCCACTGTCTCTAAGAAACAGGTTAACTTCTTCACAGATTTGTCTGGTAAAAATATTTCAGTCATAATTTCAGCTTATGTTCATTAGTTTACATATTATGTTACTACACACCATGATCTTTTGTACAAAGATTATTACAGTAGTGTGTAGGGTATGAATACAAATGTGCATTCGGTCACCCTACTAGTCTAAAAACAGGTCTACACTACTGACCTGTATCGGGATAACTACGTCTCTCAGGGGGTGTGAAAAATCTTCACCCTGAGCAACAGTTATACCGATCTAACCCCCCCACCCCTCCTGTAGACAGCACTATGTTGACGGGAGGGCTTCTCCTGTCAACATAGCTACTGCCTCTCGGGGAGGTGGATTAACTACACCAACAGGAGAAGCTGTCCTGTCAGCGTAGGAGTATCTTCACTTAAGTGCTGCAGCCGCAGTGTTTTAAATGTAGATCTGCCTAAGAGGTAGGCCTGAAGTGTTTTGGGGTGGGGTTTGTTTTTTAAGTTATGAATTTCTGCAGCTCCCAGGACTGAAAGAACAAGTTTAATCAGCAGCTCCTTGAGTGATTTTTTTTTATAATGGTAGATGTTAAATTTTATTTCCACTTTGAAATTGGCATGGGTGTGGCAGTTTTCAGTGTTTCGGTTAAAACTTTTATGTATAAAAAGTAAAAGTTGCAAATACACGTTTTTCAAAACTAGAATGGCATAAAGGTGTAGGAAGTATAGGAAGGACTTTCGGGCTATTCTACACAGGGCTATCTACCAGCATAATTATACCGGTATAATTCCCCATGTGGACACTCTTACTCCCGCACCCCATGTCTGTCTGCTGTGATTAGATTGTAAGATCTTCTGGGTGGGAACTGTTTACTAATCCTTGTTTGTACATTTCCTAGCACGATGGGGCCCCATTCTTGGCTGGCCCTTAGGCACTACCATACTAAACATGATTAATAACTGTAACGGTATAATTGTACTAGTACATTTCCCCATGCAGACAAGCCCTTAGATACTACAAAGATGAGTATTATAGAAACAGATTACAAAGAGACCATGTAAAAACGGCACCTTCTTACTCAATAGATCTGCTCAGTTTTTAACACTTTTCACTCCTGTAAGCCCTGCCAAGTCAGCACATGCAGAAGAGAGAGCGCATCATCAACAAAAATGATTAACTAAGAACGTGATATTGCAATGAAATGTGCACAAGAGTCCATCTGCACTCAACTCACTGAAGGATCTGGGCTTAAATTCCAAGTGCAGCATCAAAATGTGCCTTCAATTACACCTACATTATGCTATTTTCCTTATTGCCGGGGCAAACTTAATGAGTAGCCTATCTCAGAGAAAAATGACACGCAATTTAAAATCCATAATACTATGTATTGTCTGCAGAGCAGCAGCAAAGAGTGTTTCAGCAAGGACTAACCAGTCTGACATCTTCCCTTTTTACAAAATTACAGTATAATACTAAGGCCTGAATGTTCTTTAGTGAAATTCTATTTTCAATCCCTCATTAAATTTGTAATAAAAAAAAAATCTGCTCAGGCTGATTATTTCCATGTTCAATCATAGTGAAAGAACTATTTTACAAAGTAACAGTTGCTGAGGTGCATAAAACATGGTTTATGTTTTCACCAGAATGCAACTAAAATAAACTAGCTGGCCCACCACACGCGTACTTTGAATTAAAAGGAGAAAGAGCATGTCCATTGTTAAGTAATTACATAACAACAAACTCTGTCACAGTGCAAGCACCAAGCAGAGCAGAACTATGGTTATTGTGGGACAATAATTAATTTCTAGCCTTTGTGGGGTTTAATTTAACCTCAATAGTGCATTAAATCTCTTTTGCACTTAATTTTTTTAAAAACAGTAAGTCACCTAATTTCATTGCAGAGGCCCTAGGGAGTGAGTAACTACAAGAAAATCAGGCGTTAAGGGCTCAGTCCTCTAAAGGACTCCATCTGCACAGTAAGGTCTACCCAGGTAGATCCACTGATAGGATCTAGTAGAAGAAAATGCAACGGAATAAGGAGTTTGGTAACATGTTGGTATTCATGGCACTGATTCCATTTCTGGTGGCGTTTGGAGGATAGGTTAAAATGACTAGTAGCTACATAGACAAACAGACCACACTAAAGCACCCAAAAGAAGTTTCCCATGAGGAAGTACAAATTTCTCTGACCTCCATACACCAAGAAATTCTATACACAGATGCTATTCTACATATAACAAATCAGAGTGACTGCTGCGACCTTTTATTTTTGCAAGTCTTGTAACGTTTGGAACTACTGTAACTACGACAGACACTTTCAGAGCTGATACAGAGATGTCCCTGCAGTGGAATCAAAGAGCTATTCTTTGGGGTTCACTTACCTATATATCTGAAGATACAGCTGGTATAATCGACAGCAGGAATCAGAGAGGAAAGGAATAAATTCCTGCAAAAGTCACCAATTTTGAATGGTATTTTCAAAATGAAATAACAATTCAATATATTTTTCTTCTGCTTACTTGAATTTACTTGTGAAATGCTTTATTATGAAGTCTACTTTTTAAAAGTTGTAGCCTGCTGTGATGCACAGTGCAAAAGAAATGCAAAATGCACAACATATGACAAATTATCAAGTAAAATTATCATATGTTTCTCCTCTTTAGGAAGCTAAATTAATAAGCTAAGGGTTTTCTTAAACTTCACTTACGGGAACAATAACCACAATCATAAACAAACAAATATGCACTCTTCACATATTTTAAAGACTACTGATTCTATCCCATGCATAAACAAAAAGATAACTGACATTAACACAACAGGCAATGTGATTATATACCTCATTATCTACTTTGTATTTATTATTGCTATTTAGCGTGTTACTGAAATGGGTATCAAGAGGTTAAAATATGAATTTCAGAAGAAAGAGGTGGGGGGAGAAGGAAAGGACAGAGAGAAAGAGTAGGAAAGAGGAACGTGGTTTTCTGTAGTTATCCCTAGGTAGGTGATAGGAGCTTGCAGAAAATCCCAGGAGAAAAAGAATCCAGCCAGATTATTTATTTTTACATCTCCTGCTCACATTTGCTTTAAGAGGGAGTTTAAGGTCTTTTTTAAGGGCAATCAAACACCAGAACTCTCACATTCAGAGAAAGCCTTACACCTTTTTCTGTGTAACAATTTTTCTCCATCCATCTCCATATGTAACTGATTCCTGTTCACCACTATTACACTGCTGCACAAGAGTAGCCAGAGGATTTGTGGAGAGGGTTAGGGAGGGGATTCTCTTGGCTACATCCCAAACTTAACTAACCTATAAAAAGATGTTGGACAGTGATTGAGATCTTCAGGTATAGCCACACCTCCAGCCTCCTGCTGCAAAAATGGAATCCAGCTATTTGTGCTGGTGATATGGATAGTTGCCATCATCTAGACAAATGTTGCAAAGGGCAGTTGTTCAAGTAAGTTGGGGGTCTGGAGATCACTAGGCCCCAAAGCCACTGGTGAACCTGTTTCTCTCTCGCACCCTCACTTGGTAGATGTGTGTGTTACTATCCCAATTTTGTAGACAAGGAAACTATGGCACAACAGTTAAATGGCTTGACCAAAGCCAAAGAGTCAGAGACAGGACTTGAATGAAGTAATCCTTTATTCTCAGTCCTGTACTTAATCCACCAAAACAATGGTTTTCAACCTTTTTTCATTTGCAGACCCCTAAACATTTTTGAGTGGAGACATGGACCCCCTTTGGAAATCTTAGACATAGTCTGTGGACCCCCATGAGTCTGCAGGCAACAGGTTGAAAACCACTGCACCAGACCATACTGCCTCTCATGCTATTGTGAAAGTCGTAAACTACGGTGAACCCCCTTAACAGCCAGCAGCTATGGCAACCAGAGGCCACTAGGGGGAAGTAGATGCCTCGCCTACGCAAGACCTTGCATTTTTACAGTTGTCCTTCGCTTACACAAGAGTAGTGTTTTTTCAGCTGAGACAACTATCCTAAACCAGTTTTTACTGACCAGATAGCAGACATCCGAGGTCTAGCATGCACCAATCAAATGTTAACACACCAGGGCTTTGTCTAAGTGTGTATAAAAGACCTGTAATTTCTGTGTTAATTAGAGTCCTGTACTAAGGTACAGTCTCTCCTTATTCTGCAGAATAAAGTAACGCACTTTCCTTATCCCTGTCTGGCTGTTATTGGCTCTCAGCTAGGTGGACCCAATATTTCGGTAACACTATCAAATTCATCCTCCTAGTGGCAAAAGATCATATTGGCTTCTCTCAGCAATGGAACAAGTTCAAATGAAGGCAGTATGCTAGTAGAAAGCTGTTAGCGGGCTCCATAAAAATAGCAACCTTCTGGGTGGAGCTACCTCCCTCGGCTGAGAACTAATCTGAGGCCCACTGAAAAAAGTTGAGGGTCCTGTGGACAAATGCCAGCCCTGGGATGCTAGAAGTGGGACCATGAATATGTTGTGAACATTAGTGATAAATCAGCAACAATCTTACACCCCTCGCAACTGTCTGTTTACATTTTCAAAGCCATGTTGGTTCAGTGCCAACTGTGAGAGATAAGCACCCCCTACTGACTCATCAATGCCACTGCCTGCTGCATCTAGCTTCTCCCATCCAGGTACAGTACTGACCCTGCTTAGCGTGTGAAATCTGATGGAGTCAGAGAGCATGGTGTTCAGCTGGAAGAATACAACAAGGCAGCTATTTAGCAGAAGATAGGCAGAAGTAGTGACCAGCATTAGGTATCTAAATTGTATTACATGTGAAATAATAAATCACAAGCAGGTAAGTATGGGTGTTAATTATGCCAGCCAGATACCACAGTCATAAGTACGGTGTAGCAACACAAAATACTTGATCAGTGTGTCTATTTGCATAGTACAGAGTTAGTTTTATACTCATGTAGGACCCATATAATAAATCTTACCTTGATGTAGTGAACAAGAGAATTAGCAAAGAATCTACACAGTTTGACTGTCTTCTGGAACAACTTGTAGTCAGTGCTCTCCTATCAAAAAGGAAAGCAGCAATAAAAACACCAAGGACAGACTAAGAAGATATCAAAGAAAGCGACATTGCAAGATACATTGCTAACAGGGCTAGAAACTTTATTTTGTTTGTTAAAGGAAACTTGGATTCCACACAAACACAGCAGAAATTGGGGAAAACCCCTAAGAACATGTGATGTCCCTAGAATCTCTAAACAATTTTTCATAGGAATCTTCTAAATTTAACGGTTGTCTTTTCACTGTCCTAGTGAAAGCAGCAGTATGTGAAATGAATGAGATTCCTGATAGAGTACTGGAGGTGGGGTGGGAGGGAGAATACTCTTTGTATCTACCCAAAGTATCCTGGATGCTAACCAGTGCTATTAGACTCCCTTTCAATGTGAAGTACCTAGTGTGTAAAATTAGACTATTTTTTAGCCAATAACACTGTATAGCAAACATATCTATCTTTGCAGTGCTTCCTAACCCAACTCTTTCTCAAGCCCAAAAGTAGTTTTGGGTGATTGTTCATTCACCTGCATTCCAGACAGCTTCATCTGCTCAGCCAGTTGCAAACAGGAATGGAACGAGAAGAGGGTGTCCTTGCACAGGCCACTGAGGATGTCCTTGTGTTTCAAATGGCTCTGTAGCAGGGAATGGTGCTTGAGACTTTGCCTAACAAAGCCAGACAGGAACAAAATCAGATGCTTAATTGTCAGAAACAAATCAAGTGACAACGGGTCATAATGAGCACTATTTCACAGACCCTACTCTACTCTGTCTAGGCTCCTACACTGCACCTGTCACCATGGTATCTGAGTGCACTAATGCAGCAGTGTGCTGACAAGTGCCAAGGAACTCAGAGACAGAACCATTCTAGTCCCATTGTGACTATTTATTGACGCACAGAAGGGATACAGGATGCGTCAACCAGGTGACAGAATCTAATCCAACAGTGTCGGTGGAATTCCAATTCAGACCCTTTGGGAACATTGTATTTAGAATTTATTTCCTTAACACATTATAAAAAAGATCAAAGAGTGTTCCACTTTCTAAGACAAGGCTCATAACTTTTTCCACTGAGAATGCATTACTAGTTGAACTTCAGTAGGAATCAGGACCCCACCTCCCATTGGCACTTTTGAAAAGTCTAGCTTTAAACAAGTTATAAAACAATGGCTCTAAAATACACTTGGGATACACAACAACATTCAAAGTATTCAAACATACTTGATTATGAACTTCCATGTGTTGGCATGAAGGGCATGGTCCATGTTGGAAATGACAGAGCAGATCTCCAGCACAGTATGGATCACTGCAGAGGGAACAGTAAGTAAGAGCAAACAAACACTGAGTTTAAATGGACCTGTATAGTCAATGCCAGAAAAAAACACCAAACACAGCTGTCATATCACTGCATTTGCAAAACCACTTTCAGTTCTGGAAAACTGACCAATTATCAGGTGCTGAACGCCCTCAACTCCCACTAAAGACAACAGGAATTGAGGGTGCTCAACATCTAGCAGGAAATGCTCTGCATTTTGGGGGATCAGGCCCCCTGTCTCTAGAAAACAGGGGGCTGGGCAGGATAAAGAAACATCTTTCATATACACACCTGACACCATATCTACAATACTGTCCTCCGCAGAAGCAGATTCCATAGAGATCATATCAAGCAGCTCCATAAGCTGCTTTTGAAGAGAATAGGTTTCTTTAAACAGAGATTGGAGGAGGTCAGAAATCAAGTGCAGGCACCCACTGTACAGTGACTCGCTGTCCTGCAGGAAACGTGGGATTAGGGAGAGTTAGAAAATGTCTGAGAATCAAGACCTGATGTTGCTCCTGCTGAAATCAATGGGAATTTTGTTACAAATGTCAATCAGCGCAGAATCAAGGCATACAAACATCTACTTCAACTCAAACAACCAGCAAGAGCTGTAGATTTTAAATAGCCATCTGTGGTTACTATGCATGAAATACAAAATCCCACTCACTTAGGGCCTGATCCAAAGACCAGTGAATCAGCAAGAGTCTTTCTAGTGATTTAACTGAACTTTGGATCAGACCTTTGATGCATGACTCTAAAATCAGATTTCTACCAAAATCTAGGACCACACTTCATGACAAACATAGTTGTATCCCAAAAGTTTCCCAGTACTTTAAAGTGTTTCTTAATAATAGATTGCATACTGGAGAAGTTCTTAGCAAAGGTCTCAGTGTGTAATTTGGCTCCATAAGTATTTAAAGGTTCTAATAAGCAAGGAAGACAAGCACAAAAGTGAAACTGATGCCAGTAGGATGGATGACAAATTACTTCAATACCTCTGTTAGTCTATAAGGTATCACAGGACCCTTTGTCGCTTCAACAAATTACTATGTCTTATGATACTGGCACTGCTTACAGCAGGAAAGGTTTCAAGCACAACAATCAGTTTTCCTCTATGTGCAGGTGCTATAAAATGCGACGCCAACGTGTTTTTATACATAACACAAAGTATTTAATCACAATCACAAGTCTGCCTTGAAATTTGCACTAAATCATAGGGTTAATATTAACACATCCATAATCACTTACACCTCTGTAAATCCACTGAAGACAATGGGCTTGCACGGGTGTCAATGAGGGCCTAATTAGTTAAACAACTTATTGGGCACAATACAGGAGTAACTGGGTGAAGTGTAATGGCCTGTGGTATACAGATCAGACTAGATAATCTAATGATCCCTTCTCATCTTAAACTGTATGAATTTAATCAGAAGAACCTTTATTACCGGTAATAATGCACAAGATGGAAATAACTGAGCTTGGCTTCAGAGGCCATGTTGAGTTTGCAGGGCTGGCAGTTGGAAAAGCCATCTTCATACTTGTAAACTGAGCACATTTGATCCAATATCGAGGCAACAAATTTGGAAAGCCACAAAAGAACTTTTCAAAGCAGAGTCACATCTCAAAGGATTTTTTTAAATGATCTATAACTAGATCTAGAATAGTTTTTTCTCCTATTAATCCAGAGACCTACCTTGCAGTGTATAAATGTGTTTTTGATTACATAAAGAATGGACGAGGGAAGGGTACGGATACTCTCTAGAGGTACAGGCTCCTGCAGGGTACAGATATGTCGCACACAACCCGTCAGAGATTCCAGCAGCTGCACCATAGTCTGCAAGTGAGATCATCATCATCATCACTGAAGGCACAATCTATAACAATACACTGCAGCAGTTAATTCAAACAGCAAAAATTATAAAGCAGCTCTTCCCTAATGCATTTGGCTAAACTGTTCTGTCTTTTAGGACATTAGCAAACGGAAAAGTATTAGCAAGCCAGAAAGATGAATGAAGCACTGTAAAAAAGACAGTAGCAGTTTCAGACCACAGTTTTTCTGTGATGTCATATTCTCTTTACGTAAGAATCATGTCTGTATTGTGTGCTGTTTATCAGTTATTTATTATTTCAAGATTGACAGTATCAACTAACAGATCTTTCAAAGCACAGTTATACGCTAAAAAGTGATTATGAAAAAAATGGCACCTTCCTAAATACCGGCTCTACTCCTTGAGAGCATTTAGAACAACATCTGCTTGCTTTTTTATTTTTATTTATTTCTTACTACTATTTATTCCTGTTAGCACTGCCGACCCAGGGCTGGCCTTACCATGAGACGAACTGAGGCGGCCACCTCAGGTGCCGGACTGTGGGAGGGTGCCACTAGGACCCAGAGTGTAGAAAAGTGTGTCTGCTGCTGGTGCATATGTATTCTCTCTGCTCTAGATGCAGAGATGGTGGAGCGCTGTGCTGGAGATAGGAGGGCACAAGAGACATAACAGGCAGGCAGGAGAAAAGGTGAGAGGGAATAACAGAAAGCAGGAGGAGCTGCAGGGAGAGCGAGGAGGAGGAGTCTCTTATGTACCTCTCTAGCACCCCCAGGAGTCTGGACTGATTAACACCAGCTTCTCAAGGAGCTTCCTGTTTCCTGCTGCTTCCCTGAACCCACTTGAGGAGAACAGGCAGTCAACTGAAGCAGTAGGAGCCAGTTAGGCCCTTAAGATGCTGATATCTTCCCTCACTCAGGCCCTGCTACCAGCCTGCTTATTTGTCCCCTCTCCCCTTCAATCAAGTGTTGAGAGCCACTCTAGCTGGCACAGAACAGCAGTCATGAGTAAAAGAAGAAAATGCCCCTCTGGGGCTGCATTCAGAAAAAGAAAGAAAGCAAAGAAAGCTTTTCTATCTAAGCAGGAAGGAGCTCTCCTGAGATACATAGACACAAATGTTCACGGTGAGCCTTCCGGCTCCAGTGACGATGTGAGTGGTGAGGAGATGCCTGATCTTCCAGTTAGTCAGAGTGCAGGTGACCTGGCAGCTACTGCAGCATCCATATCTCCATCTCAAATGGATGTAACCATGCACATTCCTGAAGAAAAATTTAGATCACAGAAGAGTGTGGTGGAGGGGCAAGAAACAGCTGATGCTGAGTTTAGTTCCTTAAGTCTAGATGATCCAGGACTGTGGACCCACTTGAGCAGTAGCCTGAGGGACCTCCTTCTACTGCATGGGCCACAGAAAGTGAATAACTTCATGTTCCCCAAAGACAATGAAAATAGAAGTTTCCATCCAACACATTACTGGTGTGAAAGCCCCAATGGCGACAAAGTGGAGAGGCCATGGCTTATGTACTCAAAAACCCAGAATGCCGCGTACTGCTTTTGTTGCAAACTCTTCCAGTCTAATGTTCCGGCCACATTGGGTTCTACAGGAACAAAGGACTGGAAACATCTGGCTAGAAATTTGGCATGCCATGAAAAGGCAGCAAATCACCAGAGAGCATTCCATAGGTGGAAAGAGCTTGAGGATGAGACTAAAGTTAAAAGCCACCATAGAAGATCAGCATCAAGGCTCATTGCCGTTGTGAGAATGCTCGCTACCCAAAATCTAGCACTGCATGACACTTCAGATCAGCTGTATGTGCCAAACAATGGAAACTTCCTTAAAATTGTGGAGCTGATGGCTGAGTTTGATGCTGTACTCCAGGAGCATCAACGAAGAGTCACCACCCAAGAAATGTACACACACCACTACCTGGAAAAACCATTCAAAATGAGATCATACAGTTACTGGCAACAAAAGTCAAACAGACGATTGTGGCAGATCTGAAGTCAGAAAGATATTACTCTGTTATTCTGGACCGCACACCTGACATCAGCCATACAGAACAAATGACTTTAATGGTGCATTTTGTAACAACAACAGAACCTAGTGAAAATGTCCCTGCAATGGTGACTGTCAGAGAGCATTTTCTAGAATTTATTGACATTGATGATACTACAGAAGCTGGTATTACAAATGTGCTTCTTAAAAAGCTGGAAGATACGGGAATTGTGATAACTGACATGAGAGGTCAGGGCTACGATAATGGTGCCAACATGAGAGGAAAGAACAGAAGAGTGCAGACACGGATCCGAGAGTTAAACCCTCGAGCTTCTTTTGTCCCATGCAGTTCTTATTCATTGAACTTGGTGGTCAGTGATGCAGCATCAGCTTCTAGTGAGGCTGCTGAATTTTTTAATGTAATTTAAAGCATCTATGTATTTTTCTCTGCATCAACTCATCAATGGCAAATTTTGAAGCAACATCTGGGAACATCCTCTCTGACACTGAAACCACTGAGTGCCACACGATGAGAAAGTCAAGTGGAGGAGATAAAGCCTATCAAACACCAAATTGGGAAGATAGATGATGCCATAGTTGCCATTATGGAGGATGATGCTATGACAGGAACTGTTGGTGGGAGAACAGTGGCAGAGGGAAATGGAATCACCAGAAACATACATAACTTCAAATTTCTGTGTGGCTTAGTGTTGTGGCATGAGATACTGTTTGAAATAAATGTTGTAAGCAAGAGACTCCAAGGTGTTGACCTTTATATATCTGGAGCAATGGAACAACTGGACAAAGCAAAGTCATACCTACAGTCTTACCGGTCAAATGAGAGATTTTAAAACTTTCTGAAGAGTGCACAGAAGTTGGCAGAGGATCTTCACACTGAAGCTATTTTCTCACCCATTCAAGAATACAAGAGTCACCGAAGAAGACATTTTGATTACGAGGCATGGGATAATCCCATAAGAGACCCCAAACAACAATTCAAAGTTGAATTCTTTAACCAGGTGCTAGATTGTGCAATACAGTCAGTTGAAGAACATTTCATGCAGCTCAAGGAACACAGCAGTATATTTGGGATGTTGTATGATATTCCAAAACTCCTCACTATACCTGAAGAAGACCTACACTAGCAATGCAGGGCACTAGAGACAGTGTTGACACATGATGACATGCACGACATTGATGCGAGTGATTTAGGTGATGAACTGAAAGCCCTTTCAAGATACATTTCAGCAGGATCAACTCCAAAAGCTGTTCTGGAATACATGTGCACAAATAAGATGACCACCCTCTTTCAAAATGCTTTTGTTGCTCTGCACATACTTCTAACACTTCCTGTAACAGTTGCCAGTGGAGAATGCAGCTTCTCCAAGCTGAAGTTAATAAAAACACATCTAAGCTCCACAATGAAACAGGAGAGGCTGGTTGGCCTTGCAACCATCTCAATAGAGCATGAGCTGGCCCAGACTGGATCGTCAGGAAGCAGTTCAAATCTTTGCAACCAAGAAGGCACGGAAAGCACCACTTTGATTATTCAAACAGATCAAAATGACGGTGTTTACTATTCAAACAAGAAAAGTTACATTTGCTGTTCAGGCGTTTGAAAGTTAAGTGTTACTTAACATTTTTGAACAAGGCATTTTAAGTTGTTAGTTCTCCTTTATTGGGGTATGCAGCAGAGCACTACCATGAGAGGAGTAGACCAGGAAGAAGGCAGAATTGAGACCTTTCAAAGTTTTGGCCCTAGCGAGGGGGCATGGGGGCGTCATTTGAGCTCCCCGCCTCAGGTGCCAAAATGTTGTGGGCCGGCCCTGTGCTGACACAATTCAGATCTTGGAGAAAAAACTGAATTCTATTTTGGCTTACACATGATCTACCAAATTTTTAACTCAAATCCAACTGCAGGCTAAATTTTGCCCTCAGTTACACTTTTGTAACATTAATGAATACAATGGAATTGCATGTTATCATTAAGGGCAGAATCTGGCCTACAGAATCTTTATTACTGCTGATGGAATATAATATAGTCAATGACAGATAAACATGAACCCTCACAATGCAACATGATGAAAATCAAGACTAACAGTGCTGAGGGCTGGAGGTCTAAGGTCCCAATCCTGCAAGTATTTATACACATGCTGAACTACCCTTTATCAACAGAAATACAGTAACTCCTCACTTAAAGTCATCCCGGTTAACGTTGTTTCGTTCTTATGTTGCTGATCAATTGGGGAACATACTTGTTTAAAGTTGTGCAATGCTCCCTTCTAACGTCGTTTGGTAGCCGCCTACTTTGTCCACTGCTTGCAGGAAGAGCAGCCTGTTGGAGCTAGCTGGTGGTGGGCTTGGAATCAGGGTGGACTGGCAGCCCCCCTATCAGCTCCCCGCTCCCCTAAGTTCCCTATGCTGCAGCTGCCCAGCAGGGTATCAACTGCCAACAGTTCAGCTGTCCCTCCCCACAGTGCCATGTGCTTTTTGCTCCTACCCTCTGCCTTGGAACTGCTCCCAGAGACTCCTGCTTGCTGTACGGGAGGAGGGAGGAAGTGGGAGGCTAATTTCAGGGTGTCCCCCCTCCCCCCTGCTCCTGCACCCTACTTACCCCATTTCCATAGAGCAGGGGGGACACAAGACAGGGCTCAGGACGGAGGGAGCTTCCAGGCAGCAGCTGCATCTCAGCAAGCTGATCTAATTAACAAGGCAGTGTACTTAAGACTGGGGTCAGCTACTTAAAGGGGAAATGTGCATATCTCTCTCTCTCACACACATGGTGTGTGTCTCTGTCTGCTATGCTGTCTCCCCTCCCTCCATGCCTGCTGCCTTGTAGAGTGAGGCTACATTAACGAGTTAACCCTTGAGGTCTCATCCAAATGCAAGTTCATCATTTAGCAGTAAGGCATTCCCTGGGAAATATCCCACCCTCTGACTTCACCATCTCAACCCAGCTTCACAATCATCATCACTGTGTACCAGTATTAAATTGTTTCTTTAAAACTTATAGTCTTTTGTCTGGTGAAAAAAATGTCCCTGGAACCTAACCCCCTCATTTACATTAATTCTTATGGGGAAATTGGATTTGCTTAACATCGTTTCGCTTAAAGTCGCATTTTTCAGAAACATAACTACAACGTTAAGTGAGGAGTTGCTGTATACGGACACTGCCTGACATATTCAAACTAGCTGCATTATGACAAATCCAGAATGGAATTTTACATTCAGCTCTTACTGGCACAAACATTCACAAACCTCTCCACAGTTTTGGTAAAAAAACATATAATCACCTAACCACTCCTCTTACAGCCCATTTCAATAGACTTACCTGTAAAACATTCCTCACCACTTTGCATAATTCTATGTTCTGGCTGGTTAGTCCTTTGGCTTGACTGCATAATTCATACAACAAAATATCAAATAATTGTATTGCCTGTCGGAATAAAGCAAATTAAAATAAAACTGATATTATTAGACTCCAACATATATTCAGTATAAAACAAGGGCACCCATCATACATCCACTTTCATCTTTGGTATGGAGGTGTGGAATGCAGACACTTATGCTTCATAGCCTAGCTGTTTGAAGCAAGAAGTATTGCATGCCGTAATATGCAGTTTCCATAGGTCACACTTCTATTTAAGATGAGGGCAGATATCATGTGTTCTGTTATTACACAGAAATGAGTCTCTCTATAGTTAGTTAAAAAGAGCTTCCCATTTAACCTCCAACCCCAACTTTAACCAATATTAACATTACTACAAATTTTATATAATACATCATACCCTAGCACATCATAATCATAATAATGTAATACTGCATTTGCTTATCATCTGTTTTAATAGGTCAAATTTTCTCAAAACAGGCTTTTAAAATTCACTTTATTATTGCCTACATCATGCATACACCATTGGCCCACTCCTGCCATTGAAACCAACAATAAAAAGCACAGGAGCAGGACTAAGGGTATAAAATCATGAGACTGTTTTAGAGTGAAAGGGAATTTATTTCAAACATTAGCTTGATTTCAAAACAAGAATTCTATCATACAAACTACTACAGACCTTGTAGTAACCAGGGATTTAGTATTGTATTGATGTTTGATTCGTCACATTACGGAAAACATCATACCTTAGGTAACACTTTTGAGAAAAAGGTTTGCTCTAATTCTGAAAGGTTGATATGAGGCAGAAACATTTCTGTCAGGATCCTCAGCACACCTGTGAAGCAAAATATTTACAGTAAAGGAGAACACCATAAAATGATCAAAAAAATACCACTACCAAAGTCCCGCTATAATAAAAATACTTGCAGCTGCACAAGTATTCTTTCTGATGGTACAAGGGGATAGCAACCCTAACAAATAAACTGATAGCCTGAGAGTGTTTGGAGGGAAGGAAGGAAGGAATCCCACCCCACCCTCATAGCAATGCACATTTGGAGAGGTGCATGAATGTAGGGATCTTTACCTTCCCAGGAAGCAACAGTCTGATATACAGCACTATATCCTATAGATAGGATAGTAGGTCACATTGACTAGTAATTTGAATCACTATGACAACCCCTATAAATAAGCTTAGTGTAGGCCAAAATCTAAGCATGGACAACAGCTACTGAAGCTAATGGAAGTTGCACTTGAAAATGTATCCCTGTATATACATTCTCTCCCAGTTCCCCCTCTCTTGGATGATCCTAAAACATGCACTTTTAAAAAGAACACCTAAAGCACTCGAGCAAACTTTTAAAAAATGGTTATCAGAGCTTCCCTAAACTGTCATCTACTGTCTGCATTTTCCTTTCCACAGAATGTCTGTGATTGTTGAAGGTTGTCTTACAAAACCAAGGAAGATTATGTTATAGAAGTATTTGTAATTAACACAGGAGCTACAGTACAATAATTGTAATACAAAATGACTTATAGGGAAGAGGCACTGCAACACCAAATAAAGTTATCATAACTTACGAATATGCTCGGTCCAGTCGTCAGAATTTTGATACATAGAGTAAAAATGTTAAAGAAAAGAAACCCAAATATGTCCTGAAGTACAGACTAATCCCACTATGGAAGTTGCTATGACTACAGTTCTGCAAACACTTAAAAGGATATAGTAAATCAACAGCACTATTTCCATAGTTAGCATTCACCATGAGCTTAAATGCTTGCAGGATTAGGATCAATATAAATATAACTATATACACAGAGATACCTATTCAAAGTGAATTTGCAAAAAAAAAAAAAAGTTACTTAACTACTTTAATCAAACACAAAAATGAATAGAATTTTGTTTATAATTTTGAATTATTCCTACTTTCCAATGCATTCCAGTAACAGCACTCTCTATCCTACTTTTAATCAGATTGTCTACATAAAAGATAGTATGTAGCGTAGTTGTAGTCCTGTAATGTTTCCAGGATATTAGAGAGACAAGGTGGGTGAGGTAATATCTTTATTGGACCAACTCCTATTGGAGAGATACAAGCTTTTGAGCCACGGGTTCTTCAGGTCTGGGAAAGGAACTCCCAGCAGCAAAAACATCCTATCCCACCTGTGGGTCAACACTTTTCACAAAGCAATCACTCTGTCTGACTTATGTCCTCATCCTCAAAAAAAACCTGCACAGTGCTTTCAAAAGAGGAGCCTGGGAGCTTAAATTCATTATTCTGCTAGACGCTAAAAATCATGGACTGAAGAGAGAGACTGTGGATTTACGGTTTATTACAACAATCTGTAACCTATAAACCCCCTCCTTCGCCCTATGACTGCAGAGGAGTAAATAAGCCACTCTACCTTGAATGGTCCCTTACAATATATGCTAACTATTTATGCTAAACAATCTGTTCCACCTTGCATTTTGCTATGAGGCTGGCAGTTCATTTCCCAGACCTGAAGAACAGCTCTGTGGGGCTCAAAAGCTTGTCTCTATCATCGACAGAAGTTGGTCCAATAAAAGATATTGCCTCACCTACCTTGCCACTCTACATAAAGGTTAACATTCAATAATTTTAAATAACTAAAAGTTGCTCATAATTTTTTTACTCATCTTTTATAATTCAGTGTGAGAATTAGAATCTTATTTTCATTGCAGTTTTCCTTGTACATGTTTATTCTTGTAAAGTGTGTTATTTTAAGAAGATTATTATTATTTCAGGGTTGCTAAATTTCAAATTTACCCCTTTGGAATACTGAATCCTTTTTACATTGGATTTTCGCTTTACTGCACTGCTGTTACATTTGCTAACCAGGCCCACGTGTTCTTTATTTTCAGAACTCTGTGATACTCTGTTATTTTTATTTTGATAAATTCATCTTTAGAAAAGTTACACTGAAAAGCCGTGACCCTGAAAGCCGCTCTGCGAGGGAAAGTCCTGCACTCATCCAGAGCCCTCAAGGGGCTTAACAGTTTGAGGGGTCAGTGGGATAAGTGTGCAAAAACTAAACACAGTACACTGCGATGGGAGTAGGGAGGTAATCAGAGAAACCGAGCAACAAGCAGTAGCTAAGGATGCAGAACAGGGTAAGAAAGGCTATGGGCTGTACACAGTGATGGGTGCCTGGCAGTCAGAAACCAACAGTGCTGGGCAATGGAGACCCTGCCCCAGTGCCGCCCAACAGCTACCCCAACCCCACATCAGCTCTCAGCAGTGCAGACATCCGCCCTATCCCTGCCCCCCAACACCCACAACTCTGCCCCTGTGCCACCGCATCAGCACCTGACACCAGTTCCATTCCTGTCCCAGAGACACCCCCCAGCATCCCAGCCCCACTCCGGTGACATCCAGCAGCACCTCAACCCCACCCTTGTCCCAGTGACACCCTATAGTGCCCCAGCCCTGTCCCAGTGACACCCTACACAGCCCCATCCTAGTGGCATCCCACAGAGCCTCAGCGACACCCTGCAGCACCTCAGCCCCATTCCTGCCCCACTGACACCCCGCAGTGCCCCACCGCACCTCAGCCCCAGTGACACCCCGCAGCCCCTCGCCGCCCCGGCCGGGGCCCCGCGGAAGGATATGAGCAGGCGGGGCAGGACGCAGGGCAGTTCCCGGCGGCTGAGCGCCCCGTCCCAGCCGCCCAGCTCCCGCAGCAGCAGCTCGGGGTCCGCCGGGGACATGGCCCAGCCCGGCTCCGTCCCGCCGCCAGCAGCCACGGCGCGCCTCGCGCTCTCCCAGCAGCCCCCGCGGCAGGCGCCGCGCCGTGTGGGGAGGGGCAGAGCGCGCGGCGGAGTGAGGCGGCCGGACTGGGCCCCGGGGCCGGTAGGGGCTGTATGTATCCGTGCGCGCTAGGGCCCCGGGGCAGGGGGAGTGACCCCCCCCCCCCCAGCCAGGGACTAGGGGGGAGCCCCAGGGACAGATTCGTTCCGGGGAAGCAGCAGACAGAGCACGGGAGTGGGCACCGGGGTCATGGCATCTATTCCCCGCTGTGCCATTGGCCTGTCGAGTGTCTCTGGGCGAGTCACTCCCCTGCTCGCTCTGCCTTTCCCGCGCTCTCATCCTGTGTCTGTCTGGTCTCCTTAGAGATTGCAGATTCTTCAGGACAAACGGTCTCAGCTGTACATGTACAGTGCCCGGCCCAATGGGGCCCTGATCTTAGACTCTAGAGGCTACTGTAGCACGAATAGTAATGTGAGAAGAACAGAGCCCTAGGCCCCAATCCTGTAAACACTTGTGCACGTGCTAAACTCTACTCACAAAATTGTGGGATTACAGTGTAGTAGCCGTGTTAGTCTGTGTCAGCAAAAAGAAAATAAGAAAGAAAGAAATACTTGTGGCACCTTAGAGACTAACAAATTTATTTCAGCATAAGCTTTCGTGGGCTAGAACCCACTTCATCGGATGCATGGAATGAAACATACAGTAGACAGATATTTATACAGTCAGAGAAACATGATAAGGTGGAAGTGCGAATACCAACTTTAAGAGGTTAATTAATTGAGAGGAACCATAACAGCAGGGGAAGAAAAACCTTTGAAGTGATAAACAAGATGGCCAATGTAGACAGTTGACACACAGGTGTGAATGAGGATCGTTAACTTAAGGGAAATAGATTCAATTAACGTAATGGCCAAGCCATTCCAAGTCTCTATTTAATCCTAAATGGATGGTATCTAGTTTGCATATCAATTCGAGTTTAACAGCTTCTCGTTGTAGTCTGTTTTTGGACTTTATTTGCTGCAAAATTACTACCCTCAAGTCTGTCACTGAGTGATTAGGGAGGTTGAAGTGTTCTCCTACTGGTTTTTGAATGTTATGATTCCTGATGTCAGATTTATGTCCGTTTATTCTTTTGCGTAGAGACTGTCCGGTTTGGCCAAAGATTGTGGGACTCCATTAAACACAAGAACCTCCCAAAGCAATGGGACTGCTCACAGGAGTAAGGTTAAGCATGGGGTGAAGTGTGTGCAGAATTAGTGCAACTGCAGGCGGTGCTAGTGGAGAACTAGAGTACTGCTAGTCTGTGTGGTTGGATCTGGTTTTCAAACTAGATGGATAGGAATATAAGCCATAATATTATTTAGATATTCGAATTTTTATTCAAATTAGAAATTGTCTCATTTCTGGCACGGTTTCCTACTGATGGTGTCACTTTTATTTTAAAGTGAGGACAAAACCAAACATATAATACCAAGTGAGAATCAGATGCCCTGAAAAAGAACACGAGAAAGAAACCTTGGCATAGTAGTTCAAAATAGAGCAAGTAGAATGCAGAGCAATAATCTTTTAATTTACAGATGAGAATGAGACCACAGTCTGAAATTTGGAACAATCACATTTTCTTGTCAGACAATCAAATTTGAAGGTTTAGTTTTTTGTAGGCAAGTGATTTATATCTTCTTGAACTTGTCGGTGTACTTTACAGGGAGGAAGGCTGTGACAAAAGCACAAGATTAAATTATTCAGTAGACCAGACTTTACTCAACTCTGCCATTCACTTCCTGCACTACCTTTCACAAATCCCATAATTGTATTTTGTTTTCTCCTCTGTTAACTGGGAATAGTAATAATTGCTTACCTCAAAGGGATGTTACAAGGTGGCATTAGATAATATTTGTAACTTATGTTGTCCTTTGGATAAATAACAAGCGCAAAGTATTTATCTTTCAATTTAATGAAATGTGATATTTTACATATATTCTTTTTATAGAATTCAACAGATGAATTTGAAGAGAAAGTGGACATTATACCTGCAAAGTAGAGGCTTTCATAGTGATGACTAATGTAAAGATCTTTGCAGACAGCTTTTAACTACGGCAGAGCAGCCTTACAGCCAGGGAGCAAGTTCTTATCTGCACAAGCCATACAAGAAAAATCACATTTATATTAACTTTTTCATTGACTGAGTGTCTGCCCTATTGTAACTTTGGATATAAGCTGCGATTTATTTTTTTGTCCTTCATCGGAAAATGTCTTTTCAGTTTAACTTCTCCATTGAAGAGAAAGCAGAAAATGAACTCGAGACTCTTGGTGATACAGCCTTGCAGCTGGAATCTGCACAGGCTTCTTTGAACCCAGGTGGATCTACAAAAAAGAGCAAAGAAATTTCATCAGAAGAAAATGTGCACAAGGAGTCTCTGTGTGCACATGAGGCAACACCCAAAACTGCAGATCCAGTAGCAAACTGTAGCCCTGATAAAAGCCAGGTGCAGGTGTTGCCAAAGAAACGAGCCGGCTTTATAGTTGCCAAAGAGCATAATATTCCTGAAGATTTCAGCAAAGTGTTAGAAAATAAAGTTATGGAAGCTGTACAGGGCCTATACTATGTAAATATTTCTGTGGTGGAAATGACCCTTTCAAATGACTCCCATGAAGAAGACATAGTGTCTAAGAGTATTTCTTCTCACTCTGATCTTATCACAGGCATCTATGAAGGGGGGCTAAAAATATGGGAATGCACTTTTGATCTCATGGATTATTTGTCAGAGGCTGAAATGCAGTTTATCAACAAGACAGTCTTGGATCTTGGTTGTGGGGCTGGGCTGCTGGGAATACTTGCATTAAAGAGAAAAGCTAAAAAAGTCCATTTTCAGGACTATAACCACACTGTGATTGATGAAATAACGTTGCCTAATGTAGTGGCTAACTGTACTGATGGTGGTGGTGATGGCGGAATTAGTGAACCTCCTTCAAAGAAGCACAAGAAAGCAAACTTCATACCAGCTCTAATGTCTAAGTGCAGATTTTTTTCCGGAGAATGGGCTGAGTTTAGCCAACTCATGTTAAATGGCAACAAACCCTTTTCAAAGTATGACCTTATTCTCACATCAGAGACCATCTACAATCCTGACTACTACAGTGCTTTGCATGATACAATTTCTGAACTATTGGATAAAAATGGCCGTGTGTATTTGGCTAGCAAAGCACATTATTTTGGAGTGGGAGGTGGTGTACATATTTTTGAGAAATTCATTGAAGAGAGGAATGTGTTCAGAACTAGAACTGTCAAAGTTATCGATGAAGGACTGACGCGGTACATTATTGAAATGGCCTTTAAGATTTCCAGTTAATCCAGTCATTCCCCATTGTGCCTGTTAAATATCTTAATAAAGATGTGATTTATAGCCAGATGTCCCTCTGCCTTTTTACCCGTTGAGTTGTTCTGAAATGTCTTATAGGTCAGGTTGCTTTTTCCTTCTTCGTGTGAGTGGGAGAAAAAGGTGAAAAATTAATTTTCACTATATAATTGTATATATTTGCTTTTTTCATATGAGTTTTAATAAGTGTTGTCAGAAGGTGCCAAATTGACAAGGCGAGGCACTCTTAAATTCTCTGTCATAAAACAGATATAAGAGAGAAAGCAGCAGTGCAACTTTCTTGGTCCATCTACCGCCTCTCTGCTCTACAGGGACCACCTCTACAGGTAAGGGAACTCAGCTTCCATTCCAATTCAATTCTTGGCCTGTCTGCTGAGGCTGCCTATCAAGGGTGTTGGTTAATACTCTGTGGTTGTGGCAGTGACACTGGTCCACTAAGGACTGGACTGAAACCAATTAATTTAATATAGGCCGCTAGCAATCAACCCTCACCTGGGCTTGATTTAAAACTTGTAAATATCCTACTCAAACTACTAACTTACATCCTACCTATCTAAAAGTCTCTAGCAAGGTCTTAACATTCTGTCCTAAGTGTAATATTGTGCAGTGTTAAATTGAATCAACTGAATACACCAGAGGTGCCTGTATTCAGTGGTGGATCAAGCATTTCCTGTGTTAATTTAACCAAACAATTTGGATCTAAAGGTGGGGAATATTTGAGGAGGGGGGAAAAGATACAGTAAGAGGGATAGTGATTCCATGCTCTAATAATAATATAGCGGTAGGGATATATTACCGACCACCTGACCAGGATGATGATAGTGACTGTGAAATGCTAAGGGAGATTAGAGAGGCTATTAAAAATAATAATGGGGGATTTCAATTATCACCATATTAACTGGGTACATGTCACCTCAGGATGGGATACAGGGATAAAGTTTCTTGACACCATAAATGGCTGCTTCTTGGAGCAGCTGGTCCTGGAACCCACCAGAGGAGAGGCAATTCTTGATTTAATTCTAAGTGGAGCACAGGATCAGGTCCAAGAGGTGAATATAGCTCGACCACTTGGTAATAGTGACCATAATATAATTTAATGTAATATCCCTGTGACAGGAAAAACACCACAGCGGCCCAACACTGTAGCATTTAATTTCAAAAAGGGGCACTACACAAAAATGAGGTTAAACAGAAATTAAAGGGTACAGTGCCAAAAGTGAAATCTCTGCAAGCTGCGTGGAAACTTTTTAAAGACACCATAATAGAGGCTCAACTTAAATGTATACCCCAAATTAAAAAGCATAGTAAGAGAACCAAAAAAGAGCCACTGTGGCTAAACAACAAAGTAAAAGAAGCAGTGAGAGTCAAAAGGGCATCCTTTGAAAAGTGGAAGTTAAATTCTAGTGAGGAAAATAGAAAGGAGCATAAACACTGGCAAATGAAGTGTAAAAATACAGTTAGGAAAGTCAAAAAAGAATTTGAGGTACAGTTAGCCAAAGACTCAAAAAGTAATAGCAATTTCTTTTTTTTCAAGTACGTGAGAAGCAGGAAGCCTGCTAAACAACCAGTGGCACCACTGGGCGATCGACGTGCTTATGGAGCACTCAAGGACAATAAGGCCATTGCAGAGAAACTAAATGAATACCTTGTGTCAGTTTTCACGGCTGAGGATGTGAGGGAGATTCCCAAACCTGAGCCATTCTTTTTAGGTGACAAATCTGAGGAACTGTCCCAGATTGAGGTATCATTAGAGGAGGTTTTGTAAGCCTGACTTTAGTACCGGGCAAATTGGTTGAAACTATAATAAAGAATCAGAGGGGTAGCCATGTTAGTCTGGATTTGTAGAAGCGACAAAGGGTCCTGTGGCACCTTATAGACTAACAGAGGTATTGGAGCATAAGCTTTCGTGGGTGAATACCCACTTCTTCGGATGCAAGCAGTGGAAATGTCCAGGGGCAGATATAAATGTGTAGGGAAAACTTAGACTAGAGATAACGAGGTTAGCTTAGGGTATGTCTATACTTACCCGTCGCGTCGGAGGCGCGGGATCGATGTTCTGGGTTCGATTTATCGCGTCTTGTCAAGACGCGATAAATCGAACCAGGAAGTGCTCCGCCGTCGACGCTGGTAATCCAGCTCGACGAGTGGAGTAGGTGGAGTCGACGGGGGAGCCTGCGCGCCGCGTCTGGACCACAGGTAAGTTCGAACTAAGGTACTTCGACTTCAGCTACGTTATTAACGTAGCTGAAGTTACGTATCTTAGTTCGACAGGGGGGGTTAGTGTAGACCTAGCCTTAGTCAGGGAGGGTGAGGCCCTCTTCTAGCGGTATTCACACCTCAGCTGCTAGAAGAGGGCCTCACCCTCCCTGACTAAGCTAACCTCGTTATCTCTAGTCTAAGTTTTCCCTACACATTTATATCTGCCCCTGGACATTTCCACTGCTTGCATGCGAAGAAGTGGGTATTCACCCACGAAAGCTTATGCTCCAATACCTCTGTTAGTCTATAAGGTGCCACAGGACCCTTTGTCGCTATAATAAAGAACAATATTGTCAGACATATAGATGAACATAATTTGTTGAGGAAGAGTCAACATGGTTTTAGTAAAGGGAAATCATGCCTCACCAATCTACAAGCATGGACCAAGGGTATCCAGTGGATATAGTGCAGGTAGGGGTCGGCAACCTTTCAGAAGTGGTGTGCTGAGTCCTCATGTATTCACTCTAAGGCTTCGCGTGCCAGTAATACATTTTAAGGCTCTGGGGTCTCAGCCTGCTGCCAGCCTGGGGTTCCCTTCACCCAGGCCAACAGCAGGCGCTGAGTGGGGCCAACGGCTGGAATCCCAGAACTGCGGCGGGCTGAGCGGCTCAGCCCTCCTCTGCTCGGGGGTTCCAGCCACCGGGGTCTCAGCCCACTGCTGCCAGCCTGGGGTTCCCTTCACCCAGGCCAACAGCAGGCGCTGAGTGGGGCCAACGGCTGGAATCCCAGAACTGCGGCGGGCTGAGCGGCTCAGCCCTCCCCTGCTCGGGGGTTCCAGCCACCGGGGTCTCAGCCCGCTGCTGCCAGCCTGGGGTTCCCTTCACCCAGGCCAGCAGCAGGCACTGAGTGGGGCCAGCGGCAGGACCCCGGCTGGCAAGGGGCCAGTAGCTGGAAACCCAGAGCTGCCGCGGGACCCTGGCTGGCAAGGGGCCCGCAGCTGGAACCCCAGAGCTGCGGCATGCTGAGCAGCTCAGCCCGCCGGTCGCGTACCATCAAAAATCAACTCGCGTGCCACCTTTGGCACACGTGCCGGAGGTTTCCAACTCCTGATATAGTGTGCTTAGATTTTCAGAAAGCCTTTGACAAGGTCCCTCACCAAAGGCTCTTACGCAAAGTAAGCTGCCACGGGACAAGAGGGAAGGTGCTCTCATGGATTGGTAACTGGTTAAAAGATAGGAAACAAAGGGTAGGTATAAATGGTCAGTTTTCAGAATGGAGAGAGGTAAATAGTGGTGTGCCCCAGGCGTCTGTTCTGGGACCAGTCTTATTCAACTTAGTCATAAATGATCTAGGAAAAGGGGCAAACAATGAGGTGGCAAAATTTGCAGGTGATACAAAATGACTAAACATAGTTAAGAGAGACAGACTGTGAAGAGCTACAAAAGGATCTCTCAAAATTGGGTGACTGGGCAACAAAATGGCAGATGAAATTTAATGTTGATAAATGCAAAGTAATGCATATTGGAAAGCATAATCCCAACTATACATATAGAATGATGGGGTCTAAATTAGCTGTTACCACTCAAGAAAGAGATCTTGGAATCATTGTAGATAGTTCTCTGAAAACATCCACTCAATGTGCAGCAGCAGTCAAAAAACAAACAGAATGCTGGGAATAATTAAGAAATAGGACAGAAAATACCATGTCGCCTCTGTATAAATCCATGGTATGCCCACATCTTGAATACTGTGTGCAGATGTGGTCACCCCATCTCAAAAAAGATATATTGGAATTGGAAAAGGTTCAGAAAAGAGCAACAAAAATTATTAGGGGTATGGAACAGCTTCCGTATGAGTTGAGAATAAAACTGGGACTTTTCAGCTTGGAAAAGAGAGGGCTAAGGAGAGATATGATTGAGGTCTATAAAATCATGACTGGTGTAGAGAAAGTAGATAAGGAAGTGTTGTTTACTACTTCTCATAACACAAGAACTAGGGGTCACCAAATGAAATTAATAGGCAGCAGGTTTAAAACAAATAAAAGGAAGTATTTCTTCACACAACACATAGTCAACATGTGGAACTCCATGCCACAGGATGTTGTGAAGACCAAGACCATAACAGGGTTCAAAAAAGAACTAGATTAATTCATGGAGGATATTCATCAATGGCTATTAGCCAGGATGGGCAGGAATGGTGTCCCTAGCCTCTGTTTGCCAGTAGCTGGGAATGAGCGGCAGGAGATGGATCACTTGATGATTACCTGTTCATTCTCTCTGGGGCATCTGGCACTGGCCACTGTCGGAAGACAGGATACTGGGTTAGATGGACCTTGGGTTTGACTCAGTAGGGCGATCCTTATGTTCTTTTATAGGTCTCCATGTAGGGTGACCAGATGTCCCGATTTTATAGGGACAGTCCCGATTTTTGTGTCTTTTTCTTATATAGGCTCCTATTACCCCCCACTCCCTGTCCCAATTTTTCACATTTGCTGTCTGGTCACCCTATCTTCATGACACAGTAAATTGTTTTTTCCAATTTGTCACACTACATAGTGATTAATGTATTTTATCCATGTCATTCAAGCCCATAACAGTTGGGTGCAGGATCCATAATGCTGTCATTTTGACCACATCACTATTCAGATAAAGGGCAGGAAACCCTTTAGTCAGCAGTAACATGATGACGTTTTAGCCAACAAAAATAGCTTTCAAAACAGCTTGCAATTTTTGTTTACCAATCATATGAACAGGCACTCCTGGAATGGTGTTTGAGACATGGCTAAAACTGTCCATATGATGAAAGAGAAGGAGAAATCAGAAACACAAATCTTGGCTGTATCTTCTGCTCCAGAATATAAACTTATATTTTTTTAAAAAAAATAGCACATACTAGCCCTTATGATTTGAAGAAGGGGTAAAATGATGTCTCCCTGAGGTTGCAGGCAGCCTGAAAAAACTGCTTTTAAATACTCCACTTCATTTTAAGGGGTAGTAACTCTGATGCTTAATGATAACAATTAGTTAATAATCAAGACCCTTCATTTTTGGTATTTGCTAAAAATTCTCTCTGAAAAATTCCCAGGGTTTTGACAAAGTTAGCATTTGGGTTTTATCAATTTTACTGTTTTAGCTTGGACCCAGGAATTTTTTTCAGGGGAAGTGGATGGGGCTGCGCTGAAAGGCTGGGGCCCGGAGAGGTTCTGTGTGGCAGGGGGGCCAGTTCTCATGGGGTGCAGTGCTTCTGCTCCATGTAGGCCAGTTACTGCAGTGGTTGAGCTATCTGAGCTCCCTGTCCATCTCGCTCCCCCATTGCACCAAAGAAGCGGACAGGGTCTGAAAGGCTGGCGTTAGGAGGGGACCAGAAGACTGCACTGAGTACTGGCCCCCTCTGGACAGAGCCCTTGCTGACCCTGGCCCTTCAGCAGGGCCCCATCTGCTTCCCCTGGCTGACGGGCAAGGGTCAGGAGGAGAGTGGAAGGCCGTTGAAGGCTTAGGATTAGGAGGGGGCTCTGTCTGGCAGGGGGTCCAGTACTCATGGAGTGGAGCTTTCAGCTTCCCTAGCCCTTCATCCTGGCACCATCTGCTTCCTCTTCACAGTGAGGGAGGAACACAGGCAGGGGTCCAAGTCCACGCCGCTGAGACTACCTGCCCCCTGCATACTGTGAGTACCGAGCACCCTTCTCCCACCACCCGCTGCCCTTCATTTTCAGCTTTTACCCATTTTTCACTGGTTTTTAAATTTTGAATAAACACTGATAAATTCCTGGCAAATTAAAACAAAAAACGGAAAACGAAGAGCCCTATGTATAATGTTGATATTTACACCGCTGGCCAAAGCACAGAAGGGTGATTACATTATAAAATCTGCCCAATCTACATTTAATGGCAACTTGTTTGGGCATAAAGGGAGGGAGGCTGTGGACAAAGGTTGGCAGAGCATTACTACTGTTTTCCAATCTGAGCCTCAAGACAGTGGGAACTGGTTATGTGCAAAAATGACCAGTGTGTGTCTCTCACTTTACTATTGTCTCAAGGAGTCAAAAGTCTTTAAGAGCTAAAGGAGTGCAATCCATTTGCACTGGGGGCACGATACTCAAGAAAGAATCCTAGACGTGTTCTGTTGATGAAAAGGTGCTTACAACCATCTACTACTTTATCGTATCCTTCTGCAAGGAACTTTTTTCCATAATAGAAGAATTGCCTGATTCCTCCTGCTCCTGTCCCCAAAACTATTTAAGACGACTTCTTTTAGAAAAAAATAAATATATATAAAAGAAAGCCACCCTCCAGCAGCAATAAGCCATGGCAGCCTAGTTCTTAGGTTTCTAGTGCAGCGCTCAGATAGTTGAATGCATTCAGCCTTTGAACTTGTGCCTTGCAATACACACAAGGTATTTACTAACAGCCAATTACTGCAGACCTTGAGCTGGCTTACTGCTGTATTCTCCCACATATTAAATGTCATTAGTCATGCAATGTAGCTTTCCCCACATCCTTTTGCGAATATACTTCAATATCAGAACCCACTGTCGTTTTTTCCTGATGTTCAGCATGAATTTTCCTTTGCTTAGTTTCCTCACTTTATTCTTAGCTATAGCTTCTTGGAACATCCTTGAGGTTTTTATATATCAGACCTTTTAAGGCGTTATACTTGGAGGTTTTATTAACGCTATACCACAGGCTATAGAGGCAACTAGAAAACAAGAGAATTGACATAGTATAATTAATTTCCTCTTTCCAAATCATGGCCCAAAGGTAGATAAAGAAAATAATCCATTTAGGTCATTTGTTTGAGATGAAACCAGCAAAAACAACCCTGAAGCTTCTAAATTCCCCATTCACTTTCCTTATCATAGAATATCAGGGTTGGAAGGGACCTTAGGAGGTCATCTAGTCCCCTGCTCAAAGCAGGACCAATCCCCAATTTTTGCCCTAGAGCCCTAAATGGCCCCCTCAAGGATTGAACTCACAACCCTGGGTTTAGCAGGCCAATGCTCAAACCACTGAGCTATCCCTCCCCCCTAATGTTTATGTTTTATTCCCCATGATCCTACTCCTGCTAAAGTCAGCAGTAACAGTCATGTACTTCAAGGGAGATGGATTTGGCCATTGGTTTTGGAGGTTGGTAAGTCTGAGGTTTGAAGATGGGTATTGTCAAAGCTGATTCCCCACTCTGGCACTTCTGGGGGCCCACAAGGATTCTAAAAATTAATACTGGCCACTCCAGGCTTGCATTAAACTCCCAAGGTTACAGCTTTTCTCTGTCCTTGGATGGGTAATTCCATGCCGCCATCCAAGCTCCCTTGAGGCATTTATCTGCTTCCTACTCTGCCTGGAACTGCTCCCTTGATGCTGGAGACACAAGTTCCTCACTGGGTTGTGGTCTTGGGCTTGGTCCCAATGGAAGCAAGGAAGGTGATGGGGGTGTCTCCATCTATTGTGAACCGCTCTTCACTGGTGCACTGGGTGGTATTTCAGGCTCCGGTTGAGCTTTTTGTGCCAGTTTAGCTGCTGCTGCAGGTGCAGGCTCTGTGGCGCCCTTTGGTGCTGGCTCCCCTGACTTTGGTGGGGTTGCAAGCACAGGCTCTGGTGCTGACTGCTCTGCCAGTTCCAATCCTTGGGCTGCTTCTGGCTGGGTCCAGTGCTGGCTCTAGGCACCAGACAAGAAAGCACGTGCCTGGGGTGGCACCTTATAGGGGACGGCATTCCGGGGATTCTTGGGGCAGCACATTCTGGCCGCCCTGCCATGATTTTTAATTTTTTTTATTTTTAATCTTCGGCAGCCCGGTCTGCAGCTCCGCTTCCCATGCTCCGCCAGTCCCAGCCCAGTCCTGCGGGGACATGGACCCTGGCCCGAGAGGGGAGCAGGAACTAGAGATCCCCGCTGCTCACCGTGCCGCCAGGCTCCCTGGGACGCGCCACTCCCCGCCACCTGCACCGGCCTCCTGCCCCGCTCTGAGCCCAGCCTGGCTCAGCCGCCTTTAAAGGAGCGGCTGAGCCGGCACCTCCTGCAGCCCCTGGGGGCTCTGCCTGTCCGGCTGGGAGAGGCACCCCGAGGCTGGAGGGAGGAGCCCCTCTCGCCCAGATGCGAGCGGGCTGCAGCACCTGGCTGCCCAAGAGTGGAGGGTGCAGGCAGGCGCCCCCCTTCACCTCCCTGCGAGCCGCTGTGCCCGCCCTCCCTGTGGGCTGCCATTGTTGTTTGGTTTTTTTTGCTTGGGCAATCCGGTCACCCCCTTTTTTTTTTGCTTGGGGCAGCCAAAAAGCTAGAGCCGGCCCTGGCTGGATCCCAGGAACTGGATTTACAACCGCTGACATAGACTCTGGTCTGGGGTCTGGGGCCACCACCTCTGGCTGGGTCCCCGGGCCTGTGGTATCAGGGGACACAGACTGGATTCTTCTAGGAGGCTCAGGAATGGAGTCAGGTGTGGAGGCCTGTTTAGCTTGGCTGTGGGTGACCACCCTCACCCTTTTTGTTAGCCTCACATGATTGGCTAAGTCTTCTCCCAGTAACATGGGAAAGGGATAATCATCATAGACTGCAAAAGTCCATATTCTTGACCAGCCCTTGTACTGGACAGGCAACTTGGCTGTAGGCAAGTTAAAAGAGTTGGCCTTAAAGGGTTGCACCATCACTTGGACCTCTGAGTCGATGAATTTGGGGTCCACCAGGGATTGGTGGATAGCTCACACCTGTGCTCCAGTGTCTCTCCACGCAGGAATCTTCCTCGCGCTCACAGTTTCTCTTCGCTCTGGGGGTATTTGCGAGGCATCTGGGCCTGAAGGCTCTCGGTGGGACCCCGGAGTGATGAGTTGCAGTTGGCTGGTGCTCGTGGAGCAGTTGGCCTTCACACGCTCCAGCTCGTTACATTTAAAGCATCACCCAGCTGACTGTGGGCTGGGGCGAGGTGGGTGGTTGGAGAGTAGGGTGGTAGGACAAGAGGGCATCTGGGTTTCCCTGGCTGTGTGGAGGACTTCTCCTTGTGAGGTGGGGCTTTAGGGTGACTCTTATGGTGGGGTGTTGTCTTGGGTTTCCCGCCGCTGTCTGATATCTGCAGCAACTGCTACTAGCTTTCTTCTTCTCCGCCACCTCTACCCATTTGGCTCTGATCTCCCCTGCCTTGATTACAGTTTTGGGCTTCCAATCTAGGATGTACCTTTCTATTTCCTCAGGAATACCCTCTAAGAACTGCTCCATTTGTATTAGGAGAGACAGATCTTCCAGAGACTTAACATTTGCTCCTGATATCCAGGCATCCCACCAGCTAATTAAACAACCTGTGTACAAACCTCTTAGGACACAAAAACCCAATCCTGTTCTTAAAAAAGGTAAATTTTATTAAAAACCAAAAAGAAAGAAAGTACATCTGGAACTTAGGCTATTGCTAGATATAAAATACAATAATTAAGCATCAAGAATGGTTTTCTTGAGGTCTAGCTTAAAGGTTACAAGCAAAACAAAAGCACCTGAGATTAGCACAGAGGAGTCCACAAGCCATAAAGAAATAAAAGAGATAAACCTAATCACATCTTCCTAGACATTTCCTGATCTACTTACATATCGGGGGTTTCAAATGAGTAGTTTCTAGGTATGATTTTTCATACCTGGCACAAGCTCTTGCAGCATAGTTCCAGCCCTGTCTCTCCTCTCTGGAGAACGACAGATAGAAAAGGGGAAGTTTTTTCTCAATTTTAAAAAGTTCTAGCCTTCCCATTAGCTCTTTTGGTCAGGTGCCCACTCCCTTCCTTTTACCTATGGACTTTTTAACCCTTTACAGGTAAAGCAAGTAGAGAACAGCTACTAACAGGGATTTTATAGCTAGCTGGTTGGGTGTCCATAAAAGGGAGCTACCCCCCTCTTCATTTATCACAGGTATCATTCTTCCCCTTCTGGGTATGTCTACATAGCAAAAGTCTTGCATGGGCTGGCCTACCTGAACTAACTTGAATCCACCTAACACAGATAACAATAGCAGTGAAAACAGTGCAGAGCAGGCTAGCAAGCCAAGTAAATACCCAGGGTCAATGCCAGGCTTGTACTACCCATGCTGAAGACGGGAAGTACAAGCCTGGCACGAACCCTGGGTATGTACTTGGCTCACTAGCCCACTATGCACTGTCTTCAGTGCTATTGCTAACTATGCTAGCTGGATTCAAGCTAACCCATGCACACCCTTAGACGAGGAGTGACACTACCGCTTCCCCCAACTGTCAAATCATTACAACCCTATAGACTAGCTCTAAATCATCTTTTCAAAATCTGGAATGAATAGGCTCTACCCTACCCCCTTCTTCTGGCTAAGTGAGGAATGCAAGTAATCAGTATTCCCTATATACCACATCACAACCTCCCCCCCTTCCCATAACCTCTTCACTACTAGATTAGGGGATAGAATGCAGAGGTTTCTTCCTACCCAAGTCCCCTTTGTAGGAGCATGATGCAGCACTGAGCCATCTACAATTTCCTGTGTGTGCAAACTAGATTGCAGCCCAACATCTCTTTGTCATCTGCCCATTCCCAGAACTCATCCCAACTTCACCTTCACGTTTTGGAAGTGTGACTTGTATGATCAGAAATCCGGTCTGACTTTGTCTTTCCAGTAAATCAGTACTGCAGGGAGACTTATAACAATCCCATCCAATTCTCTCAGGAAAGTGAGTTTTAAAGACTTTGTTTCTGTTAAAGAGTTTGCCTTATCTGATTATCTTTCTTTGAAGAGAGTATTTGCTGATTACAGGAACTGAGACCATCAATCAGTCCAACTTTGTGCACAGGAACCAGTGAGGCAGTACAACAACAACACTTAGAGTTATCTTTTTCTGTTGAAAAGTTTAGGGCAAAAACAAAGGGAAGGTGCATAAGGGAAGGCTCACTGGAAAATGTTCTATTTAGAAACAGTTCTGGTTGTCTTATCCCATTCTTGGTTACTAGACACAATGGCATGGAAACATGTTCTGTAGTCATAATCCCTGTAGGGAAATCAAAGCTGGGATCTGTATTATCGTGACCTCAACTAATTATTATTAGTTAATTCACAAGTGCTAGCTTTGTGCTGTCCAGAATTAAGATGTGGGATTCTGACTACAAGTGGTTAATTGGCATCATGGCCTCTCCACTAACACTGGCAGCCATGGTAGTTTTTTTTCTGATGTGGACACCGGTATAGTGCAGGCGGAAACTTATCTTTTGGATACCACAAGTAAAGGATGCATCAGGAATCCTAGCAGAGGGAATAACAAGGATTTAACTATATTTACATTATTGATTTACTACTTGTAGGCAATACAGATGTAGTCTTCAGGGGAGATTTTAAGAACAAAGGAATTATGTTGACAGATAGTAGTGTAACGAGAGGCCTGGACTTGACATGACCCACAGCCATCTTGTCTATGGACTTAGCATAACTCGCAACCATCTTCTATGCTCAGCCACCATAAATTGGAAATATAACTATAGAATCAGGAGTATTGGGCTTTGGTGTAGACAGATAGTAATGCAGCTGATATTTTTCTAACAGGGATAGTTAAATTAAAATCACAGATTCATGAGAGTAGAAGAGAGTATGGACAAAATAACCTTGAGTTTCTGCAAATTTCTTACTGGGTGCCTGTCTGAGTTTCTTGTTAAAAGTTGATTTTGCTGATAAGTAGAAATTATGAGGTTTTGCTGCTGCTAGAGAAATTGTTTTAGTCCATTAGGGGTTATGATTGGTTAGATTTAGTGTATAGTCATGCTTTGAGTAAAATAATTGATTAAGGGATTGATAAGAACTCATTTTAACTATAATGAGGGTCAGAAAATAAGCTTGTTGGAACTTAATTCCGGGATACAATTCCAGACCAAAGCTGCCAGGACTTTTAACCCCTGCATGACCATATTGTGCAGAACCCAGAGCCCCGGACGAGAGCAGAACCTGACTGGCCATCAAGAGACGTCTGTCTGTCTTTGTTGGGAGCAGTGAGCATTAGATGGTTGGCATGTGTATTCCGTTGATTTGTTGCTAATTGCTAATAAGTACATGTACATGTTTAAGGATATTCACCGTGTGAAGGTTCTTTCACTGGGAAAAGGCCCCGCAGACCCATATAGCCCTGAGCCTACAGAGGGATAAGTTGGGTTCCTTGTTCCTGAATACCCACGAGGACAGGTAGGAGATGGGAGTCTTAAATTGTGCAGGTAATAGTAGGGCATTCTGTGGAGAGAAATGGCATGGAAGAAAGATACTGAGAAGATTATGGGATATGTTAGTTAACAGGGAATTAAGGATAACATCACTACCGTAGAAAGGGGTGGGGAAAGATGCAATAAGACAAGACTTCAAATGCAATCCAATGTAGAGATATGTAAGGCCTTGAAGGCTAGGACAAAAAATGTAAACTTAATGCCATGGAGGAGGGGAAGTAAGTATAGAAATTTGAAGAGGAAGGAAACATAGTGAGCTTAATGGTAGAAAGAAAATTTTATGGGCCATAGTCTGTATGGACTGGAGAGTTGCAATGCAAGTATTACAAAAGCCAGAGGAGGATGTTGTGGTAGTCAAGATGTGATAAGGACAGCCGTGGCCAAGATTTTTAGCTGGAACAGAAAGGAAGGGTTGCATCTTCAATATGCTGTCAAGTAGGTGAAAGATCTGGGCACAGCCTTAGATGTGTCAGGAGCAGATAGAGGAGTCAAAGCCTTGCAATTTCTAAGCATGGATGGTGATTGTCAACAGTGACATTGAATGAGGGGAGCAAAGAGTTTTGCAGGAAAAAGTCAAGAGGACAGTTTCCACCATGTTAAGTTTAAGCTGATGGAAAGATATCCAAGCAGGTGATGTCAGATAGGCTGAGGAGCAGGATCGGAGGAAGGGAGACCGGTCAGAAGTGAAAAGGTAGATTTGCAAATCTGGTTTAAGTAACAGTTGAAGCCATGTGACCAGATAGATTATCCAGAGAGAAAGCGCAAAGGAAAAAGAAGGGGACCCAATACTCAGCACTACAGGATCCCCACCTACCAGAAAATACACCGGAGGAATGATCAGAGAAGTAAGAAGATGACAGAGTTGTGGAGGAAAGACAAAATTCTAAGGAGGGTATGATTGACAATGTCAAAAAAAATCAGGAGGAAGGTCAAGGATAAGTGAATATGGACACTGCAATTTAGCCAGTGTGGCAGAGCTCCGACCTTGTCCCCGTGGGTCCCGCGCTTCCAGGCGGTTTATGCTAGCCTCAGAGGCTCACTGTGACCCTCCACATAGCCCTTCTCTCTCTAGGGCCAGGGTTACAGCCCTTTTCATCATAAGCCAGCCAGGAGGTTGGTGAGAGAACTCCCACAGTCTCTGTTGTCCCTATGGGCTTATTGTAGAACAGTTTAGCCTCCTGTTCTGCCAGAAGCCTGTCTTCCTTTTGTAGTGGAGCGTTGGGGGGAACCCGGGTCCACCCTCTACTCCGGGTTCCGGCCCAGGGACCCCAATGATAACAGCTGTTGGCAGCTGACCTTTCACTACCAGAGTTGCTACCTTTCCTTGGGCCACTTCCCCACAGCTCTTCCGTGTCTCCGTTCTTCACCCTTACCTTAGGGCAGGGGTCTCAAACACACGGCCCGCGGAGTACTTCCCTACAGCCGGCCAGGCTCCCCACACCCCCCCCCCCAAGTTACGTTCTGAAGTTCCACCACCAGAACAGCTGTCTGGCGGCTTTGCGGTTTCTGGGAGGGAGGAGCGGGAAGCGCGCACACAGGGAAGGAGGGGAGAAGAAGAGGTGGGCCGGCCGGCCGGCGGGCACCCCCCCCCCAGTTACATTCTGTGGCTGCCAATTCCCCTCACCCCCCCCCCTTACATTCTGTGGCCGCTAAGATCCCCGTTCCCTCCACGCTGCTCCAAGGTTCTATTTTTACCCCCAGGCAGTTTCCACCACCAGAACAGGTGTCTGGCAGCTTCTGGGAGGGAGGGGGAGGAGCGGGGAGCCACACGCTCAGGGGAGGAGGCAGAGAAGGGGGCAAGGCCTAATGGAAGGGGCGGAGTGGGGGCAGGGGCAGTGGCAGCAAGGGGGCGGGGTCAGTGATGCAGCCCTTGGGCCAATGCACTAGTCCTCATGCAGCCCTCATGGTAGCTTGAGACCCCTGCCTTAGGGCTCCTTGACCAATAGCTTGAAGGTGACTTCACTGCCCAGCCCTTTAGCAACACTTCCTCTCCTGGCTCTTCCCCAGCCTGACTGGAGTGAGCCCTTTTATATGCTCAGAAGAGCCTTATTAGAGTCAGGTGTTCACATCACCTTAATGGCATCACCTGACTCTTTTCAGGATAATTAGAGTCAGGTGTTCTCCTTAGCCTGGAGCAGTCCCTGCTCTGGTCAGTCAGGGAACAGAAAACTGCTAACCCAATGGCCAGTGTATCTGCCTTCTATTATTTTGTTGTACGCCCGCCCACTTCTCGGATCCCAATAAGATTATTCTGTTGTACCCAACTGGCCTGGGTCTATCACACCAGGTAAAGTTTATTAGAAAATTTATTTATTTGGTAAGAGCAGTTTTGGTAGAGTGAAGGGACAGGAAGCAGATCCAGGAATTGGCATGTTTGATTCAGAACTGAAGAGAACAGGAAAGATAGGGATAGGTGGGAGAGGCAGGTGGTTTCAAGAGTGTTTTGAGGACAGGAGAAACTGGACAAACATTCTATACAGGCTTGAAGAGACATAAAATGCACACCTACTTGAGCCTGAACCAACCCAAAATTTCTCCAGAGGGAGCTAAGAAAACCTAGCCTGGTTTGACCCTGCTTATCTTTCCAGATTAGGTGAGATCAGGCCTGTTCACGGAAGTTATCCACACAGAAGACTTAAATAGTGAGGTTCATGAGCTGTAGCTATACATCTTTCCCTCACAAATGTAGATCTAATTTATAATGCTTTCGTTTGGCCATAGAAATCTTGGCATATGGGGATTGCAAACAATTTAATCTGGACTATTTTAAATTGAAGCAGAATCAAACTATTCGGTATTTATAAGAACAGCTGTATTGTGTCAGACCAGCCTGACTCTGAAGTGGCCAATGCCAGAAGCTTCAGCAGGAATGAACAGAATGAGACAATTATGAATGATCCATGCTATAGACCAGTTCCAGATTTTGGCAGTTGGAAGTTTAGGGACACTCAGAGCATGGGGTTGAATCCCTGATCATCTTGACTGTTCTATACCCCTGATAATTTTTGTTGCCCTTCTCTAATTCTAATTATCTTTTTTTGAGATGGGGCAAACAGAACTACCTGCAGTATTCAAGGTGTGGGCATAACAGGGATTTATAGAGTGGTATTATATCTATCCCCTTCCTAATGGTTCCTAACATTGTTAGCTTTTTTGACAGCTGCTGCACATTAAGCAGCTGTTTTCAGAGAACTATTCATGACAACTCCAAGCTCTTATTTTTTCTAATGTGCATTTGCCAGTTTGTTGGCCAGTTACTCATTTTTATGAGATTCCTTTGTAACTCTTACCAGTCAGCTTTGGACTTAACTATCTTGAGTAATTTTGTACTGTCTGTACATTTTGATATCTCACCATTTACTCCCTTTTCCATTTCATCTATGAAATGTTGAACAGCACAGGTTCCAATACAACTCACTGCTAGATTCCACTATTTACCTCTCCGTTGTAAAAACCGACCATTTATTCTTACACTTTGTCTCCTGTCTTTTAACTAGTTCCTGATTCATGAGAAGACCTTCCCTCTTATCCCATGACTACTTACTTTGCTTAAGAGCCTTTGATGAGGGATCTTGTCAAAAGCTTTCTGAAAGTTCAAGGTCACTGGATCACCTTTGCCCATATACTTGTTGACACGCTCAAAGAATTCTAATAGACGGGTGCGACAATTTCCCATTACAAACACTGTGTTGACTCTTCCCCAACCTATATTCATCTTTGTGTCTAATAAGGCTGTTCTTTACTTGTTTCAACCATTTTATCTGATACCGAATTTAGGCTTACAAGCCTGCCATTACCAGAATCACCTCTAGAATCTGTTTAAAAAACTAGCATTATATTAGCTTCTGCTACTCGCAATCATCTGGTACAGAGGTTGATTTAAGCAATACGTTACAGACCAGAGTTAATAGTTCTGCAATTTCGTAGTTGTGTTCCTTCAGGACTCCTGGGTGAATAACAGTGTTCCCTCTAATTTTCCTATCCATGTGTGGAATGAATTTTGTTTTGTGCACCATATGGAGGGGATGTGTGACACATAGCAAAATTCATGTGGTGACGGTGGACCCGAGGGGTTTGGAGTGTGGGAGGGGTCTTGGGGCTGGGGCAGAGGGTTGGGGTGCAGGGGTGTGAGTACTCCAGCAGGGGGTGTGGGCTCGGGGGTGGGGCAGAGGGTTGGGTGCAGGGAGTGATGGCTGCGTCTGGAGGTGTGGGCTCTGGGGTGGGGCCGCAGATGAGGGGTTTGGGCTGCAGGATGCTCCGGGATATGACAGGGAGAGAGGACTCCCCCCAGCCCTCTCTCCCTGCAGCAGCACCTGGGCCGACGGGTGAGAGGTGCCTTTCTGCTGTGGCAGCGACAGGCCTGGGGCCGCAGGATAGGCTTCCCTCCGCCGGCCCCTGCAGGTCTGGCCAGAACTAGGTTCAGGGAGGGACGCTCTGGCTGCAACAGGTCTGGGGCTGGGTTCAGGGGGTGTCCCGTGACTGATCCAGGCCAGGCCCGTCCCAGTGGCAGCTGGAGCCAGGCTGCCCGGGTTCACACCGCCCTGCCCCGGCTGGGTCCAGACCATGATGTGCCACCGGGATGGGGTAGGGGCACCCCAACTGTGGCAGGTCCAGGCTGCGGCATAGTTAGGGCTGGGGAGGGCACCCCAGCCATAGCAGGTTGGGGGCGGGGCACCCCTCCCCCAGGAGCAGCAGGTTCCCGGGCGGGTCCCCTGAGTGCCTGCGCAGCACTAAATAGGCTGCTGCATGGCCATGCAGCTTACAGAGAACTTAAGTAAATACCATCTGAGCTGATGACGTATTACTGTTTATCAATTTGTTCCAAAATCTTCTGAGGAACTGCCTCAGATTGAGGTGACAATAGAGATTTGTTACCTAAAAAGAAGTCTCACGAGTGACAATGAACCTCAAATACTCTAAAGCAGCAGTTCTCAAGCTTTAGCAACCTAAGGATGCCCCTTTTGATTTAAAAATTTTCAGGGACCCCCCAATTTCCCTGCTCAGTCTTGCCCTGCCCCACCCCTTCTCTGAGGCCCTGCCCGCTAATCACTCCATGCGTCACTCACTCTTCCCCACCATCACTCACTTAGGGGGTTAGGGTGCGGGCTCTGGGGGAGAGTTTGGGTGCAGGAGAGGGTGTGGAAGGCAGTTTGGGTATGAGTGGGTGCATGCCCTGGGAGGGAGGTTGGGTGCAGGCTCCAGGAGACAGTTTGGACACGGGAGGGTGTGAGGTGCAGGCTCTTTGGGGGAGGGGAGAGTTTAAATGCAGGAGGGGGTATGGCGCTTAGTTGTGGCAGCTCCCAAAAGTGATCGGCCCATCCATCTGACACAGCAGCTCCTGGGCGGGGGTGAGGAAGCCAGGGGATCTCTATGTGCTGCCCCTGCCTGCAGGTACCACCCCCACAGTGCCCACTGGCCGCAGTTCCCTGTCAATAGGAGCTGCGGAGTAGGTGCTCAGGGTGGAGGCAGCACGCTGAAACCCCCTGTCCCTCCCTTCCTCCCCTCCCCAGGGACATGCTGGCTGCTTCTGGGAGTGGCACGGAGCCAGGGCAGGTAGAAAGCCTGTTTCTGGCCTGCTGAGAGGGAGGGAGAGGAATTTCTCAGCATGGCCCACGGACCCCCTGGTGTACTCTCAGGGACTCCCAGGATCCACAGAGCCCAGTCTGAGAAACACTGCTCTAGCGTAAAGACAAATGCAAAGAATGCATTTAGCTTTTCTGCAACAGCCTTGTCCTGCTCGAGTACTCCTTTTGCACCTGGATTATCCAGTAGCCCTATTGCCGGACAGGCTGCCACCTCTGATGTATTTAAATTCTTTTGCTGATTGTTTGTGTCTTTAGCTAGTTGCTCTTCCAATTCTTTATTATACTTTTAAGCTTGTCAGCATTTATGCTGCTTTCTGTTTTCCTCAGTAGGATTTAATTCCAGTTTCTAAAGAATGGAGTACACACATCTTTTAATTCAGATAAAGCTAACGGTGATTTATTTGAACACAACGTAGACTTCAATTCTATATCAACAGCTAGAGTGCAAACTGCTTTGTATTTCAGATTCCAGAGTAGTTTTTCATTTCTTGTCATCTGACCAAGTGATTTCATAGTCTTGGTATACTTTTTTCAGTATTTCTACGGTCACTGCATGATCTGCTTTACCATATCCCTGCAAAAAAGATAAAAGATTTTAAAGGGATGCAAAATATAAGGCTATAGGAGTATCAAGTTCCAGTTAAAATTTTAAATATCCAGATTTATGGCCTTACACTTCCCCCTGCACAGAAGTCCCACTGAGGTGAACCAAGTTGTTTATTACCTCTCAAGAATATCTGAATAAAATGTTTCAGAGTTTGAAGCCAGGAAAATCAGAGTTAAGGTTGCACTTAACAAGGCATTTATTCTCACTTAAATGACCACAAGAGCCTTAATTTAACTCTGCTCCAAGAGGACCACACAAGTAAACTGACATCTAAACTGCATATTACACAACTAATACAAAAAGTAGTTTTCCACACACAAGGTTTGTCCACTTAAACAAGCATGGCTATATCAGACATATGTAGCTTTGGAAGAATTAGCTTTTAATTGGCAAGCATCAATTTCACCATATACACAAAATATTTTCATTGATAATAATCAAAATATACAGATAGCATGTTGCTTTCTTTGCCTGCTTGAAAACTTAGTTTGATTTAAGGATATTTACTTTGTATATTTTGACATGTGATGTTGACAATTTGTGTTTTAATGGTTAGAAAGCTTGAACTTTTTGCATCTCAACATGTACTGATATTAAAATTATTGTCTAAGCCGACCTAACATCCTCAATAATGTAGGAAACTAGTAGCTGAGCTCCAGTTCTGGCTCAGACATTGCTTTACAGGGGACTGGGAAAAGGTACTATCATTGCTTTATAGCAGTGTTTCCCCAAATTTGGGACACCACTTGTTCAGGGAAAGTCCCTGGCACACCTGGCTGGTTTTTTTTTACCTGCCACGTCCACAGGTTCGGCCCATTGCGGCTCCCACTGGCCGCGGTTCGCTGTGTCCGGCCAATGGGGGCTGCGGGAAGTGGCATGGGCCAAGGGACGTACTGGCTGCCACCTCCCGCAGCCCCCATTGGCCGGGCACAGCGAACCGCGGCCAGTGGGAACCACGATCAGCCGAACCTGTGGACACAGCAGGTAAACAAACCGGCATCCGAAGAAGTGGGTATTCACCCACGAAAGCTTATGCTTCAATACCTCTGTTAGTCTATAAGGTGCCACAGGACCCTTTGTCGCTTCTACAGATCCAGACTAACACGGCTACCCCTCTGATGCAAAGTTCAGGACACTTGACAATGGTGGGCAAACAAGGTGTGGGAAATAGTTGACTGCCCCTTCTCCCACTATCTTGGAGGCAGAAGAGAAAGATGCTGCTGCCTGTGCTGCACATCACCACCATTAATCCAGGAGTTTGGTCATGAATTGTTTGATTCTGCCACAAATATTGAGCAGGCTCTAGAAGAGCCCTAATATTGCATGCCATCTCCCCTCCCCATAGAGCAGGCCTGCACAACTCGTAAAGCGGCAAGGGCCATATTACTCCAAAGAAAACAGCTGAGGGCCGAAACCCCCCGGCCCCGCGGAAACATGCCCCCCAGCGCCACCCACCCTGCGGAAACAACCCCTCCTTCCCCAGCGCTGGGGTGTGGAAGCCTGTAGAGGGGGAAAGAAACAGTGCACATAGGGTGACCAGATCACAGCAGTAAAATAGGACCGCCCCCTCCCCACCATCACACCCCTCTTCACCCCCCCCATGGGTCACTATATTACTGCACACAACAGTCAATCAATGCAGTTGTAGATAAATCTCTGCATTATATATTTTTGTATAACTTTTATATGACTTTGTATTGAACCTTGGTAATATGTTATAGTGGACCCCTAAGGTAGTATAATTAACTATCCCGCCGCTTGCCTACTCATTCCCCCCCCGGCCACACAGTGAGCCCACGCGGGCCGCATGTTGTGCAGGCCTGCCATAGAGCTTTGCCCCCACAATACGATACCTGAGAAAGAGCCCTAATTAAATTAATTGCTTCTGTTGGTCATTTTATAAACAGACTGTATTTACATACTGAGCCATGTAAGTAAGAGATACATAGAGGCATGCTCTATAGCTACAGTACAGGATTGTGAGTCAGGAGCTGCTGAGCTCCAGTTACAGCCCTGACACCACTTACTGTGTGACTGCGGATAAGTCAATCTAACCTCTCTGCTGTAGCTTTCCCATCTAAAATAGGCCCTGTTTACCCACCTCATAGGCCAGCTGTGTGGACTAACTAATTAATGCTTATAAGTGATCCATCAGAGTGCTGAGAATTATTACTAGTATTTTTAAATAGCGCCCTAAAATGTTGGATTTTAAAGGAAACTAATACATGGCACTTACTGTGGAGAGACCAAATACCCTCATTTTCTTGTCTTTGCTATTATGGTCAATTTTTCCTCCTCCAAGGCACTTGCATTCAAAGCCCAACTTTTCCATTTCAGGGTTTACTTTTTCAAATATATGATCTGCAAAATTAAGCCAGTTCAATCCATTAACCAGAACTCAGGTTTCACTTGGTGATTACTTCCAGTCCTCTCTTTTCAGCTACCTATTTTCCCCCGGTTTCCTTGGGGATGCTGGTAAGTGAAGGAAAAGACTCGTCGTTACTTACGCAGCTGGGCCCCGGCAAACCCCAGAACAGGGGCCGCCGGTTCCACCGTCTCACCAAGGCAGAGGCTGCTCAGATGTTCATGTCTCTGACTGGAATGCGCCGGGGCTGGACACCAGGGCGGGTCGCTCCTCCCCCGGCACAGACACAGGCAGCCCCCAGTGGGGCCGAGGCCTAGAGGCAACCGGGGCAACCCCGACAGAGACGCTCTTAGGGGGGCCGGGGGGAGAGCAGCGCCCCGCTCAGCGCCGGGGGAGAGCGCTGTCCGCGCAGCAGCAGCTCTGCGGGAGCCGGCTCACCCCGCAGGTGCGGCAGCCGCAGGGGAGGAGCGGCCCGCGGCGGGGCAGCCGGCTCCCCCCTCAAGACAGCGGTTCGGAGGGAGCGATCGGTCCGGGGGGTGCCTGGGGCTCTGCCCCCGGCACCGACTCACTGTGGAACTCGGCGGCCGCGGTGCCCCTGACGAGGTCCCGGTGCTCGGCTCCCCCCGCGCGCTGCACCCGCACCAGGATGTACTTGAACGTGCCGTCCGGATCGACCTCCACCGCGGGCACCGACTCCAGCTGCCCGTCCATGGCCACCCCTCGAGGCTGCGCCGGCCGACCGCCGCCGCTCTGCGCATGCGCCAAGCGCACTAAGCAGTGGGCGGGGCTAAGGCGGCGGGGCGGAGTTACGACGGCGGTTACTGGGTGAAGCCGTTAGGGGGCGGGGCTATAACTGTCACAGGTTCCCCCCCTCCACCATTGAATGACTGGCGGCTAAAGCCACCTGGTGTCCCTAGGTGCCCAGCTGTGGCCAACTTCAGGGGCCAAATCCCTAAAATCATGAGCCTGGCCTCAATGTCAGGAAAGTTTAAAAAGTCCAGCCCCCCCTCAAAGGGTCAAAAATCATGAGTCAGGCCACAAACAACCCTGAGGGGCTAAGGGCAGAGCCCTGTGTGGGGCTATTTTTTGCATTTTTATCCAGCTCCCACTGCAAAACCCTTACACTTTGCAAATCCTGCAAGAGAGACAGAGTCTCCCATGCTACTAAAAAAAGTTGGTTTATATATAGAAACAGAAACCAGACATAATTTTTACCACTAAAAGAATAAAACAAAGTTTGCTTAAACTATGTAAAAATACTTTAACTTGTTATAATAAACATCAAATCCCTTTCTATCCCTCGCTTACATTTAAGTATTAAAACCTTTATTTAAAAATGACAAGCTTGCTTTACATTGCTGAAATTCTATTTATGACAAACTGCTGTCATGTGTATATCATATGGAATGTCAAAACAAATTGCACCACAATTTTGCTTTTAACGGTGCAGATTTTTTTTAATGATTATAAAAAGTAAGTTGTTTAAAAAAACTGGAATTTTTTAAACTGCTTAATCACCATTTTTGGAACTTTGAAACATGCCATTATTTATATGTCAGGATTATCACTGCTTTTAAAAAAACATTTAACAGAAAAACTGCTCACAGCTCTGACAGCATGCTGACACAACAGTGACAGTCTGTGCATATGTGACGTCACAGAACAACAAAACCAGTGAGTGTGATTCTCTGACCTGACGTGAGCCAGCGATTTGGAGCGAGGGAGCTAAGTACATATAGGAAAGAGAAGCTCAAACAGAATAATTAGCAATTTTCCAAATAGGCTTCTCTAGGTAAACTGACAAGAGATTTAGTCCCACAAATTACCGCAGTCTGGTTTCTTTTGCCCACCCAGTCCTGCCTGCAACAAAGTACATTTTGCCGGCTCCCTTTGTTATGGCAGTGAGACCCACGGGATCCCAGCCCCACTGCAGGGCTTTAGCGGAGGGTTCCCCCCACCCCGTATGCAGGTGGCAGTTGGTGCTGCCCACGCTCCCACTTCACTGAGGAGATTTTGTTCCCTGCCGCCATTAGGTTGCCAACTTTCTACTTACACAAAACTGAACACCCTTGCCCTGCCCCCTGCCCCACACCTCTTTCAAGGCTCTGCCCCTTCCATGCCCCTTCTCCTAGGCCCCACCCTCGCTCACTCCATCCCCCCCTCCCTCTGTCGCTTGCTCTCCCCACCCTCACTCACTCACTCACTCACTCATTTTCACCGGGCTGGTTCAAGGGGTTGGGGTGCAGGAGGGGGTGAGGGCTCCAGCTGTTGATGCCTGCTCTGGGGTGGGGCCAGAAATGAGGAGTTCAGGGTGTGGGAGGGGGCTCTGGGCTGGAGCAGAGGGTTGGGGTGCAAGAGGGGGTGAGGGCCCGGCTGGGGGTGCGGGCTCTGGGGTGGGGCTGGGGATGAGGGGTGTTGGGTGCAGGAGGGTGCTTCGGGCTGCCCCGTCCGCAGGCATTGCCCCTGCAGCTCCTGGCCAATTGGCGCTGTGTAGCCAGCGCTTGGGGCAGGGGCAGCATGCGGAGGCCCCTGGCTGCCCCTATGTGTAGGAGCCGGAGGAGGGACATGCCATTGCTTCCGGGAGCTGGATGGAGCCACAGCAGGCAGGGAGCCTGCCTTAGCACCTCTGCGCCGCTGACTGAACTTTTAATGGCTCAATCAGCGGTGCTGACCAGAGCTGCAGGGTCCCTTTTCGACTGGGCGTTCCGGTAGAAAACCGGACACCTGGCATCCTTAGCCGCCATTGCGCTGCCCATCATTCCTATCCGTTCCACGGCTCCAGCAGCTTTTCACCCAGTCTGTAGCTGAGGTGAGGAGCAGCAGAGCTGCCCTGAGCTGCTGCGACCATTTGCGCTCAATCCGTTCTTGTGAGAAGAATGTGGGCTCCTGAGGGGTGGAGGCAGAGCTGTCCCAACCTCCTGCTGCCGCTCTGATTAACTGCAGTTGACCTGGAAGAGGGGCAGTGGGGAAAGCAGTCAATTGTGTAGGGGGGGTCCTAGGCAAAGCTGGAGCGTCTCCGAGATGAGGGCAGGCTTGCCAGTGCTCACATGACTCATGAAGACCTGTGGAGAGCTGAGTGTGCAATATGGTCGCTGGTGAACGTATCGCAAATCATGTAATGTTTTCCTGTGCTGCTGCCAAAACCCTGGCCATGCCAGGGGAGTTCCTGCGGGCCTCTCGCTTCCAGCCACCGGCTGACTCCATGATGCCACCTGCTGCCCCCTCCTCCTCCTGATGGAAAACAGTTTCCCTGGCTCCTTCTGCCCGCCCTGCTCCCAGTCCTGACTCTCCTCCCCACTGTCTCACTGACCTGGCACAGGCCGGTGCCTGCAGCCCGGCTCGTAATTCTGCCCCCCTACTCCTGCCCCATTCGCGCCCTGCTCATTGCCCCCTGCCCCATCCCCAGAGTCTCTGCTCTCCCAAGTCCCCCCCCCACATCACCTGTCAGCCAAGACCACCTGACCCTGGGTCTGACCCACTGCCCGTGCCGCAACATCCACACTGCTATTTTCAGCATGCTAACTGGAGCTTAGCTTCCAGTAGTCTGTCTGCCCATGTTAGCAGTCAAAGCTTCTGGCTGAAGGGGGGCCACTGGCCCCCATTCCAATGAAGTATTATACATTTCAAGGCCAGAAGGAACCATTGTGATCATCTAGTCTGACACAAACCAGAGACCTTCCCTGAAATAATTCCTAGAGCAGATCTTTTAGAAAAACAGCCAATCTTGATTTAAAAATTTAGTGATGGAGAATCTACCACCACCCTTGGTAAATTGTTCCAATGGTTGATTACTCTCACCATTAAAAATATATGCATTATTTTCAGTCTGATTTGTCTAGCTTTAACTACCAGTTATTGGATCTTGCTTTTCTCTGCTAGACTGAAACACCCGTTATTAAATATTTGTACCCCATGTGGGTACTTATAAACTATAATTAAGCCCCTTTATTTTCAGGTTAGACCAATTTTTACCCAAAAAATCCCAGATTTTACAAAAAGTATTTGGTTTTTTTTCCAATTTTCAACCTACTTTTGTATAATTTAAATATATAAAAATAACTTGTTTTATTAGGAAAATACAATACATTGCATGAAATATATGTATTATGATAATACATTAGTCTGTGTGTACATGCAAAGCTGCTTGTTGAAGTAATGTATTAGTCTAGAACAGGATCCGGCCCGTCAGGCCTTTCAATCTGGCCTGCGGGATTGCCAGCCCAGTGGTACAGCGGGGCTAAGATAGGCTCCCTGCCTGCCCTGGCCCAGTGCTGCTCCCAGAAGTGGCCACCCAGAACCAAATCCCTAAAACCCCTGGGGGATGGAGGGACCAGAGGGCTCCGTGCGCTGCCCTCACCTGCAGGCACTGCCTCTCATAGCTCCCATTGGCCGAGAACGGGGAACCGCGGCCAACGGGAGCTTCTAGAGTGGAACCCACAGGTGAGGGCAGCATGCGGCAGAGCTGCCTGCCCGACCCCATCCCCAGGAGCTACTGACGGACATGCTGGCCACTTCCAGGAGCAGCGCAGGACCCTTTCATTGTGTCACATCTGAAATTAGGTTCTACGTTTTTTTGAAGCACAGGCCATGGACCAAATTGTCTGCTGCTGAAACTCTACTGATTTCAATAGCGTTATGTCAGGAGAAAAATTTACCTCATGCCTTCTTATCTGTAGTGTGACACACTTTTGCTTGTGGGCAGTGTACCGTTAATTAACAAACAATAACAATGAGGTAACTTCTGAGAAGGGATGAGGCTTGGTCTCCTTTTCTATTGGTGCCAAATGCACCCACAAAAAGTATAATGAATTGCTGGTGGAAGTCTGAGACTTACCTCTCTAATTACTCTGACTTGCACCTACGATCGAGTAGCCAGAAACACAGGTACTGATTTATGCTCGCAATTCAATTGCAGACCCCTACAAAAGTGAAATTTGGCCCTCTCCCTAGGATGAGCAGATTAGATCTGAAAGTCTTTGAGAAACAATGAACAGAGGACCCCGCAAAGAAAAGAACACTTTGAATGATAAAACAATGATTAATATACATGAAAATCTGCCATGACTAAAGCCCTCTTTTCCTCTTACTGGTGGTGACAATTCCATATTTCCATTCAATGCCCTGTCTCATAGATTCTTTTCAGAGACCCCTTGTAACTTGAGAGACCCTGTCTACAGTTCCTCAGAGGCAGTGTGTTCAGATGTAAAACGCCATTATTGGCACGTCAGGTCTGGCTTAATCCTGTTTCTCTCAGACATCCGCTGTGAAACCCAAAAGAAGTTTGAAACAAAAAAAACCCTTAATACCAAACTTAAGAGGTCCACCAAGAAGTGTCTTACCAATGAACTGTATAATCCTGTTATTGCAACCCTTCTCCATTCTTCCCCCTTTCTCTTCCTCTATAGGTTTATGATTCTTTTTTAACGTGCCATGCCTGAACTTAGACGTAAGCTCTTTCAGGCAAGGACTGTCTTCACTTATTTCTGTGAAGCAACGAGCATACATTAGGACACTCTGAACTCATAAATAAGACCCAGATTCTGAAAGGTATTTAGGTTCTTCACTTCCATTGAAATCAGTGGGCAAGTAAATAATAATCATCAATACCTTGTATAACACCTTTACAATTGTATCTCTACATCAGAACTCATTCAATTAAGTTCATGATCTCTGGGTGCCTAATATTTTTTCTTTTCCATCCTAGTCGCATGGCTACACATTGAGCATTTTAAACTGTTCTTTAATTCTTTTCTGTAGTTAATATATTTGGTTCAAAAGGCTCTCCTGTCCCCTATGTTGCTGAAAACAGATATTTTATTATGCTGATTATGTCTTCAGCACAAAACCACAAAACTGTATTGGTTTTCAACATGGTTGTGAGCAACTGAGTTCGATGACACAATGCTGACTATGCTTCAGCAGTCAATGTAGACCAGGATACACAATGTTCAGACATGTGCCCTAAAAATGTTACGTTATAGTGGTCAGTATACATCATGTCACTTGATTGTTCATACTTTGTTCAAATGCAGTCAAATATGTATAGTGTAGAACACTCCAACTGGTTTCCTTATTTCTCTGGCTACCTTATCAAACAGTAGAAACACACAAATGTCAGAATGAGAAAGAAAGAAAGAAAATCTTGTGCAAAATGCGGAGTCCAGGAACATCCACATTACTCCTGAGTGCAAACACATTATCTATTCCCATTCAGGGCCATCGAGAATACATCGAGAAAAAAAGGAGTGCATTATATTGCCTCAATAATGAAAATAATAATAATTAATTTCTTAGTACTTATACAGTATTTTGTATTCAAAACACTTTACCGACATTAATTTCAAACAACTCCAAGACATAGTTAGATATTAACAAGGCAGAGGGAATGACCCAAAATGAGCACAGAAGATATGCAAGGACCAAATACCAGAAACAAAGATTAGTGAGATAAGGTTTGTGTCTCATCACACAAGAAAACATTGAACTTCTTAGTATTCTTCTGAACATATTTTGGAATTTCCCTTGGAAAGAAAACTCTGAGGGCTTTTTCTTTTCTGAGCAGGCATTTGATGTGAACATACAAGAGAGTGTTTTTTCAGTATTCAGACAGGAAATCATACCAGAACAATATAACGAACTTATTCGTTACCCAATGAATGTTGTAGATACAACTGTTTATATCAGTTTGGTTAGAAGAAGTTTCTGAACCCTATTCTTGCTTTTTGCCAGTGACTCACTGTGTACAGGCCGTTAACAAATCATTTGACCTCTCTTATCAAAGATAGAAGGGAAATAAAGAGGGGAAAATAGGCTTATGATTCTTTTAGCTTTCTTATGACTAATAAATGTCAGCTATAAGGCTTTCGTAATTATTATTTCTTTTTCCAGCCTTGATTTTACATTATAAATCCAGATGTTGTCTAAGATGGAAGAAAACTCTAGTCAATGATTACTAGAGAACTAGTGAAATGGTGACATCACAAGATCCAAGTGAGTGAAAGCTGAGCCATTGAAAGGTACAAGAATTTAAAACTCTTTTTTATTTAAAACTCTTTTTTTTTTGTTAATGGCTTAATGCAGCATTGCAAACTCTCACAATTATATCATAAGTCTTGAAATATTTGGTGTTTCTCTTAAAGCCCCTGCACGTGGAGTAAATTGATTACATGAGAATTCAGCTTTCATTTTTTAAAAATGGTGGTTGTGGAGAAAAGCTTGAAAATGTGTATAACCTAGAGTTTCAAAAATCAGAAGGCAAAGAAATAGAACCCAGAATTTATTATTTCTAAACCAGTCTCATAATTTCTTCAGGCCTGCCTCGTGATGGGGTAAGCAATGGGAGTGACTAATTAACATAAGAATTTGTTAAAGAACTATCATCCTCACCCCTTTTATGTTTAGGGGGTTCATAATAAACATTTCTGAGACCTTCCAATGTGTCAGAAAAATCGGACACTCCGGCTATTTCGAAAGTTAAAAAAAAAACAAGGAAAAAACTTTACAAAACTGAAAACCATCATAAACGGGGGAAACACAAACCTACCCATTTAACAAACATTTGCAGGTCACTTCCGGGTTTCCCTATTAGAGCTGATCACATTTTCTGTTTAACAAAATGTATCTTAGTTGAAAAATAAAATAAAATATTTTTAGACGTAAGTTTGTTATAAATATTTTGATATGTTTAATTTTTCTTTTCCTTTTTCTACTTTTTTTTTCCAAGTCATTTTCTAAGAAGAAAAAAATTCTTCTTCAAAAATTACTGGAAAAAAAGAAAAAAGGAAGACAGGAAAAAGAGAAGGAATTAAAAAAAAAAAGAGAACATAAAAATAAATATATTTTTAAAAATTGACAAATACCTCCAAATTGATCCATGTAAAACCCATGAAACAGAAGCAACGTCAATATGTTCATTCCATTTTTTCAAATGGAAAGTATTGTGAACTTTCACAATTTGATCGCATGTCTTGTGACATTTGATGCATTTCTTAAAGACCCACCTCCTGGAATCAAGGGATCAACAGAGAATCTTGGTTTTATTGGGTTTTTTTTAAGTTTCTAGTTCTCATGGTTACAGAGAACAGCTAGAAAAAGTGACCCCTAACTCAGAGGCAAATAATTATTATTTCAGTATTACAAATCTCAAGAGATCAAAAATCATGAATCAGACTCCCCAAAATTATGATTGGCCCAAAAATCATAAAGCTTTTGTTTTTTTAAAAATAAGGTTATATTGTGTTTTTCAGTCTCTCTTGATTTTTGAACTCCACTTATCCATCCCTAGTGTATGTGATAATTCATGAAGAGGAACAGAAATAGAGAGCTACACAAAACTTTATTTCCCACCAAAAGTCAAATGCTGCTGCCACACCCCACACCCCAAAAGTCAATTAATGCCTCTCCACCTTTTTGTGGACCCTGCTACTGCCCCTGGTCCTACTACTCTCCTGGAGAAAGCCCTCCGTCAAGTCTCTGGAAAAGCCTTTTTTCAGTGTCAGGTGATTCCCCCGGCTCATATGTAGGCTACCCCAAAAGGTAATCCACCCCCTGCTGAGGAAGGGACTTTCCTAGCTCTGCTATCAGAAGGCTGGGGTCTAGAGCTCAACTAAGTGTGGGAGCCAGCTGTGCTGGCCCTACAGGTGGGGGAGGACCCCCTGGGCCGGTGCAAGGATATTTTGCCCCCTAGGTGAAACTTCCACCTTGCGCCTCCCGCTCCCTCCCCCCAGAGCATCGCTTATTATAAACTTTCAAAAATGAATACTGCATATCAAAATCTACTACATTTTATTCTACCTTTAGAATATCCAATTATTGTTATGAATAAAATTTATAAAATTAGAATGGCGGATACAACAACAACTGACAATATCAATATGACAAATTTCAACAACCTACACACGCATATTCGCACATAAACATATACACTCAAATATTTAACATACACACACAATTGACACAAAGTATAAGCAAAATGATGCAGCAGCAATTGCCAGAGTCTTAGATCTGAAACAACTCAACCAAAATAGCCTTAGTCGACAACCTCTGAAAACAAGTAAACTTAGCATTATAAACAGCCTGTCAGAACGGGTAACGGCTGCGCACGATGAGAAAAATGATGTCATTGTCACTTTGTACCATAGTGAAGCAGTACGCTTGTGCCCGGCCGCAACGCAGACGGGTCGGCTCTATGTTTTTTGCCGCCCCAAGCACGGTCTTCGGCGGCATACCTGCGGGCGGTCCGCTGGTTCCGCGGATTCAGCGGCATTTCTGCGGGTATTCCGCTGGTCCTGCGCCTTTGGTGTGCTCGCTGCCGAATTGCCGGCGAAACCGTGGGACCGGCGGACCTCCTGCAGGCATGCCACCAAAGACCGCCTGACTGCTGCCCTCACAGCGACCGGCAGGCCGCCCCCTGCGGCTTGCAGCCCCAGGCATGTGCTTGCTGCGCTGGCGTAGGCTATAGCTGTAATGTACGAGAGAACGACAAGTTAAAATGCAAGTTCAATGACATTTCTCTTTTCTTTATTAATTTGTTTTCCGGCAATAGTGTAAACATTTTTGGGGGCACCGCTTTTTGGCACCCCCAAATCTTGGCACCCTAGGCGGCTGCCTAATTTGCCTAGTGGTTACACCGGCCCTGAGTACCCCTCTCCCATGATCGTGGATTGTTCTGGTGTCCACAATTCAAGAAGGATGTTGTTAAATTGTAGGGGGTTCAGACAAGAGCCACGAGAAAGATTAAAGTATTAGAAAACATACTTTATAGTGATAGACTCAAAGAGCTCAATCTATATCATTTAACAAAGAGAACATTAAGGGGTGACTTGATTATAATTAGGCCCTTTGTGTTCGGTTTTTATTTTATTTAATTTTTCCCAGGAATGTATCAGTGTTTATTACTACAACAACAAAAAGGTGAAAATCAGTGGAAAAAATATTAATAATTTTTCTGGGTAAATATAGGGGTTTATTTTGGTGGTTGGAAGGACGCAGAAAAACATATTCAGTAGATTAATTCTTTGAAGATTGGAATTCAGCTATTTCTGAATTTATAATTAATTTATAATGTAAAAACAAGGCTGGAAAAAGAAATAAAAATTACAAAAGCCTTATAGCTGACATTTATTAGTCAAAAGAAAGCTAAAAGAGTCAGAAGCCTATTTTCCCCTCTTTATTTCCCCTCTATCTTTGATAAGAGAGGCCAAATGATTTGTTAACGGCCTGTACACAGTGAGTCACTGGCCAAAATCAAGAATAGGTTTCACAAACTTCTTCTAACCAAACTGATATAAACAGTTGTATCCACAACATTCATTGGGTAACAAATTAGTTCCTTATATTGTTCTGCTGTGATTTCCTGTCTGAATACTGAAAAAAAACTCTCTTGTATGTTCACATCAAATGCCTGCTCAGAAAAGAAAAAGCCCTCAGAGTTTTCTTTCCAAGGGAAATTCCAAAATATGTTCAGAAGAATATTAAGAAGTTCAATGTTTTCTTGTGTGATGAGACACAAACCTTATCTCACTAATCTTGGTTTCTGGTATTTGGTCCTTGCATATCTTCTGTGCTCATTTTGGGTCATTCCCTCTGCCTTGTTAATATCTAACTATGTCTTCGAGTTGTTTGAAATTAATGTCTGTAAAGTATTTTGAATACAAAATACTGTATAAGTACTAAGAAATTAATTATTATTATTTTCATTATTGAGGCAATATAATGCACTCCTTTTTTTCTCGATGTATTCTCGATGGCCCTGAATGGGAATAGATAATGTGTTTGCACTCAGGAGTAATGTGGATGTTCCTGGACTCCGCATTTTGCACAAGATTTTCTTTCTTTCTTTCTCATTCTGACATTTGTGTGTTTCTACTGTTTGATAAGGTAGCCAGAGAAATAAGGAAACCAGTTGAAGTGTTCTACACTATACATATTTGACTGCATTTGAACAAAGTATGAACAATCAAGTGACATGATGTACTACTGACCACTATAACGTAACATTTTTAGGGCACATGTCTGAACATTGTGTATCCTGGTCTACATTGACTGCTGAAGCGTAGTCAGCATTGTGTCATCGAACTCAGTTGCTCACAACCATGTTGAAAACCAATACAGTTTTGTGGTTTTGTGCTGAAGACATAATCAGCATAATAAAATATCTGTTTTCAGCAACATAGGGGACAGGAGAGCCTTTTGAACCAAATATATTAACTACAGAAAAGAATTAAAGAACAATTTAAAATGCTCAATGTGTAGCCATGCGACTAGGATGGAAAAGAAAAAATATTAGGCACCCAGAGATCATGAACTTAATTGAATGAGTTCTGATGTAGAGATACAATTGTAAAGGTGTTATACAAGGTATTGATGATTATTATTTACTTGCCCACTGATTTCAATGGAAGTGAAGAAGCTAAATACCTTTCAGAATCTGGGTCTTATTTATGAGTTCAGAGTGTCCTAATGTATGCTCGTTGCTTCACAGAAATAAGCGAAGACAGTCCTTGCCTGAAAGAGCTTACGTCTAAGTTCAGGCATGGCACGTTAAAAAAGAATCATAAACCTATAGAGGAAGAGAAAGGGGGAAGAATGGAGAAGGGTTGCAATAACAGGATTATACAGTTCATTGGTAAGACACTTCTTGGTGGACCTCTTAAGTTTGGTATTAAGGGTTTTTTTTTGTTTCAAACTTCTTTTGGGTTTCACAGCGGATGTCTGAGAGAAACAGGATTAAGCCAGACCTGACGTGCCAATAATGGCATTTTACATCTGAACACACTGCCTCTGAGGAACTGTAGACAAGGTCTCTCAAATTACAAGGGGTCTCTGAAAAGAATCTATGAGACAGGGCATTGAATGGAAATATGGAATTGTCACCACCAGTAAGAGGAAAAGAGGGCTTTAGTCATGGCAGATTTTCATGTATATTAATCATTGTTTTATCATTCAAAGTGTTCTTTTCTTTGCGGGGTCCTCTGTTCATTGTTTCTCAAAGACTTTCAGATCTAATCTGCTCATCCCATGGAGAGGGCCAAATTTCACTTTCGTAGGGGTCTGCAATTGAATTGCGAGCATAAATCAGTACCTGTGTTTCTGGCTACTCGATCGTAGGTGCAAGTCAGAGTAATTAGAGAGGTAAGTCTCAGACTTCCACCAGCAATTTATTATACTTTTTTGTGGGTGATTTGGCACCAATAGAAAAGGAGACCAAGCCTCATCCCTTCTCAGAAGTTACCTCATTGTTATTGTTTGTTAATTAACGGTACACTGCCCACAAGCAAAAGTGTGTCACACTACAGATAAGAAGGCATGAGGTAAAATTTTCTCCTGACATAACGCTATTGAAATCAGTAGAGGTTCAGCAGCAGACAATTTGGTCCATGGCCTGTGCTTCAAAAAAACGTAGAACCTAATTTCAGATGTGACACAATGAAAGGGCCCTGCGCCGCTCCCGGAAGTGGCCGGCATGTCCTTCAGTGGCTCCTGGGGGTGGGGTCGGGCAGGCGGCTCCACCGCATGCTGCCATCGCCTGTGGGTACCACCCTTGAAGCTCCCATTGGCCGCGGTTCCCCGTTCCCGGCCAATGGGAGCTGCGGGAGGCGGTGCCTGCAGGTGAGGGCAGCGCACGGAGCCCTCTGGCCTCTCCCTCCCCCAGGGCTTTAGGGATTTGGTTCTGGGCGGCCACGTCCGGGAGCGTCACTGGGCCAGGGCAGGCAGGGAACCTATCTTAGCCCCGCTGTGCCACAGGGCTGGCAATCCCTCAGGCCAGTTCCCACTAATATAAGTGTGTCACACTACAGATAAGAAGGCATGAGGCAACATTTTATCCTGACATAACTCTATTGAAATCAGTAGAGTTTCAGCACCAGACAATTTGGTCCATGGCCTCTGCTGCAAAAAAAACTTAGAATCTAATTTCAGATGTGACACAATGAAAGGGGCAACAGAACAGTGTGGTTGGGGTGGGGAGGAAGACCAAGGGGTCACAGCTATAAGAATCCATAAAAACACACAGCTGTAATGTGTATGTTAAATGAGGGGTCAGGTTCCTTGCACCAACACATGCTTGACAAGGGAGAGGTCATCCCTAACCCTGGCCCTGATGAACATTAGAGCAGTCTTTAGGCAGCTCTCTCATATTGTGAGCTAAGAGTTAGCACCATGGAGCTCTGTTTTGTCCCCACTCCTCCCTACGCTACATGGCCCCCTATACCAGCATGTGGTGGTGTCAGCTGGCATAGGCGCCAGCTTTTCTGGTTTTATGCCAATGGAGAATTCCCCTTTGCTGGGGGAATTCTCAACTGGCCATTTGTGGTCAGTTTATGTCTCCTTTGCACCACTCAGGCAGCATAAAGCGGATGGAGCAGGGGCTGAGATGTATCTGGCCCAAGACAGATAAGTAGGACTTTGTAGAGGGAATTTCCTAGCTGTACCCTCTTTATAGAAGGGATAGGCTTACTCATCACTGACAGTGCCAGGGAGTTAAACTGCATTTCCTTAAGAGACCAGAAATTCTTTATTTGCTATGCCCGAGTGACTGTTGCCTACTTCACAATATCATCTAAATGCACTTTTTCTACAAAGGAAAGGAAACATTAATGGCTCATACTAGATAACAGCTGAAGCAGTACCTTAGTCAATAAGAAGGAAAAATTGAATCCTCTCTGATTAAAGGCATTGAGCTCATGAAGCTGAGGGTGATTGCTAGCTTTTAAAAAATTCTGTCCCTCACTCTGTATAGGTTTAGCGTTTCAAACACAAAGGGCCTGATGAAAAGGCCATTGAGGTCAATAGACGTCAATAGGCTCTGAGGCCCAATATGAATGTAAAGTCAGATAGTTTTATTTCTGCATTTCACTGCATCATTAAAATCTACACTTAGGGCTGGTCTACACTAACCCCCCAATTCGAACTAAGATACGCAACTTCAGCTACGTGAATAACGTAGCTGAAGTCGAACTATCTTAGTTCGAATGAAAAGGTACTTACCCGGGGTCCACACGCGGCGCGCAGGCTCCCCCGTCGACTCCGCCTACTCCGTTCGTCGAGCTGGATTACCAGCGTCGACGGGGGAGCACTTCCTGGTTCGATTTATCACCTCTAGACAAGACGCGATAAATCGAACCCAGAACATCGATCCGACGCCTCCGACGCGACGGGTAAGTGTAGACCTACCCTAAGAAGGGAAGTCTGTTTATGCCAGCCTTAGCTCAGGATGTGCTCCTTGAGTCTACAGCAGACACACATGCAGCCCAGCTGCAATAGCAGATGAGGTGCTGGCGTAACCCTTGGTCAGGCTGTCTGGGGCCTCTGGATCTAAAAATATAGGACTTTACTGATTGAGCTAAAGAGGTCGTAGCAGACTCATAAACTTCTATATGTGGGCAGCTACTATGGGACAAAACATGCCACACTATAGCCATTGGGTATGCTGTGGAAGTTTTGTTTGGAAGTAGTTACTGCAAGTACAATTATCCTGAATACACACACACCTTTGATGCAAAGGCACACAATGCAACTCGTGCAGATACCCTAAACACCTGAGCACCATGAGTGTAATGTGAGGTGTAAACCAGATCCCACCTCGTGGCCTCCAGCAACTTGTCTTGAGTTTCCTCTTAGTCCTTTACAATAATTTACACTCAGGTCTGAATACTTCAAATAAGTTTTATTTGGGGTTTTATTTATTTTGCCTTCTCCCAAATAGAGCTCTTTTAGCCCATGGGTTAGCCCTTCTTCTCCTTTGTTCAGGAGTCCCGCAGCCTTCCTTCTGGGGCCTGTCTCTAAGTTTATGGAGGTTTCCTCTGCTTGACCCAGGAGTCCCACAGCCCTTATTCTTTGGGCTGAGTTCATTCAAGTTGATTGCAGCTCTAAACCAGCTTCTCCTAGCTGGCCTGTTTTTTACTGAGGCTGATATAGGTCAGTAGATAGCAACCTTCCCCTGTTCTAAAGGAAGATGCAGAATATACACTGCCCTCTTTCCCAGAGCTTGTCCTGGTTGACGGGGAGAGACAGGAGCTTCACCCTACCTTACATTACAGGGCTCCTAGTCCCAGGCCCTTAAAATGACAGTCACCTGCTGTGATGGAATGCACCCCGTATTCACACACTACTATAACAATCTTTCTACAAAATATGACTTGTAAGGTATCATTTGAAAACTAATAATTTGCTGGTCAATAATATGATGGTGAAATGTATGTAGCCACTTTACATATAAAGTTATGAGCGTAAGCTGAAATCATGACTGAAATGTGTTTACCAGACAAGTCTGGGGAGTGGGTAAACCTGTTTCTCAAAGACAAAGGACAAGTTGATGCCTCTAGCCAAGTGTCATCAAAGCTGATGGGCCATCACCTATCAAATGGCCATTCTTTGGCAAGGAAGGGGGCAGGAACAAACAGCTGCATCTTAACAAACAATAGCATAAAACCTCTCCCTCACCAGACTCCATGTCTCCTTTGTCTCAGCTGGAAAGAAATTTATCTCGGGTTCACTCTCAGGAAAATAGAGTTCAAAAGGTGACTGAATTATAAAAGTGAGGGGCAAAAGCACCCCAAGTTATCTCTCCTTATCCATCTCTCTCCTCCACCTAAGAAGACAAAAGAAACAGCCTATGGACTTTGGGAGCAAATCCTGGCCTGAGAGTTTGGTCAGCAGTGTACTGAAACTATGGTAATGGACTTCAACTTGAACCAAGTCTAGTTTGTGAAGTTTAGAAAGCGTTTTCTCTTTATTTTTCTTATAACCATTTCTGCTTTTAATGCCTCATTACTTGTACTCATTTAAAATCTCTCTCTTTGTAGTTAAATAGACTTGTTTTATTTTTTAATCAAAACTAATCCAGTGTTGTGAATTATTTGTGTAACTCCATTTAAGGCAGCAGACTTTGGTATGTTGATCCCCTTAGAGGGGCAACAAACCTAATATATCTGGACTGTCCAGTGCAGAACACATGTTTGGGGGGGAGGGGGGGGGAATCTGAGATTGGGAGTGTGTTGGGGTCACCCTGCAAATAGTAACCAAGGCTGCTGGAAGCCAGAGTGTGGCTGGTGTTTGCTGACAGGCTGCTGGGGTCAGTGTTGCTGGATCAGAGCTGTGGCTTTCAAGAGACAGTCAGGGTGTGACTTGCCTACTGTTTGGCTGTTTGTGAGGAGCCCAGCTTGGGAGCTACAGCTACAAAGCTTTGTGAGGCACTCGAGGTTGCAGGGCAGATGGTGACACAGCTCCTCACTGGTCTGGATTGCACCACAGAATGCCATACCTGTGTTTTCTCCAAACACTGACTGTTTTCTCCCAATACCTGGCTCTGCTCTTCCCTACATCTTGATCCATTCCAGAAGTCCAGAAATCGTAAGCAGTCATGCCATAGAACAAAGATTGACTGACCCACTGTCCATACTACTCTCAAAGGGGAAAGACAACCTGATACACCAGACAATAACCTTATCCATTATACTGCTCTCCTTGCTGTGTATTTTTAATATAAAAATTATTGACTTATTCTCTTGTTACATTTGGGTAATGATACTAACAGTCAGAGCTTTCATTAAACCGTTAGACACCTCCTTTAATAAGGCTTGTTTTACAATAAAAACAAATTTTATTATGTGTATGAAAATAAAGTCCGTGTGCTCGACAGACTTTTGATGTTCTCCTTACAACGGAGTCAAAATTTCCCAGCACAGTGAGTAGTGAATGGGTGGCTCTTGGGGCAGTTCTGACGGGCAAAATATTTACATCATAAAAACCACTAGCAGTTGGCACCAGTTGAGAGCAGTTTCTGGGTTGGCAGGCTCAGCAACAAGTCCAATCACAGAGCGGATCACAGAGGCTAGGAGGCCGATCCATAGCCTGGTGATGTAGGAGCCCATTGTTTTCAATGGTGCGGAGCTGTACCCCCATAGAGTGGTTGTAGATTCAAGCCAGAATGCTCTTTTCACATCATTTCTTGTTCATAATCACTTGCCAAAATTAGTTTTGTTTTCATCAGAAAATGAGCATTATAAAGGCAAACTTGTTTACATTTTTACCATTTTGTAAATTCTTTCCAGATCGTTTCCCAGAACTACACATGCCACAGTTTCTTTTTCTGATTATCATAGTGGACAGTTTGCCCCTCTCAGAATATCTGATAGGAACTCCCCACTTCATAATATAAAAGGCTGTTGGACGCTCACATGAATAGTCAGCTCTGAGGAGTGAAGAGCCTGAGTTGCAGTGGGGGAGGTCAGTCTTTCTCTAGCCTCTCTCTGAAGACTATTCTCTGGGGCTCGGCTCTGCCCCTGCTCTGTGTTGTTCTCTTCCTCCGTGTCCCCATGCCCCATGGTACCTATGCCCTGCAGCATGTCTGACTACCCACTATGTGTAGGGATGGTGCTGTGGTCCCAGATGTCAGCCTGTGCTCTGCAGGGATGAACACTGAAGGAGTCTACTGAGGAAGAAACCCAACACATCACTCAATTGATGTGTATGGAATTTTAGGCTTATCTATAGGGGGAGACTCAGGAAAGTTAATTACTAAAGGTATGAATTTAAAGTCGGTTAGTTACACTGTTTTAAACTCCTGTGAGGACACTCTCATTCAGAAATAAAGTGGCCTTAATTAGGCTAAATCTAATTAAGAGTGTTCACATGGGAGTTTAATTTATTTAACTCAGACACCTGAGTAAACAGGTAGAATGTACTCAGGTGTCTTGAATTAAATAGGTGTTAATAAACATAAGGTTTTAAAGAATCTTAGGCCAGGTCTACACTAGGACTTTATGTCGAATTTAGCAGCGTTAACTCGATTTAATCCCTCACCCGTCCACATTATGAAGCAGTTTATTTCGACATAAAGGGCTCGTTGAATCGATTTCTGTACTCCACCCTGACGAGGGGAGTAGCGCCAAATTCGAAATGGCCATGTCGAAAGCTAGGTACTGTGGACGGAATTCAACGGTAATAGCTCCGGGAGCTATCCCACAGTGCACCACTGAGTGGACGCTCAGGGCAGTAATCTGTACTCGGATGCTCTGACCTGCCACTCAGAGAAATCCCCGGGAAAATTTGAATCCCTTTTCCTGTGTGGCCATTTTGAATCCCATTTCCTCTCTGGACATCGTGGCGAGCTCAGCAGCACTGGCAATGATGCAGAGCTCTACAGCAGTGGTTTCCATGCCATCGCAGAATAGAAAGAGGGCTCCAACATGGAGTGATCGTGAAGTTTTGGATCCGATCGCTGTGTGGGGAGATGAAGCAATCCTAGCCGAGCTCCGTTCCAAAAGACGGAATGCAAAGATTTACGAAAAAATATCCCAGGCTATGACGGAGAGAGGATACAGCCGGGATGCTACGCAGTGCCGCGTTAAAATCAAGGAGCTGCGGCAGGCATACCAAAAGACCAAGGAGTCCAACGGACGCTCCGGGTCACAGCCACACACTTGCCGATTTTACGAGGCACTGCATGCCATGCTCGGTGGTGCTGCAACAACTACCCCACCAGTGTCCGTGGACTCCGACGACGGGGTCTTATCTACGGCCACGTCGGAGGAGGTTTTCGCGGACGGCGAAGAAGAGGAAGGAGGGGAGGAGGACGAGGCACTAGACAGCGGTCTCACTTCTGATTTCCCAGACAGCCAGGAACTTTTCCTCACCCTGACTGAGCTGCCCTACGAACACTCCCAAGGCAGCATTCCTGACCAGGAATCAGGCGAAGGATCATCAGGTCAGTGTGTTAGACATTTATTTGCAATACAATAAGTATGGTGTGTTAGCGCTGTGTAACTGTGCCTTAATTGGCCTTATGCGCTTCAGCTTGGAGTCGCTTTCCCGGGCAACTATTCGAAAAGTCTGTCAATATGTATGGGGATAGAGGTGTAATCCCCATCTGAGATCTCCGCGAAGCTCTCCTTGAGGTACAGTGAGAGCTTGTTTAGCACGTTCACTGGGAGAGCGGCCTTATTGTCTCCTCCATGGTAGGATACTTTCCCGTGCCATGCAAGCTGCAGGTACTCTGGTATCATTGCCTTGCATAGCATGGCAGCATACGGCCCAGGGGATTGCTGGCATTGACGCAGCATGCAGTATTTCTCTGTCTCGGTAATCCTCATCAGAGTGATATCAGTCATGGGGTCCTGGTTTGAATGAGTGGTATAATTAGTATAGTGAATGCTTCCTTTTCCCTTTAAAGAAAGACACCCGGCTGTTTCTATTAACGCGTGGTGGCAGGGAGTCGGGAGCCAAACCATTAGTACTTAGCGGTGCGCGGGCAGGGACAGTTCTGGGGACCGGCCACGCGAGGCCGGGGAAAGGGTACGCGAGCCGTTCCGACACAGCGGATCGTGGGCAATGTTGGTTCCCGGGAGCGCACACGGGAACGGGGGAGGGGGGAAGGGTAGGCGAGCCGTTCATACCGAGTGGTTCGCGGGCATTTTGGGTTCCATGGAGCGAGCACGCGGAGGGGGGGGAAGGGTAGGCGAGCCGTTCATGATGAGCGGTTCGCGGGCATTTTCGGTTCCATGGAGCGACCACGCGGAGGGGGGGAAGGGTAGGCGAGCCGTTCCCGATGAGCGGTTCACAGGCATTTTGGGTTCCATGGAGCGACCACGCGGAGGGGGGGGAAGGGTAGGTGAGCCGTTCCTGATGATCGGTTCGTGGCCACTTTAGGGTCCCGGGAGCGACCACGCGGAGTGGGGGGGGTTAGGAAAGCCGCTGTATATTAGCGGTTTGGCCAGCAGCAGTTCCTGCCCGCCGCAAGGAACAGTGAGTGAGACATGGGAGTAGAGCACTGCTGTGAAGCAATCTCTCAGCAGTCCTAACTCATCACCTTACCATGGTCTTCAGAGAGGTGATTTTCACTGTTTGGCAAGGCTTCTGGGATCCGTATACCGGGACCCCAGACACTTAGCATTAAGGCATAATATTTGACCTTGTAGTACGTTTACATGTGATAGCCACTGTGTTTGGTCCTATTCACGGTGAAAGAGTATGGGCATTGTTCTGGAAAAAGTATCTTTCTGAGGAATTCACTCCCTTTCCCTCATCCCGCAGCTGCGAGTGTCTCCCGCCCTACCCGTGTTTCTCCCTCCCATGGGATACTACAGATAAGGCGGCGCAAGAAGAGAACCCGGGACAACATGTTCTCGGAATTGATGATGTTGTCCCGAAGGGAGGCGGCACAGCGGAGAGAGGACGTCTCACGGTCCGAGCGAGCAGCCAGGGAACGGGAGCAGAGGGCTGAAGCGCGCGAGGACAGGTGGCGGCAGGAAGATCAGCAGGCGACCCAAACAATGCTGGGACTAATGAGGGAGCAAACAGACACGCTCCGGCGCCTGGTGGATGTTCTCCAGGACAGGAGACAGGAGGAAAGAGCCCCTCTATATGTTCTGTCCAACCGCCCACCCCCGCCACCAAGTCCAGTGGTTTACTCACCCAAAGTCACTAGGACGAGGGGAGGCAGGGTCCGTGGAAATATTCACTCCACCCCTGCAGACTGCTCCAGTAGCAGAAGGCTCTCATTCCCCAAACCATAGATTGTTCCTTCCCATCCCTCCAGCCGCACCCCTCAACACCCCCCTTCCCAGGTTCCATGTTAAAGAACAGCTCTGTTTAATAAAACTGGTTTTTTGTTTCATTGATGTTTCCCTGAGTGTCTTGGACGGGACCGTTTGTGTTTCGGGTTATTTGTTAACGGGGTTCGTTAGTGCAGAGGACTGGAGCACAACCCAGGGTACAGACAGGGTAACAGATCAACTGAAACGCACAGTAACACTTGCATGCAGTAAGCACACTTGTCATTCTGTGTGTGGGTTTTCAGGTTCTCTATGTGGGGTTGGTGGTTGGGTGATTCGCTGTCTGGTGGAGGAGGGTGGCCGCTGATCTTTAGCGGCTGGCAATAGCATGCATGATAGAGCAATGCACACACACCTGCGATTAGGAGAGGTTAATGGATCCCTTTAAACAAGCAGTCCAGCACTTAGGACTGCTCTGGGAGCAGGAGCATGTCATTCCCCAAGCTTTCAAGCGTACGTTCCCACACTCCACCCGCTCCCCAACCGCGGTATGCGTCCACGGTTAAAACCGTAACAGAGAAACCAGTACCGGAGACGGCCCAAGTAGAAAAATGTTTCCTTTATTGTTCCTTTAAAGCATTGAGCGAAGGAGGGGGAAGGGGGTTGGTAATGGGAGAGGATGGGCAACGGAAACTTTGTAAAGAAACAGGGGAAGGTTCAGTATCTGTTTAAGGAAGTGTAATAGTCACTGGTTACCCTGCTCTGTCTGGAAGCGAGCTTTCAAAGCTTCCCGGATGCGCAGCGCGTCCTGCTGTGATCTTCTAATGGCCCTGGTGTCCGGCTGAGCGTAATCTGCTGCCAGGCGATTTGCCTCAACCTCCCAGCCCAGCATAAACGTCTCCCCCTTGATCTCACAGAGATTGTGGAGCACACAGCACGCTGCAATCACAATGGGGATATTTTTAGGGCTGAGGTCGGAGCGAGTCAGTAAGCTTCGCCATCTGCCTTTGAGACGGCCAAAGGCACACTCCACCACCATTCTACACTTGCTCAGGCGGTAATTGAAGAGCTCCTTTTCACTGTCCAGGGCTCCCGTGTATGGCTTCATGAGCCATGGCATTAGCGGGTAGGCAGGGTCCCCTAGGATCACTGTTGGCATCTCCACATCCCCAACAGTGATTTTGCGGTCCGGGAAATAAACCCCCTGTTGCAGCCGTCTAAACAGACCAGAGTTTTTGAAGACTCGAGCATCATGAACCTTGCCTGGCCACCCCACATTGATGTTCGTAAAACGTCCTTTGTGGTCCACTAATGCGTGCAGTACCATAGAAAAATAGCCCTTTCGGTTAATGTACTGGCCTGGTACTGGCCTGGTTGGGTGCCCTGGTGCTCCGGTCCCAGGATAGGGATGTGTGTCCCATCTATGGCCCCACCGTAGTTTGGGAATCCCATCGCAGCGAAGCCATCTATGATCACCTGCACGTCTCCAAGGGTCACTACTTTGGGGAGCAGCAGGTCAACGATTGCATGGGCTACCTGCATCACAGCAACCCCCACGGTAGACTTGCCCACTCCAAATTGGTTCGCTACTGACCGGTAGCTGTCAGGGGTTGCAAGCTTCCACAGGGCTATGGCCACTCGCTTCTGGATACTCAGGGCTGCTCGCATCCGGGTGTCCTGGCGCTTGAGGGCAGGGGACAGCAACTCACAAAGTTCAATGAAAGTGCCCTTACGCATCCAAAAGTTTCGCAGCCACTGGGACTCATCCCAGACCTGCAGCACTATGCGGTCCCACCAGTCAGTGCTTGTTTCCCTTGCCCAGAATCGCCGTTCCACAGGATCAACGTGACCCATTGCCACCATGATGTCTAGGGGCCGGGGTCCAGCGCTTTGCGAGAGGTCCATGCCCCTCTCAGAGTTCAAGTACTCCCGGAGCTTCCGTTGTCTCCTCTCATGATTTCTCTGCATCTGAGTCTGGAAAAGGTGCGCTATAAGGTGCGAGGTGTTGGCTACGGACAGAACATCAGCGATAATCGCGGAGGACTCCATGCTCGCTGTCCTGTGGCGTCCGAGCTATCAGCCACAGGAAAAGGGTGCGAATTCATTGCCCACCGGCGCTTTCACGTAGGGAAGGCGGAAGTGTGGGTCGAGTGACGAAATTTACGTATAACGACCCTTGACACAATTTCGGTCCCACAAGGCACTGGGGGCTACACCCAGAATTCCAGTGGGCAGCGGGGACTGCGGGAACTGTGGGATAGCTACGCACAGTGCACCGCTTGCAATGTCGACGCTTGCCCCCTTACTGTGGACTCGGAAATTCGAATTAAGATCCCTGATGTGGATTCGAACAATCGACCTGGCAATATTGGGTTACCAAGTTCGGTTTAACAAAAATCGAACTAGTCTCGTAGTGTAGACATACCCTTAGCGTGTGTCTAGATTAGGAAAAGTTGAAGTTAGGTCTGGATTAACTAACACATGTTGGGTGCCCCTTTAAATTAATCAGGTTTCATTTCTATGGGATCTTTTACTTCATTACATTAGTTTTATGCCATGGTAACTCAATGGATTTCTAACTATTACGATTCTGTAATAAAAGGCTAAATTCTTCTATTACAAGGCCTCACTCTTGGAATCATTGTATTTTTTCCCTAAGAATGTTTATCTTCATTTGATGAGGCCAAAATATATTAATAACTCTGAAAAATAGACTGACAACATTGTTATTATTTAAACGCTGGTTATTTGGTTTCATTACCGAATGCTACAAAGACATGAGGAAATGAACACTTGAGAAAAAGAAACTGTGTTTAGGTTTCATTTATTGGGCTGTTCGTAGCAGTTAGGTTTCAAACACACTACACAATTATGTGTCTAGACAGGACACATCGGATGTGATTATCATTGAAGGTTTGGAAGGATGGAAAGACACCTTCTTCGTTACATAGTGATGATGAGCCCACCACATTAGAGATAGAAATACCTTCTTTGGAATGATTAATTTCCAAAACATGGTATCTATGTTGAGTTTGTCATTTTTATTAACTAATATTGTAAATGTCTCATTCTTAGATGGGTATAAAGGTATTGCACATAAGGTTCAGGCCATGGAATGAGTGAAAATTGTCTTGACAAATTGTAGAACTGGTCTGAGTTCAACAAAGTGAAATTCAATCAAGACAAATGCAAAATACTTCACTTAGGAAGGAAAAATTAAATGCACGACTACAAAATGGTGAATAACTGGCTATGTTATGTTATGTTACAAGAAGTGGAAGATTGGACAAAGGACCAGGGAGGAGTATAAAAATATTGCTCACGCGTGCAGAAGTGAAATCAGGAAGGCCAAATCACACTTGGAGTTGCAGCTAGCAAGGGACGTTAAGAGTAACAAGAAGGGTTTGTACAGGTATGTTAGCAACAAGAAGAAGGTCAGGGAAAGTTTGGGCCCCTTACTGAATGGGGGAGGTAACCTACTGACAGAGGATTTGGAAAAAGCTAATGTACTCAATGCTTTTTTTGCCTCTGTCTTCACGAACAAGGTCAGCTCCCAGACTACCGCACTGGGCAGCACAGTATGGGGAGGAGGTGACCAGCCCTCTGTGGAGAAAGAAGTGGTTCAGTACTATTTAGAAAAGCTGGATGAGCACAAGTCCATGGGGCCGGATGCACTGCATCCGAGGGTGCTAAAGGAGTTGGCGGATGTGATTGCAGAGCCATTGGCCATTATCTTTGAAAACTCATGGCAATCAGGTGAGGACCTGGATGACTGGAAAAACGCTAATGTAGTTCCTATCTTTAAAAAAAGGGAAGAAGGAGGATCCAGGGAACTACAAGCCAGTCAGCCTCACCTCAGTCCCTGGAAAAATCAGGAGGAAAGTGATCAGTAACAGTCAGCATGGATTCACCAAGGGCAAGTCATGCCTGACTAACCTAATTGTCTTCAATGATGAGATAACTGGCTCTGTGGATGAAAAGCAGTGGACGTGTTATTCCTTGACTTTAGCAAAGCTTTTGATATGGTCTCCCACAGTAGTCTTGCCAGCAAATTAAAGAAGTATGGGCTGGATGAATGGACTATGAGGTTGATAGAAAGCTGGCTAGATCGTCGGGCTCAATGGGTAGTGATCAATGGCTCCATGTCTAGTTGGCAGCCAGTATTAAGTGGAGTGCCTAAAGGGTTGGTCCTGGGGCCAGTTTTGTTCAATATCTTCATTAATGATCTGGAAGATGGCGTGGATTGCACCCTCAGCAAGTTTGCAGATGACACTACACTGGGAGGAGTGGTAGATATGCTGGAGGGTAGGGATAAGATACAGAGGGACCTAGACAAAGTAGAGGATTGGGCTAAAATAAATCTGATGAGGTTCAACAAGGACAAGTGCAGAGTCCTGCATTTAGGAAGGAAGAATTCCATGCACTGCTACAGATTAGGGACCGAGTGGCTAGGCAGCAGTTCTGCAGAAAAGGACCTAGGGGTTACGGTAGATGAGAAGCTGGATATGAGTCAACAGTGTGCCCTTGTTGCCAAGAAGGCTAACGGCATTTTGGGCTGTATAAGTAGGAGCATTGCCAGCAGATCGAGGGACGTGATCATTCCCCTCTATTCGGCATTGGTGAGGCCTCATCTGGAGTAGTGTGTCCAGTTTTGGGCCCCACACTACAAGAAGGCTGTGGAAAAACTGGAAAGAGTCCAGCAGAGGGCAACAAAAATGATTAGGAGGCTGGAGCACATTACTTATGAGGAGAGGCTGAGGGAACTGGGATTATTTAGTCTGCAGAAGAGAAGAATGAGGGGGGGTTCCAAAGAGGATGGATCTAGACTGTTCTCAGTGGTACCAGATGATAGAACAAGGAATAATGGTCTCAAGTTGCAGTGGGGGAGGTTTAGGTTGGATATTAGGAAAAACTTTTTCACTCGGAGGGTGGTGAAGCACTGGAATGGGTTACCTAGTGAGGTGGTGGAATCTCCTTCCTTAGAGGTTTTTAAGGCCAGGCTTGACAAAGCCGTGGCTGGGATGATTTAGTTGGGGATTAGGTCCTGCTTTGAGCAGGGGTTTGGACTAAATGACCTCCTGAGGTCCCGTCCAACCCTGATATTTTATGATTCTATGATTCTATGTTGTAATATTGCTGAAAAGGGCTGGGGGTTACAGTAGATCAGAAACTGAACATGAATCAACAATATGTGCAGCTGTGAAAAGGGGTAATAGTCTGCATGCATTAACAGGAGTGTCATATGTAAGACATGGGAAGTAATTGTTCAGCCATACTCTGCACTAGTGATGCCTCAGCTGGAGTACTGTGTCCAGTTCTGGGGACCGCAGTTTAGGAAAGATGTGGACAAACTGGAGAGAGCAACAAAAATGACAAAAGGTTTAGAAAATCTGACCTATGAGGAAAGTTTAAAAAAATGGGCATGTTTAGTCTTCAGAAAAGAAGACTGGGCGGGAGCGGGAGATCTGATAAGTCTTCAAATATGTTAAGGGCTGTTATAAAGAAGACAGGGATCAATTGTTCTCCATGTCCACTGAAGGTAGAACAAGAAGTAATGGGCTTAATCTACAGCAAAGGAGATTTAGGTTAGATATTATGGAAAACTTTCTAACTATAAGGGTAGTTAAGCTCTGGAATAGGCTTCCAAGGGAGGTTGTGGAATCCCCTCACTGGAAGTTTTTAAAAACAAGGTGGACAAACACCTGTCAGGGATGGTCTAGGAGGTTTACTTGGTCCTGCCACAGTGCAGGGGCTCGACTTGATGACTTCTTGAGGTCTCTTCCAGACCTACATTTCTGTGATTCTCTGAGTCTCATTAACTTGAGAAAGCGACGATCATCTCTTCTGGATATTGGGGCAGAAGCTCTACAGCTGATTTTTAGACATCTCTCCTCTGGCAGAAATGCTCTGTCTAAGATTTGAATCCAAAATGGCTTCTATGAATGGCATCTGTGGTATGGATATTAGTAGGGACCTTTCCCTGTTATTTCTGAGTCCTAGACTGTTGAAGAGAGCAGTTGGGATGCAGCTATGGATAGGCCTTCCCTTGATGAAGCTTTGATAAGCCAATCATCTAAATCAGGAGAGATGAAAATTCAAGAATAAAACCCTTTCCCCCTGAAAGTGCTGGGCATCTCTTCTATAGCACCTGTTTTTTAAAAAGAGAGAACTTTTGATCTCAACCAGATCTTGTGAGATGGGTCCCTGAAAAGGGAAGGGGGAGAGCCTGGAAGGATTGATGGTCTTGAACTGGTTAGCATATCCATTGTGTACTGTCTTCAAGATCCACTTGTCTGATGGCATTGCTTTCCAGTTGTTGCATAAAATGGCACAGGTGGTCTCCCAAGAGGAATGGGGAAAGAAGGGTAGAAACTGGAATGCAACTCTCGACCCTCATGTCAGATTTGAGGCCACTCGTGATACAGAGGAATATGATACTGGGGTTTGTTTCCACTTAGAATAAGATTTAAAAGACTTTCTTGTCTGTTGATGATGTTGTTGAGAAGGGTTTTGATATTGTTGAAAACTACATATTTGCAAAAAGTACAAAAATGAAGCTGAGGGTGGACACTGTCGCTGATATCTGAACATTGGTACCCCTAACCTTCTCTTGGGGAGCTGAATACATCCATAGATCTGGCAGTAGTTCTAACATCTTTAATTCTTTCCAGTATTTCATCCGTCTTTGCACTAGTTAAGCCTTCCCCATCAAATGGAAGGTCCTCCACCTTCACCTGTGTCTCTAAGGGTAGGCTTGAGGTTCTCAACCAAACATATCACCAAAGAGATATTGCACAAGCCACTGCTCTGGCAGAAATGTCTGTACAGTCAAAAGATGCCTTCAGTTCATGTTTCACAGCAGTTTGTTCTTCGGGGGGAGGGATAGCTCAGTGGTTTGAGCATTGGCCTGCTAAACCTAGGGTTGTGAGTTCAATCCTTGAGGGGGCCATTTAGGGATCTGGGGCAAAAATTGGGGATTGGTCCTGCTTTGAGCAGGGGGTTGGACTAGATGACCTCCTAAGGTCCTTTCCAACTCTCAGATTCTATGATAAGTATCCACCTTTTGAACATTCTACTGCAGCTTCCACCACTCATCCAGAGCTGGAGGTGTGCGGAACTTAGAAAAACCCTCTTGAGAGAGCTGATAAAGTTTATAATCTTTTCTTGACATTGGTTGTCCTGATGCAGGAGAGGACCCGATCAATTTAGCCAGTTGAGAAAGTCCTTCTAAGAGAGAAAGAGCAATTCTGCTTCTAGAAGATGAACCCAAGATGTCAAATATAGGCTGGGAAGTTTCCTCCACAGACACCAAAGGTAGCCAAGAGTCTCAGCCATTCTGTCTGATAGCTTGTGAAAAAAGACTTTTTTCCTTGAAGGGAAAGAAGTAGTTGAAATCCTCTTGCTATCATCTGGGGAAATTTGATCTTCTGTTTCCAGAACCAATACATGAGTATGTTCAGCTAACATCAGTTTCTCCTCCTCTGAAAGTGTATCTTGAATGATTGTATGGGACTGATCTCTACTCTTGCGTTTTGCAAAGGCATCCAGGATCTTTGGATCCCATGGTTCAAAGCTGTCTCGCATACCAGGTGGAGAAGGTTTCCTTATGTAAAAGGAGGTTGGGGCTCTTGAAAATGTTCTAGGTAGGGTCAGCACAGCCATGTTACCCAAGTTGGAACCTGCCACTTTGGCCAGAATTACATATTTGGATTTGAACAATAAAACTTTGGGTAATAAGGGCCCTGTGATGGGGTGCACCAACCCCACATTGGGCCAACAGGGGCTCCCCAGCTCAACGCACAGAACCCATCACAGGCCCTCCTCATACTATTGCCTGGCAGTGCATTTTGCTTTGTGCTGCAGAATCTGTTCATGTTCCGAGTTGGATTGCAGGCCCAATCTTGGTTCCAATCCTGATGGTAAAGGTGATATTGGTGGTCTTTGTTGTAAAATAGGAAAGGGTGAGTATACTTTGTTTTCAGAGCATGAAGAAGTCTTAGGCAGAGGAGGAAGTGGAGAGATTCAGACATCAACCACTCTTCTTCCCTTTTCAAAAGAAGGACTGTCCACTTGTGGAACCAGAACCAACTATCTCATGTATCTTCTTTACTTAAAGAAGTCAGATCCAAGCCCAGAGAAGAATGCAGATCTGGGCAATGGATTTAAACCACCACCATAATAGATTGTTGATGTGTCAATTCAGAACCAGTGCTTGGAACTGAAGGTATGGTATCCTTCTTTTTGGAGTTCCATCCTTTCTTGTGTTTGGATTTTGGTTCTAATTGGATCTGAAGTTATTGGATCCAATACATCCATACAATGCCTCTTGGCTCTTCTAACAGAGTCCTTTTTGCTTGTCAGTTCCTTAAATGTTCTTGAAGCGCATGGACATCTCTCTCATGAATTGGCTCAGGATACAGAGGCTGACACATCAAGGAGTCCCTGCTTTCAGACTTAGGATCTGATATTCTCCTTTACATGCTGGCTTAAAAACATTTTCCACTTCTGGTGTCCGTGCTCTCATGATTGGAGTGTTTTGGCCAGCAGCATCCGTTGGGGTCATGCATGCATTCTGAGTGTTGGAGCAGGCCAGCCACCACTCAATTCCTTCTCATTCCCTCAGGCAACAAGAGAGAGCTGTTTGTTGTCCGTTCCCTGTTACCTGATTCGTTTCTAAGTATGATTAGGTTACTTGTTTACCCATTGGCAATTAATTTTTGACAAGTTTCCCAGAAATGTTTTTTATATTTTACTCCATGGGACTGATGCTTAGAGATGACCAGTCTTAAATTCCCCAGAAATGTACAGTCCCTCATGTGAAATATCAATGTCCGTTAAAGATGGGAACACTTTAGATGTCTTTTCTGTTTGGGAGAATCTCACATTCCCAGTAAATGTGTCATATATAAGCCCTTTTCCAAGAGGACATTAAAATCAAAAGAGGCCTGTCTCCAGATGCTTCTACTCCATAGGTCTATGAGACTGGCTTCAGATTTTGGTGTCACTGACCCCTCTGTATAAGACCTTCCTGTCTCCAGTAGTGCTCCAATTAGCACAGGGTCTGATAGCTCCAGAGCCTCATCAGATATGGCTCCAGCTGCTTCCTCAGGAAATGTGTGACAAAGAGCTTTCTGAGAAGCAATGTAAAATACACTGGGGAAAATTAGAGGCAGTCCCTGCAGAAAATCTGTTCTAAAAAAAGAATGGTTTCGCTGCACCGTTCACCGTCAAGAGACTTCATGGCCCAGTGCGGCTACTTTTGAAGTTTGTAAGGATCCCTGTACCTTTGACAGTGATGCAGTATGCCAAATCTACTGCTCCTTCTGTACCAACTCCTGCTACGTCTGATTCAGCTTCCATACCAGTGAGCTCTGGTATGACTCTCTTAGCCCAGGTCTACACTAACCCCCCCTGTCGAACTAAGATACGCAACTTCAGCTACGTTAATAACGTAGCTGAAGTCGAAGTACCTTAGTTTGAACTTACCTGTGGTCCAGACGCAGTGCGCAGGCTCCCCCGTCGACTCCGCCTACTCCACTCGTCGAGCTGGATTACCAGCGTCGACGACGGAGCACTTCCTCGTTCGATTTATCGCGTCTTGACAAGACGCGATAAATCGAACCCAGAACATCGATCCCGCGCCTCCGACGCGACGGGTAAGTATAGACATACCCTTAGTAACAGTCACTGCTGGTACCATGTCTCCAATACCAGATGTATCAGTACCAACTAAATCAGCACTGTTGACGCCACTCTTTGCAACTCTGGCTCCTCTATTGCCCTGCCATACCATTCAGTACTGACAAGATACATGGTACTGGGAGACCTACTGGTGTTTCAAGAGCATGAGTCTCCATTGCTTTCTATGACTATTAATAAGATATCTTCAGTACTGGGACCAGCTTTACCTGCAGTACTGGGTACATCTAGGAGCCCAACTGCTCAGATTCTTCTGGGACAACAGTCTGGTCCTGTTTTGTCTGCTTCACTATTGAATGTGGAATGCTCTTGTTCATCTTCTTCAGCATCTCAAGACAATCTGAGGGAACCTCATATATATTCTCCAAGAGCATCCCTCCTGCATCTTATGAATTGGGCAGAGGCTCCAGATATTATTCCTGAGTGAGACTTTACAGAGATTATCATTCTGGTAATTCCCTACCCTTTAGCCCTCTGGATCTTTTCCTGGTAACATGCCTGTGTGGCCATTTTGGAATCCTTGGGGCCTATGTACAGGCTGGAACATCATCGTGGGAGATCACCTACCCACGAAAGATCCTCTCCTGTGACAGCTACACAAGCTGCTCCTGTTCAACAACCTCAAGTCTCTACTCAACCCAAGAAACCATATGAAGAGGATCTACCTCATCCTTGTGATTTACTTGGTCCCATGATTGTTTCCTCATCATCTCCAGATGAGGCTGTAGTTGCAGCTATCCCATTGCCTCTGGATGATTTAAAACATTTTCAGGACCTTCTCAAGAGAGCGTCTGACTCTGCAAATACCTCTTGAACATGTCCAGGAACCTTCTCACAAGCTAATACAATTTTTTATTGTTTGCTAGGGAAAATAACCTTTCCAATCAATGACACTGTAGTGGACCCTGCAAAAATCTTGTGTCAGACTCCTGATACAGCTGCTCCTACCTCTCAGAAGGCAGCTAAGAAATACCATGTCCCTTCCCATCATAGGGTGACACCCTTGAGAACACCTCTGTGTGGCACACTTAGCTTTGCAGGCTGACTGCCCTCTTTCTCTCCCACTTATGGTCTTGTAATGATTTACTCAGACCTGGTAACTGAGAACAAGATGCCTCCCTTTGCAGGGTCTCATTTATTAGCTCATTTTCCAGAGTACAAAGAAAACTCCTCCTCATTAGACCCTCAGGTGCAACCCTTCTTCAAGCTCTGGTCTAATGATGATAAGGATCCTCTCCCACATTCAGGAGACTCCAGCCCTACTACTGGAGGTGGGTCATCATCATTCAAAGTGTCTTGTTCTCCTTAATCCAGGAGACCCCCACCTCTCCTCCTGGAACAGGGTTATGCTTCAGGCCAGATTTAGCTCTCAGTCAGCTTTTCCCCAACTAGTCCCTTTTTACTCATTTGTTTTACCTGTCAGCTTGGAGAGGTTCACAGGCCGCAGTTCTTCTCCTGTGAGATTCTCAAGGAGCTCCTCTCTCTAGGAGCACCTCCCTGCAACTAGGCTCTGACGGCCTTTTATCAGGCCCAGGTGCTCGTTATTCAATTAACTGCCTAGATGGGCTTATTCCCTTAAATTAGCTCTGGTCCCACACTCCTCTTAAAGCACCAGCAACCCCATGATTCTTCCCTCATGCACAATTTAAGACTTGGCCAGAATTGTCTTGGTTGCACCAGTGTGGCCAAGACAATTTTGGTTCCCCAAGATACTGAATCTTTCCATCTGTCCACCAAAGACATTACCTCTCCTTCTGTCCACCAAAGACATCCTGTTACAGTCCAAAGGAAAGATGTTTCACCCAGATCTAGAATCTCTCCATCTCACTGTCTGGCTGCTGGACGGATGTCGGACTTAGAAAAATTCTGTTCTGCAACTGTACAAGACATATTAGTACATAGCAGAAAAGATTCTAGGAGATGAATTTATTTGGCTAAATGGACAAGATTTTCCTTCTGATGTTCCTATGCTGAGATTATTCATAGATTCATAGATTCTAGGGCTGGAAGGGACCTCGAGAGTCCCTATGCTGAGATTATTCATAGATTCATGGATGAAAGTGGTAAGGAACCAGTATGTTAGCTCCAGGCTAAACAAATCCCTGATACCTTATGGCAGTTGCTCCAGGTTAATCAAGACACCTGGGGCCAATTAAGAACTTTCCAGAAGGCAGGGAGGTTGATTGGGACACCTGTAGCCAATCAGGGGCTGACTGAAACTAGTCAAAAGCCTCCCAGTGAGTCAGTGAGGGAAAATGTCAGGAGCTGTGGAAGGAGGTTGCGTGTGAGGAGCTGGGAGCAAGAGGCACTAGGAGCTGAGAGTAAGAGGGCGTAGTGCTGGAAGATCCTGTGGTGAGGATAAAGAAGGTGTTGGGAGGAGTCCATGGGGAAGTAGCCCAGGGAGTTGTAGCTGTCGTGCAGTTGTTCCAGGAGGCACTCTAAACAGCTGCAATCCACAGGGCCCTGGGCTGGAACCCGGAGTAGAGGGCGGGCCCGGGTTCCCCTCAAAACTCCCAACTCCTGATCAGACACAGGAGGAGTTAACCTGGACTGTGGGTTCTATCAGAGGGGAAGATCTCTGAGGCAAGCAAAATCCGCCAATAAGCACAGGACCCACCGAGGTAGAGGAGGAACTTTGTCACAACTGGTGTTAGGGGTGGGATTTGGTGTGCACAGCACGGCGGAAGAAGAGGGGTGTTTAAAAAAAAAAAAAAAAAAGGGAGCGGGTTTTTTCCACAATGGAAGAGGTAGTATGGGCACTGATACAAGCCACGGCTGCCCAGGGGAGGCTACCCATGTCCAGGCAGCTGCCCAACAGGAGGCAGTACGGCTGCAGCAGGAGACCAATCACCTTTTGATGGACCAGGCCACTCAAGACCGTACTATGTTGCGGGAACTGGTAAACCAAGTGAAGGCCCTTACGGAGATGAACCATGGCCATGACGTGACGCGGCACATACGGGCCAGCAATTGCCTGCAGAAAATGACAGGGAATGATGACTAAGGGCTGGTCTACACTAGCCCACAAGTTTGAACTAAGATATGCAAATTCAGCTACGTGAATAACGTAGCTGAAGTCGAAGTATCTTATTTCGAACTTTAAAGTACTTACCCCTGGTCCACACGGCGGCGCGCAGGCTCCCCCGTCGACTCCGCCTGCTCCGTTCGCAGAGCAGGATTACAAGCGTCGACGGGGGAGCACTTCTTGGTTTGATTTATCGCGTCTAGACAAGACGCGATAAATCGAACCCAGAAGATCGATCCGACACCTCCGATGCTGCGGGTAAGTGTAGACTAGCCCATAGAGGTATATCTCCTGGCCTTTGAGAGGACAGCCCTACGGGAGGCCTGGCCTCGAGACCAGTGGTCTGGCATCCTCGCCCCATTCCTGAGTGGGGAGGCCCAGAAGGCCTACTATGATCTGCCTGAAGAGGCTGCAGCAGACTACCTCCAGCTGAAAGCAGAGATCCTGGCCAGATCTGGGGTAACAACGGCAGTGCGGGCCCAGCGGTATCATGAGTGGAGGTACCAGGAAGACAAAACCCCGCGATCCCAATTGTATGACCTCATCCATCTCGCATGAAACTGGTTGCAAACTGAGTCCCAGCGTCCAGAAGAGATACTAGAGGTTCTGGTCATCGACTGATACATGAGGGGACTACCGCCAGACCTTCGCGCATGGGCAAGCCAGAACGAACCCTCCACCTATGACGAGATTGTGGCAATGGTAGAGAGGCGAAGGACGGCGAGGGAACTGACCCGACCAGTTAAGGAAGCGGAACCCAGGGTTAAACTAGCAGCACCAAGCCCTAGATTTCGAGTGACTGGGCCACCAGGAGGGCCCAGGTGGAAAAAGAGAGGGGCTGAAGGCCCACCAGAGGCCATAAAGAGTCGGCGCACTGAGAGGGAAGAAGATTGTGATGTTAGACTTCCCAAACCAAGAGACCGGGGAATGCCTAGGATACCATATAGATGTTATGCATGTGGTGAGTGGGGACACATAGCAGCACAGTCTCCCAGCACCGAGGAGCCTATGCAATGTAACTTGGGGGATTGGGAGGTCCCATGCTCCCTTATCCACCTTGCGGGCGTTGCATTAGCTCCGCATAACTACACTAGACCGGTGAAGATAAATGGAGTAGAGACTATAGCGCTTGTGGACTCCAGGAGTGCAATCACCCTAATATTGGGTAAGCTGGTAAAAAGTAGCCAGCTGCTACAAGCCAAACACGTAGCAGTGACATGCGTGCATGCAGCCGTAAGCCATTACCCCACCATCCAGGTGGAGATAGAGGTTCAGGGGAACCCCACTGAGGTGACAGTGGGTGTAGTTCCTAAATTCCCGTATCCTGTAGTCATTGGGAGAGACAATCCAGGGTTTGATAATTTACTCCCCCCGGAGAGGTTGGAGGGAGGTGGGGACCCTGAGGGCAGCAACTTGTCACTGGGGGAATGTCAACCCCCGATGTTCGCTGAGATTTCTCAGGATCTGTTCTCAGTCCCCCAAAAGACCCGGAAGACAAAAAGGGAGAGGAAGATTGCAAAAGCTTTGGGAACCTGGATCCTGACCCAGGGCCAGAAGTTCGCCCTAGTAGGCAGACGGACACGAGCAGCCAGAGAAACTACCACCACGGAAGGTGAGCTGGAGGCTGGCCCCAGCCATGATGGAAGTGAGCCGTTGGAAGCAACAGAGGCTGGCCCCTGGGAACTCGGGCGGGTTTGTCCCGGGAGAGAGACTTTCAGGCGGGACCAGGCAGAGGACCCTAGATATGATAACGCCAGGAAAGAGGTGGCTGAGATAGATGGAGTACCTGTGGATGGGAAGGTCCGGGGTCCAGGACCTTACTTTATAGTGAAGAAAGATCTCCTGTACCGTGTGGTGCAAATGCAGGAGCAAGAGATACATCAACTTCTGGTGCCACGAAAACATCAAAAAGCCATATTGAGCCTCGCCCACAGTCACCTATTTGGAGGACACCTAGGGGTAGAGAAAACCCAGGCATGGATCCTGTGGAGGTTCTTCTGGCCAGGAGTACATGAAGATGTCCGACGATTCTGCACCTCTTGTCCGGAGTGTCAGTTACATAGTCCGCACCCACACATCCGAGCTCCTTTGATACCTCTCCCAATAATAGAGGTTCCTTTTGAACGCACAGCCATGGATCTGATAGGGCCCCTTGAGAAGACAGCTCGGGGCCACCATCATGTGCTTGTTGTACTGGACTATGCAATCCGGTACCCAGAAGACGTTCCCCTACGCAACACGGCTTCCAAAACCATAGCTAAGGAGTTAGTACAGATCTTTGCCCGAGTTGGGTTACCCAAGGAGATATTGACTGATCAAGGGACACCTTTCGTGTCCAAGTTGATGAAAGATCTCTGTTCATTACTCCATGTACAAGCACTACGGACCTCTGTATACCACCCGCAAACAGATGGCCTTGTGGAAAGGTTCAATAGGACCCTCAAGGCCATGATCAGGAAAGTGGTGAGCCGGGATGGGAAAGATTGGGATACCCTATTACCTTACCTCATGTTCGCCATCCGGGAGGTTCTGCAAGCCTCCACAGGTTTCTCTCCATTTGAACTATTATACGGGCGCCACCCCCGGGGCATATTGGATATAGCAAGAGAAGCCTGGGAAGAGGAGCCAAATTCAGGAAGGAACATAGTTGAGCATGTACTACAGATGAGGGATCGGATAGCCCGAGTTACACCTATTGTACGAGAACACTTGGAGAAAGCACAGGAGACCCAACGAACCCATTATAACCACCAAGCAAAGCTTTGACGGTTCCAACCAGGGGATCGAGTGATGGTCCTGGTGCCCACAGCAGAAAGTAAGCTGTTGGCTCAGTGGCAGGGACCCTACGAAGTGATCGAAGTCGTGGGAGAGCCAGGCCGCAGGAAACCAGAGCAAATCTACCACATCAATCTACTAAAACCTTGGCACGATCGAGAGGCATGCTTAGTCACCCAGGAGACCCTTCCCCAGGAGGATAACTTACACGAGCAAGTAAGGATATCACCTGACTTGATGCCGATCCAAAAGATTGAGGCAACTGACATGATTAATCGCAACCAAGATGTGTTCGCTACAAAACCAGGGCGGACGACTGAAACCTATCACCATATCTGCACGATCCCCGGAGCCAAGGTAACATTGAAACCCTACCGAATCCCAGCAGCCAAAAGAGAAGAAATCAAGGCCGAAGTGAAGAAAATGTTAGAATTAGGGGTGATTGAAGAATCTTACAGTCAGTGGTCCAGTCCAGTCGTTCTAGTGCCTAAACCTGACGGTAGCACGAGATTCTGTAATGACTTTCACCGACTGAATGAAGTATCCCAGTTCGATGCATACCCCATACCACGCATCGACGAACTGGTGGACCGACTGGTAGTGCTCGATTCTTGACTACACTGGATCTGACAAAAGGATACTGGCATATTCCCCTGTCCAAAGAAGCTAAAGAAAAGACAGCGTTCTCCACTCCGGATGGGCTATTCCAGTACACCGTCCTCCCTTTTGGGCTACATGGGGCCCCAGCCACATTCCAGCGCCTCATGGATAAGCTGCTGCGCCCCATACTACTTATGCAGCCACATACCTAGATGATGTCGTCATCCATACGCCAGACTGGGGAACCCACTTGAAGAAAGTTGAGGCAGTACTGCGCACCCTAAGGCGGGCTGGCCTCACTGCTAATCCCGCTAAATGTGCCATAGGGCTAGCAGAGGCTAGGTACCTGGGATATATTGTAGGAAGGGGCATAGTAAAGCCCCAAATGAATAAGCTAGAGGTGATTCAAAACTGGCCCCGGCCGACCTGAAAGAAGCAGGTCCGCGCGTTCCTAGGTGTGGTAGGCCACCACCGACGTTTTATTCCCCACTTCGCCACTAGGGCAAGTCCCCTAACGGACCTGGTGAAAGCCTGAGGTCCAGACATGGTGAAGTGGACCAACGTAGCAGAGGGGGCGTTCACAGACCTTCGGACGGCCCTTTGTAATGACCCCGTACTCATAGCCCCGGATTTTAACAAGGAATTTATTTTACAAACAGACGCTTCCGAGGTGGGGTTGGGGGTGGTTCTGTCGCAAATGGTGGGAGAAGAGGAACACCCGATCCTCTACTTAAGCAGAAAGCTTCTCCCAAGAGAACAGAAATACGCAGTAGTTGAGAGAGAATGCCTTGCTGTCAAATGGGCTATGGAGACCCTACGTTATTACCTCTTGGGCCGGCGATTTACTCTTGTGACGGACCATGCACCCCTCCAGTGGATGCAGCGGAATAAGGAAAAGAATGCAAGGGTCACCAGGTGGTTCTTATCCCTCCAACCATTTCAGTTCCACATACGGCACAGGGCTGGATGCCACCATGGCAACGCTGATGGTCTGTCAAGAGCACACTGCCTGGCGTCCCAAGTTGCCCAACTCTATGGTATTGAGCAGAGGGGGGGGATATGTGACGGGGCAAGGCCAGAGGGCTATAGGAAAGTGGTAAGGAACCAGTATGTTAGCCCCAGGCTAAACAAATCCCTGATACCTTATGGCAGTTGCTCCAGGTTAATCAAGACACCTAGGGCCAATTAAGATCTTTCCAGAAGGCAGGGAGGTTGATTGAGACACCTGTAGCCAATCAGGGGCTGACTGAAACTAGTCAAAAGCCTCCCAGTGAGTCAGTGAGGGAAAATGTCAGGAGCTGTGGAAGGAGGTTGCGTGTGAGGAGCTGGGAGCAAGAGGCACTAGGAGCTGAGAGTAAGAGGGCGTACTGCTGGAAGATCCTGTGGTGAGGATAAAGAAGGTGTTGGGAGGAGTCCATGGGGAAGTAGCCCAGGGAGTTGTAGCTGTTGTGCAGCTGTTCCAGGAGGCACTCTAAACAGCTGCAATCCACAGGGCCCTGGGCTGGAACCCGGAGTAGAGGGCGGGCCCGAGTTCCCCCCAAAACTCCCAACTCCTGATCAGACACAGGAGGAGTTAACCTGGACTGTGGATTCTACTAGAGGGGAAGATCTCTGAGGCAAGCAAAATCCGCCAATAAGCGCAGGACCCACCGAGGTAGAGGAGGAACTTTGTCACAACACATATTCCACAACCTGCTCTCCCAAAGTCCTATATGCTTCTGATTCTGTGGTGGAGAAGGAACTGAGTGCTGGGTGACCCACTGTCCTACATGCCCTTGGTGCAGGGCACGTGAAGCTGATAGCCAAAAGACTCTGACCTTGTGTGTTTGGGGCACATACAGACCAGAAATGGAATATGTATATGGACAACACATCCCAGCCACTAGGTGAAGGCACCCAGCATAATGAACCCAGTGCTCACTGGTAGGTCGACAAACCTCTGAAGATGGAGGAATAAGGGGCACTGCCACCCTTGGGTATCATGGGTGCCCCAGGAGTGTGCTTGTGACAGGATCACTCCTGGGCTCACAATCAACCACTGTTGTGTCCCCAGTATGGTGCACTAGACAAAAAGGACATTATTTGGCTGGCACCACCTGCAGTAATCTTAGCCAGCAACAGCAAGCAAGCAAAAAAACAACAACAAAAAAACCCCTAGCGCCGCCCTGCCGAACCCAGCCTCCCCCCACACCGCCACGCCTGAGCGCTGCCTCACCGAATCAAACAAACAAACAAACAAACAAAAAAACCCCGAGCGCCGCCCCGCCCTGCTGAAACAACCCCCCTCCCCGAGCGCCGCCCCACTGAAATAACTGCCCCTCCCCTGAGCACTGCCCCTCCAAAACAAACAAACAAAAACGGGTGCCGCCCCGCCCTGCTGAAACAACCCCCCCCCCCCCCCGAGCACCGCCCCCCGAAACAAAATCCCTCTCCTGAGCACTGCCCCGCCAAAGTAAAAAAACAAACAAACCCAAGCGCCTCCCCAAGATTGGCCGCCCCTTGGGAGGTGCCGCCCCAAGCACGTGCTTGGTCAGCTGGTGCCTGGAGCCGGCCCTGCTGGTAGCAAATCACAGGAGCAGTCCTGAGTCCGGCCAATCTGCCCTCAGTGAGGCTCTGACAGGAAACAATCTCTCAAGAAATTCCTGGACCCAGCCCCACGTCTCTTGAAGCACGAGAGCTGGACGCCTGCTCTCCCTCCCAGCCTTTCTCCAGCTGGGCTGGACTGTCCCCTTTCAAGTCCTCCCTCCAAGCCTGACATCTGTGGTGGGTGTAGCAGGGCTGAGCTGATGGAGTCCACAGCAGCTCACTAACACTTTTCTGGCCAGTGTGGGTTTATGTGCCCCATCATAGGACTACATAAAGATGGCTACAGGATTTAACCTGTTCCAATTTCCCATTATTTGTATGATCGTAGCACACAACTAATTATTTCCTGCACTTAAAAACCCTACTTCTGGTAGCTGAATTCCAGTAAGTGAAGTAATGATACTAGACAGGCCCTCATAGGAGGCGTGTGTCCCCATCCCTTACCTCTGTGAGCCGATGGAATAGGAAAACTTCTAGATCAGTTCCGAAAGGAGTAATGTTTCCGTTGGTATTGGACTGATTTCAATATCCAATACTTCAAATATGGAAGGGAGTAAATTAATGTGTCTGCCCATTACAGAACTGAAGGGACAAGGAAATCTGAATCCAATTGGGCACTTCAGATCTCCCTGAGTAACCTCAAAATATACCTACATAGAGAGAGAGGGTGGAAAAGGAGGAGTAACAGTCCATCTGCTTTAATCAGCTAAAGTACATAGAACCTTGTCTATCAGATCTGTGGCCCAGGACACAGAATTAAGGGAAACCAGGACTTTTATATCCTCCCTGCAGATGTGCCCTAGCATAGGCAAACAGCATAGTATGGATATGAATTCTTCTCCCCTTAACTTTGCATGGGGTTATCTACTACTATATCCAGCCTAATATGCCTACAGTTATGCTTAGCAGCTCTTGCTTTCTTGGGTGGATTGTTTTTTAGTCTTTTATTTTATGTTTAATAGATAGTTTCCCTTTTCTTTTTCTGAGATTGGTGGTATGCTCTTTGGGGACATCCTCATGGGAAGGTCTGCATGTACAGATGGATCTGATACTTGTTTCTGAGGATGGTGAGGCTTATGCTCATTCTAGGCTCTGCTGGTAGGGACTTCTGTAATTTATGGCCCTGCACAAAAAAATTTCAGCCACTGACTCCTGACAGTTTCATCCTGGCTTTGAAGGATGCACAGTCCCCATGATCACAGCTGCTTTGGTAGAGAGATGGTCTCATAGGAACTCATAGACTTTAAGGTCAGAAGGGACCATTATGATCATCTAGTCTGATGCCACATCCTACTAAGGACCTTCTAGATGAGGTCCAGGACTCTGAATTGGATCTAGAATTATAATCAGTGGAGGTAGAGACGCTCCAGTGTGATGGGTCTTACACCGAAAGAAAGTATTTTCCACCCAGAAATCTTGTCACAGAATTAAGATCCCTTTTTCTGCAGAGCAGATGGGGCCTAGCATGTATCCATATTTAACGCTGAAATGCAATCTTTTCTTTTAAAAGGTGTTAGTAAGCTGTGACGAAATAGGACTGTTGTTAATGTTTTCCCTGAGTACTGTGTGGGTGCCTCGGTTTCCCTATGCAGTGCTTGAGTATCTAGGTGGTGGGACAAGGGTGCATGAGTGTTACAGAGGGGCCTGGACACAGAGAAGGGCTGACACTCTGTATCCTAGCAACTGATGGCCCCGGCCCCTCCCCTGCAAAGGTGAGAGCTGAAGGTGTTGGAACAAAGGGATCAGGTGACCTCTTGGCCCGGGAAGAAGACAAAGGAGAGGGGAGGGGCTGGACAGTTTCAGTTTGGAGCTGGCTGGGGAAGAGGGAAAAAGGGCAGACAGGGTCTGGCCTCCCTGCCCCATTTGGAGCTGTGGGGTGAAATGCAGGGAGCTCCGAGCTGGGGTCTAAGCTCCCTGCCCCCCGGAAGGGCCTGGCTGAGGGGTCCTGGTTGTAGTGACAAGCTCGGTTTGGACTGTGTTCCTGGCATCTCTAATAAACCTTCTGTTCTACTGGCTGGCTGAGACTCCCAGTGACTCCGGGGAAGAGGGGTGCAGGCGCTGACTCCCCCACACTCCGTGACATAAGCCCCTGTCATTTTGCCAAGTGCATTTCCTCTGCTCCTTTGTTCAGCCTAGTGTGACTGCCTAAAGGACTCCAAGGTCTCCAATGAGCATGATCCCTGGCCTCAGGTTGGGTCCAGGAGTGTCTATTATTATCTGTTCAGAGGAGGCAGACTATTATCTGGCATACAAGGCATCACCGGGCAGAGAATTCCGGACAGTAAAAAGGGAGATAAACTATTTCATGCATTTGGTGCCTTGACCCAGACAGGCTGGAGACTATCTTGCACAACCAGAAAAATTCCCTCTTTGCTTTTCCCCATTTAATGCAAAGTGGGATGAGACATTGAGTGTTTCATACAACACCTCCCTCTTTGTTTCAGGAAAGATCTTAGTGGAAACTGCCAGCATCAACTTTCCATTTGTTTTCTTTTAAAAACAAAAGGAACACTTCAAAGTAATAATGTTAAAAGTTAAGCTGAAATCCACCAAACAGGAAACATCTTCAGGCTGCTGCCACTACGCCTTCCTTCCCCCCTGCTTGCACGATGTGGGAATTCCTTCTAAATGAGGACATGGACAGCTCAAGCCTCCGAGTCTGAGTCTTGCTCAGTGCAGGGAAGGGTGGGGGGCATTAGGAAGCTGGTGGCTCCCTGACTCTGTGCTGGTCCAGCCCCTAGTGGAGGACTGGTTTAACAGAACTCTGCTCTGCCTAAGATCCGCTCTTCCATGGTATGCCCCCGCTGCTGGTCCAAGAGTAGCCTCGGCCAGGTTTATGCCACCAGATAATTCCCTTCCAGTGGGGGAATTCACTGCCAGACATTTACAGCCAAAATCTGGCCATTTCATGCAGCTTGAATAGTGCAAATGTAACGCCGACAGACCTTGGTTGTTGGTGGGCAGGATCGAACTGTGGACCTTCGCAGCTTAATGTATGAGCCGCTACTGCATGAGCTAAAAGCTACAAGGTGCTTAGCTAAGGTTGTAGAAGACTCATTAATCTCTAGAAGATGGTCTTGGTGACCCTAGAGGGGGACAGAGCAACACACCAAGCAGGCATGGGTTACACAAAGAGGGCAGATTGTGCTTAGGGTGACCAGATGTCCCGATTTTATAGGGACAGTCCCGATTTTGTGGTCTTTTTCTTATATAGGCTCCTATTACCCCCACCCCCTGTCCCGATTTCTCACATTTGCTGTCTGGTCACCCTAATTGTGCTGGCCCAGAAATGTGCAATGAATGACTTTTAAGGTAATGTAATTTTATTTCTGTCTTAAGTTAGCATATGGTTCTGTGAATGGTCATGTGGTTTATGTTGCACTGGGTCTGTGAGAGGCCCTCAGAGCTGCTGGATGAAGCACGTAGAGCAGATGGCGAAATCTGCCATCACTGCCAAATGAAAGAAGCAAGTGATGAAGAAGGGGGATATGGCCATGCAACCCAAAATAAGTACAGACCTGGGTAGGGGACACTGACAGAGATTCAAATGAGCCACAAAGTGGACCAGCCTCCAGTGCCTTGCACCTTGTCTGAACATTGACACCAGTGCAAAGTGTGTGAAGAGCTGGTGTAAAACACACCCAGATCAGAAGGGTAGGATTTCACACCACTTTCCTCTAGGTACAAATGGCTACACAAGGCAGGGGAGAATCAGGCCCTCCCAATGTAGAGGCTACATTCCTTGTGGCCTTTCATAACTAAACACCCCATGTGGTAGTTCACAATAAGGAGTCATTTTGATTCAGGCTTTAACGCCCCTGCTGACAGGTTTGGGACAGGTCAATTTTGTACAATTCAGTTCTCTTGCCAGTGTAGCAAATAAGTCTTGAGGTTTGAATGGGATACTGATCCACCTCCAACTAGGGGTTTATAGTACATTTATAGTCCTCACAAATTACACTTCCAGTATTTTGGAATACATACAACTGGTGCCACCTATTGTTGACCTCTGAAGGACAAAATATCTTCCTTGTTTTTGAAATTCTTCTAGCTGCCTTTTTATTGGTTCCATGAAGTGTGAGGCCCATGACAAGCCTTTAGATACTGAAGGTATGTCTGCACTGCAATGTAAGCCCAAGGTTTGAACTCAGGCTCATCTCTTCTGTCTATACTCAAATCATGCTAACCCAGTGCTCAGTACCAGGACACTATGAGGACCTGAGTCAAGCCGTGACCCAGGGTTCAAGCCTTATTGCCAGGGCTGGCACTTCCATTAGGCGACCCTAGGCGGTCACCTAGGGTGGTAGGATTTGGGGGCCGGCATTTCGCCGCCCTCGGTGGCATTTCGACGGCGACTCTTTCCAGCGGCAATTCGGCAGCAAGAAAAGCGGCTGCCGAAACGCTGCCACCTAGGGCGGCAAAAACCCTGGCGCCGCTACTGCGTATTGCTTTGCTGTATAGATGAAGACCTCCTGGACTCATGCTCTGGGAGTCCGCTTAAAGTATCCCTGAGTCCCACTGGCTGACTTCCTTTGTCCTCTGGACAGTCAAGTTTTCCAAACTCCACCATGAACAAAAGGCTAGAGTGGCCACATTTTAGGTGGGGACTAGGAAGCCTGGGATATGGGTGGTTGAACTCAGGCCCACATAATGTAGTGTGGATGTTGGAGATCCAGGTTGGGAACTAGGGTTAAACAGTTCCTAACCTGGGATTACAAATAAGTGTAGATGCTCAAGTCCTAGGTTAACCAACCCACGGTCTGCTAACTTGAGTTCTACTAACCCTGGGTTTACACTGCAGTGTAGACAGACCTTGAGGCTACATGTAGCTTTATCATCACAACTTTTCCTAGCCTCACGAGTACATTAAATACAAATTTATATTTTTCCATTATTTCCTCCACTAGATCCAACAAGTTGTGCATGGAACTCCAGGCAAGTTAAAATGTGTACAGCCAATTTTTTGCCAGTCACCTAAGACCCATTTTCTTCATTGACTAGTAACTCTAATAGTAATCAGTTGCCTTGGTAATGTGCACTGATGAAATACAGGCTCTCCAGTTCTTTTAATTCCCCTTATTACATATTTTCAAAATTTCATTGGTCTTTACATTGAGGAATTTTTGCCTGTACAGTTTTTCAGAAATTACAGGTAACACAACTTCACTATCAATTTTCTTTTAAGTCCTATATGTTCTGAACTACATGCAAATCTGAGAACTGGTGTAATTGCCCCCGCATGGGGAGGCACAATTTCTGAGGACTCATCTGCAAATGAAACTTCAAAGCCCTCTATGAGACTGGTTCAGGTAACTTTGGGAGAGCACGTCAGCCTGTGAGACCCCAACTTCCACTGGAACAACGGAAACTTGTACCTTTAGGAGTCACCTTTGTTGAAAACTGGCCTAAGGATCTGGAACTTGCTTCTGGAGGAGATCAGCAGGGCCACAAATCTCAACCCCCTTAGAGCAAAATACAAATCCCACCATTAACCTTGTCTTCCCCTGCTAACACCATGCACTCAGACACAAGGTCCAAAGCCTGCTGACTGGAGAGGCGAGAGAGGGAGACTGAGCTAAACACTTTCTAACTTTGCGAGACGTTTAGGGCCTGATCCAAAGGCCATTGAATGGGTACTACAATGATGGGCACCAGATAAGAACCTAGACAGTGAGATAGACATACAATATTGTAAAAGGTGATAGGCAGCTGTGTTTAATTAATCTATGGCAATTTGTTCCTGCTGTGCTTAACACATGGGGTGAAATCTAGGCCTGATTAACATCAATTGGAGTTTGGCCATTGATTTCACTAGGACCAGAATTCCATCCCTTGGAAATGAGACAGTGAAGTAAGTGGGAACTGCAGGAGCCCAGCACTTCTGAAATCAGATTCAAGATCTGTAGGGCTTGTCTACACGGTGGGGCACTGCGCACTGCGGGGGGGGTGATTTCTAAAGGGCGCTAGTGTGATGTGCATTATTTGGTCCATGTAGGCCCTGCTGGGGTGCACTGAAGGTTCTCTCGTGTGCTTTAACACAGTACTGTTTCCAGCTTTACATTAAAGTGCAGCAGGGAACCTTTAGTTTGCACCAACGGGGTCTACTCAGACCAATTAAGATGCAACGCATTAATGCGCTTTAGAAATTGCACCCCACAGCACGCATTGCCGCACTATGTAGTAGAGAAGCCCTTAATCTCCACGTTAGGGCCCTGATTCTCCAGTTTTATGCCAGTGTTTAGCTTCATTCATTTCAACAGAATTTCACCAGTGTAAAGCTGGTGTAATGGAGTGAAGTATAAGACCCTTAGTTCTTTACTGCAAAAGAAAAAAAGGTGGTTTATTGTATTCCCAAACTATATGGTAAAGGAAAAAGAATGGAAAGAACAAGTCAGTTAAGAATTAGTCAGTAATGTTCAGTTGGCCAGAGGCAGGCTGGATGGCTTTTCTGGCATTAATATCAAGGATTCCAACGAACCAACCAGACCAGAGGTAAACATTTTCACAATGCACCTAAGTGACTTAGGAGCTGACCTCCCATTTTCAAAACTACCGTAGGCACTTAGGAGCCTAAGTCTCATTGAAGGACAGTGAGTCCCTAAGTCACTTTTGAAAATGGGACTTAGGCTCCTCCTAAAGCACTTGGGGTTTTACAAAATGTTATCTGAGATCCATTGGTCCTTGACATTTCTAATTTGTCAAAAAGTTTCTATACTTGATTTTATTTTCCGTTATATGAAATTGAGATAAAAACAAAATAGGGAGGAGTTAGAAGTGATTTGATGGGAAAGGTTAATAATAATCTGCTATGAGCCCTACACAGAAAAAAATGCTCGGGGTTATGAAAAGAGACAGTTTATTCAGCCTTATGGGGGTTTTTGTATGCCACAGGGATATTTTTCCTGCCAAAGCTGCAGACAAGTGGTCTGGCCTGCCACTCTGCAGGAAAGATATTTTAAACTAACAAGTCTACACCTTCCTGGAGGTTTTTTCTTTCTTGTAAATCCACCAACAATAGCATCATTCTGATAAAATTTTCCACTAGGCAGCTTTACGGCTTCTAGCACAAAAGAGGAGGTTTGAATGTATGGACTTGCCAAATAGGAAGCTCATAAAAAATGTTAGAAAAAAATATAAATGATTTTAAAAAAATTTCTCACTGACTTGAAAGAGTATTGAAGCTCTTCTGGCTGGGTCTGTGTCTTTGTATACATAATAATAAATGATCAGGAAGGTCATACTTAAATTAATCATTCTTATTAATTTGTATTATAATACCACTTAGAGATCCCAGATGAGATTGGAACCCCATTACACTAGGAACTATATACACACAGTGAGAGGCAGTTCCTGGCCTGAAGAGCTTACAATTTAAATAGGCAAGGCAGGGAAAGGCTGGGAGAAAGGAAAGATGATTATTCCAATTTATAGATGGGGAACTGGGGCACAGAGAAATTAAGACCCTGATCCAACACTAATTGAGGTCACTGTGAAGATTCCCATTGATTTCAATGGAACTGATCAAGACCTAAGTGACTTGACCAAGGTCACACAGGGAGTCGGTTGCAGGGACATAATTTGAACTAAGATTTCCTGAGTCCTAACCCAGTGCCTTGTAATGGTTGTGGAAAGCTCTGATTGTTAAGTGCACATTGTGTACAAGAAATACCTTGTCACCCCAATAATTTTGCTTTGGTCATTGAAAGAGTTTGATGAGGACTAGGATCAGCACACTCTATATTCTCTGTTGGATCTTTCTTTTCTCTGTCTAAGTCAAAGGCTGAGCATTGTGGCCAGTTACCATGGCTATTTCTTAAACATTTCACTGTTTCTGCTGTAGTGCAAGGCTATCTAATCTATCTATCGATCTATCTATCTATCTGTCTATCCATCCCTCATTTCTGAAGCATTTACCACCATGGCACTTAAGGCTGGGATTTTATAAGGTTCTGAAGGAGTTAGATGCCCAACTCTCCTTGCTGTTTCAAGGGCACATTTTACAAGAAGTATTGCTCACAAAGTAATTAATGGATTAATTTGTCAATCCTTGGAAAATTCATTCTGTACTCAAAGAGTAACTGGGGTATGTTTGAGGAGGACACACTGCACTATTCATCAATAACAAATTTTTTTTGATCCTCCTGTTTTAATTGCAAAATTCAACTCAGCCTTAACTTTAAAGTTGCTACGATGTCCTCATAATGAACATCTCTTTAATATATTTACAATGCATGACTCCCAGGAGGGTGTGAGGATGATGTGGGTGAAAGGCTGAATACATTTCTGTATATTTCAGAAATATAATCATTGGCTAAGATTTTCCAAGTTTCCTAGGAGATTTAGACACACAATTCCCATTGAAATTAACAGGAGTTTTGCATCTAAATCCTCTAGCTGGCTTTGAATATCTCAGCCATTCATGTTAAAAGCCCCTAGAAATGTAATAGAGATGGAGGATGGTTTTTTTTAGTAAAATGCCAATTCCATCTATTTTGGTTCTCATTCCATGCCCGTCACCATGGTATCTGAGCACCTAAGGGAGTCAGTAAATGATATCAAGTCTCAGGGAGTAGCCCTTGATACAAGATATCAGAAGGGAGTTACCTCACAAGTGGATACTTGATATCTATGTGTGAGGTAACTCCCTTCTCTTCATGTGTCAGTATAATAATGCCTGCATCTGTAATTTTCACTCCATGCATCCGAAGAAGTGGGGTTTTTACCCATGAAAGCTTATGCCCAAATAAATCTGTTAGTCTTTAAGGTGCCACCGGACTCCTTGTTGTTTTAGTAAATGATATGTTTCTTTCTTACATTTCTGGAAGACACAGCACAACTTTACTACTGTATGGACAGTGCATGCGGGGGGCAAACAATGTAAAGCTCACTATGGTAAAAAAACAGCAACACAGCCATGAGAACAGAAAAGCTGTAAGGCAGGGATCGGCAACCTTTCAGAAGTGGTGTGTCGAGTCTTCATCTATTCACTCTAATTTAAGGTTTCGTGTGCCACTAATACATTTTAACGTTTTTAGAAGGTCTCTTTCTATAAGTCTATAATATATAACTAATCTATTGTTCTATATAAAGTAAATATGGTTTTTAAAATGTTTAAGAAGCTTCGTTTAAAATTAAATGAAAATGCAGAGACCCCCGGACTGGTGGCCAGGACCTGGGCAGGGTGCGTGCCACTGAAAATCAGCTCATGTGCCACCTTTGTAGGGTGACCAGACAGCAAGTGTGAAAAATTGGGACAGGGGCTGGGGGGTAATAGGAGCCTATATAAGAAAAAGACCCCCAAAATTGGGACTGTCCCTATAAAATTGGGACATTTGGTCACCCTACGCCTTTGGCACACGTGCCATAGGTTGCCTACCCCTGCTGTAAGGAATCAGTTCACCCACATGCTAAGACTAGCTGAATCTGAATATTTATTTTCTCTTGATATCCTGGAATTGTGCGTTAATCTGAATTAAAATTGGTGTGTGTCTGGGAGAGGAAGGCATATGGGTGTGTATTTGTGAGTTTTGGCATCAGGGATATACTTTTTCCTGGGGAATTTTTCACTTTCTTAGTAGGAGATATCCTCTTAGCCACGTCACTGGAATTTCTAGGAAGTAGGAGCTGATAGAATAAAAAGGCTGCGAGCTGAAGGCAAATGGTACACACTGACTGGCAGCTCTCCACTGAGTCTTAGCATAAGAACCTCTGCAGCAACTTAGCAAAGGAAAACAGCCACTGAAGACACATCTTTACCAGGCTGCTACATAGCACCAGGCATCACAGCCACAATCTGTAAGTATAATAGCCTTTCAGGTAGTTTTGTTCTATTTTATATCCATGCTTGGCAGAATTCAATTTTTATTTTTGTATAATTTTGATGAATAAAAAGTTTAGTTTATTTTTAAGCATTTTAAAGATTTTTTTATTGATTTAAATGTTCACAGTTGTGCTAAATTATGGCTTTTAAGAATTTTTTTTCAATTTTTATCAATTTAATTTTCACAGTTGTGGGAAATTATGGGGCATCAGAAAGTGTGTGTGTGTGTCTGTGTGGGTCAGACGATAATTATTTCATGACAGTAGACATTGAGATTCAAAAAGTTAAAGCTTTATAACAGTTAAAACACAAATCAAACTCTAGTAAGTTCTCAAGCAGCATTTTTCTTACTTGAAATCAATGTTTATCGACTTTTACTGATAAAAATCGAATCCTTCCAAAGGTATTCATATCTTAGCCAAGATCATTGTCAGTTTCAGTCAGATCTGAAGTAACACTACACAAATGTCCTGGGCAAGTTACTTTAATTTCCAGTCTGCCTCACCATTAAGATCTGCTTTAGACAATACACTAGCCCAGTGTAGAGTCTTGCTGTTTAACCCTGTAAAGTGACTTGTGAAATAGCATATAGGAAAGATGCTATAGACAATAATGATGTATGACATTATTGTATTGCAATAAGTTAATATTAGTGCTTAAACCATGTGCCTTAATTCTGCATGTTTGTTTTTTGCAGCCTTCTCTTCAAAGAGCAAAGTGAAGAGAAGTTCCCCAGAAACATGACTGGCCTGTGGTTCCTCTCTGTTCTCGCTTACGGTAAGTGAGTGTGTATCTGAGTGGAAAACAAGTTAGACTGGAAGTAACCGCACTGCTGTTTTCTTGCAGCTTCATTCTGAAATAAATGGGGGTTCAGTAGCAGGGTTAAGCTTTAGGGCAGATTTGCACAGAAAGCATTAGATGGGATGCCATGCTTCCTCTCTCAACTGCCAAAGCCAAAAGTGGCCCCTATGTGGGGCTGTGCAGCATACCCACCCAGTGTGGGCAATGACTGGACACATCCTTGACAAGCTGGAGACCCTGCATTTGATATTGACATGTCTGATTGGGAGACTATTGTAACTTTGTATAAAGCAAATGCAGACACTACCTACACAGGCTCAAATACCTGCACATATGCAATATCCACTGAGATCTAGATATATTCTTCTTTAGAAAAAAGCAATAAGGTCTAAGTTGCTGTAGAAGTTATATCCAAAACATAGCATGCAGGTGGGATCCCTAATTCAAAAGCGTTATATCTGTTAGCTCTTGGAAGAGCATTTTGACACTGACACCTTGAATGTTTGGGCTAAATTTCTGTGCTGTTTTCATTCCTCTGTCTGTCTGTCTCTCTCTGTGTAACATTTTGGGATTTTTCTGTACTTTTAAGTATCTCTGTGCTATATACTGCAGTTTTAGCTGCTGAAATTCTTTTTCTGATCAGTTCTCTCAAAGAGAAAGATTCTAATTCTTCCTGGAAATGCTCTTCGTAAAGCAGAATAATATAAAGAGATAACATTGGCCTTTGATAACAGAACAGGAAGCGCAGGTAAAAGGGTACCAATTTCTCTGCATCTTCTCTTTCTAGGACTTATGGTGCTTGAGGAGGGCAATTGCTGGACATACCACTCTTCAGAAAAATGTATGACCTATAAGCTTGCGGAGGAATGGTGTAGGGAACACTATACAAATATGGTTGCCATTCAGAATAAGGAGGAAATTGCCTATCTGAATGCAATTTTACCCTTCAATCCAAATTATTATTGGATTGGAATCAGAAAGATTGACAATGAGTGGACCTGGGTTGGAACAGGAAAACGGCTGACTGAAGAGGCTAAAAACTGGGCTCAGAATGAACCAAACAACAAAAAGAATGACGAGGACTGTGTTGAAATCTACATCAAAAGAAAGAACGATACAGGCAAATGGAATGATGAAAGATGCAGCAAAAACAAGGTTGCCTTGTGCTACGCAGGTACAGAATTCAATCAGTCCCAAAGAGCCTATATGATAATAAGAAAATGGACATTTATTAGCTAACCTATATATATGCATTAAACATTGTTACTATATTAGGCTTAACTTTAAGCATGTGAGTAGTCCATGCTCGCTACTCGCTTGCTTAAAGCTAATAATGCAGAACTTAGAGCCTTTATTATATCATGTAAAAGTCTATTGTTCTTTTTGTGATTTAACTTTTGATGTAAGTTGAGTCTGTTTCCAGCCACAGCAATACGTTTGTGAGTAGCTAGGTTCAACTGTCTTGGTTTCTGAAATGCTGTGATGCAGAACCAATGTAATTTCAAATGGCATAACTTTCACCCTCTGTTTACTTTGCAAAGTATTTCTTATCCCGAGTGTGTTTTCTCCTGGATAAGTAAAGCACTGCAATGGCTCTAAACAGATTAACTAGTAAAGGCGATAGATTTGTTTTATAACCATGCTGAATTTCCTTCTAGCTTCCTGTGACCAGTCTTCCTGCAGTGGCCATGGTGAATGCCTGGAGACCATTAACAATCACACCTGCCTCTGTGATGCTGGGTTCTATGGGCCTGAATGCCAGTATGGTAAGATTAATTCTTACTGCCTTCCAAATAGGGAGATGTGAATGTCAGCTAGTTTTCAGTAGGTCTAGCTAGTTAGATTATTTCATTTGCTGTTGAGAAAGTGGCACTGACTGTAGGCCTCCTTGTGTCCCTCCATAGTTGTGACTTGTGACCAATTAAAAGAACCCGATCAAGGGACCCTGGAGTGCAGCCATCCACTGCAGAACTACAGCTACAACTCCTCCTGTGAGGTTCAGTGTGCAGAAGGCTATGAAACAACTGGGTTTGAACCGGTGTGGTGTACCTCTTCTGGGAACTGGTCTGCACCCACTCCACTATGTAGAGGTACATTCTCAAGGAACTGTAGGCCAGATCTAAACTGGCATAAATCCTTATGGCTCTGTTGACTTCAATGCAGCTTTGCCCCTTTACAGCAATGGAGGCAAAATTAAATTCTTAAAGTGAATTGGGTACCAGATTGACCGATCTGGAGCCTACAGGCCTCCCCTTGTCCCAGAAGACGTACAGTTCAGGGAGAGGCATTGCGTTAACCCTGCCCTAGATAGCTCTACACTGTCTCTGCCCCTGGTCACTTTCTTAGCCTGCAAGGAGAGAGCTTTGCTCTCTAAAGCCCAGCTCGCGCCAATGTATATTCTGTTACCATGCAGAAGAAAAGTTTTTCTCTTAGTTTGCTCCAAACTAAGCTCCATGCTATTCCATGTGATTTGCAGTTGTGCAGTGTGATGGCTTAAAGGCTCCAGCTCATGGCTCCCTGATGTGCTCTCCCGCCTCTGGGAACTTTCTGTGGAACTCAACCTGTGAGTTTGCCTGTGAAGAAGGGTTTGTGTTGAAGGGATCAGACAGGCTGCAGTGCGGCGCTTCTGGAGAGTGGGATGGACAGCAGCCGGAATGCGAAGGTACCTTTCTTTATCACTGTCCTTCCCAGTACACAGGGCTCTCACTGTTTGTGTAGAGTGCTCCTGCGGCGTCTAAACTAACTGCTGATGTGCTCTCTGTGTGTCTCAGCTGTGACGTGTGAAGCAGTGAACAGGCTTGAAAACGGCTTTGTGCAATGCACCCCCCGTCATCCAGAATTCACCCACAACTCGGCCTGTGAGTTCCGTTGTGAGGAGGGCTACAGATTAAGTGGATCACCCACGATTCAGTGCATAGCTCAGGGAGAATGGTCAGAGCGCGTCCCAAAGTGTGAAGGTAGGTCTTTGTGCTTTTTGAAATAATCCATTAATAATAATACAATGCCTAGCTCTTAAACAGCACTTCTTGTCAGTGGATCTTAAAGCGCTCTCCAAAAGAAGTCAGTAGCATTGTCCCCATTTTACAGATGTGGAAACTGAGGCACAGACAGGGGAAGTAATGCTTGTGAGCAGCAGACCCCAAGAAGCATGATTGCATACCGCGAACATTGTGCGTTTAAGATGAAGCAATTCCTATCAAGTGCTTCCAGTGCAGAAGCTCTGCAAATCCAATCAGCTAGATACAGTGATAATATCAGCTCTTGATATCCATGTAGCACCTTTTTTCAGAAATGCCTGAACTCTAAGGTGCTTCAGAGAATGATCACTGAAAGATCATTTGTCTCAGATCTGAAAGGCACATTGATTTGGAGTGGGATCTGGCGGACATCTGTCAGTACCAGAAATGGGGTGTAATTTAGAACCTTTCTTAGAGACACTTTATACATATTACAAGAATATATTTGTATTTTGGTTACATGTTGTGAAATACTGACACATCCCAAAATACCGTGTACCAAATACCCTGAGACACCCAGATCCCACTACTCCTAGTCACTTTGTTAGCCTGCAGGGAGAGAGCTTTGCTCTCTAAAGCCCAGCTCGCGCCAATGTATATTCTGTTACCACGCAGAAGAAAAGTTTTGCTCCAAACTAAGCTCCATGCTATTCCATGTGATTTGCAGTTGTGCAGTGTGATGGCTTAAAGGCTCCAGCTCATGGCTCCCTGATGTGCTCTCCCGCCTCTGGGAACTTTCTGTGGAATTCAACCTGTGAGTTTGCCTGTGAAGAAGGGTTTGTGTTGAAGGGATCAGACAGGCTGCAGTGCGGCGCTTCTGGAGAGTGGGATGGACAGCAGCCAGAATGCGAAGGTACCTTTCTTTATCACTGTCCTTCCCAGTACACAGGGCTCTCACTGTTTGTGTAGAGTGCTCCTGCGACATCTAAACTAACTGCTGATGTGCTCTCTGTGTGTCTCAGCTGTGACGTGTGAAGCAGTGAACAGGCTTGAAAACGGCTTTGTGCAATGCACCCCCCGTCATCCAGAATTCACCCACAACTCGGCCTGCGAGTTCCGTTGTGAGGAGGGCTACAGATTAAGTGGATCACCCACGATTCAGTGCACAGCTCAGGGAGAATGGTCAGAGCGCGTCCCAAAGTGTGAAGGTAGGTCTTTGTGCTTTTTGAAATAATCTATTAATAATAATACAATGCCTAGCTCTTAAACAGCACTTCTCGTCAGTGGATGTCAAAGCGCTCTCCAAAAGAAGTCAGTAGCATTGTCCCCATTTTACAGATGTGGAAACTGAGGCACAGACAGGGGAAGTAATGCTTGTGAGCAGCAGACCCCAAGAAGCATGATTGCATACCGCGAATATTGTGCGTTTAAGATTAAGCAATTCCTATCAAGTGCTTCGAGTGCAGAAGCTCTGCAAATCCAATCAGTTAGATACAGTGATAATATCAGCTCTTGATATTCACGTAGCACCTTTTTTCTGTCAGTATCAGAAATGGGGCATAATTTAGAACCTTTCTTAGAGACAATTAATACATCTTACAAGAATACATTCGTATTTTGGTTACATGTTGTGAAATACTGACACATCCCAAACTACTGTGTCCAGTCTCCTGAGACACCCAGATCCCACTACTCCTAGTCACTTTCTTAGCCTGCAGGGAGAGAGCTTTGCTCTCTAAAGCCCAGCTCCTGCCAATGTATATTCTGTTACCATGCAGAAGAAAAGTTTTTCTCTTAGTTTGCTCCAAACTAAGCTCCATGCTATTCCATGTGATTTGCAGTTGTGCAGTGTGATGGCTTAAAGGCTCCAGCTCATGGCTCCCTGATGTGCTCTCCCGCCTCTGGGAACTTTCTGTGGAACTCAACCTGTGAGTTTGCCTGTGAAGAAGGGTTTGTGTTGAAGGGATCAGACAGGCTGCAGTGCGGCGCTTCTGGAGAGTGGGATGGACAGCAGCCGGAATGTGAAGGTACCTTTCTTTATCACTGTCCTTCCCAGTACACAGGGCTCTCACTGTTTGTGTAGAGTGCTCCTGCGGCGTCTAAACTAACTGCTGATGTGCTCTCTGTGTGTCTCAGCTGTGACTTGTGAAGCAGTGAACAGGCTTGAAAACGGCTTTGTGCAATGCACCCCCCGTCATCCAGAATTCACCCACAACTCGGCCTGTGAGTTCCGTTGTGAGGAGGGCTACAGATTAAGTGGATCACCCACGATTCAGTGCACAGCTCAGGGAGAATGGTCAGAGCGCGTCCCAAAGTGTGAAGGTAGGTCTTTGTGCTTTCTGAAATAATCCATTAATAATAATTCAATGCCTAGCTCTTAAACAGCACTTCTCGTCAGTGGATCTCAAAGCGCTCTCCAAAAGAAGTCAGTATCATTGTCCCCATTTTACAGATGTGGAAACTTACACGCAGACAGGGGAAGTAATGCTAGTGAGCAGCAGACCCCAAGAAGCATGATAGCATACCGCGAACATTGTGCGTTTAAGATGAAGCAATTCCTGTCAAGTGCTTCGAGTGCAGAAGCTCTGCAAATCCAATCAGCTAGATACAGTGATAATATCAGCTCTTGATATCCATGTAGCACCTTTTTTCAGAAATGCCTGAACTCTAAGGTGCTTCAGAGAATGATCACTGAAAGATCATTTGTCTCAGATCTGAAAGGCACATTGATTTGGAGTGGGATCTGGCGGACATCTGTCAGTACCAGAAATGGGGTGTAATTTAGAACCTTTCTTAGAGACACTTTATACATATTACAAGAATATATTTGTATTTTGGTTACATATTGTGAAATACTGACACATCCCAAAATACCGTGTACAATCCCCTGAGACACCCAGATCCCACTACTCCTAGTCACTTTCTTAGCCTGCAAGGAGAGAGCTTTGCTCTCTAAAGCCCAGCTCGCGCCAATGTATATTCTGTTACCATGCAGGAGAAAAGTTTTGCTCCAAACTAAGCTCCATGCTATTCCATGTGATTTGCAGTTGTGCAGTGTGATGGCTTAAAGGCTCCAGCTCATGGCTCCCTGATGTGCTCTCCCGCCTCTGGGAACTTTCTGTGGAATTCAACCTGTGAGTTTGCCTGTGAAGAAGGGTTTGTGTTGAAGGGATCAGACAGGCTGCAGTGCGGCGCTTCTGGAGAGTGGGATAGACAGCAGCCGGAATGTGAAGGTACCTTTCTTTATCACTGTCCTTCCCAGTACACAGGGCTCTCACTGTTTGTGTAGAGTGCTCCTGCGGCATCTAAACTAACTGCTGATGTGCTCTCTGTGTGTCTCAGCTGTGACGTGTGAAGCAGTGAACAGGCTTGAAAACGGCTTTGTGCAATGCACCCCCCATCATCCAGAATTCACCCACAACTCGGCCTGTGAGTTCCGTTGTGAGGAGGGCTACAGATTAAGTGGATCACCCACGATTCAGTGCACAGCTCAGGGAGAATGGTCAGAGCCCTTTCCAAAGTGTGAAGGTAGGTCTTTGTGCTTTTTGAAATAATCCATTAATAATAATACAATGCCTAGCTCTTAAACAGCACTTCTTGTCAGTGGATGTCAAAGCGCTCTCCAAAAGAAGTCAGTAGCATTGTCCCCATTTTACAGATGTGGAAACTGAGGCACAGACAGGGGAAGTAATGCTCGTGAGCAGCAGACCCCAAGAAGCATGATTGCATACCGCGAACATTGTGCGTTTAAGATGAAGCAATTCCTATCAAGTGCTTCCAGTGCAGAAGCTCTGCAAATCCAATCAGCTAGATACAGTGATAATATCAGCTCTTGATATTCACGTAGCACCTTTTTTCTGTCAGTATCAGAAATGGGGCATAATTTAGAACCTTTCTTAGAGACAATTAATACATCTTACAAGAATACATTCGTATTTTGGTTACATGTTGTGAAATACTGACACATCCCAAAATACTGTGTCCAGTCTCCTGAGACACCCAGATCCCACTACTCCTAGTCACTTTCTTAGCCTGCAAGGAGAGAGCTTTGCTCTCTAAAGCCCAGCTCCTGCCAATGTATATTCTGTTACCATGCAGAAGAAAAGTTTTTCTCTTTTGCTCCAAACTAAGCTCCATGCTATTCCATGTGATTTGCAGTTGTGCAGTGTGATGGCTTAAAGGCTCCAGCTCATGGCTCCCTGATGTGCTCTCCTGCCTCTGGGAACTTTCTGTGGAATTCAACCTGTGAGTTTGCCTGTGAAGAAGGGTTTGTGTTGAAGGGATCAGACAGGCTGCAGTGCGGCGCTTCTGGAGAGTGGGATGGACAGCAGCCGGAATGCGAAGGTACCTTTCTTTATCACTGTCCTTCCCAGTACACAGGGCTCTCACTGTTTGTGTAGAGTGCTCCTGCGGCGTCTAAACTAACTGCTGATGTGCTCTCTGTGTGTCTCAGCTGTGACGTGTGAAGCAGTGAACAGGCTTGAAAACGGCTTTGTGCAATGCACCCCCCGTCATCCAGAATTCACCCACAACTCGGCCTGCGAGTTCCGTTGTGAGGAGGGCTACAGATTAAGTGGATCACCCACGATTCAGTGCACAGCTCAGGGAGAATGGTCAGAGCCCTTCCCAAAGTGTGAAGGTAGGTCTTTGTGCTTTCTGAAATAATCCATTAATAATAATACAATGCCTAGCTCTTAAACAGCACTTCTCGTCAGTGGATCTCAAAGCGCTCTCCAAAAGAAGTCAGTAGCATTGTCCCCATTTTACAGATGTGGAAACTTACGCGCAGACAGGGGAAGTAATGCTCGTGAGCAGCAGACCCCAAGAAGCATGATAGCATACCGCGAACATTGTGCGTTTAAGATGAAGCAATTCCTGTCAAGTGCTTCGAGTGCAGAAGCTCTGCAAATCCAATCAGCTAGATACAGTGATAATATCAGCTCTTGATATCCATGTAGCACCTTTTTTCAGAAATGCCTGAACTCTAAGGTGCTTCAGAGAATGATCACTGAAAGATCATTTGTCTCAGATCTGAAAGGCACATTGATTTGGAGTGGGATCTGGCGGACATCTGTCAGTACCAGAAATGGGGTGTAATTTAGAACCTTTCTTAGAGACACTTTATACATATTACAAGAATATATTTGTATTTTGGTTACATGTTGTGAAATACTGACACATCCCAAAATACCGTGTACAATCCCCTGAGACACCCAGATCCCACTACTCCTAGTCACTTTCTTAGCCTGCAAGGAGAGAGCTTTGCTCTCTAAAGCCCAGCTCGTGCCAATGTATATTCTGTTACCATGCAGAAGAAAAGTTTTGCTCCAAACTAAGCTCCATGCTATTCCATGTGATTTGCAGTTGTGCAGTGTGATGGCTTAAAGGCTCCAGCTCATGGCTCCCTGATGTGCTCTCCCGCCTCTGGGAACTTTCTGTGGAATTCAACCTGTGAGTTTGCCTGTGAAGAAGGGTTTGTGTTGAAGGGATCAGACAGGCTGCAGTGCGGCGCTTCTGGAGAGTGGGATGGACAGCAGCCGGAATGCGAAGGTACCTTTCTTTATCACTGTCCTTCCCAGTACACAGGGCTCTCACTGTTTGTGTAGAGTGCTCCTGCGGCGTCTAAACTAACTGCTGATGTGCTCTCTGTGTGTCTCAGCTGTGACGTGTGAAGCAGTGAACAGGCTTGAAAACGGCTTTGTGCAATGCACCCCCCGTCATCCAGAATTCACCCACAACTCGGCCTGCGAGTTCCGTTGTGAGGAGGGCTACAGATTAAGTGGATCACCCACGATTCAGTGCACAGCTCAGGGAGAATGGTCAGAGCGCGTCCCAAAGTGTGAAGGTAGGTCTTTGTCCTTTCTGAAATAATCAATTCAGGCTCAGGAGTCTTGGTATCTGTTACAAGCATGACACCTCAGACCCTGTGTATTGAAGAGTAAGGCCAGCTTGTGAGCTGGTGCAAATTGGTGTAGCTCCATTGAAATCAACGGAGCTATACCAGTTTGCATGAGCTGAGGATCTGATCTAAAGTGATTCCTATTGAAGTCTTAAAGTGCAGAACATTTGAAAAAAACCAGTTAGCTTGATACAGTAGTACTACCAGCCCTTTAGTTTGCTGAAGTCTAATATATTTTAGCAAAAACTCACTATAAGGTCATTTATCCCAGAAATGAAATGCAGATAATGAAATATGGTGCACATTTACTATCACCAATAGTGGGGCACAGTTTTGGACATTTGAGTCTTCATTAACCGTTTGTATGTGTTTTTGTATTTCAGTTGCACAGTGTGAAACCCTGATACCCCCTGAGAAGGGCTCTATGAATTGTTCACATCTTTTGGGGGATTTTGCATACAGCACAGTTTGCGAGTTTAACTGTACAGGGGGATGGTTGCTAAACGGCTCTAACGTACTTCAGTGCGGCGCTGCAGGGAAGTGGACTGCAAATCAGCCGACGTGCGAAGGTATTTTATGTGTGTTTTTACTTGTGACTAGGTGCTGAAGAGGCCTGGCCTCGTTATTAGACGAGAATCTAGGGAAGGATGGGATGCAACAAGAGAGACTTTTGTCATTTCTAGCGCTGGTCAGATATATTCATTCCCACTGAAAATATTTGACTTTTTGTTAAAAACCTCAAAAACTCAGTAATTGACTTTTTTTTTGTTTTCAGCTGAAAATTTTCCTGTGTCTGAGTTTTTGGCTTTCCAATCAAAACATTGAAAATTTTCAAGGAAAGCAGACAATTTCTGTGAAAATTTTCATTGAGGCAAAAACCCAATTAAAAAAAAAAAAAAAGCATTTAGACAATTTTTTTTCCAGCTCTAAATACCTCATAACTGACATATTTTCAGGCTAGAACCAAATAGCTCACTTCTATAAGTGGTTGCAAATTATGAGTGGGATTTAAAAAAATGTTCCACCTTGGTTTAACTCTGCTCTTATCCAAGTGCATGGGAGTTGTATCACTGATTGCAATAGGAACAACAATGGGCCACACTAAGCACTTTCAAAAATCCCACCTATCGTCCCTAAGATACCTTTCCTCACATTGTGTCGTACGTTACTCCTTGAGTAAATTCATTGATTTCAGTGGGACTGCTCAAGGAGTCAGACATTACTCAGTGGGAGTAAAGATATCAAAATCTGACCCTAAAGATCCACTCAAAATAACGAGGGACCCTGCAGAATTGCATCCTTGCTAACCTGCCACCAGTTAGACGGGACTATTTTCAGCATAAAGCTTTCAGCCATTGTTTGGCATATGCAGAGGCTTTCCCTGCCCAGTCCTGCATACAGAAGGTGCCACCACTTAGGGCTGGTCTACACTAGCCCACAAGTTCGAAGTAAGATACGCAACTTCAGCTATGTGAATAACGTAGCTGAAGTCGAAGTATCTTATTTCGAACTTTAAAGTACTTACCCGGGGTCCACACAGCGGCGCGCAGCTCCCCCCGTCGACTCCGCCTGCTCCGTTCGTGGAGCAGGATTACCGGCGTCGACGGGGGAGCACTTCCTGGTTCGATTTATCGCGTCTAGACAAGACGCGATAAATCGAACCCAGAAGATCGATCCGACGCCTCCGACGCTGCGGGTAAGTGTAGACTAGTGTGAGAAACCAAAGGAAATAAGCAGCTGTACTGGTGCTTGCAATAGGACTGAATGGAAACGGAACAAGCAGAAAGCACTTCAGAGACCATGCATTCCTCCTGATCTCATAGGGTCTTCTTTGCCCTCCTAGCTCCCCAAGCACCTGAAGAACTGCTCAGTTACATCTCTGTTGGAATAGCAGCCACCGGAGTCTCGCTACTGTCAACAGCATCATTCCTCATTTGGCTTGTAAAGCGCCTTCGAAGGAAAGGTGAGAGAGATACTGTCTCAGGTTCATCTCTTTATTTGCAGCCTCCGTAGAACTGGTTGGAAATGTTTCAGAAAGAAAAAAGTGGAAACTTCAGTGAGAAAATTCCCATTTTTGTTGAAATTTTTGAAATTTCCCTCGAAATATTCCGTTTTCAGGTTTTTGACAAAAATCTCCCCAAATTCAACAAAAATGAAGAATTTTCATGTTCTTTGAACATTGTTGCAGAAAATAAAATATGTTTCTTGACCAGTTTTAATCATTAGCAGTTATTGCCAGGAGAACTGACCAGGGATCAGCCAGGAGGACATCAACCAGAAATAACATTGGTGCCTCCAACCGCTATTGCTCAGTATGCCAGATAGGGCATTTGCAGTGTTGTTGTAGCCATGTTGGTCCCAATATATTAGAGAGACAAGGTGGGTGATATAATGTCTTTTATTGGACCACCTTGTTTCTAGAGATATGAATAATGACTGTTCTAGAAACAGATATCTATAGAAACAATAATGACTGCAGAACGGAACAAATAATTCAGAGTGAATACTTTATTTGTCAAATGGAGCCTCTCTTCTCGCAAGTAGTGCATAAGCAGTTTATGCCATTTTTGATTGACCTGTACTTTAAAAATTATTCACTGAATACTTTCCTGCTCTGCAGTTTGCTCACAGTGTGTTACAAGCATTTGATATTCAAAACATGAGCAATGCTGATTAGTTTTAATTGGACAAATCAGTCACATGGTATCTTTCATTTCCCTGATTATATGAGACATAAAATCAGGTTTCCAATTAAATGACTTACATTTATAAGATGAGAATTTGCTTCCCAGGAATATTCCCTAATATTCACTTAAGATTAATTATTTCTGTTAATTTTCCTGACAATCAACGTGTTTGTTAGAATATGAATAGAACATGAACACAAGAGAGATACTAAGGCACTCTAACAGAATACACTGTGTTAGTTAGGCAAACATATGTGAAGCGTTCATTGAGATACCTGTTCAGTTCTACTAGTAAGTACTGATTTCTCACAGGGAGCAGAGTGGCTGGTCCTAGAGGCCCAAATGTAACAAGTTGTTCTGGTCATGGGTTATAACAGTTTGGGGAACAGCTTCTAGGTCTAAGGCCATTACAGGGTGGAAGGGTTATGGAGAAGAGGTGATGGTAGCTCGGCTCAGCCTATAACAGATTTCTGTTGTTAAATCAGTGGGGTAATTCTCCAATAAAACAATGAAATAAACAGCTTGCAAGATGGGGATAGTCATCTCCAGATTGCTAATGCTATTATTTTTCTCTCTTGCAGCAAATAAATTTACTCCTGCCAGGTACGTTGTATTTAAAAAACCACATGAGAAACATTGCAATCATTCTCTGCTAACATCACACTGATGCACAGAACAGTTGTATATAAATCCCTCTCCTCTATATTTTACAGCAGTTGCCAGAGTCTCACTTCAGAGAGTACCTTCCAAAGCTCTGCTCATCTAATCTAACGCCAAGTGACTTGGTAAGATACATGAGATGTTTACACTCATAATTTAGTTTCCTTTTAAAAACACAAACAAACATAGAATGCATTGATCTTTAGAATGACCTTTAACTGCTGTGTATTTCCAGCAATAAGATTAACCCCTTACTTACTGTGGGACACCTAGCATACGTTCTGTGATGATGAGGTCATAAAAGTACCCAGAGATTGACAGATTAATCGACTCAGCGATGGCCATTCCTACGACTAAAGGATGATTGTGTTAGGTTCTGTGCCCAGCCTTAGGAAATAGTAGAAACTCCTTTACATTGTGGCTATTGGCCAGATGCAAAAGAGCTTTGGAATAAGGGAATACAAACCTGTGCCTGTATCTTCCTGTTTTAAAGAGGAAATCTGTTATCTCTGCAGGAATTAAAGCTATCTTCACTGATGCCTCAGAGCCTCTCGGGAAATGGAGCTATGCAGACCTCAGCAAGCGGCCAGGTGTTGATACATCTTGCTGACAAGACGATTAGCCTCGGATCTTGCTACTAAATACTGAGATCAGTCATCTGGTTCTGCCACTGAAGACAAGCAAGCTGTGGGTAAAACCCGAGCCATTTACCAAGAGACTACATGGGTCCAGTCAACGTACAGCTACAGTGATTGGGAGATCTCTATTCATTCTCTGGATGGAGACAAAATAAGCTGCTGTCTATGGGAGAGGCTGGACTCCTCTAGGGTCAGTCTGTAGGTACCAGGGTGAAGTGAACACTTTGCAATATACATGGCTGGAAATCTCTCCCATGGAAACACCTGGGTCACATTTTTTTAAAGCAAAATAGTTAGAATGGGAAATATTTATGGAATTGCCTCACAAACCATTGATTTGGTTCACTGGTAATTGTTGAAGTAAATGTACTGTAACAATATGTCACAGTTAATAAATCTGCCAGTAACAATATGGTCAGGGTGTTTTGCTGCAGTTCCTAGCGAGTTTTTATATTGTAACTTTAAACCATTGCTAATGGGAGCACTATCAGAGTTAGTAATTATGCCACCTACTCTGGTTTGTGAATGCAGCAAGTAGACCTGAAACAATTTCATCCCCATGGGATTAAGTATTGTAATCTATATAAATATATATTTAGTTTCTTGTGCACTTTCTTCTGCATGTAATTCTGCGCTGTTTGTAAATCGTAGAACTGCTGTAGGATATCTGCCCTAGAGTTCAAGATCATATATGTTCTGCAAAAAGTATGTGACATCTATTCTGTTCAGATAAACTAGCCTGTTGTATAACTCAAAAGGTAGTGACTACAGACCTTCTGTGTACTTATTCCTTTAAACGTATCTGTCATTTAGGGACAGACATGATTAAAGGTCCGTATATGCATTCATGTGTTTCTGAACATATGAACATAACATAACACATGTATATAAATAAACAATGTACAGACCTTTGGGGTCTGATCCTGCTCTCATTAACACTGATGGCACAACTCCCATTAATTTCAACGATTCAGGAAAAGGCCCTTTATAACGTACAAGCTGTTCTTTGTGACACCTTCATGAATATTGTGTTTGGTTACATTGAATACACAATAGCCCAATAGAAAGATCTGAGGTCATATTTTAGTGGCTGATGTTTTTGTAAGAAGCAGTTCTGTGGAACTGAATATTTGGGGCCAGAGCTTCATCTGATATAAATTGTTACAGCTCAGTCAATCAGAGGTACCCTTCTATGGTTTTCATGTCCGTATATTATTTAAATATAAACTGGCAGCATAAGAAGATCTTTATATATAACGAGTATAATCTGCTTAGGTTTTATATTATCAGTATGGTTTTGAATAAGTTATGTATTTAATTTATTTATGATTACACAGCCGTGGTTGATTTTAATCTGCTATGTGCTGTGCTGTATGTGACGTTGATTAATAAAATGGTTTGAGATTACTGCTTACATTTTGGAAATGTGTATTATTAGTCTTCTTTGTATAAGATATGTGGACGTTGCTTCAGTAAAAAGCTCCATTTTAAAAAAAAAGTGACACAAGTAAAAGGGCTTGGGGCTATAGGAAGTTGGCTTGCTTACATTCTTTGTTTTCATTCTTTATTTTCATAAAATGTCTGAGGTCAGAGAGTAGCCAGAAGATGGCGCTCAATGCCAATCCCTGCATGGCCGCCAAAGCACCATGCTATAAACAGCCCAGAAAAGTATCCAAGGTGCTGAATTGCAAAGAGAACGGCTCAGGTACATAAGACAGGTGCCTGCTGCAGCAATGAGCACTGGAAGAAAGAGAAACATTCTGTTGACTGTGTGGCAGGTGGGAGATGAGAACAGAAGGAGAAGTAATCAGGTGACATAGGTATATATCAGCTGAGTACCAGAATCCAGAATAGACCCGCACTCCACATGTATGTCTAGCATCCCACTCTGCTGGATTTTTAACCAGGTACAAGGAAAATATGGGGATGGAAAGGCTGGTGAGTATGAGCGCTGTCCTTGCAGTCTATGCTGTCCTGGAAGTCTATACAATCACACTAGAGGAGGTCTACTTGTGCTAAGCAATGAGGAAACACTGTGCCAAGTTATGGAGTCTAGCCATGTCATAAATATAAAGGGAAGGGGGAGAGGGTCTGATGCAGATAAAATCCTCTTACCAGTAAAGGGTTAAGAAATGCAGGTAACCAGACCGACACCTGACCTGGCCGGCATCTGACCAATAAGGGGACAAGATACTTTCAAATCTTGGGAGGATGAAAGCTTTGTGTGTGGGTTTTTGTCAGACTCAGAGTGAGCTTGGAGTCAGAAGGAACCAGTCATCTTTTCATCAAATCCTCACTTTTCTAAAGTAAGTTTAGTCAGCATAGCGAGTAGATTTCTGTTTATTTTGCTTGGTGTGTGTTCCCTGTGTTAGAGGGGGGAGGGGTTAAGCTGCTAGGAGCTAGAGTATCTACATAGGAAAGCAGGTAGTTAACCCCCTACAGGGAACCCTAACAAGCCACATCACTGGGGTAAAGCTGCTCATTTATTGTCAATATAGAGTTGCATACAGAGTCACTGTCAACATCTCTCTCTCTCTGTCTCTCTGTCTCTCTCTCTCTCTCTCTCTCACACACACACACACACACACACACACACACACACACACACACACACACACACCCTGCATTCCCACAAAATCCACAGATGTTCTGGCTCATTTGCACACAGTTTCAACTCATGCAAGCTGACAGTCCTGCCATCACAAACTCGGCAGTTCATTGCTTACTTTTTGATGAGGACCAGCAAGCATCCATTTCCGTGGTGAGTTATTTTTCATAGCTCTCGCACATAGAAATGGATCTGAAATGGTGCCAACAAATAAAACATAAGGTTGCAATAATGCTGAATGCAGTTTTGGGCTGCATACATGACGGCATCATGTTGTCCAGCAGGGAAGTAAGAGTTCTTCTCTGTGTTTATATGACATGGTCAGTCTTCTTACTGGTTTCAGAGTAGTAGCCGTGTTAGTCTGTGTCAGCAAAAAGAACAGGAGTACTTGTGGCACCTTAGAGACTAACAAATTTATTTCAGCATAAGCTTTCGTGGGCAACAACTCACTTCATCATACTGAAGCCTGTCTACACTGGGAAATCGTACGTTACAATGTGACCCTGAGGATTTGTCGTAATGAATACAGTGTGGAACATGACTTAACCCTAAGTATAGACATGTAGTGTTATATTTAACATTGTGTCAGCTAGTCATGGTTGACCCTAGGGGTAACTACAGACAACTGACATGATGTTAAACATGACTTAGTTTATACTGTGTGTTTAACATCATGTTGACTCCTCAAGGCTGTGCTCTAACAGGATGTAGTTTTCCTTCATGGTTTAGTGTGACTGCATCTCTGCCTATGGCTGTCCCAGGACTTCACCTGGTATGCTGCATTGATTTCCGGGCACCACATTACCAGAAGGATACTGGCGGGTGTTCGGAGAACAGAACAAAGCTGACTGGGAGGCGGGAAGGACCATTTTATGAGGAAAGCTTAAAAGGGCTAGCTATGTAGAGCTTGGCTAAGCGGTGCTAAAGAGGGACATAACAGTCTACAGTTAATTCAAGGTATGATGGAGGTGTATGCCCTACACTGGCAAACAAATGGTTAATGGATGTGTTAGGCCAATTAGCCCAGCAGGTACACCTGGGGAGGGACGGGGGTCAGGCCCAGATGTGGAGGGTGGCTCTACAAAGCCAGGCCCATAGCAAAATGGAAGAAAGGACTCCGGCGTGAGGAGACTGTCAGCATCCTGGAGGAAGCTCCTCAGTAGCTGTGTGAGGAAGAGGATGCACAAGGAGATGGCACTCCAGCATGGGAGTAATGGAGGCCGCAGCCCTGTGAGAGATGCTGATGATCAGGGACAAGTAGGAGCAGCATCCCAGGGACGAAGTGAGATATTATAAGCAGGGCCGGCTCTAACTTTTTTGCCGCCCCAAGCAAAACAAACAAACAAACAAACAAAAACGAGCACCGCCTCCCCGAGCAAAAAACCCCCAAACAAACCCGAGCACCGCCCTGCTGAAACAAAAAAACCCTCCCCCCCAGTGCCGCCCTGCCGAAACAACAACAACAACCAAAAAACCCGAGTGCTGCCCCGCTGAAACAAACCCCACCCCCAGCGCCGCCCCGCCCCGCCAAAACAAAAAAAAAACCCTGAGTGCCGCCCTGCCAAAACAACCCCCCCCGAGTGCCGCCCGCCAAAACAACACCCCCCGAGCGCCACCCCGTCCCACCAAAACAACCCCCCTCCTCCCCTGAGCGCCACCCCACCGAAACAAACCCCCTCCCAAGCACCGCCCTGCTGAAACAACGCCCCCCCCCTCGAGTGCCGCCCCGCCAAAGTAAAAAAACCAACCCCCCCGAGTGCTGCCCCGCCACCCCAAGATTGGCTGCCCCTTCGAAGGTGCTGCCCCAAGCAGGTGCTTGGTCAGCTGGTGCCTGGAGCCAGTCCTGATTATAAGGAGCTGTGCTTAGCTACCTATTACAGGGTCCTTGGGCTGGTCACAGAAGGGAACACAAGGCTCTGCACTAAAACCTGATGAGTCCCTGATGGGGACAGAAGGCCTGGTAGAAAGGCCAGTAAACTTCAAGTTTTTTTCCCTGTTTGGACTTTTCTGTTACCCCCAGCCAGGGACTAAACTGAAGGGTGGCAGGGCTGGAGGTCTAGGCTCCACACGCTGCGGACCCCTGCAGACTCACAGCGGCAGACAGTGGGGATGCAGGATTGGAAGAAGCCCTGCAATGCTGCAGCCTGGCATGGGGGGGGGGGACTTGGTGGTGAGGACCCCCTGTTACACAAGGGTGTTAAAAACAGGATGTTGTATGAGAGGGATCTTGTATTGTGATATGTGGGATCAGGGTGAGGGATAGCTAGTGGTGGCTGCCCAGTGAGCACCTAAAAGGGTCAGTGGAGAAATCTCTGACATAACGGCAGCCTTGTGCCCGCCCCCCCGCCAACTGTCATGCTCCACCTCCCGCTTTGACTATGGCCTCTCATCTCCTGAGCATTCTCCCATCCCCACCACTGCAGCCCAGCTTCTGCTGCCGGGCCTGCAAGCGCCACATGGATCAAGTCTGCATGCAGCCCTGTCGTTTAGGACCATCCCTGCGTTCTACTGCACCTGAGCCGCCTGGTTAGCTTGTGCCATCTGGCGTATATCCTCTCCGCTGGGCTGCAGAGTCTCAGCCTGAGGCTTGAGTCTGGGAAAGGAGAGAGGAATTGTAGAACTGGTATGGAGTTCAGGTGCTTTTCTTCCTGAGCAGCCCAGGCCTCAGACACTGAAAGGTGACAAATGGCCTTCGCTACACAGGGGATTTGCCCAGTGCCAATGATCAGTGACCCGCCCCTGGCGTCATTGCACCTCTGCAGCACTCAAGAGTCGACAAGGGAAGCTATGTTTCATGGTGGGCAAGTTTACCCCTATGCTGAGAATCGTAGAGGTCTTTGTTCTACACTGGGTGTTAGTCATCATTGCCTGCAACTGGGAGCTGGCTGGAACTGAAACCAATGGGTGTTAGGCACCGAAGTACCTTTGAGGACCAGGGCTTTAGTGAGACCTCAGAGCAGCAAATCCAAGCAGGGAGTTGGTTAGAACAAGCTGCCCTACACTGCACAGCATTGCAACCGCTCGTTACAGACCGATTAACGAGCTGAGAGTGGCTGCTAATGTGTCCCCTTTTGACAAGACAGAGCCCGACAGCTTGAGCAGATGTCAAGTGTTAATCCTGCAGGTTCCCCGAGGGTAGGTGTAGATTAGCCCTAAACGCCCTGCTCGGAATCCTGTCCAAAGCTAACCCACCACAGTTCTCCATCCTGCTCTTTATCTCCACTGCCTGTATAACTTACTTCTGGGTGGAGGGGAGTTCTCTCTGCCACTCATCCACTGACATCCAGGGGAGTTTTGCTGTTGATTAAATGGCAGCTGTGACCAGAAAAGGCACCAGAAACTTGCCTCCATCTTACTCCATGTGTCCGCCCCTCATGGCTGCACTCAGCTGACAAATGCAGGGGCTGCACTTTGCCAGGCTTGCTGCTCCACCCCAGTGACAGCTGCAAGGTTGACAGGGCTGTGGCCTAGTTTCCACATTGTCTGCACCTGCCCAGAGGACATTTTTACAAGCTCTGGATTTGTTAGGAGCAACCAGAGGCTTTCACCCCACAACCAAGATGTTAATGGAGCATCCATCCCCACAATGATTCTCTGACACCCTTCCCAGCCTTGTAGCAGGATGAGTGGAACTGAAGAAAAAGGGTCAGACATCAGGAGGGAACTAGGTTGGTGAGACATCAGGGGTTCAGAAGTGCAAGCCGCGCCAGGCTGCTACCTTACAGACACAGTAACAGTGGTCTCTGTGCATGCGCAGTAAAGATCTCTTTCCTACAACTTTGCCTGCCTCGTCACTCATTGCTAATGAAGCAGACGCTGCTCCCATGGCTGGGCAAGCCAGCACCTTTCTGCACAGGCCCTGCCACATGGCAGCTCAGCTGCAGACTGAGCCGGCCCAGGCTGGCCATCAGGGGTGCCTTTGGAGGGTTAAAAGCACATGGCACGCAATGATGGTTCAGCCAGCAATGTGGGTAGCATCATATCGGCCTGCCGTGTTCTGCACGAGATTTGTGAAAGAAAGGGGGACGCCTTTACCAGATTGTATATGAAGAGGTAACCACAGGCCTGTCAGCAAGTCAGGCAGAGAAGCTGTGGCACCAGAAGCCGAGACCATTATGAATACTGCCTGTGTAACCCGCTGCTGAGTGTGTGTAGGACCCTCTCTGGGCCTGAGCTGCAGAGGAGATGACGCTGTTACAGCCTCAGTTAAGGGACCTGGACTCTTTAGGTCAAGCTGTAGTAGCTCAGGTGGTCTCTGGGTCAGTCCCTGATGTGGCGGCCAGGACGGTGGCCAGGCATGCGATGCCCACTGGAAATGCTGTGTGTGTGGACTTTGCCAGGCAGGGGATGGAGGCTGCGGAGGGGTAATTAAAGGTGAGCATTTTATGCCATCAGCCAGCACCGTTTTCTTGTGGGTCTGAGCTCGTACGTTTGTGTGTGTCGCAGGAGTGACCGGCGACTCGAGGCGAGGGAGGCTCCGGCAGAGTGAAGCAGTGCTTGGTGGGTGTGTTGGCCAGCTGCCATGCACACTGCCTCCACCGCCCACCATTCCTGTGAGCACCACTCCCATGGCTCTGTTGGGAGTGACCATGAGGGTGGAGGCCGTGGTGGTTGCTTGATCGGCTTCGGAGGAGAGCTGTGCAGGTCAGGGCCAAGGTCCTGGTGTTCCGCGGGCGGATCAATGCGGGAAGCAGAGCGTTGGGGTGAAGCACTTTCTGTCGCCAGCCTGCACAAGGACCCCAATGGACATTTCCCAAGTCACCGTCACTAGGAGGTATACTGGGCCAGAGGGGGGAATGCCTGGGGTTTGCAATGGCAGCATTTGGGGCAGAAGGGGTAGGTCCCCTTGCTGTTCTGGGTAGGAGGTGCCATTTAAAGGGGGCCTGGTACTCAAAAGATCTAGGTTCAGGACCTAGCTCTGCCCCTATGGGGCTTTGAGCAAGTTACTCAATCTGTCCCTCCCTCAGTCCCCCCAGCTGTGCAGTGAAGCTAATGATCCTTCTTTCCTTCCCACCCTTTGTTTGTTTTGTCTATTTAGGCTGTAAGTATTTTGGAGCAGGTATTCCCCCTTCCTATGTGTCTGTACAGTGCCTAGCGCGATGGGGCTCCAATCTCGGGGTACTTCTGTAATGCAAACAATAATTTTTAAAACTGGAGTTGCCTCCCTTTCTGTACCACGGTACCCAGATTTATAATTGCTCTGTATCCATCTCTTAGTTAATGCCGGAACCACAATATATTGCTGTGGTAAAATTACCTAAAAGGACTCCATATAAACTAAAATAGTTGTTATTTATTATCAGATGGCCGTGCCCCAATGCGGACACCAGACTCCCTCTGCTGGAGGAAGTGGCATGGATGTGAATTGTTCTATTTCTGTTACAACTTTCCAAAATCTTTCTGGGCTGGTGGCATTTCTGTGGGAGGGATCCGTTATCTGCCAAACATCTCACTTTAGAACTGATGCTCTGCTATGTGCCGTGACCACTGGACATTGTGAAAGTGACATTAACTGGGAGGCACACATGCCTTTTTGCGGAGCTCCTGCTGTCGAGCTGCAAACAGCCAATGAGGATTTTTGTCGGTCTTTCTCACATAACTTAACACTTCTCCACCTTGTTGAAATCGGCTGAGCTGCCCGGACTGCTCCTGGTACGTGCCCCTGCAATCAAACAGTAGATGGGAATAAAAAGCCTTCCCACAAAGCCTTCCATGGAGGGATGTTGTGGCCCTGGTTGTCCTGATGTGCACATAATGCTGCCCAGGGAATGCACACAAAATGTGGCACTCCCTGATTGACCGGTGTATCGGGGTGGTCACCCGCTCCAGCCCTGACAGGGTCGGAGTCAGCCCTGGGGGAAGGACTAGAGGGCGCAAAGGTAAGCTAGGCTGAGTGGGGAAGTAGCCTCAGCTGGAGGCCACGCCCCAAACAGACAAACCTGGCCCTATAAAGGCCAGGGCAGCCAGGCACTCCAGGAGTCTCCCTCTGTCTTTAGAGGGAGAAGGACCTGGCTGTAGGGACCGAAGTAGAGTACCTAGAGTGGAGCGGGGCTGGGGATGGGCCTGAGGATCTGGGGAGTTCCGGCCAGGAACGTCCCAGGCTGCGGCCTAGTGTTAGGCCCAATAGGTATTGGGGTTGCAGGAGGTTGCAGGGGGCAGCCCACGGTTAGACAGAGGCAGCATGTCCAAACCCAACCTTGCCTGTGCTGAGTGGCTTATGCTGCAGTCTGCCCCAGGGCACGGGGGCTAGGTGGTGACTGGCAGTAGCCTATACTGAGGTGGGGATAGTGGGTGGGGGTTCCCCTAGGGTGACCAGATGTCCCGATTTTATAGGGACAGTCCTGATTTTTGGGTCTTTTTCTTATATAGGCTCCTATTACCCCCCACCCCCTGTCCCGATTTTTCACACTTGCTGTCTGGTCACCCTAGGTTCCCCAGGGAGGGGAAACCCTGAAACTGAGGGGTTGCTGGTAGGGGGAAAGCACCCCAGTGGAAAGGGGTACGGGGGCCAGAGTGGTAAGGTGGATCACCGGCCTGAAGAGGGCGCTCCGGAGGCTGGGTGAGCTAATTCCCAACGGAGACCACCAGGAGGCGCCGCAGGCGTGAGTCCACCCCTGCTTACAACCAGACTGTGTTCTTTGGCCTAAAGTTTCAAAAGTGATTAGTGATTTGGCGTGCCCAACATGCCACACCTGAAATAGCCCTGGTTTTAGAAAGTGCTTAGCACTAGCTCCTTGAGAATCAGGCACCTAGAAGATGTCCCAAATTGGGCACCCAAAATCAGTCTTGTATTTATACAACCCATATTCGCTGGGGACCACATCCTGAAAGAAATCTTTCCTGACCCCCCTCTTTGGCCTTCAAACAACCCCCAGCGTTGCCATGCTCATCATCAGAAGCAAGCTCCCCACAGACCAGGACACGCCAGCTCAAAGTGGCACCAGACTCTGCCAGAGCAACAGATACAAAACCTGCAGACATATCTCCACTGCTACCGTGATCAACGCTCCCCACAACACACCTTGCAAGATCGATGGGTCCTACACATGCCTATCACAACACATGGTGGTCCAACCATGCACTAAGTGGTCCAACCATAATTATGTGGGTGCAACCAGACAGTCACTGCGCTCTCAAATGAATTCACACAGAAAAACGATAAAAGCCAAAAATGCCCCATCACCCATTGGCAAACACTTTTCACAAAGCGATCATGCCATATCTGACTTATCAGTCCTCATCCTCAAAAGCAACCTGCACAATGCTTTCAAAGACAAGCCTGGGAGTTTCAATACATAACTGCTGGATTCTAAAAACCTTGGAGTTAACAGGGACACTGATTTTATGGCTCATTAGGATACTTTGTAACACACCCTCCTGCCTGCTACCCTTAATTGCCCACTTCATTTTAATTGGTCTCTTTCAGCATGTGTGAACCCTTACGCCTAACAATCTGTCCATAGGTGCCGATTCCATGGGTGCTCCAGGGCTGAAGCACCCCTGGCAGCCAGCTCCCCCCTCACCCACAGCGCCTCCTGCACACCACAATCAGCTGTTTTACAGCGTGCAGGAGGCTCTGGGGGGAGGGGCAGGAGTGGGGATGGGGCGCACTCAGGGGAGGGGGAGGAACTGGGCAGGAAGAGGCAGGGCAGGGGTGGGGGTTTGGGGGAAGAGGTGGGGTGGAGGCAGGGCCTGGGGCAGAGCAGGGGCAGGAAGAGGCGGGACAGAGGTGGGGGTGGGCCCTGGGGCAGAGTATGGGGTCCTTCCTTGTATTTAACTGTGACACTCTGATTACCTTCTCCCAGACCTGAAGAAGAGCTCTGGGAAGCTCCTAAGCTTGTCCCACTCACCTACAGAAGTTGGTCCAACAAAAGATATTACCTCACCCATCTTCTCTCTCTCATTAAAGTTACTGCATGCTCGGTCGCCAGTAGAAACTGTAGTGTGAAAAACAGGGTAACTGGCGGATGCAGTGTTCTGCAGGCTGACATGCTAGCTGACCACAGAACAGAAACGCAGCTGTAGGTAGCAGAGCACTTTTATGACGTGCATGAGCTCTCAGCGCAATCTGAGACTGAGCAGGTGCCTGGAAACATCTAGCTCACACTGGGCATGCTCAAAGGTGTAATGCATCACTAGTGTAGTTATTCCCATATTCACCTGAAATCATCTCATTTGCATAGTCAGGCCCCTACCTCTCCTGGCATTTAGCCTCTATTCATGCCCTCGAGAAATCAGTGGTGGTTGGACAAGTGTAACTGAGGCTTGGATTTGGCCCTGTTTTTTTAAAACCCAGTGGTGTTTATTGGCACAGGTATGCAGCTATGTGAAATCTGCAATGAAAGGCAGAGTTAAGGGTAGGCAAGTGGAGTTCATGCATGGTTCCAATATAGCAATGGCATAGAGAAAGCACCTTCCCTACTGGTTATGGGGAGGTCTGTAAAGGGACTAGCCACGGCAGCGCAGTGATTCTAATAGACACACCACCACCTAAAATAGAAAGCAGACGCCTGAAGGCACCTCCCCCACCAGGTTATTCCAACTGCCTTCCTGCTTCAGGGGAAGCTGCTCCTGGAGAATGGCAACAGCCGTTTGCATTTTAACATGGGCAAGCAGCACCTGCCTCCACCTCTCCCATAAGTAGCCATTATGCAAACAACGAGGGGCGTGTGAAATAGCCAGTGACTCACTTGCTCCTTGCATTCCTCTGATGCTGCCATGGGGACACTCTCCTGGCAGTTCACTCATCCGCTGGCACCCAGGACTTTTCAGGCCGGATTGAATCGGCACGCGTGTGTGATTGAGAGCGTGCGTCCTTGCACACAGCCTGGCAGGGGGAAACAGGAAATAGCTCAGCAAACGCCAGGTGTAAAAAGACATCTTGGAAGTGCAGGCCTCTAGTCATGGAACTTGTCTTTAGAAGCCTGAGAACTAGGGTGCAGTATGGCATAAACTGAAGGAAACTACAACTATCTGGACCAGAAGAGGCTGTTAGACCCAGCAGAGAGTAGGCCCTTCTGTTAAAGAAAAAATTGTATGCAGCAAAGGAAGGATGGGAGAAGTCATTTCTTTCTCATCGTTGTCTGGATGGGGCTGGAAGGAGCCAGGTAGTATATGGACTTTGGGGAGAGACTAAGCAAACTTGGTTTCTGCCAGAAAAGTAGCTGTGGCAACACTTAAGATCCTAAGAAAAAAGTCTACCCGAAGTTGCTGGAAACAGCTAGTTTAGCCTCCTAAAGTTAGTTTAGCCTCCTAAAGTGAACTGTCCAATTGAAGGGCAATTGCGGGACATGGCTGTTGATAGTGTATGTCAGGACCCAGGTATATCAGTGCCTGAGGACCCCTACAAAGTGCAGGGAAATGATTAAATGAGAGAGACCCAGATAATCCCAGCAAGTGACCTGCACCCACATGCTGCAAAGGAAGGTGAAAACCCCCATGGTCACTGCCAATCTGACCTAGGGGACAATTCCTTCCCGCTCCCACACATGGTGATCAGTTAGACCCTGAACACGTGAGCAAGAACCAGTCAGCCAAGCACCTGAGCGAGAGGATGCTCAGTGACCCCTGAGAGCCCTGGCCTATCCAGCATTATGTTCCATCTCCAGCTGAGGCCAGCCCTGAGGCTTCAGAGGAAAGAGACAAAAATCCCAACCCAGAATACCTTGGTGGGGCAGGGGGGAACTTCCTGCCCCCTACAGGTGACTGGCTGAAGCCCTGAAGCATGAGCTTTTAGGAACATGAGACAAACTGTAAGGGACCCCCAGGACTGCTGAGCCCTGCTCCCCTACCATCACAAGCAACCCCATTGTACAATCCCACTTATAAATCTGTTCAGCCTTCTCTCAAAACTAATTCAGCTGCTTGCCCCGCAACTCCTATGGGGAGGCTGCTCCAGACCCACCCCCTTCTGGTTAGAAGAAGCTAATTCCCAGCCTGAATTTGCTCATGGTCAGTTTACATCCATTTGTTCTTGTGCCGACATTGTCCTTCAGCTTCGATAGCTCTTCACCCTCCCTGTGTCTACCCCTGATGTTTTTATAGAGCGCAATCATCTCCCCTATCAGCCTTGAACTTGACGCGACTCTCGGAGGATGCAAAGGCAAAGTGAATCAAACCGGGACCAAAATAAAGGCCTACATGGGGCCTTAGCAAACACAGCTCTTGAGTCTCGCATTGCTTTAATTTGACAAACCTAATGGACAATGGGCAGATCGCTGCTGGCTGGTGCTGTAAGTAACTGCTGGCTGCAGCTCTCACCCAGCTGATTAGGCCCTCATCAAGCCTGGCCTATTGAAGCTATCTTGCTGTCTCTTTGCCAAGGGCAGATGGATTTTCACCTTGGTGAGAAGTGGCTGGACATTCAAGCTCTCTGGTTACTATGCCAACCAATTTCCTCCCCTTCACCCCCCGCCCCCAGTGACCTTTAGGGATGCGGTGCTTTCAGATTCCCCCTCCTCAGATGAAAGCATCATTTTGAAACAGGAGCAGCTTGACATGTGGAGGCTTTTAACATCAGTGCAGCCGCATCTGCCTGCACAGAAACAATTAGGGACCCACAAGCTGCAACAGGGAGCCAGAACAAAACAAAACAACCCTCAAAGCCGGGATGGGAAATTGCTTCCAAGGCCTGCAGTTATTCAGAACCATGCAAACATTTTTTTTTTTGCAATGAAGTCTGAAGCCAGGTGAGTTTTTTTCATCAATTCCAAGCCCAGAAGGGACCACTGTGATCATCTAGTCTGCCCTGCATAGCATGGGCCACGGGGCTGAGCAGGGGCTTTGTTTTCAACATTAAACTCTCAATCCAGGTGCCTCAAGATGTGCTGATTTGCCAACACCTTTACCAGTCGGGGTGAAGTCCTGGCCCCATTGAATTCAATGGCAGAGCGTCTGTTGATTTCAATGAGGCCGTTTCACACTTGCCATCTAAGAGCTGTGGATCTCTTGCACGTGACCCTTTCCTATCCTCTGCAGGAAGCAGCCAGCAGCTGGTTGTTCTTTCCTGTTCTTGAGGCAGGATTTCCAGTTGTGCGACAGACCTAATTTCCAGGGAGACGGCCTATATCCCATTGTCCCAGTTCACAAGGCAAAGGGTCTTTGATTTATTCTGAGCCTCTCAATGTGGCGGTAGCACGAAAGCACGTTGGTGCCAAGATGTGATGAAGCAACGTTGTAATGAAATAGCTCTTTGTTGGAGAACAAGGAGTAAATTGTGGTATCCCTAGCCCCAAACCCACTGCCTTCAGCAACTCTGACTGTCACACCTACCACCCTCAAAGTGCCAGCAATATCAGAGCTAGTGTTTATAAGCAGTATTGACTAGGGGCTTGAGCGCTAACCTGGGACTAAATAGACCTAGGTTCTATTCCTGGCTCTGCTGTTGGGTGACCTTTGGCAAAACACATCAACTTTGTGCCTCAGTTTCCCCATCTGTAAAATGGGCTCAGTGATACTGACCTCCTTTGTAAGTGATTTAAGATGTTTGTATTATTATTAAGGTACTTGCAAATTTGATTCAAATAACTGCCCAAGATTTTGGCTACTATCCCAGCCTTTTGGGTTTGTAAAACTGCAGGAGAACTTCATACACCACATAAGGTTGTTGGTGGAGCGGGGAGGTAATTGACCATTGATGAGGGTTGGCTATGAGCATGGGGTGAAGGAGCAATGGTGATTTACACTTGCTGAGGATCTGGTGCAGTGACTGCACCTTCTTGCTCAGTTGGTGAACACCATCCAACTTGCGCACCAAATGAGGCAGGGGGGCTGCGAAAAAAGAACATGTGAAAATGTTATTAAAGCCCACTGGTGACATCCTGGCTCCATGGAAGTCTGTGGTAAAATCTCAATAGATCCAGGATTGAACCCTATGGGTTTAACTCTCTCACCCTCACTAGTTTCACCCCAGCGTAACTTCATTGATACGAGCAAAATTACTCTCAGTAAGAACAGAACCTTACCACAGTGCAGAGAAACAAGGGGGCAATTCTAGGTCTTTCCTGACTTTTGTATGTTTTACTTTAAAACAGTCTTTTAATGGAGTTTTTTTGGTGCATAGAATTGTATTCTAATCATATTTAATGGTCTGTCATTTGCTTGAAGATGTTGGTCAGAACCTGTGTGGCTGCGTGGAGAAGGCAGGGTTTTACTCGTGGGATCAGTGCACCTTTGACCATTTTGACCTCCTTTTCTCTATCAGCTCTTCTTTTGGGTCCATTTTCACCCTATTTTATTTGAAGGAGGGGCTGCTTTTTTCCTAGCATTGAGTTTAGTTTGTGTGGAATGTTGTCTCCACTCCAGTTCATGCACCAGGAGAGGAAGGGTGAATACATAAATAAATCCATGTTTTCCCTGCACCACTTTATTAATATAATTACCCAGATTTTCATGTTTTAAAAATGAATTCACATTTTGAACATACACAAAAAATTACCACATTCCAAAAAACTAAAAATGTCTGACTTTTTTTAAGGCTTCCAGACAACTTTTTCATGAGTTCATTGTAGAGTAGCTATAGTGTCTTGCTCACTGCAGTCAGGTAAATGCCCCAACCAACAGATCAAACACAGATCACTCTTTTTCTCAGCCCACAAGCAGAGTTGGTTCAGTCTGGTAGCATTCAGTTCAGAAGGAGCTCTGCTAGAAGATGATAAGATTGTTTCAAATGCTGCCAGACACACACAAAATCTTTGGACCTCTTACTTTGCTGAATCATATTAGGGCATGGGCCCTAAATTTTCCCATCCTGGCCAAAATGACAAAAGATAAAGTCTAATTGAAAAGACCTGAGAGTCAGACCTACCAGCAGTGAAAATCGGCAGAACCCCATTGACTTCAGTGGTATCACACCAACTGAGAATCTCACTGTCAATATGATAAAAATAATACAGTATTGCAAAACAAGGTCTCTCTCTGTGTTACTAACACCTTGTGCCCTGTAAGACTTTTTATCTTTTATGTTGTTTACTTGTTGTACTTTGTTTTAGCTGCGATGGTGAACTAAGTTGGTCAGTTTCTTTTGTCTATGGTCACTTTCACTTACTGTTTCTCCACACTAGCACAGGGCTGAATTTTGGCTCCCAATTCAGTAAACTGAGAGTGTCCCTTTATAATAGTGTTGTCTTTCTGGAGAGCGGGAGCTAGCGTCTGGGTCCTTGCAGTGGAGGAGAAATCAGTGACACAGAGTCTGAGTATATTCTAAAGGGTAACTTATTTTTTTTCCACACGTGCATCAGTCCTGGGAAAAGAAATGGTCACAAACAGCACAGAGTCAATCCCTTTTTCAGGAATCTCAGCTCTTCACCAATGTGCAGTTCCAAGGGAACAATTCTGCCTCAGAAACTGACTCCCGTCAGAGACTGAGGCGCGCTGCTTGCACAGCTCCTGCTACCCCGAATCTTGCATAACAAAACTATCAATGCAAAACTTGGTACGAGAAGTGGGATCTCTTCAGACTGAAACAAGGGGACAATGGAGAAATTGATAAATCTTCTAGCCCAGCAGCAGCAGAACTCTGCTGAAACTCAGCAGGTACTGGCTGAAAGGCAACAAGAGGCCTGGCAGGCCACCCAACCACAGTAGGCTATAGTCCTGTTGCTGCAGCAGCAGCAATGACTCCAGGAACACCCATTGCAGACTGGGCAGGGAGCCTGGCAGCCACAACAGCATCCACGTACCTCTGGAGGGGAAGGGTCAGATGACCCCCCCCCCCCCAAAAGAGGGGATGCAGGTACTGTGGACAACAGGGGCATGCAAGTTCAATTTCCTCATGGAGTAACAGAGACAAGGAGGGTTACTGGTGGGTGCAGAGTACTGAGACACTCAGGGAGGGCCGGGTCACAAAGGATGCCTGCACTCAGATGCCAGAGGCTTTTATGGTGATTAAAAAGACTGATAAACACAGCCTGGGGCCAAGCAGAGTATTGTCCCATGGGTAATGTGTCTTAAGTGTGGGGAGCTGGAGCACATGAAGACACAGTGCCTGTGTGACAGGGTTGGACTCACCCCTGCGGCGCCTCCTGCTGGTCTCTCCTGGGAATTAGCCAACCAGCCTCCGGAGCGCCCTCTGCAGGCCAGTGGTCCGCCTGTCCGCTCTTAACTGGCCACAGCTGCGGCTGCTTCCAGTCAGCCCAGCTGTCAGCCTCAGCCCTCTCCCAGGGCTGCTTCCAGCCCCTCAGGTCAGGAGCGGGGTGCCACCCCGCTACACACACCCCACCTCAAGATCCCCTCCACCGGGGGGGAATTGTCCCTAGCGCCCCAGCATAGCTCGCAGCTGGGCTCGCAAGGAATCCCTCTCATGCCGCAGGCCCTCCATTATTTGGAGCCACCTGCTTCCCTCTTCTAGGGTCGGGGTTCCCACCGTAGACCTCTCCGGTCCTACGTGGGTTCCCCTCTCGGTTTGGGTTCCCACCGTAGCCCTCCTGGCCCTAGTGTGGGTTCCCGGGTTTATCTGGGACCTCTCTGCCCCAGGCAATCCTCTCTCGAGGGCCCTGGTCGTCACCACCCCCTCCTTCGGGGCAGTCTTGGACCAGGCCCGATCCTCCTTCTCTGAGGGCAAGGCCTCATTCTCTGGCCCCTCTTGTGGCACAGGAAGCATAGCCAGTGACTTCCCTTGGCCACCTGCGGGCAGGCCTGGGCCCTGCGAGTCCCCCGAGGGCACTCCCTCTTCTGATGCCCTGGTTCCCCACAGGCCCAACAAGTCTGGAGCCCCCCTGTTGGCTTCACAGGAGCCGCTCTTGCAGTTCCATTCTGCTCTGAGGGGAGCCTCTTTGCTCCAGTCCGGTAGGGGCACTCTTTTCTCAAGTGTCCCCTTCGCCCACAGGCGAAACAGTCCTTAGGCCTTGGCACTGGTCTCTCGTCTCTTGCGCCTGGCCTCTCATAGGGTCTAGGTGCCCACTGCCGCAGCAGCCAGAGCAACCCCGTCTGCTGCTCGGCCAGATGGGCTGCCCAGGCCCTCCAATATGAGCTCCTTTTCTCCACCATCTCGTTCTCCACTCTTTACTTCGGGCAAGAGTCCCACAGTCCTTTGCCCTGCCCCTTGTATCAGGGGCGGACCGTCTATGCCCACATTCTCCACCACTTGTGACAGGGTTGGACTCACCCCTGCGGCGCCTCCTGCTGGTCTCTCCTGGGAATTAGCCAACCAGCCTCTGGAGTGCCCTCTGCAGGCCGGTGGTCCGCCTGTCCGCTCTTAACTGGCCACAGCTGCGGCTGCTTCCAATCAGCCCAGCTGTCAGCCTCAGCCCTCTCCCAGGGCTGTTTCTAGCCCCTCAGGGCAGGAGCGGGGTGCCACCCCGCTACAGCCTGGCAAGGACTTTCAATGCAAACACAGGGGAGCATGGCACGGGGGTGTGAGAGGCGGTGTAGCAGGGCAAAACCAAAGTGTAGCAGATGGGGCTGGAAATCCATTTATGGGGCCCATGGTGATCTCCCCTTTAGTCAGAGGGCAGCAGAGTTTCCGAAGTTTGAAGAGCATAATGCAGGAGCCAAAAAAGATCTAATTTTAAAAGGAGAGCCCAACAATTGGGCTGAGTGGGAGGAGAAAGCAAGGGCCCCAGGGTTCCCAGGATCCTAGGGAATATGTGGGGCAAGAATATTAAGGTGACGGTGGAGCAGATATTCAGAGCAGCAGCAGGAACTGTTACAGATCCTGCAGGAAAGAAGCAGCAACGGTTACAGGTACTTGGCAGACAAGAGGGATCCAGTGGGCTGGAGCCTGAGGCCTGGCCAAGGAGAGGTTGTTGTTGTGGCCAGATGGGACATTTAAGAAAGGCATGCTTTTGAGTGATTGGGGGAACAGACGGAATTGCTGGGGAGAACTGTGGGTAGAGCCACAGAAACCCTGCCAGGGGCTGAGAGGTGGATGAGGCATAATTGCTTTTGTTGTGGGGCGGCGGGTCACATAAAAAGGGTTTGCCCTGTGATGAGACACAGTCCCATACACAACTGGTGTAAAGTTAGAGCAGGCCCAAGGCTTCTCTCTCTCTCTCACTCCTACCTGAGCGTGATGAAGATCTGAATCTGCTCCCTAACAAGATTCGAGCCACTCCAAAACAGTCACATGATGAGTTTTTTTAAAAAAAAGTTTCACGTATGATTTTTAATGTACAGCTCTAATTGTATGACAGCCTTATCCAGAAAATGATATGGAGATCCAGGCCCCATGAGATATACCAGTCAGTGTAGGAGTTGGAATACTTGAGAGCTACAATCTGTATTTATCGGGCTAAGTAAAACATGGTATTACCTTTTGGATTCACTGTGGCATTCCTGCCTCTTCCATAGCTCCACAAACAATACAGATGTGCACTATCCTTGCAAATCTGTACAGGAGCTTCCTTTCTGCTAGTGGGGCTTCCCTCCCAGAATCCAGTGCTCTCTGTTTGTTTTTATCTGTGCAACATGAGCCACAAGGTTTCATCAAAACAAAAGTAGTCTGGGGACATATGGGCCAAGAGCCTACTAAAATTAGTACTGATCTTTGATCCTATTTGTAAATTGTTCACAGGCATGGTAGCATCTGATACGTGAACTGGATGAAATCTGATTTTAAAGTCCCAAGAGAAATCAATGTGTGTCTGTGTGTGTATTTTTGTTTGAAAAGTGCTTGCAATTGTCTTATTTATATTTAATTAAACTTAAAGAGAGACCAAAAAAAAAATCACCTGGCAAAACCAATAGTTCAGTGTTAATGTTCAGCCTTACAATAACAAACTAGTGTGCACTGTATGATACAGGGAAAGTACGTAGGACATGATTCAGCCAGGCACATTTGTACAGCATCTAGCACAATGTGGTACCGGTCCATGAGTAAGGTTCCTAGTTGCAATCAGAAGCATGTTATAATAAGTCCTGTTGAAGTCAATAGGACTTAAGCAAGTCCTTAAACTAAGCACTTGCTTAACGTTTTGCTAAATCTGGGACTTAATGAATAAAATTACAATTCCCTTTTCTTCTTCCCATCAGTGTTAATTAACTTAGCTTAATTCCCCCTTATTAGATATTTAAATCATGAGAAGCTGAGTAGTTCAAAACTCCACAGTAGAATCAAATCGGACTAGTTGTTTGGAAATGTCTGTATAAAACCGCATCAAAGGTGATATCAGCAAATAGCGCTACGGGGGGAGAAATGGTGTATAACCTTTTTTTGCTTCTTTGTTCTCTGTTTAGAAATCAGAATAAAATGCCCAAGCAAAATCTCTTGCTTAAAATGCAAGCAAATCACAGAGTACAATGAAACTCCCTCTCCTCGCAGTAGAAATCCAGCTGTAATCAAACCATAACACCAGCACCCCATTCCTCCTCAAATGCCAGGAGAAAGGAAATGGGGCTGCCAGCATGCCCTGAAGTTCAATGGTTTCAGGCTATTTCAGATCAAGAGGAGAGGTGAATTCCTAAACCAAGGGCCCCTCACAGTGAATGCCCTGTGAGCAGTTGCCTCTGTCACAGGTGGTGTATTGAAAACAGTGATCAATCACTAAATTCTCACAGGGTTTCCTGGTCCTGCTTGCAGGCTGGGGGCTTGGTAGGGAAGCATATGATGAGAGTCAGATCGAAGTGGGGTGAGTTGTGCTTCTCTGTTTTAGGGATCAGCATACTTTGTCTCTCTCTGTTCATGGGTTCTTGGTCCTTGCTCTGAATACTAAAGTGATGTTACACTGCAGCCTTCCAGCAACAATATTTAATGTTTTCATCTAACCTCTCTGTGTGCGCGTGGTGAACATAACATCATAAAAGGGGAATGTCACTCAGATGGCCTCCGCCGATTGCATGTGCAGCTCTATGGCATGGGGAGAGAGGCAGCCTGTTAAATAGGATGATACCAGGACATTTAGAATTTTTTATAGAGCAAAACCAACATTTTAAATTCTACCTGGGAAACTAACTGGCAATCGGAGCGGATTAACAAACTCCCCCATGGTTTTGCATTGTAAAGTTTTATTGCCACCTGGTCTATAAAGGCTTATAGCCTCTCATTTGTTCATAAAACAATAAAATGATTTCTGTTCTCTATAGGTTCTGACACTGTTCTCGTCACTGCAATATCTGAGGGTGCCTTAGAAATGTAAGTATTGCTAAATCCTGTGTCTGCCAAACATATTCCAGGGACATCTGGAGCGAATTCTTCATTATTAGATTAAATAGATCAATGCTTCAAATCTACCATCACATGTGATTATTATATCTCATCCTATCTCATTGTCTCTATCCTTTCACACATTGTATTCCTGGGCTCCTCTCACAAGGGCAACTGTAAGTCTGATTTGCAGAGAGAAATTAATTCTCTTTAGTAGTTTGTGTCCCATTTTCTCCAGCCACGTTTTTAGAATGGGACCAATAAGTTATACTAAAGAAGCATACATTATAGTTACACAGTTACAATAGTTCCCCCCCTCCTCCCAAGGAAACGGAGGGGTCAGTATACTGAACTGACAGCACAACTGCCCATCTCACTTGGCTGGAGCTGACCTAAAGTGAAGAGAGATGAAAGTCAAATACCCTGAGAATAGCACTTCTAGGTTATCCTCCCACTTTCTGGGGCAGGCGAACCAGAAATAGAGAGCTGTGAAGAGTCATTTGCATTGTATGCAGGTTGCCACTACATGTGCTGCAATCATTTCCCACCCCCCCCACCCACCCCATTGCAAGGTCGACATACCCAAAGACAGGGGCTAGGCCTTCTCTACCAAAATAAGGCGATAGCACGTGTTAGCTGCAAATCCCAGGGGAGAAAAGGCTCTGTAGTGCTTTACCTTGATGTAGCTAGTCAAGGTCGATTCTGGGTGGAGGTACGGTGTTGACCTCTAGCAATAGCAATGTAAAAATTACCTGTGTTTTGTCTGTCCTAGGAATTAACAGCAAGAGAGCTAATGTGCATTAGTTAGCTTTCTGTAGAGAGCCAGAGAGAGAGAGAGAGGAAGCGGCAAAAGAAGAAGAAATGTGATTGGATAGTTTATGGACCTGTGCTAAAGGTTCAAAGGCCAGCTGTTATCTCACAGAGGGAAGCTGAGACTGGAGCGGGGGGGCGCAGGCATGGTTAGAAACAGACCATGATTTCAAGTAGCAAACTGCCCCTTCCTCGATGACACAGGTTTTAAAACAACTCATCCCCCTGTTCTCTTTCTCCCCCGCCCCGGCTCAGAAGATCGCAGCCCTGGCTGGTTTGTCTGGCCATGCTGTTGGCACTGTGTTGCAACACAAAAGAGAGAGGAGCCAAAAAAGCAAACGCGCCCATGCGCAAAAAAAATAAAAAAGCCAAAAACCCAGCCCAGGTCAAGGTCTGGCAGGTAAATTTGTAACTCGGGGCAGATTGTCAGGAAGCAGGTTATAATGTGCAAACAGGCTTTCCACTCTCTCCTCCCCCGAGGGTCCCCTTTGTCAGGGTGACTGGAGCGCCCTTCCCAGGCTAGTGATCTGGAGGCCAGGGACACAGCTCAGAGATGCAGGTCCCCCAGTGCACGGCGTCGGGCTCCTTTCCTCCTTTCCGTAAGTCCCCAACTCCCCACCTCACCCTTTCTTAAAATGTAAAGCCGAACGGTGCTGACCTGACACTGTCAAGCCGAGCGAGCAGGGCCGTACACATTGCCTTGAATCCGACTCTGCCAGGAGAGGGGCTGATGAGACACAAGGCAAGGGCTGCCTGGGGTCTTTACAAATAGCAATGCTCCATTGTTTTCCCCCGGGGCTTTGCAACAGCATGGCTCTTCTCTGCCCTCCTCTAGCAGTCCTGGAAACCCTGCAAGTTGAGGTTTGTTGCAGTGTAACTCGGGTGCCAGCATGCAAGTTTTGGAAAAAAACAAGCTTTTGCAGCATTGGGTTGAAACCTCCTGTTGCTCCGGGTTTGATTTATTTCTCCCTGATAAGCCTGGGTTCATAAAAGAACACATGGGAGATGAGCCTGGGACACAGTGTTCAGTACATGTTTTCCTCTGATAGTGCATGAACAATAACATGCATGAAAAAGAAGCGGGAATGGGATGCAATTCTGTAACGTACGCATACAGCTTGGGGCTCACAATTTGTATTAAGGGTACATTTATAAAACAGTTTATAAAGGGTTAATGATTCATAGATGTTATGGGCATGAACAGGTGGTTGTAAGTGTAAGCACATGCTTGCATTGCAACATTTAGTGGTGGAAACAAGTGAAGAATCAGTGGGGAGGATATGTAGTTTTTTGGTTTTGTTTTGGGGCACTCTGATTTTCCGGGGCTGGCTGGGGTGGTTCTGCTGTATGGGCCAGAATCCTCCACAAATGAGGCGTGGCAGTCACTAGGCATGCTCCTGAGCTGTCTGAAGCTACTTAGGTGATTTCCATTGTGGTAGGCTGACCATACGTACCGTTTTAAACGGGACAGTACCGTTTTTTTCATATTTCCCGACCGTCCCGTCATTTTAATATAAATGTCAATTTTGTCCCGTTTTTAATAAACTATATATAGTTTTTATTTTTTTGTAAAAAACTGAACGCTGGCTTGTTGCGGCTGCCCCTCATCTCCCCGCCGAGCAGCTGAGTGGGGAGACAAAGGGCAGCTTGTTGCGGCTGCCCCTCGTCTCCCCGCCGAGCTGCTGAGCGGGGAGACGAGGGGCGGCTTGTTGCGGCTGCCCCTCGTCTCCCCGCCGAGCTGCTGAGCGGGGAGACGAGGGGCGGCTTGTTGCGGCTGCCCCTCGTCTCCCCGCCGAGCTGCTGAGCGGGGAGACGAGGGGCGGCTTGTTGCGGCTGCCCCTCGTCTCCCCGCCGAGCTGCTGAGCGGGGAGACGAGGGGCGGCTTGTTGCGGCTGCCCCTTGTCTCCCCGTCCCGTTTTTGCCATCCCCATGTCCCGTTTTTGTCTCAAGGAAATATGGTCAGCCTACATTGTGGGCATGTAGCCTGGGAGGACACACTCAGAATTGCTCTCTCTCTGATAGAACCAATGGGAACTCAAGGGGAAGGGGAGGAGTTTATAAATAGGAAGAATGGGAGCTGGATTAGAGTGGAAGATTTATGGTGGGAGCAGTATAAGGATCAGATGTCTGTACCATACAGATTGTATTCTGGGGATTTAACCCGTTTTGTGGGATTTAGATAGCAGGCTGCTTGCTCCCCCACTCCCCCTGCAGAAGAAGAAAAAGAAGAAGAGGACTAAAATGGCTGTAGGCTGTGCAGATTGCAGACTGCTGTTGCAAAGACTCAGAGGGAGTTGGAAGGAGACTAGGGGACTAGCACTTGTTTCCCAGCTTTAAGGAAATGGTATGCCCTAGAGAGAGTTTTGGCTCTGTTCCACAGTAACTGAGGAGAGAAGAGCCCCAGGGAAGTGTATGTATGTGCACGTGCTCCTTAATTATAGTTTGCATTTGAACTCATGATAGTAACAAATACTAAAACTTGGGGGAGGGAGAAAGCCCCCTTGAAGGAGTGTCGTCAATAAGCAAGAGTTGTTGTTCATAATATTCATAATTGTTTCAAGGGTTATAAGCAAACCATTATGTATGCATAACTTTATACAGATTTAGTAAATGTTTATCTTTAGTGATTTTGAGCCACTCTCCAGTTACATATTTAATGCTATATTATACATCAGCATGGAAAAAATTGATTTTTTTTAAAATCAGATTTTCAATTAAGTGAAATAAAAATAATGCTGAGCAGTACCTATTTGTTGCTGAAGTTTTAAAGCGAGTCATAGCACTGAACTGGTAAAGTCTGGCTAAGCACCTGGAACCTGAGTTTGTTGGAGAAGGAGGTTGCTAAATTGAAGAGGGTTCAGAGAAGAACCATGAGAATGATTAAAGGATTAGAAAACCTGCCTGATAGCGATAGACTCGAGTGATAGAGAAAATTAAGGGGTGACTTGATTACAATAAGACTAGATGATCACAAACGATCCCTTCTGGCCTTGGAATCTATGAAAAAGTGCTAAACCAGCTTTTGACAGCAATAGTCTTTTCTGCAGGTGCAGAGAGATTATTGCAAGCGTCCACTGCTTGCATCTGAAGAAGTGGGTATTCACCCACGAAAGCTTATGCTTCAATACGTCTGTTAGTCTATAAGGTGCCACAGGACCCTTTGTCACTTCTACAGATCCAGACTAACACGGCTACCCCTCTGATACTAGAGATTATTTTGTTTATTTCAATGTATTCAATTAGTTCAGATCAATGACTAGTTTATTCAAAGTTAAGACACTGATTGAAAGTTGAAAAAGCAGGAAAGCTTGTTATTTTGTCTTTCCTTTCTTTCAATCTATGAATAAAAACCAGGTATGAGCGATGAGATCTACTAGTTCTAAAATCTCAAAGGGCATGGCAACCAGAGACAATTAGTTCAATTCACTAACTACAGATAATACTTACTTTGTTTACTAAATCAGTTGGTTTTAAATGCAAAACATATTTTGATCACCCCTTTTTTCCTGATGTATCCAGCACATTTAAGGTATTTTTTTTATTTAACTAACTTTTAAAAATGCTGTTTTTGACATTTTTAAATGAATTCTAATTTCCATCCAAATAAGGCTTGACACAAATCCCAAGTAAAAAATTAATAATAATCTATTAAATAAGAAATGCATCATTCATCATTTTCTAACATAAAATATAAAAATTATGAATCTGAATAAATTTTTGTCAAGTTATATCATTGCTTAAATAAATGTGTGTAGATATAGTGTAGTGTCCTGGTTAGCAAAAGGTACCGAATGTAGTGTAAAAGCTTTATTTAGTTGCAAATCGATGTTTTTTAATGGTTATCAACCAGTATCAACTTTTCTTTAGGAAAATAATACTAAGTACAAATGTAAAACAAGATTAAAATTGATGATTTAAATCAAGTTTTCCTACTTGCTAATTTAAATCATGATTAAAATCAGTGATTAAAATAGCTTTCACTTAAATCAAGGGCCTCCACCTTGTAATATGTATCAAACTCCTGGTCTGTACCCCAGCAGAGAGGTAAGCTGAGGTACAGGAAAATGGAAAGAAATATTATGCCTAGCATTAGCCTGGTGCTTTTCCAAACCTGTTTCCCTAAGCACATCAGTAGGAAGGAGTATAGATGCTTATAAAAGCAACCTATTGAGGTGCTGGACTCTAACAATTAGTAACAATTGATCTAACTGCTTATTACACTGTCAATCATTTATTAGGAGGACAGGGTGGGTGAGGTAATGTCTTTTATTGGACCAACTTCTGTAGATGAGAGAGAGAATTATTTATTGACCCTTTATTAACTATTTATAAATGCACCCTAAATATATGACCCATCTTGGGTCAGTAAAGGGTTCCAAATCACAAACAGTAGCGTAGCCAGGGGGGGAGCAGGAGGAGCGGCCGCTCCCCCTGTGAGCAGAAGTGGCGCCTTAAAAAGGAAGCGGTGCCTTTTTTTAGCAGCACTAAAAAAAGGCGCCGCTTCTTTTTAAGCACCGCTTCTTGCACTCAGTCGGCGGCGCTCCAGGTCTTCGGTGGCATTTCGGCGGCGGGTACTACCGAAGACCCGGAGTGAGTGAGGACCTGCCAGCACCGCCGAAGATCCGGAGCGCCGTCGGGTGAGTACAGGGGGAGGCGCCTTTTTATAGCAATTAAACTCACTGCTTCCTTGCTAAATTGAGTTCTGTAAACTGATGTTAATGACAGGTTAACAATGATATCAATGAGCGCATTGAAAGATTCATTGGTTCACAAGCTGTATGTTATGTAAACTGATTAATAGTTGTGTGACACAAGATTTAACAGAATTTCCTGGTGGCTAATATGCAAGATGTACATATTGTTTTCAAATCAGTGTAAATCATTACTTTATAAAGTGCAAACTATTGCAGTGAGTAGACTTCATCTGTCATGCAGTGTTGTGGCTGGTCTTCCACAGATGCTAAGACTGATGGAAGCTGGTCATACAGTGGAGAACTAGGCCCTATGTCTTGTACCTTGTGTTCTAATTCCCACCTGCATAAATGGACTGCAGACTGGAGGTCACACTCTAACAAGCCAGATTCCTTCTGTGATCTGACCCCTTTATGCTGTTATGGTGTCACAAAGAGGCCCAAAAGTCAACAGATCTCGTCATGGGGGGGATTCCCTTGGCATGGGGAGTCAGTAGCTGGTGTAGAGTTAGCATAGCTGGCCCCAACACCACCCCACGCATAGGGGGGTATAATAGAGGCGGGGGAGGGTGTGGCTAAAGCTTTACTGTGCTCCAGCTATTCTCAGCTGGCCCTTCGGGTCCATAATCACCCTGCCTGGTTTAGAGCAGCTCTGATGCTGCTCTGAACTAGGCAGGTGTTAAGACCAGTGTAGAACTAGACTCAGAATCAAGTAGCTGCAAGCTGCTCCTTTGGCTGTCCTCTCCACCTTAACCGCACCCGTGAATACTGATTATAACTACCAGTCTGGCTATGTGATCATAGCAGCATTTTGCAGCCACTTGGCATAGCTGTAAATGGCTACACCAGGTGCAGGGCAGTGGGGGATCAGGACCAGAGGGTTGAACTGGATGCAGAATACTGTACGAAGGGTAGAACTGGGGTGAACTATTTGTAGGCCATGATTTTTTTACTAAAATTCAGCTGGTTTCTTGTTTGAGAACAGACTGATTTTTATGAATGTGTGCACGATCGGTGATTGAGTGATTGCTCTGCGCAAACAAATTTCAGCTCACGGATTGCTTACAAGCTGAGCCTGATGGGTGTATTTCCTATTTGTTGTTACTGCTGCATGATTAGTCACCTTAAAGATATAAGTCCAAAATCCAGGGACGATGTCCCCACCCCATGAAATAGGCTGTGTGCTGGGTAACGCTGGAAGGTGGGAGGAAGGGGAGGGGGAAGGAATCTGTCTGCCAGGCTGCAGAGTCAACCAACATTCAGGATTTGTGATTATATCAGTTAGACAAGAGAGGTAATGTGGTCTAGTGGACTAGGCACTGGAGTGGGAGTCAAGAACCTGGGGTTCAGTCCCTGGCTCTGCAACCAATTTGCTGTGTAAGCCTGGCCAAGTCACTGTGCTTGTTTCCCTGTCTATGTAGACAGTAAGTTCTTGGGCTTGTCCCTTAGCATGTGTGCAGAATACTTAGCAGGGTGGGGCCCTGCTCTCAGGGCCTGCGGGTGCTACTCAATGCCAGTAATAACCGTCTAAAAGCCCTCGGTACACCAAGGTGCTAGATGAATTTGTGCACAAACCGGAAAGGTGTCTCTGCATTGCTGAGTTGTTTGAGTTGTTGCAATCCTTTACGGTTGTTTGATAGCCGGAGACCGTGTTTCTGTTGCTTGCCCACATTAACACAGTGGGGGTGGTTAACAGTGGAAAACAGCCAGCTAAATTTGGGTTGGAGGGATAGGCACAGGAATCAGTAGTATTTTTGCAGGGGAGGGGGCTGGTGGTATAAGGTTTGTAGGCCTGGCAGGAAAATTTAGGCCAGCTTTGCCCATGAGAGCTGTGAGGATGGGCGAACACCCTGGACTATGGATGTTTGAGTCAACCTTAGCAGCAGCAAGCTGGTCACTCACTGTGCATGTGTGGAACAGACAGGCATCATGCTGCCAGGAGTAAGATGTGTGGCATTCTGAGTGTCCAGGACCAGTGTGTTGCCCTTTTGGCTCGAGTGGTTTGCTACAATTCAGGGTCTTGCAGGGTTGTTTCCATTAGGCTGAGAAATCAGTGATGCAAGTCGGGTATTTTTCTTGCGGTTTATTCACAGTCGTCTTTCCCAAGTTGGAACAAACAATGCCAGGCAGTTTTCTTGCTGAGATCCCACACCTGCAATCTCTGTGCCCAAGAAGGCCCCTGCCTTTGTTTTTTCTCAGGATCACGCTTGCAACACCTTCTCCTATGTCCGTCGAAGGCCTGGTCTACTCTATAGAGTTAGGGTGATGCAAGGCAGCTTATGTTGCCCTAACTATGGAAGTGCTGATGCTTAAATGTGGCTCCCGCCGACGTAACTGCCCTGCTACGCCGACTTAATAACTCCACCTCTATGAGAGGCGCAGAGTCAATGTCAATGTAGTTAGGTCGCCGCCGCAGTGTCAGTGTTGCTTATGTCAACTGCTACTGGCTTTCACGAGCCATCCCACAATGCCCCACACCGACAATACAATAGATACGGATGCTCCTGATGACGAGACACACCGCTGACTCAAGGAGCAAAGTGTAAACATGCACAAGCGGTGTAGTTAGGGTGGCGGCTATATGCCGATGTAATTTAGATCGACTTAGTTTTGTAGTGTAGACACGACCTAAGGTACTTACATGGCCCCTGTCACCAGAGTGTCTGAGCACCTCACAATCTTTCATATACTTGTCCTCACAACACTCTGGTGAGATAAGGCCCTGCTGGTAATCCCATTGTACAGATGGAGATCTGAGTCATGGGGAGAGTAAGATCATACAGGATGATCAGAGCAGAGACTTCCTGCTGCAACACACACCGCCTGTAAGTGATAACCTAGCCCTGCTTTTGCAACTGGGGAAACCCATCAGTCCACACAGCTTAGCTCTGACCTGCCATGTGGCCTATTGCTTGCTTTGGGTGGTCCCTTGTGCCCCTGGCTGTTTATACTTGCTCATTCTGTTGAGCCTGGAGGAGGGTGCTTGTCACCCATTGGCTTAACGAGGTCTGTGATTTGTTTTTGGACAACTTACCAGCCATTAGTACCTTTCAGCATTAGGAAGTGACTGACAAATCTCTCTCATGATCCTGGCCTCAGACCCTGATCTAAATGTGAAGAAAGCAAGACGTGAAAGCCAAGTACAGTGTTTCATGCCCTGCCTCAGTCTTGTCATTTGTGTCCAGTGTTCCCGGCATAGGTTGAATGCTCTGTGTCTGCTTCAGCTAGTCTTTTGTTGTGTCCTGTGTTCTTAGAGACGTTCTTAGAGACGTTCAGGTGATGTATAAACTTCCCTGTCACCACCGTATAAATGTCCCTGGCAGGACGTAGTGGGAGGAATATAGACTGAGGCCTGGTCTATGCTACAAAGTTAGGTTGTTGTAAGCTGCCTTGCGTCGACCTAGTTGTGCATATGTGTACGATTAAGTGGCTCATTATGCCGACATAGTAATGCCACCTCTCTGAGCAGTGTTGAGCCAAGGTCAATGTACAGAGGTAGACACAGAGCAAGTGTAGACATTGAATTACCTATGTTGACCCTAACAGTCCTCCAGCAGCTGTCCCACGATGCCCAATGCTGACCCCTCTGGTCACCATTGTGAACTTCACTGCCCAGGGTCCTGGACACCAGCAGCTACTCTCCCTTTAAAGCCTTGTGAATTTCTCAATTTCCTTATGCCCGGCTTGTTGAGCACACCTAGCAGCTCTTCATTGTTGTGTGCAACTGCCCAGCCGGCCATGCCAGCTGCATGCTCTAGCCATGCTCCTGCCTGGAGTAGATGAGATATTGGCTCTCCTGGACCTGTAGGGGGAAGAGGCTGTGCATGCACAGCTCTGGACTAGCTACAGAAAGGTGGACCTCTATAAGCAGGTTGCTTGGTGGATACAGGAAAAGGGCTATGACAGGGATCAGCAGCAGAGCCGCATGAAAGCCGAGGAGCTGCAGCAGATGTACCAAAGGTCAGGAGTGCCAACAATCAATCCAGTGCCAAGCCACGAACCTACTGCTTTACAATGAGCTGCATGCCATCCTCAGCAGAGACCGCACCACCACTCCACACAATGCCCTTCGATACCTCCAAGGAGCCCGAGTCATAGGACTCTGCTGTGAACTGTGAAGTGGAAGGGGAAAAGGAGGAGGAGAATGGCAACTGGGGAATCCAGCTATGCAGCAAGTCGGGACCTGTTTTTGACTCCACCGGTCCCGCCAGTCAAACACGGTTGAGCCTGATGCAGGAGAAAGAACCCCGGGTAAGTGTATACATAAATTTTCCATTACAGGGATGCTCCCCTGGCTCCTGCAAATAGCAGGACACAGCTTTTGACTTTCCATTAATTTACTTGTGCTAGAAGAGGGAGTGGCACGATCAAGACAGGTAGAGTTGCTATCTGCTTTTCAGTTGCCTACAGAGTTAGGTGGGGGTGGGGGGATGACCATGCGGAGCAGTTTGTTTATGCACACGGGGATGTCCCTTGAATTCTCCTGAGAGATCTTGATGAAACTTCCAAAGAGATACTCTGCAATTCTCTCCCAAAGGTTTCTAGGGATGGCAGATTTATTTCTTCCTCTGTGGTAGGACACTTTTCCACGTCAGTCAGTGATAACTTCAGCAGGCACCACTGCAGTATAGAAGCTAGCAGCATATGGATCCAGGCAGCTTCAGGACGCCAGCAGAAGCGGTGCTCTCTGCACCTTTGCTACCCTCAGGAGTGAGAGATCAGCTAAAATCGCCAGTGCCAGTATTCGGTGCCATTGCCCTACGGCACTAGTTATAGGCCTCCGAGCAATTACCTCCTCATTTCTCTGGTGGGCCACACTCACCATGGCTGGTGCTGTGACTAGTGCCGTGCACAAGTAAATCCCAAGCAGAAGTGTGAATGAGCAGGTAGTGCTTAAAACTTTTTAGGGGAGCAAGGGGAGTGAGTTCTGCCTCTTTTTTTCTTTCTTTCATGACTATAGTGATGATGGTACCTGTGTGTGTTTTATCTGCAGCTACCACCATTGTGGCCTTGAGCCTCCTCCTCCATACTCGCAGAACTCCTGAGCCAGATAAAGGGGAGAAAGAAAAGGACTCAGAATGACATGTTCAGTGAGATCCTGCAAGCCAGGGCTGCATTGGACCGTGAGCACAAGGCCTGGAGAGTGAACATTGCAGACAGCCTGGAGAAGGAAACAGTGGAGAGGAGAAGCACCAGGACATAATGAGGCTTTTCTGGCAGCAAACACAGATGCTGCAGACTCTGGTGGACCTACAGGTTCAACAATCCTGGGCTCGCCTCCCTCTGCAGCCCATTGAGAACTCAATATTGGGACCTCCCTATTCCACCCTCATAGGCGTAGTTTGATTTCTATATTTGGGAGGGAGGGCGCAGCTCCAGTCAGGCCAATGGGGACGTGCGTGGGGAGCAAATTCGGTGTCTGCCCGAGGCTTGCCATGTATGTGTAGCTGAAATGGACATGAATGTTCTCTTCCCTTCATAAGTTCTTCACTCTTAATTTATTAAGTTTTAGTACGTTTTAAATACATTTGTTTTAAAATTTCATGGTTTCTTTTTCTGCACTGAATTCTGTTACAAAATACAGGTCTCTTATTTAAAACATAACTCCTCTTTATTAGTTTGCAACATCTGCTACTGAATGCTTAGCAGACCTTAAAGCAACCAATTACTTGTTACTGATAGTGTGACACAGCTCATAGGATAAGCCACAAACAAAATTAATAGAGGTATTGGCAATGTTGTATTCCTACATGTACAGCAATCACCACACAATTCCTAACAGGCCACAAAAGAGCAGGGCCAGGTAGAGCATGGTGCAGCGAAACACGTTACTATATGGCTCACGTTAAAATGCTCTTTCAAAGCCTCCTTGAGCCATATAGCTACTCAGTGAGCTCTTCTAATAGCTCTTGTATTGGCTGTTTAAACTCAACAGGCAGCCGCTCCAACTCTGCCCTCCACCCCGGCAGAAAGGTTTCCCCCCTTTGCGTCACAGATATTATCCAGGACAAAGCAGGCAGCTATAACCATTGGACCTCAGTGAGAAAAATATCTCATCTTGTGAGTAAACAATGCCAAAGTCCCTTCAATTGACCAAAAGCACTGTTTGAGCACCGCACCTGCTGAGCCAGTAGTTGAATCTTACTTTGGTGCTCTCGACGGCCTGTGTATGGGTTCATGAGCAAGTGGTAGGCTGGGTTGCCCAGGATCACTACTGACACTTCAACATTCCCAATGGTAATCACCAGTCAGGAAAGAAAGTCCCTGCTTGTAGCTTTCTGCACAGTCCTGTGTTCTTGAAGATGCGAGCATCATGCATTGTCCCTGACCAACCAACACTGATGTTGGTGAAGCCTCCCCGGTGATCCCCGGATGCTTGCATAACCATAGAAAAGTAGCCCTTTCTGTTGATGTACTTTATGGCAAGGTGGTCTGGTGCCATAACAGGGATGTGTGTGCTGTCTAGCGCTCCACTGCAGCTCGGGAACCCCATTGCTGCAAATCCATCCACTATGTCTTGCACGTTGCCAAGAGTCACAGTCCTGCGTAGCAGGAAGCGATTAATGGCATTGCACACCTGCATGACAACAGCCCCTGCCTGACTCCAAATTGATTTCTGGCTGACCTGTAGCAATCTGGCATTGCAGGTTTCCACACTGCCACTCGCTACTCCACCATCAGTGCAGCTCTCATTTTGGTATCCCTGCACTGGAGGGCTGGGGCAAGTTCGGTGCATACATAGGCTCCGACTCCGTGGGTGCTCCAGCCCTGGAGCACCCTTGGGGAAAAACCCCGCCAGGCCCCCCCCGTGCCCAGCTCACCTCTCCGCCTCGGGCTCTCTGCCTCCCTCAGGCTCCCCCCGATGCCAAGCAGAAGCCAAGCATGGCTCCGCCTCCTCCCCATATCCCTCTCCTGAGGTGCTGCCGACCAGCTGGAGCCAGGAAAAACGGCTTCTGCTTGGAGTTGGGCGAAGCCTGAGGGAGGCGGAGAGGCGAGCTGGGCGCGGGGGTGCTGGCAGGGAGCTGCCGGGCCCGGTGGGTGCTCTGCTGCTTTCCCCCACGGCTTGCAAGCAGGGGTGGTGGTGGGGTGTTGCAGCACGCCCGGGGGAGGAGGTGGGGGTGGGGATTTGGGGAAGGGGTGGGGCCGGGAGTGGAGTTGGGGCAGGACCGGGGGCGCGAGCACCCACTAAAGTCGGTGCCTGTGGATGCATAGATCCAGGAATATTGCCTTGTACATCCAGAAGTTCTTCAACTGCTGTTCATCATCCCAACCCTGTATCATGATGCAATCTCACCAGTCAGTGCTCATTTCTCAGGCACAGAAGCGGCACTCTACCATTTGCAGCTGCTCTGTGAATGCCACCAACCACAACAATCTATCCTCCAAGAAATCAAGTTCCCTGCTGATTTGGTGGTTCTTGTGGCTTTGCAAATACTGCAGGATTGTACTTCCTGTGCTTGCAATGCTCATGGCAATAGTGCAGAGATATGCGGGCTCCATGCTTCTGGTGGAGATGGTGGACAGCGAGGAGGGTCAAGTGGGTTTGTGGGATTTTGAAAAAAGGCCTGAAAATTACGTGATACAGATGTCATTATAGGGTGGATTAGAAACTGTTGCCCACTGGAAAGTTGACCCCATGCTCCTGGTCACCTCTGCACATTTTGGTCCCGTTATGCATTGCCATAACTTCCCAAAAGACATAGCACTGGATGGTGTCAGGTTGCACACGGGGATACCTACCTGTGGTGCACTGCCCTTGCACTGACACAAGCACTCCTGGTGTATGCACAAAGAGCCAAGTATGCAGACGCACAAGCGAGGTACTAAGTGTGGCGGCCCTTGCTATAAATTTGTAGTGTAGACATGGCTTTAGTGAGGCGAGTTGGTCAGCCTTTAGGTATGTACCACCCCAGGCCCTCAAAGGTTTTGGAACCCATGTTGGTTTTTGCAAGACATGATCAATATGTATGTTGGTTTTCCTTCAAAAGATCAGGGTCCTTGATTGCATACCAGTTATAGGAGGACTATGGGACAGATCTATGGACTGCCTCTAGCTGGGTCACAGAGTTGTCATCTGTTCTGGGACTCCTCAGGTCTGGACCCCAGACATCTGGGGAAGACATATCTGAACCCCACTGGTTTCCAATTTTATATAATTTATTAGAAAAACTAAATAGCTGAGCAAAAAGCATAAAATAAAATGCATCTCAACACATCAAATTAACAGAGTGAGTTTATATCAAATCCTCAACCGAATCTACTTATCAGGTTGATTAAATTGTATCAAGTAAACCCACAATTTATAAGCGTTATCTATTAATTTGGGATGGCAGCAGTTTTGTATAGCTGTCAGCTCCCAAACTCAGGGTATTATTAATCTCCGTGCCACTCAGTATGTTTATTCCAGCTGAATGGCTGGATAGATGGAGGGTTAGATCACTCTCAGGTTGAAATCAATGTTGAGACTATAGGCCTGATGCCAATTAAGGCAGCCTGCCAAAATGGTGGGTGGGTGGGTGATAGCCAATCTCCTCCCCTCCTCCCCCGCATCCTACGTAGCATTACATGGAACATTCCAATGCAATTCAAGACTACACAGCTTCCCAGTCACATTCTTGCAAACAAAACGTATGCATGCAAAGGGTCAAAATTCAGTTTCTGGTTGGCTGAAATCCTACCATGATCGCCGATGAAAGTAACACTTTTCTATTCAACTGATTTATGAGAAGTAATTAAATATGCAGCTTGTCCTGAGGGAGGATATTCAAGATTTTGATGCCATGTCACTAGTAGGGGACAGTTAAGTAGCTTGTCCTGGGACAGCTCAAAAGTCTTTTTAATGTGCTATAATTAGGGTAGGTTAAGGCAAATAGAAAATGTAAGATGCAGTGAAGCTTATTCATCTTTTGCCCCTAATATCGAACATCTTTGCCTTATGATTTTTTTCCTTATAGCTTTGAGATTTGGACCGAAGAGCAATTCAGTTGTATTGTATTATAGCATTGGCCACTAGCTAGACCTTAGTTTGCAAAGTAGTGTCCAATAGAACTACACATAACTCTCTGAAATTTAACTTTGCAGCTATAGTCTTGTAGTTAAGACACTGGGCTGGGATTGAGGAGACCTGGATTTAAGTCCTCTGCCACAGATTTCTTTTTGTGAGATTTTGGGCAAGTCACTGGCGCATGTCACACTACAGAGCCTATGCTGGAGAGCTAGGCATTCTTCTGCCAGTATAGCTACACCACTTCCCTGAATGATAGTAGCTATGCCAACAGAAGCCCTTAGATGCTTGAGCCTTTTGAGTCAAACTGTGCTTTCTGAATAATTCCCTAGTGAGCAGCGAGTCTGCAGCTTTGCACAGACTTTATTTTAAATCTGGTGTAAAATAAGAAGGATGAACATTTGAAAATGTGCCCCAGCGCACGCCCAGTAGGAAAGTCCATGACTTTATAAGCGGGGGATGTTGATCCTAGTTGTGTTGTGCTGTGCATGTATATTTAAGGACCTGATCCAGCAAAGTGCTTAAGCACATACTTAATTTTAAGTGTTTATGGAACTACTCACATCACTAAAGTTAAGCATGTGGTTAAGTGCTTCGCTGGATTGAGTCTAGCTTCACAGCGAAGTGAAGTGCTTCGTCTAGTGATGTAATTATCCAGGGATTCCTTCTCCACTAACATGCCTCTTTACAGACCAGACTAGGAGTATGGTTAGGAATAAGGAATTCCTGAGTTCAAGTCCCAAATGTTCACTGACTGTCTTAATAATTAATTACTCCAGTAGTTCCCAATCTGTGGCCTGTGGAGAGCTTTCTAGCAGTAAGGGGCTGGTTTCTCCTCCTTCATTGCAAATAAGAACCTGGATGCTTGTAAAAGCAGCTGGAAACAAAGAGGTGGAATCAAACCAGGTGGCTTTAAGGGCAGCTGCTACAAAAGAGGAGAGGAAAGAAGAGCTGCCCTCAAGGACTGGAGCCCTGAGTTGAGCGATAGGTGCAGCTATTTGCAAAGAGAGGAACGTTCAGTGAGAGAGGCACCAGGCAGCATGATGGGGGGTTCAGGGGGAAACCAGATCAGGCACCTGGGCAGCATGTCCAAGGGTGAAGGGAACCACTTGGCAGGGAAATGTGCAAACGCAGAGGAAGAGGCCCAGAAGTCAGACAAAAATGGCAGGAAGAAATGGGGAAAGAGAGGACCGAACAGGTGGGATGGGGAGATGAAATAAAGAGCAAGAATAGACAGTGTGATTGGTTTTCTAACAAATGGGCAAAATGAGGCATTAAAGTTTATTGTATGTACATCCCTTATGTCATTCTCCTTCTAAGAAATTGCTGTAGTTGCCACAGGGATGTAGTGGGGTTGTGAATGGGCAAAGGGTGTGGTCTGTTCATGCATGATTCATGGTGCAATAATCATGGGAGGGGAGGTGGTCTGCACAATCATGAATGGGAGAGGAAGTGATCTGGTCATTCATGCATGGGAGGAGGAAGGAGGGGGTTCAGTTATGAATAGGACGGGGTATCTTTAAACTCTATGACAGGCCTGCACAACATGTGGCCCGGGGGCCGCATGCGGCCCGCGTGGGCTCACTGTGTGGCCCACGGGGGTGGGGGGGGGTGAGTAGGCAAATGGCGGAGTGGGGCAAGCCAACGGCCGGCGGGCAGGCTGGTGAAGAGACCAGTGGCAGGCTGGGGAGTGAGGGTGAGCCAGTGGCAGGGAGTGGGGGCAGGGGCAGAAGGTAAGAGGCCAGCAGCGGGCAGGCAGGTGAGCTGGCAGCTGGGGGAGGCGGCAAGCTGGCAGCGGGGGGAGCTGGCGAGCCGGCGGCGGCGGTGGGGGGCTGAGGAGGCGAGTGGGCGGCGGGGGGTGAGTAGGCAAGCCGGGCGGGGTGGGGGATGACGAGCCGAGTGGGCGGGCAGTGGCAGGGTGGCAGGTGAGCCAGCGCCGGGGGGGGGGCGGCGCTGAGAAGGCGAGCAGGCGGCGGGGGTGCTGAGGAGGTGAGCTGCGGGGCTGGGGGGATGATGAGCCGAGTGGGCGCGCAGTGGCAGGGCGGCAGGTGAGCCAGCGCCGGCGGGGGGGGGGGGCGCTGAGGAGGCGAGCAGGCGGCGGGGGGTGCTGAGGAGGCGAGCCAGTGGGGTGGGGGGATGATGAGCCGAGTGGGTGGGCAGTGGCAGCGAGGCTTTATACTTTGGGGGTGGGGGTGAGGAGGCGAGCGGCGAGTCGGTGGCTGGAGGGGGGCAAATCTCCCAGATTCAAAATCTGGGACTGTGTCTGTTGGTCCTTTTTGCTGCTTGTCTCTGGGCTGGGGGTTGTCCCAATGCTGCAAAGAGGGTTGTCCCAATGCTTCCCAAAGGAAGGTGCTTGCTTCTAACCCCCGAGGCCATCAGTATGTCTGCGCTTCTCTCATCAGTCCACTTGATAAGTTTGATTGTCCTTGGTCTGGTTCCCATCCCGTCTCCAAGGGTTGCAGCTGTCTGGAGGTGCCGGCCTTCCACGCCTTCCTCATTCACACCTCATTCATTCAACAGGGCAATTGAATACAAAGTGGGAGGAAGATCTTATTCTACTTCTAGCAAAAAGACATTTTTCTTTTACCTTAATTATACTACCTTAGGGGCCCGCTATAACATATTACCAAGGTTCAATACAAAGTCATATAAAAGTTATACAAAAATGCATAATGCAGAGATTTATCTACAACTGCATTGATTGACTGTTGTGTGCAGTAATATAGTGACCCCTGGGGGGGGTGAAGAGTGATGTGATGGTGGGGCCGAGCGGGGAGGGGCCGGGTCCTATTTTACTGCTGTGATCTGGTCACCCTATGTGCGCTGTTTCTTTCCCCCTCTACAGGCTTGCACACCCCAGCGCTGGGGAAGGAGGGGATGTTTCCGCGGGGCGGGCGGGCAGCGCTGGGGGGGCAGGAGGGGTGTTACCATGGGGCAGGGGGTTTCGGCCCTCAGCTGTTTTCTTTGAAGTAATATGGCCCTCGTTGCTTTACGAGTTGTGCAGGCCTGGTCTATGAAGAGAAGTGAATAACACTGTGAAAAAGCTTGAGAACCCCATGAATGCTGCCATCTTAAATTCAGCCACTTCCTACTTTAGTTGGCACCTTCTTACCCCCTCATGTTAGTTGCTTTACCCCAGGGGTTCTCAAACTTTTGTACTGGTGACCCCTTTCACACAGAAAGCCTCTGAGTGCAACCCCCCTTATAAATGAAAACATTTAAAAATATATTTAACACCATTATAAATGCTGTAAGCAAAGCAGGGTTTGGGGTGGAGGCTGACAGCTCATGACCCCCCATGTAATAACCTGCAGACCCCCTGAGGGGGCCCAACCCCCAATTTGAGAACCTCTGCTTTACCCGATACAGCCCATTCTGCCAGCCACTGGGCAGTGAGTGACACCAGCTTAGGGCTTGTCTACACAGGAATGTTTTACCTGTTATACCAGGATCGTTAAACTGATCTAGTTATACCTGTAATATTCCTCATGTGGACATGCTCTCATTCCAGCAGCATCCTCTTTTTCCAGACTTAGTCCCATCTCTATGGGGGCTGGCTCTTCAAATCCTTTTCCATTCCAGCCTGACTTGAAGCAGTTCCTCAGAAACTCTGCAGCCAATCATATGATTTTGTTTTGATATCCATCCATCTAGTTTGGGGTCTTTCAACCCTTCTCTAACTCTCCACTTCTAAGTTTAGGACTCATGTCATGGATTTCTTTGGCAAAGTTTTATGGCCGGTGGCCAGCCTGATGCCAGTTCTCCTTTTTCAACAAGGCTCAGGACTTTACAGGAGAGTTACTCTTCTTCCAGTGTAAGAGTGGCCTATTTCCATTTTACTTAAACTTCTTCCAAAGCAACATGAGTTAAACTGAAAAAAGGCTCTCTTGTACCAGAATAAGTTAGTTCACGCAAGGGGTTATGCTGGTATAACTGTCGGTTTAAATTCACATGCTATCTTATGACAGTTTAGACAAGCCCTTAAACTCTTCAAGGCAGTGGCTCTCAACCTTTCCAGACTATTGTCTGATTTATCTTGCGTACCTCAAGTTTCTCCTCACTTAAAAGCTACTTGCTTACAAAATCAGACATAAAAATACAAAAGTGCCACAGCACCCTATTACTGACAAATTGCTGACTTTCTCATTTTTACCATATAATTATAAAATAAATCAATTCGAATATAAATATTGTACTTAACATTTCAGTATATAGAGCAGTATAAACAAGTCATTGTCTGTATGAAATTTTAGTTTGTACTGACTTCACTAGTGCTTTTTATGTAGCCTGTTGTAAAATGGGGCAAATATCTAGATGAATTGATGTGCCCTCGCGAAGACATCTGTGTACCCCCTGAGAACCACTTCTCTCAGGCTCAGCTAGACTCATTGAGCTGGTGGCAGAAGTGATGTGCAAGGCGCTGTAAAGTTTCGCATTGATAAGTGGGTGAGACTCTAAGTATGTTAGTGTAACTGACTTGCTGATGGGGTCAGAGGAAAGTGTAAATTCACTAGCACAGACTCCTTTAGAATCATCCCTGAATTTGGTCCAATGTCCCTGCTTTGAGATGATTAGAGGCCCTAATCCTCCGAGGTGCTGAGTGACTCCTAGGAAGTGCAGAGCACCCTGAGGTCTCACAGAAGTTGTTGGGAGTTGAGGATGCTCATTAGCTTTCATGGGGATTCCGGCCCTGAACAAAGACACAATATGAGAAGGTGACAAATATTAGAAATTGGGGAGGAGAGGTCAAGGGTGTGAGACCATGTGATTGCTTGGTTAAGCTGTGCCTGCGTGATGGAGGTTGGGAAGGTGTTTTCTGGGGTTTGGTTTGGCTTTCCATGACACTGTCGCTAAGGGAGGAGAAGTATCCAGGTTTGCAGGCCTTATGGGAGAAGGTAGCTTTAAAGAGACGCTTGAAGAAGGCACACATGAGGAAATGCTGTTTTGAAGCTGGGATATCTCAAAGGAGCACTGAGGCCAGGCCTATGCTTAAAGTTTTTTGCTGGCATAGTAATGTTGGGTAGGGATGTGACGTTTGGCTAACATAGCTAGGGCAACAAAAGCCCTCATGTCATTGCAATTACCCTGGGGAAAATGTCCTTCTGCTGGTATAGCTCAGTTTTCCCAGAACAGATATAAGCTATATTGGCAAAAGGACTCTTTTCCCAATAACTATACCCCCTCTGTGGCCACACTGGCAAACCATCTCAGTGTATACGAGGCCTCGGGCACCCAAATCCCATTGGCAGCCAGTGGGAGTGGGCACCTCCCTTCCTTAGGGCGCTTTGAAATCACAGCCCATCTGGCCAAATCATCCTACTGAGGTGCTTGTGTCTGTCAACCAGACCTTGAATATTAACCAAACACCTGAAACGACCATCACTGTATCTTTCAATTCCCAATTCTCTCAACTCTCTGTTCTCTGAGTTCTGTTAGTACAATCAGCTGACGGAAGTGGTTATAAGCTGTTACATTATCTTCTTTGTGTGGTGGGTTTAAAAATTCCTGTTCTAAGCTTATCTAAGGGGAAGGATGGTTTGCCTAGGATACACAAGTTCAGCTCTCTGTGTGGCCTGGGGCAGTCTTGTCTACGTCGTCCTAGCACTGTAGTGGAGACACAACAGTGATGGAAGGGGTCCCCAAGCCCTTGTTGTTCTACCAGTGGTTCTCAACCTATTTACCATTGTGGGCCGCATATGCAGCTCTCTGTGTGTTATGTGGGCCACATCCACACACACACTATATATATACTACGTCTATGGCCCTGAGGACGTCATATGGGCTGCAGCTGATTGGGGTGCAAGCGGGCTGCAGTTTGAGAACCACTGTTTTAGACTCCCTTCCGTAAGGTACGGCTGTGTGACACATCATGGAGTGTGGCAAACAGCAGTGAATTAACCTAAAGTCTAGAGTGAGCTGAGAGTGCCCAGGACCAAGTCTCAAGGATTTACAGGTTAATCCGTTCCACTCCGTCTTTGTCAATAAAGCATTCGTCCTTCCCGGCATGACTTTTACCAAGTGACCTTTTACCATGGTTTCAGGTTCTCCCTGCTCTTTCCTTTGACAGCTGTGAAGATTCATGTTGAACAGGGCAGCGGTTATTGGTTTAGGGGAGATGGCATGGTTCACTAAAGCTGCATTTCCGGGCCCCAATAAAAGGGAGAGAAGAAAACAATCTCTTCCCTTTCTTTGCACGTGACAGATGTCTGGATATTGCCAGACGTCCCTGTGATACCTACACACAGGGGGCAAACACACACTTTTCGAAAGAGAGCTCTGTGTCCGTGGCTAGAACATGTGCAGATAGCTCAGAATGCGGCAGCTTTGGGCAGGGCTGGTAGTGACAGTGCCTGGCACCCTTCAGATATTTTCCACTCTGAATCCCTCTGTCATGCTGCTTTGGAGGGCAGCCTGTGCCGCGCTGTGGGTGCCCTTGCCACGCACAGGCTGTCACATTCGCCTTAGCTGGCTCGGAGGACCAAAATCAGTTTCTTTCAGCAGTGTGAGTCAGTCATTTCCCCCGGGATCTCAGTTAGCACCAGTTCAGCTTCTGATGCATCTATGCATCACTTACGCCAGAGAAGAGTGAAGTGAACGGAAAGGCCTTGTACTCCGCTCCCTGACGTTGGTGCAAAACAGGAGCAAATCCACATACAGTGATGGAGTTACTCCGGTGCTGAGCCAACCTCACAAAGGCCCGCGTCTCAGCTCCAGACCAGCAAGCTAGGGACATTGAGCCGGTGAGTTCACAAAGGCTTGTGCCTTGACATCAGGCCAGCGAGCTAGAAGCGTTGAACAGTGCTAGCACAGAAGATTGCCTTGTGACCTTCAATTGGCAAGGAAAAGGGGCTGAGCCAGTCGCTTCGCAGGGGCTGCGCCTTCACACCAGCTCTGGATGCTTGTGTTGCTGACCCACTGAGCTCACAAGACCCTTACGTGGAAATCAGCCCAGCAAGCACAAGGTCTGGCATGAGTCACCTTTCGTGTAAGTCCAGCAAGTTTGAGCCGTTGCAGGCCTGAGCCTGACCATCAGCCGCAGCAAGCAGCTGAGCCAAAGACCTGCAGGCTTGAGCTTTGACATCAGTTGAGCAAGAGAAGGGTGCTGCACCATAGACCTTGGGGTGGGATGGGGGAAACTGGGCATTTTGCCTAATCACAGCAAGCTAGCCGTTCCAATGGAACTGGTCACCAGCCCGGCAACTGCAAGCTACAGGTGCTGAGCAGGGGTGAAGGTAAGGAGCTGTATGGATTTCCCTGCTCTGTTAAAAAGAGAGGTAGCGTTCCCTCTTCTGGACTTGGGATGCTCCCCCTCCTCACTGGCTTCTGGAGCAGGGACTCCACAGGTAGTGGAATCTGAGCAGGGAGCAGCAGGAGGACTGAGGACTCTCTGGCGACTGAAAACCTAGAGGAATTATGACAGTGCAAGAGTCAAGCGAGTGAACTGTGAGTAATCGAGAGAGGGCGGGATTGTCAGAGAACTTAAACTCCCTGTGTTTTAGCAAACAGCTATTTACCATCAATGCCTAATGAACATCTGGGAGAAAGGATGCCTTTGTGAAAGACTCATCGAAAGCATGCGAGCTCCAGTGCACATGTCTGATGCCGGCAAAACAAGTCCTCCAACAAAGCCGGGGAGAGAACACTTGACATTCCTGATATTCTGAAGATCAAAAAAATGAGCAGACTTTTAAAAATAAACCTTTTGGGCCCCCTTTATCTATAGTAAAGAATAATAACCAGACCAAAGGCAGAAACCTAATAATTTTTTTTTAAAAATCCTTTTGTAGGTCATCTTTAACGCGAGTGAAATCCTGCACTTCCAGGATTTAAACTTAATTTAGAGATTAGGAGGAGCAACTCAGGTGAGTGGCAACTAAGATTATCATTGGATAACTGTTTGCTGCCCCTGCATGATCTGAGCTATAAAGAGTCTGGGCCAGACCCTCAGCAGGTGTAAACTGGAGCTGGTGCTGATTTACACTGGCTGAGGATCTGGTCCAGGGTATCTGTCTAAACACACACACAGCTGTGGTGCTTCGTTTGCGGATGGCTACTCCATTCCTTTATGAGTGACGTGGGCCGTGAAAATGCATGAGTTTAGTTTTTAAATAATATTAGATCAGATCATTGTTTCCCCTCTCCACTCCCATAAAAGGCAAAGCCCAGCCATAGCTCTGGATGACTGGCCTGCCCTCCTGGCTTAGCTTTGCCTCCTCGGCTCTCAGCAAGCTTTGGTGTGGAACAAGGAGAACGTGTCGGTCAGTGCGGTGACCCACTTTCAGTCTTCCTCCTCCACGGTCCCGCTGCTTTTGGCAGCAGCACCTGTGGCCCTGAGCAGAGATCTACCTCCCAGCCACACGAACTGTTTAAACAAGAGACACTGACACAATTGTACTCTGATCTTTGGGACTGTGTCACCCTGAGCAGCCTGTGCTGTCAGATAGCTGGGGGAGGGAGGTGTATGTGTGAGTGAGTGTGTGTGGAGAACATGGGCTGGGAGGGTAGGTCTGGCGGGGGAAGGGATCTAAAATAGAAGGACATTCACGACTCAGTTTGCTTCCTTGATTTTAAAGGGACAATGCCCCACTCTGGCACTGTTGTTAAAAGCATAGGGCAAATTCTGCTGTCGTTTGCATGGGTGTGACCCCACTGACTTCAATGGGAGCAGAATTTGACCCCATGTATTTATTTAAAGGATTCTTCCCACACTGGCCTGGTCCCAGTATGCTGCAGCAGTAAGGTCTAAGGGCAGTAAAAGCTCCTTAGCTGGCCAGAGGAGAATCCCCCCACATGCAGGCCTACGGCTGTCTGATACAGGACCCCTCCCGAGACCTGGGGTGGGAGGCGTGCTGAGAGGAGGCACAGTAAGATGTTGGGTGGAGGTGTAGTGCCCCGTAGAGCAGCTCAGAGCACCATCCTAACGTGCGTCAGCTGAGAATTCTTAAACCCCCTTTGACCCTCCCTGGGTCTATGCCCAATGAAGCCAGCCTGTTCCATTTCTCTGTTTCCCGTTCCGGCATTGCTGACAGCCAGGCCAGTCTGCCCAGGAACTCGTTAACTTCTTCCTCCTAGTGGATTCATTCACAGCCTGGTTCTGCCCCACCCTTGTGCAAGCTGAGCTATGCCTAATACTCTTGGAATGAAGTATTAGGCTCTCCGTGACTGGGAGAGGATGAGACGGGCATGCATAAAAGTGATCATAGAATCTCAGAGTTGGAAGGGACCTTAGGAGGTCATCTAGTCCAACCCCCTGCTCAAAGCAGGACCAATCCCCAATTTTTGCCCCAGATCCCTAAATGGCCCCCTCAAGGATTGAACTCACAACCCTGGGTTTAGCAGGCCAATGCTCAAACCACTGAGCTATCCCTCCCCCCTCATATGATGCCATAATGAGGAAGAGGAGAAACGGCTCTTCTTAATTAGAAGCACTAAGGCGGTAGATTATGGAGTGAAATTGGGAAGCATGGGCTGCAGGCGGAGGAAAGCTCCCGGCAGTAAGATATACTCCCCTACAACTTCATTGCATCGTGTGCCTTTCGTACTAACGGTCCCTGCAAATGATCAAGAGCCAAACAGGCGGCAACTTACAGCCTGCAGAGGTATCTCTGAAGGGTTTGTGCCAGTGGGCAATTTCCCTCTGCCATAGAAATCCTCTGTTAGCCATTTACGGACAGAAACCAGCCCCTCGGTGCCATTTGATTGGCGTAAAGACACTGTATTGGGCCAGAGAATCTGGCCCGATATCTGATGGTTTATGGAGGCACAGACCAGGACTCCATAGTTAGGATTATGTTCTAAAATAGGGCATAATTTCCTGGTTTTCCTCTAAAAAAGTAGGTGGCCGCTTTTTTATTTATTTTTTATTTATTTATTTTGAATTTCGGCTCAGTTTTATTCACTATTTGCACTGCAGCTGAACGTTTGTGTGCTGCAAACACATGATTGATGGGGAGGGAAGGGGAAGTGCACACAAGTGTGATTAAATGGGACAGGCTGGGTGCACACAGACTTGATTGTGGGGGCTGAGCTTTCATAAAACCCTCTCAGTCAGCAGCTACACTTTTCTGTCAGATTTTATCCTACCATAGAGGAGGACTCATCCACAGCTTCATTTCTACCCCTCTCCCTCCCTGATATGCCCCCGATCCCCTCATTGCAATCCCCCTCCAATCAAACCTTTAAAAACACTAGGAAATTAATACACAAAAACTTTGTTATGAAGCAGTAGACAACATACCTGACACAACCCACGAAACCAAGGAAATGCCAACTTAATCTACCTAAGCGTATATACCCTCCATCCATAAGCACACACCTTACAAGTACCACAATTACAGAACACCACAACCTTATCTCTTCCCACTAGAGATGCTAGTCACTTCCTTTAGCCATCTTTTTGCACACTCTCCTTTTACTGAATTACTTTCATCCAATGATAGGTTTCAGTGTAGTAGCCGTGTTAGTCTGTGTCAGCAAAATGAAAATAAGAAAGAAAAACTTGTAGCACCTTAGAGACTAACAAATTTATTTCAGCATAAGCTTTCGTGGGTTAGTACCCACTTCATCGGATGCATGGAATGAAATTATATTTCAGATATATTCATCCAATGCAATCAGCTACTTCATGGAACACCCACAGCTCCTGGCACTGTGGAAAAATGATCCTATAAAAAGATGAGTGACAAAGGGGAGGGGGAATTGTAGTCTCTGGTGTACAGTAGTTGCGGTAATGCTGACGTGCATGTTTGTGGGTGGAGGAGCAGAGGGCATGGCTGTTCGGTGGGTTAATGTTTGTGTGGGGTATGGTATGTGTGTAGCATCGCTAGCTGTCTCACACTGAAAAGTTTCATGCATTAATAGATTAACTAGGGCTGTCAAGTGATTAAAAGATGAATTGTGCTGTTAATAACAGAATACCATTTATATAAATATTTTTGGATGTTTTCCACATTTTCAAATATATTGATTTCATTTACAACACAGAATACAAAGTGTACAGTGCTCACTTTATATTTATTTTTATTATAAAGATTTGCACTGTAAAAATAAAACAAATATTATTTTTCAATTCACCTAATACAAGTACTGTAGTGCAATCTCTTTATCATTAAAGTTGAACTTACAAATGTAGAATTATGTACAAAAAATAACCATTCAAAAATAAAACAATGTAAAACTTTAGAGCCTACAAGTCCACTCAGATGTACTTCTTGTTCAGCCAATCAAGTTTGTTTACATTTGCAGGAGATAATGCTACCTTCTTCTTGTTTACAATGTCATCTGAAAGTGAGAATAGGCATTCACATGGCATTGTTGTAGCTGATGTTGCAAGATATTTACGGGTCAGATGCACTAAAGATTCATATGTCCCTTCATGCTTCAACAATAATTCCAGAGGACATGCGTCCATGCTGATGATGGGTTCTGCTCGATAATGATCCAAAGCAGTGCCACCAACGCATGTTCATTTTCATCATCTGAGTCAGATGCCAACAGCAGAAGGTTGATTTTCTTTTTTGGTGGTTCAGGTTCTGTAGTTTCCATATCTGAGTGTTGCTCTCTTAAGACTTCTGAAAGCATGCTCCACACCTCGTCCCTCTCAGATTTTGGAAGGCACTTCAGAATCTTAAACCTTGGGTCGAGTGCTGTAGCTATCTTTAGAAATCTCACATTGGTACCTTCTTTGCGTTTTGTCAGATCTTCAGCGAAAGTGTTCTTAAAATGAACAACATTCTGGGTCATTATCTGAGACTACTATAATATGAATTATATGGCAGAATGCGGGTAAAACACAGAGCAGGAAACATACAGTTCTCCCATAAGGAGTTGAGTCACAAGTTTAGTTAATGCATTATTTTTTTAACGAGCATCATCATCATGGAAGCATGTGCTCTGCAGTGGTGGCCAAAGCATTAAGGGGCACACGAATGTTTAGCATATCTGGCACGTTAATACTTTGCAATGCTGGCTACAAAAGTGCCATGTGAATATCTGTTCTCACTTTCTGGTGACATTGTAAATAAGAAGCGGGCAGCATTATCTCCCATAAGTGTAAACAAACTTGTTTCTCTTAGCGATTGGCTGAACAAGCAATAGGACTGAGTGGACTTGTAATTGAATTCAATATATTTGAAAATGTAGAAAAACATCCAAAATATTTAATAAATTGATTTATTATTCTGTTGTTTAACAGTGCGATTAAAACTGTGATTAATCACGATTAATTTTTTTGAGTTAATCACATGAGTTAACTGTGATTAATCGACAACCCTAATATTAATAAAACGAAAATAAGAAAGAAAAACTTGTAGCACCTTAGAGACTAACAAATTTATTTCAGCATAAGCTTTCGTGGGTTAATACCCACTTCATCGGATGCATGGAATGAAACACCACTGCAGACAGACATTTATACAGTCAGAGAAATATGATAAGGTCCAGGTGTATAGACCAATCTTAAGAGGCTAATTAGTTGAGAGGAAACATGACAGCAGGGGAAGAAAAAGCTTTTGAAGTGATAAACAAGATGGTCACACAGGTCTGAATGAGGATCGTTAACTTAAGGGAAATAGATTCAATTAACATAATGGCCGAGCCATTCCAAATGGCCGAGCCATTCCAGTCTGCTGACACAGACTAACACGGCTACTACACTTAAACCTAATATTAATGCATCTGTCATGAGGCTAGTAACAGAGGAAGAGAGGAAATTAATAGGCATGTGCCAGAAGGAAAAGTTTCCTTATAGAAAGTTTTAAAATACAGGAGCCAGATTCTCTTCTGGTTTGACATCAGTGTAATTCTAACTTCAGTGGAATTGCTCCTGTTTTATACCAGGGTACGTAAGCAGAGAATCTAGCCTCAGGTGTCTTTAATTTTTAACTCTCACTCCATTCCTCGGGCTGAACAAGTGGGCATTTCTAAAGCAGCCTCTGATTTTTGGGTGCCGAACTGGAGACACTCAGAAAGTGCTGCGCACCCACAGCTTGACGCGAAGGCAGTAGGAGCTGTGAGAGCCCAACACCTTTGGGAAATCAGGCACCAGACATCTCAGATGAGATCAGAGGCCACTCTGGAAATGTTTGGCCTATGTGTCTTGGGTTGGGGGGGATCCAGAAGCAAAATACAAGTTGTACTGGTCCTCAGCCACTCTGCAGGGTTACACAGGTGATAAGGAACTAGGGCAACATTTTGTAGGAGGGTCAAGGTAGCCTTGAAATGCTTCTCTAACAAGATAACAGGAGGCTTTTTTTGGTGAGTGGCCGTGACTTGCACCTGCAGTGGCAGCAAAAGAGTTACAGCCTCAGTACTCTGCCCGATCAATCTGGCTGGTCTGTGATGACCAATTAAACGGAGGGTAATTGTGCAAACCCATGTGTGCCTGTAATTACCAGGGAGATGAATGGATTTCTTCCCTTTGAATGGGCGAGGAAGAACATACCCACTCTAGCTTGACAGCGTCCCTGGTGCCCAGCCACACACAGACCCACCTGAAAGGACTCAGTGAAGAGGAAACTGTTAACAGGTCTTCACAGGGGAGAGTGTGACGGAGCTCGGTCCAAGGGGAGGCCCGGCGGGGACTGCCTAGTGCTTGTTTAAATAACCCTTTTTGTCTCCTTCTGCTTTCTTACTACTGTGGGCTCGGGCCCTGGCCTCCTGAGGGCAATTTGCACACGGCCGTCTGGATTCTGGGCTGCTGCGTCCTCGGCTTTGCCATTGTCCATTCATTCTCCTCTCCCCTTTACCCTTGTAGCCCTAATTGCTGCAGAATGTCTCATTTGTTCCCTCTCTCCTTTTGTAGCTTTGTTATTTTAGTGGCCATCAGTAATCCAGCAAACTGTTAAAGGCATACGTGGGGCTGGGGGAAAGACACACGGCAAGGGAAGGGGGCTGTGTATGCGGCGGCCAGGGGCGTGGGTGTATTGAGGCGAGGGGTGCAGTCTCTGGTGCGGGGTATGCAGTTGGGGAGGGATCTCTCTCTCCTGTACACACAGAGCCGAAATGGCTCACTCCTAGGCATTTGAGCAACTCCGGGGTGGTGTGGGGCCTTGGGAGGAGTTGCTGTTGGAAAGGTATGCAGAAGAGGGGTGATTTCAGGAGGGGTTTGAAGGAGAGGAAGATTGCTTGGTGCCAAGGAAGAGGAAACTGGGCCCGCCCTAAGGATCGGTGTGAAGATAAGAGCAGGAGAAAAGTACGAAGGGGAAAGAGGAGGCCTATGTTCTGTGGGGCCTTGGCTCTGAAGCTCAAACTTGGGCAAGGGTTCAAAGCTGTAGCAGGCAAGGGACAAGCATTCAGGCTGTGGGGAGGGCATACGCTCTTGGGGAAATACACTCGTGCTCAGAGCTGTATACTCAGGTCGGCCAATAGATCCACTTAGCTCAGCTATGGCTCCTGCACTTTTGGAGTGAAAGCCCTCTTGGGGCAAGGACACGTTGCTGTTCTGGGTAGCGATGTCCTGCAGAGGAGCTGAGAAAGCAGAGCGTTACGCTCAGAAAGTTGTCAGGAGGGTGCATGTAGGGGGGACTGGGGACATGATCTGGAGGTGGATAGATGGAAGGGATACGCCCAGACCCAGCTTGGGACAGCAGATGAAGATCGCTTCGCATCTGACTCAAACCAGCACCACCCACCTTTCCAAGAAGCATGGGAGCTGCATCCACTCAGAGGAGCTGGAACGTGTCTTTGAGCATGGGAGATTCCATGTGCTGTGGCCCAGTGGCCTGCTGGACTAGGGTGGAGTAGCTGGGAGAAGAAACTAGGTCCATCAATGGCTATTAGGGGATGGATCACTAGATGATTACCTGTTCTGTTCATTCCCTCTGGGGCATCTGGCATTAGCCACTGTTGGAAGACAGGATAATGGGCTGGATGGACCATTGATCTGACCCATGAAAGCTTATGCCCAAATAAAGCTGTTAGTCTTTAAGATGCCACCGGACTCCTCATTGCTTCTAAGTCTTTCCTTCTGTAACCTCTATGGGAACATGTGTTAAACGCTAGATACAACAGAAATGCACCTTCCTGACCCACTAGGGCCGTGTGAGAGTCTGCACTTTCCATTTGTAGGGCTCATGGGAATTCTGGATATCTACACTAGTGTAAGTAAAAGCAGGATCTGGACCATTAGGTGCCTAATTACGAGAATTTTAGAGGATCTAGCAGAAATTGATCAGCTGAATGCTATGCAGAGAATACATATGCTCCTGAGGAATTAATTTGCCTGACAGTCTGGAAAATGCCAGCACTTAAGTCTTAACTAGCAGTCTCTTTCTGCTCTTGGTTCATGCGGTTTGCACCCTCTGGGCTGTGTTCCAAGTTTTAGAATCGAATGAACTACAACGGTCATACCAAACAGATGAAATGGACAAATTTCACCTGGTTTGCACACTGCAGCATAAAGTGTATCCAGATGCACTCAAGACTCAGCCCAGATTTGCTCAACACAGGAGCAGTGATGGGCCAGAAGAGCAAAGGTCGTATCCAGACTTACAGCAAAATTGGACCTGGACTTTCCCTAAGTGCAGGATGAGGTTCAGAACCGGGGTTCTGGTTTAGAACTGTGCTAGAGAAAGGCTGAAGCCACAGAGTTCAGAATGTTCTGTGAACGTTCCCCAAGTTCTGATCTGAGGTCTTGGCTCTGGCCCCTCTCTGAGCAGAAGGCTCCCAAATCTCAGACATGCTTTCAGTAAATCTTGGATGAGTTCTGAGTTTCCAATCTAATACCATGGAAGTCTTGTCTGGCTTTTGTGTAACAGAATGAAAGCTCCATGCAGCTCTACTGCCAACCTGCTGTGGAGACTCTGATTAGCAAGGCAAACTTTAGTTCAGATTGCACTTCAGAGAGCCAACAAAGCCGCATGGTGTTGCTCAGTGAACTCTCCCGATGTCAGTCCTGGTCTATCCTCTTGAGTCCAGTTGGGCTGATTTGGTCCTGCTGCCCAGCTCTCAGAGCGCAGTGCAGAAGAGGCCGACTTCCCTCTTGCGTCACAGAGAGTGAGCTGATGGCAATGTCATTTCTGTCAATACAAGTCTCCTTCACAGCTCTCTAGCGCTGGGCTCTTCCTCACCTGTGTGTTCTTTCAGTCACGGTCCAGCTCACAGCCACTCGCGTATTGATCGAAGCAATTGACCTTTCCTTGCTGGTTGCTCTTGACGAAGGTGAGGAACATGGATGCTCAGAGGAGATGTCTGCGTGGGGCTTTTGGAGAGAGAGCAAGACTATCAATGAAACATCCGCGCTATTGCTGTGTAGCAATGAGGAAAAGGAACGTTTTAGTGGACGTTTGTCCATGTCAGAAAAGTACTGTAGAACGTGCTACGAGTGGCAGTTGGGGCTCGAGAGAGACCTGGGGATGTTGCTGCAGGTCAGGATGGAACCACCTTGGCAGAGTTGGAGACAACTGGGACTTGGAAAGCACAGAGGGCTGCAGATCAGGACTTTGGCATGTTGCTAGAACTGGGGCCTGCAGGGTGAGACCGGAATACCGGGGCTATTTCAGGTTGAGATTGAGGTGCGTTGGCAGAACTGTATGTGGGCCTAGGACAAGAATAGCAGCAAATGCTACAGGTTTGGATAGAGGTGCTTTGGCAGTTGCGTGAGTCTCAGGACTGGGAAAGCAGAGAGTGTTGCAGGCCACGATTTAGTTGAATGGGCAGAACTATTTTTTGGTGATCTCCAGTCCATCTACATCCCTGGTTTCCCTTTGGCTATTAGCTCTCTCCTGCCCGCCTAGTTCCATGGTGTCCACCACCAGTCCAATGTGCTCCTCAAGGCTTGATGGCTCCACCCTCCTTCCCCACTGCTGTGTTCTCCCCACACATCCCCAGCCCCGGATCACACCTCAGAGCAATTTCCTTTGCTTACGTTCCATGTCACCGCATGCTCCAGAGCTCCCAGGGCGTGCTGTCTGTTCCTGCTGCCTCAATCTCCTCAGTTCTTGATTCCTCTTAAATCCCCTGCAATCTGTTTTGTGCTGCCTTTATTCCACCAAAGCAGCTCTAACCAAAGTCATCAGTGACCACCTTCTGGCTACATTTAAGGGCATCATCTCATTCTCCATCTCCTTTGATCTAGATATTGCCTTTAATACAGTCGATCCCTCCATTCTCCTGAAGTTTCTGCCCTCCCTTGGCTTCCATGACTGTCCTTTCCTTGTTTTCCTCTGATGTGTTTCTCCAGCATTTCCTTAGATGCTTTTTTATCTCTCCACTCCTGTCTCATGTTCTCCTCCAACCTGTGTCCTCAGCCCCCTCTGCTTTTCCCTCTACCCCCGATTCCTGGGTGACTGCATCTTCCTCACATTGCTCCAGTTGTCATCTCTCTGCTGGCGTCTCACAAGTGTCCCTCCTTCTCCCTCTGTGATGTCCCACTGCCAGCTCAAACCAAGCATGGCTAACACTGATCTCTTCATCTTTCCTCCCCAAAAACTGACTGCCATCACTTACATAATAATAAGGCACTGCATGTTGGAACTGAGGTTCAGTAAACTGGAGACCCAAATTCAAATCCCTTCTCCACCTCAGGCAGAGGAAGGAATTGAACCCATGTCTTCCACATCCCAGCTAACTGCTGTAACCCACTGGGCTAAAAGTTATAAGGATGCCGTCTCTTCTGCCCATTTTGCGAATGGCATCTAAGTCCCAATTTTTTTTCTCTGGGAACTATTTGGTAAATTTGTGTCAAACTTCTTTGTGCCTCAGTTTCTCCATATGTAAATTAGGGCTAATAATACTTACCTACTTTTGTAAAGTGCTTTGAAACCTAAGGATGAAAAGTGTGAAACAAGTGCTGAGTATTTATGGGATGGCTGCCGTATTATAGTGAAGCAGAAGCTCTACTGTAATTAAGGTTCTCATTTACTGTTTAACAGTCAGCTTTCTAGGTGCTCTAAAATCCACAGGATTATGCAGGTTGTATTGAAAATTACTCTGAATCATGGGATCGGGGTAAGGCTGTTGGTTCAAATTTGAGGTTGTTTGAGCAAAGGGTCCCCAAGATACAACACCCCTCTGTATATCCTGTGACATCAAAATCTTCCGGTTCTTAGATCTGGTCTGCACCCACCTGGGGCTCAGTCCGCTCCAAACTGATCTCAGGATTGAGCTCAGCTAGTGTCCGTCATCCAGTCCCCCTTGGGGCAAGTGCTGCTGAAAAAGTCATTCCGGGTAAAGTTGGGAACTACACCCTACCTGGAGACAAACTGACAGGCCAAAGAGAGTGAAGTGAGCATGTCCGGCAGGATTAGGGCTCTGTCGTCGAACTTTTTATTTCAGTTTATATTTGTGTGTCACCATGCCTCAGTGGATCACAGCTGAGAATACCAGATTCAGGACAAAATGCTGAAACATAGGGCAGACTCACCCCATACTGCAGTATATTCTACCATTAGATATCCCAAGCCGGTAACAAAAGTAAATTTCTGTCTCACCACACTGGCTACCAAGAAGTCAAAAATGCCATCTCCTTAGGCACCCCAGCTCTTATTTCACCACCCAGACACTAGATTATATGATGGGTGGTTATTGAAAACCAGTTTCATCAAACAAGGGTTCTTCTGATCTCAAGAGATCAGCCACGCAGCCGGGTCAATATATAACTCCAATCTAACCCAATAATCGCACTGCTGTCAGTCCTTTAGTAGCTAAAATCGAAAGGTTTAATTATAAAGAAAAGAAGAAGAGAGTTAAACTGGTCAAGAGATCACCTACATGCAATCATTGCAAAGTTCTTATAGCAGGTTTGGAGCAGTGATGTTATAGACAGCTGGGTTTGTAAAGTCTCTAATAGCTTCCAAAAGATTGGAAGGTCCTCAGTCCATAGTTCAAATATGTGCCTTTTAGTTGTAAGTCCACAGTCCAGAGAATCAAGGCAGGAAAGGGGCAACATGGGGATGTTTCAAGGGTCTTTTATACGCTCTGCCATGTCCTTGAAATTTTACTGTCCCAAACCAAAGCTCACAGCACAGTTTATGGAAAATTACTGGCACAAGATGCAGTCCAGGGTCACATGAGCAAGTCACCTGCCCTTACATGGCTTGCTGACTCACAGGAGCAGCCATTGGCCAGTTGGAAGCTAAGGTGTCCATAGCAAAAGCCATCTGGGTGGAATGAGTTTCTTCTACATTGTGAGAGTTACTTGCCTTCGATGGGCCATCAACACCTAGCTGTCTGGCTTCAATTCAGATATTACCTCGTGGCTGTTACCCCAGGAGCAAACACATTTGGGATATAGATCTATATAGCCAATATTAATAACTTCAGCTACAGTGATGATACATGGATTTAAACAGGATAATCATCTTTAGCAAATCATAACTCTTCCATTGACACCTTACATGATATACTTTGTACGACCTTTGTTCCAATTGTAGATCAGTGGCAATATCAATGATATACATAGTCACATTTCAATCATATAGCACCACACTGTGTCACCTTAACTCAGTGGTCCCCAAACTGGGGGGTATGGTGAAACGTTCTGGGGGAGAGTGGCAGGGCCTGGGCTACCCCCCATGGGGGGAGAGGAGGAAGAGCCACTCAGCCCCACTCTTCCCCTAGCTCCGCTCCGACCCAGCCGCAGCCTTGAGCCCTGGCTGTGGCTCCTGGCTACAGTCCTGCTCCTAGCCCCGACCGCGGCCCTACTCCCAGCCCCAGCCTGGCCCCCAGCTGTGCCCTGGCCTCGGCTCCTGGCCCATCTTCTGCCCTAGCCCTGACCACAGCCCTACTCCTGGCCCCAGATGAAGCTCTGGTCCTGACCTTGGCCCCTGGCCCTGACTGTGAGCCAGCTCCTGACTGCAGCTCCCAGTGGGGTGTGGACAGATCACATTACAGGTGTGTGTGTGTGGGGGGGGGGGGAGGCGCAACATAAAAAGTTTGGGGACCACTGCCTTAACTCCTCATTTCTTGCTTTTCAGAGGTTTCAGTTTAACCACACCAAAAAAACAAAACAAAAAACACCCCACCACAAAACAACCAAACAACTCCCAGAGCCTGGGAGTTCTAGGCTCATCTCTTCCAGTGATTGGTCTTAAATAATACCATGTGCTTCACACTGTCCTATCTTGCTCCTAAGGAGGGAGACGACAAGCATTACACTTTGTCAGAAAGGAAAGCTGAGGCCCAGCAAAGTTTCATGACTAGCTTGAGGTCAACTCCCTTATTGGCAAGTCCTATAGAATGTAATAAAATGTAATGCTATCAAATATAATAGGGAATCAGATCTTCTCTGTGCAATGATCCAGAAGCCTAAAGAAAGGATCTAATTTCCTATTCCAATCTAGGGATTTTTAGAGTAATTTTTTTGCTATGATAGGTTACAGTGTAGTAGCCGTGTTAGTCTGTGTCAGCAAAAATAAAATAAGAAATAAATAAATACTTGTGGCACCTTAGAGACTAACAAATTTATTTCAGCATAAGCTTTCGTGGGTTAGAACCCACTTCATCGGATGCATGGAATGAAACATACAGTAGACAGATATTTATACAGTCAGAGAAACATGATAAGGTGGAAGTGCGTGAACCAACCTTAAGAGGCTAATTAATTGAGAGGAACCATAACAGCAGGGGAAGAAAAACCTTTGAAGTGATAAACAAGATGGCCAATGTGGACAGTTGACACACAGCTGTGAATGAGGATCGTTAACGTAAGGGAAATAGATTCAATTAACGTAATGGCCAAGCCATTCCAAATCTCTATTTAATCCTAAATTGATGGAATCTAGTTTGCATATCAATTTGAGTTCAACAGCTTCTCGTTGTAGTCTGTTTTTGGACTTAATTTGTTGCAAAATTACTACCTTCAAGTCTGTCACTGAGTGATTAGGGAGGTTGAAATGTTCTCCTACTGGTTTTTGAATGTTATGATTCCTGATGTCAGATTTATGTCCGTTTATTCTTTTGCGTAGAGACTGTCCGGTTTGGCCAATGTACATGGCAGAGGGGCATTGCTGGCACATGATGGCATATATCACATTGGTAGATGTGCAGGTGAATGATCCCCTGATGGCGTGGCTGATGTTATTAGGTCCTATGATGGTATCACTTGACTCGATATGTGGACAGAGTTGGCATCGGGCTTTGTTGCAAGGATAGGTTCCTGGGTTAGTGTTTTTGTTGTATGGTGTGTGGTTGCTGGTGAGTATTTGCTTCAGGTTGGGGGGCTGTCTGTAAGCGAGGATTGGTCTGTCCCCCAAGATCTGTGAGAGTGAGGGATCATCTTTTAGGATAGGTTGTAGATCTTTGATGATGCGCTGGAGAGGTTTTAGTTGGGGGCTAAAGGTGACGGCTAGTGGCGTTCTGTTATTTTATTTTTTGGGCCTGTCCTGTAGTAGGTGACTCCTGGGTACTCTTTTGGCTCTGTCAATCTGTTTTTTTACTTCAGCAGGTGGGTATTGTAGTTTTAAGAATGCTTGATAGAGATCTTGAAGGTGTCTGTCTCTGTCTGAGGAATCTCACTTCAGGATTGCGTGGTTCTGCATGAGTTGATGACAATAAAGCTATTAAGAAAAAGGCAGTACCGGGAATGCAGGGAAAGCCTTTCCATTCAGATTTAGGGGTATTATCTTGCTGGAGAAACAGACTATGAGATTTGGCAGGGGAATTGATTTTCAGATATTTTGTTTTAAAAATACCCAAGCATTTGTAAGTTTCAAGTCAATTCTGTGGCTGATGCAGGATCTCTCTCTCTCTCTCTCTCTCTCTCTCTCTCTAAGCTTTTTTCGGTTGCTCGCTTCTGTTTGAACTCAAACTGAATGGCAGTCTTAGAAATGATGTTTTGCATCACTCCAAGTATAGTGATATATTTAACTAACCGCTTCCCATCTATCAGGTATTGTATCAACAGGAATTGCTACAATGAAAACAGATTGTACAAACGCAACCTCATTGAATGTTAGGCGCTTTTGGGACTGGATTTGATTCCATTCATCCTTGGGTATGTCTCTTTTCAATGTCTGGGCCTCTGGCACTTAGCAAAAGGGCAGGTCCTCATTGATAAATGGGTTTACAGTTAGTTCTTCCACTGTTCTAGTTCGATTGAATGAATGAAGATCTTTTGCAACCTAAAGTCACGGAGGCACAGACTGCAAAGGCCAGGGCAAAACCAGCTTGTTTGTCATTCTAAGAAATTGGTACTATCAGTGGGTGAATTTCAAACTGTTCTGAGGTACAGTTGGGTAACATCTAATGGTATGTTTACACTGCAAAAAGACCCTGGCAGCAGAGTGTCTCAAAGTCAACTGATGTAGGCTTGCTGCGCTTGTGCTGCAGGGCTAAAAATAGTAGGGTAGATATTCCTACTCGGGCTGCGGCCCACCCCTCTCGCTGGGTTCAGAACCATGGGTCCAGCTTCTTTGAGCCTGTGGGGCTGCTCAGTTGAGTCAGAAAACTCACGAGAATGGTAAAGCCAGCTGACAAACCAGTAACAAAATCTTGTGCTGTTTTTTCAAAATGTTGAATAAATTGTTCAAAAATTGTAAAACTTCAGCCAGCTACAGAGCAGCCTCAATCATTTCAATGAACATTTCCTTCACAACTATTTGTTTGGTTGCTGATTTTTTTTTGGCCAACATTAAAACTTTAGACAAAAAAAAGTATAGAAAAATCAAAAATGTTTGAAATTTTTGACCAGTTCAAGAACAGGCATCTTAACCTACCACTCAGATCGGAGCACCATGGTGCAGAGAGGTGCATGGAGGAAAAAAGATAACCAAGCTTCTTACAAACAGGTTGGAGACTCAGTCAAAGGTTGGAGCTTAGAGCAATGATTCATGTGGATTGTTGATTTATTTGAGCTGATTCGACCAGTTTTGATTCCACGTTATACAGGACAGGAGGCAGGTCCATTGAAATTATACGTTCAGCGGAAGGTGGGGAATTCAAGATGGGCTCCATATCACAGACATCGCTCACGAGTGAGGAAAAGTGCAAATTACAAAATGCCACCTGAAGCTACTTCTGACATAAAAGAAATCCTGGTAAAGATACTGGCTATGAAGGGGATGGGGCAGCGCTGGGGAGGGATAAGGGACATGGGTCAGCCCTCCTCCCACAACTTTTAGGGAGCTTCCACCACTCCTGATGCTTAGGCTGAGCTTTCTTGTGTTGCTTTTACTTCAGGCACCAATAAAAGACAAACTGCAGCATGGCAGAGGGCTGAGTATGTGTGTTAGCCCAGAGCCTGTGGTGTGAGCTAGGGGACGGGAAGGACTGGGCTAATTCACACATGCATAGAACTGAGACTAGAGTCTGACATCTATAACGATCAGGCCAAGAAAAGGTCATGGCTCAGGAAGGATGCTTTGTCACACCCTGAGCCAGGACCTTTATTCCTCATAGCCTTCTGCATGGCAACCTACCTCATTTTGTCCTTTGAAGGGGGCAGTAAGGAAAGGCCACCATCCCTTTCTCCCAAGGCCTGGGAACTATCTTCAGAGAATGAGGCCTGTTCCCCTCACCCCCCAAATAACTTCTCACCCCACTGGGTAACAGCAGGACGGGGAAACCTTTCAGATCAGTGAGATTATTGGCCCGACGAGCGCTACAGGTGTTCATCAATTCCAAGGCCAGAAGGGACCACTGTGATCATCTCATCTGACCTCCTGCATAGCACAGACCAAAGATCTTCTCCAAAATAACTCCCAGAGCGGATCTGATAGAAAACAGCCAATCTTGATTTACAAATTATCAGTGATGGAGAACCCACCACAACCCTTGGTATGTTGTTCCAATGGGTAATCACTCTCACTATTAAAACCGTGCCTTTTTTCCAGTCTGAATTTGTCTCGCTTCAACTTATAGTCACTGGGTCATGTTAGACCTTTCTCTGCTAGATTGAAGAGCCCATAATTAAACATTTGTTCCTCATGTAGGTACTTATAGACTGTGATCAAGTCACCCCTTAACTTTCTCCTTGTTAAGCTAATTAGGTAGACTCAAGGGATTCAACCACTATAAGGTAGGTTTGCTAATCCTTTAGTAATTCTCATGGCTCTTCTCAGAACCCTCTCCAATTTATCACCATCCTTCTTGAATTGTGGGCATCAGAACTGGGCACAGTATTCCAGCAGTGGTCACACCAGTGCCCAATGCAGAGGTAAAATAACGTCTGTACTCCTACCCGGTGATCCTTGGCTGTAAACAGGCAAATCTCATTAGCCCTTTTGGCCACAGCATTACACAGGGAGCTCCTGTTCTGCTGATTATCCACCAGGACCCCCAAATCTTTTTCAGAGTCACTGCCTCCCAGGATAGACTCCCCCGTCATGTAAGCATGTTGCCAGAGTGTAAGAAATAGACCTGACCTTGGGTGTCTGTCAGAGGCAGGTAGGACCTATTCAGGTCAAGGTCACGCACCATGTTTGGGGTTTGATCCCGTGTCCATTTATTGTTACTGTCTGTTCCTAACGCAGGGGCAGGTGCCGCCATAGTGCAATTTCATCTCTCTTCTTTCTCCCAGGGTTGGGCAGAGTTTTTCCTCTTTGCTTTTCAATGAGACATCTCTTATGGTTCCTGATGTTTGAGGAAAGTAATCTTTCTCGCATGCCCTCGTGTTTGGGACATTTGAGTAAAAAAAGCATCTCTCTGTCTCCCTTCCATCACAATGGAGACACAGTGGCTCCTGTCCTCCCGATGACCACCTGTAGTCTGTGGTCACAGATCCTGTATTTGACAAGAGCCCACCTTAGCATGGCACATGTCACTGGGGTGAGGTATCTGCTAGGGTGGTAGTTCCATGCAGGGAGCTGTACTGGCCCAGCTGTTGCTGGCTTTGATTTGTTGTTCCCAGTGCCTGATAAATTGGTTGGTCTAGTGGCTGGAAACACTTCGCCTTGCTGCTCTGGCCATTTAAGTGCTGTAGGTCAGCGAAGCCTGTTAGGGCATTTAGAGCAGGGGAAATGCATTAGGATCCACTGGGACTCAAGGGGAATCCCCTCAGTGGGAAGAGCATGGTCATTATGCAAATATAAAAGATCATTATTCATTAGGTAAGACAGCAAAGCATTGTGGGAAAACTGTGTGCCCAACACCCCTCCCCCCAACACACCTTAATTCTGGCCTTTGAGTGCCATTTCACTTCCTCCTCCTCCCTGCGCCCCAGCCAATCAGCGGTAAAGGGCAAGCGGAGTGGTGCTGAAGAAAGAATGTAGGGCATCCGGCTGGGGAAGTGGAGCAGGGAGGGAGTCTAGAAAAGTGCATGTGAGAGAGAGGCTGAGTGAAAAGAGTGGGGAGGATAAGCTACTGTCCCCCCGGTTGTTTGCATTTTTCTCCTCTATATGTGGCACACTCTGAAGAAGAGACTCATGGGCTTTCTCCTCCACACGGCTGCCTCCTGGGCCAAGCCCATCAGCACATGATGGCAGGTCACACAGACGTCTGTGATGTTCCGCCCAGAATCAGAGCTCCCTTCTTGTTTCTAGGAGCTGTAACTTGCCTTCGGTTGTTTCAGACCCTTAGAACCATGCAGTGCTTCACTGGATGGCAGGTCTCAACTGTTCTTGGCCACGGCTGAATAACTGACAGCCTGGCAGCAGGGCAGCGACTCCAGCTGGCTTTCCTCCATTCTTGGTTCCCCTGAGAGGGAAGAGGTAGCCATTCAAACCATAAATAACGCCTCTTACCTTGAATTCCCAGGTCCACACTCATCTATCCGGTATAAATAGAACTTTTGAGGCAGATGGATGTGATGGGAAATGACAGGTTGTCTCTGGAGTTTTGCACTCACCGGATTGCAGAGGAATCTAATAGCAACGACTGACAGCAGCAAGCAAATGGCTTGCATCTAAACTGGGTGCATCAGAGCCACCAAATGGCATCAGAAGGACTGAAGGCCCAGAGGAGTTTCTGACGACATTATAGGATACAGTGCCCCTCAGGTTCCCTTTCTTGCTTTGCACTGAGTCCGAGACTGCTGCACGGTTATAAATGCAGGGAGAGACCTGCCAAGACAGAATTTGTGTAGGTCTGGTGAATATTTTGTGCCAAAATCCAGGCCCTACCATACATTTGACTCTACCAAGCCCCCTCACCAACATTAGGAGCCTGGTCTGGTAGACAGGCCCGGAAGTTTTCACAAGAAAATTTCTGGGTTTTGTCAAGCTTTTTTAGGTTTTCATTGAGAGAGTGTTGATTTTTGACAAATGGGAAATGCTTGGTTTTTGTTTTTTTGATGAAAATCTGAAAATTTCCATGAAAACCATTAACAAAAAACAAAACGCTTTCATTGTCTTCAAATTGTTTTTGTGGTAAATTATTTTTCACCAGCTCTAAGGCTCTGTGCATGGATTACTCGCCACTGGAGGAGAATTAAAATGGGACACTGGACCAACTCGCTGACACTCCTGATAGGAATGTCTGTTTGTGAAGCCAATATTTTCTAATTTGGATGGCTAAAGCACCCAAATCCATGCATGAAATGGCCTGATTTTCCAAAGTGCTGAGCACTCGACCCGGGTTCCCACTGAAGTTGCCACTAGAAACCAGGCCCCTTTATTTAGATTCCTGCATATGGATTTTGGTGCTTTAGGCACCCGAGTTTGAAAATGCTGGCCTTACTGCATCCTCATTCTAATTCAGAATTTTAGCTTCAGGGGTGGCCACGGGCTGGAGCACCCACAGAAAAAAAGTAATGGGTGCTCAGCACTCACCAGCAGCCTCCCCAATTAGCTCTTCTCCCTCCTCCTAGCGCCTCCTGCCCACCGGTGGGCCCCGCCCATCAGCGCCCTCCTACCACCTCCCGCTCACTCTGGATCAGCTGTTCAGCAGTGTGCAGGAGGCGCTGGAGGGGAGGAGGAGGAGTGAGGGCAGTGTGTGCTCAAGGGAGGGGACGGAATGTGGCACGGTGGGGGCAGGGCAGGGGAGGGAAGAGGAGGGGCAGGGTGGGAGCTTGGGGGAAGGGGTGGAGCAGGGGCGGAGCCTGAGGTTGAGCGGACGGTCGAACACCCCCTGGCAATGTAGAAAGACGGCATCTCTGCCATGAGCTCTTGGCAAAAGTGCAGTCCAGGCTGTTATCTGAACAGCTGTTCTGCATCTTACTTATCTAAGGTATGTACATGGACCCCCTCACGCTAGTATCTGAGCACCTCTCAGCCTTTTAATGCATTTATCCTGACAACAGGCAGAGAAGTGCATTGCACAGATGGGGAACCGAGGCACAGGGACGCTAAGTGACTTGCCCAAACTCACACGGGGAACCTGTAGCAGAGACGGCACCCAGTTCCTTGGCTAGTGCTCTAATCAGTGAATCATCCTCATGCTCTGCCCTCAATCTCAGTGCATTCGGTTTCCAGACTACCCAGTACAACCTGGTCACCCCAATGCACAGCCTGGGTTCTTTGGTCATATGCCCAAAGCCCCGTACATGGATGCTTGGAAAACCAGAGGCATTTTCCACAGTGCCCATGTGGCTATTTTTGATTCACCTTCACAGTGAACATTTTTTTCCCCTGCATGTTTTCCCATGACGCTTCTGTTGCTGACCTTTCTGCTCTGGCAAAGAGGAGTCACCAGAGGAGCACAGGCTGCGATTCTTCTGCTCTCACAAAGGCTGGGATTGTTGGCAGCTCTGCGCTGGAGAAAGTGTCTGATTCAGATCTCTCTAGCTGGGCTCCGAATGGCTTTCCTGCCTCAGGCTATCTCAGCGTCATAGTGGGCCTGTTGTTTTTGCCCCTCCAGTATATTAAAAAGTGCATTGTTGAAGCAGAGCGTGAGTCAAAAGGGGTGTGCTGGGGGCCCCCGGACGAGACTTGCCATGGAGCTGGGAAACTGAAAGGGCGAGCGCGTTAACGGCTGCTTGCTGTAGAGAGAAGAGGAAAACGGCGCATCAGAGCGATGGTGCATGGGACAGTAGTTCCATGAGTGCCGTCGTTCATTCAACAGCGCGCAGAATACCAGCAGACTCAAAGAGCCACCCTCCTTCACCTAACACAGAATTATTGTGATGGGGTTTTTTTCAATGAAAATATGTGTTGCTGAATCCTCTGACAGCAAACTGCCCCCCCCACCCCACAAGTCACTTTTTATCATCAGCGTTTCACTATGATCAAAGAGGGGTTATCTGGGAAATGAGCCCATTCCTCTTCAGGTCGGTGGTGGGGCAGGGTAGTAGGGGGGCCCTGGAGGCTGGGAGTGGGGACTCTCTGGGGCTTTATCTCCACTAACAAGCTTCATCTCGGTAATTCACCACCGGCCCTGGCTATGACATTGTGGCTGCCACCAGGTGAGCTGCACCTGTGGTGAGTTAGGACTGAAGGCTGCTAATGGTGGCCAACAACACTTTCTCCCTTCCCTCATTTCCCTTCCCCTGACAGATTAGTTCAGCCGTGCTCCAGCCAAGCCTCCTCCCTTTTAGGTTAAATCAAAGTCCAACCAAATTGTTTATATCCCCACCCCTTTGCCCAGCATTCCTTGCCTGTGATCTTTGGGAACCACAATTCCCACCATGTCTCCTTCCTTGGCTGCAACCAGAATATTGCAGAGGTGGACTGTGAACCCACAGTGTGTAAACTCCCGTGTGAAGCAGTTGTAGTAGAAAGACCAGGAGCAGGGCGATCGAGGGTACTGGCGATTTCTTTTTTCCTTTCCTGATGGGAGAGCAGAGGAGGGGATGGTTTTGGGGGAGCACTGTACTAAACACCTGCTTGGCAGGCGATAATTGCGGTATTCCAGAAGCACGCCAGCGGAGCCCACTGTCAGCCTGGTGAAAGTTTGCTATGGCCTGGTGAAATTGCTAGAAGTGCTGGACCATGAATTACTGAGGTCCCAGGCCAGCTCTGTTTGGAAAATCAGGCCACTTTAATTTAGGTGCCTAGAGACAGATTGAAGAGCTGAACCTTAGGCACCTAGGTTTGAAAACTTTGGCCTTGACAGTGCTCTGAAGCAGAGAAACATTAATAGAAATGTTGCTGCTGTGGAAATTGGGACACAGTGTGCCACAGGAATTCTGAGAGAACACAAATTCCCTGATTCCTTGGCCTGTGCTTTAACCACAAGACCATTTTTCCTCTCCAGGGGGCTCTTAAACATCACACCCAGGATCTGATGGGACTCTTCTGGCATGAATGTAGTTCACCCATTCTGAATTTATGAATGATGGGATGTGAATTCCTCCTGCATTGTTGGGAATTCAAGGTCACGCCACGCCTTAGTGGCAAGGTAATTTCCCTCAGATTTTCAGAAGGCCATGGAGCTGACCTATTGCAACAGCATTGTGAGTTATTAATGGTCTCCCGTCTGGTGATGTACAGGCCAGCAAATGAACAGGTTTTCCTTTTCTCGTAGATTTGCTAGAGTTTTACTAACTTAGAAGGATAAATGCAATTCATTGATTTCATTCACTGCTCCATTGTAACTTATTTAGACTGACTCTATTGGATGATGACCACAGCTAGCAGGCAGGGAATCCAAGGCAGGGACCCATATGGCACCAGGGTCCCAATGGCTGTGCTCCCCGTGGGGAGACCTAGCTGGGCTGTCCATCCCATCTGCTCCTGCTGCACCAGTTCAGTAGCTTGTCGTGCTTGACAGCCTCCAACCATGCAACACAGTCATAGAGTTGAAGGCAAGAAGGGACTACCAGATCATCTAGTCTGACCTGCGTATCACAGGCCAACAGCACCACCCAGCACCCACACGCTAAACCCAACAACCTAAAAGAGACTAAAGTATTCCAGTCCCGTGGAGACTAGACTACTACATGCCCTAGGCAGAGAACAGGCAGGACCGAGATGTGCCAGTGCCTGAGGCATCCCGCATGGCAGAGGAATGGCCGAGGGCTGGCCTACACAAGGAAACAACATCACTTAGGAGCGTGAAAAATCCACACTACCAAGCAACACAGTTAAGCCGACCTAACCCCCAGTGTAGACAGCGCTAGGAGAATTCTCCTGTCGACTTAGCTACCTTCTCCCAGGAGGTGGATTATTTACGCTGACCCGAGAACCCCTCCCGTTGGCATACGTAGCATCTTCATCCATATGCTACAGTGGCTGTGCTGCTGTAGCGTTTTAAGTGCAGACAAGCCCTGAGTGCAAGATACCCAGAGCAACCCACACCCACGCACTACAGAGGAAAGCGACCCCCCCCCCCCCAAAGGTCACTGCCAATCTGACCTGGGGCGAAATCCCTTTCCTCACCTCACACATAGCAACCAATTAGACCCTGAGCATGTGAGCAAGAACCAGCCAGCCAAGCACCCAAGAGAAAGGATGCTCGGTGCCACCTCAGAGCTCTCCCTGCCCTATGTCCCATCTCTAGATATGGCACATCCCTGAGGCTTCAGATGGAGATGTAAAAAAACCCAGCTAGGGTGTCCCTGAGCTGAGTGTGTGTCAAAATAACCTCCTACCGCCAACTGTGTCTGACTGAGTAGGTAATTCCCTGGCAGCTGGACATACAATGGGTAAAGCTGCTGGAGGTACTTAGGCAGACATAAGAGGATTCAGTGACACCGCTGATTAGTGTCCAGGGCCTCATTATGAAGGGAGGAATTGCAAGTCCCCTGATGTTTAAATGGACTTGGAATTATCTCCCGTCAGTGTCCGCTTCTGCCTGCATGGGCTGGTGCGTTCTGCAAGGTAGGAACTGCCCCGGGTCTCTCCTGGGCCTTGTTTTTAGTGCAGTGCTTCTAGTGGGTCCGTCGCTCTGCGTACTCAGGAGGAGCTTTGTGTCGCAGGATTACCGGACCAGTGTGGGCTTGCAGTGGAGGCGGACAGGGAGGTGGGGTGAGGGTACTGGGAGGAAGGGGACGGCTTTGTTTGCAGGTGTAGTCGTGATGCCGTTGTTTGAACATGTTGTGGTTGGTAATTGCATTAGCTGGTGGGGCTAATTTCATTAGCTTGATGTCAACAGTTCTCTCTCTGAATGAGGCAGTGGTGAGACAAAGGGCAAGCCTGGGTTGAGGAGTCGAGGAGCGGGGGGTATGCTGTCTTCCTTTCCTCCCCCATCTTCCTGGGGGCAGTAATTCCAGCTTTGGCTTTGATAATTTCCCCTCCCCACTCCCAAGGGTGCAGCAAGGTGAGCTCTGAACGGGACAGCAACAGAACAAAGAGAGCAAGGCTGAGTGAGGGGAAGGATGGACCAGTGGTTAGCGCATTGCCGGAGACTGGGGTTCAGTTCTCTGCTCCACCCCAGCTTCCTGTGTGACCTTGGGCATGTCATTTACTTGCTGTGTGCCTCAGTTCCCCATTTGTACATTGGGGATCAGAGCACTGCCCGTTGTGAGGATAAACCCATTAAAGATTGTGAGGGGCAATGTCGAGGTGTGTGTGTGTGTGTGTGCTATAACGGTCTAAGATAGAGCCCACTTATAACAATTAGCAATATTTTCCACGCCACATTTCCTCCCAAAGGCTCTTCTAGTTGGCCAGCTGCCTGGAAGGGCATCTGCATTTATGATGAATCTGGTAGAGCCACTGATGGGATGTGATATTTCTCACCAAAGGCAGTAGAAAAGCTCCATGAGCTGGCACAGGACAACTTTGTCTTTAAGAAGAGATGGGATGGGGAGGTCAGATTTTTTTATTTTTTCATTCTTCAGAAACGCCTCAATTAGATTTTGGTTTTGGGAAACCAAACCCAGGTTGGCCGGCATTCGAATGACACTTTATCCGAATCCCTAGCTGTCTCTGTTTTTAAAGGTCTTGTCCCAAAGACCCCCCAGCTTGATAAACTTCATGGAACTCATTGGGTCTAATGTTCCACTCAGTTACACTGACTTACAACTGGTAGAGTTGAGTGGAGAATCAGACACACTATACCCGCCTCAAAATGATGGGGCCTTGAGGATCCCCTGGGATCGAAGCTAGACACGGGGCAGAGCTGCAAACTTCAGATCCAGATTCCTTACAGATCCTCAGCTGATGCTAATCAGCATTGCTCCTCTTGAAGTCAGTGGACTCATGTGGCCACAAGACTGCAACAGCAAGCTGCCCTGGGTGCAGGTTGGGATCAGTGTTTTGGTTTTGCTTTTCCTGGATGTTGCTGATGGAGCCTGCATCTTCCTCCTTACTAAAAAACCAAACAAACGAACAAAACTGACACTATTCTGCAGCAATAGCTCTTTGTGCTGTTGCTGTGAGAAGTGTCACTATGACATGTGGGGCGATCTCTGCAGAATATTGGAGTATTTGTTATTTAATGCAGAGAGACCAGTTGGGGGAGGTAAGATCTTTTATTGGACCAACTTCTGTTGGGGAGAGAGACAAGCTTTCCAGCTTACACAGAGCACTTCTTCGGGTCTGGGAAATGTAGTCAGTGTCACAGCTAAATAGCTGTAGCCCACGAAAGCTTATGCTGAAATAAATTTGTTAGTCTCTAAGGCGCCACAAGTAATCCTGTTTTTTTTTGTTAGCATAAGTAGTTAACTCATATCTCAATGGACCATTCAAGGTGAAATGGCCCGTTAACACCCCTTTGTCAGAGGGGGGAAGGAAAGGCAGCTGCGGTTGTTAGGGGGTGTATTTAATGCAGGTCAGACCAATTTAGATAGATCACCCACACGGCTGTTCTCAAAACCTCCACTGACGGATGAAGGCCAGTCTGTTCAAACTTGCTCAAGCACCTAAATAAGTGGCTTGATTATTCCATGGTGCTGATCATCTGCAGCATCCATTGAACTAACTGGTACCTAAATATGAACTGACAGGCGGCTTTGAGCACTAAAGACTGAAAATATTGGCCTTAGTATATAATAATATCTTGAGATGCATTTCCCCTGGCTTTTGTGTGTGTGGGAGAGAGAGAGAATGTGTGTAACTAAGCAGACAGATGCTAACCTAGATCCACTAAAAATCAATAAAGTAATCCACTTACTACTTTGGTCCTTCAGCCTTTTTAAGGAGCTCAGAGACAGAGTTGTTTTGTTTTCTTCTCTCTCTCCCTCTTTCCAGACTGAGCGAAAGAAAGGCTTGGCTAGATCAGCCTCTTTGCTCACGGCTGGTCAATAATGAAATTCGCCACTAAAGCGTCATTAACTTAAAGTTAAGGTTGCCCAGATCTCATGCAAGCACTAAAAATCAATTTGCCTACTAAAAATCGGCACAGATCTCGTGCGACCGCTCCAAAGCAAGGCAACCACGAAAAATCAGCATAGTCAGCTGTTCAAATCCTGTTAAAATCCAACCTCAACTTGCACCCTTCACAGCCTAGACTTTGCAGTAGCCAAATGCGCTCACATGCTTCCTAGTTTCACAGAAGACTTGTTTCCAGTTCTAACACAGAACCACTCACAAAGCACACACCCAGTTCTCCCAGTCACAGGCAGATGTACAAAATTAACTTGGATCTTAGCAAGGTTAAATTCTCTCACCGACAGAAGCATGGTGGTGGTATTTGTACAGGAGAAAGCATGAGGTTAGAAGCCTTCCGGTGGTGCAGCAGGAAGTACATGGACAGGTGTAGCTAGCTGCCCCCTTTCCCATTAGATGGGTTCCATGCAGAGATCAGTAGGTGGAATTGTATGGTCCCTAAACCAGTGGCAGTCTGATGTATTTCCTACGGCACGTCAGATGCAGGCTGCGTTCTGATGACAAACCACAGCAGTTTTGGCAGAGGGAGCAACTGCTTCTAGAGCAGACCTGCAAGTAGAGCTGGTTGGAAAATAGGTTGTTTGGTTGTTTCTCCATGGAAAATGTTGACTTTTTTTGTTGAAACCTCTCCCCCCACCCCAATTTTTGTTTGTTTCTGTTTTCAGCAAGTGAACACCCACATTTTTTGCTTTTTGGCTGACAATTGGATGTTCGGGTTTGATGAAAAATGGAAATTTTTCAGAAAGCAGGTCCTTTTCACCCCCCCAAAATAGTTTCAGTTGAAAAATTCAAATTTTTGTGCAAATAAAGTTTAGATGGAAGATTTTCAACCAGCCCCACCTTCAACCTCCATTTCTTTGGCAACTTGGCCTACAACTCTCTCTGTCTCCTTCTACCCACTTCCCCTGGCCTAGCCCCTCCTAGTAAGAAAGAGCCATTGAAATAGGCAGGGAGAGGGAAAGAGTTGGAGGCCAAGTTGCCAGAGAAGTAGAGCTTGCTGGTCTGCTACGAAGGCTTCCTCTGTACAAGCCTGGCCTGGCACTTACCAGACAGAGAACAGGGTCAATGCTCGGCATGGAAAGTGGTGATCAATGCTGAATAACAACCCTAGGGGTGCCTAAGGTTCTGCACTAGGACCGGTGGTGTTTGATACTTGTCAATGATGTGGACAAAAGGATGAGCAATAAGGTAGTGAAATTTGTTGATGACTATGGAGACTATTTTGTCACAGTAAAACTAGACAAAATTCACAGAACAGTCATGGTAAAAATGTACAAAAATTGGGGTATGGTCACAGCAGCAAACAAATGTGTAACAATTTAACAAAGTATTCCAGTGTAACGCGGAGCCATTGACACTGACCCAAGGGCTGGGTAGCCAATTGAGGTGTGTCAAGGGATGGAGGTGGTGCTTCCTCCCCGAGCCCCGCAGCCTGGGCCTGAAGCCTGAACACACAGACCTGTGACCTCCGTGACAGAATTTTACCCGCACTGATGACCCAACATCTGTTAGGTTAGTCAAAACTGGAGAAGATGCAGGGGCTCCAGAGGCACCAAACCATGCTAGGAAATAGTGCATCATGATAGCAGATAAAATTCAGTAGAGACAAGGCAATGCAGTATGCACTAAAATAGAATATGACATATCCATATTCATGGGTGCCTTACAAGCTATAGGCATTCAGGAGAAAGACCGTTGTTGTGAGCAGCTTGGTGCTAGTTTCTGTATAAAATGGGACAGAATATAATACTGTCGTATAACAGATATGTTTTCATCTGGAATATTGAACCTTTACTTGTCTGCATTTCACACAAGTGGCACTTTTTAGCCCTGATACCGCAAAGCACTTAAGTAGGCCTATACTTGTGTTTTTTCCTCCCTGCTGAAAGCTAACCTTATTATATTGTCATTTAAGTTGCTACATACATACAATAAAATAAACAGGATGTAAAAGGAGGCCATGGGACTGCTGAAGTATTGTTGACAATCTTGATTTTTAAAAAATGTTCTGTGTGTGTGTGTGTGTGTTTTTCTCAGATTTAATGTTGGAGTGACATGTTTTTGCATTCAATAGAACCTGGGCAGAATACGATTTTCTGTTCCATAGCATAGACTCCACTCGGTTAGAATAGCTCTAGTACGGTTAGTATTCTGCGCAGATTCGATCTTCAGCTACACCTTTTGCTCCAAATGCTCGTCTCAGTAGTCCTTTGTTGTTCTGCAACACAGTGGCACACCTGCAAACAAGGACACATCTGCACTTCCAGACACAGACAGTTACGTACAGGCATTGGCTGATACCTGCCGAAACACACACACAGCCAGATACCCAAAGAGACACACCAATAGCTGCTGCCGCGCACAGAGTAGACAGGGCCAGGATGCCAGTGTTTTCTTTTTAAAAAGGGTTTCTCTAAACTCGCTTGTTAAGGCTAAAGAAGACACTGGGGCCTGGGGCTGTCTGCGGGCTGTGGAAGAACTAGACCTGTGAAGAGTAACCTTTCCCTCTCCTGCTCGCAGAATGCCTCAGGGCTGACAGCGCCAGGTCTGCCCAAGTCTAGTTTGCATATTAGTAACTTCTCCCTCACTATTGCTTGCATGTCAAGTGTTTCTTCCTATGCCATCTCCCCATGCAGCATCCACAGGGCAGCTACTAGCCTCTCCTGGCAGAGCTCTGATGGGGGTGATCCCATAGCACTGGACTGTGAGATGCACCCAGGGCACTCAAGTTTTCCCTTCCCTCCCATTGTTCTCTTCCTCTTTCTGTCCATCTGGCGTCATAACAATCTCTTCTCCAGTCAGGCAGGGCTATGCCCGTCACCGCTGCTTACAGAGCTGGCCAAAGGGTGTCATGTTAGGTGGGGTTCATTTCTTCCTGACTACCAGAGAGCCTCGGGATTCCCTGCCATTGCAGGGCCTCGGGCCCTGGTGCACCTCAGTCCCTCCTGTTCTTTGCTGACTCACCATAGTTTAGTCTCCTGAGGATTCTAATCCTTTGATCTCCTTCTGGTGGTTGGCTGGGTGGCCTATGAAACACAGGAAGTCAGACCAGGCGAGCTGGGGTCCCTCCTGGCTTGGAACTCTATGTGACCAAAGATGGGTTTCCCTGATGGGGACAGAGCTGTTTGCTGACACACCTGTACTACGCTTGCTTTTAGAAGTAGGTTCGTGGGTCCAGATTCATCATGCCCCTACCAACACTCATCCTACGTTCTGTGCTACTAAGGTACTGCACACGAGTCAGCTTGTCTCAGAACCTCAGCCCACCTATAAATCCCCCCATTAGCTAGCGTCCTACCTCTCTTCCCTTGTCAGGATTTGAACAAGGGCCACTAGTCATCAGAAGCCAGTGCATTAGTCCACTGCACCTCCTCAGCTCCCTCCCTCTGCCAGGGCTACCCTCATAGGGATCTCATCCTTCATCCAAGAATTAGATCCGTCCTGCCCATCTCTAGAATCCAAGGAGCGAGAGAAGCCAGGGACTCCTGGAGTGCCGTGCCATTGAAGTCAACGAGCTGAGGAGCTGGCTCCTTGTGTTCCTTTCTATTGTACACGGTTCATTTACTCTCTGGGGAGGGGAAACGTAGACTGATGAGCTGAATATGTCTATAATTGTGTTGCAGCCCTAGGGCTGCTGGCAAGTAGTCAGCATGGCCCATGATGCCCGAAAGGTCATGCAGCTTTGATTTAATCCATTTGCTCATTGATTTATCCCACCAGGGTCTGTTCTTGGCCCTCTCTTCTTTCTTCCTTTCCATTCCTTGGGTGATCTCATCCGCTTGCAGCTTTAGCTACCATCAGGGACGGCTCTAACAATTTTGCCGCCCCAAGCAGGGGTGGCGGCCCTGCCTCTGTCGCAGGCAGATGTAGCGGGGCCCCGCCCCCGACGCAGGCAGTCCCAGTCCACGGCGGCAAGGGGAGAGCGGCGGACCTGCCGCCCCATTGCTGCCGCGGCAGGCGAGAATGGGGCGGCAGTCCGAGTCCCGTGGCGGCAATTCGGCGGTGGGAAAACCAGACCTGCCGCCGAATTGCTGCCATGGGACTAGGACTGCCGCCCCATTCTCGCCTGCCGCCCCAAGCACCAGCTTGGAAAGCTGGTGCCTGGAGCCGGCCCTGGCTACCATCCCTGTACTGAAACCCTGCAAATCTACTTCCTCACCCTCCGTGCAATCCTGCCTCCCAGCCTGTCTTTGACATCTGTCAGATGTCTTGCTAGCAACATGGCCTGAAATGAGTTATCACAAGTCCTCTTCTTTCCCCCACAGTTCCTGCCGCTACAGACAACTCTGCCATCACTCAGATCTATAGCCTGAGAGCCATCTTTGACGCCTTGCTTGACCCATGAATCCAAGCTACCTTTAGAGCTTACTGCTGCTTCTTCCATAATAGTCCCAGCATCTGAGCGTTTCCTCCTAGCCATACAGTTAAAACATTTGCTCAACCTCCTCCTCAACCTCCAGCCTTCTCCCCTCTGGCCTGCCCCTCACCTACCCCACCTCTAGTTCATTCACACCACAGCTAAGATCCCCTTCCTATCCCATCACTCTGCCAGTTCACACGCCACCCCTACCCCATCTTTGAATCCCTCCACTGGCACTTTCCTGTATCAGTGCCTCAAATTCCAACTTCCTGCCTTTGCCTTCACAGCCCTCCACAGCCCTATCCCTCCTTACTTATGTCTCCTAATACATCACCCTGGCCTGCTCCACTCTGCCGGCCGTGACTGCTTCCTCATCTGCTTCTTCTACTACCGCCTCCTCCTTCCGATCCCGTCTTCAGCACCCTCTGCTGGAATGCTCACTAGAAATCAGAAATGGCTAAGCTAAGGGGCAGCTGGGTATAGCAGATATGGACTTAACACATGCTGTATAATATGTATAAATAGGGCCCTACCAAATTCACGGCCATGAAAAATGCATCACAGACAGTGAAATCTGGTCTTTTGTGTACTTTTACCCATACTATACAGATTTCATGGAGGAGACCAGCGTTTCTCAAATTCGGGGTCCTGACCCAAAAGGAAGTTGCAAGGTTATTTTAGGGAGGTCATGGTATTGCCACCCTTACTTCTGCACTGCCTTCGTCCCACCCTTACTTCTGCGCTGCCTTCGTCCCAACCTTACTTCTGCGCTGCCTTCGTCCCACCCTTACTTCTGCGTTGCCTTCGTCCCACCCTTACTTCTGCGCTGCCTTCGTCCCACCCTTACTACTGCGCTGCCTTCGTCCCACCCTTACTTCTGCGCTGCCTTCGTCCCATCCTTACTTCTGCGCTGCCTTCGTCCCATCCTTACTTCTGCGTTGCCGTCGTCCCACCCTTACTTCTGCGCTGCCTTCGTCCCATCCTTACTTCTGCGCTGCCTTCGCCCCACCCTTACTTCTGCGCTGCCTTCGTCCCACCCTTACTTCTGCGCTGCCTTCGTCCCATCCTTACTTCTGCGCTGCCTTCGTCCCACCCTTACTTCTGCGTTGCCTTCGTCCCACCCTTACTTCTGCGTTGCCTTCGTCCCACCCTTACTTCTGCGCTGCCTTCGTCCCACCCTTACTTCTGCGCTGCCTTCGTCCCACCCTTACTTCGCGCTGCCTTCGTCCCACCCTTACTCCTGCGCTGCCTTCGTCCCACCCTTACTTCTGCGCTGCCTTCGTCCCACCCTTACTTCTGCGCTGCCTTCGTCCCACCCTTACTTCTGCGCTGCCTTCGTCCCATCCTTACTTCTGCGTTGCCTTCGTCCCACCCTTACTTCTGCGCTGCCTTCGTCCCACCCTTACTACTGCGCTGCCTTCGTCCCACCCTTACTTCTGCGCTGCCTTCGTCCCACCCTTACTACTGCGCTGCCTTCGTCCCACCCTTACTTCTGCGCTGCCTTCGTCCCACCCTTACTACTGCGCTGCCTTCGTCCCATCCTTACTTCTGCGCTGCCTTCGTCCCACCCTTACTTCTGCGCTGCCTTCGTCCCATCCTTACTTCTGCGTTGCCTTCGTCCCACCCTTACTTCTGCGCTGCCTTCGTCCCACCCTTACTACTGCGCTGCCTTCGTCCCACCCTTACTTCTGCGCTGCCTTCGTCCCACCCTTACTACTGCGCTGCCTTCGTCCCACCCTTACTTCTGCGCTGCCTTCGTCCCACCCTTACTACTGCGCTGCCTTCGTCCCATCCTTACTTCTGCGCTGCCTTCGTCCCACCCTTACTTCGTGCTGCCTTCGTCCCACCCTTACTTCTGCGCTGCCTTCGCCCCACCCTTACTTCTGCGCTGCCTTCGTCCCACCCTTACTTCTGCGCTGCCTTCGTCCCACCCTTACTTCTGCGCTGCCTTCGTCCCACCCTTACTACTGCGCTGCCTTCGTCCCACCCTTACTTCGCGCTGCCTTCGTCCCACCCTTACTTCTGCGTTGCCTTCGTCCCACCCTTACTTCTGCGCTGCCTTCGTCCCATCCTTACTTCTGCGCTGCCTTCGTCCCATCCTTACTTCTGCGCTGCCTTCGTCCCACCCTTACTTCTGCGCTGCCTTCGTCCCACCCTTACTTCTGCGTTGCCTTCGTCCCACCCTTACTTCTGCGCTGCCTTCGTCCCACCCTTACTTCTGCGCTGCCTTCGTCCCACCCTTACTTCTGCGCTGCCTTCGTCCCATCCTTACTTCTGCGTTGCCTTCGTCCCACCCTTACTTCTGCGCTGCCTTCGTCCCACCCTTACTACTGCGCTGCCTTCGTCCCACCCTTACTTCTGCGCTGCCTTCGTCCCACCCTTACTACTGCGCTGCCTTCGTCCCACCCTTACTTCTGCGCTGCCTTCGTCCCACCCTTACTACTGCGCTGCCTTCGTCCCATCCTTACTTCTGCGCTGCCTTCGTCCCACCCTTACTTCGCGCTGCCTTCGTCCCACCCTTACTTCTGCGCTGCCTTCGCCCCACCCTTACTTCTGCGCTGCCTTCGTCCCACCCTTACTTCTGCGCTGCCTTCGTCCCACCCTTACTTCTGCGCTGCCTTCGTCCCACCCTTACTACTGCGCTGCCTTCGTCCCACCCTTACTTCGCGCTGCCTTCGTCCCACCCTTACTTCTGCGTTGCCTTCGTCCCACCCTTACTTCTGCGCTGCCTTCGTCCCATCCTTACTTCTGCGTTGCCTTCGTCCCACCCTTACTTCTGCGTTGCCTTCGTCCCACCCTTACTTCTGCGCTGCCTTCGTCCCACCCTTACTACTGCGCTGCCTTCGTCCCATCCTTACTTCTGCGTTGCCTTCGTCCCACCCTTACTTCTGCGCTGCCTTCGTCCCACCCTTACTTCTGCGTTGCCTTCGTCCCACCCTTACTTCTGCGCTGCCTTCGTCCCATCCTTACTTCTGCGCTGCCTTCGTCCCATCCTTACTTCTGCGCTGCCTTCGTCCCACCCTTACTTCTGCGCTGCCTTCGTCCCATCCTTACTTCTGCGCTGCCTTCGTCCCACCCTTACTTCTGCGCTGCCTTCGTCCCATCCTTACTTCTGCGCTGCCTTCGTCCCACCCTTACTTCTGCGCTGCCTTCGTCCCACCCTTACTTCTGCGCTGCCTTCGTCCCACCCTTACTTCTGCGCTGCCTTCGTCCCACCCTTACGTCTGCGCTGCTGCTGGCAGCAGCTCTGCCTTCAGAGCTGGGCTCCTGGCCAGCAGCGGTCGCTCTCCGGCTGCCCAGTTCTGAAGGCACCGCTGCTGCCAGCAGTAGCACAGACGTAAGGGTAGCAGTACCACAAGCCCCCCCCTACAATAACCTTGTGACCCCCCCCCCACAACGCCTTTTTGCGTCAGGATCCCTACTATTACAACACTGTGAAATTTCAGATTTAAATAGCTGAAGTCATGAAAGTTATGATTTTTAAAATCCCATGACTGTGAAATTGACCCAAATGGACCATGAATTTTGTAGGGCTCTATGTATAAATATTGCACCTCTCACCCTTTCTGTGCTGCTTGGCTTCTTAGATTGTAAGCATGTTGAGGCAGGGTCTGTGAATGGGCAAAGCTTTGCTCAGTCTCGGAGCCACAGATTGCAAATAAACCAGGCCAGGATTTTCAAAGGGGCGTAAAAGAGTTACCCACCCAAATTCCATTGAATCTCAGTGGGAGTTGGATTCCTAACATCGTTAGGCCCCTATGAAAATCCCATCTGAAATAAATAACAATTGCTTTGTAAACCTGTTTGAAAAACCTTACGGTGAGACATAAAACCAAATCCTAGCATTCTAGTGTCTAGTGCCTTGAGGCCATTATGATGGGCACCCAATGGATGGATGGACTTTATGAACTTTAGTTTCCAATACCATGAGTGTGACCTTTTCCACGTCACAATTATAATCCCATATGTATCAAACTGTTTGAAATTTTGGGGGAGGAAATGCATTATTCCCCATCCCCTAACCTGTGTGTGCTTGTCTGTCTGTCTGTCTGCGGAGTGCAATCTCATTAAAGCAGGGATTGTTCCTTCCCGAGTGTTTTGAAAGCATCTTCCACACAGCAGGTGCTACTGTAAATAAATAATAATAATAGTTACAATAACTTGCATCACATTTTTATTGGTGCAAAAAACCACAACCCCCCCAACAATTTCATTCCCCCTTCCCCTTGAATTTCTGACCTATACCAGTGCTGTCATACATCGATTGTTCTCTTAGCTGGTAGATTATGCCACCAGGATAGTGCAGTGTGAATTTGCAGGGAGCTGTAACAGCTGAGTGCGGAAGCCCAGCCCTGAGCTGAATCAGAAAGCAGCAGAACAACAGTATGCCAAATTACAGACGGCAGCTGCTACTGTCTTGAAGATACTATGAAGTCTCTCGTCTGGAGGATCTCTCATAGACTCGAGGAGGCAGCTGCCCCGGCATTGTCAGAGATTCCATGGTATCACAGAGCACTGCCCCAAGCTTGCCAGACCGCGCTGAATATTAAGGATCTTTGAAGTCGGAGGAGAGGCAATTGTATTAAAAAAAGAAAGGGATGAACTGAAGATTAAACATGTATGGGAATTATCCTCACTTCATTAAGTTTCCTGCTGGCTTTGGCAGTAAGTATTGCACTTGCAATCTTAGCCTTCTGGGTTAGATAGACAGACTATTTAAATTGCCAGAGTATGTGAATGGGAAGTAGAAAAGCATTTACCTAGCTTCTAGATAGCTGTAACCTTACAACAGTCTCTACATGCTTGAGAGTGAAACTGTCTTCTTATTATAAACCCCATCAACTTCACCGCAACTGAACAAGTCTGCCTAGAAATTATGTGTGCTTGATCCAAGACAGAGAGGAATTTTTCTCTAAAGTTTGGCATAGGTTGGACAAGACATTTGAAAGATGCATGTACTTATTTGTGTGTGCTGTGAATGGTGGATATTAATCAAAACAATAGGATAATATCACATAATTATCTTTCCAACTGGACTTCTTTACCTGTTTGTGTTTTTAGAGGAAACAAATGATTTTAATACAGCAGTTTTTCCTCAAAACGCCCCATAGAGAACATTCTCTTTTCTGTCCAACTGCCCTCACCCCTGGACACTGATAAATAATAGTCTGACATTGACAAATGTAGCAAAATGGGACTTCAAGCGAAGTGAGGCAGGCATCTGCAATGGACTTTGGTTATAATTTGTGATACACCGTGATATGCCGCATGCCAATGTGAAGCTCTGAGCTGCAGGAATCAGAACTCTTGGAGGGACTATAGGCTTTGAATTTCTTGAGGTTGATCATTGTTGTTGCTCTTTGAGTGTGGATGAAGGAGATGAAGGACAGCTTTCAGCTATAGCCGCTCAGTTTGGGTGGCAAATGTAAGACACAATGGGCTCAATTCATTTTTGCCCTGCTGTTGGTGCAGGCACTTATACTAGTGCAGAGTGGGTATAAAATGCTGCCAGATCAGTATATTTGTATGTTACACCTGCTTTGCATTAGAGTAAATGACCATACGCGGAGCAGAGTAATAGTGGATCATATCCATTGTGACTCAAATTGGGCGCTCAAGTGTATGCATGAATAAATATTTTGGGGGGATATTTTTGTGATACCCACAAAAATCTGTGCAGCAGGCATCTCAAACTGGGCATGCGTCCAAAAATATTGGGCACTTTTGAAGATATTGCCATTAGTGGGTTGAATGTACTGATATGTTGTACAATGGATTCTCAGCCTGGCATCTGAGTTTCATAGAGACATTGGGAAGAGGTGTCTGAGTTAAATGGGAGAGGGTCTTGGCTAGATGGGAGGTGGTTAGGGGGCTGGGGACCACTGTGTTCCATTATATAAAGCTCTGGAGAGGTTTTCATTTGGCTCTTCCAATAATTATATTTAGCATTGCTCAAACTTAAACTTTCCTAGTGACTGCTTTAAAAAAATCTGCAATTAATTGACAAAGTGAAAGTGTAGATTGTGTTGTGAACATTTAACATAAGTATGCAAATTATTGCTAATGCAGGGTAATTCTCCAAACATGTACCTTAAGGGTGTAAATGTTCCAAACCGTACTTTGAGGGCACCTATGAGGTGTCTATATAGCAATGCATAGCATCGATTTCTCAGCTAGCAGAGTTATATGAGCTAGTGTCAAGGCTCACAAGTTGAAGTAGCAAATCCTTTTTGTCTTCTCGGGCCAGCTTACAGCTCCACTGAAGTCAATGGCTCCATATCACTTTGCACTAGCTGATGATGATGTCTCCTTGTTTTCACGTACCCTTAACTTGCCCAAAACATTCCCCTTTCAGTCTGAATTTTTCTATGATTTAGTTTTGGCAGAAAGGGGAAATTTGTTTGGGAAATCATAATAAAATCCATTTCTGAGTTGTGGGGGGGGAACCCATACTTTCCCCATTATTAAAAAAATAAATAAATCACACCCTCGTTTTTGAACAGGGACACAGCCAAATAAATGAATAAAACAAATGCGGGAGTTTAAAACGGGGTAGGGCCCTACTCCTGAAGCGAGTTCCACCAAGGCATTGCTTTCTGCTGCCAAGGAGTTTGGGGCGATAGTTGTTAGTGAGGTTTAGGTGTGAATGAAATTGTTTGAGGAAGGAGAGAGATATTTTTGCTCCACCCACGAAGATCAATGCAGCTTTTATTATAATGGTGTTTTGCACCCTACCAACAGCTCAATACTTCAGGGAATTTAACTGTGACAAGGAAAAAGTAGCACTAGCATTGTCTGAAAACATTTTTTCTCATCTGTTTGTCCACTTTGAGAGGCGCCTGTCGATTGAGGCACGATAAACTGTGATGCCAACTCAGCAGTGGTTGAAGGATAGAATAGAAATTGGCCTCTATAACACCTTAATTTAACTCAATGGGTCTGATAGCGCTCAATATCATTATTAATAATGATTAATTTCTTTGTATTCTAGCAGCTCTCACAATGTGTTAGGCACTCTACACTGACACAGAGACCCACACAAAGATAAATGCTTTTGGGGGTTGGGGATTGAATGGAAAGCTTTATAAGTGACTGCAAATTCACCTCGGAGCATACTCAGTGAGCCGTGCATGTTGTTTGACAGCACATTCTCCCTGCCCGTGAGCGGATGGTTGAGTAGGAGCCTGGACGGCTGCTGAGACAATTTGTGAATGAGAGTCTGTGTCTGACTCTGTATTGCCAATCCTGAGCACTCAAAAACTATTAGTCAGGCTCCCCACAATCATGATTGTCTTTAAAATAATGATTTTGAAGAAATAATACATTAGAAGTTCTTTTTAGTTACCTTTTTTTGTGTGGAACCTGTAGAGTCCATTTGAGACATATTTTAAAGCTCTTCTCTGCCACTATGAAGATTAGAAACTTTTATTATGAAAGCTGAGATTTTTATGTTTTCACGTGACTCCAGGAGTTGGGGCTTTAAGAAACACACCAAATATTGCAAAGCATGATCAGATCATGGGAGCTGGCAATACTCCTTATTTAAACACACATAGCAAAGTTCTCCAAAGCCCTGTCTTGGCTTCAGGACCAAGAGGAAACAATGGCTTTGTGTATCCCGGGGAATGGTAAAAGCTGCAATTTTCAGATCTGTCAGCAATGTTTGTTGTATCTACATATTTTGCACACCCTCATGGGATATCCGTATGGAATTTAATAGGGAGGAAATCAATAGGGAAGTATAGAAATTAAATAGGGCGTTAGGATTTTATTATAAAACAATATTCTCTCTCTTCAATTTTATCATCCAATAGCTCTTAGTAGAGAATTATATTGCTGCTGTAGGAATCTGTAAGTAACGACTCCCTGATCTGGTCATCAGCAGAGATCAAACTTTGACCCTCCAGTTCTTCAGTAAAGACTATCCGTTGAGCTAAGAGACCAAGTAGATTAGCTGGGCCAAGCAGTGAACCGCTGTGGATCAGCCGCACAGGGATACAAACACGCATGGTCAATGTGTTACATATGGGTTGCTTTAGAAAGTTATTATTGTTTATTAAATTCTATAGGACTTGCACATAATGGTTAACTCTAAACTTTCCTTTAAATTAAGGGGGGCCAGTGTCACATGAGACGTTACTCAATCAATCACGGCCCTTCTTCCCTAACTAATTTGCATGCTGCATTGCCATTAGTCGTAATGAGTTGGCGTGAGAGGGTCTGTAGATGTGTCAGGAGTTCTTATTGGCAGATTGCTCAACCCCCATTGTCGCAGCTCTTTAAAGGTTCCCCCCCACGGTGTCCCCACATGGCTGCTTCCCCGCTCCTCTTGGCTCCCCACAGTGCTGCTTTCTGGCATTGAGGGAACAAGGAGGGTGTTGTGGGGATGGGGGAAGAATAAAGCAGGTGTGTTGGATGCAGTGGGGAGATGGGATGGGGAGGCTGGGATGTATGTGGGCCTAGAGGGTAGGGGGGCTCTGATAAGGGCAGTGGCGTTATGTGAAGTGGGGGCTTAGGGAGTCCAGTGCCTAAGTGCCGATGTCTCTGCATTCTGAGGGCTCCTCCAGGAATGTTGTTCCCAGCCCTGCGTACTGTATAGCCCCGTTCTCCCCGCAACACACAACCCTCTTCCCCTCTAGACCTCATGCACATTTTTGGTCTCCACCCCCTTCCCTGGGCATTGCTACTAGCCCCTTCCTCCCACCCATATCCCCTACCTGCACTGACACCATGAGGGAGAAAATATGAAAAAAAACCCACCCTAATTTATTTTTTAAAATTGGTTTAATCTGGGATCACAAGCACGAAAATGTCTTCCTTGTGATTGCACAGTATCACTACAAGGCAAAGGTCTGGTGGTTTGGGGGCACTAATTAGCCATTTCTAGACCTTAACATGGTTGGATTTCTTGTGGCTCTGAATTTCCTGGGTTACTGATGCTTGTTTTGGGGATAATTCCCACCTCCCTGTAATGTTTTTTTTAACCCTCAGGTTACTGATATTTACTCTCACCCTTAATATCACCTGTATTCCATTCACACTAGCAAGGCACACATTTTTAACCACGAGTGTCATTAACCAGGGGAACAGCTGACCCAGCGATTTGCTGCATTCTTCATCGCTTGGAATCTTTAACTCAAGATTGGAGGCCTTTCTAAAAGAGAGGGTGTAGCTCAACCTGGGGTTGATGCAGGAATCACTGGGTGAAATTGTACAGCCTGTGGTATGCAGGTGGTCAGACTCTATTATCATTATATTGTCCCTGCTGGCCTGAAATCTCTTAGTCTGAATGTCATTTCTTGCCTACATACATAAGCAAATCAATCAACGTCTTCAAAGGTGAAACACGGTGCAAGTGTGAAATATTATGAATGATTTATCATTAGGTATTTTATTGCAAACATTTTATGTTTAATGATAAAATAGCCACTTACAAACCACTTGTAATCCAGAGTTAGTTAGCGCACCTTTTCTCCTAGGCAGCATAGGCAATTGTTTGGCCGCCATAAGCAGAGCTTTTTCTGGCTGCGAGTTAATTCATTTATTGCGCAATTCAACTTATCGGGTGTGAAAAGCTAATTGCAAAGTGGCTAAGCAGAAAAAGAAGGTAATCCTGATATATGTAGGGCGTGTGTAACTAGGATATCATGGAAATTATGTACTACTGTTGTCCTCTCCTGAACTTCTGTTTCACTCTTTGCTAAGCCCAGGCAGTTCTATCCTTTCTGAAAAAAATCCATAGCAGCACTATCAAAAAGGGACTCTTGTAATTAAACCCTGAACTTTAGATCTTATTCGTAGCTGCCGGTCACCCTGAGAGTCAATACCATACAACTGCTTAGCGTACAAATATTTACATAGATACCAAAGATGGAAGGACAATAGTGAGCATGTCCCACGAGGAGCCAGATTTTCAAAACTAATTTGCCAGAAATTGAGACTGTGAAGAGGTGGCTGGATATGTGGATGGACGCCTCCATTAATGGCTGATTTCCAGAGGCAGATTGACCAAGTACATCCAGAGGTAGCTAGTTCAAAGGCTGGCAGGTGGTAGCAATGCAGAGAGAGCTGCAGTGGTCGGAATTGCTGCATCTGCTGCTGTTGGATAGAACCCACAGAGTCTGTCTAATCTACCTCCAGTCTGCCTAGAGTGGCAGGAAAAAGCCAGAAACAGTGTACAGCGCTTACCAATCCCATTTGCACAGATTGGGCATGCAATCTGCATACATTATGGAGCCTTATTATACAGGCTACCTCAAATCTGTGAGTTCCTGTCTACCAAAATCTGCCAATACCCATTTCATCTCCCAGTCCTCTCTTTCAGTCCCTCAACTCCTCTTCCCTGTCCAGACCCCTTACTCTGGGTCAGCCTCTTTGCAGCTTCTGCTACATCAGTAGCCCTGCCAGAGGCTAAGCACTCCCTCCCCCGGGGCCTTTGAGTTGTTTCTCATTGGAGTAGGGAGAAGGCACGGAGAGTCAACAAGGTGCTGGTTGACTGGCAGGCGAGAATGGAAATGGGGTCTCAAAGACTGGTCACTTCTATGCTGCTAGCCAGTGGCTAAAACCCAGCAACTCCACCTGGCAGACAGAGGAGTCAGGAAGCCAGAGGTCTGTCTACCCCATCACCACCAGCTACAGGTGAGATGCAGTTGGCCCCCCTGAAGCCTCCAAGTGACGTTGCCCTCAGGAGCAGTGTGTGATGAGTTGAGGGCCCCTATCAGCTGGTTTCAGTGTCTCCCGACCAAGGCTGAGGAGCAAAAGTGGTAACCCCTTTGCTCCCGGCCTGTCCCCTTCTTCCTCAGATCTGTAGGATGACTCCTTATCTCTTTCTTGTTTGCCCCTGTCTCTCTGAAGCTTAGCTGCCTGCCTGTGAGATGAGGATGGTGACACTTGCCTACCAGGGGGTTGGGAGGCTGAATGTGTCAATATTGGTAATGTACGTTGAGATTCTCTGGTAAACTTGCTTTATTCCATGCAGACCCTCGGGCCTTCACCCAGGTCTTCTGTTCTTTGCCAGTTTCTTGCTGCCGTCTTAGACCTTGTCTGTGCTTGTGGTGGCATATAGGGTTCATGTAGCTACATGACACAGTGAAAGTCAGATTGCATCCAAACTCACTAGGGTGTGTAGTTATGTGTGGCAGTAAGAGGTTCCGGTAGCCAGGAGGCAGTGGGACGCTATACTTCTAAAAATAGCACAGAGGTGGGCACTGCTTGGGCATGTAGAGAGCTGTGTAGAGTATGTACTCAGGGGGTTCAGGCCTGTAGGGCCTTCTGCTCTACTCTACTTCCTTAAGATGTGCCTCACCATCTATACTGCTCTTTGTACCCCTGCTATGGGCATGCCGTGTCTGTACCCTAAACACCACCGTAAGCGTAGACCTACTCGTAGCTTCTTCCCTAGTCATTTTGATAGGTTTCCTTTCTGCTTCTGTTCTGTTTCCAAGTTGTTCTGGGTCTACCCTATCACCTCGTGCTCTGGAGAGTCCCATCCAATGCCTGTCTTGTTACGTTGTTCGGTTCTTTCCTCCAGATGTGTCCTAGCCATCACCTTTGTCTTTCCATAATTTCCTGGCCCATCAACTGGTTTTGTCCTCCTCCAAAACCCTTAATCTATGATGTTTTTTATGGCCACCTAATGTGGAGGATTTGTCTAAGGCAGCTGTTTGTGAAAACTTGCAGTTCAGGTAGTAAAGCCAGGTACTGGGGGAGGTGTGAAATCCTTCCTGATCATTGCAGGAGCCAAGATGTGACATTTGATTGCCCTAATTTCTCTAAACCAAAGATACTGAGGGCCCATTCTTCTCTAAGTAGGAATAACGCACACAGAGGAGAGGAGATGTTCCAATTTGTGGTATTTCCTTGAACTCTGTTTGGGGAGGGACAGATTTCCCTGCCTCAGGGAAGAAGTGAGGGTTGACTTGGTGGATGCTAAGGTTTCATTATGGAATCACTGAAGCCCAGCTAAAATCCAGAAGAAACATGTCCATTGTTGAGCTTGGTAACAAAACCGTTTTTTTCTACTTCAGCGACCTGGTACAGCCTCAGGGGCTCTTATCACACTGATCCCTGCAATATTATGGGAATTTGCCTTAGTTGCAAACAACGCCTCAAAGAATCATCAGCCACTTGGGTCGCTCCATTAGCTGTCCCGCTGCAATGTGTTCTCCTAGACACAAGGTCTCGTTTCCTGCAATAAGGATGTTCCGTGGACTCATCCATTCTCGCTGTATAGGCTGGGAGGATCTGAAAAGTTTTTTAAATGTACACGTTTTTATTTGTTAAAAGGATACACGTGATAAAGAATACGGCTTCGGGGGGTGCTGCAGTGGCTGTCTCATTTGCTGCTAATGCTCGTTGGCATACTCGCTCGGAGATGAGTACTTATAAAGGGGACTTTGTGGCAAAGCCAAATAGTTCTCATCTTGCTTGGCCTGCAGCCATGCCGCCTCAGGCTGAAATCTTGTCAGCTCTCCCAAGTTAAATAGGGTTAGGCCAGGTCAATCTTTGACTAGGAAAACCCAGGAGCTGCAAGCAGTGGTGCTGCAAACGATTCAGTAGGGGACGCTGTGGTGGAGGCGCACATGCCAATAAAAGTCTCTAAAAAAATCCATGCTTTAATATGGGATTTCCATAGCATATAATGCCAGTGGCCATAGATATACGTTCAAATGCTACAGCCCTAGGAGAGATTCTCTTGCACCTTGTGTGCTAGAAGGTTGTGGTATTTGGAACAGAAGGACAAGAATTCTCTGGTCTCTGCAGCTCGCAGTGGTGGTGACCACACATTTGTAACAGGACGGTGGAGGCCTCTTCTATCTAGCAGGCCAAGACATAACAAGAAGCAGTGGCCGGACAGATTCAGATTGGAAATAAGGTGCAATGGAGTAATTAACCATTCAAATGATTTACCCAGGGATTGTAGACTTGCGAGCACGTGTGAAGTCTTTAAATCAAGACTGGAGTTCTTTCTGGAAAAGATGCTGCAGCCCAACCAGAAGCGATGGGCCTGATGCAGGAATTGCTAAGTGAGGTTCTCTGGCCTGTTCTCTGGAGGAGGTCTCACTAGATGATCAGAGTGGTCCCCTCCGGCCTTAAAATCTCTGAGTTCCACTCTTTTGTGTGGGAAATTGCCGTCCCCACACAGTGCAGTGGTAGCCAAGGGGGGACTCGACCTTGGTTGGCTACAAGTGTTTGTTGTTTTGCTTTTATGTGGTTGCTAAGGAATTCCTCTATCTTGATAAGAATGCTGCACCATTAAATATCCTGGGTAGAACCTGGGCCCCATTGACGTCAATGCCCAAACCCCCATTGACTTCCTAAGCAAGTCCCTGCAGAATGGGGATGGAGGATGTGCATAGCACACGTTCTCTGAAACCACCATGGGCAGTGGTCAAAATGTCAGCTCGGGTTCACGGCTCACAGGATGTCACCTTGAGCCACACAGTTACTGGCACAACAGACTGCCTGCAAAGCGTGTGGCTTCAAGAGAGTCCAGTCCTGCTGCTCATGAGCATTTCAGTCATCTAGGTTCATCGGTTCAGCTCTTGCTGACTTGGAGTTACAATCTTTACCCTTTGACTTTCCAGAATTGCTTCCCCAAAAGGGCAGTGGGTGCCATGCACTGGCTGAGATCAATCCCCAATTGGGATCAAGTTTGGGAAAAATTTGAGCCACAGTTTGTGCCCCTGGTGCATGCAATAAATAAATAAATAGAAGAACCAGGTGATTTTGTAAACAGCTGATTTGGGGAAAGGGCTGTTTCTTGGGAACCCCCTGCTTAAATTACTCCAAACTTGGTCTGCTATTCCTACTGAACACCAACATGATGCACAGCAAATTTCAAGACAATCCCAGTAAGAATGTGGACTTTAGAATGGGCGACCTTTACAAAAAGCGATGCTCAACCTGAACTCTAACGGAGCTGGCAATGCGCTATAATTCACAGGCGGGCTCAGCCTCCTACATTTTTCTGGGACGAAGTCCAAATGTGTTACTGCTGCCTGCAGGATTCCTGAATTTTATTCTCCACCCACTTCAGCCAATGAATAAAAGGCAGCTACTGTATAGCATCAGGGAGAGGAGACCTTTGGGACTGAGAAAACCAGGGAAGGAAGAGAGAGGCCAGGAAATCCTTGATTCACTGATCGTTTTGATTGGCTGCATGGCTGCTCTTGTGGTATAGCCTGAGTCACTGAGATGCCATGTCGGCACTGCCAGCTTGAGTGACGCTATTACAAATCCAGCTACCCGTGATGAGAAGCACACGCCCAGCTGCAGTGTAGACATCCTCAGAGTGCTGGAGAGCCGTGGCTGAGCAGGGCAGCTTCTGTAATGCTGCAGAGTGGATCTGAACTTTAGAGTGGAATGGGTTGGAGGGGACCAGGTCTTTTCCATGGGACAGTGCAGATCTGAGGTGAGCAGAGGAAGATGGCAAAATACAGGGGCAACTCAGTGAATAGGGTTAGCATGGTTTGAGCTGGGAAACCCAGCAGAGAAGGAGTTGGGAACACATAAGATCTGCTGTGAGCTCCTCTATATTCTTGTCACAACAGTGCACCATATTTTACTTCTAATAGTGCTAAAGGAGAGTGCAGATATCTCCACAACCCAAACAGGCATGACTACCTGGGGAAACCGTCTTCCCTTCCTTCAGCTTATTTTATTTTTTCTTCTAACCATTTCATGATCTACTCAGATTTCCAGGGTGTGTGTGAAAGAAGGTGCTGTATAACATCGCTTTCTCCCTGCGATGGTCATCTGTCATGGGATGAATAGTAGAGCTGATGCATAGAGATTGATGCTGCTCTTAGTCCTGTAGGATTGTGTAGAAAAAAATAACCTTTCTATAGGATTGTTTTAAAATCATCCTGTAGAATTTAATAGAGAATTTTCTCCCTTCTATAGAATTTTGTTGGATGGCTATAAAAACCTATAGAAAATGTCTTGTTTTCTGTTTGTTTCTATGGATGAAATCCTGGCCATTTTGAGGCCCATGGCAAAACTCCTCTTGGATTGCACTTAGCTTTTAGAGTCCTTTCAATAGAACTGTATTACATTTTGATAGCACCCTATTGGTTTTATCCTGGTTATTTTTTCTACAAGACTTTCCCATAAGGGTGGATGTCTGTCAAGCAGTAGACTCAGTGGAAGGTTCCACACTTTCTGCATCTGAGAAGCTCTCTTCTTGTTTTGGCCTTCCCACTGTGTTCTTCTGTGCACACCTCCAAGGATTTTCTTAGTACTTTCTGGTCCTTTGAGAATCAGGCACCTGCTGTAAATATTTTCTAGTTATATGTCGGACAAGGCACAGTTGTCTTGGGAAGCAAAGTTTTGGATCTCTTTCTCCATAGAAATTAATCGTTTCCAAGATATATAGTCTCTTAAAAGCAACCTACAAATGATTTTTTAAAAAGAGTTTGTGTCCTTTTTGCTTCATTATGATACATAAAGAAAGCCCCAAAAGATCCTTAGAAATATCAGGACTGGCAAATCTGGTCATCCCTAGACCAACTGGTGGACTTCTAGATAGTCTCAGAGATGTTTCTTATGGGCTTTTACGCCTTAATTGAAGGGACAGTCGAATCTTTAACACAGCCATCCTTTCTCCCAAGAGTATATTAGGTATTGGAGTTAAATAGACATTAGCAAAAGCAAACCTGACAACAACAGCCTGACTAAAAAAGTCTTGTTTCTCTGCTCAAGTGCTCAGCTTTCAGTGACTCGTCACTTGTAGTGCTGTAATTTCCCTAGTTTTCCATTTACTCTAGACTCTTCTGGGCTAGAGAAGACATATCATCTCCCACTCACACACTGGCATGCACATATATCAAGACCCTCACACTTACATGTACTTTTGAATCCCTGAGCACACATATGAATATGCCCATGTATCTGACTGAATCGGTTTCCTTTAGCAGCTTCACTCCTTTGAAGGTGCCTGGGAAGCGATCCCCATTTATGTTTCTGGTCCCTAGACAACAACAAGGACTAGAATTTACAAACTCAGTGGCTGAGAGAGAGGCATCTGATATTTTTACACGTCAAGAAGCAGGCAGGTTTGCAAACCTGGCTGTTTAATTGGTTATAACTCAGGTCCCTGCATTATATGCTTGTTTTAGTTCATGGTGCATTTGATATTTGTGTGAGTGAGCATGCACATGTGACTGCCCTCTGATGGATGGAACGTGGCTTGTGAATAAGGGCTGCTCTTTTAGCTCTCTGAGTTTGGACACATTTGCTTCTGGGCTTTGTCCATATGGAGGATTAGTCACCTGTGTAGCACACCTATGTTGCGGCAAACTCCCAGCGTAGAGTGCACCAGTGTAAATTGTGACTTGCACTGATGCAGCCTAAATCGGTTTCAAATGGTTTACATGGGTACACCAGCACTACACTGATAGCTAAACCTGCCCTTCCCCTCCCAACAAAACCTGAGAATCAAAGCTTCCTGTGTCTCAGGAGCTGGCTGGTAAACATGGTACCATAGGTCATGATGACCTTAAGCTGTAATGTTATTAAAATGTTTTAAAATCAAGTATTTATTGGCTTTCCTGTCAGGTATTTTTCTGCCAGTAGGGCAGATTTTAGCCATCGCTAATCTCCTCCCCTAGCCCTTATCTTTTTGCTGTAGCAATGTATTTAATCTACACATGAATTTCAAAACCAACTGTTGCTGTCTGAGGCAGACAAATGTGCTGTAATTGCCAAGACAGGCACAGCACTGATTCAACCCCTCCCTTTAACTTCAGCATTTAAACATTTGATCAATGACTGAAAATAAATAAATGAACACTCAGTCCTGGATCTGGAACTTATTGGAGCTGCATTTACAAAGGGCTAGAAACTTTTATGCTGGCGCTAACCCAGGGCCGGCTCTAGGCACCAGCAAACCAAGCACGTGCTTGGGGCAGCACATTTTCGGGGCGGCATTCCGGCCATTCTTTTTTTTGCTTGGGGCAGCAAAAGCCTAGAGCCGGCCCTGGCAGCAGCAGCACGGCGTGCGCGGGGGGCAGCCTGGGGCCGCTGCAGTTTGCGCCGCCGGCCGCGGGCTGAGCAGTCGGGGAGCAGCGCCCGCACCTTGTGGCCAGACTGGACAAGCTCCGAGCGCGGGACACTCGGGCTGGGGGCTGCCCTGGAGGGCGCACGGCACTGCCTGCAGGTGCCACAGGGCAGCCGCCCCCCAGCGCTGCAGCCGGGGCTGGGCTAAGCAGCCCGAGCCGCCCAGGGGCTGCGGCAGGGTGGCCGCTCCCCATTGCCGCTGCTGGGTGAAGTGGCTCGAGCCACCCAGGAGCAGCAGCTGCAGAGGGGCCATAGAGAGGACCGGTGCCCGGGTCACTGCCTGGCAGGGCCCACATCTGGCTCGCCGGGGCTCCGCTCCCTCTAGGGCTGCCCTGCCCCGGCTCCTCAGCCCCCTGCCAGGGCGGTCCCCCGGGCTCTCCCCTCCCGGGTCCTGGCCGGTCCTGGAGGCGGGAGCCCAGCTGGAGGGAGCCTGGGCTGAGGCACGGCCCGGGAGCCCCGCTGCTTACCTCGACCCTGCCAGCACCAGACCAGCTGGAGGCAAGGGGGGAGCGGGAGGAGTCAGCACTGGTGGGGAGGAGAAAGCCCAGGGCTGGGGCGGCAGTGGGTGGGGGAGGGCACTGGTGGGGGGGAATGAGAGGCCAGGGCTGGGGTGGCCAAAGGGCGGCGGGGGGAGCCCAGGGCTGGGGTGGGGGGCAGTCCAAATTTTTTTTGCTTGGAGCCAAAAAAAACCTAGAGCCGGCCCTGTGCTAACCACATTTGTAGTTATCCATGCTCAAACAGGGTCACCAGACTGCGTGCTGCAGAGTGTCAGCTGATCTCTGCAGGAGATGGGAAGAAATTCTGTGCATTATTGCACCGTTGGCTAGGAGGCTGGCTCTCCTTCATCAGGTATCGGCCACTGCCAGAGGCAGGATACCAGGACATCCGTGGTCTCTTCCAGTATGGCAATACCTGGCTGTGTTCCTGCAGAGTATTCAGACGCTAAAGAGTTAACGTCATCGCATTGCTCTTGTAACTTGTGTCCAGCCATTCCTGAGATAATAAATGCTACAGAAGGAATAGGGCTCAGTTCAGCTGTTTCTGATGCTGATGTGAATCCGGAGGCACCCTACTGAAGTCAGCAGAGTTATACCAGCATGAAACCAACATGCGTCAGGGAAAATCAGGCCTTATGTTTGGCGCATGGCTGCAAATCTAATCTGGAGTCCAGTAAATGTGAAAATTGAGCCAGGCTTTCCTGTAGGAGGGTGAGCACGCCGCTGGGGCAGGTAGATCTGAGCTCTTTCACCTCCCTGAAACTGCAGTGGGACTGGTATTCTTGTTTTGCTCAGTGAACAGCCCGCCCTTCCCCTTCACACGGATACATTGCAGTCGGGCAGAATTTCCAAGATTCACTTGTCATGTTTCATTACCTGACGGAGAGACTCTGGGACCACGTCAGCCTGTTTTAAATGTCATGTGTACCAAAGTCACCGGGAAAGGCTGAGATTTCAATCCCTCCAGGCTGCTGCTGGTGCAGAGGATTTTTTCCCCTGGATTTAGTGTCCATTCACCTCCACAATAACATCATAGTCTCTACAGCAAGTCATCTTCCTGCTGGGCCACTTGACTCTCCCCATCCCCTCTAGGCTGAAATTTTCTCCTTGCTAACTGAAGGATAAGAGTAATTCTGCTGTCCCTCTGCGCAGCTGTTACAAGTGTCAGGGCCTTGTTGATCAGCTTCCTGTTGGAAAAATCAGAGATGTGGAGCCTGAGTACTTTGCTAGTGTAATTTGTTTTATTTACGCTACATACACCTGTCCTGGAAGAGGGGTGGTCACAAACTGCACACAAGCCATCCCCTCATTCAGGATTCTCACTTAAACCCCAGTGCTCAGATCCCAGGAAAGAAATCTGCACCAAAAATTGACTCTAGCGAGAGAGGTTAAGGCTAATGACAAACACTCTTGCTGTTTGCAAGAGCTCCCCCAAACCAACTACATCAGCAAACCAACTACAGTGTTTTGTCACAGAACCTACACTGCTTGCCTGCTAACAAAAAGAATGTGTAAAACTATGTGTTATAGTGCCATCTAGTGATTGCCACCATAACAATGCTATACACACCACACTTGCATAGCAAGATGGTTGGGCTGCGATGCTGGAGACGTAGGTTCAATTCCTGGTTCTGCCACCCACTTGTGTGATCTTGGGTGTGTCATTTAGACTCGCTGTGCCTCAGCTCCTTGTTTGTAAAATGGTGGCAATAATGCTTTCTGTGTCTGTTTAGACTGTCAGCTCTTCGGAGCAGGGACTGTCTCCTACCACGTGTCTGTCCAGCACCTAGCACAGTGGGGCCCTGATCTTGATTGGGGCCGCTAGGCCTTACAGTGATACAAACTATGACATTTTCACTTGAGAATCTTAAAGCACCTTTGTAGTGGTGCGGGACTCACCCAGCAGCACCTCCTGCTGGTTGTCCAGGGAATTAGCTTTTTCCAGCTCAGAGTGCCCCCTGCTGATCACTGTCCTGCTCGCCGTTGGCCCCTGTGTCCCTCCCGGACCCCGGTGCCCTTTTGTCTGAGGTGCTGCCCCCTGGCAGTACCCCCTCAGCCTGGGTCTCCCCTCCCAAGGGAACCCCCACCCTCTATCCCCACCTTGCCTCAGCCTATGGGCTACTGCTAGTCATCATCAACCACCCACTCCCTGGGGCAGACTGCAGTTTGTAATAGCCAGTCATCATAGGCAAGGGAGGTTTCCCTGCAACCCAGTACCTCTATGGGCCTTGGACAAGGCCCTGCAGCCTGGGGAGTTGCCGGCCTGGAGCTCCCCAGGCCTTTCCCCAGCCCTGCTTCACTCCAGTATCCTTAGCTTTAGGCAGCTAGGTCCATCTTCCTCCTCAGCTAGAGGGAGACTCCTTTAGCACCTGGCTGACAGCCCTTCATAGGGCCAGCTGTGGCCTGATTGGGGTGTGGCCCAGCTGCAGCTGCTTCCCCAATCAGCCTTTCCCCAGCCACAGCCCTCTCCAGGGCTGCTTTTAACCCCTTTTATTTTAGGAGTGTGCTGTCCTCCCGGCTCCGCGGCTGAGCCGGGAGCTGGGGAGGGCGGCAGGGAGCCGGGGAGGCGGCTGGCTGCAGCTGCCTCCCGCCCTCCCGGCTCCGTGGCTGAGCTGGGAGCTGGGGGGGCCCTGCGGGCGGGGGGCTGAGCTGCCAGCCCACGGGGGGGGGGGCAAGCTGCCGCGGGGGGGACATCTGGGTGGGGGCACAGGGCTGGTGCAAGGAAGTTTCACCTAGGGCGCGAAACTTCCTTGCACTGGCCCTGGGTGCCAGTGGTACTTCCTTGAGCCATCCGTTCTTCAGGTTCCTATAAGTCATTGTGCATTAACAGTAACTCAAACAACGCAGCTGGAGTCCAAACAAACCTTTCTTTTTGCCGTGTGCTCCATAGAAGCCTGTTCAAGCAGCCACAAAGTTGTGTGAAGGGTCGTTCCTTGCTCAGTGTCTAGAGCTCTCTCACGTGTGGTTGACCCCCATCATTTTCCTTTTGGCCAACCAGCAGTGATATTCTCTAGCCATGTGGACAACTGGGAGCGCTTGCTTAGTCCGATTTCTTCACTGACAACGTCTTGCCTGACATAGCCAAACTGTTTGCAGTGTTGTTGTAGCTGTGTCGGTCCCAGGCTATGAGAGAGACAAGGCGGGAGAGGTAATATCTTTCATTGGACCATCTTCTGTTGGTGAGAGAGTCAAGCTTTCCAGATTACACAGAGCTCTTCTTCAGCTAAATACACTGGGCCTCGAATGACTGTTTCATAGGGTAGGTCTATACTTACGCGTCCGGTCGGAGGCGCGGGATCGATGTTCTGGGTTCGATTTATCGCGTCTTGTCTAGACGCGATAAATCGAACCAGGAAGTGCTCCGCCATCGACGCTGGTAATCCAGCTCGACGAACGGAGTAGGCGGAGTCGACGGGGGAGCCTGCGCACCGCGTGTGGACCCTGGGTAAGTGCTTTTTCATTCGAACTAAGATAGTTCGACTTCAGCTACGTTATTCACGTAGCTGAAGTCGCGTATCTTAGTTCGAATTTCGGGGCTAGTGTAGGCCAGCCCATAGTGTCAAACCCTGACACAAACCATCTGCCATATCCGTTCTTGCTCTGTGTTTAACCACAGTGTCATACGTCTGCAAGTGCAATGCCATTCCTTGGCGAGCTGGTGGTTTTCGGTACTTTTTTTTGTCCATGACTGCTTTGAAAGACTCCACTGTGAATTTTCTCCCCCACACCGCTATCTCCCCCCGCCCAGCAGACTGCTGTTTCACATTGCTCTTTTCGATCTATGCACAGTTGTATTTCCATGGATGGGAGAGACTTGGGCATAAATGCAAAGCCGGTGGTGTTTTGCAGTAGTAGCAACCAGTTCTCTCTTAGATGTGCCCACCTTAACGGTTGCCTCTTTATTTAGATCATATTACGCCAGTGTGTGCCTGCATTGGCAATCAGTTTTTTCATTTGGGTCAAGGTAACGTCTTGCTGGGTGTCTGATTGAAACACTGACACTTTCAGAAGGAGATCTCAGTGGTGACAAAACTCCTGCAAGGTGCAGTGTGAATGTGGAGAGATAAAATCAACATCCCTGACAACTTATCTAGCTCTACACAATTCCCTGGTGGCTTCCTCTTAGTGATTGCTGCTATCTCTGCAGGGTTGGGCTTGATAGCCACCGCTGAGTCACGTGACCAACATATTTCTCCTCCATTGCTCTGATGATGCGTTTGGCTGGATCTAATTTGACCCCCTTTTCTCTCGTTCTCTGAAGCCAGCCACCTATATGGGTGCTCACACACACATACATGCACGCATGCATGGAGACATTTAATTGCATGCAGTATTGCCAACCCGAAAGTCATGAGTCAGTCCTCCAAAATCATGAGATTTGTAAAACCCTTTTTTTTTAATTTGCCTTCTGGATTTTGACTCTTTAGGGTTCATGTTTTCAAGCTTTTCTCTACAGTCAGGAGAGCTAGAAAGTTACTTTTTTAAGCAATGCAAGTGGAGATTCTCACATATGAACATGACTCCACGAGCAGGAATTTAAAAAACAACCCACAAATGTTGTAATAATTTTTTTGGTCTTTCATGAAAGCTGAGATTCCCCCATACCCACAGAACTCTGGGAGACTTCAAAAAAAAAGTGACACCCTTGATAAATTTGCGAGAGGTGGCAACACTGTCTGCAAAATATCTCATGATCACAGATGCGCAGTGGGATCTGTGCTGCTGTTATGCTGTTCTGCAGATAAACATTACACAAAGCGCATGCTTGAAAAGGTGCACAACAGACCAGGGGCCGTTCTTCCCTTTTGTCATCCTGGCACTCTTCCTCTGCTACAGCTCTCAATACCAATGCATGTCATTGCCAATGGCTGTAGCCCACAGAGCTCAGTCTTTAATGTATTTTCTTTCTGAAACACTTCTTAGGATGAATGAATACTGAGGAATGAGTGGGTGCATCCATACCTCCCTTGTGGGTAGAGATGATCTAAATGGTTTTTGTTTTTAATTTTGTAATTTTAAAAAATTGTTTCCATTTCACTGGGTTAAAAAACTAAAATAAAAAATGCTATTAAAACAGTTACTGAAATCGTTATAAATATTTCTTTTTTATTTTCTGAAAACCAGGTTTTTTTTGGATAAATGCAAAATTTCAATAACATTTTGGATAAAAATTATTGCAGAAAATTTTAGGGGAGACCAAAAAATGTAGAAGATGTTAACAATTTGTGCACAATTTTTATTCTTTGGGTGGAAAAAACAGCCTTTTTCTATAAAAATCCAGCCCATTTACTTTGAACAAGCACAGCCAGCTCTACATGTGTAGTATTAAATGTGGTTAGCGGTGAGCTTTCTTTGTCTAGTTTTATCTGCTGTCTGGCACCCAGGATGCATCAGCCAATTTTGTTACCTTATCAAATGTAATTCTCTTGCTTGACAGCTCTGTTCCGGTCTTGTGGATTTAGGCACTGTCACAGCTCTAATGTTCATGGCTTCTGCATGACCACCAGGAAGTTTATGCCATTGGTAGGGTCATCTAACTTGACAATTACCTCTACATTTTCCATCTTCCATTTCTTCAGCCAATAGAGTGAGGTCCACTTTGATCTTGTTTTTCCCAGGAATCCTCCCTGATCCATGAAATACGTATTTGTAGTCTGTCTTCTGTCTTCGCAGGCGTTAGCGACATTGCACCTGGGATCTTCCCCATTGTCATGATCAGTTTGATCAATGTCAGATCTAGGCATGCTTAGAGACTAGAACAGTGGCAAAAAGAACAGGAGTACTTGTGGCACCTTAGAGACTAACAAATTTATTTGAGCATAAGCTTTCGTGGGCTACAGTCCACTTCATCAGATGCATAGAATGGAACATATAGTAAGAAGATATATATACATACAGAGAATCATGAAAAGGTGGAATTTGCCATACCAACTCTAAGAGGCTAATTAATTAAGGAGAGCTATTATCAGCAGGAGGAAAAAAACTTTTGTAGTGATAATCAAGATGGACCATTTCAGACAGACAGTTGACAAGAAGGTGTGAGGATACTTAAGATGGGGAAATAGATTCAATTTGCATAATGGCCAAGCCATTCCCAGTCTCTATTTAAACTTAAATTAATGGTATCTAGTTTGCAAATTAATTCCAATTCGGCAGTTTCTCGTTGGAGTCTGTGTTTGAAGCTTTTTTGTTGCAAAATTGCCACCTTTAAATCTATGACTGAGTGACCAGAGAGGTTGAAGTGTTCACCTACTGGTTTTTGAATGTTATGATTCCTGATGTCAGATTTGTGTCCATTTATTCTTTTGTGTAGAAACTGTCCGGTCTGGCCAATGTACATGGCAGAGGGGCATTGCTGGCACATGATGGCATATATCACATTGGTAGATGTGCAGGTGAACGAACCCCTTATGGTGTGGCTGATGTGATTAGGTCCTATGATGGTGTCACTTGAATCGATATGTGGACAGAGTTGGCATTGGGCTTTGTTGCAAGGATAGGTTCCTGGGTTAGTGTTTTTGTTGTGTGGTGTGTGGTTGCTGGTGAGTATTTGCTTCAGGTTGGGGGGTTGTCTGTAAGTGAGGACTGGTCTGTCTCCCAAGAGTAAGGGATCTTACTGTGAGAGTAAGGGATCGTCTTTCAGGATAGGTTGTAGATCTTTGATGATGCTCTGGAGAGGTTTTAGTTGGGGGCTGAAGGTGACGGCTAGTGGCGTTCTGTTATTTTCTTTGTTGGGCCTGTCCTGTAGTAGGTGACTTCTGGGTACTCTTCTGGCTCTGTCAATCTGTTTTTTCACTTCAGCAGGTGGGTATTGTAGTTTTAAGAATGTTTGATAGAGATCTTGTAGGTGTTTGTCTCTGTCTGAGGGATTGGAGCAAATGTGGTTGTATCTTAGAGCTTGGCTGTAGACAATCGATCGTGTGGTGTGTCCTGGATGGAAGCTGGAGGCATGTAGGGTAAGTATAGTGGTCAGTAGGTTTCTGGTATAGGGTGGTGTTTATGTGACTATCGCTTATTAGCACTGTAGTGTCCAAGAAATGGACCACTTGTGTGGATTGGTCCAGGCTGAGGTTGATGGTGGGATGGAAATTGTTGAAATTCCTCAAGGACTTCTTTTCCATGGGTCCAGATGATGAAGATGTCATCAATGTAGCGCAAGTAGAGTAGGGGCGTTAGGGGACGAGAGCTAAGGAAGCGTTCTTCTAAGTCAGCCATAAAAATGTTGGCATACTGTGGGGCCATGCGGGTACCCATAGCAGTGCCGTGGCAGTGCATCTGTGTTTGCAGTGTAGGATATTAGATATTTTGTCCCCTCACTGTCCTCACACCTGGAACATCCCATGGCTCACTTACCTAACAAAACAATGTATGTGTGGGCATTGTGAAGGATGTTCAGAGCTTTACTGTGTATAAACTGATTTGTAAGCTTTTTTGGACGAAAGAGAGGAAGGTTGGTCTTGAGGTTAAGGCACTGGACTGGCATTTCTGGAGGCCTGGATTCAATTCATGGCTTTCCTAGAGCCTTCCTATGTGACCTAAGGGCTTGTCTACATGGGGAAATGGATTGGAATAAGCTATGGTAGAACAGATGCTTGTATGACCACTCTGTTCCAGAATAGAAGTGATTTTATTCCAAAATAATTACTCCCCTTTGGAAGCACACTAACTATTTTGGAATAAAGTGACTTTTATTCAGAAATAGAGAGTCCACAAAGGGCGCTATTCTGGAATAGCTGTTCCAGTCAGTTTCCCTATATAGACAAGCCATTAGTCATTTAATCTTCCTATGCCTCAGTTTGTTATATATGCATAAGAAACAAGAATACTTCCCTAGCTGACAGGAACATTGTGAAGATAAATTCACTGGTGTTTGTGAGGGGTTCAGATACTGCAATGATGGTGGCTGTGTAAGTACCTGGATAGATAGATTTCATGATTCTAGCAGACCAAGATACTCATTTCCTATAGCAGCGAGACTCTCAATACTTTTAACACACATTAATGAATTAAGCCTCCCAGTAACGCTGTAAGGCATAGGTAAGCATTACTGTCCCCATCTGCCAGCTGGGGATAACAAGGCCCAGAGAGGTGAAATGAGCTTGCCCAAGGTCACACAGGAAATCTGTAGCAAGGCTTGGGACTGAACTCTTATCTCACAATGTGTGGTCATTTCTCTTCACCGCACGAACAGCGTTAGATTTGCTGTCTGATTTTCCATCTTTAATGTTTTCTGATCTATCAGGCCCATCTGTGGTCTGCATTACCTACCATTAACCTTTCAGTGGAGTGGTATTTCTTCTGTTGGTTTTTCAAAGCAGAACCCTCATGCCTAGAGTATTCCGCTCTGAGTGGAGAGGTGAGGGTACGTAGAGGAAAGGTTGTCGCAACTGATTTTCCATGACTGGCATTGTGGTTCTCAACCAGGGGTACTTGTACCCACGGGGGTATACAGAGGTCTTCCAGAGGGTACATCAGCTCATCTAGATATTTGCCTAGTTTTACAACAGGCTACATAAAAAGCACTAGCGAAGTCAGTACAAACTAAAATTTCGTACTATGACTTGTTTATACTGCTTTATATTCTATACACTGAAATGTAAGTACAATATTTATATTTGAGTTGACTTATTTTATAATTATATGGTAAAAATAAGAAAGTCAGCAATTTGTCAGTAATAGTGTGCTGTGACACTTTTGTATTTTTATGTCTGATTTTGTCAGCAAGTTGTTTTCAAGTGAGGTGAAAATTGGGGTATGCAAGACAAATCAGCCTCCTAAAGGGGTACAGTAGTCTGGAAAGGTTGAGAGCCACTGGTGTAGGGCATCACTGTTGGTTTCTATTGGCTTTGTAAGTAAGGCAGCTTTTCTTCTTGTAACATTGCTGCAAAATTGTTTATGTGATAGTGTTTGTTATTTTACCTGAAGTAACAATCAAATCTGATTCAGAGGGAAGTTGCACAATAAAGATGGGAAAAGGTCAGCTTCCTGAATAACATTAAAGACATTTGTCAGAGTCAAGGAGGACTGGATTTTGCCGTTATCAACCCATTTCAGATTTAATTCTGCACAGGGAGGGGAAAAGGTCTTTGTCAATTCTTACTTTTGCTTTTTGGATCAATTCTCCCGGTGGGAAAGGAACACATACCGAAAGGATACAATGACAACAACAGAAGCCTTCAAGGCAAAGAGAGGTGGTCTTCATTAATAGGTAGAGCAAAGGCATGAAAAGCAGGATTTCTGTGTTCTCATCCAAGCTCTGCTACCAATGTCCTATGTGACCTTAAGGGAGTCACTTCACTTGTTTCTTCCTCAATCTCCTCACAGGGGGATATAGTGATTCTTCAGCTGGAAGAGAAATTATAAGGAAAATGTCCTGTTTCCTAATGGTTTCCAAGTAAGAACGCTTTCCCCTCAGGAGACAGGCCCTTGACTGTTATCTAACTCATTCCTTCTGTCCTCCAATCAATCAGCCTCTTCCAAACATGGCACTTTCTAAAAATGTTCAGCTCAGAGAGATTCATTTATTGTTTTTTGTTGTTGTTCAGTTGGATTTAGAGGAACACAGCTGACTTGTTCTAGTTTTAAATGCAGAAAAATGAAGGTACTTTTCAGACTCTCAGTGTATCTCAGTACTGTAAGTACTGTAACTTGAAATCTTACCCAGAATCCTTTGCACTGATTTCGCTTGAGATGTCAACCAAAGAGTTTTTATCAGTATCACATTAATTCAACAGAAGAGGATTTTGATATATAATTTGCAAACTGGCGTGACTGTTCAATTCCAGCTTTTTGTGCACTGATCTTAGCATATCTTTCACCACGATAGTCAAAGCAAAGGTTGTAATAAGAGCCTGAAATAACTCTTGAAACTGGAGCATTTTGATACCAAACTAAATGGACAAATGACCCAAACAGTATCATGGGAGGCAAGATACGGACTAGATGGGTCAAGGGTCTGATCTATGGCAGGAGGTGAGATACCAGTGATCTGATGTGGAATTGCAGGGGGCAAGATGCTGGTTAGAAGGATCAACAATCTGCTCTTGGTTGAGGAGGGGTGAAATGCAAGACTAGATGGGTCAGTGGTGTGGTCTGGTATGGCGGGAGGCCAGATGAGGTACCAGACAAAATGCCCCAGTACAGCTCCTCCTTCCTTTCTGTACACACTGCCACGGGTGTGTGATGCTGGCAGACCAGGTGCCAGCTCATGCATAGGCCTCATTCAACACTGACAAACGCTTGCAGCTGGAAACCAGTCTGGCTCACCTGTGTCTTAGCGTTTTTAAAATGGGCATTGGCTTTATAGAAATGTGTTTAGTGTTTGGACTTTATGAACAGCTTGTGAGTTGCTGCCTGCATTACTCTCACTTGGAATATCTGTATCCCATGCTCTAAGGTAATATTTACGTGTTTTGCTCTGTAACTACAAAAGTGTTTGCTTTGAAACTGCAACCCCCACCAGTCAGGAGAGAAGCCTTACTCAGTGTGAGATACTAGCTTACCACAAGAGGTGTCGCCGCCTGCCCAGCAAAAGAAGACCCATAGACATCAGACAAGTCATCCTGGAACAGTGGACAAAAGACTTTGTTGATTGCTCCGCCAACACCCAAGAAGTGGAGACCTGCACAAACCCTTGTCTCATCAGCTTGAGCTCTGGGGGAAGGGAATAAAAATCCCTGGCAAGAAAAATTGCTATCCTTATGCTGTTTGGACTCTGAGGGGCAGATTCCTAACATAAGCAAAGATCCCTGTGCTCCTTAGGCTAGGTCTACACTAACCCCCCCTGTCGAACTAAGATACGCAACTTCAGCTACGTTAATAACGTAGCTGAAGTCGAAGTACCTTAGTTCGAACTTACCTGTGGTCCAGACGCGGCGCGCAGGCTCCCCCGTCGACTCCGCCTACTCCGTTCGTCGAGCTGGATTACCAGCGTCGACGGTGGAGCACTTCCTGGTTCGATTTATCGCGTCTTGACAAGACGCGATAAATCGAACCCAGAACATCGATCCCGCGCCTCCGACGCAATGGGTAAGTATAGACATACCCTTAGACTTCTAGGGAGAGGGCAGGACTTCTAAGGAGAAGAAAGGGATCCCCAGCTGTGTAGCTTGGGTCAGTTTTAAAGAACAGAGAGAGCTTGCACATTACAGCAGCTTCTATCGCCGTTTGAAACCTAAGACTGTAACTCATTTGGGGGTATATATTTACCTGCTTTAACCTTGTAAGTAACTAAACTGTCTTGTTTCTTTTCTTCGGACAGGTCGACACTAGAAATTTACAGCTGCAGCTGCACTGCTATAGTGCATCTGATGAAGACGCTCTAAGCCGATGGGAGAGAGCTCTCCCATTGGCTTAATAACTCCACCTCTGCAAGAGGTGGTAGCTATGTCGGCGGGAGAAGCTCTCACCACCGATCTAGCACTGTGTACATGGGCGCGTAGGTCAGTGTAATTATGTCGCTCAGGGTGGATTATTCATACCCCTGAGAGATATAGTAATACTGAAGTAATTTTGTAGTGTAGACCAGGGTTTAGTTAATAAATCTTTAGTTAGTTTACTATCAGACCGGCTACAAGTATTGTCTTGGGCATGAGATCAGAGGTAAATTGACCCGGGGTAAGTGACTGATCCTGAATATTTTTGTGATTTTTGGTGTAAGGGTCCATCTATGACAAAGGCAGACTCACCTGGGTGGCAAGGCAGATCGGCGTACCCAAGGGGACTCCATTATAAAGGCTGTTAGAGTGCTTGAGGAATTCACACTTGATACCTGGTTGGTGAAATCGAAGTCACAACCAATTTGGGGTTTGTGGCCTGGTTTGTAGAAGTCTGCCCTGAGTGGCTCATGAGCCACTCCAGACAGTCTGACAGGATGATCCAGAGTATGACTGATATGGAGACGATATTGGTCTGTTTTCTCTTCCTCCTCCCTTTACTAAGGCTTTTCTCCTGTGCTTTTAGATTCCCCCATTCACACCAGTTCTACATCGGTGAGTTCATCATCAAGCTTTTCCCCGGGGAATTCAGTGGATGGCCATCCTAGCTACATGGAGGCTCCAGTGAGTGCTTCGAGGACTCTTACATCTCCAATGAACACGATAGGGTCACCTGCAAATGCGCTAGGCTCGCCATACAGAGTCATCGCGTCATCCATTGGATCTCATTCTGTTTCTCTGTCTTCAGCTCCTGGCATGAATTTTGTTGCGCACACCAGCCCTCAGGTGGGTACCAGCGACTCTGTCCTTTTGCTACAGCTCATTGTATTTCTGGGATGAATGACCGAGTTTGAACACTTAGTTTTCAGCTGTGCATGTTTAGCCATTTACAAGGATCTGACCTAAAGAGGCCCTTGGATTGTTCCTGAATAACTCCCATTAATATGGACAGGGAGAATAGGCCCTTTTCTATTTAATTTAGATCTTGGTGAATAATTGATTTTTCAGTTTGGTGGCAATTCCAAAAAAATGAAGAAGAAAAAAAAGTTCGGGTTGAATCAAATCTGAATTCTTTTGGAATTCTTTTGGGAATCGGAAAAGTCTGTTTCAGGTTTGTTCCAGCAGGGGGCTGAGAATCTGGGTCGCATACACCCTGGCTGAGAGCGCTAACCCTTGGGCTTCTTGGTCACAGAGGAGGGGTAAAAGAGTAACAGAATTTCCTCCTCCTCTGGCCATTTTCGGGCTGGCCAAAACTATTTGTGTCAAATTCGTGACTAGTTTTGGGTTGACCAAAACCACATTATCGGTTTCATAAACTGTTTGCAAACTTTCGCCCAGCTTTAATTTCATTACGTACTGCATACGGCTTCAGCTTGTGTTTGAGTTTAATAATTGTCATTGAAATTTCAAATTCAAATAAAAAAATAGGAATTTTATTTTGCAACGTTTTTTTTCTCCAATTTTTCAACCTGTTTTAGTTCTGTGTGAATATAATTGGCTCTGGCTGGGTCATACCCTATAGCATGCTTGTGATTGCTTTGTTCAGTCCGTTGTTAAATAAATGCCCTGGCTGAAACTGGCAGGTGAGAGGCTTAATGGCAGCCATGATGAAGTATGTAGGTGTTGCTGATTTGTTATCGTACTAAGCTTTGTGTGAACCCTATTATTTAAAAACCAATTGTCCATTTCCGGCCTACGCTCCTTGATGGCATCCCTGTAACTGTGCTGAGATGACGAGAGATGCTTTCTGATGCGGCCAGGGGAACTTTGTATTGGCTTGGAAGATGTTTTGATGACAGTGAAGACAGCCCAAGAGTGGACTGAAATACCCCATGTGGTAACTGGACTTCCCAACTTAATGCCAACAATGGTGGGTCAGATTCCCAGTTACACTAAGGCCCCATTAGGGCACTTTGACAGTATAAAGGCACCATCAACCTGCCCCCCTCCGCCCCCGAGAAAATCCCAGTGCAGGGAACCTCCCTGGCCTAAGACCTCCCAATTCTCAGAGCTGGCCTAAGGGCTCCACACCAGCGCTGACTCCTGGCCCCTGGCATAGGGTGTAGATTGGTTGTGCAGTGGCAGTGCAGTGCTCTGTGCTTATTCTCTGCTTCCCAGGCCCGATAGGGAGCCATGGGAAACAGTGTAAATTCCAGCAGCCCTGAGATACCTCTAATTTATGCCAGGGATCAAATGTGCACATAGTTCCAGAATACTAGGTGGCTCAGAGACCCTCCATCTCTGCCCCAAGTGCAGGAACAGAGTAACGACTGGGTACAGGGTATTTTGCATAAGTGAAAATGACTGGCTGGAGTTAGCCTGGGGTTAATATTCAGCACCAGGGACAGGTCATGAAGGAGCAAGCCCAGAGAACCAGGCACAGCAGAGGGAGAGAAATGCTGCTGAGTGACACAAGTGAGCATTAAATTTACCTGCCCATTGCACATTCTCCCAAGCAAGCAGCTGCTATGAGGCTTCTGTGCACAAAATATCAGCAGTAGGAAAGGCACAGCTGGGCACAAGTGTCCTTGTACTAGGATATACGCTTAGGTTCCTCTCCCCCACCCCCGCCAGTTTTTGGTTCCATTGACTTCAGTGGGGCTAAGCACATGCTTAAGTGCTTTGCTGGATCGAGGCCTGTGGGTGGGGGGAGCGAGGACACGGCTCGGGCATGGTTTATGCATGTTATTAGCCTGTGTTTGGAGTGGCTGTGTCACTCACAAGTGGCGAGTTGTGCACGCCATCCCGAAGGAGCACCAGTAACACCTCATTCATCTCCATGGTGTCATGTATCCCCAATAGATGCAGGAGGGGATTCTGTGCTCAGATCAGGGGAAATGAGGATTAACGCTGAAGAGACTGGGCCTTGTTCTCTGAGCACTACCCCAGTGACACGCTAGTGTTACTCCGTTGATCTTGACGGCATGACATCCGTGTGCTAGAGCAGTGCTGTGGAGAATCAGGCCCAGTGGCCTTACACTAAGGGGGCCGCACCTTTGACTGATTTGTGCCCCCCTCAGATAGCTAGGAGAGAGCAGCTTCTGCTCTTTTTGCATGCAGAGACTGCAGCTGCTCTTGGCTCTGGGGCCTGGCTCCTTGCCTACCCTCCTTAAGATACACCTGTCCTAGGGCCAAGGACAATCTAGCACAGAGGGCCCCTAACACCTTGGGGAAGGAATTTGCTAAGCAATTGGGGGTTTTCATGCACCCACCATTTCCACAGCCCTGTCACCTACACACCAAACAGCCCCACAGTTCATCACAGGGAAGGTTTAAGTCCTCTGGTGTCTTTCAGTGATATACTTCTTTATCCCCAACTCCGCCTGTCCTGGGTCACTTTCTGCAGCGTTATGCCAGCTCTGACTCTGTAGTTACGCAGCTGCACTCTGCTCCATCACTTCAGCCTGGCAAAGGGAGTATTGTTAAGTTGTTAGTGGAGGGGTGGGGAGGCAGGACTCTCAGGTCACAGTCCTGGTTGGGCCACTGATGCACTGTGTGACTTTAGGCAAGTCACTCCTGTCACTGAAACAAGGATCATAACTGTAACCTTCTTCCCAGGGTGTTATCTGAACCCTCACTGCATTCTTGACTGTATAATCATACCTAGATCCTGCACTGTATTTTTCATCCATAGATCTCAAAGCACTTGAGAAGGAAGTCGGTATCATTGTCCCCATTTTACAGATGGGGAAACTGAGGCCCACAGCAATAAAGTGACTTGTCTAAGGTTACTCAGTGGCAGAGCCAGGATTAGAACCCAGGTCTCCTAAGTCTCAGCATCCTAGCCACGAGACCACAGTAGAATCATGTGTAAAAATTGGAAGGGCAGTTGCGTGTCTTGCCTCATCCTTGGTGGGACCACTGCTAGAATGTGGTGTGTGTGGAGCAACTAAAAATAAGGGCATGGAAAATAATATAAGGATTCAAGAGGCTAAGACTGAGGAAGCCATATTTGTATAGTCCAGAAAAGAGAGGGCTCTGGGGCAGGACAGGATAACAGTGTATAAATAGCTTCAAGGTAACATAAATGGAAGAAGAGAATTATGCTCAGATGATGGCAGGACAAAGGCTAATGTCCTGAAACTAAAAGGGAAGCTTAGGCTGCATATTAGGTAAATGTCTGTAATGTAAGAGAAAGCAGGTGGTAGAAAGGGTTCCCGAGGGAGGTGGTACAGGGAACATGACTACAGAGAAGCAAGGACAAGTTGGATTAGATTGTACTAAAGTGGTTTGAGATCCTCAAATGCCAATTACTAAAGAAAAGCAAAATGTTAAGTTGCTTCTAACATGAGCTACTTGGAATCTTTTATGTCAAAACTCCTCCCCGCCCCCCCCCCCCGCATGAAAAATGGCCATTTTCCAAACCCCAGACTTTAGTTTTATTTTAAATGTTGTTAATCAAAATGTAAAAAATGTGAAATATGTTCATTCCCCCTTTTCTCCTGAGGAATGCAGTGGGGTGAATTATATCCGGGGTTCTTTTTTCCTTTTGCGGCTCTGTCGCTTTTTCAAAACGGCCTCAATTTGTGAACAGCGACAGGATGGCAAGAGAACAAATGAAAAAGTGGGGAAAAATAAGCGAACCTGGCTATTATTCATTCTATTACATTCTGTGGGGCGGGGGGAGGCAAAAGATGAGGGGAAAGGGAATATTAGGAATTTAGTCCATATTAAAAATTTTAAAAATCAGAAAAAAAATGGAATTGGTCTGTCAAGCCTGGAAAGGGACCCAACGGTGACATTTCTGCATTTTCCTTTAAAAAAACAAAACTAACTCTACTCCTAACAATAGCATCCAAGGGTTAGAATATAAACTTTTGGGGCCAGATCCTTGACCCTGCTGAGCCAGCTCGGTGCCATTCCTATGGCAGCAACACTGATTTAAAGCTGCCGAAGGTTTCCATACACCTTTGGGCTGAGCTGTGGAATGAAGGCCCTGATCGCTTGAGGTTCTTGGAAGTCCCATGGTGCCTTTGAGAAGGGTAGTGGCATCCAGGGATGCTTCCAGACCTACTCTACGGTAGGGGGGAGAATCCCACCCAAGGGGTTTGTTGGCATGAGGAGGAACAGGCAGAGGATGCATCAGATGACAGCAAGTGGTGGGGAAAGCTGTCACATCTCCTCTTGAACTTCAGCTCGCTCCAGCTACTGCCAAGGAATGGGGGGAAGTGACTGGACACTGCTTTGGATCTGCACATGCCTGATGCGTGGCCTGGGGCGAGACATGTTGGAAGGGCCAGGAGAGCCATTTTTGACAGTTACTGCCATGAAAGGCCAGACATCCAGCTGGGAGTGGAAGTGGGGAGGGGCAGAGCCCTCAGGGACCTCGGGGAAAGCAAGATGGTGATGTGAGTTAAGGTGGACACTTTGTGTGAGTGGAAACCAGTATGTAGGAATGGGGACACTCCCGACCTGTGTTTCCTACTGCCCCACACTTTGAATTTGGAAGCCAATGAGAATATTGTTCCACCCGTAAGCGTGTTAGCCACAGTGTCTTGGTCAAATTGCATCCTGGTTAATTTCATCCTGCCTGCCTAAATTTCTTCTGTAATTTCAAGTAGAAGAGTCTTCTGCAGTTCCTGGCCTAAATACTTGTATCGCCTTGCATTCTTAACCAGCTGCCGGCCTGCACCCAAGATGTGGCTGCATTTCAGTGACGGGTGAATGATTATATTTGTACAATGGGATATTTCAGGATGAAAGTTGCTGCTGTTACTTTACTGGGGCAGAGCTACTGTCAAACTTTATTACGCAGGGGGAAAAAAAGGAGTTTGAGTCCTTTCCTTCAGCGCCTAGGATAAATCCAGAAGCAGCTTCTCTGGATCAGGGCAGCAGATCTAACCTGTCATGATGAGTTAGCAACTCTGAAGAGTGCACTTCACTTGTGTTCTCTCTAACAGAATGAGACAGCTGGACTTCAGGGATTCAGCAGGCAAGCTGCTAATGGATTTGGGTTCAAGCGGTTGTCCCGAATATCACACATCATTGCACTTAACATGCTGGAATCAAGCTCCAAAGACATCGATGGCTAAAACCTACCCCTGCCCTTTGCTGCTGTTGTGATCTATGAGTGCAGCCAAAGAGGAAAAAATCATGATACCCAACCCCACATAACATTTAAAACCATAAAGAATTCCTCTCTCTTCGGTGTCCTGGTGGGAGGAAGCCACTCAGGGAGGGAGGGCTGCTGGAATTTCTCTTGTTCTTTCCACTTTTTGAATGAGGTTAGGGCTCAGCACACTTCGGTTTATTGCTGTCCATTCATGGGGGCGAGTCCTCTGTCAGGCAGAATGTTTCTTGGGAACAGGAGAGTGGTCAAAGAATTTCAGCCAACCTTTTTCCAGTCTTCTCCTTCATTCCTTAAAAACAGCAATGTCAGATCATCAATTCTAGGTTTGCGATCTAATTGATTGCCTCGGGTGACGTGAATTGGGTGGCAAAAGTATCGCAGGGCTATCACTGCTTGAAACATTGGTTGATGAGATGTTCAAAAGTTTGCAGTCCGTTTCCACAGTCACAAACAGGATTGTACTTCGATCCTCATTTATGGTGGGGGCGGGCTCATCTGCCAATGCAATGTGCAGTAATGGTTCAAAATTGACCATGGGCATGAAAAGCCCATTTTTTTCAGTGAAAAATACTTTTTCACAACACAGAAATTTTCACGAGAAAATTCCATTTTTAATAATTTTTGTTTGATTTTTGTTGAAAAACCAAAACCCTGGAAAATTTTTGGTTTTCAAAAATGAGGGGAAATTATTTTTGATTTTTCAATGAAAACTGGAAAAGTTTTAACAAAACTGAAAAATGTTCTTCATCTTTGAAATTTTTCATGGAAAATAAAATAGATTTTTCAAGCAATTTTTGAAAACTGGTAAAAAAAAATTGGGATTTGAAAATGTTTTTGGTTTAAGAAGGGAACTTTCACGGAAAGGGCATTTTATTCACAAATCACCATCATTATGGACTGGAACTCCACCAGCCACTGAGCAATTAATGCTCTGATTGTCTGATGGATAAAATGCTTCATTGCTAAGCAGTTAGCATTTAAAGCTGTAAGCAGCAAACACTTAGCCAGTTTCCTAAATGCTAAGATGCTCTTGGAGTCAGGATTTAAATTCCAGCTACAGAACAGTGTCCATGCTGCTGTTCTATGTGTAGTGTTAGAAACGGGAATTCCCTTGCCCCTGGTATGTCGGATTATCACTCATGTCTGCATGCTTGCCTGGAGCTTGCACACGCGCTGATCTGCTCCTGTGGCAGCTTGTTATTTTCCTTATTGAATCCTGCCTGGCATGTGCACTCTGACCTGCACAAAGGAAAGATCTCTAGACGCAGCAGGCAGCGCACTCAGAAGAGAGCAGGCGGGCTGCTCCAAGCCCCCTTTGTAAAGCCCTGGAGGGCTGCGAGAGACACCTGTGTCTCTGAACAAGTCCTGCAGATGTTGCAAGAGGAGGGGTTGATATTTGGAGCATACACGTCTGCCATTCGCCCGTGCTGGGTCTCGTGGATACGGAGGCTATGGATGCTTGACACATTTTACACAGACGACCTGCCAGCCTGCGGGGGGTGCATTCCACAAACTCATCTGCTGCAAGCAGAAGCAATGCCATAGTCACCAATTCAGGTTTAGAGCACAGTGAGAGTACACAGGGACATCACAAGTGACAGAAGACATGCTAAAGCTTTATCCTGTGTTAATTCATGGATTCAAAGTGTGCCCATCCACTGAAGGATGTAAACTGGCTGTCATGTGCCTATGTTCTCAGTATGAAAGAACTATGGCTCTGCAGGCTGGAAAAGGTCTTCCCTTCTACTGGTGTTTCAAACTGAGCTGAGCTATAACAAGAGGCGGATTCAGACATGCTCAAAGCATTTTCTCTAACAGAAGAAAAGTCAATTTCAGCAGCTCTAGAGTTAAAAGCAGCCCTACAATAACAAACCTCACAGTATCAGAGGGGTAGCCGTGTTAGTCTGGATCTGCAGAAGCGACAAAGGGTCCTGTGGCACCTTATAGACTAACAGAGGTATTGAAGCATAAGCTTTCGTGGGTGAATACCCACTTCTTCGGATGCAAGCACTTGCATCCGAAGAAGTGGGTATTCACCCACGAAAGCTTATGCTTCAATACCTCTGTTAGTCTATAAGGTGCCACAGGACCCTTTGTCGCTTCTGCAAACCTCACAGGAAGTGGGGAAAAATGACTGAGATAGAAAGCAGAGCTGGGCACAATCAGGAATCAAACCTGCACATCCAAATACTCTAGGGGTAGTTGAATTTGGAGCTAAATTTTGCAAATGACCCTTAATCTCTATAATGGACCAAACCAAAACCATGGCTCCAAAGACTCCCATGCTTTGGAGTTATCCATTGCCTCCATGCTGTTTCTGACCACCTCTGTTCCAGGATTGGTATATGTATGTAAAGCAAGTTACACTTAGGCTAGGCCTGAATTCCATTTTCCAATTTCTCCTCCACTGGAAGCTGACCTGCAAGACCCCAGACCTCCCCACCACCACTTGGCAGGTGGGGCAACATTGACAAGATCATTAATTTCTTAAAGGAGGGTGCATGTGTAAATGTAAGTGGTTTTGCTTTTATTTCTTCAAGGTGCAGGCTAGAGTGGGTCAAAAATTGAACTAATTTCATGAAAAAATTCAGGTTTTTTTCCCAAGCATTGTTCAAAATGGAGCCATGTTTCAATTTTTTAAAAAAATTATTCACAACACTTTTTCAGTCAAATATTATTTCAATTTTTTGTATGAGAAAACGGCATTAAAATGGTTAATAAATTGGTGAATCAAAAACCTTGTTGTCGATGAATGAAAAAGTTTGAATTTTTTTAAATTTAAAAATGTCAATGAAAAGGAGAGCTGTCTGGAACACTTTTGACCCAATTTCATTTGGTTAAATTCGATATTGCACTGAAGCTGAAAAAATTCCCTGGAGAGGAATTTGTTTCTGTTAAGTTTTCCTCTGGAAGGTTTTTTGGGTCCAGGGCAATCTGGTGAGTGTGGTCATTTCTGAGTGGAAAGACAGATGCTATGTCTACACTACCGCGGTTTGCGATCGATGCACCAAGGGTCGATTTAGTGGGTCTAGTGAAGACCCGCTAAATCGAAGGCAGAACGCTCTCTGATTGACTCCAATACTCCACTGGGAATGAGAAGATGAAGGTAAGTCAATGGGAGAGCATCTCCCGTCGACCCAGTGCAATGTAGACACGTAGCTGGAGTAACTTAGGTCGATTAGACATAGCCAGAGTCTCACTCTATAGCCCAGAGGCTGGAGTATGGGTAGATCAGATTCAGATGTTTGAGTTAGAGTGATCCAGGATGTAGAACTGGTCTCTGAATCAGGCAGAGCAGTGGCTTGGAACCTGGGTCTCCCCTAGCCCCTGTTTATGCTGTGCTGTGATCGGAGCCCTTGACCCAAAAAACTTTTCTGAATTGAAAATGTCCTGAAGGTTTTATTTTCGTTCCCAGTGAGGAACAAACGACATTTTGAAACCTTGAAAACTGCCGACAAATGGAACTGCCGACAAAAACTGCCGACAAACTCGTCCTCCAGACAGCTCTTATAAAAAATCACGAAACTTTTCAAGAAAAATTACAACAATGATCTTTTTCCTTTTAAACCTTTTTATGAAATAAAAGACTGTTTTGTAACGAAAACACTTTTTCAGGAAAAACGCCAACCAGGTCTAACCGAAAATGTCCTGATATGTATCTGGACAGCCCCTAGCACAATGTTTAGATCTTTGGACATTACTGCAATGTGAATCTTAAATAACCATAAATCAGGCTTGTCTCTTGTAAATTCCTCTTTTTCTAGCTCAATGTCATGAACAATGTCAGCAGCTCTGAAGACATTAAGCCTCTGCCAGGCCTCCCAGGGATTGGAAACATGAATTATCCCTCCACTAGCCCAGGGTCCCTGGCCAAACACATCTGTGCAATCTGCGGGGACAGATCATCAGGTACATGATTCTGAGTCGCTATTTCAGGGGTGCAGCTTTAAGTAAAGCCAGCCTTTCCTGTGCCGTGCCGTGAAATTTGCATAGGAAGCAACCATAACAAGGTTTGCTGAGGGATCTTGCTAGAAAATACTGATGCCACAAATAACACAACCAGGTTTATTTTGCAGAAGCGACAAAGGGTCCTGTGGCACCTTATAGACTAACAGAGGTATTGAAGCATAAGCTTTCGTGGGTCAATACCCACTTCTTCGGACGCAAGGTTTATTTTGCAAATTTCCTACACACAGCTCTGTCAATGCGCCTTGCCCCTGAGCAGTAGCGTTATCGTTTTACCAATGCACCTCACTACCAAGAGCTAGCACACGTTGCTCTTCCTGTTCTGGGCCCCTAGCAAGCATTGTACCAATGCACCTCAATCTTGCTGGGAAGTATCCCAGACCATTTATGCCCCAAGTCCTGTCTCCCACCCCACCCCCCCCCCCGTCACTGCACCTCCACTGCAATCTGCAATAGCCCACCTAGTCGTATCCAGGGCCTCTCTTGACCTCGCTAAATATGCTGAATGCTGCCCATTTCTGTGCTGGTTTTGTGATGTGCACTAACAGGGACTAGGCCGAGACCAGCAAAAAACATTTCTCCTGCCACCCAAAGTCAGGACTAAAAAGCAAGGCTCCAAAACGGCATCAGTAGAGCCCTTCCAAACTCCTCCCCCACCGGTCTGATTTAAAGGGAACCTGTGACTAAGGGAAAAAGACAGTACGTTGATCTGTGACTTCTCCTCGTGTTCTCAGGGAAGCACTACGGGGTGTACAGCTGTGAAGGCTGTAAAGGGTTCTTCAAGAGGACAATAAGAAAGGACCTTATCTACACATGCCGCGATAACAAAGACTGTCTAATAGACAAGCGTCAGCGCAACCGCTGCCAGTACTGCCGCTATCAGAAGTGCCTGGCTATGGGTATGAAGAGAGAAGGTAGGTAGTAATACACACTGGGGTGGGTGTATAAATACACATGCTGGGTGTTAGTGTGAGGAAGACGTGGACTCCTCATTACCTCCCAGGACTTGTGGGATTCCAGACAGCGGCCGGTGGTATTTCAGGAGAGCTTTATGGACAGTGTGAGGACACCCCCTTTCCTCAGCCCCCAGCTGCGCAGGCACCCAAAGCACGGCCTCATCTCGGACTTGGAGCTAGGGGTCCCAGTTGTGCTCCAAAGGTTCTACTGTCCACGCAGAGCATCCTCTCATACTGCTCCGCTGCTGTGTCAGCCCTTGCCTGGTTCTGACTTTCATAGCAACCCAAGCCCTCTCCTTTCCGGAAAGGTAGACAGTGGCCTCCCAGAAGTGTCTAAAATCTATAATGGGGTTCATCACAGCTTCATGATCTGAGGGATTCCACTTGGCAGACCCACACACCGTGGAAACCCATCACCGAGGTTTCCTCCCCTAGTATGTGTCTGCAACAACCATCAGTTTAGTCATTACCAGGGAGCATTAGCACTAAAGCAGGAGTCTCTGCAGCTTGTGCTAAAGGACTAAAGCCCAGAGCCTGAAAGGTGTTAACTCCCATGGGGACATCCCTTGGGAGTTAGGTGTCTAAATACCTTTGAGGATCTGGACCTAGGTCCACGAGGTGGAAACTGTAGCAAGATGACTTGCATCCTCTGTAGACCAGGCACTAAGCACATGCACTAGCTCTGCGTGGCCCAGCCATTTCTAAGAGGCTTATGTTAGATCAGCCCTTAGGCTGCTCTACATGTAGAAATTGGCTTGCAGGTAATGAGACTGTGCAAGGCCTTTCCTTTCACACACTGCACTGGTGTCTCAGTTCAAGCGCCTTGTGACTTTCCCAGTGTCCCTCTTGTCCTCCAGCCCTAGTTCTCATGATCAGAGAGGGAGGGAGCGGTGTTTAATGAGGACAAGGTCAGGAGGGGCCATTTTAGGGAAGGTAATCCGTGTGGACGGTCACAGGGAGAGGAGGCAGGAGGGCTAAGGGGTCAGATGGGACAGCATCATGGAGGGTGCGGTCATTGAGGGAGATGATGAGAAGGGGAGGGGAAGAGCTAAGTGGTGGGAAAGAATTGGGGGTGGGGAAGGAGAGTCCAATGGAGTTCAGACACGGAGGAGTGGGAAGGGGTTAGAATATCATGATTGGGAGATAAGCCCACCATCTTTGGGGGGCAACTTGGGATGTGAGAAAAGGAGGAGTCATGGCTGGAGACTCTGGCTGCAGGGGTTTGGCAAGTACCAAGGAGCAGGAGATGAAAAGCTCATGGGTGACCGTGATCTCGTCTGAGATGGAGCGAGCGTTCCAGAGGGGGCAGGAGGGATGGAGGGTGGGGATGCGGGTGCGGTTGTCAAGTCAGGCGCCAGTGGGGCAGAGGGAAAGCGTGTGAGAGGTGGGAACGGCCGGAGGGGGCAGCTAGGCTGAGTCAGGTGATACCGGAGGTGAAGGAGGGTGTGGAGGTGGGATGGGGAGTGGTAGGGAAGGGGAATGAGGTGGGGAGATAGGGCCAAAGGGAGGAGTAAAGCTGGGAGGGGGGTGGAAGGAGAAGTGGGCAGTGGTGCAGACGATGTGAGAGAGTCCGGGGCATTGTGGACATTGCTCAGATTGGTTCATCGCCCCTAGGACTCAGCACCGATCACTCACTGACAATCAAGCAGTCTGAAAATCAGTTATGCAGAATCATTCAGTGAGGCAGAGCTTCGCTAATGTGGGGCATGATCGACTAAGGAACAAATTAATTATGAGGTGAGTTAATCAAGTAATTAGGCAGGGAACTAATTATGCAAAGACCAGCTCAAATAGGCAGGAAAGGGGAAATGTGCAAAGCAGAAATCCAGCTGCAGGGCGCTGAGTCAGTGGGGCAGGGAGTTACCCAGCCAGGCCATCTGGGAGATTAGTGAGTGTCTCGCGGCTGATTGGAGCAGGTACGGAGAGAAGCAGGCAGCCAGGGGTGCAGTGATGGTGGCTGTGTCTCATGCAAGCCCTGTAAAGGGAGGTGCAGCTAGGCCAGCCGCAGGTTTGTGCAGGGGCAGCATGGCCATTGCTTAGGCTGACCATATTTCCTTGAGACAAAAACGGGACATTGGGATGGCAAAAACGGGACGGGGAGACGAGGGGCAGCCGCAACAAGCCGCCCTTTGTCTCCCCGCTCAGCAGCTCGGCAGGGAGACGAGGGGCAACCGCAACAAGCTGCCCCTCGTCTCCCCGCTCAGCAGCTCGGCGGGGAGACGAGGGGCAGCCGCAACAAGCTGCCCCTCGTCTCCCCGCTCAGCAGCTCGGCGGGGAGACGAGGGGCAGCCGCGCCAAGCCGCCGCCCCTCGTCTCCCCGCTCAGCAGCTCGGTGGGGAGACGAGGGGCAGCCGCGCCAAGCCGCCGCCCCTCGTCTCCCCGCTCAGCAGCTCGGCGGGGAGACGAGGGGCAGCCGCAACAAGCCGCCCCTCGTCTCCCCGCTCAGCTGCTCGGCGGGGAGACGAGGGGCAGCCGCAACAAGCCGCCCCTCGTCTCCCCGCTCAGCAGCTCGGCGGGGAGACGAGGGGCAGCCGCAACAAGCCGCCCTTCGTCTCCCCGCTCAGCTGCTCGGCGGGGAGACGAGGGGCAGCCGCAACAAGCCGCCCTTCGTCTCCCCGCTCAGCTGCTCGGCGGAGAGACGAGGGGCAGCCGCAACAAGCCACCCCTCGTCTCCCCGCTCAGCTGCTCGGCGGGGAGACGAGGGGCAGCCGCAACAAGCCGCCCCTCGTCTCCCCGCTCAGCAGCTCGGCGGGGAGACGAGGGGCAGCCGCAACAAGCCGCCTCTTGTCTCCCCGCTCAGCAGCTCGGCGGGGAGACGAGGGGCAGCCGCAACAAGCCAGCGTTCAGTTTTTTACAAAAAAATAAAAACTATATATAGTTTATTAAAAACGGGACAAAATTGACATTTATATTAAAACGACAGGACGGTCGGGAAATATGAAAAATACGGTACTGTCCCGTTTAAAACGGTACGTATGGTCAGCCTACCATTGCTCCATCCCTCCAGGAGGTGCCACATCCCTCCCCTCCCATGTGTGCTGAGCCAGCCCTCCCTTCTCTCCTCCTCAGGGGGAGCCTTGTGCTGCAGGCAGAGCTAGGAGGGAGCAGCCCCTGTGCCCCAAGCAGTGCTGGAACCACTGGGCTAGGGCGCTGGGCAGGAGCACAAGATGGAGGAGAATTCATGCACCTGTTTCTCCACCCTGGCACGGCCATGCAGGCAGCTGGGCACAATCGGGCCTTGAGTCAGGAATGTTAACAGAGGGCTTGATCCAAAGCCTGTTGAAGTGAGTGCAAAGATTCCCGTAGACTTCACTGGGCTTTGGATCAGGCCCTTAGCCAGTCGCAATGCACGCTGAGTTGCCCTTTCAGCCAGCATTGCAGCCTTGTACACGTGCAGTTGGGGACGAAGCCCTTACCTGCAAAGCTAGGAAGCCTGTGTTTGTGCTCACAGGTCCGTATGGTTACTCTCCGCTGCATACTCTAAGCCAACGGCAGTTGCAGACTGTTGGGCGTCTGAGCACGGGGAGAAAGGAGCATGCTGCCCTTTCCTGCTTCTGAACACTGAGAGAGCACAAATGTCTGATGACTCTTCATGCTCTAGCTACAAAAATAGCTGCCATCAGAGCACCGAGCAGAGCCCCTTCCAGCTGGAACGACGCAATGAGCCGTACAGCTCAGCCCAGCTGCGATCTGGCCCCGTGAGCACCTGCACTTTGTTCTCCTTGTCCCTCTCCATTGTTTTTGGTGAGAACCGTGTTTTTATAGTTTCAAAGGACTCCCTTTCTTCTCCAGCCCAGAGCACGTCTGGAGATACTTGGGGATGCAAATAGCTCTGGAGTAGCATCCTTCCACTTCAGCAAAGCGACTGAGGCCGTGTGCACTTCCCCAGCTCTGCTGAGCCGCCAGAGCAGAGTTCTGCTCCAGTGACTCTCCTTTCAAAGGAGATTCGCCCTCCACCCCCGCCTTCAGAAGCATTATTCCCTTTTAAAGTAGGCATGAACAGCCAGCCAACTTCACAGGTGTCTCCTGGTGTAGGGAAAAGACAGAGGCAGCTGTTATTTATACAACACCGCACAAGTAAGTGGGTGCCGTACAATCCTGGCCGTTTCAAACCTGTTATCTGCCCTGCGGCAGGAAGGGCTGCTCTGTAGTGCCCCCTGCAGGGCCACATGTGGTATTGCAGCCGTTCCCCACCTTAGTTGGCAAACTCTGGCCACTGGCCTGGGGCAGGGGATGCTTGGCGTCAGTCTATGGACAGAAATAGCAATTCAGGATTCATCTGTCTGCACCTTTAAACAAAGAAGGGAAAAATATCCTTCAAAATACAAGAGCTTAGCTGCAGTGCTTAGGTCCAGGCCCTAGCTTGGACCTAGGTTCTGGGTTAACGCTGAGGAGCAAATCCTCCCACCCAATCTCACCCAGCCCTGCCACTGCCTTCTTATCTGGCCTGCTGGTTCTGGACTGGTCAGTATTTACCCCTCTGGAAGATTGTGCTGCTGGTCTCCTGGTCTAAGTGGATTTTCCTTGGGTGGGGTGTGTCAGGACACTGATGGCTCGAGACTGGGGGCGGAGAAGGCCTGATAGACCCTGTGACACTTGCCTCTTCCCTCCCTTTGACTGAGCAGGATAGAGCGACCTTCTACCGCTGAGCAGTGGTACCACTTTGGTCTCATTTCAGTTGTGGGGTGTAGTGTGTGGGGGGCTGGGTGGTGTTGGTGGCCTGTGATATACAGGAGGTCAGAGTACATCCCTTCTGGCCTTAATTGCTGTGACTCTGTGACACTGGTGTCAAGGGCGATTGTGCCGTACAGCATGGCCCGTTTCCTGCTCAGGCATGACCAGGCATGTTAGAACTGGATACCGCAGTAGCAGGGACCGTGCAGGCCTCACAACGGCAGTTCTACACTCGCCCAGAGCATGGACACATGGGGGAAGAAAAAAAAACGTCCGGAGCAGAGTTCTCCGAGCAAAACAAAACAAAAAAAACAGCAGAAGACCCGATATTGGGACAGATGGACGATGCGGAACACAGAACCAAAAATCAGGACAATCCCGATTTTATCGGGACGTCTGGTCACCCTACTCTAGTACCCCATGTGATTCTTTATGCTGGAGGATGCCTATGCTGAAAATCAGTGTAAGCAGCTGAGCTAGCGCAAGGGAGCACACAGAAGAGTCCCTGCTCTTGCCCCACGTCCCCCTGCAAGGGGAGGGACAATCTAGCCCTTGGCGAGGTGGCCTTAGAGCCGGACGGAGGGTAAGGCTGAACTAGAGCTTTGCCCTCTGTCTTTAGGTCACTCCTCTAGTTGCAGGGTGATTAATGATGCTCTGTCTCAGCGGCTTAGTGCAGCCACTGCCAGCAGGAGGTTACACTGCCAGTTGTGAACCAAAACCTAATTCCAAGCACAGCTCTCCGCGCCAGCCAGGTGCCAAGTGATTTCAAGGAGTTAGAAATTGCTGCTGCTTTCTTTTAAAGTAATTATAATGCTAACAGCAGGCTGCGTGCAGGGGGAATAAACTCCACAGACAGAGCATGAGAAGGACCCTCCGGAGGATCTATGAGATTGCTGGGGGGATTGCTGCAAATAGGCACTGGGGCTTCAGACAGATTCCAGGACCTAGGGGACAGGAAGAAGTTGAATACGGGATCCCGAAGTGTCGGTGTTGATGGGGCAATGTCAACTCCCCAAGAGACAGAGACAAGCGCCGCTTAGCAGAACTGGAAGCTATTGTTGGGTGAACCTCAAGAAGGTCGGAATTTGGCCAAGCGTCCAAAAGGTCAGAAGCTGATCAGAACCTTTCCCAAACTCTCTCAGGAGTCGGGGCCTCGCTGTGCTAGCCGCTGTGTATACAAGGCCCCGCTCCAGAGAGTTTACAGCCTAGGAGCACAGGTGGATGGGCCAAGCAAGCAGATGGGGGAAGCACAAGGGAAGAGGGAGACCATTACGACTAGGGTAATAAGCAGCGATCGATCACAACACATCAGGAGTGAAAGCTTGACCTGAGTGAGGAAGGAGGGTTCTGGCCCGGGCAGTTAGACTGTGGTTCCATTCTTGCTCCACCAGAGCCATTCTGTGTGCCCCAGGGCAAGCCGCTAGGGGAAATTTACCAGTACAATTATACCACTATTCTGGAATAGGAGTATCCACACAGGGCATTATGCCAGTTATACCAGTATAACTATGGCAGTATAATTATGCTGGTAAATTTCCCTGTGTACACAAACCCTTGATCACTCTGTGCCTCAGTTTCCCATCTGTACAGTGGGGGAAACAGTACTGCCCACTGCACAGGGATATTGTCGAGATCAATACATTAGAGATAGAAGCGTTCAGATACTCCAGTGACAAGGGCCGTATAAGTATATTAGATAGATAGACCTTATTGAGGTGAATGAGAGTTTTGCCATTAACGTCCACAGGGCCAGAATTCCATCCTAGCTGGCTAATCTCCTAGGCCTCCGCAGCTGATTACAGATCTCAAAAGAACAGACTTTCTGGTGAACCTTCATGTCCTTCCTCTTCCTGGTTGGGTGCGAAATGCCATGAGAATGGGCTTTTTCATGGTACCTTGGTGCATGCCTCCTGGCGGGAACCCAGGAATGCAAAACCACATGGGAATAAAAAACAAAGAGAGCCGCAGATCATTTCAGAGCAAGACGGAGAGCTCAGAGGGGGCTTTTATTCCTACTGAGCTACTTGGGGAGCCTGGAGCTCCACTGGCTACAGAGGAGTTATGCTGGTTTATACCAGCTGGGCCTTACACTCTCATTCCTCAGGCTGCTCCAGTTATTCATTTAGCCCCTCGTTCCAGGGCTCCCCTCCTGCTGGGTTAAAGGGAGGATCTTGAGTCCTTTGACCCACCTTCAGCCAGAAAAGGGAAAGCCAGCAGAATCAAGCTTTTCTGAAACCAGCTCACAAGAAGCCTGCTGCCCCATGGCTACTCATAGAGGTGGGCTCTGGTGTGCCAGAGCCATGTGATTAGTTAGCACACCGCCAGTTATGCATAGGAGAAGATCAGGGCAGAGCTGATTCCAAGTGACAGCACCGCTTCTGTTTGAACCTGTGCCACACAGATGAGAGGTTACATCTCATCCGTTCCCCCCAAAAAGGGGTGAGGAATGGGTGCTATGCATCACCACCTCACCCATGAGTGCTGGAGAAGACCTCGCTAAAGCCCATTGCAAGAAATCGTCTCATTAGCCTTATCTCTGCAGAAAAGCAATTGTGCAGAAAAATGTGGTATGTTAACATAACAATCTGGTCATAACATGATAGCTACCCAGATCCCCAGCCCTGCCCCACACCGGTGCTCTTGCTACAACTGCCTACAGGGTCACGTGTTAAAAGATCTCATCTTCCAGTGTACACACATCAAAATCAAAGCCAGGGCACCATTTAATCATTAACATTGTTTTATGTCACACTGATGATGTCATTCTCCTTTAGAGTAAAGGAGTCTGTGTCCCTGCCCAACAGACATTGAGATTAGACTGCTCAAGAGAAATACTTTACTTGGGCAAGTCAGTCTGTCTCTCTGTAAAACAGGAATATAATACAATGGGTGTTGGGAGAAAAAGTACATTAAAGATTGTAAGGTGCTCGCGTATTGTGGGGATGAGGGTCATCTAAATATCTAAGATAGAACTGATTTGGATAAATACGAACTGAAGCAAATCTTTGCCTCAATCTTTCACCAAATCTTAGACCATAGGTTTTCCATGGCTATACTCATTGTAATTATGTCAATTTACACAGGCTGAATATCTAGCTTTAAAGATTTTTTAAAAATATTTTATGCATTTGATTTTTTAAATGCCTTTAATAAAAATATTTGTGCATTTCTGAATGTTCAGCTGAGATGGAAATGGGTTATCTCAGAAAGACATCTCTTATGAAATTCCCTGCCCAATTATGCAGACCCAAGAGAGGCAAAGAGTTTGAATAATGCTTGGCTGAGCACCCAGATATTGAGGTATTTTTCAAAACCATCCTGGTCCAATGAATGTTTTTGAGGGTCACCCATTATCAGGCACTTTATTGGAAATATCCTTGGGCAACTTTTCCCTTTACACCACAGGGAGACCTTCAGATGCTTCCAAGGAGATCTTTCCTGACACACTGTACCACGTGATATCAGGTTTAAGCCATGTTCAGAGCTGATGCATCAGGACAGACGTGATGAAAATTAACACGGAATGACAACTGTAGAAACAGACCAGACTCTGCGATAGTCCTTGGGAAGCGCCATCTCTTAGCATCGACTAGAGTAGGGTGGGGAAATATCAGAAAAGAGAACCCCCACTTCTCATATTTGGATTCTGTCGTGCTTTTATGTTAAGAATAAAATAGACATGCATAGGAAGTGCTGTGGGAGTACCTTATACCTGTGGCATTACACTGTTATCAGACCCCGCAAGTAGGGTGACCAGCTGTCCCAATTTTATAGGGACAGTCCCGATTTTTGGTCTTTTTCTTATATAGGCTCCTATTACCCCCACCCCCGTCCCGATTTTTCACATTTGCTGTCTGGTCACCCTACCCGCAAGAGAAGGCAAGTAGGTCTGTAGAGGCAGACTGTCTTTGTTGAGTGAATTCACAGAGTAGTTCAGCCGGGACATACCCTAATCAGGAGGGAGTGAGATGCGTGTCTCCACCCAAGAGAGCTGGCAGCCAAAGGAGCCAGAAACCTGAAAGTGGGTTCTTTTGCTGAACCACTAGGGGGAAATACATGTGCAGATGCCCTCAATTGAGAGATGGAATTCATTTTTCATAAGATAGACATTCATGGAGCACCTTATTTCCTACTCTTCTTCACAAGCCCCACCTTCTTTATGGCAGTCATGCCTGGGATTTCTGGTGGCCCTGTGAATGGGATCCCTGGAGAGCCGTTTGAGAACCGCTGCTGTCAGTGCTAATGCTCACTCAGTACAATGTCTGTGAGATGATATAATTACCTAGAAATACATTTTCCCATTTTCTGCTGGTTTCATTTATAGATTCCAAGGCCAGCAGGGGCCATTGTGATCATCTGGTCTGATCTCCTGTGTAACACAGGCCAGAGAATGCCCCCACAATAGTTCTAGAGCAGATCTTTTAGAAAAAGCATCCAATCTTGATTTGAAAATTGCCAGTGATGGAGAATCCACCACAACCCTCAGTAAATTGTCCCAGTGGTAAATTACTCTCAGCGTTAAAAATTTACACCTTATTGCCAATCTGGATGACACTGGTCCTAGCAGAGGGTCTCCCTGCGTCACAAATTTTGGAGCTAAGGCCCCAAATTTCAAGGCTGTTCAGTGCAGCTCACTAGAAGGAGAGGCCATGAGCAAAATTTGAACCTGGATCTGCTCTTCTCTAAAGCTCTGGGTTGTTCAGTATTGGGGCTCATCCTTAGCTGTTGTGTAAATCAGTGTGTGATATAATGGCAAGTGCGGCAATTTAAATCCAGAAAGAGAGACACATAGACAGGCGGGTTGAATCTGTATTAGCATCAGTGGCTAAATTAAGTGAAAAGTGGTGTGTTGCTTAGCTCATGCTGTCACCCTTACTTAGCAGGTTTGATGAGTGTATTGTTTGCTGAGCTACAGTAAACACGTAACCTACATTTGTGGGTTGCAGTCTCAACCCGCTTCACTCCCTTGTAGTTCTCCAGGGTCTATTCGGTGACCAAGTTGCTCTTTGACTGCTAAAGGCTCTTTCAAATGATGGATTCCAAGTGCCTGACGTACTGCAACCAACTGAGGCAGTTGCCCTGACAAACTTCCCCATTGGATCCTTGACATTTGCAAATGCATCCTCTTCTGCTTTTGCTCGATGGAGGGTTGCCGGCTGCTGCTCTCATACTGCCCCGCAGGAATAACAGTGTGTCACTTCTTGAACAATTGCTTCTCTGTGACTTTTGTGGGCTGCTTTTCCAATGCAATGTTCTAGTGAACAGCGATGGCCCCCAGCGAGAATCATTTAGCTGAACTCTCCCCTATCCTCACAACACCCAACAACTTGGAGGTTTTAGATAAAATTGAGACCTTCATTCAAATCATGCCTGGCTTGGGGTTTGCAAAACCAAATCCGGACATAATGCAGGCTTGCCCAATTAAAACCTCTCCTGGTTCTGTCCACCAAAAGAGCTTGCTTGAGCGGTGCCTGGCACGTTGCACAGTGATTCTAAACCACTGCAAGGCAGGTGTATCACACTACCCATGTCAGAATGATCATATTTTGCGGTCGTGTTGCACTGATATTAATGATGACACAGGTGCGTACTAATGATCAATCAGGCACATAAAGTCTGCTTCCAGTATTACCATGTCAACAGAGCCTTGCATCTTGCTGCCTGTTTTGTTTCCTATCCTCCACACCAAGCTCTTCAGTAGTAGATGCAGTTTATCCAAGGGATCAATCCCCCTACTGTTGCTGAGTTAGAAAGATGGGAAGCGTTCCCAAGCTCCCACATGGTGCCGAGGGCTGTTCTTCTGTGTTCCAGCTGTGCAAGAGGAGAGACAGAGAAGCCGCGAGCGCAGCGAGAATGAAGCCGAGTCCACGAGCAATGGCAATGAGGATATGCCTGTGGAGAGGATTTTAGAAGCTGAACTGGCTGTTGAACCAAAGACGGAATCGTACAGCGACGTGAATACTGAGAACTCGGTAAGTGTCTGCTTAAGTCAGGCCTTTGCATGCGAGTCAGGTTCAATGAAGCCACTTGCAGCTTGTGATGGCAACGTTCTACCCTGTATTTACAAGTGACAGCAGGTAACTGATTGATGGGACTATATTTCCAGGAAGGAACCACCGCCGGGAGGGAGACAAGCGTCTTGTTTGTGGCAGCTCCTGATCAAAGCAACGTGATTGTTAACTAATTCTGGGATCTGCAGCAGAGTCACTTTCCAATGGTCATTAGTGAGCTGTGGCTGACGGACTATTTAGTAGGGCTGGCCAAAAATTAGACTTTCTCAATGGAAGTTTTCATTAAAAATTTGGAATTTTGATTTAAAAAAAAAAGGCTGAAATTTTCCAAGAAAGTTTTTACAGAATCATCAACAATCATCGACCAGCTATTTACAAAAAATCACGTGGAAAGAAAGTTGCAAAGCACGGGTGTGAATTTTTCCCCTTTTTTTCAACCAACTCGGCATTTAATAATGAGTAAGGTCGATCTTGAAGTCTACCGTGCTCTGGTGCGCCCTGCCGGTCTGGAACACAGGTGTTCTGTTACATTGGCCTCTTGAGATGGCGGGTGGAATTTGGATGAAAGGTGTCTGATTTTATTGACTCATTTTTCTAAGTAGAACAGGACTGTTGAGCTTGTTCAGCCATTGGCCAGGACTGCTGTGATGTGGATGGTATGGTGAGAACTAGACTGAGACTCAGTGTCTTATTTCACAAAGGACACTGAACAAACAGGGAACAGTTTGTAATCAGCTACTAACTTTGGCTGGATTTGAACTGGCACCCTAGAAGTGTAGGTAATAAAGCTTTAACTTTTTATATCAATGTCGACTATATTAAATAATTATTGTCTAACCCCCCATTGTCTGATGCCCCATAATTTACTGCAATTGTGAAAATTTAAATAGATACAAACTGGGAAAAATGCTTATAACCCACAAGTTTGCACAACTGTGAAAATTTAAATAGATAAAAATAATTTTTTTTACAAATAAACATCGATATTATGAGTCAAAATTATAAAAAATAAAAATCGCATTCTGCCAAGCCTACTAATAAACCAGAATGTTAAATGCACATTTTGAATTCTAGCTGGCAAAGTATTTGATCACCTGGATTGTGATTCTGAGTAATATTAACCTGACACAATATTGGTTGCAGGGAACAAGATTATTGTCACTGATTTGCTGAAATTCTCAGTGGCGTGTTCTGTCTCTTTATACCTTTCCTTCCTTAGACAAATGACCCTGTCACCAATATATGCCATGCAGCGGACAAGCAGCTCTTCACCTTAGTTGAATGGGCCAAGCGAATCCCCCACTTCTCAGAGCTGACACTGGAAGACCAAGTGATTCTTCTGCGGGCAGGTAAAATTCTTTGGTTCCCAGCATCCCCAAATGCTCCTGTTTTTCTGAATCTTGCATGATTCCTTTGTTTCTTCCTACAGCATCCTGGAGATGTGTCTGCTGATTTCTTGGCCTCTTGGGGTGCTTTAGTATGACACAATGTTATCCTCGGGCTGCCACCTAATGGCTTTGTCCTGGGGAACAAAATAACTGTGGTCAGACGCTGCACCAAATACCATGGTAACAGTATCCTCATGTTCTGGTGTCAGTGGCCTCATGTACTGGTGCTACATAGCAATGTTGCAAGGTCCATAATAAAACAGGGGCTCTTTAACTGTGCCATGAGCCAAACTGGCAGAGCTTGGAAAACTGGGCCTTAGCAATAAACCACCAGCATTGGGGCTAGTGGTGCAGGCATTGTGAGGTGCTAAAGGGGTGTGCAAAGGGTCTGATCCAAAGTCCCATTTGATTTCAAGGGGTTCTGGATCGGGCCCCAGTAACTTACTAATGTCATCTGGGCAAGACTGGCTGCTAACAGAGTATGTCTCAGGCCTTCTCTTTCCTTGTTCATGAAAGCGTATTTTGTTTGGTTAATGGAGCTACGGAATGTGTCCTTCCCCTGTACGAAAAAACAGCTTCTAGTACAAGGATAAGAAAAAATTGGAGGGAGACGATTTTAGGAAGAAGCAGGTTTTTTTCTAAACATTTTCTGTTGTTGTTTCTCCTGTGTTTTCTGGGTGATTGGGAAATCTGCCCCTGTTCCCTCCTGGCTGCCCTTTCATCAGCCGGTGGGCTCAGAAATCATGAGTCAGATTCGCCCCCACCCCCACCCCCCCGTCACCGGTTTCACCTGGGTTCTGAGTCGTGCGTCTCTCGTGAGATGCCTCCTATCTTCATTTTGTGTGTGATTGTTTCAGGGTCCAGTCCATCGCTACCTGCGTGCGCAGAAATGCTGGCTGCTCAGAGGGGGCTCTGCTGGCCCTCCCCTGCCCCGGCACGGGGGAGTTGCCATTCTAGTCCTCTTCTAAGCCCTGGGGGTGGAGAATCTCCTTATCACACTCCTGTCCATCCCTCCCAACTCCTCTCTGTCAGCCTCCTGGCCTCACATTCCCCCTCGGGACTCCCCCACAGTCTCCAGCTCCCCTCACATGTCCCAGTATCCTACTCCTCACAGTCCCCTTCTCTGCCTGCCCCCAGCCTCCTTTTCAGCCCTTTGTTAATAACACGGGAGGGCTGGGATTTCCTAAGATGCCATGGGGCTGAAGACACACCTCTCCCATTACATCTCTGCAGAGGGGCTGGTGTAATGGAGCCTGCACTGGCCCCCGCACGCAGCCCTGATTTAAAGGGACAGTGTCCCGTGTTTCAGTGGGGAGCTGCTGGCATCGCACATGTACCTGTCTCTTGCTCTTGCAGGTTGGAATGAGCTGCTCATTGCCTCATTCTCCCATCGCTCGGTGTCCGTGCAAGATGGCATCCTGCTTGCCACAGGCTTACACGTGCACCGCAGCAGCGCCCACAGTGCCGGCGTGGGCTCCATTTTCGACAGGTATTGCCTCCATTTCTCAGCCATCACCTAGAGTGACATCTGTTCCCCTCCGTGGAGGGTCACGCCTAAGGGAGATCTGCCACGTATTCCTGCTAACATCTCCCCTTGACACTGGGCCTTTGTCCCCAGGTGTTTCACATGCCACGTACGCAGCATTGCCCCCATGTCATCTCCACGGTCCCCCTCCATAATAAAGATGATAGCAGCTTCCGTTCCAAGCTAGATCACCATGTTCCTTAGGCTCCTATTCAGCTGCTGCTAATGCACACCCCACTGCTTGGCCATGCCTGAATGCACCAGCCTAGAGAATGGTTATGCCAATAAACAAGAGTCATCTGAGTGCTTGGCCAGTGCTGATCTATGGTGCATTCCACCCTAGATTGCCATGGTGTTGCATTTAATGCTAGATGCAGACCTTGCCATCCATACACTCTCTGTCTGTCTGCTTGTGTCTCCAATGTGCAGAGTTCTGACAGAATTAGTGTCTAAAATGAAAGACATGCAGATGGATAAGTCTGAGCTGGGATGCCTGCGAGCCATTGTCCTGTTTAACCCAGGTAAGTCTTGGAGGTAATGGATGCTGCAAAGCTCTTTCAGGTACCACCCTCAAAGGCCCTCTCTAATAATTCTTATTGGCATTCAGCAACATCCACGGGAGATGCTTTCTGGATCATTATGCATCCTCCTATTGTTATGGTCATCCATACTATGCTGTGTCTGTGAGTGTGTCCCACCACAAGGTGTGCGTTCACCATTACCATCTACTAGAGGAAGGTCAGACTCTCTCAAGGGTGTAGAAATATGTCAACCTCTAGTGGCTAAATATAGTGCATATGCTACTGCTCTGATTTCTTTAGAGGATGTTGAGATCATGTTGCCATCGGGCTGCTGCAACCTCGAGGAGATATAAGCCCTAATATGGCTAGACAAATATGAGTATTACTGATCCATGAGAGGACCTTCCCTCTTATCCTATGACTGCGTACTTTGCTTAAGAGGCTTTGGTGAGGAACCTTGTCAAAGGTTTTCTGATCGTCCAAGTACACATATCCACTGGATCATCCTTGGCCACATGTTTCTTGACCCCCTCAAAGAATTCTGATAAATTGGTGAGCTAAGGCTAAGATTTAGTCATGGGTATTTTTAGTAAAAGTCATGGACAGGCGTGACTGGAGTCCCAGGGGAGCGAACTGAGGTCAGTCAATTAGGGTGAACTGCAAAGAATGGGGCAGACAATCCCCAAAGCTGGTGGATATTCCAATACTTAGATTTACCAAGCCAGCACAAAACAGCTTCTATAATACCTCACTGGTTACCCAGAAGCCAACAACACAGTTCCCTTAAAGTAACCCAGCCTTGGGCCTCCACCCAGACACCCAAGTCAAATATGATGAGCATTACTGAAAATCTTATTCATCATATAAAAAAGTTCTACCAATCCCAAAGAATTGGACATATTACCTCCCAGGTTAATGAATATTTCAGATCTTACCCAAATACACGCTTATAGCCAATTCTTATTAACTAAACTAAAATTTATTAAAAAAGAAAAGAGTGAGTATTGGTTAAAAGATCAGTATACATACAGACATGAGTACAATTCACACCCAGCAGGCAATTCACCATGCGGTTCTCCTGGTCATCACAAACCGAACTATCGATATTTCTAATAATAAAACACCCCATGACTATTACCTGTATATTCCTAATAAAAGGGGTCCCCTCCCCCAGAAGGGTATACTCAGTGCAAGAGGATACCATGACATCACCTGGAAGGAGGGTCCCAATTATAGGATCATTTTCCTGTGCTCCACCTTTATGTTCTCCTTCCCCAAGACTTTCATCCTCCTCAACAGCACAGAAGCTGTCAGATCGGGGGTGGGACCATTCTACTGTGACCCTGGAAGTCTCCTCTGTGTACCTCTTGGTCTCCCTTAGCTCCTCCAGTTCAACCACTCTGGTCTCCAGAGCCTGTACTCAGACTCCGAGGGCCATGAGCTGCTTGCACCGAATGCACACACGTGCCACTTGCCCACAAGGCAGATGTCATCCCTGCTGCATTGAGTGCAGTACACTGGATAATCCACTCTGCTGCTGGACGTCTCCCTGCATTCTTTGTACTCTTGCAGGGATTTGTTTTGTTTTGGGGGGTGGGCACTGGCCTAACCTTATAGTATGTTTATTATGTGTCTCTGCCTCTCTAAACTCCCGTTTGCTAGCTCCAGTGGTCGCTCAGGAGCTGGCTTTTTAACCCCTGTATTGTAAAGAACACATCTCATGTCACCCTCCCTGCAAGTTGTTACCAGTTAGTTCCTTGGACTGCTGACAAAAACAAGGATCTAGTCCTGAAAATCTGGAAAAATGTTGTGTCCTAGGTTACCAGGCACCTAGAAAGAATATGCTTAAGTCTCAGTATCGATGAATCACTGGAGTAGCCTTATCAGCTACATCCAGCTTCACTGAATCTGTAAAGAAAATGAACTAATCAGTACCGGGCTTACTATGGCACCAGGGTACCAGGCCCACGCTCAGAAGGGGGCCCGGCGCCTGGACCGTGGCCTCACTCCTCTCTGCCTCTTTCCCCGAGCGTGTGAGCAGCAGGCAGGGCCTCAGGGGGAAGAGGCCACGTGGGGGTAGGGCCTCAGGGCGGAGTGGGGGGCGGGGCCATGGTCCTGGCAGCGGGGCCCACCAAAGGGTAATCCGACCCTGGAACTAATAATTGACAAAGAGCATGTCCTGGCTCTGGGTGAAACCTAGCTTGTGCCCTACCTCAGTAGTGCATCCAAAGCGTTGCTCAGAAAGGAACCTTTCCATGATATCGCACATTCTGTAGCTGTGGAAGAGGAGGCCGGATTCCATGCCAGGGTACTGGGAATTCGGTAGGTAGCACTCTTACCTTCTTTTATGCAATATCTCACCAACCTAGCATGGGGCCCCACTGCGCTAGGTGCTGTATGCATACACATAGCAGACCCAGACCCACAGAGCTGAGAATCTAGAGAGACAGGAGGAGAAACAGAGAGTTGTCCAGTGTTACAGATCCAGGTACGGACGCCAGCTCTCATCACTGTCAGTTCAGTGCTTTCTCCATCAGACCACAGTGCTCCCCCCCAGTGAGGCGGCCGGGGTACCGTGCTGCTGGAATTTTTGCCCTCTATTCCTTTGGCCATCTCGGTAGCCTATAACAGAACCAGCTGTGCTACCTGCAGAGACCAGTTACCTCCACTTGCAGGCTCTATTTGAGCAGCACAAGGCAGCCTGGGGTGGGCTCATCACTTTGGAAATTACAGCCATACTTCAGAGCACGTCACGTTCCAGAGCAACTGCTATTTTGTATGGAAAAGAATGGTAGGTTCAATTCCCAAACCCATTGAGATCATTTCAGTGTGGTGAATACATAGTCGGGTATTATCTTTGTGCGTGTGCGTGTACAAATATATGTAAATATGCTAAAATCTACGTAAAAAGAATATGGTTTAGGGTGCAAAAGGGAAGCACTTGAAAGTTAGGAAATGTCCGATTTACGGTTTTTCACACACAGCCTTGATTCTGTCCCCTGGGGCATCCAGCCTGTGCGTGGAATGAGGCAGTATGAGATCATATCATCAAAGACTGTATCATAATGCACACTCAGAGACTGTCCCTCATACATGTGTATGTACAGCACCTAGCATCCTGGGAAGCCGTTAGGTGCCACTGTATAATGTGACAGATAATGTTAATGAAGAAAGTCTGCCGGAGGGGAGAGACTGCTGCCAGCCCAGAGGAGCTATCTCCAGCTCTTTTCTAGTGATTGATCATCTTGTTCAGCTGTGAACCAAATGAAGTATGAAATGTCAACTCTGCAATGATTTCCTTCTTGCTTTGGGTTTCTCCCTGGTGCAGATGCCAAGGGCTTGTCCAGTCCCTTTGAGGTGGAGTCCCTACGAGAAAAGGTCTATGCCACGCTCGAAGCGTATACAAAGCAGAAGTACCCTGAACAACCTGGAAGGTAAATATTGAGTAGCACAGTGCTGCACCTCTGTCTCTAGGAGACACATGTGGCACACTCCCTGGGGTGTGTGGAATAGTGAGATTAGCACCAATCACAGCTCGGAAGCATTTCTTTGTTCCTCCTCTGATAGGAGTGCAGGAATCTGTGGAGAGCTGGCTAGAAAATGTTTTTTCCCTGCTGGAAATTTGGATGAACAGTAAACATTGTTCCGTTTCACTGACACTTTCAGTAGAAAAAATTGACTTTGTGTCAGCAAAATTGCAGCCCTAAACTGGAGAATTTTTGGCTGAAAACAAAAAAATAATAATCTGATTTTTGGCTGAAATTTGTTGTTTCTTTGATGAAAAATCATAGCTGGTCAAGGAAAGAAGACATTTCTGTAACCCACCTGATCCCATCTCTAGTCCTCTACACCAGCAGTGTCCTTCTTGCCTTTAGCTCTTTGCCCTCATGTAAACCACTATAGGAGCCCATTGCAATTCGGTCTCCTGGGTTGTACAACACTACCCTCTCCTGGCTAGTTTCTAGAAATGCCAGCGCACATTACATCATATTGCTATTTAAGCTGCCTAAGCAAGGTGTTGGCAGCATTGCGATTTTTGGCTACAGATTTGTGTGCTGCAGACAGGACGTGGGACATGGATAAAGGTCAGTCAGCTGTAAATGTGGCCATGTATGGTCCATAATATAAAGGAAGCGGGTGGGCAGAGGAGGGTGATAATAGGCTATGAAGGTTTTTTAGGGGCCATCCATTTTTAAACAGAGTTCAACAATGATTTCAATGGCATGCTTTAGCTCTAGATCACTAGTTCAAGCCCTGGCTGGGGGAGACTCCAAACACTTTTTTGCCATGGAGGTTTGAAAATGTGGGATAAAAATTTCTCCCTCTTTTTGTTCTCCAAAGACATGCTGGTTTTTACCAGGCAAGAAAGAAGATCCGCCGTCCAGCTGTCCCCATGTATCCTACTCAGCTGCTGGAATTTGCCCCAAATGTTCCAAATAAAGAGGGGTTTGTAGTGCTTTTAACACAGATAAGTTGAGTCCCTGGGATTCTGATGACATTAAACAGAGGAGCAAAGGAACCAGCAGCTGAATTAAGTGACAGGCTCTGCCACTGTGAGATGAAATTATGAGAAGGAAAATGTAGCGTGAGCATCAGACAACTTCCAGCTGTATTTGGCTTGTGAAATAATCTCCCAAGGGAAGTCATAGAATCCCTGTCTTATTTAAAACTAGACTGGACAGAACACTAGACCATGTAGTGAAATATTTCCAGCGAATAGTAGATTGCATTTTTTGGGGCACTGAAACTCCTTGCAAATTCAGGTCAAAATCGGCAAATAGTTTTGGCTGAAAAAAATGGAAACGTTTTCTTTTGACTTTTTGGTTTAAAATAGCGTTTCATTTTGAAACTTCACTATTTAAAAAAATGGTGAAAAACACCCGAAATAAAAAACCCAAGAAAAACAACAAAATCATTTCAGGTCGAAAAAAATATATTGTTGATTTGAGTGCCCCCCACCCCATTTTGGAGAGAGAAACTGAAAAAAAATCAGTTTCTGTTTGAACCTAACTGAATTTTTCTCCCAGATTTTTCAGTTCAGCCCCTGAAATGGAAAAAAATCAGTTATTTGCTCAGTTCTGTGTAGCAGTGTGGGGAACAATCCTGCAATGATATGACTGTACAGGTGCATGTAGACTAGGCAGTGTGATCTAATGGATAGGGCACAGGACTGGGAATCGGGAGACATGGATTCTGTTCTTAACTCTGCTACTGACCTTAGGTGAAAGGCTTCACCTCTTTGTTTCCTTTCCTTCACATATCTTGTCTATTTAGATTGCAAGCTCCTCAGGGCAGGCGCTGCCCCTTACTGTGAGTTTGTACCGCCCCACACAATGGTGCCTTGATCTTGGTTACACTCTACTGGAATAATAATGACAATAGTCCTTTCCCATCTCTAACTTCTGTGATTCCATGGCATATTCTTCTAGATTTGCCAAACTCCTCCTCCGGCTGCCGGCACTGAGATCCATCGGGCTGAAATGCCTCGAGCACCTCTTCTTCTTCAAGCTGATTGGGGACACACCCATCGACACCTTTCTCATGGAGATGCTCGAGACCCCGCTCCAGATCACCTGACCCTGTGCTGGGAGGGAGATGGTAGAGGACAGTTTAGGATATCGTGGACCCACAACAGCTCCTGCCCAGGCTCCTTGCCCCTGTCCCGTACTGCGACAGCTTGTAATAAAGAGAGAGGCTTTATAAACCCTCAGATCTTTTTAGGTGGGAATATTTGTACAGAGACGAATTGACTCGTCAGACCTCTCCTTGCCAGCTGTGGAATCGCTGCAGTGTATCAGAGCGCTAACAAGACCCTTTCCCCCTGTACATGTAATCGGTTTAAATTATTTTTTCACTCGCAATAAAAGCAAAAAAATAAATTAAAATAATATATAAGATATCGGCCCAGATCAGAGCCGAGAGTGTGTTATTCTGTCACACTGGGATGCATTTGGCACAGAGTTTGGGAGAGGGAAGGGGCTGGAACACCCAGGGATTTAGGCATGGGCTAGATCTGAAGCAGCACACTGGGAAATGGTTACTGGTGCGGTCCAGTGGATAGCATGCCAGGCTAGGTCTCAGGGGATGTAGGTTCTGTTCCTAGCTCTGCTATTGACTTGCTGTAGGACTTTAGCCACCTCCATTTCCCCACCCACCCTTTGTCTAGCTTGTAAGATCTTTGGGATGTGTGTGGAGCCTAGCCCCAGGAGGTTCTGAGCTTGGCTTGGGGCTTCAGGCATTGCTTGCTGCCATCACAGCTTCTCTGTGGTCCATGTGAAATACCTGGTGAGTTCCAGGTTAGTTCTTGGCAAACAGGGGGGGTCCCCACCACAAAAGCACTAGCTGCACGGGTCATCTGAGCAGTTATGCTAAGGATTTTATTGTAGCAGCACCTAGAGATGGTCGTGGAGATTGGAAACCAGAGAAAGGTCTTACAAGGAGGAAGAAAATCCCATTTTTACAGATGGGGAACTGGGGCCAAGAAAGATTCAGTGACTTGCCCATGGTCACATGGGGCATCTGTGGGAGAGCCAGGAATTGAATTCAGCTCTCTTGAGCCTCAGTGCAGCACTGTCCTCCCTCTCTTCCAGCATTGGGTCCCTGGAGACTAATCTTCCCTCTCGTCCTCAGAAATGGCTCGTTTTGTTGGGTGGGTGTGGGACCCTCATGGGCTGGGGTAGAGGGAGCCTGCACCGTTGCTGCCCCTTCTGCCTACTAGCCCAGCCAGGCTTCGCTGCAGCATCCACCAATGTGGTACCCGAGTCCAGAACTTCAACTTGTCTGGTGCCAAATTGCATGCGAGCCCGGGCAGGACGCCATCGCGTGACCCTACTCTCTGTGCTCACGTTGCAGAACCCCCACAGCTGCACCCTCTCCTCCCCACACAGGCCTGCCACCTCCCACGAGCCGGGAAGCAGCCTGCAGCAGGTGAGCACAGACAGGGCTCGCCGTCAAGTGGCATTCCCTAGCTGGGGCCTGCGCAAAGCCTGAGCCTTAAGCCCTCTGCTTAACCCACACTCAGCCGAGTCCCACGGGGCCAGAAGCCATGCCCATGGGCAAAATGGCTGCCACTCGACAGTTCAGGAGCCAGGATGAGACGCAGGACCTGGGAGGCAGCAGAGACACCGGGAAAGGTGGGTGAGAGGAGTGGGTAGGCGGGGGCGGGGCACTGGGAGGAGCAGGAGGCAGATTTAGGCAATGTGAGGGGCAGAAGGGAGTGGAAGGATAGTGATGGGGGAAGGGGTTGGATGGCAGCCCCCCAGCCTGTGGGCAGTGATGGAGGGGGAAGGGAGCAGGCGACAAAGGAGAGGCTGGGTGAAGACAGTAATAGGCAATGGACAGCAGCAATTCCCCTATCTCGGGGGGAGGAGAGGGTACGTGGAGTCAGCAGTTGAGCAGCCAGGGAGATGGCGGGTGCAATGTGCCCAGTAAAGGTGGACTGCAACCTGAAATTCTCACCCACGCCCTGGCAGAGGCGCAGAGGGGAGTTCTAACCACTCCCCAGCCAGCCTCGTGTCAGCAGCGCTGCTGTCAACCACAGTGAGCCTGGATTGCCAGGCCCCGGTGAAGATAATTACCCAGTGGAGACTAGCCCTGAGCCCATTCATCTCGGCCAGCCTAGGGGGCTCCGGCCCTCGGGGTAGGGCTTGCCCCTGTTGTACTCCATTCATAAACATCGCTTGCTCTGGCTGGCCATTGTTAAGCTATTGTAAGCAGATGAAAAGGGGCTCGGCCTTTCTCAGCTGGAAACTGGTCCGAATTAAAGTGCACAATACAACCAGTTGGCTGCAATGAGGGTGGGTGGATTGGGGGGGTGGGGGAGGCGGTCATGGGCTATGCAGCTGTTTACCTCTTGAGGGGGCTGGTTCAAACGCAGGCAAATGCAGGGCTCAGGCTGCAAGGTGCTGAGTGCCCTGGCTGCCCTAGGCCAGTGTACAGGGAGTTGTATGGCAGTGTGGGGGAAGGGAGGGAACAGGACCCACAGTTGAGCACCCAGCGGCTCGCAGGCCCAAGCCCTTACTGTTGCGGGAGCGCTGTTATTCTCTGCACAGGTTTTGGCCAGAGTGGACTCTGGAGATGAGCCTTGTTCCTTGGCGACGGATGGTCACAGCGCCCAGGTAGAACTAACGGGCACCTTTGTGGGCAGTCCAGCCCCTGGGCTCTGAGCTACCCTCTCTCCTGAGTAGGGTCCCTCCATGCTAGGGTTAGGGGGTTATGCGTGCAGGGCCGGATTTAGCGGGTGCAGGGCTCCACGTGAATAACGATGGCAGGGCCCCGCTGACTTTGTCGAGCAAAAAAAAAAAACCGCTGGAGTCCAGAGCGGGGCCCTTTGGGCGCGATTCCAGGGAATCGGCGGAACCAGCTTAAGGCCAGCCTTGTAAATGTGTGGAACATGCAGGGTCGCTGCCCATGATGTGCCAGTTCTGTGGGTGCCGCTCCAGTGTCCTTGCCTAGCACTGGCAAACAGCCTCCGTCTAATGGCTTTTCACCCAGCCGTAGTGTGTAACCAGGGAAGCCCCAGTCCAGGGCCAGGCTTAACTATAGGAGCCAAAGCCCCAGCTTCCTATGGCAGGAAGGATGGCTCAGTGGTTAGGGCACTGACTTGGGAGCCGTGGGTTCGATTCCCTGATCTGCCAAGGTAACCTTGGGCATGTCACTTAGCCCCTCTGTGCCCCAGTGCCCCACCTGCTCTGCCTTGCAAGGGGTGTGTGAGGGTAAAGATGATGAGGTGCTCAGACACGAGGGTGATGGGGGCCTGCTGGGTACCTGGAGAGACAGATACTGGGGTAATGCCAAAGAAATAGGAGCTACCTGGGACGTGCGGCAGCCTGGTGTTCTGAAAGATGGGCTCTTCCTCCACCAGGGAGCACTCTGATTTCTGCAGATCCAGCCTGACAGCCCTTAGGCCTGGTTTCAGAGTGTGCAGAACAGCCCTGGCTCCCAGTGGGGGCGAATAGAGCTGCGTGCTGGGCGGTTCCTAAGCCAGCCAGTCCCCACAGCCGCTCAGCTGTCTGTCCCTTAACAGCATCCTCAATCGCGACTAAAAATGCTGTTGTTAGAGCAATGGGCCCCATTCCCCCCACCTCCTCCAGCCCAGGAAAAGCTCAGCACAGATCAGAATAATCCGCCTGGCTGTAAATGTGACATGGCGTAAGGAGCAAGTGCTGGGAACCCAGTGGCTAGTGGAGAGAAATGCAGATGGGCTTGGCTGGCAACCTCCTGGGTCCACATAGCAGAGGGCCTCAGTGCAAGAAGCCACCAGAGCCCTGGTCGATCCCTGATCATATACCTCCTACCATCACCAACATGTCATCCTACCAATATGAGCTGGGCTTATTCTTCCCAGACTCCAGGCAGCCATGCTGCAGAGGGAACAATCAGTAAAGGAAAAACCAGTGTGCTGGGACCACCTTGCAGTAACGCTCGGCCATTCATTCACATGGCTATTAGTCCATCCAACAAATGGGCTGGCATTTAGCACTAGCCGATATTTGTTCGCAGGGATCTTAATATTTGGATGACACCTGTACGCACACCCCTCATCCCAGCATGAGTATTGCCAACCCTCAGAATTCAGAAAGCACGAGCCAGGGCCCCAAAGATCATGAGAATGAAACAAAATGTTGAGTTCTCTGTATTTACCATTAGGGTCTGCTTTTTAAGCCTTTATTTGCAACCATGAGGGCTAAAAACTTGCCTTTTTAGTTTAAATGGAGGCTGAGAGTCTCACATAATCCCAGGACTCCAGGATCTGGGGCTTTAAAACACCAAATACTGTGAGACTCACAATAAAATCACTGCAATCCTGACTCAGCCTCCCACCAACCCCTCCTCCACCTGAGGAAACTGAACCAAAGGACCAGACTTTGCTACAACAGTTAACTCAAACCAGTCCACTGGAGTTATTCCACCCAAGATAGCCTAGCAGAGCCTACTGAGTGACTGGATTAGCTGCTGAGGAGCTCCAGCTGCTGCATCCCCACACAGCTTTACTAGGTGGATCATTGGCAGCAATTAAGGTTCAGTCTGTGATGGGCCAGCTCGTTTGAACTGAAAGCACTATGGAAATTGAACTAGCCATTCTGGTGTGTGGCCAGAAGTTAGGTTAGAAGTCCAGCAAACACTGCAGTGAAGAAAAGCCCCAAGTTTCTAGCCCTCTTCCACAAATGAAGTGAGGGGAGTGACACCTGCCTGTCTGCAACCTGCCTGAACCATGAGCTCTGGGACAGATGAGAACTGATCTGTTCAGTTGTGCTTCTCCTAGTCTAGTAAAGATTATCTCCAGGGAGATCGCTGTGCTATTAAAGACTCCAAGCCTGATCTGGGGAGCTTCAGTGACAGCCAAGGTCTGGTATTATTTAATCTATTAGTTTTATGACTCTGGCCCTGAGGAGGCCTAGAAAGAGGCCCAGAAGCCACTGTGTTAGGTGCAGCACAGAGAACAAAAGCTCCACACAGCCCCTTGTCTCCTTTTGCTTCCTCCAGACACGCAGTACGTCCTCCCCAGTCTATTGTACTTTGGAGCGATCTGCTCCTGGGAGAACTTCTTACCCATCAAGTAAACGCTGCCAAAGGAAGACAAGAATGTGAGACGTTCCCCTGAGCTTCCGCAATGGTCACTGTGCTCCAAGACAGACAGGCTTACAAGGCATGTCCCTGATGTCCCTGTGGGTACGTCTACACTGCACACTAAACCTTGGCTCTGATTCAGGTTTGAGCCCAAGCCTCCCTTCCGTCCACACACAAATCAGTTTGACTCTGGTCAGCAAGCACTCAGGACTCCGATCCTAGGACCCTGCTACAGGGGTGGGTCAGAGCCCAAGTTCAGCAATGACTCACTCCAAGCCCTGTCATTTTTGCAGTGCGGACACTTGTGAAGCCGCAGGCTCAAGTTCGAAGATCTATGTAGTGCCGTATGGATGCATTGGCACAGCTGTGAGAGCCAGGCCCAGCAGTGTAAACCTGGGCTTGGAAACACAGAGTCCACAAGCATGGGTTTAAGTGTGTACAGTGTAGACAGACCTAATGAGGGAGCTGCTAGCTCTTTAGGGCAGGCACTGTGTCTTCCTGGGTGACTGGAAAGTGGCTAGTATAGTAGGGGTATGTCATTAACTGTCTATTAATTATTTAATATCAGCCTTAAAATGCTGATCTTTCCTGGCATCAAATACATTTAGTTTTAAATACTTTTAGTTGTTTTCCACTAGAGGGCTCCCTAGGACACATCTTTCCAGATTTGATTTTTCAGGCACTGAAATCAGCATGTACTAGCAGCAGCCCTCACCAAGCTGGCTACCTTTAACAGAGGCAGGGGTCAGCCTTCTCTCCTGCTGCAGTTGGGTCTCCTAATCCGATTTCTGGCCTTTAGAAGCATTACCCGGCCATGGAATGGCTGCTGAGCCCTTTCTAATTGCCATTGCTGACAGCGCTTGAGCAGTAGCGTAGCCAGGGGGGGAGCAGGGGGAGCGGCCGCTCCCCCTGTGAGCAGAAGCAGCGCCCTAAAAAGGAAGTGGTGCCTTTTTTTAGCAGAGCCCCGGCTTCTTTTAAAGCACCGCTTCTTGCACTCACCCGGCGGCGCTCTGGGTCTTCGGTGGCATTTCGGTGGCGGGTACCACCGAAGACCCGGAGCGAGTGAGGACCCACCGCTGAAGTGCTGCCGAAGACCCGGAGCGCCACCAGAGGCGCCGTCGGGTGAGTACAGGGGGAGCCTGGGGAGGCGCCTTTTTATAGCGCCGCTCCCCCTGTGCTCCGGACCTGCCTACGCTACTGCGCTTGAGGAGGAGGAGAGCTGAGGGCGAAGAGGAACACTTGCTGCGGTGTTGGGTCAGAGTCTCAGCTGGTGTAGATCGGTGGAGTGCCGATGAAGTCTGTTTACACCTGCTTGTGGTCTGGCCCTGCATGGGGGAGGGGGGCACAAGAGATGAGGGAGATGAAAGCACAAGGAAGCTTTCTCCCTTCCCTTGTGCACAGAACCCAGCCCAACCTGATTCTTGGGCTCCCCACCTGCAAGGGCGGGGGGTCTCCTGTGGACAGGATACACTCCAGAAGTGGGCAGGGAAGGGCACCTGGCCCTGCCCCCATTGCACCGACCAGCGGCACTCAGCTGGCATGGTGGGGGGCGGGGGGGCCAGTGGTACAGTGCTATGGGAAAGGTGGGAGCAAGGCCTGCGCTGGCATCCACTCCCCCAGCATTCCCTGGAGCATTGTGACTGGTTCGGGCACAGCACCCCCTAGTGGACAGGCAAGATGGAGTTGTTACCCTACTCCCAGTCAGCTGGCAAGGTAATGCCCCCTAGTGGAGAGCCCCTCCTTACTTATTGTGGGCCATGGCTTATAGACACTTCTTGACCTTAGTTTTGACTAAAGTTACCCTAGCTGTAAGTCTAATATCAGTGAGTCTAGTGCAGAGTATTGCCAGGGCCAACCAATCAAAAATCATCATCCTCATTGTTCTTAAATCATTGCAATAATGCCCGGGAACCCCAGTCATGGACCATGACCCCGTTGTGCTAGGTGCTGTACAAAGACGGAACAAAGACAGTCTCTGCCCCAAAGAGTTAATAATCTAATCTAGTCAACCCTAAAATATCACGAGATTGGCTTAAAAATCACAAGTTTTTAAAAACAAATACATTTGGGATTCTTATCCTTTGCCTTCTGGTTCCTGACCCTTGAGGGGGGGTGTCACATTTTCAATCTCTTCTTTGCAACCAGGAGGGCTAGAAATTGACCTTTAAAAAAGATTCTCACAATCCCATGCCTCCAGGAGCTGGGGATTTAAGAAATAAGAAAAAGACTGAATATTGTGAAACTTGCACTGGGAAAGAGTCTAAGAGAAGCTAACAAATGCCACATAAAAACTTCACTCCCCCTCCCCTCCCCTCCAAAGGGGTAGCACTGGGGGTTACTGTCTAAATGAGTTAATTAGCATAAATGAGTTAAAGAAATGAATTCATTCTCTAAGTAGAGTTTATCCTTGCAGAATAATGGCATGCTAGGAAACCTATAAATCCATATATATCTTAAATAATAATAAATATATGTACTGATTAATCAATTCCCCCTTTGTAACCTGCCCTGCCGAGAGGCATTGGTCTAGAGATTAGAGCAGGGACCTAGGTGACAGTAAATGGAACTGTAACTCTGCCACTCAAACTTGTTAAAAGTTGTGGAAGTTTTGAAAATTTACAGTGGTAAAAGGGTGAAGGAAAAAGAAAAAAAGTCGGGGGGGAGGATTTAGACACCAATCAGTCTACTGCATTCAGTGGCAAAAACAGGGTGAGGGGGAGAAAGGGAGAGAAACCCAACAAGCAGAAAATGTGACATTTCAAAAATTCAAAGATTTCAGTTTTGATGAAAACCCTCCCCCACAATTTCAAGAACTTTTCACCAAAGTTTTCAGTTTTTAAAAAAGACCCTTTTTTAATTAAAAATAAAAATTTAGAACAAACTTCAACCAGCTTTACATAAGAGGTATGGCTGAGACTCTGGGATGTTACTTATCGTCACCTGTAGACAACACAAAGAACCAGCCAGCTGAACTCTTTCTGCATGCGTTCAGAATGGTTGCCAGTTTTGGCTGGATGTATTCCTAGAGGTTTTATCACATGACTTAATCTTTCATTCCTGGAGACTCCAGGACAATCCTAGAGGGTTGGCCATTCTGCATTATTGGTCAAGACTGCTGTGCTCAATCAGCTCTCTCTTCTGTTGCTCACTGTGACTGGTTTGTTAAACAGGAAAGAGAGAATCATATAGATAGGTCATCTAGTCCACCCCCCTGTATTGAGGCAGGACAAGTATTATCTAAACTATCCCTGTCAGGTGTTTATCAAATCAGTTCTTAAAAACCTCCAGCTCCAGGCTCATCTGTTCTGGCCTTTTCACTTCAAGAACCTTTGGCTTCCAATGGACTGACTCCCAAACGTTGAGCTGTTTTTTTATTATGAAGCCCATGTCTTCTGGATTTCCTAAAACCCACCAATAGTGGTTCTGATTCTTCTCCATCTTGATTGCTTAAAGCAAGTAGCATGGCTGTTTTGTAGGCATTATCTATACCTGGCTTAGCAAGAGAATGTGGCCACTTCTCAGACGTGGAAATCTGCCCCTTCCTTAAGCTATCTGTGGATGATGCAATGCTTTCAGTTTACTGCCCGGTCTCTCTCATACACAAACACATCTGCAGAAGATGCTTGAGAAGATAATGTACTTGGACACCAATCACATCCTATGTTTTAGTCAGTGTGTAGGCCTCCCTTGAGGATTATGATCATTGCTGTGTTGGTCATAAAGGATCTCTTGTTGGTGTTAAATTGGGGTCAATGGATTCATATGGCCAAGATTTTCAAAAGCACTTTGGCCCAGGTCCTCAAAGACATTTCGTTGCCTAATTCCCATGTATTTCAATGGGAGCTAGGTGACTAAATACCTTTAAGGATCTGGGCCTTTGTGATGTTTGGTACTCCATGTTTGGGTGTCCAACCTGAGTCACTTTAAAGGGGGCTGAATCTCAGAGGTGGGTGCTCTGCATTTCCTGGAAATCAAGACCCTTGGGTGGGATTCAAGTCAGACACCCAATATGACCAGTCACTTCTGAAAATCTTGGGTTCTTCAAGTGATGGTCCCTATGTGTATTCCACACGTGCGTACATGCACCGGAATCCAGAATTCCTTCAGAGCAGTGTTCATTGACTCGCACATGCTCAGTTGTTCTCCTCGTTCTCCCAACTGCGAGGTCTCCAGTTTCTTCTTACCACACATGGCGTGAATCAGCGTCGTGTCCTCCTTCACTATTGCAGAACCCATAAAAATGTAATTGTAGCTAGTTTATATCTTAGCACAGGAATTCTAGTTAGTGTATAGTTTGGAAGTAGAGTAAAATACCACCCCCAGCCAGGGGGAAACTCCTCTGGTCCCAGGACTATGCCTAGGGTCCTGGGCTTCAAGAACCGAGTCTCCTGCCTTGCTCCTTCTCCATCAGTGACAAGCGTCACTGGTGCCTATACTGTCTGGGTGAGGCACATATCTCTGCTAAGTGCAGTATCTATAAATCCTTCTCACCCGGGACTAGAGAGGCCAATGAGCTCCGTCTGAAAAAGTTCCTGATGGAAGAGGCTTTCTTGGGTTTTGGTCATATGCTAGATTTCCCAGAATCCTTTAATACCAGCTCTTGAAAATACTGATCCCACTGAACATGGATTATTGCTTTGATGCCAAAGGGGCATTGCTGGTTTACCAGGAACTGCCCCCAGGGGATTCTGTCCTACCTAGAAGGTTGGAGTCAGCCGATGTAAAAGGATTTGGTGTGTGGCTTCCCTCTGGATTTGGCCCTAACTCTCATGTTCTTCACATGATTCTTAGTAAGGACATTTCTAAACACTGAGTAGGGACATATCCCTTAGGGGAATTCTAAAAGACATAAGCTTTCGTGGGTTAAGAACCCACTTCATCGGATGCATGGAATGGAACATACAGTGAACAGATATTTATACATTCAAAGAAACATGAGAAGGTGGAAGTGGCATTTCCACCTTCTCATGTTTCTTTGAATGTATAAATATCTGTTCACTGTATGTTCCATTCCATGCATCCGATGAAGTGGGTTCTTAACCCACGAAAGCTTATGCTGAAATAAATTTGTTAGTTTCTAAGGTGCCACAGGTATTTTTCTTGTTTTCTTTTTGCTGACACAGACTAACACGGCTACTACACTGAAACCTGTCTAAAAGACATGTCTCTTAGCCAAGACTGTGGCAGACTCATCAGTCTGTAGCTGCCACTACAGGGGGACAGAGTGCCATATCAAGCAAGTATGGGTTACACCACCACACCACTTGAGGCATGTGTGTGATGGGGATTCAACTTGAGGTAACTCTGAAAATTAGGTGTTAAGCAACTCAAGTAGGAGCCCCCCCTATCTGGAATGCTGTACATATTGGCAACTTGACAATGTGGACCTCAAATTTCCTATATAGCTAGCTCACTTCTCAGGAAGTTTGGTATCTTAATAAGTTTGTCGATGCCCATATACGTATAGATTTGAAAGGCCAGAAGGAGCCATTATGACCCTAGTCTGGTCTCCTGCGTAACACAAACTAGTGCATTTCACCCAGTGACGTCTGAAGAGAGACCAGCAACTTGTGCTTGAACTAGAGCATCTCTTTCTGAAAGGCATCTAATCTTGATTTAAAGACTGCAAGTGATGGAAAATCTACCACATCCCTTAGCAAGTTGTTCCAGTGGTTAACTACCCTCCCTGTTAAAACCCATCTACTATGTGCATCTTTATTTAACAGGGCAAACTCATTTTCCTGTGCTGACAGCTACATGAGGGTTGAACGACCCATTCATCTCAAAGGGGTGTGAAGTTTGAAACTCAATGATGGCAGTTTCAATGTCAACACTGTTAACTATTTAACGTCTGGCTATTTTAGCAGGCATATCTAGCTAATGTGCTAACCCCAAACTGCCTGCCACACTTTCCCATGTCAAATGTCAAAACCTCAGCTTGCCCCTTAACCAGCTGCCACTCCCTTCAGCTTCCCCAGATAGCATCTACACTTACGTATTTTCAACACAATACTCTGCAGCACACTAAAAATTACACATTTGGGGGCGGTATCAAATTAATTAAATTTAAAATCAGACTAAATATCCCAAGGAGTATTGCACTGAGTATATTATTTATTTTCTTATCTCAACATCAACCTCTATTTCTTACTTTATCTGAACCTGCCACCAAATTGCCAGTCTGCTGAACAAGAGCACTGCAGAATCCTGGGATTTTGCCACGGAGTTTAGCTCTGGCTTGCCACAGGGTATCTAGGGCCTTGGCTATAATTTTGTGTCCAAGAAAGACCCAGCATTAATGCAATGTTAAGGAAAATGGAGAAACCTGCTATTCAAACATCTGAAAATACAATATTGAGGTTAAGTATCAGAGGGGTAGCCGTGTCAGTCTGGATCTGCAAGAGCGACAAAGAGTCCTGTAGCACCTTAGAGACTAACAGATATATTGGAGCATAAGCTTTCATGGGCGAAGACCCACTTCATCGGATGCACGCCACGAAAGCTTGTGCTCCAATATATCTGTTAGTTTGTAAGGTGCTACAGGACAATTTGTCAATATTGAGGTTGCAAGTTTAAAATGAATTCTGCTCTTTCATTTCATAGTTTCATTGATTTTTAAGGGCAGATGGATTCATTAGCTCATCTAGTCTGACCTTCTCCATAACACAGGCCAGTGTTTTAGGTGATTTAGGTGATGAACTGAAAACCCTTTCAAGATACATTTCAGCAGGATCAACTCCAAAGGCTGTTCTGGAATATATGTGCACAAATAAAATGACCACCCTCTTTCCAAATGCTTTTATTGCTCTGCGCATACTTCTATCACTTCCTGTAACAGTTGCCAGTGGAGAACGCAGCTTCTCCAAGCTGAAGTTAATAAAAACACATCTACACTCTACAATGACACAGGAGAGGCTGGTTGGCCTTGCAACCATCTCAATAGAGCATGAGCTGGCCCAGACTGTAGACCATCAGGAAGCAGTTCAAATCTTTGCAACCAAGAAGGCACGGAAAGCACCACTTTGATTATTCAAACAGATAAAAATGCCAATGTTTACTATGCAGACAAGAAAAGTTACATTTGCTGTTCAGGCATTTGAAAGTTAAGTGTTTCTTAAAAGTTGTGAACAAGGCATTTTAAGTTGTTAGTTCTCCTTTATTGGGGTATGCAGCAGAGCAGTACCATGAGAGGAGTAGAACAGGAAGAAGGCAGAATTGAAACCTTTCAAAGTTTTGGCCCAAGCGACGGGGCATCATTTGAGCTCCCTGCCTCAGGTGCCAAAATGTTGTGGGCTGGCCCTTGGCCAGTAATTAGTTAGGTGAGAGATGCCCAGATGATGAAAATTGGTGAACCATACCACATTCTGCAGAGGGAGGTGAACACCGTGCCCCCACCCCCCGATCTCTGCCTAGCTGACCTGGCAGAAAAATCCCTTCCCCGCCAGTGACATTGGAACAATTTGTGTAGTGGGGCTGCTGAAAGCCATTGAAGCAAACTGTAAACCCTGTATGTGATGGAAACCACTTCAAGCCAGGGGTGCGGCATCATCCCTAGTTCCACCCCCCTGTTCCTCACCCCAAATCTGGAGACCCTGTACATGTGAACAAGGGACACCAGCCAGGCAAATAAAAATAATTGTTTGTACCACCTCTTGTTCTTATGTGTTAAATTATTGTGAGAGGTAGCAGGGCTGGGGGGAATAACCTGGGGCTCTGGACACCTAGGTTCTCATCTCAGCTCTGCCACTGGACTGCCGTGTGAACTTGGGCAAGTCATTTCACCTTGTGGTGCCTTAGATTCTCCTCAAACCCATCCTCAGTTTTGTTTGTTTAGCTTTTAAGTTCTTTGGGGTTAGGGTAACCTGTCTGTTACTGGTACAGCTGGTCAGAAAATGGATTTTCTCTCCTATGTTAAATTTGGAGATTTTGAAAAAAAAAGTTGTCCCAAACTGAAGCAAAAAGCCAAAAATTTGAAAAGCATGGCAAAACCATATAAAAAAATTGTTTGGGGTCAATCAAAATATGTTGTTTCTAGAAATGTGAAACATTTCATTGCAAGGGGGATTTGTTTTTATTTTTATTATATAGATATATTTCTAATATACAGTGCAAGATGAAAAGGCACTTTTCAATGAACCATCAAAACTTTTCAGTTCAAAAAGGGATGTCCAACATTTTGAAAATTGTTTTTCCACTTTTAAAAACACAATTCCCACCAAAATTGATACAATTTCATGAAACATCACAAATTAGTTAAAATTTCATTTTCCAGTGGAAAACTGGAGGGACATTTGCTAATCAACTCTGCTCTCTACAGGGTCTCGAACAATGGGACACTGACATCCATTGGAACATCTTGGGACTAGTGGAAATATGCCTTGTCTTTGTACTATTATATAAATGGTTGATAATAAAAAATGCGATATAATTAAATGCAAATAATGCACATTTAAGATGGCTCTGAGAAGTACTCAAAAGCCAGGAAATGCCAGGGGTTAAAGTTGCCTGTGCAAATTTAAATGCCATCTTAAGTATATGTAAACAATAGTCTTTAACTAAGTGATCACCCATGACGTCTCAAATAATATATAATGTAACATATTATTAAGGAATGTAATGTAGGTGCCATGGATAAACATGTTTAATATCTTGTAATATATTAATATTTTATTTTTTTCTGAGTTCATTATCTTCATGTTACAGGATATCTGGACGGACTTGGGTTTTTTAAAAAGTTTTTGTTTTTTTTTTTTGGTGCAAAGCATGAACACTGTGCATCCAAAATCCAATGATTTCCCTCTTTGGATGAAGATACGTTTATGCATAATCAAATAATAACCTTATCAGTCCTTATAATAGCAGTATACTGTATATTATAATTTGTTAAAATGTATCTTTAATATGAAGAGTTGGTCCAATATTTCTTTCTCGAGTAGCCTAGCCCCAAGTTCTTTAGCGAAATCCAAAATGTTCTGAGTACTTTGCAATACAAAATGGAATGATAATATTGCAAAACGGTTTCTTTAATTTCCTATACCAGCTGAATCCATCTAACATTTATACTGATAACTTTCGAGGCAGGGTGTATTTCCCATTGAAACGGTATTTCTAACCTGTCAAGGTGCAAACTGATTTTATTGTTTCATTGTCTGACATAAAATTATGTTTTCCCAAGAACTAATTATTTCCTTGTATTAAATACAGTATATTTTCAAGGTACTAAACCTTGCATGTTTTGGGTACAGCTGCCCTTAAAATGAATGGGAGATTTATTTAGCTCCAGATCAGGCAAAAACTAAATTCAGTCGTTAAAATTTGGCACCGCTTTGCCGTCCCGCATCTGAAATATGTTGCCTAAGTACTTTTTCCTGGGTGCGTTCCCTATCGATGATTATCAGGCACTGTTTGTACAGCTGAAGTAGGAATACAAAATGTTACACACGTCTAGTTAAGGTTTTTTTTTTAAATGTAAGATATACAGTATTAGTTGATGAATAGCGGGTGACCCCCAAATTAAAGGGTGAAAATCCAGCCCCACTGAAGTTAACGGAAGTTTGCCATCGATTTCAAGGGAGCTCGGGTTTCCCCCAAAGATTTTATCCTAGTGCATACACTGGGATGCTAAGATTGCACATTCGACCTTAACGTGAGCATTTCCCGGCTGTGAGTGGTTAGTTGTACCACCCTAATATCGCATGGGTGTAGGGTCCCCCTCCACACTATGAAATATGCATGCGGCGTGGGTGCTTTACACGTCTTACTGCACCGTGTCCCCGCTCTTCATTTCAGAGCCCGGTTTGCAGAGACAGGGCGCAGGCTGGTATGGAGAGAGAGCGGGTGCGGTGAGGCAGGAGAGTTGCAGATGGGGAGGAAACTTAGAGATGAGACTGGGAGGTACCAGAGTCAGGAAATGAGACCAGCTCCCGCAGCAGGGAGAGCGCTAAGCCCCGAGCTCGCTTTGCCACAGGTTAGCGCAGCGTAGGGTCCGAGGAGAAGTGCTAGGGGGAAACCTACCCGAGAGAGACGCAGACATATGCCAGCAACTCCGGGCAACCGCCTCCCGCTCACCTGCAGCTCCCCTCCCCGAGGAGCAAACACAGCTGGCCCGGCCGGCATCGCTTTGCAAAAGCGCAACCCACAGGGAGAGCGGCCCGCGTCGGTCTCGGGGCAGGGGGGCTCTGCGGCCCCTGGGAGCGAGGAGGAGGGCAAAGCCCTGCCGGGGAGCAGCCGGGGGGCTGCCGGCCCAGCGGGGGAATCGGTCTTTCCTCCAGGGCTCCCCGGGCGCGTCTGCCCGCAGGAACCAGGGATTCCCCCTTGGCGGCTACTTTGCAACTGTCCCCCCGCCGGCCAGGTAAGCGAGCTCCGCGGTGGCGTGGGGCTGAGCGCAAAGTGAGGGGGCTTTGGGGGGCTCCCAGCGGCTTTCTGGTGGCTCTGGAGCGGCGGTAGAGACGGATCCTCGCCTCGCCTGCAAAGAGGGGATGGAGCTGAAGCGGGGTCCACTGTGAGGGGACCAGCTGGGAAGCTGCAGCCCCGGATCCCCGGAGGTGGAGGCCAGGGGGGTTCTTGCAAAGAGCCAACCGGCCCAGGACAAAACCTGATCGAGTAGCGACCCCCCCCCGCCCCTCCCCCCTTCCCATCGCCTTGTCCATTTCGGCCCCAGCCCCGCTCTGGGGTGCGTCTAAGCGCCGCGTGTCCATTGCTGTTTTGCAGCCGGGCTGACTCCCCTCCCGGTCCCTCATCATGTTAGACGGGTTGAAAATGGAAGAGAATTTGCAGAACGCGCTGGAGACCTCGGCCCCGTTCTCCTCCTTGCTGGGTAAGTTGCAAGAAACTTCCCGTGCTGATCTCGCCCCAGGGCCAGGGTTGAGGGGGCCGGGGGGGGACCCCGCATCCCACCCGTTGGACAGAGAAAAGAAAAGGCTGCTGCCTCTTGTGAGGGCGTGAGGCGCTGCGCAGCTCCTCTCCCCTTGCTGCCCCGGTAAGAGACCAGGGTTTCGGCTCTGTTTCGTGCGCTTTCTGGGGCGATGGTTGATTTCAAGCCCCTGGTGAAATCTGACGCCCTTCCAGCCCCGCGGATCCAGCTTCCCCCTGAAATCACGATCCAGCCTAAAGCTACGGTAAAATCGGGCCTTTTCTTCCCTGCCCTTCCCGCACTCCGCTACCGAATGCGTGTGTGAATGTGCCTCTCACAGGCTCACGTTCCCAGAGCTAGAATGCAAGAAATCGGATTTAGCCAGAGCCTCAGCAAAAGTTTGCACGATTTCACTCCGGTTAGCACGCGCCCAGGTTCCAGTGACCAAGAATAAACAGCCCAGTTAGGTGCACGCATTGCCCCCCCCCCCCCCGGCAACTAATTTCCCACCTGTGACAAAGTTACAAATAAAATCAAGTGTAGAAGAACCAGGGACTGAAATCCGCAGCCTCTGTGCGTGGATCAGGCGGGGGATTCTGCTTTTTTCTTCTCCCGGGATTATCTTTTGTTTTTGTTAAATAGGTCCTGACAAATCAAAATAAAAACTATTTGAACACTGCCTTCCAAAATACCGGGCTAGGATTCAGGAAAACGGGCGATTTTTCATGGAGTCGTTTTTTGTTTTTTTAATTGTCTTCCCCACTCTTAAAAGAAATGAAAAATATCCACCTAATTTACGATTTTAGGGTTATAAAATGAATGGATTAAAAAAAAGAACGAACCGCTTAGATCGCTCTCTGTTGCTTTGATGAGTAATAATAATAAACATAATAATTACAGTGTTGGAAATCGCAGATTGGTGCAGACATCATTGTGGAATTTATACCGATGGAATGTGCACAAATCTACCATCTCAGATACCATTCCTGTTATTCTATAGCGCTTCTCTATATTAGCTTTACTAATTTTTGTTTCTAACTATAGATCTAAAACACACAAATATAGTGTGTGTGTGTATATATATATATAAAACATACATATATACTCACATCTATACTCACATTTATACTCTACATATATAAGATATATATGCTAGATATTTGTGGAATTCTATCTATCTATCTATCTATCTATCTATCTATCTATCTATCTATCTATGAAAATACCCATATTTTGAAGAACGTTTAGTCCTTGTAAGAAATACCTAATTCCAGGATAGGTGACTCAAAACTAAATTCGTGTTCAAGTACCACAGTTCAATTGTTGATAAAAATCTTAAAATTCAAACGAGTGAAATTTCTTCTTTTAATTAGCGGAAGTGTTTTCTTTTTCGTCTTCTTTTCCCGTCTCTATTCGCATGAGGCACAACATTTCGCCTTTGATGATATCTGCTCCTAGTTTTTGTTGATTTATGAATTCTCTCCTTATCGCGTGAGTCAAACGCGTTCCTTTATGATTATTTCGACCCCAAACATTTCACTCCTTTAATGCCACTTTTTAAAAAATGTGTCACGGGGGTGGGGGGGGGGGGGAAGATAGCTCCTAAACTGGAGAGGGGGGCGCTTTCGTGTTCCAAAATATGGACTTAAATAAGGAAGGTTAATTCTTTGAAAAACTAAGCGCTTCCCATCAAGATGTTTATCTCCATTGTGGATTTCCTGCCGATACTCTTTTGCCATCTTTGGGAGGTCAAATATTTGTGTTATTTTCCTACAAATTCGTTTAGGGACAAAATGACAAAATATTCTTGAGACTGGAGTCGGGCTCGCAGCCGCTCAGACACCGGGCAGTGTCTTTTCTCGCGTGTGTCCCTGCCTGGTGTATATTTCTAAGGCGCGTGTATGCAAATCCCCCGGGTTTGTGTCAGGGCGGCCCGGGAGTTCTTGCTCCGGATCATCACTAGATCATTTCTCTGCCCGGAACAGATCCCCTGCCACTGGAACCATCGTTTTGGTTTGCTCGGGCCGCCGCTCTTCCAAGGAGAGGCACAAAAAGCCCAAGGAGCCTCTGGAAGTGGCTTGTGGTTCACTGGAGACCCACACCCTGGGGTCGCTGGGGAAGGGGCCTCTTTGCTGCCCCTGGTGCCACCCCTCCCTGTGTTTCTTCGGTCGCAGGCGGCTCCGTGAGCCCCAAGTCGGTGTGCGAGGGCTGCCAGAGGGTCATCTCGGACCGGTTTCTGCTGCGGCTCAATGACAGCTTGTGGCACGAACAGTGCGTGCAGTGCGCCTCGTGCAAGGAGCCCCTGGAGACCACCTGCTTCTACCGCGACAAGAAGCTCTACTGCAAGCTCGACTATGAGAAGTAAGTTGAGCGCGATCGCGGGCGGCGGGACGGGCCGATCGGGCGGCCGGCCCCGGCCCTTCCAGAGCGCGATCTCTGCCCGGACTCGGAGAAAGGCCTGTGTTGGGGGCCGCAGGTCCGGGCCTGATCCGCCGGGAGAAGCGGGGCCGGGGGAGCGAGGGCCGGTGCATCGCTTTGCTTTGCGATGCCCGACACCGGAGCGCAGCCGCAGTGTGCCCGAGCCCCCAGGCAAACGCGCCCCCGACCCTGCTCTGCCCCGCGCCCGAGACGGGCTAAGGGAGGGCGATGCCCCGCGGCTGGCCAGGGTGCGGTTCGCTGCACGGGGCGATTTCCCTCCGTCGCAGGAAGCGCCCCTCGGGTCTGGGCTGCGGCTCGGTGTTTGGGACCGTCTGGGGGCGCAGCGGGTGAGATTGTGTCTGTTTCCTGCGGTGTGGAGCCCCCCGCCTTGCTAAGGCTAGAGCCCGCGGGGAGCAACTCCAATGCTGCGAGGGCTGAAGTCCCAGGTGCCCGCGGGGTCCCGCGGAAAACCAATGGGGCTCGGGTTCCTGAAAGGGCTTTTGACAATGGGACGGTCATTGCTCTAAAAGCCTTCGTGGCTCTAGAGCGGGTGGTGACACTGCAGGGCCTGGATTCTCCGCGGGCACGCGGGCTGTTTGCCACACAGAGCTCTGCACGCACTGTATCCGAGCGAGGGGTATCTGCCGGGTTCTTCCAGGGAGGAAGCGCACACTCCCCCACGCCCCTCTATGTAGCTTTAAAAATGGGGACTCCTGGTTTCTTTCACGTGGTCTCAAATGCACACAGTCTTTATCTAAGGAGCTTACCAGCCCCCCATCACTGCAGTGTCTGAGCACCTCCCCGTCGTCCCTGTGTTCACCTGTCCCTCACAACACCCCTGTTATCCCCATTGCACAGCAGGGGGGACTGAGGCCGTGAAATTCTGGCCCCATTGGGATCAATGGCAAAACTCCCATTCACTTCAGTGGGGGCAGGATTTCATTCTAGCTGACTTAGCCGAGCTCCCACCGGGAATCGAACCGGTATCTTCAGAGTCCTAGTCTTGGGGCTAACCCTGCAGAGCTGGAAACGGTGGGGGGAGGTGGCACCTTCTTGTTAATACAGAGAGTGGGGCCTTGGTCCTTGGTCCTGAAGTCTTCACCCAGGCAAGACCTTTCTTGACTTCAGCAGGAGTTTGACTTGGGTGAGAACCACAGGATGTGGCCTTTAGTATGTACTGAGGTGGATGCGGGGTGGAAGGGGAGTTCCTCTTGTTCTACTTCCCATTCAGATCCTTCTGCAGTGCTAAAGGCAGGGCTGTGGGGATGTTTGGGGAGCAAGGAGCTTTCTCCCCCAGAATACAGGACGGCCGCAAGAGTGGCCCAGGAACTGCTACTTTCCCACAGACACAGCACCCCCTGGGCCCACCCTCCCCTCCAGACTGCATCGCCCCAGGGACCTCTTGATGCCAATTGGCAGGGCACAGAGGGGATACATGGGGGTTTACAGGGATCCCCTGGATCAGCTATATGCATAATAATTCACCAGCAATGGCATGTAAGGTCTCTACTGAGAGTCAGTAGCTCACTGGTACCATAATCATTGTGTGATGTATCAACAGATAATAGTTAAGAAGTTTTGTATCTACTCTGGAAATTATGCTCTTAAAAGCATTGACATTGAAGGCAGGTCCGCAGAGGTGACATTTCCCTCTCTCTCTCATTCCTTGGGTTGGGCTCCCTGTGGCTGCTAGGGAGGGCTTGTGACTTCCTGCACAGCTCCCCCGGGCCTGCGTGCTGCCTCTTACTATGGGCGCTACTTACATGGCAGAGCTGGACCCCCAGGATGGCTTGCTTCAAAGCCCATTTAAAGCCAATGGAAAGAATCCTACTGCTTTAAAGGGGTTTTGGATCAGGCCTGTGGCGAACCAGGAAAATGGTGCCAGATCCCACTGCCACTGAAGTCAGTAGCAGTTTTTCAGGCTTTTCAGTGTTTAATACTAGGGTTCATTTTCCCAGGTTCTGCGAGTTGTTTAGTTTGTGTGTTTGCAGGGGTGTGCTGGTGGGAGACCATCCGTTCGTCCCATGTTAAGCCGGACAGTCCTATTTTTTCCTATGGTTTTGTCCCCTGTGCTGTATCCCGGATGGGCAACACCAAAGAGAACCCAGGAGGTGTGACCGCGCATGTGAGGTCACGCCAGTGGCTCTTCAAAATCTCGCCTCCGGGTGGCAAGGCGGGGTTACATAGGTGAGGGTGGGCCCACGCCCTTCCCGGAAGTACCAGAATGGTCAGTATGCTGGAGATGCATCAGTGGCCACCCAAGTTTGTGGGCCAGTGGTCTTGTTTAACAGGACACTTCCCAGGAGTCAAAAGTTCAGACTTTTATGCATGAGAATAATACCCATATTGACAAGCCCCATGATATTCATTCAGGAACATTCGAAATATATCTGATTTATTAGAAAACTGAGTATACTGGCAAAGTTCTTCTCTCGCCATGTTAATAAGGAGAGTGTATTCTAGGGCAAATCTTATATTTTGCTAAAGTGGCTTCTGTAACTTCCCTGTAAGGTCTGTGGAGAGGACATGAGTTTAATTACTGCAGCTACAAGTAAAGTTTGAAGCAGAATTTTTGAGAATGGAAGCTTGGCGTTGTTTTCAAACGCTCAGGAAACAAGGAAAGAACTCTCTGAAGCTAAAATGAAAGGAAGAGGTTTAGCTAAAATTTTTTTAAAGGTTGTGTTTTTTTGGTCTCATGACTTGGTATGTGTGTGTCGTGTTAATCCATTGGTAAAAATATAGCTGCAAGTTTTAGTACTTTGTGGGATTAAAAGCAATGTAATGTGTCTTCTGTTTAAAAAAAAATCAAAATGAGCCTTCAGAACATACTTCGTTGCTAATATGGTAGTGAAGGGAAAATATGATGAAATGTCATAATAGAAACACCTGCCTAAGTTGCCGTACTATTGGCTTTTGAGGTTGTGCCTTATATATGTCTGTTTTCATGGCTTCTGAACATTTAGCTAGAAAAGGGGCCCAATCCTGCTGCCTTTTCTCGTATGGATCTACCATATTGAAATAAGCAGTCACAGTGTAGTCACTGAGCCAGATTTGCAGCTGGGGCACATTGCAATAGCTCTGTTGAAATGCACCGAGCAATGCTGATTTCCACCAAGTGAAGGGGATCTGGCTGACGGGGGCTCTTTGCATGAGTAAGAACTACTTGGGAAAATGATTCCAACTCAGAGATAGATAAATATATACTCAGAAATGTATACAAATGAAAAGCCAGTTTCTTGTGAATATACCCACTTGATCTAATTATTAGATGGTTTTATTTTATTACTAGCTTTTTACTAGAAATAAAAAAATCCCTTTGACAGTATAATTATAAATTAATTTAGTTGTTACCTAAGTATTAAGGGCTCAATCCTGCACCACTGAAGTCAGTGGGAGTTTTTCCATTGAATTGTGTGGGAACAGGATCAGACCTTTAAGGAGGTGAAAAATATGGAAGTTAAGGGAATACATCAGAATGGAGACAGTATAAGTTACAGTGAGTATGCAGATTGTTTTCATACAAGATAACCAGATCACTTTAATTAGTGTGACAGCATAGGGAAGAGGGGGAAAAAACCCCAAAGATCTCTATACTCTTTCAGTTTCTTTTAGCTGTATTGAGATTTCCCACACTTGTATGTTTTTAATAACTATTTTCCAAACCTTCTAATCCTCCTCTCATTCCGCTTATAGTTTGGTTTCTTCATGTGCCAGATTTAGTGACAATTGCTTAGAAGATCTATTCCGGCTGAGATCCACATAGAGAGGCACACAAACAGGCCCACAGTCTTGATATGTATGGTATTGGCATTATTAGCATGAAATGAATGTGGAGAGAGCAGTTAATGTTGGAAACATGTAATTATTCTTAAGTAATCTATGATTCTGTAATGGTTACGTATTATTGTAGGTGATTTATAAGTTAGTTCTGTTGGCTCAATTTCCAAAGGTGTAAGCCCCTAAATATTACATCCAAAATCTCGCCCAGGGGTACTTAAATAAGAGTTTATGAATGTAAAATAGTTGTTTATTGGCCTAGACCTTCTTCCATACAAATCAATGGCAAAGCTCTCGTTGACTTCAGTTCCAGCAGGATTGGGCCCCATGGTGAAATCTTGATCTGTTGAAGTCAATGGGAGGTTTGCCATTTAACTCAATGGGGCCAGGATTTCACCTATGTGTCTAGATGCTGATTTAAAACAATTATCCAGATGAGGGATTTGGACAAACTTTATGGTGGCTTTAAAAACATTTATAAATAGATAAATAGTTACAGTTCCCCAGTATCTGCAGCATTTCTCTCTGCTTGCAATGGGATTAAGATTTCATTCATAAAGAGTTGAGAAAGGGTTAATAAATGAGTATTAGATGTTCTAGAATGTATTTATGGACGGGTATAATAAGCACATTAGTAGATAGTGTTACTGATGGTTCTAATAAGAGCAGGTCGGGGATATTTCACCAAAATATTTTTCACCGAAAAAAGCCAATTTGCGAAGCAGCCTCAGGTTCAGTGAAGCATCCGACTTGGAAAATGTTTGGTTTAAAATAAAGTTTCAAGACTGTGTTAAAATCTCCCATTTTGACACTGTTGAAACAGAGAGTTTCTGTTGCTTTGAGTCGAGGCAGCTTTTCCAGATTGTGACTTTATGGCCCAATTGAAGATGGGAAAATGTTTTCAAAATGTCCAAAATTCGCACAGGGCAGGAAAACCTTTTCTTCCCAGCCTGAGTTATGAGCAACTGATTTATTGGCCTCTATAATAATTGATTAACCATTTCTTAAAACATCTATTAATCATTTATTACCCCTTTATAAAGCTTTTATAAATGGCACCTTAACGTAAAGCATGAAGGGGAATCCATTAACAATTGCAAATACTGAAGTTGCCTAGATCCAAATACTCACATAAGCACTAATCCTGCCATTCAGTACACAGCACTAAGCCCTGGGTATCTTTATAGCAGAATCAGGGGGAATAATGAAAGAATGACGTTTATTACAGTAGTGCCTACCGACCAACCAAGATAGGCACCCCATTGTGGTAGGGCTGTAAAAACAGAGTACTAGACACTTCCTGCCCTGAAGGGACAGACTGACACAGGCTAGGGGGAAAGAGCACAAGCAGACAGATGATGGGAAACATTATGTTAGTTCCAAGATTATTATTTGTGGTAGGGTTTAGTTAGGAGAGTTCAGCGGAGAATGTTCATCTTCCCCAAACTCTCCATGGCAGGGAATTGTGAAGTCATTAGAAGGCTGTGACTACAGCCCTGAGGCAGTGTGGGGGGGATGGGGGAGCCTTCCCTGGCTCACTTCATAGCCTTCTGCACTAAGCAGGGCTGATGCAGATACCATTTCTTTGGTTCAGAGGGGCGCCTGTGAGGCCACTTTGCCTGTAATACCCCCTGCATTGCCCCAGGTAGAACCCCAAGTATTGCTCACCTCATGGTGCAGCCAGACAAGCCAGTATTTAGATATTCTTACCCCCTCTTCATTTGGCATAGCATCCTCTTACAAATGCCCTGAATCTCTCAGGAATTTGTAGAATTTATTTTAGTGCCCAAGGAAGATATTTGTGGTGTGTGTGTGTATTTGGCCAGGGTCACCTCTTTTTCTGTCCATGAACAGACCCCGATTTCCTCCAGTTAACGAGGTTATTAGAAATTATTTGCCCACTGATTTCTCCGAATAATGCCGGGTCTGCAGATGATTTGCAAGGCGTTCATTGCAAGCATTTGAAATTTGAAACTGGTGTCCTTTGGATTGGACACAGAGGTCAACTGGCATTGTTTCTGTTCCCTGAATGGATGAGGGTGCATCTTGGAATCAGGTTTGCACAGTGCATACTTGTGATTTCAGGGTCAAAATTCACTTTCTGGGTGAAATTTGCCCATGTGCATAGAGCCAGCCCCAGCTAATTAAGGTTCCGTTTATAAACAGCAACTCTGAAGCCTTGTTTTGTGAACTAATGGGTCTTAAATGGTGCATGGCACTTGTGCGGGCCATCGGCACAGGCGTGAATTTCACCCAAAGATGATAAAGTTCTGTGGAATGGGCCCTGACCTGGAATCCAGGGCCTGTGTCTGTTGAAGTCCAGGGTATTTTTGCTTTAATGGGAGCAGAATCTGGCCTCAAGTTTTCATTGTTACTTTCATGTGTTTGTGAATCAAGCCTAGACATTTCCCCCTGCGGGTGAAATGGATCATTACAGAGCAGTTGTGGTCAGACGTTTTAGGAGCAGTGTAGAAATATTGGTGTCGGTGTAACCGACGGCTGAGCATGTACTACCTGTCCTCCTTGTACCCAAAACACAGAGGATAGGAGTCTGTTATAGCCTCTTCCCCAGGGGGTTGGCTCTTTAGCTCAACTGTAGCAGCTCGGGTTTCAGGTCTGGATGTCCATGGTTCAGTCCCCTGTGTGTTGTTGGCCAAGATAGAAACCATGACACTACGATCACCAGCCGTTCACACCAAATCAAACTGTGTGCAGCTCAGTAAATCTCAAGAGACTTTGGAAAACCTTTCCTTGGAAGAAACGACCTTGTTTAGAAAGGGAAGTAGGTAGAGAAAGTGAAGTCTGAATTTCTATATAGCCAAGGATTGGCAAAATTATTAAAGGCCTGATCCAAAGCCCATTGATACCAATGAAATGTCTCCCATTACCTTTGGATGAGGCCCTAAATTGGGGAGGGATGCCAGTTGCAACTGGGATGCATAGGTGCCATCTTTATGAGTTGCTGGGGGATGCTCGACCCCCTGCTGTACTCCAGGCCCCGCCCCCACTCCATCCCTTCCCCCAAGCCTTGACCCCCTCCCCAGCTCTGCTGTGTTCTGTCCCCTCCCCCAAGCACAACCCACCCTTGCTTCTCCTCTTCCCCCCACAGCACCTCCTGGACACCGATAAACAGCTGATCCATGGTGGGTGGGAGGGGAAAGAGCTGATCCGTGGGGCTGCCAGTGGGTGCTGAGATCCCACTATTTTTTTTCCATTGGTGCTCCAGACCCACGGGGTCGGCGCCTATGCTGGGATGTTTTTCGGTATTAAAAACGGAGATGATAAACATTCTGGATTTCATCATTGCTGTGGAGTTTGGGTTGGTATTTTGATTTATTTTTGGGGGTACAAACACATTACTCCGAGATCAAAACTACATCTGTAGTTGCTCATATAAAGCTGCACTTGTGAAGCTAGTCACAGCCATTTGCTTTGGCTTTTAGCTTTTATTTTTTTTGGCACCACTGCTGGTAAAATGAAACAGAGGGAAAAAATAACACTCAGAAAAATAAAAACCATACATTGACAAGCATGTTAGTTTCTTGTGGCTCAGGGGCTGAAAATCAGATCCCTTGAAAGTTTCATGTGTATCTAGGCCCAGCCCAGAATTAAACAATAACTGACAACATTTCTTTTTCAGAATCCGCCTCCCCCCCCAATTGAATGAGCTGGGACACTGTTTGAGACCCTCCCTTTTTAAATGTAAACAGACTTTACAGGGTAAAAACATGAACATGATTTTATGTGGCAACATTCAAACAGCACACAATGGTATTTATAGTGCGAGAAAATGACCTAGGAGAAAGGACAGGCAACCAAGCAATTGTGGGGCAGATTTTCCATTGACTTTCAGTGGGATTTGTGCTCCTAAATCCCGTAGTGAAATATTTATATTCTCCTTAATGAAAGGAAATGTTCCTTCTTATTTAGTCTCTGGCTGGCTTAGGTGTTTGTTTGTTTTTCTCACCTGCAAGGAACTGAAGCTCTGGGGAGAAAAAAGCCACCAGCCCCTTGATGTTTCTCCGTGATATGACTCTGGTTTGCATTTTAATGCTAGTGTAAAGCAGAGCTGGGAGTGCCAGGTTGCTTCCTCCAAAGGGACAGTGCGAAGTACATGCTGCTCCTACACACCGGGGCTCATGAGAAGGGACTGTTCTTCCCAAAGCACAATCCCTCCTGCAGCTCCCCATGGGCCACCGCAGCCCGGTGGCTTAATTCAACAAATTGGACCATATCCTTCTTTTGCTTCCTTTTCTGCATCTGTGCAATTGGGATAATAATCCCGGCCCTCTTCATAGGGATTCTGTTAAGAATAATGTGCTGGATCCTCAGGTTCAATGATTCACCCCAGCTGGGGATCTGGCCTAAAATTTATAAAGCTCTCCGCATTATTACTGATGTAATTTTTTCTGGGTACTAAGTTAATGGAAGATAATTCTCCAAAGGGACTCTGTTCACAAGCTGTTACAGGGTACATTGTTGGGTTGCCAACTCCCATGGCTTAATCTCAAGTCTCGCAATATTGCATGTTTTATTAGAAGCGGCAGCTCCTGGAGTCATGTGATTGTGCAAGCATCTCAGCTTTATTTTTTTTTATTTTTTAAAAAGTAAGTTTATAGCCTCCTGGTTGCAGAGAAAAGCTCAAAACAGTGACATGAGTGGTCCTAAAGGCGCAGAAGCCAGAAGACAAATAAGAACCTAAATGTATTTGGCTTAAAAATCCTGGGATTTAAAAAAAACAAACAACTCCTGATGTCAGGGGATCTGACTTGTGATTTTTGAGCACTTGGGGTTCGCAATACATAGTGAGAGATTTAAGAAGCTCAGTCTATTTAGTTTATCCAAGAGAAGCTTAAGAGGTGACTTGATTGTGATCTGAAGGTACCTATAGAAGGAGTGATTTTTGGAAGTAGATGGTTCTTTAATTTAGCAGAAAAAAACATAACAAGGTTCAGTGGCTGGAAGCTGAAGCTAGACAAATTCAGACTAGAAATAAGGTGTATGTTTTTAGCAGTGAGGGTATTTAACCATGGAACAATCTACCTAAGGGTGCGGTGGATACTCCATCACTTGAAGTCTTCAAATCAAAAGGGGCTGTCTTTCTAAAATACGTACTGTAGCTCAAACAGAAGTTATATGCTTGATGCAGAAATGACTGGGTGAGGTTTTAGACCTGGGTTATGCAGGAGGTCAGATTAGATGATCACAATGGTCTCTTCTGGCCTTTACTTCGATGACGTTCTGAATAAATTAAATGAGAATCTGAGGCTGCTGTTGCAATGGATGAGAGGGGAAGTGGTTTAAACCATCGTCACTACTTATCTCATTTGTTACATTACAGAGGAGCAGACTTACCGTGTATAATCAACAAACCTAATTGCACAATTAGCTGCAAATCACATAACTTCTCCCTCAGCCTACAACCTTTAGGAAAGGGATTCCACTAATACCTTCCAAAAATGTAATTATCAAGCACAGTCACACCAGTATTAAACAATTAGTTCACAATGACATTTCTTGTCAGGAACTTTATCTCAGCATAAAGGGAAAGGAGAATTCGGAGCCTCAGCATGAGCTAATGATTGCACTTCAGGTTTTTTAAGGATGAAATCCTGATGCCATTGAAATCAAGGGGGGTTTGCCATTTCACCTTTGAGTTTTGTCTGTTGGTTCTGTTGGTCACATTCTGATGTTTAGGGTGGTCATGTGCCGAAAGCCTGGAGCTGCATCTGAGATCCAAGTTCACAGTTTAGAGATTTCTTTATAATGGGCCCAGCTCGATCACTCTGAACGTATTTCAGTCACACAAGTTATGGGTTTGATGCAGAAATTACCCAGGGCTGTTCTTTGGTTTGTATCTGGCAGGTCATGTGAGATGATCATAATGGTCATGGGAATCTATGAGCAGACTAAAACCTGGGTTTTTACCCTCCAAGTTCAGGAGTGTTTTGATCCAGGATTCTGATTCTGCTCATTATAGATATTCTCCATTGCCCTGCAGCTGTGCAGAATGAGTGTACAATGGATTCAGGGATGCAATTGGTGTTTTCCTAAGGAAGGGGCCCAGAGATCTTCCCCCCTCTGTCCTGCATCCAGCCCCAAGTTGTCCCTATGTACTCAGCCCTGAGCTCTCCCACTGCTGCTCCCCCATACCAGGCCTGAGCTCTCCACACTGCCTCTGCACCCAGCCACATGCTTTCCTCTGTGCACCCAGATCTACACCCTCTCCTCTCCTTTTGCCCCACACCCAGCCCCACGCTGTCCTCCGTGCACCTAGATCTACACCCACTCTTCTTCTTCTGCTCCACACTGAGCTCTGAGCTCTCCCCCTGCACCCAGCCCAGCGAACTCCCCGCCCCATACCCAGCCCCAAGATGTTACTCAATGAGGCAGTCAGGCTAAAGAGCACCATCCCCACCGAAGTCAGGCAGTTCTGGGAGCCCTAGACCCCCCTCCTCCTTCTGCATCCCTGCTTCCCCAGGCAGCACCAAAAGCCTGAATCCAGTTCTCCACCCTCCTGGGGCCTGGAGGTTCCAGACGCCCCCTGCTTCACTTCTCCCTGGGGGTGGGGGGCTGGTACCCATGGGCACTGGAAGGATTACAAAAGTGTGGGAGGAGGCAAGTATGGAGTCTCAATGCCGCTCAATTGTCCATCTGTGGTTAGGGCCCAAGGGGTGGTCTGGGCACCTTTCCCTCTCCTCCAATTATGCCCTCCAATTAATGTATTTTGTCTAGCGCCCAAAGCCTCTTGCATCGGGCAAAAGGGAGTGCATGGAAATTTCTGTTTGAACCATCTGCTTGGTTGTTAAAAGAGGGGTTGGCATCTGAGAAAGCAGAGTTTCACTCCCACTTGTAGGGCAGGGTAAGGGTTTATCTGACTGAGTTTCAATTATCCTTCTGTTTATACTGTTTTCAGCAGAACCCGGGGTCCCGCTACACCAGGTGTGGGCAAACATTTTGGCCTGAGGGCCACATCGGGGTTGCAAAATTGTATGGAGGGCTAGGTAGGGAAGGCCTTGCCTCCCCAAACAGCCTGGCCCTGTCCCTATCCGACACCCACCACTTCCCGCCCCCTGACTGCCCCCCTCAGAACCGCCAACCCATCCAACCCCCCCTCCGCTTCTTGACCTCTGACTGCCCCCTCCAAAGACCCCCCCCCCCGCCCCAACTACCCCTCCAGGACCCCACCCCCTATCTAAGCCCTCTGCTACTTGTCCCCTAACAGCCCCCTCCTGAGACCCCACACCCTAACTGCCCCCCCAGGACCCCACCCAACACCCCCTGCTCCCTGTCCCCTGACTGCCTCAACCCCTATCCACACCCCTGCCCCCTGACAGACCCTTGGGACTCCCATGCCCCATCCAACCCCCCTGTTCCCTGTCCCCCCCCAGAACCTCCGCCCCATCCAACCAGCCCCTGCTCCCTGTCCCCTGAGTGCCCCCCGGGACTCCCTGCCCCTTATCCAACCCCCCGTCCCTGGCCCCCTTACCAGAGCCGCGCGGCCCGCCAGAGCTAGACACGAAGCCCCTCAGGAGCACGCAGCCCCACCCCCTTACCATGCCACTCAGAGCAGCAGGAGCTCGCAGTGCTGCCCAGGAGCAGCGGGCCAGAGCGCTGGCGGCATGGCGCGCTGAGGCTGTGGGGGAGGGGGGACAGTGGGGGAAGGGGGGGGAGAGGGGAGCCTCCCCGGCCAGGAGCTCAGGGGCCGGGCCGGATGTGGCCCACGGGCCGTAGTTTGCCCACCCCTGCACTACACCAGCTCACAGTCATTTCTTTCAGCATGAATATATAACAATGAAACAAACCAGCTAAATGTCTTTTAAACACCGGGCCATTAAAAAACAATGCACGCGTGTTGCCATTATTCTTAAGGAGAGGTTATTAAATGAATGAGTGCTAACTACGGGAGGGTTTCATGCTATTTTAGTTTATAGGGAGCATACTCCGGCAACCGTATGTCCATGGGGTCTTTTCCACACAAATGGGAGTGAATAAAATGGGAAGTCGGATGGTAAAATCAGAGGCCCAGATCCTCAAAGGTATTTAGGTGCCTCGGTCATGGGAGTTAAGTGCCTAAATACCTTTGAGGATCTGAGTCCAAGTTCCCTGAGACATTAGAGATCAGTGCAATGCAATTCTGAGGTGCAGCCTGGAGAAAAAGGGGGGGGGGAGCAAAGATATGCTAATGTGGGGCAACACTAGGAGGGGTGACTCTATCTTGGAGTCCCTTGGCATGTGCACCTGTTGCTGCACTACTTTATTGGGTTCATGTAGCCCCCCCCCCAAAGGTTGTGTGGCTCCCTGGATGAACTTTGATACCAGTTATTTCATTGGCTATCTTGCATGCCTATAGATCAGGGGTTCTCAAACTGGGGGTCGGGACCCCTCAGGGGGTCATGAGGTTATTACATAGGGGGTCATGAGCTGTCAGCCTCCACCTCCAAACCCTGCATTGCCTCCAGCATTTATAATGGTGTTAAATATATATAAAAAGTGTTTTTCATGTATAAGGGGGGATCACATTCAGAGGCTTGCTGTGTGAAAGGAGTCCCCAGTACAAAAGTCTGAGAACCCCTGCTATAGATAATTTGCATGTGATCCTAGCCGTTCCTCTGCAAAGCCCCGTGTGGATGTAGCGCTGGGCAGAGGCATGGGGCTGAGGCCGGATTTCACTCATGAGGTCCCACCCAGTGGTGGGAGCCAGAGTGAGGGGGCAGGACCTTGTCCCTTGCTCCCCTCAGAAGAGGAGTGCCCACTGGGGAGCCAAAGGTGGCTTGTGGGGGGTGGCCAGGGCATCCACAGAGGGTGTGCGGCTTCTGGGCAGGAGGGAACCTGATGGGGTGCTGCTATAGGTTGGCATGAGCCCCATGAACTCACCTTCCCTCTATCTGCCCCTGTTCCCAACCTGTTCACCCTTTCCCACCAGTAGCTCCTGTCACCCCTTCCCCCCAGCATTTCCTCTGTGCCCTCCACTTTCTCCTCCAGTGATGTCTGTCCCCCATTTTCCTCCCTCACCAATTGCTCCTCGTTCCATCCCCTTTCCTCCTAACGGCTGGTGTACCTCCTTATTTTCCCTCACATCTCTTTATTTTCCCCCTCCCCCCAGCCCCTGATCCCTCCTCTTCATTCAGTATACTCCCACTGTGCCCCAGGCCTGCCCTGGCCAGCACCTCAGTTCTGACTGCTCCTTATGCCCTTCTGGAGCATCGTGTGTCTTTGGGGTGGGTGGGCCTGGAGCATTCCCTGCATCTCCTGAGCTCAGAGACTGCAGTTCTGCCAGGTTCTTAGGCAGCGGGAGGTCCAATGTGTCCTTTCCCAGGTGTACTGTCAGGCAGAATTTGGCCCTGAATAAGGAAGAATGCAAAAAGGAGGCCAGGTAATTCTATACTCTGCAGGTCGTCTGTCTCACCTGCCTTTCTTGTTTGCATTACGGGGCAAATTCAGCTCTCAGAGTGAATCCGGATCCAGATTGTCACCTGTGTAGCTGAGAGCTGAATCTGGCCCTGAGCCTGCCAAGGGAGCGTTGATGGATACGGCGGTTGTTGTACCAGTTGAGGTACTGGGAATGGTATCTTTTAGTGGTTTAGCTTTGCAGACAGGAATTCTGGGGGAGGGCCACGGCGGAAACCCACGTTCTGTTACGCAGGGGCAGCTGGAATTGGGACATGCCAGATCAAGAGGATCTCTCTTGAGTGTGTTGGGCCTGGAGTGATTGCTGGACCCCACAGCAGCCCAGCCATTGTGTTGGGACAGGCCAGGGTTTGATGTGGCTGCTGTCAGGGCTCCTCTCATTAGCCGACCATAATGTGACTACAACTAAAAATACAAGGAGTGCTGCTTGCCATTCCTAGCTTGTAACTCGAACCACATGAAATGGCTCCTCTCATCCAGTGTTCTACTTTAAGTAGTCTATTTTAGAAGGGGAGCAAATAATAGACTTGGATTGTTGCCCCTTCACCCCGCCCTTAATTAGATTTGTGCCTGACAATTAACATTTCATATAAAGGGCTGGGAGTGATGGATACTTGGCAGCCTTAGCACTGGGCATCCTTGCCTGCAAATAAGCCAGATAAATACATCATCTGTCCCTCATTGCCCAGGATATACCTCATCTTGGATCTCTCTTCCTCCAGTCTTCAGAGACCGGCTTTCACCTCCTTTTTATCACTGTAGAATTATGGACATGCAATAGTCTGAATTGTGAAACTAAGCTGGCGGGGATTGTTATCAGTGCTGGTAAAGTGAGTCCGACATTGATTTAAGCTTCTTGTGCTACTAGCTTTCAACCGCCTCTTATTCTGGGACTGTTTTTTTCATTGTTGTACCCCAACAATTCACCCCTTGTCTACTGGTAGGAGGGTTTGGGATAGGTTAGAGCTGGTTCAAAAAAAATCAAATTGTGACAATATTTTTTTCACTGAAATTTCAGTGAAGAAACTAAATGAAAACCAAAATTGTAGGGAAAGTTTTAATGAAAATTTCAATTTTCAATCAGCTCTAATGATAACATTTACTTGTGATATTGACTATCTATCCATCTATCTATCTATCTATCTAATCTGTTTTTCTGCTCTTCACCCACTTTCAGGTTCTACTGAGATATGTCAATTTCTTAAGCAGTATTTTAACATAACATCAAGATTTCAGTTGTGGTGTGAAATGTTTTATCAAAGTTATGAGCTTTGCAGCATGTTCTAAAAGTAGCCAGACTCCAGATTATTCTGATCTCCTCTGGTAGCTCACTCTATAGCCAAACCCTTTCAACTGATCAACGTTTTATTATTGGCTCTCCTATACTTGCCCTGGGCTTTGTAAGCGGCATTATCTCAGAGGAGCTCAGCTGTCACGTTAGGTCATAGATGGAGATGTAGTTGCTGATGCAAAGGTGTCCTGACCCCACTGGTGGCCATGGAAAGTGGGATCAAGTCCTTGAATTGTACCGAGAGTCAGAGAAGCAACCAGAACACAGGGATGACGTACTTATGGCAGCTTGTCCTGCCCCAGAGGAAGCCTCCACCTTGCTTCCATGTACAGCTTCAGAAACAGTGGATTACAGTAAACCAGTAAGGAGGTGATGAATAAATTCCTCCAAGAGGAAGGAGTGAAGTCTCCTTATACAATGAAGACAGAAGATGGCATTTCTTGATGCTGTTGCTACCTGGCCATTCCAGGGTGATGAGTCCAGAAGGACCCCAAGTCTTTACAGAATCATAGAATCATAGGGTTGGAAGGGTCATCTAGTCCAACCCAACTGTGCTGAGGCAGTGGCATAGCACTGTGGTGAAAGGGGGTTGATGTCTCTGTTGGGAGTGAGGGTCAGTGTCCTGGCTAATGCTACAAAGCATCTTCCCCTTCTGGCTAGTATCACTTGTGAAGTCTGAGACAGCTTCACTATTATGGGCATTGAGCCATCTGTATGGTGTCAGTGGCTGTGTGGGCAGAAGATGTCACCCAATTGGAGCAGAGTCCACTGGTCTTGCAGCCTCTGCAGGTGGTCTCATATAGATATGGAAGAGGAGTAGAGGGAGGGACAGGTTAGAACCCTCTGGGGCTCCACAATTGAGGGATTCTGAGGAAGGGAACAAAGCCAAATAGAAGGGGAACAGAAATTAACAGGAGAGATGCAACATCATTGCTGTGTCATGAGAAGAATGCTGGGTATTTTTCTCTTGAAAAACCGCCTTGAAATTTCCCTCGCTCCCTTATTCTGTGACAATGATATTACTTCTGGATGCAGAGCTACACAGCCTTGTCTAGGGAGACTGTTGACATTCTGGCTCTTTTTATTTACTACGGGCCAGATTTTGCCACCCTTACTCACACTGAGAAGCGCCTTATTCTCCGAGTAATTCCACAGCAACTAATGTGGTTACTAGCAGAGTAAGGTACAACTCCACGTGAATCAGGATGGCAGAATCGGGCTCTGAATAAATAAGAATTAATTAGAGCTAAAATTAGAAGATGCATATTTATTTGAAAGTGGAGCTGGTTGAAAAATTTCCAGTGAAATGGTTTTCAACCTTTTTGGAACAGAACATTTTGATTTTCTGTTCTGAAAGGACTTGTGGTTACAATTTTTAAAATTTTATATGGTATACTATAAAAATAAAAAAGACACAATGAGAATGAAATGTTTCGATTTCATGCCACAACTTTTTTTAGTTACATTTTATGGGAAATTTCAGAGGTTTTTTTTGTTTTTTTTTACTTCCTTTTTGGAACAGATTTCTTTTGGCATTCCCTACCAAATGAAAATTCCAGTTCTCGCCTAGCTCTATTTGAAAGTGTAAACTATAGTTGTCCTTTTTTTGTGGCTGACACTATGAAACTGCAAGCAAATTGGTAAATACCCTATAGACAAAACAAGCCAGACTTCACCCTAATACATGGCACCACAGTTCTGTCCTCATAGGAAATATTTAAAACCAGACTGAACAATTAACTATAAAAGGCAGGGGACAATCTGACTCCCAATGAATGGACCAGAGGCTCAGTCTTTCAAGGGCTCCTGAAGTCAATGGTTGTTCCATTCCACGGGGTTACTAAGATCATCAAACCCTAATTAACCTACAAGGGCTTTTCCATGTCTGACTTTCCTGATTCTCTGAAAACACGTTAGTTACCAGCCAAATCCTGCAGTTCTGATTCAGGCTTGATGGCCCAAATCCTCAAAGATATGTAGGCTCCGAAATGCCACTGACATCATTTAGGAACTGAAATACCTTTGCAGATCTAGGCCAAAGTCAATAGGAGTTTGGAGGGTGTTAGGACTTCAGGATTTGTCCCAGTATTACTAACAATTGCTGCATTGTTTTTCACTGTCAGCTGGTTCTCCCGTGGGCTCTCTCATCATCTGTCTTGTTCAGAATCACTTGATTAATTAAGGGCTAGATTCTTCAATGTGCTGAGACCCATCAGTGCTCATTAAAGAGCTTGCAGAGTTGGGACCTACTTTCTTTAGCTAGTGTTTGACTAATACAACAATTCTTGTCTACATAGATCAAAATAAAGGGGATGGAGTCATGTTATGTCTAATACAAATGATTCCTTTCCTGATTTTTTTGATCAAATTAAACAGGGGACCTTAGTAATCAGTGATGAATTAAAAGTATTCTCTGTCTTTGTGGATCAGATAAAATTCAAGGATTCAAGGGAACTGGTGGTTCAATTCCTGGCTCTGTTGGCACAGACTTTGAGTGACCTTGGGCAAGTTCTTTAACCCCTATTGTGACTCAGTTTCTCCAACAGTACCATGGAGTTAATATCACCAAAGGGATGTTTGAAGAGTTCATTCAGGAGGGACTATATTTTTTGTTCTGTGTTTGTACAGAACCTAGCACAATGGGATTCTGGTACAGTAATACCAGTAATAAATAATACTTCACTATGGTTTGAAAGCATGCTTTGAGCACCACACATGGAAGGTGCTATCTAAGTGCACCCCTATTATTTCCGATTCCCTATTTTTGCAAAGTGACCTACTTTTAATATGGACAGAAATATTCCACCCCCACCCAAAATTGCCAGTTAACCTCGCCTAACTCACCACTCTGCTCCACCTGAATTTTTAGCCCACCTCCATTTTCATAGACTCCTCCTCTCTTTTTCTGGAGCTGTTTTTCCCTGCGATCCCGGGTTCTCTTCTAAAACTGTTAGGGAAGCCGCATCCGCCCCAGATTGGAGTTTTATTCTCAATGTTGTTGCCATGAGATGGTTTGCAGCCAGAGAGGACTGGCTCTGTACACCAGGGACAGCCACAATGCTAACTTGTTTAGTGCTCTGACCTCTCAAGATGCAATGAACTGAGCGGCAAGGCATTTGTGTGAGTCAGTTTAGTGTCTCTGCTCCTCTCCAGGGCATAAATACCTAGAGGAGCATAGCATGTTTGCTGGGTATTCCTCAGACAGTAATTGTACTCTCTGAGCCCATCAGGGCTGCATGTATTGATTCTTCACAGCTGTCTCCCTGTCGCTGCTGTCTATACATTGTCTCCTTCTCTCCTCCCCTCCTGGGCTTCATTTCCTAATGCCGCTCTTAGGGAGATCTTTCTGTCGTTGACAGCGGAACAAATCCCTTTTAACACAACCATCACTCCTTTCTCCATTGTCCTCCCCCCTTCTCCTTCACCCCCACTGACACCGTGCAAATCTCCCAGTTGCGAATCTATTCCTCCGGAATGATTATAGCTCTGAGTCACAACGGGATGATATGCCAGGGGCAGAACTCAATGAAAGAAAGAAACTTTTCCCCCACCTGAAGAAAGTAAAGTGGGAACTAAACACAGTGATGAGCATCTTATCCGGGAGGTCATGGAGAAAAGTGTCATTGAATACCATTGTAATTGTAGTCCCTTTACCTCATTTTTGTGATGCGGGGCTGTTTGAATGAATCTGGGATTTTGTTTCTCAAGGGAGTCTTCCTCATCCAGCTGAATTCAGAGATGCAAATTATGAGTTTATTTACACTCTGTGCAATCCTGTCAAAGCCAACTGGGTTGCACTGGGAGAAAAGGCCTCTAGTCTCCTGTTTGCAACGACGACTCATTTGAAATGAAAAGCTTTTTTGGTAGGAAAAATGGCCTTTTTTTCAAACGCAGTTTTTCACAAATCACAGCTGTCAAATTTTTTTCTCCAAAAATAATAAATAAATGTGGTGACATTTTTTAATTGATGTTTCTATCCAATTTTTGTTTTGGAACTGTTAATGAAGTTTTTCTTTGACTGGAAAACAGGTTTTTGGTAAGTGAAAAATGTCAATAACATTTTCAGTAAAAGTGTTGATTACATTTGTGTGTGTGTGTGGGGGGGGAACAAAGGAAAAATTAGTCAATTTTTTTTACCTCTGCATATTTGAACTGTAAATTTCAAAATTTCTTCTGAAACTCAATTTTTGTCTGTATTTATGCCTTTACAAATGTCTCCATAGCAACTAATTTTGATTTAATAGATTCATAGATTTTTTTTTAAGACTGAAAGGGGGCAATTATCATCATCTAGCCTGAACCTCATGTATACACAGGCCAGAGAATTCTACCCCCAATTCCTGCATCAGGCCCATGACTTGTGGATGAGCTAGAGCATGTTTTTCAGAAAGATATCCAATCTTCCCCCCCCCTGGTTTCAGAGAGGATTCTGGCTTACAGTTGGGACTAAGCAGTAGAACTAGATTAAACAAATGCAGACACACTTTCATACGAAGCAAAACGATCATCATTAATCATTACAGATACTCATCCTTAGGAGTCTAAACTGAACGGGGAGAGCAGAAAGAACTCAGTTGTCTTCTCACTTCTACATGGGAGGACACTCCCCAAGCTGAAGGCAGGGAGATAGCTTATAGCATGAAGACAGGGGGAGAGGGGGCTCCCAGTAGCAGAGAGGCAGAACCAATTGTCGCTTGCCGCAGGCATCAAAAACTGCAATTGACTGACACACCACATGTCTTCTCTCCCTTCCGAGGTTTTTCTTGTGGAAACATAGACAAGAAATGCAAACAGCCCCTGGAAAGCTAGTCACTAAGGCACTTGTGGTCAATCGAAAGCAATCATGCAACTGAGTTTCTGAAGAGTAGTTAGAGAATATGGAGTAGAGGACGTATTATGGGCACCAAATGCTTCTGCTTCCATTAACCCCTGGTGACATGAAGCGCAGTTGTGCCTATCCATAACATATGGTGATTGAGCAGGAATGAGAGTCACATTGTGCCTTTACCCCACAGCATCTCAGGACAGAGACGCAGATTAGAGGTGCTTGGGCTGGATTGAATTTCTACTTTTCTGATGCATAATCTGGGCAGCATCATGCATTGCTCACTTTCTCCATGGAGCCCCTGGTCTTTGCCCATCACACGCACTGACATTAAACGACCACCCTGCTCTGGAATGTAACAATACCACACGTTACATGACTATTGTGCTACTGCATACCTGACCTGTGTAAACATGGGCTCCTTCCCTTTGCTGTGCAGTGCTCCCCAGACCGGACAAAAGGGCTACACGTGTGCTAGGAGCTTGAGAGAGAGATATGAAATATTTAATTATGTATATCTTTTGACTTCTCCGCTGACAGTTAAAGAGCTGGAGCCATATTAAATGTATCCTTTTAAATGGCAACATGGCCACAGTGCATTGGTAGGAAAGCCATTAGCGGTTGAATCTACTTAATATCTGCTCAAGTAAATGCTGCTCCACCGTTCTGCATCTATAATTATGAAAGGCTTAAAGGGCAACCTCAATGGACCAGCTTAAAAGTTTAATGACACTTAAAGTTTTATGGGTTGAACTATTAAGACCAAGCCTGTTTCTGCTCTGGCCCTGAGAACGTTGGTTAACCAGAAAGAGAGACTTTTTACTGCACACATTTCCTCTAGGACATTAAAACCCACACTAATAAAGTTGTATTAGAAGAATGTAATGGGAGAGGATCATTACACACCATAGATCAGGCATGGGCTCTGTGTAGGAAAGTGGACCTAAAAGATGTAGACTTCTGTTATGTAGCAGGGAAGAACTCTTCCCATTCTATGGTCTGTGTGATGCTGGAGATTAGACTAACCTTAGAATCTATGGGTCCAGGAAGGAGGATTACCAGCTCACTGCAGTTTAACACCCCACATTGGCAGTGACAGGGTTAAGGGGAGCCAGCAAGCTCCATTCTGTGGCCTTTGGAGGGGAGTCAGGTAATTAACGATTAGACCCAGCTTAGGAGAAGCAGACTGGGTGGTTCCTATAGAGGAAGGACTGCACAGCAGTAGGGAGAGGAGGCGCAGGACAGAGATGATTGGAAGTTTCTTCTCTCTGGGGAAGGAACCACAGAGGGGTCTGTAGGAAGGAGCTTGTACCTTGGAACTCCCTGAAGGGAGAGACAGCTGGGGAAAAAGAGACTTCTAAAGTGGGCCCGGGAGAAGAGAGACCCATGGGTCAGTAGTTTGAGAGGATCTGGGCCTCCAGGCAGAAAGCCCTGGGATGCAGCCCTCTTTAATGGAGTGAGGAAGATCTCTGCGATGCCTGGGAGAGAGGCCAAGAGCCTGTGGAGGACTGAGCCTGGGAAAGGTGGCAGAGTTTCTGTTCCTTTGAGAGTGGACATTGTTACCCTAGAAGGGGTGAGACTCTCAGTGTGACGTGGCTGGAGGGCCCAGACCACCAAAGTCTGGAGGAGGAGGGTAAGGCAGTGGGGCTGCAGTGCTGGATCTCAGATGCTCCAGGATGGTGAGTCTATGGCAGGGTCATTTACATCTTTGTCTCTGAATTGTCCAATAAAATGTGTACTCCTCTGGGTCAGTTCCTCTCTGCAGTCGTGAGACTGTCAAAGCTGTAAGGGATGCAAGTGAGTCCTGACCATTTGGCGCTCCACATGAAATGATTTGGTGGCCTCAGTCCAGTTCCTATGGAAACAGCTGTCCATATCATGGAAAGCACCATCAGGGAAGTTCTCTCTGCATGAGGACTGCAGGACTGAATCCCTGACTTGCACCTTTGATGGCAATCTCAGAAACGAGGCCCAGGACTGAATGGAGAATGGAGACTGATCTCTCCTCTCACAGCCAAGAACCGATCCTTTCTTCCATGGCAGGGTGAAGGCACCTTCATATGACAGCTCAGGGGTTGAGGAGAAGCTGTTTCCTGGTGGTCTTGTTTAGAATTCTTAATTTGATTGAATTTTCTATTAGTAACTGGAACTGAATGACGCTTGGATGATGGCGGATTGTGACGTCATAATGGTTATGGTGATTAAATACTCCCTGGACCTTTTTACAAGGGTCTGGATAATAGACCTGATATCATGGCTGAACTGCAGCTTAGCTTAGGCAGTATCATTCTTTTCTATAAATTGCCCTTGGAGTTTGAAATGAAGACTTGGGCCCAAATTTTCAAATTAGGATGCTTGAAGTCCAATACCTAAATCTATCATTAGGCACCTAGGTACAATAAAAATGGCCTGATTTTCTGAGGTGCTCAGCACCCAATTCTTCTGCTGACTTCAATAGCTGCTGAGGACGCTCAGCACCTATGAAAAGGAGCCATTTGTTTTGGAGTCTGCCCTAAGACACCTTTCCAGAAAGTGCTAAGCACCCACCTTCCGAAAATCAATCCTCTTTAAGGCGTCTCAGAATGGGCACCAAAAACAAAAAACAAAAAGAGGGACCCAAACTGACTCGTCCTTCTTGAAAATCCTGGCCTAAGTGCCTAACTTCAGGTACCCAATTTTCAAAACCCTTTATTCTCCACTTCCCTTCCAGAAGTGTAGTGTTACTGGTAGAGATTGACTGCTGTGTTTCACCCCAGAGGCAGCTGCATTTCAGTTGCGGTTAGACTAGATGACCCTTGCAGTCATTTCTTGCTCTATGGTTCTATGAATGATTCTCATACAGCATGTTTTATTGGTGATGGGTTGGGCTCTTGCTGGGTGATAGATGCTGTATATAGATATATGCATTTATTATTATTATTCATCTAACTCGAAAATTGTAGAAAAAATTGAGTGACTGCATCAATTATAGAATCTGCATTTTTCCATAAGGATTAGTGTTCAAGAGCTGAGTTTTCCAGCTGACAAGCCTTTGGCACAGAAATAATTATAAGCTCTTTTTGCTTTGTGTTTGTTAAGCAGTTCTGAATGATTTTATCCCACCGGGCATTTTTTTTTAAAGTCCACAAAGAAACGTGCATTTCCTTGGTGCCCCTGAAAATATGTAAAACTTTTATTGAAACGCTTCATGTGTTAACTATAGTTTGTTTTTAAAAAACAGTGCTCATGACCTGGCATTTCCTAGCTAATGAAGCCTCAGAAATGGATCTTAGAAATTATAGATGAAGATCCTATTGGGTCATATCTAGCCCATCCCGGGAGTCCATTGCACAATTATTCTCCACAGCATATTCTCTAGTGCTTTTGTTCAATCCAGTGATAGAGCTTCAGGTTGTTTGTTCAGATCCACCTACAGTTTTTCATTGTTCAGTTGCATGAACTCCTCATTATGCCCTGATACATCTTACTAAACAATTGTTCTTCCTCCATGGTGTTTACACCCTTAAAATATTTGTAGATGGTTATCATCTTCACACAGGACCACTGTCTGGCCAAGTTTTAGATTTGATGATTGGCACCAAAGCCTATTGAGGTCAATGGAAAGACTCTCATTTAGAGCTGGGTGAAATTTTTCAGATGAAACTTTTTTGTTTTTTTTGCCAAAAAATGCAGATTTTGGGTCGGCTGAAACATTTCATTAATTCATGTCAAACCGCCCATTTGTATTGGTTGAAAAACAAAAAAATCAGAAAATTAGTTTTGGATCAATCTGCACAAACAGGAGCTATTTCCCCCCATTGCCATTGATTTGGATGGAGGCTAGAGTCCTAATTCCCTTTTGTGCCTCTGAAAATCTCCTTCTGAATTTTCACATTTGAGTGCACAGAGATGGACATCTGGGCCAAGATTTTAAAAATGTCAACTTAAAGTTTAGCTCATAGCGTGGGGATTTTCAACAGCACCTGAGTGATTAAGGAGCAGAAATCCTTAAGCACTTTCAAAAATCCTGCCCTTAAACCTAGATGTTCGTTGCTAAGTAGGTGCCTTGGTTTTCAAAACAGCTGAGCACCCAGCAGTTCTGCTTGAGCTTTGGAGATTATGGCACTTATTGGGATGTCCAAAGATTAGACTAACTTTAGGCACCTTGTCTTGAAAATTAGACCTTATGTTTTAAAGTTTGTCCCCAATTCACTTGCAAACTTTTAAACTCAGCTTGAAAATTCCCTTTCCTCCATAGCAACTCCTTTGGCGGGAGGCACTTTGGGACAGCATCTTCGTAAAATGCTACATAACTCAGAGTTGAGCTCCAACCAAGACCCAAAGCCCCCTGAACTTCTCAACTGAGATTTTCAAAGCCACATACGAGATGTGGACGGCTAACTCCCTTTCATTTTAATGTGAACTGGGTGTCCAGATGCCATAGGTAGCTTTCAGAATCTCTGCCCAAATAGGTGAATAATAATTCTGTGGCATCGTACTGTGTTGTTGTTTCCCCTGTGACCCTATGTCTTGCCCTCAGGGGTATTTAGATATTGAAATCGGTGCGAAATAAGGTGTCTAAGTACCTCGGAGTTTCAGGGCCATGGTTCTTATGAACATGGGAATACAATTGTCCTGTTACTTTTGGCTGTCTTTCTGCATTGGCTGCTGTAGATCAGAAGAGACAGTCCCAGCAAGGATCTGGACCAGTTGACCTTGGTCACTGATACCAGTAGAGATTCCGGGGAGGTGAAATGAATGTACTGGTGAGTTCCCCATGTAGGATTACACCGTTGGAGCCTGGCTAATATTCCCGATGCTTATAGATATTCCTGAGTTATCTGGGAGGGGGAAGGGAGGAGAGCTGCCTGCCTGGAGTGTATTGAGAAATATGGAGTTTTAGAGATGATCATATTGAAATCTGAGCTAGTGGGCTTGCTGCTGACAGCTCAGGCATGACCCAAATCCCCCTCCATCCCTCCCTTTTAATCATTCCGTGCATCCCACCCCCACTGGAAAGGTCTGGGTTTGAGTGAACAGTGTGTAATATAAAAGGGCAGAGCCGGGCCTGGAGGGACCAGGGGCTGCATACACGGGCTGTGTTATTGCTTCCTCTGGCAGGCCAGCGCTAAGGGTCTCCACTGGGATTACTCACACAATATTACTGCCGTCAGTGGGGTGGGGAGGGGAGGGTCCCAGCCATGCTCTGATAATAATAACGCTGCTTCCCTCTTTTATTAAGTTGGGGAAGTCTCTGTTCATCATGGTAAGTGCCCCAGGCTTGTCTGGGTTCCTCATTCCCAGGCTCTCGTGGAGAGAAGGGCGAGGGGCTGGCATTTGAAGTAATTAGAGAGACTCCATGGCAATGAAGTGCGCAGGCCAGAACCGGGGATTAGCCGGGCAAAGGAGGCAGCTCGCTTGTTTCCCAGCCGTCGCCTCATGTCATGGCCAGGGCTGCTGCAACGCTGGGGGCCACACTGGCTGCTCGCGTGGGGGCCCAAGGGCTGTTCATACCTTTGTGTAGATTCCCTCGTGGCGTCCGCTCACCCCCCGAGGGTTTGAGCAGAGATGTCTTCTCAGGTGAGCTCACCAGCCATAGAGCGCTGTCGTTCTGTGCTCACCCCACCTGCTCAGGACCCAACTCCTGCTCTTCCTCCACCTTGTATTTCTCCACACACACCCTACAGGGTCCTCTCTTCCTGTCTCTTTTATTCTCCCTCAGGATCTCCTACCCCTCTTTCTGCTCCAGAGGATTACCCCGTTGCCAGAATCTCTCCCCTTCACTTGAGTCCCTGATTCCTTCCATCTCTTCAGTCCCTCTCTTCCCCTCCCCCTAGCTTTCCCATGTTCCATCTTGTGATGTCCCAGGGGAGATGAAGACCCCATGGGAAAGGGACAGAGGGTTGAGCCCTCAGCATAGGAGAGGGGGAGGGTGGTGGGGCCACCTCTCTTGCTGTCTGGCCTCCAGCTCTTGAGGCCCCCTTTACGTTCTCCAACACCCTGGTGAGCCAAAGGGGTGGGGGTAGACACCTGATGCTGTAGCGAGAAAACTCCAGGCCTCCAGCAAGCTACACCTTAGCCTCTTGTCTCAATCTGCGGTGAAACAGGGACAGGCAACCTGGAGGCGGTGGAGCTGGGAGAAGGAAAGGATACTGCCAGAAGGGCCCTTGCTTTTACTGAGCTCAGGCCTCTGTGCCTTTGGGACATTTGTCAGCTAAGTGTGTCTGTGATGGCACCGCCAGGCCAAATGTACCATGGAATACAGGGGAGCTGGCAAACCTGCCCTACTATTGACTCAGGTGTAGGAGGGGCATGGCCAGATCCCAGGTGTTCTCCACCCTGCTGCAGTTCTGTATGGATTGCACTCAGCTGCACGTCTAGACATTTTGAATCCAGCTAAAACTTTTGAGCAGAGCAGGGATTACGCGATCAAGTTTCAGCCCGTGTTTAGAACTGGTGTAAACTTTCTGGCCTGAGTTGAACTGACATTTCATGGGAGATCACAGGGTATTAAGTGTAGGTTCTTGGAGATAAAAATAGCAGGCTTCCCATGCGCCTTTTCTGTCTTATCGTCTCTTGGGTCACGGGTGTGCCCCAGCTCTGTCGTCTCCATATTGGCTCCTCAAATCCTATCTTTCCTTAGTGCCAGAAACTTAGTACAAGCAGTTATATGAGTCACACCTCCCTCCATGAGGTTGTAGCCAACACTGGCATCAGAGATTTCATTCCTTTCCTCCTGCCCTAATTTGCCCTCCAAATCTCTTGCTCAGACACTTTTTGGCTCTGCTTCCTGGCTGGCTTCGACCTCCCAGCAGTCTTTGCACATCTACGATTGAGAGGTCTGACCGGAAAGGCTTCTGGGATGCATGCACTAGTCAGTTGGCTGGCATGCCAGTAGGCTTTGTACCCACCAGTTGTGGTCTGTTGGGTTTGCCAGCATGCCAGGAGCCAGAGAGACTGCCAGATGAAGAGAAGTGATCAAAGTGCAGCTCATAGCAGAATGTATTGCATACTAGGGTGGCCAGGAATGCTCCCTGGATTGGTCACATCAGTACAAACCCCACACTAGGCAACAAGGGGTTAGGGAATTACTTTGGGTCCAGACAGCCCCGTCCCACCACACCTGCAGCAAATGTGCCATCTGGTGGAGGACTTAAAAGACAGGGAAACAGCTCATTTAGGGGCAGACCTGGAAGAGAGCAGACGTGCAACCCCAGCAGTGCAGAGCAGAGGGAAGGCTGAAATGGCTAAGATAACTGCCCCAAAGGGCCATCCCTGAGGGAAGGGAGGCCCCACCCCAGAAACAGTCAGAGAGGGAAGCATTGCCTTCTCCCCTGCATATGGATCCTGGACATTGGTAATCCCTTTTAATTCTCTTGGTTTGGACTACCCCAGCAGGGGAGAGCCTTCGACTGAGCTGGCCCAGAGGGGGAAGATAGGAAGTTGCCCAGGGAGAGCAGCCTAAAGCAGCCTCGGTTGCCAGATCACTGGTTGCCCCAGAAGGCCTGGGTTGGAGCTCGGTGGAGTGGGAGAGCCTGGGCTCCTGCACGAACATCGCCCAGCCAGTCACTGGGCATAGCCCTGACCACTAGGCCATGCTTCCTGACCAACCCCCGAGTGAGGGTGCTCATCAGGAGACATCTCAAAGAGGCCTGATTTTCAGAAAGTGCTGGGCATCCACCCTCTGAAAATCAGGGCCTTTTTATGTGTCTCAAATTTGGCACCCAAAATCTCCAGTCCCATTTGAAACTCTTGACCCTAATGTTGTAAAATACCGTTTCTTTCCCCCTCCCCCCCAATGCTCCCTTTCAGATACAGGGATTGTACTGATATCACCCTTGGCTGCTTTTTTTGTTTCCTGATTGCCAGATTCATCAACATGTATACCTTGCCGGGTACCATATGTCTTATTTGTCTCTCTCTAGGAGGTGGGGTGCTGTATATGTGAAGTTGAATTGATTCTGTTGTATCTAGTCTATTACGCTAGTGGGTGACTATTGACTGACTGCCGGGAATTCTTCTGGCATGCTCCGGAATACTCTGATGCCCAAAATTTGTCCCCAGACTTCACACGCAGACCAGCCTGACAATGAATCCCACCATGCAGTGGGATGTTTAAAGCGTAGCTCCCTGGGATGGTGTGCATTAACCCCACAGAGGCTGGCAAAGGGTTAATGGGAGTCTGAGCCCCGTTAGCCCACCTGGGTTGCACCTGGAGGGCATCAGTTCAGTATCAGACTCCACTGGGGAGGAGCTGGGTGGCTGCCATAAAAGAAGGAGCTCAGAGGAGCAGGGGGAGGAGGCCCTGGAGTCAAAAGGTCTTGTGCTCTCTCCTGAGGAGAATGCCATGGGGAGAGGCAGGGTGGGACTCCTCTACTGGGTGGGGAGGCTGAAGAAGGATCCAGACATAGGGTGTATGAGAGGAATACGCTATAGAAGCCAGTTTTAGCTTGTGTGGGGAGCCCCTAGAGAGGGGGCAGGCCTCGAGGGACATGGCTTTGTAGGTTGGTGTCCTGTCAATGGGGTAGAGGACAAAGAAGAATTGAAAGAGAGGCTGAAATCTCAAACCTGCATGGGATGGGAGGGCAGGCGTTGGTGCTATGTTTTGTTTGAAGTCCCTTGGTGAAGAGACTGGAACCCAAGGAAGACCCCAGGTGGTGCCAAAGACTTTTTGGTTTGCTACGTGTTTGAAGGACACTACTTAGGATGTTAAGGACACTGATTCCCTGGAAGGGACAGGACTCCAGAAGGACCTGGCCAGGTACCCCACTAGGTGAGACCAATCACAACACCACAAGGAGATACCCTGGAATGGTAACAACAATGCCATGAGGGGGTGCTCTGGGACAGTGAGGTCTGATATTCTCCCACTGAAATTAGCTTAGGTGTTCTTGGAAACCCCAGTATTAATCTCTCTGTGTCCCAGTTCTCCATCTATAAAATGGGGCTAATAACACTTCCCTGCCTCACATGGGTGCTGAGAGGCAAAGGACGTTATACACTGTGAGCTCCTCAGATAGCGTAGTAATGAGAGCCATATTAGTACATCAGAGAGGTGGTGAATTCACTGTCTGTGATTTTCCTTAAGAGCGGCTTGCAAGAGAGAGCGATTCAAAGCTAAAAATAATTGCAAGAAAATCAGCATGAAGTTATTAAAAACATCACTTTGGTCCACACCTCACCTGAGTTTTGCTTTGAGGCAAGGGTTTGAATGAACCCAAAAATTCAAAGTCAAGGAGGTGAAACACAGGGATCTCCCCTGAGATTTGCACTTTGAAACTGTGAATTTTGCACAGTTTGGATGTGAAATCATAAATTCAGCCTAGGATCATTCTAAAGGCCCATGAACCTTAGTGGTCCTTTAGGCAAACTTGCTATGTTTACAGTGTGCTGTAATGTGAACGATGGGGGTGTTAATTGCAGCACGCACCAAAGTGGAGCACTGTAACTCCACCGTGTGGACACTGATGCCTCGAACTAGAAGGTACCTAGTTTGCGTTAATGTTGCCCTTTTGATACAGGACTATGTGAACGCGAGCTAGGTACCTTTCAGTTCGCACCTGCAGAGTTCACACAGGGGAACTACAGTGCAGCACTGTGGTGTGTGCTTCAAGTCACCCCCTTCCCCATAGTCCAAATTGTGGGGCTGTGTAGACAAGCCCTGATGGAGTTTGAGTTTGTAACAAAACCTGAAACTAGCAGAGTTCTCCCACTGTGGTTCCATGGTGTTACACACCGCTGCAGTCAAAAAGGGTTATAACAGGATCTTTGCTATATTCCTGGTCCTGCACTGGGACATCTGCGCCCATGCAGAGCTCACTGCAGGACTGGGGCCTGTAAAAATGCCCAGGAGCTGTTCCAGGGGTGTGGAGGGTTGCCTGTAATTGCAGTGGGGAAGAGTGGCATGAACCACCCTGAGGTACCTGTATTAGTCTTTCCTCTTCTACTCGGGAAGCCCCACCACCACATTCCACTAAGGATCCCATTGCTGTATTAACTGGACTAGCTTGCTCGCTTACCAGTAACCACTAAACCTGGCACTCGGGCATACGCCAGTAGCCGTCTGCAACTAAACCTGGCACTCGGGCATACTCCAGTAGCTGTCTGCAACTCCCTTTAGAAGGCTTACAACTCAGAGCTTGTGGATATTATACATGCTTTGGAACATCCAGGCTTCCAGCACCTGACACTTGGGGATGTCTTTCAAGCTTCCTTGTGTGGTGGTGGTTTCATTCAGTTACTGGGAAGGGGCCTGAAATCAGCCCAACTCCCCAGCTGGTGCTTCGCCTTGGAGACTCATCACATTAAAGAGCATAGTCTCTCCTCATTGAATGGAAAGAATATACTGAGAAATGACAACACCTGGCTCTTATTCAACATGCTCCATCTGCAGAGCTCAAAGCATGGGGCAGAGGAGAGTATGACCAACCCCATTTTACCAAGGCAGAAACAGGCACGGAGCAGTGAAGTGACTGGCCTGGTCACTCAGCAAGCCGATAGCAGAGCTGGGGAATAGAGACTGTGTCTAGGGAGGCAGAGGAGTAGGAGGAAAGGTGAGAAGTTCAGCGTTGGAGAGACTGATTTGGAGGGGACAACTGCATACCTAGGAGGAGATGTCATGGAGGCAGCTAGAAATGCTGGTGGCTGGGGGTAGAGAGGGGGACTTAGGGATTGTTAGTGTTGACATGGTTGCTGACGTCACCCTGAGGGGGCATTCAGGGGAGAGCTGAGTGGAATGGACCCCAAAGGATGCGAGGAATAGAGAGGATAGAGTTTCTTTGAGAAGCAGCCAAGGAGAATGGGAATGGAGTGCACTGGGCGCCTGTAGGTCTGCGGGGTTAGTGCTGGAAGGGCGGGAAAGGAGGCCTGGGAAAGAGCACGAGGAGAAGATGGGAATGGAGGTTGGGGAGACATCATTAGAACAGAGGAGAAAAGGAGACTTGTGAGAGTGAGGAGAAGTTGGGTGAGGAACTGGCTTGGTGTTGCTAGAAGGCAGCAGAACCCATAGGAGAAAAGGGAGGGGGGATGGAGAAGCAGTGACAGAAAGAGATTGGCCCCTGGGAGTATCCCTGCTTAGAACTGATTGGCCAGCTAAAGCAGCTGTTCTATACAGCTCTATCTTACAGCCTTCTTCTCCCATTAGACCTTATGGCAGGCGGCTCCAGTTCTAACTACCAGGGCTCTATGAGTGTGGCAGTGGCCTCCATGTGAATCTCTGAGACTTAGGCCGCTCTGGAAGCAGCAGTGCTCTTCAGCCGCGATGCTGTGAGATCTGGATGACCTTGAAAAGGCAGCGGGGATGCCAGGGAGTCACAAGAAATCTTTGAGATGGGGGATGATGTGGTCATGCTTCTTGGTGTGTTTGTGTGTGTGTGTACGTGTGAGTGGCCCAAGGCTGCCAGAGAGCTGTGGGGAGGATCAGCATGGGAGTTACTTCTACGTCTGGTCTCGCTGCTGAAGGGGAATATGGGGCCAGCTTGTGACTGGGATGCAGTACAAGAGCTACAGCCCTGCCGGTCGCCTGCATTGGCTGAGTCCTGTGGTAAAGTGTCATGAATCTGTAATCCCTCCGGAGCCCCCACAATCAACTTATAGATGGTGCAATACAGTCTGCTTATTGCTGGTTTACAGCAAAGACTTTAGGCTCTGATGATCTATCCAGTGACTTCACCATTTATTTCTTTCCTTTGTGAACCAGAAAAGAAAAGAAAAGAACCTTCCCCCCCCAAAACCAGGAGAGTCTTATCGCATTCTTAATCAATAAATAGGCAGTTTAGGCCTATTACTATACATAAAAATTCCAAGTACCTTTATGATGTCTTATTAAATTGGAATTAGTGGGGTTTAAAATATTAATGGACAGTTGGCTCTCGCCAGCTCTCCTGTTACATGAAAATTTCATTTGTTAGTTGGACAAGACTTGGGATGTGCTAGGAGACACTCATAGTACAGCTGTACAGGAGGGACACTGGGTAGTTCTCTCAGGCCAAAAAATAATCAAGGCCAGGGATTGTCTAGAGATCATGTGTGAGGGATTGGATATGGGATATGCATGGCCTCTATGCAGCTGGTTCGAGTCTAGCCCAGGATAGTAGTGAATGAATATCACTGCTGTTTGGTGGCCTGTGTGAACTGAGCTGGTCAGGTGTTTGTGTCGTGAAACTAGAGAACTCAACTGGTGCTAGTAGGTGCTCTTGCTAGCAGTTTCAGCAGAAGAGCTGATGTTTTTCAGTGGGACATGGGTAGGGTGACCAGACAGCAAGTGTGAAAAATCGGGACGGGGGTGGGGGGGTAATAGGAGCCTATATAAGAAAAAGATCCAAAAACCGGGACTGTCCCTATAAAATTGGGACATCTGGTCACCCTAGACATGGGAACTGAATCACCTGTCACTCTCATAGATGATCCTTTGCGGTCACAGTTGAACCATGTTGGTACAGAGTAGAGTAGAAGAAGCTTGTATTGAGCTATACCCATCCTGTGGCCAATAAGAGGACTTTGGCCAATATTTTCAAACATGAGAGCCTAAAGTTGCCTAACTGTTGGCACACAAGTTCAAATATGTTGGCCTAGGGCTGTCAGCCTGGGACATCGTCAGTCAAGACATCTACATCATTCTTTTAGAAAGATGCTGGGTTGCCAACTCTACTGATTTTTATTGGGAGACTGGTGATATCTGGTGCATTTCATTTTAAAGCCCCATCCCCAGAAGACACATGACTGGGTGAGAATCTCAGCTTTCATTTTGAGAAAAAGGAATAGCCCCGAGAGCTATGGAGGAAAGCTGGAAAATGTGACCTAAATGCATTCTAACGAATCAAAAGATAGAAGATAAATGAAGCATTGGCTTAAAAATCATGTTGAAGATGCCAACTGTTCCCTGAAATATTTGACCACCACTTTGTGACTCAAAAGTCCCATGAAACCAGAACCAAACTCCTGGTGGTGATAGTGGGGAAATGCCATCAAGTGTAATCATTGTTAGGGTTTTCCGAGTGAATTTTGGGCTGATGAAAAGTTTCTGCTTGACAGCCCTGGACAGTAGCCGCCTCTGATGATTAGGGCTACAATTTTCTCATGGTGGTCATGGAAACCATGAATTTGATTAAAGCGTGTGAAATGCCCCCGAACCCAGTTGCAACTTGGCGCACGGTGTCGCAGTGCCACACAGGTTTGGCCCATCCACCCCTCTGGGTCAATTGACAGAGGGGTGGACGTGCCACGCCTGTGTGGCACTATGACCACATGTGTTACATTGCAATGCCTGAACCGGGGAGCTGGGCCCAGGTCCACGGGACAGGAGCTGCCACTGTGGGGTGAAGTGCAGAGGAACAGTAGCCCGTGCTGTCTCCCTCAAGTGACTAGAGCACATATAGAGACTTATGAATCTGCTACCACCCCAAGCTAACAGAGCTGAGCCTTTAGTTTAAGCAACAGCAGCTCCTGCTTTTACATCAGGAGTTCCCTGGCTAAATCCCTGCAGGCTACTCCTCCAGCTTCATCTGTGCAACACATCTGAACTTTGATCAGGAGGAACCAGCTCTAGAAATGATACAGAATTTCCACTGTCTACTCAGAAGAGCAGCATAGGGATGAGACTATGAACCAGGGTGAAATGGAGCTAGAAGGACAATGGGTCTATTCTAGTGTGACAGCTTCCATGTTCATGACGTTCAATCATTGCAGAGTTATGCTGCCTGAAAATGATTGGAAAGAGAGGCAGGGAGTGGCATTCCCCTGTGATTGCTGAGCCACCAGGTCTACCCATCCTCACTTTTGTGACCACTAAATTTAGGGAGATATGAGTTACCACACTGCGTCAGACCAGTGGTCTGTCTAGTCAGTATTCTGCCTCCCACAGCGTCCCGTGCCAGCTGGTTCCAAAGGAGTGTACACGAAACAATGTGGTTGTACAATAAATCTGCCCAGAGGGAAAGTTCCTGCATAAACCAACTTTTAATTAATAGGGCTTAAACCCTGATGTCTACACATTTATAACTCTTCTAAACCTCTTGTTATATTTCTAATTATAAAAATTAAAAGTGAAAGAAGAAGATACTGTGCTAGCCTATCAAGCTACTCTAAGATCTCTCTGCTTCTTCTTTGACATGCTACTTCATTCCGGAAGACCACAGCGATATTCTTCTTCTGTAAAATAAGGTGGGGCTGCATGGCCCTCAATTAAGAGAAGCACGTTGCTTTTGTGGCAACTATTAATTGCTTCCTGAATTTGAAAAGCATAAACACGAGAGCTTGCCAGGGAACGAGTTAGCCAGTGGATAAATGCTTTGCCATTAATGCATTGTTGACCCTGAGGATGATGCGAGATCCATGAGAGCTCTTAAGAAATTTACCAGAAACCATTTCAGCGGAGGTCGTGTGTTGTAAATCCTTAACTAATGGGATGAAGGGAATGAGACTAGATAATAGTTTGCACAAACTGGCTGGGTATGAATCTCCATTGAGGACCTTTAGAGCATTATAAATATGACATTGTGATGCTGGGCTTTTGTGCACTGTTATCCCAGAAACTAACAAGTGCTTTTATACATCCTGAAAAATGAGATGATCCCAGGGGCGTCTACAGTTTGTTATACATGCTGCAGTAACAAAGACCAATACATCGCCCTTCTATGGAGCATTGCATCCAAAGCTCTAAAAGCCCATCACAAATAGTATCGTCATGAATTTCAAATGGTTGGGCACATGAATGTGTGGAATTACTTTCAGTGGTGATGAGACTTCCATAGAAGTTGTCAGTGCTTGGTCCCTTTGAGATCTAGACAATAGACCAGGGGTGGCCTAACTTTCTGATCCTCTAAGCTGCATATGATAATCTTCAGAAGTTTGAGAGCCGAGTGCACCTGCTCAGGGCTTCTGCGTTGTGGCAGGGTGGTGGGGTTCGGGGCTTCAGCAAGAACAGGGCTGAAGCCCCTAGATCAGGGATCTCAAACTCAAATCACCACAAGGGTCACATGACAACTAGTAAATTGGCCTGAGGCCGCATCACTGAAACCTTTTCATACAATGATACAAAAGTATAGTCAAAAATGAAAAAAAAGAAGAGTAATATAGAATTCTATTAAAAGTCAATGTATTAACTTTTAAAAACTGTAATGCAAAGAGGGGTTTTAATAAAATATAAACACTCAGTAATGTTTGGAGCTTGGCTGTCAGTGAAGTCGGCACCTATGGCAGGCCACAGTAAATCACTCCGCAGGCCGCATGTTTGAGACCCCTGCCCTAGATCCCCTCCCCATGGGGCAGAAGTCCCTAGCCCCACCACCCAACTGCAGGGCAGAAGCCCTGAGCTCCCTTCTCTCAGTCTGGTAGGTGGAGAATGGGGGGCTCCGCGAGCCACACTTTAATTGTAAAAGAGACACACATGGCTCGCGAGCTGAAGTATGGCCACCCCGTCATAGACCCTTGTGAAGCAGTAGCCAAAACTTCGGCTCAGTGAGCCAGGAAGTTTCCTAGATTTTCCCCCCTGGCACAGTATCAAAGCACCTTACAACATCCCAATTAGGTGGGGCAGCATCATTATCTGCATATTACCAATAGGGGGACTGAGGCGCAGAGAGACTAACGGCCTTGCCCACGGCGGTACCAAAGGGGGTGTGACCAGAGCTCCTGAGTGATGGCATCCATTGATTCCCAGAACACCTGGGTCTTGCTGATACCGAGCACTGTGGGGCAAGAGGACTGAGCGAGACCTGGTCTCTTTGCCCTTCTTGAGGGACAAGAAGCAGTTCAATTTGTGAAGGCCTGAAACTCAGGATGGCCTCCCTTTCCTCTTGCCATCTATCTGTCTCTCCTGTCAACTGACAGAACATTCCAAAGCTTCTAGCAAGTCCCAGTTGGGCCCCCTATTGCCATCTCTCACCCCTGCCTGGGGATGCTGAGTTATTTCACAAGGGGGTGTTGGCGTGTGGAGAAGTTTGCTGCCTTCACCTCAGAAAGCATCTTCCGTTTGCTTGCTACCTTTGTCAGTTTGCTGCTACCAGCCTATGTTTTCATTTTTTTGGAAAGGAGAGGGGAATGAGTTGGAAACGCTGAACATGTGCAAAAGGGGAATGTCCAAATTAGTTATCCCCCCAAACAGGAATGCACTGTGCGAGGGGGAGAAGAAAATACTAGTGAGATAGGATGGCTTCCTGGACTGGCCGTGGGGTAGAGGTGAACAGACATGGGATACAGGGCATTTCATGTCTAAGTTGCAAATTGAAATCCAGACCAAGCTGGTGTTGTGTGGGGCCAACTACAGCCAGATTTTTAAGTATACGGCTCTAGTGCTTGTTGGGAAGTAATTTATTTCTCCCCTCCCTGCCCATGAAAAGTTTTAACAAAAATTTTAGATGGCCAAAAACTTTCAGTGGCCAAAAACACACACTTTTAAAAATGGAAACCTGATACTTTTCAGCAAAGCTGATGTGTTGTTGTTTTTTACAAGAACATTTCCATTTAATCAAAAGGTCATTTTTGATTAAAATATGAGAAGTTTTGATGGAAACTTTTCATCTAGCCCTACTTAGCACCCACATTTGGAGCAGATGTATTTGGAGCAGATTTTCCAACATGAACCCAAGGCACTGATTTCTTTGGAAAATCTAGCCATGACCATCTATTCAGTGGCCTTTGCATTTGGGGAGTCTCATACAATTTGACTGGATTGGTGCCAACATCATGAAAGCGACCTACCATGAAACCACCAATCACAACTGACCCATGAGCGGCAGTCTCACCAGACAGGCCTAGGGCTGAAAGGGTCACACCAATCAAACTCCCTTGGTGTCTCACCAAGGTTAAGGCCTGTTGGTGAAGAGTATGGGGCAAGTTGGCAATGCCACAACTTGTGCTTGTACCTGTTTTGTAAATAGAAGACATTGGTCCCCATGGCTGTTAATCCAACACCTTTTACTTGAGGTATATGGAAAACTGTATTAAAATTGTAGAGCTGTCACTTTAAATGCTATGGGATTTCCTGGTCCTGCTTGCAAAATTAAGGGGCTCTATAGGGAGCAGCAATCTGGAAAGAAGCAGCCTAGAATAACGTGGGGTAACTTGTGCCTCGCTGCCTGTTGGAGCAGCCTGATTTGTCTCTCTCTGTTTTTTATGACTGTGTGAAATCGTTCTGGATTCTAGGAATAAAAGTAGCGTTTCTTTGCAACCTTTCAGCATGATAAAAAACAGAAAATACTCTAATTTCTCTGTGTGAAAGCTGTGAGCGTTACATCACTAGTACTAACATACTCTTTAAAAATGCAAAAGAATGAAGTCTGTATTGTATTAGTGAAATAGTCTGGGGTGGTAATAAACAATGGCGCCTACTCATGCAAATTAGGAACTTTACATTCAAGTGTAATTTGCACACATTCACTTGTATTTTACTAGCAGCGTGCATTGACTTTCCGGACATGTACCCTGCCCCCAAAAGCTTTTAGTGTAAGCCAGAGCTTTCCAAACTTTTCATGTTGGTGACACACTTTTTAGATATGCATCATTTCGCGACACACCGGAAGTGACGTGGAATCAATTCCGCCCGGATTACACATACTGCGCATGTGCAGTACCCAGGGCCGGCCGCCCCAAGCAAAAAAAAAAACAAAAACAAAAAACCCCAAGTGCCGCCCCCACCCCAACGCCGGCCGAAACACCCCCCACCCCCACCCAACAACGCCGCCCCGCCAAAACGCTGGGGGGGGAGGGCGGCATGCCTGCCTCCCCGCTCCCCCTGCCGGAGGGGAGCGCGGAACGCCTGCTGCCCCGCTCCCCCTGCCGGAGGGGAGCAGAGCACGCCACCCCGCTCCCCCTGCTGGGGAGCGGAGCACGCCTGCCGCCCTGGCCGGGGAGCGGAGCACGCCTGCCGCCCCGCGACACACCTACACACTGCTGCCGACACACCAACATGTCGCGACACACAGTTTGGAAAGCTCTGGTGTAAGCAGATGGTGTTAGGCTAATTTGCATCTAAAATGGGGACATGAGAGAGAAATTCTCCACAGGGGCAAAAAGCGTTTCCCAAACCCAATAGCCATGTAACAGGTAACTACAAAATGGGAATTGTGTCCCGACTTAATGGAGCATGAATAAACGACAGAGTTCTAATTACAGCGTCGCCGATGATGTGCTGTTTATCACAAGTGTTCAGATCAAAACTGGCAACGGATCTTGGGTCCCTTTTGAAAAAACGTCTGGGGAACAGATCTGTGCCTGTTTGCGCATCTTGGAAATGGGGAGTACTAGAGTCAGGGTAGGGTCCTAGGATCACTCCTCATGGACTATGCTCCACTGACTTCAGTGGGACTTCCCTGTTGAACCCCCACTACACACAGATTTTGTGCCAGTGTAGCTATTTCAGTTGGGGGTAGGGGCTGACTTTCTACCAAAACAGCTAAACTGGCACAACCCCTAGTATAGATGCACTTTTATCAGTACAAAGTGACTTATATGGTATAGTTTATTTGCTGTTCTCTAGGGGAACAGCTATACAGATATAAGGCATCTTTATACCAGTATAACTGCATCCACACTAGGGAAAGGGTGTTGAATCATTTAAACTCCAGCATTATTGTTAAAGTAGTACAATTGCTGTATAGGGCTTGAGAATTGGGCCATACCTGGGACTGTTATGCTATGTCTACACTACCGCCGGATTGATGCTCTGGTGATCGATGCACTGAGGATCGATTTAGCGGGTCTAGAAGACCCACCAAATTTATCGCAGATCGCTCTCCAGTCGAGCCAGGTACTCCACCGGGAATGAGAAGAGTAAGGCAAATTGCCGGGAGAGCGTCTTCCGTCAACCCAGTGCAGTGTAGACACCGCAGTAAGTCGACATAAGGTATGTTGACTCCAGCTACATTATTCCCGTAGCTGGAGAAGCATAACTTATGTAGACTTACTGCGGTAGTGTAGACAAGGCCTTAGGATCCATTGGTCAATGTCTGCACAAGGCTTTGAAGATGTTGAGTGCTATATAAGTGGTAACTGTTATTATCCAAACAAGTAGGAGGAGGCCATCGTATGGGGGGGGGGGGGGAAGAGGGGGATTTTGCTAAATATCTGAGCCCTGATCCACACTTGGTGTAAATCAGCATAACTCCATTGGAGCTGCACTGATTCACCCCAGCTGAGCACCTGGCTCTCCATTCAGCTCCCTGCTGCTAGCCGGCAGGATTTGCCTTTAAATGAAACCTTTCATGAGGAAAACCCCACGGGGCTTGTGATAAAGGAACCTAAACCTGAACAGAACTGCAGGCCAAACAAGATCAAACAAAGAAGGCGTCAGAAGAGCCTTAAACCCCTCCAAGTATTTTGGTGACTCCACCCAGTCCTATCCTCTAACCTGCAATGGCAAAGGAGACTCAAAGAATTCCCGTGAAGGTGGATGTGACAAAAGCAGTGAGTGACTTAAGCTGCCTCCAGGAACTGCTGAGGTTTCCAAGGGCTCAGATGGCAGCTTTGACAGTCAGCTTCGTTTATTTATTTAAACTTCTTGCTCCTGAGATACATATCTCATTTTGCCAAGGGTGCCAGGTGGCAGCAGCTGTATAGTATTCTCCAGCAAGAACTGTAAAACAGGGCATTCAGGCTAAACCAATGGCATTTCTAAAGCACCTAACTAATCTCCACAGCCCATCTGCAGAGTAGGTAAGCTCCATTTTACAGATGGGAAAACAGGCAGAGAGAGCTTAGAATCAACTTGCCCCAGACCCCATAGTGAATATCTGTCAGAACCAGGACAAGAACCCTGCTCCTCTGGTCTAACAGCTAGACAAGACTGCCTCCAGCACTGAGCGCTCACCATTGCTTTTCATTTTTACACTCTCAGTTCACTTTCTAGATCATAAACTCCCCAAGGCAGAGATTGCTTCCTCCTGTGGGTCTCTCCTGCACCCAGCATGTTCTGAGGCCTCTGTATTATAACTAATAATAAACTTGACAGTGACAAGCCTTTGTAAGATGAAGACTGGGAAATTTCTCCAAGCCAGATGTCCTGGCTGACTGTTTCAATGGGCCAAGTAGCCTGTTCCATCTTTCTCAGGTGGCATCCTCAAAAGCCTGCCTCCCCTTGCCAGTCGTAAGCTATTGCAGGGAAGAGAAGAACATGATATGGGTTTGGATCCCATATGCAAATCCCAACCTGCTTTTGATCTGTATTAACAGGGATCTCAGTAAACGTTCTCAGACACAGGCTGTGCCGTGAGCGAGGCCATTTTTGTGGGGGTCGTCCCATCTGCAGCTCTTTTCCACTAGACCTGAACTTAGAGATTCCAAGGCCAGAAGGGACCACTATGATCATCTAGTCTGACCTCTTGCCTAACATAGGCCAGAGACCTTCCCCAAAATAATTCCTAGCACAGACTTGTTAGAAAATCATCCCATCTTGATTTAAAAGTTGTCAGTGATGGAGAATCCACCACAATCATTGGTCAATCATTCCAGTGGTTAATTACTCTCACTGTTAAATAATTACACCTTATTTTTAGTCTGAATTTGTCACCATTCATCTTTCTGCCATTTGATCGTGTTAAACCTTTCTCTGCTAGACTGAAGAGCCCACTATTAAATATTTGTTCTCCAGGTAGATACTTATAGACTGTGATCAAGTCACCTCTTAACCTCCTTTTTGTTAAGCTAAATAGATACACAAGGAGCTCAGTCACTATAAGGCAGGTTTGCTAATCCTTTAGTCATTCTCATGGATCTTCTTTGAATCCTCTCCAATTTATCACCATCTTTCTTGAATTGTGGGCACCAGAACTGGACACAGTATTCCAGCACCAGTCACACCAGTGCCAAATACAGAGGTAAAACAACCTCTCTCTTCCTACTTGAGTCCCCTGTTTATACATCCCAGGTTTGCATTAGCTCTGTTGGCAACAGAGCCACACTGGAAGCTCACATTCAGCTGATTATCCACCATGACCCCAAATCTGCAAACTGTCCTGCCACCACTCCCTAGTGCCAAAAGCCCTCCTGCTGGTCAGGGTGTATTCTGCCATAGCATCCGTAGAGCTAGCACTTCCTTTCGCCTTCCCTTGTACCAAGATCCTTATCTCGCATTCATAGGCATCACCCTTTTCTGCTGCCAACATGTCTCTCCTGCCTACCCTACCTTTGTATGTGCCTATCACTGGAGTATATAAGCACTGAGGGTGAAATCTTGGCCTCATTGATAACAATGACACAACTCCCATGGAGTCAGACTGAGAGCTGCTGTTTGGTATGCAACCATTCTTAAAAAATTGAAATCATCCAATCCATAGTTTTAAGATGTAGATCCACTAGTATGTGCTATTGGACCGTGGGCTCGATCCACCACTGCCCAGCTCCAGCTCTACACCAGTGTAACCCCAGTGAAGTCAGGGTAAAATGTGGTGATGAATCAAACCCTACCCAACTATAACTGCAGACAAATCTGGGTGGACATTTCAGTCTTGTACCAGGACTACACTAGAAACTTTTGCTGGATTAGCAATGTTGGTTTGGTGTGAGGAGGGGATATGTCAGTTCTATGCTGGCCAAAACCCTAATGTAGACACAATAATACTGGCAAATAAAGTTCTTTTGCTGGCATAGCTTATTTTTCTTTGAGGAACCAGTATAAACTATAATAGCATGAGCACTCTTGTGCATCTGCTCTAGGAAGGTTTGCTGATATAGCTGCAAATGCTTTCTAATGCAGACCTGGCCTAACTCATTCCTGAACTCGCTGTGTTAGCTGTTTGCTCCACTCCAGACAAGGCGAGAGCAGGGGACGGTTCACCCCCACTCTTGGGTGAGAGGAGTAGGCTGGGTTCCCAGCCTCATCAAGGTGGCAGATGAGGTGCAGGGGAGACTGGGGTAGGGGTGAGGCTGTTGATATGAGGGTGGCTGGAGCAGAAACAGCTCTTTACAGGGAGCAGCTACTTCACAAGTAATTATGAGTTCCAAAGCCAGCATTTATCACTTCAGTCTGTTTGCAGTCATTTGTCATGCCCCTTACTCTGGGCGAGAGGGGGAAATTAACCTTTCCCTGACTACCTTAAGAGACTCATGCGCTTACCTACTTGGGTATGTCTACACTGCAAAGAAAAACCTGTGGCACTGAGTCTCAGAGCCCAGCTCAGTTGGCTCGGGCTGAGGGGCTATAAAATTACAGTGAAGACGCTTGGGCTGGAGTCCAGGCTCTGAGATCCACCTGAGCCCAAACACTTCCACTGCTGTTTTCATCCCTGGGCAGTGAGACTCGGCCTTTTATTGCAGTGCAGACATAGAGCCTGGACTCTTACCCAGGTGCTACCCTAACACCACTCCTGCCCACACACAAAACCCTCCCAGGCTTGCCCCTGGGCTGGAGAGGCTGGGGCTAAGCCAACCTTCCTTACAGGATGAGCTCACCTGAGGGGAAGCAGGTATTTCAAACATCAAAGCCGCAGGGCTGGTGGGAGGAGTCAGGGGATCCCAACAGGAGAGGGAAGCAGAGCTAAGCTCTAGCCAGAAAGGGCGGGGGAGTAGTAGCTGCAGGGGGAGCAGACTGACACAGAAAGAGCTCTGGCCATGGCTGAAGAACCGGAGCTAAGTAGGAGAGGTTGAATTGTGGTTTGGGGCAGTATGCTGAGGGCTCATTGAGGGTTTGGATTACTGACTTTGGGGGAACTTTATTTGATATTAAAACTGCCCCAGAAAGGGGGGCTTGAGCCCCAACAGAGATTGTCTGGAGAGCTCAATGGGGCTACCAGGGGCAGGGTGCCTGTCACATGACCCCTGGCCATGAGGGTGTGCTCAATAAGTGGCCACACTCCTATACCCTCTAACCTGTGTTTCATGGTGCTTGCTAGCTGGCCTGGCTGGGAGTGTGGGTAGAGCTCAGGTGATGCTTTTGCTCCAGTTGGTAACCCTGCCACTTTGCAGTGTGGAAGCAGGCTAAATTACTCCTATGCCAGTAGTCCTCCAGTGCCTTCCCACAATTCCCCCTGTGTGCCCAGAAAGACAGAAGTTCTCCCGCAGTTCACTGGGAAGGAATCACAGGAGTGACTCAGCTTAGTGTAGTGCAAAGAACCATGGGAAGTGCCCCCAGAAATCCTAGTGACATGCACAGGGGAGCACAGCACCCGTGAGGACACAATAACTCAGGAAGGGTTTTTGCACAGTGGCGGTTACACCTGGGGAAGGCTAACTGGGGTGTTCAGAGTAGGGTTGCCGACTTTCTATTTGTAGAAAACCACACCCCTTCTCTGAGGCCATGCCCCCCCACTCACTCCATTTCCCTTCCCTCCAGCGCTTGCTATTTCCCACACTCGCTCATTTTCACCGGGCTGGGGCAGGGTGCAAGAGGCGGTGAGGGCTCCGGCTGTGGGCTCTGGGGTGGGACTGGGGATGAGGAGTTTGGGGTGCAAGAGGTGGTGAGGGCTCCGGCTGTGGGCTCTGGGGTGGGACTGGGGATGAGGAGTTTGGGGTACAGGAGAAGGCTCCAGCTGGGGCAGGGGGTTGGGGTGCAAGAGGGGATGAGGGCTCTGGCTGGGGTTGTGGGCTCTGGTGTGGGGCTGGAGATGAGGAGTTTGGGGTACAGGAGAAGGCTCCAGCTGGGGCAGGGGGTTGGGGTGTGGGAGGGGGTACGGGCTCTGGGCTGGGGTTGTGGGCTCAGGGTTGGGGCCAGAAATGAGAGGTTCAGGGTGCGGGAGGGGCATCTGGGCTGGGGCAGGGTATGTGTGGGCTTTGGAGTGGGGCCGGAGGAGATTTGGAGTGCAAACTCTAGGCAGCGCTTACCTCAGGCGGCTCCCGGGAAGCAGCAACATCTCCCTCTGGCTCCTAGGCGGAGGCACGGCGTGGCTCTGTGCGGTGCCCATGCCTGCAGGTGCCACCCCCTCAGCTCCCATTGGCCGTGGTTCCTGGCCAATGGGAGCTGCTGAGCTGGTGCTAGGGGCGAGGGCAGCACGCGGAACCCCCATAGCTGTCCCTCTGCCTCAGAGGCAGAGGGAGATGTCACTACTTCCCAGGAATCACGCAGCGCCAGGTAGGGAGCCTGCCTGCGCTGCCAACCAGACTTTTAATGGCCCAATCAGTGGTGCTGACTAGAGCAGCCAGGATCCCTTTTTGACCGGGTATTCCAATCGAAAACTGGACACACTTGAGCAGATGCAATGTCCTATTTGGTCCAGTTTTGAGTGTTTAGAAATGTCTTGCTGAGGTCACTTTGGGGCAGAATCCATCAAATCCCAGGATATGGGCACCTGAGCCAATTTTCTGTCTCGGTTAATGGACACAGGAGCATGATGCAAAGTTTAAGTCCATTGTGTAAATGTCTAGTGGCCAGACTGCATGGTCCTTCCCCAACTCCAGGCTGCTGGGTTTGTTTCTGGAGCTTCAACTAGGGTTCCTGGCTTCATCTTTTAATCCATAAGAAGTTGCCTAGCTGAAACGTGCCCCCCCATCCCCGATACTGCCTGTTTTTTTGTTGTTTTACAAGGCGCAATGGGTTTTAAGGCCATTTTTTAGAAGCTGGAAGATCAGGTCTCAGGTTACACAGCAAGTCAGTGTTTGGACCAGGATTAGAGCCAACAGTGCGTGCTCAGCATCACTGTTTGGGGGTTGCTCCTGCCATACAAAGCAGAGAAATTGCCAGAGCCATCTTGCCCAGTCTCCTGGCTCTGACAGTGACCCACCCCAGACTCTTCAGAGTGGTGAAAGAAACCACATAATAGAGAAATATGGAATAACTAGCCTATAGAATACATTTATTTCTAACCTCTGTCAGTGAGAGGCTAGTTATTCCGTAGTTCTCTGTGAAGTCTGAGAGTTTCTATTCTTTTCTTCCTGCAGTGTAACAAGGGGATGTTCTCATTACCCTCTAATCCTGTGTTAAACTCCTATTATGTTCTTGACCCCAATGCTATCTTGTGGCAGCGAGTCCCACAAGCTAATAATGCATTGTTTTAAAATGTGTTCCCTGTCCATATTTCCTTCCCCAAAGCTGACCCAGTGGCCAACAATTTCAAACTTATCACCTTAAAGTTAGGCACTTAAACTCTATCTTTAAGGTCCTGAAGAAGGGCTTGAGCACCATCAGCTCCCTACAAAAATCAGGCTGTAGTGTATAGGGTCCTGTCCCTTTTAATTCTTGGTGAGTCCACTAGTGGTACTCACTGTGTTCTGGATTTCAGAAGCCCTCAGAACCCAGTCAGAGCAGCAGTGTGCGTAGGTAGGTCTTGTTTGTGTATAGTTAATAAACAACTGTGCCTATATGGTTTCTTCATACTGTTTTTGTTGTGTAAAGTGCTGTTTTTATTTTAAGCCCCTAACTATGGATTTTTGATGGATCACTTTAGGTCTCCACAGTGTGGAAAAATTAATATCCCAGTGACTGTCGCCTCATCTGTAAAGTGGGAATAAAGCTTCTTTATAAAGTTGCTTGAAAAACAAGGGGGGAAATTCATGAAAAGAAATTAAAAGTAATTCCCTGTTGTCTTGGTGGCAGTTGGTAATAGTGCTTGGAGGTGGTGGTGGATTTTTGTTTTCACTTTGGAATGCTTCAACTGGTTTTACTTATCTACCTCTTTCACAGAGGCTGTGTCTCCATTAGCAGCAAAGAGGTGCTCAAATGAGCCACCCGAGGTAGAATCCTAGTGAAGAAATAGTGGGCTGGAGTTTCCACACACACTAGTGGGTTGCAGTCAAATCTGCGGGGGAGCCTAGTTAATGTGTGTGGAAAACACAGCCCGCTATTTCTTGACTAGGATTTTTAGCTCAAGCAAATTAGCTCAAGCTAGCTAACCTGAGTGAAGAACAAACCTTGATTTCCTAGCAAAGAGACGGCTAGAGGGGCTTGGAGGATTGGTCAGTGCTTTGAAAGCTGTAACAGACTGTAGAAAAAGCACTGTGCATAGGTCACCCACTCATGTCAAGTGTTCCCAGGAATAACCCTATGCCAGTAAAGTTACACAACCATAACTCATTGGAGTCAAGGGCTGGTCTACACTGGATTTTTACATTGGTCTCCCAGGTGTGTGAAAAACCCACACCTCTGAGAGATGTAGCTCTACCGACCTCAGCCGACAGAGCTAGGTTGATGGAAGAATTTGGCCGTCGACCTAGCTACTGCCTCTCGGGGAGGTGGATTACCTATGGCGATGGGTATCGGTAGTATCTACACTGAAGCACTACGGCAATGCAGCTGCACCACTGTAGGGTAGGTCCATCCTGGAGCTGTAATTTCCAGCTTGGGTAGACATACCTGTGCTAGCTCTGCTTGAGCTAGCCGCTAAAAATACAAGTGTAGCCTGAGTCTGAGCCCATCTGAAACCTGTGCTCAGCCAGATAGCCCCCTTTCCCCCAGCTTGCAGCGCTGTGGCTACACCGGTATCTTTAGCACTCTAACGTGTTCAGAGCTAGCGTGGGTCTGTCTATCCGAGCTGGAAATTACATCTTCAGCGGCCGTGTAGACATACCCTTCATCCAATGCCTTCTAAGAAGAACAAGGACGCAGGAGGCTGCTCATAAGTTGAGAAGCAATTGGAAGGGTTGTCGAGAAGGGAACTTGGCAGATGTGTCTTCCTGCAGAGAGAGAACATGATTAATGGTACAAAGCAAATAAGAGAGAAGGTACATGGACTATCAGATTTAGCATGTGTGTTACCATTGCACCGAGGAGCCCTAGTCACAGACCAGCAGCCCCTTGTGCTAAGCGCTGTGTAAACACAAACCAAAAAGACTCAAAGAGTTTACAGTCTAAGCAAAAGGGTCAGCTTTGAGCGTCAGCTAGATGCTTTGGCCGAGGACCTGTGTGCTGTGTGGCAAGCTAGGCCTGCATTCTGCAGCAGAGCTCCTGGTTTCTAAGGGGCTCCAAGTTTGAAAAGCCTCTGGCTGACCCCAGTACATTAGAAAATGGAGCATTGTGGTGAATTAAGAATGCACCATGGAAATGAGCAATACCATCAGCACCATAGTCTCTGTGGTGTTTGTTCTGATGGTCAAGGTCGCTATCTGTAGTTTTGCTGCCTTCCTATTTTCAAATGTCGCTGTACCGTGGGATTGTGTACTGAGAATGTAGTATTTTGTTGTGGAAGCTGCAAGGGGAGGAAGCTAGAGTTTTGGCAGCTGGGTGAGGGATGCGTGACAAGTGGGAGGTGCTTTTGAGTTCTGGTAGGCAGGAAGTAGTTAAGGCTCTTTGCGCTGTGGGAAGGGTACATTTCCTGTTTCCCTCCCTGGTGAGCAGGGCTTGGAGGTGACTTTACATTTAGGAAGGAAGGCTTGAACTCTTCATTCCCCACCTCAGCAACCATGGACAGAATCAGCAGTGAAATAGTTAGCAGCAGTGACATTTGTCATCATTAGGCTTCAGTGTTAACCCCCCATTGCTATGAATGGGGGCATTTTACGCCCCTCTTGGAGCTATTGTTTTAGGCTGTCTGCAGACTCAGGAACATAACGCTGTTTTGATTTCCATTCTGTTCGCAAGTATAATGGCAGAAAGATTAGGTTTTTGCTGCACAGCTCCCTGGCAGGGTGCAGATTCTGCAGCAAATTTTAGGGTGGCTCATGGAATATACAGGCTTAGTGGTCAGGTTTGGAATATGTAGTCTTCCTGGAGCCACAGGTTCAAATGAAGGAGGGGTTGGCTCAGCACTTCAACTTCACGGGAGACTTCCTTTAAAACTGATCGAAGGCGCCCACAGAGTAGGGATCTGCATGTGGGGAGAGGGCAAGTTAGGGATCAGACTTCAGAAATTGGGCTTGGGAGATTGGCGTGCTGTATGCATCCTGCTTGACAACCACGGAAAAGGTAACCTATCCCTAGGTTGCTATGGAGACCACACAGGCAATGTACAGGTTCCAAAGGCTGAATCGCCAGGCTGCATCCTGTGGATTTTCTCACAGGAGGGTGTTATCTGGCCCCATGTTTCCCAGCCACCAGGAGTCTTAAAGACAAGAGGGAGGGTTTTTATGGGACTTTGCAACCTTCCCCGCCTCATACACATGAGCTCATAGTTTCCACAGCAAAGCAGAACACTCCCCACTTTCCAGTTCTCTCAGGGTTAGCTGGGTGGAGATTGTTGCTGAGCTGGGCCGCTAAGAGCATGGGGTGTAGGCAGAAGAGCGATCTGACAGCATCCTTGGCTGGCTTGCTTCTGCCGCCATGAACCTTGGCAGCTTGGGGTATCTTGCACCGACAGCTTTGGGTAATTGATCCATGTGTCGGAAACTAGAGGGAAAGCCTTGCAATAAGCATCCAAGCAGAATTCCCAGCCCTCAGCTGCAGTGCATACCAAAGGCTGTGTCTTGCGCTTACTGCTTATTGTCCCCATTAAACTCTGCACATCAGTCACTTTGTCAAGCTATTTTGGTGCTAATCGTTTCCAAATGGAGTTTGCGGTCACCAACAACATGAGGAATGTCTTCACTTGGGATCAGTCTTCGGAAAGTGAGATTTTTTTTTTTTGTAAACAGCTTATTTTTCCAAATAGGTTTGGGAATAGCATCCAGGATGTCGGTGAGTATCAATTAATGTCACCTCGAATAATAACCGTGTCTAACAAACTCAAAGATGGCGGTGAAAGGATTGCTGGGTCGTGTTTTATCCAAGCCAAGTTTTAGTGTTGGTTACTAGAGATGGTCCCAACCCCAAGGCCCAAATTCAAACACCTTTAAAATTGGGAAGGGAGGGAATAGAATTTGAACCCTGATCTCAATTTTGCAGCTGATGCCATCTCTGTGGCATGCCATGCCTCCAGATCCAAACACTCCTGACCTTGAAGGGAAGGAGCGATTAGCGTCTAGCTCTAAATGTTGTAACTTGATGCCTTCTCTGATCATCCATATAATAAGATTGCAGGATTGTCAGCAGTCTGTGTATCACACTGAAGCCTAGAATGGCTCTGGAGTCAGTGTGTGATGGAAGTAACCACAAGCATGGCTGAGAGCTCTTTTGGTTCAGAATACCACCAGGTTCAATCATCAGTGGATTTTGTGGTCTGTTACCATCCCATTTTTAAGTTTTCAGCCATTTGGACTTTACGAATTACACCCTGATGGGGCACAGCTACAGTAAGGCATGTATTCTATGCCATGCCAAGAGTCCTAGACCATTGGGCTAGCAGGTAACTCAATCAACCACCACCCTTACTCCACAGCTAATTTGCATGCAGCAATTTCATTGGTTGTATGAGGGAGGTGGCACAGATGGTGGTTTACTTGGCCCAGCTGCCACCGGCAGAAATCAACACAAATCTCCCAGCACAACTCCCTAGACATAAATCAACACCCCACTCCCCAAACATACAGCTTCTCACAGCAGCACACACCAACGTTCACCATCTGCACAAATCAACACAGATCTCCCACCACAAAGCATGCCCCCCCCCAATACAACCAGCACATCCAATAACACAACCAGCACACACAATATCCCCAAACTTCCCTTTGAAACCCAGAAGGTCTGTGGAGTCAGTGTGAAATGAAGGGATTAGCTACAAGAGTGGCTGAGAGCTCTTTTTGTTCACAATATCACCAGGTTCAATCATCAGTGGGATTTTTGGTCTGTTACCATCCAGTTCTTCAATTCATTTTTGGCTTTTTTCCCCCTTTAATACACACAACTTTACAAATTACACCCATGTGACAGCACGGGCTTTCAGCTACTAGTTAATTAATAACTGACATGCCCTGGCCAGGTGTAGAGACCTATTGATTTATTAGCCCCACTAAACTTTTGTTGCGTTCTACTTCTAATGGTAGAATAGATCAAATGCCACCTATGGTAGAAAGGATGGCCTAGTAGACAGGGCACTAGCTTAGGAGTCAGGATGTGTTGGGTTCAGTTTCTAGCTCAGACACAGTCTCTCTGTGTGACCTTGGTTGAGACACTTAATCTACCCTGTTTTTCATCTGTAATATGAGAGTAACACTTCCCTGCCTCACAGGGATGTTGGGAGGGGAAATCCCTGATTGTGAGATGCTCGGCTACAGGTGCCTGCAAGGGACATATTAGATAGAATCCGTCAAAAATTATTGTGCTTGTGTAGAGCATAAGATTATCTGCTCCATCTAACAGGAGGGTGGGAGAGAGAAACTTATGCTGCAGCTGCCCTTGTTGTCTCTGAGCAGGAGCTTGGAGACTGAGGTTCGGATCCTAGTTCTGCCAGTTCCGTGCTAGGTAACCTTGCATGTTTCACTTAGGCTGGAATTTTTAAATGTGGGCGCCTTAAACTCCCAAATTCATGTTTAAACTCCTAATTGAAAGTGGCCTGATTTTTCAGATATGCCTAGCATCTGCAACTACCATTAAAATGAATGCAGTGGCATCCCATTTACTCCATCCCTGGTATAAGCAAAGTTGCTTAAACTAGAGAGGGAGAAGAATATTTAGCTGAAACAGTCCAATCCCCCTGCCAGTTTAGGATTGTTCCTTAAGGTACATTTTTTTCCCTAGTGTTTTCTCCAGGCTGGCTATAAAGGTTCCAAAGGTTGGGGCTTCCACAACCTCCCTTCTCCATGGCATAATGACTTTGCATCTACAGCCCTGAATTGCACTGGCTTTTTTGCAGACACGTCACACTGCAACCTTATGCTATTTTACTGTCCACTATCACCTCTGTCTCTTGCAACCTTCCTGTTTCCCAAATTTCCTCTCCTAGTGAGAATCTGGGCTCCAGATTATTTCCCCACAGATGTAATAGCTGCATTTTCCCAATTTCATTTGTGTTCTGTCCATATTTCTAATTTCTCTGGGTCCCTTCAGATAATTTTGCTCTTCTGACTGCTGTGATTATCTTCAAATGTCATTAGTGTGCTATTTACACCTTAATAGAGCTGGCTGATGATATCAGATAAGACTGGCCCTAACTTTGATCCCTGTGGGATCCACGTCCCTCAATTGCACATATTGCCATTTATCATTATTCTACCCTTTTTCTGCAGGGCTTTAGCAATTTTCAGTTTACAAATGAATGTTCCTATTGTAATGATCAGTGCAGCCAATACAGTGCCACCCACTGGTGGAGTTATCCTAGGGTTAAATTGGTGTTGTCTTTGGCTTTGTTTGGTTTGGTGGGGAAGTGAAGTCCTACCTGAGTTTGCTGGAGTTGTTAGTTGCAGTGTCACAATGAATTCTTTTTTCAGAGTTGTAGCCATGTTAGTCTGTATCAGCAAAAACAACGAGGAGTCCTTGTGGCACCTTGGAGACTAACAAATTTATTTGGCATAAGCTTTCGTGGGCTTGAACCCACTTCATCAGATGCATGGAGTGGAAAATACAGGAGCAGGTATAAATACATGAAAAGATGGGAGTTGCCTTACCAAGTGTGAGGTCAGTCTAATGAGACAATTCAATTTACAGCAGGATACCAAGGGAGGAAAAATAACTTTTGTAGTGGTAATGAGAGTGGCCCATTTCACACAACTGACAAGAAGGTGTGAGTAACAGTAAAGGGAAATTAGGTTTAGGTTTTGTAATGAGCCAACCACTCCCAGTCTTTATTCGGACCTAATTTGATGGTGTCCAGTTTGCAAATTAATTCCAGTTCTGCAGTTTCACATTGGAGTCTGTTTTTGAAGTTTTTTTGTTAAAGAATTACCACTTTTAGGTCTGTTATTGAGTGACCAGGGAGATTGAAGTGTTCTCCTACTGGTTTTTGAATGTTATAATTCCTGATGTCATATTTGTGTCCATTTATTCGTTTGCGTAGAGACTGTCCGGTTTGGCCAATGTACAGGACAGAGGGGAATTGCTGGCACATGATGGCATATATCACATTGGTAGATGTGCAGGTGAATGAGCCCCTGATGGTGTGACCGATGTGGTTAGGTCCTATGAAGGTGTCCCTTGCATAGATATGTGGACAGAGTTGGCACCGGGGTTTGTTGCAGGGTTTGGTTCCTGGGTTGGTGTTTTTGTTGTGTGGTGTGTAGTTGCTGGTGAGTATTTGCTTCAGGTTGGGGGGTTGGCTGTAAGTGAGGACTGGCCTGTCTCCCAAGGTCTGTGAGAGTGAGGGATTATCCTTCAGGATAGGTTATAGATCCTTGATGAAGCACTGGAGAGGTTTTAGTTGGGGGCTGTAGGTGACGGCTAGTGGCGTTCTGTTACTTTCTTTGTTGGGCCTGTCTTGTAGTAGGTGACTTCTGGGTACCCTTCTAGCTCTGTCAATCTGTTTCTTCACTTCACTAGGTGGGTATTATAGTTTTAAGAATGCTTGATAGAGATCCTGTAGGTGTTTGTCTCTGTCTGAGGGATCGGAGCAAATGCGGTTGTGTGTTAGAGCTTGGCTGTGGACAATGGATCGTGTGATGTGGCCTGGATGAAAGCTGGAGGCATGAATCCTGTGATTTCTATAAGTGAGTATGACGATATCCATCCAATTAGAATTAATCTTTCTGTAAAGATTTAGTGAGACCTCAACTGCTTTATTAAAATCCAAGGGCCATATCATCAGCAGGTATAAATTGGCATAGCTCCATTGCAGAACTATTTTGACTTACATCTGCTGAGTGTCTGGCTCAAAAAACAGATTACATTGCACTTCTTTTGGTCCTTCTGTAAGGACTTGGAAGTGTGATGCCAACATTAATGAACACTTTCTCACAAGTGCCCTGTTGGGTAGGTAAGTATCTCCATTTCATAGATTGGGAAACTGGGGCAGGTTAAGCTGACTTGGCAAAGGTCACACAGTGAGCCTGTTGCACAGCCAGCAATACGATGCATTCCTATATTGTAAGTATCCTAGTAACAGTAGGGAGATGATCATATGCACTGGCTAATACAGTAACATAGTATTTAAGCATATTGTAGGGACAGAGGAATTTTGAGACCTGTGACCCATCTAGCCCAGTGTCCTGTTGCTGACACTGGCCAGCGCTATGTGCTTCAGAGGGAGGTGCAACAACGGGGGCAGTTATAGAATAACGTTCCTACTGGTGACATTTCTTCCTTATCACAGCCGCTTGTTAACAACCTACTTATACCCTTATACAAGAATGTTTATATCCCTTCCCAACAGTTTTAAAATGAATCCTACTCCTGCTAATCCCTAGCTCTTATGTAGTGCTTTTCATCCGTTGTTCCTGAATCACTTTACAAAGCAGGTCAGTATCATTATACCCATTTTACAGATGGGGAAACTGAGGAACAAGGCAGGGAAGTTACTTGCTCACAGGCATGGAAATTGTCAATGTCCTCATTATCCATGTAAAAGTCAAATTCTTTTTTTGAGTGGGGCTAAATGCTTGGTCTCAATGGTAGTGGCATTGAGTTGCTAACTGTGCGTTGGGGGAAAAATGCATTTCTTCTTTTCGGTTTTAAATTTCATCCCTTTCAGTTTCATTGTATGGTCTCTTTATTACGAGGCCGGTGCTCCTGTTTACCCTGCCTACCTTCTGACTATCGTATATCACTATATCTTGTATACCTCTGTCTCCTCTCAAAACTAAACAGCCCGAATATCTTGCATCTTTCTGCATACAGAAGTCCCTCCTGGTCTCTAATTTTTGTCACCTGTTCAAATCACAGTGACTTTTTTGTGACAGCTCCTCATCATCCAGTCAGGTAACAGAACAGATATCATGTGACTTATCTAAACACACATCACAAATAGCAATTTGCTGATACTGAATATTCAAATCAAACGTGGCTTCTGGCCAATTGCAGTTAAACTGCAGACTGAAATTTGAGTGATTACAAATAGTGGGGGTCGGGAAAACAACTGATAAAATACAACTGATAAAATACATGCAAAGAGAATATGGGCTTTAATCCACCAAATAAATTATGCATTGTGACCTGTTCACCCAACTGTAGTGATGAACTCAGAAGAGGCCTTGAACCCACAATGAACTAATAACCATATGGTTTGAATGTGCTTTAACACACTGAGCTTGAAGTGAGTGCAAGGTTAAATAGATCAGTAATATGGATTGAAAGACCGATAACTGCATCCCAGTGTCTGCTTGGAGAAGGAAGAGGCAGATAGATACATGTGCTTCCTGAGGGGGAAGTTTGCACCACCACTGCCTATGCCCTATGCCATTCATGGATAATACTATTGCCAAACCCAAGTGTCACAAATCATGAGTCAGGCTTAAAAAAATATCATGAGAATGACCTAAAAATCATGAGATTTAAATAAATATTTGGGTTCTTTTTGTGTGCCTTTAAGGAATCACATTTTAAAGCTTTTCTCTGCAACCACATGTGCTAGAAACCTATTTAAAAAAACCAGAAAGCTGAGATTTTCACCTAATCACTTGCCTCCAGGAGTTGGGGCTTTAAGTAAAACACTAAATATTGCAGGACTGAAGATTAAATCACCAGACTTGGCAACAGTGAGGCTGCCATCTTTCACCAGCTCAAAACAGACATTTAGAATGAAGTGAAAGCAAGGTAGTGACCACGCTGTCTGACTTAATACATCTGTGGGGTGAGTGCACCTCTTTAAATTGGAGATATGGGCCTGAACCCCAAACATTCCCAAAGTTTAGAGGGGTATCTGCATTTTGCAACTGTCCCCTCCTTCTATAATGGATAATGCCTCTATCTGAACAGCCCTGTACTTTGGGAAAGTTCAGACCCTGAGTCAAGTGTGGTGTCTTTGACCCCCTCTCTGCTCCCAGTGAACAGCAGCATCATTTTGAATAACAAACCTGGAAACAGCCAGGTTTCCCCAGGGTGACGCTTTCATGGCCAGCACTGAAGACAGCCCAAACGGGGCTGTGCGGCTGTAGAAATCAACAAGTGTGATGGCCACAGCACTGCTTCTAATACAGCCTGTATTATTCCAACTAACAAGTTAATTTCCAGGGATCAATAACTTGAAAACAAGAACTCCTGAGTCATCATAAGCTGCCTCCCCCCACCCATGTTTGAGGACTAATTTAGCTGTAGATTTCTTTTTCAGTGCATCTTTGGCTTGGGCTGTGAGTTTTGACACTGCTGGTGCATATTTAGCAGTGAGTTCTGATTTTTTTTTCTTTTCTTTTTTGTTTTTTTTCATGGCAAGTTGTCAGGTTGCAGGCTCCATAAGTGTGTGACCACAAAACATGCTGTCACATTTCTCTGAGTGTAGCATGAAACTGGATCATTTCACTGCAAATAACTCAGCATACTGCATAGTTCGACTATCCCTGAAACAACCGTGCAGTCACTGTGCAGTCATTTCATATTCCTCTGTCACATCAGTTTTTATTTGCTGGTGTAGCAGCACAGTGGCTTGATCGTGAATTCAGAATATAAACCCAAGTGTTAAATTGAGACGTTCGACAGTAGCAGAAGTGCATTCAATTCAGATAAGAAATACCCAAAGTGTGGATTCTGAGTATACAAACTGAAAGCAAATTTTATTTCTTAGCCCGCTGCATGAATCTCTGTTGCATTTTCACAAGAGCCGGTTGAAAAATGGGGGTGGGAAATTGTTTAAACTTTCAAAGTTGTTTTTGGTTTGCAGGTTCAAAATGGAACAACTTTTAAAAAAAGTAATGATTTATTTATGAACATTTTTGAACTTCCTCAACTTTGGGAAGTGTCCACTTGGCAAAATTAGAATGCTCTATTTTTCCTTTTGCCACTCTAACTTTCCTAAAATTGAGACCATTTTTAGACGTTACAGACTGGAAAAATGAACACAGAAAAAGTTAATAAAACCCCAGACCTTGTTAATTTCATGGCAAAAAAAGGTGGGAGGGGAAAAATATGAAAGTTTGAAATAAAAAAAAAAGGTTTTCAGAAGCCCAAAACTGTACAAAAATTTCAATTAAAAAATCCCCAGAAAACTTTCATGTAATTTTGTTCAGAAATCTTACACTGAAAAATAGAAACAATTAATTTTAAAAAATTGACCGTTTCCTCCAAAAATGATGTTTTTGACAAAATCCCATTTTCACCAGGAAAAATGAAACCAGTAACAAAAAATAACCAGCTACGTGTTCAGAGGTGAATTTAACTATGGATGAATATACCCGCGACTTCTTGTTGTATCGGGAGCCAATCCCCAGTGATCTGTAACGAATGGCACAAGAAACTAGTAACCATCCCAAATGGGCAGGGCTCGGGGTAAACTGAGGCACACAACTCCCACTGAATATTAGTTGGATGCCTAATTCCTCTAGGTGCCTTTGAAAATCCAGGTCTTAAATCTCAACCCCAAAACCTTCTGTGTCTGTCACATTATTCCCAGAGCGGCAAAGTGTCCTGCGGCACCTTATAGACTAACAGACGTATTGGAGCATAAGCTTTCGTGGGTGAATACCCACTTCTTCAGAGGCATGTAGTGGAAATTTCCAGAGACAGGTATAAATATGCAAATATTGCATATTTATACCTGCCTCTGGAAATATACCTGCCTCTGCAAATATTGCATATTTATACCTGCTTCTGGACATTTCCACTACATGCCTCTGAAGAAGTGAGTATTCACCCATGAAAGCTTATGCTCCAATACGTCTGTTAATCTATAAGGTGCCACAGGACTCTTTGCTGCTTTTACAGATCCAGACTAACACGGCTACCCCTCTGATACATTATTCCCAGAGTGCTGTGAAATGTTCACAGTGTGATCTACAACTAGACAACTGCCTGGCTTGGGCTTTCATTACAGAGCTAATTAGGATATTCAGCTTTTTTTCCCAAATAAAATCTTAAGAGCTGCCAGACTGACTCAGACCAGTGATCCATTTTGCCCATTATCCTGTCTCCAAGAGTGGCTCATACCAGAGCCTCAGGGGGAGTGTACAGAGTAAGGCAATTATGGAGTGTTCCCCATGCTCCCCTCCTGGCATCTGGTAGTCAGAGGGCTAGGGTTGCCCTAAGCATGGGGTTGCGTCCTTGACCATCTTGGCTAATTGCCATTGATGGATCTATCTCCCATGGACTTCTTTTTTGAGTCCAGTTATACTTTTGACTATCACAACATCCCCTGGCAATGAGTTCCACAGGTTGTGCATTGGGTGGAAAAAATGCTTTCTCTTGTTTGTATTAAACCTGCTGCCTATTAATTTCATCAGGTGAGCTCTGGTTTTTGTATCATGTGAAAGGGTAAATAACACATCTCTATTCACTTTCTCTAAACCATTCATGATTTTATAGACCTCTATCATATCCCCCTTAGCCATCCCTTTTCTAAGTTGAACAGTCCTAATCTTTTTAGTCTCTCCTCATATGGAAACCATCTCGTACCCTTGATTATCCTTGTTCCCCTTTCTTGGAACCAGGGTTGGCTCTATGCACCAGCCAACCAAGCACATGCTAGGGGCGGTACTTTTCAAGGGGCGGCAATCCGGCCCTCTTTTTTTTTTTTGCTTCGACGGCATTTTCCGCCCCCTCCCTTTTTTTTTTTTTTTGCTTCAGCAGTTGTGTTCTCGGAGCTTGGGGCGGCAAAAAACCCAGAGCCGGTCCTGCTTGGAACTTCCAGTTTCACTATATCCTTTTTGAGATGGGATGACCAGAACTGGAGACAGTGTTCAAGGTGTGGGCGCACTATGGATTTCTATAGTGCCACTATGATATTTTCTATAGATATTTGTGCACCTGGGACTGTTGTGCAGGGCTAAGGTCACAGGGGTTGTTGCCTGGCAAAGTCAGGGTAGGAAGACAAGCATCCCTGCATACAGCTCTGCCAGTGCACCTCCAAAGCTGATATTCAGCACTGTCTGCGGTTCCAGTCCTCAGCCTGATAGATCTCTGACAATCCTGACCTGCAGCCCTCTTACTCTTTTACAGCTGGTCGTTTCCTTAGCAGCCAGCCAAACGTTTCAGCAGAGTCTCTCGAACTAGCAGAGTTGATTTCCCTGCTCTTAAAGGCCAGTCTCTAACATTTCAATACCGAAGTGACTGCCATGTACATACGGCGCAAACACACCTGTCTCATCCTTCCAAATATTGCTTGTCCATCATGATGACTTGCTCAAAAAATAGCTGAGTCCAGAGCACCTGCATGCTCTGACAAAGGGGATATCTGTCCCCTCCCATGCCAGGCATTTTACAGTCATCTACGCAAGCACCAGCTCTCCAGAACAATGTAGATCTCATTTCATATGTCAGAGACCCAAGGATGTTACCTTGGAGAGGGACAGTGCCTGTTCCGCCTCTGGAGGATCCCCCATCAAATGCTGCACGTAGCATGGTCAGCTTGCAGGGCCTGGTGTGCAATATCCAAGCATCCAGGTATTCTGCAGCAAGCTGGGTTGTGTCTATACAGTGCCGACCATAAAGGGGTCCTGGTCCATGATGAGGACTCCTAGGCACTATGGAAATACAAATTAAATAATATTGTAGACCTCCAGCATGGCGGACTTCAGGTATATTCTAAAATGGAAGCTTGCAGTGAATTAAACATGAAACAGAGTAACACAGTCCCTACAGGATCTCTTAAATTACTTATTTTGAGATTAGTATCAATTTGCTCAGCCCCTACAGTTCCAGCATGCTGTGAATCTTTGTACCAACTGGTTTGTAAGGGTTGGCAGAGGGAAAGCTGGAGGTTTTAGCAGCTGCACTAAGGAGAATTGGGGCTTCTTTCATCCCCAGCCAGGTGTCAGGCCTTTGAAGATTATGGGATAGACACATTAACTGGATATTCCTGCTAAAATCTTCAGTGGAGAAACAACCAACAAAATTGTCATTGTTAGGCTCCAGAGTTAACACCTAATTACTGTGCATCAACCAGTTCACACCTCTCTGATTGTTTCAGGCTCAGAGGGACAACACAGAATCAGTTTACACTCAATTCACCTTCAGCAGTTTACCAGAAGGGTTAGAAATGTACTTTTAAAAAACACTAAGGCCTTGGCTACACTTGCAGATGTACAGCGCTGTTAGTTAAACCCGTGTTCGTACAGCTGAGTAGGGAAAGCGCTGCAGCCTGTCCACACTGGCAGCTGCCAGCGCAGTAAGGTGGCTACATTTGAGGCATTTGCAGCTGTATTGGGAGCGGTGCATTATGGGCATTCAAGTGGCTGCAACGTGCTTTTCAAATGGCGGGGGTGAGGGGGACTTTGACAGGGAGCGTTTTTGGAGACAGAGTGGGTTTTTGGAATCTCCACAGAGATCCAGAAATCTCATTATTTCCACACCTCCACATCCCCTGCCTCTCTCTCAATCACTGAAAGCAAACAGCAGGGGCTTTGTTTGTTTTTAAAGAGCAGATAAAAGAGAGGAAACGGAGCCTTCCCCCTCCCCCCCGCTGTTCTTCTCCCCCCCACCCCACACACCGTCTCTGTCCAAGGCAACTTTGCTGCCGGCATTCCTAACGGAGCCCCTCCCCTCTTCCCCCCCGGCCCTCCCCCCCGCCTGCAAACAGTAGCTGTGTTTGGTTTTCTGTAAAGCACCTCAACAACGGAGCTCTGAACTCCAACCCGGAAGTGCCGTTTCAAAACAAAGGCAGCTTCCGGAGATCAGTAACTGCGTTGTTCCTCGGCTACACTGAAAGACCAACGTTCCACCCACTTCGCAACAGTTGTTATTCCTCTCCGGGAGGTGGAGTACACTTGCAAGGCTACACGTGCCTTGCAAGTGTAGCCAGTTAGTGAGTTACAGCGCTGCAGGCAGTTTTATTGCGCTGTAACTCGTAAGTGTAGCCAAGGTCTAAGGCCATGTCTACACTAGCAGGCTTACAGAAGACAGCTATACCGATGCAGCTGTGTTACTGTAAGAGCACTTGTGTAGCCGCTCTGTGCCGACGGGAGAGAGCTCCCCCATCTACATAATAAAACCACCCCCACGAGCGGCGGTAGCTAGGTCGGCGGGAGAAGCTCTCCCATCAACATAGCGCTTTCCACACCGGTGCTTAGGTCGGTGTAATTGATGTCGCTCAGGGGGGGTGGCTTTTTCACACCCCTCAGCAACATAAGTTATACTGACATAAGTGGTAGTGTAGACATAGCCTTAGATTGTGAAGTACCGTTTTGCTGCACTGGGTGGATCCTGTGGCAAATGCTGCAGGTGTTGATTGTGGAACCCACAGGGCCCTGATATTCTCCCTACGTATGGTGCCATCATGCCTGTATCAGCAAAGATTTCTAATGGAAGGGTGTTTCTGGGCAGCCCATCAGTTAAGTGGGAAGACCTTCCTTATATAATTAGAGCTTAATTGTTGCCATTAGGCTATACAGATTTGTAACTCCCAGAGGGTCGAATGCAAAAAGGGCAAAGTGGCAGGTTTTTTAGCTAATTAGGGCGGCAGTTGTATTCCATCATAATAGCATTTGTTCTTTATGACCATGCTGTGTCAAGGGGTTAGTTTTGTAAGCCATGATATCACTTTCTTCAGAACCTCTGGTCATCAGGACCTCTCTGGAACATGAAAGGGAATGAATTTCCGAAACCTTCTCTGGTGTGATTCTGTGGACGTCAGTAGAGGTATACCTGGGATGAATCTGGCCCGTGTTCTTAGCAAATTATATTTCCATCCCTTGGGGCATATTGGTTTATTTTTATTGGATCACCTGAGAGTACTGAGCTTAACATGCTAGTTTGTTGCTGTCGGGTCTGGGAGCAGAGCCAGCTATAAGTGTCTTCCAAAGACTGGATTTGGATCTTCTTTCCAATTGCTTCCTTGTCCCTTCCTCCAGTCTCCCCATCCACTCCCCTCCTTGCACCATTTCCTTCCTTCCTGAGCAGTCTTTAATGAGCACTGTTAGTCCCCAGTCATGCCCCAGAGTCCTTTGCCCTAGCTGCAGTAGGGCTTCAAAAGAAGTGAAACTCTGGTCACTGCAAGGGATTCTGGGGGGTGTCAGAGCTGAAGGTGCCTCCACCCTGAACACCCAGTGAAGCTGAAACAGGCAGGGCAGAAATACCATAGCCAGTAAAGATCAGGTTGGCTATTAGCCTGTTGGAGCATGGCTCCAGCAGCCCCAGCACTATGGGGCTACTCCAAAGCCCATTTAAGTCAGTGGAAAGACTCCCATTGACTTCAATAGGTTCTGGATTAGGCCCAATACTGGCAGTGTTGCCCAAGGTGCCACGCCCAAGACATCTGGCTACTTCACCTGTGCCTAAGATAGCTTTGGGGAGCAAGGCAGTGCTGGCTAGCTCTCCGTTTGCCTGCTGGAAATTCGCCCTGCCCCTTGCGCGGAATGGGAGATGCTGAACAACCTTTGGTGGAGCTAGCGGTTAATTGGAACGATCAATATTTGTTTTGTAAATGCAATCGGAGGAAAAGAGGGATTTAGAGAGCCAGAAATTAAATTGACCTGTAAAAATAGATACTGAGTGAAGCGAACCCTTTTCCTGCCAAGCAAATATTTAGAAAGGAGAAGCAATAAAATGAATAAGCATCAATGTAATATCCTGCTGCTGAAGGCTGGCGGGAATAGCTACTACACTCGATGCACCGATAACCCCGGGGAAACTTGAAACTGGAAGTTTTGTTCTGGAAACAGATTCGTTTTCCTATCTCACACGCTGCCTCAGACTAGCTCATGCAGCACTACTGAGCTGGGAATGCTCCTTAGTGGTTATAGACCTGGGCGTGAGATCTGGACTGAGCTGTTATTTGTAGCTGTAACCTTGAACTAAATCTTGCTCTTGGGGCCTGATTTGCAAAAGAGCTTCAGTACACAGCAGCTCCCATTGCTCTCCGTGGTCAGGGGAGGGAACTGTCCATTGCTCTGTGTGTTTTGGGGGTGTGAGGGATGTTTGTGTGGGGGGATTACCCATTCCTATCTGTGTGTGTGTGGAGGATGAGTGGGGCAGAGAAGCACATGAAAATGTTCGCTCTGCTCACCAGCAATAGACTTTCTCACAGGAAATTCCAATACTTCAACATTTGGTTTGGTCCTGAATTGGGATGGAAGGTTGAACTGTCAATTTTGAGTTCTGCAAAATTTCAATTAGGAAATGGTGAAATGTTTCATGGGAAATGCGATCCATCCAAGGAGCTCAGCCTGAGACATCCAAACTACAACTCCCATGAGGCAATGTGGCACCCGAGAGAGATGCAGTTGAATGTTGAAGTGACTCAAAAGAAAATGTTTTGGTTCAGTTCGACCCAATAAACTGAAATGTTTAGATTCAGGTTGAACTAACCCCAAATGAAATATTTCATTTTGATTTTCCTGATGGCGAAAACTGCAAATTTTAATTTTGCAGAAACTACATTTTCTGCCCCGTATCCTGCTGCAAAAATCTAGCGCTTCGCACTTTTAAGAATGTGGCCCCAATTGTGGACGCTGAGCCCTTCTAGAAAAGCTGCCCTTAGTCACACCAGTGTATGAGCCCCATCCAAAGTCCATTGATATCAGTGGAATCTTTCCTTTGGCATCAGGAGTCGTTGGATGAGACTCTAAATCCAGAGCTACTCCTCTGATATCGGGAATGACTGGATTTGTACTGTTGTAACCTTTAACTCTGAATTTCTTGATTTTCAGCCTCTTCCTACTTGTCCATTCCCTAGAACATTCTACTAAGGATTTCCCCCTTCTGTTATTGATAGGGAGGCAGTGTGGACTGGTGGGCAGAGCACTAGACTGGAACTCAGACCTGGGTTCTATTCCCAGCTCTACCATGTCTTGCTGGGGGACCTTGTGCAAGTCACTTGACTGCCCCATGCCTCTGTTTCCCATCTGTATAATGGGGATAATGATGCTGAGCTACTTTGTAAAGTGCTCTGAGACCTATGGATGAAAAGTGATCTATAAGTATTACTAGTTACAGCTTTTTCTGTAGGCGAAGTGTTCTCTTCTGGACTGGATGCCTGTTTTCAGGGTGTAACCGACCCTCAGTTTGCCAAATTTCGCCAAATTCAGGACGAACTGCTGAGAAATAGGACAGATACACCTGAAGACTGGTGGCTAATCCCCTATAGGATATACCAAACCAGCAACAAAAATAAACTTCTGTTTCACCACACTGGCTAACAAGAACACATAAAGGCAGTTTCCTCAGGCATTTCAGTTCTTATATCACCACCAAAAACACTGGATTCAGAGATGAGTGGTTCTTTACAACCAGTCTCATCAAATAAAAGGTTCTTCTGATCCCAAAGGACCAGCCACACACCCAGGTCAATATATAACTTAGATCTTGCCCCAAAATCACGCTGATACCAATCCTTTAGTATCTAAAATCTAAAGGTTTATTCATAAAAAGAAAGAAAGAAAGACAAAGAAAGAAAGGTGAGAGTTAAAATTGGTTAAAGGAATCAAATACATACAGTAATTGTAAAGTTCTTGGTTCAGGCTTGTAGCAGGGATGGAATAAACTGCTGGGTTAAGTCAAGTTTCTGGCTGCTTCCAAATCATTGAAGGTCCTCAGTCCATTGGTTAGAATGCTTCCATTAGTATAATCCAGAGGCTGGAGCAGGATAGAGGCAAAATGAAGGGGTTTCCAGGGCCTTTTATAGTTTCTGCCATGTGGAGGGAAACCCATTGTTTCAAACACAAACCTCAGCACAGCTAGTGGAGAATCACAGGTGACCATGGAGTCACATGGGCAAGTCACATGTTCATGCCCAATTTCGCTCTGTGAGGAAGCCATTACCTATATTCTAGATAGCATGTTTATAGGACAGTCCACTCAGTGTAGATGGATGTCTCCCATTGTGAGTTGTGTCCCTTTGATGGGCCACTCAATTTGTATAGTCCCTTCAAGATGTGCTGGCTAGCTACCTTGTGGGCGGTACCCCAGGAGCAAATGTCTGAAATCAAGGTATAGAGCCAATACTTATAACTTCAAATACAATGATACATGCATACAGACACCATAATCATAACCAGCAAATCATAATCTTTTCATAGACACCTCACTTGATAACCTTTGTACAAGATTTGTTGCAAATATATAACAGTGGTTGCAACAATGATCTATATGCTCATATTTTAATCAGATAACGTCACACAGGGTCACTTTGGTTATGTTTACACTGCAAAGAAAAACCTGCGGCGACCTCAGAGCCCAGATCAGTTGACTGGGGGTTGTGGCCCCACAAGCTAAAATCAATTGACCTAGGCTCAGAGATGACCTGTGCCTGCCGATTAGTGGGGGGACAGAATGAGGGCAGCCAGCTTCAGCAGTGTTACTGAGCATGCTCAGTCTGTGTGATCCTGCTCAGTACAAGCTAAGCAACAAATCTTGGAGGGTGGGGAGAAGGGAAGCACATGACTCTGTATGCTCCTCCCCATGCATTGCCTTGGGCTCTGAGACTCAATGCTTTGGGTTTTTCTTTGCAATGTAGATGTACCCTTTGTGATGCTGGCCTGCCCTCGCTGGTTTGGTATTGTTGGATTGAATAGTCCATGGCAATTCAGTTTGTTGGGTGATGTGTGAAGAATGTGCCATACATGCTAATTTAGTGTACAGTGACTTGTGAATGCTTGACAGCTCACACAGTCTCTCACTTATGAAAGCTGTGCCCACTGACTTATTATTTTAGGGTTGCATCTTCCTTTTGTGCTGCTGACATTGCAAAACATCACTGAAGATTTCTGTTTAAAATGTACAGAAAGAATTCTAGAAAGGTCTTGCAAAATGATAGTAAATCAGTGAGAAAAGGTAGCTTAAATTCCATTCATTCACAAGCATATTCCTCTGGCACTTCTGTGCTTCTCTTTAGCTGAATCTGGGTAACATTGAAACAGGTTAGAGTGCTCTCTAGTGCACAGATCTATGAATGAAGGATGCCTCTTCTGAGATATCTAGATCTGCAATGCATCTTTATTTAAGAACCACTTAACTTGGCTTGTAAGTGATACCAGAACAGTTGTTTTTTCCATTTAATCTCCCCCCCCCCGACTAAACATTTCAATTATTTTTATGAAAGAATCAATATTAAGTTTTCCCCTCCCCCCACACCATACACAGGGCTGAGTTGATATTCTTGAAAATGAAAGATTAGATAATGAAGGAATATTCTAACGGGAAATTGACAACTCCATTTTATAAGTCACTTGCTTGTTTCTATAGCCCTTTCCGATGTTTTTAGCTTTTTGTCATGTTTGCTCTAAACAGCTGGCTTGTACATCAGGCTCAGTTTACTCTGTTTAGATTGTATACAACTGAGCGAGTTTTATAGCAGCCAACTCATAAGGAAGTGACATGCCAACATGACAGGATATTGCCTTTCATATAATTAGAATGCTCTGGATTAACACATCTATAGCCAGCCGGGCCAGCTCTGGCAATGATAATGCATCATAAATTTTAAATGCCTGAGAGAGGTTTGTTTGAGGAGCGGTACTGACAGCGAGCATGTGTGATCCTGTATGCAGATGTTTAGATAGTCCCCCAGGAATATACATCTTCGGCTTTAATACAGTCCTCCATTGTAACCTTGGAGACATGAGAGCAGTTTGGGATCTGGTTCTTTAACCATTTCTTCCTGCTCTCAATCCTCCAGCTCTCCGGTGTCACTGCCACCCAATAAGACTGGTAGGACAGGCAGCTGGAGAGCCCCACATGAAAAGGGACAAGTTGTTGTCATTGCCAGGTTGGCTTGGCTTGGTGTTCCCTGTTTACAGCGTCACTGGCCTCATAGTCAGGTGTGTGTGACAGGGGAACCAAAGGCAAAACCTTCTCAAGCACCGTCAGGGAACTAGATCATCACTGTTAAAGTTTGCAGATGATACAAAAATTGGGGAGTGTTAAATAATTAAGAGGACAGGTCACTGATTCAGAGCTATCTAGACTGCCTGAGCCCAGTTTACCAAGCAAACAGTCAGGGCTGGCTCTGGCTTTTTTTTTTTGTTGCCGCCCCAGGCAAAAAAGCCGCCGGCTGCCCTGCTCCCCCCGGCTGTTGCCCCGGCCGGGCGCTGTTGAGGAGCGCGGCATGCCCGTGGCCCCGCTGCCCCGGGGGAGCATGGTTTAAAAAAAAAAAAAAAAAACCCTGAGCGCTGCCCCACTCCAGGTGCTGCCCCAAGCACGTGCTTGGTAGGGTGGTGCCTGGAGCCGGCCCTGCAAACAGTATGCATTTCAGTAGGGCTAAATGTGAATGGATACACCTAGGAGCAAAGTGCATAGGCCATACTTACAGGATGTCGGACTCTATCCTGGGGAACTGTGACTCTGGAAAAGATTTGGGGGTTGTGTTGAATATTCAGCTGAACATGAGCTCCCAGTGTGATGCTATGGCTGAAAGAGCTAATGCGATCCTAGGACGTATAAAAAAGAATCTTGAGTAGGGCTAGGTCTACAGTAAGAAGTTAGGTTGACCAAGCTATGTAGCTCAGGGATGTGTAGACATAGCCTTGGTGTAAAGAGGTTATTTTATCTCTGCATTTGGCACTGGTGCGACCGCTGCTGGAATACTGTGTCCAGTTCTGGGACCTGCCATTCAAGAAGGATGTTCGTAAATTGGAGAGGGCTCAGAGAAGAGGCACAAGAATGATCTAAGGATTAGAAAACCTGCCTTATACTGCCAAGAAGCTCGGTCCATTTAGCTTAACAAAGAGAAGGTTAAGGGGTGACTTGATCACGGTCTGTAAGTACCCACAGAGGGAACAAATATTTAATAATGAGCTCTTCAATCTAGCAGAAAAAGATCTAACATGATCCAATGGCTGGAAGTTGAAGCGAGATAAATTCACACGAGAACTCAGGTGTAAATTTTTAATGGTGAGAGTGTTTAACCATTGGAACAATTTACCGAGGGTTGTGGTGGATTCTCCATCACTGGCCATTTAAAAATTAAGATTGGAGGTCTTTCTAAAAGATCTGCTCCAAGAATTATTTTGGGGCAGTTCTCTCGCTTGTGTTATTCAGGAGGTCAGACCTGATGAAGATAACGGTCCCTTCTGGCCTTAGAATTTATAAATCTATTAACCTCAAAGATTTCTGAGCTTTTTTCCTAACAAGAATTAAGCCTCCGTGCTAGGGCTGGGTCAACATTTTTCCATCAGCACTTTTTTTTTAATGGAAAATTGGGTTTTGATGAACCCCACATTTTCCTGGAAAGTGTCAGCTTTTCCTCAAAATCTTCAGTTTTTCACCAGAAACCTGTTTGTCTGCTAACTGAATTTTTCTGGCAGGTTTTGGCTAAAAATGTTCATGTTTTGAGTTTTCATTTTTTTCAATAAGTCAAAATTTTCTGAGGGAGGCGGATCCTCACTTTCCAGCCAGTTCTACTCACAACACCCAAAGGAGGCAGGTGCTATTGTCATATCCATTTTGCGAAGCGGGAAACAGAAGCACAGAAAGATGAAGCTACCTGACCAAGGCCAAAGCATAAGTCAGTTATAGAGTTTAGGAGTAGAATCCAAGTGTACTGCCTCCCAGTCCTTAGTTTTAACCCCCAAACAGCAGCTCCTATTTCACAGCATGGGGCTGTGCTGAAGAAAACTGAGTACCCCGTTGCTGGAAGGTCTGTCTTTTAGATGAGACCATAAACTGAAGTTCCTTCCAATCATTTCTGGCCCAGTTAAAGTTTGCCGAGAGCTTTAAAGAGAGAGGGGTAATCTAGCCACTGACCCTGATTTTGGTGCTCATGGGAGCTGAGCTTTTTTGAAAACTTAGTCCTGCCCAGGCACACACTTTTGCCCAGCTGGTGTGGAAAACATTTTTTTCCCGATCAGAAATGGAATGAAAAATCTGCATTCAAAATGTTTTGGTTTTCCCAGGGGAAGCTTCGTATTAATTCAAAACCAAAAATGTTCACTTAGGAAAAACTGAAATAAAACAATTGAGGCTGAAGCAAAATGAAAATGTTCCCTTCCAAATGTTGCTACAAAACTAATGTTTTCATTTTAGAAATTTCCAAGGGGGGGGGCGGGGAAATTCAGTTTCAATAAAACTGTATTTTTCAGCAGGAAAACTTTTTGAATTTTCTACTCATAAGCTTTTCTGAAAGTGGCTTAATTTGGATGTGGCAATGAATTTTGTAATCCAGGAGACCTTAATACTCCTGGTGGATCAGCTTTTGCCTCATATTCACTCCCATTAATCTCAATATAAACAAAAGCTCTGAAGAGGAAAGTTGAAAAGCTCCTGGGGGTACATTTAAATCAGTCCTTTCTAATAATGTCTGTCGGCCTCTCTTTGGTAGCTACCGCTCCCCCAGGAGAGGGCATGTGTATGCAGCTCTGTGGTGAAACACGGAAGGGTGTAATTAATTCTGACCTCTGGCTCCTGCTTGCTCTTTCCTAATATTAAATTTGACTAGTGATATTCTGGTTTTCAATTATCTTGGCTTTCTTGGGGGGTTTCCTGCTAGTAAATTGAGTTGGTTCAGGCTGTGCCTTCTGCCATGCGGAACCGCAATTAGGGAAGCGACTGGCTGGGGCCAAATCCTTAGATGATGTAAATCAGCAGAGTTCCATAGACTTCAATTGATGATTGGCACTGGTTAGGGTGACCAGACAGCAAGTGTGAAAAATTGGGACCGGGGTGGAGGGTAATAGGCACCTATAGAAGAAAATGCCCCAAATATCGGGACTGTCCCTATAAAATAGGGACATCTGGTCACCAGTAGCGTAGCCAGGAGGGGAGCAGGGGGAGCGGCCGCTCCCCCACTGAGCAGAAGTGGCGCCTTTTTTGTGCTCCGACGCCTTTTGCTCCTGCCTTGCAGCCGGAGCGGAGCTTTTTTTTTTTGCTCCCGGTGCCTTTTTTTTAGCTCCGCTCCCCCTGTGCTCTAAATCTGGCTACGCCACTGCTGGTCACCCTAGCACTGATGGATCTACAGTGATTTTATACCAGCTGAGGATCTGGTACTAGCACAGGCTTTATATTACTGTAGACCAGCTTGTCCTACCTTAGTCCCAACCCTGATCTGAGTGCTAGGCAGTTCAAAGCGAGAGCTTCAGGTGAGATCCTGCTGGCTTTTTGTGGACATGAAAGATCTCATGATAGGTCCCTCAGAGTAGAGATTTGCTCCAGGCTTTTGCTCTCAGACAAGGATTTCTCTTTCCTCTATTGCTCTTGTGCATGTGGTCTGTCTAGCTATTGCTTTCCCACCCAAGAGGCAGTCGCATGATTCCTGTGTGCACAATAAAGAGACCCCCAAATCCTGCCCCCACTGAGTTCAATGGAGGTTCTGATAATTTATTTATACAGGAGCAGGGCCATGACTTGTAAACTGTTCTAGGGCTCTCAGGGATTAAAGATCCTATAAAAATATAAGTGATCATTATTCTTAGCCATTATCCTTATCAGTAAATGTTAATATCAGAAAACCCTTTGCCACACCCTGCCTTCAAGGTGATGTTTGCTTCTTTGTGTTATAAACAAGGTCTGAAAGTTGTCAGGTTTTTAAGTTTTTTGTCTTTTAACACTGAAATACGAGGAACATCAGCTGTTCCCTGGTTGTCCTGGGAGGATCATTGGAATGTTGTTAGCTCTGACACCTTAACCAAAGAATGGGGACAGAAAGGTCCTTTCTCCGACATGTTAATTAGACCTTTACGTTCAGGAGGATTCAGCGGAAAAAAATGAGAGCTGTAAATAGCCAGGCAACAAAAAATCCCTCTCTCTGTTGCTCATCTTTCAGTCCTTGGGTTTTGTGATCTCACCATTTCACGAGTTCTCTAGTCACCATCAACCTCATAGAAAGCAACCGCTGCTGACAAAGGGGTGTCCTCTGTGGAGCATTGTTGATGCAGGGGTAGACAAGGGCAAGTTGTTTCCTGGGTTTGGTTGCTAAACCCTTGCTTGAGCACAGATTGCAGCGAATCTTGCAACTGACCATGAGTATTTTGAGTCCTGTGTATAAGCCTAGAGAATCTCACACTAACTTCTGAAGTTCAGAAATGTGTAGACACTGTGTTTTTAGATCTATGCCATGCTTATGCACTTTCGAGACCAACCGTCAGCTGGTGTGCATTGGCATAGGAGCTCCACTTGGTTCAACAGCACTATGCTCAGGGGCAGGTCTGGCTCCCGGGTTCTAGCTCTGGCTAGAACTGGAGACGTTGCTAGGCCTTGAGAGGCTGTGCTTGTGGTATTTTCCTCAGGAAGGAGAAGGGCCAGAATTTGGCAGCGCTTCAGTATTGAAGGCATCACCTCCCTTGTTGAGCAGTTTGGAGACACCCAAAAGCTTCCAAGCAAGCTGGAGTCTGGGTAACTGAGGTGACAGCTTTGCAGAGTTTGAAGGCTTGAGCCCAGGGTCTTCCTCATCCTCAGTGCTGAATTCAAATCCTGCAGCATGGACAGCCCCAGTTATAGAACTGAAGTGCCTTCCTCCTGCTGGCGTAGCCACCTAGTCCTGGGGGAGCTGGCCAGCAGTTTTATGGCCAAATCCTGGCTCCAAAGGAGATGCTCTGATTTAGACCAGTGGAAAGAGTCTGACTCTAAATCTAAGTCTCACTCATATGAAATATTTTGAAACAGCTGAGGAGTTAGCCCCAAACCCCTGTAAATGGGTAAGCGAGGTTCCATGAACAAGGCCATGTTGTATATGAATCTCTACAGTACGATGCCATGGGAGTCTGCCTTACTGAATTTGGCAGCCCAAGGACTTTGGGCAGTTCAGATTCAGCTGAGGAAATTTCGGATGATTGCTCAGACCTTATCTGAACTTTGAATCTTTTATGGTTCACCTGGAGTGTAGCAAAGGGCTCAAAATTCAGATCAAATGCTCCAGAGTTTGGAGCTGAGATTTTGGTTCACACCCATCTCCACACCTGCAGCTTGTCTGCAACGTTTTAGTCCCACCTAGCACTATCGCTCGTTACCCTTTCCAAAAGGGAGATGCCGAATTGCCAGAGCTCTCATGCCATGGCTGTGACATGGGAGAGGCTAAAGTTAATACACTTGATAAAAAATACGATTTACCCTCGGTTGCTAAGTCCCCTCCAAGCATGAGAGGATGCATTCTGCTGGCAGGAATGAGGAGGAACTGAGACAAGGGAGCAGGGGGGCAGCTAAAAACCACACTTGCTGCAAAGCAATAGAATTCCCCAATAAACCTGAATCTGCTGAGAATACATTTTACTAACATGCAGCTGAGTTGGCTGCTTTTGTTCTGGGGTTTGTTAAGCATTAGCTAAAGAATGCGATGGTCCAGCCTGCTCGGTGTGAAACCTAATTCTTCCCCTTTCTGGAGCCATGGCATGGAGCGCTCAATTTTTTTCTCTCCATAGGGCTGCAAGCCCTCCGGTACTCCAGCCAAAAACCACTCATATTTTAGCAAGCTTAGCTCCAGCCTGGTTGCCAGGCAGTCAAGCGAAACACTTGTCCGCCCCAGGGGGAGGGGACGCAGACATCGGGGGGGGGGGGGGCGGGGGCGGGGGGTGTGTGGAAGGGTCATGCTAACGACTTGGAAAAACATCCCTCCTTAAAGCCATTTGGGAGGGTTAGGTTTTTTTCCAAACACCTTTGGATATTTTTTTCCCTATGGAGAGAAAATACAAATAGCAGAAGTTGCTATGGGTTAGAAAGGGTTAACGTTTTATACCTATTTGAGCTTGCACCGGGGAGGAATCCCCCAGTGAACCCCTTGACTTCACTGGAGCCAGGATTGCATCCTACATTTCTGTTATCTATCTTCTAGAGATGGGCCACACAAGACCCTTTAACCCCATTTCCCTCACCCCCTTAACCAGGGGGTGGGATTGGTTAAAATGGGTCAGACTGATTGCTCTCCCTGTGCCTTGATTCTGCAAACAGCTAAACTGGCCAGAAGTTTTGCCAAACCCAACCCACCACCACCTCTTCGGCCCAGCTGACCCCTAGAGGAAAGGGGAACGGCTGTGAAAGGTGTTGAGTTATCAGCCCGGAACACTGATCCCTTCCCCCGCCTCTCCCCCTGTCACCACCCCAGGTCCCCTCTAACCACCCTGCCGGGGTGCTTTCACCCTGGGCGAGGGGCGCCGCACGGCTTTGGGGCGCAGAGGCCTGTTCACTAGGAGCCGAAGTTAGGCACATGCAGGCTGCCAAAGAGACATTGGAGGATAGCGACTTTCGGGAGGTAGGGTTCGTAGCAGTGACTTGGCCTCTGGCCCTTCGGTGTTACCAATCCCCAAAACAGCTGCATTCCCCCCGCCCCCCGATACAATTGTAATGGGAAAACATGTCCCTTTTCTTGCCATGGCTGTGTGTATGTACCTTATGCAGTGGTGTTGTCACTGTGTCGGTCCAAGGAGATTAGAGAGACAGGGTGAGTGAGGTAATATCTCTTGGACCTAGTATTGTTGGAGAGAGAGACAAGCTTTTGAGCTACACATGAGTAGAACCATAGGGTTAAAAGGGACTGCAAGGGTCAGCTAATCTAACCCCCTGCCAAGATGCAGGATTTGTTGTGTAGTAGCAATCTTCTACACAGGACCTGAAAAAGAGCTCTATGTAGCTTGGAAGCTTGTGTCTCTCCAACAAAACGTGGTCCAATAAAAGATATTCAGTCACCCACCTTGTCTCTCTGTATGTACCCTACTCCTTTGGCCAGGGTTCTGAGAGACAAAATGGAGGGAGATGTGTTTCACTTGGGCCATTTTGATCTTTTGATGATTGTTTTTTCTTTTCTGATAGAACCAAACTTTTAAAGGTCCCAGGTTCCATGAAAGGCGCTCGTACAAGCCCTCAAAAGCGGGCTGGGTAGAGGGTTTATGTGACACATTCATTCCCCCTGCATTCCCCTCCCCTAGCAGTCGGACAGAGGTCTGGGATGGCTTGGGAGGTGGAGACATGGCATGATCAGTGTGGAGGGAGTGTGGTGGCTGATAAAGGAGGTTGGCAACTGGAACTGAGAGAGAGAGCACCTGGCATCTCAGAGGAAAAGAGCCAGGGTCTCTGTGTCCTACCTTCTGTCACCACCTTTCCCTCCCTCCCCCAGCAAAGAAGTAGAAGGACCCTGAGATTCTTGCTAGGCCAGTGGCTGCTGCACTGTGTCTGCCACTCTCGCACTGCTGGGGGAAGCGGGCTCTGCTTGGCGCCCCTGCCGGGCAAAAGGTGGACTCAGCACAGTGCAACAGGTGAGGTCGCTCCTGCTGGGTCAGCACGGCATAAGGACGACTGCAAATCTTGCTCTGTCCCCCAGGCGGCAGCCAGTGTGAGTGCCTGGAAGGTAGCATTGCCAGTTTTCGTTGGACGTATTCCTGGAGTTTTCATCACATGATATAATCTTTAATTAAAGATTAATCTTTAATTCCTGGAGACTCCGGGGCAATCCTGGAGGGTTGGCAACCCTACCGGAAGGTGGTTTGGGGAGGGAGTTGGACATCAGCAACCTCACACAAATTGGAAACCTGATTCCTTTTATCTGCCATTATATTGTCAATATAATGAAAGCTCTGCACCCATCTCTCTCCCCCATTCATATGTACCCACATGCCTGAAGAAATCACGCAGAAAAGGAAACGTAGCGTAACGCCATCACCATCTTCTCCCAGCTCAGGTCAGCATGATCTGGAGGTTCCCTACCCGGAAAGCAGAATCTGGCCTTTTCTTTCAATAAAACCCTGTTGTGGGCCAGATCCTCAGCTGCTGAAATCTGGTGTCGCTCCATAAATCTCTCGAGCTATGCTGATCTACACCAGCTCAGGACCTGGCCACATGTCCCTGGTTTGGAGCTGTGACAATGAATGAGAAGGCAACCTGATGCCAAGACAACTCAATCCAACATAATTACCTCCTGCAGAGCAGTTCCGCTAGCTGCCTGCTGCAGTCTCCACCGGCATCTACTCCTGTCCTTTTCACTCTGTACGTCACTGCCATGCTCGTCCCCAGGGAGATCTCTGCTCTCACCAGCTGCCTTCCCACTCCTCCGTCTTGCATGTATTCAGATGTCTCTCCACAGCACCTAGGCGAACAATACCACATGCATGCTTGTGCACTGCTTTGAACACACATGCTATCACACCGTGGCGCTTCCACACTCGTTCATGTACATACCCAGTCACGCTAGTGCCTCCATTCACCCAAACACACACGAGTGTGAGTGTCTTGTCATCTTTCACTCATCAGTGGGGAGTTATGCCAGGGCCAGTCCCTAGGCAAAAGCTGGCCAAAATTCTGCTAGGGAGTGTAGCCCCTGCTTCTTGCTTGTGTGCCCCCATGAGTGCCAAGTGCACAAAAGGAGCAGGCAGTGGGCACAGCATTCCCCCAGCTGAATTGTCCAGGCACAGATTGGGAGCACACTGCACCCTCTCCAATGGTAAACAGCAGGTACGTGGATGTGTGTTATCTGGGATTCATTCTGGCTGAGTCAGATTAGGGACCCAGCATGCCCCACTTAGCTGCCAGCATGGAGAGCCCCCTGGCTGCATCATTGCAAACTGAGCCACAAGTGGCCAGAGAGGCTTGTCGAGAACTCCTGCCAGCCAATGGGTGCCCAAGGTAGTATCTAGCCTTCAACTTGCCACCTTAGGTGGGTGTGTCTTACATCAGTGCTGGAAGGAAGGGAGGGGGACTTACCTTGTGGGAGGCATTTGGAGTACTAATGAGCAAAGCAGGGGCTGCTCTCTAGTCTTTGTTAATGGGTATTGGCCTGGAGAGGAGGAAGAGAGACTATTTAAATAACTTAGTGTGACTTAAATAACTAAGGGTCTATGTCTGGAGGGGAAAAACAGAACATAAGAACGGCCATACTGGGTCAGACCAAAGGTCCATCCAGCCGAGTAACCTGTCTGCCGACAGTGGCCAATGCCAGGTGCCCCAGAGGGAGTGAACCTAACAGGTAATGATCAAGTGATCTCTCTCCTGCCATCCATCTCCACCCTCTGACAGACAGAGGCTAGGAACACCATTCCTTACCCATCCTGGCTAATAGCCATTAAGGGACTTAATCTCCATGAATTTATCTAGTTCTCTTTTAAACCCTGTTATAGTCCTAGCCTTCACAATCTCCTCAGGCAAGGAGTTCCACAGGTTGACTGTGCGCTGTGTGAAGAAGAACTTCCTTTTATTTGTTTTAAACCTGCTGCCCATTAATTTCATTTGGTGGCTCCTAGTTCTTATATTATGGGAACAAGTAAATAACTTTTTGCTTATTCACTTTCTCCACACCACTCATGATTTTATATACCTCTATCATATCCCGCCTTAGTCTCCTCTTTTCCAAGCTGAAAAGTCCTAGCCTCTTTAATCTCTCCTCATATGGGACCCGTTCTAAACCCCTAATCGTTTTAGTTGTCATTCTCTGAACCTTTTCTAATGCCAGTATATCTTTTTTGAGACGAGGAGACCACATCTGTATGCAGAAATCAAGATTTGGGTGTACCATGGATTTATATAAGGGCAATAAAATATTCTCTGTCTTATTCTCTATCCCTTTTCTAATGATTCGTAACAACCTGTTGGCTTTTTTGACTGCCGCTGCACACTGTGTGGATGTCTTCAGAGAACTATCCACAATGACTCCAAGATCTCTTTCCTGATTAGTTGTAGCTAAATTAGTCCCCATCATATTGTATGTATAGTTCGGGTTATTTTTTCCAATGTGCATTACTTTACATTTATCCACATTAAATTTCATTTGCCATTTTGTTGCCCAATCACTTAGTTTTGTGAGATCCCTTTGAAGTTCTTCATAGTCTGCTTTGGTCTTAACTATCTTGAGCAGTTTAGTAGTATCGTCTGCAAACTTTGCCACCTCACTGTTTACCCCTTTCTCCAGCTCATTTATGAATAAGTTGAATAGGATTGGTCCTCGGACTGACCCTTGGGGAACACCACAAGTTAGCCCTCTCCATTCTGAAAATTTACCATTTATTCCTACCCTTTGTTCCCTGTCTTTTAACCAGTTCTCAATCCATGAAAGGATCTTCCCTCTTATCCCATGACAACTTAATTTACGTAAGAGCCTTTGATGAGGGACCTTGTCAAAGGCTTTCTGGAAATCTAAGTACACTATGTCCACTGGATCCCCCTTGTCCACATGTTTGTTGACCCCTTCAAAGAACTCTAATAGATTAGTAAGACAGAAGCACATGCTTGGCCTTGTTATCCAGGGACATTGTGCATGGAGGATCCATTCACACTGTTGCAGCCTTCCTCCAGAACAGCTCCTCGTTGGTGTCTGCACTGTATGCAAATACGACAGCTCATGAGCTGGCGTCCCTTTCTGCAACCTCCCACGTACAGCAGTGGTTATTCTCTCACGTAGCATCAGCGGGGCTGTCTGCTGTGCAGAGCTGGCTAATATTCAACTCTGGGGCTGCAGGGGGAGGGACATGAAGGAATCTGTAAGAACAAGCCAGTGGAACCCCCCTTGGTTTTTTATTTCTTCCTTAGGAACTGGCTGCTGGAGAGCCTTTGGCTGGACTGCCTGCACAATAGATGTCTCTGCCCCAGAGATGGGTTAATCAGTGTTTGCTTGGCCTCTGGACTTGTCCTGTGAAGGAAGGAGGGTTGAGCTGAAAAGTCTGGCACCTGCAGGGGAGGAGAAAGCAGAGGGAGGCCAGGCAGGCCTGGGGGAAGGGAAGCAGCCCGTTCTGCTAAGTACTCTTGTACTGTATACTGTCAGAACCAAAAGTCCAGCTTCGTCGCTAAACAATTCCCCACAGCTCCTTATTCACGGCCGTTCAAGAGCAGGGCTTCTGCACCATCACCCCTGTTTCCTGGGGGGAAGAAAATACTTGTGTATAACCCACATTTTTGGTTGTTAGGAACAGGCTCGTGAGGTACCATCGTGACCCCAATCTCAAACCCCCCTCCTCTATTCAGCATGGTTTGGGACTGAGGGTGTGATCAGGCACGTTATGAAGAGAGGCTATTTGCAAAACTGGGCTGTTCGTCTGGGTTTGGATTCTGAACAGCGCCAAAGGGGCCCGGGTTAATGATTCAGATCCATCTCTAACTTAGTGCTGATTGAAGGTACCAGTTGTCAGCCCTGAAGGTTGACTTGCTGTTTTTCATCCCCAGAAGATGTACAGTCAGGAAGTGTGATTGCAGCAGGTATGGATCAAAGCTAACTCCAGTAACACTAGCCACAAAGCCGCGGTTGCTCTAGTATGTAACCAAAGTCCTGAGCAGACGGAACTAGTCCTTGCAGCTGCCCATCCTGCCATGGCTTCCTTGCTGTGTTACCCAAGCTAGTTTTGATCTAGCTATGTCTACCTGCTTGCAGTGTAGACATACAGCAAGGGCAAGGATTCCAGCAGTCCCTCACGTGTAGTACTCCACCTCACCAATGAATCCTGAACCCCGGCAGGTCCATCTCTTTTTGTCCCTTTTGTCTTTTCAGTCCTTGGCCCTGCTAGGCATGGGATTGAAATAACTGATTCATTTCCATGTTGCAGCAAACACTCATTTCTGATGGGCTGATCTAAAATGACCCATCCTGACCTTTGCCCAAAGCCAAACTGAGACTTCTTGAGTTACTGGGTTGTTTGACATTATAATGGTTGCATGCCTCTCTGATCCACATTTCTGCCACTGCTCTCTGCAACCAAGTACTGGAAATCTGACAAGAGCAAACCAGGCTCAGATATATTGTCTTTCTTGGTCCAAAAGTAACTTCAGTGTACATGATCACAGTGGTCCCTTCTGGCCTTAAAAGCAATGAATCTATAACAGGGATGAACTTGTCCCCTCTTCTTTTTTTAAATAACTTTCTCCAGACAACTTCAGACAGACACTTTTGCTTGTCTATCCCAGTGGTTTTCAAACTTCAGGTCGCAACCCAGCGCTGGGTCGCCGTGCTCAGCACTGAGGGACCCTGGCTGCCGGCCAGTAAAAACTAGTAGTCCTTACCATAGGCGCTGACTTTTGTCGGCGCCAGTGGGTGCTTGCGCCCCCGGCCCCCCCAAGTCCACCCCCGGCCCCTCCCCCAACTCCACCCCCGGCCCCGCCCCTTCCCCAACCCCCCACCCCCGCCTCCTCCCTTGGGGGAGGGGTATGGGGAGCCCCACTGCGCTTTCCCCCGCACACCCCCCTTGCCGAACAGCTGAGAGGCGGGCAGCTGTGCTAAAAAAAGCGCCTTCGGCAGGAGGCACCTACGGTGGCGCTGGGAACCCAGAAGCCGAGGTGAGTTAGGCGCGTGGTGGGGGGAGGGGGCTGGCGGGGAGCTGCCAGTGGGTGCTCAGCACCCACCAATTTTTCTCCATGGGTGCTCCAGCCCCAGAGCACCCACGGAGTCGGCGCCTATGGTCCTTACCTGTTCTGACACCGTGCTCTGCCCCGGAAGCGGCCAGCAGCAGGTCCAGCTCGTAGTCAGGGGAGCCACGGGACTCCACGCGCTGCCCTCACCCCAAGGACTGGCTCCGAACTGCCATTGGATGGTTCCCGGCCAATGGGAGCTGTGGGGGCGGTGCCTGCGGGCGAGAGCTACACAGAGCTGCTTGCGCACCTCCGCCTAGGAGCCGGCCCAGCTGCTGGCCGCTTCCGGGGCGCAGCGCAGTCTGCGGTGCCCAGACAGGTGGGAAGCCTACCTCTGCAACCTGTCTGCACTGAAAAACCTTTTGGTTTTGTTTCCTTTTTTTCTCAATGAAAAAACTGAAAAAATTATCAAAAAATGGAATGTTTTTGGCAAAAGCTTTCTTTTTTGACTAAATAGTCATCTGTCATCGAAATTACCATCAGCAAAGAAACTTCAGCCAGCCCTAGTCTCCCAGCTTCTCATTGTGCTATGGGGGCAGGTGATTCCACCCCCAAAAAAACGACAGTTGGGATTTACCTTTGTCAATGCAGGGACCAAGAACTGCGTGGCACATGTAGCCCATAGGACTAGCTTGCCTATGTAAGTAAGTAAGTATGTAAGTGTAAGGGGGAAGTTTGTCCATAACGACACCAGCTGACCACAGAAACATGAGCTAACACCAGCTTTTGGAAAGAACATCCAACCACAAGGGTACCATGGCAACAAATTGATGTATATGATAATAAGTTGAGATCATTGATATACTAACCTATAGAAGGGCACCTCAACATTAGTAGGGTGAAGAAATACAAATATCAGGTAATCAATTTGATTAACTGTTCTGTCATTCTCTCTGGGGCATCTACCCTTGGCCACTGTTGGAAGACTGGATACTGGGCTAGATGGACCTTTGGTCTGACACAGTATGGCCGTTCTTATGTTCTTAAGGAAGAGGGGAGAAACCCCTACTGAATATGCATTAGGCATAGTGGCATCAGCGTAACATATTATGAAAAGTTACATCCCAGCCTGTGGGCAGGAGAAGAGAGAGATGTAGTAGTCCTTGGGATGTGCTAGGAGGATGGCCAGTGGTGGTGACGAGGAAGGTGATGGTGATGAGGAAGACAATGGCTAACTTTTCAGGTTGTTCTGCAAGGGATGGCGTGAGTATATGCATGTGCAGATGTACATGCTGTGGTAGTCTCTCTCTCTACTTTACTGAGTTAGAGTGTTTGACTTTGCTAAATGTATTAATAATAGGGCTGTCAAGCGATTAAAAAAATTAATCACAATTAATCACACGTTTAAACAATAATAGAATACCATTTATTTAAATATTTTGGATGTTTTCTACATTTTCAAATATATTGATTTCAATTACAACACAGGATACAAAGTGTACAGTGCTCACTTTATATTTATTTTTTATTACAAATATTTGCACTATTTGCAAAAGAAATAGTATTTTTCAACTCACCTAATACAAGTACTGTAGTGCAATCTCTTTGTCATGAAAGTTGAACGTACAAATGTAGAATTATGTACAAAAATAACTTTACTCAAAAACAAAACAGTGTAAAACTTCTGAGCCTACAAGTCCACTCAGTCCTACTCCTTGTTCAGCCAATCGCTCAGACAAACAAGTTTGTTTACATTTACGAGAGATAATGCTACCTGTTTCTTGTTTGCCTGTTCTCACTTTCAAGTGACATTGTATTCACATGGCATTGTTGTAGCTGGTGTCGCAAGATATTTATGTGCCCGATGCACTCAATATTCATATGTCCCTTCATGCTTCAATCACCATTCCAGAGGACATGCGTCCATACTGATGATGGGTTCTGCTCGATAACGATCCAAAGCAGTGTGGACCAATGCCTGTTCATTTTTATCATCTGAGTCAGATGCCACCAGAAGAAGGCTGATGTGTTTTTTTTTGGTGGTTCGGGTTCTGTAGTTTCCGCATTGGAGTGTTGCTCTTTTAAGACTTCTGAAAGCATGCTCCTCATCCCTCTCAGATTTTGGAAGGCACTTCAGATTCTTAAACCTTGGGTTCAGTGCTGTAGCTATCTTTAGAAATCTCACATTGGTACCTTCTTTGTGTTCTGTCAAATCTGCAGTGAAAGTGTTCTTGAAACAAACATGTACTGGGTCATCATCCGAGACTGCTATAACATGAAATGAGCATCATCAGCGTAGAAGCATGTCCTCTGGAATGGTCGTTGAAGCATGAAGGGGCATACAACTGTTTAGCATATCTGGCATGTAAATACCTTGCAATGCCTGCTACAGAAGTGCCTTGCGAATGCCTGTTCTCACGTTCAGGTGACATTGTGAACAAGTAGTGGGCAGCATTAGCTCCTGTAAATGTAACCAAACTTGTTTGTCTGAGCGATTGGCTGAACAAGAAGTAGGGCTGAGTGGACTTGTAGGCTCTAAAGTTTTACATTGTTTTGTTTTTGAATACAGTTATATGACAAAAAAGGTCTGCTTTTTAAAGTTACACTTTCACGATAATGATTTCGCACTTCAATACTTGTATGAGATGAATTGGAAAAATACTATTTCTTTTATCACTTTTAAGTGCAAATATTTGTAATAAAAATAACAATATAAAGTGAGCATGGTACACTTTGTATTCTGTGTTGTAATTGAAATCAATATATTTGAAAATATAGAAAAACATCCAAAAATATTGAATACATTTCAATTGGTATTCTATTGTTTAACAGTGCGATTAATCACAATGTAAAAAATTAATCGTGATTAATTTTTTAAAATTAATTGCATGAGTTAACTGCGATTAATCGACAGCCCTAATTAATAAACAATAGGTAAATATAGAAGAGTTCCTACAGTGTGAATGTAGCAACCGCACACATCGGGGTTCCCAACTATATAGTAGCTTTAATAATATTGGGCCTGATCTTGGGACAAGAACCTATCAATCCTCAAAGTGATAACCAGGAATTCTTAAGTAATCAATATCATTAATACATAATCTATGGATCAGGCTACAGATATGGCACCCGAACAGGGCCAGACTTCCCCCTTACACTCTATTTCCAGTTCCTCAAAACTTAGGGGTGACCGTTGGATCATTTATCTGTGCCAAAATCCATAGGCCTCATGCTAAATGCTGAAGCCAATGGCTTACAGGATACAGGGTTATAGGTTCCTTGCAACACTGCTTAATATAATAAAGTCAAGGCAGTGAATATAATAAAGGAAAGCTAGTCCTATGAGCTACAAGTTTCAGACCGAGCTTCCTTCTTATCCCAAGCGGTGGTCAGGATTGACGCACAGCACCGGGGGACAGGGTAAAGCTGGTGTATTGCTGTCTGTGCTAGATGTCTTTGATGCAGAATCCCCCGGACTGTCAGCTGCCAGCCAAGAAGAGGAGAAATTCCCATCTCAGCTGAGCGCCTCTCTTTCCCGTTGTGCCCGTCTACCTTTTAATTTCTCTCCCTCCGCTCCTATTAAATATTTAACTCTGAAAAGCTTCTGTGGTGCAGCTGATCTGCAAGACAGCTGTGCCGAATAAAGTTGTAATGCATTAGGCATTCAGAACTGAAGCAAGCCTATGAATCTTTTGAGATTTGTCCATCACTATTTAATAATGGAATCCCTGACCCACCACAACCCATGCTAGAAGGCTACAGAGGCCATTATTCATATGCTCCACAGATAGCTAGTGTGCGGGCAAGACAGCAGCCTGGAAGCACCTGTCAATCACACCCCCTCTTATTGTGTCACATTAAAGCGTTCTCGGAATCTCATTGCAAATGCCTCATCCCTTGTGAGAAACGTTAGCTCGCTCGCCAAACACCATCTTTTCCGCCAGCCCTGCTTTACACTCGGTAACTCCACACACTACAATCCCTGCTGAGAACGCCAGCAAGATTTCAGCAGAGGATTTCCCCCTATCCCGGTGGCTTGGACAACCCACCCATTCCATACCTGTGTGCATGGATCCTATAGAAATCTGATCCTGCTTTATTCCACCTCTTGGGTCTACTGGCATTCATCAGAGCCTCTGATTTCAGTTTATTAGATGGTGAAAATGGACCAACTGACTTCTCATCCCATCCCCATTGCTGTGCTCTGTCAGTATTGATGGAGAATTCGCACACTCTGGGGTTATGTGCACGGTGAGAGAGAGACTGTTCCTGCCGCCGATAACTCATTGGCTTGGCTGCATGAAGTGAGCCAACAAGGTTGACTGGTGTTCTGGCCACTGCAGTAACCAGAGCTTGATGGGTTCTTGAAAAATGGAGCTGTCTGCAGGAGCAGTAAAGGTTTGCAATTAACTTAAACATGTGGTGGATTTTGTGTTTGTGTGTCTTTCGAGCAGGAGAAGAGCCAAATATCTGGCACAAAACGTACCCAGTGTGTGTCATTCACTCGTCTTGATCAAACCACAGGGTTGTCAGAATTCGATGGAAGCTGGCGTCCTGAAACACAACTTAATCAACAGTCGAGATGGCTTCAGAGCCTCCTGATATCATTCAGTAAATCAGTACCATCTCCATTTCAATGCCGTGTCCATTCGAGTATCTGAGGTGTCCCACAGCAGAAGCAGCAAGCGTTTTACCTCTCTCTCTCTCTTTCCAGTCACGGCAGTTGATCCTTCCTCTAGATACTGGTAGCTTCTTCCTCAGCTTTGCTCTTTGTCTGGTTGTGACATAGTTGGACTCACCCCTGTGGCGCCTCCTGCTGGTTGTCGTCAGGAATTAGTTCACCAGCCTCTGGAGTGCCCTCTGCAGGCCAGTGATCCGCCTGACCACTCTGGCCCATGTCCCTCCCAGGACCCGGTGCCCCTTTAACTGGGGTGCTGCCCCCTGGCAGTACCCCACAGATCTGGGTCTCCCCTGCCCAGGGGAACCCCCAACCCACTATCCCCACCTCACTTCAGTCGTAGGCTACTGCCAGTCACCAGCTAGCCCCCGCGCCCTGGGGCAGACTGCAGTATAAGCCACTCATCACAGGCAAAGGGGGTTTGGACCTGCTGCCTCGGCCTACCCATGGGCTGCCCCCGCAACCCCAGTACCTAGTGGGGCCTAACCTTAGGCCACAGCCTGGGGTTTTCTCAGGCCAGAGCTCCTCAGCTCCTCTGGCCTTTCCCCAGCCCTGCTCCACCCTAGGTACCTGCTCAGGTCCCTGCCGCCAAGCCCTTCTCCCTCTAAAGGCAGAGAGAGAGTGTATCTGCTCTTGGCTCACTGCCCACTTATAAGGGCCAGCTGAGCCTTAATTGGGGCGTGGCCCCAGCTGAGCCTGCCTTCCCACTCAGCCTGGGGCTGCTTGCTCCAGAAATAGCCCTCTCCTGGGCTGTTTTCAGCCCCTCAGGGCAGGAGCGGGGTGCCACCCCGCTACACTGGTGCTGCAGTGATTCAGAAATCGTTTATTGTGACTGTTCTCCTGGTTGTATTAAATGTATCCACATAGGTGGAACCTGCTGAATACACCAGATCTTCGGCACGTCACAAATAGTAGTAGTAATATAGTTTGGGATGCATCTGATACCAGGGAGGTTCAGGCAAAATCCACTTGCCATGCTGCTAAACGTTCTAGATCCACCTAGGTCACACACACCTGCTGTGCTGCTGAATGTTCTAGTCCCACTGCAACAAAACATTGATTTATATGGAATGGTAAGTGGACAATTGCAGCTCTGTGAGTGCACAACGCTCCAGCAGTGGTGGGGCTGAGGTCATATATTTTTGCTGTAGGTGGTAAGTTGGAAGATCGCTATGACTTACGAGACAATTGAGGGATGGGGGTTACGAAAGATACTCAGCTGTTGGGCTGGCTGGAAAACAATCATTCCATTTTGTGAAAAATTGTGAGCTTTGGGCATTTGTGTTTGTTCCATAGCAGAATGAAACTGAAGCCATTTGAAATTTTTCACAAAATAACCCGAGAGTCCTGCCCCAGAGGAGGCAATAGCCTGGTGGTTAGGACACTCAGCTGGGACAGGCGGGGCTGTGGATCAAGTCCCAGCCATGAATCAGGCAGATCAGGGACTTGAACTGATCTATTAGAATTGCTTGAGGGGGGTCAACAAGCATGTGGGCAAGGGGGATCCAGTGGATATGGTATGCTTGGACTTTCAGAAAGTCTTTTACAAGGTGCCCCATTAAAGACTCTTAAGCAAAGTAAGCTGCCATGGGATAAGATGGTAGGTCCTCTCATGGATCTGTAACTGATTAACTGATTTGTAACTGATTAAAACGAAACAAAGAGTAGGAATAAATGGTCAGTTTTCACAATGCAGAGATAAACAGTGGGGTTCCCCAAGAATCTTTACTGGGACCTGTGTTATTCAATGTATTCATAAATGATCTGGAAAATGGGGTGAACAGTGGGACGGTAAAATCTGCAGGTGGTACAAAATTTCTCAAGATAGTGTGACAAAGTTCCTCCTCTACCTTGGTGAGTCCTGCGCTTATTGGTGGATTTTGATCGCCTCAGAGATCTTCCCCTCTGGTAGAACCCACAGTCAAATTCCTCCTGTGTCTGATCAGGAGTTGGGAGGTTTGAGGGGAACCCGGGCCCGCCCTCTACTCCGGGTTCCAGCCCAGGGCCCTGTGGATTGCAGTTGTCTATAGGGTTTCCTGTAACAGCTGCGTGACAGCTACAACTCCCTGGGCTACTTCCCCACGGCCTCCGCCCAACACCTTCTTTATGCTTACTGCAGGACCTTCCTCCTGATGGTCTCCTGATGCTTGTACTCCTCGTCCTTCAACTCTTCTCACTCTCAACTCCTTGTGTGCCTCTTGCTCCCAGCTCCTCGCACGCAATACCACAAACTGAAGGGAGCTCCTTTTTAAACCCAGGTGCCCTGATTAGCCTGCCTGTCTTAATTGATACTAGCAGGTTCTTCTTAATTGGCTCCAGGTGTCCTAATTAGCCTGCCTACCTTAAATTGGTTCCAGAAAGTTCCTGCTTGTTCTAGTGCAGCCCCTGCTCTGGTCACTCAGGGAACAGAAAACTATTCATCCAATGGCCAGTATATTTGCCTTCTATCAGACTTCTGTACCCCACTTGTCTGGGTCTGTCACAATAGATAAGAACATAAGAATGACCATACTGGATCAGACCAATAGTCCATCTAGCCCAGTATCCTGTCTTCCAACAGTGGCCAATGCCAGATGCTTCAGCAGGAATGAACAGAACCAGGCAATTATCAATGGATCCATCCCGTTGTCCACTCCCATCTTCTGGCAATTAGAGACTTAAGACTCCCAGAGCATTGGGTTGCATCCCTGACAATATTGGCTAATAGCCATTGATGTACCTATCCTCCATGAACTTATCTAATTCTTTTTTGAACCCAGTTATACTTTTGGCCTTCACAATACCCCCTGGCAAAGAGTTCCATAGGCTGACTGTGCGTTGTGTGAAGAACTTCCTTTTGTTGGTTTTAAACCTGCTGCCTATTAATTTCACTGGATGACCCCTCATTCTTGCCTTATGTGCAGGGGTAAATAACACTTCCTTATTAATTTTCTCCGCACCATTCATGATTTTATAGACCTCTGTTATATCCCTGCTTAGTCGTCTCTTTTCCAAGCTGAACAGTCCCAGTCTTCTTAATCTCTCCTCATATGGAAGCTGTTCCATACCCATCATCATTTTTGTTACTCTTCTCTGTACCTTTTCCAATTCTAATATCCTTTTAGAGATGGGGTGACAGAGCTGTACGTGTAATGCTGAGAGACCAAGGTTGTCATCAGCCGGGATCAAACCTGTGATCTCTGGAGCTTAATGTATGAGCCTCTACTGCATGAGCTAAAAGACGTGTCTCCCCTAGCCAAGGCTGTAAGAGGCTCATCAATCTCTAGCTGATCTAGCTGCCACTAGAGGGGAACAGAGCGCCACACGAAGCAGGCATGGGTTACACACGCAGTATTCAAGTTGTGGGCATACCATAGATTTATATGGTGGCATTATGATATTTTGTTTTATTTTCTATCCCTTTCCTAATGGTTCCTAACATTCTGTTAGCTGTTTTACTGCCGCTGCACATTGAGTAGATATGGTTAACAGACAACTATCCACAATGACTCCAAGATCTCTCTGGAGTGGTAACAGCTAATTTAGCTCCCATCATTTTGTAGGTTTCATTTTAGATCCCATCTTTTTGTATGCATTGTTGGGATAATGTTTTCCAATGTGCTTTACTTTGCATTTATCAACATTGAATTTCATCTGCCATTTTGTTGCCCAGTCACCCAGTTTTGTGATATCTCGTTGTCACTCTTCCCAGTCTGCTTTGGACTTAACTATCTTGAGTAATTTTGTTTTGTCTGCAAATTTTGTCACCTTACAGCTAAGTCTGACCTAGTATGGCCATTCTTATGCCTTCTACATCCTGGGCTAGTGGCTCTTATGGGGTGGGTTGTTTCCTCTCTCTGACCGGAAACCTAATTGGTATTTCCTGATCAAGAAGGCAGTGGGTGGTTACAAGGTCTGTATAAAAAATGCTGCTGTCGGTCCACTGAGAGGTGTAGCTATGGTTAATAATAGAACCTAGCTCTCACATAACCACTGTGCTTTGGTTTACAGCCCAAGTCATTCATGTTTAGAAACTCATAGGTTCAAGCCTTTGATTCACAACAAATGGTACGGGCACACTCCTGGGGAGGTGTCAAGTTGTCAGAGGTGTCGGCCTTCAAAAAGGGACATTAAACTGCAGCAGAGGTGGAAGGCCGCCTGGCTTCAGTAAAATAAATGAGCTCCCATTTCTTTTTTTGGATGGTTAGTTTGCTCTTTAGTGAGCCTGCCCCAGACAGATGGGAAAGATTCCCACTGACTTCAGTGGGTTTTGGATCAGGCCCTAGGTTCGCCCTTGCTATGCACTCTGCCACTTTGTATATTATCATTAGCACTCCTCGCCCTTCATCTTGGAGGAATAGAAAGCAGCAGTGCATGGGGAGACTAAGAGCAGGCCTACACTACAAAGCTGTTGTAGCGCTTTGATGAAGACGCTCTAAGCCAATGGGAGAGAGCTCTCCTGTCGGCTTAGTTACGCCATCTCCGCAAGAGGCAGTAGCTATATCAACAAGAGATGCTCTCCCATTGACATAGCGCTGTGTACACAAGGGGCTAAGGTCAGTATAACTACGTCGCTTGGGGGTGCTTACTTATTTTTCACATCTCTGAGCGACATAGTTATACTGGAGTAAGTGTGTAGTGCACTGTAGCGGGGTGGAACCCCGCTCCTGCCCTGAGGGGTTGGAAAGAGCCCTGGGAGAGGGCAGAGGCTGAAAGCTGGGCTGATTCAAAGCAGCCACAGCTGGGGCCAGTTAATCAGGGCCCAGCTGGCCCTTATAAGAGGGCAGTGGGCCTGGAGCAATTAGTCTCTCTTTGCCTGTAGAGGGAGAAGGGCTTGGCTGCAGGTACCTAGGGTGGAGCAAGGCTGGGGAAGGCCAGAGGAGCTGGGGAGCTCCGGCCTGAGAAAACCCCAGGCTGTGGCCTAGGGTTAGGCCCATCTAGGTACCGGGGTTGCGGGGGCAACCCACGGGTAGGCCGAGGCAGCAGGTCCAACCCAACTTTGCCAGTGATGAGTGGCTTATACTGCAGTCTGCCCCAGGGTGCGGGGGCTAGCTGGTGATTGGCAGTAGACTACAACTGAGGCGAGGTGGGGATAGTGGGTTGGGGGTCCCCTGGGGAGGGGAGACCCAGACCTGTGGGGTACTACCAGGGGGCAGCACCCCAGTTAAAAGGGCACTGGGTCCTTGGAGGGACACGGGGCCAGAGTGGTCAGGCGGACCACTGGCCTGCAGAGGGCGCTCCAGAGGCTGGTGAGCTAATTCCCGACTGAAACCAGCAGGAGGCGGGGCAGGGGTGAGTCCAACCCTGTCACATGCACCCTGGGCATTCTGCCTTCCACAGAACCCAGAACGTATGGGGGAGTGGAGTGTCTCTGCATATACAGGCGGAAATTAAATGGAATCAGTTGCGGGAAAGTTTGGCAGGAGCATTTTCTGTAGAGAGAGAAAGTAGTTGTTAGCACTCCCCAAATCCTATTAGAACCATTTCCAATGTTGCCTTTCAGATATAATAGGGAGCATTGTTATAAACCATGGAATCTTCTCGACAACCAATCAGAACCCCCAAATCCCCAGAATTCTGAAAAGTTCAGAGTTTGCTCTAGGTGGTGTCTTCACCAACTCTAAAGACCCTGGTGAATAATATGAACTGTGCAAAATAAATTGACTTATATTAAATTATTTCCTCACAGCTAGAGTATGGAAAGGCTCTTTGATTCATGATATGGGTGTATCATTAAACAACAAAGGGGAATATTAAGCAATGAATAAGAGGTTGGTGGTATAATAGCATCTTCAAGTGTCTGAAGTGGGTAAGCACCAAGGAGAGAGAGCTGGGAATCAAAGGGGTGTAGCTAGGAGAATATGCCTCAATGTCTGTCGGAACACTTTTCGGACAATGAGATCTATTATACTTTGTAATAGTTGCCCAAGGAAAGTTGTGGGTCATTCAAAACTGGACTATAACTTGCTGAAGAACATGCTGTAGGGCAATCCTCTATCAGCACTATCCCAAACAGCCCGGTGAAGTGACTTGCTCAATGTCATGTTGTAGGTCAGTGGGTGAGCTGGGATTAGACCCTAAATCACCTGATTTCCCCATCCAGTCCCTTTAACCATAAGATGTGCTGCCTTTTTGGCAGCAAATAGCCCGAGGGGCTGATTACAGGGGATTCATTTAAACCGTTTTCCTGTTCACTTCAAAGAAAAACTCCCCATCTGCATGTTAATACCTGAAATGAGATTAGGAGACAGATCTGCTTCGATAAACTGGATCAAAGTATCTGGACATTCTCTTGTTAAGAAAGAAAAGCAGCAAGATGGTTCCTGGAGGTTCAGCCACTAGGTGGCGCTGTTGGTGAAATACCTTCTTGAAATGAACCTCAGCCGCACCTAGCAAAGCATTAAAGGATTCTATGATGAGCATCTCTGGTGTGGACAAGCAAGCTCTGCGACCAGTCCTTGTCTGGTAGAGGAACATGGTACAGAGTCAGGAGTAAACTAAAAACAGAAACAAAAGGAACATAGCTACAAAGGTTGCAGCATCTCCTCAACATACGCCTCTTCACTGCCACAGAGGATGTCACCTCTGACAAACCTGCACAGCCTGGAAGCTGTGTTTTTGAAAGATTTCAAATTGCAAACTCCACAGAGAAACTGGAGATATACAGGTATCTTCTTGCTTCCCTGCAGCATAAATTAAAGCAGAGCTTATCTTTAAATCCTCTGACTTTACTGAAGACGGTCACAAAGATGACTATGAAAGGGTTCTGGCTATGTTGGATGCACACTGTATACCTCAGAGATGTGTGGTTTATGAAAGAGCATGTTTTCACTGGAGAACCCAAGACTCAGGAGGGAAATGTTGAATGTCTTTATAAAAGCTCTGCCATGCATTGGCTGAAAACTGTTTTTCCATCAATACTGACAGAAAATATCAGACAGGCTGGTTATTGGGCTAACAGATAGAAACCTTTCACAGCAGCTACAATTGAAGAGAGATTTAACCTTAGACACTGTTGTACAAAAAGCAAAGCAGTGTGAGCTAGCGAAACAGCAGTCCTAGAGCAACTTGAAAAACCTGCAATGAGGTTAGAAACTGTAAACAGACACTTGAGTGTTACGTCATTATCATAGAACCCCTGAAACAAGGAGACAGAAGTCCCAGACTATAAGGAACCAATTCCAGCTTATGTGCACAAAGTGTGGAAAAAGTTAGATGCTAAGAGATGACGCACGTCCAGCACAATGTAATAAATGCATGAAATATGGACATTTTGCAGCTGTTTGCCACCCAAAGGAGTCAGGAAATTGACTTGTCTTATGGACAATCAAGAGCCATTGTTTCTGGGATCTATCACGGGTGATGACATAGAACCTGCCTGGAAAGTGAAACTGAATATTCATGGCAAGACAATTGACTTCAAAATTGACTCAGGAGCTGAGGTCACAGTCATCTCAGAAGGGACTCGCAATCACCTTCAACCCCTCCCAGAGCTGACGTCACCTGACACCGCTCTGACTAGCCCTGGAGATTCTGAACTGCATGGGCCAGTTCACCGCAGAAACCACTTACACTCTGATTGCAAAACGTTTGTCTTTCTATGTCAGGCCTGCACAACTCGTAAAGCAGTGAGGGCCATATTACTCCAAAGAAAACAGCCGAGGGCCGAAACTCTTCCCCTGCCGCAAAAGTTGTTGAGCAAAAAAAAAAAAAAATCCTCTCCTGTCACCAAAGTTGTTGAGCGACTTTTTTTTTTGCTCTACACGCCCCCCGCGGGCCGCACAGTGAGCCTCCGCGGGCCGTATGTTGTGCAGGCCTGTTCTATGTGATCAAAAGACCACAGACCAACAGCCTTCTCAGCTGCAGCGTGGCAGCCATGATGGGCCTAGTGGGAAGTGTGAAAGAACTCAATGGAATGTTTGGAGATATTCAGGGATGCCATTTAGGGAAGGGGGGCACCTGTCCCCCGCTGAGTTTCATGTCACAGTTGGGTGAAGTTTGCAGCAGGAGGGAAGATGCTGCCCCTCCTCCCCCTGATGCCCTGCTCCACTGCCGTCTGCAGCCGCAGTGCTGCGATGGGGCTGCCACTGACCACGTTGCTCAGGACCCAGAGCCTGCTTCCTAATCTGCTGCGCAGAGCCAGGCGGAGGCTGATGTCCTCTCCCTTCCCATCATGTACCCGCTCTCTGCTGAGCTGGGATGGGGGGACTGGGAGCCTCTTTGTGCCGCTCAGGAGTGGGAGCTGTGGCTGCTGCTGCAAGTATTCAGGCTCTTGAGTGCTCTGCTTAAAGAGACACACTCCCCCCAACACACACACACACACACACACACACACACACACACACACACACACACACACACACACACACACACACACACTCTTCCCCCAACACTCTCTCTCTCTCTCTTTCTTACACACACACTTGTGTTGTAGTTGTTGTTATGACTTGTTACTTCCTGTCACAATGCACATATATTCTCTGTAATTTTATTCTTTCAAAGATGGTTAAGGATTACAGTGCTGTTGTAGTTTTTTGACTGGTCTGCGCATTTCATAATTTAATTTCTCTCTTATGCTTAAATTTAATTCTTTGAGAAGTGAGTTCTAAAATGCCTAAACTGTCCTGGCTGGAATAATTATCATTATTACTTTTATTACCATATTGTGCTTTGTCATTCATTATTTAAAGTGGTACAATCAACTAATAGTATCCTTCTAGAATGTAAATTTAGCTTCCACTCACCTTAGCAGTGCCAGTTTAAAAAAAAATAGCTAAACACATAACTTTAGACACTGGGCAGATGAAAGTCATTTATTTTCAAATTATATTTTTAGTTCTATCTGTAAAATACCTTAGAATTTGTATGAAAATAAATGCAGTTCCAAGACTGATACTAATAGTAATGATGGAGTCAAATGTTAGTGAATCACATACATGAGTGTGACTGGTAAACTTAAATGCCAAAATAATTAGAAAAATAAATTCCTTTTCTTAATAAAAGACGAAAAAACTTTAATTGTATATGTTAACATTAAATAAATATGCTTTTAATGGGGTGAAAAACAATTGACTAAAATAGACTAGATAATGGCAGTAACACAGAGTGTGTCTGTTACAGGACGTATCAGATTTTATTTTTATTTATCTCTACTAAAGATAGTGTACAAAGTATCAAACCTGTGCTTCTGAAATCTGTGTTAAATACCTGTGCTTCTGAAATCTGTGTTCAGTTTCCAGAATTGATATTTTAAGGCTTGGGATTGGTAATATCTTGCTGTATTATCTCCTGATTGTTCTAAACTTACATATAAACTTAAAATGTGGCTTTAATTGGTGTTTGTATATATTTTTTCTTTCTTTATATAGGAATTAGACACAGTGCTCCTATCAGCTAATGTCTAAGTTATCTGCAAAAACCCTAGAGTTCTCAGGTGCCTAAGTAGCCCCTGGAATCACAGTTAAAGTTGTCCCCCTGCACAAAGAGAATCTGAAATGGCACCCCTGGTGATACTGGATTTTTTAAAGGAGAGGTGGTACAAATCACCTTAAGAGATGATGCTGGGCCATATAGTGTACATGCACCTCGCAGTATTCTTCCCCCATTACTACATTAAATAGAAAACTTGTTAGAGACTGGAGCCAATTGGCATAATTGAGAAAATCTCTGATCCAACAGCATGGTGTACTCCAATGGTACCAGTATAAAGAAAAATGGAAACATATGAATGGGTGGATCATAAAAGACTTAAGTTGTGAGAGAAAAATCTTTCCTCCCAACACTGGATGACTGCTTCCCTGACGTGAAAGGAGCTACAGTATTCTCCAGGATGGATGCCATGAGTGGATTTTGGCAAATTCCTTTAGCCAAAAAAAGTATTAAACTGACTACATCTATCACACCCTTTGGGAGGATTTGCTTTCAAGGATTACCTTTGGGATTACCTGTGCAACTGAAATTTTCCAAAGAAAGATGGCAGAATGGTTAACGAGCACAAATGGAGTTGGTTTTCCTGGATGACATTGCGATATATGGATCTTCAATGGAAGAACACAACAAAACCCTCAATGAACTCCTAAGTCTAATCAGTCATTCTGGACTGAAGCAACACAAGGGAAAATAATTTGGGGGTAGACAGAAAATGCAAGTTTTTGGGACAGACAACAAACAAAGATGGAATCAGGCCTAACCCTGAGAAGGTAAAAGCAATTTGAGAATTGAATGCACCCATGAATGTACCAGAACTGAGATGTATAGTGGGTATGGTAAAATAGCTTGGTCAATACCTACAAGATCATTCCACAGTGACAAAACCACAGGATGAACTGTTAAAGTCCAACACATCTTGGCTATGGGGCCCAAATCAATAAATTGCCTTAAAAAAGAAATGATCTCAGCCGCTCCAGTTCTGAAGTACTATGATATGAACAAACTCACGATGGTCAGTGCGTATGCAAGCAGCTATGGCCTAGGAGGTGTCTTGTTGCAACGACATGGCTCTGAGTGCAAGCTAGTTGCCTTTTGCTCTCGCACACTCACAGAATGCAAAGAAGTGCCTGGCAAGTGTATGGGCATGTGAGCACTTTTACAGGGTTCTGCGTGGTGGACTGGACTCATTTACACTGATAACAGGCCCTAAAACTCTTATAACCTTCATCAAAGAAAAAGAGCTAGATGAAGCACCGCTGAGATACCTATTGCTAAAGGTTAATGCAATTTAACCCAAGTGCTAAATATGTTTCTGGAAAAAATCTGGTCATCACAGGCACTCTGTCACGGAGACCAGCATTGCATTCAATTACCCGTGCACTCAGAGATGAGGTAAAAGCATACGTGGATGCATACAGAAAAGAGACTACATGACCAGCTACAAAAAGCAACCTCAACAGAAATGTAACTTCAGGAAGTTCTAAGTTACTTTAGGGGCAGCTGGCCAAAGTATCATAAGGAAGTGAGGAGACTGCTTTCTGGAGTGTGGACAATTAAGCAAGTCTGATGGAGCCATGATTAAAGGCACTTGCATTGTAATTCCAAGGGAAATGAGAGGAGAAATCCTAAACTTCATCCAGGAAGGAATCAAGGATTAACTAAATGCTGTGAATGGGCTAACCAGTCAGCATGGTGGCCAGGTATCAGCAAGGACATAAAGAATAATATATCTGCATGTGATGATTGCAGAATTAACAGACCAATGCAAAGAACCTTTTAAATAACAACACCTTTACCAGACAGAACTTGGAAGAGAGTAGCTGCAGATTTATGCAAATTCAGAGGATATCATTAACTGGTTGTTGTGGACTATTTTTCCAGGTATATGAAAATATAATGTACTTGAAAAACATGTTGCACTATTATCGAGAAAATGAAGTGCACCTTTGCTCATTTTAGTATCCCAGAACTTGTGATGGACCATGGACCACTATTCACTGCCGCAGAATTCTTCATTCTGTACAAAAAATGGTTTTGATCCTATTACTAGCAGCCCACATTACCCACAAGTGAATGGAGAGGCTGAGAGCTGTTCAGACAGCCAAGAAAATCCTACAGCAGGAAGATCCATTCCTTGCTCTTCTGAGTGACAGATCAACACCAATAGCAGCTCCTGGATATAGTCCAGCACAACTCCTCATGGGAAGACAACGCAGACTCTTTTCCAAAGTTGGAATGGTGGTTCTGTCTCCAAAGTGAAGACAGGAGCCAAATCAGATAAAAAGGCTAAAAGAGTTTATGAACACGTTTACAATGGACATCACACAGAGAACTGCTAGGTCTAGAACCTGGTGACTGTGTTCATCTCAAATTGGATGAGAAAAAGGATGGACAACTCCAACTGTCAAAAAGAAAAGAAATTCAATGCCCAGATCATATGTTGTCTGAGAACGACAGTGGAGACTTCAACAGAAACCATTGACATCTACAGTTTGTTCCGCAGAGAGAACAATCAAAAGAGCAATCTCTACAGGTAGCAGATGCAGAAAAAAAAAGACGACAACTCAAGGATTCTGGACCGACCATAGCCAATTGTTGCAACTAATGGACAGCCAGATGAACAAGTTGTTACATGTTCATGCTGCATAATTAGGAAACCAGTACAATTCAGAGACCCTTAACAGACCAATACATACTAAACTTCAAAGACAGAGTATAGTGTAAATATTGTAAATCGTAGGAATGTCAAAATTAAAGGGGGAGATGGAATGGAATGCTAAGCCCTATTATACTGTTCAGCCACCGTGTGTGTGTGTGTGTGTGTGTGTACAAATACCTTATTTAAACAAACCTCAGCCATACCTGGCAGAGCATTTAAAGGATCTTAAGATGAACACAGCTGGAGTGTATACGCAAGCTCTGTGCCCAGACCAGATCTGGTACAGGAACATGGCAGTTCCTGTTTCCAAAGTGTCAAGAGCCCAACATTTCCATGGGATGCTCTGAATGGGTGGTGTAGGTGACTCAGGTAGCTGGCAACGGTCGACAGATGATTCTCGCGTGGGGGCACCACATGTAGGGACAACTCTGCTTCTGAAATCTGAGGCCTTGTATGTTTCAGTGGCTGCCACACAGTGACTGAGTGAAGGAAATGAACAATGAGCATCTCTGGCCACTAGTTCCTTTTTCTTCATTCCACTGTTGTGGAGGAGAGAGAGACCAGACTCTGAACGGGCACCAAGGCTACAGTTCTTCTCGTACTGATGGATTTGAAGGGGTTAAATCTGGTTAATAAACTCCAGCCCCGGGGGCCTGATTCTCCGCTGCTTCGATGCCGCTTGAACTCACCCGATCTCGACAGAGCTACTCCCAACTTTAAACCGCTGAGATCAGAATCTGGCAGCGGGTAGGCTACACCCTCCTGTGTGCACAGTCTGACGCCTTCGTCAGACATTCGGACAATTCCCTCAACCCCAAACCGCCTTCTACGGTGGAATGAAGGAACCTGACAACACGTGCTGCTATTTCCTGCGACACTTAGTTCAGCTGTGAAGGATCAGTGTCCAATATCCTCCCGCAGCTTGGATCCAGCATGTTAACAGCCCCCAGAGGAGCCATAGCTTACCGCGGGGTGTCTGAGAATTGTGTGGGGGAGAGCTGATTTATGCAGGCATTTGTCCCACACTTTCTCTGACAGAGTGCTATCATCAGCATACTTGCAAGGTGACTATTGCTCACCAAGCATTTATTGAGTGAATTCCCTCGCTCTCCCGTCACAGCTTAGATAATCCTCGTGTTCAAGGAGGCATGTTTGGAGAACGTCTAGGGCTTGGGGGGGTTTGCAGCATGTACTTTCAAGGGGGTAAACCAGGGCCTCGCTACCACACAGTAGGTGGGCCTGGGAAGGGGGATGGTATGTCTGTTGGATCAAGAATGATGAGCATCTACTGGCTGAACCCTCCCGCTGCAAAGCGGTGACAGAAGCTACTACAGCTTGGAGAAACCCAGTAGGGCAGATTCCATCTGTCTATTCCTCCACCCCAATCACTGCAGAACCCCACCCCTGGGTGCCCCCTGTTGAGGGGATTGGTGCAGGGCCTGGCACATGGCCCATCAAATGTGAGTTCCATTGTGTCTGAGGATAGCCTGTGTGCTGCGATGCATCAGCCGGACCCTAAAGCAGTGCTGGTGCTTTCCAGTGCTTTCCCCCACACTGGCCGGGGGTTAGCTCTCTGTGTTGTAACACGAAGAGCACAGGATTTGTTCTCTGCACTTGGATTCTCTTTTTACAGTCCACTTAGTCCCTGTCCCTGGTCTCTGCTTTGTGTGGCCGCAGGAGAAAGGAGGGGTTTGGGGATTCCATGCTCCGCTGCTGGTCCTCCTCTCTGGCCTGCAGGTGTCAGAGGGCCACGGACGAAGCATGTCATTTTTGTCTCTCCCCGGCTGGCCGGCATTGAAAGGTTTGTGTAGGCAGTTTCCCTCATATGTCTACATTGGAGTTAGACACCCACAACTGGCCTGTGCCAGCTGGCTCGGGCTCAGGCTAAGGGGCTGTTTCATTGTAGTGTAGACGTTCTGACTGGGCTGCAGCCCCAGCTCTGGGACCCTCCCACCTTGCAGGGTCGTACAGCCCAGGCTCAGTGCTGAACCTGAATGTCTACACTGCAATGAAACGGCCCCTTAGCCCGAAACCCGGGAGGCCGTCAGCTGGCCCGGGCCAGCTGCAGGTGTCTGACTGCAGTGTAGACATGTCCCAGTTCCAGTCTCCCCAGGGTGATTGGAGTGGAGAACTCAGTGCAAGCAACATGTTTAGCTCCCAGTCTCTCACAAGCAGGGATGGATGGGCTGCAGAGCAAGCACACCCAGCCTCTCTCTGCCCAGGGCCTCTCTCACCACCTCTCTCTGCCCGTGGCTGGGCAGGTTGAGAAGACAGAGGGCCTGCTTCATCATTGCACCGCTCCAGTTTCCCATCAATAGATCAGATTGACACCAGGGTAGAGCTGGAGCAATGCACTGGCCCAGAGTGAGATGAGAAGGAAGCATTTTGCACCACTCTGCAGCGCCCTCTGTGGCTGAGCAAGAAACTACATGGATGGGGCTGTGACCGAGACCCACCTCCTTAGCAAAGCAGGGACAGCAAGGGGGGTGCAGGCGCAGGAGGGAAGGAAGGATGCAGCATTTGTTCTGTGTAAGTAAGAGATGCAGGAGGCTCCCGACTTCAGACGCTTTCTCCTTACCATCCAGCAGGATCACTAATAGGAAAGGAAGTTCAGGCCAAAGGTTAATTACATCGGGAGCTTTCTAAAGGGTTTCCCCCTGCTCCCACCCACCTTGGTGGAAACAGCTGGCAGGTGGTGTGTGTTCAGCCGCTGGGTCAGTTGTGGCACCCGGTCAGCTGTGCACACATCTGGCTCGCAGGTGTTTTGGTTCTGTACTTCGTAGCTTGACAGATACTGGGGGAGCTGGGGGGGAGTGTCCCTAGTGCTACCTACATATGGAGAGAGACTGAGGTCAATCATCTTTCCTCCCTTCTTTGAAGACAGGTTCAGGGCTGACACTGTCGCTTACTCCCCTCCCCTTGCCTGAGTCAACATGATGCTTTGAGAGATGATGTTAATGAGATGGGCACAGATGGCACCAGCTGCTGCAGGCTCTGAAGTGCTTGTTGACTCCCCAACAGTGTTTGTCCCAATCTCTTGACAGTTTATTCAGCTGACATGGGCGGGGTGGAGGCTGGACCAGGCTGGGCAAAGGGAGGCAGAAGGGAAGAACGAGCCCTCAGTGTTGCTTATTTAGAGAGTGTTGCTGGCTTGGGCCGGCCGGCAGCAGCGAGCCCAGTGTCTGCGCTCAGCGCGTGAGGACTAATAGTCAGCAGACTCAGGAGTGGAGAGGCAGTTGGATACGGTGCTCGCTTGGGAGTCCTGGTTCAGTTCCCGGCTCCAGCCCAGGTTTTCTATATGCCAAAGCAAGGCACTTAGGGTTGGTCCACACTAGGGTGAGGGGTCGAGCTAAGATACGCAACTTCAGCTACGTGAATAACGTAGCTGACGTCGAAGTATCTTAGTTCGAACTTAAAAGCACTTACTGCGGGTCCAGACGCAGCTCCCCCGTCGACTGGCTTACTCCTCGCACGGAGCTGGAGTTCCGGTGTCGACGGGGAGCGCTTCCGGGATCGATTTATCGCGTCTAGACGAGACGGGATAAATCGATCCCAGAAGATCGATGGCTACCCGCCAAATCAGGCGGGTAGTATAGACGTACCCTTAGGGCCAGATTTTCAAAGGCATTTAGGCAACTAAAGATGTAGGCCATCACCTAGTGGAAGAACTCCCCAAGTGCCTAACTCCCACTGATTTCAATCTGTTTAGGTGCTTTTGAAAATACCACCAGGCATGTATCTAGTGCTCTAGGTGCCTAAATACCTGCCCATTAGTCTCTCTGGCCCAGATCGTCAAAGGTCCTGAAATCTGGACCCATTGGTTTGCCTGGGCCTCGGTTTCCCACCTGTGAAGTGGGGATAACAGCACTACTCTATGTCACAGGGGGGTTGTGAGGTGACATACGTGAGTGTGTGATGCTCTGGTGATGGGGGGCTGTGTCTGAGCCTAGGATTGATAGATGCTAGAGGTGACGGTGTGGGAATGTCTTCGCAAGAGCTCTCCTCCCCCCCAGAGATGCTCTGTAGCTCCGCTTCTCCCCGCTTTGGCCGTTCCCCAGGCGTATGTCTGCATCAATAGCTAGTGGATGATGCACCAGTAGATGGCGCACAAGAATAGGCAAGACTAATAAAACATGTTGGGCAGTGCAAATGGCTGCCCTCGGGCAGCTCTTTACCTCAGCTCTTAACAGATATGTCTGTCCTTCAGTCCAGCTGGTGTCTGTGGCCTTGTGGGACATGTATGGCTTGGGGGCTCTCTCAGCTGGATATAGCACATAGGTTATATCTGTCTGCATATACACCCCCACACCCCTTTTTATAGGTGCTTTGTTTCTGCCATAATCTCATCTCTACGATCCCTATCACATAACTGGGTCTGCACAGGTGCTGGGGTCCATCCACATGGGTCCAGTTGCCAGGACCATGGCCTAGAAAGGTGCAAATTAGCACAATTTCTTTTGTTGTGGTTCCTTTTGTTTGGTGTGATTTCTTACAGACACCCCAAATTGTGCTTGATGCAGAGTGACTATTTAGAGATTTTAAAATGGGTGCCTTGGGGGAAGGGAGGGATTTCTGTGTATCTCTAGGTGAGCCCGTCTTTGCAGCCTAAAACGTGTCCAGGTTGTGCTCATTTTCTCTCCAAAAATGGAGAACGCACTCAAAAAATGGACAGGACACAGCCTCAGCAGATGTAAGTCAGTCTAGCTGCACTGATTTCAGTGCACCAGTTTAGGATCTGGTCTGATGTACCTGAGCAACTGTTTTGGCCTACAAGCTTTCACGTTGGTAATGAAATCTGAAAATCCCAATGATCACAGTGGACCCTTCTGCCCTCAGAACTGATTAATCTATTTTCTGATAGTTTCTGCATTTTCTGTCAAAATTTTGCACACATCTGCTCCTCTCCTTGTTGGAATGAGACTGGCTCAAGACAGAGACACTTCATTTCCTCTGTATGTGGGGTTTTTCAATAGATTTTTTTAAAAAGTATCTACTCTGAGGACCTGATGAGGAATGTTATCATCTGGTAAAGTCTGCCAAGCTGTTCATGGGAAACCCAGGGAAATATGAAGTATTCAAGGGAAGTGGCAAATTCATCATTTCTTGAACTCTTTCATTACAGTTTGGAGGCTTTCTAAAGACCATGCTGTCGTTCAAGCCCAAGTGATTGGACTCGATTAGTGTCATGTAGTAACGAAGAATAATTCTCTCTACTCCAGGAATCGCTGGGTTTTTATGCAGAAGGTCAGACTAGAGGATCACAATGGTCCAATTTCTCCTCAGTATCTGTGAACGTCAGGATCCCAGCTATGAGATGTGGACGGAGGCCAGAGGGAGCTCGGTAACTAGGTTCTGAGCAGGGCCAGCGCTACCATTAGGCGACCCTAGGCGGTTGCCTAGGGCACCAGGATTTGAGGGGCGGCACTTCAGGTCCCTCGGCGGCCGCCGGGTCCTCGGTGGCAGCTTCTTCGGCCGTCGGGGACCTCGGCGGCACTTCGGTGGCAGCTTCTTCAGCCGCCGAGGTTCTCGGTGGCAGCTTCTTCGGCTGCTGGGGTCTGTGGCAGCCTCTCCAGCTGCTGCTGCCTAGGGCAGCAAAAAAGCTGGCGCCGCTCCTGGTTCTGAGTTCAGTCCAGGGGGTCCAGGCCAGAAGCAGCAGTCAGAACTAGTGTCATGCTATAGGGCAAGGTCAGGTTTGAGGTCAATGAGCCGCACTGGGTTGGAGCCAAGTAGGTTAGCTGAGGTATGTGAGTGGAACAGAGACAGGGTGTGAAATCAGGAGTGGAGCAGGGGCCAAGAACCACGAATTGGGACGAGGAGCATGACTAGGAGTGTGCAGCAGGGTCTGTTGCAGCAGCAAGGCTGGGGTCTACCTAGTTTCACAGCCAGCCTGCAGATGTCTTCCCTAGGCCTTACATAGCATGCCTGGGCCAATCAGGGAATGCGGTAGGCACTGCCAGTGAGGGCCTCTGTGGTAGAACATCCAGTGGTACTTGAGTCCATAGGGCGAATAGTCAGCTGTTCCCCATTCAAATAGACCTTTTTGGGTGATGGTGTGTCCAGGTGCCAGAAAGCCAGATTCCAGATCCCTGGAGTCTCACAGGGAACTTGTAAAATCCTGGTAGGGTGCTGTGAAGATTAACACATTAGCTTACAGTGCCTGTGTTTCATGAACAAAACCAAGAGGTAAGTGCAGACCATAGACACTAGTCTCATCCCATGGACACAAGTGGTACAACGCAGTTTGGAAAGCATCTGAATGACACTCCAAATCCCCCTCCCAAGAACAACCCATCACCTTCTGTTTTCTACAGTTCTTTTAAACGCTTTTCAGTGTGCAGGGAAGTGCCGGTTTGAAAGCCTGAGAGAGACTAAACGCCAAATGGGCATGTGCCTAAACCGTGCATTGCCAGAACAACCTATCAAGATGCAAAGCTGGCTCTGTCTCCACGACCTCTCTGCTGAGATTAACATTAATTAATGGCTCCAGTTGTGATGTGATCTGTAACTGGACTCTGACAAGCATTTGTATAAGCCCCTTGAAGGCCATCAAATGGTCTGAACTTGGCTGACTTTGAACCAGTGATCTACAGGTAAAAGGCAGCCTAGTAGGTATGAGCACCAACCAATAGCCTAGTCCTGGAAGTATCCTCTACCATGGCACCACCCACAGGTTACCATGGTTCTTGGACCAATGGAGGAAGTTGAAATGCAAAGGCAGGAAGCCGGAGGACACATTCTCCTCAGAATCCAACCAATGGCAACATAAGGAATTTATACAAACTCAGGCTATAACTCATGGTCCTCTGCTCTACCACAACACCCTCCAAATTCCAGCCCTGGAAACTGTTCCAAATAGTCAGTCAACCAAAAGCCCAGACTGTCCTCTCTACTCCAAGCCCAGCCACTGCCTGTTGTGAGCAACTTTCCTTTCCCTTTTCTAACCAAATCGAGTGAACCCATCGCAGCCTCCCGGCCCCGTGATCAATGAACCTGTGCAGAAGGAGACTCACAAATCAGACACTTCATCAGAATTGGGCCCAGTATTTCAGCTGCTGAAGCTCAGAGTGAATTCTGTGGCACCATCTGGCACCTGGACCCTACCCCTTCGGGTGATCAAATCCAGCCTGGAATGCCTGTTTCTTCTGCTGACAGAAATAGTGAGCTCCTCCCTCAGGGAGGACACCATCAGTCACACTGAAACACTCAATAACCCACCCAATGCACAACATGCCACTGACTGAGTCTCAGTCCTCTCCTTCTGGGGCAAGATCTTCAAGAACCATTAGAACCATCTGCCAAGAGTTGTGATGGATTCTCCATCATAGGCAATTTTAAAATCAAGATTGGATGTTTTTCTAGAACACCTGCTGTACTTCAAGGAAGAGTTATTTCTGGGAAGTTCTCTGGCCTGTGTTCTGCAGGTCAGGCTACATGATCACAGTGGTCCCTTCTGGCCTTGGAATCTATGTGGCAACACAACTTGGATCCTTCAAAGTCGTCTTCAGGCCATTGTTGTTTGCACTGCTGGATTTCCTCCTCGGAGGAGATGGGTCAAGCAGTATCAGCATCTTTCTCTGACTTCTGCCCATCAGCCACCTCTGACACTGAAGTGTTAACCCACTTACCAGGTCCAGAAAAAAAACACACCATAATTGCACTGAGATGGCTTTCTTCACTCCTTCCCAACAGATTGGGTGGGCGGGCACCTCCTGCTCCCCAGAATCTCTGCCATCCAGAGTTGCACAAGGCTTGGTCTTGTTACTGCTCCTCTTACTTACCATAGTACAAACCTCAATAATAGAGTGAGACAACATAGGCTGTCAGCAATATGCTAAGCATCCTTTCCCTCCACCTAGTCCTCTTATCACCCAGGGTTTCAGGGAGGTTCAAGGCAAGATGGAGAACAGCTGGCTTAATCAGAATCCTCGGAAGACTGAAGTAATGCTAATTGGGAGAGGTAAATAGTTGGAGGTGTTGGCCAAAGCTATCACCTCTCTGTCAACTGTTTATTTTGGTTGGCAGGTAAGGGAGTATGCAGCCTCAGAGTCGTGCTGGATTCACCACTAATCCTGGTGTATCAATCAGCAGCAGGCACTAAAGCACCTTCTCTCACCTTCAGCCAACCAGCGATTTTCAAAAGCACTCAGCATTGACCTAACTCTGCTCCCACTGATGTCAACGACCACTTCATCACCGACTTGGCTGGGAGCAGTTGGGTCAACCCTTACGTCTCCACCCATTCCCCTCAAATGGAGACCCAGCTGCTGTAATTCATACATGACTGGACTCTTGCAGCTCTCGCTCCTCTGCCTAGACGAGACATCCAGAAAGGAGCAGCTCATGCTGATCAGTGGAATGAGCCAAAGAGAACACTTCACATCCCAGCATGCCGCATCCAGCACGGGCTGTGTGTGAACCACAAGATCTAGTTGAAGTTCTGCTGCCAATTTTGGAAACCCGGGAGGGGATAGGCCACTGTGATTTCAAAGACCAGCCTTTGTGGCAGCCACGGTCATTGGGTGTGTAGCAAGTAGAGATTCAGGAGAGCAGGAACCAAGTCAATGCCTTCTCAAAGGCAGCTGAGAAGAGTCCTACCTGTGATATTTTCAGGTCATTTCTGTAAGACACGTCTTCAGAATAGCATTCCCCAAAAAGCGAGAGAGGAAGAAGACCTGGCAGCACATGCAAAATAACAACCTATGACTGAGCTGAAATCAGGATAAAGAAATAACATCCTGTTCAAAATCAGGGCCCTTGATTACACTTGGAGTAGGTTGGACAAATGCACAGACTACACACTGGGTGGTTCTCTGCATTTTAACCTCGCTCAGCGCTTAGGTACTTTGTAAATTAGACCGAGAGACAGATTATATGGGAGACTCTGTATCTCACTCCTTTGAGTCACCTTGTCCCCTTGCAGAGCTGGCCTCCTGTGGTAATGACAGCTATTCCAGCAGGATGGGCATTGGTGCTAATCGGTGGCAGCTGCCATTGCTGGGTGATGTCGTGTTGTGTTTACATGGTGCACTTGAAGGATTGATGCCAATAAACCAAAGAAGCCTTGTAATGTATGGCATTAATGGAAATAGCCTGGATCACAGCCCTTCTCTCCAGAGATGTGAATCAGCAAAGGGGGCAGACTGGAGACAAAAGGAGCTTTCTGTGGTTCCTACACTGAATGACGGACAATAGTCCACATCCCATGTTAATGCGGGGGAATAGCCACTTGTAATGTTAATGGCTTTATGAATGGGGGAATGGACTCCAGTAATATTAACCAGGGATATACATCCACCACAAAGGGAAGTGCACACCATTCATATGAATAGAGGTTTCACTCCCCCCCCCAACACGCACACCCATGGGGAGCTCACCCCATTAATGGTAATAGGAGATGGAACCTATTCTTCTCAGTGTGAGTCTCCAGTAGGGAGAGTCAAGTGTCCCTGTTGAACAGGTGATATTTCCTACTAGTGCTAATAAGACTTATCCCCTCTCTTGAAAAGGGAAAAATTCCATTACAGTTCGTTAATCTCTTGCTCTTATGACTAGCACCTATTACTTAATAACCCCTAGCACTTTTTCATCTATAGGATCTCAAAGCACTTTACTTAAGAGGCCAGTTTCAGTAGCCCAATTTTACAGATGGGAAAACTGAGGCACAAAGCAGGGACACAACTTGTCCAAGGTCACCCAGCAGGCCAGGAGCAGGGTCAGGTCTTCTGAGTTCAAGCCCATTGTGCTATCCACTGGGCCAAGAGTGGGCAAACTACAGCCCGCTGGTCGGATCCGGCCCACGAGTTGTTTTAAGCCGGCCCACGAGCTCCCACTGGGGAGCGCAGTCTAGGGCTTGCCCCCTTCGCATGGTGCGGCCCCCAACCCAGGGCCCGGGGGGAGTGCCGGAGTGGGGCCAAGCCGCGTGGTGCAGCCCCCGACCCAGTGCCTCGGCCCCACTCCGGCGCTCCTGCCGGGGCACAGGGTCGGGAGCCGCTCTCCACGACTCCTGGAAGCTGCGGCACATCCCTGCTCCGGCTCCTACATGCTCCAATGGCCCCCTCCGGCACTCCAATGGGAGCTGCAGGGGCGGTGTATGTGGATGGAGCAGCATGCAAAGCTGCCTGGCCGCACCTCTGTGAAGGACCCAGATAAGAGACATGCCACTGCTTCCTGGAGCCGCTTGAGGTAAGCGCCTCTTGGAGCGGGCACCCCTGAGCTCTCCCCACACCCCAACCCCCTTGCCCAGTCCTGATCCCCATCCCGACCGCCGAACCCCTCGATCCCAGCCCAGAGCCCCTTTTTGCACCCCAAGCCCCTCATCCCCAGCCCCACCCCAGAGCCCGCACCCCCAGCTGGAACCTGCACCCCTTCTCGCACCCCTGCCCCAGCCCTGAACCCCCTCCCACCCGCCGAACCCCTTGGTCCCAGCACAGAGCACCCTCCTACACCCCAAAGATCTCATCCCCAGCCCCACCCCAGAGCCCTCACCCCTCCCACACCCCAACCCCAATTTTGTGAGCATTCATGGCCCACCATACAATTTCTATTCCCCGATGTGGCCCTCAGGCCAAAAAGTTTGCCCACCCCTGTACTAGGCAAAAATAAATATGGAGCATGTTTCATGCTACATTACAGTATCGTGGTCATTAGAGATGGGTAAAACAACCTATTGTAGCCTCAAATGCGTCATCCTACAAGGGCAAAACATAGGATCCACAGCTGGTGTAAATTTGTTGAATTTGTTAAATTTGAAGTCAACTTACAGGCTGTGTTGCATTGAAACATCCATGTCCAAATCTAGAGGACAATACAGTCCCCAATATATTACACATTCTGAATTCAAAGACAAAATTTTAGCATAATTATTAGAGAAATATGTAGTTAAGGAAATTTCAGATAATTTCATTTTTTTCAGCACTTCTAGCTTTTATTTTATGTATCTTAGTACTTCTTTTGCTAATTAATGAACTGCAGTCCACTACCGACCGTAACTCTGACTTTATTCTTGTTAATATCTTGAGTATAAATAAACCAAACACTTCTGATAATTATTAAAATGGACTTTGCTACACTCTATTACCCACAAAGATTAAAAATGTATTGCAGTTTAATTATGGTATGTACTTTTTTCCCCAAACACTTTAGGTAAATAATTGAAAGTTGTGAACGAATTCATTTACATAATTCTTGACTCCACTGTTTTCTTATTTGTCAGAAGTAAGCACCATAAAATGGAGCTATGGGCCTGTGGAAACTACAGGTTCCATCATGCAGTGCTCCACCTTGAACTGAGGGTGTTATCTTCATGGCACGCCCACAGAAAAATTAGATTAGAAACATCAAATAATCTTGCTGGAAGATTGCAGCATAACACTACTTTATTTCTCAGTGGTCAGAGTGATAACACACGAGAATCCCAAACCAGATAGAGACAAAGCAGGCTGCTCCGTAAAACAGGGACACAACTCACCCCGCCATGTTCTAGGCTGGCTCCTTCCAGCCTGACTCTGCCTCGCTGAGCCCTGGATCTCATGCTTCACCAAAGAGTCATCTAGGCTGCAAGCAGGACCAGGAAACCCCACAACTCTTAAAGTGATAGCTTGCAATTCCAACACAGTCCTCAATAGACCACAGAGGGAAGGTGGAGCATTGGACACTGGGATTTGCAGTGCAGGCTCAACAAGCTCCATACTAAAGATGAGGACAGGTCTGTTTAATGTAGATTTGACTTGTCCCTCCCATCAGGGGCAAGGTGGCAACCAGCAGAAAGGGTCACGGTGCCCCCAAGCTGGCAGACCTGCTGGAACATGTTCCTTCTCTCTCTCCTGCCAGGCTGTTCGCTGTGAAGTGCGGTGGCTGCTTTGAAGGCATTGCGCCCAGCGAGTTCGTCATGCGGGCCCAGAAGAGCGTCTACCACCTGAGCTGCTTCTGCTGCTGCGTCTGCGAGAGGCGGCTGCAGAAGGGCGACGAGTTCGTGCTGAAGGAAGGCCAGCTGCTGTGTAAGAGCGACTACGAGAAGGAGCGGGAGTTGCTCAGCCTGGTGAGCCCGGCTTTGTCGGATTCCGGTAAGGGGGAACCCGGAGCAGAGAGGAGCTTGTGGCCTGTGCTGTGGGGAGTGAGTCCAGGCCCCCGCAGAAACATGCCTGACTATTCTTACGGATTTGTATGACCTTAGCGTGTAGAGCCCCAGTCGTGGCCCAGAACAAAAAGACGGCCCCAGCCCCAGAAAGCTTATGAGAGATGGACCCCAGCTGGGACACACAAATCCAAACTGAGAACCACTCCAAACTGTAGGGGTGGGTATGTAACCCACGATAACAGTGAGGCTCCTTTTCCCACTCGAGTCATATAATGAGACCCCTTCCTGGCTCCTGTGTGCTGACTTTAAAAGTCTGCCTTTAAAATCTCCCGCTTCTATGTCTTGAGTCCAATAACATTAGCTTGTAGGGAGAAGCAGGCTTTTAAATCTCTAGGTGTGGTCTAGCCACTAGCGGGAGACAGAGAGACAGAGATTAGCATGGGAGCCCCAATCATGGGCCGGGATCCCGTTGCGCTAGGTGCGGTACAAACACCAAACCAAACAACAAACCCTGCCCCGAAGGGCTTACAAACTAAGCATAAGCCAAGAGACAACCAATGGAGACCAACAGAGGTGGGAGCACCAGGAAGTGAGATCACTCCAGTCTGAATGATTGGCCGTGGGCGCTGCACACCCACAGCCGAACCGTTGTTATTAAGATTCCTGTAGGCCTCATGGCAGAGAGGAGTTTTAGGGAGGGATTCGAGGGAGAATAATGTGTTAGTTTTGTGCCTGTTCGCAGGGCGCTTCTCCAAGCATGAGGAGCAGCAGGGGAGCAAGTACCAAGGTGCGGGTTTGAAAATATAAGAAGTGGGTAATGGAGGCTGGCGTCATGAGCCAGTCAGAGGTGGGAGTCGACCTTTCACTACTGGATGAGATGGAGGGTGGAGAAAGCCCATGGAGGGTCTCAAAAGTACAGTCAAGTAGCTTATGTTTGATACAATCGAGATCTGGGGCTGGATTGTCACCTCCCAATCTACCCGAGGCAGAGATCGCGCGTAGTTGCACTGCCGCAGGAACAGACCTGGGAAGGAATTGTAAGTCTGGTTTCCCTCTTGCTCCAGGAGGGAAGTGATCTGCTGCAGATATATATTCCAGCCAGTGTGTCGGAGGGGTGGACGATGGTTCGACTGTGGGTCTGCCCATTTCCTGCCCCAACCTACCTACTCCACCACCTTCAAGGTGGAGGAAGAGTTGCTCCATGGAGACCTCTGCAGTAATCCGTGATGCAGCCTCAGACTCCTCTCTGTGCTGTCGTGAAAGCAGGTCACACTCTTTCCCTTGATGGACTGTTCATTGATAGGTTTTTACACCATCCCACCAGCTTGGACTGTATTTTACAAGGGTTATGCAGAATTATGGACAAGCAGCAGGTTTGTGGGACTTGGAATATTGAAATGATGGAGAGATGCCTTCCCTATGTAGTAACAATAATACTTAGCAGCTTACCTTGGTAAATCTCTTTACAAAAGTGAATTAAGTTATTATAATGAATATGTATTATTGTACAGACAAGGTGGGGGAGGTAATATCTTGTTACTGAACCATCTTCTGTTGGTGAAAGAGACAAGCTTTCAAAGAGCTTAAGAACCTCAGCTGAATCCGGGCCTTATTATGCTGGGTGCTGTACAAATATATAGTGCAAATGCTCAGAGAGCTGTGCAACAAACTGATCTTTTGGTTCAGTGGCGGGTCTGAAAAATACATTTAAAAAAATCAGTTTCGGGTTGACCTGAAATGAAAATTTGTTGAACTTTTTCAGTGACAAGAAAGTTTTTTTAAAAAATTCATTTTAGGTCCAACTAAATGTTTCAGTCAACCCTAACCAAAAAGTTTTGTTTAGTTCTGAGGGTTTTAACCATTTTTTAAAAAATAAAATGGAAGTAAATTCAAAATGAAAAGTCATTTTGAGTAGAAAAATCAAAACATTTTGTCTTGAAAATGTTGAAACAAAACATTTTGACACTTTTGGAGTTCTCTTCCTTGTTTTGGCCAAAGCAATTTGTTTTCCATGAACGTAAGGACAGCATATTGGGTCAGGCCAGTGGTCTGTCTAGCCCAGTATCCTGTCTTCAAACAGTGGCCAATGCCAGGTGCTTCTATGGAATCAACAGAACAGGGCAATTATCAAGAGATACCCCTCTCATCCAGTCCCAGCTTTTGGCAGTCAGAGGCTTAGGACACCCCGAGCATGGGGTTGCATCTCTGATCATCTTGGCTAAGAACCATTGATGGCCGTATACTCCAATAACTTACCTTTTTTTTTTTAACCCAGTTATAGTTTTGGCCTTCACAATATCCTCTGGCAAGGAGTTCCACGGGTTGATTGTGTTCTCATAGACTTTAGGTCAGAAGGGACTATCATGATCATCTAGTCTTACCTCTTGCACATTGCAGGCCACAGAACCTCACTCACACCAATATTGTTGTGTGAAGAAGTACTTTCTTATGTTTGTTTTAAAAGTGCTGCCTATTAATTTCATTGGGTGGCCCCTGGTTCTTGTTATGCGAAGGAGTAAATAACATTTCCTTATTCACTTCTCCACACCATTCATGATTTTATAGAGCTCTATCATATCCCACCTTAATCATCTCTTTTCCAAGATGAAAAGTCCTAGTCTTTTTAATCTCTCCTCTGTTCCGTACCCATAATCATTTTTGTTGCCCTTCTCTGTATCTTTTTCAATTCTAATGGGGTGACCAGAACTGCAGACAGTATTCAAGGTGTGGGCATACCAGGCTTTATAGAGTAGCATAATGATATTTTCTGTTTTATAATCTACCTCTTTCCTAATGGTTCTTAATATTCTGTTAATTTTTTGACTGCTGCTGCACATTGAGCAGATATTATTTTTAGAGAACTACCCACAGTGACTCCAAAATCTGTCTTGAGTGATAACAGTGAATTTAGATCCCATCATTTTGTACATATAGGTAGGATTATGTTTTCCAATGTGCATTACTTTGCATTTATTAACATTGATTTTCATCTGCCACGTTGTTGCCCAGTCACCCAGTTTTGTGAGATTCCTTTGTAATGCTGCACAGTCAGCTTTGGGCGTAGCTATCTGGAGTAATTTTGTATCATCTGCAAATTTTTCCACCTCACTGTTTCCCCCTTTTCCAGATCGTTTATGAATATGTTAAATAGGACTGGTCCCTGGAGGACACCACTATTTACCTCTCTCCATTCTGAAATTTATTGAACATTTATTCCTACCCTTTTGTTTCCTCTCTTTAAACCACTGATTCATGATTTCCTCTTATCCCATAACTGCTTACTTTGCATAAGTGTCTTTGGTGAGGGACCTTGTGAAAGGTTTTCTGAAAGTCCAAGTACACTATATGTAATGGATACCCCTTTTCTGCATATTTGTTTGACCCCCTCAAAAATTCTAATAGATTGGTGAGGCATGATTTCCCTTTACAAAAGCCATGTTGACTCCCAACAAATCCTGTTTATTTATGTGTCTTGTATTCTGTTCTTTACTATCATTTCAACCAATTTACCTGGTACTGAAGTTAGGCTGACTGGCCTGTATTTGCTAGGATCACTTCTGGGGCCCTTTTTAAAAATTGCTGTCACATTAGCTATCATGCCAGTCATTGGCACAGAGTCTGATTTAAGCGATAGGTTGCATACACAGTTAGTAGTTCTGCATGAACTTGTGAAATATTTTGATCAAACTGACTATTGTGACAAAGTTCCTCCTCTACCTTGGTGGGTCCTGCACTTATTGGCAGATTTTGCTTGCCTCAGAGATCTTCCCCTCTGGTAGAATCCACAGTCCAGGTGAACTCCTCCTGTGTCTGATCAGGAGTTGGGCTACTCCCTGGGCTACTTCCCCATGGACTCCTCCCAACACCTTCTTTATCCTCACCACAGGATCTTCCAGCAATACGTCCTCTTACTCTCAGCTCCTAGTGCCTCTTGCTCCCAGCTTCTCACACGCAACCTCCTTCCACAGCTCCTCCCCTCTCACTGATTAACTGGGAGGCTTTTAACTAGTTCCAGCCAGTCCTTGATTGGCTTCAGGTGTCCCAATCAACCTCCCTGCCTTCTGGAAAGTTCTTAATTGGCCCCAGGTGTCTTGATTAACCTGGAGCAACTGCCATAAGGTATCAGGGATTTGTTTAGCCTGGGGCTAACATACTGGTTCCTTACCACTTTCCTATAGCCCTCTGGCCTTGCCCCGTCACACTATATATTTTGTTTGGTGGTGGAGGGGAAGTTTAGTTTGAAAAATTTTGCCTAGGTCCAAATGCCAGTCTCTGCCACAAAGAGCTTCCAATCTAAACGTTTTATTATTAGGCAGTGTGACCTAGTGGATAGAGCACTGGATTGGGAGACCTGGGTTCTAGTCTCAGATCTGTCACTGGCCTGCTGGGTCACTTTGGGTAAGTCACTTCCCCTTTCTGTGCCTCAGTTTCCCCATCTGTAAAATGGTGTCTGAGGATAGTAACCTCCTTTGTAAAGTGCTTTGAGATCTGGGGATTAGAAAAGCTAGGTATTTTGATCATTATTTCCATTTTTACAGAGAGGGTAAACTGAGGCACGGATATATGACATACCTTGCTCACGGCCATTTGGTGACTCGGGGGCAGAACTGGGACTAGAATCCAGGTCTTCCAAATTCCCTGCCTATTCCCTAGCCTCTGAACCACGGTAAATAGCCTGACTCCAAAACTGAGCCTTGACATACCCCGGATTTGGTGACCTTGTGGGCATATGGCCAAAGGAGCTGTTTGATAGGATGTTTGGAGAGGTCTGAGGGTGTGATTCCCCAAATGACGAAGGGCTGGGAAGGAGTTTCGGTAGGTGCGTGGCTGGCTGAGTTCCTGTTGAAATGGTGACTTTAATGCTGCTGGAATTTGATTGTGCTATTAATGATGTGTTAGGGAGCCAGAGCCTTGGATCGACCTCTTTCATTATTTTACATGTAAAATGTGTAACATTTCCTTTAAAAAACAAAACCAAACCTTAAATAAGAACAGTCCCGCAGCAAAGGCTAGAAAAAGAAAATGAACTTTAAGCAGAAATATTTCAGTTAGATGGTGTCCCTAAAGACAGGGTGCAGTCCCTAAAGACGCTGTCTAAGAGCAGGGGCGGACAGACACATGCCATTTGCCTGTGTCTTGCAATTGCATCTGATTTTCCAAAATACTGTTTGCTTCCTTTTTGAAACATGTTGTCAGACAACAACATGCTAAACACCTGGAGGCCGGAGCCCTGTGAAAGGGACGGCCAGCAGTCATTTGTAGCAAGTCTTTGTCGCTGTAATAACAGCTAGCTCCTCTGTAGCAGATCTCAAGGTGCTTTGCAAAAGGGGTCAGCATCATGTCACACGTGGGGAAATTGAGGCACAGAGCAGTGACATGACTGGTCCGAGGTTACCCAGCAGGCAGTCGCAGATCTGGGAATAAAACACAGCTCTCCTAAATCCTAGTCTAGTGTTCACTAGGCCGCATTGCCTCCCCTCAGCCATTTGGAAAACAAATAGTTGTCATTATCCTCTGCCTGGGAATGTCCCTTTCTGGTACAGGTGTGATGAAGTTGGACTAGGACCTTTCTCTGCACTTGTAATGGAGGTGGAAAATCATTGCAGCTGTTGTAGTGAGTGTTGGGTGCCTTGCTGATTTCACTGTTGGGGGGTTGTATGTTTTGAATGCAGTGGCTATGGTGAGTGAGCATCCAGAGAATGAGTGAGATCCATTGTAGCCAATGGATCTCCTGGAGAGAGAAGCTGATATTCTACAGATTTGGATAGCCCCTACTGGAGGGCTTCCATGCCATGTGATATTGAGTCAATTAGCTTCATGAATGATGAACGTCAAGAACCGAGAGTGCAGTTGCAAGTATTGTTGCTAGAACGTCAAGTAGATGATTGCCCAATATTGGAATGTATGACTTGGGAACATGGTGCTGTGAGAGTGCTGAATCAGACCTTGGAAAGTCAACTGGCAAAAAATCCCTCTCTCCTCCACTCTTAACTTACTGGAGATAAATATCACTATCCGTCGAGGAACAAGCGAGCCAATTCAGATAAAATAAGAAACAAAAGGAAACCTCACCCCAAAAGTGAACCAGACCTGATTTGTGAGGGGTTTTTTTTTTTTTTTTGAGGTTTTAAAAAGTTTGGCTAACTTTTTTCCAAGTATTCCCAACAACCACGGCTTTGCTTACAATACTTCTAGCCCAACCAAAAGGAGTGGCAGAAACCTCAAGGAAAAAAGTCTGTTCCTATGAAAACTCCAGCCAGATTTTGAAGACCCAAGAGATCTGGAGGGTTGGGATGAACTTCAGAACAGGATCCAAATTTTTGGACCTATCCCCAGAGCAGACTCAATCCCCAAAACTTTAGTGGCGGTCCACCATTGCTGCTTGTGATATAACTGCTTTGTAGCTCAGTCCAGGATGTTCATCTCTCTTTGCTCCTCCCATCTGGCGAGTTCAGTAGTGGGATCTCACTGAATGTGGTGGTGTGCGTGTGACACGGTGACTTTGATTTGTGATGCCATCTGGCAACCCAACATCTCAATGCACCTTTTTCGAGGTGGAGTGAAAGGGAAATGGGTGATATGCTGCCCTCTTCTGGAGAGGGGTGGCTGAGCAGCTGCACGAACCAGTGGACTGCTGCCCTGCCCTGTGGAAAGGAGACCGAGCTGTAAGCCCCAAAGCAGAGCGGTGCTCCAGGAAGGTGGGGTAATGCCATGTCATGTGTGAGGAAGACGAGGCTGTGCTTCCGCAGGCAGAACGGCAGTATAAGCAGAGCTCCAGCGCGGCCTTTCATGAAAGAGTCACCTGTGTGCTCTGGCCAGCCACCTCCGTGCTCCTTTAACCTCTTCCCATGGCTTCTCAGTCCCCTAACTCTTCTCAGGCTGCTGGCCTGATTTCCAGAAGGGCTGAGCAGCCATAAATCCCAGTCAAGGCAATGGGAGCTACAGGTGTGAAACCATTAAGTGCCCCCCGCGAGGTTGTGACTCTCCTTCGCATGATTCCCCGTCCCTTGAACTTACCTCGGGTGGAGTGGGATCCTGAGGCCTTGAACCTGTCACCCCAGCCAGCTTTCCCCCAGTGCCAGGAACCCCATTGGTCCCTGACTTTCCCTGTGCTGGAAGGAGCTGTGAAATTAAGAGTTGTGTGTCCAGCCGGTGGCCGCCTTCCCAAAGGCCCTCCAGAAATGTAAGAGGCTGGGAGGGAGGGACCCAAACCGAAGGCCATTTTGTGAGAAAATGCAGATGAAAAGCAAGGCTGTGGAAGCCATATGTTCTCTTTAATCTCCCAAACCCTTGCTTCAATTACTGCCTCCCCTGAGCTCCAGCGGCCAAGCCTAAGTAAACAAGCCCTTCTGAAAGAAGACCCTGGTTTCCAATTAAAAGTGTACTAACATTTCTCCTCTCCCTAATTCCCTCCAACCAAAGAATTTTTTCATCTCCGCGCACGAAATCGAGTAGCCCTGGATTGCCCCCCCACCCCACCCGGCTCCCTTCCCCATTGAGCTGTGGGGTCACCCAGAGGTCACCACAGACAATATAAATGGCCCCCAGCCCTTTCCCATGTGACGTCAGGAGGAGCCTTAAAGATTAATTAATTCCTACCTCGTTCACGCAAAGCTTTAAAGGCAGAGTTAATTAAAAGTATTACCACACTAAATCCGACTCAACTTTTTTTCCCCACTCAGATGGATTCTTGGAGCAGGTGTTTGGGGAGTTTGGTCCCCCTTTTCATCACTCGCAGAGTAGAGCGCAGAGATCCGTTTGTTTTCAGTGGGTTTTTTTTTTAATGTCTTGAAAGCTGTAGCGGCTCCAGTATCGTCCACTGAGCTGCACTTGTCAGACACTAACAGCAAAATGTCCTGCTGCACTCTGAAATCATGTGGTTAGAAATAGTAGCCAGATGCTAGCTGGGAAATAGCATCAGGGCAGTAGAACACCTACAAGCATCATCATAAGATGCTCACAAGCACTCAGTGTTCCTTTAGTGAGATCAAGAGAGAGAGAGTTTTATTGCCATCGCCTCTGCGGTGGGATATAAATGAAGACAACAGGGTCACTTGTCCTGAGCAGAAAAAGCTCAGGTTCCTTATTCTTAAGTCTCCAGCAATGGGCTGAAGCCACCAAGTTCAGATCTGAGGGTTTCTTTTAGGCCCGTATAATTATTGATAAATTACACAAAGTACTAAGCAAACATGAATAGGTTCTGAATAGAAATGGGCCTGACCCCTTTAGCTTTGGGAAAGTTCAGATCCAGCAGCAGTTTCTTTTGCAGAAGCTGACATAATGCTTAGTGGAATATAGCTGTTTATATAAGCATTGCTTTATCGGCTACTGAAATGCAGCCACCTCTGGTGTGGAACACCCCTCACAGGTGTCTAACTGCACAGTGGTTTAGGAGGGGCATAAGAATGCCATGTGCAGTTGCAACTGCAGGCAGCAGAATGTAATTACCCACACTGGAATTTAAGCAGGACACTGGCATTAATGCAGCATTACACATACACAAATGGCAAGGAACCAAGAAGTGGCTAGCCCTGCAGTTACATGTTGCATCTGAAACCCAGTGAGCAAACCCCCTTCCTTCGTTTCCCAGTAGCCTGCAAGGAGAGTGGGTTTCTTTCTTGGAGAGGGAGGGAGAGAAAACCCCTGCAGCAGCAACCAGAGGTTGGTGGGAATTAGTGTGACCGGTCTGCCCCCTGAACCTAAGCTGCCTGTGGGGTGGGAAAGGAAAGCAGCTGCATGCTGCTAATAAAGCATGTTGTTCCATGTCAGCGGTGCCTATTAGCCACACCAGGTGTGTGTGCTCAAGGAAGAGAGGGGCTGGAAGCATGCAAAATGGCAGGGGGGCCATAGGGAACCAGTTAAGTACCATGGTTAGGCAGCTGCCCTGTGACGGCTGTTTACCACACCAATCATAGTCTAGTTACTTTGTGCTCCTCCCATCTGCCTGTCCTATCCCCCTGCTGGCTTTTGCACATAGGCTCTGTCTTTTTGTCACGTGTAGAGCCCTGATCCTGGACTCAGGCCTCTAGGCACAGCTATAAGAATAACAGCGATGATGATGATGATGATGTGCCAGCAGCAAAACCTCTCGAGCAGTACTGCGCCACTCCTCCCCTGCTGACTAATGCGATCCCTGGATGAGTAAACAAGGTGATATCGAGTAGGCGTCAGGAAGTTTGTTAACTCTGTGTGATACCGACCTCCTTTGTAAAGCACTGTGAGACCTACGGATGAAAAGTGCTGTGTAAAAGGGAGGGATTAGTTAGTTAGTTAGTTGGTTGGCACTGGTTCAATTGCTGCTGGATACGGTGCCCACAATTCAAGAAGGATCCTGATAAATTGGAGAGGGCTCAGAGAAGAGCCACGAGAATGATAGAAGGATTAGAAAACCTACCTTAGACTCAATCTATTTATCGTAACAAAGTGAAGGTTAAGGTGTGATTTGATCACAGTCTATCAGTATTTACACGAGGAACAGGGATTTGATATTAAAGGGCTCTTCGGTCTAGCAGAGTAAGATATAATAAGCTCCAATGGCTAGAAATTGAAACCAGACAAATTGCGACTGGAAATGAGGTGAAATTTTTGGCAGTGAGGGTCGTTAACTCTTGGAACAACTTACCAAGCATCGTGGTGGATTTGTCATTACTGGACATTTTAAAATCAGGTTTGGCTGTTTTTTTCCTAAAAGTTCTGCTTCTGTTCAACCACAGCTATTGGACTTGAAGCAGGAATTAATTCAGGCAAGTCCTATGGCCCGTGTGATGATGCAGGAAGTCGGGCTACTTGATCACAGCGGCCCCTTCTGATCTTAAAATCTATGCTGTGTCTCGCTGAAGCCTTAATGATCATTATCAGTTATATTGTGGTAGCCCTTCGCAACCCCAGCCTCAGCGTGAAATGTGCTTTCAGCCCAACACCCAGCAGTAGAATAGAGCTTCTCTTTATTTCAGTTTCCCAGGATCCATCCCTGGCTATCCAGTGCCTGCTGCAGACATCAGGTGAGGAAGAGCTCAACACACAAACATTGTATTATTATTTATTTATTGCTATTCCAGTAGGACCTACTGATCCCAATGGAGCTCGGGGCCTGCACTGTACAGGCACATAGCAAGAGCCAGTCCCTACCCACGAAGAGCTGGTAGTCTAAATAGCCACAACAGAAATAGAGTCGGAAAATGAACCGTTAGCTCCACTTTGCAAACGAGGAACCGAAGGATCAAGTGACTTACCCAAGGTGACATACGGTGTCCATGGCAGGGCTGGGACGTCAATGCAGATCTGCTGAATTGCAGTCTAATGCCCTAAACACAGAGCCATCCTTCCTCCCTTTGCCAGGAACAACTTTTGCCTATTTTGCGAACACACTTTTTGTAAGTCTGGCTGATGCTGAAGTTACGTTTTTCAAGGGCAATCGACAGAGAGGTCATGAATGGATGTGAGATCCTCACTGACTTTCTAGAATTTGTGATTCCAGTTATTGTCCACTGATATAGAAATTCCCTGGTCCCACGTGAATGTATCTTTTGTGAACTGCTGCTGCCTGGAGTAATTCCCAGTTTCCTAGACTGCCTTAGTAAGGCATATGCGATGTTGTAGCCAGGTTGGTCCCAGGCCATTAGAGAGACAAGGGAAGTAATATCTTTTATTGGACCAACTTCTGTTGATGAGAGAGACAAGCTTCTTCAGGTCTTGGAATACTGCAAATACCAGGTGGAACAGATTGTTTAGCATAAGTAGTTAACACGCATTTCAAGAGGCCATATAAGGTGAAGTAAGGTTTGACTATTTCGTATAATTAATTGAAAGAGGAACAGAAATATGTCTGCAAATCTGGGCATTGTGGGCAAATGTGGCCCATCCTATTTCAGAGCCCTGCTTAACCCCCCTGATTCTTACTGTGGAAATGGGCCAGAGAGATCACAGCCAACTACCTGCTTTAAATTACAGCCTGCAAGGTGCGGAGCGCAGCTGGAGTTTCCCCAGACCACACCCATGTCTGTCAAAGACCACACCCACCTTTTCTGGCTTCAGTGCAGACCTCCTAGAACTGCTTTTCAGCTTGCATTGCACTGACACAGAGTCCGTCTCAGCTCCGCATGAGCAGGGTCCCCACCTTGGTGAGATCACTGCCGACCTTGTGAGCACATGGGAACATAGAGGCTGGGAGACTCTTCCCAGGCCCTTCCCAAATCCTCTGAGGTTGGCCTTAATTACTGCCATTTTGCTTATCCCTACAATGAAGCCCCTTCCAAGCCTGCCCACACTGTGTGTATCATGTTGTTAAGACAAGCCGCTTAGCTTCATTATAGGTGTAATTACCATAAACACTTCCCCAATGGATCCTAGAGGAGCTTTGCTGGAAAGGTTATGATTGATTTACAGCACATTAGAGGGGAGTTCGTACACAGTAAAATGGACATTTTACAAGTGCTTTCATGGTGCTCCTCTGAGGATTAATAACCGAGGTTACCAATACAGTATTTAAGTCATAAATAAGGTCTCTTAATTATGCAGTGCAATAAAGTATTCATTGCATAGCATCTTCTGTGCAAGCTGTGTCCCAAAATGCCACACTGAGTTAAGCATCAGAAAGCAGCGTGGGACACAAGCTAGAGAGAACAATTGTGGGGAGGCATTGAGGGGTGAAGAAATTAAAGCAGTTTGGGCTAATAACTGAGGAATTAAAAAATGAAAAGGGATGTTTTGTTATAGAAAATTACAGTGGGGAGCATTAAAAATCACTAATTAATGGTTTAAATTAAAAATAACATGCACGCGTCATGGATTACTATTATTTTAATCAAGATAACTTCAGCCTTGGAATAAAAATGGTTTGAAACCATTTCATAGTGCTTAGTGATTTTCAAAAGCATTTCAAATCCCTACCTCTGTGGCTTCTGGTTCAACCATACGGAAGCAGAACAGGAAGGCTGGTGGTTACCTTCCTGCTGCAGCCTTTGCTAACTTGCTGTGCAGACACCACTTAAACTGGTGGGAGAGCTCCGTGGATTTGTTCCCAAGTAAAGGAGCAATAATAAAATCCAGGGTGGGTCACGGGAGACTACTGTTCTGTACCTCGCTGACCTACTGCGTGGCCCTGGGCGAGTCACAGCCCCTCTTTCTTTTCTTGCCCAACCTTTTTCTGCCTTGTCTCTCACTCTGTCTGTACAGCACCCAGCACCAAGGAGCCCAAGTCTTAGTTGGGGCCTCTTGGTGCTACCATAAAATAAATAATCCTAACATGACTTTGGGGCCTGATCCTGCTATATGATGAGTGCACACTTCAGGATACCAGGTGCTCTCAACTCCCACTGAAGTATTGCAAGTCCAAAGACTCAGATTCCAAGGCAGAAGGGACTGTTGTGATTATCTCGTGTGACCCCCTGTATAGCACAGGCCAGAGAACTCAACCCAAAATAATTCCTGGAACTGATCTGTTAGAAAAACATCCAGTCTTGATTTAAAACTGATCAGTGATGGAGAATCCATCACAACGTTTCGTAAGTTGTTCCAGTGGTTAATTACTCTTACTGTTAAAAGCTTTTACTTCATATTTCCACCACATGACATTGTAATCAATGGGGCTACTGTCCTCACCATTGTTCCGGGGGACCCTGCATTCCCCATTTTGCCTTGGCTTATGAAACCATACCCTGATTGCAAAGGCCCTGGCAAAAGCCGGTTTAATTACGCTCTCGGCAGGTGTAGAATGGTAGTTGAATGTGTTTTGGGCAGATTCAAAACCTATTGGAGGTGGCTACAGACCCATTTGGAGGCCAGTGTGCTGTCCCCCTCACTGTGACTTGCTGTGCTCCTCCCAATCTTTGTGAAGCCAGAGGTGAGCCATTTCCCCCTGAAAGTGAGGGGCCACTGAACTGATACACACAACCAGAAGTGCAGCTACCACAGCTGGAGCTGGCTGTGCCCAGGCAACAGACGTCAGGGATGCGTTGTGCTCCCTTCCGTGTTATGGGCATGTACGGCCCAATGGAAGAGGGAGACTAGCACCTTTATGAATGTGCTTGGGGGTGAGGGGGAGAAATGGGTGGCTCAGTGGGGGCCTCCATTGCCATGCAACATACTTGCGAATGACAAGATAAATTATGAAATGGGCAGGGGCATGATATAATATAATTTATGGAGATATGCCTTATCTCATAGAACTGGAAGGACCTTTCCAGGTCATCAAGTCCAGTCCCCTGCCTTCACTAGCAGGACTAAGTACTGTCCCCTGACAGATTTTTGCCCCAGATCCCTAAATGGCCCTAAGGATTGAACTCACAATCCTGGGTTTAGTATGGCAATGCTCAAACCACTGAGCTATCCCTCCCCCCAAATGATTCACAATATGGATTCGTATAAGGGAGTAATTGAAGTGTGGCTTGCTGTATGGAACTATATAGAGGCTTAGGGTCTGCTTACTAATTCCTAATTGTCCCTCATCACATGTTCACTTTTATTTCAAATTGGATCGTATCATGAGATATGGGGACAGCAATAAACTTTCTTGACATAAAAAGTTTTAGTTATAAACATGTATTAAAACTGTACAACATTTACCCATTGCCAGGCAGGCCACACTCTAACACCAGTTACAACAGGATCTTCCCAAAAGAACAACAAATGAGCATGAAGTGCAAACTGTGAAACCATGTACAAGACAGAAACCCCCTATCATGCCATGTCCTCTGCCCCTCCCCCCTGAGCCCCCTGTTCTCCTTTCTCTTCCTTCCCTCTTTTCACACTCTTAGCACCGGGGAAAGGGAGTGGAGGCATCCCCAGGAGAAGGGGGTTCAAGACTAAGGCCTACATGGGGCTAAGTTGCCCTGCCTGGCTGCTCATGGGACTGATTGCTTGGGTAACCCAACCAGGGAGTTTTCCGAGCTGTTTATGGACTGAGGATACGTCGCGGGGGACTCAGACCATCGTGTGGGAGAGGCAGCAGGAGCCAATGCTCTGGCAGACAGGATAGATATGAGCCACTCAAATGGTTCTCTCTGCTGAGCAATGTCCGCCTCCCTTAGCCACCATTCCTGTTCCAGGAACTGGGAAGCAAGTGCCTGCTCCCGCACTGAAACCCTGTCCTCACTCTGTGCAGCCAGCCGAAGCCTTTCCGCTTGCCTCTCGCCATGTCTTTTCCCTAGCCGCAAGTCTTTGGAACTGGACCTGCTCGTTGGCCCTGTCCGGAACTTCAACTGTGAGTTCATCATGGAAACGCTTCCTCTTGGAACGGTCTGTGCAGGTACGTTGGCCCAGGCTTCTGCTGCAGTATGGGCAAGCTGTGAAGGTGCTGCAGCCGGTAGACGTCGAGGGGCTTGGAACAGGACAAGACCCAGTGGGTTATTGTCTCCAATAGCTCAGTGCAGAAGCACAGAAAAAATCCTTGTGGAATTTCAAGGACATAAAATGTTACTTTTCCAAACTGAACCTCAGTATATTGTGAAAGGGATGCTTCAGTCCGGAGTATCTCCCTGGACACAGCCTGAGGAGCAGTGAAATAAGTGCAGAGATAAGGGTAAGTTAAACATTCTAAGCTTTCTTCCAGTTCCACTGGGGAACTTCTTCAGTGTTCCAAGATTTACTGAAAATCGACATGAACAGTCCAGAGAGCACTTCACACAGCTTTTTTAAAACTCTTGGATGCAAATCTTTCAGACTTGCTGATTTAAAAATGTGGATTTGATAGTGGAGTAGACAAAGTCAGTACCTTGTAGGAAACATGCAGGCCTGTATTTTGTACAGTGTCTTTCTTTTAAGCTGTACCCCAGAATTCTGTACTGGCTTAGAAAATTCAGTTATGGAATTGAATAATAGAGGGGGGAGGATAATGGGTTTTTCCGTTTGCTGGCAATGCCGAAAAAAAGGATTTGGGGTTGAAGTGGAAATGAAATAGTTAGAAATTTTTGGCAAACCATTGCGTTAACAAGAAACAAAAAATCTTCATCTCAGTTGGAACAAAATGATTAGTTTCAAGAAAATGGAATCATTTTTGATTGTTTCTAATAAAACAAAAGGACATTTTTTAAATGACGAGTCATTTTGAACCAAAAGGCAAAACATTTCATTTAGAAAAAGTCAAAATGAAATGTTTTGATTTTTTCAGATTTTTTTTTTTTAGTATTTTCAACCCAAGCAATTCAGCAAAATGAGCCCAGTTTGGGGAAACTTTTTGATGTGGTTGAATCTGAATTTTTTTACCAAAAGAAAAGTTTTGGTTGAAAAATCTCAGCCAGCTCTACTGAATAATAAATGGATAGTGACGTCTGTTGATGTGAAATTGACATTTATGAACCCAAGAGGTAAATATTCACTAATATGACCTGCATGGGAAAGAATGTCTTAGGCAGTCTTAGGCCATTTGTACCATTTGTTGGGTGGCAGGAGATAAGAGCCCAGAGTGGATGGATCAGTGAACTGGTCTGGCATGCTAGGAGGTTGGATGCTGTACAAAATGGAACAATGGTCTGCTGTGGTATAGAACGGGTTCCAAATTAGACAGACCAGTGATCTAGACTATTGGAGCAAATCCTATGAGCTGTTAGTTATGTGGAACGGCTATTCCAACTCATACCTCTCAACTGTCCTGCATTGTGCAGAGCATCCTACGCCTGGCCCCGATTTTTAAAGTTGTCCTTCAGTCCTGTGCATTGCCATTGTGAAGTCCCGATTCGGCTGCTCAGCCAGGTTCCTTTTTGTGAGCTGCATGTCTTGGTGCGTGATGTTGTCACATCTCGCATTTGCAACCAGTCACTGCCACGCTGCAAGCAAGTGGAGCAAGAGACACCTTACGGGCTTCCCTACACTGGGAGAGGGTCCCCAAATTCCTCTCGGAGCCTGAGATCAAAGGCATCCTTCCGGCACCCGTGTTGGCTCCCAGGGCCAAGGAAGGGGCAGCCGAGCAATTGCTTTGCACCTCGCTGGACTGCTCCTCAGTCACCTGCTTCCTTGAGTAGTTGGACGTGGAGCCGCCCATGCTGGAACTGGGCTGGCTGGGTTTCTCCAGTGGCTCGGACCGCAGGCTCAAGTGAGTGGAGGCACATTCCCAGTCCAGCTTTGGAGAGACCATCTGCAGCTGCAAGGATGTGGTTTGCAGGCAGATCAGTTCTGCCAGGGAGGGGGATCCCCTGCCCATGCTCTTCCCTGCAGCCAGGACTGTCGGCATCCCTGGGGAACTGAGGGGCCACTGCACTGATCCACCCGCTCCCCTTTCCTATGAGCTGCAAACTTGGATCAGGAAAACTGGAGTTGCCATAATACCTGCCCCTGTCATCTCACTCCACAGTTTGGAGTTTGATCTTAACTGTATGGGTTCATCCTAACATTCTTTCTGTATTATTGTATTTCATTAGTATAAAAAATCACTAATTTGCTTTAATGCTTTGCTCTTCCAAAGTCCATGACTCTCAAGCGCTCACATTATTTTCATCTTAGCATCTTAAGTATGCTTTTAGTGCACAGAATCATTGTTTAGTTTCATCATAATAAGTTCCAGGCTATCTGTATGCTTGTACTTTGATTTAAAAACAAACCCAGTGTGTCCAATAAAAAAAATTGTCCCTCATTTTAAAGTGAGTTGTCCCTCATTGTCTCTCATTTTGAGTGTCACTGTCCCTCGTTTCAGAGTCCGGGGGTTGAGAGGTAAGTTACAGCCTTTGAAAATACAGTGAATTTATCGGCTGAACTCTGATCCGTCCGTATTGCTCATGCTGCCAAAATTACTTCCCTTCCTGCTCCTCCGTTTGGACACTTCAGCTTTTAATCTGCCGCCTGAGGCACTAAGCAGCGAGTTTATACGTTGTTAAGTATTTTAGACCTCCAGGGAGAAATGTCCAACTTGGATGGCTTCAGGCTCCACCTCCTGTCCTTGTGTAGAAAGTTCAGCTTTCCTTGAAACGGATTTGTAAAACGTCGTTCCTTTTTCTAGTGCTGACACTTGTTGTCTCAAGCAGGACTCCACAGGTGTCTAGCTCTCACGGGATATAACCTTCAGCGGAGTCCGCTTACATCATAGATTGGTGGTATGAATAGAGGAAAAAGGGGGATGAGAAATTCCTTCCAATCTTTAACAAACATATGAAACAAGTTTAAACTTCACATGGCATTAATTCTTGTTTTTCCCCACGTGCCTGAGTTTGGGTGGTTTTATGTCAGAGAAGAGATGTATGCTCCTGTTCTGCAAACATCGAGCGCTAGTCCTTTCGTCTCGTTTTCACATTGTCAGGTTACATTATGAAGAACATCTAGACCTTGGATTTGGGGGTCAGAGCCTGTCCCCTCTTTATCTGCTGTAATATTCGACTGCTACAGCATTTTTCGTCCTTAAGAGAAAAGTTCTCCCACATGAATTCTAGGGAGAAGCTTCTATGGTTTTCATGTTTTGCCTTGGATGCATTCCTGACCCAAAATCATCATGTTCTGTTATATAAACTGCATACGTACACATTTAAATCTGGCCTGATCTATGCTCCATAAGTGAATGCACAGCAGTATCTTTTGATCAGTCAAGAATGGCCCCACCCTTCTTTTGTATTACTATAAACTGTCCTGGCACAGCGTTTGATGATGAGACCCACAAGACACCAACAGAAGGGTGGTTTGAGGAGGTCATTGTACAATAAAGACACAACACAGTGAACAGTCCTGGCTTCTAGGCCCAGCTTTACTCCTGATCTGGTGTGTGACCTCGGTTAAGTCACTTCATCTCTCTGAGCCTTAGTCTCTTGATCTGTAAAATGGGAATAATGATACCTTTGTAAAGTGCTTAACACAAGAATCTGGAATTATGGGAAGTGTGGGTTGGGCCTCCATAGCTAAGGCTGCATCTAGACTTCCATTCTAAGCCCTGTTATGGTGTGACCAACCAGTGTGATTTTATTATGAATCTCACAATATTTGGTGGAGTTTATTTCACATGATCCTGGATTCAAACTTGTGAATTTCTCCTTGTTCAAAATGGCCACCCACCACTTCCCCTTGCTTTCAACATGGCTGAAGCCAAACCTCCCCCAGTAAAGATCGCAGTAATTCCACAAGAGCTTTGCATGAAAAAATGAGGCTGCCTCTAGTACAGATGGCCGTCCCCTCTGCTTTCAGTGAAGCCCGGCTGCCCTCAGGGAAGATGGCTGCCACTTTGTGATTAGGAGGCTGGATAGGAAACTATGAGGAGGCAGGAGAATGCGGAATCCCGAAAGTCTGTGGTAGTTTGGACCAAATATACGTGGCCAGATTGAAGGGTAAATAAATCTATGTGACAGATTTGGCAGGGTGGCTGGGGAACTTACAGCAAAAAGTCTTTAAAAGGTGTAGATATATGTTTTAAGGGTTCAAAAGTGGCCAAGTGATTTAGATACCTAAATCCCATTTTCACAAGTCACTTAGGCGCCTAAAAGTCATTGAAAGTCAATACGTCTCAGGCTCCTAAGGCCAAGTGGGAGTTGGGCACCTAAATCCCTTTGAGGATCTGGGTGCTAAAATGTATAGTTCAGCTAAACCAAGACGCACCTCCCAGAAAGCTGGCACGCTCTGTCCATCACCTTTATGGGCCTGCTTAATTCTTTCAGGTAAAAGCGACGATGAAGAGAGTCTATGCAAAATGGGCCACGGTCCTGGGAAAGGTGCCGAGGACAGCAAGGATCACAAGCGTCCCAAGAGACCCAGGACAATCCTGACAACGCAGCAGCGGAGGGCATTCAAAGCATCGTTCGAGGTCTCCTCCAAGCCATGCAGGAAGGTACAGTGAGAAGAGACCCGTCCGCATGTTGGAGATGTCGAGCCAGATCCTCAGCCGGTGTCACTCCATCAAAGTCACTGGGACGGTGCTGATTTACACCGGCTGAGGATCTGGCCTGCTCTCTGTGTGTGTGTGTGTGTGTGTGTGCGTGCGTGTGTGTGTAACATGTACCCGTGCAGCCAGACGTAGCTAGGGAACCCAGCTTTCCAAAGCACCGCCAAATGTGAGCAAAATTTCCCAGCTGCGCATGCAAGAAGAAATGAAGGCATGTGCTGTGAGTGTACATATGAACGCCTGTGTGCACGCAGCATGGTGGGTAGTTCTTTGACTCTGGGCCAGACCCCAAGCTGGAGTAAATCCTCCTAGTTCCACTGAAGTCATTGGAGCGACACCGATTTGGACCTGCTGAGTCCCAGTCCCATGCCCTGTTCACTGGGGAAGGGCAGGTGGAGTTACTGGTGTCTGTGGCATGCATGAAGTGCACCTACCAGTACCCCAGAGATTCCAAAAATTTTGTGGAAGAGCCTGCTTAGATCTCCCTGGGTGCTCAGTATCCTAGTGGGAGTCTGGTGGAATGGTATCTTCCATGAGGAAGATTAACAAGTAATATCCTTCCCTGGGAGCGGGTTTGCTTCGTACCACTGATGGCTTAGCTGGGGGAAGCATGGTCTTGTAGTTATGGCATCGGCATGAGGCTCAGCAGAACGGGTTTGGTTCCTAGCTCCACCCCAGACTTCCTGTGTGAACTCGGGCAAGTCCCTTGTGCCTCAATTCCCTGTCTGGAAAATGGAGGTTTTAATTCCCCCTTTGTCTTGTACTCTCTGTAAGGCAGCGTCTGTCCCAGACACTGTGTGCTAGGTGCTGTACAACACATAGTGGAGGATACGGCCCCTGTCCCAAGGTCTTTATGGTGGAAAGGATCTCTTAGATTGGGGGTTCTCAGCCTTTCTCTTTCTGAAGCCCCGCCAACATGTTATAAAAACTCCGTGGCCCAACTGTGCCACAACAATGTTTTGTCTGCATATGAAAGCCAGGGATGGCATTAGGGAGTAGCAAGAAGGACAACTGCCCAGGGCCCCACACCACAGGGGGCCCTGTAAAGCTAAGTTGCTCAGGCTTCGGCTTCAGCCCCGGGTGGTGGGTCTTGGGGCCCCAGGCTTCAGCCCTGCATGGTGGGGCTTTGGCTTTCTGCTCTGGGCCCCACCAAGTCTAACATTGGCCCTGCTTGGTGGACCCCCGGACTCCTGGTTGAAAACCACTGACTTAGATCATTCAGGAAAGTTAGAGGTGGAAAGGATCTCTTAGATCATCCAGGATATTTCCTGGAAAATGCAGGATTGTTTCCTTCTTATTGTACATTTCTCAGTGTTTTAAGTCTCGTTTTTAAAAAAGTCCCAAGCACCTGCAATTTCTGCTCACATTCGGTGTTTGCTGGACCTTAATGTCCTAGAACTTCATGAAGTTAAACCCAAAGAAAGCAGGAGCTCTGATTATGGACTCTAATAACACCGATTCAGTTGCTGAGCAGTGCGTCTGTCCTGGTGATTCCATTGGACAATATATCCCTGACTCCATCCTCACCCAACTCTGAGATTCATATTATCCTCCAATTGATGGTCCTCCTGGGCCAGCTACTCGGCTGATGTAAATCAGCACAAGTCCATCGAAGACAATGGAGCCACGCCAACTGACACCCACTGGGGATCTGGCCCCTTCTCGCCATTCCATCATTAAAAGGGCCTTTTCCCACTAGTGCTCCGGCAGATAGATTTAGAGTTACCGCTAAACGGCTGTGTTTTTTCAAGGCTCGATTACAGTAATTGTTTGTTATACGGGGCTCCTTCTCATCACTGATCAAGGCTAACGGCTCACTCAGGCTGCTGCGGATTCCATTCTTACGGGCATGGAGCTGCCCAAGAACATTACTCCGCTGCAGAAATTGTTGCCCTGACTCCTTTTCAAGCTAGACATTGATTTTCTTTAAAGTTCGTCTATTGTGTTTAAGGTCCTGATTGGCTATGGGCCAGATTAGAGACTCCATCTCTGTTGTGATGTTCCCAGCCAGTTCTTATGATCAGAAGCTGCAGGTAGCCGGACTGGGCCTGGCTGTGATCTTGTGTCAGTGGAAGACAGAACGTCTTACAGTCACGTGCCTCAGCTGTGAGATTCTCCACTGGTCGTAATAGGAAGTGCTCAGTCTTCCCCACAGCTGAAACCTGTCTGGGATTCCCCGGTACTATAGCCCTCCCACCTGCCCCATCTCCCGCACCTTGAAAGAACCTGGGCCTTCCAGCATCACCTGAAGGTTAACAAACTCAGGCTCTGGTGAACTGATGGGGTCCATAGCTGAGAAGCCCCCACTAAGAAGGCCCTGCCTCTAGTCACACCCAGGCTCAACAGAAAGAGTGCTTGCTCAATGCTGCTGTACGATCACATGAGATAGTCTTTGAGATAACCAGGATCCAGTCCATATAGGGCTGCCCCTGGAGGAGCTAGGAGGGAACAGTCCCTGTGCTCCCCCAAACACAAGCACTGCACTTGTACCCCATCCCCACATGAGATGAGAGGGAGAGGGCAGGCACCAGACAGCCTTCTCTCCCCTCTGAGCCCCTGTTCTGGGCTGGGGCATGGAGTTGCCATTAAGGGTGAAATCCTGGCCCCCTTGGCATCAATGGCAAAACAGCCACTAGGAGCAAGATTTCATCCCCAGGCTTCATAGGCTAAACTGAATACCTTAAATTCCAGCAAGTACAGATTGGGGACTCATCCCTAGGCATTTGATTGCTTGTGTGTATGTGTGAGGCAGAGAGCGAGTCACATTGTGTGATTCCTTATTCTTTATTATTTTAACTCGGAAGCACCCGGAGGGCCCGGTCAGGGATCGGGGGGTCACATAGCACTAGTAGTTGTACACATACATCATTTAAAAAAAGAGTCTTTACCACAACGGGCTTACAGTCTAGATTGGTCACCAGACCCAAGAGGGACAGCAAACAAACAGAGGGGTGATTGCAGGGAGGCAGAGAAGATGGGGATAGTGAAACAAGCGCTTCGTATGGGAAGCAGCTTACAGCTCACCATCTGCATGGCCAGCTGCAGGGTTCACAGGCCTCGAGGCAAAACCTCCACTCCAAAGGGATCTTGAGGGGACGGTGCAGTCCATGGTTCTGTCTCTCTGAGATGGCTCCAGTGGTAGGAAAGCTCCCCGCCAGCAGGCAGCTAGCTAAACATGGCTGCCGGCCAGGCCTCCTGGGGACTGGTGAACTGGAGACTCCCTGATGTTCTGGGTCACCAGGGTTTGCCTGATTGCTGTTCCTCCTCTGGAATCAAACTGCAAAGCCACTGGTTAAAAGACTGAGGACGCTGCTGTGTCGTTTATCCCAGGTCAGAGAGACGCTGGCAGCCGAGACGGGGCTGAGTGTGCGAGTCGTGCAGGTTTGGTTCCAGAATCAAAGAGCGAAGGTATGTAACCTCGGGGGACGATATGGGGACTGGACTCAGTGACCCAGCAGGTCGCTCCGGCCCTATATTCTCCTGGAAAACACTGTCCTAGAGTTTTGCCCTTGCCTCCTCCATAGACTGACTTGTTTCAACCCTCTGCATTCCTTTCCTTCCTGAACAGATGAAGAAACTCGCGAGGAGGCAGCAGCAGCAGCAGCAAGATCAGCAAAACACCCAGCGGCTCAGTTCAGGTACTGCCCAAGACCCGCTATCCCCCTTCCTGCGTGAGACCCCCACGAGCACGGTCAGAGATCACAGAGCGGCTGCACGATGCTCCCCTCCCCAATCTGCGGCACTGGTATTACCAGTTCAATTGCAGTGCCCACTTTCTGCTGCCCATGTCCCCTGTTTCCTGGCCTAGGACCCTAACTCTTCTAGCTGGGACCTCCCATTCTGCTGCAAGACAGGCCCCCACAGCACTCCAGAACTTGACACCATCCCAGTATCTCTGCCCGGGATCCCCCAGTTCTGTTGCGTGTTACCTCCAGATCCACTAGCCCATTGTGGAATGCCCTATATGCGTGGAGGAGTCTCCCCCTTACCCCCCCTGAGCTGAAAATGTTACTATCTGTCATAAGATAAACAGCTCACTTAGAAGCCCAGTCTGGCTTTAATTAAAACAGAGATGACTAAGGGCTCAGTGCTTCTCTGAGGATCTGCCAAGTGCACTGGGCAGGCGGAGTGGGGGTGGTGAAGCCGCTCTTGCCAGGGAGGGAGAGATTCTCATTTCTGATAAGGCCCCTTGGTGCTGCTCTGGGAGTGGAAAGGAGCCTGAAGGGGAACGGGAATGGCCCTCTGGCTGGTGCAGAGCTGGTGAAAGGGCTCTATAACGGTCCTGATCTATAACCCTGGACAAGGGGTGTTTCTGCACTAGAGAGTAGGAGGGAGGGCTACGCTTGTGGCGGGGGGCGAGAGGGGACATGGCCAAATCGCGCTGCTCTTCATCTGTTCTCTGCATCCCAAGGCCCATGGGGAGTCATGGGAAGCCTAGAGTCAGTTAGAGCAGCCCTGAGGAGGCTCTAACTTACACTACAGGCCATGGTGGCCCCGGAATGATCCCAGAATACATGGTGTGTGAAGGTGACTTAAAGTCACCTTTGTGTTACCCCTCCATCCAGGCCCCAAGCATAGGACTGGAGTGACTGACAGAGCATTCTCCTCTGAGGATGCAGGGCTATGACTTGTCCAGAAGTCTGGAGTGGACGGAGCCTGACATCTCTGCCCATTTCTGCAGGGAAGGAGGGATGACAGCAGCACAGCACAGAGAGATGCTGATTCTGGCCAAAGGGGGCCAGAAGCTTAGGTGACAGGGCAAGAAGTGGGGAGCTGAGTCCTGGCGCTGGTGGGGTAGAGTAAGGGGTGCCACTGTGGGACTGCGGGCTCAGGGGTGTGTGAGAGAAGATCCCGGAGGGGTGAGAAGAGACCCAGCATTGCTGCCTTGGGAGGGGTTTGGAGTGCAGACCTGTGTGGCAGCCCAGGGAGGTTAGAAACAGGTAGCCCTACAGCAGCATTTGGCTCTGACATCAGTTCTCCCTTGTCTTACAGCTCAGACAAACAGTGGTGGGAACGCTGGCCTGGAGGGAATCATGAACCCATACACCACACTGGTCCCGCCACAACAGCTGCTGGCTATTGAGCAGGGCGTCTACAGCTCGGACCCCTTCCGGCAAGGGCTCACCCCACCCCAGATGCCAGGAGACCACATGCACCCCTATGGTAAGAGCCTCTGGAAAATTGCAGTGCTCATCTCTAGGCACCTCTGCAGCAGGTCTCTTTTCACCCGCCAGTCCAAGGCCAGAATGGAGATTCCACCCTGACTTGCACACACACGCCAGTTCTCACCTTCCCCGCGAGTCCCCACGGCTGGTGAGATTGGCACCTTCCCGAAGCACACGCTGCCTTCCAGAGCTCCAGCTGGAGTGTCGTGGATCAGCAGCGCCCCCTAGCATGGGCAGCGGCTGAATGCCCTCACTCCGGCCCTTTAGCTGTGTTGGGGGACAGCGCTATGTCACTGCGACATGCTTTGCTAGGATCGTCCATCGCCAATAATACTTCAACATCCTTTGTTTGCCTCACTTTAAGGTGCTGAGCCCCTTTTCCATGACCTGGATAGTGACGATACCTCACTTAGCAACCTGGGTGACTGTTTCCTAGCGACTTCAGAAGCTGGACCGCTGCAGTCAAGAATGGGAAACCCCATTGACCATCTGTACTCCATGCAGAACTCCTATTTCACTTCTTGAGCCTTGTCTGTGTCACCTGGCCAGGCACAGGTGCCTATGACATTACAGGTTAAACTCACTTCAGCTATGGCAGGCAAGGGGTTTGTGTTGCTGGAAAACTGTCAGACAATGTTTTGTAGCTCAGTATTTCCAAAGACTGAATAAGTTATGGATCGCATAGTGTAATGTTTTTATTAGAATCCTAGTATTAGATACCAAGTGTTTATTAGAGCTGGGCTGCATTTTTCAACTTGAAAAAACAGGTTAAACATTTCTATGAAATTTTGGCATTCCCCGTCTCCTGTTTACCCCCATGTCCGGCTATAGAAAGGGTTGATTAAAAAAATGATTCATGTATTTATTCTTTTTATTTTGAAATTTAGACAGAATTTTGGTGGGGAAAGAAAAAAACAGGGAACACGTTGTGCAAAGTTTTCACAATTCTGTCACTCACACCCTCCGCCTGCGATTTAATGGGATTTATTTCAGCAACGTTCTCTGGCCTGTGATATACAAGTCAGACAAGATGATCGCATCGAGTGATCGTCTGGCCTTAGAGTCTCTGACCATACGATTTCCGTGCTCCCGTAGAAATGGTCCAAAACTTTTCAAATTGTGCAATTTTGGCAAAATTTGATGAAAAAACGGGGAAAATTTCAAAGAAATGTTCGCCATTTTTTTCCCCAGTTTCTCTACCAGCTCTAGTGTTTATTGATAAAAACAGGGACTTTTAATATAGACATTCTCATGGAAGTATAGACATCTAGAAACTCCTAATCTCTCTCTCATTAACTGGGAAACTCCTGGCAAGAGGTAGGTATGTTTGGGTGTGTGCATATGGGCCCACACATGGGGTGTGTGTGTGTAAATGTATGTACTCGACATTCACACCTGCATATAATATCAACAAAGTTTATTGCTAATTCTATCAGAAATGTACTGTACAGCAAAAGTAACTTTATTTTCAGCGTGAACCATATTTAAGAAAATTGCTTGATGCACTTAAGTTATAAGACAATAATTTACTTTTATAAAGGTTATGTTAAGTTTGCAAAAGCCCAGCGGCAGGGAAGGAACATTCGATTCCTTGCAGTCAAGAGGTCTTTGGTGCTTTCCCTCTGCTTGGTTGCTTTTAAAGGTTGGTTATTATCCAAAGAGTGTCCGTGTCAGTCATTGGAGCCTGATCCTGGGCCCACTGAAGTAAAAGGCAAAATTCCCCTGGACTTTAACGGGGCAGGATCGAGCCCTGTATCTGCTCTGCTCCATCTGTGTCTCTGAGTCACAGCTGCTGGCTTCACTGACCATCTCAGGAGTTTTCCATTCCTAGCCCGGTAGGAGCCAATAAAGCGATGGAAGAGTGAGATGCCCCATGCATCATCAGCAAGTGGATTAACCCTAGACGACTGCAGATCTGGTGACCAGCATGGGATCGCGATTCTCCCAGTAAGGACCTGATCCAAAGCTCATCGAAGTCAATGGAAAAGCTCCCATTGGTGTCACTGTGCTTTGAATCGGGCCCTGGAAGGAGAACAGGGCGTTGTTTTTCATGATCTTGGGGACAGTATGCAGATCCTTATGTGAACATTTACAGGGGGCTGTATTTGACCATGGGCCAACCCTGATCAGCTAAGCTCAGATGGTGGAATCTAAGGGCTGGCCTACACTGGGAACTTACAGCTGCACAGCTATGCATAAGTGCTGGAACTAGGGGTGCTGCCGCACTCCCGGGCTTGAAGTGGTTTCCATCATATCCAGGGTCAACAGTTTGGATCAATGGCTCTCAGCACCCCCACTGTACAAATTGTTCAAGCACCCCTGCAGCTACGTCGCTCAGGGGTGTGATAAATCCACACCCCTGAGCAACACACTTAAACTGACCTAATCCTTTGTGTAGACAGTGCTAGGTGGATGGAAGAATTCTTCTCTTGACCTATCTCCTGCCTCTTGGGGAGGTGGATTACCTATGCGGATGGGAGAACCCGTCCTGTTCAGCACAGGTAGTGTCTACACTGAAGCGCTGCAGCTGTGCCACTGTAGCGTTTCAAGTGTAGACAAGCCCTACATTGCTGCTGCTGCTGCTGAGCACAGATGGATTTCCAGTACCCTAGTGGGGAGTGTGAGGCCAGCACTTTAGGTTTGTTCATGCGAATGCTTAGTTTGCGGCCAGCTGGGGTGTGAATCTATCTTGCACTAGCTGTCCATGCGGACCCTGCTGATGGGCACTAACCCTTCCGTAGTGCATTTTAACCTGCTCCAGTTGCAAAGCAGGTAGATCAAAACCGAGCCTTCGGTGCTCAGCAACAGAGTCCAGACGGACACATAGCTTGCAGCATGCCCAGGTGTCAATCTACCCAGCATTAGTTTGCCGCACCCAAAGTGTTTGTATAGATGAGCCCTGAGAAACACCCTCTGTTTGGACCTGATCCAAAGCCCATTGACATCAGAGGGTTTTCGATCGAGCCCTTCATTTGAAAACGGAGGCTCAACTCTCAACCCACGTGAGCTATTCTTCTGCCCCCGGAAGAGAGAATACATATGGAGCCCCACACGGTCACTTTTCTGAGTAAACACACCCTTTAAGCAATGGGTTACCCTGCTCTTTGCTTCCCCAGGGCAGCACAAAAGCATGAAGTTTCAATGTCCCCGTGGTCTTTGGGACAAATCAAGTGTGGGAGGGGTTGCCTGCTTTCCACCTCCGTGCTCCATTGAACCGCCGGGGAAGCACCTTGGCAGAGTTTTTCTTAGAGTCAAGCCCTGTGCTGGGTCAGGTGCAGACGCGTCCTTATCCTATTATAGTTTATGTGTTGTGTAATTTTGTGCTGTTGTTATGGATAAATTATGCAAACAACAAAATGTAAATGAATGAAAGTAACTGTGGTGCTGTAGTTTCCGGCTAGCGGCCATGTTAAAGACCTGACACTGAATGTAACGGGGGGGCTGATGGATGAAAATGACACACCATCGGTAGTGATGTACGAAGATTACATTAAAAATCTCTGCAAAGTGGCTGGTCTCTTTGTGTGTGAGCTGTTCTGTTTACTCTGCAGTTATCAGGCGGGTGGGGATGTCAAGGAGGAAGAGGAGCTGGGCAGGGCATAGTGAGAGAAACTCACCAACGAAGGATTTAATCTGAATAGCAGGCAATATATATATATTTTTAACAATGAGGGCTCTATTCGACAGGGGAATAGCCACTCAAAGAGAAGCAATCAAAGGTCCACAACTGGTCTGTACCTCTGCCTCCCACTAGAAATAAACCAGTTGCTGCTTTCCAGCTGGAAAGCTCGACTAACTGGCACTTCAAAGTCAAAGGGGTAACATTAAATGGGACAAGACCTTGGAGAATCCATGCACGGGCTGGGGAAACGTGCTAGATAAACTATAGCAATAGGGATTTTCCATCTCGAACTCCTGGGATGCTACAGCCCTACTCTGCTGACGGTCCTATGTTGCATTGCCTGGTGTTTGCTCACTTTATGAGGCCTGAACAAGAGCCTTTGAAGACTGGAGTTTTTCCATTCACTTCTTGGGCGTGGGATCAGGTCCCTCTGCTGCTGTCTTTTGGTAACCATTTGTGGCAGGGCAGGGGTAAAATCCCCCTTTAAAGCCCTGCCAAACTGCTGGCTGCAGCCTGCTCCCTGGCCAGGGGTAGGGCTGCAGGTATCCAGCAGGTAGCCCAGCTGCAAACCCTAATGAGGGCAAGCTCAGAGGAACAGGCTGAGCTAAGTGCAGCCAGCTGGGTGGAGTCAGGAGGGCTATAAAGCCCAGGGCAAACCCCAGAGAGGGGGCTAGCCTGAGAGGAGACAGGAAGGTGGTTTAGCGGTCTCCTTATAGTAGAGGGAAACCTCAAAGGGCTAGCAGACCCTGGGGAGGGTCTGTGGGGCACTAACTGTTGGGGGATCTGGGAACTGCACATGCACTATAAATAAAGACACTTGGGTGAACCAGGACAACAGGTGTTGGGACTCTTAATTGCACCAGCCAGACACAGGGCGCCGGGACAAGCGCGAGAAACCGGCGCGGACCCTGTGACACCATTCATTCAAGCACTTTGCACAATTCATTGTTTTCCTGCACTGGCTCAGTGGTCACCATAGCATCAGTCCCATCTTATACGGGAACCACCAGGATCTTACTTGCATGTATTCGGACCATTGGTCAGCTGTCTTTTAAAGCAAGCGCCGGTTGTGCCTTCCTTTAACTCTGGCAAGTTTGGTTTCAAAACAGACAAGTGCAACAGGGATTGTGTCTAGCAGAATTGGGGCAGTGCTTAGTACATTGGGGCCCAGATCCCCCCAGTTCTTGCCTATTAGACGTGGGGCTGACACACCGGCTGTCTCCTGACAGTGGTGATGCAGGTAATTGAACGCGTATTCCACGCCCTGCTTGATCTTGATCGCAGGTAAACGCTGTCAAAACTGCCAGCCGCACCAGCGCGGTTTTAATACTAACAAGGTCGCAGAAGGTCTCTCCGGCTGTTCCCATGTCTTTCTTTGCTGCTTGTATGGCTGCCTGGGGGGACGGCAGCGGAGAGAAAAGCACAGAGGCGGAGGAAGTTGGGGACAGGGATTTCAATTCACCCCTCTGCAGAAGATTTAAATTGTGCTTAGGCCTTATAGTGGGCGAATTTCACCCCGGCTGCTGAAGTGAGACACCAAACCCAACAGGGCTGGTGGTGAGGATCAGGGCTAGCAGAACTGACACAGATAAAACAAGAAACCACCTGCACCTTCACCTCCTAACCAAAAACCTGAAGCCTTTGGAAGTTCATCCTGAAACATCTTCATTTCTTCCCTCCCCGCCATTTTCAGACTGGGAAATCAACAGGAGTTAGATGCCTAATAATTGGAAAATCTAGGTCTTGCTTCCTAGAAACAACCAAATGTTGCAGATCAAGGAGACTGGGTTGGTTGGGATATTAGTCCAAGCAGCTGGGTACCTGCTGGAACCTCTGAACTTCAAGGGTTCAGTAATCATGGCTGGAAGGAATTATGGAACAATGTCCTAATAATAGGATTGCTTAAAGAGGCTGGAATGAAAGGAATCTGGCCTTAGGCAATGATGATCAAAACCTCTCAGATCTCCTCTGAAAAAGACAGGTAAAAGACACTATTAGCTAGAGGCCACATCTTAGAGACAGCTCTCACTCCAGTAAAACTCCCGTTGAAGCCAGCTGGAGTTTCACCTCAGTAAGGGCTTGGGCTGGTGTTTTCAAAGCAAGGCATAGAAACCCTACTGAAATTCATTGGGTGACGGGCACCACCCTCCTTCAGCCTCCTTTGAAAGGGTTAGCGGTGGCTGGGCCGCTTGGGCTCCCAGATCTGGCCATACAAATATAGAAACGTCTAAGGCAGTTTGGCTACTGGCCATATCAATGTATTTCAGAGCTTATTACCCATTGATGATAATTCTCTGTAAGACGGTGGTGTTCCCAGTGGTGTGTAGGACACAGCAAGCCCTGAATTGCAGTGAAAATATGGTTTCTTAAACCTGTCCACCACCAAAAATGATTTTCAGGCACCTGGCATGTCTTTCCTGTGCCTTCTTCAGAGGTAGCTTTACAAAGCTGCTGGCTAGACTGCTCCTGATACTGCCAACTGCCCCTGAAATGGCCCTGCTCAATGGGATTATATCTCTTCTGGCCTAATGAGCTTGTTCCTTTTGCCCTGATTGTGGGTCTCGGCAAGTCCATAGCTACGGCAGCCCAGATCCGCAAAGGTATTCAGTGCCTATCTCCCACTGAAATCAATGGCAGGATGGCACCTCAGTACCTTTGAGGAGCTTGGCCATTGTCACTTGTTATCAGTCTGCACCCTCCATTTTGCATTGGCACCCATGAAGGTGCGTAGGCATCTAAACACCAGACTTAGGTGTCTAAGTTCCAGTTTTGGTTTCACTGTGATCCACAAAACTCCTCCTGTAAGCGTCTGGACTCACTGGCTACCTACTTTTTTCAGAGTAAAAGTCCCCTATATTCCCTGGTGGCCATATTCCTGTCTCTGTGCATGCTCACTCTTAGGTGTCCGGTCTCCTATGCCCAGGGTGATTCACAAACCAGGAGAAGTTAGTAGTTCACCAGTCTAAGTAATGGGCGGGGCCCGATTTGGCAAGTGGCCTCTAAGCCCTTGTCCTGGATTGGGTCCCTCAGAGGGTGACCAGATGTCCCGATTTTATAGGGACAGTCCCGATATTTGGGGCTTTTTCTTATATAGGCTCCTATTACCCCCCACCCTGTGTCCCGATTTTTCACACTTGCTGTCTGGTCACCTTAGTCCCCCTCAAAATGCAGGGGGAAAAGAACATGAGGTATGTGTTATAACTCCTAGCCTAGTAATTAGAGAACTTTCCTGGGGTGTGGGAAACCCAGTGCAGTACCCCCTCTGCCAGATAGGAGGGACAGGATTTGAACAAGGTTCTCCCACTTCTCAGGAGAGAGCACTCTAACCACTGAACTAGGGGATGCTTTATGCAGGGCTCCCTCAGCCTCTCCTGGTGAAGCTGTAGCACGCTGGATAACTAAGGAATGAGTGATTGGAGCAGGGGGACTGGATCCAGAATCTTCCACCTCCCAGGTAGGTGCCCAAAACACTGGGCAACAGAGTCATTGTCTCGACCACTGTGGATAAATACATAAATAGTCATTAGGCCAGAGAAAGAGAGCAAGGCAGCATGAAGATGCTGTAGCCTGATGTTTTGGGCACCTACCTGTGAGGTGGTAGACCCTAGGTCCAGCCCCCCCTGCTCCAATCACACTTTCCTGATTTATCCAGAGGGCAACAGCTTCAACAGGAGAGACTGAGGGACTCGTCTATCAGAATCTACCAAAGCTCGCTTGTTAGAGCAGGCTCTGCAGGAGTAATAGACCCCTGTCCAAATCCTTTGCCACGCCCCCCCCCCACACACACACACACTGGAGGGAGAATAAAACTTGGCTCTCCCACATCCCAGACGAGTGCTGTCATGACTGGGCTGAAGGTTCTAAGGTGGACAGCACCTCCTCCTCCTCTGACCACTTTGTGAGGCACCAGGTAGGCACCTAATGTGTTCTCTCAAAAAGTGCCTAGAGTCAGGGGGCTTAGTTGCCCAAGGTACTTTTTAGAGAACATTATTTCATCTCTTTTATAGTTCAATCATTTGCCAAGTGTCTTCATGTTTAACCCAAATCAGAGTTTTTAACTCCTGGGTGTATTTTCCAGTACAAAGCACCATCCAATGCTAGAAAACCCTGTACTCCCTTAAAACCCTTTGTATCAAGTGCAAGGGGTTGAATCAATAGCTTTGCAAACTCTTCAGGTGCAAAAGAGTGACAGAAGGGGTTCTCCTGTCAGCGTAATTAATCTACCTCCCCAAGAGATGGCAGCTTGATCTATGGAAGAATTCTTCTGTCAACTTAATGTTGCACAGGGTGTGAAATTTTCCACAACTCTGAGTGATGCAATTAAGCTAGACTAATTTGGTAGTGTACCCCAGCCTTTGTGACTGCCCTTTTGATTGTGAAACTGTTCTGAGCCCTCACCTTGGCTCTGTCACCTCCTCTAGAGCTGAAAACATTAAGAAGTGTCAGAAGAAATCCTTCCACCTAGCAGAGTGATAACAATGGAGAACAATCAAGAGTCATTAAATTAGATGATCTTCTGTTCAAAGGGAAACCCCTGGAACAATGAGCTGGCTGCAGTGTAAAGAAACCAGTTTGCTCAGGTGGGCCATAGCTAAGCAACAGATCACCTGACAAGGGACTTGAAGCCACTCAGGGTGGTCACCTGACAAGGGCCTGGAACTCTATAAAAGGAAGGCGCTCTCACTACCCCATCCATTTTAGAAGTAGGCAAAGCTGTGTGGAAGGAAGGGTCCTGAGATCCTGAAGGGACATAGACCAGCTCCCAAAGTGCTGAGAAAACTGAGGCAGTGTTTTACATGAAGGTTTTGTTGCATTTCCATAGATCTGCATATCTCTCGTGTTGTTAAAGAGTAACATGTGCGTGTGTTTAGAAATTCCTTTGCAGTCTCTTTGTTACTTGCTTTTACTGTCATCTAGCCCCCGAACAAAGGAACAATAAACCAGATTCGGTGGAACTATGGGAATGTGCAAGAGCTCCTAGGCAGGCTTATGAAACCTGGTGCCACTTTTAGGGCCTAGACAGTTGCACTGTCCCCGGCTCTCAGAAAGGGGTGCTACAAAGATGATCTCCTCCCTGAGAGTGGGTGGAGAGGTCCAGGGTCACAGACAATGCTTAGACTCTGCCCAGCCCTAGCAAGACCTGAGCATGAAGGATCCAGGGGCTTGGGTCCAAATAGGGAAATCTGCTGAGCATCCACCAGGGGAGCCCCTCCAGGAGTTTAAGAGGGGTCTATATTTTTGGGTGCCCAACTTGAGCAACATTAAAGGGGTCTGAGTGTCAGAGGGCAGGTACTCAACACCTTCTGAAAATCAGACCCCGGGATGGTATCTTGAGTTGGGCATCCCAAATCACTGGTTTCTTTGGAAAATCTTGGCCAGGATTCTTCTAGATATCTTTCCTATCCCCATGGGGGGAGGGATAGCTCAGTGGTTTGAGCATTGGCCCGCTAAACCCAGGGTTGTGAGTTCAATCCTTGAGGGGGCCATTTAGGGCTATGGGGCAAAAATTGGGGATTGGTCCTGCTTTGAGCAGAGAGTTGGACTAGATGACCTTCTAAGGTCCCTTCCAACCCTGATAGTCTATGATTCTATGGCTTAGCCCTTTCTCCTGACATTTCCAGGAGACTACAGCCCTCTGCTTTCAACAGAGCAGGTTCAGCTGTAACGTGCAATGCGCATGTTAAGCAAATCCTCATCCTCTGACCAAGAGGAGGACACAGTCCCTTTCATTCTGTGTACATGGACTCCAGGGCCGACTCCAGCTTTTCAGCCGCTCCAAGCAAAAAAAAAAAAAAAAAATTTAAAATGGCCGCCGCCAAAGTGCCAAAACAAAAAAAAACAAATGCCGCCCCAGAATCCCCGGACTGCCGCCCCCTACAGGGCACCTCCCCAGGCACGCGCTTGGCTGTCTGGTGCCTGGAGCCGGCCCTGATGGACTCTACCCCAAATGATCAGGTGGGCCATAACTAAGCAATGGATCACCTGATGAGGGGCTTGAAGCAGCTTAGGGTTGTCATCTGATAGGGCTCTTTTACTGGCTACCTCTCTACTTTCACCCTTGTCCCCTTGTAGCGGGATGATGGGATTGGGGAAGCACCAATCCCCATCCCTCTGCTCTCTGATGTCCCCCGTGGGATGTTTTTTGGCCTCGATGCAGGCATGCTCCCCAAATGTCTCTCTATTTCAGAGCCAGCAGTCAAGCCTGTAAGTTGTGGGCCACGGCAGCCCATTGCCCCTATGTCTGTGGCTTGCTCACAGGCTCCACCTCTGGGGGATAGGTCAGGGCTGGACGGCTACATAGCAGCTATGTGGCTCTTTGTGAGTGGGGTGTCTTTTTTGGGACTCCAGTTCTTGAACCTATTGCAGCACAGGAGTCGTGGCTTAGCAGCTGGCCAGTCATGTTTTTAATGCCTGTTAGTGGTCATTTATGCATTTCTTAGTGCAGGAAATTCCCTCCTGGGCTCACTACAGAATGCTGGCCAGGGAGTTGGATGTGTCTTTGTTGTTGCTAGATATTTTAATCACAATGCTTACATGTTGGTAAAAAATAACCTCCCAGCCTTTTCTCTAAAAACAAGATATCAAACATTGCATGTTTTTTTCAGTACTTTTTCCAGCTTTTAGTGAAATTTTTCATTTTTCAGGTCAATTTTTTGCATTAAAAAGGCTGGTTTTGGTTTTTCAAAAACCAAAAATTTGCACTGAAACACTTTTTTAATCACATTTTTCAAAAACGGACCCTTTTTGGTTTCAGATTACATTGAAAAAACGGAACACTCTTGCAGAAATTTTCATTTAAAAAAAATGAAAAGTTCCCAAATTTTCTTGTGGGAGAAATAGTTGGCATTTTTCAATCAGCTCTACTGAGCTAAAAAGTGTTGGCAAAACAACTCAACGGGCCAGATTCTCAGCTGGTATAAATTAGTGTCGTTCCATTGATTTCAGCCAAGCTAGCAGTTTCTTGGGGTATCATACACACATGGGGTATCTTTTTACCAAGCAGTAGCACAAGCTGTTTCCTCAGGCTGTCCCACGAATGTGCCTTAATTATTCAGCGCATGACCTGTGGCAGTTCATAAGGGTATATCTACACTGCAATAAAAGACCTGCGGCACAGCTTGCCTGGGTTGGCTGACTTGGGTTCATGGGGCTACACATTTCTGTGTAGATGTTTGGGCTCGGGGACCCTCCCCCAGTGTGGGGTCCCAGAGTTCAGGCTTGGGCTGGATCCCAAATCTCTACACAGCAATTTCCCCACCCCCCCAACCCAGAGTCAGTTGACCCGGGCCAGCTGCTATGTAGACATATCCTAAGTGGCCAAGGAGCACCAGCTGCAATGGTGACCCTTGTCTCCGAAGCAATGAACTGAAGCCCATCATGTCATCTGACCTAGGGGAGCCAGCAGTCAGCACATGTCTGACAACTTTCAGCCCCTGTCGCTATCAGCCCTCTTATCAGCTACGTGTCAGGTTAAAACTTCGCTATAGCCCAACATTACTGATCTCCTGAGTTGTCCAGTTCACAGGGCAGCCTCTCCATGGGATGGGCCCTTTTGTGGTGCTAACCTAACACATTGAGTTCCATTTCTGCTTAGCCTGCTCCCTGCTCATTTAGTGCCTTGTTTCCCTCTCTGGTTCAGACAAACTACAGCCTGCCACCACATTGAGAAGGAAAGAAACTGGGGGTTGCTCTGGGAGTCTCCTACAGAAACCAAGTCATTCCCATTTTACCCAAAGCAAGGACACTGAAGGGGAAGGGACCGGGCTGTGACCTTGGGGTCTCAGTGGGAACACTGAATTAACAAAGCCCCCAGTGTTTTCAGAGGCTCTCCATGGCCAACCGGAGATCAAGGCAGAGATTATCTTTCAGGTGAGGCTACTGATTAGATGATATTGATAGGAAGGAACTAGCTAGCTCTGAATGACATTATGTTAATTAACTTGCTTCCAGTGACGAGTTTATACAGGAGCTTGGCCGGACGTAGCATGGAATGAAGCTGAAATAGACTCAGCCGAAGTCAGCTGGAGCACGTGAGCTTCTAAGCAGCAAAGGTCCAAGGCTGCGCTGCCCAGAAGCACGTAACAATGGGGGCAGGCATTCTGTGTCTAGAACAGATACACTCCAAATTACGGGTCAGATCCTCAGCTGGCTTAAATCAGCATCGCTCCGTTGAAATCAATAGAGCGATGCTGATTTAGACCAGCTGAGGATGTGGCCCTGAATAGACCCCGAGCAGTGGAGAAAAGCAGCAGTTGCTAAGTGGCACGTTCGGGAACCCGGAGGTTAAACTGCAAAAAGGAGAGAGGAGGGGGTAGGTAGACGCTTACCAGTTCTGGTAGCTGCCTGTTGTCAGGGGGAGGACACTGAGTTCTCTTGTGTCTGTGTTGGGAAGGGAATCAATGCACCTGAAGGAAGCTCATAGCCAGAAGTGGGAAAGTGAGTGTGTTTGTGTGTGGAGCTGTAAAGGGGAATGTTACTTGTGATTCCGGATGGTCTCCTGTACCTCTCCACCTAGAGGGGTGGGGGGATCTCAGCCCTTGTTCTTGTTCCACTGGAGAAGCTGGGGATAGGGTCTCCCTTTTCCCCAGGAGGGGAGGGAGAGCTGGAGGCAGAAGGAGAGGAAGAGGAGGGGAGGTAAGTGGGGAACTCCGATGGGGCAGCTCTTCTTCCTACTGGCAGGAAAGGTCTGGAGCCTCATGCGCTCCGTAGCTGGGCATCAACTCTGCCTCCTGCTCTCTGTTCAGCTTCCCCGCACCTGGTGACACCCGGTTTCAGCAGCCAGCAAGAAGGCAGAGCTCCAGGAGAGGAGCGTCCCGAGCCTAAGAGAGCGACAGAAGCGGACGGTGCTGGAGCCACAGTAAGGGCTTTAGGGGTTTTGCTGTGGCAAAACGGCGAGATTCTCACTTCCCATGTGGCAATGGGGAGTTCCCGTTCTCCACTCTGATGGAGGATCAGGTAACTCACATAACCAGTCCAATACAAGCGTGGGCTCCGTCTGTGGAGGTGGTTGGTCAAACAGGTGCATTTCTTGTCTCCAGACCAGGATGCAGAAGAGATTCTTAAAGAATTTGAGGACTGAGTTAGCAGACTGGGAAGCATTAAGCAAAATGTCATGAGTAAAGTAAAATCCAGTCTCGTGCAGGTGGTGCAAGTAGAGATTCCTGAGGGTCTATGGCTTGTCTTGCACGGTGGTGCCATTGGTATCCGGTCCCTCAGGGCGGAGGTGGTGGATGAATCACCATTTCATCTTGTTTATATTTCAATCATTTGCCGGGTGTCTTCATGTTTAACCCAAATCAGAGTTTTTAACTCCTGGGTGTATTTTCCAGTGCAAAGCACCATCCAATGCTAGAAAACCCTGTACTCCCTTAAAACCCTTTGTATCAAGTGCAAGGGGTTGAATCAATAGCTTTGCAAACTCTTCAGGTGCAAAAGTGATGCTGGGAGCCAGATCCTCCAGTGGTGAAAATGACACAGCTCTGTTGCTTTTGCTGAGTTCCATCCATTGAGGGTCTGGCTTTCTATGCACCGTTTCAGCAGGAGGGAAAGTTCACTGCAAAGTTTTATATAAACTGTGGCAAGGGAAATGTGCTATGGAAATGCAGACAAAGGACCAGCTTCTTACCTGGTGTAAATGGGCTGAGCGCTCTCGTCAATAGAGCTGCAATGGCTGAGGCTAGCTGAGGAGCAGTCCCACTGAGGGCTGCTCTTCTCTTGGCATTGGTCACCTAGAGGTGACCTCAGACCTCATATAGTCGGTGGTTTCCAGGCTGATGTGTATAAGGTCACAAACAGAAGATGAGTGTATCCAACTGATCAAACACCAATGGGCCTTTTAGCAAAGAACCCGGATTCCAGATACCTTCGGCCCCGCTAGGCTGCTGCTTATGAAAATGGGCTCAGATTTCTCCTTTGGTGATCTGCCTGTGAAAATGAGAGGGATTCCTTTCACAGGGGCACTCGATGGGGAGAATTCTGTAGTCGGAGTGGCATATATCCAGACCGTGACTGGAGTTACTCCAAAGGCACGTGGGTAGAATGCAGAGCAGGGTTTGGCTACAGTAGTGATGGCCAGCAGTTGACTGGCAGAAGTTATGTGCAGTCACAGGTAGCAGCTTCTCAGGGAAAGAGTAAGGGCCTGCTGTTCCTCCTCTGGCTTTATACAATGCAAAATGTGTCTCATATGATGGAGAAAAAAGAATCTTCTTATCTGTGATCTAATTCAGCATGACGTCAGTGGAGAGAACTTGGCCCAAAATATTAAAGGGGCTAAAATGTAATTAAGACCATTTTTTGGAATACATGCTTTTATTGAAGTTGTACCGTCTACAGATCACTCACTGTGCACATTTTGACGATGCACTCATCGTGTGCAGCAAGCTTGGGCTGAAACACTCCAAGCCATCTCAGGGTTGTGGATGCCTGATTTCCATTCAAATGTGTGGAATTCTGTGCTCAGATCCCTAAAGTGGCTTTCAAAATCTCAACCCTTTTTTTTCTTAAAGAACATCCTTGCCCCCTGTTTGTCAAATGGTGCTTATGATGTACAAACTCTTGGAATATCAAACCATAAAGCACAGACACTAAGAAATGTTAAAAAATCAAATAACAAACCATCTTCCCTATCATAACACTCAAAAGGATATTGTACATTATGGAACAAACTCCCGACTGAAGAAGAATTCACCACTGCGCTCCATTGACTCTTGACACGAGTTCTTTACTTTTCCAAATATGGACTTAAAATTCGTCCCATTCAGTTTAAATAGTGCATCTGTGTGCTTATCTCTCTCCTCTTTGGCAGTGAGGAGCTGCTTCTGTGTAACTTAGGAACATCTGCACAGCTTTTACCTTTTTCAAAATAGAAAAGAGCAAGGCCAATGGTCTATTGGCTCTACATACCATGTACTGCATGACCAGCCTTGGCTCCTATTGGCCTCAGTGGACTTCTGGATCAGGACCCATAAGAGAGGCATGAGACTCAAACTCCCAAGCTCTTATTATAGTCTTTCCTGAATAGCAATCACCATTTAATGAGCTTTTTGGTTTTGCTGTAGGGATGATCTAGTCCTAAAATGACGCATGGGAAGAACTTTCTCATCCCAGTGATACTTTTGGTAACACGCCTATATTTTAGGGCACTCTTTCCTAATCTGCTAATGCCTGCCTTCCTCTTGTGTTCTTACAAACAGAAGGCCAGAGTGCCTTACACCATGACTAGTCCCATTGAAATCACAGGGCAAATTCTTGCCCCATTGACTTCAGTGGGATCAGGACTTCACCCACTCAGATACTAGTCCATATGAGCGAGGAGATCACAATCTGGCCCACAGAAGCTATACATGTGAAGATACTTGTCTGCCATGCTTTTGTAAGTGTCCTTTTTTCCCCATTCCTTTCAGTCCCCATGTAGGACAAAGGACATAACAAGCCTGTTTGGCAGACCAGCCCTTGAGTGTCATTAGAACTTTTTTTGGCATCTTGGCCATCACATCCCTGGTCCATTAGACCAGAATGATGCAATTCGTAGGTCTGAGTTTCAGTAATTCTCTAATATAATATCTTTTGGTGCATTGTGGTTTATTGCATCTTTTTCTTCCTCAGTCATAAAAGTCCCATCAAGCAGATGCTAGTTGCTTGCTCCCAAAAGCTTTTAAGCACAAACAAGCATAGTAAAGAAAATGGAATTATCCCTTAATTAATAATTCCTGCAGTTTAACATCTGTTTCTTTGATCTCTCTCTCTCTCTCTGAACATCAGCTACCACACTGTCCATCTCACCTCAGGCCCATAACACTCAAGGAGCTACCAAATGTTTACGGTGGTGTCTCATTTATCGGGAATGAAAGGCTAGACAGACAGATACGTACGGTGACTATATAGAGAATTCCGGACTCAGCAAGTAAAACACTACCCAATTAAGTACTAATGAGTCTTTATAAATATGTTTTGATCCCAACAGGCCTCACAAAGCCCACAGTGTATTTAGATTGGGGATGAAGAGTCCTGTTTCGCTCCATCAACCCAGGGCCACCCTAGCTTAGCCACTATCTGACTGCATGCACTAGGCTGAGCCTGGCTTGATAACATCACTTCGAGCATAGTAGGCACATTGTGTACAGAAAGGGATCTGGTTACCTGGGAACCGCTCAATGGAGGCTGAGTGCAAGATGACAAGAACGGGGGAATGACTAAGTAAAAAAGGCATTAAAAGAGATTGGTTTTGAAATCCTATCGGATTGTCCTTTAAGGTGCTTCCCAATTCATCAGCCCGATCGCTGTTGTTAAACTCTCTTCATGCAGAGGGAATTTGGGGAGTACCTGAGGTTGGTTTGAGAGCTCTTTCTATAGGAGTTTATAGCAGGAGATTTGCCAGTATGCTTAGACTCATAGACTTTAAGGTCAGAAGGGACCATTATGATCATCTAGTCAGGCCTCCTGCACAATGCAGGCCACAGAATCTCACCCACCCACTCCTGCACCCACCCACTCCTGCTTGCTGCTGCTATGCTACAGTAATAATGGAGCATGCTGAGCATAGCATACACAGGGTAGGGGGAAGTGTATTTACTGTGCTATAGTATGGCTTCCTTTTCACAGGAGGAATCCCCTATTTGCTGCCAACCTGGTTCCTCTCACTGGTACCTGCAGCAAGACTGGAGCCCCCAATAATCATGTATCAGAGGGGTAGCCGTGTTAGTCTGGATCTGTAGAAGCGACAAAGGGTCTTGTGGCACCTTATAGACTAACAGAGGTATTGGAGCATAAGCTTTCATGGGTGAATACCCACTTCATTGGATGCACGCAGTTTTCCACTGCTTGCATCCGATGAAGTGGGTATTCACCTACGAAAGCTTATGCTCCAATACCTCTGTTAGTCTATAAGGTGCCACAAGACCCTTTGTCACTCCCAAAAATCATGTTTCCCTCCCCAAATGCCAGGTAGCAGATTTTGTAAGGAGAGGTACACTAATGGTTAGTAGGTGCTCAGGCAGTAGGGTAATCGCAGCCGTTCATACTCATTTACACTAGCTGAGGATTTGGCCCAATATTTGGAAAAGTCATCAATATTCTTTAATAATTAATACACGCAATGAGTGCTATGCCACTAACCTATTCAGTGCCTTTTGGGGTGGAAATTTTTTTCCCTTAAGGATGAGTCCTACTGAAGTTAGTAACACTGAACTCAAGAGGGTTCTTCAGAAATGACTCAACATCTCTGGAATTGAACAGAGAATGAGGTCCTTCCTGTACAGCTGGTATGAACTTTCCTTTAGAATTTTACAGCAGAAAGATAATTCTCCATTCAATTCTATGGGATTGATCACCAGCCTCTCTTAAGGTACATGGGGTGTTTTCATCAAGGAGTAGTTTCCTTTATAAACAGGCGATGGGCTCTGGCACATCCATGGAAAAAATAATCTTGAATGAATAAGCTGCAAACGAAGGAGTGCCAAATGTTAACAAAATAAGCCAACTACTAAGATGCAGAGGAGTGACCATCTGAGTTGAGGTTAGTATTCACAATGCTTCGGGGTGTGTTTACAAATCGCCAGGGAGAAGACCTCTCAGTCGTTGGTGTTTTATCAAAACCTTCAGTGTAACTTTACACGTCTCTTCATGGGGGAAAGCTAGGGTGTAAAATGCCACCTGGTGAGTTACAGCCTCTTTATTCCAGGTTTTGTAATTGTTGTTTAACACGTAATGATGTGTAACTGGTGCCAATTGGCACTGCTTCCAGCCTGGAGAGTGTTGGACAAGGCAGAGAACTGAGTCTGGGAAACATGGGGGCAGGAGGAGATGAAGGAGGTGCCAGGGGAAAATGGGAAGTGGGGCTGGAGGAGATGGAGGGGTTGCTGGGGGATGTGGAGGGCAGGACAGGTGATAAATGAGTAAAGCTTGTCACAGTAAGTGTGTGCAGGATGCTCGTGGGTGCAAGGTGTGTGTGTATGGGCACAATGTGAGGACGTGGAAGTGGCCGGGTGGATCTGTGGGCTGAGCACAAGTGTGTGCACGTTCGATACGCTATATGTGTGCACCCAGGCAGGGTGGGGTAGGGCCAGCTCGGTTTGAATGCGTGGCTAAGGGGTGGGGAAGAAGTGCGGGTGGAGGGCACGTGCTGCGTTTATAGAGATGTGTCATGGAGTGGGGGAAATTGTTGCCTGGGGATGGGTAAGAAGAAGGGCCTGTAGCCAGAGTGACTCAGCTGTTTTTATCTTCTCCCATCTTTGCAAGGATCAGATTTTGTAGGGCAGCTTCATGCCCTGAGCACTCTGCAGCCTGCTGAGATGAGGGGTGTGGGAGGAGGGGTTCAGGTTTTTAATCTCTGCCCAGCAAGCCCAATGTGGGGCCGTGAGTAGGCAGGGGAAGGGCTACCCGTTGTAGAAACTAAGCTGCCTCCATCAGACTGGCCACACTCATTCACCAGCAACAAAACACATCTCCACTTCTTCCCTAACCCCCGAATCTCTTCTTAAGGCCGAACTGCTTCTTCAGGGTGTGACTGAGGCTAAGAAAATGACACACCACAAATCAAGATTAAAACAGTGAGGGTGAAATTCACCAACATGCTGTGTTGGGGGCAGCACAAGGCCAAGCCCACCACTTAATTCCTCTGAATATGGAGGGTGGGGGTGGATCCATGGTCCCATCTCCCTCCACATCTGTGTGTGTGGAGGGAGCAGTCTCTGAGCTTAACTGAGGGATGTCAGTTGGGCAGGATGCACAAGGGGGCAGGATCTTTGTGTGCAAAGAAGTGAAAGGGCCTTTCCCAATCTGGTCCTTATTTAATACCCCTGTGACTTTTTTCAAAGGGAATCAGGCACCCAGCTCCCCTTGGTTTTTGGTGGGGGTTGGACGGAGTTTGGTGGGATTTTGGTAATGAGTTTAACCCCTTGAAAATTTCAGACTGTTTATAAGACGCTTACTGATAGGCCTCTAGGCTCTGTGCAACTAATAAATATTACACTCCCAATAAATGTGCACTGCTTCTGAGGTGACCGTAATTGTCAGGATGGAGTAGTCAGGTCTACAAGCCCTGGGCCTCTTAGTCTGCTAATGGGCGAAAGAAGCACAGCCCTGTTTCAGATGGCATTGGTCACACCAGCGAGTACACGACAGAACAATATATTCTAACCCTTTCCAGAAAGTAGCACTTCCACCAGGGTGTGATGTCTTTGCTCCTTGCTGATGTTCCCTGGAAATCAGACTCGAGGAGTGACTGGTGATTGCCTTTAACAGATGGCTTCAAGTGGCCATTAGCAAAGGAACCGACCTTTCCATGAGCAGCTGCTTCTGCTGTTTTTATTTATATGATAATGCTATGTAAGAACGGGGCCCTATTGTGCTAGGGGCGGTACGAACACCTCATGAGAGACCATACCTATGCTGAGGAGTTTACACTCAAAATAGACCAAGATTGGGAGGAGAAACAGAGTCCGAGAAATCCTAGAAATGTAGGGCTGGAAGAGACCTCCAGAGGTCATCTACTTCATCCCCCCCCCAAACCAAGGCAGGCATGCCTAGACAATCAACTTGCCTGAGGTCACACAGCTGGTCAGTGGCAGAATGGGAGTAGAGCCCACGTTTCCTGATTTCCAGTCCAGTGTCCTGCCCCATTGCTGTGCATTTGCCATCATCAAATGAAAGGAATCAGAGCTGGGAAAAGGCCTGGTGGGTTGTTCAGCGTACCTTCCTCCAACCAAAGCAAGATTGTTCCCCACAGCATGTGATCTGAAGTGCTCTGTCCAATCCAACTGTAAATGATTTATCCTACCCCAATGCACATTGTTCATTTTCTCTGGCTCTGACCCGTTGTGTACTATGCTGCCTACATTTAAGGGATTGTGCTTCTCCCTAGCCACACTGTCGTGGGCTATTATCTCACTGAGCTTAGAAAGTACGGACCCAGTTGTGCAAGCCTTCCTTGGACACTTAGACAAGTAGCCCCAAACTCTCGGAGCTCTGAGTGAGATGTGGAGAACTAGGCCTGACATAGGTTACAGTTTGGTCAGTATTTATATGGAAGACTATAAAGGAAAACCCAGTGGTGTTGGTGGTTGAGTAGCTCTAACTCATCCCTCTGTCAGCACTGAACCCACTTCCTCAACCTGATGTTTCTATGCTGCTGAAGAGGGAGTCTGAAGACTAGGCGTCTAAATCCTTGATGTCATTACATTTCTCTGTGTTGGCTGAGGAGTGCTGGACAAATTGCAGCTCAGGCATTTACATTCTCTCTCCCCAAAATTCCTTCTGTTTCTATTGCAGCTCTTGCTTCACCTGGGAACTTTTGTGTAGCATTACAGGTGAAGAATGGATTTCACATGTTACTCTAGAGGTGGCTGCATTTCAGTAGTGGGCAGAATGATCCCTGTACCACAAGACGGAGAGACCATGAAGATGGGCAAGATATAAAAACATCTATACAGTTTGTGAAGTGCTTTCGCACCCAGCATAGTTAAAGGCACTATTGAAATGTACTCTAGTTGTTCTGAAAAAAGCAAATGATATGGTGCATTCTGCCTGAAGCCCAATAATTAGTATAAATGGGGCTATGCCACAAAGTTGTGGTCCCGATCTAGATTCCTCCAATGTTCAACAGTGTGTGGATATGGGGTTTTGGTTCAGGTCCGTCTCTGGCACAACATGATCCAATGGCTGGAAACAGAAGTCAGCCAAGTTCAAACTTGAAATTTGTAACAGTGAGGGTAATTAGCTGATGGAAAACGGTGGATTCTTCATGTGGAATCTTTAAATCAAGATTGGATGTCTTCCTAATAGATATGCTGTAGTTCAACTGCACATAAGGGGACTTGATGAAGTTCTTCGGTCTGTGTTATGCAGGAAGTCCGACTAGATTATCATAATGGTCCTGCTTGGCCTTAGAAGTTATGGTTTTTAAGGCCAAAAAGGAGGATTATGGTCTTCTAGTGAGACCACCTGCATAACACAAGCTAAATCTAGGAGTGTGGGATGATAGAACTGCCCACACCAAAATGATTTACAGAGTATGAAAAAAATTCCCCATCAGGGCTAGGCTATCCAGCTTCTCTCATCGCTGATGGGTTTCCTGCTACTTGAAAATGTAAATTATTCACATTCTTGACTGGGCTCAGGTGAGCACAGGTGTGCTAGTCTGGTCCCCCCATGCATTCCACTCCACCTTCAGGCAGACAGACCCACTATTGTACTGCAGGGAGCAGGGTGTCCAATGCATATTCATCAGATGCATGCAGGGTGGGAGATCAAATGCATATTTGGGCGGGGGTTGTACCACAACTCACTAGAGTCCAGGGAAATAAGGACTGCAAGCCTGTGGACATTGAAACATGTAATCTGGTTTTGCATGAGAAAAGCAATTGACAAGCCAAATCATCTTTTCCCCTGTGACTCTGCAGAGTAAATCAGTTAAATGAAGAAGGAAAATATAACCCTTATTCCAAACTCCCCATCCCCTTTGGCTTTCACACTGATTAGACTCTAGACCTATTTAACGCATTAAACTTCTTATAAGGTTTCTGTCAAGAAGGATTAGCAGGGAGTTGACAGATTTCTATTAGGGTTTCCGTGAACTTTTAATACCCACCAATCAGATCTGTGTGTGCGCGTCTCCCATAGATCCTTATGGGTTCTATTACTTTACATTTCCTCCATAGCTGCCATTACCATATATTCTCGCAAAGTTACACACTTCCCTTTATCTAAAGTGTCAAAATTAAGAAAAGGAGCCCCAGATGGATATGATCCTAATGTTCACCTTCTCCCCCGGGGACTTGAAAATGCTTCACATACATTAATTAGGCTTCCCACCATCCTGCTGAGGAGGGTATTGTTAGGACAGATGGTTTGGACTAGAGGTGTCTCAGGTAGAAAAAGCCCAGGGGCTGGAGGAGGAGAGGGGAATAGAGTGTTCTAAAATGCTCCAGGATCAAAGGGGGACAGACCAGGTGATTGAAGACCAAGAAGTGACAGGAGCGAGAGGTGTTCCTAAGTAGCAGGGCAGTGAGAACTGAACTGAGGTTTCTGCAGCGGGATTACCTGTGTGCATTTTGGTGCACCGCTGCCTGAGAGTATGTCTATACTGCAATCACAGGGTGTGATTACAGCACCAGGAGACACCTGCACGAGCTTTCATTCTGGTAGCTCGCAGTCCAGAGCAATGAAGCCGTGACAGTTCACATGCTTTAGCAGGGGATGTTCAAACCTGCCAGGAACCCTCTTTTTTTGGTGTTTTTTTTCCCCTTCAGGGCTCAACTCAACTACTCTGGGATCAGAGCTAGCTCCATGAAAGCCAGCTCAGGCATGTTGACAGTCACGTCCCAGGACTGCAGTGTAGACATACCTTAAGAGCAACAAGGCTGACATACATCGTGCACACAAACACAACATGGTGCCTCATGTAAACAACTAAATTACCCGACATCAGCTGCATGGGCCGACTGGCCCTTGGAGGAGAGCTGGGCTCAGTCTTGCCCCTGCCTCAGCAGCTAGCCCTCAGCCATCCTGAGGAGCTGGCTACTTAGTGACCCCAGCTGAGTGTGATAAGGCCTAGTTAGAAAGACTGACCCCAGCTGCGGTGGGACAGCAGGATGAGCGCTGCTTAAACAGAGCTGGGAAGTCAGTAGAGGGGGAGCCCCTAGAGGGCGCAACAAGGGGAGCACCCTCTGGAGGAGCCTGAGGAAGTCAGAGCAAGTCATGCTCTGGGGGCCCTGAGTTAGGGCCTGTAGGAGGAGAAAGAGACCACAGGGAGCACAGCAGGCTTCTGTGGGGGGGAGCCCTAAATTAGGGCCTGTGACAGGAGCTGGGAGATCCTCAGAATTAAACTCTGGAGTCCCTGGTGAAGGGAAGCAGCCAGGGAATCCTGCTGGGGAAGAAGCAAGACAAGAGATGCTCTGCCAGGGCTAAGAAGCAGAGGGCATCAATGGCTCCTGAGAGGGACAGAAGCACGATTAGTTTGGGCATGTGATTTGGATTCTAAGTTGGACCTTTGTTACCCCGGAAGGGGAGTGAACTGTTGCATGACTTGGCCGGAGGGCCGAGCCCAGAGAGAGAGATGGGAGACGACATTGGCTGGGACTGGCCATTGTGGCCAAGGAAGTGGCTGTGAAGGGTGGTACAAGAGGCAAAGTCCCCTGCATTCAGACAGCACAGGGGGCCCTGGAGGTGAGGATGTGCCTTTACCGTTGGATGTCGCATCACTGATTTCTCTAACCACACAGACGGATCCGCTGTAAGGTCGCCAAGCTGACCACTGCTTGCACAAGGGGTAAGGGCATTGCTTGAATTCTCTTGGGTTTGTTTTTTTTTACTTTGAACAAATTTGAATTTCAACCCCCAACATATCTCTTTCCCAATGAATAATGTTGTTCCCATGTCATTGCTGGTTTTTGACGAGCTCTAATTGTTCTCTCCATTGTGCAGAGGGGTGCAATGAATCACAGAAGCGATGGGCCAAGCAATGCTCACTGGGAGGTGTACCGATTCATACTAGTAATCCCATTGATGAAACTGTGTCCATGCGTGCATGTAGCTGGTCACCTCTGCCAACGAGGGGTCCAGAATATGGCCTAAGTGACTTTCACTAGTGCACACAGCACATCAGTTCAGTGGAGGATCTGGGGATAAAACCCAGGAGTCCTGACTGCAGGTCCTTCCTCTAACCACTCCCAAGAGCTGTCTGGTTTAGTGTGGCTGAGTTTACACACCAGAGGCTGACTTGGCTAGGATAATGTGCCATTGCTATATGCTGATATGACCTGTTGGGAACGGGGTGTCCTTGCAGGCCTGATGGGGGGCTGTTGGGTTTTGGTTCCCAACACTACAGAGAAACATTCACGTGCTGTTTAAAGAACTGTTGTCATCAGCTGTTTTTCATTAGACCATTTAGATAGATTAGATTCTGTAAGATGTGGAGCTTGTTGGTTTTAAGACATTCTTAAATGTCGAGCTAGTGCAACAGGGCAGTGTCTCTGACAATCTTGCTTTCATAGCAATTTGCATGCTGTTAGGTTGTTGCATGCTCCCTTTGACTGAGGGAATGCAGTGTTGCTAACTCTCTCAATTTTACCGTGAGTCTCACGATATTTGGTGTCTGTCTTAAAGCCCCAGCATCTGGACTCGTGATTACATGTGAAATTCAGTGTAAAAAAAAAAAATGTTTCTAGCCCAAATTGTTGCAAAGGAAATCTTGAAAACATGACCCCCAAATACACCCCCAAGGCTGAGAAACCAGTGGACACCCCCCACCCCCAAAATTACTTTAAAAAAAAGAATCTCATGGATTTTTAAGGGAATAGCCTGAGTATTTTTTGAGACCTGGCTCGTTATTTTGGAATGATTATGGCTGGCGATAGTAAGTGTATCACTCCTGAAGTACATCTGCATGTATTCATCATTTTTCACAATTCTCAATGTTTCATTTAATGGGAAATAGAGATTCCCCAGTGGGTAATTCACCCCCTACAAAAATCCCAGGACTGTTGATTAAACAATGCCTGTTGGATCAGGTGTCTGCATGGGCCTAGAGGCTTGTGAGCCTGAAACTGGGGCTGGGTGCCTCTATAAATGTCATCTCTCTGTCTCGTGCAATGTAAAGGGCTTGGCAAAGTCCTTGTCACTTCTCCATTATCTCTATCATTCACCGAGAGGTTACAGCCGACTCGAGCATCTCAGCGGCTCTTTTGTTGGCATTAATGAAGTCTGCTGGTCTGGCCTCTTGCCTGCGTGCAGCATGTGGCAGTGACTAGGCAATGTGGCTTGTGCGAATGCTGTAGCCCTCGGCCTCCAATCCACCCATGGTTCAAAGATACGCGACTGCAGCCTTTGCAGCTGGGCTGAGGCTACATGCTCGCGATTCCTTGGGCCAGGGGTCTGAACCAAAATGCAGGTAAGTCACTGGGGACGGACCTTCAAAGGGATTTAGGTGCCTAACTCCCCACTGATTTCAATGGGATTTAACTATCTTTGAGGATCTGGGCCTGGGAGTTGTCTGATTGACTTCAGTGGGCTTTGGATGATGACCCAGGCTCTCGCAGTGGTACAAAGTAACAGGGAAGCTGGAGGAGGAGTCCTACACAAAGGAATCCCTGCCTGGCATAGAACTATTGTGGCTCTGTTCTCTTCTGGCCTCCAGAACAGGGATTATTTCTTCATTTCCAAGAGCTGTGGGCCTGGCCTGTATACCCTGCACCCCGGTGAGACCTGAGTCTGCTCTGCGTTATACGGGGAACTAGCTGTGTCTGTTAGGAGGTGGGCAATAAAGTATCTTACTGCTCCCCTGCCCCCATCCCGTGCTGTGCTGAATACAACTCCAACAGGGCCCAAGATCGGGACTGATGGGGTTTGGGAGATTGACTGTGGGGAACAGTGAATTTAACCCCACGTTTGTGGGAACACTTTTTTTTGCACTCTCTTCCTCGATCTCTCGCTGGCTAACAGAAGTGAGGCCCTGTGCTCAGTCCCTCTTGTTGGTGTTCAATGGGGTCATTTTGAAAACTGTGTCCGATCTATTCCAAAATATCAGAGACCGTTCTGGACACCAAGGGGCAGAAGCCTGGTGATCTGGTGAAAATGGGAAAATCAGAAAAGCCTTCTGTCGACGAAAATCAGCACTGGATACAGGGGTCGGGCAGGGACGTCTCAGGTCTGTGGCAGACGAGCAGAGTCCATCTGGATACAAGGGTGAGGCAGTGACTTTAGGGTCCCTCACCCCACTCCAGCTAATCTCCCCTCAGCCAAGCCACTTGCCCCCCAACTCCAGCCATCTCCCCTCTCAATCTGGGCCTCTAACTCCCACTCTGATGGGCCCCTTCTACTCCTTGGTCAGAATCCTATTGAGTGTAGTGAAAAGCAGCCTGATTTTAGGGGAAACCAGACTCTATTGATTTTGGTGACATTCAGAAAACCAGAAGAGTTTAGACTGGAGTGGGAGGGGAGGGCGAGGCGGTTAGCTGTAGTAGGGGGGAGGGCCCGGCTGGGTGTACATAGGGTGTACGTTTAATCACACAAACACGAACACCCTTGCCCCACCCCTTCCCAAGGCCCCGCCCCTGCCCTGCTGCTTCTCCGAGGCCCTGCCCCACTCACTCCATCCCCCCTCCCTCCATCGTTCGCTCTCCCCCACCCTCGCTCACTTTCACCATGCTGGGGTGGGGGTTGGGGTGCAGGAGGGGGTGAGGGATACAAGCTCTGGGAGGAAATTTTGGGTGCAGGAGGGGGCTCAGGGCTGGGGTTGGGGTGTGGGCTCTAGCCAGGCAGCGCATACCTTGGTTGCTTCCTGGTCGGCGGGAAGTGGCCAGCACATCTCAGCGGCCCCTTGAGGGGGGGTCAGGGGACTCCATGTGCTGCCCCTGCCCGCAGGCACCACCCCTGCAGCTCCTATTGGCCACAGTTCCTAGCAGCCACTTCCCAGAGCCGTGCAGAGCCAGGGCAGGTAGGGAGCCTGCCTTCGCCCAGGGTCCCCGCTACACCACCGGACTTTTAGCGGCCTAAAATCTCCTGGATTGGCCTCAGTAACCTCTGGGAGACAGAGCCCGATTCCAGGAGACTCCCGGCGAAACCAGGAGGGTTGGCAACCCTAGGTGTACAGCTTGGCCTACGTAAGCAACAATGCATGTGACTCAATAGCAATAAGTGATGGAAAACAGGAAACGAGTAAATTCAGTTTTTGCAGTTCGTCCTGAGGATGGGACATGCAGCTCTGTGCTTAACAACCTTGCAACGAGACTGGGAGAGTGGTCCTCCAACTCTGAACCCTGGCATGATTAAATTAAAGAGACAGGCAAAAATATGCAACTGCTTCCTCTGTGGTTAGGAGCAACATGGGAGGCTGTCTGGTGAATGGTGACGGCTGATGGACCATAGCGACTTGCATGTTTGATCAATGCAGCAGGTAGGGGTGAAGTGCAACCTTGTCCTAAAATCCTCCGACAAGGAGCCTGCTATTGAGAATCAAAGACAATCGTATATGATTGTGCTTGTCTCAAATAAGACTGAGACAAGCGTGGGTGTGGCAATATCTTTTATTGGACCAACTTTTGTTGATGGAAGGGCGATACTTTTGAGCTTCCCAGAGCTCTTCTTTAGACAGATAGAGATGGTGTAGTTTGATATCATTTTGCGCTGTGTATTATGGCAGTACTTAGAGGTCTACATCTCTCTTCCCACCCACCCCGCATTCCTGTCAGTGGTCAACTAATTACATTGCAGAGTTGCCAGTTTAGTCATTTTCCAAACCTCCTCCCCTCCGTAAATTCGAACGTCCCCTCTAATGTCAATTCCTGGGGAAAACACTGCTGGGGCTGTACTCACTGCTAGTGAGAGATGGTCGCTGGTCCGACGAATTTGCAATCTAAATAGATAGACGTGCTCCTGCAAGCGTGCCTATCCGTGTATACCTCCACGTGCAAGCACACACTCTCGCGCAGGTACGCAACACATGTGAGCAGAAGCACCCGTGCTGAGCACCCCCTATTGACGGCACTGGGCCTAGTGCAGGGCTGTAGAGAGGAAGGGCTGTGCGAAAGGGAGAAGAAAGCCCAGTTGCCCTGTGTCCGCCCTGGCCTGGCCTTCTTGGCTCCTGTTGTGGAGCTGTCCGGCTTGAATTGGGTGAACTCAGCCTGCTGTGCTTAAGAATAGTTGATTTTATTGCGCAGCAAAATGCTTTTGAAAAGCTTGGCTATTATTCCCCAACTAGAAAAATCCAACCCCCCAAGGCGCCTTTGAAGTGAGCTACCCGAATGAAACCTGTGACATCAGAGAGATGGCCGATAGGCAGCCGAACAAGGCTGTCTTTGAGCATGCCTTGGGGCCATCCAGCACATGCTTTACACCCCACCACTATAAACTGGAGATGAAAGATGTCCCAGGCAGCCGGCCTGACCCCATTGCCTCCGCTATCTCAACTCGATTGCACAGTGTTTTGCTCAGAACAATCCTTCACTGTCTGCCCACGCAGGTGAATCTCCCAGCTTGGCCCGCCGTCGGGAATGCCGTGCATAGCAGGAGCACTCGGGGGCGGTCTCTTGCCCGCTTGCAGGGAGCTCTTTATTGTCCAATGTTGTTCTGTGCCACATGAGTGAGGAGTGCTCCAAGTGTGCAAAGAGAAGAGTAAACTGATAACTGTAGAGGTGGGGGTGCAGTGAGAAGGAAACAGAGACAGACCCAGAGGAGGAGGCAGAAAGAGACATGGGGAGGACATTTCAGGGTACTGGGTAGGGGCAGAACTCCTGTGTGTGGCATATTTTCTTCTGAACCCGGCAGATATCACCTCCCCTCCTCCTCCATTGGAGGAGTCATCGGGCCAGGAGTGGCATGAGGAGCATGGGCACTGAGTCAGCCATGCTGGAAGTGGGTCCTGGTGGGTAGCAGAGAGAGGCCTCTGATGCCAAGCTACAACCAAAGTTCCAAAAGTTGCCCTCCACTCCTCTCTCTCTCTGTGCATTTCGGTCTCCCAGCACTGGAGTATCTGAACACAATGCCATGTGCTTATCCTCACAGCAGCCTGATGGGGGGCTGGGGGGGTAGGGAAGGATCATAGCCTTCATTTACAGATGGGGAGACGAGGCCCAGACTCAGTAAGAGACTTGCTCAAGGGAGTCCATGGCAGAGCCAGGAATTGAACCTAGATTCCCTAAGAGGCTGGGCAGTACCTTAACCACAGATTCCTAGGTTATATGGCCAGAAGACCCACATCTGTGGGGCTAACTCTACAAGGGATGGAATAATGAAACAATCTCGCCCATTATAGCTCTGGCTCTGAGTTGCTCTGCCAGAGGATTGTAAAGATCATGTTGATGCCTCTCCAATGCTCTTTGAAACATTAAGAGCTCTTTGAACCTCTTCTGCCTGTGGAAGGCACCCAGAGACAGGTCTCCACTGATCAATGGTCTCTTGGAGATGGAAAAAGGCCAAGTGCTCATGTCCATTGTTGTATAAAACCATCAATACTCACTTTTGTTGTTATAATATGCCTTGTATTTAGACAGTAGCTCATGCATGTCAAAGGAGACATTGGAGTGGTTACAATCTCAATAAGACTAGATTTTAAAAAAGCAAGGTGAGACCACGGTTCAGAGAGGGAAGCTGGGGGATTACTGAGGAGAAGGAAGAAGGGTAGATGAACATTGGTGTTCATTACAGATCCTGTGGCACCGTCTGCAAAAGTGGGAAAATTTGCTCCAGTGTTCTGCCTGTTACAGTAGAAGGGGATGAGAACTGATCTCTGGTCCTGACTCGACCAATCAACCTATTTGTTCCGTGCTCGGGACCTTAAGCATCTGCTTCTGCCCATGACTGGAAACAGGACACTGGACTAGATGAGTCTGATCCTGTATCGCAATCCCCACATTCCCGTGATGTACCAGATTTCAAGAGAGTAGTTCTAAAAGGATACTTGAATTGCTGAAATCCGATAAGACAGTCCCAGGACCCCCTGGTGACTTTTAAGGGAAAGGTCAAAGGTCCAATTTTTCTACGTTCTCAGCCACCCATACTGAGCAAACCCCCAAATTCACAATTCTCACTCAGCGGGAACAAGGAAATTAATTGTCACTTGGTCACTCGTCCCATAACATTATATTAGATCATTAAAACTCAACTTCATTCCTCAACACCACAAACAAAATGTTCTGCAATGCATAGTTCCCGGGTTGGGGCTAACTGTGTGTTCGTGTGTGTGTGTGTGTGTGTGCGCGCGTGTTCAGAGAAATGGCTGAACCAATACCCCAGACCAAAGAGCTACGGGAGTGTTCTGATCCAGAGCTGAACTTTACTGCACAAGCCCAACTCTGCCCTAGTTTGCTCATGTGGGTTCATTGAAGTAATAATAGAACTATTCGCGATGTAAAGTTAGGCATGGCTGTAAGTGTTTGCAGAACTGAGGTCTTACGAAACTCAGAATTTAGAATGGATTCCCCACTCTTTATTCAGTGCAGATAGGTGAGGTGCTACTTCACAGCCGTTGGCTTTAGAGGAACTCCTTAAATGTTAATATTAGAAAAGAGATGCACACAAAAACCCTGAAGAAACAAAAAATCAGCAAAACAAAGGAAAATGTAGGAAGATTAATTTGAAAAAAATAAATAAAAGGAGAAACTGAAGAACAAAGAAATAGCACTAAAGATGTGCCAGTGACGTTGAGATTTTAAGTGTGCTGATCCAGAACGGAATGGGCTACTGTAGGTGAGAGAGGGAAGAGTGATTTGGATTTTGTATATTAGTGTTGTGTAGAGGAAGGTTGATTTAATGGGTAAAGTAACTTCACTTAGGGCCAGATTTTCAAAGGTGAGAATTAGGTGCCAGGCACTTCTGAAACTCCCACTAGGCACCTACCTGTATCTTTAGGCACCTAAATATCTTTAAAAATCTGGCCCTCAGTGTCTTAGGTCCTTCATGGTAAACAGAGATGATGATTCTTTTGTCTGTCGTGTCTATTTATATAGCAACCTTTTCATGTCAGGGGCTGCCTCTCGCTATGTGAACGTACAGAGCTTAGCAGAACAGAGTCTTGGCTGGGGTGTATAGGCACTGCAGATTTATAAATGATAAACAAGCACCCATATTCTACCTAAGACATAACTAAGACCAGCTTTGGCATGTTATCATAGGTGCTTTTTACATGGAAAAATGGAATGCATCTATTTCCCCCTGATACTGCAACTGCTAAATTTCTGTGTTATGTTATCGTTCGTTAAGATGTGTAGAACGTTTCTGTATGAAATAAAATCTGGTCATCCCCCATTGTTCCAAAAGAGTCATCAGCTGGGCTGATTTTCTTCCCCCTCCCCTGATTCTTGTAGAACAGTCATGACTTTGATGGGACTATACATTCTGCATTCAAAGTCCATGAGAGTCTGGGGTGCTTTTAATCTGTCTTCAGATCTGACCCAGAGTGGTGTTGTCATGACTCTGCATGGCCTCATTGATGGTGCACAATCACGGTGTCACCACGTTGTGATGCAAACGGGTGAGGACGCCCTGTGAAAGGTGACCACTCTGCCAATGTGCCTGCCTAACTAGAGGTCACAGGAAGGCTGATGTGTCTCTGTGTCATGTACTCTGCCTCCTGGCAGTTCTCAAAAGCCAGCTATTGTAACTGGGATACCAGCTGGAGAGTCGTTATTACTCTGTCAATCACCTGTCTCCTATCTTGCCAGCACACACATACAACTTCATCATTATCGTTCGTTACTGCAACAATACAAGGCTCCTGAAAATAAAGCAGACAGGAACTCATTTCTGCAGCAAGGTCCAGGTCTGAGACCTTAGCATAGAGATGGCAGAGCAGAGAATGCCACCTGCTGGAAAGAGGAGGCAAGCTCACCCCAAAGTCACTTTCACCTGAGCACTCATCCTATCTGAATCTGACCCAGGTGTGCCTCTCACTGGTAATGCACAGCAGCCTCTGCATCTTTGGGTCCCTCCTACCACATCTATCGGCCTGCCCAGACCCAAATATTACAGTGTGCACCTGAGATGGGTTCAAGCCACAAACCATTGGACCTGAACTTCGAACTCCCCCAAGTTTGAGGATATTTGGAGGAAACGTTTTGGTTTGGAACCATCCTGAGTGGGCCAATGAGCCAAACCGAGGGAAACCATCTATGATTAATGGAGGGAGTGGAAAACAAGGTATTTTCTTTGTTAGTAGGACATCACAGTCTATAATCGCTGAATTGAGAAGCCACGGGCAGCCATCTGGAACTCACTTGGCACATCTGTCAAGCCACTTGACTATGTAACTAAATCTCTCAGTGCCTCTGTTTCCCATCTCTATAATGGAGATAATACTTCCTTTCTCCCGTTCTTTGCCCGTTTCAACTGTAAGCACTTTGGGGCAGAGGTTGTCGTCTACCACTGTGTACCAGGATGAGCATAATGGGGCCATGATCTTAGTTGGGGCCCCTGGTTACTTCCGGTATACAAATAATTAATAACGCATTAAGTGCAGGACTCTATCTTAGCCTCAGGATAGCTAAGAAAGAGTTCTCATATAATCGAGTATAAGGAGATAGCTAGGATATTAATATCCTAGCTATCTCATTTGACTTGTTTCCTCCAGGTGAAGACTGAGAGCTAGACTCTTAGCGTGAAACTGTGTTTTGTGTGATGCTTGTCATATATAGTATTTAGGAGCAATAAGATTTGAGCTACAATAGAATCACAGACTGATAAACACCTCAGAAATGGAGGTTGTTCGTAACTCTGAAATGTCTGTAACTCTGAACAAAACATTATGGTTGTTCTTTCAAAAGTTTACAACTGAACGTTGACTTAATACAGCTTTGAAACTTTGCTATTCAGACGAAAAATGCTGCTTTCCCTTAATTTTTGTTAGTAGTTTACATTTAACACTGTACTGTACCTGTACTGTATTTGCTTTCCCCCTCCCCCCCCGCCCCCCCCCGTTGCTGCTGACTGATCATGTACTTCTGGTTCCAAATGAGGCATGTGAACATAACATAAGAACGGCCATACTGGGTCAGACTAAAGGTCCATCTAGCTCAGTATCCTGTCTTCTGACAGTGAACAGTGCCAGATGCTTCGGAGGGAATAAACAGAACAGGTAATCATCAAGTGATCCATCCCCTGTTGCCCATTCCCAGCTTCTGGCAAACAGCGGCTAGGGACATGTGGTTGACTAGTCAGTTCATAACTCTGAGCTTCTACAGTACTTCTCTGATTGCTCTGTCTTGCAGCTGGATAGATTTCTGTCCTTTCTCCCCAGCCTACTTACCAAAAGAAGGCCTGTATCCTACTATGTCTTATCTCTTCTGAGCCACACCCTCTATGCTTAGTGCCAACTCTAACCCTCTCTCGCCAATTTTTGAGCCTTTTATTGCTAAAGAAAATAAGATTGTGGTTATTAAGCCAATAGGAGAATTCTCCTTCCTTGTCCATGTTAGCCAAGAAGCTTGACCTGACTTTAGTAATCAGCCCTTAGAACTGTGCTTGGAGAGCGTACCAATTACCTCCCACCAGAAGAAAGAGAAACCCCTCCAGGAGGAACTAGGTCTTATCAAACCATTAGGTAAACTTGATCAAATCCACAACCTCAGCCTTGTATACAGGTGTTGGAAGGATGGTTTTGGCAATTGAGACAATGGAGTGAGACGGAGCCATAGTTCCCCACCTGTAACACGGAGGTAAAAGCAGGGGGGGGTTCCACCCATTACCTATTTGATTGTAAACTGTTTGGCAAAGGGACTGTCTCTTACTATGGGCATAAACTGCACCAAGCATGACTTGATCCTCTAAGTGCTACCATCATCATAATACCCAGTGTCCTACTTGGTTTAGAGCAGTGGCTCTCAACCTTTCCAGATGACCGTACCCCTTTCAGGAGTCTGATTTGTCTTGCATGCCCCCAAATTTTACCCCACTTAAAAACTACTTGCTTACAAAATCAGACCTAAAATATAAAAGTGTCACAGCACACTGTTACTGACAAATTGCTTCCTTTCTCATTTTTACCATATAATTATCAAATAAATGGAATATAAATATTGTACTTTCTGTCAGTGTATAATTTATAGAGCAGTATAAACAAGTCATTGTATGAAATTTTAGTTTGTACTGACTTCACTAGTGCTCTTATGTAGCCTGTTGTAAAAGTAGGCAAATATCTAGATGAGTTGATGTACCCCTGGAAGACCTCTGCATACCCCAGGGGTACATGTACCCCTGGTTGAGAGTGACTGGTTTAGAGCACCCAGGATTACAAGGCAGCTCTTTGCTACGACCCACCGTGTATGACAGCTTAAACCTTAATGGAGTTTCCCTCTGAGCACATTTTGCAAATGTTCCTCACCATTGTTTTGCAGCTAGATTTTTAATATAGCAGCCCATCCTCATGGAGGCCTATTCACATTTCACCTTTCAAAGATCAGCTGGTTTTGGGGAGTGAAAAAATGATTTTTTTTTTTTTTTTTTTTTATAAATAGGAAAAGTGTGTTTGGGGGTGGTTGTTTGTTTTTTTTTTAAAAAAAAATCCTCTCCTAATTTAAAGGCTCAAGGGATTTTTACTCAAACCTTCTAAAAACGAGAAGTGGTGGTGGTGGTTGTTGTCAAAGACCAAGCCTAGAAAACTTCAGCCCTGACGTTGACTCTCCCAGAAAGTTATGGGCATGTGAAAATGGAAGATTGTAATAGAAAACGTTTTCAATCTTAGCTATAGCACTCTCTGCCAGACACCCACTCTCTATCTAGAATGGATGTTAGGAATTCAAGACCCAGTGAAACTCAGGGTGGTTTCTGCTCCTAACACCTTTAGGCACTTTTGAAAATCCCTGCCTAGATCTAATATTGATATATCAGGGGTCTCAAACACGCGGCCCGTGGAGCTCTTCCCTGTGGCCTGCCGGGCTCCCCCCGCCCTCCCCCCAATTTTTTTTTTTTTACCCCCAGGCAGCTGTTCTGGCAGCGGGAACTGCCTTGGGGTTTAAAAAATAAATAAATTGGGGGGGGGGGGTGCAGGGAGACCGGCGGGCCGCAGGGAAGAGCTCCATGGGCCACATGGGAACAGCTTTGCGGTTTCTGGGAGGGAGGGGGAAGGAGCAGGAAGCCGTGCGCACAGGGGAGGAGGCGGAGAAGTGGCGGGGCCTAATGGAAGGGGTGGAGTGGGGGTGGGGCTGGGGGCAGCGAGGGGACAGGGTCAGTGATGCAGCCCTCGGGCCAATGCACCAGTCTTCATGCGGCCCTCGTGGTTATTTGAGTTTGAGACCCTTATAGACTCATAGACTTTAAGGTCAGAAGGGACCATTATGATCATCTAGTCTGACCTCCTGCACAATGCAGGCCACAGAATCTCACCCACCCACTCCTGGAATAATCCTCTCACCTATGTCTCCGCTATTGAAGTCCTCAAATCATGGTTTAAAGACTTCAAGATGCAGAGAATCCTCCGGTAAGTGACCCGTGCCCCATGCTGCAGAGGAAGGCAAAAACCTTCAGGGCCTCTGCCAATCTACCCTGGAGGAAAATTCCTTCCCGACCCCAAATATGGCCATCAGCTGAACCCCAAGCATGTGGGCAAGACTCACCAGCCAGACACCCAGGAAAAAGTTATCTGTAGTAACTTCTAACATCCCATCCTTGACCATTGGTCCTATTTACCACTGATGGCAATTAATTGACCTTTGACTAAAATCATGTTATCCCATCAAACCATCCCCTCCCTTGTGATATATGATCAGATTTAGATATCAGGCAGGCTGGTGATGACCGCAGCCAAATGGGACACTGGAGCTTCAGGTCTCATCAGTCGGTAGGCAGGTAGGCTAAGATAAATTAGGAGCCTAAATGCCTTTGTGGATCTGTGCCATAGAATTCTATGGCAATCTGAAAAGTGAGATCTTTAGGTCTCAGAGTAAGAAGAAGGGAGGGGTCAGTAAGACTGCTAATGCATTGTGATTAGCTTGGAAGGCGGTCAATCACTGGTGTCCATGTAAACAGGAGAGTGTTGTTCTGAAAAGAAGCCCTGAATATGGAGAAGAGAGAAAATTAGTGGCTCACAGAATCAATGTGTGTTGGACGCCTTTCTAGCCCAGGAGCCTTTCTCCAACAGTAGACCATGCCAGCTGCTTCAGAGAAAGATGTCTAGCCCCCCAGCTCAGAATTCTTCCTGACCCTAGCTGGTGATGATCTGATGGCTTGAAGAATGAGGATTGGTAACCTTTATCACTTTTATCCTCATTAACCTAGTTATGGATGGAACTTTTGTGATGGAGTCACAGGAGTCAATCCATAGTTCAAGTTGCAAGACAGAGCATGAGTTCAGTCTCCTTGAAAAGGCATCAAATGGAGAAGCCAAAAGTAACTTCAGAGAGCCATTTGCCCAGTCTCAAGAAAGCCAATGGAGACTTCTGGAACCACCTGAGTGTAGAAGACCTTGGAAAAAATAGTGGACCTCCTGCCGTAGCTGCATATTTTGCACCTAGATACTTCTGTGGGGGGGATGATTGTATGACAGTCACACCCTGTTTAAAAATCAAAGGTGATATTGGCTGTAGCTTTGTTAGCTATGATCCAAAGATTAGCCTCTGTCTCTTGCAAAGCTCTTGAAAGTTATTTAGCCAGTCATACAACCAATAGAAGGCATTTAGCCATCCAGACAGCCAGACTCTATGGGCAGTGAACTGGAGTGTGCAAAATATGCACTTGCAGAGGAGATGGATGGAAGCTCCTTGACCTAGGCGGGAAAAGGGGAGCATAGAGTAAAATGAAGGCAACAACAGACTGACAATTCCACGTCCTGCTGAAGGAGGTGAATGTGAAGAAAGCCGGAGAAACAACTAGCAGTGCCATAAAAGAACCAACCAACCAAAACCCCTAGATGAGTACTCGAGGGACGATGGGGCCAGCCTCGTGATTTGAGAAGCCCCAACCTACTAGAATGGGGAAAAATCAGGTCACAAGTCGATTTTTCCTGCAGTGCTATGGCCAGGGTAGGTTGAGTGCTATGAGTACATGGTTACTTCCCATTCCAGCCCTGCTGTTCAGGGCTGCAGCCGTAGCATTGAATACAGGACCCCAAGGCAGCAGAACCCCAAGAAGCCACTTGCTTTGTGCTGAAGGCTGAGATGTAGCTAGGTGCAGTTGCTAGAGACCCACCAGCCTCCTTTCTACCCTACGTTTCTTCTAAGTTCTTTTCCTTTCACCTGGTCACACAACCCAAGCCTGGGCAGCATCTGCCACCCAAGAGAAACCTTGGAACCGGTGGGAGCGGTTTAGTGCATGCACATCCCCTTTCTTTTTCTTCTTCATTAGGAGTCAATATTTTCCCAATAACAAGGGGGCTTCTGTTCCACAGAACCTGCCAATTAGCCATACTGGCTGGGTATATCCATGGCACATGAACAGATGACAGGCTGGCAGGCAGTCCAGCCCCTCCTCGGGAATAAGCCAAGGATTCCTTTAACACAATGTGACAACTAATCTCTCTCTAGCATCTGACGGAGCAGTTTTAATTAACAGCACTCTCCACTCACCCTCACACAGGGTATAATGCAGGCGTGGTGTGGGCATGTATTGAAATCACACTACAGTCCTGTTTCCTGAAGTGCATTGTCACCTACAAAAAAACACCCAGCTCTGACTTATTTCTAAATGTAAGCGTCTATAATTTATGCCTCCTTCATCAGAATGAGTCAAGACTCCAACCTCTCTTGCCCTCTTGCAAGGCTGCGGACACAATAAACACTATTCCGCACCAGAGCGGAGGTGTTTTCCCAGCCAGGATGGCACTCTGATAAAGGCCCATCTCGGTTAAGACGGTCCTGGGGCGAGGTGAGCGAGGATTATGTGACGGAATTGGAGGAAAGCTGCTGGCGGAAGAAAGCCGCTGCGCCACTTCCAAAATGCACCCTGTCTTTATCTGCAAATGAGAAACCATACAGAAAAGTCCATGGGCCAGTGTCTCAGCTGATGTAAATAGGATTTCTATCCCTGTTTGATTTCAGTGGCGCTACACACTCATTGGCATCAGCTGATTATCTGGTCCCATGAGAGGGGAGAGCTCAACAAATCCGGGAGACCAATAAGTGATTTCTTGCTTGGTACTCTCCAGTAGAATGTGCTGCTTTGGGGGCTAATTGTGCCTTTAAATCTGTATCATTAACCGTGTTGCCAACTCATGATTCTACTGGTGAGTCTGGGGATATTTGGTGGCCTTCTTGTAGCCCCAGCACCTGCAGTTGGGTGATTAGGGGAGAATTTCGACTTTCATTTAAAAAAGAAAAGTGAGTTTCTAGCCCTCCGGGTTGGGTCATGTTCAGGGCCGGCTCCAGGCACCAGCGTTCCAAGCAGGTGCTTGGGGCAGCAATCTGGAAGGGACAGCAGTCCGTGCGCCGTTAGGGCGGCACGCACGTTGCCGCGGTGGTGGAAATTCGGCAGCAGCTTGTCTCTTCAGCCATCCGCGGCGGCAATTCGGCGCGCTGCTTGGGGCAGCAGAAACAGTAGAGCCAGCCCTGGTCATGTTGTCAAGCTTTTCTCCACAAGTTTACCTTAAAGGCTCAAAACCCAGACAGCAAATGAAAAAGATCCAAATATTTATTGTCCACTAAAAGCTCATGGATTTTTAAGCCTATCTCATGATTGTTGGGGGGCTAGATATATGGTTTCTGATTGCATGGGGATTGGTGACAAGCAGAATTCAAAGGAGACAGAAGGTCCATGTGGATAAGCATTCAGAAGTCTGGATGCTTATCCCAACCTCTTGGATCTACAGACCCGAGCTAGGAATCCAAGCTGGCTGGAACAGTTTTGACAGCATGGAATCTAATCAAAGGCAAAATATTTCACAAAAATGTGTTGGTTTTGACAAAGCAGTTGAGAGGTGCTCGTAACTCTGTAGCCTGGCAATGAGGGCACTGGGCTGGGAGATGGAAGACTCAGGTTCAAGTTGCTGCTCTGGGACTTGAGCGATCTCATCTCTCAGGCAGGCAGAATAGGGCCTTGAAGCTGGGTCTCCTACACTGCAGGCAAGGGCACTAACCACCAGGATGGACCCCCCTGTTCCCAACTAGCTCAGCGTTTGGTCTGAAAGCTGACATTTCAACACCACTCTTTTTGCAAAAAACACATTTGAGGGATTCCATGTTTGTTCCAGTGGGAAATGAAAACAAATTTTCAAAACCTCGGAAGCTGCTATGAAATGGAGCTGTTGTCCTCCAGCCAGCTCTGCTAGGAATCTTGTGAGAAAAGGCCGGATGTGAGAGTGCTGGCAGGGACAGAGGTGACTCTTGGGTCACGGCGCTGTCCTGAAGGAGCAGTGGATCTTAGGCAGTGTAACGGGCTTCAGCGCAAACACAAGTAATTCCTGCTGGGAGGTGAGTCAGGCTGCCTGTTCTGGAAGGAATATCTAGGGCTCACAAGTGGGAGGAAGAGAAGAAACCATGTCTGGATGGGGGAGGGCGGAAAGAGAAACCACCCTGGAATGAGAACAGGAGCTCAAGTCTCTCTGAGAGTGGGACGATCCAAACTTTTGGTGGGGATGGTAACCCCTTCATCTGCCCCTCCCAGTACTTTGGTGCTTCTGATCCCAGACAGTATCGGTAAGCCCAGAAGGGCACAAAAGATGAAAAATAATGAAGTATGTCATCGTTGGCCATACATTTTGAACCTTCTGAAACTGCTTGGGGTTTCAAGTGTTCATGGTGAGGAAAGCAAGGATTCCGGCTGCTCATATCCCCATTGGGTCACCCTGTCATTAACAAGTCTCTTTGTTTTATTTCGTTAGTGCTAATGCAACCGCTGTATCATAGAAACGTAGCCTGGAAGGGAACTCTAGAAGTCTAGAAGTCCCCTGTGCTAAGGCAGGACCAAATCTAACTAGATCATCCCTGACAGGTGTTTGTCCAAACTGTTTGTAAAATCCCCATCAATGAGGTTTTTAAAATCTCCCATGGAAGCCTAGTCTGGAACCCAAACTCCCCTTATAGTAAGAGCGTTTTTCCTAATGTAACGCTGACAGACCCCGCTCGTCAGCGAACGGGATCGAACCTGGGACCTCAGTGCATGAGCATTTACTGCATGAGCTAAAAGCCAACTGGCTATTAGCTAAGGCTATAGATCAGACTCCTTTAACTCTCTTGCTAAGTGGTCTCAGTGCTACTAGATGGGACCAACACCACACCCAGAAGGTGTGTGGGTTACACTAACATCTATCCTAAATCTCCCGTGCTGCAGATTGAGCCCAGTACTTCTTGTCCCACCTCCAGTGGGCATGGAGAACAGTTAATCACTGTCCTGTTTATAACAGCCCTTAACATATTTGAAGACTCTTATCAGGATCCCCCTCAGTTGCCTTTTCTCAAGACTAACTTTGCCCAGTTTTTTTAACCTTTCCTCATAAATCAGGTTTTTGCTGTTCTCTCCAATATGTCCACATCTTTCCATAGAGTGGCATCCAGAATTGGGCACAATAACTCAGGCTGAGGTCTCACCAGTGCTGAATAGAAAGGGCCAACTCTCTCCCATGTCTTACGTGTAGCCTTCCCCAGAATGGTTTGACCCTGTACAGTGTTTTGAATGTAAGATTGCTTTGCACAGTTCTAATCCTTCCATGCACCAATCCCTATGTGTTCTCTGTACTGCTGAATATGCCTCCCACATGACACATGCGCTAAAAGCGGGTGCCAAACATCACATAAATAGAATCTGCTGGCACCAAGAAAAGGCTATGGAGCTAGCAGGGAGCGGGGAAAGCATCGCTCAGTTCTTGGTGGCTGCTCACTCACAGTCAGCAATGAGGGCTGGCTAATACCAGAGAGAGAGAATCATGGAGACAGGAGGAATGGAGGAGACCTGCAGGGCTTGAGCAGAGGTGGCTCATGTTAACTTTTCTAAGTGAATTTATTGTAGGTGAGAGGTGCCCTCTGCTTATCAGCAGGCTGTGCAGTCCCCACACCCATTCAGTGCAGCTCAGTACTGAGGCAGAGAGACCATGGCTAGAGAGGAGCATGAAAAGTCAGTCTCTCTGGGCCACTCGCTCCTTGGCCTTTGCATCAAGACTTGTAACAAGGAGTCCAACCAGCACCAACAGTAGTGCTGATTGTGTGGTGTGCATGCCCATCCACTAGGAACCGGACTGCGACCCATTTCACGCAAGCCAACAAGAGCCACTAGCTGGTGACCATTTTTGGTGGCTTCCAAAATTGAAAGCCGTGTCTTAGCAGGGAAAAGTCTTCATTTCTAATTACCAGCCCCTGGTCCTCCAGACCCCAGTGGGTCACACAATGCAAAGGTTTCTATTCAGTCAAAATGCTTTATAAGAACTACCTGGGATCCCAAGTCATGAACAGAATGCCGGCATATGGATGGACAAACCCAAGCCTGAGAAAGTTCAGATATAACTCAGGACCGTCTCCAATCTTGCATACAGTGGGAGAGGCAAGATCAAACACGTTTGTTATCTCCAAGGGCCTGACTTCACCCATCTGTGTTCACTGCAAGATTTCCAGACAATGGAGCGGCCTTCCATACGCTCTTCTCAGCGGTAGAGCCCATCCACTCTAAGCCATAAGGCACATCCTTCATCTTTGGCCTTGAGTTGTTGCACAGTTTGGTTTGGGTCCACACGGCAACTTTCCTGCCATCGCTGTCTTGTTTCTGGGTCCACAACTAGCCCTCAACCTAACTCTGGTTTCAGGAGTACATCTGGGGACATTCTGTCCTATAGTGCCTGGCGATAGACGCATAAACCAAGTACTATGGGTATTTCTGTAGCTTCCCCGCTTCCACAGAGGATTATGAGATTTCTTATGCAAACCCCATAATCCTTTGCTTCAGGGGTCAGTGGCCATTTCACATCACGGATACAAGCTTCTGTTTTATTATTATTATTATTTATTTATTTTATTTTATTTATTTTATACAATGGATGCACCTAAATGCCACAACCAGGTTGGACCTCATGTCAAAAGCACTTTATTAGTTGGACTTTTTTAACTGATTGATTTAAGAGCGGGCATCCATTGTGCCATGTATTAAAATGAAGTGTTTATGCAACAGTGGTGACCCAACAGGGTATTGAGAGAAATGTTACCCCAGAAGAGGGTTTTTAAGGAAGAAGTGTAAACCAGGCTAACACGTTTATAGCTGTGCAGGCCAGTCCAGAAAAATGCACTGAAGTGCAATTAATGCTGCTGCTTGCTGATGGATCATCATGGGACAGGCAGTTCTTGCACGGTTCTCGCAGTATCCAGGCCTGCTGTTCAGGGATGAGTAAGGCATGTCAGTTGGAGAAGAGGGGAGGTGGGAATCATTACTACTTCCCCTGCTGGCCCTGCTGTGGGAGATGGGGCTGGAGTGCATCAGGGGTCCTATGTGGGGCCTGGGAGCAAATGACACGGATATCTTCTTCAGCCTTTGCGTCATATATGTCTGCATCGCAAACTGCTGTCTTCATCTCCTCTCCTGACCTTTCCTTTCCTCCCGCTTCTGCGGCTTTTTCTGCATCCTCCCTACTTCCATATTTCCCTCCACCTTCCTCTGGTGGCCTCAAGCCACTCTACCCCTACTAGCCCATGAATATCTTCTCAGTCCATCAGCTCCCTGGGGAGTTCAGAAGCACTTCCCTGCCCCCTGCCTAGCCTGGCAAGCTATTCCCCTGAGCAAGCTGATACCAGAGCAGTTGGCATTGGCATGTTGTGGGCATAGCATCACCATCAAGCTGTGGGGAAGGTTGGCTCTGGGTGAGGAGAATCCAATACCCAGCGGGAGTAATTCACTGTGAGAGGAGCACTTGAGGATGGCTCTGCCAGTGCGGTAATGAAAGCATCTTGTGTTCTGGGTAAGGCAGTCAAGGGTTCGCTGGTACAGATTTACCCTCAGAATGGTCTGGATTCCTAGGGTCAGATTCTGCCTTCACTCCTGTCAAAGCCAAACTCCCCTTGACTTCAGCCAGCTCAGGATTTCCACAGAGCTGCAGGCCAGGAGAAACCATTATGATGATCTAGTCTGATCTCCTGCATGGCACAAGCCGTAAAGACTTCAACCCATGCTGACCACACCCAAGCCCAAAGCCGTGGCTGACAGAGCCAGGATTGGAACTCAGGAGTTCCTAGCTGCCAGAGCCCTGTGACCTCTCGATGGCAGGTGCTCTCCCCCGCTCGGACCAGCCTCGCCCTCTCGGCTTGGCTATAGCAGAGAGGCAGCATGTGCAGTTGCTCAGCAGCTCACCATGTCCAGCTCTTCAGCTGGTGGTGTGAGTGCAATGTCCAGCAAAACAAACCACAGGCTCTTTGAACTAACCCGTGGCTTTCAGCCGGGGCACCCTCCGCAATGCCTCATCCCCCAGAGCTCAGGCGTAGAGACTGGCATTCTCAACACATGGGCAAGTGCTCTGCAGGGCAGTGTGCTGAATTACAGGAGAAGGGAAGACTAGCTTTACTGGTTACAGTGGCACAACTAAGGGCGCCCATCCAAAGAGCAAAATAATTGTGTGGCTAACCAGTGAGGGTTACTAGCGCCGGACTAGACAGCTAGTGAGAGGGCAAGTGCTATGAGTCACCTGCTTTTAACTGTGGGCGTGAAGCATGTTTCTAGCAAAGCGTGCCCGTAACCAATTAAAGGCCTTGGGGACAGGGCCTGAGGCTCCAAGCCAGGGTAATGCCAGGCCCGGTTCTGATTTACAATGCAGCATGGCAGCAGTTCAGCAGTGAAGGGGCTGCCTCTCTCCGAAATAGCTGCATGCCAGGGTGGATGGAGCGGCTAGTGCTATAGGTGATGCTAAGCACCAGCGAGGCTGTCGCTGCTATGCAGAGTGTATAAACCCATCGCTGGGCTGAGGGGTTTTGTTTGACTGTAGCTCCGCTCCTCTGGAGTCAAGGGGGAAGTCGGCAGGCGTTCGACAGACCTGCCTCATCTGCCCGTGTGGCAGCGCGGTGGGGAGCTAATGAGAAGCAAGGTGTGAACCAGGAGCCGCGCTAGCAATTACTGGCTTGGCAAACTGCTGACCGAGTGCGGTCGGCAGAAGGGCTGCTGCGCCGGCAGTCTTGGCATCTCCAGGCTAATAATGAGGTTATTACTGTCCCGCTGTTTGACGGCCTGCCCCAGCCTCTGTCTGCTCCGTCTTTTCAGACCCCACTTGTGGAAAGGCTGGGAGTAGCTATCCCAGAAAGAAAGTTTCACCCTTCCAGAGTTTCTGCATGAGACTTCTTAGAGGGGAGATGTATTAAGCCAAGCCAAGATTTGCTTTGGGAAATCAGGAGATGGTTATGAATTGGTTATTTGTCTGATCTGGGCAAATTGTTTCGTAAGTCTGTGCAGGAAGAATGACCTACTGAGCCAAATTCTGCCTTAAGGCAAAAGCCCTGGGGTCCCACTGGGAAATTTGCAATGGGCCTATGGAGGCAAGACTAGGCGTATTGACTTTTTCCCCCCTTAATCGTCAACCCTGTATACTGCATGGAAAAGTGGGTGGGTGGGTGGGTGGGCTTGGCTACACTTGCGAGTTAGAGTGCATTAAAGCAGCCCCGTGCGCTCTAACTCTCATCCTGTTCACACTAGCAAGGCACTTAGAGCACCTGGACTCTGCAGCTGGAGCGCTCCTGGTAATCCACCTCCACGAGAAGCATAATGCTTGTTGCGTCTCGGCTGAGACGCCCCAGCGTCAGTGTGAAGAAGGTGTTGCATGACTGTGCTGTGATTGGCCTCTGGAAACGTCCCATAATCCCCTTAAGTCAAGTGGCCACTCTTGTCATTATTTTGGAATCGGCTGCAGGAATGTGGATATGCCCTTTCAAAGCTCCATTACTGACAGCCGCCATGCTTATCTGCTCTGGGGCAAAGCAACCATTACTGTGGAATGCTGCTTGCTGTGAGTGTATGAGAGAGAGAGGCAGGGGAGGGGGGTCTGAACTTACAAGACAGCATGCTGACACAGTCTCAGCACCCCAAAAACCCACTCTCTCTCCCCCCACATACACACAACACACTCCCTGTCAAACCCCACCCCACCTCCCTCATTTGAAAAGCACGTTGCAGACACTTGAACGCTGGGATAGCTGCCCATAATGCACCACTCCCAATGCCTCTGCAACTGCCACAAATGTGGCCACGCCAGTGCGCTTGCAGCTGTCAGTGTGGACAGACTGCAGCACTTTCCCTACTGTGCTCTCTGAAGGCTGGTTTAACTCAAGGCACTCTACGTGTGTGTGTGAGAACACTATCCATTGTCACTGTCATTGATCGGTCTATCAGCCCTCACAGAGAGAGCGCTGATCACAACACGTCAGACGTGTTGTTCTAGCCAGTCCTCTAACTACCCGCTGGCCAGGCTGCTATCCATAGTACAACTAGCTAACCACACAGCTCTTCAGTTCACACCCACTGCTCAGGTCAGTAGATCTCCAACCCACAGTCCATTGTCATGCACGCCATCTAGACAAAAACATCAATCTCCGTTTGCTAATCCAATAAAGCTAGTCAATTCATATTGACATCAAGCTGCTATTAACATACACCTTGGCAAGCACATTGAAAGATGAGCTTGTTTGCAAACTTTGATCTAAACCCATTGAAAATCTTATTTTTACACGTTGAAGTGCTGTTTTCCTGATTGATCAATCAGACGTGGCTCCGGGGGAAAGGCGTGTAAAATGGCAGATTGCACTACAGTCCTTTGTAGAACGCCTAGCACAATGGTGTCCTGCTCTGTAACCAGGGCCGTAACGAGGCAGAGGCGAGTGAGGCACTCGCCTCGGGGCGCACTGCTGCCAGGGGCGCGCCCGTCCTCCCCCGCCGCCGAAGCCACCCCCGCTTACCTGCGGGAGGTCCGCCGGTGCCGCGGCTTTGGCGGCAATTCGGCGGGGGGGGCCTTCTCCACGCACACCGGCGGACCTCCCGCAGGTAAGTGGAAGCGGCTTCTGCAGCTGCTAAAAATACCTTCAGCCGAACTGCCGCCAAAGCCGCTTCCGCTTGCCTGCGGGAGCTCCGCCGGTGCTGCGACTTCGGCGGCAATTTGGCGGAGGGTAAGAGCCCGTAGGAATTTCTGCACCCCTGCCTCGGGCGCAGAAATTCCTAGTTACGGCTCTGTCTGTAACTGGGGCTCCTAGGCACTACTTGTCACACTGGGGGGTGCAATCCAGACCAGTGGGGGTTGTGTCACTGCCTGCCCCATAACCTTGGGTGCCTCACAATGCTTTGCTGTTGTAGCTCCCAACCTGGGCACTCGTCATCTGCCGGACAGCATGCAGGTCACCCCCTGAGTGCCTGTGTTCTAGACAGCCCTGATTCAGCAGTCTGAACAACCCCACTTGTCTACAGCCCCACTCTGGCTTCCAGCTGCCTTGGTTGCTGCTTCCAGGGTGACCTCACGCTCCCTCCCAGTCCTGGATTCTGCAATGTCCAGCCCTCTCCCGGACAGTCCAGATCTTAAGGTTCGTTGCTCTTATAAGGAGTCAATATTCAACAGTTTTTGTTATTTTTACCTGGAGTTACCAAACAGTTCAGTTTAAACACAGCTCTGGACTGGTTTAGATTAAAAATAAAACAAGTGTATTATCAAAAGAAGCTAGTTATGAGAGAGAAAGTTAGAAGTGGTTACAAGCAAATCAAAGTGAAAACGCCTCTGAAAGTCAAATACTTAATCTAGCAAGCTTTGGTTCAAGGCTTTGTTTTTCTCACTCCCCGTCTTCCAGCAAGATGGTGACTGACCCTTTCCTTGGTCGTGATCTCTCCCTGAGAACCAAAGATGCTGGGGCCTTTGTCCTCTTAGGTGAAAGAACGAGAATTTGGGGGTTTCTGTCCCTTTCTTTTATAGTCCAATTGAATGTCTGAAGTGGATACCTCTGAAGGTTACCCCTCAAAGCAAAGTTTACCCCAACAGTGAAGAAGGTGACATGGCGTCTGATGGCAAAGGAGGCTCCATGCTCTTTCTTCCCCATACCTATGTTTGCTACAATGCAAATTGTTCTGTTTCCTACCATCTCCTCCCCTTGCTGTTTTGAGGACCCAGTTTACTATTTATATGTAAATTGAGGTAAACACATGTTCCTTTACCTAGTACATGCCTGTTTAACAGCTTCTGCCCAGGCAGGGTGGTCTGGTTTTGAACATGTACTAAAAAATATCATACAGGGGGAATTCAGAACTTTATATGTAAAGTTGCTACGTACATTTCGCCAGGATATTTTTGACCAGTGAGTTATTAATTTCCAAATGATCCCTCACAAGATTTATTTTGTACAACAGTTATTACAATGTCTAGAGTGTGATTCCAGGGTGCTTTTGGTCCCACTACTGCAATAGAAATAATTAATAATGTCCATATAATGAATCCTGGGGAGCTCAATTCCACATCTGAATGCCCAGACTGGCACATAAGCATCTAAAATGGACATTTGTGTGGCTAAATGCTGAGTCCTTGAATGGAGGGTTGAGTGCCCTAATTTGGGCATTGGAGTGTTAATTGGCCCTACAGTGTTGGTATGGCAACCCTGAAATGCAGAGCTTTCTTATCAGCCTTTCACTTGCTTTTAACTTTCATCTCTGCCTAGCTTGTTAGACTCCTACCAACTCTAAAATGAAAGGTGGCTTAGAATAGGCCAGGATATATGCTGGCTAAGGCTGCAGGTTAGCAAAGCATTCAAACATCTATTCACTTGTATGGTTCAAGTTAGGCATGTGCTTAAACACTTTGCTGAATCAGGGCCATCATGCACATTCAGCTTTCAGTTTCCTGGTGCAAAGACTGCTAAGAGGACCACAGGTCTGGATAGGCACAAACATCACTTGTAATATGGCATAACCATTTTAGATTTCCTGGGGGCAGTTTTTCCTTTGGCCATGAGTTTTTTGTTCCTCATTAGACTTTGAGCCAGATTTTCCAAATTGTTCTGGGCCAAATTGTCAATTGTTCAGCACCCACAAATTGGGCCAAATTTTCTAAAGAGCTCAGCTCCTGTTTAGACAGCTAAATAAGTGCTCAGTTTCAAAAGAGCTCCGTCCCAGCCCGGACAACTCTCATGATACTCAGTGTTTTTACTTAATGAATCAGCTCCTGGAGTCATAGAATCTCAGGGTTGGAAGGGACCTCAGGAGGTCATCTAGTCCAACCCCCGAGTCATGTGATTACAGGCTAAGCTCAGCTGTCAGTTTTTTAAATATATTTCTAACCTTCATGGTTGTAAAGTAAAGCTTCAAAATGTGACCCAAGTGCACCCTAAAGGATCAAAAGCCAAAAGACAAAGAGCAGGATGTTTGTTATTTTCAGATCTCATGATTTTTGGGGGCCTGACTCCTTATTTGTGATCGTATGGGGTTGGCACCACTGGGTATACTGAATATGTGCATTGTTGAAAATCTCAACACTTATGAGGTGGAATTTTCAAAAGAGCCATTGACTTGTGCTCCTAACTCACTTAGGCACACTTTGAAAATTCCATTTGTGAGCCTAAATAGAACCTGAACTTTTTTGGTAATCTCCTCTTAGTATTTACAGTAGTCATGTATAATTATAACTATACACAGAAACAAAGTGGCCTAGGATAAAATGTTCAGAAGTGTCTAGGTCCATTTTTTAAAAGGGACTTAAGCATAAATATCTTTTTTCAATGAGACTCTGGCACCAAATCCCATTTTCAAAAATGGGATTTGGTGCCAGTCATATAAGTGCCTAAATACCTTTGAGAATCAGGGCCTAGCTTTAATTCATGTCAATGGGAGTTAGATGCCTAAATACTTCTGTGGATCCTGGCCTTAGGCACCATTGAAAATTCCACCCCAGGTGTCTTGCAGTAGGGACGTAGGTCTTGGGTTCCATCCTGGCTCTATATCTCAGTTTCTCTATATCTCTGATCTGCTCTCAGGCTAGTGCTTACCGCAGGGGAGTGGGAATCGAGCTCTGGGTTATAATCTCAGCCTTGCTGCTGGCTTGCCCTGACTTTGAGCAAGTCACTTATTCTCCTAGAGCTCGGGCCCATGGGAACTGTGGTTTTTGGAGCGGGAAGGCTTGCGTTGCTGTGATGTGCAGCATAGCAATGCCTGTGACGTTCCTGGATGGCTATGGAGTTGTGATAACATCGCAGACTTTGCACCAGCTGCTGGGTACAGCAGCATCTCGATCTGACCAGATTAACCAAGATGCAAGGGAATCAGGAATGTCGTGCCCAGGAACTTTAAAATGTCCCCATTGCTCTGACCTGGACTTGGAGGACTGCGGCCATTGCCTGGGCATATTCCCACATTTGGAAGACACCTGCGTTTTGCCTCTCTGAACAGCTGGCACGTATGTCACAGCCGATTTAGATCTGGAAGGAGGTGAGAGGGAAGGGATGACATTTCGCTTCTTGAGCCCTGCTGTCATGGGGCAGATGTGGAGTCCGACACATGTTCCCCAACACCGCAACGCTGCTAATTAATCACCTCAGCCACAAAGTCATGACAGCCTTTTACCCAACGTGAGACACACGTGAAGGCAGGGTAGCAGACGGCAAAGGAGAGATTTGGACAGGAAAGCAGGATCGGGCTGGGTCTGTCTGTCGCAGTGTTGTCCCCCAGTCTGTCTGTGTCAACTTTGATCTGTCTCTGTTTGCCTTCCTTGACTTTGAGCTAGGTTTGTTTAGCTTGCCTTCTCTCTCGGCTTTGAGCTGAGTTTTCCATCTCTCTGCACAAGCACCGTCTCTTGTCTCAGTGTGATTGGCTGAACTTTGAGCTATATAGGTCTGTCTGTCTCAGCAATGAGCTGCATTGCTGCCTGTTTTGGAAAGTTTCTACTAAGACTGCTTTTGGGTCTGTGAAAAATATGTTCCCTTTATTTAAAAAAAATGATGATGAATGGGCCTGATGCTGTCGTTAAATCACGATTTGAGGACTTCTGTAACTCAGCCAGAGGTTAGGGGTTGATTATGGGGGGATAGCTCAGTGGTTTGAGCATTGGCCTGCTAAACCCAGGGTTGTGTGTTCAATCTTTGAGGGGGCCATTTAGGGATCTGGAGCAAAAATCTGTCAGGGGAGAGTACTTGGTCCTGCTAGTGAAGGCAGGGGACTAGACCTGATGACCTTTCAAGATCCTTCCAGCTCTATGAGATAGGCATATCTCCATATATTACAGGAATGGGTGGGTGAGTTTCTTTGCCTCTGAAGTGCAGGAGGTCAGACTAGATGATCATGATGGGGCCCTTCTGGCCTTAAAGTTTATGAAGTTATTGTACATAATTTTCATCATTTTCAGCCATGTAACTTCTTTATATCTAAACTGGATTTCTTCACCACACCACAGTGTGCAGATAGAGCCGTCAAAACTTGGACTTTCTGTTTTTGCAGGAAATTTTAACATTTTGTTTTGCTCTGAAAGAAATAATTTCAAGATTTCCTGCAAAGAGATTTGAAAATAATTCTTCTGAAAAATTCATTTTTGGGAAAATTTCACCTGTATTCCAAAATGTTCTCAAACTTTTTTTTTTTTAAGAAAAAATTTTTTTCCATGGGAAATATCTCAAAATCAATCTGAGTTCGTGGAAAAAATTCTGTTTTTTGTTGAAACATCAATTTTTGGACATTTTTTTTTTTCAATGAAAAATTTCCAATCAGTTTTAACTGTGGGTGAATTGCAAGGACACAGATTAAGACTCGGGAGCCATAGATTCTAATTCCTGTCTCTGCCACTGGCGTATGGAAGGTTGTATCACTTCTGTGTCCTCTCCTGCCCTTTCTCTGTGTTTAGATTAGATTATAAGCTCTTTGGGACAGAGACTGTCTCTCACTATGTGCACCCTGCACTTTGGGGCTATTAACAATAGAAAAAACAAATACTGTACTCTAAGGCTGTGGCAAATCTGATGTTACAAAACACATCCAACTTTTAGTTACTATTAGCCAAAAACTTCTTAATTGATTTTTCTGGTGGACAAGTAGATTTTTTTTTTCACATTTGCATAACTAAAAGTAGCTGCTTAGAAAATAGAATTTCCACCGCCCAAGGAAATTCTGATTTATTTTCATCATTTGTTTTTTGTCCTGAAATAGGACATAAAGTTGAAATATCAAAAATGTTTCATGGAGTAAAACATTCTGAAATTTCAGTTCAGAAATTTTAAAATGAAACCTTTTGGAATGTTTTAAGAAAGCTGATTGGAGACTAAACACTGCATTGTGCATCAACATTTTGACTTAAAATGATGTTTTGAAGGGGAAACATCAATTCGGAACCAAAAGTTTCTTTTCAATCTTTCCGATACAAAAATCAACCCTTTTGCCAAAATTGATACTTTCCCCATGGGAAGTTTTGCTTTCAATAAACCATATTTTCCAACCAGAAGCTTTCACCAGAAGCTCTTCCATCAGTTCTTCTTAAAGGACAGATTTTCAAAGGCACAAATAGCAGTCAGGTGCCTAACTCCCATAGACATCCAGTGTGAGTTTGGACAGGAGTGCGGCAACGAAGGGCATAGAATATTTTCTAACTGTCCGTTGCTGATTACACTTCTGAATAACAGCAATAGACTTTATCATATGGAGGAAAGGGATTGTTTGATGTTTTGGCCCAGATTCTGTGCTTTACGTCAGCTTTGCACCTCCTGGCTGCTCCAGAGGCCAGCATAGCATTGGCATGAGTTACAGTAGCCCAGGGACTTCTCTGTCTACGGCAACCTTACTCGCAAAGGAGGTAGTGAGGCTACTCCAACAGTGTTTGTAAAGTGCTTTGAGCTTCTCTGTCAAATCCAGCATAATCTAATGGGCTAATGGCCAGCTGCTTACTCTCTGTGTTCCCTTCCCTATAGGATCTTTTCCCACTCCCCATCTAGTCAACCTGAATAGAAAGCATTGTGCTTTCCTCAACCTGCAGAGATTCCCAGGTCTACATGCAGAAGCCTCCATCTTGTGGTCAAGTCACCAAACAGCAGCTCCATTAGGATAGAGAGGAGGTCCAGGGGCACTCCCCTGTTCGGCGTGCCAAAGGGAATCCGCTACCTTTGTACCTGTACAACCCACACAGAATTTCTGACACTGCCTGTCCCTTGCTCACCCCCTAGAGAACCTTTCTCTGCTGTTCTCTTGAGTTTGTGTGTCACCCGCCCCCCTCCCCCGATGAGTTTTCCATCCCATTTGTTGGGCATCTATCTGGCTGGGAAGAACAATGGGCTAGATCCTGCAACCTGGTTCAGATTGAGGCCCTTTATGCCTGTCTGGCAGTCAGGATGATGATGGCACATGTTTGGGCGGGGGAGGGTTTGAGGAAGATCATCAAGGATACAGCAGCACTGGGTGGGCAAGTGATTATTTACAGAGCTGGGTGGGGAATGGTTTTCCCATCCTCCTGTGATGGGAAATTTACAAGAATTCAAAATTAAATCCTATCCCAAAATGGGGTGAAATGTCAAAATCTCACAATGTTATGAACCAATCATCTGAAAAGCATTTCCGATCAGGTCAACTGACACATTCATTTTGAAACATTTATCTTCAATTATGATCTTTTAAAAATGTTAACGAAAATTTTGAAAGAAAAAGTTGCTTTTAATCAGGAGATGAACCTTTTTGTTCGGAAACTGTTAAAATGGATGTTTTAGACCATTTCAAACCTCCCCCGTCCCCACCCCAACATTTTTCAATTCAGATTTGTTGAAACTGACCCTTTCTCATGAACCAGTTCCGTTTCTGCACGTTGATGTTTTCTGATGAAAACAAGTTTTCTTGGAAAATTCCCTACTAGCTGTAGTCTATTTATTAACAGAGCTGGGGGAATAGTGGAAACAACTGAGTGCAAAGAGCATCTTGGAGTGAATTGGCTTTGAATGTAATCACAGCCCTTTTGGGTGTCAGCGGCATTGATGCACGTGGGTTTTACTGGCACAGGTGCTTGCAGAAAGCACCTTTAAGCACCAGCCCTTGGACATGGCAGGGGCCGTCCAGATGAGGGTCACAGCTGTTGGCAACCAGGGAGAGCTTCTGTCCAAGGGAGCCAGCTTTCCCACATGACATGGAAGTATCTGCCCAAGAAGCCAGATCTTGGTTGCAGAACAGGATGCCCAGATGTCCGTCAGCTCAGGGGCATCAAAGCAAGTAGACGGGCGATTATGTTGGCTCCCAAATATGGGAAGACCCATTTGGTGCCAACCCTAGGGTCCAAGATGTGCTGGTTGAGAGTGTATGGGGAGAGCAGGCCCAAGGTGCATGCTGGGGCTGGTAGGAAGGACTATTTTTAATGAACTTTCCCTCATGCTGGCAATGTAACCCTATTCATTCCAGGTGTTCCCCTACCCTGGGACTGTGCACTCTGAGGCTGCTGCAGTGTTGAGCTTCCCTGACAGAGCTGGCTGTTGCCCTTGATTTATTTACCATTTGCTTTGCTCCCGCAGTACGTAGCCTATCTCAGAAGGTTACAAAGTCTTTTCAAAGCTATATCCAGGGCTGGCGTCGGGCAACCACAAGACAGTCATGAAATTAGGCAGCATCCACATCTCTCTGCCTGTTGACATCTTTCCCTGAGCTTTGCTGCTCTGAAGGCATCTGTTCCCGATCTGGCGGACGACAGGAGACTGGTCAATTTCCGCAGCGACCAAAGCAACCGTTCGCCATGCATGAGGCTTCAGTTCACCTTTCATTCCATCAGCCTCTTTGGGAGCAGCAGGGCCCGGGACTGGCTTCCACACAAATCGGCAACTTTAAATAAAGTTGGGGTCTCGCTTGCTTTCGTTTGTATTCCTCTTGATTTCTTAACTGAATTTTAAGGTGTGTGGGCGGGAGGTGAGTTGCCAGATCGGCAGCCCTAGCCAGCGAAGCCTTTTAAATCCCTAGTCAGACACAGCACTGTCAATGGGAGGCCAAGCTTTTCCAGATTTGCCCTTCCAGTGGGACTTGACCCCAGGCCACTGCTGTCATAAAAGAGTGTATGCAGTGTGGTTAGCAGCTGTGTCGGTCCCAGGATATTCGAAAGACAAGGTGGGGGATGGAATATCTTTTATTGGATCAGGTTTTGTTGGGGAGAGACAAGCTTTCAGACTTGCACAGAGCTCTTCATCAGGTCTGGGAAACTACTCAGTGTCACAGCTAAATACCAGGTGGAACAGATTGTTTAGCATAACTAGTGAACACTTATTTCAGGGAACCATTCAAGATGAAGTGGCTAGTTAACCTCTCCAGTCCTGGGGGGGGGGAGGGGGGAGGATAAAAGTGCCACACAGAGGCAGCATGGTGCACTGAATTAGCAGCTGGGAAACCTGGGTTCTATTCTCAGTGCCGATGCTGGGTTAAGCACCTCGTGCCTCAGTTTCCCCATCTGTAAATACAGCTAAAGATACTGATCTCTGTGACGTGCATGGAGGCCTCTAGATGAAAAGCACTCTGAAAAAGCTAAGCAGTAGTGCTGATAATCATTTCCTGGCCCCAGGCACCTAACCTGATGTGCTTGCTCCTTCTCCTTGTGCTTTCGGGCCAAATGCAACCAAACTCTCTCCCCCATACATTCCCCCCCCCCCTCCCAGCAAACTCCCCTCAAAAGCATCATGTTTCACCAGGCTTTGTGCTGAAATCCTCCATGTGCTCAGGCTGGCTTGAAGTTTGTAGCCTTAGCAAACATGTGAGGAACCTGGTCTGAGTCTGAGGACACATCACACCAGGTGCATTATGCCCGCTGTAGGTTTTCACGGTGCATAGTTTGCACCACTCCTTTTTTGTAAATACAATAGAACCTCAGAGTTACAAACATCCTGGGAATGGAGGTTGTTCGTAACTCTGCACAAAATGTTATGGTGGTTCTTTCAAAAGTTTACAACTAAACATTGACTTAATACAGCTTTGAAATTTTACTATGCAGAAGAAAAATGCTGCTTTTAACCATCTTCATTTAAATGAAACAAGCAAAGAAACGGTTTCCTTACCTTGTCAAATCTTTCTGTTTAAACTTTCCCTTTATTTTTCTAATAGTTTGTTTAACACAGTACTGTATTGTATTTGCTTCTTTTATTTTTTTGGTTCTGCTGCTGCCTGATGAAGCATGTCGTTGACTGGTCTGTTTGTAACTCTGGTGTTCATAACTCTGAGGTTTCACTGTAGCTAATCTATGGTTAACAAAGGCCCCAGCAGCTCCCATAGCACACGGGGTATCTTTGAACTCAACCCCACTCAATAATCCAGTCACCTCAGGAGTACTCCCTCTTTTCCTGCCTGCTCTTCTGTGGCCCCAGTGGCAGTAAGGTTCTTGGGGCTGTAGACTCACCTTGCCCCAGCAGAGTGAGCTTTTGAGTGTCATGTAGGGTTGCCAGGTGTCCTCTTTTTGACTGGAATGCCCGGTTGAAAAGGGACCTTGCCAGCTCACGTTGGCACTGCCAACCAGGCCATTAAAAGTCCAGTTGGCGGTGCAGTGGGGGTTGGATCTAAGGCAGGTGCCCTGCCTCCCGGAAGTGGCCACCAGGTCCCTGCGGCTCCTAGGTTCATGGGTGGCCAGGGAGGCTCCATGTGCTGTCCCCACCCCGAGGGCCGGCTCCGCAGGTCCCATTGGCCGGGAACCGTGACCAATGGGAGCTGCGGGGGCAGCACCTGCAGGTGCGAAGGCAGCCCGCGGAGCCTTCCTGGCCACCCATGCACCTAGGGGCCTCAAGGATCTGACAGCTGCTTCCTGGGAGCTGCGGCAAGTGCCACCGGGATGCCGCACCTCAAACCCCTTCCCCACATCCTAACACTCTGCCCCAGCCCTGAGTCCCCTCCTGCACCCCAACCCCCTCATCCCCGGCCCCACCCCAGAGCCCACACCCCCAGCTGGAGCCTGCCCCCTCCCACACTCTGAACCCCTCAGCCCTAGCCTGGAGCCCCCTCCTGTACTCTGAACCCCACATCCCTGACCCCATCCCAGAGCCTGCATCTCCACCTGGAGCCCTTACCCTCCCTCTTTACCCTAAGACTCTGCCTCAGCCTGGTGAAAGGGAGGGAGAGAGGGCGGATGGAGCAAGCAGGAGGCAGGGCCTCAGAGAAAGGGCAGGGGTGTTCGGTTTTGGGCGATTAGAAAGTTGGCAACCCTAGTGGCGCGCCCAATGCACTTGGCCCAGGACAGTTTTTGGATGGTGTCCATTCCCCTGTACAGCGGCGCTCTTTTGGGTAAAATGCCTCCTTCTCTGCCAGGAGGCATTGCCACTGGGCTCCTTTGTAATGGAACACCTCATCTCCCTGTGGGCTGGAGGGTCGTGGCTGGCCGCACGCTGCGTCCTGGGCATCCTCAGGCAGTCCCCAATGGAGCGGGCATCCTTGCGGGAGTGCCACACCCTTGACAATGTTCCCAGGCTTCCAGGCGAGTGTCTCTTCTGGCTGCGTAGCCGCATCATCGTGCTGGTAGCACAGCAGCTCGGCCACCAGCTGAGGACTCAAGGGGTCAAATCCCTGCTCTGCAGCAGTCTCCCTGCTTGGCCTTGGGCAAGTTTCTCTGTTTCCCATGTATAAAAATGGGGCTAATAGCACTTCCCTACCTCCCAGGCGTGGCTTGAGACTAATGATTGCGAGGTGCTCCCCTACTACATTAATAGGGTCATAAGTCCCTTGACAGACCTGGCTATTGTAAAGCGGGGAGCAGCCAGGCGTTTGCAGACCATGGAACTGAGCAACGAGCAGCCTATAAAAAGCTGTGTCACCCTGGACTCCCTCACCATAGCTATTACTTGTCTCCGCTTCTCATTAGCCCTGTTATCCAATTTTCCATTCGCCTGCCTATGAGACACCAGTGATCACTTTGTATCTTGCTCCTCTTACTGTCAGGAGTCTCTTTAGGAAGTGTATCCAGGAAGCTTATGCTTAATGACTGTGCTGATTGCTGGATCCTGTGTCATAAAGAGGCAACTCATGAAGGCTTGGCCTTGAGAAGAATAGCCAGGAGACTGCCAGCTACTATCAAAGTGCTCACAAAGAGGTGAAGGGGACAGGGAATGAAGATGTTGGCTGGATAACCTCAAGGAAGAGACAGGGAGAAATCAAGGCAGCTGACAAAGTTATTACCAATGCAGCGATCTGACAGCAAGGTACTTCACATGCTGTACAAAGCCTTCCCGAGAAGGTCGGTTTCTCTGCACCACAACCAGGATCTCATTCACCAGGCCAGTGTGAGAAGATGGGTTTTGTTCTGTCAGCCTCTGGAAGGGACAAGGTGGGCTAGGCTCAGGAGGCTGTGTGGGTAGGGGATCCACTGTGGGATAACACGCCAGGAACACCTGTGTTCTCATCCTGACTCTGCCAGCTTAAGCTAGTCACCTTAACCTTGCTGTGCCTCAGTTTCCCCAATCCCCTTCACCAAGGATTAGTTCTTTAAGGTTTATAAAGCACTTGAAAGATTTTAAGCTGAGCAAAATTCAGACTTTCCATCCCCTGGGAAATTCTGACACTTTGACATTTATTTTCTTCCAAATGTTTGGGTTTGACATTTTTGATCGAAAGCAAGTATTCTGACATTCCCCAAATCAAAAAGTTTTGGTCCGGTTTATTGAACTGATCCGACATACTTCCTTTTGTAATGAACTGGCATATGTGTATGCATATCGCAGCTTTCTACTGCATGATATCTGAGTACTCAGCTGTGTGTCCTGGGCCCTATACTGCTAACAGCTACTGGAGTTTTCCCTTTAGCTCAGGCATCAAAGCCTTTTCAGCCTCCTCACCAGGGGCATCTGGGACTCTGCTTTGTTTCAAGACTTAGCCTAACTGTGTTTTTTATTCTAGAAACAGTACCCTGTGACTCTCTGGTAACCACACATGTCCCCTCTGTGCCCAGTGCACAGAAAATATTGGCCTGCTACAGCTCTCAGCTACTTCTACAGTGAGGGCCCCCACTTAAGTGACAACTGCCATCGCGGCAGACACCGGGAACCTCCAAAGCTAAAAGCCTGAGGGTCTACAGCTTGAGCTAAAGGGTGTCAGACCCAGATCCTCTGTGGATTGGGTACTGACTAGCAAGTTGCAATTTCCATGGTCCCTGTCCATTCCACCTCCCACCATGCTCCTTCTTTCCATGACTCATTTAGTTACTGACCCCTCTCATGTTTTTAGGCTTGCTTTCAGGAGAGCCCATCTACAATGCCGTCTTTTATACCAATGACTTGTTATATCTAGGGTGCTATAACACAGTGATCGCCCAATGCACAGGCCCCCGGAACAGGAGGAGGTTCTAAGCTGTATCCCTGATGCCTTGGTGAATTTCAGAGCAGCCATGATGCAGACATAACAGAGTAATGTAGGAAATGCTATATCAGATTGGACCAATCATCACCACATGAGAGGGGTCGGTAACTAGACGAGTCATGGAAAGAAGGAGCATGATGGGAGGTGGAATGAACAGAGACCATGGCAATTGCAACTTGCTAGTCAGTGCCCAATCCACAGAGGATCTAGGTCTGTGATAGGCTCAATAGCTAAGGGCATCTCTTTATCTTAAGCTGTAGAGCCTCAGGAGAGCCTCTGAGAGTGGCCCTTACTAGATATTTTGGAGGAAGGTGCAAAATCCTCTGATAAACAATTAGGTGCGTGATTTATGGCAGGGGTTCATAACTTGTGTATGGTTTTATCCTAGATAAGGGCAATATGGGCAATATTTCACGGCTGATCTTTTTGCCTCAATAATATCATGTGGCAGTGCGTTCCAGGGGATAATTTTGTATCACGCAAAATGTGTTTCCTTTATTCAATTTTCAATGTACTTCCTTTTCATTTCATTGGGTTCCCCTTTTTCATTTACTGTGAGACAGGGTAGATAAGAACTCCCAGCAGACTTTCTCTGTATTATTCATCAGTAGAGCAGGAGCAGAGGCAACTACCATAGGCAAGAGTGCACAAACTTTTTTCCCTTGTAACCCTGTTCCAGATTATAGAGTTTGAATGCACTATTGCCAGATTCCTATACTGAGCAGAGCTTTGATGGTTTCCCTTACCTGTGTTCTTAAAAACAAGATGAAACACACACAACCCCATAGAAATTCCTCTGAGAAAAAAGAAATCTAGAGTAAGAGAAGAGTATGGTTGCAGGAAAGCATCGGATGAAGCAGGACTCTGGTGGGGGAACAAAATTGTGTTAATTGAAGACCGTCTCATAATGCATAGGCCCAAAGGAGCAGGATTAAGGCTGCAAAGGCAACCTTAATTCTGGCATTTCCTAACTTCTGAGTGCCTGATTTTGCAGCCTTAATCATGTTCTTTTAACGTACTGGTTTGTGTGGAATGCCCTATGCTTTCTTTAAAAACAAAACTGGAAAACCCCCAGAAATTCCATCACGTGGAACCTTGTATACGTTCCACAAGGGTTTGAACATAAGTTCTTCAAAGCCACGGTACCTCTGTACTATGTTTACCATGTGAGCTAAAGGAGCAGCGTCAAATGTAGTCGTCTTTCAGCAATGTCCAACTCCTCTGGTGCCAATGAGATTGCATGGGGTGAGAGGGTAGGACTGGGCTTCTAGACTAGGGAATATACAGGAAACACTCCATGACACCACCCTTATTGGGTCACTCTTAGAGTTGGATTGGTTGCTAATTTTTAGGGTTTAAAGTAATGTGGGACAGCAGAGGAGGGATATTTCCCTCCTCTCCCCCTGGGCTCAGTGCTCCCCCTCTTCACTGCCTGTTGAAATGAGGATGCAGTAGGTGCGTGAATCTGAAGTGGAAGTGGAGCCCACCTGTCAGTGTGTCTTACGCACACATCCCTTTGTGCCTGATCCACTTTCTAATCACACAAAACCGAACACCCTAGCCCTGCCCTGCCCCTTCCCCAAGGCCCCGTCCCTGGCTCACTACATTCCCCTTCCCTCGGTGGCTCCCTCCCCCACCTTCACTCACTTTCACTGGGCTGGGGCAAGGAGTTGGGGTGTGGGAGGGGCTGAGGACTCTAACTGTGGGTGTGGGCTCTGGGTGGGGCCAGGGATGGGTTTGGGATGCAGGAGGGGGCTCCAGGCTGCGGGGGTGGGGCCAGGGATGAGGGGTTTGAGGTGCAGGAGGGGGCTAGGGTTTGGGGGGGGCTCAGGGCTGGGGCAAGCAGCTGGGGCTCAGAGTTGGGGTGCAGGTTTACCTCAGGCGGCTCCCGGTCAGCAGTGCAGCGGGGCTAAGGCAGGCTCCCTGCCTGTCCTGACACCGTGCTGCGCACCGGAAGCGGCCAGCAGCGGGTCCGGCTCCTAAGCAGAGGCACGCAGGGATCTCTGCACGCTGCTCTTGCCCGCAGGCACTGCCCCCTAACCCCCAGCTCCCATTGGCCACGGTTCCCAGCCAATGGGAGTGCGGAGCCAGTGCTCGGGGTGGGGGCAGCGCGCAGAGCCCCATGGCCCCCCTGCCTAGGGGCCAGACCTGCTGGCCACTTCTGGGGCACGGTGCCAGCCAGGGCAGGTAGGGACTAGCCTGCCTTAGACCTGCAACACCGCTGACCAGACTTTTAACAGCCCGGTCGGCGGTGCTGACCGGAGCCACCAGGATCCCTTTTTGACTGGGAGTTCTGGTTGAAAACCGGACACCTGGCAACCCTGGCCATGGCCCCAGCTCCAACCTTGAGCTCAAGCTTTAGTGACTCAGGCAGGCTTAGAGCTCTAGAGGTCCCTGCATCAATCCCTGTTGGCCAAGATGGCAGCCATCACAAGAGCAGCAGAAGGAACTGGTGCCTGGTTGAGGAGTGCATGGGGTGCCCAGCCTTTCCAGCCTGTAGGTGGGGCAGGCTTGATGGGAGAGAACTGTCCTGGTAAAGCGGGAAAGAGACAGAGGCCACTGCTTCCAGCCATCCCTCCCTTCCAGGGGGACAGAGACCCTGCCCCCAGCTTCCCCAGGGGAAACAGGATGTCGGTGAGCTCCCCTGGACCCTCAACAGCAGGGTGTGGATGGGAGAAGGGTGATTGGGGAGCTATTTTGATCTACTCCAAACATTAGTACTGAGCTGGTAACTTCACAAAGGCCTGTGCTTTGTCTGCAGACTAACAAGTTAGAGGAGCAAAGCCAGTGCATGACCTCAAAGTCCTTAACATCATCCCAGCAAACCAGAAGGGCAGGGCCAGTGTGGTCAGAGAGGCCTGCTTCTTCGTAGGCAACCAACCCTTCAAAGTTGATGAGTAACCTCTCAAAAGCCAGTGTATTGACATTGGACTGGCATGCTAGAGCAGGTGACCCATAACCTCCCAGAGGGCCTTGAAATCAGCCAGGGAATCTGAGGGGCCCTGCCAATGACTAGCCTTGACATCAGCCGAACTGCAGAACCTAGGGACCTTGCAGGAATAAACAGAGAGGGCGAGTTAGTGAATTCATAGCTGACTGTTCTTTGACATCATCCCTGCAAGCTACAGGTACCAATGCTAACTGCCCCCAGATCTGGCCTGACATTTTCCAAAAACTACTCATGATTTCATTTGCTCAATGTGAGACCCCTGGAAGGGGTCTGATTTTCAGAAAGTGCTGAGCGCCCTCCCTCTGAAAATCAAACTCTTCTATAGTGCCAGGTTGGACACTTATGAATGCTCCTTTTTCTCTTTCTTCTTAATCTCTTGGCCCTGAGGTGTAATGGATAACCCAGTCTGTCTAATACCATAATTTAAATGATACATTATCCAGTTCTCAGTTAAGGTTTATATCATCTGTGCTAATCAAGCTGGTGTGCATAGACCAGTTGTATAGGTACTGTGTACTTGACTGAATATTTCCAGGTTGTCAATTAGCATAAACGATTCCCTAATGCAGCTAATTTGCTTACCCACCATACTTGGGAAATGTCTGGTTTGGACAGTTCTTGGCTGGTGAGGCAGCTTTGCACAGATCCAGGAAAGAGCTCAACAAAAATCGAAGAGACAAATGGCAGCTACATGTCAGATGTGCAGCTCTTATCTTTACAAATATGCACCCTGCCACAGATGAATAAGAACATTGTATCGCGGGGACTTGAGAATAAACTTTCCCGTGTCCTACATGAGCTGCTGCACAAGCAGGGGTGGATTTGAAAGGAGTTGCATGGAGTGTTGTCTCTGCATGGTAGCATGGGTAGCACAAGAGGATTCATTGCAAAGGAATTCTCCAGAACTCCCTTCCCTGCAGGGTGCAGGTGTTTTGCATCAGTGATCACAGAAGCTATTCCATACATTGAATGTAGATTACATGGAGAGGCTTCCCAATAAGCTTGTAGACAGGGGGAAGAAGATACCTCTCCACCCACACATCTAATCACTGCCCAGCCAGCCCAGATACTGGACTCTGGATTTCCCCTGCTTCTCCCAGATCCACTTTGCTACAGAAACTTGTGACCTGGAGAAGCAGAGGCAATAGAGCCCAAACCAGAAGCGGTGAAGTGGAGAGGCCAATGTGTGAAATGATGCAGTATCTGGAGGTCAAAGTTCCCTATTGTGGTTTCATCTGGGCATGGAGGAGAGCTGGTTGGGACTTTTTTCCCCATCAAAAATGAATTTAGATAATAAATGTCTGTGCATGGGAAAACTAATGTTTTCAGGGAAAATTTTTATTTGCAACTACATTTTCCAGTTTTTGTTGCACCAAAAAAAAAAAAAAGCAGCAAAACCCGAAAAAGTCAATAAATGTTTTCAGTAACACTTTTCAGTTTTCAGTTTTTGAAAATTGAAATGTTAATTTTTTCAGTTTTATCATCAAGGAAACAAATAAATGTTCACAGGAAATTTAATTCTCCCCCTTCCCCTCCCCAAAATTTGCAAAATCTCCTGTGAAAAATAATTGATATTTTCTGACCAGCTCTAATTATGGGGGTCTGTCTTCACTTTGTAGAGTTTGGGATCAAAATCCTTATAAAAGTGTTGGAGATTCTCATCAATTCTGCAGAGCATTTCAATTATTTCTGGAGCTACTTTGGTCTTTCATGGAAACAGAACTTGAGGCTCAGGCAATAGAATTTGATTTGCAGAGAGAATCTTCTTAATATCTATTATTATTATTATTTGAATTACTGTCATGGATCATTAAAACGAATATCTCTTTATTTAAAAAAAGAATGCAGCCGTGGCAGAATCTCTACCAAAGTAAGAAAATCATGAGAGGATTGATGGATGGTTTTGATGATGACTCTCAGTAAAGTCGAATTCCTCCCTTGGCCCCATTTATACTAAAATTTAGAGCTAGTTAAAAAAAAGTCTCTTGATTTTTCAAAATTCTGACAATTTTTTAATTTGAAAACATTGTAGAAAAATTCAGATGTAACTTTCTGCAATATTTGTTCACCTGTTTTTCTACACGCCGTATAGAGGCTGAAATTGTTGAATGTCAAAATACAAAGTGGGGCTGGGGGAAGATTTCAACACTTTTTTTTTTTTTTAATGTTCCCTTTTTTCCCAACCAGCTCTGCTGAAAATATTGCTAACATGCAGTGTTTCCAGATGTCCAGTGCTTTGTGGAAGTATTCAAAAGTGCTTCTGTGTCTCTCTCAAACACTATCCTTTTTTATAAAGGCTGCTTCTATTCCAATCTATTCAGGCTCCTATATTGCATCCATTAGCTTTGATAGCTGTGCCACAGAGAGCAGAAAAGCCAGTGCATTATAATGAAACTTTCAACCCTCCTGCTGGAGTGTTACCAACTCTTGGTGCCTCTGTTAAAGCCGCAGCTTCTGGATTCATGTGACTAGGTGAGACGCCCAGCATTCATTTTTTAAAAAGTCATTTCTAGCTCTCATGGTTGCAGAAAGAAGCTTGAAACTATGCATAGATTCACAGATTTTTAAGGCCAGACAGGGTCATTAGATCATCTAGTCTGACCTCCTGTATATCACAAGCCAGAGATTTTCACCTGACTAGATGATCTAATGACCCTGCCTGTGTTTGACTAAAGCATCTCTTCCACAAAGGCAGTCAGTCCTGAGCTGGAGACCGCAAGAGATGGACACTACACCACTTCCCTTGGTAGTTTGTCCCAGTGGAGAATCGCTCACTCTGTTAAAAAGTTGTGCCTTAAAACAATAATCCCAAATGCTCACACAACATAAGACATTTAAAAAAAAATATTTTTAAAGATCTCATGATTTTTAAGCCACTCTCATGATTTCTTGGGGCCTGGGTCATGATTTTTTGAATGCATGGTTTGGCAGTGCTGCTGTTGTAGCTCAACAACTCATTTACATTCTCCTGAGGTGTTGGTACCTCTTGCTTGGACTAGAGGTGTGGCTTCTTGGCCTGGCATTGGTGCTTCATAATTTACACCAGGATTCAGCAAGGCATTTAAGCATCTGCTTTGCTTTAAGCTGGGATGTGTGTGCTTTGCCTCATAGGGATGGATTTGAACCCATCTTAAAACAAAGCGTGTTTTAAAGCTCAGAGTTGCACCTGATGCATTGAATTAAATGGGAGTCTTTCCACTGACTTCAGTGGGCTTTGGATCAGCCCTTCAGCACATGATTAAGTCACACCAAAATGAATTGGAGCCTAATAATTTCCCTGGAATGCCTTAGGAACAGATTGAGGGTTACCAAAACATGGAGTTCCTATTTAATTTTAAAAAGAAGAGCAGCCACTACCTTCCACTGATAATCAGGTGATCCTGACCTTCTAGCTGGACCCAAAATGTCTTTAATGATCACTGTTCAGGGCAGAATGGGACAACATTCTGGAGTCTGCCTTAAAACTCAGGGGCTGGGACAGCCTGATCTATTGCAATATACAAGGCAACAGTGTGATGCCAGTTCTGTGCACTGTCCACTAGAGGTAGCCAGAGTTGCACACAAGCAGGTTCTGATACTTGGAAATTCTACATCCTCAACCCTAAATCAGCATCCATATACATGATTATCCTGCTATTAAAGGCACCCATCCAAACACAGAAGGTTATTCATTCACAGCTCTCTCTTTTATTTATTCTCTCTCAGTATGTGTCTTATAGCTGTGTTTCCACACCAGGATAGCTAAGACAGTGAAGGCTGTGTCAGCATTTTCCCATTGTAAACCAGTCGTTTCGGGGGTTTATAAGTAAACTCAAAAATTCACTCTGTTGCTGAAATTCATCATATGTGTTTTCCAGCCTTGGGGACAAATGTGTACAAAATCAGAATGGGGGAGGGGAGAAAAATAACTGTGTTCCAAGAAGGAATAACCATTAACTTACATAAAGTTAGTGGTTTAAGGGGCTTGTTTCCCCCCCTTCTCTTCCCCAAATAAAGATTTAATTTATAGAAATGACATTTTGCCAGTTTAATCCATAAATATTATTTATGCATGCATAGCGGTGTACAATAGATGGAGAATGCTAAATCAACCACAGCAAACAGCCCAGAGAGCCTCCAGCTTGAAGGCACAAATGGGAGGATAGTAGGACGAAAAGCACACAGAGTGGTCTTCCAAGCATATTTCTGCATGGGCATCCTGTCTGAAATGCTCCATGCAATGGATGTTTCTTTTAGGAGTGTTTGGAATGAGAAGAAGCAGGGATCTTGGTATGGGTCAATTTCATCTGGGAGTCTTTGGTTGATGTTGGAAAAGTCTGAATCCAATCAAGCCGAGTGAGCTCATTTCATGAGTTGCTTACAAGAAGGGGTGGAAATATTTCTCCCCAAAGGAATTTTAGCCCTCACTTGAAAAACAACAGGAAAACTGATTACTGCTCACCCACTGCAAAGGGCTTCATGGGCCAAAACCCTTCAGGGAAAGGTTACAAAGCCTTTGAAGTCTTTTTTGTTCATCACTGACAAGGTAGGCTTCACTATGACTGAAAATTACCATCTGAAGACTGTTTAGCAATATATCAGAAATGAGTTAGGGGTCTCAGTCCTTTGTTATGATATGAACACCTAACCACAAGCAATCACCGTCACTGGCATGAACTCAACAGGGCGATTGAGGGTTGAATGCACCATGAAGACCTAATTTCTCCCTCACTCCTGGAGGTGATCACTCTAGTTCAGGGCTAAGGCACTCTGTGTAGGGGATGTTTCACCCATACTATATCTGCTTTGTGGGGGGCTGATCCAAAGCTCACTACAGCTAATGGGAATCTTCAGAGGGCTTTGGATCAGGCTCAAGATAAAGGACTTCAGACTTGTGAAATGTCACTCTTGCAACTTTTCACCAGAATTAAAGCCAGTAAAGAAAAGGGTGATTTTAAAAAAAGTGTAGGGACAAGAAAGACACCAACTGGGAAGGAATGATTACTTTCTATCAATGTAATGGGTGCATCTAGGTTGTCTTTGAGTAAAATATTACCATAGGAACTTCCCTATGTAACCACTAGGGTGAATTGGGTAACACAGTGAAGGTGGAGTTGAAAGTTCCTGACATTGACCAGCCGATTATGTCTGACCAAGCATCAGCAGGAAGGTCCTTTGATAAAGACGCTCATGCAATTAGAGGCAGTGAGCTGTCCCACATTTAATTTGGGAAGGAGCTGCAGAAAGAGAGCCCAACATATTCTGAAATAGTGCCCTCTTCCACTCCAGCCATCCACATCAGCTGTCATCACCACATTGCATGATGAAGAATTCTTCTTTGCCACTCTCCAGTAACTTCATCACTTGAGGAATGGCTGATGAATCAAGGGAGGCTCTGAACCAAACATGGGCTTATTGCCCATGGTTTGTTTTGGAAGCATTGGCCTCAAGCATAGATGTTTGATTAATCTGGCCCATACCACCACCATCATCATCATCGCTCTTTGCTGAAAGCATCACCATGATGGTAAAGGCCAAAAGAATGCCAGCTTGCCCGGAGTCATCATAGCAAGCTAACTCTTTTAAATGGGAGGGGTTTGAGTCTGGCTTTCTCAAAGATAGCTCATCCCTTCTTGTGTACAGATCTCCATATGTGTCAGACCACTGCAATGCCAGCCTCTTCAAGCAAATGCTTGAGGATGTTTTTAAGATGGAGATATTGCCTTCCACTCTGGCTTGAGCCTCCACCTGGTTCACTGCAGAAGACTTTAGGTGGGAGATGTTTAGCAGACAATTGAACATTCTGTCCAGCCCAGCAGAATTAAGGATAGAGGTAGCACCTGTGAGCTTTGACTGATGAGGAACGCGAACACTGAACATAGTTATGCTAGCTGATGATGAGACTCCCTCTGAGGCAATGCATATGGAAGGCATCAATATGAAGATGAGTTATTAAATGGATCTAAAAGGCAAACAGAAAGACATTCTACATGAGCAGGGGGTTGGACTAGATGACCTCCTGAGGTCTCTTCCAACCCTAATCATCTATGATTTTATGTCCACATCTGGGATGAAGGATTCTGCATTAGGATTCCATAGAAAGGTAGGGGTTGGAAAGGACCTTAGGAGGTCATCTAACCCATTCCCGCCCTCTCCCCCCATGCTGAGGCAAGATCAAGTCAACCAAGACCATCCCCGACGTGTTTGTCTTACCTCTTCTTAAAAACCTCCAAGGATACACAATCACCCTGGCTAACTTGTTCCACTGCTGAACTCTCCTTGGATATTAGGACATCCTTTCTAACCCTAAGGTGAATCTCTCTTGCTGCCGCCTAAGCCCCTTGCTTCTTGTCCTACCCTCGGTGGATGTGGAGAACAGTTGGTCACCATCTGGTTTATAACCACTTTGTGAAATAATGGGGGTGGATATTGCTAGCCCCTAAAGCAGAGAGGGGAGCTGCCGTCCTTGCATAGCTTTAATTGACTTGGATGTCCTTGGCTGCTGCACGGGAAAGATAGACATAGACTGCAGTATTACAAAGCCCAAGCATTCAAAAATCATGAGTCAGCCTCCCCAAAATCATGAGATTCTTTAAATTATCATGATTTTTATGACATATATATATATATATATATATATATATATATATATATATATATATATATATATATATATATATATATAATCTTTTATTTGCCTAATTTTAAAAAAAAATTGCCCTATAGGGTTTGAGCTTTTAAGATTCACATTTTCAAATGTTTCTCAACAACCAGCAGGGCTAGAAATTTGTTTTATTAAATGAAAGCTAAGATTCTCACCTGACTCCTGGAGCTCAGTCTTTAAGAGTAACACCAATATTATGCATCTCAGGATAAAACTGTGAGAATCAGCAATGCTGATTGTGGTTCTTAGCAGCTTAGTAAAGGAGGAATAAATTGTTAATAGACCTAGCAAAAAAACGGAGTTAAAAAAATATAAAATAGTTTTTTTGAAATTTTTGCATTTTGTCAATCAAAATTTCCTAGACACTTCACAAGTTGAAATTTTTTTACCAGTTCAAGTTTTTAACTACGTTGTGTTGAGCTGTAATATAGAAAAACCTGAACATATATTCAATTATGGGTTTTGTATCTTAATCCAGTCTTTTAAAGTGAACAAATAGACATTTTTTTTAAAAAGAAGAAAAAAGGCAGTCGAGTTTCTTGCAATGAGAAAATCTCTGGGGCGGCATGAAATAGTATGTGCATAACTCTTGATAGCAATAGCTCCAAGCCAAATTTCCTGAATTTCCAGGCTGGAAACACACCCCTATATTACTGTTTTATTCTCCTCTGAATAAAAATTCTACGGCTAATGAAGAAAAAAGCAGCTAACTGTGAGTCACACCAATCAGATGGTCTGATTTCCTTTAGTGGGAGTCACACGGGACTCATTTGGTGTAAACAGTAGAGCTGAGCAAAGGTGGGTTGTTGTTTTTTTGTTTGACAAACTTTTTTGCATTTCAGTGAGAAATGCAGTGTCAGCCACACTGAAACATTTCGGGAATTTGTGTCAATATTGCTGACTTGTTTTAGTTGGGGGAGGGATGGGGAGGGGAAATAACCTCTTAAAAATCAAAATGTTTTGTTGTGAAGTTTTCTGAATGAGATTTTTTTTTTATTTGAAACTTTTGTTTTGAAATGTCCTTAATTTTTTTTTAATTGCTCAAAATCAGCACAAAACATTTAATTTGCCACGGTGAATTTCCCCACACACGCACTTTTTGATTCACCCCCAAAATTTCATTTTCAGTTCAAGCCACCCAGATTTCCCCCTCCCCCGCATTTTTTTGTAATTGCCAGTGAATCAAAAAATCTGTATTGTGCACACCTCTAGTAACCGCAGATGACGCGGCTCAGTGGGCACCAATCCCTGTTGTATCAGTCTCCCTCATTAGTGACCATAGGTTTGAAAGAGGCAGTCGGCAACAAGGACAGTGCTATCAACTAGGCTGTCGCTTAATCACAGTTAACTCACACGATTAACTCAAAAAAAGTAATTGAGATTAAAAACACTGTTAAAAATAGAATACCAATTTAAATATATTAAATATTTTGGATGTTTTTCTACATTTTCATATATATTGTATTCTGTGTTGTAATTTAAATCAAAGTGTATATTATTTTTATCATAAATATTTGCACTACAAAAATTATAAACAAAAGAAATAGTATTTTTCAATTAATCTCATACAAGTATTGTAGTGCTTTTTGTTACATAACTGCACTCAAAAACAAAACAACATAAAACTTCAGCGCCTCCAAGTCCACTCAGTCCTACTTCTTGTTCAGCCAATCGCTAAGACAAACAAGTTTGTTTACATTTACAAGAGATAATGCCGCCCTTTTCTTATTTACAATGTCACCAGAAAGTGAGAACAGGCATTTGCATGGCACTTTTGTAGCTGGCATTGCAAGGGATTTACGTGCCAGATATGCTAAACATTCGTATGCCCCTTCATGTTTTGGCCACCATTCCAAAGGTGCTTCCATGCTGATGACGCTCATTTAAAAAAAAAGCGTTAATTAAATTTGTGATTGAACTCCTTGGGGGGAGAATTGTATGTCCCCTGCTTTGTTTTACCCACATTCTGCCATATAGTTCATATTATAGCAATCTCGGATGATGACTCAGCACATGTTCATTTTAAGAACACTTTCACTGCAGATTTGACAGAACACAAAGAAGGTACCAATATGAGATTTCTAAAGATAGCTACAGCACTGGACCCAAGGTTTAAGAATCTGAAGTGCCTTCCAAAATCTGAGAGGCATGAGGTGTGGAGCATGCTCTCAGAAGTCTTAAAAGAGCAACACTCTGATGTGGAAACTACAGAACCCAAACCACCAAAAAAGAAAGCTACTTTGAATTGTTATTGAGCAGAACTTGTCATCAGCATGGACACGTGTCCCCTGGAATGGTGGTCAAGAATGAAGGGACATATGAATCTTTAGCGCATCTGGCACGTAAATATTTTGCGAAGCTGGCTACAACAGTGTCATGAGAACGCCTATTCTCACTTTCAGGTAACATTGTAAACAAGAAGCAGGCAGCATTATCTCCTGAAAATGTAAACAAACTTGTTTGAGCGATTGGCTGAACAAGAAATAGAACTGAGTGGACTTGCACTCTGTAAAATTGTACATTGTTTTATTTTTGAATGCAGTTATTTTTTGTACATAATTCTACATTTGCAAGTTCAACTTTCATGATTGAGATTGCACTACAGTACTTGTATTAAGTGAATTGAAAAATACAATTTCTTTTGTTAAATATCTGTAATAAAAAATAAATATAAAGTGAGCACTGTACACTTTGTATTCTGTGTTGTAATTGAAATCAATATATTTGGAAATGTAAAAACATTCTAGTATTGTTTAACAATGCGATTAATCACAATTAATTTTTTTAATCGTGCGATTCATTTTTGTAATTGCTGGACAGCCCTACTATCAACCCGAGTCAGCATTTATCCTGCAGCACAGGTAGCAGATTTAGTTGCTTAGTATCTGAAGATTCCCAGTTTAGTTGCCAAGGTGGAGGTTCGTACAGGCAGTTGGGCTGGTTGGCTGTTTTCAGATCCCTGCCCATGACTGATCTCAGCTACTTATTGTTTTTGACAGTACAGCATATAGGCCCTAATTCAGGAGAGCACTTACGCATGTGTTTAAGGTCATCCTCACTGAGCAAAGTACTTGACCGTATGCTTGGTTTTAAGGATACTGTGACACAGAGAACCCTTGCGAAAGGGTCCCCTGTTCTTTACAAACAGCGCTCACGTAAGACTTGCCAAACTCACTACACCGTGTTCTTACAGAATATTTCTCCATTTCTCTGTTGCCTACCTCTGCCACACCCCCAGAACTGTCAATGGAAAACCATCAAAGACCATTGCAAATGGTCAAAGCAACTCCAAGGAAACAGGACCTTTCCAGCCCTGGCTGTGAATAAAGACAGAAGACTGTTTCAGTAGAACAGAGTGAAGGCAAAGGCACTGTGTATCCCTTCAGTCATTCACAGAGAAAACCTTTTAAGGAGTTGGGGGGAGAGGGTGGTTCATGAACGTTTGGATCCTGGTTCTTGTGAAACCAGCCAGCTCTGCACAGACTGAACTTTGTGTTGTAACCAGTTGTTTCCATCACTTTCTCTCATTTCTAGTTCAAGCTTTCTTCTTTTTATTCTTCTTCTTTTTTTTTTAAATCTGAAGTGCTCAGTAGCGCTGTCTGCTTTGCAGGAGTGGTGATTTAAGATCCACAGATTTATCTGGGGTACAATGCACCTTTGAGTGCAGAGGGCCTGGAGTTTCAGGGAGTGTTGGGCTGGATATGACAGGGGCGCGATTCCCAGGGACTCGGGGATTGGGTGCACCGATCGTTAACCTGCAAGGCAAGGCTCCGGCCAGCATTGTTCTGAGGAGAGTGCTGGAGCAGCTAAAGGGCTGCCAGTGTCAGGGAGCTAACTCCCAGCTACCACCAGCAAGACTCCTTCACGCTGGGGGCAAGTGGTAATGAGATGACTCTCAATCCTGGGTACCCCAAGAACCATGAGAGGTATGCCTGGCTTTAAGAAACATACCTGTGAGAGAACATCCATATATGTACCCACACAGCTACGCAGGAACAAGACATCTGCGCTATTGCATTGCCAGCGGCCCCTATTCAGCAAACTGCCTCCACACAGTCTGTCTTTATCTTTGCTGGAGTGACTTGCATGCTCACAGTTTAAGCATGTGCTCCGATACTTTGCTGAATCTGGGCCACTATCACGCATAGGCAGGGCTGGCTCTAGGATTGTTGCCACTCCAAGCAAATAAATTTTTGGCTGCCCCCCCCCTTTTGTGTGCCCTCCCTCGCCCCCGCCCCACCCCTTCCCCAAATCCCCAGCCCCGCCTCCTCCCCCAGGCATGCCGCATTTCCCCCGCCCCATTGCTTCCTGCGCCCCCCCTTAACACCCCACCCTAGCTCACCTTCGCTCTGCCTGCTCCCCTGAAAGCACCACTGCTTTGCTTCTCCCCCATTCCTCGCCTGAGAGGGAGGGGGGAGAAGCAGAGCAGCATCACGTTCAGGGGAGCAGGCGGAGCGGAGGTGAGCTAGGGTGGGGGGGGCACAGGAAGTAACGGGGGGTAGAGGAACAGGAACTGCTCCCCACCCCAGCTCACCTCCACTCCACCACCGCCGCCTCTCCTGAGCGTGTCGCCGCTCGGCTTCTCCCCACTCCCTCTGAGGCTTGCCATGTGCAAAACAGCTGCTTCGCTCGCGGCAAGCCTGGGAGGGAAGGGAAGAAGCGGAACAGCGGCAACGCGCTCAGGGGAGCAGGTGGAGGCAGAGCGGAGGCGAGCTGAGGCACGTTTCTAGGGGCGGCATTCCAGCGCCAGCCACGCTGCCCCTAGAAATGTGCTGCCCCAAGCACCTGCTTGTTTTGCTAGTGCCTAGAGCTGGCCCTGCGCGTTGGGCCTTTGTTTTTCTTGTGTATGTGTTTGTGGTGGGGTGAAACTCTTTATGACTAACAATTCCATGACTAACAATGGCTCTCATTCACACCCAAACAGGAGGAAAATCTTTTTTTCTTCTTCTCGCAGAATGGGTGAAGCGCCCTAACACATGGTATAATACATTGGCAAACATGACATTTTTGCCGGTAGGAACTAGATCACACACTTTGGCTGCGTTCTGCAGCCCTTGTATTTCTTTCTCTCTTTTTCTTTCTAATTCTCAATGGAATATTGGTGCAGTCAGGGAACAATAGGAGAAATATCTCCTCTCCTGAGCTCCTAAACACTTGAGCTAACCTTGCCCAAAGTCAGGCTCCTAAATCTACAGCTAGGCGCCCAGCTAGAAATGACCTGATTTTTAAAAGTGCTGAGCATCAGCAGCTCCTACGGACTTAAATATCGTGTGAGGAGACTACTGCTAGGCTGGAAAGCTTTGGCTATTGAAATAGAGCTAGACTTCCTCCCTCCCTACACGAGGAGGCTCCCCTGATTCTGAGAGGGCTACATGTGTGGTACATTGGAGATTGGGAGGAAGCGTGGCACCGTGAGAGTATGGGGAGGTGCCAACCAGTTGCTTTGTATGGAAGTGGCACCACGGGGAGTGGGCGGATGAGATTCTGTGGCCTGCGATGTCAGGAGGTCAGACGATGATCACGATGGTCCCTTCCGACCTTAAAGTCTCTGAGTGCCGGGATAGAGTGGTAGAAAGGTGGGGTGCCACCAGGGGGAGGGGCTGGGCTGGGAACGAGGCAGCCAGGGAGATGCTGCAGGGTTTGTGTTGGATGGGATGCTCATAGTGACAGCATGCAGGAAATGCCTCTAGCAGAGCAGGAGTTTGCTAATGCTGGGGGACGGCCTGCTCCTGGGTATATGTTGGAAATACCGAGGGCGTGTTTACCACATTTCTATGTGTATCTTGGCAATGCTGGTGGCAGGTTTGCTGCCTGCTGGGGAGAGTTTTCTGCAAGCTGCTTTATAGTTCTGAGCAATGCCACGGGCTGGAGAAGCGAATGAATCTCTGCGTGTGTTGGCTGGCCTGGGGCTGGCGTACAGTGCACTTGTTCTGCTGATGAGCCTGGATCTTCTGCAATATTGATTGTGCGGATTCCAGGCTCCTAGCCATCTCAGTGCCAGGGTGAGAATTCAAGGAGGTGACGAATGCGTGAGTTGGACGTGAGCCAGTGGGAGGATGGTCGGGGGCAGGACTCTTAGATAGCCCTGTAGAGCACAGATCTAAAACTGGGGCTTGTCCACACTGGGTCCCAGGAAAGGCAAACACAACTGATGGGTTGCCAAGACCGAAACACGGCCACCTGAGCCCATTGCCGGATATTTGTTTCAATGGGATGTGCCCCCTGCTTATGCTAGGGCTGAATTTGAATCCTCTGTGCCAAAAACCACTCTCTCAACTCCAAACACAACTAGATGGTTATAGCATCCCTCTTTCTCCTGGCCGGCATGTAGCCACGCTGGTTGTATTTAGTCCTTTTAATTTCTCCTTATGTTAATCCCTCCAGCCTCACCTCAGTAGCAGAAACCAGAGAAGAGCATTTCCAGCTGGGAGGGACAGAGTGACAGGTCAAGCCCTTGTGGGCGGCGGGCTCTGTGAAGCAACATAGGAGAGTCACGAGGCGCGAGCAGAGGGGACAGGGGCCTGGGAGCCTAGGAGGGACATTGTTTGCCATTGGAGTCGAGCACTTTCACAGAGCGGGACCATCTGTACTGGCTCCATGCCGCCTTGATTCATTTTTAGCTGGACCCGGGGTGGTTGTGTTGGCTTATCCACCTCTCACGCTGGAGAATCACGCAGAGAGGTGGCTCGGGCAGCTCCTCAAATGCAGACAAACAAGCAGCCACAGATGCTTCTGCTTTGACCCCATTTTCAGCCTGGAGGCCGCCAACCAGCCCCTGGGCCTGCAGTCTTAAGGAGCGCATCCAGTGGGGTTTTATTTCACCTCCATCCCCCTCCCTTTCCTTCCCCCTACCTCCCTCCTCGTGCAGCTGAGGAAAAAGGTTTATTTATAATCATTTAGTTGCTTCCCTTTACATAATTGAAATCATTAACCTTCTCATTTAATGAAAAACATGACTCTGGGGCTTTGGCACTGAAAAGGGCCCAGGAGCCCTGGAGGAGAGAGGCTGGTTGACAAAGCCCGCTCCCGGCTGAAGCTGTAGACTGTAAATTTCTACAAGTCAGAACAAACCGCCTGGGCCAGATGAAATGTTATTTGAATTTGGCCACCGGGAGATCGGGCTAAAAACCTAACAACTATGTCTTGGTTTCATGCTCCTCTTTGGGGCGAGGGGTATGGGTTTCTCTGCCCCGCGGGGAGCAACAGGGCGAGCGATGGCATTTCATTTCGACTGAGAAGTCATCCACTCTGACCATCCAGAGGAGTATGCCCGCCAGTCCTGTTTCTCTGACTATATTTAGTCCATTATGAATATGTAATAGCATTGAAAATGATTCGCCCAGACATCCCTCTGTCCAGCCTAATAACGTCAAAGTCATTAACGGGAGAGGGAAAGTTCGCTCTGACAGTGGGCCTGGCAGCCGAGGCCTGTCCCTTCTCCTGCCTGTCCTAACGGATCGCCAGTGCACAAGCGAAACCTCACAAGAGCCCCTGCGTGCTGGCGGACACCTTGCTGTCTGCCACAGCTGTGCTGGCGGAAATGCCCGGCCGGGCAAGGATTCGCCAGAATGAAAATAAGAAAACGATCACATAAAGAAAGCGCTTGTGGATTTAGGACAGGTCGGGCAAGTCCTCTGCAGACATTTCCATTTTTTATTGGGAAGCCCCGATCGGCTGTGCAGATTCTAAAGCCACCCTCCGAATAATGATACCTAGCACTTCAGCTGCTCAGCTGGTGAAGAGCAGCATGTCTCCATTCCAATCAGTAGCACCATGGTGATATCTGCCAGCTAGGGTCTAGTCCATCCAGCGCTGTTCAGCTGTGTATCTCAAAGCACTGTAAGTACACTTACGCATCGATGGGGAAACGAAGTCAGAGAAGTGAAGTGACCTGCTCTAGTTCACACAGCAAGTCTGTGCTACAGCATGTCATAATCCCCAAATCTACCTTCTCCGAGCCTCCTTGGCCAGTCCAGTGGGACGCCCGCCTGTCTAATGTGTGGTTTAATTTCTCTTCTTTTTAATGCCCTTTATTCTCCTTGGCAGCCCCGGCCAGAATCATCATTATTCTATGTATTCCTTATGCAACACCATGGGCATGAGGGACACTTGACCTGCCCCAAACACAAAGAAACCAAGAGTGAGGCCTGAGAGCTGGAGGAGACAGAGCTGCAGGAGATCAGTGACTGGAGGGAAAGTGCAAGGAGTGGGTTTTAAAGACTGGTCTGACGGCAGAGCAGGGGCATCAGTGGATTGTTGCAAAGGAAAAACAAAGCTCACAGCGGAGTGTAAAACTAACAGCCATGCAGTGGTCATTCTTCCACGTCACACGCATAGCTCAGACCATGTAATAAGGCCTTAACTACACTGTCGCATCCATCATTTCATTCTCAGCCAGTAATAGCGGGTAAGTGACATTTACATTACCCTTGAAATTGACATGCTAATTGTGTAGATGCAGGATGTAAACTAATTCCAAATTTTGGCTTATACTCACCTACCCAGCAATTTGCCAGTTAATCAGAAATGGACTCACGCAATGGTTCACCTTGGAGCCAGCTCTGAACTTCCCAAAGTTCAGGGTTATTTGGATCGGGGAGTTTTAGCTTAGGTCCATCTCTACAATTAATAAATTAGACCCAAATCCTATGAAGAATTACTGGGAATTTATAGTTTGCATGTACATTGTCTCCTTCATTTTCATGCACTGGATAGACCAGGCCGGATGGTGCTTCATTACCAAAGAGGCAGTATGTTGCTGTGAAGACAGCATGGTCTAGTGGATATGGCTCTAGACTGGAAATCAGGAGGGCTGGGCTCTATCTGGCCCCTGACCTGCTGCAAGATCAGGATCATGTCATTTCTCCTCTTTATGCCTCTATTTCCCTCCCAGCCTTTGTCTATTCAGAGGTAAGCCCTTCGGTGCGGTGACTGTCCCTCACCACATGTGTGTACAGCACCTAGTACAATGGGACTGCCAGCTGCTACTGGAATGGTAATAAGAACCTGCAAGTCTTGCTTTGCAAAGGCTCAGTTATAAAGATTCACCACAAGCTGCAAGAGGGGTGTGCATGGCACTTTCCCCTCCGTTTTTCATGCACATTTTCTGCTGTGTCCCTTATGCTTCAGAGCAGGTGTTTCTTCTTGGGCTCCCACAGCCCTTCATGCATGGACACCTAGAGCAGAGATTGCAATTTCCATGGACCATCAGTGAGAGAGGCTGGAAAACTTGGATGAAATAAAGTGCTATTTGCAGGACACTGCATCCCTCCTTTATCAAATAAATAACCTCTCGGTGTGCTCCAGAGCACACTCTTAACTGAAAGCACACAGCTAAGTCCTATCCACTTCATTTAAGCACGTGTGCTTTGCCGAATCAGACTCGAAGTGTTGAACTGTTTGCCAGGCTGAATACATATTAACAGCAGCTCTTGCTCCCTTTAGGCAAGTGTAACGGTGCATGACTCACCCAGCAGCGCCTCCTGCTGGTTGTCCGGGAATTAGCTCTTTTTACCAGCTCTGGAGCACCCTCTGCTGGTGTCCTGCCGGCATTGGCCCCCATGTCCCTCCCGGACCCCGTGATGCCCTTTTATCTGGGATGCTGCCCCCTGACAATACCCCACAGATCTGGGTCTCCCCTCCCCTGGGGAACCTCCACCCTCTATCCCCACCTTGCCTCAGCCTATGGGCTACTCCCAGTCATCATCAAGCCCCCACTCCCTGGGGCAGACTGCAGTGTAAAAGCCAGTCATCATAGGCAAGGGAGGTTTTGGACCTGCTGACTTTCCCTGCAACCCAGTACCTCCATGGGCCTTGGACAAGGCCCTGCAGCCTGGGGAGTTGCCGGCCCAGAGCTCCCCAGCTCCTCTGGCCTTTCCCCAGCCCTGCTTCACTCCGGTACCCTTAGGCTCCCCAAGTAGGTAGGCCCATCTCCCTCCTCCTCTACAGGGAGACTGCTCTCAGCTCCTGGCTGACAGCCCTTTATAGAGCCAGCTGTGGCCTGATTGGGGCGTGGCCCAGCTGAGGCTGCTTCCCCAGTCAGCCATCCCCAGCCACAGCCCTCTCCAGGGCTGCTTTTAACCCCTTTTATTTTAGGAGCGGGGTAGTCACCCCGCTACAGCAAGATATTAATTCTCCTGGCTTGGACGTCGCAAAAGGCAATCCCATCTTGCGGAGGAGGGTGGGGAAGCCAATGATCATGCATCGTTCCATGAGGACCAGAACCATGAGCAGCTTCAAGAAAGAACAGATCAAACTACATGTCACACATGTGCTTGTGGCACATATGCCCAAAGTATTCCTTTAAGGCACGCACAGCCTCACATGAAAGACGTTGCAGATCCGCACAGCTACCCACAGTGGCAGCCCCACGATGGATTCTCCTCTTCCCTCCGCTCCTGACCATCTTGTAGAAAGTTGCCACCTCCGCTCTCCCTTCTGTGGCTGGTCAGCTCGATGAGTTCACACAAAGGAAGGGACAAGGGCTATTGCCCTATGTCCTCCTTGCCCCTTATCCCGCTGGGGTAGATTTGTACTCTCGGGGGGACATAGATTAAGCCCAATCTATCTGGCAAAGTTCTAGAGAATGTAATAGAATTATGATAACCAGCGTGGCTTGCAGCTATTACCCAAAATGAAAAGTTTCCTATGAAAAAACACATTTGGTCGGAAAATTCCCAACCACCAGCCTGTGGTTTTCTCGTTTTGTGGGCAGAAGTCAGACTGTAACCACTTTGAGGCATCTTTGCATGGTGCCGAGGGACAGTTGGGTTAAGAAGAGCTGTGTTTTTCAGACCGGGGGGAGGTGGGGGGTAAAGGAATGTTCAGGAGGATACACTTGGCAGATGGACGGCTGGAACCTGTGCAGGCCGAATGACAATCCAGTCAGGAGGCCGTGACAGTCCCAGATGGTTCCAGCGCAGGGCAATGTGCCGCTTGCACTTTCACCCCGAGTGAATTCCTCCCACCATAGAGTGAAATTGTGGGTTTTTTTAAATTGGTTCTGTTGGAAGGACTGGATGGCTGGAGGAATTGGCAACGGGTCTGAGTCTTTCACCTCCAAGTGGCTAGCACGACTACAGCCCCAAGAGAGAACTGAAAGCTGTTCCTGGCTGACGGCTGGTTGGTGGTGTATGTTAAACAAGTTGGGGAGTGTCTCTGGCCATCATAGCTGGCCCCTTTGACAGCCATAGCAGTAAGGTCGAGAACTGAAGAAGACTGGAGTCTGGGCACAGAAGCATTTTCCATCTAGGTCAGGGGTGGCCAATCTAAGCCTGAGAAGGAGCCAGAATTTACCAATGTACATTGCCAAAGAGCCACAGTAATACGTCAGCAGACCCCCATCAGTTCCCCTCCCAGCGCCTCCCACCCACCAGCAGCCCCACAGATCAGCACCTCCCTCTCCCTCCCACACCTCCCGATCAGCTGTTTCGTGGTGTGCAGGAGGCTTTGGGGGTTGGAGGGAGGAGCGAGGGCATGGCAAACTCAGGAGAGGGAATGGGAAGGGGTGGAGTGGGGGCAGGGTCTATAGCAGAGCCAGGGGTTGAGCAGTGAGCATCTCCCGGCACATTGGAAAGTTGGCGCCTGTAGCTCCAGCCCCGGAGTCGGTGCCTATACAAGGAGCCGCATATTCATTTCTGAAGAGCCGCATGTGGCTCGTGAACCTCAGGTTGGCCACCCCTGATCTAGATCATGGGGAAACACATTGGCAGGAGACTCTGGCAGTGGAAATCTTACACACCTCTGTCTGTGCTGGGCCAGGCCTGTGGAGCAAGACAGGATTTCCATCCCCAGGGCTGCTGGTCAAGCACTGCTTGCTAACACTGAATTCACACATGAGGCTTTTCCTTTAAAAACAAATGGACGGTGCTACAGTTACAGCTGTGATGGACAGAGAGCAAGATCTGATCCCAGGCACACGGGTCCATTGGCAGTTTGCAAAGGGTTAAGAGCACCTACATTTTGCTTAGGTCTCAGAGGCGGCTGCGGAGTGAATGTGAGAGAGCACCGAGGTACTGTACCACAGCAGGGCCATCACAATCGCTTAGCGTTTCCCTCACTCGAGCGGTCTCTGCCTGTCCTTTCGGCAGGAGATGGGTGATGAGGATTGTCACATTTCAGACGAGGCTCTGGCATGAGCTGGCGCATCAGTGGCACTTCGCAGGTTAGTGCGTCGACTCGCTGTGATGTGCAGGTGCTTCCCAGAGCAGCACGTCCATTTGGTGAGCTCAGAGATGGCCCGGTCTGCATGGAACAAGCCCAGCCGTGATGGCTCTAGCGCTCCACACCTCTCCACTGTCTGAGCACAGATTTCTTGGACCCCTGACTACATCCACAGCTGATCTTCTCAAGTGTTATCTATCCCTCATCACATTGCAACAGAGCACCTCACAGCCACTGAAGGTTGTTATTCTCACAACATCCTTGAGAGATTATTTCCATTTTACAGATGGGAAACTGAGGCACTGGGCAGCTAAGTGACTTTTCCAAGGTTATGCAGGCAGTCTGTGTTTAAACCAGGAACAGAACACAGGTTTCCTAAGTAGCCCTATCCCTAGCCACTAGGCTATCCACCCTAGCCCAAATGGCATTTGAGCTATTCTACCAGTTGGGCTGGAAGCAGACCCCAGGTCTCCTGGTTCCTAGTCCAGTGTCCTAACCAGTAACCCATCTTTCCTACCCTTAACTCCTAGCCCAAGAGCCTGCATATTCCCTGTAGATTTTGCTCCATTTATTTTACTCTCCAAAGTGAATGGTAAGCTCATCTGTCCTAAGATCAGGGCCTGGGGTGACTCAGTGGGGTCAGGTTTGAGAGTGGCAGCCATGTTAGTCTTTATCAGCAAAAAGAACGAAGAGTACTTGTGGCACCTTAGAGACTAACAAATTTATTTGGGCATAAGCTTTCGTGGGCTACAACCCACTGCATCTGATGCATGGAGTGGAAAATACAGTAGGAAGATAGATAGATAGATACAGAGATCATGAAAAGATGGGGGTTGCCATACATCCCCACCCATAACCATCCCCTAATATCCCCGCCCATAACCATCCGTACAGCTTGGCTTTGTTTGTCCAAAGAGAACTTTTGTGCCAGAGATTACATTAGCTTTTGGGCATTGTGGAAGAGAGTTGAAAACAGCTTTATTCAGGCCGTTAATGAAATGTCATTTGCAATTCACTTCTAAGCACATCACGTGCTGTTGGGGGGCGGGGGGGAGGAATGCAAACTGGAGTGGGGGTATTTATTTAATTTGACTGTGTATGAGATCTGGAGGGTGGTTCATTGGAACTGCACCAACTTGTGCTTTGGGGCTAATTATTTAGGTGCCTTTTTGGAAAATACATGAAAGCCTTTTAAAAAACCCAAAGGCACAAGATCTCAGGAATCTTCTCCTTATGGGCCGCATTTCCCGCAGGAGGTGTCAATGTTTCCTCGGTAATTCAGCCAAGCGCGTGGCTCTGCAGGGCAGTAAGGTGTTTCGCAGCTTACTGAACAAATTGGCGGGGTTATCCCCCCATCATGGTTCCCTCTCTTCTCCCCTCTCCTCCTCCACATCTCCGCTCATCTCCCTGTCCTTCATCCCCTCCCTGTCTATCCTGCTCGACATCTCAATAATGCAGGCGACTTTTTGTTGTGTGAGTAACATGCTCAGCTCACGCTGGGTTTAACCCGTGCCTGCCTTCCACCACATACTCTGTGTCTTTCCAGTGCCCTTTCTTCTCTCCCCTAGTAATTTCCTGCTCTCTTTCCCCCAGTTTCGGAATTGGCTGCAGCCAGTGAACAAATCTTTGTCAGGGGTTCTTTACAGAAATTGAAAACGAATTAATGTTTATCTCAGCAGTTAATCGCATAAAATCCACTGTGCTCACATCTCTGGTCTTAAAATAATGACTGCACGTGAGCCTGAACAGGGCAGATCCTGATGAAGGCTGACAGTGTGCAAGCTGCGCTGAGACAGAGCAAGTAGGCCTCAGTCTCCACTGATGATGAGACCTTCATGAGCTATGGAAAGCAGGGGGTCTCTCAGCAAAAGGGCATCGCATTGCAGGTCCAGGCAGCTAATTCAGTTTCTGCCACCCATCTGTCCACTCAGTAATGCTCTTTCCCCTGCCCTTAATGTCCCCACCAGAGTCTGAGAGGAGAGGTTTGTTCAGATACAGCCCGGGAAAATAGGATCTCTCAAAAACGATCCCTCCCACTTTTGTGCAGCTTTGCTGTTGTCCTGCTCACCAGTTTCCCCCGGAACACAGGCCATTTCTAGTGCTTTAGCTGTGCTCACTTCACTGGAAAAGCGCAAGCAGCTCTTTTCGCAACACAGGGCAGCGGGGCCGCTCTTCGGAGCATCTCTTGTTGCAAAGTAGGGCCATGCTGGAATGATGGAGATCTGTGTCGGCATAATGGAATGTGACTTGCCAGCAGACAGTGTTGCGTAGGGTAACCAGATGTCCCGATTTTATAGGGACAGTCCCGATTTTGGGTTTTTTTTCTTATATAGGCTCCTATTACTCCCCCACCCCCGTCCTGATTTTTCACACTTGCTGTCTGGTCACCCTAGTGTTGCGGGCCCCATGCTGCATCATGCAGAATCTGAATTCCACTACATGTATTTCAAACTGTGATCCTAGACTGGCCCTGAAGAACATTAGCACAAAGGCTCCCCGGGCTTCCCCCCATTCCCTGGGGTTGTTATACAGTACATCAGGGGCCCAACCGCCTTTGGGGATGCATGTATGTGACGCCCATTGACAGCATTAGGTGCACACGTTTCCTGGGGTACTTTGGCACCAGAAACGGGCACAGCCAGCAACTGTTACAATGGACGTGAATGAGAGACAGAGAGAGCCCAAATCCTGACCCATGATAAAAAGAAACAAAGGCCTCACCAAGTCAAGATCCCCCAGGTCAGAGACTAAGGACCTGCTAATGGGATACTGACCCAGCCACAGGAAGTGTCTGGTTTGAATCAGGTCCATGTGGTGGTGATAAAAAGCTGTTCCCATCTGATATCTGCCTTGAGGCCTATATGAAAGACAATCCCAGTTTCAGTCCAGTCGCGATCCCCCAGCCAGCAGTGAACATCATGTAAGCCACCACCCCGGCTAGCAGTCTCAGCAGCACAACCAAGGAATGAAAGAGTCATAGAGGCGTGACGTTCTCTCCCAGGTTCAAGGCACATTGACAGGGCAGTGTGTGGGCAGCTTTGTTCTGTAGGGTGAGGACTGTGGCCCTCAAAGCCGTCAGTCTGACACGCCACTGGATTTACAGACAAAGGAGAGGTGGGAAAGGAAAGCTTAGGGACAAGCCGATGTCCAGATTTTTGGCACTGGGAGACAAGTTAAGACGAACTATAAGGATTACAGTCAGAGGCATGGGACACAGAGGACAGTTTAAGTGCAAGGCGTATTACAGTTCTGGAAGCACTCAGGAGTATAAGCTACAATATACCCAGAAGCTGACAGAGATTGTGAGTAGAGAATGCGCCATGGGAGATGTAGTATTATAGTCATCCACAAAGAAGCGATGGCCAAGGTTGAAACAACTAACAAAATATCCAATAGGGAGACTGTAAATGGAGACGAGAAGAGGGCAACGGACAGAGCCTTGGAGTGCTCCATCTCAGAGGGGAATGAGGGTTCAGATATTGCACTACAGCATCATGTGCCCTGATAGCAAAGGTTCATGATCTTAACACAAAGGAAGGAACATGCAAGTATTTTTGTTTCATTTACAGGAAAGCCTGTCCTGCCATATTACATACAATGGATCCTGTGTTGTGTATTGCATGCCCCTTTGCTCCTAGATGATAGCTGAGTTTATACCACTGTCACTGATCTCCAGTGCACAGACCGCACGAGAACAATACATACTGTTTCTTGCTTTCGTTAGGAAACTTAGCTGGAAGCTCAACACACCCAAGGCTTTCTGAGAGCTTCCCAATGGAAGTCATAGTAGACATACTCCTGTCTGCATCCTTAAGACATATTAGAAAATCGATTTCCTTCCATCATTAAACCACAATCTGAACTGGTATTAAAGCTCTTTATTGTAATGCTATTATTTGCATTATATTGTTCAGCCACTAGATGTCTCTGTGGGCAGTATAGAATTCTAGACAGGGAGTAGTCCCTGGTAAACAAAAACATAAGAATGGCCATACTGGGTCAGACCAACGGTCCAGCTAGCCCAGTATCCTGTCTACCAACAGTGGCCAATGCCAGGTGCGTCAGAGGGAATGAACAGAACAGGTAATCATCAAGTGAGCCATCCCCCTGTCGTTCATAGCCAGCTTCTGGAAGTCAGAGGCTAGGGACACCCAGAGCATGGGATTGTGTCCCTGCCCATCTTGGCTAATAGCCATTGATGGACCTATCCTCCAGGAACTTATCTAACTTCATCTGGTGACCTCGATTCTTGTGTTATGTGAGGGGGTAAATAACACTTTATGATTCATTTTCTCCACACCAGTCATGATTTTATAGACCTTTATCACATCCCTTAGTTGTCTCTTTTCCAAGCTGAAAAGTCCCAGTCTTTTTAATCTCTCCTCCTATGGAAGTTGTTCCATACCCCTAATAATTTTCGTGGCCCTTCTCTGTGCCTTTTGTCAATTCAAATAGATCTTTTCTGAGATGGAGAAATCAGAACTGCCCCCAGTATTCAAAGTAATCAAAGGTACGTAATCAAGAATACCATGGATTTATACAGTGGCATTATGATATTTACTGTCTTCTTATCAATCCCTTTCCTAATGGTTCCTAACGTTCTGTTGGGGTTTTTTGCATGCAGTTGCACATTGAGCTGGTGTTTTCAGAGTACTATCCACAATGACTCCCAGATCTCTTTCTTGAGTGTTAATGGCTAATTTAGACCCCACCATTTTATATGTATAGTTGGGATTATGTTTTCCAATGTGCATTACTTTGCATTTATCAACACTGAATTTCATCTGCCTCTTTGTTGCCCAGTCACCCGGTTTTGTGAGATCCTTTTGTAACTCATTGCATTCTGCTTTGGACTTAACTATCTTGAGTAATTTTTGTATCATATGAAAATGTAGCCACCTCATTGTTTACCCCATTTCCCAGATCATTGATAAATATGTTGAATAGCACTGGTGCTACTTTGCTTAAGAGTCTTTGGTGAGGGACCTTGTCAAAGACTTTCTGAAAGTCCAAGTACAGTATATCCACTGGATCACACTTGACCACATACTTGCTGACTACCTCAAAGAATTCTAATAGATTGGTGAGGCATGATTTCCCTTTACAAAAGCCAGGTTGACTCTTCCCCAACAAATCAAGTGAGGCAAAGCTGGAACTCAAGCTGTGTGGAAACCTGTGGGTTTGTCTGCAATGGTAACTGTTCCCTTTAATATCCACCTTCTGTTTTAAGAAACCCTATAATTCCATGTATTATGACTGTGGTGAATGTCTATTTCCAGTCTTTGCCAGTATCACTATCCCCTCCCTGCCCTGTGGAGCTACAATTCCAGGGTGCTCAGCTGAAGGTGAGAGGAATGGAATAGCTCAGTTCCATGCTCCCTCCCACCCTTCTATCTCTGGAGGACACATCCAGCTGATAGTACTTGTTATTTATCCAACATTTAAAGACCGGAGGAGGTGAGATTCAGGGTAGATTCAGAAGCAAAATCATAATATTTGCTAATAAACATAAAATATCAGATAATAAACATAACATTTTATTATGCTAATTTCTTAATATTTCATTATTAAACATTGTTGAGCAGCACAAAAACCTGAACTATTTGCTAAAGCCTCTAACACACACACATGCACGCACTTATTAGCCTTCCAGGGCTATTTTTTTAAATTTCCCCAGTTGGTACATTTTTATTATTAACAATGCAAATTTGTTCATTTGCTTTTGGAAAATCCTACCTAGGCACGTATTTAATCTCACTGTTTCCTAAGAAATACACACAGAAAGGTGCAATGCCGGAACCACCAGAGATGAACCTGTGCAGCAGAGTTTGGATCTGGATTTATGCCAAAGTTCAGGTGCTTGCAGATCCAGGCTTTTACTGCAGATACATCTCTAGTATTCACAGCTTTAGCGACAGACTGACCCCACTGCACAATATAATGGTAGAAGAACAGTTACTCATAGAGTGAGCCGGGAACCTTCTCCCCATCCCATTGGAGTTCTGCTGCACGTTGGAGAGGAGATGATAGAAATTCTCAATAAAAGCCTGTGTATACACTGTAAAGTTGCAGGGAAGAGTTATAATCACTAGTTAATGAAACAGACCAGACCCAAGGGGAATTTCAGTGGGATGATAGTGTTATGCAAACATTGCAGTCTACGCTATGAATGAAAGTTAATGTAACTCAAAGCAACCCCTTCCGTCAAAAAAGAACTAGATGAATTCATGGAGGTCCATCAATGGCTATTAGCCAGAATGGGCAGGGATGGTGTCCCTAACCTCTGTTTGCCAGAAGCTGGGAATGGGCAACAGGGGATGGATCACTTGATGATTACCTGTTCTGTTCATTCCCTCTGGAGCACCTGGCATTGGTCACTGTCGGAAGACAGGATACTGGGCCGGATGGACCTTTGGTCTGACCCAATATGGCTGTTCTTATGTTCTTATATTACTTTGGTGCCTGAATCAAGGGGAGATGAGGGATGTGGAGGACATCTTAAGTCCAACTGCAATAACAGGCTACATACAAGGAGAAAGCTGGTGCCAATACGTCTAGAATGTAATGATGTCAGGTGTCATAAAGGGACTTGTGGGCTCTGGAAAGGCTTTTCAGAGAGACACATACTTGATTTCATCGCTCCCCTTCCAGTTAGATGAGAAACCAAGTCTAAGCACCAGTGGAGCATGTCTGAAAGCACAGTGCACCTTCGGCAGCCAAAGGGACCCAGAGAGACTCAATTAGTCCAAACTGGACCATCAATAAGTGGGGAAAAGAAGCCAAGGTCCCACACTTTAGGTGAAGCAGATGCCAAAGCCTGATGTTACTCCCTTATGACTGCGTGGTGTTTATGACCACAGATCTTACCGCATGGCCTTTCTGATGTCTATGGACCCAGGCCAATTTTCTCAAACTTCAGGAGCACTTAAATAAGTGGTCTGAGTTTCAGAAGGAGAGCACACACCGCTCCCAAGTCAACGAGAGTGTTACCAGAGTAAGGACCGTTGTATTAATTACATGGACTATCTGGGCCAAAGGTGTTAGCATAACCCAGCCACTGTACAACATTAAACAGTGTTAAACAAGGTTTGGGGTTTGGTCAAGAGTGATCTCAAAGTGCTTAGTTCCAGGGCACAAACACCATTAAAAATCTTTTTAGCCTTTTATTAAAGACATGGAAGAGAAGAAAAAACAGTTAAAGCCTCTGAGATGTAAAGTGTTGTCAGGCTTTCATTTTAACCACATTTCTTGTTCCCTTTCCCTGTAGCTGGAGAGAGTTTTAGAAGGGAAAAAAACATCCTTGTTTGACAGTCTCTGAGATGGTATCAAAGAAAGAAGAGGTAATAACTGTCCTTTTGGGGAAAAGAGGAGGTTAGTTAGTTGAAAGGGGGAAAAACTGCTGAAGTCCAGTCACCTTTCATCTCAGGTGGTGGGTGGGAGCTAGTAAAGATGGCGATGTTGTTTGGATCCCTCTCTGGTCTAGTCAGGACATCTCTCTGGATTAGGATGACGAAGGCCTAGCCTCCCAGGAGATGGTGGGGGTGGCAGCCAAGAGTGTGAAGCTTGGACCATTAGCCTCTATCTCTGCTTCCTCTCCATTTTTCTTGTTCTCCATCTATTCTTTCTTTAAGGACCCAAAAGAGAGTTGTGCAGGGAATAGCCCATCTGCTCTTTATTTTGTTCACCAATTAGGCCTAGTTTTGGTTCATTAATTTCCAGTTCCACATCTTCTGTTTTCACAAAGCATGATTTCAACATAGGCCTTGTCTACACTGGCATTTTACAGCGCTGCAACTTTCTCGCTTAGAGGGGTGAAAAACCCCCTGAGTGCTGCAAGTTTCAGTGCTGTAAAGCAGCACTGTAGACAGTGCATCAGCGCTGGTAGCTATTCCCCTCATGGAGGTGGGTTTTTTTATAGTCTCTCCCAGTGCTGGTGCCGTGACTGCACAGCCACGTTAAAGCACTGCCGCAGCAGCAGTGAAGACATGACTATAGTCCTTGAATCTATCAAGGTGGTCTTTTCTTTTTAGGCTAATTCAGTCTTTCTCCCATTCGTTCCTTTTCCCATCAACATGTGTTGTTACACGTTATTGTGACATTTTATGAACTTTCACATACGTATTACTGCTGAGCTGCCAATTAGGGTAAATTCGTAGGCCCAATTATCACAACAGGACTTCAGGCTTCAGCCCTGATGAGCCATACAAACTGTGATTATTTAGGCTGAACCAAAACTTGGGATCCAAGAGCCCCACACTTTGTGGGAGGGAGGTTTGGAACTCAGCTCCTGATCCAAATCCACTGTTTGCAACTGGACTCTGTGATCCAGCTGAGACGCTACCCCCATGATTCTCAGCCTGGGGTACATGTACTCCTGGAGGTATGTAGAGATCTTCCAGGGGGTGCATAAACTCATCTAGATATTTGCCCTGTTTTACAACAGGCTACATTAAAAAGCACTAGCCAAGTCAGTACAAATTTCATAATGACTTGTTTATACTGCTCTATGTACGATACACTGGAAGGTAAGTACAATATTTACCCCAGTTGATCTTTTTTATAATTATATGCTAAAAATCAGAAAGTAAGCAATTTTGTGCCGTGACACTTTTTTTGTGTGTATTTTTATGTCTGATTTTGTAAGCAAGTAGGTTGGGGGCACACAAGACAAATCAGACTTCTGAAAGGGGTACAGTAGTCTGGGAAGATTGAGAGCCACTGCTCTATCTCAGGTTCTACAGAACACACAGACCCTAATTCAGTGTCCAAAACTCACGCCCTTCTTGGCATATGGTTTTACAACATGATCTAGGGGAAACGGCTCTGGGAGTCAAGAGAACTGGGTTCTGTTCCTGGCTCTGCCACTTATCTGCTGAGTCACCTTGGGCAAGTCACTTCCCCTCCCTGTGCACCTAATTCCCTTCTCACCCTTTGTCTTGTGTTAACAGAAATCTGTTTGGGGCAGGGGCTGATTCTCGTTGTGTGTATGTGCAGCACCTCGCACAAGGGTCTCTGATCTTGGCTGAGTCTCTAGGTGCTGTTGTTATAGAAAAGGATGAGCGCCACTTCTGTTCGAAATAATTACAGCTCGGGGTGAGGGAGACGGGGTCTAGAGTTTGTGTTTGTGTTTGTTTATCACTGGGTTTTTGTCTTGCTGCAGGGAGCCATCTACGAGGCTGACATTGAAATAAGCTCTGGTTTCTTATGGTGTTGTAGTTCCTAGAGGGCGGGAACACCAAGACAAGATTAAATCTCATGTTTCAGTTCCATAAATGGCTCCCTGATATGGAAGAGACTTGAGAAGAATATAAATATTGGGTGCATTCAAGTTCCTAGAGCACCCAGGTGTCCGGCCACAATGACAGCATAACTTCCAAGAGGAAGAGAGATCAAAGAAGAGTTATTACTGCAGTCATTGTCTGGCTATTGACTCCTAATAAGACGTACTACAAGCACATCCAATAGCAGAAAGCCAGTGGGAGCAGAAATCCTTGACCTTCAGATGACACAAAGCAAGACAGACCAAAGGTCTTGGCAGATCGTATGAGACAAGTACGCCTGCAAGTTCTCATCTACCTGTTCTGACACAAAGGTGAATTTCCAGAGAAGCTCGTCTTGAGTCTTCAGGATGAATCAGTTTCAAATCCTGCTATTTACCGGCCAATCAACTCCAGGTATGTTTGTTTCCCGATCACACTGAGCTCTAAAGTTTGTGAAAGGGGAAAAAAAATAAGCTGCTGGTAGCCTCGTGGTGACTCGTGGGTATATGCAATCAGCTGAGCAGTCCAGGGGAGAATGTCCTGATGTTCTATTACAGACCATGGCCCAGATTGTCCCATACAATCTAGCCACTTTGTGCCACTCAGGCAGTTGAAATGAGATGAAGTCTTGCTGCAAAAGGCCAATGGAGAACTCCCTGGCAGAGGGGAACTCTCCATGGTGGGAAGCCAGAGAAGCTAGCTCCTGTGCCAGCCAACCCACCCCCACTATGGTGGAAGAGTAGTAGGAGGCATGACTGAGCTACACTGATTTTCCATGGGCATAGGATCACGTAGGCCAGTGGCATGAATTAGAGCAACCCCTAGGCTGATCAAGCTGGGGCCCAGATCAGGGAGCTGTAACCAAACCCTTGATATGCTCCTGGAATGTGGGAGCCCCACATTCAAATCCCAACTCTGCCTGATTAGCAGAAGAGACTTTAACCTGGGTCTCCTACAGCCTCGAAGAGAGCCTCTCTCGTGCTCTCAAGTTTTTTAGGAATTTTTCACAAAGGTCTCCATTTGTTCTAATGCAGAACAGATGCAAATTTCCAAACACCCAGATTTCTTCTTAAACAGAATTCCTGTTTTTTGGCCAGCCTTGTTATGTAGTAATAGCTCAGCTTGGAGAGGATTTACTTGAGTGAACTAAGAACTTTACAGCCAACACTGTATTAAATGCTCCGTAAGCTCGCCTAGGTATTAAATGTCTGAAGCTATGAAAGGTGAACCCTTCTAAAGAAGCTTAGCTGGGGGCGTAACAGGACTCATTGTAATACACTCCCTCATGCAACAGCAATGGGAACTGATGTCTAGGGTAGGTAACAGGTGCCAGAATCCCTAGGTTCTAGATCAGCCTGGGAGGGAAGGCAGACAGAGATTTGACAAGGACTTGGCTCTAAAATGCAGGAGTGTAAGCCCAGATGCCACTAGCGCTATCCTAGCTGACGCTAGCTGGGGGCTAATATTCACTGATCATACAACCCTGGCTGGGATGGTTTAGTTGGGATTGGTCCTGCTTTGAGCAAGGGGGTGGACTAGATGACCTCCTGAGGTCTCTTCCAACCCTAATCTTCTATGATTCAATGCCCATTGAAATGAATAAGAAGCCTCCCCCGGATCACAATGGCTTTGGATCAGGCTCTTAATGGCGGCTGTATTAATTTCAGACTCGCTCATTGAATTGCCATTTTTTGTCTGTGTTTCTGGAAACATTTTCATGGGATGGCTGCACTTTGGGGTCTGAAACGAGGCCTGTGTCCTGGTGATGGGAGACAAGACAACTGAGTGGCAGCCTCTGTTATTATTGTTTAGTATTTGAATTATCATAGCATAACCATTGAAAAGGCTCACGTACTTTGGTACATTGGTTGGCTCTAAAGATGTCAAATCCAGGTCATTTACTGGGCACCTCATTTGTTGCTACTACTTACTGAGGAGTCTGTTAATCCTTCACCACCAAAGGCTGAGCAGATGGCTCAGGGCAGTGGTTTTCAACCTGGGGTCCGTGGACCCCTGAGGGCCTACAGACAATGTCTAAGATTTACGAAGGGGTCCGTGCCTCCATTCAAAATGTTTTAGGGGTCCACAGCTTTGAGAAGGAGTTGGGACTGGGCAAGGGAGCCTTTCACCTCAAGGCCACTGATTTGAATTGAGGTCAGTAGTGATGGAAAGTCATCACCATCTGGTGGCCTGAGTGAAATTAGTTGGTGGCCTCAATACAAGTCCCGGAGGCTCAGGCTTCAAATGGCACTAATTAGTCATTTGACTGGCAGGCTCAGAGTGAGGCTAGTGACTGAATGGACCCTAGACACTGAACTCCTCCTTCTCCACTTGTAGCGACGCTACCTCTAGCTCAGGGCTGAGGTGTGGGGAGGCTTGTTGGGAAAGCTTGCTGTGGATAAATGGACGTCTTCAGCCTTCCAGGGTTATGATTCTGCTACCTTTCACCAGCACAAATTCACTTAAGGAAGAAAAAAAAAACCCACTGACCGCAGTAGCCTTAATGTACGGCCGCGCTATAGCAAGCTGGAGATGAACAATGGCTGGAGCTAAATTAATGGTGGGATGTCAAAAAAATGTTCAGATTCAAAGCCAATTAAGTTTGTATAATGTGAGTGCAAAAGTGCTGGTTAAAGACACGATAACAACTGAACTGTAAATCAATTTATTTAAATGCATTTTTCTTTGATAGCGGAGTATATGCATATCATTAGCGTATAAATGGGTCTAATAAGCCTGTCTTCACTAATATGCCACAAAGAGTCTAATTAACTTTCTTAAGACAGTGAGGATCCATGATCGCATTTTCCTCACTGTATCTTTCAACTTCAGCAAAGCAGCCCCTGTGCCATCAATAAAAATGCTAGTTTATAATTAGGGCAGCTCGGCTTTTGTTGATGCCTCGGTCCAGGACTGAGGAGACGGCCTTAGCTCTTTCTATTCCAGAGCTCATGGGTATTACAGACTTTAAAGGCAAGAGAGCACAAACAGCTGTGACACGCGGCTTTCTTCCTGTGGAGAAAGGTTGGTGGGAGGAGAGGCAGAGTACTTGCACTTACAAGCTACATTTCTAGTCTCTGTTTGCATGTGGGGAAAGCTCTAAGCTCCCAGTGCTATAAGCACTTATGCACGTTTCATTTTACTCTGTATGCGCAGTCCCCCGAGAATAATGTCACCCGTGTGCTTACATGGATGGGGGCCTAAAAGCGTGATCCTCCAAGACTCCTATCCTGTCACTAACATCAGGTGGAGTTGTGGGCTCTCAGCACTTCCCAGGAATGCTCAGTACTATGGAGGAGAGAGCTCTGAGGGCCACACCCAAAGCTCTTGGAGTTCATAGGATTTAGGGGCACTCAGGCCCAGATCTGGTGCCTCAGCATCTTGCAAGATCAAGGTTTACAGCCTCAGTTCAGCAAGGTACTTAAGCACTTGGACAAATCCCCTAAAAGCTCTGTGCCTCAGTTTTCCTTTCTGCAAAATGGGAGACTTCTGCAAAATGGGAAACTAACACTACTGCCCCTCTGTTGACTGACACAATATTTTGGAGCCATGTAGACTGGGGGAGACATAGCTGATGTGGAGTTTGGATATTTTCTCAGTGTAACTGTATACCCCAGTCCTTGAACAGTGGTGGTCAAAGGGCTTACATTCAGTCCCTTCTTTTTTGAAATCTCCGCCCATGCCCCAAACCCTGATTCAGGCAGAAAGCAAACTCCCTTACTGTTTGCAGCAACTCACACTGGTGCACTACGGAAAAGAACTTGAAAAACTGTGTTACAGCACCACCTAGTAACTCCCACTAGTACCTACGCTCTTTTGAATGCCCTTTGAGCGCCTCAAATGAAGGCTGATCTATACATTTGAGTTTCATTACTATTAATAATTAAGCTGAAAAGACACAGCTAGTTCCACTATCAACTATCTGTTATAGAACGTAAGAGCTGCCATACTAGCTCATGCCATGGTTCGTCTTGCTCAGTATCCTGTCTTTGACAGTGGTCCATTCCAGAGTTTTAGGGAAGTGTACAGAACAGGGCCATTATAGAGAGATCCACCCCCATCTTCTGGTAGTCATAGGCTGAAGGTGGCCCTGAGCATGGGGCTGCATCCCTGACCATCTTGGCTAAAAGCCATTGATGGAGCTATCCTCAATGAACTTATCCTGCTCTTTTTTTGAACTCAGTGATACTTTTAGCCATCACAATATCCCATGGCAATGAGTTCCATGGGTTAGTTGTGCATTGCATGAAAAAGTACTTCGTCTTTTTTTTTATTCAACCTGCTGCCTATTAACTTAATCGGGTGACCCCTGTTTTTTGTATTGTGTGAAAGGGTAAATGACACTTCTCTATTCACTTTCCCCACACCACTAATGATCAGATGGATCTCTATAATATCCCCCCTTCTCATCTCTTTTCTAAACTGAACAGCCCCGATCTTTATAGTCTCTCCTCACAAGGAAACCATTCCATACCCTTGATCACCTTTGTTGCCCTTCACTGAACCTTTTCCAGTTCCTCTATATCCTTTTTTAGATGCACACAGTATTTAAGGTGTGGGTACATCATGAATTTATATAATAGCATTATGACATTTTCAGTTTGATTTCTATCCCTTTCCTAATAGTTCCTAATGTTCAGTTAGCCTTTTTGACCACTGCTGCACATTGAGCAGAAGTTTTCAGAGAACTATCCAGAGTGACACTAAAATTTCTTTTTTTTTTATGGTAACAGTTTATTTAGAGCCCATCATTGTATATGTATAGCTGGGATTATTTTTTTCCAGCGTGCATTACTCTGCACTTAGCAATGGTGAATTTCAGCTGCCATTTTGTTGCCCAGTCACCCAGTTTTGTGAGATCCCTTTGTAACTCATTGCATTCTGCTCTGGACTTACCTACTTTGAATAATTTTGTACTGTCTGCAAACTTGGCCACTTCATTGTTCACCCCCCTTTCCAGTTGCACTGAACAGCACAAGTCTCAGTACAGATCCTTGGGGGACCCCGCTGTTCACCTCTCTTCATTGTGAAAACTGACCATTTATTCCTACCCTTTGTTTTCTATCTTTCAGCTAGATACTGATCTATGATTGGACCTTCCCTCTTATCCCATGGCTATTTAGTTTCCTTAAGGGTCTTTGGTGAGGGACCTTGTCAGAGGCTTTCTGAATGCCCAAGTACTCTGTAGCAGCTAGATCACCCTTAGCCACCTGTTGGTTAAGGCAGAGATTTTCAAAAGCACCAAAAAGGTGTAGGAACACAAGTCCCACTCCTAAATGCCAGCTGAGTATAATAAACATATTGAATGAGATTCAGCAGCTGGTTAATAAATATAGAAAGAGAGTTTTTATTTCATCGCTGTCACACTTCAATAAATGCAAGTCAATAGGAGCATGCACTAATAGTCTTTCTAAAACCTCATTCAAGACGTGCAGCTGGAAGGATCAGAGAACTAGTCTGTGTGATTTGGACGGTGGCATATCATGTTTATGCTTTTAACTGATTTGTTGAATGATTGATGTGTTTTTAAGTGCATGGGATGTTTGTTTGCAGCTCGGAATAGGAATTTCAGCACCTTTAAACTCCCCTTGCTACATGTGTAACTGGGGCCGTCATTAGTGTTGCCAATGATACCTCGAGCATCCATCTGGCTGCTTCTCCCTCAAGTGATTCCAACATTTCTTCCCAGGACACCCCAAAGCATGGGACAAACTCCCCATCAAAAGGAACCACCTTACATACTATTAAATCTCTCCTGAAACCTACCTCTGGGGTGAGGTCTATAAACCACTCCATGCTATTAGTTAGGCAACTGACAAGCCATGACTTCTGTATTCCTGCTAAACTCTCTTTTGTTCCGCCCTCTGCCTACCCACACCCAACCCCATTTGTCTATTTTGTCCACCTGTTGCATCCTGTCTGACACCCAGACTGGAAGTCGATTGGGGATGGAACTATCTTCTTTGTTACTTGTCTGTAGAGCACCTGGCACAGTGAGGCCCTGCTTCTTGACTGGGGACCCTAAGTGCAATGGTAACACAAATAATCACACATAATAAATACATGCATCATGGGTAGGAATGTACCTGTAGCGGCTGTAGCCTGGATACTGTGCATTGACAGTAGCAACTACTACTAGGTAGCTAGCCGTAAACTCTGGAGGTTTAGTTCAGCAGAATGTTTGTATCGGATCATATTCCTTCTCACCTGGACTATCTTTACATAGGGTGTCACAGGAACTTCCCTGGCACCCCAATATTCACCACTGTCAAATAATTAGGATATGTTTTGTACAAAGTATGTCTTGTGAGGTATCATCCTTCTGAAAGTCTTGATCCGCTAGACAGTAATATCTCGTTGGATTGTATGTGCTATCATCGTATGTGAAGTTATGAAGTTTGGCTATGTATGTGTTACTGAAACATGTTGTGAGGTTGAAAACACCAACAAGAAGTCTTTCAGGTACAACAGTAAAAAGGCCAAACAATGTTAACGGCTTATTGAGGAAATACACACACACACAAGGATTACCCCATGAACTGTGTACAATAGAAACTTCTCAGAGATAGCACTACACAATGGGAACTGTTTGACCCAGGTCACAGCAAAAGAGCTTTCCAGCAAGTGGGAAGAAGATATAAAAGGAAAATGACATCATGATGGTACCTCACTCCCCCTACAACAACACACCTAGGAACACTGAGGAATGAAGACTGAACTGTGGGACGTGATGGTCCCAGGATTTTTAGCCTGTGTAAGAAAATCTGAGAAAGCCAAGGAATCTTGTGCCTTAAGAATCTGCCAGCCTGTTAATCAAGGGTGATAATTTGCTAATTCATAACCTATCTATCTAGTGTGGTAAGATCAGTTTGTGGTTTTGTTTATTTACCAAGGTAATCTGCTTTGATATGTTTGCTATCACTTATAATCACTTAAAATCTATATTTTGTAGTTAATAAACTTGTTTTTATTTTGTCTGAAATCAGTGTGTGTGGGAAATCAAAACTTGGGGTAGAAAACTGTGTATATTCCTCTCTACATTGAGGGAGAGGGGCGAATTTCATGAGCTTACGCTGTACAGTTCTCTGTACAGTGCAAGATGGTGCAACTTTGGGTTTACACTCCAGAAAGGGGTGTGCACTTGAGTGGGCAGTTCCTTAACTGAGCCTTTCCAGGCAGAACTGATCGCAGCATCTGTGTGTATAGCTACAGCTGGGTGTGTCCCTGCCTGTATGTGTGTTGGTAAAGTACAGTCTGAAGCCTGAGGGAGGGCTTGGCTGGCTTGCTTCAGAAACACAGTGTCAAGGGAGCCCAGGCTGGTGGGTCAGGCGGGCTCAGTGGTACTCCAGTTCCAAGTGGCACCCCCGGGGGACCCATCACAGTTCCCATCCAGGCCAGCAGGCCTAGCCTCTTCTTTTCCCCATTTGCACAGGAACCCACTGTTTCTAGCTGTGCAAAGTAGTGCTGATGCAGCCTTTCTAATGTTGAGCAGGGCCAGCCCTAAACCAAATGGTGCCCCGGGTGAGGTGCGTCTTCAGTGCCGCTCTCTCGCCCAGCCTCCCACAATGACACCATAAAACAAGGTTCAGAGTATTGGAGCCGGGCTCTCACTTCACTTTGTTCTTATATCTCACTGACAGACTGGCGACACTCCGCCCCTTATATACCCGCGAGGGCATGGCTGACAACTGAGGGCATGGCTGACAACATTCTAGGAGGTTCAAGGAAAATGTAGTTCTCAGAAAGTCTGGAAGGTTCCACAAGATTCTACAAAGGTCCAGAACATTCTAGGAGGTTAGTGAAAAATGACTCCGCCTACGGAATACCTGAAACATTTTATTTCAGACATTCTATTTTTCCTTTTGTCACTACCAACAAAAACAGCACCCCGAGCCCAGCGCCCCCCACGCTTGAAACCCCAGGCAATCGCCTCGGTAGCCTGCCCCTAAATCTGGCCCTGATTTGAGAATAACAGCTGTTTTCCACAAGAACTGTCCCTTGCCACTTCCAGAGGATATGGGAGAATGATAAGCTGACGCTGCTATCTCAGGACTGTTTGTACATTGCAGACTTCTCTCCAGTTCACAGGTTTTTGCTCTTCAAAGAAACCAAGACACAGGTATGAACTGCTCCGGCAGGTGACACATGAGAAAACATTTTATTTTCTATCACCTTTTCCTTCCAAAAGCATGCACAGCATTTTTGGTCATTTTCATCTCTCTTTTCCTGTAAAGAGTGAAAACAGGATTTTTGTTGCATGTGGATTCATCTGTTCTAGGCACCTTATTCCCCGCTGAAAGTCATGCCTTCTGTGTATAACATTGTTGGTTGCCTGTGACAATGACTGATGTCACAAGCTGAGGACTCCAAAATGAGATCTCAGTTTGTTTAATCTGTCTCATGATGATACAGTTGTGTTATAAGAACCAAGATCACAATATGTTTCGACCCTTGCCAAAAATGGGACTGATGCAAAGCCCACAGAAGTCAATGGGAGTCTTTTTCCCATCAACTTCAGTAGTCTTTGGATAATAGCATCTTGTTATTAGACTAGGTCAGAGACATTTTGATGGAACCATATTTCCTGCAGCTCCATCATAACCAAAATGCTTCTCAAAATCGGATTGTTGTCCCCACGATTTTATTTCAGAAGAAGACCAGAAAAAAAGTTTTGACAATGTCAGAACACCCATTTTGGCATTTTCAGAAGAAAATGTTTTAAGTAGTTGTTTTGAAATGACTTTTTTATTTTGTATTATCTATTGTTCTATAATGCAAAATCAGAAATGTCAAATCAAAATATAATGTTTCAATTGACCCAAAACACGACGTTTTTCAGAATTTTCCTTTGCAGAAAGTTTTGGTTTTCACTACGCTTTGGAACAAAGCCTAATTTTTAAATCTTGAAATCCTTCATGCAACAGAACGTCTGTACTCTGCACAGCTCTAGTTATTCTGACCTAGTTATCCGTGTGGAAGGGAGAGGTGTATATTTTAGAGAGGCTACTAGCAGGCGTTCCTGATCAAAAAGGGCTCTAAGAACCACCATTCCCAGAATGCCCCTGAAGAAGCTCTTCTTCCAAGGGGAAAGGCGGTTATGTGTGGGTGACAAAGGGTGTATGAGTTATATGCTAAGGGACGTCAAGAAACAGTGATGTTGGAAAAAGTCCTTGAGAGTGTCTCCAATTTATTAGGGTTTGGACTTCTACCCTAGCATTATTATATGAAAAAGAGCAGGCCCAGTGGCTAAGGGGACAAGGCTAGTGAAGATGGGAGAGAGAGAGGCAGGGTAGCCTGCTGGAGACATCTGAATCCTCACCTCAGTTTCCAATTTGTGGCCAGATGCTAACACACTCAAAACCAGTTAGGAGAGGCAGCTGACGAATTGTATTCATGCTGGCAGATACAGGACTTTATGACGAGAGCTCTCAAGAGAAGACAGAAATGTCCCAGTAGGGTATGCAAAGATCAACATGTGGCCCAGACAAGCTCCGCCCAGTTCCCATGGACCAACACAGAGGGAGGAGACCCCTCCTTAGCACACTTGTCTAAGCTACCACCTCAGATGAGGCTCAGTGTGAGCCTATAGTGCGTTGCAAGGGGAGGATGGCGAGGAAGTGATTTTGTCCTCTCTACTGTCTGGCTGCCAGCCATGTCATTGACACCGAGTATGAGCAATGATTTAATGATGATGGCAGCCACATGACCAGTAGTGCTGTTGGTAAGGAGAAGATGAGTCAGTGGCTCTCCCCCCACCCAACGCCTGCACAAGGGCAGCCGGAAATGTCTCGTAGCTATAGCTATGAGAAGCATATGAAGTTAGAACAACCCAGTCTCAAGGGCCTGAGAGAATAACAGCCTAGGAGCTGGGTGGATGGAGAGAGGGGAAACTGTCATTGGTCATGATTTCCAGCCTCTCATATGCATTTCATGGCTAGGGCTGACCCCTTCTTTCCATGCTGGCTTTGTGAGCATTCTTCTCCAGGCAGGGTATTCCGCAGCTGTAGGAACAGCAGCGGACATGACCTCCAAAGAGCCCAGGGGTAGGATGTTGACCTGTCACTCAGGATACCAGGACCGGTGGCACAGCAGTTGACAATATGTTTGTAACAGGTCAGTGGGCAATTTTCCAGTCTGATACTTCCACTCTGTCTGCGTCCTCCAAAGCACATGGTACTGGGAAGCTGGTAGCACAGAAGGCTTTGAAACAGACGCCCACTGCACGTCATGTGATGCTGGACGTGCTCCAGCAAACAAGCTGTTGTTTGGTTTATTTGCAAGTCTCTGAGTCCCAGGTTAATTAATTGTGTCAAATAACCTAGAAGTCCACAGACTAGGATGGCAGGTTCACCTTCACTGGACAGCTTTCACCCATACCACTTATTGCTTCCTTAGGACTTTCTGTTGGTACATGGGCCATGTACACAAAAGGCACGGTGGGCAAAAACCTGTCCCACTCCTCATCCCAGAATAGGATTCTGTGCCTTGGCCAATGCTGTTCAACCCACTGGCTTTGTTACTATCTCTGTGAAATGGCTATGAGATCTGGGTTATGGCACACAAGCAAGCCCTGCAAGGAACCCACTTTTCTTTCTAGAATACTCATCTGGCAATAGTGTATTAAATGGTGGCAGCTAATGAATATTGGGGCTGGTCTGCATGGTTAATGCTCTAGGTAAGGTCTGGATATGGAAATTGTAGGAGCAGACATTTGGTGGCTCAGCTATTTCCCACGCAGCTCTGCTGGGGCACCTTAATGCTGACCTGCATGGCCCTCTTCTATTCCAGTCCTGGACCCCCTACACAGCTCTTTCCAAGCACCTCCTGACATGCAGGAACCGGTGCTATTTCAGCTCTTGGTGCCCACCTAGCTCTGTCAATGCACCTCGCTTCTAACTTGCTACACCCCAACTTGAGCATAAACTGCTAGGCTTGTTGAGTGTTGACCGAGCCTGCAAACCCTTTATGAGCTACCAAACATGAACCCAAGTTTCCAGAGGTAAAAGGCTTTTCATAGATTCCAAGGCCAGAAAGGACCATTGTGATTATCTTGTCTCACCTCCTGTATCACACAGGCCAGAGAAGGTCCTCAAAATAATTCCTAGAGCAGATCTGTTAGAAAAACATCCAATCTGGATTTAAAAATGGAGTAATGGAGAATCACCACACCCCTTGGTAAATTGTTCCAATGGTTAATTATCATCACTGTTAAAAATGTACACCTTATCTCTAGTCTGAATTTCTCTAGCTTCAACTGCCAACCATGGGATCTTGTCATTCTTTTGTCTGCTAGATTGAAGAGCTCATTATTAAATATTTGTTCCCCATGTAGCTACTTATAACTTTAACCCATCATACCCCCTTTACTCTAAAAGGTTGAACCCCTGCAGCAACAAAAGCTTACAATGTATCCAATGAAATAAGAAACGAACCACATTCAGATTCCGCAAAAAGCTGGAGATAACAAGCAAATTAGGAAAGCTAACTGTCTGCCTGAGGTTTCCATATAGCACCAATTACCCTTTGCAAATTCTGCAGCCCTGGTTCTGTGGCTGTAGTACAGCAAGTTTGCAAGCTCCTCAAGTTTCATGGCTTTGTGCTGGGGAGAGGTGGCCATTTTAATGTTTTTTTATTATTATTATTGAAAAATGGTCTTTTTAAAAAAGTGGACATTTGTATAAAAATCGTGGTTTTTTTAAATTGTCCATGTTTCCAATGAAACCAAAAAATAAAAATATTAGTCATGTTTATAGTTTCTTTCCTTCATTTTCCCCCTTTTCAGTGGCAAAATGGTAAAAGGGAAAAAAAGAGGGAGAAAGGGAGGGGAAAAAAAAGGGGGGGGTTAAAATGAACATGTTCTATTTTCAGAAAACAAAGAACAATTTTTTTTGAATAAACAAAAAATCTTTTCTTTTCATAACACGAAGACTAAAAATAACTTCAAAATTTTGTAAATCCTACGCAAAAAAACATTCCCAATTTTCAACCAGGTCTAATAGTGGGGATCTTGTCCATTGACTTCAATGAAGCGAGGCTGATGTTCACCAGCTGAGGACCAGCTGAACTTTTAAAAAGATGAAAGTTGACTTTCTGGAGCAACTTAAAATATATTCACAAACAAACGTATCTGACAATGTAAATTGCGAGGGTGAAAGAAACAGTAATAAAGAATCATGGTTAATTACTTTGCTTAACTCCCACATCATTTTTCCAAAGGTAGACCATGCCAGGGTTTTCTATGGAAGTTTCTATATAACGTTTGAAGGGTTAGAAAGAAGCCCTTTGTTAGCTAGAAGCGCCTAAGAAAATATGAGATTCAAACCTAACATTTTGTTAAAGGGATAATTTAAACTCAGATATTTTACTTTTAACTCATATTCATAACCATTTTCACAAAGGATATGAATCTGTTACTATACCTAGGAAGGATGGGGTATTTAATTCAAGGTGAAGCCAGCCTAGAGACTGCTGGTTCAATCCTGCGTCAACCATCATGTTCACCCAAAACAACAATCCTGAATTCTCTTAAGTGAAAAACTGAACCCAGCCTTAACAATGGAATTGCTATTAATGCCTCCAGAATCTGTTTTACAGCATCTGTGGGTATTCCCTGGCAACCCTTGAACACTGCTATGGAAAGGGTCAGTGTATTTGCTTTCCTTAACAAGCCAAGCCACACTGGGATGGCTGCCAATGGCAGAGATCTGCCCTAGAGCAGGAAAAGGGCACTGTGAAAGCCTTTACATTTGAGGAGCATGCTGCTGCTTCTTCTAGAGAGATCATCCATTTTCTTAGCAATGTTTCCCTTCAGTGTTAACACATTACAGCCCCAATCCTGCAGACCGCTCCATGCATGTGGGCATCAATGGGGCTACACATGGGTGTAGAGATAAATTGGGGCGGGGGGATCACAAAAATAAATCTGATTTCCTTTTCAAATTTTGATTTTTTTTTTCAAAATTCTAAAAAAAATTTGCCATCCCCATTCCATAAGTAGTAGTTAAAGGGGACGGGGCAATCATGGCTGCTCATGTACGCAAAGAAGGTTTCAAGCTAGTCAACAGCTGCTGCATTCCACCCCAGAGATCGCTGCACTTAGCAACATCACATCTTATAACACCTGGTTAAGCCCCCTGGCATTAGTCAGATGTGTTCCCACTAAGTGGCATGTTTGTAGTAAGACTACCCTAGCTAAGCATTCACATTGGCACTGGGCTAAATCGGTTCTCTGGGCACCATCGCAATAGAGTGGCCATTGCAATTAACGGCATCCCAGTTAAGTGGCATTTATAGCACTGGTATTAATACAGTAATAATAGTAACAATGGGCCCAGGTGAGAAGAGACACCTGCCAAGGTCACGACCATCTGGGTCATCAGGCAGTAGGACACAGGAGTTTGAAGCTGGGTTTTCTATTATGGGGGAAGGAGATGCTGATGCACTGCAGCATCTTTCTGTATTGCCTATTAAATACACTCGTTAATCTTCCCTCTCATCTGCTCAACAGGAGGGGCTGGGGACCACACTGGAAGTGCCAACCTGATCACATCTGCCTCTTCAGGGTGCGATATACACAGATGTTTCTGAGCCATAAGAAGAGGTTAAATATTTGAATAAGAATTAGCCACATGTTGAAGGTGAAATGGGCTTCTTTCGCCTTTTTTTTTTTTTAATGAAAATATACTGGAAGCTTATTAACAAGATGAAAAGCTGGAGTTTAATTAGCAGCAGGACTAGAAGTCTGATGTAGCTGAGTCAGCAAAGTAGCAGGATAATTGCGGTAGCTGGACTTTGGCAGCATCTAAGCATTTTATTAATTGAACATTCAGAGCATGCATGCCTGACAGCCCCATAGGCTAATAATGTAAGCTGGGGGAGGGGGGGAAATATTTTACAGTCATTCTGGCCCCGATTCTGCAAAGCGCATGCTTCAGTCCCACTGTCTTCAATGGGACTTGCCATGTGTTTTTTTTAAGTACCTTGCTAAATCAGGGACTAAGGTCCTAAAAGATTTGCAAAAAAATTAAAATAAATTAAAAGTCGATTTTTTTAAAATGCAAATTATTTTTTTAACATTCCAATCTTCCCTTGCAGGACTGGGAACCCAAACCCAGCAGTCTTGGCTGAGTGCAGCAGACCCAGGCAGTGAAACGGAGCATGCTGGCTGCAAACATGCTTTGCCATAAGCACACATCTCCCCAGTGACTTCAGTGGGTCTATTAAGGTAAGCCAATTTAACCACATAGGCCCAGAGCCTGCATACGGAGCTGTCTTCACTGCAGCTCTCACTTGAGTTCTCGACACTCACATTAACTCCTCTTGGGTTAGCCTAGGTCCAGTGAGAGTGGTCACGCTGGAGCTGTGAAGGATGATCACCTTAGCAGCTGAGGAGTTGGGCTAACTTAAGCTTTGGTCTATGCCCCCAGATGGGCCAGCAAACTGGAATTAGGAGCACCACCAGTCTCAAGTTAAGGGTTTTGTTGTGTGTGGACAAAGCTCGAGTTAGGGGCAACACTCGAATTATAACACAATTTAATTCTGCAGTGAATACAAGGCCAGGATTAGACATGTAGGTAACCATACTCATGTAAGTAGACCCCTTGAAGTCACGTGAGAAAAATTACGCAAGCGCATTTATTGGCTCATGCCCAGACTAAGTGTACCGTGAAACCCTTGGGTATATCATCAGCCCCAGGGATCAAACCTGGGACCTCAATCTAAAACCATGAGCTGCGACTGCCTGAGCTCTGTTAACTGAAAAGCTCCATGCAGGATCAGGATCGTAATGCGTTAGTGCTGATCCCCCGCCCGTGGAGTGTAAATAGAGTCCATTAGTGCCTTCGAGGGCTGGATCCAAGACCCCAATCCTGTAAACACATGTAGAGCTGGGTGGGAATTTCTCAACTAAATATTGTTTTGGTCTAAAACTGCCAATTCCTCAAAACAAAACTTTTCACCCAAACATTTTGGTTTTGACTTTGTCGAGCAGGTGACTCAGTGTCCAGGATGGTATTTCTGGTCAAAAGCAGAAAGAGAAAGAGCCCACCCCCCAGAATAGGCATTAATGCAGTGGCTAGGGCTCTTGCTTGGGATGTGATAGCACCAGATTTGAATCCCTGCTCTACCTGATCCAGAGCAGGGACTTGAACGGGGCTCTCCCACGTCCCAGGGGAATGCCCTAACTGCTGGCTTAGTGGCTATTCCAGCATGTGTTTTTACAAAATATTTTGAAAGGTCTTGGTTTCATTCCAATGCAGGACAAAAGCAAATTCCAAAACCTCAAAAATGTTCACAGAATGGGATTCTTGTTATCCAGCCAGCCCTACTTACACACATGTTTAATTTCAATTGTAAGTGATCTCATTGACTTCAGCGAGACTATTCACCTGCTTAAAGTTAAGCAAGTGTGTATATTTTTGCAGGATTCGGGCCTAAATTCGTAAATTATGGACTGGATGGCTGCTCTCACTCACCCTGACTTTACACTGTGTAAGTATTCAGTGGAGTTACTCTTGATTTACATCTGCCTACGTGAGAACAGAATAAGGCCCTACATTTTTTTAAATGTTCAATTTAAAATCTAAGGCAACATTTCCTAAAATATGGGAGTAACCCCTTGGGGGTGTCATGAAGAGCTGGCAGGGATGGCGGTGCAGAAGATGGATTATTTAAAATGGACAGGTCTTTTTAATCTTCTAGCTCAACCATGAGTTATGGGCTTGGAGCTGGAATTATTGGGTGAAGTTCTATCTATGGTCTGTGTTATACAGGAGACCAGACTAGATTGGCACAGTGGTCCCTTTTGGCTGTGGAATCGATGAACACCACATGGTTGTGTTTAAGGGGCATGGGATCCATTTCCTTTTCCCCAAGGGGGGCTCTGAGATGTTGTTAGTAGCACAGGCAAGAATTTTTTTTCATATATGGTTTAGCTTGTCCCTCGAATGCTCTTCCTCATATTTAGCCTTAGCTGTGTAGTAGACCTCACGTAGAGCATCTGGGACAACAAGAGCTACTGGCTCATTTGGGACTGTGGTCAGGGCTCCATACACAAAAAGGTGCTGATATTTGCCTGGCATTTTATTAAGGCAAAACAGAATAGATTCTCCCCATTAGATGATGTCTGAACTGCCACTGCAAAGGAAAGTTGATTGTTTACTCTCAAGACAATGGTTTTCAATGGGCCTTTCTTGAGATGGTTAGAGCACTGCATCGCTGCTTAGGGTCTGGCAGTTCACTTCCTGATTCCACTACAGATGCCCTGTGTGACTTGAGGTATGGCACTTCATCTCTCTCTACCTCACGTCCCCATCAGTTAATAATAATTCTGTCTGGTTTAGAGTGTAAACTCTTTGGGGTGGGGACTGTCTGTACAGCACCTAGCACATGGATCCCTGAGCTCAGCTGAAGCCTCTAGGTGAACATAATACTCATGAGCCCTTAAGCGATCACTGAATTTTGAAATTGGTTGAAATACTTACATTTGAAGACATGAGAAGACAAGCTGGGGGTTGGATCTTTTCCTTTAAGGCTGTGAGGGGCCATTTGATAGCAGGTTTAATGAAGAAAAGATATTTCATTATGAAAATTAAAACTCCATGAAGACTATTACATTTGGAAGTCAGTAAGCACTTTGGAATGTGCAGCTAACATTTTTTAATAAGGTTATTTTAGGTTTATTGGTCAGACTATGAAAATGAGGAGTTGTAAAAGGCAAGAGATACAATGCAGCATACAAATATATCAATGGGTTTACATTTCTTGTTTTTTGGAAACTGGATTAAACAGTAATCTAGTCAAAAAGTACTCCCAAAAATTCATGGGGAATTTATTTATTTATTTATTTATTTAAATTTCCTGCTTTTATTTGGTGGGTTTTTTTGTTTGTTTTTCATTGAAAAATGGAAAACAAAAACCATAACCATTTTTTGGTGTTCAAAAATCACTTTTTCAGTACAAAATTTTGGTTTTTGAAAATCATTTTTGGTGAAAATCTTTTGTAAAAATAAATTCACTTTTTGAAAACTAGCCAACATTTCTGCAAACTGAAGTTTCTTACTGAAAACCAAAATGTTTGCAGAAAAGTTTTTCAGGTTCTGGATTTTTGTGGAAAAACTAAAAATGTAACGCACAAAAAAAATTGTTTTTGAGAAAAAGGCCACCTTTCGTCAACATTTAAAAGAAAATGTATTCATAATGCACAGGGGAAATGGCTTTTTCAGCAATTAAGACTAAGGCCTGGTCTACACTAAAAAGCTAGGTTGACCGAGCTACATCGCTCAGGGGTGTGAAACATCCACACTTCTGAGAGGCATACATAAGCCGACCTAACCCCTGATGTAGACAGTGCTAGGAATTCTTCTGTCAACCTAGCTACCATCTCTTGGGGAAGTGGATTACCTACGCCAACGAGTGAACCCCTCCCGTTGGGGTAGGCGGTGTCTACATTAAGACCATGTCTATACTAGAGACCTTACAGCTGTACTGATGCAGCAGCACCTCTGTAAAATCTTGTGTGTAGCCACTCTATGCAGACAGGAGAGAGCTCTCCAGTCAACATAATTAAACCACCCCCCAATGAGTGGCAGTAGCTATGTCAGTGGGAGAAGCTCTCCGGCCAACATAGTGCTGTGCATGCTACTTTTGCTGGTGTTTTTTTGACATTCCTTTTTGAACACCTGGCAGTGGCCATTTACTTAACATATAATTTAAAGGACTATTCTTAGAGGGTTTGCTCTGAGATTCACCCATCTTTCTCTTGACACTCGAACAGAGAATTAAACAGAAAACAGAGGGAATTACGATTTAACAACAACAACAACAAAACTAGTACAGATTTTCCTACTCACACTGACTGCTACAGGGGACGGGACAGAAGGATCTCAATTTAACCTTAGCGCTTCATTGCACGCTATGGCTTCCACTCTGAGGAATTATGAACGAGAGGCTCAGTCGCGCCCATACACCCAACACCCAAGTATATGAGACAGAAAATATTAACCAGTTAACCAGAACCAGAACCAGAACAGATAGTGTTTCCTTATTCTATTAGGACTCAGCTTATCGGAGCACGAACCCCAGGGGCTGCGGTGAAGTCAGAAAGAAGGGCTAAGCACCCCGTTGGCGCCGTTCCTAGTTCGCCGCAGCCGTCCGGAGTCCAATGTCCAAGCTAGGAGGCCCCTTCGTGGTCGCCAAAAACTGTTACCAAAATATCGGGTCCACCTAGCTGAGAGCCAATAACAGCCAGACAGGGATAAGGAAAGAAAATTACTTTATTTTGCAGAATAAGGGAAGTCTGTGCCAAGTGACAGGACTCCCATTAACACAGAAATTACAGGTCTTTTATACACACTTAGACAAAGCCCTGATGTGTTAACATTTGATTGGTGCATGCTAGACCTCGGATGTCTGCTATCTGGTCAGTAAAAACTGGTTTAGGATAGCTATCTGAGCTGAAAAACACAATTTTTGTAAAAATGCAAGGTCTTGCGTAGGCGAGGCATCTACTTCCACTTAGTGGCCTCTGGTTGCCGTAGCTGCTGGCTGTTAAGGGGGTTCACCATAGCTTATGACTTTCACAGTCAGGTGCACCAAGTCAGCCATGTAAGCTTATCTCCTCTTCCCACTCCGCACAAGGGTGTTTCAGTGCTGGCTAGCTTAGGGGACCCCCCACTCAATGGCAAATCCCTTTCATAGGTGCTGAGCTATCCCCAGGCCCGCTACCGGGAATCTAGGTGGCATGGATCCACCTAACCTAGTGGGCCACATAGCAGTTCAGCATTGCTCCACACAGCTGAGCAACCCCTCAGTCTCTTTCAAAATCTTGCCCCTAGGTGTCCCATTCCCAGGGACTGTCAATGAGACTCGGGCTCCGAAATCACTTTTGAAAACTGGACTTAGGGTATGCTTCAGGGCTACAAAATTGCACAGCACATGTCTGGGCTTGGGCTGGAGCCCGGACTCTGAGACCCTGCAAGGAGTGGGTCGGGGAGGCCCCAAAGCTCAGGCTCAGCTGGAGCCTGAACGTCTAAACTGCAATTTCATATCCCTGCAGTCTGAGCCCAGCAAGTCCAGCTCACCTGGGCCAACTACGGGTGTTTAGTTGCAGTGTAGACATACCCTTAGGCTCCTAAGTTATTTTGGTGCTTATGAAAATGGACGCAAGTACGTGCTTAATTTTAGGCATTTGAGTAATCTCATTCCTCTTCAGCAAAACACTTAACATGCTGACTAGAAGTGGTGGCAATTTTGTGAATAAAAATGACCTTTTTTCAGCAGCTACGTTTTTCATGAACCTTCTTCTATGATTTCCCTCCCCCCCCCCCCCACCCCAGTTGAAAACCAGGTTTTTTGTGTGAAAATTTTGATAGAATTTTTTTTTAAATCCCATCATTTGACTCAGACAGCTAATCAAAAGTTATAAAGTAGCCAAGCAAAAAAAAAAGGTGGGGGAGTGAGTGGGTGGGTGGGAAAATAATGAAAAATCTTCTTCATCCCTCACTCTGTGCCCCTTTGTTTTTTCATTTTGTCTTGTGTGACGGGGCAAGGCCAGAGGGCTATAGGAAAGTGGCGAGGAACTAGTATGTTAGCCCCAGGCTAAACAAATCCCTGATACCTTGTTAACCAAATGGCAGTTGCTCCTGGTTAATCAAGACACCTGGGGCCAATTAAGAACTTTCCAGAAGGCAGGGAGGTTGATTGAGACACCTGCAGCCAATCAGGGGCTGGCTGAAACTAGTCAAAAGCCTCCCAGTGAGTCAGTGAGAGGGGGATGTCAAGAGCTGTGGAAGGAGGTTGCATGTGAGGAGCTGGGAGCAAGAGGCACTAGGAGCTGAGAGTAAGAGGGCGTATTGCTGGAAGATCCTGTGGTGAGGATAAAGAAGGTGTGGGGAGGAGTCCATGGGGAAGTAGCCCAGGGAGTTGTAGCTGTCGTGCAGTTGTTCCAGGAGGCACTCTAAACAGCTGCAGTTCACAGGGCCCTGGGCTGGAACCCGGAGTAGAGGGCGGGCCCGGGTTCCCCTCAAAACTCCCAACTCCTGATCAGACACAGGAGGAGTTCACCTGGACTGTGGATTCTACCAGAGGGGAAGGTCTCTGAGGCAAGCAAAATCCGCCAATAAGTGCAGGACCCACCGAGGTAGAGGAGGAACTTTGTCACACTTGCTACTATGTGACCTTGATTGGTCAACTCAGTTGCGTGATACATTTTTTTTTTAAATTGCAAAATTACTTTTTTTAAAAATCCGTTAGCAAAAGTAAAACATTTTGATGAAAAAGTTCAATGAACATTTTCAAAAAGCCAAAAAGACTCTTCTGAAAACTAAAAATCAAAAATGGTGATGGGTTTTTTCCACCATTTTCCCCCACAATTTTCTACCCAACTCCACTGCTTAACTTTAAGCAGGTTTAGAACTTGATCCAAAGTGCATTGATATAAGTGGAAAGACTTCTGTGGGAATCGGTGGGTTTGCAATATGAACTAGTTTGGATGCTGGGGGTTAATGCGGTTACCACTCATGTAGAGCTGGTAAAATGTGTTATGCCCCTGCTTCTGGGAGACTGGAAATTCTTCTTGAAATTAAAAGCAGCCACTTTGCCAATGAGTCACTCCTGTAATTTGCACCTTTGGAAAGATTTCACAGGACTTATGACTTGAGCTTTGATCCTTAATTTGCATCTTTAATTAGCAGGGATCTCAGTAAGACTCTGAGCCTTTCCTCCTCTACCTTTTCTTGTAATTGATGAGGGGGGAGGGGCAATTTGCATTAAAACGTCAACTTTTGGGTAAAAATTATTGTCTTGGCTGCAGCTCTGAGAAAAGAAGATATTAGTTTCACACAGAAAAAAAGAGTTCCAAGGAATAAGAAACTCCTTTTTTATTTAAAGGGCACTAGCAGCCCTTTTCAGGCATGAAGAGGCCACTGGGGAATTGAATAAAATTCTGGGATTATCACTGTACCTATATTCAGTTCTTCCATTAGTGGACTCAAGAGCTCATGCAAAACTTCTCTTCTGATCTGCTGTTCATAGAGTCCCTGAGCTCCCAAGTTTGGTTTGAGTAAATCCTAAAATTCACAGTGAGTGTCCTTCAAAACTAACCTGGTTCACCCAGTCACAGTAGAGCTGGGAAGTTTTCATTGGTCAATACCTTTCCATCTAGCTGGTTTCTTATATAATTTTCCGCATTGTAGAATCTGACTCTTCTATAATGCTAAATTGCTATCTCTGCCCCTCTTCCCAGCCCTAAGAAGTAAATGGCTTGAGTAGTTGACTAGTAGGATTTCAGTTTATTTAATAAGTTTGTGCATGTGCGCGCACTCATGCAGAAGCTAAGCCAAAGGAATGTCTCTCAATTGGTTCTGTAATTGACTAGTTCTGTAGTCTTTGTTCTCTCTCACTGGAGTAGTTCTATAGTCTAGGCCCGGTTTCTGTGAAAATACTGTCTCTTGATCTCTTGAGGCTCTCTCTGTTGGTCCGTAGTTTCATAGTTCCAGTGGAATGTAATAGCTGTCATAAGAGGCCATGGTTAGTACTAGGGTTCTCTATAAAAGGGATGTCCATATATATATAGTAGACTTTACCTGTCGATGGCGCTCAATCTTGTTCATAGGTTTTGTAGGCCCAGTAGACATTGTTGTGCACTGCCAATGGCTTCCAGTATAAAATCACAGAAATGTAGGGCTGGAAGGGATCTTGAGAGGTCAGCAAGTCCAGCCTGCTGTGCTGTGGCAAGACCAAGTAAACCTAGGCCATCCCTGACAAGTGTTTGTCCAGCTTGTTCTTAAAACACTCCAATGATAGGCTTCCAAGGGAGATTGTGGAACCTCCCTTGCAGAATTTAACTTCCCTTATAGTTAAAGTTTTTCCTAATATCTAATCTAAATCTCCTTGCTGCAGATTAAGCCCATGACTTCTTGTCCTACCTTCAGTGGACATGGAGAACAACTGAACATGCAGCTCTTTACATTAGCTCTTAGCAATGGCCATGGAGGGTGAGGCAAACTCTCAGGCAGGTAGAGTGAATGCCATGGAAGACTCTGAACAGCTGGGGAGAGTTCTTGGGTTACAGTCTTGGGATTTTCCAAGGGTTTGTCTACACTGTGATTTAGTGTGCAGCAAGCCGGGGTGTGAATCTAGAGTGCACCAGTTTGCTGCACACTCAGCAGGGAACTTTTAGTGTGTGGTAGCAGGGCCCTAGCTGTGCACTACGTCACCCTGTAGACAAGCCTCAAGACTCCTAAACTGGACAACTCCATGTTTTACTGGTGGCCAGCAGAATTTTCAAAGTGCAATCAAAGCATATTTTAGGCACCTGCTTACCATCATTGTCAGGAATGTCAAAATGCTTCAAAGCTATGTTTTTCTGAATTTTCTATTCCATGGGGGAAAAAAAAGATGATTTTCTCTTTTTGTTCCAGTTGAGGTTCAAAATCAAATTCCTACACTTCCGAATTTTTCACAGGATGGACAGTCTAATTTTCAACCTGCTATTGTTCCTGCCCTAACCCTGTGTCAGGTTAAACCTGTAGATACCTTTTATGTATTGACTATTTCTAATGTATCTTCTTATTATTATTTGTATTACTCTAGCTCCTAGATGTCACATCTGAGATCAGGGCCCAGCTGTGCTATTCACTCCACACATACATTGTCAGAAACCTGCCCCAGAGAGTTCCCAATCTACAAAGACAAGATGTCTAGAGGAAGAATTATTATACCCCTGTCCAGAGGGATGCGCAGACAGACTATGTGGCAAGGTCACACAGGGACTTGAGCCCAGATTTGACATGCACACCTGGGCCTTAACAAGATCGCCTTCATTTTGCTATGAACCCCCACCTAAAGGGGATGTAATTGTTACCCTGAGCTTGCTCAACTCTCTCTCTCCTCACTACTATCATGTCTTCTAATGAGCAGGATCTGGTCCCTTTCAGGCTCCCAGTTCATTACCCTATTAACAGACAATTTAGTCTCCCTAGCTAGTGTATTCCTCAAGGGAGGGGGATCAGTCTCCATTTCCCAATTTTCCCTTCTCCTCAAGGACCTGATCCAAAGCTAAGGGCCATCACTGGGAGCTTTTCTGGTGACTTCCCTGGTCTTCAGAACAGGTTCTAATAGCAGATCCTAAAATTCCACAGCTCTGCCAGCACCATTCCAGCTGTTCTATCACAGCAGCGTGAGGCTCCCTATCACGTAGAGTCTCTTGATTATGTTCCTTCCAGGAACACATTTCCAACTCTTTTATTTGTTCCACTATGTGTTTGAAACCAGCAGATCTGCTGCTTTATTATGCTGATTATTTTTAATAAGCGCTGGCGCCCTCTCTGAATCAAGCAGCAAACGTGTAGAAGGGCTCATCAATTTCCATATAAAGCTATTTAAATTCTACCTCGTTAGCAATAATTAAAAGGTGCAGCTCGCACTCCCAGTAGATCACACTTCAAATCAGGGTCATTTGTTTTTTTTTAAACAAAACCCCAACTAATCCTACACACCTCAAATGCCGTAAGCAATCAGGCAGTGAGATGGAAAAGACAGAGGGGCCTGACAGGGCGATGAAAGGTTTGTCCTTGGAATTTAACATTTGCAGAACGAGAAAAACAGGAGATTTTAAAAAATACGAAGAGTAGGATAATGAGCTTGTTCCTGCTCCTGTTTCAGTCAACGGAAAATGTCCCACTGGTCCAGGAGTGGAAAGATGGTTCTGTTGTTACGGCGCTAACCTGGGATTTAGGAGATCTGCATTCAGTTCCCCACTCTGCCATAGAAAGCCTGTGTGACTACGGGCAAGTCACTTAGGGTCCATCTACATGGCAAAGAGAGACTCACGGCAGCACCTCTCAGAGCCCGAGCCAGCTGACCTGGGCTCATGCTCTTGGCTAAAAGAGCAGTGTAGCTTTTCCCACTTGGGTGGAGTTCTGAGACCCTTTCCCCTCTCTTGGTTTCAGAGCCAGGCTCCAGCCGCAGCGGGAATGTCTGCACTGCCATTTTTAGCCCCGTAACACCACCCTCCAGCAGGGTCCTAATACCCAAGTTCTGAGCATTTGCTGGCCCGAGTCAGACTGATTAGTGTGGGGACAGAATGGGAGGGGCGGGGCCTTGGGCTCAAATCTGAGTCAGAGCCCAGGCTTAGTGGATCATAGCACTGCCCTACCCCTCCCCCCGGGGTTTCTGTGAGGTGCTCAGATACATGGTGGTGGTAGTAGAGACAGTCTCATCAGAGGGGCTGTGTTTTCCTCTGAAATCTCACTCAACTTTCTCATCTCAAGCTGGAGAAATGAGGTGTCCCTAAATGAATGCTGCGCTGGTCCCGGGGCCCAGTCTGGCTGGCTCCTGCAAGGGGGATGGACCTCTGTAAGGGGCCCTCTCACAGAAACAGTTGAGGGCTCCATCTCGCGAGAAGGGAGGAGACACAAAAGAAACAGCAGCCGGTGAATTACGGGGACCCAATGAAAAGCCCCCAGTGGTGGTTTGACAAACCTGTAGCAGGCTTTTATCTTCTGTGTCCACCAAACAAGTAGCATAAGGTCACAAGCCATACAAACTCACCTGACATGCAGCTATTAAGCCTCAGTTCTAATCAGGAGGGTCTTGGCTCGATGGGGAGTCCAGGATCCATGGTCCATTCAGTCCTTATCCTTTCTGCTGAAGCCGTCACTTTGCACAGCCCGGCCCACAGTGCTGTGACAGTGGCTTTTGCAATGTAAACCCCTGTCCATTAGGAACTGGTGGAGACCCCAAACCATCTCACTCACGTCACTAAACAGCACCAGTCACTGGTAGAGACAGGGCCTACCCCAAACCTTGGAATCCCAGTGCCTCTAAACTTTGGACCAGATCTTGACGTTTGCAATTTGAGCCCATCTCTTGTCACTACCAGCCTGGGTCAGAATCAATCTGGCATCAAAGGGTACGTCTACACTGCAATAAAAAAAAACCATGGTACTGAGTCTCAGAGCATGGGGCCACTGGCTTTCCTCCCTCATGGGATCTCAGAGTCCAGCCTGAGCCTGAACATCTACACTGCGATTTTTAGCCTTACCACCCAAGCCCTGCCAGCCCGAGTCAGCTGACCTGGGCCCAGCCATAGCTGCACTGCAGATCTTTTATGGTCGTGTAGATGTACCCAGAGAAGTGCCAGGGCCATGCTTTGCTCTCTTCTACCCCACTGGAAATCTGAACCAACAGCATTATTTCGGTGGTGCTACTCCACTTTACACTAGTGTGACCGAGCTCAGAATAAGGCCCATGACCAGTCCCACCCAGCCAACCGTTTATGCCCAGTCTAATCTGATGGCAGTGGAGCTATGGTGATTGACACCAGCTGAGGATCTGGCCCTAGGTTTCCTCTCATTTCACCCACACTTCTAACTTTTGTTGGCCGAAAGAAGGGAAAATGTTTATTTAAAAGGATGTCCAAATTCTGGGCCAGATTGTCCCTAACGCACGCCCAGAGAATGGAATCAGCCTGAGGTTCAATTCCCGCTCCATGGCTGCGCCTGGAGTGCACAGACAAGCCTTGATGAAACAATAGGTGACTTTTGCTGGGCTATCGCATCCCTGGTCTAAGGAGCCCAGAAATGCAGTATAGGGAAAGACCTTTTCCCAGACCCAAAGAAGAGCTCTGTGTGGCTCGGAAGCTTGTCTCTCTCACCAACAGAAGTTGGTCCACCAATAAAAGATATTCTCTCCTCCACTTTGTCTCTGTTCTGTGGAAAGGAACTCTTCAAGATTTCCCAGCCATGGCCTTATGAACATCGACTGCTGCCCGTCACATCGCAGTGGACATTATGTACCTTCGGAAAGCAAGGCAGAAGCCTGCAATCCTTTCAATGAGTAGCTGCCAGATGAACTCTGACATTGTTTTTGGAAGGGATAGTAGGACTTGAAAAGAATCTGAATTATTGCAATGGAGACTACGTGTCCAGATCTTTTTAGAGCGTCCTTGAAGTAACAATGATGAGCCTTGACTTTTTTGTCCCTCTCTTTTAATCTTGTTGATCTGCACTTTGGTTGTTGCCTTTCCGTGACCTTTGCCGCCCTGTGACTGTCTGTCCAACCTTAGACTATGAGTTCCTCCAGGCAAGGAGGGTCTCTGCTTGTATGCCTGGAAAGAACTTGCCACACACTCCATAGCACTGATTGAAATTTTTGGCACTAAAAAAGTTTGGTTTGTCAAAAAATGGTCCCTTTCTTAGAATACTTTGGTTGTTTTTTTTTTAAACTCACTGTTATCAAAATGGTGTGAAATTTTGCATGACCCTTTCTATTGACATTAGTGTTGAAAACATGGTCAGTACAGAAACATTTCTATAAAGATTTCTAGGGCACGTCTGAATCAAAATTCAATTTTAAAACACTTCTGGGAAAAATTTAAAAAAAGGTGGCAGGTGAATTTATTAATTTGTGATACACTTTCAAATGACAGTGTATGTTATTATTAATTATGATTATTGCAATAATGCCTAGAAGCCACAGTCATGGCCCCTGACTCCGCCATGTTTCCAGTGGAACTGACACCAGCAGAACAATGTGCTGGGGTCTTAGCAATTGTACTTACGGCGCTCTCCAGTTGACTGAAATAAAATCGGCGCCTCCCTCATCTTCAGTCCAAGCCAAGGGCTTTTATCCTTGCACCACAACTTGTGAGCTAGAGTAAAATGTCAGTGTCAAAGTCCATCAACTGCTCATTTTAGTTATCTCGCCCCCTGTCTCCCCCCACTCGCCCCCCCCCCCCACACACACACAAGCCATGGGCACATGACAAATACAATCCCCATGACTAAGAGGTAAAAATATTGGGCCAGATTCGCAGCTGGGGCCAAGTGATGTGGCTCCATGGCCTCCCAAAATCCTTCGCCCCTTGCCACTAGCTGAGGCTCTGGCCCATTAGCCCGTGAGCAAAAAGTCATTAAACCTGTCAGTGACGTGGGAGAATGGGGATGAGGCAGACACATGGTCGCACAGACAGGGACAGAGAGAGCAAAGCTGGACCTCATGGCAGGGCAAAAACCATGGGCTGAAGGATCTAAACCAATATGGACTTTGGCTTAAGCTTGGCTTTTCCATGCTAAGCTATGGCCTTGTATTGCGATTGACTAATAAATGCAACTTCATTTTGAAAAGGCTGCCAGCCCTGCGTCGCTGCAAATACGCTGCTGGTTGCATTGCTCCCTAAGACGGTAAAGTCTCTCTCAGGAATCTGAGCTCAGTTGGACTCGCTGTTGAGACCTATGGTGAGAACTAGGTTGCGCTGGAACCCAAAGGCCCAGTCTAAGACTCATAGAGGTCATTTGACCTGCCCTGCAATCAAGCACCCACGGCTGGCCTGGGTCAGCTGACACAGGCTCACAGGACCAAATACTGCAGTGTAGACATTTGGGCTCGGCAGAAACCCCATGAGAGGGGAAGGATCCAGAGCCCGGGCTCCAAGCCAAGCCCAAACGTTGACACCACAATTAAACAGCCCCACAACCTGAGCTCTGCAAGCCTGAGTCAGCTGACACAGGCCAGCCATGGGTGTTTTATCACATCAGAGCCATACCCTGAAAGCTAGCTCATGCTGGAGTCCAGGTATGATGGCTGCCCTGAATGGGGGATCTCCAGAGCCAAACCATGAGTGAAAGCTGGCTAGCTGAGACGGATCACCTCTTGGCACAGAGATGATCCTGTATTGCCATCAAGAGGAGGCTCCAGTACTGTCAGCATTACCATGTTAAGAGTGGTGTTGCTTCATGGGGAGGCTCCCTTGTGAGGTGTGCAGCATGTTCCCAGAGTGGGTGGTGCCCCATCAGAACAAGGCAGTGGCAAGGTGGTGATGGATGGATGCGCGACGGGCCTGTGTGTGTTGTGAGGAGGCTATGGTGTGTATGGGAAGCAGCAGTACACGGGGCACAGGTGCAGCGCGTCAGGTGTGAGGCTGCAGATTCACGCTGTGGTGAGTCAGTCGTGTGTGGTGCACATTGTGTTACCTGAGGCATTAACGATGGAAGCCCCAGCCAGGAGAGATCAACCCTGTTGCCTATCCCAGCTAGTGTGACCAGGTTTTATAGGGACAGTCCCAATACCCGGGACTTTCTCTTATATAGGTGCCTATACCCGCCAACCCCATCCCGATTTTTCACACTTGCTCTCTGACTGCCCTAATCCCAACTGAGAGAGTCCTTCTGAAAACAGCAGTGCCTGTGCACGGCCTGCTGGCCTAGCTGTAAGGAACAGCTGTGTAAAAGGAGTAGGTTATTTCCCACCTCATTTCAGAGCCCAGCCAGGTGGCAGCTGAGATCTAAGGTGTATCTGCATGCAGCTGAGGCAAAACAGTGCGAGGCACAAGGCGAACACAGTAAAATATTTTACTACAAAGCAGAATTACTCTGAAGACTGATGGATTCACTCATGAGACCCACTCGCATTTATGGAGGTCGTAAGTTATTCACTCCTGGTGAACTGGAGGAAACATAACAATCACCTTTTATGGGTGAAACTTCCTGCGATATATTAAACTCGCCAGGAAACAGACGCAGGGTTTACTGCAAACGATAACTTTAATGCCTCCAAACCATTCAGTTATTTTGGAGGGATTATTAGGAACTGGGGTACGATTCACAATGCTTCCTGTATGCATGAAATTTTCACTTTGTTGGCCCAGGTATTAGCCCCAAGCTTGGCTGGAGGAAAATCCAGGGGGCTGGAGGAATATGTCTGGGGAAAAGCCTTCCGCATTAGGTGACATGTAATTAAGAGACGATAGCTCACGCTGTGTGAATCTTTAGGCTGCCACAATCAAAGTCTCACGAAGAGTGAAGGGAATATGGGAGAGAAAGAGGCATCTGTTACACACTAGAAATTGCTACAAGGAATGTGCCCTTCTTTGTAGCTTCTTCCCTTTCGTTTGAAATGCATTTAACAATCAAAGCTCATACTCTGAGGAAGGACATGGTCAAACTGTTTTGCTATTTTCAAAATAACGTTTTCCTCATTGTTCATAATGAGATTTCTCGGCTACTGATTGGAATGGGGAAACAATGCACCAGTACTCCTGGGTTCCGCTCCAGGCTTGGTGACTTGAGCAAGTCCCTTAACCTTTCTACACCGTAGTTCCACAAAGTGGATATAGGAAGAGGTGGGTAATGTATTTGATCGCTTCAGCTGAACGTAATTATTAGTTAATTGCAATTATTATAACCCCTTGTGACGGGGCAGAACGGCCCCGCACTGGTACAGCAGGGGTTAACCCTTCCTTCCTGGTAGAGGAAGCCCTGCCCCGGAAGCCCTGGTGGGCATGCTCCAACTGGAGCCCAGGTATAAAAGCCTGCAAAGCGGCTCAGTCTGGGCTGACCGCCAGAGGAGAAGGAAGCACACCACCAGCTCCCGAGGTGGGACAGCCAACGCCCGAGGATCCAGGGGCCAACCAAGCTGTGACGCCCTCTGCAGCCTGGACAGAGGCGGCGAGTGGAGGGGACGGACCGGAGAACCCGGTTGACTGTGGGAAGTGACCCAGGGAGACTTTAGAAGCCAGCAGCGTTAAAGCTGTACTGACGCTCGGCGTGTTGCGGGTGGATCCCTGGTGAGCTAAGCACAAGGGGAACCCCACTATCAGGTGAGCCCTGGGTCGGAACCCGGTGGAGAGGGCAGGCCCGGGTCCCCTTACTCCTCTGGCCGCTAGGCCACACTGCCCTGATCTGCGGGGCAAGTTATATGGACTCTGACCGCGAGGCCACACTGCCCTGATCTGCGGGGCGAGTTATATGGACTCTGGCCGCTAGGCCACACTGCCCTGAACCTCAGGACGAGGTATATGGACTCTGGCTGCTAGGCCACACTGCCTGATACGCGGGGCAAGTCACATGGACTTTGGCCATTAGGCCACAACCAGATGCCCTTAAAGGGACGGGCGCAGGGACTTAAGAGTGGCGAGGCCCCGACACCTCAGCCCCTCCTGCCACAAAGGGGCGCTGCGGTGCCGGACCCGTCACACCCCTCTTTAAACTGAAATCTGATACCTGCAATTGTTTTTAAAAAATTTTAAGCCTGTCTGTTTGTTGCTACAGAGGATGGGGCTGCATGCACTGGTTTGTTATTGTAGGGTTGCTCATGCACAGTATTGCACTACTGGATGAAAGCTTATGAGTAAAGGGGCAAGCACAGCCAAAAAAACCCTCTATAAATATTTATTCAAACAAAATTTGCTTTGTTACCCCTTTTAAACCGAGGTCATTGTCTCAGCCATGGCTGAGAGCTAAATTCTATCTCCCACTTATTCCTATGGATTACATTACACCTGTCCACTTTTAATTCTCTACCCCTAATTCACAGCTCCCTATGTGCCCTTGTTACCTCCCTGCCCTGCCACAGCTCCATTAACTTCAAATTGAAGCTGATTTGGTAATCTGGCCCATAGAATTTTAGTCATGCAAGAACTTTATTCTGTGAGAGCAGCAACTTTCCCATCTCCGTGGGATGGTCTGGGAATCGAGCAGTGCCATCAGTAACACCTAATGCAGACTCTCAGTTTCACTGCAGGGAAGGTTAGTTCTGGCTGGTAATCTGGACATGGGTAACAAAAGGTAAGACATTACACCAGGTGTCAAGCTAGGCCAGGAGTTCTTGCGGGGCCGTAACTTGTGGCTTTTATTCTTAAGAGACAAGAGACTCTTGATATGAAGAGGTCGACGAAGAAAATATTAGATCCCATACATTGCCTCATTCTATGCTGAAAAGTAACCAGTGTTTCCTGCAAAGGTTGCACATCAATACACTCCTCCATTCCACCACCTCTACACTAAGCCAAGAAGTGTTAATAGCACCTTCCCTGGCAAACCTCAAAAAGATATGTGCAGTTCTGATAAAGGTCTAGAATTTTGGATACTCATCTGAACTACTTGTTACAAGAGTTGTATGTTAAAAAAAAGCAGTGTCTGTAGATAGATGTGTGTGCACATGTGTAGTTAATACTGATAAAGAGGGCCAGCTACTGGCATATATGAATAGGGTCTGTGGTATTGTTCAGAAGTTCAACAAAGTTGTTGGTGCAAGATGACCTCTTGGCTGGGCAGATCTTCATGCTATCCAAGCCTCTGTCAGCAAAATTGAGTTTAAGAGCTCATCAGAGCAGGTTCTCTTGAAAAATGTCCAGTGGTTCCTGCTTTGACTCACTCTGGAAAAGATAACCACCCCTGGAATACCCTCTCCTGTGCCCTTGTGGCTCTTTTTCTTCTAGTTTTAATGTTAACCAGATTTGCCTAAACTTTAGAAAGAGCCAGGTTTTGGTTAGAGAGATGGAGAACGTTTGGAGTCCAATTTTATTTTCTTGGCACATGTCTGCCTGCCCCGCATGGGTATATTTCATTGTGGGCTTACTTATTTCTGATGAAGAGGATGAAAATAGGTGATGGGCAATGGCAAACATTCTGGAAGGTTCTTTCGGTTCAGAAGCCCCTAAGAGTTTTCAGAGCCGTTGATAACCATACGGCAGAATCTAGTGGCCTCTAGATCCTTTCCTCTTCTTGAGGGTCTTGCAAGCCAGTCAAGCTCTGCATTTCACAGGCTGATCCTGTATCCATCTGCTATGTGGGATGGAACTCATAATTTTGTTTAGTCATTGAGTCGACTGGAAGCGGCGTGTTTCAAATGATTTCTAAGTGCACTTCATGGTAGGAAAGGTTCAGTTTTCAAATCTCACTTAATAAACTTTCCCCTTCTGGCAGCTGTAGGGCCAGTTTCTTCTTGAGTTTCCACAATATGTCAGGTCAGCCCTGGATATCTGTCTAAATCTAGAGTTGTTTGGAATTTTCTTCATCAAACATTTTTTTTCAATGAAAAATAACTGCGAGCAAAATGAACATTTTCACAGAAACTTTTCATTCTGGTCAAAATTTTCCATGTTTAAATTTAAAAAAATCATAAAACATCGGGGGTGGGGTTCAGTGTTTAGGGCTCACTCCTTTCCCTTTTTTCCTGTTGCACCCTTTTTTTTCAGAAAAAAGGTTGAGAAAGGAAAAATGGTAGAGAAAAGATGAAAAAAGTGTGTGTGTGGGGAGGGGGGAGAATCACTTTTCATTAAATCAAAGAACTGAAAAATCCTGAAAAGAAATGTCCAAAGACATTTATTTTGTTCAAAATTGTCACTGAAAATACATCATGTTTTTGACTCAGTGTATTTGAAACCCCTTTGGTTAAGAAATCTTTAATTTCTTAACCAAAGAAATTAATCTTAATCAGCATGGAAGCTGATTCCCATGAGCATAATCTCCCTGTCTCCATAGGTTGGTATTCCACTTCCTTTCTTGACTGCACCCAGAAAATTATCCAAACTTTTCCAACTTCAAAAAAAAAAAAGAAGCCCTGAGCTTTGGATGAGTTTCTGGGTTGTTCTTATTCCATCAGAACCGCTTGACTCCAATCGGTAGGAGACATGCAGCAGGTGGTGCAGCACCGCACTGCACCTTGTGAGAAATTATGTCACAGCTGTTGTACCCCAATGCCCTGGAAGCTGATGACACCTGAAAGTAGGTAGGTGAAACTGACAAATGCAGATGTCTCCCAGAACCAGTTTAGAGCAGCAGGTAGAGAGATCATACAGTATCGCACCCCACAGAGGGCAGATACTCTTGCTTGCCTGCCCTGAAGGCTACCCATTGTTTCATTTGGTGAGGCAGCCTGTCAGGTAAATCTTTGCTGCTTTAGCAACGAATCTGCATAACCATGGTGCTTCCCTTTCCTTCCTGTCTGGGCATGTCAGATGTAGAGATATATTTGCACTATAATCGTGGTTCCATGTGTTTTGTGATTCTGAGCCCATGAGATCTGGGGCAGAACCCACCTATCACTGTAGAAATCTGCTCCAGAATCTCAGCTATTGTTTCTTTTCGTTATATTTCTAACCCTTGTAATTGTAAAGAAAGCTGTTAACATGAACCAAATGTAAACTGATACAGTAAACTCCCCTGATTCGGCAGTCAGCAGACAGCCTGAAACAACTGTTGTAAGAGAAGTGTTGACAAGCCGCTTTCACCCACAGCGAACTGTTAAGGCTTGAACCTAATGATGATAAAGGATGTATCAGCTATTTCACAACTAGGAAGTTTAGTAGGCAAGATGTTTATTCTGCAATCCCAAACCACATCCCACAACACCCTGGGTGTCAAAAATCCCAATAGGCCTTTTCCAAGCTGTCAAACCCTCCAGCTTCACCCTGGGTGATTGCTGTGATGTAATTATACGTTGTCAATACACAAATCTGCAGCACACTGAAAGCTGAACATGTCAGTAAAGAGGATAGTAAATTGAGTTTAATAAAAATGACAGCAGGCGTATTGTATTGATTGTACCGTTCATTTTCATGCTTAATTCTCTAAACACCTCCTTGATCTAACTCTCCTGGTTCCTTCTGCACAATTTTCAGCCAGCTGCTCTCCACAGAACACAGAGCCTTGCTACAGAATTTAAGTCCAGTTAAATTACTGTACTAACTGAGCACCTCCCAGCATTCCTAGGAGGGAGGCACATGCCCATTAGTTAAGAGCATGTGCATGAAAGCAGGATCTTTTTGTGTCTAGGATTCCTTCTGTTCCTGGCAGCCTTCTCCTGGTGGGCTAGTTCCAGCTCCCAGTAAATGTGAAGATCCCCATAGAATGAGAGAGAAGAACAATAGCCCGGTGGTTAGGATGTTTGTCTAGGACTTGGGAGACCCAGGTTCAATTCCTTGCTTCACTACAGGCTTCCCGTGTGGTTCTGGGAAAGTTACTTGTCTCTCTGGGCCTCGCTTCTGTTCAATATTCGTTGTGAGGACTAGGCAGCGGGAGCCATTTGGAGGTGGGAAGTGAGGTGTAGGGGGAGTGGCCACTATGTGATGTGCTCCAGCAGGGCCAGCTCCAGGCACCAGCTTTCCAAGCTGGTGCTTGGGGCGGCATCGAAAATGGGGCGGCAGTCCAAGTCCCGCGGCGGCAATGGGGTGGCAGGTCCGCCGCTCTTCCCTTGCCGCCGCGGACTGGGATTGCCTGGGGCGGGGCATAGCGGGGCCCTGCCCCCGACGCAGGCAGACGTAGAGAGAGCCGCCCCTGTGCTCCAGCAATCCCCGGTGGGCAGAGGGTCCTTGGCAGGCATGGCATGTTACAGGCTGCTCTCACCTGCCCCGTCTCTGGGGCTGAGAATCAGAGCCAAAACCAGCCCCCTGACAGCCAGCACGCAACTCTGCTCTGCCCAGGAGACGCTGGACACAGCACAAAATCTGGCCTTCATTCTAAAACAAAGTGCCTGGAAAAACGCAGGCGGACTAGTACTGAACGAGTGATGTGGGCCTGCCATGCAATCACCCACACGCTAGGAGAGGCCAGCGCTGGGGGCAGCACAATCCACAGACCCATCCCTGAGAGAAACAAATGAGCTAAGAGAAATGCACGGTCTTGGGCTCTCCCTTCCCCCTTTCCCAGTCTACCGTGCCTGTTCTCCCAGCCAATCCCAAAGAACGCAATCGAGATGTATCCTCGTGGTGAGCGAGCAATTCGGCTGTGGAATAGTCTCCCAAGGGAAGGGGTGGACAACTTGTTGCTTGAAGCATTTCAAAACAGAGGGGACAAAGCACCGGTGGCAAGGCCATAAAGCACAATATTGCACTGACTCCTAGTAGCTGGACTGGAGGCGATAGTAATTAGCAATGAGCCAAAAAAGCTGGCTATGGGGGGTTGATACTATGAAATCCCATCAACTGGATTTTGTCTTGCTAAGCTATGATTTACATCCGGGGCCCACCTGAGCTGAACTCCCAGTTCTGGACAGGGGAGGAGGGCAGATAGATAGTACAGCTTTGGGCCACCGCTATAAAGGCTGTGATTCTCAAAAGAATATGATTGCTTGGGCCTCAGCTCATTTAAAATTCACTGGCCTCCCCAACCCTTTGCACGTCTGCTCTGATGGCTGACAAGTAGCTATTATAGTGATGGCTTGTGGGCAGTGGAGACCTTTGTACCCAGCTCTTTGTACATAGGCAACCAAACAGCTTTGAGATACATAATTGTGGTCACTGCTGAGCTAGGCTGGGTTCTGTCCTGGAAACTAGAGATAAGTAGATCCCATGAACTTTCACGGCGTTAACTGCAAACATCCCCTCCTACCCCCACCCCAAGCCTCCTCAGTGCCTGTTTGAAGTCATGGAAGGAGAAGCTGGGCAATTCAAGCCAGGGCCAATAATATGTATTCATGGTCAAGCGCTTCGAAGTTGACTGGTGATGGTGTGTGTTTGGAAATTCAGAACCCATTAAGCTGTCTTGGGTTTGGGGAACAAAACCAGAGGTATGCCAAATTACTGGTCACTTTGGAAAACCTTGGCCCAAAGTTACGCAGCTCAATACAGGAGTAAGCAGATGAAATTCTTTGGCCTGTGTTATCAGACAATGGGCTCATAACAGTCCCATTAGGTCTTAGAACCTATGAAGCTATACAAGGAGCTCCCAGGGAACCCGTCTCCCACCCCAGAGCTGAATGGAAGGCAATGCTAGTCCCAAATTGATTACGCCGCGATGAGAGCTAAATTAGAGCACTGCTGAGGTAGAGGAAGAGAGAACAGGCACTCACACTGCTGCTTCAGCCCTTCCCTAGTGTGCTTGCCCGGCAATACAAGCCTGGTTTCTGGTCGGTGGTGTGTCACACAAGGATAACAGTCAAGAAAAACAACACATTTGCATTAGCAACAAATACTCTCGTGTCTGGAAACCACATACACAGCTCTTCAGTCAACGCTGTCTCCCCAGCCGGCTGTGTGAGACAGTGGAAAGCAAGTCCTGTCAGCTCATTCCTAGCCAGACAAACAGTGTCATTTGATTTCAGCCATGCCGCTTTGATAGGGATCAGCTCCAGGTCCAACTTTGACACCAAATCATTACGTGGGATTTTGCTTGACATATACCTGGCTCTGAAAGAGCCAGGGTCCTCAGAGCTATACTAGCAAGGGGAGAGCGGGGGGTGGGGGGGAGAGGGGGGCTGGGATTTATGACAAGGCACCCCCCCTTCTTTGACAACCTTCATGGCACCCTGCCGACGGACGGGAAAGGAAGATGTCACAACCTGTACTTTCGTAATTGGGATGCAAATAGCCAGTCAGCGCTTGTAAAATGTAGCAGGTTTGAAAGGTCAAAATGCGTGAAGGAATCGGTGTGTGCTACATAAAATCACCCAGCCATCTAGATGACAGGCGAGGAAAGATGCCAGCAGACTCCAGCAAACTTCCTAACAACCATAATGCTGGACCAAATATGCCGTGTGTATATACAAAGTTGGCGTTAAACAAAGAGACGTACTGTTAGTAAAAACAAGGACATTCAAGTGATCTAAAATAAAAAGAGTCCAGGCAATAGCCCCTGAATGCTCTGCAATGCTTGAGCTCAACAAAAAGAGCAATTTTCAGGTCAGGAGACCCGACTCCAAATCATGCTTCAAGTTTATTTTCCCATTTGGAGACAAGAGTTTGAATTCTGACTTGGGTTTGTTATGTTATTAGGAGGCACCAGATGGCGCTGTTGCAAATGGTCTTGCAAGTTCTGTTTAACGATGTAAGAAGCAAGATCATAGGAAAATGCTTATTGTTAGTTGTGGTGCAATTCCTCTTTAGATGCTGGGCATAGCACCAATAAAATCTGTTCTTTCTCTGATTAGGAGCAGTTCTTAGATATAGCGACTGGTTATGGCATGTGTATTATAACACAGTAACCCATAACCAGCAAATAGGGCAAACCACAACCACCCTTCTACTCCAACAAATGTATCAGCTTCTAGATACTAGTGCCCTTCCCAATCTCTTGGTGCTTACCCCTAACTAGTGGAAGATAAAGCAAACTCCATCAGTTGGATTCTAGTCTATTTGGATCAGCTGACAGGATTGGGACAAACTTTGCAAAGCAAATAGCAAATGTGTGAAAGGAAGCCAAAGAAAGAACGTGGGACAAAGGGGAACCCAAAAAGGGAAGAAAAAAACAGGTGGAAAGGACCTGAAACTAGAGATGCATGAAATGGGATAAAAGTCACATTAATTAAAAGTTTAAAGCACCCAAAAAACTAGGGATTTGTTTTATGTCAAAGCACTCATTAAACTGGAGGAAATGCCTCTGTCTAATGGGGTGTATACTTACGTGTTTAATAGAGCCGGCCAGACAATGTTTCTTCCTCCCCCAGTGCTGGAAGATTTCAATGAAAATGGGGGGAAATAATTTTCATCAATGTTTTCAGGAGAAATTTTGACCTTTTAAATCCAAAACACCAACCCTGAAATATTTTTGGCAGAGAACTGCCAAAACCTGAAACATTTTCATCCCCAAAAAAATTGATTCTCAGGTTTTTCAAATGGAAAATGAGTATTTTCAAGGAAAGCAGCCATTTTAAATAAAAAATGTTTTCTCAAACATCCAATTTCTGAGGGGAAAATAAAGTTTTGATGGAAAATGTTTGAGCAGCCCCGCTGTTTATCTAGGGTCTTATATGCTCTCCCTTACCAAAGCACAGCCTCTGACGTGCACAAATGAATTGGGCCCCATTCAGCTGGGGAATGGCATCACAGAGCGATTAAGTGATTTGTCCAGGGTCATGTAGGGAGGTCTGTGGCAAAGCCAAAATTTAACCCCATTTCCCGAGTCCAAGTCCTTTAATCACAAAGCCAAATTTGCTCTTTATGTGCTCCTGTGGCCATGTTCTGTTGGATATAACAGTGTCTAGACAAGCCTTTTGGTTTTTTCTCTCTCCCTGAATTGTCCTTATCCGTAATGCAACAATAACTAATTCAATTAGCTGATCTGAACAGCAGCCAGTTTGATCTAATTTGGTTCCACTGGCTGCTTGCTGGTATGTTGCAAAATTGATAATCATACTTATTCTGAAGGCAATTAGTGTGTGTGGGAGGGGGGAACGCAAACGATAGCTTTTCAGAGCATCCTCCACCTCTGGGATGAGGTGTCTAATTGGGAGCAAATATTGTACATCCAGTATCCGAGTAGGATTTGGTATTGGACCAGCCAGCCTGTGCTACGCTAGGGTGACCAGATGTCCCGATTTTATAGGGACAGTCCCGATTTTGGGGTCTTTTTCTTATACAGGCTCCTATTACCCCCATCCCGATTTTTCACATTTGCTGTCTGGTCACCCTAGCGCTACGCAGATGTGTCAGGTGTTTGTTGTCCTGCTTCTGTTTGGTGTTTGTTAAGAGTAACATGTAACCAGGTGTTTCACGTCTGCTAAAATGGCACCAATTAAGGGGAAGAGTGGGAGTACAGCCACCCCGGCCAAACATAGGGCAGGCAGAAACGTTGCACGGTTCCCATGCACAGCTCTGCCAATGCACCTAACTCCTGATCAGCTCTTCCTACTCAGGGTCCCTTGCATAGCTCAGCCCATGCACCACAGCCCTGACATACAGTATCCCATGCTAGGCCAGATGGAGAAAGTTTGGGGACCTTGTGCTCTGGGGCTATGCTGCAGTTGGATGTCACCTTATGGCTGAAGCATTAAGCTCAGGGCCATGGGACTTTTTGCAAGAACCATAGTGGCTTAATTGCAACTCAGATTTTTGTCTCCTGAAGATCCCCCGCAGTTTGCTCACTTCCTGGCCTAAACGGCTGCGCAACAGCGCTCTGCGCTGTTCGCTGCCACCCTATGCCCTAGAGGTGGCTGCGTGTCAGTGAAGGATGCGGCGATCTCTCTGCTTGGGTGAAGTGCTTCGGAGCTTTGAGGGCTGAATGACCCTGGAGAATTCTAAGTTAGTAACATTTCACAGGACAGGCATCCTAGCCTTTCAGTTCCAGGCTCCAGTTTGTAGCACAGTGGAAATGGAATCCAAGTAACATACGCACACGGCTTGTTGGATGCCAGGGTTGGACAGGGCCTGTTGGACAATTTGAGCTTCTGTGTTTATAGGTAGGTAAATCCCCTGATCTGTTTTAAATATCTCTGTACGTGTGTGGGGAGAGCTTGGGGGGAGGGGGTGCCTCAATAAACATATACATACATAAACCATACGCATACATAAATTGGGCCGGATCTTCAGTAGCTGAAAAGTTTACAGAGCTCTATTGAATATCTTGGCGCTGCCACTGTGAGTTACAGCAGCTGGAGAACTGGCCCAGGGTTAACAAAGAGCTAAGGTTGCAGGAGAATTTCCTTTCAACGCCACCAGTAAATACGGAGGAAACCAGTGCACAACCTCCCCCGACCCCCACACACACATCTCAGCCCCAAATAGCAAGAAGGGATAGAGTTTCATGGTGGGATGAGAGTGGGAGCTCCCGGCTGCACTCTGGAGGCAGCTTCCCCCTCTGGAAACCTCCTGTGGCAGACCCATGTTCAGGGCTGGCTCTGGCCTTTTTGCCGCCCCAGGCAAAACAAACAAACAAACAAACGGGGTGCCGGTGGGGAGGGCGGCATGCCCGCTGCCCCGGCTGGGGTGCTAGCGGGGAGCACGGCATGCCCGCGGCCCCGCTGCCATGGGTGGGGCCCTGGTGCGGAGCGTGCCATGCCCGCTGCCCCAGCCGGGAACAGGGCTTATTTTAATTTAAAAAAAAAAAAAACCCCACTGAGCGCTCGTCCCCAACCTCCCCTCCCCCGGTGCCACCCCAAGCACGCGCTTGGTCGGCTGGTGCCTGGAGCCGGCCCTGCCCATGTTGGACTCAGTCGGCTGCTGGTGCCCTTGATTGGGTCTGCCTGGGGCAGGGAGGTGACTAACGACCAGTGAGAGGAAGGGGCAGACTGGAGGTCTCTATGAGACGCCTACAGACCGACTGCCCAGCCAGCCTAACAACTACAGAGCTGCTTTACGGCAGAGCCTGCAATGGGGAGCGGGTACAGGGAGCAGGCATGGGAGGCCTGGGGTCACAGAGGGGCCAGAGGGACAGCACTGGACATCGGATGTGTGCACCAGATTCTATCAGACCTGGTGGCGTCTCTTGGCAGACAGCAAGCGCGACACGACCACCCACTTTTGTTCAGCTCGATTTAGCTTCTGCAAGCGGCCTGCACCCCAGGTGTGGCGCTGGTGCAAAAACACATGATGTTTGGAGAATAACGGGATTGTGGTTGTGGAGCTGGATTGATTTTAGGTCAGGCCTAAAATAATGGTTTCCCCCAAGAAAAGTCAGCAAGCAGGGGAGCCAAAGAACACCTCAAAAATCCATTTCTCCCTTGACTAGCACTTAGGATCGGTTTGGACACTCAATGGCATTGTTAAAGGGTGAAACACGGGGATCTTACTCCTGCTCCAAGATGGAAGCTCAGTGCAGGAGGGCATTTCTACTGCCGCCTCTGCCATTTCTGGCCACTGAGCTCCAAGGAGGTTTTAAAATGACGCGAATAAATAGCCAGCCACAGTGTTTGCCTTCCCCAGCTGACAGGGAACTGCAGGCTGCTTTTACAAGCCACCCTGTTTACAGGAACAGAAAGCCAGAGCTAGCTGCCGGCAGCTTTTCTTTCCTCCCCCCACCTCTCCCTCACACGATGCGCAAGGCCCACCTGAGACCTAACATTTGTCTGTTTGGAGAATAGATGAGTATTTATTAGAATTAAACAGCTGGGAGCTAGATGATATTTAGACTGGTATTAGGAGGAGTGGATGGGAGGGAGATAATTCCTGGGGTGTTTTAGAAAACCAGGCAGAGCTCAGTTACTGAGGGGATTTCTCAAGTCTCCTGTGAGAGGCTGATACAGTTAATTTCCTGCCGGTGCTGCAGGCTGTGCCACGCTGATATTGCAGTGTTATTTAGAATAGAAAGGTCAGGCCGGAGATTGAATAATCATTGACAAGAAATCCATAGGGGATGAGTTCCAGGCAGTGACTCAAAGCAAGGCCGGTGTTTTTATCGTGGGCACCTGGATTTGGGTTGTTGGGGTAATTTATTTGGTTATTTATTTTCCCTTCTCTGCTGAGGTCTTTGAATGGGACTTCAAAAACCACAAACTGCTTGTCTCTAGGGCGGAGTAGTCAGGAGGCAATCCAGGGAAACCCCACTCTCCCTCTTATGAACAGGATCATGGGCTTATCCCAGAATTCCAGATTAGAATCGGGATCAGTTATCGATTGATAGATTCTAAGGCCAGAATGGTCCATGATGCAGGACTTGTGTCTAAACCATCCAAGACAGAAGGCTATCCAGCCTCTTCTTGAAAACATCCAGCAAAGGAGCTTCCACAGCCTCCTGAGGCTGCCTGTTCCATTGTCCTACTGTTCTTACAGTTAGCAAGTCTTTCCTGAGATTCTAAATCTGCTGTGCTGTAGTTTGAACCCACTGCCTCTTGTCCTGCTCTCCGTGGCAAGAGAGAAGAATTTTTCTCTATCTTTTTTTATGGCAGCCTTTCAAGTATTTGAAGACCGTTGTCATGTCCCCCACTATATCTCCTCTTTTGCAAACTAAACATACCTAGTTCCTTTAGCCTTTGCTCTTATGGCTTGTGTTTCATCCCTTTGATCATCTTTGTCACTTGCCTCTACATCCTTTCTTTACAGCAGTGACCAAAACTGGACACAGTACTCTAGCTGAGGCCTACCCAGCGTTGAGAAGAGCGGTACTATCACCTCCTGTGACTTGCATGCTGTGCCTCTGTTAATGCAACCCAAAACTGCATTTGCTTTTTTTGCAACAGCATCGCATTGCTGACTCATATTGCGGTTGTGATCCACCACAACTCTCAGCAGTGCCGCTGCCAAGCCTGTCTGTATTTGTGCATTTGTTTTTCCTTCTGTAAGTGTAGCACCTTGCTATGGCTACACTATGGCTAGGGATACGGGCCCTGATTCTCCCCTACCACACAGAGAAATCACTTTAATCTCTGGGTAGAAAGTGCTACCAGTTCAGGATGTAATGTCACACCCACTTGGCACTAGTTCCAATGATGGTGCAGGCCAACAGGGAATCAGGTTCAGTCTTCCAAGTTATGTCTACCCCATAAATGGCTCCACTGGGCATGAAGAAAACAAAGCTTAAGTGTGAATTTCAGGCCCTGCACGCAGCTCTCCCACCACCCGGAAGCACCATAGGGGATTTTGAAGAGGATCCAAAGGCTACATTACCAACTTACCAAACACCCGCGGGCCCCACTTTATGTCATGCTTTTAATACCAACTAAGCATGCACCACCATCATATTTTGATCAGCTTCCCTTCTATCTGGAGGGAGGAACAGTAAAGGCTTGGGGGTTTTGTTCATTAGCCATAAGAAACTACTGTCAACCTCCTTTGTACTCACCCTGCAGTTGAAATAGGCTGTGTTAGACAGTGTCACTAGATGGCAGTGTTGCATAGTCTTATGAGTGCTTAGCATACAAGCAATGTTCAGTCTCTTAATGCTGGATTGTGGTTAGTTTGGAAGCAGTTTAATTTTTGGGTGGGGAGCTGTTGCAAACAGCAAGAGAGGTCACTCTGCCTCACTCTCCCCAACTAGAGGCAATTCTGAGGTTAGAGTTGCTCTCTGGGAACTGGGCATTGGGGCGTAGGCTGAGATTCCTGGAAGAGGCTATAATAAGTCTGGAAAAGTCAATGTGCTGTTTGACCATCTCTGTTCTGAGTCTGGGGTATATAGTCGAAATAAAATGAGTTGCAATGAGAATATGCACTTGGCATCATGATTTTCAACTCCAACAGCAAGCTGACCTATAGGGCCCCAACATGACAGCTGGATTTTAGGATTCTGCACAGCTCATTTGGTTGTGTCTGTATCTGTGTTGGTCCAGGGGCATTCTGGACTTCAACTACAATTCCCAATGAAGTCCTACAATTTTTCAACTACAATTCCCATTGACTTCTGTAGCAGTTGGATCAGGCCCTTGTAATTGAAAATGTTTGATGTTTCTCAGCAGTTGTCCAAGTTTTCAGCCTATTTATCTCACAATGTTAAATTTCAGTTAGAGTATGAAGGCCCAGTGAAAACCCTGCATCTCGCTTTTGTGAATTGACTCTGTTCCTCAACATAAGAATATGTTAAAGCACTGGACTTTTAAAACCAGAGACAGGGCCTACCAAAAATCTCTTTGAATTTAAGGTTCCAAATCTCCAGTTCCAAACAAACTTCAGCAGTTTTGGTTTGGGCCTGAGAGTCAAACCAGGAAGGGGCCTGTGTTCTGATTTTACTGCATTTCGAACCAAAAACTTACAAGCACAGCCATTCTCATGAGGTTTCTACCGTGCTTGCAATATTTCAGCCAACTTAATGAGATCTGGAACAATCGCATCCAGCTCAACACTCAACCATGGCCCTGATTTGACTAGGCAAGCAAACCCAAAACCTCAGCCCAAATCTGTTCCAGATCCAAATACAATCTATCCCCTTTCTGGTCTCTCTGAATGCACCCCCACCCCCCCGGGGGCCGGCCACTTGCCTTTACGTCTCCTGGGAGACTGTGACCAGTGGGAAAAAGGTGACCAGACAGCAGTGCTTAAACCAAAGTATTGCTTAATCTGTTAAGGACTAAAGGACTAAAACGGATTTTAAAACAACAAACAGTCTAGATGCAATGCTATCTTACCTAGAGGATTCCCCTGATGGACACGTAGGTAGTTCTAACTTCTTCAGCTATCCCAGCAGGTGTCTCTGTGTGTCAGACTGAACAGCGTCTCAGCAACAGTTGCCTCCAACAGCTACCGCCTCCCCACTAGGGAGAGAGTCACTTTTTATCCAGCCAGGGTTCACTCAGTTCCTGGGCTTTTTGGCCCTGCTATTTCAAAACCAGTTTGGTGAGCTCCATGGGTGGGCAAGCCAGCCTCCTCAGGACCAAAGGCTCTCCCATTTGGCCTGTAACAACCCCTGCATCTGTGATAGTGGGTGACCTACCTAGATTCATTGTTTTTGCCTGCTAATTGTTTCCTCACAGCCCTCTTGAGTTAGCCCCAGTACAGTCATACAGCAAACATCCCTACAACCTGGTCACCGGGCAGTAGTAATACATTATTACATGGGTGCTCCACATCTGTTACTCCATCACCTTAAAACAGGGGTCTCCAAACTACGGCCCGAGGGCCGGATCCGGCCCGCAGCTTCAATTTGTCCGGCCCCCCCAACCAATTGCTGCCACTGCCTTGGCGGCACTTCGGTGGCAGCTCAAATGCTGCTGCCACCTCGGCGGTATTTCGGCAGTAGGGCCCCGTCAAAATCGGGCCCCACACTCCCTAAGGCCGGCCCGCAAAGCCCCTTCAAAAATCGAATGTGGCCCTCGTCTCCTAAAGTTTGGAGACCCCTGCCTTAAAACCCTCTTTGATTTAAACAGAGGGAGCCAAAATAGAGGGGGGGAAAGTGTAATACTATTTGGAGTCACCAGAGGTCACTAGAGGTGGTGTAATAAATTCTGTTTATCTGAATAGTCAGGCATTAGCACTTGAAGTAAATATTTATTGTGAGCTGTGGTACATTTCTTTACAGATGCTGGGTGTCAAAGTGATATAGGTGAAGGGACATGTGCTCCGAAATCACTTTATCATGTGTAAAAATCCCACCCACTGAGCTTATCATCAGTAACATTTTCTCTGCCTAAATCTCTCTGACTAAGAATAACTCTTAGGTGTTGCTGCTGCCTACTGCATGTTATACACAAGCAAACAAACCATTACATGGTGTTAATGTCCTGTTGTGGGAAGCCGCCAGAGCAAAGGACAAACTGACCAGGATTATGGCATTTGCATGAGTCCAAAGGACAGAGAAAGTACGAACTTTCTTGAGGAGTGGAAGAAGTGAAAGCAGCTTCTGACGCTCGTTTTCTAGGGTGCCCAGAAATCCAAAGATGAGGAGGAAAAATGCTGTTGTCTGCTAAGCTGTGTTGGAGAGAAAGGCAGACACCTTATAATACTTGAATGGATGTAACAATACCCATTGGCTAGTCTGGATGCTGACCGTGCCATGTGACAAGGGTGTAACACTTGATAACCTTGATCCTTAACATACTACAGGAGCAGGAGCCAGGAAATCAAGAGCAGTCTCTCAGCAGCATTCTTGTGTGTTCCATCTCTACAAGATGGTGTCAGTAGAAAACTGTGCGATTACAGTAAGGGACAGGGCACTAGCTCAGGGCATTCTTAAATAGTGTCATCGTGACATCAGAGATAACTCAACCAATCAGCCATCTTCCTCTGCAGTTAATTTGCAGGCTCACTTCTGCTGCTTGCACTGCAGGAGTGGAGATGCTTCTAGTTCAGGGGTTCTCACAAAAAAAATTTTGGTGGCCTCAGAGTGCGACCACCAACTCTTGCTGGTGGCCACTCTGACAACTTTTCCTAAAATACTTAATTAACTTTAGGAAAAACAAATAAATATGCACATATCCATGTCCAAATCATTGCCATTTATTTAAGTAGGGGTTTGGGTTTTTTTTTTTACAAACTCAATAATAAAAATAACGTGCAGTTGTCTCTATTCTTTCCTGGACCTAAACAGAAAAACAAGGTGCTTTACATGTTTTGCTTTTTTTGATTTATTTTTTTAAAGACTTGCTAGCTAGCAAATCCGCTACTGTGAAAAGTGCTATTTGCATATTTGTTAATATCATTTTTCACAGCAGATTTACTCTGCCCTAGCAAGCTGGGGGACAAATTAAGCCCTAGATGGGGAGATGGGTAAGGAGGCGGAGTGAGCCCGGGGCTGGAGCTTGGGAACGGAGTCCACCACCCCATGGCCAGAGCCTGCCACCCACCACCCCAGAGCTGAAGCCCAAAGCCCAAACCCCACTGCCCCCAGGAAAGGGGGGAACTCACACCAGTTGCCTGCTCCTACAGTGTTTGTGGCTCCAGAAGGGGGCAGGGACCCACCCCTGCTGGTGGCCCTGGGGGAGGGGTGGCTGCTTTGCGCCCCACCCATCACCACCCAGCAGGCTGTGAGAAACACTAATTCATCTTCCCCTCCCAGCTCAGTACCCAATTCTCCTGATGGCTGCTCCCTCCATAACCCCACAGGTTACTTATCCCACTGTGCTCCTCACATCCTCATGTTCCCCTCACATTAGCCCCATGTCCCCACCCACAAACCTGCTTCCTCCACACCCTCCCTGCAGACTGCATTTGCAGTATTGTATTTGCTTACAAGTGGGAAGGAATGGGTAGGTTTGTGGAGGGTGGATGTGCCTGAGCAGGTGATGGAAAGAGAAGGAAGACACAAGATGATTTTAATTAGCTTGTGGAACTCATTACCACAAGATATCACTGAGGCCAAGAACTTAACAGGATTCCAAAAAGGACTGACCAATTTGTATGGATTAAAAAGAACATCTGGAGTTAGAACAGCAAATACTAAAAAATAAACAAGAGTTTCAGAAGGGATATAAGCCCTCAATTTTAGGGCCAACCTCTAACTATTGGAGTTAGTAGGAGACTTTATCTAGGTCCAGGTTGTCCCTTAACAGGGTTTCTTTCTCTGGAACAACTGGTGTTGGCCACTGCTGGAGATAGGATGCTGGACTTTGTGTCTGGTCTGCAATGTAGCTTTTTGTGTTTGGAATAACTCTGCAAAGACAGCAAGTCCTAACTAGGCAAGGCGAATTAAGGGGAGTTTAATTCCAAATGAGGCTCATTTTTGACATTTTTCAGTGTCGTGGTCTAAAAGCCTCTTGCCTTCCCTTGAACTAGCATTCAGACATTCAAATCCACTTGCAAAGTAAATTTTGTATTAACGAGCAGAGAATCAATTTTAAGTAACCATTAAAGTAATGCGATTTCAAGCTTTAGGCAGTGGGTTTGCTACATTCCTGAAAATAAATCTATGTTAGGGAAGTCAAGGGAATGGAACTAGTGGTCCCTGAAGCACAAACTATTTTAATTTCTTAATTTCTTCCATATTATGGTGACAGTGGTCTCCCAACACAGAGCCAAAACTTCTCTGCCTTTGACTGGAAAATCTGAAGTTTTGAAACTCTAGGGATTTGTCCTTAATGATACATATACTTCCTGGGATTTCTCAGTTTCCTTACTTTGCAGCATTAACACAAGCTTCTTAGAGGGGATTATCCCAGGCAAAAAAATCTTTGTTACCCTGCAGTTAAGATTGAAAGTATCTGTCACTTCAACCTTTAGAGAACCTTGGAGCTTTTTCCCGAGACAGACGTTTTAGGAAGCCTACAAATTCAAATCTAGAGTTTCAAATTTTTTTACAAAAGCACAGTAAAGTCACCCAAATAACCTTAACTCTGCCCTCAGCACTTCCCTTGAGAAAAGCGCATTGATCACGTGAACCACCCAGCATTGGTTTTCACAAAATGTTTCAGACATATTTGTTTCTGATGTCAAGCTGATATTTTGTCCCCTCATTAAGTGCTCCTCTTTTCATTGTAAGTGCTACAGCTTCAGAAAGGCAGCAACATCCAAACTGGTGCCCCTTTTTAGCGGTGAGGGTAATTAACCATTGGAACAAATGATTGAAGGGTGTGATAAACTCTTCATCACTTCGAGTCTTTAAAGCTAGATTCGATATTTTTCTAAAAGAAGTACAGTAGCTCAAACAGACCTTATGGGCTTGACGCTGGAACCACTGGGTGAAATTGTTTTGCCCGGGTTTTGCAGGAAGTCAGACTAGATGACCACTGTGGTCTCTTCTGGCCTTGGAATCTATTAACCACGATGTCAGTCGTGGCAATTCTATAGGTGGCTACTTTACCTCATTGTCTAATGAAGTTCTTTTACTTGGCACCACACGGAACAGCAATGAGAGATGGTTTCCCTGTCTGCTATTTAAAGTATGTCTTTGACCAGGTATGTCTACAAAGAAGGCAAGAATCTGTACAAGGGGGCAACAGAGCTACACTGATTTACAGCAGCCCAGGGCTGGCCTGAGATATTCTACTTTTTGTGGTCACTGAGGAGAGCAGCCTGTGATAAGGACAGGTAAGTTTGTTTCAGAATTTCTCGTTGGTCTTATGATGGTGCAGCAGGGGAAGAGTTAAGGTTGTTTGGGTGGCCTTCGGTATACGTTTACATACTGCTGAGTATTTGTGGGCATCTTTGGGTTATATTTTATTATTTTATTTTGTGAAGTGGAGCCTTACCTTTGAACTTCCAGATTGTCCTAACATTTGCGCCTTTCTGAGGATTCTGGAATGACGGTTTGGGGCTGAAGTGAGCGATTCTTTTGAACTTCTAATGAACTTTTGAACTTCTAATGAAGGTTTTTGCCCGAGAATTTCCTTATTTTTTTTAAATCCACCCAAACATTTGGAAGCATCCCTGTGTCCTCACCCTACAGAGCTCCAGAGGTTTTTTAGGCTTCCTCCCCTGTCCCAGATCCCTGCTGTGAAGAGCTTAATACAAGGGTAACAAAAAATAGATAGGGAAGCAGGAAGCGAACTGCAATCAGAGCACATGGTGGAGAAGGAGAATAGCAGGAAGACCAGAGTGTTAAATAGATTAAACATGGGCACAATCTGATGGGCGCCAGTAATCGGAACAATGTTTTTCTTCTATACATAAACAACACTAAAATGCCTATACAATGCTCCAGATCAGAATACCTGGGGTTTCACACCCACTTTGTCCAGGAGTCATTGTCTGCACATAGTGCCAATCTGTGGCAAATCAGGCCCCAAATGCAGGAGGGAAAGCCATCTGGGGGGTTTGTGTACTCATTTGTTCCTCCCTCCCACCCATGTTGTTTTTCAACAGCACGACAGAACTGATGTTTATAGGTATCATTACATGTGAAAAATCTGTTCCAGGGCTGAGCAGCACTGCTGGGAATGTACAGCAGATTGCAGTTTAATGGGCTGATTAAAATATGTTTAAAGATACACTAACAAAAACCCACCCTCAGCTTCCAGCTCTACAATTCATCCCATGGCCACCGGAGGTGCTGGTGCCTATGCCTCGTATCTCGCGCTGCAGGGGGTTGTTAGCGGCTGCCAACGTGGCAGGCCTTCAAGGCAGCATTAGCCTGAGCAGGCTTGTGTAAGGAGCAAAAAAAAAACCCACAAGGGAACCCTCCCAAAAGGGTGGTTTCAGCCAATTCACTTACATAACAGACCCCTTGTGGCAGCCTGGCAGCCCTGAGAGCAGAGTCAGGAAACATGCATTCTAATTCCAGCTGTCGCAGAAATTCGCTATGAGGTTTTGGACAAGTCACTCATTTGTTTTGGTGCTGTAGTGCCTAGAGGCCGCAGTCTGTGTTCAGGTGCTCAATGTTCTAGACACTATACATCCCTATAATGAAAAGACGGCCTCTGACCCTATCTAAATAAGAGGTGAGAGGCATCAGGTAGAAACAACTGCTGGAGGTGACTGTGATTGGACATAATAAGCAGTGATCACACCCCACGGTGGGGAGGGCTTTCTGTGCCTCGGTTTCCCCATCTATTGATGCAAGATCATGAATGCTTCCTAACCTCTTATGGACAGGACTGGCCAGACTTCCATTCTGTGACGGTGTACCCCATAAAGCTTTATGGGGAGAGGCTTATAAACGTATACATGAATTCACTGGAATGTGTTTTATGCTACATGTGCCATGTAACATATCTCTGTGAAAGTTATGACCTACTGAATTTATTCCTCCTGTTTGTATGCATGTATCATTGTTGTAGTTGGAGTTATGAAGATTGGTTTTATATTTGCTGGTTTTGTACATAGCCTTTGTAAGTGCCTAGGATCATGTTTGGAGGAAAGAATGTTCCAGTTAAGTACAAGCACTTAACAGACAAAAGCAGTTGCAGACCCCAGTCCACATCGGGGCCTGGTCAGGAATGCAACTGGTCGGACTGGTTACCGAGGGGTGCATGGACATGTGACTTGCCCATGTGATCCCAAAACTCCATGGTAACATGATGTTACACAGGGAGGGGGAAAAGACTATAAAAGCCCTTGGGAGACACTTCCATTTTGTCTTCAGCTGGCTAAAGAGAGAGACTCTCCACCCCCCAAGGACACACCTGAAAAGAGACTGAACAAAGGATAAAGACAATAGGGGGGTGAGTGATTGCTGGACCCAGGCTAAGAGGAAGATAGCCTGTTTACTGGACCTAGTGAGGTTGTTATCTGTACACAGGGTGATTAGACATAGAACTGCGTGTTCTATTTTATTTTATTTGGTAATTCACTGTGTTCTGTCTGTCACTACTTGGAATCATTTAAATCCTACTTTCTGTACTTATTAAAATCACTTTTTACTTATTAAGTTGCCTGGAGTATGAGTTGTTACCTGGGGAAGGCAAACAGCTGTGCATATCTTTCTATCTTTGAAATAGAAGGCGAACTATTTATGAGTTTACCCTGTATAAGCTTTATTCAGGGTAAAACGGATTTATTAAGGGTGTGAACCTCTTTGGGAGTTGGGCACCTGGGTGTCAAAGGCAAGAGCGCTTCCAGGAGCCTTACAGTAGTTAGTGGACTTGGTTCGGACCTGGGTCTGTGTTTGCAGCAGATCAGTGGAATCTGGCTCAAAACAGACAGGATTCGGGAGTCCCAAGCTGGAAAAGGCTTGGAAGCAGGGGCAGAAGTAGCCTTGGCACACCAGGTGGCAGCACCAAGCAGGTCTCTGTGATCCCAACCCGTCAGGTAGAAACAACTGCTGGAGGTGACCGTGATTAGACATAATGAGCAGTGATCACACCCCACGGTGGGGAGGGCATTCTGTGCCTCAGTTTCCCCATCTATTGATGCAAGATCATTAATGCTTCCTAACCTCTTATGGACAGGACTGGCCAGACTTCCATTCATTAACCCTTAGGCAAGAATATCTGAGCCCCTTAGATGCAATTGCAACATATTATTCCTGCTGGTTGCTTGTTATTTTTATCTCGGGTTGTGAGTCAGGCCTGAAGCCAGACACCGCCTCTTCCCTACAACTGCCCCATCCCCTCTCAATCCTCTGGATACTTTTGGGAAACTCTAATGTCACATCTGAATTCTAAGGGGATAAATACAGCTTTGTACCTTGACTGCATGTTTAAGGTCCTTGACTACATCCTGAAAGGCAGGTGTTCATGTCTCGCTTGGTCTGCCACTGAAAAGACACTTTCAGGTGACCACGGTGCAAAATGGGTGCCCAATCCCTTGGATTGTGGCTGTCAAAAGCACTTGACTGTGACGCTGCCCACTCCCTTGTGTACCATTTGCTGTGAAATTGGCATGCCACGTAACCTTCCGTAACTGTTGTGCTTCGAGATGTGTGTTCACGTCCATCCCAATGAAGGTGTGTCCTTGCCCCGAGCACCACCGCTGGAAAGTTTTTTTCTCCCTCAGTGGTATCCATTGCATTGGCTCTGGTGCCCCCTGGAGGTGCGCTCTCATAGAGCCAGTATAAAGGGCCCTTCAAGCACGCAAAGAACAGGTTCGGGGGACTTTGACACCCTGAGCTGGGGCTTTTCTGGTGGATAATGGCATTGGAGAATAGAAGGGTTGAAAGCTCCGAGTTATTCATTCATTCCTTTCCCATCAGAGGACAGGATTTTTGTACTCGGCGAATAATGTTCTTGCACCAGTAGCAAATGTCAAACGCTTATCGTGGGCCAGGGAGCAGTGAGCACTTGGAATGAGTCAGCAGAAAGGGCAGAAGCTCTGTTTAAAGGCTAAGCTGGCTCATAGCAAATGTCAGCACTCGGGGCTATGGGGAGAAGGGCCCAGCCACTGGGAGAACCATGTTCACACACAGCAACAGAAACACAAAGCCCTATGGCTTGCGCCTGGCTGGCTGCTTCTTGTAGCCTGCAGGAGTTTTCCAGAGAGCAAATCTAGCTTTGAAATGGCCCTTGCCGTGCTAGCAGGAAGTGCCTTTTGCTCATAGGGTGCAGTAGGGTCCCTTGCAGTGGGATAGCAGGGACATGCAATTGACAGAGGACTGTACTACTGGAGGCATGTGGGACTAGGCGGGCTGAAGGGCCTATGCGGCAGATGAATCATTTAAACAATGACATGAGAAAGTCACTGTCATTGCAGCTCCCATGCAAAGATCTCCAAGTGCTTTGCAGGCATCGACCTCCCTGAGTGGTCGAGGCTATAGTGGCGGTACGCCTATTAACGTCGGCTGAGGAGCTAACCAGGACACCCAGTGAAGAAACCAGTTGAATCTTGGTTCTCACCTGATTTGGTCCAAAGTATTTGGAGAGATCACTTCTTCCAAACTCACTTGGAGCTGGAGCCACTTGGACAATCTCTTCCTTGTGGCTTCAGGGCTTCAGCTTCTTCTTGGCATGCGCCAGGGTCAGTATCACTCAACCTTTCTTTAAGCTTGTCACATCTACGGCAGCACCGGCATTCGTGCCACCTAGTATGCTGGGCGGCGGGGTAAGCGGGTTGGAGAATGAGGTTTTCAAAGCTGCTGAAGGCATCTAGTCACCAGTTCCCTTAGGCAGCGTTGAACAGCTCAGCCTGAATAGCCAAACCCGGGTGCAAATGCTGCCTAGACTCAGAAGTCAGGTCTACACTGGCTCTGGAGGGGTACTTTCCACCACAGGTGACCATCCCCGCTCTAGTGCTGACTAAGCTAGCACTAAAAACAGCAGCATCGCCATGGCTGCATGGCACTGGTAGCCACTCTGAGTACGTCCCTAAGGTTTCAGCAGGGCTTGTACCCAGGGCGTTTGGCCCCTCTGGTTACTCACACCATCCCGTCTACACGGCTCTTTGGAAATGACTCCTTCAGCTCCAGTGTAGACATGTCCTTAGGTGAACAAAGGTTGCAGCATAAAGCAGTGGAAAGTCAAGCCAGCTGAAAAATTAAATGAAAAAAAATCCCTGAAAAATTTTGTCTTGCAGGGGTCGAAACTGATGCTAATTTTTTTAATCTGATTTTTTTTAATTAAAAGACACAAGGTGGGGGAGGTAATATCTTTCATTGGATCAGCATCTGTTGGGGAGAGAGATGAGCCTTCAAGCTCCTCAGAGCTCTTCTTCTGGCCCAGCCCTGAAGAAGAGCTCGGTAGAGTGCCAGAACTTCTCTCATTCACCAGCAGACGTTGGTCCACCAAACAGTATTATCTCACTCACCTTGTGTGTCTCTCACATCCTGGGACCAGCAGGGCTCCAACGACTCCACAAACAACAAGGGAAGCGAGCCACTTAATTTTAATCAAAACTGATCTTGAAAGAGTTTGTTGCAGCATTTTGACTAGCAAAAAGCAGCTCCACCTATGTACCCAAACGTGGGGTCAGGGAACGAACTATTACGAGCGATTCTGAAAAATGTTCACAGTAAAAAAGGCAACTACAAAAATGTCACAGAAACATGTAGCTAAAGTTGATGGCTTTTAATTGAAAACCAAATTTTGTCAAAAGGCCTTTTTTTTTTTTTTTTACAAAACGAATACAAAAAAAAGTACAACTTTTGACCAGCTTGGGTGGAAAGGACTTTAGCCCAGACATGCAATATGATGTCAGCTTTTCCCTCCTGCGTAATAGTCACATGGTATTAAGCCGATGGGGTCAAAGTGAGTCTGGCACATTGGTTAGTGCACAAAGACTATGTCTCCCTTGCTCAGGGTTCTGGCACAACTGCGGTCCTTGCACTTAGGCTCCACATGGGCCTCTGAGCAAAGGCAGAGCAGCGGTGCCCCGCTTGTCTCCTTCCGCAACCAAGAAAGAGTCAGGCTAAGGGGACCAACCCTGGCCCACTCTTTAAGGCTTAACACTGAGGCTGTCCCCCAGGAGGGACTGTGCCTACATGGGCATGTCAACACTGCAAGTGGAGGTGTGATTGCAGCTCATGTAGCCAGGCCTCAGCTAGCTTTACGCTAGCTAGTTTGGGCACCAATAGCAGTGAAGCTGCAGGATATATCCCCAGGCTCCCCTGCAGCCATACACGCAGGTGGCTAGCCTATGCAGCTGCGGCTTCACTGCTACTGGTACGTGAGGTAGCCAGATCATAGCTTGGATATGTCTACATTTCTTCAGGTGCAGTGTAGACATACTCCAAGAGCTCCTCCCGGGGTTGAATGGCTCACTTCCCTATTTGGGGCTCTGCCACGTTTTAACCCATGATGTTTTTGTAGGTTGCCTGGACTGTTGTTAACGCCCAAAGTGGAGCTCAGAGTCAGTTGTTTCCAAAATATTAGACACGCTTTCCTTGGAAAGGGAGCACCACTTGTGGAGAAATACTGAGGCCAGAATTCCATGTGTGTGTGGGGAACATCATGGCTAAGGCTTGTCGGGAAGCACTCCATGCCAAGCACCAAGAGCATGATTCACCATTACCCTCTGCCATGCATCAGTAAGGGGATGCCATTGAGGTAAAGTAAGTGTAGGCTGAACACCAGGCAGTGTTCCCTAATGGTGGCAGAGCCCCATTAGTTTCCCAAGAGACATGGTGAAAGCTCCATCTCTGGGGTCATGTGAAACCAGGCTGCAAAAACCCAGGACACTACCTGGAAGGGAAGTCTCCAGCAGTGGCCAAGGTGGGGAATAAGTCCATTCCCTCTCTAGCTTCTGGAACAGCATCTCTTTGCTACCGGCCAACGTTCTGTGGGGACGGGGTGACGTCATGGCAAAGAGTGAGAGCAGCAATTAATTGCTCTTGGAAAAGTCTCGCCTTCGTACCTGTCCTCCTTTTACGTTCATGATCCTAGCCACCCAGGACTACCTGTAGCTGCGGCAGACCAAGTCAGGAGCTTTTCCAGGAGCTGTGTCTTTTACAGCGCTGTGATGCTGCAGAAGAACGACTGTTGGAAGGCAATTCAGCAGAATCTGACATCTTTGCTCAGGGCTGGACTAGCAGGCGATACAGCAAGTAGGTCAGTTACACGGTGCACTGACAGAGCTGCGTGGAGGCCTAGGACTGGGTTAGCATGCAAAATACAGACTGCAACGCAAAGGACTGATGTGCTATCACTAGGTGGAGCCAAAGGCCACAGTCACCAGAGGCCTGAACAAAGAGACACCAGCAGGTGGATTCAGCAGAGATGGCTTCCTTCAGCGCTGTTTTGTCAGGGAGCTGTGTTAACAAATAAGGGAGCTTAAGGGGAGGCAGTGTAGCTTAGTGAAAGAGCATTGGGCTGAGACTCAGGCAACCTGGGTTGTATTCCCAGCTCTGCCACTGAACTGCGGGGTGATCTTGGGTAAGTCATGATACTGCCCCATGCCTCAGTTTCCCCATCTGTAATATAGGCCTAATGATACTGACCTCCTTTATGAAGCATTCTGAGAGCTATGGATGCCCCAGCTCTGTGATATGACAGTGCGGCAGGTCAGGATTGAGGTGCATTGGCAGAGCTGGGTTTGGGATGAATGTGCCCTTCAAATTGACTTTCCAACTAGCTGCCGCTTTGTGTCATGCTTATATTTTGCCTTTGAATATAAAATACGATACATGTTCAGCAGTTTGGTTTTGCTTGCAAGAAATACACCAGTGTTTGCAACAAAAGAAACTATTTATTTGGAATATGCATTACCAGTACAAATCAGGAGACTGTAAAACCTACACCTTGTTAGTAACATTATAGAACATAAAAGTTTCAGTTGGGGTCAAAAAGACATAGGCCTTTGTCTTTACAGAAGCAGAAAAGCTTAAAGTTTCAAAACCAAGTCACAGCAGAGTCTTTTTAGGTTTTATAATTGGAAACCATTAGAAAAAAAAAAAGCAAAGCAAAGCAAAAGCAATTCAGAATAACTGGATCATCTTTACAAGAAGAAAAGGGTTTGCAATGAAAATATTTTTTAAAAAACCCTGCAATGTCTGATTTATATTTTAATAATTATAACACTAACGTGAGTGTGAAAGCAAAAGTATTCTAGGAAGCTTCAAGATAAAAAGCAAAAACAACTAGTGATGTGAAAAGTTGGGCGGGGGGGTGGGGGTTTGGACCTCTTTAAAAGAAAAAAAAACGTTAAAATTAATGGTTTTATAAACCTCTCTCCTTGAACTGGGACCTTTAACTGTATCATTTTCAGGAGGTAACTGGAGTTTTATTTTCCTTTATCGTGTTAACTACATCTGCCTTCCAAATTCAGCCCTCTGGTACTACAAACACTACACGTGCTTAACTTTCTGCATGGGAGGTGGCCCAGTGAAATCAGTCACCTCCTCTTGATGCGTGTACATTTAAGCATATGTATAAGTGCCACAGGTCCAGCTCTTACTCATCTCCAAACTTCCTGTCCAGTTCACAGACTGGTGAAAGTGTGTTCTACCTTAGCGTCTGATCCAAAGCCCACCGGAGGTACATGGAATTCTTTCCCTAGGACAGTCATACTGGTCCAGAACCATGATCTGTATAGTCCAGTATCCTGTTTCCAACAGTGGCAAGCAAGGGATGCTTCAGATGAAGGTGCAAGAAACTCCACAATAGGCAGATGTGGGGCGACCTCCCCGCTGCCCCCGGCCCATGAAGGGCTCATCCTGAGCCCTAATAAGAAACTGGTTTAATCCCTGAAATGTGAGTTTTTTCTCTCCCTTCCAATACTTTTTATTAGCATTGTAACTCTAGATCTGTTATCCATATAAATCTTCAACTCCTTTTTGAATCTTGCTATATTCTTGGCCTCAGTGACATCCTGTGGCAATGAGTTCCACAGTCTAATTACATGTTGTGTGAAAAAGTATTTCCGTTGACATCAGTAGGCTTTGGATGAGGTCCTAATTAAGTTTAGATCAGGTGATGAGGAAATGGGGAAGCTTCTCAATACACAATAGAGAGAAAAAAAACTCCACACCCATTCTAACAAGGTGATCAGAATAGGAGGATCCATTTATTCAAAATATTGATGTATTCTATGGTAACGGCCAAAGTTCTGGAGTGATATTTTTGTAAACATCAGTGTTTTGGGCCAGTGCTTTTAGACCTGATCCGAAGTTCACTGGAGTCTTTCCTTGGCTTTAATGAGGTTTGGATCAAGCCCTAGGAGAAGCAGCACGTTATTGCTGGGATCAATCATGAAAAAGAAAGCAAAACCCTATCATTTGATAGTGCTCAGAATTATAGAGAGAAAGAAACGGCCAGCTGCGCTGTGAAAGGCTGGGCCTGCTACAATTTGAAAGGGTTGAGCTCAGAGACTAAGTCTTGCATTTCACAGGGGCCCTGATTCAGGAAAGCATTTAAGTATGAAGTCCATCCCTTTTCAGCAAAGCAGTTTAGCCTGGGATTTTCAACAGCACCTAAGACGGAGATGCAAGGGGATCTGGGTGCTGAACAACCTTAAATTCCTTTGAAGCATCCTAATGTTTAGCAAGCGCTTAACTTTCACCATGTGCTCAATTGTCTGTAACTGCACCTAAGCACATGCTGAAAAGCTTTGCTAAGTAGGCGTGGTTTGCTGAATTGGGGGCCATAGCTAAGTCTTGCCCCTGCAAGTGCTCAGCCCTTTGCCGAAGCACTCAGCACCTAGCAGGATGAGTGTCTTGGCCCCCACCATGGCACTTAGGCCTAGCTCTACAAAGGTATTTAGGCTCACAACTTCCACTGAACTTGAGCAACTGAGTCCAAGATCGGCAATGTTTGAATTTTCAGGGAGGGGGAACAGGGTGAAGTCCTTTCAGAACAGATCTGATTCCATGAGAAAAATCAACCCCCAAAAATGGATTTTTGCCAATTAAGCTTTTCACATCACCTTGAACATACATCAAAAGTGGAGGAAGGGAAGTTTACAAGGCCATAGTCCTGGACAATTTAAAAATAATAATAATCAATCATCATCATCATCATCATAATTGCCCCAAAAGGAAAAAAAACAGGAACACAAAACAAAAAGAAAACGTAATTAACTGGGTCTCAACGTTAATAAACATAAAGTGTTAGAATGTACCTATTATGCTCACTATTCCAACCATTTTTTTTTAAGTTTTACAAAATGAATTACTGTCACTTTTTAAACATTGTGTAAGAGGAAATGAGTGTGCACAACTCTACAGTTTTCTAGCATTCTTGAACTAATTCACAAATGCGAGAAAATTAAAAACAAAATAAAATTAAAAAAAAAAACATGGAAAAAAACCAAACCGAAAGAGAAGATGAATGTAGGTAGTTTGGTGTTATAAACTATACAGGAATGAAGCGCTTTTTGCCACAGAAAGAACTGGAGTGGAAATTCTTCCCCGTTCACTTTTGCGTGCTATGAGGGTAATTTTTAATTTTTTTTTTATTATAAACACTATTAAATTCAGACTGCTTTTTTGGTTTTTTTTCCTTTATCTGAATATACAAGAACATTCATTATCAAATGTTCATTATCATCAATGCTACAAAGAACAAGACACAAATCGCAAGAAACAATGGAAAATGTTAATAAAGCTGAAAGAATCGTCAAGGTTTTTTTTTTTAATTTTTTTTTTTTTTAATTTTTTTAAAATTTTCTGCAGGTTTTTTGTTTTGTTTTTGTTTTTTTAATTTTTGTTTAATTTTGTTTGTTTTTTTTGGTATCGAAGTTAGGATTTTCTGGGCAGAAAAAAGAAAAAAAATGTCAAAGTTTGTGAGAAAAAGGCAACCGACCAGTCAGCAACAACAACAAATGAAAAGGAACGAAAAGGGAAACCGAAAAACATGACGCGTTAAATACCATAAAGGAGTCAATGCCATGCCGTGGTGAATGGGAGAATGAGAGGGAGATAACTGCAGGGAGGATAAATGCAGCTCCAGTTAACCACTTCCAAGGACTGGTCCCTGCTGCACTGGAGGTGGATGGCACGCAGTTCGATTCTCAAGCAGACCAGGGATCGCCAGGAGCAGGCTGCTTTATGTTGGCATGGCTTTACATCTGTTTCTCAAATGATTCATTTTCAAGAGGTACCATCACAGCTGGCTCTGCAGACGGCCCTTGCACCTACATGGAGGCCTCTTCATTTCACTGAGGCACCATGCAGGCAGTGGGGGTGGGGGCCAGTCACAGGATGTGGACCACAGACCCCACTCCAGCAAAGCACTTAAGCACACGCTGAACTGTAAGCCCATAAGCACTCCCATTTGTCAACTGAAATCACTGACTTTAACAGGACCGCTCACATGCTTCAAGTTAAGCATGCACTTAAGTTCTTGGATAGACCAAGGCGCTAGACTGTGATGTAGCCAAGACGCCATATTGGGAGAACAGCTGGGAGGTGATTTGGTGTTTGTGTGTGTGTGTGTGTGTATCGTCATCTAGCTACGAGGCGAGAGAGAATATGTGATTGCGGGATGCAGTATAAAAGCTTTATAGACACAGGTGTGGGATAGGACACCGCCCGAGTGGCAGTGTCATGCACTATCCCAGTCAGTCCAAGGATAGCACGCTGCCCCATCATGTGTCCTATACATGCCAGGTAGGGATGGTCTAGACAATTTTTAAACACTTAGGACCGAATGGTGCAATTTACTCCCACTGGTGAGTAGTTACAACCATGAATAACCACAATGAACTAGAATGCCGGGACTACTTGTGGGAGTAACTGCTTACCATTGTGGGTAAAGGGGGCTCACATGTTGGACTTTAATTGGGACTATTTTTTGTATCCCTCCACCTCTAAACATGGGTGCCTCAGCACTACAGCTCACTGGAAAATTGTAGGGAGAAAGTAAGAGAAATTTTGGTCATTTTTTGTCCAAGTTTCTAAAAAGCTCTGAATCCAACTGTACAAGACTCGGGGGCGGGAGGGAGATCTAAATATCTACATTTTAGAAAACTACACAATCCAGCCAGATTAGCTCATCTATTTAAAAAATAGTCACAAATTTCAAAGCCAATACTTTGGAGCCTCCCAGGGTTATCAGCAAGTGTTGTACATCCTGTTGGTAAGTTGGGACCTTCCCATTTCAACAGAATCATGCTCCCAGTTCTAGCTTTTGCAAGGGCTCAGTATCTCAAGGCCATAAACTCTTGCAGGACTGTTTATTGCCCATGTCTGGCCTCAAACCAATCTACATTTTTTTTGGTGGAGGGACGGCTATTTTTCTGGCACAGCTTTGATTTCAAATAGTGTCTACTTGAAGCAGCTCAGTCATTGCACAATGCTAATACTGGTAGGAAAAAAAGGCCAGTGGAGGTCAGGCCAGAGTGCAGGTGATGTGCTCAAAGGTGCATGGACAGATACTGATGATCACATGGCGCTGCAATTTAGCACCTGGTGATCAGTATGCATAATTAACCCCCACACAGAGATCTTCTTAAGATTTAGACTTTGAGACACTCTCACACATACCTATCTTGATGCTTATGAGCAGACCCATTGAGGTCAATGGGACTACTGTGTGTACGTGTTTTCAGGCTCAGCGCTGTAGTTCGTAAAAGAGAAGATGGGGCATATTTTCATATCATCTCTCCCATTAAAGTCAATAATTCCCTCTCATCACACAAGCAGAACTTTGAAAGCAGGCTGCCCTCCTGCCCAGGAGGACTTGCCATCAGAGCTGCCCTGCTTTGTGTTCACCCATTTGAAATGCTACCCTCATACCGGAGAGGCCTCCAGCTGAAGACAAAGATCAATCTATTTTAACTCGGTGGCAAAAGTTAGTGTTGGCTGCATCCTTCCCTCCTTATCTCATTTTGTTTTCTTAGTGTGCAATGGAACGTTCCACCAGGAATAAACCCTGCTTCCTTCTCAGCCAGTCAGGAGCCTCTCCTCCCTACAGCTGACCAAGCGCTGCAGGAGAACCAACACTGGGAGCAAACCCTCCTGCTGCAAAATGCTGGAAGATCCTGGGTGCCGATTGGCTGGGTGGAATGTCACATGATTTATTTTCGTACTTATCATGTCACGTCTTAGATTCACAAATAGGTGTGGGACTGAAATCAGCACTTTAATTTGAAAGAAATCCCCAAACTAGAAAATTATTTAGTTTATGGGGCATTTTCCCCCCTGACAAAAACAGATCTGGTTTATTAATAGCTACTGAAAGTATCCAGTCCATTCAGCTTATGTATTGACTGTGTGCATCCATCTCTTGCCTCACCCTTCAGTCTTCACTGCTCATCTGCTTGGCTATAAGGAACATTCATCCCTGCTAATTCACAGGATGTTATCTGAACACCTTTTAAGGGCTAAATTATACCAATGGGTACATGTGCCTGTTTCTCACTGTAACTGCAGAAGGGGGACCCCAGGGCCCATCCAGTTCCCCAGCAGGTAGGCATGCACACCCCCTCAGAACACAACACGAGCCAGGCCTGGCTTGCTTTTCAAACCCAGTGCAACACTCTCGGTGCTAACGAGAAAAGACACTATAGACATAAGTGTTGTGCAAATTGGCCCCATCCCCATCAATTGCTCGTCAGTGTTTCTGCAGCGCTTTGATTGGGTAAAACTATATAAGTACTAAGTGTTAGCATTACAGATGCCCACAGTTTCTCACTCACTGATCTCTGCTGTTTCCTTCCTAGAAGTACCATGATGCAAAGGATATTGGTTATTTTTGGTTCCGTCGCACACTGGCAAATGCCATGCGTGTTTGCTGCAGAGCTGAACGGCTGGTGTTTGGGGTCTGAGGCAAAACATGGTGGCAGAGGAAAGGGTTAGCATTTGCTGTTTATACCTGTTTGCAAGCACAATGTCCTGGTACCTTTTGAAAGCAAGGAGAGCCTCAGCAGAGGAGTTTTGCTCCCTTTTCCTACATGCCCGGCAGCACTAGGAATGCATTTATCCGCCCTGTCACTGGAAATGCCCCGGGGGTGACTCACTGAGGTTTTGGGATCATTTCGGAACAGGAAAGCATCCTGCTAGCTCTGTCCCCAGAACCAGAAGAGTGGTGAAGCAGCAGCAGAAGAGAGCGGATGTAAAGTATTCCTGCTAAGAGGTAGTGTGAGCGCAAGAGAAGCTGAAGGAGGTGGGTTGCCTGTTAGCAAAGGAGTGAGGTAAATTTTGGCTCCTCAAAACACCAGCATGGAAATGGACAGATGCTTTTGTTGTTGTTGTTGGTTTTTTTTTTCCTCTTTAAATTCTTCTAACTGTTGAAAATATCCTTCAGGGAGAAGGTTGGGGAGGGGATGGTGGTGAGGGGAGAGGTGGCTTCTGCCCAGAAAAGAAAGGGGAAAGAGTATAAAGAAGTGTCCAGATTGGCTGAAAAAAGCATCCCGACGAAGAGAAGAGAAGGCGACTCTTCTTGTGTTTAGCCGATTGGTTCCACCTCCAGTCTGACTGCTTCAGTGTCAGGAGAGCACCCTCCCCTCCCACCCCCGGCCCCGAGTGGGGCCGGGGTCAGCCAGGGATGCAATTTGCTGGGAGATCAGTTGGAGGTATCAGAGTGGACGCTGCCAGGGCCTTCTGTGGGGGAGGTCACTGAGGAGGGGGTAGTAGCATCTTGCCAACCTCCATTAGCCTGAGGGAAACAAAGACCTCAGTCAGTCGCTTTGTATCAACAGGACGGCCAAGCCCAACGTTCCCTTCTCCCCTACCCCCGGCTGGCTTCTAACATGCTCCAGCCACTTTGCACATGCTGTTGTTGCCAAGCAGGTCCATATTACTGGAGAGAGAGGGCCTTGCTCATCTTCATGCACCTCAGTACCTTTAAAAATCTGGCCCTGAGCCCCTTGGTACCTCAGTCCTGCCCCAGGGGGCAACCTGCCCTGAACACCACCTCACAGATGGACTCCATCCCCACCATTGGCTTTGCTGACTGGAGGCCGCTTCCACTTGCCCGTATTTGCTCAGTACAGCTCCTCCAAACACAGCCACAGACTTGCCCCCCAGCCCTGTGCAGCACCTGAGGTGAGAGCAGACTTTGAATGACTGTGGGCCACCACCTCATGCTTCCAGGGGCCGGGGGATGGTGATACCCCCAAGTTAGGGCTGGTCAACATTTGTCTGTCAAAACCAGAAAACCGGGGTTTTGACTAAACCACCATTTTCACGGAAAGCGCTTCCCTCGACATTTATTGGTCAAAACCCCGAAAACGTTCAGCCCAAACCTGAAACATTGTCAAATTTTGGGTGAAAAGTCAAAACTTTCCAACCCAAACATTTTGGGCATGTCTATGCTGGCAAAACTTGGACATCTGGCCCGGTGTAGCTCAAAGCAGGGCAGCTCGAGCCGCTGTCTCTCTGCCCTGTTTATACTATTATGATTATTTGTATTAGCCATTAGAAACGCCAGTCCTGGAGCCCTTTGTGCTAGGCGCTGTACACGCACACACAACACAAACAGGAGCAGTGCCCAGTGCTGATGTGGGTCGGACGCCTGCAAGTATAGACACGCTTTTTGTGACTGGCTGGCCATCCAAGCAAATCACCTTCGACTGGGAGGCGGACTTTGTCTCTCCTCTGTACCTGAAAGACACCAGCACATCCCATTGGATGCAGAATCTGATGGGATGGGGTTTGGCAGAGGTGGAGTGCCCTGAGCCATTGCTCCACCTCCCCCTTATCTGGTTCGGCCGTTTCATCACTACCCGCCTGGCGGATTGTACTTTTTTTGTGTGGGTTGCAAAGTTGCCACATACTGTGTGATCTTTCCTACGTAGAAGACATTTTTCAGCCGTCAAGTGCCACGGTAAAACTGTCCCTTCATGCATGCGTCCCTGGGTGTGAAACAAAGCCATGCACTGAGTTTAAGCTGATGTGGCTTGGAGTGACTCATCAAGCTGGCAGATTCAAGATGAACTCTAAGGAGGGCTCCAGAAAGCTGGGAGCCGAAGAGCAGCGTGTTTCAGGGAAGCACGAGATACCTGCAAGTCTGGGGAGGCAGCATGGTGGCAGCAGCTCTCTCTAGGGACTGCTGAGCTGGCCCTTTTCACCTGCGTGAAATCTGCTTTCGAGTTTTTATCATGGTGGCAACATCATCTAGATGCCATGTTGGGATACAGGGGTAAGAGGCCAGATTAAATTCACGGTTCTGCTAATAACTAGCCTGCTGGATCCATGGGCTACACGTGGAAGGTGATACCTGGCATGGACAGAGGGCACCCTCTGAACATGTAAAGAAAAAAAACCCAGGCATTCCGACGTCATTTTGGGGCAGGCACGTCTGAACAGACATGTGCTTTCCATTGGGGAGTGAGGAGAGCTGCCAGGCACCACCAAGCAAGATCAGTATAATCTTGAAACTACATGCAAACTACATTTTAAAATGGGGCTATTCAAACACCTGTCAGGGATGGTCTAGATACTGCTTAGTCCTGCCTCAGTGCAGGGGACTGGACTAGAAGACCTCTCGGGGTCTCTTCCAGGCCTCCAGTCATACTGAAAGACCATCCCGCATGGAGGGGCTACACAGCATAGGGAGTCAGGAATGAAATATGGATCCCTTCAGTGGTACCTCCTTGATCACCAGTTAAATACCACTGAGGCGGGCACTGACTAAAAGTTGTCACTCTCTGATGGATCTTTGTGGCACCTTAGAGACTAACACATTTATTTGGGCATAAGCTTTCCATGGGCTAGAACCCACTTCATCAGATAGCCCACCAAAGCTTATGCCCAAATAAATGTGTTAGTCTCTAAGGTGCCACAAGGATTCCTTGTTGTTTTTGCTGATACAGACTAACACGGCTACCCCTGAAACCTGATGGATCTTTGACATCTTTGAGGTTTGGACGCCCACCATCCAGATTCTAATGGTCAACTGTCCATGTCAGAAAACCCAGAACCACCATCGAGCTTCTCCCCAACACTTCACAGAACCAGGTATCCCCATATACAGGAACAATAGAAAACATGTCACGCTTCCCAAGGCGAGGGTCTCATGGGCCCCCACAAAAACTCTCCTTCCGCTGCAGACAGGGAGTCACAACCCTAGCTCTCACACCAACTCTCCCTGGGCAGCCTTGGGCTCACCTGGCCAGCTGTGAAAGGGGGATAACAAAGCCTGCCTGCCTCGCAGGGCTATTGGGGAGATCAGCTAACGCTTCGAAAGATGAAAGGCACCATACTGCTAAGAGTTACGTACTAGCACTGACCAGCCCCCCAGCTAACGGCTTCAGCTGAGAAGCCCGAGACTCAAGAAAGGCCATGGAAACAGGGCTCCCCTCTCGCCCCCCAGAGTGGCCCTCCCAGTTGAGACGTGCTGGCATGGCCACGTGGAGAGATCCTGCCCGCGCTTGTCCTCTTCTGGGGTTAGCCAGAGGACTTGGCCTGTTTGGCCCCTATTGCCAGCACTGAACAGGCTCAGGTGCTATAATGGAGACCTGCTCCTGGGCTGTTGCTCTGCCATGCCAGGACAAAGAGACAGAGAGAGGTAGGATGGCAGAAGGGAGAAGCAGTGCAGCCAGAGGAGCTGGGTGCACATCGGTTACGGTAACTACCACGCCCCCTGTGGGGGTAACAATGGAAGTCCTCTCTGGCTGGAAGGATGTGAGGCTGGGTCTTGCTGATGGGCAGCAGGTATGAAAGCAAGGAAAGCTGGGAGGAGAGGGGGCCCTGACAAAGGGGCTGAGAACCCCTTGGGGGGGGAAGAATATTATAGAGATGAAATTGCTCAGGTCTTTGGTGCCATTCAAAGGCCAATGGGGTGGTGATCTCTATGGTGAGCACACTCTCAGGAGTGAGCGCCCCCAATTCAGGCTGGCCTAGGGGGCCTCTGGAAATCCCTTTCCATGCAGGAACCAACGCCAGAAAAGGGGCCCTCATGGCTGAACTGGCCCCAGGATCCCAGCCAAACTCTGGCTGCCCCTGAGGATGTGAGCTGTGTCTGATGCTGCGGAATTTGGGATGCTGGCTGATCTTATTGCCACATCAGCACCCAGGGTAATCCCCCGCCTGGCTTTCCTGCGGGTTATTAAGTAGAATAAAAACCACTAACAAGCCACCTCTGAGCGCTTGTTTGTCTTAACGTGCAATTACCATCCGGGGAAGGATTCTGTGCAATGACCTCCTGGGTTTCTGGATTTATTCCCTCTCAATGTCTCCCCAACAAATTCACCCTGCTGGTGAGCAGGAAAACCCCATTGTTCCGTGGGCTGGTGCCACAAATGCCACGGTCTCTCTGTTCCTTCCATCAGCAGCCCCGGGGATGCCATAGTCACAGCTTGGCCCATGATCCTGCTGGCTGTTTGCAAAGCAGAGTGGGGCTCTCCCAGCTGTATCCCAGGCTGTGGGGTGTGTGTGTCTTAGGGAGATGATGGATAAAGACGTGGTGCTTTTCTAGCCACAGCCACAGTATTAGAGTGGGGAAGAGGGACCTGCTCTTTCCAGCACACTACAGGAGACTATGGTAGGAGGAGAAGGGGAACAGAAGTTTACCAGCCATTACTTGGCTGCCGCCTCTCTCCCCTATCTGCCTGGCCCCTCTGGAGAGAAGCAGATGTGAGCACAGCCTCCTTACCTCACTCTGACACTGATTCGATGCTACTTTAATTAATCCTTCCAAATTCCTGCCAGCGCCCAAGTCGGTGGCAGCCGCTGTCCTGTTTTCGACATGCCTGAGCCATCTCTCTCTCACCTCTCCTCCTCCGCACCTACCTCCGTAGTGCTCCACTGACGCAGAGAATCAATCACTGCCTGTGACAGCCCGAGCTAGTCTGGTCCTGTCTCATTTGCAGCCCAGAAATACGACGGGGTGCCCCAAAGCGGCTGATGTCAGCACCAAGCGGGCATGTCTGAAAACGGGCCATATGCTATTACCACAGCTACCGTGGGCAGAGGTGGGTAGGATGTGCCTGATTCCCTGCCTAAATCCCTCCAGCAATGGCACGGCTGGGGAGAAATGATCCTAACAGGAGGAAACGCCACGCAGCCACCAAACGTGGGGTAGCCTACAGAAAGGAGGGACAAACCCAGCCAGACAAACAGCAGCAACCACCAAGCTACTCTGTATCAATTGCTGTAACAGGCTGTCCATGAAAGAACAGCTTTGTGCAGAAGCAGAATACACACACACACACACACACACACACACACACACACACACACACACACTGTGCACAGACACACACACTGCATACAGAGCCTGTGTGCTCAGACACACTGAGATGGCATACATGTGCATATGTATATAGATGCTAGAATCAGGTGAAAATTTTCACCCAAAACTCCCCCCCCGACCCCCAATATATAGATTCAGCTCAATGGAAACATTTTGTTAATTTGTGTTGAATTTGCTGAATTGTTTCAGTCGCAGCAAAATTCTCAACAAAAAATTTCAGTTTTAGTGTTTTCTAAATGAAACAGCTTGATTTTTGGACTTGAAACAACTTTTTGGTTTCAAATTTTACTTCAGTTTTATTTTTAAAAAGGTTACACTAAAGAAAGAAACAAACAAAATGTTCACTTGCCACTCCAAACAAAGTTTCCAAGTTTTTTGGTTCACTGAAAAATTTTCATTTCGGGTCAACCCAAAATGAATTGTTTGAATTTTATTTTTCAGTTCAAACCAAAATAAAATCCCTGTTCACACGGCTCTAATAGACACTTCCACACGCACACACAGCCTATGGCAGTCATTCACTTTGTGTACACATACGCACGCACAACGCAGAGGCCTTGTATGCAAACACTTGCAGTCACACTACACACATACGTACATTGACACACACACTTATCTTAAGGCAGCTGCTTATATTCACCCTGTGTACACATTCATATATAGACGCACCCGCGGTCACACTGTATATGTATACCACACACACACACACACACACACACACACACGCCTCCTCTGCCTGCAGACGCCCATCCTCACACTGTGCCCACACAACACGTACACCTATCGACACAAATGCCCAAGGTCAGACAGTAAGCAGGCACCCGCAGTCACTTCTGTCCATACACCACACACAGGGACAGACACACATTGCTGATGGCTTCATGGAAGACACAGCATACGCCCTTACACATCTCTGACCATTGCAAGAGGCAGCAATTACCACAGATTATCAGCCCAACAATGACAGGCTGTGTAAAGAGAGACACTGAGCCAACTCTGCTGCCCGGAGACTGGCATACTCAAGTACACTTAGGACATGAATAGCAATTTACGTGCCATCACTGAGGCAAAACCACAATGGCTCTTTTGGCAGCCTCTTATTTTGAAGCCTGTTATTTGTTGGCGTTACAAGCTATAATCACAACAGCAACTTTCAAAACCCTTATCTTCCGTGACGCACCAAATCTATTTCAGAGCCGTAATTGCTATGTCACCAGAGAGTTTGCTGCTTAATGCACTCAAATGCCATTTAGTGTTTGCAGGGTCATTACGGCTATCAGAAAGGGGGAGCGGGAGGGGGAGGGGTGGCGTTCAGAACAGGCCTGCCGTTCCTACTGTGCCTAACTATTTTAAAGGGTTTTTTTCATTCCATCCACTGATGAAACGAGAGAGAGAGAGAGAGAAAATCGTTCAGACTACGAATGCGGCGCTTGGCTATTTGGCTGGTTGGGAAGCCCCCACTTTACTCATGACTGGTAATGGCCTTTATTTCTTAGAATGAAGAAAGAGCTCTTGCTCCCGGGCAGCCTCATAGAGAAGCCCAGAAAAACGTTGATTCATTGTAGGTGTTGTGGCCTTTGGCTATAGCCCGTTTGGTGAGTTATCACCCAGTTGGCTAGCTGTGCCCCCCACCCTAATTGGGAAATGCCACACCATGCTGTGGTTGGTGCCCAGCGACGTCAATGGAAAGATGCCTATTGACTTCCATGGAAGCCGGATCACGGCACATGGGGATCCAGTGTGCTACAGGTGATGTTTCTCCAGGCAAGTTCGGCTCCAAGGAAGCACATTATAACAGTACCAATTTCAGTCTCACCTTGCATTTGAAAGGACCTCAAAATGCCTTAGACTATATGGACGGGGTTCTCCAAAGAGTCCCACACCGGCCATACTCTGCTCTCATTGACAGCTGCAGTAAAAGCCTCACTGGTTTCACCGGGAGCAGAGTTAGGCTATCGCTGACTGCTTCTGGGAATCCCATGGTGTGTGTGTGTACACACACACACACACACACGCACACTCACGTCATGGACTTAAGGTTGGGTTTTCTCCCAACAACGCAAACTCTAAAAAGCGAGGAAATCACAATTTCAGACAACAATTACAGCCAAAGGAATATCAGTCTCCAAGCATTAGTCTAGATGACCAGGTCACGCCCCTACCCCATCCTCTACAGCACACACAGCCCCATAATCTGTGTCCAGACTCATCCCCTTCCTGGGGGTTGGCTACAGCGGCAATGTCAAAACACAATGTCAATCTCAGCCTAAGCTTCCTCCCTGAGTATTTCCCTTCCGACTTCATCTATCCTTGCTTTTGCCTCCTTTATTATTATTTACTGCTCACGTGCAAAGACACAATCCCCTCCCTGGCAAGCTTACAGTCTAAGGAGACGGGGGGCATACAAAGTGTGTAAAGAGGACGCAACACACACACACTCTCTCTCTCTCTGCTGGTTTCCCCTTATATTCCTGCTGGAGTTGACAAGCCACACTCGCCTTGATGAGCCAGCCAGCCAGCCATTCATCAGCCTTACACTGGGGACCACAACAATGCCACGCCCTTGTTTTCACCATTCAAGATCCATCTCCCGAAGTCTCATGCTGCTGCCAGGAGACCTGGGCCCTTTGTTATCTGCTGAGATTCCTGTGTCCCGAGTGAGATCCATGATCACTCCTTGGGGCCTCAGGGGGCATGAATGTGCCCCCATCTCTCCCTAATACAACTGATAAGAGCAGTGTGCACCAGCCCCGAGCGGGCCCTCCTGCCCCCTCATCCATAGGGGGTTACAGCACAGGGTACATCTGGGAGTTGCCATGGGAGCAGGTGACCCAAATGCCTCCTGCTATCTGCAATGGCTCAGCTGCGAGGAAGCTCTCCATACTAGAATGTGGGCACACCTCACAGACACTAGGCAAAGTGCTCCCATGACATGGTCTTCTATCTGCATGAGCCCTCTACAGCCCTGGTTAGCCCAGACCTCATGGCCTTGGATAGCTCACATCTCCCCCACAAGCTCCAGCCTCCTACACGACACACACACTGTGGGAGTGGCTCCCCCTTGTATTTTGGGCGAATGCCTTTTTTTGTATCTCCCCTTGCAGTGCCCAAGGCCCTTTACTTTCCTCTGTCAGCTTGATTTCCCCTCCGCTTCAGGATGCAGCCATGGCTGTGATGATCTCACCGACAGAATCACTTCTAGATATTCTCCTGGCTGCTGCACCATCTCCACCAGTCTGGAGGGCTGGGCCTGGTGCTCCCATGTCTATCTACATCCTCGCAGATATGCTATCAAGTCCTATTATTGGGATCTTGGGTTCGGGTCAATGAGCTGCCCACTCCATACACTCGGCTGCCCTCCGGGCGCAATCGGCTCATCTCAGAGTCGCTGATGGTTATTTTCTTCCAATTGGGCCAACACAGTAGCTACCTGCCCCTGGCAGAAGCATCTTGTGCAGAGCTCAGTACACAGCACATGTGCCTCTGCCATCAGAGCCGAAGACTCCTCTCCCAGTGGGACATAGCAGCCATCTTCTGGTCCCAGTGCTTGTGCAGAGGGGCTGAGTTTGGCTGGTCCTCTGGGCAGTACGCATGGGTTAATAAGTCTCTGAGGTGGCTGTTTCTGGAACTGCTGCTGCACCTTCATGAACCACAACAAGAACGGTTGGTTCTCAGCCTGGGCCTCCTGATGGGCTTGTCACTGCAGGGCTGCAATCTGAGCTCACTCTTATTCCTCTGGCATTTCAGTACGTCATCGTCTTCTTCCTTGCCTTGTGCAGGGGGGTGTCCAGGCCTCCTACTTCTGGGATCAAATGGGATGGGGCTGACTCCCTACCCTGACTTCGACAGGGCCAACAGACCTGGAGTGAGCTTCCAAACTCACTGCCTGCCTGGGGCTGAGCTTGACTTGATGGCTCAAAAGAAGTAGAAATGACCGAGCCCTCCGCTGAAGCTTTCTCAATTGGTCTGGTTGTCTCTTTAAGGCTTTCCTCCAGCACCGCCTCTATCCTGGCTTCCTAGATCCTCCCCGCACAGAGCGGAGTTAATGAGCAGCATGTGGACTCAACAAACAGCCTTACAGAGGGTCTAAACCCTGATAACAGGGTGGGTTCACAGACAGGTCCGAGCCTCTCTCAGAACCACCCAGCGTCCAGACACTCCAGCGCACTGCCACCCTCCCCATCGCAGTCACACTCCATTCAGCAAGTCTGTCCCCCGAGAACTGAACCTCACCCTATCCTGCTAGCCTTACATTTTAACCTTCCAGTGCCACATTTACTCTCTATTACCATAATCAAATTACAATCTCAGCATCCCCATATACCAGCTACCAGACAGAGAAAGAATCCAAAGTCGACTGGAAGTGAATCAACGTTTCCTACCTTATCAAAACCACAAATTTCTAATCGATATCTCCTCACGGCCTTAAAAACCAATCAGATCAGCTATCAAATACATGCTGCTAAATAAAGCCATACACAAACATCATTGAAATGCGCACACACACACTGTCATATATATTCATAACCTTATATAAAAAAATAAACTAACAGGTCATGGGTCAGGTTGTGCATTGCAGTGTGATTTTCAGTTCTTTGACTTGTGTACCGATGGTGCATTTAGACAGGCTTTAGTGTGTTGCTCCGATTGAGTACTGTGATGGTCTTGGGATAATGCTTGGAGACTGGGTATTGTGTAGAGTGTGCATATTGCCCTAACTTGGGATTCCTGTTTTTTAATGTTCGTGGTGGTGTGTGAAATACACTTGGGCCACCTTAACTCTAAGTTAAAGTTTTTTGTGGGGGAATTTCCTAGGGTTTTTTTTTTTTTACACAATTAATCTATTTAAGCGTGAGGGGCCAAACCCAGGGTCAGAGACTAGCTGAGTTGCTGGAGAGATAGAGGGGTGAAGTACATCTCAAATAATCATATCTCCTCTTCTTAAAACTGCACAGCCAGCAATGAGCGTTTTAAGCAGTGCAGCTACTTCATCCATCTGCCACGCAAAGCTTTTCATGGGAAAGAGGAGGAACTTGGCCTATAATCTTTAGACACCTAGCTGGAGAAACTTTAGCATCAGCCGAAGATGTTGCTATGGGAAGCATAAAGATTTTTAACAGAGTAGATACGATTGTTTCCCTGGCTGTGCAGTTGCCTTAACTCCACTCCTTAGCTGGCTCCACTCTTGACACATCCCCTGCTTTAAATCCTAGGAGGCACCTTGTTCCCTCACATCTGCTGTCTCTAGTCCGCTGCCCCACATGGTTTTCTTCATGAAGACTTTGCGTGCTAAAGACATAAGGGTGGGGTTTTCCAACGTGCTCAGCATTGGCCTAGCTCCGCCTCCGTTGAAGTCAGTGAAACGTCCCTTGACTTCGCGGGGAGCAGAATCAGGCCAAGCCCGAACACCTTTGAAAATCCCACCCGAAAAGTGCTGGGTTCATAGTTTGCCAGTAGAAAACGGGAGTGCCAGGGGACAGCGGTGCTCAGTGCGCACTGGACTGGGAAGGCCTGGTGACAGAGCGGCATGCGCAAGGGGCTTTCCGAGGTCATCAAAGGGGCCGCAATAGCAGCTCCCTTCCGGCGCAGTTTAGGATGCAGAAAGGAGGCATCTACGCTGCAAAAAAACGGCTCATGGCTGCGAGTCTCACAGCCCAGGTCAGCTGACTTGGCCTTGTGCTATGGGGCTAAAAATAGCCATGCAGACATTACTGCTTGGGCTGGGCTCCGAGACCCACCCAGAATGTCTACACTGCTCTTTTTACCCCTGTAGCATAAGCCCGAGTCAGTTGACCTGAGATCTGAGACTCTTTGCTGCCGAGCTTTACTTTTATTTTTTGCGGTATAGACGTTGCTAGAGAGACCACAGAAAAGCAGTTCTTCTCCCGCCAACTTCCTAATGTCCAGGACTGCAGCTCAGGGAGCCCATAGCTCAGCTACTAAAGCACTTATTCGTGGAGCTAGCCGAGCCATACGGTGAAGGATGCTTTCTTCGCAATGGATGCATCCTTTGACGAAGGCTGCTGCTGTCTTTGTCACCTTCCCAGAACTGCCTCCTCCTGCAAGAAGTCATCACACAACCTGTGCAGTGCTGAAAGCAGTTTATCCAAAAATGCACCACGATACTGACCAAAACAACCATAGGACAAACATTGCAGAGTAAATAGACATGGCTGTGAGTAAGAGTGGTTCTAAGATAGAATGCATATTCGATTTTGGAATCATCTATCAGTAAGTCTGTCCAATTTGGTTTGCTAGAGGGAGACGAAAAAAAGTGTAGGCTCGCAAATGACATTTCAGAAGGGGTGGCTTAAACCTCATTGGCTAATTAACCGACTGATTTGTATCCTTGCAGGGAACTCATTCTGAACTGACAGAGTATTTGGGGAACATGGTGTTAATAAAAACAGCCAATCCTGGCTTTAAATGCAAAAAAGTCCACTACGAATCTGCTATAGAACCTTCATAAAACCACATATATCCAGTTCTGTCCTGTATGAAATTTCCTATCATGCAAAGTGAATTCCACTGCAGAACAGTTAGTTCCTGCCAAAAAGAAGCTCCTTTCTTGCAGGAAAAGTGGCATTTTGAGATGGGATCTTCATAGGAGGCTGTGGGAGTTATGCAACCAACTCTCACTGGAATTCACTGCCATTTGAGCTCTGAAATCCTTCATGTTCCTTTGAATATCCCAGCCTTGAGGCCCCAAGAGTGCATGTATGGATGTTTGTATCCACGCACACACAGGTTATGTAGACAGACAGATACCCGCCACTGAAATGCAGCTCTCTCTGGGGTGGAGGATGACAGCTGTTCAAGGGAGCACAGAAATACTATGCAGCAGTTGTTATGGAAGGGCAGGGAAGAATAGTGTCTCAAACGGAACTTGTACCTGGGAGCTTGGGCAGACGGAGTATAGGTATTCAAGCCAGCATTTGGCCATAATGCCACATTTAACTGGCCTATACTCGGGATCTCCCAGGCCAGAGTTCTGTAGTTGCTAGACCACACGGTGAGAGCGCTCCGGGAAGCAGGTCAGAAATCTACCCAGCTCCCCAGTGAGTGAGTGTGTGTGTGTGTGTGTATGTAGGCATGCCCACACTGCATTTTCCGATGGAAAAAAAGTTTTGTAGCAGATTTTTTGACCAGCGTCCCTGTTTCAGACCTTTCATCAGTGGGAGAAGTGGCTGCTCAGCACCCTGTGAAATTTTGCCCTAGCCACTTTGCCACACCAGTGGCAAAGCCAAGAACAGAACCCAAGAGTTTGAATCCCCCGTCCGGAGACATTGTCACAAACCCAGAAGCTCCACCCGGATATGCTGGGTCCCAGTTCTAGACGCCAGAGGGCCATTCACACTTCATGGGCCATTCAGTGGCTGGCCCCTCTGCTGCGACTGCCAACCAGGGGGCCAGTCCGTGCGATTCGTGTGTGTGTCATGGACATGTGGCCACAGCCTGACAAACAACTCACAGCAGGCACTAGTTAACCCCCTTGCTGGCATGTAAACACCCCTCCCTCTCAGCCCTAGACATGGCCCCCAGCTCAGGGGAGGCGAGGAGAGACTGGGGGAGGAAGGCTGCCTGGCTGCATGGGTTTCTTACCTGCCTGCTTTTTGACCCAAATTGGTCCCGGAACAGAGGCGCTCCAGCACTCATAGCCCCCCATCTCCATGAACAACTCTAAAAGTCCAGCTCCTAGCACCCTAGAATCCTGGACACTTCTGGGTCCCAACCCTGCGACTCAGGCCTATCTCTACGTTACCCTAATATTTACATTTTTGTCCTCGCCCCTCCTAGGCCCTGTCTCACCACAGTTCAGACCCTCCACCAGTTCCTGATCAATCCCTTCACTTTACCAGACAAAAGGTGACTCTTGATTCCAACAGCCACCAATGCTAACTCCACCTGGGATACGCAATCCAGCTGTTTGCTCTCTGCCTCAGACCTCAAACACAGGCTATAAAGATTTTAGGGTTGTGTTGGAGCTGATAAGGCTGTTGACAATGCACCGGGCAGAAGGGAATCCAGCTATTTTACCTCTGCAGAGCTAAAAGAAGCAACCATTCGGGAATTGTCACTGACGCAGCAGCTCTGACTAGAAGACACACTGAGTACCCATCTACAGTGTACAGAGGCCCTTTTGGCTCTGTCTTGACTACAACCAAATTTTAAGACTGAGCATCCACTGGGCGACATGATGCCAAGGCAGCAACAGCAGAAGTTGAAAGCCCACGGTGGGGAAACTTCCTTAGTTGCATCCGCCATCAAACTATGCAGTGACACAGCTAGGAAACACTCTTCAACTTACTCAGCCTCAGCACCCAAGATCTCTGCAAGATCAACATAGTCTTGACCCCTTGCCGCAACTGGGATCTTCAGCAGCATGAATCCCACCTGGGTTTTAATGCATCCATCTCGGAGCGCTTCCAGTGATGGTTTAAGCTGTGACCGGCAACGCATGGTCTCGTGTTGCTGGTAACTTTCCCCTAAACACTCCTACCCCCGGAGCGGCGGGCTGTGTACTCTATTCACTCAGCTGCTCTCACTGCTGTAGGCAGTATCTTTACTCCGGCAGCTGGGAATTCTGCGCCGACGTGAAATGTAGCTGGGTCCAGTCAAGCTCTGCTGGAGTGTGGCTACAAGCCTCATCCTGGTGACTCGCTCTGACCGTAGTCTGAGCTGGACACAGTGTTCTCTCCACTTCCTGTCTTAAACTTGCTGCAGAGTGGTAAACACCCGTCAGAGACCTCCCCAGAGGTGGCTGCGTTTCAGTGATGGGGGGAAGGGCTTCCTGCAGAGACAGTTTGTCGAGCACTTTGGGATCCTCTGGGATGAAAGGAGGTATAGAAATTATGTGATGACGAATGCTACGTCTAGCAGTGTACTGTCAGGGATGGAAGAGACACAAAGTATTTGGGGGGAGGGGGGAGCCTCAGACAGAGAGACAAACAGAAAGATGCTTTCTCAACCTGCTGCTTGTTTGCAAATAATCTGTTCTGCACCCCCTATCTGAGCAATGTCTCAGTGCAGCCAACTGATGAGCAAGGAGCCGTTGCCCGAGAAACACCGCCAGGAACAGCCACCTTTTATGCATTTTTTTAAACCATTAGCCAACTTGCCATCCCCACATAATGCTCCTTCCTCCCCCAACCCATTTGGGCCGAATCCTCCTCCTCTCCCCCCGAATCCTCCTCCTCTCCCCCCAAAACCAGCCATCAAGTCCCCTTCGCCCCTGAACTGAAAGTGGAGATGCGCACAGCCCCTGTGTCACCACAGATTCTGACTTTCGCATGCTCTGTCAAGGGTCATTTGGGTCCCCCCAGTTCTGCTGCTGGCCTGTAGTACCTGGCTGTACAGAGTGGGGGTGCTCTACCAGGCCCTGGGGCTTGTATTTGGCTCCTGAGATTGTTTTCCATCCTTCTGTCACCCTCCACCCCCTGTTAGTAGCAACTCCCCCAATATTTTGACTTAACCCAGAATGCTGCTATTTTCAAATACTTCCCCGGCCATAACAAGCTCAGCCTCTCCTCGGGGGTATTTTAATTTATACAAAAGTATCATATCTGATCACGATCAGCCTCCGATTCAGTTGCTCTTCAGTATTAAAAAGCCAGAAAGGGAATAAATTCAGCGAACATAGAAATTAATGTGGAACGATGGGATCTTTCATCTGGCATTTCTGAGCACAGTTTTTGCAATGGGCTTATGTAATCAGACATAATTATCTGCACATGTTCAGTTGCATTACTTCACAAAGCCGCCTGGCTCTGCCTCGTGACGTCAGGTCTCTGTGCTAAGCCTTCATGTCCCTTTTCCCACCACAGCTGAATTAAAAGGAAGGTAAAAGCAATGAGCAAAGCCTTCCGCCACGTCTCTCTCTATGAGTGGTGGTGTTCTCTCTCAACACCCCTGCTTTGGTGAATTTTAAAAAAAATTTTGGCCATCCCAATGACACGCAGGTCTTAAATTTCTGCCTAATGCTGGGAAATCTCTAATTTCAACCTCAATTTGGCTCCGTAAAGGAAACACAAGGGGGATCAAAGCACAAGGGGCTTCCCTTTGTGTTAGCTGGTCGCAGGCTGAGTGAATGGAGACGGCTGGATGCCACGTCCCGCCTGAGAGAGCAAGCGAGCCCAGGGAGGCTGTTTTAATGCTTCACTCATATCATATCTCATTCCCGGCGCCTTTGTTTCAAAATGACATGAACGCAGGGAGAACGCCTGGCGGGGCCAAGGGTGTCCTGCCCATTCCCCCAATGAAGGTGGCTAGTTTGGAACAGATCCCTTTGGGTGGGCTGTGTATGGATCCAGAAGGCTATCCGGAGAGACAGGGAGGGGTCTAAACCCTTCACCTCTCCTCTGCCCCCACCGCCAATGGATTCCTTTGCTCTCCCTCCCTCTCTTCCCGAGTCAGATACAGCAAAACCACATTGCAAACACATTTCCCTCTTCCGAGCATCCCCAGCCTGATTCCGTGACCTCTAAAAGGGCCAGAGAAAAACAAAACAACCACTCCTCGAGAACAGCCTCCTTTTCCAGGCTGCCCTCTTGTCCCCGCTTGCTGTCACTGCTGCTGAGATGGCGGACGATTGATCTGAGAAATGAAGTTGGATTGCTGTCCCGAATCTACACTCGGTTCTCCTTGTGTCTGTCTGATCGATTTCACTCTGTACGACACAGCTTGTCGCTATGAATTTTCATGCTACTCGGGAGCCGCCAGCGCACCCAAGAACAAGTAGAAGATGTTTTTGACCCTCCCCCCCTTTTTTATCATCATCATCATCATCATTGTTTTTTGGCTTTAGATGCTGACTAGGGGAAGGGTTATTTTTAGACCCCGGCTCTGTCCACAATGGGCTCTGGCCATTGGCCTCCTTGTGGAGATTACAAGGCCTGGCTCGTGGTGACATTCCCTACCACTGTTCTACTAGGTGTCACCTGTTTAGCAGCTCCTCTCAGCTGAACGCATGTGGCCGCAGGTGCCTTGCAAACGCTGATTGCGTCTGACAGGCCTAGACGCCAGCTGCCTGCATGAAGCCTGCCCAATCGCCACTTTTTGTGGGCAGAACTCTGCCGTTGGCGTGACCGATACAGAAGCAATAAACTAGGTGACCGTAAAGCTAAGACAAGTGCTACTAAGTGGCATTCTGAGCCCTATGGCTTTGAAATAATTGGGAGTGAGAGAACAAAAATGAAACAACAAAAAAAAACAGAAAAAAAGAAAAAGAAAAACAAGCCTATTTTTCTTACACTGATGCCCTGCGGACTATACATCTGACTTGCTGCGAGCCCGTCATTGTATCCTCCTGTCTGGCTGATAACATGGCGAAGGGTATCCACCTAAACAGACCAACAACAACAAAAAAGAGAAAATTAGAGACAGAGAGAGATTATTAGGCAAAGCCACTCTGGTTTGTATTTTGGCATGTTATCAAAAACCAAACATCGCGCTCATTTGCAGGGCGGCTTTTGGGGCGGAAGATGGAGGACGCCCTTTCCCCCGCCCCCCCGCCGGCACTGTCACTCTCGGTTGTCAGTTCTGAGCATCGCAACAAAGACAGTGGGGAGGAAAGAAAACTCAACAGGGGCAGTCAGATCCTTCCTGCAGCTAACTCCGTGATTATGCACAGGAAGGAAACTCTAGCTCCCCTTCCCTCTTTCTGCCCCTCCATGCTTCAGCCCACTGGGATGCCCATGTCAACCGAAGAGACGCAAAATCTAGGTGAGCATCGTTCATGTGACTCCTTTGCTTGTTTCCAGAGGGCAAGGAATGTGTGTATACCTACCATGGCAATAGATCACCATAACTCCCCCACCTCGCCTTGCTGCGCCTCTCCCCCAATTACCATCCCAAGCCACAAGCTGGCTGATCCCCGTCAATGACACCTTGCTCTGCATCCAGGGTGACAACAGGGATGGCTCAGAAACTCTCTTTGCCAAAGTGGAAATGTTTGAGCGGGCGTCACCTCCCGCCAGCGGCAAAGCCCTGACTGCCTACTGGACCCATGGAGTTGTTGGGGGTGGATGGGAAGCGAGAAGTCTATAGAAAACGTTATGTGCATCTAAGATAATTAGCGGGCACTACCCTCTGTTGTCCAAAGCCGTTGACGCTCCTGAAATGATGCCCAAAGCCCTTCCCTGTCTCATCGGACTTGAGAGGGGCTGTGTGGCTGCCTAAGCCTGCGCTGTTGGTTGTTAATTAAAACAGGGCAAATGTGTACATTTCAGCATTGCTCTCCTTTCAGCAGACACCGAGCTTCAGCATCAAACGGACGAGTGGAAGCCTTGCAAATGAGACGCCAGTACGAACATCTGGTCCCGTCCCTTGAAAAATAAAGCAAGCGAGCTAGACCTTGGCTAATTTCATTTGAGCACACGCCTGTTCTTTTAAACCTCTCCTAACGCAAACTAACAAGCCAGAGCCAAATGCATTCACAAAGTGTGGGCAAGATTCCCCAAGACAATGGTTTTTTTTGGTTTGGTGGGGGTCGGGAGGTTTTTCCTGTTGGTTTGTCTGATTGGTTTGTTTGCACCATTTAAGATTTCTCTTTTGGGACCGGAGTGGGAAATGCCAATACAATCAAGGGCTCTTCCAACACTAACGCATTCACTGGCAGCACATCGGATGGGTCCCTACCTGTGACTGCACGTTGGCTCCAACCTGGGCCCCTTGGTAAGAATCCCCATTGAGTGACTGCACGCTCATGAACAAATCTCCAGAGTTTGACATGTTAAAAGAACTGGAAGAACCTGGAAAGGAAAGAGTGAGGCACCTGAATCATAGAAAGGAAAAGGATCCACCCCGCAACTCTCAGCCAAGAGGAAGGAACGACATGCAAAGCAACCCCAAAACGAAAACAAAACACACAGTCGGTTAGTAGTATGAAGAACAGAGCAAGCAAAAAAAAAAAGGGTGCAAACTTGAGGTTATACAAAGCCACACATTATTACATCTTAACATAAGGCTTGTCCTTTAACAGCTTCCCAACTGGGTGTGTGTGTGGGGGGAAATATTTTCAAAACCCAGCCTAGGGGACTGGGATGCCCAATTCCCATTCATCTGAGCACATCCAAATCCTTTAGGCAGTTTTGAACAGCTTCGCACATAAAGGGCAGATTCTTTACTTGCCCCCGGGACAGAACTCCCACAGATGTTCATAGGAGGTCTGCTGGTGAGACAAGTGTGGAATGTGCTTTTGAGGTGGTTAGGTTATAAAAGAAGGTGTGATGCTCCCTCCATGATAAATTCATTACTGGACAGCTTCATCAGGTGGGGGTAGCAGCCATCCACGAGCTAAGGTTCACAAGGATGGGAAGACATCGTATAGCCTTCTCTTAACATCCTTTGGCATCCCACACTTCCATTCTGGCAGACTGTAGTCATTGGTTAGGCAACACAAGCACCCATGATGGACCATCAGAGAATCCCCTACCCCTTTCCATGCCAGCTGCCTAGCAACAGTGAACTCTGCAAGCAACTTACAGACCAGGGATCCCTCCGCATGCACTAGTCGCCACTGCTAATAACAGAGACAACTGGGTGGGACAGAAAAACGTCTTTGCAGAAACAAGGCTTTCTGCTTCCAGCTCTGAGGCACCTGACCACCTCCCCCGCCCACTGACCAGAGGAAACAAAACCGTTGCACAACCGGAACGCGTGGAAAAAAAATGGTTTCCCAGGATTATTTCGAAACTCTCGTGCAGCTCAGCGCATTAAGTGTGAGAAAGCTCAACGTGCAAGGCTGGGTTATAAATATGATGTTCGCCTAGCAAGGGGGAGACTTCAGGGGCCCAGGTCAGCTCCACTGTACTGATCCAACCCCAAGCTGCTCAAATTTCCATCCCCACCCCCTGCAAACCCAGATCGGCAACCATCGTCTTGGCAGAATTGCCCAGCAATGAGTCATGCGGAAGCTCTGAAACAAATTGACAGCCAAGGTCCCTCCTCCTGTCGTGGAGAGGGAGTAAATAATCCCACCCAGGGAGGCTCTTCTGATGGAACCTGCTTCTGAGAAGGGGACAGGAAGTCAACTGGTGAGAATTTGGCCTATGCGGGTGTTCACTCTTGGAGTGTCTCTTCACAAGGGCCTCCCATATGTGACTGTAGAAGGTCTCAGAATTAAGGGGAGCCGTGAAGATCACTCGGCAATAAAAGCCTGACCTAAAGCCCTCCGTAGCCAACAGAAAGACTCTCCTTGACATCGGTGAATCGGACCCTAAATGTGCTTGGAAAGAACACAACCAGTAAAGGCTACAGTGGCTGTATTGCTGCGAAACACTGCCTAGTATGTTGCAGAGAATAATCCAATAAGAAACAATAGGAACAACTCAGTACATAGCAATACTGAAACCGCCACATCTCTTGTTTAGCAGGCAAAGAACTTCCATTTCCTTTCTGCACCCAGGGTTATTATTTGAAAGGTGAAAGTATATGATCACAGTATTACTTTGCGTTCATATCGTGTCTTTCCTCTAAGAATTGCCAAGCATTTTGCCAACCTCAATGAATTTAGCCCCACAAGCGGTAGGAGAGAATTGTTATTCTCCTTCAACAGCTGGCACAGAGAAGTGAAATGATGTTCTCAAGGGCACGCGGCAAGTAAGTGGCAGAGACGGGAGCAGAACCCAAGATTCCGCCGCTGCTCCCTGCACTAACCACTAGACAACACTCCCTCCCCAAGTGGCTAGGGATTGTTCTGTCTCCGCCAGGGCAACTATTTTATTCCACTATCCCTCACCGCCTGTTTAAAATAAATAAATCAGTAAATACAACATACACCTCACTGATATTTGATTGAAAGTGAACAAACCAGACCATAGAATGGAGAAAAATAAAATAAACAGCCACAAACTCTAATTCTGAATAGAGGCAGTGTCTTGGCAATCATGAGGGGCGTGCGAGAGGCCATTTGGAAGATATACACTGCTACTGGCACAGAGTCTTCTTACAATAGATGTGCCTACATTCCATAAATGTTAAATAGGTCTTGCTGCTGATGGAGATGCAACCATAAATATGCGCATACCAATGCGCTGCATGTACGGATGCATTTGCATCAGAGCAGTAATTGCCGAGATAGCCCTTTCCGCTGTCAGTAGTGCTGTTTCAGCATTCTGCTGTCTATGTACAAGCCATGTGTGAAAATGACGAGGGCCTAGGGTCTCGGGAAGCAGCTAAGAGGGGCTAATACACTGGTGTGGAGAGGTGGAAAGAGGTGCCATCAGAATGAAGACTCCAGTGGCATCCATGAGCTTAGGAGGTACTATCTAAATGCACCAATCCAAAGAGACTCCATCACAGATCTAATCGGTCACTCTAAGGGTCCCACGTCATGTGGCTCAAGCTTTTGAAGGGTCACCGCAGCCTGACCTGGGACCCCACAAGAGCTGAAATATAACAATGGACATTTAGCTTGTATGTTCTTTGGGGCAGGGTTCTTTGCTTTGATACATGTTCATACAGAGCCTAGCACGAAGAGTCCCTGAACCTTGCGTGGGACTCTTGGGTGCTATCATAATACAAACCATAACTATGATTAATTAACAGGAAAAGCGCCTCTAGCAGCTGCTGCTGTTTAGCATCTGTGCTTTATCAGATGATAACCCAAGACCTTTGCACCACTCATCCCTTAGCTGTTCCATTCTCTTCATTGGCTTCCCATCCATCCTCTCTTCTTCCATCACTTTCACTGGCTTATTGCCCCACGTTGACTGAAGTGTGTGGTGGGGGACATGGTCACCGTTCACACATCCTTGAAGAGTACCACCTCCAAGGAGGGTGATGAACTGTGATCTGAGGAGGCACCACTAGTTGCAATGGGAGGAAAATAAATATTAAATGTGGGGTGAAAGTTGGACAGTGACAGGGCTTCAGCCACGCAAATGCCTCCCAAAGAAAGTGACAGAAGCTTAGACACTTGGTCCATTTAAAACCAATCAGTTCAAGGCACTGGGGAACATGCTGTAGAGGAAAGCTTGTATGGACCAAGGGGAGATTAACTTCATCATCGTGGCAAATCCCAAAGGGACATAGCCTCCTTGTAGATCGCGTGCCACGTGGATCAATCATGAAGGATACCGGAATAGCCCTTTTGCAAGGTTTCATTTAGTCATTTTTGCCTTTGTGGCAGAGAAACTGTTGGCCATTTCAGGTACAAGGGCAATTGACCAGGTTGTTGCTGGTGGTAGGTTTCAGCATCAACTTGAATGCACCAATCCCGGGAGGGAGATTAACTAGACATGTCTAAACAGGTATTTTCCACCTCTAATTCCAGTACTCTCCACATCCAGTTCCCAATTGCTCCCTAATATTCAAATGTCTTCATGACTTACTCATTGCCAACCCTTCTCCCTCATTTCCACTTGCTTCAATCTCCTTACTATCCCATCTCCCTATTCCCAACTGCCCCTCGACCCCACCTTGAATCCTACATTTCATAGGAACATAAGAACGGCCATACTGGGTCCGACCAAAGGTCCATCTAGCCCAGTATCCTGTCTTCTAACAGGTGCTTCAGAGGGAATCAACAGAACAGGTAATCATCAAGCGTTGCCCATTCCCAGGTTCTGGTAAACAGAGGCTAGGGACACCATCCCTGCCCATCCTGGCTAACAGCCATTGATGGACCTATCCTCCATGAACTTATCTGGTTCTTTTTTTAACCATATTATAGTCTTGGCCTTCACAACATCCTCTGGCAAAGAGTTCCACAGGTTGACTGTGTTGTGTGAAGAAATACTTCCTTGCCTCTTACTAGTCTCTCTCAGTGAAGTGCCTGGTGATGCTGCATTCAAAGGGCATTACAAACAAGGGCATGTTGTACAAATTATTGCTGTGCCCATTGTAGCGAAAATCATGTGTGAAGCATCAAGTCACATCTTTGTCTGCTGCGCCATACCACGAAACACTCTGGACACCAATAACATGATGGGCTTTTATCACACTGAGCCCACCTAAGTCATCACTGCCAAGATGAAACCCAGGGCCAGTAATTCTGCCTGCAGCCACACACGTCTGACTGCCGTTTAAAGTCAACAGGAGCTGCATGTCTCTGTTGATGAGCGGAATTTGGCACCAGACATGCAAAATACTTTTCTCAGAGTTTCTACCACCATCTAAAATGATGGAAGAACCCATCCTAGGCTGGTGACTTCAGTGGAACTCTGACAATTGACATCAGCTGAGGATCTTGCCCTAAATAACTCATTTATTTGGCCTCATTGTTTTTTGGCTTCCTTTTTGCACGTCACACTTACTGTGGACAGTGAAACTTACAATTATTTATCCAGCGCTGCAAGTGCAAAGGGCACCTGAATGTCCGATGATACAGCTCCCATCCTGAAGTGCTTACGCTGGATTTTCCACCTAATGTGACCAAACGCTACCACGAAGGACAGAGGAAGGCAGAGGTAACAGAAGACAAGAGGCTCAGCAACAATCAGGTAAGGCAGAAGGCCTGTTGGCTTTTCGAGCTCGTTACAGACAAAGCGGGTGTTGGTTTCCAATGGTGCAGTCCCCTCAAAGAGCAACATAAAAAGGGATCAGGGGCTCTGCAGATGGTTTTCCTTTGGACACCGCACTGACAAGGTGGGTGCAGGGTGGTGTTTGTCAGAGGTTCGTCAGCTCCACTTGAGCTGCGCTGCTCAGCGCTTCTGAGCCCAGAGAGCTCAGCCTGTGTGCCCTAGGAGGGGGCCGGGTGGGGCATAAGCGAATCTCAGGATGGGGGCTGGATAGATGCGATCCCTACCCTCATCCATGTGTTGCCGAGTTCTTCGACTCAACGGAAGCACCAAGCTACAGCAGAGTGGGCATCACCGAGGAAAGCAGCAGCAGCAGTAACATTAAATCGCTCCCCATGCCCACCGCTCTACGACGCCCGTCTTTGCTTCACATTCCCTTCCAATTCCGAAGTCTGGTCCCTGCGCTCTGGGCTCTGCAAAGCTCCATCCCTTCAGCCCATCTCTAGCGGCTCGTTTCTCCCCTGCTTGGGCCCTGCCAATTCCATTGCTCTCCAGGTCTCCTTAGTTCACTCAAAGGGCCCTAGGCCTGGAATATGCAGCCAGCACACAGCCTCCCTCTTCATCAAACCCCTCCTCAGCACCCCCATTTCCCATAATCCCTGAAACCTGCCCTGTGAACTGAAAATGTATCAAAAACCAAAACTGTGCCCCTTCGATTCACTGTGTGTGGCCCTCCTCCCAGCACCTCCCCCTCTCTGTCATTGGCCATTTAAATCGGGGCAGGGACCCTGCGAGATCTCCATGTACAGCACCATGCACGCCCAAGTCACTGTTCAATAAATTACACCATTGGACAGGCAACATACTGGGCTCTGCCCACATTCATCTCCCAGTTATTTCTTCCCTTGCACCTTCAGTCTGTCGCACTCCGGACCGATCTCCACTCATCGCTCACTCTTGTACCATCTGTCTACCTGCTACAACGATCACCATCAGCTGCTGCTGCCTCGGGGCTCTGCACACCCTGTCACAGCCGAGCTGGCTGCTGCAGTCGCAGGCACAGGGCTGGGTGTCCAGGAGCCGTAAAGGAAGTGCTTGTGCAGCAGGTAGGTAAACATTGACCCTTCCTCGCTCAGCACGGCCGCCCTCCCAGACCCTAACCACGCTGGCTGCAGCTCACGTTGCAAGCTGCCTGGACCGGATGGGCAGACAGGGTGCAGCTACACTAGCCCATTTGGAGTATCCAAAAGGGGTCATCGGGGTCTGTTGCGCTTTTTAGGTTCTTGGCACCAAACTCCAGCCCTCTAAGGACTGGGCAGGACTCTATATGCCTCTTAATCAGCCAAAGGCACCACTCCCTAGTCTGTGATGCTTCCAGGCCAGGGAATACCAGCCAGGGCCAGAATCCCACGTGGGCCCTTTCTTCTTCTGCCCTCCTTCCCCACCTTTTCTTCTGTGAGCTCCAGCTGTTTGGCCTCCTCCATTCCACTAATCCCTCCAGGCTCCTGACATGGACTTTCACCAAAGGCAGCCCTTCTCCATGGGACTGACAGGAGGTGCTGGCTCCCCCAGGATAGATTGTCATTGCTTCCCCTCCCTTTTCTTACACTCTGACGTTGTTCTCTCTGCTTCCCTGCTCTCTTCTCCCCCCTGCACTAATTCTACCTCTCCTTTCCCCCAGCTCTTCTACCAGGATCTGCTTATCTACCTGTGCCTCAGCCCCGGAGGTGTTCTCTTTGACACCTCATCAGCTCCTCTGTGGGGCAACCTCTCCTTGCAACTTACCCTGTCTCCTGATACTGTGGAAAGGGGAGCCAGTTCAGCGAGGGTGGTGGAGCTGGGGAAAGTGGGGTTCAGGGGAGCCCTGCAGAGATGGCATTTCTATGCTGATCTCTTCCCAAAACAGGAGACCACAGGTCACATACTGGTAGCCTCTTGTGTCCATGCGTGCTTGTGAATCTACACAATGCAGGGCGGGGGGTGTTGCATATACACAATGCAGTTGGTTGCCATGCCATCCCATCGGCCACCCCCAGCTCTGCTCAGCACTATAATTAATCATCTAACACTAATGCTGCAGTAGCATTTGGCCGCCTGACTCGGCGTCCCGGCCTTATTGTGCAAGGTGCTGTATAATCATGATCCCTCACCCCTTCTCGCTGACAGAACTCAGAAGACAGTGACATGTGAAGGGTGATGGGAGGTGGGGATACACTCTGGATAAACATCTGCCATTTTGTTTTTGTTATTAGATCAATCAAGGGCCAGCAATGCCCAGAGACCTCTTAGCCTAGCCTCCGTTACCTGGATGATTTCTTAGAGGCAGAGGTGGGTGTGCAAGAAGGCCGTCATGTTAAAACACGTGTGCTAACAGGGGGATGAGCTGCAAATACAGTAAAGCAGGGCTGCCCTGCCAGAAACTAAACAGGGGGGACTGGCGGGCTCATGGAGTGCATGACACAGCCTTTGACATTTAGCCACCAGTCTGGACCCAACTCAGATCAGTAGCAGCTCTTCAGTGTGAAATGAACTGGGTGGGTCTTGCCGCAGTTCCTAGCAGGCAGGCGTCCCCCATCAGGAAAACCACCCTCACATTTGGTCCTAATTAGCCATGGGACTGAACTTGCTTCCCACCTCTGAGTGCAGATTTCTGCAGCTCAGAGCAGAGACCGTTTCCTGGGGTGGCGTCTAGGCGTCACAGAGGACGGCAGCGCACTGAGCAGCTAGACTGGCATCTCCCCACAGCGCACACTCCCCGTCCAAACATCACACGCTGACGGAAAGAAAGCTCGGACGTTCCAGAAGGGAAAGGGGAAGCCAGACCCTAAGAGTGCTACCGTGGTGAAACTGACAAAGCTGTCAGTCACGGGGAAGAGATGATAGAGGCCTCCTGGGGAGCAGAGAGAGGATCTGGCATGGCAGGAGGATGCTCTTAGCTGAAGAGACAGGGCGATGCTTGGGGGAGGAGGAACGGGGGAGGCTCTGAAACATGGGGCCTAGAGAGATGAGTGGATAGTATTTATCTCAGCAGTGACTCACACAGTCAAGTCACCTGGGTTCTGCTCTCCGATTACACACCAGAGATGCTGCTCAGCAATCAAAGGCCCAGAGTGTCTGACTCACAAGGGCCTCTGCTGGCAATAGGGCAATCACTGGGGCCCAGGAATCCCAGCCAGGCATAGTGCTACCTCTTGGTGCCCTGCCAGTACCTGTGGATCCTGTCAAAGGCCAGGTGTCCCAGAGGGGCTGGGGGGGACTTCTGAGACCATTAGCAACAGTCTTCTCAGGAGGATCTAACAGCGAGAGAGACCAGCACACACTGACGAACCAGGGTCATGTCTGAGAAAGGGGTCAGGATTGGGGCATTTTCCCCCCATTGAAAAGGGAAGAAGCAGCTAGGGTGTTTGGCCACAGGACAAGTTAAGTCCAACAATCAGTGTATTGCTAACCCCTCTATCACTCCTCTTAAGCTGCTGTGAAAAGGCACTGGAAGCTAGGGATGTATTTTTATCTCTGAGACCACTCTCCCCTCAACAGCTAGGTGAACCAGGTCCCATGGGGTGTGTGGCGGCAAGCCTGGGTGTATACAATAGGTGCAGATAGAAAACCAACATTACTTTGCACTTCTCCAGCGCGGTCCATCTGTGGAGCTCGCAGCACTTTATCGATGCTAACCAACCAAGCCTCTCAATCCCCATCGGAAGCATCATTAATCCCATCTTGCTGATGGGGAAACTGAGGCTCGTGGAGGGGAGGGGACTTTTCCCAGGTCACGGAGACCTTGTTAAAAGCAGAAGGAAGATTTTTGTGGCATGGCGGTGAGATCGCTCGTGTCCCTCCGACGTTAGCACCGGCGTGCGGCAATGTCGGTAGAAGAAGGGTACATGATTTTGGGATGTAGACACACATCTTGAGAGAGTCAGAAACAAGACCCAGGAGTCCAAGTCCTATGCTTTAACCACAGGACTGGAAAGTGCAGGATCTTGATGGTTTACTGCAGGGTCTGGACAATTTACACCCGTCACACAGCCATGCTCCTGCCTGTGGGGAATGTCACAGGAAGAGAGCCGCATTGCATCATTATTCAACTGGGGCAGCCACTGGAGGTGTGGCTGTTATGCTAGATATGGGCCAGATCTAAAGCCCATTGAAGTCGATGGAAGACTCTCCCTTGGCTTCGGATCAGGCTCAAATTGAGCAAATAGGAGAAAAATGAAAATCGCACAGCCTGGCTACAAGTTTGTGTGGATTCTGGACTCTGATATTCACAACCTTCAATTTGAAAAAGAATATTATTAAATATAACACACACACACACACACACACACACACAGCTGAAGTTACTCCATGCCTTTAGAAAGCGGAGTTGCCAGTATCAGGAGGCCCAGTCTGGTTCAGCTGTTTTTACTTGAGATCCATTTGCAAAGTGATTAAAAGAATGTAGAAGTTTGCAAATTTTTAGAAGTATTTGAAAGAAAAAATGGGTGGAAGCCATCTAGTACTTCCCTACAATAACAAACCAGTGAGTGCAGCCTGACCCTCTTGAGCAACCCTACACAAACCTGCATGCATGATGGAGAGAGAGCACAGGAAATGCTGGTCAGACCTGTGGTCTGTCTAGTCCAGTGCCCTGCCTCTGACAGTGGCTAGTACCGGAGGCTACAGAGGAAGGTGTGAGAAACAATGCAGTGGGGGCAGTTATGGGTTAACCTGATCTCCAGGGAAACCTAACCCCCAATAGTTAGAGACCGTTTTGTGCTCTGAACCATAAATGGTTTAAATCCTAAACAAAACCGTAGTTCACATGGAACCATTTAGAACCCTCTACATGGGTCAGCAGCAGGGTTTGGGTGCAGATCTTTAGATAGCATGGGACGTGAGCTAAAGGAGTAACTGATAAAAATCCCATAGCGTGGGACGTGAGCTAAAGGAGTAACTGATAAAAATCCAGCAAGGGGATAGATTGGAGTTTCAAGCCCCAGAGGGATTGTTTGGAAAAAGAGTGAGTAGTTCTTTTTTGGGGGGGAATCATGGTTCCCTCACTATCCAATGTGATGTTATTTTATTTGATTGAACCCTTGTCCTGTTTTCCCTACCCTCCTCCCATTTCTACCTTCGTGTTCAATGTCTGTCTAATTCAGACTCGGCATTCTCAGGGTCAACACCTTAGGTCGCCTGAAAATGCCGTACCAAGTACTGGCATGATGTCAGGTTTCCTAATAAGAAGAAATAGTTTCACTGATTCCAAAATACCCATTGCCTCTTTAACATCTCTGCTAGCCCTGCATTCAGAAGCATACCTGAGATCAGCCCACTTCATGCACTGGAGAAAGGGGTACCATAATCACAGACCAAGTTGAATGATACAGAACCAAATATATTCACATTTCCCTCCTTTAAGCAAAATAAGCATATATAGATATATAATTTATATATAGAGACAATGTAAGTCACATGGCAGCCATCAAGTTAACCTCTGTTTCTTTTAGTTGGGTCTCAAATCTCCCATCATTTTGAACAATCGGTATAAAGAACCTACAAATGTCCTGTTTGGAGTAATGGTGATTCTATCTGGTGGCACTGTGCACACATCGCTGCTAGAATTAAACAGGGGGCACGTCATAACTCTTTAGCAGAAGAGTTGAAATCTGGGTAAGAGGAACTGGGTAAGAGGAAAAGAACAAACACACATTTGTCCTTTAAAGCAAATGAAATGAAAACCACAATAAACAGGTAAAGAAGGGGAGAAGTGAGGGACGGACAAACCAACCCACTGGATTTCCTTGAAGATACAAGATCTCACCCAGTACTGATACTAAAGGAAAATAAAATTCACACAGAACACATACTTGCAGGTGATCCAGACATTATGGTGTGAGCAGCCAAAAAATTGAAGTATAAAAGTCCACACAAAACAGACTGAAAATAGCATGATCTGGAACATCCTGTAAGTGTTGGGTCTTTTTTGTTTTTTGTTTTTAAATCAGGGTCACTCATGCTTTCAGCCCCTGGTGAAGTAAATCAATTGTGCACAGACAATTTTTTTCCCCTGAGGAGCAAGCAACTCAAGCGAATTTTTAATCCATGCAAAACCCCCAACACGTTACCGTCGGTTACCCAGCATGATCACATCGCTTTTACAAACGAAAAAACAGAACGGAAAAAAATGAAAAAAATTAAATCCATATTTTTTTCTTTGTCGTTGTTGTTGTTGTTGTAAAAATTACATAAAAACCAACCAACCGAAAAAAGAAAACGGAAAAAAGAAAAGAAAAGAAAACACAGATATCAAAGGAAAAAACAAACAACAACAAAAAAACGAACAATAACAACCCAAAAAAAAAAAACTAACCAGCTGAATTGGGAGTTGAGGGTGAGTTAGCTTGGCTTCCATGGGCTGACACATTTGTAGCAGTGACAGCCGTTTTGGCAGCATAAATATTGGCTTCCTCTTGAAATTTACCTATGTTCTTCTTGTACCGGATTCGCTTATTTCCAAACCAGTTTGATACCTAGAGCGAGTTCAAGAAAAGACAAAAAAGTTAACGTTTCACCTTTGACACATTTTGGTGGGGACGCAGGGGAGGGTTAGGAATGGGGAATAAAGCAAGTTAAAGCATTGCAGTTTTTTCTAAAAGCTTTGCAAGGAAAAGATTCCACCTGCTGACTCCATCCCAACCCCAGTGACCCCCACAGCAGTATAAAGTCAATAAAACTAACGCAAAGGCAAACACATGCCTGTTCTTTCAACTTCCATTAAGAACACACTGTCAAGATAACAATATTTCGAACCCCTAGCATTCCACAATCACGAGACAGGTTCCAAAAATCAAGAGACTGGCTTAAAAATCATGAGATTTAAAATAAATCGGGGTGGGGGGGCCTTCATTTCCCTTCTGGGATTTGAGCCTCTAGGGTGCACGCGGGTCATGTTTTAAAGCTTTTCTCTGCCACTATGAGGGCTGTAAGCTTACTTACAAAAGCTGAGATTCTCCCGTAATCACAGGACTCCAGGAGCTGTCTATTAATGAGAGCCTAGCTCCCTCTTGTGCCTTTGAATACTCCCCCGAGACCATTATTAAATGTGTTAGGATTTTACAAATCTAATTTGCTTTTCATCATTTATCCCGCTGGTTTCCACTCAAGCTTGAGTCAGCCAAACTAGCCTGGTCAGTTTCACTTCCTGGTTCTCATGGCTGCTGGGTTTGGGGTCCCTGCACTGAAGAGAAAGATTTTCATTTTTTAAATGAAAGGAAAAGATCAGCTGAATGATCTAGGTACCCAGGAAATTCTTCTGTTCTGATTTGATTGTGTAAACCCCAGTGCCTGGCTCCGCTAAACAAAATGAAACCTTGTGCCTAAAACGAAGCAGTCGGTGTCCCTTTAATGCGAATGCCAGTCCCATGCACTAGGAAGCTATGATTCCCCCTTAGACACACACTCAAACACACCCTGGTTTAATGTTCTCTCCACCACAGTAGCGTGTGCTGCTCTTTGGAGCACGTCCCAGACGAATTTACAGGTACAGCTGCTGCACTGGTTACTCTGGTCTGGTCTGCACACACACTTTTACCAAGATAACTCAAGGTTTAACATCTTAGCTAAATCAGGGTGAAACCTATGTGGACACTCTTAATCCAATTTAAATCTGGTTTATACCAATTGAGCTTGGATCAGTTAATAAACGGGTGCAACTTCTGTGCATAGACCAGGCTTTCAATGGAAGGAGACAGAAAATGGAGATTGTTAGGGGCTTTGCTGTCCGCTTCTTTTGGTTCGGATTTCAATTGGTGCCCCATTTCATGACACGGCCAGGTGGTCGCAATCCCAAGATGTCGGCTCAGATCATGGATCCCCAACCCAGATGCAGAGGTGGGAACGTTTGCAAGGGCAGCCATCAATGGAGGTGTTTCAACAGAACTTTGCAGAGTCTGCTGCATATATGGCGCCTTGACTGCCAACAGATTTTCAGAACGAGGCAGGCTGAACTATGATTTATAAATACAGACTGAACATCTTCAGAAGTAATTAAGGAAATGGACCAGATCAGTGGCTCGTGTAAATTGGTGGAGCTCCATTGATGTCGACATCAGTTGAGGATCTGGCCCCATGCAATGAATCAGTCTCAGAGAGCACCATGGAGAGATATGAACAGCTAGGCTCTAATTGATTAATTGCAATTAATCTCCATTGAGGATTTTAAAGAACGTAGCTTTGAGTCAATTGCACAAAGATTTGTGGTGGGCAACTCCCAAAAGGTCTGGATAAGCACTCGAAAGTTTAGAGTCTGGATGTTCATCTGAAATACACTAAATTCTTGAGTTGGCAAAATCGGGCTGCATTTCTCACTAAAACAAGCTCTCTGAGTTTCTGATAATTTCTGGTGTGTCTCAAACCTGGCACATGAAGTCCCATTTGGAACCAGGCAGCATTATTAACCATAGTCTCTCTCCTCACTTACACTGTGTGTTGCACCCATCAACCTCAAAGCACTTTATAAAAGCAGGCAAGTATTATTCTCATTGGACAAACAGGGAAACTGCAGCAGTGAAAGGTGTCATACCACAAGTCAGTGGTAATGCTGTGAAGAGTACCCAGATCTCTCGACTTCCGTTCTGGTGCCATCTATGAAACCAGCACTAAGGGTAACCACAGAGATGGAACTGAAACTGGCACAGAACTTTAAAAAATATTGGAAAGATTTGGGCTTGAGTTTTGGAAGCAGGTTTTGGGTGTCTTCTGGTTTTATCTGGAGTTGTCCCTCTGTTTCTAGAGAAAGGCCAGTCATGCCAAAAATTAATAGGTTCCCAAAGGACTGTTCAAAACAGGGCTGGAGTGAAACCGGACTGCGTTTCTTGAAGGCTGAAAGTCCATTGACATGGTGTCTTTGTCATTGGATTTACCACTGGTTGCGCTACCAAAAGAGGATGGGGACCTAAATCAGACATGTCCCCATCCCCTTATTATATCAATGGCATTCCATATTTCCACATCTTTAATGGATCATTATGGAGATTGCAGGGTGCAATCCTCATGGATGTGTATATTGAGACTTATCTGCATAGTTAAAAGATTCAGGAAAGGTCCATGCTACACCTCCCAGTCACGGGAAGTGAGCACATTTCCAGCCACTACTGGTGGCACTTTAGAAACCTCTGACAGACGGGTGGGTTGGATGGGCAAAGTCCTGAAGATGACGTGCTCTACTCAGAGAAGATCCACCAAACCTAGACACTCGTCTGAGCCACTTGGGTCTACAGTCTTGAGCTAGAACTCTCTGGAGAGCAGGCTCTCTTCTAGAGTTCTGGACTTCCTTTTCCTTCCAATTGCATGCCGTGGAGCTGGGACTCTTGGCATTTTGATGCTTCCACTTCCAGATAGAGCCCAAGAGTGCGGAGGCTGTGGCAGGAATGAATAACGTGAGCTTGGGACGGCAGGGAAATTGGCTGAATTTATTCTCATCTCAGGAGAGGTTCATGGTTTGGGGTTGAAGGTCTGAGGATGGTGATAGGAGGCTTCTGACACTGGGTGTCTCATCTCTATCAAGTCCCAACAACAGGGTCAACAGACACAGAGCTGCTAGGGTCAGCTGTAAGCTCCCCTTTTATGGGAGCTCGTTTCTGGAAGCTCAGTGAGCGTGGACAGTTTTCAATGACCCTCCACTCAATATGCCTCCAAAATAATCCCTTTCCCTCTGGCCTGAAGTGCTCTCCCTGCCATGCCATATTTGTTGGTGTTGGTGGAGCGTCCCTAGGCTTCCCGGAAAGAGAAGTGTTTCAATATGCCAGACTAGACAGACACAGACAGGCCCCCAAGTGCCTTCTCCTGCACTTGCTCTCAGAAATCTCTTGGGACCTACCTGCCCTCATGAATCAGAAATAGTTATGTTTAACTATGGGGTGAACAGGGGTTCGGGTAGGCCACTGTTCAGGAAGTGCTAAGCACCAGTCTCTGAAAATCAAGCGCCCTGTGGACCTTCCAGTTGGAAACCCCAAATCACTCATCACTATTGAACATCTTGGCCTCACTTTTCAAAACCATGCCATCTTATGCAGCATTTCCCCAGACAAGTCCATCTGCGTTGGCACCCTGCCTTCTGAATATACCAGTTCAAGCTATTGAGCCATCTAGTCAGGAATCCTATTTTATGCTAATCAGATCAGACCTGTGGCCCATCTAATCTGGTATCCTGCTTCAATGCATAAACCCATTACTGGAAAAGTCCAATATTCCATTTACTCTGGTATGTCACCTCCTAGACCAGTTAGACAGGCTTCCGTAGGCTAGTCCTGTCCCTTAGGTTGCTAGCTTGAATTAGGATTTGGGCAATACAGCTGAGACATTTGTCTCGTTCTAAATGCTGGATATTTGGTCACTGGTATCCAGTTAGTGTTTTGCACTCACTGAATAACTGCTGCTTGTTTCACTGCATGGAAAACAGATAAATAATCCCTCCCATTTTCTACAATGCCTTTCATCTGCAGGGATCCCAAAGTGCTTGACAAACTTTGCACAGAAATCCCCTGGCACACCATTGCAATGAGGCCACCTCCGGAGGGGACGGCGGCAGCAGCTATTTAACAATGCACAGTAACACTGCACTAGAAGGGAAAAACGTATCCAGCTGAGACTGAGGGATGAATTTCGGGAAGCAGAATGGAACTACTGAGATTGTAAATTGGCCATGAGATGGGAGTTAACAGCCCAACTCTTGCAAAAAGGGTCATGGCACCTTTAATAACCTCCTATTGTCAGGAACGCTTCTACTTCTGAGTCAGAGAGAAGAGAGCCAATGATTGGTTCACTGACACCCCTTTCAGCAAGATCCAGGCTTTCCTTTGAGGCCTGACATTGAAGTAACGGAAATGGGATGTCTTGCTAAAAAAGCTCACTCAGAAGATAAGGGCTTGATTCAGAAATCACTGGGTGAGGTTCAGCCCATGCCACCCAGGAGGTCAGACTAGATGATCACAATGGTCCTTTCCGGTCTTACAATCTATGAACCTAGGAGCTAAGGTAATTGTGTTTGCTTTGCGAGAGTTGAGACGTGCACAGCCCACGGCAACATGAACTGAGGCAGTTACAGCACTGGGAAATTATGTGTCTTCACGTAGTTTCCAAAGGGTATTCCATTGACCTGGTGTGGATAAGCACTCAACTTATTTGTACCGCTTTGGCCTGAAAAACCACGCGGGAGTGGAAATCCTTAGGAGAGCAGCAATGTTTCCTTATTTCAGTTTGGTCAGAAAGATCACAAGAACAGTTTTTCTCCTGGAAATAGGCTCTTTCTGCTCCAGGCAGTAGGGAGTGCAGAGATGGCATGCGAATTACAAAAAAGGTAATGGAACTTTGTTGGATCCCATAAAGACATCCGAGGTCAATTCAAAGTTTGGGATGAAACACGAGGGCAGTGCTTGGTTTATCTGAACCAGCATGCCCCATTTCCCGTGTGTAATGGGATGGACTGATGGTCATTTGAGTCTTCTAATGTAGATGACATGGTTGTTGATTGGAGGTCACTACATGAGCATTTAAGGAGCAATTAGCAAGATTCCCTCAGGACTACAGATGACTACAGTCTTCAGTTTGATGTTGTGCCTTCCAGAGAAACTGAACAGTCATGCTGGGTTGGGATCTGGCCTCAGTTACTGTTGTCATCTTCATGTGAATGCGTGACCCAAATGACACCAACAAACCTGTCTGCGAACATGAGGGTGCACAAGATGGCTGACTCCCGGAAAGCATGTGGATTGGCTGTGGGCAAGACTACAAGAGGGCATGCTGATTGGTTCCAGACTTCAGCCTCTGGCAGCCAAATACAGTAGGAGGAACAGGGGAGGATGAAGGAAAGGAAGGGGCAGAGCGTAATTGACAACCAAGAATGTGGCGGTTGCAAATTAGGTGCTCAGCTGCTCTGCTCAAGCCTTGCATCAGCATGCTGGTCAATGCTATAGACCCCAGAAGCACCTGCCCCTTTAATTACATGGGACACCTTGGGGTGTAGTTAGTGAATATCCTGTTTCCATATAGAAATTGCACGTGCCAGCAGATGAGAGAGGCATTGCATTCAGCAAATACAAGAGTAATTACCCTCCATGCTTTTAGATGGAAAAACAACCCTGCTAATCCATCCCCCACCCCAAGCCCTGAGACCCTCACACCAGAAACCCCACTCTAGCCACGGCCTCCTTCCTGGGCCTTGCTCACACCGCTCCAGCAAGCAAACCCCTGCCAAGCCCCACGTGTGTGTTGGTTGTTCTGTAGCTTGTGAGGCGAGGCACAGGCCAAACATAACATTTGCCCCAGAAATCTCTTGGTCGCCTTGCTCAGCTCCCACTCTGCCACCCCTGACCCTCCAGCATGCCCCCCGCAACCACTACTGCCTAAATTCCACATTGGCTCTACTCTGCAATGTCCCAGCCAGCCCCTGCCTGGTCCATCTCCATCCCTTCCAGGTGATTGCCCTAATACTTCCCCTCCTAATCCACCCCTCTTCCTCAACGGGCCTTGTCCCCCACTGTTCCATGCAGCCTCCAATTATTCTCTTGCTACCAATCTAGCACTCACCCCGCAATTCACCCACCCCCGCTGCGGAGATCAGTAAAGAGAAGCTTGCCTGGTTATTTGTGCCCTGCTGGAGAAACGCGTGAGGCCGTTATTTTGGTGCTACTCCTTTCGCCCGTCCCCTTACCTGTGAGACTGTGATGCCGCACTTCTTGGCTAGCTCTTCTTTGGCTTCCTCACTAGGGTAAGGGTTGCTGAGATGGGAATAGAAATACTCATTCAGGATTTCCGTAGCCTGCTTGTTGAAGTTTCGTCTCTTCCGCCTTGGCAAGGAGAAAATGGAACAGAATCAGGGCCAAGGCTCCAGAAAGAGGGAAAACGCTCTGGGGATGGGAATAATATTTTGCAGTTCCATGGCACCTCTTGCCTCTCCATTGCAAAGTAGTTTGCAAACCTCCTCTACGCAAGCTTTGCAACACCTTGCGAGGGAAGCTCTGGACCCACCTGGCCTCTGACCTGCCTCCCCCCGCCAGTGCCGTGGTTAGGAGGTTGGCCCTCAGGTGGGCTGGCGAAGGAGATCACATGACAGGGTAGTCAGGGTGGTCTGGGGATTTGATCCACTTGCGTCTCAAACCACATTAGCCCATCTGTTCTGGTCCCTTGCCTTCATACTGGGTCAGATCATTGGTTGTCCCACCTCTGCCAGACCACAGCAGATCTTTGCAGTGTTTGCTCTGCCTAAAGGCCAACACGAGAGATGAGACCCCCCCCGCCCACCGCCCCTGCCAAAGCGTTTTCTCTCAGGCGGGAGATGGGCGACCTTACCGCGCATCTAGAAATCGGGAGCGCAGGATCATGACGGCTTCACACGTGCTCTGCTTGAGCTGCATCTGGATGGAGCTGAATTTGCGGTGGATGATGCTGACCATCCGCTCGATCTCCTTTGGCGAGATGGGCCGGGTCCGGCTCTGCTCGCGCAGGAGGTTCATCACGTGGGTGGTGAATTCGTTGCACGCCTGGGACGGCAAGAAAAACAAAAGAAACCCCGGGATCGGAGGGTCATTCGGCCGTGTTCAAGATTATATGGTGCCAGCACAGCTAGGTAAGGACACCAGCCCAGGGCCCCAACGGAGCAGCAAAGCAACCAGCTAACAAAATCTAACCACCCAGCCATGACCTGACACCGCACCCATTTCCAGAGTGTCGGACCACTTCCCCTTTCCACCGTGGGGATCAAGCTGCCTGCAACTTCAGCCCTGAGGCAGTGATGAGGGTTTCTAAAGGAAAGAGCCTTAAAATGGGCCAGGGAGGAGATGAAACTGGGCCCAATCCTTCAGAGGATCCCTAGTGGCCAGATGGAGAGGACCTGTTGGGTCATTTAGAGTTTGATTCACGGCCCATTGAGAACTTGAGGGATAGACTCTCACTGACTTCAGTGGGCTTTGGATCAGCCCCCTCGTCCACTCACTAGCTTGTGCGGGATTATTCTCCCCCCCCCCCCTTTTTTTAAGTGTTTTGTCTAGTCTAGGATTTAAATATGACCCAAGTAGTGGAGCTTCCACCTTAAGAGGACTATAACGCAGCCTCTCACCTCTACACCATCTCCCTGCTGCTTAACCTCCATTGTCCTCTGCTCGCTTCCATCCCCGGAACCCTGGGTCCTCCTTGGATCACTCTAACCAAGTCCTCTCCCTCCTGAGTGCTCCCAGCCTTCTACCAGCGGCAGTGGGGCGTTCCCTTCATCATGGCTGCACACGGTCAGCTTTTAACCCTTCTTCAGTTTGGGAGTCCTCCTGCACCTGCATCTATGTGGCTGCCCATCCCTCAGCTCCCTCCCATTCCTCTGTATCTCTCTGGTGACGGGCTGCCCGCCAGAGAAACGGATTAAGTGAGAAACAGGAGGAAACCATCCAGAGATAAACTGCGCAGCCAGCGTCTGAGGAGTCATTGCACAGAATCCAGAACGGAACTGATGGAGAGGCCTTGGGAGCTTTAAGAGGGATCAGAAAGGAAGGATGGCCCAGTGGGTTGGGTGTTAGTCTGAGACTCTGGAGACCTGGGTTCAAGTCCCTCTTCTGTCGCAGGCTCCCTGTGTGGCCTGAGGCAAGTCAGCTAGTTGCTCTACGCCTCAGTTTCCCCATCTGTAACAGAGTTAATAGCACTTCCCTACCTCACAGGGGTGTTGTGATGCTTAATACAGTAGGTGCTCAGACACTATGGTGGTGGGAGGCCGTATAATTCATATCTGGCCCAAACCCTTCTCCCTAATTAGCTATGGGCTTTAGAACAGGCCCTGATTAACACCTATTGGTACCTCACTTTGAGGATGCAAAGAGTTCTGTAAATGCTAATTACTATTACCGCTGATCCCCACACTAGGCCTGGGACGAAGTATAGGACCGCACACACCTAGGCAGGCAGGCAGGCAAGGGGTTCAAAGCTGCAGCAGGGAAAGGGAGAAGAACTGTCTCACTCTGACTGCTAAGGAAGGGAAAGGAAGAGTCTTCCATTGGGGGTCATTAGGGCAGAGATATAGGGAATGAGGCCAGGCTAGGCTGGCTCTCCATAGGGAGAGGAAAAAGTTCTCTCTCCTGCCAGGCGGAGAATGGGCTTTCGGGGTAGGCTGCCAAACCCAAACTGAGCAGGCGAGGAGAAGTTAATGCTGTTTCCTTGCTGCTCGGGGAATGGGAGTTGGGCTGCACAAAGCCTTTAGTTTGGGACAAAGGCTGAAGAAAACCCTACTCCCTATTACTTTTGCTTTGGGATTGGCTGGAGGAGCCAGAAGAATATAGGATTTGCCTCATCAGATCAGAATCATGGTCCTTTCAGTCTGGTTGCCATACTGCTCCCTTCATCCCTGACACACTGGATCAGACCAAAATCTTGACCAGTCTGGTATCCCACCTCCTTCCATTAGCAGGCAGACCAACAGTCTAACTATACTGGCCTGCGATCCTGCCGAAGTACCCAGTGCCTCATGAGACGAGCTCTCCCCTAATGCACGTGGTCTGCTGTGCAGTGGGTGCCTGGGAGCTGGCAACTCCTTCCTGATTTAAGCCCACCCAGGATCGGCTGCTGTTCTGATGCACGCAAGGTGGCCTGTCCTAGCGCTGTCTGTGCTACAGATGTTACTTATGGATGGCCCCAGGCCTCAGAGCGCTTGCCCCTCAGGATGGGGGGAGAGGTACCAAAGGACAGGACGGCGGGAGTGGGCCAGAAGCAAGTGTGGGGAGAAGCCGGTGCTGGTGGCTCAAATGCACCTTGGGCTGCCGACACGGGGGAACGGTTAATTCTGTAGGCATGCAGGTCCCAGAGAGAGGGGGCGGAGTCAGAGCCCCCCAAACGACCCACATCAAGTGGCTGCGAGCGCCAAAGTGACACAGACCTGCTCCAGGTTTCCAGCACTTCTGATAACAAGTCAATAATGATAATAATTAAAGCAGCGCAGGCAGCGCGAGACAGGCGCCCTGACATGAAAGGGCAGGCAGGTAATCACTGGAATTAGTGTGCTGACGGCACAGCCCTGCCCCGCCGCTGCGCTCCCACTCCCCCCACCCGCGGTCGCCCGCTCCTCTCATGCCTAGGGGGGTTTGGATTGGGCAGAGTTTGTTTTTAAAACATTTTCTCCGCCTGCTCCATCAGATGCTGGCAGGTCCGTGCAGCCAGGGGCTGCTGGGCCAGAGGGAAAGCAAACCACTTAGCAACACAGATGACGGCCTGGCGTTGAAAGGGAGGCGACCCGCAAAGCTGTGTCGAGTCACAGCAACATCAGGTCCCCAAGATGAAACCAGATACTGGACCTGTCCCAGCCAGCTTCCCTGCCGGCGGGACAGCTGTGACCTGGAGGGGACGTCTACCCCACACCTTAGGCTCACAAGACCACCCATGTGCATGATTTCAGGTCAGCGCAAACTGATGCTGTCGGGATGCAATGGTCACAAATCACACTCAGCCGTCAAGAGGAGAAATCAAAGCGTTTGGTGCTGAGCAGCCACACAACTAGACCTGCCTAAAGCGCAGCTGCTTCTCCATGCCCTGTCTGAATAGGGAAACCTCTCAGCAGGCCTCACAACTCTCCCCCACAAAAGCCCTGGATCCTCTCAACATATAGTCTCCTTGGGGGACACCCAGTAGGTCCTCTGAGGGCCCTTCCAGCATCCCCCTGGGGCTTGTCACCTCTCTCCGCACTCCTGCAGGGTGTGTAGGGTTCTGCCATTGACAGGCTGAAGATGGATCCAATCACCTGCTGCACCATCTTGAAATGGGCTGAGTTCTCTACGGCCACCAGTGCCGGCAGCCTGAGGAGCTCTGGAAAGGGCTGCCTGAACCCCGCCTCTGATCCCGAGGCGGGAACTGGAGAGGGAAAGCTGTTCCGATTCTCTGGCCCAGAGAGATGGCAGCTTGGTGGGACCCAGGAAGGGAAGATCAAGACAGTCCTGGCCAATGTGCCCTTCTTACTATCCCTTTCGGTGCCATTTCGAGAGCAAAGGTGGAACAGTGTCAGGGCTCTTTGCACATGTAAAGTCATGATAGTGACATTACAGCAGAACCCAGTTATCCAGAGGTCTGGGGAGACATTCCAAAAAGGCCAGACAGCCAGGGGATCTGGCCAGCAGACTGATCTCCGAGTTGCCCCGTCTCGGACTCACAGCTCCCCTGTCGACAACTGCCTGGGCTCCCCACAGCCACCTTAGCAGAAGGGCAGGAAGCTGCACAGCAGGAATTCACTGCCCAAGTCTTTATCCACTGATCAGACTCCGGCACAAAGACTAAAAATCAAATGTGGGAGGAAACATCTGACCCTGGGACAGCCACGAACTCCAGCAAAGTAGGACTTGGAAAGGCAAGGGTTAATTGACACATGCCATCCACTTATACTTCCCACCTTTGCCCACCCACTGCGGTCAGATTCCCCTCGCTGCTGGTTTTCCCAGCATAAAGGAGGGCTCAGAAAAATGCAGCAGAGAGGGACTAGGCAAGAAGTGGCCCTACGACAGCAGCAGGAATAGTGTGTTCTGGCTTTGGGCAGAGAGAGACCTCATTTGGTTGAGGGGAGATGGAGAAGGAGGCAATCAAGAGACACACCTTGCTGTCAGTCCAGAACACGGACAATGGAGTATCTCTTTCTCTCGACAGCAAGTCCAATTTCCCCTGAGCCAACAGCTCATCATCAGTTTCATAGCCAATGGTACGCAAGGGATGTAGCCAGCCTCACGTCTGACTGCTTTTGGCTGCCCTAACCTGATGTCGGGTAGCCATTTTCCAGCTGAGTTGGTTTGTCAGTGTGAGATCGAGTGAGACTCAAACCCAAACCCTTCAGGATTACAGTTGAGAGCCTTAATCACTCAGCCGCTGCACCTCAGACTACCAGGGGTTAAACACAGCACCCCAAAAACCAAGGTGGATTTGAGCAGCTCAGTACACACTTCTACGTACAACAGAGCGAGTAGAAACCGCTGCAACAAAAACTTTGCAGCATTAGCAGTCCCAGTCTCCAAATCAGGTGACTTGTTTCCTCTCTTTCACCAATACCAAAATGCTTCACAAATACTCGTTGGTTTCGCCAAATTTATCGGCCGGAAAAATAAAATCCTGAAAAAAAATTCTGAAAAATACAGAAATGTTTTGGCATTCTCAAGACAAAATGTTTCGATTTTTTTGGTTCTAAATGATTTTTTGTTTCAAAATTTAATATAAAAATATATGAAGATGGTCAAAATTAAAAGGAAACATTTTGGTTTTGTAACTTTTTAGTTCGAGGGTTTTATTTTTTTTAAAAAACTTTTTGATTGGCTGAAAATTTTGAAAAATTTGGGTTTTAGTTCAACCCAAAATGATTTTTTCCCAATTTTTCAGAACCAAAAAATCTCCCAGCTCTACTCCAGCAGAGCTGTGCCTTATTCATCGAGATTGTTACCAGGTTCCTTACTTTTAAGGCCAGAAGGACCCATTGTTGTCTAGTGTGACCTCCTGCATACCACAGGCCACACCATTTCCTGTGTCTCATTCAGTGTGCATCTTATCCACCTGTATAAACGCTCTCTTAGTGCACCCCCACACTCCAGTCAGTGGGTCCCTCTTTCCTCTATCTCCCCCTCTTGAAAAGTACCTCAGCTCTCCATAGCTCCCAAGCACCTTAGGGTATGTCTACACTAAACACAGCCCACGCTTCCCTTCTGTCCACACACAAATCAGTCTGACTCTGGTCAGCAAGCACTCAGGACGCAGATCCTAGAATCTTGCTAGGGAGTTGGCTCGGAGCCTGAGTCCCACTGAGATTCAGGTCCAAGCCCTGTCATTTTGTAGTGTGGAAGCCAGGGCCGGCTCTACCATTTGTGCCGCCCAAAGCAGCGCGCCGAATTGCGGCCCCGGGTGGCTGAAGGTGGGACCAGCCGCCGAATTGCCGCCGCAGACAGCTAAAGGACAGACCTGCCGCCGAATTGCTGCTGCAGTGGGCGGCGCATGCCGCCCGAACGGGACACGGACTGCCGCCCCTTCCACACTGCCACCCCAAGCACCAGCTTGGAACGCTGGTGCCTGGAACCAGCCCTGGTGGAAGCAGCTCAAGCCATAGACATTTATCAGAAGGTCTGCGTAGCAAAGTATGGATGTGTTAGCGTGGCCCTGAGACCCGGGTCTAGCTATTGTAAGCCTGGGTTTACAGTGTAGTGTGGACACTCAAGCACAGGCTTGGAAACACCAAGTCCATGGACCTGGGTTTACAATGCAGTGTAGACACATCCCTATTAGGCAAGAAAGAGGGATGGGCTGGTTCAGTGCCCCTCCTATTCTTGTTTAAATGTGGCTACAGACACCAGTGGCTGAAAGCCTTTATAATCTGGACATTAGAGCAGCATGCAACGAAATACAGGTGCTCCGCCTTTCACTCATTTCTCACACCCCTGTGGGTCTGAAGAAGGAGAGGTGTAATGGTCAGTGAGTTACAGGCCTATGCACGATACAACTCAGCTGTCTGTCACTGACACTATGGCTAAATACGCTTCCTACGAGCAGTTCAAACACTCCACAATTAGCCAAATCTCAAGCAATTTCCACTAGGATATTTAAGGCATTTTCCCTCAGCCAGGGCGATTTCCCACCCAGTTTCAACTCCACCCATTCTGGCGCTCAGGCTGTTCAAAAAAAGCTCCTAACAATTGTTTTTATAATGGGAGAATTATGTTCCCACCCTGCCTCACTTCTCTATATCCTAGGTACTTATGCACCCCCATAGCATCCAAGCAACTCACAAGCTGTAATGTATTTCTCCTCAGACTCTCCCGGGAGCAATAATCCCCATGTACCGATGGGATACTGAGGCACGGAGACTAAGAGTACGTCTACACTGAAAAAAACCAACAACAAACCTGGCAACGAGTCCCACACTCAGACCAGGCTTGCACGGTGTCCCGTTTCCACTTTGGGAAATATGGTCACCCTACCAGTGAGTCGTTAGCAGAGCAGGGAATTGAACCTGGACCATTCGGAGGCGGGGGGCGCCACCGGGAACCAGGGCTCGGGCAAGCGTCGACGCCAGGTGGCTCAGGCAAGCTCTGCATGGCTGGGGGAGGGGAGTAATCAGGCAAACCCTGCGTGGGGGTGCTGTGAGTCATTAGCAGGACAGATAATTGAACCTGGGTTTTCTAAGGCCCATGCTAAGGCCCTAACTACTGGACCAGCCTTCCTCTGTCCTAAGAGGGCTGACTATTTTTTGGTCAAGCTTAAAAACCAAACAATCCCCTTTAGGCAGACCCCAAGCCTGTCATAGGAGCTGGTTAAAAAATGGCAGAATGAGTTTTCAAAAAAAATCTCAGTGTTTGAAATGGCTCTGTTTTGCCTTCTTCGCAAGGTTTTCCAGGGTCGTTTTCACTGAATTTGTTATCAAAATTTTGATCAAAATCCTTAGGTAAAAAGCCAGGTTTTCTTACTGAAAATGGGCTTTTCAGTAAACGAAGCATTTCTTGAACGATTCTGATTCAAATGCTGACACTATTTTGATAACAAAACATGGATTAAAACAATGCATCATGGAAAAGTTTGCAAAACCCACCCCAAACCCCAGATTGTTTTTGACATCAACAATTTTTGGCAAACAAATAAATAAATAATAACTAATAACTAATAAATAATAATAATAAGTTTTTTCTTCTGATTAAAAAAAAAAACTGTGCGCAAAAATGTTGACCAGCTCCCCCTGTCAGATTTCAGCCTGAACGGTGGATGTCTCAGGAAGTTCTGAGCTACAGGGGTGTGTAACAGTTACGTTCATGCCACCTTGACAATAGATGTCACTAGCGCTCCAGCCCATATACACACAGCCACGATCGCTTGGCATACAGAATGGTGTGTAGGTAACATACCGATTCTCTTATCGGCTCCATTTTCTGTTGCATTATCTTCCCTCTGCTGTGCAGGAAGATTATCCCTTGAATGGGTTTATTTCCTTGATCAGAACTTCATTTAAACCCTCTCTTTGCTTTGGCCGGGAGAGGGGGAAGCCTCTGCTTAGCCTCCGCGAATGAGCCTGTTACCTGTTCGTATTTCTCCAGCTCCGTGTGGTAGATCTGTCGGATCTGCGAGAGTTTAGCTCTGTAGTCAGAATGCTCCACGGAATTGTCTGAGCCAGCCCCTCCGGACGCTGCTGCTGCGGCCGCAGCCGCCGCTGAGCCTCCTCCTTTCTCAGGCCCTGCCACGCCCTCTGCCAACAGCATGTTGTCCAGTCGCATCAGCTGGGGGTCTGTGGGCTCCTCTTCCTGGGCTCCCCGGATACTCAGGACTGTGAGAAGAGACAGAGGAGGGAGGGAACGATTAGCAATGCCCTGAGGATGAACACAAACAATAGCAACAGCTCAGCAGGCAGCAAGGGCCAGATTCTCCACTGAGGTAACTCGGCACAGCTCTAGTCACGTCGGCGGAGCCGTGCTGATTGACACTCGCTGGGGATCTGGCCCCCGACTTCAATGGAGCTATGCCCTATTTACACTGCCCTGGCCCTTGCTTGCAAACACTTCGTGCACCTCTAGCTCACCTGTTCAAACCCAGCCCGGCTGGCAGTGACTCAGTGCAATCACCAGCGCATGACTCTATACTGGCCCTGGCCTGAAGCGAGCCGGGGCCTGCAGCAGTTCCCGGACCCCACAGCACAACTGTCGCTGATCGGCCCCCTTAAGACAGTCTCATTGGGAGAGTCTCAGCCTGGACGGGCCGTGGACTCTGCTCTCACCCCCCATGGCGCTCCCTCTGGAGTAGGGTGGGGCACGCTGGGAGACACTGGCACCAGGGTTGCCACCTTTCTAATGGCTGGTAACTGGGCCCCCGAGGCCCAGCCCCCTGCTTTGCCTCTTCCCCCAAGGCCCCACCTCCTCTCCACCTCTTCCACCGAGGCCCTGACCCCAGCCTGTCTCTTCCCAAGAGGCCCTGCCCCCTTCCCCGCCTCTTCCGCTGAGGCCCCACCCCCACTTCACTTCTCCCCCCCAAAGCCCCGCCCCTGTTCCTCCCCTGCCCCCTTCCCCTGTTTGTCACTGGATCGTCTCAAGGAGCCTGCCTGCAGGTAGGAGGCGGCCTCGGCTGAGCAGGAGCTGGTGCGGGTTAATGAGCCGGTGCCTCCCTCCGCCCTGTGGTAACCAGGCTTTTGATTCGGGTGCCATTGAGGGTTGCCAGGTCTCCAAAAACCAGGCTCCTGGCAACCCTCAATGGCACCCGGTCACAGAAGCTAAAAGGTGGACTGTCCGGGTAAAAACCAGACCCAGCTCGCACTGCTACTTCCCACGCTGTCCCTTCCTCTGTGGGGAAACAGGGCTCCTGTCCCCAGGGCTGTCAACCGGACCCCTTTCACCAGCCCTCCTTAGAGTGGACATGGCAAAGAGACCTCAGGACTGAACCAAGTTGTGTGGGACAGGAGCCCTGAAGACAGGCCCCACTGGTGGCAGAAGTGCCAGGGCAAATGCCCCGATTGAGCCCTTCCTTTCCAAGGCTCACGAGCTGCCACCAGCTGGAGACAGAACGGGGAGAGAGCAGTCCCCACCGTGCCCCACCGGCTGTGGTCAGCAGAGAGATCTCCACTGGTAGAGCCGCTGCCGGAGCTTAGAGCATGGTGGCTAAGGGGCAAGGGGCTGCAGACACATTTCCCACCGACGGTTCTTTACCAGCACCTGCAGCCCCCATTTCAGGGGGGGAGGGGAAACCCATCGGTGCAATGAGAGTTAACGCTGCAGACGTGATGCTTTAATAAATAGATTGAGAGTCCTGTGTGCGTCTGGCTGGCCCCGTGGGCTCTTGCCAGTTCTGGTTGTTTCCGCAGCCTTTGCAGGTCACCCCCATGAGGTTGTGACAGGGAAGGTAGATGTGAGGCCGATGCAAGGGGACATTTAGTTATTCGGGGCATCGTGTTCTCCACATGACCAGCCTGGGCTGCAGACTGTTTACACATGCTCCTCAATTACAATGGGAAGAAGAAGAGCTTTCGTTTTTGTCTTTTAAAGGGCATTATATTTTTAAAGGGCAATAAAAAACTAGAAATCACGAGACTAATTAATAACATGGCGTTGTATTTCCAAACAGCTGCACAAATATTAGATCATTCACGGTGGAAATAATCATTCAACGAATATTAACTCTTGGTCACATGTGTTTCTTTTTCTTCCCGTAGGGAAAAATCTCAGAGGGCTAAAACCAACAGAAATTTTATAGTGAGCTATAAAAACCTAGAACTCTATAGGTGAGGTCAAGGTGCTCTCCAGAAATGCAAGCACTCTATTATATTCCAATCCATAGGGCTTTTCCCTGGGGTTGATTTCTGCATATTGTTGTTCTGCGATCACATCTGACTCCAGAATCTGACCGAATGATTGCTCTGCTCTTTGTTCTCGCAAGAAGAAAAATTAACAAGAAGCAAAAGCTTGTTCTCAGATCTGCACAGCGGATAAACTAGAGGCACTAACAGCAACTGTGCAAACCCAAATAAATACAAGCCTGCTTTACCTGATGCGTTGGGTGTTGCATACACAAAGAATACAACAGGGGACAGAATCAGAGCAGGATTCCCAATTCTCTCATTTTTTATGATTGATACACAGGACACAAGCATTTGATTTCACCAAAATTTGCTGAAATGCATCACAAACAGAAGGCAGATCTAAGAATAAGGCAGAGGGCTGCAAGTCTGGAGGCCTGGCTTCTGCTCTTAGCTCTCGCACACATTTCCAATGTGATCTTGCATGCGTCATTTCTGGCCTCATTCTACTCCCGTCGAAGTCTACGATAAAATCCCCATCGACTTCGGTGGGAGCCGGCCGAAGTCCTCAGCCTTGATCCTGCAACAAGCAGGACCCCTGTGCAGAGCTCATTGCAGGATCAGGGCCTTAAACTACCCGTGCCTCACTTTCCCTGCCTTTAAAAGTGAGTTTTACAAGGCTTAACTGATATGTGCTGGGAGAGCCTCTGGTGGAAGACAGAAAGAAAGAAAAAAAAATAATAATAAGAGTTTTATTATTTGGAAACGGCTTTTTGCCATTCTTGGGACTTACTTGAACTGTACTAAGCCAAGAGAGCAGCAATAACCATATTCTCACAAATTAATTGCCAAAGGGAGAACTTTCTAGTATTCTTATAGCTTCAATTCATGCTTTATTCACATGTAAAATCACTCTCTTTCTTTGAGTGTTTTTTCTAAAATCACTCTCTCACTTTTTGAAATAAAAAATAAAAATGACAGCAAAAACCAAAAAAAAACCCAACAAAAAACCCCCAGAAAAATAACACTCGACTGCTCCGGGCTCACTTTGCAAAAGTGGATGCCCAGCCTGAGTTTGCAAAACCCGTGTGAGTGCCAACGGGCAGCTGAGTGGCAAAATGGTAAATGTGTACCAAGCAGCCTGCCTGAAAACTCCAGCTGATGTGGAGGGAAAAAATGGGGGGGAATGTGCAAACTGGTAATTTAAGATGTTGAATCGCCTTTGACTGTATTTTAATTTTGTAAGCCTTGCTGGGAAGGGTAAGAAACAGCTGCATTTAGACAGAATCTGGACATGGTCAGGGATGCTAATAACAGATAGGAAGAACCAGTGCACTGAATCCATAGAGATTCTGTGGGCCAATATATACATATTATATGGCATAGCTGTATGATGATCCATTGATTTTAATGGAGCTATGCTTGCTTATGTCTAAAATGAATCTGGCCCATTATTCCTAGCCCTGTAATCTGCACTGTCAACCATCAGCAAATGGTTTTACTGTCAGTTTAAAAAAATAATCTAAAATTGGCTGCCAATAAAAAGTCGTAACAGACCAGTGAAAATAACAAGAAACATATTTTTCCTTAATCTAGAATAAGTTTCTGAATGATACAATTACTATTAATAGAAACCAATTTTAAATAAAAGGCTCAACTGAGAATGAACATGAATAATAGGAGACTTAAAATCCCCTAAATGGCTTTGAAATAATAATTTTCTGGACACAAATCCTTTTTAGTATTTTTCGGCCCTTTTGTGTTTGAAATTTTGTCATTGAAAAGGGTTGAAATGTGCAAGTAAATTTGTTAGTAAAATAAAATAATAAATTACAAACAATTGCTAATTAACAATTATAATTTACATACTAGAAATGGGTTGAAGATGCCAAATTCACATCCGGATCCCAGTTTCAAAGAGACAAGAATTCAGAAGAGTTGAGATCCAGAATTTTGGCCCAGGCCCCACCTCTCTTATATACTGTAAAGGTATATGATGCTTCGCTAAAACCAACAGAAAGATTCTATAACTAAGACGCACAAAGCAAGCCAACTGACAGGACAAAAACAAAACAAAACAGCTCCTGAAGTGGAGAGATGGTGGGGAAGGAAATCACAGCAGAAGATGTGGAGCACTGTCAATGAAACGTGTGTTGATTTGAAGGTTGGTAATCCTTAATCCTAAACAAGAGAAAAGACAAATGGCAGAACTTAAAAGGAGGAAAAGGAGGCAGGAGATGGGATGGAGACGAAGATGACATGAATGGCGGAGAATAATCTCCTGTTCTTCACAACGAAACTCAAAAGACAAATTGAAACAAAAATAAAAGGTGAAAACAAATACAAAATAGGGTTTCAAGCCAGACACACTTGTGGTTAGGATTTCAAAAGAAATATTTGTTATATTAATAAAAACAACTCACTGCCTAGTCAGATGTGCACTTGTGATTAATTAATCTGTGTGTGTAGAGTCTTTTCAATAAAAGCACTATGGAAGTGCTTAGTATTATTACTGTATAATGTGAAACACACACAAACACACATTGTGTTCTATTATATCCACATCTGCATATTTGTGCGAGTACACATTATATTACTATTACATTATAATTATATATGTTTAATGAGTGGAATCCAAAAATCAGCTGGGTGAGAAGGCACTGGGATTTGCAGCAATTGTGCCTGTCTGGCTAGCCAGGTAGAATAACACTATTAAATAAATAAATGAAAAGGCCAATGTGTCTAAGCAGACCTGATGCCACCTAGTTATTGTTTGAAGTCTGTGCTCTGGTGAGTAGGAGACAAAATGATTATTTAAAAGCTCCTTTATCTTCCCGGCACCATATAAGACACAAATGAACCTTCTGCCAGGACACCCGAGATGTTAACACTCATCTGCCACGATCCAATTTCAAGCGGCAGAGCTGTTACCTAATCCAGCAACTATCACATATGATCAAGGCCCTGCTGAGCGGATTGGCCCCCTACCTCTCTCTTGTTCATCCCCTGCTCATCTGAAAATGGGTTTAAAGGGACAAGGGACCCATTCCTGACAGCAAGCAGGGGCACTGGAGGCTGTGTATTTCCATACTCGGGAGGTGGGAAAGAGAATTTGGAAATTGGTGAGGGAATTTAGCAGCATTCAATGCAAATCCCTGTGGGATCAGCTCCCCAGCTGGTGCAAATCAGTGCAGGTAACAGTTATGTCAATTTACATCAACTGAGGATTTGGCCCAGGGCATCTGTGTCGGCGACAGACTCTTTAATGAACATTTGGACAGTTACGAATTCATTTGAACCAAGGGGCTATCAGCCCCAGTGCCCTTAACGCCAGTGGGGCCATTTTTCCAATGAGTGCTTTGTTGCTGATTTCGGTGGAGGCAGGAGCACATCAGACACCACCACCTCGTAGCTGGTACTGAACATGCCCCCAATTTGGCTGCCTTCATCTTGGGGGGGGGGTGTGCCTGCAGAAACCAAGTATAGGACAATGGGGGTCAGTGTGTGGGGACGCCGCCTAGGCTGTAGTTCTGTGAATAGTCAAGGAAGGGCTTAGTTCTCCCAGGCCGTCAGTTTTCCCAAGAGAAAGGGGAAAAGAAAGTGAAAATAAAACCAATTTGGCAGAACGGTATTTTCTTCCGCTCTGCCCTCCCCCTCCCTCCCTATTTCTTAGAAGAGAAACCAGACGCTGACACTCCCTAATTGCTCCTCTGTCCTCAGAGGCACCCTTCCCACGGCCCAAGGTGGGGACCCAATAGCCCATCACACTCCATTTGTTGCTTTTCATGATAGAAAAAAAATTACAGGCTAAGAACTAGGGGAAAAAAGAATATTTTGTTCTTGGCTGCTCCACTGACAGCCTGACAAAGCTGCCGGCTCCGCTGACTGCCACTAGAGGATGCTCTTCCTTCACAAAGAACCGGCTTTCGCCCAAATAAATAAATAAACAAACAAAACAAAAACCACACACCTCCTCCCTATTTGGGCTGCTGCAAAACGCCTCTGACCTCCCAGGCCGGGTGCAATCACGGAGGGGACATTCCTCAGCGTTATCGGGGTCAGGTTAGCAGGTGGGACGGCGAGATCAGGACCAGGTCCCCACCCACCAGCACGCTGCTCCCTAGGTGGTGTTCAAGTAGCAAAGCCAGGGTTTTTGTCAGGTCACGGGGGTAACCAACATGCACCCCTGGGGCTAAGCTCGCCCCATGACCATCCTCATCGTTAACATGCAGGTCCCACCTCCAGAGACAACAGGTCCCAGCATGCAACGATCCAGCTGCAGGTCAGCTGCCATTGTAGTTAGCAGACCCAAAAACAATCAGTGAGGCTCATAAAACGCCCACAAGGCCTACTTGCGCCATGCCAGAGCCACTCATGGGAAGCAAGATGACTCTCCCATTCCCGTCACACTGAGCCTTCTAGCCGCTCACCTGAGACATGGAGCCGGAGGGTGGCTCTCCGGGGCAACGCACCTCTGCGCAGGCCGCAGCCTCGGCTCACTCCCTCCGCCCTTCATTTCCCACCTTCCCCCTCTCTCCTGGCCTGGTATTTCAGAAGTTTTCCTCAGACCTTGAAGGTCTGTCCCAGCCCGTTCTGAGCCTCCTGCTCCACAGCTGCAAGGCTGCAGTACGGGCATCTCCCTGCCCCCTTGGCAAGTGCTGACGAGTGTCTACGGGGACTTTTGGGGATAAGGCACCTATGGCTCGGGACTCACCCCAGCCAGGAAGGCAGTGTGGTTTAACGGCTAGAGCAGGGAGCTGGAAGCTCAACAGTAGTGCCCCTGCCGCTGACTCATTGAGGGAAAGTCCCTTCACCTCTGCCTCTGTTTCCCCAGCTCTAGAATGGGGATAAATGATCACTGCCTGCTGCTCATAATGCAGCCCGAAGATCGCTGATGGAGGTGCCAGGGATGCAGACAGCATTATTAGTAACGTATCCACAGCTGGGGCTCTACAGGGACCGCAGCACAATCCAATCACAGCATCCTCCTCCCACATCCCTTCTTCTTTCGTCCTGCCTTGGGGCCAGTGGGCATCATATCCTCTGCTCATTGCCCACTTGGTCACACAGCAGCTCTCCAGGCCTGCTGGCAGGCAGGACACTCATGCGCTTGGCGGGTACCTCCTTCCACTCTGGAAATTTGCCTGTGCGTGCTGCACCAGGACAGTCTAGTTCAGCGGTTCAGGCTTGGATTTTCTGCTTCGGCATTGCACATGCATGCGGCTCAGGAAATGGCTCCCCCTCTATCCAGAGCCAGAGGTTATCTTCATCATCTGCAAGAGGACATCATCTGGATCCTATACTTGGACCTTCATCCACCACGGCATCAGCAGGCAGTGACATCACATATGTGTAAGGTCATCATGGACTCGCAAAACACAGACATGATGCCGGATCCCCATGGAGCAATGCTCCGCAGCAAAGCCTGACCTCAGCCCTAGGTTCTTTAACTGCCCTGCTTTGCGGGGACCTGGGACAGAGGTGTAAGAATTGCAAGGAGTCCCTGAAGAGGCAGGCGGTCCTGGAAGTGTTAGGGTTCCAGATGCTCTAAGATGCATCATGAGCAAGTTCTTTCCAATCTGGAGGCTGCATGACTCTCTGCCTCCCCCATTTCAAGAGCAATGGACAAAACACCAGCAAGGGCTCCCATTAAACAGAAGAGGAGTCTGCTTCTTAGGAGCACTTGGAAAGCACAAGTTGGAGCACTGATGAAACTTACAAGAGGGTCTTTGGGCTGCTTCTCATCCCCTCATTCACTCCCTACTATCCTCACAATCCCCTGATCATGGCAGTATAACCCTTGGCTGAGAGCTGAATTCCTTTGGGAGCCTCATCGGGAAGGGAGTTGTGGAGTGATCCCATCCAGCTGTTGCGTGCTGGCTCTTAAACACTCCTAGGGAACCCTCTCCACCTCCCAAGTTTACACCTCTTTCCTCCTCAGATGTTGCTTTTCCGTCCTTAAAGTCATAGGTGTGTGTGGGGGAGGATAGCATAATGGATCCAGTTAAATCTAGGCAGCGAGCTGGGGTGGTGATTGACACGCTGAAGACCTTGTACTCAGGAGCATGCTCTGCACACAAGGGATGCAGAATGATGGAGACACGGTCCATTATGCAGAAGAAAGGATCAAGTTACTAAGTTCTTGCCATCTTTCCAACGGGACAGAACGCCAATTTCCCTAACCAAATTTAACCTTGTAGTTTAGAGAAAATACTCTTCTTTGCTTCCTATCCTCAGCTGTTGCACAGTGCTCCCACATTGCACCCCAGAGGCAGCTGCATTTCAGTGAAGTAATTCCTACATGTAGTTGGCAAAGAGTTTTTGGATCCTTTTGGATGTAAATTGGAAGGATGAAGAGCTTGAAATTGGGCTAAGAGAAAAGTGAAGTTGCACATCAGGAAAAATGTTGTTTATTAGCCTGTGTAATAGTCTCCAAAGGGATGTGATGGAACCATTGGAGAAGAGACTATAGGGAACCATTGTGGGTTGGCAGGGTGGGAAGATGAACTAGAAGGACCTGGTAGCTCCTTTTTGGCTCTAATTTCGGAGAGCATTTGGGTAAAAATGAGTCCCAGTGGCCGGAATCTTGACCAAACCCACCATGAAACACAGCGAGGTCATCCTTCCGGTAACTCGGATGCAGAATTCAAACATCAGCCTGAGCTGGGTGGGCTGCCCTATGTTTTCGTCGAATCGCCTTTCCAGGGGGACCTTTTAAAGGAGGAGGAGATTTCCAGCAAATGATTGCAAGTTATCGAAAATAATGTGCCACTTAGCGTCGGAGGCGAGCATCCTGGCAGGCAGCGATGGGAAGCAGCACTGAGCAGATGGGAGTGATTAGGCTGTGATTTTCAGAAGGGCTTTCTTCCCTGCCTCCACTGTGCTTAAGATATGCTGGAAAAACCCAGGGGCTTGAGAGAAGCTGAGGGTTCTTCTGCTGCAGCCATGGGGTCATGATTTACCCCCTAGAATGGCTTTCCCCATGGAATTGGGGATGTCTCCAGTGGAGAGCCAGGAGTCCAGGAGTGGAAGAGTATCTCTAGGGAGATCCATGATGCTCACTATTATCATTCACCAGCCACCCTTCCTGACATATATGCCCACCCATACAAAGTGAGGCAGGATTGCACCTCTGCATGAGTGCCAACGCAGAAACTCCCCTGGAAGTGTTATGCAGATAGACGTTAAAAGGTCACAGTCAGGCTAAAAATGATCCCTCGCACGATTTTATCATGGCCCTTGAAATATTTGGTAGCGTTCTTAAAGCCCCAGCTGCTGGAGTCACGTGATCGTGGGAGAATAGCTCATTTCACTTTAAAAGAATGCAAGTTTTCAGCCCTCATGGTTGTAGTAAAAACTTGCAAATGTGACCCAGAAACCAGGAGGTCAATAAAAAGAACCCCAAATTTGTTTTAAATCACATTATTTTTAAGCCAGTCTCGTGATTTCCTAGAGCCTGAATCACGTGGCTGGGGTTGGCCATACTGAATCCTAAACAGATGGATTCCCTCCTGCCTTGCATTAATTGTAACACTTTAGACCATTGAAAATGGGAGGGTTTGAAACACTTCACGACTGACTGCTCTTTGTTTATTACCCTTCAGCTTGGCCAAAGCAATTAGGATGATGGTGTTGCCCCTCCTGGAAGAGGACCACACTGGCTTTGGGTTTGTCCTCCTACGTCACAACCTGGCTTCATTGAATTAAAATAACCAAGACTCCCTCCCTGCCCCACCCCAGCCCCAAACACATTTCTGGTGACAAAAGTTACTTAAGTGCCTCTTTTTTCAAACAAAGCTTAAGTTTCAAACAAAGCCTCCCACATTGCACCCCAGAGGCAGCTGCATTTCAGTGAAGTAATTCCTACATGTAGTTGGCAAAGAGTTTTTGGATCCTTTTGGATGTAAATTGGAAGGATGAAGAGCTTGAAATTGGGCTAAGGGAAAAGTGAAGTTGCACATCAGGAAAAATGTTGTTTATTAGCCTGTGTAATAGTCACCAGTGTCCCAATGTAAAGGTGAGCTGGGAAATGAAAGGGAATTCCTGGACTTTCTTGTTTATGGGTCCTAGGAGAGAGAAACTCGGCAAAAGTCAGCGGCTTCTGCATAAGAAAAGATGGGGACAGTTTCCCTAGATTTATTCTAGGGAATGATTTATGGGGAAGGCCACGGGGCCAGATTCGGTCCTGCTCTGAGTGGGCTCAGCTGTGTGGAAGACAATGTGCACGGTAACAAGTTCAGGGCTTAAACAACTTGCGACGGTTTCCTTGCCTCCCCTCCCACTGTGGAAGAGCAGAGCTGACAACTTTCTGGCCCACCTTGGATGGTGGGGAAGGGGGTTTCGTGCCCCAAAGCAGATCTGGGCAGGTCAGTTATAAACCCTCCCTCCAGGCTCCCCAAGGGGCATTGCTTATCAAACCCAGCACAGTGGTGTGTGTCATTTGCAAGGAGGGTGACGTAAGTGAAGGCTAAGGCTGGCGATAATGGACTGGGATTCGGGGGAAGGGAAGGAGGACATGGGGCAACACAGGGTCTGGATCTGTGTTACGATTTAGGGGGCGAAAGAGAGGATAGAATAGATGCTCCGCTCAGCAGATGGGACCAATGTCGTCACCCAGACAGAGATCAGCCCCTGGATGAAGAGCAGCTGTCGTCAGCTGATCCCAAGCAGACAAAAGTGATGATAGGGAGGGGGAAACCATCTGAGCAGCTAGCCAAGACCCGGGACTCTTGCCTCCACCAAAGGCATCTGCCCTCCCTTGGCCAAGGTGCTACAGCGCCTTGAAATCTCAGGATACGCCGGCAGTAGCAGTGATGTATGTAATTTGCATTCTCCCTCCTCCAGCACACTAGGAAGCTACCACACTCTTCTCAGATGAGAATCTGGCCAGCAAAATTCAATATCTCCATGCAGGGCTAGTGAAGCCGATGGTATCTGGGGCAGGTGGAAACGCTACAACCCAGGCGCTCTGGCTTGCCCAGAATGCAGCATCTCCTGGGGAAGAAAAGCCACCAAGAAAACATCACACCCATCCACTTTGCTCCAGTGCCAGGCCAGTGCCACAGCTTCAACTTTAAGGCCCTTGTGACGGGGCTTTCCTGACCCGCACTAGCCCAGGCAATGACAGGCCTGTGGTATTGAAAGCAGAAGTCCCGCCTCCCCGGCAGGACTGGGCATGCTCCAAATGTACTGTTAGTATAAAAGGAGGAAGCCCAGCTCATTATGGGCTGGCAGCCGAGGAGGAAGGACCTGTCTGGGAAGCTCCTGCAGAGGGCCAGCCACAGCCCCGACTACGCCGGGACTCAGAGCCTCCCCAGGCCCATAGGAACCCCGGCAACTGGAGGAGCCAGAAGAGGGGGCCGGCTCAACTACCCACGGGGAATCCGAAGGCTCAGGGGAGACCCCAACACAGAGGCAGGTAGGAAGTGACCCAGGAAGGGTGACGGAGTGGTATCTCCCACCCGGGAAACCTCAGCGTGTTTCGGTAGGACCCCCCCCACTGAGGCAGTGGCAAGGTGCTACGCCACTTTTAGGGCCCTGGGTCGGGGCCCGGTGGAGTCGGGTGGGCCCGGGCCCCCCTGCCAGGGCCGCCACACCCCTTGGTGGGTGCCCCTCCCCCACACTGAACTCTGGCCGCTAGGCCGCGCTGCCCTACCGCGAAGGGCTGCTTTATGGACTCTGGCCAAAAGGCCCCATTGCCCTGTACTAAGGGCTACATTAGAGGCTCTAACCATTAGGCCGTGCTGCCCCAGCCCTGGGGGAGAAAACCCTCACAGCCCTCAAGACATTGGGTCCAGACTACTGAGACCGCCTCTCCATCCAGGAACTGCTGAGGGGCAAGGCAGAGGAGAGCGCACAGGATGAAGTCAAGGCACCCCCTTGAAAGTCCCTGTACGTGGAATGAATGACCTGCTATAGGAGATCAAACTGATGCCTAGTCCCCACACTGAGCACTTGCAGAGCATGGCGCAAGAGAGACTGGCAGAGTGAACATGTGTCCCTGAAAACTAGCCATGTCCCTGTTTGATGGATCAAGTCCCAGCGTCCCGTCCCTTTTATGAAATCTCATGTGCTGAACCCATGAACGCTCCAGGAAGTGTTGACGCTGCGGCTGGATTGTGCCTCTAAGCCCGGGTACACAGACGCACGCTAGATCTGCTTGAGCGAGCGCGCCAAAAAGTGCGGCGTGGATGTTGCGGCAGGGCTGGCAGCCGGGGCTGGCTGCCTGGTCCTCAGGTTGCTAAAGTTTGAAAATCGTTGATCTAGGCCATACAATGTTCGTACACAGCACCTGCACACGTATACCCTGATTTTATATCTGCCTAGACATACCTCCCCATAGATGGTGGTGGATGGAGGACCTACACTGAGCTGCACTGAAGTCAACCGGAGTCGTTCCATTGACTTCACAGGGCTTTCAATCAGACCATGGAAAAACCTAATAGCATCAAATAAGGAAGAGGTGTGTCAGAATGGACATCATCAAGAGTTTGGGTCGGGTACAAACTGTAACTCTCCCATTGCAGATCCACTAGCATGTTACCCAGGCCATCCCAATAGACCCCCTTTTTCCTGCACCACCCTCTGATGGATGGTGTAGGTGTCATGTAAGTTACAGCGAACAGGAATGTTTTAGAGAGTTTTAAAATACTTTATTTGTGCTATTTTTTGTTTGTATCCATCTCAACTGCAAAGCCAGTTGCCTTAGTGACAAGAGTCTGACAGTGCAAGGCTCAGGAGGTGAGAAAAACTGTAACACATTTGAGAAAAAACTTGGAAAGTGACCTAAAATAACTGTTTCCATAATAACGTAGCAATTGTAATAATGTGGGGATTTGAAGATCTGAATAAAAACCAATTCCGCAGGAACCTGAATCAACCAGGAATAGAACAAGAGCTGGGGATCTCCCCTTTCCAATAGTATAAACCTTGCAGATTTCTAGCTCTGTAGGTTTGCAAGGTACTGCCATCTGAGGCCCATCCTGCACTTCACAGCACAGTATAAGGCTGCAATCTGGGTAACATTTTCCATATTTAAAAAAGTCAATAGAAGGTATGCTCCTAAAGTCAAGATCCTCTAAAGTACCTGAGGCACCTGACTCCCGCTGAAATTGATGTGGGCCAAAGTCACTTGGAAAAGGGGGCTTACGTGGTTTTAAAGTTTTACCCCCTGGCCCTGATTCATCAAGTCTTCTCTACTCATCAAAGCACTTAAGCATGTGCTTACCTTTAGGTCTGTGCTTAAAATCCCATTGACTTCAGGGGGACAACTGTTAAATTTAAACAAATGTGTGCTTCAGAGCTTTGCTGTATCAGGGCTTAATTACAGGGAGACATTCAGAAATATTTCATTTTAACAATACGGCAGCTGTCCGAAGTGACGCCTAGGGCTGGAATGCTAGCCAATGTCCAAAACTCCAAAGAGAGATGGATTCATGGCAGAGCACAGGTCAGGGTCTCAAAGATGCACGTTAGGTGCAAGGTATCACTCAGCAATCGCCTCTATATGCGATATGTAATACGCTAGGCGTTATATCACACAAACGCACTAACTTCCTTGTTAAATGGTGAACTAAACTTGGCAGGCCGAAGAAAAGCCACAGTACAAATGGAACTGCAGATCAGCCAGCAGGAGAGGGAATCGCGGTTTACAGCCATTTGTGGCTTCAAAAATGAGAATTAATCCGGTGGCCTATTCCCCAACCTTCCCTCTTCCAACTTCCCCCTCATCCCCCCAAACAATCACACAGATTTTTGGCTTTCTTTCTTGCCTGACAGAAGCTGCTTCAGCTTCACCTGGCTACTGGTCTCTGTGCTCCACAAAGTACCTGCAGCCCAGGCTTGCTCAGTGTAATCAAACAAATAACAAAACCCTGGTAACTTAATTACACCACAATATTACTTTGCTGCTGACCTTTGACCTCCTTGGCCAAACTCCTAGGGATCGGGAGGTCAAAGGTATGAGGATCATATTATCTTATCAAGTTCCTTCCTTGGAAGAACTAAAATAAATATTTAACCACATTCTTATGGGGAGAGAAAGACCTGTAATTAAGGTTCCCTTGCCCCTTCCCTTTCTGTCTCCTACCTTCCCCATGCCAGGTCAGACATCCCACCTAACCCTCCAGGACTGCTTGAAACCGCTGACCTCAAGGCAAGTTTACCTAAGTTAGCCAAGTGTTGAATCTGACTGGAGCAATTCCACAAACAAACAACTCTTACTGGGCCTGAAATAATCAGCTTATCTAATGAAGCAGTTCTCCTGCCTTGACCAGGAGAAGATTAGTGGAGTCCCGGCAGTGAAGTGTAATCAATCTCTTATCTACATAAACTACCTCAGGGCTTCTCAAAATCTGTCAGAGCTGGACCACTACCGAGATTGTCTTGCAAACCCATCTCTTTTCCCAGTCACCAGCCTATCCGGGAGAAGGTAACATCCCTCTGGCAGCGCCATCGATTACTTATATGGGAAAGCAGCGGGTATGCCATTGGTGTGCAGAGACTGCTGCCCATCATGCCGACTGGCACTGCCTCATTGTTTACTTGGACTCTCCTGTTGGTCTGTATTCAGCTGTTCTCCTGTCTTACACTTTGATTGCCAGCTCCTGGCCTTTTTGTTCAGTGTTTGTACAGCGCCTAGTGCAATGGGGTCCCGGTCCATGATTGCGTTTGCTAGGAGCTATAGAATCATAGAATCTCAGGGTTGGAAGGGATATTAGGGTCATCTAGTCCAACCCCCTGCTCAAAGCAGGGCCAATCTCCAATTTTTGCCCCAGATCCCTAAATGGCCCCCTCAAGTATTGAACTCACAACCCTGGGCTTAGCAGGCCAATGCTCAAACCACTGAGCTATCCCTCCCCCCTCATTCAAAGAAGTTAGGAAGGCGATGGATTTCCAACTCCTTTTAATGCAATTTAACAGCTGGGGGAGGGCAAGGCTGCATCCTCTGCCTACCCAGCTCTAGACTCTGCTCACCCCCTGCATGAGAGCACCAGTGGACCAGCGTTGGACCACAGGCTATATTACAACTGAGCTGTTATTAGTCAGCTTGGTTCACAGCACCTGACTAAGCCATGTGGGAAATGCTTGTGACTGTAACCAGATCTCCACCTTAAGGCAGGGAGGGGAGAGAAATCCACGATTTCCCCCAACCCCACTCACCCAACAACAGAACTAGATCATCCTCGCCATGGCAAATCCCAAAGAGACGTAAGCCTCCTTGCAGAGCGAGCGCCACACGGATCGGTTTCTAGCTAGGTCCTTAGGACAGCCTGGCTAGATATTCAGCTGTTTCCCTCAGTGGCCACCTTACCACATAAAATAAATAGCATCATAAATATAAATATCAATGAAACAGCTAGAGCTGGATGACGAACGGCAAATATTTTCCAGGAAAAAATCCATTTGCACAAACAAATCTGCATTTTAAAAAAATAAATCTAGACTGGATTTCTTCCCCCTAGTCTGTGACATCCCACCTGGGGAGGGAGAATCTGATTTTAAAAAGAAGCCAGAATGGGGAGGCAGCACATTCTAGTTCTCACATAGTGGGGACAGCAGTCAGCACTCCTGGGTTTTATATGTCGTTCTGCCTCTGTGACCCCAAGCATGTCATGGCACCACTCCATGCCTCAATTTCCCCACTTGTCACATTTGCCTTCGTAGAGTTCTTCGCGCTCATTGGCTCAAAGGTGCTAGATCAACGCCAGCATTATTGTTAGGATTCCAGACTGACAGAGTTGCTGGTAAAAGGCTGGCAAAATCCCGCCTCCTGGTGAAAGGCCTCAGTTCTGAATGGCACCTTGGACTGCTGGACTTTGGGGTAAAGGGATTTCTCCCCCGTTTCCTCCGCAGAAGAGGAGAAATCAAATCCTCACTGTGGTGCAAAGAAACCACCAGCCAAAACATAAACTCCAGCACTTCCATTGCACTCCATTCTCTTCACAAACAAGAACAAACCAACCCTCCAAACGTGCTTGGTGAGGCAGACATTACGAGCCCCATCTTGCCAACGGGAAACTGAGGCAAAATGGGGGATGTGCTTTACCCAAAGATACAGCTGGAGTCACAGAGCTGGGATAGGAATTTGGCAACTACTCCCTTCCACCACACACACACACACAGGAGACCTGGCTTTTTACTCCTGGCTCTGCCACTGACTGAGTGACCTCGGGCAAGTCATTGTCCCTCTCTGCCTCAGTTTTCCCCTCTATAAAATAGGGCTAATGAAACCTTCTTTGTAAAAACGCTTTGGGATCTGCTGATGAAAAGAACCAGCTAACAGCTAGGTGTTATTATTACACATGCACACACTCTTCAATGCGACCACTTAACATTAAGCATTTGCAGGATCAGAGCCCTAAATTAAAGCTTTGCACCCTAATTCTTAAATAGCAACAAACAAAAAACCAAGAGAGGAAATGATGAAAAGTCTAATCTTTGTCTCACTCGTGAGGCCAACCATAAAAGAACCTCTGAGATTAAGAGTGTCCTGCCCGGCTGGGATCCATGCTTCCCACTCCCTCTCTCCTCTTCGGTGCTTTGCATATGAATCCTCTCCATTGAAAAGAAACCGGCTTTTGAACCAACTGCATCTGTTGACCAGAATCTGTGGCCTCTGGAGCCCCTCAGAGGGCCAGGGTCCCATTTCAACCTCTCCAGGCCAAGCCATGAAATTATAAACAAACAAAGGCAGGCTCCCCCGAAAAAGAACTGCCTCTTTTCCAGCCTGTTTAGAGGTCATCCCCCATGGACACAGATGGCCTCAGGGCTGCTGTTCTATGCACAAAGCATCTAGGATGGGAAATATGTGGGTGACGAGACCGACAGGAGACTAAGATTAAAAGCGGCTTCAAACCCACCGCATTTCAGATTCCCTTCCTGCGTTAGTTTGAGACTTTAATTAATAAACCCAGGTAGCCAGGCAGCATGGGGTCGCCATGAACAGCAAAAATACTGATGCTTGTCAGGTAGTGATAGTCCACATGCGTCCTGAGTCTGCTAAACAAATCAAAAGTGACCCACAAATGCTCAAAAAAGCAGGGAGGTCCACCATCCTTGACTCAGACACTAGCTTTCTGGCTCAGTGATATTTGGGGTTTTCCTTAAAACTCCAGCTCCTGGAGTCACATGATTGTGTGAGAATCTCAGCTTTTATTTAGAAAAAAAGTAAGTTTCTAGCTCTATCTGTTGCAGAGAAAATGTGATTCAGCCACACCCTAAAGGCTCAAAACAAAAAACAAAAAACCAGCAGGACAATTAAAAGAACCCAGCATGTATTATTATTTTTAAATTTCATGATTTTTAAGATAATCTCATGATTTAGGGGGCTGGACTCCTGATTATTTAATGCCTGAGGTTGGCACTAATGCTTCTTTAGTGTAATAAAAGCTCCAAAAAATTGCAGCCACACTATCAGACATTGTAGGGGGCTGCATAATTACTGTATAATGAAGGTGGGACCCTAAAGCCCCTAAATACCAATTGGCAAGGAGGTTACTAATATGGACATCCTGGTTCACCAAAGAATGTCAACTAAGGTATCAAAGGAAAGTTGATGTCACACTGGGTATGAATATTATTATACAATGTATGTACTGCTATTATGTAAGGAGGGGTGTGTGTGTGTGTGTGTATTTTGTATCAAGTTGCTAATCCCCAGCAGAGGTGAAAAACTGGTTTCCTGCCAGACCAAAGATGTTTACACATCTATCTGTCGCAATGTAAATTGGGTGTTGTCTTGTTCACAATCACTGGTCTGAGCTAAAGGCAGATGAAGGATTGTGATATTGAACAGGAGGAGAAGAGGAGGAACAGCCGGGGAAGAGCCTCATTTAGGGGGTGCACTGCAAAAATGTCCTGCACTGTATCTGTGGGACAAGGAAAGCACCCTCTTATCCCGCCCCTAGGAAGTAAACGGACAGCATGTCTAATCATGGAAAGGGGATCACAACCAGTGTTGGCTGGAAATGCTGCAAAAGGCTTTGGGTGAGACAAGACTGGTGTACCTATTGGGTTCCGGGAAGTGGGCCCACTGCTAAAGGACCCCCCCTAGTTTAAGGGGAGGATCCACAGGACCTGGAATCCAAATGAGTCCGGGGGACAACTAATGAAATAACAGGGTCAGGGGTGCGGTCACAGGGTTAAAAGAAGGGAGCCTGACGGGGACACCGAGCAGAGAACCCCGGACAGCGCCCACTGCTCCTCTGGTGTAGCCAGGAGGTCAGCCTGTTACATTTAACCTCTAGAAAGTGTATGCTGGTTTTGTTTCACATGTACCCTTCTGTTTCCATTGTCCTTACTCACACTCTCTCTTGAATCTTGCTCTTGGATAATAAACGTATGGGTGTTCTCACGATAAATATAGCTCAGTGCTGTGGTATTGTACCAGGAGCTGATCCTGAGTTGAATCTTTCAAGCTGATGTGTACACTGCACCCCTCGGGACAGCATATTTGGTGTTACTGGTGGATTTTGTGGGCTAGAGTCTCAGCTAGTGCCAATCAGCATCAACTCCAATGGAAGTACACCCGTTCAGACTAGCTGGGATCTGGCTCCATTCGTAAGGGAGCTCATAGGATCCCAAGACCTGGAGACTGAGCATGCCCATCCCATTGCAAGTGCAGGACAAAGACCACCCGAATAGGTGATTAGCACTAGTCCGTACTTGGGGCCAAACCATGTCCGTGAGGCACTGCCCCCATGTTAGCAGCAGGGTAGAGCCGCACTGTCCGGGGATTAGGGTGGAAATCTCGCATCCCAGAAGGCACAATCTCGTGACAATCTCCCTGGCATACAGGGGAGCACATGCTCCCCACTGTGAAGTGTTGTTGTGATTTGTGCCGCAGGGGGCAGTAGGAGGCAGCATCCCTCAGTCATTCCTGACCTGTATGCCGGGGGCACGAGTAGGGGATAAGGGCGCCTTGCTATGCCTCTCCCTAGCCCAGCCACATAATCTGGCCAAGAAGTGAGCCTGGGCCAGCACTGTCAGGATTGGGCTCCGTCAGCAAACCTTCTCCTAAGACTGTGTGGTGCGATCGCTCTGGCTATGAGCTCCCGGAAATAAGCCATCCAGACTGGGTTCCTCTGAAACATGCAGCGTCAATCTGTGGCCTGGGGCCTGCAGCTTTACTCCTCTTCTTTGAGGGAAGTTAAGTAGTCGTGTATGTATGTATGTATGACACATGTAGTTATGCATGTGTGTGATGGGCCCCAGATAGTAGGGGGACAGAAGCCTTCGAAATCCCTATAATAGAGATCAACCCTACATCCCAGGGGAGGGTATATTTCAATGTCAAAGTCATCATGCACCAGGGTGTGAATTTCCATCTGTTCAATGAACTGACATTTCACTGAGCCCATGCTAGAGGCATCTCTCTTTCCATGCAAAGTAGCATGTTTCAAAGCAGGGCAGAATCACAGGGAGATGGAAAAAAGTGAGGAGAAGAAAGAAATTGAGATGAAAAAATGTAGTCTAATGACAGAAGATGATGATGTGAAGGGGAGGGGGAGGGTTCTTTATTATTATTTGTATTGCAGGACCCCTTGTGCTAGGTGCTGTACAAACACAGAAAAAGGGACTTGTTTGGAAAGATCCACAGAACTAGGGCTTGTCTACATGGGGAAATTTACAAGGCACATTTAGAGGGACTATTTTTGGTTTGGCCTTCGTCTCTCTGGAAATGGTTTAAGCTAACCTGAGAAAAGGCACTCTAACTCCCCCAAAGAAGTGTCCACACACGGGGAGTTCCACCAACATAATTCTAGTGGGATAATAATACTAGTATAGCTATACCAGGAAAGCACCCTGCTTAGCTGGTGTATCCCAAGTCAGTCTAGTGCAGTACCCACAAGATTGTCAGCAGTCAGGCACCCCACCTGTAGGCCCTGCTGGGAAGGAGCAATGCAAGGAGACAACCCTCAATAACAGAATGGACAAGAAATGAAGCAGTAGAGCAAGTCACAATTCAAAACAGCCACAGCACCGATCAGACAGAGCTGTAACATCCAGTCTCCCTTGCCCACTTCTCCCTATAGCCTCGATTACTCCCTAGATTGGTGACCGAAAGTGACAGATCTGGCAATTTCCTGCCATCTCCTTGGGACACCCTACTGAATTAAGTTTAAGTATCTTTGGGGACCACTGCGTTAAATGAACAGTGTATGTATTATTGTGGGCTGGGATTGTATGTAACCTCTCAAGGGGGAGATGTCACAGATGTGAGATCTGGGGGTTCAAAGGTATTGAACAATGGGCCAGACAAGAATGGGGAATGTTTAGGGGGAGGTGAATGCAAATTCCCCACTTACAGTTTGTGCAAAAAACCAGCCTTTTGAGGCTATGCCCTAAGGCGGGGCCATTGTTTGCTGCTCACCTGTTACCTGAGGCCACGATCAAAAGGCACAAGCTGTATAAAGCAAAGACTGAACTATTCCTGGTGGTTCTGGTTCTGAATCTGAGGCAGGAACTTGGAAAAATGGGGCAAACCTGGTTGTGGGCTTGGAAGGACTGACACCTCCCACAGAGGTTGGAGTTGGGGCAACTTCTGCTAATCTTATTGGCAAGTGTGCTTGAGGTTATTTTATTAGTTTGAATATGTTTTCTCTGTAATGCTTTCACCTTAAGAATAAATGTGCTTGCTTAGAAAGAGCTGAGTGGTAACGTATAACTGCTGGCAATTACAGTTGTTCCTAACCTCTGGAGAGAAAGCAAACTGCACGTACTGGCCTGTTTAGGCTGTCTGGCTTGCAGGGAATATCACAGTGTAGGCAGGAAACTGTGCAGCCTGGGAAAACGCTAGTCAGGAGGAAAAGAGATGCAAGTCTCTGCCCAAGAGTGGTAACAGCTGGGATCCAGAAGCCTAGAAGTGGGTGCCCTTGATGGACCATGGAGGGGGAATATAGGTGCAGTTGCCTTGAAGTGTGACACTAACATCAGCCTCAGAGCAAACTGGTTGAAACTATAGTACAGAACAGAATTAGCAGACACATAGATGAACATGATTTGTTGGGGAAGAGTCAACATGGATTTTGTAAAGGAAAATCATGCCTCACCAGTCCATTAAAATTCTTTCAGGGGAGTCAACAAACATGTGGACAAGGGTGATCTAGTGGATATAGTGTATTTGGACTTTTAGAAAGCCTTTCACAAGGTCCCTCACCAAAGGCTCTCAAGTCAAGTAAGCAGTCATGGGATAAGAAGAAAGGTCTTCTCATGGATCAGTAACTGGCTAAAACACAGGAAACAAAGGGTAGGTATAAACGTTCAGTTTTCAGAACGAAGAAAGGTAAAATATGATGTCCCCCAGGGATCTGTACTGGAGCCAGTGCTGTTCAACATATTCATAAATGATCTGGAAAAAGGGGTAAACAGTCAGGTGGCAAAGTTTGCAGACAATACAAAATTATTCAAGATAGTTAAGTCCAAAGCAGACTGTGAAGAGTTACAAAGGGATCTCACAAAACTGGGTTACTGAGCAGCAAAATGGCAGATGAAGTTCAATACTAATAAATGAAAAGTAATGCACATTGGAAAACATAATCCTAACTATACAAACAAAATGATAGGATCTAAATTAGCTGTTACCACTCAAGAAAGAGATCTTGGAGTCATTGTGGATACTTCTCTGAAAACATCCACTCAATGTGCAGCAGCAGTCAAAAAAGCAAACAGAATGTTAGGAACTATTAGGAAAGGGACAGATAATGACAGTAAATATCGTAATGCCACTATATTAATCCATGGTACGCCCGCACCTTGAATATTGTGTGCAGTTCTGGTCACCCCATCCCCCAAAAGATATATTAGAATTGGAAAAGATATAGAGAAGGGCAACAAAAATGATTAGGGCTATGGAACAGCTTCCATATGAGGAGATATTTAAAAGACTGGGACTTTTCAGCTTGGAAAAGAGATGACTAAGGGGGGATATGAGAGAGGTCTATGAAATCATGAATGATGTGGAGAAAGTGTTATTTACCCCTTCACATAACACAAGAACCAGGGGTCACCTAATGAAATTAATAGGCAGCAGTTTTAAAACAAATAAAAGGAAGTGCTTCTTCACACAACACATAGTCAACTTGTGGAACTTATTGCCAGGAGATGTTGTCAAGGGCAAAACTAACTGGGTTCAAAAAAGAATTAGATAAGTTCCTGGAGGATACGTCCATCAATGGCTATTAGCCAAGATGGTCAGGGATGCAACCTCATGTTCCGGGTGCCCCTATCCTCTGACTATGAGATGCTGGGACTGAATGACAGGGGATGGATCACCCGATGATTGATTTCCCTGTTCTGTTCATTCCCTCTGAAGCACCTGGCATTGGGCAGTGTCAGAAGACAGGATACTGGGATAGATGGACCATTGGTCCAATATTCCTATGGAACTTGACCAAAACATCGCAGCTAACACCCTTCCTTACATGAAAGTTCTTGAGATCTTTAATAATGATGGAGGTCTGTAAGGCAGCCTTCGATTCTGCCCTGCAGAAGGCCCCACAAGGCACCGGCATTCCCGACATCTCCAGAGTTTAATTCAAGATCTATATGACGACTCGGGGCACAGGTGTTATGGTGGACCCATAAGCCTGACAGGTTTTACACTAGATCTGGGTTGAAGCAGGGATGAGTCCTGACCCTGAGCCCTGTTCGGCTGTGCAATGGATTGACTCCTTGAACAGGTCTTGACACATACCGGTAGAGCTGTTGGCTCAGCTTCTTTTACTGATCTGGATGATGTCGTCCTCTTTGGCCAGTTCACAAATGACCTTGAAGATGCAGTAGAGAGTTTCCAGCATGTGGCAGCTGCCCTGGGGCTAAGGATTTCTTGGGCAAAAACAAAAATCTAGAGTGTCAGCACAAAAGTTGTGATACAAGACATCTGTGCTGCCAGACATGCCATGGAAGTAGTGGCTGATTTCATTTATCTAGGCCGTAAATTATCATCTAATGGGCACAGGCAGCCAGACATCATAAGGAGAACTGGTTTAGCAGTCACAAAGGACCTGCACCAGCTCTGGAGCCAAAATAAGGTGAAACTATATACAACAGCATGGATCTATCCAACCTGTGCACTCCTGAGCCTCTTCTACGGATCTGGAACGTGGACATTGCTTGAACAAGACATCAGGAGGCTGGAGGCATTTCACATGCCTTGGCAGTGGCAACCTTTGGGCATAACACAGCTTGATCAGTCACAGAGATGTATTATGGAGAACTGGCCTCACGAGGACTGGAGTCACCTTCGGTTACCGCCGGCTGGCACTTTTTGGCCACGCAATCTGCCTCCGAGATACAGTCCCCGCACGTTGAGCCCTGGCGATCGGACTTTAGGTCAGGTATGGACATCGTCTGGCCCACGGCCTGGCAGCGGCCACGCAGTCATAACCTGCTGCATCAGATCAGTAATAACCCAGGGTAGCTCTGCAATGCCTGGAATCAAGCCGTACGATGTGTCCATGGACACGCAGCACTACGGGACCTTCCCTGTCTAAGCACATTGTTGAACGTGCCAGACCTTGGGTCCCATCCTCATCTCCTGCTAAGAAATAGTGTTTACTGATTGGCGGTCAATGGGCATCACGACTGCTTCCACAATCCCTGGGAAGTACCTGGGCAGGACTTAATGCCCGCCTTCATAATATGCATGCACACAGCCCATCCATGCCAGGGGCTGGGCTTCAGCATCTCACCACCTGCAGAGCAAGGCAAAGGGATGTAGAAGAGAAGCTGCTTCTAAACAGCAACCCGAGGCCTCCAGCAGGGATTATTTGTAACCTACAGCTTTCGAAGGTTTGAAATTTAAAATTCAAAGAGCTAGCTGGCTCGTGGAGATCTGTCTGCAAAAGGAAGTCCCTCCCGGGTAAGGCAAAATGTGATTGGTCGGGGAGGAAGAAGGGCAGGGCATACACAGCTTTCAGCCCCATACAGTTGTTGCCACCAGACACAGTCACACACACATTGCGTACACACAGAGCCACATAGTTAAATGTTGCATGACGAACTCTGCCAGCACTGCCAAAGTCAACCCACCAAGTACCTGCCTAGTGGGGAGGTTTAATAGTGAGAGCAGTGTGGATGGGTTTCACGCACACCATCATACATGCAAAGTCATTCCCCCCCATACACACACACACACACACACACACACACACACACGTGCTCACCCAGCCACATTTCCAATCAGCCCTGACTGTCAAGAATTCCCTCTCCCTGATCACAGATCTTAGCTATGACTAGTTTAACTCCTTCCCTCCAAATGTCCTAGAGATTCAGAAACACAGATGGGCCTTCCAGGTCCTTTGCTAGCTGCCTTTTCTCACAACTCCATCATGACTCCGGGCCGCCTGTGGAGGGGGGGGGGGCAAGTGGGGCAATTTGCCCCAGGCCCTGGACTCCCCCACGAGAATCCTGGCGGTGCTCCGGGTGTTCGGCGGCACTTCGGGCCCCGCGCCTAAGGGGGCCCCGCAACGTCCGGCGCTCTGGCGGCACTTCAGCGTTTGATCGCCGCCGTATTTGGCGGAACTGCAGCGGGAGCTTGGTCGCCGCCGTCGCCTTATTCGGCAGCGTTTCAGCGGCTGCTTAAGCGCGGCCGCCGCTTTCGTCAGCATTTTGGTGGAGGGGCCCCATCATCGGGCCCCTGAATCCTGCTTTCCCCCAGGCCCCTTGAATCCTCTGGGAGGCCCTGCCATGACTACATACTGCCTGGATATAACTCACCCTAGCTCAGAATAGAGCAACTACACCTAGTTTCAGCTAGGCGGGGGAGGGGGGGAGTAAGAGTTTAATACACCACAAAGCTTTCACCTGCTCAAATTCAACTTTCTGGTTTGTGGCTAAGCCCAGAGTCCAAGATCGGCATCTACTCTGAAATTTCCAGGCCCATACTGACTTCGTGGGGGCTGCACGTGGGCCTTCAAATAAATTAGTGGCATACAGAACCCCTTTGCATGGTGATGCTGCTGCCTTGAATGCAATGCAGCTTTGCATGAGCATCATGATGTTGTTGAGGCAAGAGTAGGGTAGGTTGAGGCAAGAGTAGGACATGAACAAACTTTCCCAAACTGGCAGCATTTCGTGTTAAATCCCAGCTTGAAAATTGGTCTGAACATTCTGTTCCTTCATGCACAATTCTATAAAACGATCTGTTTGGGCAGCATCAAGTCCAAGCGGTTGTGAAACAGGATCAGCTGCGTTCATTTCAGCATGGCAGGGGGGGAAGAAGAACAACCCCCAAATTGGACTGTGCCAAGTGGAAAAGGACAGAATTGCTTGGGGGAAAAAAACGTACCTCTTCACACTTTCAAAAGGGTGTTAAGACACCAGGGAGGTTGGGAAAAATAATTAGAAAGGATAAATTAATTACATTTTAAGTGTCCGTGTGTGTTTAATTATATTTGATACAACACCATCATGCTGACACAAATTTTTAGGCTACAATGCTGTGTAGTAATGGGATAAGGCTTTGTATATTATTTTTTCTATGACTGAAGTGGCTAGAGTCCAGAGCTGAGATGGGGGGGGGGGGGGGGGCCCATTGTGCATGCACTGTACACACACATCGTGAGAGACAGATCCTGCCCTGGAGAGCTTACAGACTAAATAGAAAAGTCAGACAAAGGGTGGGGGAAAAGGAGTGTCATTATCCTAATTTAACAGATGAGGGGAACTGAAGTCCAGAGTCATGCATACAGTCAGGATATGATCTGCGATCTCTTAGGCAGAGCTGTGTGAATAGCCAACTTTTCAGTTTACTGGCAGTTCCCCCGAAAAAACAAACAAAAAAGAGAGAAAATTTGTTGGGGGTCAATAAAATTGACCAAAAATGTAAAAAAAATGATTTTTTCAGCAAATCGAAAAATTCGGAACCATTTTTTTTTGATCAAAATGCAACATATTGAGTGACCCAAAATGAAATGTTCCATTCAGATTTTGAGCAGTTGTTTAATGTTTTTAAATAAAATTGAAAGAAGTTTCAAGACAAAACTCATGTTGGGCTGAAAAATCAAAAGGTTTTGTTTAGAAAAATGTCAAAACCAAGCATATTGCCCCGCCACGCCGTCCATCTACAAGAATAATTCAGCAAAACCAACATGAATTTGTGAAAACATTTTGGTGGCATGAAATCTGCATTTTTCACTGGAAAAAAAAAATGTGGACCAAAAGTTTTCCCCGGCTCTAGGTTCAGGGCCTTAACCACAAACCATCTTTCCTGTTGGGTCTTTTTTAACTGCTCTTGATTGAGCCATGCCAAGGCCGATACCATTAAGGTAAGAGATCGCTGCATTACCACAAAACCTGGGGTGCTAAACCAACTTCTTTTTTAACCTTATGCTAGCGAGGCCCAGCCATGAGACTAAACCGAAGGAAAATCTTTGACAAATTCCTGCTACATCCTAGATCAAAGATCATCCCCAGCGGACCATCCAGTCATTGTTAATATAAATCCACAATGAAAAGTATACCAGAGCCCATGGCTTTCTCTTGGTAATATTGCGTTTACCCCTCAGAGTGGAGAGGAGAGGACAGTCACAAGGTGAATCTGTGTGGAATATGGCTACATCTACACTACAGTCAGGATCCACGCTCTGAGATTGATCCATGGGGGACCGGGTCGATTTAGCAGGCCTAGTGAAGACTTGCCAAATTGACAGCAGATCGCTCTCCAGTCGACCCCTATACTCTACCCCTGACGAGAAGAGTAAGGTAAGTCGACGGGAGAATTTCTCCCGTCAACCCCCCAAGTGTAGACCTAAGGTACGTCGACTCCAGATACATTATTCACGTAACTGGAGTTGCGTAGCATAGGTCAACTTACTACGGTAGTGTAGACATAGCCTATAACTCCTGTAGTGGTGAGATCTCGTAGCTAAGGTCTCTTTTACTACAGATTTTCTAACCCCCTCTCCCAAAGCAGAAAAAAATAATAATTTTGTTCATTCTTGAGGATACGATGATTGCACAATTATAAACAACTCCTAACATTCCACAGCAGCAATATTGTGCCGGGAACAGGGCTACAGTACACCTCTGTAGCTGAGGACCTCAAAGTTCTTTACGAAGGTCGGTCAGTATTATTATCCTCCATGTACAGGTTTGGAAACTGAGGCACGGTGAGGCGAAGTGATATACCCGAGGTGACACAGTGAGTTAGCTCCAGAGCTGTGGAGTCTGGAGTCTCCTGCCAGAAGTGCTAATCCAGGCTGCCTCCCCATCCAGGCTGTATTTTAAAACAGCTTTTTCTCTGTTATTGTCTGGCAAAAGGCTAATGGAAAAAAAAATAGAAAGGAACCGAACTGTGCGAGTTGAAAATGAGGATCTAAAAAAAATAATAAACCACAAGCAAAAATATGACACGTCTGCTTTGAAAGGTAAGTGAACTCCGCCGTGGCAAGGAGACAGCTGCATGGGAAATGCACAAGGCAGCCTGAGGAATTCCTACCCATCAAGCTTTATTGTGTTATTCCAACTAAGCAGAGACAAAAAGACAAATCTCAGCTCCCTACTTTCATTTATAATTGAACCCAGTCCAGAAGGATGGAGCAAGTACCATCTGTAACGCAGAGTGCATTAGCAGCCGGCAGAATGAAATATTCAAATTACTGTAGGCTACCTCGCATTTTAATGACAGGGTTACAAAAAACTGACTTGTAAGCGTGGATTGGACTGGAAGAAAAGAAAGTTTGTTTTTCCAGTGCATGAATTAACCTAACAAAATGTTACTTTCAGGGAAAAAAATGTCTGCATGTGTAATTTTACACCAGATCCACGCTAGCTTACAAGAAAAAAGAATTACTCCATTTAGTCATCCTAACTGATCTCCCATCCTTGGAGGAAAAGTCTAAGAAGAGATGAGTGCAATTTGTCTCTTGCAGAATATTATGAATAAATATAAATATGTGTCTGTATACCATACATACATTCTTACATGTGCACATGGGCGTCTAAACACACACACAGACGTGTGCTGAATATAGATCGTATACATGTATCAGCTACATCATTTTCATGCCGCGCTCTATTTGAATATGCAAATCAGCATTGGATTTCGTGCGTGCGCCTGCGTTGGATCCATTCGTTTTGGTATTGTTAATCAGGGCTGCCGAAACGCCTGACACAGTAAGTGGCTCTAGCCCCTAGCAGTAGTCAAGATGGAGTGACAGGCTCCATTTAAGATGTCACAGCATATAATAAAGTGTAAAACCATACTTAAAATAAACGAGATAGAAACAATAAACTTAACTCAGTGTTTGAACTTTTCGAGAGAGAGACAGACGCTGGGTGTATGCGTGTAACTGACTGTCACCAACGGCGGATCTGGAACAGCGGCAGGCCTCTTTGTCCCTGTTCTTCTGCACCATGGCAGGTCCCTTGAGCTGCTCATTCCCTGTGGCTAAGCCAGCCCCTCTTCCTTGGCTGGATGTCAGGTTGGATATGGAGCACCTTCAGCTGGGTGGCAGATCAGAGATGAGCAGTACAGACTAGACCGGTACACTCTTACCCACCCAGAGCCTCCCTGATTTCAGGTACTATGCCATACAAGTAGGGTAACACAATCTGGCCTTACACAATCATGGAAACAGACCTCTTTTCACTCAGCACCGGTGCACTCCTTACCAACGGCAGAATGGTACCAAGGCTGGCGCCTTTCACCCTCTCTCACCCTCTGCTCAGGTAAAGTGTCTTGCTACAGAGACCCTGCTTGCCAGCCAAAGGCGTGCCTTGAATGAGACCAGCCAGGGCCCCCCGCGCTGTGGTTTTCTAATATGGGCAGACCCTCAGCTGGTGTAAACCAGCACAGCTCAACTGACTTCTCCAGAGCTCTTGGGACTCATGCCAGCTTAGGATCACTGACTTTAAGATCATACTGCAAAGTCTTTTGAGCCTAGTATTTTTCCCTAGCCTTTCAGAAGTGGCCACCTCAGCCCCCAAGCCAGCTGAGCTCCAGAGCCACTCGACAATGGAAGCCTCACCACGGAGGTGAATCTTTCATGCAAACAGCAACAGGAGCCACAAAGAACCAGCGGTTCTGAGCAACCCTACAATACCAACCCCATGTGTGCGTGGGAGCTGAGGGAGAGGGGAAAGAACCAGCAAGATAACCGACTGTAGAATGAACCTGGGAACTATCGCATAGGAAATACGTTGGGAAAGGGGGAGAAATACTTTGAGCTGCAGGTGTTATCTTAAATCGTACTTGGCATGGCTCACTGCCTCGTTGTGGAGTTTGGACGCTGCATGGATTGTGACCGTTATGGAGGGAGAAGGCAGCCGAGAGATGCCAGTTTCCATCTGAAAGCCGGCACCGGGAAGTCACCTTCCCCTGTTCTCCGGCAGACATCATTAGGCGGTGACCCTTACTTCATATGCTCTCTAATATCCTACACTCGAAGTGCAGATCGGTCCACAGCATCAGGGCAGAGCGAAACCCTGACTCTTCAGGGACTGCCCACAGCTTCCGATGTCACTTCTCACAAAGGCAGGCTGCAGTCACTCAGTGCGGGAGTTTCATTAGCCGGAAGCCATGACACTGTGCAATGATCTATTTAAGCAATAATGAACCGCAAGCAGCAGCGACCACGTTTGCAGTAACGTTTTAAAGGAACAACCCCATAATGGAGGGGTTCTCCTGGAAACTCAAAGCACTGTTTTCAAGTTCACCGCTCTGTCCACCATTTCCTGGCTATGGGCTGCAAACCCAGGGACTGCCCCTGCTCAGGACCAACCTGACAGCAACACCACCGAAAGCGAGGGATGGCTCATGAGCAACAAGCAACGCGTGGCCTGATCCAAAGCCAATGAAATGATTTCCGGTGACTTCAATGGCCTTTGAATCAGGCTCTTGTGTGGAGTGGCCAGTGCTTATGTGCCAACTGAGAGCAACAAATAGGCATAAGAACGGCCATACTGGATCAGACCAATGGTCTATCTAGCCCAGTATCCTCTCTTCTGACAGTGGCTGATGGCAGGTGTTTCAGAGGGAATGCACAGAAGAGGCTATCATTGAGTGATCCATTTCCTGTTGTCAAATCCCAGTTTTTGGCAAACTGACACTAGGGACACCTGGAGCATGGGGTTGCATCCCTGCCCATCTTGGCTACTAGTCATTGATGGACCCATCATCCATGATATGACCTGGATAACACTACCACCATTGGAGCTTATGCTCCAATACCTCTGTTAGTCTAGAAGGTGCCACAGGACTCTTTGTCGCTTCTACTATCACCACCAGCACTTAGCTCTTAAGAAAAGGCAGGTCAACCGGTTTTTCTGAACTGGAATTTCCTGGTTATCCCTCCCTTCTCCAGGCTAGACTCCACAAAGGCTCCAGCCGTGATGTGAGTGCCTTTCCTGTGCGTACCCTCGCAACACCCCCGTGAGGCAGGGCAGGACACTGCTCTCCATTGGACAGGTGGGGAACTGAGGCACAGAGAAGCTAAATGACTTGCCCAAGGTCACACAGGACCTTGGTCTGTGGCCGAGCAGAAAATGAAACATGGGTCTCCCAAATTCTAGCCTAGTGCCCTAACCACTGTACCACCCTTCCTCTGTGCGGGTTGTTCATGGCGGCACACAGGGACACCTATAGATGTATACAAAAGTGCACACCTCGACAGGAAAACCAGCCTCCAGCTGAGAGCAGCTGTGTCCTGCCATCCTAGCTAGTGCCTGGGCAGGTTACAGAGATCAGATCCTCCATGCGCACTGAGATTTCCAATAGGTTTCCTTAGGAGACCAATCCCCCTTGGGAGCAGGAGATGAGGAGGGACACAGCACTTATGTCCTTTGTATCTGACTTTCTTCTCCTGCAACACACTAATGCTCCTGGCAGCAACCCGTTTAAAACCATCGAACACAACAAACAGCTGCTCCTCACAACTCAACAGCATCATAGCTTTGTCTACATGGGAAAGGTGCACCAGTTTTAAGTGGGATGATTCTTTAAACCAATTTAATGAAACCGGTGCAAGCCCCTGTATGGATGCTCGGATTTCAGTTTACGAGCGGATTATTTTGGGTTAGCTTCCACCTGTCCCCAACTGACTCTGCTAACCCCCCAAAACCCCACTCAGTCCAAAGTCAGGGTCCACTCGAGGGCCTGTACTGGTTTAACCGAACTGGTTTAGACTCACACCTTAGCTTAAACCGATGCAGCTTTCTCATGTAGCCAAGGCCTTTCAGAGCCCCGTGGGTGCTAAGCCTCCATGTGCAACAGAGACCAAGCTGGGTCTTTTCATTAGGAGTTTGCTTAGAACAGGATTTATGGTCAACGATATCAGATGCCAAGAAGCTTGACATACCCACCAGTTATTGGCCACCACCAAAGAACCGCACTGGCAATTTCCCAGGTATCCTGGACTCACCTGACATATATAAATTGCAGCCCTGATGCTACGGGGATGGACACCTTGGAAAATAATAATCCTCCTCCTCCCCATGTCGGCATTGAGGAAGTGACTTAATTTGAAGAAGAATTGCTCACAATGCACGTTTGTCTGCACTTGTTATTTTCTTCTCTGGATGTGGGGGCCGGGGAATTGCTGGGGCATTCAAGTTCACCACTTGGCTCACTATGCTACACTAGGGCTGGGCTCTGACTCAGGTTTGAGCCCAAGCCCTGATTCTGTCCACACCTAAATCAGTCTGACTTGGGGCAGCAAGCACTCAGGACCCAGGTCCTAGGACTCTGCTAGAGGGGGCGGTCAAGGCCCAAGTCCTGCGGTGACTCAGGTCCAAGCCCTGCCATTCTGCAGTGCGGACGCAGCACAAGCCGCAAACCCGAGTCAGAAGGTCTGCGTCGTTCAGTGTGGATGTGTTAGCACGGCTGTGAGACCCAGGTCCAGCAACTGTAAACCCAGTGTGGCCGCTCAAGGACGGGCTTGGAAACTGAGTCCACAAGACCGGGTCCCACAGGCCTGGGCTCAGTGTGCAGTGTAGAGACACTCCCTGGAAGTGCAGGGTGAGGAGAAATCAAAGGGTAAGGCCCAGATCCACAGAGATTTAGGCAATGCAATAGCTCAGGAGGAGGCAGCAGCCTCCTTTTAGCCCTGTGGTTAGGGGAGTCACTGAGGACAGGGGAGGCCCAGGTTCAAATCCCCCCTCCCACTGCTTGATGAGAAGAAGGGATCTGAACAGGTGATTGCTTATCTTCCCCTGGTTTGAGAATCACACTGGGGCATCGGTGGGAGGTAGATGCTTCAGGATGCACATGCCGGAGGCAGAAACATAGATGCCTCATGGACTTTTACAGTAAAAATTTAGGCTCTGAGAGGGTTTAGGCACCTGCATGATCAGGTGGTGGGGATCGCCGTAGAGCATAAATCCTGGATTCAGGCACCTAAGTCTCTTTGTGGATCTGGGCCAAACTGCCCATTGACTGCACTGCAGAACCCCGGGGGGTTTCATTAACAACCTACGGCCCAGCAGCTTCCAAATGGATATCTGTGGACACACTAGCTGGGGAGAACTGGTTGGTCACATGGCACTGGCTCCTCTTCCCTATTTTTGGCCGCAACATCCCATTAAGGATGCAAAGAGTACGTCCAACTTTTTCCTGTGTGAGCAACTGCTCCCATTGCAATGGCCAGTGTGAGGGGACGTGGCCAGGCAATCGGGAATGGGAGGGAAGATGGGAAGATAATCACTCTAAGATTTGATTCACACCTGGACCAACTTCGGGAGCCCCTGCTATAGCAACTGCCATCCATTGAGCTCAAAGTGGTGTTATTCGATTAAATCTCTCAAGCCCCCAGCGAGGTAGGCATCACACACGTGTCACAAGTGAGGAAACTGAGGCGGGCGGGGGGGTGTTCAGGTCAGCCATTTCAAAAGCAGCCACTGATTTGGGTGCCCAACTTGAAATGCTTTGAGCTTCACTGCCAGGAAGTGCTGAACACCTACCTCAGCCACTGGAGTGGTGGGAGGAAATTCTCTCCTAAAGACGCCTCTGCATTGCTCCATCGAGCGAGAAGGACAAATTCTTCACCAGCCCTAGAAAAGGCCATGGGGACTGTCCCCAAACCTGGCCGATCCTTGGAAGGCCTGGTCCTCTGTCCCGGCTCTGCTCTACCCTCCTCATTTCCATAGCAGCATGGTTCCCTATGCTACCAGGGCAGCCTCCTGGCCCTGGATGCCAGAGCACCCCAGGGGGATATCAGCCCTGGGACCTATTCTCTTTGTCAGCAGTTTCTGTGCTGCCAGAGTGGGAAATAATTTCCATTCCCCTAGTCCCATCCCCGGGTCTGCCCAGCCCCTCTCCCAACACAGCATGCCTGGAGACATCCCTGAGGGACTCCAGGGCATGTGGAAACAGAGTCACAAAGCAAGCAAGCTTCAGAGTAAGGAATAGAACCCAGGAGTCCTGAACTCCCAGGGACCTGTGCTAATCATCTGACCACCCCAGCTCACACAAGCTTCCCCTGCAAGATCCCATGTCTTATCCCGGCCCGGATCCTGCACCGAGCTCCACATAGCTACACTTTCAATGCACGATCGGGGGACTGTGCTACGCATTTGTTTTCCATTAGAGCCCAACCTTAATTGAGTTACGTTGGTTTAAAACAGGTCACCCCCCTTTACTACAGCCAATCCATTAGGACCTTCAGCTGCGTTGAAACCTACGTATAGGATCATGCCAGCTCTCTGTGTTGAAACAAACCAGTCGCTCTTTCTCCTGCTAAGCAGTTAAATTAGAGAGTATTCAATTAATAACAGCTGAATATTCTGTCACATTTAGGAAGATGTATGGTAAGACAAGCAAGTTGTGATGTCTCTGACAGAAATGATAAAAGTTCTCCCGACACAGTCTGGCAGATACTTGGCTCCTGCCACGGCTTGCTCTCATATTCTAAAACGTCAGCACAGACATAAGATCCAGTGCTGGCTTCAAAGAAGAAATACTCGAAAGTGAATAGGAAAACCTTTGCCAAATGATTTGAAAGCAGCTCCCCCACAATCTCCCATCTCAGTCCCTCCTTCTCCTCCCCCCCACCCAGCCACACACACACACAAACCCCACAATACAGAATGTCCCCGGGGGAGCTCTAGCACCTTGACAGTAAGAGAGAGCTAACGAGTGAGAGAATCTACACATGTGTGTTGTGCACGTGAGTGTGCTGGAATCAACCAAATCCCCATTAAATCAGAGATTCAAAATGTTTGCATAAAGCAAATGTTTTATCAAATAAAATAATAAACCTTAACACATCTCCCTTTCACACCGAATGGCCATGCAACCAATTAACAGATATGAATAAAGTTTCATTTATTTTCCATATCAGGCCAGATTTATGTGTAATCACTGCATTTGCTTGTCCCTTTAAAGCAGGTAAGTACTGAAGTCCTGGGTGGACAGAGCTATTCTGTGGATGTGCTTCCTCATTCACACAGGGAAGGTGGTGTAACCATACTAGATGAATCCTGACTGGCTAAACCTATCAGCTGGAGTCTCCTCTGGCTGGAACTGAATTGCCCTTTTAATTCTTCCAAGTTCAATCAAAAACAGTAGCACAGACTTTCTTCATCTATTTTATTAGCTGATACGCTATCACACCATTGGATCCAAATGGGATGTTCCCATGTGTACTTCATTCGTAGCCTCCAAATAAAGTTTTGGGAACTTCAGCATTCATCCTTTCAAAGCCCCTTCCATGCCTGGCCTGCTTGACCCATCACACTGTACGTCCTGATGAGGGTGTTGTCCCCAAATACCACAACTGAACAAAATGTCAACGTTTACTCCATTCGGACAACCTCTCGGTGATGGCCGCCTTGATCACCTGACTTGGCATTAGGAGTCCAAGCAGCAAAATATCATCTCTCACAGGCAATACCTTAGTAATATAGCATGCTCCCGAGTTTGGACTAGTGGGTTTAGCACCAGACTAAGACTCCAGAGCACCTCGGTTTTAAGCCTGGCTCTGCCCCTGGATTTCTATATATCCTCAAGCAAAGCCCTTAGGGTCAAAAAATGATTTCTCTTTTTGAATCTAGGTTCCCAACTTTCGCTCCCATTGATTTTGATTGGAGTTGACGCTACTCAGCGCTGCCAAATATCGAGACCCACGTGTCTAAAGTTGAGTACCTAACCTGAGGCATCCAAAAAATCAGAGGCCACTCAACTGCCAAGTGCCGCAGGTTACACAAGTGTAAAACAAGGCTATAAAACTGACCCACATAACATGGATGTGTTTCTTTTGAAGGTTAATGTGTGTACAATGCTTAGATAAGTGCAACAAGAAGACTAGGTATTATATTGCCAAATAGGACAACCAATATCTAGTTTGTTAACGCAACATTCCCGTGAGGGTTACCAGTTTCATGCTGTTGATGTTATCCTTTTGGGGGGTTGTTTTTCTATGTTCTTGTTTGAAGATACATTTTAGTTGCTAAGGAACTAGTTTCTCAATGTAGACTTGGAGAGAGAAGACAAAGGAACTGTCAAAATAACGTGTTATTTTGACAGTAGCCATATCATAACCATAAATGATACCGTTTCTCTATACACTTTTTATATTCACTAAAGTGGTCTAAACACCATAGTCTCATATATAATACACACACACACACACACACAGAGTAGATCTATACTCACTAAATACACACACATGCACACAAGAGGTGCTAATGGAGCTGTGGATCTACAGTGCCCCCACACCACACAGGGCTCTGATCGCATCGTGTTAACACTGAGAACAAAGCCAAAAGACATAAGAACCTGGAGAGGATGAGAATCCTCCTGGACAGTGTCCCTCAATTACCTTTTATATTGGGGGACAGTACAAGACATTTTAATCAGAAAACACATTACGTAATAAAATCACATACAATATACACATCTGCCCTCTGGCTAGGTATTTTTGGTAAATGTTGTTATTTAATGTTTGAAGACCCAGTGGAAAAGGACAGACAGACAGACAAAGAAAGAATAACACACACACATTTAACTTTTAAAAGGTAGATTCCAAGAGAGTGCTGACCATCTTACTACATTTAGGGGGAAAGGACATCATTCGAGGAAGCTCAGCCAATGTTTGCTTTCAGTGTAGCGATGACCTCCAATCAAGCCCCCTACATCCCAAACTCCCTTCCCCTTTGAGGAAATCTGAACTCACTTCCACCTCTCTGGTTCAAACCCTTCAGAGCCATCTTGCTTCTTTCCCACCTTGCCCCACACCTGAAAAGTTGCAGCCATGAGACGGAGCCTCTGATGGCATCATAGGTACGAAACCTGGCACCCTGCAGCTTTGCTGCTTCTGTGTGATCTATATTGAAGTTGGGCGGTTAGTTGGGAAGTGGTTGGCAGCAACACCAAAGCTGAGCAGCAGAGGAACAGCCTCCTTCAACCTGTCCATTGTCCACCTCGGGCCTGCTCTAAAGCAGGGCTGGCACGCCCACTAGGCAACCCTAGGCGATCGCCTAGGGCGCGACAATTTGGGGGGCGGCTCGCTGTGGCTGTCTCCCGCCTCCCGGCTCCGCGGCTGAGCCGGGAGCCGGGGAGGATGCCGCAGGCGGGGGGAGGCTGCAGCAGGCACGGGGCTGAGCTGCTGGTCCTTGGGGAGTGGAGAGCCGCGGGGGGTGGGGGACTGGCTGCCACCGGGGGGGGGGGGGGGCGGTGTTAGCTGGGCGGTGCGGGGAGGGGGGGGGGGTGTCAGCTGGAGGGGGAAGCACAGGGCTGGTGCAAGGAAGTTTCGCCTAGGGCCCTGCTCTAAAGTAATAATTCTGTGTATTACACAGCATACATGGTGGTGCCCTAGAAAGGACAGACTGGCATCAGATTGGGTCAGGTGCAGTACTCCTGAGAAAACTGTTATAGAGGAAAGTGAGATATGGGCTATGGAGGTGGTGCTTGGATATGGAGCTTGATTAGAGGTCAGTGGGCTGGAGCTGTGGTTCTGATTCAATGGTACTGGACCTTGGTTTCCAGGCTCTGATTGGGCCTATTTTTAATATCACAGGCACAAACATAGACTCATAGACTTTAAGGTCAGAAGGAACCATTATGATCATCTAGTCTGACCTCCTGCACAATGCAGGGGAGCAGTGTGTCTAGTGGTAACAGCAAAGGACAAGAGATCAGGAGCCTGGTTCTTCATTGTGCTATACACTGTGTAGTCATCTGCACCCAGCAAAGGTGGGTATAAAGTGCTACCATGCTGACTGGTTTTGCACCCTCTTTGCGCTGGTCTAAGTCACTGAACAAGGTGGGTGCCGCCCCCTCATCTCTAGTTCAGTTCCCACCTCTGCCACTGACTCACTGCGCGGGCTTCACAATTCACATAACCGCTCTGTGCCTCAGTTTCCCCCACTGGCTTATCGATCCCAGAGGCTTGCTGTGTAGGGGGCTCACTGCTTATTGTTTGCAAATATCCTGTACAAATTCTGAGCACAGTATTATTACACGCATACAGGAAACTCACATTTGAAAAGAAAAGACAGGGGAGAGGGGGAGCAGCGGATGCCTAAAAACAAGTGTGAGGAGAACCTACTTAACTGGAAAGTCTGGTTTTTCCTGGGCAATGCCCCAAGAGGAGGAGCACTCTGCATTCCCCACTGCACTGCACTTCTGGAGCAATGGTGTGGAAAAGTCAGGCTTGTTTTAGAAAACTAATGCGAGATCTATGGCCCTCTTTCCACTGCACGCACTGAGGGGTGGGCCAGGACGTATTCACTCATGACCCTGCTTGTTTGCCCGTTGTCCTGCAACTACAGATACAATTCTGCTGTGGCCAAGCTGGCCCAGAGACAGAGTCTTGCACCCAATGGAGCTGAAAAGTCATCGCAAACTGTGCCCTATGAAAAGGAGTGCCGGGCCAGTAACCAAATCAAGCAGGAGCTTAGTGTCAAGGCACGAACTGCAGTGCAAGACAAACTACAGTTACCTCTGCAGCACTAGGAGAACTTCTTCACTCCGTCCTGTGCTGCTACACAAACCGCGGAGTCCACTGGCCTGACGCTGCCATTTTATTGGCAGGCTCTGGTGAGATCTTTCCTTTGGCACCCTCCTCCTCACACCGTTCCTCCTTATGGATCCAGGACTGCCCCATGGTGCACACAAATGCAGATACTGGTGTTTTTATGGCAGGCGCCACCAGGTGGCGCAGTTATACATAACCTTCTCTGTTCTTTTTCTTAGTGTGTGAACAAGTTTTTAGCCTTTGAAGAAATGCTGTCTTGTGGTTAGTTCTGATATACAAGGTTCTGGGTAAAGAGAGTTGTCTGAGCAGCTGGAGAGTTTACTTTCTGCCTCGGTTTGTCGACCTGAATTCTATTCTTGAGGCAGACTTGCTCCCTGGAAACCAAGCACTCGGGTTGCGCTGAGATGCCTGGTTGCGGTTTGTGACCACTGCTGTTACACATATACACACACCCATGTGTCTTGGGGGTGTGTGTGTAAAGCAAATGACACTTAGAATATATCTAGACTCTACATCACTAACTTCTCCTTCACTGGGAAATTGAGCTACAAGGCCTTGACCATGTGCTATTGCCCAGCAAAGGGGCAACTCTGCTGTTAGAAATGGGACACTGGGGGTCAAGAGAAGGGGCAACATTATTTCAATCACAAATCAGCGTCGCAGGTAGGAAGGAGCAACTCCAAATCAGACAGATCCCCGTATGCATTACTCAGAGGAAGCACAGACTGCAGGGTAGAGCAGGAGACTGGGAAGACAAAGACAAACTGGATCCTCAGTCCAGTCCTGCCACATTCTTCCTAGGGCAAGTCACTCCGTCCAGGAATTTTAAAGGGTCTTAAAGGCAGTCAGGTGCCCAATTCCTATTGACTTTCAATGGGAGTTGGGTGTCTAACTCTCTCAGGCCCCTTTAAACACCCAATCTCACCCCCTGACCCTACGAGATGCACACAAGACCGTTTTGTATTACGCCTTCCCCCTCTGTACAATGAGGACAAGGATCCTGACCTCCTAACGGGCGGTGCTGATCAATTAACATTGCTGCCTTTTGCCATGACCCTCGCAGGGCAGGTGTGAGAGAAGAGCAGAGTAAAACTAGGTTAAAGACAAGTCTGGAGCTCCAGGCCATCAAGCCAAGATGCCTGAAATCGGTCGATGCCTTTCTGAGTTCCTCCTCCAGGGAAAAAAAAAACTATCACTACAGAACGACATGTGAGTCTTGGCATCACAACGAAACATCAGGTCACACAATGCTCTGATGGCTCCTCAGCTTGGTTTTTACAACATGCAAATTAAAAAATAGAAGAACCCCCCCCCCCCCCCCCCCACACATTTAGCCTGTGGAACTCTTTGCCACTGTACACAATCAAGACCAAGATCTGGTTATTTATATGGATAACAAGAAAATCCAGAACCAGAATAGGAAGGGCTGTGGAAGGGATATAAATCCTTATGCTTCAGGGCATAAGCCAATCTCTTACTAAGGGCTGGTCTACACTAGCCCCGAAATTCGAAGTAAGATACGCGACTTCAGCTATGTGAATAACGTAGCTGAAGTCGAAGTATCTTATTTCAAACTTAAAAGTACTCACCCCTGGTCCACACAGCGGCGCGCAGCTCCCCCGTCGACTCCGCCTGCTCCGTTCGTGGAGCAGGATTACCAGCGTTGACGGGGGAGCACTTCCTGGTTCGATTTAAGACAAGACGCGATAAATCGAACCCAGAACATCGATCTGACGCCTCCGACGCGACAGGTAAATGTAGACCTACCCTAAGGGGAGGAGGGGATTAGGAAAAGCTTTTCAAGAGCATAAGTTATCCCAGAACTACCCTCCAAAGGGTTTCTAGCACCTTCCTCTGCAGCATCTGCTACTTGCCACTGCCAGAGACAGGATATTAGACTAACTGGACCACATGTTTGATGCAGCCTGGTTATTCCTATGTCCTTGTGCTCTGTCCAATACCTGTTATATATAATGGTAACAAACGGTTAATCAACTTGCGAAACAATAGCCAGCAAACCCATGTGTGCCTTGACTGTGGAAATGCAGAGCCACCAAAAAAAGGCGAAAGGAGCTTTGTAAAAACCTACCAAACCCCACATAACATTTCTCTGCTATAACACAGAGCTTTTGAAATCTATTATCCGCTTTGGCCCAGTCATCCCACGCAGAGACAGCTGCATTCGCCATGCTAATTATACAGGTTGCTTGGTGCCTCTAGGCATAAATACAAGCTATAAAGTTAGATACCAAGGGGCCGAACTTGAAGTTTTTTGTAAGTCATCAACATGAAAAAAACAATTTCTCATCTCTTTTCTTTCCTTTTCTCCCCACCCCCCAATCAGGAGTGAGTTGGTGCAGGAGCTAAATTCTGCCAGTCTGACCCTGAGAAAAAAAACTTTGCATTTTTGGCCACATGGATTATTAAAGGTTCCCCCTTGCCTTTCTCTTTCTGGGACTGGAAAGGGGTCTTATGGGGACCAGGCTGGGCTGAATAAGAGGTAACCAGGCTCACGAGGAGTAGCAGGGGAGAGGTGCTTGGAACTGTGTAACCAGCAAGCGAGGAAACTACTGTTCAAAAGGACACACATGGCAGAGAATCCCCTACTGATGTGTGACTGAGCCCACTTGGATCAGATGAGGAAGGATGAGCCGCTGGCTGGCGTGTTCGCCTGGGTCATGGGAGGCCTGAGTTCAATCCCCTAGTCACCCACAGGCATCCTGTGATCTTGGGAAAATCACTTAGTCTCTCCGGTACAGATGCTCAAAAGGTATTTAAGTGCCTAACTCCCAATGGGAATTAGGGACCTAATGAAATTTGAGGAGCTATGCCCCAGTTCCCCATCTGTACAAGAGCCCTGCCCTACCTCACGGGGGGTTGTGAGTGTGATGTTATTGACATGAACTGTGACCGTATAGAACATTGTTGCAACCAAGGTCCTACTGTTGCACCAAATCTTGTATAAAGGAGGTCAAGTAAGGTGTCTATGGAAAGGTTTTAATTTGCTAGTTATGATTATGCTGTCTGTATGCATGTATCATTTTTGTATTTGAAGTTATGAATATTGGCTTTGTACCTGTATCTCAACGTGTCTGATTCTAAGTAGCATCAGTGAAGCATTTGGTCAGCTTCTTGAGAAAGGACTATTCTGAGTAAGTGCCGAATCAAGCAACACTTAACTGACAATGGACTTTGGGAGATGCCAATCCACATCTGAACTTTCCTGGGAACGTTCAAACTAACATGTAAACAATGACGTCGGCCTGCAAAAAACTGAATCATTCAAGGACATGTCACTTGTCCAGGTGGCTACAAACTCCATCTTGGTCTGATTTTGCACAGAACAACAAAGGGGTTTCCGCCCACAAGAGAGAGAATATAAAAGGCCCTGGAAGCCCCTCCATTTTGTCTTCAGCTGGCTCAAGAGATGGCCTCTCCACCTCAAAGAGATGCCTGAAAGAAACTGGAACAAAGGACTGTAATTACGGAGGTGTGAGTGATTGCTGGACATAGGCCATAAGCTACAACGTTGGTCTGAACAGGATTGGGCCCAGGCCAGGAGGGAGTCTAGTCTGTGAAATAAGCTTATTGGGACATCTCTGAGGGTGAGATTTACCTGTATTCAGTTTCCTACTGTATTAGGCTTAGACTTGCATGTTTTGTTTTATTTTGCTTGGTAACTTACTTTGTTCTATTACTTGAAACCACTTAAATCCTACTTTTTATACTTAATAAAACCACTTTTGCTTATTAATTAACCCAGAGTAAGTAAGTAATACCTGGTGGAGCAAACAGCTGTAGTGAGATATGAGCTAGAAATCAATTTCACTTTGGGTTATTTTTTGCCTTTCATTTGAAAGAAAAGTGAAATGCCCAGGATGAACCCAAAATCTCCAGGGCCCTTTCTATTCCACCCAAGAGCCGCTTGTTAGCAAACCAAACCTTCATTTCCTCTGTCGCCACTGATTGTCAGGCGACCTATCACCCCACTCCCCTCCTACTCCAGGGGCGCAGGAACAGGGGAGGCCGAGGGGCCATGGCTCCATCACCTATAAAAGTGGGGAAGAGGCAGCGCGGGGGCAGGGCTTCAAGGGAAGGGGTGGTGCATGGATGGGAGCTTGGTGAGAAGGGGCAGAGCCTCAGGGGAAGGGGAGGTACACGGATGGGGGCTTGGTGAGAAGGGGTGGTGTGGGGGCAGGGCTTCAGGGGAAGGGGCGGTGCACGGAGGAGGGCTTGGAGAAGGGGCAACGTGTGGGCAGAGCCTCAGGGGAAGGGGCGGTGCACAGATGGGGACTTGGTGAGAAAGGGTCAGTGGCCGCCCCACACTTCTGGGGAGCTTCCGCCACTCCTGCCACAGCACACCCCCGGGACTGACCCTACCACGCATGCTCCTCTCCCCACCTCTATCCCCCAACCATCCCCTTCCTCTCTCCCTTCATTCTACCCCAGGGAGCCCTGGGACTTTCTCAGTAATTAACACAGTCGGGATTTTTAGCACCGCATTCTGCACTGTACCATAAATCGAGAGAGGAGATGTCGCGGGGTGAGCGCTCTCGCCACCCCCTTTTCATTTGTTTCAAAAGACACGCCGCCCGCTTTTAAACGCCTCGAGTGGACGTTCACCAAAGTGTCCAGATTTGTCTCGCTCGCCGAAGAGCACAAAGATGAAGAGAGGAGACAACGATTGACCTCTGGCACGCTTTGAGCACAGAGGGTTCCCTTTGCTCACCATGCCCCCTTTGCTTACTGTCTCTTTTGCTCCCCTGTAATTTCTCCTTCAGTGCCGAGACCCACGTAGATAATCAGCTGTGTACGAAATGCCCTAGCTTTGGTATCGTTATTTGGGGTGAGGGGGCGCTTCTGGCAAACTGAGCTTCGCACAAAGTGCTCACATTGTCCCAAGAAACCCTTGATGGGAGTTTTTTGCGGTATAGCCGGACAGAGGTCTATCTGCACTGGGGATGTGCCCTATCTCCAGCCACCAGTGGGTCCAGCTCCTGCTGAAGCGGGATCAGCATGACCCCTTAGTATAGACAAGCTCTGCCGCTAGTTGGTGGAGCTAACGCCTGTTTGAATCAGGGTAAGCACAGGTTGCAAATGCCAATAACAGCAGTTTAGTCCGTCTACACTAGGGGTTTACGCTGGTGGGGACTGGCCATTGCTAGTTGGGATCAGGGGAGCTCCCCAATGCGGAGCTGCAGTTTTTGAGGTTCACTCAGAATAAGAGATGCTGAACTCTAATCTTATACGTAGAGCAAGCCCCATACCTTGGGGGCTGCCAGGAGAAGACCCCATCACAATCACTTTTATTTACAACAGTACAGGCAGGAAAAAAGTACTGATCGTCTAAACTTTTCATGATGGCAAATGAAGCAATTTGCTGGTCTGCTTTTAGGCCGGGAGAGGCTGACGCGCACCAATGTGCAGACAGCACTGTTCCCTCTAAGATGTGCGCGTGCACGCGCGCACACAGATCCTAAGCCCTGCGCACACGGCGAAACATCGCGCGCACAAAAATTTGCACAGAAGCACAACAATTTACATAGGAGACATTTTTTGCGCACACGGCCTGTCAAAAATTAGAGGGAACATTGGCAGACAGCGAGGCAGAAATAAAAGCGCTCTTTCCACCGGGCTGCTGGCATGCAAAACTAACATTGATATCGTCCATGCACACCCTCAACTGAAGGATCACTGTCCACGGTGTCTTTGGGGAGGGAGAACGCACAGGCTTGAGGTTGGATCTTTCACCGCAGCAAGCGTCAGGAAATGGATGGGCACAGGAGATGGGATTTTTCAATAGCACTTAGTGTTGGCCTAGCCTCGCTCTGATCAAAGTCCATGGGAGTTTTAGCCCTGACTCCAGTGTTCGGCCAGAACAGAGTGCTTATGAAAATCACACCCCGTGGATAGACCTAGGTTAGATTATGCAACTCTCTGGATTGCTACTATAGTGAAGCATGATGAGACCCTTCCTGGCTGCTTCAAGCAAGCATAGCCCAGGTTATGCTTTTTTAGCTCTTTGGGGTAGGAACTGTCCTTGGTGTTATATGTCCATACAGCGCCTCACATGTTGGTACCCTGCTCCCTGATAGAGGCCCATAGGTGCTGCAATCATACAAATAAATAATAAGAATCGATTTTTTTTAGTGGTCAGTTACACAGTTCTGTCCACATGCGCCCATCCAAACCTGCAGGGATGAGCACAAAGGTGCCCTGGGCCTCTCCAAACAGAGATGAGCTGTGGTGCGGCGCGCTGGGACGCTTTTTCTAAGTGTTGGCATCCTTTGAAAAGAAAAATTCATACAATCATTGGGACAGATCCGGTTCTCGGGAGTCGCTTCCACACACGTGCATCCTCTCCCTCCCCAAGATTCCAGCCGGTCCCTCTTTTTTGTGCTCCGTCCTGCCGGGCGCATTCCCTAGCGGGTCTTGCCTTTGATAGCAGGTGCGTATTTCCTAGAGAATAATACATATGCCCTTGCTCCCAGCACAGGGATTGTCTGTCTTCCCCACCCCACCCCTCCATTTCCCTTTCTTCGGGGGCAGTGAAGAGCGGCTTTCCTATCAGCGAAGAGAACGGAGATGAAAGAAAGAATGAGGTTGAGATGGGAGAGCGTGGAACGAGAGAGGAAGGTGTCAATTAAAAAAATGAACCCCGCCGCATCCCGCGCCTGACAGTTGGGGTGAGTGGAGATGACAGCCAGCGCATTAGCCGGCTTTGGTGGCTCTCTCTTCTTTCGTGGTCCCCTGCGTTCGGAACCAGCGAGCGCCAGGCGAAGGGACACTCACACATTTGGCTTCGTGTTCCTTCACCACCCCCGCAGCTATTTCTAATAATGGTAATTATAATGATTTGAGGCTTAAGCAGGCCAAAGCGAGCCTGAAGGCAGATTGTAATGAAGCAGTCAGGGCTCGGAGGGAGGTGGGAGGGAAGAGGACAGCCAGATTCCTTTTAAAATAGAGAGAGAGAGAGAGCGCAAGCTTTGCCTATCCCAAGGGGGGATCGCCTGATCTGCATGAAGGAACTTAGGTAGGTGGGACGCCGGGAAGATCAATCGGATTGTGGGTGAAGTGTCTCATTCGCAGATCTACAGTAAGGCTGACGGGCAAACCGGCAACCTATATGTGAAACAGAGTCTTTGCAAAGCAGCAATGCCTGTTGCTGCTGTGCATTTGGCCATTGCTAGCATGAGCAACCCTTTCTCCCTCCCTCCATCCCCCCAGCCTTCCCCCAAGGACTATAGTCCTAAGAGTGGAATGCTTACACTGGGGCCCCAGGCAGAATCTAATTACTGCTGATATACATCTACTCTTCAGCTCCAAACCATCCTGTTCCTGGTGAAGGATACAGAGGGACACAGCAAACTTGTCCTGATTGCAGCGTTAATGGTCGTGTGGTCCATGTCATCACTGAAATGGCCTTAGGGGAAGACTTGATGGGTCTCTCAAGTCCTCAGTGCTACCCCACCTCATCTCGCTGCCCTTATTAAAGCCATTCATTCTGAGAGCTAAATGAATATGGCTCATCTTCAAATGCCGTGAAACAATAGCGAGCAGGCAGAGATTTGGTAGAACAATACCGACCTAATCATTCCTATTTCTCTCTCTGCACCCTGCTTTCTCATTATATTATAAATACACACACACCATTTCCTAACAGCATGTAGTGTTTATATAGTAATATCCAGTGCCCATAATTTGTGCTTTCTATGTACACACACGTTTTGTGTACATACACCACGTGTCCATGGTCTGACCGTGTGTGCGTGCGCACTTGCAGGACAGTCTATAAATGCACATGTCATACACACATACATATATACCCAAATACAGACCTACCACTGATCATGTGTCACTGAAACAGAGAGCAATCGCTCCAAGCTGCCAAGAGTGAAATCCTCATCAGAAACTACAGTTTCTTCTCTCTCTCTCCCTTGAATTATTAAAAGGAATTTTGCTGCTTAGCTCTGCACTCCTCCCCCCTCTCTCCCCCCGACACATGGCGGGAGAGGAAACAGAGGATGATCACTCCACATATACCATCTCACTTTCATACAAACAACTGGATTTCTCAGTGCCCCTTACATACTCCACCAGGGTTACATCTTTTATGTATTTCATACCGAGATCTTATATTACCACGCATGCATAGTTACTATACACACACAAAACACATACAGAGTAAATACAATACAATACACACACACAGTACATATAATACGTATAATACATATAACACAATCAAGGAAGACAAACACAGGAAAAAGCCCTCAAGACTATTAAACTCATACAATATAGATTAATAATCTAATAAGACTAACAGACCATGCAGTCTATCCCCATGCAAGGGCAGGCACCTATCATCCCCCAATAGAGATACACACCTCACATTCTCTAGCTAGGCCTACACAAGAAGAGATATACGCATATTGCTATTCCACATATTAATTGTAGGCACACACCACTTGCTTTCCTGGAGATCCTGCCCCTTAGCTACACTGCCATATTTTGGTCTGGCTACAATGCTGAAGTGCTTTCTGCATGCATGTAAGGGTTCTGTGCAAGAGACAGTTTGGAGCAGTGGTTCTTTTGCAGCTTGCTATCTGAAGTCAAGATACGCAGGTCAAAAACAAGAAGAGATCAGAAAGCAGTGGGGAGGAGGGTGTGACTGGGAGCGATGAGAGGAAGAGAGAGGTTGCAGCAGGGTGGGCAGAGAAAGAAGGAAAACACACATACAACAAAGACGCCAGAACCAGAGGTTACTTTTCAAGCATCTGCTTGATTAGAGACGCCTGCTACCTCCAAATACATTTGCTTTCCTAACCCGGGGGGTGGAAGGATGCAGTTCCTCAACACCGGGGCTTTGCTTTCAACAGCTCATCTGCCTGACAGTCCCAATCAGGGACGGGTTTTTTTGTTCTTCCCCCAAATCTGGGGTTTGCCATACAGAAAAAAAATAATTTAAAAATTAAAATACAAACGGCTGCCTCGTTGCCTGCCATCTGGACTCCTGCCACGGCCACCCTCCTGCCGCCCCACTGCACACGGGGGACGGTGGCTAGGTGACGCTCTACGAGGGGCAAGGCATTGCCCCCCAAGCCTGCCAACATGAGGCCAGGGCACCACACAGCCGTCCAGGCGAATAAAGAGACCTGCCATGCCCACCCAGGCTGCTGTGCTTGTGTTCACTTATGTGGCAGGCTTCATAAGGCTCCGCTCTTTGACTGGCGTTGAGTTTATGTGAAAGTAATTAACAGTAATTAATCCTTAATTACAGTAATTAGCCAAGTCGCAGTAAATTAAACCACATCTGGAGCAGATGAGGGCTTCCGAATGGGAGGCTAACACAGGCGACAATCGGGGAGATGCTGAATTCATCTGACAGCATCTGATTAAGTCTACCTGTTGCTGGCAGCTTAATTTGCATATTGTTTTTGTTTGCATTTCCCTGTAACCCTTTCAACTGCATTCACACCAAGGACCTCGGTTCCCCTCCTCCCCACCTCCCTTAAATACCAGTCAGACAGCCAAAAGAAGAGAAAATGGCCCCACGAATCCTCGTTTTCCCCCTGACAAGCAAGAATAGGAAGATCAGCGACCTGAGCTGCTGAGAGAGGGAAGTGGAGAAGAACAGCAGTCGAAATATTACAGGCCAGATCCGCAGCTGGTGTGAATCGGTTTATGTCCATTGAAGCCAATGGAGCGGCACCCGTTTACACCAGCTGAGGATCTGGTCTTGTGCACCTAGAGCTGCCTGTGTGGTGTGTGTGTGTGCGTGCAGAGTTGTCCTGGTCTCTATTTCTATCTCCAGTCCCTGCTGCAGAGCAGAGTGTTTGTTTTTTTAAAATTCCTCTGAACCAAAGCCCACCACCTAAGAGATCACAGGGAAGTCTCGGGCTACACTAGAGGAGGAACCAACAACTCCTATCTTCCAGCTAAGGCCAGAGGTGATAGAAACAGAGCAGCAAAACAACACAACCAGCTGGGCTTGAGCCTTATCTTCTCTGCATTCAGCTTTATAATGACAAATAAAAAACAACTCTGAATGAGAACACCTCTAAAGAGGCACTCAAGCAGGCGGTTATTAATAAAATTCAGCATTTACATAGCACTTTGAAACCTCTGAGCGCTTTACAGGCATTAATTCAGCCTCACAGCTTCCCCAGCAAGGTAGGCCTCCTTATCTCTTTTTAAACAGATGGGGGAACTGTGTCACGGAGGGGCGAGGGGAGTAGCTCAAGGCCAGTTTAGGTCTCATGTTTAAAAAAGGGGTCCCCACACAAAATAATTCAATGGAAATATATTTTTGTTTAAGTTCCACATAACCAGATGATTTTAAGGACTTCCACGCAGCCAAACCCCCAACCACCTCTCTGTCAGCAATGGTTCAGATTCAGTGCTTTTCTTGGTACAGACATATCATTAGGATGGCAGACCAATGAATTCCAGAGCACATGTACCAAGGACAGACGCTACACAGCCGGCGCTCATGTAGTCACCAAAAGCTTTGGTAGCGTGCTAAGATTGCCACTGGCAGACACAGACTGACTATCCAACCAGACCGTCTTCAGGACCTCGCTTGGGATCAATCCGCATGGCGCTCAATCTGCAAGGAGACTACATCCATTTGGGATTAGCCTTGATGATGTTTTTCACAAGACGCTGAGCTTGACCATAAGAGTATTCAAGGATCGCTGTCTGGTTTTAGTCAGTTTCACTTCCTGGTTCTCCCACACTGCTGCAAGGCAGACGGATTTTGGCTACCAGCACTGCTGGCAAAGGTTCAAAAAATAGAATGATTAAGGTCTTCAGGGCAGGGCCTGTCCTGCTGTGTGTCTATACTGTGTCTAGCACAATGGGACACGATGGAGGCCAGGATTAGAATTCAAAATGACTTTGACAGACTGAAGAATTGGTCTGAATTCAACAAGATGAAATTCAACAAAGACAAGAGCGAAGTACTTCACTCAGGAAGGAAAAAATCACACACACAGACTGCCTGGCTAGGTGGTAGTACTCCTGTAAAGGAGCTCGGGATTATAATGCAGCACAAATTGAATAAGAGTCAACAATGGGATGCAGCTACAAAAAGGGCTAATATCATTCTGGGGTGTATTAACAGGAGTGTGGTATGTAAAACATGGGAGGTAATTACCCCACTTGGCACTGATAAGGCCTCAGCTGGAGTACTGTGTCCTGTTCTGGGTGACAAACTTTAGGAAAGATGCGGACAAACTGGAGAGAGTCCAGAGGAGAGCAACAAAAGTGATAAAAGGTTTAGAAAACCTGACCTGTGAGGAAAGGTTAAAAAGAACTGGGCATGTTTAGTCTTGGGGAAAGAAGACTGATGTGGGGACCTGATAACAGCCTTCCAATATGTCAAGGGCTGTTATAAAGAGGATGGTGATCAACTGTTCTTAATGTCCACTGAAGGACAAGCAGTAATGGGCTTAGTCTGCAGCAATGGAGATTTAGGTTGGATTCAAGGAAAAACTTTCAAACTAGAAGGGCACTTAAGTCCTGGAACTGGTTACTGAGAGAGGTTGTGGGATCCCCATCACTGGAGGTTTCTAAGAATATGTTGGACAAACACCTGTCAAGGATGGTCTAGGTAGACTTGGGTCCTGCCACACCAGAAGGGACTAGATTAGATGACTTCTCGAGGTCCTTTCCCTACATTTCTATGATTCTATATCAGTCAAGGTCTCTAGGTGCCATTGGAACATAAATAATAAAAAAAAAACCCATTAAACTCATTGAGAACCAGAATTCTGGGTTTATCAGGTTTTGTAGAAAACTCAGGGTCAGACTGAGAGCAACCAACAAGCAACCAATTCCCACACTTCCCATCATGGGCAGGGATACAAGGACAGCTGTGTGGAGTGCCAGCACCACTCAGCGGAGAGCAGAACTCCAAGAACAGGACTGCGGGTGGCAAGGTGTAAAGGATGGAGCAAATTACTCACTCCCTGGCACACACACACACCCCTGTGTGCAAGGAGCAGCCCCAGAGAGGCTGTGGCCCCCAGAGGTGCAATCTTGGAGCACTTTGTTGGGAGGTGCAGATCTGTACTGACCCCTATATGGGGCTGTGGGTTAGAAGCCGTAACAGAGCTTTTAGCTTTCAGAGACTACCGTGCATGTTTAAACTGCGCAACATAGTCCAATAAACAAAGGACCATCTCCCTCTAAATTGAACCCCCTAATCATAGAATCATAGAATATCAGGGTTGGAAGGGACCTTAGGAGGTCATCTAGTCCAACCCCCTGCTCAAAGCAGGACCAATCCCCAATTTTTGCCCCAGATCCCCAAATGGCCCCCTCAAGGATTGAACTCACAACCCTGGGTTTAGCAGGCCAATGCTCAAACCACTGAGCTATCCCTCCCCCCCTTTATCATATCAAGGTGTTTCTCAGATAGTGAAGAGAAAACCTTTTCTTCACTTAAATACTTCGTATTCATTGCAATAAAAATGGTATGAAATTGCCCAAATCAATGGATGCGACAGACCCTTTGAAACGAACAGAAAAAATAATTTAATGAAACATTAAATGAAGCACATTTGTCCCTATTCCAGAAGAAATCTTGAATAAAGCCTTTTGGATGGCCTGTGTGTAGGGATCCAAGAGCTGAAGTGCGTTGCTTTTCCAATTTCCATATCGATGTACTCTCGGGAGAGAGTCTGATATAATACTGGGCTACCAAGGACATAAAAACAACAACAAACAAAAACCACGCACTTCGTTTCTCATAACTTAGGTGGGGAGGGAGGTTCACAACTTTATTTTCTCACAAAAATAAGAAGTTCTGCTCCACTGCACTGAAGCTGAATAGAAAAATTAAATGGACCAAGAATAATTAAGAAGACTCGAGTCACAAATCCAAACAGGCAAAGTACCGTACAGTTTATTTACCTGTATAACACTACTGTATACATCTAAAAATGGCAAACTGGGATTACAGAGAGCTAGGTTTCTCTATTGGATTCTTGCTCATACCGTAAACAGCGAGCACTTAGAAAGATTTTCTCCGCTAGTTTCAAAGGGCAAGAGCAACTGAAATTTCCATTTTCTGTGAGGGGAGAGCTGGTACTGCAGCATAGCTAAGAGGCACGGTTTATCCTAGATGGTAAATCGGTACTAGTCACATGAGGAAAAGGACTTTCAAGAGGAAGAAAAAGAAAACCCTACACACTGCAAACCGCATTTTCTTACTAAAACCAGATGTGTGGTTATGACCAATTTCAATATAATTTTTTTAATGATGATTAAAAATGTCTCAAAATTATTGTATGCAATGTAGTAGCCATGTCAGTCCCAGGATATTAGAGAGATAAGGTGAGTGAGGTAATATCTTTTATTGGACCAACTTTCGAGGTACAGAGAGCTCTTCAGGTCTGGGAAAGGTACTCAGTGTCACAGCTACATACAAGGTCAAACACATAGTTTCACATAAGTAGTTAGCAGATATTCTGGGGGACCATTCAAGGTGAAGTGGCCCGTTCATACCCCTGCAGTCACAGCACAAAAGAGGGGTTAGTGAGTTACAGATTGTTGTAACAAGGCATAAATCCAGTGTCTTTATTAAGACCATGATTTTTAGTGTCTAGCAAAATTATGAATTTAAGCTCCCAGGCTCATCTTTTGAAAGTGTTGTGCAGGTTTCCTTTGAGGACAAGGACTGAAGTCGGATATGGAGTGATCGCTTTGTGAAAAGTGTTTGTTCATACATGGTATAGTGTTTTTTTGTCTTTTATCGTTTTTCTGTGTGAGTTTATTTGAGAACACAGTAATTGTCTGGTTTCACCCACCTCGTTATCATCAGGGCATTTAGTGCACTGGATGAGGTACACCACATGTTATGAGAGACACGTGTAGGTGATCACTCCATATCTGACCTATCAGTCCTCATCCGCAAAGGAAATCCGCACAACACTTTCAAAAGATGACAACCCTGTGAGGCAGGGAAGTGTTAGTAGCCCCGTTTTACAGCTGGAGAACCGAGGCACAGAATAATTTGCCTAAGGTCACACAATAGCAGAGCTGGAATCGAACTCGTTCTGTAGCCTGTGTTCTGCAGGAGGTCAAACTAGATGAGCACAGATGTCCCTTGTGGCTATGACATGATGAACAATGATCTTCCCCCATCCCAGAGCAGTGCCTTAACCACAAGGCCATCCTCTGATCATCAGTCAAGGGTCACCCTGCTCCTCTTCCTCTTCTTCACATGATTTATGAGGAGAGGCTGAGGGAACTGGGATTATTTAGTCTGCAGAGGAGAAGAGTGAGGGGGAGGGATTTGATAGCAGCCTTCAACTACCTGAAGGGGGGTTCCAAAGAGGATGGAGTTCAGCTGTTCTCAAGTGGTGGCAGATGACAGAAACAAGGAGCAATGGTCTCAAGTTGCAGTGGGGGAAGTCCAGGTTGAATATTACGAAAAACTATTTCACTAGGAGGGTGGTGAAGCACTGGAATGGGTTACCTAGGGAGGTGGTGGAATCTCCATCCTTAGAGGTTTTTAAGGCCCGGCTTGACAAAGCCCTGGCTGGGATGATCTAGTTGGGGTTGGTCCTGTTTTGAGCAGGAGATTGGACTAGATGACCTCCTGAGGTCTCTTCCGACCCTAATCTTCTATGATTCTTTCCTAATCTGTGCCCTAACCCACTGTTAGTTTTATTGCACTGAGGTAGCACCTCTCCTTCTCAATGGCATATTTCAGTGGGTTGCTGGCACTAAAAACTCTTCCAGAGATTTTAGAATTGCTATGCACTTCCGTAAGGACAGTTCCCAGTCAGTGCTCTAATATCAGGGTGCATGGGGGCTGCTGCAGAGTCACCGCTGGATTGGAGAACATGATCCATTAGTTTCTAACAGGAAGTGGCTGGCGGCCCATGCGAGTGGAAGGCCCTGGTGTGGAATGTAGAAGGCAGAGATAGTAGTTCTCTCCCAACCAGTAATGTAGTCAAGAGTAAACGGAGATTATCCACTTCCCATTGGAGGAATATGGAGTTCACCCACTCCTATTCTTCTGTGATGCGCAAATCCCAGCTGCACGACCTCCACAGCTGAGGTGCATGTTATTTACCGGCTGCTCACGCTCAGTCACAGATGAGTAGTGGAAATCGTGGTCTGTCAAAATCAGCACCAAGCCATCCAATGCTACTGCATGCGAGGACTGCGTGACTACATTTCCTGACCATAAAAGCATATAACATTTATTTTGTACATCTCAACGTAAGTTACTAGCCTAAACCCAATTCAAAATAAGGGCATCTCTGCCGCACCATTGGCACCTACCACGGCACGGCACAGCCCAGAATACCGGAACACTTAGTTTACCCAATTCTTTCTTTTTTTTCCCTAATCACTACACCATTGCTCTCAAGGCTCAGCATCAAGGGCAATTTGTCCTTATCTCTGTCAGGTCAAGGGTAGTGACATATTGTGCTTTCCCTAACTTGTCCAGCAGCCGCTAGAGCTGCAGCATTGAAAAGGAATCACATTATGATACAACATTACATTTCAGAAATATCAGACAATGTCACAAAGATCCATCTGACTTTCTTACAGACCCAGTAGGGCTCCACCAGTCACAAGGTGGAGACTTCTGCTCTCTGGTTATTCCTGTCTACATGGCACAAGAGGACAGATTGGAGGCTAAGGACCATAGTGGTCTGGTTGTAAGCCAGGCTCAGTGGGACATTCCCCCGTTACTCAACCCTGATATTTGAAAATGGCATTATCCTTTCAGGGTCGAGCACTGAGCGTTCCCAATGGTTGGACTTTGCCTGCTAAGCAGGGGTGCCAGTCTGGGAGTCTGAATTACCTGCTACCCAACCCAAGGCTTTGGTTACACAAAACCAACTCTGCTAGATTCTTCTCCATCCAGCTTCCTCTCTTTATTTCTCAAAATTAGTGTGGGAGTTAAAAGATATACACACACCCTGGGGCTCAGTACCTTTTGGACAGGACATAGGTCTTATCCCAATAATTTCTGGAAAACATATGCAGTCCCATCCTAATATTAGTGGAGTGTCGGTTTTCAACAATCCCACCATCAGGGGGTTCCAAGTTGCCTTCTGTCAGTTGCACTAGGTGCCAGGATGCATTGAATATGGCCAACTGGTGCCCCAACAGTTCTCATAGCAAGGCCTAACTACACATGGAATGTATGAGGGTCTGGGTCCCCAATACCATGCACATGGGCCAAACAGTTTGAAGGTTCCAGGCCAGAGAGCCTTGACCTACAATGACATAAGAGTAATTATATTCCATGTAGGGATGTACCCGACAAATATCGTGAGAAACAAGTAACGGGAATTCCTCATGGCATGACTTTCCATGGTGTGACAACAACTTTTCTCCATGAAGGTAATGTAGAGTGAGGTGGACATGAAGAAGTCCCCTCTACCCGCTCTTGGAGGAGGCTGGCAGCTTTCTTTTTCAATGTATAAAGATCCAACTTGGTGTGTCCTTAAAATGGAGGACAAACCAATTTGCTGCTTCCTAAACCAGGCACCACTTGTAACAGTCTATCCTTGGGTCGTTCATCAATACATTCTCCTCCTGGACACAGTCTGATCCTTGGCCAGGCTGCTACCCACTTCAAAACCATTCTTCTCGGATGATTGGCACATCAAGTTCTTTTAACGTCATTTTTGGATCGAATTTCCTAGGTGCACCTGTGCTTCAACAACATGGAACTATTTGGCTAGGCGGCATCAAAACACTTTATCCCCCGCACCTCATGAAGTTTGCAGGAGAGCATTCCTCTCCTGGGAATCTCAGAATCTATGCCTCTCTAGCTTACTCAATGCACAGCAAATGAATCCAGGGCTCCTGCAGAGCCCTGCCTCATTCACTGCATGCAACTGGTTATACATGCACTGTCAGAACATTGCTCACTGTGCAACTACGTTAATTTACATTTTCCAGGTGTGCACAGCGTTGTCAGCTTAGTGATAAACCTTTGTGTAAAATGTACTGCATGCACCCTGTATGATCTTCTAGGTGTCATAACTCCATCAAAGCAAAAGCAATTTTTCGCAGAATATGCAGAAGACAAAACCTTTGGGGAATTAATGACCGCTGTGGCCAATGATTTTTTTTTAAACCAGGTCTAAGGGTAGAAAGTTGAGTCACATGTGGACATTATATTGTTTTCCAGCTCTGCTAATGCAAAATTGTTTTTGCTCAGCCTTTAAATAGTTATCAGGAAACCATGCCTGGAAATTTCACCCAAAAAGTGAAATCTCAAGGTTCAGAAACTTGCAAGAGGATGAAAACAGGGGGTTAGAATGGAAATGTTATGGAACCTTAAGTACAGTTATTTCTGATGCACCCTCTTTCTCTCACTCACACACACACACACACACACACACACACTCTCTCTCTCTCTCTCTCTAAGCTCCTTTCAGGCTGAAGGCTCGGGTCCTTCTCCTCATCTGCACCGTTCGAATTAATTATACACTTTAATTTCATGAATTATTAATTTGATTCTGACTCGGCAGCTTATGATTACCCAGTGCTACAGACTATACAATTCCAGCTTCATTAAAACATCACCAGCTGCCTGAGAGACAGACATTAAATAGGGGAGAGTAATAATAAAATTAAGCTCTCTGTGCATAGCAACAGAGTCCTCCACGGCCTCCTGCCGCCGAGGGTCTGCCGCTCGCTGGGCCAGAATGGTAAATAGATCCTTTGGAGGAGGCTTATTCCATTTTAGAGACCTTGGCTCGGTGCACAGCAGCCTCAGTTGATACAGGCTGATTTAACAGGCTCTCCTCACCATCCGCTATTGCCACCCGGTTTTTTACTGCTCGCTGGCCGGTCCCAGCTGCAGTATGTTTGTTCAGACACAGCACCCCTGCCGCAATTGCTCAGTGCTATAGGTCTACCTGGGCAACACGACCACTGCCAGGCTATCATCATCTGTGCGCCGGATTCATCCATCCTAACACCCCACTGGCACCATCGAACGCTAAGGGAGCCAGCCAGCGCTTCAAAGGCAGCCAAGGACCAGCAGTTAAGGGGTTAAAGAGAAGGTGGCTCTTTATTTCACAGGTTCCACCCACGTCCATGAGTGGCAGGGGTGGGGGGGGGGGGAGGGGGAGAAGGGCAGAGTACAGCTACCTATTCACAGGTGAGCCATGCAGAGAAGGGGATGGCGAGATGGACTCGTTCCATTCCTCCCCTCTGCACATTTCTTCCATTTTCAAAACAGGTGGCTCAAACTCGACTGGATTCCCTTGCAATGGGGGACAATTTGCACCTTGGCTCAACACTGCATTGCAAAAGTCCGGCCAGGAAAGGAATCCTTCACACCTTGTCCTTCCACAACCCCGCACTCAGTTCCTCCCCAACGCCAATTTAGGATCCCTGAAAGGCTAGTTCCATCTGTCACTCCAGGTGACACCCTTCCCCCATCACCCCAATCTCCGGCAGGCAAGATCAGGTTAAAGTCCTCTCCAAATAAATAAAACCACAGCTCTGCCTCCCAGCGACTCCCCGGCAAAACAATTTATAGAAGGAAAATGTTGGAATTTAGACATTCCATTTAGCTGCTTCAGAAATCTAAGGACCCCAAACCTTGTGGGATTTGAAAAAAATCGATGGAATTAATTAAGGGAGATGTCCAGGGATCTCCACTAAGTAATCAGCAGGTACAGTAGACTTGAAATTCTATAAAGAAAAATGGAAAGGGATGACATTGAGGGAGGCAGCAGGGATTAAAAAATGAGCATCCGAGCGGCCCAGGCGCACACCCATTGATCGCTGCATTAGGGATTAAGGCTTCAATGAGCAGCCAGAAGATTCTGTAGCAGAAAATGGTTACAGAGGAATGAGCATGAGCACAGCAGATATATATATAACCTCTGACAGGCAGGCACGACCGAGACAGAGGACACCTCTCCAGTGAGCCTTAGCGCTGGAAGGTTTGTTTTTGGGGGTCTTTGAGGAAGCCATTTTGCTCAATCTGGAATCTCCCCCCTGTCCCATCACACGTGAACCTCTCAAGTCTTTGTCCTCCTCCTCTGTCACCCATCCCCCACCCCAATATGTTCTGGAGCACGGGCTCTTGCAGCATCAATAGTGGGTACCTAGTGCACGGCTCAATGCAATGTGTATGTCAGGGGGAACGCTGGCCCCAAACCAGGAAGGTCCCCAGCTCCTGGAGTGGGAATGCGATACAGCGCCTCAAATCCTGGCAGCAGGGAGGGAGGTCTGGACATACACAGGAGATGGGCAGCGAGGAGAGGACCAGGGTTCAGGGAAGGAGCGACTGAAAGAGAGAGCTCTGGGGATAGACCCTGCAGGGGTGCGTTACGCTCTGGGTGCCCACTTGGGATACAGCATTCAGACAACGGCTCTGGGACAGAACCACACCGAGCTCAGCTTTCCCATTGCTGACTGAGTAGAACTAGAGAGGCGAGCAGGGACTTAGGCAACTAAGCAGCAGGATGGTCCAACGGTTAGAGCGCTAGCTGGAGATCTAGATTCTCTGACACAGTGTCCTTGTATGACCTTGGTAAGTCTCTCTGTGCTTGCCTGGCCACTCGGGGTGGCATTGAGGTAAATATGTAAAGAACTGTGAGGTGCTCAAATACTCTGGTAATGGTGGCTCTAAGTGCCTTAGACAGACAGAATGCTGTTACCACAGGTCCAAATCCAGATAGGTCAACTTATCTTTCCAGGTTAAATAAATGCAGCTTACTGTACAAGAACCTTTTGGATAAAGACCTTAATAGGTCGGGTCTGGTCCAACCTTCCCCCAACTCCCCCTTGCCCCCGGTAATTTTTTATTAGTGTACGGGGTCGCCCAACAGCCCAACTGTTATACGGCACCGTGGCCACCTGACTGCTGCCCTCCACACCTACGGGAGCTGCTCTTTTCCTCAACGATCATTCCAGTTTGTCAAGCTGCATGTGGAATGTTATTTCTAGGCGGTGCTACCAGCCCGGCCCATATTACGCTTGTCCGACAGTTCCCATTAAACACTCCTTTTGCAGTTCCTCGTAACTTTGTCAAACGTAAACCACTCGGGTGGGAATTTTCCATAGTGGGCACCTGCCTCAGGCTGACTTTTTTAGGGAGAGTTTCGGCCATAATGGCTCCATCATTTCAGAGAACGAGGCTAGGGGAAAAGACGTCAGTTTGCCCATATTTTCCTTGGAAAAGTTACAGCATGCTGGGACATGACATTTTCCAGAAGGGGGTGACCAGGGATGTGCCTTTTGTTGTCCCTGTGAAAATCCACCCTCATTTGGCCAAGTTATAAACCACTGAAAAAAAAAATCACAGTTCACACACACCCAGTAGAAACTCCTTGGATTCTAGCAGCTAAATTCCCCATCCCTGCTAAGCATGCTCCTCCAGCCCAGGTCTGATCTGGACTTTCTCTGCAACTGCAGCTCTGGGCTGCTGCCGGCTGTGCTGGGTCCAGGGCCAGGCACCTGAACTCATAGAATCATAGAATCACAGGGTTGGAAGGGACCTTAGAAGGTCATCTAGTCCCACCCCCTGCTCAAAGCAGGACCAATCCCCAATTTTTGCCCCAGATCCCCAAATGGCCCCCTCAAGGATTGAACTCACAACCCTGGGTTTAGCAGGCCAATGCTCAAACCACTGAGCTATACCCCCCCCCCCCCCCCCACCCCCACCCACCCTTGAGAGAAGCAAGCCTATCTGTACTGTGCTGTCAATGACACCCCAGCTGGGCCGAGGTGGTGTGGAGGGAGAGGCTGCCTGGTTCGAATGCAGAGAGGATAAGGGCTAGACCTACAGGGTGTGAGGGAGTGGACTAGGACAAGGAGTGAGAGAGAGAGAGAGAGAGAGAAAAGGAACTGGGGCTGAAAGCTCGCAGGGAGATGGAGAAGGAAACTGGGACTGGGAGTTGGTGTGGGGGGACGGTACTGGCTGAGCAAGGAGACTGGGAGTGGGAACCAGGAAGGGAAATGCTTGTGCCACCTTAATTCAACCCTCTTGTGCATATTATGATACAGTCCTTAATTAGGCGATCACATGCTATTTTCTCCACCGGACCATGTCTTGTGCAATGCACAGGATGGACAGTGCTCACTTAAGGAGCAGCTATTCAACATTTTCTTTTCTCCTCATTGTTCAATGCGTGGCCCCACGCCCTGTTCACTACCCACTATTCCAACCCTGCTCTGCAGATAGAATTATTAATCGCCTCCTGGGCTTTTTTTATGGTGTTGATCACTGTAATGCATATGCTTCTAAAACATTCATTTACCTTCACAACACCCCTCTGAGGTCTGGGGTATTATCACCCCTATTTTACAGATGGGGAAATGAGGCATAGAGAAAAGAAGGTCAAAAGTAGCCACTAGTTTTGTGTGCCCCATTTGAGGCACCTAGGACCCAATGTTTCAGAGTATGTAGCATTATAAGCACTTCACATGTTCAAAACCCAGCTCCCAGTGACTTCAGCTGTGAGCGCTCAGCACTTCTGTCAGTCACACTGAGGGTCTCAAGTCAGGTTTGCAGAGAATGAGGAACATACAATCAGAGGCAACCTGTGAAAAGTGTCGGTTAACTGACTTCCCCAGCATCACACAGGAACTCTATGGCAGAGGCAGGGCTAGAAGCCAATTTTCCAGGGCAGCATTCACCTGCCTTAACTACGAGAGCGTCCTTTCTCTTCCTGCAGTGCCCTGCCTCATTCACTGCACACTTTGCATCTTCTGCAACAAATAAGGCATGGGTCCCCCGGACAACAGCCTCCTTCACTACACAGTCCTGACTTGTCCCCAGAACCGGTCCTTCCTGTGCACTGAGTGAGGCAGGGGTCCTGTGGAAAAAATGGTCTGAGATCAGATAATTAAAGTCTGTATCACAATGCATATGCACAAGGGGGTGAATTGAGATTGCTCAGCCAATCTTCATTCTGGCATTTCCTAACTTTTGAGTGCTTAACCTATGCAATCTTGGAGATATACCTATCTCATAGAAGTGGAAGGACCTTGAAAGGTCATGGAGTCCAATCCCCTGCCTTCACTAGCAGGACCAAGTACTGTCCCCTGACAGATTTTTGCCCCAGATCCCTAAATGGCCCCCTCAAGAACTGAACTCACAACCCTGGGTTTAGCAGGCCAATGCTCAAACCACTGAGCTATCCCTCCCCCCGAATCTTAATAACATTCTTTTCACACAGCTGTTTTTGTGGGTAATTATAAATAGCTGGCCCCGGGAGTATTTGTGATGCATTCTAAAGGCACCCGGTGTCACAACTGCAGCACGCAAAACACATGCCATGCTCTGTGATGGCCGTAGGGAATGAACTCAGGCTCAGGGAACTCAGATAGGGCACGTCTGTAGGCTGGTGAAATGGATGCTGTAGACACCAGAAGGGGAGGGATGGGGAGCATTCTCTCCTGCCCCAAAGCCAGGGGAAGCTAGTGAAGCGCTTGCACCGGGAAAACTGCAGATGTAGCCACTACATTGTGCAAACGAGACAAATCCCATGGACAACACCATCGAGCTCTGAGGCTACCTTGCCTCACCTTCCCCTCATGTGGGGGGCAGGGGTGTGTGAAGAAGAATAGCAATCGCCGGAACGTTTCAATGAGAAACCTCAAACCCCCCCGGCTGAGCACAGTGCTGGCTGCTAGCTGTAACGGCGCGGTGTCTCTGGAGGTCACAGGGCCAAGTCCAGCGATTCACCGCCAGGCTGCTTGCTCTCCATAAATATGCATGGTTCCAAGTCATTGCGAGCTAAATGTCAGCTGTGCCAGAAGAGCTTTTAAGGCAGCGCACACTCCTGTGATAATGCCTCGGCGCGGCTCTGACTGGACGCTCACTTCACGTGACAAAGGCAGGCTCTTCAGTGCACCTTATTAAAACAAGCAGATGGAGAATTCCAGAGATTGGGCTCGTTGTTGCTGTATTCCCCCCATCCCCGTTTCTTACTTTGTCACGACCTGTGAAAGCCGCCAGCCACCAAGAGGGAGACTGAGCTTGAGTAGGACACACAGAATCAGCTCTCAGGCGTTCTGCTGAGAACGCTGCTACTGACGCACTGGGTGACCTTTGAGGAGCCACTTAAACAGGGTACGTCCATGTGGCAAAAATACAAAACTGAACCCGCGCTGGCGAGTCTCAGAGCCCGGGACTACAGACTAAGGCTCGCACTACAGTGCTCAACATAGCCTTGTAGATGTCCCTGCTTGGTCTCCAGCCCAGACTCTGAAACCCACCCCCCGCGCCAGGTTTCAAAGGCCAAGCAGGAACATCTACATGGCAATTTTTAGCATTGTAGTGCAAGCCTGAGTCTGTAGACGCGGGCTCTGGAGCCTTGCTGCCGTGGATTTTTTTTCAGCGTAGACGTACCCTTAGATCCAAATCCACAAAGATAATCAGAGGATCTCTGCCTTAGCCATGCCGCCACTGATATGCTTGCTGGTTTAGCAGTGTGCCATTGGTTCTAACTGGCCTCAGGGGGATTTCTCCATTCAAGCAGGCAGTGGGGACTGCTAAATCACCAACTGGAAGGGGGGGGGGTGGTGTGGTGGAGCGAGCACAGGACTGGGAGTCAGGAAGTCCTGAGTTCTAATTCTCGCTCATTCTGCCACTGACTCACTGCGTGTCCTTGGGCAAGCCCCTTTGTGCTCTTCTGTCCTAATCTTCCCCATCTGTAAAATGGGATTAGTGATACCTACTCTACCATGAGTACTGGGAGTTAACATCTGTACAGTCATTTGAACACAAAGTGCTATTAAACATGCTAAATACCAACAGCCAAAAGTCAAATCCTCCAGGGGCAGAAGTGAGCCACAAAGACTAAGCAGCTCATGGCTTGAGCAAGTAGAAACCATGCTAAGCTCATCTTGCCTTGACATCACTCTTGGGGGAGCTCACAGGTGTGCGCTGACCCATATTCTTGTGTATGTTTCATGATACAAACTATAAAAAAGCCCTCAGAGAAGACTAGACCAAACACACGGCACTCAACAGCTTTCAGTGCCCTCCCTCTTCCTCCTCCCGCAGCACAGAACCAAATGGAGAGTGACACGGGACCTTTGGACCTTCTGTCTTCCAGTCGATGGTGGCCATTCTGCATTCAGCTGGATTAACTTCTCAGAAATATACAGTAGCAATAATAATAATAAAACCAGGGAGCATTCTCCCATAGGGCAAGGATTAGTGGTACAACTGGAAATGTTCAACTTGATTATAATGCTTTACGAAAAGGTCATTGTGAGATTTCAGAGCTTTACCTTGAGGATGTTAGTTCTGTTTTCAGGACGAAATGGAAAGAGTCAGTTTGCCCCAGCGTGCCGTGTCCGCATCACTCTGATTGCATTTCACGGGCCGGCAGCGGGCTGCGAGCTTCAGAAAAACACAGACACGCATGCACCCATGCTCACAAGCACACACACACGGGAGCGAGACATGTCACCGTGTGTATCTGTGCCCGATAGTACATCTGCAGCCAGCACATTAGCATTCATCATTTTTGCCAAAATGGAGCCCAGGCATTTTATTTATTTATTTGCTTATTTTTAGCTGCTAGATGTTGCATTTCTGCATCAGAAACGGCCCTGGGAAGCCAAACGGTAGCACACAGGTGTGGAAAAAAGAGCAGACATTTCTTAGTCTGCATACACTACAGAGCAGGGACTGCATCTCCCTCTATGTCTGGAAAGGATGTCGCACATGGTAGGAGTTAGTCTCTTAGATTACTTACTACTTAGACTGTAAACCCCTTGGGGCAGAGACTCTCTCTGTGTTTGCACAGTGCATAGCACAATGGGGTCCTGGGTGCTACTGTAATACAGTAAGATATAGTGATAAAAATCTCAACCGAGGCGTTCCCAAAAAGGAACATTGCCACTTCACTAGACATCGCTGCTGTTAGAAAAGTGCCCCTGGATCTTAAATGGCAACAATCAACACCTGTTCACACTATGCTGGGGCATTGCTCAGCACTGACCCAGTGACAAGAGCGCCACCTATTGAGCCAGTAACTTCCCTTTTCCCAGCACCTTTAGTTTCCTTTCAAGTGCCAAGTGGGGCTGATCTGGCATAGCGCGAGGGCGCTGGTGAAATCTCCGCTTCAAGCGGAATGGTCGGCCGCTCCCGGAGCATGCTTCTGTCTTGTCATGCACCCAGTCCAAACCTTCTACCCTGGACAAAAGCGCAATCATCCTAGATGTTTTCTTTCATAAACCGCACCCCAGTGTCATTGCAAACCCAGCATAATTGAAAGCGACATTGCCCAGGGGGACAGGACCAAAAATTAAAGCTCATCATAAGGCCTTTTTTTTTTTTGCTTAACATTAAAGACGCATTCCCGATGCTGATCTTTTGACTCTCGAAAGGAGGGGCTGCGAGGGGTATAAACACTGGTGATGCAAAACCCCAGGACGAGGGTTTTCAAAGCAGGCTAAGCCTTCGTGCCCTTTCCTGTAAGCAGGAAGCCCACTGAAACCTGCAAGAGCGGCTCCGAAGCCGGGAAAGCCTGCAGCCATACCACTTCAGGCTGAGATCTCACACGCTACACAGGGCTGCCATCCCTTGTCGTTGGCTGAACAAGAGGTCGCCATGAAAACTGAGAGGGGGCTGAAAAATAATGATGTTGGTGACTCAGGATGGGACCCTCTTTCCTCCAAATCAGTACAGAGCCAATGCCACAGGATGGTGTTAGAGGCAAGCGTTCTGCTATCTCTCAGACGAGATGTAAGCCAAGTCGGAGACCACTTGTGGCCAGGAAAGATCAGTGGCACTTTGCATAAAGTGGCTGCAACTGACCATGGGTAATTAAATGCCTTGCTACATTCTCCCTGCAGCTCCAGCCAGTCTCCACCTCCCCTCCCAAATTGTTCTCATGGCACTTTTCAAGACAAAAAGGGATGAGCATTATTTTAAACCCTGTGTGCTGCTAAACAGCAACTTCGTTCCTCCCAAGAGGTGGCTGCATTGCAGCAGCGGGTACGTGACGCAGCGTGAAGCGCTTTGGGGCTGCAAGATGCTACGTAAGTGAAACAATTATTTTCTGATGCCTGCTGGTGAGCCCAGAGCGCCGGGACAGCGTGACGTTCATGCACAAGCTCAAACACAGCTGGTGGGTCCCTGTGGCTGCAGTAGGCTGTCCTTTCAACTAAAGCTGACTGTAAACACATGCGGCGGAGCGACGCCTGTTTCAAAGCTGGGATGGATGGAATAAACGTCTCGGTTTGTTCCTTCGGCTGAGACGGGCCCACAAGGCATGTAGACTGTGTGCCTGGAGTGTATTTGTTCTAACTTTCTGGAGCGCTCACACACACCTGCCCGCGGAGCTGCGCTGCTGTATTCCCACCACTCCAGCCCTGCTCTGAAGAACTCCCAGCTGCTGCCAAAAGGTATTTTTAGCTGCATTATTTATTTGAACACCTGCCTGCGACTCCGAGGCAGAGCAGAGCTTGGGCACAGAAGGGGCTGCGCTGGGAAATCTGGACATTTTCCACCAGAACATTGGAGAGGCGTGACCCACAGGGATCCTTTCCTTTCACTGAAGCCGCTAGCACAACAAAGCAAAGGAAACCCAGGAACTCCTCTCTCGGCACAGAGCTGAATCCTGCTCGCCCTCCTCACTGAACTAGCCCCATTGAACTTCCACTCTGGTGCCATACTGCCACAGATTCAATCAGCCAGATGCTCATGCTCGCCCTGTGGGTAGAACAGAGGCTGTTGCTGGGAGCGAATTCTTAGGGAGGGCCAGTCGACTTTGGAATTCACTCTCCCCTCTACCACCAACGCATGGACGTAGCTCCATAGTTAGGCGTGAGTTGAGTTTTCCACTCAAAACCGGGATTGAGCCCTTGTGTTACGAATTTGCTCCCCCAAAATGACAGCACTTGCTCCTTGGGCACTGAATGAATTTTCAGGCAATTTAGAAGTAAATCCGTTCATTGGTTCCGGAGTAAAAATTCATTTTAAAATTGGGTTCTGACCGAAAGTTAGCCGCTTGTGTCAGAGCACCCTTGAACAATACAGGTTCTGGTATTGTCTAGCACCACCAAAACTGGCAGCCAGATGAATCCTGGGTGAATCTGGTGCAGTGGGTTGTCTTTGCGAGGAAACAGTCAGGGCTAATGATCATTCTCCCAGTCATTCCTCAAAACTCCAGCTTTCTCCTTCAGCAGGCACTGAAGACTAATGTTCTTCTTCAGCAAAACTCATGCAAGAAGCACCCTCTATCAAAATGGCTGCCACTTCCTACCATCCTCAGAGAGCTGTAGGCCACAGCAAAGGTAGCCATCCCTTCTGTTCACCTGCGTTTCTCTCTCTCTCTGACTCCCCACAGCCTGGGGCGGGGAGCACGTCAGCATCTTCCCTGAGGTCAGCTTGGCTTCCTTCCTATTGGGAAGAATGGGAAGCAGTGGCTATCTTTGCTAATGACAGCTGACAGTAGGGTGACCAGACAGCAAATGTGAAAAATCGGGACGAGGCGGGGGGGTAATAGGAGCCTATATAAGAAAAAGACTCAAAAATCGGGATGGTCCCTATAAAATCGGGACATCTGGTCACCCTAGCTGACAGCCTCACTCCCATTGAGAGCTGAGGGAGGTGCAATGGCTGCTCTGGGGGGGTCTGGCAATGGAAAGCCGCTATACACCCAGTTTCAGTGGCCAATGCACTGGGCAGGTGTGGGCGGTTCCAGAGTGGCATAAAGCAGACAGTGTGCACTACAGTACTTGGCTCTAAACATTAACTTAAAAGAAGAGATTGAAGGCTGATGTGCCGTATCGTCAAAGGACTGGGAATCTCACACGGGAAGCAAGTCAATGGAGCGCCATGAGTTTACATCAGTGTGGATCGGGATAGCATCTTCACACTCAGACAACGCCCTCACCATCCAGGGCTCCGTCTCCACAGCCCGGGTTAGCGTTAAGATGGCACAAAGCAGCTCCACAGGGAACCTTCTCCTAGGCTAGCTAACATGCAGAACAGCCGCTGGATCTTTGTAACCCGCCCGTCTGGAGCGTTCTGGAAAGCTCCAGCTAAGGCGCTGGAGAGCAGCGGCTCTAGACACCCACTTCTCCCCCTGACTCCCAGTTATACAGGGCGACACAATGCTCTGCAAAGCAATCGGCTTGGAACGATACCTGGAGAAGGGAAATGGGGTGGTGGGAAGAGGAAAAACAGACAGAGGAGGAGAGCAGAGAAAGGCTAAGGCAGAGAACAAGCAACACTGCAAAAGATAGACAGACTCTGGCTGCTATGTTACTCAGAGGCCCAATGATGCACAGACCTGCTACTGGGATTGTTCCCACAGGGGCACAGAGATGGACGAGATGAAATTCACTGAGCAAGGGCCAGTGAGGAGAATGGAAGCCCAGGACACCAAGTCATTTCCACTCCTTTTATTCCTCTTCTTTATTTATCAATGCCATGTTTTGAATGAAACAGTCCCCAACCCCTGTGTTGAATAATCTCTCCTCTTTCTAACCCCTCCCTCCCCCACCTGCCAAATCCTTCCGTTCTCACTGAAATCAACCAGGAAAAAGGCATCTAAAAATAAAGAGTGGGCCAGAGCATGGCTGGGCTTCTGTGCTCACAGATCTGCTTATTTTGGCCTCTCTCTCCCGAGCGATAAAGCAGCTAACAGCCTGTTATCAGGCAGTCAGTGAAAATGTGCTCCAGCCTGATTAGGCCTCAGTCTTTGCCAAGGTTATAAACAGCCGTTATCGTTTTCCCAAACAGAATAATCCGGACAGTATCAGTTCAGAAACATATGGGCCACACAGTGAAGATAGCCGCTGACGGACACTTCATTTTAATTGTAACGAGTGGGTAGCAGCAGCCCGCAAACAACAGACACAACTGCCTGATTGGCAGTGGGTCCTCTCCCACCCCCTTTTCCCTGTGCTTCATTTTTCTCCTCCCTCTTTTCAGAAACACATCCTTCTTTTCTCCTCTGGATGCTCCAGCCAACAGGGCTGTGCCCATCCATTACTGATCACAGAGCTCACCTGTCTGCTAAGGGAATCAGATGTGGCCCTTCAGTTTATTTATAAGATGCGGGGAAAATGTCACATTCCTTCCCCCACACCTGTTATTTACAAATCCAGATCCAAACTTGACACCCCCAAAACTCCACCTTCCCCCAGTCTCAGTCCCCAATTAGAAAAACAGACCAGCTAATTTGATGGACGGATACACAGACACCTCTCCTTCCCCATACTTTAAAACCTAAATAAAACCCAGGCAGAAGTTGAAAGTTTACTGCCTAATTTTGACTCACTGGTTTTCAAAGGCTAAGAAACTGATAGATCATATAAAAATAAAGGATCCCTTCTATAGCCCATACATTATGTGGATCTGAAAGTGTTTTATAGACATTGATTAATTAAACCACTTAGACCACTTCATATGTAGACAAGATTTCTTGCTCCCATTTTACAGATGTGGAAAAGAGAGGCACATAGAGGTGAAGGTCATATTTTTCAAAAAGCGGCTGCTGAGTTGGCGTCCTTTCATTTTCAGGTGTCCAGTCTGAGACACCTAGGGCTTGATTCACAAGAGCACTGAGTTCTCACAACGCCCACAAGCGCTCACCACTTCTGGGTCATCAGACCAGAGGCATTCATAGTCAGTGGCTGCTTTTGGAACTTTATCAGCAAGTGATTTGGCCCAGGTCCACGCAGGCATTTAAACCGCACCCGGCTGTGAAGTATCTGTCGCAGAGACCACCTCAGCGCTGATCCGAGACACTGTGGAAGAACCGACTGATTGCAGGGATTTTGCTGCTACGTATCTTCCAGCCACAGCAGCATCAAAAGCCGGACTTTTCACTTGTGACGAAAGGTGATGTGTCATGATAAAAAATGTACTATTTTAAAAGAGAAAATCGCCTCTCTCACCCCGCCCCATACACACACATCCCATCCCTGGGCTACTACCAAAGCCTTAGAGCAGGCTTAGAACCTGATTCTGCTCTCACTTGCCACAGTGGCTGGCTGTCCCTCTCTAGCGACTAATCCACATACAGAAGTTTGAGTCCGCTAAAGTCTTGGAAAGTTGGTTCTTTGGCTCAGACAAGAAAAGGTTCATGCTTTTAGATCCAGAGTCCTGGATTCAATCCAAGGAGGGGCACTGAGCCAAAGCTTGGTGTGTATGAGAATCAGGATGGGACCTGCCCAAAAAGTTCCTTAGGGGGCCCCGGACCACCACCCTCCCCTGTGCTGTGTCAGCACCCCTAGGAAAATGGCCTCTTGGGGATTCTGCACTCCACGCACAAGACATGCGCCTCCAATCCTTGGCCACCCGCTGGGCGCAGACCTCCAAGGCAAGGAGAGGATCTGATTTATGCCAGGACTACTTCTCGGAGAGGTGGGGGGCGGGAAAGGGTGCGTGAGCACTACAGGCCAGATTCCACTGCTCTACAGCCAAAATGCTTCTGAAATAAATGTAGTCAAACTTTACTAATTCTGGGTCACTGAGAACAAAAATGATGCTTAAAATTGTTGATTGGCTCTAGTTTTCAAGACATGCTATTGGGTCAGTATATACGACCCTTGACTTGGGAATGGCGGAGGATAAGTGAGTTATAAAGGGAAGGGATCTCAATTTAAACCAGAAATGACTAAAATACATCTTTGACTGGATCTATGAATAAATCTATGACTGGGTTTGGACAGTACTTGCTTTTTAGGCAAAACAATGAATGATGCAATCTGAAGCTGGTATTGCGTCATACATGGTATGAATTGCATCATGTTATTCCTAGACGTCATGGATGATGCAATCATAACGAAGCTTACATCACTCTGCTGGACAAATTGCCCTATATCAGCTCTAGAAATCATACAGTGCCCTGCTCTCTTATTTGTCAGTGTTTGATTTTGCAAAGGGACACATTTCTGTTTAGCCAAAGTGAGCAGAGATGCCTCGTACTTGTGTGAACAGTGCAGATAACTTCTGCTATGTTTGTGGTGAAGTGACTTTTGCATCACAAAAGCGCAGTATAACCACTATGGTTAAGAAAGCCTATCACCTTTCTTTTGGCTGCAAAATTGGAGATCAGGACAAGAGGTGGGCCCCACACATATGCTGCAACACTTGTGCAACAAATCTTCGCCAGTGGTTGAACAGGAAAAGGAAATCTATGCCTTTTGCAGTGCCAATGATTTGGAGAGAGCCAACAGATCATACCAGCAATTGTTACTTCTGCATGGTGCCTCCAGTTGGGAAAGGTGTGTCAAAGAAGAAAAAGTGGACTGTGCATTATCCAAACATTCCATCAGTTATACGCCCAGTACCCCACGGAGAAGGACTGCCGCTTCCTGATGCACCAGAATCATTCTCACTTGAGTCAGACGAGGAAGAGGAAGAGGATGAAACTTCTGGTCCTGAACCATCAATGTCACAGGACCCACATTTTCTCCCATCCTCCTCCTCTGAACTACACCTCATAACACAAGGTGAACTGAATGACCTTGTCAGGGATTTGGAACTACCCAAGAGTAAGGCAGAGCTTTTGGGCTCCAGACTACAGCAGTGGAATCTCCTGGCAGGTGATGTTAGGGTTTCCATGTTCCGTGACCGTCAAAAGGATCTTGTCCCATTCTTCTTCATGGAAGGTGATCTTGTAGCCTGCAACAACATCGATGGTGTGATGGCAGCCCTCAACATCGTTCACGATCCAGATGAGTGGAGACTGTTCATTGATTCATCGAAGACGAGTCTTAAAGCTGTTTTACTGCATAATGGCAATGTTTTGCCATCAATTCCAGTTGGTCATGCAGTCCATATGAAGGAACCCTATGACAACATGAAACAACTTTTGAGGTGCATAAACTATGACCAACATCAGTGGCAGCTTTGTGGCGATTTGAAGGTTGTTGTTCTCTTGCTTGGTCTGCAGACTGGATACACAAAGTACTGCTGTTTTCTCTGCGAATGGGATAGTCGTGCAAGAGATTCCCACTACATCAAGAAAGATTGGCCACTCTGACAGTCATTGGAGCCTGGGAGGAAAAGTGTTCAGCATCCACCACTTGTTGAATCAAGGAAGATTTTGTTACCACCCTTACACATCAAGCTGGGTCTGATGAAGAACTTTGTCAAGGCCATTGACAAAACACAAGCAGCTTTCAAGTACCTCCGTGGAAAATTTCCAAGGTTAAGTGAAGCTAAGATAAAGGAAGGTGTCTTTGTTGGTCCTCAGATTCGTGAACTTCTTCGAGATGATGTATTTGACCATGCACTGCGTGGCAAGGAAAAAAAGGCATGGAAAGCCTTCCAGTTAGTGGCAATAAATTTTCTCGGAAACAACAAGGCAGACAACTACAGGTTGTTGGTGGAAAACCTCCTCAAGGCATACAAAAGCCTTGGTTGCAACATGTCACTAAAGATACATTTTTTGCACTCTCATCTAGATTTTTTTCACCGAACTGCGGAGCAGTGAGCGACGAGCACGGTGAGCAATTTCACCAGGACATTGCAACAATGGAGAAACGCTATCAGGGCAAATGGAGCCCATCAATGCTTGCAGACTATTGCTGGACAGTGACAAGAGATGCTCCATTTAATGAATACAAGAGACAAGCCAAGAAGCGCCGAGTAGACACTGAATAGGACTAAACTATGTACATAATAGTTTTTTGCCTTTTGTTTCATCATAAATTTTATTTATATAACCCCTTTGCTGATTTTTAAAGTGTTACATAAACAGGACAGGTGAAATAGTATCATGTAAAGCAACCATAAACACATGAAAAGACCTAGGTTTACAATTTATGATTAAAACTCTACTATCTACACAATATACATAGACATAAAATGTAAAAACTTAAATATCTTAGAAACAGTAGCCAATCAGTTGTTTTAATTGTCATATTTGAATTCAGCACATCAAAATACATACTAAATAGCACATTTTATCTCTGAAGCAGACGACTTCTCAAAAATTGTAGACCAGTGTTCCCTACACGGCTTCACTGACTTCAGTGGAGCCCTCACTGTATACATCACACACAGAGAAACTTTCCTCCAAACTGTCTAGGAGACATGGAAACCTAGAGGTACTGCCCTTTCTCAGCAGCAGGGGGGGTCTACAGGCCCCACCCCAGCCCCATGCCCTCCGGCTCTCCCAGCCGGCGCCCACTGGAGTCCAGGTCAGCAGCAATGCCGGATGTCTCATGGAGCAGCAACCCCTCATTTCACATTCTCCAAGTGTCCTTTCTGTGTCTTCCCCTCCCCCCTTCCCAAAAGGGGTGGCTTAGTTCAGAGATTCTTAAACACATTTGCATTCCCCAGACAAGCGCTTAGGCATAAATTCATCATAGAGCAGGGGTCTCTCCTTTGCCTATTTTCTCCTCTCTCCTTTTCTTTATGAAACCAAAATGAATTCATGGCGAGCCCTTGCGATTCCAGTGTTGTTGCTCTGCACCATGAGGGATTACAAGGGATTCGCGGCTTGCCTTTTCTTTGACTCACAGCGCGCAGCGTCTCTGCCTTGTTTTGTTATTAAAAATACACGGAGATAATGTTCTTAGCCCCATTAGTTGCCGTAATGTTCTTGCCACTTCCATCTCCAGACAGTCCCAGTTCCAGCATACACAATGCCCTATCCTCACCTCCCAGCAGGGGTAGCGCCAGATAACAAACAACAAAATATGAATACAAGAAGGAATGTTAAAACCTTGGGAAGATTTAAGACTGGGCTTCGAGTCACGGATGCTCTGGCACATAATCTGTATTCCAATCTCGGTGTCAGCAGAGCTGTGATCAGAATATCCAAGGTCTCATAAAAAATTCAGGGCTTATTGACTTCCCTACATTTGCTGCTGTTTCATGTTGCTCCTGCTTTCTTCCTTTCAGCCTCAAAAGAGGCCGCGGCCCTTTCAAGTTGTCATCACAGACACCAAAGTGGAAGAAATTTCATTGCTCTGGACCGCTGGACTGACACACAAAAGTGCCAGAGAAGAATCTTTCCTGTTTAACTCCTTTCCTATCCTCTCTCTTCCGCAGCTCAGCCTCAGAGGAAAGGCATTTCAAAGGACAGTTAGGCCTGATGAAGATTTCCTTTCCATGGCTATTTTTAAACAAAGGTATATGTTCTGTACAGAGAGCGAGAGAGATGGACATGGATGTGTGTGTGTTAGGGTCCTTGTGTATTTCTGTAAGGGGACGTGTGACGGTGTGTTTGAGAACACAAGAGGTTGCGCGTATGGCCGGTAGGCGTGTGAATGTGCAAGGGTGCCCTCGTATCTCATGCAGTCTTCATCCTTCTCAAACTGTGCACGCACATACCGCAATTATAGGCAGATTATTTTCTCCCCAGCTAAAACCTCGCCAAATCTAATAGAAATCCTAATTAAAAAGGCTAACGCAGTAACAGGATGTAAAACAACTAATGGAAGGAGACCAAATTCCATGAGTCAAGTATATTCCACATGTACCACTGTAGGAGAGCCGGGCTGAAATGGCTACATTCCAACGCTGCCTGTAGATGTGTGTTCACATGCACACTCGCTGTATACAGGCACACAAATACAAAGGAGACAAGCAGATAGGCACACATGTACAGAGGCACACATGGGCATACACTAACATACTGAGACTCCAGCATTTGTTATGGTGACACCTCTTCTCCATGCCCTAACACCGAAGGGGGCTAGGTGAAGCTCTAGCTGTTAGGAGGTCAAATTCATGGGGTATTTTTGTTCAAGACAAATATTTAATATGAGAATTGTAAGGCCAGTGAGAAAAACCCAAAGTTGGGACCATCAAATGCTAAGACATCTTAGGACTTGGTTCCCCACACTGATTTGCTGCAGAGGGAATTCCCCAGGGGCAATCTCTAGCTGCTTTAAGGTCACCTTATGCCACATAAATGGCACAGAGTGAATTTGGAGGCTCAGGAATCAAGCCCCTTCCAATGTATTTTTATTTAACCACAGCCTTAAAGAGGAGTCACTGAAATCAGCTAAAGATCCATTCCCCTGAAATGTGTAATTATATAATCATTTAGTCACATGGTACTTTATATATACATCCACAAGAGCATGTCTAAATTATATATTTAGATATAGTGCAAATTATATGATTTGCAAACCATGTATCATTTACACACTATATTTATGTGTATATACACACACACATATATGTACGCATATATACATACACACAAACTATTATGTTCACACACACACACACACTCTATTATTTATGCTATTGTAATACCTATAACCCTACTCATGGAACAGGACCTCCTTTGTGCTAGGTGCTGTACTATATTATGCAGATATAGATAAATAAAATAATGTGTAATATAAATGTATACATCGTGTATCTATAGGTTACACACACATAAATATTATAGATACACAGTATATTGCATGTATAACCACACACTATATACACATCTATATATGTGCACATAGCATATATTTATATACACACACAACACCATACATTTTATAAAACAGAGTATACTTATATACACAATATAACAATCACAATACAAAATAATATTCGTGCATAGCATGTACGCTCACTATATATACAAACACACAAAGTATATAGTAAATTTATATCCACCAACCTATACAACACACTGCACACATTTTTGTATCATGACAGCTCAGACTTTCAGGAATATAATAATATTATTTTTGAGATCAGTTAAGGTATAAAATGTGTGCTCTCTCAGTCTTTAATATTAATAAGTCTTGTAACTAGCAGTTTCTCGTAGCTCTGAATTCTTGAGCACAACTAGAAAGGGCACTTATCCTGAAAAATCTAATAAATTTACAGTTTTATATACTTCCTTCAATTGTAAAAGTCTTGTTCAATAAACTTTAAAATGCCACTATAGAGCAATAACACAGACAGTATAAACCCAGCCCTGGGAAAGCTGTGCAACCAGAAATTGTTCCCCTTTCTGCTAGAGCAATAAAGTTTTATATGTTTGAACTGACTGTAAAAAGGTTTGAATGTTGGCAACTGGGGAATAATCTGTCTTCTTTATAGTTATTATCATATTTCCCACAAGACCCCTTGGTCTGTGTCAATCCTTCTCATATCTGACACCTTTGTACTGTCAGCAAAAGCAAGAATACTTTACTTTATTTTTTTTCTTATAGGTCTTGTATCTGTTTTCCTTCAGATTACAGCAAACAGGAGTGAATTATTTGTGACATGTTGCCATTGCGGTACTTTACCAAATAAAGCCAGTTTGGAGTTGCCCTGCCTTTGCAAAAAAAAAAAGAAAATTATCAGCAAAAGATTATAGGTTTTTTTCCTCTTGACTGATGCAGGGAGGTTGAAGACACAAGAAAATGCTAATGAAAAAGGGGATGTTTCTGAGAGCCACAGCATTCGGTAATGCAACGGTGCTGCGCTGGTGAGCACCAGGGATGAGAAAGGATGCTTAATTGACTCCCCGACTTCACTAGAGAGAGCAGCTGCAACCATGCTCACAGGCAGCTAACACAGGGATTGCTGTCATCTGCTCAGCTCCACAGAAGTCAGCATTCCTGCCCAGGTGCTGACTAGGATAAACCAGGACTGCGACTGGGAGGGCCGGCAAGCAAGCTGGCAAATGAGGGCTCTTGGCTAACTGGTCAGCAGAGTTGAACTGAGTCCCGGCTCCTGGCAGACTGTCAAAACTCTTTTATGAGAAGGGACTCTCTGTCAACAGACTTCTGGCAGGCTGTGGTCTTGGAGACCTGCTGTCCGTCTGCGGGCCATGCAAACTACTTTCCACCTGCTTCCCCCGGGTTCTGTTTTAATGAAACAATCGAAAAAATCAGGGAGACCTAAGGAACTATTGTATGTAATCAGAGATCACTGGGAAGCGGCAGCAGGGTGCAGAGATCCAATTAATGGAGCCAGATCAGCCAGTAGATCTGGCTTTCCATGAACAGAAACTTCCAAGGAATTAATTTTGCACAAATGAGAAACAAACAATGAGACAAACTAAAACAGCGCTAGAGGCGCGCGCACACACACACACACTTCCCGCTATACAGAGGACAGTCAACCATCTATGCGTCTGTGTTAACTTTCATGGAATAAAATTGTTGCCAAGTCTTGCAATTTTGTCAAGAGTATTGCAACATTTGCTGTTTTTTTTTCTTAAAGCCCCAGCTTCTGGGGTCATGTGATTACAATAGAGTCTTTTTTTTGTTGTTGTTTTTTTAAAGTGAGTTTCTATCTGTCAGGGTTGAGGAGAAAAGCTTTAAAACATGACCTGAGTGCAATTCCACAAACCAGAAGGCACATAATAAAAACCAATATTATTATTTTTTTTTAAATTGAACGATTTTTAAACCACTCGTGATTTTTAAGCCCCAGTTCATGTTTTTTGAACACTTGGGGCTGGCAGTGCTACAAACTGAAAAGGCGGTAGTAAGACTAACACAAGCCATCACAGGAGAACAAGCTCTCAGCACGGAGATTTAAAAACAGAGAGACACAAGCCAGAATGCCGTGTTCATAGGCATCCTAGTCTCCAATGGCAGCTGATGCATCAGGTGCCCTCTGCTGGCCCAGGTTCTGAGGTGCACAGGGGGAGGCAGGTTGCAGAGAAAGGGAATCAAGCCCTCAGTGGAAGACAAAAATTCAAAGTTAATAATCCATCCAGGTGGGGGTTTTTAGGGAGCAAAGATGAGGCACTGACAGAGACTGATATGTTAAAACAGGTGATGGGGCAGTAAATCGATAAACTGAAGAGCAACCAGGCATCAAGAGCAGACGGGATCTGTCCCAGAGTTCTGAAGGAACGTAAGAATGAAGGGGCTGACCTACTAGCAAAAAACGCACTCACTTGTCAGCTATTGTATCGCAAAGCTGGAGAGTAGCAAATGTCATACTCTATGTTTAAAAGAGCCTGGGGAGAGCCACAGAATCACAGGCCACTGGGCCTCACTTCAGTACCAGCTAAACTGGCTGAAATGATCATGAGAGAGAATAATGAAACATCTGGCTGACTGGGATATCACAGGGACTAACCAGTACCGCTACGATAAAGGAAAACCATGCCTCACTACTCTATTAGAACTCTGAGTGTGTCAACCACACAGTAGACGAAGGAAAATAGCTGGGGCATCGTTTATTTGGATTCTCAAAAAACTTTTGACAAGATCCCTCACAAAAGGCTATTAAAGAAATTTAAGTGGCCAGGGGGTGAGTAGTTAAGTGCTGCCATGGATTAGAAAGCAGCTAAGAGACAGTGAAAAGTGGGAATAAATGATCAATGTTCAATATGGCAAAGGTTAACAGGGAAGTGGGTGTCCCAAGGTTCTATGCTAGGGCCAGAGGTGTTTAATAGATGTATTCATGATCTGGAAAAGGGGATGAGCAGTGATAAAAATCTGACAACATTTTGGGGTAGTCCAGACCTGAAAAGGCTGAGAGGCCCTCCTGACCAAGCAAGGTGAATTGGCAGCATGATAGCAAATGAAATTTAGTGTTGATAAAGGCTGGAAGGGATAGTTTGAACTACTCAATACATATTGCTTGCACCTGAAACCTCTGGTCAACACACAGTGGCAGTCAGAGAAAGCAAACAAAATGCTAGAAAGTATAAGGAGAAGGAAAGAGTCCTAGATTTTAAAGCCAGGAGGCACTGATGCACCATCTAATCTGACTTCCTGTCTAACACAAGCCAGCTAATTTCACCTGGTTACCGCCGTATTGCGCCCAATCACTTTTGTTTGACTAACACATCCCTTCCAGAAGACAGAAAATAATTATAACGCCATCACAGAAATGCACAGGACCCCTGTACATGGAACACAAAATCTACCCCCAGGAGGATGTAGCTGGAACAGAGGCGGTTCAGAGAAGGGCAATGACAGCGATTGGAGCTATGGGAAGCCTTCCACATGAGCAGAGGCTGAGGAGACAACGAAGCCTTTAGCAGGATTCAAAAGAGGATGAGCTATTTATACAGATGATGGGAATACCCACAGTTCCATTCGACAGGATAAAAGCATTAAGAGAGATGCAAGCACTCATGCTTCAGGGCATAAACCAGGAGGGTCAGGAAGTGACCACTTCCCCTGTGGGGAAGTTATTGTCCACTATGGGGTTTCTTGCAGCAGGTGGTACTGGCTGTTGTTGGAGACACTAAACTAGATGGACCCTGGTCTGACCAGACAATAGCCCATGTTCCCATGGAAATTAACTTTCAGACTCACTGGGTAGCTTAAGCACTCAGTTGCTGGCCCTCGCTGCAGCCTTGGGCATCCTTGGGATTCTGGCCCAACTAGCTCTCCATCCCAGCTCAGCAGGAGCCCCTTGCCTCCATCCCCTCCCTTCTCCCTGGCCTGCCCTCTTCTGCCGAGGGCCAGACAAAGGTCCCCTCCTCCCGCCACCACCTCTTCAAATGAGGGGCGATGCCATGCTACTGCTGTCTCACCCAGCTGCCAGGCTGGCCTCCCTCGTTTGCCCCACCCTGGCTCTTCTCCACTCCCTCTCAGCCGCTGGCCAGCTCACAGCAGCAGCCGGCTGCAGGGGGAAGCAAGTCACAGCAGGGGAGGAGAGAGGGAGCTGCCCAAGAGGAGGTGGCTTGTATCAGGTTTGCCCCACCCACGTGACTCAGCCCCACCACCCAGCAGCTGGTGACCTCTTCTCTTTCCCTGCACAGCGCCCTCTACTGGCACTTCCAAAACCTGGACATCAGTGAGTCCCCACTTCACAGCCCCTTAACAAATGAGTGGATTTCCAAAGGATTACAGCTACCGCCCAGACGCACGGAGCAGCCCAGGAGCTAGCAATCACCCCAAGGGCTGCAGCTGGCAGGCAACACTTGACGTGGCTAATGCAATGCCACTGCGGTGATAGCATCCCTCCCTCTCACTGCACGCACAGCCAAGAGATTCAGATTTACAGCCAACCCCCCACGCCAAAGGCCGCTGGGAGATCCCAAAGAGCACGTCTGGATTGCCTTTGTACCGCTGCGAGGAAAGATTACACGTCATCACCCGTTGCAAGTAGCATCACTAACGGACTCGGAATAAAGTTTTTGGTGCCATAGGAATGGATGTCCCATCCCACCCATCTTCTGCTGTACTCCACCAGGGGCTTGACTGCCAGGGTAACATGCATGCCAGGGGCTCCAAAGGAGGGCTCCTGATCTTTTTAAAATAAAGCAAACACTCAGATTAAAGGAGCTACCAAAGTAATTTTCAATTAAGTCTCAACATCCTTGGGGAGTAGGTCTTCATTATTATTCCCATTGTGCAGACAGGGAAATTGAGGCAAAAAAGCCAGTGGCAGACCCAGGAATAGAACCCAGGAGTCGTGGCTGCCAATCTCCTTCTCTGTGAACCTATAACATCTTGGAGCTAATATTAACTAAACTAGAGAAGGTTGCTCCAGACTGGGCTACCTAAAACGTAGAGCACTGGCAAGCATATCCATCAGTCGAGGAGGGAGATCAAGTGCAAGCAACGCTGTAATATGCATTCACTTTCTGATGGGAAAAATACACACAGATGACGTGCATGACTCAGGTTCCTGGGAAGCTGCTAGAGCTAGACTCAGTATTGGAACTCCAGTTTTATATCTGCTCTCCTCTCCTCTCGTTTTCTGGGCAGCTGGGACTTTGTCTCAGGTTATAGCGACACAGAGCTTTCTCCTTCTGACACATTGAGACCGACTGAAACGCCCTCACGCCCCACAGACGTACACACCCCTCAGCAATCTCGGAGGTCAGGAAACGTGCACGCACCCAACACGGTCACCTACCATGCCGTTTGAGCTGCCAGCAGCCATGCCACTTCAGGATGTCAGATCGTCACAGCTAAACTTGTTCACAACAACTTGGATGGGATACACAAGTCTTGGCCGCCTCTCGTGGGATTTTTTACATGAACGGTGCCATTGGCAATAGGTTGGGATATGGACTCCACTTCTGTTAATTACATCCTGCTCTGTAAACACCCCCTGAAGTTTCCCTTGGATAATGACTGCTTCTTCACTTCCCGCCCGAAAGGGTTGGGTGTAGCGTTGCTGTGCACTGCTAGATAATTGCTGCCTTATACCCTAGAGGTGGCTGCATGTCAGAAGAGGGAGGGGGATGCAACTCTCGTGGGTGGGCATAATATAAAGATGCAGATTTATTAAATAAAAGGGAGATGGGGGGCATTTGGATCCTAGATTTTGGTTTGGGCCCATCTTTGTGTAAAATGTATCAGTATATAAACAATTTTAATTTACCAGATGCACGCATTTGTATATACACATACATCACAGACAGAGCGCAAGGCATTAAAACAGGCTATAGACATGCATGCTGCTGCTACCGTGACTTCCAAACAAGTCCCTCGGTTCAATAACCAACTCTTTTTGTCACTAAATCAGCAATCACAGTACACTCCTGTCTCTTAGCGCCAGGAAAGCCTGCTTTCACATGTCTCCAGGCTGCTAGCATACTGTTATTCAAGAGAAATCCATTCCCCAGTGGCTCAATAGCACTCTCCCAAAAAAACCCAACACAAAACACCCTCCCCGCCCACAACGTGCTGCGGGAAACCAGATCACCGAGGGTTAAGTCCGCCCCGTAATGAGCATCTCTGTTCCAGTGTGTAGCAAGAGCCCATTACCTCCCGCCACATTACCTCATTCATTTCTTATATGCGGCTGGTTTATTTTCCCATGAGCACCCAGGCTCTCAGACATGGCTAGTATAAAGTCCCCTCCCTCTCCTGTATTTCTCTATCCATCACATTTAACACTCTGACAGTAACAGTCTATAATGTTTCTATTCTACAAAACCGCTCTGTCAACTCCGGGCTTCCAGAGCAGCAACTGAGGAAAATAAATAACATCAATGCCGGGGACGACAGCATTGCAGCTTCCTTTCTGCTGGGGGCTTTATTTTATTATAAGGGGGGAGAGGAGCATGGAGGAGGGAGAGGGGGTTTTCCCTCTCAGCAGAACGAACACTAGCCAGACGTTGAGCGATCTGCGTGGCGTTCCCCATTCAGACAAAGAGTTGCTGTCCCCCTCCACCACGGCCTCCCTTTTCCCTCCGACCCTGCTCTGTTATTTCATTGACCCAGTGGCCTGGCGGGAGGCAAGGGAAGGGAATTCGCTGGACCTTTCGCCCGCCAGATGAGCCACGGCGCCGGCAAAGGCAGCCAAAGCGCTTCTCTTTGGGCTACGGGGTCATTCCAGAAATACAACCTCCCCTCCTGCCAAGGGTGGGTGCAGGGGCCAGCCCCCCAGCTGTTTGCAGAGTCCACTGTTCTGACGGGAACCAGAGCGAGAGAAGAAAGCCAAGTAGTTACTGCAGGCCTACCTTCCTTGCTCGTTGCTTCCCGGGGGGGGGGGGGGGGGTCATTCTTACCTCATGCAGCCACTCCGGTCTCTTCCTGGTCAAGCCAGGGACTGGTGTCAGCGATGCAGGCTGAGGCTTTAAGAATGTTGCAGTGACACGGGCAGTTGCTAGCAGTTTCTGAAGTCATGCCTCTCTCCATGGGGAGGTGAGAGGAGCTCAGGTGAGTCAAGGAGGGGATTTCTGAAAAGAAGGGGCACAGCCATCCATGGTGATGGAGCAGCAGCATTGACTGTTCACCTTGGCTGGAAAGCGGGGGCAGATCCTTTCAAGACCTTTAAAGGGGCTCCCTGATAGACTTGGGATTGAACTTGGATTGGCTTTCAGACCAGCATCAGCACACAGAGAAGCAGAACTCATTTCACGATGCAAAGCATATTAACCAGCCTGACCTACGGAGCACCACCAGCACGGCCATAAGGGAAAGGGTCAGAGCAGTGAGAGACATAAGAGACCTGTTATGTTATTTAGCCAAACCGTGGACAATGGAGGCTTGTTCAGTAGGTCTCCAGGGCTTTGGCCGGTCCAATTGTTCATGGAAGGGACTAGATAACTCTGGACAGTACTGGGATTTTGAGCCTCTCACTTCTCAGTTAGGTTGCTTGTTCCGTTCCCCTGCAGCCTGGTAGCGCTTGAAAGTAATTACCATCTGAGATCTGCTCAGTGAGAAAGAAGGAGACAGAATTTATTTTTTAAAATATCTATTTATACATTTTTAATTTATAATTGGCTGAGGGTGTGGTTCAGCCTTATGCAGGACCCCCAATAAAGACAGTCCCTGCTCCAGGCAGCTTAACATTTACAAGACAGATGCAAGATGCCCTGGGAGAATCCAAAGTATTGGCCAACAACACTGATTTCTTCTCCGACCTGAATCTTTAGGAGAGATCTGAATAAAGAGGAGGGTAGTCACCAGGCATGCTGGGATTGGGAGGCCATTCCATGCCTCGGGGTCAGAAGGAGGTAACGAGACGGGGTAGCAGAACAGGTGACTGGAGACACCGAGATGTAGGTGGGGTGGAATTATACAGACCCTTGAAAGCAAAGACTGGGAGGTTTAAACTGGATACTGCAGGCAGGGAGGAGCCAGTGGAGGGATTTGAAGAGGGAAGGCCAGGGTTGGCAAAATGGGTGAAGAACATCACATTTCAGGGTAGGTCTACACGGTAGCTGGGAGCGCGCTTCCCAGAGCTGGTAGACAGAGACGCGCTCGCTCTGCTCAAGCTGGTGTGCTAAAAATTGCAGCATGTGTAACCCCCACACCTCCGGGGTGTGGTGCTCTGTCCCCTCTAGTGGCACTGAGGCCACTTAGAGATTAATGAGTCTGCTACAGCCTTAGCTAAGGGAGATGTGGCTTTTAGCTCACGCAGTAGAGGCTCAGGCATTTAGCTCCAGAGATCCCAGGTTTGATCCTGACCACCGACGTCCGGGGTCTGTTGGTGTTGCACATGGCTGCGGCCGCATGGGCAGCAGCTCTGGCTAGCTCCTGAGGATGTAATCAGGGCATCGGGCTGGTTTGTACTCCGGTGGCTAGCCTGAGCTGCTACACTGCTATTTTTAGCACATTAGCTCAAGCAGAGCTACCGTGTGTCTGTCTATCCCCTCTGGCAATCACCCTCCGCTTGCTGCTGCAGAGATGCAACCTAAGAAGCTGCGTTTGGCACAAACTGGTGAGAGCAAGATGGGAATCAGGAAGGTCAGGGAAGAGGGCTTTGCAAGAGTAAAGGCTTGAGCTGGCCTGGAGAAGGACCAGTGTGTTAGCTCAGGAGAGCAAGGAAGGGTCGCGATTTGTGATCTACGTTATGGCAGGACTCGTGATGGCCCCAGATACACAGGGAGAGCCAGAGGGAAGGAGTCAGGCGACCCCAAGGGTATGAGCCTCTGAGACAGGGAGGCTGGGGATAACATTCACAGCAACAGCATGCGTTTGGGAAGAGGAGATGTGGCCATACTGAGCTGGAGCTGGCAGCCAGCCATGCAGGATGGGATGTCCGGGGGCCACAGGCAGGAGGAAGGGCCTTGTGGGGAGCCAGCCCTCTGGTGGAGATGTAGATGGGCAAGTCCTGAGTGCATCAGTGAAACCAGAATCGGTGCGACAGGGAGCTTACGCACAACATCCGTCACCTTCCCTCCATGAACGCCCGTCGGCTCAGCACTTGTCAATAATGGCTTGGATTCAAATCGCCCCCACCCCAGGGGACCCCCAGGAGACCCACAACAGCTCTCTATTCTTAGAGCAGTAACCAGCGAGGGTAAAACTGATCTGCTCTCTATACGCCCCCTCATCAGAAATCACTAATCCACTTACATAATCCACTCTGCCTAGCAGCTTAGGAGCCCCTGGGTCTCTTCTGCCTCCTTTCACTCTTTTTAAAGTCTCAACGCTGAAATCCGGACTTTCCCCTCGAGGGAGCAAATCAGAGCTGTGGCTGGATTCAACCAGGACTAGATGAGGACTGGGCCCAACCAGACGAGCCCAACAATGTCTGTTGGGCTCAGTACTACCCACGTCAAGTGGCCGGTCAGCATCAGAAGTCAGGGCACAAATGAGAAATGCCCAGGAGACCGGGTGACAGCCCGCTCGCTGCCAAGTCTGCTTTGAATGAATTGAAAAAGGTTTTTTCCATTTAAAACATGACTATAAATATCCAATCACAGCCCAGCCGCAAACTGCAAAATAGATCACCACTGTAAGGAAAGGCAGTGACCCCTTGGGGGCTGGACATGGGACCACTCTGTGTAAAAGCATAAGTGCCTTTACTCCCTAAGCCAAAGGATTTATACCCATGATAAATTCACAAGGGTTAAACACACACAGGCTAGGGCATGTGACTATGGCATAGGAGAAACAGAGCTGGTTGGGAAAAAAAATAAACCAGACTTTTTACTTGGCCTTTTAAAATGAAAAATCTTATGAAAAACTGTCAGATTTTTAGGCACTATTTGTTTTCCAAACTTTTTTGTGACTTGTATTTTTAATCTGAATTGGTTAGTAAACCGGCTGTCGAAGTTTTGCATTCATTGAACACCCTCGAGGAGCATTTTGATAATGTGCACCAGAAAAATTCCCATTAACAAATTGCACAAATTCTTGAATCAAGAAAATCGGGTCCCTTTTCAACCCAGCAGAACTGAGACGGTTGACACCCTAGCCGGAGACCGCTCCAGTTGCCACATATTGGTGGGAGAAAGGCTCCGAGAAACCACTTCCCAAGAGTATGCAACAGAGCTCAAAATGGCCCAGCAAACGCAGGCTTAGAGGACTTTCTAGGGCACTAATTCAACTGAGCCCAGGTTAGCAGCAGTTGAAGGTTGTCTGATCAGTTGGTAATTCAACTCATTCAGGAGTGGGGCAGGTACCCACCTCATAAAACCCACCTTCACCATTGGCATTAACTGGCCCCCTTTGGAGAAGGTAATATGAGCAGTGGTTAATGAACTCCCCTCGCCCCTAGATGTGGTCCACCTAGGCCAGAGGAAAGACACATTAGTAGGAGACGGTCCAGGGAAAAGCTTGCTCAGCTGCAGCCCGTGCTGTGGATTTGTGATAGAGCAATCAAACGCCTCCTTCCAAATCCTCTCACTACCACTGCATATACTAGAAACTAAACTGCATTCAAAACAAATTCATGGTGCCCTTTCCCAGCCCAGTACCAGAACAGTCGTGGTGACCTGGAGACCACAAATACTGCACGTGCTTTTAAAGTAACATCTGAAAATCAGTTTCTTCTTTGTTTACTTACCTGCCAAGACCTGGGAATCATCTTTCCCCTGCAAGATGCAATTGACAATTCTAGCATCCAAAGCAATGCAAGAGATGTAGGAAACGGCCGTGCTCATGCAGTACATGATACTACTCCCTCAAGCTGAACCCATGAACTCTGGTCTTGGCAGGTAAGTAAAGGAGAAAAAACTAATCGACATTTAGAAAATAAATTGTATTTGCAGTCCATAGAAAAGGTGTCTGACTCGAGTGGGATTCTATAGTTGTTTAAGGTTTTCCCTTCTATTGGAGGCATTATCAGGCCTGATTCAGGTTTGTAAGGTATTTTGAGAGCTTTGCCTAAGAGGGAGGTTGTTTGTTGAAGCCACCTGCTGTCTTTTGTCTCATAGTTACGCTGTTGCTGTTAGCCATTTAGCAGAGAAAAGCCTTTTTTGTTCTGTTTGTACAGCACCTGGCACACTGGGATCCTGGTCCACGACTGGAGCCCCCAGATGCTACTACGAGCTACAGCTAACGGAAGCAGCTTTCCTCACACTGTGGCCTGTGGACCACCCGTGACATTGCAGTGCTTACCCATGGTCCACACAGAGCTGGCAGTTCACAGGGTACCACCTCCTCATCAGTTGTCACAGGGACATTGCGCACTCATGGATGGAATGGCAGGGGTATGCACACCTACAAAAGGGAGCGGGGAGCATATCCAAGAGACAGTCCCTGCTCAGATGTGGTTTTCATTATAAACAGGTTGGCACACTGAAGACAATAGTAGTAAGAGTCAAGATTCCCTTGGGTGAAATCCTGGTCCCTTTTGCCACAGAATCACTGTGCTACGTTAGGCAAGCAGCTTAAATTTCTTTCTACTACGAGGCTTCCCTATCTACAAAAGCAGGAATAATGCTTACTAGTCTCCAGTTGTGAGGCCAGAGTTAATGCACGTAAAGCATGGTGCAGGAATGTGCAAAGGGTGAAATAACAATAAGGGAGAAGAGCAATAACAAACTGAATGTAAACGACAGAAAGTGATTTCTGAATATTTTCTCCCCCCCCCAAAAAAGGCAGAGAGCTTGGTTCTCTCTTACTTCTGGGGTCATATTTGTCATTCACACATTCACTGTGTATACGTGAAAGAGGTCATGACATAGATCCCAGCAATTTCACAAATCTTAAGAAAAACGATTATTCATCCAAAAATTCACACGGGGAAGGGCATTATTTGTTCTTCATTATTCACCTGTTCAGACTTTTCCTTCATCCAATCAGAGAGTAGATATGGGACCGTGTGACTTGGGTCAGCAATGACAACACACAAATCAATAGCAAACAGCTGAAGAGAAAAATTTGCAAACAACCCATATGCTGAAACTTGTTTGTGTAAACGATTAGGCAAATACTGCTAGTGAATCCATTTGCTGAAATCAGGATTGGCTGGCAGATAATTCACAGACAAAAAAAGGGGCTAATTCCATGATTAATGTTATTTACACACCCATCAATTCAACCCACACAAGTACTATTAACGGTAAACAAACTTTTCCATTCCCCTCTACCAGCCATTAGCATCTGGTGACGGGCAAACATCTATGAGGTGACTGTCAAATTTTGATCCAAAACAAATGACAAAATTTGTGTCAATGTTTTCATGAAAGATTGGATCCATTTTTCAACTGGCTCTAAAGTTTGGGTGCTTCTTGGAAATAGCCAACTCTCGGATTTGTTCCTTTGAGAATTCAATATGGTTAATTCTATCACAAGATCACTTCTGCCTCTGGGCCTACATGTCCGTGTTGTTGTTGTTTTTGCTCGGACAAAAAAAAACGGAGGGGGTTTGGGTTTTTTTGCTCGGACAAGACCGGCAGGAAGGTAAGGGGCCCCACTATCGTTCTTTGCGTGGGGCCCCGCACCCGCTAAAGCCGGCCCTGACTCCAGGGATGTACAGAAATTATAGACAATGGAAAACTCCAATATCTTCTAGCTTCCATACAGACTCTGGGTTTGGTCTGAGTTTTGAACAAAGGTTCTTTGGGAGTGGAGGAAACTGGGAAGGGAGCGTTCTTATTTTATCTAAGCAAGTCTGCCCAATAGTTAGGGTGTAATTGACCAGTTAGGACTCAATGTTTATATGTGGGGACATATACAGGATACTTCAACTCCAAAATCAAAGGCCTTTAGCAGATGAATTGTAGGAGAATCATTCCTAGCTGCAGCAGTTGTAGGACTGAGGACATATACTTGACCAGACCTCATAACTGCCACAGTCAGTCACACTCTCTCTCTCTCTCACACACACACACACACGCACGCACATGCACGCACACACACACTCTCTCCAATTTGTGTCCAGTTCTCTGACCCTTCATCCCTATCATTAGCTGTGTGTGTCACTCTGTAATGACCAAAAAGAACTGAAAATCCCTCTGAAGCTTCCAACATTTAAAACAAACAAAAGGAAGTATTTCTTCACACAACACACAGTCAACCTGTGGAACTCCTTGCCAGAGGATGTTGTGAAGGCCAAGATAATAACAGGGTTCAAAAAAGAACTAGATAAGTTCCTGGAGGATAGGTCCATCAATGGCTATTAGCCAGGGATGGTGTCCCTAGTCTCTGTTTGCCAGAAGCTGGGAATGGGTGACAGAGGATGGATCACTTGATGACTACCTGTTCTGTTCATTCCCTCTGGGGCACCTGGCATTGGCCACTGTGGAAGACAGGATACCGGGCTAGAGGGACCTTTGGTCTGACCCAGTATGGCCATTCTTATGTTCGTACGTAACATGTTTCTCACGTAGCATTTGCTTCATCTTAAAAATCTCCGTTCATTTAATTTCCTTAACTCACAAAAGGCTTCATATACAATTTCGCACACAAAATCAAAGGCCATAAACTCGTCATTTCCTGTCACCTCCTTTGGGGTAGCTCGCTCACCCTAACGCGCGCGGGGGGGCTTTGAAAACATGCCCAAGCACAGTGAGCCCTAACGGAGCCTCCTCTCACCACAATAAACCACTGGAGGGGAAATGACAGAGAGAAGAGCCTGGAAATACAGCGAATGTTCCATGGCAGCAGCGTTACTGTTTGGAGCATCAGCATGGGGGACTTTCCAGTACTACACAGGAGTCTCTCACGCCTTCAGCCACAGTCTCCAAATCCAGGCACTGCTGATGGGGAAAGGTAAGTACAGAGGTTTTGTTCCCATCTTGCTAGGTTTGCTGGAAAGGAAGAGGACGGGAAAGGCGGCGGCTTCTGATCATTCATTCAGAGCCAAAAACGATGCACAACGCACATGCTCGCTCTCTCTCACGCAGTCCCCTCCTGTCACGCTCCCACCCACAGCCCACCTCTGGCGTGGCAGTGATGATAACCAATAATGAAGCCCGTGGCCTGCAGATAACAGGAGAGCAGGCGCAGCGGCAGCAGCCAGACTGAGGAATGGGTCGGATTGCATGTAATCAGAAGGGTTATCTAATGCTAGTTTCCATTCTAATTGAGTCGGTACCATATGTCACCCTGCAATAACATCGCAAGCAGCATGCAACTGAATACATATTTAATTCACATAATGGGTACAACAGTAGAAGTAATCAAGGCAGTTTGCCATAAGCCATAAAGAAATGTAGCTTGTTCCTATCAAGAAACATTCGGCACTTAGGGAGAACCGTATCACCAGAGAGAGTGCATGCTGCATTACTGCTAAAGCTTAAAAAAAAAAAAAATACACCCCAGAACAGATTAAAACCAGGGCACTGATTCGACACGAATGAAAATCAATGGGAGAATATTGTCGACGGATCGTTAGCCCTCTCAATATACATAACCGTAATGGATTTATTGGCAGAACCGTAATGATTTTAACGTTAAACACCGGGCCGCACCAGCCAGCCCAGGGAGGGGAGGGTAAACCAACAAAACCAAACCACAAAACAAAACAAAAAATTCAGCTTTCTCCCTCCACGCTCTCCTATTTGGAGTGGCACCTGACACAAACCAGCTCAGCTATCCCCTTCATTTCCTCCTCCGATGAGATGATTAATATGACCGCGGAACGCTCATCAATATCTTTGGACAGATCAACCGGCGTTTTCATTAAACCCATATTAATGCTCGAGATACACAGCTGTGGACAGGTTAGCCTCAAAACAACATCAAAATAAGCGAGGGAAGAGAACCGCTCGGTGCCCGCTCCCAGCCTGGAATTAATGGAAACCCAGCCCATTCGCTCATTAAGGGCCTCTTCCACCAACATGTTTTGATGTATATTTCATGAGGATAAACAAACATTCATTTCACTTTGGGAAGGTGTTCGCTATAATGTATTGTCAGCCTAGCCAGCAATGAGGGGACATTAATTTCAATTCTGGTGTTTAAACACTTTAGAAAGTCCCAATCATTCATTCCTGGCTCAGCACATTTGAGGACGGTAGAGAAAACGCGGCCGGGGCCCAACCCCACCGCACGTCAGCCCGTGCTGACACAGGGAGGCGGGGCTTGCCAGTCAAGGTGAGCGGCTGAGGAGACACTGACACCACCCACCTCTGGAGGGGGGCGGAGGAAGGCATGGACACAAGGGCCAGCTGTTTCATTTCCTTCCGGGACGTACTAATTGAAACGGACTATTGACGTTCACAGTAACGATCCTTTCCATTTCTACATTGATACAGGGGAAGCATTGGCCTGGGTCTCCAGAGATTTGCAGTCAACTCCCAGTTCTGCCTCTAATGCCCTCCGTGACCCCTGGACAAGTGACTTCAGCCTTCCGTGCCTCAATTTCCCATGTGTACAACTGGAGTAATCCGTCCTCTCTCCCTCGTCTGCTTTCTCTGTTTCAATTGTAAGTGACCGTCTCTCAGTGTGTCCGTACAGCATAGGGTGACCAGATGTCCTGATTTTATAGGGACAGTCCCGATTTTTGGGTCTTTGCTTATATAGGCTCCTATTACCTCCCACCCCCTGTCCTGATTTTTCACATTTGCTGTCTGGTCACCCTAGTACAGCACCAAGCGCTATGGGCCTCTGGGAGGTACCATACAACACAAACAAACAATAACTACACACCCTGAAAGATCCCAGAAGACTTCACAGACATGCAGCGTGCTCTGAGGCATGCAGAGTGGCAGCCCAATAGTTTTCTGAGGAAAGGTGGCGAAGTTTTGGCCAATGACCCACAGCGTGCCGGGGTACCACTCTCTACACAGGGCAGGCATGGCCTTTGTTTTCAAAGACTCATCTGAAATTAAACTGCTGCCTCTGACCAGACTTGAACCCATGGTTCAGAGAGTCTGAGGACCTTGTGACTCGTTTTCCTTCCATGAGGACAATACTTGCATAGGTGTTGCAAGGCTGTGTCAGGCTGCCTGCAGATTCAGGCAAGCTTCAGAACAGCAGCTAAACAAACAGCCACATAAATACATCAAGCGGGCCAAACCCAACGTGTGGGCCATGTTTCAGACCCCTGGCCTAGCTGGTCCCTTGGACTCCTTTTCCCAGAAGCAACTTTTCTCATTCCAAGCTCTACGTTCAACGTATCCTCCTCACTGACCCTATGGGCCATGCAATCTCCCTCTCCTCCCATCTCTCAGCCAGCCTTCCACTCCCAGCCCCACACCACCCCTCATTTCGCATACTGCCCCTAGTTAAAAAATGAGAACAAGGTGGAAGTACCAAGAAGTGCATGGAACAAACATATCCTGAATCTTACACTGGGGTCACCCTCACGGATCCCAGGTCATCTCCCCAGCACTTTGTTCATTGCTGTTCCTCACCTGTTATTTTTTACGGTATAGAGGCTCTAACCAAGGTCAAGGCCCTGATGTGCTAGGCGCTGCACTAAGTAAGAGAAGGTCTCTGCCCTGAAGATTTTATAATCTGTGACAAAAGGTGGCAAAGAGGAAGGATCATTATTACCATGTTAAAGATAGGGAAAGGAAGGACAAAGGCCCAGATCCTCAGAGATATTTAGCTACCTAACACCCCTTGGTCAAAATGACTTGACCAAGGTCACACGGGGAGTCTGTGGCAGAACCAGGAATTAAACCCAGGTCTTGTGAGTCTCAGTCCAGGGCCTTCACCCCTCTCTTGCTGGTTTCCATCTCATTTAAAGTGCAAGCTCCTCAGAACACGGCCCTGTCCTTTTCATCTGCTCAGCGCTACATGCACCTATGGTGTTCTATAAATAAATCAGACTCGGGCAAACCTCAAAAAGCTCAGCCAATATCTTGCCTCTGGCCTCGTCAGAAATATACTGTAAGGGGAGACTGGTTCGGCCTTCCCTGATTAAAACCAGGAACAAGGTGCATGTTTGTTTTTAATTTCCTGTGTCTGGAAGGGTGAATTTGATAAGGAAACACATGTGGAGAGGAGAGATGCGGGGGGGTGGGGGGTGTTCAGTCAAGTCCAGGCACACACTATTTTGTTCCTACCCCCTTCACAGACCCCGCTAGCAGCAGCTGAGTGGCTGAGTTTGATGAATTACTGCCCTCATCCATTTATAATTAGATACACTCACTGGTACGCAATGTTGCCAACCTCTGCAATTTTACTGTGAATCTCATGATATCTAGTATTTTTCCTAAAGCCCCAGCTCCTGGAGTCCTGTGAATATGGAAAAAAAATCTCAGCTTTCTTTAAAAAGAAAAGGAAGTTGATAGGCCTTATGGTTGCAGAGAAAAACTCTGAAAACGGGACTCACATGCTCCCAAAAATCCCGGGAGCCCGGGGAGAAAGAAAATAATGGATTTCGCCGAGACTTATGATTTCAGGATTGTTTTTAATGTTTGGTGTTGGCACTATTGGGCATGGCTAACCCTGATGCCCAGGTAAGTCTGTGAGTTACTGATAACTGATAAGCACTGATAAGATGTGCTTAAAAAACCCACCAGCAGCACCATTACAGATAGAAGGATAAAACTGTCAGCACTGACTTCAGTCAAGCTCTGCCCATTATCCCCAGCTGAGGATCTGGCCCAGAGCGACCCCACCCTGACCTGATCCACGGGGGTCAGAGAGAACTCCAGATGCATTCAGAACCCCTCCCTCCCATGGCATCAGCAGAACCTCTAACTAACCTCACTGTCGCGATGCTCAGTCGATGGGGCACAGATTAAGGGTTACAATGACCAGGGGAGGAGATGCAGGGAGACACACAAAAGCGTTACACTACAATCTCTGTTTCAAACAGGGACGGGAAGGGTAGATGGGGTGGAAGGACACAAGGGCAGGGGGGTGGAGGATTTGAGGGCAACCAACATTTAAACCCCATGTTACTAAGACGAGATCCTACTTCTGTGCTGCCCTCCCTGTTCAGACTGTGAGTTCTTTGTGACGGGGCCACATTTCCGCAGGTGCCTGTAAAGAGGCCTTGATCCAGACTGGAGTCCTTTGGGTGCTACCATCGTAGAAAGAGGAGTGACCAACGTTCTTCTTGCTCGAGGGACCTCCACTCCCACCACCTCTGAGCTGCACACCCAGCGTGGCAGTGGTTTCCCAGCAGGACAGGCGTCAGGCAGCAGACGACACGGTTACCACGGCACGCTAGATAGCATCAATGGCATTAGACACCGGTGTCCAGATGGTTTATTCTTGAATTCCTCTAAATTCCAGCTGATTCCGTGCAGACAAGATTCCGTGCGTACTAGATCCCCATCACGCACGCACACACACACTTTTTGCTGGTGAAATGTGCTGGAATGGCTGCCCATGGAGCAGCGAAGTAACAATACCAACTTCCACCAGGCCTCCCCATACTATGCCTTAATCCTGCCCTACAGCGGCCCGGCTGAAGGGCTATGGGATGGAAATAAGGATCCAACGACTAGGTTGCCAGCCTGTGACTCCGGAGACCTGTGTTCAAGTCCCAATGTGACTCTGTACAAGTCACTTGGTCTCTCTTTGTCTCTGAGATAATAGCACTTCCCTTCTTTGTAAAAGGTGTTGGGAAATAAATACATTAAAGCTCATGAGATTCTCATATACCACAGTAATGAGGGCCTTATACACATGTAAAAGAAGATGGCTGTTTGGTCTCCTTTCTGAGACAGACTGATGTTCTAGAGAGCACAAATTATTATTTGTATTACAGTAGCATCTAGAGAACCAACCTCAGGGTCCATTTGTGCTGCTCACTTTACAAACAAAATAAGAAACCGGCCCTTCCCCAAAGAGCTAAATAGACAAGACAGGCACAAGTTGGGGGGGAAGGGACATAACACACAATCAGAGCAAACAGAGTGAAGGTTTGCAAGCATGTCACAATTTTTGACTCAATAGGAGCACTCATGTGCTTAAAAGTTAGGCATGTACTGAGTGGTGTGCTGAATCAAGGCCTAGATAAGATCTTTGAGCAGGACACTTCTTTCTGCTGGCATAGTACAAGGTGAATTTGTGGCACATATACATTTTATATCTTAAGTTCCAAATCTATATTTTTGTGTGAAAAGGGATAGGAGTTCCTGCTATAAATGTTTTTTATAGTAGCAACACTCAAAACAGGTTTTCTGGGAGGGTTAGGAGGCAGGTTTAAACTGCAGCGCTGAGAATCCAAAAGCAACAGCCTAATGCTAATCTATGAGAAATGGAAAATGAAATTGAATATAAACAAAGTAAAACTAACACTCTAATTTCACTGTCCAAACTGAGAGAAGTGCAAAGAGTAAACAAACTGAATAAATGGTGAGTAAAAAATATTGTAGTGTTAAATTCTTCCAGTGTTAACAATGTACAGTGCTGGGGTTTACTTACAAGGCTACTTAAAAAGGACAACAGAACAGAGTGCTGGAATAAATGGGTGCAGCCCACTACTAGTTCAATTGAATTGCACCCAGACCATCCTGATATGGGATTGTTCTCTTGACAGCATCCCTGAAGTTTTTACTTGTATCATTAGAATTGTTTTGCTCTTAACAAAACACTCATGATACCTTGCTCACAGGGAACAGCGCTGAACTTAAAAAATGAGTGACCTGAAGGCCTCTTCTATAGTTCTCAGCCTACCGCCTGCATTTGGGTTTTTTTTAACTATAAAGGCAGGTAATACGATGAAAGTGCTTTGCACAATGTGGTTTGTGGGAATGCTGTAGACACAGCAGAACTGTCTCATCTCTTTCATCTCAATACTTGCTTGTTTTAGAATAAAAAGGATGTTTTAAAAATAATCAATGCCTAGAAAAAGGTTTAAAATAGAACTTATGCTACAGCTCAGGGCTACGAATCAACAAAGCACTTAAGGACATGAATAGTCCCATTGACTTCTACGGGGGTATTCACGTGCTTAAAGTCATGCATGTGGTTAAGTGGTTTGCTGAAGCAGGGGCTAATACCCTCCAGGATTTCAGCCTTGCTTAATTGTTTTGGAGGCATCTGATTTTGTGGCAATCCCAGGTCCTGCAAGCCACAGGGTTCCCAAAATCTTTCAAGGCTGGTAGGAGATATTCCCACAGTGGCCATGTTTTGGGGTCGGAGGGTACAACAGCAGAGAAGGATGACGCCAGGACATAGCAACATATTTTTCATCATGAGTTTATGCTGCAGAACACAGTTATAAAAGGCTGGTGACCCAGAAAAAAACAAACATACTAAGATGATAGCAACTCATTGGGTAACACCCTTCAGAAACTCAGACCTGCCCTCTCTCTCTCTCTCTCTCACACACACTCACACACACACACACACACACACACACACACACACACACACACACTTCCTAGTGCATGATCACAGACCTCCAGACTCTCCCAGCACTGGTCCTGAAGTCGCTTTCCACTAGGCCATGCTAGTGTCCCTACTATACCTCCTGCAGAGAGGAGCAGGCATTCCCATATATTTTAAATATTTTTTCTCCTTTAACAAAACTGGAAAGGTGATATGGTGAGCCACATGCCTGCTTAGCCCCAACAGAATGCACGGGTTCTCTCTTCAAGTTTAAAGGTCTCCATTACCCTCTGACTCATTAAGGACCGTGCACTTTCTAGGATGGGAGGAGCTGGATAGGAGATGCCTCCAGATGCTGAAGATGCAGACCCAGATGTGGCACTTCCTACCATATGCCCTTCCATCCATCTCTATTTGGTTTTGGGGGTAGAACAGAAGCTTTCTCCCCACAGAGGGGGAAAACAAAAGCAGGAACCATAGTCTGTGTGTTTGTGTCCCTCTGTCAATCATTCACTCCGAAACACAAGCATCCCTCATCAAAAGTACATTGTCATGACTCGCACAATCAGCACCCAGGTGTGAGCAGCCACATTGCAAAGACACAGGTCTTGCGGGGGGGAGGGGGGGTCTATCCCATGATTTCTTGAGCTGCAGTAAGCTCTAGTGAATTCCCAGTGAACTGTGGGGGAACTGGTCTGTCATTCTGGCCACACATGGGGCACTGGGGGAAGCCATTGGCAGACTAGGGGCACTGCATCCTCACTGCAATGTGAGCTCTAACTCACATCCTGGCCTGGCCAGCTAGCCTGCCTTGAGCGCACCACCCGGCTTGGGTGAGAGGGTTGTGTGTGTGGACAGGGGCGGGGTAGGGGATAACACCCAGCTAACTCTGCAGTGAAGAGTTATGCACAACTCAGCCAGAGACTAGACTCCAGAACACGGGGGATTTGTAATCTCTTCAGGGCAAAGACAGTCCTTTTTGTTATGCATGGGTACAGTGGATAGCACAATGATCCCTGACTGGGCCCCCTGTATGTACCACACTACCCCCAGATAGAGCACATTTCTCTTGGACAATTGTATCAACACACACATGCAGAACAGACACACACACACACACACACACACAAGCTATCCTATGCTGGAAAGTCAGCAACCACATGATGGTTGTAGTTATTTTGTGCGTCAAATCGTATTTTGACATTTCAAACCATGCAAACAGTTCATCGGTGTTTGCCTAACTGTGCCAGTCCACCACCTCTGAGGCATCTCCAGACTGGGCCCTTCCACCTCATATTCACTGCAAGACAAACCAACCATGTCCTCTTTCACCACCAGTAGAAAGCACGGAACGAGGGGACCCGCTGAAATCTCCCTCTTGCTCCCCATCTATGGACTCTTAAGGAAATTATTCCTCTGGCAAGCTGTGTAACAAACTGCTCTCCCAGGCAGAAGTCCGCACAGCATGGAGGTCACGCTAGTTGGTCATCCGTTAGCCAGTTTGGAAACAGAAGGTTACCTGAGAGAGCCACAGATCACAAGCCCTCAAATGGCATAGGACACAGCTAGGGGTGCCCAACAGACCCCAAGGATTTCATTGTAAGAGTTTACACCAGTTGGAGAATGAAGCGAGAACTCAGCCTCACAGGTTGAAAGCAAGTGACTATCAGCATGAGCGAAGTTACTGACTTTGGGCCCGATACCCCACTGTTCTCTCTTTCAACCCGTAAGCCAATAATATTTTTTAAACTATTTTTTAACTCAAACGCGAAAAGTGCGAGACTGGAATTTTTAAGTCAATACCATTTTACTTTACCCAGTTCAGACCACAGGTTTATCTAATCCAGCGTCCTGTCTCTGACAGCAACCAGCACCAACTGCTTCAGAGGAAGGTACAAGGAAGCCCACAGTGGCAGTTATGGGAGAACCCAACCCCAGGGCAAGTTTATTCCTGGCCCTTATTATTTAGAGGCTGATTGACCCCGGAAGCATGAGGGTTTATAACCCTTCAACTCTTATGTTTCCTTTCTAAATCTTTCCTATAACAATTCTGGATATTCTTGCTAGCCATATAAATATCCAGTCTTTTTTTTTAATCCACTCCAGCCTTTGGCCTCAATCATACCTTGTGGCAAGGAGTTCCACAGGCTGTTTGTTTGGTCAAAAAAGTATTGCCTGCTACCAGTTTTAAATGTGCTCACTTTCAGATGGCCCTGCCTCTCTCAGAAGTAAAAGGTTCAGCAACAACCATGCTGGATTCATATACGTGAAGGATGTCTACAATCTTCTTCCTCAGATGCACCAGGAGTTCTGTCTTTATGCTTATAGTGCTACTGGCTGCATCCTTATGTGCCCATTTCCCTCCTCCGGTCTACACAGACAAGACAAAGGGTAGGAGGAGAAACAGAGGCACAGAGAGGGTGGAAAGGGACTTGCCAGATGTCACTCAGCCAGGTTAACGACAGATCAAGGAATAGAAGCTGGGTCTCCAGACTCCCAGCCTAGTGCCCTACCCCCTGGAGCACTCTCCCATCGACTCCAAAGAAACGACCAGTGAAAGGAACCGCTCACCACTGGTGCACGTCTCCAGAGCGTATTGTATCATATAGATGCCCACACACAACATGCTTTGTACAAAGAACCCACGCATTCATACGCACATGCCTACATCCCCCCTTCAGCAAAGGCCAAATGTCCCAGCAGAACTAACCCTTTGACAGCTGACATGCAGCAGCGACAGGAAGTTTCCGTTCTTCTGAAGCCAGGCTAGCAGAGTACAAGGATCCATGGTCGGCACCATTATGGCAAATCCTAGAGCATCCCCTTCCCATATCCCCGCTCCCCAGTAAGCCTGGTAAACTGAACCTGGGCTGGATTAATCTCCTTCCCCAGACAGACAGCATATTAGTCAGGTGGCACTTTGGGATTTTTAGGGTTTGGGGAGGAAGCGGGGTGGGGGGTGTCTAGTGATCTTCTCTGGGCTCCTTCCATAAAGAGCTTCACGGCTCCCCTGCCAGCACACAAGAGTCAGTTCAGTCTCTATTAACATTTCAGTAGCAACTATCTGCTCCTCTGGGCTGCCCAACAAATATCGACAGCGCGTGGGACTTGGCGGAGTTGTTCTGTGGTTCACTGGCAAGGCTGTGGTGGCCAATAACAGCTGCAGCTCCCCCCATCCGTCCCTTGGCCTCCGTTCTCCAAGACAAGCTCTGGATTTACTGAAAGCGCTATTGTGCCCAAACTTAGCCTAACCAATAACCATACTAGTAATTTACCAGAGCCAGAGAAGGCCACAGTTCGGGTAGATCCTGCTTTCAGTCAAGTCAATGAGAGTTTTGGAACTGATTCAACAGGAGCAGAAGCAGGCCTGTAACTAGTCAATAAAAAATAACCCTGCTTAGCTCTTATCTGTCATGAGTTGATTTCACAGAGGTTTACGAAAGAGGACAGTATCATCATCCTGCAGATGGGGAAACTGAGGCACAGAAAGGGGAAGTGACGTGCTCAAGGTGTTCCAGGAGGGCAATGGTACAGGTGGGAACAGAACCCAGGTCCTCTCAAGTCATAGCTGAGTGTGCTACCCACTAGGCCACACAACCTCCCCACATAGGGCTGACTCATGTTAAACATAGAGGGGTAGCTTCTGGAGAGGGGAGGTCCCAGCATGCAATGTGCCCATATTGCTCAGATTCTGACGGATCATTCCACAAGGAAATGGTCGTCTCCAGGTGCCACAACTCCACACTTCAGAGGATGGAGGCTGCAGGTCGTATTCCCACCATCGCTCATACCTTGGCCATGCAGTACTAAAGGCTGCCTTCTTCTTTCTCCATTATCACCAATCCTACAGCATGGCTCACTGATGCAGGAAAAAAGAGTAAAGGGGGACAGCACCTTTAACCCTTTACCCCGGATATTCCTTGACAATGCCAGCTCCACAACGCCCCCAGGATGACAGAGCTCCATCACCATGCAAGAATTCGTTTCCCATTCCCTCCCACCAGACCGGCAGCTTCCTGAATGCTACAGCTACTCACGGGACCACAGGCGAGTCTATTTCTTTTTTAACATGGAAATAGTTGGATGACATTTAAACACGTCTGTTTAAAGCGCAACTCCAAAGAGTGTCTATGTAAAAATGACACCGTCTAACTGGGCAGATGGTCTTCGTGCATGCACTCAATTGTATCTGTTGACTTCAACAACTACTGTAAGTTGATAATAATTTATAGTTAGCCCCGCAGAGCCAGCAGAGGGAAGAAAGCCAGCTGGGTTCTGCATCGAGAGGACTCTTTACTAAGCTCCAATCGATCACACCTGTGCAAATGTACTGCCGGCTGTAAGTTTGCACAGGTGTCCGTGCGGGCAGATTGGAGGCTGAAGAAACAAAACCTTTCACGAGCAACGATGAAAAGGAAAGAATTCAGCTTGACTCTCAGATTTCAGGGGGTGAGTGCAGAGCTGGCAGCAGGGGAAAACATTATGCAGTGTTACCAGCTCTCCTAATGTTAGCGTGAGCCTTGTGATAGTTGGGGGTTTTCTGAAAACCTCAGCTGCTGAAGTCCTGGGAGCACGTGAGAATCTCCGCTACCATTATTTTTAAAAGTATGTTTCGATCCCTCATAGCTATGGAGAAGAACTTGAACCCAAAAGGCTCAAACCCAAGAAGAACCTACATTTGTTCATTTTAATGATTTGAGGGGGCTAGCTCGTGCTTCTGGAAACTTTCAGACTGGCAATAATGTTCACCAACAGGGCACAGGGAACCTGGGATGCACAGAGACACAGGAAACATGGATCCTGCGCTTTGAATTTGGGTTTGCAGTAGCCTTGGGCTACTGCAGGAGAACCAGGAAGTGAAACCGACCAGGATGGCCTCACTGTCCAAGCAGAAAGCCCTAGGAAAAGGACATCGACTATCAATGGTGAGAAACAAGCTCGGGCTGTCTAAGGTATTTCAGTCTCAGATGTTACCAGCAACACTCGAAGAGGCTTTTGAAACATATTATTTTGATAGTTAGAATGTTCCTTAAAAAAAAAAAGAAGATAATCAGGGTCCAATGAAACCTGCACTATGTGTATCACCTTGACATGACTGGAGCAGAGACCAATGGATTTTCAGTGGATTCAGTGAAGGGCACATGGGGGTAGACACATGATTTTTCACACAGTAACAAACTTGATTAAAATCTGGCTTTAAAAAAATAAGGAAGGGAAGTTTAGTTATAAAGGGCAGGTATACAGGGGTTCTCAACCAGCCTTTGCTAGATCTCTGAGGGGGTGGCCAGAGTTAACTCCTGTTATCTACACTCAAGCAACTCCTTTCGAATCGGCCTAGCTCAAATGAGAGCAGCCACACTACAAAATAACCGTGAGCTGCTGCGTCCACACTGGTGCTACACGTGCACTCGTGCATGATCTAAGATTCTTGGGGGCATATCCCATAGTTCTTTGCACTACAGTAAGCTGAGCTGCTCTGTGAATTTTTTCCCAGTGAACTGTGGGACAACTTGTCTGTCCTTTCTGGGTACGAGGGGTGGGGGAATTGTGGGAAGGCACCGGAGGACTAGCAGCACTCAAGTGGCACTAGGTTGTGGCCACATTACAAAGTGGTGGTGATGAGTTGTGCTAACTTGGGGCTACGGCCTATACCCCTGGTGGGCTGGCCAACTCGAGATAAAAGCACCACCGCCCTCGAGTTAAGGGTCTGCATGCGTGGACGGGACTCAAAAGGGGCAACACGCAAGTTATAACTCAAGTGAACTGTGCAGAGGAGAGATGCCTTGCAGCAAACCTACAGAAGAAGACACTGAAGAGCCATTTAGAGAAGAGTAATCTAGGTACATTCCCCACAGTCAAGGTGGGGATAAAACTGGCAAAATCTCCACTAACCAGACAGTGCATGAAGCTGCATTTCCTAGCACAGGTTCCTAGTGGCTAAATGCCCCAAGTCCTCAGGTCAGAGAGCCTCCATCCCCGCATGTACTTTATCAATTGTCATCTTTCAAATCAATCAAATATTACCTGATCCCCAAGTGCAGACCTCTTGGAAATAAGCAGAAAAGGATCGGATTAACTTGAAAGGCAGCTGGTTAATATTTCCCATTCTCTTCCCCTCCCCTCCCCCAAAATACTACTTCACCGTCCTCCACACACCCAATGGACATTACAGAGCACATTACAACCATTCACTCAGCCACACACCACCCCATGACATCATTTTACAGATGGGTACACTGAGGCAGGTGGCTTTTCAGACAGCGTATGTCTCCTGCAGGAGTGAGGCCTCAGGGAGATAGACAGAGATAGCAAAATCATCTATCCAGTGATGAGCTGCCAAAATTTTAACAAGGGGTTCCCTCCTAACCCCACGAGGGGATCGTGTGGTGCCCCCCCCACTCCACCCCTGGCCCCGCCCCCATTCCACCCCTTCCCCAAATCCCCGCCTCTTCCCCCGGGCACGCTGCATTCCGCCCCCCCCCACCCCACCCCACCCCACCTGGCTTGCAAGCCTGGGAGGGAGGGGGGAGAATCATAGAATCATAGAATATCAGGGTTGGAAGGGACCTTAGGAGGTCATCTAGTCCAACCCCCTGCTCAAAGCAGGACCGATCCCCAATTTTTGCCCCAGATCCCCAAATGGCCCCCTCAAGGATTGAACTCACAACCCTGGGTTTAGCAGGCCAATGCTCAAACCACTGAGCTATCCCTCAGCAGCTCTCCGCCGCCCCCCCGCCCAGCTCACCTCCGCTCCGCCTCCCGATGCACCACTGCTCAGCTTTTCCCCCCTCCCTCCCTCCCTCCCAGGCTTGCCATGCATCATTTGGCGCGTGGCAAGCCTGGGAGGGAGGGAGGGCAGGGAAAGCGGAGCAGTGCCGCTGAGGGGGAGGGGGTGGAGGTGAGCTGGGGTGGGGTGCAGAGAAACCGCTCCTGCCCCAGCTCACCTCCGCTCTCCCTCCCAGCTGTTTGGCGCGCGGCTCCGCTTTTTCCCCCTCCCGCCCAGGCTTGCCATGCACCGAACAGCTGGGGCTGGTTGTTAAATTTAGAAGCCCTTTTAGAACCGGTTGTCCCGCGCAGACCAACCGGTTCTAAAAGGGCTTCTAAATTTAACAACTGGTTCCAGCGAACTGGTGAGAACCGGCTCCAGCTCACCACTGCATCTATCCAGTAATTTTTTTTAATAGGCAAACGATCCCACATCAATAAGAGACAGCTCCATGCCCCTTCCCAGGCGTGGGGAGCCCAAAGCAGCAGAGGGGGTGTCCACCTTACGGCATGTTGGGAGGCAGTAGCATAGCTAGGGGGGGAGCGGCCGCTCCCCCTGTGAGGAAAAGTGGCACTAAGGCGCCGCCCGAGCCCGGCTGCGGGAGCCGGGCTCGGGGGGCGCTTTAAAGGGCCAGTGGCTCCCCGCAGCGGCAGAAGCCGCTGCCCCTTTAAAACGCCCCCCCCACCCCCCCCAGCCAACTCTGGCAGCGGGGCTGGGGCGCTTTAAAAGGCCGGCGGCTCCTGCCGCTGCTCTGGCAGCGGGGTGGGGCCCTTTAAAGCGCCCCGCCCCCCCAGCCCCGCTGCCAGAGCTGGGCTGGGGGGGTGCTTTAAAAGGCCCGGGAGCTCAGCAGCGGCTGGAGCCCCGGGCCCTTTAAAGCGCCGCCGGGTGAGTACAGGGGGAGGGGGAGGCGCCTTTTTATAGCGCCGCCGCTCCCCCTGTGCTCTAAACCTGGCTACACCACTGTTGTGAGGCTCAGCTCTGTGGCAGGATATAAGAGGCCTGACGGACTGAGAGCAGAGGATTGAGCGCTGCACAAATCCTCCCCTTTTCCCCCCACATAGGCCACTTCAGAGAGTCTCCAGGGGTCAGTGGTTGGTGATGGGGAAGTAGATTCCCCCCCAAACTCGCACATCAGCCCAATTCCCGCTGTCCATGCCTGCCCCGGGCTGAAAAGCCTGCACTTAAAAATAACAAACGGTGACACCTGCAAACACAATATCTGAAAATAATTTGGCATCTTATCTACCTGCTAGGACCCATATTCCTCAGCCTACTGGCGCAGCAGCCAGGTGCCTTAGCAAAGGCTAACCCAGCCTGCTGTTGGTTTCTAAACCATTCTGGCTTGGGGCAGAGGCAAGGCAGAGCCTGCCCTCGGGTCTTGGCAGGTATACACGGGAGGGGAGGAGAATTTGAAGAGCTGTGCTTGTTTCCAGTCCCTTTGTTTGCAATTGGCAAGGGTTTGCATGCCAACAGGACATTGCCGGATGCAAGAAGACCCGGCTGCACCCAGCTGTGCTTCCTGCCTGTTGAAAATGCAAACTGCGACTAAATGGGGATTTGCGTGAATAAGATAGGGAATTTACCCATCTCACCTCAGCACTTGGGCAAGAAACACATGCAACTCCTCCTTCCACGACTGCTGCCCCAGCCTACAGGCTGCAATTACACCTACTGTCCCTGACTGGGGAGACTGGGGGATGTGCAGCTATGCAAACAGTCCATTGCCTGGCCTGACCCCAGTTCCCGCCTCCACTGTGTGCAAGGAATGTGGAAGCTCTATACGTGGTACACCCTTGGCCCAGCTCTCTGCATTAGGGTATGTTTCATCCGTAAGGATTTGGGCCCAGATTTGTAAGGTATTTAGGCTTATGTGCCTAAATCCCATTTGAAGATAAGATTTATGCTCCTAAATCAGTTAGGCATTGCAATGCTGATTATATGAATATAATCTATATTTATATGACATATAACAATCCACTGACAGGGTATGTTACATATAAATCTATGCTATGTACATCTGATCCATACCTAGCTTTGCTGTTCAGCTTCTAAGCAGGGCAGATCTGTCTGGTCTACCAAGCGAGACAGAAAGAGAGAGAGATCCTCTCTCTCTCTCTTCTCCCCCTCCCCCCGCCCACCCGCTTTTAGATGTGCGAGAACATAACCAGATGAATCTTATAAGGGCAATTCAGGGGCAACTTGAAAGCTACATGCATGGAAAAAGAAGTGTGGAGGAAATACAAAAAAAAAAAAGAAGAGATTTTCAAAGATGCGGGGCATATGACAAAAGCAATGGCAGCCCAAGAAAAAAGGGGGGGAAATTCCTCTGGAAATCATTAATACTCCAGGAACCTCCAGGACGAAACCTGAATGCAGACACTTAAGCGCTCAGCGCTGCCATTAAAGCTGGGGCCTAAATTATTGATCTCTTGCCTTTATCAGCATAACAGTCACGTCCTGGTATCGAGATCTAAGTACACTGCGGTCCCTGTGCTGCAGCCACTGAAATAATTAGGAGAAATTCTCATTAAAGGAGAGTGAAAGGTTCAGAGATGGAGACAGAGCAAAGGGTCTGGGAGGGTGTTTAATGTCTTCCATGGGGTCGAGAGATCACGCTGATCAAATCCCTGCACAGGGCCAGGGGGATGACAGCTTATCAAAAGGAGAAGTACAAACAGCTCCTATACTGCATATACACACGCAGATATCGAGACAGATCTATACCTACATGTAGATGTTCACATATAGAATGAGAGCAAAGGGAAAAAAGGAGAAAGAGGTGGGAGAGGGAAATGCATGAAAAATAAATAAAAAGAAAAATTAATAATGGAAAATCCACTGTGGGCTCCTCTTAGCCTTAATTTATTCATTCTTTGGAAGTAGAAGAGGGGCTGGGGAAGAAAGGAAAGGTAAAGGCATATGGGCAAGCAAGTCATTTTGACAAGATCCCTACTGAGCTGGGAATTCAAATCGTGCAAATACTGATCCATCGAAGGAGGGCAGGGCAAAAATGAAATGAAATAAACCAAACCTGTTTCCAAACGCACAGTCTCGCGCTATTGATCTGAATGCAGATTTCAAAAAAAGAGATACTGAACCACTCCTAGAAATAGTCTAGCTCTAAAATAAAACCACCAATCTAAGGATGGGTTAGCAATGTGGAATGGAACATTAAAAAGAATACTAAAAAAGAAAAAAAAAATTCGGCTGAGTAGCCAAAAGAATTCGCTGGAGATTTCAGCACGATTGGGAAGTGGGGGGCGGATGGAAAGATGAAGCAAGTGATGAACGGCAAAGGGAAGGACAAGGATGAATGTAAAGCTGATCCCCTTCCCCCACACACAAAGTTTGCCTATATTTAATGTCAACGCACTGTAATTTAAAAGAAAAATTCCATCTCACTCGGCTAATCAGAATGGTTAGAGAGACCATTACTACAAACACTGGGAACATCTGAAATTGATTATTTTTTTTTTACTTCATTCAGTTAATGAAATCCTCCAGCGACCGAGAACTAGCGGGTGGACGGATTTGGATGTAAAGCTTTGGGGGTGGGGGAGACTGCACTCAACGCAACATCTTTTAAAGAAGGGGGGGCGAGGGGCTCTGCTCCCACCATTTTGTGAGGCTGGAGATATTTAGCATGGACATCACATCCCGTAAGGAGCACCACATCATTAAATGTCTTGGGCTGGTGCAGCGAGGAAGAGAAATGCAGGATGTCACCGGCTGATAGGGGAGAAGGCACCGGGGTTATTTATTAGGGGACACTTACCACAAACTGCATTTTCTTCCATTTGCATTAGATACACTGCTGCTGGCTGAGTGCAAGGCAAATGCAGAGGGTAGGGATGCGGTAACATCTCCCCCTATATCTCCTTCCCCATCCGCCCCCTCCTCCTTTATCCAGTGTCCCTTCCCCCTCACCAACCTTCCATCTCACTCTCCACCCATCTTGCCAGTCAAAGCCCCCATCCTCCCCCTCCCTCTTCACATCACCCCGATCCCTCTTCTCCTCTGCTTGGCATCCACCCGACACCTAACTGACCCGCTTCACCCACCTCTGGACCTGTGCTCCCCGCTCCATTTCCTTGCTTGGAGCACCCCATCCCCTTCCCTTGCCAACCCTCCCCTTTATTCACTGTACCTGCCTCTCTCCCCACCCCAAAAAAACCGCTCACACTCACTTTCTTGGCACAAACAACGAGGAGTCCTTGTGGCACCTTAGAGACTAACACATTTATTTGGGCATAAGCTTTTGTGGGCTAAAATGCACTTCATCAGATGCATGGAGTGAAAAATACAGTAAGCACAGATTAAGCTCTCGGCATTGTGAAGAGGCTTGGCAGAGCCTAAGTCACAGCGGCCACGTCAGGTGGTGTGCAAGAGACCCCTCTAGATTAGAGATGGGGAGCACAAACCCCAAAATGGGAGGGTGGAACTTTACACTGTGGGGGGGTGGGGGCGTGACACCACCTGCTGGAGGGCTTGGCTATCACCGGACCCTATTACCTAAGTGTTTTTTACTGACCACTTGCATTGTGCACAAGATATTTCTAAGCCAGAAGCCATCACGTGGCCCCAAGGGTGTCACTTTAAAACACCAGCCTATTACCACACAGCTTTGGGGTTGCTTTGCATCAGCCTATCGAGAATGACAGGGGTGCATTGGTGCTTGGGAGAAGAGAGTTTGCATGGCTAAATCGGGTAGGATAAGTCCTGATATTTGGGCTTTGTCAGATGTAGATGCCTATTACCCGCCATCCTCTGTCCCAATTTTTCACACTTGCTGTCTGGTCACCCTAACATCGGGGTCCAGCTAAGCATGGTATGTACATGTGTGCCACATGGAAACGGGGCCAGATGTGTGCATGCTGAAAGGCTGAGTGGGGATGCGTGTCTTTGGAAAAAGTGTGTGTGAAGCCAGGTGTGTGCTTCTGAGCAATTGTGTAGGGGTGCGTGTGAATGTGGATGTGCACAGATTGGGTCGCACATACACATGGACTGAGTGCCACGGTTCCATGCATGGCCTTGCATCCAGAGGGGGAGACACTCGTGGCTTTGGAAGGCCGCACGAGTACTTCGGTGAGATTCAGGGGTGTGCAATTGTGGGGGGGCGAATGTGCATGGAGTCCACAACGCAGCCAGCTCTTCCCCCTTCACCAGTGCCCAAGTTCCCACTCTCCGTCCCAAAGCAGCAGCCTCTCCCCCACCTATGGAAAGTGGCCGAGCGCAATTATGCAGAAAGCACCACTGGAGCTATATCAATAAGACAGACGTCTGTTGTATCATTCTCTCTCAGTAAGGCATTTCTTCTCCCCAATTGCTCATATAGAATCATAGCCTAATAGCATCCCATTAACATAATTGCCAACACAACTAGTGTTCCGTGTCTCAGAGCCATTTACTTACTTTGCCATAAAGAATACCAAAAACAGCCCGCAAAATGGCAGAGAGGAGGCGCCGGGAAGGGACTAGCCGCCTGCCCCCTTGCTCTTGTGGTTGTTATTGGAGATGCGGCTAGAAGAGGATAAACACAGGCACAGCGGTCTCAGCTGCGGGATGCGGGATGCTAAGCGATCAGACCAGACTCCCGAGCAGACGTGTGCTAAGATCTAAACGGATTCTGCCAGGCGAAATGAAATTCCCATTATTTTTAATTAATCCTTAATTAAAATATATTACTCCGCAGATTCCGCAAATCTCTCTTAATATGCAAATGCGGCCCATTCAAGGATATTTACATATCATTAATTAAAACGGCACATTCTTTCAGTCTAACAAGCTGAGGGCTGTGGCTGCTGCCACGCTGGCGCCGGAGCCTGTTTTGGCACTGCCATGTCCCTCAGATAACAACAGGGGAAGCGTGAACGAGCGGGGGGCGGGGGGACGCTGGTGGAGTTAGTGTGCTGACTCTTTCACCCCCGGGGCCCTGGGCTCAAATCCGGCCTAGATCACAAGGCATAGGGCGAGTTTGCTTGTCCCGTTCCCCTTAAGCAGGCTCGGGTGTAAACGTGGCTCAGCTGGCAGCTTCTGCCAAGGCAAGACGTAGAAGTGGATCTTGCTGCACATCAGGAGTGAGGTGTGTTAGCAGTGCTGCGCATGGGCCCAGGGCTGGGCCAGCAGGGCTATGGCCGGTCAGGAGCTAGGTCCAAAAGTCCCCAGAACACTTGCCTGCTCTATGCCTCGCTTAGCTGGCTATCTTAGGCCTTCATCTTCATAGACACCAAATTCAATTACCCCAGCCAGAGGGCCGCTCTCATGGGAGGGTTTCTACTCAGTATCTCTTTCAGGCCCGACTTCAAAAACACCTACATCCGAGTGGCAATCGCCTTGCTTGAGCGAACGGGTGCAGCCAGGAAATCCACTCTCCAGCATCACTATTCCCTCTGGAGCCCTTCATGCAGCAGGCCAAACCACCCAGGAAAGGGGCGGGAACGAACATACAATTCATTGCGGCTCTTCTCTCCCCCTTAGCCCACTCGCGGAGAGGGGAAGACTAGCTGCAATAAGCAACGGGCCAAGATTATAAGTGGCTGATGTTGCTCAGCGACTCCCCCTTCCCGTCAGCACTGCCCGTCTGGCTCTCCAGCCTTGGGTCCTCGAGCGAAGGTCCCCTCGCTGTCCCAACGGGTCGGCGTCCCAGCAGCAGGACCCAACAGGCTCTGGGCGCGACCATGCTGCGAAAACCACGGCAGCGAGTCTCAGAGCCAGGTTCAACTGACTGGGGTTTGCGGTGCTCATGCTACGCCACGAAAACCAGCAGTGTAGACGTTCCCAAACCGGTGCCACTCGGGCTCGTCCACGCTGCTATTTTTAGCCCCGTAGCGCAGCCCGAGTCAGTTGACCTGGGGGCTCTGAGACTCGCTGCCGTGAGGGTTTTTATTTGGCAGTGTAGACGTACCCTCGGTCACTGAGCTGGACATGGGGGTCCCTGCTCCTCCAGCCCCAGCCGCTCCTGAAAGCGAGCTGTAGACGCACAAGCCAGCCAAGGGCACAATACAGCTTCTGAGGCTGAAGGTTAATCACCACTCCAGCGTGTGTCTAATTAACAGGATGGTGAGGGCTCTGTAATAACAGGGGTTACACTTGAAGGGGACCAGAAAAATGGAAGGGAACCAGATCACGTGCTTCAGGGCAGCAGATGATCGACCAGGGGGTCAGTAGTGAATCGGAGTTCCTCCCCGCTCCCTACGCAGCAGTGCACAAACAGCCAAGTGCATTATGGGGGATAAGACTCCACTTGCTCTGCAACTTCAGAGATAGTAAGCTATTGCCAGAGCAACAGGCAGGATGCCAAAGGCAACAGCAGCTGTATAGGTGCAGGATGGAGCCAGCTGCAGTTGCATGTTTGTGACCTGACTCCTGCTTCGCAACCTGAAGCATTTCCCAGCATGGGAGCTCTGGGGACAGACAGACAGGGGATGTGGGCATGCAAGGAGCTCCATCCTGGGGGGTTACATAGGAAGGCTCTGCCAACCAGCCCTACCTCCAGGCCTTGAGAAGGTGATAGTGGACAAAATGGACTGTAGCCATCACCAAGAGGTAAGGCTGGGCCTTAGGAAGGGGGCCTGGCGTCCAAGGTCAGCCTGCCTCCCACCGCCAAAATCGAATGGTGTGATTCTCAGGCTGGGCTGCGTCGCGGAGGGGCCAACGGCCCAGATTCTGAAGATGTTTTGATGAAGCAAAGAGCACCTGGGGCCAGGGATTAAAAAGAGAGGTGACAACAGGGCTCCTTGAACGTTTTGACAAAGTCTTGAAGAAATGCGCCTGGGCCGCCTGTGATGCTGCATCTCCATAGCTGGATGGAATTATAGTAGGGCACACGAAGCCACTATCTGGATTTCTCAATAGCTGATCAGCCAAGGAAATCTGGGATGTAGCCATCTGGGCTGGATCATCAGAGGAACACAGGGGAACTGGACACCACCCTGGAGTGGAGAATCTCAGCCCAGGGACCATTGTAGCAGGGAATAAACTGGACCCGTGAACAGTCATGGGAGGAGAACCTCGACCTGCCAGCTAAGCACATCTGCAGAGCATCCTGAGATGGTCAACAGGAAAGACCTGGGCCTACAGACCAGGCTGGTGGTTACTGGAGCAGGAGAGACCTACAATGACTCCCTGGACACCATAGAGAAGAAAGTCCCACGGGGAATTTGGGGATGGTGTCAGAAAGAGGCAGCGCTGGTGCCTAGTAATCGGATCTGAGTCCCACCTACCCACTCCAACTTTTCCCTTCTTGCTATAATACTTGCATGGCTTGGAGTATCATCTGTCAGCAGAGCAGAGCCTGGTACTACCTTTCATCAGCTCTTCTCGGCCACGTGTGGCTGATGCCCCCAGTGAAGTATTATTGCTGAATTACTATATTCCCTTTCCTGGCTACTCCATTCATCAAATCATGATGCACGCTGGGTATCTCAGGAGACTAGGAGCAGGTCGAGAACCGCAGTCATGCATGGGCAAGAGCTCAGCAAACCTCACTTCTGGGTATAGGGAAGATATAGGCGCACAGTCTCATTCATGCCGCACGTGAACCTAAGTGAGCGCAAGCTTTATAACTATACACGCTAACCTCAGACACAGAGAGAGCCCTCCTCCGCCTGTCTGAATGTCTGTTTACAGGGGGATGGGTGAGTCTGGGTGCAAATTAACCCTTCAAGCGCCAACCCAGGCATAGACACAATTCCAAAGAGTCTAGATATCTAGCGCAGTGGTTCTCAAACTTTTGTACTGGTGACCCCTTTTATATAGCAAGCCTCTGAGTGCAACCCCCCCTTACAAATTAAAATCACATTTTAATATCTTTAAACACCATTATAAATGTCAGAGGCAAAGCGGGGTTTGGGCTGGAGGCTGACAGCTCACAACCCCCACGTAATAACCTCGTGACCCCCCTGAGGGGTCCTGACCCCCAGTTTGAGAACCCCTGATCTAGTGTGTACAACTGCAGTCATATGCAGTCTCCAACCGTCATACATCAGGCAGCAATGGGGTAATCACAGCCTGGGTTCAGTGGGAGCTGCAGGTGTTCAGCAACTCCTAGAATCAGGCCAGCAAGGATTTCTTCGCTTCCTCTGAGACAGGAGAGGATTGGGACCAGTGAGATATTACAGAACTGCCCCCCACCCCCAAAAGTAAACATTTTCAACATCAAACAGGACCGTGTCAGATCTGCCAGGGCATCATGCAATAGTGCATTCCACTGACTGGTGGCATCTGAAAATACAGCATGGTCACGCCTTCATGAAAAAGGCCAAGCAAAGATTTCACTGCTCATCACAACTTCAATCCACAATTTTTACAAAGAAAAACAAGGGAGGAGGAAAAGCCGGCAGAACTGATTTACATGGGAAATACTATTTCTCCCCCCCCTCCCTTTTTAATCTTGCAGTTATCCGATTACTATCATTAGACAGACGAATACAACAGATATGCCCACTTCCTGGATATAGGGACAATATTTACATCAACAATAGGTATTAATTCTTTGCCCTTTTGCAGCACTTTCTGGCTGAGAATCCCAAAGCAGTTTTCAGACATTAATGAACTTCGCTTCACAATACCCTTGGGAAGTACCATCATCTTCATTGAACAGAGGGGGAAACTATGCAAGGACCTACCCCAGGTTATGCAAGAGTCTGCAGCCAGGATGATCATGGAACCCACCTTCCATGACTCCCAGCCTCGTGCGCTAGCTACAAGACTATCCTTCCTAAGTCAAGTCAGTTCTGACAGAGCATTGGGAAGATTAGCACAGTGGCATTCATCGTTTATTAGCCAACTTTCACCACGGTCCTCCTGTATTAATGGAAATAACAGAGATGGCAAATGATTTACTGGCAGGTGTCCAATAAGATCTCTAGTCTTGTGACTTGACACTGTTTAAAAACAAAAAGAACTCAAATCCAGGCATTTTCTAATGTATTCCTGATATATGACAGCACCATCCCACTGCTCTGACTGCGCTCTCCAGTGCTCTCAAACCCAAGACCTCTATGCCACACCCATAATCAGGAGATAGCTTTAAATGCAGATGACATCGCGCCTTCCTAATAAAAGCTCCTGCTGAGACAATAAAAACCCTGGATTTTTACAATCCTTTTCAAGAAGTGGACAAGGCAGGTTTTAAAACAGTCGTTCTGTCTACAGTAAAGTAAGAGCGCCCAGTATGAACCCGTTAAATCAAGACAACTTGGCTGCATTTCGAAACCTATGTTGGGAGCAGAGGAAATATCTTCAAATCACAGATCGATTCTCTCGTTGAGTCCATTTTATGTTGCAGTTACCCCCTTTTTGCTACTCTGGGAGTTGTTCATTCTTTCGACAGGGTTAGTCTTTTATCAAAGATTCCTATCAAAAAAGGATTGCTCTTTCAGTCTGGTGAGGGGAAAAATTGCTATTTGTTGGCTGCCATCTGTCCCTTTCAAACAGTTTCCCTCTAGCTCTTAGATGCTGCAGTCATCTACCCACAATGATGTGCCCAATGGAGCTCACTGGCTGGCCTCCATTTCCCATCCCACACCAGAAGCTGTTGATCCTGCAGCCTTACCAACCCTGGCTATGATCCCAAGCGAAGCAGGGTCAGGCCAGATCAGTACTTAGGTAGGAGACTATGTGTGGGATTAGAAAACCCCATTCACCCTGCAGGGCCTGTGCCACTCCCCCACCACGGCTACTGCCACCTGAGTGCACAGTAGCCTTGACTTGGAGTATGTTACTCCTTAAACCACTGCTGGGGAAGCACCAAGTTCAGCCCCTCATCCAGCATAAACATAACCCTCAGGGGAAGGGACCACTGGAGCTTTGCAATCAGTAGAGACATGACCCCGAACCCACCAGTGAAAAAAAGGAGCTGCTGACTACTGGTTCCTGGAACAGGCCCCTCTGTAAAGACGCTGGGGGAACCAGGCATAGCCAGAGCCCAGCTCCAGCCTCGGGGCGTTAGAAAGGGAGAGTGATCAGACTTCATAAGAGTGTGAGCCTAAGATCATCCAGCATGTGTAGAAGACCCCAGGGGTAGCAGGATCTGGGATCCAGCCAATGGAGGATAACAAGGCATATTGAGAGAGAGGAGTCAGATTTTCAGAAACACTTTTCTATTCCAGAGGCCGTGGCTTTCCAGGGCATGGAAACCGGAAAACATATCACACATGGATATTCCCTCCATGGATAATCCTCTTTCCAGAAAAAGCATCAGGGAGGTTTTTAATCCCAATCTCTATGCCGCAGGAGGGGTTGATCCCAACCCCAGCAGAAGAATGCTAGGGGGCACTATGCAGCGAGAGATGCCAGGCGGCAGATGAATGATGACAGCTAATACTCCCACGGCATTTTTTGCAATATAGAGGTGTTTTAACCTTGGTGTCCTGGCCAAATTCCAATTTAGGTCATTAAATTCTGCCTCTCTCCATTTCCTTTGCAGTGTCAATTGGCCACGGAATTTTCCCTCCCTTCCTGTTCTACCCAGTTGTGCCAGGTTACTGTGAGGTGTGAAACTGCTTCCGTGCCTTGCCTTGCCTTGGCACTGGTTGCATTTCGGCGGGAGGCTAAGTGATCCCTATGTATAGCTCACAACACAGACGACTAGGATGGGCGTTCCGTCGGGATGAAATGCTCCAAACAGAAATGTATATTTCCATATTATTATTGTTTTAAGAAAGGAGCAGTGCTGATGAGACCCCTCAGATGAGGAGTGTGTGCGGGGAATTTAGAACACTTTCCATCCTGCCAAGATGGAGGGGGAAGAAAAAAACCCTTACCATGTCCAGCAAGGCACCTAATTGAAAAGCAGCTCTTGACTACTGCATATCGACACACGTGGAAATCTTTAAATATTAACGTGCCCATTTTCAGTGGCATCAGGCCCCACCTTCACTTCACCTGATAAGATAAACAACAGGCAGGGGATTTAGAGAGTGCGGAGAGGGCTGTGTTATTTGCCCCCTCCCCATTTTATTTCCCTCAGAATTCTGCGTTCAGCCCTGTGCGCGGCTGGAGGCCGAGCAAACCGCTCCATGTTTGACTTTAACGCAAGGCCCCCCTGTTCTGTTCCCTCTGCTCGTGGAGGGCACTTGACAGGTTGCACGCTGGCAGCCGAGACGCAGGTGTTGCAGCCAGCACAATGGGGAGCGTCTTGAGTGGAACCTCGCTGACACGTCACGGGGCAGAAGTGCCGCGGGATGGCAGGTGCTTCAGGAGTCGGCTAAACTGGGGACCATCCATCCATCGCCTCATTCCCTCCTCCCCGGAAGGGAGCTGGTTCATCCAACAAAGCCTCAGCAGCAAGGGAAAAGAAAAAGCAACAGACAAGCCTTTGCTACTGTTCTGACCTCTGCCCCCTTCGAGGAAGGCTGTTGGCACCCAAACGATGCCCAAGAAAAGCTGAGGAGCCACGGCGCTTGAGTTATTTTCGACAAGCAGTGTAAGGCACTGAAGAATAGACCCAGGGAATAAGCCTAATCAAACTGCAAGTGGAGGGATGGACTTGATAGAAATTAGAGACTGAGAGGACCTGTGTGTCAAATAAAGGGGAGGCCGGTTTCTCCTACAATAAATTGCAGAACCAGCAGCATACATGGAGCGAAGACAGCAAGAGACTTGAGTAAGTGATTCTCTCTAGAATCCACAATTAAAGCAGGGTGGTTTATAAGAGGCAGAGGGCCAGCGACGTTACTGTGAGGAGCTCCCACAAGGCGAGAGTTGCCCGTAGAAGACTGCCTGGTAGGACTCTGCTCAAACAACTCAGTGAGGAGAAATGACCCGAGAGGAAAACCAAACCGCTGCCACGCAGGAAACGCCTGCACCAAAGAATCAGGCGCTGAATCCATGGGCAGTTCTCAAAGACCCACCTGAAATGAGGGGGAGTTCTGGATATCGTGGAGTCAAACCGCCAGCGGCAGGTGAAATTCAAACCAAATACTCCCACTCTGGACCAGGAACGCAGAGCCCTCCACACAGCGCACAGGTTGGCAGGGGGCAGGCGGCCAACTTGGCCCTATTTCGGATGACAGAGAGTAGGGAAGAGAGATGGGGTGGGGGGAAGCAGACACCTGCCAAAGAGACTCTGGGTTCTTGCTCTTATTAAGAGAAAGATTCTCAGAGGGTTTCTCCAGGAGGTTAATATTAGTGGGTCTCCTACCTAGCGATCTCATTGTGGCTTCGTCGAGCAACACCTTGCGACTTTAGCACTTGAACTATCAAATCCAAATAGCACCATGTGGAATCAGGAATCACCACTCCTGGCTGTGAACACAGCAAGCAGCACCGTAAATAGTACTTGCCTTCAAAAATGAAATGACCACCCTTACCATAAATCATGGCTAGAAGTATGATTTGGGGCAAGATTTTCAAAACTGACTAGTGACCTTGGGGGCCCAGTTGGAGACCCCTTGGAGGGCCCTGGTCTTTGGAAGGTGGGTGCTCAGCACTCTCTGAAACTCAGGCCTTTTCAGGGCATCGCACGTTGGGCCCCTAAACAAAAAACAAAACACGAGTCACTTTGGAAAGTTTGCCTCTACTCCTGGTTTGATTTGTTTTCCTGCGGCCTCCCCATGGAGCAGCAGGTCAGCCCTGCGGATCTTGGGCTACCAAGGAAAGGCCTGACTGCCACATCCCCTCTGGGGCTGCAGCAGTGCCTCCCCAGAAGTCAGGTGACCACCCATCCCTAATTGGGCAGGACAGTCCTAAAATGCAGGGTTCAAGTCCCGGTCTGAATGACTCCAGGACAGTGTTTGTCCTGGATTCCCCGCGGCGCCGCTCCATGCCAGCCTGAGGCTCAAGGGCAGTGCCAGCCTCTTCCGAGTGGGGGGGCCGGAGGTGGGCCTTAGTGCCCCCCCCCCACTCGCCATGAGGCCCCACCCCCTGCTCCTTATCTTCCCAGAGGCCCCGCCCTCTTGCCAGGCCAGGAGGAGGAGCCAGGCAGTAGTACAAGCTGCTCAGGGAACCCAGACCCTCCACCTGTAGTGGGAAGCGCACCCCAGGGGGCAGGGACACAGGCCGGGGGCTGCTCTCAGGCCCTCCTGCCCCCCACCCAGGACAGGTGGAGGCTCCAGGGCTCCCCACAGCAATCCGGGCTCCCTGAGCGGCTCTTACTACTGCCTGGCTCTGGCTTCCATCCTGGACAGGTGGTGGAGCCTTGGGGGAAGGAGGAGCAGCAGGGGGTGAGGGGCGGGGCCATAGAGGGGGCAGGGCTCCTGCATGTGTCCTGCTTTTGCATTTTGAAAGGTGGTCACCCGACCCCGCATGCCGGGCAGTGCCAAGAAGCCTGGCATCTCCCCAAGGCACAATCCCTCCCACAGCTCCTCCTGGGACGAGGGCCCTCCGCACTGCCCCCAACGCGACGCTATGTCTGGGAGACACAACGGAGCCCCTGAGCCCCCTCCCAAGTCATTCAGCTGCAAAGAAACAATCCAGGGTCTCCCGTTTCCTACAGTCACCTGCTTTGACTTGCCAAGAGGCCTGGCTTCAGGGACAGAGGCTACATCCGTGGCTGGGCACTTCCCACTCTCCTTTTCCGAGGGGTTGCTGTTCCCCCTCCCCAGTCCCACCCCCACCACACTTCATCTTGATTCTAATTCCACATTAATGTGCTCACCACCGTTGAGGCGGCCGACGTAATGACAAAGACTAGCCAGGAGGAGATAATTACATTACAAAACTCTTTTAAATCAATGAAAGACGAGGAGTGGGGCGGGGGGAAGGGGGCTGCCATCACCACAGCCACGCACAGAGGCGTATCCCCTTGCTCTGCAGAGACTCAGTCTCTTCCTCTCAGCTTGGCACAAAAAATACCCGAGTCTATCCCTCCACCTGTATGTCCCCTCCACACAGCCACTAAACCCCCTTCAATGATACATTCAGTTTCATGGCAACTTCCCACGCTCCTGTGCTGTGCTCCTGCAGGCTGTGGTGTTTGAGACCTGTGCTATTTATCTGTATTGCTGTAGTGCCTAGGAGCCCCAGTCCTGGACAGGACCCACCGCGCCAGGCATTGTGATAGGTATATTATGGTAGCACCTAGGTACCCCAGTCCTAGAACAGGACCCCACAGTGTCAGGTGCTGTACATTATGTATGAGGTGTATTACGGAAGCACCGAGGAGACCTGGTGTGGGAGCATGACCTCAGTGTGCCTGGCCTTCTACAAACACATAACAAAAAAAGAGTGACCTCTTTTTAAATGAAGGGTAAATACCAAAGCTAAACCTGCCTGCAGTGCAGCCCCCCCAACCCCTAATGGTGAAACAGAGACACACACAGTGTTGCCAGCACTCACTTTCATCACAGGATATTTGGCTCCTGGAGTCATGGGATTAGGGGTGATTGCAGCTTCCATTTCAAAACAATATGTATTTCTAGCCTTTGTCGGTGGTGTACAAAAAAGCTTGAAAACGTACCCCAGTGTAACCTAACGGCTCAGAAGGCAAATGAAAAGAATGCCAAAGTTGCTATTTAAAAAAAAAAAAAACTCATGATTTTTAAGTCAATCTCACAATTTTGGGGAACCCTGACTCCTGTTTTTTGAACACAGGGTTGTCAGCGTGGGAATCCCACTCCAGGTGCTTGATTAGCCATGTCAATCCAGTTTTTACCATCACCCCCAGTGCTTCTGCAGCCTCGTAAAGGTGTGCGGAACTCGCACACTAATTCTAGCAGGCAAAGTCTCTGCTCTTTAACAAGGCATCCAGCTCCGGCACTTTCTGTACCATATTCTGCGATCTGCAGGGTGACGACAAGAAGTGACCAACTAAAATAAAGAAATGAAAAGGGGGAAACTGAAAAGCCACCAGACCAGATCTAGACACTCTGCTCACGGGATTAATGAGAGAAGAGTTAAAGGGGGTCGTTTGGGCAAACAATACCCCTCATTTGTGGGCACCCCTCCCCCAACGGTTTGATGGCGACCTCCCCCATTTCTCCTTTTTCGTTTCGTTTTGTTTTGTTCTCTCTCCTTTTCCAGGCTGGGTTTAATTTGACACCTTGAGCTTTGGTAACGAGGTGGGGAGTGGAGCAGCCACAGTGGAATTCATTAGGCTCAGCACTGCAGGGCCTGCTCTCTGTGCGTTAATGACATCGGAGGGTAGGGAAACGAGACAGCTACCACGCTAGATGAAATAAACATGAGGACTGTCAGCAGTGACAGCCTAAGCAAAGGGGACAAAGTAAGTCAGGTAGAGACCTTTCCCCATCCGTACAATGCAAAGCGACAGCTCGCAAAGCCCTTTTTCGCCGGTGCCCTGCGCTTGGCACTGACCGGGAGGTGGAGGGGAAATACAATTAAATTATCATTTTAACATCAAAATTCCATTGATCAGTTTAAGAGGCGGTGGGAACCAAAGCCATCCCTCCTCCTTCCAGGAGCTGCATGTGAAAGTAGGACATACTTGGCTAACGCCACCCATGCACCCGCCTGGGTTGGGTTCAAAGGAGCATTGAAACCTATGTTGTCAATGCATCTTATGAGAAACAGCCCTTCCTCCCCCATGCGTCAGCATCAGCAAACTGGGGGAGGAGGGGCAAATGGTAGAATGTGGAAGCAGGTGAAGTTTGAAGATACCCACTGCCCCATTTCCTCCCCCTTTTACAGTCTGGATTGTCAGCATCATCACTCTGCTGGGGGACTGGAGTGTGTCAGTGAGAAAGGAATGGCCAGTGTCATGTAGAATGTATACCATGACAGTTGCATTTGTGTGTATGTACGTACCATGTTCTGGGGGGGAAGGGGTGTCAGATGACTCTGGGGTGTGCATGCACACCATGCTGCGTGTGTGTGTGTTCACATGCATGTGCATATATCTTACTCTGGGCTGTGGTGAATGTACACATGTATGTACATCTGCCTTGCCAAATTGCTGTGAAAATTCACCAGCCCAGAGACAAAAACTACTTATCTGATCTTACCCAGATGCTAATGAATAAGCTAACGACACTTTAATTTGCTCATTTAAAAAAAAAAAAAATACTTGCCCCAGGTAGGTGGAAATTTTTTTTTATACAGCTAGTATATACTATGTGTATATAACATGCATAATTAATATATACTATGTGTGTTGTGCAATTATACACAATACAGTTGTCAGAGGACATGTCTTAATGTACTACTACCCTGTTATTTTAGCACATACAAAAAGCTACATTAGAGGGAACACCAAGGCTACAAAATGAAGCACTCAAAAGTCAGAAACGAAGACCGACCAGGTCACCTTAACTCTGCCCCCTTGTTCGGATTCATTCCAACAGTCTTTAATTACATGATCACATTCTATTTTTTCTGCAGCCTGGACAATGTGCAGTGAATCAAGCAACTTATCCAGCATCTGTTTTAATCCTCCCTGTTCAACTGGTGCCATCCCGATGGATCCTGTGAGGTGCCAACCACACTCTACTTCCTCATGGGAATTGGGGCACGCAGTTAATTAGCAGCGAGACGTCTTTAGCAGAATTTTGCCTGGTATTTCCCAGTGACCTCAATCCCACAATGAGATCGATGCTGGTGGACTCCGGTGGGGCACAGGGAATTGCTCACACGCATCCACTTGGAGGATCTGGGCCTGTGAGATCACTGGACAACTTTGGGGGTTACGTACTCACCTGCCACAGGCCAATCACATAGTTTGGCGGGGTGGAACAGGCTGGTGAGGCAGCAATGGAGTGGGAAGGGGAGGTGGCACAAGCAATCTATTTTAAAAGCCACACCCAATTAGGGTCCAGCTGACCCTGATAAAAGGGCAGGCTGAGAGAAGGAGAGACACTCTTGCTTCAGCTGAGGAGCAGAGAGGACCAGGCTGCTTGGGACAGCAAGCAGGGTATCTGAGGCAGAGCAGGGCTGAGGAGCTCTGGCCTGGTAAGTCCCCAGGCTGAGGCCTTGCTAAAAGCCAGGGGAGGTACTAGGGCTGCAGGGAGGCAGCTGGGGCTGGAAAGGCAGCAGGTCCAAACCCCCTTGCCGATGATGAGTGGCCACTTCAGACTGCAGTTTGCCCCTGAGAGACGTGGGTCACTGAGGTGAGGTGGGCTTAGGGGATTGGGGTTCTCTGGGGAGGGGAGACCCAGAGTGTGGGGGCACTGCTGTGGGGCAGCACCCCAAGGTAAGGGGCACCAGGGTCAGGGAGGGATGCGGGGCCTGAAGTGCTGTAAGTGGTGGAGATCAGGAGGAAGCAGGCACCGGTAGGAAGACACCGGCCAGCAGGAGGCGCTCCGAGGCTGGAACTGAGCTAATTCCCAGACGACCAGCAGGAGACGACCCGGTGGAGAGTGCCCACCGGGCTACAATGAATTCCTTTTATTTGTCTTCAAGCTTTAAAAGGGGGAGGGGGCGGGTGTTTTCAAGCGTCGCTCTGCAACCAGCACAGCTGTATAATTACACAGAGAGCTGAGCCCCTCTTGTGATCACCTGACTCCAGGAGCTGGAGCTTTGAGAAAAAGCACCAAATATCACGAGGTGTGCAATGAAAATCAGAAGAGTTAACACTTTTCTTCCAAGGCTTGGGGCGAAAATATTAGCTCCCACCCACCCATCCACACCCCTCCTGTTTGGGCAGAAAGGCCTTAGGGAGGAATCTGCAAGGACCTGGAGGAAGCTTGAGGGTAACGAATGCATCCAGGAGGGAATTCCCTCTGCAGCCCCCCTGAAGGAGTGGGGGCTGGAGAACCAGTTTCCCTTATGGACCTCTGAAGGCCTACCCAGAGCCCAGCACACGTGCTTTAACCCTTCTCCATCTACAAAGGCCAGACTTCAAAACCACCACATCTCACCTGCCCTCCTTCCAGCTGAGGGCAGCATGGTGAGCCCTCCAAAGCTCTCCCCATCCTCCCCTTTGGAGGAGCTATTGCTTAGCAGCACAAAAGGGCTCACCTCCACCCTTCCTTCATTCCCCCAAGGGGGCACGACATGGTTGGGAAGGCGAGGTTGGCATGCACAGGGAGGGGGTTGGCGTGCACATGGAGCGGGTTGGGAAAGGCCGGGCTGGCACGTGCATGCATGAGATCGTCGTGTGTCCACTAGTCTCTAGGCCACCAAGCCAATTAAGCTGCTCAAGAGACACCCCAACAGCCGCTGGTTAAGGGATCTGCTGTCCCTACATTGTCCCTGGCAACTATGCAGTTGTCAGCGGGTCCTGGGTCTCTTACAAAACCCCGAGGTGGGAGCGGGCAGGCCCTCGGTCCTGGGCACTTGACTCCAGACCCATGCCAAGGGCTAAAACAGGCTGAGAATTCCAAGTCAGGCTGGGCCACAGCTCCCGCTCACCCAAAGGGGAAAAACGGCCGGTGAAGTCATCCACATGTCCCTATCCCATGGACTCTACACAGCGATGCTCCTAGGCCCGGTGGCCACTAAAGCCAACTCTGTTCAGATGGCCCTTGCATAGTAGCTGCAATTGCAAGCCCTCACAGGTTGCTCTCGCCTCGTTTTACCTTTTCCATCTTTAAAAACAAAAAGAGGTGCCCACACACGACAAAGGCGGCCTGCTGTTCCTAGGAGGCAGCGTCTGAAGACGGGGTGTGGTAAAGTTATGTGGCAGCGACAAAGAGTCCTGTGGCACCTTATAGACTAACAGACGTATTGGAGCATAAGCTTTCGTGGGTGAATACCCACTTCTTCGGATGCAAAGTTATGTGGCCATCTAGTACGTCAAAAATGAGTCATATAAAAAAGAATCACCACAGGCAGTGCAGGAGCTAGGGGAAGAGGAACAGAGTCAACATACTTAGCATCTTACCCACTCCTGTTTACAATCTCCACCCCGCCCCCCCTCCTTGCGATGCACTGACCTGAATATTTCCCTAACATTTCTTATTCTCCACTGAACAGAGGAATTGCCAGACTAGATCAAACCTGAGGTCCATCTAGTTCAGCGTCCTATCTCCGACAGTGGCCAGTACCTTCAGAGGGAGGGGTAAATACTACTCAGTAAGCAAATGTAGGCCAAACTGCCCCCCACATTAACTATTTGAGATCAGGGGAGACTTAGACTGGCTTAACCCTAAAACCTATGGTTTAATATCCCTTCCCATTTTTATCAGCATTAATTATGATAAACTCAATATTCTTGCCATCCATAGACACACCCAATCCCTTTTTGAATCTTCCTAAATTCTTGGCCTATCTGCAACTCCCTGTGCTAGTGAGTTCCACAGTCCAATGATATGCTTTTTCATGCAACCTTTCCTTTTATCGGTTTTGAATGTGCCACCTTTTCATCACATTGAATGTCCCCTTGTTCTTAGGCTACGAGACAGGGAGAACAGAAAGTCCCAACTTTATATACTTTTATCAGGTCCCCTCTTCTTTCTTGTCAAAGGTAAAACAATCCCTATCTTTTCAGTCTTTCTTCACAGGATTCGTCTTGTGGACCTTCTCTGAATGCCCCTCCCATGCTAGTTTGTGATTGGAGGGGCAGGCTGTGTACAGTGGCTTGTTATTGGAGGGTTGCTCAAAAGCACCAGACTGATGCAAGTGTTTTGGGGGAAAATACCATGTACAGTGTATTGGGCGGAGAAAATGACAAGGAGGAATTACATGGATTTTGCACAGAGAGCTCAGGAGAAGCCAAGGTCACTGGAATGCTGGGCCTCCCGCTGCTAGGTCTGCCTGTTCTCTTTGTAAAGACAAAAATACTGTTCCAGCCCCTCATTCGCACTGCCACCACCACACCCACCCCAATATTTTTCAAATTCACTAGCAGAAAATTCCCTGCCTCTGCAACAAAATGGGCTCTCTTAACCCTTTCAGGGCTCTGTAAGTTGAAACCTTCCCCCCACAAGGGGAGGAATAGGACGGAAGGAGAACATTCTTTTTTTCCGGCCTGTCTGAAGCTTCGTTCTATCCCCAAACTGCCTCAAACCCCTCAACACAAGTGGCCATGCTAAGCAAAAGCGCCACGGCGGAGCACTGACAAATGCAACCATTTCCCTCCAGGAATCTCCCATCTGGGCATGGGCGGTGGGTATCGTAAGCGACAGCCAGGTGTGGCCCCACCCACACTCCACTCCCAGGCCTCCTCCTGCTTCCCGCTCTGCAGCTTAGACTTCCCCCATGCCGCGGCCTGGGCTCAGAGGGGGAGTGTGGGAGGCCGTGCCACCCACCCACCCACCACTCTGGGGTTGGGGCTACGCCGCCCACCCACCTGGTGCTCTGGGGCAATCCAGGGTGAGGGGCCAGTGGCTGCAGAGGGGCTAGCTCTGGGTTCTGGAAGAGGGGCAAAAGGGGAGGGGTGGGGGGCTAGCCTCCCCCAACAGGTAGTTCACGGGCCACCCATGCATCTGGGGAAGGTTTTTGCTGGGATCCATTTCCAGAGGGTTACTTTTCAGTATCTCGACACAGATGCTTTAAATGCTCCCGGTTTTTCCCACGCAAAAGACATCGGTGGGCTGCACTGGATCTCACCGCCCACCCCAGTATCAGCCCACCACTCCTCCCAGTGTGGTCAGAGGAGGACCAGCCTAAAGCCAGCTGGGAACTGAAACGGACACCACGTATGGCCCTTTTCTCAACCACTGCAAGCGACTGAGCATGAGTATCAACCAGTTGCTGTGTTAGCCCCTATAACTCCTGTGCTCCTGGCATTTAACACCGTATAGCTTCCGAGGGCGATAGACAAATTTCTAGGACTCAGGAGACCTGGGTGCTAGCTCTGGCTCTGTCACCAACCACCAGTGTGGCCTTAAGCAAGTCACTTCCCTGCTGTGTGCCTCAGTTTCCCCACCTGTAAAAAGGGGATGATGCTACTTATTGAAAAATCCTGGCTCTCACACCCTGCTTCTCATGTTCACTGCCAAATTCCCATGCATCTCGCCATGACCCTGCACCCCACACACAAACCGTCCTTCACCCAAATTTTGAGCCACTACAGCTACCATCTCGTGCTCCGTGAACCATGCCCCTGGATAGGAAAATGTCACTGTGTGATTTTAAATGGGCCGGTGCCACTTCCAAAGAGCCAATGGATGGTCAGGGATGTCTGCAAACCAAATCCACCTCCTATCATTTTATCTTTTGCTCGCGTTTCTCTGCCTCCCCCAATCGCCTCTTGAAAGCAAACGGCAATAGAGTTTGCAAGTCCCTATTCATCAAGGAAATTAATTCCTTATGCATAATTCATTTCTTTTGTGAACTTTTTCCTAATGCTCCCAAGTGCATTAGGAATGGAGGCAGCAATGGGAACAAGAGGGGGGGGGGGGGGGGGACAGCATGCTGTGTGCTACTCCTGTAGCTAGCACGGGCCCTGAAAGCCTCTGTCAGGCTGGTCTCTGGCTCACATGGTCCTACCGTAGGTTTTTGATGAAGAGGGTTTAATGAAGCTAGGAGCAGTCATTCACCAAAGGTTCTGCAGTGGGGGAGGGAGAGGGCAGCAGACTGAGCCAGAGCTTCCGGAAACCTGCTTCCCAATCCCAGTTTGAGGATTTCTTCCTAGTAACTGTGCCCAGCACAAAAATCAGCACACGATCAGGAGAGGCTGGCAGTTGCTGGCCAGGAGCAGGAAAGCAGGGGGTTCTCCAGGCCTAGGATTGAGGTGCTTCAGGAGAGCAGCACGAGGACTCACGATTGGAATAGTTGGAGGTGTTGGAAGTCTAGGTGGAGGTTAGGGTGGCCAACCCTCCAGGATTATCCTGGAGTCTCCAGCAATTAAAGATGAATCTTTTAATTAAAGATTATGTCGTGTGATGAAACCTCCACGAATACGTCCAACTAAAACTAGCAACCCTAGCGTAGGTGACACAGTCCAACTCTACAGGAGTCCCCAGGACTGAAAAAAAGCACCTGTGACTCAAATATTATGTGCGTGCTGGGAAATACACTACGGAGACACACCTGCGGGAACTTTTCCTAACAGACAGACACCACAAACTCTCCTTCTGCTTCCTCCTTCCAAACTGGAGCTCACAGAGCAGCCATGGACGTTAGTCCAAGGCCTAGGAGCAGCATGGCCAAAGTATAACTGAAATTGACATGATCCAATGACCAAACAGACCCCCACACTAGTGTAAAGTGTCCCTCAATAAGTAACCCACCTCCCCGGACAGACAGATAACCTCACGGGCAAGACTATAAGTGGAGGTTGGACTGTATTGTTTCTGGACTTGGGAGTTTCTTAGGCCTTAAAGCCAGACTGTGACCATCTAGTCTGATCTCCTCCATAGCACAGGCCGAACAACTCCATCCAGTGATTCCTGCATTGAGCACCGAGTGGCCAGTGAGGGCAGGAGCCATTAGGTATTAAAGTAGGAGCTCAATGAGGATTCTTCTTCACACAGCACACAGTCAACCTGTGGAACTCCTTGCCTGAGGAGGTTGTGAAGGCTAGGACTATAACAGGGTTTAAAAGAGAACTGGATAAATTCGTGGAGGTTAAGTCCATTAATGGCTATTAGCCAGGATGGGTAAGGAATGGTGTCCCTAGCCTCTGTTTGTGAGAGGATGGAGATGGATGGCAGGAGAGAGATTACTTGATCATTACCTTTAGGTTCACTCCCTCTGGGGCACCTGGCATTGGCCACTGGTGGAAGACAGGATACTGGACTGGATGGACCTTTGGTCTGACCCAGTACGGCCATTCTTATGTTCTAGGATCAAGGACTTCCATGATATATTCCAGCGGCAGACGTGCCGTGGTGCAGTCACCTAAGATCTCAGGTAATCAGGGTCACGCTTTGTCCGTCATTTGGCTGGGAAAGCACTACGGTGCTGCAGGAAGTGATGTCTGGTCATCAGTAAGCATCGCTCTTCTCTCTGATACACCCCTCAACCCAAATGCCCCAGGATGGTGTTGGGGGCATTATGCTGCTCGAGAGGCAGTCTTCCAGGGATCATAGATCAAAACTAGGCCTTGCCCATCCGTGGCGCTTTTGAAAAAAGAATATTAACCCTGGCACCCCGGCCAAATTCCAACCAGGATAATTATATTCTACCTCCTCTAAGTCCTCACTGGCTGTTTTATATTGGCACAGGGTTTTTCACTGATGTGAAGTATCTCTCTGCGCTGCTGTGTCCTACCCCAGAAGTGGGCAAAGCAATCTATGCATATCCTTTGCCTACCACAGAGGGGAATTGTGAGACTTAATTACAATACAGAACTCAGGGACACACATGGATGTTTGGAAGTTCTAGAGAATTGTGGAGCTCCTGCATGAACCCCTGTCTGAGCTAACAGGAATAGGGTAGAATAAGAGATTAGATTACAGGGGTCAGTTTACCACTGGTCTATCTAAATTTTTATTCCTATATATCCATGAAGCCAGTAAGGTTGTTTTTAGATATGTAGCCAAAATACAGTAGCAATCATCCCCACATTGCTAATCTACAAGTATGCACACACATGCAGACTGATTTGTCCACTCCATGCTGTCCCATATTAGTAAGACTGGGTTACTTTTACCAAATATACCGCAGCACGTTGACAAATGCCATTAATGTTTTATCCCAGATAAAAGGGAAACGCATTTATCAAAACAAAATGACCAAGTGCATTTGGAGAAGTGGCTGTTCTGATCGTGGCTTGTTTGCTTATTCAGAAGTCTACAGCACGGGGCAGATCGTCAGCTGAAGTCAGTGGGGCTCTGACAACTAAGGATCTTGGGACTTACAATAACCCTGAACGAAGGGTTAACAGAAGCCCCCGGCCCCCGTTCCTTACCCCTGGCTTCAGAGCCCAATCTATACTCTGCCCTGACTCCCAAATCCAAGAGGCAGCAATTGTACTACTTCCTGTACTAAATTTGGACAGTAAGTAGCATCACCCTGTCATGGGGGTATAGAGAGCGTTTGCAACGCCCCATTTAACTGCACTATACTCCTATCCATGGGCTTCATTAGCATATTTCAGCTGCACTGTGATGGATGAAGATAGATGGGAGAACATCAGCCTTGGTAAAATCACTGTTTTATCAAGGTTAAACCATCCCCGTGCTGTGCCACTTCCCTTTGTTGTGTTTCCTTTCCAGTCACAAAATTAAGGATGAAATTAACAGACATTTGCTCCAGTGGTTAGTGTCCCTTCCCCCGGACGGGGGCAGAGAACGGCTTCCACTCTGCTGTTATCCTGCAGCTGGTCGTCTAGCTTAGAGAGAAAGAATGAAAGAGACTTGGCGGAGGAGGGAAAAAGGGGGGGGGGGGGAGATCTAGGTGAATTTCAGGAAATTGACGTCAATACCAAGGGGCCACAAACAGGATTCCTGAAACCTTTCCCCCAGCACAGTTCTACCAACACATCCTGATCCTGATCTGCCCCTCTCCAGCTATTCCAAAGCTACCCACCCACCTCCCCCAAACCACCCTGATCTGCCCCCTCCTGCCATTCCAAAGTTACCCCACCCACCTCCCCAACCACTCTGATCTGCCCCCTTCTGCCATTCCAAAGTTACCCCACTCACCTCCCCAACCACTCTGATCTGCCCCCTTCTGCCATTCCAAAGTTACCCCACCCACCTCCCCAACCACTCTGATCTGCCCCCTTCTGCCATTCCAAAGTTACCCCACTCACCTCCCCAACCACTCTGATCTGCCCCCTTCTGCCATTCCAAAGTTACCCCACTCACCTCCCCAACCACTCTGATCTGCCCCCTTCTGCCATTCCAAAGTTTCCCCACCCACCTTCCCAACCACCCTGATCTGCCCCCTCCTACCATTCCAAAGTTACCCCACCCACCTCCCCAACCACTCTGATCTGCCCCCGTCCTGCTATTCCAAACCTCCCCCAACCACCCTGATCTGCCCCATTCCCACTATTCCAAAGCTACCCCTACCCAGCTCTGCCAATGCACCTCAATCATTCCCTTCACCTTTCCTCTCCCCACCACCACCCATCCCCACTTGCTATTCAAGTCCTGGGCTTCTCCTGCACTGAAACAGCAACATTGTGTGGTGGCTTCTGTAGTCTAGTAGGAATTAGAATGAGGCACACAGTTACCCGAAACGCATTGCACTATCACTGCCAAATGTGTGGGGACACACACCCCACTCCCCAAGATGTTTAGAATAAAAATGACCATTGACCTCTTTAAATTATCCTTCCCAAACCATGGCCCTTGGAGGGTCATATAATGCTGTCAGCTCCTCCCCCTGGATCTCAGCTCCCCCTGGCTCCCAGGGAAAGGAGGAGGCTGCCGTTCATCAACAGTAACACTCACTCACAGTTGCAAACATTTCCATTTCTACCCCTCGTTCTATATCGAATCGCCGCTTCTATGGGGCCACACCTGCCCGCCGCCTGGCCCAATAGCCTCAGATTATCTGAAGGAAGCCACCAGCTTACTTCATGTGCCACTGCAATAGGAGTCAGGATCAAGGAGCAGGATGGACAGATGGTCTTGTGGTTATGGTGTTGGACTAGGACTCAGAAGCTCTAGGTTCAATTCCTGGCTCTACTACTGACTGAATTTCTCTGTGCCTTCGTTTCCCTGTCTATAAAATGGGGATAAGAGCCCTTCCCTCCCTCCCATAGGTGTTGCAAAGATAAGTGCAGAGGAGGTGCTCGGCTATGACAGGGCTGGGGCCTCTGCATTAGACTACTCACTGAAGGCAGTGACTTGTTGGGAGACCACAGTGGTAAATGGCTCACATGGAGCCAGAGCATTACAGAAGATGTAAGTACAAAATATTGGGTGATTCAAAGAAAGGGCCTTTCATCTCTAGGTCATCCGTTCAAATCCAGCCCAGGCCAAAAGAGTGCAAGCTGTCACCATCTGACAGCTGTCCAGTAAGCTGGTGTCTGATCTCAGTGCTGTTACTACCAGGCACCCGTCCCCATCACAAGAACCACCGCCCCAGCTGGCCCTTATCCCCAGTGGGCAAGCTTGCAAAAGCAGCCATGCACCCAACGAGACTTTCTCTAGGAGTGAGCGGAGCAGTCGGCCCTTTGGATCAGGCCTGAAACGCGGATATTTGCACTCCAGTTGCTAAGACTTTACCTGTTCTGTTGGTCAAGGATGTCACACTCCCAGGCTGTGAATCCAGCACTTACAACAACTCTCAATTCCCTTCAACGTGAAACGTGTCCAGGCTCTTTCCTTATTATGTACAGAATGAATCAGCTGCTCCCACTGCCACCAGGAGCTTTCCATCAGTAATATCAACACCACTTTATAAAGGATGGCAAGTACCACTGTCCCTATTTTACAGAAGGGAAAGACAGAGGAACAAGGCAGGGATAAGTGTCTAGTGGTTCCGGGTGCCCAACCTAAACACTTTAAAAGCCTGATTTTCTGAGAGTGGGTGCTCAGCACTTTCTGAAAATCAGGCCTCTTATGGTGTTGAAAATTGAACCCCCCAGAATCCCCTAGGGTAACAATTTCCCAAATGATTTAAGGAGCCCAGGACTCAGAAAGAACCAGTAACCCTCAAGTCACTGGGGCACTTCTGAAAATTTTAGCCCTAGTGACTTTTGAAAATGCAGGGTCAAATTTTAAAGGTATTTAAGTGAAGATGAAGATAGACACCTAGATACCTGGGGGGGGGGAAACTGGCCTTAGGCCCTTCACTTGGGGATGACCCTGACAGGAGCACCCTCTTGTGGCAGGCCATGGCATGACTGGTGCACCCATCACCGTTTTCCCATTCTGGTAACCCAAGGACTCTAGGCCAGGCTCTCTTGCTCCTGTAGTACCCCCCCTCCTCACCCTCCCAGGGCTGGTTTATTACAGAAGTAGTGTAAATGGGTCCCTGGGTCTCATTTTACAATAGGGAAACTGAGGCACTTGCCTGGGGTCACACCAGAGGCAGAAACAGAAGTGAGATCGCCTGCCTCCCAGGTCTACACTTTAACCATCTCTCCCCTCCTCACCAGACGTGGCCTCTATTTCTTTTATAACAACATTTAACAAAATCTCCACCGAGTTCTGGAAAGCTATGGATAGGCTGCAACATGCTACGGGGCCACACAAGGGTGGGACCAACGAGCCATTGCTGGAGCCATCCCTCCCCCATCTGCGGTCTTTCTCCTTTGCTTTTTTCACCAGCTGGGAAAAACATCTCTGATATGCAGCTTAGCAGCCAACTGACCCTGGCAACCAGTGACCCGGGGAGAAGGTCGCTTATTGAATCCTGCTGCGATATCTGCTACCTCTGATGTCACTCAGGCCTCAGCTGGGAGGGGAGCCAAGTGAAATGGAGTGGGAAGGGATGGGGAGAGAGAGAGAGGAGGTACTTTTTCCAGGCCCAGCTATGCTGGTATAGGCAGATAGAAAGGGATATGTTGGTTTTATATATTATAAAGGGATATGGTTTTATATTATAAAATATATTTATATAGCAGCTGGATGGTCTTATAAGGCCAACACTCTCTGGTTTCTTTAGAGCTGTTTAATGGTTTCTGGGTTGAATTTCCAATGGGATCACAGGGCCTGCTCTACCAGGTCACACCAGTGGTCCATCTACTCCAGTAGCCCGTCTCTGACCAGATCTTTCAAAGGAAGGCACAAGAAACCCTGCAGTAGGCAATTTTGGAATAAGTCGCTCCAGGGGAAGCTTCCTCCTCAGCCTGGTAGTTAAGGGTTGCCTGAAGCACACGGGTTTACAGCCCTTATAAAATATATTTATATAGCAGCTGGATGGTCTTATAAGGCCAACACTTTCGAACCTGGGTGCACTCAAAGCTCAGCTTCCCGATCCATATGCAGGCATCACCAGGAGTGCTGCTTTTCAAAAGGCACCAAGCGGCCCAAAATCCCAAAAGAGGAAAATGAGAATTGCAAGTGATCAGCACCTTCGCAGACCATGCCGTTTTTATGAGGTGACTATCTCTGGATTAAGGAGTCCCAGCCTATTTAGGCTAGAAAAGATTTGCCGGTACAGCTATACTGGCAAACCGTCCTAATGCAGATACAGTTTATAAACTCTTCTGGCAAAAAGCACTTTTTGCCAGAATAAGCTGCATCTACACTAGGGCTTCTGCTGACATAAAAATGTCTTTAAAAAAAAAAAAAAAAAGTCACACACTGCATTGCTGTTACTATATGAGCAAAAGTTTAAAGAGTATGCCTGACCTAACTTTAGCCATCCAGGTTCAAAAACATTAAATGTCTCACCCTTGAATCCTACCAAGTTTTAGCTTTGATAATGCAAATTCCACATGGTATTGAATGTGCTTTTGTAACTGAGTATTTCCTTATCTCAATTTGAAATTGATTGCCTTGGGATTTCATTGGGTGTCTTTCTTTATTCTTATACACCTCTACCCCCATATAACCAAAACAGAACGCAGTGTTCCAGGTACAGGAATCCCACTGGATTTACATCACGGCATCATCTCATTACTATTATTTTCCATCCCGCTCATTATATTCCCTATAGATGTATTTGCCTTTTTAAAATTTTGGACCAATTCTGCTTAATATGAGTTTTCAGTGAGCCGCTCACGACTCCCAGTTCTTCCCACCCCCTCTCAAGTGGTTACCATTAATTTACAACGCGACGGTCTAGTCACCTTCATTGCCATGCATTGGTCACCAGTGAACTTCACATGCCACCCGGCCATCCATTCTGACTTGCAGACCATGAGGGACGACGGAGGGAACCGAAGGAATTTAGCGTTGTGCAAACTGGGCCACCTCACTGTCCATCCCCTTTCCCAGACCATCCGTTAACATATTTAACACTGCTCCTACTGGGAAACTGTAGGGTGCTCCCCCGTTAACCTCCAGACGTTCTGAAAACAGACCACTTTTGGGTTTCTGTCCCTCAGCCAGTTTCTGATCTGTGTCAATGCTTAACTCCTTCACCCCATGACCTATTTCCTTAATAGCCTCTTGTGAGAGACTTTGTCAAAACATTAGTGAAAATCCACCTTAGTGACTCTCACTGCTTCTCCGTTATGCACTGCTTTGTTGTGGTCTCCATGAATTCTAGCCTGGTGGAGAAGCACAGTTTCCCTTTACAAAAGCAGCATTGGTTTATCCCAGAGTCCTAATTAAGGGGTCTATACTTCTATTTTTACATCATCATTTCAACAGATCCTCTTGGTACTGCAGTAAGGTTTAGTGGTCTGTGACTCTCAGAAGCACTCCTAGTGCCTCCTCAAAAAGACAAGTATAACATTTGCTCCAGCCTTGCACCAAAAGAGACCTGGGTTCACATCTTCACCTCTCTTCCCAGTTTGCTGGGGCTCACCCTCCTCCCCAGAGCTTTCCCTCCAGAAAGGCCTGGGAGTTGCACAGGAGGGTGTGTGGTAAACCCAGATTTTGGTGCATTGGTAGAGCTGGCTGTAGCAACACTTCCTGTGTTACACCCAATTCATATGGCAGCTATTCACCCCTCACTCCAGGGGCGGTGGGTTACATAGAAAGATGCCCTGTACCATGTTACCCAACTCCGGCTGTGTGGGCTGACTGGCTTTTCCTAGAGAAATCAACAGCCTCACCTTCTCTTCGCAAAAGCCAAAGCCAGCAGCCACGTTGGGGGAGGGGGGAAATGCCTGGCCACGTGCACCTGCCTACCGGCATGCCTACCTCTTCCTGTGTTTCCCCAACAGCCTAACAAAGCTCCGGCTCCTGATCCGATCCAGGTACCCTCCCACCAGCATGTCCTCCAGCAGGTGACCTCATAGAGGAGCCTGTCCTTTGCCAAAGCTCTGAGAAAGGGCAGGCTAGCTGAGCTGGGCTGCATTACTCTCTCCTGACTGCTTTGTTCCCTGGGCCCCAGCAAATCGCCAGTCACGCTTTGCTCCTTTCTCCTGGGACTCCTCGGTGAGCTGCTCCTTTATCTCCATGCACCACATGGGAAGAGCCGTCTTGCTCAGCACAGGGGGCACCCGAGGGGGCCTGCCTGGCAGGCCCTTTCCCAAGCTTTCATTCCGAGCCTCTTCAGCTAGTTTAACTGCCCCGACAGCCAACTCCGTTTGTAGAGACTCTTCCCCCGCTGGCTGCAGTTTAGTTCGGTTCCAAACAAACGGCTCCTGTTTCAATCATATCTAAGGGATAAGTAAGCCAAGCCTTGGGTTTGGCATATCTAGACTCTTTGGGGCTAGCAGGTTCAAACCCCAGTCAGGGTAAGTCAGACCAGATTCCTTCAGCAGGTCGATAAATTCAATTCCACGCTGTATATTGGTGTGTTGGAGACTGCCTTAAAAACTGATCTGCCATTCAAGATCCCCCTGGCACTTCTCATAAGAGTAAGGGTTTGCTCTGGTCCCAAATTTCTCTCACCTTCCCTTTCCCAGGTTGTTGAACCAGCTGCTGTCCTCCACCCCAGAAGTGGCTGCATTTCAATGGAATGGTGATCTGTGATCTGTTAAGATGAAAGAACATGTACGGACACATACAAATATCTCTTTCGCTTCACTAGAGCACAAATCATTCAAATCCTGTCAGACTGCACCATTTGAGATTCACTCACATCTCGGCTTGAGTTCTATGGGACAATTAGAAAAATTCACTTGTTATTTTTAAATCTTGGCATGGGTTGGGGGAAATTAATTTTCCCAATAGTCGACCAGTTGCTATTACAGATGAATTTCTGAGAACAGAAGTTTTTCAGACAGAACTCATGAGCCAGACTTTTTGACAACAGCATTTCTATAGCAGTCTTTCCACATCTTCAAAGTGCTTTATGAATATAATGAGCCGCTATGCCAGGGGTGGGCAAACTTTTTGGCCTGAGTTCCACATCGGGGTTGCAAAACTGTATGGAGAGCCGGGTAGGGAAGGCTGTGCCTCCCCAAACAGCCTGGCACCTGCCCCCTATCCGACACCCACCCACTTCCGACCCCGATTGCCCCCCTCAGAACTTCCAACCCATCCAACCCCCCGCTCCTTGTCCCCTGACTGCCCCCTCTCGAGACCTTCCACCCTAACTGCCCCCCGAGGCCCAACCCAACCCAACCCCCCCTGCTCCCTGCCCCTTATCCAAGCCCCCCTACCCCATGCTGCTCAAAGCAGTGTGTCTGGCAACCGCGCGGCCTGCTGGAGCGCGCAGCCCCGCCCCCTTACCAAGCCGCTCAGAGTGGCAGGAGCTCAGGCCCCGTCACAGCCTGCCCCACGCTGCCCGGCAGGAGTGGCAGGCCAGAGCGCTGCCCGTGCAGCACGCTGAGGCTCCGGGGGAGGGGGGAGGGGGGAGGGGGGAAGAGAGGCTGCGGGGAGCCTCCCCAGCTGGCAGCTCAGGGGCTGGACAGGACAGGCCCATGGGCCATAGTTTGCCCACCCCTGCACTATGCACTAACCTTCTCTCTTCTACAGTTCTCCATCAAGCATTGGCATAGTCCTGAAAACTTCACATGGAGACAGCCCACCTTCTAGTCTGCTTGGTACAGGGGCTGCCATCTCACTCCTAGTTAACCATTCGTTGGTTGTGGACTCGCTCACTATAATTGTTTTAAATTTGGTTGTGCTTTTTTGGGGGCGGGGAGAGGAATCTCCAACCCTTCCATGTCCAGTTTAAGAGTCTTCACAACAATTCCTGGATAGGGGTTAAACACCGCCTCTGACAGCGAAGGGTGTGGAGTTGAAACGTCAATGTTTTTCTCTCTCTCTCTCTCTCTCTCTTCCCTAGTTGGAGAATTTCTCCCACCATTAAAATTAACGAGGTCAGTTTCCAGAGACGAGCATGCTACAAAGCCCCTCCTGCTTCTGGCGTTTTGTTTTTTAAATTGAGCTACAGTCTTATAAGTGCAAAGTTATACTAAGCATCATTTATTTTAATGCTGAGCAATAAGAAACTTAAACGGAAGCACCAAGCTCTCCTCCAAACACATCATAAACTGCACAGGCACAAACATTGTCTGCAGATTCATTTACGCTCCGGTCAGGCAGGAATTCCACGTGCCAAGAACTACCACCTGGAAAATGGCACTTGTGCTGGAGTGCCCAGATTAAGCAAAGCTCAGTTCAAACAGAGAAAGGTACCCTCAACTCTTGGGCCTTTGCCCAGTGGCAACTTAAAGCCGGGACCTGCAGAGGGCACAGGCCGGGAAGGAAGGAGCAGCACAATATGCCTCCTGTCCCGTTCCACCTCCCTCCAGCCTCAGCAACACTTGTTGCAAAGCAAATATTGAAAGGCAAGATGCAAAGTAAATGGGAGCACGGGCCTCTTTGTGCAACACCAGGCAATGCACCTTTGTCAATCAGCAAGAGCGACCTCAACTCCCTCAACAGAATCCTGGTACTGGGCCTTGTTCTACTGCCATTTATCCTCACTGCCACCTGGGCAGCAGAATCCATGGCAACTCAACACCACAGCTGGGATCTAGAAGTTGCATCTTTGGATTAGATCATCCTAGGGACGGGGCACAAATGAGGTCTTGTCCCGACTAGGGATTTGCCCCAATTACAGTCATTGGCAAGCAGGAACAAGATGCAAATGCCAACCTTGCCTGTCTACACCAGGGATTTACCTGCGTCACCTACAGCTGAAATAAGCATAAGCCCTGGCAGGCCAAGTCCATAAATGTTATCTGCAAAATCTCAATGGAAACCTAAAGATAACAGCATTGTGCTAGTGCTGGAGAACCAGACAATGCCACCAGCTCAACTCTCCAATCTCTCTCAAGTACTTGCATGGCCCCCCCACCCCATCACCACAGTATCTGAGCACCTCCCAATCTTTACTGCATTTATCCTCACAGCATCCTGTGCCATCATTTCCATACAGAGGTGACAGTGAGGCACAAGGAGACTAAGGGAATGAGATGGAAAAAGTGGTTTACACACACACACAATGGGGGAAATCATTGTTTTTTAAAATCCTCTCTCGTTTCAACAATCCAAGGTTCTAAGATCAGGCAGGGGGTTTTCAAATGACACCGGGCTCCGCTTGACAGAACCCCGACCTACGCTCCATTTCCAAGAGCTGGAGAGGAAACTAACACAAAAGCTGCAGTTTCTCTCACTGCTTTTTCTTCCCAGTCTCGTTTCTTGCCCAGACGCCTCTGGTTTCCTGTGCAGCCAACCAAACAGCATAGAGCTAGAAGCCAAAGGTAAAGTGCACGTGGAAGGCAAGGGCAGGGCTGTGCCAAATGAGAGCAGAAGCCTGACAAAATGTACTGGCGCCTACCAGGCCATGTTCCTTATCTGAAGCATGCATGTAGCAGGAACTTTTGCTCTTATTCTAAAGAGAACAATAGCGTCCTTCCCTGGCACCTTCCACGCACAGATCTCAAAACAGTTTACAGATACTGTAGAAGCAACAAAGAGTCCTGTGGCACCTTATAGGCTAACAGAGGTATTGGAGCATAAGCTTTCATGGGTGATACTCACTTGTTCAGATGCATCTGAAGATGCATCTATAAGGTGCCACAGGACTCTGTCGCTTCTACAGATCCAGACTAACATGACTACACCTCTGATACTTTACAGATACTGGTGAATTTAGCCTCCGCACACCAGGGGGAGGTCAGGGTGCAGTATTACCTCCATTTAACAGCTAGGGAACTCTGCCTCCGAGATACAGCGAGTTGGAAAGATAGTCTTGTCAGTAAGGCCTGGGTCCAGGACTTGAGACAAGTAGGTTCAATTCCCAGTTGTGCCATAAAACACCTTGAGCCAGTCACTCAATTCCTCATCTGTAAAATGGGGAGAACAGCACTGCCTTTCTTTCTTCCTTGGTCTGGTCTATATAGAGTGCCAGCTCTTCAGTACAGGCCTCTTCCTACGTGTCTGGACAGAGCCTGGCGCAAGGGTACCTGGTGTGCCGTTCTCAGATCCAGGCCTGCCAGAATACAATGTAATATAAACGACCAGCAATAATAACGTCAGGAGTGGGCGGTATCGTATAACAAGACTATCACCAGGCTGGGAACAGAACTCAAGAGCCCTTTCTCCCAGGAAACCAAGGCCCTCCCCGTCATCCTCTACAGGAAGCAAAGGCTGCCGTGTGCTCTCCTTTGCTCAGCCTGCAGGGGAGGGAGGGAGCGCCCGCGCGAGAGTCTATTCAAAGCCACATGCTAACCAGCCCTAATAAGTTAATGCAGAAATCCTCCCAAAGAGTCTGGCTATAGGAGACACTGGTCTCCACTGAATCAAGATCTGTTATGTTGTAATATAATAGATGTAAATTAAAACAGAAAATCTATCATGCCTCTAATGTAGCCTGATAGCTGAGCGTGTGGATCCGCACAAGGAGAGGCACATCGAGGAAGGGTGATATATGGCGAAGCTGGATAGAGGGTGAAAAGCGTGGCGAGACGAGCCGGAGAATGGCGGAGCCGGCTCTACGCTCCTCAGACCCAAGGGCAAGAGAGGAATAAATGTTGATTAGTGTTGATTTTGTCCGACGAACGCCTGTCGAGTGACAGTTGGGCTAAGCTGCTCTGAAAGAGAACCATTAATCTTGGTCTGGTTTAAGTAGAGTATATTAATTTGTGTCATTTTTACTAAGTCGCACTGAGAAAGGCCTCTTACTGCTTTGCATCTGACTGCTTTGGTGGTTTAGCCTACTTTTTTTTTTTTTTTTTTGCCTTCCCCCTTTTAAATAGATACCGCAGCGGAGGCAACATATTCAAATGACACAGCAGGGGACCAGGGGGCCGAGCGCTCCTCACTTGGATTAAGAAAATAAACTCCCAGGGTGTTGGCATAGCAACAGCATTTCAGATGAACTGCTATATATTCAGTGATTAATAAATTAACATTTTTTTATACAGTTCTTCCTCCTTTTCTCTCCCTCCCATCGCAGGAAGGAGAAAGCGTGCAGGGGGAGCGAGGTGAAGGCACGCATTGACGTTCTCTCTGCTCTCTCCAACTGCTGAGGCCGGATTTCAGGGGCCGGTCACTTCTCACTAGCTAGGCTGTGACGGGAGCCTCTGGAGATGCCACGGGAAGCTTGACGGAGGTGGGTAACTGGCACAGGGCAGCACTCCCGGTGGTGCTGAGGTTTCAACCACCTACAAGATCAAGTGCTGACCCAAAAACTGAGACGTAAGCCCTGCCCGACTCGAGGGAAGTGTTCTCAGTACACTAAGGCATTAGACGTGTAAAGACGGTTTAAAAAATCATTTCAGGCAGAAGTTTTCTATTTAAAGTGACAATTTACTATGGAACAAAAAACTATGAGTCAATTTTAAATTCTCCTTTTGTGCCTCTTCAAAATTAAAACCAAAGGATTTTAGCCCAAGATGTTATAGCACTACAGAGTGGAGAACTTCGGTCTTTGGGCTTTTTAAATGGAGAGGCCCCAAGTGCAGCCATGATACTTCTGCCAGGATTTGCGTGAGCTCATGTGAGCAACAGCACTGGTTGAACAGATAACAGGATTGGTAGAAAAAGTGGGATCCTCAAAAGGTATTTAAGCATCTAACTGCTTTTGAGTAACTGGGCTGAACTGTGTACAGTTCTCCCATGCAGTTCTGCCCAGCTTCTCCTGCAGCACTCGGTCGTATTCAATACCTGGCCTCTGCTGAATAAAGACTGATCCCCTAGATTGATGGGTCTCTCTTCCCCACCAACAAATCACTGGGGCTGTGATTTCAGTTTTCACTCTGCTGCAGTTTTGACCAGGACAAGTTTTTAGGAAAAGGCACTAAGTGATCGTGGAAACAAGAGGAAAAAAATATTGGAAGTTCAGGGCAAGAGAGTAGAGAGTCCCAGCAAAGAAGCTCTACTAAAGACAAAGAGTTAATTTTCCAGTTCCAGTGCAGGTAACAAGAACTCGGCAGGATCTGAGAGGCCAGGGAGACGTTTTGAAAGTAACTGGGCAATCAACTTCCTCTGGAGCGCCTAGGAACATGAAATCGAATCCTCCCCGAGGAGCTGCTGGTGAGTGACTGACCCACATTTCAAGCACTTTCCTTTCCACTGATTTACCTCTTCCTGCCTGGAACCAGTGAAGTGGCCATTACTACGACTCAGAAGGCCCATGTCTTACTCCTTTGTGCCAATCACCCTGTTATGTGAAAGAAGAGGGGAGAAGTTCAATAATGAAATCATCATCATCAGTATCTATTCAGACTGAGCCTTGTGGGCGGCTTAGGATCCTGTCATAGGCACATGGGCCTCAGGGAGAGAGCAGGGGAAATAATACGAGTGCTGAGGCCAAAGAGAACAACTCTGTGCAGATCCAGGAGAGTGCGCTGGAGCCAGCTGTTTGCAGGCATTTTGTGGCTTGGGATCTTTCAGCCACACTAGTGTGTGAAGGCTATTGCTGACTGGACTCTTCACATGAGTCCAAATGGCACTGCTGTAATAAGCCACTTTCAATAAGGTAATTTCCCCCTCTCCCCACCCCCAGTCTTGTGTTCCCAGCCTTGTGTTCCCAGCTGTGCTTTAAACCATTTACACTGATCACATTTATACATTGGGGTGGTACTTTCAGCTCAGCACCCAACTTAAATTCTCCTCCCTCTAAATTCAACAGTAAACAAGGGTCAGCTTCAATGAGAGCAGAGTTAGCCAAGTGCTTCTGAAAATCCAAGCCTCAATGTACTTATCATTGACGCTGTTTGCTTCCTTTGTGCCCTTCACCACAATGCTGGGTCCCACTGTCCATCTGTAGTCAGTCCCTCTATTCGTTTCTCATGGGGGTGGGTGGATTTAGGAGCACAATACTGCAGAGGAAAGTTTTAATACTTAAAAAGTTTTCAATGAAATGTCAGTTTTTATCAACTTCATTAAAGTTCTGAAGTATCTTTAGCAGACATTACATATATACATACACACAAACACCCCTCAATTTTCAAAAGCACCTGAGTGGCTTAGGATTCTAAGTCCCATTTTCAAAAAGTCACTTTTGAAAATGGGACTTACACAATTCTGAAAAATTTTTACCCAAGGTGTTTTTTTAAAAAGAACAAACAAACCAGCACTCCCTAACATTACAGTTAGGGGAAGAATGACACAGACTGAACAGTCTAAGGCATTCAATAAATGGATGAGATGAATGATAATTAGCTTTCAGCGCTTTTCCTCAATAGAACTCAACGTGCTTTACAAAGAGAGATAAGTATCAGGATACCTATTTTACAGATGGGGAAACCGAGGCACAGAATGGTGAGGTGACTTGTCCAAGGTCACCCAGCTGGCCAGTGGCAGAGCTGGTATTAGAACCTAGCTCTCCTAAGTCCCAGGCCAGGCCTCTGTCCACTAACTTTAGGGAATGCTTTTCCTATCCTCATTCTGCTTAGCACCTCAGGAGAAAGTCCAGGATCTACAGTGCTCCTTCATGTGCCACTTCTGCCCCTACTTCACATCCAGTCCTTCCTACCTTGTTCTCACCAATGATCACCCCATACCCTCCTTTACCTGAACTGTTGGTCTGTGTCTTGTCCTATGTCTCTTGGCCTTACCTATCTTAGAGCCTGATCCTGCAAAGTGCTAGGCACCTTCAACTCAGGCCCTTGGTTTGTAAGCTCTTTGTAGCAGTGAACATCTGGATGATGGGATGGATTGCACCCTCAGCAAGTTCATGGATGACACTAAGCTGCGGGGAGAAGTAGGGATAGGATCCAGCTGAAGAGTAGGGATAGGAGAACTGGAGGGTAGGGATAGGATCCGAGTTACCTAAACAAATTGGAGGATTGGGCCAAAAGAAATCTAATGAGGTTCAACAAGGACAAGTGCAGAGTCCCGCACTTAGGAAGGAAGAATCCCATGCACTGCTATAGGCTGGGGACCAGCTGGCTAAGCGGCAGTTCTGCAGAAAAGGACTTCGGGATTACAGTGGACGAGAAGCTGGATCTGAGTCAACAGTGTGCCCTTGTTGCCAAGAAGGCTAACTACATATTGGGCTGCATTTGTAGGACCATTGCCAGCAGACTGAGGGAACTGATTATTCCCCTCTATTCGGCACTGGTGAGGCCACATCTACAGTATTGTGTCCAGTTTTGGGGCCCCCACTACAGAAAGGATGTGGACAAACTCCTATGAGCAGCTAACAGTCTCCCGAATGGAGACTGAACATGGAAATGAGTAGGCTCTACTTATCTGGGATAGTTAACACCTGGTTGACAAAAAAATCCAAAATCCGTATGGGGATTTGTACATATAGTCTGCCTAGGGCCCTTTCTTTTGATGGCCATCTGAGGATGTACTTACTAAATATACCTACATTAGCACACACTCTAACCATGTGGCAGGCAGGTATAAAAGGGAGGGTGGGGAAAGAAGCGAACGTTAGGAGCTTCCCCTCTCTCTCTTCCTCTCCCCCTCCCCCCCGCCCCAACTTGCAAGCAGCAGGTCAAGATCCTGATCTAGTTGTTAGGAGCAAAGAACTTCAACCAGGGCCCCACAGGAGCATGCTCCTCCAGCAGGGTAGTGTGGCTAACTCCTCCTTCGCTAGGTAGCATCTCTGCTGCTGGGTGGAGCACACTCTAGCAGAGAGGTATGAAGGGACACTCAGCATTTCTCCAAAGAGGAGCAATAAAAAAGTAGCCCAATACCTTTCCCGGCTTCCGTGAAAGCCTGCCCACATTCCAAGAGGCACCAGCCAGAGCCACTGCTTCTGCAAATGGGCTAGCTAGGACAGGGATTGGCCCCACACTTCAGGATGCCTAGATACAAAGTATCTCTCCTATCCAGTGACTAAAGTGGGGCGCAGCGCCAGTCAGGTGTGGCCCGGCTGCCCCTCTGGAGATGCACGCGGAGGGGTGGCCAGGCCAAACCTGAGTGGCGCTGCGACCCTGTGCACCAGGTGCCAAAGCCACTTGGTTTGGGGGCCCCCTCAAATGGGGTCCCAAGACAAACTGCCCCTCAACCAGGACAGGGGGGGTTGCAGGTCAAAATGGGACAGTCCCTCAAACCCTGAGCTTGTTGGGAGACCTGCCCACAGACAACCTTCTTTATGGGGTCATGAAAAAAGCACCAACACTTGGCTCTTTTATAGCGCTTTCCAGCTTACCCAAACACGGTTTCCCCGCCCCCCACATTGTCCCCATTACACACACAGCGAACTTTCCCAATGTGTCAGACTTCGCGTCAGTGCCAGGAATGGGGAACTACCTACATTTCACATGTATAAAGGGCAACCGCATGAAACAAATGGGGTAGGGCTTCTTCTTAAAGGGACGCTGCCCCACAAGACTTTATTCATCATATAAAATGTACAGAGCATCCGTTGTACCTAAATGTTAAATTAAAAGTTATTCAAGGTGGGGGCCAGGTCTCTTTCTAGGCTCTGCCTAGCATACTTTAGGCTCTATATTAATAATAGTAATAATCTTCTACAGTGATGACTGCTTGGAAATATACTCTTGGATAATGAGTTCTCAGTATCTTATGGGCTATAGGTCCCAGGATTTAAGCAACATATAAAGGACTTCCCGTAAAATACAGGAGAAGGGCTCAATCCAGCGAGGAATGAAACCAGGAGACCTCACAAAAGGGAGGGTTGTGCAACATGGAATCCAGCCAGGACAACTTCAGCAATGACATTTTGCCTCTAATTTCCCCAGCAGTTTAAGTTGGATGCTGCGAAAAATCAGTAGTTAGAAGTGGAAGGGAGATTTCGGCAATGCAAGAGTGAGCCAGACTGTACATTTTATCTCAAACAATGGAGTTTCCATCCCTTTCCCTGGGAGACTTCTCTGTAGCCTGACCCAGATCTCCGTCAAAAAGGCTGAATAGCAGGAAAATCTAAATGTTCCCTTTCTTAATTCCAACCCATGATTTTTAGTTGCAGCGTAGCCCTGGATAACATGCTAAATAATTTTTCCCCATTCTTTGCTCACTTTCCTCCTCTGCTCAGCCAATGGGTGACATCATGATCTGGTTCAGGGATGCACAATTATTAAAGAAAGGGCCTGGTAGGGCCAGAGCCTTCAGCATTAGATTAGGAGTAGAGATGCATTCACATTAAATATCCTGATCTGGGCATCCCCAAACAGGGACATCTGAATTCCAACTCAGATCCAGATTTCACAGTCAATCCTTAATGGAAAAACAAAAACAAAACAGAGAACCAACCAACCAAGAACTCTGGGTTGCTTTAAATCCAGATCCAAAATTTCAGCTCAGGTCCATTTCTAAACATATCAGCGGGTATCGGTTCCCCCTCTCCCCCCACACAGTTTGTTGGCCTCTCAGTCAAGCTGTACAGTACACACTTTGCGCTTCACTCAACACACACACAGACCACCTCTCCCCGATGTAAAGGGTCTATAGCAGAAAACGTTGCAGTGAGATCTCACCTTTATGTTTACAGAAGGCACTATAAAAAATTCGTCATAGTATTCTAGGAAGCATCGCCATAAATTAAACTGAATTCATCAAAGGAGCAAAAGTATATCCTGCGAGGCAGCACCTAGTCTTTGCTTGGTCATTTCTTGGCTAGATCACAAGCTTCTGTCATTCTCAGTCTAGATATTCAGACCAAGCTCTATCACCATAGAGTATCTGAGCACAGTCAATGGGGCTCCCAGTCGACAGTGAGAATTAACAAGGTGCTACAAAACACATTTTAATTTCTCTCAGTAAGTCACCCAACCCCATAACCCCCTTTTTTTTGGGGGGGGGGTCTTCTTTAAATTCCATTTATCAATAGGTTTCCATTAGTAAGACTTCCAGAAAAGACCAGAATATTCCAGTTAGAGAGAGGGACTATGATCTCTCTGCTCCATAGTGCTGCATACATAGCCCCAAATCATATTGGCCTTCTTTGATTGCCACCCCACAGTTTAAATACAAGTCTAATTTACTGTCCATGTCACTCCTCAGGTCTTTCAGCAATACTGATTTCCAAGGGCCTTCTTTCCACTGAATTGCTCCGTTTCGGATTATTACTACTTTGCCCACATGCATGGTGTTATTTTGCAATTCCTCGCGTTCCATCCTCAGCTGTCAATGAAGCTGTGAGCTGTTAAAGAGGTGCTGTGTTCTACCCCAGAGACAGCTGCATTTCAATGGCTGTTGAGCCAATAATTAATTTTACATACAAATATACAAACAGACGCATTTATATCTTTTATAGCGAGAGATGCATTGCACACACCAAGTTTGTACACCACTTAGCGATGAGACGTACTAGAGAAATACCAGCTATTAGAACACTAAGTATACGTCACCAGTAATGCATTTCTACCAACGTGGCTCAGGAGCAATAGGTCATGTATAACAGACGATCAATCGCTTCCATTTTGTGAAGTGTTAAGTGTGACAGGGATCGAATTAAAGCACAGACTACAATACTGGGGCTATAAGTTATGTTTTTTTAAGAAACAAAACCATAAAATGATACATTTTTCCTTTCACCACCCCCACCCCCTCAGACTTTTCAATTAGGTGAGTGGAAGGATGAAGGCTCCAAGTGCATTTTGCTGAAGTTATAAGTGCCTTTGAAACCCCCTGTCAAGCCGTTTAGTAACACAAGATTTAAGACGCCCAATTAATTTTTCCCCAACAAGCAGCCAAAAGTAGATGCAGGAGGAGGTTAAAAGCTAAGTGTTTAATTAATATTAAATTTATATGATTTTTTATCACTGAAAGCACTGTAAAATTGAAAAAGCAGTTAATTTTATGGGCACTGTGTATTCCTCTGCTTTGATCTTTGTTCCGTGGTATAAAATCACCAAGTGTAAAGATTCTCCTGATTCATTATACCTGTTTAACAGGAGGGAGAGGGAGAAGCTAAGGTTCAGGTGATCAGAATTCTTCCCAGCCCCACTGCTAAAAACACAGGTGGAGGCATTTGGACACAATGGAGACGTCTAAAACGCCTTCACCATGTTGCATGTGCAAGACATATGGGTTGTACACCACACAACGGGACACAGCCATTTTGCACAACAGCAGTTTTCAGTAAGGGTTTGATGACTTAATCCCAAGAGAACATTGTTGTTGTGTAAATATATTACAATATATAAAAAAAGACAATGGTTTAATAAATAATAATGCTTTGTCCTCTGATAGCCCATTCTGTTTAAGAATCTCCAGAAGTCAGTGAATTTATCCTTGCAAATGCTTGTGAGGTGGACAGGGACTATCCTCATTTGGCAGACAGGGCAACTGAAGCAAAGAAAGGTTACGTGACTTCTTTGGCTTATAAAGGAAGACTGGGGAGGTACAGCGCCTAGCACAATGGGTCCATGACTAATACAATGAACAACAATGCAGGAATAGAACCGAGGTCAGCCTCTCGCTCCTATGCCTTAAACCACAAGACCATCACCCACCTGTCACTGTGCAAAACCCCCAGACCAAGTCCCCATACCAGACACCGACCACATCCTCAAGGCTCCTGGGTAGGGCTCTGTCTTTGGAAGGTAACGGAACATGTTTCTACACCACCAGCAGCGCACAGAACTTTAAAACCCCATTTCCCCACCCCCTCTCAAATCCCCCTATTAATGCTGCAGAACTTCAGATTTCTTCCCGAGAACACGGCTGCTTCATTTCCGATGCCTGGCCTCCCCCGTTCTATCTATAAGCGAGACAAAGAGCTATTATGCAGAATGGATTTTACTGAAAAGAAGAAAAAGAAAAAAAAAGGAATAATTTATGTGAAGTTTTTTTTTTTAATCCCATTGGGAGTCTCATTATAATTTAGTTATTAGCAGAAAAAACTAAATAAGTGGTGAGAGAAAAAGAATTTCAACTTTTTAAAAAAATATTTAAAGGAAGGGAAAAAAAACCCAACCAGATGATGAAGAGTTCTTTGAGCTTCAAAGCAGCTGCTAATTTCCCCAGCTTCAAATAGTTCAGGGAGCCCCACCGGTCCCGACCAAGGTCTCGTGTTTGTCTCCCCAGCGAGTGAAACAAACTCTTATAATACGCAACAGGAAACCGCATCTGGTGTCAATAACCCTATCAAGGTAGCTGGCGAAAGCAGAGATGGCCTAGTGGTTAGGGTGCTAACCTAGAATACCTGCGTTCAAATTCTTATCTGCTGCAGACTCCCCGGGCAAATCACTTAGCTGCTCCGTGCCTCAGTTTCCCATCTGTACAATGGGGTTCATAGCACCACCCTGCCTCACAAGGGTGTTGTGAAGATAAATCCAATAAAGATTGTCAGACACTCAGATTCTCCAGGAATGGGGGCCACATAAGTGCAATAGACAGAGAGAAGACCAAATAGGAAAGGGTATCATTAACCATGCCTGGGGATACATATTTGCTTTACCATAGCACTTATGAGTCACGGACCAGGCCCCCACTATTCTAAGCGACAAACTCAGAATTTTTTTCTAGCTAGCTACATAACAGACATCGTGGTGCTTCCTGGATTATTACAGTGTACGTAGTATGGGCTGCCAGGCAGAGGCAAAATGCCTGCCACAAAGTCATGTGGCCTATGAAACAGCTCTTCATTACTGCTCTCCTAGGTGGTAAAAATGGGAGCTAGGTATAGCTTTAGGCAACGAACCCAAAACACAGATATTCAGGAGGAATATGGGAAGCAAGTCATTTTAAAAGACAGGTGACGGTGGTTGCTAAAATTAGGAATTTGCAAGACAAAAATGCAATCCGTTTTATCATTTCTGAGGTGCATATTCAGAGGCACTGGGTTACGGAGCAAGAAGATCACAGCCCACCTTTCTAGGTCTCCAGGGTGGAATTCTGGGTTCAGTTCAGCATCTCGTTACCAGACAGATACTGACAAATTGGAGAGAATGCATGACAATAGCGAGAATTTAAATGTATATAGCTTGGATGCACAATGACCTCAGTGGTGGGCACAGCAGCCAACAAATATTTGGAGGAGTAGAAGATGGTCCCAGGCTTACAGTACAACTGTGGGGAAGTAATTAAGGAAGAGAAAAAATTAGGCTCAATATCAGGACAGGCTTCCTGACAATAAGATTTAATAATTACTTTATAAGTAATATTTAACAATAATCATTCATCATTACTTATTATTAGCTCTTACACAACAGAAGATCTCAAAGTGCTGTACAAGGAGAAGGAACGTAATTATTCCCAATTGGATCACGCAGAGGTGAAGAGACTTTCCCCCGGTCACAAGGCGGATCAGTGGCAGAGATCGGAAGAAAATCCAGGCTAACAGCCAACCTAAACACCGGCCCAGGAGTTCTCCCCCTTAAGAAGCAGAACAGCCTCTGTAGGGAAGTAGTGGACGCCTGAATTTGGGACATTTGGAACTGGAGAGGAGAATGCCAGTGTGCAGCAGGTATGCCGTCTGTGTTTCTCAGAGAAGGGGCCAGAGGCAGGGGGAGACAGAGGGCAGCTGTTTTGGAGGCTGGACCTGAAACACCTGGGGTGTGATTATCCAAGGTCCGGAGTACACACATTCGCCTCCAGCTGACACATCTGAGAGTGTACACCCAGGTGGTTCCCCGAGGCCAAGTCACTGGCAGCAGAGCCAAGACTGAAAGCCAGATCTCAGAGCACTCATGCCTGGCCTTTACCTGCGAAACCATGTTCCATCTCTATACAGTCACAGTAGTGGCTTATATCACGAGACTCTGTCTTAGCTAATTGGAGAGGGCTTGACAATTCCACATCGCCAACCCTCACAAAGCTAATCTACTCCCAGGCATCTCCTATATGCTCGCTACCCACCCCACCCCCACCCCAGGTGCAGTGCTATACAGTAGGCCGGGGCAGTTTCAGGGAGTGTTCTCCAGCCTCCAACACAATGGAGCAGGGAGCCCAGATCAGATACCCAATGGATCAATGAGCTGATCTGGTGCAGCCAACGCTGCAGACAAACAGACAGTGTTTTATGGGTATGGGGGAAGGTATTGACAGCTGAAGAGAGACAATTACTTTGCACAGAAATTGAAGCTTTGGTCACATCAGTTCACGTGGCAGCGCAGGAAATGTAAAACCGAAAAGCAGATACACAGGAACTCACACGTCTCCCCCCACTACCTCCACATGGTCGCTGCTCATCCATTCTCAGCCACTGTTTGTCTGAGGCCACATACAACGGGATTTGTCAAGCCCCCTTTTAACAACTTGTTGTCACAGTCCATTACCAAATTGCATATAGTTATATATTCCACTAATTAGGCTTCTAAAATATCATTAACATGTCTCTTGATCATTAGCATAACGTATGAGGCGTCCTCGTTAGGCACGACTCGAGTTTGTTAATGCACTAATGAAAGGCAGAGGGCTGGTGCTGCTGGAGCTGTGCAGAGATAGGAGGATGGGAACATCAAAAGCACGGATGCTAAGCTGTAGGGGGGAAAAGAATCAGAGAGGCAGGGTCAGAAGCAAACAGCTTTGGAAGGATGGGAGGATGGAATACATGGTCCCATGCAACGTGGTGCTCTTCACTTGACAGAAAACTATGTACCCCCGACACAAAACTTGTGTGTTCTACGTAAGCTACAGGCTGGCGATGCGCCAATACCACCGCCACGTACCCAGAACTGCTGCCGGTAGGTGTTGGGCTGAAACGGAGTCTGGTCTAATCCCTGGGGCAGTCAGAGACAGCACGAGGAGCTCCCCCAAAGCGCTGAATCTCACCAACTGCAGGGGATGCCAGATTTCCATCCCCTCTCCTTCAGTTATTAGAAGCCACCAACAATTGTGCAGGAGGCAGTTGTGCCTCCCAGCATAGGCAAAGGGGGAGATGTTTTTGCCCTAGTTGAAGCAGTTTAAAGCACATTTAAGAAAGCCCTGCACAAGGCAATTCCCCTTGAAATCTAACCTGGCCCCAAGAACCCCCGTTTCAGTGCAGAAAGAGCCCCATCCACATTACTTAACATAGGCCACTGCAGTAAGAGGGCTATGGTCGCTCCTCCAGGCACACAGCTAATGTTGGCATGGGTGTAGGGCGCGACCATGCAATGCAGGGGCCTGCCCAGCAGTCTGATGTCACTGGCACTGCAACGCAGGATCAAGCTTAGTGTCTGCTTGCCCCAGGAGGAGGCAGCCTGATCAATCCCTCCTGTCGTTCCTCCCAAATTTAGCGATAATAGCCGAAGCGTACCAGTGCATCGACGGTTCTGGCCAAGAGATGGCGAGAATATCCCAGCAGGTCCAAAAGTTGGACAGAGTATGTACCCGCTGAGGAGTCTGGGAATTCAGCGGGGGCCATTCGACTCCAAGAACTGACCATCAAACCAAACAAGTCAACCCAACTCTCCAGAGCTTGGTGAGATCCTCACCTCAACCCAGAGAAGAGGAAGACCCGACCGTAGTAAAGGCATGGTCCTTTAACCTCTTAAATCCAATCCAAAACACTAAAAGATTAGACCAAAGCATGCTCACCTACAGAAGCTGACTCAGAAAGCACCTGGGATAATCCAATGGTCATCATGGAGAGCACCATACACCACGCTCAAAGAAAAGCAGCATTGTCTGCCCAGAGATGGAACGTGCTCAAAGCAATAAGCCCTGGTGACTCCAGTTCCAGGACAGATAACGAAGTTTGTCAGTCAGGAATTCATAGGCAAGGAAGTCTGTACACAACCAGGATCCCTACGTAAATGCCCAGGACACACACGTGTGTGCATGCGTGTGTGAGAGAGAGATTTTGTGGTCCCCTAGATGATCTGGTGGTCCTGTCTGGCCTTGAACTCTAGGACTCTGATGCACTTCAGTCCTAGGTACATGTCCTAAATCCAAAGTCAGATGTAACAAATGCAGACCTTCCTCCTCCCTGAGTCCCCGCACCCTCAGAACAAATTACTCTCCCCCCAGACAAAAACCTCTCTAACACAAAGCCTCAAGATTCATCTACCAAGACAGAGCCACGGGATTCATCCAGCTGGGCCTCAACAATGTGAAACTGAGCCACTCACCCGCAATTAACTCGTGGACAAAGTCAGCTTCATTACAAACCGACCTTGCATGACACAGGGTAAGCGGAAGGGTGTTCGCAGACAGGACTTCTGCCCCATTGGGCCCTACCAGATCAAATATCTGCTACCTGGCCTTCATTGGAATACTGGTCTTTTGGCCTGTGCAGCTGGACAGAATCCCTATCGGCCAACTGTGGTGCCCAGCCTGGTAAATCCTCCACCAACAGCAACCCCAGGCCACACTTTCAGCAGACAAATGCATATTTCAATGCATACCAGCGGGAACGCGAATAGCCATGGGTTCAACAGGGATGCGTCCAAAGCCGCTCGCGTACCAGGGGTTACCACTGTTGCTATAAATAAAGCCGGGTTTTTCTCTTCTACTGAATAACCCAATAAGTCATTGCATGAAAGATATTGTAAATAACTCCAGCAGAGAGCATGTTGGGGCTGCTTCCAATTAGCCTTCACTTACACTCTCCTGCCTTTGCCAAGCTCACAGAGTTTGCTGTGCACACGTTGCGGTTGGTGGGGTTCGGGGGCTTGGCCTACCTCAGGGAAAGTCCTTCTGATCCACAGCGTATTATTCCAGACTAAAAACCCTGTGTTTATTACGTTTAGGAAGGAGGGGAAAATAGGTGAAAACCTCTTGTGTGGCATTTGTCTCTATCCCAGTGGTCACGCGAAGGGGGAAGAGGAGAGAATCGATAGCTTTCCCTCGGCTGCTGAGGGTTAACTGGTTCTGGAGCCGCAGTTTGTAATGCTGAAATAACTCACAACTGTTTAGTAAAAGGCTACAAACAAAAGTGCGCTAGACGTGTTAGGTGCACATCAGAGAGGAGGACACACTCCAGAGATCTCTCGGTATCAGACAAAAGAAGAAGAGGGACTTTTCTATTTTATGTTCCCCCCAAAATTATCCTCTTCTAGGACAAATTTTTGTTTTTAGACTAATTTTTACTCATTCCTAGCCTGAGTGCGTGCGAGGTTGAGAGCTGATGTATACTGTGCCCATCCCCACTCTCCTCACCCCATCCCACTGAACGCAGCTGTATCCAGCTACTGAAGGTCTGGTGGAGAAGCGGCTAGGTTGAAGTGACTGAGAACATATTGGGCCATTAACCTTTTCATTGTCGCCTCTTCTGCTCAGCTGTGGGGGGCATCACACACAACCAGAAGAGACCCAATAGGGCTTGGCCATCTTTAAACTTTGGCAGCTGTAGTATATCTCAAAAGGCCATCATGATGCAGCATCCCCTTTTTGGCCCATATCCCAGGCAGTTCCAATCCTTCTATACGTTCATAAACAAAGATACCCTTTACTACCCCAGCCCCTCTTCAATAAAAGGCATAGACATTCCATCAGTATTTGTATTACAGCAGAGCCTATAGGTCCAAGTGAAATCTGAGCCCCAGTGCACATATACATAAAGGCTTGTCTACATCTGAACATTAATTCAGATTAAGGGAGGGTGTGGCTTTAAAGCACAATAGCTATTCCAGAATTACCCCATGTAGAGTCAAGCAAGAGACAGTCCCAGTCCTGCGGAGTCCAAACGGATCAAGTAGCGTCACATTCATTTGAAAGGCCACCATGGGATACTAGTGCATTGAGGACTGGTGGTTAATCATATGTCCCATAGCACACTGGGGCACCCATTTGTTACACCTTCCCAAAAAGGACCTTCATGCCTTTTCCTGCGTGTGGAAAGAGCCCATCCATTCCTAACAGCGCCTAGCACAATGGAATTCTGGCCCAGGACTATGGCTCCTAGAAGCTACAGGAATTGAAATACTAATAAAAGCTTTGGCTTTGTGTTAACACCATCTTTCAACAATAGCCCCAAATCTTGTGGATTTCAACCGAGGGTCTCTATTTTCACCAATGCCCATTTCTAGCTCGGCACATGCTGCCAGTTCAGAATGCCGTCAGCATGCAGGGCATGCTCTGGGAGAAAGGAGAAACGGAGGCTAGGCGATGGTCCGAGTCAGGTAGACGGGGGGAGGAGCTGCGTATGTGTGGCTCAATCCAAGCTTTCAGCGGAACACTAATGGTGGGGTTCAGAACGGTTTTGGGTTTTTTTAATTATCATTACTTATTTAAATGAAAGCTCAGCCAAGCTGGGGATTGGAGGGGGAGGCAGAGAGAGGAGGGAATGCTGGAAAGACAGCCAGGGCTGCATGCTTGCCTCTGAAATGATTAAGCTATAAAAAGGATCGCTCTCTCCAAATAGCCTTTCAATAGGAAACAGATGTTGATGGCTGATTAACTGAACACAGGGTATAAAATGGGTTTCCCCAGTTGTGCACCACAAATAAAATACATTTAATTAAATCTATAGGCTGAGGCCCAGGAGAGTGGCAAAACAGGGCCAGGGAGGAGGTTACAGAGATGCCCGCGGGTGCCACCGCCACATGGAGATTTTGACTTGTCGAAGGATCAGCCAGGGTGCTGGGGGACTGGCCAGAGACCCCACTCAGCTGGGACTCCGGGCTCGCCGTAAATTTGTGCTGACTTTGGGTGAAATGTTGCCTCGTTTCAATGCTGCAAAAACAACATGACATCATGTCGCCCGTGCGGGATTTTACAAACGCCCTCCCTCCCCCACCCAAGCGAAGGGGCTGTAACCCAACACTATCCCAATGCTAGCAGCCAGCCAGGGAGAAGAAAAGGGATCATTGTTGTGGGCTGTCAGCTCTAGGTGAAGAAAGAGCTCTGAAAATGTTCGACTGGGAGGCACAGGGCCCGCTCGCACCCCCCCTCCCCCCGCTTTGATGTGCTGCCCCCAAAGTAAAACTGACTCCTCTCCCTTTCTTAAAACACGCTCGCTCCATCTGGGGGGCCCTCTCCTAAAAGCACAGATGGAATTTACGCTCAGCTAAGGTCTTTGCTAGCATGGAGCCGGGCCGTCCCTGGAGCAGCATGACTGAAATCCAGAGCAAGCTCTTAGAGCTCTGGGTGCTGGGGTGCAGGGCACACCTATAAGGAGTCACATCCTCAACTGGCGTAAGTCAGCACAGGGCCATTCAAGTCAATGGATCTGTGGCCAATTCACACTCGCTGGGGGATCTGGCGCCATTGACTCCAATGGAGCTATGGCCGGGTTCACACCCGCTGGGGATCCTGCGGCTGCCCTACCTTTCTAAATCGGATCGGATCTTCCTTGGAGCGAAACAACTGCCCAGAGGATGGTGCCTACTCAAAGCAGAGCCAGAACACAAACGTCAACCCTGCGTGCGACGCAGACAAGAGCTGAAGTGGCTCAAATGGCAAGAAAACGAAGGCAAAAAATTAAAGCAGCACAGCAGAGGGGGAAAGGACCGGCAATGGAAAGATGAAAATGATATTTGAGAGGAGACCAGAGACGCCGGGAGAGCGAGGCGAAAGCACTTTGAAGGCAGCACTCCAGAAATAAACCCACATCCAACCAGCAAGGAAACGGAGAGCACTGGCAGGCCATGAAAAGAACGGAGGAAGGGAACTGGGATTTATTGCTCAAGCAAGTTAGGAAAATAAAGGGCAAGTGAACGGCAACCCAGCCGAGCTAACTTTGTGTCTCCCCTCTTCCCCGCTCCTTTCAGAAGAGGGAGGGGCTGCTGGAACATGAAAGTCAAGCAAGAACTGGCACTAGGACCAGTCGGACGCATGCCAAGCAGCCACCACCAGAACACCACACACCGGGAGGCCGGGTGCCTTTATTAGGGGGGAGGGATAGCTCAGTGGTTTGAGCATTGGCCTGCTAAGCCCAGGGTTGTGAGTTCAATCCTTGAGGGGGCCACTTAGAGATCTGGGGCAAAAATTGGGGATTGGTCCTGCTTTGAGCAGGGGGTTGGACTAGATGACCTCCTAAGGTCCCTTCCAACTCTGATATTCTATGATTACCATGCAGCCTATGGGCAAGCAGCACGAGCGAGGCCAGGAAAGCTGCTGTGAGCCCCGCAGAGAGCGATGTCCAATGGCTTTTCCTTTCTGCAGGGGAGCTAGTGCTGAAATGTCCTGAGCCCGTTGGGAATCACCGAGCAGGGTAGGGTTGATAAGTTGGGATGGGATGGGATGGGATGGGGATGATGCATCTCCCAGGCGCTGTCTTCTGGGTTCACTGTTGCACACTTATTTCAAATGAATATGACCCAATTAAGAGTCCTCACGTTGCCTTTCAAGCAGAATGGTGTGTGGGTCAAGGCTTCCTGCTCCCGTTTCCCTAGCTGTACCCCCAACCCCCAAAGCCAGGCCTTCTGCTACACTGGTCCCGAGCCGCTCCACTTAGCATGCAAACTCAGCCTTCCACAGCCTCCCCTCAGTGGAGAAGTTGCTGTTTGCACCAGACTGTGCCGCATTACGTGTGATGGTTCCTCGGACACAGCGCACTGTCCACCGGGAAATCAGCAGGGGGGCAGGCTAGGGGGTGAGCGCACACCAGGGCTGGGTAACCCCAGCTCAGCAACTATCTGCCAGCAATAACTGACAGGGACGGCGGGACGGGGCGGGCCCAGGAACCGAGACTCCAGGGACCGAGACTCCAGGGTCTGAAGCTGCTTTTTTCACAGCGTGGTGGGGATATCGGCAGGGAAGGGGCAGCTGCCCTGCAATAAATGCCCTGCAGTTGCTAACAAAATCTTATGTGGAAGACAATTTCCAATCGAGAAGTGAATTTGGCCCAGTTTGATCCATGCTCAGCGTGCCGGCATTAAGAGTCCCGGATACAAGGACAGAAGAACAGCCATAGCGCCAGCTCACTGCCCACGAGCTATAGCCAATTGGCACATGTCTAATCTAAATGCAATAGGACCAAAAGCCAGATTCTTGCGCACGTTCGGATTCCTCCTGAGAGCAGACCAGAAAGGGTTCATCGTCAGTCAAGTCCCCCAGCAACTGGAGAGCGGTAGCCGCCGACCACATTAGACCCTTGGGCATCAAACTGGGCCGTTTCTGGGCCAGGAGGGAAAAAGAACACCCAGCTTGTGTGATGCCTTTGGTTCTAAACTGTATTTGCTCATTAACGTGTAATACGGTTTTATTGTCTAAAACAATGTCTGCTTTAGATCAGTTCCTTTATCCCAGGCGCTGCAGCGCTGAGAGACCGTAACCAGATGGTTTATATTCCAGGAGTCTTCCTGCTCCCCCTCCTCCCCTCTCTGCCCCCCACCCCACCCCATAATTCCTTACAAATTCCTGGAATGCCTACACTTAACAGAAAATTTGCCACAGGGAAAGAGTAATGACTCTGCAATGGATGGATTGTGGGTGAAATTGCAATCCCAGTGCCCCCACCCCTGCCCCATCGCCTGAGATCTCTTCTCTTTTCTGCCTACAGACCTCCCACAGAACAGGGCTGGGTCTCTGGGGAGGGGATGGAGTTGTCTTCACACCATTTGGGGGTTGGACTAGATGACCTCCTGAGGTCCCTTCCAACCCTGAGATTCTATGATTCAGTTCCAGAAGATTGAAGCTGTTGTGTTGCACAATGAGAGCTTGCTCACACACACACACACACACACACACACACACACACACACACACACACTTCTGCCAAGATGGACTATTCAGTTTGGTGTGGGTAAAGCCACCTTTGAAACCAATTGCCCCTTGACTCAAGCTAAACAGGGCTTAGAAGAGACAGGGAGAAGCCTGGTTTCTTCAGCGGACCCACCACATCACAGGCATGCAGACTAGTACAGTAGAAACTAGTTCCCAAACCTCACTCATCAGCTTGTCTCTCCTCAGAAACTAGGTCCCGCTTCCCACCATCCCTTGGTCATCAACAACCTGTAGCTCCCTTTGTTTTTTCTTCTGTAAGTAAATTAATTAATCTATATCCAAGATTTACAGGAAGTTTAGATTTCCACATTGTCTACAAACGTCTTTACCAGGAGAAGGACAAAATCCTTTTGAACTCTCTTGATCCTTATGAGATTCAAAAGTTAACTCCACTTACTGGGTCCTCTACAGGAGGGATTGGTGAATATGCCAGAGAGAGAGAGAAATTAATTCTAGCAAAAACAGAGAGGGGAAGGAAGATCTCGTGGTTAAGCAACTGCAGTGGGAAGTCTTGTCTGGTGAGACTGAGCAGAGCTGAAAGAATTTGTCAGAAGTTTTCTGTTGGAAAATAACTGTTTTGATGAAACTGAAATTTTTTGCAAAATTGTATTGACTTATAACATTCCATTTTAAAAGAAATTGGAAAAAATGGTTTGAAAACAACTCCATGTCCCACGTCGACATTTTCCAAACAAACAGTTTGGATTTTTCATTTCAAAATGACATTTTGTTTCTAAATGTACTTTATATATATTTTAAATTAAAAATTGAAATAAAAATAAAAATGATTTGATTGACCCAAAACAATTTTTTTTCTGAAGTTTGTTTTCCAAAAAAAATTTAAATTTCACCTTTCTGTCCAGAATAGCGACCAAAAAAATAAATTTTTTTGGACTCTCGAATTTTTTGCAGGATGGAAAAAAATCAATTTTCCCATGTGCTCCAATTGTAAGCTCTTCAGACAGGGACCTTCCGTCACAGAATAATAGAAAGGTAGGGCTAAAGGGGACTCTTCAAGGTCATGATCTATCCCTGCACAGTGAGGCAGGACCAAGAGTATCTAGACCATCCCTGACAGGGGTTTGTATTTGGCTAGCACACCTTTCAGTGGGGCTCCGAGACACAACAAGAAAAACATTACACTCGACTACCGTTGGGGCTGATTGGAGGGTGCCCACTAGCATCAGCTGACCTTGAAGAGGGAGGAAGAGAGAAGAACTTTATAGGCAACATCCCTTCTTCTGGTCAGTTTCCCCCTCTCCCCCATAAGTGAGTTTCTCTTCATCTTCCTGAGCAGTTAGGGCCTGATCCAAAACCCACTGAAATCAGCAGAAAGACTCCCACGGGCTTTGGATTCATGTCCTTCGTTTTTCCCCCCCATCTCCATCTCCCTCTGCCCAGGAAGCAAAGCCTAGTAGGTGACCGAATCCCACTGCCCAGACAAGGTCTGGGAGAGCTGGCAGTGGTCCAATATTTGGTGCCGTCCTCAGTCTGGGAGGGCCCCCCTTACACTGCCTTCCCCTCTGTCCTTTGAGGGGAGCAAAGAGGGAGCAGGCACAGCTGGATGGCAAACCAGCATATGGAGACGCTCAAGATCAGAAGCAGGCAGCATCTTGTGGATTTCTACAGCGCAAAGGGCTTATGCAAGCGTCTGTGCAGCTACATAACGGCAGTATGCAGTATATGGGGCCCTCTGCTGTATGGACTCCTAGATTCCAAGGCCAGAAGTGATCCAAGTGATTCTAAGGCATTGTGATCATCCGGTTTGACCTCCTTTATCACACAGGCCAGGGAACGTCCCCAAAACAATTCCTAGAGCAGAGCTTTTACATAAACACCCAATATTGATTTACAAATTGTCAGTGATGGAGAAGCCACCACGACCCTTGGTATGTTGTTCCAATGGGTAATTTATGCCTTATTTGCACTTTGAATTTGTCTCGCTTCAACTTCCAGCCATTGGATCGTGTTAGACTTCTCTCTGCCAGATTGAAGAGCCCATGATTAAATATTTGTTCCCAATGTAGATACTAATACATTGTGATTAAATCACCCCTTAACCTTCTCTTTGTTAAGTTAAATACATTGAGCTCCTTGAGTCTATCACTAGAAGGCAGGTTTTCTAATTCTTTAATCATTCTCATGGCTTTTTCCTGAACCCCTTCCAATTTATCACCATCCTTGACACCAGAACTGGACACAGTATTCCAGCCAGTGCCAAACACAGAGGTAAAATAACCTCTCAACTCCTACTCAAGATTACCATTTTTATGCATTTCAGGATTGCATTAGCCCTTTCGGCCACAGCGTCACACTGAGTTCATGTTCAGCTGACTATCCACCATGACCCCCAAATGGTTTTCAGAGTCATTCCTTCCCAGGATAGAGTTCCCCACCTAGTAAATATGGCCTGCATTCTTTGCTCCTAGAAGTTTACATTTAGCCATAATAAAACGCATCTTGTTTTGCTTGCACCCAGTTTACCAAGTGATCCGGATCGCTCTCTATCTGTGACGTGTCTTTACTATTTACCACTCCCACAAGTTTTGCATCATCTGCAAACTTTATCAGGGATGATTTTATGTTTTCTTCCAGGTCATTCATAAAAATGTTAAATAGCAGAGGGTCAAGAATCCCACCACTGAAATGCAGCCATCTCCAGGATGGAACACAGCAGCTGTTTAACAGCCCATCTGAACACCAGTCAGTAGCTAGGACAAGAGAAGAACACTGTATCCAATGGAAAACAGCAGAGGGACTTTAGGAAGGCATAAACTGATGATTCAGGTTGGAATTTGGCCAGGAATCCAGAGTTAACATCTCACACTCGGGAAAGGTGCCACATGAGAAAAAAAATATCGGGACACTCACCCGGCACGTCCCGGACTTCGGTGGCAGGTCCTTCAGTTGCTGGTGGTTGTTGGCGGCACGGCGGTGGGGGGTAATTAGTCTTGCCACCGAAGACCACCAGCAACTGAAGGACCCACCACCGAAATGCCGCCGAAGACCGGAACGTGTTGGGTGTGTTTAAGAGGAAAGAAGGGAAAAAAAAAAGTTCCGAAACAAAATATCGGGACAAATAGCATCCTGACCGTATTTCAGTCGGGACGCGGGACAAATTGCTCAAAATCGGGACAGTCCCGATTTTATCGGGACGTCTGGTCACCCTAGTGCCACAAGACCGCTGACAACTACAGGTGGCGAAGACCTAAGTTTTACATCCCAGTGGGAAGAAAGCAGCTCCAGCAGCAGCCCATCCCCATACAACACGCCTTGACACTGGGTCAGTGACAACTTAGAGGGAAAAGCATCGTCTACTGCAGAGCTCCCCAAACTCTGCCCCCACAGCGCACTCACTGGTGGGCCACAAAGAGGCACACAGCATTGGCACCTCCTCCCCATAGCTACCTACATTAATAAGTATTTCCCTGACCTCAGTTTCCCATATAAAAAGGTTGCTCTAACTGCAGCAGGGAAGTAACGAAGCTGTGACCGGGAGGCAAGGTGGCAATGCAATGGGGTTGTAACCAGGAGGGGAGGTGGATACATTCCAAACAGGCAGGCACCCGTAGTTCCCAAGACAAGCAGCAGGAGCATTCAGAGCAGAGGAGAGAGAGGAAGTCTTTCTGCTCTAAATGGCTTTGCTTGGCACCATAACAGCCAATTGGTGAAGTGAGAAGCAATTGTAGAGAAGATCCTGTTCAGCCCCGTCAGCCGTGGACTGGAGCAGTCTGCTCAGTGCAGACAGAATCTTTGGAGAATTTAGCTGCCAGCCCTAACAAGACTCTATTGAGCATGTGCAAATGGAGGTTTTTCAGAGGCTCAGACTATGTCGAAACCTGGACAAATTTTCATGAGGATGGCAAAAGGCACCTCCTTGGCCCAAACATGAATCTGAAGTCCCTGTTTTAAGCACAGAAGAGCTAACGCTTAAAAAAAAGTGTATTTTCCGTAATCTCATTCTTGGAAACAGCTGCACCATTTAAGCTGACAGTTTACAAAAAAAATCAGCCTGAGGCAGACGCCCAGCCTAGGAAATTTCAGCTCAAAGAGTTAGAGTTGGTCAAAGTTATAAGCAACTGAAAACAAGATCATATAACGGGCAACTTTAACTATGGACCTACCTGCACCCGCTATAATTTTTTCCCACCACTTTCATACCCCTTCAGATCCAGAGCTTGTGAGTGCCAAATCGCCAGGAGAAAGTGATACAGTCCACCATTGCAAGGCCCTGTCCCTTTAAGGAGGGGAAGCGACAGGAGCTCAGCAGTGGATAATCAGGACTGGGCTCACAGCAGCGATTGCAGGCCAGAACTGAAGTGCGCAAGGAGAGCTATGCCGGAGCCCAGGACTGAAATAGCAGAGGTTTCTGCAGGAGAGTATTTAGGGACATTGAAACAGCTGGGTATGGATGGAAGCGAGCACAGCACATGCCTCCCTTAAACTAGATTGAAGAGGGTGACAAAAAGTTAAGGGGAACAAATACAAGGGGAGCAAGGTGGCGCGTCTCACTCAGTAACAGAGTCGAGATCATCTACCACCTTTGGCATTTTCAGCGCTCGGCTCTGGCTCCTTCCAGCAATCCAGCAAGAAAGAGCGCATGGGAAAGAGCCAGCAAGCTGAAACCCGATCTCCTGAAAGGCTGGATTCGGTGTCTGGCTTTTCTTACTGCCTCAGTCGACCTGTACGTGCCAGCCGGGGAACTCGTAATGGTTCCACTAACCGAACTTCATTAACTTTGTATACACTCAGCCTCTCATTTATAATCATTAGAAGAAACAGTCAACAATTACACCGGCGACATACAAAGTGGGGGAGGGGGTAAAGGAGCTGGGGTGACAGCATGCCCTGAAATCAAGGGACTGCATGGGCTACTGCTCACCCAGACATGGACAACATTCCTGGTGCTGGAATGTGACGCGTGGAGCTTTTGAGAGGGGGAAGAGGGGGGTGGAAGGGGATCATGCTCTTGGAAGATTTACTGGCAAACAATTTTTCAAGCCATAATTAACACATCAGCCACCAGAATGGTGAGAGGCGCAGGTAGGCACGGGGAGAGCTTGCATGGACCAAGTCCTCTTGTTAAGAAGGAGACGGTAGGAGGAAAGGAATCCATTGTGCAGATCGCTTCCTTGGCTAGTAAATCAGAAACCTGACTCCTGAAAATTGAGGGGAACACCACTCGTACCCCCAAAAACTAACCGCAAGCCAGGGAAACCTTCCAACCAGCTCGTCAGGTCACATGAACGGGGTGGCTCTTCGGTGGTTTTTGTTATTACGGACAGAGCTCCAAGCAGGGGTCAGGAAAGGCAGGTTCTATCCTCAGCTCCGATGCTAACTTAGCATGTGACCCTGGCGAAGTCGCAGAGGCCAACCCTTGCAAATGCTAAAGTTGGGCACCTACATCCGTATTTAGCTACTCAAATTAGAGGCTGGCTTTTCAGAGGTCCCCGGTGGGATGGCAGTCTGAACCCAGAGAGATCAAACATTTTGCGGTCAAACCTCTGAGCCATAGCCCCTAGACGAGGCTCAGTGTTGTACTAACAGTGCAGGTGTCTTCTCTCCTTTTCTTTTCAAGCTGGCCTCTCTCTCTCTCTCTCCAGAGGAGTTGTATGTGGCAGTACCCACCCAACCCCTTCCAGCGCTTCTCAACTTGCATAACCTGATTGGAAAAGCAGAGAGCACTAAATATCCTAGCTTCTTGACTTTGTCAAGGAGCTGCAAGGAATGTAGATGCATATTAACATCTCCATTTCATAGATGGGAGAACAGGGAAGTGACAGGACTCAACCAGGGTCACTCAACAACTAACTGTCCTACCCAGGAGTCAAACCTAGGTCTTTGGGCTCACGTGCTAAGGCCTAACCTGGTACCTCCCCCGCCCCGGTGAGGCACACAGCCTTTGGGACTCATGTTTCCTGTGAAATGGGTCTAATAAAAATACTCTGCCCTTGCACTGCACTTCTTCCATCTATCGGCCTCACAGCCTCCAGCAAAGATGGGCAAGCAACCACATGTCACCTCCGTTCTAGGGACAGAAGTGTTTCAAAAAACTCCGCGCCAAGCGACACCATGGTCTGGCCCAGCAAATCAAGATCCATATTTGGGGTCCGACTTTCAAAATTGCTCAGCTCCCCATTTACAATGCAATGGCTGGATAGTCAAACATTCCCAGCAGCTCCCACTTCCAACAGCCGCAGCCAAGGAAATCTGTAATCTGCACCATTTGAGTTTCCCCTGTTTGAAGCCAGTCAATCCTTGGGGTCTGCAGGAGGACAGCTACACCAGGTGTTTGCCACCACCAGCTCCATCCATCCCAGACAAGGTCTTTGTTATGTATACACACTACTGCCAGCCCTAGACCACGCTTTGAGTGCAGCGAGAAAGTCCGTGCAAAAACATAACTTTGCACACACTGACTGTGTTTGTCCAAAGGCTCCAATGCTGTCGCGCCCAAAGCATTTTCCACTGGGGCATTCAATGGCACTTCAGCAAGGGATATTTTCAATCTTCTGCTCCCAACCATTTCTGCTGTAATAGCTTTAAAGGATCTCAAGTGATTTTTGTTTTAAAAAAAAACAACCACCACCAAAACACCCAGATACATACTAATGGAGTATTTCATCCCAATTTACCATTTTAAAACTAAAATACATCCGTGGGTAGAGATCAAAGAAAAACAATTCAGCCCAAAACAAAGAAGTTTCCCATTTTTACAAGCAACTGAAAACCGGTAGTTAGAATGGAACCAGTTATACAAACTTAGCTATAGCTAGCAGGTTGTTACCAGTGCCTCGCTTTATCGTACAATTCCTTGTACAACACTGAGAAACACAGAAGACATCTTGTAATAGCTTTTTCCATTCTTTTAAAAGCTTAGACTAATTTCACTCTCAGTACATCTTTATTGACAGACTTCTTTGTAAGTTCTCTTCTCTCCAAGGTATTTTAATAATGTTAACTGCACCCAGGTAAAGTACATGCTCTTTTCATCTAACGGCACAGCTTTCTTTCGGTGTATGTCAGGAGATCAAACAGATACCATGAAACTAGCTTAGATGCAAATTTAGTCCCCAATCCCACAGCTGCACCTGCGCAGGCTGACCCCAGAGCTCCGTCCTCATGGATACAGTTGAAGGGTTGGACCTTATATGGCCTATATATGACCTGCAAACTTTCACTACTATTCTATGCTGTAACTTTACAAGATGTAGCATAAGGTGCAATTTATTTTCCTACAAATGACCTTCATGAAACTGATGTACACGGGGTGCACTGAGATTCTATAACTCATGCATCTAAGAAGGTAGGAGAAAAGTTGTACTTTCAATCATATTGTACTGTATTCTTTGGGTAATGCAACGTATTATAATTGAAGACCGAATGGTATGATATGCACAAGTAGGAGGAGTTAAGGGTGCTGATGCAATCTTCACTTTAGCATTTCCTGTCTTTGAGTGCTTAACTTTGCAACATTAACCCTGAACAGTTTTTTTTTTTTTTTGGTAGAGAGCCTTCCACCCCCACAACTGCTTTAAGAAAAAGGGGCAGGGGGAGGTGAAAAAGCAACTTCACTTTCCTGGGCTTGGTACTGCTGCTTGCTTGCAAAATATTTGCAACAGTGCCTGCAGATTCCTGATTCTGGAAAAAAGTTGAACTACACATCATCTGAGCATCAGGCCTCGCAGCCCCTGGGCTCCCTCTTTCAGAACTCCCGTCTCCTGTATACCAGCATGTGGGGAAGGAAATCAATGGGAGTTAGGTGTCCAATCACCTTTGAGGAGCTGGGCCTTCGTTCCCATCTCAGCAGTGGAGCTTTTAAGATGCATCGGGATAAAGCTTTACAGACCGCATAGCTGCCTGTCAGAATCCCTTTACGCCAACAAGGCAACGCATACTGCAGGAACGCCCCGCCATGAACAAAGGGTGCTATGAGCCACACGTTGGCAGAGAGGTAGTTAGGCAGCCATGCATGCACAGCGAGGCATTCCGGGCACTTCAGGAGCGTGGCACAAAACCTCATGCAGAACGTAGCGCGATGCACGGCCTCTGGTTTGCAAAGGGGCGTGACTTTCAGATGAAAGACGTAATATAGCAGAAGATCCAAGGTTTATCGATGAGTACCCCTCTAGGCCACCAGCTTGCAAAGATTGGAGGATTTGTATTCCTTTAATATAACGGAGGGAGGGATTTCCCACCCCACACACCCCATCTTGTACTCCGTGCCCCCCCTCCCAAAGACAAACTACCTCCCCCCCCCCCCATCAAGCACAGGTCACACCTGGAATATTTGAGCCTACAGGTGACCCATGAGCCCCTGTGAACACAGAGTTAGAATGGAAACCATTATGCAACCTGAACTATAGCAATTGCTGCCTTTCCCATTATAAATAGCAAGACAGCTGCAAAAGAGGCAATGGCTAAGCAGCAGGTGTTGGAAAGGGGGAGGAGCATATAAAGACATCCTCAACTGTGCTGCATACATTTTTGAGCATGCATATTAACTGGTGACATCGAGTCCACACGGCCGTAAGGGCGAGTGCAAGGGACCATGGAAGCACAGTGCTCCTAAGCTGCTGTCCAATAGGCCTACACCCTTATTTGTTTTCTTGTATATGCAGTGTTCCAAGTGCTCCCAGTGCAGCTCTCAGGGACCCTGGACTATGTGGCTACAGAATCACTGCGGCAACGGACTCTAAACTTTAATTAATGGGCAGGGAGAATACATTTATAGCTTTGTGGGTTTAAGAAACCCTCTCAAACACCTATGAGTATACCCAATACTGTGGTATCTGCCTGAGCCAGGAGACAGCCCAGAACAACAGCTCAGAGAGGTGTCAGCTGCCCCATTCAGCTCAGGGGGGGTGATAACTCTGAAGCCCAGCACTGAAGGCTTAAATGGTAACTTGTTACCTATTTCACTGCTGAAATAGCTAGCTGGCGTGCTCATCCCACAGACCCAAATTGCCTCCGACCCCTGCCTGGGTGCCAAAAGCTTCCATTGTTCCAACCAAGTCCTCCATCGTGCCAGCTCACCACTTCCACAAAACTGTTACCAACAGGATACTGGATAGTACAAACTATGTGGCACTATCAACTGGACAGCTAACCTCCAATATACAGGTGGGTTAACAAGCCCCAAATGCAAGAGAAAGGGGCATGGGCAGACGAGAGTTCAGGACTAGTACAGCAGATGGTGCTAAAGTTGGGCAGCGCTCCTCCAGCCTACCTCCTCCAGCCATCCTTGTTTTGGGCCAAGAGTAATAAAGAGACCAGATTAAAAAGTAATAGGGTTTGGTTTGTGTTTAAGAATCATCAATGTATTTTACATATTTAAAAGGATTATATCGATGGTAACAGAGCCTGAAAAAAATAAATCTTTACTTGCTTTAGAAGCAAGCTTAGTTCACGCTCCTCCCATCTTACGCATTAATTTCTATGACACCGGCTTGTTATTATAGGGTCTCGCATGAGGGCTGGGGGTATCCATATTTAAAATTCAATACCGGAGCATTTTAGTTGGGTTCCTTCCTCGTTTGGGGTTTATTGCAATCTTGCAGGATCTTGCAAAGCAAGGGGTGGGGGGAAGGTTCTGGCCTTAGCAACCCCGCGTCCCCGCTTCAAGGAGACCATGACCCAGTTCCCCTAAAGCGTTCTGCAAAATCTCAGCGACACAACAGAAGACACGAGAGAGCAGCGCTAAGGGGTCCGTGCAGAGCCTGCACAATGCCACTGAGTTGGCGAACGCAATCCTCTTCGGCTCTGAGTCTCGGCTGCCTGACACTGTACCAACCGCTTCCAAAAAAACGTTCCCTGAGTGGATTATCTCGATTTCCACCTAACCCCGCTCCCCCGCCCTCCCTCCCTCCCTCCCTACCCCCCTGCAAACCCGTTCTCGGCCCTGGCCGCCAGAACAATCTCGCTGCAGGCAGCTTTTGTACGCCTCGACCCCCAAAAGAAAAATGATGGGTTTGAACTCTTAACCCCACCCCAGAAAGGACTGGAATTAAAAGGGTTTATGACCAAGTATGCAGATGGGAATACTGTAATAACAACAGGCTAGATGTTTGCCCTGCACTTCAGGGCTCGTTTGAAGGAAGGGAGAATGGGGATGGATCGGCTTCTGTCGGGGGATGACGCCACAAAGCAGGAATTCAGAGACTTGGAGGCAATAGAAATGGTTGATAAATGTGGAGGCAGAGGCAGGGGGTGGGGGAAGCGAAATGCTGCACGCTGACACTTCAGATAAGTTTGCTGAGGCTCGGAGGGTTGCTGGCCCTGACACACAGTTGGATTGAAAAGCCAGAGGCAGGAGGAGGCGAGAAGTTGTGGGAAGAGAAAGAAAGGATCTTGACTCGGGGGCTTAGATGGCAACTTCTCCTGGGGGAAAAGGCAGCCCCCCGCCAAGTCTCACGCATTGCATGTCACACTCTGAGAGCACACAAAAACACAAACACACACACAAAATACTCTGTATCCTAGGCAATTGTACACTGACTATAGGCCGGGATTTTTCACTGATGGCTACTAATATTTCTGTGCACTTCACAACCATCACTCACCCATTTTACAGATTACGGTGAAATTCTCAAGTGTCTAAGTGACTTCGGATTTTAAGTTCCATCAGAAGTCAATGGAGCTTAAGCTCCTAAATCATGTAGGGTGCTTTTGAAAGTTTTAGCAAAGATAATTGAGGTTGCACAAGGTCACTGTAGACAGGACCAGAAACAGAACCGCCAGTCTCTACTACAGCCAACATGTCTCAGCCACCTTGCCTTTCAGAAGGAATGCATCAAATTATGTACTTATGTAGCACACCTGATTACAGTGAAGATCTTTGTCTCCCTCTACTGGTTAGATCAGTGATCCTCAGAACTCAGTGGTTCAGCAGCCAAATTAGCGATCAACATTACCCAAAAGAGCCATAGTAGTGTGAATTCATTAGTTCGTTTACTATAGTAATATATATTCATAGTTAAATCATATGACAGGGAAAATATTAATTGTTTTATATATTATTTTCACAGCAAAATGACTGACCAAGTATTATTTTATCAACTACAATTGGTTAACAATATAGTAAAAGCATCCCGATTGGTTAATAATTCAATCACACAGTGGTTTAATATAACGTGCTCCAAAGGAGACACATTAAAGAGCCATTTGTGGCTTGCAAGCCTCAGTCTGAGTATCACTGGGTTAGATCATAGATAGGTTTAGAAGTCTGCTACTGCCTCCCTATTAACAGAGTGGGGTACTTAGTTCAATGGGAGAGTCTTGTGCTTTTAAGATCAAAAGCTCCTGGGTTCATTCCCTGCAAAAGACCCAAACAGGGGCATCAAAAGATCTGGCTCTCTCCAATCAGCAGACATGCCACTGCTCCTAGATCCCCAACATTCCACTGCTGTGTCACGAACAGGGAATAGCCGCACTGTCCAAATGTGTGTCACGTCCCCTTCTCTAGGTGAGTCTACACAGCAGGCTATCCCCAGGAGAAACATCTATCATTGAAGTGGAAGAGACCTGTTGTGGGTCCAAGCTCTGCGGATGACACTTATGGGGAAATTTATATTAGTTTTTTGTTGTGTATTTGGACAGCACCTAGCACAGCAGAGCCATGGGCCAGGCTCACAGGCAGTGTGGTAATATAAATAATAAATACTAACGGTGTGAGGACCTGGGGATGCTTGAAGTGACTTTCTATTGCAATGCACTGTAGTGAGAAGCAGTTTTGGAGGAAGCGGGATTAATATTTGTTCATACTGTTGTATTTTGGTTCATGGCGCTGTCCTTTTGAGAACCAGAAGGGGCATCTATTGTAGCGTTGGTGTGGGAAGACGGAAGGGACAGTGTGTGCTGAGAGGGAACGACCCTGCTGTTGTAAACTCCAGAAATTCAATCAAGACCTGGTCTCACAGATCTTTTCAGGATGCAAGCCTCATTCTCCAAGGTGGAACATTAGCACTTCTCAGGGGACGAGATGCTTCAGGGGACTGCTAATGAGCTGCAGATTCCCAGCTCAGCAGGGATTAATGGATGTTCTGTGGCCCCTTCCGTGTGATGAGTTTCATGGGCCTCAGGGCCAGCTCACGTCACAAACTCATCACCCCAGTTCAGTAGACTCAGCAGAGGGGCCAAGAACTGCAAGGACAATGGAGGCTGAACTACGTGTTATGTAGGGGAAGTGGCTGCCCAACCTCACCCCATCCTATAACAGAGTTACGCCATGGAAGCAAGGCAGCGTTTGCTTGCCGTGTCGCTAGACAGCGGACAAACCCCACGCTTTTCACCACCATCAAACCTCCACAATGTGAGTTCTTTGCAAATAAGCTCACTAAATAATTTGCATACGTCACACCTGGTGCGGCTCACATCTTGGTCGCTGTGGACAGGCGAGAGTCATAACAACAATTAATACTCACCTAGGCGTTTCAGGCTACACATGCATCATTCTCTCACCCCACCCCCTAATCAATTTAATCTTTTTGTCTGGTAAAGGACTGTTCTCCCTCCCCCCCGCCCCATGCCACCGCCCTTGCTCTAATCGGCAGGCAAGAGACAGCCACAGCCTCCGTGGTAACCTGGCACAGGCCACTCCAATGCACGAGGGGGCAACGCAACCACATTACAGAGGGGTGCGTGAGCTCGAAGATGACACTCCATGGTTTACTGCCTCCACTCAGATTCTCCCCCAAACCTCTTGAGCATTAGGAAACGGACACAAACAGCCTCCCTGGTGAGATCACTCATGCTTCCAGTGTCTGGCTGGGTCAGAAACACAATCGAAAGGGGGCTCCTTTGGATTATTTCAGAAATTCCACTTGGGCCCCAATCCTGCTGCCATGGAAGTAACTGGAAATGTTGCCAGTGACTTCAATAGGAGCAGGCGAGGCTATCAAAACCGGCCAGCCAGGGGAAGCAGAGGCAACAGCTAAAATAGATTCTCAAAGTATATATTAAAATTATCTCTTCCTGCAAATCCCATGGCATTTTCCTCCCCTTGGGCCCCCACCCTCTTCCAGGGACCTAGGTTCAAGTCACTGACTTTTCCTAAAGATCATGGGTACTCTTGGTTCCCTTACAGCTACATGGGACTAGCATTTGCGACCCAGACAAATCTGTAGGGTACCTTAAACTCTCTTGGATCAACAGATCAGTATCTCTGATTGGCACATGCTCCAAAATAATTCTGCCTTAACATTGCTGAGGTCACCGTTCAAGTTTGGCATTGGAGAAAACTGACCTGGCCTCCCCGTATCTGCACTCAGTCTTTGACGAGAGACACAAGTCAGCTCACTTGCAATTGTGTTGCTGCTGCAGCTTTTCACAGCTGGGCTCCTGCTTACGATACTGCCCAGATCCGCCTTCCAGATCCCACCCTGCTTTGTTTATGGATACAAAGCAAATCATTCCTGCCAACAAGGCAGATTTAAAGCAGCAGATCTAAAGCAGGGCAAGCTGGATTTTACACTGGTTCCTCCCCATCCGCCACACTGCCAGCTGAGGGGCAATTTCTACACCGCTTCTCCTGGCGACGACGCACAGATCAGACAGGAAACAAAGCTGCACACTCTGTTCCTCAGGCAGAGGCTGCCGCGACGCCAGCAGCCAGGGAATCCTTGCATTGCCTTGGAAGCAGAGCAAGCTGGATCTCAAACTCTACGGGAGCTGCCACCATCACATGGGCCCGGCAGACTGGCTCAAGGTTTAAGGACCTAGCCTAGGTTCAATTACCGTTTACTGTGTGACCTTGGCCTTGTCACTCAATTCCCCATCATTACAATAAGGACAACAGCACTGTCCTGTCTCAGAGGGCTGTAGGAGGATAAATGCATTAAAGACGTGAGGTGCTCAGATACCCTGGTGACGGGGGGGGGCCACGGAAGCAAGTACCCACTGAGCGGAGGAAGAAAAGCCGGTTCTGGCACGATGTAACTCTTCAAATCAGATCTGAAAGATCCAGGTCCTGTCGGCAGGTGTCTTCCCCTCCGACCAGCTCAGCGATCAGCCCTACACACCACACCCCTCTTCCTTGCTGGCAGAGAGCTGCGGAGCACTTAGCCCAGAGACACTCAGTATTCCGGTCACTGAGTCGTTCACAAGAGGTGCACATTGGCAGGAGGCATGCTTCACAGTTGAAAGGGGAGAAGGGAAAAAAAAGGAGAAGAATATTACAGAGGTAGATTTATGGGTGGAAAATGACACATTACCACCATATTTTATCCACATTTAAATGAGAGATGTGTTAAGGGCCAGGGAATACACAGGGCCCAGATACAAGCAGGCCAGCAGTGTCACTCCAGAACATCCAATCTCTTCACCACCATTAGGCCCTGCTTGATTTTGATATGCAAGGAGGGGAAATTACACCCAGGCCCTGCAGGTGGATTTTAATGTTGTTTTTTTAAATAAAGCACTTCTGAAGCACAGAACTGTGCAATGCGGAGGCATGGAACTCACTCTTACCCCAGGCCCAGCAGAGCCGTGCTTCACTCCACCACAGGGAGAGGAAGAGTGGTCCATGGTTAAGCGACTGCACTGGCACTGCAGAGATCTAGGCTCTGTTCCTGGCCAAGTCACTGCTATGTGCCTCAGTTTCCCATCTTCTAAGGGGGGTGGAGGGGAGAGAAACAATATTTCCTTTGTCTATTTCAACTGCAAGCTCTTTAGGGCAGTGCCCAACCAATGGGGTCCTGATCTCCTGGTGCTAATGTAATACAAACACCTATCCAGTTTTAAAAAGCATGAAAACACTTCTTTTTATTTCTCTTTATTATCTCCATCCATCCATCCATCCATCCTCTTCATACTGGTGCCACTCACGGTGCCTTGTCTACACTAGGGACATTTTCTAAAAACTTCTCACCCTGGCTAAACACCAGGGGGAGCCCTAACGCAGACAAAGCCCCTGCGGCCATCTATAACTCCACATCAATTGAACATCCTCAGCCAAGACAGCCCTGTCTAATAGACAGTCTGTTAAAAGGGCTATGGACACAGGAGCCTTGTCTACACTAGGGATTCTAATGTCACTAAAAGCCACCCGTGGTGTCAGCAACGGGGGAGGGAGAGTGTATCTTTAGAAACAGCCCCTCGCGTGGAAACAGAGTCAGTGCTTTGCCCTTTCCAGACAACTGGGAACTAGCTCAGAGAGCGCTGGAAGGCTTAAAAACTCAGGCCCCGATCCTGCGTTTGCGTCTCCGCAGGCAGAACTCTGGGCTAATGCAAAGCCTTGAACGGAGGCTCTGGGCAGCCTTCTGGTCGTGCGGATCCAGTTACAGAAGTAGGGTCACAGCTTACAGATGCAGAGAATGGGTTATGCCACTTGGCCGAGGTTCCACAGCCCGTCTATGGCAGGTGGGGGAAATAGACCTAGAGCCCATTCCTCTCTCCCAACTCCTCCCCAGCCCACAGACCGCTATTTTAACCTTGAACGTTCATCGGTTTTAAAACCTTCGCGTAGTGCCCCCTGGGGGTGGGTGGCTCCGAGTTATTTTAGGACTGTGCAAACAGTTGAAAACAACTTTTTCTGACCACCTCTTTGATTCGACACACAAGGCAGCAGCAGGTACAAGGCCTCAGGCACTCAAAGAGACCTGTCAGCTCAGCACCACGGACATGCCCTTCACCCACAGCGACGCAGCCCATGAACAGGGCATCTCGCAGAGCAGCGCTGAAGCCCCTTTCTCATCCTGTATTTGCATGAGGGGGTGATGGGGGGGGGTTGTGATTTTTAAAAAGGCAAATTAATCAATTCCTGCACCAGTCACCTGATCATTTGAAGGTGGCGGCAGGGGAAGAGGGATAAACACTGGCTTGGATTATAGGTGCGTACAAAGCATCCGACAGGCAAACCATCTCTTCACTTGCACAACTGACAGATTTGCTCAAATGGTTTCACTCTCTTTCCCCCTGCCCTACCCCGCAATTAAATTTCTTTAACACATGCGACCAAGTGCCAGCCTCAAACCATAGCATTGGTGGCTTTATGTGAAAAGAAAGCAGCAGCAGTTTGCAGCTACGCGGCTGCGGGGTGCAATTTCACTGGCTCTGAAGCTAAGCAGGATTGTGTCTGTTCAGTACTTGGATAGAAGGCCATGGAAGTAGTGCTGGGGATTCAGTGAGCATGATTTTCTCTGAGCTGGTATGGAACACGGGGCTGCTATCTTTTACTTTGAGATCAGTAAAGCTTATGTGGCCTCCTTCAGAAGCTGGGATATTAACCCAGGGACTCCTGGAAGACCAAAACTCAGGTAATAACATTCTCTGCTCCCTCATCTATTGCCCCTGCCTCGGACAGAGCGTTCTGCGCTTCCTAGGCAAAGCCACTATTTACAGCTAGAAATAGGTGTTGTCTTACATTTCTACAAAACCTCACATCCTCAAGCACTTCAACAAGGTCTCTGAGGCACGCTCAACTCACCACTGCAATATGGCTGCCTCGCGCCTAACCGCTGGGCCTAGGGGTCACTACACTGGCCACCAGGGCATGGCATTTACATACGAGAGCGTACAGCGTCTGGGGATGGCAGAGACAGACACATTTACAGGGGAGGGTGGAGTAGGGTTTGAGTTCGGCCTATGCTAAACCACAGATACGCATGTCCTGGAGCAAAACTGCTGGTGACAGTCCACACTCAAGTGTGATCGGTCACTCGAGTTAAGACAGGACCAAACCCTACTCAAGACAAACAGACCTGCCAACACCTGCTGCCTTCTGTTTTGTAAGCGCTCTTTCCTACCCACAGACCTTGGGCTACTCCAGCCAGCATAAGGCAAGGGTTTGCAGCAAGCCAAATTTAGAGCACAAAACCCCTCTAGCGGGCAGCTGCCATGCGAAACAGCCTATCGCAGAGGCCACATCTACAGTAGGAGCGCTTTGCCGGGATAGTTATACCAGCAAAGCGCTCCTAGTGCGGCCATGGCGGAGACCCTCAAAATGTAACTTTGGCCAGTGTGGCTTATTCCACACACACAGTCCTGAGCAAAACAAGCTAGAGAAGTGCAGCTGTTTGCTACATGTACCCCACGCACACCAAACACCTCGCTCTGCAGGGTCTCGAAAGAGATTTGCCCAGCACCGGCTGCCAGTTCTGTGAAAGGGGGTAGGGACAGAGCTCTGGAAGGGAACCAAACTGCATTCTCCCCCTCTCAAGCTCGGCTCAGCATGAGCCACTGTGCTCAGTAACACAATGGGCCCATGAGGATCCTGCCCTCTGGGCCCTGTTCAGTCCCGTGTCCCTCACATCTCCACCTCTCCTTTACTGTCCTTCAAACCCTCCCATGTGCCATTAAAAATGCTGAACATCCTCTTCCCTTCCAAGGAAAACAAACTCGGCTTTCAGCTCAGGCGGGCGTTCCGGGAGCTGTTTAAACAAGAGTCCCCCCAGCCTCCCTCTCCCGTCCCCCGGCTAACAGGAATATTTTCACACACACCCCTGCCCCGTCCCAGGCGTTTGATTCCTGTCTGTCACTGAGTGATGAGGACAAAGGGTGAGGAGTCAGGAAAAGGTCTGAGCCACTTTGTTCATGGGCTGGATACGAACTTTGGATGAACTCCGCTGGGAGAGAGAGAGAGAGAGAGCAAAGCAGCGTGGAGTGGAACGCACCAGGCATAGCTCATGCCACACTCCTCCAAAAAAAGCCTGGAACAACGGAAAGCGGGGGGGTGAGGGAGGAGAGAGGCACAGCCCCCATCCCCGCCGCAGCAACTGGCCTCCAGCTCACTGCGCCGAGGAGACACCCTTCCCAGGAGGCCCGGTCAATACAGCAGGATGCCAAGGCAGCCTTTTCTCAAACAAATCTGCTAGCAGCGGGCCAGGGGCCAGCCGCAAGGGCTTGCATTTTTAAAGCAACCAAACGGGCCTCATGGGTTGAGCCAGCCTTCGGGGGTGTGGCAGAGGGAGCCTGCAGCCGCTAGTTAAGGGTAACATCAAAGCTAATCCGAGCTTTTGATTCCCCATCTTCTGCCCCAAGCCTTGCCTAAGGGGCACAAATATAAGCCCAGCGCTGAGGGGGCAGGTTTGAGAGTTTATGACCAAGAGGTTTTACCTTCAGTGGTGGAATCGAGGGTGAAATTGACACTGTTTCCCCCCGTCGCCGGCCCACCTGCCCAGGGCTGGCCTTTGGGATCTGTCGAATCCTCAGCGACAAGGTTACCCCCTCAATTTTTAAGGGCAAAGGCAAACCCATTTGCAGCTGGAGGGCCCTGCAGTTATACTCTGCCTTACAGGTATTAATCAATCATTCCCTCTTGGGCTGCCAACGACAGCAGTAGGGCTACCACAAATTTCCTCCCAGCTGAGCAGCTAACGTGGCCTCTAGCCATAAAGGGAGTGTCTCTTTTCACTTCATAGCCAGAGGCAAGCTAGCCACGTCAATGCTGAGCAGACCTGAGAGCAAAGGAGGCCCGTGTTCGAATCCCGGCTCTGCCCCACACTCCTTCCGGGGCTGTAGAGGAAAGGCCTCAGGCAGGACTTTCCGAACGGCATATGTCACCTGCATGACTGTGCATGTGTCTGCAGCGAATGGACCACAGCATTGGGGTGGGGGAGGGGCTCGTGTCTCATCTTCGTAAGTGATGCCATTCTGAAGCTACCGTGGGTGGGGAAGGGTGCCAGATATAAATCTAGACTGTTTAATAAGCCCGGCCTCTTCAAATACAATGGGGCACGCACACCTTTGTACACCTCCTATTCAAGCACAGAGGTCAACGCTTATGAGCGCACACAGGGGTGTCGGCAATCCCCGGGCACACGTTTCTGGGCACGCCCCTTTGAAAATCGGAACCGATGTAAATCAGCCATTCTAAAGCCCTGTTCTCCAGAGGAACTCAGTGTTCTACAGGTGAGGGGACCAGCCTAGGCACAGAGAGGTTAAGCAACTTAGCCAAGGCCACGTTGTGAATCAGTCGCAGAGTCTGGCCCAGTGCCCCAGTTCCCAGCCGTGTGCGCTCATCACCTTGCCAGGCTGGAGGAGGTGCAGTGCTGGTGGCCTTCTTATTCCCCCCAGCCACAACACAACAAACAAGCCAGGTACTGACAGGACGCCTAAGTACTGTCCCACACGCCTGATGCAGAGGCCACTGAAGCCAATGGCAAGACCTCCACTGATCTCGCTGGCAATGGGTTCGACCCCACGTGCATCGCAGCAAGCATGGGACAGGCCGAATTCCACAGCCAGGGCAGTGACTTCAGTGGCCTTTATGACAGGCAGGAGACTTGCAGAGGTGGACGGGGTCCCAGGGAAACTGCTCTCCATTCCCACCCAAGCTTGGGTGGAGAAGAGGATTCCAGGAGTCCTTGATACATGTTAAAAAAGACCCTGCTCTCCCCTCCGCCTCAAAAAACCAAATAGAACAACAGCCTCCACCGGAGACAGAAAACCCCTCATCTCCTACAGGATCATCCATTCCAAAGGCAGGTTCCCCACAGCCCAAATGACTCAGGAATTTGGCTGCCGCACATACTCAAGAACCCAGGGGGCAGATCTCTCTGAGGTAAGTGCAGAACTGACCCAGGAGCTGGCTATTGCAACAACAGCCCCTCTCCGTCGAGAATCCGGCACCGGTCACAAACAAGACCCTCGAGGAGCTGACTTGAGGAATGACCCACATCTTACAGAGACACAGAAACAACGATCTACCATATACACCGCCTTCCTTCCCCTCAGGACCATCTGTAAATCACATGGGGAGCGCGAAAATCTTGGAGAGACCTAAAGGATCAGACTAAAAACCATCTCAGGAGAAGAATTAAAGACTCATCCGCCGCCAAAGAACACAGAAACAGAAACCTACAGGAGTTTGCTCCCAGGCTTGCTCAAAAAGACTGTGGTGGGGGGATGGGGGACTTCAAAAAGCTTCCCTGCCAACACAGTCCAGCTAGAAATAGCTTTGGTCAGAGAGCACGGACAGCAGACGGGTAAGCAGACAGCAGGAGAAGGGAAGCGGGCAAGAGGTCAGCTGGGATTGGATGGTAACCCGATTCGCGGACGGATAGGAGACGCTGTTGCTGTTGGATCCAGCGATGTTTTGAAAACAGTAAATAAAAGGCCAAGAGAGGGAAAAGGGTGAAGGGAGGGGAGCAGGCCAAATTCTGGAAGAAAAAAGAAAAAAAAAATCAGCTTTTATTATTGCCTGGAACCTGAGAAGGAGACCAATTAAAGCGATAACTCCCCTCCACCCTCCTTTCAAACGGGTTGTCTAGTCTGCTTCCTAAATCTGATTCTCATTTGTCTTTATATGGTTCTCATTTGTTCTTCCTTCAGCTCCCCTCCCCTCACCCCACAAAATCTTAGATAGCTGCAAAAAGCACTTATTTAAAGGAGCGGATGAAGGGAGAGCATTCCGATGGGGCTACATGTTCCCTCTTCCCCAAAATCAGGGCTAAGTTGCAGCCAGGAATCAACAGAGCACACCTCCCTCCAAGAAGGGGCTTTGCCTTAAAGGTGAAATAGGAATTCTTTTGAATGGGCACACAGTCCCCTATTCAGCTAGGGAAAACTTGGGAACTTGCGGATAAAAAGGTATTAGCAACAGGGGAACCAATGTGCATTGATGCTAAAGCCCCTTTATGCCGCCAGCCAGTATAGCTAGGGTGACCAGACAGCAAGTGTGAAAAATCGGGACAGGGGGTGGGGGGTAATAGGAGCCAATATAAGAAAAATACCCCAAAATCGGGACTGTCCCTATAAAATCGGGACATCTGGTCACCCTAAGTATAGCACGGCATTAGGTCAAGTGTTAAAGGTCTTGTAAAATGAGAATCAGTCCCAGAATCTCTGAAGATGAAAGAAGCACCTAAACGAAAACTCCAGATCCAAGTAATCCTGCCCCTGGAGATCTGACGTCTCTACCTGATTTGCAAGCTTCTGAGCATTCATCTTGTCCCATGAACTCCAACCTGAAACCAGATCTGGACCCGGGGTTTTGGTACAGGGCCATCTCTGTTTGTAAGTTAGAGCCACGTTTAATGACATCCCAGATCCTGGTTCAGGATTCAACATTTCCCCCCTGCTCTAGGTGATCTCATCACGGTAAGGAACACAGCGCCATGTGCTGAGCTAGTGATGCCTTCCACTCTGGCAAGGGACATGAAGAGTCTCAAACTGGTCTTGGCCAATAAAAACCTGACAGTCCACTTTTAACTTGTGTCTGCTACATGGAGAGCTATGCCTAAGTATACCCACACCACGCATATCACCATAATACCTGGGGACCTTCCAAGACAGCAAGGGGATGAAGAGCAGCAAAGGAGACGAGTGACTTTGGAAGGACAGGATGAATTTAAATAAAAAAGAAAATATAGGGGAAAATTTCATACCAATGCGATCTATCGGACTGGGGAATAGTCAAGGGAATTGGTGGGAGCCCCGACACTTTAAACATTTGAAGCTGGGAGAGGCAAAGCACTGAAGAGGATATTGTAAGGACAGGGCTGCACTGGCCCCTAGGTAATGGGCCAGTCTCATTAGACAGCATCTCAGAGATCTTCTCAGATTTTATGGCTCTGCCTACTTCTCCACTAGAAAAAGGTGACCGGTCAAGACAATCATTATCAGCAATGGGTCCTGAGAATATCATAGCTGTTAATACAAATGGGACAAAATAGTTCTCAACACTATTATGGAAAGCAGAAGAGAGACTCGATTGCACAGTCTCTTGGTAGCTTTGGGAATGCAAACCTAGCACTAATGCAGGAGAAAGAGAAGCTATACAGTAAAAGGGAAACTGACCCGTCAAGCTTCACCATCCAGGAGTGAGAGACGCACAGTTTAAACAAGAAACAGCAGCATTGATGGCCAAACTTAAATAATTTTCACAATCTCTTTTTCAGTTTTAATCATCCTACAGTGGACACAAGTAGGGACTGAATGACAAGCCAGAGAGACCTCTCCTATTTTCTCAGTTCCCTTATCCCACAGTGCACGCACCAGGTCTGACCAACTGCCTGGCCAAACCATGTGCACACGGACATCTAGAACATGCGTTCCACAGAGCAGTTCTACAGTGTACTCTGCAGAACTCTGCTTTTCAACCACCTAGGAGAGTCATGTGCTAAGGTCTTAGATTAGGAATCAGGAGATCTGAGTTCTAGATGCAGGTTGCCACAGACCTTCAAAAAGACCTTTAGCAAATCACTAAGCCCATTTCCCCATCTATAAGAAGGCAATAGGTTAAGAGGAACTGTCAGATTGGACTAGACCTGAGGTCCCTCTAGTCCAGTATCCTGTTCAGGGCAGTGGCCAGCACCAGATGCTCCAGAGGAAGGTGCAGAAACCCCCCCAATAGGCAGATGTGGGGTGAACTGCTCCCCCATTAATGTCTCATCCTAATCCCTACTAGTCATACATTGATGTAAAACCTGAAGCATGAGGTTTTATATTCCCTCTGATTCTAATTTTTATCACTAACTCCGGATATTCTTGCTATCGATACAAAATGTCCAATCCTTTTTGAAGCTTGCTAAATTTTTGGCGTTAAGGACATCATGTGGCAGTGCGTTCTACTGTCGTATGCATGGCCTAAAAAAATCTCATTGTTATCAGTTTTAAATTCGCCACCTTCCAATTTCATTGAACACCCCCTGTTGTTTGTGTTAGGAGATCAAAAGCTTTTGTTCTCCCAAGTCTACCTTTTTTATACCCCTCATTTTAGAGATTTATTCATCTCCTTTCTAATGTAAAAAATCCCAGTGTGGCTTCATTTTTGTCATCTCTGAACTTTCCTCTAATTTTGCAATATCCTTTTTGAGAGGTGGTGATCAGTACTGCACACAATGTTCTAGATAAGGGCATACCACCAATTTATATATGGACATCTGTATTGTTTTCCTTACGCTTCCTAATATCCTGCTGGCTTTTTTGACTGCAGCGTCACACTGAGCAGAAGTCTTCATTGACTTGGCCACAAGGACGCCCAGCTAATGCCATTTATTTAGAAGCTTGTAAGATGTAGGAGTAGTTCAAATTTTGCCCTCCAACCTACATTGCATTGTAGCGATTGGCAGCAAACTTCATCTGCCATCATGTTACCCATTCACTTAGCTTAAGCCCCTGGGAAGCTCCTAACATAGACTCATAGACTTAAAGGTCAGAAGGGACCATCATGATCATCTAGTCTGGCCTCCTACATGTCGCAGGCCACAGAACCTCACCCACTCATTCCTGTACAGACCCATAACCTCTGGCTGAGTTACTGAAGTCCTCAAAACATGGTTTAAAGACTTCAAGTTACAGAGAATCCACCATTTACTCTAGTTCAAACCAACAAGTGACTCGTGTCCCATGCTGCAGAAGAAGGCGAAAAAACCCCACGGTCTCTGCCAATCTGACCTGGGGGAAAATTCCTTGCTGACCTCAAATATGGTGATCAGTTAAACTGTGTGCATGTGGGCAAGAACCCCCAGGCAGACACCTAGGAAAGAATTCTCTGTAGTAACTCAGAGCCCTCCCCATCTACTGTCACATCACCTGCCTTTGGAGATAACAGTCCTCTCTGGATTTGACTAACCTAAATAACTTTGTGTTATCTGCAAAATTTTGCTCCCTCACTGCTCACCGTCCCCATTCTAAATCATAAATATATTACACATGGGAACCATTATGGGACCTTAAGATACCCACTGTTAACCTACCTTTTGCCACGATGAAAATCAGCCACTTATTCCCCGCTCGGTTTCCTATCTCTTACCCAGTTTTTTGATCCAGGACAATACTTGGCCTCCCACTCCATGACCACTTCATTTTTTCAGTAGCCTTTAATGGAGGGACTTTGTTATCAAAGGCCCTTTCAAAGTCTAAATATGTTAAAACATCTGGTTCTCCATTATCCCAGACTTCATTGACACACACAAAGAATTCTAATAGATTAGCAAGACACCACTTCCCTAGACAGAAACTGCACTGGTGAGACCCCATCAAGGTCTGCAGGGTGGTTTAGTTATTTATTTTAAAAATCATCATTGCAACCAAATGATCAGGTACAGATGTAAGGTTCCCTGGCCTGGAATTCCCCAGCCTACATGGGTGGAGAAGACAGACCAAAAATCCAGGAGTACATGGATGATGTTCTTTTCTCACAAAAGCACAGGAGAGTTCTCATCGCTGAAACCCCTCAGGCAGTCCCAGGAACTGTCCACAAGCCAGGGTTTTAGCACGGGAGAGTGGGGGGCAGCAATGGACTGTAGCTCAGGGGGTTGCATCTGTTTGGAAGGACTGAAAAGCAGAACCAGGCCCACCTGAAACCACTCCAGGGTCCTCAGCACTCCTATGCCTCAACATTCCTGTGCCTTCCAGGTGAGGGGGAGGGCAGACAAAAGGTTTTCACAAACACTTCCTGGACAGAGATCTATGAAATGCAGGGTGTGATGCAGCAAGAGGGCTCCAATGGCTCCAAATGGGGATGGATGGTCAGAGTCCCTGGACTTAAATCCCTGGCTCTATTCACCAAAAAACTTCCTTGTGGCGCTTCCCTTTGCCAGGGTGGCTCTGGACATGTCTGAGCCAGTCCACACGGCTGGAGACATGAAGGGCTTCAGCAGGACCAATTTCTCTGGGCCAGTGATAAAGGATGACGGCCCAGTTCCCCCATGGCGACCCACCTCCACCCTGTCATCCCACCAGATGGAGCGTCACAGACACAGCTCAAGCCCAATTGCCCTGGATTCTAGGACACAGAACAAGCCCCCTGGACTGACCTGGAAGAGAAGTGGACACCCCACCTACTAAGACTGCCATTGGTGGCAGTGGGGTCCCCTTCTAGGGAGTCGGACCCTGTCACAGAGGACGGCCTGAGGCTGAAAGTCTCCAGCCACACTCCAGAAGGTCAGGAGAATGAGAGAAGGGGCTGAGGGGTCAGTGAGACCAGAGCTCCGGTTCCTCCATAGGAAGACGATGGACATCTCTTTAGAGTGCCACCAACTTTTACCTCCTTTCCAGGGCCAGAACAGGTCTCCTGTTGCTGCAGCTCTGAATCTGTCTCCTTCCCCTTCCTTGGGAACCCAAACAAGTCTCTAGAGGAGCAGAAGAGGCTGGTGACAGAGGGGATGGGGCCCCACTCCAGCTGTTTCTTTGGGGAGAACGAGAAGGGGTCCCTGGGAGGAGGGAGCAGCGAGTCAGCATAGGCCTTACAGAGCTAGGACCACCAGGTGCAGGACCCACCCTGTTGCGATCCTTTTCCCACCCCGTCTGTAGCATGGATCCTTCCCGAGGGAGGCTTGTGCCTCACCCCCAGCATGCACTGGCTTTGTGGATCTGAAGGCAGTCACTGATCTGGCCGTTCCACTGCACAGGAGCACACAACGCGTGTCCTGCTGGTGGGCCACTGTCAGTGCGCACAGGCTGGATCGCAGTGGGCTGGAGCAGAAGAGGCAAAGCTTCCGTCTCCTGCATCTGCTCTGGTTGAAGGGAGACGGAGCAAGCAGAGAAACATCAGCCGGGGAGGCAGGAGACAGCTGGGAAAGCACAGCCAGGCCTCACATACCGAGCATTATAATCCTCTCTATCCAGAATGGCTACCCTGTGTGACGGACAGAAGGAACAGCCAGTGTTTGGGAGGGTTAGAAGCCACACCCCAGAAACCAGCAATCCTCCTCCTGATCCCTGGTGCCCTATAGCCAAAGCCCCATTGCCCAGAGCCTCACAGTCAGGCAGTCTAATGACAGGGGCTCAGAAAGCAGCCCAACTTCTTCCACCCAGGAGTAGGACAGGCAGGAGAGAGAGAGCAGAAGGGCATTTCGACAGGGCCTTCTTGCACACACACAGTACTGTAAAATTCATTAACCAATTAACCCTCCCACCTCTCCCCTGGGAGGCAGGTAAATAACTATGAGCCCCGTTTTACAGATGGGGAAACAGATACAGCGCTTAAGGCCCAGCTCCTCAAAAAAAGGTAGGAGCCCAAATACCTTTGTGGATCTGGGCCTAAGCGTTCAGCGACCCATCGCTGCAGAGGCAGGAGTTCTTGAGTTCCACTCCCGTGAGGCTCGCAAGCTGCGAGTGGCTCTTCAAGGCATCTCCGGCAGCTCTTTGCCGCACATGATATTAAACCATGGTGTGATTGAATTATTTACCAATTTAAGTTATTAACCAATCAGGATGCTTTTACTATATTCTGACCCAATTGTAGTTAATAGAATAATAATACTTGGTCAGTCACTTTGCTGTGAGTATATTATATACATAATATTCTCACAGCAAAATACACACACTAAATATTTCCTGCCATATAGTTTAAATAGGATTGCAAAGTACTATAGTAAATGAACCAATGACATTCACACTGCTGTGGCTCATTTGGGTAATGCTGATCGCTAATTTGGCTCCAGAACCACAGAGGCCTGAGTATCCGTGAGCTAGACCACATTGCCTGAGATGGACAGCCAGCCAGCCTTAGCAAAGGGGAGCAGATTGGACTGCAAGCTCTCAGGGACCATCTTGTTACTTGTCCATATAGCATCTAGCCCAGTGGGGTCCTGATCTTTCCCAGGTGCTCTCTCGATTAGCAGTAACAGCAGATAAGCATCCTCCTATTATTAATTCCCAGGGAAAGGCAGAGCCATTGCTTGCTTGGCTCCCACCCACCAATGAGGAATCAGGGTCATAGAGAGACAGGATCAGCTGCTTCACCCCGCTTTGAAGCTTAAGCCGCCCAGGTGAGCAAATGTTATAGAATGGCCCTGCCAGGCAGAAAGTAAATTCCAGCCAGCTGGGGAAATGCCAAGCTGACTCAGGCCACAAGTTCTGCAAATAGCAATAGGAGACCTTGGGGGCTGGGGGCGGAGAGGCCCTGCTCTGTCAGACACCAATAGTTCATCCTCCCGGTGGGGCTGCAGTGGGGAGCCCCCCCGCACCAGTGGAAGGATGTTTGCTCAGGTATTCACAGAGTGAGGAAATGAAATATTTGCTACCGAGCTCAGAGACCTTTCAGGCCAACCGCAGGTGCAGAATTCCCCCACCACCACTATTGCATGCGATAGACAGCAGCCCCCATATCTGCCCCATGCACAAGCAGAGTAGGTGCTGGCCCAACCATGCAGGGCCCTGTATGCACAGGACATCCTGGCCCAGGGAGATACACTTATCTTTATGCCTCTTTTGAATCTTTACTTTGGATGTGTTAAAATGACCCAAGTGTTCCAAGAGCGCCTACAACTTTGGGTGCCCAGTTTGACACCCCAGTTTTCAGAAGGGGCTGACCACCTAGCCTCTGCAAAATCAGGCCCCCTTCAAAAGGTTTCAAGATAGGCATCCAAGAAACACATCCAAAATCACCAGCAATTTGAGGCTGAAGCAGGTAAGAGGCTGACTCATATCCAAAGGAATAAATACTCCACAAGGTGCTCTCCATACATAAAGCTTAAGAAACTGCACTTCAGTTAACAAATGTGTAAATCAAATCACTGCTCCTCAGATTTTTAAATTTCCCCAATCAGCATCAGCACTTTGGCAACCTCTCCTGACTGGGTTCAACAGCCAGGGATAGCCCATGCATTCGCCGCAAACTCACTTCCCTGTATACTGCAGCTCCCACTCCCTCTGAACTCAGGGGGAGGCCCCTAGCGCCAAAGATTAGAGTTTTAAAAGATTTCCAACTGTAGACGGCTCTTTAATTTAGCAGACAAAAGCATAACACAGATCTCATGGTTGGAAGATGAAGCCAGACAAATTCAGACTTCGAAATAAAGGCCCAATTTCTAAATGGAAGTGATTAACCATTTATGATAACTTACCAAGGGAGGGGGTAAATTCTCCATCACTTGAAGTTTTAACCCGGACTCGATGAGTCTCTAACGGAGATGCTCTAGCCCAAGCAGAAGTTATGGCCTGATGCAATAATTACTGGGTGAAATTATATGCCCTGTTTTATTCTGGAAGTCGGATTCAATGATCAAAATAGACCCCCTTCTGACCTGAAAAATCTAATTTTGTCAAGTGACATTCATATCATGATATCCCAAAGTACAACTTAATGCAAAAAAAAAAGGCCACATTAAAAGATCTATAATTCTGCCATCTTAATGTTTTAAAAAGTCAGGAACTTCACACTTTAATGCATAACCTTAACTCTGCCCTTTGTATACTTCTTGACTGCAGTGAAACTGGTAGATGTCTATCCGTGCCATGGCTGCCATGCTCCAACTATTATATCATGTTTAACACTTCACTGTACTGTCAAATCACTGCAGAATCAGACCAGGAGCCCACATAAACTGAGTGTGTGTTTGTATGCATGTGCATACATACACACAAAGAGCTTGCATTTTTCAAAGTTTATTCTGAAAGAACAAAAATAAATGTTTCAGGTTATTATAGGCAGACAGTCTCCCTCTAGGCTCTAACCTCGCAAAACATTTGATGAGACGGGGACTACTCACAGCAAATAAAATTAAGCACATGCCTATGTCTTGGCAGGATCTGGGACTCAGCCTAGCTACTGGGAATCAGGCAGCAAAGAACAGTGAAGAGACTTAGGAACCAGGTACTGTAGTTTTGAAGGTCACCTTTCGTTGCTCATTTTACTAATCAGCATCACTGCAGAATAAGAAATGTTATCGAACAGGAGAGAAACTAGATTTTCTTCTAGTGTCTAAGGTGGGCAGTCAGGTAGTTATTTTGGTAGAAGAACCTAGATGTGAAACTGACTAAAAACAGAACCTGAATCTGACCAGCTTAATTTCACTGCCCATGGTGAGTGGAAAAAAGAAACAAAAATCAAGGCATCCTCAGCAGTGAGGAAATGTAAATTACATGTTTAAAATCTATTCAGTTTTAGCTAATTTTTCCAATGTAGTTGACATGAAATGCTGAAAGTAATTATTTTAATTATCATAGTTATTAGTAACACAGGTAGGGATTTTTTTTTTTAGTTTACTAGTTGAATTTTCACCTTCTTAAAAACAATGGGGGAAAATTGCCCCTTTTGTTTAGCGTGAGCAAAAGGTTATTTTGGGTAAGCTCTTTTCTACAAACAAGAGATCATTACAGTTGCATGCATGTTTTAGATACCCCCTCAAAATATACACTGAAGCCTATTATATCCAGCTAGATTACTGCACTTCTGTGTTGCAGGTACAGGTAGATGGTTTCATCTGGTGGAGACATGGATATACACAGCTTGGTAAAGTAGTGTCCAGCAACAGAGATCTCTGTGCAGCTCCCCCATAAAGCTGCCTGATCCTTTTCTAGTCTAATGTTTGCTGTCAGGAAAACCAGAATGTAAAAAAAAGAAAGAAAATCTGTGTCAGGTTTCTAAACAATTAAATTACTTCCTTTCCCCCCAGCTCTAGTCACCAGACCAGAAGAAAGCTTTTAAGGGGTGGCAAGACAGGTTAGTGACTGCAGATAGGAAAGATGGGAGGGCAGGGAAAAGATGAATATGGGAAAAGATGGGAAGAAGTGACCCAAATTAAAGAGGGGCAGGAATATGGGAACCTCCCACTGAAGAGACTAAAATCCAGGATCTGTTAGTCCCTGCCTCAGAGCACATGGCCAGTCTCTCTGGCAAATGCATTTGAAGAGTTACACACGCACACACACAACTGGGATGTTGCCTGCAAGAGATCCATGTGACCGACAACTCTGACCAAAGAACAGAGCAGAGGATCCAGTTTGCTGGGTTCCATAACCAAGGCCAGCAATAGGCTTTCCCCCCCTTCTACACTCTGTTTTAGGCCTAGTCAACACTTAAAATTTAGGATGACGTAGCTATGGAGCTCAGGAGCATGAAAAACCCACATCCCCCAGTGGCAGAGCTCTGCCAATCTAACCCCGGTGTAGATGCAGCTAGGTCAACGGAAGAACGCTTCCATCAGCCTAAGACAGGTCAACACTCGAAAGTTAAGTTGACCCAGCTAAATCACTCAGGAGTGAGAAAACTACACACCTCTGTACAACGGAGTTAAGCCGACCTAGCGCCCGGTGTAGACAGCGCTAGGTTAGCAGAATAATTTTTCCTTCGACCTGGCTACTGCCTTGCGGGGAGGAGGATTAACCCCTCCCATTGCCGTAGTGAGGGTCTACACCCAAGCGCTACAGCAGCACCGCTGCAGCGGAGCCGCCGTAGGGTTTCAAGTGTAGACAAGTCCCTAGCTACCATCGCTCAGGGTGCTGACTTGTTTACACTTGAAACCCTACAGCGGCTCTGTTGCAGTTGCACTGCTCTTGCACTTCAGTGTAGACACTCGCTACAGCAACGGGAGGAGTTCTTCCATTGGTGGTGTTAATCCACCTCCCAGTCAGGGGGTAGCTAAAGCCCTGGAGAAACCCTATAGCAGCAAGGCGTAGACATGGCCTTAGTTGATGGAGAAATCCTTTAACTGAAAATAAACTCTCTCAGTCCGGCACTGCCGAGCAGTGTGCGCCGTGGGAGTCGTTGATTCATAAAATGGAGATTGGGGTTTCTCTCCCCTCTGCCACCCATCCCCTCTGATCAACTGTATCCCATAATGCATTGCTGAAGGACTAGCTTCCCACTTCCAATGCACTGGTCACAATAATACTGTTTTGGCGAAAGAGGAGGGACAAGGGAGCGGTTTATTAGCACAAGGGCAAGTGACTAATTCTTTGGTTAATTTGGGTTTCATTTACAAAAAGTTATTATTCAATAAATAGCCTCCTAAGTCTCTCATCAACTCTTTGTCTCAGGAGAAAATGTCCCTGTGCCTGTATGCGTCTTAATTCCTCTCCCACTCTGTTATCGGCCAGAGAACTGAACGCTTGAATTTAGTCAGCATCTTCACGCTACTGCTTTCTGTCATGTATACCTATACTGCCCGCTGTCTCGTGTTATTTAACTTTGCGAAGCCGTTGGGGCCGGAACGCCTGCGAGAGAGGCTGTGCAGAACACAGCCTGATCGGGCTGCTTTTCCAATCGTTATTTTCATTTTCAGACACTGAAGCCTCTGCTCAGAGCCAAAAGGAAGGAATTTACACGGGAACCCAGTGATCCGCCAAGTAGCCCTTCTATTGATTGCGGAGGGGAAGTGACCGAAGTCATAGCGCTGTGGCCGTGGCATTTTCAACAGCTAGAGAGTGAGCATGCCCACATTCTTAGCTCCTGGCTGGGGCTTTTAGGAACTACTCTAATGAATAATCTACAGTAAAATAGTGTGCTATACGTAACGTTATTATATTTTACTGTAGCTTATTGAACAGACTGCTATATTATTGTAGCTCCTAAAAGCTTCATTGTGCTAAGCACTGTTCGTGCACATGATAAGTCAGGCCCTGCCTGGGAAGCTTACAATCTAAATAGGCACAGGAATATTTTACAGATGAAGGCCCAAAGGTCACAATGGGCAGAGTGGGGCACTCAACCCACTGCAGTGCTTTGACCACAGGACCGCCCTTCCTCTGCAAAGGCGGGCAGGCGAGAAATGTAAATCTCCCCTGCAGTGGACACGGTGCACCCTCTCCAGTGCATAGACTGTGCTGCAGATGGCATCAGGCTTTCAAATATCCCCAGCCACTACAACGCCAAAGGAAGAAAAAATAATGATGTGAACTTCAGAAACACCTCTCAGCAGAGGAGCTCTAAACCCCTGACCAACATTCCTGAATGCAGCTTCCCAGCAGCTCTGGGAGGCAGGGAGGTGGTATGTCCATTTTACATATCAGAAGAGGTTAAGCAACATGACCAAGGCCATGCTGGAAGCCCATGACAGAAGCAAAGAAAGAACCCAGATTTCCAAACTCCCAACTTTAGCCACTGGATCATCAGGTAGGAGAAGCAAACGATATGATCTGGTAGATCTTTCCCCTCATCCCTCATCATCTCAATGTAACCAAACCTGTAATATTACAAAGGAATAAAGGAATATCACATGGTTTTCCCTACGAATTGCTGTGTATAATAATGACCGAGAGAGAGGGGAAAAAAGGAACCTAGTTGTGAAATGTAAGATATAAATATAGAGAAAACTATATTTATATCTTACATTTTCTCTATTGCTTTATTTTTGTTACTATTCCCCTCAAAAAAACAGATATTACATCTGCAGACTAGAAGCCCATTTACAGTCCTAATACTTATATAGCTTCTGCAACATGCTTCAGAAACATTCTCTATTCCTCACAGATGCCCCACGAGGCAGCTAAATATTAGCTCGAATTTACTGGTGGGGAAACTGAGGCAGAGGTTACAACCTACATTATCTAAAGTGACTAACAATTCTAGATGCCCAACCTGAGATACCTGGAAGGGGCCCATTGCAGCAGGCAGACGCTCAGCAGTTTTTGAAAACCCTTTCAGTGTCTCAAGTGGGGCACTCCCCAAAAAAATCACTAGTCACTTAAAAAAAATTTGGGCCTAAAAGATTTTCCTCCTAGCCACAGAGGGAGTCAGTGGCAGGAGCTGGGATTAAAGCATGGGAGTTTCCAGCTACCAAGTCCTTGTTCAGATCACAAGTTGCAAAAACTATTCCTCTACCGAAAGTCTTCTTCAAAATGTTTCAGAAACATCAAGAGAGGTTTGGATGAATAGGGCTCAGGGAGCAGGAGAAGGAGTTGAGAAAATATCTCACACGGGGGGCGGGGGGGTGAAAGGGGAGGGAGAGAAGGAGAACGGTATATATCCAAGTGAGAGGGATCTTTGATCAAATGTTATTTACACACACACACACCCCCCTGGTTCCTGGGGATATTTTGCCTGAATCAATTATCTGAGCACGAACCACTCAGTCTCCAAGGCATCTAGTCCATGGGTGATGGCAGGCAGTCTCCGGAATGAATGCTGCCGAGGCAACACCACAAGTTCGGGAAGCTGCAATGGACTAATCCGGCAGGAATCCCACCTCATCCCAAAGCATCTTCTGATCCAGCCACCCAACCCAAAGCACCCCGATGCCACCTGACAGGCACAGGAGAGATTTAAGACCGATCAAAGCCTATCCCTGAGCGAGACGGAGCCGGCCAGGGGACTCGCCTCACATCAGGCCCCCTCACACTGAGCTAAACGCTAGTTAAACAAGGCCACCAGACTGCATGATTCAGCTCCCTCTGGATAACACAGGGGGGAGCACCTCCATCTCCGTAGCTACTGGCAAATGTATTTGGCATCACGGCCACAAAAAAATCCCCGTCACCCCATAGCGCCCCAGATGTCCCCCCTCATTGCCAGGCTGGAGTCAATCGCAGGCCTCCAGCTCCCACCTCCTTTCACACTGCCTCGCCAGTTCTGACTACGCTAATTTCGTCTGTTCTGGTCTAACCGCTTTAGCTGCCCCGCTACAAGAAGGGTGTGTGTGTGTGTGTGTGTGTGCGGGGGGGGGGGGGGGAAATCTCTGTACAGACCCCCACCCTCCCCTCCGCGGTAGAGAAAGTACAATTAAAACTAAAGCTTTTGGACATTTCAGCAGCACAGGAGGGACCCGCACCTGAGTGGAGAGTTGCATTCGTCATCCCCACTAGGCAGGTCCCATCAATAGATACCCGACTTCTGTCTTCACTCCCAGTCTGGGCTGCTGGTTTATGCCCCATCCTCATTCACACCCCACGCCCTGTCGTGCCCCAAACTTTTCCCTTCCAAGGGTGCACGTGGTCTCCAATTAAATCAACCCCTGCCCCCAGAAAACCCCTTTCCCTCTGTGCAGTTGTTATTTCTTCATTCCTATTTTTCTTCCTTTCCCTCTAAAGATGCTACATTGCTGGAACTAATTGAATCAAGAGTCCTGCAACGGCTTTCGCGGCCAGCATCTGGCAACCTTCAGGGGCCTACGCCAAGCTGCATTTGTTGGGGCAGAAAAGTCTAAAGCTCCCCCACTCTTTCCTTCCTCCCCCCCTCCCGCCCCCGGTTGTATATTCTTAAACCAACTTCAAGGCACATGCCAACTGTGGATCCAACACAAGGTCGCCAGGAGAACAGCGCACAGCTCAAAAGGGCAGCTAAAGACATTTGAACAGCAGCCGCTTTAAAACAAAGCAGCACAATTCTAAACCCTGCTTTGCTTTGGAGGGGAGCGCTGGAACCAAGGCTGAGATTTGCAGAGGAGCCGGAAGGAATTAGGACCCTGATTCTGCTGCAGGGAAGTCAACAGGAGTGGAAGCAGGATCAGGCCCCAAGTACACAACTGCCACTGAAATTCTAATGTCGGTGTTTAATGCTCCTTGGGCTCGTCTGCTGACTCCCAGCTTAAAGGAAGAACAGGAAACCGAAGGCAGAGTTTTAAAGTGATGCATAAAGGTCAAAAAGCAGAGCCGGGAAAAAGCTGCCCCATGGTACCCTATAAAGGGCAGACAAGGCCTTGGTTTGGCCATTCTCTCACAGATAAGATGCACCCCAGGAAACATTCACTTGCATACAACACATGCTTGGCCCTCCTTTTTTCCTCCAGCTTTAAAGAAAGGAAAGGGGGGAGGGGGAGAAAAGAAAAGAAACCCCATAACGTAATTGCTATATTAAAAAGAAACGGCAGGCAAGAATAATAAGGGAGGTGTCAGAAGTGAAATACAGTAGCAGACATTAAAAAAAAAAAAAGACTACAGTTCTGTGATGGGGGTGTTAATTGAACACAGAGAAAGGCAGAGAGCTAGAGAGAACAAAGGGGTGCTAAGGAAGCAAAAAACAAAAAAAACAAAAAAAAATATTCTACCTCCTCCAAAGAGCTGATTTGAGTTAACTTTCATGAAGATAATGCACAGGGGAAGGGTGGCTAAGAAGTGCCTTATGTAGCTACTATGTTCAAAATGTAAAAACAAAAAAACCCCAAAACAAAACAAACAAACAAACCAACCAAAACCACTATCAACAACAATTGCACAGCTAATCATTGCTGTCTATAAATACTCCGCTTAATAAATTCCATCTGTTGGGGGTGTATTATTTTCCTTTTATACCTGAATTACTTTGACACATAGAACGGTAAAAAATAACTGAAAATTAAAAAAAAAAAAAAAGTCAGGGTCTTTTTAAATAGAATGTGTTTCACATTCCCACATCCACGAAAGAAGCGAAAAAGTGAATATCCTTTCTAATGTTTAAGGAGGAGCGATCGGATTAAATGATCATAGATCCTGTGTTCATCTTCTCTCTCTTCTCCATTCCCCATCAAACGAGATGGGAGTTGGAAAAGGCTTACAGCTGAAATAGACGCTGCTGCATTTTGACAGCAGATATTTTCCAGTTTGCTATCCAAGGACCGCACGTCTGCATTTGCCTTGCCTGATTCCTCTACTTAGCAATTCTGCTCAGGCAGAGAATCATCTTTAAAAACACACACAGGAACCCCCACCCCTTGCAAACTTTTCATAATTGCCAGTGCCATTTTTTTATTTAAATTTCTATTGACTGGGAAATAAATTGCATTTTTATTATTATTTTATTCCAAAAAGCCAATTAGCCATTTGAAGCTAGTCCTACCAATTAGCCCCCAACGAAGCAACCAAAAAAGAAGGGAAAACACTGCAAATTAGCAGAGACTAATCACGTGTATATTTAAGCAACAATTTTTCCTGCATTAATCTCAAATCAAATCTCTCCACTTACTACTTTTTAAAAGACATCACTCTAAAATAGACAAAAGAAACTAATGAATTCCAGCAAACAAGCTTTTATTTATATAAAGCATGCCTATAAATCCTTTAAAATAATTGAAGAGTCAGCTTGCAAAAGGGGACTCCAGCCAGTAAAGACGAGCTCTTTTTCTAACAACTTCATGGACACTTTGGGTTCGCTCAGACAACGTTAATGCTATGAAATATTAGCCGTAATGTTGCGGGAGATGGTGGTAAAGTCTCCATCAGGCTCTGGAGTCACTTAAATCAAGCTGTTTGAAAGCGAATCCCCGTTTCCACACATTGTAACGCTTGAGATGGGATGAGTGGAACGAACACACACACACACACACACACACACACACACACACGCCCCACCAGAACCACAAGCCACTCAAGTGGCCAGGATTTTATCCGACAATGGATTCCACCCCGCTGACTCCCCATCAGAAATTCAGACGTGGGAAGGAAATCTAACTTAGCCCAACTTTCACATTTGCACACCTGCACCTGGGATTGCACTAGGCTTGTGTGTTCCTTTTGGATGAGGCTCATCTTTGGAAGACCATGGCTACTCAGCTATAGAATTTGGTCCAAGAAAATAAGAATAAAGACACTACCTGCACCTTTCTTAGTTTCAAGTGTGATGGATTTTTCTTTTCTTTTTTTTCCCCTCACCCATTTATAAAGCAAATTATTCTCCATACACATATAGCGGAGTTGATAAAAATTCATTCCAAATGCCATCCTAATTTACCTCTTTGGGGGGGTTATTCTGTTTAACACAGCAGCCTCCAGTCTAGCAATCCAGCCAGAATGATTAAAGGGAGACAGTACCAATCCACACCTGCTCTTTGTTTGCACTGTCACACTTTGACCTAATGTCTCTCTAGATTTTAATTAGGGGATCGGAATTAACACACCCACTCATTATAGACATTCAAATGCTCCCACCTCGCTCCGATTCCCTATAGCCCAACAGCTTCTCCAAATATTAGTGCAAATAGGGGTGTGGGTTGTTGTTTTTCCCGCTGTATTTCCAGTTGCTCCAATTCAAAAAGAATCACCCCCTACAACTTCATGACCGCTTTGATTTCAAATCAGGGCAGATATTGATTAGAGACTGGGCCAACCACCAGCATTTTATAGACAACATTCTCAACAAAACAAATAAGAGAAAGAAAGAGGAAGAGCGAGACAGGTCTTTTTCTTGGCTAATAGAAAATAAAAGGAGAGGAAGAAAAGGCACTTGCAGGATTTCCAAGGCATCTCTGATATTTATATATACAGGCTCCATTACATTATAGGAACCATACACAGGCTCCATTATATTATAGGAAATACATAATGAACGGCTTCTCAATAAGGTCAGACACTGGCAATGCAGCCCTAAGGACTTCAGAGAGTTGAATGCCACTGCTAGGTGCTTTGTCTAGGTTACAAGCTGCTCAAACAACATTTAACAAAGGGCCTCCTTAGTCATATTATATATATTACAAGAGTCAAGTAACCACATTTTCAATCAACTGCTAACGCGATGAGGCTTTATATATAATTTTTTTTTTAACAGACACAGATTCGGGTTTCCAAAAGCTGCTCTCCCCCACCATGTGTAACTATCAATGTATATCAACTGGGCGTGCAATCATATTTATTGTCACTTTCATTCATGTCATGCCCTTGCTCATATAGTTTAGATATGAATTATTGACTGTTACAGTCCTGCTGGTAAAAGGAGGGGGGGGGGGGGAAAGTAAAGTAGTTTGCAGCGTGCTTAAAAGGAAGCTGTTGGATCAGGCTGCCTATATGCAATTCATTTTTCTGGGAGGCATATGCAAGGATTTTACCCATTCAGAGGAAGGAAAAATAAAATTAAAAATTGCAAAAAATAAAATAAATACATGGCGGCGGATGTTGCTAAATGTCCTTCCCTGAGCATCTGTTGTTTAAGATCACCCTTGATTGATGACTGCTATTTTTTAATTGTTGCTTTTAAAATTTAAATGCCCTCCTGGGATGTGTTATAAGTGTGTTAGTGCATGGTAGGAGGTCTGGAAAAGTGGGAACCAGCAGAATGAGTGTTGTGATGTCATTACCGCCCTTACAAGAGAACACCCCCTGCCATAAAACAACAGTACCCTAAAGTAATCAACAATCTAATAGATAGGCATCCACTAAAGGTATTTGACAACTCTCTCTGTGTGTTTTCTGGCGCCAGTGGCTGGCAAATACACAGAGATTTTAACTTTATTAAAAATAAAATAAACTTTAGAAGTGTATTTTTATTCTTTTTACCCTTATTTAAGAGGCAAACTGAAAACACCTTCTTAGGGAGTTGTTTAAAAAAAAAAAAATCTATTGCCAAACAGTTTTCATAGCAGTGCAATATTTTAAAGATGTAACAAGAGAGACTCTATATATTAAAAGCAGCATATGGCAAAAAAAAGGTAGCATGGGTGAAGATTAATTAATATTTTCTCCTCTTCGATAGATACCCTACTATGCAACGTTAATGCCCGAAGTGCAAAATATTCCATTTTTCCCTTTAAAATAATATTAAAAAATAAGAACTTTTGAGGAGAGGGAAATACCCTTAAAGCAGAAAAACAAAATCGGCACAAAACCCATAAGGACATCAGAATCCCCATTCCTACCTGTTTTTTCTTTGATTTCACACAAAACGTTAAAAAGGGCCGGCTTCATTCTGTGGCAGTTTAAAGCATGTTTCCTGCAAGAAAGAAGCAAGGTTAGGGTGCCACAGCAGCTCAAGACAACTTTCAAAATTGAAATTGACTAGTATGTGCAAAAGGAGGGGGAAAATACAAACATACCTATAAACATAATACACATTTTGGCCAAACCTGCACAGGAAGCCACCGTGCATTCACTTTTAGGACTTTAACTGATTGTCTTTCATCCTTGAGGGGCTACCCACTAATGCAGATAACATAAATTAGGCCAATTTAGGAATTACTTGAAAATGGCTTTTGCTACTAAGTGGCATTCATAATCTAGCAGCCCTAGCCAGGCAATTAACAGCCAAAGCCAGGAACATGTGGAAGACAATCTTATTGAAATACACAGCACTGAGATCCGTCTCCCTCCCTCTCACCCCATCCCCACACTACCCTCCTTTCTATTTAATACACCCATGTGTTCCAATTCATCCTGCAGATGCCCCTCAACATTTGAAAGGTGCACCGATTGGAACTGTCAATTTCTAGCATTTCAGGACCCAAGTTAAAGAGAATGGAAATGCACTGCCAGGGGCAAACACACACATCTGGGCACAGAAATTCATTTTTTCATGTTTACATTATGCTTCTTGTGTACACACTGCCTGCTTGTTGATGTTAAGATTCAATTATTGATAATTAGGACATTACACTCATTTTTTAAAAAACAACCCTCTGCTTGGTGGACTTTTCTTTTTAATTTTCCTTTTCTTTTCGGGCAGCAGGGATTGGTTATTGTTTTTGAGGGAGGCAGGAGAGTTGCTTGTTTAATTGGCTGGTTGCCTTTAAAACCCATCAGGTGCCCACTTAAGCAAAGAAACAAATGTCATTTTTTTAGCCATATAATCATTTTGCAAAGGGCTTGGTTGTATAAAGGGCTGTTCCGATCAGGCATCAATTATGGGAATGCTGTTTATTAACTGAAATTATATATAAGGTGGTAGGAACATCTGGCAAACATTCACTATTATTTTTCTCACCACCTTAAGCCTCCCCACCCACCTTATGGTAAAAGATTGGTATATGCAGTCTCTCAAAGGCATAGCCCAGAAAAGCCACACAGTCACCTTAGCAGAGAACTCAAATGATCACAGCCATTTGTATATAAACAACACGTATGTGCTTCACACACACAGACACTATTAGCAATTTACATCTTTAAAGGAACGTCATAAAAAACTAATATGGGATGCATACACAGGATTGAAAACCACGCATCGCTGAAAAATGCAGTCAGTTTCGCAGCTGAAGAGAAAGTCCTGTAAGGAAGTAGCTGTGGGTAGCCCAGCAAGGCAAAACATGGAGCATCATCCAGGTCTCAAAGTTCTGTTTGCTTTTAATTTGATTAAATGTAAATTACACATGCAGGAAAACACTGACTGACACACACACACACACACACACACACACACACAAAATTCCTGTAACTTTCAGGATAAAAATTTCCTCCCCCCCCAGCTCTGTCTGGGCATGAAGTGAGAAATTTCTTCATCCTAAAAGCTAGCAAGCTCTGCTTCTATAACGATCAGCCCAATAACAAAGTATCCTATGATATTGGGGTTTTAAGGCTAAGAAGAGAGAGAGACCAAATAGAATACCATACCCTACCCCTCTGAAAGTAGATCCAACCTAGTTTATTGGGATGTGCATTTTTCCATAAACAATGTACTCTAGCAATCTGTTTCATTGTGGAACATATGTGCCAGTGAGAACTATACCACACCTAAAAGCTTTTCTTCAGATAATAAAATTCGAATGTACACCAGACAATTTTTGACAACTTTATATTAAAAAAATAACTGTGCCTTCGTTTTTTTAAGTTTTGCTAGAGCTTCTCAAAGCGGTCTATTGAGCTTGCATGCGATAAAGTCGAATATGTTCCAGTTAGCAGATTTTTACTGCTTTTTTTCTTTTTAATATCCCATCATGAAAAAAATCTGTGCACGTCTCCCCCAATCATAAAATGTAGCCTTAGCAAAAAGTGCATTATTATAAAATGTGTCCAAAGAAGATACACCACTTGGTGCATTTTCTATAGAATTCAAAGCAGGCTACTGTGTTTTTAAAACTGTCTGCTGTAAAATGAAATACTACAACACAAATGCTGAAGAAGAATCAGCTGCCATCCCCAAATCCTATTCCAAAAATGTACATAATCCACACATGGTTCCAATAACACACAGTAGTGTCATAGGTGCTTAATGTGGAGGGGGGAAGAGAAAGAGTGTAGTTTTTGTACATATAGCTGGATTAGACAGTAAACCCACAAGAAACTGACCTGAGTTGTTGTTTTTTAATCCCATCACCCCAAACAAGAATTTCGACTTTTTCAATGAAAAAAAGCAAATATCCACCCTTCATGAAAAGGCCTGCTTTTTAAAATCCCACGGAAAAGCTTTTCTAAAAGATCTGATAACTGGCGACAAAGAAAGTGATTTGTTTTTACACACACACACACACACACAAATACAAAAGACCAAGAATCTTTTTTTTTTAGAAATCCTAACCATCCCAAGACACGGGCAAGAAGGTCGGGATGGAAGGAATGAAAATCAAATAATTTAGCAATAAAGTCTAACTTGGGACTTTCTCCTCTTGGGATACCACCCAACAAGATGATGTTCAAAACTTAGCCCTCCTGTCCTGTTCGACTCCAGGCGCCATGGAAGTGAGGAAGGCCGGCTTGAGATCAGAGAGAGCAGTTTCAAATAGACAGACAGACAGATATAATGTAACTATATCATATCACCAAATATATATATGTATATATACACTTGCGATCAACATTTCTCCTGCGGCTCTGGTTCCTGCCCTTCCCCGACCTAGCTGATATTCAAAGCAGAGAAAGCACAATGAAGAACCCCAGCACTACGCCAGAAGGAAGAGAAGATTTCGCCCCCTCCTCCCCGATCTCACCTGGCTTGTGCCTCATCCAAACTCTGATCTGTGATGGTCATGATCTGCTGTAAAATGTCTCCAATGTCTTGTTTCCTGCCTCCCTCACCCTCTGTCCCTCCTGCTCCATCCTGCATGTGTTGGGACAGGCCGGGATGTCCTGCCATCCCCACCCCAGCATGGGAATGCATCAACCTGGGTTGATCGTCCATCGCCCAAGCTAGCAGCAGCAGCAGCAGTCCCCTTTCTCCTTCCTTCTCCCTCCTGCTCCTTCGGCGCGCCTCCTAGGGAGAAACCAGGCTTTTGATCCTTCACGCTGGCTCCAAATCCTTCTTCTCGGGAGGAGGAAATTTTTAAAAAAGGCAAAACGAGAAAGAGGGGAGGGGGATCCCGTTGCTTCTTGAAGGGAGGGGGAAGGGGGCTCGGGGGGTGGGGAGGAGGAGGAGGGTGACTCCAAAAAACAAGAAAAATAAACCTCCTTGCCACTTGCGGGGGGGGGGGGGGGGTCAGAGCTGGATTCTGGCTGCTTTCTTAGTCCCGGGCTCCTTTTGCAATCGCAGAAATGAGCTATCAGCCTTTAAATCTGCCTCTTAATCCTTTTGCAAATAGGCATTGATCTGGGGAAGGCAGGGGCGAAGGAGGGTTGCAAGGCAAACTTTCCCCCACCCCCCTCCAGCCACTGCCAGAGCGATCTCAAAGGGGGTGGGCTGGTTTGCTTCCTTTCTTTTTTCCTCTCCCCTTCTTGCAAAAGCCAGAGCTCTTCCCCCACCCCAGCAGCAGCAAAGCAAGCAAAATACCCTCCCTTTTCTCTCTGTCTCTGCAAACTCCAGCAGCCCCCTCTGCCTCCTGCTTTTGTTTAGCTCAGGCTCAGGACTCCTGAAACTGACACAGAAAAAAGCCACAGGAGGAGAGAGCCAAGCTGCCCACCCCTCTGCCTTGATTGGCCATCTGGGAAGGGCCCGAGCTCCTCCCACTCCTTCCTCAGACACATACACTCACATCCCCACCCCACCCCCCCAGCTTCCTGTCAATCACCGGGTTCAGAGGTGGGCTGTGCCCTGCGTCCATCCGAAGTCTCCAGTCCTTAAAGGTGTAAGGGGGTCTTTGCAAAAGTAAGTGCACTTGGCCTGCTCCCCGTCTCCCCCCCAGATGTGCTTGCTCTTCGTAGGGGAGGGGAAGGCTCCCAACCCAGCCACCCTGCAGCCCTGGGAAAAGAAACAAAAGGAGCTTTATTGCAAACATGCCAACCTACCACTGGTTTACAAGCCTCGCTTGCACGTCCTTGCGAAAGCATTATTTGCACGCTGGGTAGCAGGGAGGTGCCAGCTGTGATTTAGGAAAAGGGCCTGGTTCGCTCCGCAGGCCGGGCAGCCCTCCACCTTCAGAATGAGGCGGCAGGCCCCAAGAAACCCTGGGGCTGGGTGAAAAACACAGGATTTTTTTACAAAACAAAATAAACAAACACCGGGTTATTTCATTCGCCTGAAGTTTCTGAGCCTTTATGTTACAGTTGGGTCACGTTCTCAGCCTTTCCCCCACAATCATGAAAGCTAGAAGTTTTTTTTTAAATGAACTCCTTGCCTAATCCCCTGACTCCAGGAGTTGGGTGACAATTTTGCAAGAGGAAAGGCCATAGGAAGAGTTCAGTTAAACGAGTGCTTGCCTTTCTTCCCAAGTGCCAGAGGGGTTCTGTGGAGCGAAGGAAGTTTTGGAATGATTTACAGAGCACCATCAGCGCTGGCCCTCCCCTGTACAAACAGAGCTATATATGGTGCCCGCCCCAAGGAGCTTACAAAGCAGAGCCCTGGCTGCTTCAGTAACTCAATCCCTTTAAACTGCCTTTGTGGGATTAAGTGAAGTGCCACCTTGAAAATCATATTTTGTCTGGAAATATGACTGTGGCCCTAAGTATAAGTAACTCCTGAATCACAGCTGGCAAGCGTGACGTTTCCCTCAAAGAGACAGTGACTGATTCCTCCTCCCTCTCCTCCCCCCTCTCCCCCCAGCAGTGGGAGGGGTCTGGCATCGAGGCACCTGCATGGAAAGCGGCTAGCATGTCCATCCGCTGCCATGAGATCTGTGACTGCCCGCAGGTCAAACACACACTTGTCTGGAGCTACTACCCAACCTCCTGCATAACAGCAGGACCAGGCAGCGGGAGCAGACAAAGTAGAGGGGCTTAGTGTTGCCTACCCATGGCCAGGCAGAGTCACTGCAAGGAGATACCAGCTGCCTGCCTCGGACCCAGCTGGGTGCCTGAGCATGCAGCCGGTGTGAGTGTCACATGAGGCACCTGATGTGGCAGGTGTGCCTAATGTGGGTAAAACTGAAAGAGATTGTTAGGTCTCTGTGCCTGGCCTGCAGGGCGGCTGTGCTGCTGACCTACCGGGGGGCGGGGGAGGGATGTACGTCCCCAGTTTGCAAGGAGATCCATATTGCTGGCATGCATCACACAGGTCAGTGTCCTTGTTCTGCCCAGGGGTTCCTGTCCCTGGCTGGTCAATTGTAATCCCTGTCTCATGCACTGCTCCACATGGAACTCACATGCAAGCTCTTCACCAGGGCCCGTACGAGGATGTTCAGCAGTAACTAGGGTGACCAAATGGCAAGTGTGAAAAATCAGGATGGGGGTGGGGGGGTAATAGGTGCCTAGATAAGTCAAAGCCCCAAATATTGGGACTGTCCCTATAAAATCGGGACATCTGGTCACCCTAGCAGTAACACAGCACCAGAGCAGCTGCTGGTTCTGAGTCTGGGGCCATGATGATGTCATCTATTTCCAGGACAACTGCATAGAGCTTGGGAGGAAGAGGAGCTGGATGGCCGCCAGGGGCACCCCTTTCTGCAGGGAGCCCCCATCAATCTCTGCATCCCTGTATGACCGAGACCAGGGGTAGGAGACAAATGATCCTCATTCTTCCCTCTCCAGAGCCCTGCACACAGGGCCGGTGCTTCCATTAGGCGACCCTAGGTGGTCGCCTAGGGCGCCGGCATTTGGGGGACGGCGACTCCCGGCGGCGATGCGGCAGCTGCTGGCACCGGCGGAGGTGAGCTGCTGCCACGGGCTGGGGAGCAGGAGGCTGCCGCAGCCTGGGGAGCCGGCCGCCGCGGGCGGGGGGGGTCAGGAGGCTTCCGCAGCCCACGGGTTAGCTGCCGCGGGGGGCGGGGAGCTGCCGCGGGCGGGGGGCTAAGGAGCCGCCATGTCCCACGGGCAGGGGGCTGCCTCGGGGAGATGGGGAGCTGGCTGCCATGGGCAGGGGGGGTTGGCTGCTGCGGACGGGGAGCTGAGGAGCCACCGCGGGGGATGGGGAGCTGCCTCGGGGGGGATGGGGAGCTGGCTGCCATGGCGGGGGGGGAGGGTTAGCTGGCTGCCATGGGAGGGGCGGCGTTAGCTGGGCAGGGGAGAGGGGGGAGCGTAGAGCTGGTACAAGGAAGTTTCGCCTAGGGCGCGAAACTTCCTTGCACCGGCCCTGCCTGCACAGACCTGGGGAGTAGGATTGCCAATTTTCTAATTCCAGAAAACGAACACCTTTGCCCTGCCCGCTCCCACCCACTGCGCCGCCCCTTCCCCGAGGCCCCGCCCCTGCCTGAGGCTCCCCCCCACTCACTCCCTCCCCTCTCCCTCCATCACTTGCTCTCCCTGACCCTCTTTCACATGCTCATTTTCACTGCAAGACCCAAACAGTCATGGATGCAGCCCCATTCCCAGCACTCAGAGATGGGGATACACATACCTCCAACTCCTGGGTGCCGGCAATGGGCGACAGACCACGGTTCACAGTAGGGCAGGTGCCGCAGCTCCAGCCCAGCCACACGAGGCGTGCGAGGAGAAGAGGGCCGGGCACCAGCAGGAGACGCGCGCACCACACGAACCCGCCCAACAGCAGCCTGTGGGCACTCATGAGTGGCGCTAGCTCCTCCCCTGCCCTGACCCAGCCAATGGGAGCTGCACCTGCGGGCGGAGCAGCACGTGGATCCCCCTTGGCAGCTCCTAAGCCTAGCAGCCGGACATGCCGGCTGCTTTCAGACCCGGGAGCTGTGCAGGCCACAGCACAGCGCGAGCAGGGAGCCTGCCACCCCCGCTGCGGCGCCGCGAACCGGACATTCAATGGCCCGGTCAGCAGTACTGACCGGAGCTGTCAGGATTCCTTTTCAACCGGGTTTTCCGGTCCAAAACCGGACACCTGGTCACCCTACTGGGGAATAGTGCAGTCACTGGGAGCAGGGAGAGGAAGGCCATGCCTCAGTAGCTTGGCATTGCTTGTTTCCGCTGTGCCCACCCACCCTTGCTATAAAGGCAATTGAAGGGAGAGTTATGGGGACCAACTAACAAATGGATTCTATTAAGTTAGCCCCTTGCAAGATGATTTATCCTTCGGCCCGACAAAACGACTCCTAAAGTGCACGAGTCTCGCCTCCTTTGGAATGTACCAGGTTGCAACAAGTATTGTCAAAACAGTGTCCCTGGGCAGGATACCCTGGATTCCCTTAAATAAATCTTTACCATTACACAAGTGGAACACAGTGATATAAAAAATAAATATTTCCACAGCACACAATATATGCATGAAAGCTGAGTGATGTTGCTTCCCCTGCCTCCCCCCCACACACACACACACACCTTGCTTATTAATGAGTGGTTTCATTTCAATGGTAAATTGGATGGATCAATTCCAAATCCCTCATCCCTGTTCTCTGCAGGCCTCCCTGTCTTTGGTTTATCATAGATTACTGGAGGAAATGTTTGTGGAAGGCTCTTGTTAAAATCTTGGCACCATATCACTGTAATTCCCACTGTTTATTAAATGTAAACCATGGGTAAGCCCTTGTCCGGCTGGAAATACCAAAGTTAATGTTGAAAGAGCAGAGAAAAAAATTATTTTTGACCCAAAATCTACATGTCTCAAAACTGAAATGTTTCTGTTCTGAAATGCTGGTGTTGTGCCTCAAGGGAGTGGTAGTTCGGATGCCTCATGTGCCCATTCTCTTCTATAGAGTGGGATCCTTGGCTGGACTTCATCTCCCATACTTAGGGCTCCAATTATATCACGGTGGGGAAAGAGTCACAGATCAACTCCATATCTTCCAAACCCCGTCCAGTGCTCTATCTTCTAGACCACACTGCCTCTAATATGGCAGGCTTTGTCTTCCATCAAGTATTGCTTATTTAAATAAATTGATGTGTCCCTGTTACAAATGTTGGCCCCAGCATTTTTATCTCATGTGTCCTAACCCCAAACTAGCCTAACATAGGTAAAATATTAATTAGTTCTAGGGATGTCAAGCGATTAAAAAAATTAATTGTGATTAATTGCATGATTAATCATGCTGTTAATAATAGAATACTATTTATATAAATATTTTGAATGTTTTCCACATTTTCAAATATATTGATTTAAATTACATCATAGAGTACAAAGTGCATAGTGCTCACTTTATATTTATTTTTTATTATAAATATCTGCACTGTAAAAATATAGTATTTTTCAATTCACGTAATAGAAGTAGTGTAGTGTAATCTCGTTATCATAAAAGTTTAACTTACAAATGTAGAATTATGTACAAAAATAACTGCATTCAAAAATAAAACAACGTAAAACTTTAGAGCCTACAAGTCCACTCAGTCCTACTTCTTGTTCAGCCACTCACTGAGACAAACAAGTTTGTTCACATTTGCAGGAGACAATGCTGCCCACTTCTTCTTTACAATGTCACCTGAAAGTGAGAACAGGCATTTGCATAGCACTGTTGTAGCCGGCGTCGCAAGATATTTATGTGCCAGATGCACTAAAGAGTCATATGTCCCTTCATTCTTCAACCACCATTCCAGGGGACATGTGTCCATGCTGATGACAGGTTCTGCTCCATAACAATTAAAAGCAGTGCAGACCAACGCATCTTCATTTTCATCATCTGAGTCAGATGCTACCAGCAGAAGGTTGATTTTATTTTTTGGTGGTTCGGGTTTGTAGTTTCCGCATCGGAGTGTTGCTCTTTTAAGACTTCTGAAAGCCTGGGCCACACATCGTCCCTCTCAGATTTTGGAAGGCACTTGAGATTCTTAAATCTAGGGTGGAGTGTTGTAGCCATCTTTAGAAATCTCACATTGGTACCTTCTTTGCGTTTTGTCAAATCTTCAGTGAAAGTGTTCTTAAAATGATCAATATGCTGGGTCATCATCTGAGATTGCTATAAACATGAAATATATGGCAGAATAAGAATACGGGTAAAACTCAGAGCAGGTGACATACAATTCACCCCCAAGGAGTTCAGTCACAAATGTAATTAATGCATTATTTCTTTAACGAGCATCATCAGCATGGAAACCATGGAATGCTGGCCGAAGCATGAAAGGGCATATGAATGTTTAGCATATCTGGCATGTAAATACCTTGCAATGCTGGCTACAAAAGTGCCATGCGAACGTCTGTTCTCACTTTCAGGTGACATTGTAAATAAGAAGCGGGCAGCATTATCTCCCATAAATGTAAACAAACTTCTTTGTCTGAGCGATTGGCTGTACAAGAAGTAGGACTGAGTGGACTTGTAGGCTCTAAAGTTTTACATTGTTTTGTTTTTGAGTGCAGTTACGTAACAAAAAAATCTACATCTGTAAGTTGTGCTTTCATGATAAAGAGATTGCACTACGGTACTTGTATGAGGTAAATTGAAAAAAACTATTTATTTTGTTTATAATTTTTACCGTGCAAATATTTGTAACAAAAATAATATAAAGTGAGTGCTGTACACTTTATATTCTGTGTTGTAATTGAAATCAATATATTTGAAAATGTAGAAACACATCCAAAATATTTGATAAATTTCAATTGGTATTCTATTGCTTGACAATGCGATTAAAACTGCGATTAATCGTGATTATTTTTTTAATCGTGATTAATTTTTTTTAGTTAATCACATGAGTTAACTGTGATTAATTGACAGCCCTAATTAGTTCCATTGAAGAGTGGATGTATTTCTTTTACACTAAAATGTGTTGTGCCCAGAATTGTATTTGTGCATTACTGGTTTGAAAGTAACACATTTCTATTTTTGCAAGTTAAACTAATATAAAAACTGACTTTTTCATAAGCTAACATAAAAGTGTAAATGATTTTTCTAAGCATTATATATATATGAAATAAATGGTATATTCACAGTGAGTCATAGTCTATATTCAATCGTTACTATCTATGCTTAAAAATTAGATCAACTTAACAATGTTGCTCAAACACTTTGTAGACACTGCTAGGTCGACAAAAGAATTCTTCCATTAATCTAGCTACTGCCTCTCAGAGAGTTGGATTATTGATAACAATGGAAAAATCCCTTCTGTTGGTATTGGAAACATCTATCCTACAGTGTTAGCCATAGCTATGCCACTGTAATGTAGACATATCCTCAGTTTAAACTCTGTCTTCTTGTACATTAAAATGCAGCCTTTAATTATGTGATCGCCTGCTATTTCTGAGGCCTGGTCTACACTAGGCGTTTATGTCAAATTTAGCAGTGTTAACTCGAATTAACCCTGCACCCGCCCACACAACGAAGCTATTTATTTCGACATAAAGGGCTCTTTAAATCGATTTCTGTACTCCTCCCCAACGAGGGGAGTAGCGCTAAATTCGACAGGGCCATGTCGAATTAGGGTTAGTGTGGACGGAATTCGACGCTAATAGTTCCGGGAGCTATCCCACAGCGCACCACTCTCTGGACACTCTGGACAGCAGTCCGAGCTTGGATGCTCTGCCCAGCCACACAGGAAAAGACCCGGGAACATTTGAATTCCTTTTCCTGTCTGGGCAGTTTGAATCTCATTTCCTGTTTGGACATCTTGGCGAGCTCAGCAGCACTGGCAACGATGCAGAGCTCTCCAGCAGAGGTAACCATGCAATCGCAGAATAGAAAGAGGGGCCCAGCATGGACTGATCGGGAAGTCTTGGATCTGATCGCTGTGTGGGGCGATGAGTCCGTGCTTTCAGAGCTGCGATTGAAAAGACAAAATGCGAAGATCTACGAGAAGATCTCAAAAGCCATGACGGAGAGAGGATACAGCCAGGATGCAACGCAGTGCCGCATGAAAATCAAGGAGCTGCGACAAGCGTACCAGAAGACCAAAGAGTCAAACGGATGCTCTGGATCCCAGCCCCAAACATGCCGTTTCTACGAGGCACTGCATGTAATTCTAGGAGGGGCCGCCACCACTACCCCATCAGTGTCCGTGGACTCCGACGATGGGGTCTTATCTACTGCCGCTTCCTCGGAGGTTTTCGTGGACGGGGAAGATAAGGAAGGAGATGAGGAGGACGAGGCAGTCGACAGCGCTTTCAACGCTGATTTCCCCGACAGCCAGGATCTCTTCATCACCCTGACGGAGATCCCCTACCAACCCTCCCAAGGCGGTAACCCGGACCGTGAATCAGGGGAAGGATCAGTAGGTAAGTGTTTTAAACATTTATTTTGAATAGAATAGGCATGGTATGTTAGCAATGGGTTTTTCATGATTTGCTTGCCCTAGGCGCTTTAGTTTTCAGTCGTTGCCAGTGCAGCTACTCGAAAAGTCTGTCAACATGTCTGGGGATACAGGAGAAATCCTCCTGGGACATCTCCATGAAGCTCTCCTGGAGGTAACGTGCAAGCCTTTGCATCAGGTTCCCAGGTAGAGCGGCCTTATGGCCTCCTCCATGGTAGGAGACTTTTCCGCGCCAGGCTAGTAGCCGGTATCATTGCCTGGCAAAGCATGGCGGCATACAGCCCCGGGGTTTGCTGGCATTCACGCAGCATACGGTCTTTCTCTGTCTCCGCAGTCCTTATCAGAGTGATATCAGTCATGGTGCCCTGGTTTGAATTAGGGGAATTTTAGTATGGGGACTGGTTGCCTGTTCCTTTAAATAACTCTACCCGGCGGTTTCCAGCCACGGCGGGGAGGCGAACCATTCATGCTGAGCGGTTCGCCGGCAGCATGCAGGGATCTTTCCCGAGCCCAGCCACGCGGTGGGGGCGGGGAGGCGAATCGTTCATGCTGAGCAGTTCGCCGCCAGCATGCAGGGACCGTTCACGGGTACAGCCGCACCGTGGGTGTGACAGGGGGAGAGTTCATGCTTGCCGGATTGCCGGCAGCAGGAAATGGCCAACTCTAGGAGCAGTACTTGGAACGTGAAAGGAGGGCGCTGCTGTAAATTAAGCTTTCAGCAGCCAAAAGTCTATGGCTTACCATGGCCTCCTGCTAGCCGAATTCCGTTGTCTGGCCCCGCTTGTGTGATCTGTACACCAAGACACCAGGCACTCAATATAAAGACAGAAAATTCGACCTTGTACTGACTGCACATGTGAGAGATAGTGTGCATGGTCTTATTCACAGTGAAAGAGTATAGTCATTGTTCGCGAAAATGTATCTTTGTGAGGAATTCACTCCCTTTTTCCCATCCCACAGCTGTGAGTGTCTCCTGGGCTATCCCGGCATCCACCTCCCAGAGGCTGGCGCTGATCAGGCGGCGCAAAAAAAGAACACGGGACAAGATGTTCTCGGAACTTATGGTCTGTTCCCGAACTGAGGCGGCACAGCGGAGAGAAGACATCTCTCAGTACCGGCGAGCATCCAGCGAACGGGAGGAGAGGACTGAAGCTAGTGAGGACAGGTGGCGTCAGGAAGACCAGCAGGCTACTCAGACGCTGCTTGGGCTAATGCGGGAGCAAACGGACACGCTCCGGCGCCTTGTAGATGTTCTGCAGGACCGGAGGCAGGAGGACAGAGCCCCGCTTCATTCTGTCTCTAACCGCCCTCCCCCGCCACAAAGTCCCATCCCCCCCTCACCCAAAGTCCCTAGAAGGAGGGGCGGCAGGGGCCATGGAAACAATCACTCCACCCCTGCAGACTGCTCAAGCAGCAGAAGGCTCTCATTCCCCAAGATTTGATGGGTCCTTTCCTTCCCTCCAACCGCACCCCGCCCTAGCCACCGTCCCAGTTTCATCCCATAACTGTGAAGTCCTTAATAAAAATTACTTTTCTGTTAGGTATTGTTTCCTTGATTTTCTTGTAAAGGACGGTGTATTTGAAGGGGGGAAAGGGGGTTGGTAATTGGAGGCGATAGGCGCCTTTACCAGGGTACAGACAGGGGTGCAGGTTCACCAGAAGGTTACACTCACATTGCAGCCATTAGGCACCCTGGTCAGTCTGGGAGGTGGTTTTCAGGTTCTGTGGTGGGGGGGCTCTGTGGGTTTGTGGTGGGGGAGGGCGGTTACAGATCTTGTGCAGCGGTCCATAGCCTGGATGACAGAGCCACGCAGCAGGGGATCTGTAACCGCCCTCCCCCGCCACAAAGTCACATAGCCCCCCCACACAGAGTCCCAAAAAGGAGGGGTGGCAGGCTCCGTTGAAACAACCGGTCCACCACTGCAGACTGCTCTAGGAGCAGGAGCCTGTCATTCCCTGAGTTTAGAAGCGTCCTTTCCATCACTCCACCCGCTCCCCAACCGCAGTATGCGTCCCAGTTTCAACCCTTTACCGAGAAATCCTTAATAAAGAAGACGGTTTTAATGAACAATGTTTCATTTATTTTATTTTTAAGGGTGTGTGGGAAGGGGGGAAAGGGGTTTGGTAATTGGAGAGGACAGGCAACATTAACTGGGTAAAGAAACGGAGGCAGGTTCAGCTTCTGCTTAAACAAACGTAATAGTCACAGGTTACCCTGGTCACTCTGGAAGCTAGCTTTCAAAGCTTCCCGGATGCGCAGCGCGTCCCGCTGGGCTCTTCTAATCGCCCGGGTGTCTGGCTGCGCGTAATCAGCAGCCAGGCAATTTGCCTCAACCTCCCACCCCGCCATAAACGTCTCCCCTTGCTCTCAGAGATTGTGATTGCAGCTTGCTGTGTGCTCCACAATGGGGATATTGGTTTCGCTGAGATCAGAGCGAGTCAGTAAACTTCTCCATCTCCCCTTCAGACGTCAAAAAGCACACTCCATCACCATTCTGCACTTGCTCAGACTGTAGTTGAAGAGCTCCTTTTCACTGTCCAGGGCGCCTGTGTACGGCTTCATGAGCCAGGGCATTAGCGGGTAGGCTGGGTCCCCGAGGATCACTATAGGCATCTCCACATCCCCAACAGTTATTTTGTGCTCCGGGAAGTAAATACCTTCCTGCAGCCGTCTAAACAGACCAGAGTTCCTGAAAACGTGAGCGTCATGAACCTTGCCCGGCCATCCAACGTTGATGTTGGTAAAACGTCCCTTATGGTCCACCAGTGCTTGCAGCACCATTGAAAAGTAGCCCTTTCGGTTAATATACTGGCTGCCCTGGTGGCCCGGTCCCAGGATAGGGATGTGAGTCCCATCAATAGCCCCACCGCAGTTTGGGAATCCCATCGCAGCGAAGCCATCTATGATTACCTGCACGTTTCCCAGGGTCACTACCTTTGAGAGCAGTAGCTCAACGATTGCGTTAGCTACTTGCTTCACAGCAACCCCCACGGTAGATTTGCCCACTCCGAATTGATTTGTGACTGACCGGTAACTGTCAGGCGTTGCAAGCTTCCAGAGGGCTATGGCCACTCGCTTCTGGATAGTCAGGGCTGCTCGCATCCGGGTGTCCTGGCGCTTCAGGGCAGGGGAAAGCAAGTCACAAAGTTCGAGGAAAGTGCCCTTATGCATCCGAAAGTTTCGCAGCCGCTGTGATTCATCCCAGACCTGCAGCACTATGCGGTCCCACCAGTCCGTGCTTGTTTCCTGGGCCCAGAATCGCCATTCCACAGCATCAACATGACCCATTGCCACCATGATGTCCAGGGTGCAGGGTCCCGTGCTTTGTGAGAGGTCTGTGCCCATCTCAGAGTCAGTGTCCTCACCGCACTGCCGTAGCCTCCTCGCCCGATTTCTCAACAGCTGCCTCTGAAAAAGGTGGATGATAAGGCGCGAGGTGTTGACAACGGCCATAACTGCAGCGATGATCGCAGTGGGCTCCATGCTCGCGGTGCTGTGGTGTCCACGCTGTCAATCAGTAGAAAAGGGTGCGAACTGATTGCCCGCCGGCGCTTTCACGGAGGGGAGGGAGGGAGTGAGGGTTGACTGACGACAGTTACCCAAAACCACCCGCGACACATTTTTTGCCCCAGCAGGCATTGGGGGCTTGACCCAGAATTCCAATGGGCAGCGGGGACTGCGGGAACTGTGGGATAGCTACCCACAGTGCACCGCTTGCAATGTCGACGCTTGCCCCATTAGTGTGGACTCACAAAGTCAAATTACTGTCCTTAATGTGGATACACACGTTCGACTTTGTAATATCGGTTTCACAAATTCGGTTTAAGTAAAATCGAACTACTCTCGTAGTGTAGACATATACTAAACGTTGCCACCACCTCTCAGGGTAAAAAGTTTTTTCATTGAAAACTGGCTGCATTTCAAAAATGAGAACTTTTTGCAAAAGTTTGTCAGCACTACCAAAATGTTCCATTTTGGTGACGCTTTCTGTGATATATTATCGCATTTGTATCCAAATCATTTTCAAAATCATCAACATTTCTGGTTTACCCAAAAACTGTGTATTCAGGCAAATGAAAATGTTCTGTAATGATTCAGAAAATGATTCAGATACAAAATTTCAGTACAAATATTAACAAAAATGTGTCAGAACATTTTAGGTGAAAATGAATCCATTCTGGACTCGATAAAACAAAACACAATTTTGAAATGATTTCATGAAATAATTTCCTGGTTTCAACCAGCTCTATTTCTCAAATAATACAATATAATATTAACTGAGGTACGAAGAGGCAAAGCCCAAGGTAACCCAGTGGAAGAGACAGGAACAGAACTCTGATCTCAAACCATTTTTCAACAGCCAAAAAACATACATGTAACATGCTGTAATTTAGAAAAACCCTCTTGTATTCTTACATTATTTTCATTCTCATCATGGTCCAGTATATCCTTGTTGACTTTCCTTTTTATATAATTTCACGTTTATGTATTTTAATAATGTTGCCCATATAATATACCACATATTTCCCCCCTTTTTGGATGGATACACTTCTAGACAGTGGCTTATTAGTGTAGTGTATATCTCACTAGCTGATTCTCAGAGAAATATACATATTAGAGTTGTCTCTCTCACCAACAGGAGTTGGTCCAATGACAAATATTAGCTTAGCCACCTTGTCTTTAATATCTTGAGACCAACACGACTACAACACTACAAACTTATTCCAGTTATATTAACAATATATATTAATTTGAATGATTTCTTAGTTTGCTGTTGCACTGAGGCAAAGATTAATTCATTTGATTTTTTCCCCATTGCTTACCTACAAATGATGTTGATAAAGTTCACCTGTGGGGTCAAGGACTCTTGCTTTCTATAGGGCTTCCAGCAGCTGATAAAGGCAGGATCAGGAATAGGTTCAAGCTTCTCCTACAAATATTGTATTAATGGAGGGGTAGCCAAGGCAAGCTCCAATGAAATTCCCTAACCCCAAGAAGTGGGGGTGAGGTGTGGATAGGTGCCCCTCAAAACTAGGTAGACAAATTAGAGAGAAGTGTCCCATAACGAAGCATCAGCCTACTGGAGAGATGATCACTGATCACTAGGATCTATTCTCATCCTCTCTTGCATTTCTCAGGGGGGATTTAATCAATAAATTAGATTAAGGGTTCACTGTGTTATGGAGAGAGGCCCTGGTCTCTCAGGTTGCATGCAGGCCGGCATCACCAGCAGCACTGATTCACTGTTAGATTTCCCCACTACCCCTAATTTCTTCATGCAGTTGCCCACACATGAGCTGCCTCCAGCAAAGCACTAACTGGGGTTTTGACCCAGTGTCTGTGTATGGAATGCTATATTTGTCTGTTCCCTTCTCTCAGCAAGACCCTGGGATTTGGACCATAGCCTTTTATTTCATTTTCATTTGGCTTCTGCCCCAAATTTCTTACATTTAAGCACTTGGCTTATTACCATTCCAGTTCTTCTTGTACTTTACTCAGTTCCATTCTACTAATTGGCTTGAATGTGGGTCTAGTGTTCCCTAAAACAAAAAAATAGATCCTCAGCGGATGCCATTGCCAATGTCCATTTAAAACCCTCTCCAAATTCCCGGAACAGTAATGACACTTTCTTTCTGGAGGTGGCAATGTCCTTGATCCAAAAAGGACTCACCCAAAGCTTTCCCTGCTGACATTCATATAAAACAGCACTGGAGCTACCTTGTGCAGCATCAATAGGTATTACAAATGGCCATGACAAAAAATCAGGATAACCCATTGTTGTCTAAGAGCTACGTACCAATATTAGTACTATTCATTAGCCAAATAGTCAGGTTATTTGTTATCGCTGCATATCTTACAGATCATCCAATCAGCATGACAAAGGCTATTTTGACAGTCCTTGTCACTGCTCTCTCCTTGCAGGCCTTGTGCACTTCCTTACCTTGGCTAGCAGTTAATAGAGCAGCTGAGCAAAGTTCAGGGATCCACAGAGTCTAAAGGCCAGAAGGGACCAATCTAATTATCTATTCCAGTGGTTTTCAACCTTTTTTCATTTGCGGACATCTACAAAATTTCAAATGGAGGTGTGGGCCCCTTTGGAAATCTTAGATAGTCTGCAGGGTCCATGGACCATAGGTTGAAAACCATAGATCTAGTCTGACCTCCTGCATAATGCTGGCCATCGAACTTCTCCCAGTGATTCCTGTATGAAGGCCATACCTCCTGGTTGATCTAGAGCACACTATGATCTTGATAGTGACGGCAGTGACTCAACAGTCCCTTCAACCTGTGATGTTCGCCTATTAGATTAGATGGTTAATTATTCTAACCCCAAACAGCCAGGGCCAGCGCTATAACTAAGAACCCAGCCTAGGGCGCCAGGATTTGGGGGGCGCCGGGTGGCTGCCTCCCAGCTACACACTCAGCCACTGAGCGTGGAGCCAGGAGGCAGCCGGTGAGCCGCCCCCCTGCCTCCCAGAGCCGGGAGGCAGCCACAGCGAGCCGCACCCCTGCCTCCCGGCTCCATGCTCAGCTCCCTAGGGCCGCGGGGGCAGCTGAGCTCCTACGGCCCACGGGCAGCGGGGGCTTAGCTCCCGGGGGCGGGGGAGCTGGCTGGGGGGGGAAGGGCGGCGTTCCGGGGCGGGGGGGGGGCAGCCTAGGGCGTGAAACTTCCTTGCACCGGCCCTGCAAACAGCTAATGAAAACACCAGGACAAAATATGCATTTTGGTTAAACCAACAGAGATTTCAGATCAGGCCCTGAAGAAACAGGGAAATTCCTTGTTTTCAGAGACACATGGCCGCCCTAGGAACCCCATCTGGCCAATGTAGCCACTGGGATTTTGATCCAAATGCCGCACCACAAGGTGCCCATCCAGAGCTCTTGATGGGCATCTAAAAAACACAATAACATGGGAGTTATAAAACAGACATTGCCCAATGCAGCAACAGCATCAACTCTCCTTCCTCCCCCCACCCCCAGACCACAGCCTGAGCCGACATCCCCTGAAGTCAATGGGATCCATTGACTTCAATGGATCACCAGTCTGCAGCTCTATAAAGCTTAATCCCCCACTCACACATTCCCACTAGTAAGAAATCCCTTCCTCGGCTACTGCCAGTTCAAACAGATGGGCTTTGCAGTGTGTCTGAAAGGCGCAGGCTGGTTTGAACCACAGGCAGGAAAGTGTTCCAAAGGCCCCTTAACAGGTGTCTTAGCCATTTAAGGCAGACATATGATTCAGTATTGGCCTTCTTCCTGCAGCAAAGCATGCTGGGATTTGTGGTCCAGGGGGATGGCTGGGAATTAGAAGCTGGCAAGGAATGCTGGGTAAGGGAGCCAGGGGATATAAGCAGCTGCCTTTCCTAGCAACAGAGAGAGCTCTGGAGGAAGCAGGTGCTGTTCTCAAGGGAAGAGACTAGAAGAAGCAGGCCGTGGGACTCTACTGAGAGAGCTGAATACCCCTAGGGAGAAAAAAAATAAGCACAGCAGCGAGTCTCAGAGTCCAGGACAACTGACTCAGGCTTGCTCTACAGGGCTAAAAGCAGCAGTGTAGGCGTTCCCCCTCAGACTGGCTCCCGGGGTTCAGAGATCCTCTCCCCTGGCCAGATTTTAGAGTCCAGGCTCCAGACAGAGTGGGAATATCTACACTGCTCTTTTTAGCCCCTTAGCACGAGCCTGTCATTTATCCCGGGCTCTGAGATTCGCTGCTGTGGGGCTTTGGTTTTTGTTTTATTTTTTGCAGTGTAGACATACCCATGGTTTTCCCATCCTATGAAATATTGAGATTTTTTAAAATGTTCCCCTCTCAAATTGGGATACAAAATCCAAATAGCAAAAATTCTCGTGAACTGAAAATAGGGGAAAAAAATTGTTTTTGACAGTTTAATTTAAAAACATTTTTACTCCAATTAGTTTAAATTTTGAGACACAATTCCAACCCCGGATGGCAGAATTCACACCCAAAACAGGAAGTGGGAAACCCACCCTTTAAAGCAAAGGCACATCCACAGGTGAAGAGCCTGGGTGGTCAGGCAATAGCTGACTGAACTTAGAGGAAACTGTGCACATCTGCATGACGGGAGGACAACTTACAGCCTTTCAGAACCACAGTGCACTGAAAGCAGAACCAGAAAAGAAAAGGGCAATTAATCTCTCAAAGGTAGGGCAGCAGCATTACCGGGAATGTTGTCATGTAGAAGAGGAATGCCCAGGAAGTGGTCCAAGAAGAAGAAGAAACTGAAAGCTAAAGTGAAGAATCTGGGAGATGCTGAAAGAGAAGGCAAAATCAGGCAGATGCAGGTTAAAATGAAAGTGCTTGCCAATCAAACTGATGGATTTAGAAAAGGGAAGAGTAGAAAGGTGCTATGGCACGCGGAGACTCGGAGTGAGAGACGAGCCAATGACAAAGAGAGACAAAATAAAACTGTTGACAGAGGAACTCTGGGTGTGGAGAGATAGAGCAGGGAAAAAGCAAAGGAAGACAAATTGGCCCTGGCTGTTATTTGGGGTCATTGAGACACCAGAGAGGAAAATAAGCAAGTTCTTTAAGGAAGAAAATGTTACAAGAAAAAGCTAAAAATCCAGGAAAATGGTTGATGGAGCTGCCCATAAGAAACTCAAACCTCCTTCATCCCATTCCAGAGACAGGAGGACGAGCAGCCTTCTGAATGTACCTATTGTAAGAAAGTGGCAAGAGAAAATGCTTTGGAGGACTGCAATAATGGCCATGCTATGTATGAGAACAAAGCTATAGGTTTATGTTTATTAACCCCTGGGTTTGCAAAGCCTCGTGGGAAGGGTATAATGTTGTGTCTCTTTAAGGCTGCTGTAGCAGTGCAACCCTAGGTCCTCATCACTGCTGGAAGCTGGTCTGGGGAAGTTGTTGTCGGAGGGCGGATTACACTGCTCATAAAGAACTTTACCTTATAGCTGGTCAGAAAATACCAATTATTTTTGTGGGAAATTTCAATGACAAAAATGGTTTTATTTGAAATTTCCCACACGTGTTATTTCTGATGAAAAAACAAAGCTGAGAAACCAAAAAAGTTCCAGTTTTCCAGAACAATTTTCAGTACTTTTCCTCAGTTTTCAGTAAGCTTTTTCAAGTTTTGGTAAACTGGAATTTTTAACCAGAATCAGAATTTTTTACCTAACCCTTTCAGTTTTCAGCATAGCTGGAAAAAAAAATTCTGTAAAAAATGTCAAGCTCGACAAAAAGCCATTTTTTGTCTAATTTTCTTTTGAACCAGCTCTGCATTTAGCCTCACATTTGTGCGTGGGCCCAGAACTATTTCCACAAAGCACTGGATAGCAGTGGGGGCTCCCTTTTTTTCAGGGACTCTCAATATTTTTATTGCTTGTGGTTTTATATCTGTGCTCCCATGCCTGGCTGGTGCATGGTCTAGATGGCTGCCGAGAAAGCTGCTTTCACTCTAGCAACAATCCTTGCTGTTCTGGCTGGTATGACTCACCCCCACAATGTGGATGGGCTGACATGCCTGTTCCCAGATTAACACAGTCTGATTCTTTGTCCCCTTCTAGTGGCTAGACTGTGGCTAGAGATTTGTGAGCCTCCTACAGCCATCTCCATGTGGGGCCACCATTTGTAATGATACCCTGAGTACTTACCCCAGCAGCTGGGATGTATCTGCATGTGTGGGAGGGCTGAGCCAGTTACACTCTTCTCCTGCCACACACAGAGTCCTCTGAGGAGGTGGGGTTGGCAGGGCCCCCCAGAGCAGTGAGTCCTGGACTGAACACCCTACTGAGATATATGGGGCGGTTCACCTCACTGGCCAACTGCGGACTCAGGCTGTGACAGTTGCAACAGACTTGATTTTAAGCTTTTCTTTCCAACCACGAGGGTGAGAAATGTACTTTTTTTAAAATGAAAGCTGAGAGTGGTGTAAGCAAAGATGCATAGTGCCTATGCCTTAAGCTGGCCCTGTTTGCTAGTCCTCTGTAAACAAAAATCAGACTGAAATGAATTTTCCCAACGGTTCAATTCTTACTAATACCATCATCTCCATTACTGGGCAGGTTGGTAGTGTCTGCAATTGTACTGGTACATCAGCAGCCTAGACCACAGGAAATACAGGTGCCCATTAGAACATGTGGCACATGCAGAGCTTTTCAAAGGTGTTGTAGAGTCCCTACATCTGAGCAAAACTTGGGTTAGGTAAGCTTTGAAAGTCTCTGTCAAGTTTAGTGTTTTATTGACATCTGAGAAACAGCAGGGCCCTGTGACTGGGCCCTGGACTAGCCTTCAGGAGAGATAGGTTTCTTTCCCTGAATGGCTTTGGGCAGCTCACTTCTCCACGCTGGGCCTGTTTCTGCTCCCAGCCTTTGTCTGTCTTGTCTGTTCAGATTGTAAGTTCTTTTGGGGGCAGGAGCCATCTCTCTTGCCCTGCAGGTGCACACCACACCTAGCCCACTGGGATGCTGATCTGCGTTGGGTGGGGTCTCTCGCTGGTGATGTGATACAGCAACTTTCAAAGTACTTCAGTCTGGCTCCCCCTGTGCTGAGCTGCATTCCTTGAGCTAGATTGACTCCAGATATTGCCCCAGTGCAGCAACCCAGGGCTGGCTGAAATAGGTGCAGACCACCAGGGGAGATGTAATGTGATGAGCTTGGCTGGTTTGTCATCTGTGGGGATTGAACCTGGGACCGCTGGCCCTAAAAGCATGAAACACTACTGCCTGAGCTAGAGGAGCCAAGCCACTTAGCTCAGAAACTGCATCATACTCTGAAATCTCTGCATGTGGTCTAGCCCAAAATGAACACCAAGTGCCACACTGGGCTTGATTGAGTTGCATAGACATGGCCTTACACTGCAATTTTCCCTCAAGTGGGCCAAATTCTGTTCCCAGTTGCCCCTATATCATACTCCCCCCCCCCCCCCCTTGACTTAACAGAGGTTGAACAGGAACATTCAACAGGATCTGTTGAACATGGCAAGCTCTTGCAGGTTACCTTCTGACACCTAGATAGCCCTGTTTTACTCCTATCTGGGGAAATGATGGTTTGTCCATACATAATTCAGGCCATTTTCACAGCCCAACAGAGCCATATGCTGTAGGGGGAGCTAGTGTATGAGCCAACTCTTGGCAGATGGAACATGATGGAGCTATTGACATACCAGTGCAAACGCTGGGTTTGCCAAAGAGGCAGTTCTTGTGAAAGGATGCTGTTATTCCTGAAAGCACCCTGACATGAGACAGGGTCATCTGGGGTACTGGAGCTGCCAAATTGGGCAGGATCAGACAGAATCACTTATCTGAAGAGACAACGTAGGTGGTAGAGACACAAGGTGGGTGAGATAATATCTTGTATTATGTTGGTGAGAGAGACAAGCTTTTGAGCCACGCAGAACTCTTCTTCAGGTTTTGAAAGGTACTCGGAGCACCACAGCTAAATACCAGGTGGAACAGATTGTTTAGAACAAGTAGTTAACATACATTCTAAGGGACCTCTCAAGTGGCCCAGTAACACCTCTGTAGTCACAGGACAAAAAAAGGGGGGTTAGTGAGGAAACATCTCCTGTACCTCACATACTCCAGAAGAGACCACTTCAGAAAAGAAATCCTCACATTCTCCCACACACTGGAAGGAAAAAAATATCAGGAAGCCTACCTGGAGATCAGAGAAGAAACCCCAAACAACTATAAAAAACCCCAAACCCTGATGACAGCCATCCAACACAAAAACAAGACATGGAACCAACTACAACTCCTGCAGAAGCTACAGAACACCACACCTGGGAGAAACCATAGCACCAGGACCCGCCACATGGACACAACACGACACCCCCAACATCATCAATTTATCAAGACTACCTCTAACTGGAGCTGAATTTTCTGTATTCTCCAAGGGCCTGAACTTCTGCCACACCACAGAACCTGATACCATACTAACATGGGGAGAGCTAGAAGAATTTTTTCCACCAACTTCATCTCAAAGCATTCTTTCAGAGCAACACAACATCATCCCGCACCCCCACTGACAGTCATAAGAAAAAAAGAATCATTTGACTGGATAACCAACAGTGGATAAAAGCACACACTTGATTATTACATTGATTGCTTCAGGCAAAAAAAAAATTGACAATGAAATCCTTAACAAACCTCACATCCACCATAATCACTCCACTGTCGAGAGGACAGCTACACAGCCCCTGAAATCCAGCCACCAGACAATGATCAAAGCAGCAGACAATAGGACACTGTTGTAGTTCTCAACCGTGATGACTACCTCAATGAGGCCAACCGACAACTCTCTGATACCACCTATTACAAAGAACTCAAAGAAGACCCCCCACTCCCAAGAATTTAAGAATATCATCAAATCCTCCCCCAAACAACTGCAAGAGAAACTCTACAACCTCATCTCTCATGAGCCCAGCCAGGGACCTTCTACCTGCTTCCCAAGATACACAAACAAGGGAACCCAGGCAGAGCCATCCTATCTGGCCATTGCCTCTTACTGAAGGAATATCAGGACTCATAGAAACCATCCTCAAACCACTCACCATACAAAGAGCCAGCTTCCTCCAGGACACAACCTGTTTCCTCCAGATATACCACAACATTAACAACCTCTCTCAGAACACTGTCCTTTCCACCATAGATGTTACCTCCCTGTACATCAACATTCCTCACCATTGCTGCCTGCCTCATATAGCTATAAGATAATGGACAATCCTCAGATATCCACCCCAAATACATCACCAAACTCATCCATTTCATCCTCACCCATAACCATTTTACATTCAACAACAAGCACTTTGTTCAAACCATAGGAACAGCTATGTGTACTAGCATGGCTCCCCAGTATGCCAACCTCTTCACGGGCCACCTTGAGGAAGAATTTCTGGACAAATGCACCACAAAAATTAATGATATACCTGAGGTACATAGATGATATTTTCATCCTCTGAACAGATGACCTAAACTCCCTCAGACTTCCACCTCAACTCAACCACCACCACCCTCCGTCAAACTCTCTCTAGAACACTCCCACACCAGAATCAACTTCCTGGACACCAAGACCAGCTTCAACAATGGAACCCTACTGATAACTATATACAAGACACCCACAGATCACCACACCTACCTTAATAGATCCAGTAACCATCCCAAACAACACCAAGAAATCTATTATCTACAGCCAGGCACTCAGAAACCACAGAATATGCTCCAAGGAGAAAGGCTGGGAGAAAAACTATAACACACTTAAAAACGCCTTCACCAAATGAGGACACTCTACCAGAGAAGTAGATCACATCATGGAATGGCCACCCAAATACCTCAAGAGAACTTGGTTCAATACAGAAACTCCCCTCCCCTTTGACCACACACCTCTAGTTGTCACCTAACACCTCACACTGGACCCCATAGGAGGTATCATTAAACAGTTACAACCCATACCCAATGGGCTCCACACATGCTGAAAGAAATATTTCCTAAACCTCCTCATCTTGCCTTTGAAAAACCCCTCAACCTCACCATACTCATCATCAGAAGCAAGCTCCCCACAGACCAGGACACATCAACTCAAAGCAGCACTAGACCCTGCCAGAACTGATGCAAAACATACAGACACATCTCCAATGCTTTGATGATCAATACCCCCGCCCCCCCAACACACTTTTCAAGACCATGGCTCCTACACAAGCCTATCACAATATGCGTTGTCCCTCATCCAGTGCACTAACTGCCCCAAGAACTATGCGGGTGAATTACAGCAATCACTGTGATCTCGAATGAACTCGCACAGGAAAAAGAAAAAAGACAAAAGCACCACATAACACACGGGCAAACACTTTTCACAAAGCGATCACTCCGTATCTGACTAGGGTGACCACCTTTTCAAAAGGCAAAAACAGGACACATGGAGGAGTCCCACCCCCCTCTGTGTCCCCCCATGCTCCTCGTCTTCCCCCAGAGGCCCCAGCCCCTGTCCAGGCCAGAAGCTGGAGCCAGGCCATGGTAAGAACCTCCCAGGGAGCCCCAGACCCTCCTGCAGTCCTGGGCGGGTGATCACTCTATATCTGATCTCTCAGTCCTTGTCCTTAAAAGAAACCCACACAACACTTACAAAAGACAAGCCTGGGAGCTTAAATTCATAACATTGCTAGGAGGGGTGCTGGAACAATTTGTATGATGGGGGTGCTGGGAGCCATTGAACCACACTGTAAACCCTGTATAGGATGGAAATCACTTCAAGCCAGGGGGTGAGGCAGCATTCCTAGTTTTAGCACCTATGTTTGCTAGACACTATGGTCTTAACAAAGACACTGGATTTATGGCGTATTATAACAATCTGTAACCCACTAGCCCCTCTCCCCCGCCCTGTCTTTTGTCCTATGACTACAGAGGTGTTAACGGGCCACTTCACCTTGAATGGTCTCTTAAAATGTATTTACTTATGCTACACAACCTGTTCCACCTTGTATTTAGATATGACATTCTGAGTACCTTTCCCAGACCTGAAAGAAGAGTTCTGTGTAGCTTGAAATCTTGTCTCTCTCACCAACAGAAGTTGGTCCAATAAAAGTTATTACTTCACTCACCTGGTGTCTCTAATATCCTGGGACCAGCATGGTTACAACACTGCAAACAATTTAGGCAATACACAGATCTGGTCTTAAATATTTGTTACGTTCCAAAAAAATCAGTCAGTCAGTATATCCCTTTCTGACATGTGTGTCTGCTGCTTTCTGTGCAATATACTGTGATGTGTTTTTAGTTTGAAATAAGATCAGTGGAAAAGACAAATTAATGAAGCACTAACAGGCCTAGCCATTCTTATTAGGCAAGTTACCAAGGTGTTATGGAATAGGTGGGACTTAAGGAGGGCACAGTAGTGGATATGTTAATAATAAACAATTAATAAATTACACTGGTCTACAATTTGAGAAGTCGTCTGCTTCAGAGATAAAATGTGCTATTTAGTATGTATTTTGATGTGCTGAATTCAAATATGACAATTAAAACAACTGATTGGCTACTGTTTCTAAGATATTTAAGTTTTTACATTTTATGTCTATGTATATTGTGTAGATAGTAGAGTTTTAATCATAAATTGTAAACCTAGGTCTTTTCATGTGTTTATGGTTGCTTTACATGATACTATTTCACCTGTCCTGTTTATGTAACACTTTAAAAATCAGCAAAGGGGTTATATAAATAAAATTTATGATGAAACAAAAGGCAAAAAACTATTATGTCCATAGTTTAGTCCTATTCAGTGTCTACTCGGCGCTTCTTGGCTTGTCTCTTGTATGCATTAAATGGAGCATCTCTTGTCACTGTCCAGCAATAGTCTGCAAGCATTGATGGGCTCCATTTGCCCTGATAGCGTTTCTCCATTGTTGCAATGTCCTGGTGAAATTGCTCGCCGTGCTCGTCGCTCACTGCTCCGCAGTTCGGTGGAAAAAAATCTAGATGAGAGTGCAAAAAATGTATCTTTAGTGACATGTTGCAACCAAGGCTTTTGTATGCCTTGAGGAGGTTTTCCACCAACAACTTGTAGTTGTCTGCCTTGTTGTTTCCGAGAAAATTTATTGCCACTAACTGGAAGGCTTTCCATGCCTTTTTTTCCTTGCCACGCAGTGCATGGTCAAATGCATCATCTCAAAGAAGTTCACGAATCTGAGGAGCAACAAAGACACCTTCCTTTATCTTAGCTTCACTTAACCTTGGAAATTTTCCACAGAGGTACTTGAAAGCTGCTTGTGTTTTGTCAATGGCCTTGACAAAGTTCTTCATCAGACCCAGCTTGATGTGTAAGGGTGGTAACAAAATCTTCCTTGATTCAACAAGTAGTGGATGCTGAACACTTTTCCTCCCAGGCTCCAATGACTGTCAGAGTGGCCAATCTTTCTTGATGTAGTGGGAATCTCTTGCACGACTATCCCATTCGCAGAGAAAACAGCAGTACTTTGTGTACCCAGTCTGCAGACCAAGCAAGAGAGCAACAACCTTCAAATCGCCACAAAGCTGCCACTGATGTTGGTCATAGTTTATGCACCTCAAAAGTTGTTTCATGTTGTCATAGGTTTCCTTCATATGGACTGCATGACCAACTGGAATAGATGGCAAAACATTGCCATTATGCAGTAAAACAGCTTTAAGACTCGTCTTCGATGAATCAATGAACAGTCTCCACTCATCTGGATCGTGAACGATGTTGAGGGCTGCCATCACACCATCGATGTTGTTGCAGGCTACAAGATCACCTTCCATGAAGAAGAATGGGACAAGATCCTTTTGACGGTCACGGAACATGGAAACCCTACCATCACCTGCCAGGAGATTCCACTGCTGTAGTCTGGAGGCCAAAAGCTCTGCCTTACTCTTGGGTAGTTCCAAATCCCTGACAAGGTCATTCAGTTCACCTTGTGTTATGAGGTGTGGTTCAGAGGAGGAGGATGGGAGAAAATGTGGGTCCTGTGACATTGATGGTTCAGGACCAGAAGTTTCATCCTCTTCCTCTTCCTCGTCTGACTCAAGTGAGAATGATTCTGGTGCATCAGGAAGCAGCAGTCCTTCTCCGTGGGGTACTGGGCGTATAGCTGATGGATTGTTTGGATAATGCACAGTCCACTTTTTCTTCTTTGACACACCTTTCCCAACTGGAGGCACCATGCAGAAGTAACAATTGCTGGTATGATCTGTTGGCTCTCTCCAAATCATTGGCACTGCAAAAGGCATAGATTTCCTTTTCCTGTTCAACCACTGGCGAAGATTTGTTGCACAAGTGTTGCAGCATGTGTGTGGGGCCCACCTCTTGTCCTGATCTCCAATTTTGCAGCCAAAAGAAAGGTGATAGGCTTTCTTAACCATAGTGGTTATACTGCACTTTGTGATGCAAAAGTCACTTCACCACAAACATAGCAGAAGTTATCTGCACTGTTCACACAAGTACGAGGCATCTCTGCTCACTTTGGCTAAACAGAAATGTGTCCCTTTGCAAAATCAAACACTGACAAATAAGAGAGCACGACACTGTATGATTTCTAGAGCTGATATAGGGCAATTTGTTCAGCAGAGTGATGTAAGCTTCGTTATGATTGCATCATCCATGACTTCTAGGAATAACATGATGCAATTCATACCATGTATGACGCAATACCAGCTTCAGATTGCATCATTCATTGTTTTGCCTAAAAAGCAAGTACTGTCCAAACCCAGTCATAGATTTATTCATAGATCCAGTCAAAGATGTATTTTAGTCATTTCTGGTTTAAATTGAGATCCCTTCCCTTTATAACTCACTTATCCTCCGCCATTCCCAAGTCAAGGGTCGTATATACTGACCCAATAGCATGTCTTGAAAACTAGAGCCAATCAACAATTTTAAGCATCATTTTTGTTCTCAGTGACCCAGAATTAGTAAAGTTTGACTACATTTATTTCAGAAGCATTTTGGCTGTAGAGCAGTGTTATTATTAACCCTGATTCATGAAAGTACATAAGCACATCAACTTAGTTAAGCACATGCTTTAGCGCCTTCCAAAAATTATTATTTTTGGAGCTGGTGCTAATAAATGATAAATAATAATAAACTAAAAGGGTTAAGGGCAGCATTGTTTTAACTTAGTAAATGAATACTTTAGTGATGGGGGCTTGTCTTCACTACTGGGGGGATTACGCTGCTGCAATCAGGTGTCGATTTAGCGGGTCTAGTGAAGACCTGCTAAACCGATGGCAGAGCGCTCTCCGGTCAACTCCGGTACTCCAGCTCCCCGAGAAGAGTAAGGTAAGTTTCTTGTCAACACAGCGTAGGGAAGACACCAGGGTAAGTCAACCTAAGCTACGTCAACTCCTGCTATGTTATTCACATAGCTGGAGTAGCGTAACTTAGGTCGACTTATCCCCGTAGTGAAGACAAGCCCTAAGTAAACACATTACTAAACTGACTGAAAATTCTGTCAGAACAGCTTTCTGTTGGAAAATGCTGATTCAACACAATCAAAATGTTTTCCAAGAACATATTGATTGTCAAAAATTTCACAGCAAATTATTGAAATATTTCATTTTGATTTGATTGATTTGATTATTAATATAATATAATAAGGCTTGGGAGAATTAGATCTTTATTTGTAAATTTCAGTAAAAGTCGATTTCAGCAAAACACACAAACCAACGAATAAATATTTCCATCAATAATAATCACAATGTACAAATTGGCGAAGTAAGAAAACTGCAGCTTGCGAATGTACTAGAGATTGATTTAAGGATAATTACTTTGTATGTTTTGACATGTGGACAATTTGTGTTTTAAGAAAAAGCTTTAACTTTTTAAATCTCATCATCTACTATCATTAAATAATTATCCGGCCCTGCCTATTGTCTCCTCCCCAGGCATAATTCTGCGCAACTGAAAATTTAAAAAAACCAACCAATAAAAATAGGAAAAACATGCTTAAAAACAAATATTGATATAATGCATCTAGATGAATAAAGAGTAAAAATAGAATTCTGCCAAGCCTCAAAATTATGTTATATTACAATATAAAGTCAAGTGATAAAGTCTACATGAAATGCTATAAGGTCAAAATGAAATATTTCAGAATATGTCATTTTGCACAAAATTCTAAGATTTTGACTTTTCATCCCAATTTGGGCCAAAAACCACATCAGCATTTTGGAATTTTCCTGCAGGATGAAAATAATAAGCAATTTAGTTAGATCAGGCACTAAACACATACACAGTAAGAAACAGCTGCTGTCCCAAATCGCTCCTGACTTTGGGAGAGTGTTCCACACCCCAAGGGCAACCTGGCAGAGGGATGGAATGCTAGGTTCAGATACCTGTGCTTTGGATTGCTGATCTGTTAAACTGCTGCTGCCTTCTCCAAGAGCTAAAAGCCTATCACCGAATGTTTCCAATGGTTCACTTTCTCAGATGAGATAATAAATTCTGCAGCCAAAGTCAACCCAGGAACTTGCCAGCAGGTGTCCCTGTAGGGCCTGAAACGTGAAAAGTATTAATATGCAAATAGAAGAGGAGAATGCTGGGAATTACTTTGCACATTGGCTCTAGTCTAAAAACAACTTCTTAATGATAAAATGGAAACATCATTCATCTTTTAGTATTTTAGCATTTAGAAGGGCTTTGCATCCTGAACTAAAAAATAGGTCAGACACCATAACAGTAACCAGAGACAACTGAAGAGCAAACTATGCTACAAGCAGTCAGTGTAGACCTATTGTTCTTCAGGAGTAGAATATTGTGATTGTTTGACTTCTACTTGGTGCTCTGCTCCAAGATGCATGTCCCTTATGTCTCCCTGATTTTCTCTCTAGCCCTGGGGATTTGTTAGGATGCCCCGAAGGCTCCTTAATGTGGCCTAGCAGATGATGGTACCCAAGGACCTTTCCCCGACTGAGGATTGCTGAAGTGTATTATATAATGGAAATGATCAGTTAGGGGTTTGCAGACATTCTTCTCTCCTTTTGTGGTGCCTGAGCAGTGCAAAGTGGAGCAGAGAATTTGACCCACAAGGTTTTTGCATATTTTCTGATGTATATTTGAAGTTGAAAAGTTTTTATTGTGGCTAAGTGTTTTCTGTCTAATTGATATGAGGAATAGCAGATGTCAGGGCTTGGCAGGTTGGCTTCCCACTGGAGGAGAAATCAGTTATGCAGAGTCTGGGTATATTCTTAGCAAAATTTGTTTTATTTACACGATATACAGCAGTCCTGGAACACAGATGGTTACAAACAGCATGCAGACAACCCCCTCTTGCAGGAATCTCAGCCAACACCAATGCTTAATTAGCAGGGACCAACTCTGCCCTAAGAACTGACCCTAGTTATAGAGATTAAAAGCAAAGAGTTTGCCACAGCTCCCCCAAAGAAACTGCACCAGAAAACCACCTCTGCCACAGTTTTCTCCAAGACTAAAAAACTTGCTTGCACATTAAGAGAATCGACAAAGACTGTAACAGTACCACCTGGTGACCTCTTCCATAATATTTTGTTGTAAAACCCAGTAAGGCCCAAATCCTGCAAAGATGTACACATGTGCTAAACTTTACATATGGTGAGTAGTCCAGCTCCGGCTCATCAGCGGTGGCACACGGGGGATGGGGGAAAGCGCAGGGGCGGAGCCTCCCCGCCCCTGTGCTTTCCCCCACCTCCCCTGTGCCGCTGCTGATGAGCCGGAGGGAGGAGCCTGCGTGAGCGGCGAAAAAGCCGCTCAGCCTCTGGCTGCCGCGGTGCCTGCCTGGGGAAGCCGAGGAGGAGGTGAGCCGGACGCGGGGCTGGCGGGGAGCTGCAGGGCCCGGTGGGTGCTCTGTTGCTTCCCTCCCACTCCCGGATTGCAAGCCGTGGGGGGGGGATGCAGCGCGCCCAGGGCCGGGGGAGGAGGCGGGGCGGGGCTGCGAGCACCCACTGGCAGCTCCCCACCAGCTCCCCTGCCACGTGCCCAGTGGTCCAGCTCACCTCCGCCTCTTGGACTCGGAGGCTGAGCCAGATGCGAAGCAGCAGCCTGCCACTTTTCTTGGCTCCCCGCTCTCCAGCTGGTTGGGGTGGGGGTTATGGGGAGGAGGCGGAGCCAAGCCCTCCGCCTCCTCCCCATACCCCCCCGATCAGCTGGAGAGGGAGCCAAGAAAAGCGGCGAGCTGCCGCTTCACGTCTGGCTCAGCCTCCGAGAGGTGAGCTGGGGGCGGGGGGGGCTGGCGGGGAGCAGCCGGCGTGGTGGGTGCTCTGGGTGGGGGGCGGGGTGGGCAGAATGCAGCGTGCCCGGGGGAGGGGGCGGGGATTTGGGGAAAGGGCGGGGCTGGGGGTGGAGTTGGGGGGGCGGGAGCGCGAGCACCCACCAGCGCTGACAAAAGTCGGCACCTATGTGGAGGAGGAGGTCTTGGCCAGCCATGTGAAATCCTCAGCTGACGTCACTGGTTGCATGTGGCGCCTATCTCTAGACAACCATTCAGCATAATAGACAGGGTGCCCTCACTCTGCAGTGCTCTGGGAATGATGTACATGGACAGATTGACATGAACAGCATGGAAGAGATCTTCACTGTAAAGCAGCCTTCAATTAATGGAGATGAAGACATGTGAGTTTTGAATTCAAGTAACTGAATCGAGTGTCTGGGTAATTTCTATTGCAGCAGCAGCAATAGTTAGAGTAAGTTGTACCTTTAGACTTCATTTGGCAGATTCCTCTTTTCAGCTACACCAACGTAAACCCAAAATGAAGCCAGTGAAGTTACTCTGGATTTACACAATGTAAATGAGACCAGAATCGAGCCCAATATTTTTCTGACTGTCCCTTCCGTTTTGGCTTACCCTGTCCCATACACTTGAACATGTAAGCAGCATAGAATAAGCCACCCTACAGAACACAAATGTGTATTTTATGGTTTTCTTGGCACTCTTCTCTCAGACCTCATGATGAAGGAAATATTTGAAGCAGCACACAAATTATATTAGAAGTCAAATGTTACTTCCTGCTTTCTACATTCCACCACAGAAGAGAGACTGAGAATTCCTAATGCCACATCAGAAGTGTCCCTTAAACAAATATAAGTGGGCCCAATCCTGCAGTCCCAGACAGGGACACTGCTCATACTGAGGAGTTCAATGGGCCTTTGCCCTAATAAGGATGCAGGATTATTCCCAGTTGGTTTGTGGATTTGCAAGATTTAATCATTGGCGCTAAAAAGAAAATGTCTGCTGGATAGAGAGAAACAACCAGTGCAGAATAGAGACGTGTACAACTTCTTAATTCCTCCCATTAGATAAGTGGTTTCTGGTGTCTTAGCGTCCCTCCCCAGCAGCTGTAACATTCCTATGCCTCTTTCCTTGGGTAAATAGGAGTGAAGGAAGCAAAACTTTCTATATTACAGGTGCACATACCTTTAGGTCCGTTGCAGGCAATGCTTCCCAAGTTGTGTCATGTGCAAAGCAAAATCACCTGGATGGTGTATCTTTAAAAGCCACGGAAATGCACAGAGCAGCAGTCAATACCAATTTCCACATCTGGATCAATACCATCTGATGGCTGTGTAGCTGTAAAAATTGCTTCACATACATATCAGGAGGTGGACAGGGACAGGAAAAGTGGAATCGGTTTTAATGATTGCAAGATTCAAAGTGCTTTCTCCCCCCCCCCCCCTTTTTAGAGGGAATAAATACTGAAAATTCAAGTAAACACAGATTTGAAAATTGTCTAGTACCATCTCCTCATTCTTTCCCAGTTTGCCACAGGAGCTATTTCTAATTAAATGAACACCATATTGTTTAGTACCTGAGTTCAAAGGCCGGGGCAGTTTGGCTCTTGATCTCAGAGTTTGGAAGGTGTAGGAATCTACTCTTTTGGCTTGGAGTCCTAGAGCGAGAGAAAGAGCTGCAGAGTTCAGATCCAGACATTCCCAAAATTATTATTATTTATGTTTGTAGCACCCAAAACTCCAGCCTCATTGTGTGAGGCACTTACAGACACATAATAAGAGAGAGAGCCAGTAGCGCAGCGAGGTCCGGAGCGCAGGGGGAGCGGCGCTATAAAAAGGCGCCTCCCCTGTACTCACCCGGCGGCACTCTGGGTCTTTGGCAGCGGGTCCTCACTCACTCCGGGTCTTCGGTGGTACCCACCGCCGAAGACCCGGAGCGCCGCCGGGTGAGTGCAAGATGCAGCGCTTAAAAAGAAGCGCTGCTAAAAAAAGGCGCCCCTTCCTTTTTAAGGCGCCGCTTCTGCTCAAAGGGAGAGCAGCTGCTCCCCCCCAGCTACGCTACTGGAGAGAGCGCGTATATGCTCTTCAGTGCAGGGACTAAGTAGAAAAATGAGGTATTATGACACCCATTTTAAAGATGAGGCCCAGAGGGACTAAGTATCTTAGAGTCATTTGCCACTCAAAGCCACACAGGAAGTCTATAGCAGAACTGAGAACAGAAGATTACTCTCCAACTCCCAGTCCCGTACCCTAACCACAAAACTATCTCCTGCCTCTCTGGTCTGATTGTGGTTCAGTGATCTCTCTCATGAATGAGAAGGATTGCATAGGGAGGGATGGGGAGGTATAGCTGGTTAATGGGGTGAATCAAGAAAGGGAACTGCCCGATGAATATTGGGGGAAAAAACCCCTCTCTCCTGGGGAATGAGGTATTAGAGTGTCCTCTCAAAAGGAAGTGATGGAAAAAGCATCACAAGATACATTGTAGGAAACAACTTTGTCTGAGCTGGATGTACTAGTTGCCATATTTCTTTGTCCATCTGTAATTTCTATGATTATAGGACTCATCTTATTTTAAGACATAAGCACAGAGCACATGGGTTAGGGACATTTAGCTTGTCTAGGGCAAGACACATACAAATAACCATATTCAAATATGTTGCTTTTCTATTGCTCTGGCCATGTGGGGATCGCAAAGAGCTCTTCAATCAGTAATGAACGCTGGCTTACAAGCGTATGCATTCATGGGTGATGATAGAATAAGTGTCTGATAAGGTAGCATGGTCAAATGGATTGTGCATTGGCCTGGGAGTCAGGAGCCCCAGAAGTTCTAACCCCAGTTATGTACCAGCCTTCCCTGTAACTTTAGGCAGCCTGTTTCCCCTCTCACTCTTTGTCTCGTCTTCTCAAACTGCAAGGACTGTCTCTTACTCTGTGTCTCTACAGTGCTGGACTAGACACAGCCCTAATTTCAGATGGGGTCTCAATTGCTACTATAAGACATTATTATGCCCATTTTACAGATGGGAGAATAGAGGGACAGATTAAAGCCAACCTTTTCATACTTTCATGCCTAACGTTAGGAATTTAAATCAAATTTAGGGCCTTAAGTAAGTGAACTGATTTTCAAAGGTGTTGAGAATTCACCAGTCCCACTGACCTCAGGAGAGCTTGCATGTGCTCAGCTGCTCAGTTAACTAAGCCACGTGTTTAGGTACCAGATGTGGGATTGAGGATGCTAACTTTAAACAATTCAAGTTTGAAAATCTGGGCCCAAGTTACCTACCCAAGGAAGTGTCTGGCAGAGGCAAGGAACTTCGGACTCTTAAACACAAGACCATTCTTCCTCCCTTATATATTGTAATAGGTCGTATCAATATATATTAGCCCATATATAGTAAGTAAGGTACGTATATAGTAAGTAGTAATAGGATATATTTTCATAGGGCCTTTGATCATGTGAGATCCCAAACTAAATATATATAACATGCATATACACACAGAGAGAATAAAGGAGTCAACCTGCCAGCCACTACAATGGTTTCAAGAGTAGAGTAACAGCACACAACAGTGTAGGACAGGAAATTAAAAGCGATATCATATTCACCTGAAAGGGCAGAAGGAATTTAGGGAGGCAGAACATAATTAACCAGTTTGGAAACTGGTGGGCTTACCCATGAGAATTGTAACATGCAGTCAGGACCTCAGCCTTGTGTTGTACCTGAAATACGGCACCACTAACAGCACTGTGCTCTTCATTGTACACTGAGGTTTTGGGTCAGTGTTGATCCGGAGCAAAGAGGCTCACATGCTGATTCACAAGCACTACTCCCTGGGTATTCCAACCAGGCTTAGTAGAGAGGACCGCAAGCTGCAAAGTCTGGCTCCATACCAAACTTTCCCTTCACTGGGTCAAGACTTCACCCCAGGTCTTTATTCTGCCACGTGGGTAGATGAAACAGGAAAGAATGGCAGCTCAGTTGAGTTATTTTAACACAACTGGCCCTAGAGGGGAGGAAGAAATAAAGCAGCTTTTATGAGCATTAAATTCCCATAACTAATAAATGAGAACAAATACATTTTTTCTTCTTCATTTAGGGTGGACAGTTTATTCTAACCATGTGGGCAACTGAATTCGTCCATCTATAATAGATTTTAAGGGAGGAAGGGACCACTATGATCATCACGTCTAACCTCCTGCATCTCACAGACCAAAGAACAGCACCCAATAATCCCTGCATCAAGCCCATAACCTCTGTTTGGTCTTTTAGAAAGACTTGCCATAAAGACTGCAAGTGATGGAGAATCTACCATGTCCCTAGGTAAGTTGCTCCTATGGTGAGTTACCCTCACTGTTAAAAATGGTGCCTTGTTTCTAGTCTGAATTTGTCTAGCTTCAGCTTCCAGTTCTCGGGTCTTGTTATGCCTTTGTCTGCTAGGTGAAACTGGCGGTAGGAAATGGAAAGCAAACCAGTTCAAAGGAGCACTTATGTAACCCTTCTGCCAGTCAGGGTCGGCAGCAACAAGGGCCGGGTTCCGTATCTAGGGGTTCCATTCCAATAACACAATGCAAAAACCGGCTCGAGCCCCCACCCAGTGACCTGGGACAAATATATATCACCCCCCCTGGGCGCCTCTAAGAGGCAGTACTTCCCCTCTCGCAAGCACAGAGTCTGAGTGTAGAAAACCTTTTAATGACAGAGAAACAATGCGGCCTTTTGCTGGGGAAACACCATATCTAGGATTTGTAAACCAAACTGTGAGCAATGACCCACCCCAGCAAATTGGCCATGTCCTTTCCCTTTGGTTCTTGAGTCCAACAACCCAAAAGTCCAGACCCAGAGTTCAAAAGTTCATCTGCAGAGTGTTACACCCCCTCCAGTCTGGGTAGAAATGGGGAGGGGAGAGGTAAGGGGCACCTTACGTGGCTCGAAGCTGACTGCCCCGTCCCTTCATGGGGCTTCGCTCGGCTCTGCTCTGCTCTGCTCTGCCCTGCCAGCCATCCCGCAAGCCGCTCTGCCAGCAGCTCCGCTCCGCTCCGTCAGCCGGCCTGCAAGCCGCTCTGGCTGTCCTGCCAACTGCTCCGCTCCGCCAGCAGCTCCGCTCCGTCAGCTGTCCTGCAAGCCGCTCTGGCTGTCCCACCAACGGTCCCGCTCCGCCAGCAGCTCCGCTCCATCAGCCGGCCTGCAAGCCGCTCCGGCTGTCCCGCCAAGTGCTCTGCTCCATCAGCAGCTCCGCTCCACCAGTCGCTCAGCAATATATCTTCTGGCTCCCCCACTACTTAACACAGTGCTCAGTGATTTCAGCTCATAACAATTTCAGCTTTTTAGTGATTTCAGCTTTGTAGTTAGGGGAGCCTTTGTGCTCATTTGCACACTTAGTCCAGAGTAATTCCAACTCAGCAGCCTGTGAATAGACTCCTTAGGAACTCAAAATTAGCTCTGATATTCCACAGTGGAGAGAGAGAAGGAGGTGCAATTGACATTTAGGACCCTCAGAAGAGGCCCATGCCACCAGATACAAATACCTGTCCCCAACCTCTCTCAATTCACTGGGTTTTGGAATCCATGTCCCTCGCCTAGCAAGTGCTGCTTAGCTAAGGGCGAGTCCCTTCATCATAACAAAAGCCCACTGTCCTTGATTCACATAATCAGGGTAACAACACTTTAGTCTTCCTGCCCCAATAACAGAGAAACTGGGGCTCCCACAGCAGTCAAGGTGACCATTTGGGCAAGCGGTCCATCATGCTTTGCAGGGTGGGTGTGTCCATGCAAACAAGATTAGCCCCTGACATCCCTTTCCACAACTCACCACCAGATGTCAGGGTAGAGCTCATCCTGACTCTGCTTACACTTACAATACAAAAATCCCTTAAATGTGCAAATCCATCATGTAGGAAATGTGCAAATCCACTCACGTCAGCATAGCTACTCTGGAAAAGCAGTTGCACGCCTAAAATGAATGGGCAGATCCACTAGCACCCAAGCCTTTTCACATTGTCTCTTCAGGGGACTAGTTTTTATATTTTTACTGTTGAAGAAGATCCAGCCACACCCTTGCAATAGCTGCCACGTTGGCCAACACCAGTGGCTGAGCTGAGAACTTTGACTGTAAGTGTCTACAGCTTGAGCTGAAGAACCAGGCTCTGTAACTAGAGGGTTATAACAAGTCCATATGTGCATTGGACATGTAATATGCACTGGTCCCTGGTCACATAATCCCCTTCTTCACTGGGAAGACAACGGCTTCTTTTTGCTCACGCAGCTCAAGAAGAGCTCCTGAAAAACCACAGAAATACGAGTGGTCGACTAGAGAGAATGGGCCAGATTCTGTTCTCAGTTACGCTGGTGTAAATCTGGAGCAACCCTAGTGACTTCAGGAAAAAGAGATCAAGAAGTTAGTGCTGCCTGGGGGCGGGGTGGGGGGGAAGGGATGAAGAGCTGGGGGAGGTTGGGTGGGGGAGTTAGCTTGCATTCAGTGGCTGTCCTCTGCAGAGCCAGGCAGTAACGCAGGGGAACTGTGGCAGATTGCAGAACTGCTGCTCGTTTCACCATGCACAGCTGAACCAGCATCTACGGAGCTATTCAGGCCACACCATAGTCCTACCTACAAGGGTACTTACTAATGGGCACCACACACTAATGGATTTATCCTCACACTACTCTTGTGAGGCAGGGCAGATGGGGAACTGAGGCACAGAGAAGCTACGTGAGCTGCCCAAAGTCACACAATAAGTCTGTGTCTGAGCAGGAAATTCAGCCCAGATCTCCACCCAGTGAACTGAACCATCCTTCCTGACTATCATGTGTCCTGCTGTTATTTTTCCATACCCAAAGAGCAAGTCACATTCTTTCAGGAGGCGCGGGAACCTAACAAGAATGAACTGAAGTAAAGTTTCCAGGCAAGAGCAAGGGCCTGAGTGTGGGGGAGAGACCAGGGCCTGGGCGGAGCCAGGGGGAGCATCCCCCTGGCAGATTAGAAACTCGGCGTCTATGTCCCGGCCCCCGTACTCACCTAGGGATGGCCCTGCTCAGCACCCACCATTTTTTCCCCATGGGTGTTCCAGCCCCAGAGTACCCATAGAGTCGGCACCCATGAAAGCACTCAAAAGTGAGGAATGTCAGAATTACAATTTCCTGTGCATCCCCAGAGCAGATCCATCCTGTGCACTGAATGTGGCAGCTTGCCACAAACTAAGTATTCACATAGACAAGCCCAAAGACTGTATCACAATGGATATGCACAAAAAAGCTGAATTAAGGTTACAGAGGCAACCTTAACTCTAACATTTCCTAACTTGAGTGCCTTTTATCCTTTTAATATAGATTTTAGATGTTTGCTTCTTAAAAAACCCTAAATGAAATTAAACAAACCTCCCCCACCCCCAGCCAAGAAAATTCTATCATGTTAACACTGATATGGGTCACCATCAGTGTAGGACCCTTTCAATCCATACCGCAGATCTCTGCCGCTGGAGCTAATAGAGTAATTGATAGCTGTAGTAAATTGTCATCCTCTCTGTGGATGCACTAGAGGGGATGGGACACTTGTCAGTGGGCTTCACAGATATTTGCTGACAGCAGAGGAATGGATCGTGGGTTCCACTCCAGGCTCTAGAAGGGAGTAATCTCTAGTGGGCATAGACTCTGCTGCCGATTCCCCCACAAGCATGACCCTTTGTGCTCCATACTCTCCTGTCACGCTGCCTGGTATGGGACACAGCTAAGAGAGCCAATCGCACGTCACACTGTCAAAATACAGGGCATGTACTCCAAACTGGTGATATATTCTATCGTAAGATTTCACCAAGTCAGTAACAAATGTGAGCTCTTGTATCACTACACTAGTTCACAGAGAGCCACACAACAGTCCTCTAGGCACACCAGCCCCTGATTACCACCCAGACAACTGAACTTAATGACGAAAGGTTATAAAACCAAAATTCACCACACATTAGGTTCTTCCCATCCCAAAGGATCAGACACTCGCCCCCAGGTTAACATGTACTGTCAGGATCTCACCAAATACTGCTCTGCAGCCAATCTTTAGTGTAAACATGGTCACCTTTTTTATATACAGCATCACACCTCCAGCCTGTCTGTTCCCCACCCTGGCTCCTCCTCTCATTCTCCTCACTTAGCCAGTTTCCATTCCCCAGGCTTTTCATCCCAGCCCCTGTCTCCTGGCCCATCATGTCCTAGTCTAATCCCCCTTGACTCTGTCTCAGTCCCTTTGCCCAGTCAGTCCCAGTTCTCCAGTCTTGTCTCATCCAGTCTGTTTCCCTCCATCACCCAGGTTCTCTTCCCTCAATGTTTCCCAGTCCCAATCTCCTTCCCTGGACTCCTTGTTCCATCTCAGTCCCCCGTCCTGCCCTCAGATCCTTCTTCCCATCTTTGTCCAGCCAGTAACAATTCCCCGCTCCTTGTCAGATGTCCCCCATCCCTCTCCGCTTCCTTCTCCCCTGCCCTCCTGGTTCTCAGACCTAGTCTCCTTGCCCAGCCCAGCCTCCCCCAGCTCTTCATCCAATTTCAATCTTCCCCCTCAGCCTGCTGCCTCCCAGTCCCACTATTCTCTTCCTCCAGTCCCACTCTCCTTACCTAGCCAGATGTAGTGCCCCCTACTCTCAGTCCCAGTCTCCTTGCCCCTTCAGTCCCAGTCTCCACCACAGCTTCCACTCTCCCTCTCACCCTCCCTGCCAGTGTCCAAGTCCCAGTCTTCCCCCTCCACCTTGTCTCAGACTATTCCCTCCACAGGTCCAGCTCTCGTCCTGTCGGTATTCAAATCAGGCAGCTTTCTCCTCCAAGCTGCCTGGGCCCAGCAAGCAGGAGAGAAAGAGTTCAGGGGAGACGGTCTCCCTGCTCTCAGTTCAGGTACCTGGACCTGGTATGGCCCACAGAAGCCCAGAACTGGAATTGCAGGGAAAATCCTACTTGGTCCAGAGCTGGAGCATATCCCAGTGCAGACAGAATCTTCAGGGAATTTAGCTGCTAAAAATCTAAGTCTCTACTGAGCATGTGCAAACTGTTATTTTTCGAAGGCTTGTAACTTGGTTCAGTGTAGGAAGATTTTCACAGCACAGCAAAAGGCACATCCCTGACACACAGGCCACTCCCCAGTCAGATGTCAAGTCCCTGTTCCAAAGCCTGGGGGCACTAGAACTTTCCACAGAAAAGGCTGCCAGGATTTTTTTTAAACAGAGGCAAAACAATCAGGAGCGGCTCTCACAATTGTGCCGCCCCAAGCAGTCGCTGCGGCCCCGCCCCTGACGCAGGCAGATGTTGCAGGGCCCCCCACGCAGGCAGTCCGAGTCCCGCAGCGGCAAGGGAAGAGCGGCGGACCTGCCGCCGAATTGCCGCCGTGGCAGGCGAGAATGGGGCGGCAGTCCGAGTCCCGCAGCGGCAATTTGGCGGCGGGAAGAGTGGACCTGCCGCAGAATTGCTGCTGCGGGACTCAGGCTGCCACCCCATTCTTGATGCCGCCCCAAGCACCAGGTTGGAGCCGGCCCTGAAAACAATGAAATTCTCCACTCCTCCCGCGCCTCATTCTCAGAAACAACAAAACCATTCTGGCTGCTGTTTTCCAAAAAAAAAAAAAAAAGTTCAGCCTGAGGCAGGCACCCAGAATGGAAAATTTCCACCCAGATGGTTAAAGTTTGACAAAGCTATAAGCAACTGAGAAAGGGTCATATACTGGGAAGTGTCAAGCAATCTTAACAGACGGTGTCATCAGCCCTGACTGTAGTATAATTTCTTGCTGATACTATAGAGAGAAATGCTATAAAAATAGCGTATGTAGGTCGGTAGGTAATAAATGCTTATGAAAGTGCTTGTCTAATGGCCAGCCAGCCCAATGAACCTAGAAATTACAGTCCTCTATATAACAAAAGGGAAGGAACAGCAGAGAGAGAACCAGGCCAATTTTCCACATCTTTCTCCATGCTGATCAGCAGCACCCACCTCTAGGAGTTCCATCCCATGTCCCATACAGTTCTTGGCCTCTCTGCTGATACTTCCTCACCAGGGATACAGACAGGGCCAGTTACAACACCGGTACAACGGGAACGTGATTCATGTAACAAGAGATTCACTGGCTGGAAGCTGAAGCTAGACACATTCAAATTGGAGATAAGGGATACATTTTAAACAGCGAGGGTCATTCACCATCAGAACGACTTACCAAGGGCTGTGGTGGATTCTCTGTCACTGGAAGATTTGATTTTATATATGCACACGCACTGTAGATCAAACAGGAATTATCTGGGGGAAGTTCTGTGGCCTGGGTTATGTAGGTCAGACTACATGATCACAGTGTCCCTTCTGGTCTTTATAAACCATGAGATCATCAGCGTCACACCGCATAGGCAGCCAAAGAGCAGGCAGACGGGAGCATCTCTCAGTCACTCCTGACACATGCAGCATTGGAAACTGCAGCCTAACAGCAAAAGGCTCAGAAGCATCTGACCCAGCCCCTTGTTAAAGCAAGTCATTTGTCAGGATTGAGTAGTTTGGAGCCAGCACATGAAAACTTAGTCCACTTTGCAAAAGATGTTGACCCTGGTTCACATTTCAGAAGACAGGTTGTGCATCCCTCATCTATGGAGATGAGGGGTGCACTAGCACCCTTGTTAAGCTATATCAGTGGTTCCCAAACTGGGGTTCGTGAAATGTTACAGGGGGTTCTCAGGAAAAAATTCCCTAATGGTGGACAGAGCTATCCCTAGGAACCCTGGGCAGCATGGGGCCAGCAGCCCGGAGTCCCTGGACTTCCAAGAGCTAAGCAGATCAAAGCAAGCATATCACACTGAGATTTAAACTTCAAGGCTCCTTATAAGAAATGGAAAGGGAGGTGGATATTTTTTGCTGTTTTTAAAATGAAATAGGCAGCTAGTATTGTTTTTAAAATTATTATGAAGAACAAGTTTAAGCTTTGTTGTAACGTGCGTTGTTTGCCTGGACTGCTCAGGACCTGAATGCTTGTGTAGGAGGAACTCTCAGTTGGCTTCTTAAATACCTTCATGCTGTTTCACATCTAATACTCCTTGATGAAACATAGGAGCCTTGTCTTATAACAGGTTTATTCAAAGTGATACAAGTTATTCAAAGTGATTCAAAGTGATACAAAGTGAAAGTGAGATCTTGGAAGAGCATTGCTGTTTTCATAATGTAATACAAATACTGTAATGATAAATAATAATTAATAATAAATAGTGTGTAATAAGCATGTAATACAAACAAATTTCATATTTCCAAGATCACTGCTTTTATAATTTATACTCAGGTAAAGGAGAAAATGCCTGGAAATATTCATTTTTAGGAGGGGGTTCGCAAGACTTGACATTTTAGTGAAAGGGGTTCACAGGTCGGTAAAGTTTGGGAACCACTGAGCTATATGCTTGGTTGTCACACTCTTGGGGAGTACAGACCACTAACCAGGCCTTTATGGAATTCCATTGTCTTTCCCAGGATTACAGCCTGACTGGTCTTCCAGAAGACAATCTTTGTGCACAACAGCAGTGATTAGCTGCTCCATCCTATGAACTAGAATCTGGGGCTATGACCGGAGGTCTGAATTTAGCAGTGTGATGGGGTACAGCTGTTATTTTTGCAGCACCCAGAATCATGATCCACATGCTAGAACATTTGTCTGTGGTGATTAAGGACATCTGACTTCTACCATTAATTTTTATTGCTAGGATACCTGGACGACATGGTCGAGAGCCATATAAGTCATACCATTGCCCCCTAACAGTTCTAGAATTGGTTTGTCATTTTGTAACCTCTATGTTGAAGTGTGCCCAATTAATAGGAAGTTGTTAAAAATAAGGGTGCAATAAAAGCCAGCTTAGTTTTCAGGTTCGAGCCTGTGGGTCAGTTACAGAAAGTTCAGTAGAGGACCACTAGGTGACACTTTGAATAATAAAACTAAAACATTATTCAAAAGGAAAATGATTAGTTAAGCAAATAGGCATGCAATTACCTCTTACACGAATGGTTCCCAAACTCGGTCTGCGGCTTGCTCAGGGTAAGCCCCTGGCGCACCGGGCCGGTTTGTTTACCTGCCGCCTCCGCAGTCACAGCCGCTCGCGGCTCCCACTGGCCACGGTTTGCCGTTCCCGGCCAATGGGAGCTGCGGGAAGCAGAGCAGGCCGTGGGAGCCGTGAGCGGCCGTATCTGCGGAGGCGGCAGGTAAACAAACCAGCCCAGCGTGCCAGGGGCTTACCCTGAGCAACCTGCGGACCAAGTTTGGGAACCACTGTCTTATACAATGCTACAATTATACTTATGCTCAAAGATGAAGTAGTGTATCGATGGGTCATCAGTCCACTGACAACAGGTAAAGTACACCTTATAATCCTGGAACCTGACGGTACTCTTAATGTTAATTGGAGTTCTCTTCAAATTAACAAAACTCCTCCTTTTACGATATTAACATTATACTGCCTGTAGCGGGGTGGTCACCCGCTCCGAGCCTGAAAGCGTTACAGCCAGCCCTGGGAGAGGGCTGGGGCTACGAGCTAAAGGCTAGGCTGATGGAGAAGGCAGCCACAGCTGGGGCCAAGCCCCAATCAGGCCACAGCTGGCCATATCAAAGGCTGTGAGCCAGGAACTCAGGCAGTCTCTCTCTAGTTGCTGAGAGAGACGGGCCTGGCTGCTGGGGAGCTCACCTGGGTACCTAGAGTGAAGCAGGGCTGGGGAAAGGCCAGAGGAGCTGGGAAGCTCCAGGCTGGAAAACCCCTAGCCTGCAGGCCTCGTTGAAGACCTAAAAGCAGGTACTGGGGTTGCAGAGGGGCAGCCTGAGGTTAGGCAAAGGCAGCAGGTCCAAACCCTCCTTGCCGATGATGAATGGCTTACACTGCAGTCTGCCCCAGGGAGCAGGGGCTAGATGGTGACTGGCAGTAGCCATAGACTGAGGCGAGGTGGGGCTAGAGGGTTGGGGGTTCCCTGGTGTGGGGGGGAGACCCAGAGTGTGGGGGCGCTGCCAGGGGGCAGTAGCCAGGTAAAGGGGCATCGGGGTCTGGGGGAGACACGGGGGCTGGCGGCAATCGGGCCAGCGACCAGCAGAGGGCACTCTGATGGCTGGTGAGTTAATTCCCTGGACAACCAGCAGGAGGCGCTGCGTGGGTGAGTCGCGCATCGCTACACTGCCCCTCGCCATAAATTATATTTCCGCCACCTCCTTATTGGCTCTTTACAATAAAGATTATTTAAACAAACATCTGCACAAATGTCCTTCTCACACTGTCAGTATAGATAGCATTTTAATAAAACATTCACAATTCTTAACACTCATTAAAAACCCTGCTTAAACCAGTTATAACCAAAAACAGTCACAACGCAACCTTGGGCCGTGTCCTTGCTAACTTCATTTTTCCCATCTCTAACTTTCTCACACTACCAACCTCAATTTCCCATCCTCCTCTACACTTAGAGTAACTTAGTTCAAAGCCTATTTTTTTAGTTAACCTAGGCTACAGTTTACACTGTCAGTAAGAGAAATCCTGCTAGATCATAGATGCCCCTAGCTGCCAAGATTCATACCCCTGCTTGTTCATGGCTCTTTGCATAGTGCAGAAATCCCCGTAGTCATAACTAAGCAATTCTTTATTAGGCTTACAAAAGAGTGTAAACTGTAGCTTTGTTCACTGTACCATATAAGGGAGTTCTGTTCTCCCTCATGGTCAGCATAGTTATATATTGCCAATCGGTGGGTCAGCCAGCAGTTCTGAGAACAGAGAGTACTCAGCACTTATAGTGTGTGACAGTCTGCAGATTAGGTCAAATCCTGTTTACTTTATTCACACAGGGTGAAATTCATCCCTGGGCAGAGAGGGCAACACTCAGAATAGGTCTTAAGTGAGGCCTACTCTTTGCACTGGGCTACGCAAGGTTGTGCCACCTATGACTAATCCCACTGAAGTTGGTGGGACAGCATAGGTGGGTAAGGGGAGCAGTTTGTGGGCCAGTTACTTAATGAATCTTCCCCCCAAAAAATAAACTCTGGGATGTAGGTAAATTACAAGTGGGCAAAACAACATGTTGAGGGTTGCTGCCCCAATCCATCCAAGAAGCCAGGATTAGAGAGCAAGATTTCAAGTGCTGGTATTCTCAGTTGTGACCGCTTCTCCGGACAGTAACCAGTTTCCAAAATGGGCCTGATTTCAAACTACCTGGGCTGTGACTGCATCATTAGTGTCTGACAATCCCCTTGTCAGAGGATGAATTGAAAAGTTTTCATGCACATTGACTTTGTTTAGACACATTGCTTAATTCTGACGAGTGCCAATACATATATAATTAGCTGCAAGTAGCTCCAAGGGTCAATTCCAGTGCATAGGATCAGACCACAGGGTTAAAATAATAATAGGAATGGCTCAAGAAAGTGCCTCTTGTCTTAGCATCCATGCATGTTGCTTCCCACGTGTAACAGACCTTGATCACTTCGTTCTTCTCCGCTCATCTGTTGAGCAGAACTATTATACTACAGTCCCAGTGTCTGCAGGTCTGCTTTGCTCCTGGTGTTTGAGAAGGGGGTCTGGTCCGTGCTGTTGTTCCAGCTCTGGGATGTCTGTCTGTGACTCTAACTCTCTTTGTCAAATAGTCATTTAAACTAAAGCTCTTTTGCTAACAGCCCATGTGACTTGCAAGCCTCTATCTACAGAGCAGGGTAGCAGCAATACCCAAGTCATAAGCAAGCTGGCCCATCAGCGGGGCTCATCTTTGTCCTGGAGGTGGTTATTTCTACTGGTAAGTGAAGAGTATGTTCTCTAGGCCTCTCCTCAGAACACCAATAAGGAAATCAGACAGGGTCAGCTATGAGGTGGATGGCACTGAATGGTAACAATGTCCTGTAGAACTCATGAAGCCAGTTAATTTTTAGTTCCATAGCAGCCTGATCTCTCTCTCTTCTCAGCATGCGATGGGTCTTCACGAGCAAAACACTTGACATATTCATTCGTTTGTCTTTGCAAGTAAGCCTGGAGTCACCTATTCACCAGCCAGGCAAGATGGTGCATCCACTGCTAGATTCTTGGGATTGAGCGCTGTAGTATGCACACACACCACCAGAGCACCCTTGTGTGTCAGGGTGGGCTGTTGCAGGGGGTTGTGTCTCCAGTGCCCCCTCCTGGCCATCTGTCTTCATGCACCACTCAGCCCTCTGGCTAGGAAGTGGCAAGTTCTAACCTCTTCTGGGGTAACTAAATGTCCACAGTAGTCTACAGTCCCAAAGAATCGACCTATCTTCTGGGCCCTGTGTTCAACCCTTTCCCGGAGAGCCACTGTCTTTCCTTAGCTCCAGTATAAAGCAGTGTCCTGCCCAAGATAAATCTTCCTGAGGTCTCTAGCCTGCCATCTTTGGCACTTCATCCTTCACAGGCACAGGACTGGGAGACAGGATTTCTGAGTTCTCGTCTCAGCTATAGCATGGATTTGCTCTGTGATTTTGAGCTCATTACTCAGTCTCATTGTGCCTCAGTTTACCTCCTTGTAAAATGTGGATAATCGCCTACTGCACACGGTGTCGTACGAATGAGAGTTTGCAAACCGCGTGGAGATTGTTGGCTGAAAAGAACCATTCAGGTGCAAAGTATTATGGCCCATGTATAAAGGCAAGTGGACAGAGCAGGTCCTGGGATGCTGATCCACATCTGTTACATAATAAACTAACTCAGGAGTTGAAGGAAAATCAGTTTCCGAGAATGAATTATGTACAGTGGGATGCTGATGACTCCCTGCTTTTAGCGGTCCCAGGGCTTTAATTACATTTTAGAGCATTTCACTATCTTCCTTAAGGCTGAATGGTGAGTTTGTTGATGTGTTCAATACACCATCCATTGGGCAATTAAAGTCCCCTCCAGCAACTGGTCAGATCATTTAACCCGGATGCCCTCCTACAGCCTAGTTTTCTATAAAAAGGAGCACTACGTCATGCAAGGAGCATGGGTGGAGAGGATGTTTCACATACATTGCTTCTTTTTTTAACACATCTTGTATAGTGCGGGTGCTTCAGCCTGCAAGAGACCTAAGGAGCTGAGCCTATTCAGCTTATCACAGAGAAATCTAACTGGCAGCTTGATCACCATCTATAGGGAAACTACAAAAGGGAACAATCTCCGACATGCACAGAGAAGTCCCTCCAGCCTGATGCGTTTGGGTGCCAATACACCAGACCCATGTGCTCTGAACCGTCTCTGGGTCTCAGTAGGCTCCAGTACGGTCTTTAGCTCTTGGCCTCTCTGGCACACTTCCTGGGTACAGGCTGTTAGTTCCCCTTTCATGGAAATGGGGAGCAGCTGCCCAGGCCCCCACTGGACCAGTGCTGACCTACCCCCCCCTCCCCCAGACTGCCTAGTAGCTTAAGCACAGTCTTTCCCACAGCTCCAACCCTGTGGACTCTCGGCGTTTACAATTCACCTCCCCAGGTACTACTAAAGCCCTATATACATTTCCATGCCTCAGTTTCCTCACCACTCTTGAGCATTCTTTGGTCTTAGGTCAGAATCCTCCAAAGTATCCAGAAACCTTCCTTGTCCCACCTGGCTTCTCCAAAACATGGAGACTGGACTTTTCCCTACCTTTCCTGCCACAGTCATTCCTGCCACAGCTTCTTGTAAAATGGTTGATGACAGACCTTTTCTTTTATAAACTCTAGCTCCCTTTCTCAGGTGACTCCCAGATCAGCCTTGCCAGGTGATCAAAGTCCCCTACCAGTTGATTCATTGCTTAGTTACCTCCCTCTCCAGAGTTTAGACCCAAAAAGCTGGTTTGCCTGGGGTGGCAGCTATCTTTGTCCAAGTCTGTACCATTTGAATGGATGATCATCAAAGTTTAACGACCATTCATTGTTAGCCCACTGCTACCACCACCCATTGGAATTTTAGCCCAAGATGGAGGTTAAAAGACAGCAGGAAGGCAAAGTCCAGCCTTACAGTCAAAATGGAGTTTGCCATCTGACAGATACAGAGTCCTCCAATATCAAACAGTTCATAAACTGAATCACCAGATCATCATCTAGCTACAGAAGGTGAAGCTATCGCACATTAGGGAAGCCCTTTCATCGAGCAGGCAAAGGCACAAGAAGATGCAATGAAGTTGAAGTTCATAGAGGCCAAAAGGGACCATTATAACCACCTAGTCTGACCTCCTGCGTAACACAGGCCAGAGAACATCATCCAATAATTTCTGCAACAAGCCCATAGCTTTTGTTTGAGCTAGAGCATCTATTGATTTAAAGACCTATTGTGATGGACAGTCCACCACATGCCTGGCTTAAAATCTGTGACATCCTGGGGCCTAGGTACACTAGTATTATTGCCATCCCAAGTGTTCAGAAATCATGAGTCAGCTCCACTCCCCACAAAACAGAACAAGAGATTGGTTTAAAAAGTCATGAGAAAAAACCCCAGGGGTTCTTTTTATTTGCCTTCTGGTTTTTGAGCCTTTAGCTCACATTACGAACACATTTCCAAGCTTTTCTCCGCAACCATGATGGCTAGAAAGGTGCGATTCTCACATGACTCCAGGAGCTGGGGATTTGAAGAAAGCATCAAATATCACAAGACACGTGGTAAAAACTGTGAGAATTGAGTTGAGTCAAATTAAAATAAAATGCACCTTTTTAACAGTGAGGGTAAGTAACCACTGGACGAGATTACCAGAAGAAATGGTCAATTCCTTATCACCCAGGATCTTTAATTCAGGATGGGGTGTCTTTCTAAAAGAAATGCTTTGATTTGGCTTCAAGTCATTGGGCTTGGTAGTGTTGCTTATATGGCAGGGAAGAATAATTCCCTCCATCACAGGAATTACCAGGAGAAATGCTCTGGCTGTGTTATGCAGGAGGTCAGATGAGTTGCCCACAGTGGTCTCAGCTGGCCTTCAAGCCTTGGCAGCTCCTCCACTGCTTGGGCTGTGATGAGTCTGATTCAGTCTCTGTTTGTGTACTATGCAGTCATTTGGCAGGTATTTATATTCAGTTGAGTAAACCGATTGCCATGCAAACACTCCTCCTGAGAAAGCAGGACTTCAAGCCACTAAGGGCACGTCTACACTGCAGTCAGGAGCTGTGATTGCAGCACATATAGATGTACCTGAACTGCTAAAAATAGTGTAGCCATGGTGGCATGAGCAAGATCATGTATGCCTGTGCTGTAGTCACACCTCCCGATTGGAGTGTAGACATACCCTTAAATGGCTGCTCCCAAATCATACCATCTACATTAGCTCTGCAACAGGGCTCGGCCCCCCGACCACTCCCATTTCCAACCCCAGCCCGGCTCCAAATCTCCCACTATTGAGCCCAGCATCCTCCTTGCTACAGAGAATCCTGCTCCTGCTTTCCTGGCTTACTCCCACCACTATTTGTACTTGTATTCAATAGTCACTGAGTACCAAGGCTGCCTATTTGATATTCAGCCAAGTGCTGAAACTCTGGATTAATCACAGCCCTGCTCCAAATGTTGCTGCAGATTCTGTCTCAGTGAGTCAGCCTGGAACACTAAACAATTCTGTACCGGCTCTCTTTGGCAGTCACACAACAAGAAACGTGGTTGTTGTGTTGCAGGGCCTGGCATGGGGCTATCACAGATTTCCCGTGTGATGATAAGAAAGCCATTTCATGTCTTTGTGCCCAGCTGGAAAACTGGGATGATATTTCTGTCCAGCCTGTTCAGCTTGTGAGCTCTTTGGGGCAGACACAGGGTGTGTCTACACTGCCACCCTAGCTAGCTCAAACAGCGGCAGTAAAGCTTGGACAGCATGGGCTGTACAAGTCCACCTGGGACCCTGGTATGTACTCTAGCAGCTAGCTCATGCAGCTGCGGCTGCACAGCTACTGTTATTTGACCTACCTAGATCAAAGCTGTAGTGTAGACACTTGCTATAGCAACGGAAGGGTTTGTTCCACCTCGGCAGTTAACCCCTCCCCTTTGAGAGACAGCAGCTAGGTCAATGGAAGAATTATTTTTTCCACCTAGCAGTGTCTATACAGAGATGGAGGTCGGCTTACCTACACATATCAAGGCGTGTGAACAATCTTTAGTGCATCTGGCACGTAAATATCTTGCGACGCCGGCTACAACAGTGCCATGAGAACACCTGTTCTCACTTTCAGGTAACATTGTAAACAAGAAGCGGGCAGCATTATCTCCTGCAAACGTAAACAAACTTGTTTATCTGATCGATTGGCTGAACAAGAAGTAGGACTGAGTGGACTTGCAGGTTGTAAAATTTTACATTGTTTTACTTTTGAATGCAGTTTTTTTTGTACATAATTCTACATTTGTAAGTTCAACTTTAATGATAAAGAGATTGCACTACAGTATTTGTATTAGGTGAATTGAAAAATACTATTTCTTTTGTTTTTTACCATGCAAATATTTGTAACAACAAATAAATACAACGTGAGCACTGTACACTTTGTATTCTGTGTTATAATTGAAATCAATATATTTGAAAATGTAGAAAACATCCAAAAATATTTAAATAGATGGTATTCTATTATTGTTTAACAGTGCGATTAATCACGATTAATTTTTTAAATGCTTGACAGCCCTAGTTTTAACTGCCTGATGAAGTTGAACGCTACAACCTTAACGACAGAACAGCTCCCACTATGATTATTACATATTATTTGTATATCATAGCACCTAGGAGCCCATGTCATTAACCAGACCCCACTGTGCTAGGCACTACACACACAGTACATAATAATACTGACAAATAATAATAGCATTAGGTAATATGAGGCAGAGACCCCTCAAAAAGCCACTTGCAGATTCTGGATTGGAGATCTATGTTTCAGGAATGCACTGCGAGACCCCTTCCTTTTTTGCAGCCAGTAAATATGGCGGATCTGTGAAGGTTTCAGAGGAAGGCACATATGTGACACTCAAACTACTTCTCTGAGCCTCACAAATCTAGTCTGGAGTGAATGGCTTGCTTGGAGAGGGCCCTCCATTTGTTTGCCTGTGCACTAGTGATAATAGCTCTAATTTATGTCCTAGCTGGGCAGGCATGTCTAATGCGTTGGAGTATTTAGGAGCAATACCTAGGTTTCATTTGGTCAATTGTTTCTTGAAACCCTCTCCCACACACAGCACAGTGAGGTGAATGTGGAGTCGTTCCGCTGCTTGCTAAACCAAGAGCTCACACACAGAAGGGACCCCGCAGGTCACCCATTGTAGTGATTGCCAACAGCCCAAAGAGAGAGGTAACTGAATTAGCCCAGCTTCAGCACCTGTGGACCAGATCCTCAGCTGGTATAAATCAGTGCAGTTCCATGAGCTGGGGATCTGGCCCATTGACTTCCACAGAGCTATGCTGTTTTACCCCAACTTAGGATTTGGACCTGTAGGTGTAGTGATATTTAGAAGATAGCCACTCTGTGATGATAATGATAGTACACAAGAGCCCCAACCCAGATCAGGGCCACACTGAGCCGGGCAATGGGTGAACCCACATAGAGGTATATCTCTGCCCTGGGGCAGGGCTATCAGTCTATAAGAAACAAATGAAGGATTGTGTCTGCTTTCACGTGAGCCTTTTTCACAGATCAAAGGGGAAGCAACCAAACAAGGTTGCCATTTCAGTCTGCGGAATTCAGCGTGGGATTTTCGAGAGTGCCTGAAGGGATTCAGGAGCACACATCCCGCTTTAGGGGAAGATTTGCAAAAGTGTCTAAGATTTAGGCGCACAAGTGGGATTTGTGCTATCTAATCACTCGAGGCACTTTTGAAAATTCCCCACTGAATTCTGCTGACTGCAATGGGTACTTCCTTTGGTTGCTTTGCAAAGAAATATGGGGATAGCGTGGAGATCTCACCACTAACTTTTTGAAGGGATGAAGACAAAATTGACTATAATGTACTAATTACGGAGAGGCCTTGCCTCTTCACAGTTGGGATGTGTTTGCCACCAACTTGCACTTGTTTGATTAAACTAGATTAGCTAAATGGATGTAACCTTCCATGTGGACACACTTATATACTGGTTTAAACTTGCTTATATATCAGTTTAGCTTGCCCCTCAAAGGGGTTTGTCTACACAAGGAAAAGTGGTCTACCTCGTCCTCTCTTTCTCTAGAAGTTCCAATCCAATGCCTGTCTTGTTATGTTGTTTGGGTCTTTCCTCCATGCATCTCCATTTTTCTTCCATGCTTTCCTGTCGTCTTGGTTTCTGTTTTGTCCTCCTCCAGAGTTCTTTGAGATATTTTTCCAGCCATCTGATACTAATGATTTCTAAGGTGACAGTTTATGAGAATTTGGGAGTTTAGATAGTAAACTAGCAAACGGACAGATTGACATAATTAACTTTGATTTAGCTGGTTGAGGTCAAAGAACCTATTTCTTAAATCAAGGTGGCAGCCCAAATGCTGCAAATCCCGCTGGAAGCTGAGGGGTGCAGAAATGCCACAGAAGCTGAAGGGCGCAAAAAACTCCCCGAGCCGGTGGCATTTCAGCGGCAGCCCAAACGCTGCCGCAGAAATGCTGCTGGCTTGGGGAGTTATTTGCGCCCCTCAGCTTCCATGCCCGAGGCAAGTGCCTCACTCACCTCGCCCTAGTTACTGCACCGGTACACGTACCCCTGGCTGAGTACCATTGAGCTACATCGTGTTAACTAACTCAACTGTCAGTTCAGGGCAACTGCACCTGTATTTCCCCTCCCTGCTACACCAAGGGCACCCGATCTAGGCTCCCAGCTCTTCAGCTGTCACCTTCTTGGGCAGAGACCTGCATCTCTCTTCCTCCTGACTGGGGTCTAGTCAGGCTACACAAGCTACACCATTTTCGGCAGGGATCTTGGCGTTCCCTAGACAGGCTAGCCTCTGTGTTTTGCTTTCTCTCCAGAGGTTATGAACAGCTGTAATTACCCACAGTTATAAGTTACAATACAATTCTTTCTAAGCAAGCACATGTATTCTAAAGGTGAAAGCAAACCAATAAAATAATCATCATGCATGCTAAAAAACTTACCTGAGGTCACCACAGCTCCAACCTCAGCCTCTGGGAGGCGTTAGTCCTTCAAAACCCACAACCAGGTTTGCTGCATGGTTCCAAGTTCCTAACCATCTCAGATTCAGAACCAGAACCACCAGGAATAATTCAGTCTTTGCTTTATACAACTTGGATCTTTGATCTTGGCCTCAGGTGATCAGCAGACAATGGCTCCGCCTCAAAAGGCTGGGTTTTCGCACTACCGGAAATGGGGACTTTGCACTCACCTCCCCTTAGGTATTCCCCAAGAAAACCACTTAACACTTTTTGTTCCAGAAATCCATTGTTGTCTGACACATTATTCAACATCGTCCTTTGAACCTCCAGGTCTCACATCTGCCATATTTCCCACCTCAAGAGGTTATATATAGGGCTCTGTGTCTGTCACGGAGATCACAGAAGTCACGGATTCCGTGACTTTCTGTGACCTCCATGACGTCTGCAGGGATCAGTATGACCGACCCCAGGGCCACCCAAGCAGCTGGCTCCGGAGCCAGCTGCTCAAGTGGCCCTTGGGACAGCCACACCGGCCACTGCTGGAATGGCCCAAGAGACAGCCACACCAGCCGCTGCGCTGGCGGCCACGGGCAGTAGTCCCTGGCTGGCCAGCCGGAGTAGCCATGGTCCGATGGCCCAGGCAGCTGGTGCCACTGGCCCTAGGGCCCCCCTAGCAGCACCCCCTGAGACACACACCTCCAGCAGCGGTCCCAGTGCCACCCCCAAGAATTAATCAGAGGTATTTTTAATATAAGTCATGGAGAGGTCATGGGGCTGTGAATTTTTGTTCATTGCCCATGATCTGTCCATGACTTTTACTAAAAATACCCGTGACTAAATCATAGCCTTATTTATATACAATCCTGGCCCACAATAACATATACGCCATTCATTTAATATAATGGACCTCAATGATACTTAAATGTAATCAACCACTTCGATTTTAATGGTGAAATTAAAACAAACATTTATCGAACTGAAACATTTCAGTCGATTCAAACCAAATAAGTTTTAGACAGATTTGATTTGTGAAATTTTTCATGGTATCAACTTTTCATCCTGAATCAGGAAGGGACGTTTTTTCAATATCTCAAAGCTATTCACAGGGCGGGAAACACATTTCTAACCAAAACACATGATTTTCTCACTTTTAATTGTTTTTCCATAAACATTTTTTTAAAAAATATGACATCCTCCCCCCCCCCCGCCCCCGCCCATTCTCTCCAGGCCGGAGTGCATTGTTGTGCTGTCCTGCCTGGAGAGGACCAGCATGTATTCTGCCTTCTGGATTCTTCCTTGCTGTAGGGGGGCACACGGTGCATGCCTGGGGCAGCGTATTTCCTTGGGCACCCGGGCACAGCTGTGCCAGCCAGCAGAGAGGGGTGGAGTCAAGGCAGTCTGCTCGCTGTCTCATCCTGCTCACTGCACGGGGAAGGGGGAAAGAAGTACTCCCACAAAGGCTGCTCTCCCACTGTGCTGATTTCTGCAATCTGGGTGGCTCATGCCAGGATACAGACTGGGCTTAAAGGAGGGTTTGCTGGGGACTGTTGGTCTGGTTTCCCTGGGCCTGATTCTCGGTAACACCAAGGCCCTTCATGCCACTTTGGCAGTGTAAAGGGGCCTTAAAGCTGACCTGAGAGCTCTGTGCCCCAGCCCTGCTCTCAGCCCCTCGCCCCATGTGGGGGTATGTCGGAGATGGGCCATAGCTGGCTTGGCCTGGGGAGTGGGCATTGCCCGAGCATGCGGCACTATGGGTATTCTCGCTTGCCAGGGCACATGGGTGGGTTTGCGTGTGATGAGACGCAGAGCACAGTCTGAACAAACCTGAGGCATGCACTTTGGAGGTGAGGCAGGTCCCTGCCCAGCCCCAAAATACAAGGGGCCAGGTTCTCTATTGGTGAAGCCAGTGGCATTACGACAGCAGAGAATATAGCCTGGGAAGCACAAAGGTGTCGTAAGGGTGGCTTTGCCCTTCCCCAGGCCATCCCTAAGCCAAGCACAGGAATGGAAGTATTTAGAACCAAGCCCATCATATCTAAAGAGGAGCCCAATAGGAACACAAAGCTGTTTGCAGCCTGGATATTGAAGTATGGTGTACATATGGATCACTGATACCCTGCTCCCACCCCTGAAATGCAACCACCTCTGGGGTGGAGCGCAGTCGCCATTCTGCAGCACTGCACAATAGTTCTTGGCGGAGAAGTGGCAAATATATTGTCCTGCAGAAACTGCAGGGCTAGTTTATGGAGACAGAATGTAATTACCTCCTTTGGAATCTGGCCAGGACAGTGAGGTTAATACCCCCACTCTTGAGAAAAATGCTACGGGAGCTTTACAGGGACCCTGCTAAATTGTTTTGTAGCCTCAAGTTTAGGTTTTGTAGACAAAGAGCTTTAACAAAACTGAATGGAAGTAAAAATGTTTTCATGGAATTAAAAAGAGACAGAGAAAGAAGTCAGGAGGTGTTTTGAACTTAAACTTTCCCCTGCACCGTGGGCAAAGCAAACACAATGGCCTTGAATATAGAACAGCTACACAGAAAGTGAAAACTCAGCATCCTGATCGGAAATGCCCTAGCACATTCTAAGCCCTACTAGAAATACATAAAAGAATAAGGCTCATTCCACATTCGTTGCCAAAGCTGTGTGACATGCTGCAATTCAACAATCAGTTGTGAAAACTCGCCAAGGTTTAAAACATTGGTTCCATTTTAACAACCTTGACTTTTAGCATTCTGAAAGTCTTGAATTTTAACAGTGTCCCTTTACGGGTTTTTTTTCTCATGGTTAACGTTCGGGGTTTTTGTTCAACAGGTGCAGAAATGTAGGGTGATCTTATGGTTTAGATACCAGACCAGGATTTAGGGGGATGTGAGTGCCTTTCCTGGCTCTGCCACAGACTTCCTGTGGGATCTTGGGCAAGTTACTTCATCGCCACTCCCCAGTTCTACGTTTATGAAATGGAAATACGCCTTTCCACCGTGGTGGTGAGGGTGGTGGGGCTGCTGTGCAGCAGCCCCTTCAGGGCCTTGCGTGGTTCTGCAGGCACTCCCTGGCCTAGCCCTGCTTGGGGCAGGGCTGCCTGTGTCATACGCTTGGCGTCAGTCTCTAATCAATCTAGTAGCAACTCAGGACTCAGCTGTCTGTGCCTTTAAACAAAGAGAAAAAAACCTTTCACAATGCAGGCGCTTAGGGCAAGGCCTTGGCCTGGGTTAGCCCTGAGGAGTGACTCCTGTGTCCTAGTATCACCCAGCTTTGCCCCTGAGCAAAAGCAGGCAAGCCTTAACTGGCCTGCTGGTTCCGGACTGTTCAGTATTTCCTACTAGGCCTCTGGGAGGGTTGTCTTGTTGGTAACCCTGTCTGAGTGACTTTTCCTTGGGTGGGGAGTGGCAAGGCATTGAGGGGACAGAGAAAGCCTGACAGACTACTGTGATAGAGTCTATTTATATTGTAAATGCTTTAAAGCAGGGCCTCTCACTACATGTATGTACAGCATCTAGCATCACGGGGCTCGGATCTCACTGAGGGCCGCTAGGTGCTATTGTCATTATAATGACAAAGTGTGGGGTTCTCATATGTATTAAAGCTGACAGTTATTCATTGTAAATAAATTGTCCACTGAATTTAGTCCTTTTTTCTTTTGTGGCTCTTTCACAGACAGACTGATTTTTTACCGTTGTGTTTGCTAGTCTCAGTGGTTTGATGGACCATTTATATGAACAAATTTCAGCCTATGGGTTGCTTTGTGGTTTGTTATTGGTCACTTAAGTTGCATGGCACTAGTACTGCAACTCATTTAGGGGCCTGATCCAAAGGCCACTGAGGTCAATGGTAATCTTTCAATGATTCAGTGGGCTTTGAATCAGGCCCCTAGATGACTGTGGCCTAGTCTACATTAGAAAAAGTTTGCCAGTATAGCTGCACCAGCAAAGCATCCTGGTATAGATGCAGTTTATATTGATTTTGCCAGTATAGCTCATACCAGTTCCCCAACAAAATAAGCCCCTCTGGCAAAAGCACTTTATTTGTTAGCATAATTTGTCTACACTAGGGCTTTTGCCAGTGCTGAAATCTTGTAAATAAATCACACTCCTAATCAGCACTGCTGTATCAACAAAAGTTTCTAGTCTAGACCTGGCCTAAAACTTCTTAAAGGCCACTAGCAAAGGAATCTTAAAAAGTCAGATTTCTGCATTTTATGATGCATAAAAATTCTTTCCCAATCACCCAAATTTCATTGGTGATGTCAGTTCTCTAATCATCCGAAAGGAATTGAATTTCTAGTGTTAAAAAGCAACAACCCAAAAACAAAAACAAAAAAACCAAGCATCGGGAATTTTTCTCTTTTTAAAGAACCACAACCTTTCAGGTCCTCTTTATTCACCAGAAAGAAGCAAAATATTCATAAGCCCAATTATTTTTCCATTGCAGGACATCTTTAAAAAGGTGAATAATGAGCAACAAGTAATAACTCTTTTCACTAGCAGATCTCAATGCATTTTACAAAGGAGGTCAGTATCATTACCCTATTTTACAGATGGGGAAACTGAGCCACAGAGCAGTCAAGTGACTTACTCAAGGTCACCCAGCTGGCCAATGACAGAGCCTAGAATAGAACTCAGGTCCCAACTCCAATGTTTGCTCTACTAGGCCACACTGCCTCTGCCCTGGGCTATACCTCAATGAATAAGGAAATCTGACTCATGCATAAGTTCCCTTCTGCCAGTCAGGGTTGGCAGCAACAAGGGCCAGGTTCAGTATCTAGGGGTTCCATTCCAATAACACAATGCAAAACTGGCTTGAGCCCCCACCCAGTGACCTGGGACAAGTACACATCACCCCCCCGGGCACCTCTAATAGGCAATACTTCCCCTCTCGCAAGCACAGAGTCTGAGTGTAGCAAAAGCTTTTTAATGACAGAGAGAAACAATGCGGCATTATGTTGGGAAAACACCACAAATAGGATTCATAACAACCATGAGCGACAAGACGCACCCCAGGATATTGGGCCGTGTCCTCTCCCTTTGGTTCTTGAGTCCAGCAATCCAAAAGTCACCCAAAGTCCCAAAAGTCCAACAACCCCAGAGTCCAGCACCCAAAAGTCTCTGTCCCTGGTCAGTGCAGCCCCAGAGTTCAAAAGTTAATCTGCAGAGCCCCTCCCCCCCAGTGGAAATGGTGGGGGGAAGGTAAAAAGGCACCTTACGTGGTCCAAGGCTGACTGCCCCGCCTCTCTGTGGGGTTCTACTGCAACCTTCACAGCAAGCCGCTCCACTCTGCTCCACCAGCCATCACGTGAGCCGCTCCAGCCGTCCCACCAGCTGCTCCGCTCCACCAGCCACTCAGCAATATATCTTCAGGCCCCCCCCACTACATAACACAGCACTCAGTGATCTCAGCTCTTAGTAATGTTAGCTCTTTAGTGATTTCAGCTTGTAGTAAGGGGGGGCCTCAGTGCAAGTGCACCCTTGGCCCAAAGTGAATCCAGTTCAGCAATAACTAGACTCCTAATAAAATCAAAATTAGCTCTGATACTCCACAGTGGAGAAGATAGGAGGTGCAATTGGCATCTAGGGCCCATGCCACCAGACACAAAGACCTATCCCCAGCCTCCCTCAATTCACTGGGTTTTGGAACCCATGTCCCTTGCCTAGCGAGTGCTACTTAGTTGATGGCGAGTCCCTCCATCATAACAAAAGGCCACTGTCCTTGATTCACACAATCAGGATAACAACAGTTTATTCTTCCTGCCCCAATAACAGAAAAAAACTGGGGATCCTACAGCAGCCAACATGACCATTTGGGCTGCTTGGGCTCATGGTAGGTGGGGTGGGTGTGCCTATATAAATGAGGTCAGCCCCTGAAGTTCTTTCCCACAACTTGCCACCAGATGTCAGGGTGAAGCTCATCCTGACTGTGCTTACATCAATAAAATTTCAAAACTAAAACATTTCATCTAAAAAATGAGTTAAGGTGGCTATGTGGCAGTGTAATTATCCGTCACATAATTTATGAAACCCAAACATTTTGAAAGCAAGGAAATTACTCATTAAGGACATCATAGTTCTTACACTGCCTCCGTAATGAACAAACCCATTTTTCTAATGAAGTAGGAGGATGTGCATATTTCATTACAACACAACCTTAACTCTGACCCATACACATGGCCAGTTTACGTGGTTTTGTTATCATGATTCCATTATCTAAATACTTCCTTCTAAAAGTTATTGTTATGTGGAAAGTAGTATCAGTTAACTTAGTTATCACTTGACAGGACAGTTTTTGTAAAGTACTTATAAACACAGTTTCTCAAGAACAACATTGTGCATGTGGTTTGATAGAAGAGTTTATACGTTACCAACTGTAGTACCGTGGCCACCACCCACCTGGATTTCCCATTCATGAAGTTTCCAGTCTCCTTCTCAGTCCAACATCCTTTGATTCACTCTTCATCAAGCTGGCAACAGAGCTTGTCCAAAACAGAATTCAAGAACTCTCAAAACAAACACAATGTTGTTCTTCAGTGCCAGCTTCAGCCAGTCACCTGCCCAGGGTTCCCCTAAGTCACTGCCAAGTCTCCTCCACACCCCTTCCTGCTGCCTTTTATACTGGGCTCTCCAGATTCCCCTCAGGTGGATCTCACCTTGTAATCAGGGCTGGCTTAGCTCCAGGCTCTGCAGCCCAGGGGCAAGCTGCCCCGTTATACCAATTTATGGTGGAACTATGCATGGATGTGGATTTGTGTTTGAAGTTGGACAGGATGTGCCACTAGTGTGTATTTAGACCAAGATTTTTTCAAAATAGGCGCCTTTTCAGATGCATGTATTCCATGCCCTCCTCCATGCCTCCTTCCATATTGCAAGATGATATAATATCACTTTGCCACATAACATCAGTACCTGCCTCTTCTTTTGGTCTGTTTATGCCACTAGTGCTTTGCCTCACCAAGGCCTGGCCTGTGATGTCAGAGCAGAACACGAGAGATGCTTAGCGAGTGATCTCAGGATACATCTACACAGCCCATGGCAGCAGCCTTCCAGCCCGGGTTGATAGACTCACGCCTGCACGGCTCTCACTAGTAGTGCTCTAAAAATAGCCGTGTAGACAGTGCTTTGAAGTTGCAGCTCAGGTTCTGAAGCCTGGGATGGTGAGTAGGTTCTTCCACCCAATGGAAGAACTTCTCCACCTTATGCTCTCAGTCCTATTTCGGGACACAACAGAGCATCTAGGAGACATCAGTGGACGTTTCAGCAGCAGCTTTTGAACTGCTGAAGGCACCGTGTGGAGGGGGACACTGACATGCCAACCTTGATCCTGATGGTGCTTCTCATGCCAGTTGTCATAGCCAGAGATTCCCCCCGTCACCCACATGTACAGCGGCACTTCTGGAGCACGGCCACAAGCACAGACTAGTGGAATTACTTCTTCCTGCGACAGGGACAACAAACAGTGGGTCCAGAACTTTTGCATGAAGATTTTCCTGGAGGTTTGTGATCAGCTTGCTCCTACTCTCTAGTGTCAGGATACCCACATGAGGGAGGCCATGCCCATCCAGCAGCAGGTTCCTATCGCCATCTGGAAACTGCCTACCCCAGACTGCTGCAGCTCCATAGCTAACCAGTTTGCAGGGCCGGCTCCAGGCAACAGCCCACCAAGCATATGCTTGGGGCGTCACCTGTGGGTGGGGGGGCGCTCAGGAGTTTGTTTGTTTGTTTTTTTGTTAAAAAAAACAAAACCAAAACTCTTCGGCTCCGGGGGAGCGGGGTGGCCTGGCGTGGGGCTGCAGGCGCCCCGCCCTCCCCGCCGGTGCCCCGGCCGGGGCAGCAGGCCCGCAGGCGCGCCGTGCTCCCGGCCGGCACCCCAGCTGGGGCAGCGGCGCGGCTGACACGCCGCCCTCCCCGCCGGTGCCCCGGCCACGGCAGTGGGGCCGTGGACGCACAGCCCTCCCCGCCGGTGCCCCGGCCGCGGGGCCACGGATGCACAGTCCTTCTCGCTGACGCCCTGGCCGGGGCAGCGGGGGCCGCGGGTGCGCCGCTCTCCTCGCCGATGCTCCAGGTAGGAAAGGGGGGGGGTTGTTTTGGTGGGCATTGGGGGGGGTTGTTTGGGGGGTGCGGCATTTGGGGGGTTTGTTTCTTTTTTGCTTGGGGCAGCAAAAACATTAGAGCCGCCCCTGGCAGTTTGGAGTTGGCAAATGAGCTATGGGGGCTGTGGTGGCAGAGGTTTTAAGGCATTCAGAGCTGTAATGTACCCAAAGGTGGTGGGCATAAGAAATGTTCTGGAAATAATTGTTGGCTTTCTGACAATGGGTTTTCCAAACGGTGCTGGGGCTGTGATGAGACTCATGTACCTATCATTTGCCCTCCAAAAGGAGCACATGTGCCGCAAAGGGTGCTACACCATTGTATGCAGGCCCTCAATGACCACGGGGATGGACTGGCAGGGGGCATGATGCCAGAGTATTCTGGAGCTTGGGACTTTGCCTTCATGGACAAACTGGGGGCATTATCGCCACCAAATGACATGGTTATAAATGGTGGTTATAAATGGAATCCCTGTCCCCACTGTTATTCTAGGGGACCCCCTATTGTCATGGCTTATAAAACTGTACCCTGATTTCAGAGGACCTGGCAAAGGAAGGTTCAGCTACCTATACAGTACCTGTAGGGAGGTGGTGGAATGTGCATTTGGCAGATTGAAATCCTGTTGGTGCTCCCTTCAAAACCATTTGGATTCTGGTGTCATCAATGCCGTCTGCCCACTGTGTTCTGCACAATGTCTACGAAGAGAAGGGGCAACCTTTTTGCCAGGAGTGGACTCAAGACACAGTTGGATGTCTGAACCACTACACACAGCAGGAGCGGGAATGAAATGATATTTTAGGTTGTTCTGCGTAAGGGTGTGGGGCCAGTTGTGGGGAAATTTTTGCAAAGGCGTTGGCATTGTATATTATAACTTTTGTAAACACGTTCATGAAATGTATGGAGATGTGTTATGCATTTTATCAGAACTAGCCAGATACTGCAACTCACAGTTTACGGATTAACGTGATGACAGATTTTTATTATGGAAGTTATTGAGAATGGGCATGTGATGACATTCATTAGTTTGTGCCACTTTTCCCATTACATATAATAAAACTTGCTATTGTAGGCTTGTCTGTAAAATCAACACTTCATTGTACTCAGGTATTTACATACCACTGCAAGAACCAGAAAGGCAGATCAGTGGCCATCAAAGTGTACAGAGCAATAAACAAACTGTGTCAAAACAGTCAACTGTCCATGTGCCTAAATGAGATGTCCAACTACTCCTGGGAGTCCCTTGTCCTCTGCTCTCTCTGGCCTTTCGGGAGCTTTTTGTATGTGCAGGCCATGACTGGACTGAAGTGGATGAATGCCCAAGGTACTTGTGTCTGTTCCATGTGTTAGTGTTCATTGCCTGGGCCAGGGTCCAGCCCACCCCTGAATTGTCTAAATGCTGCATTGTCTGCAGGGCAGAATAGCATGGAGGGGACTCAGGCTACGTGGCAGAAGCTGAAGATGGCAGTGGAGACTGGTAGCCATGAGCACAAGTCATCATTTGAACAGCTCCTTCTGCTGTGCTCTGTTTTCCTCCTGTGGTCATGCTCCATGGATCTGTCCACTCATCTCTCCTTGCACTCTGCAGATTTGGTTTCTCTTTCCACCCTTCGTGCATTCTTGTCCTTTTGATACTCCATTTGGTCCTTTTAGAATTCTATTTGCCAATTAGTTTTATCTAGCGGTTCTCCCATCATCTCGGACTCTTTCTCTTTAATTCACCGCAGGCTCCTGGAGCCATGTGCTTGCCTTGTGGAGCTGGAAGAGCCTTGAAAGGAGAAAGTCAGAGCACAGTCTGAGCATGATAAAAAATTGTATGTCCCACTTTGTGAAAAGGGCTGCTTTAATTCCAGGTCAAAAGATGCTACTTTTTATCAATGGGCTGTGTTTTATTCACACTTCAGATGTCCTTTGGAGCAGCACTGACACCGTCACACATCATAGAAAGACACACCTACAAAATTCATTTGAAGTTATTTCTATATCCCCTTCATTTTTTTTCTGGAGGGGGCATGGAGAACTTCCAAGTAGAGTAGCTACTAGCTATGGTTTCTCTGTCCTGTCAGGGATGGCAACCTCTGGAGAAAATTGATATTCTGGAAGTCCATGAACTTCTGGTCCAGGCCAGCAGAGGACAGGCATCTGTGTGTGCTAATGAGATATTTATGCGTCTAGTGACTGACCAGCACATCTTGGACTGGAGGGGGCCTATGAACGGCAGAGGCAGCCCTAATAAGTATGCCCTGTCTCAGAGCATATCCAACTGGCTGGAGTTTCTACTCTATGAGAAGTTCGCTTTCTCCACCAGCCAGCAATGGATTAAAATTCGTGGTAAAATCAACAAGATGCTGATTGAGCCTGGAGACGCAGCACAGCCTCCTTACAAGCATTCCGTGTCCATGCACAGAGCCCCTCACTGATCATGGGGCCTGCAAACACAGACAGACATCCCCTGCGGTAAGTTGGACTCACGCAGTAAAACCTTCAATGGACCAAATCTTCACTCCGGTTTCGCTTGGACTCAGAACAGCCTGGTTTTTTGGGACTCAGTTCACACTCGGTCGGAAACAGTGCAAAGGTGCCTGATTTAGAAGGTGTGCTGTATTACATGGGTGAGGTACGATAGGCTACTAACTGTGGATCCCCCAACCTAGACTTATAACAATCGGCAGACAGCTAGCAAAAAGTGCATGGCACCCGCCTGTTTAACCTCCTCTTTTCACACTGTCCATTTTGAATCCCATGTGGCGTCAGGGGCAGAGGGGGAGGGGAATGGCCTGGGTTCCACCCTGAACGGAGGCACACCAAAACCACAGCTTGTATTAATAATGTAATAGACCCAACGCTGGAAAACCCTTCCATCTATATATTAATCAAAGCAAACATGGTGGCAGAAACTGACCAGGCTCTGGCTCGGACACTTGTTCTCATTGAGGGGCAGCAAGGCCGTGTCTACACAGGAAAAAACTCAGGATAAAACAAGGTGTGAATTTAAATGAGTCTGGTTATACTGGTATCACCTCTGTGTGGACACTCTTACTCCGGTATAGGAGGGCCTTTTTCTGATTTAGCATACATCAATTGTGACGAGTTTAATCTAAAAAGCCTCATACCAGAATAAGAGTGTCCACCTGAGGGGTATGCCAGTATAACTATAACCGGTACAGCTCTCTCAGTGTAACTGGTACAATTTTCCCATGTAGACATGTCCTAAGGAATACTTGGCAAACATTCCAACAGGGTCCCTTTGAAAGGCTTTCAATTTCAAAAGATGCTTATTCCATTTAATGAAATTTGTGCCAGACATTCTATTTATCGATTACGTTAACTCTAAGTATTTGAAAGTGAGAGGATTTCTTTCTTTTAGCTGGGGTTACACGAGAAACCAAAATCAGGCTTATCAAGCCGCTGGGTATGAAACACTGGCTATATGTGAATGTGGTCATGTCTCCCTCTAGCTGCTAGCTCTAGGGACTAGACGGTCTGCTACTATCCAATACGTAAGCCAGCTCTTCTTTAGTTCAAAGGCACGAGAGCTTGTGCTCTTGGTGGTGAAGGTCATGGGCTCAATCACTGCTGATGACTATGTTGTCTCTGATGGCAGCCTTCTCTATGGAGCTCTCCATAAGAAAGCAACACATGCTTACAGATCTGAGACTGGGAGCTGTTAGATGCTGTGTGATGTGGCCCTTTAAGGGAGTTTAACCCCCATCTGTGCCTAAATATGCATTTAGAAGCCTAACTTTAGAGACGCTTTTAAAAAAAAAATCGTGGCCTTATGTTTTCTGCAACCAACCACAGAGCAGAAAACATGTTGTCTCTCTCTCTTTCTCTCTCTCTCTCTCTCTCTCTCACACACACCCTAGTCCTGTTTCTACTGAAATCAATTGCAAGTCCCCCCACCCTTCCACTGGGTATGTTTTCAATGAAAAAGTGTGTTCTTAATTCAGGTTAAACTGGTTAAAATAGCAGTGAAGACACAACAACTTGGCTATTGGCTCGGGTTAGCAGCTTAAGTTCAAATGGAGCCCCGTCCAGAGCTTTTACCTGGAGCTACAAACCGGAGTTAAAAAACGAGTTGCCTTTGATGTCAATGGAAGTCAATTTGGAGTCCAGACAATCCACAACAAAAATTACAACCTATTTCTTTCAGACGCATATGGCCATTTAACTTCCTGGAAAGCATGAAGGGGCCTTAACAAGCCAGGGAGACAAAGAAACATTAGGCAAAAGTCAACATTTCAGGAGAGGGTAAATGTTTAAGACCTGTAACTTCAAAACTGTTAGACGAATTCTCTTCAAACTGCATGGAAACCTTCTCGCTTGTCTTCAGTGTAAAACTGGCAATTTCCAGATTTAATCAATTTCCCTAACCAAATTTAAAGGATGGATAAAGCTGGGCTTTCTAGTAGAAGCTGGTTGCAGCATTACCTATGGAGAAGCTACTGAATCTCCATCACACAGGCCCCACCTATACAGATGGTGCCTGATCCTCAGTCCATTCCTGCACTTGTGGCAGAGATGGAGGGGCTGGTAGCAAATGTAGTTTTATGCCACCTCTGTGCCCCCTGTATTCTGGAGCCATGAAGAGGCGGCCTTAGGGCTGCTCCTCTAATGTATGCTTGTTTCTTCTAGGGCCTGGAAGGAGACTAACCAGAATTAGTGGCCGACATGCCCCCTCCTCAGAGATCAGGGCTGACACAGAGTCTGTATAACAGCTCCACAGAGACCAGAGAGGCTGTCTGAACAGGGGGTATTCTCAGGGGTCATTCCTGCTCACTTTAAGGCCCCTTTACTCTTCCAAAGTAAAATAACAGGACCACAGTGTGGCTGAGACTCAACCCCAGGGTGTCTCTTGCACATTGATGTTGGAGATGCCAATGTTTGTGAAGAGCTTGCTGCCACATACCTCTGCATCATGTCCATTTCACAAACTTTTCTATGGATTTTTACCATGTCATCTATTAATTACCTAATTACATCTTCTAATTATGGGATTCCTCCAGTATTTATACTCATTAAGTAAATGGTGGCAATTACACTAATTAGGTTAATGATACAGGATAACCATCTACAAATTGCTTTCAAGGGACACAATCAAGGCTGGTAGGTCAAGGATTGTCACAGGCAGGTCACATTACTGGTCACAAGTGTCCATTCTCAATTCCTGCCTCCCACTCATCCACCCCCTCACCATCCATATCTGCCCTACTCTAGTGCAGCCTCTACCCAATCAGCAGCAGCACCATCTGCAGCTGTGATTGGATCAGCTAAGCAGGCCTTGAGCCGCTCAGGCCTTGGATTGGAAATCGACAAGGGAAAAACCCAAGGTGCTGCGGAAAGCTGGGTAAGTAGGAGGTGCCCTTTCCTGGCTGCTCCTGCAGAAGCAATAGCCCAGCATAACACTAGCAGCCAGGCTCTACTGCTACAAGTACCACCTTTGGGGTGAGACATAAAACCCAAGCTCCTGCTGAATAGTGGTCATCAAAGATTTGGGGCATTTTGCACAAGAGTCGGTTATTTGCATTGCAGTAGCAGCTAGAGGCCCCGCCGCATTGTGCTAAGCACCGTGCAAACAAAAATAATCTTTACCCCGACGCGCTTACAATCGAAATAGAAGAGACAAGAGCTGGATACAACAGATAGACGAGGGAGCACAAGGTAAGAATGAGATGTGACACCAACCAGAAGGCACAGTGAACCATTGTCAATTTTGTTGGCATCACAGCAGAGGTGAGTTTGTAAGGAGGTATTTGAAGGCGGACAATGCAGTGGACAGAAGTGATATCTTCACACCCTGCCCAAATCCCAGTTTGGGTGTTTGTTCTGCTTCCCTAAAATTCCCCATTGTTTCAATTGGACCCAGTATTTTTGCTTCCTCTCTTAAGATCTCATCAATGTTGCTGTCTGCTGGGAGACACTTCCCATACCTTAATGAACCTTTCAGCAACTCTGGCTAAGCTCCGAGTTTCAAATGAGATACAAGACCAAGCGTGGCTTCAATTTTCACTGCAAACATTCTGTGCAGCTGTAATAATTAGAACCACTCTTCAGGAAACCAGGAATGAAAAGGCAGTAGACACAGATGTGAAGCAGCTCTGATGATAATGGTTGGGAATATCATCTGAACTCCCAGGGTAAGGAACCTGAGTCACAGTCCCCCTGGTTTGTGTTTTGTGTAGTTTTGACTATCACTTCTCTCCTCTACCCTCAGCCCTCTCAAATGACTGCATTTTTCATAGATTCCAAGGCCAGAAGGGACCATTGTGATCATCTAATCAGACCTCCTGCAGAACACAGGCCAGAGAACTTCCCTGGAATAATTCCTGGTTGGACTCCAGTGTATATTTTAGAAAAAACACCCAATCTAGATGTAAATATTGTCACTGACGGGCAGTCCACCGCGACCCTTGGTAAATTGTTCCACTGTAATTATTCTCACTGTTAAAAATTTACGCCTTATTTCCAGCCCAGATTTTGTAAGATTCCATCTGCTAGGCCCTGATCCAGCAAAGCACGTAAGCACACACTTTACTTTAAGCATGTGCTTATGTCCCATTGAAGTCAATGACTTAACCATTTGCCGAAGTGGTTTGCTTGGAGATTTGCTATTCCTTGAAGGAAGCCTGGGCCCCCTCTGGGATATATACTCATGCTCCTTCAAGGTTTCCATGGTGGCTGGGACGGCACCAGCACAAGGGGTACCTCACAAAGCAGAAGCTGGCGAGCTGTGACTTCAGAGGATCCGAAGAGGAAAGCACAGGTCAGGTTAAAGCAATCTCTTTTGCAAAGTGCTCCTCTGACTCTGGCAATTTGGAGCATTCAACACATAACGATGCTGCTCTTCTTGCACTTCTCTCTCTCGTCCAAAGCACTTCCCAAACTTTCCTACCTTCTTGTGCACACCATTCGATATCAAGTAATCATTTTAGCCTCCACTGAAATGCAGCCACCTCTGCAGTGAAGCACAGGAGCACACTGCAGAATTTTTAGAATGGGACGACCAATCCTTTATCCTGTGGTCACCTATAGAAGAGACTGCAATTAAGTACCCTGGAATTTGGCCAGGTTGCAATTCTACAATAATGAAGTTTTGCCCCCAAAGTATGTGCAAATCCCCTTTTAAAAAGAAAACGCTGGAGTAAAATCTACAGCTGACCCGCTTCCATTGCAGTCAATAGAGAGATGCTGATTTACACCAGTTGAGGATATACCAATGATGCGTAGTACAAGAGATTTCATTATTGGTAAGGGTAAGGAGTACAGAGTTCTGCTACTAAACTGCTGGCTTAGCCCTAAACTATATCCCTGTGTCAGCTGCCCAAAGACATGTGTAACCAGGTCCATTTTCTGGAAGATATACAGCCAAGTCTGGCTTTATTGCCCATTCCAGTAGGACATTGCTAGCACTTCCATTGGCTCACGCTGACCAGCCTCCCCTCTAACAGGCCAGGTCTATGGCTCCAGCGGGAGGCTTGCAGGCGCATATATTGATTGTAAATAATGTCTCAATATTCTATAGTAGGTCATAAATCAAAAAGGTTTTGAAATCTCTTTTCTCTGAGGGACTTTTTCAAAGGAGTCTATTTCTTGTTTAGCAGTTCTCTTTTTACAGTGAGTGCATTGACCTTTCACCTCTGAGTTCTGCTTCAAAATATGCCTGGTGATCCCCATTTGGCCCCCCTGGGCCATTCGTCCACTTTGCAAAATCCAAGCACACATTTGGGGTAGGATGGTCTCGTTGACAGAACACTTTAACCTCAAACCGGAATTGGTATTTTTAACCTGAACGCAGGGGTGTATTTTTCTTTGCAAGTATCCTGTACAATCAGACTGACGCAGGTGCAGCCATGTTTCCTGAGAGCATGCCATCACAGACTGTGATCGTGGTAGGTCTCACGTGGTAGGCTAAGTAGCATTATCTGCTCAGTTCTTGGATGGGAGACCTCCAAGGAAAAGCAGCGGTGATGTGGGAAGTGGTCATCTTCTTCCTGAGTAAGTAGTGGAACCCTGCCCTAGCTGCCTCCACTGCTGGAGGTATTACTGTCTTCCAGATGGGTTGTAAAATGGAGGTCCTCTCTACTGCACTGTTCTCAAGAGTACACTAAGCAAATTCTACCTGAGGCAATTAAACCTGCCACCCTTAATTAGTGGCACAGCTTTAATTAAAGAGAACACTCTTCCTTATTTCTTGTCTCTAACTGCTTTTCAGTGTTGTGTGCTCTTAAACAGCTGATGTGTCGTATCCCAGAGGTGGCTGCATTTCAGTGATTCTGTATCTACAGTTTGTATAGTGTGTTGGGATCCTTGGAAGTAGCTATAGAATTAGAGATGCTTGTGAACATCGAAGTTTAGGTCCAGAGTCAAACTTCCCCAAATTTCAGGGATGTTTGGACCTAGGTTTTGGTTAGTCCCTTTATAGGGATAGGGGCCAGTTGTGAAGGTTGGTACCAGAGCCAAACTTCCCCATAGATCAAACATGTTTGGATCCAGGGTTTTTGTTCAGGCCCATCTCTAACAGAAATATCAGGCGTTGCTATGGACAGATACTGGTGGCCTTACTAGCACTTGAGTGATGACAGTCTGTAGCCCATTAGGTCACAGGAAGATACACAAACAGGAGGTGATCCAATGTAACCCTTCTGCCAGGACGAGTTGACAGCAGCAAGGGCTGGGTTCAGTACATAGGGGTTCCCTTCTCAACAACGCAATGCAAAACCAGCTCAAGCCCCCACCCAGTAACCTGGGAAAATCTTATACACACCCCTGGGCGCCTCAAAGAGGCAATACTTCCCCTCTCACAAGCACAGAGCCTCGGTGTTACAGAAAATCTTTAACAACAGCAGGTAAACGACACTAGCATTACATTGGGAAAACACCGCAAGTAGGATTCATAAACCAAACTGTGAGCAAAGACCCACCCCAACCAATTGGGCCATGTCCTGTCCCTTTGGTTCTTGAGTCCAGCAACCAAAAAATCACCCAAAGTCCCCAAAAGTCCAAGAACCCAAAATCCAGTCCCAGAGTTCAAAAGTTCATCTGCAGAGTGCTACACCCTCCCCAATCTGGGTAGAAATGGGGAGGGGAGAGGTAAGGGGCACCTTACGTGGCTCGAAGCTGACTGCCTCACCCCTCCGTGGGGCTTCGCTCTGCTCCACCAGCTGTCCCTCGGGCTGCTACAGCTGCCCCACAAACTGCTCCACACAGCCAGCAGCTCCACTTCACCAGCTGTCCCGCAAGCCGCTCCAACTGTCCCCACGAACTGCTCCGCTCCTCCAGCAGCTCTGCTCCACCAGCTGTCTTGCAAGCCGCTCAGAGTGTCCCCACGAACAGCTCCGCCAGCAGCTCCGCTCCACCAGCTGTCCCGCCAACTGCTCTGCCAGCCACTCAGCAATATATCTTCAGGCTCCCCCACTACTCAACACAGTGCTCAGTGATTTCAGCTCATAATACTTTTAGCACCTTAGTGATTTCAGCTTGTACTAAGGGAAGCCTTGGTGCTCATTTACACCTTTAGCCCAGAGTGATTTCAGCTCAGCAGTCTGAAACCAGACTCCCAATGAACTCAACATTAGCTCTGACATTCTACAGTGGAGAGGAGAAGAGTTGCCATTGGTATCTCACACAGCACCCACACCACCAGATGTTCCCAACCTCTCTCAATTCACTAGGTTTTGGAACCCATGTCCCTTGCCTAGCAAGTGCTGCTTAGTTGATGGCGAGTCCCTCCATCATAACAAAAGGCCACTGTCCTTGATTCACCCAGTCAGAATAACAACAGTTTATTCCTCCTACCCCAATAACAGAAAAACTGGGGATCCTACAGCAGCCAACGTGACCATTTGGGCAAGCGGCCCATCATGCTAGGCAGGGTGGGTGTGTCCATGCAAACAAGATCAGCCCCTGAAGTCCCTTTCCACAATTCACCACCAGATGTCAGGGTAGAGCTCATCCTGACTCTGCTTACACCAACATAAACTCTTGTTCCCCGTTCACCATATTTGCCCTTCATAGATAGATGTGCCCACCACATGCAGATCAAAGGGACACACCTGGGCCCAAAGTCTGGGACGGTTAGTCACATGGGAGGTCATTTACTCAGAAAAAACTCTTACTCTTGAGAACTAGCCTTGAGTAGAGCATAACTTAACTTGGTTTCATTTTGATTTTCACCTTCACCATTCTGGGGCTGACCCCAAAGTCCATCAAAAGCCCCAGGAACCAAAACCAGCCAGTTTCTCATGGCTCTCCTTTTCATGCCAAAACCCAACATGGATTCCTTTCCATTCCCCCTTGGCACTCCTGCCCTTCCCATCCTCAGTATAAAATGATCTCTGTATCCAGGGCAATCCCATGTATGTGCACAACTCGCTGGCTTTATGCCAAAGTTCCAGAAGAAAGTAATGTGTGTGTGTAATAGACTGATTTTTGCACACTGCACCGATCTGTGCTATTTCTTTAGCCCCTTTGATGTGTAAGAATCTAGAAGCACTTTCCAGGTACAGCAATCTTCCAGGGACCAGGTTTTTCCTGGCATGAGCTGAATGCAGCATGAGTTACTGTCATTCTGGAGATCCAATTCTTCAGAAGATTCTTTTCCCTCTAAGGAACCAGCTGTAGACCATTGAGAGAGGCTTCCCCTAGCCTTTGTGTAACTGTTCTGGGGACTAACCCTGCTAGGGTATCCGGGGGAACCGGTAACCTTAATACTTCTTTACTGAAAACAATTGATCACACATAACACTGCAGGGTTCTGCCGGACCCATTCATATTCCGAGGCAGTACACTGCCAGCCTTCCCATCAGACTACTGAACTTTCCCCCTTAGAAGCGTAACAAACTGACAGCCAGTTAAGCAACAGAGGGTTTCAGAAGATATTTGGAAACAGCCCTACTATGTCATTGTGTACATAATTATTAGATTTTATTTCATACTTTAACCTGCACTTTTATTGGTGTCTTTCATCTGGAGATGAAAATGCAATAAAGACATTAAATAAGAAAATGCATTTACTGTAATGGAACATGATTATATAGCACCTTTGTGCCACAAACTACAGTGCCACTGAAATGCAACCACTTCTGAGGTATAGGGAGGCCACTGACAGAAAAACAGCTCTGCAGTGGGAGGAAGGCAAATATTAGGCTGAGATTACAATTTTTACATAAAGTGCTATGGGATCTTTTAATCCCATTCTCACACCATACTAGGAGCCCCACATAAAGAGGAAGCCCTTTGCAGGGCACAATAACAGGTTTTATTGGTCCTACAAAGCACAGGACACATGCTACATATCCTTGAGCATCATCTACTGGTACCTTGTCTACTAACTATTTACATATTAAGCAGACGATCTATGTTAAAAAAACATCATTAACGTTGCAAAGTCAAGCACTCAAGAGATAGGAAATGCCAGAATTAAGGGTGCCTGGGTGGGCAACCTTAACTCAGCTCCCTTGCGCATATGTATTAGTCACTCGGCGGGAATGTTGCATGCAGACTCCGATCAGCTCTTGGAGATGAGAAAGGCTCGAGCATGCTCAGTGCGGACAGAATTTTCAAAGACTGTAGCTGATAAAATTGAAGAAGTCTCTACTGAGCATGTGTGAACTGAGATTTTTCAATGACTTCTAACTTTGCCAGACATGGGCAGAATTACACAAAGTCAGCAAAAGGAACATCCCTGACACAAAGGCCACATCCCTGCCAAATTTCAAGTCCTTGCTCCAAAGCATTTGGGCACTAAAGTATTTCAAAGAAAAGGTCTCAATAATTTTTTTTTAACATGGGCAAAACAAGGTTGTTTTTTTTCTAACCTTGTTCTAAGAAACGGCCAAACTGTTTTGACACAAATTTCCCAGACAAGTTCTGCCTGAGGCAAGCACCTGGCATGGAAAATTTCAGCCCAAAAGGTTAAAGTTTCATAGAGTTTATGGCCAGAAGGGACTGCCAGATCATTTAGTTTTACAAAGTTATAAGCAACTGAAAAAGGGTCTTATAACAGAAAGTGCTGGGCAATCTTAATAATAGGCAGTTCTACCACCCTGGCCAATAATGTACAGCGTTATTCCTGTATACCTCAGTTAGAGCGCCTCCTGTAACACACTGTGAGTAGGCCCTTGGTTTTAAATACCCAAAACTCTGAATAAACAGCACAGGACTCAATTTCCCTCCCTCAGGTGGCCGAAGGGCTGATTTGAGCTGTGTGTTGCCAACAGTAGGACACTGAGCCTGATGAACCCCAAGCTCCTATTGGGGGGATTCTGTTGCATTTCCCCATAAACATTACAGAGGCCTCTCTGTGGGGTCAGGGGATGGAGGGACCAGTCAGGGGGTGGAGAAGAGGTGACATCCACTGGGGCCTATAACACACTCATTCATGTGACCACAGGTGGCTCTAACGACTTCAGTTTTACATTTCCTCTGGAAGGCTGCATCTTCAGCAGTAATCCAGAACCTGGAGAAGGGGCTCTCAGGTTATTCTACCAAATGGAGCACATTTGACTAAGGAGATCGTGTCACGGACCCACCTCCCCTCCCGTTTGTTATCCACCGGCCACCTCTCCTCTCCCAACCACGTAACATCCCTGTGGATGTGTCTTGGGAAAGCAATGTCAGGGAAGCATGTCATGCATTTATAGCTATCTTTGAGGCAGTGTAAACAGCTGGAATCAAGCAGGAGGAGCCAGCAACATGTGATCAGCCAGACCTCCATGGACCATCAATGGTCTGTGCCTCATAGCTTGAGAACCACTAGTTTCTGGTTGAAAATTGCTTCCTTGGCTGGGAGCCCTAGACTCAGAGAGAAGGGCGCCATCTGCAGGGTGCACTCACCCGGAATCAGCCAGCACAACGAAGCATCTAATGAATAGAAGACCTAGAGGTCCATTTATGTGGCTGAGCTTTGCATTCCAGCAGGATACGAACACACGTCATTTACTAACCATTAATGGGACATTAAATTCCATTAAAGTCTTGCTAATTTACTGTGTGCTCAGACCCGAGCAGTACATTGGTGAATCAGTGTATTTATGTTTAACGTGATTTTACAACCACACTCTTGGCCTCAGGAAAGATTAAGGTCAAATGCGGGGTTTGCAGGGAAGAACCAGGAAAGCAACAGTCGCTGGAAAGATAGGAAGGGAACTGCGTGGGAAGGTGCCAGCCCTTCTAAGCATATTTGGGGATCCTGCACTGACGTCACCTGTGAAATGCATGAAAGGCTCCCATTCAGCAACCAGGCACATCACAAACCACAACATAACTGGATCTGATTCCCAAAGCTTCCAGCCAGCAGGGAACCAGGACTAGTCAGCAGGGAGTGCTGTACATCAAGTCTGAGGAGTATCGGGAGCTGGTGGCAATAGGGGACTCCAGACTGGAATAGCAGGGGGTGCTGTAGGTCAGGACTGAGGGGCACTGACAGATCGGAGGGGGGGGGGTGTACCATCATGGCTGGCCCTAGCAAGTTCTTCTAGCTGCTCCTCAGAGTGCATGAGTCCCTGCTCAGCTGAATAGGCTTAACAGAGGAATTGATTATTAATTTCTCTTCTGCCTCCCAGAGGCCAGTGGAATTGAGAGTGGCCTCTTCTAGGTTTCTTTTTCACAGGAGAATCAGACAAAGATTGTAAGTGCTCGAATCAAGGGACAATACTGCACTGGCCCCTGGCTGATAGGAAGTTTACTTCTCTATCTTGTCTATCTGGCTAATTCCTCTGATCTGGCTTGAAAATCTGAGGTGCTTAGTACTTGGCCAATCAATGCTCACGTTTAGAATTGGGGATATTTTAATTTTATACAAGCACACCATCAAGATGTGTCCTATTCTCTCGATCCAGGCCTGGAAGGGCAGCAGGTGGCCAACTAGTTCCAGTGGCTTGATGAGATGGCCGCATTTTCACTAGACTGGGATCCACCAAGTCATTTTCAGCCATTACGCAGCCACCAGATAGGACTAACCTTTGAACCCTTGGGGTGGATTCCAAGTGGACACTGAGCAATGAAAGGCTCCATATGCTACTTTGCATCCAGTCCGCCTTGGCAACAGAAGTCCAGATTTTTCCAAAGAGCCCAGAGCCAGATTTTCAAGAGCTCAGCACTGGCAGCTCCCACTGGAACATGAATCATGGTGGGTGATGAGCTAGTCTGAAAAGCTAGCCAACACAACCCCATTCTTCAGAAGCCCTGAGCACTTGCACTTCCTTTTGACGTCGGCTGGAGGCAGGGGTGCTTAGCACTTTTGAAAACCAGCTCTATAACTTCTCAAACTATCTAACTATCACACATTACTGCAGCTGGTCAGTGGCACCTACTAGTTAAGGTTGCTAAACAATTTCAATTCCCTATATATGGAATTTCTCTCTGCCCCCAAATCAGACCATCCTGAAGCCAAGACAGGAAAGTTTCAGAAATAAAAACCACTATGGCTTTAAAGATTTCTACCTCCTTTCCTTTGCTGCCCTCATTTCTGCCCCCAAGCAGCAACATTTTTAGATCTAGAAAAAGCTATTTTAGGTGCCGTTTGCGGGAGTTTTATTTGTAATTACTTTTAATTTCTCTTGTTCTGAGCCCGGTGCAGTGAGACCCCCTGGGTGAAAGTCTTCCCAAGTGACCAGTGATTTTAGGGGTCTCCATTTCTGGGTGTCCAACTGGAAACACCTTTAAATGCCTTGTGTTGAGCACCCCAAAAATCACTGGCTGCTTTCAGAAATTTTGACCCATGTGTCAGTCACATCTGCTGACATAGTGGCAGGAGTAGCATCAGGATATTATTCTGCCAGGCGCATCATGTGCTAAATCCCAAATGCTGAATCTATTTTCCCCCTCTCTGTCAATTACATATTAGGAGACAGTATTGCCTAGTAGATAGGGGAATGGCCTGGGTGTTAGGAGACCTACATTCTGTTCCTAAATCTGCTACTGACTTGCTGTGTAATCTTGGGCCAGTCACATCCCCTCTCTGTGCTCATTTCCTCTCTCATCGGTTGCCTGTCTTGTCTACTCAGGCTGTAGGCTCTTTGGGGAGGAATCATCTCACTGTGTATATACAGCGCCATGCACAACGGGTTCCTGATCTCAGTATGTGGCCTCTAGAGCTACAGTAATATAACAAAACAACAACAAACAACAATATTGGGAGGGGAGGGATAGCTCAGTGGTTTGAGCATTGGCCTGCTAAACCCAGGGTTGTGAGTTCAATCCTTGAGGGGGCCATTTAGGGATCTGGGGCAAAAATTGGGGATTGGTCCTGCTTTGAGCAGGGGGTTGGACTAGATGATCTCCTAATGTCCCTTCCAACCCTGATATTCTATGAATATGCAAAGGCAGAAAAAATATGGCTACTTTTCAGATCAGCTCCCCATTAGAACAAATCATCTTTTGACTTGTAAATGAAGCAATCTGGATCGGAATTCACTGAGAGAGAATAACTATGTAAGCCCAGTGGAGTATTTATACAGCATCCCTCTTATGACTGGGGCCCAATGTGAGTATTTCTCCTACCAAGGAAATTGAGATAAGTTGGCGAGCACACCCCAACATCAGTGTCACCGTTCCCTGGCTCTTACTGCACTTCTATATTGTAATTTTCACACATACGCAGGACTCCAGCGAGAAATAAAAATGTTTTTAAAGAGAAAGAGGTGAGGATTTGGATTATTTAAAGAGGACAGGTGAAAATGAAGCCAGAAATGGAGCTGGGATAAGTGAAAATTGAGCTAGGATGTAGAGAGATCGAAAAAGACCAGAGAAGAACCAGGGGGGCAAGGCTAGATATGTATTGCCCCATGTCGATAGTGTGCTGTGTGGCCATAGAGCTGTTGAGGTGTCTGGGAGCTAGAGCCGTTTTGTTTAATCAAAACAAAGGGCCTGATTCTCAATTGTGCTAAGACCCCTTTAGGTCACTCTGGCAGCATAACATGTCCTTAAAAGGAGTAGAAATGGCCCCTCAGACTACTCTGGGTGAGGGGTTACCCTGAGCAGGGTCGAGCTGGGCTAATGCTTCAACTCTGGCACTGGTGGCATGTCAGGGCATGGCCAGAGGGCATCATATGACGACTCTTCTCTTCTCCCCAGCGGGGCCATGGGAAGTGCAACGGAGGCCTGGCAGGACTCTGCATGGTGCCACAACAGAGGTAGCCCATTGGTGGCTAAGAGCCACCTAACCCCCCCCCACATACACACACACCTATCCCTGCCCCAAGAACAGGCCTTGAGAGGCCCACAGGTGCCACCTATCAGACAAAGGCACCATATTTAAGATCTGGTTCCTGGCTGAAGGAATTATTCTTACCATCCATAACAAAAAACATATCACAGCCAGCCTTTATTAGAGCATGTCCTTTTCCATTTGTTGACATCATTACTACAGAGGAAAGAACAAGGCCTCTCACATGCATTGTAAGCCCTTTGGGGCAGTAACCATTTTCTTGTTACGGGGCTGTACAGTGCCAGCACAATGGCGCCCCCTCCCTGTTTGTGGCCTTTAAGTGCTACTGCAATCATAATTAGTAAATCAGATCGTACATTTTAGAATTAAGTTTTGACCATGTGGCCAAGGTCAGAGGGGGACCCACTTGACCATCACTGGAGCCAAGAAGTTAGAAATGTTTGGCAGAGAATGTAAAACACTTCCTTCCTGGGAATCTTCACTCACCTTTGAAAACGAGTTTTCAGTCACTTTTTCACCGTAGGGTCTGCTCTGCTCCTCCAGCCAGAGAATAGAAACTATTCCAGGATGTGGGCTTGTGTGACCCCTCCCAATGAACCACCTCTGCTCACAGACTCCCAGAGCCAAGTCTGCAATCAGAGCAGAGAGTTAAACAGCTGACAGCATAACATAGCATTACAGGAAACAGCAATCTGCTCAGGGCTATTCCAAAGGACCCCCTTTCCAGCAGGATAAAACTCTTCTCCTTAATCCTGGGAGGTTGCAAGGCATCTAAAATCACTGCATTATTATTCAGAGAAAACCAACTTTAGGCCATCTGTAGACGTTTCTCATTAGAATTTCCGTCTCCTTCTAGACCCTGCACTGGTGGGCGCATGGGACTGACACACCCCGCTTTACAAGGCAAACAGATACGAGAAACACACAGTATTCATTTGTTTTTTTTTTAACTCTCAAACAGTCTGAACCTAAATTTCCTGTAATACATGGTACATGGAGAAGGGCTGGGTGGCATAAAGGGTTTATTAGCAGTCGCTTGGGATGACCAGGGTAACTCACTTATTTTTGTGCCACTTGTAAGTGACGGGGCCACCCCAAACTCATTCTGATGAAACCCTTCAAACCACCTCACCCCATTGTGTCTTCTCTCTCAATCTCCAAATATGTCCTCTTGCAGTAAACACCCTGGGGGTGGGGGGTGATGCTGGTGGAAGTGGGAAGGATGCTTTGGAAAACTCAGGGAGGGTCAGGCAGGCAAGAGTGGTCTGGGAGTCTCATGAACACAGTGGGTGTGGCCTCCACACTACAGACTCTGGTGGTCCCCAGCACAAAGAAACACTAGCACTAAGATGAATCTGCCTCTCTCTGGTACCCGGCTGAATAGCGTTGGCTCGCCCATCAGCACCTCCACAATACCCCCATCCCGTGGTGAGAGGCACAGCAGTGGAGCAGTGTAGGGGGTCTTGGCCCTCTGCGGGGTGGTAGGGAACCACCACACCTCGCTACGCACGCTTGGCTGGGTTGGGGAATCCTCAGTTTGTGGCCCTAACTGTCAGCAAACAGTCTGGGGCTCAGGCCCTCAGGCAGGGACTGAGCACTGAGTTCACTAGAAGGCACCAGGCTCTGAGTGACCAGGAAGAGGGGGAGACGGCCACTCACGAGGTGGGTGGCAGGGGGGACGCAGGCCCACCCACTCCACTGCGTCCCAGCCCGGGGCCCTAGCAGCGGCAGAAGACCCGCTGCTGAGTCAGTGGGGATCCTGGCCGCAACACTCTGACATCGGGTCTGGCAGTGCTGCAGCCAGACTAGGGTCGGCTGCCCCCGGGCTACTTCCGGACTCCCCCTCGGAGGGTAGCTGAGTCAGGGTGGCGTCTTCAGGGGGTCCCAGCACCATGGGTTCCTCCTCTGGGTAACGGGCGAGGGGCAGGCTCGGCAGCTCCTCTAGGGCGCGGCCGCAGGGCAGGTCTGGCCAGTCTTGGCGTGTACCCGCGGCCACAGGGTTTTCCCAGTCACAGGCTAGGCTGGCTGCGTCTGGCCCCACCGGCGGCTGGTTCCCAAGTGAGTGCTGAGGGCCCGCCTTTCTACTTCCGGGTCGCGCCGGTCTACTTCCAGGTCACGGCCTGTCCCTCTGAGGGGCGGGCCCAGAGCTTCCTGGCTCCACCCACTCTGGTGTCTGGGGAGGTTCTTCCCTCTGCGGGGTGGTGGGGCACTACCCTGCCTCGCTACAAGCAATGTTAACAGCTGCCTGGGTATCCATCCTTCTGAGCGCCACCCTCTCCGGCCTATGGCATGCCTCTCCTCCCCGGAGTCATGAAGCCTCTACCCCACAGTGTGGCGGGGTAGAATGCTCTGATAACTCCCAAGGAAGGGAGAACATAGAGACGCCATTCCTTTTCTGTCATGCTTTCACCCCCACTGCTATCCAGGTAGGTGAAGGGTAACTGTCACCTTCCCATGGTCCCACTGACTCCATGACCCAAATTCACTGGGAGTGTGATTGCGCCTCACTGGAAGGTACTACAGGATCCTTTGGGCTGGCAGGTGCTCTAGAAACATGCAATATTATTAAACAATATAGGAGAGAATAAATGGGAAACACGGGCGAGAGGGGAATAGCATTTACTTGCACAAAATCAACTACGCCAACAATAACTCCGCTCAGTGCAGACTTTGACTAGAGACTTTGGAGAAGGGGGTGGGAGGTGAGATGGGAAATTACCAGGAGCTTTAAAAAAAAAAAAAAAAAAAAAAAAAAAAAAAAAGGGATTAGCATTGACTAATAATTTCCGGGCTGTGAGTAGATATCATTAATGACCCTTTTTATTCATGCAGAAGTTCCCAAAGAGGAGTGTAATGTTCCATTAGTAATAATTGAGAAAGTCTCTCTTCGGGATTATGTCAAAACCTAGAGATGATGCTGCTGCCAAAACATTTTGGTGACAAACGTGTGAAGCATTTGACAGAAGACACCACAGCAGGTTGAGGCGGCTTTGCGAGGGGAATCCTAGAAGAGAGGTGAGACAGCGGCGGTGTTAGAGCCGAATGCTGATTCGCTCTGGAGAGACCCCAGTGCTACCTTTGATAGAACCCGCAGTCTCACCCCCCGGGAAACTACAGTCCTACTCCATCTCAGCCCATATTGTACTTGCTAAACTCCCTTCATTTCTAATAAGCACAATGATGGGTGATTTGGATCTATACTGTCAAACCTGAAATCAAAACACATATTGAGTATTTCATGCTCTGTGCATTGGAGAGCTAGGCAAAAAATTTCACTCAAATTTTTTTTTTTGGCAAAAAACGCACATTCGGCAACACAAACATTTTGTGAATTTGTGCCGATTTCACCAAATTGTTCATTTCAAACCTTTTTTTTTTTAATTTCAAAAAGTTTGCAACAGCCACTTTGGACATTTTCAAAACAAAGCATTTCAATTGTTCAATCTGAAAGAAAATTTTAACACATTGTTTAATTTTAAAGAGTCATTTTAAAAAAAAGCTAAAATCAAAGCAAAATGTTTTGATTTGGTCAAAACAAAAACATTTTGTTCAGCCTGAAACAATTTTTTTTCCAAGTTTTCAATTTGCTGAAAATTTTCAATATTGGTCCATACCAAACGGATTTTTTTCCCCAAAATATCAAAATTTCCAATGAACTGGAAAATCCATTTCCCCCTGCCCCCTCCACTACCTAGCTTGCACGATTAAATGTTCACAGCAAATTTGACATCTACATAGAAAGCAGAGATTGCAGCTGACTGGTGCAAAAATATACACACGTACTACACATGCGCATTGCATGTATAACTAAGTTTTATATCAACCATGGTATATAGTTTAAAATATATAGACCTAATCCACACCCCTTACATCACTGACTTGAAGGTGTTCGGATTAGGCCATATATGTATGTAATATTCCACATAACCCCTTCTCCCATAAAATCCCTGCAACAGAGAAGTTCTGTGGCACCAGCTGACCAAACATAAGGAATGTAAAGTTCAGGTTAATGCTTGGCTTTGGACTATGCTAAAAAAATCAAAGAGGATTATTGAGCTGATCAAGAGTTTTTGGTTGGAATTATTTTTGAAGGAAAATGGAGTTCCCTTTCCATCAAAATTTTCCCTGGTACAATTTTGCTCTACTGTTTTTATTCCCTCCCCCCTCATCATGAAAACCAAAAGGAAATATTCCATTTTGGGATAGTTTGATCCAAATTCCAGTTTGGGTGAAAAGCCAAGAACTTCTCACAATTTCCCATTGATGATAAAAAGAGCCCAAACAGACCATTTTAACCAGCCACAGTAGTAAAACGTGGAGACCCCCATATGCACATGAATCACCCTGCCTTGGTAACTGGGCAGGCAAGTGAGAGTGGGGGTGGGGTTGACTGTGCAGGAGTGAGAGGTTTGTCCCATTCTAATTTTTTATAGATAGTAGTTTGGCCCAAATAGGGTGATCAGACATCCCGATAAAAATCAGGACCATCCCGATTTTTTGCTCTGTGTCCTGATATTGGGGCTTCAGCCGTGTCGGCCGACAGCCGTTTTTTTTTTTCCTTTTGCTTGGACAACTGTGCTCTGGCCGTATTTTTTTTTTTCTTCCCCCATGTGTCCCGATATTTTGTTGCTTTCATCTGGTCACCCTAGGCCCAAAGTTCCCTGGGCAGTTGCTGCCCCTTGTCCCAGAACTGGTTGCCTTTCAGCGGTGCTCTGTTGGTCTGGGACCCAACCTTGAAGTCCTAATTCAGGCAAAAGTCCTCTTGACGGCTATGGGACTTTTGTCTTACCAAGGACCTTAAGATCAGGCTGGTAATGGGCAAGATGCTCAGCTGGTCCAAATCAGCATAGTTCCACTGACATCAGTAGAGCTATGCTGAGGATCTGGTGCACAGTTTGTGAAGTGGGCCACTCTACAGATCAATGTTCTATTTCTAAAGGGTTGAATAGACGACTGACGGATGTTATACACATCAGCAATCTGTGTTACACGGTTTCAAGTGTTCTAGATGGTCACAAGCAATCCACTGACCTGCTGGACTTTATAACAATCGATTAACCATTTGTTAAAACATCTGCTAATCAAGCCTTAACCCTTTACAAAACACTTATAAATAGACTTTTAATATAAAAGGGGAGCATATTGGGTTTTGGTGCTGCATAGTAAATTATTGCCTCGGATGTGGGCCCTGTATCAAAGGTTTGCTGAGGTTTGAAACGTGAACACAGTAATTTCACTGTGCTCCTGGCAGGTGTGCAAAGTTATTAATAAAGGGATTTAACATGACTGCAATTAAGTATGTCTATGGTAAGAAGGGCTCATGGTAGCTGAATCCAGAGGGAAGGGATGCCACTGTTACATTGCTGGGCTTCTTAGTTAATTGCTGATTTTCCCTTTTTAGTATGTTTGGTTTGAAATATTAAGTGCAACAAATATATATTTCCTTCTTAACCTGTCAGCAAATAAAGTGAAATATGCATGTGGTTAACCTGCCCACCCCCCCCCAAAATAAGCTGCTTTAATAGTAACTAGATAAAATTGAGTAAAAAATTGTGCAATGGGGAAACATATGGATCTCTATACTGTGTTATCTGTCCTATATTTCCTCTTTGATTTTATGTTAACATGACAATAATACGTAAATCAGCTTTGCAAAACTATCAGGAAAAGTTTACCTGCCCCGTCAAACCTTGACTAGTGCAACCCTGCTGTAAACAACAACAACACACGCACACACCTGGAGTCTGAGACAGATTCCCAGCTGGGGCAAGCTGAAGTCAATGGAGCTATGACATTTTACATCAGCTAAGAACTTAACTCTTTCACACACCCCCATGAGCATGGTCTTACACACTGTAAGGCAGGGGTTCTCAAACTTTATTGCACCATGACCCCCTTTTGACAACACAAATTACTACATGACCTCAGGAGTGGGGGGCCAAAGCCCAAGCCCGAGTCCCATCGCCTCGGGCAGGGAGGTCAAAGCCCAAGGTCTCCAGCCCCAGGCAGGGGGCCTGTAACCTGAGCTCTGTTGCCCAGCGTTGGAGCATTCAGGCTTCAGCTCTGGCCCTAGGCCCCAGCAAGTCTCAACCAGCCCTGGCGACCCCATTAAAATGGGTCGCGACCCACTTTGGGGTCCCAACCCACAGTTTGAGAACCACTGCCCTAATGTCTTGTCTCCACTGAGCTTTCACCTAAGAGTGTTGCCAATGCTCACAATTTTTGGTATTAAAGATCCAGATTAAAGGCCAGATTAAAGATTAAAGGCCAGTACCTGGAGTCAAATGATTACAGCAGCTTTCTTTTTTAAAGAATAAAATAAAGTACATTCTGGCCCTCCTGATGGCAGAGAAAACCTTGAGAGGTCAGGTTTTTAGGGCCTAGTTCGTGATTTTTGAACATTTGGGCTGGATTAAAGAACTCGGGGCCCTGTGCACTGTGGCAATTGCCCCCCCCCCCCATAATCCTTCCTTTCCCCCACCCTTTGACTATTTAGATTGTAACTCATGGGCAGGACTGCCTCTCACTCAGTGTTCATACAGCACCAAGCACAATACGGCCTAAATCTCAGTTGTGAGCCCCAGCGAGAGCTGTAAGGCACATAATAATGGCCTCACAAGGAATGCTTGGAGACTGGAGACATTTCAGACTAGTCTAAATGAACATCCTCAGATAAAGGGCTATGCTGTGTCCCATAGAGCGGCACGCAGAAGGAGCCACGCATGCTGCCCATCTTCTCCAGCCATGTGGCAGAAGCGTGCACTGCTTCTGCAGCCAGGGCCAGCTCCAGGCACCAGTGTTTCAAGTAGGTGCTTGGGGCGGCAACCTGGAAGGGGCGGCAGTCCGTGTGCCGTTAGGGCAGCATGCGCCGCCTGCGGTGGCGGCAATTTGGCGGCAGCTCTTTGCAGTGGCGGCAATTCGGTAGCAGCTCCTATCTTCAGCCACCTGCAGCAGCAGTTTGGCAGCAGCTCGTCTCTTCAGCAGTCCAAGGCGGCAATTCGGCGCGCTGCTTGGGGCGGCAGGAATGGTAGAGCCGGCCCTGTCTGCAGCACCATCCATCCTGCATCCTTGAACCGGCATGCAGACAAGAGCTAGAGAGGACAAGTGATGCATACCCCTCCATGCCCCATATGCCAGCAGTAACGTAACCTCTAGAGGTGGAGCCTCACTACATTATGCGCACTGTCCGTGGCCAACTCTGGGTGACAAGACTGTGCAATGAGTGCTTCTGGGGGCCAACAGAGGGTGCCTGTGTTCCCCTTGGCACCCCAGAGGAAGAAAGAAGGTAGTAGGTGTGGCCCCGGGATCCCTCAATGCCAACTGGTAGAGAACACAAGGTTTTACAGGGATCTGCATAATAGTTCACTGAAGAGTGGCATGTGAGGTCTCTACCACAAGCCAGTAGCCCACCACTCATCCTAATCATTGCAAAATGTATGTGGGATAATATTTAAGGAGATATGTCTCTATACTGAGAATTATGCTCTTAAGGCAGATCAGCAGGAGGTGACAAACCTCATGTACCTTTCAGGGAGGAGGTGCCAGACACCTGTGTCCCTGACTGGCCATCTGTGTATTGTGTGTGACTCCCACTGCAGGCCTATTTGCACACTGAGCCAAATGCAGATTAAGAGGTTGCAAAATCTACAAGGATGAAACAAACAGCAGGGGAGTGTCCTGCTTACGAATAAAGACAAAGGATTGTTCTGCCATATCCTGGAGTGCAAAGGGACACACTGAGTTCTGTGCCTAGGAGGCAAACAGACTGCATGCATGTCTCATGAAAGAAAGCCAGCCTGGCTGCAAAGCACTGCAGGGATTTGGGGGTAAGCAATACTTTTAGACTTGAGAGTATCCTGTTAATGACATGTAGGCTCTAGAACGCATGTTATGATTTTATTTTATAGGTAGCCATTTTTTCAATATTTCTATTGGCTACTACTTGAATTGGTGTATTTTCTTATTTGATTTCATTATAGCTGAGTTAGAGGCAGTTAAAGGCAAAAAGTCACCCTTTAAAAATGGGAAGTTAAACCTTACTGAAGACAAAATAAAGGAGCATAAACTCTGGCAAGTCAAATGTAAAAGTATAATTAGGCAGGCCAAAAAAGATTTGAAGAGTAGCTAACAAAAGACAAAAACTAACAGCAAAATAAAAATAAAAATTTAAGTACATCAGAAGCAGGAACAATCCATGGGGCTAAATAATCCATGGGACTATTGGACATCAAGGTGCAAAAGGAGCACTCAGAGAAGACAAGGCCATTGCAGAGAGGCTAAATGAATTATTTGTATCGATCTTCACTGCAGAGGATGTGGGGGAGATTCCCACACCTGAGCCATTCTTGTTAGGTGACAAATCGGAGGAACTATCCCAGATTGAGGTGTCCGAAGAGGAGGTTTTGAAACAAAGTGATCAATTAAAAAGTAATAAGTCACTGGGACCAGGTGGTATTCACCCAAGAGTTCTGAAGGAACTCAAATATGAAATTCCAGAACTAACGTATAGCTTAAATCAGCTGCTGTACCAGAGGTGAGCCTGGCAATTACAGGCTGACTTCAGTACCAGGAGAATTGGTTGAAACTATAATAAAGAACAGAGTTACAGATGAACACAATGTGTAGGGGAAGAGTCAAAACGGCTTTTGTAAAGGGAAATCATGCCTCACCAATCTATTAGAATTCTTCGAGTGGGTCAACAAACATGTGGACAAGGGGGATCCAGTGGATATAGTGTACCTGAACTTTCAGAAAGCCTTTGACAAGATCCAACACAAAAGGTTCTAAGCAGTCATGGGATGAGAGGGAAGGTCCTCTCATGGATCAGTAACTGATTGAAAGACAGAAAACAAAGGGTAGGAATAAATGGTGAGTTTTCAGAATGGAGAAAGGTAGATAGCAGGGTCCCCCAGGGGTCTGTACAAGGACGAATGCTGTTCAACATATTAATATATGATCTAGAAAAAAGGGTTATCAGTGAGGTGGCAAAGTTTGTAGATGATACTAAATTACCCAAGATAGTTAAGTCCAAAGCAGATTGTGAAGAGTTACAAATGGATCTCACAAAACTGGGTGACTGAACAACAAAATGGCAGATGAAATTTAAGATTGATAAATGCAAAGTAATGTACATTGGAAAACATAATCCCAACTGTACATACAAAGTGATGGGGTCTAAATTAGCTGTTACCCCTCAAGAAAAAGCTATTGGAGTCATTGTGGACCATTCTCTGAAAACAATATCTGCTCAATGTACAGCAGCAGTCACCAAAAAAAAAAAAAAGCTATCAATGTTAGGAACCACTAGAAAAGGGATAAACAATAAGACAGAAAATATCATAATGCCAATATATAAATCCCTGGTGTGCCCACACCTTGAATATGGCATGTGGTTCTGGGTGCCCCATCTTAAAAAAAATATTAGAATTGGAACAGATACAGAGAAGGGCAACAAAAATGATTAGGAGTATGGAACAGCTTCCGTATGAGGAGAGATTAAAAAGATTGGGACTGTTCATTTTAGAAAAGAGACAACTGAGGGAGGATATGATAGAGGTCTATACAATCATGAAAGGTGTGGACAAAGTGAATAAGTAAGTGTTGTTTACCCCTTCACATAACAAGAATTAGACGTCACCCAATGAAATTAATAGGCAGCAAGTTTGAAAACATACATAAGGATGTCCTTCTTCATACAACACACAGTCAACCTGTGGAACTCATTGCCAGGGGATGCCGTGAAGGCTGAAAGTATAACTGGGTTAAAAAAAGAATTAGATAAGTTCCTGGGTTTCTCTAAGGGCTTGTCTTCACTACCTGCCGGATCGGCAGGTAGCAATCGATCTATCGGGGATCGATTTATCGCATCTCGTTTAGACGCGATTAATCGATCCCCGAATACACTCCCTGTCGACTCCGGAAATCCACCTCGGTGAAAGGCAAAAGCGGAGTCGACGGGGGAGTGGCAGCGATCGACTCGCCGCCGTCCTCACGGCCAGGTAAGTCGATCTACAATACGCCGACTTCAGCTACGTGAATAGCGTAGCTGAAGTTGCGTATCGTAGATTGACCCCCCCCCTCCACACACACCTCTAGTGTAGCCCAGGGCTAAGCCTCTGACTGCCAGAAGCTGGGACTGGATGACAGAGGCTGGATCACTTGATAATTGCCATGTTCTATTCACTCCCTCTGAAGCATCTGGCACCAGCCATAGTCAGAAGACAGGATACTGGGCTAGATGGGTCATTGGTCTGACCCAGTATGGCCACTCGTATGAGTCTGAGTGCTGTGTATTAAGCAGAGCGGTGATCTGAGGTGAGGCTGGGGTATTCACGCTCCAGGGAGATGCTCAGAGGGCTGGAGTGTGCCTTTTGCTAACTGAGAGTAACAGCAGGTCCTGGCTAGGCTGAAAGGGGTGGCTTGTGTTGCCCATGGCCAGAGGAGTTGGAGAGCTGACCCCATCAGGCCCAGACAAGGCTTCTTCACATTGAGGTGCCTCACAGCCCTGGCTACCTTGGGAAGCGTCACAGTGGGGTCATGGATGCTGGTCCACGATGCAGATGAGGCACTAGGGGGATGCAGCCCTACTCCCTGGGAGCAGAGGAAAACACTGATACCACCTTGGTGGGTCAGTTATTTGTGAAGGTATATCCTGTTCTTCTGATTCCTTGGGAATCTTGAATGAAGATCACTCACGCTCTAGCCTAATAGGCAGAACCTTCTGAGGCACATCCCCCACTGATGTAAGCCAGCATAGCTCCACTGAAGCTACCAGAGCTGTGCAAACTTATTGCAGCTGAGGAGATGGACTTCTCTCTCGTCTAGAGCTTAGGTTTTTTGGCCCTCCACGTCCTGACCATCACATTCCGCGTCAGGCATTGATTTTAGGTGTTTATTGCCATTGATGTGACGGTGCGCATGCACCCAAACGTAGGCCAAAAGTACTACGCACTCTACATCAGGGGTGGGCAAACTACAGCCTGCGGGCTGGATCTAGCCCATCAGGGCTTTGGATCTGGCCCGTGGGATTGCCATCCCCATGGCGCGGAAGCAGCTGGCACCAAGTCCCTGCGGCCCCTGGGCGGGGGTGGGGGGCTCCATGCACTGCTGTCGCCTCCAGGCACCACCCCCTGCAGCTCCCATTGGCTGGGAATGGGGAACCGCGGCCAATGGGAGCTTTGGGGGAGGCACCCCAACCCCCTGCCACACCCCTGCCCTGAGCCCCCAACTCCCTGCCCTGAGCCCCCTTGTACACCCCACACCCCTCCTGCACCCCAACCCCCTGCCCTGAGCTGCTCCCTGCACACCGGACCCCCTCCCACACCCCACACTCGCTCCCACACCCCAACCCCCTGCCCCAGCCCTACATTCGTGGCCCTGCATGCAATTTCCCCACCCAGATGTGGCCCTCGGGCCAAAAAGTTTGCCCACCCCTGTTCTACATGAACTATTAACCTTTTGTGTGGACTTCATAATCAAAGCGTTCATAAACAAAGCTGGTTGACCGATGGCAAAACACATGCCATGCTAACCCAAGCCAGAACATTTCATGCCATTCATTTTGAGCATCTTTGCCCAGGGCTACACTAGGGGAGGGGGTCGATCTACGATATGCAGCTTCAGCTACGTGAATAACGTAGCTGAAGTCGGCGTATCGTAATCGACTTACCTGGCCATGAGAACGGCGGCGAGTCGATCGCTGCCGCTCCCCCATCGACTCCGCTTCCACCTTTCGATGAGGTGGATTTCCGGAGCCGACGGGGAGTGCTTTCGGGGATCGATTAATTGCATCTAAACGAGACGCAAAAAATTGATCCCTGAAAGATCGATTGCTACCCGCCAATCCGGTGGGTAGTTTGAGAGGGAAGGAAACAAACAGAGACATTCTTAACATACACATTCTCCTGAACTCCACTAAGCATGACACAAGAGGCAAGGCCCTGGCCCTGGGAGCCCAGGCAAGTTGCACTAAGGCTGAATAGTTAGAAAAAGCAAGTACTGTGGGGTTTAATGCACAGACCACGCAGATTCCTTCTCTGCCAAATATTTCTTAGCTCCCTCACTGGCAGTAAAAGTTTGATTAAGCTTTCAAGACTCTTGGTATTGCTGGGTATAATGAGTGCTCATGTATTCCTACACATCTTGCTGAACACTGCTCTTATTAATTGCATTTGCAGAGCAGTCCTGGACAAGCAGAACTTTATGATCTTTCATTTCAGCATTTCCTGATTTCCTCAAGGCCTGCAGGACCCGTTGCATATCTCCATCACAATGAAGTTGGGCAACAAACTAGCTCTTTCTGATGGGCTAGGTGAGGGCCTGCAAGGATGCTAATGTTATTGCATATTTCCAAGTTTAGCGGTTCTAAAATTCGCTTCACCGGGGATTTCACTGCAATGGTACCCTCAGAAATGCCACTCAGCCAGGGATTGTCCGAGCTCCTGAGCTTCTTAAGCCCTCAGCGTTCTCTTAGGAAACCAAACCTCTCCTCCCCATTGGTGCACTGCTAGGAGAAAGGAGTATTCTTCCCCAAAGAAGAATTTCTGCTCCAGAAACTTGCCTCATCCCTTCTGGTTCTAAATCCTTTTGAGACCTGATCCAATTACCAGTGGAGAGCCACAGAAAGACTCCTAAAGACTTGAATAGCAGCTGGATTAGATCCTTGGTGAGGTTCTCCACTGCACTTGAAAATGCCCTTAGCTGTGGAGACAAGGTGGGTGAGGTAATCTCTTTTATTGGACCAACTTCTGTTGAGAGAGACGAGCACCATGTGGCTTGAAAGCTTGTCTCTCTCACCAACAGAAGTTGGTCCAATATAAGATATTACCTCACCCACCTTGTCTCTCTAATTTTCTGGGACCAACACGGTTACTTCTACACTTATCTGTGGAAACAGGTACTGGAATGCAACTAAGGAGACCTGGATTCCACTCCTGGCTTTGCCAGAGACTCCTGTGTGTCCATGAGCAAATAGTTTCATCTCTCTTGGCATCAGTTCCTCACCCATTAAATGGAACTCTTCAAAACAGGGCCTCTGGCCCACATCCACAAAGGTGTCTCCATTGATTGCAATGGAAGTTAAGAGCCTAAAGTACCTTCATGATTCTGGGCCTGTGTCTTTCAGAGTGTTTGTACAGCACCTTGGACAAGAGAGTGCTTATCTTGGTTGGGGGCTTTAGGCACTATTATTTGCATTTCAGTAGAGCAGGTCAAACAAATGTGATGGAAGAGTTTTCGATCAGTGAATGCTGTTTCATTTAAATGTGTCAATTTTGATTAAGTTTGGCAGAAAAAAAAATTAAAAACGATTAGAAGTCAAAATGGCACATTTTGTTCCAACTTAATTATTGCTTTGTTTTGATATAACTTTTTAAACTTTTACTTGTATTGTATTATACTATATTTATACATAAATATATGATGATGTTTGGACATTATCAAATTGAAACAATTCCACATTATGAAACATTTCAATGACATTGTTTCAGTGTTTCCAAGTCAAAATATTTCACAGCTTTCACTCTGTAAACTATTTTGTAGTGCCCTGGCCACCACCTGCTTCAATTTCCCCTTCATCAGGGCCCCTTGAAGAACTCACAAAGTTTCCCATCGCCTTCTCAGCCCCAAATCCTCAAATTCACTCTTCAAGCTGGCGACAGAGCCTGTCCAAAACACAACTCACAAAAGTCCCAGACCAAACACAAAGTCTTTCATCAGTCCGAGTTCCATCCAGTCTCCTGTTCTGGGTTTCCCTAGCTCACCACCTAGCTTCTGCTTCTAGAAATCACAGCCACTTTTCTCAACGTCTATCCCTTCCTGCAGCCTTTTATATTTGTATCCTCTGTTTCCTCTCAGCACTGGGGCCGCTGCAGGCTCTCCCGCCCAAGGGCAAGTCACCCTCTTACATATTTCAAGAATTCTGTCTCCCCACTGTGGGACAAATTACAAATTTCAAAGTGTTGAAATTTTACACAGGCTGGAAAGTCCTTTTTCGTACCAGCTCTGACAAATATTAAGACAGCCTTTTTTTGTGAGATACCCCGAGCAGGAAATTTGGCACGTTCAGGATTTTCAGATGGTCTAGGAAACATTTGGCTAAGCAGCCAAATCTGGGGTACTTACTTGCCCCAGATGGCATCTTTTCAGCTTTGCCCATCGCTAGTGTAGTTTGAGATTCTAGACATTAAAGATCCCATCTAGTCAATTCCCCGAGACCATTCTGCTCAGCATATGCTCCATGCTTTGTTCTAGCTCTGCCTGGCTTTTCACACCAACAGAGAGTGGTTCATGGCAAATTCAATTTTTACCGGGCCATTTAGCATGAAGCTGCTCCTCCACCCTTTTAGAAACAGATGTCAATAGGGAAAGTTGTAATGCCACACAACAGAGCCCAGAGCAATCCAGAGTATAATATTAATGGCTAGATAGCAGCTCCCCGAGGAACTGAAGGAATCCATAACCCCAGGAAATGCACAAACCTATGAATAAAATGTATTTACATTTTGGACAAACTGCAGGGAGGGCAGCAGCAGCTGCCTCAACCCAGCCTGACTTTGGAAACAGACATGGTGACAAAGCACATGGGGGAAATGTTTGATTAGAGGCGCATGCCAGAAGAAACGAGAGCACAGGCCAAGCTGCAGCAGCAAAACTTCTGTGAAAATTGCATTGCAAACATTTGCAATAGAAGGCTCTGAATGTGAAAGAACAGGCTGGAAAAGAAGGAGACAGCCCACTGATCACACAGCAAGGAACCCCTCACTGCTGTGCGTGTATTGAACTTGCACCAGTGGACTGTTATTTCATCACTTAGCAAACTAAGCAACAGCAGGCATATGGGCAGGGGAGAAGAGAAGCCTCCCTGGAACACTTAGGGCTAGTCTACACTTACCGGCTGGATCAGAGGCGTCGGATCGATCTTCTGGGTTCGATTTATCGTGTCTTGTCTAGACGTGATAAATCGAACCAGGAAGCGCTCCCCCGTCGACGTTGGTAATCCACTCGCCGCGAGGAGTAAGCGCTGTCGACGGGGGAGCCTGCGCACCGCGTGTGGACCACAGGTAAGTTCGAACTAAGGCTTCGACTTCAGCTACGTTATTAACGTAGCTGAAGTTGTGTATCTTAGTTCGACAGGGGGGGTTAGTGTAGACCAGCCCTTAGGGTAGGTCTACACTTACCCGTCGTGTTGGAGGCGTCGGATCGATGTTCTGGGTTCGATTTATCGCGTCTTGTCTAGACGCGATAATCGAACCAGGAAGTGCTCCCCCATCGACGCTGGTAATCCAGCTCGATGAACGGAGTAGGCGGAGTCGACGGGGGAGCCTGCGCGCCGCGTGTGGACCCCGGGTAAGTACCTTTTCATTTGAACTAAGATAGTTCAACTTCAGCTACGTTATTTACGTAGCTGAAGTTGCATATCTTAGTTCGAATTGGGGGGTTAGTGTAGACCAGCAGAGTGTCTACACTGCAATTGGGAGCATACACCTCAGCTTGGGATAGACACACACGCTAGCTCTGCTCAAGATAGCATGCTAGCAGTGCGGCGTCAGCTGCACGGTGAGCAACAGGGGTTAGCCACCTGAGTGCAGAGCCAGAGGGCAGCCAGCCTGTGCTACAACGTCCACACTGCTGCATTTAGTGCTCTAGCTTGAGCTGAGCTAGTGTGTGTCTGTCTACCCAGGCTAGGCTGAGACTCGCTCCCAACTGCAGTGTACATGTACCATTAGGTGCTAGGGGAAGTGGTGTTAATCATGGAAATGTCAGGCTGGAAGGGACCTCGAGAAGTTATCCGATCCAGCCTTCGGTGCTGAGGCAGGCCCACGTAAATATAGACGTTTGGAGTGTGGGAGGGGGATCAGGGAGTAGGGGGTTGAGGTGCATGAGAGGTGTGGGCTCTGGGAGGGAGTTAGGGTGCGGGAGTGGGTTCTGACCTGGGGCAGCGGGTTTGGGATCTGGGCTCCGTCCGGCACTTACCTCAGGCAGCTCCCATTCGGCAGCACAACAGGGCTAAGGCAGGCTCCCTGCCTGCCCTGGCTCTACGCTGCTCCCAGAAGAGGCTGGCAATGCCATCTCCACTTCTTTCTTGCCATTTCCCTATTTGTGGTTAGTGACTTTTATAAACTTCTTCCAAAACTCATGATTGAACACCTAGCTGTCGTGCAAATTGGTCTAAGACCTAATGATATCCAGGCCGCGTACTGAGTCTTTGGCCTCCCCCTTGTTCATCTTCCATCCACGATCATCAGAGGTGTCATCCTACCACTAGAACTCTTGGGTATCCATGGGACACATCCATACCAACGTAGCCTCATCTCCCTCAACTTGTCTTCAATTCGGGCAACTCGCTCTATGCCCCTCACAACCTCACTGCATTTCCTATCCCAGAGCGTCCAGCCATTTCACCACCTCAACATCTTCATTTCCATGGTAATGAGCATTACTGATTTCCCTTCCTGTGGCTGTCCAAGCCGAGATCAGACCCCATTGTGCTAGGAGCTGTACGTACACCTCATGAGACAGTCTGTAGCGGGGTAGCACCCCGCTCCTGCCCTGAGGGGCTGAAAACAGCCCAGGAGAGGGCTATTTCTGGAGCAAGCAGCCCCAGGCTGAGTGGGAAGGCAGGCTCAGCTGGGGCCATGCCCCAATTAAGGCTCAGCTGGCCCTTATAAGTGGGCAGTGAGCCAAGAGCAGGGACACTCTCTCTCTGCCTTTAGAGGGAGAAGGGCTTGGCTGCAGGGACCTGAGCAGGTACCTAGGGTGGAGCAGGGCTGGGGAAGGCCAGAGGAGCTGGGGAGCTCCGGCCTGAGAGAACCCCAGGCTGTGGCCTAGGCCCCACTAGGTACTGGAGTTGCGGGGGGCAACCCACAGGTAGGCTGAGGCAGCAGGTCCAAACCCCCTTTGCCTGTGATGAGTGGCTTATACTGCAGTCTGCCCCAGGGCGCAGAGGCTAGCTGGAGACTGGCAGTAGCCTATGACTGAGGCAACGTGGGGTTAGTGGGTTGGGAGTCCCCTGGGGAGGGGAAACACAGATCTGGGGAGGTATTGCCGGGGGGCAGCACCCCAGTTAAAGGGGCACGGGGTCCTGGGAGGGACACGGGCCTGAGTGGTCAGGCGGATCACCAGCCGGCAGAGGGCACTCCAGAGGCTCGTAAGCTAATTCCCCAGAGAAACCAGCAGGAGGCGCCGCAGGGGTGAGTCCAACCCTGTCACACAGTCCCTGCCCCAAATAACGTAGGCATCAAAATACTCAAAAGTCTGGCCCTATATCCCTTTGATTTCTATGAGAATTAGCCACCTAAATACCTTTTAAAGTTAGCTCTTAACGTTTACATAGGCCTGGTCTACACTAGGAGTTTGTCGAATATAGCAGCGTTAAATCGAATTAACCCTGCACCCGTCCACACGATGAAGCTATTTATTTCGACATAAAGGGCTCTTTAAATCAATTTCTGTACTCCTCCCCGACGAGGGGAGTAACGCTAAAATCAACATGGCCATGTCGAATTAGGGTTAGTGTGTACGGAATTAGACACTAATAGCTCCAGGAGCTATCCCACAGTGCACCACTCTCTGGACATTCTGGACAGCAGTCCGAGCTTGGATGCTCTGCCCAGCCACACAGGAAAAGACCCGGGAACATTTGAATTCCTTTTCCTGTTTGGCCAGTTTGAATTTCATTTCCTGTTTGGACATTGTGGCGAGCTCAGCAGCACTGGTAACGATGCAGAGCTCTCCAGTCGAGGTGACCATGCAATCGCAGAATCGAAAGAGGGCTCCATCATGGACCGATCAGGAAGTGTTGGATCTGATCGCTGTGTGGGGTGATGAGTCCGTGCTTTCAGAGCTGCGATCTAAAAGACGGAATGCGAAGATCTACGAGAAATTCTCCAAGGCCATGACAGACAGAGGATACAGCTGGGATGCAACGCAGTGCCGCGTGAAAATCAAGGAGCTGAGACAAGCGTACCAGAAGACCAAAGAGTCCAATGGGTGCTCCGGGTCTCAGCCCCAGGCATGCCATTTCTACTCTGCACTGCATGCTATCCTAGGTGGGGCCGCCACCACTACCCCACCCCTGTCCGTGGACTCCGACGATGGGGTATTCTCAACGGTCGCTTCCTCTGAGGTTTTCGCGGACGGGGAAGATGAAGGAGATGAGGAGGACGAGGCAGTCGACAGCGCTTTCAACGCTGATTTCCCTGACAGCCAGGATCTCTTCATTACCCTGACGGAGATCCCCTACCAACCCTCCCAAGGCGGTAACGCGGACCGTGAATCAGGAGAAGGATCAGTAGGTGAGTGTTCAAAACATATCTTTTGAATAGAATAGACATGGTATTTTAGCAATGGGTTTTTAATGAGCAATTTGACCTAGGTGCTTTAGCTGCATTCGTGGACAGTGCAGCCACTGGAAAAGTCTGTTAACATGTGTGGGGATAGAGCAGAAATCCTCCTGGGACATCTCCATGAAGCTCTCCTGGAGGTACTGTGAAAGCCTTTGCAGAAGGTTTCTGGGGAGAGCAGCCTTATTGCGTCCTCCATGGTAGGAAACTTTACCGCGCCAGGCCAGTAGCAGGTACTCCGGTATCATTGCCTGACAAAGCATGGCGGCATATGGCCCCAGTGCTTGCTGGCATTCACGCAGCATACGGTCTCTCTCTGTCTGTGTAATCCTCAGAGTGATATCAGTCATGGTGACCTGGTTGGAATTAGGTGAATTTTATTACGGGGACTGGCTTTAGTGATCCTTGGGGACCCACATCGCCAACAGTTATTTTCTGGTCCGGGAAGTAAATACCTTCCTGCAGCCATCTAAACAGACCAGAGTTCCTGAAAACGCGAGCGTCATGAACCTTGCCCGGCCATCCAACGTTGGTGTTGGTGAAACGTCCTTTATGATCCACGAGTGCTTGCAGCACCATTGAAAAGTAGCCCTTTCTGTTAATGTACTGGCTGCCCTGGTAGTCCGGTCCCAGGATAGGGATGTGTGTTCCGTCTATAGCCCCACCGCAGTTTGGGAATCCCATCGCAGAGAAGCGATGGGATTCTATTATCACCTGCACGTTTCCCAGGGCCACTACCTTTGACAGTAGCAGCTCAATCATTGCGCTGGCTACTTGCATCACAGCAACCCCCACGGTAGATTTGCCCACTCCAAAGTGATTCGTGACTAACCGGTAGCTGTCAGGCATTGCAAGCTTCCAGAGGGCTATGGCCACTCGCTTCTGGATAGTCAGGGCTGCTCGCATCCTGGTGTCCTTGCGTTTCAGGGCAGGGGACAGCAACTCAAAGTTCAAGGAAAGTGCTCTTACGCATTCGAAAGTTTTGCAGCCACTGGGATTCATCCCAGACCTGCAGCACTATGCAGTCCCACCAGTCTGTGCTTGTTTCCCAGGCCCAGAATCGGCATTCCACTGCATCAACATGACCCACTGACACCATGATGTCCACGTTGCGGGGTCCCGTGCTTTGAGAGAGGTCTGTGTCATCGTCACTGTCCTCACCACGCTGCTGTAGCCTCCTCGCCCGATTTCTCAACATCTGCCTCTGAAAAAGGTGGACGATAAGGTGCGAGGTGTTGACAACGGCCATAACTGCTGCGATGATCGCAGCGGGCTCCATGCTCGCTGTGCTATGGAGTCTGCGCTGTCAATCAAGGGAAAAGGGCGCAAAATGTTTGCCTGCCACCGCTTTCACGGGGGAGGGGGGGAAAGAGTGAGGGTTGACTGACGACAGTTACCCAAAACCACCCGTGACACATTTTTTGCCCCATCAGGCATTGGGGGCTTGACCCAGAATTCCACTGGGCAGCAGGGACTGCGGGAACTGTGGGATAGCTACCCACAGTGCACTGCTTGGAATGTCGATGCTTCCCCCATTACTGTGGACTCACAAAGTCGAATTACTGTGCTTCGTGTGGACATACACGTTCAACTTTGTAATATCGGTTTCAAAAAATCGGTCTAAGTAAAATTGAACTACTATCATAGTGTAGAGATACCCTTAGACAAGAGAAAGAGAGGTATGAAGTGACTTGCCCAGCAACACCCAGCAGATCAGTAGTAGAGCTCAGAATAGAACCCAGTACTCCACCCACTAAACCATGCAGGCTCCCAGATGCTACCTCTCCCACCACTTCCACCTCCAGGAGCGGTGGAAACTCCCTAAAAGTGGGGGAGAGGAGGGCGGGGGGCACCAGTGTGACCCTAACCCCTACACTGCCCGTTCTCCCTGAGGCTCCATGGAAAAGGGAGTGCATCTCCCCTCCCCGATCCCCATCCTTCTAACTTACAAGCTGCGCAGGCAGAACGTGCAGAACAAGCAAATTCAATCAGTGCGGTTGATGTTCATGACTAGTAACAGCCTCACAGTTTAAGTGAGTTGCAGTCACATAACATAGACACTTCATTTGGGGGAATTGGAGTGATAGGGTTTCTAGCTGAAATCAGGCACTCCTTTGTCCAGAGTACACGTGGGAGAGGATGCTCTTGTTTCGGTTTAAGAGCGGCTTAGTATAAACCAATTCCTAACCGATTTAAGCTTAACCCAAATAAGCCTGGTTTAAATTGAAATATGCGTGTGCACACAGCCTTCTGCACCGGCTCAACTGAACCAGTTTGACATCACACTTTAAATTAGAACAGAGTGACTGTCTGATGTAGACAAACCATTACAATCTTCCTCACTACAGATGCTCAACGCTTCCTCTGCTGGACGCAAAGTGCAGTTATACTCCCAAACCCCAGTCCCTGAGCTGTGTTCAGGGCCTGTTGCTGAAAGCACACTCTCAGTGACACAAACTGTCAAAGGGCAGGGGAAGAACCTATAGAATTATTGGGTACAGCTTTCTTCTGGGGGCAGTGCAAAGCCATGTGCTATCAACATTACTTAGGGAGAATTCATAACTTTACATATAATGTTGCTACAGACATGTCAATCATGATATTATTGACCAGTGAGTTATTAGTTTTCAAATGATATCTCCTAAGGCACATTTTGGGCAAAGATTATTACAATTGTGTGTAGGGTGTGACTACAGGGGTGCATCTCATCACAAAATGATAATAAAAAAATAACATTGCTATTCCAAAAAGTGCTATGGGATCTTGAATGAGTACAGGGGAGCCGGTGTAAGGAGAGCTCGGAGAGAGGTTGTGCCACAGAAAGGCATGATTCTCCTCCAAGAAGTTCGGCAAGCAGGGGAGTATACCTCTGAGACCCCACTGTTAAGATTGTGCAGCATGATGCTTTCTTTATGCCAGACCAGCTGGTGACAGACTGGTTTCCTCCCTGACTCTGACTGGTCCTGAACTTTTCTAGCTAGTTACTAGTTGACATAGGCGCCAACTTCCTCTCTACCCAGGGGGTGCTCAATTGATTTCCATTGATAAAAACAGAAATTTCCAGATAGGCTCACTATACAACTACCTGACATTCCGGAGCATTGAGCAACCCCACACCTCCGGGGGTTCCGCTCATGTTGTGGGACCCACAGACAGCTGACACGAATTGTTTGTGATTCCCTCAGGATAAAGCTTAGTGAAGTGTTCACATAGAGCTCACAACCCACCCCAAATCAGGGAGGCTTCCAGGTTCTGATCTGAATTCAAGCATTAGTTTAGGATGGTCCCACCTCTCACTTACAGAGATCTCTCCAGAGACCAGAGCCCTCCCATGCCCCCCCCCCTGCATCTTTGGGGTTCACATGCTCTAGACTCTATAGGAAGACATCAGATAGGACAGAAGAGGATCTGGGGGGATCCACTCTCAGTTTATAAGTCACTCTAGGTCACCATCCTCACCTAGGGTCATGAACTTTGGGTGATGACCGAAAGGATGAGATCACAGGTACAAGTGGCGGAAATGAGGTTTCTCCGCAGGGTGGCTGGGCTTACTTTATGAGACGGGGAGGGGAGCTCAGCTATTCAGGAGGGCCTTGGAACAGAGCCGCTACATCTCCGCATTGAGAGGAGACAGTTGAGGTGGTTCGGGGCACCTGATAAGGATGCCCTGTATGACGCTTCCGTTGGAACTCTGCCAGGCATGTCCCACTGGGCAGAGGCCCTGAGGCTGACCCAGGACACACTGGAGGGATTATATCTCCCGACTGGCCTGGGAATGCTGGAGAATCCCCCAGGAGGAGCTGGAACCTGCTGCAGAGGAAAAAAAGAGGCCTGGTCTTCCCTACTCTCCATGCTGCCACTGCGATCCTCACCAGGAAAAGGAGAAAGGAGGAAAGGAGACAAATTGAATGTGTTGACAATGTGATGTAGTTGGGAAAAAGGCAAGTGTCACTTTGGGATGTTTTAACAGCAGTATCATATGTAAGACACAGGAGGTAAATGTCCTGCTCTACTTTGCTCTTGTAACACCTAGGCTGGAGTACTGTGTCCAATTCTGGGTATCATCCTTGAGGAAAGCTGTGGAGAAATTGGAGAGAGTCCAGAGGAGGGCAACAAAAATCATAAAAGGTTTAGAAAACCTGGTCTCTGAGGAAAGGTTAAAAAACTTGGCATGTTTAGTCTTGAGAACAGAAGACTGAGGGGAGACCTGATAATCTTCAAATATATGAAGGGCTGTTATAAAGAGGATGCTGATCAATTGTTCTTCATGTCCACCAAGAGTAGGGCAATGAGTAATAGTTTTAATCAGCAAGGGAGATTTAGGTTAGACATTAGGAGGCTTGGAAGGATTTGATTTTTATCTGTAGATGTCGGTAAGTGTCGATTTCACACCCCCCCCCCCCCCCACACACAAATATTTCCATTGATAAAAACAGAAATTTCCAGATAGGCACAGTAAGAAAAATGCTGCTTGAGAACTTAGAGTTTGATTTAAGGATACCTATTTTGTATATTTTGACATGTGATGTTGATGGTTTAATTTTTTAAATTTCAGTGTCTACAGTCAAATAATTGTCTGACTCCCCCACCATTGTATGACTCCCCCATAATTTCCCATAACTGTGAAAATTTGAATAGATAAAAATAGAAACAATGTTTAAAAATAAACACTGATATTATCCAGCACAATTATAAAAAAAATCGAGTTCTGCCAATACTAGATATTAGGAAAAAACCCTATCCTTATAGTTGGAAAGTTAAGTCCTGAAATAGGTTACCGGGAAGGTTGTGGAATGCCAATCACTGTTGGTTTCTAAGAACAGGTTAGACAAACACCTATCAGGGATACTAGATATATTTATTCCTATCTCAGTGGTTCCCTGGAGGGATGGACACTAGATGACCTCTCGAGGTCCCTTCCAGCCTTATGTTTATATGATCTCTCTCTAATTTTGAGCGAGACCACGAGGTGGTCTCATTCCCCAAAGGATTATGGGAGCTGTTGCTGCAATAGCTGTGTTACTGAATCTGAATAGGTAGCTCCCCAGAATCCTTTGTGCAACTGGGAACTCCATGGGGTTCCCCAGTAACCACATGCCAGTGATCATTATGGTGACATCCCAATCAATGCTTGGTTGCTCATGAGCAATAACCATGAACATGATTATGGGGTGCAACCTGCCCACGGTCAGTTAATGGGAAAGCCACTGTCCTACTGGGATCAGGAGAGACAGTGGCTCTGTCTGGCAGCTCCTGAAGTGTTGGCTGAAGGGAAGGGAGCAGTGCAGAGGATCACTTCGTTACCAGGACAGTAAGTTATCTAATAATAATGTGTGTGGTGGGGTCAGAGGCCTGGGAGGACAGAGGTGGTGAGGAAAGTGGCACATGTCAGAGGTTCAAGTTTTAGGTGATCCCAAGTCTCCTTGACAAACAGCCAGGGTCAATCCCTGTGTTATCTGATGGAGTCCATGGGACTGACTCTCCTCTTATACCAGATCTGGGCTAATCTCATTGAAGTGAATGGCGTTACATCAGAGTTACTTGGTATAACTGACATTTAAATGTGGCTCGATCTTGCTATTACTGGTAGTCAAGATTTTTATTTTTATTTTTTTGCAGGAAAAATGAGAAGTTTTTCATTTGCACTGACATTTTTCACAAAGAAAAATCCAACCAGTTCTAATAGCCAGATTGAAGTGGATCTCAACTGTAGTTATACCAGTGTTAATCTGCTATAATTCTATTGAAGTCAATGAAGTGTCATTTTTTGGCAGAAAGTTTGACACAAAAAACGCTTTTCATTGACAATTTCCGGACACACAAAAGGGCATTTTTGTTGAAAACAAAACAGAAAATTAGAATTTTTCCATTTTTAAAATGAAAACTTTGGGTTATCGGATGCTGAAAATGGAAACCAACGTTTTTAAATTCAATTTTCAAATATTTACGTTGAAAATGAGATCTTCATACAAATTTTGATAACACACCAATTTTCTATCAAAAATGTCATCTGAAATATTTCAAGCATCTCCTCTCTCTATATCTAGGGTATTTTGTAAGTGCTTGAAACAGTGCTATGTAAGCACCGATTCATTTCTGTCAAACGCATAGCTCTACTATAAGGCCTTATTTACAGGTTTCCTGTAGTATTCTTTACATTGACGTGTAATGTAGCAGAGCAACATTCCCTTAGATGACTCCAAGAGGGAGGCCTTGCCTATGATCCACATTACGCCAATCTAGAATTTTTCCATCAAAAATTTAAAAAAAAAAAAAGCAATATAAAAAAATATTTGAAAATTTTCAAGTTTTCCTCAAAGCAAATTTTAAAAAAAAGTTTTGATTTGAATAGAAAAGAGAATTTTGTAGGGAAAAAAGAATAGTGGGAAGGAGACTGCTCCCCGCAGAAAACAACATTTTTAAATTCAATTAGATTCAAACTGAAACAAACATTACGTTTTATTTTAATGAAAAAAGAAACATTTCTGGGGTAAATACCATTTTCCCCACCAACCATAGCTCCAACTCTGTTGCTGATAAAACGCTTTTCGATAAGACAACAATTGGCTGCCATCTTGGATTTGAAGAATGCAACCCCAGAGCAATCTGTCAAATGAATAAAACGTAGTTTTCCTGGGAACAAGGCTACAGATCCTCAAAGGTACTTTGACATTAATTGGAGGTAGGTGCCCAAGTACCTTTGAGGATCTGGGTCAAGATCCCTAGATCTGCTTAGATCTCACCTCTGTCTCTCTGCAGGATCCCCATTCTCCTCTAGGCCAGGCTACATGATGTGACGGTGTCTCCATAAGACTTTATGGGGGGGATCTTATAAATGTATATAGGATATAACTGGAATATGTTTTATGCTACATGTGCCATGTAACATCTCTGTAAAAGTTATGATCTACTGAATCTATTCCTCCTGGTTGTATGCATGTATCATTTTTGTAGTTAAAGTTATAAATATTGGTTGTATATTTGCTGGTTTTATACATAGCCTTTGTAAGAGCATGGGATCATGTCTGGAGAAAGGAATGTGCCCAATCAAGAAACTCTTAAACAGACAAAAGAAGTCAGACACCAATCCACATCTGAGCTTGGCCAGGAATGTGACTGCACTGGTTACTGAATGGTGCATGGACATGTGACTTGCCCATGTGATCCCAAAACTCCAGGGTAACATGATGCTACACAGGGAGTGGGGAGGAGCGTCCATCCAGGGGAGAAAAATCTATTTAAACCCCTGGAAGACCCCTCCATCTTGTCTTCAGCTGGCTAAAGAGAGAGACTCTCCACCCCCCAAGGACACACCTGAAAGAGACTGAACAAAGGACAAAGACAATATGGGGTGTGAGCAATTGCTGGACCCAGGCTAGGAGGACTATAGCCTGTAAAGGGAAGTTTGCTGGAACTGGTGAGGTTTTAAAATCTCTATACAGTGTGATTAGACATAGACTTGCATGTTTTATTTTATTTTACTTAGTAATTCACTTTGTTCTGTCTATTACTACTTGGAACCACTTAAATACTACTTTCTGTACTTATTAAAATAACTTTTTACTTATTAAATTACCCAGAGTACGTGTTAGTACCTGGAGGGGGGCAAACAGCTGTGCATATCTTTCTATCTATGAAATAGAGGGCAAACTATTTATGAGTTTACCCTGTATAAGCTTTATACAGGGTAAAACGGATTTATTCAGGGTTTGAACCCCATTGGGAGTTGGGCACCTGGGTGTCAAAGGCAAGAGCACTTCCTGAGCTGCTTCCAGGCAGGCCTACAGCTGTTAGTAGACGTGGTTCAGACCTGGGTCTGGGTTTGCAGCAGACCAGCGGGTCTGGCTCAAAATAGACATGATTCTGGAGTCCCAAGCTGGAAAAGGCAGGAAAGCAGGGGCAGAAATAGTCTTGGCACACCAGGTGGCAGCTCCAAGGGGGTTTCTGTGATACCAACCTGTCACACATGGGTCCCCAGCAGGATTCTCTTTGGAGTACTGCAAAGGATATACATCCTGTTTTCAGCATCAACTATCAGGTGGAAGATCTTCATGGACAATGTTACAAATCTGACCATGAAGCTGCTAAGTTACACTTGCTAGGAGAGCCACATTGACAGCATAAGGCCAGTGAAGTATCAAGTGACTGAGGTTATGATGCCCCGATGGAACTAGCACAATCGAATAAAGCCAAGACCAGAATCCGACACAAGGCGCAAAGCCTGGCAAAGCATATCACTGACTTCAAATTTCTGGTCTCAATTATGGTTTGGCATTATATCCTGTTCCAAGCAAACATTGTAAACAAACTCAGTCGATGGACATCATGACTGCTATTACTTTGATGAGAAGCTGCCTTGATTTCTTTGTGGCCTACAGGAACAATGGATTTGTAGATGCCATCACTGCTGCCAAAGAAATGGAGGAGAACTTAGGAGTTGAGCCTGTCCTCAAGGAAACTCGTATTCAGAAGAAAAAGAGACAGTTTGGTCATGAGGGCAGAGATGAGGTGATGGGAAGCTTGGAAGAAAAATTCAAGAGGGAGTTTTTTTACTTACTCATTGACACTGCTTGAGTGTCCATTGAAGAAACGTTCGGTCAAATGAAGGACCATGAAAAGACCTGGGGGGATGTGTATGACCTCAGTAAGCTGCTGGCGGACAGAAAAACACTCTTGTATGAACCTTCACCATGGTGAATGTTCAGACGTCAATGATAAAGACCTCTATGTCAAATTGGACAACATCTGACACATTTTGCAACACGGGAAGGCACTCTCCACTCCGAGTTCTCCAATTCATTCATGATGCAGAGCTGAATGTGTGGATGCTTTGAGGATTCTGCTCATACTGCCGGTCACAGTCGCGAGTGGGGAGCACAGCTTTTCAAATCTCAGGCTCATAAAAACATATCTTTGATCAACAACAGCTGATGAGAGACTTATATTGCTTGCTATTTTATCATTTGAAAATGCCATTAGCCAGTCTTTGGATCTCTGACACTGTGCTTCAGTTCAGGAGGGCAGAGGCAAGAAAAGCAACCTTTTGAACTAAAGGACTAGGGTTAACATTCTAAGGCTGTCACTTACTGTAATACTATTTAATACTTGTCCATCCAATGTTGGTGCACAGTTCAGTTAGTTGATATTAGTACATTTCAGTTATTCTTAAAATTAAAAAGTTCTTATAAGTTTAGAGGAAACAAATATTTTTAATGCTTATATATGGCATGAATAAATACAGATTTGAAGATCCTAGTGTGCACATTTATCGTTTTATATCACAGGAATAAATCATACATGCAAATCGTGTAGCAAATGGGCTACAAATGCAATAAAAAATAAGGTGTTCAAAAGTTTAACAAGTGGAGGGGGGCACCGATGACACACCTTGCCTGGAGCACTATTTGGTCTAGGGCCGGCCCTGGGTCCCAGCATACCTGAACTCTCTTCTCCCCCCAGGTTGGCAATGGAATGTTCACCACTTCAATACTGGTGTCACGGGGATGGGACTCACCACCGCAGAGCCTCCTGCCGGTCAGTCTGGGAATTAGCTCTTGGCAGTCCTGGAGTACCCTCCGCCGGTGGTGTCCTGTCCGCCGCTCCCTTGCTGGCGTCCAGAGCCGTGTTGCTTCTGGATCACGGCATCCTCTTCAGGACACTGCCCTCTGGCAGTGCCCCTTAGTCCACACTCACCCCCTTCCGGGGTGGGGGGGGGGTTGTGTTAACAGCAGTCTTCTGGTTTGCCCCTGCTGCAGTGGCCAACCACACCCCAAAGTCTACCCCCTTCCATCAGGCGTCTGGTGCAGTCTGTTATGGCCACCTCTCATGGCCAGGTGCAAGATAAGGGGGAAGGGGGGGACCCAGGCCCGCCCACTACTCTGGGTCCCAACCCAGGGACCCTCTAGCGGCAGCATCCCTGCCCTCTGTCTCTCCCCTTGTCTGCCTGCTCTTCCTGGGTCACTTCCCCACTGACCCCTTTGCACCCTCTAGGCCCTTCTGGTTGAGGCCCGCAGCCTGGAAAGTAACAGGCTGGAGCTCTCCTATGCTCCCCTGCATCTGCCTCTGCCCTGCCTGTCTCCTGAGCAGGAGACAGACCTTCCCCTGTTGAAGGCCTGGGAGAGACTCCTTGCTGCTCTCCTGGGCAGCCTTTTTATAGGGCTGAGCCTTGCCCTGATTGGCTGTCTCCAATCTGGGCCCTGATTGGCTCCCAATAAGCCCTTCTCGCATTGGCTGACCATCTGCGCAGGCTCACTGATCTGCTGCAGTCCACACTCTCAGGGAGTGGGGCAGCTGCCCCACTACAACTGGCCAACCAAATTAGCATCCCAGTAATTTATTGCCTCCAGGAAACTCTAATCTCAGGACTCAACAGGCAGCTGTGAAGGCAGCCGGTCTGTGTGCTGCTTCTCAGAGCAAAAGAAAGAGAGCTGGGAAGATGGAAGGCAGTTTTTCTGCCAGGAGATTGTGTTGAGGTGGCAGGGAGGTACAATTAATCCAGGGAGAATTGTAGATTATCTCCATTTTGTACCTCCTGGGTATAAAAATAAATAAGTGATCATTGGTTCTGCTGTTCCAACTTCTGGACAAGGCAAGAGGTGGCTACCACTTTCCACCCACAGCTGCATTTGATCTAAGAGGTTTTTTAAAAAAGAAAATATTCTCCCTGAAACAGAGTGTTGCATCTGAGTGAAACAGTTTTCCATGTGCCAGCATATGCTGGATTTCTACTGCTCTCTTTCCTTCTTTAGCATCTAGCCAACCCAGCTGAGATCGGGTCCCTCTTGTGCTAGGTACTGTACAGACACATAGCAAGAGGCGGTCCTTGCTTCAAAGAATTTACAAGCAAAATAGCTAAAGGAAGCATCATTATTCCCATGGAGAGGTCACCTAGGGAATCTGTATGAGAGTAAGGAATTGAACCCAGCCCGCCTGAGAGCCAAGAGTGCTTAAATCACAAGGCCATGCTTCCCTCTTGGAGGTCTACACACACAGGAGCATATCACCTTCCTCTTCAGACACCTCCACTTTCTCACCCCTTTCAAGATCCTGCTAGGAATTTCTCTCCTTGTTTTCAAAGCACATTAAAGACTTTTCCCAGCTATTCTTGCAGGTCTTTGTCCCTGCTCTCAACGCCACTCATTTAGCATCGGCTTTCTCACTGTCCCTTGATGCAGGCTGGTCCTTGTCAGTATGAGAACCACCTCTGAAGTTTACGGAATAGCATTTCAGTAGCTCCGCCCTTATTTCAGTCTCATCTGAAAGCATCTATTTTCTTTCTTGCCTTTAACTCTAAGTTTCACGTATTATTCTAGGAAGTATTTTGGGGATTCCTATGAAGGAGGTATAGAAAATAAAGTTGCACTGAACACAAACTGTACCCAAAAGTTATGAACCAATTGCAGCTACTGTGAAGAAAGGGGGCAGGGGTGGTAAAAAGGAGCTCTTTAGCAACCGAGCCAGAAGAAATTCCATGTAAATATTGTACAGCAGTCCTCATTCATTTTATTGTGCATTAGCTACAGGTGAGCATCCATAAGACTTGGAGGTTTCCCTCTGTTCAAATCAACTTCCAAAAGCATGTGCATCCATAGGTTAGCCAAACTCTTAACATCTTCGGCCTGCCAAGAATAGGCTATTTCAGGAGATTTTGAGTTTTGTGCTTTTGGATGGGCCAGAAAAGGAACACAGGAATTGTCATCCCAATTGGATCAATAGCCCATTCAGGCTGGTAGCCTGTCTCCAGCCACGGAGGCTTCCCGGTGGGGAAGTTTCCTTCCAACCTCTATCATCTAGCAGTTGGCTTTTGCCCTGAAGTATGAGGGTAACAGTGAATGTTCTCATTGTGCATGATTCTTCTCTGACCTGCTCATGTTTTATACTGAATTCAGTGCATTTATTCATGGTTTTCGTTGGCACATGTGGGAGGCAAATCAGACTCATTATCCTTATAAAATCTAATCCTTGTTTTGTAAACTAAGCTGTTGGATCAATTAACTTCACAGGTTCAATATGCATTGTGCAAAAAAAAAAGGTATTTCCTTACGTTAGTTTTAAATATTTTACCTTTTAAACTGTTGCAACTCCCTGGTTCTTATGTAATGAGAGAGAGAGAGAGAGAGATGTGAGCACCTGATTTACCTACTCTGTTCCATTTATTAATCTGTGTAGCTCTGTCATGTCCCCTTTCATTCATCTCCACTCTAAATTACACTCTTCTAACCTTTTCAGTCTCTCTTCTTTCCAGGCCTCTAATCATTTTCATTGCCCATCTCTGCATCCTTTCAATTGCTGTTCTATCTCCTGGAGACGATGTGACTAGAAAAGAACACAGTATTCCAGGTGATGCCTTCTCATTGATTTATAGAACGGCATTATAATGTGATTAGGCTTGGAAGGATTAGATTTTTATTGGTAAATGTCAGTAAGCGTCGATGTCACTGTACACACACACAAACGGACAAAAAAAGATTTCCATTAATAACTGAAATTTACAGATAGGTAAAGTAATACAAACACTACTTGAGAACTTAGCATTTGGTTTAAGGATATTTACTTTGTATATTTTACATGTGATGTTGACAATGTGTGTTTTAATGGTTATAAAGCTTTTAACTTTTTGAAACTCGATAGCTACTGTCTTTAAATAATAATTGTCTGACCCTCTGTATTGTCTGACCCCACTGTAATTTCCTGCAACTGTGAACATTTTAATAAAAATAAAAAAAAACATTTAAACAATCAATATTATCCATTACTTATAAAAAAGAGTTGAATTCTACCAAGACTAAATATTATACATATCCCAACATTCTCTTAGCTATCTTGACCTTCTCTGCATGTTGAGCAGAGGTCTTCGCTAAGCTGTCTTCAGTGATGCCCAGGTCTTTTTACTGAATTATTATAGTTAATTTAGAAACCAGTAAGGGTGTATGACTAGTTCAAATGATTCCTTCCAAAGTTTCATTGGCTGTCCTGCCAGTCAATAGTCTAGTTTTGTTAGGCTCATTGGACCTTCCTCATCACCTTCCTTAGATCTGACCAATCTAGAATTTTTGACATTTTACCTACTTTTTCCAATTTCCTCCCTACCATCTCATGATCATCTGTTTAACTTTCATTTCATCTAGTTTACTGTTATGGGGGTAAGAGCTACTGGTCTGTAATTACCGGGATCACCCCTTCATGCATCTTTTAACGATAAGTAAAACATTTGCTCCCTTCCATTCCTCCTGGCCCAACAAGCTAGTTCTACCACCTAATAAAGGTGGTACAAGATGGTGTGACAGCAGGAGTCTTGAAGAAAGAAACTTTGGAAACATCATCCTCTCCCTACCCCCAGCCAGATTCCCCATTGCGCTGCACCTCAAGGAGTCATTAGCATCAGTGGGTGTAAATCAATACTCAGATTGGAAGCTCTATGGGGATGTCACTCCCTTTGTTACATGTGGCCAGGTCCCCTAGTTGCAGTCACAATACACATAATAGCCATTTTGTTTCAGTAGTGTTTTACAGACACTTTACACTGGTGTACAGAAGGACACAAAGGTTGGGGGAGTGGTAAATAATTAAGAGGACAGGTCACTGATACCAAGAAATCGGGATTGCTCTGTAAGCTAGGTTCAAGCAAGTGTGTGTTTGAATATAGCCAAGTGTAAGGTCACACATCTAAGAACAAAGAATGCAGGCCATACTTACAGGATGGGGGACTCTATTCTGGGAAGTGACTCTGACTCTAAAGTGACTCTGAAGTGACTCTGAAAAAGACTTGGGAGTCATGAACACGAGCTTGCAGTGCAATGATGTGACCATGTGTAAACAGGGGAATATCAGGTAGGAGTAGTGGAGAGGTTATATTACTTCTGTATTCAGCACTGGTGTGACCACTGCTGGAATCCTGTGTCTAGTTCTGCTGCCACAATTTAAGAAAGAGGTTGAAAAATTGGAGAGGATCCAGAGAAGAGCCATGAGAAGGATTGGAAGCCATGCTTTATAGTGAGACTCAAGGAGCTCAATCTATTTAGCTTATCAAAGAGAAGATTAAGGGATGACTTGATCACAGTCTATAAATACCCAGAAGTTTGATAATAGAGGGCTCATCAATCTAGCATAAGAAGGTACACTGGGCTCTCTCAATTTTCAGTAGCACCCTGGGAAAAGTGGGCGTGGCCTTCCAAAAGGAAGGCATGGTCAGGGACAAATTCCTTACTCCAAATTCCTTACTTCAGTACTCCCCAGCCTTCCTACCTGGAGTCTCCTTTGCCCTCTGCCTGCCTTGTGTTTCCTCTGACTCCTCACAGCCTTCTGCTTTCCTTTCCATGGCAGGCTTCCTTGTTCTTAAATCCAATCCCCAGAACAGGTGTAACATATTGGGGCTAATTGAACAGGGCTGCCTGGCCCTTCAAGGGAAAGGCTGCCTTGTTACAATGATGCATTTCAGGAGCCGCGTAAAAAAAGGGATTGGGGAAAGATAGCCATGGACCTGCACCTTTATCACCCTGCACATGAGACTGCAGTGGGTACTGGTGCTGGTGTGAGGTCCTCTGTAGGTTGATTCCCATAAATGAGGACTGCTAAGGTTTTCTGATTGAGCGCATGCTTACAATATGCATTGTTCAACCTGTGGGCATTGGAATGGGGGCTGTTTGGCATTCAGGTGTTCTGGACTGAGGCACTATCAGAATGGGTCAGGTGGCTGGTGTCATGCGGTCCCTGCCCTAGTTAATGTGTTGCTGCTTTTTCTTTTTCATCAAATGTAACCACACACCAATTTCCAACAATGTGAGCATCAGTGAGGAGAGCAGACAGGCCTGCCTGAATACAGCAGGAATAACACTGTATGTGCAACAGTAGCAGACGTGGTACATTGTAATGCTGTGCACATTCACATCGCAGTCAGCTGAGCATTTCTCCTCATACACCTTTCATTTACCTCAGTAACTCTGAGTTATTCAGGACTACGTTCTTGTTATCCACCCATCATTCACTCTTGTACTGTCTGTCTACCTGTGTCCGCGGATGCCATCAGCTGCCTGTGCGTCTGTGCTATGCACAATACAGATCTTTCACAGATGAGCTGGTTGCTATGGTCACAAGCAAACCATTGTGTCTTGGGGGTCGGGAAGCCGTAAAGGAAAGTGCTTTTCAGCATGTAAGTAAATATTGCCTTTTTCTCACACAGCCCAGCCATCCTCACTGAACTTACACACACTGGCCGCTACTCAGGTGGCAAATTTGCATGGATCTGCAAGGTGCAGACACACTAGTCTATTTGAGAGTAATTTTTATAGTATCTTTTTCTTCTGCATGTTTTTATGGGAAAGAGGGTAATCAGGTCTCTTCATCACTGAAAACAAACCCTATCCCTTGTACTCTCTCTCTCTTTCTCACTAGTCCCTTATTTCCCCCCCTTAACTATTCTGTCTTGCGCAAGACATGAGCTCATAAATTTACAATGTATTTGCTGCCTTCAAAGGGGTTGTTCAGTTTCATTCTTATTGGATTTTATGATAAGTGTGGATTGCACTTTATTTGTCGTATTGCTACCAGAAGGCCTGAAGCTGCAGCCCTTTCTCAGGCAAAATGCTGGCTCCACTGAGAGTTTTGTCTGAGTACGGACTGCAGGACTGAACACACATTGTTTATATTTACATGTGCCAAAAAAAAGGGCCAGACAGTGATGCCCATACTCACACTGAGTAACACATTGTTTTCTATGGGACTTCTTCAGGAGTCAGGTACTAAATGTAAGTAAAGGGATTGATTTTTTCTGACCCAAAGTTATCATCTAGCTGTACAGCTAATCATCGGAAACAGATAGTGTTACCCCTTTTGACCTGAGTGGTTAGCCACTATTTGGAGTCTTGTGAGTTGTTGCAGGAAGAAATTGGTGATGGAATCAGGTATTTCTTAGATGAAATTCTGTTTAGTTACACAGAATGTACATGAAGTGCTGCTTCCCTGAACACAGCAGGAGACAGTATCTTTGCTCACATCCCAAGCCTCTTTCTAGCCAGCACTCTACCCAAATGTTCTCTCTCTTTGACTTTTTTCAGGGTCACACTAGAAGTGCTTCTCTGGGTCTTCCTTGCTGCCTTCTCCGTGTGCTTTGGTGGCATTTCTGCTCCTTGTCTCTCACACAGGTCCCTCAAACAAAACGCAGCCCCCTCCATTTGCGTTCAGACATCAGACAATGCCCCTCAGCCCACGTGACTTAACTTCTACTCCAGCCTTGCATAAATTCTGTGTTTTGGATTGTAACTTCTGTTGTTTCAGCTATCTATTGCATGAAGGAGCTTACGTGCTTTCTACATTTATCCAGAATGAAGGGTGGCTATTCCACCGACCCACATCAAGGACATTTTACCCAATCCCTGGCATAAAAATACTGCATCTTATTACAGGATTGCCAGATGCCACATAAAAATACACTCTTAGTTGCAACTAGATTCTGACATGAGGATCAGAATCTGCTCTCAGTTACACCAGCATAAATCCACAGTCAATGGAGTTACTCCAGATTTATGCCAGCACAGAGAGCAGAATTTGACCCCTATTAATTAATGATGCCAACACACTAATTGAGGTTTAATACCTATGGCCCCTATTTAGTGCTCATTACTCAGGCAAAATCCTATTGAAAGCAAATAAGCAATGTTGCAGAGAGTCACATTACCCTGTATTAGATAATGAAATGGTGAGTTCCATATTTCAGTTTCTTGAGGCCTAACTCCACTTACTGACCATAGAATTGGAAACCTGAGTCAAGATTTTTGTAATCTATTGGTATTTCATGATGATACACCTGTCTTATTAAAGCACAACAAATGTACTAACCCAAAACTGGACGATCTCCTGCTGTCTATTTCCAGGGTGCAATCCAGACCAGTAAGGGGCTGTGTCACCCCTGTCCCGCAACCTGAGGTGCCTTCTAATGCTTTGTTGCTGTAATGCCCACCTGGGCCACTCACAAACAGCCTGACTGCATGTAAGCCACACCCTGAGTACCTGTGTAAGTCCACAGTTCTGGTTTAGCAACTCTGATCCCAGAAGCCTGTCAGCAAATGCCAGCCACACTCTGGCTCCCGGGAGCCTTGGTTATTACTTGCAGGGTGACCCCAATCCACTCCCAGTCCCGAATTTTGCCCCCAAAACATGTGTGTTCTGTACAGTGCAGCCTTCTCCTGGACAGTTCAGATTTTAAAGGTCCATTTTCCCCGTAAGGGCACAATATCCAACTTGCCACTGGATTAATTTTGATTAAAGAAGAAAAAAGGTGTATTTAACTACAGAGAGATAGATTTTGCGTGAGTACAAGTATTAAAGCATTAAAGTAAGAAATGATTACAGGAAAAATAAAAATAAAATGCTTCCTAGTACTAAAACTTTACAACCTAGGCTTGGTTCAAGGTAAAAATTTTACCACACACTCCAGACAGCATTATCGACCAACCTTCAGGTCAGGATCCCTCCCAAAGTCAAAGAGCTGTATTCTTTTTGTCTTCTTAGGTTCAAGAGAGATGGATAGAGAGTGATAACGTGGCATGGTTTTGCCCCTCACTTTTATAGTTCAGTCACCCTTTGAAATGCATTTTCCTGAGAGTGACTCCTAGATAAAGTTTTTTCCCCACCCTAGAGTTAGGGTTTCTATGGGGAGGGGACTTGGTGCTAAGGGTTAGGGATCTTATGGGGACAGGACTTGGGGTAGGGGTTAGAATTCCCATGGGAATGGGACTTAGTGCTGGGGTTAGGGTTCTCAGGAGGAGGGCGCCCCACCTTAGGGTTAGGATTCCAATGGGTAGGGGACTTGGGACTAGTGTTAGGGTTCCTATGGGAAGGGCATGCCACCCTAGTGATACGGCACCCATAGGGTTCCTATGGGGGGTGCCCTTCCCATAGGAACCCTAACCCCGAGTCCCCTCCCCATAAGAACCCTAAACATAGGGCTGGCCACCCTCCCTGTAGGAACCCTATCCCTAGGGCAGTGCGCCCTCCCCATAAGTGCCCTAACCCTAGCCTTAAGTCCTCTACCCAGAGGATCCCTAACCCTAGGGTGGGTCACTCCTCATGGGAACCCTAACCATAGCACCAAGACCCCTCCCCATGGGAACCCTAACCCCAGCCCAAGTCCCCTACCCATAGGAACCCTAATCCTATCAGTAAGTTCATTCCCCTTAGCAGCCTAAACCTAGGGAGGTGTGCCCTCCCCATAGGAACCCTAACCCTCGCCCCAGGAACCCCTCCCCATAGGAACGGTGTGCAGGGTGTGAATTCAGGGGTGCATTCCATCACATAGTTGTTGTGCTGTTTCCATTTGTGTGGGAACCAGCAGACTCTCTCTAGCTCCCACTTTTCCATTTTTTTCAAGCCCAGCAAGGCATGTACAGTAGAAGTCCAAAAGCTCTTTATATCCATGTCAGCTTCACCGAGAGCGGTGGAAATGATGAACTTCTGTAATTTAAATCTAAAAAAAAAAAGGAAGCCTTTTTTCTGTGTTTGTGTGTGTGTGTGTATATGTGTACGCGCGTGCGCAAGCAGCTTTCAAAGGTAGCAGGAAATGACACGCAAAGCACTGCAAGGCAACCTAAATGATTTAAGACCCAATGATTTTGCCAGGGAAACGTTAACGACAGAGTCTAATCCTTTAATCTAACCGTGGGCCTTCTAAAAGCTTTAAGCTAGGAGTTGACTCAGCATGTCAGTGCCAAGAAGATCCATTGACCCTGAGTTCAGTCCTGAGAAACTGAGAAATGTTCCTTTTAATGTCTATTCAATAAATACAGCAGCTCCCTCTCCATGGGCTGAGCAATCCTCTTCAAATCCATTACGGCACGTTCTCCCAGACTGACAACTTGTCCTGAGACAACAGTGGCCGTGAGATGAGTTTAACCCTTATGGAAGGGATGTAAATCTTTGTAGCCATGAGATTTTTGCTCTCGGAAGTCCTTGAAAATCAGGGGGATATCTGAATGGATGGGAATCTGCTGCCGTGTTTGTCGCATCCCAGACCAAGGTGATCTGCGTCAATAAAAAACACAACACAAGCCCAGCCAACAGAGAGGGGATTTCTGATCACCTTGATTGGTATGAAAAACATAGTCCTGCTTTGCTGGCCTTGGTATTTTGGTACTCTCAGGACAGCCTCCGCGCATCCTGCTAAATAATGGGGATCATCCTAATAATTAATAGCATCCTGGAGGCATAATGGAGCCATGCTGGGATTAGACCAAAGCGGAGCTCTGGTTGTTTGGGACGTCACCACAATTCTCATGATACGAGTCTGTTTTAGACTGAACCAATAACCAGCTATGAAAAGTACTTACCCAAGCTGAGGAGCCTAAGCCAAAAGGCAGTGATGTCAATGAGAGTCTTTCCATTGACTCAGGTGGGCGTGGGGTCAGGCCCTACCTTAGAACCAGACTGAAAATGAAGGCATAGAATTCCATGGGGAACTGAGGCACAGAGAGAATAAGGGTACATCTCCATGTCCAGCTAAAGGCATGATCCCCAGCTTGAGGAGACATCCCCACACTAGCTCTCCTGAAGGTAGCTTGCTCAAAACAGAATGTAGCTGTGGAGGGAGGGGCAAGCCGTCCCTAGTATGTGCCTGTCAGAGACAACAGATACATACTCCGGGTGGTGAGCTCCCCACACTGCCCCTGCTGCTGGGGTTGCATCCTATATTTAGTGCACTAACTAAGCTCGATGACAGCTAGCGTGGGTATGTATCCTCAAGCTGAGAATTCCACCCTCAGCTCCAAGTGTAGATATTCCCTGAGTGACTTTCCCAAGGCCACCCAGGGAGCCTGTGGCAGGGACAGTAACTTCATCCCCCTAGCCTAGGGGCTTGTCTACACAGGAAGTTATACTGGTATAATTAAACCCCTATAGTTATACTGGGATAAGAATGGCTTTTTCTGGTTTAGCTTAAAATGCTTCCAAAACAGCATAATCTAGACCAGAAGGCAGCCCTCTTGTACTGCAGTAAGTGTCCCCATAAGGTGCTCTATCAGTATAACTATGGCTGTTTAATTATACCACTGTAATTTCCCATGTAGACAACTCCTGCCTTAACCACAACTACAGGTCATTAATGCAAAGAAGCTACCCACACTTGCCATCAAGCAAACACTATTGCCATTCTCAAGTCGGGCAAGGACCCCCACAATGTGGTGAATTACCACCCAAAATACTTGCTGTCAGTGTGTTTTAAGATGTTTGACCGATTGTTCCTCCAACAAATTGCTCTGGAGTTGAATGATGTCTTGCAGGTTGAGCAGGCAGGCTTCAGTAATGGCCCTAGCACGTGTGATCAAGTCTTTGCTTTGACCACCTTTATCAAAAATGGTTTTCAACAAAATCTAAAGACAGATGCCATTTTCCTGGATTTGACCATTGCTTATGACATGGTTTGGCACAGAGGCCTTCTGTGTAAACTCTCTCAAGTTGGGTGATCGAAATAATAGAGCTCTTCTTCCACACGGGAAGTCCACTTCCTAGACACCATGGTGCACATAAGCGATGGTCACATTAACACCACCCTATACCGAAAACCCACTGACCGCTATGCCTACCTACATGCCTCCAGCTTCCATCCCGGACACACCACATGATCCATTGTCTACAGCCAAGCACTGAGGTACAACCGTATTTGCTCCAACCCCTCTGACAGAGACCAACACCTACACGATCTTCACCAAGCATTCTCAAAACTACGCTACCCACATGAGAAAATAAGAAAACAGATCAACAGGGCCAGACGTGTACCCAGAAGCCTCCTGCTGCAAGACAAACCGAAGAAAGAAACCAACAGAACTCCTCTGGCCATCACTTACAGTCCTCAGCTAAAACCTCTCCAATGGATCATCGGTGATCTACAACCCATCCTGAACAACGATCCCTCACTTTCACAGGCCTTGGGAGGCAGGCCAGTCCTCGCCCACAGACAACCTGACAACCTGAAGCATATTCTCACCAGCAACTACACACCGCACCATAATAACTCTAACTCAGGAACCAATCCATGCAACAAACCTCGATGCCAACTTTGCCCACATATCTACACCAGGAACACCATCACAGGACCTAACCAGATCAGCCACACCATCACCGGTTCATTCACCTGCACATCCACCAACGTAATATATGCCATAATATGCCAGCAATGCCCCTCTGCTATGTACATCGGTCAAACTGGACAGTCCTTACGCAAAAGGATAAATGGACACAAATCAGATAAAGAATGGCAATATACAAAAGCCTGTAGGAGAACACTTCAACCTCCCTGGACACAGAATTGCAGACCTAAAGGTAGCCATCCTGCAGCAAAAAAACTTCAGGACCAGACTCCAAAGAGAAACTGCCGAGCTTCAGTTCATTTGCAAATTTGACACCATCAGCTCAGGACTAAACAAAGACTATGAATGGCTAGCCAACTACAAAAGCAGTTTCTCCTCCCTTGGTGTTCACACCTCAACTGCTAGAAGAGGGCCTCACCCTCCCTGATTAAGCTTACCTCGTTATCTCTAGCCTGAATCTTCCCTGCACATTTATATCTGCTCCTGGACATTTCCACTGCTTGCATCCGAAGAAGTGGGTATTCACCCACGAAAGCTTATGCTTCAATACCTCTGTTAGTCTATAAGGTGCCACAGGACCCTTTGTCGCTTCTACAGATCCAGACTAACACGGCTACCCCTCTGATACTTGAGACCATGCAAGGCTCTGCATTTAGCCGTATGGAGTAGAAATCAATCAACCTCATGAAGAAACTTGCACAAGTACAGACAGATATCATCTTTCTCTCCAAATGCAAACGGATGGACATCATACCAAATGGACTGAAGGTGAAAAATCCATTGCTATCTACATACTGCACAAACCACAGTGAGAGATTATGCCATACACTATCAAAGAAACTGAGGAACCACCTGATCAGCATCCTATACAGCAAACAGGAAAACATCAAAAAAGAGCTCTCCAACCTGGAAACTTTCATAAATAACCAATCTTCCACACAAACGGACTTTACTAAAATAAGACAGGAGATCTACATTCAACACTTCACCTCTCTACAAAGGAAAAAGGACTGTAAGCTGTCTAAAATCCTACCTGCCACATGGGGCCACAACAGTGGTACCCCCAATTCACCCAGCAATATCCTCAATCTATCCAGCCACACACTAAGCCCGGCAGAAGAGTCTGTCCTATCTCGGGGACTCTCTTTTTGCCCCACCACCCCCACCAACATGATTCAGTTCTGCGGTGCCCTGGAAGCCTACTTTCGCCGTCTCCGACTCAAAGCACTTGGAACAACTTGCTCAGATAACTGGCTGTCTCAACATGGCATGCAAGCACTCGGATGCTTAGAACATCAGCCATTGCCCTCTGCTATTAAACAACATTGTACTGTGCTCCTGTCTAGTGTCACTCATCTCACACGAGGCTGGTCCATGAAGAGCTTAACAAACCTATGCACATTGTTACTGGGACTTTACATGCAAGTCTGAGGTCATGGTTTCCAATACTTAGTAAAATAGCACCGCCCCATATTCACCATGAGGGAGCCTCCATCATGCTCCTGGCCAAGATCTGTGGGAACAGTAACTTGCCTCTGTACTCAAACCTCTACAACCACCCGCCAGTTTGCCTATCTTCTAGACACCCTTTATGGTCACTTGTTCTACCACAGGACATGACAGTGAAATCTGCTTGGCATTACAAGTGGCCAGTGACAACCATCGTTAATCTCTCTCTCATCACCAATCCAACCATCTACTCACCAGGTTTTGACCTGCCAAGACACCTGTGGTCATCCCTAAACTGGTTTCAAACAGCGAGTGATAAAGGAGACAGCTCATACCCCTTGGACCTAGAGATTTCGTCTATCTGCGGACTCAGGAAAGCAATACTACATCGATTACATTTGGGTCACATTTTCAAAAATTTCTTTCCAAATGTAGAAGCTGGAAACATTTTTCTTTGAAATGGAAGATGCGATTCTAGAGCACCATTCTCCAGCGAAGAGCAAGTTCTGCAGAAACTTCACTGCTAAGGAATCTTGGAATACGCAGGATTCTGCCTTAGCATTACTCTAAACACAAGTGCTTGTTAATTAACTAGATAACTAATACTAACACATGTCTGAAATTAGATTAATCAGAAAGTTTTTCCAACTCTTGGAATGCAACTTGCTACATCTGGAGCTTTACTTAAAGCCCCAGTTGCAGGAATCAAGAGATTGCATGAGAACCGCAGCTTTCTTCTTTCTTTTTTTTTAAAGCAAGTTTCTATCCCTTGTGGTTGCTGAAAGAAGCTTGAAAAAGTGAAGCCTGTGCACCCCACAGCTCAGAAAATAAAAAAAATCTTAAATGTATTTCTTTTAAAATCTCATGATTTTGGCGACCAGGCTCATGATTTGGGGTTAGCAATAGTTGGACCATCTCTGCAGTAAAATGGTGCCTGGTTCTGACTGGGGCATTTGACAGCTACTGTAATACTAATCATAAACAGTAATCAGAATACAATGACTTAGGCCCGGATCCTTTCAGGTATTTAGACACCTAACTAAATAGGTAGGTGGCTGTGCCTTCACTGGTGCTATGCTCCCTCATATGTGTTGCTAGGATTTCTGGCACACTTTGGGGTTCAACCCAGACCAGTAAAGGGTTGTGCCATTGCCTGCAGTGCAACTCTGGGTGCCTTCAATGCTAAGCTGCTATGGCTCACACCAGGTGTGCTGGAACAATTTGTATAGTGGGGGTGCTGAGAGCCCTTGAACCAAACTGTAAACCCTGTATAGCCAGGGGGTGCATCAGCACCCCCAGCACCCCTAGTTCCAGCACCTATGGCTCACACCCCTGACACCAACAGCCAGGAGACAAGCATGCAGGCCACCCCCTGGCTTCTACCACCCAGTTACCTTTGCAGCATGACTTCAACACCCTCCCAGTCCCAAATTCCCCCCAAACCCTCTCTCTGCAGTGTCCATCCCTCTCACTGACCACATACGGAAGTTATTAAATTCGTTGCTGCTTTAAAGAGACAATGAGCTGCAGCTCATTAATTTAATGGAAGTTTGACAAACACTCTTATTTCAACCACAGCACTGAGCTGGTTTATAATAAAAGGAAAACAATGTTACTAAGCCAAAAGCCATAGAGTTAAGTGACACCAAGGATCAGGAGTAAAGAGAGAAAGGGTCACAAGCACCCAGAAGTCAAAATACGTGTCTAAGACTAAAACCTGCTTTAACAAATTACAGTTCAAAGAAGTGTTTCTCACCAAGTCGCTTTTCCGGCCTGGCTGACCAGACCTTCTGGCCAGGACCCAACACACGGAGCTCAAAGCACTGGGCTTCCATGTCCCTCCAGGTGAAGGATAACTTTTAGGGCTTCACTCCCCCCACTCTTTATAGTCCAGAAAACTTTGGAAACGTATTCTTCTGAAACATAGCCCCAGATAAGTTTCCTTTTCCCTGTAGAGTGGTGATGTCCTGATGTCTGGTGCAGACTCCAGGCTGTCATCTCCCCTGCTGATGATTTCTACTATGTAAGTGATCTCTTTCCTGGGTGTCTGGCTGGTGAGTCTTGCCCACATGCTCAGGGTTCAGCTGATCGCCATATTTGGGGTTGGGAAGAAATTTTCCTCTTAGGGTCACAGCATACCCCGTGGTTCTTTGCGCTGCAGTAAACTGAGCTGCTCTATCATTTTTTTCACTCACTTGTGGGAGAACTTGTGTCCTGGGCACCTGAGGCGGGCGGGGGGGGGGGGAGGATTATGGGAAGGCATTGGAGGACTATCAGCACTCAAGTGATTTAGCCTGCATCCTCACTGCAATGTGCATGGGTTACCAGCCTGAGTGAAAGTGGCACCCAACCTCTACCTTAACCCCCAGATGACCCAGCTAACTCAGGTTAAAAACACCACGAAACCTAGGTAACAGGGTGTGTAGATGGAGGTGAGGGTGGGTTAGAGGCAGCATCGTGGTAAGAGTCTGAGTCCCCTCTGCAATGAAGACACACCCATAGGGTGAAATCCTGGCATCGCTGACAACAATGAAAAAGCTCCCATGGACTTCACCAGAGCCAGAATTCAGTAGACTCCAATGCAGCAAAGTACTATAGCACGTGCTTAACTTGAAACATGCTTAAATCACACCGATTTCCATGGAAAGCAAGCACACAGAGTACTAGATCACATCTCGTGAGAACAGTCCTTAAGGGAGTAACCTCAAAATGGGGCTAAGCAGTCATTGGCAGACTCTGGAAAAATGTTGCCACTTGTTTTTCTTCAAAATGTTGAATTTCAACAGGGGAAATAAAAGATCAAACATTTGTGGCTGCAGCTGGGCAAAATTTTTTAACATCTGATATTTCAATACAATTTTTCATCAACATGTTGAATTTCAATTAAAAAATAAACCCAAACAGTTTCATGAATGTTTTTGTGCAAACACCACCATTTTTCACCCATCGCTAGCCTGGGCTATTCATCTGAGTGAGGTCCCAGAACCAGGGTTGTTGAGTGCTAATTATTATTAGTAGAGCTGAGCAAATAATTGATTTTTCAGTTTGGTGGCCAAAGGGAAAAATAAATTGTTTCAGGTTGACCCAAAATGAAAATTTTTCATTTTTTCTTCCTGGAATTAAAAATGAAAAAAAAAGTTCATTCAGGGAAAATGAAATGTTTTGTTAAACCTGAAACCATATTTGTTCCAGTTTTTTTCTTTTGATTCATTTCAGGGTAAGACTTTTTAAATAACTTTTTTTTGTTTGCTTTTTATACTGAAGCTAGCCTAATTTCTAAACAAAACATTTTAAAATGAAAGTCAAAATGTTTTGTACAGAAAAGGTTGAAAAGAAACATTTTGAATTTTTTTTCCCTTTTTTGTCTGAAACCATTTGACAAATTTGACCCAAATTCACAAAAGTTTCACTTAACCTGAAACTGCATTTTTTATGCAAACAAACTAATCCTCTGAAAAATATCAGCCAGCTGTAATCATGTGTGCTGATGAAGGGTTGCAGTGGTCAGGCACATTCATCTTGGGAGCTGTTTTGGTTCTTTCTAAAGTGAATTGGGTCCTGGTGCCAGAGGCTTCACCCCCTCCCACCCCCCAGCTGGTAATGGAGAGACCTCCCCCCTGAAAGAGCCCCACCACTAGGCAACAATGTTTTTCCCCCTGGAAAGAAGGGGGGGGGCAAAAAAGAAAAATGAGTCCAACATATTACATAGGAACAACCGAAAACACAGGGATGGGGTGGGAGGTCTGGTGAAAGGTACCAGATTGACCAGCCTTCTGAGTGAAGTCCTCTGTTGGTCTGTGACAGGGTTGGACTCACCACTGCGGCGCCTCCTGCTGGTATCTTTTGGGAATTACCTCACCAGCCTCTGGAGCGCCCTCTGCAGGCCGGGGATCCGGCTGCCCACTCTCTGGCCCGTGTCTGTCCCAGGACCCCTTTAACTGGGGTGTTGCCCCCTAGCAATACCCCCAGATCTGGGTCTCCCCTCCCCAGGGGAACTCCAACCCACTATCCCCACCTTGCCTCAGTCATAGGCTACTGCCAGTCACCAGCTAGCCCCCACGCCCTGGGGCAGACTGCAGTATAAGCCACTCATCACAGGCAAAGGGGGTTTGGACCTGCTGCCTCGGCCTACCCATGGGTTACCCCCTGCCACCTCTGTACCTAGTGGGGCCTAACCCTAGGCCACAGCCTAGGGGTTTCTCAGGCCGGAGCTCCCCAGCTCCTCTGCCCTTCCCCAGCCCTGCTCCACCCTAAGTACCTGGTCAGGTCCCTGAAGCCAAGCCCTTCCCTCTCTAAAGACACACAGAGAGAGTGTGTTTGCTCCAGGCCCACTGCCCTCTTATAAGGGCCAGCTGGGCCCTGATTAAACTGGCTCCAGCTGTGGCTGCTTTGAATCAGCCCAGCTTTCAGCCTCAGCCCTCTCCCAGGGCTCTTTCCAACCCCTCAGGGCAGGAGCGGGGTGCCACCCCGCTACATGGTCCATGGGAAAAGGCAATTTCAGTGCAAGATTCTCAGTTCTGACCTGGAAGCACCAAATCAAAAGTTGAGAAGGATGTTCATTCTCCATCATCCATTCAAGTCTTTAGGCCTGGTCTACACTACAGAGGTAGATCAAAGCAAGGCAGCTTCCATCAACCGAACTGTGGAAGTGTCTACACTTAAATCTCTCTCCCGTCAACGTAACTGCCCAGCTATGCCAACTTCTTAACTCCACTTCCACCAGTGGCATAGAGCCCAGATCGATGTAGTTAGGTTGCTGTACTGTCAGTGTGGACACTGTGCTGCTTATGCTGACTGTTACTGGCTTTCAGGAGCCTTCCCACAAAGGCTCCACACCAACAATACAATAGATAAAAGTGCTCCTGGCGAGGTCGCAAACCTCCAACACAAGGAGCAAAATGTAAACACGCACAAGTGATGTCATTACTGTGGTGGCCGCATGCCGACGTAAGTTAGCTTGACTTAATTTTGTAGTGTAGACGTGCCTTTAGCCTCTGCTGAGACATCCAGCAAAGGGATTAATTAGTGCCAGGGGCCATACTGGCTTTAGAAATTTTGGGGTGGGGAGATGGCAGGGAATTTGTCTTTTATTCATTTTCCTGTTGGAGGATTTGCCCTGAGTCTGAAGTCCTGATGCGCCAAGCTGCTGAAATGAATCCTCTTCAGTCTATTTACTTGATATTTACCAAAGTCTGAGATCAACAAGAAAACACATCTCAGCAGCTCACTTGGCAAGAGAACGAATTGAGGCAGCACTGCAGCTGTCATATTTATTTCAGTGGCAAAGCAGGTCAGGAAAATTGATAAAATTAATCATACAAACTAGCAAACACCAGGAGTGAAGGAGAAAGAGAGAATGAAAGAAAGTGAGCAAGTGCCTGCTTCACCTAACTGCACCTGCCTTTATTTCTTGTAATGGATTTTTTTTTGCCATGCAGCTGATAAAACTGGAGCAATGTACATTATTTTATAAGTAGGTCTAGGGGATGGGGAGCTTGCAGATGGGAAACACATTACCAAGAATCGTGAGCCTCGTCTATCAGTGCTGAGCCCTGTCCATGGTGTTGCAATTAAATGGGAATTCAATCGGAAAGTGGCTTTTTAGGAACGCCCCCAGGGCCTGATCCAAAGCCCAACGAAGTCAGCGTAAAGACTCCCACTGACTTTTGTGGGGTTTGGATGGAGTCCTGCCTGCACAGGCCCTGACTGCTGCTATACCTCAAAGGACAGTCTCAAGCTTTAACCTCTAAGCGTATGTCTACACTACGAAATGAGATCGATATTATAGAAATTGATTTTTAGAAATTGATTTTATACAGTCGATTGTGTGTCCCCACACTAAGCACATTAAGTTGGCGGAGTGCGGCCTCACTGCCGTGGCTAGCATCGACTTCCAGAGTGGTGCACTGTGGGTAGCTATCCCATAGTTCCCACAGTCTCTGCTGTCCATTGGAATTGTGGATTAAGCTCCCAATGCCTGATGGGGCAAAAACATTGTCGCGGGTGGTTTTAGGTACATGTTGTCAGTCGCCCCTCCCTCCGGGAAAGCAATGACAGACAATCATTTCGCGCCTTTTTTCCGTGCAGACGCCATATTGCTTGCAGCAGACGGTGCAGTAGGACTGCTAAACATCGTCCTCCACCGCTTCCGCTGCAACTCTGCTCTGCTGCTACCTTCTCAGTAGCGAATTTCTCCATGTTGTCTGGCGTGGGCTCCCGGGAACGTGTGTTCTTCATCGGGAACTGTGCGCGGTGCTAACCATTGTCCTCCACCACTTCCGCTGCAACTCTGCTCTCGTGTATCCACATCACAGGTCCTCTCATCGTTCTGCATAAATATCTATTCTCGTGGCATCCGTCGTCAGCCACCGCTGCAACTCTGCTCTCCTGCAGACGCCATAGCACGGCAAGCATGGAGCCCGCTCAGATCACCGCAGCAGTTATGAGCATTGTAAACACCTCACGCATTATCCTGCAATATGTGTAGAACCAGAACCTGCAAAAGCAGGCGAGGAGGCAACGGCAGCGCGGTGCCAAGAGTGATGAGGACATAGACACAGACTTCTCTCAAAGTATGGGCTCCGGCAATTTGGACATCCTGGTGGCAATGGGGAGGTTCATGCCGTGGAACGCCGATTCTAAGCCTGGGAAACAAGCACAGACTGGTGGGACCGCATAGTGTTGCAGGTCTGGGATGACTCCCAGTGGCTGCAAAACGTTCGCATGCGTAAGGGCACTTTCATGGAACTTTGTGACTTGCTTTCCCCTGCCCTGAAGCGCAAGAATACCAAGATGAGAGCAGCCCTCACAGTTCACAAGCGAGTGGCGATACCCCTCTGGAAGCTTGCAATGCCAGACAGCTACCGGTCAGTCGGTAATCAATTTAGAGTGGGCAAATCTACTGTGGGGGCTGCTGTGATCCAAATAGCCAATGCAATCACTGAGCTGCTGCTATCAAGGGTAGTGACTCTGGGTAATGTGCAGGTCATAGTGGATGGCTTTGCTGTAATGGGATTCCCTAACTGTGGTGGGGCTATAGACGGAACGCATATCCCTGTCTTGGGACCGGACCACCTTGGCAGCCAGTACATAAACCGCAAGGGTTCTTTTCAATGGCGCTGCAATCACTGGTGGATCACAAGGGATGTTTCACCGACATCAACGTGGGATGGCCGGCTTGCCTCTTCAGGAACTCTGGTCTGTTTGAACAGCTGCAGGAAGGGACTTACTTCCCAGACCAGAAAATTACTGTTGGGGATGTTGAAATGCCTATAGTTATCCTTGGGGACCCAGCCTACCCCTTAATGCCATGGCTCATGAAGCCATACACAGGTACCCTGGACAGTAGAAAGGAGCAGTTCAACTATAGGCTGACCAAGTGCAGAATGGTGGTAGAATGTGCATTTGGACGTTTAAAGGCTCGCTGGCGTAGTTTACTGACTCAGTTAGACCTCAGTGAAACCAATATTCCCATTGTTATTGCTGCTTGCTGTGTGCTCCACAATATTTGAGAGTAAGGGGGAGACGTTTATGGCAGGGTGGGAGATTGAGGCAAATCGCCTGGCCACTGATTACACACAGCCAAACACCAGGGCGATTAGAAGAGCACAGCAGGGAGCATTGCGCATCAGAGAAGCTTTGAAAACCAGTTTCATGACTGGCCAGGCTATGGTGTGACAGTTCTGTTTGTTTTTCCTTGATGAAAACCCACCCCCTTGGTTCACTCTACTTTCCTGTAAGCCAATCACCTTCCCCTCTTCGATCACAGCTTGCAGAGGCAATAAAGTCATTGTTGTTTCAAAATCATGCATTCTTTATTAATTAATCACAGAAATAGGGGGATAACTGCCAAGGCAGCCCAGGAGGGAAGGGGAAGGCCATGCTGCACTTCAATACTTATTGAATGCCAGCCTTCTGTTGCCTGGGCAATCCTCTGGGGTGGAGTGGTTGGGGGCCCAGAGCCTCCGCGTTCTTGGGTGTCTGGGTGAAGAGGCTATGGAACTTGGGGAGGAGGGCGGGCGGTTACACAGGGGCTGCAGCGGCGGTCTGTCCTGCTGCCTTTCCTGCAGCTCCACCAGACGCCAGAGCATATCAGTTTGATCCCCCAGTAGCCTCAGGATTACATCCTGCCTCCTCTCATTGCGCAGCCGCCACCTCTCATCTTGCTCATCCCTCCTGTCCTCGCGTTCATTTTCCGCTTTCCTGGCCTCTGACATTGTTTGCCTCCACGCATTCTGCTGAGCTCTTTCAGTGTGGGAGGACTGCATGAGCTCAGAGAACATTTCATCACACGTGCGTTTTTTTCACCTTCTTATCGTGCTAGCCTCTGAGACAGAGATGATAGGGGGAGCGTTGAAACATTTGCAGCTGCGAGAGGAAAAAACGGGAGAGTAGTATTTAAAAAGATACATTTTAGAGAACAATTGGTATAGTATTTCATGATGAACCAAGCTATTCACATTACATAGCATGTGTGCTTTCGGTACAAGGTCGCGTTTTGCCTCTTATATTAAGTGCCTGCCAGTTTGGTGTGAGAGATCACACATGCAGGGCTGGGCAACAGAATTCAGCCTGCAGGCAGCCATGGTAAGCCAAAATCTTTAGGCTTCTTCAACCTTCATAACATGTGGGAATGGTTTCAAACAGCAGTGCCCTTCTTTCCCATACCAAGCAAAGCCTGTTTTGTTGGGTATTTAAAAGGAGGTGCTACGGTTTTCGGGTTAATGTGTAGCACAAATGTGCAAGTCAAACGCGAACAGCTCAGTGTGAATGGGCCCGCCCCCACCGCGCTGCTAACAGCGGGGAGGATTTATTTGCTGCCACAGGCAAACAGCCCAACAGGAACGGCCACCTCTGACTGTCCCCTTAATAAAATCCCCCTATTTCAACCAGGTGACCATGAATGATATCACTCTCCTGAAGATAACACAGAGAGATAAAGAACAGATGTTGCTGGAATGCCAGCAAATACCGGGACCATACGCTACCATGCTTTGTTATGCAATGATACCAGACTACTTGCTACTGGCTTGGCGTGGTAAAGTGTCCTACCATGCAGGACGGAATAAGGCTGCCCTCCCCAGAAACCTTAGGCAACGGCTTTTGGAGTACCTCCAGGAGAGCTTCATGGAGATGTCCCTGGAGGATTTCTGCTCCATCCCCAGACATGTTAACATACTTTTCCAGTAGCTGTACTTGCCAAGTACATCCCAAATGCATCCCAAGTCTTCAGGGCACATTAATCATTAAACACACTTGGTTTTTAACCATGTACTATATTTACAAAGGTACACTCACCAGAGGTGCCTTCTCCGGCTTCATGGTCCTGGAGCCCTTGGGAGAGTTGGGAGGGGATTGGCTCCAGGGTGAGAAACAGTTCCTGGCTGTTGGAGAGAATGTTTTCTTCACTTGCCTGCTGTGTGCTATCCTCAACCTTGTCCTCCTCAACATCTTCCTCATCCCCCAAAGCCTCATCCCTGTAGCATGAGACTCCCCCCTTGCTGGTGTCCACGGACAGTGGTTGGGTAGTGGTAGGGGCCCCACCTAGAATAGCACGCAGCTCATCATAGAAGCGGCATGTCTGGGGCTCTGACCCAGAGCGTCCGTTTGCCTCTTTGGTTTTCTGGTACACTTGCCTGAGCGCCTTAATTTTCACACAGCACTGCGTTGCATCCCTGCTGTAGCCTCTGTCCATCATGGCCTTGGAGACTTTTTCCAATATTTTGGCATTCGTCTTGTAGAACGTAGTTCTGATAGCATGGATTCATCTCCCCATACAGCGATCAGATCCAGTACCTCCCGTTCGGTCCGTGCTGGAGCTCTTTTTCGATTCTGAGACTGCATGGTCACTTGTGGTGATGAGCTCTGCTGATGAGCTCGGCACGCTGGCCAAACAGGAAATGAAATTCAAAAGTTCCTAGTGCTTTTCTTGTGTACCATACTAGTGCATCTGAGTTGAAAGTGCTGCCCAGAGTGGTCACAATGGAGCACTCTGGGATAGCTACTGCAGGCCAATACCATCGAATTGAGTCCACACTACCCCAAATTTGACCCAATGATTTCGAGTTCAGCACTAATCCCCTCATCAGGGAGGAGTACAGAAATCGATTTTAAGAGCCCGTTAAGTCAACAAAAATGGCTTCGTCGTGTGGACGGGTGCAGGGTTAAATCGATCTAATGCTGCTAAACTCGACCTAAACTCATAGTGTAGACTAGGGCTAAATCAATTGTTTAAATCTAGACCAGGTGGATAGCAATTAAAAATTGCTACTGTTGGATGCCTGTTACAAACAGCCACATATTGATTACATGCCTTTTATTTATTTTCAATATGGAGAACAAAGACTTCATATCTTTAGAGCTGAGGACTTTTCATGAGATCTTTGGGAGTTATTCTGTATTTCCTTTTCATGTCTAAGTTGCCCCACGTAACTGGTACAGATTCTATTTTTATTTCATACTTTCTGTTATGCAAAGTTTCTTAAACATTCATAAATGATTCCTCTGCCTCCCCCTTTCTGGGACAACTTAATTTTCTAGACCTCCAGAACTAGCCCAAGGTTGCTGTGTCTGGGTCTCTCATTGCAGGGGGAAGGTTACCATGTCGACACCTAAAAAAAAGATTTTTTAGACAAAGCAACCATGCAACAGGGATCCTTATACATTTTCGTTTGTTGTTATGACTGAAGGAATTGATGGCCACAGTCGAGCTAGTTCATAAGTGGGAGTAACTCCCATGAAGCTAATGATGTTTCACTGGTGAAAAATCAGTATATGTGAGGAGAGTCATGCCCTCGGGTGTTTCACGAGGAGGGAGAAGGCCAAGGTGTTGCTCTGAGCTGATGAATGGCTCCACACAGGTAGCTGCGAATGGGCAAATAAACTGGATGTACCAAGGGCACAGCGTGCAGGAGAGCACTGTTTGCAGACGGGTGGTGCTTGACAGCACCATAGCTATGGTCTAGTTTGGGGTATAATGTGAGCTGGACATTATGGGAATTTGTTAAGGATGTGGAGTGATTCATACCAAGCCTTTATTTCTTTGTTTCGACTGACACGGAGTTCATGCCCCATAAATGTTACAACGGTAAATTCCTTCAACCCAGAACAAAGGTTCTGGGTTGAAGGAATCCCAAAAACTCAGAGTGAAATTTAGCCAAACCTACCACATCTGGCCTAGTTTTAGCTCCAGATCACAAAGTGGACCAGCCTTGCTCAGCATTCAGGCCCTAGCTATGCCTCTCCAGGTTCACTGCAAGGACTGTGAACCTCAGCAAACTTGACCCATAGCTTAGAGTTGTCATGAAAGCTGAAGCCAAGAGAGTTTCCATCTGTCTGGAGGCTTGGTTACCAAATCATTCCACACCAGGGCTAAGCTCATCATTTAAGGCAAATGTGTAGGTGAACCTGCGCTCTATAGGTGACAATGGACCATTTGAGCTGGGAGCTCATTCCGAGCCCTGAATGCGAACTCCCCTGAACCTAGAATTGGCTAAGATTCCTTAGATGAACTCCTTGACTCTGGTTCATTCCTCCACCCTTTTGCTACACTTCTCACTTTACCCATTGCAATAATGGGTTACCATATCTGTGGGTGAAAGGACAAAGATAGAGACAATATAGGGGCATCATGTGCCCAAAGGGAGAACAACAGAGTGGCTACTGTGGGCAGATTGTGAAGTGCTAGCTACCCTTCTACAATGCAGGGCCTAGTCACACACAGTTAAACACATGCATGGAAATATCAGCTAAAGATAAGAAGAGTCATGTGGTTGTATCAGGTAGAGAAACAAGCCTTTAGAGGATTTCTTCCCACCCTTTTCTAAATGCTCTATTTCCCCCACTGTTCAATCCGGGACGTAGCTGAGTGCTGGTCAGATGGTGAGTTGATTACATGGGTTGTGCCTTAGCTCATAACAGGTTGAACCCGAGAATGTTGTTAGCACCACCCCTAAATGCCATAGACATACTGATATGTCCACCTCACAGGGCGACTGGCCCTTCTAAGGGGAAATCGGGCCAGCTCTGCCTGGGCCATAATTAGCTGCCTTCAGCCTAAGGGGGCAGGACTCATTGGGGTCAGGTGACAGCCTGATGAACAACTGGGCCTCATAAAAGCACAGAGGTTGGGGAAGAAGGAAGCTGGGCTTCTACAGAAGACCCTGAAATAGGAAAGGGTACCAGGGAAACAGCCTGGGAATCTGTGCTGTTTCCCAGAGCCGAGAGACGTAAAGGGGGTGGAGAACTGAGCCCAGAAGGCAGCCTAAAAGGGAAGAGCCTTGTTGTTTGTTTGGACTGGTTGAAGTCAAAGAGTGACCTAGCTGGAGGGCTGAGCCCTGTGAATCCCCGGGAGAGGGGAAACAGAGCCACAAGGGGGTGCTTGGGTGACCCACGTACAATTCAGTTCGAAACTTGTTTCCTCTACATTTGGGGCCTGAGCCAAGTCAATGGAAAGACTCCCACTTTCTCCAATTCACTTTGGATCAGGCCCTTCCAAAGAACCCAAGGAAAATGTCTCTATGCCCTGATTTTCCAGCCGATGGGGTTGCCAATGACTTTAATTGAGGGACTCGTCCACTATTGTTCGATGAGAAGGCGAGAGAAGCAGAGGGAACCGAGAGGAAGCCCTGGATTTGTGTGATCCCCACCACACCTTACTTTGGCCAGCTCAAGGTAAGAAGAACAAAAACAAGCCAACATTTTAGTAGGGAGAAAAAAATGCAGCAGGAAGCTCAAATATTAAAACCAGGGTGGCCATGGAGATCACAAGAGCTAACAAGCATTTTAGAAAAGAAATCCCTGTATAAGATCTTGCTGACAAGCACTATTAAATATTCATTCTCTACACTGTGGAGACATCATTAGACACATACGCTCAGCCTCTGCATACGCATTTGTTTTACACAGCACTGATGAGCTAACAGGGTCTCACATGAGCTCGAGCCGGCCCCTTGTTAACAGAACCGGCTTCTGGACCCCATGGGGGGAAATTGCAGCTTGCTTTTTAATTTTTTTAAAAGACCGTTTCAAGCCCTTTACCATTATTAATAGCACTTCCAGGAGGCCTCACGGTGCTAGGCACTGCGCAAACACACAGCAAGGGACCATCTCTGCCCTGAGGAGTTTGCAGTCTCAACAGACAGGGAGTATTATTATCCTCATTACACAGATGGGCAACTGAGGCATAGAGGGATAAGGTGACTCACCAAAGGCCATCCAGGGAGGCTGTGTAGGGGAGAGTTGAACCTTAGCCACTAGGCCATCCTCCCTCTAATGCGTTATCTTCTGCTGATATCCTGGGAGATGTAATGTGGCGTGACCCCATGGTTAACGTTGAAAGGTACAAGCAGCTGGGGTCCCATTCAGCAGTGGGAGGCAGAGAAAGGCTTCCCCACTCTCCCATATTATGTCAATATAGCTGTTAACGTTAAAGAAGCATTTAAAATAAGGAGGGGGGCACACAGCTGCCTTCCTCTCCCTGTCTTGAGTAGATAGCGCTCCCCCAGCATCAGGGCTGGCATGGTGAGAGCTCCCTCGCCTGCCTAAGCACCTTTCTGAGCCCTGGGCTGAGGGGTATTCCAAACAGTCACCTCACTGACATTGCCCCAAGCCCTAGTCCTGGGAGAATGGGGGATTGTCGGGATCCTGGGTGAAGGCAGGCAGGGCTAGTGGCAGGAGCTTGGGAGCCAGCCTGGGGGTCAGAGCGTCAAGTTGAGGATGAAGCCAGGGTCAGGAGCCAAGCCGAGGGTCAGAGATGAGCCAGGAATGAGGCCAATGGACAATACCAGCTATCCGGGTTGGGGTTCTGGGGTCGATCAGGAGTCAGAATCCAAGGCAGAGCGGAGATAAATACTGGGAGCTCAGAAGCAGGGTGGTCATGGTGGCTAGCTAGGGATCCATGTTATTGCTTGGACACTTCCTGGTACGCCCCCCTGGATTTATATAGGATCATGGAGCCAATCAGGGATCCCGAAAACAACTGTCAGTCAGATCACTTCCTGTGGCATGCAACCTCTGTGGATTGTAGGTCGCAGGGAGCAGCCAGGTTGCAGCTGCCGCAAGATGGCCATGTGGGTGTGTCAGTTACGTGGTACCCTGCTGGCCCATGTTCCAAGTCCCACCGATCCTTACAGGGATAGGGACCAGGTATGGCTAGGGCCAGGGATCCGGGGAAACAGTGCTGCAGACTCACCTGGAAATGCTAAGACTACAGCTGCCCTATTAACATCTCCACTAGGCTGAGATCAAGGCCATTCCCTCTCCATTGCTGCAGCCACAGAAGCTGCTATGAGTAGAAGCTCCTCTCCTGTATCTCTCAGGTGCCTCTCGTAGTCCCTGCTGCCAGTACACTGCCTCCTTGGCTGGGCCTTTAGCGGCTGGGATTGAAGTAGGAACTTCTGAGCAGCTATTAGCTGAGCTAAATGACCCAGCAATGCTAGCCCATGCTGTAGCAAACTCAGGACTCTCTAGATATGGTCCAGCCAGCACTAGAGGGGGACAGAACTCCAGCGGGAGTGGCCATGGGTCATGCTGGCTTCTCCAACACTGTGCGGGGAGCAGAGGCACATTGCTGCTGCAGTGAGCGAGCATCCCCCCTAGGCAGTGTCCACCTGCTCAGCCCCAGCCTGAGGGAGTCCTGTGCCTCACAACACCAGCCAAGGGAGACCTGACAACCGCCACACTAGCCAGGAGGAGCTGCTAGAAATCAAGGGAAACATTCTCCAACTAGCCCCACCAGCAGAGGGAGCCCTGGTTCAAAGGCTGGTTTGGTGTGCTGGTGCCTGCCCAGAGATTATTACTCATGTTCCACCTGTGCCCTTGCCGGCTCCTTGCGTTTCCTTAGCACCCTCCTTGCCATCTGCTTATCATGGAGGGAGGGCATCGTTCTTTCTGCCAGGACAGGGGAGCCACTCTCCTCAGCGCCTTGCCTTGTGCTGGTGCAATGGAGGGAGGAGGGCGGATGAGTGTTCATCTGCCCCATTTCCAGCTCCCAGACAGTGCTCTCCACTTGCCGGGACCATTTCTGGGTCTCAAGCTGCCGCTGGGGGACTCTGACCTTGAGTCGGCCTCCGCTCTTTGGTCAGGAGAGCCGGCCCAGACAAGACACTCCTCCTTCAGCCTGTCCTGCTGCTGGGCTGGGGAGACCGCCCTGGGAGCAGCCTTTCCACTTGGAGTTGCTCCTGGAGCCAGAGGGGGATGTGGCTGGGATTTGCCATCTACTCTCTGGTCTGGCCTGCTGCCAGAAGGCACACAGACCCTGAGCTGTGTCCCCTCCATGGTCTACCCCATTGCCAGAGGAGGGGCGTTAGGCCGTCCATTGCTGAGCCTCGGCTGGGACCTCACATAGGTGCTTGAGGCTCTCATAGGCCAGCTCCTGCCAAGAGATAAAACATCCACCTCTCACACCTACCCATTGTGCTGCCAAGTGCCTGTCCTAGCCCCCATGTGCCGTATAAAGCCCATTTGCTAGCTGGCTTTTTCCAGCGCCGTCAGGAGGGCAGGCACGGAGATAGACAGATATTGTTGCATACATTTGCGGTGATAGCATCATTTTTTTGGAAACAAACTGTCCATAAATGTCACCGAAAATCCAGGTCTCCTTTTATTAAAACTGAAAAATGTGAATAAATGTAAATAACAAATGACTGCTACAGGGAGAGGTACCAGAGGGTCGGCCGGCGTCACTCGCCCGCCCTCCCTCCCTCTCTCTTGCCTCTGTGTGTAATTTGCATTAATAAAGAGGCTGTTCCTTGTCGGAATGTGTTTCATCCCGTTTAAAATCCCAGGGCGCTCCACCAGGAAGAGCTCTGGGAGAATCCGACTGTCAGAGCCGACAAGACAAATGAATCCCGGTGTCAGGAGCGTGTGGTTCAACGATGACAGATTGAGAAGAACTGCCCCCCTCTCGACAGGCGGGCTTCATTTTCAAATTAATAAATCTGAATAAAATATTTTTCCTTTCATTATGAGCCGAGCCCGTGTGACAGTTCCCATGACAGGTGGGGGGAGCGGTGTTGATGAGAAGAGTTTGCCTGAATTCCACCTGGGCTTCTTCGGCTTTATTTTTACCTGCAATTTCATCCCTATTTACCTCTCTTCCTTCCCCCTCCCATTCTCTCTCTCACTAATTCCCCCTCCTACTCTCTCTCCCCTCTCCCTCCAATTCTTTCACCCACTCTTATTTTCCCTCTGTCCCTCTCCCCATTTTCTACTCCTGCTGCTATTCCCTCCGGTCCCTTCCCCATTTTCTTCCGTTCTCTCTCGTCACTCACCTGCAGGCAGTTATCCAGAATCAAAGCCCGCAGCATCATTTCTTTAATACACACACACACACACACACACCATCTCACACCTCGCACTCACACATACATACAGAACATCAGACACACACACAAAATCTCACACCTCAAACATATCTCTCTGTCTCACACACACCTTATTGCACGACACTGTTCCCTTGGCTCTGAGCTGCAGGGCTCTGTGTCAGAGCAGCACCCCTGCAACGCTGCTAAGCCCCTCAATTTATAACACCTCATAATAGCAGCAACCAAACAAAAGCCCCCGCAAGCCACTACCTGCATTTTCACCCCACAAGGCAGAGTACTGAGCTCCAGTCTCTCTTAGGAATGGGGATACACAAAATCTAACGCATTAGGTGACAGGCTATGCTTCTCAATAATTTAGATGCTCTTCAGTGGAGACACCATATGATCCTTGGATTAGGGGACAAATTTCGGGCAAGAGAAGGGGAAACTTCTACACTGGCTTGAGTTTAGGCCAAGGGTAAGTCCCTGCTCCATATGCTCCACAATCTCCCATCAGGGACCAGATCTTCAGCTGGTGTGAATCAGTGCGTTTCCACTGAAGCCAACAGAGCTACTCTGATCTACACCAGCTGAATAACTGGTCTACGGCCCTATAGCAAAATAAGGGTGAACATCCTGGATGTCACCTCTATCCCCACTCTAATGACTCTGGAACCCCTGTGGCCCCAGTTTCGATCCCTGGTCCCTTGAACGTCTCCCTGCAGCATGTGCTTCCAACTTTGATTTCCAAGCCTCACACAAACCCCTTACCAGTGACATCCGCATCGTCATACCTGCAGAGCAGACAGAACTTTAGCTCACCCTATACACTGTCAAATGCCTGGAACCCTGGAGATCCTGCTACAGGACACAGCCTGGGAATTAGGATGCTACTTATAGAGGGAGGCACAGACAAGCTGTTAGAACAGCAGTTGGGGTTTAGTCCCTGTTGTGCCATTGACTCCTGGCCTGCTGCGTCCCATGGGCAGCCCCCCTACATCTTTGCCCCAACTACTGCATGGAGGCAATACTACTGCCTAGCTCACAGGAACGTCATGAGAATTAACTGGAGAGCGTTCGCCAAGCAATTTGCCCTTGAAAAGCACGAGGTAAGTATTATTTTGCATGCATATATTGCTTTCCATCCAAGGATCTCCAAACACAATCTAAGGCTCACAACACCCCTATGAAGAAGATATTAATATCCCCATTATTCAGAGAGAGACATTGAGGCAAAGGCTAAAGGCCCACATTTTCTAGCTCCGTGTGCAAAAATGCATCTGCACAACACGTACCCAGCAAGACAGAGATTTGTGCATGCACCGGTCAAGTCTACTCTATTCAAGTCTATGAAATACGCAGTCCCCATCTTTCAGTCTAGGGGATTCCACAACATACCCACAAAGCTGGTTATTAGATGATTCATCTGTAAGGAAATGCATTGTTTGTTTTGAGCAACACTTTGATATCATGCAGCCAACAATTTGCAGGGGCTTTACACAGTTCAGCTGGTCCCAAAGCCCTTGGAGTCACTAAGGAGGTTATATTTCCTGCCTGACCCAAGAGGTGGCTCTCATGGAAGATACTGTCTATTTAGTTTTTTACACCACGCCCATTGCCATGGTATCTGAGCACCTATGGAAAATTCTGGCTTTAATGCAGATCACTTACACGCACAGACACACACATGCACCGATAACAGAAGAGAAGCAAATAGAAAATTATTGGCAAAGCAGATGGATTTAAATGGGACACTGCCCTTCCACTCTCATTCTCAGGGGAAGCTCACATCCAGATCTGAATTTGAACTCGGTGGCTCACGAAGATCCCTGTAATGTGCCAGCCAAGAACAACAGATCCAAACTTCCTCAACTACAGGACAACCCAGATTCAGCTTGAAATCTTCATCTGATTCTTCTTTGAGTGCTTGCTCATATGTATTCCAATTAGGTGTGCGTGCGCGGCGTGCACGATTGTCAGAGGATTTTTACCCTAGCAACACTCGGTGGGCCGGCTGGTGCCCTCTCTGGAGTGGTGCCGTTGTGGTGCTGAATAAATACCCCAGCCGGCCCAGCGCCCTCTCAGTTCCTTCTTACCGCCCGTGATGGTTGTTGGAACTGTGGAGCGCAGCATAGCTGATCTCCACCTCCCTAGCTTAGTTAGCACTCGTTTACCATTGCTAATAGTTTTAAGTACTTTTTAAGTAGTTGTTAATAGTTTCTGATAGTTTTGTTTGAAGTTAGTGTAAATAGTAGTGGGAGATAATGGGTTTCTCCCCTTGTCTCCCTCCCAGTACCCGGCGATGCCTGGCTCCCCGGGATTCAAGCCGTGCTCGGCCTGCTTGAAGCCGATGCCTACGGGGGACCCCCATGATTCCTGCCTGAAGTGCCTCGGGGAGTCCCATCTTCTCAGGGCCGGTTCTAGGATTTTTGCCACCCCAGGCAAAAACAAATTTGGCCGCCCCACCCCCCATTTTTTTCTTACCCCACCCCCGCCTCAACTCCACCCCTTCCCAAATCCCCAGCCCTGCCTCCTCCCCCCAGGCTCTCAAGCCTAGGAAGGAGGGAGGGGGGGGGGGAGAAGCGGCGTGCATACCGCAGCCGCTCAGAATCTCTCCCTCCCTCCCAGGCTCTCAAGCCTGGGAGGGTGGGGGAGCAGCGGCGCGCGAATCAGCTGTTTCGCGCGGCGCGGACGCTCGGGATCTCCCCCTCCCTCCTGGGCTCTCAAGCCCAGGAGGGAGGGGGAGCAGCTCAGAATCTCCCCCTCCCTCCTAGGCTCTCAAGCCTGGGAGGGAGGGGGAGCAGCGGCGCACGAATCAGCTGGTTCGTGCGCTGCGGCCGCTCAGGATCTCCCTCTCCAGCAGCGGCGCGCGAATCAGCTGTTTCGCGCACGGTGGCGCGCGAGCCAGCAGTGGCAGCGGAGGTGAGCTAGGGCGGCCGGGGCACATTTTTAGGGGCGGCATTCTGGCGCCAGAATGCCACCCCTAGAAATGTGCCGCCCCAAGCACCAGCTTGTTTTGCTGGTGCCTGGAGCCAGCCCTGCATCTTCCAGATAAGTGCCGTATCTGTAAGGCTTTTAAGCCTAGGACCAAGAAGGAGCAGGAGTTTCGGTTGAAGCAGCTCCTGTTAGAAGCAGCACTTAGCCCGATGTCGGCCCTGCACCGCAACCCGGTACTGACTTCGATGGCAAGTACGGCGTCAGCAGCCCCGGAGTGCCCGAGTTCGAGTAAGGAGCCCCGGCACCGGACAACTCAGGCCACGATTCCTCAGAGGCGCCGTTCGATGTCCCCGACATTGAGTAAGCAGGGCCCGGGACCGGCACCACCCCCGGCGCTGCTGCAGCCGCAGCTGATTCAGGACCGCCCGGCCAAGTCTTCCGGCCCGGCTCCTTCACCGGTGACTTCGGTACCGCAAGGTCCGTTGAGCTCAGTGCCCTTGTCTAAGACTCCCGCACCGTCGACTCCGGCTCCGCAAGGTCGGTTGAGTTCGGTGCCACTGATGATGCCGGCACCAGCCCTGTCGACTCCGGTACCGCAGAGACTGTTGAGTTCGTGGCCGCCAGCTAAGACTCCGGTACCGATGACTCCGGTACCGCAAGGTCCATCGAGTAGAGCTCATGCTGCCGTCCACTCCAGACACCTTCTCGGCAGCAAGGCACCTGATCGCGATGACTGATCCGGCAGCGCATCAATCTCCGGTACCACCATTAAAAGTCATCCCATCCCGAGGCAAGCCCGCAATGCTACGCCTGGTGCCGCATGCAGAGATCAGCCGACGTCGGTCCAGATCTCAGTCTCGGCGCCACTTGCAGTCCCTGCACCAATCCTCTTCCCGGCGCCGGTCGTACTCGCGGCGCCACTCAAGGTCGACCTCCAGACATGGTCGGCATTACTATGACTCCCGGTACCGCTCCTGGTCCCGCGGCCAGTCGCAGCGCAGATCCCCAGACGACCGACCTCACTACCAATCACCGAGACGTACGCGATCCAGGTCAGGCTCCCGGTACCGAGATAGCCATCGGTACCGATCCAGGTCCCGGTACCGATCCAGGTCCCGGCACCGATCCCCGTCGCCACAGCACAGCACGGCTCCGCAGACTGGATTACAAGGCCACTCCGCTCCGCCTTGGCCCTCTCGCTCTGCCTCTCAGTCCTCCAGGGCTGGCAGTGGCTATTATATGGACCAGAGCCACGTTATAGAGGGCCCTAACCATTGGCAAAACAATATTCAGGACCCAGCCCAGGGACCACAACAGTGGCCTTTCTGGACACCGATGGTGTTCCACCAGTCCCAGGAGGCCCCCTCCAGAGCCTCCCAATCGGCTCATTCGGAGTCCCAGGCACCGGAGGCAATGGTGTCCCACCCTCCCCCGGAGGCCCCAGATCCACCGGTCCACTCATCGGCCGAGGTTCCAGATCCTGAGGCCACGGACTTGGAGGCAGCAGAGCTCCCTCAACAGGACCTGCCCCAGGACCCTCTAGTCCCGGGATTGTCGTCCTCCTTCCCGGACGAGGCAGTGACAGGAGCAACATCCTTGGGCCCGCCTCCTATTGATCTCCGGGACCACCAAGACCTGCTTCGCAGCTTGGCTCTCAATATGAACCTGTAGGTAGAGGAGGTGGTGGAGCTTGAGGACCCGGTGGTGGACATCCTGACAGCCGGTGCCCCCACCTGGGTAGCCCTACCGTTTGTACGGACTATACATACCAACACCACTTCAATTTGTCAATCTCCGGCTTCGATACCCCCCACTGCCAGGGGGGTGGAGAGAAAATACATGGCGCCCCCAAAGGACTTTGAGTACCTGTACACTCACCCCCAACCATGCTCCTTGGTCGTTCAATCTGTGAACGAGAGGGAGAGGCATGGCCAACAGGCCCCTGCGCCTAAGTCTAAAGAAGCCAAACGCCTGGATCTGTTTGGCAGAAAAATCTACTCTGGGGGCGGCCTCCAGCTCAGAGCGGCTAACCAGCAAGCCCTCCTGAGTCGTTACAATTACAACACCTGGAACTCGATGCAAAAATTCAAAGAATTTGTGCCCCGGGAGTCCAGGCAGGAGTACTCGGCCTTGATAGAGGAGGGCAAAAAGGTGGCCAGAACATCACTACAGGCTTCCTTGGACATAGCCAACTCAGCGGCCAGAACAATAGCTTCAGGAGTTGCCATGTGGCGTATCTCCTGGCTTCAGTCCTCCACCCTCCCTCCGGAGGTGCAGTATACGATTCAGGACCTGCCCTTCGATGGGCAGGGCCTGTTTTCTGAGAAAACAGACTTGAGGCTGCAGACCCTGAAAGATGGTCACACCCATCATACATACACTGGGGATGCATACCCCTGTCACGCAGCTCAGGCCCTTCCGGCCTTTCGCATAGCGCCCCTACACCGTGCCCAGGCCTAGAAAGGACTTCTCAAGAAGACGCGGCCGGGGCAGTAGAAGGAGGCAACCAGGTCATCAGACTGGCCAGAGCCAGGGCCCCCCTAAACCATCGGCAGGGCCCAAGCAAAACTTTTGAAGCGACGCCCGAGGGTGGAGTACCAGTAGACATACAGGACCTGTTCCCTCCCTTCAAAGAACGCCTTTCCCATTTCTTCTGTGCGTGATCGAATATAACCACAGACCGTTGGGTCTTACGCATGGTGGAAAGAGGATACCACCTGCAATTTGTCTCCCCCACCTTCCTCCCACCCTCCCTCCTTGTCCCTCTTCAGGGACCCTTCTCACAAGCAACTCCTAATTCAGGAGGTGCAAACACTCCTCACTATAGGGGTAATAGAGGAGGTTCCAAGGGAGTTCATAGAATCATAGAATCTCAGGGTTGGAAGGGACCTCAGGAGGTCATCTAGTCCAACCCCCTGCTCAAAGCAGGACCAACCCCAACTAGATCATCCCAGCCAGGGCTTGTCAAGCCTGACCTTAAAAACCTCTAAGGAAGGAGATTCCACCACCTCCCTAGGTAACCCATTCCAGTGCGTCACCACCCTACTAGTGAAAAAGTTTTTCCTAATATCCAACCTAAACCTCCCCCTCTGCAACTTGAGACCATTACTCCTTGTTCTGTCATCTTCTACCACTGAGAACAGTCTAGATCCATCCTCTTTGGAACCCCCTTTTAGGTAGTTGAAAGCAGCTATCAAATCCCCCCTCACTCTTCTCTTCTGCAGGCTAAACAATCCCAGTTCCCTCAGCCTCTCCTCATAAGTCATGTGCTCCAGCCCCCTAATCATTTTTGTTGCCCTCCGCTGGACTCTTTCCAATTTATCCACATCCTTCTTGTAGTGTGGGGCCCAAAACTGGACACAGTACTCCAAATGAGGCCTCACCAGTGCCGAATAGAGGGGAAGAATCACGTCCCTCGATCTGCTGGAAATGCCCCTACTTATACAGCCCAAAATGCCATTAGCCTTCTTGGCAACAAGGGCACACTGTTGACTTATATTCAGCTTTTCGTCCACTGTAACCCCTAGGTCCTTTTCTGCAGAACTGCTGCCCAGCCATTCGGTCCCTAGTCTGTAGCAGTGCATGGCATTCGTCCGTCCTAAGTGCAGGACTCTGCACTTGTCCTTGTTGAACCTCATCAGATTTCTTTTGGCCCAATCCTCTAATTTGTCTAGGTCCCTCTGTATCCTGTCCCTACCCTCCAGCGTACCAACCACTCCTCCCAGTTTAGTGTCATCTGCAAACTTGCTACGGGTGCAGTCCACACCATCCTCCAGATCGTTGATGAAGATATTGAACAAAACCGGCCCCAGCACCGACCCTTGGGGCACTCCACTTGATACCGGCTGCCAACTAGACATGGAGCCATTGATCACTACCCGTTGAGCACGACCATCCAGCCAGTTTTCTATCCACCTTACCGTCCATTCATCCAGCCCATACTTCTTTAACTTGCTGGCAAGAACACTGTGGGAGACTGTATCAAAAGCTTTGCTAAAGTCAAGAAATAGCACATCCACTGCTTTCCCCTCATCCACAGAGCCAGTTATCTCATCATAGAAGGCAATTAGGTTAGTCAGGCATGACTTGCCCTTGGTGAATCCATGCTGACTGTTCCTGATCACTTTCCTCTCCTTTAAGTGGTTCAGAATTGATTTCTTGAGGACCTGTTCCATGATTTTTCAAGGGACTGAGGTGAGACTGACTGGCCTGTAGTTCCCCGGATCTTCCTTCTTCCCTTTTTTAAAGATGGGCACTACATTAGCTTTTTTCCAGTCATCCGGGACCTCCCCCGATTGCCATGATTTGTCAAAGATAATGGCCAATGGCTCTGCAATCACATCGGCCAACTCCTTTAGCACCCTCGGATGCAGTGCATCTGGCCCCATGGACTTGTGTTCGTCCAGCTTTTCTAAATAGTCCCGAACTACTTCTTTCTCCACAGAGGGCTGGTCACCTCCTCCCCATACCGTGCTGCGGAGTGCAGCCGCCTGGGAGCTGACCTTGTCTGTGAAGACAGAGGCAAAAAAAGCATTGAGTACACTAGCTTTCTCCATATCCTCTGTCACTAGGTTCCCTCCCTCATTCAGCAAGGGGCCCACACTTTCCTTGACTTTCTTCTTGTTGCTCACATACCTGAAGAAACCCTTCTTGTTACTCCTAACATCTCCGGCTAGCTGCAACTCCAAGTGTGATTTGGCCTTCCTAATTTCACTCCTGCATGCCTGAACAATATTTTTATACTCCTCCCTGGTCATTTGTCCAATCTTCCATTTCTTGTGAGCTGCTTTTTTGTGTTTAAGACGAGCAAGGATTTCACTGTTAAGCCAAGCTGGTCGCCTGCCATATTTACTTTTCTTTCTACACATCGGGATGGTTTGTTCCTGCAACCTCAATAAGGTTTCTTTAAAATACAGCCCGCTTTCCTCGACTCCTTTCCCCCTCATGTTATTCTCCCAGGGGAACTTGCCCATCAGTTCCCTGAGGGAGTCAAAGTCTGCTTTTCTGAAGTCCAGGCTCTGTATTCTACTGCTCTCCTTTCTTCCTTGTGTCAGGATCCTGAACTCGACCATCTCATGGTCACTGCCTCCCAGGTTCCCATCCACTATTGCTTCCTCTACTATTTCTTCCTTGTTTGTGAGCAGCAGGTCAAGAAGAGCTTTGCCCCTAGTTGGTTCCTCCAGCAATTGCACCAGGAAATTGTCCCCTACACTTTCCAAAAACTTCCTGGATTGTCTGTGGACCGCTGTATTGCTCTCCCAGCAGATATCGGGGTGATTAAAGTCACCCATGAGAACCAGGGCCTGTGATCTAGTAACTTCTGTTAGTTGCTGGAAGAAAGCCTCGTCCACCTCATCCCCCTGGTCTGGTGGTCTGTAGCAGACTCCCACCACGACATTACCCTTGTTGCTCACACTTCTAAATTTAATCCAGAGACTCTCAGGTTTTTCTGCAGTTTCATACTGGAGCTGTGAGCAGTCATACTGCTCTCTTACATACAACGCAACTCCCCCACCTTTTCTGCCCTGCCTATCCTTCCTGAACAGTTTATATCCATCCATGACAGTACTCCAATCATGTGAGTTCAGGGGCAAGGGGTTCTACTCCCGCTATTTCCTGATCCCCAAATCAAAAGGGGGCTACGTCCTATCCTGGACTTGTGCAGACTCAACAAATTTATGGTAAAGTTGAAGTTCCGCATGGTTTCCCTGGGTACTATTATCCCTTCCCTGGATCCTGGAGACTGGTACGCTGTTCTCGACATGAAGGATGCGTATTTCCATATCGCAATCTACCCACCACAGAGACGTTTCCTCCGCTTTGTGGTAGACCAAAGACACTTTCAATTTGCTGTCCTTCCCTTCGGCCTATCCACGGCACCAAGGGTGTTCACGAAGTGCATGGCCGTTGTGGCGGCCGCTCTTTGTCGACGGCGGATTCAAGTGTTCCCCTACCTCGACGACTGGCTTATCCGCGGCAACTCCAGCAGCCAAGTCCAGTCGCATGTTCAGACGGCCATGAGCATGTTCAGCCAGCTTGGCCTGCTCCTGAATGTAGAAAAGTCCACTTTGGAGCCAACCCAAAGATTAGACTTCATAAGGGCAGTACTGGACTCGACTCTCGCCCGAGCGTTTTTGCCAGAGGCATGCTTCCAGGCCCTAGTAACCATCATACGCGGCCTACAGAGCTTCCCAACCTCAACAGCTCGAAGCTGCCTGAGCCTACTCGGTCACATGGCGTCCTGCACATTCGTGACCGCACACTCCAGATTACGCCTCCGTCCGTTCCAGGCATAGTTCTCGTCAGCATATCGCCCATGCAGAGACAGCATGGACATGGTATTGAAGGTGCCATCGCTGGTCCTAGCCTCCCTAGACTGGTGGCTGGATCCCAAGAAGGTGCTGGAAGGGGTGCCATTCCATGCGCCACAGCCCTCCCTGGCCCTGACCACAGATGCATCATCCCTCGGTTGGGGGGCCGACCTGAAAGATCTTCAGACACAGGGCCTGTGGTCGGTTCAGGAATTAGCCCTCCACATCAACGTAAGGGAGCTGCGGGCAGTGCGCCTTGCCTACCAAGCCTTTTCCAAGCACCTTCAGGGTCGTTGTGTCGCAGTCCTCACGGACAACACAACGGCCATGTATTATATCAACAGGCAAGGAGGGGAACGTTTGTCCCCACTCTGCCAAGAAGCCATACGATTGTGGGAGTTCTGCATAGCCCACTCCATCCACCTGGTGGCCTCCTTTCTCCCAGGGGTTCAGAACACCTTGGCAGATCGCCTCAGCAGATCCTTCCAGGCGCACGAGTGGTCCATTCGCCCGGATGTTATCCACTCTGTCTTCCGGAGCTGGGGATTTCCCCACATAGACCTGTTCGCGACTCGCAAGAACCGGAAGTGTCACGTGTTCTGCTTGCTCCAGGGACGCTTCCCAGGCTCCCTGACGGACGCTTTTCTCCTGCCTTGGACAGACCACCTGTCCTATGCCTTTCCACCTTTGCCGCTGGTCCACAGGGTCCTGCTCAAGTTACGCAGGGACAGGGCACGCCTAATCCTGATTGCCCCGGCGTGGCCCAGGCAGCACTGGTACACCACTCTCCTAGAGCTCTCGGTGACCGCCCCAATCACTCTCCCGTTGTGGCCGGACCTGATTACTCAGGAGCACGGCAGGCTTAGTCATCCCGACCTGCAGTCTCTCCACCTCACAGCGTGGCTGCTGCATGGCTGAACCAGTCCGAGTTACCTTGTTCCAGCCCGGTTCAACAAGTTTTGCTAAGTAGCAGGAAGCCCTCTACCAGGTTCACCTACTCGGCCAAGTGGAAACGTTTTTCCTGCTGGTGCGGCCCTCGGGGTATCAACCTTTCGCAGGTGCCAGTGCATACCATTCTGGACTACCTCCTGTCTCTGAAGGAGCAGGGTCTAGCACTTTCCTCATTGAAGGTCCACCTGGTGGCAATCTCGGCCTTTCACCCTGGCGAGAGTGGACGCTCGATCTTTTCCAACCCCATTGTCAGCAGGTTCCTCAAGGGGTTAAAGCGATTGTATCCGTTAGTTCGCCATCCGGTCCCTACTTGGGACCTCAACCTTGTGATAACCAGGCTCATGGGGGCCCCATTCGAGCCTATGGCCACTTGCTCGCTTCTGTACCTCTCCTGGAAGACTGCCTTCCTTGTAGCCATCACCTCGGTGAGGCGTGTATCTGAACTCAGAGCGCTCACTTCGGAACCCCCTTACACAGTGTTCCACAAGGACAAGGTACAGCTGCGACCACACCCGGCCTTCCTGCCCAAGGTAGTGTCGGCCTTTCATATTAACCAAGACATTTTTCTGCTGGTCTTCTACCCGAAGCCGCATGCCTCTCCAAGGGAGCAACAACTCCACTCCTTGGATGTCCGTAGGGCCCTCGCCTTCTACATCAAGCAGACGAAGCCCTTCTGGAAAACGACTCAACTCTTCGTTGCTGTGGCAGACCGGATGAAGGGCCTCCCAGTCTCCTCCCAACGCATCTCGTCCTGGATCACGTCGTGCATCTCGGTGTGTTATGATTTGGCTGGTGTTCCCACCACGCACCTTACTGCCCACTCCACCCGAGCTCAAGCCTCGTCCTCCGCCTTCCTGGAGCATATACCAATACAGGAGATATGTAGAGCAGCAACCTGGTCATTGGTGCACACCTTTGCTACTCACTATGCCATAGTCCAGCATTCCTGGGAGGACGCTGCGTTTGGTTCAGCAGTCCTGCACTCTGCAGTATCTCACTCCGACCCCACCTCCTAGGCAAGGCTTGGGAGTCACCTAATTGGAATACATATGAGCAAGCACTCGAAGAAGAAAAGACGATTACTCACCATTGTAACTGTTGTTCTTCGAGATGTGTTGCTCATATCTATTCTAAACCCGCCCTCCATCCCCACTGTTGGAATAGCCGGCAAGAAGGAACTGAGAGAGCGCTGGGCCAGCTGGGGTATTTATTCAGCGCCACAACGGCACCACTCCAGAGGGTGCCAACCGGCCCACCGAGTGTTGCTAGGGTAAAAATCTTCCGACAATCATGCACGCCGCGCGCGCACACCTAATTGGAATAGATGTGAGCAACACATCTCGAAGAACAACAGTTACAACAGTGAGTAACTGTCTTTTTTCATGACTTGGGCTTGGAGCCATTGTCACAGAGTGAGCTGGTCCTTTCAGTGGGTGAAGGGCACAGGTGCACAGGTGTGAAATTTGGCCTGCCTCCCCAGGTGGAGGCAATGAGCAAAGTCACCTGACAAGGAAGCAGATGATTAGGAGCTGGGGGTGTGCTGGGGGATAAAAGAGCAGCCTGGGAGAAGAAAGGAGGCTGGCTGGAGAAGAGACACTGCATGGCTGTTGAAGGAGGGTGGAGGGAAGCTTGGCGAGTCTCTGGAGAGGAGGAGCCAAGCACAGAGACACTCTATGGAGAGGAACCATGGTGTTGGGGCTCTTCAAAGAGTGGGAGGCCAGCCAGGCAGGCTGGTAGAACAGCCCCTGGGAAAGAGAGAATCCTCTTTTTGGTTTGGCTATTGGAGCAGACTGTCCAACTCATCAGGTTCCCTGTGTGGGGAGCCCATAGAAAAGAACAATTACCCTGTACTGCCACCTGGCGAGATGAAGCAGTGACCCCCTGATATTAAAGGGAGGAAGAAGAGACTTCTGTGTCAGGTAGTTTGGTCAGGGGAGCCTTTTTCTGCATGGAGCAGCCAGGAAGAAAGGCTGAGAGCTGCAGGGAAAAGGCTGATGTCTAAAAAATTAAGTGTGCCCCAAACCAAGGGCCTGAGACACACTTGAGTGATCATTTTCTGAGAATGTCTGGGCCAGAGAGAGTCCCACCTGTTCAGTCATCAAGCACAGTGTCACTCTGTGATGGTCTCTGATGTGGGGGAGTTCTTAGTCATGGCCATATGACGTTGACTCATGTGGTCACATCCCAGCATGTAACGGGACATTGCCAGCAGCACCCAATACAAACGGATATGGAAGTCTGGTGAGATGACAACCCTACACCACCAAAGACATCCAGAGCTAGAAAGATAGCGGAGATATTCCAAAGGATTTCTCCCCCGGTGGTACTGGACGTGACAGATTTTGCTATCTTACAAGATCAGGACAAATCTGCAGCCACATGTCTTCACTTCTCTCAGCCACTAAAGCTGAATCATTAAGTTATAACCTTCCAGGTTCAGTGCAACACTTCCTTTCCTAAATCTTTATAAAATTGCTGTGACCTGTTATATGTGGCTGTGCTATACCTCAGAGGCGGCTGCATTTCAATCTGGGTGAATTGCCTCTGAGACCTTTTCCCTACTTTGCAGGAATTAACTAATACTTGCAAAGCATTGTGCAATCCTCGGAAGAAAGAGGTATAAATCTTCATCACTTACTCTAGTCCTCTCTGTAATTATTTGTATTACACCTAGAGGTCCCAACCGAAATAAGGGTTCAATTTTGTGAGGTGCTGTATACACAGCAAGAAACAGGACGTGCCACTAAGAGTTTACAATCTAAATAGACAAGACAATAGAGGCACAGGGTGGGAGGACTTGCCTAAAGTCACTCAGCAGAGTTGGGAATAGAGGCAGGTATCCTGACTCCCGCACCAGTGCTCTACTCACTAGACCATTTGGCCTCCCAAGTCCGTAACTGTTCAGACAGTGATAGAAACAAACTAAGACCTGAACAGAAATGGGTAAAACACAGGTAGAGAATGGAACAACTTGTCTCTTAAGTGAAGCCAGTTTCCCAAACAAGTCCATGACCAATAGCCCTGACCCTCTGAATCCCAGTCACACCAGGGCCTGCCACCCAAAAACAAGTGCAAGGACTGACTGAGTCTGCACATGGCCTGTATCCCTCTCCAAAGGGATTAGAAACATTCAAAGAGCGCTAGCTGGGCCTGACACTAAATGTGATTAACTCACCCGTAGAGTTAATGATATAGAGGACCATGTGGATTTGGTTGTAAAGAACACTGAAAAGACAGATGAGAAAATGAGAAAACAAGAAAGTAAATTTAAGCAGCTGGAAGCTTTACCAACTGGCATGATAAATCCAGCAGAGCACTGCTCTGTAAACCCCACTACTAGAAAATCAAATGTGGGCCAAGGAGGCAGCGTGTGGATCTGGTTTGGGGCCATGGTGAGCGAGGGCTTGTCTGCACTGATGGTTTGCCTTGCTTACAGCAGCTGGACCAGTATAAGCAAGACAACCCTTTATGCTCCCCCAAAAGAGCTATGCCCTGCTTGAATCAAGGCTAAGCTGCAGGTGAGTAAATAGCAGCTTTGCCCTTGTTGTTGAGGCCAAGAATTTAGCAAGATTCAAAGGGGATTGGATGGTTAATATGGACAGCAAGAATATCCTGAGTTGTTAGGGGGGCCCAGCTGTAATTATTATTATTAAGGTGGCCTGATGCTAACCATTATCTGACCCTGTTTTCAGTTGCTTATCACTTTGCTGAACTTCAGTTGTTTGGGTTGAAACTTCCTATGCTGAGTGAGTGGGAGGTGAGTGTGGCTGGGACTCACTGGACAAGGAGACTGGGGCTGTGCAAGCTTAATTTGGCTCCTTTGTGCATATGCATTACAATAGCCTTTGATGACATGATCACATTGTTTCTCCCACACACGCAACACAGTCAGTGTCATGTGCTGGCATGCAATCCAAACTGGCAAGAGGATGTGTCACTGCATGACCTGTAAACCCAGGCACCTCAAATGCACTGCCGCTGTGGCTCACAGTCTGCAGACAAGCCTGCACTGAGTGACTGTGTATTAAGCAGCTCTGATTCCAGCAGCCTGCCTATAATACAACAGCCTCACTGAGTCTCCAGTTACCTTATGCAGGGGTGACCACAACACCCCTGTCCCAAACGGTGTGCTCTACAATGGCCAGCCCTCTCCTGGACCATGCGGAGGAATACTAAGGTTCATGTGCTCCTCTAGAGACCAAGTGCACAGCTCATCACTGGGACTGGAGTTAGCTAGCACTTCGATTCAAACACAGCGGTGGGTGGGTTCAGTTTAAAAGTATAACAAGTGTATAAAAAAAGGGAGATAGATAGAATTCTAATTCTAGGCAAGGTTGTTGTAGCTGTGTCTGTCCCAGGATATTAGAGAGACAAGGTGGAGGAGGTCATAGCTTTTATTGGGCCAACTTCTGTTGATGAGAATGACAAGTTTTGAGATATTACCTCACCCATCTTGTCTCTCTAATAGAATTCTAAGTGAGTTCAAGTATGAAGGATAGAATTAAAAATGGTTACAAGCAAATAATGCTGTCCAGTGACTAAAATTTAACACAACAAGCGACAGCCTTTGTTCGAGGTAGTTTCCTTACAGATCTACCTTCCAGCAAGATGTCTGTTTTTTTGCTTAGGATGGGGTAACTTTAGCCCTGCCTGGCAGTCACACTTTGATAATGTAAATCCTAATACGGTTGCAAGTTTGAGTTTCTCTTCCATACATACACCATGCACTAATATTAATGATCGTAATGATATTAGCTTTCTATTCAGGGCCGGCTCCAGGCACCAGCTTTCCAAGCTGGTGCTTGGGGCAGCATCGAGAATGGGGCGGCAGTCCGAGTCCCGCAGTGGCAATTCGGCGGCAGGTCCGCTCTTCCCATTGCCGAATTGCCACTGAGGGACTCGGACTGCTGCCCCATTCTCGCCTGCCACGGCGGCAATGGGGCGGCAGGTCCGCTGATCTCCCCTTGCCGCCGCAGACTGGGACTGCCTGCGTCGGGGGCGGGGCCCCGCTATGTCTGCCTGCGTCAGGGGCGGGGCCGCCGCCCCTGCTTGGGACGGCAAAATTGTGAGAGCCGCCCCTGTTTCTATTGATATCTTACATGATACCTTCTAGATACAGGTTATGACATTAGTGAGTTGAGGTGCACTTAGTCAGTCAGGCTAGCTAAAACTCACTACCAGATCCCAGTGAGCCCGAGGTCCTCGTGCACTGGGATGCTGTGAGGGTCACACACAGGATACTGAGCTAGATGGACCACAGGTCTGAGCCAGTATGGCAAGTCCTTTGTAGTTGTACGGGGTTTGTGCCAGAGCAGCTGGAACTGGGGCAAATCCCCAGTGTAGGCAAAGCTGGAGTGACATCCCTCACACAGAAGACAGACCCTGCAGTCTGGGGAGGAACATCAGAGAGAAACTGCTGCTGGCTGTGGGCCTTGCACCCGGGATCCCAACCTTTGCTGCTATTTTGCCATCAAAATTCCCCATTTGACAGCACAATGGAGGGAAAAGCCAGCCCAGGAATCCAGCATTTTGCATCTGCGTCTACTCATTCCTCTCACATCCCACATCTGTGTCCTTCTAGTCCTGACTGCTCAGAAACTGCGACAGTGTTGATTGACTCCCTCTGTGCTCTTTGTCCCATATTGTGCGCAATTTCACTCAATTCCACCTGCTGTGCTTGTCAGTATTCTTCTCCCACCCCGGGATGGTAGAGGAACAGATCCTGAATGCTGTTCCAGGATGTAACATTTCTAGTATTTTGCACACACATGCCCACAGTTATTACTGGGTCTCTGACACTGCTCTGGCTGGAGGGATTCATATGAACCTTTTCTGTAATTCAGATCCCTTTTAGCTGAACTTCAAGAATTAGAAAAACCTCAAAGTGAAAAATCAAACTGAGCCACCAAACTTTCATCTGGAAGTCTATGCAAAGCCATGAGTCACACCTGTGTCTTATTAGAGAGGGACCCAAACCAAATCCAACTGTGAGGTCTGGATTCCAATGTGGAGCCATATCTGAATTTTGTGAGTGGCCCACAATTAGCTCTCCAATGGGCCAAACCAAAATCACTTTCAAACTCTGGGGACATTTGAAATCCAGATTTAAACTTTGCGGCTCTGGCCCATCTCTAGTTTTGATAGGAAACCGTACGTGGGAACAGGTTTGCTAGAGACCTCAGATGAGAACATTGGACCATGAAGTTCTCCATTTATTCTTGGTGTGGTGCAAGGGGAAGTTAGGGTAAATGCCCTCACGTGCGTCATGTTAAGATGGGATGGCTTTGGAAGTGGATGGATATGTCTGTGAGAAGTATAGAAGGGCAGCAGGCTCATTCATTCTGGATTTGGGAAAAGCGCACAGGCAAGCACTGATGCAGCCAGCAGGCATGATTTCTCAACTTGGAAAGACCCATTGGTTCAAGCACCTTGGATGCAGGCTGCTTGAACCAGTCAGTCAGAATACACAGCTCTGGCTGCCTGGTTTAGAATGCCATTGCTCCTGGACATCCTGAGCCATTCAGAAAAAGGACGGACTTCTGGGAGTGATGAGAGAAGATGAGGGTGTCTCCATGTCTGACATTGATTCAGGAGGTAAGTCATAAAAAAACGCTATTCAAGAGAGACTGGTAAATGGGTCAATTCCATTTCCAATAAACAGCTGACCAGAGACTCTGATACCCGACATTCATGGGGAGTCATTGAGCATCTTGCTAGGCACCCATGTGTCCAACTTGGTTATACTGCAGTACTAAATGCCCTGCATTTTCATCTAAATAGACTTTCCTAGAAGAACAGCAACAGTCCCGGATAATCAGTGTGATCTTTGTGGTGTCTGTCCAATATGACCTGACGTTAACTGGCACCAAAGCGGAAGGGCAAGTAGGGCTCTCATTTCTCCTTGTAAGCTCTGTGAACTAAAATGACCTGAGTTATGTTTTGGGGTATTCGGTGGTACAGGCAGGGCTAGAATTCTTGGGGAGCCTGCTGAGGCCAGCACTGAGAGGGCCTCTATTGTCTTTACTTCCATTTAACTCTGCAAGCTGTTTCCATACTCTCCCTGGTCACTGCTGCTTGGCATTATTCACCAGGATTTGTATCTTGGTAGTGCTGAACGGCCCCAACTGAGACAGGGCACTCTTGCGTGAGGTGCTGATCAAGCCCGTAGAAGGAGATATTCCCTGCCCCAAAGAGCTTAGACAGGTCAGACAGAGGAAATGTTACTTTCTATAGATGGAAAACTGAGGGCCAGGAAAATTAAGAGACTCACCCAAGGGCACAAGGGAATCTGTGGAAGAGCTGGAAATTGAATGCAGATCCCTAGTCTAGTGCAGTAGCCACAACCCCCATCAGTAACACCTCAGACTCAGGACAGGTTCCCAAATATGGCCCATCGTGAATCAAGGTCCTCCAGTAGCCACAGTTTCTATGGGCCTCACAAGCCGCCTGTGGATGATGACAGGAAGAGCTAAGTAGCCCTTGACAGTCATTCCCTTCTTTCCTGCCATTTTCCCTGGAAGCTCAGCTGCCTGTGAGAGCCCCCCTTTGGAAACGCGCCGTGAGCTCGGAATTGAGCCATACAGAAGGAAGGTGAAGCTTTAAGCTGCTAGATTCATGGCCAGGATTTTTATACACACATAAAATATGAATCTCAGTTGTATACAAAGCTGAGCCCATCGTGCCAAAAGGATCCCAGTCAAGAAAGCCTGTAAAATGAAATCCTCTTGGACTAATTTAAGGAGACCCGAGTGATATAAATTCTGGCCTGCTCAAATGCAGGAAATAAAAAAAAAAAAAAAAAAGGACGTGAATACAGGCTTCTCTCTCACTGCAGTAAGCAGCCCCTGTGTCTGAGCAACAGGAACAAAACAACAGGGCAAGAAATTACCTCTCAAATGGAGGACTCCCCCCTCTTTATACCAGCCTAGAGGGCCTAATGAAACCTGCTTCCATGAGAAATTAATACAGAGAAACTTTCCAATAAATAAGGGATCCCGTATTTGCTGGATTCTAATGACTTTTTTGGACTGTACAGTCATTGCTATTGAAGTGGTCCACATGGAGAAAATGCTCATAAAACATGAATTCACATGCCAAACTCTGAGCCTCTGCATTTAACACCTTGCATCTCCTCCGCATCATTCCACTTGTGTCTTACTAAAAGCCCTGTAAGATGTTCATTGTCTTCACCACATGTACAAGTGCAAATCCATAGCACTGAATGCACACTCCCTTCCACCAGCAGGGACTTATTACTGTATAGCAGTAGCATCTGCAGGTCCCAATTGTACTTGATGGTGCCATACACAAAGTCACAGACCAGCTCTGTCCTGAAGGTCTTACCATCTAATAGCCCAGACTAAGGGTGGGAGAGATGATGTGTTCTTATCTCTATGTTGCAGATGAGGAATGGAGACAAAGTGATTAAATGACTCACTCAAGGTCACACACAGTCTGTGGCAGGGCTGGGAATGCCTTCAGTTCTCCTGAGTTCCAGTCCAGTACCTTAATCATGAGACCATCCTTCCCTCAAAATAAGACTGCAGGCAAAAGTCCTTGAGTTCACAACAAGGTATGAGGGCACATACAATATTGTCAATCCAGGTGGCTCCTCTTCTGGGACCACCACTGAATCTGCCTAGGATTAGAAACAGGCTCTTTGGAATGAAGCGAACGCATCACAACCAAAAGAGGAACCAGTAGGGCCAATCCCCATCAGTCTTATGGAGTGACCCAAAGTAGCCAGACGATATCGTCACCATATGAAGAAGTACATTGTGAAAAGGAGAAGAGGCCCATTGGTCACCAGACAGAAGATTCTGAAGGTCACTAGAAATGGAGAACTCCGCTAGCAGCCAGGTCAGAGGAATGGCCAAGTAGATGACCGCCAGTAGAAGACAGACATTTGTCCCAGTACAGCTCCGTTATCAGACAGCGAGAGATGGCGATGACTGATACATATAAATGCCTACAAGAGGCTCATTGTGATACATCAAGGCTGGGGAATGTGTGTAGGTGTTGGAGAGAAGCTACATGAAGAAAGGGAGGGATCCCTGGATGGGATTACGCTTTTGAATTAAAGGGAGGGAGACTGAAAAAGTGATAGGACTTTGCTTGTCTCAACATACGCACTGGGAGTTAAGACAAGACATGACCACAGTTTGGTGTATAAAGACCAAACTGCAGTGCTATTGCTCATTGTCCTCCTACCAGGGAGTGGGCCAGCAGGGGATATTTACTTTGGTTTTAACAGGCAGGTCACTACCCTCTCACGTAATGAAAGCAAAGGACACATGCATCACACACAGACAGGCCTGACTTTATTGGGATTCAGCCTTGGTCATTCACCCAGCCTGGAAGGTCAGAATACCCCTTTGCTCTTTCAAAATGTACGTTTGACCTTTTCTTTCCTCTCTGTTTCAGTGATGTGCCTCTGCCCTTGGTTTTTTCCCCCCTGTTGCTTATTACAGCTTAGATTTACCACTTTTATCCCCCCCCCCGCCCACCATCCGCCTTCACTGCGCAAGTGACCTTGTTAGCACTTGAGTAAGCCACACACAACTGCACTGCAATTGCAAAGATCTAGGCAGGGCTGGGGAGGGATCTGGCAAGCATCTCCTGTCCAGAGATCCCTCTCTCTCTGCGTGCATCCCTCTTGCTCTCTTCAATGAGGCTTAGGGGGCCAGAGCCCTTCATGCTTGATTCACTGCTAGTGGAAGAACCCAGGCTGAAGGTGCATCACAAGCCACCTGCAAACCCCACCTCTCTTGGAGTGGATGGTACAGCTCAGAAAATAAATGTGGTTGGCTGGGCAGGAAGAAGGGCCAGGGTGCCCGGCTGGTGCCCTGAATAAGCCCATCTCCCATGCAGCCTGGGCCCAGCCACAAGCTAAAGCAGCCCTCCCCTGGAGAACATTCTTGGGGTCAGGGGTCAGTGCTGCCTTCCCCAAAAGCCAATGCCCCCTCTCTGGTGCAGCTGCTCCATCACTGCAGGAGGGGCTATTTGCACCCCCTGTGGTTGCAGGAGCGAATCAAACCCATTCTGTTGCTCACAACAAGCAGTCCCCTTCCTCATTGCACCCCATTCGACCCTAAACACAGCCTAGCAATGGCTTGTGTCTCCTTGTTCTTGGGCGGTCAAGTAGCAAACAGGTCACAGTAGAAGATTAACTGCTGGTAACAAGCAACAAACGTGCTCTGGGATTACTGGTTCATTAATATATTTTCTTGTGACATGCGAACAAGAACCGGAGGGAGCCTTTATTTCAGCTCTATCTAGCCAGCCAGCGGAGAGGAAAACAAAAAAGAATCCTGTAGCACAATGATTCCTAAAGCCAAGTTCTTTGGAGCTATACCATAGAGCCAAAGCGACATGTCAAGGCAAGGTGTGTTTGTACCGTGCAGCCCCGCCAACAGCAATTCCGGGCCCCAGGGCAGGTGCTGCGCCTGCTCTGCTGGGGCCCTGAGAGCTTGCTGCCAGGTGCTCTGCTGGGGCCCTGAGAGCTTGCTGCCAGGTGCTCTGCTGGGGCCCTGAGAGCTTGCTGCCAGGTGCTCTGCTGGGGCCCTGAGAGCTTGCTGCCAGGTGCTCTGCTGGGGCCCTGAGAGCTTGCTGCCAGGTGCTCTGCTGGGGCCCTGAGAGCTTGCTGCCAGGTGCTCTGCTGGGGCCCTGAGAGGGGCCTCTTCCGGCATAGCCAGGGCTTCCACATGCCCTCCTGGCTGCCTATGCCACTGCCAGTACCACCCCGCCAGTAGTGTAGGCAGCTCTGGAGCACAGGGGGAGCGGCGCTATAAAAAGGCCCGAGCCGGGCTCCGGCGGTGCTTTAAAAGGCCCATGACTCCCCGCAGTGGCAGGAGCCATGGGCCTTTTAAAGGGCCCTCCCCCAGCCCGGCTCCAGCAGCAGGGCTCGGGGGGGGGGGCGCTTTAAAAGGCCTGTGGGTCCCCGCAGTGGCAGGAGCCGCAGGCCTTTTAAAGCCCCCCCCCCCCTCCCCCCCCGCCGAGCCCGGCTCTGGCAGCGGGGCTCGGGCGGGGATTTAAAAGGCCCGCGGCTCTTGCAGCTGAGGGGAGCCGCGGGCCGTTTAAATCCCCGCCCGAGCCCGGCTCGGGCAGCGGGGCTCGGGGGAGCCGCGGGCCGTTTAAAGTGCCTCCCGAGCCCCGTTGCTGGAGCCGGGCTCGGGCGGCACTTTAAAAGGCCCGTGGCTCTTGCAGCCGTGGGGAGCTGCCCACGGGCCTTTTAAAGCACCGCCCGAGCCCGGCTCAGGCAGCGGGGCTCAGGCGGCGCTTTTTAAGGCGCCACTTCTCCTGAAAGGGGGAGCAGCCGCTCCCCCTGCTCCCCCCCTGGCTACGCTACTGCACCCCACACGCGCCTAGGAGCCCTGCAGCCCGCCCGGGCAATTTAAAAGGGCCCGGGGCTCGCAGCAGGGATTGGGGACCCCCACGCCCTTTTTAAATCACCCGGGCTCCTGGGCAATTGCCCCCTTTGCCCCTCCCAGCCCCCCATGAGTGGGCCTGGTACAGTGTTTGGCACAACGCGGCCCTAGCCCTTTGCGTGCTACCAGAATATAAATATTTATTACTAATACTAATGATGGGTTGGGACTGAAGCTGAGAATTAAGAGGGAGAGAGAGACTTTGCATAGGCATGGAAGGAAGAGAAGATGAGAATAATGAGTAAAAGGCTTCATGACCTCACTCAAAGCTGGACCTATGAGAGAAAGCGAAAGCACCTTCTCCTGTTGGAGCTGCTTGCTCTGACTCCTTCTGTTCGCCCTCTCCATTCCCCCAGGCCATGCACAGGGAGTTAGTAGCTCCAGGTTGGCCTCATGAATAAGGAGCACATGACCCCTTCTGGGGGAGGAGGAGAACCTCTCAAGTGAACCCACCTGCTGCCCAGAACATTTGCAAAGGCCATCAAGCTGGATCCCTTGTCCTCCAGGTTGCTACGAGGCCATCTCTGCTCAGAGGTGCGAGCACCTGGAAAAAGCGGTCGCATCAGGGATGAGAATGCAGGAGACCAGAGGACCTGCTGAGGATGATGTCAACCGAACAATAACAAACATCCTCTTCTTCCCCACTGGTGGCTAAACCTGTCTCACTTCCTCTGGGAATGCCCCCAAAAGTCCCCTTCCTTTTGTTTGGCCAGCCTGAGCTGAGATTCACTTTGCCAGTGAAATCAGCTCTGTGCTACCCCCTGAGAGTTGGGCTACGGAAAAGTTCTCTCAAAAGCTAGTGACCCATCACCAGCCTTCTCAGTGCCCAGTTGGGCTTTAAACGTATGACCATGCAGTAGAGTTGGTAACTACACTGGAAGACTTGTTGGGGTGTTAAATTATCCAGAGTACAGATTCTCTCAGAACTGTCTCCCAGAGCTACCCCCTGTGAAAAGCATTGCAGCATGGAGGGTAAAAATAGATGTGCAAAAATAGCACATAATCATGTAATTAAAGACTATACCATAAGGCAGATGCACAAAGGGGCAGAGTTAATGCTGCCTTTTCTTACATTTCAGTGCATGAATTTGCAGCTTTTATCTTTTCTATCACACTTATTTTGTACGGAATTTCCTAGCTTTTTTTCCCCAAAAGGAAAGGTGGAAAAAGAGAGAGCAACCAAAAGGACTTGATGAGTCATCAGCAGGGTTGGAAACCAGGATCTTTAGAACCCTAGCACAGCACTCTGCCACTTGAGCTAAGGGCAGCAATAGCTGGCTGGTAACCTCTCATAATTTTTTTTGAACGCTTGGGGCTGGTAACACTGCAAGGTCAGTAGGGCTGAGGACATGCTCTGTGTGGATGCAGGGAGGCCAGTAGGGCTGGAGCGTACTCAAGGCAGATATAATGTTCAGAGATTTTAGCAGCAAGCCTTTACAAATGTCTGTGTGAGTATGGTAATTTTTCAGAGGCTAAATCTGAATGGATTTTCATGGAGACAGTAAAAAGGCATCTCTGTGTCAAAAAGGCCTCTCTCAAAATGTCAGTTTCCTGCTTCAAACCCAGGAGATGCTACAACTCTTCAAAGAAGTAGTTGGGAACAAATTATTAACATTGCCAAAACTACCTTTTTTCCTTCGCTTTGTTCTCCCAAATGGCTAAGCCATTTCTTGAGGAAACCTTCACACACAAATGTCAATCTGAGGCAGACACCCAATATGGAAAAATCCAGCCCAAGCAGCTTTGGCAAAGTTTATAAGCAACTGAAAACAGGGACTTATCAAGAGTTAGACAACCTTAGCTTTAGGCATCACAATCAGCTCCATCTATAATCAGTACAATGAGGAACTGTCATATATACATAGGAATCACCAGCCTGGATCAGACAAGATCCATCTAATCCAGTGTCCTGTTTCTAGCAGTGTCCAGGACCAGCTGCTTTGGGGTAAGGTGCAAGGATCCCTGCAGTGGCAGTGATGAGTTAATGTGTCCCTAAAGAAATCTTTCTGACCCTCACTAGTTAGAGGCTGGTTTGCGCCCTGAAGCCTGAGGGTTTATACCCCTTCCAAAACTCTTGGGGTTTTAATCCTCATTGCTACTCCCAGATAAAACCTGTTAAACTGGAGATGACATTGAGAACGTATCAGTACTTTAAGGGCTAAAACATCACAGGAATGATGGTGTTAGCTCCCAAAGAGCCATTACAAATAGAGCTGGGTGAATAGCTGTTTTTTTGGTTCACTGGTCATCCTGAAAAACTGTGGGGGGTGGGGCGCTGGTTTGGGTTGCACCAAATACAACCCAAAACCTTCTGTTTCCAGACACTTCTTAAGGGCTAGAGTCACAAAACGGCTGGGGCAGGAGCCCCCTGTGATGGTTCTTGGGGAACCCAGGACTGTGAGTCACCTAATCAGCTCCTGTCTCCAGGAGGCTTTCTGGTGGTAGCTGTTGGTCAGCTCCCACCCTGACACAACGAACCCTTCAGCTGCTCCAGCACTTTCCTCGGGGCAATGCCAGCCCTAATTTCCCCTTGCAGGTTTACAATTGGTGCATTCCAATCCCCGAGTTCCTAGGAATCACTCCCTTGTGATAGCCAGCCCCTGACACTCACCAAAACTCCAGGCCCTCTGCACCCAAAGGTGCAATGTACCCCAGATAAATCTGCAGATCTTAAACCACCACTCCTGCAAAGCAGACAGCGCTACTGAGCACTTCGGATAAAACAAAAGAAGAGAGAAGAAAGCTTGAACTAGAAGTGAGAGAAAGTGATGGAAACAACCGGTTATAACATAAAACAAAATCCTAACATGCAAACCTGGCTCTACACTGATCAATAGGTACCTGTCCTACCTAATAAAGTCAGTTTTCCCCCTCCCCACAAAGTTCAGTCTGTGTTCATGAAAACCCCTTGCCCCTTAAGAGGTTTCCTCAGTGAATGGCTGAATGGATACACAGTGCCTTTGCCTTCACTATGTTCTTCTGAAATGATCTTCTGAATGTATTCACAGCCAGGGTCATCTCCTGCCTACTGGAAGGGTCCTGTCCACCTTGGAGTTGCTTTGACCATTTGCAATTGTCTTTGATGGTTTTCCATTGACTGTTCTGCGATGTGGCAAAGGTAGGCAACAGAACCTTGCATTGCCTTGCCAGCTGGCTAGGGAGAGGTGATGACTCCCTCTCGTTCGAATGAGTCATCACTGAGACAATTACCTCCTGGTGGCCAATTCCTACTCCAAGTCAACAAAGCGTGCTTTCAATATAGATACACTCTTCCTTAACTTTTACCCGTATGTACATCTAGCAATGACTATGAGTCTTGACAAGTTATGAGCTGTCTGTAGATATCACACACATTACTCTTTATGGAGAAATAGCCTGTAAAACAGGTTTTTGGTATAGCGAGTTTGTCAGGTCTGAGATGAGAGTTGTTTGCAAAGTACAGGGGACCCTTTGCCAAGGGGTCTCTGTGTCACATGCACACCCTTTACAATGATTAGTGCAGCGGCTGGGACGCTCACCTGCGATGTGGGAGCACCAGGTTTGAATCCCGGCTCAGGAGGAGGAATTTGAACACAAGTCTCTTCCCTCCCAGGTGAGCATCCCAACCACTGGACTAAAGGCACCATCTCCTCTTCCAGCCCCAATAATCCAAAAGTTGATGTTTGCACAACAAGGCTGGTGGCTGGGGGTGGAACTAGTCCTCTCAGCTACACTGAGATAAATCCAGACTTACTCCACATTTACAGTGGTATCGGAGAGAGCAGACTACAGATACACTGCTCATACTGTAGAGATGAAAAGAGCAGTATATATTTAACAGGATCATAGAATCATAGAAATGTAGGGCTGGAAGGGAGCTTGAAAGGTCATCTAATCCAGCCCCCTGCATTGAGGCAGGGCCAAGTAAACCTAGATCATCCCTGCCAGGTGTTTTTCCAACCTGCTCTTAAAAACTGTCAGTGATGGGTATTTCACAACCTCCCTTGGAAGCCTGTTCCAGAGCTTAACTACCCTTAGGTTAGAGAACTTTCCCTAATATTTAACCTAAGTCTCCCTTGCTACAGATCAAGCCCATGACTTCTTGTCCTACCTTCAGTGGACATGGAGAACAATTGATCCCCGTCCTCTCTCTAACAGCCCCTCATATATGTGAAAACTGGTAACAGGTGTCCTCCCCCCCCCCCACCCCCCAGTTGTCTTTTCTCAAGACTAAACATGCCCAGTTTTTAACTTTTCCTCACAGGTCATTGTAGCAGGCTATGCCCTTTGGGGAGAGGGCGGGTGCTGCTCCTGTCTCAGGCTACATTTACACTGCAATCAAAACCCCACAGCCCCAAACATCACAGCCCAGTTCAATTGACTCAGGCTTGCAGGGCTTAAAAGTGCAGTGTAGACATTCGGGCTCAGCTGGAGCCCAGGCTCTGAGACCCCGCGAAAGGGTAGGGCAGACTGGGCCCCAAGATCCTGAGTCAGCTGACCAAGGCCAGCTGAGGCCATGCCCCGGGTCTTTTGCAGTGTAGACGTACCCTCAGATGCCAGGGCCCAGTCACCATGAACAGCACAGCCGGAGGTCTGCTCCCTCACACTGGGAGTTCAAGTAATCCAAAGAGAGAGTCAATATGTTTCCACAGCCCATGAAAAGCGGAGTGCTAGGCCTTCAGGAAGCCAAAGGGAAAAGTACCAGCCCTTCTCCTTTCTAAGAGGGCCAGGGTGAGCAAAGCTTTCTAGCCATTTCCCTCGTGAGCAACCCTGGCTTCCCATGGCCGGGGAGCTCTGCACTGAAGTCTTGCTCCTTCAGAGTGATCCCCCCTCTCCAGGACCTGCCCATCTCCAGGTTTGGCAATTCTCAGGCTGCCTGTCCCCAGAGGCACTCTCTAACTCCTTCCTGGCTGGCGTGGGGATCTTTCCTAGAGTGTGGTCCCCCAATATTCCAGATGAGGCCTCACCAGAGATGAGCAGAGGAACAATTACCTCCCGTGTCTTACGTATAAGACTCCTGTTAATACACCCGAGAATGATATTGGCCTCTTTCACAAATGCATCACATTGTTGACTCATATTCTATTTGTGATCCACTATCACTTGTTGCCAAGAAGGCTAATGGCATTTTGGGCTGTATAAGTAGGGGCATTTCCAGCAGATCGAGGGACGTGATTATTCCCCTCTATTCGGCACTGGTGAGGCCTCATTTGGAGTACTGTGTCCAGTTTTGGGCCCCACACTACAAGAAGGATGTGGATAAATTGGAAAGAGTCCAACGGAGGGCAACAAAAATGATTAGGGGGCTGGAGCACATGACTTATGAGGAGAGGCTGAGGGAACTGAGATTGTTTAGCCTGCAGAAGAGAAGAGTGAGGGGGGATTTGATAGCTGCTTTCAACTACCTAAAAGGGGATTCCAAAGAGGATGGATCTAGACTGTTCTCAGTGGTAGAAGATGACAGAACAAGGAGTAATGGTCTCAAGTTGCAGAGGGGGAGGTTTAGGTTGGATATTAGGAAAAACTTTTTCACTAGTAGGGTGGTGAAGCACTGGAATGGGTTACCTAGGGAGGTGGTGGAATCTCCTTCCTTAGAGGTTTTTAAGGTCAGGCTTGACAAAGCCCTGGCTGGAATGATCTAGTTGGGGTTGGTCCTGCTTTGAGCAGGGGGTTGGACTAGATGACCTCCTGAGGTCCCTTCCAACCCTGAGATTCTATGATTCTATGATCACCCTCAAATCCTTTTCAGTAGTGCTACTGCCTAGCCAGTTACTCTCCATTTTGTAGTTGGGCATTTGACTTTTAATTCCTAAGTGCAGTACTTTGGGCTTATCTTTACTAAATTTCATCATGTTGAATTCAGACCAATTTTCCAATTTGTCAAGGTCCTGTTGAATTCTAAACTTGTTCTCCAAAGTGCTTGTAACCCCTCCTAGCCTGGTGTCATCCACAAATTTTACAAGCATGCTCCACTCCATTCTCCAAGTCATTAATGAAAATATTGACTAGTACCAGGCCCAGAAGAAACCCCTGTCCTAGAACCACTAAATATGACCCCTGAGTCTGACAGCAAACCATTGCTAACTATTTGTTGAATACAAGTTTCTCAACTGGTTGTGAACCCAGGCTTGAGTAATTTCACCGAGACCACATTTCCCTTAGTTTGCTTGTGAGAATGTCATGTGGAACTGTGTCAAAAGCCCTACTAAAAACAAGAGGATAAACAGTAGTGCTGCCACTGCATAAGTGCACCGCTTGCTGATTTAATATTCCTGGAGGAGCTTTAAACGTTGCATTTCCTGAATCTTATGCAATTTGATTTTAAACTATAATGTTTCATTCACTGTTTTGGTTTGGTCTGGGGTTTTTTTGCCCTATCGTTCTACATCAGATCATAAGCAGCAACTCTATTGGGCCAGATCCTCAGCTGGTGCAAACCATTGAAGTCAGTTGAGTGGCATCAATTTGCACCAACCGGGGATCTGACCCATAATTCATAGCTCTGCCAGAGTTTGCTGGAGCAATCCGGGATACCCCAAAGTGCCTGGTGACATGTATATTGCACTGGCCTTTACGACGTATAACCTGCAGTGGGAAGAAAGCCAACAGTATCTTTCCATCTCTCTTCTTGCCTTGCAAAACTTTCACTTCCAGTCCAGGGTGTCAGCCTGAGTGAGGCTGCAGCGTGTGATGGGGGCAGGACCTATGTGCTGAGAAGTTAGCTCACCCTTTCCCCATAGAGCTAAGCCTGCTCTTTGCAGGTCAGCATGTGCCAGGTAAAGAGGGCAGTGTCAGGAGCTCTCGAATTGGAGAGCTCTGCCATGCAGGCTGACCGTGGGGTACGGTACACACTATCAATACAATTAAAAGGCTAATGGAATCACCTCCTTCCAACGATATCACAGTGAATGTGAAATTTATAGCAACATTAAAAAACTGACCTCTATCTGTTTTATGCTGATCATTAACTAGGATTATCTCGCACCAGAGATTTGCTATACCAAAGAGCACTGACATCACTAACTGCTATTAAGTGTATTACAATTAAACTCCATAAAGGGGAGCAAAATACCATTGTCAGCAACATGGGGAAAAGGCACATTATCGAACTCACTCCAATAAAAGAGAGCGACTGCCCGCAGCTTTCTGTCTGAGTCTCGTATCTCGTGCATTCAAATCCTCCACCCATCACGGGCCTAGTTCCCTGTCAGTGACTGAAAGTCATCTTTACTGCTGTGAGTCATCATTACTGATTCAGCAGTGCTGAAAGGCCCCAACTGAGACCAGGGCCCCACTGTGCTAGACGCTGTACATAATAAGAGACAGTCCCTGCCCCAGAGATCTTACAAGCTAAGTAGACAAGACAAGGGGTGAGAGGAGAAACAAAGGCAAAGAGAGATGAAGAGATTGGCCCAAGGTCATGCAACTGGTCAATAGCAGAGCCAGGAACAGCACCCAGTTCTCCTGAATCCCAGTCCACTGCATCCCACTGGCTTTTTAGGTCAAAACTGCCCTGAGGGAGAACTAAAGGTAGAAGAAGAAGCAGCGGCAGCCTCTGAGGTGGGCAGGTAACTGAGGTGGGCACATATCAAGCACATGCCTTGTTGTGCGTTATGGCTGTCATGATAGCCAAGCGCAGACTGTGAGTGGCTCCTCCCCACTGTTTGTTTGTGGCTGTTCTACACAAGAGCTCAGAGCCCATCACGCCAACACCAACACACTGTAGATAATTGACTGAGGATGGCCAGCAAGTGCCACAAACATTGAGTCTGATTCTGACACCTGATATCACCATCCTAGAATACCAAATAGGACCCAGACCTCTGATGGTTGCTTATTATGGAGCCCTGTACACTGGAGTGCATCATCCTATGTGTCCTCAAGTTGTACAGGCAGGACTGTCTGCCTGCCTGCCTTGCCTCACCCCACCACCCACCCCAGCTCTGTCTCTCCCTCACTTCCCTGTCTTCTTGCCTCCTTTCTCCCAGTCTAATGGCTGTTTCTGAGCAGTGGCATATTTGTTGGCTTGCTCTTTTGGTGACATCTTCTTTTAATAAGGAAATCTGTCTCTCAGCAGCTTCTCGCCTAAGGCTGTGCTTAGCTAAAGTGTAAAATGTCAAACCTCAGCAAGGATGACAATAACCCTGCTGGATGAAGGAGGGCAAAACCATGGCCACCCCAGGGGCAAGCTGGGACTATCAAGCCATTCCATCAAGGGAGAGAGTGAAATCTATTTCCACCTCCCTCCTCTTCATTCTGGGAAAAGAGGCTTGGGAAGCTCCGTTTAAAGCTGCTTTGCACCAGAGGGAATTTATTTGCAGCGGGTCTTACAAATAGCCAACGCTTCTGTGCTGATGATCTGCTAAACTGGAAGCTCTTTGGAGCAGGGAGAGTCTCTCACTAAGACTATGTACAGCACCTAGTGCAACCGGGCCCTGATCTTGCTTTGAGACCTCAAGTTGCTACTGTAATAGAGCGGATAAGGCTCATATTTCTCATCTCAATGTATGATCTAAATAGACCATCAGCAAAGGAGATGACAAGAAAATCCCTCATGATCAATAAATTGCTCCAATCCTGATGGATATAGAGCAGATTTAAGCTGGGCAAACTCAGACCCTTGAGTATTCTCCAGCATGAGGCCAGAGTGGCTCATATCACATCATTCGCCCAAGGGGGCAAGAAGCATAGCTGGGCTCTATCTGTGCCATGGGGGTTATTGGTGGCTAAAATGAGTTTTAGTGACCCCAATATTTAGACAGTCTTATACTTCGGATAAGGGTTCAAAAATCTGGTCCAGAATCTGGATCCAAATTATACAGGCTCCAGCCCATCTCTAGTTCAGAGCTGGGAGGAGAGAACCTCAAAACATTCAGAGATGCTTCTGGGAACTAGCTGGAAATCTCATAGGAACAGGATGTTCCACCACACTCCTGCTTCTGGTTGTACCAGCACCCACTGTCAGATCAAACTCTCTCCTGAAATTTTTGCCACTGGCGATCACCACCAGGACCAAAGAGGGCAGGAGGAAACAAATGTAAAGCCACCCAGTTAAAAAACTACCCTCATTTTTTTCCAACCCTCAAGGTTGGGTGTTGGGTTCTGTATTTTAACCAGGCTTATTTGCTACTCTCTCCTAATAGAAAGAGTGAAGCCTCTTGAACTGCCATTTAGATCAATTGGGAGGTGTCCCTATCTGACACCTCCTCCTTTATAGCCTTGGGGGACATTAGCTAAGAGCTGCCAGAACGGGGGTCTCTAGTCTGCCATTATTCTTGTTGTGCTCCAGGTTGCTGGGAGCCCGATATTAATTCCCTAAGAATACAGAATTCTACATTGCTGGGTCTCAGAGCGCTAAAGTGACTTGCCCAAGGGAGTGGCAGGGTGGAGAACAGACCTCAGGGGTCTTGCCTGATTTCATGTTTTGTTATAGACTTAAAACACCAACCTGGCTTGTCAAGGGGCACAAAACCTGGGCTAATTTTTAGCAAAAGTGCTCAGATGTATTATTTCAGGTAGAAACTATGCAAAACCCAGCAGTGTCTTCACACCACCAGGCCAACTTGGCACCTTATTGCTGAGCTTGGCTTTGAGCTATGGGCTTCATTCATAACTGAAACTGAATGTGAAATTGCCAGGGCGTGAACTGAAATTGGAAGCATAAGTTTGCAAGAAACCATAAACTTTAGAGAGCTCCCAACAAAGTCCCCTTGGCTCTGACCCGTGGCTGATTTGCAGGAACTCCCATGGCTTCCTCAGCATGGCGTCTGTGGCACTTTTCAGAGAATTGCACTCCCTGGGAGAGTATCTATGGATGGCATTCCATTCTCAAGCGATCTCTCTTAAAGATAGCAATTCTCTCCTTTCTGTAGCAGGATAGAGATGCAATAAACCATGATTAGTTGACCAACTGGCTCTTCTTTGAAGCCCATACACCTACTTCTCACCCCAACCTTGTGAAAAATGACCTCTCTCCTCCAACCCAAGGACACCCCTCTATGTTACATAACATCTCTAATGAGCGAAGAGGTGTGCATGCGTGTGTGTGTGTGTGTTGTGTTTTCCCGGCTAATGCATGTCAGGATCTGTTTAAGCCTCACTTTGTGCTTAAATGTCACCCTGCCAGAATTCATTACATCCCGTTTATTAATTAATTAAAATATATTTATACAGAACAGGCTTTATGAGATGGAGTTAAAAATAACGTTTTGAGAGCTGTCCCCTGGACAGAGCAGTTTTTCTCGGATGGCAGCAGTCAGGGCTGCAGCCCCAGCTTTCCTTGTCAGCACTGACTCGCGGAGGAGTTGATGATATGGAAATTCTGTAATTAAGGCTAGAAAAATCACAGGCACGCTTTCACGTGGGGGCTGGTTATGTCGTTTTGCCTGCGGCCTTGTCACCAGGTGGTGTAATCCTGTTGGCTCTTACGAGGTAAATAGGACTGGCCTGAGTCCATGCTCAGCTAGGAGGCCTCCAACGGAAACACAGAATGCTGTAGAAGTGACGAGGCCCTGCCATCTGAGTCAAGGCAGAGCCTCAGCATGGTGCTAGGGGGCGCTTCATCTCAAATGAGGTGGGATCTGAGCTCCTAGTGGGTCATTGTCAGTGCAGCCTAGATTCCCAGCCACATTCTGGTTTAGGCCATTGCATTCTGATTCCTTAAATTTCACCCGCCGTTTCCTTTGGATATGGTACCCTCACTCATTTCCTGTCCTGCATGCAGAGCACAGAGACATCTAGTGGCTGAATAATATGCTGCAAGTAGATACAGCATTACCTATGCAGGAGGTAGGAAAGGTCCATCAAAAGGCATGTCCTCCAAAAAGGATTGAGGCACAAAAAACTGAGTGCTGCGATGTGCCCCTGGCACAGTGCTATCAGATAGTGGTTGATCAGCTGCTGCACAAAGAATCTGGGTAAGGAGGGAAGGGGAGAGGAGTATGCACTTATGAGGTGGCTGCAATTTTACCAGCTGTGCTGTGTGTTCCCTCTTCCAGGAGCATATGCCCAAGCAGGGCATACCCCTCTCCACCAAGAACCACCCCTCATCCCAATGCACAAGTTAAAGCAGCTGCAATCCATCCTTAAATGAAATGCCAGAGGCTGCAGAAACCTGTTCAAGAGATGGCAATGCCATCAAAGGGGAAGGGTTGCTGGCAAGGTCATAAAATGAGCAGCACAGAAAGGAAGGCATCACTGCAATTAGTGGTCAGTGGCTGGAGATGCGATCCCTTGATTGGATGTAGCAAAACACTGGACCATACTCATGTCCACAGCTCCAGTGTAGAGACATCAGTCAGTGGTGCTGTCCTCTCATGCACAGTGGGGATCTATGCCCTCTGAGTTGTCTGTGCATTGGATCTGACCCATTGTTTAGGTCACAGGCTGGCTTGAATTCACCTGTCCTGTAACAGCTAATGTTCTGCTGGAGATAAATTACTCAGCTTGTTGCTCATATTCCTGATGCCCCATGTAGTGCCAGTTATCACCTGTGGGTCGTGTGACCCTGACAGACCAGCTCAAATCAAAGCCATAGGCCAGTTCACTTGTGTGTGAATATTAAAGAAATGTTAAATGGGCTAGTAGGCATAGGCCAATTCACTTGTTAGAATAGAACAAAGGGGGATGTTATCACATTACGTGTACATGGCATATGCCCCAGTAATTACATTTACACTACATTTACCTGTTGGTTGTTATTGCCTAACATTATGTATATCCTTGTACTTAACCCTGGATCAAAAGTGTGTGTTAGTGAGAATTTACTTCATGAAAACTAATGAAAGATTGTTTAGATTGCTGTAAATAAATGCATTGTGTATGTATCTGTAATTGGATTGCCCATCAAACAGGACAGGAGGCTTGGAACTATAAATGAAGAAGCATGCTAACTTCAAAGTATGAATGGGAAATCCACAGATCCTGCCTGCGTTTAGTCATGCTGTGATGGAAACACTTGCCCAGATAATGGTTGCTTTCTGTGCAAGACAGCTATAAGAATGAATCCAGGGAACTATCCTGTATCTCTGAACTGTTTTGGATGCTAGCAGATTACTACAACTCTGCTAACATTTTGGATTTACAAATTTTGACTCACCTGTTAATGTATTTTACCTGCTTTAACTTCTCAATTATTCTCATTTCCTTTTCTTAGCTAATACTCCCTTCCCAAGACGTGTCCCAGGTAAGGGGTATGGAGGACTTAAAAGGAGTGGACCTCAGGCAACAGATAGGTGGTAACTCTGATTGATGCTGGTGATTCTTCTTTCTCCTCCCCTGCATCGTTGTGGGTGCAAGTAAGATCCAGATGAGAGAGTGGCAGCTAGCAGCTCACCCTTGCATACAACTGTGTTAAACCCTCCCACAATCCTAAGGCGCAGTGCTCTGGTTTACGCACCTGAGTAGAACACACTGCTTGATCCAGCACTCTGCCACTCAGATGGACAGCCCCTTCCTTCTGACATGCTAACCCTTATATGCCCTGCTGTTACTGGGCAGATCACATGTCACATGGTTGCCTTGTTGCCTGCCTTTCGGTAGAAAGGGCGGAAAACTATATCTAAGGAAGGGGAAGAAGGGCAGCCAAAATGGATTCCTAGTTGTTGTTGTCAGGAATTCAAGATGGCGTGTGGGTATTAATGCCAAAACAGAAATACAGACATTCTCCCCCTACAGTCCCCTCCTTCTCAGCAAGGATTCCCTTCAAACATTGGGATCTGATGCTGACACACCTTGCTGATACCCAGGGAGGGTGGCACACCTGGATTTCTTGTCTACCTTCCTGAAATTGTTACGAACCCACCTGTATTGTGACAAATGCAATATGAACATAACAAATTGCAATGAAAACAAAATTGTAAAAGGATGCACCAATAAGTGCCAGGATGCAGCAGCCTTGGTGGGGTCAGCAAACAGAGATCTCCACCAGTTACTTATAGCTTCTGTCCTCCACACTCTTTTGAGGACTGCTTCTATTTGTTCTGATGAATGGTGAACGGCAAGCATGGCTGACTTACCTTGTTCTACCTCCTCATCAACATGCCGGGTGAGGTTAGGGTGCTCCATCAATTGGCTGATGAACAAGATGTTCAGTCCCAGACTCACCGGTTCGACATGGTCATAAAGATAGTGTGCAGTTCGAATATTTCTAGACGTCGTCCTTTCCAACTGAAACCTAACGTTGCACCCCTCTATGGATAGGACAAAAATATAAGCACAAGTTAGGGTAGATGTCATTATCTATAGTATAAAAGGTATTTACGATAAATGTTTTGCAAGAACTCTGGAGACATACACAATGATCATTAATGACCACTATCTGGGAAGGGGAAACAGGTTGAGGCTGCAATTCATAATGGCATTTACCTTCATCAATATTTAAGCACATGTGCACGCCTAAGAATACCCCATGTGGACACACGTATCCCTGGCTGGGCTTCCATAGACACGAACTGACATTTAGTGGGTGATAATCTATGCCCTCCTGATCTACTTATTTTGCCCTGTGGGAAGCAGCTGCCACTCCACACTGGTCTTGGTCTGTGAATTGGAGCAGCTGGCTGTTAGGAAGGTCCATGATTACGCAAAGCTTCTTGAGTAGATCTATGCCTAAGATGCCTTGGCCGCCCAAACACTGGATTCCAAAGGCGATCTTGGCCGACATGTCCTGTATGGTGCAACTAATGGGAACAGTGAAGGATACAATGTTATTTCCCCAACTGTATCCCACCAGCACCTTTTTGTCTTTTATGGGGATTTGCTTCACTGTTAAATCTCCCTCCAAAGAGAGAAGGGAGACTGAGGCACCAGTATCAACCAGCAGTCACTGGTTAAATAGTCCGAATTCCCCTTTAATGCTGGCCAATGTTGTGGACCTACCCCAAGCGTCCAGTTGTACAGGGGCCTTTGCCTGGGTCTGCAGGGAAATCTGGCCCCATCACAGTAGATTAGGCAATGACGGTGCAGATGCTGCAGACTGCTCCTTGTTTTTCTTGCGTCGAGCCAGATGCTGCAGCAGCTCTTCCATTGACAACCCATCTATGTTCTCCTTCCTATTGAACTGGAGCAGCTGTTTCCACACGAGGTTCCAGAACGATTAGGCCTCTTCCTTGGCCAAGCTGCTTGACAGTCCAGAGGTTGTCTTGTGTTGAGGAGCTGGGCTCTTGGTGGGTTGCAGGCTCTTCGGGCTGCTGCGGGGGCTACTATGAGGTGTGTTCTGGTTGTTATGCTGCCTCCTGGTAAACTCCTTGACTCTTTCAGTTACCACCAAAACCCTCTTAGAGGCAGCTGGGAAAGCCTCTCGTTGGAGTCCATAAGTGACTCTCAGTTGGGTTTCCAGATCTCCTAGGGAGATGTTTTGTGGGTCCACAGCTCCCGGGGTGATCTGTGAAGTGGGACTCGATCCCTGGAGTGCCGTCTCCACAAACTCGGGCGTGTCACAAGTAAGGGCTCCCGCTAGGCAGAATAGGAGCTTCTTCCTACTCAGATAACACTCTGGCCGCTCTCCTGCTCATTGCCTCTCGGAATAATATCTCCCGATTAGGTTGTGATGAGGGAAGTAGAACTTCACGATGCTCTCGTAAAGCTGCAGGTTGGAATCTACTCTCCCACCTGCAGTTGACTTGGCAGGGTGCCAAAGTCCTCTCCCGTTGTGCACTCCCTGATTAGAGATGTGGCACCCTCCTTTAGAATACCTGGTATGGAGCACGGCCTAGCAAGCCAGTCCAACACTGTGTCCCTTGTAAGGGGACCCAGCGCCATCCCCATCCCCATCGTGCAGGACTGCTCTGGGACGTAAGCCTTTAGATCCTGCCTGGTCTCGAGGGGCCTTGCTGACCCTGGCCCGTAACTAACTTCGGTCGTAGTGATCGGGGCCATGGGCAGCTTAGACCCCTTCTCGCAGGCTTCCTGCAGTGGAGCCAAAGGTGTCTCGGCTCTCAGTAACCCTCAGGGAGGCACGGCAGAACTCCTCCTCTGAAAGCACTGGGCTGCTGCTGCAGCTCGTGGTAGCTTTACTCCTGCGTGAGGAAGCCTTGCTTACCGCCCGTGACATTCCCTTTGTCCTCTTTAACTTTTCCTTCAGCTTTTCCATGGTCTGAAGGCAACTACTATGCTCAGCCTGATGGTGTTGGCTAGAGCGCAGTTTGTTGAGCAGCTCGCGGATAGCTGCCTGTGATTCAGTCTGCTGGTTATTCACAGAGAGCAATTCCTTCTCCCTCTTAGCCAGCAGCTCACTGAGGTCCTGGACCTTCAGCTCGAACCTTCCAACCTGTGACACATACATGTTGTTTTGTGTCACTAAGCCCTCCAACTTGAACCCGAGTGTCTCTATTTCCAAGTCCCGGGACTGTAACTGGGGACTCAAGGTCTCTCATTCGGGTGGCCTGTGTGGAACTGACCTTGTCTAGCTCCACACACACCAAATACATCCCATAAATCAGGGCTCTTTTCTTAAGTTTCTTTGAGGGCTTGGGTTTTTCCTCCATAAAACTCTCCCAACTTCGGGACGGCGCACTCAGTGCCTCCCAGCCCTGGAACAGCTTTTCCGCCCAGGGTTCTTCCCTTTATCAAAGTAATGGACACTGGAGAAAAGTGACTATTATATAGGGCACTCCAGCCATCCTTCCCGTAGGCACACACACTCATATTGACCGTCAGAGTAGTTCAAACTATCTGCCTCTTAGCTGGTCAAGCTGCCACTACTACTGCTGAGCAGCAGCAAGAATCCACACCGGGCTCCTTGCCTCGATCTGTCGGAGATCAGGTCTTCTAATCTCCTTGGCAACACAGGATATGGCGGGAGCGCAAGGTGGGGGCCTTGGGCCTACAAGACAGAGCTGTCTTCCGCTCACCTTGTCGCTCCTCGATAACTGCTGGTGTGCAGGGCCAGGCCTAGCAGAGATGCTCCGCTATGGCGGCCTTGGCCTGCTGCCCACCTCGCCGACCTTACTGCTGTCAGTGGCTATCTCCTGGCAATGGCCGGAAGTCGTCAGCCGCGGCAAGCCAACTCTTAGCCACAAGCTGGGGCTCTTCAATCAGAAGCAGGGGACAAACCCCGCGACCAAACCTCCGGCTTCCCAGCTGGTGCTTCCCGATTGAGGAAGTAATGAGTGTGTTGGCTCTATGGGGCGTGAGTACCCTGATCCAGCACTACCCTGGGCCAGCACTAAGTCACCCGCTTGTGGGACGCCGCATCACACCAGCCGTTGGCCTCTCGGCCTACCCGCCAATTCCCATCCCTAGTGTGCTCGGGCATGGAAACCCAACCACACAACCGGTGGGTTGCGGTCACAGTCAGCAAAAAAAAAAGGGCAAAAATAAACAAAATGTGAGTCCTGCTGCGGTCGCCAGAACTGTTGACTGGTTTTAGGATGGCTGGAGACCAGCTGAGAGATTCATCAACCTACCCGCAACTATCATCGTGGTTTAAGATCACCCAAAATAAAAACCAACAAGGGAGTGCAGGAGTAAAACACAGGTATTGTTTATTAGAAACAAGGTAAGTAAATGGGGTATGCTATAAAGGACTCCCAACACAGGTAGGCAAGGTAAATCGGTAAAGGTGACACTATAACCATACTGATTGTAACTAGAAAGGGTTTACTCCCTTCCCAAGACATGTCCCAGGTAAGGGGTATGGAGGACTTGAAAGGTCGCTACCATTTATTGCAGCTTATGTCTGGAGCCTCCTGCTGTGATCCAGCACTCTGCCACTCAGATAGGCAGCCCCTTCCTCTGACGTGCGCTAACCCTTATATGCCCTGATGTTACTGGGCAGATCACATGTCACATGGTTGGCCGGTTTTGGGCGGGAAACTATACCTAAGTTTGGGAAAGAAGGGCAGCCAAGATGGATTCCTAGTTGTTGTTGTCAGGAATTCAAGATGGTGTGTGGGTATTAATGCCAAAAGAGAAATACAGAAATCCCCCCCGTACACCATCAGTTTGGGGTGTCTGCCCTGCTTTCTGACAGTCTGCCCAGAGATTGGCACTAACAGTTGTGAGCTACTCTAGACAGCATGACAGGTAGTTACTACAGTCTCTCACCCGCAGGCTATACTCTGACCTCACCACCACACTGGCCATTCTGGGGCCACACGCTATAATTAATTGCCATCAGTGGTAAATAGGACCAATGGTCAATGATGGGATGTTAGACGTTACTACAGAGAACTTTTTCCTGGGTGTCTGGCTGGTGAGTCTTGCCCACATGCTCGGGGTTCAGCTGATCGCCATATTTGGGGTCGGGAAGGAGTTTTCCTCCAGGGTAGATTGGCAGAGGCCCTGGAGGTTTTTTGCCTTCCTCTGCAGCATGAGGCACGGGTCACTTACCGGAGGATTCTCTGCATCTTGAAGTCTTTAAACCATGATTTGAGGACTTCAATAGCTGAGACATAGGTGAGGATTATTCCAGGAGTGGGTGGGTGAGATTCTGTGGCCTGCATTCTGCAGGAGGTCAGACTAGATGATCATAATGGTCCCTTCTGACCTTAAAGTCTATGAGTCTATGAACGCTGCCTTGCCTCTGATGTGGTTATCTAGTGCAAAGTGGGTGTAAAATGCTGCCAGTGGGAGTGAGTGGCGCCTCTAATCTGGTAGCTGTTTACGCCATGTAAGTCAGTGGAGAATCAGGCCCCTTGTGTCCATGCTCAGTTGCTAACTGCAGTAACCAGTGGGACTGTATCTCTGACCCTTTCCCTTGTTCACACACTTCAGTGGATTTCACTGATCTTCCCCTTGGGCCCAATTCTCACTCCACTAGCTTGCTGTATCTCCTAGTAAGTGCACTGGAGAGAGAACATGGCTCCCTCCACTGTTCATTTCTACCAGCTGAAGAGAAGGATGGGGTACACAGTGCACACCTCCTTCTCCATGCTATTTGTGCAGCATTAAGCCCTTTTGAATCCTTATAGAAGATCAAACCCATTCTTTCGCAGGAGCCAGGCCTTCTCTACAGATCTATTGTACTTGTCTGGCTCTCAGTAACCACAGTATCTGTGCACCTCACAATGTTTAGGGGTGTTGTGGGGATAAATATGCTAAAAGGTAGGGCAATGATATTGTCCCCATTGTACAGATGGAGAACAGACACAGAGAGACAAAGGCCCAGACGCACAAAAGTGATTAGGCTACTAACTTCCATTGCAATCATGCTACATACATACCTTTGAGGATCTAGGCTTAAGTGACTTGCTGAAGATCACACAGGAAATCGGTGGCAGTGCAGGGCATAGTCCCCAGGTCTGAGTGCAAGGCTAGCACCCTAATCACTGCACCATCCTTCCTCAAAAAACAGAGAGCGTGAGAATAGGGGAGGGCCAGATCCTGCTGGTGCAAAACAGTGTTTGATAGAGCTACTCTGATTTATACCGGCTGAAGATCTGGTTCAAAGACAGACATTGGAAAAGAGAGATTGTGAGAGGCACTAGATACAGAGCGAGAAAGAACCAGGGGATGACAGTGACACACACACACACATGAATATGTTAATAGACAAGGCTGGGAAATGTCAAGTCTGGCAGCAGGGGAAGCACAGCCTACATGCTTAATGCTCCTCTGGCTCACAGGCTCTGTCCTTTCCTCTCTGGTAGCCAATCAGACCCATTACTCACAAGTCAATAACAGAGTCTAATAGCCCAAAGTAGAGAAAATGCAAAACACGTAAAAGACTTCCCACAACATCTCTACCTCGCTGGGCAGCCGGAGCAGCCCACTAGGCACACGAGTGAAGCCAACTAACCATGTACCCTTCCATTCCCGAGCAGAGAGGGGACAGGACCACAGGTAAACAGCGATCTTCCCCAAAAAGCCAAAGGACAGAAAAACGAGCTGAAGTTCAAGGATAAATGGGTTCTGCTCATCCCCTCTTCCCCCTCCTAGATGGTAGACTTCACCTCTGCTGCATGCAGTTTAGCTCTATTATTCTTTTGACAGAATAACAATGACATTTCTACTTAAAACTCCTTATGACCTTTCCATGTGAGCCGTTTGTGCTTCACTTGTTCTGTCGTTTTCTCTTTTCTCCCCCCCAGAGAGCACCTTGCCTTTATACCAGAGAGAGAGAGAGGTCACATGACCAAGACACAGCCGCATCCCGTCAGTCAGATCCAAAGGACTATAGCTTTTCTGGGCTCTTATCAGATGGGGCTGGGGGCTAGAGGAAAGAGGGAGTACCTTGCCAGAGCACATGTTGGTTGGTGAGTTATCAGATGACAGTGATTATGGGGTTAGGACATACAGGGCCAACCCCTTAGCTGGTGTAAATCAGCATACCTCCATGCCTGTCTCACTAGTACCCGCTGAGGGTCTGAGCCCTATGCTCCACTCTATTGATGTGATTACTATACACAGGTATCTTGGCTTCTCAGACTTTTCCCTGGCAGGGTCCACATTTTGGTCCAGAGATGTCTCCTGAACACCTGCTCTCCTATTCAAGATCACATGGGCCTTGTCCCCTCCCTGATCATACAGCGCCCTTGGGCAGCTTCAGCAATTCCTGGATTGGGGAATTGGTGCCAAGGACGTATGTCTTGTGTGTTTACAGCGGTGGTTATTGCGATGTAACAGCTGGGAACAAGGAGGAGTAGCCAGCACCATGTGAGCAGCCAGTCTCTATGGCCCACCAGCCCACAGTTTGAGCACTGCTGCTATATGTGATTTGTGAAGTGCTTTGGGACTCTCCAGGATGAAAATGGCTGTCTAGATATATTATTCTTTGAAGGAATGCTGCGCGCCATTTAGGGGGAGTGGGCTGAGGGCCAGGACTCCTGGGTTCTATTCCCTATTTTCTTGCCAACTCACTGTGTAACCTTGGACAATCACATAGGCCTAGATTGGAAAGAGATTAACGCATTGCTGAGCTCTGCGTAAATCTGCTACTGATCTAAAAGCCTAGATCTCATTTTCAAAAGAGATTTAGGCATTTAGGACCCAAAATCCCATCAACAGTTAATGGGATTATGGCTCCTAAGTGCCTAAATCCCTTTTGAAAAGGGAATTTAGGCTCCTAACTCAGATGTTACAATGCTGAGTGCAGCAGTGTCTAAATACGTTTAAAGACCTGGGCCTTAACCTATTTGCTCTTCTGTTTCCCATTGGTAAAACAGGGACAATAAACTTTCCTTTCCACACAGTGGAGTTGTGAGACTCACTAGACAGAACATAATTTGGTATCAGACTCATAATTTATTTGCATTTCCTTAGTGCACAGGAGTCCTGGCCCTGGCCACACACCCAAAGCTCCCATTGCTCCATGCATGGCACAGGGCACAGTTTGCATCGTAACACTGGCAAAGCACTTTGAAATCCTCAGATCAAGACTCATGGATTTGGGGGGCCAGGAAATCTAGGTTATTTTTCTGCCTCTGCCACCGACCTGCTGATTATCCACAGGCACATCACTTAACCTCTTTCTGCGCCTCAGTTCCTCAATCTGTGCAAGTCAGCATTTCTGTAACTCACAGAGGAGCGGTGAAGAGTCTTATTTAATGCTTGCCAAGCACTTTCTGATCCCTGGAGGGGAAGCATTATTATAAAGCAGGCTCTCCTGCCCCTAAACCCAGGGGTTGATCATCAGCAGGTGGTCATTTCCAGTTACCAACTAGTCTAACCATCTCAGCAGCCTTCCCAGGCTCTGTTCTGCACAGGTGGAATAGAAAAGAGGTGGCCGAGGGCTGTGGGATTTGCCTGCATCTCGTCACACAAGAGCACCATTAGCTAATTAATTATTCCAGGCGAGTCACCAGACTGAGGGATTCCTCCACCTGTCAGAGTGCATTAGTTAAGACTCTTCACCTGGGGACACTGCCATCCCAGACAGCAACAGCAATAGCAGCAGCAGTCATACCAGAGCCATTAGAACAAACCTTGCTTTGCATGAGCGGCTGTGCTCAGCCAGCCCTAGCTAGGTGTATGTCATTGGAGGAGGATTTGGGGCCATGTTACCAAGGAGCCCAAAGTCGACAATGCAAACAGCCCTCTAGCAGCAAACGACGTGTCACAGGGCTCAGTGAGCTCTGATCGCTTTGGGTTCAGCAAGCATGTGTTTCATGGCAGAACTGTGAGTGCAGAACTAAAGCTGGATCTGAAGTGAACCCTGGATCCAAGCACACCTGTGCTGGGGACAGGGGGCATGGAATTCTGAATTGTATTATCTGTGTTGTATCAACAGTGCCTATCCTTAGAATGGGACAAATCTTAACTTTATTATTTGTCTTTCTCTGTGGGACCCTGAGATCAGAACCCTGTTAGGCTAGGCACTGTGCGTAATCAGAGATGCTGCTTGCCCCAAAGAGTTGAGTTGAGTGTATTGTAAGCAGAGTCCGAATGAGCTCTCCCCTGACATCTATTGGTGAGCTGTGGAAAAAGACTTCAGAAGCTGATCTCATTTGCATGGACACACCCACCCTGCCTAGGTGCTCAGCATGATGGGATTGCTTGCCCAAATGATCACTTGTGGCTGGTGTTAGATCCCCAGTCTCCTTGTTATTGGGGCGGGAGTAATAAAGAGTTGTTATCCTTGTTGTGTAAACCGAGGGCAGCAGAAATGTACCTGACATACCCCAATGGAGGGACTCACCCTCAACTGAATGTCACTGGCTAGGAGGGGACATGGGTTCGAAAGCTCAAATTGAGAGAAAGTGGGTCTTATTTTAGGGTTCTAGGTAGCACTTGACCCTTCCTTGCTCCATGTTATAATGAAAGAGCTAATTTAGACTCAATTGAGAGTCTTGTTACATATTGCAGAGCTGAAATAATTGGTTTCAGTATTAGATCTACTTTGGGACAGTGTTTCTATTGCAAGAGACTGCCCAGCGTACACCAGCAGTGAGGGTTCCCCACTTATAAAACTGACAGACCCTGCATGTTAAAGGGACTTTAACCCAGGGGGTGGTGTGTAATTGTCCAAGGTCACTAGGTGGGAGCTTGAGATGGTTTTGTGATGTATTGTTGAAAAGGAACCCCTAGATACTGAAACTTTGTTGCTGCTGGTTCCACCTGGCAGAAGGGTTACAGTATAAACTGGGGGAAGTCTGCACCACAGGGGGGCTTGTTTCTGCTTCCAACAAGCTGCCTCTGCTTTTATTCTTCTTGTCATGTTTATTGATTCGTTGCAGAGTGAAGACGATCACGTCTCTTTAAAAGCTTTGGGGTGGGGTCGGGAATTGACTCCCTCTCCTTCCCCAACTGGCCAATGAGTGCATTGTTGGGTCCCCCAATACATCTACCTCCTTTTTTAGGTAAACAAGTGCATTTTAGTAGCTTCTTACTGGATATGGACCATAGACAATAATACCAGGGAAGGGAAAAGCTTCCAAATCCAAATGTGTGGTTGCCCCAGTAGGGAGGAAGGTGAGGTGAGCCTGGAAGAACATCCCCACTCTGGAATATGATGCAGCCCCAAAACTGATCTATTGGTGTGGCATTCGCTTACATTGCTCCAATGATTTGAGTTTGTGGAAGAAATGAGCACTCAGGAGCAGTGGTGTCAGGGAGTTGGCAAGCTCACACAGGTCTTCTAATCGCACTCAATCCTGACCTACAGGACCCCTCGCTATTTCACTCCTGCACCTCTCACACAGCTTTGCTGGTGCCCCTCAGAACTGACCACCGGTATGCCCTGCTAGTGCAGTTTTGGGATCAGCTCACAGCTTCACCAGTGAACCTCCACTGGCATCCTGCTATTCCAGTCTGTTCAGTGGCAACAAAAACCCAGACTCAGGGTCAAATGTGTCTCATAGGTCAAATGCAATTGAAGGATTTCTGTAACGTGTTCTACCTTCACCACACACATTGAGGTAAGGCCTCTGGAAACTACAGGAGCCAGCATGCAACATCCCCTCTTGATCTTATCAGACAGGCCATGTGGATCAAGTTGGAGCATTGTATGCTGGGATCTGTAGTGGGTGTAATTTACTCTATTTAATGCAAATTAGGAGCACCCCTGAGCCTCCCGTTAGCTTTCTAACATGCCCTGGGACAGAACAGACTGTGGAGGGTGCCCATCATGCTGAGCACCTAAGCAGGGTGGGTGTTTCCATGCAAGAGAGATCAGCTTCTGTTCTGAGGGCTACATGCTGATTCTCAATGCCCAGGTCCTTTTCACTGAGCAGGGATCACTGTAAATCATGTGTCATCTCTTGAGCTGGCAAGGAAACCAAGATCTTTCTGGAGTCAAATGAGTCATTTTCTGAAGGCAAATTTCCTCAGTCTGCCCATTCAGTCTTCACAAGGACAGGAGCAGGCCCCACTGCATACATGCTAATTGCACAGGCCTAGGATGCCACAGGGCAGATGGAGATGTCAGGGCTGTGGCTGGTTAGCACTGACTGATGTGCAATGGCAGAGGCGCGTGAGAACCCTAGCTCCAGAACCATATGGAGTCAGAGTTCAAGGCCCTTAGGAACCACCAGGTCATCAATTCTGATCTCACATCACAGGCCATCAAACCCCACCCTGGTGCTTCATACTGAGCCCAGTAACCTGGTCAAGGCTGGGGTGCATTTGGGGAGCTCCAGGTTAGCATAACAGAGCGTGCTGCAGGTCAGGACTCAGGAGAGCTGTGTGAGGAGCCCTGACTGGAATAAGGGCGGGGCAGGGCGGGGGGGGGGGGGGGGGGAGAGGGACGGGACTGCTTGTCACAGGGTAAAATCACCACGAGGAGTGACTCCTCCTGGCCGCTGAGCAGATTAGCTCCATTCCAGTCTAATGCCCTCTTCTGTCAGTTGCTGTGCCTGGGCCCCTCTCGCTCTGTGACTTAGCCCAGGTCTACACTACCCCCCTGTCGAACTAAGGTACGCAACTTCAGCTACGTGAATAACGTAGCTGAAGTCGAAGTACCTTAGTTCGAATGAAAAAGCACTTACCCGGGGTCCACACGCGACGCGCAGGCTCCCCCGTCGACTCCACCTACTCCGTTTGTCGAGCTGGATTACCAGCGTCGACGACGGAGCATTTCCTGGTTCGATTTATTGCGTCTTGACAAGACGCGATAAAATCGAACCCAGAACATCGATCGCGCGCCTCCGACCGGACGCGTAAGTATAGACGTACCCTTAGCATGCTCCCTCTTTGTGGCTTGGCCCTCCAGCCAGGTCACTGTGTGTTTTCCCTTTCCAGGGGGTATCCAAGTCTCTCCAGATTGACCAGCTGGTCACCTTTCCAGGCCATCCTCTAATTCAAGAACATGTCACTTTCTCAGTGGCCTGTAGGGGAACCCAGGCCTGCCCATGGCTACAGGCGCCAGCACAGGGGCCCTCGCCTTGGCAACCAGGATCCGCCTACTCCCAAACCCCATTGCCATTTCCCCTGAGCTCCTTCCTACTTTCCTCCTCTAACTCTGGGCCCCCAAATCTGGGTTACCAGTGAAGATCCCTCTGCTCCCTGGTGCTATTTCATCCCCTCCAGGCTCCTGTCAGAGTCTGTATTTCAAACAAACCTTCCTCCTCCCAGACTGACTGCAGGCTATTTCCCCTGGAGCCCCTCCTGCTCTCAGCTAGCTGGCTTTGGACAGCCCAACCTATACCTGCTCAGCTGAGCTTCATCTTCTAGTAGGGCTTTTGCCTAACCAGACTAATTCTCCTCAGGTGCAGCCTGATAGGTTAATTAGCCCTGTCCCAGCTCACTTAAACCTTTCAGGTGTGGAGTGGACACCTCATCACCCCCAGGCCAGTCTGCACTGAAGTGTATTAGTAGAGCTTTGGGATGCCTAGGACTGGAATAGCAGGGGTGGGGTGCATTAGCAAAGTTGTGTAGAAGTCCACAACTGGGCTGGCAAGGGGCCACCATTGTGTCACCAACACAGATCATGGAGCAAAAGGGTTAAACTCCCAGACATTGACTTTGGCCTTGACCCCCTCCCTCCCGCAGCACTCACATTTCTAAGATGTCCCCTGTGCTGAATTCTTATTCAACTTCAAACTGACAAACTGTTTTTAATCTTTTCCTTCCATCCAGCTTGGAGATTGGGAAGAAAAAATCAATACTGGCTGGCAGGTGATCAAGCTGCTTGAGACTGGTGTTGAGGAGAGAGGGAGGGGGGGGGGAAGCATGGGGGGGCCAAGGGGGAGTTTGACTAAGTACCATGAATTACAGGCTTGTGGTTCAGAGGGCTCTGATTTCTGTAGCCTTGAGCAGGGGAGCTTGGGAACACCATTAGAACAATCAGGTCATGAGTTCACAGCTGTCCAGGTGCCTTGAGAGACACAGACAGGAGTATTTCATCTGGCACTTAGTGCCTGTTCTCCTGAATAAAGAGGAAACGGGGTTTGGAGGGGATGTAATTAGCACTGAGTATTTGATACATAAAACAGAGGGGACTTGATTTAGTGTTTAATAACATTAAAAATCATCCTTTGAAATGGATTGGAGGGAGGTAGAAGCTACCAGATTGACAGCACCTGGAGACTGAGGTCCTCCCCTGATCTGTGGAACAGGTTCAGCCATGGCAAGCTTCCCCACAAAGGGTCTTCATTCTGACCTGGACAGCCCAACTGTAGGGGAGCTTCACCTCCACATCCCATTCAGACCATGGCCTCTCTGCTGAGCCCACCAACGAGAGGGCCAGTTAGTAATCATTTCTGGCAACTGCCTGCCAAGATCCAGACAGATATCAGAAGCTCAGCTTACCTAGGCCAGTGGTTTTCAACCTATGGTCCATGGACCCCTGAGGGTCCGCAGACTGTCCAAGGGGTCCACAATAGGTTGCCATTACCATAGAATAGTGGTTTTCAATTTGAGGGTCCACAGACTACATCTAAGATTTTTCAAAGGGGTCTGCACCTCCATTTGAAATTGTTTAGGGGTCCACAAATGAAATAAGGTTGAAGGCCACTGATCTAGGCCTCTGAGCATCTATCGACTAGTATAGTCCTGGGGCCTTCCAGGCCTCCTGAGTGAATTGCATTGAATTCTTGTTAAAAGTCCTTGATCCACAGCTACAGAACTGTAGTACAGGCTTTTAGTTCCGAAGGGCCCCAGTTCAATCCCCAGTGTGTTGGCCATGATGGCAGCCATCACACCCACCTAGGATGTTATCCTGATCTAACTAGAGCAGTTAAAATTCACACTTTACCTTATACCAGTATAACTTCCCCCTGTAAACAAGCCCTCAGTGTGGCTAGGCTCTCTTGGCTGCCATTATTTATATCCCTCTTTGACACCAAATCCCATATGGACAAAAACATGCCCATTGTGACCCATCCTTTTGCCACCTCCAGGTCAAACTACTGTAACTCTCCCTGCCCGAGACTGAATGCCATCACCACAAGTAAGCCGAAGTAGATGCACCATACAACAGTAACACAAACTGCCACAACACATCACACTCAGCCTTTGCCAGTTCCCCAAGCTCCTCATTCATTTCAGAATAAAATGGGAAATTTTGGTCCTAATCTAGCCAACCTTGAACGGATTGGCTCATGGCTGCTTCACCGAGTGCCTCAAAAGAGTCAGAGCAGTCAGGTATAATGCCAGAACATAAAACACAATTGACATTGCATTGATTGTATTCTCTATTTTCATGAGTACTTCATTAAAACCCTCTGTTCATGAGCTGGCCTGAATCCATGGCAGAGCTTCCCAATTTGCCACACCTGCAGGGTGTGGAAACCACAGGACTTTGCCACAGATTTTTGACTGAGTTTGCTTCCCAGTGCACCTTTGAGAGTGGGTGGGGACGATGGTTGGCAGAGGGCAGCAGATTAGTAAGGCATAGAGGGACCAAAGATGCCAGATGATTTACTTCTAATATGCCACATAGGACACAGGGTCTAGATTCTAACAATGACCATGATCCAAGCTAAAAATAATCACACACTACATTTCTCATACCCCCAATTTCCATTTTGAGATTGGCGATACTACCGTTCTGTAGCATCAGCAATCCAACCCCACAACTAGCTGTACTATTCACTCCCTGGGAGGGACACCATTATATGTCATAGACCAGACTCACCAAATGAAGCTGGGACTTTGCTTCCATTCCAAGCAATGGCACCAACCACTGAACAAGTGGAATATTCTTTTCTCTATAGGAAAACTTCTAGAATGTGTATCCTACTGGTTTCCTTGGCAACTGGTAAGTGGCCAACATGACATTCTGTAGCACATGCCCATTAAACCTCACAGATCAATGGCCAGAGAATATTTTATTTTGTCCCTCAGATTTTCTTTTCCTCTGCATCTGACCTCTACTCCCACTGCTTCTGGGCCTCACCAGACAAGAGCAGGTTGAAAAAAAGAATTCTGGAAATGCCACCTACATTTTTGAGGTAGCCTGAAAGCAGCTTCTCAAAATTTCAAAAGTCAAAACATGTTGGTGGACATTAGGACTGGTGAAAAACACCCCAAAATGTAAATTTATTGCAAATAATTTTTAATTAGGTTTTTTTTCCCCCATGGAAATTCAAAATTGCAGCAAAACTTTCAACCAGCTCTACCAGCCACACACGATGAATCCCTCACTGTCGAAATCAAAGCAGGGATAATGAGCTTCCTCATCTCCATCCTCTTCCTTCTCCTGGATGCATTTATTATGTTTACAGAGGCGGACCTCTATGGTGAAAAACATTTGCATGGGGAGTGGCACGACCTTGCGAGGAACAGCTTCTTATGCATAGCCCCTGGACTACAAACGTGGAGGGACAAACACAGTGGGCCCTTCGGGAAGCAATGAAGCTTTTTAGGGTTCTCCACAGGGAGAGGGGGGAACGTATCAGTAGGAGTAAGGATTACAGAGCACAGAAAGTAGGGTGAATGTCAAGAAGTGCTCCCTGGCAGGAAGTTATGTTCGTCTGTAGAATAGTCTCCCAAGCCCAGTCGCCTGGTTCATTTTACATTAGGCTGGACAAAGCCCTGTAGAACAGACCACCATAGGGAGCAGTCCTTTCCCCCTCTCCCCCACCCCCCGAGAAATGGACTAGATGTGACCAAATCGGCCTTTTTCCATCTTGTGCTTCTGATTCAAATGACTCTCAACGTATTTATTAGCAATGGGTTTGCTCTGGGAGCCCCCCGAGAACCAAGTTGACATTTGAAAATGATCAGTTTAGGAACTCCCCCCGCCCCGCTCCTTCCCTTTAAGTCTCTTATTCTATTGTTACCATTCCTCTGAGCTTTTATCATCTAACTCAGTAAATCTCCAGGAAATACGGCTGTGTTTGTGTTGTCACTTCTGATCAGGGCAATGCCAGCGGGGGAGCAGGGAGAAGTGGCGGTGGCGGTGGCGGGGGTGTGTGTGGATAAGGGATTGCCCTGGGCCCCATACAGAGCCAGCATGCAAATGAATGCCAGCTCCGTAAAAATAGCCCCAGCAGTCACATTTTATTACAACCAGATTATTGGAATTGGGTTACTGCAAACAGGCAAAAGGGAGAAGGAAACCGAGAGAGAGTGAGAGAGAGAGAGAGAGAGAGACACGAGGGCAGGCATAAATTATTCTAAATATTTGAACTTTGAGAATGCCAGTGGGCATACATCCTTCCTTTGATGTATGCACGTTGCAGATCTCTATAGATTGCTGGATGCACTCGATGTATCACTCACTCTCCACCTCTCTGCACAAGATCACTTTCTTCCTCTCTCCGTTTTAAAAAAAACAAACCCTTTCTTTCTTCTGCTTTATGGACAGCTAGAGAGTACTGTGGACATTTGACAAGTGATTTTTTTAAAAAGTCAGATTTGCATTAGTTTTGGGGAGGGATGGCACATCCACACACGCGCATGCCAGTGCTATAGGAGTTGTTTATTTCAAAGAGAGGAACTGCAGAACAAGAAAGATGGCAGGGTGTGTGACCCCAACCCTGTGTTTCTATAGCTCCTTTCAATCAGAAGTGCTTTGAAAAAAAAATGTAGAGAGAACCAGAATACCCAAAGGGGAAATGTGGTGTAAAGGGTTAATGAGTTTGGGATGCTTCCATTATGCACAAGTATGAAGTTACACAGGTCATCCCAAGCGAGAGCTAAGGAAACCTTTGTATCAATCTGCCCCCTCATGTCTCCTGTATGTTACCAAAATTGTTTTAGAAATATTTTGGAGCAGTGGAGATACACATGCACACACCCCAGACAGACAGAAACACACCCACCAATTATATATATACACATACACACTATACTATATCTAGCTTGCTCAAGGCTCCATCTTTCAGATCAGTCCCTAACCAGCAGGGCTATGTCTACACTTAACATGCTACAGTGGCACAGTGCTTCAGTGTAAACTCTCAATACAGCAACAGGGGGGGTTCTCCCATTGCTGTAGGAAATTCACCTCCCCAAGAGGCGGGAGCTAGGTCAATGGAAGAATTTTTCTGTTGACCTAACGCTGTCTACACCAGGGGTTAGGTCTTCTTAACTATGTCACTCCCCAGGTGTGGATTTTTCACACCCCTGAGCCACATAGCTGGGTCCACCTAACTTTCCATTGTAGCCCAGCCCTAGGTGTCTAGTAAATCTGAAGCCACCCCTGCTATCCACAACATCTGGGGGCTGGGAAGGGGGTTCTCTGTTAATCTCATCAGCCTCAGAGTTGTTTCTGCTCTTCCTGCAAGTTTTTAAGCTGTTGCCAGGGAGTGTCTCCCCTACTTTACCCATCCTTTGAATCTTCCTAAACTGCAAGACACTCCAATGCCAGCTCAGTTTTCCCAAGGAGCAAACCTGTGAGTGAAACGGAGTTGTTTTTTGTCATTTTCACTGCTGCCTACAGGGTTCTGAACAGAGAGGAGTGAAATTTTGACCAAGATGTTTTACAGTGAAAAATACATATTTGGTGACACCAAAACATTTAACAAATTAGTATCAATTTTACCAAACCGTTTCAATAAAAAACAAAAAACTTTAAAAATCTGCCTCCCGCCACATGGAAATGGAAATATTTCACCTTAACGTTTTCCAAATGATAAATTTCAATTTGTTTGGAAATGACTTCTCATTTTGAAATTTCCCTTTAATTTTATTTTAAAAAGTTGAAAAAAAATGTTCAAAGCCAAAATGACTTGTTTCATTCATCCTGAAACATTTCATTTGACTCCAAATTTCTATTCAACTTTATAAATCCTGAAAAAAAATGAAAAATTATGTTTTTAGATTAATTTGCTTTTTTCTGATTTTTTGGAATTACCAGCAAATTGAAAAAGCCATTCTATACACAGCTTTAGTTCTGAATAGCAGCAGTTAATCTGATAAAACAAGGTCAATTTTCACTTTGCTGCAGCTTGTAAAAGCTCTGAGCATCAGCAGAAGCACTGAAGCAGTCTACAGGCTCAGGAATACATTGCTGCTTTGGTTTACACTCCGTTCATGAATGGAATGGTAACTTTTGAACCATAGTGGCTAGACATATTTTCAATTGCTCATTAATTTTAAAACACATTCCCCATTTTGGCTGAAATTTTCCAGGTGATTTTTTAAAAACGTTCGAATAGAAACAGTTCAGCCTTTTAAAAAAAAAAACCAAAAAAAAAAAACACAAGGACAGCAGGGGGAAGAGGCACTTTCTTCATTATAGAAATAAATTCTTGCAACATTTTTTGAACAGATCTGGTGTTAAAACTGGTGAGGGACAAATGGGAAAATTGGCAGAGAACTAGCACTCATTAAGAGAAGTGCCTTGGAGTGTTTAAGTGAAAACCAGGCCAAATTTTTAAAAAATAAGAGCCTAAAATTAAGTCTCCTCTGTTCTGATAACTAACTTCCCTATATGGGGCACTATAGTATGACAGTATGCTTGTGTATAGGGTAATGTCTAGGATCTTAGAACTCTGCTTTCGGAGAAAAGAAACAAATCCAGATTGTTGCACTGTCTTGTCTCTCTCTTGCTACGTTTGAACACTGAACTTCCTCAGACCACATTTAGGTACCTAAATAAGGTGCTTGCTTTTAAAAGTGCCAAGCACCCAACAACTTCCATTGATGCGTTTACTTTTGAACACTAGCTCACTTCCTCAGAAGTCTAAAATGGATTGAGGAGCCTAGCTTCATGCACCCATACACAGAGGAGAAGGATGAGTCAGTGACTACAGAACTAGGCTGAGACCCATGTTCGATTCCCTTTTCTGCCACAGATGTGTGTAACCTTGGGCAGTTCCCCAGTAGCCCTGCCTATCCACACAGGGGTGTTGGGAGGACCAATGCAGGAACAATTGGAAAGTGCTCATGTACTACAATAGTGGGGCCCATATAAGAACCGTCGAGATTTCAATACATTTGCTTTTGATTTGCTGAATTACTAACCTTTGAAAAATGCCTTTCCAGCATTCCCGACACATTTGGCTGGATTTGTCAGTAGTGTTCAGAATGGAGGGGGGCTATGATGTGGGACTAACTTAGCTACATCACCCCATCCAAATATTCTTCAGAAACACCAGGCTTGGTAAAAGGCTAGCTCCTTGCATTACTGCTATCCAAAGGCCCTTTGTGTAGGGCTATAGGCAAGCATTGCTAGCCATGAGACCCTGGGTTCTGTTCCCACCTTTGGATGGTGTGGTGGCCTCACCCATTTCTGCATGGGAGATCTCTCTGTGTATAGGGACACTCTCCAAGGAGAAGGTCTTGGCTTCGGTGCCACCTCTCATACAGGAGCTTCCTCACCTCAAGCAAGCCTCAGAGCTCTACAAAGGAAAGAGACTGATGGAGATGAAAAGTATTCTAAGGAACCCCATGCAAGTTGGGCCTGGGAGCACTCTGACATCTGTTTGGTAGCGTATTCTGTGTATCACTAACTCGGAGGCAAGCCCTGTAGGTGCTCTGAACCCTGAGTTCTACAGATACCAGCCCAGGGTGGGTCGCCATTAGATGCTCACACACATTTCTTTTAAGAACAAGAGGCTTGTTTTCTAGGACTGGCATGGAAAGAAAGGCTGCAAGGACCCTGGGCACAAGTAAGTTTGACTTCTGCGTCTGGCATTTGTTTGCATCTGGCACTTGTTTGCCATGTGGCCACCCAGCTACCAACTTCTCAGTAGTTCCCCAGGTGACATTTTTGGCAGATGCAAGCACCTGACATGAGCAATTTTGTTCTGCTTCTGCCTCTCTCCCTATGTAATAACCCATTTATGCTGATACATCCATCTCAAGATCTTAAGGAGCTTTCACCTACCTGGGAAATGAAGTCAATATTATTACCCTGATTGTATAGATGAGCAACTCAGGCACAGGGAGGAGATGTGACCTTTCCAGGGACAGGCAGCAAGGCAGTGGCACAGCTGGAAAGGGAACCCAGGAGTCCTGCCTCCCACTCCTCTGCTTTAGCCATAAGACCGTCCTTCTCCTATTTGCCCCTACTGTGTTTTCTTTCCTCCCTTTGCCTCTCTTGCTATCAAGCTCTCTCTCCTCCATTTTTCTTCACGCTCATGTGTCTCTTTGCTCTCTTTCGGTCCTCCCCTCACCCCCTTCTTTTGTCACTGGTCCTTGCAAAGCTCCTGCCTCCTGCTCACACCTTTCTCTGCCACCCCTCTGGCCCTGTCTCCCTTAGATCACAGCCACCTCCTGGGCATGGCATGTGCTGCTTATTCGGGGAAAACAGAGGCGCCAGCGCTGGCCACCCCTTCCTCCTCATTGTGATTAGGGTTTCCAGTTTTAGTTGGACGTATTCCTGGAGGTTTCATCACATGACCTAATCTTTAATTAAAGATTTAATTTTTGGACTAGCTGTACTTGGCAGGTACGTGTGACCTTGCACAATTCACATCATGTCCTTGTTCAGTCAGCAGTAAAGTGGGGACAGCAATATTGATTTACCTGTCTATCTACAGAGAAGCGGTGTTGCCTAATAGGTAGAGCACCTGGGTTCTGCTTCTGGATCTGCTGGATAACCTTGGGCAAGTCACTTAATCTCTCTGTGCCTTAGTCTCTATCTGTAAAACAGGGATGGATACTTTGTCAAGTGCATTAAGATCTACAGATAAAAGGTGCTCTTTAAGATCTAGGTATTATTACTTTATGAAAGTGGAAGAGCAATTGTCCTTAACAATATCTTTGAAAAAGCAAAACAGAGGATCATTAGTTGCCATTGTATCCGTCTGCTGCAGCTTTGGGGAACAGAGCTCAATCACTACATCAAACCTGTCCTAAGCTTACCCCCTTCCTCACAGCTGAGAGGAGTGTACGGGGTAGGAGATCCTCAGGCTATATAGGAGGATAGAAGGGAAGGAATTGTAGGGGAAGGGAAAAGTTTGGCACAAACACTTTCTGTAGAGAGAGCAGCTGATTTAAATAGAAAATGAAAGAAAGTCCCCAGAGTGTGTAAGGAGCTTTTAGCCTTGGCTGGAAGAGATGACTTAAAACTTCATGTTTGAAATATTTACTCTTCCTGGAGCCTTTGCTTCACAGTGGGGCACAGGAGGCTGGCCTCCTCTGGAAAGACATCAGGAAACTGAGTGCCCCTACCGTTTGTGGTGTGGAGCCTGCAGAGCAGACCTGGGAACCCAGAGCTCCATTTTCTGTGTGTGCATGTTAAAGATGCACGAGCATTTTGTAAAAGCAAGGCTTTTCCAAGGCACTAGGGTACCAGTTTCTTCTGCCAGGGCTGTTGTGTCAAGTCCTGGGCACTGGCCAGCTCCTGCCCTTCACCCAGATACCAGTGCAGTTCCACCATGCGCTGTGCATGGACAAGCCTGTAATACAGCAATCTCCCCTGAGTGCAGGATGGTGTGAAGCTGTGTTTGCAGCCCCAGACTAGGGAATGCCCTGTGATGCTCAGTGTCACAGTTCAGGGCAGCTGCCCCTGTATTTCTCCTCAGTAGACCAGCAAGGGCACCCATTCAAGTCTTCCGGCTCCCCAGCTGTTGCCTCTCGAGTGGAGACACACGTCTCTCTCCCTTCTGATCAGGATAGTCACACTACCTAAGCAGACCTGCTTGCTTTCTTACCAGAGACTAAGCTACCACACTGCTCTTTCTAGGCAATCTTCTTTAGTCTTAGAGTAAAGCACTAGAGAAAGCATACTAAAAACAAGAAAAGAACCTACATGCTAATAAGCTTACCAGAGACCCACCCAACTTCAGCAATGGGCTTAGGCAGGTGACTAATCCGTCAAACCCCTCATGAAAAGTTCAGTCCATCCTTTGCACAGTTCAGGGGCATTAACCTGGTGTTTCCAGGCGCAGGTAATCAGCTGACAATGGGTTTTTCTCCCCAGGATGGAGCTTCAAGCTGCCCCCTGAGTACCTCCGAGGAAAGCCATCTCACCAGTATTGTCCCAAACAGTTCTTTGGAGTTCCCAACATTTCCCCAAGGTTGGTGTTAGTCAGTCTCCTAGAAAAGTTACACGCAATCCTACAATAAACAATTGCATTTTAACACAATGGACCCCAAAGGTTTTAATCTTAATTCAGTAAAATGTATCGAGGATATTGCAAGGAATTGCCCTCTGTCCCATTCAGAATCACAGTTCCCTCCCTGGCACCACCTTGCCCCAAGGGGGACATGATTTGCTAATAGCGCTATTTAGACTAAGGGGGTGGAGCCAGAACTCCTCCATTCCCCACCCCTGCCTGCCCACTCGCAGCATACAGAGTGGTGGGGAGGGGAGAAAAGGGGGACAGTAGCATTCAAACAGGGCTTGCTGTCCCTCTGCTCTGTGACCTATAATGTAGGTCGGCCATGCAAGGAAGCAAGGAGAGACCTTATATCCCCTTACGCCCCCGCACAGGTGCAGGGTGTAAGACACAATCTTGCCTGCCAAGTGTAAAGTGCTTTGGCATGAAAGTTGGTAAATTAATGTAAATTATTATCACAGCATATTGTAGTTCAGTGCAACATTATATGTTGGGGCAGCTGTTCTATTGGAACCCGATGTAGACTAATGACAAGTGTTGCTTTAACTGGGACAGCATTGACATAAATTTAGCTAGCGCCAGGTAGTCTAAAAATGCTAATGACAGTAGGTGACTGAGTCTAAGTGCAGGTTTACACTTAAAACGCTGCATCAGCACAGGTGCACCAATGTAGCTGTGTTGCTGTAGTGTGTAAGTGAAGATGCTCCTATGCCGATGGGAGAGAGCTCTCCCGTAGGCGTAGTTAATCCACTTCCCCAAGAGGCGGTAGCTATGTCAACAGGGGAAGTTCTCCCATTGCCATAGTGGTGTCTACATGGGGGGTTAAGGTAGTATAACTACGTTGTTCAGGGGCGGGGGTGGATTTTTTACATGCCTGTGCAACATAGTTATACCGACATAGGTCTGTAGTGTAGACTTGGCCTAAGCTTACATTCACAACTTGCTAAGTAAAAAGCAAGGGGTACAATACACAGGGCTTTAATGCAAAAGTTGCCACATAGATATTAAGGTGGCATCTTTGTTTCATTGATCTTGGTAAGAGACAACTGGGTTCTCATGGGTTCAGTCAAAAATGGCAGTGGTAGGGACTGGTGACCCCAATACTTCTAGATTAAGTGATTTGCATGTCCTATCTGTAGGCTTGGAAGGGTTCAACTTTTATCGGTAAATGTCAGCAAATGTTGATTTCACCATACACATGCAAACCGACAAAAAAAATTTCCATTGATAATAACCAAAATTTACAGAAAGGCAAAGCAAGAAAACTGCTGCTTGAGACCTCATTAGAGTTGGATTTAAGGCTAAAATTGTGGCACACGATGTTGGCAATTTGTGTTTTAAAGGTTAAAACTTTAATTTTTTGAATCTCAACATCTACTGTCATTAAATAATTATTGTCTGACTCTCCATCATTTCCCATAACTGTGAACATTTAAAATCAATAAAGATTGAAAAAATGCTTAAAAAGAAACACTGATATTATCCATTAAAATTGTAAAAGAAAAGAAAAATCAAGTTCTGCCACGCATATCTCTATGCCATTTTTTGCAAGCAAGCAGACACTAACTGCTTTTGTTGTTGTTGAACCCTACTTTGCCTCTTTTTTCTTTAAAAAAAAAAAAAAAACTAGGAAATTCCCTACAAAAGCTACGTGAAGAGAACATTAAGATGAATTATATAACAGGAGGTAGAAGTGGTTAGCGAAAGGCAAATGTACATAAGGAGCTCTGGGTTCTATTCCCAGCTCTATCGGTCTGTCTTTCTAGCTCATTTTCTCTAAAGGTTCCCATCACTTTTGTAGTGTAGTGCTAGTCTCTGCTGCTCACTCACAATGTGGCTTCCAGTGCCCACATCCCAGGGCACAGGAGAGGGTATGTGGGGTACCACTATGAGCAGCCAGAAGGAGGTAGCATGGTCTAGTAGAAAAAGAAATGACCTGGGACTCTGGATTCTATATCTGGTTTGGCCTCTGAAGTGACTTTGGGCATGTAATTTCCCCTCTCTGGGAGTCAGTTTCCTCATCTGTAAATTGGGACTATAACCTACTTTGTAAAGCACTCTGAGGTACTGATGAAAAGCCCTAGTAAAGGGTTAAGTATTGCTATTTCTGATTGAGTTTGGTCCCTGAGCTGTTCACACATACTTGGCAGGTGGGCACCTTTCCACAAATGGCTCACAAACCCAAAGGCAAATTTTTAAAGGTTCCACCAAATGTCTTCGCTTTTTTTTAAAAAAAAAATTCACGATTTTTAAGCCTATCTCCTGATATTGGAGGGTCTGACTCGTGATTTTTGAAGGTTTGGGATTAGCAATACTGATGATGCAGGTAGTAGATGAGAATCCAGCCTGTTCTTGTTAGAATGTTATCAGCTCTGCTGGGAGGACTTATTTTTAATCAGCAAATTAACCAGATAGGAGTTGCGAGGCACAGAGGGAGCCACATATGGTCAGCCACAAGGGACAGCTTTTCCAGAGTTCCTTTTCAGCTCATAACTGCATTTGCAAGAGGATCCCAGAGCTGCAGCGCAGTTCTTGCTCAGTTCTATTAAACTTCATTAACTGGTATATAGTTTCATGTTGACTCAACCAACGACACTTAAACCCTTTGCCTGGGGGCTTTGCTTTAACCTATAGCAAGTTGCCAGTAGATACCATCCACAGGGAAGGAATTGCTACAGAAAAGCATCTCGGGTGCTCCAACACAGACCCAGGGTCTGAACCATGTACCCCAATGCTGCAGACTTAACTGAAAACCACTTAGCAGGTTACCTAATCTCCAGCACCCAGACCCCAATGGGATCCAAACCCCAAATAAATCTGTTTTACTCCTTATAAAGCTTATACAGGGTAAACTCATGAATTGTCCACCCTCTATAACACTGATAGAGAGATATGCACAGCTGTTTGCTACACCAGGTATTACTTACTTACTCTGGGTTAATTAATAAGCAAAAGTGGTTTTATTAAGTAGAAAAAGTAGGATTTAAGTGGTTTCAAGTAATAACAAGACAGAACAAAGTAAGTTACCAAGCAAAATAAAACAAAACATGTAAGTCTAAGCCTAATACATTAAGAAACGGAGTACAAATGAAATCTCACCCCCAGAGATGTCCCAATAAGCTTCTTTCACAGACTGGACTCCTTCCTAGTCTGGGTCCAGCAATCACTCACACCCCCGTAGTTACAGACCTTTGTTCTAGTTTCTTTCAGGCATCTCTTGGGGGTGCAGAGGCCATCTCTTGAGACAGATGAAAATAAAATGGAGAGGCTTCCAGGGCCTTTTATATTCTCTCTCTTGTGGGCATGTGGTGGGGCAAGTGCCCCACCCCCTTGCATGAGTGGGCTGCAGCAGGCCAGGGAGCCTGCGCAGACGGGCAGCCAATGAGAGAAGGGCTTATAGGGAGCCAATCGGGGCCCAGATTGGAGACAGCCAATCAGGGCCAGGCTCAGCCCTATAAAAAGGCTGCCCAGGAGGGAAGCAGGCAGTCTCTCCCAAGCCTTTAGAGGGGAAGGTCTGTCTTCTGCTCAGGAGACCAGTACCTCGGACAGCGCAGTGCTGGGCAAATGCAGGGGAGCATAGGAGAGCTCCAGCCTGTTACATGTGGGCCCTGACTGGAAGGGCCTAGAGGGTGCAAAGGGGTCAGTGGGGAAGTGACCCAGGGAGAGTGAGTAGATGAGGGGAGAGAAGGAGGGCAGGGAGGCTGCTGCTAGCGGGTCTCTGGGTCGGGACCCAGAGTAGTGGGTGGGCCTGGGTGTTGTTCCCCCCCGTCTCCTTCCCCCTTATCATGCACCTGGCCATGAGAGGGGGCCGTAACAGACTGCACCAGACCCCTGACAGAAGGGGATAGACTTTGGGGTGTGGTTGGCCACTGCGGCAGGGGCGAACCAGAGGACTGCTGTTAAACCACTGTCTCCCCCCCCCCCCCCCCCCGGAAGCGGGAGAGCGTGGACTAGGGGCCACTGCCGGAGGGCAGTGTCCTGAAGAGGATGCCAGGAGTAACGCGGGTCCAGACGCCGGCAAGGGTGTGGCGGACGGGACACCACTAGCGGAGGGCGCTCCGGGACTGCTGTGAGCTAATTCCCAGACCGACAGGCAGGGGGCGCCGTGGTGGTGGGTTGTAACCCCATCACAGGGCGGAAACCCCTTTGTTCTTCTGTGCAAACTCACAACAACAAAATTGAGTTTGTAGCCACCTGGGCAAGTCACATGTCCATGAATAATTCAGCTTTTTGCAGGCCAGTGCCATTGTTTACATGTTAATTTGAACATTCCCAGGAAAGCTCAGATGTGGATTGGCGTCTCCCAAAGTCCAATGTCAGCTAAGTGTTTCTTGACTGGGAAATTACTGAGAATAGTCCTTTCTCAAGAAGCTGACCAAATGCTTCACTGAGGCTATTTAGAATCAAACACATTGCGATACAAGTACATAGCCACTATTCATAACTTCAAATACAAAAATGATGCACACATACAGACATCATAACCAGCAAACTACAACCTTTCGATAGACACCCCACTTGACCTCCTCTGTACAAGACCTGGTGCAACCATAGGACCCTGGTTGCAACAATGATCTAGACAGTCACAGTTCATGTCAATAATGTCACAAGTCTGTACTGTTCTGTTTGCCTCATGGGTGCTTTTTATGGAGGATTGTGGGATACCTACTGGCACTAAGGAGAACTGTAGGATCTTGGCATCAAACTCCAGTGATCTCTCCTGCAGCATCTGATAATACCTTTAGCTTTCATTAACTGGCATCATTTTCTAACTGATGTTAGGCAGCAAGAAGGACGCCCAACCCTGTGCATTACTGACGTGAACTGGGTCATCCTGAGGTATTGACAATCATAGAAATGTCAGGCTGCTAGGGACCTCAAGAAATCATCCAATCCAGCCCCCTGTACTGTAGCAGGACCAAGTCTACCTAGACCAACCCTGACAGGAGTTTGTCCAACCCATTCTCAAAAACCTCCAATGAGGGGATTCCACAACCTCCCTGAGAAGCCTAGTCCAGTGCTTAGCTATCCTTATAGTTAGAAAGTTTTCCCTAATATCTACCCTAAATCTCCTGGCTGCAAATTAACCCTTCTTGTCCGACCTTCCATGGACATGAAGAACAACTGATGACTGTCCTCTTTATAACAGCCCTTAGCACATTTGAAGGCTGTTATCAGGTTACCCCTCAGTCTTCTTGCCTCAAGATTAAACTGCCCAGTTTTTTTAACCTTTCCTCACAGGTCAGGTTTTCTAACTATTTTAACATTTGTGTTGCTCTCCTCTGGACTCTCTCCAGTTTAGCCACATCTTTCCTGAAGTGTGGTGCCCAGAACGGGACACAGACCTTCCCCAGCAGAGGCTGCACCAGTGCTGAGTAGAGTGGGAAGATTATCTCCCGTGTCTTACGTACAAGACAGCTATTAATCATGCAGCCCGGTGGCTTTGGAGAAGATTGCAGGTCACCAGCACCTGCACAATTTTGCACTGCTACTCTTAGAGGAGGTGTTGAAGGGATCCCAGCAGACACAGTCCTTGATCACCCATGCTCAGTGGAGTACTGCTCCTGGGCCTGCCTGAAAAATCTCATAATTTTGGGGAGCCTGGCTCCCAATTTCTAAATGGTTGGGGTTGGCAGGACTGTGAAACAGTCAAGCACAAGACAAATGTACACAATTAAATATGGGTGCTGGTGTCATGCCTGCCAGCTTCTAACTCCACAGCAACACCTGCTTATTTCTCAGAGTGGAACCTAGTTAACATAGTTTTCTGGATGTATTTATCATGAAACATTGAATAAGTGTAGTTAACATTCACACTGAGCTACTATTATTATTTACTAGTTGTATTACCATAGCACCTAGCAGCCCCTGCCCTGGACTAGAACCATGTTATGCTAGGTGCTGTACAAACAGAACAAGACAACAGTCCCTGTCCCAGGGCGATTCCATACTAAGTATTTGATAGTTTCTGCTGTTGCTGGTTGGGAATTTTTCAATAGTTGATTAGCTCAATGTTAATTAGTTCAATGGTGATTAATCAAAACAAAAATTGTTCATGAAACAGGGTCTGTTTTGATTAATTTCCCGACTCAAGAAAATGTTGGGAAATACAGTTTTAACAATGTCTAAAAGAAACATTGACACTTTTGCCATTAAAAATGTTGCTTTTCCAATTCATGATTTTTTAATAGAAATGTAAGCTAATTAGACTGAAAACATAGGTTAACAAAAGGGGGAAAAGGGTCACAATGGAATGAAATGTTTCAAAATCATCACAACAAAACAGTTTTACCCAAACCAGTTTGTTTTTGGTTCACAGATATTTTCAAGATTTTGACTTTTCGTTCCAAGACAGGAAAAATTCTGAACTCTTGAAAATATTCACAGGACAGGTTTCAGAGTAGCAGCCATGTTCACAGGACAGGAAAACCATTTCCCAGCCAGCGCTAGCATCCACATTCTTTTCTTTTCCCTCGAAGCACTGTTCATCACACTGAACACTGCTTCCACTGGACTGTTCTGGGTAAACACGGAGCAAATTCTACTCACTGTAGATATGCATCTTGAACAAATATGTAGTTATAAAAAAAAGACCCTAAATGTTTTGTCGGATTACATGAAAAACTGGGATTTTTTATGAGTCCGAAAAGACATTCCAGGGATATCATATGAAAAACTAGGACTGTCACAGTAAAATAGGGACATATGTTCATCTTATCCCAAGAATGTAGTAGCTATTGCTTATTATTTAATGCTTGAATTGCAGTAGCTGCCTAGAGGCCTCAGCTGAGAGGCCTCTAGGCAGCTACTCTAGGCCTCTAGGCAGCTGAGAGGCCTCTAGAAAGTAGCACCCGATTGTGCTACTGTCCAAACATGTAAATAAGATCATCCTTACCCCAGAGAACTCACCATGTGGGTAAATGACAAGATGCAACAGGGAGAAGAAACAGATCAAATGAAGGGGGTGGGGATGGAGAGGAATACTAGGTAACAGGACAACAAACATGCTATGCCTAATTGTAGTTCCAGCGCAACTCCACTGGTCAGTGTGCATTATGTTTCCCCCTCTTCCTGTGCTCATTCAACACAGAATGTGAGTCTGTTACAGCCCTTCACTACAGAACCTATTTAGCTCAGGCTCTATCAACTTACACTTTTAGCTTGGGAGGTCTCCAGTTCCATCCTGGCTGTCAGCCATAATGGCGGCCATCACACCAGCTCCCCACCTGCATAGCTGTGGTCAGCTGACAGTGTTCTGTAGGCTTCCGGGCAAAGGTACTTTTTAAGGAAGGAGGACAATATTAATGACTGCTTCTTGGGGCAGCTAGTCCTGGAACCCATAAGAGGAGAGGAAATTTTTTATTTAGTCCTAAGTGGAGCACAGAATCTGGTCCAAGAGGTGAATATAGCTGAACTGCTCAGTAATAGTGACCATAATGTAATTAAATCTAACATCCTTGTGGGGGGAAGAAGCCCACCACAGTAGCATTTATCTTCAGAAAGGAGAACTATACAACAATGAGGAAGCTAGTTAGATGGAAATTAAAAGGAAGAGTCATAAGAATGAAATGCCTGCAAGCTGCATGGAAACTTTTTAAAAACACCATAATAGAGGCTCAAATCAAAGGTATAGCCCAAATTAAATAAAAAATAGTAAGAGGACCAAAAAAAAATTGCCACCATGGCTAAACAGAGTAAATGAAGCTGTTAGAGGCAAAAAGGCATCCTTTAAAAATTGGAAGTGAAATCACACTGAGGACAATAGAAAGGAGTATAAACTTTGGCAAGTCAAGTGTAAAAGTATAATTAGGCAGGCCAAAAGAGAATTTGAAAAGCAACTCAAAAACTAATAGCAAAAGAATGTTTTAAGTACATCAGAAGCAGGAAGCCTGCTGAACAATCAGTGGGTCCATGGGACAATAGAGGTGCTAAAGGAGCACTCAAGGAAGAGAAGACCATTGCAGAGAAGCTAAATGAATTCTTTGCATCAGTCTTCACTGCAGTGAATGTGAGAGATTCCCACATCTGAGCCATTCTTTTTAGGTGACAGGTCTGAGGAACTGTCCCAGATTGAGGTGTCGTTAGAGGAGGTGTTGGAACAAACTGATATATTAAACAGTAATGTCACCAGGACCAGATGGTATTCACCCAGGAGTTCTGAAGGAATTCAAATATGAAATTGCAAAACTACTAACTGTGGTATGTAACCTATCACTTAAATCAGCTTCTGTACCAGATGACTGAAAGATAGCTAATGTGACATCAATTTTTTTTAAAGGCACCAGAGGCGATCCCGGCAATTACAGGCCAGTAAACCTAACTTCAAGTACCAGGCAAACTGGCTGAAACTATAGTAAAGAACAGAATTATTAGACACATAGATGAACATGATTTGTTGGGGAAGAGTCAACATGGTTTTTGTAAAGGGACATTATGCTTCTCCAGTCCATTAGAATTCTTTGAGGGGGTACACAAGCACATGGACGTTGTCAAAGTATTTCTGAAAGTCCAGTGTATATAGTTAACTTGGACTTTCAGAAAGCCTTTGAAAAGGTCCCTCACCAAAAGCTCTTAAGCAAAGTAAGCTGTCATGGGAAAAGAGGGAACTCCTAGACCTGTGACTGGTTAAAAGATAGGAAACAAAGGGTAGGAATAAATGGTCAGTTTTCAGAATGGAGAGAGGTATATAGCAGTGTCCTCCAGCAATCTGTACTGGAACCAGTGCTGTTCAACATATTGATAAATGATCTGGAAAAAGGGGTAAACAGTGAGGTGGCAAAGTTTGCAGATTTTGCAGATACAAAATTACTCAGGATAGTTAAGTCCAAAGCAGACTGCAAAGAGTTACAAAGGGAGTTTACAAACCTGGGTGACTGGGCAACAAAATGGCAGATGAAACTCAATGTTGATAAATACAAAGTAATGCACATTGGAAAACATAATCCCAACTATACATACAAAATGATGGGCTCTAAACTAGCTGTTACCTCTCATGAAAGATCTTGGAGTCATGGTGAATAATTCTCTGAAATATCCTCTCAATGTGCAGCAGCAGTCAAAAGAGCTAACAGAATGCTAGGAACCATTTGGAAGGGGCTAGATAAGACAGAAAATATCATAATGCCACTATACCAATGCATGGTACATCTGCACCTTGAATACTCCATCTACTTCTGGTCGTCGCATCTCAAAAATGATATTTTAGAAATGGAAAAGGTACAGAGAAGGGCAACAAAAATGATTAAGGGTATGGAACAGCTTCCATCTGAGGAGAGATTAAAAAGACTGGGACTCTTCATCTTAGACAACTAAGGAGAGATATGATAGCAGTCTATAAAATCATGAATGATGTGGAGAAAGTGAATAAGGAAGTGTTATTTACCCCTTCACATAACATAAGGATCAGGGTCACCCGATGAAATTAATAGGCAGCAGATTTAAAACAAACACAATGAAGTACTTTTTCACACAATGCACAGTCAAGCTGTGAAACACATTGCCGGGGATGTTGTGAAGGCCAGAACTATAACTGCATTCAAAAAAGAATTGGAGAAGTTCCTGGAGGTTAGGTCCATCAATGGCTGTTAGCCAAGATGGTCATGATGCAACCCCATGCTCTGAGTGGCCCTAAACTTCTGTCTGCCAGATGCTGGGACTGGAAGACAAGGGTGGATTACTTGAGGATTGTTCTGTTCTGTTGAACACCCCTTTGAAGCACCTGGCATTGCCCAGTGTCGGAAGACAGGACATTGCACTAGATGGACCATTGGTCTGACCCAGTATGGCCATTCCTATGTTCTTATGACAAGGACGTGGCTTTTTGGATTTGAACAGGGGTGGGGAGGGTTATTCTCCTGGGCAGAATTCTAATGCCAAAAGGGATCACTGTGACCATCTAATCTGACATCTTCTATAACACAGGCCATACAACTTGCCCCCAAATAATTCCTATTTGAACTAGAGCAGTTCTGTTAAAAAAACATCCACTCTTGATTTTAAAATGGCCAGTAATGGATAATCCATAACTTTTAGTAATATGTTCCAGGGATTACGTGCCCTCATCGTTAAACATGTACATCTTATTTCTAATGTGAATTTATCTAGCTTCAACTTCCAGCCATGGGATCTTATTACACCCTTGGCTGCTAGATTGAACAGCCCATTATCAAATATTTGTTACCCATGTAAGTACTTATAATGTAATCAAGTCACCCCTTACCTTCTCTTTATTAAGCTAAATAGATTGAGCTTCTAGGGTCTATCATTATACAGCATGATTTCCAGATCTTTAATCATTCTTGTGGCTCTTTTCTGAACCCTCTCCAATGTCTCACCATCTTTCTTGAATTGTAGACACTAGAACTGAAAACAGTATTCCAGCAGCAGCTGCACCAGAGCCAAATACAGAAGTAAAACAACCTCTCCACTCCCAGTCAAGATTCCCCTGTTTATGCATCCAAGTGGACGTGCCAAATGATAAAGGCAGGCGTCATCAAGGTGATAAAATACTAGCTCTGATAAGTAGGACAGAGCTGAGTGGTGAAGGGATGCAAGAGAGGAGCTCTCTTTTGATGTGATAGAGGATGGGAACTAGGGTAGTGGACACAAAGAGGGGGCCAACGTGGTCAGATCAGTCAGGCAAGAAGATTACCCTAGCCATAGCATCCTGTTACTCCTCTAGAACTGAGCCTACAGCATGGACAGGACTGGATCAAATTGTGCTGGGACTTCTTGTGCTCCTCCTCTTCATTGGAGCTTCCACTACTGTCTCCTGTGCTGGACAGCTGTTGGGTTGATGGGGTTATGCTGGTGGTTTTAAAAAACAAAGTCAGGGTTTAGGAGAAGTTCCTAAATGAATCAGAGACAGAGGAGAGATGACTTTACTTTTAATGGGAGTGCACACAAGACAGCGGCATTATGCAGCATAATGGCAGGGGTGTTTGAGTGGCAGCCGGGCCAGCGCTGTGCCCATTTACCGCTCACTTCAGCCAAATGACTGGTATAATTATCTCAGGCCACTGTTTCATCCTAAAGCGCCTTTCTGCTGAAATTATAACGTGTCTCCTTTAATTATGTTAATTGTTAATAAGGATTCTAATTTCAGGTTCATCTTTCACCATTTAAAAAAAAAAAAAAAGACGGCACTTTTCCGACTTCTCTGGAATTTCTTTCGCAAACAGCTAATTGAAACATTCCTTCAATTTGTGCCACTCTGTTTTGACAGTGGTTTTGCCCCTTGTCATAAAATCAATGGTCTTTCCCCCCCACCCTCCTCACACTGTCTCTTCTCTGACTGTAGGGGCTCCTTTTCCCAGTCGAAGTCTTCCTCAGATCATCGGGGTTAAGTGATCTTTTCATACCGCCCGGTCAGACTGTCAGAAGGCATTGAGTGGCTTTTGAAAATGAGCCATGCTAAGTGGACTTGATAGGGGTTACAACCGCCATTATTGCTATCACCACTGTGATAAAATGGAGCAGTAATGACGGGGGACGGTACTTATCACTGTCTTTTTTAGATCACTTAAGATAGTTTGGGTCTGAAGCTTTTTGCCAGAGATAAATGGAACATATACACGATAAATGTTAGCGATGCAGAATCTGTGTGTGTGTGCGTGTGTGTATTGTTTACCTCAAGGTCTAGTGAGAATGGGGTTTATCACAGCGTGACCATGAGGCAGCACAAAGTGCCACCTGTTGGCATCAGAGTCAAACAACTTGAAATGAAATGAGAACATGTTGATCTTTGAAACGAAAGAGAGCCAAGGAAGCACCTTCAGCTTCCAAAGACCTCAGCCTTTCCCAGGAAAGGGTTCCCTCACCACAGGCATACCCCCTTGGGGCCAGGTCCCCATTTAGTCCTCCCCCTTCTGGGGTAACACAAAGCCCAACATAAGGCAGTCCAAAGTCCTCACAAGAGGGTCTTTGGCCCCAACTGCAGGACACTGGTTTTCACAGCCTTGCCTCAGGGCTTTCCAATGTCCTTGTCACCTTCTCTGGACTCATGCCACCATGCTAGCAGCCTGTAGGGGAACCCGGGCCCATGCACTACAGAGTTCCAGCCCAGGGACCCTATAACCAGAAGCCAAAGTCTGCACAGTCCTACTCCTTGTTGCTGTTTCCCTGACTCCTGTCTACCCAAATCTTTCTCAGGGCTTCTTCCCTGCAACTTCTCTAGGCTGACCCTTCTTTTAGAGCTAGGATTCCAGGGCTTATTCTCCTCCCTAGGCTTCCTCCTCACCACTGCTCTGTTCCCAGTAAGTGACTGCAGACTCTCTCCCTTCTGCTACAAATGTCTTCTCTTTAGACTCACCAGTAGGGTGACCAGATGTCCCGATTTTATAGGGACAGTCCTGATTTTTGGGTCTTTTTCTTATATGGGCTCCTATTACCCCCCACCCCCTGTCCCGATTTTTCACACTTGCTCTCTGGTCACCCTACTCACCAGCCTGCTCCGGCCCAGCTAGGCTTCATGATCAGTTAAGCCTGTCTCTCCCGCCAGGTGCTGCAAGAGAGCATGATTGGTTTCCCATGAGCCTGTGTCGGGCACCCCCCCCATCACACATTATTAATACATGGCTGTACTACGGCAGCATGGAAAAACCTTTGCAGAAGTTAAGTTCAGATGTGTATTAACCCTGTACCTTCCAGCTCTACAGCAGTAAGGATTGAGCATTGCTCAACTGCTGAGCATTGCGCTGCAAGTACAAGGGAGAGGCATATGGGCTAGTGGACTGAGACTCAGGAAACCTGTCTTTTCCTAGCTCTGTCCTTGGCCAATCACACCACCTCGGTGCTTCTGATTCATAGATTATAAGGCCAGAAGGAAGCAATGTAGGTATCTAGTCTGACCTCCCGTACAACACAGGACTTCCCTGAATTAATTCCTGTTTGAACTAGAGCAGATCTTTAAGGAAAACATCCAATCTTGATTTAAAATTTGCCTGTGATGGAGAATCCATCACAACCTTTAGTAAGTTGTCCCAATGGTTAATGGCCCTGACAGTTAAAAATCTGCACCTTATTTTACAGACTGAATTTGTGTAGTTTAAGCTTCCAGATATTTTTTTGTCTTGTTTGTCTATGGCTGGAGCACCCATGGAAAAAAATAGTGGGTGCTCATGTAACACCGACAGACCCGGGTTGTCAGTGGGCAGGATCAAACCTGGGACCTTAGTGCATGAGCCCTCTACTGCATGAGCTAAAAGCCATATAGCTGTTAGCTAATGCTGTAGAGCAGACTCATTAATCTCTCTCTAAGTGGTCTCAGTGCCACTAGATGGGACAGAACACCACACCCAGGAGGTGTGTGGGTTACACTCAGTACCCACCAGCAGCCCCCCGATCAGCTCATTCCCCTACCCCCAGCGCCTCCCGCCCACCATCTACCCTGCTGATCAGCTCCTCTCCCTCCCTCCCAGCGCCTCCCACCTGCCACGGATCTGCTGTTCAGCGGTATGCAGGAGGCACTGGGGGGGAAGGGGAGGAGTGAAAGCGGGGCGTGCATGGGGGGGGACAGAATGGGGTGGGGCAGGGACAGAGCAGGGGTGGAAAGAAGCAGAGCAACAGTGGGGGTTTGGGGGAAGGGGTGGAGTGGGGATGGGGCTGGGGTGCAACAGGGGGCGAGCACCCCCCAGCATCTCTTAAAGACGGTGCCTATGTCTCTCACTATGTGGGTGTACAGCACCAAGCACACTGGAGTCCTGAAACAGTTGGAGTTTTGAATTGCTACTGTAATACAATTAATAATAGAACTGCCAGGATTGGCACTGGCTCAAGACTTGATCCATGGGATCAGTAGTGTTGACTCTTACAGCTGTCACCGAAGTCGAGAGGATTTCTGTTTTGGAACAAAAGTGTCAAGATTTTTCAAAGTAACTAATTTGTGACAGCATTCCCCATGCTCATATTACACTTCTAGTAATAAGTCAGCAAGCACAGGCCAGTGCTCCAGAACAACCCTGTAATAATAAACCATGCATGTAGGTCTGCTTATGACCACAGGACTACAAGTTTTTTTAAAAAGTGCACTGGATACTTTTAAGAATGTGTTTAAATGCCTTTCTGGTTTGGGGGCCAAGTTGTTACAGAATAGGAGCCTTTTTGGGTATAGATTTCAGTTCCACACCTCCATGGAGGTATTACTAGAAAGAAAAGCAAGGGTAAAATGATTTCATAGTAGTTTTTTTTCTCATGTGCCATACATGGCCTTTGCGTTATAAAGATGGATTGAGATTTATACTGTGCGGAAAGAAGGGCTTTTACTGATTCATTTTTGCTGCTCCCACTGCACATCACAATAAACTGGACCCAATTAATAAACATGAAACATAGCAAATGCTGCAGCTAAAAGCCATAAAATACTCGAATAAGTATCACTAAGTAGAAGGAATAGTTCTTATTTAGTGATGATAATGGTAGGCATTGTGCAGACCGGTAACAAAGAACAGAGCCTTGGCCTCAATGGGCTCCCAGTGTCTGACATGATCTGACAAGTGGCTGAAACAGACACGTAACAAAATTAACCGGAGTTTAGCAGAAGTCACAACCCACCATTTGCCTGGCCCAAATGGGAGTGATTTGCAGGCTTCAAAGCAGAGGTGGATTTTACGGGACATTTAATGGTGATGGCTTGATGAATTGTGATGGAGAGTTTTTCCCTGACATGGGAGAACACCCAGAGGTGCTTTCAGGGGCAGAAGGAGGAAAGATGACAGGTGGACAATTGAGGGTGCCATCATTGGCAGAGAAAAGGTGGGGAATCAATGGATCTGCAAGCTAGCAGATTGATTTCTAGGACAGGGCGAAATGGTGAAGGACATAGACATGCTGCTTTGTGTCTGGTATGAGGGGGGTGGGGAATCAGTGAGGGATACAAGAAATGCGGTGATATGGTTGAAATGATCCAATGCTTGGAATGGCCATTGGGGGTGGACAGAAGACAATGTGACTGGTGTTAGTCTAAAGAAGAGGAGATTGCAATTAGTTCTGTGCAGGAGCCAGATTTTCCATTTTTTGGGAAATTCTGCGATTTTGAATCCCCCCATTCTGAAATGGAACAAAACCAAAACAATGTTCAAGATTCCCATGAAATGAAATTCGGGGTGGGTGGGGAATGAATTTGGGATTGATTGCGAAGCTTCATTTTGATATAACTGAAACATTTCATTCTAATTTCAACCTTTTAAAACATTTCTATGTTTAAAAAGATTTGTTTCAAAATGCAAAATCAAAACATTCCATTCTAAAAATGGCAGAAAGGGACTTTTTGACATAACCAAAAACCCTTCATTTCATTTTTTTCTAGACAAAATTTCATCAAATACTGACACTTTTATCAAAAATGGCATTATTAGCTGAAAACTTTTTTTCACAAAAAAAATTCTGTCCAGCTCTATTACAGTAGTCAAGGCATTAGGCCTAAAAAGGTGTCTTGGCAGACAGAAAAGGCCGAATCTTTACAAAATGTTCTATTGTCAGAAGTGGGGAGACATTTACATGCTCTAGTGGTGTGGATCAAAGGAACGCCACATTGAAGATAATGCCCACATTCCTGGCCATAGTGACTGGGAGGACAGGGGTGTTGTTCACAGTGATGGAGACATGGTGGAGAGGGGAAGATCAAAAGCTCAACATGAGCAAAAGGGAGATTAAGTTGCCAGCTGAATGACAAAGAGATGAAAAAGGCAGGACTGAAGGGAGGTCTTTAGTAGAGAGGTCGATTTGGGAGTGGTCGGTGTAAAGATGATATTTGAGGCCACACTCCTGGATAAGAACGCTTAGAGATAAGGAGTAGAAAGAAGAGCAGGATGCCAAGGCCTGAGCGTTGGAGGGACACCCACTGAAAAAGGGAGCTGGAATTAGAAGGACCCACCAAGTGAGGCACTGTGGTTAAATCCCCCGTGCAGTTCACTGAAGAAGTCCCCAAGGGAAGTCTTCACTGAGCCTCTACATAGATTTTGAAGCCAAAAGAGACCATTATGATCTTCCAGTTACGCAGGCCGGAGAATTTCACCCAGTGATTTCTTCATGGTGCCCAACAACCTGTGGGCGGCATAGGGCCTATCTATTAGAAAGTTGTCCAGTCATAATTTAAAGCCAGCAATTGGCACTAATATAAATAAGAACATAGGAATTGGATCAGACCCAAGGTCCCTCTAGTCCAGTGTCCTGTCTCCAGAAGAGGCCAGCACCAGTGGTGTCAGAAATAATGGCAAGAAACCCTATAGTGGTATTTATGGGATAACCTGCCCCCAGGGAAAGTTTCTTCTCGACCTTCATTAGTAAAAGGTTGCCACCTATGCTCTGAAGCATGAGGATTTATATCCCTTCCAAAACTCTTGTTTATTTGAAACCTTATTAATACAACTCTGGATATTATGATTATTTCTTTGAGAGTTGTGCCTAGAGGTTCCAACTGAGATTGGGGTTCCATCACGCTAGGCGCTGTACATACACAGAGAAAGAGACAGTCCCCACCCCTAAGAGCTAACAATCTAAATAGATAAGACAAAGGCTGGGAAGAGCAAACAAAAAGTTCACACAAGATCAGTAGCAAAGCCAGGAATAGAAGCGAGGTCTCCTGACTAGCAGTGCCCTAGCCACTAGACATCACTGCCTCCCTGTTAGCCCTACAAAAGCCTGATCTTGGCCTCAATTATGTATTGTGGCAATGAGTTCCACAGGCAAATTATGCAAGGGCGGGGGAGAGGGAAGGTCCAGTTCACCTTGAACACAGCTGACTGAAAGAAAAATGTTGCTGCTAAAAAAAGTTTGAAAAGACATAAAAAGAAGTCCTTGTAAAGTACAAAGAAAGAAAAGAAATCTGACTCTGGGAATCAGAAAGAGGTCTAGGCAGAAGAATTATCTTCTGGTAGTTGTCACTGCCCCATGCAGTGCTGTGGGCTGATCAGAATCCTGATGATTCAGCACTTGTCCATTGTCTGCTTTGACTTTTCAGCCGTACCCTGGCAAGCAGCTGATTTGTGGTCATGAGGTGCATCACTTCTCCATCCCCTCAGCCAGTCCCCCCTTTATTCCCAGGGCAGTACCGCTGCTGCTGCTGCTGGAAATATTGACAGACTCAAGGATTGCTCATTCTCCACAGTCCCACAAGGTAAATTAAAAAAAGGAAAAGTCAAAGCTATGTCTGGCCGTGCTCGTACTCAGGGAGTCCCAACTCAATACATCTTGGTTACTTGGAAAAGATGCTTATTAATAAGCTAGCAAGGCACAGTTAGTTCAGTGGGCTGTGGGGTCACCCATTTAGGGGATAATTTATTTTGCAAACCTACCGCTGTATTGAATTCCTGTAACTCTACAAACACCAGACAGCTGGCATCCCCGGTGCCCACTCTGTGCATGGAACAAATGAGAAAGAGACAAGGTGGGGGATTTGCTCTACCTGCAGCCTTCTTGTAATTAATCAGACGTCTAAAAAGAGAAGGGATGGGGCTGGAGGGACTGAATTAGGGGGAACGCTTATGAAAAGGTAATACGTATGTGTCTCCTGCCTAAACGATAATGAAGGGAAGTGTGATGATGTGATGACCAGCTACGGGTATCTGAGGGTGTGAATGCCAAGCGGGGAGAAGAAGTGCCCAAGGGGGGAGCTAAAAGAAATGGGATGGAAATAAGCCACGGAAAATTCATTCTGAAATTCAGCCAATATTATTTAATCGTGAGGACTGTTAGACTGCGTAAGCCCCAGAATACTCCATGGTACCAAGGAATCGTCCTGTGGCCTCAAGTCCCGTCATGAGGTAGAGGCAAGCTATGTGAAAGAACGGGGTCAGAGGAATATTTCTGAGGACAGACACAGAGCCACGTTTTAAGTAGCAACTAGAGAACTCCCTAAGCAGGAACTTCCCATCTTTCTATGTTTATTAACCTCCCTTGGTCCTCTCTGGTAGCTGTGGAGGACCAGGAATTCTATAGCCACTTCACATCTCCCTTTCTTAATAAAAGATGAAAACAAATGATAAACCAATGTATATATACACACACACCTCACAACAATTCAAAGTAAGCTATTTCCACTAATATGCCCCCTTCTCAATTGTATTTAAATGGTTCTGAGCCGTATTTTAAAGGTCCAGTCTTTGAGCTGAGCTGATCGCTCTTCTAGACTGTTCTCATTTCTGTTGAATTTGTTCATGGAGTTCCCTGTGGAGAGGCCTCAGTTCCTGTCAGAGTACCTGTCGGCCCCAGATCCTCTCTTTGTAGTGTTGGGAAATATTGACAACGAGCCTGACTCCTCCAGAGAAGGCCTTTTGGAATTGCCATGAAGTAGGATCTGAGAGTTTTGTGTCAAGCTCTGAACAGTCCCAAACGTCTGTGCTTTTGAGCCAAACTTGGCTCACAGGTCTCAGTTCAGGTAGTGCTCACCACTGAAGTTTTGGGTCCCGCCACATTTTTATTTCAGCATTGTGTTTTCAAAATTCCTTCAGGCCGGGCCACTTAGGTTGAAGCTGCATCATTGCCACAGGTGCTTTTGGATGGACAAAGACTGGATTGATGCAGGATTCACTAGGTGGTTTCACCCAACTCAATTCCTAACACCTGCCTACCTCAGGCATTTCTCACCCCTGCACTAGCTGTCATCTTAGTGCTTCAACCCTCAGTCCAACAACCCAACTGCCATGGAGCCCTCACGCATCAGCATGCCATCTGGCAAGCTCTCAGCCCCAAGAACCGTCCACATGGAAGTTCTCAATTGCCACCGAATATAAGTACCCCAACATCCAGCTCTTAAACCCTCTGGTACTGATTCTCCAGCTGTGAGAGGAGGCTGTTACTACTCACTCTCTCCTCCCTTAGCTTCTTCCCCGTACATTCAGCTTTGTCTCTCTCACATTGGCAGAGGGGAAGGGAATTTGCGTAGCTTCACAGAGATTTCTTCATATCGGAACCATGTGATTACAAGAGCTGGGATAAATTTCAGATAACAAATCTGACTGAGATATGGCAATTTGACATAAGCATCTGCAACTATGAAAGTAGAGGCCCCGGCTGAACCAAATCCTGGCCCACATCCTGCAATCACTTACATACATAAGTAAATTCATGCATGAAGTATTCTCATTATATACATGATGTGCAAATCGTCTCATTGGGTGTAAAATTACTCATGTGCATAAATGTTTGCAGGATGAGGGCCAAAATTTGGTATTGTATTAGTATAGTCATTAAGGACAGCTTGGACATATGAGCCCTATCTGAAATCCAGGCTCAAGAAAAGTCAGGTGTAATGAAAAAAAAAATCTATGGAATTTTACTCACCATGAAGTTCTGCATCCATGTTAACTTCAAAGTGACATGGACTACGTTTATAATGATGAATCAGGGCCTTATCAACGGGCAAAGGTCTTCTGCTGTCATATAACTCTCAAGCAGTTATGCAAATAACTGATTTTTCATTCACTGGCTATACCAAAAAAACTGAAGAAAAAAAGTCATTTCTGCTCAGCCTAAGAAGTTTTTCTTTTTTGGTGAACCAAAATGGTTGTATGTTTTCTTATTTGGGTTCAACGTTTTGTTTGAGGGTTTTAAAAAAACATTTAAAAAATAAAATGAAAGTCAATTTCTCAACAAAAAGTTATTTTGAACTGAAAAATCAAAGCATTTTGTCTCAAGAATATCAATATGGAACATTTCTATTTTTTGGAACTTTGGAGAGGACAAAACAGTTTGATGAATTCAATATGCATTTGTGAAATGTTTTGATTAGCCCAAAACTGCATTTGTCAACCTTTCAGCCAAAAATTTTCACTCAGCTATACTTTCAAGGCAAAGCAGGAAACACTGATCCAGGAGTCTGTGCTGTTTCACTGACTTTGTTTTCACTGGAACAAATGCTTGCTGTAGATTTGATCCTCTTCTCTGGCAGATGTAAACCCAGAAAGAGAAGTTAGGGAAGCATTGAGTTCCACCAGTGACCATGGGAAGTTGATTGTGTGAGAATACCTAGATGATGCCGCACAGTGCTCTGCAAGAAAGGTTAACTCATCCAAGGTCCTTGCCAAAAAATTGACCTAGCGCATGGCTTTTAAAAAGACATCCATTCTGTCTTTAAAGACTCTAAAGTTAGGAAAAATGATGTCCCTTGTTAAGTGATTTTTGAGGCCCAAAAGTGACCTGCATTTTAAAGTCACGGGAAAACAAAAGGACATAACTATCTCAAAAATTGATTGTCACATAATCTTGGAATCATGAACTGGGGGCAAACCAGTGCTGTGAGGAAAGAATCAGCATTTGTGCTAAAATTCATGACAATACTGGGATTCACAAAGAGTTTCCTGAATACCATGTCAGAGACTATGACTGACAACTCCAAGAATCAGAATGGACTACACTCAGTTCTCTTATTTGCAGAAATTAGGGTGACCAGACAGCAAGTGTGAAAAATCAGGACGGGGTTGGGCGGTAATAGGAGCCTATAAAAGAAAGACCCAAAAATCGGGACTGTCCCTATAAAACATCTGGTCACCCTAGCAAAAATATTCCAGAACCAGTTTTTCCACTCTTGGACAGCTCTAGTCTCCAGGACACCAAAGCGGTATAACAGTCATCAGAAAGCCAAACATGACTCCAAGCATCAGGGCAGACGATTTTCCCCCTAGCCGTGAGTAGGTCATGTGCGGAGAGTCAGAGGATTGCTGGTTGTGTGGGGTCGTAATGGAATCCATAGGGCATGCATTGAAAACAGAGCAAATAGTGAAAATACTGTAGAGACCTGGACAGGGGGAAATCTTCTGGCTAGATAAGGAGGCAAGAGCCTGGTATTGCACTCCAACATCTCTGCCAATGCATCTCATTCCTAACCTGCAGCATTTGTGCAATGCACCAGGCAACTTTGCCAATGCAGCCCAATTCACCCAGCTGATCTTCAGCTATTCCACTACTGGGCATCTGCTGAAGAGTGGCTGCAACTCCTGCTGGACTGACTGTGGGGCAGTTCCAAGATGTGGACAAGTGCCCGATAGAGACAAGGCTGGTGCCTACTGAAGTTAATTTCAAAGCAGGCACGTTTTTGGAGTTCAAAGCATGGCACACTCACTCTACTGTGCCATCAAAGGGAACTTTTCAAAGAAAACTGTGTAGATTTGTGGTGACAAAATAATTTCCTGAAGAGCTGGAAAAAAATTCAGGCTCCTGAACTCCAAGCCCTGGAGGCGCCGTAGAGATCATTCATTAACTAAGGCGAGATGGTGTAATCTGGACACCAGGACTCCTGGGTTCAGTTCTGAGCTTGGTCACTGACTAGCTGTGTGATCTTGGGCGAATCATTTAACCCCTGTGCCACAGATTAGTCACCTGCAAAATGGAGAGATTACTCACGAAGGTGCAGTTTAACTAATGAATGTCTGTTACGTTCTTTGTGAACCTCTGATAAAAGGCACAACGTCTTGTTCTAGCTTAACATAAATATTCCATGCCACTTACAGGCAGCTTCCCAATTTTGTTTATTCTCCCTCAGAGCACAGAACTCCTCTGCAGAATGAAATGCATCCAAATCGCTGAGGCTGTAATTTTCATGACACCACCACCCGCCTCATTTCTCTCCTGTCCTTTCAGTTTCATGAAGGTTAGAGGCATTCTTCCTCAGCGATTGTCAAATTGTTATCTGGTGTGGAACCAGCTACCCGAGCTCCACTCAGAATATTTTATGCAGATTCTTCCTTTGTGTTGTAAGGCTCATCAGTAACCAACCTGCTACAGACGCAGAGACATCTCGCATGTTTGTTTCATTTGAATTTACCTTATTCATTCTCTCCATTTTCCTCCGCCTCCAGCCTTGTAGCTCGGAATATTTGCTGTGTTAACAGGCTCCAGCATTTCCTGCTTGGACATGAGGCTGCTGTATTTTTCTGCTCTCTCTCTCCCCCCCTCCTGTCTCACTCCAGTTCAACAGAGGGAGACTCTGATGTTGCGCTCCATCAATATTCAAGCCTGTTGTTTGGTATAGGAAACACAGGCACACGAAGTATAATCGAGCTGGTCTGCCGTAACAGGGATCTCAGTCCTGTTCTCTGGCCTCGGGCTAATTCACAGAAGAAAGAGAAGGGGGTATCATGCTGAGAGACACATCTGTAAGAGGGCGGCTTTTTGTCATGCCCACTTCACAATTCCTTACTGTAGCAGGGCCAGGTCAAGAATCTCTTGGCCCTCTTTGGGCCCACTCCATTGAGGTCTCCCAATGTACTTGTTGGGCCCTTTCCTCCCCATTCCTGCTCATCATTCAAATAGTGTGTAGTTGCTTTATAAATATACAAACAACTCCTGTGCATTAGAGGCTGACTGGGGACAAGGCAAGGAGGGTATGGGGCAGGTTGGCTGGGGCAGAAAGGCATGGGGACAGGCGAGCTCGTGGGAGGGGATGCAGGGACAGGGAAAAGCAGCAGCAGTGGCTGGGAGCCCAGCCCCAGTCAGATGCAACAAGAAGCAGCTGGGAGAAGGGGAAGCCTGTATATGTGGGCAGCAGCCAGAAGGGGAGGGAGAGCCTTGGGAGGAAGGCCCCAGTTGGGGTAGCAGGTCAGAGAGCTGGCAGCCAAGAGGGACACTGAACCCTTTCCCCAAACCAGCACCCCATCTTGTGCCAGCTGCACATCTCACTAGGTGAAAGGCATGGCAGTGCCAGGCGCGTTCCTTGGCACTGAGCACAAAGTCCTGGCAGGGTCCGGGGAGCAAGCAGGTGTGCGTTGAGAAGGAACAATCCAGGCTCAGGTTGCATTTCTCACCCACACTGCCGGTGTGAGGCATGGGGAGGAATAAAGAGTGAGCATGGGCAGGCTGTACCTTTCCACCTCCCTGTCAGCCCTCTCCCACCCCAAATGCAGGACCAGCCATGATCATAGTTCTTTATCTTCCTTTATAAAAGGCTTTGTGAATTTGCTTCTTGCGATAGCTAGGGGCCAATAGCACCGGCTAAAACCAGGCCGGGACTCAGAACCAATCTACACTACAAAATTAAGTTCACCTACATTATGTCAACATACAACTACTACAGTAATTGAATTGGTTTTACACATCCACACTATGGTCCTTGTGTTTGGCAGTGCGCTTGCACCGATTTAATTGTCAGTGTGGGGCATTGTGGAATGGCTTCCAAAAGGAGACAACAGTCGATGTAAGCAACACAGGGTCTACACTGACACTGCGTCGACCTAACTACATCGACCTAAGTGCTATGCCTCTCCTGGAGGTGGAGTTATTATGTCCGTGTAGCAGGCGAGTTACATCAGTGGGAGCGACATTGTAGCGTAGATGCTTTCAGAGTTGGGTTGATGTAGGCTGCTTTGCGTCAACCTACCTTCATAGTGTAGACCAGGCCTCAGAAAGCTTCATCACACATCGCTGCCAATGCACCACAATCCTGCACTACAGCAAGCCACTATTCCAGGGTCAGCCCTCAAAAAACACTGCCAGGCACATTACTGAGCTGCAGGACCTCAGCGCTGTCCCACACGACCCTCCACTGTCGGTCCTTTCTCTCTGCGTGGCCCTCATTGCTGCAGCATCTGAGCACTATTTACCTTCCCAACACCCCTGGGAGGCATGGAAAGAGCATCCCCATTTTAAAGTTAGGGAACTAAGGTACAGAGAGATTTGCCAACAGCATACAGCTCAAGCAGTAGCAGCCTGGGCTGAAGGTTCAATGCTCAAACCCTTTTGATTATTGATGAGATGGAAGCAGGAAGTGTTGCAGTTGCACATAAAAGAGGTGAAAAGAAAGAAAAAATATGAAATTATGCTCCCAAAAAACTGTTAAAAGAATATTATTCATGTTGCAAGGTCAAGCACTTAAAAGTGGTGCATGTGCATTATCATTTCTTTAATGACCTGCTCATATACTATTTTTTTCCCCAGGACCCCCACCTCATTCTGTGCACAGGATGGATGGACACTCATGGGAGCAGAATATCGGTTGTGCAGGAAAACCTTAATACTGGAACTTCCTAACTTTTGAGGGCTTGACTTTTCAGCTTTAAAATGGTCTTTTCATATAATAATTATCAATATGATGGCACAGACTAGAGGCCTTAAATGAGATCAGTTAACCCCACTGTGCTAGGTACTGTACATGCACATAGTAAGAAACTACCATGAAGAGCTGGCAGTCTAAAACGACAAAAGTTGGAAGTGGAATCAGAGATGTGATGGTCATCCAGCACCTCAGTAGGAAAGCCACAATAGAACCCAGACACTATGGGACTCTATGCTGTATTATACATCTGCAGCACATTTTCCCACTAAGTGCGGATTATAATGTCAGGATTTCAGAGGGGGAAAGAAAACAGCTGGATTCTTCAGAGTGCAGCACTGGCAGCTAGAAAAAACGTATCTTTTAATTTGTGAGAGGAGTATGGAGAGAGAGAATAAAGAGGAAACCCTGTGGTAACATTTTCTCAAGTCCTTTCACTGACTATTAGAGCCCGTTAAATAGAACACACCTGGCTAAGAGGTTAAAAGAAGCGTACCCAAAGGGCTGCGATTTCCCCAGGGACCTCTGATTTTTAACTAGAGATAGGTCCAGGCAGCAAAGGTCAGATCTGGATCCTAAGTGGGGCAGGGAAGGGCTTTGTTTTTTGGCCCATGTCTAGTGTTAGCACAGACTTAGCCTCTTGGTGGGTGCTCCTCAGGGGTGGAATTTTCAAAAGCACTCAGCCCTGGCCATAGGCACCGAGTTATATGGGCCCGTGTTACCCGTGCTCCACCAATATTCAGGAACATTGGCCCAGATCCTCCAATGGTTGCGCTTATATTTTCAGAGCCGTCCCGTCATAGGACAGACCGGGGCAACTGCCCCAGGCCCCGCGCTTCGGGGAGCCCCGCACTTCAGGGGGACGCAGGGTCCAGGAGGTCTGGGGAGTTAGCAGGGGGCCTGGCATCGGCAGCAGTGAGCGACCCAGCCCCACCTTGTCCTGCTCCACCTGTTCCTGCCCCTGCTCCGCCCCCACCCCGCCTCTTCCCACCCCTGCTCTGTCCCCTCCCTGCTTTTTCCCACCCCTGCTCTGCCCCCTCCCCACCCCCATTCCATCCCTTCCCTCAATCCCCTGCCCCACCTCTTTCCGGCTTCCGCCCCTCCCCGCCCTCGCTAATCTCCCAGGCCACCCTGGACCCTGCATCCCACTGAAGTGTGGGGCCCTCCAAAGCACCAGGCCCAGGGCGGTTGCCTCGGTCCATCCTATGGACGGGATGGCTCTGCTTGGATGCGTTCTTGGCACCACCAAAAAAATATACAAACCTGGCGTCCATGGCCTTGGCCTCACTTTACTCCCTCTGAAGCCAATTGCAGACTCCCACTAATGTGAGGAGCAGAGTTAGGCCAATGCTGAACACTTCTGAAAATACCTGGATTTCCCAGTGGAAAACTTTAATGAAATGTTATTCATATCCACAATGTCAGCAGGACGTAAGTACATAAGAACAAGATAACAGCCATATTGGGTCAGACCAAAGGTCCATCTAGCCCAGTATCCTATCTTCTGACAGTGGCCAATGCCAGGTGCTTCAGAGGGAATCAACAGAACAGGGTTGTTATCAAGTGATCCTCCCCTGACGTCCAGTACCAGCACCTGGTAGTCAGAGGCTTAGCCCAGGGCTACACTAGCGGAGGGGGGTCGATCTACGATACGCAGATTCAGCTACGTGAATAACGTAGCTGAAATCGGCGTATCGTAATCGGCTTACCTGACCATGAAGACGGCGGCGCGTCGATCACTGCAGCTCCCCCGTCGACTCCGCTTGCGCCGGTCGATGACGTGGTTTTACGGCGCCGACGGGGAGCGCGATCGGGGATCGATTAGGCGCGTCTTAACGAGACGCGAAAAATCGATCCCCGATAGATCGATTGCTACCCGCCGATCCGGCGGGTAGTGAAGACAAGCCCTAAGAGACACCCAGAGCATAGGGTTGCATCCCTGATCATCTTGGCTAAGGAACCGCAGTGTCCTCTTCATGGCTCGGCCCTCCGACTGTGTTGCTGTCCATGTTCCCCTGTTCCGGGGGAGGTTTAGCTCCTAAGTAATCCTAGGCAGTCTTCCTGCTCACTGACTCTGTGTCACTCACCCAGTGGCTGGTAGGGAAACCCAGGCCTGCCCTCTTCTCTGTGTTCCAGCCCAGGGACCCTCAGCTCAGCAGTCTGGGCCTTCTCTCTCTGGCCTCAGTGCTCTATCCTTGGGCTGCTTCCTACTACTAGTTCCCCTTTTCTTCCTAGGCTGCCAGTTCCCAAAAGCCTCCTCCCTGTTCCCAGGGAGTGACTGCCATTTACAGTCTCCACTCACTCCTCCCTTTCTCCTGGGAGTGTCTGCCTTTTCCCAGAGTTCCCTTCTGCTTTCAGCTCCTGGGCTTTATAGGCTCCACCTATTCCTGTCCAGCTGATCCTACTTAATGAGCTGCCTAATGGGTTAATTGGCCCATCTGGCCTGCATTACCTTGTGGGGTTTAGTCACCCCATCACTGGGTGCTGTTTTTGATGTTAGCGACAAAAGGGAAAATAGAATGTTTGAAGTAAAATGTTTCAGGTATTCTATATCTGGATTCATTTTTCACTAACCTCCTCGAATGTTCTGGACTTTGTAGAATCTCATGGAACCTTCCAGATTTTCTGATAACTATATTTTCCTCAAACCAGCTAGAATGTTGTCAGCCATGCCCTCATGGGTATATAAGGGGTGGGGTGTTGCCAGTCAGTCAATGAGATATAAGAACAAAGTGAAGTAGGAGTCCAGTTGCAATATTGTGAACCTTGTTTTATTGTGTAATTTTGAAAGTGTACCTGTGTTTTAAGACTTGAAGAGTATAAGTAGTGACTAATAAAGGACATATTTAATGACATGTCAGAGATATCTATCGAACCCCTATCTACGCAACAATATAAAAGAAATACTGTTAAACGTTACATGTTAAGCATGGCAAAAGAAGTGATGACTTTCTGAGACTAAGGAACAGAGACTCTTGCTCTCCCTAATACTGTCTGCTTTCCCTTGTAGAAAATAAAAGATGCCCCTGAACAAGCCTTCAGGAGCTCAGTGTAGGAAGCGAAAAGCTCAATTGCAATGTAGGTTTGCAGCAAGGGGTAAATTTGAAGGGAAAATATCTGAAACAGAACAACATAGACCGAGTTTTAGGCAGAAGCAATCAGGCTAGTGCAGAAAAAATTGAGGGGCGAGGCATAAATGATGGCAGTCCTGTTACTAAAGAATTAGCACATATATTTGAAGATAAGGAAAGGAAATGTGAGGAAAGTGATGGAGAATTGTCCAGCTTTCCTGATGGCGTAAAGGAGAGTGATGATAAGGAAGAATGTGGCTCACATGAAAAGGAGAGTAATGAAAAAGAAAAATCTGGTTTACACAGAAACAATAAAGAAGGATCAGCCTCACATATTGATAGAAACAGCAGTGAGAAAAACTGCACACCACAAATAGATACATCAGATCCTGCTTTATAGCCAGCGATCCTAAACTCTGCTGATATAGTTTGTACAATTTTGAATGGGCTGGGAAAAATTGAGAGTATGATTTTTTCAGTAAACGAGCAGAAGTGACGCTTCTCAAAGTTGCACTGCGAAAGAATGCTTGAGAATGGTGAGAAACTGAATGGGCATTGGCTAGTTTACTCGATAACAACTGACAAAGTGTTCTGTTTTTGTTGCAAAATATTTGACAAGAATGCCAAATCATTGCTTGTGCTTTCTGGGTGCAATTAATGGCATAACTTAACTGAGGCTCTGAAGCAACATGAAAAGTCACCCAGCCATTTTACGGCCTACTCCAAATGGATGGTGGTCAGGCTCTAGCTGAATAAATGTATAGATGCAGAAAACCAGTGCATTATTAATACAGAAACCTAACACTGGAGGAATGTGCTCGGGTCTGTGGATGACTCTACTGGAAAATACCTAACAGAACTATTTCTGAACATTTTGAAAGAGAATTTTAAAAAAAGCTTCAGGACTGCCGTGGCCAAGGCATGAACATGAAGGGGAAAATAGTGACGTCCAGGCAAGGATCCTTGTGCTGAATCCAAGAACTTTCTTTGTGCCTTTTGGCTGCCATTCCCTCCACCTGGTTGTGTCAAATGCAGTGTCATGTTCTTTAGATTCAGTATCTCTCTTTGGAGTACATACATCCTGTTTTCAGCATCAACTATCATGTAGAAGATCCTCACAGAAAATGTTACAAATCTGACTCTGAAGCTGCTAAGTGACACTCGCTGGGAGAGCCACACTGACAGCATAAAGCCAGTGAAGTACCAAGTGACTGAGGTTTACAACGCCTTGATGGAACTAGTGCAGTCAAGTAAACCCAAGGCTGGAATCTGGCATAAGGCGCAAAGCCCGACAAACCAGATCATTGAACTCAAATTTCTGGCCTCAGTTGCAGTTTGGCACAATATCCTGTTCCAATTAAATGTTGTGATCAAAGCCTTACAAACTCAGTCGATGATCGTCACAATGGCTACTACTTTGACGAGAAGCTGCCTTGATTGTGGCCTACAGAGACAATGGATTTGAAGATGCCACCACTGCTCCCAAAGAAGTGGGACAATGTAGGAGTTGAGCCTGTCCTCAAGGAAACTCTTATTCATTGGAAGAAGAGACAGTTTGGTTACAAGGACAGAGATGAGGTGATGGGAAGCTCAGAAGAAAAATTCAAGAGGGAGGTTTTTTTGCTTGCTCATTGACACTGCTCGAGTGTCCATTCAAGAAAGGTTCAGACAAATGAAGCACCACGAAAAGGCTTGGCGGGAAGGTTGTATGACCATAGTAAGCTGCCAGCAGACAGGAAAACATGAATAATTGTACAGACCTTCACCATACGGAAGGGAATGGGAAATGTTCGGACATCAGTGATAAAGACCTCTATGTCAAATTAAACAACATCGTCACATTTTGCAACATAGGAAGCACTCTCCACTCCGAGTTCTCCAATTCATTCATGGTGCAGAGCTGAAGGACACTTTTCCTAATGTGTGGATGCTTTGAGAATTCTGCTGTCCGTCACAGTCGCGAGTGGTGAGCACAACTTTTCAAATCTCAGGCTCATTAAAACATATCTTTGATCGACAATGGCTGATGTGAGACTGACATTGCTTGTTATTTTATTGCTTGAGAATGCCTTTGGCCAGTCTTTGATGTCTCTGACACTGTGCTTCAGTTCATGAGGGCAAAGGCAAGAAAAGCAACCTTTTGAACTAAAGGACTAGGATTAACATTCTAAGGCTGTCACCTACTGTAACACTATTTAATACTGGTCCACCCAATATTGGTGCCCCCATTCAATTTCTTGATGTTAGTGCATTTCAGTTATTCTTAAAATTAAAAAGTTTCTATAAGCTTAGAGGAAACTTTTTTTTATTTGCTTATATATGGCATGAATAAATACAGATTTACAGATCCTAGCATGCAAATGTATTGTCTTATATGACCAGAATAAATCAAGCATGCAAATCATTTATCAAAGTAGTGAAATGGGCTACAAATGCAATAAAAAATAAGATATTCAAAAGTTTAACAAATGGAGGGGGCACCAAAGACACTCCTCTACTGGGGCGCCATTTGGTCTAGGGCCAGCCCTGCTTAATAAAGATGGCTGAACCTCAAAAACTTTACAGTTCAGATACGCAACCAATGCTTCTGAAGTGTATTTGAAATTCATCCAAGCCATCTAAATCTCTTGGGTCTGCAAAACTAGCCTGCACAGCTCATGAGGTGAGGTTCTCACAAGATTCTTGGTACTTCCTGCTTCCAACTGGACCGGAAATGTCACTAAACAGTCATTTAAAACCCTGATGTATATCACAATAAAAAATAAGCAAAACCAAGAAGTGAACCAAACATCTTCAAGCCTCAAAAATGACTCATTTAGGGTTTTGAGGAAAGAGTGATGAGGGAGCTGTGAAGGTGAGATTGTTCAAATTAAAAACCAACTGAAGGCAATATCTTTGTATACAATGAGCAATTGGACTGTGGAACTCATTGCCACGGGCAATTGTTGAAGCCAAGAACTCAGCAAGATTCATAGAGGGATTGGACATTGATGAAGATAACAAGAATATCCATAGTTTGGATAGTATATACTAACACACTTTTAGAAGGGACATAAACCTTAATGCTTCAGGGCTAGTGCCAGTCTCTCATCTTAGGGGTTAGGAGGAGATTTGGCAGAGGGACTGGTTATCACAGATATGCCTACTCCTCTGAAGCGTCTGCTGCCGGCACTGCTGTAGACAGGTTACTGCACAGGTCTGATCCAGTCTGGCAATTCCTGAGTTCCTATCTTCTGTGCAGACAAACTTTATGGACCACCATCTGTCATATTAACAGCACCCATCATTAAAGGAGGGCAAGTTTGAATGCAGATCCAGAGCTGAACTTTGGAGCTGAGGCCTACTTCTATGATGGCTTAAACCAAATGCCTTTGACTGCCCATAATCTCTAGCATAAAATCAGCTCAGGAACCACATAGTATAGTGGAGCTTTGCCTTGTTTGTAACCCACATCTTGATTGCCCAGTGCCAGAATCCTGCTTCTAAAATAAAAACGGAAGCTTTTTTCAGTGCGTGGGGACATGGCTAATTTAGAACAATTAAGCGACAGCTAATTAAAATCAGCTCCATGTCCCAGAAAGGCGACGGGCCAGGTACTCAGCATGAGAGTTTGGCTCTGTGGAACAGCATCTTGTTAAAGCCCCTGATTCCGTAGTGGAGTTGGATGGGCCCATCCTGTGAGGTTATCTAGAGAGAGGCCGATCTGTTTCACAGCGTCAGTCTTTCCTGTCCCGCTTCTCCTGCCCAGCTCGGCAGTGCAACATACCTGAGGAGCCGGCTGTGCTTTATGAAGTCTAAAATTTTCAACTGGTTGTGTCTTTCCATGCAAACTCATTAGCCACTATTTACACCCGCTGCAGCTGTGAAGAGAGAGGTTCTGAACTCTGGCATTCTACAGTAGGCTTTGTTTCTCATTTACATTTGCATATTAAAGTGTTTGCCTGAAATAGGCTATTGAAATTAATTCAGGATTAATTGGTGTCTTTATCTCATTAGGACAATCTAATTTAAGGATGATGAAATTGTTTAGCCTCCCGTTTGCATAATTAGATTGCTTTGAATTGCTGTCATTATTGGCTCTTTAGCATCATCTGTAGGCCTCAAACAGACAAGAGCTTCAACCTCATAAAGACCAATCATGTGTTACAGCAGAGCTTTGTTAACCCCTTCTAACCCAAACCGACTTGAATAAGCAGTCACACAACAGAATGGACTTTCCCATGAGCAGCAAAACCCACAGGTCTTCTCACCCTATGTAATCATATTTCTCTTCCCTTTATTTACGTGGTTGGGTCTGGGATGTACCATAATTAAGAGCAGCCCCAATGAAAGCTAAGCCAGCACCCCTAAAGGATCAGCTATCAGAATGAGGGACTCCCAGGCATTTTTCTTTAGTCTGACCTCCCAGCAGGAGAAGCACTGGGGGTCATACTAGTCTTTTTGTTTGTTCATTTCCTTGTCATCTGACCTCAAACCAATAGAGGTACTAGAGGCTCTCTTGTGATTGACCAAGGCAGCCCCAGAGGGACATTATTCTAATGCTACAGGGAAGCTTCAAAGTGTAACCTCTCCATTACAGGAAATCATTCATCACTGGAAGGGCTGAATGGAGAAGAAGGCTGGTTCAGTGGTTAGAGCACTAGCCAGGGACTCAGAAAACCCACATTCAATTCCCTGCTCTACCACAAACTTCCTGGGTGGCCTTGGGCAAGTCACTTAGGCCCAAGTCCTCAGTGGGATTTAGGTAACTGAAATCATGGGAGTTAGGAGCCTAACCCCCTTAGAGGATGTGGGCCTTAGTCTCTCTGGCCCAGATTGTCTAAGGGAGTTAGGCACCTAACTACCTTTAAGGATCTGGGTTCCCCATCTTCAAAAGGGGGATAGTAGGATTTCCCTACCCCAGATTGTGTGATGCTGCAGTAATGGGGCCCATATAAGTACCTAGAATAGACAGAATGCCAAATGATGCTGTTCACTTTCACACCGTCTTCCGATTGGTTTTCAGACACAAAGATATGAATGTCAAAGCATTCAGAATGGTGTTTTTGACCAAGCAAGGCTCTCTGAACCAAAAGTGATAATCCATCCTCCCTCTCCAGTTTCCTCGAGGGGAATGGGGCAGCTCAGACATGGAGTTATCGGACTGCAAAGCTCCTATTCACAAATCCTGCCGTCTGAAGGAAGAAGGTGGCGAGTTCTAATTCTAGGAGAAGAGGCCTTGGAGCAGGTAATAACATTGTTAACGAAAAAGAGCTACAAGGAGGGAACATTAAAGCAATGCATTTAAAGGGAAAGTAGAAAGCTAAAGGGGAAACTGAAGTAAGCCCAGGTTTCCGTTCTGGATGGCCCATTAGTCAGGTTGGGGGTGGAGTCAGACATGTTTCTGTGTTAACTATTTTAAAATGTATTTCCCCATCTCTTTGAAATCTACCCAGGCCACTTGGCTCACTCCAGCCATCCTTAGAACACATTGTGACACCAAGAGCTTCAGCTAATGTAAGTCAGCACAGCTCCGTTAACTGCTATGGAGCTATGCTGGTTTATCTCGGCTCACAATCTGGTCTCAGAAATCCTGTGGGTTGCAGTGAGACTCCTGACATCTGTCTGTCACAGGATGATGCTTCCCGGGGCATCGCTAGCAAATCAGGTACTGCCAGTGGATTTCAAGGGCAGGGCGGGGGTAGAGACAACAGTGACAATGTACCTAGTAGCGGCTAGAGGTCCCAGTCAGGATCTGGGCATCGTTGTGCTGGGCGCTGTACAGATGCGTAACAAAATGATACAAAAGTTTACAATGTTAGTGTATGATGAAGCCAACAGCTAGATACAAACAGAATTGGGGAGTGGGATTTTAAAGAATTAGAGACTTATTCCCGTGATGCATGCACTCACAGCCTGGTTAGTGGGGATGCTCAACACATAGATGCAATTGACTAGGTTTCCATTTTAGCTTTTCAGTTCACTTCCAATACAGCAAAGCACTGAGGTCCAGATCCTCAAAGGACTTAGGAGCCTAACCACCATCGAAATCAATGCACATTATGTGCCTAAATACCTTTGAGGATCTGGGACTAACTCTTCCCCTCCCTGCCAATGCCCATGATTAGTATTATTGAGATTACACTACCACCCAGCAGGACCAGTGCAAGGAAGTTTCATGCCCTAGGCGAAACTTCCTTGCACCAGCCCTGCGCCCCCCCAGCTAATGCCGCCCCCCCCCCAGCCAGCCCCCCTTTCCCCCCGCCCGCGAGAGCTCATCCCTCCCACCCACGGGCCACGGGAGCTGAGCAGGGAGCCGGGAGGCAGGGGGGTGACTCGCCACGGCTGCCTCCCGGCTCCCCGAGCAGGGAGGCAGGGGGGCGACTCGCCGCAGCTGCCTCCTGGCTCCCCGCTCAGCGGCTGAGCCGGAAGGCAGCCGCCCGCCACCCCCCAAATCCTGGCGCCCTAGGCGAGGGTTGCCTAGTGATAGCGCCAGCCCTGCTACCCAGAGGCCCCAGTGGAGACCAGAGCATTATGCCTGCAGCAGGCATTATGCCACACACAGTCTGTGCCTGAGAGAGCTTGCAGTCGAAAGCAGCAAGACGGACAAAGTGGCGTTAGCCCCATTTCCCACATGGGCAACGGAAGCACAGGGTGACTTGCCCATGGTCATACAAGAAGCCTGTCATGGAGGTGAGGACTGAACCCAGCTCACTGTGTCTGTACCATATGGCTATCTCCTAATGGAATACACTGGATAGTACTTACCTATCCGTCATTCTCCATTGAAAGGGAAAAGGAAAAAAGAGACCATTCAGCCTCCTGAGCAGCCCATCGCCCAACTACTTTATAATAACACCGGTGAAGTAAATAGAAAAGGGGCCCGTGACTTCACTATTACCGAAGGGGACTCCAGCTATTGGTTCTACCCTCTGCACCAGGCTGTGCTGACTTTGCAGGGGGCAATGTTGAGCACAGACCCTTAGAAGTGACTAAATCAAGTTGGTCAAAGGAAACTGGAGAGTCTCTGTAGGCATCGTGGGCAGCAGGAAATGCTCAGGGGGATGGGGCGGGAATTGTCTCTTCACCAGTCAACATCTGATTGTTTCTGGGATGTTGTCAACTTCTCTTGGCTCAGCTGGCTGCAGGAGCCTGGCCTCTCATTCATGGGCTACTGATTTCTCAGTTGGGGTCTGAGCGCGAGTGAGCCTGCTTGGCAGTCAGTTCACATCGGGTAGCATCTGGTTGGGTCTCATCACATTGCAAATTTATGACCCTGGAAACAACATGTTGAGGCTGCTCTATCAAAAGAAGTGGGATGGAGCTATCAACCTGTGACCAGAGTGAGGGCAAGGGGAATGGGCTCTACTTCAGCTGAGAATTTGGCCCAACTGGGAGTGCTTGCTATAGCTTTCTGGAATGAACAGAAAGAAAGGAGCACTTGGGAAATAAGGAGGCTGGGATCTTAGACTCCATAGACTTTAAGGCCAGAAGGGACCATCATGATCATCTAGTCTGACCTCCTGCACAACGCAGGCCGCAGAATCTCACCCACTCACTCCTGTAATAGACCCATAACCTCTGGCTGAGTTACTGAAGTCCTCAAATAATGATGGAAAGACTTAAAGTTACAGAGAATCCACCATTTGCACTAGTTTAAACCTGCAAGTGACCCGTGCTGCAGAGGTCTCTGCCAATCTGAGCAGGGGGGAAATTCCTTCCTGACCCCAAATATGGTGGTCAGTTGGACCTTGAGCATTTTGGCAAGACCTACCAGCTAGACAGCAGGAAAGAATTCTCTGTAGTAACTCTTTTCAGAGCAAGAGAATGGACTAACAAGTTGGTCATACATCAGCCACGCCACCAGGGATTCTTTCACCTGCACATCTACCAATGTGATATATGCCATCATGTGCCAGCAATGCCCCTCTGCCATGTACATTGGCCAAACTGGACAGTCTCTACACAAAAGAATAAATGGACACAAATCTGACATCAGGAATCATAACATTCAAAAACCAATAGGAAAACACTTCAACCTCTCTGGTCACTCGATAACAGATTTAAAGGTGGCAATTTTGCAACCGAAAAATGTCAAAAACAGACTCCAACGAGAAGCTGCTGAACTGGAATTAATTTGCAAATTAGATACCATCAACTTAGGTTTGAATAGAGACTGGGAGTGGCTGGGTCATTACACAAATTGAATCTATTTCCCCATGTTAAGTACCCTCACACCTTCTTGTCAACTGTCTGATATGGACCATCTTGATTATCACTACAAAGGTTTTTTTTTTTTCTCCTGCTGATAATAGCTCATCTTAATTAATTAGCCTCTTAGAGTTGGTTCGGCAACTTCCACCTTTTCACATTTTCTCTGTATGTATATATATATATATCTTCCTACTATATGTTCCATTCTATGCATCCGATCAAGTGGGCTGTAGCCCACGAAAGCTTATGCTTAAATAAATTTGTTAGTTTCTAAGGTGCCACAAGTACTCCTGTTCTTTTTGCGGATACAGACTAACACGGCTGCTACTCTGAAACCTAACAGGGGAATGGATATGTATCTATAGCTTATCTAAGCCTCTTGTATCTCCAAAACTGATTATTAGGATTATGCAAGTGCCTAGAGGCCAGGACTCCACCGTGCTAGGGGCTGTACAAACATATAAGAAGAGGCCAGCCCCAGCTCTGAAGAGCTTACAATCTACATATAAGACTATAGATAACAAGCGCACACCACAAACAGACAGGGAATACAAGGAAACAATGAGATGATACTGCACACTAAGCAGTGGTCTGAGCTAACCAGCTGCTGAACCACTGTCAGGTATGTAGTAAGAATCAGGGCAGAGAAGAGTTCTAAGTACAGCTGATCAGAAAATGGATTTCCCACTCTGTGAAAAAATTGTGAGATTGATTTTTTAAAATTATTTTATTATTTATTTATTTTTGTCCATAATTGGGACAGAAAGCCAAAGTTTTGAAGTTTTTTGTGAAACCAAATTTAAAAATAAAAAACATCATTTGTGGTCAGCTGAAACATTTCATTTTGATTTCAGCCCCTTTTATTTAGGTTTTTTTTATGATAAAATAAAGTTAATTTCCAAGCAAAAAGTAATTTTGAAACAAAAAAATCATAACTTTTTGTTCTGAAAATGTCAAAACATTTTGCAAACATTTTTATCCAATTTTCTTTTAAATTTCATTGAAATCACTGATTTGTGAAAAATTTTGATTTCATTGAAACACCATTTCCTGACAGGAAACTGTTTCACTGAAAGTTTTCCAACCAGCTCTAGTTTTAAGGAGGGGTTATGAAATCTCCCACAAATTGATTTGTCACGTTTCTAGTACATCCTATTCCTACTTGGGCTGGGGACCTCTAGAGAACAGACTTGCTTAGAGTATTTTGGCATTTCTGCTTCTGATCACGGCAGTAACCAAGAAGTGCAGAAGTGAACAAATCGTGAAAACAAACAGAAATATTTTGAACCTCGAGAAACATTTGTGTTGGTAAATAACAAGATATAAAAACAGAAAGCCCATGAGAGCACCAGTTGGCCCACTGGATTGCTGGAAAAGCTAAGGCCTCAAAGGTATTAGACACATTAACTCCCAGTGAAATTAATGGGCGTTAGGTGCCTAAATACCTTTGAGGATCTGGGTCTAATCAGTGGTTTTCAACCTGTGGTCCGTGGATCTGCAGACTATGGTCCACACCTCCATTTGAAATTTTTTAGGGGTCTGCAAATGAAAAGAGGTTGAAAACCACTGGTCTAAATGATTAAGTTGCACCAGAGAGGATGTTGGACTCCCCTGATTCCCCTCAGGCTCACCTTGTAATCAGGGCCGGCTTACCCCCAGGCTGTCCAGCCCCAGTGCAAGCCAACCTGTTATATTGGGGTGGGCAAACTTTTTGGCCTGAGGGCCGCATCGGGTTTCGGAAATTGTATGGAGGGCTGGTTGGGGCGGGGGTTGTGGCCCGGCCCCCACCTCCTATCCGCCGCCCACCAGGACTCCTGCCCCATCCCCACCCCATTCCCTGATGGCCCCCCCGGGACCCCTGCCCCATCCACACACCCCGCTCCCTGTCCCCTGACCGCCCCTGGAACCCCCACCCCTGACTGCCGCCGCCGCCCCATCCAACCTCTCCTCTCATTCCTGACTGCCCCCATTCAACCCCCCTGTTCCCCGCCCTCTGACCGCCCCGACCCCTATCCACACCCCGACCCCTGACCACCACCCCAAACTCCCTTGCCCTCTATCCAACTCCCCCTGCTCCCTGCCCCCTTACCGCGCTGCCTGGAGCACTGGTGGCTGGCGGCGCTACAGCCGCGCCACCCGGCTGGAGCCGGGCCACCCCGCCACCACCGTGCAGCACAGAGCACCTGGGTCAAGCCGGGCTCTGCAGCTGCACTGCCCCAGGAGCTCCCAGCCCCCCCGCCCAGAGCATTGCGCCGGCAGCGGGGCGCACTGAGACTGCGGGGGAGGGAGGGACAGCCGGGGAGGGGCCGGAGGTAGCCTCCCGGGGGCAGGAGGGTCCCGTGGGCCGGGCAGGAGGGTCCCGCGGGCTGTAGTTTGCCCACCCCTGTGTTAGATGCACCCTCACCCAGAATACAGCATTCAGTTCCGGATTATCTGCCCCACCTGAAAAAAGATATAGGAGAAAGAGAAGGGGTTGAGGGACAGGAGATATGAGATATAGGCTCTTCCACGTGGAGAGATTGAAAAGATTAGGACTATATAGTGCAGAGAGGAGATGAAAAGCAGGAAGACGACGAAGGTAAAAATACAATCATGAAAGGTACAGAAAGGAAAACGGAGCACTCCTATTCACCCTCTCCTTAGTACGCAAGGGCAAGGGGAAAGCAGATGACATTTATAGGCAACTGATGTAAAGCTGATAGAAAGCCATACATTTTGACACAGCACATAATCCACCCATTGTCACAAGGTAACAATGAGACTAAGAATTTAGTGGGTCCAAAAAAGGATCTGAGATTTCTATGGCTAATGCAAACATCCACAGGCTGGGTCTACACTAAAAAGTTAGGTCGACTCAATGATGTCACTCAGGAGTGTGAAAAACCCATAGCAATGTAGTTAAGCCAACCTAGCCCCCGGAGTAGACAGCGCTAGACTAACAGAAGAATTCTTCTATCGACCTAGCTACCACCTCTTGGGGAGGTGGATTACCTACAGCGATGGGAGAACCCGTCCTGTTGGTGTGGGTAACGTCTACACTGAAGCACGACAGCAGCACAAGCCCTCAGTCACATTAGATAGGAGGAAATGTTTACAAAGCATATAACACTCATGCTTCTTGGCACATGCCAGCCACTGAGGCCAAACATTTTAAAAAACATGGAGCTACACATGCTCAGCACGTCCTGTAACTCAGGCTCAAGGTGTCTCAAGTTGACATGCCAAAAATGAAAGCACCGCCTAGTCAGCGGCCACTTTGGAAAAGGTTTGTCTAACTGGGGACAGAAAGAAACTCCTCCAATGGGCAGATTATATCAGCACTGCCCACTTCAGGGCTTCCGGAACCTTCCTCTGAAGCAGCATGGGAGACATGAGACTGAAATAGCTGGAGCATTGATCTGAGCCAGTATGGCAGCTATTGTCTTCCTGCTGCAGAAGCAGCAAGGGATGGGAGAGGCAGTTCTATTCCCAGTTCTGATCTGTCGTGTGAACTTATGCTTCTGTCTCCCTCCCCATCCTTTGTCTTCCTTGGCTGCTTAGGGCCTGCTTCTCATTTACACAAAGGCCTTTTACACTGCAAAATGGCCTTAATGCAAATGAAAAACAGACTCTCTTGTAAGTTCTTCAGGACACGTCTTCCAATATGTGTCTGCACAGCACACAGCACAATGGGGTCCTGATCTGAGCTGGAGTCTCTAGGTATTATTGTAATATCAGTACTGAATAATAATGCCAAGCTGCCACTTTTCACAGCCTTCTCCTGATAGATCCCCCCAAGCCACATAAGAACATAAGAATGGCCACAAGGGGTCAGACCAAAGGTCTATCTAGCCCAGTATCCTGTCCTCTGACAGTGGCCAATGCCAGGTGCCCCAGAGGGAATGAATAGAACAGGTAATCATCAAGTGATTCATCCCCAGTTGCCCATTCCCAGCTTCCAGCAAAGAGAGGCTAGGGACAACATCCCTACCCATCCTGGATAATAGCCATTGATGTACCTATCCTCCATGAACTTATCTAGATCTTTTTTTGAACCCTGTTATAGTCTTGGCCTTCACAACATCCTCTGGCAAAGAGTTCCACAGACTGACAGTGTGTTGTGTGAAGAAATACTTCCGTTTGTATGTTTTAAACCTGCTGCCTATTAATTTTATTTGGTGACCCCTAGTTCTTGTGTTATGAGAAGAAGTAAATAACACTTCCTTATTTACTTTCTCCACATCAGTCATGATTTTATTGACCTCAATCATATCCCCCCCATAGTTGTCTCTTTTCCATGCTGAAGAGTCCCAGTCTTATTAACCACACAGTATCTAATAGTAGGATTAAATGGTTTTTCCTACCCAGACGTCAGGGTTCCATACCAACATCAGTTAGAATCCTTTCCTTTATTCTTACAATTGGCTAATCTGTGCCCTGGTACTATGCACCCTCCTGCATGACCATGCAGAACCTAGCTGAACCATGAGTCCGGACACAGAACTCGCTGGATAAGAAGGGGAAGAATGCTGTGTATTATAGGGGGCTGATCTGGCATACTCTCCCCTTGCCTCAGTGGGATCTGTCTGAAATTCAGTGGCTTCTTGGAGCTTCTGCTAGGGGGTCAGGTACCTGCCATCCCACACCAAGGGCTAAGCTTAAAGGCTAGAGCACAGATTCACTGGCCAGGCAGGCCAATAAAGCCAAATGCTCAAGTGTAGGTCCACACCCCCTTCCTCAAGGAGGTTTATCAATCAACACAAGATATATAGGCTCAAAATAATAAACCACTTTGGAAGAGGGCGACCTCATCCTTTCCCTGTGGTAGCCCTTCCTAGCTACGGAGACAACACCCTCTCCACACTGGACCCTTGGATCCTTCATCAATCCTCGATATCGCCTACCTATCTCCCCACTATCCTCACAAGAGGCAGGAACCCTTATATGTGATTGTTATGGAGTGCCTGCCCCACACAGGGCTCTAAGGGGTTAATAGAGCCCTAGAGAGGCTGTGCAGGAGGCAGCCAATCAGAGAAGGGCTGAATGGAGCAGCCAATCAGGGCCAAGCAGGCCCATTTAAAAAGGGAGCTCTAGGGCAGAGCAAGGCAGTTCTCTACTGGGAGCCCAGTGAGGAAGGACTGTGTCTCTGGAGGGCTAAGAGAACTGCCAGAACCCTGGACAAAGCTGGGCTTCTAGCAGGGACCGGGGGAGTGAGAGACAGCTCCTGGCTGGCCGCTGGGGTTTGCAGGCTGAGACCCTGATGCAAGGGCAAAGAGGATGCTGAGACCATGAGGAAGTGGCCAGACAGCTTGCTGCAGTTGCCACTAAGGGAAGTGGCTGAACAGCAGACTGCAGGCCCCCGGAAGTGGGGAGCACAGAGTGCGGCACATCCGGAGGGCTGTGTTGCTGAAGAGGATGCCGCAGTCCTTGGAGAGATGTGGTTCTTAGAGCAGGAGTGATGGCAGCAAGGCACCACACAAAGAGGGTGCACTAACATGCAGAACTAATTCCCGTGACAGCCGGCAGGAGGTGCCAGAGTGGTGAGTGATTTCCTGTAGGACACATGACTAGGAACTATCATGTGACCTGCAACTATGGCTCTCGGTTTTAAAGGGGCCATGGGCTATAACAGGCACATACATCCACCCAAAGCCCCAGTGCCCTGTCACAGGTACGCATGGAATGATGCACATAACGAAGCCAGAAGCCAAGCCGTATATTTATAAGGCGCTAATCCAAGCGCTGCCTCCCCTAGCCCCAGGGTGTGATTGTGACAAATTGTTCAGCTTCCAAATTGTGTCTCTAATGTTTTGGTCAATGACTCCTGACCCATGTAGGTTATTGGTCTCATAATCACACAGCTCTGACTTCAAAAAAGCCAATGGGATTTCTCCTTCGATCAGTGTTGTAATCAGTGATACAGCACTCCAGCACGGATTATTAAATTTTAACAGTTGACACATCATCTCTGATACTATAATCTGGCAGCACTTTACAATAAGTGACAGCTCCTCACTAATTCCTTTTGTATTCACTGTAGCAACGTTAATCATGAGTGATGAACTTTGCGTATTCATATGGATATAATAGGCAGTTCCCAAGGACTGAGACTGTAATTTAGCTTTAACCTAATGGGCACTGATTGTAACAATAAGTAATTATGTCAGCTAAATGCAGTGTTGATGGCAATTGATGACAGCAGTCAAAGCCATGACACCATTTTGGAACTGAGCTTGGAATAGCCATTTGTAAAGCAATAATGGCCAAGAAGAGTAACAATGTGTCCTCTCCTGTGTATCTGCTCTGCTAGCTACTTGTAGACTAGGGCATTCCCAGTAGTGAAAAATATGCCATCAATTTCCTTCTTTACTGTGGATCATCTAACAGAAGGCTAGCCAAAATCCTGTCTGTTCGACAAATGTGTCCCCTGGCATTCCAGAGCCAGTTTGAGAGGAAGGATGGTCCTGTGCTTAGGGTACCCAGCTAGGACTTGGGTTCCATACCCTGCTGTAACACAGGCTTCCTGGGTGAGTTTGGACAAGTGGCTTAGGCCCAGATCCTTCAAGGTATTTAGGCAAGTTATGCTGAGACGTCCTGATGGCTGCATGAATCACAAACCTCTTTGAAGACTTCTACTAGAATTCTTTGAGGGGACTCAACAAGCATGTGGACAAGGGGGATCCAGTGGATATAGTGTACTTAGATTTTTCAGAAAGCCTTTAACAAGTTCCCTCACCAAAGGTTCTTAAGCAAAGTAAGCTGTCATGGGATAAGAGGGAAGGTCCTCTCATGGATTGGTAACTGGTTAAAAGATAGGAAACAAAGGATAGGAATAAATGGTCAGTTTTCAGAATGGAGAAAGGTAAATAGTGGTGTCCTCCAGGGATCTGTATGGGGACCAGTGCTAGTCAACATATTCCTCAATGATCTGGAAAAAGGGGTAAACAGTGAGGTGGCAAAATTTGCAAATGACACAAAACTACTCAAGATAGTTAAGTCCAAAGCAGACTGCGGAGAGATACAAAGAGATCTCACAAAACTGGGTGACTGAGCAAGAAAATGGCAGATGAAATTCAATGTTGTTAAATCCAAAGTAGTGCACATTGGAAAACATAATCCCAACTATACATATAAAATGATGGAGTCTAAATTAGCTGCTACCACACAAGAGAGAGATCTTTGAGTCATTGTGGATAGTTCTTTGCACATTAAGTGGATGTTTTCAGCAGCAACCAAAAAAACCGAACAGAATGTGGGGAATCATTAAACATTTGTGGTAGGACCTGTGCCTCTCCATCTCACACATTACATTAGCGAGCACTAGAACATCATTCACTTCCTCACAACGCTCTATCCCCCTTCATTGCAAATACATGGGAACCTTGTGCTGTCAATATAATACCCACAGTGCACACTGCAGAAGAATATCTACTACTAGTAAATTCTACACTTGGCTAGATTTAAGGCAGGAGAGGATGGAAAGTGGTTAATTTAAGCTTGAGTGTATTTGATTTTCTTGAGTATTGCCAACTCTTATGATTTTATCGGAAGTCTCACAATATTGTTGTTTTTTTCATAAATCCCCAGCTTCTGGAGTCATAAGAATATGGAAGCATCTCAGCTTACATTTGAACAAAAAAGTACATTTCAAGCCCTCATGGTTGTGCAGAAAAGCCGGAAAACATGACCCCAGTGTACCTTAAAGGCTCAGAAATCAGAAGGCAAATGAAAAGAATGCCAAATGTATTTTTAAGATAATCTCATGATTTTCAGGGCCTGTGAGTCATGCTTTTTCAATGCTTGAGGTTGGCAATATTGTCTATTGGGTCTTGATAATGTATCATGCTTGTAGGTAATGTCATATGTGCCTCTTAGGTGCCCTATCAGGAACTAGAAGGGACTTGCTCATATAGGTCTGACATAAGGACAGAATCTAACCCACATGTGGCCAATATGTTGTCTATGGGCCAACTACAGCCCATAAACTTCATGTGTGGGAAGCATTCATACTTACCAAGAATACAATAGTTGGGGCTACAAGGAGATTAGAAAGTTTGAACTCAGATTAATATAATGTTATGTGATATTTCACCTTGATCCAGTTGGAATTTGGGTCATAAATTGTCCCGTGGCTTCTCATGGGTAAGCTACACCTAGAAAGTCCAAACTCTGGCACTAAAGGCACTTAGAGGTACTTGTCATAATGACATATTGACTTGCAGTATCTTATTCAGCCACAAGATGTCTCTGTGCTGTTTTAGAGTTCCAGACAGGATGTGGTACTGGGTAAACCAAGGAGACAAAGCTGGAACTCAAGCTGTGCATACACCTCTTTGTTTGTATCTATAGTTTGCATCTCTTTTCTTCAATAAATGCCTCCTGTTTAAGTGGACTGTGTTTCCATATATCATGACAACTGTCATACAGTTTGAACCTCAGTCATTCTCTCTCAAATTCAGTCACCAGCTGCCTGGTCTTCTATTCCCCTCTCTTCGTAGGGCTGACCAGCTTAAGTGAAGCAGTTCTTACTCTGGGTGACTTAATGGCAAGGGGCCAATTATAAAATGACATTGAAGGCACATCTACAACAAAAAGCACTGTAGTGAAAAGTGCCTTGATAGCAGGATCTATTCAATATGTTCTCACTGCAGTCAGGATGTATAGGATAACATTTGTCTTGAAATGCTCAGAAACTCAAAATTACACCAGGGGTACTGACTATGGTTTAAAGGGTTAATCACCACCAGAAATTTTAATTTGCTAGACATGCTTCAGGAAACTCTGCAGAGCCACATTTTCCGTGCATGCTCACAGACTCCTGCTTACATAGCCACAGGAATCAGTTGCAGAGATGGAAACCAAAAATACAACCAGGCAATAGAACAGTTGCACGAGTGCCGTGTTTATTACATATGTTATTTTTTGTTGTTATTTAAGAAATGAAGTTAACCTAAACCCGCCTCTATCATCACCAAAATAGTGCTGGCAAATCCAGGAAAAGAACAACTAGATTGCAAATGTCTGATGAAAAGGATGTGCACTACCTCAAGGAGAAAGGTATAGTTCTAATGGCTGCTATGGAGCCTGTGTGACAGTAACAAGTAAATCCTTCACCAACCCTAATATTCACGAGCAATCCCGAGGAAACCTGGAAAAGGTTCAAGCAGCCATTTGAACTGTGTGCAAAAGCCATAGGGGGCCAGTAAATTGGAAGAGGAGCACAAAGTTGCACTGCTTTTGACAGTCACAGGTGGAGAAGCACTGGATATATACACGACACATTTTGTGCTGAAGATGAGGAAGGGGGTGAAAGTTACAGGTTTGGGGATCACTTTGTCCTTATAAAAATGTTACTTATGAAAGATTTATTTTCAAGGATAGGACCCAGAAAGAAAGGGAAACAACAGCGGAGTTTGTCATAGACAGAAAACTGAAAAACCAGTCTTGGGAATTTGGACTATTAAGACTCTCTCATAAAAGAAAGGGCAATACATTGGCCAAGCGTGTCTAGTGGTTAGAGATTTATGAGCCTGCTAATGGCACCAAATTGACAGACTACGTCTTTTAGCTCAAGCAGTAGAGTGCCATGCTTTTAAACCCAGAGGTCCCACGTTCAGTCCCCGCAGATGCCACAGTAAGGGATGTTGTCAGAAGTGCAACAACAAAGAAGCATAGGCAAGGCTATTCAGACGTATGAATCTGAAATCAGAAAGAGCAATATTCACGTCACAAGAAGCCGAGCAAACAAATGCATATAAAGGCCCTAGAGAGGCTTGTTGTATGTAATTGTATAGTAAACACCATAGTTAAGCAGGTAAGGGAAAGGTTTAAGGTAAATAAAGAGGCAAAAGAGAAAAGAATCCTGCCAAGCCAGGAGTGATTAGAGCCATATCACAGCTAGCAGGAATGTAGAAAGTACCCATCACTGAGGCAAACATGTAAAAACTGTAATAAGCTCAACCACTTTGCAGGAAAATGACTGGGTTAATGCTAAAAGGTGCAGATTCCTCAAGCGAGGGGGACAAGCTGTTCATAAAGGCAAGAAAGAAACAACCGGCAAACTTGGAAGAATGGATACTAAAAATATATATGCACAAGCAGCTTCTGTCGAGGGGTTTACTTACCGCTAGTGGCGCCCCCTTGTGGCTGCTCTGGGGATCAGCTCCCGCCCAGTCTGGTGCCCTCTTCTGTCAGTTACTCAAGCTATAACCCCTCTCTCTCTAGTCATGACTTGCAGTGCTCCCTTTTCATGACTTGGCCCGCCAGCCAAGTCAATATTTAGTCCTCCCCTTCTAGGGTAACACAGTCTCTCCACACTAGGAGTCTCCAATGCTTCTGAGCCACTTCCCAGCAGCTGGTAGGGAAGCCTGGGCCTGCCCTCTACATTCCATTCCTGCCCAGGGACCAAGATCTGCACAGTCCTACCCCTTGCTGCTGTTTCCCTGGGCTTCTTCCTACCTAGCCCTCTCAAGCTTCCTTTTCCCACAACTCCTCTGGGTTGAAATAGGAACGGCCATACTGGGTCAGACCAGCCCAGTATCCTGTCTTCCAACAATGGCTAGTGCCAGGTGCTTCAGAGGGAATGAAGAGAACTGGGCAATTTTGAGTGATCCATCCCCTGTCATCCGCTCCCAGCTTCTGGCAGTCAAAGGCTTAGCCATCTTAGCTAATAGCCATTGATGGACCTATCCTCCAGGAACTTATTGGAGTCTTTTTTTACAACATCCCCTGGGAACGAGTTCCATAGGCCGACTGTGTGTTGTGTGAAGAAGTACGTCCTTGTGTTTGTTTTAAACCTGCTGCCTATTAATTTCATCAGGTGACCCTTCTTTCAGGGCTAGAATCATGGGGCTTATTCTCCCTCTTGGGTTTTCTCCTCCCATCCTCTCTGCTCCCAGAGAGTGACTGCAGACTTTCTCCCTGCAGCCTGTTTCTGCTGCAAACTTTCTGGCTTTATAATCCAGCCTACTCGGGCCCAGCTGTGCCTCTGGTTCAGTTAGGCCTGGCTCTCCCCCCACTACAGCCAGACACCCTAATTGACCCTTCAGATTCACATTAACCCATTCAGGGCCTGTGTGGGGGCACACACCCTATCACAGCTTCCATGAGACATACAAATAGGCACAGCGGCACAAGTGAACGCAATAGCAGGAACTGAAACAAAGAAAAGGGAGTAAAACTCAAAGTCTAAAGGACAAATTCAAGGAGTGTTGAAGAGTCAAAGGCAAAAGGGCAACTGAGCATGTGGTAGCGTGAGAAGCAAAGCAATCAGTCTTGGGCAATACACATGCAAAGTGTGTGGACTGGGGATTATACCTTTAAGGGCTGCACTTCCCGGACAGAGAGCCTAGGTGGGGCCTACTCAAGAGCTTCTACCCCATAAAAAGGCAGAATAAACATTCTAGTAAGTAACCTGAGCCAGATGTGAATGGACAGGGTGCATCAGATGAGGAGGAGGTGTTCATGGGAAAGGTCGGCCTCTTGATGAAATACAAGACACAGTTATGGTGAGTCACAGAGCCTGTTATACATGCTACCTGCAATGTCCCACAGCCTTAACAAGGATTAAAGGAAACACTGTAAAGCATGGCGGCAGATGGCATGATGCACAGAACAGAGGAGACAACAGGCTGGATGCACTCCTTGGTAACTGCAGAAGAAGGGAGTAGGAAATAGACCCACATTTTGCACTGGCGACAGTTTGGGGGTACGTCTGTGTCCCCACTCTGATTTTGTGAAAACTGTTGTATTTCAGATTCCATTTTGAGTGTCACCTAGATGATGTCTTTCACTGTATGCTACATAATCCCTCTTGCATTTGGGATGCCTGGATCCTGAATGACAGAGACCTCCAGAGACCATCAACAACTGAATAGCCATTCTCTGGTGGGACAACGGCGACTACTGGCCAAAGACTATTGACTTGCTAATGATTCTTAAACAACCCTCAATACACAGTAGTCCATGAGGAGGGGGCTGGAGAATGGAAAAACCCAGTGGAGGGAGTGAAGGAGAAAAGGTGTTACAGACTGCTTTTAAAAAGAGAAATGCTCTCTGATAAAGAGACACACCGTCACTGGGAAGTGAAAACTGAGAAGAAGGAGCAGAGGGCCAGAGAGACCTCCCCTCACCTCCACGCACCAAAGGATACTAACCAAACACTGAGAGACTTGCAGGAGTGGTGAGAAGTTTGCAGGAGTGTATTGCATGCAGCTGTTTATTGTGTTGTCATAGATCTGTAAATCATTTGTGCTTCCTAAGAGTGATGGGTGTGTTTAATAAGTTCCCTTGCAAGGCCTGAATTCCTGTTCAGACCCAGTGGGCTTGGAAGCATGTGGGAGCCAGATGTTGGGTCCAGTTATAACAGCCACTAGGTGGGATTCAGCCAGGGCATTGACCCCGAGAATGGCATTGACCCCAAGAGCTGAACCAGAACATAAGAAGGAATGTTTCCACTTGCACATAATGGTGGAGATGTGTGCTGAGATAACAGGAGCTAAATTCTCCAGCAAAGCAGATGCATCAGCCAGGTTTTGGTAGATTCCCAGGACATAGAAAGACTTGAGATTTGCACTTTTAATACACTATCTTGGCAGATACTGCTTCTTCAGATTGCCTTTAGGAATACATTCAACACCAGAAACATTTCGATATACAGAATTCCACATGCCAGAAGGTCTGGCAGGTGTGAAAGTGTACAGCAGTGACATACCAGTCTGGGATAGCACCACTACTGATCATCAGAAACCATTGCACAGACTACTGGAGATTGCAAGCAGAAATGTGAAACTGCACAAGGCCAAAGTGTCAATTTCAAACCACTAAAATCCCCTGCATCAGTCCAAAATTGACCAGACAGAGAATGGTGCCTGATGATTCTGAGATCCAAGTGATTCTGAACATGCAGAGACCCAAAGAGAAAAAGGGGAATTCCAGCTGCAGGGCATGTTGAATTATCTCACTTAGAGCTTGATTCACAAAGAAATTTAGGCATGGTGATGCTGAGAGCTGGCATGCCTCATTTTTCGGTGCCTGGAAAACCACTGGGATTCACAAAGCTTGTGTTTGGCACCTCGGCTCCCTGTACAGTGAATAGGGAGAAAGAGCCTCCTCAGAATAGGATTTACAAAAACCAGCATGCTAGGTGGCGCCACACCTAAACGAGCCAATGGGAGATGCCAAGGCAAGGGGTGTGTCCTAAATCCCGCCCCTCGCAGAGATAGGCACCTCTCTCTGCTTGGGATTCTCAGCTGCAACCCCTCTCTTGAGGTTAGGTTCCTATGCAGTGCTTTGCAAGAAGTGAGAAGGGAGAGGAGGACATGGTGGCATCTAAACCCTTCTGTGAAGTTAGCCCTTAGTTCACACCCAACTATGCCATTCAAACAACTCACCTAAGAAAACTCCTTCAGAAAGATGCTGAATGGGCAAGGATGCCAGCTCAAGGATTTGAAGCATGTACTGACATGACTGCAGCAAAGTTTGACTCACTGAAAGAGGTTATGCTCTCCACAGATGGTTCAAAAGGTAGGCTGGGAGCTGTATTGACTGCTACAGAGACACTGGAGCTGAATGTCTGCCATAAGGTATGCTGTGAGAGCTATGACAGCAGCAGAGAAACAGCATGTGCAAATCAAATCAAATATGTGAGGCTGGACAAAGCTCCACGCTTTTCTCTATGGTCATAGTTTCAAAGCTGAAATTAACCATAATCTCCACTGATTGGAAAGACCTCAGTAAACACCCAGGATTCAGCAATTATTACTGAAAGCACAGAAGTCTGATAGGACCCTGGAGTTCCAGCCAGGACATCTCCTAGTAACTGCAGATATGCTGTCAAGTGTATATGCTCCTCTTGATGACATGCAACCAGAAGATCTGGAACAAGCAGCATCAGCCCATGTGAACATGATAAAGGCATCAGGCGCTGCCTCACCAGGAAGATGGGATGATGAGTTGGAAGGAGACAGCTGAGGATGAAACGCTGCAAGCAGCAGAGCTATAAGTAAGGGATGGAGTAACTGACATTTGTCACTTGCGTATTCTAAAACCTGCCTGAGACACACAACAGAAAGGACTTGCACGTACCTCAGTTTCCCACCTGTAAAATGGGGATGATAATATTGGCTTTCATTGGCTTCTCTAAAATGAAAATAAGAAAGAAAAACTTGTAGCACCTTAGAGACTAACAAATTTATTTCAGCATAAGCTTTCGTGGGTTAGTACCCACTTCATCGGATGCGTGGAATGAAATTATACTTGGCTTCTCTGTTTAAGTTGTAAGCTCTTTGTGGCAGGATCTCTCTTGCTCTGTATGTACAGCTTCTAGCAAAATGGGGCCTTGATCTAAGTCGGGGCCTCTGGGTTTTGTTGTTATTACTTATTAAGTTCCAAATAGCATTTTGCAGTTTTATCCCATTTTGACCTGCCAGTTCAAAGAATTTGGGGGCAAAGCCTCACACCCTGGTGGCTGCATCTCCATGTTTACTGATTGGTTTTTTAAATGGGCCCATCACCCTTGTCTTTGGACACATGGACACATGTTGAACAAACTCAAAACTGATTGACCAGTGTCAAACTATAAATGGACTCCAAACCTACATTAAGATGCAAGTATACATGTTAAAGATACCAACGTGCTACCAGCAGCCACCGATCACATGCCAAGCCTTGGGAAGCTCCTCTTTATCTGAATTGCAAAGACAATAGAGACGTATTTAGAACCCATAGATCAGATTCTCAGCTGGTGTGACTTGGCGCTGAAGTCAATGGCTAGGACTCTGGCCTCACATATTTATGGAGTAGGAAATATCAGAATAAATCAAAGAAAAGGCATAAAAATGGAAGGCATGCTACAAGGGCGAGAACAGTTGTGCCTCCCACAATTTTCACACGAGATCTCATTTAACTGACTGTGAGCACTCCTATCATTAATAACACCCAGCTCTCATCATCACTGTTCATCAATAGATCTGAAAGCACTTGAAAAAAGAGAGGTCTGTAGCATCATCCCCATTTTACAGATGGGGGAAACTGAGGCATGGCAAAGTAAAGTGACTTGCTCAAGCTGGGAATAGAAACCAGGTCTCCTGAATCTGAGTCCAACTAGGCCATGCTGGAGGAAAACGGAAGTTAGGTTGAGACATGAGGGGCCAGATTTACGAAGAACCTAAGCAGGTTAGGCACCTAAGCCCAGATTTTCAGAAGTATTTAGGTGCCTAACTCCCATTGACCTTCAAGGGGAGTTAGGCACCTAACTCATTAGCTCCCCCAATTTACACCAGCTCAGACTTTGGCTCTATAATAGTGACAATGAGTGACCCACCCCCAAACCCTCTGTCAGTGTAAATAAATGTATAATATATTTGTCTCTGTTTGACAGAAATTGAAACCAAACATTTTCTCAGATGTCTAATAAGTTCCCCACTGCCTGCATAATTCTCTCAGCAGATAACACAGCCCATTCAGTGCTGTGGGTGAGACCCAATTACCATTCATCACTCCCTAGCAAGGTCCAAGTATCCAGTCAATGTCAGAAATATGCAGTGACACATCAGACATGATGCATATGAGGGACATTCTGCAGTACAGCGAGCGGGGCTGATGTGAATACACTGCAGCCCATTTCCTGCTCTAAAACAAATGCCAGCAGACGGTGGAGAATGAAAGAGTGATTGGCAGGTTATGTCAAGCAGCATGGAAATCAAAAGCACCCTACAATTAGCAGCAGGGCAGAGAGTGGGAAAGGATATGCGATTCCAGCTACTCACGCAGGGCCAAATTCTGAGTGTGGCTGGGCGACACAGGCAGTTGAATTCCGTAGGAGCTGGAACTAGGGGTGCTGCTGCACCCCCAAATACATGGTTTCTGCCTTCAGCGCCCCCACTATAAAAATTGCTCCAGCCCCACTGGTAGGCGCAGCAGGTGCTCAGCACCTTTCAGGATATGGCCCTAAGAAGGAGATGGCAACGCACTGCTGCAGCAGCAGATAGAGCAGTTCAGGTGACTGGCTGCCTAAAAGGGGTAGAACAAGAGACTCCGTTGTCACCGTCTGTCAGATCTCCAGGAGGAATTGGAAGTGCACAGTACGTGTGCTCTGTAGATCCTGACAGGCAGAGGCCCACGCTAATGATGAACCCACCTATTCACAAAGCCACGTGATCCCCACAAGGAATATGACAGACCCAAAGACACAGACCCACCAACTCCCCTGAGAGAAAGCGCTTGATCTTTCTTCAGAGCAAAACCGTGACAGGTAATAAATCCCGGGCCAAATCCTCAGCTGGTGTCAATCAGCATAGCGCCACTGAAGTCAATGGAGTCATCAAAGCTATGCTGATTGACACCAGCTGAGGATATGCCCCCCCTCCCCATCCCTGATGTTAATTAACTTTAAATACCCACTCCAGCAGGCAGGGACTAAACTGTACTGAGCTCAGCACTAAACTGTACAGAGGGCTCAGTCATTCTTTGCATTCCTCTAATTAACACTTCAGCAGTGTTAATTGGCTAATCCCTGAAATACCTCTGTGAGGTCGGTATGGTTCTCTCCATTTTACAGAGAGGGAAACCGAGGCAGAGAGAGAGGAAACCGAGGCATGGAGAGGTGATGTGACTTGCTCAAGGATACACAGTGATTCAGAGGGAGAGCCAGGAATACTGTCCAGGAGTATTCTACTCACCAATAGAAGGTGCTGCTTCCTTCCACAGAGCCAGTGGAAAGTGCTGACCGGCTTGGTGTCTGTGAGAGGAGGAGAGATCAAGAAAGGTGGCAACACAGCCTCCTAGTCACCAAACGTTTTCTCAGGGAAACGCCTCCAAATAAGCTATGGGCCTGCAGGGCTGCCAAAGGGCTGTGGATGCTCAAAAAAGGGAGAGGGGAAAAGACATGTCTAAAATTAATCCAAATGCAACATCAGCCTTCTTGAACCCAGAGCCCTGGCTCTATAGAAAATGAACTCGGGGGGTGGGGGGGGACAAATGTCCTTCCCCTTCTCTATTCCTCACTCTCCATTCCACTGGAAAACCTTAACAAAAAAGACATTTACTGAACGTTGTTTTTTCAAAAGCCCAAAAATAGTCAGGAGAAATTTTGATAAAAGCAACTAAACTTTTTCAAAATTTCCCACAAAAAATAACAGGCAATTTTTCAACCAGCTCTAACCAAAGCAGCTCTAACCAAAACATTCCCAGCAGGCCATGTACTTGATATTTCTTAACTTGTGTCTGTGAGAGAGAGGGAGGAATTTATTGAAGGAAAGCCAAGGTGAAGAGATTCATTTTGTATTTAGTTCTGACTTTTGTACTGAAGAATACAAGTACATTTTACTCAAAACTTAAGATCCACTTATTTTCATTTGTTGTTAATACTTCGGCTGCCTTCTTTCACTGATTTAAAATTTTTTTAGTAAATATTTTATTGTACCATGGAGAAAAGCAGAAATTACAGTGGAATAAGAAAAAGCAAGTAAAATAATAGTGACTCTTACTGGTTTTATAGTTGTTTCTAGAGACCCCAACCCAAGGTCAAATTCTGATTGCGGTAGGTGCTGTACATACACATAGTAAGAGACAGCCCCTGCTTTGAAGAATTTACAGTCTAAGTAGACAAGAGCAACAAAGGGAGAGAGGGGAAGTGACTTGTCTAAGGTGACGTAGCAGGTCAGTAGCAGAGCCTGGAATAAAACCCAAGTTTCCATATTCCCACTCCTTAGCCTTAGTCACCAGAGCAGATTGCCTGCCCAATACACAGCTATAGTCATCACATTATAAAATACTAGGTTCTGTTTGTTCGCTGTTTTGTATCGTAGGAGAATGCAGAGGGAAATGGATCAAAGCAAAAAGAGAAAAGAAACAAGCCTTAGGAAATGAGGGAAAGATGACATGTAGAGCATAGCATGTTCAGACAGAAGAAAAGTCACACAGAGCCAGGAAATTGTCAGCATACAGCAATGACATTAGGCTATAACTGTCTCCAGGGCTGTTTCATCGGGTTCATCAACACAGCTCCCTTCACTCCTCCCCCCCCCCCCCACTCCGCATAGTTATCTGTCATCTGAACAGCTCTAAAAACAAAACCCAAATGTCATCACGTTTGTGGCATTGGTCTTCCTTTCGTGTGTACCTCTTTCAAGAGCTGCCGTGTCACTTAATCCGTTGCACCCATCTCCTGGCTGTCCTGGGAGGTGGAGGTGGGTTTCCAGAGCTGCAGTAGCAGGTATTTTGCTACCAATAAAGCTTGTAGGAAGCAGAGCTGTTGTGAGCCAGTGCGGTTCAGCCTCAGGCTGGTGAGCTTCCATGTAAACAAGACAGCAGAGAAGTCCCTAATTTCACATTCAGTTTTAAACACAGCTCTTTGCAGAGACTCCATGTTTTTGAACAATTTCATAAAGGGAGCCAGGAGACCCTCTCCGTCTCCAACACTTACCTGTATCTTTAATGCCGTCCTTCGACATGCAGGTTGGAATCCACATGAAAAATATGTTCCTGGTGAAACAGACAGAGATCCATTGGGACTTGAACTTGTGTTACGCCCGTTTTTGTCCCCTGTTGTATTAATTTAGATGGCATGTCTGGGCCAAAGGTGCTAACATGACCCAGTCACTGTCCAACATTAAACATTTTAAAACAAGGTCGAGGGTTTGGTGTACAAAGACTTCACTTTGCTTAGTACCAGGGCAAACACACTATTCAAAATCCTTTTTAATCTTTTATTAGAGATATGGAAAAGAAGGAAAAAACAGTTAAACCATTTGAAATGTAAAGTGGTAAGTCAGGCTTTCATTTAAACGGTCTGCCTTGTTCCCTATCCCTTTAGCTGGAGAGAACTTTTAGAAGGAAAAGTTTGTTTGACAGTCTCTTAGATGGTATCAAAGATGGTAATAACTGTCCTTTTGGGGAAAGAGAAGCCGTTAGTAGAGAGAGGCGGGAGCTGTCATTGCTGTTGTTGTTAAAGTCTGATCCTGTTTCCTAGAAAACAAGCCAAATGCACGCACAAGGAGAGAGAAAAGAACAGCAGAATGGAAAATGCAGCTTCTGTCTCTAGTGTTGACTCTTGCAACCTCTCTGTTGGAAAAAAACACAGGCACAGCGCACAGTCTTATCAGCCACTCCGAGACCTGGCAAACTTGTACCAGCATTGGGCTATTTAGGGCAATGCATTTAGTTGCTTCTCTAGCCACAGCGTTGCAGCAGTGTTGCAAAATATACAGTCTTGGCTGGCTGAGCCCAACTCTTATTAGACATAAGGAAAACGGAGAGGGATAGGAGGCGGGGAAAATAAGGTGGGGAAGGAAAAGGACACATGGGGGAGGAAGAGAGAGAGACAAAGTCTCACATCCCAGATGGTATTTGGGTTTCAGCCAGTGGAGGTGGTGGTGTCATCTATCTCCCACCTCCTTTGGTCAGTTCTGGTCAGCACATCTTTCGGGACTGAGAAGTCATCTGGGGTCCCAGGAGATGGTGGAAATGGTAACCATGATAGTGAAGCTTGTTCCAGGAGCCAATTTTTCTCCCAACATTTTTCAATCTCAGACTGTTCTTGTTTCCCAGGCATGATCTTAACACAGTCCTTGGGTGCTATCAGTCAGCCTTTTTGTTTGGATTAATTCAGTCTGTCTCCCTTTCGCCCCTTTTCCAAGCAATATTTCCCACAAGAGGTTATTGTGACATCTTATGAACTTTCATTCACTTCTTACAGTTGAGCTCACAATTGTAGGCCCGACTATCACACCAGTGAAGTCACGGGGAATCCCTGAATCTCAACTTTGTTGATGTTGAACTGCCTCTGCACTTTCCTTGTGCGGCCTTCTTTAAATAAATACAATACATGCTTAGGGTTAGGAGATCTGGCCCGCTCTCTGAATTTTCTTATGAAATGTAGCAAGGCTGGATCTTCTAGGGCTGCTATTTCTTGGGGACGAGCCTGATTGATTAAGAAAAGTCTCATTTATTGCCAAAATTGCCTTTTGTTCTGGAGGCCAAATTTTTCCTTCAGCTTCTCAAATGTCTTCAAAGTCTCATTGTGGGTTAGTCAGAATAATGACAGCAGGTCTTTCTCCACCCATTGCATTTGCACTCTCATCTGCTCTCTCATTATTAGGCCTGAACTTCCCCACAGTACTGAACCCGGGATTGCAACAGATACCACTTTATGCTTGCTGCATACTCTCTGCTACTGTAATTTCATTTCCCATTGATCTTTCCTGTGTATACGTGGACGCTAGGTAGCAAGAGAGGGGGAGGGTTCTAGGCATCCCTGTTCTCGATAGATCCATGCTACGTTCTCATGTGCTATGCCTAGGTACCAGTGGGAGCCTGTCAGAAGAGGAAGGCATTATGATATTATTACAGTGCCGCCTCTCACAATTTTGTTATGAGTCTGGTGATATTTGGTGGTTTTCGTTCAACCCCAACACCTGGACTCAGGCTACTATGTGAGAATCTCAGCTTTTCAAAAGTAAGTCTCTTGTCCCAGGGCTTTCATTTCCAGGGCTGGGAAACTGGTCTCCTTCCCTGGACTGTAGAAATGTATCATGTCCCCATAGACATTTGAACTCTCTGCCCCTCAGCCACAAGAAACGTAAGTGCTGAGTACCCTGTGACATACAGAACCGAAGGGAGCCCTGCACAACATATCAGAGTCATGCTGAGACATTGATTTTCTCCCAAGAGTGCATTGGCAAAGCTACCTGCTTGGTCAAACTTCAGCTATTGTATGAAGCAGAAGGATGAAGTTCCTTCAGAAACGGAGGGACAATCCGACCTAAGTATTTTAAGCCACTATCTGCCGATTTAGGGCTAGACTGTCATTCGGACCACAGGTGTGTAAGTGTCCACTCAGGGCCGGCGCTTCCACTAGGTGACCCTAGGCGGTCGCCTAGGGTGGCAGGATTTGGGGGTCAGCATTTCACCGCCCTCAGCGGCATTTCGGCAACGACTCATTTCTCGGCGGCGATTCAGCAGCAAGAAAAGCGTCCGCCGAAACGCCGCCGAGAACGCAGCTTCACAGGAGCTGCCGCCGAAGCGCTGCCGATTACAGTGGAGGAGCGCTGCCACCTAAGGCGGCAAAAACCCTGGCGCCGCTACTGTGTTCACTCACCGCTAGGTACCCCCTCACGGTCAGGTATGGTGTCGCAGATCTCTCCCTGGGCTAGCGCCCCCTGCTAACCATTACTCCAGTGCTGTGGCGGTATCTCTGCTGGTAGCTCAGCCCTCTACTGGGTCACCATCACTCGTCCCCCACTTCCAGGGTGCAGATTGTCCCAAACTACAATCCAAAAATGTCTGTCACAGAAACAAACCCTTCTGCCATCTCTGGAGCTCTTCCTCAGCTTGCAGTCACCCTGCTGTTGGCTGAGCTCAGTCACCCATTCAGTGGGCTTGTAGGCCCCAACCATGGGGCTGGTAAGAGAACCCTGTCCCACCCTCAACTCTGGGTTGCGGCCCGAGGCCCTGTACTGAACTGCTAGGCCTGCTCCTTTATCTTTGCTGCAGTTTCCCTGGGCCATTTCCTGCCTCTCTTTTCAGGTTCCCTTCTGAGTCTCCTGGTCCCTCTCCTGGTTAGTCAGGGTCTCTCCAGGCCTCTCTCTCTGGTGAGTTTTTCTTCCTCACTCTTCCCTGCAGCTTCCTTTCCTGCGCTGAGCTATTCCCCTGCTGGCCCAGGGCCCTGCAGGAGCATCCTTGTTCCGTGCTAGTTGAAGAAGTCACTAGAGACACAGCTGCAGTCTCCTTTGATACACAAAGTCCCTGATTCCCCGGTGGGGCCTGTTCTGTAATCAGGGATGGGTGAGACCCACGTTCTCTAGCACTCAGGGCGAGCCACCCTGTCACAGGATGTATACAAAGGAGTGAGAAGGAATAACACCCTCTGCCCATGCTCTGAGGACACGGACACACACACACACACACACACACACACACACACACACACAGACAGACAGACAGAGCAAGGAGTCTCAGAGCCTGGGTCAACTGACTTGGACTCACGCTACCGAGCTAAAAATAGCAGTGTAGACGTTCTTGCTTGGGCTGGAGCCCAGTCGGAGGCCCACCCCGCTCCTCGGGTTTCCGAACCCAGGCTCTAGCCAAGTCAGTTTCATTAATCAGACTAAGGTTTTATCTGCATGGGGAAATTTACCAGCACTAACATACTGGTATCATTATATCGCTGCTGTTGTACCAGTATAACTCTAGCAATATAATGATACCAATATAGTAATGCCAGCAAACTTCCCCATATAAACAAGCCCTGATCAACACCTTTATCCTGAGCGTCTAGTATGAGCACAGTCATGTGTCACAATCATCTGTGGGACCAGGAACCCAAAGGAAGGACAGATACAACTGATACTGATGGGGGCTAGAGGATGTAAGGGATTGCGTGAAAGGCTATGTATCCTTCCTTCTCTCGCTCGGTCAATGGACCCAACCCAGGCTCCAGTGATAGTGACCAGACATCACTGCCCTCTGCTGAATGCTCTGTGGCTGATATGACATGAATTGATGGGCTCAGTCTAAGTGCTCATTTGCCACCACGGCTTGTACTACATGCCCCATCTTGCTGGCAGCCTCAGCAGAGAGGGTGAAAAGACTACATGGGCAAAGAAATTAAAGTCACCTACTCCCTTTGCAAGTATTCCCTCCAAGAACTGGGCCAGAGCCCACTGGGAGAGGGAGCATACGGGAAGCATGCCATGCTGCTGCCTAAGCCAGATCTAATTTGTGGCTAAATATAGGACTGTACACGCCAGGGTTGTCAGTCTAGCACTTTTTCAGCTGCACTGAATTCATGAAGAAAGTTGTAGGAGCTTAAAATGAGGTGAGACTCATTGCTGTGGTGTAATAGCATTTTCCCTGTCTCATTTCCCTGCTGCCGTGTTCCCCCTCTGACAAAAATAAGCGCCGGGACAGATCTTGTCGAGGTGAGTCTAGGTTTCCAAGTAGCGGCTGTTCCTTTTAATGCGGGGCATGTGCAAAATGCTATCAGGAGAGATGAGGGTGCTTTGCAAACTCTAAAAAATGCCTCCCGTTATTTGCAGAGTGACGCAGGGAAACTTCTTCGACTGAAACAAGAAAGGCAATTAGTTTCCTGTATGGAAACAAAGAGACATCTGCAGCAAGTCTGCTAACATATACACAGGGGGCAGGTATACTGTACATGAGGAATATCTTCCAGCTGCAAATCCACCCCCAAATTCTCAAGTCAATCTTGAGTACTACAACTCTCAGCAATCCTCTTAAAAATGTCCAGATGCTTTAATGACTTATTTCCAGCCTTCTCCGAAGCAGTTTTGCATTTAACCACTGGAACACTGGAATAGGGGAGGCATAGAAAACTCATACCTCCCCATACTGGGGTGAGGGCACAATCTAAAGGGGAGATCACGTGACACCCCTCCCCCCAGGTAGGGTTGCCAACCCTCCAGGATAGGCCTGGAGCCTCCAGGAATTAAAGATTAATCTTTAAATAAAGATTATGTCATGTGATGAAATCTCCAGGCATACATCTAACCAAAATTGGCAACTCTACGGGCCCCAGGCCTGTGCCCAGCCCGGGGCCACTGTGCTCTCCCCGCCCCACATTACCTGCAGAGCTAGGGGGAGGATGGGGGGGCTTTCTCCTTCTCCCACTGCATCTCCACCGCTGCGCGTTTGGCCGCTCTCCCTGACAGCCGGGCCTGGGTGGGAGGGAGCCGTTTTCTCAGGTGGCTCAAGCCGGCAGCTCCTGGTCGCTGCTCTGTGCAGCGCAGCAGCTGCCTGCGAGAGCCTGTTGGCAGCGGAGGCCCACTCCCTGCCCCTGGACCTGGCTGTCGGGGACGGGACCGAGCAAGTCGGAAACGTGCTGGGGGAGGAGAGGGGGCTCTGGCTCACTCGGCCCCTGCATTGACACCCAGGCAGGGGGCAGAGGGAGCAGGGTGGGCCACCTCCCCAGCCAGGCTCTCTCGCAGGCAGCTGCTGCACTGCACAGAACAGCAACCCAAAGCGGCCGGCTTGAGAAGCAGCTGGTCCTGCCCCCTCCACTCCCCACCTAGGCGTGGCTGCCAGGGGCAGGGGTAGGCACAGCAGGAGAAGAAGGACAAAGCCCCTCTCCCTCCTCACCCCGGCAGGCCAATGTGGGGGGGGGGGCACTTGGCCCTGCATGTCCCTCCTACATGTCACCTCTCAGGGGAGGTCAGGATTGAAAAGTCTTGGTAGAGCCACATGCGAAACTCAGGACTGGAAAAGCAGCATTTGTTGCAGATCAAGATATAGGCACCTTCACAGAACTGTGTGACAGACTGTACCCTGTACTCACCCCTTGCACACTATTGTAATAGTCTTTGTACAAAGTTTGCCTTGTGAGGTATCATTTGGAAACTCAAAATTTGCTGGTCATTACTGTTCTGGTAAAATATGTGTAGCAACATTGTATGTAAAGTTACAGGACTCCACTGTATGGTGTTACTAAACCATGTGCCAAGTCTGAGGAGTGGCCAAACCAGTTCCTCAGAGACAAAGGACAAGCCGACGCCTCAGCCAGGTGTAAAAAAGGCATAAACAGGGTCCGGCTAAATGGCAATTCTCTGGCAGGAAAGGGGACATGAGTGAAAAATCTACATCTTAACAGAGAAATAGCATGGAGCTCCCATCCACGGCGTCTGCCTGTCTCCATAATCCCAGCTGGAAATGCTTCTCAAAGGGCAGAGAAGACTATAAACAGAAAGGAGAAACACCCCAAGTGACCCATCATTTCTACAAATCAAATGACAGACTTTATATAGGCTTGTATTGTCCAGGAGAGGGCGAGGCAGTAAACAACGAACGTACATTTCTGGGGCCAGGCAGTGACTGGGAGTGTGCTGGGGTCACCTTGCAGTATAATTCAGGCTGGTCAAAGCCTGAGTGTGACTGGCAGGCTGCAGCACAAACACACATATAGCTGGGAGTGATTTATATGCTAGAGGCTGTTTGTGAGCAGTCCAGGAGTGGGGGTAACAATAGCAAAGCATTGTAAATGGCACCCCAGGTTACAGGGCAGGTGTAACACAGATACTTACTAGTCTAGCCTGTACCTGGATATGTGTTACAGGGTATACCAGACCCTCTGAAGTCCCCTATTGGAGGCCTCGTGGCCCTGCCACACCACACCCCAAAAAAGGTCAGTGGAGAGGGTACTCCAAGCTGCCTAGAGTGGCTGTGTTGGACAGTAGGCTAGTATAAGAAGAGCTGCAGGGCTATAGAGAGTTCAGTTCCTTGCTGGAGTTGAAGGCGTGTGGATGGTGTGTGGCTGGCTGACAGAGCGACAGGCCTCTGATGAGGTGGTGCTGCCAGAAGCCAGGAAGAGCAAGAAGGATCCCTGAGCTGGTTGCGGGGACTCCATAAGGACAAGGCCCCGAGGTAAGGGTGAAGATGGCGCAGGGCCACAGGGAAGTGGCCCAGGGAATTAGAGTAGCAGCGTGACTTAGATAAAGAGCAGATAGTTGCTATCTACAGGGTCCCTGGGCTGGGACCTGGAGTAGTTGGGTGGGCCTGGGACCCCTGCAACCCCCATTAGCCACTGGGGGAAGTGCCCTGGACAGTGAGGCACCCCAGAGGGGGGAACTGAGCTATAGCGGCCCAGCTGGAGAGCAACAGCCAGGAAGCCCCAAGAGGGTGAAGACACTGCCTTCAGAGGAGGGACAATCAGAGAGAGTGTACAGGTGTGCACTCAGCCAAGGGGGTACTCAGAAGAGGTGAGTGCGCCCCGTTACAGTATGTCACACTCAGTGCTGGAGTATTGTGGGGTGTGGCAGATCCAGGTTGCGGTCCACTAGAAGAGCCGTCTTTGCCTCTACAATGCCTGACTCCATGTGTTTTCATCTGATTGTTCCATATGCACAAATTTCACCCGCCTCCATTTATATGAGATTGTCTCATGATTGTTTTTAATGAGCAAGGAAATTTGGTGACACGTTAATATATAAAGTTCCATCTATTTTTATGTATTCTAGAGAGCCACTCTTTCTAATATGCCTTTTAAGTTAACATCAGGTGTTAAACAGACACATACATTGTTTTAGCAAAAGCCACATTTTATAATAGGCTTTCTATCTAACAGCTTGATATAGCATCTTCCATTAAGCATTTATTGCTAATGCACTGTAAAGTGTAACTTGCTATATACGCGATTAAAGAACGAAGTTGCCATGTACTCACCTTTTCATAATAAAACACTTATGAATGGGAACCTTAGGTTAAAGAGTTGTGAATTAAGTTTAATCCAATAGAGGGCATCCAGCACTCGGTGTGGTGTATTTCAGAGCATTTTCAGTCGAAGAGCTAGGACCTGATCCCCAGGGGAAAGATTCCCATTCATTTCAGTGGGCTTTGGATTAGTTCCTTAGTGACCTGACTCCTACTGGCAGTGAGAACCACGTGGCAAAATCCTCCCTACAAGACAGATGTAGTGAGCCTGTGGAGTGCAGCCCTCAAGGTCGTTGTTTTGTGTGGATAACTACGTGGTCTAGAAAAGAGATGGGGACCTAATCACAGTGTATAAGCACCACGAGCTGAGCTCCAGGAAGAAGCCGTTCAGCTTGGATATCAAGACAAGTTCTGTCCTGCTGTAGCAATAGGACAATGGAAGAGGCTCCTCAAGCAAAGAGGCCAAGCAGCCATCACTGCAGAGAGTCAAGGAGGGGTTAGATGACAAGTGAGTGCCACCGATGCAAGAAGGCTTCTTGCAAAATGCCAGGGGGCGGGAGGGACAGACTGCACAAGCCAAGCAGTCTCCTCTGTTTCCCTATTATCCTCTGGGATTGAGGTTGTGATTTGAGGCCCAGCGCTGAGCAAGTGGTGGTCCGTTAGCTGCTGCACACTAGGAATAGCCCTGGGAGATACAATGTCAGAGACACCATTCCCTCCCTGCTGCCCCGCTTCCTCCAGGAAACTGTCATTTGTTCCTGGCCTGCACCAGCAGGAAATCACAACACCCTCCTGTCCACTCAGCTGCACTGGCCGGAGACTGATGGGGATGGAGCCACAGTGCTGCTTATTCCCTAGCCCTTTCCAACCCCCTCCAGCAGGGAGGCCGTCAGCTGGACCTCACTCCTGGACATGCAGACTCAAGGCCTGTGGAACCTGTGTCGACATATAAATTCCTAGTGCTTCCTGGCACAGACGCACAGTCTGAGTCACAGGCTATCCCTGAGTCTAATTCATCTGTGCTCAGAAGAGACGTCAAGATCTCCACACTCCCTGATAATTGACTAGCTAATAATTCAGCATGAAACCGATCATTAGAAACCCTTTTAAAACGAGATACGGCTCCACTCGGGCATTATTATAATTTTTTTCCCTATTCAACAAAACCCATTAACCTTTAAAAAAAAAAAAAAACAACCCACCCCCCCGCCTGGGAAGAAGCAGCAGCCGGGTTTACATTATCCTCACCTAGTTAAATGAGCGTATTGCCTGCTTTAGGGATAAGGACTGCTGACCTCACAACATTCAGAGCACAAAGGCAAACTATGAAGAATCAGACTTTAGTACCGAACAAGGGATTATTCCTCTTTCGAAATGGAAGCAGACTGGTGCTCACCTCTTCTGCCAGTCTCCCACTCCCAGCGATCTATTTATAAACATGCTGCTGCACTGCAATTCATGCCTTTGTTTCATTTCCTTTGGAATGACTTACTTGCAGAAAGCAGGGCTCACACTCCAGCCGCTATGAAAAATAGAGGTGGATCCTGGCTCTGCAAGCTGCAGCATGTGACGTACCTCTTCTAAGGAGAAGAGCACTAGATGCACCTGTCAGTGACTGGGACGTGGGCAGTCATTCCCAAGAGTTAGAGCAGGAGTTGGTAGTCAGGAATCGGAGAGAAGGGTCAGGACTGAGTTACCTGGAGGGGGCAAGGCAGGAACAAGACTGGCTCAAGCAATCACAGGAGCTCTTGCAGCCGTGGACGAGTGGTCTGAACAGTCGCTGAACTGGTGCTGGACTTAAGAACCAGTCTGGTGCTTCTTCCAACCAATCAGGTGGTGTAGCCAACCTGGCAGCCTACTACAGGCCAGCTGCGCTCGTTAGGTTGCCCAGAGACTGGCTCTGTAGGAGATACGCTAGATGGACCATTTCAAAGGCACCCATGGAGTCAGGCTCCCCAAAGCCAATGCAATTCAATGAGAACTGGGTACCTAAATGCTGTAGGGCCCTTTGACCATCCAGTGTTGTTTTGCTTTTGGGGAGACAGCTGGGTCTTAACATTTAGTCAGGAGATAGTCTAGATGGAGCTTTTCTTCTGCAGAATCTTTGCTTCCACTATGTGGACGCTTGTCCGCTCTTCTCCATCAAGCATGCCAATGAAAGCAGAGACGCCTGCTGACTTCTCAGTGCCGCTAAGGCTTCCTGGAGATAGAAACCCACTGAATGAGCCTTGGGTTTGTGCAGTAACAGGGCTGGTTGCTAGATAGATCCCTGAGGCAACTGTCCTATGTGTGTCTCATGGGCGAGGGCCCAAAACCACAGTGTGCCCAGTACTCTCAGTCCCTATTGTTACTGGTAGCGCCCAGGGGCTCTAGTCATGGACCACAACAGGTGCTGTACAAACACAGAACAAAAAGCCTGTCCTGGCTCCAAAGACCCACCCGTAAAGTATAACCATTGACTTCAGTGGGAGATGGGGCTTGCCCAGCACCCCGTCGGATCAGGCTCGGAACCTTGGACGGAGGACCACAGACTGTAGCGGTTTAGAAATCAGAACACAGGCCAAGATTTTCCAGTGTGACTAGTGGTTTTGGATGGCTTGTTTTGGATATCCAACTTGAGTCACCTTAAAAGGGGCTCCATTTTCCAAAGATAAGAGCCCAGCACTTTCTGAAATTCCGGCCCCTTTCGGATGTCTCAAGTTGGGCTCCCAAAAATCACTATTCACTTTGGAAATCAGCCATATCCCATTTCTTCCACATGCCTCTTTCCTTGCTTCTCTTTCAGCCTCCAGGGTTTTCTTTTTCTCTCTCTCTCTCCCCCCTCCCTTGCCCCCCATCCATTCTCACTCCTTTTCTCTCTTCCATTATGTCATCTTGATGCTGATGCAGCTCCGGTTATGTAGCATTTCCAGGAAAGGAAGGTGATTACCAGCTGAATGACAATTGAGCTAAACAAATCCAGATAGGGCAGCCGAACACTGACAGCTGACATTAGATCTTCAATGGAGCTTTGCCAGAGAGACGATATACCTGCTTACAACCATTCCAACCATGTAGGGTTTTTGGTTTTTTACCTTTTATTTCTATAGTAGCAAAAATAAAAGCCCAAGATCATTTTTTCTGAATACTGTAGATACTAAACCAAGGGACAGAAATTCACAGCAATAGGTCATGGGAATACAAAAATATGGATTAAGCACCAAGCAGAGCCAATGGGAAGGGGGTCACAGGGTTATTAATTTAAGTATTATTATTATTAGCATCCCTGTAGCATCTTATGTCTACACTGCACACTAAGCCTTGGTCCATGGGAGCCCACGCTTGAGCATCCACACTGCACTGTGAACCTGGATTGACAATTGCTGGAATTGGGTCTCACAGCCATGCTAATGTGTCCACACTGCACTGTGCAGACCTTCTAACTCGGGTCTGTGACTTGACCTACATCCACACTGAAAATCACAGTGGGCTCTGACTTACTCCTAGCAGGGTCCTTGGACCTGGGTGCTGAGTGCTTGCTCACCCAAGTCAGATTGATTTCTGTGTGGCTGGAAGGGGACCTTTGGCTCAAAACTGAGTCAGAGCCTGGACTTAGTGTGTAGAGTGGACATACCCTGGGGAGCCTCAGTCATGGACCAGGACCCCATTGTGCTAGGGGCTGTACAAACACAGAAAAGAAAGAGCCCCTGCCCCAAGGAGCTTCCAATCTAAGGCTGTATCTTTGCATGTGTCCTTATTGTAGCAGAGGTCTTCCCAAGATCTCAAACAGTGGCTGAAGCCCAGTTGCTAAGCAAGGAGATATTAGATAGACCACAATGTCTAGGGCCCTACCAAATTCACGGCCATGAAAAATGTGTCACAGACTGTGAAATTTGGTCTTTTGTGTGTTTTTACCCTATACTGTACAGATTGAATGGGGGAGACCAGCGTTTCTCAAATTGGGGGTCCTGACCAAAAGGGAGTTGCAAGGGGGTTGGAAGGTTATTTTAGTGGGGGGTCACAGTATTGCCACCCTTAATTCTGCACTGCTGCCTTCAGAGCTGGGCGGCTGGAGAGTGGCAGCTGCTGTCTGAGGGCCCAGCTCGGCAGGCAGTACTGCAACACCCCCTACCATAACCTTGCGACCCTCCCAACTCCTTTTTGGGTCAGAACCCCTACAATTACAACACCGTGAAATTTTAGATTGAAATAGTTGAAATCATGAAATGTATTATTTTTAAAATCATATGACTGTGAAATTGACCCACAATGGATTGTGAATTTGGTAGAGTCCTAACAATGGCTGATGATGGGGAACGTTAGTTGTACTACTAAGGGCAAGACTGTCACTTGTCCAGCACATCTATGCAGGGGACATAAGGAACGCTCTCACTCCTTCGCGTGAGCTACCTGATGCAGCATGTGTCTCAGTGTGGAGGGGACCACAGCAGCTGACAGAGAGAAGAGGGTGGGCAGTAGCTTGGAGTGGGCGGAGCCTTACCTACCCCTTCACACACAGGCACCAGAGCCAGCAGGGAGAGGGAAGTCATCTGTTCCAGGTAAAGGGCTGGAGTAGATTACCTTGCTCTGGAGTAAGTGGGGAGCTAGGGTCCAGACTTTGAGCCATGATTTGGTCCCTGTTATGCCCCTAACCACTGCCCCTTATTCGGGGAATGTAGCAAGTCCACAATCTGGCCCTGGACGAGCAAGGTCTAATGTCGTGTGTAGCCTTTTATTCAGCCTGAAAATAAACAGGCCCATAACTAGTCAACTTCTAATTCCACATCCAGTATGGAATTTAAACCACACATGCCCCTAGCCAGCAATCCATATTGTTTGGGACAATGCTATAGAAGGAGATAGGTGCCCATCTATTTCTCCTGATGCCAGCAGAGCAGTCTTTATGCACAGCTGTTTAGCCACATGCTTTGGTATAAAGCTGTCCTTATGAAATATACAAGTGCTTGCCAAGTTAATCTCAGCAGCCTTAGACACTGTCAGTGCATCTCCCCAAATTTGGGGCCAGAGCTCGGCTGTAATTTCCTGTAATAAATCCTCCACCTGTTTCTCTTTGATTCCCATAGGGGTGAGTGCTAGGGGCATGTAGACGATATAGCAGCTTAGTGCGCAGCCACCCACGCCTCTGGCTCCACATCATTGCAGTAGAGGGGCTGTAGGGCAGGAGGGAGTTGCAGTAGCCGAGTGGTGTGCTGGGCCAATGGATAGACGAGCAGAGAGGCAGGGTGCTGTAGAGAGGTGAATGGCAGAGCTGCATGCATGGTCTGGACTGGAAAACCAGAGCCTGCCACAGCTCAGGATTGAGGTACACGGGCAGAGGTCAACCTGTATTATGCTTAGTCTTAAAGTTAAGCCAGTGTTTAAGAGTTTTGGCTGACTTGGAGTCTAAATTCACACAGGCACACCTTAAGCATCCAAGGAAAGGAGGGCAAATAAGGCTACCCAGAAAAACATTTGGTTGTGCGTAGACATTTCAAAAACAATCCCTGAGATATTTCACCACTAACAAGGACCTGTTTGCCTCCAAAAAAAAATCACATCTAAATGGATATGGCTTTCTTGCCTCCCCAATGGCTATATTTTCTAAACTCATTTTGTGCTTCCGGAAATGAGATGGAAAAGTTTATATTGGCCTGAAATATCGAACCTGACTTTCTCAGCTAATCACAATGGGAACCCTCGAGTATCCCCGTCCTCTTTACAACCCCCTCACTCGGGGAGGCGGTGAAATCTCAGCAGAGATAACTTTCCAAGCTCAGATGAGTCATGTGACTGCAAATCTTCCATTGTTTTTCCCCCCTCCGTAATAATTGCCTTTCTTTTAGATTTCAGTGGTTCCCTTTTGTGTTTACGATAACAGAGGGATGCTTTATTGCATTTCACCAGGCCGGTTGCCATGGGGACCAGCAGTTGCTGTGTGCTGTAAAAATAACCCTCCTTCTTTGATAGATTTCACTTGAGTGAAAATAACCCTTAAAAATAGGTTGAAATTTACATACTAACTCTTCCAGGAGGTTCAAGGAAAGCAAGGATGAATTACAATACAAGATGATGAGCTGTTAGGCATCGGCAGAGATTCCAGACGGGCCCACTGTACAGCCATCCAAACTCACTAGCTAAGGCTCCCAAACTCCCACACTTAAGGCCTTGTTTTAGGATTGTAGTGAGAAGCCAAATAAATCCCAGATTGCTCTAAGTTCTAAGGCTGGGAGACTTTTCAGAGCACCGCAGAGACTGTGGATAGCCTAGCTTCAGCAGCTCAGACAGGCCCCTTGTTTGCGTGTATTTTTGTGGAAATGGGGAGATGGGGTTGTGTCCCCAACCATCTTAGCTAATAGCCATTGATGGACCAATCCTCCAGGAACCTTTCTAATTCTGTTTTGAACCCAGTTATACTTTTGGCCTTCACAACATCCCTTGGCAAGGAGTTCCACAAGTTAAAAGTGTGTTGTGTGAAATGTGATGGGGGGGTGGGGGTATGAACCCCGCACTAGAACTGAAGGGATTAAACAGCAATTCCAGACCCACACCACCACGCCCAGCCGCGCTTGCACAGCATGCTCCAACTGGAGAGGGAGCTTAAAAAGGGAGCCAGATAGCTCTGAAGTGGGCTGGCAAGGCTGGGCGAAGGACCTGCCCTGGGAGCTTCTGAGGAAGGGCACTGCAGAACCCTTCTCCCGGAGAAGAGCCTACCTGCTGAGCCCACAGGGACTGAAGATTCAATCAGTACCTTCTTCTGTTACTGTTTTGGGATAGAGTGCAAGATTTGGACAACAGTGCAGATGGTAGGAAGTGGCCCAGCAGCTGCTCCTGGGTGCTAGTCATTTAGTAACTCTGACAGGGCCCTGGGCTGGAGTCTAATGCAGTGGGAGGGCCCTGGCTCCCCTCTCAACCCCCCTTATTAAGAAGGGCCCAAAGCTCCTTACTTTCTAGACTTCCACCCACCCCACCTCCCACAGTGGGGAAGAGAGGAAAGATAAATACCTTTCGAAACCCCAGCTGGGACACGTGTAGGGGTCAGTAACTGAGCCCCTCTCTTCCCAGGCACACTGGGGAGAGACAGGACTGCGTGGATAACCCGACCAGAGGGTCGACTCCACCCCAAACAAAGAAATTATTATTAATTTTTGTATCACCGTGACACCTGGTCATGGACCCATCAAACAGGACCAGGAAACCCCCTGAGAATTTAAAGTGGTAGATCACAGTGTTAACACCATTTTCAATACACCACATAGCCCAGCACCCCATGGTGCTAGGCGCTGTACAAGCATAGAACAAAATTGTTGTTGTAAGCCCTTTGTTTTTCTCTGAAATTACGATTCTGTTATGCTTGTTGGGATTACGAAGTGGGGGGAAACTTTGGGGAGCAAAAGCAAACACGCACTTATACACGTTACTATTCCTTTCTTGAAGATTTCGCTATTGCTAGCAATTTAACTGGGCTAGCAATTTAACTCCCCACAACTCTGCCAAGTTGTGTTGCCAGTTCTAATGGCTATTTAGTTTCTATCTCCATGGGGTCAGGTGCTCAGCTGATGTAAATGAACATCATTCAATAAAGTGACACTGATGTCCAGTAGCACAGGATCTAGTCCCATTTATTTTTGTCTCTCTCTTTTTCTTGTTCTCTTGGCTGTTCCGTCGTTCTTCCTCAAAAAGTCAATTCACCTCTAAGGTGAACCTAGATTCCCCCTGTAAACCTAGGTGAGTCAAACCATAAGAAGTGGAGTAATGAGATTATGATTAAAAGTACACCTTGATAGCGGTGCATCCATCAACCTGTCATAGAAATCGCATCTCCGAGGCTGCTCTCATCAATCTGACCTTTCAATTATTACCCAGAGTTCATGACTCTAAGTATATATAATTCCTACCTGAAGTCTGAAATACACACATCTTTGTTTGTGGCTCACAGCCGTCCGAGGTCTCTTTCACAACAGCTTCATCCGTGCATCATGATATAGGTTAACTTAAAATAGATCTTGCCCTAGAGATTGAAAATGAGATAAAGTCATCCCTGGGCCACTGGCAGAAATCACTGTAAAATCTTTATTAATGTCTTTTTGTTTTACTCATCCCTTTCCAAAGCTCCTGACAGCAGCTGTAGCCTTAACTACCCAGTAAGCCTCCAAGATGCAGGTTCATTCTTTGGTGTCTTCTACGTCTGTCTCAATGATCTTCCCACCAACTTTATCATGGCATGGAAAAGTTGCTCAAGAAAAGCCATAGCCAGGTAGCATGACAACCCCATGAATGGGAAAGGGCCCTCCATCTCTTGCCATTAGAAGCAGATAACCAAGTCATCAACAGAAAAAAAGAATTTCTGACCTAAACGTAGTTGAAGAGACTCCATTTCCTCGAGCTGCATCTTAATTCATATAGAAACTTCAAGAGGTTGGATTTTCAACAGAGCTCAGCATTGTCCTAACTCTGTTCCCATGGACGCTGGTAGTGAAACTTCCATTGACTGCGCTGGGAGCAGAGGTAAGCCAAAATCTGACACAACCCATCTGAGTTAGAGCTTAGTGGTCAATACAGGTGGGTCATAGTTGAGATGAGATGGGATCTGTCTGGAGCCCAGAGACTGGCACAGAAGAGAACTCAGTTATGGCACCTTGCTAAAGCCCAGTGGCTACCATAAGAAGTGGAGTTAAAATGGCATGGGATCTTGCCTAGATCTTATTGTTACCACAACAAATAGCATGATGAGCAGCCCAGTGGCAGAGGACGGGTGGAATTGAGCTGCCATGGGTTCTTGCATATAGTCAGCACAGGAAAGGGAGGCTGGCACAAGATATGGATAGAAAGCACTGGGGGCAAGTTGTTTCTCTTGCTCATCCTGACCTTGTTAATTTTAAGACAAGCAAGAAATGACTGGTTTCTAGCACAGCAGATTATAAAAGCAGTTACTAGTGATTAAAACAACTACAGTAGAACCTCAGAGTCATGAACACCTCGGGAATGGAGGTTGTTCGTAACTCAAATGTTCATAACTGAACAAAATATTATGGTGGTGGTTTAAGTTTACAACTAAACATTGACTTAATACAACTTTGAAACTTTACTATGCAGAAGAAAAGTGCTGTGTTTAACCATTTTAATTTAAATGAAACAAATACAGAAACAGTTTCCTTATCTTGTCAAGTCTTTTTTTTAAAAACTTTCCCTTTATTTTTCAGTACGTTTAACACTGTACTATATTTGCTACTTTGCTTTTTGGATCTGCTGCTGCCTGATTGTGTACTTCCGGTTCCAAATGAGGTGTGTGGGTGACCAGTCGGTTTGTAACTCTGGTGTTCGTAACTCTGAGGTTCTACTGTAGGTCATTTGTCTTACATTCTTTTCCTCCAAGAGAAACATGTATTTTTAGATGTATAAAATTCCAGCTACCTGATTAGCTAATTTTCACAAACAAGTAAAATAAAAAGGGTTTTTTTAATATCGCAGTAGAAAAGCAATAACTTATTGGTATGGAAATTAAGGATAAAGTCCCCACTTTGGTATCTTTCAGGAATATGCTACTGAAGAACCTTTATTTTTTATATTACTGTAAGACCTCCAGACCCCAAATGAGATCAGGGCCTCATTGTGCCAGGCACTGTACGAACATATAGGAAGAGACCATTCCCTTCCCAAAGATCTTACAATCCAGAGCTAGTTACAGGGCTGGCTCCAGCTTTTCAGCCGCCCCAAGAAGAAAAAAAAAAGGCCACCGCCGAACTGCCGAAGCAAAAAATAAAAATTAAAAAATGGCCACCCCAGAATCCTCGAACTGCCGCCCCTTACAGGGCGCCGCCCCAGGCACGTGCTTTGCTGTCTGGTGCCGGCCCTGGCTAGTTGAAGTTATAAAGGTTTGGGGGGGGGAAGTTTAAAAAAGAAAATTAAGCGGGTTTTATTCCACTCCCCCCTTCTCTTTATACTTTTTCCACTATTAAAAAAAAAAGGAAGAAAGAAAGAAAGTTTAAGAAGTGAGACAGTGACAGAAAAAAAATCTCACTTTCAATATTTTTTAAAATTTTCCTGCTAATTGATAAAGTCCATTCTAGGGTCTGGCCAACAGGTATCAAACTCAGCAACTATCCCATTTTATAATCTTCACTTTCTACGGGTTTTTCACATCCAAACAATGCCTCATGCAGCTAGTCAACAACCTTGATTGACAGCATTTAGGTGAGGTAAAGAGAGGTGATCCAGTATTTTTAAAGTGAAATTAAGAGACTCTCAACCAAGGAAATGCTTGAGATTGTGGAAGATGTCCAAGTGACTGTCTGCAGACATCCATAAAGTATGTAGGGGCAGACACTCAGCAATGGAGCTGTAGTTTACATAGAGGAAGTTTCTCCACACTGCAACCCTAGGAGCAACCACCTTTATGGTCATTCATTTCCGGGCTTCTCTGACGAACTTGCCAATTAGTGCCGTTTGCGATGGCAAAGGCTCCCATCACTGGAGTCTCAATTCTAAGTTGCCGTCAATATAACTAGGTAAGAAGCCCAGATACAGAGGAAGCCGCTTAGCAGAACCCCACATTTTATGCTCAGTTATAGCACAGTATTGTCTTAGAGTGATACGCAAGCCCAGCATGCAGGGCATTATGGTTCTATCTTGAGATTTACCATGAGGAGCCTTCATATGTGGAAAAGATAAACTGTTCAGATGCCCAGCCTTGTCATTTCTTTAAATGGTGTCGCCGCATGGCAACTCCCAGCGGAGTCTCTCCCCCATATTTAATACCATGGAACTTGGAACACTCCCCATACACATTTCACACAATGGACTCATTCATTCGGCAAAAGCAATCATAGAAATTTCATCTGGTAACTGAGGCCACTTCCATGGCATCCCTGCAGAGCAAGGACCTCTGTCTCTACACAGCGAGTCATGTGATTTGCACACAGGTCTTCAAGAGAGACCAGCGCTCACCATCAAGGTTGGATTTTCAAAACAGGCACATTGGGGAAACCTGACCCTAAATACCCCAATGGGAGCTGAGCACTCTGGGAAATTTGGCCCTTATTAGGTGCATAAATGGGAGCTGAGCTCTTTTGACACTCAGGCTCATAGAGCCAAATCAATCCTGCCATTGACTTCAGCCAAGTTACGCCAGGGATGAACTTGACCTAGGACTGAGAAGTTCTTGGTTGTACAGACAGATTTGTAACATTTTCAGCTCCCATCCTATTAGAACATATCTTTTTCTCATTTCCAAACCCTGTCTTATGAACCACGCACATGGGGGGTCTGAGCTAAAGCGCATTGAAATCAGTGGGAGAGGGAATCTTTCCATTGATTCCAATGGGCTTTGGATCAAGCCGGTGGTCAGAGGGGAAAATCCTGCCCTTCCCCATCCCATAGCCTGAGAGTGCCAACTTTACTAGGGTTCCTTCTGTGGAAATGCATGCAGGAGCAAGGGGGTGGTTGAACTGAGGCAGGGGGATTTGTGAGCATGCACTGCCACTAGCTGTTTACTCGATGGGGGAGGAGTGTGGAACAAGCAGGTTGGAGGCTACTGAGGCTGCATAGTGGCTACAAGCTGATGGCTCACAGCTGGCGCTGGGGAGGCTACTCCCCACACCACACCACCGTGACAGACTTCTCTTGCACTAGGCTTGGTGGAGGAGACAGGATTTGCACCAGAGCCATGGTGACATCATCAGCCTCAGTCCATGTGTCCCATGAATGAGAGAGAAGCTATGAGTTCCAAGATTCATTCCACTGAAAGCTAGATTGGCTCAGCTGGTGCGGCCATGAGAACATTGCTTTCTGTGATAGGTTCATTGTAAAAGGTGGTGATGGTCTGAGAAGAATCTCTGTATAAACACCTTTGGTTTCTTTTATTCCCTCCCCCTCCATGATTTCCAGATTCAAGTCTTCAGCTCCTGGAGTCCATTCCCATTCAGCCTGGCATCTGCAAAGCAAATCATCTTGCTTCACGCGACATCATCATCCATGAAGATTTTAGTTCTTGCTGTCATCTGTAATTGGTATATGAAAGAAGCTGGTGGGCCTCTGCCCACTTCCAAGTAGGCAAGTGTCCTCCTAATATAACACTAGCATCACCACCAGCAACAAGTAGCCTCTGACAGCAAGCTAGGTAGAGAGGCAAAGAACTCGGTAATTATGGAAAGTGAGCTCTCCTCTTACTTACAGAAAAGGTCCTTCCATGTCAGGGTCCTCGGCACATTGACAGGGGACAGAGTATGGCGTAGATTGGAACAGGGGACATTTTTATCCTAAATATTCTATTCTTCTTGTATTTATTCAAATGCAAAAATGAAATTTTCACTCGACCATGTTCACAAATGGTTCCTGGTCACTTTCCACAAGCACTGATGTGAGAAGGGCCACCACTTTATTGAGAAAAATATGCTGAAACTCAAGGGTCAGATGCTAAGCTGGTGTAAATCAGCATCAATCAACTGAAGTCAATGGGGTCAGGTCACCAGCTGGTGAATCACTCTAGCTCCACTAGAGTTAATGGGCCAGATCCTGGCATAGCTTATACACTCATGGATTTTAAAAGGCATCATGATCATCTAGTCTGACCTCCTACACATCGCCGGCCATAGAACCCACCCCCCCCATAGGAGGCCTAGAACCTCTGGCTGAGTTACTGAACTCCGCCAAAGACTTCAAGGTACAATCTACCAGTCAATGGGGCCAGACCCCCAGATGGTGTAAATTGGTATAGCTCCACAGGAGTCAATGGGGTCATATTCCCAGCTGGCAAATCAGCATAGATCCATTAGAGTCAATGGGCCAGATCCTCAGATGGTGTAAATTAGCATAGCCCTATTGAAGTCAAGCCACAAAGTTCCCGTCTAGTTCCAGATTTTTATAGGGGATGGCTTTGAAACTGGGACCGTGGAATCTAAAAGGACTGAAATAAAAGAGTAGGCCCGTTAGCTAAGATGCAAAAGTCAACTCATAAATGTATGTGGTCTAGCCACTAGAGGGAGTCAACAAAGAACTACCTTGTGTGAGTAGGTAACTCTTGGAAACAACATTTTGGTTGAGAGTAGAACTGCTTGGGAATTTTCCAATTACATAATTTTTTACTGGAAAATGTTGATTTTTTTTTAAACTGTTTGAGGGATCTCTCACTTTGAAAAAATTCTGAATGTCTAAACATCCCATTTTGATATTTTCCTCAATGTAAATTTCATTTTCCAGTAAAAAAATTACTTTATATTTCAAAATGTTAATTAATTTATAGTTTAAAAAATAAAAAAGTTTAAACAAATAAAAGTCAAAATGAAAATGCTTTTATTTACCTGATCTGGATTTTTTTTCTCTTTCTTTCTTTCTTTTTCGATTATCAGTTTGCAAAATTCTTCAAGATTCAAATTTTTTTTCCCAATTCAGGATGGGAAAAATTTCAAAAACTCTCGTGGGACGGGAACCATTTCCCAATAAGCCAGGGATCTCAAACTCAAATCACCAGGAGGGCCACATGAGAACTAGTAAATTGGCCCGAGGGCCGCATCACTGAAACCTTTTCATACAATGATACAAAAGTGTAGTCAAAAATGAAAAACAATTAAGAGTAACATAGCATTCTATTAAAAGTCAATGTATTAACTTTTTAAAAACTGTAATGCAAAGAGGGGTTTTAATAAAATATAAACACTCAGTAATGTTTGGAGCTTGTTCTGCCAGTGGAGTCGGCGCCTATGGCGAGCCGCAGGAAATAACTCTGCGGGCCGCATGTGGCCCGCGGGCCGCGTGTTTGAGACCCCTGCAATAAGCTGTTGTTGGGAGGCATCTCTGGCTCTGGTGTGATAAAAGAAAATACATAAATCAGACCAGGAAAGAAGGAATTGAATTCTTTCCCTTCATCAAGCTCACACAAGACAGGGATTCTCTGTACCTTTCTGCCATGTTATGGTACATGACCAAAGGGATCCTGGACAAAAAAGAATCCAGGGAAGATACAACCTCATCATTCTAATACCCTGTGTAAGGTGGTAACAGCAACAGAGCTGTATTGCATGCTAATGGGACATTTAATCCTGTGCTAATTTATTTTATCAAATTAAAAAGAAGAGCATTCTTTGAACACCAGAGACCTTCCATTCTTAGGGTCCCAACAGAAAGCTGCATGATCCATTTGTAAAGAGGTTTTTTTGCCAAGAATATAACATTAATAAAACAGGATTAAGGGAGATATGGTTTTAACTGATTCCTTAATCCCGGTGAATAATTAATGATAGCAATGCACAATTCGACTGGATTCTCTCCACATTTGAATAATAAATAGCATCAAAAAATGAAACAGGAATAGAGGCCACACTGCAACCTTGTAATGAATGGAGTTTTTCCCTAGTATGTGTCTGTCTGTCTCTCTCTCTATCAAGAACCAACAGGATGTAGAGAGCACCAAAAAGGTTCTGACCCAGATGCAGGAGTGTTTGATTGGTCCTGGAGTTCTTGGAACCTTTGCTGAGCTACACACAACATATTATTTTAAAGTACAATTTAAAACAAATTGGTCCCTCTGAGCTCAAACCATCTCCCACCAAGTCCTTCTATTGACTTCTGCAGATGTTGGATCAGGTACTATGATTCCAATGAAAGGGGCAGACCTCAGGCAAGATTCATTCCTTTTGTTCTGCCAAACAACTACCTAAATATAATCTATCTGGGCATCTGAATATATAAAGCCTCGCAAAGCCTTCCCCAGGCTTCCCCAGCATGTCATGTTCAGAAGAAAGGTACGTTACAGGGTAGGTTATGTCCTGGTTCTAAACACACTGATCTCCAGGCATTTGTGTGTTAGAGGCAGAGTCTTTCCATTCTAGGGCTGCATTCCAAAGGCAGCTATTTTTAGGCTGATGGCTCGGGATGGATAGATCAGGACAGGGACTCCCTTGAGAGTTTAACTTAACTGTTAGCAACACAGTAGCACCAAGAGATGTTACATCCAGGCACCAGCCCCATTGTGCTAAGCCAGTGGTTCTCAAAGTTTTGTACTGGTGACCCCTTTCACATAGCAAGCCTCTGAGTGTGACCACCCTTGTAAATTACAAACACTTTTTATATATTTAACACCATTATAAATGCTGGAGGCAAAGCAGGGTTTGGAGTGGTCCCAACCTCCGGTTTGAGAACCCCTGTGCTAGGCAATGCTCACACGTATAATGAGAGACAGAACAGAACAGGGCAATTATCAAATGATCCATCCCCTGTTTTCCAGTCCCAGCTTCTGGCAGTCAGACATTTAGGAACACCCAGAGCATGGGCTTGCATCCCTGACCATCTTGGCTAATAGCCATTGATAGACCTAGCCTCCAAGAATGTATCTAATTCTTTTTTGACCCCAGTTATTCTTTTGGCCTTCACAACGTTCCATATAGAATGGAAAGACTGTCCTTGCTCCAAAGAGCTTAGGTCCAGATCCCTAAAGGTCTTTAGGCTCCTGCCATTGAAATCAATGGCAGTTTGGTGCCTAAATACCTTTGAGGGCCTGGGTGCTTAAGTAATCTAGATACTAAAGTGGGGCCGGGGGAGGCAGAGGAGGCACTTTCCCTGATTCTGGCTGGTTCTTGCATTGTTGACTTCTAGAGATATGTCCGGACCAACCCCCCAAATTCAAACACCCATTAATGTGAGTGTTTAAAATCGGAATCCAAATTTCACAGTTAGATCTCCATGCCCACAGTGGATCCAACCACCGCTCAAGTTCCAAACATCCCAGAATTCCATCAAGGGGCGTCTCAGCTGCCACATGAGAATTTAGGGCTCAGTGGGGCATCCCGGCTAACTGCTCTGGCGGGAAGAGGCGAACGGAGTGACATCTGAATAAACATGGCCTCGTCTTCGTCTGTGGTGCTTGTTAAGGGAGAGATTGGCTTTGAACTCTTCCCTGATGAAATGATTAATGAATGTAATGTATACCACTTACTTTCCCCCTCCACTTCCACCGGCGGCACAGAGCATTACCAGTTGAGGTGATCATGACAAACACAGCTTTAATTCTTTATTAATATTAATCAGAGGCAACCTTTCCACTGACACCGAAGCATGAGTGTGTTGGCAGGGAAAGGATAATGCTGCGCTAGTGACATTTCTTGGGTTGGCTTTTTTTCTCCCTTTAATATGGGTTAGCAACTCCTTGTACAAACAAAGGAAAGCTGAAGCTGATTAAATAGCAGGGTTGGATCGTAATGAAAGAAAAGCCCATTGCAAACATGTGTCAATTGTTTTAAATGGAAAAGCACAGGGAGGTGGATTTCAGGTGATACCGTGATGGCTCGTCTCATAATCCTGGCTAAAGCAGCATTATGGCTTTTCATTTGGCTTTCAAGCTCAAACTGAATTCCATCTGGTCCCTGCCCGCTGAGAAAGAGGCTTAACCAGCATCGCAGACCTCTCTCTTTGGCCTCCAGAAGCATCGTCTTTAATATCGTGAGTAGAGATGAAAGAACTTTGTAAAGAGAGCTCAATAATGGAACTCCAGCACCAACTTTTCTCTCCCTCTCTCTCTCTCTCTCTCTCTCTGAACTTCAAGGATGTTCGAGTCAAAATCTAAGCAAGGCAGTACAGACTGAAGCACTGTTTCTCAATCAGTGGGTCGTGATCCTCAGAGGGATCGTGAAAAGCAAACGGGCGTAGTGAGGTGTTGGAAAATGTATTATGATTAGGGCCATCGATTAATCGCAGTTAACTCACGCGATTAACTCAAAAAAATTAATCGCAATTAATCACACTTTTAATCGCACTGTTGAACAATAGAATACCAATTGAATTTTTTTATATTTTGGTTGGTTTTTCTACATTTCAAATATGTTGATTTCAATTATAAACACAGAATACAAAGTGTATAGTGCTCACATTATATTATTATTATTATATTACAAATATTTGCACTGTAAAAATTATAAACAAATAAATAGTATTTTTCAATTCACCTCATACATGTACTGTAAGGCCCGGTGTGGTGGTGTGCGCCTGTAATCCCAGCTGCTGGGAGGCTGCGGTTGGCGGATCGCTCAGGAGTTCTAGGCTGCTGTGTGCTATGTCAATCGGGTGTCCGGTGCTACTGACAGCTTGGCCAGCGGGTAGTTGGAGGACTGGTTAGAACAACATGTCTGATGTGTTGTGATCAGCGCTCTCTCGGTGAGGGCTGATGGACTGATCAGTGACAGTGATGTACTGTAGTTCAATCTCTTTATCATGAAAGTGCAACTTGCCAATGTAGGGGATTTTTGTTACATAACTGGTTTGTTTTTTGAGTTCAGTGTAAAACTTCAAAGCCTACAAGTCCAGTCAGTCCTACTTCTTGTTCAGCCAATCGCTAAGACAAACAAGTTTGTTTACATTTACAGGACATAATGCTGCCCGCTTCTTATTTACAATGTCACCTGAAAATGAGAACAGCCATTTGCATTGCACTTTTGTAGCCATCATTGCAAGGCATTTAAGTGCCAGATATGCTAAACATTCGTATGCCCCTTCATGCTTCGGCCACCATTCCAGAGGACATGCTTCCATGCTGCTGATGCTCGTTAAAAAAAATAATGCATTAATTAAATTTGTGACTGAACTCCTTGGGGGGAGAATTGTATGTCTCCTGCTCTGTTTTACCCACATTCTGCCATATATTTCATGTTATAGCAATCAGATGATGACCCAGCACATGTTGTTCAATTTAAGAACACTTTCACTGCAGATTTGACAAAACGCAAAGAAGGTACCAATGTGAGATTTCTAAAGATAGCTATAGCACTCGACCCATGGTTTAAGAAGCTGAAGTGCCTTCCAAAATATGAGAGGGATGAGGTGTGGAGCATGCTTTCAGAAGTCTTAAAAGAGCAACACTCCAATGCGGAAACTACAGAACTGAACCACCAAAAAAGAAAATCAACCTTCTGCTGGTATGAACATGCATCGGTCCGCACTGCTTTTGGATCACTATCGAGCGGAACGTGTCATCAGCACGGACACGTCCTCTGGAAGGGTGGTTGAAGCATGAAGGGACATATGAATCTTCAGCACATCTGGCATGTAAATATCTTGCAATGCCTGCTACAACAGTGCCATGCAAACACCTGTTGTCACTTTCAAGTGACATTGTAAATAAGAAGAGGGCAGCATTATCTCCTGCAAATGTAAACAAACTTGTTTGTCTGAGCGATTGGCTGAACAAGAAGTAGGACTGAATGGACTTGTAGGCTCTAAAGTTTTACAGTGTTTTATATTTGAGTGCAGTTATATTTTTGTACATAATTCTACTTTTGTAAGTTCAAGTTTCATGTTAAAGAGATTGCACTACATTATTTGTATGAGGTGAATTGAAAAATACTATTTCTTTTGTTTTTTACTGTGCAAATATTAGTAATACAAATAATATAAAGTGAGCACTGTACACTTTGTATTCTGTGTGGTAATTGAAATCAATATATTTAAAGATGTAGAAAACATCGAAACATTTAAATAAATGGTATTCTATTATTCTTTAACAGTGCCATTAATCGCACGATTAATAGCAATTAAATTGTTTTAATCACTTGACAGCCCTAATTATGATCTAAAGCAAAGAAAAACTTTCCTTCCCTATATACGCTTACCCTTAAAGGTCAAGTATTCTGTCAACCTCTAGAAACCCAGACACACTCAAATGATATAGGCATATCATTGTTTTCATGGGCATAGCTTTTTTGTTTATAGTGACTATAAAGGGGTCGTGAAAACGACTGAGTAAGGGATTACCAACCTGAAAAGGTTGAGAACACTGGTCTAAAGCATGAGAACACTGTGTTATACGGAGGTCAGGCTCAATGATCACACTGGTCTCTTCCAACCTTGGAAACGATGAATAACACTCTACTCAAGGAGTCAGTAGACCTGTTTCAGTCCTCATTTGGCTACTGACTAGCTGTGTGACCTAATGCAAACCAGTTCAGTTCTTGGTTGCCTCTCTGTTTCCCTCACAGCCTTTGTCTGTTTTGACTATTTAGACCCTCAGTCCAGGGACTGTCTCTCACTGTGTGTATGTATAGCTCCTAGCACTGGTGTCCTGATCTCAGTTGGGACTTCCAGGAACTATTGTAATAGACATAATACTAACCACAGATAGGACCCATCTGTATTGTACTGTGGTTTGGAAAAAGGTTTAGTCACTTTAAAAAAATCATATGTGCACACGCTCTATACTTCCTGCTTTGGGCTGGGACTGAAAATACTAAGATGTAATAACAAAAGCTGCGCTTGGGTATCCCCAGCCCACCACAAATCAGAATTCCTGGAACCCTGGCAAGATTTTTACCTCGATTTCTACACCAAACAGCAGCAGGTGAGTTCATTAAACATCCACACTTCAGGATGTGTGTTCGAGACCAGGTGCTTCGCAGCTATGAGCCTGTGGCCTGTCTTTATGACCCAGGAGACTACCCTCGCTCCATTCAACAGGCATCGAGACTAGTGAGGGGTGAATCGAGAGGTCCAGTTCAGACACCACGGGACTGCTTCTGCAACTCTTACTCATGTGACTAGTCACCCTGAAGGCAACGGGATCGGTCGTGTGAGGCAGGGCTACTCAACAGGGGCAAAGAACTGGGCCACCTAAGTGCATGGCTATGCAGGCGAGACAGAGAGGTCCCACCCTACTCTGGAATGACAGAGTTTATTGAGCATACACGCAAGTCCTCGAGGAGCTTTATCTGCTATTATATGCAGCCACAGAGACAGCCAAGCTATCCTTACGTGGGCAGAGGGACAACACCCCCCTCCTTTGCCACCCTGCTGAGAGAAATGTCTGCAGAGCAGGCATGAGAAGCATTGACAAAAAGCCTGCAGCCAGGGCCGGTGCTCAGCCCCCCACCTGCGGGTGCTCAGCCCGCCCACCACCCGCGGGTGCTGAGCGGGAAGCCGGGGGGCAGCTCGCCGCGGCTGCCCCCTGGCTCCCCGCTCAGGCTGGCAGGGAGCTGGCAGGGGCGTCCCCTCCTCCCCCGCCGCCGAAGCCGCCCCAGCTTACCTGCGGGAGGTCCCTTCCGCCGAAGCCGCGGGACCAGCGGACCTCCCGCAGACAAGCGGCTTCGGCGGCAGGGCAAAGGTGCTGCTAATCATACCCTCTGCCAAAACCGCTTCCGCTTGCCTGCGGGAGGTCCGCGGCTTCAGCAGAGGGTATTAGTAGTAGCACTTCCGCCCTTCCGCCGAAGCCGCTTGCTTGCGGGAGATCCGCTGGTTCCGCGGCTTCGGCGGAAGGGACCTCCCGCAGGTAAGCTGGGGCGGCTTCGTTGGCGGAGGAGGATGGGGCGCCCCTGCCAGCAGTGCGCCCCGTTACAGCCCTGCCACGACGAGCCACCCTCCCGGCTCAGCCGCAGAGCCGGTAGGGCGGGAGGCAGCCGCGGACAGCCGCCCCCTGGCTCCTGGCGCCCTAGGTGACCGCCTAGGGTCGCCTAGTGGGCGCGCCGGCCCTACCTGCAGCTAAAGTGCAGCTGTCCAAGCTTCTGTCTAGGGAGGCCATCAATCCAGCTAATAAAACAGATCAAAGAGCAACTCTTCTCTAGGCAGCCACCTCCTGCAGCCACAGCCAGGGCTGCTACTGCTTCAGCTCAGCAGGGAGAATGCTACAGCCATCCCTGGCTGGCTTTGGAAGAACCCACCAATCTCATAGTAAAGAGAGGATTCAGCACACTCCTGGACATGCCCTGGGAGATGAGCCATCTAGAAGAGGATAGCTGTCACCACAGCAGTGTGGAGACCAGGGGGAACATACGCCACAGGAATGTCCCCAAGAGCTGATCAGGAATTGGCATAAGCTCTTCAAGAAAGCAGGCCGAAATTACAGGATAGGGGACTCTCTACTGGGAAGCAGTGACTCTAAATAAAGGTTTGGAGGGTCTCGGTGGATCATCAGCTGAACATGATGCTGTGGTCAAAAGGGCTAATGCAATCCTTGGTCACATGAACCAGAGACTCTCGAGTAGGAATAGGGAGTCTATTTTATGTCTTTTTTTGGCACTGGTGCGACTACTACTGGAATCGTGTGTCCATTTCTGGTGCCCACAATTCAAGAAGGATGTTGCTAAATTTGAGAGAATTCAGAGAAGAGACAAGAATGTTTAAAGGGTTAAAAAGCATGCCTTACAGTGATACCTTCAATTAACTCCATATGTTAAGTTTAACAATAGCTGGGTAAGGGATAACTTGATAACAGTCTATAAGTACCTACATGAGGAACAAAAATTTGATAACGGGCTCCTCAATCTAGTGGGCAAAGGTATAACATGTTGCAATGGCTGGAAGTTGGAGCTAGATAAATTCAGAAATAAGGCAATATTTAAAATCAAGTGTGGGTGTTTTTCTAAAAGATCTGCTCTGGTTGGAACAGGAATTATTTCAGGGACGTTCTCTGGCCTGTGTTATGCAGGAGGTCAGACTAGATAATCCCTTCTGGTTTTAGGATTTATGAATCTATGAAGACCTGGGCAAGACATGCTGAAGAGAGCCCAACTAAAAGAAATTTACCTTCCACTCAGAGCAATTTAGAGGAGATGTTAGTCTGACTGGCTGGAGCATTCATCAGCAAGGACACAGACCACTTCTGAGAAACAGACATTTGCAGAAAATTTTCCTTTCCTTCAAAATTTTCCCATATCTCAAAGAAAAATGTTCATTTTGTTTTGCAAAAACCCAACTGTCTTCAGTTTGGCTTGAGTCTGCTGAGGTTTATGCCTCATCCACACATCCTGCTGGATCATGCATAATAGCTACCCATTATCCCTCGGTTGGTCCAGCCTGTCTCCACACATGTGCAAATACCACGGTTATGGGCTACCATGAAAAACCATAAGATGTGCCTGCGGCCAATTCCTCTCTGCCCTCCATTGGGGTACTGAAATCCCATTAGGGGAATGGAGAACATCAGAAGAGCTTAAATTGCTGGAGCAATGGATTTACACCACGGGAATCTGGCTAGGGACTGTTAACCTCAAGCACACTGACCAAAGCAATGTGTAAATACCAGCATGTGCTAAAATTGGCCCAAAACACTCCCAGAAAGCAGTCAAGGCAACCAGTTTGGGAGGAGAATACCGCTGGCTCTGCATAGTGCCTCCCATAGAGTCATCTCACCCTGGGTCTATAGATAATGCAGCTACCTGCTGGAGTGGAACCAGCTCATTTGTGTGTCAAGAGGCGAGGAGCTCAGTGTGCACAAAGCACATTAAACTTGTACCTTACACATGTCAGGAGCCTTTCTGCCGCAGCTGCCTTCCCCTTCTCTGCTCCTCTTTGCCATTTGCTCTCCTCCCTCATTTTATTCAGCCCATTGGCTTTTGCATTCTCTGCTTCTCTCTCTCTCTCTCCACATCTCTGTTCCGATTCCTTGGTCCCAGCTTTATTCACTGATGCTTCTCTTGTAGCAGAGCCTGTGTCTTTCTCTGTTTATTTCCCATGCTTCCTTGCACTAATTCCTCAACGGACACACCCTGGCACTAATTACTGCTGCATCCCTGAGAGGAGTGTGCCTTGAGAAGCACCAGCCTCTCAAATAAATGTTCTCTCTCTTCCTCTGGCTCTCAAAACAAATAGATTTTCACTGAAATCAACATATCTTTCTGAATCGAATAGGTTTTCATGGGGCCAATAAATTTCTTCAAAACAATGCATTTTTATTACAACATATTTTTGTTCAAACCAATACTTTTTGACTACCAGATATTAATGACCCAGCCAAAACTATAAATTTACCCCAAACTATGTGGTTTCTCATAAAAGAAAATCATTTTTCTTATACAAACACATTTTTATTTGAATCAATCCTTTTTTTTTTTTTTAAATCAGATATATTTCTGTAGGGGGAAAAGAAAATCTCTTTACCTAGGCTAGAAATGTCCTATCTAAAGAAAAAAATCAAATACATCTTAAGATTTTGAATCGGATCCACCTTAAAACAGTTGTAGTCCACCCAATACCAAATATCAGTTCAAACCTAAACTTGGCCTTTCCCACCACCGACAATGCATTTATATATAGTCACTGGGGTTTTTGTAGGTCCTACAAAAATATGTTTTCTGCCCCACTCCCGTGGCTTAGGGCACATCTATACTGCAGCTGGCGGTGTGATTTCCAGCTTGGGTAAATGCACATATGCTAGTTTTGATCGAGCCAGTACGCTAAAAGTGGCAGTTTAGCCGCAGTAGTATGAGATCAAAGCTAGCACACATACATCTACCCATGCTGGGAATCACACCCCCAGCTGCTGTGCAGACATACCTTTACTGCGCATCATCGGTTGCACTAGCAAACCCTAGTCCCCCACTACTACTCTCCTCCACCGTGTGGTGCCATGTGCCATCACTTACTCCAGTGGCAACCGAGTGCAGAGATCAAATGCCACAAAAGCAGAACTCTCCAGGCGCACTCAACCCCCCACTTCGCACAGGTGTGAATGACTACGCAAAAGGCAAGGCATTAGAGTCAACTTCCAGAGCTGTGCTCAGCACCCTCGGCTGGCCCTGCTGACGCAGTGACCCTGCTCCCAGGATGCTTTGTAGGTCAGCGACAGGCAGAGCCGTTTTAGGCAGGGGAATGCAGCCTAACCCCTCCCTAAGCTTCAGGGTGGGAGCTCCAGCCCAAGCCACAGCTTCAAAGCGCGGTCCACACGGCTCCTTTTAGAGCTCTAGCCCGAGCCCCGCTAGCCCCAGCCAGTTGACCCGAACTGGGAGGCTTGAGTCCACCGGCTGTGTAGACATACCCAGAAAGAACTGCAAGAAGACTCTGTGTAACAGCGCCATCTAGTGACCCCTGGCGTAACAGTACAGTCAGAGTCACAGATTTGAAGGCCGAGAGGGATCACTGATATCCTGCTAACAAAGACCCAGGAATTTCACCCACTGCCTGCACACACACGCAGCCTCCCTCCCGCCCCCCGCAGGATTTTTACAAGAGCAGGGTAATTCCTCAAGGTCCTGGCCAAATTCCAGCTCACGCAATTACCTGTTGCTTCCTTTAATTTATTTCAATTGGATACTGAATTCTTCCTCCCTTTGAGCCCTCAGTTCAAATCCTCAAAGATATTTAGGCACCTAATGTGCATTGAAGCAATAGGAGTTAGACACCTAAATACCTTTGAGTATCTGGGGCCTCGTCACCATGGAAGTCGATGGGGGCAGGAGGTCTCTGGGATTTTCCAGCACTGGACTATTTTAGCTGCTGGGAAAGCCTGCTTTGCCCTCTGTCCTAGCCTAGCAGGGAGCTTTAAGATGCTTCTGGATAAAAAATGCCCTATAAACATGAGCTATGGAGATCCAGCAAGCAACGATGAATATTAAACTGTCATCAGTGGTATACTACTGAGTAACGAATGGTAAGAGGTGAGTCTGTTCCCCCTCTCTGGCGCTGCTTTTATGTGGTTATTGCCCCTCCATACATAATGGTATCTGGGGGTTTATGGTCCCATCCTGGAAGGGGCTGAGCACTGGAGCTGGCCAAACAACAACAATTTCACTTTCCAGCAACTTCCAAGGTTTCGACGTTTGTTTTTGTTCTGCGTTGGAAAGAAAATAAAACCTTTCAAATGTTTTTGTGAAAACAGAATTGTGTTCAAATATCCATTTTCTGACTGAAACCTGAGCTTTCCAGCGTGGGACAGGTATGTGTGTGTAGCTGGATGGGTAGAGCACTGGGATAGCATCTGTAATTTTGAAGATTCTTTGGTACCCCAGGGGATGGGGTTACAGATGAGCTTTGGCTGCACTGTCAGCATAGAGGGTAATTAAAAACCCCCACCTCTTGCTGGCTTGGACTCTAAGTCTGACCCACTGACTGAAACACAGAGAGTGGGTAGCTGTTCCCACCCTCCCACAGTTCAGCACACCCGAGTGAGGGGAGCAGTACACATACCTCTGATGGGAAGCACGGCATAGAACATGCCACTCCATCATGAAGCCAGGCTCAAGGAGCCCAGTGGAGCTCAGAGAGCCCAGACACACACACTTTGAATATCCATCCATTTACTGTGAGCAGCATCTCAGTTAGTGCTCAAATGGGTGGGGCTTATTTTGTGGGTGGAGCTTGGCAGAGCAGCACCACCTTTTTTCCTCCCAATCTGACCCCTAGTTAAAGACTGAAAATGCTGAATGGAGACTGTGTTGGCATGTAAACCATTACCAGTGGAGGATTACTGCCACAGACTTTTCTTTGTCACAACATCCTGGCTAGTTTAAAAATCCCAAGCGGTGGGTCTCCACCAATAATGTTGGGAGAATATTCTACAGTTGAATACATCTGTCAGTCAGGAAGTCTGCCCTGATCGTTATATCCCATAGTCTTTCCTTTCCTCAGTTTCCTCCCATCACTTCTGCTCATACCTCCTCCTCCCCCGTCGTGTTTCCAACCTTCCATCACTATAGACAATTGTCTGGTTCTCTTCCTAGCTGATGCTCAGCCAAGCGATACATCTATCCTCCAGACTCAGCCCCTTTAGCCATCCAATCATGTTTGCTTCCCTTCTCTAAACACCCTCCAGTATTACAACATGCTTCTGGTAATGAGCTGTCCAGAAGGGAAATAATATTGCAGATGTGGTCACACCAGCATTGCAGAGACAGGGGCTTTATCGCCTTACTCCGTAATGTATGCCTCAATCCAAAACTGCACTGGCCTCTTAGACACCATAATGCACTACTTGTTTCATTCGCCACTTGCTATGGGCCTGATCCAAAGCCCACTGAAGTCCGACTATTCCCATTGACATCAGCAGGGTTTCAATCAGGCCCCATGACCCCGATCCTGCTCTCATTGACTTCAGTAGCAAAACTGCCCATTGATGTCTGGGGTCCAGGATCAACCGTAGGCATCTTTCAACTTCACAGCTCCTCTTCCAGATGCTTAATGAATATGATGGATGAATATACCAGAATATACATGAATATACCAGAGCAGGCCAATGCTCCATCTAGTCCAATCACAGACAGTAGCTAGTATCAATGCTTCAGAGCAAGGTGAAAGAAACTCCATAATGGACAATTATAGAATAATTTGCCCATAGGAGAAGTATCGTCCTAGCCCCAAGCTGTTAGTGTTTGGTGTCAGCGTTTCAATATAACTACACCTCTGTTACTCCTCTGTGGTCCGTCAAGGGGGACCATGAAGGAGGAACACGGGCACAGCTTCAGGCTCCCAACCATCAGCTCTCTTGGGCAAAGATCTGCATCTCTGTCCCTCCTGACCAGGGGGCTTTAGGGCAACACAGCTCCCTTCAATACACTATGATATCCCCAGCAAGCCAGTCTGCCTAAAAGCCAGCAGCTGCGCTTTGCTTTCTCTCCGAGGGCTACAAACGGTGTATTGCAGCAGTTAAAAGTCACCACACCCAGCACTTTCTCAGCAGAGTGCATGTATTTTAAGGACAAAGCATCATGAGAGAAAACATAAAAACTAATAAAAGGATTTAGATGCTCATTAGACATACCAGGGATCACCCATCTTCCACATAAGGAGTAGACCAACCTCCCTCCCAACCTTTCGGCAAGGGCTGGGATCCTGTTGGACAGAAAGTCCTGTCCATTTACGGAATCAAAAGAAACACACCAAGGCAGTTCAAGCTCATCCTTCTAGACCAAAAGCCCTCCCTTTGTTTCCTAGTCTCTGGAAAACCCAGCCTGAACCAGCATATGCAAACCATGCCAGGGGCTGGTACCTCTCTGGTGCTGTTTACAATCTCAGGGACTGCAGTAAGCCCCCTCTTCCCCCTCCCCTCCCCACACACACTGTTTCTAGTTCCTGGAGGAGCTGCGGTAACCGGAGTTGCATACAATCCCTGGCCCGCATTGATACATTAAACATTCCTAAACTTAATCAAATATGGTCCTAAAGATATTGCATGTGGTGGCAACATCTGTCCCACTCAGTTTATGCCAAGCATGTGGGTTTGTATTCTTTATATATTTTTATCCTGTCTTATTAGTCATATAAATATTTAGGTGTTGTTTTAATCTTACTGTGTTCTTAGCCAATATAATATCTTGTGGCAATGAGTTCCACAGATTAACTATGCAGCATGTAAAAATATTGTTCCTTTTATCAGTTTTAAATATGTTGCCTTTTAATTGCATTTGATCATGAAGAAGGGTGAATGGTAGTTCAGGTTTGCCTTCCCTAAAGCATTCATCCTGTTAAATACCTTTGTTAAGTCACTGCTTAGTGATCTCACCACTAAACTACGTACTACTACTACAAAGTCTTTCCAGGCCTCTAACCACTTTTGCTGCCCTTTCAGCCATACTATGTCCTTTGTGAGATGGAGCGACCAAAGCTGAACACAGGATTCCAGGTGAGGCTTATCAATGACATGTCTGGTAACACTATAATATTTGCAGTATTACTCTTGATCTCTTCCTTAATAAACCCAAACTCATTTCCTTTTTGGAACACAGCTGTGCACTGAGCAGAAGTTCTCATGGAGCTGTTCACAATGGTACCTAGGGTACCTGATCCAAAACTCCCTGAACACGGTGGAAAGACTTCCACTGACTTCAAAGCACTAGGAACAGGCCCTAGATTATTTTGTCCGGAGTTGTCCATTATCAGCACATTCAAGGTTTTACAACTGGCTTAGGTTTTCACGTGAGCTGGGCGCAGGCTGAGGCTGTATTAACCTGTTCCACTCCCAGGGCCTTTCAAAGATCTGCCAACAGCCCTGGATCCTAACCTGGGCTTCACAGCTCCCTCAATGCACTCTGCTGCTGCTAATCCAGTCCTGGCCTTCGGGAGAATAGATCTACCCATTGCTTGCCTTTGTTTGGCAGTTTTCAGATGAGACCTAAAACAGGATTTAGCTCAAGATCTCCAGAGGTGAAGAGGGTTGGAATACTTTAAAAGGATGCAGAGAATGGGTTTAAACATTAGTAGGGAGTGGCAGCATGGTTTAGTGGGCTAGCATCCAGAAACTCCTGCCTTCTAGTCCTGCTTGCATTGCTGAGCTCACTTTCTGACCTTGCGTGAATCCCTGTGCCTCCGTTTCCCCATCTGATAAACAAAAGACCACACTTGTGCACTCAAGAAGGTGTAAATACTTGTGTTGTGCTGAGCACTAATCAGCAATTACTTTCTGCAATAAGGAGCTGATTTAAATAATATCCACGTTTTGGTCTCATGATGGGATCAGTGCCTGAGTAGCCCTGGGCATTTCCAAAATCAAGAGCTGCAAAGGGTCCATTTTCCATGGCCCTGCCTGGCCAATCTTTGTCACAGCTCTCCCAGTTCATGTAATTGCTAATTGCTTGGGCTAAGGGAAGGGCTGGGTGACATGGTGTTTGTTTTCTATTGAATAGGATTAGGGATTCTGACATAAATGATTAATCACTGCGCTGCAGACGGCTGATGAACACAGGGAAAACGTCCCCTTCCAAATGGAGAGCACGCGCAATCTATGCCAAACAGCTGCTGGTTACGTCTATCTAACCCTCCCCATCTCTCCTTTTATCTCCCTTCTTTTCTCCCAGTGCAACGTTGACTCCTCATCAAGCCATCCCTGGACTCAAGTGACGTGGGGGAAAGGGAGAATTGCTAAAGAGCGCTGGCCACATCCGTGCTCAGTTGCTGCTTATAACACACAGCTATATAAGTGCAGCTGGGAGTGCCATCCACCTGACCAGGAACAGCAGAACAGCAGCAGCAGGAATTAGGTTGCCAACCCTGATGACATGCATGTAAGCATGTTCGTTACATGTGTCAGGAGTATGGCCTAACTACTTAGCCAGCCATCTACTGAAATGATAAGCTTGAATAGCTAAGTCTCTCTCTTTGGTCAAGTCTAAATGTTAATGGAGGGAACATCCCAAATTTGGGTTCTTTTGTTTATTTATTAAAATGATTTCTCCAGCTCCCATCACCACCATGGTATCTGGGCATCATGACAAAAATGTGATAATGAACACAGTCCTATCGAGGGGGTTACATTAACCAAGCTCTGAACAAATATCAGCTAACAAACACCTGCCACGCTCCTAATGGAGGCAAGTAGGATTAGCCCATTTTACAGATGGAGGAAACTGAGACAAAGAGATTATGGCCAAGATGTTCAAATTTGGGTTATTGATGTTAGGAAGCGAAATGCATTCTAGACACCTAAGCAAAAGTGGTCTGATTTACAGACCTGTGGCACATAGATCCCACCTAAGGTGTGTAATTTTGGACAAGCACGGACATGCATGTCCACACATACCCTAGTTCAAAAACACTGGTCTTTGTATCATGCTAGATTATAAACACTTCAAGGCAGGGTAACAGATTATAAACAATCTGGAATTAACTTCTAGTACGACACCTGCCCCAAGAGGGGCCCAGAAACTGACCGGGGCGTCTGGGCGCCACTGTGACATAGGTCACAAAGCGTTTCAGTGGCAGGGCAAGGAAAAGCAGCCAGGAGTTCACTCCTCACCACTCAGCTCACCAGAGATGCAGAGCTCTAGGGAGGTGCGCTGGTAAAAGTCACAAGGTTTTTTATAAGCGACAAAGGGTCCTGTGGCATCCGAAGCATCCGAAGAAGTGGGTATTCACCCACGAAAGCTTATGCTCCAATACCTCTGTTAGTCTATAAGGTGCCACAGGACCCTTTGTCGCTTCTACAGATTCAGACTAACACGGCTACCCCTCTGATACTTAAGGTTTTTTATGTGATGTTTGCCACAAAATAAATGCTTCACTGGGCTCTGAAAGAGCAACATTTTGCCAGCAGCCTGGTGCTTCCGAGACAACCACAAGCCAGGGGCGTAGACACCGCCCTCAGAAGTAGCCCTACGGGAACGAGCGAGCGAGCATGAGCGGCCCTCATGAGCAACCCTACAACAATAAGCAAGGGTCTGCATAGAATCATAGGGTTGGAAGGGACCTTAGGAGGTCATCTAGTCCAACTCCCTGCTCAAAGCAGGACCAATCCCCAATTTTTGCCCCAGATCCCTAAATGGCCCCCTCAAGGATTGAACTCACAACCCTAGATTTAGTAGGCCAATGCTCAAACCACTGAGCTATCCCTCCACGCAATGGTAATTCCACGGAGGCCTCATCACATAGAGAGTCTGTGTGGTCAGCAAGGTGCAGAATTCAGGGAGTGTTCCCACCTAAAAATTGTAATAGCCCTTTGCCTTACCAGTGGTCACCACTACTCCTTCCCCATCCACACATCCACCAATGAACCAATTATCCTCTCCCCAAACTCCACTTCCCTCTCACCTCCCAAGGCCACCATTCACGCACTATCCCCCCATGAGCCCCACATCCATTAACCCACTACACCCCATGCTCCTCCTTCCCTGACTTCAACATCTGTTTCTCCCTCTTCTCATTTGCCCACCATGATCCTGGGAGACTTCATCTTTCTCCCCAGTGATGCGGCTGATCCAAGAGCCTCTTGTCTCCAGCTATAGACAGATGCCAACTATGTCCATTTCCTGACTCTGGTTTTCACCACGACCTGCTGCCTCTCTCTCCACAGCTGTCATTTGCATTATGTCATTGTGCTAGGCACTGTACCAATATGGTAAGAGACAGTCCAAAGAGCTTACAATCTAGGTATGCAAGAGAGACAAAGGACACATTATCACCCCCATTTTAAAGATGAGAAAATGAGGCATGGAATGATTAAGTGACTTGCCCAGGGCTGCAGTGGAAACCTCTAGAGGAGCTGGGGATTGAACCAGATCTCCAAAATTCTAGTCAATTTCTTGTCAATTTACAATTACTTCTGAGATCTATTAATTGACCAGTTTTTAATCCATTTAATGGGCGCTGCTTTGGATTTTGCATAATGCTTTTTTGAATCAGAATGATATGAGGGATGAACATCAAGCTAACCAACCTATCATTACCCAGGTCAGCCTGTTTGCTCTTTAGATGTTGCACAACATTAGCTTTGGGACTTCCCAAGTGTTTCCAAATAAAGAACAGAAATATTTATTGAATTCTCCTGTCTTATGCTGTTTGGGGTGGAGGAGAAATCTAACGGCTGTGGTTCTGCATGGGGGCAGCGATTCCACGTGAGGACACCATGCTATCAGAGGTTCTGTCTTTCAGATGAGACATTAAACAGCAGCCCCAACCCTTTGTGGTCATTAGCAATCCCAAGGCCCTTTGTGCAACATCAGGAGCCCTGTCCAAATATTTGGATTAAGATTCTAGTTTGGGTCATTACATTTTGCCTCCATAAGTCGCCCAGGCAGTATTGTTTCCACTTCCTATCCCAAATGAGCACACTGTGGATGCCAGACACCAATCAGGGGTCAGAGCCCTAAGTGCTGTACAGACAAGTACCAACAATATATTTTGGTGCAGGGCATGCAGGTCCTATTCCCTGCCGGAGGTAGCTGTGTTTCAGGAGTGTGTGAAGTGATCCTAAAGGTAACCTAAGATGATTGTTGTTTTATAGTGCATCTCTGATCTCGCCTGAGACTGCTGGGGATTAAGCAGTCCCCACCCAAGCCATCTCAGGGCAAGTTGATCACATATCCATGTACAAGTGTACACATAGGCCCAGTTCCTCAAATGGTTATTTTAGGCACCCAGTGATTGATCTTTGGGGATCTGGGCCCTAGCTCCTAAAACTCCTGCCCTGACACACACACAGCACCCACACATGCACACACCTTCCAAATCATGTCCCATCACTCACACACCCCCGCCACCTGCCTGCATCCTACATCCCACACTCTCAGCCACCCGCACCTCCCATATCTCCACACCCATGAAACACCTACAACTCCCACTGTACTGCACGCACACACACACACGGCTGGGATCAAAAGGCCCCCCACCCACTCCCATGCATATACACAACTAGGAATTAAGCAGACCGCCACCCAGAGCTCTGTCAAAGGGATGAGGAGTGTGAGCAGACACCACTTAGTTCACACTGGCCTCAGCATCACCAGATCATCTTGTTTTCTTGGTTGCAGGAGGAGGGGGGAAACCAGCCCTGCAACAGACGAGGCTGATGCTGAAAGTTGCAACCTTTGAAATTAACTCTTCTCCTGACCTTGCTAAAGGAGTGCCGGAGGCAAATCCACCCACCTCTGCTGGTGCCTTTCACGACATACTGTCACTCAGACAAGCAACATTCTTAATGGGTTTGTGGGAAAGGCCCGTCCTGCCTTTCCATCTGCACCTTCTGCCAGTTCCGTTCTCAAAGCGCTGGCTCGCCATACGCCATTCCCTTGAATTATTTAGACTGGTAAATCTTCCTGCGTCTCACATCTTTAGTCCATCTGTTAGCCAGGGCTTTGCCTTTATAGGAACTGTCCTTTATGCATGCCGGCATCTGTCAGCAGCACACTTGCCTCTTTTATTCATGATCTTCCGTGGGAGATGGTACAAGCTGCAGAAATGCCTCATTTCTGGTATGCATTTCATTTTAATGGAAGATTACATGACTGAGGCCCACTTTATTACCTCTCGCCCTGCACATTCATCCATCACAAGCCCCATTCGCTGAGTCTGCACCGAGTTGTCGGCCATCAGGCAGCCACTGTCAGATCCTTTCCCTCCACCCCCCACGCATATTCCCCCCGGGGCTGGAGGGGGAGCGAATGCATTACCTGCAAGGAGGAGAAGGTTACCAAAGGCGAAGCAATGAGCCACTGGGCTGATAGTTAACCTAGCAAATACGGAGTTGTATCCTGGGATCTCAGAGGATGGCGAATGGCTTTGGGAAATGGGACAAGGAGTCTGGCTGCAGGCTAATCGATCACACAGACACCCAAAGGCAAATGTCCAGGTATGTATATAGCCCCTACCCTTCCTTCCCTAACATTCACACACGCGTCACCTGTCTGCACAGCCCCACTGACCAAGTCCCCAATACTGACACACACATCTCTCTGTACCTCCCAGCTCACCCCAGGTAATTTGTGCCAAACCTACAATTTCCACCAGAGCACAAACACACACACACACACACAGCTCTGTTCAAAAGCCCCCACTCTCTCCCCATATTCATACAGTAACATATGTGCTCACACAAACCTCTACAAATTTCATAACAACCAACTTTCACATATGCTTCCCTGGCTGCTCACACAACCACCATACATGCACACAGGCTCTTACACACATAAAGAGAGCAGCATTATAACATGAGCCAAGAGTGGTAATTAAACTGACCTTGGTATGTGCACAATTTCTTTTCGTAAGTAAGGCTGGGTGCAATGGGTGAAGATATTTTGGAACATGAATCCTGCCAGTTTGTTCTGTCCTTTCTTTCAACAGCCACAGAAACTTGAGGGCCTCAAAATATTTTGCACGTCAGTTTGCAAAGTCCACTAGCTTAAAATTTCATGAATTCAAAAACTCACTTAAAATGCCATGGCAGCGAACTTTAAAGATTTTGGCCCAGAGTCTCCAAGGTAGTTAGGTGCCTAATTCTAATGGGATTTTAGAATCATAGAATATCAGGGTTGGAAGGGACCTTAGGAGGTCATCTAGTCTAACCCCCTGCTCAAAGCAGGACCAATCCCCAATTTTTGCCCCAGATCCCTAAATGGCCCCCTCAAGGACTGAACTCACAATCCTGGGTTTAGCAGGCCAATGCTCAAACCACTGAGCTATCCCTCCTCCCATGCCTACATGCCTTTGGCCTCAGTTCCCCATGGCCCTGCCTTGTGGAATCATCTACACAAGGGCAGGTTGGGTGTAAGGTTTCGGTAATCTTTAACTTCCTCCTTGCTCTAGTGTAAAAGACTCCCCAAGGGACAGAGCAACAAAGAATCAGATGTTTGCCTGAGAGATGATGGGAGAATAGATCAACACCGTCACAAGCACACATATTAATAACACACTATGTACTCAGTCACACAGATGGGCATCGAGTCAGGTGAGAACGTAAGTGGTCAGGACCTTAAATGGCCATTGCATCTGCAGGAGTGGCATGAGGATCTTTGGTGGGTGCTAAGACTTGATGTAGTCCAGTCAGGATGAAGAACAAGGGGTCAGCTACTGCAAGGGGGACAACCACTGCTAGATCCAGCCATTGACTGGGAACAGGCACTATCCCACATGAGATCAGTCTGCCATCATTTTAAGGCAGTTCAGCCTCCTCATGAACAGGGACTAGGAGACTATGGGTATGTACCCGAATCGGCAGGTAGTGATCGATCTTTCGGGGATCGATTTTTTGCGTCTAGTGTAGATGCGAATAAATCGATCCTCGATCGCTCTGCCATCGACTCCAGCAATCCACCGCGGTGAGAGGCGGAAGCGGAGTCAACGGGGGAGCAGCGGCAGTCAACCCTGCGGCGTCCTCACGGCGCGGTACGTTGATCGAGGTACGTCGACTTCAGCTACGTTATTCATGTAGCTGAAGTTGCGTACCTTACATTGACCCCCCCCCCCCAATCTAGTGAAGACCAAGACTAAGAGTGGGCCTTGGTTGAGCTCCGGCTGCTCAACAGGAGACATAAGCCCATCTTGCCCCTGCACAGCCAGCTCTTTTGGCTGTGGAACTACTTGCATGCCAGCAGGCTAGAGTAGGGAAAAGTTTCCTGGTGAGATGACTCCTGCCAATATTGGATTTCTTTATCCATTGGCTCCATGCAGCCATTCCTCTCTCCAGAGGAAAACAAGGGTATGTCTACACTGCAATGTAAGCCCATGATTCAAACTCAGGCACAAGACTAACCCCCCTTTAGTCTACACACAAATCCCACTAACCCAGGGCTTAGATCCAAGGTTCCAGGAACCCTGGGTCCTGTCTTAAGTCTTATTGCTTTGCAATGCAGATGCTGCCCCACTGGACTTGTGCTCTGGGAGTGCACCAAAAGTATCCCACAATCCAAAAGCCAACTTTTTGTCCTCTGGACAGCCACGTTTGGTGAACAGTCAAGTTTTCCCACACTGCACCACAAACAAAAGACTAACGCGGCCACATTTTGGGAGGGCTCTAGGAATTCTGGGATTATGGGTGGTTGGACTCGGGTCCCCATAATTCAGTGTATATGCTGGAGCCCCAGGTTGGGTTCCAGGGTTCAACAATTCCTAACCTGGGATTACAAATAAGTGTAGACGCTCAAGCCCAAGGTTAACCAGCCCAGGGTCTGCTAACTCAAGTTCTACTAACCCTGGGTTTACACTGCAGTGTAGACATACCCCAAGTCTATAGTGTCTGGCCCCACGCCATCCCCCGGATGACCTTTCCACAAGACTTTTCTCAGGAAGTTCTCATAGAATTTAGAAGATCAATGAACAAGGCCATACAGTGTCCCTAAGGCCTGCAAAGAAAGTTTCACCAGTTCAGCCAAGGATGTGAGTTGAAACAAATTTTGTTAAACCTACTTGCATTAACTGGGTATCTTCCCCCCAAATGAATTCCCTGCCATTGCAGGGCCATCTGGCACTGGTATACCTCAGCCTCTCCTGTTCTCTGCCTGTGGCACATAACAGTTTAGTCCCCTGAGGACCAAAACACTTTAGTTACACTAAAGTTCCTGGGCTTGTTATAGGGGTTACTGGTGAAATTTAATGGCCTGTGATATGCAGGAGATCAGATTAAATCAGTGGTTCTCAACCTTTTCAGACTACTGTACCCCTTTCAGGAGCCTGCTTTGTCTTGCGTACCCCCAACTTTCACCTCACTTAAAAACTACTTGCTTACAAAATCAGACATAAAAATACAAAACTGTCACAGCACACTAGTACTGACATATTGCTTACTTTCTCATTTTTACCATATAATTATAAAATAAATCAATTGGAATGTAAATATTGTACTTCCATTTCATTATATACTATATAGAGCAGTATAAACAAGTCATTGTCTGTATAAAATTTTAGTTTGTACTGACTTTGCTAGTGCTTTGTATGTAGCCTGTTATAAAATATCTAGATGAGTTGATGTACCCCCTGGAAGACTCACTGGACTAGATGATCTAATGGTCCTTTCTGGCCTTAAACTCTATGACGCTATGGAAGTGGCTTAAACCTCCGTGTGGACATTCAGATTTCGGTTTAAGCCACACTTATTTCAGCTCAGCTCAAGTCAGGAATTTGATCTAAGCTAGCCACTCTGAAACTGAAATCAGCGTCCATATTAGTCCATGCTGAGCTTTGGAGCAAGGCAGGGAGTCAGCAGTTGGGAATGAGTGCAGACCTGGGATCGCAACATTGCCTCTGATTGGGATACATTGTCAGCTGGGAGGGAGGGGTGTACAAGGAGCCCTTTAGATTTAAATTTTTCTGCACTGAAATCTGTTTGCCGCGTACATTGTTATGCATATAGGGCCTGATCCAAAGCCCATAGACTCAATGGGAGCCTTTTCATTGACTTCAATGGGCTTTGGATCAGCCCCATACATCTTAATTCAGTACCCTCAGCTGTAGTTTCCTGTGAAAAATGTTTATGATGGAAAAGCTTCAGTGCATAGAGCCTTATACAGATTGCAGGTGGTGCCAGGACTCTGTCGCGCCTGCGGATGCTGCCTTCTCCCAGTCGAAATCAAGTCTGAGATGCTGGATCTTCAACTTCCGACAAGGACTGGGGCTGATGCGCTGCCACCGCCCAAAGACTTGTACCGCCTAGAAGAACCAGGGACTAGATCCCATGAAAAGAATTCAGACAAAAGAGGAAAGCACTGGACTGAGGCTCAGAAAATTCCCAGCTCTGGCACAGGCTGTGTGAGACCCTAGGTAACTTCCGCAAGCCCTGATCCTCCACAGAATGTTCGCACTTTAACAAATAATGATCAGTGAGCATTCAGTTACTCAATCTGTCACTCAGTTCACAAGCTAAAATTAACTTTAAAATGGCTCCTTTAAAATATTTAGTGCTCTGTGTCAGGCTTTATGTTTTGTTTTTAAGGATTTCAGCTCAGGCAATTGTCTGCTGTGACACCATGAGGAAAAAAATAGGAACTCATCCCCTATGTCTTTAAATAGCATTTTAATCTGGTCTCAAACCAGATGCACTAATAAGTACCAATGATAATCAAATGGTTACTGCATGTTGTCATTACAGGGCAGAGTTAAGGTTATTTTGGTGCCTTAGTTTTCATGTTAAGATCGTAACATGTTTGGATTTCTTTTAAGTTTAACCTTAACTGTGAATTTCCTATGGTTATAATACCTGTCTTTGGGATAATTACAATCTCTCTGTAATGTATTTTTACCATTAAGTTACTGATACATACTCTCAATCGTCATTCCATTTTAAGGCAGTTTTTTAATCTAGAAGATATAATAACAACAGGCAAATAAACATCATTACTGTCAAGCTACCACAATTGAAGCTCATGAATTAAAAAAAACCATACTACTGGGAAAAATGCATAATGATAATTCATTGCAAACATAAGGGGAATGGCACACGCTGAAACAGGCACAGAAATGTGCACTTCCATTGAATAAATTTATTCACAAACTGCTTCTGTGCACTGAACAGAGTAAGTTAAAGTTAGTAGAATTGCTAATCAATGACAACCACTCACACAACTGTAGGAAGCAAAGGATATTATGCATGTTGCATCTGTAATGAAAAAGCCAGTGAGAACACACTACATTGCACTAGCAGAAGGTACCAGAGTTAAGAGGAGGCTAAGAGGAGTTGAAAAATGTTCAGATGCATTCACATTTCCAATGATTTCTTAAATAGATGCACAGGAGACATCATCAGCTTGGCTATTCAAAATAACAGCCTTAGCTCTACCCCCACAGACCCGTCCCTCGCCCACCTTCAAGAGATATTCTTGTATCATAACTCGTCCCAGTAATTTTACTGACTGTATAACCCAGCTACATCAATGATTATAAATGAAAACTTAATACGTTCTACAAGCCAGCCACCTCCCTTCTCTTCCCCATGGTAAATAGTGTGCCAGTCAAGTGATGAATGGAGTATTCTGAGACCAGAGGGCGGAGAGACTGGTCAAGGTGAATATGTGGTCTGCCTCTAGAGCGTGGGACTCGTACTCAAGTGAGATGAATGACTATGGTGCTCAAATACTTCAGTGGTGGGTAGCATATAAAAGACTAGAGAGGTAGGAATAAGGGCTAGTGCGGGTTCTGGTCTACATGGAAAGGGTGGATGGAGTAGATTGGGATTTCTCCTTATGGAGTGATGGACTGGGAATGAGATCATTTCTCTACTGCATCTGGGGCCTGATCCAGAGTCCAATGATGTCAATGAAAAGACTCCTTTTGTCTTCAGCAGGTGTTGGGTCAGCTGCCAAGAGAGTACCATGGGAGAGGTTGGGACTCTCAGCCATAGGAGGAAGTTATTCTGGAGGAGATTCAAGTCTCTGCTCTGTTCACAGAGGGGAGGAGGTCAGCCATCAGTATCTCCAGCCAGTAATGCACTGGTGCACTGAAGAATGGTCTGTGGCGCAATATGTGGTAGGTTTTGTAGCCTATATTGGAAATGTATGTGTGTGAGCAGGCTCCGCCTTCCCCCTGGCTGGCAAGCCCTCTTGGTGAACTAAGCAGCTCACAGGTCCTCCAAGGTACCTTCACCACATGTGTATATTGTTCGTCACCTTCTTAAGCTCCAGGTACAATACAACCATACAGCAGCAGTTATGAGGAGCCCTGCTCCCTGGGTTAGCCTTTTATACTGCCTGTTTACCCTCCTGGCGAGCTAGTGACCTCATTAACTCCTCAGGCTACCAGCAGGTGTATGTGCTCCCCCATTCCTTAACCACACCCACTGCCATGGGTGTTCTAAGTGACCAGGGTGCTGGCTTCCACAGAGTCCAACTGGAAGCTATTAGCAGCACCGTCGCAATATGATACAGCATAGGTGAGTGTAAGAGTGTTTCGAGACTGTAGGATTAAGGTGTGCAGGTACACCAGGGGAGAGCGAAGTGAGTTAAATCCTGTAGCTGAAAAATTGGGGGATTTTTTCCCCTACGAGAGAAGATACAAAGACAGAATAGAGCTTTGTGACAATGCTGCCCTGTTCCTAGATGACATCGGGTCAGCTCAGCTGAGCGAAGCGCTTACAAACAGAAGAGAATCTTGTATTTAATGTTCCAGGGAGCGCTAGTCAAAGCTGCATAAATATTTCTAGTCTGTGTTTACTTGTTCATAAACTTTCCAAAACATTCACGTTTGGCGTGAAATTTTCAGGGCTTGGTATCTGCTTAAAGATCATTATTTGTTAAATTGCGAACAATGTCCCCCTGGCTATTTTGGAGTTCAGTACGTGTGCTCAGGCTAGGAATAGGGGAGCACGTGGCTCGCGATTGAGGTGCACTAGGCGAACTTGGGGGCATCTTCACACTTGGATTCTTAACAAATGTTTATTACCTAGTGCAGTTCTAAATTCTAGTGTGGACAGGTCACTAATGTTTGTGGCTAGTAGGGTTAAACATGGCTATCAACAGATATTTGTATCCGGAACCAAATGGCTGGGCAGTGCCTTCACTAAAATGTATAATCATGGTAATTAAAACACAACTACAATGTCAAGCATCACATACCCTGCACTGAAGGTCAGAACTAGAATAGCAGAGAGTTCTGCAGGTCTGGAATGAGGTGTTCCCCTGTCTTTACTATGCTGGACACTGGGCTAATAGGATCAGCGTCTTATTTTTACCAGCATCAATTTAACACCATTTTCAAAAAAAATCTGAAGTTCTTCCCCATGCATTGGGGCACTGGGTACCCAAGCGTAACCCTTCTGCATTTGGATCTGGTTGAACTTCCGGACACATTAATGACGATGCATGCTCATGCTCGCCCTAGACTTTGCTTATCTGCTGAGCCGACTGTGTAGCTTCTTATCTCTGGGGAGCACCTCTGTGTAAATATGCCGGTAAATTCATCAGCTTCCATTCAATGTAATGCTGCTCTTTAATGCCTTCCTTGTGAGACCTGCTTGCCCTACCTCAAGCCATTAGTCGGAACAGGACGTTAATAAGGAGGGGCTTTGGTATCTCTCAGGGAGGTTGACCTCCTTCACTAGAAGCAAGGCACCCATTACGGTGCAATGATAAATCACAGGCCTTCCAGCAGGCACCTCTTTGCATGCATAAATATGAGAGAGAGAGAGAGAGAGAGAGAGAGAGAGAGAGAGACAGACAGACAGACACAGACACACACACACACCCCCTATATTAACTCTGACAATACCTGAATATCTTGTCATGCCAGGACAGTTCTGGGACCCACTCTTCTGGTGAGACATGCTCCTGGTGGGTGCCTGAACACAGGTTCAAGTTGTAACATATTCAGGGGAAATGATGCACAGACTTGTGTGTTCTTAAACTGCCCCAATGCACTTGAGGCTATAGGCCACCCCTGCCAGGCTGCTACACACAGGACAAGCTACTGCAATGTGAAAGGAGCTGGGGCATCGGGAAATGGAGATATGGCCAAGAGAGAACTTGAGCAGAACTCCCCTCCCCTCCCCTGCACACGCACGCACACGTGCACACACGCACACACTAAAGCTGTCCCAGGCAAGCTGAAGCTGAATCATTTGACACGCTCTTCATTGTGACTATAGACAAATGGATATCCACAATAGCTGGTGTCAGTGTCAGCTGGGGCCCTGGATCTGATCTGGGAATCCGGGTATTATGAACCCAAAGGGAGTGTCCACAAACAGGTCAGGAACCCTGAGGTAAATGGTAATTGGGATAAATGGTTTGACAAAAGGTAGATCGTGCCAGATGGACCGGATATCTTTCTTTGAGAAGAGAACTGATTTGCAGTAAGACATTTCATACAGTTCCACATGGAAAATTAGTTACATTGGAGAAGATAGGGATTAATATGAGAATTGAAGGGTGGATAAGGAACTGGTTAAAGGGGTGACTACAACGGGTCATACTGAACGGTGAACTGTCAGGCTGGAAGGAGGTTACTAGTGGAGTTCCTCAGGGATTGGTCTTGGGACCAATCTTATTTAACATTTTAATTAATGACCTTGGCACAAAAAGAGAGAGTGTGGTAATAAAATTTGCAGACAAAGTTGGGAGGTATTGCCAATAAGGAGGAGGACTAGAACAACAAACAAGAAGATCTGGACAAACTTGAAAACTGGAGTAATAGAAATGGGATGAAATTTAATAGTGCAAAGTCATGCACTTAGGAACGAACAAGAATTTTTGCTATAAGATGGGTAAATACTAGTTGGAAGTGACTTAGGAGGAGAAAGACCTGGGTGTATTGGTTGATCTCAGGATGACTATGAGCTGCCAATGTGATGTGGCTGTGAAAAAGGCTAATGCAATCCTAGGATGCATTAGGTGAGGTATTTCCAGTAGAGATAGAGAAGTGTTGCTACCATCATACAAGGCACTGGTGAGACCTCATCTGGAATACTGAGTGCAATTCTGGTCTCCCATGTTTAAGAAAGATGCATTTAAACTGCAACAGATGCAGAGAAGAGCTACTATGATGATCAGAGGAATGGAAAACCTACCTTATGAAAGGAAACTCAGAGTTTGGCTTGTTTAGTCTAAGATAAAGAAGGCTGAGGGGAGATGAGATTGCTCTCTGTAAGTACATCAGAGGGGTAAATACCAGGGAGGGAGAGGAGTTATTTAAGTTAAGCGCCAATGTGGACACAAGAACAAATTACTATAAACTGATGATCAACAAGTATAGGCTTGAAATTTGATGAAGGTTTGTAACCATCACAGCAGTGAAGTTCTGGAACAGCTTTCTGCAGGGAGCAGTGGGGCAAAAAACCTAACTGGCTTCAAGACTGAGATTGATAAATGTATAAAGGCGATGTATGGTGAGACTGGCTACGAAGGCATGTAGCCAATCTGCAACTGCTAATAGCAAATATCCTCAATGGCCAGTGATGAGACACTAGCTGGGGAGGGCTCTAGGTTACTACAGCAAATACTTTCCCAGTTGTCTGGCTGTTGAGTCTTGCCAAAATGCTCAAGGTCCAACTGACCACCATATTTGGATTCAGGAAGGAATTTTTCCCCAGGTCAGATTGGCAAGAGACCTGGGAGTTTTTTTCATTCCTCTGCAGCATGGGGCCTGGGTCACTTGCTGGTTTAAACTAGTGCAAATGGTGGAGTCTCTGTAGCTTGAAGTCTTTAACCCATAGTTTGAGGACTTCAGCAACTCAGCCAGAGGTTAGGGGTCTATTACAGGAGTGGGTGGGGGCAAAATTCTATGTCCTGCAACATACAGGAGGTCAGATTAGATGGCCATGATGGTCCCTTCTGGCCTTGGAGTCTATGACTGGAGTGGTAAGAAGGCTTGAATACACAGGCTGCCAATGTAATCTTTGGGAGTTTTGCCATTAACTTCAGTGGGGCCAGGATTTCACCCCAGTGTGTCCATAGCACTAATCCAAAACCCATTGAAGTCAATGGAAAGATCCCCATTGACTCCAATTGACTTTGAACCCCTCGACAGGCACGTAAGTGAAGAACACATGTCTCACTCAGCTGCATACCCACAGGGGCAGTGTGTATGGAGTGCTGGGGACGCGACTAGTCTCTCCTGGATCAAACAGGAGAGCAGCTGTGGTTGGGGAAACAGACAAGTTCATGTGCTAGTGCAGTGTTGGCCACGTCTTGTACATCCAGAGTCAACACTATCGGTTTCAATATGCGAAGAAGGTGCATATGTCATGTGTATGTTTTTCTCCAACACCTGCCATTTGCCTGCCCTTTTTCACCCTCACAGGGGCTGGGTTTCCTCAGCGAGTATTTGTAGTGTGCCCCTCAGGTCCAACCTGAGGTGGTCCCAGTTGTGACTTGTGATGACTGCTCCGAGTCCGCTTCCTATGCAAGAGAATGCATGCACCACTGGGCACTGCCAGCAGCTGCCCCCACACAGACCTTGTTGAGTGATTTTTCAGAAGGGCAGTTTCTCCAGATAAACCATTGTGCATTATACTGAGCAACCATCCCAATTAAAAGTGAACAGGAAAGGTGAAAATTGAATTATAACAGAGAAAGAGAGACACCATGATCAATAACCCTACCATAAAATGCCATGGACTAGAGCCACAGCTGGTGTAAATCAGCATAGAGCCATTGATTTCATGAGGATCTGGCCCCATTCATGGCTATATCCTTCACTAAACTAAGACACAGCAGTCAGATCTGAGCTCTGGAATTCAGCTTTGGCATTCTGCAGCCCTAGACCTAGCTAGCGGCTTACATATGCATGTCCAGTTCCCACTAGGTGGAGGTTTGGGTTGTCTCATTTATTCCAAAAATGCCTAATGAAGTTTTAACTTCAATTTGAAAAATGCCATTGCAGACAAGGAAGAGACTGCAGCCGTGGGTATGGCACAAAAATCTTCATTCTCCAAACATTCGAGAGGAGACTGGCCTATTCCAAAGCTTCCAGACACATACTCAGATGCTAATGACTTATGCAGGAGAAGAGGAATTTATTCTTGACAGGGTCATCAGTGAACCTTCTCTTTCCACCCCAAGCTTTCACTAGAGTGGACAACAGAGCTGGCCAGGGCATCCCCCCTCTTCCCAACCATGAAAAATGCTGATGAACATAGGGAAAGAATCATTTTCATCCACTTTGAGGTTGGGGGGGGGGCTGTTGTAAATGGACATTTCCTATGAAAATGTTTGCTTTGACAACAAAAGCTATCTTCTGTCAAAAAACATTTGATGGCAAATTGTCGACCAGGTCTAGGAGACAGACTCCAGCCATTTTCATCATGAGCACTCCAGTCCTCATTCCTCCAGAGGTCTAATGTGCGTTTAGTAGCAAGTGTTGGTTACGGGCTGGCGTTAAATAGACTAAAGAAGTTTAAAAGGCTAGAGAGTATTCCTCTGCTGACACTCATCATTTCAGGGAAGTTCTCTGGGCTGTGTTATACTGGAGGTCAGATTAGATCATCCCAATGGTCCCATCCAGCTTGGAAATCTAGGAATTGTCAGCTACAAGACCACAGCACATCTCAGCAACACGGGCTACCAGGGACATATCAAACCTTCCTTCCTTTCCCTACACCGGCTTCCCATATGTCAAATCAAGTTTAAGGTCTCCATCGTTATCTTCAAAGCACTTCATGGTCTGGGCCCAGGATATCTAGAAGAGTGTCTAAAGCTCCAGGATGAAGACAATGGTTGACAACTCTGCCCCTCTGGAACTTTCTATAGTAAGGGTAAAGCTCGTCTGTGCAGGAGGCAGAACTGTCTCCAGGGGCAGTCCAAGACTGTAGAAAGAACAACTCCAGGAACTAAGGACATCACAAACCTCACCATCTTCCTCTCCAGGAGCAAGGCGCATTTCTTTGACCTTGCCTTCTCCCCATAGCAATAGGTACATTTATATTGAAAAAAGAGAGAGAGAGAAAGAAGATGAAGACACACTACCAAAACAAGTCACCCCATTGCACATGCTTTTCCCCTGGGGAGAGGATGAGAGAACAAACACATAACCCATGTGTAGTCACATGGCTTAACACACTACTGGAAGATGCTCAGATAGAACAGTAATGAGCAAGGTATAAAAACGTATAGAGTATAGAAGTGATTTTCTTAATGTAGAGGTTTGACAGGTTATGGCTAGACTACACACTACATTCACCTACTCCAATGTAAACAATTGATTTCTTTCTGGTCTCTTTTTGTTATATAAAAGGAATATTTCTGCTGAGTCCAGCACACAGAGCGACATGTGAGGCAGCCTTAGGCAGTGGACTAGGAGTTGGAAAACATGAATTCTATCCCCAATTCTGCCACTGATTCACTAGCCATGGTGGCAAGTCACAGCCCTGCTCTGTACCTCAGTTTCCTCACCCTTTAAGGCACTTTGAGCTCTACAGCTGAAAAATGTTACCTGTTGTTGTTATTTTTTTAATATCCTGAATCAAATATTAATCAGCCTTGGAAACTGTTGTCATCTATGTTTTTAAAACGGACTAATTTGGGACAGTCGTGTCAACTCTGATTGCAACGAACACCCTGAATTTCACTGGTGGAGGGTTTGATCACAACAAGTTTCAGTCTGATGGTGAAAGACTCCTTCCCCGCTAGTTCTGAAAAGGGGTTTTCTGCTCCACTGTCACAGTCGAAGTTTGCCTTTTTTAAAGTTTGCTGTTACATGTCAGGCTGTAGCTGCTGCATTTAAAACTTGGTAGCTTTTCTTTAGACACCTCCTTCCCGTCAGCTCAAGGGCTTTCGTTCCCTTGGGCTGTCATTAATCAGTTCCAATCAGAGGCTGTTCTGACCCTTTCACAGCATCCTCTTGACTTAACTCTCAGCCTGTGGTATGCACTTGGGGGCATATCAAGAAATATGTTGAAATACGACTTTTTTCCCCTCCATAAAGCCCTCAGTCTGTCATCAGAGCAAGGAGAACTTAATACACAATCCATGGAGTCAGGCAATCTGGGTACTTTTCCCAACTCTTTAACCGATTTGCTGTGCAACCATGGACATCTTGCTCTGGGCCTCAGTTTCCGCATCAGTAAAAGAAAAGGGGGATAATATTTACTGGAGCTGGGCCAAAACCGGGGCAACATTTTTTTTGTGAAAAATTTACCATTAACCATTTTTTCAGCCAAAACTTGATGAACGTTTTCTGACACCCAAATAAAGGCGCTGCCCCAAGTCTAGTCATACAGATGCAAGGGCTAGCAGAAATGTAAGCATGCAACAATCCTAGGGTACAAAGTCTTACAGGCTCATTACACAACCAATATTATCTGCAAGCTATGCCCCATTTCACTTGAGGTTGCTGAATTCAACTCCCTTTATCGAGATCACTTGGGCAGAACGTTGTAGGTAAAACTATAAACAGGCCACAGTTAGGAACCTGGCAGTTAAGGAGCCTCCACCCATGAGCTTCCTAATGTTAATAGGGAACCTTTTTTAAAAGGCAGATGCTGTACTATGGGGAAGGCGAGAGGCAGGCCTATCAGACATGGAGGAGCTGAGAATTATAGTCAGACCTCTCCTTTCCGATGATGTCATGGAGGGTGTGTGGGGGGGGAGGGGAGGGGGGAAATCTGCGACTTCCACTCACTCCAGAAGTCCCAAAAGTGCCGGGGTATATTTCATGCTTATTTATAAAACAGGAGGAGGCTTGAGGGCCTCTGCCGGAGAATGTCGGTCTTCTCCAGTTAGGAGAGGGAAACATCCTTCAGCTGGGAAATAAGGTCCTCTGGGCCGTGTACAACACTATTAGGAATAGATCAGCAGTGGGGTGGGTGATGTTATTGCTGTGACTGGATGAGCCCACTTGAGACCAGGAAAAGCCAAATCCTGTGGCTGTGAAAACATCATCATTCCAGGCTTGGGTTTTGGACTCTTCCGCGTTATTCTCATCACATGGAACTAAGGGTATGTCTACACTACCCGCTGGATCGGCGGGTAGTGATCAATCTATTGGGGATTGATTTATTTCATCCCGTGTAGACGCGATAAATCGATCCCCAATCACTCTGCCATCAATTCCTGTACTCCACCGTGGCGAGAGGTGGAAGTGGAGTCGACGGGGGAGTGGCAGCCGTCAACCCCGCGCCGTGAGGACACGAGGTAAGTCAACCTAAGATATGTCGACTTCAGCTACGCTATTCTTCTTATGTCGATCCCCACCCGTAGTGTAGACCAGGGCTAAGTGAGCACCCAGTTTGTCTTCCCTAAATTCTAATGAAGCAGAGACCATGTCAAAGCCCTGAACAAACCTTGGAAAGCACCAACTTGCCTCATTGCACCTTGCATGCAGTTTAGAACTAGGTCGATGGCATTGAGCAGTTATCTAGGGGTACATCCACACTACCCGCCCAATTCGGCGGATAGCGATCGATGTTCTGGGATCGATTTATCGCGTCTCATGTAGACATGATAAATCGATCCCAGAAGCGCTCCCCGTCGACTCCGGAACTCCAGCTCGGCACGAGGAGTAAGCGCAGTCGACGGGGGAGCCTGCCTGCGCCAGGTGGACCCGAGGTAAGTACTCTGTAATTCGATCAAGATACTTCGACTTCAGCTACGCTAGTCACGTAGCTGAAGTTGCGTATCTTAGATCGATCCCGCCCCCTAGTGTGGACCAGCCCTAGCAGAGGTAGAGCTGTCTAATGGCTAAGGCAGTGGATGGGGATTCGGGGAACCTGGGTTCTATTCTTAGCTCTACCATTGACCGACTGTGTGACCTTGGACAGGTCATTTCCCCTCCTGATGCCTTTGCTTCCCCTTCCACTCGTTGTCTAGTTAGATTTAAGCTCTTCAGGTGAGGGACAGTCTCTCATTATGTACAGCTCCCAGTACAATGAGACTGTGATATCAGATGGGGCCTCGTAGGTGCAATATAAATAATGAAGACAGAGAGCTGACTTTCCAGTGGAAGCACAAATCTACTCAACTCTTTTACATTATAAAGTAACAGTTCATTTGGCATATTATTCCCAACAAACGAGGGCAAGATAAAGATATTGGCTTTTTTCTAACCTCCACTGGCAAATTGATGATACGTGAATTCCAACCCACCCCCATAAAATGAAGGCCCAGAGATCAATCTTTCCTCATCTGCTTTCCGGTTATTGCTTGGCAAGTAATTGTGAGGCGTTATCTAATCTGCCACTAACAGAAACGGGTCTTTCCATTCAAGGCCAAGACTTGAAGCTGCCCCTAAAGGCAATCGTCAGCCTGCTTAGAGAGAGATCCTTCTAATCACTACCTCTAACTACACAAACGGGTAAATCACGGAGCCTAATGCCTACATAGAATGAGAAGAATCTGTGATTGTCAAACAGGGAGCTGCTGTTCTGAGGGGTGGCGTGACAAGACACTGAGGAGGCAGCTATGCATTCACTGCAGGAGGAAAGGAGACAGCAGAAGTAGTTCTATGCGTAAACTCTATTAAAACATTGTCTGATCTGAAATTAAACCAACTGCTCTTCCAAATCTTTGAGACTCTTTTCCTTTCTCAGACACTCAGATCTTCATATGCCTAGCCAAAGCCTCATTTTTAAGCCTACAGACCTGATGGCCCATCTACCTTACATTATAGATTCTTCATAGATTCTAGGGCTGGAAGGGACCTCGAGAGGTCATCGAGTCCAGCCCCCTGCCCTCATGGCATTCTCAAGTCAAGAGGCACAATTACAAGCTGTCCAAGTCTTTCACCTGATCATGGCACACAGTTAAGAGCCCATCTACACCACAAACTGAAACCATGCTATAATCAGGTCACCATACATCACTGTGGTTATAGGTTCCCTGGTTTGGTTGCTGTGGTAATGTGGACAGGCTGAGCATTATAGTGTCCAATTCTGAAGCTGGATGCTCAAGTTAGCAGATGCCCATTTTAGATGCCTAAATGCAGAGTTGAGCTGCCAAAAGTAGAATTCAGCGCTCTTAAGCACCTCAGGCCGGACCCTCAGCTGGTGAAAACCACTAAGTCTGGCGCATTGACTTTAATGACGCCACCGTAATGGACACCAGCTGTGGGTCTGTCCCATTGACTTCAGTGGTGCTACATCAGGTTACACTAGCTGAGAATCTGTCCCCTACATGTCAACTTCTTTCTCAGCCTTTGGTCCTGCCTGACAAAGTGTCTGACAACGGCAGCTCCCACTGACAGAGACTCCAACACAGTTGCAGTTATGGAGCTAGTGAAACAGAGACAGGTGTACCTGGTATCACTTAACAGGGACGGTCTCCTGGAACACACAGCTGGGGAATTATGTCCCGAAATATATTTAATAGGTTTTAAAATCCATTTTATGGGGACCCCTCTGAGTCCTGGTGCCAGAGGACAGGGAATCTCAGAAGCTGATTTTTGGAAGTTTCTAGATGCAAATGAGGTGGAACTAAAGCACCCGTCTGGATCATAAAGTGCCTGATGTTACAGAAGACTATGAATGAGAAGGCATTGGGGAGAAAAATGCCTGCAACGTGTCTACATTGCTGCTACCGGTGGTGAATTACACTACTGCGCTAAGTGTTTCAAAAGCAACCTCTGACTTGTAGATGCCTCCATTTTGGGGCACCCAACTTAAGGCTCATTAAAGGTGCTGGATTTTCAGAAGGTGCTGAACACCTATCCCATGAAAAGCAGGTCCCCGGAAGGTGTCTCAAGTTAGATAACAAGGATCCTTAGTGACTGGAAAATCTGGGCTGTGATCTAGAGGAGCTTAGCTGTAGGAGAGGTATATCAGAAGAGGGCTGTGTCTAGAGGGCAGCTGAAATGTCAATGTGGTTGGAGATGGTGGGGGTGGGGGGAGCACAAGCCTTTCTCCTCAAAACCCAAGAGAGCAGGAAACCCATGAGAGACTCTTTAAGTGCCTCCTATGGATGCAGAGCCCCTGTGATCTCCCTGCTCATCTGAGCAATTAACTGCACACCAAGATGTCAAGAAAACTTAGAAGACAGACAGAGCTGCACCCTTCAAGTCAGTCACTCCATTGTGGAGCAAACAGAGTAAAAAATAAAGGGTGCAGGCAGGTGACAGGAGCAGAGAAGGACTGAAGGGTGGGGCAGGACTCAAGGAGGAAGGGAAAACAGACCAAAGGAGGCAAAAGGAGACAATAACTGGGGGGTGGAGATAGGTTTCAGGGGAGGGAATACCTGAAAGTAGCAGCAAAGGGCTAAGGAGATGTAGGAAGGTAGAGAGACCTGAGGAGGACAGAGGGGGAAATGAAGAGCTGAGGTTTCCAGACACTGCTTTCCCTGGGCACTACGGGTGGGATATTCAAAAGTGCTGGTCTAACTCAGCTCCCGCTGGAATCCAGGATCAAACTCCCATTGGCATCAGTGGGTGCAGGGCGAGGTCAATGCCGAGCACTTCTGAGCAGCCCAGCCTATAACCATGAGCCTCATTTCCATTCTGAAAAGCCAACAGGCTGTGCAAACAGATTCTCCGCCTGCTTTCCTGCTCCCCAAACCAACTGGAGTTTTCAAATTCAAAGGAACATTGTCACAAGGTCACTCACACCCGACTGAGCTCAGCACACACTGAATCCAAAATTCCCCTCCCCTCTCCGACCCTGGGGTTCATCTTTCAGATGCAAATAGAAGCTGGACAAACAATCCATGGCCTTGGCTATCTTCCCTCCCTGCAAGAGTGGACAGCTGGACAGGCTGCTAGGGTTCTTCTAGATGGACCTCCTGTCCACCTAATACTCTCCTCTCTAGAGACTCTTCTTTTGCTCCTCATGAGACCCACCTGATCTAGCTTACATGGGTATTTAGCAGAACAGCTTTGCATATCCATTCAGAGAACAGTGAAGTGCTCTTGAATGTCAGAATCATTGGAGAAGAACATCAAGATGTTTTGCTACACACAGGGGTACCAGATCGCACTCAAGTTCTTCCTTGTTCTATCAAAGATGTTGGAGATGACAAAGAAACCATATTTTCATCATTTCTTAGTCTGTAAGTACTTTGGGGCGAGGACCATGTATTCGTATGTGTTTGTGTAGCACCAAAAACAATAAAGCACAATGGGGCTTCCTGTTGATGGGGCCCTTCTACAAGCTACTGAAATATATGTACTAAGTAGTAATAATAATTAGCACCTTCCTCCAAATATTATTGGACCATGTAAGGCAGTTGCGTCTCTCTCCCCATTTGTCAGGGAGGGAGATAATGGATCAGGGAGGGAGAGTGATTCCCTTCAAGAGGAATTAGCGAACAGTAAATAGGCCCTACTCTTTAGTCCAGGCTGGGTATCAGTTAGGTCTGGTAGCCCCGACACTCAGCCAGAGTGGGGCGGCACACAGTTAATGAATCTGTCCCGCAGTTGGGCAGGGTGGTGGCAAGTCTATAGCCCAGAACCTTCAATCAGGATGGGATTGTAATCAATTAATGGCTCTAGCTTGCAGTCAGGCTGTGCAGTAGTAAGTCTATCTGCCCAGGGCCCTCAATCAGGGCAGGGCAGCAATCAGGTAAGGGGGCTCTGGCCTGCTGTCAAGCAGAGAAGCCCAGCAGTCTAGTAGGGAGATTAGCTCTCTGATGGGAGAGCCAGCTAAACCACCTGGCATCTTAGCTCAGGTGGGCGCCAGACCAATACAGGTCTCCTGGCCTAAAGGTGGGGAGGCTGCCCACCCTGACAGTGGGGAGGTAGGGGGATGCAGGCCCACCCACTCCATTGCGTCCCAGCCCAGGGCCCTAACAGTGGCAGAGTGGTCCGCCACTGGCTTAGTGGGGAAATCCAGCTGCAACACATTGGCCGGCTTGCAGCCAGTAACACAGCTGAACCCTATTCAGGTTCCCTGGGCTCCTTCCTACACTCCGAGTCCGGGGGTACCTGGGTTCCAGGGTTGTTGTTGGTCTCGCTGGGGTAAATGGCTAGAGGCAGCCCCAACAGTTCCTCCGTGTTCCTGGTGTCGGGCAGCTCTGGCAGTTCCTCCGGGTCTCTGGCATTGTAGTGGCCTCCATTGCCTTCAAGCTCCAGCAGTGGGGGAGAGACATCCTGCTCCTCTGGCAACTCTCCTCTGACTGACCTGGGAGGCCTACCTTTTATAGTTCCAGTTCCTGTCCCACCCCTCTGCTTCCATTGGGGCAGCCACGGGTATCCCAGTTCTACCCACTAAGGGATGGATGCGGTTCTCTCCCCACCTGTCAGGGAAGGAGACCATGCCCTTTCACTACAGACCATCGTCACTGCTATGAATAAGGGAGTGTCTGCAAAGACCATTTGCTTTTTTGCGCAAGAGGAAGGTGGTCATAGTTTACAAAAGATAAGGATACTAGTGAAAACGCCCTTAAGGAGCTTCAGGAAAGGGCTGGATGTTCTCAGATACCAGCAAAACAGAGTACTGCAAAAAGGACACAAAGATGGGAGCAAGCGTCTTGGAGGGCACTAAAGCTGGTCACAAATTTTTCATTGCAATTTTTTTGGATGTAAAATGCAGTTTCTGCAATACAGAAAAACTTTCCATGGGACAATTTCAATCTTGCTGAAGTTTTTCTATGTTCTGTCTGGAAAATCTAAACAAAAAACATCTCAAATCGAAACATTTTGGTTTGTCAAACCGAATTAAGACATTTCAGTTCAGTTTGACATTAATCTGTCTACTTGTGCTGCCGCCATGGTGCTTCCTTGGAGTTATAGTTCTGATGCTTCATGCCCCCATTTTCCTTTATGGATTAGGCTCCCTGGCAGGACTACTTTTCCCATGATGCACCACAGTTGCTCCTCTGGTTGAACAGCTGTGACATAACAGTAATGCATCACTGGGGATGTAGTCCAGTCAGATATACAGCCGTTCTCCTATATGGGGCTGGGCTGAGGTACTGGTACTTCAACACTCATGAGGCATCCTGGCAGCTCAAGAGGACATAGATAAGTGTCAACCGAGCTGAATTGGAATGTTTCAGAACTTTCCATTCCATGAAAAATGTCAGTATTTTGGCTTTTCATCCCAATTTGGGATTAAAACTAATTTCCAAATCTAGGAATTTCCCACAGGAGGGGAATTTCCAGTTATTGACCATTTCTAATGGATGCTAAAAAAGGATCTGGTAGCTGAAGTCAGCTGAGCCAAATCAATCATAGTGAGACTGAAAGGAAGAGGGAGATGTCATACTTGCTCTTGGATGATGCAGAGAATCATGTTGTAGTTACAAAGGTCACAAATCTCTTTTACAGCTTGACCTCAGATCAGAATGGCAAAATTCTATGTAAGATTTGACATGTGTTTGTGACAAGGAGATGGAGAATAATCTCAAACAGGTCCTCAAAACTGCAGAGCACACAAGCAAAAGTATTCAAAATGAGCTGCTCAGGAAGTAATACACACTTAAGAAATGCACTAAAAATCTGAAGTTTGTGCATGTGATGAAACAACAAAGTGGAGATAAAGGAAGAACGACCCTTTGCTTAAGGAACCGGCACAGTAAAGTCGTCAAAGAGGACTTCCTCCAGTTTGCTTAGATCAATTATGTGAATGGCAGAGGGAAAGCATGGAAGATGTTGAAGAAGCTGCGAAATACAGAAGCAGAGCTCAGAGGACTTGTAGGTTTGGGCTTTCATGGAGTTAGTAGAGCAAGTGGATGCTCTATTGCAGCGCTGGCACTCATTCTCACTGCCAAAACAATGCTACGTTGCACATCCGTTGTGCAAGTGACTTTATAAACATGGTGGTCCGCTAACCTACTGAGGCGCTGCCTTTAAGATTCATTATTTACAGGAACATTTTCATTTCCATCTTCGCCAGGCCAATAAAACGCACCATCATTTTCCTTTCCACTAACTGCATTGTCACCAGCATCGGTTTCAGAGCTTTTCCCAGTCTGTGTGTGTGTGCAGTAAAACTCAAGCTCTAAGATGGTTTCTTTGAGCAACCTTAAATCATTAAGCAACTCAGTAGAGCCAGAGGCTCTCTGCCATAACAAGGACCATGTAAGAACTATTACGTTTCTTGATTCCCCTTGACTCTCATTCTCCATTCCTGCTGAACAACATACATTTTTACATGGTGGCTTTGCTGATGGGAGATCAGTCATTAATAAAGAAGATTTACTTGAGTGCCCATGTAGTTATACATCAGTACACATCAAGGACCTGACAAGTTTGACACTAGCTGCATTTCCCCAAAAGACGACGCCAAAACAATTATAGGACAAAAACATTTGTGAAAAAGTGAGGTCATCGAACTTGCAAAGTATTTCGGCTGGAATTTTTAGAGAAGCCCTTAAGGGAGTTATATGCCCAATTCCTGTTGAATGGCTCACCTAACTCCTCTTGGGTTCCTTTGAAAATCGAGCTCAATAGATCCATGTCAGTTTACACCAGCTGAGGGTCTGGCTCCATTGGGTCTAAATTAGGGATTCTTTACAAACCCAGAACTCAGACCAGGGATGCTGTGTAGTTTGCCAACCACATGACTTTTTGGAACTGGGACTGGACCCTAATTACAAGCAAGCTGACTGCTTTATGAGTGAGTGAAAACCATGCAAAACTCGTACAGCAGGGCAGTTTCAGCAAAGGTTTGCACTGGCTTTTAGGATCTGTCCATGTTCAAAAGCAACAGACAGACAGACAGACAGAGCAAAACCAGAAAAGAAGTAAATCTCTGTGAACTGAAGCTGCTAAGTTTTACATACTCACCCACCTGTCCGGGCACATGGTTATTTGTTAAGAAAGTCCTTGGCTGGGTGGGAAGATTACACACTATGAGGAGATTTTTCCCATCCAATGCCAAAAGTCTAGATCAAAAACCTACAAACCTGGATCCTTAAAGCTAGGCTCCTAAATCCATAATTTTTAGCACCTAAATGGAAGCTTTTGGCCTGATTTTCCAAGGTGCTAAGTACCTGCAGCTCCCATTAATTTCTATGTCAGGTGGGTTTCTCAGCACCTCTGGAAGTCTGGCTCCTCCTATTTAGGTGCCTAAATATGGCTTTTGGAGCCTGATTTTAGGGACCCAGGTTGGGAAACGTTTGCCCTAGAGAATAGTGTGATCTGTCGCATAAGTGAGAGGGAGGAAGAAATGTACTGTCAGAAAACGTCATCTCTTAAAAGTGCAGAAATCCAACTGTGGGAGGATTTACGGGAGTTCAAATCTAGGGGACGCCAGGAAAGAGAGCTAAATAAACACATAGATCATACATCTTGAAAGTTGATGTCAAGACAATAAAAAAATCAACTCGATTATAGGAGCAGACAGGTGGCGATTGGTACAATCCCTACACATTATGTCCTGGAGCCTTTGGCTGGCCTTATCCACTGGAAACACCACCCAGCAGATGTTTTCCTGATTATAAATGTTGTATAATTTATAATCCACAGTCTTGCACTTAAACAATCATAGAGCTATTTTTTTTTTCGAAGGGGGGGAGGCAAGTTCTTCCAGCTCATTAATGTAGCCATTCACCACCTAACCCCTTCCTGGGAATGGAAATTGGTGTGTTAAAGCTACACGTTAGCAGGTGGGCGCTCAAGAGAAGAGCATGGTGACTTGAGGGTCTGGTTTGTTACATGTAAAGTTCTGTGTCCGTACCCTGCTCAAATCACACCACTGAAAATTAATTAGGTGGATTGAGCAGAAAACACTTTAGCACTGGGAAAAGACCAGCCAAGCCCAACTCTCTGACCCTACTATGACTGATCCCAAACTTAACAACCGCTCTATTCTTACCCCTTCCTTCTTCGTCAGAAGCCCATCAAGACTCCTCATGCCAGGGGTCAGAATTCCCAGCCAAGGGGATGTGACCATTCTCTACTCCATTTATGCCTGTCAACAGGTAGCTGCCTTCTCAGCACCCCTTCCTTTCCTGGGATGGCCCTGCAGCTCCCTGCCTTAGTTTCCCTCTCTCGCAGAGTTGCTCAAAATCTCCACCCCATCTGTATCATTTTAAAACATTCCCCTTAGGGAGGAGAATCCACTTTATTTAATCCATACAAACATGAATACTTCCCACCAGCTTCGCCCTGATGGCCACTGGTCCCACTGTTCAAACTGTTCTCTCTCCTTGATTCAGGAGTTCCCCGCCCTCCTTCCCAGAGCTGGGTTATATGCCAAATCTTTACTCCTTGCAGGAGCAAGTCTTGCTTCTGGCAGCACTCACCTGCAATTGCTTCCATCCTACTTGCCATGCCCAGCCCTACCTCGCTCTGCCAAGCTCCCACTTAAGCGCCTCACTGTAACTCAGGCCTCTCCCTCATATCCCCAGGCCTGGCCTGAGTTAGTTGCAGAACCTCATTCATTATTACTCATCCTCTCCACCTGGGGAGATGAGCAAAGCTTGTCACAGATGGGGCTGAGACTCATCTCCCCTTAAACGACCCAACCATGCTTTGACCTGAGCAAAGCAGGACAGAGAGAGAAAGACGTCCTGTATCCCAGACAGACTGCTCCAGAAGTGCTCATCAGATCAGCATGGCTGGCTAGTTGGAGCTGTGGCACTCCCTACCCGAGCGGCTTGTTAGGAGAACTTTCCAATTATTAAAGTTTTCATCACTTACAGTATTTTTAACTGGTGCTTTGTGATCGAAAATGTCTCGCTCTCTTTTTCTTTAATCACCATGGAAAAATTTTAAATAGAACAATTTCATGAAACCATTGCTTAGTTTCGCACAAAGTATTTCTTTCACTTAGGCAGTAAATAGATTGCAGCACAAAAAAGCACAGCTTTCAGTACCGGAGATGTAAATTTCAGGTTGGTTTAAGACTAGCTGCTATGATGCTGTTAGGGAATATATTAACTAGCATTTCTGTAGTGCCTTTTATTCTCAAGGGTTCCAAAGCTTTTTGCAAACTGCAGGCTGGCAAAAGCACACTGAAATCACACCACCCACCACAAAAATACAGCCACCTTGGGTGGTAGGTGGCAGCTGCTTACACTGTGTTGGTGTGCTCTGTTAAGTTCCAGTTTTGATTTTTGACAGCAAGAATCAAAGAGCGAAGTTCACTAACTGAAACTCCAAGGGGGAAATTTCCTACACAGTGGAGTGTAGATGGGCAGCACTCATTTTTAACCAATACTGAACTTCACACGGATCGTCAAGGAACTAAAGTTCATGCTAGAAAAGATCTTAAAAATAAGATAAGGGTTAGATGACACCATATTTGAAACACTACGCTTGGGCCCACCATTGTTGCAAACACCAGTCGAGTTGAACATGTTAGCAATGGTACAGACAAGGGCTGTGTATGTGTAAATGAGGCTGGCACGGTCTGTTTGCCTCTAACGGCTAGGCCACATACCAAGGTTTATGAGTCTTCTACTGGCTCCAGGTCTTTTAACTCAAGCAACACAGTCTCGGTGCTCAGGTCCAGGGGTCCCAGGTTTAGCCCCTCAGAAAACACAAACAGCCACGTTGTTAGCTCCGTATCACCAGGGAGACATGGAACAGTGGAGAAGGGGGAAAATAGAGGCAACGGGAGACATTCTGACCTGCGCCAATTTCCCAATCCAATACATCTTTCCGTTCTGCGGCTCCTCCACATGTCAGGTGAACACATTTTTACAAAGAAAAGCCCCCTGGGAGGATTTTGATAGAGGAAGGCAGGAGGATGCCATCTTCTCATTGCCAACCTACTTCCTTTATGAAACAATCTCAACCTCATTTCAGTAAAGGGCGAGTTGGGGGGAAATCCATTATAAATTCTCAGCCATCCAGTTCCTAAGGAGGTAGGAGGAGATTGAGAGAAATTCTCAGAAAAAGGCAACTGAAATAAAAACATACCACGGGATCCTTCCCACCGAGAACACCTTTTAACTACCACCACAATACAAAGCTTCAGAAGGTGGGATCTGGCTCTGTGACCTTCAGGCCTAGAAGTGATTCTTCTGTAATAGCCACTTCCAGGCTCATGCAGAGCCTGTAACCCCAAAACCAAAAAGACTGGGAATGAGGTGGAAATTTTTAATGGTGAGGGTAATTAACCACTGAAGAAATTTACCAAGGGTCATGGTGGAGTCTCCATCACGGACAACTTTTACATCAAGACGGGATGTTCCTCTAGAAGATCTTTGCCCTAGGGTATTTTGGGGCAAGTCTCTGGCCTGTGTTATACAGGAGGCCAGACTACATGATCATAATGGTCCCTTCTGGCCTTGGAATCTATTAAGTTATATGGTGCTATGAATCTTTTAGAGCTGGTTAAAATATGAAAGGCTAGTTTTGTAAAAAAACACAATTTTATTTTCATTTCCCAAGGTAGGAAATGGTCCCAGCATTCTTTTTTTTTTTTTTTCTTCAAAAATTATCATTTTTTCCTGCATTTTTATGAAAACATTATCAAAATTTTCCCAAACATTTCAACTGCCTTTTTGATAAAAATCTCAAAACCAAGGCATGACACTTCCCCCCCGCCCAAAAAAAACCCCAAACTTTAAAATGCCGATAATTTTTCATTTAAAAATTTTATTTTCAAAAAAACAAAAATTCATTTTTTTCTGGAAATCTTTGACCAGCTGTAGACCAATTTATACCTGCTGAGGATCTGGCCCTGTGAATTATAGAGAAATAGGTCCAGGCTGAAATATTTAAGTTTCATTTTAAAAAAGGGTTTTATAAAGTGTAATAGGAATTGGGAATGTTTTCATTATATTCTTACAAAATTTCAATGAAACCAGTTCTTTGGGCTGTAACCATGCCTTTCCAGTATTTCTTACAGTGTAGGAGAACCAGAAAGTAGTTTCATTGTCCAAACCAAATGCTGAATGCAGGAAGGAGTAGGAGATATGATGATGGCCTAGTGGTTAGAACACCAGACCAAGATTTAGGAGGCCTGGGTTCTATTTCTGGCACTGCTACTGGGTGACCTTGAACACGTCACCTTTGTCTCTCTGTGCCTCCATTTCCCCATCTATACAATGGGGATAATGATACGGACTTCTTTTATAACGTACTTCAAGATCTATGGATGAAAAGTGAACTAGCATTTTTATTATTGGTCTGGGGAGCAGTATTGCAAGAGGAGAACATGTATTGTTGATGGGCAAACCGAGACTGAAACAAAAAACTTTCTAGGTCTTCATATTCCTGAGAAGCACAGGTCAGTTGTCAAAACCCAGCACTTTTTTATTTGGCCATGGCTGTCGAGATGAAATTAATCTTGCTGGACCTGATGAAATTTGGATTTACCAGCGCTAGCCACTAATGAAAAACGCATAATAGCAAGCATTGGAAAATCCCTGACACTCAGCACCTCAGAATAAATTTAAATAATTCTATGAATATAGATCAATAAAACTAATGTACTTGTAGCCTTTGTGTGAAGTATTCAAATTAGAATAAGAGTCATTTTATTACAAAGCCTTGTATTAATTTTTAGTATCTATTGTTTTACATATTATTCAATTAATCTTGGTCTTCAACTCAAACATCATATACAATATTAAAATATGGGACATGAGAATCTGTATTAGAGATGTTAGAATTTCCATAACTGAGTATGGTTTGTGGGAGGATGTTGCTATGAAAGTCTACTTGAGTCCCCCAGTATAACAATCTGGAGTAGAGTCAAGAGAGAAACATTACAGCATGTTGGTAGAAGGGCCACATATAGATCTTAAATCAATGGGAGTTAGGCACCTAAATACCTTTGAGGATCTGGGCCTTAGTGCCTAAATATGTAATTAAGAGCCTCAGTTTAGGCCTCCCATTTTAAAAAAATCTCAGCTATAGAAACTAGAGATGAGAAAGTCCCATTGAGTTCAAAGATGGACCTAAAGCAAAGCCACACCACCCAGCACCTTGAGCTTTGAGGAAGCCAGGCATTCTCAAAGATGTAATATGGACTAATCTGTGATTAGTTCATATCTCATTCATTCCCTTGGAGCCAATGTAGGATGGCTCCCTACAATATCTTTTCCAATTCTTTGTGCAGTCTAGTCTTAAATATCTTTAGTGTTGGTGCTTTCGTGGAGTCTCATCAGTAGATCTGGGCAAATATTTTGCAATGACTAATTAATTTGACAAATTTAGCCCTGCTCCACCACTTCTGACTTTCAAATTACTCTTAAACAAGTTTGTTCAGAAACATACAGTGAATCCTAAATGCACACACATTTAAGCCTCTGGACTGTTCACTATTGGTGCTCTGTGATGGGTCACCTAAGTCACATGGTATTTTTCCTGCAGTTCCATGATTGGGTGTCCTAAATTTTCGAAGCAGGAGGACTACTTAAAGAGGAGTTCTAAGGGGATTTGCCTTCATGAGTCAGTCTCTTTTGAACGAAGACTCTCAACCTCCAGATAAGAGGAAAATATTACTATATTTTACGGAGACTAAGTGACTCACACAGGCTGTCCATGGCAGAGTTACGTTCTGAGTCCTGATCGCCTTGCTTTCTGTCCTGTGCTTTAACCACAAGCCTGTCTTTTGCTCTGAGTACAAATTATATTGTTCTTTTGGATAGTTCATTGGAGACTTGGACGAGAAAACCCTTGCACCTAATTATACTACTAGACCAGCCACCCAGCCAGTCTAGAAACTGTCAGTCCCTGACTGCCATGGTCTACATTTTCAAAAAGGAGTAGTGATTTAGGGTACCCCAATGTTTGGGTGCCCAACTTGAGACATCTCAAAAGGGACCTGATTCTCAGAGAGTAGGTGCTCAGCAATTTCTGAAAATTGGGGCCGGTTAAGATGATTCAAATTGGGAACCTAAAATCACTAGTCTCTTTTGAACACAGACCCAACTAGCCACGAGCAGACTTAGGTCTTTAGGGACCCAAGTGGATTTCCAAAATTTGTCCAAGGAGCAGTGGAGACCTTGAGTTTGGAAGGTTGGACCACACTTCAGGGAAGCGCCTTGGGAGGTACAAATCAGCATCATTACATTGGAATCAATAGAGCTACACTGATTTACACCCTGACTAAGGGTCCTTCACCTACATAACGTCCTCAATGTCCTCCTGCAACACTGTCTCCCAGCTCATTAGGGGAGGAGGAGCAAGCATACATCAAGGCTTCCAGCCCATGCTATTGCCTGCCTCAAGGGATGGTTTGATTTTTCCATTCAGCGATTACATAAAGGGAGTTTGAGGCCCTTTTGCTGTGGAGCAGCACTGACATGTGGCTGCTGCGACATCTGTTAAGCTGACAGGAACTGAACCCAGGCAAAACCTGATGATGGATTTGGCCTGGTCAGGACCGTTCTGCTATTAGTCTCTGGGCAAGAGGGAGCCTTTTGCTAGCAGAGTGATCCATGGTCTTTGGCATCACAGCCCTCACCCTATCCATATTCGCAGGACCGCACATCTTTTCTTTTTTTACCTACTCAGCGTTTCAGGCCCAGACACATGATCGCAGCAGCTGTAGCAGCACGCCATGTATCAGGAGCAAAACCTCTTCTGTAACTGCAAAGAAGTCCTATATAACTATCTCAAAAAGACAAATGAACACTAAAAAATAAAAATAGGAAACCCCACCGAGATCTAGTGAACAGAGAAAGCCATTGATAGAGCCCTGTGTTAGCCCATTAATAATAAGGTGCTGTGCTTGCATTTGGAGCTATTTCAAGTTGTTCCTTGTATATTAATCATGTGCATTTTATATAATAAAGCCCTGTCTCTATCCCCAATCTAGGACACCCTTATTCCCATACGGCAGGTTTAATGACTTAGCAAGGAAAACAAAGCTCTGCATTCTAAAGGAGGCTAGAGTTGGGTTCATACCAAAGTAAGGTCCTCTGGAGGCAATAAAACACTGAGGAGATGCTATCTAGTGGATTTGGAGCATTTCATTCCCTTGAAAGTCAAGTAGACAGCTGATTTAAAGTTTCCAGCTAGGTCATACAAAAGTCAGCAGCAGCTGCATCCAGCCGGGTTCAGAGTTTGAATATTTATGGTGTCAATCTGAAATCCAGATAACCACAAATAATCTAAACCCATTAACTCCCTCTCCATGAGAGAAAGCTCTCTGGACATTAATGCCCACATTGCTAGGGTTACCGTGGGATTGTATGCAGCCTCTCTTTTTTAAAGGTCATTCTGCACTGATGATGTGGCAAGCAATTCCCGCCAGATCACACTGCCTTCCAAGAAAGCTGGCATTGGTACCGTGTGATTAGCAATGTTTGGAAGCACTGAGATACTGAAACATTCAGGTCTCATCTCATCCACCAGGGGATAGCCTGATAAATTGCAGTCATCAATGGGCTGCATTGCAGCCACGCAGGGTAATAATGATTCTGCCCACTTATCAAAGCTGCCCAAGGCCCTGCAGCAGAATTCATCCCCTTTGGGTGTATGGGTGAAAAGCATTGCACCAATGTATAGGTCATCAGCTGTGATGGAAGTTGGACACCTAAGTTAAATGCTTCCTCATTAAGAAACAGGTTTGGCTCATATTTTCTTCGTTTATTCCAACATTCTGTGGCCCAATTGGCTAGTGTCTTCGCCCTTGAGACCTGGCTTAGTTCACAAGTGGCAACGAAGCTGGTGGGTTTCAGATTTGTTTGTTCATAGACAAAACTATGATGTCATTTGGCACCATGAGCTGCTCAAGGGAGACCCAGAACTGAAATACTGGCAGTGCAGGATGCTGCGAGCATGACTGAGTTGTACTTGGGATGTCACTCTCCACTTCTCCAACAGCTTCCTGACAGATGTAGACAGGGAATCTAAAGACCTAATCCAGCACCTGCAACCTCCCACTGAAGGGTGCTTGGCACTTCTCCGGATCAGGCTTTTGCAGACCATCTGTCTGCACTATGCCAGTGCTATTTGATCCAGATTCAGGAAAGCAGTTTAGCATGAGAAATTACGGACCTTTTCCTAGGCTATCTGAGCCCAAATAAAGATAATCTTTCAATGTGATTATCAAACAGAGGAGCTCACTGCTGAGGGATGTTTTCCCTGTCCACATAGCTTGAATTAGCGTTGAACCATGGTTCACTGCTACATTTTGGGGACACTCTGGCCTTCATGAGTACACCTGTCTGAAATGAGGTACGTCCACCTCTACAGAGATCTTTCAGCATTCAAAATGCTCCAGTAGCTTAGAACAAGGGTGCCATTAATAGATATCAGCTATAACATACCAGCCTTGAAACTCTCCACAGCTGATCCTTGAACAATGCCTCTGGCTCTTCCACAGAAGCTCTCTGAGAAACTAGCTTGGAGATTTTAGGGCAAGTTGCATATTTAATGGCAGTTCCAAGTAGGAGGACCACCAATTTAACCAGCACCAAGAGCGGACCCAGGGATCTCCAGAGCTAACAGCACATGCCTCTACAGCTTGAGCTAAAGAGCCAGCCTCTCAAGCAGCAAGCTCTAACAGACCCATATCCACCAATGAAACAACCCAAGGAAGACCAGCATGGGAATGGGTGAAGAACGCATATGACAGCAATTTTCAAAACCAATCTAGCATCTAGGGTGTTTGAGACCCTGAAATGGGAACACGAGTCAGACTAGACACCCGGTAGCATATGCAAGCAGGGCAGCATTGGTCTGCAGCAGGAGGGGGTAGGTGGTGTTCCTATATTCATGCATTAGGGAGGCTATTCCTGGTCACTTCACCTTCAGCCCTACAATAGTGCAGTCATTTACAGAACAGGCACTGACTACATGTCACGTCATCCATCATGAGAAACTAACCCAACAAGGCGTGAAGAGACGGGTGCAGGGAGACAGAGGCCTGTCAGTTACTTTACATTGGAAAAAACCCTGACACTGGAAAGCCTCCGGCTTGCAACATGTGGAGACCTGAACCTGCAAAGGGTGGGCAAGGTAGCAAGCAGTATGCCACAGCTAAAGGCCTGCAAATGAGTGCCACTATAATTAAGGCCTTTGGGGTGATTACGGGAAGACTGTGCTGTCAGGCACGGGAAAGGTTAATGTGGCAGGTCTCACTATACCTGGAAGTAGTATTGACTTTCTGTATTGCTCCCAGGTTAGCATTATGAAAGCCCCTGGTTCCTCCACAGCACAGCATAAGCCAAGATTTGGAGCAAACAGTGACTTGATCCAAAGAGAAAAATCCTCGTTCAACTCTTAGCCATCTATAGGCCTCTGAATTCTGATCTCCAGCCAATAGAGGGCAGTGGTTTACACACACAAGAACTAGTTCATGGCAACACTATCAGAGAGCACAACGACGACACTAAGGGGGACAGTCTCTCAATAATTAAGGTTGAAATGACCTTCAGAGCATACAGCTGTTTTCCATATTCCCTCTAACTGCATAGAAATTAAACCAACAGGAGTGAAATTTCACATACATCATCTCAAAGGGTAGTAGTAGGCATCCTTCAGTCTCGAGAGACCATGGGTGTGCGCCCCTGAGAGGCGTACACTGAGAATGTACTCAGTTGGTTTTATGGCAGCCATGGCTGTGGCTGAAGAGACCCACTCAAGAGAGACAATCTCTGCCGCGTCTGTCATTTTAAAGATGATGTCTTGACCCTTTGGGCTCTGCTTTCTATGAGCTTGTTTCTCCTCTGCTAGGCTGGACGGCGTCCTCTCAGAACTCCGGAGACCTTTGTTAAGTCCCTGTTTCCAGAGGCTGCAGTCCTGAGTGTGATCTTCCCAGCTGTCCACATCCATGTCCATTTCTTTGAGGTCTCGCTTGCACATATCCTAGAAACACAATGTTGGGCATCCTTTGGGTCTTTTTCTTCATGCCAATTCGCTGTAGAGGATGCCCTTTGGGATGCGCCCATCATTCACTCTGCACACATGCCCACACCAGCGGAGGGGTCTCTGTTTGAGGAGAGTTTGCAAAGGGTAAGACTCATTGAAAATGTGTGGCAGGTTACAACACACCAGATCCTGATCCCCTTTCTGCCCTTACTGTTGTGGAGGTCACTGGGTGATGTGAGCGGTAAGGTGCTACCCAGTCTGAGCAAGGGGATCAGAATCTGGCCCCAAGTGTTACTACTGGAGTATGGGGTCAGAAAAATCAGCTAGCGTAAACTGGCCGGATGATTCATACCAGCTGAGGATTTCCCCAATGGGGTTTTCAAACATGCCCCTTTTTCTGAGATTTTCTTCTTTTTTACTTATTTATTGGCTCCTTATATCTCAGAAACAGAATATCCTTCAGTCCAGCCTGAAACAAATCAACAGAATCACTCTCTACTACTTGAGAACTCCCAGTGCTCATTAGTAAGTTTTAGTGGGTTATTGCAGAAATTAAGGCAATAATTACAGCTGACTTCATGTATATACAGAAATCTGTCCAATAAGGTCAACTTCCAGACATTATAAATATTGACATTTAATAAAATGAATGATTAAAAGAATGAAACCGAGTTTCCCCATTGGCTTGAATGGGAGCATGATCAAACCCATATTGCACAATTATATGCTCATTTCCTTGTACCCTGGTCCCCAAATCTTTAAGGAGCTGAATAGGATCAGTCCCTAATCCCTAGCTCTCCGTGCCCTGGCAGCTCAGACAGTTTAGAGGCATAACAGGAAAGCTACTCATAGCTAAGAGCAAAGCACTCAAGGGTTTAAAATTTTAAGCTCTTGATATGTAACCGTAAGTGGCTCAGTCATATGCTGCTTTCATTGTACTGCACCAAAATTTGGTTGACACTGCATGTGGATTTCCTAGATTTCAGACATTTAAAAATCAAGTGTCTAGGTCTCCTTGCTAGAGCACTGGCTTAGGACTCTAAGGAACCAAAAGACCAGGTTCAATTCCAGCCATAGGCTTCCTGTGTGACCTTGCACACATCACTTATTGTATCCTATTCCCCATCTGTAAAATGGGCTTAATGCATCCCTCCATTCCAGGAGTATTGGAAGAATAAAATCCATTATTGAGTCTGAGGTGCTAAGATGCTGCAGGGAGGAGAGCCATATAAATACCTAAATTGGCTGCAATGGGTCTTGCCAAGCACAAAGCTTTCTAGGTGATCTATTAGAAAACTTTACTTAAGAAGGTCTGGAATGAACAATAGAGGGAGTCAGGGAGATTCCCATTGCTGTATAATTACCGATCATTTGTTATCCCCCCAGCTGACTTACACTGCCCATTCAAAATACACTTCAATAGAATTGTTCCACTGAAATATGGCACCAATTTTTCTGCCGATATAAATTGGTACACCTGCATGGAAAGCAGTAACACTCTACCAATTTATAGTCTCTGGGAATGTGGCCCTTTTCTTGAAATAGATGCATGTGAATATTGAAGCTGGCTGAATACTTAATTTTTTATTTTTGTTTGTTTGGTTTGGTGACCCACCCAAAAAAAAATTCCTTTTGGATTGACTCAAAACAGATTTATTTATTTTTTGGTTTCTCATAACAAAAAACAACAAAAAACCCAAAAGATACCACACACACAACTTGGTTTCAGATTCAATTAAATATTTAGTTGACCCAATATGTAACTGTTTCATTTTGGGTAGTTTTATCCCTTATAAAAACATTTTAAAGTAAATCTAGCTAAATTTGAAAACAAAATGTCAAAACATTTCATTTCAAAAATGACCAAATGAAACTGAAAAAAACATTGTTTTAAAGATTAAACTTCTTCCTGAATTCAACCCAAATTCACAAATAGTTTTGGTCAATTCAAAACTTTTTTTTGGGGGGGGGGGGGGGGGCAATGAGTATTTGTCCAGAACATTTCACTCAGCTATATTGAATATCTACGTTTATAAAATGCATAGCATAGATTTCAAAACAATGGGGTCTCATAATGCCCGTATGTGCTTTATTCTACAAGGACATATTGATTGAAGAGACGATTAGTGTATGGCCAGAAGTGAAATGATTGATATGCTGTTTGGTATTATGAAATGTGCTGGTTGCATGATGTTTCAGGTGCATGAGATAAAGTATGAGAATTGTACGTTTGAACATGTAATGATCTTGTGTAGTAAATAATGCACACATTGTTGAGCAGTAAATCATTCTAGCTAGTGCACGATTGTTAAATTATGTTGAAAATGGATTCATTTGAGGAAATGTGTTCTTGTATTTTAATAGCAGTTTGCAGTGTTGATATGAGTGTGTATTTTGACAGATTTGAGGGGCAAAGTTAAGGTTGAGTGGGTGGTATAAGTCATTTGGGGTGATAATGGATGATCAGTAATTATATGGCAATCGGGAATTGACTGGATACCTTAATTATGCGATTCCAGATTTTCTGATATTACAGGGTGTTTTTTTAAAAAGGTGTAAAATTTGTGTAAAGAAAGTGTAATTATTTTGGGGCAGAATTTGTCAGCTGGATTCCTCTGAAACATACTTTCAATTATACATTTATTTTTTATTTTATTTTATTTGCAGTGGGAGATGGGAGAATTCGTTCTTAGGCTCCAATGCTTTCAGTGTTAGTTACATTTAAAATAGGAATCACACATACCCCCGCCTCCCAACCCCGATAACATCACAGTAAAAACAAAACCAACTATGCTTTGTGCTTATCATTAACCAAGTGCCTTGGGTTAAAAGCAAAGTTAAGCAAATGCAGAAAAACTGCGCAGACAAACATTTGGCCTGAGTTTCCAACAGCTGCTTGGTCTGATCATGTTCATAGCGCTTTGTTTGTTTGTTTTTCCTGAACATTAACATGGACTGGTTTGTGTTGGTATCAGTGTTTCAGGAATGGCTGTATTTTGATTAATACCCATTATGATGGGGTGTCTGCCCCTCACTGGCAGAATAGGGGTTAAAAGCAACCCAAGGGAGGCTGTGCCAAAGGCAGCCAATTAGAAAGGGGATGAGAGAAGTAGCCAATCATGGCCAGCAGGCTCATATAAGAAGGGCTGCAGGGCAGAGCAGAGTTCAGTAGCTGACTGGAGCTCAAGGGAAGAGGACCAGGCTCCTAGCAGGAGGAAGGTGTGCCAGAACCTGGGATAGAGCAGTGCTGCAAGCAGGGACTGGGGGAGCCAGAGAGAGCTCCTGGCTGGCTGCTAGGGACTGAGGTAAGGGCAGAAGAGGGTGCTGGAGCCGCATGGGAAGCGGCCCCGGGACAATGGACTGCAGTTGCCACTGAGGGAAGTGGCTGGACAGAGATTGCAGGTCCCCTGGAAGGGGGGGGAAACACAGAGTGTGGCACAGCCAGAGGGCAGTGTCACTGAAGAGAACGCCAAAGTCCTAGGAGTGGTGCGGGTCCTGGAACTAAAGTGATGGTGGTGAGGCACCACAAGAGAAGGGTGCACAGAGCTAATCCCCAGGCCAGCCAGCAAGAGGCACTGCAGTGGTGAGTCACACCCCATCACACCCATATTCATGTGTCATGTGAATTTGCTAGTCTTCCCTGTTGATAAAATTTCAATCTCCCAGTCAGGGAGAAGAAACAATATCATGTGACTTAGGTGATCAATCATGAGCCCTGAATAGAGAGAGGGGACGGATCTCGTGGTAAGGCAATGGACGGGGATTCAGGCAATCTGGGGTCAGGTTCTGGCTCTGCCATTGATGCCCGGTATGATCTTGGACGAGTCATGTCATTTCTCTGGGCCTCAACTCTCCACCTATAAAATAAAGCTTCCAGCCCTTGGTCTGTTTAGATTCTAAGCTCTTCCAGGACTTGCAATGTATTTACAGGGCCCAGAACAATGGGGCCCCATTTTACAGTTGGGGCCTTTAGATGCTGCTATAATTGATGATTAATAGCAAAGAGTCAAAGTGAATGGTCTGCAACCAGCCCATCGGTGGAACAGGATCCTCGAACAGCAGTAAATACACATGTACAAATCAAAATCTCTCACCAAAATGCCTAAATTCATTAGAGGAATTTGCAATAAATAACATAACGAGCCAAGTGTTAACTAGAAGATGGATGTGATATCTTACTAGATTGTGAAGTCTCTACCTAGTGGGCAAAAGCACCTAGCAGGGAAGAGGAAATGAGATGTGACATTTTTTTATTCTATCTAGATGATGAGCCAGGGCACAGACTGCCAAGAGATGCTGAGATCAACATGCATATCTAGAAAACAGCCAGCTTCACTATTGGTTACATTCTTCCAGCAGCAGAGACTCTGGTGCTGTTGTCCTGCCCCCCACTGATTCACAGCCCAACCCCAGGGAACGGCTCAAGAAGTCAGAGCTAATGAAAGAGAAAGAGGGTGTTTCAGGTCAGGTTTGAGATTCACTGGCAAAGCTGCACATAGGGTCACAGACTGAATTAGCTAGGGACTGGTGTAGGTCAGGACTGGGGGCCCCTAGGGGAGCTGAGTAGAGACCCAGGACTGGAATGAAAGGTTAGGATTAAGGTACATTTGCAACGCTGGGGACAAAGAGGGATCTTGCAGAATTCTTGTCTGCATTGATCAAGGCTCAAACTATCACAATCAATCACCAGCCTTCAGAAGCCCTAAATTCACTAGCCAAGCTTTAAAAATCCACTGCCATCTAATGACTAAATATATTCATTGTCGTCAAATTCTACACTCAATCGCCCCACGGTAAGTCTAGAGAACTCCGCTGACTTCAGTGCATAATTCCCTTTCCGATGGAGTAGCTAAGAACAGAATCCAGCCATGTTTCTTATTAGGCATTTCCCCCTGCTTTGCATTGCATCCCATTATTATAATTGTCCAGCAAACAAAGTAAATCACAGTTTTCCCCCAAAGTTAACACAATGAATGCACTTGCAGTACAGATGTAAGCACAGCTGCAGCTTATCCAGCATACATGTGTGGGTGCCAGGGGAGGGGGGCGCGGATCTTGGCAATACCAGCATTCGGAAGTAACGAACAAAACCACACAACCATTGTGCAGTAATCACGGTCCTTGGAGGCTTCAGCACAATAGACAGCATGGCTGCCTCTAAAGACATGATAATAGGAGGGATGGGGCTTGTGCAGCTGGAATGACAATGGAATGGAATGCTGCACAGATAACTGGCGGATCTGGTGCCAGCATCTCTTTCCAAGGTGGAGCTAGACGGAATGAAAGCCTCTGTTTCCATCCAGGCCCACATGAAATCAGACCCTCTATCTTCATCTCTAGCACCAAGGGTAACAAATCAGAGACCCTCCATTTTTTCTTTAGCGATTGGCCTGGTTGAAGGAAAACTGGCTTCCCATGAGAAGCCACTTGAGTAAATCGCTCCTGGGGCAAGACTTGGGATTGAGTAGGACACCACTTGGGAGGTTCTGTTCAACAGTGGGGAAAGCGGGAACCACCAGGGGCCAGGTAGGTAGGTAGATACTAGCACTATCCCTGTTGTAGATGGGAAAAGTGAGGCAGAGAGGGGAAGCAATTTCCCTAAGTCTGCACAGAGAGTCAGTAGCAGGATCAGTGCTCACAGATTTGTGATCCCTATTAAGAGCTGCCATTTGCATTATACAACAGCAGCAGCTTTGATTGGTTCAGAAAAAGAGATCTGGGAACAGGAACTACCCATGAGCATCACCTACAGGCAAAGTTGTTTACTAATTAACTAACTACATGCATAGAGAATTCTCTTGGGTAGAGAACTCCCATCAATTCCCTTTCCAGTGCAGAAAATGTAAGCAGAGGATAAGGAGAGAAGACTTGAATGGATGAGGGGCCTATTAAAAAAAAAGAAAAAAAAAAGACACCAAAGCAGACGACAGCGTGACTTGAATTTGCTGAAGCAGCAGAGAAATACAGAAGATTTTATGCACAGACAGAATTATTTCTATGCCGGATGTTTTTCAAAGTTTCCCAGGAGTCAGCAGTGGTTCCTCCAAGATCAGAGAGGCTCCCTGACTCACTCTTGTGTGGGGGAGCACGGTCTTCTAGTGTTTGAAGTATATCCCTGTCTTGGGAGTCGTAGGGTCTGCTCCTTGCGCCGTTACCAATCTGCCGTGTGATGTCACAACCTCTGCAGTATGGAAGTGATAATACCTAGCACCAGAAAGGAGGTCGAAAGGCTTAGCTAGTGGTACCATTGGCTTGGGCTCATCACTGGATGAAAGTTACTAGCAAAGGGCAACATATGGGGATATTTGCCCTTGTGAGACACTAAGTTGTTCTATTAAACAGCCACAGCTAGGCTGAGAATGTCAAAATGTTACAGACCTGATTCTCCTCTTGCGTATGCTGGTATAACTCCTCCCGATACGTACAGCTGTAGCTGAAAGGAGAAGCAGGCCCTACGTGTTTAATTTAGGGGACATAGTAGCTATAGTTATCACCTATATGGGGGGGGGTCAGATTGCAGTGGTCCTCTCCCAACCTACTACCCACATTCCAACCACTTGTGAAGCCAAAATGTGAAACTGTTCACAGCAGAGAAGGAGGGTCCAGTGTCTGGGACTTGGGAGTCCTGAGCAAAATTCCCTATTGCAACAGTCTCCCTGTATGATCACTTAATCTCTGTGCCCCGGTTTCCCATCTGTAAAGTAATTTCCTGTCTCACAGTGATGAGGATAAATTCATTAAAGCGTGGGAGGTGTTGGGATGTCACAAAAGTGTCTGGGCAGTTGATTGTACAGATCTCTACACCATGATTGTCCCACATCTGTGCATTGACCACAAAATTGTTAACAGTATAGACACTTCACATTGTCCTAATTAGGCTTACTAGTTAATTCCCTCTTAATATGAATGGGAGCAGCTCACAGCTCCCTTGGGGCTATTGTTGCAGACTCAGGGGGATACCATGCCATCGGTTACATTCAAAAGGTTTCCTTTGCAATCGTAAGGGCTAGCAACAACATTTCTAATTTTAAATGGAAGTTTAGATTCTGGAGCATAGAATGGCAGCCAAGGAAAAGTAACAGGTTGCTGACCTGGCCCAACCTGACCCCTACTCAGACATCTTTAATTAAAGTGTTTGTTACTAGTGACCTAGCAAGAAGTAAATGGAGAGTGCCAGAAAGTAGGTAAAATAAGAGTCTGGGTTTTTTGCCAGCAGAAGAAATCAGATGTGTCACCATTCATCTGTTCCAAAAGACACCAGGATTTTTTGACCCCACAACTTATGGAATCAGAGCTGGTCAAAAAACAAAGAAGGGGGGGCGGGGAGTTCACGAAAAAGCTAGAGATCTAAAAGTTGTTTCCATTTCACAAGGTGCATTGTTTAAAAAATTATCTTGATTTTCTTTTGTGCAAAAACAGGTCCTTGATGTTCTTTTGGTTTGGTTTTGCCTTTTTATATATATATATATTTTCAATAAAAATCTTGTGAAAAATTGTGGTTTTTTTTTAAAAGGCCACTTTGCAGAGGTAAGCCCTGTGGCCTGAAACTCTAGAGAGGAAGGAGCTCTGCTCCCAGCTGTTGATGCACAGGGAGAAGAACAGCTACAGAGTTTCATTTGCATAAACTTTCTACCCAGAATTCTTCCAGTGACACTTTGGGAGTCTCCATAACTGTACACAAACCCAATAATTGGTTGCATAGTGGGACTAAACTGAGAGGACTCCTACTTTCTGGCAAGGTGTTCATCCCCTAGATGCTACTGGTTCTTCTCCACTGAGAACCTTGCACTAGGGAGAAGGACTTTTCAAAGTGAGATGATGCAAAGGTCCTCTCCTACCTGGCCATTAAATAAAACTGGCATATCTCCTATTAAATTAGAGTGATTTCAATCTCCTAGAACTGGAATGACCTTGCAAGGTCATCAAGTCCAGTCCCCTGCCTTCACTAGCAGGACCAAGTACTGTCCCCGGACAGATTTTTGCCCCAGATCCCTAAATGGCCCCCTCAAGGATTGAACTCACAACCCTGGGTTTAGCGGTCCAATGCTCAAACCACTGAGCTATCCCTCCCCCCTCTGGCTGTGTTAGGTGACAGAGCCTCAGAACAGGACCAGGCAGCATGAGACTGGCCTGCCCAATTGTACCTGAGAACTATGAGGGAGTGTTTTATTTATACTGTTACTGTATGAATTGTTGCAGTGTTTTCCCAAGTTGATGCTGTGTTCCCTTCACCCCTAATAAATTCTCCTTGTTTCACATACACACTCACTCAGTGCTTGTTAGTGAGGCAGTATTGCCTACGATGGGCTCTCAGGGAACGGACTTAGCGATCCCAGAATTTCTGGGTGGCATTTTGCTTTTAAGAAGGACCCCTCACTACTTGAACCTGGCCCTTATTGCTGCAGACAACACCTGGCAGAAAGATTTTTCATTGTGTAAACCTTTTTGTTAGAAACAGGGCATTGCAATTACTGAGGCTGTTAATAAAGCTGGTCAAAATTCTTCACTGTTTATATCTGGCACTCATCAGCCATTTGCATTTTGGTGGCTGGGGGTGGAACACAATACTTCGAGTGATTCCATGTGTTGTATATTGCCACTGCAGTCTGCATCTGCTTTTAGTGGATCAGGAGAATCCCTGACAAAGGAATATGGTCAGATATCAGGGACAACAACTGAGACAGGAGGGAGAGAGAAAGAATAATTAAAATTAAACAGACGTTTGAGGAGACAGCATAAGCAGAATACAAAGGCCTAGCTTATGGGGAGCAAAGCAATTGGCTGACAATGCGAGCAAGAGCAATGTTCAGAGTAGCACTGCAAGACTGGCTAATGGATGGACTCCCAAAAAGGATGTTCTTAAGGCAATGGATGCCAAAGTGGGGGCAGCTCAAGCAAACATTAACACTGGAGAGCGCCATGGAAAGATGTCTGACGCAGTAATAAAGGCTCCAGGTTTTTGCCAACAGCTGCGCAGAACTCTTGCCATTGCATGGGAGAAAACATGCCCTGATGTTGTAACAAGCTAATGTGGATCATCTCTCCTAATAATGCCAAGGGAATTTCAGCAGACTGTGAGCTCTTAGTCAGGAAGATTGGAAGACATGAGCAATGCATGTGTCTAGATGCATTTGGTAGAGTTCACACAGTCTTTGCCTTTAGAACCCAGAAAGAGGGGCCATCAGCCTGGACAACAGGGATTATTACCTGCGTATCTGACGGAGATGGGCTTCATGAACGTGATTTAACAGTTTTAGTACTGCAGCAATTCTCCTAACAGTCCTGCACTGCATTGGGCTCAAGTTCAGGCACAGGATGGGCCCGGACGCAAGAGTGCTGCTAACAAAAGGAGGCATATTAGCAATCAGAACCTGGCCGGGGCAAATGATTTTTGCAAACAAGGGTCTGGCTTTCCAAAAATAGTCAATTAAAAAACAATTAAAATTAGACCTCTTTTTTCCCAGCAGGCCTCTCTCTAATAGATAGATTACATAGAGATTGAGATGAAACTGAGTCCAGTTCCCAGTGAACAATCACCTATCTTACATAAACCACAACCAGGCTTGGCATAGGCTAGCCCTCTGGACAGAGGCTGAGAACTGAAGTAATGTGGCCTAACAGTCAGAAATGGTTACAAGACAAATAAAGACAAGACATCACAAATGCCTAACTTAAACTATATTAGATTCAAACAAAGTTTCACACCCCATGCGCCAGCAGATTATTCACCAAACTCTCAGGTCAGGACCCCTCCCCAGACTCCAACGGCTGCTTCCTTTTTCTCTTCAGGGGCAGTGAATGCAATGGGCAGGGGGAGAGAGAAGGGGGTTTGCCCCTCCCTTTTATAGTTTCAGTCCCTCTCTTGACAAAACATTTCCAGCTGGGCATTAGGAGACAAGCATCTGTGTGGAAGGATGTTCCCTGTTGACTTTTTCTCACCTGTTCGAGGTTTCTTTGTTTCCTTCCCTCCCTGTTTGATGACTGTTTACTGCTTAAATGCAAACTAAGCAGTGCATACATTGCTTTGTCTAGGACAGACATGTTTGCTAACCTTTGTTTGGGCAGGGCTGTGGGGTTTGGAACATGTGCTAATAACATCATACAGGGATATCTTAAAACTTTACATACAACGTTGCCACACTTATTTTATCAGGACAATACTGACTGGCAAATCATGAGCTTTCAAATGATACTTTACAAGGCATATCTTAAGCAAATGTTATTACAACAGAATGTAGGGTGTGAACACAGAGGAATAGTCTGTGTTTTGGGGGAACAAGGCGATTTTCCCTGGCTGATATAGAAATGATGTTCCTTTGTGGGGCTGAGTGAAGAGTTATGGGGAAAATAAAGTACTTTGGTCAAAGCAGCCCTGCTTGTGTTCACTGCACTAAATCCCCACAAAGTGAATTCAAGTTCAGGAACAAGTCAAATATTCCACAGAAACCATGGGAAAATGGTCTTTTTCCTTAAAAAAAAGTTTGTTTAGTTTTCCATTAGAAGCAAAAAGGGTACATATATTTTAGTTTTCAAAACCTAACTTTTTTCTTCTTGTCTTCATCTCTCCCTCTTTTTTCCATCTTGCCACTGGAAAAGAGGGGGTAGGAAAGAAGGAAGAGAAAGTAGGGGAACTAGAAAACTGAACATGTTTTGATTTTCCATTGGAAAGCCAAAAAAAATGTGCTGCAATTTTTGGAAAACTCCCCACAATATTGCCAAATTTTGAGCAAACACAAATTCCTGACATTTTTCAACTAGCTCTAATGGCAGTCTGGAATGCCAGGACATTGAATTGTGGCAAGATGACGTTCAAGCAGCAAGATCACTGCATCCTCCATCACCTGTGCTTTCCAGGAAACCATAGCCACAAAAGTAGAAGGGGCCAATTGCTGGGGAGCTGACCAGTCTGTTCTTTGTGCAGTTGCCCCTCTTCTTCCACCTCCCTCGGTCCCCAGGACATGGTCTCACCTGGTCTAGCCATAGAGCATGGGGACATCAAAGTTATGATGTTGGATCTGGGTCTACTAAACTCTGTAGTTAAATTCAGAACCTGAACCACTTCTGAATCACCTAACCCAGGGAATGTCTTACTTCCTTTTTGGGATGAATGGCCCCTAATTCTTACTCCTCTTCTAGGGTATCCTCCATTGAGCAAAGACAAGATCCTCACTATTGACATGACATGATCCAATGGATTTCAGATGATTGCTATTGTAATTTATTCATACGACATCCTTGGTATGAATAGAGTTTTACACACATGATCAGACAATTTCCCTATGAGCTCACAGTCCAAGTAATCCTTTAGGACTGAGGAAATCTTTCCTACACTCTTGTATCTCTCTGCATCAGTAACAAAAGCACTGACGTTTCCACCCTTCCCAAATACTGCATTAAGGTTTGCACAGCCTGGGTTCTAACATGCTCACACAGACCTTGTCTATGAAGCCAGAGTTCAGACACTCTCTACCCTCTCTCGGACTCCCTTTGTGCAGCCAGCTCACAGATGCACCCATTGCTGGGCATACCAACTTGCACCAATATTACACATTTCTCTAAGAGACAAGTTCATAAAAAAAAAATTTGGAGGAGGAAACACTTCTCCGGGTTTTGAATACCACTGGATTAACAGAATTGCTTATTCTAATTATCTCTTTAACACATACTAGCAAAGGGTCTAGGTGCCAATTGCTGAATATCTGTCTCAGACCCAGCGGAGCACAACACGGATAAACTTCTGCAGTGCCATGAATGTAGCATTTAGATAATTTGCACTAGAACTGGAGGATTAGTTAACACCCAAATGTTGACTGACTGGAACTGGAGGTGTAGTTTCCACCTCGAGGAGACATACCCAGCCTAGCTCTGCTCAAGGTAGTGCACTAAACATAGAAGTGTAGCCACAGCAGTGCAGGCAGTTTCCCCTCCACCTGCCCAAGTATGTACCTAGGTCTCGAATGGGACCATACTCAAGACAGCTGGCCCCTTCCACCGCAATGGCTACGCTGCTATTTTTAGCATGCTAGCGCAATCAGAGCTAACATGGGCATGTCTCCTTGAGCTGGAATTACACTTCCCACTTCAATGTAGACGTATCCATTAATAAATCCAGCCTACAACACTGCTGCTTCCAGTTTCACATCGGTCTCCAGCAAACATCCATGTTAGTACTAAAACTTTGCCCTTCTTTAATGCCTGACAGCTGTGGATTTCAAAGCACCTTTGCAAACTCGAATCGATTTATTTTCACTGTGTGTCTCTGAGAGATAGACAAATATGATCCCTGTATGACGGGGAGGAAACCAAGGCACAGAGCAGTGCTATGACTTGCCCAAGGTCATACAGGAAGCCAGGAACAGAAGCTCCAGGGGGGCCGTGCTGACTTACATCCAGTAAAGAGCTAGCCGTATTTCCTTCTCAGCACAATGAACATCAGGAGCGCACGCTCTCGCTCTCTCTCTCTCTCTCATGGTTAGGAATTACTCTGATGCTCTTTGCCATCCGATTTTAATAATCTAAACCGCCTTCCTTTTGTGACACCATGGGGCCACTTAGGCAACTTGCCAGGTGCATGAAAGCTGTACCTAGTCGACATATGTCTTTAGATCGTTTCTAATAAACACAGACAGCCACGAGCCCAGCTCGGATCTCTCCCTTCCTTATAGACTTCCCCTATTTGTTGCATTCCCCACTCTGAATTCACTCTGGGACCCTCAACTGTATTTTGTTGGATGCCAATATGCTGCTTCCCAGAAATGGATACGTTAAGGGTGCTGGGACTCCCAGGCATCCTCTTCAAACATACACCTGGGAGACCTCTGCTCAGGCAACCCGGCCCCTGGAACCCACATTCCCGTGCCAGGGGAGGCTGGTGGTAGGAATCGCCTGTGCTAATTTCACACCTTCCTCACCGCTCCCCACAAAATCCCAGGCAAACCTTCCACTTTGACTGACATTCAAAACTGTCACCTCTTCGCACACATTATCTTCCAGGGCTATGTCATCCCTCACATTAAAATGTGATCACTGGGCATCACCACAGCTTGGTTCAACCAATGGAGGGGCTGGTTCTCACCGCACCGTGGGCACGGCCAATTCACGCCTGACACCCAGGCTCAGTCTGACGGTGAAAGATGCGCTCCTCGGAAGCCATTTGCTGAGCTTGTGTGCCCAGGTGGGGGTCACACTGCAAAGCAGCTTGCACCCGGGAAAGTGGTGATTCTCTCAGTAAGGCAGTCTCTTCCTCCCCATGACACTGTGGGCACCTTTGAAGGAAAGCAGAGATGGCGCCCATCAGAGATCCCCTCCCTCTCCACTTGCAGAAGATTTTGAGGGGCAGCTGCTCACTGCTATAGGCAGTGTGTCTGCTTGGCTCCTAGAATGGTGCCTTGACCAAGCCGCACTACAGGCGGTGGTTATCTGCCTGGAAAGGGTTGTCCATCTCCAGAAGATGATACCTTCCTGGAGGATGTTGCAGGCATTGGGGCTGTGTGCCTCTTTCACCCACCTGGGGTGCCAGGAAAGCCTCTGGCCCTTCAGACCCCAGCCTCAGTTTTATGGGCCTATCTGCTCTCACTGATACATCTCCTGCGACATTCATTATAGCCCAGCAAGTCACCAAACCTGGCCTGTCCTGGGCCAAGATCCAGTCAGAATCCAAGAGTCCTCACTACCACCGCCCTGCCAGCTGCCCCCTCTCCTTTGTAATGAGGAGGGTCCCACTCTTGAAGGCAGAGTTGTTGTAGCCACCTTGGTCCCCGGACATTAGACAGACAAAATGGTGGGGGGTAATCTCTTTTACTGGACCAACTTCTATTGGTGAGAGAGACGCTTTCCAGCTTACCCAGAGTTTTTCCTCTGCAAGCATGTCTCTCTCACGAACAGAAACTAGAGCAGAGCTGTGGCAGTCTGGCAGAGGGAGAGAGCAGGGCAGCATTTTTGCCATTGGTGGCACCTGTTTGTCTCGGATTAATGATGATGGCAGTAGGACCCGGAGGCTTTACGCCACTTGGCAGATGCTCTGGATGGAAGGAGAGGTCAGAGTCTCAGCTATTTGCTCAACAATCTTTCCTCTTCTGATCAGCATCACTCCAGTCTTGCCCAGGCTGAGTATGAGCCAGCTGCTCTCCATGCAGGTGCCAATCTCCCAGAGGCACTGTGACATCCTTGTGCTGGCATCCTTGGAGATGTCCGGAAGACAATGTTCTGCACTTCCTCTCTTACCCCATCTCTGAAATGCAGCCAGCTCCAGGAGGGGGTAAGTGATACCCATACAATCCTTCTCCATCTCCTCATTGTGTGTTGGGAGGGGAGGGTGAATCTTGTTTGATGAATGGTTTTGAAAAAAATTCCAGATCCTAGGATGAAAGGCTGCATAACAGGTGGTCAAAATATCACTACTTTGGTTATCTTCAGCTGGTGAGGATCTGGCCCTCTGTTTCCAGCCCAGTTTGCACTCACTTCTTCAGATAGCTTGTTTTTTCCCTTTTATGGGGAAGATAACGTGAGATCAGGGGTCTGTTAAAGCGCTCAGTTTGCTGGTAAAGGCTCCAGCAGAAAGAACGTGACCCGTGTGTTAGACCCTCTCTTAGTTATAGGGCTGGGCATTTTTTTCCTCTCCTCTTTCATGGAGTAGAAGCAGCAGCGGAGCATGGGGTGAAAAGTCAAGGGAAGGACAAGTTGACTGATGGAGCTCGGGTTGTGGGGTCAGCACAAGGCGTCGTGATCGAGGCTCAGACAGAGCCATTTCCTCTGCGATTTTTATCTTTCGTCTGTTCACACGTCACACCACCTGGATATAATACAGAACTATCCGAGAGCATAGCAAAAAACCCAACATGCTTAACCCTTTCCCTTCTTCCAGTAAGAAAACCTGCAAACCCCAGCCCCGGGCAGACTGCTGAGCAATTCCATACTGTGAGTCCTGACTTTGTCCGGCAACAAGGGACTTGTCTTTATGGGCATTGTAAATAACATAAGTTGCACTTTTTATTACCTTAGACATGTGCAAGTGGCAGTGTTAGCCTTCTGTATTGACCCTGTGGCCCATCTTATGATTTACTCAAAGTTCACATCACTGACGGGTTGTTTTTTTAAGTTGTATTGGTTTTAGGACTTTCTAGTTTTGTTCCCTCTTGTTTCCTGGTTCTCCTTGAAAGCCCCCAGACGTTTGCTCATGATTCTAGCAGCTCCGGGTAAGGGGTCCTGCTTGTGAAAGTAATGGCAGAGAAAAACAATTTTTCCTTGCTAAATGAATATTCAGCCAACTCAGCAAGGTGGAAGACACAAAATCACCATGCACCCTATATGGGCCCATAATAAATGAGGACCAAATTCCAATACTCATGATGAACAACACCACTCCATGACTACTCCACTGAAGACAATGGGACCACTCATGAAATCAGGTATCACTAAGACATGTGTAAAGGTCTCAGAACCTGGCCTTCAAACAGTCTACTTCAGGAGTTAAGGTAAAATCCTGGCCCCACTGCAGTGAATGACAAAAATCCTCTTTATGTCCATTGAGCCAGAATTTCACCCATGTAGTGCCTTAGGATCTCAAAGCACTCTATAAACATTACCAGACTGGGAGTGGCAGAGGTAGGAACAAGGCTCAAGTCTCCTAATTCCCAGTGCCCTGTTCTAACCAGCAGATCATGATGCATCAATATTGGATTCATCAGTGTTAGTTTCTTGGCTGCCTGACTAAATATTTGCCTAGTAACTTCATTCTACATTGACTGACTATCATCTCAGATAGATATAGTGCCAGAACTCACAAGCTAAACAGGATGTAGCTTTGTAAGAAGCTGCACTGGAGACCATCCCATGGGGGGGGGGGGGAAATCTCGACTCCTGCAGGAAGCAACCCTGATGCATCAATGAATGACGCTCTTCCCTCTGAGATGTGAAACCAAACGTTTGACTATTATTTCCTGGTACTTCTCACAAGAGCAGGGTGTTAGCTCCAGCATCATGATCAAATTCCAGTATGGTTAATTACAATGGGACGCCTGTGGAAACAACTGTGACCAAAAGAAGGCTGAGGGGAGATATGATTGCTCTCTTTAAATATATCAGAGGGATAAATACCAGGGAGGGAGAGGAATTATTTCAGATCAGTACCAATGTGGACACAAGAACAAATGGATATAAACTGGCCATCAGGAAGTTTAGACTTGAAATTAGACGAAGGTTTCTAACCATCAGAGGAGTGAAGTTCTGGAACAACCTTCCAAGGGAAGCAGTGGGGGCAAAAGACCTATCTGGCTTCAAGATTAAGCTAGATAAGTTTATGGAGGGGATGGTTTGATGGGGTAACATGATGTTAGTCAAAGGTCAATTAATTGCCATCAGTGGTAAATAGGACCAATGGTCAATGATGGGATGTTAGAAGTTACTACAGAGAACTTTTTCCTGGGTGTCTGGCTGGTGAGTCTTGCCCACATGCTTGGGGTTCAGCTGATCGCCATATTTGGGGTCGGGAAGGAATTTTCCTCCAGGGTAGATCGGCAGAGACCCTGGAGGTTTTTCGCCTTCCTCTGCAGCATGGGGCACGGGTCACTTACTGGAGGATTCTCTGCATCTTGAAGTCTTTAAACCATGATTTGAGGACTTCAATAGCTGAGACATAGGTGAGAGGATTATTGCAGGAGTGGGTGGGTGAGATTCTGTGGCCTGCATTGTGCAGGAGGTCAGACTCGATGATCATAATGGTCCCTTCTGACCTTAAAGTCTATGAGTCTATGAGTGAGGGTGGGGTAAGTTTTTTTAGGGTGTTATCATTTAAGTAATCCTATTTGTTTCTTAACTCCACAACATTAGCAACAGAGCTGATCTGAAAATGGTAGCAGTGAACAATTTAGAAAGAATGAAAAAATTAGTTCCCACCCACCCCCCAAGGAATTATAGAAGTTTACTTGTTTTAAACAAAAACAGAACAGCAAATCAGTTTATGGTTTTCAAACACAAATGATGTTTTGGTTTTCTGTAAAATTTCAGTTCTCAAAAACCAGCACTTGCTACTAAAAGTTGAGCACTGTTCAGTTTTAAAAAACCTGAATATTTCCTTGATTTTCAAAAAAACTGATTTATTTAGATGAAAAATTTGAAATTTTTAAAATGAAATGAGAATTTGTTTAGAAACAAGCTCTTATGTTTTTAAAAAGTTGAGAGAAGGTTTTCAACCCCTTCTAGTTAGCAATATTTTGGATTTTCTTGTACACCCTCAACAAGAAATCCCAGGTATCGTTCATTAAATATAATATAAAAAACCATAGGGTACAAACAGGGACATTTAAATTTCAAATAACCTGCTCTTAACTTTAAGAGACTCCCTTATTTCCTCTCTCTTTATTTGCAGCGCCATAGCTGGTATGAATCGGACTTCAAGGGAGACATGGCTCACTGACTTCAAGGGAGACATGCACAGTTTGGCACATCCATTTCTTCTGAAATGCAATATGGCAAAGTGGATGAAAATTAGACCTATGTTCCACTCCCAGCCCTACCTGGTGCAAATTCTCACCTGGAAGATGGTGAAAAACAGTTGCTTCTTCCTATAGTCTGTGGCTTTGTTAATAAGGGTTACTGTACATAAACATTAACACTGGTCAGTGGAAAAGCTAGCATTAGAACTCCATGTCTGCTGGTCTGTTGCTCAATGCATCATCCCGTAAACTGCAGAATATGGTGCGCAAAAAAAAAAAAAAAAAAAAGGGGAAGGTCTCTCTTGGCTCAGGTCACCATGTAAACCCATACATACAACACACATGTCCAACTCTTGAGTGTATATGGTGAGATGCACAACATGTGTTCTGTATTTCAACCACTCCAGCAGTTCCTAAGCTTCTTTGCAGGGCACTTTCACTTCCAATTCAGCACTTGGTCTGTCAGGCTGGTGTGCACCACCTACTCGCCTCAAAGGCTCGGCTCCCTTCACTTTCTCTGACAACTGCGTGCAAGTGTTTCTGGGACAGATCTCTGGCCAGCAGAAGAGAAGTGGCCCTGTACTGCTCCCACAGATGAAGCAGAGCTGGGGAGGGGGACAGATTACTGCTCTCCGCAGATGATTGGGAGGCACCCCATAAAGTTCCAGGGGTGGAAGTAAACACCCCCAAAACTCCAACATTAACAGCAATAGGGAGCAAAGACCACTGGGCTCATCTCTGAGGGCATCTCAAATAATTAGTAAGAGCGAATAGGGTGGTGCCAGGGTTGGGAGAGGGGCTGCTCACATCAGGCTATTGCATGCTGGGACATGGGGTTTCCATGGGGCACACCTGCTCTGTGAAGAGGAGATGGCTATAACTTGTGCCGTTCTGTGGCGGTCAGGTGTGGCCTTTAGCCTCTTAGTTTGCTTGGGTATTTTATGGTCTCCCCCCCCCGCCCACACCCAGGCTGCAGCATAGTAACTGAGCCCCTCCCAAACACTGCTCCCCAGGCCCCTGTGAGCTTGGGAAGTGTGATCCATGTTACAGAACACCAGCACAGTGCAGTTAGGTCATTTGCAATGCAACCTAGCCCAGCTCTTCAAAACGCTGGAGCCAGACCTCTTAAAAAACAAACACCAAAAACCACGAGTTTTTTAAAAACAAATATTACATTCTTTGCCTTCTGGGTGTACTCAGGTCACACTTTCAAGCTTCTCTTACAGCTACCTGGTCTAGAATTTTTTTTTTTAAATGAAAGCTGAGATTCTCTTATAATCACCTGACTCCAGGAGCTGAGAAAAACACCAAATACCATGAGACCCACGATAAAAAACAACCACAAGAGTTGGTGGCACCACCCAAGATTTCACAGGGAGCGTGCAGCAAAGACAAGAATTGAATCCAGATCTTCTAAGCCCCTTTCACCGTAAAGCCGTCATTCCTCCCAGCAACACAACCTGCGACAGCATCAATTTTGGGTGTCCTTGCTCTGTGGTCACCTCCAGTCAAAGCCTTTTATTGCTGTCCATTTCCACTCACGGCCCAAATTGATGTCCATATAGTTAAAGCGACACATGGTTTATTTACTCATTAGCATATCCAGCTGTTAGCTTTCCTTCTCCCAATATTTCAGGCTAAGTAGTGGTTTGACATAAATAACACCCATTCAGCGAGGGGCTGAAAGATATTGTAAATATAAGAAGTCTTAAGCGCCAATAGCTTTTTCGAGTGCTTAGTACAAGCCCTAGTTAGCAGAAGGGGCGGGGAGGGGGAACGCGGAAGAGACCAATGCTATTCCTTAAACAGGCCCATTAAAATGAGCTCTGAGTGAAATACTGCTTTATTAAACAGATGACATTACATCAGGAATGATGAATCATAAAGTTTCCTTTTGGTATTACAATAGTATATGACCTTTTAAACTTTAATCATTCACCTCATATTCTGAACAGCCATCAGGTGTACAGGCTTCTCTGCTGATTACATGAACATGAGGCCAGCTGGGGAGCTGTTGGCACCCGTTCCCCACAGGCTCTTCGGAAGTAGCTCAGCTTGTGGGGGAGAGAGAAATAGCAGCTCTTGCACAGAGTAAGTCAGTGGGGAAACCTGCTCTTTTCTTGCTAGAATGTTAAGGACACCTTAACCATTAGGATGGAGGAGAGATGGTTTCCCAAGGCGATCTTCTAAGGTTTAACTCCCCAGCACAGTAGAAACGTGCTTTTATCTCCCTTTTACAGACAGGGAATGGAGGCACAAACAGACCAAGTGATGCGCCCAAGGAGACATAGGAAGTCTGTAGCAGAGCAAGGATTTAAACTGAGGGCTCCCAACTGCTAGGTTCATGCCCTAACCACTAGACTATCTGTCCTCCTTGGGGCTTTAACCGTTAATCTATTCTACCCACCTTGTCTTCAGCATTCCAACTCTCCTCCATCAACCAGTAGCAGTCCTGCCTTACCCACCTCTCCTAAAAATGCCTCCCTCCTGAGTCCACTAATAGCCACACATTCCCTTTGGCTGACCAGACAGCAAGTATGAAAAATCAGGTCAGAGGGTGGGGGTAATAGGCACCTACATAAGACAAAGCCCCAAATATTGGCACTGTCCCAACAAAATCGGGACATCTGGTGACCCTACATTCCTTGCTGACCTTTGCTGGGCTGCCAGACGCACCTCCCAGCATACCCACCACTGGTCACTGCTGCAGAACAACATCATGACACTTAGGCCAGGCTCCTCCACTGCCTGCCACTTTGCGCAGTCATATCATAGCTGGGAGAAGGGGTCTCATTAGGATCGGACGGTAGCGGACATCCACTTGGTACAGGTGCCAGGGAGTGGAGAATCAGGCCCACAGTTTCTTTGGCTGCATCTACACTAGTGGACTTTGTAGCTGTAATTCACCATCGATGGAAGCCGTAGAGTAAACAGAGCTCATGTGTCTTAGCCACTATGTTACCTAGTGAGATGGCAGTTTGATAGTGTAGACAAGGCCCTATTGGGGGTAGAATTTTCAAACACTTTCCTCTGCAATAGACTTGTCAGAACACCACTTAAGGAACTGAAAGCAGCCCAAATGCTCCGCCTTGCGCCCTGGATAGCTAAACAATATCCTAGAGGATGCTTAACAGATTTTTCCACTGCAATTTATCCAGCAGTTAAAATGTGGGATAAGATGAGGGTCAAAAGAGCAAGGCTGGCTCCAAACCATTGAAGTCTACCAACAAACAGTGATTCACTGCCAAAGCAGGACAGCTGAGTTAGACAGCAGTGCTGCGTGTAGATCCCATTTAGGATGGCTTTGAAAGCAATCCCATTTTGAACTTTGCTTTTCACCCTGTTGCACAGAAAATAGCCTCCTAGTGGCTGGCTAGACCTGTGGGTCTGAGACGGAAAAAGTATTTTCTCCCAGGGAGAGATTTCCACTCCAAATCAGAGAAGGTATGTGGCCCACAAGGCCAATTCCTTCCATATTCACACCTTGGGGTATTTAACTAGGGTTCACTAATTTTAAAAAGCAAGTCACAGCTTCTAGGATTAGAGCCATCTAGCTGCATTGGCAACAGATGGGCTGTTCAAGGACTAACCCTCCTCTTTGTCCCCTCCACTGCCTGGTCCACAAAAAGGATGAGTTTATTTGGTAGCACAGTTTCCAGGTTTTGCAGGAACAATTAAACCGCTACTTGTTATGCACTGCAAATGGCTTCCTTTGAGCAGTTCTTGTCACTGATTCTTAGCACATCCACCCCCTTTGTTCCTGCTCCATGCTCTCTTCCTCAGGAACATTCACGTGGTCTCTGGGGCAGGCTGTGTGTGGGAATTATAAAGTGCGGGGATTGCAGAGATATTCCACTGTAGGGTACTGAAAATTCTGAGTGTCTGAAAGTGACTAGAGCAGCCTCCAGATCCACATTAAAGTGTCCCACTGACCTCTCTGAAAGTCATGGGAAATCAGAGCTTGTCAGAGGCTAAATGTAAACTAGCTTCCTAGTCATCAACGCTAGTGCAACAATCTTAAAGAGAACTTCCAGTTGAGATTTTCAAAGCTGCCTAATGGATCTGGATCTCCATTAAAGTTAATGGGAAGTGAGGGTCCAATTCCCCTGGGGTGGCTTTGAAAATCTCAGCCTTAATGTTCAGAATTTAAATGTTCTTTCATTTTTTTAAAGAGGGATGGAGACAAGTTCAGCAACACCAGGGCTCCTGCTCCCACTGCCTTCCCAAGGGGCAAGATAGCCGCCAGCAGCAGCACCGCCACCAGAAGTCGTTACGATATGTAGTTTCAAGTGGTGAGTCGTGCCTCTGCCTTGAATTTCCAAGGCTCTAGGCTGAGCACAGATGATTTGAGTTTTCCTTTAAGAAAGAAAGAAACTGGCGCACAAAAGGGGAAGTTCTGGCCCAGTTGATATCAAAAGTACAAGGAATCTTTGGGAGGAATCATTTGTTCTCATGACATTTATAGCCCAATGTCTGAACCAAAAGGGCTCACGTAACTTTAAGAAACGTATACAAACTGTGCTGAGTTGTCTTTGTCCCCCTCTAGTGGTTAATGCACATAAGATGATAAAGTCTGCTACTGCCCATAGTTAGTAGACTTAATCCTCTATCTCAGGGGTTCTCAGTCAGGGGTATGCATACTCCTGGGGGTATGCAGAAGGCTTCCAGGGGATACATCAACTCATCTAGATATTTCCCTAGTTTTACAACAGGCTACATCAAAAGCACTAGCGAAGTCAGTACAAACTAAAATTTCAAATGACTTGTTTATACTGCTCTATATACTATACCCCGAAATGTAAGTACACTATTTATATTCCAGTTGATTTTATAATTATATGGTAAAAATGAGAAAGTCAGCAATTTTTCAGTATTCGTAGCTGTGACACTTCTGTATTTTTGTGTCTCATTTTGTCAGCAAGTTGTTTTCAAGTGAGGTGAAACTTGGGGTACACAAGACAAATCAGACTCTGGAAAGGGGTATGGTAGTCTGGAAAGGAGGTCTAGCTCGAGCATTTGTAGCTCATGCGTTTAGCACTGAAGGTAACGGGTTCATCCGAAGTGGAGTCAATTACAGTAACTATATTGAATTTACACTTGACAGCTCAGTGGAGGACACAATAACCTTTTGAAAGGTGTAAGCCCTAAGGAGGGTGAAGCATTCGCTTTGTCTAGATTAGAGTTGTAGTACACAAAGTTTCATAGGCTGAGTCAAGTTACCAACACTTGTGGAGCCACTAGTAGTGATACGACCCTGAGTGGGTAGATGGCAGCAGGAGAAATTGAATCTGGGACCTCTGCACTGAAAAGCGTGAGCCTTTGCTGCTTGAGTTAAAGACCCAATCCTGTTAGGAGAGGCTGTAGCAGGCTCATAAACTTCTCTCTGTGGTCCAGCCACCACTAGAGGGGCACAGAGCATCACACTAAGTGAATGTGGGTTACCATCTAGACTTGCATTTACAGTTGGTGTTAGTTAACAGTGAATTACAAATAAAACAGGACTACAAACTACTCTAGACACAGCCTCTCTTGAGAATTATCTAAAGGGGTTTAATTGGAGACAATGGAGTTAAAAGGAAACGTAGTCTAAATATCAAGAAAAGCGTTCTGCTGGAGAGGTCCTTCTTTGACCGTGGAATAGTCTCCCAGGAGAAGTGATGAAATCTTTAACACTCAGCCCTGGAGAACATTGCATGAGGGACTGAGTTCTCCCACAGTGGTCCACAGGGGAATGAGAAAGTTCACAATCCCCTGTCCCCACCCCAAATCACCAACATCCTGTATCAAAAGACATAACTGCGTCTTTCTGAGGGAGCCACCACGCTTTGCACAGAATCCAAAATAGGTGCATGAATCACTCCTGGTATTTAGTACCTCTCGGATTCTTTTCTCTCAGGATGTTATTGTGGGGCTTGTCTATAAATAACCATTTGTGGCATGGCATACTGACATCCAGATTTAAGCAGTGCTGCGCCACAACCCTGTACAAGCAGGCTGACACGCAGCTTCTATTTTTATATGCTTAGTGATAGAGCCACGTGTCAGTCATCAACAAAAAAAGCAGCAAATATGCAGATACTGTTCCCTCAGATCTCCAGTACTCCTCCACCTTTTCATTCAGATCAATGACAAGTGCCAGTTGTCCCCATCTGCTCATCACCTGCCAGCATTTGGGTAACAAACACGTCAAATGCACAGCTCAGATTTTCACCCGTGGGCGTTTGTTGTCTTAATAATGAGGTCTTACATTTCTATCCTGCCTTTGGATCCTTCTGGATGAAAGGAACTTTAAATTATAAATGCCACCAGGTTTTTCAAGTAAATCTCAAAGCACTGTACAAAAAAAAAAAAAAAAGGTCCGTATCATTATCTCATTTTACAGATGGGGAAAACTGAGGCACAGGACAGGACTTGCCCAAGGTCACCCAGCAGATTAGTTGCAGAGCCAGGAAGAGGACTCAGACGTGAGTCCCAATCTACTGCTCCATCCACTAGGTCAAACTGCCGTCCCTAATAAACGAACCACTTCATGCAGGCCATTCCTAAAATGCAGCCATTTCTGGGGTGAAAAGCATCAGCTGGCTGCTGTGGCCTGCTGAACACTACACAATGTTTTAGGGCAGGAAGCAAAGACTGCCTTACCCAACTGAACATGTGCAGACATGTTAAACTCAGCATTCTTCACCTATCCTGGTAATGAAAGTTGTGATGTCTTCGCTCACACTACAGTAACCCAGCTCTCACTGCAGCACCCACAGCAGGGACTTGGAAAGGTGTAAGTTAATTATCCATGCACATATTTGATCAAGACACTGGAGTTAATGGGCCTGATCCCCAGTCCCCACTCTGCACTTTGTGTAGTCATTTACACCTGTACGGAGTGGGTGTAGAACACCCTCGAGAGTTAAGAGAATTCTGATTTGGGAGCATATCTGTGCAATGGCAATGGAAAAATGCCTGGCAGCACATGGCAATGGAGAATAAGGCAAACATCCCTTGTAGGAGCACAAGAGCTGCAGGATTCAGTGACTTCAGTGATCAGGGACCTGGCTTTACTTCTCATCTGAAAGATGACACTTTCAAAAGCACAGGGCCCTCTCAGACTGGATACTGACGCTTGTCATATGACAAGGATATTAACCTTTTGTAAAGCTAGCCTGCTTCAGGTGTCTTGGAACAGGAAACAAAAGTCCATGTCTATTCCCAGACCTCGTGTGTATCCCACCTTTATTAGAATAGCACCCAAACCCCAACCTGGGACACGGCTCAGCACTGACTCAGAGGATGATCACCACCTACCCAAACGCAGCAGTGCAACAAATTGATAATGGCAGTCTCTGCTTGGACTGTGAAATGTGACAAGGGCACAATCCAAGGTGTTGTGACTGAAGGCCACTTTCTCAGGTAGGTCTGATTTAAAGGAACAACATGTCTGACAGAATGGGGAAGGTGGTAAGTGAATGGACCAGCCCCTTCCCTCATATAAAACTTCAGTTATACTAGGGATGAATTTGGCTCCTCTGATGAATTTGGGTTGGTAAAGTACACAATTACAAATACTTATCCAAATCCTTTTGCTCAGGACAGTAGGCCAGAGAATAGGTTCCCTTGAGATTTCCAAGGCTTCCCATTTCATCTGGCCCAGACATGCAGAATTTGCAGGATTTTGATCCCTCTGCCCCTAATCCTAGATGGAGCTGCAGTGGCTCAAGGGCACTAAACACAAAAACCAAACTTTATAAAGTTTCATAAAAGATCCCGGTCACGTTTGGAGCAGAGGTTCGGGTCATGTCTTATCTAGGCCCGACCACCACATTGCACCTTGTGTCTGTCTCTAAAATCTTTCCTTTAAAAAAGAAGAGACCTGTTTGTCCATCACACTGCCTCTTGGGAAGTCATTTATCCCAGTGCAAAGTAGGTGTGTAACCCACACCCACTCAGTGTGGCACTGTCACCCTCTAGTGATGGCTGTGCCACCAACAGAGGTTGATGAGCCTGCTACAGCTTTGCCTAATAGACCTGGCTCAATCTGTAGTGAGTCAGATTCATGTTTTAAGACCCAGAGGTCCTGAGGATGACCCATGGGTGGGGGAGAGTGGCAGAACAGGTGTAAATTGCTTCACAAGATCCAAGTTAATGGAAAATCAGGCCTGGTATTTTCAAACTAATCATGCCCATGGTATTCATGTGGCTGCTTCTCAGGAATCTGTGACTAAGTGTTAAGAAAAAAAAAATTCATTAAATATGAAGTGGGTAAAATGAAAGCTCTAGAGCATCCATTTAACAATGGAAATAGATGATGATTGTTGCAACTTAGGTAGAAGTGGTTATGACTAATAGTGTTAACAAATCCAATATTAATATGTTCCACTTAAAGTAACCTAGATTTTGCTACAATCTAAAAGTGAGTCACTTTTCAAGTATCAGAGAAATGTACTTGTTAGAAAGATCTGAAAAATGTTAGATTCACTGCCCCTCCCTCTCCGCCCCCAAAAAGCTATTCCTTAAGGTCATTTTAAAGTTACTACAACTTAAACTAATGAATCGATATCCTTGCTCCACCTCTTTCATTCTGTTCTCTAAAAAGCAAGTGCTGTATAGTTGAGATGACCACTATGCCATTCATATAAATGAAACCCCAGCTTTTATTCAGTGTCACCACCATCACATCTCCATAATAATTTACAAAATAGTGAATCCTAAAATATATGAAAAGCCCATCTTTAAGGTTGCAGAGTCAAGGACTCAAAAGTTAGGAAATGCCAGAATTAAGGTTCCCTGTGCAACCTCAATTTGGCCCCCTTGTACATACGCATTATAATTAAGGTCCTACTTGAATCGTGGGATGTTTGTCAAATAATTGCAGTTGAGTTGCGGACAAGACATGGAAAAATCGCGGAAAAGTAATAATGGACCTTTATTAATTGCGGCTGACAGCCGGAGCCCCACGTATGCCGAGGCTGACAGACGGTGCTAATTAAAATCAAAATTGCGGTGGAAGCCTAATAATGCAGGATCTGCAATATCGTGAATTAAATAGGGCCTTAATTGTAAGGCAGCCTTTAATTACAGGATCACATACTTTTCTTTTTTTTTTACAGCAACCTACCTGACTCAGTGCAAAGGATGGATGATGAGCATGGAATGAGGCAGTTCTTTGTTCTCTTTTTATCCTCCTCATTCCAAGTGCAGGCCAATACTTTGTTTACTGTCTGCCTTCGAAACCCATCATTGAATGCAGAATACACTATTTCCTCTTGGGCTTTTTTGTGAAGCTCATCACTACAGTATGAATGAATTTATTATTGCAACACCCCCGCAAAGTAGGAAGGTATTGTTATCCCCATTTCGCAGATGGGGAATAGCTCAAGTGAAGGATACTTGTAAGAAGAAGTGTCCACTGATTGAGAGTGCCCATTTGGGGATGTCTGTGTATCAAGTTGGATACCCAGAAAAATTAGAAATAGTTAAATCACTGACACTGGAATTTGTGTAACAGATAAGTGCCTATCATTTGGAACCCTACCCCTAGCCAGGGAAGCCAGACCCTATGGAACCCTCACCCTATTCTGAGAAGTCTGACCACTTAGAATTCTAACCTTAGCCCTAACAGCCATGCCCTCGGAAGCCTAGTGTTATCCTGAGAAATCTAAGCATTTGGAACGCGAGCCCTAGCACCTAGAACCCTATCCTTAGGAACCCTCACCGTCGTCCAGGGAGCCCTATGTTTGGAACAGCAATCCTAGCCAGCCTGCTGAGCCCTACCCTAACCCTCACATGGGGAGCCTTATCCTTTTGAAGCACAACCTTAGACCAGGGAGCGCTACTCAGTAGAACCCTAGTCCCTAGAGCCCAACACTTTGCAACACTCCTCCTAGCCTGGGGAGCCCTACACTGTGGAACGCTCACCCAAGCCAGAGGAGCTGTACCCTTTGCAACCTTATCCCTAGCACCTAGAGCCTCACCCTAGCCCGATGAGCCCTACCGCTTGGAATCCTAACCCTGATCTGAAACCCCAATCCTTTGTACCCTTCTCCTAGCCCAGTGAGCCCTACCCTTTGGAACCCTAATCCTAGCTCCTAGAACCCTACCCTTTGGAAACCTATCCCTATCTCCTAGAGCTCAACAATTTCAAATCCTAACCCTAGCCCAGGGAGACATGCCTTTTAGAACCCTACTCCTCACGAGGGGAACACTACCCTTGGGGACCCTAATGCTAGCCCCTATAGCCCTACCCTTTAAAAAATAAACCTAACTCCTAGACCCCTACCCTTCACAACCCTAACCCTATCCTCTAGACCCCTACCCTTCACAACCCAAACCCTATCCTCTAGACCCCCTACCCTTCACAACCCTAACCCTATCCTCTAGACCCCCTACCCTTCACAACCCTAACCCTATCCTCTAGACCCCCTACCCTTCACAACCCTAACCCTATCCTCTAGACCCCCTACCCTTCACAACCCTAACCCTATCCTCTAGACCCCCTACCCTTCAGAACCCTAACCCTATCCTCTAGACGCCTACCCTTCAGAACCCTAACCCTGTGAGCCCCACCTTACAGAACCCTCACTCTAGCCCCTAGAGCCATAACCTTTAGAACCTGATCCCTACTCTTTGGAATCCTAACCCTAGCCCCTATAGACCTACCCTTTGGAAACCAACCCTAACCCCTAGATCCCTACCTTTTGGAACCTAACCCTGCCTGCAAGATCTCTCCATTTGGAAACTTAACCTTAGCCTGGGGATCCCTACCTTTTGAAATCCTAACATTAGCCCAGGGGGTCCTATGTTTTGGAACTCTGATCCTAGTTCGGGGAGCCCTGCCCTTTGAAACCCTAAGACTATGTCCTAGAACCCTACCCTTAGCCCCAGGAAACCTACCTCTTAGAACCCTCACTCTCGCCTGTGGACCCTACCCTTTGAACCAGAACCTGGGGGGCCTTAACCTTTGGAAAGGTAACCATAGCCCTTAGAGACCTACACATTGTCAACCCTAACTCGAACCCCTTTGAGCTGCCCTTTGGCACCCTAACCCCTAGAGCCAGACCCTTTAACATCCTAACCCGAGCTCTTCGAGCCCTACACATTTGTAACCTAACCCTAACCTTTGGAACCCTCCTCTTTGCAACCCAAACCCTCGCCAAGGGCACCCAACCCTTTGGAAACCTAGCCTGAGCCCACAGAGCTCTGCCCATTTGAACCTTCTTCCTAGTCACTGGAAACCTACCCTATGGAACCCTAAAGAGCAGTGGTTTCAAACTCTTTAGGCTGCGTATCCCTTTCCAAATAATGTAGTCTACCATGTACCCCCATCTGAGATAAATATATTATGACCCTATGAAAACAGAAAATAAAAAAAGCATTGTGTTATCCCTTACAGACAACACAATGCACAAGCCCTGGAGTGTGTTGTCCCAGATATAATAATTAATACATGTAATGAACAATTTGTATATATATTTTCACTTTGGATAAAAATCATCCCTTGAGTTTCTAGTTGTTGTAAACATTAAATTGGACGTTTTCAACGTCATTTTATTGTAATTAATTAAAATGAATGAAGCCTTCGCTGAAGGGCTCTTCTTTGAAGGCAGCACCACCATCACCAGCAGCACAGAAGTAAGGGTGGCAATGGGGGCTCTCCCTGCCTGGGCCTGGGGATGGCAAGGTGTGGGGGCTTCCCACATGATGATGCAGGGGCTCTCCATCCATTTGCAAGAAGGATTAGAGGTTTCTAATCCCTTTACATGGATAAGGGGAGATGCAGGGGCTGCTCATCCCCTTATAGGGGTGCATAAGGGCTCTGATCCCTCTGCATGGGTGATTTGGGAGGATTGGCAGTAGCGTAGCCGGGGGGGGAGCAGGAGGAGCGGCCACTCCCCCTGTGAGCAGAAGCGGTGCCGCCCGAGCCCCGCTGCCGGAGCCAGGCTTGGGCAGGGATTTAAAAGGCCCGCAGCTCCTGCAGCCGTGGGGAGCCATGGGCCTTTTAAAGCGTCGCCTGAGCCCAGCTGCAGGAGCCGGGCTTGGGCGGTGCTTAAAAAGGCCTGGGGCTCCTGCCACTGCGGGAGCTGCAGGCCTTTTAAAGCGCCGCCTGAGCCCCGCTGCCAGAACTCCAGCGGCGCTTTAAAGGGCCCGGGGCTCCCTGCGGCTGCAGGAGCCAGAGGCGCCCCTAGGTGAGTACAGGGGGATCGGGAAGGTGCCTTTTTATAGCGCTGCTCCCCCTGTGCTCTGGACCTGCCTACGCTACTGAGGATTGGAGGTGCAGGGTGGGTACTGGTGGGGAGACATCTGCTGAGAACAGCATGTCCAGCCATTAATGAGACAATTTTAGAGCCCTGCAGTGGGACTGGGATCCCAGAGGACCTGCTGCCATAACAATGGGAGCAGGATAAATATTCAAGAAACAATGCGGGGGCAGATGGGAGTGGGTATTGCAGGGCTGGATGGGAGCAGGATTTTTAAAAATGGTCCTCCTACGCTGAAGAAAACATGAACACCCTGGCCAGCAACTGCCACTCTCCTGCCACCCAGCTCTGTAGTTCTGTGCTGCTGCTGGCGGTAGCGCTGCCTTCAGAGCTGGGTGGCCAAAGAGCAGTGGCTGCTGGCCGGGGGCCCTGCCCCTGCAATTATAGAAGTCAAACTATGCCTATGGTTGTCTGCCATTGCAGCATTTTTCCTGTGTACCCCCAATGACCGCTCACATACTCAGACCCCTGCTTGAAAACCACTGTGCTAGAGCCCTTTTTGGAACCCTAACCCCTAGACCCATACGCTTTGGAACCCTCAACATATCCCGTGGAGCCCTACACTTTACAGCGCTAACCCTAGGTCTTGGAGCCCTACCCTACAGAACACTAACCTTTACCCGGGGCACCCAACCCTTCAGAACCCCAACTCTAGCCTGGGCCCCCTACCCTTTGCAACCCTAAAAGCAGCCTGCAGAGCTTCAGTGACTTTGGCGGGGAGGCTGCCCCAGTGCTGTCTGAGTGGGATTGCTGTTCGGGGGGGGGGGGGGGGAATCAGGCAGATGGGGTCATTGGCAGGGGCAGGGCTAGTGTCCTCCCGAGTTTCAGGGGCACATGGTGTCCCTCCATGCTAGGCCAAGGGACAGTCTCTCTGGACATGCCCTGCATCTCGGCGGAGGACACACTGAGCCTCACCCATAGAGTAACGGACCTGGTACAGAGTGCTCCAATAGGGCACCAGGAAGAACCCCTACAAGCTCTCCCCACCTCACACTGCTGGCGGTAGCTGAATCGTGACCTGATGGTGTTACAAGAGGACGGGGTCCTTGTAGCCCAGCAGGACAGGGCTGATGGTTGAAATCAGCTTCCCCAGATCACAGAGGGGAAGCAGGAGGGCAGCATTGGGGGAGGGAGGGTGGGACAGAGGTGGGTATCACACAGATGCCCACGTTTTTCGGGGAGGACATAGGTCTCTGAGTGGGGGGCCTTTCTCCACCGCCTCCTGGGCGGTGGCCTTTGGTGCCAGGAAGATGACCTTCCTGTGCATCCTTGAGGCCGCGGGCCCACTGCCCAGGCCAACACCCACATGTGGGTCTCAACATAGGGCAAGGCAGCCACCACGAGGCAACAGAGGTCTGCTTCCTGGACAGGGTGGGGAAGGAGCATTGGCCACCAGGGATGTTAGGAGAGAGCCAGTGGGGGTGGCAGTGGTGGGCAAAGGGGGCAAAGCCACCTGGCTATATGTTCTAGGGGCTGAGGAGCAAATGTCCCCAGAGCTGTTTGAGGAGACGGCAGGGGGAGAGGGAGCTGCGGCTGACGGCAGGGCTGCTTTGGCAGTATTGGCCGCCATAGTGGCAGGCTTCACCTACTGGCGGGTGGAGGTGGGGGAGGCTCTTGCCCTTTTTCTTCCCCAGGCCCTTTCTACTGGCTCCCTCGCTGGTGATGGAGGCAGGAGGAGGTCTGGTAGTGTTGGAATCCCCACCTGTGCTTTTAATGTCCTTATTTTGTCTGGAGTTTCCTAGGTTTTTAAAACTAGCACTCTGCTCCTCAATTTCTGTCTTGTGCAACTGTAAAGGACCCCTCTGGAATTCTCAGCCGGATTTAAACAGAGGCTCTTTAGTATTACAGCACAGACCTGCTCTACTTGAGCTCTACAAGGAAACTGTTACCTGGTGTGTGGACCAGGCTCTAGGGGGAGGAGTCACTCACTCTGCCAGAGAGTCACGGCTAGTTGCTAGAGAGCAGTAGAACACTGGCCAGCAAGACACCTGGGTTCTGTTCCCGACTCTCAGACTCAGACTTTAAGGTCAGAAGGGACCATTATGATCATCTAGTCTGACCTCCTGCACAATGCAGGCCACAGAATCTCACCCACCCACTCCTGCAATAATCTTCTCACCTATGTCTCAGATACTGAAGTCCTCAAATCATGGTTTAAAGACTTCAAGATGCAGAGAATCCTCCAGCAAATGACCCGTGCCCCATGCTGCAGAGAAAGGCGAAAAACCTCCAGGGCCTCTGCCAATCTACCCTGGAGGAAAATTCCTTCCCGACCCCAAATATGGCGATCAGCTGAACCCTGAGCATGTGGGCAAGACTCACCAGCCAGACACCCAGGAAAAGGTTCTCTGTAGTAACTTCTAACATCCCATCACCGGACATTGGGCCTATTTACCACTGATAGCCAAAGGTCAATTAATTGCCAAGATCATGTTATCCCATCAAACCATCCCCTCCATAAACTTATCTAGCTTAATCTTAAAGCCAGATAGGTCTTTTGCCCCCACTGCTCTTGTAGTGAAGCGTGGTCTAGAGATAGAGCAGTGGTCACAGAAAGGCTAGCTAAACACACAGATTAGGTACAGTTATTCTGAGAGGCAGTTTGGTTGATCAGAAGAGACTTGGGTCTGTATATTTGAGACCTACATCCTGTTCCTAGCTCTGCTAGAAGTGCCCAAGCCAGTGGGCTAATTCTCTGGCCTGTGCACTGAAGAACACTCTCTAGCCACAGGATTTCAGCCCCTTTGCTTCAGGAGCTTGCTTTTATTTCTTCAGAATAAAACCAGTTAACACAAGTTCAAACTCATCACATCCTTTCCCCTCAGTCCAGGGTCTTCTGCAGAAAGCTGTCTACTCCCCCCCCCCCCCCCCGGATTGTAGGTTGTAGGCTACCTGCCTGGGAATCACATACAAATTGAGTTCTTTTCCATAACCCAGGGGACTCTTGCAGGAGCCTTCCTAGTCCCTGCTGCTCTCACTAGCAACTGAGCTCTTGCTGGCTTTTATGAAGACCAAGATATTGCCTGGTCCCTGCCCTCAAACGGGAGGCAGCTGATTAGTCACAGGTGGGGTTGGCCCAACTCCCCTTAAAGGACAGCCACTCTGTGACAGTGACCTTGCGCTTAAAGAGGTTATGAAGTGCACTGAAATATTATGGCTAATTCTGAGGTTTGCTTTCCTGCATCCCAGGCAAGTACACCTTCCTCTAGCTAAAGGATATACTGAGGGAGATCAAGCAGACTGGTTGGTACAGAGAACTCAGTGAGGCTTGCAAGCATTTGCAGTGCAGCTGGAATATTCAGAAAACAAAAGGGAAAGAGCTCAACATGCTCTTGAGCACATGTGCTTATAACTCAACCCAATGGGGACAGCAAATGACTGACAAATTTCAGGTCCCTTCTTCAAAGTCTGGAGGCACCAGAGCTCTTCAAAGAAGTGCTTAGGAAAATTGGTTAACATTGGCAAAACTACCTATTTTTCCTTAACCCCATTCTGTAAAACAGCTAAACCATTTCTGATTGAACTTTCCAAAAAATATTCCTTTGTAGGCAGAGATCCAGCATGGAAATTCAGTCCAAATGGTTAAAAGTTTGGCAATACTATAAGGAACTGAAAACAGAGGCCCATCAGGAGAGGTGTTACGGTATTACAGGCTGCATGGAACTTGGAGGGAGGCGCGCAGGTTGTAGGAGGGAAGAGCATGGAGGAGGCACCCAGAAGTCAGTCTGTTTGCACATGGCTTTAATGCTAGCTGCACTTGCAGCATCTCTAAATAGCTCTCTTAATAGAGTGCCATTTTTCTAAAATTAAACTGAGTACTCGTGTTATTACCCAATATGCAGCACATGAAACAATAGGAGGTGTTACCAGCACTGCTTAGAATGAAGGATATAAAAATGATAAAACCTGTTTTGTACAAAAACCCAGAAATTTTGCAATAATTCCTCAAAAAGTTTACTGGTATTTTGAAACTGAGAATTTTTGAATAATTCTATTGCTGGTTGAAGAACTGAAAAATCCAATGGAGATTTTCACTGAAAAATCAGCATCGTCCCTCCCATTCCCCCAATTACAATTTTTTATTTGGGGGGGGGGGGGGGAAGGTTAAGCTACAGCTGAGCAAAAAAGTCACAAGTTCTGTCCCAAGGGAAGTGGATCTCCAGCTTCCAACACAGGAATGGCTCACCAGGTCACGTTGTCACTGAGAGCTCAGAGTAAACTGAATGCAGCACAAAGCCAGCAGAACTGCCACAGATCTTACAGACAATTAGGGTGACCAGACGTCCTGATAAAATCAGGACCGTCACGATTTTTGATCATTTGTCCCGCGTCCCGATTGATGGTCGGTCAGGACGCCTTTTGTCCTGATTTCCGGTCTTCTTCCGGTTTTTTTTGCTCAACAACTTTGGGTGGGAAGTCCCGATTTTCGGGTCTTCTCATGTGGTCACCCAACGGACAATGGCAGGAACAGTCTGCACTAGCACTCCCAGATCTAAATAATGTGGTTCAGATCCACCTGTAGCATGGGCTAGCAGGAAACCCTTAGCAGATCCACAGCTGGGAGCAAACTGCCTCCCCAAAACTAAGTAACGATAAAGGAGAAGTTCACATGAGAAAACTCAAGAACAGGTTCCTAGCCAGTGACACAGGGCCTGCTCCTCTCTCATGCACACCCAACACAATGCCCTTTGATTTGGGGGGAAAACTATCTCAGAACCACAAGATGACGGATTAAAAGAATGTGCAGCCTATTTCTCTTGTAGATATGATTCCTGAGTTCTCTCAGGTCCCGCAGCCTCAGCAAAACTAAGATGAACAGCTGGGTATAAATCTGACAGCAATGCACATCTGCTCTGCTAAATTCATAGGAGTGGGAACTAGGAGGGCAGGGGTGCTGCAGCACCCCCAGGTTTAAGCAGGGCTCCGCTCTTGGCTCTGCAGCCAGGTTCCCGGCCATCAGCCCCATGCCCGGGGCTCTGCACCTGCCCCCAGCTGTGGCCCCAGCCTCAGCCTCCTTGGCCCTATCCACATCCCCCGTTCCCGGAGCCACAGTCCTGCTCCCGGCCCCAGGTCTAGGGGGCACAGACAGGGGCAAGGGAGGCGCAGCACCCCCATTCTAAAAAACATTCCAGTGCCACTGGCTAGATTATCTCAGCCTGTTTATGATTTTCGATAGGCAACTTAGATTTTCCTCTGAGGATAGTCAAGTGTTTCTATCACCTCAATTATATAATGTATGTGTGGAGGGAAACCTGAAGAGGCTTAGAACTTCAGTTCTGTGAGCAGCTAGGGAGCTTTCCTGTTTCACAACAGCTGAGGACCTGGCTCTAAAGGTTTAGGTGCATTTCTGAATCTTGGGTTTACAAAACTGAGCTTTGTAACTTACAAGATTTCTAGTGCTTTCTGCTAGAGATACTGCAAAAGTGACTGTCTTTGCGGGATTTTGTTACTCCCATATTGGGGCCTCCTAGCCAGAATCCCAGCAGTGCAGACAGAGTGTGAACTTGAAAAATAGAATCAAACTTCTCCAAACCTCAAAAGTGGCTCAGGTTTCACTGATGGCTTTTTTACCCAAACTAACTCGTCCCTTCTCTTTATAAGACTCACTGTAGGGCCTGAAGAGCATCAATGGTAGTAAATTTAACATGAATGTGGGCCAGGTCATCCTCTGGCAGCTCAGAACAGACCTAAGCCTGGTGGATCCAGCCACGTGAAGGTTTCCCCAGCATAGGGGAATCATGGTGCAGCATGAAGCCAATGTAGCGACAGCGCCTCTGCCACAGCCCAGGGAGCATGACTGGGGACAAGGGGCATGGACTCTAGCTTTGAAGCTGACCACTTGGAAGTGGATTTGCTGGAGATAGGGTGTGGTATGGGGGGACTGCACATCTAAGTGCTGAGCTCCCCAGACAGAGAATCTGGGCAGGGCACTGATGCTCTTGTTGTTATGCACAGACTAGGAACTGGAATAGAGACCTCTTGCAAGCGTCTTAAGCACCGAGCCCTAGATGCACAAAGAGACTGCAGCATTGCAATGCTCAGCACTAACGCCCAGCCCATAGGCACCTAAGTCTGGGCTGCAGGGAGGTGACTAGCTCCACTTGCGAGACTCAGCCACGAGCCCTCTACCGAGTTAGGACCTAAGGAGTTGGGTTTTTTGCAAGACAACAATAACTCAGAAGAGAGGTCCTCCCTCCTTCTCCTCCTCACATTTAGCCCGTGGTTCGGGTACTTAGCTGGGATGTGGAGACCCCTGGTTCACATCCCCCTCCACCTGAGTCAATGGGCCAGAGAACGATCCTGTAGCCTTGTGGCTAGAACACTCCCCCAGGATATGGGATCCACTCCCTCTGCTCCAATGACTCATTTTTCCAGAGTGGAACAGCTTCAACAGGAGAAGCTGAGGGAGCCTTCCCCAAGAATATCCCCCTAGCTCAGTGGTTCGGGTAGTCTCATGAGAGGTGGCTGATCCTTGTTCAAATTATCAGCAGGGGACCCGAACCAGGGGTTTCCTACAGCCTAGGTAAGGACCTTAATGACTGGGCGAAAAAGTTAGGAGGAGGTGATCATCCTTGTCCCCCACTGGCTGGTTTGTGTGAGCTTGCCTGCAGGCTCTGGGCATGCCTCCCGCATTGGGCCCTACAGGTAAGTTATTTTCCCCTGCTTCGTACATTGCCCTTGGGTGTAGGCGTGGAGCGGTAGGAGTCCAGATGCCTCAAGCAGTGTGTATGCCCATCGGCTCCTGGGGACCTTTGATTGCAAGAAGTTAAAAACCTAGGGATCTTTTAGAGTGCAAATTTAGTCACCTACCTATTTTAGGTGAGCATGATGTTCGGCATGAGTTTTGTGCATCACAGTGGTGCCAAAATTGGGGCCTAGGCATCTTGTTCCTTTTGCACATCTAGGCCCGAGTGATCACTGAACACGACACTGGGGAAGTTGGACCTGTGTCCATGCAGATGGCTCAGCACAGGTTCACTTTGTGGACTTTCTCCTTTAAGCGCTTCAGATTAGCTGCTTCCAGCAGAGTCATGCGGGGTTCCCCATGAAGCTAGAGAGGCTTCTGCGACCTCACCAAGCAGACCTGACACTCCTGCCTCCAACGCTCAGCTACAAGCACTGTAATGCAGTAACCCTGCTCAACAGCTCCACTACAAGCTCATTCTGAAGCCTCTGAGCTCCCTTCCTTGGGAGCTGATGAAGAGGACTAGATCCTGAAACTGCAGCAAACAGAAGAGCTGAAAGCATATGCCAACATACAGAGAAGGCTGAGCGAATACATTTAAGCACTGAGAGAAAGAATGGGCTATCAACTTGCAGTAGCTGCAAGCCAGAGCACCACCTAGAAACCTATGGAGGTCACTGAACATAAGGGGGTTGGAGATGCTAAAAACACCAAGGCTTGTCCATTCGCAAGAGATGACCAGTTTAAACGATGTTCCCGAATTTTAAAAAATTGATTTAAACCAGCTATAAATCTGTTTTGGTGAGTCCACACGAGGTTTGCACCAGTTTAAAATTAATTTAGAAACAGAATTCTAAATTGAGAGTCAGGAGACAGAAATGGAGATGAGAAGGGACTGTTGTGATCACCTAGTCGACCTCCCGTAAAACGCAGGCTGTAGAATTTCACCCAGTGATTCTTTCATTGGGCTCAAAGAGCTGAGCTAATCACTGGTTTTTGGTTCAGTGGCTGAACCAAACAGCCACTGATTTGATTTGATTTGACCCAACAGTTTGTTTTGAAATCACCAATTCAAGATGAAATGTTAAGACTGTTTGTTTCAAAATCTCTTCTCTTTCAGTTGAAATAATCTGTCGAATTTTATCAGAATTTGTAAATTTTTTTGGTGCCCTAGGAAAAAAGTTCCATTTTTTGGCAAATTTACTATTTGCCAAAGACATTTCGCTCATCTCCACCCCGGCGAGCATGTCACATTAACAAGCAGGGAAAGGCTGGCTTCCAGAGCCAAGGAACCCAGAGCATTGGCAGGCTCACTAAAGACCAAAGAAGCAAACACACAGGGCCGGCTCCAGGCACCAGCCTACCAAGCACGTGCCTGGGGCAGCACCTTCGGGGGGGGGGGGGGGGGGGGGGCGGCGCTCAGGTGTGGTTTTTTTTTTTTTTTTTTTTTAAACATACTGCGGAGTTGTTGGGGCGGCTGGTGGACAGGCTTGCCGCCCTTGGGGCTGCGGCCGGCCAGGAGAGCGGGGCCGCGGCCGGGCTGGCCGCCCTCCCCGTGGCGCTCCGGCCACAGCCGGGGCCAGGAGAACGGGGCCAGGCTGGCCGCCCTCCCCGCGGCGCTCCGGCCGCAGCCAGGAGAGCAGGGCCGGGGCTGGGCTGGCCGCCCTCCCTGGGGTGCTCCAGCAGGGAGAGGCGCTGGGGGGGGGCGTGGTTTTTTTTTTTTTGTTTCGGTGGGGCAGCGCTTGAGTTTTTTGTTTCGGGCGGCAAAAAAAGTGAGAGCCGGCCCTGCAAACATAGAATTGGCTTGCAAGTTTGCTCCCAGGCAGATCCCAGGGAAGCTCAGCTAGGAGCAGAGCTGAGAGGGCAGCTCTCAGAATGGAGGGGAGCTAAGTATGGCTACCTCTACACTACACACTCCTTACACCAGTGTGTATGGACACTGCACACACCCCCAGTACAGATATAAATGACAGTGTAGGTGGTGAGGCACTGCTTAGGTGAATAAAGATATGCGTGAACCCCATGGATATGTACACTACATGGCTCTCTACAGGCCCAAGCAGTGCCTATTTTTAACTGTCCTAATGCCTCCCCACTGCAGGGAAACGCTCTGGTAGCAGGGAGCTGATGGAGCCTTTCCCCACTGCCATGTGTAGCTACACACCATAGTGTGGACCCAGCTTGCTTTTCACTGCAGCGGGTAGCGACACGTACCCTACATACCATCACCAGTCGCATGTAGTGTAGACATACCCAATAAGTCAATGAAGTTTCAGGCCGCAGCAGCTTTTTGATAACCATTAACTAGAACTTGAAGGAGTGTTGGGGGGGGCGGGGCAGAGGGGGAGATTTTTAGGCCAAAAGAGACCATTACACTCCTCCAGTGTGAGCTCCTGCATAACACAGACCAGAGTATTGCAGCCTATGATTCCTGCCCCATGCCAGTCCATGACAGCACAGGACAATGACAAAGTAACCACAACGAAAAGTAAAGACGAGGAGATGTCAGGTCAGAGGCGTGTGTGTATAAAAGAGGAAGCTTTTTGCTTGTGTGTTTTGGCAAGTTGACTGTGGCTGAACAGACACTTTACATGAAAAACAGTTTTATGTTGTATTAGTTACCACTGCTTCCTTCCAGAGTTCAAATCCTCGTCTTGTGTGAGCTCAGATTACTCACATATCCCTACAACAAGCATGCCAGAGGGCACGTCTATGCTTAAAGCACTGCATCAGTGCAGCTGCACTGCTGCAGCACTTCAGCAAAGACACCACTAGGCCGATAGGAGAGCTTCTCCCGTTGGCATACTTAATCCGCCTCCCCGAGCAGTGGTAGCTATGCCAACGGGAGAAGCTCTCCCTTCTACATAGTGCTGTCTATACCAGGGGTTAGGTCGGTGTAACCACGTCGCTCAGGGGGGAGGAGGTTTCACACCCCTGAGCAACGTAGTTATACCCATTTAAGTTTACGGTGTACACCTGGCCAGAGTCAGAAGTGCAAGTGGTCCCAGAAGTTAGCACATCATTAATTCGCAATGAAGTGCCAATTTGCATGTTGCCTCAATTCCCCCTTAATGAGGCTGAGAACAAAAAATAATTGTGCAGGGAAAGAATTGGTAAAACAGTGGGGAAAATCAGTGAGTTGAACAGAGACACACATGCTCACCCCGTACCATGTTAACTGTTCTGATATAAAGGGATACATCGATATGAAGGTGCTTTTGAGCTGTCTAGCTATTCCCATATGAGAGAGGGGAACACACTGGTATAGTTAAGACACAACGATACCCACACTAGGGCTTGTCCTGCTTTCACTATCAGTAATGAGTCACACCACTATCACAATAGTTCTACTGGTACAATACATAGACCAGGTAGGGTGACCACTGATGCATCCCTGAATACCAGGAATTCTGGTACTTACGGGAGTGGCGTGGGGCTGTACCTGTCTACATGATCCCCTACTGGCATGACCTCATCCCCGCCAGCGTGACCTCACATGCACTTGTTCTGGCGGGGACATTCCCATACAGTGCCTTAACCATAAAATCCATCCGGCCTTTCAAATCATGCAGCAAAACAGTGCCCATGAGTTTGATCTGGCAGTTATTCAGCAACCCCCGGCAGATAACTTCCTATGCTCCCTCATTCATGGCACAGCAGCCTCCACCTTTGAGAGTACCAAGGTCCATGCTTCAGTCCCAACCTGCTCCGTTAAGCTTGTATGAAGGCTGGAGGAATTGCACTGAAGTGAATGAAGACACTCCAGCTATTTCAGTGTAACTGGGTTCCACATTGGCCTTTGGTCACTGCCTAAAGGGCAGGCCTTTATAGAAGGTTGCAGCAAAATCTATGTAACTGATTGGGAATGATGAGAGAGTGGAGGGGAAATAACTTCTACTTCCTTCAGTCTAGCCATGCTAGTTTCTGTAGCAGAAAGTTAGAAAACGTGATGCGGAGCTAGGGCCTTGCTGGGGATTAGCACCTTTGCTTGTTTTGAAAACAAAATCTCTTTGATTTAATAAAGTTAAAAGCAACTAAACCTTGCATGACAAGCAGACATGGTGGATTTTATTCCCCTTAAAGATAAATATGATTAACCTATTCTCAGAAATGATTAAAAGGCAGCAGTTAGGCAAAACCTAGTTGCTGCTTCTTACCCTGCCTCTCAAGTTTGCCATTGCCTTCTACAGTCATGGCCTGCCCTTTGAGGACTTTCCTCCTGGCCTAATTTAACACTATGGCTTAAAATCTTATATTTCAAGCGTTGCACCCTGCAGCCACATATGTCTACAGTTAAAACGCTACGCCTCCCAACTGTGCTGCTGTTCTCCCATCGGTGTAGGTAATCCCCCTCTCCAAGAGGCAGTAGCTAGGTTGACGGAAGAATTCTTCTGTCGACCTAGCGCAGGAGTGGGCAAACGTTTTGGCCCGAGGGCCACATCTGGGTATGAAAATTGTATGGTGGGCCATGAATGCTCATGTTGGGGTATGGGAGGGGGTGCACACTCTGGCTGGGGGTGCAGGCTCTGGGGTGGGGCCAGAAATGAGGAGTTCAGGGTGTGGGAGGGGGATCTGGGCTGGAGCAGGGGGTTGGAGTGTGGGGGAGGGAGTGAGGGCTCCGGCTGCAGGTAAGGGCTCTGGGATGGGGCTGAGGGGTTGGGGGTGCAGGAGGGTGCTCCAGGCTGGGATCAAGGGGTTCAGAGGGCAGGAGGGGGATCAGGGCTGGGGCAGGGGGTTGCGGTGTGGGAGGGGGCCAGGGGTGCAGACTCCAGGCGACGCTTACCTCAAGCAGCTCCCAGAAGCAGCAGCATGTCCCCCTTCCAGCTCCTCCATGGAGGCGCAGCCAGGTGGCTTGGCATGCTGCCCCGTCCACAGGCACCACCGCTGCAGCTCTCATTGGCCATGGTTCCCGGCCAATGGGAGCTGCAGGGGTGGCGCTTGGGACAGAGGCAGCGTGTGGAGCCCACTGGCTGCCCCTATGCATAGGAGCCAGAGTGGGGACATGTCGCTGCTTCTGGGAGCTGCGCGGAGCCACAGCACGCGTGGAGCGAGGCAAGCTCCTGGCTGGAGCGCCGCAGCAGGGCGAGCCCCGGACCCCGCTTCCCCGCGGGAGCTCAAAAGCCAGATTAAAATGTCTGAAGGGCCAGATGCGGCTCCCGGACCATAGTTTACCCACCCTGACATAGCGCTGCCTATACCAGCAGTTAGGTTGGTACAGCGGCAACTCTCAGGCGGGTGAGCTGTAGCTATACCAAGGTAAATTTCTAGTGTCGACCAGGCCTCAGCAATGTGACAACTTCTGCTGGAAGTTCTTTGGCAGCCCCTCTTGTACTGGTGTGTATGGTGCCGGGCACATCTGCAACAAGACAGAATTAGCAGAAGCCTGAGAGGTAAGATTACAGTGCTGCTACTACACTGCCCCATTTGGTACGCCAAGACTAAAAGGTTAAGAATGGGGAGGCTACAAAAAATGTAGGGTCCCTCAGTTGATCCAGCCTTACAGGTTATCAGGGAGGCCCAGCAGCATGGGTCAATCATCTCAGAGTCAGGAAGTAACAGCAGATAAGCACAGGTGACAGACATCCCAGCAGCAGTGGTAAGTAATAGGCAGACACAGAATGTTAGAGTACAAGTATTTTATGGGGCAGAACCAAAAGTTCCCTAATGCAAATGTGCCCCAATGCCAGTCATGGGAGCAGCTGATTTCATTTTAAAGGAGCTGGCACGCTGTAGCAGGTGTAAAGGAAGAAAGCTGATGGCTCAGATAGCTGGAAGCTGTGTGTCCACTTAATGCTTTCACTAGATTAAAAATGTAAATTCCCTGTATAATAGTCTAGCTTTGAAATAGCTTAGAGTAACAGGCAATTAGGGGAAGCGAGGCAGCAGTGACAGCAGCAGCTAGCCCGGCATCTTTGGGAAAGAAAATGATCTGAGTGAAAGTTATGACGTCCACCTGCTCCTCCCTCCCCTCCCCGCATCTTAGGAATGGGGACTGTTTGGGCCAGCTGTTAGTATATACCGGGCGTGGCTAAACTTACTGACCCACCAAGCCACATACGACAATCTTCAGAAGTCTGAGAGCCAGGGCACACCTGCCGGGAGTCGGGGCCTCAGCAACTCGGGAGGCGCCTGCCGGGGCTTGGAGTTTCAGGACTGCTCCTGCTGAAGCCCCGAGCCCCTGCAGGCGCACCCTGTGGGGCTGAAGCCCTGAGACACTCCCCCCTCTCCTCTGGGCAGAAGCCCCTACCTCACCACCCCACTGCAAGACAGAGGTCCTGAGCTCCCCCCACCCCCAGCTTGCTAGGTGGAGAATGGAGGGGAGCGTGGGGGGCTGTAACAGCTGTACTTTAATGGTAAAAAAGCCACATGTGGCTCATGAGCCACAGTTTGGCCACCCCAGTACATACTTTGCATATCTAATGCCTCCCACTCAAGGATCTCAGATCCAATTAGAAACCTGGGTTTGTTACTTAGCTTGGTAGGCTGCTGGGAGGTATTATTCCCATTTTACAGGAATGGTAAACTGAGGCACAGATTTTAAGGCACTTGCCCAAGTCCAACACATACGAGTGGCAGAAGCAGGGGTAGATTCCAGGAGTCACCACATAGCACTGTGCTAGCCAATAAATGACTCCTTTTTTAGGTCTGGATTCAAAGCCCATTGAAGTCATAGGCGTCTTTCCATTGATTTGAGTGGACTTTGATCAGGCCTTCAGTGTATAGCTTCTCAAGGTGATGAAGCTTTCCTAACTGCTGTGGCAGGGGAGCAAGCATTTAAATGCAGAATTATTGACTTTCCCACCAGACAATGTTGCTAATGCTTATGATTTTATTGGGAGTCTTACAATATTTGCTACTTTTCTTAAAGCCCCAGCTCCTGGAGTCATGTGGTTAGGCGAGAATCTCCACTATCATTTAAAAAAAGTACATAGTCTAGCCCCCATGGTTGCACAGAAAAGCTTGAACGGGTGATCCAAATGCACTCTAAAAAAAGCTCCAAAAGTGGAAGGAAAATAAACTCAACACATTTTTAGATCTCATGCATATTTTGGGCCCAACCTATGATGTTTGAGTGCTTGAGGATGGGATGAGAATCCTACTTTAACCACAGCTTGTGAAGTAGAATTAATGTCAATAAAGCCATGTGGGAAATCCACATTAACATCCTGGTGTTAGTGCATGAGAACCAGGAGCTGAAGCTGGCTGAAAACAGAGACTGGGGAAATTCTAATACTGAACCGAAGAGAGGAATCCAGAGGCAGATGTTAGGGAATGGGAGATCAATAGAGAGATCCAGAGGTGGGGAATATCAGAGAGAAAGCCAGGGGCAAAAGATAGTGGGGAAAGCCAGAAAAAGTAACAGGATGGGGCAGAATCAAGAGACAGGAATACAGAGGTCTACTTGGTTATATGCAGCCTTACGTTAATTTATTAAAATACTTCATTAATCTTCATTGCAACCATCTTAATTGCAAGACCTTTCACCAGCCTTGTTATTTGTGCACCTGTCACTGGAGACACTTGGTTTTTTGTTGTCATTTCTCACACTAATTAGAGGGGCTTGGGGTTGCTGGGAAGGTTTTGTTGTTGTTGTGATGGCGGTGGTGGTTTGTAATTCTCCTCAAGCACAGATCAACCTAATGGTAGCCCTGCCAATTAGAGTACCGCTCTCTAAGCAGGCTTTGCGTGGCCTTCCAGGCAGATTTCAAAGGATTGGAGGGGCGGTTAATTAAATACCCCTAGACTATCAAGGAAATATTTAGAGCAATTTAACAATCTGCTGCCGAGTTGTTAAGCTTCCGATAGATCTGCTTAATGTTCATTTGGGCATTTAATGGCCTCCCTATCTTATCTAATCCTATTAAATTTAAAAAGAGGCATCTAACTTGAAGTAGTTATTGCGTATTAATTATTTAATAGCTGCTGGCTATTAAAGCATGTTTGGGGAGTCCACGCCAGAGAGCATCCCTCGTGGTAGAGAAGGCACTGGGCTGTAATGGATACAAAGCCATTTTTATTTTGGTTTTGTTTTTTAATTGGTCAGACAATGCCGAGATCCTGTCGCTGGCTTGCTGTCCATCGCCAGACTAACTAAACCCAGCAGATATCACCACACAGGAAGGAGGTCTCTAACCCCTGGCCTGAAATGCCACGCAAGGTATGGCGGACTGCATGACAACATGGCTGGTTGAAAATTTTCCCTTGAGAAGTCTGATGAAAAATGGCCATTTTGTCTAAGTGGCCATTTCTGTGGGAAGTGATCCTGTTTGATGAAGTTTTGGGGACAAAAACTGAATGTTTTTGGTCTTGGTTTTGATGAAAACCTGAACATTTTCACAGAAAATTTGATGGGGAAAAAAAAAGTGTTTTCATAGAAACACTTTTTTCAAGAGGAAAAAAAAAAAAATGTTTTCCAACCAGCTCTTTACAACAGCTATGAAAGGGCCATCCAAGCAATGGGGTAACTTACCGGGCCAGTGGGAGGCCACTATCCTGTGATGATGTTCTAGTCCAAGGCTCAGCAACCAATGGCACGCGTGCCAAAGGCGGCATGTGAGATGATTTTGAGTGACACTCACTGCCCAGGTACCGGCCACAGGGGCTCTGCTGCTGACCTGGGGTCCCGTCCGCCGGCCCAGGACTCTGCAGCCACCCCCAGCTGTGGCCCACTGGCCCCAGCCTGGGGCAGTGAGGGGTGCAGACAGGGGAAAGAGGGGACACAGCTCAGCACCCCCACCTTAAAAAGTGTTTCAGCGCCACTGTACTGGGATATTTTTAAATCCTGATTTGCTGCTTACATCACTATCACGTCACGTGGAACAGCACATTGCATTTGACGTTGTGCGTGCCGTCTGTCGCTTTTCCCCCTCTGTAAGTTGAGGGGTACATTTGACAAAATGTCAGCGCCTAAGAAAGCAAAGTTAGATGTCCGTTCATTTCACTTCACAGCAACATTTGGTGGCAAGGTTTTGGTGCGCTTTGTAAACTGTTTTGATGCTATCAAGGCCTTTGTGTCAGAAAAACGACAAAACTACTCCAAAATGGATGACAAATGGCTGTGTAAGCTCATGTTTCTAACTGACATCACCGCTCACCTAAACAAACTCAACCTCCGTCTCCAGGGGGCAGGGCAAACGGTTCCGGATCTTTATGAAACCTGGAAGGCATTTGTTGTAAAACTAGCAGTTTTTTCTCTGGATATTCCAACTTCAACTTTCTGCTACTTCCAACACATAGAAGAGCTATCGACATGTTGCACTGTCAGTGTCAATGAGATTGGAATGTACATGCACGAACTGGAATCAGAATTTTCTGACAGATTTCAAGATTTCCAGCGATTTGGCCACATGCTTTCTTTTCTAATTAAACCTGAAAAGTTCAACTAAAGCGACTTGGATTTGTCTGTATTTCAGTGGATGGGTGTTGAAGATTTCAAAATGCAGCTCATGCAGTTAAAAAGCTCAGAATTGTGGGCAAAGTTTGGAGATCTGCGGAGTGCACTTAAAGCTACTGAGAGATTATGGGGCCTCTATTCTTACCTGCTGGACGTCCCTGCCAGTGAAATTTAAACCGTTTGAAGAAAATTGCGTTTGCAATGCTTTCAGCATTTGGATCCACATACCTGTGTGAACAGGTATTTTCACACATGAAATCTGTCCTCTGTCCCTCTTGGAGCCGGTTAACAACTGATCACTCAGAAGCCTGTGTGCAGCTTAAACGATCCAAATACGTGCCAGACATTGGAAAACTCAACAAGGAAAAGCAAGGGCAAGGATCACACTAAACTGATAAGATCTGCATTTTAATTTAATTTTAAATGAAGCTTCTTAAACATTTTAAAAACCTTATTTACTTTACATACAACAATAGTTTAGTTATATATTATAGAGAGACCTTCTAAAAACATTAAAATGTATTACTGGCACGCGAAACCTTAAATTAGAGTGAATAAATGAAGACTTGGCACACCACTTCTGAAAGGTTGCCGACCCCTGTTCTAGTCCATTGCTGTAACTCCTTATATATACACACCATTGTGATTACATATTTCTAAATTATGTCTAAGCAGGAAGCCCTGTCTCTGTCCTCCTTCCTGACCCAAGATGTTCTCCCAAATGAACGCAGGGAGAATATTCTAAGCACACCTTCCCACAGCAGTGTTTTCTAGTTTGATTTTTGCCCCCCCCCGCCCTTCAACAAACGTTCTGTAGTCCAAAATGCTCCCTCTACAGTAGTGAAAACTAGAGTTCCAGGCTATTACTGTGATGGAATCTCTTGGTACATGTGTCTGGTGTGCATGTTATGGTTTGAGAGGCAAGGAAGAGCAGGATCAAGGGTTAACCCTCGATTCGAATCCAATGAGATCACCTTCACGCAGCAAGGAGTGTTTTCCATCCAGCTTCGCTACACAGAAGCAGTAGCTACAATAAAGTCTTATGTTCTCTAAACCACTGTAGCCCAAAGCATCCCAGAGTGCTTTGCAAAGTGACATTTGCGAGAATTACTCCATCCCCCATTAAAGTGCAGCCACCTCCAAGCTTGAAGGTGGCACCTTTGAAACAGCCCATACTATGCAACAGTTTAAGAACAAGGAGTGAAAAATTCTTCTGTCCAATTTGAAACTACAAGGGGCCTTTAGAGAGAAAGAACAGAATTACCCATATATGGGCCACATATGAGAGTTACCACCCCTGTTCCTGTGAAGTTAGGCCAGAGGATCTTGAAGGTGGGAAAAATTCTCATTTCTGTCATGGGGAGTTTAGGCTTATGACTAAGAAGTGCAGGGGAGCCTTAATGTAAGCAACAAAAAGGCAAGAGCTGCTGATTCTCCATTGCCATATGCACCACCATAAAGTGTAGTGCACTAGGGGTATATCTAGACTGCAGTCACTGGGTATGGCTGCAGCTCAAGTGGACATACCTGAGCTAGCTAGCTCAGGTCCCGGACCAATGAAGCCGCTGCATCACAAACGTCAGTGTGGGCTAGCGCTGCAAATAATTAGCCAGGGTTCAAGGCAGACTTGGACAGCCCAGACTGAGGTTAGCATTGCTGCAGGTTCATTGCTCCAGGACCCAAGCTAGCTAAATTAAACCTAGTTCTGGTACGTCAACACAAGCTACCATCACACCCCATGACTGCAGTGTAGACATAACCTAAGAATGGCAGCGCTTCGCTCTCAGACTACACAAGGTGCCAGATATCGGAGCATCAGGCTCTCAATGTGTCATTTCCATAGACACAAGAGTTGAGCGTGAAGGGGGACAGAGACAGCTTGTGATGCTCCGGGAACAATGTGATCGCCACAAGGGTCCAGGCCATCAAAGAATCAAGGGTTATTGAAACAACACAAGCCAATTTCAAATCCCCTGCAGAACATCCTTAACCCAACTGCATAAACCATGCTAAGCGGGCCTCTCTCATCCAAACTTTAGGAACAAACATCAAAGGGACCAAGAGAGGGGCAGCCAGTGACATGTGTGGATTGATTCTTTGTTTCCCTGAGACGCTGGTGTCATTTGGGATGTTTTGGGGGGAGACACATAAGTGCTGTGACAGATCCTGTCTCGTCCCATCAGCACCAAGGCTTCGCCTCCCCGGCGTAACACAAAGGGACTTCTGGGCCTGCAGGGGATGCTGCTCAGCAGGAGGGGTCACAGGACGCCTGTTTCTCTCATGTCACTCCCGCAGCACACCGAGTCTTGCAGGGGTATAGGAAGGTTTAGAGTAGGAATGCAGCATGAGGGGATTGGCGATTCCTGCTGCTGTCTGGCACAGTGCTCACCACACCCAGTGACTGGTCCAACCAGTCTGGTACCTGGCCTCAGAGTGGCCAGTATCTGACATTTCAGAGGCAGGAGGAAAAACCCATGATGTGCCTGCCCCCTTAGGCAGTGCTCCACAGGGTGGGAAAGGGATTCTCTCTCACTCCCTATGCCCATCAGCTAACATTGCAAAAACTGATCTTGGAATACATTTCTCAGTGCGCACAGCTACCAGGGCAGTCCTGAATCATAAGTTTATCCAGCTCTTTGAAAAAGCCAGACAGAGTGTTTACATTGGAACCGCCTTAATTCCCAATACAGGCATTATTTTTTGCTCACACATGGAGATTGTGGTAGAGCAGGGAATTGGACTCAGTCTCAGAGTCCCGAGTATGTGCCTGAACAGCTGGACCATCCTTCTTCTCGAAAGTCCAGTCCCTGTTATTGGGCAAGTTCTTGGAATAAGAGAGTCAGCTGCAGAATACCATTGCTCTTACAGTATGAAGCAAATGGGTCCTGAATCTCCACCTACAGAAAGCGATCCAAAGAGATTCATCCTATTTTACCAGGACCCCTCTCGGGTCTACACCTAGCACCTCCCCACTAACTGCAATATCTCCATCCTGAAAGGTGAACCAAGAGACCCCAAAAAGTCCCACTGAAAAGTTGGATGAAAAGTGGCTTCTTAACAAGACAAAAGCCTTCCATAAAGATGTTGGAATGGAAAATGGAGAAGGGGGGAAAGCACTGGGAAAAAATTCAATTCCATTTTATATGGAATTTTGCATTTTGAATAGTTTTGTCAAAATAAAATCTGAACACACCAAGAGGGGAATTCCCATGTTTTCAGCCACTCTTGGGCCCAGTACTTTCCCTTATATTAAGAACAGGGGATGGGGAGTGAAGTTCTCATTTATTAGGTGTATTGTGGTAGAACCTAGGAATCCCAAGTGAGATCAGGTCCACGTTGTGCTAGACTCTCACCATCTGTGTGCACCGTGACAGCCCTTGTCCATTTAGACTGGAGAAGGACAGAAGTGGGAGGAAGGTCTCGGGCACAGTGGAGAGGGGCCCTGACAGGGAGCGAATCACAGCTACCTGATTCTACTGGATGGGTGAGGTAAGCTTCACCCTACACTGCTGGAGAATTGGACAGAGCCTGTATCATTGTAGAGTCTTGACTGTATTTGAGTCTCCCACTCCCTCTTGAAGCTCATAGTGAACTTTGTTCATGCCACCTGCCTTTTAGAAGATCCCACCCTTGCAAGTCCAGGCCCTGGTCCTGCAAACCCTTAGATGCACATTTTACTCTGGAGTTCTACTGATGGCAGTGGAACTAGGAATATGCATCACGTTAAATATTGGAAGGATCAGGGTCCAAGTCAGTAGGAAACCCACTCCCCCCCCCCCCATCATCTCAGTCCATCTCTCCTCACTTTTGTGCCAAAGGAAGTATTGAAGGACATTTATTGCTGGCTCCATAAGCGTTACTGTCCACCCCCTCCTGCAGCCCTGCCCATGGCTGCTGCTGATCTTCTTGAGTGGGTCTGGAATGGCTGGATCGGTTAGTGTCTGAATGTATGCTTCTAACCTGCTTCTGTGATATTGTACCACTTCCTGCATGCCTTGGCAGGGACTAGTTTGTAAGTTAACCTTATTACCCCAAACTCAAAGCTGAACAAGAGAACAGAATGCCGTGAACTAAAGCCAAAAAAATTGCTCTTCTAAACTTTAGTAACCAAAATCAATTGAATTTCACATATTCTAGCCCAAAGGCGGCACGCGAGCTGATTTTCAGTGGCACTCACACTGCCTGGGTCCTGGCCACCAGTCTGGGGGGCTCTGCATTTTAATTTAATGTTAAATGAAGCTTCTTAAACATTTTAAAAACCTTATTTACTTTACATACAATTTTAGTTATATATTATAGACTTATAGAAAGAGACCTTCTACAAACGTTAAAATGTATTACTGGCACACGAAACCTTAAATTAGAGTGAATAAATGAAGACTCGGCACACCACTTCTGAAAGGTTGCTGACCCCTGTTCTAGTCCTATGGAGTCTTTCAATGGACTATGTGGGTCATCAATCAGGTCCTGTTAATAGAGCGTAGGGAGGTTATCCTTTAATTCAGGAAGGAGCCTGGTTTTCTGGAGCAAAAGGTCCTGTGTACCGTGCCATATGCAGTTTAACCAGCAGCTGGACAGACCATATATGGATCGACTGTATACACACAGACTTGCGACACAGGGGTTATGTGGAAGCCACCACATCATTGGCCAAGTGAAGAGACTGGGGAAGAGGAGGAGTGGAGCAGACTGCTGAAGATACCAGCAAGTGGGAGACAGAGGGATGTGACGTGAGACCACAGTGGGGAAGGAAGAGGTTAGCAGCTGTATTTATCCTGAATGTGGGCAGGCTATGACAGGGGATGTGGAGATTCCTGAAGGCAGAGGTTCAGCCTGACCCCCCCCCCCCCCACCCCTTCCCCAAGAATGCCCTCAACTCCGATTTTCAAATCGGATTCTTCCTGCCCAGCTGGAGGATTTCTCTTACCCGCTCCTCCAGCTGGGATGAAGTGTAGTCTGAGAACTGAGCCACTGTGGTAGTGCCAGAAGGCAGCTCTAGGGAGCTAAAATGGCATAGAGCAGTCAACAAACAGCCCAGTAGGGAAAAGCTCCAGCGACTCTCCTCCCTCAATAACCAGTGTCTCGGTGGTAGATTGTGCCTGGGCCATCAGCTCTTTAGGGCAGGCCTGTCTATATTACTTGTTAGTACAGAACCTGGCCCGATGGGGCTTTGATCGGGGTTCCCAGGCACTAGCCCAACACACATAAGCAATGAGCATGTGTTGACTCTCTTTTAGATTGCATCTCTCCTCTTGCTCCTGTTGTCTTGGGTGCTGTTTAATTGCTACCCAATGCATTGCCTTTGCCAGCATGATGTGCCGTGACACTGCTACATGCAATATAGGAAGTGCTTCAAGGGGACTGACAAGTCCAGCTCCCAAACCACAGGCTCAAAAGGAGAAACCAGTGAAGCCAATCGCACAGCAAACGATAATTTCTGTGCTGTGCAATTATAGCCTGGAAGGAGTAAACCTCTGGTGCACAATCCTGCCAAGAGTTTACTGCCGACAAGGAAACAAAACCGACAGTTGACATTGGAACAGCTACAGATACCCTGTAATTAGCTTAAAAATAGACTCCGATAGCAAACCTGTTTGTTAGAAATGAGGGTGTACGCTTTGTTTTAGGGGGCGGGGGAGAACCCTCAATAACTCTAAATATCCGTTTGATTCAGACACTTCAGTTAGGATATTCCAAAGTCTTTTTATTGTGTCTGCCTCCCATTTTCCCCTGGGGGAACCCCAGGGCCCTGTCCAAGTGCACCTCTCTGGGGTGAAGAACACAGTTAGATTCTGATGCAAAAAACACAGATGCTTAACTTTAAGCACCTAATTATTGTGCCACGGTCTTCAATGGAAATACTCTTGCTGCTCTGTTACCCTATGCATCATTACAGAACCAAATGCTCTGTGTGTCTGTTCTCTCTAACCATTACCATCTCAGCCTTTGATGTATTTATCTTCACAACACCCCTGTGAGGTAAGGAAGAGCTATAATCCCCATTTTCTGAATTTTCATCTGAATCCTCCTCATGCTGTCAGATGTTGCTTCGGGCACAGACAAGGTTCCCCCACCCGTCTATCCTGGGCTATTCTATGCATGTGCCCTACGTCGTTACGTCCCCCAAACTATCCCTCTAAATACTGTTTGCAGGGATTCGTCTGGTCAGCCCCTTTTAATTGTTCCTCCAGCTGCCCAGTGGTATGTCTGCCATTGCAGATGCTCCGGTTTCATTGACATAGATGGGGAAGAGAGGCACAGAAAGGATAGATGATTCACACAGACAGACAGACAGACAGACAGACAGACAGACAGACCTCCCCAGTGCAAGGCTAGCACCCTAACAACCAGAGAATCTTTCCTCCATTCCATATTTACCATGTGCTTGAGTCACTTGCTAGATCAGGGCCTCAGCACTAAGCAGATGGAGAGAACAGCAAAATGCAACAAGACTATTTAGATTAAGGTTGCGCAGGTAAGTACTGAGATAGCCAGGAAATGCTGAAGTCAAGGTGGAATGAGCAAACTCCCCTTGTACATAAGCATACAATACAGCCATTAGTTACACACTCATGTGCCATTTCTAATACAGTATCCTTTTTTCTAGTTGTTTCATGCATATATATAGTATTTTGTAACACTTCTCCTATAGGTATGCTCCTAAGGTATAGCATATATGTAGAGGGAGTTTTCAAAGACATAAGTGGTGGTTGGGCATTTAACTCCCTCTTGACTCAGGAGAAAAGACTGCACCTAGAGCAGGTAAACTAATATTTTTGCAACGTGGAACAATTTGGTTTGATGCCTCTTGAATGCCATCTTTAACTGAGAATACCAGAAACCCGGCACCCTTGATCCAGGCCTCCAGAACCTCACCATACTAAAACAAGGGCTCCATGGCACTTTTCCAAGGTGACATGTCATGATTTCACTGTGCACAACACAGTCTGACAGCTAGTGCTGGGGTGACTAATATTTTTACAATCTGCTCTTCAGGTTGCCATGGGTGCAGAGTTGACTCCAGTTGACACTGGACCAGGCACTATGCATAGTGCACTCATGGAAAACATCACAGTTTAGGGCCTGATCCAGTGTCAACTGGAGTCAATGGAAATACTTTCCTTGACCTCAGTAGACATTGATTAGGCTCCTCCAACTCTGTCTTTTTCCAGACCCTTTCCACTTCTCATGAATCCTTTCAAATAGGAAGTGACAACAGCCCATAACTCAGCTGAAGGAGACGAAGATATGTGAAAACAAAGCCGCGCGTCTCAGCACTTTAGGACGGAGAAGGGAGAACAGCATATCAGCTGCAATTGCAGGGGGATTTCGGTTTAGCAATTACATCTGTTGCAGTTTTGCCAGGAAACCAAGGTTAACATCTCTGACCTTGCAGACAATGCTAGGGGATTTTTAATGACCACAGACACCCATAACCTCAATTTTGCATCCAATTTGAAAGACAACAGGTCCGGTGCCGTGCTGTGCTGCAGGGGGACAGGGACAAAAATGGCTTTAAGCCCAGATTCATGGCTGCAGGGGGCCAATGTGGTTGCTCTAATTTATGGCAATTTCCAGAGGCCTCCTAAACATGTCCCTGGCCACTCTACTCTGCACTGGTTAGACCTCAACTGGAGTATTGTGTCCAGTTCTGGGCACCACATTTCAGGAGAGATGTTGATAAAGTCCAGAGGACAGCAATACAAATGATTAAAGATCTAGAAAACATGACCTATGAGGGAAGATTGAAAAAATTGGGTTTGTTTAGTCTGGAGAAGAGAAGACTGAGAGGGGACATAACAGTTTTCAAGTACATAAAAGGTTGTTACAAGGAGGAGGAAGGTAAATTGTTCTCCTTAACCTCGGAGGATAGGACAAGAAGCAATGGGCTTAAATTGCAGCAAAGGCAGTTTAGGTTGGACATTAGGAAAAACTTCCTAATTATCAGGGTGGTTAAACACTGAAATAAAGTGCCTAGAGAGGTTGTTGAATTCCGTCACTGGAGATTTTTTTTAAGAGCAGGTTAGACAAACACCTGTCTGGGATGGTCTAGATAATACATAGTCCTGCCTTGAGTCCAGGGGACTGGACTAGAAGACCTCTCGAGGTCCCTCCCAGTTCTATGATTCAATATTAGTATGATACCTGATGAGACTACATGCTGAGGGAGTATAGCTCCAGAGATCATTCTTTAGCAAAATGACTACATGTGTTATGAGTCCCTCTGATACTGGCTCTTGTGTTCCTAAGGTAAGTTACAAACTACAGGAAGAATTGCTGTTCTTTAACCTCTTCCTAACTCCCCAGCCATCCAAAGGTGTCCCATAAAATAGGAGAAAGAGGAGTAGGATCTTCATCCTTCAAACATTTCTTATTTACAGCACCATGTACTGTGGCACAAATTCTCTGTTGGTGTAAATTGCTAGTTTAGATCAGCAGAGGATCGGGCCCAACACCACACTTGTCGGTGTTGCCTTTACTGCATTACATTGGAATCCTGGATATTTTCACCCCATGGACCAACAGGCTAACAGAATTTTTATGGAGGCATTGGCCAGTTAGTTCCGGCTCATATTTCCAGCATGAATTATGAATTTCAGTGCACTCAGTTTCATATATACACAAATACCAAGAAACACATTCTGCCCACCCAAAACCTTAAAAGCAAGAATTTAACAGCAAAGTCTCCAGCATGCCTTTCCACCTTCTCGTTGCCTGCAAACACCTTTGCTAGCACAACTCCAACACTCCATAAGGCTGTTGCTTCCAAAAGCCCATATGGACCCCAGCTTCATCAAGCTCACAGTCCAAGGCAAAACCTTAACAGCAACTTCTTGCTCTCCTGTATCCACAGATCAGCATCTGACCATCATACCAGCCATTCATTTGGAAAATTGTTCTGCCTGAGCATTGCTGAGGAGACCTTAACAGCAAAATATCAGACATCAGGCTTTATTTGCTTGTTCCAGTACAGCTACTATGCATGTGTTGTCAGTTGTACTTTGTAGCACATTTTTAAAGTTACATCAATAAAACTCAGAAAGTTATGAAAGGATTAGTTTGTAGTCAGTTAATGTTGCTGCATTATTCAGTTTGCCATATGACTCATTGTCGTATCAATTGGAGAGGAGGATATGGAGGGGCTTCTTATGTAATTCAGGTCTAATCTGCCATAAGTACATGAGGAGTCTAAAAGATAGTCTAGGCTTGCGAGACCTCAGACTTGTTCCATTCTCTTCTTGTGCTGTTCTCCATAAGCCAGTTCTGGAGTCAGCTAACCAAGATGGGAAGTGGAGTCTAGTATGGGTGGACACACCAGAGCCAGAGGTATGGGCCACTATATTACTATGGCACCAGCCATAGTATTTCCAGTGTTCTCTGGAATAAAAGGTCTGGGCTAACCTTGCTAATAGCCTCTCACTCAGCACTTCATGGGCCCTGGTTTTATGATTGAAGAAATTTGGTATTACAGCCTTGATAGTCTTGGAAGTACACACGAGAGAGAGAGCACGCACTACACCACATGGGTGGACTCCACTGTGATGGGTTCAGTCACAGAGACCCCCTGGGGACTGTCACCTGATGTGCTGAAGTTACCTCTGAGCCCATTTTCCCTGATGGCTTGGGACTCCAGAACCCTGCCTTGTTGAGGCAGACACGCTAGCCTGCTGCAACACAGACCCCGGTCTGAACCACGCCCCCAAAGCTGCAGGTTTTAATCAAAAACTGCTTAACGGGTCACCTCTCTCCAGCACCCAGACACCCTGCTCCCAATGGGATCCAAACCCCAAATAAATCCGTTTTACTCTGTATAAAGCTTTTACAGGGTAAACTCATGAATTGTCCGCCCTCTATAACACTGATAGAGAGATAGGCCCACCAGCTGTTTGCTCCCCCAGGTATTAGTCACTTACTCTGGGTTTACTAATAAACAAAAGTGATTTTAGTAAGTCTAAAAAGTAGGAAAGTAAGTGGTTTCAGGTAATAACAGACAGAACAAAGTATGTTACCAAGCAAAATAAAACAAAACACACAGGTCTAAGCCTAATACATTAAGAAACTGAATACAGGTATGGAACGCGTCTCGGACTCACCCGGCAGCGCCTCCTGCTGGTCTCAGTTGGGAATTAGCTCACCAGCCTCCAAAGCGACCTCTTCTGATGGTGACCCGCCTGACCACTCTCTGGCCCTCGAGTCCCTCCCGGGACCCAGTGCCCCTTTAACTGGGGTGCTGCCCCCTGGTGGTACCCAACAGGTCTGTGTCTCCCCTCCCCCGGGGACCCCCAACCCACTATCCCCACCTCACCTCAGTTGTAGGCTACTGCCAGTCACCAGCTAGCCCCCGCGCCCTGGGGCAGACTACAGTATAAGCCACTCATCACAGGCAAGGTTGGGTTGGACCTGCTGCCTCGGCCTACCTGTGGGTTGCCCTTACAACCCCAGTACCTAGATGGGCCTAACCCTAGGCCACAGCCTGGGGGTTTTCCTAGGCAGGAGCTCCCCAGATCTTTCCCCAGCCCTGCTTCACCCTAGGTACCTGGTCAGGTCCCTGCAGCCAAGCCCTTCTCCCTTTACAGGCAGAGGGAGTCTGTGTCTGTAGCTCCTGGCTGCCCTGGCCTTTATAAGGCCAAGCTTATCTGTTTGGGGCGTGGCTCCCAGCTGAGGCTACTTCCCCACTCAACCTAGCCTTCAGAGCTGCAGCTCTCCAGTCCTTCCCCCAGAGCTGACTCTGACCCTGTCAGGGCTGGAGCAGGTGGCTACCCCGTGACAAGGTAAATCTCACTTTCAGAGATGTTCCAATAAGATTCTTTCACGGACTAGACTCTTTCCTAGTCTGGGCCCACTCCTTTCCCCTGGTACAGTCCTTGTTAGTTCCAGTTCAGGTGGTAACTAGGGGATTTCTCATGACTGGCAGCCCCCTTTATTCTGTTCCACCCCCTTTTATATCTTTGTCACAAGGTGGGAATCCTTTCTCTCTGGGATCCCACCCTTCCTTCTAAATGGAAAAGCACCAGGTTTAAGATGGATTCCATTACCAGGTGACATGTCCTGTGAGACTTCATTACTCACTGGCTGCACCCACATATACAGGAAGGCTTATAAGTAAACAGAACCACTTACAACCAATTGTCCTAGTTAATGGGAGCCATCAAGATTCCAAGCCACCATTAATGGCCCACACTTTGCATAGTTACAATAGGACTTCAGAGTAATACTTCATATTTCTAGCTTCAGATACAAGAATGATACATTCATACAAATAGGACGAACATACTCAGTAGATTATAAGCTTTGTAATGATACCTTACTAGAGAGCTTTTGCATAAAGCATATTCCAGTTACATTATATTTACACTCATCAGCATATTTCCATAAACATATGGAGTGCAACGTCACATCCATCTAATCAGAACCCAGCTTTTCATGAATGAAGCTTCAGATCAATAGTATTTCTACAGAACCTTCTCCTGGGGCCTGAGCCAAAGCACACTGGATTTCAATGGGCTTTGGGTTTGGCCCCTGGAAAGTTTTGGTCCCATCAGGCTCTTTGGCTTCGTTGGGTCTAATATTTAACTAGACTCTGCAACTGGACACCAGAAATCTGAATTCCAGGCCAGGTGATGCCTGTCAATGCAATGGTTTTTATCTTATTCAGTTAACAGAAACATGGAAATAAATTCCTCCCAGTCTCAGTTATGGCTGGAAATCCATTCCTCTTAGGCCAGCTACAGGATTAATCTGTTGAATGGTTTTCAGGAGTTTTGCTGACATAGGAACATTTTAAGAATATATTACTTTTTTCCTTCCCAATAAACCACTACCTTTTAGAACAAAACAAGTCCGTCTTTGTTCTGGCAGCCAAGAGAAAGGGTACAGCAATGCATCTCCTTTATGCCAACAGAAGCCGATTTATTTTTCAGTTTTGCAGCATACACTTAAATCCTTGGTGACTTCTTCCAAAAATGAACCCTAAAAGGCACTATTTTGCCTCTCAGATGCTGTTATAAAGAGATACTGATAACCAGTGCAGGATGCATTGACATCTTTTACACTATCATTATACTGGGCAGAATCCTCGCCTGGTGTAAATCTGCATAGCTCTGTTCATTTACATGGAATTACACTGATTTATCCCAGCTGAGGATCTCAAGCACTGCTAGGCTAATGGTATGAGCACAGGCAGGCTAAAGGACCTGTCCTGGCAGTTCCACCTTGTCATTCAAGCAGACCTAGGGATGTGACTGCTAAGAACCTTCATGTGACTTGGATCCTCTTGTGGTCTGATGCTTCTTAGCACAATGTAACCCCATTACCAATTAGCACCACAGACATAACTGGCTATATCTATCCTGCTCCTTCAAGGACCTGGCCACCTGTGGTGATTAGATACCTTGCAGTTTTCTAGCACCATCTATTTCAGAGTCCCAAGGCACATTCATGGATTAAGCATCACAAACTAGCTTAAGGTAGGAAAATGTTATCTCCCTCTTACAGACAGAGAAATTGAGGTTGGTTCAGTCCCTTGCCCAAGGTCACACTAGCATCGCATGGCAGAGACCAGAAACTCGGCCTTTTTATGACCAGTGCTGAACCTTAATCACAAGAACATTTTGCCAGGCATGAAGTCTATTCACAGCTGTTTCATGCCTTCATGTCCAGCTTGAGTGATGTATCATCCTGAGTTTTAGTATAGACAATTATGGGGGTGATTTAGAAACAAAATTTCAATTTGCCATGTTCATAGCCTTTTCCCTATGCCCACTTCTCATGAACATTTTCGGGAGCCAAGTTTTGTTTGTACAAAATGTTCATGGAAAATGAAATTTCAGGCCAGCAGTCAAATTTCCCCCCATTTACACAAAATATATTCTAGCCACAAGTAGCAGATTGGCTATATAAAGACTGGGGCTGATAAATTATATCCCATGTGACAGCACAACAGACAGCGGCAGCCTCTTCTCACATGCACACACTGCATCAGGTCTCTTTTCCCCAGAGCTTTCCTTCCCCCTCCCCCCCTTGCAGGTGACCTGGCCTAGTAGCCTACCCAAATCCCTACCCTTTCCTCCAGCTGCATGCAGATGTTCAGGGAAATGGGGAGGGATTTCTAACTGTAGAACATGCTCTCCATGCTGAACTATAGTGTAAGAAGCTAAGGATAATACACATTGCTAACCAAGATGGGAAGTGGCATCTCCTCCTCTGTCTACCTGAAGCAGGGGGTTTTATTAAGTTCCTGAGAGGGCCTTAATTGACTGCAGGTGCTTCAATTAACCTGTAGCCACCCTCCCTAGTCTCCAGGGAACCACGCCTTAATTAGCCTAGGGCTTATATATTTCCCCTCTCACACTCTACTACTGCTGCTCCCTGGCCCTCTTGTATCACAACATTTACACAGGAAAACAAAGCAGCTCCCTTCCCATATGTCCCTAGTAGTTAGGACATCCCACAGTGCAGAAGATAATTGGTACAGTCTCATGTTTGAAACCAGAATGAACAAACACTTGCCTTGGATTCTCCTAGTTGAGACCAAACATTTTTCCAAGGGGTTGGACTATGTGCTGGGAGTTTCTCTCATGCTAAGGATCAAGGAATCTGGACCACAAGATTTGAGAGGGAGCAGAACTGCTCCACAACCATTCCAGGATGGAGTCACCTCCTTGCTCCTTCTCTACCAGGAGTGGAAAGAAAGTAGAAGTAGGTGGAGCTGTGCAGTGGTGGTCCATCAGCCCCTCTCCTTTCTCCATCCAACCCCAGCTGTGCACTAACATGCAGGGAACCAGTGGAGAGCTCTCCAAATCCCACTCCCAGCCTTTGTGCATGAGAGCCAGGCTAGCACTGCTCAAAGAGGCTGATCCACATGTGCCCCTTGATGTGACCAGATGCTTTCATGTCAGTAGAGGCCAGAGCAGTGTAGTTCAGGGTGTGGGTATAGGCAAGGGAGAGCCTAGAATTGAGGAAAGTGGTGCCATTCATTTCTCCCATCAAATAGAAATATTTCCAATGGCTGGAGACTAGTATCAGCCATAGGTATGACTGGAGTGCCCAAGCAGGGACCCGTTTAACTCCAGATCATTGGCAAGATTCTCAGCTGCCCATTTGCTTGAAGAGAGTCAATAGGCTTGTTTGTGTTCCCCCATATTGTGGCTCCAAGTCAGAGTCTCATTCCTGGTTCCTTTGTGAACATAGTGGCACCTATGGGGCTCAGATCCTCCATCGCTCGGCACTTCACCCAGTCACCTACATCAATGTAAAATGGGAACAAAATGCTACTCAGAGCAGAATGGTAACAGCGTGAACCCACTTTGCAGTCAGGAGCGAGGCTTTACAAGCCTTGAATCCACAGCATGGGGACATCAATAAGCCTGGTAATTATTTTCTCCTCTCTATCTTTCATTTCTTTTGCACAAGCTTTGAAACATACTGTGCATTGTGCTGGAGTGGCTGGGGGAAGGTTGGGGTTTCCTTTTTGCTACCATCTTGTCACTGGAGCGCCTTGATAAGATACGGTTCTCTCCTCTCACCCAGATATGAGACAGATCCATAGTAACTGAATAATCAATTAATTCTCCTGCAGAGCTCCATTTACATAATGAAAACGCAGCTTCCGGATATTTTATACCGCTAGTTTTCAGTTGTCTTGGCTGATAATATATTGCATGTGAGTGGGGCGGATGGGCGTGGGCCTAATGCAGCCTCTGTCGTGGAGATACTTGACCTGGAGTTCTGCAACATGACAGCAACAAATATCTATTGACTCCATTTATAGATATTTAACCCTAACGTAGGCCTGTATGTATACAGCCCTCTTGAGACCTTGTTTTCATGTAAAAGCATAAGATACGTGCAGAGATTACATGTCCAGAAGGGACCAGTAGGATGACCTAGTCTCACCTCCCACACAACACAGGCTGTAGAACTTTGCCCAGTGACTCCCGCAAAGGAGGGTAAAGTGCATTAGCCCCATTTTACAGATGGGGAAAAGCAAGGTGCGAGGCCCAAGGTCACACAGCAGGTCACTGGTAGAGGACACAGGTCTCCTGAATCCAAGTGCAGATCCCTATCTACTGGATCACACTGACTCTCTAGCTACGTGTGAGCTGTCAGACTCATATCTTAGACATTAGGTACCAAAGACCTAGGATCGCTCTAACCGACCCCATTGGTCAAGCTCCCCAGTCAGTGCACAAGGGCAGTTTTAAATACCCCAGTGATGGGGCTTTGGCCACTTGGGGAGAATATTCCATGCGCTGATACGTGTCAGAGGACCCTGCTTTGCCCCCACCCCACCCCATCTGTATGGTAGAAGGAGTTCTGCCTGAGGAAGAGCTGTGCTGGGGCTCTGCAGGGTTTGGCATCCATAGCTGGGAGGGGGAGGGAGAGAGAAGAAGTGGGGGAAGAGAAGGATCTGAAGCCATGTGAACTCAGGCTGGAGAACTCTTCCTTTGGGGTGGTGGGTTAAAGAGGTAGCTGTGATTAGAGGAGACCCTAGAGACCCTAGGAGGCCCTAGTAGGGCCAGATTTTGAGTGGTATTCAGGTGTTTAGTGGGGTTTTTGAGTGCCTATCTGCATTCTTAGGGCCTAGAGCCCTTCAAAAAATCTAGCCCCTAGAGATGCTGTGCTTGCCTTTGTATCTGTAGAAAACCGAACACCCTTGCCCCGTGTCCTGCCCTGCCCTGCCCCTTCTCCGAGGCCACATCCCCCGCTCACTCCATCCCCCCTCCATTGCTTGCTCTCCCCCACCCTCTCTCACTCGCTCATTTTCACCGGGCTGGGGGGTGACAGGGGATGAGGGCTCTGGCTGTAGGCTATGGGGTGGGGCCGGACATGAGGGGTTTGGGGTGCAGGAGAGGGCTCCAGGCTGGGCCAGAGGGTTGGGGTGTGGGTGGGGACTCCGGGCTCTGGCTGAGGGTGTGGGTTCTGAGTGTAGGCTCTGGGATGGGCCAGAAATGAGGATTCAGGGTGCAGGATGGGGCTCTCGGCAGGGCCGGGGTGTGGGGCGGTGGTGGTGAAGGTGGGAGTGTGGGCTCTGGTATGGGGCCAGGGTTTGGGATGCAGGAGGGGGCTCAGGGCTAGGGCAGTGGTTGGGGTGCGGGAGGGGTTTCAGGGTGCAGGCTCCAGATGGCGCTTATCTCAGTCGGCACCGCCCCCTCAGCTCCCATTGGCTATGGTTCCTGGCCAATGGGAACTGCTGAGCTGGCACTAGGGGCAAGGGCAGCATGCAGAGGCCTTGTGGCCATCTCTCTGCCTAGAAGCCAGAAGGAGATGCTGGCAGCTTCCCAGGAGTCGCACAAAGCTGAGTAGGGAGCCTGCCTGCACCACCAACCGGACTTTTAACGGCCTGGTCAGTGGTGCTGACCAGAACCACCACGGTCCCTTTTCTACTGGGCATTCCAGTCAAAAACCAGACACCTGGCAACCTAACCAGTACCATGTCAAGATAGATGTAGGCAAAAGGCAACCCCAGGCAGGGACTCGTAGCCCAGGAGTCATTTACACCAAACGGGCTTCCACTGGTGTCGCGTAACAGTCCTAGCGACGTCTGTGCCAACATCCAAAGGTGCCTGTGACCGATCCCGTCAAGTGACTGAGGGGCCAAGTGATGGCCTGGGTGCTGACTGTGAAGAGATGGCAGCACATGCCCACCCAATTGACATGGGGCAGAGCAGGGTGGAGGTCAAAGTCTGCCAGGTATCCTCTGTAAAGCTTCCGCACAATCTGACAGGGGAGCAGGAGTTTCCTCCCAGGAAGCAGGGTGTCTGTCCCCGATGCCTTACAGATGAGGGAGGGGAGAAATCATCTAAAGAAACAGGATATCTGCGCAGACACCTCCCTCAGCAGCTTTCCTCAGATCCCTCCAAGCATGGCTTTATTGGAGCCTCACTGCCAGGCCTACCCACACATGGGGAAGCACCTAGACCCAGGGATATATTAACCCATAGGCTAGTAAGGCTATAGTCTTAGGCCAGGGGTGGGCAAACTTTTTGGCCTGAGGGCCACATCAGGGTGCAAAACCGTATGGAGGGCCAGGTAGGGAAGGCTGTGCCTCCCCAAACAACCTGGCCCCCGCCCCCTATATGCCCCCTCCCACTTCCTGCCCCCTGACTGCCCCCTTCAGAACCCTCAATCCATCCAACCCCTCCTGCTCCTTGTCCCCTGACCGCCCCCTCCCAGGACTCCACCCCCTATCCAACCCTTCCTACTCCCTGTCCCAACTGCCCCGACCCCCATCCACACCCCTGACCGGCGCCCCCCAGACCTCCTCCAACCTCCCCCATTTCCCATCCCCTGACTGCCCAGACCCCTATCCACACCCCCACCCCCTGACAGGCCTCCCCCAGGACTCCCACGCCTATCCAACCGCCCCATGCTCCCTGTCCCCTGACCACGGGGGAGGAGGGACAGCAGGGGAGGGGCCAAGGGCTAGTCTCCCTGGCCAGGAGCTCAAGAGCTAGGCAGGATGGTCCTGCAGGCCAGATGTGGCCCACGAGCTGTAGTTTGCCCACCTCTGTCTTAGGCCCTCCTATTTTTAGGCGCAGCATTCCATACTGAAGTAACAGCTGAGCGACTGTAACAGGGCCATCAGAAATTTTTTGTCTCATGAGATATTGCTTTGTACAAATTAATCCATAAAGATTGTGAATTCAATTTATGGTGGTTATGGGCCCAAGCAATATTGAACTTTGTACCTACACTGGACAATAGAAACTATGTTGAAGAAAGGCAGATGGCAGAAATTGAAGGAAGCCAAAGAAAGATGGCAAAGACAAGATGTAGTGCTGAGAGGTATTCCTCCTCTCCTAACATTTTTTCCTCTTACTAAGTCTGGTGATGAGGAAGTCCAGGCGAATACCAGCCCAAGTGAACCCACTGCGCCTGCACCTGATGAAAAGGAGCAGCCTCCTGTGACTTCCGTAGCTACAGTCTCACCCCACTCCTCTGAAGACTTTCCAAGTGATAGTAATACAAAAATATCCTTCTCCAATGATCCAGGCAAGTGGGACATGACTTCTCAAGATCTCATTGCATATTGGACTGAGAAGGGCCCACAGAAATGCCAGAACCTAGATGCTGACTTTTAATTTGACAAAGCGAGAGTACACCAACCAGAATCATTATCTGACCAAATCAATGTTTGAATATATGAAGCCTAACAAACAGATGAGCCATTCTTGCTTGCCAATCTATTCGCCTTCCAAGAAGAAAGTGTACTGTTTTTATTGCCACCTGTTTTCTGATACCAAAGAGTGGGGAATGTTCTGCGAAGGCTTCAATGATTGGAAGAATACTGCGTACATTACCAATCATGCAATGAGTGAGCAGCATACATTGTCAGTTAGCAGCTACTATGCCTGAAAGAAAGTTAGTGGCAGAATTGATACCCAAATGGAAAACCAGTTTTTGGGAGCTCATGCTTATTAGAGGAACGTTCTCAGATGCGTAGTTGAAACCATATTTTTTCTTGCTGAATGTGGTCTGCCATTCCGTGGCTCAGATGAGACTATTGGATTGAAACACAATGGCAATTACCTTGGCATTCTAGAGCTAATCACTACGTTTGACCCTTTCTTAGCTCAGCACATCAATGAACATGCAAATTGTGGAAAAGGCCATACAGCATATTTATCAAAGACTATTTGTGATGAATTCATTGCATTGCTGGCAAAGAAGACGCTATCAGCCAGTGTGGAGGAGATCAAAGATGTGGGATATTTTTCAGTGTCCGTCGACTTGGATGTGGCACATGTAGATCATCTGACTATCATCTTGCGTGATGTGCTACCCGGCGGATCAGTTGACGTTTCAGTACCTTCATAAACATCACCAGCCACACAGGGGAGAAACTTGCCTCATACCTATGCTATTTCCTCACTGAAAATGGGATTGACATCAGCCTTTATCATGGCCAAAGCTATGACAATGCAAGTAATATGAGTGGCAAACATTCAGGGATGCAGGCTAAGATAAAAGAGCTCAATGCTTTGGTTGATTCTATACCATGTGCTGTACACTCACTCAAGTTTGTTGGCCAGTCTGCCATGGATTGTTGTGTTGAAGCAGTTTCTTTTTTTGGATTTGTTCAAGAATTGTACAATTTTTTTCTCTGCATCAACCAGTCGTTGGATGATTCTTAGGGATTCACTACCAAAGGGATACCCAGGGCCCAAATCACTCTCAGGGACACAGTGGAGTGCCAACACTGAAGCTGTGAATGCAGTTGTTCTGGGATACCTCAACATCTTTAAAGCACTAGAGAGCATCAAGGATGATGAATCTCAAAAATCAGCAACAAGAAAAGATGTGAAGTTCCTGAGTGATGCAATGCACACTTTGGAAACTGGTATTTTGTGAGAGGTCTGGAATGATATACTTCATCCATTTAGCAGGTACAGCCTAAGCTTGCAAAGTGCTCAAATTGACCTTTCCACTGCTGTAAACCTAATAAGGAGTTTTGGAACTGTTCTTCAACAAATGTGGGATAATTTTGAGGAGTATGAAATTCAGGGGGCTGCAAGGACTGCTAACCATGAGTATAAGTCAGACAAACGCTGCGAAAGACAGAAAACATGCAACTGCCCACTCATTCGTGACAAGGAGACCTTCAGAGATAATACCTTCATCACAATCATCGACAAACTGAAGAGTTCATCAGAACATCGGACCAAGTCTTATGAAAATATTGACAAAACCTTTACTGTACTGACAAATTTTTCGCCTAACATTTCAAGTTCCGAAGTCAATGAAGGTATCAAACATCTGTGTCAGAAGTACCCAGACAATCTCCCAGTAGATTTTACTAAAGAATTTCTTCAATTTGTTGAATTCACATCACTCTTGGATATAGAGAAAAGATGACAAAAGGAAATCTATTTGGATGTGCCGAGTTATCGCTGAATCCAATGTGATAGAATGTTTCCCAAATGTTGAAACTGCATTATGGCTGTATTTGTCACGAATAATCACTAACTAGTGGAGAACGTTCCTTCTCCTAACCTCTGATCCACCATGACTCAAGAGTATCTCAGTGCTTCGTCCCTCTTGACCATTGAGAATGAAATCATCAGGTCTTTGAATTACGATGACATCACTCATGACTTTGCCACAGCTAAAGCTGGGGGGGGGGATCATTTGTTTGAAGAATTGAGTGTAGTGAGAGTAGAATAAACTTGTTAATTTTATGTAAATGAATATGTAAATATGTATGTAGATAAATGTTTGATGACTTCTGTGACGGGGCAAGGCCAGAGGGCTATAGGAAAGTGGTAAGGAACCAGTATGTTAGCCCCAGGCTAAACAAATCCCTGATACCTTATGGCAGTTGCTCCAGGTTAATCAAGACACCTGGGGCCAATTAAGAACTTTCCAGAAGGCAGGGAGGTTAATTGAGACACCTGCAGCCAATCAGGGGCTGGCTGAAACTCCCTCCCAGGGAGTCAGTGAGGGGCGCATGTCAGGAGCTGTAGAAGGAGGATGCGTGTGAGGAGCTGGGAGCAAGAGGCACTAGGAGCTGAGAGTGAGAAGGCGTACTGCTGGAAGATCCTGTGGTGAGGATAAAGAAGGTGTTGGGAGGAGTCCATGGGGAAGTAGCCCAGGGAGTTGTAGCTGTTGTGCAGTTGTTCCAGGAGGCACTCTAAACAGCTGCAATCCACAGGGCCCTGGGCTGGAACCTGGAGTAGAGGGTGGGCCCGGGTTCCCCCCAAAACTCCCAACTCCTGATCAGACACAGGAGGAGTTAACCTGGACTGTGTATTCTACTAGAGGGGAAGATCTCTGAGGCAAGCAGAATCCGCCAATAAGCGCAGGACCCACCGATGTAGAAGAGGAACTTTGTCACACTTCATACATTTTTTTGCAATATGTAATTCATACATAGGCCCTTCCCTCCCGTTAGCCTTAGGCCCTGCCTGGACCTCTCGGCCCCTTTCAGTTAGTGACACCTCAGGCAGTGGCGTGTATGAATGCGGAGCAGCTGAGGGGTTGACAACATGGGAAGCTTAAGGGTGTCTGCGCTGGAGGGTTTCTAGCCCAGACATGTATCATAGGGCAAGACAATGACTCAGACTGTGCACCCCAAGCAGAGGAACAAGAGGGAGTCAAGCTCCGCCCTGGTATGTCTACATGGACCTTCGGTCTGGGTGTACAAGGTGAGCAGGGCTTCTCCCCCAAGCAAGTTGGTTGTGAGTCGGCAGGGAGGGGTGTGGAATGGGGAAAACTTGGCTCCATTCCCCACTACTCACTGCCAACAGGAGTTGAACCAGAATGGCGGGGGTAGTGATTTGCTGTCAATTACTAACCCCCCATCTCAGAGCCAGGGGCAAGCAGGAAGGGAACTGGGCCCCAGAGCTGAGTTGCCTGGGTGGAAGTTAGCACCATCCCCTGCTCACAACTATGGCTAAAGACACAGCCTAGCCCTAAGGGAGGAAGGGTCAGAAGTGTGGTATAAGTGAAGCATCTGTGCCTCCCTTAGCTGTTCACTCCCAGGCAGGGCTGGCGGTTGCCTAGGGCACCAGGATTTGGGGGGCGGCATTTGAGGTCCCTTGGCGGCATTTCGGCGGCGACGCTGTATCTTCGGCCACCAGGGTCCTCGGCAGCATTTCGGCAGCAGCTTCTCCTGGAGGCGCCGCCTAAGGTGGCAAAAAAGCTGGCACTGCTCCTGCTCCCAGGTCTGTACACCTGAGGGCTTGTCTACACTGGCACTATAGAGCACTGCAACTTTCTCGCTCGGGGGTGTGAAAATACACACACACCCCAAGCGCTGCAAGTTTCAGCGCTGTAACGTGCCAGTATAGACAGCGCTCCCAGCGCTGGTAGCTGCGCCCCTCGTGGAGGTGGGTTTTTTAGAGCGCTGGGAGAGCTCTCTCCCAACACTGTGCCGTGACTACACAAGCCATGTTAAAGCCGTTACCAGCGTAGACAACCCCTCAGAGTGTGTCTGGAGCAGAAGAATAAATTAGAGGCGTTTTCTGATTGTTAGACTCCGCCCCATTCCCAAGTGGAGCATTGTGATTAATTTATTTTCGATGCCTATGTAGATGTGAATGTGGGAGTTGTTAAAAGACAATCACTCTCCATCTCAGGGCTCCTGTTGCTATAGTATCTAAGCAACGCCCAATCTTTAATGTCATTATCCTCGCCATGCCCCCGAGGCAGGGCAGTGCTGTTAGCTGCATTGTGCAGTACTGTGGCACAGGGAGGCTGGCCTGTCCCAGCTAAGTGACTTGCCCAAGGTCACACAGACAGTCTGTGGCAGAGAAGGAACTCCACTAGAATTCAATAAATAAACAATGCTAACATCAGATTAACATTAGGTCTCTGTGACACTCTTGCAGCTCTGCCAATGGCTGCTGGTACTGGCCATATTGAAGGGGTAATAGGGACACCTGGTGTCCTTGGGCATCTTTGGATATGTGAATAAGGGAGAGAGTGAGGAGGCCCTAAAGAAATTCAATACCCCTCTTCCCGTCAGAAGGGATTAAGTGCTTGATCCATCAGCTCCTGTAACCTGCCTCCTACAATGGCAGATCAGACCACTCTCCCATCTCATGCAATTTCCTGCCTAGGAGTTCTATCATACCAGATCAGGCTGCTAGCCCAACTCCTGCCATATAATGGTGGCCCATCTAGTCCAATACCCCTAACAGTGGCCAATAATACCCATGGCCGACTGGGTAACACTATGCTGGAGGAAGGATTCCTTCCTGATCTTCAGGCCAGGCCTTGAAGCATGAGGACAGTTGAATTTTTTAGCCCATTTTATTTTCATGGACTAGGGCCCGATCCTAAGGCCCCCATCTCTAGTGAGCCCGATCCTTTTTATTTCTTTTCATTTTGTTTCTTTTTAAACAAAAAATAGGACATTTCTGATTTCCTAATCATAGCTACTATCCTTGTTTTCCTTCAACTTGCCTTCAGAAGTCCTTAGTTTCCTCTGTAACCCTTTCATTATAGGGGAAAGGCAGATCTAATTAATCTAACATGGATAAGCAAGTGAGGTCTAATCAATTATGGTTTACTTTTGCTTTCATCACTCTTGCCAAAGTCAGCAAATTCACTGACAGTTCAAATGCGACATTTTTAGAAGCCCAAGTAAATCAATAACAAGTAACAGTAATTTAGATGCACATTTCATGCTGCCTCTCTGTGGAGTGGCACATGAGGTGCATTCACACACATACACACACACACACACACACACACACACACACACACACACACGGATGCACTTGGACATCAGCAGCCTGATTAGCCCCTCCATAGTAGCAGCAGCAGCACACTGGTCCAGCTTTTGCAGCACTGGGAGCTGACTGTCACTGGTGGTTGGGGTCCCATAGTGCTAGGGGCTGTACAGAGACATGGTGAAATACACCTCCTGCCCCAAAGAGCATACAGTCTAAATAGACAAAAAGGGTGAGTGGTGGGGAAAGAAATAAGAGCATAAGAACGGCTATACTGGGTCAGACCAAAGGTCCATCTAGCCCAATATTCTGTCTTCCGATAGCAGCCAATGCCAAGTGCTTCAGAGGGAATGAACAGAACAGGAAAATTATCGACTGATCCATCCCCTGTTGTTCAGTCCCAGCATCTGGCAGCCAGAGGCTTAGGATGCCCAGTGCATGGGATTGCATCCCTGACCATCTTGGCGAGTAGCCACTGACAGACCTATAAAAGGCCTAGAAAAAGGAAGTGACTTGCCTTTAAAAAAAAGAATAATTACACAGCTAGTCAGTGGTGGAGCTGGGAATGGCACCCAACTCTCTCAAGAGCTAATTTACTATGCTATCTACTAGACAGCACTGCCTTCTAAGGTGATGGGCCTCTCCGCTGTGTGGTAGGTCACTGGTTTGACTATAGCTCGGGTTGGCAACAACCAAAAGTTGTTATAGCAACGGATGTCTGTCCTGTGCCCTATGTGAGAGGAGTTGGGGGGGAGGGGTGTCTCTTCACAGCCTAGAGGACAGATGCTTGGATCACAAAACCACCAAAGCTCCCCCTTGCGAGCTATCGCAGCAGAGCAATCAAGGAGCAAATGGGCCAGAGACAGTTCCCCTCCTGCCTCATGCTCCTTCCCAATGGGGTCTGAAGCACATTAGGGAGGCAGATGTAATTACTCAAGGTGCAAAGCAGTGGAGAATCAGGTCAAAGTTCTATGCAACTCTGTGTAGCTTTTCCATAGTCTTTAGTTTGCATCCACAGCCAATGGAACAATTTGAAACCAGTGATTTGACAAAATTCACCTTTTTCCTGTTTTGGAATTCTGTGAACAGATCAAAAGAGTCTCTCAAACTGTCAGGTGAAGCTATTCCAAGAGGTCTTCAGCAGTTCATTCTCATCCTGTGGATCCATTTATTGCAAATATCTGCCATCCTCACTTGGTGCTGTTGGTTTATCACGCGACATTGTTTCTGCTCCCCAGGTTGGCTGCAAAAATCAGTCCAGCGAACAGCAGAAATTGAACAAACGTGGTCTGAGATTTGCTTTCAGCAAAGATTAGGCCCCGTGCAGCAGGCCAGTACAGGCCTACGTCCCAGAGGAGTCCCATTTAAGTCTTCAAAGCAAGATTGTAAGGGTGCCCAGACTTTGTGCTGGCTCTCTGCACAGGAGTGAATGCCCCTCTCCAGAGGTGTGCATGCCAACAGATGGCCTCACAAATAGAGGGTCTAAAATATGGTTGCATTAAAATTCTCTTGTCCTAATTTTTTCTCTGTTGGAGAAACACTAGCAGCATCCCAGGGAGAAACTGAGGAAGCTTTTACCTCCGGCAATGGGATACTGGGTACAAGAGAAGACAGACCCTTTCAAAACCCACTCATTCAGGGTCTAAACTACTGCTGTTGAAGGATGGGCTTGTAGCCCAGGCCTTAGGCTCAGCCTCGACAGCTCTGGGTTCAGATCTTGGCTCTGCAACAAACTCATTGTGCCTCCTTGGGCAAATCACTTGAACTAGTTCTGTTTTGTTGTTTGTTGGCATCCTTTTGTCTGCCAGAGACGGCAGGAATTGCAGCCTATGGTGTAGATCAGAGGTGGGCAAACTACGGCCTGAGGGCCACATCTGGCCCACGGGACAGTCCTTCCTGGCTCTTTAGCTCCCGTCCGGGGAGGTTAGCCCCCAGCCCCTCCCCTGCTGTCCCCCCTCCTCCGCAGCCACGCCGCTGCACGAGCGGCGCGGCTTCCAGTCCTGCCGCTCTGAGCGGCATGGTAAGGGGGCAGAGAGCAGGGGGGGCTGGATAAGGGGCAGGGGGTTCCAGGGGGCAGTCAGGGGACAGGGGGCAGTTGGATGGGGTGGAGGTTCTGGGGGGGTGTCAGGGGATGGGGAACAGGGGGGTTGGATAGGTGTGAGTCCCAGGGGGCCTGTCAGGGGGCGGGGGTGTGGATAGGGGTCGGGGCAGTCAGGGGACAGAGGGGATTGGATAGGGGGTGTGGTTAGGGACGGGGGGTTCTCAAGAGGGGGCAGTCAGGGGACAAGGAGCGGAGGGGGTTGGATGTGTCAGGGATTCTAAGGGGGGCAGTCAGAGGGCGGGAAGTGGGCAGGGGCGGATAGGGGGCGGGGGGCCAGGCTGTTTGGGGAGCACAGCCTTCCCTACCAGTTTCACAACCCCGATGTGGCCCTCAGGCCAAAAAATTTGTCCACCCCTGATGTAGATAGTTTGCAATGTCTCGTGTGACTGAATAGTCCAATCTAAGATTTTCATGATCTTTGGCAGTTGTTGCAAATGTATGTATCTGGTTTGGGGACTGCTCACTTCCTACAGGCTCTTTTCTCTTCAAGCTGTAGGAGCCAGCTTCTGTCATGGACTTTGATACAGTTCTGTGCCCTGTAAAGTCAATATAAAGGCTCCCATTGACTACAATGGGCATTGGAACAGCCCCATGATCTGTGCTTCAGCTGTAGAATAGGGATAATAATGCTTCCTCTGCCCATGTAGATTATAAGCTTTTCAGGGCAAGGACTTCTCTTATATGACCAGTGCCTAGCACATAAGCACGGCCAGACTGGGTAGACCAATGATCCGTCTAGCCCAGTATCTTGTCTTCTGACAGTGGCCGGTGCCAGCTGCTTCAGAGGGAATGAACAGAGTCCCAGTCTGTGGCAAAGGTTTAGGGACACACAAAGCATGAGATTGTGTCCCTGCCGATCTTGGCTAATAGCCATTGATGGACCTATCCTCCAGGAACTTTTCTAATTCTTTTTTTAACCCAGTTATACTTTTGGCCTTCACGACATCGTCTGGCAACAAGTTCTATAGGTGCATTGCATGAATAAATACTTCCTTTTGTTTGTTTTAAACCCGCTGCCTATTAATTTAATCAGCTGACCCCTGGCTCTTGTGTAATATGAAGGGGTAAATAACACTTCCTTATTCACTTTCTCCACACCAGTCATGATTTTATAGACCTCTATCATGTCCTCCCCTTAGGCTTCTCTTCACCACACCAACCGGTCCCAGCAGGGCCGGTGCAAGGAAGTTTCGCACCCTAGGCGAAACTTCCTTGCACCGGCCCTGCACCCCCACCCCAATGCCGCCGCCACCCCCCCAGCCAGCTCCCCCGCCCACAGGAGCTCAGCCTCCCCCCGCTCAGCCTCCCACCCCACCCGCGGGCCGCAGGAGCTGAGCGGGGAGCCGGCTCGCCACGGCTGCCCCCCAGCTCACCTCAGGCACTGACGGGAGACAGCAAGGCGAGGGGCTCGCCGCGGCTGCCCCCCGCTCAGGCACTGAGTGGGGGGGCAGCGGGGCAGCTCCCCACGGCTGCCCCCGGCTCCCCACTCAGGCGCTGAGCAGCGGACAGGGGGGGCAGCTCGCCATGGCAAGCCGCCCCTTGTCTCCCCGCTTAGCAGCTCAGCCACTGAGCGGGGAGGCAGCGGGCAGCCGCCCGCCGCCCCCCAAATCTTGGCACCCTAGGCGACTGCCTAGGGTCGCCTAGTGGGCGCGCCGGCCCTGGGGCCCAGTCTTTTTAATCTCTCCTCATATGAAAGCTGTTCCATACCCCTAATCTTTTGTTGCCCTTTCTCTGTACCGTTTCCAATTCTAATAGACCTTTTATGAGATGGGGCGACTAGCACTGGACACAATATTCAAGGTGTGGGTGCACTACGGATTTACAGTGTGGCATTATGATGTCTTCATCTAGTTCCTGACCCAAAGGGCTAAGGACCTCACATTGTCTAGAATACAGCACCCAGCACAGTGAGGCCTCCATCGTGGGGGAGGCTGCTCAATGCTGCTGCAGTTCTCTAAAGGTACTTCTGACCCCCCGCCCCCATTACTGTAGTATCAGCACACACCACAATCTTCAATGTATTCACTGCCACAACACCTTTGTGAGGCAGGGCAATGCCAGTGCCACCATCTGTGCAATGGGAAACTGAGGCACAGAGCGATCAAGTGAGTAGCCCAAGGTCACACATGGAGTCTGTGGCAGATCAGGGAATTAAGCCTTGCCCCCCACCCTCCTTGAGTCCCCGCTGAACACCCTAGCCACCACACCACCCTTCCTCAGATATAATAAGTGGGTTACTCAAGTACTAATAAGCTTTGAGAAAGCCTGCTTAGATGAGAGCTCAGCCCAGTTTTGCAGACCCTAGAGGCATTAATAAGCTTTTAATCTATGGGGTTCATAGTCAAGAGATTCCAAGAGTCAGTCTGAATTGTTCCCCTCACTAGGCACAGAGTTAGAAGCCTTCAATCCAGACCCCTGTAGTGTGCAATAGACAGGGTAGCACCAGGAGCTGACAGCACTCCTGAAATCTCACCAAGGCCACATGCAGCCCACCTTTGCATAGCCTTGCTCTGGAGGTGTCCAAAACCCAGGCCATTCTGCCGCCTTGCCAGGTAAAAGTTGGGTCTTCTATGGAGACCTTCCATGCAATTTCTAGCTCTCCTGGTCTTTGTAACAAGAATGTCTTCACAGCTTCTTCTGGTACCCTGCTTTGGGGACAGCTGCCCCGCACACAACAAGTTTCTTCTTTCATCTCTCTCTTGCCTGTTTACATTACGCAAGCTTGGATATGTGGACCGCTTCACATCTGGTGTAATATCATTGAATTTGATGGAACTATTCCCGATTTACCCTGGGGTATAAGGAGAATCAGAATGAAGCCTGTTGTGCCTGAAACCTCACTCTGGCTTTTGGCAGTGGGAGCAGAAGCTCTTTCCTCCTTTCCAAACACCATGGTACCCTTTACATTGGCCTCCTCATTGACCTTTCCTGCAGTCAGGAAGTGCATTGATTCTGCATAGGTATGTCAGGGACCAGCCACACAGCTCATCTCCATAAGCAAGAGAAAAACATCTGCCTGCCATTCTGAAGGAGGATTGATCCTGGATTTCCCCCCAGTCCACCCCCCATGGATTTTGACCGCTGCATGCTGTACTGAAGAAGGCCATTCCATGGTGTGCTATGGAGCCATCTCCTGGCTGAAACGAACACGAGTCCCTAGGCAGAGCAGAGCTGTTTGATTGGTTACAGTGGTGGTGTTCCCATCTCCCGAACTAGGACAGAACAAACTGAGCTGCCCCAGCCCCAGAAGCAGGCAGGGTCTGATGCTCCAGCCTCTCCCTCCCAAATGGGCTCCAGAAACCTAGGTGCTGGCTGCAGTGAGGATCATGCTATGGAATGCAAGGCAGCCGTATTTGAATAAATAACAGATTTGATTCAGCACTGTGTTAGTTACTGCATCGATTTAACACCATTAACTTCAATGGAGTTAAACTAGAGCAATACAGTGCTGGATTTAGGGCGACCATATGTCACAGTTTTATAGGGACAGTCCCAATATTCAGGGCTTTTTCTTACATAGGCGCCTATTACCCCCAATTTTTCACACTTGCTATCTGCTCAGTCTAGCTGGATTGGGCCCCAGATTTTACATTTATATAGAGCCTTTCATCCCAATCCTTCCAACCACACAGTCCCACTTCCCGAGTGGTGGGCATTCAGTGTGGCAAATCCACACTGCTGCACACTGCAGTAAGAGGTGAGGCAACTGGAAATTGGCTAAGTGACTGAGGCAGACCCCTTCTCTTCTAGACTGCATCATGGAATCCCTCGTGCCCATGCAGAGCAGGTAGCACCTTGGTGGGCAAGGCCTCACCTGCCTACAATTCTGGTTTTAAAAACAGAGAGACCCTTATCCTTAGAGCTGTCAAAGGCACTAGAATTCTCCCTGCCTCACTTCCCAAGCTCTCCCAGACGGCACTGCTTTCTCCTCCTCCGGTTGCATTCCAGTCACCTCCAGTCACCTGCTGGTGGGCAGAGCTTTGCACAAGTCACTGACATGTAAAGATGAACTCCGGTCAGGTGCATGTGTCCCCCTTTTGCATTCTCTTGCTGTAAACATGCAACCACTCCAGGTCAGTGACAAACACACACAGAAAGCAAAGACGCTTGCCAGCTCAAGTGTCCATGCAGAGCAGAATTACCCATTTGGGACAACAAAGTAAAGCTAAGGATGACGTTCAGCCTGATCCCTTGCATCTGCCTGGGGCCTAAATGTTCTTGTTGCAACCCCGCTGCAGCCAGCACAAAGGATTCCATGGCCCACATAGGAGAGAAGCTCTAGGCCCTGTCTTTGTCTATGGTGCCGAGGCAGCCCACTACGCCCATTTCTCAGCAGTGTGCGCTGATGAGCAGAAAAGGCAATATAGGGTTTAAGTGGGACGCTGCTTAGCTCAGCAAGGGATAAGGCTCCCCAAACCGCTCCCTGACACAGAATTGAACAACCCTGCAAATACTTAACTGCACCTACTGCAGCCAGGACTGCGTCTACACCAAACATTTATGATGAATGTGAATAGAGAAAGTGAAATATAAGGTTGTTGGTGGGGTTCAGAGTTTACAGTAGCTTAATTTTACTAGCGTCTTTGCTTAAGGCAAGGTCTGTGCAGCCCGGGAAAGAAAAGGCTCATAACATTTTCTAAAGTTCCCCAGCTCTGCTACCTCCTGTATTCCTAAATGGCCTTTATGTCAAGCTCGTCTGGTTACTTCAAGCTCATCCAATCAGCCAACAACTAACATGTAATTTGTGACCAATCACAGCTCAAATAGCTCAGATTTCAAATAGAACTTTCAGTGCTCAATAAAACGTTTATGGTCAAGTAAAAAGTGTTGGGTAAGTTTAGATAGCAAGGAAATGGGCATCTCCTGGAATGTCCCTGAGCAGGAGGAGGCTAAATTTGTCAACAGAATTATTGCTCTCTTTTGCCGAGGCCCAGTCCTGCAGCAGTTAAGTCAATGATAGCAGGACTGGTCTTTGATGAGTGAGCAGGGTAAATCTAGTACCATGCCAGCACCCTAGACAGCCACCTATATCACCTCGCCTGTCAGCCCATCTCATGTTCAACTGATTATCTCTCAATGAAAGGTTTGAGATACTCTAGTGTTCTAGCGCATGTCCTCCTGCTCTTTTGGAAACTGTCACAGAGCCTTCGTCTCCCACCTGGACAGCCACCAGAGACACGGCAGAGTGGCTGAAACATTTTGAGGTGAAAGGACAGATACTGCACACATCTGCAGTGGGAACTGGGTCTCTGGAGCAGAGTGACAGATCGGAGATTGAACTGTCAGTCAAGATGTTTCCAGACCCTGCACGTGAGACTTTCATAAGGAAATGAAGAGCAGAGAGATGTTTTATGAGTAATGTTTGGGTTTTCTTTTTTTCCCTAAAGCTCTTTTGCGAGACACAGAGACTGATCCCCAAGTAAAGGCAGCCCTAGAGATCTCCCAGACTGGAGGCAAGACATACAGATGACCAAGGAAGACTGGCCTTTCTTCTCCTAGTTAAGCCACCAGAATAGTTCAGGCACCTATAAGAGGCATTGGGAGTGGGGATGAGGAAGGAATGACAGGAGATGGAGGAGTTGCATAATGAAATAGAGCTTTAAGGGTCAGACTTCACTGCTAGGCTCCAGATCCTTAGGCTCCTTGACACTGCAAACCTGGAGTACACCTGCCAACTCTATGTGCGCATTACATATTTTAGAAATGTCTTTGTCAACTTCTCTCTATGGAACAATATAGTAATAAGTGACCAAGAGCGGTCACTTTATGAGGGTTTGTTCTTTGATCCCTCTGAAACAACTTCCAGTGTCAGTCCAGATCCCACAGCATCTTTGGCACCGCTGTAACTGGTGCTCAGTGACCCCCTTGCTTGAACTCTCTGCTGAGACTGAAGAGGCTGCATTATCCTCTTTCCCCTTGGAATGTGCCTTTCCGGGGTAATGGATAAAAGAGTTGAGAGAATAAAACAGTTGAGCAAATAACAAGAACAAATATTTGAACTTGCTTTAGCTGTATGCACCACTGTGCCTTGGCTTTCTGCATATACCCCAGTGAACTCATTCATTCACATAAATGGGCATGAGCCAAAGCGTATTGAAGTCAATGGGAGTCTGACTTCAGATCAGCTTAGTGTTTAACCCAAAACCTCACTTTAAGCAGAAATTACTCAACATTCACAGCAAGTCATAACATTTGTGCCAAAAAACATAGTTCTTAGAGTTCTACTCATCCAGTCAAGGGACAGAACAACCACCATGTGACCTATGAGTCTAGTCAAAAACCAAAAAACTCAGATATTGAGTATATATATGAAAAAAACTGCAGCCCCACTGAACCCATTTTCTTCAAACTTGGCTTGTTTTGTTGATCTTGTGAGTTTTAGCAATCAAGACAGACTAAATTATATCAACGTAAGCCATATCTACATTAGCTTGCTATCAGTGATGGCTCAATCAGCAACAACTGGCTTCTGAACTGGTGCTGACAATGATTTAACTACTCAGGCAGATGGACTTCTTGATCCTTCTTTTTGTAATGTTGCTGACAATAGTTTGGGCTCTTCTTTACTGGCAGTAAAGAAGAGCCCAAACCAGAAGTTTTACCACTGGTTCAGAAGTACCTATTCATGACAGCTGGTGTTAGTAGTGGACTTATTTCCTAGGGTAGTTAGGGATTATTACCCTACCCACACTTTTCAAACTCTCTCATTATTACTAACACTGGATAACCAGTCAGAGCAGAGCTAGAACTAGGGAGGACAATGCCATGGTTAGGGGTTAGCTTGGGTCTCTGTAGACCTGGTTTGCTTCCTTGCTTTGCCACGGACTGCCTGTGTGACCTTGGGCAAGACACTGTAGGCACCAAAATACCTTTAAAAATCTGGCCCTAGTGATGCAGTTGGCACCAGGGGGATTTTCAGAACTCTCAAGATAGGAACAGCACTGGCAGGCAATGTGTAAGTTTCTTCACTATGCTGCCAGTATTTTAGTCCTGATCCACAGCTCCTGGTATGCCAGCTCTGCCATTGTGCCTCAGCCTTGAGCCTACGCGATCTGGGGTATTCCTCAGGGGAAACAAAGACTGTAGATGGTGCCAGACTTAGGAGTGTGAGGTTATCAAGTCACCTGTGTAAATGGAGACCAGGATGACTCCCAACTCCTTTACCCATGATAACCTGTGTCAGGATTTAGACCTTTATCACCAGTGCTGAAGCCCAGTCAAATTACAAGTCACTATGGAATAAACACGCTAAGAAGGGAGACTGAAAACAAAAATTTCCCACTTCTGCATCAGAACAAGCACAGGAGGTTTTGATATTTTCCACAAGAGACCATCCCCAGAGTAGCCAATAACCCAGTAGGTCAGCCACTCATCTGGGATGTGAAAGACCCAGGTTCAACTCTCTGCTTTACCAGAGATGGAGCAGGGACCTGAACCCAGGTGCGTGCCCCACCTGCCTGGATATCCTGGGGTTGGGGGGCAGGAAGGGTGCCCTCCTCTGGTTTTGAGCAGAAATTCCACCCTGAACCAAAGACGACCATCCAACAAACGTTCCACTGCCAACCTCTTCCCAGGAAAAGCTTCAGGTTTGACAGTTAGGCATTTTCCAACAAAACCATGGTCAGAGAATTCCTGACCAGCTCTACTCCCATCTGAAAGGCAGCTGTGACTGTGTATTTGTCATGGCCACCACATCAGGGACCACCAGCGCTAGACGCATGAGCTGCTACAGACTGAGCTAGAGAGCCAGGTCTCCCTACCTGGGCTGTAACTGGCTCATCCTTTGGGGCATGGGCAACCTGCAACCCACTCCCCTGTGGGTTACACATTCACTCCACTGTCCTTATGAGGCTCTCTTATAGTGCATTCTCTGGGCACTGGGCCATCGGCTTTTAACATCAAAAGAGTCCATTGCTGCTCCCCACTGGACATAGAATCATAGAATCTCAGGGTTGGAAGGGACCTTAGGAGGTCATCTAGTCCAACCCCCTGCTCAAAGCAGGACCAACCCCAACTAAAAGTAAGGGCTGCCGTGAGCCCTTACTTTCCCCACCGGAAGGTCCAAGTGTGTTTCTGCCTCTCACCAAGTTATTCCTTGGTGGGCCACAATGAAAATGTAGTAATTCTTAAAACATAGGCATCTCGGTATTTATTTTTCTACTGTTTTACGCCCATTTTACTTTTATGCCCAAATCCTGTAAATTCTGCCTGCTCTGTGTATGTCAAGTACAAACAAAGTCTTCTCCTTTCAGGAGAAGCCCAAGCCCAGCCTGTGCATGAACTCTCCCTGGTTCAGTACCTTCTTTTCCAAGGATAGGTTTTCCAAGCCACAGCCCTTCCCAGAATTGACCTCAGCTACCCCAGAGTAAAGCGAGGCTGACTAAAATAGACTCCAGGCCACTCCCACTCCCAGCAGCCTCTGCAAGATTAATGGTTAATTAGAGCCAGCCACACGTGAGTGCTAATTTCTGGAGAGTGGTCTACTACCTACAGCTGCTTCTTTGAGGACCTGGGTCTTGTTTCTTGGGGATTTCCACACAGTGACAGTTCACGGTCATAGTCCGTCACCATACCCCTAATGGACACAAGTTAACGTCTTACCCACCATTTTTTTCCTGGTTGAGGGGGGGAAGTTTGCTCGAATTTTCCCCGTTTTACATACACCTACTTCCAGGGCCGCTCTTCTTCTGAATGATTTACCCCTTCTTTGACTATCATTGTCAACTGAATATCCAGACATTGTCTTTTAACCCATTGCCATCCAGGTCTCCTCCCCATCCTTTGGGATAAGGTTGACATCAGTCCCAGTATTTCAAGGATCATACCAATTTTCTTGGTATTATTCCAAGTACTTGCAGGACTTTTAAAGAACTTGAAGACATTCCAAGTCTATCACGGACCATGCTGCCGTGCCACATGAAGACATCTGAGCATCAGGACATTGGGTAATGGCATGATTATGTTTTGATGCAACATAAAGATGTTGTGCTAAAAGCAATCTCACTGCATTTTAGTGTCCAGATGCTGTCATGACAATATCATTATGTTGTTCTCAAAGTGCACACATCACAATATATATTGAAATGTGGTGGGTACAAATGGATCTTCCAGGTACAGTGCACCATATGTCATAGCTGGAAGGAAAACTTTGACACATGTGCACTAAAATTGGGTTGCCATTTTGTTTGTGTGTCTCCTGCAGAACAATGTTTCTTCCTGTGATTTTGCACGCTCATGTCATATGATGCACCATCCAAGGCATATGGATGCAGTGTCCTCATGTCATAACTCCTTAAATAAATTCAAACATCCTGCCAGCTTACGGTCACAAGTAACAGTATCCCCAGGATGTCTGGGGATAAGTGGTGATCCCTAGCTAAAAAACCAGTTGCTCAGAAACTCAGATTAGCACATTTCAGAGGGATGAATGTGCTAGAGGAGCAATTTCCCTACCTTACAATACACAGAATGACATCAGAGTTCTTATGATGTAAAGCCCCTTCTCATGTTGCAGCATGTTGACCTGACAACATGCCACTGGAATTTCAAAAAAGTCTATCTACAAACCCTTCTCCCTGTCAACAAATATTTGAACCTGAAGTGAAATTGGTGGCAGAGAAGAGCAGAAGGAAGAGCTAATTACCCACAGTATCCTCTATGATGTGACAGAAAGCAAGCTCCACTCTGTAGCTCTTGGGCTGAGTTCCGCTTATTACTAGTGCTACTAGAGGGAGAGGCGGCTCATCTCTGCAGTACCTTCTGAATTGCAACATTTCTGATCAACAACATCATCAGCAAAAATACAAAGTGCCTGTATGCTTTTAAAAAAGTCCAGGAGCCTACAGCAATGACCACAAAGAGTCGTAACATTATTCAGAGCTGCATACAAAGGGGATATGATTGCTCTCTATGAATACACCAAGGGGGTAAACACCAAGGAGACAGAAGAGCTATTTAAACCAAAGAACAATGCTGGCACAAAAAACAAAGGGGGATAGATGGGCCAGTCAAGATGCTACCCAGAAGTATTCCAAAGTTGGTCTTCTACATACTAAACTGCTATGGAAGAGTATCCATCTCCAGTATTGTACTAATGGATAACTGAAATGGAAAAATCCCTCTGGAACTTCTCCCAATATGCCACTGGATTCCCAGTGGTCTGCTACTGACAAACCCTTCTGTTTTCCCTGGGAGCCTGTGCCAAGGCATACAAGCCCTGCATCACACAGGAAGGGGTTAAAGAACAGCTATGGGCTCAAGCAGCCCCACCACAGCTAGAAGACATGCCGATCATGGAGGAATCTTCCTAAGCAAAAAAGCCCAGTTCCGAAAGGGCCAGCCAGCCCTGGGAGGCTGGCAGACCTCTCTCCACGAGTTACCAGGAGGGAGACACCACAAAGAAGGCTGGTTTGCAGAACCCTCTGAATCTGGAGAGCAATTGGGGGGGAAGGAGCCAGTGGAAGGAGAAGTTCATGGAGGCTGAGGCTAAACATCCAGTTCCATGAAGGAGAGCTGGGGGACTTCTGTCTTGAAGAGAGAGGCCGAGGGACTGCCTGAATCACAGCCCCCGCCCTGGGAGGAGCATTGGAGGGGACCAGAAGGGCTGTTTGAAATACAGCCCAGCTACTGCTGGAAAGGCCGCGAGTGCCTTTGGAGAAGCTCCTTGGTAGTCAGCTGGGAAGAAGCTGTGAGGAGTCAAACTTACCACAGGAACAGCAGTGTTCACAAAGCCAGGGAAGATGCTGACAAGCAGGGGAAGGTAGGAGCAGGTGAGGGAAGCAGCCAGAGATTGAAGGAACAATTGTTTGCTGCCTAAAACAGGATACCAGGGCAGGAAACCAGAAGAGAGGGCACGCCTGGGTTCCCCTACCTCTCCTCCACACCAAGGTCAAGGTTCCAACTACAAGACCAAGAACGAGCCCGAGTTTAGGGCTGAGGGTTGGCATAGAGGCTACCAGACACTGGGTTTTTCCTGACTTTTGGACTGCATTCTGAAAGGGGTGAGACTCAAGTAACCTGGCCAGAGGTCACTTGAGTCTCACCAGAGGGCAAATCACAAGGCAAAGGGAACCACAGGCCAGGGCCGGTGTAACCACTGGGCGAACTAGGCGGCCGCCTAGGGCACCAAGATTTGGTGGCGCCAAAAAGCAGTGCCCAACATTTTTTTTTTACACTATTGCTGGAAAACGAATGAATAAAGAAAAGAGAAACGTTGTTGAACTTGCATTTTAACTTGTCGTTCTCTTGTACATTACAGCTATAGCCTACGCCAGCTCTGCATTGCGGGCACAAGCGTACTGCTTCACACTACGGTACAAAGTGGCAATGATGTCATTTTTCTCGCTGTGCGCAGCCGGGGGGGTGGGGGGGTGGAGCGCAAGGTGGAAGTTTTGCCTAGGGCGCAAAATATCCTTGCACCAGCCCTGCCACTGGCACACCTGAATGACTGGTCAGCAGCACTATAGCAGAGAAAAACCCTGCAGTGCTGCACCTAGCCACAAGGGGATGCCCTTGCTGCAGAGCTACCACCACAAGTCCAAGAGAGGTAACAGCAATGGGTTTGTTTCAATCCCATTGTCAATATTAAAGTACTAAGTGCTAGTGCAACCTCCAGGGGAGTTGGCGTTACACGTCCTCTTCTGTGCCTGACCTACAGAGGAGTCAGCTCTAAGCGGTTGTAGAGACTTCTGCTTTTAGCTGTGGTGGCCCCAGTTCAGGCCCTGTTTTGGCCAAGACAGCAGCTGTCACGCTAGGTCAGGGTATTTGACAGCCATACAGGGTCATAGAATCATAGAATCATAGAATCATAGAATCTCAGGGTTGGAAGGGACCTCAGGAGGTCATCTAGTCCAACCCCCTGCTCAAAGCAGGACCAACCCCAACTAGATCATCCCAGCCAGGGCTTTGTCAAGCCTGACCTTAAAAACCTCTAAGGAAGGAGATTCCACCACCTCCCTAGGTAACCCATTCCAGTGCTTCACCACCCTACTAGTGAAAAAGTTTTTCCTAATATCCAACCTAAACCTCCCCCTCTGCAACTTGAGACCATTACTCCTTGTTCTGTCATCTTCTACCACTGAGAACAGTCTAGATCCATCCTCTTTGGAACCCCCTTTTAGGTAGTTGAAAGCAGCTATCAAATCCCCCCTCACTCTTCTCTTCTGCAGGCTAAACAATCTCAGTTCCCTCAGCCTCTCCTCATAAGTCATGTGCTCCAGCCTCCTAATCATTTTTGTTGCCCTCCGTTGGACTCTTTCCAATTTATCCACATCCTTCTTGTAGTGTGGGGCCCAAAACTGGACACAGTACTCCAAATGAGGCCTCACCAGTGCCGAATAGAGGGGAATAATCACATCCCTCGATCTGCTGGAAATGCCCCTACTTATACAGCCCAAAATGCCGTTAGCCTTCTTGGCAACAAGGGCACACTGTTGACTCATATTCAGCTTTTCGTCCACTGTAACCCCTAGGTCCTTTTCTGCAGAACTGCTGCCCAGCCATTCGGTCCCTAGTCTGTAGCAGTGCATGGGATTCTTCCGTCCTAAGTGCAGGACTCTGCACTTGTCCTTGTTGAACCTCATCAGATTTCTTTTGGCCCAATCCTCTAATTTGTCTAGGTCCCTCTGTATCCTATCCCTACCCTCCAGCGTATCAACCACTCCTCCCAGTTTAGTGTCATCTGCAAACTTGCTAAGGGTGCAGTCCACACCATCCTCCAGGTCGTTGATGAAGATATTGAACAAAACCGGCCCCAGCACCGACCCTTGGGGCACTCCACTTGATACCGGCTGCCAACTAGACATGGAGCCATTGATCACTACCCGTTGAGCACGACCATCCAGCCAGTTTTCTATCCACCTTACCGTCCATTCATCCAGCCCATACTTCTTTAACTTGCTGGCAAGAACGCTGTGCGAGACTGTATCAAAAGCTTTGCTAAAGTCAAGAAATAGCACATCCACTGCTTTCCCCTCATCCACAGAGCCAGTTATCTCATCATAGAAGGCAATTAGGTTAGTCAGGCATGACTTGCCCTTGGTGAATCCATGCTGACTGTTCCTGATCACTTTCCCCTCCTTTAAGTGGTTCAAAATTGATTCCTTGAGGACCTGTTCCATGATTTTTCCAGGGATTGAGGTGAGACTGACTGGCCTGTAGTTCCCCGGATCTTCCTTCTTCCCTTTTTTAAAGATGGGCACTACATTAGCTTTTTTCCAGTCATCCGGGACCTCCCCCGATTGCCATGATTTGTCAAAGATAATGGCCAATGGCTCTGTAATCACATCGGCCAACTCCTTTAGTACCCTCGGATGCAGTGCATCCGGCCCCATGGACTTGTGTTCGTCCAGCTTTTCTAAATAGTCCCGAACTACTTCTTTCTCCACAGAGGGCTGGTCACCTCCTCCCCATACCGTGCTGCGGAGTGCAGCCATCTGGGAGCTGCCCTTGTCTGTGAAGACAGAGGCAAAAAAAGCATTGAGTACACTAGCTTTCTCCGCATCCTCTGTCACAAGGTTCCCTCCCTCATTCAGCAAGGGGCCCACACGTTCCTTGACTTTCTTCTTGTTGCTAACATACCTGAAGAAACCCTTCTTGTTACTCCTAACATCTCCAGCTAGCTGCAACTCCAAGTGTGATTTGGCCTTCCTAATTTCACTCCTGCATGCCTGAACAATATTTTTATACTCCTCCCTGGTCATTTGTCCAATCTTCCACTTCTTGTAAGCTGCTTTTTTGTGTTTAAGACGAGCAAGGATTTCACTGTTAAGCCAAGCTGGTCGCCTGCCATATTTACTTTTCTTTCTACACATCGGGATGGTTTGTTCCTGCAACCTCAATAAGGTTTCTTTAAAATACAGCCAGCTTTCCTCGACTCCTTTCCCCCTCATGTTATTCTCCCAGGGGACCTTGCCCATCAGTTCCCTGAGGGAGTCAAAGTCTGCTTTTCTGAAGTCCAGGCTCTGTATTCTACTGTTCTCCTTTCTTCCTTGTGTCAGGATCCTGAACTCGACCATCTCATGGTCACTGCCTCCCAGGTTCCCATCCACTATTGCTTCCTCTACTATTTCTTCCCTGTTTGTGAGCAGCAGGTCAAGAAGAGCTTTTCCCCTAGTTGGTTCCTCCAGCACTTGCACCAGGAAATTGTCCCCTACACTTTCCAAAAACTTCCTGGATTGTCTGTGGACCGCTGTATTGCTCTCCCAGCAGATGTCGGGGTGATTAAAGTCACCCATGAGAACCAGGGCCTGTGATCTAGTAACTTCTGTTAGTTGCTGGAAGAAAGCCTCGTCCACCTCATCTGCCTGGTCTGGTGGTCTGTAGCAGACTCCCACCACGACATTACCCTTGTTGCTCACACTTCTCAATTTGATCCAGAGACTCTCAGGTTTTTCTGCAGTTTCATACTGGAGCTCTGAGCAGTCATACTGCTCTCTTACATACAACGCAACTCCCCCACCTTTTCTGCCCTGCCTATCCTTCCTGAACAGTTTATATCCATCCATGACAGTACTCCAATCGTGTGAGTTATCCATGGTCCTCCTAGTCCAGTGTCCTGACTCTGACCGAGGGCAATGCCAGATGCTTCAGAGGGAATTAACAAAGCAGGGCAATTATTGAGTGATCCACCACCTGTTGTTCAGGCCCAGCTTCAATCAGTCAGAGGTTTAGGAATAAGTGGAGCATGGGGCTGTGTGGCTGACCATCTTGATTAATAACCATTGATGGACCCATCCTCCAGGAACTTCTCTAGTTCTTTTTTGAAAGCAGCTATACTTTTGCCCTAGACAAAATCCTCTAGCAAAAAGTTCCACAGGTTGACTGTGCATTGTGTGCAGCAGTACTTCCATTTGTTTGTTTTAAACCTGCTGCCTATTAATTTCACTGGGTAACCACTGGTTCTTGTGTTATGTGAAGGGGTAAATAACACTTCCCTATTCACTTTCTCCACCCCATTCATGATTTAATAGTCCTCCAACACACACCCCATATCATGAGGATAGCACAGAAGTTCATATAAACAGTCACCTATCTCTCCCAGCCTCCACTCCTGTGGCCTGCCCCACAGATTTGCTAGTTTATCCCAAATAACCTGCTTCCCCACTCCACCCCCAGCCATCCTGGCCTCCCTTTCTCCCAAGCTATGCAAGTGCACCTCAGCCCTTGAGCAGAGTGAAAATCTCAAGGTGGCTTGGTGCAGGTTTCCAATGTTGACTCCTATCCGACTCCCATTTGAGTCAATGGTGGAGCTGAACTGAGATAAGCAGCAAGTTCATGAGCCTATTGCACCACTAAACCCTCCCACACTGTGTCTCTGAAGTTTACAGATTTAGGCAATGTCAGCTGTTCGAGTTCCCTCTTCTGACTAGGGCTCTATCTGGTGTGTGTCTGAACATCCGAATGGTGCTTCAGTAACAGCCTTTCGCATTTGCAGACCTGAGAGTCCCTGGGGGCAGAACAGTAACGCACTTTCATTCCATTCCACCCAGAGCCTCTCCTGCCAATCTGGCTTAGCTGTGCCTACGTGGAGAGGTTTCAAAAGCCCCAGCGATGGATGAGGCTGCCCACTGTGGCTAGCCACCAAGCTGATTTGACAATGAAGCTGTGTGATGGACTTGAACTACTGACCTGGCAAGTGAAATTCCAGCCACCCCAAACCCTTCTAGCATGGGATGCAGCAGGGAAATAAATGCCTTGAACAACAAAGGAATGGGGAGAAGGGAAAACTAAGAGCCAGATCCTAAGCTGGTGTAAAACTAGTGCCAATTTACCCCAGCAGATCTGGCCATAAGTGTATAAAGCCAGTTCACTGAAAAGCACTCAAATGATGCACTAATGCAGACCACAACAATCGCTTGGTACTAATGGTCCTCCTAGCCAGCAGTGTCAGTAGAGGGAAAAAAAGGGATCAAGTGGCATACAGCTGGGATATAAAACCTCAAACTTTAGGGCTTACAATGCTCTCTATTAGCGATTAGGATGAAACCTAATGGGGGCAGATCACTCCACATCTGCCCACTGCAACATTTATTATACCAGGCATCTGGCACTGGCCACTGTCACACTGGATTGATAGACCCCAGATCTGATCCAGTGTGGGATCCTATGTTCCTATATAGTTGATGCGTTCACTCTAACAGGCCTTTTTCAGCTGATCACTTATGCAAACTTTTACCTCTTGAGCTGACATTTCCCATGTTTCTTCTCAGCAAACCTGGGCAGGAAGTGGTTTTCCCTGACTCTCACATTTTCAAGAGTTCAGATATTTTCCCAATCTCAAACTGGGATGAAAAGTTGAAATCTCAAATATTTACAAACCAAAAAAACCCCCAATTTTCTTCTCATGTCAGATCAATGTTGCTCCAATCATTTCTAAGTGTTTCATTTCAATAACTTCAACAAATTTCATTTCAGTTTTGACCTTTTATACTTTAAGCCTTTTTCCAGTCTAATTAGTTTAAATTTCTAGACAGAAAGTTGTAGGGAACCAGAAAACCAAAATTTTTCATTTTGAAAGTGTCCACAGAAAAAGCTTCAACAATTTCAAGGTGTTTTTTTTTCCCGTTGGGAAATTCATTGGCCCCAGCCCTGATTCACTAACAGTTTGGGCTTTGATAAATTGATACTTTTTGACTTAAAAAGGATACTTATTCAAAAATTCCCAACCACCTCTAGTTCTTATACAGGGCATGAAGAAAATGTTTCAGTCATTTTCAAGTACAAAAAGAGCATACACACACACACACACACACACATACTTTTGAATGGTAAATAAAGAAGTGTGGCCCATTTGGGAACTGGTATGGAATTGAAACGTGGCAGGAAGAATATTTTTTTTCTTTTGGTGGGCTAGTGAAAACTGTTTTTGATTTGACTAAGTTCAAGGATTCAAGAACTACACTTCATACAGACACAACGGTGGTGTGTGTTAAAGGATAACAGGTTTATGTCAATGTTCCAAATGCACGTGTATTTAAATTGAGCAGAATGTTTCGTTCCAGATATGCTCGCTCAACATGCCACTGGCTCTTCAAGGTCTGATTTGTCACTATTGACATTAAGTGGGAGATTTGCCATTGATCTCGTCGTTATTAGGATCAGACCTCAAAGGCATGCCTGAGAAAACCCAGTGGCATTTCACTCAATGCATAGGTGCACAAAGAAGATGGTCTGTGAAGATACATTACACAGGTGCCTTGTAGTGATTCTAAAGTTTCAGTCTAAAATCATCTTCAAATGGAACAAATTCCTGTTTTTCCTCTAAAAGTGGGTAGCCCATCTGTGAAATTACACACAAGGTTAGTTTTTGCCTCTGAATTTTCTATGCAGGTGTTGTTCAGTTTCTTGCGATGTTTAAGTGGGGAATCTTTGAAATTGGGCTCTGGTTGGAATTTGTCTTTGCCAACGCTACATTCCGTTTTTGGTATCTCAAACCTGATTTATTGATACAAAATCATCAGATAAAACTTTCTCCATCAGGATCTATGATTTTTTCCCTCAGATTTTATCATACAAGGGGAAGAACTCATGTGTACCTACTGGCTTGTCTCATGCCCAGTGCTACTGGTGGATAACATCTTCTCCCTCAAACACTCCCCTCCCCGCCATCTTACTCAGCTCGCCCCGCCCCTCCTCACACACATTTTAATGCTTAAACATTAAAAGACCTAGGAAAATACAATTCAAAAAGAAATATTGCTGCAAAGCAGGGAGAGTTGCTACTCATGTTTAAATAGCTGACACAAACCCACAAAAGCTAAGCCACCTAGTGTTACATACCTTCTACTCCTCCACCCACAGATATATACCTTACCATTATCACAGTTGGAAGAGTCATTGCAGGCTGATTATAAAGAGGTCTCTTGTTGACTTATCTTTAAATAATACATCACAAGTAAGGATGGAAGTCTGACATTAAATACACCCTCTAAACAGTCACCATTATGACAAAAGAAATTTTTCAGGAAAAAAAAATTAAAACTTGGCCTTTTGATGTATTGATCCACCACAATGTTGAAATTATGCCAGAGAATGATTTGTACGCCTCAATAAATTGTACGAACTATCAAACTGCGGTTACTACCCAATCTCACAGAGTGTTTCAGAGACACGATACTGCATCTTCCAGATTTGGAGCCTTCTAATTACAAATGTATTTGTCTAATAAATATAGCATGCCTAGGACACACATTCAGTGAAGCCCAGTCGCAATCCCTGGTTGCAATTATCAAGTTTGTTTTCCATGCAGAGATATGTTTTTGTTAACCTGGGTGAGTCTAATTGTCCGGCGCCTCGCACAGTCATTTCAACCAGTGTAAATTGGGTTTTAAACATGACTATTCTGATTGTACAAAGTGGATGTCAAATGCTAGCCAAAGTGCAGGGCAAAGGGGAGTCACACCCTGCAATAGTTAGTGTCGAATATTTCTTGCTCATATAAAAATACTTCAGACAGTATTGTAGAGGAGTGGACTTACTGATAGTATGCCCCCTTGTGGCTGGGTATGGGGTAGCAGGCTGACAGGGTCCTCGCTGACAGCTGCTCTTGCCTTGCCCGTGGGGTGCCTCTTTTCAGGGCTTGGCTCTCCAGCCAGGTCATTTTTAGCCCCCACTTTCAGGGTAACAGAGTCCAACAAACAGAAGTCCAGTCAGGTCTTCGGCTCCTGACGCAGTGTCCCATGGGCCAAACAAACCCTTGCCTCGGGGCTTTCAAGAGTCCTTATCCCCATATAGCAAGGAGCTTCACGCTACCTTTTCTGTTGGCAGAGAAGGGAACCCAGGCCCTCCCACTCCTCTGGGTTCCAGCCCAGGGACCCTGCAGTGAGAAGCTAAGGTCTGTGTACTCAGACCCACCCCTGCTTCCTCCCTGCACTTCTTCCTACCTCACCCTGTCAGCTGACCTTTCCTACAGGCCCCTGCGGGGCCCACCGTGCAGCTGTATTCTTCCCAGGCTCCTCATCCTCTCTAGGTTCTCCCTTCTTTCAGGGCCAGGGCACACACGATTTTCCCTAGAGCCCTCCCCCACTAAAAATAGAAACATACCAACTTCTGCCCTCCTGAGGCAGGCCCTTTCACCCTCTCCAATTACCCCTACTCTATCCCTCAACTGATATACCTCCCACAGAGTTCTCCCTAGGAGTCCAGATCCTCCCCTTCAATCAGGGCACACCACCACAGCTTGCTCCACCCCAGGGGCTGCCCCATGTCTCTCAAGCCAGCCCTCCTACCCCCTCCCCCCCACGAAGGCCTGGGACCAGCCCCCCGCTCCCGCCCCGCAGAGGCCTGGGGCTCCACACACACACACCCCGCAGGGGGGGGGGCTGCGTAGGGCAGGCCTGCACAACATGCGGCCCGCATGGGCTCACTGTGCGGCTCACAGGGGAGTGAGTAGGTGGGCTCACTGTCTAGCAAAAAGACATTTTCTTTTACCTTAATTATACTACCTTAGGGGCCCGCTATAACATATGACCAAGGTTCAATACAAAGTCATATAAAAGTTATACAAAAATGCATAATGCAGAGATTTATCTACAACTGCATTGATTGACTGTTGTGTGCAGTAATATAGTGACCCCTGGGGGGGTGAAGAGGGGTGTGATGATGGGGCCGAGCAGGGAGGGGGCGGGTCCTATTTTACTGCTGTGATCTGGTCACCCTATGCGCGCTGTTTCTTTCCCCCTCTACAGGCTTCCACACCCCAGTGCTGGGGAAGGAGGGGTTGTTTCCGCGGGGCGGGCGGCACTGGCGGGGGCATGTTTCCGCGGGGCCGGCGGGTTTCGGCCCTCAGCTGTTTTCTTTGGAGTAATATGGCCCTTGCCGCTTTACAAGCTGTGCAGGCCTGGCGTAGGGCCCCAGAATAACTAGGGACAGCCCTGCCAGCAATCCAGTTCCGTTTTGGTTTAGGGGGAGCCCATCCTTCGTGTATAGGCTCCTTCTTTTGCAGAACATTCCCCAGTTCCTAAATCCCTCCTCTGAATGCCATCATCTTTTGTCCACACACTGAGACCCTGCAGTGCTACCAGTCCAACTGGCCTTGTGAGTGAAACTGGAGGCATTTCAGAGAATGCTCCCAGGAGCTGGCTTTTTAACCCCCTGTTCTCTGAATTAGTCCCCCCCCCCCACCCCCAGTCAAGAGATCCTGACCAGCTTAGGGATCAAAGGATGGCAGGCTACTCTAGAGCCTCTTTAGGAAGCTCTCAGCCTTGCCTAGCAGGCCCTGGGCTCAGCACACAGCCCTCAAAGACTTCAAGCAAGCAAGCACATGGGAGCTTTATGCTGTTCAGCACTCCCCTCCCCACCCCACTCCACCCCATCCCTGCACTGAAGGGATGCCCCAGGGGAAATCTCTGACTGGTCTATGTTCTCTTTGCACTGCACAGAGCCATGCTACAAACTCCACATGGGTTTTATTTTGCTACCCTTGCAGATGAGAAGTGCCTTGAGGGTAGGGGGTCAGTCGAGGAATTGCACAGATCCATAATGTACCGAGCCTTGGGTGGGCAGATCACATCCTGCACTAAGGTAGGCAGCGAAGGGGTTACGTAGGGACTCGTTAGAAGAGAGGTATAAAAAAGGAGGAACAGGAGCTTCTCACTCCTCCAAGACCAGCAGAGCGAGCAAACTGAGCCCAGGCTGCACCATGGGACTGGGAAATTTTCTGGCTTACACAGACAAAAGGCATTAGGGAGTGCAAGCAAGTAAGGGTGACTGTGTGGTTAAAACACTGGGACTCAGCCCAGCCCTGAGACAAGCGACCAGTGTGACTAAGGGCAAGTCATGTAACCTCTCTGTGTCTCAGTCCCTCCCCCCCCGTAAAACAAGGATAACACTTCCTTACCTCACAGGGGGCTGTGAGGATAAATTCAGTGTTTGTGAGGGTGACATTAAAGCTGAGGGGCTCTCTTGGGTCCTGATTCTGCAGTGAGTGCTGTAGCCAGTGGGGCTCCATAGAGATGTAGGGTTGTGCCCTGATGGATCTAGTTGCAGGAGCTGCGTCTAAAAATGTAATCTGTATACGCTCATGCACCCAAGAGGTCCATTCCTGGCACCTCGGTGTGTTTAAGTGGAGGCCTGCATGCCTCCCTGCTGCTTCCATTTCTTTACCAGGAATACTTTATGCAAATACAATCTCTTCTTTTGCCATCTCCGGCTGAGCTGCATGGTATTGGGGGAGGGAGGGGAAAAGGATGTGGGGGGGGGGGGGGCGGAATGGAGCCTTTTCACTATCAGCTGCTCAGAAGAGCAGAGCCGGGACAAGATTGATGATGCTCTCTGGATGTAAGATCTCCTCCTTGTGAAAGGCTGCTTATGAGGCCTGATAGACTTGTCATCTCTTAATAAACATCACTGATATGTCAGAGAGGAGAAAGCATGAGAGAGGGGAGGACACACAGAAAGGCGGCTGACAATTTACTTAGAGCGACACTCCTTTCTCAACCCAGGCCTTGTGTGAAATTCAGACCAGCTGGTTCAAGGGCTGTGTCTCCTAACTAGTAATCAGGGCCCTGTGGCTCCTAACCAGCAATCAGCAGGTGGCTCCTTTTATGCTATCAGTTTCCAAATTCCTGCTTCTGGGACTCTTTCAATTAATTCATTAACATCTATTCTCTAAGAGCCCAATCCTGGAAGGCCTTAACTGAGACCAATTAACTCAATAGGATTCTTGCCTGAGTTATAGATGCATAAAGACTCCTAAAGGAATTTAGTGTAGGTGAAAGGCACTGCATCAGCAGCACATGGGGAATGAAACAGCATTTTAGCAGCTATGCTTCCTCTCTAAATAGCTCTTATAGTGTTTGGGAGCCATGGTGCTAAATTCTGCTCTTAGTTACATTGGTGTAAATTTGGAGTAACTTGGCTGAAATCAGGGGCCATGTTTCTTTCATTTGTTTCATCTCTGTACAGCACCCGGGAAAGGTATAGTGCTCAATACATTTTAACTAAACAAATTGCATAAATTCATCATCATAATGCTTTAAAACTGACAGCAAAGTGTGACCTTGTATGTGTCACTTGTGTGTGGGTACAAACTAACCAGGTTACATCTGCAATAGTTACTATAAAGAAATGATCATACAGTTTAAACACAAAAGATTTCCATCAGGGGAGAGTATCACAAAATGCACACACACATAGGTGTCTGCACAGATATACACACATGCATTGTGATTTCACGTGCATAGAGCCATACTTTCAGTACATACACATATCTGTGTTCAAAGTTGGTTTGGATTTGACCAAGCTATGAGTACTTCAACATCCCCCTACTGATGTGACCTTGATTTGTGTTCCCAATTAACAGTTTAAAAATAAGGAACAGAACCAAACTGAACTCTTTAAGGTTCAAGCCTCCAGGGTGGTTACTGATAATTTAATTCAATGGAGGACAGCGAACAACATGAATGATAGAATTAAAAACTTTATTTAAAATAATTAGTTAAAGCAAACAGGCATTACATTACAGCCATGACCATACGCTGCATTTATACTCACATTCCAAGATGAAATGTGCATGCAGGGGTGATCAGTTCCTGAGTGAGAAGAATGGGTATATAGTTCTTTCTCTAATGGTACCTTGATGGTGAATGAACATGCTAATCCAAAGTTAGCGTACTACCTTTTTAGAATCAATTATAACACCAGCACCCCTCAGCAGTAAGCCTACCTTTTGCCATATCTATATTTCTGCTACTATATTTAATCTTCTGTACCCCAAAACCCAAACACCTTCTACTTTGTTATTGGCTATTAAGAGGAAACAACATTCTAATTATCATTTGTGTCAATGCAAATTCCAGAAATTCCCCTGCAATACTTGCTAAAACCAGTTAAAACCAAAACACATTCACCACAGGAGCTGGTGTTCTCTCCTAATTTATCTCTAACCTGCCTCTGAATTGTCTCAATTCACTTCACTCGTATTTTATAAGGCCTTATTATTATCATCAAACCCAAATTTAGGTCCCAAACCTACTCTCTACTTACATTTCAGCACATATGTATTTAACGTAAGCAAGCATTACCTCCATAGGGCAACACCGGGCATGTGCAGCAGATTGTTTTGCTCCACTCAGTAAGCACATGGCCTGAGGAACAATGTCCTGCATGTGCAGGCCTAGCTAACTGAGCTCCAGGGGGAGCAACCTATGCCCCAGCATGGCCAGCAAACCCAAGATAACATACACAGAGGGAAGCTCTTGCAGACTTCCTAAAGACTGCAAGAGCAGAACTCTGCTCCTGGAGTTTTAGGAACAATGCCAGGCATTAGCTTCAGTGCAGTGGCAACCATAAGCTGTACAGAAATAAAACATAACAGAAAGCTCTGCCCCAGAGCTCCCCACCATTAATTCTGGCTCCCCTCCCACACTGCATAGGAGGGAGCCCAGCTCCTTGCACATTAGCGTCTGCTGAGTTCCTAAGCTTCCCCAGAACAAGTAGCTCTGCTCCTGAAGTAGCTTAACTGGGCCAGCTCCTTTTCCTGCCAACTCCCCTCCACATGGGTCCCTGTAGAATCTTTGGCCCAGATCCACAAAGGTATTTAGGCCACTCATTTCCATTGAAATTAACCTTGACCCTGCTTCTAGGGCCAGATGTTTCATAGGAGAGTCTGTCATTACTCGATACCGTACTATTTCTCAAATAACACAATATAACAGCATTACTTTAATTTCCTATAGACTGTGTAGCATTTTCTTCCATTCTTACTTACACTAATTTCATTCTCACCTCAATTTACACCTTTATTGATTTAGAGCTAGTCCTCAGATGAATCCATTGAGTTACAGGTGTGCAAGCGTTGACACTTAAACTTTTTAACATTCTCTTTTCTCTAAGGTGTTGCATTAGTATTTTTCTTAGTATCCACATACTATACATTGAACAGGATTTTTGTTTCCTTTGAAGACAAATACAGCACTGGACAGTAAAGTATTGGTGCAATAGGTTATCAGAGAAATACACTTACAGGGCTAAATTCACTGTTATGGACATATGGACATGCAAACAGCCTAGAGACAGTTATAATGCAGTCAATAGATTCAATTGCTTTTAAAGTATTTTCTTACTAATATCTGATAGGTGAAATTAGTGACCTCGGATGATGTTACCTTCTCAGCTGGGAGGCCTCGCACCCTACATGACTGCCTTACAGAAGAAATTATCTTAACTCTCCCTAACTATTCAATAACCTCTCTTGATAGAAATGTCAAATTTGGGGCTTCTCCCCCATAATTAGCATCCATAATGAGTGAGTTTTCCAAAGCTCAAGGCTGTAGCTCAAACGTGCACTTGAATGGTTCCAACTGGATAAGAACAAAGGATGACCTTTTGTTGACTTCTCATTCAAAGGTCAAAGTTTATCCCTAGTATTTCCTGATCTCAGCAGCCCATAACAAACATGTGTACCAAATGTCAAGATTGTACATCAAAAGGGCACTTGAACAGTTGAAATCCCGGAGGATAAAATGATGGACTTTGAGTGACCTCTAATTGTAAGGTCAAAGTTCAATATTTAAATTCAGGATTACTTTCTGCTGTACTCAACAGCCCATAAAGTAGGAGTGTACTCAGTTTAAAGATTCTAGCTCAATAGCAACATGGCAGCTAGAGTCATCACAAGCTTCCATGCTTATTAGATTTTTCTTGGAATAACATTGCATTGCAGTGCTATATCGAAGGATATTATTGTCATTAACATTTAGCCATCCTTACCTATTTGAAGCCGTTTGTTCTGCAGTCACCATATCTACAAGTCCTACAGTACTGTCTTTCTGTTTGCTAGATCCACAGCCATTCCTGGAGCAAATCAAAGGGAACTGCTGAGTGCTTGGCAGTTTTGAAAATCAGACCACATATTTAGGGGCCTAATGGAAGTATTGCCAACTCTCGCAATGTTTATAGGGCTTTTCTTGAAGTCCCAGCTCCTGGAGTCGTGTGATTATGAGAATCTCAGTTGTTGTTTTTTTAAAGTAAGTTTCTAGCCCTCATGATTTTAAAGAAAAGCTTGAGACAGAAGGCAAATAAAAAAGAGCCCCAAATGGATTATTTTTAAAAGCTTATGATTATAAGCCAATCTCATGATTTGGGGGGCCCGAATCATGATTTTTGAACACTTAGGGCTGTCAATGGTGCTTTAGGCACTAAAGCTTGTTGAAACTTTTTGTTCAAACCCTTTTTTTTCCATTAGAAAAATGGCTGATTTAGTTAAAACAGAAATTTCCACAGGAAATGTCCAAACACTGAAAACCTCAAAACAGAAAAATTTTGGTTTTCAGCAACAACCACCACAACAAACAACAACAAAAAGGCTGTTGGGTGAAACGTTGGGCAATTTAAGAATGGGTTGAATGTGATGACCTGCCTGTCTGAAGGAATGAAACTGGCTTTTAACAAAATATATTTCTATTCAGAATTGGCTATGGTGATTGGGCACCTAAGTCTTATGACATGGTTTTTGTTGTCAGACTAGATAACCCAACCTTTATGAAGAGAAGCGGCAGAATAAATTATTTAGTAAAAGGATCATTTGAGACAGACACAGAAGGATTTAAGTACAATTATGGAACTTTAGGACATTTAAAATCTTTTCCCCAACCTTTTTCAAAGTTACCTTTTAACTGATGCTTTAACATGTAACAAATGAGAGGAAGCAGCAAGGTTTAACAAAGAAAAAGTTTGACAAGGAACAGAATAGACAAGTCCCCGAGAGCACTATAAATGCAATTTAAAAAAAATATATACTTCCACAGCAGCAACGCGTACGGGTGGAAAGCACAAAATATTTGGCAGATAACCACACATAATGAATCTGAACCAAAAAATCATTCATATTCAAGAAGTGGCAAGACACAAAAACCAACATCATCTAAAGTCACCTCCTAAGTTTAAGTGTCTTATTGCTGAAGGCCCTGATTCTGCGATTGGCTGCAAGCAGCTAGATCCTTGCTCTCCTGCAGAGTTCCATTGACTTCAATGGGATTCCATAGAGGGGTTCACTGGCAGGATTGGGACATTGCTGTGTTAACAAGGGCAAAATCTTTCAAATCACCTAAGGCCAAGATCCTCAAAGGCCTAATTAGGCACCTTAATACCTTTGAGGATCTGGGCCTAAGTGATTTACATCTGGTTGAAATTAATGCCAACACTCTCACTGACTTCAATGGTGCAGGATCACTTTTGAAAATTGTACCTAAAACTCTCAGCATCAAAGTAAAAAAAAAAACCAAAACATTCCTGATCTGTAATTAACCTTCGTTTGCCTGGGAACATGATATACGTCTGAAAACAAAGAACCAAACTAAAGATGTTGAGTCATTTTTTTTCTATATCTGGGATGAGTCAGGGAAAATCTCTGAAATACATCCTCCAAATTATTACATTAATACTCAGATCTCTATGAAAATTGATGCCAAGATAACTAAAACTGTCCTACTAAATATTTTCAAACATAGGAGAACATTTAGAATTAGAAAAAATGTCAGAGGGAATTGAAAATATATTAAAATATTGAGTGGAGGATGGAATTCACCTAATGAACTTAACAAGAAGACATCTGAATAAGTGGTCCCTCACCCTCTAAGAATACTAGAATGCTGAAAATTTTTGTATTATTTGCTTTCATATAACGTCCATCATCTCAGGTTTTCCATGTACCAATATGTTATCCTTTTGTAGATCCCCTGACAAAGATATAGTGCTGTCATTTTGTATGTGTGTCTCCTTGATCTTCTTACCAAAAACATTTTTTCCTGATCAGATACAGCATATTTCTCCTAAAATGCTGTTTTAACAGACATTGAATCTAATTTAGACTCAAAGGAATCAGGTTCTGTATAGCAGTACGGATAGTTTCATGTGAAACATTAAACATTAACTTAGACAAAGAATTGTTCATCTGCATGCTTAATGGCCTCTAAAACTGTAACTGCCAAGAAAGAGTTTCCGAGCTTTACTGTATTAGTATAATCAATAATAAGAATGACACTATTGCAGCAAGAGAAGAGGGAGGGAGCAGAGATTCCCATGGTTCTGTTTTTAGTGCTCCCCAAAGGAAACCAGCACTGCTATCCGCAACACGGGCTCAGAACCTGGGAAGCAGACAAAGCTAAAATTCTGGATGTGGGCTCATTTTTCCCATCGACAGTAATGACTGATCCTGTGCAACTTGTCTGATGTGTCATTGGATGGTTAAGTGCAGACTCGGCAATAACTGGAGGGAACTTTCTTCCATGGACAATTATATTAAGCAAAATTACAGCGTCAGGCTAAAATTTCCCCCCATCAAAGTCAATGAGAGTTTTACCCATTGACTTCAATGGGAGCAGAGTTAGGCCAACGTTGAGTGTTTTTGAATATCCAACCAGTGTGCCCACAGGAGAATCCATGTCAATAGTAAACAGCCACTGCCCAGGGTACTGCCCGGGGTACTGAGAAGGGCCAAAAATATGGCCAGAATCAACGGCAGGCTCCAATAGCAACTCCTACCTGTACAAAGACATTGGCACATAATCTGCTCCCCTCCTAGGGTTTCTAGGAGTTGAGAGCTGCTGAACTCCCTCCTGGGCAGTGCCTACCCAATCCTTTTTTCCTCAGGCAGGAAAGGCTACAGTATTCACCCCCGAAAGGGTGGAGGGTGACCTGACTGTGGACTTGTGGACCAATAGTAATGTCACAGATTACTGATTACATGCCCAGTAGCACACACTGTATCAGCCTGAGCTGTGGCATTTGCCAGAACTCCATCCTCTGTGTGTGTGTGGATCTGAGACACAACATGAGGACAGCAATAGATATAAACTGTGTGTGGTCAGAGAATAGATGCTGACAGATTCCTCTAGGTCCCCGGGCTTCATGGCCTCAGACAATGGGCCAAATGTATAACAGACATTTCCTACAAGCATCCTACCGGTGCTCAGCCTAGTGAAGGACTTCCTTGGTGCTGATGCAAAAGGGTCCAGCATCCTTGGCACAATCCAAGAGATCTGTAGCCACTTCAGCCTGTCCCACCTGATGACGCAAGAGGTGGGGACATGGTGAGTCCCACGCTCCGCATGTTATGCTGGCTGTCAATGGTAGGCTGCCATCCAGAGTTGCCACCTGCACAGCTCCACTCAGGCCCAGAAAGACAACAGCCTGACCTTTGCACCATCTGATTGGCCACTGATAAGGCTCTGTGTGACATCCTGAGACCTTACGGTGATGCGATAAGGTTCATCCCTGGGACCATGCTCACATTGTTACTCCATCCATCTGTTTGTTAGGGGGGAAAGCGACTAAGGCTAAGCAAAACAACAGGGAAAACACAACACAAGACTAGGATGACACCCTAACCACTGACCCATGCTTCCTCTCAGCACTGTTAGCTTTCACCTTTGGCACAACAACTCTTGCAAGGCAATTGAGTTTTCTAGGTCATCTCCTCTACCCCAGCCTCACACACCTGGTTATGACCTCTCTGCCTTCTTCCACATAGCCCCCTAGGCACAGAACAACCTCCCCGAACTCAACCACAAGTCCCCTAGCATGGCCACATTTAAACTCTCCTTAAAGATCCCACTTCTACCATGCTGCTTACAATGAATTGAGTTTGTCAACCATCTATTGTTTCCCTTCCTCTGACCTCTGCCTCCTTCTCTGTCTCTTCTTAAGTTGTGGGCCCATTGGGGGCAAGGACCCGACCTTTGGGAATGTTTGGAAAGTGCCTAGCATATGATGGGCCCTACATAAGCAAATTATTATTATTAATATTAATATTGTTGGCCCTCTGCTGAATGGTGGCAGGCAACTGGGGCCTCACAGATCAGCTCCCCGTTGGCAGGGAAATCAGTGATGTGGAGCCTGGGTATGTTCTGAGTGTTTATTTTACACTATATACGAGGTCCTGGAACAGAGATGGTCACAAACAGCATGCAGACAAGCCCCCTTCCTCTGTCAGGAATCTCATCCCGATTCCCAGAGAGCAACTCTACTCTAAGAATTGACTCTAGTTAGGCTGCGTCTACACTACGAGCTAGGGGTGTGATTCTCAGCTCGTATAGACATCCTTTGCACTAGCACGATGAGAGCTAGTGTGAGTATAAATAGTAGTGTAGCCGCAGTAGCATGGGCAGCAGCAGGATGGGAGTACAAACCGGACTGAACTTCATGGCTACATGTACATGTACAGCAGTTGGGAATCACACTGCTAGCTCACAGTATAAACGTAACCTTAGAGAGATTAAGGCAGAGTAAACTCCTTTGCTGCTTGCAACAACTCCCCCCAACACACACACACACACAAAATAATCATATAAAAAAACTAACAATACAGCATTTCTTCAAAGACTGAGCAGTGTTTTCACATGATAAAAAAAAAGAACTTGTAAAACTATGTGTCACTCTTCCATCTGGTGAGTCTTAATATAACCATATCCTTTGGGGATTCAGAATAGAGTAGGTGAAATTTTTGGGACCCAACACTGGTTTTTGGCACACAAAAAATTTGGATTTGGCAACACCACCAAAATATTTTGGGATTTGTGTCAGTTTCCCCAAAATTGTTTTGGTCAAAAGAAAATTTGTTTTAATTCCAAAAAATTAAAAACATTTTGTTTCAACATCTTGAAAACTGAATCATAATTTTTCAGTTGAAAACAACTTTGCATTTCTAAATTTCCTTTAAAAAGATTTTTAGCTATCAAATAATGATCAGCATTGAAATGAAACATTTTGATTTTGTCAAAACTAAATGTTTACTTCAACCCAAAACTTTGTGTTGTTTTTTTCACTTTTCAATTCACCAAAAATTTGGAGATTTTTCATTTCTGGTTCGCCCAAAATGATTTTTCCCCAATTTTTCTGAACTGCCAGTGAACCAAAATAAAATCCATTATTCGCACAGCTCTAGAGCTGAATATATAAATGATCAGACATCAGACTCCTCCTAGCACTCTGGTTCTCCCTTCATTTTATTCTGTGGTTCATTTCATCACAAAGGTTCTCTCGAGGCCCCCTTCCTTCTGGAACACCAATCCTTGCTTCTCCAAAGATTTCATTCTGTGAACCATCAGAAAAGGCTCAATGAATCACAATCTGAGTGCCACTGTCATGCCATTTGTCATTAGAAAGATATATTTTCCTGAGATGTGCAGTAAAGACATGGGTTGGGCCTGTGATTCCCATGTCACTATAATTCAGCCAACCTTAATACACACACCTATTCTGAGTGGGTTTCTCCATTACATTCATATACAGTTTTGTTGTCATGGCCAGGGGAGGGATGGGGGGAGTTATCTGGGAGTGTGTATCTAGTGAGGTCCGGAAAGGGTCAGCCCTGGGTCTGGCACTATTCAATATTTTCATTAATGACTCAGATAATGAAGTGGAAATTATGCTTAGAAAATATGCAGATGACAACAAGCAGAGAAGGGTTGCAAGATTAGAGGACAAGATTAGAATTCAAAATGACCTTGACAAATTGGAGAATTGTTCTGAATTCTATATGATGAAATTTAATAAAGACAAGTGCAAAGTACTGCACTTAGAAAGGAAAAAAACCAAATGCACAATTACAACATGGGGAACAACTGGCTAGGTGGTCATACTGCTGTAAAGGATCTGTGGGTTATAGTGGATCATAAATTGAATATGAGTCAACAGTGTGATGCAGCTGCGAAAAAGGCGGTAACTGTCCCGATCTACTCAGTACTGGTGAGGCCTCAGCTGGAGTCCTGTGTCCAGTTCTGGGCAACACACTTTAGGAAGGATGAGGACAAACTGGGGAGAGTCCAGAGGAGAGCAACAAAAATGGTAAAAGGTTTAGAAAATCCAACCTATGAGGAAAGATTGAAAAGACTGGTCATGTTTAGCCTTGAGAAAAAAGAAGTCGGAGGAAGGGGCGGCCTGATCTTCAAATATATTACGGGCTGTTAGAGAGAGGATGACGATCAACGTTCTCCATGTCCACAGAAGGTCAGACAAGAAGGGTTAATCTGCAGCAGGGAGATACAGATTAAATATTAGGGGGGGGATTATAACTATAAGGGTAGTTAAGATCTGGAACAGGCTTCCAAAGGAGGTTGTGGAATCCCCATCATTGGAGGATTGTAAGAACAGATTGGACAAACACCTGTCAGGGATGGTCTACGTTTACTTGGTCTTGCTTCAGAACAGGGTTCTGGACTTGTGGGGCTGGAAGGAACCTCCGAGAGTCATTTCTCTGATTCCATGATCTGCCATTAAATAACTCACTGATTCTTTTCAATAGGTTTGTTCTTAATATGGAACTGAATTACAGATCTCTCTGGGGATCATGTTTGCAGCTGAAATGCAGGCAATACTACAGTTCAGTGTGGCTCCCTCACCTTTTCTGTGTACAGCCAAGGTAGCACTGATGTGTCATTCTTTACCTCTTAATGTTTTGCTACAATATGCAAACTCTGTGGTACATGATGGCACTGAGAAAAGGGGAAGTGGGAACACATTCTTTGGAAATACTGCAGTAGGGGTCACAGCATTTGTAAGTGGCTTCAGCATTTCCCATAACTAAAGCTAATTACCATCCGTATCATCCTGCGCATGCATTAAGAACTCAATAAGGCTTTGGCTGAAGGTACATTAATTACTTCAGATAGATCATACAAGCATGTCGTTATCATTCACTTACACACCCATGCACAAGAAACACAGCAGGGGGATTTTAGCTGGGAAACACTCAGAAAACTATTTTCTGCATTGATTTCACTACTGTGAATTAGATCATAGATCAAATACATTTATGCAAAAATTTCTGTAAGTAGTTTCTGTAAAAATTTTCAAACAAAACAAAAATGTGTTTCATTTTGTTTGAAATTTTTCATTGAATTTTTCAATTTTCTGATTAAGCAAACTGGAACAAACATTTTCATTTGAAGCAGGAAATGTTCAGGTTCGTCCTCTCTCTCCCCTTTTTCCTTCCCTCTTCCAGTAGCAAAAGAGGAAGGAGAAAAAAAATAATCCAACACACTGACCACCAAAATGAAACAAAAAATTTCTAACCAAAACACTGAAAAACACTGAAGGAAATCAACATTTTTTTGTGAGAATGTGTTTCCTTTCAAAAGCCATTTTTCATCAAAAAACATTTTCATGTTCTGCCAGCTCTGGTATAAAGGTTGTCAACACTCATTTGAGATGGTCTGCAGTGTTTGCTCATGGTTTCACCACTTATTGGTAATAGATCTATCCCAAACACATGCTGGTAAAATCATAACTATAGCATCATGTGTACTTGGTCCATCACGTCATCCTAATAATCCATCAGATCTTACAAGATAGGAGACACATTGGTCTAGTAGTTAAAGCAAATCAGACGGCATTCCTGAGCTGTAGTCCTAGCTCGGTTGCTAATTCACCGTGTGGTCCTTGGGCAAATCGCTTAACCATCCTGCAGTCTCAGATTACCTTGGTGTTAGATGGGGATAATATGCCCCTGCACATATCCTTGTCCTCAGAGAAAAGGCCATGTTATTGCTATTCGACAGTGATCTCAGCAGCGTTAAGGCAAGCTGCCTTCCCAAATGCATTGATTGTGACCCAGTCAGTGGTGCTGATCTCTTGAGACAAGCGCGTCTGAGGTTGCTGTTGAAGTTCTGCACTCGAGAGCGAGGTTGACGAAGTTGAGGTACGTATCGCTTTTTGGTATCTGTTGGAGAGGGAGGGGAAAGCCTTCGGAGTGTGTCATGGACAGTGTTATAGGCAACAGGAGATTGGCAAGGAATGCAGGAGACTTTGCCCATCACTTTTCATTTCCATGCTTTGAAAGTTTGGAGTTGGTGCGGTGTGTCCTGATGCAGCCTTAGACATGTGGTTAGAGAAACAGGCCTCCAGCAGCAGGGGGCATGCACCCTATATCTTGCTCAATGGGATGATCCCACAGGATTCAAGCAGCATCCTCAACATCCCATGTGGCTGGTGGCACACTGGGGACTCAGGAGCCTGGGGTCAACAGCAATGCTTTGGATAATGGCGTGACAAATCTGGAGAAATCAACATCAGTTCCCAAAGGAGATCACTGAACACCCCCCCACCTGCTCTGGATTCGGAGGGCGAGTCAAGAAATCAACACAAATCTCGAGTTTGGGTATAAGACCCCCACCCAGTCTCTTTCCCCTGTCTGACTATATAGAGCACATTACTCCCCTTTAAACGCCTGTGAGCTGGGGTCTGAGCTGACAGGCCTTAGCTGACATTGCAAGCAATGCACTGAGAGAAATCCAGCCAGGCTCGGGAAGCAGTGGTGGCGATTCAGTGCGGCAGATGGCACCCTGCTCTCTTTGTCATTACTGAACCCAGTGCCCCGGCACAGCACGAGAGGGCGCCATCTTTCAACTGGGATGTAAACCTGAGGTACTGACCACTTCTGATCATCAAAGATCCCCTGAGCACTTTTTGTAAGTGTAGGTGCCCCAGGTCCTGGCCAAAATCACACAGATCTTGGGAGCTCTGGGACATTGCAGGCTGAAATCTCTGCCCAATGCACGGTAATAAAGGCAGTAGTGCTGGTAAGAGACTGATAGTTATTTCCTGGCCTTGGTCATATGGCATGAGTCAGGGCTGAGTATACCCTGATTCTTCACGACCAATATGGCTTCTGACAGTTTCTACTAGGTCAAAGGAGGTGTTGCATCTGGGAAAACTCCTTCCCCACCTCACCAGCATCCCCCCAACCTGCATCCAAACACTGCAGAGCATTCACCCATTTAACATGGTGGGAGCTGGACTAAATCAAACAGCATGATCTTAAGTCACACACAGAGACCTAGAAACTAAAACAAATGTCCCCAACTCCAAATATTGTCTTGCTTCTCAGAGCCTTTAAAGCCATGCGCACCTTTCGACTTCTCTGGAAAGATGGGAATCACAAGGAAGCCAAGGAGAGAGAAAATTATTTCACTGAGTAGAAGCTCCATACATTGATGGCTACTGCTGGTTCTTCCCTCACAAGTTCTTGGCCTGGGTTGCAATTTTTCCCCCCGATCCTGGGCAAGGAAGAACACAATCAATGCATGAGGACTGTGGAGCAGAGCTTCTGCAAAATGTGAGTTCAGTGCAGCAAGCAACAGCAAGAGCTGAATTGCCATTTAAATAAAATGCCAAAAGGCAGTCAGTGAAAGTGACATTTATGGTGTTACTACAAATGCATTCAGTGGGAAAGCTGAGTAACAGAAGCAGGGCGTGGGGGGGGAAACAAGCTGTAGTGAAAACTGCCATCTGTATATTGTGCCCCGTTTTTAATATTCTGTATTCTCATAAAAAGTGTTGTTTCTGTCACTATTCAATCTCACAAACTCACACGGAACACTGTTAAAAGTCAGCAGTGTGTGAAATGGTATTTTAAAATAAATGAAACCCGCTCGCAGAGCTGCGGAGGAATATTGCAATGCCGGGGCGCTGACAGACAGGCACTGAAAAGTAACAACCGTTATCATCTTAAAGCAAAGCGGATTAAATAAAAACCCACAGCTAGTGGTGCATTACCAAGTCTGATATTGACACAGCTGCTGTGGTGGTTATTTTTCATTGTCTCATCAAGACAAAGCATCATGGGATATCAATCTTCCCTCTGTCAGTCCATGCCTGGTATAAAGTTTTTCGTTTACATTTTCATTATATCCCTTTTATCTCAGCTGCCAGCCTTTTTTTTTCCAACCCTGAGACTCGTTGACTTTAGGGTCAGTGCTGAGCTCTGGCCTTCTGACCACCAGGGCTCCCCCTGGGGTAGAGAGTATTTGCCTCCCTCTCTCTAGCTCCCCACCAATCACTTGCCTGGAATGGACTGAGCTGGCCATTATCCTTGCACACAGGAGTGAGATGAGAACCTGTGGTAGAACGGGGCGGGGAGATGACTCTTTTTCGTCTCCTTCCACTGAAGAAGTGGTTGGGTAGCAAGTTGGAAACGGCGTGATTCCTAGAGGGCAGTACAGCCAAGAAACCCGATTAACCACCATCCTCATTGCACTGCCAACCATCCCCGGGCAGGCCTCGTCCCATCACCAGCTTTCATTGCAGACAAGCTTGACTGGCCTATGAAACATATTTCAGTTTGGTGCGCGGAAAAGATTCTCCACGCAGTGGATTGGTTCCTCTGATCAGTTCTGCTTGCTGCTGCATTTTCTCCTTTTTACTGCACGGGATGTTCTATGTCTCCAGTTGTCCTTAGCCCTTATAGCACTTTACATAGCAGAGACCTTAGACACATTGATGAACTGCCCCTCACAACAGTGTAAGGTAGGCAAGGATCATTAGCTCCTATTTTACACACACACAAACTAAAGCATCATGCAGAGAGGCTGAAAATGCCTTGCACAGAGTCACACACAAAGTCTGTGTCTGGAAACAGAGCAATAGGTTTTACGGCCCGAAGGGACTATTAAAGGCTCACTGGAGAGAAAGGATGGCCCAGTGGTTAGGGCACTGTGTTCAAGTCCCTGTTCCACCACATATTTCCTGGGTGACCTTAGGCAAGTTACTTAGACCCAGCTCCTCAAAGGTATTTAGGTACCCAGCTCCCATTGAAATCAGATCTGATGCCTAGATGCGAAGTCAATGGGAGTTAGGCATTTAAATACCCTTGAGAAGCTGGGTCTTAGTGTCTCCATGCCTCAGTTCCCCATCTGTACAATGGGGATAACAGCATCACCCGGCCTCCCAGGGGTGTTGTGAGGATATATACGTAAAAGATTATGAGGCACTCAGATACTGGGGTAATGGGGCCATAGAAGGACCTAAAGCAGATAGATTATGATCATCTGCCTAACACAGGCCATAGAATTTCACCCAATAATCCCAGCATCAAGACTTCTGGAAGAGCTAGAGCATGTCTTTTAGAATGGCATCCAACCTTGAGTCAAAGATGTCAAGTGATGGAGAATCTGCCCCTAAGTAAGCTGGTCCAATAACATTCAGTTAGAAAAGGTCAACTACTGAAGTAACAGCAGCTCTGATGGGGTAGGGGTGAAGAGTTTAAATCCTGAAACAAGTCACATCTATTTCTGTCCTTATATGTATTGTGCATTGTACACGGCACCTAGGTGATATGGTGATGAGTGCATTAGGAATGCCTATCGATAGGCTGGATAGACAGATGGAGTTCCTAATGCCCAGATCTGTACTCAGACCATTAGACCACATCTCTCTCTCTGCCTTTAACAGGTCTGGTTATTTCTCAGGGGTTCAAAGAGGATGGAGCTCGTCTCTTCTCCGGTGGCAGATGACAGAACAAGGAGAAATGGTCTCAAGTTGCAGTGTGGGAGGTCTAGCTTGGATATTAGGAAAAACTATTTCACTAGGAGGGTGGTGAAGCACTGGAACGGGTTACCTAGGGAGGTGGTGGAATCTCCATCCTTAGAGGTTTTTAAGGCCTGGCTTGACAAAGCCCTGGCTGGGATGATTTAGTTGGGGTTGGTCCTGCTTTGAGCAGGGGGTTGGACTAGATGACCTCATGAGGTCTCTTCAAACCCTAATCTTCTATGATTCTATGTTAAAGGACACTGTCAGTTCAACTATCACACTGTTTGAATTTTTTTACCTGCTACTTTTACCCAATTACTTTTACCCCTATCGGAATAACATTCTTCCCTGGAGTCTGGGGAGGTCTGTTCTCTGAGACTTTTCCAGAGACAGCGGGCGATCCTTTCCAGGCCGGTCTTCTAGCCAGTGTCTGGGGGACCCCTAGCGGAGACCAGACCTTCTTGATGCTGCAATCTTCTGTCTAGGAGGTTCCTCTCTCCAGGAGCTCCTATTATAGGCTTCCTATCCTGGCAGGTTCCCCAGAGAGATCACTTTCTAGGTGCTGTTCAACCCTCTGGCTCAGGCTTATCTAGGGGTCTCCCCTCCACAGGAACCTCCTGTCTTCCTTTGGAGTTCCCTCTAACTCAGCTCCCATAACCTTTATTAGATCCGGGTGCTTGTTTATTAATCAGCCATCTGGGGTAGTCAATTACCCCCACATGGGGCCTTCATCAGGCAGTCATGGGCAGACTGGGCCCTAACTCCCTGAAAGAGCAGCTGCCCCGTGGCATGCCCATAAAGGAAGGATTAGAGAAAAGAACTTTTCTCATTTTTTTCCAGATGTTTAACTTTGTACATTTGACAGAACTTTGCATACAGTCAGAGTCTCTGATTTTTGGAGCACATGGAGCTCAAGGCCTTCAAAGAGACTCTCCTCAAAGCAAAGCAAGCTCATATGGGATCCAGCAGCCACTCCTCTGCAGGGAGCTCCCTTCATTCAACAAGGCTTTTTCAGACATTCCCAGCAATTAACTTCCTCTTCTTTTTATCTGCTTCAGGCCAGTTTCCAGAGAGGCTAACAGGTTCCAGCTGCTTCTGGCCCCTCTGTTCATTTTTGCCTCCCTCCATAGAACCCTAACCTGGATCTCTGAGGCCTTCTAACCCAGCCCCAGATGGGTAGTACCAAACCGCTACAGTGCAGAAAGCAAGCTCAGCCAACTCCATGGCACCATGGGCTCTCCCAAGAACCAGGGTTCACACTGGACAAAGGTCATCAGACTGGGCAGGCCACGGGTGGGGCCTACAGCCCCACAAGGTTCTCCAGAGATAATGATACATCATGGAGCTGTCCCTCGGGCATCCGGGGGGGGGGGAGCTCTCAGGGAGCTGGGGGCATCACTGGGAACCAGAGACAGAGCACAAGTGGCAATTCAAGTTGCATGAGCAACTTTATCTTTGTCAGCACTATCTTTGGAGTCCTCAACTGGGCAAACTTCTTTTCTGAATGGTGTTTTTGGTATGAAATTATTATTTATTCCAAAGCACCCAGCTGAGGGGTAGGCCCTTCACAGAAGCCATGGAACAGAACACACATTCCTTGTTTCAAGGAGCTTCCAGTCTCAGGTCCTGAGCAGTACATGGATACAGGACTCTGCTTGCATGGAGCTCAGTGCAGGATCAGGGCCCAGCTGTTAGTCATGAGACAAGCAGTGTTGTTACTGTTACTCCTTTGGTCTGAGTCTTTAGTCAATAGTTGGGGCCTTGGTGGGTTGTCTCCATTAGAAGGAGAAATTGATATGGGTCCAGTATTTCTTTGGTGCAATCCTGCTTATTTATTACAAAGAATGTACACAAAGTCTTGTTTCCCTGGACACACTAGCAACAAACAACAGCAGGCAGTACCTTGCTCACAATCACCAAGCCTGCCTCTCCAGTCAGTCCTGTGCCCCAAGGAGCTCGCTCTCTGCTCTTTTTCAAGGTCACTCAGCAAGAGAAGCATTTGTCAGTCTCTCTCTCTCTCACACACACACACACACACACACACACACACACACACACACACACACACACACACACACACACACACACACACACACACACACACACACACACCTTGCCAAACCATCCTGTAGCCCCTTCATTTGCAATCAGTCCCAGGAAACCCCTCATTCTCCTGGAGTTAGTTCTTGCTCAGGCCTTGCCATGCAGCCCACTACCTTGGGTGCTGGATTCTATTATTTCCAGGTATCACTAGGTAAAAGGGGTTTAATTGCTCCTTCCATTTCACCTGAATGAAGAGCTCTTAGCACAACCAGGTCTGTGGTTGATGGCAGCTATGAACACCTTCCAGCATAACAGTACAATTATTTATTTGCATTACAGTAGCACCTAAACAACGAGGAGTCCAGTGGAACCTTAAAGAGCCACGTGGAAGTTTGTGTGGAAGGTTGGTTTGTGTGGATACAGACCAACTGTGCACTTTGGGGGAAAAGGAATTCCACACAGCCTCCCCGAACCACCCTGCCTCATTCCCAGCTTCCAAACAGACTCTCTTTGTGTAAAGTCAGCCTGTCCCCGCCCCAGTTAACTTGTTATTTTTGTGGATACAGACTAACCCGGCTACCCCTCTGATAGTAGCACCGAGAGATCCCAACGGAGATCAGGGCTCCATGGTACTAGGCTCTGTACAGATGCATAGAAAGACAGGTCCTGCCCCGCAAGGAGCTTGCAGTCTAAACAGATGTAGCCACTACCCCAAGGTGTGACTTAAGTCTCATCCATTTTCTCTCCCTGGCGCTTGCTATCACTAACACTGAGAGCAACTCCCTCCTCCCCTCGCATGGGTTGGATCCTGGGTTCTTTTCCTGGCACCTCTACTCCAAGTGACTCCTCACTGTGCCATGTACACAGAGGAGCCACCCCTTGAGCAAATCAATGATAATGCCACAAGCCCAGTGCACAGGTGACAATAAGGTAAATATAACAAATCCTGGCAAAGGAATTCAACAACAACAACATAACATGGGGGGGGGAGCTTTACTGGGAACAGGAAATGAGGATCTGGGAAGGAAAAGGTTATGTTCTCTAATAATCAATAAACAGCCAATTTCCCACTTCCTAACATTCACAAACTTCTCCAGTCTCAGCTCCCTCCCTGACACCCTCTCCCAAGGCAGATGGTATGGCCAAGGTAGTGGGTCCTGAGAGGAATGTTGCAGCGCCATGTTGCCGGCCAGCTTAAAACAAAAAGCACCTTATCTGTTCTTCACCCTTGGGAAGGGCGGGGGTCTCTGATTCCCTCGCTGGTTCCCTGGGCAGGAATCCTCCAGGGATCTTGGCTGGATCACAGTAGCCGGTGCCAGGTGGAATCTCTCTCTCTCTCTGGATGCTGGTCACTGTAGTGCTGGAGCCAGCTGATCCCTGCAGCTAGAGTCTCAGAGCAGTGGATGTCCCTTTGAGGGAAGGGGAATTCCGCACAGCCTCCCTGATCCACCCTACCTCTCTCCCAGCTTCCAAACAGACTCTCTTTGTGTAAAGTCAGCCTGTCCCCTCCCCAGTTAACTTGCTGGGGACCATGCAGCCCTGGCTTGTCGTTGCTCCAATGGACTTGTTGTCCAGATCATCCATGCAAAAGCCTCCCTAACCGGTCCCAGCAGGGGTTTCTAGTTTCTCCAGCCTTCACACCAGACTCCAAGAAGGCTGGGAGCAGGCTCAGAGGGCTCCTGTAGCCATTTTAATTGTAGTCCTTTTGATAGGGCCCCCTAGAGGCTCAGATCACAGTTCCAGGAGCTGGAAAACTCCTAGAGGGGCTTACACAGACACAGGGCTGGTCTACACTAGCCCCGAAATTCGAAATAAGATACGCGACTTCAGCTATGTGAATAACGTAGCTGAAGTCGAAGTATCTTATTTCAAACTTAAAAGTACTTACCCCTGGTCCACACCGCGGTGCGCAGGCTCCCCCGTCGACTCTGCCTGCTCCGTTCGTGGAGCAGGATTACCAGCGTCGACGGGGGAGCACTTCCTGGTTCGATTTATCACGTCTAGACAAGATGCGATAAATCAAACCCAGAACATCGATCCGACGCCTCCGACGTGATGGGTAAGTGTAGACCTACCCACAGTCACAGGGTACTTCTGCACCGCACCATTCTTTCAGTGGCCCCAGGAGCACTAGTCATGGGCCAGGACTAACCACCGGAACAAACCACCATGACAAATGGTGGATTCTCGCTCTTAATGTCTTCTGATCCAGACAGGAGGCCTTCCTCCAAGATGTGTTTTAGTCAAACGAAAGTTATCGGGCTCGACCCAAAAGTAACTGGTTGGAATGGAGTGGCCCGTGATACAGAGGAGGTCGGACAAGATGAGCTAATGGTCCTTTTTGACCTTAAAATCTACGAACCTACACTACTCAAATTATGCTGTCGGCAGTGAGTTCTTTTTGTCGTGCAGACAGTTAATTACTGGGGCTGACAAACAAGCTCCTGTGTGCGCGCAATTCTGCAAAACACCTTCTCGTTTGAACTTTTCCTGCTGAGTGACGCCGATCTCTGCACCTTGCCAGCCTGGCCCTAATTCAGTCAGACAGACGCCATATCCTTCTTGCTTAATGCAAAGCGGACAAAAATGCTGGCACTTGATTTACTGCAGTTCCCATTTGTTGATTTGGGGAGCTGAGTCTACCCTAGAAGTTCATTCATTTCACAACAGGCATGCAGTCCAGCGGAATGCACTCTGAAAGGAGCTCTGTGCAGCGAAGCCCCTGTGCACAGCTGGCATTCCCTGCCACTGGAGCTATGTGTGTGTGTGTCCTGCACCCATTGGGTCAGCGGCCAGCAAGGAGACTTGAACAAGCAGAATTGGGAAGAGGAATAGCAGCAACAGAATATATTTCTCTCTCTCAACCTCTTTCCTGCACAAAAGAAGAATTTCACAGGCTGTAGTGCCTCCACGTGGAACTTTGCAACCGTGACATTTTGAGCAAAACTTGAGTGGGGGGGGGGGGATTATTATTAGTTCACTTTTTAGAGCAAACCACAACTAAAACTAGTGCATCAAAATGTCACAGATGAACAACTCAGTGAGTGAATGAAGCAATGATGGATTCCCAGGAGGTGAAATTTCCCATAACAAAATAATGACTTTTTTTAAAAAGAGATTTTCACAGCGTTGCCAACTCTCACAATTTTATCTCAGGTCTCTCTATAGTTGATGTTTCTCTGAAAGCTCCAGCTCCTGGATGCATGTGATTGAGCTGACAATCTCAGTGGTCTTTTGAAAAATAACTGTCTAGCTCTCATGATTGTGGAGAGAAGCTTAAAACTGTGACTCGAGTGCACCTAAGGGTCTAGAAACTAGAAGATTAATAAAATCAGCCCCAGATCAATTATTTCTTTAAAAAGCTCATGATTTTAAGCCATTTTATGGGGGGAAGGGTTAAAACAACAGCTGTCATTTAAGGACATGATTGAAATAGTTTTGTAGAAAACTGAAGCTCCTAGTCGAGGTTACAGATGCAGGACACCCCAGTGTGAGGGAATACAGGACTGTCTTTATTTCCAGTTTACAGACTCCTTACTACATACTCCCTAGTGGCCACCCTCAATAATGACTCCAAACATTCACAATTAACACCACGCCCCGATCCTGCAAAAGCTTAGCCCATCTTAATTCAAAGCACGTGTGTATTAGCAGCATGGAGACTGGGGTGCGTAGCTCATTTGCTAAGTGTCCACTGGGTGAAGGGGTTGGTGTACCCTGGAAAATCCTGTTGTTCTGACAAACACGGCTGACCCAGTCCTCTCCAAACACACTTCACTACAACTGATGTTGAACTCAGTCAACCCCAACACCAGCAGGACAGCCATCTTCAAGATCTGTTCCTGGGGCTAACTGGGAGGCATGTTTGATGCCTTTTGTCTTTTGTAATCAATGGGGATTTTCTAGGGTAGACAGCTGATGGGCTTATTCATTATGATCGCTCCCTCCTCCCTCCTCTATTGCCAGTCGCAACCGTTCAGCAGTCAGACCCAAAACACGAGACTGGCTTAAAAAAAAAATCACAAGTTTTATTTTTGTAAAGAATTAATATGGGATTCTTTTTCTTTGCCTTCTACTTTCTGAGCCTGTAGGCTGCACTCAGGTCCTGTTTCCAAGCTTTCCTCCGCAGCCATGAGGGCTGGAAACTCAACATTTTATTTAATGAAGGCTCAGCATCTCATGTAATACCAGGACTCCAGAAGCTGGAACTTTGAGTAAGTACCAAATATCATGAGAATTGGCAACACTTTTTTTTCCTGGTGCATCAATCCCGCTCAAAATTGATTGTGTTAATTAGCTGAGAGGCAGATGGAAAGAGAGTGGCATTTTAGAAATAAAAGCATTCATTGTTATTTACTACTTTGTGTATCAAGGCCACAACTGAGAGCACTGTACAGACACATAATAAGAGATAGTCCCTGCCCCAAAGATCTTACAGTCTCAATAGACAAGGCAGTCAAAGGGTGGGAGGGGAAACAGAAGCACAGACCACGAAGGGCCAGGAACAGAACTCAGATTTGACTCCCAGCCCTCGCCCTGGACCATGCTGTCTCACCATATTATTAGTGATCATTAATATTAAAACATGCCTGTTTTGACTCAGTAAAGTCCCAGAGCTGGAATAGTACGGATGCTGCAGGTGTCCTGGCATAGATCAGGGGTGGTAGGTGTTGGGAGAATTGAGGAAGATGCTGCAGCATGGTAGAGCTGGGGAAGGAGCCAAAACTGTCATGAGTAGAGGACACTGCCGTTTGGGACCGAGATAAACCTGTAAAAGCCACTAGCCCACGTCAAGAAGACCTCACTGATGTGGCTAATAAGGCCCCTTAAGCACTTGCCTACCTTTACACTCGTGAGTAGTTCCACCAAAGGCCATGGCATCCCACCTGCTTACCCTAGGTTTGAATTTGATCCAGAGGCCACATTACGCCTCCTCCCCTCAGTTCCCCATGGGGAAGAGTTACACAGAATCCTCCAGCAGCGTTTCGCTCTCGCCTTGAGCGGCAGAAATTGCCACTCCGCATCCTAATAGCAGCGTAATCAAAAGTTATGATGCATTTTTCAGTAATCAGAAGAAATGATCCCCACTTAACGTTAAGTAAAGCAAATTCGCCGCAGGAAGAAAAAAAAAAGGAGTCAAAAGCATTTCAATTTTCATTTGAAATGAATGAGTCAGTGTCAATTTGGTAAAGCAGTTAACAGCGGCAGTGCGCCCCTTTCCCAGCCCTTAACAGGTACAATTTGCTTTTAACAAACAACCTCACGGAGGTCTCCTGCACTATATTAACACGGTGGCATTCAAACCTTCTCTCTGTTGTGTGTTTAAATTGGGTAATAGAGTCAGTCGGAGGAGTGCCACCATGAATCTTAAGAGGCAGTGCAATTTGCCAGCATCTAAAAAACCTTTTATAAAAAAAATAATAACTGAATCTGTTTGCTGTTTATGTGGGGTTATTTCAGAGCCCAATAATAATAATTATAAAAAAAGGCCCAATAAGATCAAAAGCGGCTCAGCGTGAGATGGTAGCGGCCACACCCAGCTCTGAGTGAGGAACAGTCTTTATTTTGCAAAGAGCATCTGTGCATTAAGGCTCCCCCCAAACCCAGGTGTCTGCGAAAAGAGACAAGTGCTACATTTTAATTGGCTTTAGGAAGCAGACATTCCTCCCTTCTGCATGAGCTCACACTTTTCCACTATCCACAGAGGCTCTGGACAAAACGTGTTCATCTCTTGCAATGCTGTGGCCACACAAAACAGATTTGTAATAATGCTAAGAGAAATTCACTAGACCCTTAAATAATCACCACAGGGGTTTGTAGGGTATAAAAATAGGGTAGCATCCCTTTAAATAGTTTGTGAGCCCTCTAGCAGCGCTCACCATGTTCTGTGGTTTAGTGCCAAGAGGTTGTGGCTATCCCTTGCGTGTTATTTATAGTTAGTAAACATAGTTATTGGTAGGGTGACCAGATGCGGGAACCTAAAAATCGGGACTTGGCCGAGGGGGGGAACCTCTCCCCCGGACTTGTTGAGCAAAAAAAAAAAAAAAACAACAGAGGAAGCCCTAGATCGGGCAAAAGGTGTCCCGACCATGCATCGGTCGGGACGCGGGACAAAAGAAGAAAAATCGGGACGGTCCCAATTTTATCGGGACGTCTGGTCACCCTAGTTATTGGAAACCCAGCTGTGCCCATGTGGTTTCCTTTGTTCCTATTGTTATTGGTGTGAAGAGCAAAAGACACATGACATTTTCTCTCTGTCTCTGGGCGAGATTGGCCTTCGTGAGGTTCCCTTCAGACAGATTTCCTGGCATTGTTCCCATGGAGGGGGATGAGGTGGGTGGTTACCCCTGCAGAATAAGGCGAGCGGTTCGTCTCCCAAACCAATGCACCTCCCGAGCCCTGAAGGGACCGGCAGAAATCCTCAGTGAAAACCACACTGAGAACCAAAAACACCAAACCCAAGGTGGTGAGTGTCAGAGCCTGGGTTCACAGACTTGGACTTGCAGGGCTCCGACTTCGGCGCTAAAACTAGCAGTGTAGACATTCCGTCTTGGGCTGGAGCTTGGGCTCTGAGTTACCCCCACCAGGTCTCAGAGCCCGAACTCCAGCCAGAGCAGGAACGTCTACACAGTTATTTTCGCACTGGAACGCGAGCCCCAAACGCCCCAGCTGTAGACATGGCTTATGAGACTCTGCCGCAAGGTGGGGGTTTTTTTGCAGTGGAGATGTACCCAGCGAGGCCTTATCCTCAGTTATGGTCAAGCCTATTTACCCCATTCTAGGAGCACCACGGGGCCTTAAGGGGGCAGACTGTAAATCAGAAGACCTGTAGGCTGCTCACCCTTACCCCTGGGCTGAGGGAGCCCCCAGCTTCCCCAGAATAAAAGAAGCACAAAGGTAGCTTAAAGCCACCGAGGAACCCCCAGCACAGGCACAAGGGCTAGCTCACCATGCCTCAAGGCACTCTCCTAGGCCCCTCAGAGCAGGGACTCCCCCACTGGCCAGTCGCCCCGGAATTCCCTCCAAAGGGTGGTGACCCAGCAGGCTGAGTGCTCTCCCTAAGCTGCATGCTGTATGCTGTGTTAATTCAGGGCTGGTGAGCCTGAGATGGGTACATGGGCAGCAGCCAGCCCCACAGCTTTGCTCCTCCCAGCCCTGCCCCCACCCCAGAGAGCACCTGAGGAAGGGCTTCTATGGGGAAGGTGGGAACCATGCTACAAAAACCACTCACATCTCCACGAGCTCTCAGCTGCAGTGTCCTCCTCTCCCTCTCTCATTCCTTTAGTCTCTCGTTTCATTATTTCACAGACTCCTCGGCTTTCTGGAGAATTATAGGAGGTCAATGAAAAATTCATGTTCTCAGTCAGTAATTGGCATTTTTGTTTAACATCTGAGGATTTGAATGGGGCGGGAGCCGTCGCGCAGTAGTTAAGATAAGGTCTCTACCCGTGCTCCCACCCAGAGCATTCAGGGGCTCGCGCTGAAGAAAGTACAGCATCCTACCTATTGAAATTTGAAAGCATGCCTAGTATTTTTATTAGAGCTACAAGTAATGAAAGCAGCCTGGACATACGCAATTTTTAGAGCGTAATCCGCTGGAAGTGATGTCAATCCAATAATGCAATGTTCTACTTTCTCCTCATTTTTTTCGACTTCAAATAAGTGCTTCCCAAATTTCAGCCGAAGTTACTGTTCCAATCAATAGCACCAAGGCTCTAAGCATAAGACTCAATTAATAGGATGCCGGCAAAGGCTCGCTATTGATCTCCGGCTGATCTGAAACACAGCCCAGTAGTGGCAGAAAAGTGCTTGGAGCAGAGAGGGGATATGCTAAATAAGAATACCTGTACAACAGGGACCAGAGCCAAAAGCTACCTAGAGTAAAAAGAAGCACCTGTACTGAAAACATATTGCATTCTATTAAAAAGGTACCTCCTGTAACATTACTAACGACCAGAATCTGCCTCTCAGAACTCCTAAACCTCTGGATTCAATGGAAGCTTTGCCATGGACTTCAAAGGGGCCAGGATTTCTCCCCCTGTGTTTGAAATCCAGCACATTTCATTCACTTTAAAGATTCAGCCCAGAAGAGGTAGGAAGGAGACATGCCTCCCGCTATGGCTCCTGCTCACAGCAATCACACTGTCAGCTGGGAAATAGATCACTACGTAAGTAGGTCCAAGGCTTACAGTGATTAAATCTATTAATACAGTGTATCTGATTGACCTCCAGGGCCCCGATGCACTGTGACGAATAGGGAGGGCTCGGCTTTGCTGAGCCGGGGCCTAAAATGACAACCTTCTTTCTGATGGCTGCTTGGTGGCCTGTGTGAAATGAGTCTGTGGGTCTCAGGCAAGTTCCTACTAGGCAGATGTCCACATTAAAAAAACCCACCATCACCAGTGGAACTAGTGGGCCCCCTTGTTAACTGTCTCAGCAGAGTGACAACCCCACCTCAGCCCTAGAGGTGCTAAGGCAGGGGGAAGTGAGATGACTAGAGGATTTCAGCTTCTAGGGCAGTCACAGTCCTGGGTTCTATGGCCCCACCCTCATCTATATGAAAGGGTGGGGCTTTGGTCCTGATAGGCTCCGCCCACCCCTCACCAGGATTCAGATAGGCCTGGTTCTGTGGCCCCTCCCTCAACCAAGGAAGTGGGCATTTTGTCCTGGTAGACTCCGCCCACCCTTCCTGGAAATCAAATAGGCTTTGGTCCTGCTGCTCCCTCCCTTATTTTTCTTTTGCTTTAGTGGGTTCCACCTGCCCATGCCAAGATCTAAATAGGCTGGTACCTTTCACACCCCCTGGAATCATCAATGGGTGGCTGGTTTTGAGCCTTTGACCTCACTCCCATGCCCATTTCCTCAGTTTTTGTCCCCCATATTTATTTGCCATTTGTGTTTCTGTGGTCCAACCTTCTGTTGAGGGGATGCCATTGTTATTCCTCTGGGTAGGCTCCTTCCAGTCCTCAAGGATCAAATAAGCTGGTGCCCCCCAGGGACATCAGTGATGGCTCCTACATGGAGTCATGATCACACATGTTGGTGGCACAGTTTACAGAGTCCCAGGACCCTGGCACACACCTACCTGCAGTGCTCCACGTTGCAGCCCTTCTTCCGCCTCCTCCAGAATCTGTAGTTGAGATTCTAGCTGCACTGCTCCCCGCTTCTCTTGCCTTTTGCACTCCCCATCCATAGTGCCACAAGGACAGTCAACGTTCTCCTGCCATTGGCCAGAACGGTGGTTCATCAATGCAGGCGGAGGAAGCAGGCTGGGAAGATTCTCTGTGACTCCTTCCTTGCACTCCTAAGAACATATATCTGAGGTGAATTCCTGGGTGCCATCCACTGACTCGCTGGACATCTTCTCAGAGCAGTGGGCACTGTCTGTGGTTCTCTGCTCAGTGCCCCCTTGTAGATCGTCTCACTCTCGTCTATGTTATGGGTTTAGTTGTCCATCGTATTTAGTGCAAATGTTGGAAAGAAATATTTCTACCTATCATGTTCCCTTCCCACCCACCCCCCAAAAAGAAACAAATGGTGAAACAGCTTATACAAAGCTGACTCCTGATCATTTATTTTCTCTGGGCCAGATTCTTGGCTGGTGCAAATTAGTGTTGGCCCATTGGGTTCAATGCTGATTGACACCTGCTGAGAATCTAGCCCTCTCTTCCATTTTTTCTTGCATTTTCCTGCTGTAGCCCCTTTAGGCACCTTCTCCTGCCATGGACACGTCTGGAGAGAACAAGAGAGACAAGGCAGACAGTTAGCTTTCCAAGACGTTTGACACCACCTGCTTATCAGTGCCGATGCATCTTCCCATCACCTGCTGCCTGCTTACATGTGTGTGCACACACGCAGACTAGGGAAGTTAAAGGTGTTCAGTTAGCCCATTTATTACATGCTTATTAGATAACAGGCGCCCAGCATGATAAATTGGCTGCACAATTGCTCCACTGCTGCTCTCGGTGCTCTGCAGGATTTGCTAATTTTGTTTTGCACAGGCTCAGTCGAGGCAGAGTTGTTTTAGAGGCAGAGAGGCTTTTAATGGCTCCAAAAAAAACCCTGACCCTTCAAACATCACCCTCGGCAGGACCTGTGGGGCATGTTTTGGGGATAGTTGTTTTGCTTTTCCATTGCAAGTGTGTCTCTGCAAATGTCATGCAAGTGACAAGTAGCAGATTGGCAGCTCTAGGGTCTGTCTACGCTGCAGTGTAAGCCCAGGGTTAGTAGAACTCAAGTTAGCAGATCCTGGGTTTGTTAACCTAAGGCTTGAGTGTCTACACTCATTTGTAACCCCAGGTTAGGAATTGTTGAACCCTGGGTCCCAACCTGGGTCTCCTGCATCTACGCGACCTTATGCAGGCCCAAGTCCACCCACCCACATTCCAAACTTCCTAGAACCCACCCAAAATGTGGTCGCTCTAGCCCTTTGTTCATGGTGCAGTGTGGGAAAACTTGCCTGTCCACCAAACTCGCTTGTCCAGAGGACAAAAAAAGTTGGCCGGTGGGATTGTGGGATACTTTCGGTGAACTCCCAGAGCACAAGTCCAGTGGGGCAGCATCTACACTGCAAAGTAATAGGGCTGGAACCTTCCACCCCCATAGGGTAATGGGACCTTGGGTCTAAGCCCTGGGTGAGCTCAATTTGTTCCAAAACTCCTATGACATGTCCACACATGCAGCCTACCTTGCAATCATCGTACCACTGCATTGGCATACCTATCCCATAGTGCTTGCCACTGGGAGCAGGTTTTGAGTTAACTTCCAGCTACAAGGCACTTCACTGTGGAGTTTGGAGGCTCAGCTGAGCCAATGAATCTGCAGCATCCTGTGCACACTGGGAGAGTTCATTGCAGACTGTGCAGATTTCACCCGAAATGAAGGCGTCATTCCAAGCTTTGCAACCAAACGATACAAGCAGCCCTTGTAAACACAGCAGACACAATGTGCATGTGGACAGAGAGCATCCCACGGAAGCTGCAACCTCAAGATATTTCTAATAACTGTTTGCAATGCCTTTCCACGTAGCATGGTATGGCTGTTCTGCTCTCTCAGCCCTTTATAGGAATCACCTGACCACTTCCCAACTGGGTCTGATAATAGAACATGGCTGGCTGCTCCAGGGCCCGGCCCTTAAAGGGGCAGCTCCCCTTGTTACAAACTGGGTTGGAAGAAGCAACCGAGAGGTAAATGACTCCATGTCCCAACCCACAGGTTTGCTTCTCTTGAAAGGCTTGGCTCTTTCTTGATGACTTCTCCCCCGATCATTCTGAATTGTCACTCGTCAGTAGGACGCTGACACCTTATTATTTTCCTTCTCTCCTTTCAGTTCCAATTCAAACACCAGGAAGGAGGGAAGAGTTTGGAGGTTGGATCTTACACAGATTGTTCTGTACTGGCCTGCACTGTGATATGCCTTAGATCTCTCCCCTTCCATGTCAGGCCAAGGGCACTGCATGGTGCTTGTGTGAGAGAGAGTGCGAGTGTGAGAGTGAGAGATGCAAAATAAAAATCTGCTTCCCTACTAGAGTTATTTGTCTGTCCATCAACTGTTTTCCCTCCTTTAATCTTTCTCTTTTCACTCCCTTGGATTATTTGTCCTTGTTTGGATCAGGGAAGGAGAACGGCAGAGGATGATGCCAGCAGGGGCACCCACACTTTTCCTGTCTTGTCTTTATTGGCTTTGCTGAGACATATTCCAGCCCTCCTCAGCTTTTGTGTACAGGCGTGGGCAAGGGGGATTGCCAATCCCACTGTGCAACACTGGGCCTTGATCTGTGTGGCCAGGCATCAGGCTGAGGGCTCCAAGGGGATTGGTCTTTCACCTCAAGCTCAGGATGTCAGTGGCCTGAAGCCTGTGTGATAGACCCAGGCCAGTTGGGTACAACAGAATAGTCGAAGGCAGATATACTGGCCATTGGGTTAGCAGTTTTCTGTTCCCTGACTGACCAGAGCAGGGACTGCTCCAGGCTAATGAGAACACCTGACTCTAATTAACCTGCAAAGAGTCAGGTGAGGCCATTAAGGTGAAGTGAACACCTGACCCTAATTAAGGCTCTTCTGAGCATTTAAAAGGGCTCACTCCAGTCAGGCTGAGGGAGAGCCAGGGGAGAGGAAGTGCTGCTGCTACTGAAGGGCTGAGTAAATAAGGCAACTCTCAAGCCATTGGTAAGGGAGCCCTAAGGTAGGGTGAAGAAGGGAGAAGCAGGAGAGCTGTGGGGAAATGGCCCAGGGAATTGTAGCAACTCTGGCAGTGAGAGGTCGGCTGCCAACAGCTGCTACCATTAGGGTCCCTGGGCCGGAACCCGGAGTAGAGGGCGGGCCCGGATTCCCCCACCAACCTGCCACTACAAGAGAAGACAGGCCTCTGGCAGGACAGGAGGCTAAACTGTTCTGCAATAAGCCCAGAGGGACAACAGGGACTGTGGGAGTTCTCTCACCATCCTCTGAGGCTAGCATAAACCGCCTAGAAGCGCGGGACCCACAGGGACAAGATCGGAGCTCTGCCACACCTGCTAATAACTGATGGCCATTTGGTGACCTCTGTGCAATGAGTTGGTGGGCCTCGATTCAGTTCTTGGTGCTTAGGTGTCCATGTCACAAGTGGCACAAATGGCCTTGCTGCTTGAGAGGGGCAAAGGAGTGAAGGAGTCATGGAGATTGAATTGCCTCTATGAATGGTCCCACAAAGTCAGGGGTGGGCATGCAGTCAGGTCCCACAAAGTCGGAGGGGGACCTCGCCCCGCTGCTGCTCTGTGCTATCATTGGAAACATCAGTCTCCCCGGGGCTTCCACCAGGGCTAACATCATCTCAGCAGAACTATTCACTGTCCTCTGGCAAATTTCACCTTCTGTCTTGGTATGGCCTCTATCTCTGTGGGACCTGAGCACCTCCCAAGCTTTAGCACACTGCTCCTCACTACAGCCCAGGGAGGTTGGAAAGCATTAGCCAGTGTTACAAAGGGGGAACTCAGGCATAGATCTGCGAAGGTATTTAAGCACCTAACTCCCACGGAAGTCACTGAAACCAACGGGCACTAGAGTACCTTTGAGGATTAAGGCCAGAGAGATGAAGTAACTTGTTGAACATCACTCAGAAAGTGATGTCTGGAGCAGGGAATTGAAGCCCAGAGTCCTAGGACAAGACAGCACCCTGACCACTGGACCATCCTACTGCAGCTGAAGGTAGCTGAATCCTTTCTGTCCTCCAGGAAGTTGACTGCGGCATCTCAGACAAGTTAAATCTTGGGAAGTTTTTCCCCCTTCCTCCATCATTGGAGAATTCTACCTCCCAGCAGGGGGAGGAGTGCGTATTACATACATCCCTGCTGAATTGTTACACGTTTCTGCCTCATTCCTTAGACAGAGGACTTCGCTACTAGCGAACAGGAGAGAAACAGCCATCTGGGACTGCATGTGCTTTGTAGACAGATGGTTGACTATTCTAGTCGTGTCTTATTTCTAGCAATGGATCGTACAGCAGCAGCGCTAGTGTGAAAATGGGATGTGACAGGATATGTATTGTTGACACCTTCTGTAAAGTTCAGATGAAATCAAAATGTCAAATTCCATCTAATTAGGTAATTAAGAAAAGAGGAAAAAACATGATTTTATATATATGAAGTATTGTGTATATATACACACACACACACACTATATGCATGCTGTAATATAAATAAAGAATAATCCACACACACACGGACGTATAGACACTAATATATGTATTCAGACATACCTAGTAATCAGGGGCCTTTGATCATTTTTTAGTTGTTGTCTATCTATTTGAGTTTGTTTGTCTTGTCTTTCAGGCAGTAAGTGCTTCAGGGCATCTTCCATTCTATGTTTATAGAGCCCCATTCCTGGCCAAGGCTGCTTGGCATAGTAGTAACAACAACATACACATACATAATATTATTATAATTTGTCTAATGATAGCACCTGGGAGCCCTTGGAATGGCCCAGGAGACCGTTGTGCTGGAGGCTGTAAAACAGAACAGAAAGATGTTCCCTGCCCCAAAGAACTTTCGATATACATATGTGGTGTGTTAAAAAAGGGAGGGACTGATCCTCAGCCGATGCCCATGAGTGCTGCTATTATGTCTTCAGCAGAGCTAAGCATTTGCTGAAGATCTGGCCCTACTGATCAGACAGACGTAGAGAGAGAGGCGCACTCCCACACGATAGACTCACTCTACTGAAATGTGCAGTTGTACATGAAAAGGAAGGACGAGTGAGTGCTGTGAAGTCTGGATAGGTATCCGTTTCCAAATGGCCCTCTCATTTGGGGTGCTTAGCTCTAGAGTTTGGGGTTGGTCCATTACGCAGACAACCCTAAAGCACCAAAGTTTGGATCCAGATCTGAACCTCCTCAAAGTCCTGACTTGGTCAAAGATGGGGTGTTGATTTGGGCCCAGAGATTTCCCTAAACCCCCCCTGGGGGGGAGTGTACACCCATCCACCCCCCAAATTTCCCCAACACCACCCAGTTACATGCAGTGTTGCCAATTTAGTCGCTGGCTGGAAATTAGAATTGAAATGGAAACATTACTACACACTTTAAAAGCATATACAGTATATGAGAAAATACTTGTACCTGAGAAAACATAATGGATTAGAAAAGTATGAACAAAGACTAGCTTCATTATACAGCTGTTATTTATGACAATGTCAGCACATTTGTTTCAGCTATATTGGCCCACCTAATAATTTGAAATTATTATTTATAAGCAAGGTCTGAATGAGCTCTCCCCTGACAGCTAGTGCTGAGCCAGTGGTGGGTGGAAAGGCTTCAGGACCAGACTGTATTTACATGAACACACCTACTCTGCCTGATCAATTTTGGCTGGTATTGGGTTACAAGTCACTCAAGTATTAAATGTGGGGTCATGAAATGTTGTTATCCATATTGTAAGAGTAAAGAGCAGCAGAACTGTACTTAGCCTGACTGAATGGGGGGGGGGGGGGTGGGATCTCCCTCAGTGCTTATTTTGTGCTAGGGCTTGCAGAGCTGAGCCCCAGCACCTCTAGGCTTGGCAGTTCATAGCCCTGGGACCGCTGGGCTTGTCACATCAGGTATGAAAGTAACAAACTTGCTTGAGCCCCGGCACCTCTTTACTAATTAAGCACTGGTCACCCTCAACTGAACTGCACTCCCTAAGCGGGAGGTCTGGATGCCATATCCTAGTGGAGAGGGGGGGGGGCGCACAGGTGTTTTGCTTGGTGGTGTGGGCTCTGCCTAAGAGTCACAGGCACTATTTGACCTGCCCCTCTCTCCTGTTGAGAGAGAGAGAGAGCTGATTAGGCTTCATTACTGACCACTAGAGCTGAAATCGGTGATAATCAGGTCTAAGTGCTTCGGCCTGCTGTGGGACAGAATCTCTGTGAAGAGACAGCCCAGCCTGCACTAGCAGTGAGGTTCCCCCACTGAGAGCTGAAATCACGGAGAGCTGGGTGGAACCTCGAGAGACCGATTCGCAGAGGTGTCAGTGGAAGGTGGCAGCAGAAGGTGACAGTGCAGGGCCAATGAGGATGGAGCAGTAGAGTGAACAGTGGCACTACAAACAACAGCAGCCAGAGCATTGGACTACGTTTTAGTGACTTCACTCCAGAATGCTAGATTTGTGACTGGGGAACTTATATAAATATACATTTCCCAGCAGGCCAAGATTTTTAAAATGCATTATTTGCCAAGGTCATTATCTCACATCATCGCTATCTCAAGAGGTCATTATCTTGGGGAGTTTCTGTACTACAGTTTTTTATTATTATAATTACTATGTAAGAATGGCCATATTGGGTCAGACCAATGGTCCATCTATCCCAGTATCCTGTCTTCCGACAGTGACTATTCCAGGTGCTTCAGAGGGAATGAACAGAACAGGGAATCATCGAGTGATCCCTGTCATCCACTCCCAGCTTCTGGCGAACAGAGGCTAGGGACACTCAGAGCATGGTGTTGCATCCCTGCCCATCCTGGCTAACAGCAATTGATGGACCTAACCTCCATGAACTTATCTAGTTCTTTTTTGAACCCTGTTATAGTCTTGGCTTTCACAACATCCCTGGCAAAAAGTTCCATGGGTGACAGTGCGTTGTGTGAAGAAATACTTCCTTTTGTTTGTTTTAAACTTGCTGCCTATTAATTACATTGGGTGACCCCTAGTTCTTGTGTTCTGAGGAGTAAATAACACTTCCTTATTCATTTTCTCCACACCAGTCAAGATTTTATAAGCCTCTATCATATCCCCTCTTAGTCATCTCTTTTCCAAGCTGAAAAGTCCGTCTTCTTACTCTCTCCTCATATGGAATCTGTTCCATACTGCTAATAATTTTTGTTGACCTTCTCTGTACCATTTCCAATTCCAATATATCTGTTTTGAGACCAGAACTGCACGCAGTATTCAAGATGTGGCCATATCACGGATTTATATAGTAAACGTGGAGGAACTTGGTTTGCCAGACTGATCAGCTAAGCCAATACTAACAACCTATATGAAAAGGCTGCAAAACACCATGCCTCTGAACTGCTTCAACATGCAGAAAGCCTTATAAGCCAGTCACTGTCAAAGCCAATTTTAGAAGAACTTAATGAGGCTGTTGTGACGTTGCACTCCATATGTTTTATGGAAATATGCTTATGAATGTAAACATGATGTAACTGGAATATGCTTTATGCAAAAGGTCTCTTGTAAGGTATCATAACAAAGGTTATAACCTACTGAATATATTCCTCCTATATGTATGCATGTATCATTCTTGTATCTGAAGCTATAAATATGAAGTATAACTCTGAGGTCCTATTGTAATTATGCAAAGTGTGGGCCATTAATGGTGGTTTAGAATCTTGATGGCTCCAATTGACTAGGACAATTGGTTGTAAATGGGTTTAAATACCTGCATGCCTTCTTGTGTACATGTGGGCCAACCCAGGAAGAATGGAGACTTAGGCCTTGGCTACACTTGCAGATGTACAGCGCTGTTAGTTAAACCCGTGTTCGTACAGCTGAGTAGGGAAAGCGCTGCAGCCTGTCCACACTGGCAGCTGCCAGCGCAGTAAGGTGGCTACATTTGAGGCATTTGCAGCTGTATTGGGAGCGGTGTATTATGGGCATTCAAGTGGCTGCAACATGCTTTTCAAATCGGGGGGGTGAGGGGGACTTTGACAGGGAGCGTTTTTGGAGACAGAGTGGGTTTTTGGAATATCCACAGAGTGTCAGATCATTATTTCCACACCTCCACATCCCCTGCCTCTCTCTCAATCACTGAAAGCAAACAGCAGGGGCTTTGTTTGTTTTTAAAGAGCAGATAAAAGAGAGGAAACGGAGCCTTCCCCCTCCCCCCCCCCCGCCGTTCTTCTCCACACCCCCCACACGCTGTCTCTGTCCAAGGCAACTTTGCTGCCGGCATTCCTAACGGAGCTCCTCCCCTCTTTCCCCCCCCCCCCCCCCACCTGCAAACAGTAGCTGTGTTTGGTTTTTTGTAAAGCACCTCAACAACGGAGCTCTGAACTCCAACCCGGAAGTGCCGTTTCAAAACAAAGCAGCTTCCGGAGATCAGTAACTGCGTTGTTCCTCGGCTACATTGAAAGACCAATGTTCCACCCACTTCGCAACAGTTGTTATTCCTCTCGGGGAGGTGGAGTACATGCAGCGCTGTATCTGAGGAGATACACCGTTGCATGTGCCTTGCAAGTGTAGCCAGTTAGTGAGTTACAGCGCTGCAGGCAGTTTTATTGCGCTGTAACTCGTAAGTGTAGCCATGGTCTAGGGGTCTTACAGTGACATGTAACCATGTCACATGATACTGAAATCCATCTTAATCCTTGTACTTTTCCATTGATGAGGCAGGGGTGGGGACAATCACAGACAAAAGATTCCCGCCTTGTGCCAAAGCTATGAACGAGGGGGGAGCAGGACAAAAGGGGCTACCACTCATAAGAAAATCCCTGCTTACCACCTGATATGTCTGCTGGAACCAACAAGGACTGTACCAGGGGAAAGGATTGGGCCCAGACTAGGAAGGAGTCTAGTCTGTGAAAGAAGCTTATTGGAACATCTCTGAGGGTGAGATTTACCTGTATTCAGTTTCTTAAATACATTAGGCTTAGACTTGAGTGTTTACTTGAAACCACTTAAATCCTACTTTTTATACTTAATAAAATCACTTTTGTTTATTAATAAACCGAGTAAGTGATTCATACCTGGGGGAGCAAACAGCTGTGCATCTCTCTCTATCAGTGTTATAGAGGATGGACAATGTATGAGTTTACCCTGTAAAAGCTTTATACAGAGTAAAACAGATTTATTTGGGGTTTGGATCCCATTGGGAACTGGGTGTCTGGGTGCTGGAAACAGGTAACCCTCTGAGCTGTTTTCAGTTAAGTCTGCAGCTTTGGGTGCATGGACCAGACCCTGGGTCTGTGTTGCAGCAGGCTAACGTGTTTGGCTCAACAAGACAGAGTTCTGGAAGTCCCAAGCTGGCAGGGAAAACGGGCTCAGAGGTAACTTCAGCACATCAGGTGACAGTACCATGGGGCTCTCTGTGACCGAACCAGTCACAGCTGTTAGGAATGCTGGAGACACAACTCAGTTTATATGAACCAACATGGCTGTTGGATCATACTTTCTATTTAAGCAAGAGATACCACACACTACAAATTGGAGGCCAATGTTAAGTGCATTGTCACTTGTGAATCCTGAAGTTGGACACTGGTTTTGAACAAGACTGGCAAATACTTGCTATCGTTCTGAAAAAGCTCAGCTGACTCTCTAGAGGCGTGCAGAGCAACAGTGAAAGACTCAGCAGTTGAAAAAGTAAAGAACTCTCCTACCATATTCTAAATATGTGCATACATGGCTGATGAAAGCACCAATGCAAATAGGCATCAAGTATTAAGTCATTGTGTATGTTATCTTGATGTCTGTGGTAGACGAGTAGATGCATTTTAGATGTTCAGGTTATAGAAGACTCATCACCTGCCCTCTGTGACATCTTAGAAGAGTTAAATGCTTGTAAATTGAACCCCAAACAGATGGCTGCTTGTGCATTTGATGGAGCTAAACTTCTCTGGAAGACATAGTGGAATACTAGCTTTGCTCAGAGAAAAGTGTAACCCTAATCTCTCCTATACACACTGCAGAGGCCATCTACTCCAGCTAGTGCTAGTACAAGCTGCAGAACCTTCAAAAGCTAGTACAAGCTGCAGAATCTTCAAAATTTAATGGCTTTTTATACTCTCTTTTTTTCAGCAAAAGTCCAAAAGAACTGAACATCTTGGAAACAAATAGAAGATACATTGGGATTGAAGTTCAAATTAGTCCAAACTGGGAAAACCTGCTGGCTTTATCATCAGCGATTCTTGGCTGTTGTCTTAAAATTATTGCAACCATTATTACTGGCTTTGGAAAGTATCCATCAAGATAGGACAGATCTAAGGGTACGTCCATACTTACTGGCTGGTTCGGTGGCAAGCAATCGATCTTCTGGGATCGATTTATCGTGTCTTGTCTAGACACGATAAATCGATCCCGGAAGTGCTCGCAGTCGACGCCGGTAATCCTGCTCCACAAGAGGAGTAGGCGGAGTCGACGGGAGAGCCTGCCTGCCTCGTCTGGACCTGTGGTAAGTACCTTTTAGTTCGAACTAAGATACTTCGACTTCAGCTACGTTATTAACGTAGCTGAAGTTGCGTATTTTACTTCGAACTGGGGGCTTAGTGTGGACCAAACCTAAGTAGTGAGGCTGGTGGATTACTTTTGTTACTAAGTTCAGAGAAGACTACCGCAATTCTCTCTCTTGTAAATCTACTGTTGAAACCACTTGGGTCATTAAACAATGTCATCCAGGCATCTGCTACAACAGTAGTAGATCTTTGTCCAGCAATAGAAGCGACCCTTGGATCAATCAGAGATATCCATTGAAAATGTACTGGAAGAAGCAAAGACTTCAGCCCAGAAGTTGACTAATGAAGGTATTTATAGTGACTCCTTAAGCAAAGAGGACAAGAAGTGTTTGTTAAGCCAGCTGAAAAAGTACACAGATTTGATTCTTACAAATCTAAACTAGCGATTTCTGGATTCTAATCAACCTCCACGTAGCTTATAGATGCCTGTCTTATAAAAAAACCCATAGTTGAGTGGAGTGAGGCACTACCAGCAATAGGACTGCTATGTGATCAGGACAGAATAGAGAATTTTGAATGCAGAGTGGAATAGCATACAACAAATGAAGATTTAACTTCAACTTCTTTATCATCACTAGTGGTTCAACCCAATCTTTGTGCTATTTTCCTGGGATGAAAGGGGTAGGAATTCATCTCTTGCTACTCCCAGTCACAATAGCTACAGTTGAGCATTCTTTTTCCTCATTGAATAGAATTTTGTGTTCTGAAAGAAGTCGCCTTCTGCCTGATCATGAGCATATCATGAAGGCCTGGAAGTAACGGACACTCAAGAAGACACCAAAGAGTGCAAAATTACAAGAAACTAAGAAGGATGTAGATGTCGTGCTTCACAGTAGGCTTGAGTAGCCAACTTTAATTTTTGTGATGATTTTAAAACATAAGTTAAATCTAATTAAATGGTCATGAAACATTTTTCAGTTTTTACTATGGTGGCATACAGCCCACCTTCATCCTCACAGTCTCAACCCTCGTCTGCATACCCCTCCTCCCCCCCAATTTCAATTCCCGGGGAACACACTGTTTGGGCGCCATTGCCACAAAAAGGGGCTGTATCTTAGCTCTCTCTCTGACAATTTGCCCACTTTTCACACAAGACTTTTCTTGGGCTTCACGTGTCAACAGAAAAATGAGATTACAAGAAATAGAGATTCAAAATAAAAAGTCCCTGATCCTTGATTATCAGTCCATGAAAAGCAGGAAACAGGGAAAATGAGAAGACTGAAAATTAAGCCTCACTTTCGGATAACAAGCACAAACTATGAATGTCTCAAGCTCTCTTATTTCCAAACACTGAACATATTCTCATAGCCTCAGACTTTAGGGCCAGAAGGGAACATCATGATCATCTAGTCTGACCTCCTGCATGTCACAGGCCACAGAACCTCACCCACCAATTCCTGTAATAGACCCAAAACCTCTGGCTGAGTCACTGAAATCCTCAAATCATCATTTAAAAAGACTTCAAGTTGCAGAGAATCCACCATTTACACTAGTTCAAACCAGCAAGCGACCCAGGCCCCATACTGTAGAGGAAGGTGAAAAAACCCAGGGTCATCTGCCAATCTAACCCGGGGGGAAATTCCTTCCCAACCCTAAATACGGCAATCAGACTCTGGGGCAGATTCTCTGCCCTTCTCCACTCTCTTTGCACCACTCAGACTTCCACAGCCTAGCTGAGGATGCCCCCACAGCGACAGGATCCCCAGCAGGCATACAGAAGCAGAGCGGTCTCACTCTGAAACCAAAGAAAGCTTGGCCTTTGACATTCATGGGCATGGAAACCTGCTCTGGGGCCTTGATCCTATAGTCACTTCCTCACAGGATCAGTCTCATGGGGGGTGTTTGCATAAGTGTAGGCTTGCAGGAGTGCTTTGTATTCTTTGCACATGTACCTGGAAGGGGTTTGGATGCAAACTGGGACCCTACATGGTGTCACTTGGTATTACAGGCCGCGTGAGCACAGCTTAAACTCCTGCAAATGTTGTTTTTCCAAGGGGTGTGATAAAAGCTGATAGGGCCACCAAGATCCCCTGGTGGAGCTGGGCTAGCAGTCCCTGCCGGAAGCAGTGCCACTGCATGGGCTTGTGCATGGTCACAGGAAGCTGAAGTAGGCCTGCCATCAGCAGCAGGGAAATCTGAAAGGCATCCTGATGCCTTGTGACACTGCTGCCGTGCTGGAGGGCTAAGAACATACGGTTCTGGCTGCAAGGAGAGCTTCCTTCTCACCGTGCATGGCTTCCGAGAGGCCTGAACGCATGGAAAGCACTCATGTGGAGGAGGACTTGTACCTGGCCAAGCCAGTAAGAGCTGGGCTCAGGGCCGTCCCTGGGTTCCAGTCCCACTCTTTGCATATTCCACCGATAGCTGATGGCAACTGAGGCGCTGTCTCATTCTGCATCACATTCCAATTCCTTGGGCCAAATCCAGAGATGAGTCTCAAGGCTTGTCCCATCCCCTTAGCATATAACTCACACCATCATGGGGTCACACTCCCTTGGGCTCCCTCCTGTTCATAATTCACACCCCACTACCCGCCCCCTCTGAGTTTGGCCTGCCAATTGACAAGGCAAGGAGCTGGAGCAGCATAAGCAACTAACAGGGGGCATGCGCTGGATGGAACTAATGCAGAGCCCAGCTTTATTGACGATAAATGATACGACAGGAGTGCCACGAGGCCCCACCTGAGAGCAGAGTCCCCCGGAGCTAGGCACTGTACATAACATAGTAAAAGATGGGCCCTGCCCCAAGGAGCTTACAATCCGAAATGCAAGACAGTCAAAGGGTGGGAGAAAGGATAGTGCCCTTTTGCAGATGGGGCACTGAGGCCCAAGGAGAGTGGGGATCAGTCTACCTGGCAATCGGGCAGGGTTCTGCAGCATGTGTAGACACACCTGAGCTCGCTTTGATGTAATGTAGATCAAAGCTAGCTGTAGTAACACTAACAGTGAAGCCACAGCAGCGTGGGCGGTGACTGCTCAAGTACGTACCCAGGGTCCCAGGTGGCCAGGGTTAGTCCATGCAGCTGCCGTGGCTTCACTGCTATTGTTACATGATCTAGCTAGATCAAAGCTAGCTCGGGTATGCCTACATGTGCTGCAATCACACCTCCTGAATGGACTGGCCCAAAGTCACCCAATGAGCTCTCCTGAGGCCCAGTCCTTAACCACAAGACCATACAAGGGGTGCCACAAACCAGGCAAGTGGGTGCCACACGCGAAGTTAAACAGAGCCAGATGACGAACCAAACCTCTGAACCTTTTGCCACATCCCTAAAATAAGAGCTCCTAGCCTAGGCTGAGCACAAACCGGTGCCAAGTCCTCATGCCTCTGAGACATCTGCCTTCCCACAACTACAAAAGCAGTGGATTTTACCTCTTGCTCCTCCGTGTCTTGCAAAGGACAGTGCAGAACGGAGAGGATGGCTGGGAGTTTGGGGGATTTGAACAACAGCTAACTCTGTCTTTGTCACTTAGCAGCTCCCTGCATGTCACTCAAACGGGAAGACTCCTGTCCCGTCGCCATTAGGCGGAGATGTGTTTTCACTTTTGCCTAGTGAGGTACTTTCTGTAGTGCTGACGGTTAATTACTTGACAATGAATGTACCACTCAGTGTAGGGGCTAAAAGGGGGAGGATATAAAGCATATGATGAACTGCGCACTCTCACACACTGGAAAAAAACAAAACATTCTAGATGCAGCAAGCACTGCCCCTGCTGTTAAACTGAAGCTCCTCCATCAGCTCCTTCTTTTAGGATCACAGAAGAAGTATTGTTAAGCTGCTGAAATGTTCAGGGGCATCTCATTGTACTTGGTAATGTGCGATGTACAAACAAAACAAAGCACACACGCACAAGATAAATTCAGAGTGGAGTCTCAATAAATCCCCCGGCCTGTACATTGGGGTGGGGGATTTTCTCTCCCTTTCCCTCAATGGGGAAATTTGGCTCTTTCGGAGGGGGAGGTGGGGTGGGGGAGAAGTGGCACAGGGCTGCATTGAAATGTAAATTCACTCAAATTATTAAGCACAAGAGAGCAGCTCCTGCCAGCCCTTTGTAACGCAGTCAGAATGTGTAATCTAGAAGAATAAATATAGTCAGTTATCAGCTAAACAAAGAGACCCAGGCCATGCATATTCAGTGACCCTCTCCTTCTATCCCCCAGGAATCCTCTGCCCCCTTCATCATGGAGGTTCTTACCCCAGTGAACAATTGGAGATCAAAATGCCCTGTTAATTGGGACCAGAATTATAACCCATTTCACACTCAAGATAGGGTCAGTTATGTCACTGTGGGAGCTGATATTCCCCTCCCCCCCAATCCTGTCCCCAGAGGATGGGAGACAACTCCCTTTGAAGCTCATTAGCGTCACACCTCGATCGGGCAGATGCGGGGTGGGCTGCAGAGCAAAACCCCAGGGTCGGATAGCCAGCGCAGCTCCAAATGTTGACTCTGTTGTCCCACTTTGCTCCCATGTCCAGGCTAGTCCCAGACAAGTCAGGACAGAGCACCAACACCATGGCTTTGCAGACTGGCCTAAAATCCAGCACAATTGGCCGACTGTCCCTCGCCGCTAGATGCACGACATTACATTAGGGTGGATTCAGCTCAGCTGCTCTGATACCAAACAACCTTCTTGCTGGTGTGGTTCTGGCAGTTTACACTGAGGCTCCCCGGTATGCATCGCTACCAGGTTGCTCGCCCTGGGGAAAGCTGAGTGTGCGGGAACTTGAGATGTTGCTAGGATTGGGTGGCTTGAGAAACTGGAAAGAGGAAGGAAAGCGTTTCATCGCTAGGGTTAAGTTGTCTGGCACGCAGCCGGTGGATTATATTAAATTATAGGGCTGCATTCAGGGGGATTTTTGTCATGCATTTTTAAATTGCGTTCAGGGCATCTAGAGTGCATGAGTAACTGCCCTGGGTTTTTTTGCATTTGCATACATCTAAATAAATCCATTATTTGTGTTGTCGTGGCAGTATGGACCTATCTACCCTGCACACGGGAGATCACTGCAGCACATGTAGAGATCCCAAGCTAGGCTTGGTCCCGCTAGATCAAAGCTAGCTCAAGTAACAATAGCAGGGAAGCTGCAGCTGCACTGGCTAGCCCTACCCACCAGGATCCTGGGTACATCCTCAAGCGGCTAGCTAACTGTTGTTATACGAGCTAGGTCAATCAAAGCTTGCTCAGGTCTGTCTCCATGTGCTGCAGTCACACATCCTGATAGCAATGTAGACCTGCCCCATATGACTTCAGTCAGGGATCCCATTGTGCGAGGCGCTGAACACACATAACAAAAAGACAGTCCCTGCCCCCACAGTGTGACTGCTGGGTAGTTAAAATCATAGAATCATAGAATATCAGGGTTAGAAGGGACCTTAGGAGGTCATCTAGTCCAACCCCCTGCTCAAAGCAGGACCAATCCCCAATTGTTGCCCCAGATCCCTAAATGGCCCCCTCAAGGATTGAACTCACAACCCTGGGTTTAGCAGGCCAATGCTCAAACCACTAAGCTATGCCCCCCCCCCGAGTCGGCGGGCCCGAGTCTCAGGTGGTCGAGCAGTTACAGCGGCAGCTGGAATCAGCGGCTCACCCATCCGTGAATGAGGTTACGGGTCTCAGTCTAGCTCCCAATGGTCAGGTGGAGCCATCACCACGAGCCATGCTAATGAGCCGTCTCAGCAGAAAGGCCAAGGGCTGCACGGGCCCTGGGCCGTGACAGAAGGGGCTCCCATGCAGTCAGAGCGAGGCATAGCTCCAGAGGGGGAAGCTTGCGCTGCCTGCGTTGCAGCTGTTCTGTGGGCAAACCCAGCACATCCATCTCCAGGGCTGTCAATCCAGCACCTTTCCCCAGCACTAAAGCCACGTCAAAGATTTACAAGAAGTGGGGGTGGGGGAATCAATTTGGCTGTTTTTGAGTGATATGAATATAATAAACTCCAAGTGTCCTGCTTTTGGAGGCAGCTTGTGCCTCCAATAACTCAGCAACAGATTCATTAAACAAAGGGAGAGAGGTAAAAGCAGCCAAGCCATTAAAATAAACTACTGGGAAAGGCAGCACCATACGGACTGTAAATATCTTTAACTCATTTTCAGACTTTTGTTTTTAAAAAAACAAACCACTGCTCATTTACCAGTTGACTGCTGAATTTGGCTTCCCAGAATCGTCCCCATCATCACACTTTGCCCTTCCAGGGTACCTTTTCTCGGAGGATCACAAAGCACTTTCTAAACTTTGGCTAATTAAGCCTTGCCGCTCTGCTGTGCAACAGGCAGACGGGAAACGTAGGCACCAGTTCACCCGCCTCTGAAATGCAGATGCTGCTGGACGTAGCTACCAATGCCATAGTTCCAGCAAACTGCAGATTTTTGGCAAATTACTTAATGACTTGATTTGCATGTTTGCTGCATATGCATCAGCTCATTTGCATAAATGGCAGGAAGTGGCCTGATTTCCAGAATTTAAGCCTCATAGCAAAAACTCCATGAGTACAACAGTTAAATTAATTCACAAGCCGATCTTGATTAGAGCGGTTCCAACATTGCTCAGCAGAACAATCCTGGACATACTTCACTCTGAACTGCACTAGAGTCTCGCATGTTGGCATGGAACAGGAGCCAGCCTGTTATGCTCCAAGCTGCCATGGAGATCCCACAGAGCTCAGCAACACCCTAGGAACCATGGGAGGCCATAACCCTATGGTTAGAGTTCCAAGGAGCAGACCACTCCTGAAGGACACCATAAAGGCCCAAACTACATATGCTTTCCAACCAGCCCAGTTCGACAGAGAGAGCCAGCACCATGCTGCCCAGGGTCACTCTAGCAACATCAGAGCTCTGTGCAATGGGCAAGCTGAGGGACTGTGCTCTTGGCAGGGTCTCTATAGCTACATGCCTCCTGGCTGGGTCTCTAGAGCTTCTCCACCAACACCCTGCAGTTCCCTAGTCTGTGACATTGGTGCTCCTGGGTACCAGCAGAAAGCAGCAAAGAACAGGAGCCTCCCAGCCAACACAGGAGACGGGTGTGACATTATTGACATGAACTGTGACCATATAGACCATTGTTGCAACCAAGATCCTATAGTTGCACCAAATCTTTTACAAAGGAGGTCAAGTAAGGTGTCTATGGAAAGATTGTAATTTGCTGGTTATGATTATGCTGTTTGTGTGTGTGTATCATTTTTGTATTTGAAGTTATGAATATTGGCTATGTACTTGTATCTTAATGTGTTTGATTCTAAGTAGCATCAGTGAAGCATTTGGTCAGCTTCTTGAGAAAGGACTATTCTCAGTAAGTGCCCAATCAAGAAACACTTTGGGAAACACCAATCCACATCTGAGGGTTCCTGAGAACGTTTAAACTAACATGTAAACAATGGTGTCAGCCTGCAAAAAGCTGAATTATTCATGGACATGTGACTTGCCCAGGTGGCTACAAACTCCATCTTGTTGCTATGATTTTGCACAGAACAACAAAGGGGTTTCCGCCCACAAGAGATAATATAAAAGGACCTGGAAACCCCTCCATTTCGTCTTCAGCTTGTACAAGAGATGGCCTCTCCACCCCAAAGAGATGCCTGAAAGAAACTGGGACAAAGGACTGAAACTACAGGGGTGTGAGTGATTGCTGGGCCCAGGCCATAAACCACAATGTTGGTCTGAAAAGGATTGGGCCCAGACTACAAAGGAGTCCAGTCTGTGAAAGAAGCTTATTGGAACATCTCTGAGGATGAGATTTACCTGTATTCAGTTTCCTACTGCATTAGGCTTAGACTTGTGTGTTTTGTTTTATTTTGCTTGGTAACTTACTTTGTTCTGTCTGTTATTACTTGGAACCACTTAAATCCTACTTTTTACACTTAATAAAATCACTTTTGCTTATTAATTAACCCAGAGTAAGTAATTAATACCTGGGGGAGCAAACAGCTGTGCATATCTCTCTATCAGTGTTATAGAGGGTGGACAATTTATGAGTTTACCCTGTATAAGCTTTATACAGAGTAAAATGGTTTCATTTGGGGTTTAGGCTCCCAGAAAGACTGAATACTGGGTGCTGGAAAAGTCCTTGTTAACTGAGAAGCCCCTGGGCTAAGTGAATCTTAGTTTTAGTGAACTGCAGAAAAGTGTGGCCCAACCTCTGGGTCTGTGCTGAAGCTGACTGGAGTGTCTAGATCAGCAAGAGTGGAGGGAAGCCTTCTCTGGCAGTGGGGTTTGTCCTTAGTAGTATCCCAGCACATTTAGTGACAGTCTTGAGGGAGTTTCTGTGGCCAAACACATCACAATGGCGTAGTCGAGCAGGATCTGTACACAGCTGATTGCTTTGAGACACTGGTAGTGATTTTAAGTGAGTTTTGAATGTGATGGCTGGAGAACAGACAAAGTGGTTACAGGGTTGTTATTTTCTGCTTGTTTATTTCGGGTGAGGGAAATAAGCACTAGAAAGCAGGAAAATGACTACCAGTGAGGCAGCTACAAAACTAGAGCTGGCCAGACTGGAAGCAGAAGAGAGGCAGCAAACCCTGGAACTCAGGCAACTGGAGGCTGATGAAAAAAAGCAAGAGAAGGAGAGAGAGAGAGAGGCAGCTAGCCCTGGAGTTAAAAGACAGAGAAATACAAGCCCAGATTGAGACCCAGAAGCATGAACTGACTGTAATGGAGTGGAAGAGACAAAACCCTTCAGCAGCTGGCTCCACTTCCCCAAAAATCCACAAATGGGAGAGGTTATGTCCGCAGTATAATGAATCCAGTGATATTGCTGAATATTTCAGCACCTTTGAGAGACTGTGCACTCTCCACGCAATTCCTGAAGATCAAAAAATGACCACTTTAGTTGCAAAATTGACTGGAAGAGCGCTGGACATATTCAATAAGATGCCAATTGATTATGCTTCAAACTATGGTAAATTTAAGGAACTAGTTTTGAAACAATTTCAGATTATACCTGAAACCTACAGGGTTAAATTCAGGAGTTTTAAGAGGGGATCTAGATTGAGTAATGTGGCTTATGGGGATTTTGCTGGCTAGTGAAGGGTCTGTCATAGCTGGTAGCTGTGAGCCCACAGCTGGATATGGGTCACTTTCCCTTTTGGGGGACACAGGAGTGTCTGTGTCAGAGGGGAGCCCAGAGAGGGAAGTCCAGATGGAAAGTGAGGGGGGACAGGAAGGTCTGCCCACCTTTTGTAGTGAGGCTTTTCCCCAGGAGGAGGGTGGAGGATCTGCATCTGAAATGCCAGACCCCTCACCTGTGGATCAGGTGACAGGTCTTAAGGAAAAACTAGGGGTCAGATCTCACCCAGCTGACCTGTTGGGAACAGAGAGTGGGGTGACCGAGGGGATCTTACCAATCCAAAGCTCTCCATTAAAGAATGTTGTTCCTACTACCCTTGTAAAAAATAACACTGTTTCTTCAAGGCTGAGGGGAGAAAAACTTTGCATTTGGAAGGCTTCACCCAAAGAAATTCCAAAGGGAGGGGCTGAGGGCAGGCATGGTTGCGGTGCACCCTTTCCTTGCCAAAGCCTCAAACACATGCCTGAATTGAGAGCCTTCTGCAAAGAGACAGGAGACTCTGTCTAAACCTCTACCATGTTACACAAAGGAATTGGAAAATGCAATAGACACTGAACAAGTTAAATTGTGTGAACAGAGTCTGTCCGCCATAGATTTGCTGTTAATCTTGTGTCTTTTTCTACTTCATCTAGGGGTCAAGACAAAGGAGTTAATACTAGTGGTAAACTCTTTAAAGATGTGTGACATACCTGATTTGTGGGGGAAACTGTTGTACATGCTAGGGATAGTGACAAGAAGTCCCACAAGCATGTTGCTTTTCAGCTTATACCTGTGAACAGGTTGGAAGCTTGGCAAAGCAGCAAAAGCATAACAGGCCTACACTGCTGCGTGGAAGGGGAAACTGAGGCACACCACCTCATGGCATTGGTGGTTAACTGCCAAGACACCTACACTTTAACAGATATTGCTATCTGCATTCTGTTAGCAATACTACACCTAACATGTTTTCAGGCACCCGGGGACCAGGAACCCCAAACCTTTCTAGAACACCTGTGAATGACATCATAGGCTTTAGAGGTACTGGGAGGATGTATAACCACAGACAAACAGGGATTTTACATGTACTGCCTCCACCATGGACAGTGTCCAAGTCTCTGGCACAGTGCTCTGCAGGCTGTGACTGAAGGGCAGGCAGGGTGGGGTTGGATGGGGCAGACTTCAGGCAAGGAGACATGGCTGGAGCAGCCCTGCACTCCCACAGAGGTCCAGAGGTGCTGTTGCAACAGGGGGAACAGTTCATGGAAGCCACAGGGGATGCACTAGCCGGAGCTGGGGCCCATGCCAGCTGCATCCAGGGCACAGGGTGCTTAATATGGAGATATGCCTATCTCATAGAACTGGAAGGACCCTGAAAGGTCATCAAGTCCAATCCCCTGCCTTCACTAGCAGGACCAAGTACTGTCCCCTGACAGATTTGTGCCCCGGACCCCTAAATGGCCCCCTCAAGGATTGAACTCACAACCCTGAGTTTAGCAGGCCAATCCTCAAACCACTGAGCTATCCCTCCCCCCTCCTTCCTTCCTTTTTTCCTTCTCTCTCTCTCTTTCTCCCTGAGTTAGGATGAACCTGGCCCTCCACTGACTCCCCGTTGAGCATTAGATCCAAAGTAAGGTCCTGGCTCCCATATGCAGAGCCGCCAATGGGGCACAGACCTTGCTCTCCATGCCACTCCAAGAACCCTGCCATTAGTATAAACCATGGAGCTGTCAGCACCCTGGAGCCAGAGAGCAGGGGGCCCATCCCCCACTGCCTGGATACTGGTGCCCTCATTCAGACTGGTGCCAAGTGGGTGTCAAATACTACCTTTCTGCTGCGGTAGCATTTTCTCCTACCTTGCACTCACATGTAAGTGACAACACACCACTCCAAGGAGAATTGCTTTGCCCGGGGTGCTTGCTTCTGAATTTTGTTGCCTAAAGCTGGGTTTTTACAACCAAAGTCAGTAACCATTTCAACAACATTGTTGATGGTTACATTTTGGTTCACATTTTTTAAACGTGTTCCAGGAAACGGAAAATTTCAAACAATTTTTGTGAAAAGTTTTGGGTCTTTTAAACAGGTCATTTTTTCAACAACAAATAAAACCATGCAAAAAAAATGTGACCAGCTCTAGGCCATGGCAGCCTGCAAATCATTTTTTTAAACACTAGACTTGTCCATTTTCCCTTCTTTCTGGGGTACCAAGAAAGCCTCAAAGAAATATTAGGATTTTCTAGACTGATGCTCCCTGATTTTGATAAAAGATTTCCAAGGATGGTGGAGTTCAGAGATGTGTACTGTGATCTCTCACCCCTTAGCTGAAGGGGAACGTGAATGCTGATTCATTAACAAAGACACCCTTTCTCCGAAGTGTTCACTAAACATTGGAGATAAATGGGTATTAAATAGTTTGAAAAACAATCCTTGCCCACTTAGTTCATCTTTCACTTGTCCTCATCCTTGTGATGCCCCATTTTGACTAGGGCCCCCGGTCTTCTTTATAGAGAAAGACATAAGCACCATTTTCTTTTCCCTTTGCAGGTTGCTAATAGAGCTCTGGGGGGGGGGGGGGGGGGGGGGAACGACAGCAAGAATCATTCTTTTCCAACATATTTGTGAAGCCTGGCAGGTGATTCCATCTGCCCACATTCATTCCCCCACCCCAGCCCCCTGTTCTACTCACTTTGCTGCAAATGTTTGTGCAGCCAGGTTTGATTCACAGGCCGGGACATAACTCACCGGTGGATCCTTGTGGTGGCCAGGCTGTCCTCGATAAGGTGGGGAGCCCAGCAGAACACCTGATTTGATGAATTTTGAGGTGGGAAGATTTCCCTGAATGGTGGTTGAAGCTCAGGGAAGAATGGATTTCCAACCTCCTCTTCAGATGCCCAGCAGAGATTGGGCAGAGTGGGGTAGCAGCAGCTGCTGAATACCCACTTTGTGGTAGAGCATTTTGGCACCTCCTCTTCCTGTGGGAGCATCCCACACTCCTAGCGTCACTGGTGTAGGATGAAGGAAAGAAGCACCCATGGCAGCTGCTGCAGGGCTAGGTTGTGCCTATTAGACACAGCCCTGAGCAGGGGACTAGCTGGAGATGCACCCCTGCAGAAGGCGGTCGCTGCGTGCAGGTGCATGTGCCCGAGCTCTGCTTCATAGGATGGAGTGAAGGAGGGACAGGGCCATACACCATTTCCTCCCCACTTCCTGTGGGTCAACATGTGCTCCCTGTGACACATGGAGAAAGCAATCCCTCTGCTCCCCCAGGAGCAGGGTCTACATATGCCCCCAGCCCATGCATGGGGCATGCAGCAAGGTTGGGGATTGGGCCAGGCATCCTCACACTTGCTGTGGCCATGGCCAAACTGGCCCTGAGCGAGCAGCAGCTGGATCAGCTCAAGCATCAGAGGAGCCCGGTAATGTTAACAAGCAAGGACGGCCCAAGCTTTTCTGGGTGGTGCCAAGAAACAATCCCCTCCTCCCCCTGCTGCTTGGCAATTTCAACCCCTGCGATCAAGTTACACTTTCAGGGCGAGAAACTTACTTTGTAGAATAAACAAAAGCTGCGATTCTGCTGCCGGGGGACCCAAAGGTTAGCTCTGCTATGAAAGGGCTCACCCGGGTGCCCCTCAACTCCCCTCCGGCTCAGCACTGTTTTAGACACAAAGGTTTTATACCATTGCAACCTATTGGAGTCACTCCTGAGTTACATCAGAGTAAGTGAGAGCCCTGGGCCCCTTTGATCTAAATTATTTTCCATGAATAAAACCAACTGGAAAAGGAAATTATTGTGCAAAGAATCACAGGGCAGTTTTAAGGAGTTGCACAATTGGCTGCCTAATTTTCACACACAGATTTCCACTGCACATGCCACTGCACATCCAACATCAGCATTCCCCCACTGCAGGTTAGATGTCACTTTTCATGCACTGGTGCTGTAATTTTACCCAAAGATTTGCCATGCGATCGTGTGCCAAGTCTTTAGAAATTCAAAAATAGTCGTGAATATTCATTTCAATTATTTTTCAGTTAAGTTGTAAATAACGTGGACCATTAAGTCAGACCTTTTGTGTTGTAATGTTCTAGTATATTGTAGTTTATATTTATATGTAGTATATATTTAACTACTGCAGTCTCCCACTTCACTTCATTGAATGTTGAGCTCTGTTCACAGACTCATTGTCATGTGTGTAACCTATGTACAGTACCTGACTCGTCTACAGACAGATTTTGTATTGGCATAAATATTTTGGTTAGGAAGTTGAGTTTTTAACTGAAGTATTTGCACCAGTACAACCCCTAGTGTTGGAAGCAGATATACTGGTATAAATGGTGGTGTATCTTACTCTCCCGTCTATATGGGAATCGCTATAAACAGTATAAAGCACCTGTCTAGCAATATAACTGCACCCACACAACAGGGATTGTACCACTAACTATACTGGTACATCTTTTGTGTGTAGACAAAGCCCTGCCTGAGACCTTAGACAGACTATGGATATGTCTACAAGGAGCTGGGAGGGAGCTTCCCAATGCAGATAGTCAGAACTAACCTACTAAAAATAGCAGTATGGCCTGGCAACATGGGTTGCCTGCCCGAGAACAACCCAACTCCACCCTTGGGTATGTACTTGGGTGGCCTGTGACCAACAGCAACAAACATTTATATATAAATGTAGAATACTGACAAAGTATAGTAAACATTGGAAACACTGATTGAATTTTGGCGTGTCATGTATTGTGTTAAGTGTATGGCACAATGCAGAATACACTAATATTTTGCATTTCTTCAGCACTTCCCATCCCAAAGTCTCAAAGCACATGAATTCAGCTTCCCAGCATTCCTTTGAAGTAGGTAAATGACTATCCTCAGAGACAGGAGCTCCCCATTCCGCTTCTCTGGTAGTTCTAATGGAATGGACAAGATGCCATAAATCAGGTGCTCCAATTTGCCCTCTCATAATACAAGAACTAGGAGATACACGATGACATCAAAAGCCCAAGCCAATGAGAAATAGAAATAATTGTCCATGATACCTACTGATGTCACTGTGACAAAATATTGTTGAATCCAAGAGCTTACAAGGATTAGATATTTATGTCAACAATAAGAATATCCATAATTACATTAGATAGGATGAAAACATGAAAAGGGATTATCTAAACCATCATATTTCAAAGCATATGCCAAGACTATTGTCAAAGCTAAGGCACTGGGTTAGAGGGATCGCAGCTCTGATCTGATGCGGCAATTGCTGTGTTGCTTTAGCCACCGCTGTGTTGCTTTGGCAGAAGCAAACTTTATTTTGGGAAAACAAGAAACTCTGTGGGACTCTTTCCTACTATCCCCAAGACCCTGGGACTGAGAAACACTGGACAATACTGTGGCCCAACATTTACCCAGCACCCAGAACCAATGGCCCTTGCTGCTCTGTTCATCTTCCGTCGTGCCACTGTTTTCTTCCTCCAGCACAAACCATCTCTTCTGGTGCATTGGTGTCCATGATGGACGTCAGGAGTCCGTTCCGTATCTGGCTGCAGTGCTCCTAAGCTATGCCCCTGTTTCAGAGATAAAATGTGCTATTTAATATGTATTTTGATGTGCTGAATTCAAATATGACAATTAAAACAACTGATTGGCTACTGTTTCTAAGATATTTAAGTTTTTACATTTTATGTCTATGTATATTGTGTAGATAGAGTTTTAATCATAAATTGTAAACCTAGGTCTTTTCATGTGTTTATGGTTGCTTTACATGATACTATTTCACCTGTCCTGTTTATGTAACACTTTAAAAATCAGCAAAGGGGTTATATAAATAAAATTTATGATGAAACAAAAGGCAAAAAACTATTATGTCCATAGTTTAGTCCTATTCAGTGTCTACTCGGCGCTTCTTGGCTTGTCTCTTGTATTCATTAAATGGAGCATCTCTTGTCACTGTCCAGCAACAGGCTGCAAGCATTGATGGGCTCCATTTGCCCTGATAGCGTTTCTCCATTGTTGCAATGTCCTGGTGAAATCGCTCGCCATGCTCGTCGCTCACTGTTCCGCAGTTCGGTGGAAAAAAATCTAGATGAGAGTGCAAAAAATGTATCTTTAGTGACATGTTGCAACCAAGGCTTTTGTATGCCTTGAGGAGGTTTTCCACCAACAACCTGTAGTTGTCTGCCTTCTTGTGTCCGAGAAAATTTATTGCCACTAACTGGAAGGCTTTCCATGCCTTTTTTTCCTTGCCATGCAGTGCATGGTCAAATGCATCATCTCGAAGAAGTTCACGAATCTGAGGAGCAACAAAGACACCTTCCTTTATCTTAGCTTCACTTAACCTTGGAAATTTTCCACAGAGGTACTTGAAAGCTGCTTGTGTTTTGTCAATGGCCTTGACAAAGTTCTTCATCAGACCCAGCTTGATGTGTAAGGGTGGTAACAAAATCTTCCTTGATTCAACAAGTAGTGGATGCTGAACACTTTTCCTCCCAGGCTCCAATGACTGTCGGAGTGGCCAATCTTTCTTGATGTAGTGGGAATCTCTTGCACGACTATCCCATTCGCAGAGAAAACAGCAGTACTTTGTGTATCCAGTCTGCAGACCAAGCAAGAGAGCAACAACCTTCAAATCGCCACAAAGCTGCCACTGATGTTGGTCATAGTTTATGCACCTCAAAAGTTGTTTCATGTTGTCATAGGGTTCCTTCATATGGACTGCATGACCAACTGGAATTGATGGCAAAACATTGCCATTATGCAGTAAAACAGCTTTAAGACTCGTCTTCGATGAATCAATGAAGTCTCCACTCATCTGGATCGTGAACGATGTTGAGGGCTGCCATCACACCATTGATGTTGTTGCAGGCTACAAGATCATCTTCCATGAAGAAGAATGGGACAAGATCCTTTTGACGGTCACGGAACATGGAAACCCTAACATCACCTGCCAGGAGATTCCACTGCTGTAGTCTGGAGCCCAAAAGCTCTGCCTTACTCTTGGGTAGTTCCAAATCCCTGACAAGGTCATTCAGTTCACCTTGTGTTATGAGGTGTGGTTCAGAGGAGGAGGATGGGAGAAAATGTGGGTTCTGTGACATTGATGGTTCAGGACCAGAAGTTTCATCCTCTTCCTCTTCTGACTCAAGTGAGAATGATTCTGGTGCATCAGGAACCGGCAGTCCTTCTCCATGGGGTACTGGGCGTATAGCTGATGGAATGTTTGGATAATGCACAGTCCACTTTTTCTTCTTTGACACACCTTTCCCAACTGGAGGCACCATGCAGAAGTAACAATTGCTGGTATGATCTGTTGGCTCTCTCCAAATCATTGGCACTGCAAAAGGCATAGATTTCCTTTTCCTGTTCAACTACTGGCGAAGATTTGTTGCACAAGTGTTGCAGCATATGTGTGGGGCCCACCTCTTGTCCTGATCTCCAATTTTGCAGCCAAAAGAAAGGTGATAGGCTCTCTTAACCATAGTGGTTATACTGCGCTTTTGTGATGCAAAAGTCACTTCACCACAAACATAGCAGAAGTTATCTGCACTGTTCACACAAGTACGAGGCATCTCTGCTCACTTTGGCTAAACAGAAATGTGTCCCTTTGCAAAATCAAACACTGACAAATAAGAGAGCACGACACTGTATGATTTCTAGAGCTGATATAGGGCAATTTGTTCAGCAGAGTGATGTAAGCTTCGTTATGATTGCATCATCCATGACTTCTAGGAATAACATGATGCAATTCATACCATGTATGACGCAATACCAGCTTCAGATTGCATCATTCATTGTTTTGCCTAAAAAGCAAGTACTGTTCAAACCCAGTCATAGCTTTATTCATAGATCTAGTCAAAGATGTATTTTATGTAAAAATGTAAAACATTTCTGGTTTAAATTGAGATCCCTTCCCTTTATAACTCACTTATCCTCCGCCATTCCCAAGTCAAGGGTCGTATATACTGACCCAATAGCATGTCTTGAAAACTAGAGCCAATCAACAATTTTAAACATCCTTTTCGTTCTCAGTGACCCAGAATTAGTAAAGTTTGACTACATTTATTTCAGAAGCATTTTGGCTGTAGAGCAGTGTAATGGGTCACACCAATGGTCCATCTAGCCCAGTATCCTGTCTTCCACCAGTGGCCAATGCCAGGTGCTTCAGAAGGAATGAACAGAACAGGCCTATTATTGAGTGATTCATCCCATCGTCCAGTCCCAGAAGTCAGAGGTTTAGGGATATGTAGAGCATCGGGTTGCATCCCTGACCATCTTGTTTAATAGACATTGATGGACCTAGCCTCCAGGAACTTATCTAATATTTTTTTAAGCTAGTTATACTTTTGGCCTTCTCAGCATCCCCTGGCAATGAGTTCCACAGTTTGTGCATTGTGTGAAGAAATACTTCCTTATGTTTGTTTTACACCTGCTGCCTATTAATTTCATCAGCTGATGCCTAGTTCTTGTGTTATGTGAAGGGGTAAATAACTTCCCTATTCACTTTCTCCATGACATTCATTATTTTATAGACTTCTATCATGCTCCCTTAGTCATCTCTTTTCTAAGATGAACAGTCCCAGTCTTAGTCCTAGTATGGGGGGGTCTAGAACACCCCTAATCATTGTTGTTGCCCTTCTCTGTACTTTTTCCAATTCTAATGTATCTTTTTTGAGATGGGGCGACCAGAATTGTACGCAGTATTTGAAGTGTGGGCGTACAATGGAATTATATGTTGGCATTATATTTCCTGATTTATTATCCATCCCTTTCCTAAAGATTCCTGATAGTATTAGCTTTTTTGAGTGCTGCTGCACAGTGAGGGGATGTTTTCAGAGAACTATCCAGGATGACTCCCATCTCTCTTTCTTGAGCAGAAACAGCTAATTTGGACCCCATCATTTTCTACATATATTTGGGATTATGTTTTCCAATGTGCATTACTTTGCACTTACCAACATTGAATTTCATCTGCCATTTTGTTGCCTGGTCACACAGCATTGAGAGATCCCTTTGCAACTCTTCATATTGAGCTTTGGACTTAATTATCTTGAGTGATTCTGTATTGTTTTCAGATGTTACCACCTCGCTGTTATATAGCCCTCGTTACCATCTTATCTGAGCCCTTCACAGTGTTGAATGGGTTTCTCCTCACAAGTGCCCCTGTGGGGTAAGGCACGGCTGTTATCCCCATTGTACAGATAGAGGAGGTACAGAGTGACCTGCCCAAGGTCACACAGAACATCCGAGGCAGCACAAGAAATTGAACCCAGGTCTCCAGATGGCACCCAAACCATCCTGTCAACTGGGAAGCCAGGTGGAGAGTTATTTCTCTTTCTAGTCCCGCTGCAGGAGGGAGGAATCTGACAGGCACCTGCTTCCCCTTTGCACTACTGCCCCAAGGGAATAATTGGCATTGAGTTGCTTCTCCCTGTGGATCAGGCTGGGCTGTCAGTTCTTTGTGTGTTTGAGGCGGGCTCTGACAGCTCCAAACGGAGCACATTTCGGCCCGCCCAGTCAGAGGGCATCTCCTAGGGCTCTTTCAGCAAGATCACCTCGGCAAGGTCATCTCCGAGCTTGCAACTGAGAGAGACCCTGTCACAACCACTCACAGCTCCTCCTGTGTGTCTCCCGTGCTGGTCCTGGCATGTGCGAGGGCTCCTGGTGGAAGTTGGTCATGTTCTTTGTGTGTGCCATGTCAGAAGTGATAGACATCATGCTCCTCAGTAATGACAAGACTGAGGGACCTAGGGTGGGAATTGGCCTTCGGGCTTCCGCTCTACATGGGGCTTCAAAGGCATTCGCACAACATATGAAATACCTTCCTAGGAGGAGAAAATGCAGCCAGGAACCACAGCACCCCTGAGAGCTATGCCTTGCAGAGAAAGGGCATAGACTGGGCTAAGGCTGCAGGCTGACACTTGGAGCACCTGGGATCCAGGCCTCTGTTAGGCCCTGCATGAACTAAGTCTCAACATGCAAAGTAGGTAATAGTTCCCCTTTCAATCCCGTCCCACCAGTAGGTGTCCTTGCCAGTTTCTCTGCTTCAAAGCCAGCTACCCTGGACTGGAAGAAGAGGGGATGAAAAGATCACGGCTAAGTGGCCCTAGCAAAGCAGAGCGCGCACGGGGACCAGAAGAGGAAGAAGTGCCACAGGTCAGGAATATGGGGGCAGGGATAGAGCTGTGTCAGGGAATCTTGGGCTCCTTTCTAGCCCAGTAGCGTAGCCAGGGGGGGAGCAGGGGGAGTGGCTGCTCCCCGTGAGGAGAAGCGGCGCTAAGGCGCTGCCCGAGCCACGCTGCGGGAGGCGCTTTAAAAGGCCCGCGGCTCCTGCCGCTGCAGGAGCCACGGGCCCTTTAAAGTGCCCCCCTAGCCCCGCTGCCGGACCCGGGCTGTGGGGGGGGGGGTGCTTTAAAAGGCCGGCGGCTCCTGCCGCTGCGGGGACCCGCCGCCCCTTTAAAGCACCCCCCCCAGTCCCGCTGCCAGACCCGGGCTGGGGGGGCTCTTTAAAAGGCCCACGGCTCCTGCCGCTGAGGGGAGCCACGGGCCCTTTAAAGCGCCGCGCCCCAGCCCCACTGCCGGAGCAGGGCTAGAGCCCCGGGCCCTTTAAAGCGCCGCCGGGGTGAGTACAGGGGGAGCCAGGAGGCACCTTTTTATAGCGCCGCTCCCCCTGTGCTCTAAACCTGGCTACGCCACTGTTCTAGCCTGCACTATTATGATTATTATTTACTTGCATTACTGTAGCATCCAGGAACAGGGCCCCATTCAGTCAGAGCCAGCAATCCCTCATTTTCACAAGCTCTAAATTCACAGTCAGAAGGAAAATACCTCTAAAGAAAGATATTCCAGAGCAAATTAAATCAAACCAAATACACCACAGAAAAAGGTGGTGCTGAGAACTCGAATGGTTTCATTTCCAGTTCAATAGTGCCCTCTGGACTCAGCTGAGTGAACTGCATACATCAGCCCACACCGAGCAATCTCAGGGCTGCCTTAAACCAGACCAACTCTGGTCTGTTGACTTGTGGGGAATAAAGAAGACAACTTCCACATGTGAACAATCATGGTGACCTTCCAACCCCATCAGGCAGAGCTACGGGCCTCAAAGGAAAGTCATAGTTGAAGATCCCTCGGATGTACTCCTTTTCTGACATTTAATCATGCCAAAGAGAGACACGGATCCCTGGCTGTAATGAGTTGTTTACAATATTCTCAACAGGGGATGTGTGTACACAGACCTACATGGAAAGACTAAGAAACATAACTATGTTACAAGGAAAACAAGAAGTACTGTACCTGTACTGTCTTCTGTCTTGCTTAACTAGGGGGCTGGAACAAACAATAGGTAGTAAAATGTCCCGACAAGTAATGTTCAACCAGAAGCTCCAGTGAAGAGGGTGGATCCTTGCCAGGAAATTTGGAGCCAGAACAGTTCAGCCATTTTTGAGTGAAAAACACACGCTTTTCCCATTCGAGACAAATCCTTGCAACCTATGAAACAAGAGAGGATCCAAGCTGCAACATTGCATGGAAATAGTTCCCAATCCACCTTTTCCAATAGGCAGCTGGTTGGATAAGAGCAGTCTAGGAGAATTTGGAAATTTTGCACTCGGCATCTGCAGTGAGTCGGGTGCAAAACATGTCAAGTGGATACTTAAGGACAGATAGATTCTATTCTATGCAGGTTCTTATACCGGGCTCATTGCTGTAGTATCCAGATATACTGCCCAGGTGTGAGTAGAAGATTGCATCCAGAAATTAGAGTCCCCAGAATGGGTCCTCACAGGCCAGCACCTGCTTTTCAAGTTTTGTAGGAGACCCAGGATCTCCTGTTCCAATATGACCAGAACCAGGAGCCAGAAGATCATCCTTTGGGCCATTCCCAGCCTCTTTCCCACACTGGGTTTAACTATTCACTGAAAGAACAGCTCGCTTACAATAAATGCAGACTTAGAGATTTCTGGGATCTCTCCAGTAACAATCAATATAAAGTCTATAAAACAACAGCCAATAATATTAGTCTAAAATAACCCAGTGGGGAGATTAGGGAGCGGCGGGTATCTACCTTACTCCATGAAATCACTTCCTTTCTGCATGTAAAGCTGTGCTAACACACAGAATACTAGTCAATGGCACCGCATGCTGTATAACATTCCCCCATCAATCAGGATCCCTTCTAAAGGGGACTGACTCCCACAAAATCTCCTCTCCTGCCCCTGTAACACACTGGGGAGCTGACACAGGACATCACAGTTGGACTGCAGGAGGTGTGAGGGCATGACTGCCACATGAGGCGGGGCAGCCCTGGGAAAGCAAACCTCACCCCATCCCCCTGTGGGAACAGACGTCTGGAAATGGAGAGACCAGGCTGCTGGAGATCCATGGCTGTGACATGAGACTAATCAGTATAGAGGGCAGTTTAGCTCTGTGTTTCTATTATACTGCTCTAAGACTATGTAGATCTGCAGCTGGCTACCAGAACATTTCTAATTCCCAGAGATGCTAACCAGGATCTAGGTATCTGAGCAGCATTGAGTCAAATTGCTTTTATGGCTACACTCAATTTCTATTTCCCTTTTTCCCCCAGCTGCAGTATTACAGATTCATTTCTTCTTTTACAATTTTTTCTAGACCAAATAATAATTAGTCAGATGTCATTCCTAGAACATTTCCGGGGTAGGAAGACATCAAGCTGAAAAAAATAATTGTTTGTTTTGAGTAAGATGTAATATCAGTAAAAAAACCACATTAGAAATGGGATATCAGATAGCATCAATTTTAAGAAAGCAAGCTTTTCCGAACCTTTCATATCTTTGCTGGGCTCAGTTATATATATATCTTTTTAAACATTAGTAGTGCCTAGAGAGCTCAGTCAAGATCTGAGCCCATTGTGGTAAGGGCTGTACAAAACACATCATAAGACTTGGTCTGCACTTAAAAGTTTTGCCGCGGTAGCTATATTGGTTAGAGATGTGAGAAATAAACCACACGCCAAGCCAACATAGCTGTGCTGGCAAAACCCAAGCGTAGATGCAGTTACGCTAGCAAAAAAGTCCTTTTGCTGGATAGCTTATTCCATTCGGGGAACTGCTGTTATAAGCTATACCAGCAAAATAACTCTTTTGCAAGCAAAAGCTGTCTCTCCACTGGAGGGTTTGCCAGTATAGCTCTAGTGGTATATCTATACCAGCCATCCCTGTTAAGCGTACACAAGGCCTAAGAGACAGTGTCTGCCCTGGAGAACTTACAGCCTACGTAGAGAAGACAAACGGGGGGGGAAAAAAATAATTGTTATCCCGTTTTATAGATGGGTCTGCCCTTGCGGAGTCAGGTGTGTAAGGCCCTGATTCAGCAAAGCACTTAAGCACACGCTTGAACTAAAAGTAACTGCTTAAGTACTTTAGGTCATGAGTTAGTATTTAGTATGAGCCCTTTATAATAAACTACTCAGACCTGGAAAAAAGAACTTTACATAAATTGCTTCAAAGAGTTTAAAATCTACATCAATTACAGTGAAAAGGTGAGAAAAAAAGATTATCCCCATTTTACAGGTTGGAAACAGAGAAATTAAGGGCTTGTCTACAGATGGAAATTTACCAGCCTAATTATACTGCTACGGTTATACTGATATAATTATGCCAGTAAATTTCCCAGGGTAGACAAGTCATAAGGCAGTGATTTTCAAAGTTATCTAGGGGATAACAGCCAGTTAAAGTCAACAGGAACCAAGCTTTCAAATCAGTTCTGAAAATCAGTCTGAGTGACTTGTCTGAGGTCACACAGGGTCTAGTGCAGAGCCAAAACCTGAAACCCAGTCTCCTGGGTGCAAGCCCAGTGCAATGATTGGCTCAGATAACCTTATAGAGAACATGAACACTTTTTTTTTTTTTTTTAAGTGTGGTATTGGTGAAAAAAACAGCCTGACAGACCTGGAGAGTGAAGTCTTCTGTCTGTCCACATAACAGGCAGGTACAACATTGACACGAGAGCAGGTTGGAGACATTTTGACAGAACCACGTTCTGTTGCACTATGCGGTTCTACCAAAATAGGAACACTGTGAAATCTGGGCAATTTTGCCAGCATTTTGTTTCAGGAGGGAACCAGAAAAAAGTCCTGACAACGCTGAAACATCTGTGTCTGATGGTTTCTGTGCCTTCAACAGCCCCTCACAGCTGTTTGGAGTGTTTCAGTGTCTGATTCAGTTTCCCCCAATCCCTTCAATTGCTGTGTCTGTTGGTTTCCTGTTTTGACCCCAGCTCCTACTCCTCTGTGATAAGCAAATCCTGGCTGCATGACCACCACAACTGAGGTTCACTGTAAAGCTGGGCTAACACACAGGATACTGGTTATACTCAGCAACAGATCAGTCATGGAAATGATGGCCTGTAAAAATCTGCTGTGAGCCATCCAGTGCTATTGCAGGCATGCGCTGACTGAATCCATTTGCCGACCATTAAAAGCTTACAACATTTATTTATTTTAAAATTATATAAAATTTATTTTACATAAATTACTTTTATTTGGCAAAAAGTGAAGCATCAGCAATCCAATGTTCTTTTATTTTGGGGGAAGAAATGGAATATTCTGAAGCGGAACAGCTCCCATACACATTGTAGCTTGGCTTCATGTATTTATTATTAGTATACTTTCAAATTAACCAGTTTTTTCTCTCATACTGCACACACTTAGCGTCTACAATGTCACTGCCCAGCCTGGAACATCAAAAAGATTAGTTTACCCATTTATTTTGTTACCACTACACCGCTGAGGTTATTAATGGTCTCTCCCCTTCTGGGGCAATAAAGCGTCTGGGAGCCCAGGAATTCTGTGACCCTAGGGAAGACGTTACTCACCTTGTGCAGTAATGATGGTTCTTTGAGATGTGTCCCCCTATGAGTGCTCCACTGTACATGTGTCTGCATCCCTGCGCTGCTAAACAGAGAACTTCAGTAGCAGTTGGGCCCGCTAACCGTCCTCAGTTCCTTCTCTACCAGAGTCATCGAGAGAACTCCGAAATAGAGGGGAGGAGGGCGGGTAGCAGAGCACCCATATGGGGACATATCTCAAAGAGCCATTGTTACTGCACAAGGTAACTTCTTCGAGTAGTGTCCCTATGGGTGCTGCACTGTAGATGACTCCCAAGCAGTAACCCCCCTTGGAGGGCTGGGACTTCGGAGTCTGGTTAGTCACAGATGCAAGTTCTGTGGAGCCGAACATGGCATCAGAGGCAGAGTCCAGTGGTCAAATAATGTTCTGTGAAGGTGTGGACTGACGCCCACATCGCCGCTCTGCAGATCTGAAGGCAACAGATGAGGAGATCCATCTCATAGAATCTGTACGGATCAAGTCCAGAGGGGTCATGTGACAAATTAGAGCGTTTTGGGGCTAATGTCGCTAAGCCCTTAGATCTATCCACCATGGAAAGAAATAGCCTATGGGACTTCCTGAAGGTTTTTGTCCTATCGAGGTGGAATGCCAGGGCTCTCCTAAAGTCAAGGGTCTGTATTATGGCCTCCCTATTGTCTCGATGAATAGACTGATTCATGTGAAACAAGATGGTCACTTTGGGGATGAACCTTGGATGTGGCGTAAGTATAACCTTATCTGGGAAGAACACTGAGTAAGGGGGATGCGCCATCAGAGCTGCTATTTTCCCTATTCTTCTAGCCGAGGTAATTGCAAGAAGAAAAATTGTTTTCCTCTATAGGTATGTTAAACAGGTGGCCATAGATTTAAAGTGGGGGCCTAGTCAGCCCTTTCAGTACCTGGTTTAGGTCCCACGAGGGGGCAGGAAGTCAAGATTGAGGGAAGAGGTTTGTTATTCCCTTAAGGAACAACTCAGTGGTTGGGTGTGAGAGTACGGTTACCTGGGGTTTGCAGAACCCAAAACAGTGGTAACTTAACTGTTTCTCTCCAGGCAGTGTCAGGAATAAATCAATGGAAACACAGCACTTCCATCTGATAAATCAGGGGTGGGCAAACTTTTTGGCCTGAGGGCCACATCGGGTTCCCAAACTGTATGGAGGGCCGGGTAGGGAAGGCTGTGCCTCCCCAGACAGCCTGGCCCCCACCCCCTATCCTCCCCCTCCCACTTCCCGCCCCCTGACTGCCCCCCTCACAACCCTCAACCCATCCAACCCCCCCTGCTCCTTGTCCCCTGACCGCCCCCTCCCGGAACCCCCCCAACCCTAACCACCACCCCTTAGAACTCCCCCATCCAACCCCCCCTTCTCCCTGTCCCCTGACTGCCCCGACCCCTATCCACACCCCCGCCCCCGACAGGCCCCCCAGGACTCCCATGCCTATCCAACCGCCTCCCCGGGACCCCACCCCCCTATCCAACCCCCCCGCTCCCTGTCCCCTGACTGACCTTCTGACCCTTATCCAGCCCACCCCACCCTCGCCCTCTTACCATGCTACTCTGAGTCTGGCGGAAGCCAGCCACGATACCGCGCTGCCCGGCAGGAGCTCACAGCCCCGCCGCTCAGAGCGCTGGCGATATGGCAAGCTGAAGCTGCGGGGGAGGGGAGACAGCAGGGGAGGGACTCGGGGGTAGCTTCCCCAGCTGGGATCTCAAGAGCTGGGAAGGAGGGTCCCATGGTCTGGATGTGGCCTGCGGGCCGTAGTTTGCCCACCTCTGTGATAAATGATTGATACAAGCAAGCCTGCTCTTATCTAAAACTACTATTTATTAGATATTAAGTGCACCCACACACGCACAATAAGTTTAGGACATCCCACATATAGTTACCCACAGTCTGAGTAGTATTGAGATGTGAAAGTAGGCATCTTGTAAGTCGAGGGCCGAAAACCAGTCTCCTAGTTGCAGTGACAGGATGATCGTTGATAAGGTGACCATCTTGAATTTCTGAACTTTGACGAACTTGATAAGAGCTCTGAGGTTCAGGGTGGGTCTCCAACCTTCCTTCCTTTTGAGTATTAAAAAGTAATGAAAGTAGAACCCCTTGCCTCGTAGATGTTGAGGAACTGTTTCTATGGCTCCTAATTGTAGGAGTCGATCTATCTCCTGCCGTAGTAGACTCTTGTGAGAAGGGTCCTTGAAGAGGAACAAGGAAGGGTATTGTAGACGGGACGGGAAGTGAAGTGGATGGAATAATTGGATCTGACAATCTCTAGGACCCATCTGTCCAATGTCATGTGCTCCTAGACACTGCAGAATGCTGCCAAACAGTGACCAAATGGGTGCATCTTCACAGATAGTAGCAGGGAGTGGTCTCACGGCACCTTGACCTGCCTGTCAAAAGTGATGCTTAGGGGCAGGTGGTTGGGTCGAGGACTGGGCACCTGACAGCTTACGTTTTGAGAACTTTCCCTTTTTCCTCTGGGGCTCATAGTGCTCTGGTGTCTAAAATCCCAGTGACCTGAGAGTGACCCTGGAATCTTTCAAGGAATGGAGAGAGACATTGGTCTTCTCGGCGAAGAGCTTCACCCCCCTCAAAGGGGAGGACCTCCACTGCAGTCTGTACCTCCTTTGGGAATCCCAAGATGTGAAGCCATGACACCCATCTCATCACCACAGCCATGGAGATAGTCCTAGCAGCTCTGGTGGTGGCGGCGAGGGCCAACTGGAAAAATGTTTTTGCCACCAGTTTCCCTTCCTGGATGATAGCCTTGAAGGAATCCCAGGAGCTCTCTCGCAGCTTATCAATAAAGTCATGTAGCTCTTTATAATTCGTGATGTCATACTCTGTTGTGAGTCCCTGGTAATTGGCAACTCAAAACTGTAAGGTGGCCAAGAAGTATACCTTCCTACCAAAGAGATTGAGGCGTTTCCAATCTCTGTTGTATGGTGTCACCCTCGAATGGTGCTGATGGCCACGAGAGTTCACAGCATTCACCACGATGGAACTGGGTGATGTGTGGGTGAATAGGAACTCTGAGTCCTTCGCGGAGACGTAATTTTTTTTGTCCTCCCACTTGCATGTCAGGGCTGGGGTTTGACACACCATCTCAGCCGGGTCTAGGATGGTCTTGTTGATTGGGAGGGCAATTTTTGCGGTAGATGAGGCCTGGGGATACTGATGAGCTGGTGGTGCGTATATAATGGTATGCAGAGGGTGTCCGCCATTCTCTCTGCCAGTTCTTGGAACAAACATAAGTCATTCTGAGGCCCGCAATGCTGTGGCCAAGGGAGCATGCCTGGGAGGTTCTCGGGAGATGCTCAGTGCCCTCAAGGCAGGCTGTCGATGTGCCACCCAGGGGTCCCAGTATGGCCACTTCTGCAGAGGTGCACACAGGTGACCATAACAAGATGATGGTGATGCCACCTGAACCCTGTTATTGGGTGCCATATGGAGCCTGAGAGGAATACTGAGAAACACCTTCCGATGCGCGGTCTGATCCCTCACTTGACATCGATGGGGCATGGCATGATTGTGGGGAAATGATTGGCCATGGCTCGGTGCTGTGATCTCAATACCAAGTGACAGAGAGTCAGGCACTTCCAGCTTGGCCAGGTCACTGGCTTGGTGGAATTCAGCCAGTACCGAGTGTCCCAGGGCCGGTGCCGGGGAAGATGGGGACCTCGCCCGTACCAATTTCTCCAGTATTGGATGGGCCAATGCCGCTGACGGTACCTATGTCAGCTCACATACCAGGAGCATCTTAGGACATTTGCCCTTGTCTTTTTGTGGGCCTATCAACGGTACTGGACACTGATGGCTGCCATGAGGAGTGGATGTCAGACAGTCTCAGTGCTGGCAGCACCGAGGATACCAAAAGAGATGGTGATCGCTTTTGGCTATCCCTGGGCTTGCTGAGGGGACTTTCCTGCTCTCTTTTTTGACTTGTGAGAGGAGTCTTCACACTGTTTCTTTGACCCACTATCCTCTGAAGACAAAGGCTGAGAGGAAGACTCATGCCTGCCAGAGGGGTGTGGTTGGAGAACCGCCTCCATAAAGATGATTTTCCAACAGAGCGTTCTGCCCTTGTGGGATCTCAGTTAGAGCCGCTGGCAGAGGGAACACTTTTGTTGGATGTGGCCCTCGCTGAGGCAGCAAATGCACCAGGAGTGCTTGTCCGCGACCAGGATCACCTCGCTGCAAGTGAAATACTTGAAGCCCAGAGAGCCGGGCATACCTTTGTCCAGGGGAGTCACCCCACACCGAGGGTCAACACAAGAGGAAAGTCTTTTCTGTCTTGTTTTTTCTTTTTCTTTTTTTTGGTTGTTGTTGTTAAGGCAGAACCAAATAAAGTCAGAAGAAAGCAAAAGGGTTTCTAAAAACTAAAGATTAACTGAAAAGGAGAGTTAACAATCTGCTAACAGATAGCTAAAGGTTCCGTCTCTAGCCAGAGGTGGTTGAGAAGGAACTGAGGATGGTTAGCCTATGCATGCTGGCTAGCCCCAGGGCGCAGCACAAGAGAAGACAACACATGTGCGGGCCCAACAGACACTGGTACCAAAGTTCTCCCATCAGCAGCACAGGGATGCACAGACACCTCCAGTGGAGCACCCATAGCAACACTACTTGAAGGGTCAATAGTCCCAGGCCTCCCCTGGGGTCTTGACCCTTTTGCTCCAAAGTCCTTACTGGCCCTTTTGCTGGGGATGGTAGAGGAACTCAGGCCTGCCCACTCTTCTGGGTTCCAGTCCAGGGACTCTGTAAGGAGCAGCTCGAACCAAATCCTCTCATTCCCTTGCTACTTCCTACCTCACCTCTTCAATAGGCTTCTCCCCGACTCATTCTTTGATTCTCCTGCTCCAGAAGTCCAATTTCCTGGAAGGCTTCTTGCCAGTTTGCTGCTGAAGGAGTTCCCTCCCAGTAGCCTCTCTGGCAGCCACCGCTGTCCTCTAGTCTTCAGCCTTTTCATCTCCCCAGCTGGTACAAGTCCAGCAATCAGCCTCAGCTAATGAGATAATTAGTCTCTCTGTTAAACCCTTAGGGCATGTCTACACTGTGATAAAAAATCCGCAGCACAGCTGCAGCTGGCCCAGGTCGGCTGACTCAGGCTATGGAGCGGTTTAATCATGGTGTAGACGTTGGGGTTTAGGCTAAGCCTTGGATTACGTTAAGTGTATAGTGTAGACAAGCCTAAGTCTTTCCTCACACTACCTTGCCAAAATGTCATCACAGTTGCAGAGCTAGTGCACCCCTTCAAGTGTCAGGCTTTGTGCCTTCACCTCCCTCGAGTGGAACAGACAGTATCCCACCAGGCTTACCCAGCAGGTCCATTCGGCACCTGGGGCTCTTCCTTTCAAGAGTCTGTGATGAGGAACCAGACAGCCTCTCTAAACCAAATCATCATTTAATCTTAACAGTAGGAACAAAGAAAACATTTAGAAATCAAAGGATTTCAAAACAGCCTGCACTCATCTATCCTACTATCCCCTCACGGTGCCCTAGGCAGGCCTAGCTTCTTCAGACACCCCAGCAGCTGCCTGTGTCAGCATGGTTTCCCTGAACAACTCCCCAGCAACTACCTCCCCACTGGAAAGAGTATCTTTTAATCCAGTCAGAGTATCTTTGTGTGTGTCTGTTCCTGGACTTTGCCCAAATCAGTTTGCTAGGCTTTGCAGGATGCTGAGCCTGTCTCCTCAGAACCAGTGGCTCCGGCCATTATTCTCTACCAACCCTCAAGTGTATGCAAAGGAGTGGCTCATCTTGAGCGATTTTTCTTCCATTCCTGCTTGTTCTCCTTACAGCGCCCTATTAAACTAATGTAGTCCTACAATAAGCATCCCAATGACCAGGTCAACAGACTATTCATAAATTATTACAGAGCAGCCCCACGTCCCTCACAAATGTCTCAACTGCAAGCTACATGGACCTCTTCTAGGGTGACAGGGAAGTTCATTCTCCTTGTCCACTCAATCCTTTGTCTTCGCTAATGAGATGCCACTTGTGTTAATAGCATGAGTGTGTTAGACACTTGCCCTCTAAGCCAGTGAACAACCTTCAGGCTATAACGAGGGTTGCCAATCCTCCAAGATTGTCCTGGAGTCTCCAGGAGCTGATGATTAATCTTTAATTAAAGATGTCATATGATGAAACCTCCAGGAATACCCCCAGGAATACTAGGGTTGCCAACCAAAATTGGCAATGCTAGTAACAACCTGAGTTTGGATCCAAACCAATGACTGAGCGAAAAGCTCCATGTTCCATTACCGGTCTCTCCAAGCCATCGAGCTGAGTTAGCACGTTCTGCTTCACTGACAGTTGAAGCTGCCTTGGGTACACAACTGTCCTTGCCTCCTCAGCATCTGTAATATGAACAAGTTTAGGAGCATTAGCATCCATTTAATTTTCAGCACTTAGACTTCATAATTCTTCTCATTTTGTCACTCTTAATATTTATAAGACATCTGGCGAGTGATTGATTTTCCTTAGGACCCCTTGGTCATTCACATGTGCTTATCTCCAGCACGTAGGGGGCAATCAACAGATTTATAGCAGCCAATAAAAGTTGTTACCAAAAGTACAGTTTCTTTTTTCTGTGCGCTAATTTCTAATAACTCTTATGCATGATAGCAATTACTGACAAAAGTCAGCCTCTGTTAATAGAGTTTATCTCAGTTCATCATATATCCTTTGTCTGTGGAAGCATTTTGACAAGCCTGGGGTTAATTAAAACCAAGAAGACAATAAAATACACCTAATCAAACATTACAGGTACAGAAATCAATTAGCAGATTTATGGCACTTCGGAGCATTCTATAATGTGCAAAATTCAAAGAAACTGTCAGTTCCATCTCCCCAAGACACTGTAATTGAATTTCTAATTGAAACTATTTTTCAATAGGTAACACAATCCAGCAAAGTTTGATTTGCATAAAAGTGGGGTCTGTAGAGGCCAGAGGAGTCTTCAAAAAAAAAAAACCCATGAAGAAATCCCAAGCTGCTTCCATTGTTATAGTAATTATTATTATTATTTGCATATTCAAAATGTCCTAAAGTAATTTAGAATCAATAAAATGGCCGTCACTGTGCTGAGATGAAACTGGGATATGGCAGATTCCAGCAGAGAGATTTGAACTAGATTCTTCTAAAATAATCATGGTTTGGATCTCATTGCCCCAACAGTTTTACTGCAGGTCCTGAGGGAAGCCCTGTAGCAGGGCTGTCTTGGGCCCAGAATAGGGTGCCAGAGTTCAGGACTGATCTGCGTTGGCACTGCTGGGTAGAGGATTTTTGTCCCATATCTGCTTGGACCATGTGAAGATGCTGGTAAATGCTACTAGCCCCTCGGCTTCATGAGCACAGGAGTAAGTTCATTCAAGCTGGAAGGAGAGATTAACAATGTGAAGAATGTGACGCATCCACTGTCCAGGACTCAAAGCCTCCATTTGCCTCCTAAAAATCAAAACCACTTCCTGTACTTTCCTGAGTACCCACAGCCTCTCCTATCCATTTCTCCAAGTTCCCCCCCTGCACAATCATGACTTCCCAATGCAGAAAATCCGCAGCATGCTGAAAACTTGGAGACAGGATACAATAAACAGAATTTGATATCAACAGAAATAACTCAAGCAACAGTCTACCAACCATGCTTTATTTTCATATTCATGGACTCTGTAGCAGAATTTCCCATTTGTTGCACCAAAGTGCCTAAGAAATCAAAAGGCCTAGTATTAGAGCTAAGCAAATATTTTTTTTAAAAAAAACCAAACTCTTGTTTAAAAAATTGTCTTTATTTTAAAAAAAATTAAAAATGACTTTTTTGACCATTTGTGTTCCACAAAATAATTTTTTTCTCTGAAAATTTTCAATAATAGTTTTGATTAAAGTTTCTAATTAAAAATAGGAAAATGTTTTGGGAAAAGGGGTTATTCCAAGTTTGGAAAAAAGGCAACAACTTCAAAATGTTGAAGTTATTCTCCAGACAATGGCTCTGACTGCCAGATGCTGGGACAGAGGATGGATCACTCGATAATTGCCCTGTTCTGTTCATGCACCCTGAAGCATCTGGCATTGGCCACTGTCAGAAGACAGGATACTGGGCTAGATGGACCATTGGTCCGAGCCAGTATGGTCAGTCGTAAGTTTCTTATGCTAATTTTTTCAATCAGCACTACCTGTTGTGGTTCATGGATTATTTAGATGTTAGCTTTGAACCCCACAACTAGTATTTTAGGATTCTGTTCAAGAGTTCTAGGCTTAACTCTTGGTACATATGATGTTCAATCCTTCTAGCTTTTTGACCTAAATATGCATAAAAAACTGCAACTTAGAAAACCAGCTTTGTCCCTCAGCCCTTTTCTTGGATAATTGGATGTTAATGATGTCACAACCAAATTGCTCTCAGTTACTTACAAAGGTTCCAGTAATGATGAGTCAATTCCCCCAAACATACAGAGACCAAGAGAAAACAGGAGAAGGGGAAAGAAAAAAATGGATGCTCCTTTTAGATCCATTTATTGGGTGGTAGATAGCTTCAGACAAGGGTCATGAATCTTTGCTTTGGGTAGGCAGGGTCTGCGGTCAATCTGGGATCCAGTTGGAAAGGCTAGAATGGAGGTGAAGTGCCATTATTGAATGAAGGGCAGGATCTGGTGGAGATAAATAGATTCCAAGGCCAGAAGGGACCATTGTGATCCTCCACTCTGACCTAGCACAGGCCCTAGAACTTCTCCAAAACAATTCCTAGAGCAGTTCTTTTAGAAGAAACATCCAATCTGGATTTAAAAATTACAAGTGATAGAGAATCCACCATGACCCTTGTTCCAGATACCATCAGATGACCAGGCACACCCAAACCTGGGACTGGCTGGGGTATCTTGGTAAAATGCAAGCAATCCCATGGCTGTGATCGATAGAAAACTACTAGTCTGGTCCATTTTCCTGTAGTCTATTAGCCCAAATGATTTTTACACACACATAATGCATCCCTGGGCAGTCTCAAGATATATCAACAGGAGCACAGGTCTTGGAACCAAGGTCAAACAAGTTTCCCAGCATGTAGGACTGAGAAAAACACCTTAAAAAAAAAAGTCATCTAACCAAAAATCCAGAATTCACAGTGCATATTTCAAAGGTTTCCAATCTGTTGAACTCTCTCTCCTAAAGGCAGATCATGCAGCTTAATCCTATCCAGCCTTGCAAAAACCATACATAAATAACTGTATAGACTATTGCACTATGTAGATATACACAACAACTATATATATAGTTTATCATTTAAGGTTGAATATTAATTATAGATCTATGTTGATTTACACATTTCTTCTGTTGTATATAAGGTATCAATAGCTAACCGTTATCTCTAATTTACGGGAGGATGAACAGAAATATAAACGAAAAAGTCAGAAGAAATGGAAATTCAAGAGCAATGTAAAACTAGATTTTTGTTTGCGAAACCTGATATGAATAGAAATGTTATCATTGTATTTTAAAGTTGACTGAAAACAGTTTTTAATTAAACCTTCCTTTGTGGTGCTGGGACCCAAACCCAACAACCTTGGGCTACTGCATGAGAAGCAGGAAGTGAAACTGACTAGGAAAGTCAAACAAGCCTAGTTTCCCTTTAGAAATGCAAAAAGGAAATCAATAGTGAAAAGGGTGAAAAGTAAAATGAGATTTTGAAAATTCTTCAAATTTTAGGAAGTAACCAAAGAATTTTTAAAATCAAAATAAAATTCCAGCTCTACTGTGTCGCAAATAGAAATACTCAACTCCTGCAATCCGATCTATTTTTCTCCTTGAAAATTATAAGCATGTACATTTTAATTGTATACTTTTTATAAGTATAAACTTTTCAAGTATAAAAATCAAAATTTTATACATACAAATTTAAACCCTTATAGTTTGCAAGAAGAAAACTACGGTTGAGTTGGTGGAACAGTTGGATGGCGTGGATGAAAAAGAGTTTTAAGAGCTTGTCTACACAGTAACTTACTGCCCAGCAAGACAGGGTGTGAATTTACTGCACAATACACCAAGCTGCACTCCAGGTCTTTCATTGTGCTATAGCAGTGTCCACAAGAGAGGTTACTGTGTGGCAAGTTGGTGCACTGTAGATAAACAACCTGGCTTTCCACAATGTAGACAAGCTCTAAGTTTTAAAATCATGAGACACTATTACCTCTGACCTACTCCACCACCCCATTCTGCAGCTAATCACTTTATCCAGCCCTCAGCCCAATACTAGGAAATTCCCTCACAAAGAACTTTGTGAAAATTAGTTAAGGTTCTTCAAGTGCATTTCTTCAAAATGAAACACTAATAGCCAAGAAATCAGAAGTTAATTTATGCCCAACTCAATGCCAATCTCAAAGCATTAGCCCATTATCACAATATCACACTAATACCCTCTAAACATTTTCAGTTCTACAATACTATCTCCTTTAGTAAGACAATGCCCTGCACATATATACATTGTTAACAGCATCACTTCCACCATTATCTCCCTTGTTTGCATCCCTTTCTTATGCAGGATTACTCTTGTTGCTTGTTTTATGAATTTCACTGACAGCTCAGCAATATTGGAGGTCTGGAAGGAATGAGTATACAAAACATGTCCAAAGTATCTATGTCAGCTAGATTGCATGGAGAGAGATTATAGAATGTAGTAGACAAATAGAAACTAGGCAGCTTGACTGCCAGGCCAGCTAGTCAACAAAGGAGAGCCAGATACTTAGGTAACTTCCATTTGTTTTCTCACAGTGATCTTCTCCCTGGGGCGAATTTCCCATTCCTTAGAGAACCAGTTTGTGGGAGATGAGGGTTTATTACCCCAGAACAGGCAACTGTTCATCCAAATACTATCATACTTGAGAAGAAATGCTGGTGGAGTCAGGGCACTGTCCATAGGGAGAGGGATTAATTCTGTTAGCGGAGCTGGTGGTCATTCACACTCAGTTATTTCTGTTATCACTGGGGGAGTGGCCATGACTCCACAGTTCAGGGTGCAATGGCGTTTCGCATTAGAGGTGAATGCTCTAACACTTGTCTGCATACGCTGATGGCCTTGGAAATTGCTGTGCAACATCGGGGCAAGGCCTTAACTCTGCCTCTTGGAAGATCACAGTTCCATACCCCTCCCTTAGCCTCTGTCAGCCAGCAGCAAGTAGCCCTCGGAGCAATGGTGCTGCACGGAGCACAATCAGGGTCCATCGGACTGCATGAGCACAAAAAATGGCAGGTTTGGTCAGGGAGAGGTAAAGTATTGTTATAGTCTCCATTCTTGCTGCCGTCCCCGTGGGGGCAAGATCAGTAGCGTAGCTGGGGGGGAGCAGGGGGAGCGGCTGCTCCCCCTGAGCACATTTTCCAAAAGTGGCGCCTTTTTAAATTTTGAAAGGGTGGAGACGGAGTGGACAGAGGTGGAGCCACAAAATAACGCAGGGGTCCCGCCACTGGCCCCACCAAGAGCCCCTGCTGGACTGGGTGAAAGAACCCAGACTGGCAGTGGGCTGAGAGACCCCTGCTGGCAGGAGCCCGCAGGGGGAATCCTAGAGCGGCGGCTGGCTGAGCGACTCAGCCAGCCGCCGCTCTAGGATTCCCCCTGCGGGCTCCTGCCAGCAGGGGTCCTGCTGCTGGCCTGGGTTCTTTCACCCAGGTCAGGTCAGGTGACACCTTTTTTGATGTGTTCGCTCCCCCTGGTGTTAGAACCTGGCTACGCCACTGGGCAAGATTAAAGTTGTGTGGGAAGAGTCACCTTAAATCTGCGTTTCCTGGTTTTCCACTGCTTGCATTTAAGATAGGTGTGTGTGGGCAGCAGCACTGTGACTCTGCATTTCCTGGGTTTTGTAAGTCTGCAGGTGCTTTTTTCCCAGTGCTGGTAACATTATTTAAGGGAACACACTTGGTTGCAAGGAGGTGGGACCTTAACTCAGCTTCTAACATTTCAGTTTGGGGTTTAAATGCTACATTCCAGCAGGGACCAGGAAAGGTTTTTTGATAAGTGATCTTTCCTGTTCTGTTGTTCCCAAAGTGACTGAGCCTGTGACTAGGTCCCCTGCATGGGGTTAAGATACCAGTGCAGCACTGCCATGACATGTATTAGCCCTGATTACAGGCCTCTCTTTAGAACAGTGGGGCTCAAACATTTTCATACTGTGAGCCACTTACAACCCCTCTTCCCCCTGCCATGATCCCACACTTTCTTTGAGCAACTGTAGTGCTTGGTAGGTCATCGTAGGGCTGTAGAAAAGACACAAGAGGAAAGTAAGCTCACTTTGATGTGATGGGTACAGGTGCTTGGTTATGGTCCCTTCCTTCTGCAAATTTTGCTATTTACATCCCTTCCCTGCAATCTGAACTCACATTGGTGGCTTTGAGGGTATTAACCCCACATTTACTATGGTGTGATCCAGATCAGAATCTGGCCACCGATATGTGGGGGTCTTAAGTTTCTTAGGACTATGCCCCCTTCATTGCCTCCAATCCCCCTCTCTCACCAACCCAATCTCTGTGTTTTCTTTGCAGCTTGATTCTGGCTTCTTGTGTTTGCATCCCCTCCAATTTTGATGTCATGTACACATTTAATCACAATTAAATTCACCATCCCCTATATGCAAAAAAAGATATGAAGCAGCTACATAGGGGAAAACAGCTCACTGATTTTAAAAAAATTGTTTACCAAAAAGCTCCCCAGAGCCCAAAAGTTCTGGATAGAGCCAGTTGAAAATTCCCCAAAATGTGCCATGCTGACAAAATTTCATTGAAATTTCTAATTTTGAAGGGAAAAAACTAGTTAAAATGATGGACAGAACTTTTTGTGAAAATTTCATTTTTTTTTTTTTTTTAAACCAGCTCTGGCTCTAGACTGGAACTAGCAGGCGACCCCCAGCTTGAAAACTCTCATCAGGTTCAGCCTTGCAGGGGAAGCAACTGTACAGACTTCTCAGATGTGCTCTGTCCACAGACCACCGTTTGACGGACGACCCTTTACAGGACACAGAATTATACAAACCAAATACTGATCTAAGCACCGAGATCAACTTTTTGTTTGGATTTTGAACAGAACCCACGTCAATGCATTTTGTATATCTAAAAGTGTTTTCTTTACCTTGCTGCTACCTCGTGCCCTGAATGGAACTGCTGGAATCCTGTGATACGGGCTGTTCTGGCTGGGATCCTGACCCATCCTGAAGAAAGAAATAATAGAAATCGCAGAAAACCTATGCTGGTAAGTTTGATAGCCCAATTTGTCGACCACAAGGTCAGAAAGTTCAGATAAGCTTAGGGTAAGCACTTGAACTTAGTGTCTGAATCTACCGAGATGCTCCCATTGCTAATTACAGATGATCTAATAAGTACTTACTTCTCACATTGCCAAGGCCCAGATGTAGGATGTAACATAGGACAAAGACCTAAAATGAGGGATGTGAAAAAAAAATATCCATGCAGGAAACTGAAAATAACTTCAGGACTCCTTCCTTCAGAGTAAATGGCCTTCTGTAGTCTCAGTTCATGGCTGTTTTGTACTGGTTTTTAAATCTTTTCTGCTGTAAATAAATTTCCAACAATCAAAGGGAGGGGACACCAAATTTGTGTGGAACACAGGGAATTTGGGGACTAAAATGAGTGATGCCTCTCACAATAAGTGACACAGGAGGAATGTGTGGGAAGTTAACTAACCCCTGGGTAGAAGCCATCTGGGAACTGTCCCGTGTCTAGCTGTTGGAGGTACTCATTAGGGGGAGCTGATTGTGCCAGAGACAAGGGAGGATTTCTGGCCACTGAGAGGTGAGGCCAGTCTGGAATCTCAATGGCAGCTGGAATAGGAACCTTCATTTTCCCTCAGCCAGCACAAAACGCAACTCCAGTTCCTGACCCCACCCTCATACCAGGAGCTGGCTGGCATTGGGGTTGAGGCTGAATTGTTAAGAGGGGAGGGGATCAGGGAGCCCAGGTCTGTGGGGTCAATGCCGTCCCTGCAGGGATGGCAGGGCTCTGCCCTACATGCAGCTGAGAAGCCGCTCCCAGCCGCTCCTCTCCCTGACTTGCAGCCCCGTTGACAGTGGGGGCTTTATCCCTGACTCTCCTCCTACCTCTGGGCTCTCGGCTTGGTGGATCACCCCAGGTTATCCCTCCCATACCTCTTTCCGTGCAATCAATGGCAGGTACCCAGCCTGAGTGGTGCTATGCGCCCGTGTGCCAGGTTGCAATGCCATTCACTCACATTCAGCCTGGCCACCCCTTTGTCATTGTGGAGGCCCTTCCAAACGGGGGGCCCAGAGCACATTGCCCCTTGGTTCCTCCCCTGGGTGCGCTGGAACCAGGGGATGGACAGAGACGAGGAAGCCATTGGTCCATTACAGGCTGGGGAGCACAGGGTGATCCAGGGGTGGGATCGGAGGGACCTAGTTTTATTGAGGAAGCTGGGAAGCGCAGGGGTGGGGTTCTGAAGAAAGACTCCTCCAGTGGTTTAAAAGGTTAAACTTACTGACCTGCATTTTCAAACGTGGGTGCCCAGTGGCCCCTAAATTCATACTAAATCAGTGGCCGGATGTTGAGAGGTCTTGAGCAACCACATCTCCTATTAGCCTGAATTTACCCTCTATGTAGGATGAAGCACACCCAAAGGAAGGGGCCTCTGGCGACCTCTCCTCCTATCCAACTCCCAGGCTGGCCCATTCCCCTCCCTGGCAGTGGGAGCAGGAGAGGCAATACATGGCCTGATCCTGCCATCTCAGCAACTTCAAGGCCCCACAAACCCTGAGCCCACACCAACTCCCAATCTCATGAACTTCAAATCAGCAGCTAGGTGCAGCACAAGCAAAGCACAGGCACAATGGCAAGGCCTAACTCTTTTGGACAATTCCAGGGAACTGGGGTGGAGCCAGGAGGGCCAGACACTGGCTAGCCAAGCCATCCGAGCTGATGCAGGGCAAGAAGGCTTAGGAGGACCGGGGGGGAACTTGCATCCCAGCACAGTCACAGCTTCTCTAAAACAGAGCAAAGTGCCCCAATCCCTATCCTATCCCCCGCCCCTCCGGACTATGCTCCCTTGTGGTCATGATGTGCTAACATGCAGTTTAGCTTCTTGCACCGCCTAACAATCAAGATAGAGTTCTGTTCAGCTGTTGCAGGGAAAACTCTCCCAGAACCTCTTTCTCCAGTAGTGCTTTCATGCAACACATGATATGAGCTTGCCCTTAGTTCCCTTTTACCAGGGGGACAAAAGAAGCATGGAAGAAAATACTAAGAAACCCCAGCTGCAAAAATCACATCTTTCTCCAATGCTAAAGTGCTTCCCTTTAAAAGTTTGCATCCTTTGACATCTTTGCAATTTCTTCATGTTCCTGCTGCTGTTTCTTGGCAATAGATAAGAAAACTTCCAAACCTTGCTCTGTGCTGGCAATAATGAGATTCAAAAGAAAAGATTTTTTCCTATCTTTCTGCACAAAAAAACCCTATGAATCAGAGCTCAGCCGTTCACAAATATTACTCATGTCATCGGCACTAAGAAAAGGGAAGCTGTGAATAGAAAATGTTAAAAATGAACACAAGGAGCATTGTTTGCATATCAGAAAAATTAATCTACATAGAAAAGTGTAAAAGCCTGCAATTCAGAAAGCAAAGAATTAGGACAGCCCAGCTGAGAATAATTTTCTAGCCAGTTAATTTAATTGCATAAATCATTCCTTTGTTAGCAATAAAGAGATATAATTAAAATGAGATTGCTTCTCATTCCTATTCTCTAGAAACTAAAGGAATTGATTTTGGGGAAAGCATTCTTCCAAATACCAGATCGGCAAATTACATTTACCTTTTTAGAAACGCTAAATTATTTTACACTAATATCATGGAGGGTTTAATTAATTATAGATCTGCCATATGATCTTAAAGAAATAATTTACTTAATGCCCATAGAACAGAAGTTTGCAAGTGTGCGTGTGCGCGCATATCACTTTGATAGATGGCGTGCAGATTTTTGCAAACAGGTCAGAAGTTGAACAAGTGGTTGTCAGGAGAAATATGAGGAAATATAATAAATGTTTAAGGTGGAGGAGGGCTGCGTTACGATTGCCTTGTTTAAAGTACTGCTGCTTATTTGGTATTACAGCGCACCCGTGCTAGAACACGGGGTTTGGGAGCCATGCGCGGTACCGCGTTAATGCGGGGACCGCGTTATCCCAGGGGGGTGGGGGGTTATCATGGATCCCAATGTAAACAATTTATTTGGGGATCCATGGTCGTCCCTGTGCTAATGCCGAATTCATGGTATAGTGACGCGCGTTCTAGCGAGGGTCTCCGATATACTTTGACTGGGGTTTTTTTTTTCCTGAATTCATTTAATTGATGGCTTTATTCTAAATGATCATTATTTCTGTGTACAAATATTTGAGACCCAATAAGTCTAAACTGATCAGTAATAGAGGAAGATTCAGATCAAAGAACATAAAGAGAAGTTTTTAAAAACACCAGTCAGGGATAGTCTAGGTTTATGTGGTCCTGCCTCAGAACAGGGTTGGACTTGATGACCTCAAGAGGTCCCGTCCAACCTTACATTTTATGATTCTGTATGAACCACCTATCAGGAAACAGAGGATTGCTTATGCATCTGCTGAATGTAAGAGACAATAGTCAGGTTTAAAATCCCCATAGTTTCCCCTAGCATCACTGTAGCACACCCTGCATGTAAACACAAATCTCTCTCATTATACCTAGGTCATACCATGTAGCCTAATCTTTCCCCAGGGTTAACCTGGACTGAGACTGTATCAAGTCACCTTTAATTGTATTATGTGCATGTGGACAGAGGTCACTGCCATGTGAAAACATCTGGGGATATTAGTCCTCTTCCCGCTACCTGGAGCAGCTCACACCTTCCCCTTTCCAGGATCTTCAGGAGGTTGACCAAAACTGATCCTGCCTGTTGTAATTAGGATGGTTTACTCCCTTTGAACTGCCCTATGTATGGCCTGCTCTCAACCTCCTATGTTGCAAAAATCATCTTCATTGTCGGCTACCCAGATCTGTCCAAGCCAAAATAGGACAGGAAAGGAAAGGACAAATTTGTCCAAAGATTGGCCCATTGAAAGTCAGGGCAGAGCTTTCCTTGATGGATGTTGCTATGTATCATCATCATGGCAAATCCCAAATTGCTGTAGCCTCCTTGCAGACCGAGTGCCATCTGGATTGATTTCCCGCTAGGTCCTTAAGACGGTCTGGCGGGTTGTTCAGTCTGCGTCCATCATTGGTGATCTTATTGCACCACTCAAGCTCTTGGTGACCACGTGACCACTGCAAATGGTTGTGGGGAAATCCTGGAGCTGGAGGATTTGGAATTTGAGAGTTAAACAGACATTTGATCTATTCCTTTGAAATTCCCAGGAAAAGTATTACGTTGCTATGGAAACTCACTGTAACCCGCGTTTTTCATCTTTTTCTTTGCAGGGCCGTCATCGTCTACAGTCTCTGGACCTCGTCTCAGTCTGCTCCTGCTCCTCCCAAAAGGGGGGCATGGTTCCTGTGGGGAGACTAGAATGAACTGCTCTCCTCTGCTTCTGCCAGTTGCTATATTCTTCCATCTACATTCCTGCCCCTCTCTACATACCAGTCTGCATATCAGCCTGCAAGCTCTAAGGGTTCCTTCTTTGGCAAGTCATCTGGCTTGGCTTTTGTTTCCCTCTGCCAGCCTCAGCTGTTGTTACAGCCCCTGCGCTTTTTCCTTATGGGAAGAAAAAGAGCCCATATGTGAATCAAACAGTACACTTGGTCTTTGTACAGGAAGAAACCCACTGCACTCTTCCCCTGTTGGATTACCTTGAACCTTCCATATCTATCCATTGCCTACCCCTGTTGCACTGTTACTCTGAGAGTCTTTCTGCTTGTCAGGAGCAGTCCAAGTCCAGACACTTCAGCCATTCCTTCCCAGGAATTCCACCAGTTCTCCCTGAAAACGTGCATAGAAAATGAGACCAAACGCAGAAGGCAGGATCCACGAAACAGCTGGCTAGGAGGGGAAACGGATTCAGCATCTGCAACAGGGCAAGCATGTGATTAGAGCAGTCGTGTTAAATCATAACAAGGGAGGTGTGAGGAAAGCTGGCCCAGCGGTTAAGGCAATAACCTGAGATTTAGGAGACCTGGGCCTTATTCCCTCAGTGACCTTGGACAAGTCACTTAGGCCTTGGCTACACTCACGAGTTACAGCGCAATAAAACTGCCTGCAGCGCTGTAACTCACTAACTGGCTACACTCGCAAGGCACGTGCAGCACTGCATCTCCTCAGGTACAGCGCTGCATGTACTCCACCTCCCCGAGAGGAATAACGTTTGTTGCGCTGCTGCTGGTGCGCTGCGGCTACAGTGTGGCCACCCAATGCGCTGTTATTGGCCTCCAGAAGTATTCGGAAGTATCCCACAATGCCTGTTCTAGCCACTCTGGTCATCAATTAGCACTCTACTGCCCTGGCCTCGGGTGACCAACCGCCACTCCGACCCTTTAAATTCCCTTGGAATTTTAAATATCCCCTTCCTGTTTGCTCAGCCAGGCGTGGAGTGCTCTCAGCGCATCTTTCCAGGTAACCATGCCTCCACGTGCCAGACGAGCCCCAGTATGGAGCAATGGCGAGTTGCTGGACCTCATCGCTGTTTGGGGGGAGGAAGCTGTCCAGTCCCAGCTGCGATCCAGCCGGAGGAATTTCGATACTTTCGGCCAGATATCAAGGGCCATGATTAAAAGGGGTCATGACCAGGACGCAATGCAGTGCAGGATAAAAGTAAAGGAGCTGCGGAGTGCGTACCGCAAAGCCCGCAAGGCAAACAGCCGCTCGGGTGCTCCCCCCAAAACCTGCCGATTCTACAAAGAGCTGGATGCAATACTTGGGGGTGACCCCACTACTGTTCCGAGCACCACCGTGGACACGGGAGAGCGGGAGGAGGAGGAAGAGGGAGTTGAAGAAAACAGAAGCGAGGGTGCTGTGGCTGAGGGAGACACCCCTGACTCCCTGGGTGCATGCAGCCAGGAGCTCTTCTCAAGCCAGGAGGAAGGCAGCCAGTCGCAGCGGCCGGTACGCGCTGGGAGAGAAAGAGAAGAACAGGTTCACGGTAAGCAGCTTTTATTTTCGGGAAGGAGTTTTTTCGGTGTGGGGTCCTTGGGCGAGGAGGGTTTGGGCTGCATGCATGCCTAGATGCGGAAGAGCGCATTGATGTGATCTATCACATCGGAGAAATTGGCCACTGTAATCTCTTCGAAACTCTCAGCCAGAACGTGGGCAATGCACTTGCGCAAGTTTATTGGGAGAGCCGCCATGGTCCTTGTCCCATTCAGGGTAACGTGTCTGCGCCACTGTGCCACGAGGGGAGGGGGGACCATTGCTGCACACAGGCAAGCTGCATATGGGCCAGGGCGGAAGCCGCTTTGCAGTAGAAGACCCTCCCTTGCTTCCCCGGACACCCTCAGCAGCAAGATATCTTTCAGGACGAACTCCTGTGGAAAATGTGGGGATAGTGTTCAGTGTAGGTTCCCCCTGCAGCTGTTGGCTCTCCCCAAGGCACAGAAACTCGTCGGACAGTACATCCGTGAAACAATCAGTCCCCCTTTACCCTGTGCTTACTCACCATTTTGGGGCTCCCGTGGGTTCTGTGCGCTCTGTTTGGGACAGGAAAATTGTGCTGTTTTGGAGACTGTGTGCGCCCTCCTTACGTGTGGGGGAATCATTGCTCTGTCTGGCATAAAACAATGATGCCTCTGTTAAATGTTGCATTTTGCCTTCAAGATGCAACCTTGAGATCTCCGCCATCCTTCTTATCACCGGCTGAGAGACTCCAAAGGCTCAGGAAGAGGCCCAGAAGAACGAAAGAAGACATGCTGCAGGAAGTTATGAAACAGTCTCTTAAAGAGAATCAAAAGGCTCGGGAGTGGAGGGAGAGTGAAAGCAGGCTCCGCCAGGAAAACGCAGCACACCGGAAACAAAGCATGCAGCTCCGGCACGAAAGCACAAAGGAACTGATTAGCATCTTGGCGCGCCAAGCGGACTCTATCCAGGCGCTCGTCGCCATGCAGGAGGAGCAGTACCGCACCCGCCCCCCCCTGCAGCCAGTGTCCCAAAACACTTGTGCCCCCATGTCACCACCTGCCCACTTCACCCAACAGCCAGGTTCTTATCGCCCACACCAGATGTCCCCAACACCTGTAGCTTCACCAGCCAGCCCTGGAAACTATGACCCTTACCCACTGCACTCAACTCCCATCCCGAATTATAGACATTCTGAAGTGCAGCACTCACTGCACTGCACTCCAGACAGGAAGCCCGAGTATGAAAGCAGGACATACCATACCCTGTGATTGAACCCTTCCCCACACCACCCACCACCCCCTTGCCATTTCTGTCTCACAAGCAGTTATGTTTCTTTTTAATACATGTATTTTCTCTGTAATAAACGGATTCTTTGGATGTGCAAACAGTCTTTATTATTGCATAAGGAAAAAAGATACCTTAGCCCAGGAAAGAAACAGGCAACGCAAGTGAGCTGAGCAAACACAAATCAACTTAGCAAAGACAGATAACTGATAACATTGGAACCACTTCACTTCAGGGTCGTGCAGGGCAGCACACATTACTGGTGGTTTTCAGCCTCAAATTTCTCCTTCAAGGCATCCCTGATCCTTGCAGCCCCACGCTGGGCCCCTGTAATAGCCCTGCTCTCTGGCTGTGCAAATTCAGCCTCCAGATGTTGAACCTCTGAGGTCCACGCCTGAGTGAACATTTCACCCTTCCCTTCACAAATATTATGGAGGGTACAGCACGCGGATATAACCGCGGGGATGCTGTGTTCGGCCAAGTCCAGCTTCCCATATAGAGATCGCCAGCGGCCCTTCAAACGGCCAAAAGCACACTCCACAGCCATTCTGCACCGGCTCAGCCTGTAGTTGAACCGTTCCTTGCTGGTGTCAAGGCTCCCTGTGTAGGGTTTCATGAGCCACGGCATTAAAGGGTACGCGGGGTCTCCAAGGATCACAGTGGGCATTTCAATTTCCCCTACCGTGATCTTCCAGTCTGGGAAAAAAGTCCCGGACTGCATCTTCCGGAACAGGGCAGTGTTCCAAAAGATGCGTGTGTCATGCACCTTTCCGGGCCAGCCTGCGTTGATGTCAATGAAACGCCCACGGTGATCCACAAGCGCCTGGAGAACCATGGAGAAATACCCCTTCCGATGAATGTACTCGGAAGCTAGGTGGGCTGGTGCCAGAATAGGAATATGCGTCCCATCTATCACCCCTCCGCAGTTAGGGAAACCCATTTGTTCAAAGCCAGCCACAATGTCCTGCACGTTACCCGGAGTCACGGTTCTTCTGAGCAGGATGCGATTAATGGTCTTGCAAACTTGCATCAGCACGATTCCAACGGTCGACTTTCCCACTCCAAACTGGTTCTCTACTGATCGATAGCAGTCCGGAGTTGCGAGCTTCCAGATTGCAATAGCCACCCGCTTCTCCACCATCAGGGCAGCTCTCAATCTCGTGTCCTTGCGCCGCAGGGCGGGGGCGAGCTCCTCACACAGTCCCATGAAAGTAGCTTTTCTCATCCGAAAGTTCTGCACCCACTGCTCGTCATCCCAGACTTGCATGACAATGTGATCCCACCATTCTGTGCTGGTTTCCCGAGCCCAAAAGCGGCGTTCCACGGTGCATAGCATGTCCGTGAATGCCACAAGCAAGTTCGCGTCGTACGCATTTTGCGTGACAATTTCATCTTCATCATCGGACTCCTCGCTGTCACTGTGGATCTTAAGGAAGAGCTCGACTGCCAAATGTGACGTGCTGGCGAGACTCGTCAGTATTTTGCTCAACAGGTCGGGATCCATTTTCCCGCTGACCGAAACAGAGCACAGATCGCGCTACAAAGAAACCATTGAAAGATGGCGCAAACTGTGGCCGGAAACACAGGGATTGCTGGGATGCGAAGCGATGCATCACGGGGCATTGGGACAGGACCCAGAATGCACCATACCCCACGCCCCCTTCCCACAACCCATGGCGCCAGAATTGGAAGAGATGTTCTGTGGGATACCTGCCCATAATGCACCTCTCCCAAAACCCAAGTGCCGCAAATGTAGCCAGGTTAGTGCTCGTTACTGCGCTGGTGGCTGCCAGTGTGGACAGGCTGCAGCGCTTTCCCTACTCAGCTGTACGAAGACGGGTTTAACTCACAGCGCTGTACATCTGCAAGTGTAGCCAAGGCCTCCGGCCTGGATTGTTAAAGGTCATTAGGTGTTGTTGTGCCACACCTAACTGATTTAGGAGCCTAAACCTCATTTCCAAAAGGGATTTAGGCACTATGGAGCCAAAATCCCATTGACAGTCACTCAGATTTAGACTCCTAAGTGCCTATAGCACCTTTGAAAATGAGATTTAGGCTGCTAAATCAGATAGGTATTACACTGCTGAGCGGAGCAACCCACAGCTACCTTTAAAAATCTGGGCCTTTGTCTCTCTGGGCCTCAGTTCCCCATCTGTGCAATGGGAGAATAGCCAGGCCCTACCATACAGGAGTGTTGTGCGGATAAATCCATTCAAGATTCTGCGGCGCTCAGATGCTATGGTAACTGGAGGGTGGGGGGCGGACAAGTACCATACACAGAACATGACATCCCGTGAAACCTTGTCTCTTCTCTAGCCCGTGCCTTTCTGGGAGTGACATGAACAGCTTGAGAATGGCTAGGCAGGTGGGGAGCTGTGATCACCATTGTCAGGCTGAGGACTGTGCACATGGTGTTATATTTATTACCCTGCCTCCCACTCGGCACACCTATTTGCCTCATCCACCTGGTACATCTTATTTTGACTGCAAGCTCTTTTGGGCAGGGACTGTCACACACTGTATGTTTGCACAGCACCTAGTGCCACCTGATTGTGGCCGTTAGGCATCACTGACATATTAATGATAAATAAAGAACAATACTGAATGAGCCCAGAGCCAAGCCCAGCACGGCTAGTTCTTGCACCAGACTGAAGACACTTTCTCGCTTTATCTGTGAACACCAATGCAGCTTCTGGGAGCTGTCACTGGATCCTACCACTTTGGTGGGTCTGTCCTAACTGTTCCTACCAGTAAGAATACCAGAGCACAAAGAAAGAGCCAGGAGAGAGATGGAATCTTTCATGGAAAGCCACTGGCAGAGGAAAACAAAGATACTGCAGCAGCACTGATACATACAGGACAATTCAGGGACCATACACTCATGCATCCACCTGTATGTGAATATTCTTCCACATACTGGTAGTAGACTCCACAACAATTGGTGCCTAGTAAATGCCCATAGAGGTACCATACAATCACAGAAATTAGAAATGGAGAAGGCCTCGAGAGCCACAGAGGGAAGATGCTATCTAAGTGCCATGAAGTGACCTAGTCTCTGTTCCACCACCCTGCTACACTAGAATTCATCCTTCCAATGCTTTGTGCAGTCTAACTGGGCAATGGGGCTTCCACCACTTCCCATGGGAAAGTAAGACATTCTGCAGCCTAGTAGATTTTCCATATCCAGCTTAATTATTCCTTAATTACATCTCACTATTATGTGTCAGTTTACTATCCTAGTTATAGCCCCTGGCCCACCCTACATTATTTCTATCGGGTGCACCCTACACCTACACCCACACACCCCCACACACACACACACACACCCACCCACCCACCAGTGAAACTGACTGTGGAGGTTTTGTACCTTCCCCTGCAGCATCTAGTACTGGCCAGATGGACCTTGGGTTTGATCCCGTCTAGCTATTCCTAAGTAAGGTATATTAGTGTAATGCAGGAGACCAGAGATCAATATCCAAGCTCAGAGCCCCCTGCCCTGGATCCCGAGGGCTGGAAACATCATGGAGTCATTTTGTCAATTACTCCTCCATTAGGGAATAACATACACATACCAGTGAGTGTTTCAAAATCCTGCTTGGCCATAACTACAGTAGCCAACTGCAGGTGAGGAGGAAACATGGGGAAAATTAAGGATTATCCTGGGGGGGTCTAACAGAAAATTGAGGGATTTTCCTCCCCAGGGAACCCACTCCTCTGGCTGTGACGTTTCAACAAAGATACATGCCTGTCTGTCATCGTCTACGGGCATGAGGTCACAGTGATCAGAATAGCTTCTCCCTTTTAGGATAACTCGCATCAGGCACAGCCCGAGCTTGGGCGGGCAATGCAGCACGGCCCGTCAGCACATGCCCAGCCCACGATTCCCACATCTAGCACGATCACTGATGGAAACAGACACCAGTAGACTGGCCTATCCCATAGTTGCATGAGATTTATGCTTTCCATATAAATCATTACCTCATTCATATAAAGGACCAGATGCTTAGCCGTTGTCATTCAGTGTAGATTCATCTAAATCAATGGAGCTACGCCGATCTATGCTAGCAGAAGACCTGGACCCAAAGCTATATCCCTCTTCCTTGCAAGATGTGAGCCACAATCCAGCAGTTACAGTACCTGCTCACTTCCCTTGGCTAGCCACTTTGCATTGCCATCATCGTCATTGTACCTGATCTGTACATAGAGGACTGCAGGTTCCAGGGCTGTCCAGCTAAAGGCAGGTCAGGGCTTAGGCCAAATGAGAAGGCATTTTGACGTTATCCTGTTGCAATACAATGATTTTTCATGGACCATGAAAGCTAATTTGTGATGTGAAAATTCTGTCTCCTCCAAAACATGAGAGCTATTCTAGCAAAATAACAATGATCCCAGAAAATCTAGATGCCCGTTCCCAGCCTCTTGGGGTAGCCTGCTCTCACCAGTGCTCAAGGCCTCTCTTGTATGGAAATGCTTTTAATGTAGCTGGTCGAACACAAATGTTTTAGCAAATATATATATATTGTTTCCTTTCAAAATTCAAACAATTTTGATCCACTCTCCTAGCTAGCCTCTCTTTATTTTAGAGACATACAAGCCTGAAACTGCCAAGTCTTATTCCAAGGGCTGCAGATTCAGCAGAGATCCCCTTTGCATTAGCAGATCTGTGGGTAGAAACAAAGGTTAGTTCAGACTGGGCTCGTACATTTTCCCTGTGACAACAGTGCAACCAAGTGGCCAAATGTACACTTGTATCTTTCCTATGCCTTCTCCTCATCTCTTTCACTATCAGACATTATAGTGATAAGGGGGGGGAGGGATAGCTCAGTGGTTTGAGCATTGGCCTGCTAAACCCAGGGTTGTGAGTTCAATCCTTGAGGGGGCCATTTAGGGATCTGGGGCAAAAATTGGGGATTGGTCCTGCTTTGAGCAGGGGGTTGGACTAGATGACCTCCTAAGGTCCCTTCCAACCCTGATATTCTATGCTTCTATTGGTCCAATAAAAGATATTCCTCCTGCATCCAGTCTTTCATATACCCTGGGACCAACATGGCTACCACACCGCTGCAAACATTCTCCTTTTTCTCTCCTAATGCACAGTGAAGATAACTAAAAGTGTCCTATTTAGAACAGTTTAAAAACCCTTCTCCCCAAACCCAGGTTAGCCCTTACCACCTTCATTGGACATACCATGCCCAAAATGGGTCTCCTGGAGCTGTGTTTGACAACTGCTTTTTGAGCAAGGCACCATTCTAGACAGGTCTAAAAGGGTTGATTTCTTCCTGCAGGCCGGGCTCTAGGATTTTTGCCACCCCAAGCAAATACATTTTTGGCTGCCCCCACTTTTTTTTCATGCTCCCTCTCGCCCCCGGCCCTGCCCCAACTCCGCCCCTTCCCAACCCCTTCCCCAAATCCCTGGCCCCACCTCCTCCCCCGGGCGTGCCGCATTTCCCGCACCCCATTGCTTCCTGCGGCCCCCCCCCGCAACCCCCGCCCTAGCTCACCTCCGCGCTGCTTGCTCCCCTGAATGCACCACCACTCCGCTTCTCCCCCCTCCCTCGTCTGAGAGGGAGGGGGAAGAAGTGGAGCGGCGGCGCACTCAGGGGAGCAAGCAGCGCGGAGGTGAGCTAGGGTGGGGGAGGCGCAGGAAGTAATGGGGGGTTAGAGGAACAGGAACTGCTCCCCGCCCCAGCTCACCTCCACTCCACCACTGCTGCCTCCCCGGAGCACTGCCGCATGGCCTCTCCCCCATCCCTCCCAGGCTTGCCGTGCGCTGCAAGCCTGGGAGGGTGGGGGGGGAGAAGCAGAACGGCGGCGGCATGCTCAGGGGAGCAGGCGGAGGTGAGCTGAGGTACATTTCTAGGGGCGGCATGGCCGGCGCTGGAATGCCGCCCCTAGAATTGTGCCGCCCCAAGCACCTGCTTGTTTTGTTGGTGCCTAGAGCCAGCCCTGCCTTCCTGCAAGGTGAGAATCTGCAAATCTCTCCCTATGGGTGCAGTGAAGGCAAAGAATGGGGGGTGCACGGGCTCTTAATCCTTAGATCGTGTTGCTCCTGTTTACACGCCCCAAGTGGCTGCTCTAAGAGTATATTGCAGGACACCCATTTTGCCCATGGTTGCTGCTTGCCAGGAACCACACAGCTGTTTCAGTTCTGCATAAAATGGAGATTGTTGCCTCCCTCTAATGTGGAGACAACATATCCCACTGTTCACTGCTGTCTTCCCTTTCAATAGATATTTTAAATTGTATTAATTCAGTGCTAGTGAAAGGTTCCTGAGAGGTCTAGAAATGGGGAACCCTCTCTTACCTAAATAGCATTACTCATGTGAGTAGTTACACAGGTGCCTAAGCATTTGCAGGATTGGGGCCTTGGACTTTCTACATAAACCCAACTGCAAACACACTGAAAGTTTGTTCTCCCATGCTAAGAATCTACAGTAACTTTATCAAGTAACAACGTGTATTTACTGTAACCCCTCCCAAGAATGATACTTTATTACAATGCATCATTTAATTCTAAACTAGTCTTTGGCCCAGATACTGCCAACACTTAGGGCTGGTCTACACTAGTCCCCAAGTTCGAACTAAGATACGCGACTTCAGCTACATGAATAACGTAGCTGAAGTCGAAGTATCTTATTTTGAACTTAAAAGTACTTACCGCTGGTCCACACGGTGGCGCGCAGGCTCCCCCGTCGACTCTGCCTGCTCCATTCGCAGAGCAGGATTACCGGCGTCGACGGGGGAGCACTTCCTGGTTCGATTTATCGCGTCTAGACCCAGTACCATCATACAGTTGTTAAATTTTCAAACAGGTACCTTCATGCTTTCTCTCAGGCTTGGAAAAAACTTCCTGCAAAAACCCACAAAGCTCGTTACCCTCATTAAACACTCACCTTTCCCGGGATGCCTACAAAAAACATAACAGACCACTGTGTGCTGACACCACAGCCTATCATGCTGACCAACAGCATCTAGTTTCCTTGTACACCCCCCATCTGTTTGTATCCATGTGTTATCTCGTACTTTTAAGCGGCTGGGGACAGGGACCCCCTTTTTGTTCAGTCTTTGTACAGCACCTAGCACAATAGGTTCCTGGGTCCATAACTACAGCTTCCTATGCTGGTTGAAAAGTTTGCCAGCCTGTCAGGCAGCAGAAACAATATCATTGTTACAAGTCACAATCACACACCATCGGTCAGCAAGTAGTTAAAGTTAGTGAACTCAAGCTGGTCATTGAATAGTGATTAAAATTTGAAAAGCAAAGTCTGCTCACACGATTTGTGAGCAAAAAAACCTGACAAATGGGGAAAATATAATTTTAAATTAGTAAATTGATCAGCTCCCCCAAGTAATTCAGAGTAATTATCACTTTTCACATCTACATCATCTTAACACTGTATGAATGGCTCGTTACAAATTGTGTGCACTTGGCATTGATGAGTAGTGCAACCACAACACAATTGATTAAGCCATTGTGCCTAGGGTATTTGTGGCCTTATTCTTCCTGTCAGTCTGAGCAGAGTCTTTTTACTTAGCAGAAGTGCTCAATACAAAACCATCACAGCTAGCATCCGTGAAAGCCTAGTGCTTGGAACCCCAATGGCACCAGCCTCCTCGCTAGAGGTACACAGAAAACAGCACTATTAAATATTTTAAAAGGACTCTAACCACACATCTCAGTGCCTCTCTGCAGTAGGGTTGGCTACTCTATTAGCTACCTCATTTTGAAACTGGAGTAAACGCATCAGTTAGGCAGTACATAAAACATGAGATTGTTCAGAGCTGCAGGCAACCTTTTGCAATGCCTAACAATTTTATTAACCCTACAAACTTAGGAACGATGCTACATATCCTTGTTGCCTGATCTGTTTATTAGGTATCCTTTAGAGTCTCCAATGTAAGATGCCGTAGTCTGGCAAGGTTCAGCTGCCTCTTGATCGGTCTCAGAATTATTAGAATGAGGACTCTGGTGTACTCTGGAGAGGTACTCACACTTAAGGAAGACTTTTTGAACGGTAATAGTTTTATTAGATCAGCAAAATCAAACACTTCAGCACAGTAGACAGAGAGAATTCAAAATGTCCAGCACTCATATTCACATAATCCTTTGTGGGGAACTGAAGATAAGATAACAACAGCAAAATAACTGGCTACACACAAAATTATCTTCATACACAACACACATGCATTCGCTGCTTTTGTGTAGAGTTCTTGTAACAATCCTGATATAGAGGGCCTCAAAATTCATTTGTAAATGGTGATCTGTTCCACTTAAGAAACCAAACCCTCCCAGGAGTCACGTGGACAAGCAGGAGAGATACTCTGAGGTACTCTGATCAAGTGATCAGGCTTATCATAACTCATCTTGAAGGGACTGGTCACTCATCTTCCAGAGAAGAAGCCAAAAGTTGTCTCACGCTATGAGAACCCTTGAGATAGAACAGGAGATTTTCTCTCATCTCCTTCACCAGGGACTACTTGTGCAGGTCTATTACTAGCTAGCTAATCTGGACTGATTGCTTTCCTCTTTCTCCACCAGTAAGTGATGGGTGGAAGTGTTCAATTTTACACTCCAATGTCCCAACACAGGAGTTAAGCTCTTTTTCCCATTATGATGGGCTTGACAATTAAAAAAGCACTGATCACAGAATTAAAAATTAATGGTAATTTAGGTACAAGTGATGATTTGATCATGTTTATGATGTGCAAACAGAATAAAGTCCAGACTAGTGATATCTATATCTATATCTATATCTATATATATATAAAGAGAGAGAGAGAGAGAGAGAGAGAGAGAGAGAGATACTGAGAGCTTTAAAAAGGGCAATTTTACACCTCTGAAAATGATTATGAGCCAGATCAGATGGGAGGAAGAATTTTACCAGAAAAAGGTGACTGATCATTGAGAATTATTTAAGAACACTTTACTAGATGCCAAAAAAGCCACAATCGAGGAAGGAGGTCGTATTGGTTAAAAATCAACCTGGTTTAGAGGGCAAGTGAAGGCAATTATATTTTTTATAACAATGGAAGAAAGGGGGAGTGGAGAGTAATGAATATAAATCAAAAGCTAGGAATTGTAGAAAATGGATAAGGGAAGCTAAGGGACACAAGGCGAACTCTATGGCCAGCAGAGTTAAGGAAAATACAACATTTAAGTATATTAGGAAGAAAAAGAATCTTAATGATATTGGTCCATTACTAGATGAATTTAATAGAATTATCAATAATAATGCAGAAAAGGCAGAAGTGTTTAATAATTATTTCTGTTCTGTATTTGGGAAAAACATGATTAGTCATATATGACAACTCTTTCCATTCCAGTAGACCTTCAGCACAATGTTAAATAGCAACTATTAAAGTTAGATATTTTTAAAATCAGCAGGTTGGAATAACTTGCATCCAAGAATTTTAAAAGAGCTGACTACATAACTTGCTGAACCGTTAATGCTGATTTTCTCTAAGTCTTGGAACAGGAGGAAAATTCCAGAAGACTGGAAGAAAGCTAATGTTAAGCCAATATTTAAAAAGGGTAAACCAGAGGAACTCGGTAATTATAGGCCTCACAGTATGACATCAATCCCAGGCAAGATAATGGAGTGGCTGACACAGGAATTGATTAATAAAGAATTAAAGGAGGGTAATATAATTAATGTCAATTAGCATGGGTTTATGGAAGATAGATCCTGTCTAACTTGATATCTTTTTGTGATGAGATTACAAGTTTGGCTGATAAAGGTAACAGAGTTGATGTAATATACTTAGACTTCTGTCAGGCATTTGATTTGGTACCGCATGACATTTTGATTAAAAAACTAGAAAGAAAATTAACATGGCACACATTAAATGTATTAAAGAGCTGGCTAACTGATAGATATCAAAATGTAATTGTAAAGGTGGACTCAAACAGGTGTGTTTCTAGTGGGGTCCTGCAGGGATCAGTTCTTGGCCATAAACTATTTAACATTATCAATGACCTGGAAGAAAACAAAATCACTGATACAGTTTGCAGATCACACAAAAAATGTGTGAGAAGTAAATAATAGAGGACAGGTCACTGATACAGAGTGATATAGATCACTCAGTAAGATGGGCTCAGGAAAACATTTTAATATGGCCAAATGTAAATGTATACAGCTAGGAACAAAAAGAATGTAACACATACTTACATGATGGGGGATTATCCTGAGAAGCAGAGATTCAAAGAGATTTGGGGGTTGTGGTAGATTATCAGATGAACATGAGCTCCCAGTGCCATGCTGTGGCCAAAAGGGCTAATGCAATCCTTGGATGAATACACAGAGGAATCTCAAGAAGAAGCAGAGAGGTTATTTATCTCTGTATATAGCACTGGTGTGACTGCAACTGGAATACTATCCCCATTTCTGTTGTCCACAATTCAAGAAGGATGCTGATAAATTGGGGAGGATTCAAAGAGCCACAAGAATGATTAAAGGATTAGCAAGCATGCCTTCTAGTGATAGATTGAGCTCCTTGAGTCTATTTAGCTTAACCAACAAGGTTAAGGAGGAACTGGAATACAGTCTGTAACTACATACATGGGGAGCAAATATTTGATAATGGGCTCTTCAATCCAGCAAAGAAAGGTATAGCACAATCCAATTGTTGGAAGCTGAAACTAGACAAATTCAGGCTAGAAATAAGGTGTAAGTTTTTACCAGCAAGAGTAATTAACAACTGGAACAATTTACCGAGGGTCTTGGTGGATTCTCCATCACTGAATTTTTAAATCAAGTTTGGATGTTTTAATAAAATCTGCTCTAGGAATTATTTTGGGGATGTTCTATGGCCAGTGTTATACAGGAGGTCAGACTAGATAATTACAATGGGCTCTTCTGGCTTGAATCTATGATGGCTGTGTTGCAGACTGTCTTTAGGACAGCAACTAACTGCCCAGAAAACCATCCTCATCTCCAAAATTTCTGTTGAAGATGGCCTTTTAGGTAATTTTTCCATGGACTAATTACAGAATCCTGCAATGAGACTGACTCATGCAGAGGTATTATTTTTGATCAACTGATCGAAAGGGTATGACAAGGGATGTGCAAGCCCACCTGCTCTGTGGACACACCAATATGGCATAAATGAGACCTCAGACAACAGTATATATGAACAGCGTTCCCTCCTCAGGTATTGGAGATATGCTCACTCATACACACAGAGTCAGATCCTCCAGAGCGCTCACTTTCCCCCTAAAAGAAGCATTGTTATTCCCCCATCACCAAAAAGCACCTGAATTTGTGTGACCTCTATTGATCTCTGAAGCAGTATAGTCCTATACAAAGCTCTCCTCCCTTACCTGGTTTTCCATGCATATGAAAGAAAACAGCTTCCCTCCTTCGCCTAGTGGTACAGGATCAGGGTCACCTGTCAGGGTTTATAACCTTACACCTTTGTGTTATTTTACTTCTTTGGGGACAACATAATTCTGTCTACATTTTGTTTACACACATTTTAGACAACTACATAGATATTATGTTACCTGTAGCACGTGCATATTAAACCTATATATCAAGACATATGCCTTGGAACAATATAACCCCAAAATGTTGCTCCATGTACTGCAGGTTGCTGAGGCATTACGTTAATTGGTAATAACTGGTAACGAGAGACAGCATAATCTTGTGCATTAAGCATAGAACTAAAAGCAGATTCCAGAATTCTAACCCTATCTAGGACACTTACACTTGCTACATAGACAAGTCACTTAATTGGTGTCTCAGTCTCTACATTTGAGAAAGGGGACTGTACTAATATACATGCCTACCTCACACTGGTACTTGTGGTTTGCAACCTGTGGTTAAATAAGAAGTGTCATGAGGACCATGCTTCAGTTACACCATTGGTAATATTAAAATATTTTATGGTCTCAGAACTCAGTGAAGATATGGAGCATGTAACATATAATTATTGGACTGAAAATTATAGTAAGTTATATTCACTCACTTGAAAAATGATTGATGTTTAGATCATTAGTTCTCAAATATCCATCTGTGATAGTTAGAGTGTATATTTAGGTGATATGAAAAGTATTATTCCTGTAACTTTGTTCTAGACAGAGAAAGGTATGTTATTTAACAATGAAATACTATAAGAACTTTTTAGCTAATATATGGGGGGTGGGGTGCGCTACGATTTTGTCACGGACCTCCAAGACTTCAGCCCCGGCAGCTAGCAGCTGCAGAGTCACACCACCTCCCGCAGCAACAGGGAGCTGTGAGGTACCCCCACTGTCTGAGGCAGTGCTGGCCCCCAAGCTCCCTAGCCACTGTGGGAGGGGCAGGGGAACCCCCACAGGTGGTGGGGGCCCAGGAGCTCCCAGCCATCCTACAGCTGCCCAGCCCCTTCCCATTTTAGCATGGATATTTTTAGTAAAAGTCACGTGCAGGTCATGGGTAATAAAGAAAAACTCACAGAAGCCCATGACCTGTCCCTGACTTTTACTAAAAATATCTATGACAAAATCTTAGCCTTACTATTAAGTGACCTGGTTTTCAGAGGTTGTTGAGCATATCCACCACTCCTAGTCACATCATTGGGAGCTATGCATTGTCAGCACTTCTGGAAGTCACTTTAAAAACTTAATTAAAGATTTTTTTGGCCAGAGTTTGAAATTACTGACATTTCTCCTGTACCTTTTTAGTTATATCCATTCTTATTAATATACTGAAACCAATGAGTAATCAAATTTAATGTTATATATATGGTACACAGACAGGCTAAAATAATCTAAACCAGAAGTTGTATCAACAAAAATGTTCCAACAGTTCAACTACTGGAAGATTTGAGATTAAGTGTAACATTTTCAAAAATTATCAAATCCTCTTTTTAAGAGCATCCAAGTTATTTAAGTGCTTTTGAAAATTTTACCCATGGTGACTTTAGAAAGTCTCAACGATCAAGAAAAAGACTTTGGGGGGAAAAACCAGATCCAAATGCAGAAAAGAGGCAACAAATAGACAAAAGTCCTGAAGAATTACAAGAACAGAGCCCAGAAGAGGGGGAGGGATAGCTCAGTGGTTTGAGCATTGGCCTGCTAAACCCAGGGTTGTGAGTTCAATCCTTGAGGGGGCCATTTGGGGATATGGGGCAAAATATTGGGGATTGGTCCTGCTTTGAGCAGGGGGTTGGACTAGATGACCTCCTAAGGTCCCTTCCAACCCTGAGATTCTATGATTCTAAGAAGTAGAAAATCTAACCAAAGAAACAGGATAAACAGAATGAGATCTGAAGAGGAGCTCTGAGTAACTCAAAAGCTTGTCTTTTAACAACAGAAGTTGGTCCAATAAAAAAAAATATTACCTCACACACCTTGTCTCAAGATAAACATAGGTCAGATATAAAACTCAAAAATTAAGAGACTTGCGCCAAGGAGAGAATGGCTGAAAGAACTCAATAGAGAAATTAGGCTATCCAAATCTTTACAGCAGCTATTTAAAAGTAGCATTTTATGTTCCCAAGGCAGTCTAGCCAAACGTTTTAGAAGAGCAGTTTCAATAGAAATGTACAATGAATATCAATCCATGTCATTTTATTTTTAATTCAGTTATCTGCCCAAACATGGACTTATCCTGTACAAACAGAAATGGGTGTTCAATACACATCAAGCAGAGACCATGGATTCAAGCTTCCAGAAAGAGACATAGCAACACCAACTGAAATTATGTAGTTCCCCAAATAGGACTCTTTCCTCTGAGGGCTTCTTTATCGCTGGACGTCAGAGGCAGAGCAAGCCAGAGTTCATATAAGAATTCACTCTCCCATCATGATGATCTCAGTAAGACTTGTCCCGAAATCAGATGGAACTTAAGATAATTCAGACTGTTCGATATACCTAGAATACTACAACCAAGATCTAAGAAGATACCTCCATTCAAACCAAAGCTACCCCAAACCAACATCCTCAGTGTAGTTTCTGCAAAAACTCTAGTTATGCTAGAAACCTAAATTAACCCTCAAACTATTTTATATAAGCAAGATAAATTGGTAAACTTATCGCTAGAAGAATCAGAACTGAGAAAGATAATGCAGACAGAACGTCCAAGTCCATTTTTACCAAGGTTAATCAGTTGACAATACCAGGGCCTGTCTATAATACTAAATGTGTTCTGAGGTTGTTTTTAGAAAAAGCTTCCCACATAAAATGCAATATTTTAAACCCAAACATGAGGATAAATACAATAAGCAGAGTCCAAATGAAAGCCGGTATAACAGCTAGTTCAGGAAGTCTGAACTCAAAGCATTCTCCTCTTTAGTTCAGCAGTTTTTTCATCTCGTGAGGCTGCATAGCTCTCTGCTATCTTTGCCAAAGCTTCATGGTATTTCTCCAAGCCAGCCCTCAGGTTAAGATAGATCTCCTAAGGTGAGAAAGTCAGTCAGTCAATTAGGTTCTCCCATCAGCAGTGTTAATGCTGATGCCTTACAGAGGATTTAAGAGACAGCAGGGCAGATTTTGGGTGAATCAGAGCTGCGCTCAGTGCTGCTCAGGAGTATCCATGGAACAGGAGGGGAAACATAGAGCAGATGAGCACAGGGACAGGAGGGTGATGGGAACTGCCATCTCCTAAAATTCAGAGGAATCAAGCTATCCTGAACTCATCTTTCAGTTTTTCCTGGCTCCCCTGACCACAAGCCCTGCACACTTCAGAAGGGCCAGAGATGGGGAATTCCCTGCTGCAACAATGCAGTCCTCTACCCTTCCCAAGCCCACTGATCCTTGTAAAGTTCAGAGGAGAGCACTGATTCAGCAGACCGCCTATTATCCACACAATTGGGGCTCTCATGCAGTATTATGAAGTCTGAATATGTTGCGCTATACCCCCAAAGCGTCCCCTTGGTCCACTTCTCCTCCGTCATGCAGACTACTTAAGGGTCACCTGAGAAGAGCCTAGCTCATATGGACTTTAGCTGGCATAGAGCAGGGCGTCAAGTCTGCCGTGGGAAGAGTGCATGTGTTGGGAGGGAAGGGGTAGGCACAGGAGCTGGCTAGTTATATCAGAGCTACTTAACAAATTAGTTCAGGATGAACCAAATCCAAAACAACTGTGAAAAAAATTAGATGAATCAAAAAAATCCATTTTGGATTGAACAAAACAAGTAATTTAACCCAAAATATTTGATTACAGGCATTTTTAAAGGGCTGGAGGAAGAGGTGGTCAGGCCCTCATTAAAACTTTTGTCATCATTATGAATTGCCACTATGAACGTCCATTTATAGGACGCCAGGGAAAGAGTAAGAATGACTCTATGGCTGGTGGTTAAGGTACTCCTCAAGGATTTGGCATAACCATGTTCAAGTTCTTGCTCCTATGACTATTTATAAGAAGTGGAACAGATTCAACAGGAAAGACAGACGTTCACACCTAAATATCCCATAGCCTAATGGCTAGGGTGTGCTCCTGCAATGTGGGAGACCGAAATACAAATCCCTTTTCCACATCAGACAGTGAAGGGAATTCAGCCTAGGTCTTCCACAGCCCAGGTGAGTGCCCTAAGTATTGAGTTAAAGTTCTGAAAGAATCATCACCTCCGCACCCTGGTTTGTGAATAGTGCCTAAGTGCCAAAGGAGTTTTGGAGGCGGAAGAGGAGGTTTGGGGGGATGAAACTATTTGGCAAATTTATGTCAAATTCACAAAGTTTCTGGTCAGCTGAAACTGCATTTTTTGGCAAATAAAAACAGTTTTGCCCAGCTCTCCTCCTCAGTACTTAATAGAGAAGAATTCCTGCTTACCTGTGCTTTCATTTTTTCCTTTTCAGTGTTCTCGTTCAGCTGCTGGACTTTGAATCTGATTTGCTGGATTTCCTTGTGAATCGCCATCACCTTCTCATAGACAGCCCCTCTCTTCTCCTGAACTCTGTTACAATACCTAAAGCAAGAAGGTAGGAAATAGTTCATGCTGAACCAATCATCTCACCCCAAATTAAATACAAATACCAAGATGGATTTCACACTGGATATGAATGTCAAGGAAAGTGATTTTCTTGTAAGTTACAGCTAGAACAGTTATTTGCAAGAGTGAAGGAAAAGTTGCATTTGTGGGGTAAGTAACATTTATCCATCTAGGTGTACAATTTATCTCTATCACACTGACATCAGAAAAGTTGACTCATTCTTAAATCCTACAGCTACATAGCATCAACAAAACAAAACTCAAAGGAGTTAACATAACTTGTCAAACAGAAATTATTCAGTTGACTTCATTGGAGCTACACTAATTTAAACCAGATGAGGATCTGGCCCTAAGTGTTTTTCTACTGTTGAGTGATGCATTCATCATACTCTAGAGCAGTGGTTCTCAAACTTATTTGATCGTGCCCCCATTCTTTGTGTCTGTAGTCATTTACAAACACACACACACGCCACTGAAGTACACATACCTCTGCCCAGCTCTGAAGGCAGAGTGGAAAGCAGCGGCTGCTGGCCAGGTGCCCAGCTCTGAAGGCAGCCCCACCGCCAGCAGTGGTGCAGAAGTAAAGGTAGCATGGTATGGCATTGCCACCCTTACTTCTCCACTGCTGCCTTCAGAGCTGGGCACCCAGACAGCAGCCACCACTCTCCCAAAGCTTCTCATGCCCCTGCAGAATACATTTTACACCCCCCAGTTTGAAAGCCTGCGCTCTAGAGGCAGCATGGTGTAGTGGGACTGAAATCTTGAGTTCAAAAGACAGCTCAGACATAGACTTCCTTCGTGATCTCAACTTTTCCTGTGTTTCAGTCTCTCCATTTTTAAAATGGGATTAATACTGATCCATATCACTGATGTGAGAATTAGCTAGTATTGTGCTTCAAAAACAGTTTAAAAATTAGCTGTCTGACAATGCAGGGTCTGAAAAAGGATTTGGATAGTTCATGTTTTCAAAAAATCCTTCAGGACATAATATAGCTAGGTTTTGCACTGAAGTTGCACCATCACTAATTGAAATTGCTATTATGTCTAGACCTGTGTATTTTGCACCATTCTCTACCTATGGAACTAGCCATAGAATTCAACCAACCACAAAGCTGTGCTGCACAAAATAAGTTTTAATTTGAAAAGTATTAAGTCTCTAGCTCTTGGAGATGCACTGGGGGGAGGTAAGAGGGGAGGTAAAATGGGTCCAGCCATTGCCACCCCTCCCCAGCATCCCCCAGGACCCAAAATTGTGCAGGGAAGACCCACCCCACGGTGGGGGCAGTAGGCAGCTGCTTGCTGTCAAATGGGACAAGGCATTCAAGCTTAACAAACAGTTTTAAGTCATCTCTGCCCCTACCCACAAAGGAAAAGAAAAGGTGCATTTTCCTGCTCACCACCAAAAATCCTTGTACTCCCCTGGATGCCAAAACCCAACGACACCTCCCTCCCCTTCTTCACTGCTAAATCCCATAATTGTCAAAACACAGGAAACATCTACAAGGCAAGTATGTGTTAATGCAAAAATCTACAGCTACACTAAAACCTGAGAAGAGCATTTAATATCAAAAGCAAACAATTCTATATTGTGTTGTTTTCATTTTTGATTTAATTAAAACCTCTATTTACTTTAAGTTACTTCAAAATGTAGTAGAGGAGTGACAAATTCTAGGTCCAGCTTTCTGCAGAGAACAGAAGCCTTTAAGTAGGACCAGAGCACTCAGTTAACTTCCCCATCTAAATGAAGATGCTTCCTATACAATACTCCATTCACTTGGCCAGTAATGTTCTGTATCCCCTTTGACACTATTGAAGATTGGTGTTTAAAATACTATCACGGGCCAGCTCCTCCTAGGAGCAAACCAAATCATAGCCCTGTGTTTACAATATTACAGTCTGCCATCATGTAAAGATTGTGATGTTCCAAGCCCAGTCTTACGACATGCCTGCAGCATCACGTAGGAAGGAAGACGAGCTGCGAAGCTTTGATCAAATTATACTTTTCCTTTTGTTTTAGATGTGTCACATCAGGATAATACCCCCCTGAAATACAAGACCCCATTTCCCTGTGGGTCTTGAATGGCTTTGATAATGAGCAAAAGTGGCAAGGGAAATTATGAAAAATTCATGAAAGTCTGATGAGTTGGAAAATTATCCCAGTGTGACATTTTCTTTAAAAAGATAAAAAAAAATCAAGGCTAAGCATTATAAATTGAATTAGTAATCCACTGAAAGACTTGCTGTCAACTCACATTGCAATTATTGATCCGAGTCCCCAAATGCTTGCCTACAGTATTACTGGTCTCCACAGAACTATCCCCCATCACTCCCATTTCCATCTATACTACTTGTTACATGTTTGCATCAGGGATGTGAATTTTTGTAAGTGTATGTCAGATAAAGTAGCGCCAGGCAGAAATGCCAACTCATCCATACTCAAATACTGTGCGCTTGTACTGCTCAACGTCCTCATGTTTCTTCTTTATCCTTATTTCAGCCGTAGACAGCTTCTCACGCTTAGCATTGACCAGTCTCTTTAAGGACATTTCATCTGTCGCGGCATTCTTCAACTCTATCTGGCCATTCTCAATCTGGTCCTCGAGATTTCTGACCTACAGTATTTTAAAAGAAAGACTGAAAAGCAATTCTATAAAATCAAAGACATGCAATGTTCCTCTATTGGATATTTGCCAAAACAGAACTTTGTTCATTCTCATTTTGATAGTCTGAAAACCCAGTTAATTCTTCCTAGAAATCCAACAATTAACACACTTTGTAAATATTTTACAGATCAGATTTGGTGGATCACATCACCTAGACTTCCAGTAATTACTGCAATATACTACAGTAAATTATGTAGGACAAATATTCAAAACTTTCCTATGTTTTGCCAAAAGAAGTGAACAGTAAGGTAGCTATTTTTCTTTACTTACTAAAATACTCTGTCATTCTCCAAAACTGTTAGCCCTAATTAGGAAGGCACCATATATCATGATCAAAGATGTTGTCCAATGAAAAATGGGCTGGTAATACTGATAAAATTAAGATGCTTGTTAAAATGATCATTTTGGATACAATGATATTTCCTCCTTTTGGCTTCCACTCTTCCATAAGTAGAACAGTTTAAAATTCAAACTTCCCTCCTCCCAACAAATAACCCTCTAGAAAAAGAGAAGACAGTACATGCTATTTTGGCTTATGTTTCTATGGTAATAAGTGCTTCCACTATTAAAGATGGCAACAAATTTACAGGAGTTTGTCCCTGTGACCTTAAATCAAAAATTTCCCTCCTACCTACAGATGTGCTATGGGAAGTTACTGTACTCAACCCCAACAGAGGCTGCATTTTGATAGTGCTGCTTATAAATAGTTTTGAAGCAGCTTCGGCTCCTTTAGGATAACAGGAACTATTGAAATGGAAGATTATGATTAATAAAATAGCTACGGTACTGTCTAGGTGGTGGAAGGCAGCATGCTTTGCTTTGAAATAGATTCCACTTTAGCAAATATCATTTGTACTGTTGCATAGAGGTTTGTTTTTTCAGATTCATATCCTAAGCAAAAAAATTAGAGCAACAGGGAGCAGCACTTGCATGAAATTAAAACCCAGTACTTAATTGAGAGCAATTTATTTCTTACATGCAGTTAGACGGGGACACACAAGTACATAATACAAACCTCTGATGAGATATTGGCCATTCTCTCCACATTTGCTCCTTGGCTTTGCATTTTCTTTTGGTATAATTGCACCTCCAATTGACATGATGGCAGAATCTCAACTAGGTCTCGATAACCTTCATACTTCTCAATAACCTCTTGCTTTATAAAAAACAACAAGAAAAAGCTATTTACTTAAAGAAATGAGTGAAATGTGGTTTCTGTTATGTTCTGCAGTAATGCATATTTGCTCTTGTAACTAATCCTTCAATTTCTGGATGCAAACTTGAATTAAAGAAATCAAGTAACTTCAAAATTGTTGCTGAAAGGAAGTAAATTTTGAGTTTGCCAACAAGATTATGCATCGGAGGAAAAAGCCATTGGTTTGGGAAGGCAGAGATGACACCTAGGTGCTGTACTCAACCAAACCTTCAGATATAAGGAAGTAAATGTATCTATTCGGTGTGCTACAATGTCTGTTGGGGAAGAGAATGCAAGTTATACAATGGAAAATTCTATGTCCGTAGAAGTGCAATTATGTTCACAGTCTCAACTAGCATTACACAGGGATGTTTGATTAGAGTCAGATGGTAATAACTTTACACCTCAAAAACAAACTGTATAAACAGGGAGAGAAATCTGAAGAGCAAGTTGTGAGCTTCCCTGACACATAGATGAATCAGTCTGCTCACGAGACACACAACCAAACATGAACCTCATGGCTGTAAGATTTGTACTTAAATATATACTGTCTGAACTTTGCCTACTATTTTTACAGGTAACTGAAAAGATAGGTATATAATTGAAGAAGTTAGAGAAACGTTTTCCTGTATTTTTCTCCTATTTAGTTTGTGCATTTCACAGATTATATATCTGGGGGGGAGGGGCAGGTTCCAATGTTGCCCCTGAATAGCCATTTAGTTTCTTCTTGTTTGTCATGAGTCTTCACATATCAGTAGGAGTGAAACATTTAAGAATACAAAGAAGCGATTAGAAAATCACAAATTGGAAAGGGGACTCAGGGATACTTAGTTCCTGAAGCTACTATTGCCTTTTTTTGCAGTTTACTAAGATTTCAAGTTGACTGTGTACCTTAAATTATCTGCTTCCTTTTGATTTACTTTCTCTATCCTCTATTTTAACTGGAGTGAACCTTTGTCAGATGATTTTGGAATTAGATTGCTATTTTGGGATAAAGTGTTCCAGAGAGAAGAAAGCAAGCTTCCAGATTCAGAACTACTGATGAGAACAGAGGTAACCCTGGAGCACCCGGTCAAGAGGCCAGGGTCTAGGAAGAGGTGTCAAAACAGTGCCAGCCATATGTGGTAGTGTCAGGATGGTGGATGCAGTCAGCTGGACAGGTTCAAGGGACCCAACATTTCTAAGGTTAATATTACAGGTGGAACAATCATCAATAGCACTACTTGTGATCCCATGCTTAAAGGAGGTGTTCTCCAAATATCAGATGTCTTTGTTTTCTTTCATTATAAACTAAATACTTAAATTCCCTGCTAGTCACCTATTGCTGATCTTTTTGAAAATGATGCACAAGCAGCTCTCATTATTATGCCAGAAGACAGACTCATATCATTACTCATGTCTTGCCCATCACAGAGGGAATTTAATAGACTGTAATAAGCACAAAGCAGCCATAGTACAGTGATCAAGACTCACCTTGGTTTTCTTGAGTTTCTGGACAGTCTCTTTCATATGTTCTTTGTAATTCTTCAGTTCCTCTGGAGACTCTACAATTTTTGATTTCAATTGCTCTTGTTCTTCTTTCAAAGTAGCCATTGTCACTTTTAGCTGATTCTAATTAGTAAGACAGTTAAAATATGTGATTGATATCTCTATTTTACTCAATTTTAATAATGCTGTAAGTGATTATTTGTCTTCTCATGCTTTAAGTAGAAGGGAGAAGAGAAGTTCAGTGAGGCAGGATTCTGCAGTGAGCATCTTGTGCAGGAGAGCATTTTATTGCTATCTAGCAAGGTGTTCTACATCATGACATTTTTGTTCTAGTATTTTTCTTTTAGAAACCAAAATTCTATTAAATTCTCTTAAGAATGTTACAGTTGCCAAGCAAAGCACTCAGGTCACCAAACACCAAAATGAAGGCTGCCTTAATTCTGCTCCTTTTTGTATGTGCATGATGGTACAATTTTGAGTTACATGGTTGCATGTTATTTTTGCTGCACTCATGCTTGCTGCAAACATTCATGCCAATAAAATTCACTACTCAAATGTTAATGAATAAGAGGTCACAAATACCAGTAGAGCTAAACAGCCAGCTGTATTCACAAGAATGTTCATGATTTTTCCCTCCATTTGCCCAGTTCTAGTCCTGGCCAATATTCTCCCTCTCTGTAAAATAGGTAATATCTAAGGAGGTAGGGGCTACTGCCAAAAATTTAGGGGATACCCTGTTTCCCCCACTCATTCTAGAGTGTTTTCACATTCTTTGAAGACTTAAAGGTGATATAGCTATTCCATCAAGAATTAACTATTTTAAAAGGATGTCACAGGTCTATAGTTAGGCATTCAAATCAGGAATTTCCAAAGGTAGCATATTCAGCCTTAACTCGATTATTTTATTTGCATGAAACAATATAGGCTTTAGTTATGGGATCATTAATTTCTTTAATACAGTGCAATATACAGCTGTTCTACAACTTTAGATACTAGCAATATTTCCACCTTGCATACTTACACAACTTTAAGTGTTATAATGGTCCACTATCTTTTCTGATTTAGGACCAGATGTACTTAACACCTACATATTTTTCTTTCCAAAGAAGAAAGATGGAGGCAAGGCACAACGGGAATAATATATCCCAGGCACCTTACAGGATCAGTAAGAAGGAGCTCAGTTTCATTTGATGTGCAACATACAAAATGGGCATCATACCAACTGCACTGTGCATACATAAAGTTAAATTTTCAAAGGCTCATAATTTGATCAAGATAAAACCCAATTTTCAAATGCTTAAAAGGGACTTTTCCATGAGGGCTTCTTCTATGCCAAATTTCAACTTTACATCTCCAGCTCTATCAGCATTATTACAGCAGTTCACAAAGTTGTAAGATTGTGTTTTTTATAACCCACACACACACACAGACACACACACACACACACACTTTTCACACTCAAACGGCTGAAATCTTTCAACTCAGCTTGCCCAAAGTATCACTTACAGGCAGAGACCAAGCCTGGAAAATTTCAGCCTGAAAGGTGAAAATAGGGGTTTGGAATGGAAGTGTTTAGGCCTTGGCTACAAACAAAAGTTGTACAGTTTTTATTATACTAGTACAGTTGGAATGTTACAAAACCTCTTGTGTGGGCACAGTTATACCAGGATAAAGATGCTTATACCTGTAAGGGAAAGGGAATAAGCTATACTGGTATTAGCACCATTATTCCAGTATAACTGCATCCACATTAGAGTCTGTACTGGGATAATTATTTCGGTATATAAAAGTCTCATCCTTAACTGAAATAGCTATACTAGTACCAAAATTGTGTTTACACCTGGAGTTAGAAACCTTAGTTACAAGCGCTGGAGTCCCAGATATATCAAAACCAAACTCTATTCTTATCATGTAAGTTTCCATAAAATACAAATATAGAAGTGGTTTTTAAAATGCAATCAAGTTTAATTATCTGAACCATTCACACTGCACATAGGTAGCAGAAGTCAGGCAGAAAAATCTGATGCTATATTAAAAGAAGCTCCATCATTTACTGCAAGCTACTGTTCAAATCCCATTTAAATTGAGTTATACTTACCAGACTTCGGGTTCTCTCTGCAACTTCTGCTTTCTTTTGGGAAGTCACTTCTCGCAAGGCCGTCTAATGAAGAGAACAATTGTTTGACAGTTAAAAGAGGAGAATGATTAGTATGGCTTCTGGTTTTAAGTTTGAACTTTTACTACAGAGAAGAGACTACTAAAAAAAGCAGTTACCAGCTACCTGCACAGCTATCCCTACTCACGGTCTCAGCAAGTGCACCCCACAGGTGTCAGGCTTTGGGTGGAATTCCAAAGTTCACCCACTCTTAGACGAGGACCTGGGTTACAGCCCCAGGGTACCAACCATGACCACTTCAGCAAGTCCAGCTGGGGTTTGGACCTTGCCGTTGATGCATCTGGGAGTGGTTACTATTGATTTATGCACAGAGGCCACACAGCCTTCTCAAACAGTATTGCTGATTATTAACAGAACAGCTTTCAGAAACATGATGGGTTACACACAACAAAAAGGGAGACCTAACTACATGGATCTTGCCTTTTAACTACTCCCAGCCTAGAAGCTTAGGCCCTGCTTAGAGAGAACATGTCTGCCTGCAATTCCTATCTCTTCCCCCCCCCCCACCACCCATGTGGGCACGCTGACCACTTTCCCCCTCCCTTTCTATTAGGGGCAGCTTTTAACCAGTCAGGGTCTTTTGATCTTTAGCATGTCCCAGTGATAGCCCCATGGTACTCTTAGCTGCTTTGAAGGTGTGTACCTGCTGCTGTCTTATCTCTTAGGGTGTCTACATTGCAATCGAAGGAGTAATCGCAGTTATGGTAAACACACCTGTGCTAGCGTGGCTAAAAAAGCAGTGCAGATGCGGCAGCACAGGTTTGAACAGGTAACCAGGGCCCCTGGTGTGCTTGTACTGCCCTTGTCACCACATATACACTGCTATTTTTAGCCATGCTAGCACAGGTAAAACTAGTAGGAATACATCTACCTGAGCTGCCATCACACCTCAGACTCCATTGCAGACATACTCTTAAATCCCTATTTCCTGCCCAGGCCAATCCCCAGGTCTGGTTTGACTTAACCCTTTCCGTTCAAGTAGACAGCAACACAAAATTAAACGGGGAAACAGTCTCACAATATTCATTATAATGCAGCAGATATCTCAGTTCCTCACACAAGCAATGTGTTTCTGTAATGAAAAACAGACTATATTTCACACACTGCTTCTGATCCCTATGGACCCAGCTGTTAACTTCATTCCCTCATAGGTACCAGCACAAGTTAATTCTAGGAAGTACCATAGGACTCAGACCAGGATAGACGTAAATACCTTAAATATTTTGACTTTGCTTTTAGTTTTAAACAAATCTCCCCTCAAGTTTTCATGGGATAAATCCAAAGAAATAATAAATGCCCACAATCAGAAGTCATAGTAGTTGTACTTTGTGACAGAACTTCAGAGACCCAAATAAATAGGTCATACCGTTTTTTGATGATAGTCCTGGTTTAGTACTTCCTGCAGTTCTTGAATATCATCAGACAGCTGCTTGAACTCTGCTTTCTGCTCTACTGGAATCGTGCTAAACACAAAGATATGATGTTTGATCTTGTTAGTGCATGCCAGGTGTCAGTGAGCTCAGGGCTGTGTAGTACAGACAGAAAGACACTTTTCCTGCCTCAAAGGGTCTTAGGATTAGCTACAGACAGTGACCTGGGTGACCAGTTGAAGACCTAATCTCACAATTTTATTTTTAATCTTGCTTTGGTGGGTTATTGTTGAAATATTTCATAGCTACCATATGATTTAAGGAGTAATTTAAGTAAAGAGGGAGCACAAGGAGTGACAGCTGTAAGTTTAAGAGGCAACATGGAAGAAAGTGCAAAAACAAGAGTGAGAGAATGATACTATGACACAGATCTATGTAGATATTTGAATTATAAAATGTAATATTTTTGTAGCAATATAGCTTAAAGTGGTAGACTTAAAGCACGGGGCTAACATCAGACAGGAGACTTTTCCAGTGTGTACTGAGTTAGAACAACCTGAATTTTGAACTGGTGACTGGTCGTGGAGCAAGTCACTGGAGGGACATCCCAGAGAGAGAAAAACTGACCTGCAGTCCATAACAGTGACAAAGTATACTGATGATAAACTTGAGTACTCTGCCAAAGGAATGGGCATGAGGGAGCCCCATCTGATGGGGAGGAAGCTAACGGAGAGCTGGAGGAGAGGGAAAGTCCATGGAACAGGAGGAGTGCAGACTTGTTTAAATATGCAAAGGCAGTGAGTAAGACAAGGGAGCAAAAAGAATGAGAAATCAAGAGCAGAGAAGTACAACTAGACAATGAAGTAAAGCTGGACAAAGTCTTAAAGATACAGAACATTGAAAACTTGATGCAGGACAACTATTTAGCTTTTCTATGATGCTAGTCTACTAGTCTAAATAACCCCCAACATCTCCTGTGAGGTAGGTAAGTAGCATAGTTCCCTTTAAGGTCAGCAGCTGCATACACTGGTAGCTGGTCCCACAGTGCTTGCTCCTCCAGTAGTGTTCACCAAGAGCTACCAGACAGTGCAGCTACAGAGCAGGCGCTTTGATGTGGCTTCCCTTCCTCTGCATGCTGCAGTTTGAGAAAAAAGCTGACCCTGGTTCAGATAATACAAGCAGCACATACTAGTGTATACAATAAATATAACTGTTAGTACAGAAGGTAAATGAAGGCAGGACTGGCAACTTTACATTCAACTGTAAGAGCTGCCATACTGGGTCCATCTTGCCCAGTATCCTGTCTCCGACAGTGACAGAGCTTCCAGGGGAGTGTACAGAACAGGGCAATTATGGAGGAATCCACCCGTCTTTCTCTGCTGGCTTCTGGTAGTCAGATGGTTAGGGTGACCCCAAGCATGGGATTGCAACCCTGACCATCTTGTCTAATATCCGTTAATGGAACTATGCTCCAAGAACGTATCCAGTTCTTTTTTGAATCCAGTTATACTTTTAGCAACCAGAACATCGCATGGCAATGGAGTTCCACAGCTTAGTTATGCACTGTGTGAAAAGGTACTTTCTCTTGCTGTGTTAAGCCTGCTGCTTATTACTTTCATCAGGTGACCCCTGGTTTGTGTGTTGTATGAAATGGTAAACAACACTTCTCTAATTCACTTTTTCCTCACCATTCAAGATTTTATAGACCTCTATTATAACCTCCCTTAGCCATTTCTTTTTTAAGATGATCAGACCCAATTTTTTTAGTCTTGCCTCATATGGAAGCTGTTCCATACCTGTGACAATCTTTGTTGCCATTCTCTGAACCTTTTCCAGTTCCACTATATCCTTTTTCATATGGGGCAACCAGAACTGGACACAATATTCAAGGTGTGGGCACACCATGAATTTATATAGTGGCATTATACTACTTGTCTTATTTTCTATCCATTTCCTAACACAGTGAGCCTTTTTGACCACTGTTATGCATAGAGCAGTCATTTTCACTGTGACTAAGATCTTTCTTGGGTGGTAACAGCTAATTTAGAACCCATCACTGTAGATGTAAATTTGGGATTATTTTTTCTAGTATACATTACTTTGAACTTAATGTTGAATTTCATCTGCCTTACTGTTGCCCAGTCACCAGTTTTATGAGATCCCTCTAACACCTTGCAGTCTGCTCTGAACTTAACCTCTTGAATAGCTTTGAATTATCTGCAAACTTTGACACTTCAACATATTTATTAATCATCTGGAAAAGGGGTTGAACAGTGAACAACAGGTCGGAGTACAGATCCTTGGGGGACTCCGCCGGTCACCTCTCTACATTGTAAAAATGGACCATTTATTCCAATCCTTTGTCTCCTATCTTTCAAACAGCTACTTGTTATACTACATTTTGGTTTTCATTTTTATTAATAGATTCACAGATTTAACACCAGAAAGTACCATTGTGATCACTTAATCTGGCCTCCTGAAAACACATGGGCCACAGAATTACACCCTGTAATTCCTGTAGCAAGTCTGTAGCTTGTGGTTGAGCTAGAGCATCTGTTTAGTTATTTAAAAACTTCAAGTGATTTAGAATCCACCACACATCCAACCTAGTTACTTGTCCCAGTGGTTAATTGTCCTCACTACTAGAAATGTGCACCTTATTTCTAGTATGAATTTGTCTAGTTTCAAGTCCTAGCTGTTGATCTTGTCAAGCAGGCAAAGGCATAATTAAAGAGCCCTCTATTAGCCATCTTATCCCCATCCAGATACCTCTAGACCGTGATTGAGTCGCCTCTTTACCTTCTCTTAATTAAGCTAAACACAGTGACAGACATAAGCTCAATCTAAGGCATATTTTCCAGACCTTGATCATTCTTAAAGCTCTTTTCTGCATCTTTTCCACATCCATTTTGAAGTGTGGACATGAGAAATGGACACTAGTGTAGTAATGGTCTCATTAATGCAAAGGTTATACAGAGAATACCACTTCCTATTCAATATTCTGCTTATATATCTAACAGTCACACTGGCCATCGGCCAATGGAAGGTCACATTTAGCTGGTTATCCACCATGAACCCTAAGTTCTGAAAAAGACTTTAAAATATTTTAAACTATATCCACTATATATATGCTCTCAAACACAGCATTCTTTCATTCTAACAAAATGGTACTATGTTTCTGAAGTCACTATCTCCCACAATCAGTTCTAACAAGACGCTCAGAATATCAAATCTGTAACTCTGAATATGACCCACTAGGGCACTGAAAGTAATCCCCACAACCTCTTAGGGAAACTACTCAAAGAGCAACCACCAGCAAACAAAGATGCCATGGGGAAAGTTTTTTGTTTGCCTGAATTATAGTTATGGGCTAGCTAATCAAACGCCCATAGGATTGGCACTAGGTTCAAGAAAGTCCCTCCATCTCTCCATAGCTATGGAGCATTTGACCAACAGGAGAAGGTTGATCAGCTCAGAAGACAGAACTTTCATAGGAGCTGGAACTCAACTATGGAAATAAGAAAAACTGATCACCTGCCTCATCAATTTCAGAATTAAATGCAAATTCATCTTTTAGCTTTCCCCTCAATTGCTTTACACAGAAAAATAAGTCCATTCAAAAACAACTTAACCAAGCTATTTCTCCTACAGCCTGGAAGGAAGAAAGATGGTTACTTCTATCTTTAAAATAGATGGAAGATTCTCAGACACTGATGAGGCCATATAATGCCTCGGTTGATTTAGAAAAGTCAGTCAACAGCCACATCGCTTTTTGTTCTAAGACAACAGCTTAATATTCCCTGTTACATGTCACATGCATGTGTGCAAAATCCACAGAGGTCAATTACTAGACCCTGTACTCACTCAAGTTTCTCTAGCTTCACTGCTGCCTCCTGATTTGCTTTCTGCAGTTGCTGTATTTTTTCCAGAGCTGATTTCTGTAAATTAAGTTTAAGGTATTTTAGTGATTAGTTTACATTATATGGAAGAACAAGCAGATTTATAATCAACCTACAACATGTTCCTCATACAGCCCAGTTGGTCCTACAATCCATGTGCATTTTATAATTTGTTTGTACTACTAGCCTGCCCAGTTGAGAGAATTACTGGCAGTTCTTGGTCTGTACTTGGTAGTTACTGGTCTGTAGTTCTAGCTTCATAGTTTTCTGCTTAGTGACTGTTACCTCTCATGCTCTCCTCAAAGTGAAAGTTTTCCAAGTGTCCAAGTCTTTGCTCTCTGTGCTTGAATATTTCACAAGATACTAGAGGGGGGCCCCAGTTGCTATGCCTAAAAACTGATTTGACAATTACCCTGTACTGAAGCCCATATTTTAAAGATTCCAGTATGCATATTTATTTCCAGAAATATCCAAATATAAATGTAATGTGCAACAGGAAAAACAACAAGCACATTGATAGACAGATGGTCTAGTTTATACCAAGTTACAAGGATGGATATATTCAAATATTGATTATAACAAACTGCAGTTATGTGGCAACTGGTGTTCTTTAAGATACTGTCACAGAATGGGCTCCTATGCCTACAGAAACCCACATTCTGCCCTGTAAGAAATGTGACTTTTAAAGTTACTGTTCCACATATTTAGCAAGGGTCTGTCAACAATGTTTGTTACTTCTATCCTGTGCCTTTCAAGAGCCAAAGACCTGTAGGTAAGTTATGAAATCCAGGATGTATATCAGAATCAGCAGAAAAGCTATACAGTTCATGTACTTCATCTTAGCTCCCAAGGCAGCACGCATATTAGAAATAACCAAGTCTTGAGTAGAAAAGCGCTCCCCTTTAATTTCTACACCATGTTTTTTTGGAAGCCATTATTAGGCGAAGGCTTTATTGAAAAGGTGAGGTCTTAGTTTTTGATCTGAATGTGATTAGGTTTGGGCTCAATCTGATCTTCTCTGGCATTAAGTTACATACCCAAGCTCCATCACCTGAAAGCATCTTGCCTTAATGCCCAAGTCTTATCCTGGGTATCACCAGCTGCATCATCCTTGTAGAGTGCAACTGTCAAAATAGTGCCAACAAGGCAGTCTTTATAACAGATGGGCTCTAACCAGTTGTGGCTTCATAGGTTAGCACTTCCAATTCAGATTTGAAATGAATGAGAAACCAGAGGAGTTCATGGAGCACTAGTCAGGTTTTGTTGGCTAGGATGGAGAGAACTGTGTGCTTCACCAGCTGAATTTTCCATGTACTGGTCAGATTCAACGCCAGGTACAGCAGGTAGAGTAGTCTACCTGGAGGTGATCAAGTGTACATCATCAAAACCAGATCATCCAGCAGGAAACAGTTTAACAGCCTTCCATCACAATATGTGGTCTAAAACATTGATTCAGTGGTGAGGTAAGAGAATAGGCAAATTCCTAACTTCCCCTTCCTCCCATCACCACTACTGTCTTTCCTAGATTGACTTTGACTCAGCTTGTCCTTTATACAGCTGTTTATTTCTTCCAGACACTGAGGCATACTTAAATGGGCTGAAGTTAGATGAAAATAATAATTGACATGTTTCTTCAGAGTGCCACACCAAAGTGTTTCTGAAACTATATACCAATGCCTCATGTTTGATCAGAGCCTATAACTCAATGGCACAATAAGACTTGATTGTATTCAGCTGGTACCTGTAGGTGCTGCCTTTCCAACAGCTGGAAAAAATTAAGACTCCTTCCTGCCCTGTAAACACTTAAATGTTTTCCCTAATGCATAGGCAGGAGTCACCTGAATTTTTTTTTGTTTGTTTTCTCTCCAAGATCTGTCTTACATAAAGACAAAAAGTTGTTACGGACCCTTTGAAAAAAGTTGTGACACATAGCAGGCTAGTGTAATTTCCCAAACAGTACTTAAGCCTCTAGACTTCCAGATATAAATTAATATTAATTATATTTTGATGGTCTTATCTGAGCTGTTTCTTACAAACTACATCATCTTACATATGCCCACTGGAATTCCATGTAGATCTCACGGCGTGATTCTTGGAAGTGAATAAAGTTAAGAATGCCACTCAAGAAACGAGCTGTCCGCTTTGCTTCTAAAAGAGAGGAATAGCAAAGAATGAGTGTTTTGGTCTCTATATGCCCCATAATTGGAATACTTGAGCACAGCAAAACTCAAACAGCTAAATAGAGGCAAAGACTGAATGAAAAAAAGTACCATGTTAAAGATAGCTCTGGATATTTTAGTATTACAAATGTACTATACTCCAAGGAAAGTTAGGAGGTTAATTTACCCATATTGGCTTAGAAGGTAATTTCTTACAGAACTTCAATGTCAGTTGTTTTATTTATTTGTTTGGTGTGTTGTTGTTTTTTTGCGGGGGGGGGGGGGGGCTTGGGGGGGAGGAAGAGATATTTTAAGAGATATCTATTACTGAACCAAGTATGTTTTAGAGAGGAACAAATCCTCCTCAGTAATGAAATGTACTTAAATTGATATGATTAAATTATGTCAATCTCTGAAAAAATTAAACAAATCAACTGCACCAATCCATGAATTTATGATGCACCGAGATGCATTGTCAAGGACCTTATACAATCTAAAAATAAATTACAAACTGGGCATAACATCTCAGAAAAACAGCCATTCCCCTGAAAACACTGAGCACTGACTAATGTCAGTACAACAAATATCTGATAAAAAGAAAGAAGGGAGGCAAAAAAAAATCAGCAACCCAAACAGAAAAATCTTGTACTAAACCCTGAAGACAGCTACACAGGGACTCCAGCAAACATATTCAAAAAGAGAATCCACAGCTAGGTCTCTGAACTGAGAAGGCCCCTCTCCCAGCGCAATTCAAATTGAATTTTGGAATAGAGAACAAGGACACTCTTGGCCAACCTCAAATGCTTTGGCAGGAAAACAGGAAGATGCAGAAATCAACTTAAAGAAATTTCTTTAGCCAATTCACAAAATCTTTCCTGAATGGCCTGTGCCACACCAGAATTGCAACAGTGTGTTGGCAAGAGAGTGGAAGAAAGGAGGAAATACAAGTGTTTTCTATAGATATATTTCCCCCAGGAAATCCGGATTATTGAGTTCCAGTCCTGTCATCTACGCGTAACTATTTCTACTTTTTAAGAGTAATTATAACCACCATATATTGCAAAACTACTGGAAAACATAAGATTACTATCTAACCTAGTAGCAAGACAGAACTGTAATGTTTTGTAAGAGAGCTGAGATTTATTAACTAATTAGTATTAACTGGATTAGCTAAAGCATTGTAAGAATTGTTTACTGAACTGGTCTTCTCTGCAGGCCATACCATGAGGTTCAAAAGTAGGCAGCTGCTGGCTCCACTACACCACAATTGTCTACCTCAGTGTAGAAAGTAAAATCCAAGAGTCTTCAAAGATATTTCATAGAAATGGCCCAGGCATCACATGAGCATGTGGAGACATGGATGGGTTAACAGATGCTTGCTTACTTGGATTTATGACATCAGCAATCTGAAAGTCATTAATACGGCAGACCGGAAGAAAACGCTCCCTGTGGGAAGAAGAAAAAAAATGTTTTAAAAAGATACTGAATGTTATTAGTTCTGTAAACAAGCCTACTTCAGATGGCCACTACAGTACTTTTGCCCTATATAAATCTAGAGTACATGGATGTTCTCCCACAACAGTAGAGTCTGAATGTATCCTGGTACTGTACACAATGGTGATCAGACATGGCAGAATAAACCCAGAAATAGCATTTTAATAGTACTGCATTCACAAACTAGTATTATAGATCCTGAGTTGTTACACTGCCTTGCATAAGGATTTTTTTAAGTTACTTTTCACAGGACACTTAAATTTAGAGCATGTTAGTGGGCAGTACCAACCAATGCTTTGTGAGGTGCTAGTAATGTTTAAGCAGATATTTGAAGAAAGAATTTCCATTCGTGTTTAATTTTGTGGGGTCTTTTCTTTAAAGATGGATAACACATTCAAAACTAATAGGTCTCTCAGTAGATTAAATTTTTAAGTTTTCTGAAACTTCTGCTGTAGGAAAGTGTATTCAGTTCACTTGGTTCTGTTGCAACATGCTGCATAGACAGAATGTTTGGTTTTACACACCTGTTTATTAGTGCAGTACAACAAGAAAGGGATTTTTCAATGCTTCTTCCATGGACTGGCACATGAGAACTGCAATATTTGTCTGATCTGGAAAACTTTCTATACTAGCCTACCAAATCTGAATGATGTCCTTTGCGTTCTGTTCAACTAAGGGCTTATCTACTTAGTTAACGGCAAGCTGAGGTGTAAATCTATCCTGCACTAGCCTGCCATGCACCAAGCATCCATGTAAACCCCACTGTGGCAAACTGAAAGTTCTGTAGAATGCTTCCATCTACCCTGACTTGAATAGGAGTAGATTAAAGTGCATTAGGGAACTTTTAGTGAGCTACAGCAGGGTCCACATGGACACTTAGCAGGACATGGACAGTGAGCAGCAGATTAGAGCAGGGTAGATATACACTCCAGCTTCCCAAAAACTCAGTGCTTGTGTAGACAAGCCCTAAACTGATCTCCAATATCCAGCATACTAATTTTAAGTTGTGTTTTTGCTAAGATTGTCTTCAAATGATGATCCACTGTAGATCTTTGCCTCATTCACCATCCCACCCTGCACAGGAAAACAGGAATGGGTCTGTCAGAAAAAAATTATATATGCTCATTTTATTCAAGGTTGAAAGTAAGTACACAAGGAGGCAGATACCATGGAGCAATTTACTTTACAACCTTAAAGTTCTCTTATTGTAGCTTTTTATATTAGTATATCTTTAGTAAATGCTGTTTTAACTGCCCATTTAGGGCACATCCTCTTCTTGTGGGGAATATCACATTAAATGCATTCTTCAGTTTTGCATTGTTTTCTTGTAATTTCCTTCCTTTTCAACATAGTACACCTGCAGCTTCTCTCAGAAGCTTACATTTATTTTTTCAGTGTATTAGGACATGTCTACACTACAAACTTAAGTCGACCTATGTTAGGTCAACTTACAGCCACCGCAGTAATTATTGCTGTGGCTGATGTCCACACCATCTTCCTTCTGTCAGTGGTGTGTATCCTCACCATGAGCGCTTCCACCAACTGAAGAGGAGCAGCATGGGGGGCTGAGAGCCAGGGCTCTCAGTTCCCCGCTACAACCACAGGTGCCCCCCCAGGCTCTCATCTCCACATTCCCAGCCAGGAGTGGGAGGGAGTGATATGGGAGAGACAGCCACCTGGGACTTCTCTCCTCCCAGCCAGGAAAGGGGGGCAGCCACCCAGGGCTTCTGACCTCCCTGAGCAAGGAGCCTCTGGGCAGCAGCCTGGCTGGGAGCAGACAGCCAGGGCAGCAGGGCTCTAGCTGCCCAGCTGTCTTGTCAATTTCATGGCTCCAGCATGGAGCCATGAAATTGACAAGACAGCCAACAGCCTAAGTAAAGCAGTGTCTACACTTACATCCGCGGGGAAACACTGTAGTGTACACTGACATAACTGGACATAAGCTGCCATACATTGACCTAATTGTGCAATGTAGACAGGGCCTTAGAAATGAAAACAGAAAAAGAAATAGCAGCAGTCTAATATGAAACTTATAAGTCAATCTGCTCAGTGTCAATTATTCCACCACACGTTGAACAGAGCAGTGTCTGTTAGAGCAGTGCCTCTAACAATGGTAGACATAACTAGGGTGATACTTCAGGCTTATGTAACAGCTACTCTAACACCCTTTTCCATATCTAATGATTAGCCTCTGCCATAGGCCTCAGTGAACTGCTTCAAGCTATTCCCAATTCAGTTGCATGCTCACTAACTTGCCATCATTTACTGTTGATCTAAACCTCAGTCTCACAATCCTAAAGCATTAAAGCTATCTCACACATTTGGATAAAGAGTGGCTGGCAGCAGAGATTCTTAGTCTACTAAACTGTTAGCTGCTTTAAGCTGCTTCTTGTTAGTCTGCTCAATTTTATTTCACACGAGCTCAACAAGTTGAAGGACCACCACAATTGCACAGAGCCCAATCACCTAAAATGAATTAAACTACAATCAAATAATGAATGAACCGTATGAAAAAATCCATTTGTTGTACTCACATATTAATATACAAGTTACAAATAGGTAGGAAGCCTTCAACAATCTGTGGATACATTATGTCAACAGTGACCGGCATCTAAACACAAGAGACAATAAATAAGACGATTACAAGGAGTATTCATATGGGGCAAATACTAGTTTTTTTATGGGGAAAGTCCCTCAGAGGTGATAAACATCGGGGGGAACTTTATCACTAAACTTCAAGGCAAAGGCAAGTTAGTGGTTCTCAAACTGCAGCCTGTGGATCCCTGTCCTGGTGGCTCACAGAATAATGTTTTGAGAACCAAGTAGTTGAAGACTGGACAGGGTGGGAAGGTTGGTGTTTTCAGAAGGGGGTTTCTCAAACAGCTGCTAAGTGAAAACATTGGAAGGTGCTTGCCTAGTCAATACCATCTGGAAACAAGAACTGTTTGCTCACACAATACAAAAATACAGCATCCTAACTAAAAAAAAATAATCGCCTGGCCCATTGAATCCTTTAGATGGAATCAAAGAAATACAGTTAACTAAGGCTATGGTCAAGTAACATTACAGGCTAGAACAGGTGTGAATGTTCAGTGCAATAATGGATTTATGATGCACTGCCATATTTCAGACTAGAATTGAGCCTTAGATATTAGCACAAGCTGATAATTTGTAAGGAAATTATTGATTTACCCCCTCAAAACAATGTGGGTCTGGATTCTTGTGCTGCCATGTAATGTTATAGTATTCTTTTACACGCCTGCATTACATTTTAATGCACTCATTCAAGTATATTATAGCATAGCACCAACACCACTATAATTAAAGGCTGAGTGTTGCTTTCTGTTTGAAGGTAGACTATTCTAAGTGCTCCAAAATCCACATGCTGACTCAGATTGTTTTGAAATTTGCTATGCCTCATGGGGGTGCTGAGTAGAGTCTGTGAGCCAAGTTGGTGTCGTTTGGGCAAGTGGCTCCCAAGAAACAGCTCTACCCCCAAAAAACACAACATTTCACAAAATCATTTTGTTCCTCTTACTTTTTTTGCACATATCTGGGACTCAGACTACAGCTCTGATCCTTCCCAAACTGATCTCAGTTGCTCTGGATTTATCTCAGCTAAAGCATGGCACCCACTGCCCCTGGTGGGAAGGGAGGACATTATACTGAAGAAGTTACTCAGTGTTAGTTAAGACCTCCAGATCAACACATGCCAAACTGACATGCCTAAAAGAGTAGGCAGCAAGTCTACGGCTCTGCTGAAGCAAGGTTTCCAGGCAGTCTTGCCACAGTACCTTGGTGACTCAAGGTGACATTCTGTGGTCACTGAAACATGCATTCCACACATTCTGCAGAGGCTCATTTTGGGAGTTTTGCCCTGAAACCAAAGTTTCTGGAAGCCAGGAATCCTTACATTATTCACGGCTCTGACAGACTTCCCTTGACCTTGGCAAGTTACAACTTTTGTACTTCAGTTTGCCCATGCGAGAGATGTGGCTAGTACTTATTTATCCACAGGGCTGTTAGGGATTAGTTATTATTGTAACACTTTGGAGATAGAAATCATTATACAGTGTTAAATTAATTAGGAATCAGTTTTTAGTTTGCCCAGGCTGTCCATTTCATTGACTGGTTTGTCCTCAACTCTATTTTTAGTGGTATTTTTAAAGTACTTTTTATATTTATTTTGTCTTGTGAAAGAAAGGTCAAACCCAAAATATAGCAGACTGAAAAAATAACAGTATCCAGTATTTCTAGCTGTATTATACCTGAAGTTATCCGTTAACTAAATGCTGTGGATTAAATGCAAAATACCACAGGACTTTCAAATTCACATTCAGCTACACAAAGTGCTAGAAGGATCAGCTAATGTAAAAATTCAAAAAAACCCAGTGCTTTAATAACTGTTAATTTTCATTATTCTGGAAATTGAGTTTCACTTTTTTTTCCCCACTTAATTGTGCACCACTGTATACACACCATGTAGAAGTGCTCCAGACGGATTCCATACACATTCTGCAAGGTTCTCATGAAGATCATGTGCAATACCTCAGGCTACAAGAGGGAGAGAAAGAACATTTAGTTCCAGTAATTACAAGTACACTAATACCAAGTGACTCCTATTGATGAGCTTCCTCTCTGTAAATTACTATTTAGTCTTCCTTGTAATTTATAGCACACAGAATATCTCACAAACAAGTAGTACTCTGCCTTTAACAAATGAAGAGCCATTTCATTTTTTCACCACGACAACAAATCACATCGCAGTACTGTACTCTCATGTTGCATCATGGAGATGTTGTAATGCAACATCTCGTGATGCAACTTTAACAGGCAATAACCAGACTGGCCAATTGTAACTTTAATCAGTGTATTTACACTCATAGTTTTTAATTACCTATTTGTAATCCACAGTTATGATTATGTCAGCTTCACTTGGAGAATTTTCAAACTTGAGTAACACCAAAAATCTTGAAAAAGTCTATCACACTAAGGCAGTGATTTTAAATAAAAATGTAACAGTAAACTCCTGTAGTGAGTGGGGGAATAATTAAGAAAACATATAAGATATTGACTTATTCATTTAGACTGGAAATTAAGACTTAATCTCATGCCATTAATAAACTCGCAAACAATTGCAGGGGAGAATGATCTATATAAATCCTAAATAAGTAAATTTAAAACAAAAGATTTTGCTACAGATTACCATTCAGGTCTTCAAGTAATCGCCTAAAGACATCAACTCATATGCAGAATTCCCTGAGATATCCCAATGGATGGTCTATTGTCCCCAGTTAAGAAGAGAGTTGAAGTCTAAGCCTTATGAATTAAATTACAATGTGTAAATATACAGAAATTCAGATATTCAGTGCATTCTATTATTTGAATTCTGCAACTTCTGTACTGTAATACCAGAGCTTCAAATTTCACATTTCTGAATACTTGGCTAAGCCCCTTCACCTGGCTAAATCCATCGTCTTTAAGGCAGAACTGTTGCTAACAGCAATTAAGCAACAGACAATGGTATTCACTATCATTAGGCTAAATCTGTTATCCAGAGGATGGCCTAGTAAAGCAGGTTTCCCAATTTCATAAAACCAAGTTATGGGTTCCAATGTCCTAATTATGAAATTGCATGCAGATGCAGGGGTCTGTCTGCTCACGTGCACCTGTAAGATGGCAAACCACATTTGTAATATGTCCTCATGTGAATATTTTTTATCGCAGCCAGTGGGACTACTTTTGCAAATAAGTGTTATGTGGTCAAATCCTGAATACACTATTATATTTACATTGTCCTCCAGCAGCAAGCTACTCTGTTTCCAGAGCATTCTTACCTTGGGATTTGGAAACAAGTCATTTTTGGAGAGGTTTTTAGCTTCGGATCCTGTTAGGATCTGATTGCGGATGTGAGTTATGATGTCATTGGGATTATATCTGGGAAATGTTAAGAGATCCATTTTGCGGGTCTGCAAAGAAAAACAGCAGCACAAAGAATTCACCTTTAGAGCCCAACAACTGTCAGAGCACAGGCTGGGGAGATTATGCAGAGGAGCACAGGTCACTGACTGACCCTCCCAGGGCCTCTGCATGACACCAAGTAGCCTCCCAGCAGAGTCCCCTATGGAACTATCATAGAGGTAGATGGCTGCTATGGGCTCCAGCTCTATCCTCACACAGACCCAGCATCACCACAGAAAAATCCCTTCTCCCCACGTGGAATTGTCACCCACTCCCAGTGCCCTGTGACTGTTCCTCACATAGCAGAACGGAGAAGTTGGCGGGACAGCCGGAGTGGCTTGCGGGACAGCTGAGCGGAGTGACTCGTGGGATGGCTGGCGGAGCAGAGCCGAGCGAAGCCCCACGAAGGGACGGGGCAGTCAGCTTTGAGCCACGTAAGGTGCCCCTTACCTCAATTTTATGGGGGGAGGGATAGCTCAGTCGTTTGAGCATTGGCCTGCTAAACCCAGGGTTGTGAATTCAATCCTTGAGGGGGCCATTTGGGGATATGGGGCAAAAATTGGGGATTGGTCCTGCTTTGAGCAGGGGGTTGGACTAGATGACTTCCTAAGGTCCCTTCCAACCCTGATATTCTATGATAGCCCGACATCCCTCCCCCAGGCACTGACGGCCCCCTGTCCCACTCCAGGGCCCTCCACAGATCTCCCCCCCAACAGGAGCCCTGGACCTCTAGTGCCCCCATCAACCCTCCACCAAGCACTGACAGCCCCCCACTGCATCAGGCCCTCCCATGGACCCATCATACCCTTAACCCCAGTCACCAGGACCCCTGGTGCACTGCCGCCACCAGGCACTGACACCCCACCCCCCTCAAGGGACCCATCATATCTCTGCCCAAAAGACAGGGACCTCAGGCACCCCAAGGGACAGATAATACAAAAACTATAATATATAAATCCATGGTAACGCCCACATCTTGAATATTGTGTGCAGTTCTGGTCAGCCCGTCTCAAAAAAAGATATTAGAATTGGAGAACATACAGAGAAGGACAACAAAAATGATTAGACAAAGGAAATGTAGTAGATCCAATCTATCTAGATTTCACTAAGGCACGTGATACAGTTTCACATGGGAAGTTATCAGTTAAATTGGAGAAGATGGGGATTAATACAAGAATTGAAAGGCAGATAAAGAACTAGTTAAAGGTGAGACTACAATGCCCTCATAACAATGCGTCATACTGAAAGGTGAACTGTCAGGCTGGAGAGAGGTTACTAGTGGAGTTCCTCAGGGTTCTGTCTCAGGACCAATCTTATTTAACATTTTCATCAATGACCTTGGCACAAAAAGTGGGAGTGTGCTAATAAAATTTGCAGGTGACATAAAGTTGGAAGGTGTTCCCAATACAGAGGAGGACCAGAATATCATAGACAAAGATCTGGATGACCTTGAAAACTGGAAAAATAGAAACGGGATGAAATGTAATAGTGTGAACTGCAAGGTCATGCACATACGAACTAACAACAAGAATTTTTGCTATAAGTTGGGGACATATCAGTTGGCAGTGATAAAGGAGGAGAATGACCTGGATGTATTGATCAATCACAGGATGACTATGAGCCATCAATGCGATGCAGCCATGAAAAAGCCTAATGCAATCCTAGAATGCATCAGTAGAGCCCTGAAAATCTGCGGATATCCACTTCATATCTGTGGACCATTTTTGCGGATAGTGGATCAGATGTGGATACAACCGCGCAGGGCTCTCTCTACTCACTGGCGACGCCTGGTCCTCGACATCCGGCTCGGGCAGCCCGGGGGATGCAGCATGCTCGGGGCCAGCAAGCAGTGGCTGCGGGGGAGGCCGGAGTCACGGATGTCCAGGATCCGCTCGCCGCACTGTTTCCTATCCAGCAGCTCGGGCCCCTCAGACAGCACCAGCATCCCCACCGTGGCCCAGCCAGGCAGCATTGGCCACACACGCAGCGCACTGGCTCCTGGGAAGCAGGGCCCGCCCCCAGCCACAGGGATTGGAGCAGGCGGGGCTCCGGCACCCCCCCCAGAACCCACCCCCCCCACAGCTCATCCTCTCCCCCTCCTCAGTCGCTAGCCCTTGCGAGACAGCTTGGTGCTGCAGGTGCAGATACACATACACATAAAAGATGGCCAGCGGATGGCAGGTTGGATGCACATTGAGTCTGGCAGATGTGGATCCACATTTTTGTATCCACGCAGGGCTCTATGCATCAGGCAAAGTATTTCCATGAGAGACAGGGAAGTGTTATTACCATTATACAAGGCATTAGTGAGACCTCATCTGGAATACTGTGTGCAGTTCTGGTGTCCCATATTTAAGATGAAATCAAATTGGAACAGGTGGGGAGAAGGGCTAGTAGGAGGGTCAGAAGAATGGAAAAACCTACCTTAAGCCAAGCTCTTTGAGTCTCCTCTCATGTTTAGCCTAGCCAAATGAAGGGTCAGGGGAGATATGATTCCTCTCTATAAATACATAGTTGGAGGGATAAATGCCAGAGAGGAAGAGGAGTTATTTAAGCTAAAGGCCAATGCTGGCACAAGAACAAAAGCATATAAACTGGTCATCAACAAGTTTAAGCTTAAAATTAGACGAAGGTTTCTAACGATCAGAGGAGTGATGCTCTGGAAGAGCTTTCCAAGGAGAGCAGTGGGGGCAAAAAACCTATCTGGATCCAAACTAAGCTTGATACGTTTATGAAGGAGGTGGTATGCAAGATTGCTTACAATGGATGTGGCCATCTGCAACTGCCAGTAGCAAATATCTCCAACAGCCAGAGATGGGACACTAGATGGGGAGGGCTCTGAGCTACTACAGTGAATTCTTTCCCAGCTGTCAGACAGGTACATCTCTCAGACATGGTGAGGGTCTAATCATCATATTTGGGGTCATGAAGCATTCCCCCACATCACATCAGCAGAGACCCTGGGGGGTTTTCACCTTCCTGTACAGCATAGGGCACAAGTCACTTGCTGGTTTGAACTAGAGTAAATGGTGAATTCTCTGTAACTTGAAATCTTTCAATCGTGACTTGAGGACTTCAGTAACTCAGCCAGAGGTTGGAGGTCTATTACAGGAATGGGTGGGCGAGATTCTGTGGCCTGCAATGATGGTCCCTTCGGACCTTAGAGCTGATGAATCAGTATGGAACAGCTTGCATATGAGGAAAGATTTAAAAGACTGGGACTGTTCAGCTGAGAAAACAGACTCTGGGGTATATGATAGAGCGCTATAAAGTCATGACTGGTGTGGAGAAAGTAAATAAGGAAGTGCTATTTACTCTTTCTCAGCACCAGAACCAGGGCTCACCCAGTGAAATTAATAGGCAGCAGGTTTAAAACAAACAAAAGGAAGTATTTCTTCACGCAACGGACAGTCAACCTGCAGAACTCTTTGCCAGAGGATGTTGTGAAGGCCAAGACTATAACAGGGTTCAACACAGAACCAGATAAGTTCATGGAGGACGGGTCCATCAATGGCTTTTAGCTAAGATGGTCAGGGATGCAACCCGATGCCCTGGGTGTCCCAAAACCTCCAACTGCCAGAAGCTGGGAGTGGGCGACAGGGGCTGGATCGCTGGATAACTGCCCTGCACTGTGCATTCCCTCGGGGGCACCTGGCACTGGCCGCTGTCGGAGGTAGGGTGACCAGAAGTCCCGATTTTATAGGGACAGTCCCGATTTTTGGGTCTTTGTCTTATATAGGCTCCTATTACTCCCCACCCCCATCCCGATTTTTCACACTTGCTGTCTGGTCACCCCGGTCGGAGGGCAGGATACGGGGCTAGCTGGACCTTCGGTCTGACTCCGTCTGGCCGCTCTTGTGTTCAGGGACCGCAGGCACCAGCACCTGGGAACAACGACACCCCCACCCCGGGCCCCATCACCATGCTGCCCAGGGCCCAGCACCTCCGCCAGGCACTGACTCTCCCGGGCTCAGCACTATCAGCCCCCGTGCGCGCTCGCCCGTGCCAAGGAGCGGCCGGGCCGCCGGGGGCTCGCAGCGGCAAGTCCCGGTGTGGGGGAGGGGTGAATGCCGGCGCGCGCGCGCCGCTCACCTGACCCGAGAGGAGTGGAGTTCACACAGGGAGGCCGCTGCGCCGCTCGTCACGTCACTTTTTCAAATCTGGCGGGCGCTCCGCCCGCCGTCAACGTCACTTCCGGCGCGACTCTGTCCCCGCCCACAAGCCGGGGAGGCACGAGCTAGAGGGGGCGTCACGGGGCGGTGTCTGAACGCTCCGGGCCCGCCCCCAGCGAGGGACCTGCTCGGGGGCCGACGCCTCTCGCGCACACGCCGCCCTGCGCATGCCCGGTGCGCCGCGGAGCTTGGCAAGGCTGGCGGTGGGACTCGCGTGTGCGCACAGCGCCCCCTACTGCAGGCTGCTTTGCAAGCTGGCCTCGTGCGGACGCGCGGGTGGTTCATTGCCCGTGGCGCAGTGCAGAGTGAACTGAGGACCGGAGGGTGTTGGCTGTGTGCAGCTGTCCCAGGGGAGTGGCAGAGAGCTCACAGGATTGTGCCCCTCCAGCGATTATTGCTAAAGAGCTTTGAGTGTAGGTGGAGAAAATGCTGGTAGAAAAGTGTCGCTGGCACGTGTGAAACACAAGGAACCTGACCCGATGGAAACGCTCCCTTGACCTGGATGGACTTTGATCAGACCCAAGAGCAAAATCCAGATGGTCAAATTCCACTGTTAATTTACATTCATGCAGGCAGGCCATTGACCCCAATGGGTTTGCCAGGCAAACGTTAGCCTTCTCTGTAAGGTGGAGATCCTAAAACCATATTTAGGCTGACATTCCCAAATGTGTAACCACCTACTCCACTTCCAGAAGGTGCATATTCTGGCGTGGGCCCATAGCATGTGTAAGCAGGGTGCCCTCTACAAACATTACCCTGGGGCTGGCATTTTCCAGACATTCTTAAATAAACATGTAGAAGATCAAAGATATATATATAGATGAGTGGTTTTCACCTTTTCCATACAGGACCTTCCCATTTAGCAATATGGGAAGGGCAAGATGGTCCCTAATACCTGGTCACATGCCCCAGGCTGAGGACAATACAGCTAATATGTAGTCTCTGAAAGTTAATTAAAGAAAGTATCAAGGGGACGCCATAGTTTTCTCAAACTTGTCTGGTATTGTTACCGAAATATCGGGTCCACCTAGCTGAGAGCCAATAACAGCCAGACAGGGATAAGGAAAGAAGAGGTTGCTTTATTCTGCCAGAGTAAAGGAGAGCCTTGCAGTTTGCCAAAGACTCTAACTTACACAGAAACCAAAGGTCTTTTATACACACTTAGACAAAGCCCTGCGGGTGGCCAAGGTGACTGGGGGAGCCGCCTCCAAGCTGTCCAAGATCCGGGTTGTCCGCAAATCCATTGCCAGAGTACTGACGGTCATCAACCAGACCCAGAAAGAGAACCTGAGGAAATTTTACAAAGGCAAAAAGTACAAGCCTCTTGACCTACGGCCGAAGAAGACTCGCGCCATGCGCCGCAGATTAAATAAGTACGAAGAAAGTTTGAAGACCAAAAAACAGCAGCAAAAAGAGCGCCTGTACCCTGTCCGGAAGTTTGCTGTTAAGGCATAAACCTTTTGCATACTATGGATCTGTGAATTATATTGGCTAGCTTTCTCATTAAACATCAAGTTGTTTGGAAAAAAAAACAAAACACTTGATTGGTGGTTGCCAGACCCCGGACGTCTGCTATCTGGTCAGTGAAAACCAGTTTGGGACCAGGTCCCTCTGCCTCAAGGCAGAGGAAAGAAGACAGTTCAAAAGTTCAGGGTACTGTGTATGCGAGGCATCTACTTCCCCCTAGTGGCCGCTGGTTGCCATAAGGGCTGCTAGTGGTTAAAAGGGGGGCATTGTACCTTATGACTTTCACAGTATTCTCATCAGCAAATACTGAAATGGGTTTTGACCCCAGTACAATGTATACTGCCATTGTCATCCCCCCCTCACCCCCCAAGAGAAATTGGCTCCCACTGGAATTCTCGGCTCAGGGGGGACGGAAGGTGGCCTCTTGGGTGTTGTTTCAAGGGCTTTTTTTTTTCTTCTGAATATCAGAGTAATACTAATCCTGCACAGAGGGAATAAAGCAGAAACCATAATGACAGAATGAGCTGCTAAAGTGAATAACTGCGGAGTGACAAAGGGTCCTGTGGCACCTTATAGACTAACAGAGGTATTGAAGCATAAGCTTTCGTGGGTGAATACCCACTTCTTCGGATGCAAGCAGTGGAAATGTCCAGGGGCAGATATAAATGTGCAGGGAAGATTCAGGCTAGAGATAACGAGGTAAGCTTACTTAAAAACTGCGGAGTATTTCTCAGCATGAAATACATTTATATTCCATACACAGAATAACCAGAGGATGGCACTGCTGTACTACCAAAATCCCTGTGTCAGTTCAGCAGACAATAACACAGTGGTTCTCAAACAGAGGCCTGGTGGGCCGTGGGCAGGTTTCAGGGGGTCCGCTAAGCATGGCCAGTGTTAGACTTGCTAGGAATCGGGGCAGAAAGCTAAAGCCTCGCTGCACAGGACTGCAGCGTGGGGCCCCGACTTCCACGACCCGGGACTGAAGCCGAAGCCTGAGCAACTTATCTTCACGGTGCCCCCTGTGGTGTGGGGCCCTGGGCAATTGCCCTGCTTGTTACCCCTTAACGCCAGACCCGGCTTTTATATGCAGTTGTTGTAGCACAGGTGGGCCATGGAGTTTTTATAGTATTTTGGGGGACCTCCAAGAAAGGTTGAGAACCTGTGCACTAACATATTAACTCATGACATAGAAACCCCTGCCCATGCACAGTTCTTTGACCACCTTTGGGGGGAACATTTTTGACCAGTTTGTAGCTAGTTTGGGGCACTTTTTAAGAACACATTTTAAACCATTTTGAAGCTTTTTTAAAAAAACTAGTTTGTGTCACTTAGGGCATTTGGGGGACAGTTTTGATCATTTCTGTGCATTTTTTGTCCTCTTTTGGGGAATTTGGGAGCATTTTTAAACATTTTTGAGGGGAAGTTGGTTTCACCGCTTTTTGGCCACTTGGAGGAAAGTTTTATTTTTCTCACCATTTTTTTGATACATTTTGTGCCTAAAAGTTGCAAAACTCTGGCAACAGAAATGCCCCACAAATGCCCAATTGAAGTCAAGGGGCTCATTCAGGAGCATGAAGTTAAGCACATCCTTAAATGTTTTCGGGATGGGGGCCAAAGAGAGGAGGTAGAGAGTGCAATTTTTTGCAGTTGTGGTGACTGACATGTGCAGGGTTATTATTACTCTGGTTATTTACCTTTGATCATCATTGCTTGGTAATGTCAGCACTTACTGAAACCAGGGCCGGTGCAATGAAGTTTCGTGCCCTAGGCAAAACTTCCTTGCACCAGCCTGCGCCCCCGCCCAGCCCTGCGCCCCCACCCCTCGCCCAGCTAACACCGCCCCCCTCCCCCTGCGGCAGCCAGCCCCCCGCCCATGGCAGCTCCCCATTCCCCGCGGCAGCTCCCCACCCTCCACCCCCCCACGGTGGCCAGCCCCCTGCCCGCAGCAGCTCCCCATCCCCTGCGGCAGCTCCCCCCCCCCCCCCAGCGGCAGCCAGCCCCCTGCCCACGGCGGCTTCCCATCCCCCACGGCGGCTCCCCACCCCCCGGCAGTTAACCCCCCCGCTCGCAGGCCGAGGCAGCTTCCCCACCCGCCCGCGGCGACGGCTAATCCCCACACTCGCGGCAACTTAGCCCCCCGCCTGTGGGCCGCGGCAGCCTCACCCCTGCCTGCGGCGCCTTCCCCATGCCCGCAGCGGCTGGCTCCCCACCCACGGCAGCTAATCCCCTGCCCACGGCAGCCCCCCGCCCATGGCAGCTCCCCACCCCCGCGGCAGCCAACCCCCCCTCCCGCAGCAGCCCCCCACCCGCAGTGGCTCCCCACCCCCCGCGGCAGCCAGCCCCCACCGCCCGCGGCAGCTCCCCATCCCCCCGCGGAAACAGCTCACCTCCGCCTGCGCCAGCAGCTCCTCTGAAGCTACATTCTTGGCGGCGTTTCGGCGGTCGCTTTTATTGCCACCGAATCGCCGCCAGGAGTTGCCGCCACGGGCGGCGAAATGCCACCCCCCAAATCCTGGCACCCTAGGCGACCGCCTAGGGTCGCCTAGTGGAAGCTCCGGCCCTGACTGAAACTCCTCAGGAGCTAGAGGATGCAGTGTTGGAGTTTGTATATCGCCTGTGTCAGAACAGAGTTGAATGCACACTGTCCAGTATCCATTCCTCACTTAAAATGTTTTCTCCCTCCCAGTGTGAAGACACAGATTTCTATCAGACTCCAGATTTTCAGAACTTTGATAAACATTTTTTTTCTGTTTTTCAATGCTTTCAAAGGATTGAACTTTTGGAACTTCAAATTTCAATGACAATTTTCCCACCAACTCTATTTCTCAGTACACCACAAACAAGAAGTTTTGAATGCGTGCCTTCGGCTTCTCATCTCCCATGTCTGTTTCCTTTCAAACCTTAAGATGGAAGCAGCAGCCTAGCTGAACCAAAGCTGAAGGCCATGCAGATTAGCATCCTCATACACATGATCTCTCTTACTGAAAGGCATCACACAACAGATTTCATGCCTTTTAATAAAATACAGAAGCTAGCCCTGAACAGCACCAGCTGGGGATGCCTAAAACATCTGTGGTAGGTGGAGAGTTGTAGTGACTTTGTTGAAGAAAGTGAATTTTAATCGTGAATGTTTAAAAAAAAATTAAATTAGACTTTCCTTTTTGGGAATAGAACTAGAAGACTATGTCCCAGGTTATAAAGGAATAAATTACTATAATGAAGAGCTACTGCAGAGTTTAATTAACAGTGAGGGAAAATGGTCTAAGCAAGCCATGGTGAAACATTAGAACCTACATTTACCAAAGGAAGAGATGAGCAAATACAGAGAGCTTTGCAGAGAGCAGGCGTTGTTATGTGTAGCGTAGGAATATCATAAATGATTACTAATTTGGGCAGTGCTAGCTAGAAAGGCTTACAAAGTGTTCCAATTCAGTAGGTCATTTCAGAACTACATGCAGCTCAGACATCGGGGAACTCAGGTTCTGGGAAAGGATTGTTAATATCCAACGTTGGCACCCGCAGCAAGTACTTGGTTTTATGGATCTTTGGAAAGTCTTTCTCTGTCATTCCTATTTCCCACTTGGGAAAATCTGGCACGGCCTTCAGCCATAAGTCTTCCATGGGGCATTTTGCAGTGAACCACCACTCCTAGGGAGAACAAAAGGGAAATGAGAGGCCAGAATGAGACTGGATCTTCAGAGTCAGCATTTCCGAGATGGTCAGGAAGGGGAGAAGTCTGACAAGAGCCACCCTATTATTGCTATCGATCACTATATATCCCACACTGCCCCACACGCAAACCAGGGAACAAACGGATTACAAAAGTTGCAATTTGATCCTTGGTTCCCACCTGGCTTTGGGGAAAGAAGTAATCTGCACCACGCCTAAACCAGACACAGATTTCTTCCCCCTCTGTGCTGGCTCAGCACTGCTGGCTGGTGTGTTGGATTCCCTGCCCCTATGTAGGAAGGGAAGTAGGACCCCATTGAAACTACTCGGCTCCCCATGCTGAGACCCATGATACAGATAGGCCACACAGGGGTGTTGAGGCCCCTTAAGCCCCCTTACTTACACCCTTTTAGGGTGTAAGGTGAATGGTTTTCATTTGATAATTTACTTGTGCTTCATGCTACAGAGGTGCTATACTGGAAGTGTAAATATCGTAGTGACTTATCTTTCTACAAAATACTTTATTGCAATAAAGCAGGCCAGCTGCTTTTACAATGACACCTGAGGAGAACCGTCAAACCACAGAACTGTCCTCCGAGATGGTAAAAACGCATCTTGCCAGGGGAATTGTTCTCTCAGTTTGCCACCAGGGTGGTATTTCTCAGGCTAGGCTGGCAGAGCCTGTGGTTGGAAAGGCCGATTCCAAACTCAAGTCTTCCACATAGAAGGATCTTACTCAGGTGGTTAGAACTCTACCTGTGTCCATTTGGGTCTGGAAAAAGTTCTCACACATCCATATTTCAAATCCCCTCTCTTCCTGGTGCATGTCTTTCTGATGAAAGTAGTTGGCCATGATTTGTTTGCCATCCTAGCAGTAGATTTCCCCTACTCTTTTTTTCTCCTTCTCTTCCAACTGTGACTGGAGCAAGCATATTTCTGGCCAATGTCTTTCTAAAAGGCCAATAGCAGGTGCTTCCTGGCCCCAAAGCTGTCAGCCTGTCTATTAGTATTATTATTTATTATTTGTATTGCCTCATTGTGCTAGGTGCTGGACAAACAGAACAAAAAAATGTCCCTGCCCCAAGGAGTTAACAATCTAAGACAAGAGTCAACAGGTGGATACAGACAGACAGGAGCACAAGGAAACAGTGAGACAATATTGGTCAACATGGTAGACTGTGGTCTCAGAGCACTTGGCATCATGGCAAAGGAGAGTTTTAACTCCAGTGCCCACACTGGCCTTTGTTGTCTTTCTCCAAAACAGAACTGTGTAGCTGGGGCCATGGTAGAAGGTCCTGTTAAAACAAACCAACTAGTTTTGAGTTTGCATCCATAGTAAGCCATCATACCTTTGTTAGCATAATACTTTCAAGGGATGAGACAAATGTATCCATTTTGCTTAGCTTCTAAATTCCACATTATACACCCCTGCCATTTGCTCCAATCAGCTCCCTGGGCAGAAGAAGAAAATAGGCTCTGCCAAGAAATGCAAGAGCTACATTAGAGCACTGGCTTTGAGGTATTTTCTGACATTACCTCACAAGATTGGGTTAAAATTAGGGCAGGAACTAATACAGTCAATGGTAAAACTCTTCCAGTAAGAATGCCACTGTTATATATCCATTGCTCCTGTGGTTGCCTTCACTTGTTCCATGTCCCGTATATGCAGAGTGTACCGTGAAAGCGCATATTACCGTGCACTGATTTTCATGCATTGCAGGTGTGCTACTATCTGGCAGTGTGTTCCAATGATACCAGCCTCTTTGCAGGTGCTTCAGGGCACATGGCCCAGCAGATATGTTGTCATGTAGGTGTCTGGACCAGACTGCACTAGATCTTTAGTAATGCTCCTATTTTGAAGTCTTACTGCGTTGCTGCTTGTGGACCTTTTACATTTTTCTCTGCTTGTCTGACATCTGACAACAGACAGGGACTGGGCATTTCTGTCCCTACTGGAAACAGTCGGCCAGGCAACTGGAAGGGGTGGGGTCAAGAAACAAAAATTGGGGTGCGGACTTGGGGTGCTGGGACCTATAGACCGTGCAATGGAGGTGTAGGAAGGAAGGAGGGAAAGAGTGGCTTGTGCAGGGCTCTTACAAACACACACTCAGGAGAACCTGGGAATACATTTCCTTCCCAACCCAAATCAGACCCCATCGGTACATTTTCACAACTAAAAGTAGCTTACCGGATCTGAGTGGCATTTCTGAAAGTCTCTGGATTAAGTTTAGAAGTGTGAGCAACAAGGGTGATGTCGTGGTGGGAGTCTGCTATAGACCACCGGACCAGGGGGATGAGATGGACGAGGCTTTCTTCTGGCAACTAACAGAAGTTACAAGATCACAAGCCCTGGTTCTCATGGGAGACTTCAATCACCCTGATATCTGCTGGGAGAGCAATACAGCGGTGCACAGATAATCCAGGACGTTTTTGGCAAGTGTAGGGGACAATTTCCTGGTGCAAATGCTGGAGGAACCAACTAGGGGCAGAGCTCTTCTTGACCTGCTGCTCACAAACCGGGAAGAATTAGTAAGGGAAGCAAAAGTGGATGGGAACCTGGGAGGCAGTGACCATGAGATAGTCGAGTTCAGGATCCTGACACAAGGAAGAAAGGAGAGCAGCTGAATACGGACCCTGGACTTCAGAAAAGCAGACTTTGACTCCCTCAGGGAACTGATGGGCAAGGTCCCCTGGGAGAATAACATGAGTGGGGAAGGAGTCCAGAAGAGCTGGCTGTATTTTAAAGAATCCTTATTGAGGTTGCAGGAACAAACCATCCCGATGTGTAGAAAGAATAGTAAATATGGCAGGCGACCAGCTTGGCTTACCAGTGAAATCCTTGCTGATCTTAAATGCAAAAAAGAAGCTTACAAGAAGTGGAAGATTCGACAAATGACCAGGAAGGAGTATAAAAATATTGCTCAGGCATGCAGGAGTGAAATCAGGAAGGCTAAATCACACTTGGAGTTGCAGCTAGCAAGAGATGTTAAGAATAACAAGAAGGGTTTCTTCAGGTATGTTCGCAACAAGAAGAAAGTCAAAGAAAGTGTGGGCCCCTTACTGAATGAGGGAGGCAACCTAGTGACAGAGGATGTGGAAAAAGCAAATGTACTCAATGCATTTTTTGCCTCTGTCTTCATGAACAAGGTCAGCTCCCAGAGTACTGTACTAGGCAGCACAGCATGGGGAGGAGGTGACCAGCCCTCTGTGGAGAAAAAAGTGGTTCAGGACTATTTAGAAAAGCTGGATGACCACAAGTCCATGGAGCCGGATGTGCTGCATCCAAGGGTGCTAAAGGAGTTGGCGGATGTGATTGCAAAGCCATTGGCCATTATCTTTGAAAACTCATGGCGATCGGGGGAGGTCCCGAATGACTGGAAAAAGGCTAATGTAGTACCCATCTTTTAAAAAGGGATGAAGGAGGATCCGGGGAACTACAGGCCAGTCAGTCTCACCTCAGTCCCTTGAAAAATCATGGAACAGGTCCTCAAGGAATCAATTCTGAACCACTTAGGGGAAAGGAAAGTGATCAGGAACAGTCAGCATGGATTCACCAAGGGCAAGTCATGCCTGACTAACCTAATTGTCTTCTATGATGAGATAACTGGCTCTGTGGATGACGGGAAAGCAGTGGATGTGCTATTTCTTGACTTTAGCAAAGCTTTTGATACAGTCTCCCACAGTATTCTTGCCAGCAAGTTAAAGAAGTATGGGCTGGATGAATGGACTGTAAGGTGGATAGAAAACTGGCTAGATGGTCAGGCTCAATGGGTAGTGATCATTGGCTCCATGTCTAGTTGGCAGCCGGTATCAAGTGGAGTGCCCCAAGGCTTGGTGCTGGGGCTGGTTTTGTTCAATATCTTCATTAATGATCTGGAGGATGGTGTGGACTGCACCCTCAGCAAGTTTGCTGATGACACTTAACTGGGAGGAGTGGTAGATACGCTGGAGGGTAGGGATAGGATGCAGAGGGACCTAGACAAATTAGAGGATTGGACCAAAAGAAATATGATGAGGTTCAACAAGGACAAGTGCAGAGTCCTGCACTTAGGACGGAAGAATCCCATGCACTGCTACAGACTAGGGACCGAATGGCTGGGCAGCAGTTCTGCAGAAAAGGACCTAGGGGTTACAGTGGATGAAAAGCTGAATATGAGTCAACAGTGTGCCCTTATTGCCAAGAAGGCTAATGGCATTTTGGGCTGTATAAGTAGGGGCATTTCCAGCAGATTGAGGGACATGATCATTCCCCTCTATTCGGCACTGGTGAGGCCTCATTTGGAGTATTGTGTCCAGTTTTGGGCCCCACACTACAAGAAGGATGTGGATAAATTGGAAAGAGTCCAGCGGAGAGCAACAAAAATGATGAGGTGAGACTGGGAATGTCCATCTCTGCCTTATGCTGGGAAATGCCATCATACCATACACCTTCCCTGGTTGCTGTGGTCATGCGATACCACACCCTCTGGCCCTGTCCATAAGGCAGTGAGCATGCTGATGTTGGTGCTGGCCAGCTGGCAGCCTGGTAGGATGATCCAATGAGGCATTGTAGAGATCACGCAAATCAATCAGCAGAAGAAGCCTGCCACTGTGGAAGCACTGTGCAGCTACGGGCCATCCATGTGTGCTGCACTGTTTGTACAGGTAGGTGGGTCCTGACCAGGCTGACTCCTGGTACAGTGGAATGCAGACAATGGGACCAGACAGACCACCTCTGCAGTATGGGATTGCACTGGGAGGTCCATTTGTACTCTTTGGACTAACACAACATTGCCCTCTGCTCAAAATGACACTGAAAACGACTGAGGCTCAATCAAGGTGGACCTCAAAAAACAAAGGTGGGACAGCACAGTCTATCGCATAATAGAAACCCAAATGTGTGTGTAGATGTGGAGCATGTTACGGCCATGCTAGAGAGAACATGCTATGTTAACCACAACAAGTTTGACCAAGCCATGATGGGCAGGCAGGTGTAGACAGAAGCATGGACAACATGAAAAGGAGATTTAATTTTGCAAATATAAAGTTTGCATTAGAGAGAAAACCACTGGCCCCTAAAAATGATGCTCCTATAGATCTTCCATCAAAATTTACTCCAGTCAAGGAGCCAAAGCACAAGTTCCAGGAGGCACAAAGCAGGAAGCAATGTTATTTTGGAATGGTTGGACTTGTACTAGAAATGGTCCTAAACCTGTTAAATATTTTGAATGGGAGTTTATGCTTCTTAAACCATAGCCCTGAGAACCAGCCCCGTGATGTCAAGGTAAGTGCTGTGCACACAATACTGAGTGAGACACTTGGGTTGAAATCTCAGGCTGCATCTCACTCCCCAGCTTGGCAGATGTGGGCTTGTCTACACTTACCAGGGAATCAAGGCACGGCAATTGATACATCGACGGTCAATTTCGCAGGTCAAGACCCACTAAATCGACTGCAGATCACTCTTTCGTCAACTCCTATACTCCACCAGATTGAGAAGAGTAAGGGGAGTTGACGGGAGAGCGTCTCCCTTTGACATCGCGTAGTGTGGATCCCGCGGTAAATAGATCTAAGCCAGGCCTGCACAACATGCGGCCCGACGCCGCATGCGGCCCAAGTGGGCTCACTGTGCGGCCCGCAGGGGGGTGAGTAGGCAAGCAGCAGGATGGGGCAAGCCAACAGCTGGCTGGCCGGCCGGCGGGTGGGCGGGCGGTCTGGTGAAGAGGCCAATGGCAGGCTGGGGAGTGAGAGTGAGCCAGCGGCAGGGGGCGGGGGTAGCGGCAGAAGGTAAGAGGTCAGCAGCGGGCAGGCAGGTGAGCTGGCGGTGGGGGGGCTGAGCAGGCGACGGGGGGTGAGTAGGCGAGCCGGGCGGGGTGGGGGATGACGAGCCGAGTGGGTGGGCAGTGGCAGGGCGGCAGGTGAGCCAGGCTTCCACACCCCAGCGCTGGGGAAGGAGGGGTTGTTTCCGCGGGGTGGGCGGTGCTGCGGGGGGTGGGGGGTGTTTCCGTGGGGCCGGGGGGTTTCGGCCCACAGATGTTTTCTTTGGAGTAATATGGCCCTCGCCGCTTTACGAGTTGTGCAGGCCTGATCTAAGCTACATCGACTTGAGTTATGCTATTCATGTAACTCAAATTGCATAGCTTAGATCGACTTTTCCCTGTAGTGTAGACAAGGAGTACTAGAGTAACCCTGGCAAGAGTTGGGGGCCTATTTGTTGGGTTTTGTAAATAGTCACCACTGCAGGGTAAGCAGTAGCACAGTTAATAGAGTCCTTGAGAGATTCTGTTCCATTCTGTTGGAGGAGAGTCCTGATGATGTGGGTAGGTGTGGACATACACAGCAGGGTAAAGGATCAGGTGCTGCGCATGCTCCTCCCCCAAGCCTTGTCCCCGAATGTCATGCCAGCCCCAGACTGTCTGAGAATATACCACAAATGTTAGTGGAAATTAGCAGTTAGGTGGGCTTGGAGTGTATGTCACAATGGTGGGGCTGTTCCCCACCCGTCAGGAAGGAGTTAAAGAGCTCCTCCCGCACAACCAGCCTCAAGCCAGTGCAGCTGTAAGGCTTGTCCAGCCTAGGTATGGGGGAGGGAGGGCCTTAAAAAGGAGGATCCCAACTCAGTTTGAGGCCGCACTCTGAAGGAGCAGGACTGCAGTGCAGTGGTCCCTGACTCCCAGAAGCAGGGGTTGCTGACGGGGAAACGGCTAGAGAGCCTTGCCCACCCAGGCCCTCACAGAAAGGAGAAGGGCTGGTACTTTTGCTTTTTTTTTTTTGCTTTCTTTTTCTTTGGCTTCCCAAACTTTTTGTTTGGGCTACTTTAATTCCCCCCACCCCTGGGCAAGGGGGCAGAGGCCTTGAACAGCACTGGACTCTGCTACAGGAACAGTGCCCACCCTCTCCCCCAAGGGGTGCTAGGGAGGTATTGCCTACTGCAGGCACCCACCAACTCCATCCAGGATTTTGATCATTTGCCTTCACAACCCCTCCCTTGACTTTATCTATATTGCAGCCATTGACCTGCAGCCAGCTCCACTTTCTTCTAGGGAATCCTAAATCCCTTCCCAGAGACCAGCTCATCTGGTGCTCAAAGGAAAGAGCTTTCAGATTACCAGCTCTCGGGACTTACATTGCTGATCTCCAGCCAGGATTTCTCCAGGAGGTTTCCATATATGTCACAGAGTTTGAATGCTTGAGATAGGTAGAGTTGGCTCTGTTCTTCATTGCCCAACACCAGTAAGATATAGGCTTTCAGGTGGTAAACGCTAGGGTAATAGATAGGGCTTGTGGCGCATCGAGAAAGAACCTGGTCCAAGTCCTAACAAGAGAACAATTGAGATTCATGTCAGGATGACATCCCAGAGCTTTGAGATCCCTTTGCAGGAATACAGTATGCCTGAGGAGAAGAGCCAGCTAGAAAGAAACAGGAAATCTGCATAGAGATAAAAAGTAGCAGGGGTGAGATAAAATCCAGGAAGAGTCAGATTGTATGAACTCATCTTGATCATGCACTTAGGCAGCACTCACTAACTTGGCTTTGCAATAGTCTCTTATCCAACCTACAGGACAATTCCTCTTTGGGAATTGTGCACTCTGTGTGGCTGATTTCTCTTCTACCTCCTGTCCAGAGGCCACACTGAGAAGGTCCTAAAGATACGTTTCTTGCAAAGTGAGTGGGATGGGGATGAGGGGACATCTGTCACAGTCTTAATAGCATCTTTTTCCGCATCCTCACAATGTCAGAATAATCTGTCATGATTCTCTCACCTCACAAATTACTGGCCCTGGAAACGTAGTTGAAGGGCTATGATAATGAAATACTGCTGTTTGATCAAGGGTCGCCCCCACTTTCTGAGACTTTCCACTGGCTTCCTGCCTCTTATTGCATCAAATTCATGTTTCTCTGTCTCCCCTACAAAGCTCTACAATGTAGACATAAACCTAGCTGCACAGTACAAAAATGTCAATGCCTTCTCCCCTCTTCCCTCACACAGCTGGACACATACAAATATAGAACATCACTTTTGACCAGTTTCCACGTTCCATGCCAAAAATAGAAGTGTGTATGTGTGCTTTGGGGGCACTTCATTTTGTCTGGGGATTTTCTCTCCTCTCCATTGTAGTGTATTATGGGGAAAAAAGAGTTTTTGCAATTCTTACCATCAATTTTTGGATGAATCAACTGGAAATAAGCAAAATTATGATCAACCTCTCCCTCCACTTGTAATAGGCTTTGCACTGGTTATTGCTGAGCTGTAGTGTAACACTGAAGGGATTTCAAAACCAAACCACCACCTGAACAGCCATTAAAACCATTACAGGGGCCCGAATAGGGAACTAGGCAATTCAAGGGAAGAGAACAAGGCTAGTAGAGCTGAGTAGATACACAGGACTGGAGTGCTGCAGGTGTCAGGACCCTGGTATTGAATCCAAGTCCATTGGGTCCCTAAACGGTATCCCCAGCCTCCGTGCCATGACAGCATGCTGAGCCACTACCCCTGACCGGCAGTCTTAGTGCTAAAGGCCTACAGCCCCACAGCAGGTAGGCTCCTGATTGGCTGGACTGACAGCATTCTCATTGGGCGCCTGGACTATATAAAGACCCTGACAGGAAGAGGAAGCTGTCTGAGCAGCAGGCTATTGCCTGCTGGTTGGTGCCTGAACCACCTTGCTGCCCTGCTGTTTTGCCTGACCTTGGCTTGCTGCCCTCTGTCTCACCTGACTCTGCCTTGCCAACCCACACCCTTGGATTGGATCTCCTGGCTACAGACCCCCTGCGAGAACTCTGACCATTGCCCCAGACTGCCTGTAATACCAATTGTCCTCCCAGTTACCAGATCACGCACACACCACTAGGCCACGACTCTGGACTGCCCCTAGTCTGCTTCCCATCCTGACCTACCATAATGCCCAGTGGCTGAAAGGGAGGTGTCAGGAAACTTGACAGATGGCTGCTCTCAATGGGCCTGATTCAAAGCCTGTTGAAACCCCTGGAAAGACTTCTACTGACATCATGGGCTTTGGATCAGGTCCTTCATACCTAGCAGCCATCAGGAGATATCAGGCCTCCATTTGCAGAGGTATTGCATTTTACAGTCTTTCCACACAATGTGAACTTCTTCTTCTCCCCCTCTCACCTTTAGCGTCTTAGTACGAGTCTCCCGGACACTTTCAGGCTTTTCCTCAATGTGTTTCCGTAGCAAAAGGACCTCACACTCCAAGAATCTACAGAATCCACTGGTAGAAAAGAATGAGGCGCTAGTTCTCCTCAGCAACCTTCTGGCCTTTTCAAAAGGCTCCTTGAAGTTTCCCCACTGCTCAAGTCTGGCAAACCTAGATCACCAAGCAAGAGATCCACATAAGATTTGCTGTAGGGGATTAGACTATTGGACCACCAGCCAATGGCACCGATCAATAGAGGAAGATGGAAAACTCACGCTGCATCTAGCTACCTGCACAGTGCTATACAATGTGGAGAGAAATTCTTCCTAATGCATGCAGCAAAGCATGAGATATGATTACCACCAACTTAGATTGTACTTTGGGGGTAGTGACTGTCTCGTTGTTCTGTGTTTGTACAGCGCCGAGCACAGCAGGGTCCTGGTTCATGACTAGGGCTCCTAGGCATAATGATGTTGATTAGAATAATTTAGTGCAAAATAAAGATGTTTTTACTGGACCTAAAATTATCCATCCAAGGTATGTAACATGATGACAAAAACTTTTCAGCCACCTGCCCCGCTCCCCCAGCTAAGGTGGCCTTAAGGTTCATCAATACCCCATTTAGTCCTCTAGTAGAACTGACCCAATTCTGCCACCCTTACTCACATTGAGAAGTACCTGATCAGCCAAGTAGTCACACTGATTTCAGCAGGACTCACGAACTAAGGAGCTGTTCAACATGAGTACAGATGGCAGACTCTGGCCCAAAGTTTCCACGTTCCAAGCCACCATATGGCAAAATAAAGACTAAATTAGTAACACAACAAAGCAATTTTGAGGAGACTTTGTATATTACCAAATGGCCAGGGATGAATACAGCCCCAGCATGATGCTGTTCTGAGACATAAGGATGCAGTTTTTTTCATTGTGCTGTATGAATTCCAGGCACTCTTTAAATGACTTAAATGAAAATCCTGTAAAAGAAATTTGCATTAGAGAAGCCATTTCCCCTTCTGGTGGGGGTGTATTTTCCTATTCTAAAACTACCATTGGTACAAAGATAGTCAAGAGGGATCTTGGAAGAAGCTGAATTGCCTGATAGAAAAAATCCTCAGATCACAATGAAAATCTAAAAGAAATGCTGTAAGATTTGGTTTTAACTGAGCTCCTTGGGGCTATCATAGGCTCTGAATCAGTGGTCTCTAGTGCCAGGGAGAAACCCTGTACTGGGCAAAAAAAATGAGAGCATCAATAACCTTTCACCCAAGCATGCAGTCCGCTTTTAAACTGTCCATGTTTCTGTAACACCAAGAGACCCTGGTCATCGGCAGCCAGGATTGAACCTGGGATCTCTGAAGCTTAGTGCATGAGCCTCTACTGCATGAGCTAAAAGCCAACTAGCTGTTAGCTAAGGCTGTAGAGCAGACTCATAATCTCTCTCGAAGTGGTCTCCATGCCATTAGATGGGACAGAACACCACACTCAGGAGATGTGTGGGTTACATTTGTTCTCCACAATGGATGCAATGCAGGGATAGGCAAAGCAATTCCTATGTTGTGGAGCAGCAGCAGTTGTTCCATACGGAAGGTTGCCACTTGGGTCCCATTATCCATCCCTCTCTTTCTAAAAGGTGTTTTTGAAAGAGGACTTCCTTAAACTACAGAGCAGAAAGAATTTCAAAATACTTCCAATGTTTTTGCCACTTTTGTAGGGGGAAAAAACAAATAACCACAACCAAAAACCCAAAGAGAATTGGCTTCAGCAGATCACTGCCTTTGATCACGACTGTGAGAGAAACCTCACCTGCAATAAGTTATTGAACACATTTAACAGATACTCCAAGGAACAGACATTCCTACACTGACTAGCTTGGTGTAGCATGTAAAAGGACTGCTGGGGCTCTAGACTTTCACTGCAAGGAAAGTCTCTAGCCCTTTCCCTTGAAGAAGCAGAGTTCACCGCATAGTCAGATCAGTAGAGAGGCTAGACTTTTCAAAGAAAAAGGTTTCCCACCACCAATCAAAGACTCACAAGGGAGTTCTACCCTCTTGCAGATCTCAGGAAACCCACTGTAAGGTGGTGTGAAGTGACAACCTGATCTCCCAGCCAAGCCCCCTGTTCTCACCCAGTCCCCCGCTTTGTGGGCTTTCTGAAGTCTGTACGAAGGGAGCTGTGGTCCTGGAGACCTTAGGACAGGTCTACGATTCAATGTTTTACCAGCCTAATTAAGTCAGTTAGGGAAGTGATTTTTTTAATGAGATAGCTGTGCCAGCCAAAGCCCTAGCACGTAGCAGCTATACCGGGGGGGAAAGGGATTTTGCCAGTCCAGTTTATGTCATTCACCAAACTGGTATAAGATGTGCCATCCAAAGGATTTTTTTGCTGGTATAACTGCATCTCCATTAGCAGGGTTTTGCCAATTCAGCCATACTGATATAGTTATACTGGCAAAGGATTTAGGTGTACACAAGGCTTTAGCTATGCGGAGTGCCAGGGGACTAAAAGGAGCAGGGTGATTGGGGTAGAGATCAGGGGAATTCCTCCATGCCAGCTGAGTGAAGTCTGCAGAACCCCAGTTAACCTTAGGAGGTTTGTTGGCCAACTTTACAACCTCCCACCTCCCAGTATAAGGCTCCAGATTTGTATGAGAATATCCCCAAATCTTCAATGTTCACACAGATATCAACATCCCTGCATCGGATCTAAAACCCCTTTTCTGTTAAACCTTTTAGCTCTCTTCTTTAAAAGCATGTCAACTGCAGTGTAACCACAAACGAGATGCCAGAACGGTGCCACCATTTTTTGGCAGTGTTGACATGGCGACCGTCCCTGTCCAGGAGCGTCTTTGCAAAGCACGCCGTTATCTGTTGTCCTCATCACACAGTACTTACCAGCATAAAGCAAGAGTTCTAAGCAGTAAGAAAAGAAACAAGCCATCCCAATGACTCTGTCCTCCTCAACAGCCAACTCCTCCAGCCAACTCAGCACTCGCACACAATCTTCGTACCTAGACATCATGGAGAATTATTGCACGACTCATTTTATTCTGGGGTGTTTCTCCCCATCCCTTCATTTCCTTTTCTCTTTCCATGTCTCATCCTCTATCCTCCCATCCATCATTCCACTTGTGTATCTATCCTATTTTTCTCTCCAAGGATCTTTGCCGAACAAGCTTATGGAGAAGGGCTTCAAGGATGCCCGACAAGACAGCGAGTGTATAGAGACATTCCACTGTGGTCCTTCCCAGGTACGCGAAGTATCCCTATGTGCATATAAGTGTCTGCAAGGTCCACTGTGGATAGCTAGTTGCCTTTCCAGCTGGTCATTGAGAAGGAAAAGCACCAGGAGCAGTGCATATAGAAGCCAGGTGGCCAACCTATCACCACAGACAAACATGCCCCGGCAGAAGGAACAGTTGTGAGAACAAGTGTGTTCAGGAAGCCATTGTGGCTCAGAGCAGTGGCGTAGCCAGGTTTAGAGCACAGGGGGAGCGGCGCTATAAAAAGGTGCCTCCCCGCTCCCCCTGTACTCACCCGGCAGCGCTTTAAAGGGCCCGGGGCTCCGGCCGCTGCAGAGCCCCCGGGCCCTTTAAAGCGCTGCCGGAACTCTGGCAGCGGGGCTCCAGTGGCGCTTTAAAAGGCCCACGGCTCCCCGCAGCTGCAGGAGCCAGGGGCCTTTTAAAGCGCCTTTCCCAGCCCAGCTCTGGCAGCGGGGCTCGGGTGGGGATTTAAAAGGCCAGCAGCTCTTGCAGCCGCAGGGAGCTGTAGGCCTTTTAAATCCCCGCCCGAGCCTGGCTCCGGCAGCGAGGCTGCGGGGGGCGCTTTAAAAGGCTCGTGGCTCCCCGCAGCAGCAGGAGCCGCGGGCCTTTTAAGGCGCCCCCCCAGCTGGCTCCTGCAGCAGGGCTCAGGCGGTGCCTTAAGGCACCGCTTCTCCTCACAGGGGAAGCGGCCGCTCCCCCTGCTCCCCCCTGGCTACGCTACTGGCTCAGAGAGAGTCATTATAGATGTCTAATAAGAGACAGACCAGTCTTCTAATCTGCTGTGGGTGGGAGGAAATAAGGTTGCCACATGACTCCAGTTGACACTTCTGAGCTATGTGACAGAGGTACCTGTATCCCAAGTATGGGGATCCAAACTGCCTCCTCGTGAGGAAGAAATTCACTTCAGAAGAAAAGTACCAGCCAACCAAAGCAAAAAGCTAAATTTAGCCTGTCTATATTTCCTTACTTCCTGGCTCTATAGACCTTGGTCCCACCTCTTTCTGTCAATGGCACATTGTTCTCATCGATAGTAATTCACATTAAGAGCTGTTAGATATTGCTCAGTATTATCCCTCCATCTCCTCCTTGGTCAGCCGTGAGGCCAGACACCATAAATAGGGCCCTGTGTAAATCACATTTTCGTGGAGGGCATGGAAATTGAGAAAATGCCCCCAAACCGTGATCTTTGACATATTTTTCCTTACAGTTGACTACATTTACTTGTCAAATTCATTTCTTGCAAACTGTCGGAAATTTTCTAAAAAAAAATAATAAAAGGGTGATTTATACAGGGCCTTAAACATAAGGATGTCCTTCCTAGAGACACTTACCTGGTCTGTCTTCTGTCATTGTAACCACATGCCCTGCCCACTGAAGTCATTGGGATTTCTTTACTTTTACTATACTTGGATCTCCATCGACCTCCTACAGTTCCCTATTGGATTTCTTCTCCACACACCATTCCCCTTAGCCCATCCATATGGGAACATAAATTTGCATCATACCTGATGCTCAGAAAGAGAGCTTTGAAGAGCATGCAGAGAACCAGATAGTCCAGCTTGGGTTTCTTCAGATGCACACACATGTCATGGGCTCGATAGCCTGTGGAGAAAACAAACGTATTAGGTGTCTCTCCCTTAATACTGACACCTTCTCTTCACAGTATATGATGAAAGCAGACTTACCTAATTGAATAGATAGGGGCAGGTTACCCAAGCAGAGCTTCATATAGGCCAATGACTGTGCTAATTTAACTGTTGTTAATAGCCCTCCTCCGATAACCTGGAGGTGAGAGCTACGCTGGATGGCCATCAGCTCATATTTCATCCATTCATCTTGGTAACCCATCATCTGGCAGCAGAGTGAGAATTCCGTATAGGATGAAATGATCTAAAATGTTCCAAACAAGAAAAAACAAGAGCCTGAAACTGTTGACTGAATCGTTATCTGGTGTAGGTTCAAAAGGGACACATGAATAAACCAGAAACCCCCAAATGTCTTTGTTCCTTTTTCTCTTACAACATTGACCATTAAAAAAAATTAGGATTATTAATACTAACATTTATTATGCTCATGTCTAAAGGCTCCATTCAGGATCCTGCCCCCCACCGCCCATGCTAGGTGCTGTACAAGCACAGAATATAAACTAGTGTACATGAAATTAGCAATAGCTTAAAAATCAAAACCAAGCTAAACTGTTACAATAAAAAAAATGAAACTGAACCTTGGATCAACTCTTTTGGGAGGTTTAAAAAAGCTCAGTGAACTGTAATTGTTTGTCATTTCACCACATCTCTGCCTCCCTCGTTCTTATCAGAGGCAGAAGTGCTGCAACATGACAAGGAAGACCATGGGCATGTTTTACCAGCCAAGACAGAAAGAAGCAAAGCATGCCGGAAATCTGACAAGAAAGCTGGTTTTCCATGAGATTTCCAGCCCCAGAGGCTTAGACTGTGTGAATGAGGTTCAGAAAAACATCAGAACATTGGGATGATTGTCCAAAGCAAAGCTTTTACAGGTCAACCCATTGCTCGTTTAAATCAGACATCTGCTCCATAACAGCCAGAGCTCCTCAATCGCAGGGTGTGTCCTGTCACCACAGTTACTGCCAGTGCTGCTAGTTACTTTCTCTTCTTTGGGGGCAGGAGGAGAGGGTTCCCAGCGGCAAGGGTGGACCCACCTGGCTCTCATCCTCCGATTCCTCTGCTGAGTTCACCTTCATGAGTGCTGCCAGGCGACAGAACTTCTTGCTGTTTGTAGCAGTGTCCAGGCTGAAGAGTTGCCACAATAAGGAAAGGCACTGGCCCTGCTGGTACAGGAAAGCTAATTTCTTCTCCCTGTCACACAAGAGACATCTTTAGCCGGAGCAGATCACAGCAGCACAAAGATCTCACTATCACTACTAATTAAACAGAGAGCGGGGGTGGGAGAGGAAGAGGCGGGATCCTGAATTGGACATTCCCTCCTCCTCCAAGGAGAGGAGATATGGAGGAGTCCAGGGGCAGGAAAGGGGAAAGGAGGAAGTAGCAATCGAATGATGGGGTACCAGTTGGGGGAGGGTCAGTCAGCAGAGAGGTGGCATTGTGGGGGAGGTGGATGTAGCAGCAGGGAGGATGGGGGTACCTGTGGGCACTGGGAACGAAGGGGTACATCTGCTCCCCCACTTTGGCTGGCTGCGGAAGGGAGCAGCACAGAAGAACCTGATGCTGCTTTATGCAGCAATGCTGAGAACCATCCCCCTTCCCTGGCCACTACAGATCAGCTGTTAGGTTCCCGCTAGGGGGGATTAGCAATTGTAGCCCCATGCCAGCAGGGGTTGTTCTGTCAGCAGAGGAAAGCAGGAGGGGCTTGGCCAGGGCATGAGAGAGCACCGTTGTCTGGGGCAGATGCTTCTCCCACACCATCCCGCAAGCATGGGAGGGGGCAGTTATGGGGAGGATCAGAGGGGACAGCTTTGAGGGGGATATGGGGAAAGCCATGCTGTCAACTCTCGTGATAGTTGGCATTTTAACGCCCCAGCTCCTGGAGTCATGGGATCACAGGAGAACCTTGGCTGCCATTTATTATTTCAAAAGAACAAGGTTCATGTTGTGAAGAAAAGCTTGAGAGACTGGTGATTTTGGGGGAAGGGAAGAGAAGCCAGAAGGGCTGAGGGGGGGGAAAGAAACTGCCTGGGGTGGGAGGCTGTTTGGGGCAGAGAGAACAAGGGGTCTGGGGCAAGAGGGAGAGAAGGAGTGAGAGTGTGGGGAAAGCAAGAGTGGAGACTGAGAACTGATGGAGGAGAATCTTGGCAGGCAGTGCAGCACAGCCGGCTCAGGGGGGAGCTGTTGGGGAGTCTGGATGGATTTCACATGGAGAGAAGTCTGGAGTGGGAAGGAGGGTGGAAGCTCAGCTCACCATCTGGAGACTGCTGCAGTGTAGGCTGGAAGCCTGCCACTGGGGACACTGTAGGGGGAGGCCAAAGTAGGTGTTGGGTGTTGTGTTGAGGGGTATCAGATGATAGGCAGTTGTGATGGGACTAAGGTAAAATCCAAGCAACTTAGTTTTACTCCAGTTTTACTCCTACCCTTTACTGCGACTATACAAGAATTGCTGCTTCTTCTGGTGAGACGCGTGCTTTGACATTTCCATCAGAGTCTTAAAAACGACTCCAATCAAGGTAAATGGGAAACTTCTGTTTAATAAAATCAAAGCCTTCCTGATAAATTTCTTTGCCAAATTCATTTGGCCCATGTTATAACAGACCTGCAGAGGAGAAGGGAGAGTGAGACAAAGACCGTTTGTAACATTATCAGCCAACTGCACGTTCCGAAATGGTAGGGCTCTCAGCTGCCAGTTTCTACCATGACATCAATGCTGGAGCCAAGGGCAGAGGTGGGGAGTAGAGCGTGGGTTGGGTTAAACCTCATTGAAACTGTTGGGACCTTCACCCCTCATTTAAGATAGCTGTGAGAGATAACTCAGTGGTCCCACCTAAGGCAAAGGGGGCATGCGAGCCCATCCAGTAGTTTGGACTTTTAGTTTTGGATGAGGTTGTACAGACATAGGGGGGAGACACAGGAAACCTGCAATCATCTTCCATGGATGGCCCTGACCAGATACACAAAGAGGTTCCTCAATGTCTTGCTGTCTCTTTACCTCACCCTTCAGGCTGTAGAAGGTAGCTTCCTCAAACTGGCTAATTACAGTTGCTCTGCGGTCCACCGATTTGATCAGATTCTCTGCTGTATTCAAATTGCAAAAGGCCTTAAGCAAAGCAAACCACAGAGAAGGGTGGGTGACCATCTGTGCCACACACTTTCTCCAATCCCACCACCCACTGAAGAGAGAGAGATGGATTCTCCAGTCTGCTATGGCCTCTGCAAGCAGCCAGAGATGGCCAGCAAAGAATCCCCTCTACACAGGTGGAGGCAGGACAGCTCTGTGTCTCCTGCCCCCCTCCTCCCACACCCTGTGGCAGGGGAAGGAGGGAGTGTTCTGAGGGCAAGGTGTGAGCAGAATGGGGTCATGGCAAAGCTTTACACCTGATCTTCCACTAGTGGAAGCCAAAGCTAGGGCTGCCCTTGTGCAGCTATCTCATGTCAGGGCAACACGGCACTGAATCACGGAGCTGCGGCTGTGCACCCTGTCTCTTCGCCACCTTAGCTGTGCTCACACAGGGGTGCATCAAGTCGCAAAGCAAAGGGAGCTCTCTTCACCCTGCTTAGGACAGCAACGTTGCTTTCTTTCCCCTTGGAATTACCCAGGGGAGCTGCTGGAGCTCATGCCCATGGGTTTCTTTGGCTGAATGTATGGAGGAAATGTAGTAGTAAAGGACTGCTGGCACTGAGTCCCAGTCATCCTTCAATGCGTCCCCCCCACACACCTTACTCCTGACCTGCGTACCACCTCCTCCAGGCTATTCCAGTCATGGGCCAGTTCCACAGCTTGGTAACATACTCCAATCCTGACTAGAAGCACCCCATCTCTCCCGTGAGCTCTCCATGGTAGAGATTGCTAATTCCTATGATGATTTTTGTCATATGACTAAATATCGCCCAGAGACTACGATGGGCCTCCCAAAATCTTGTCCCTAATGATCTCCTTATTCCCCCATCCCCCTCCATGCCCCCAGCCTCTCGAGGACTGGGGCTAGTGCCCTAAACCACCACGCCTTTGAACATTCCTCACTCCCCTCCCTCCACTATATTCACTATACTGGGGGATTTGGGCTGGTGGGTGTGACAGCTGGCCTTCATTCCGAACAAATGTATAAGGCACTTAGCTTTTTTCTGGAACAGACAGCCAAAGCAATAGGAGCCTCCCCCCAAAACACAGGCCATGGGCAAAGCTGGAGCAGGAGTTGATCCAGGTGACCTAAGCGGTTTCCTGAGAGTCTGATAACAAACATAGGGCTGGGGACTGCACAGGCGTGTGGGTGTGAGAAACACCACAGAAAGACCCAGAGAAGGCAGAAGAAAGCCAAGGACAGTCACAGCAGGACCTGTAGCATGATCCTGAGAAAAAGATGAGAGAGAGAGCATTTGGGCAGAGTGCTGTCTGGAAAGAAGCTTGGATCTGTGAGCAATTAACTGTCTCCAGCTGTTTGAGTCCTACAGTGTTCAGGGAAACAGAACTTTATGTACATTCCTTGTAAATAAAGAGGACTGCATCAATGAAATGCCTGACTCAGTTTCTCCTTCTAACAGAAACAACCCACAGGATCCCAAATTTTGTCTAAAAGCTCAAGTCAAAAGGGGCAGTAATATAAACCATATGTATGCTTGTAATCTCCCATGTGCTATGTCTGTAACATTAAAATCCTGCGCCACAGCTCAGGGTCTCTAGCAAAGTAGGAAGGAGAGGGGAGGAAAATGTAGGGCCTAACCTACCATTCTAAAAGAACCAAAGAACGCGTGTTCCTAGATGAAATCTGGAATAGCCTATTAATATGGGGAGAAGTAAGAGGGAGACCAAAGGAGAGGACATGAACTCGCATGGGCCCAAGGGAGCAAAGCAGCTCACCATGTAGTTGTTTGACAGATGTAAGTAAGCCGCTGCACACTCCAACAAGTAATACAAGGCACTGGCGTAGTCTCCCATTGCCATGCAGTGCCGGGCCAGGGGCACAAAGACAGACTCCACGATCTCTTCACATTCACAGGATCCCATGCGCCTGATCTTCTCCCGGCCCCTGTCAGAATTCTGAATGATCTCGTCCAGCCTCTCCAGAAACTCCTTCTCTATCTCTTCAGCTCTGGCCGGAGACAAGATGGCAGAGAAGGGGCAGGATTCCCACGTCACAAGGCTTTCTTGTGTGTCCACGTGCGGGGGGGTTTGGTAGAATTCACAGTTCTAATTCCCTGGTGCTGTTTTTATGTTGTTCTCATGACCCAGAGGACGGTGCTCTCTGGCCCTAAACTCCTAGCTCCCCCCGCCCCCCGCCGCCTTTATAGCACTGTTCTGGAGGAAGACTATGGTATCCCTTTATGCAGGGCAAGTTTAAGGCAATCTGCGGCTCTTGGAACACCCACATGGGGGTCTTGTGGCCACTAGAGGGTGGACATGTGGCAATGCTCCCCGACCACCACTTCCACCAGGCACGGGCGGCAGAGCCCCCCTACTCCCTGGGCCATGCCCTGTCTGATGTGCGGTGGGCTCAGGCGGCTTCCTCCCTAGCTACAGTGGCTGCTGCTCCGCTGCAGACTCAGGCAGACGTCACATCCCTGCATCAGTTACTCTGCCTTCTGGTTTTTCAAGTTCTTTTTTTTGCAAGGGCTGGAAACAGACTTCTTAAAAATGAAAGTTGAGATCCAGACGTCATTGCAGGGTTCCTGGAGGGAGCCCAGGCCCACAGCACAAGCCTGTGATGTTAGCCAGCCCTGGCACCCTGTGCTTTTGGCCAGGATGCAGGCAGCCCTTTCTCTGCCTTGCTTGAGAAGACAGAACTCCATCGCCTCTGACAGCACCAGCACCTAATCCCTCCTAAACAGAACAACCATTTCAGCTTGGAGATCTTCCTGTCTCTTAACATGCCAGAGAGAAAGCAGAGCACAAAAGTTGGCTAAAATGTACCTGACTGAATAGTGGCTCTACAAGAGAACTTTGTAAGCAGGCCTGAGTACTTTACCTTGGATAGAAAAGAAATGTGACCTAAAAGCTTGCTTAATCTGTATCTCCTGTCCTTGGCTCATCTGCAGCAGGACTGTGAACCATAGCTGGCCCAGTATGGCGCTTTCATGACTATCTGTCTTTCCCGAGCAGGATCTTGAAAATGTGAATTGAGTGTAAACAGATGGAGAGATGCCTGCCTGAGTCTGCAGAGAGCCTGAAACAAGCATTCTGAGAGAGTGTTCTACCGCATCCAGCTCAACCAGGGCTCCATCAACTCTGCTCTTCCATGGCTGTGCAACTTGCCATTTTTCCAGGATGCCACAGAAAGCACCATTTCTGCCATGGAATTCACTGTTTTGCTGCATTCAGGCACTCACCTTTTATCTTCCTGACCTGCCAGGACCTAACAGCAGCTACCTCTTGCTCTGCAGATTTCCCCACAACAGAGAGTTATTTCAGTGCACGCTCCCTGCACAGTTCCATGGAGCCAGGGAGTGGGGAAAGCGCCAACTCCATGGAACAACACAGGCTGGTGAGCTAAGCTGGCTGTTGTACCATTCTCCAGCCTATGTCTGAGAAGATGAGCCACTAAGCCATCTCCCAGCTTCCCACTTCCCTGGCATCCATGGGGTAAGAGGGCTCTGGGGCAGGAGCTCAGGTTTGGGGTGTGGAGTCAGGCCACCCAGAAGTTGTAATGAAAAATCCATTCTTGGACTGTTGAAAATAAACAAATTCTACTGCAAGAATGTTTAGCTATGAGCCATGGGGGGATAGGAGGGAGAGTGAGTGGGAATGAAGGGCATTTCCCAGAGAGAAAGTAAATGAATGCTGCTGTAGAATGTAGGAGTCCCATTGTGCCATGGAATACATGGGGCCCTGACAGTAGGGAGAGTTCCATTCTAAGAGAGTCCCTCACACCCTCCAAACTCCCAGTCTCCGTGAGTATCTCGCCCCCCATCAGATAATGTCTTCCCCCACAGGTAGCAGCCAAACCCATATATTCCACTCACAACCTCTGGAGCCCCTAGGAATATATTTCTTTGTAAAGTGGTCTGGTGAATGAAGACCTTGCTCCCGTACTTAAGATTTTCCTCTGGCAACATCTTGTGTTTCTTTAGTGCCTTTACAGTCTCTGGAAAGAAAATCAACCACTGGGTTCAATGCAACATCATATGTCCTGGACTAAGAGCCACTTTTTACCATTCTCTAGAGCTAAGATAATGAGATGAAATTCCATAACATAGAGAATGTCTTCACTGCAGACTTAGTGTGTGACATACTAGGCAAGGAAACTCCAAAGGCCACAGTTAATGGGAAGAATCCCACCCACCCAAAAATCCTCCAAATACCGATGGCTTAAAGAGGAGAAACACCCACTACTCCCAAAAATGTTCTTTATGGCCCAGATCTTTAGCTGGTGTAAATCAGCATAGCTCCATTGATGTCAGCACAGCTACACCCACTTACACCAGTATATGATCTAACCGAGCGGTTTTCAACCTATTTACCATTGTGGGCCCACAACGTGTTATGTGGGCCGCATTCAATACTCCCTCTATAGCCCTGAGGATGTCACATGGGCTGCAGCTCTGTGCTGATTGGGCCACAAGCGGCCCACAAGTTGAGAACCACTAGGTGGAGTTTTTTGCCCAAACCTGTTAGTCCATAATGCTCTTCATCAAACTGTTAAACGTTCTTTTCAGTGCAGCATTTTGGGCTTTGGCAACAGTAGCACTTTTGTTGGCAAAACTTTTGTTGGTCGGGGGGGGTGAAAAAATACATCCCGACTGACATATGTTTCACCGACAAAAGCGCCAGTGTGGACAGGGCTATGTTGGTGGGAGAGCGTCTCCTGCCAACATAGCTACCGCTGCTTCTTGGGGGTGGTTTAAATATGCAGACGGGAGAGCTCTCTCCCCCCGGCATAGAACGGCTACATGGGAGACCTTACAGATGTGCCGCTGTAAGGTCTGTAGTGTAGACATAGCCTTAGTTAGTCAGAGGGAAGGGGGAGAAATTCAGTTCCCTCTCACCACCTATTTTTGTTTGTTGCTTTCTTTTAAACAGTATTTTTCATTCCTGAATTTTTCAGGCTAATATATGATGCTGAGGAGCCAAATTCTGCTCTCTGTTACGAAGATGCAACCCCCATTGAAATCAGTGGAAGTCCTATATCTAACAAATCTGTGATTTGAGCTAGACAAGCACAGTTCTGTTTGGGTTAGAAGCTGTTATAGTCAATCATTAATTTGGTCTTTAATTTCTCACTGCTGCACTGACTGAGTTAAAAAGAACCGCTGGCTGGTCTGTTACATTCCAGGAAGATAAGCTTGAATTTACCTTTCTCAATGTCTTGTGGAAGTAACTTCTTGGAGACAGTAGAAGTAGTGATATCTGAAATTCAGAGAACAAGGGAGAAGGCATATCTAAGGGTGCCTGCTGCACACATCCTTTGTTCAAGACAAATGGTTCTGGTACATGCTGCCTACATAGAGAAGAATCTTTACCGGCATTGGGGGTCTGGAAAATTTCAGGAGATGGTTGTCTGGACACAGAGATCCTAGTCAAGGATTCACCTGTTCAACATGAAAAAGAATCAAAGAATAAAGTTCCTCTGAAAAGCTGGCTTAGAGTCATCACCTGCCTTTGCTTATTGGAAAGAGTGTGATGAGCTTAGAAAGAGAGTGCTGCATCTATGAAAGTGGTTGCCATCCCAATAGACTTGCCATTGGGCATTAGCCATTTTCTGTTGTACTCTTTTGTACATGACGACTTGAACATTCCATTCATTTCTTTCTGCAAAAGGACCACAACCAGCATAGTATGACGGTCTTTTGTATGATATGTTAAACTCAGGTACTGACCATTCATGGTCATGAAAGATTTCATAGTACTTTTCTCAAAAGTTAGAGATGGCAACCCTGATGTCCTGGTCTAATTTCTTTGTGGAAATGTACATTCGGCTCCATAAACACCTTTTGGAGTATCATTTGAAATAGTTATTCCTTCCCTCCTACTCCTTAAAACACCCTGCACAGAGCTACACTGGGGGGGGGGTCGATCTACGATACGCAACTTCAGCTACGTGAATACCGTAGCTGAAGTCGGCATATCGTTGATCGACTTACCTGGCCGTGAGGATGGCGGCGAGTCGATCGCTGCCGCTCCCACGTCGACTCCGCTTCCGCCTTTCACGGAGGTGGATTTCCGGAGTCGACGAGGAGCGCTTTCGGGGATTGATTAATCGATCCCCGATAGATCGATTGCTACCCACCGATCCGGCGGGTAGTGAAGACAAGCCCCCTGTTGGGTAATGTTGCTGACACAGAGTAGTTGCAGGACTCCACCCCAGAGAGGCTGCATTTCATTGGTGGGTGAGTAATCCATGTTTAAATAAACTGTAAAACATGATGCCATTGAAAGACACTGTATAAATACTATAGGAAGTTTTATTGTATTTTCAGTTCCCTGTTTGGCCCTGTTTTATTACTGCAATAAGCGTAATGCCCCTACTCCATTTGTCACATTCTTAGACCTGGTGCGATGAACAGCTCAGTGGTGTAGGGGGTAATATATAGGAACTCCTCACTTAAAGTCATCCCAGTTAACGTTGTTTTGATGTTAAGTTGCTGATCAATTAGGGAACATGCTCGTTTAAAGTTGTGCAATGCTCCCTTCTAACGTCGTTTGGCAGCTGCCTACTTTGTCCACTGCTTGCAGGTAGAGCAGCCCGTTGCAGCTAGCTGGTGGGGGCTTGGAACCAGGGTGAATCGGCAGCTCCCCTATCAGCTCCCCACTCCCCTAAGTTCCCTGTGCTCAGCCTACAGCTGCCCAGCAGGCTATCAAGGGCCGGCAGTTCAGCTGTCCCTTCCCCCACTGCCATGTGCTGCTCCTGCCCTCTGCCTTGGAGCTGCTCCCCAAGTCTCCTGCTTGCTGTGCGGGGGGTCTAATGTCAGGGTGTCCCACTGCTTCTGCACCCCACTTACCCCTTCTCCATATAGAGCAGGCTGGGGACACAGACAGAGAGAGACAGAGAGAGCTTGGGGCAGCAGCAGCTGCTTTCTCAACTTCCTGATCCACTTAAAGGGGCAGTGTGCAACTTTCTCTCTCTCTCTCTCTTTCCCACACACAGGGTGTGTGTCTCTGTCTGCCATGCTGTGTCTCCCTTCTGTCTTGTAGTGTGAGGCTACATTAACAACGTGTTAACCCTTGAACTAGCTTTTGGCTGAGCCCTCATCATTTAGCAGTAAGGCATTCCCTGGGAAATATCCCACCCTCTTCCACCCTCTGACTTCACCACCTCAACCAAGCTTCACAATCATCATTGCTGTGTACAGTATTACATTGTTTGTTTAAAACTTATACTGTGTGTGTATATATTTATATAGAGATTTTTTCTGGTGAAAAAACTTTCCCTGAAACATAACCCCCTCTCCCCATTTACATTAATTCTTATGAGGAAATTGGATTCGCTTAACATGAGGGGTGCCCACAAGGTGAGGAAGCACTACTAGTACTACACTGCCCCTGAATCCTTCTCCACTCTCCATACCAATCCTTTACCTGCCTCTTTCGTTTTCTTTTTTGTGCTCTCTCTCTCATACCTTCACCCATATTATTTCACTCAATCTCTCTCACTCATCAACCACTTCCCTTTTCATCCCTCTTTCTCTCTGCAGCTCCCTGGGTTTTAGCGTGGTGGTCTCGCCTCGCTCCCTCCAGGTTACTGTGAGTTCTGTAGCTGATGGGACGTTTTACCTTCACTTGTCCTCTGGACACTTTCAGGGGAGCATGTGGTGACTAGGGAAGCCTCAGCTGTCACAGCTTTTCTCTCCATCCCTGCCAGATCGGAGAGAGAAACAGATGTTAATAAAGAGCTGTAGAACAACTCATCGCTATCCACATGGCAGGGGCCAGCGGAAGCCAGTGGGCCATTGTTCTAGGTGCTATACTGACACAGAATACAAAGATGGTCCCTCTCCAAAAGCACTTACAATCTAAACATTTAAAAGACAAAACTCTAAAGGGTAAGTTCTCCCCTCAGTTAGACCCACTCAACCCCACTGACTGCCCATAGGTAGAGCCCTACCAATTCACGGCCGTGAAAAATGCATCACGGACCATGAAATCTGGTCTCCCCCATGAAATCTGGTCTTCTGTATAGTACAGGGTAAAAGTACACACATTTTATGAGGAGAGACCAACGTTTCTCAAACTGGGGGTCCCAACCCAAAAGAGGGTTGTGGGGGGGGGTCACAGTATTGCCACTCTTACTTCTGCCCTGCCTTCAGAGCTGAGTGGTTGGAGAGCAGCAGCTGATGGCCACGTACCCAGCTCTGAAGGCAGCGCCCCACCAGCAGCAGCGCAGAAGTAAGGGTGGCAATACTGTGACCCCTCTACAATAACCTTGTGACTCCTACACAACCCCCTTTGGGGTCAGGACCATTGCAGTTACAACACCATGAAATTTCAGGTTTAAATATCTGAAATCATGAAATTAATGATTTTAAAAATCCCATTACCATGAAATTGACCAAAATGGACCGTGAATTTGGTAGGGCCCTACCGGTGGGGGTTACACAGCCAGCGCCCGCTGTGTTCTGTGGAACAACTGTTATTTATTATTTGCATTGCCATAGTGCCCAGGAGACCCAGTCACAGATCAGGACCCCACTGTGCTAGGGGCTGTATAAGCACAGAACAAAAGGTTCCTGCCTCAAAGAGCTTGCAGTGGACCAAATCCTGCAGCAGACCAAATACTGCAGCAGAACTCCTAAATTCCACCAACAGGGTGAATTCCTTGGAAAATTCTATGGCTGCTGAAACAGAGTCCCACAGGGCCCTTGTTGAGATGAATGGGACAGGTCACACCTCTCACAGCCATTTTTCCTCAAAGCCATTGTTTCAGGCTCTTGGCAGACTCAGGCAGGTGACACTGCATCTGTTTCCATTTTCTCCATCATCATAAAGCTTATAACCATATCTGTTCCAACAGGAGAGCTCAGATTATGAAGAACAGTTCTGGGGCAAGGACTCAGTTCCCCAGCAAACCCTGTAGCCATGGAATTGTGGAATACTCTAGGCCCTGTGTCTAGGTGTAGCTGAAGGCAGAATTTGGGCCAGCTCAGGTTCCCCCTTCACATATCACCAGCCCAGCTAACATAGCCGCCTTCCCTTCCACTCCACACCTTTGCCTGCTTCCCACTACTCCTTCACAGCCCCACACTGCCCCCACCACAGCCCTGGACTTTCCCCTACCCTTTAGCTCCTGACACCAGACCTAGAGGCTGAGCAGAAATGTGAGGGGGCATGGAAAGGTTACAGCATATGTGAGGCTTGAGGAGTAGAGTGGGGCTATAGGGGGAAATGAGCGGATTGGGAGGCCATGGAAAGGGGGCCAGGATGCCTCTCCAGATTACCCCTAGGGCGGGAGGGGTTACTGGACAAGCCAACCGGGCTACTGGAGGTGAAGGAGAAGGGAGAGAGGGACTTGGCAAAGGTGTCTGGTGCATCCAACCAGCTAAGAGCAGAAGATGCCCAGAGGTACACTTAGTCACACCCACCAGGCCCCATGTCTCAGAGAACGCTGATGCTCAATACACTCCTGTGCAGAGATGCATTGTGGACTGTGCAGTCAGTGCATTGCCTGTATAGCCCTAGTCTATGCAGCAGCGAGCAAAGCCCTCCCTGTAAGATTCTGTCCCCTCCCAGCAGCACGGTCCCTTGGGGAGCCCAATCTGGGGAGCGCTGTAGAAACCAGGGCTTCCATTTACCTTCAAATGAGGGTGACTGAAGCTTTTTCAGGGTTGTATTAATGATCAGTGAGGCTGCTTCGCTGAACGGGTATTCCTTGTGCTGCTCAGAAAGGTCTTCCTGAGACTCAATGCTCTCCAGCATCATCTCCACGGTGTGACGGTGAAATGAAATGAAGTCCCCTTCTCCACAGCGTCTGCATTTGTGAGCCTGCCCTGCTAGATAGCTCACGCACTTGAGATGTAAGGCTTTTTTCTGGCTCTTCAGCCAGACCTCGTAGGCTGCTTCCTGCAGCAGCGGCATGCAGAACGCCATGGCACTGCATTGTATCACCAGCTGCTCTTGCTTGATTCGGTTATAAACAGAAGAGCGGATGTCTGAAAGATAACATGGATTTATCCATCAGCTCTCAGCTAGGCCAGCATTCAAGGCTCTGTTTCTGCTGCAGCCACTGATGGAACTGTCCACGTTGAAGGTGTAACACTGCTCTGGGGGGTGGGTCATCGGTGGTAGGGATCAAATCCAGGACCACCAGATCTGAAAGCATGAGACATTACTGCCTGAGCTAAAAAATGCAGTCCTTAGCCATGGATGTAGCAGGCTCCTCAACCTCGAGATTTGGGGCAGAGTTTCACACTGTATGGATTATCACCGCTTGCCTATACACTAGCAGATGCCAAAATAACCTCATCCACTTTAATTCACACCTGTTGCTATTGTTGGTGCCAGACTTGCACCGAAATAACAAAAATGTGAAATAACAAAAGATGTGTGGTGATTTCTGTGCCAATCTGTGTGTAGACAAGCCCTTAGACACCATAGGGAGAGTTTGGTGGAATCTAGGTGAGGTAGGAGAACAGAACAAAATAAAAAATTCAGGTAAGACATATTAGCTCATACCAGCCCATTTTGACCTCTATTCGTCCTCACAGTATGAGTTTTTGAATGACTATAATTTAGTGCTTTAATGTATATGCTGCCACATCATGGTTATTATTGTTTGTATTAAAGTAATTCAACAGAGATCTCAACTGAGATGAGGGTTACATTGTCCTGGGCACTGTATAAACGCATAATAAAAGACAATCCCTGCCCCAATGAGCTTATTATCTACATACGAGTCAGACAAAGTGGGGGACGGGAAACTGAAACACAGAGAGGTGAAGTGACATGCAGGTCAGTGGCAGAGTCAGAAGTAGAGCTTAAATTTCCTGTGTGTGTCAGGTTAGTTCCCTATCCCTTGGACCCAACTGTCTCTCTCTAGATACCACAGCGGTGACTTGAATGCATTTACAATAGCATTCCTAATGCTGCAAAAACTGAGTTTTTTGTATAGAATTTTCCTTTATTTTTTTTAAAGAAAAAAAGCATTGACGATTACCCTGAAACAGATGCTTCTCAGGAGTTTATTTCAGAGTAAGATGCGAGATTCCGTTGTGTAGGCTGTGATTGTCAGTAGATACATTTAAGATGCAAGCAAGTCCAAAAGGCAAAAAAAATCTAATGATCTGTACAGTCCCTCCCTACTAGAGACAGCCCCTGCACTTTATGCATGTTAACAAGAAGGATTCACACAGCACTCTGGAAAGATCACCAAGAACACAGACAAGGAGCAGTGGGATTTCAGCACACTCTGATGCCCCCAGTCCCTGGCCAGCTCCACGTACCTGACTCTTGTCCAGTTGATCTCACCGTCCCAGGGCAAACAATTAACTCTGTGGAGGGCATATCCTGTGATTGTACTTTCTGGGAGTCCTTTCTTTTATTAAAACACTTGAAGATGTGGGACTCCACCAGGGCTGCAAGCGTCTGGTTCATCTTCCTCTTGGTCCATTCAGGAAGGATGTAGAGCAGCAGCTCAGTCGTGAAAGTCAGCCCGATGATAGCCGCACACTTCACTACCATCTGCTCCGAAGGGCTCATGTTGTCTAACTCAGCCAGTGCAATGCCTACCGAAAACAAGTCATCCAGTAAATCATCATTTCTCCATGCTGGGTGCTCCTGAGAGACCAAGACAGTAAGATTACAGTGGTTAGCTTTAGCATTGGGGGTGAGAGGAGGATGGACGTCCTGTCTGGATCCTATCCTTTTTACCTTACAAATGAAGTGACCTGAGGAAGCCAACACCTCAGTTATCTCTTCTGGAAGCTGCCTTCACCAGCAACTGCTGATAATGGGTAGTCATGAGGAATTCACCCACTGTATCACGCGCATTCTGCATGAGGGAGAGGGTACGGGGGTCTTTGCGGGGAACTGTGACTCTCAGCTGCCGTGAGGTGGGCCGGGCAGCTCGGTATCCTTTGCTGCCTCATCCCTCTTTCCCGCCCCGGGCTGTGAGCCTGGGCTGCTGTCGTGCACAGGGACACCAGTTTAATAATACTGCGTAGGGCCCCATAAATCCTAAGGACGGCCCTGCAGACTAGGCCCTGAGTAGAGTTGCACCCTGCGGTCGGAGGAGACAGATGAGAATCCCCAAGGATTCTCTGTTAGGGCTCTGGGCTGGGACCCGATGGAGAAGAGTGGGCCTGGGTCTCCCTATTCACTGCTGCCAACCCCACCCCTGGGGTAGCAGTCTACTCACCTTAGGCCGGATGGTCTGCACTTGCCTGCTTTTGCTCTGCCCCAGTCAGGAGGTTGTGGGCCATAGACTGCCTGTGCGCTGACTCCCCCCGCCCCCTTCCCCCCCCCCCCCCCCAAGGGACAGAGCTTCCCCTTAGACTATTGATTACTACCTGCCTGTAGTGAGGCGGAGCGACCTCCATCCCACTTGAGAGTGAGGGACCACTACAGACTTCTTGCCTAATTGGAAGGTCTGGCCTATTCCGCAGAGCTCAGACTTGTTCTTCTCTGCTTTGCTCCAAAGTTCAGACCTGCGCTGTCTGCCGCATTCAAGCTCCCAGGCCCTCTTTAACTGCTGCCCTTAAAGAACAGAAACACTGTGTCCCCACTGGCTGGAGACATCAGGATCAGACCCTTACCTTTTAACGTAGGGGGCAGCATAATATTTTGCAACTTAACATTCTGGCGAATGGTGCAAATGTACAAGTCACTGTCTAAGCTGGAAAGCGATTCTGTTTTGGAGGGAATGACCTTGACTGCATTGGCTGCACGGAGAGAAAGAGGGAAAAAAACAATTACAAGAACTTACATTTTAATTTGTTTGCTTTTTAAATATAACCAAAGCAAAACAATACTTGGCAAGATCTAATGGGAACAGCCTTTATTGCCATTTTGGTGTGAGAATAAACTCTATCACCCAGAATGCAAAAAGGGTTCCGTTGCATTTCTACTTAATCACAGCATTCTGAGGCTGGCTTTTCTGGGGGCCAAAGCTTTCATGTTTGGTCCCTGCCCAAAGAGATCTCCTAGATTTCCCAGACTAATCAGATCAATGGCCCATCCAGGCCAGTATCCCAGCCCCACCAGCTGCTTAGGAGGAAGCCGTAACTCTTCTTCCCTAATGGAAATTTGGCACTAATATGTGAGGAAGTACCATCCTAATCCCAGGAAGTAAATGGCTGGTTTATGGTCTGAAGGAGCTGGGCTGCTATTTTTCTCTTCCCCCTTATTTATTTAGGAAGTTTTAAAAGGCTTACAAAATCATTGCCATGGAATTATTATCATTTTGTTTTTGATATTTACAACAGCTTTTATTTAAAGGAACATTATACAGCAATATAATAATCAGATCTCTCTGTTTAACAGGGTGTTACCTTTTCACTACGCAAGATGTTTTGTTTCTGGTGATTGTATTATTCTGATTACCCATTTATCAAGCCAGGCATGTCCATCAAATGTGAATAATCAAAAACAAGGACTGATATGCTGGGTTTGGTTTTGTTTTTAGGCAAAGGTACTTTGTCTGAATATTGAACAACATATCTAAGAATCTATCTCCTACATTTCTCATATCTTAGCTAGTATAACTGCAAGTGATACCATTCCCATAAATATCAAAATCTTTTGGAAGATATTTGCCTCCATAATATCTTGTATCAATTAGTCCATAGATTAACTGTGTGTGCTGAGTAGGAAAGTGTTTCCTTTAATGTTTTAAATTTGTTGCTTTTTCATTTCACTGGGTGGCAGCATATTCTATTGTGGGAAACTATAACTATTCACTATTAGAGGGGTAGCACATAGCTGAAACCTTTTAAGGTTGCTACCGAATTGCATTATTTATAACCCTCTTTTCCAGTCATTTATAACTTCATTAGGCATTAAGCTTTGGGAATGAAATTTTCCATGCTTGGTTCCTGCCTCAGATTGGTTTTTTTGAAAAATTAAGACTTAAAATGGTTCAGCAGTTTTGTCAATGTTAAAAAATGCATATCCCTCCCCCTTTTTTTTTGAGCAGCTTCAGTGTCCCAAAGATTTGGAGCTAAAATAGAAATTTGTCAGGGACAAATAGCAACCAAGAGTTCTAACTCAATCCCATGCTTTAACCACTCAACCTTACTCCCCTGCTGGAGACAGGAATAGAACCCTGCCATCCAGCATTCTACTGCTGCCTAGCAACGCGCTGCTCAATGTACACCTCTTACCCTCTGCTGCCTCCCCCAACCCTTGTCTCTCCTCCTTTCCTAGCCTGGGCAGCTACTCTTTCCATTCCCCGCAGCATGTCTCCTCCTTGCCCCTGGCACCTTCCTTCCTTCCTTCCCTGAATTTCAGCAACCAGTGCCAGGCTGACAAACATTCCCAGAAAGGATGAGAACTGCCTGGCAGGGTGATTCACTGTCCTGCGAACAGTATACAGTGGGTTGTGGCATTTAAGAACATAAGAACGGCCATGCGGGGTCAGACCAAAGGTCCATCTAGTCCAGTATCCTGTCTTCCGACAGTGGCCAATGCCAGGTGCTTCAGAGGGAATGAACAGAACTGGGAATCAAGTAATGATGAATTAATGACAAGTAGCTTACTGAAAAGGCCCTCCCACTCATCATCTACTTCTTCCTCCTCCTCCCACAGACGGAAGATGAGCATGTTGTTTAAATGGAGGTTCCGCAGCAGCTCCTCGCAGTAAAATGGGATTCCATGGCTTCTCTGTGTCAAGAACCTAAAGAGAGGCATAACTATCACTGACCATTAAAATAAGGGACTGTGATGCTCCTCAGGCAATGATGGGAATGGTAGCTATGTAGACACCATGGTGACAGGTGCCTTAACAACATCTAAGGTTGCAGTTGAAATGGACAAGGCTGCACCAAGTGTCCTGTACGCCTGCTATGTGGTAGATTGCAGGGCTGCTACAAGTACGGAGTGTGAGCCGTACTGAAGATACAGTGTGTGTCGTGCGGTGAATGAGCATCAGGGCAGAGGGTCAGGCTCTTAGGAAAGCATCTCAATGTTCAAATGACAGTCAGGTGTAAATCAGCACTTAACATAGCTATGGCCATTTACAACAGCTGAGGATCTGGCCCCATGTTCTTTTTTAAATGTTACTAATAGCAACTAGATTACTAAAACTGGACCCATCCACGTCAAGCTTAAATATTCTCTGCTAACTCCTCACATAGGTGGCACCACCTTCCTGCAGAGTTCCAACCCATCACAGCCAGCCTCTTTCTCAAACATCTTCCTCCTTTCTCCCATAAAGCCCCATCAGTCGCAGGAAAAGCTCCCTGGCAAAGTCCATCTAGTCCCCATCTCTTCCTTCTTCAAATCCCTCCTTAACAGTCACCTCTGCCTTTATGCCTGCAAGACACTGCCAGCTGACATTGGCTACGCAGATGGCAAGCCATAAGCACTGTTCATTGTGCTAAAATGTACTTGTTTGACTCTCACTCCTCCCATTCCCACCCCACCACCCTCTTTGGCTACCTGTTGTAACATACAGTCTCAGTGTTTTTAGGGCAGGGACACTGGAGCCCTCATCCTGACTGGCACCCTTCGGTGTTACCATAATATAAATAAATGCCAAGATTTTCAAAAATGGGAGCTTAAAGTGAGGCTCTTAAATCCATATTTGGGCACTTAAGTAAATTGCATGATTTTTTTCAAAAGTGCTGAGCACCCAGCAGCTCCCATAAACTTCAACCATGCAAATTTAATTGTGCATACACACTATGATTCAATCTTTAATTAATTACTGTCCCCCTCCTCCCCGTGGGACTCCTTGCTTCAGTCAATGCACACAATGAAATCTAGGATCCTATGGTTATACCAGTTTGGGGGTCTCATAGGAGTCCTTAGAGTTATTTTAAGGGTCTCTTCTACATATACCAAACCAGGAGGAGGGTAAGGAGATTCACTTAAGCACATACAGCAGTTAGGCATCTAACTTCCAGATGCTCTTTTGAAAATCTCTACATTTTATACTAGGCTTTTGGTTTGCAATGTTATTCATAGATTCATAGATTCTAGGGCTGGAAGGGACCTCGAGAGATCATCGAGTCCAGCCCCCTGCCCTCATGGCAGGACCAATTACTGTCTAGACCATCCCTGATAGACATTTCTCTAACCTACTCTTAAATATCTCCAGAGATGGAGATTCCACAACCTCCCTGGGCAGTTTATTCCAGTGTTTAACCACCCTGACAGTTAGGAACTTTTTCCTAATGTCCAACCTAAACCTCCCTTGCTGCAGTTTAAGCCCATTGCTTCTTGTTCTATCCTCAGAGGCTAAGATGAACAAGTTTTCTCCCGCCTCCTTATGACACCTTTTTTAGATACCTGAAGACTGCTATCATGTCCCCTCTCAGTCTTCTCTTTTCCAAACTAAACAAACCCAATTCCTTCAGCCTTCCTTCATAGGTCATGTTCTCTAGACCCTTAATCATTCTTGTTGCTCTTCTCTGGACTGGACCCTCTCCAATTTCTCCATATATATCTTTTCTGTTGCCCTTATAAACAGGTTCGGCCAATATCTGCTGACTGGTTGCTATGACATTTTCCGCCTCTCAGCCACTTGAATTGCAAAGACTCAGCATGTCAGTAAAGCTTCCTTTGGCACAATATCCCCCAGGTCCGCTCATTACCTGATGTTTCATCGATTCACAGATTCTAAGGCCAGAAGAAACCACTGTGATCAGCCAGTCTCACAGCCAGTATAACACAGGACATAGAATTTCCCTGAAATAATTCCTGTTGGAACTAGAGCATATCTTTTAGAAAAAACATCCAGTGTTTTCGTACCGTGATTAGCTTTAGTATCTTAGCAAATATGGAAACAGTAATGGCATGACCATCTGCATTACAGTAGTAAAATGGAAAAACCAATAAGGATAACATTTTAAAATGCACTATGCAGGGTTTTTTTAGTTGATTGCTTTTAGCTGAAGGCAGGTATCAAATAAGGCTTAATGAATGTTTAGCCTTGCAATTTGAATGGGTGAAAGGACAACCTGGGGAGATAGACGTTAGCTAAGTCTGTTTATAAAACTGGAGAGGGAAGCCTAGTACAGACTGGGTTTCACTGAAGCAAAAAGGGAACTGCTGATACAAGCCTGAGGGCTCTTGGCAGGTCACAAATGGGTATAGCAATAGGCAGAAAGAGTCTAGAACTGGAAGGAGTTGCCCAAATTTGAGGTACTGGCAGCTGTGTTCAGCTGGCTGGAATAATGTAAATGGATGGGTGGGTAAGTCACCACCTGCCCCCCTGTGGGACATGCTGAAAAGAGGTGTAGGAGCCACTGGCACTAGATGGCTGGTGGGTTACTTCACAAAGCCTATGATTTAATGTGAGGATTTTACTTTTGTTTGTGGGCTCTGGGAATTACTCTGAGGACATCCAGGCTTCACCCAGACTGGTGAGGACTTTGGGCCCCATCACTGGACCAACTGGATCCCAGACTGCCTAGGGGATGGGAGACTGAAGATTTCTGTTGGTTTCTTCTCTCTCACCTGTCCCCGCTGCCCGATTCTATGCTCCTCCTCAGCTTCCATTCAACCATCACTGAGGCCGACTGAACCACATTGTGCTATCATGACAGGCCAAGACACCGTCTCAAGCTCTGCAAGCCAGACATGCCACTGCTGAACCTGTCTGGAGCTGCCCTGCCTGCACTGATTCCTGGGACAACCCCAGACAGAAACCAGCATTTCCCCAGCCTTTGCTGCCTCACCTTCCCTCCCATCCTGTGCCAACCCCTTTGCCTAAAGAGCTGGAATAATCTCTGACCATGTTGACCTGTTGACCTGAAACCCAGCAGCAAACCTAGCCTTTCTTTCCCTTCCCCAAAGGGGTGGGGCCTTTAAAATCACCAAAAATTCTGACCACCTTCCCTCTAAAGGACTCTGATAAACACTCCAGGCAGACTAGTCCCAACGCAGAGACACTTCCCTGTCAGAGCTCAGACAGCTCAGATTGTATTTTCCCTCTTTGCATTGAGTGAGTGTGATGTTATTGACATGAACTGTGACCGTATAGATCATTGTTGCAACCAAGTTCCTATAGTTGCATCAAAGCTTGTACAAAGGAGGTCGAGTAAAGCGTCTATAGAAAGGTTGTAATTTGCTGGTTATGATTATGCTATCTGTATGTGTGTATCATTTTTGTATTTGAAGTTATGGCTATGTACTTGTATCTCAATGTGTTTGATATACTAAGTAGCATTAGTGAAACATTTGGTCAGCTTCTTGAGAAAGGACTATTCTCAGTAAGTGCCCAGTCAAGAAACACTTAACTGACAATGGACTTTGGGAGACGCCAATCTACATCTGAGCTTTCCTGAGAACGTTCAAACTAACATGTAAACAATGGCATTGGCCTGCAAAAAGCTGAATCATTCATACATGTGTGACTTGCCCAGGTGGCTACAAACTCCATCTCGTAGCTGTGACTTTGCACAGAAGAACAAAGGGGTTTCCGCCCACAAGAGAGAGACTATAAAAGGCCCTGGAAGCCCCTCCATTTTGTCTTCAGCTGGCTCAAGAGATGGCCTCTCCACCTCAAAGAGATGCCCGAAAGAAACTGGAACAAAGGACTGTAATTACAGGGGTGTGAGTGATTGCTGGACCCAGGCCATACACCACAATGTCGGTCTGAAAAGGATTGGGCCCAGACTAGGAAGGAGTCTAGTCTGTGAAAGAAGCTTATTGGAACATCTCTGAGGGTGAGATTTACCTGTATTCAGTTTCCTACTGTATTAGGCTTAGACTTGCTTGTTTTGTTTTATTTTGCTTGGTAACTTACTTTGTTCTGTCTGTCATTACTGGAACCACTTCAATCCTACTTTTAATACTTAATAAAACCACTTTTGCTTATTAATTAACCCAGAGTAAGTAAGTAATACCTGGGGGAGCAAACAGCTGTGCATATCTCTCTATCAGTTTTATAGAGCAGGGGTCTCCAAACTTTAGGAGAGGAGGGCCACATTAGATTTTTCTTTAGGAGACGAGGGCCACGCCGCCGAAATGCCGCCGAGGCGGCGGCGGCATTTGAGCTGCCACTGACGTGCCGCCGAGCAGCGTTTGAGCTGCCGCCGAAGTGCAGCCGACGCAGCCGCAGCAATTGGTTGAGGGGCTGGACAAACTGAAGCCGCGGGACGGGCCGTAGTTTGAAGACCCCTGTTATAGAGGATAGACAATTTATGAGTTTACCCTGTATAAGCTTTATACAGAGTAAAACGGATTAATTTGGGGTTTGGATTTCATTGGGATCTGGGTGTCTGGGTGCTAGAGACAGGAGCATTTTCTAAGCTGTTTTCAGTTAAGTGTGAAGCTTTGGGGGCATGGGTCAGATCCTGGGTCTGTGTTGCAGCAGATTAGCGTATCTGGCTCAACTAGGCAGGGATCTGAAGGCCCAAACTAGCAAAGAAAACTGGCTCAGAGGTAGTCACAGCACATCAGGTGACAGTCGCAAGGGGGTCTCTGTGACCGAACCCGTCACAGTGAGTAGCTGAAGGAATTTTGACAGGGCGGTTTCTTACTAAGGTGCTCTCACACCTGACTGCTGAATAGTGGGACAGGAAACAAAGGTCAAGTTAACATCTTGGCCTTCTGTGCTCATCACTCTTCACCACAACAGAGGGGATGGATGGTACCACCTTAGCTTCCTGCCTAGAGAGCAAACTGATAGAGATCCCCTGAGCAACTGCCCTGGGATGTACTTGCAAGCCAGAATATTAGAAGGCAATGACAAGCCAAGAGCTCAATGTTAATAACAATAATACCTGGACTTTCTATGGTGCTCTTCGTCAGTAGCTCTCCAAGTACTTCACAAAGGAGTCAGTATAATCATCCTAATTTTACAGGATGGGGATGGGGAAACTGAGGCACAGAGCAACAACGTGACCTGCCCAAGGTCACCCAATAAGCCAGTGATAGAGCCGGGCATAGGCGCCGACTCCGTGGGTGCTCCAGCCCCAGAGCACCAATGGGGAAAAATTGGTGGGTGCTCTGCACCCACCGGCAGCTCCCCGCCCCCACACCCCAGCTCACCTCCACCTCTGCCTCCGCCTCTGCCTCCTCCCCTGAGCACACCTTCCCTGCTTCTCCTACCAGTTCTCGCCACCACGAAACAGCTGTTTCACGACGTAACAAGCATTGGGAGTGAGGGGGGAGGAGCAGGAAAGCGATGTGCTCAAGGGAGGAGGTCGGGAAGATGCGGGGCTGGGGCGGGGATTTGGGGAAGGGGTCCAATAGGGGCAGGGGGGGGGCGGAGTTGAGTGGGGGCTTTGGGGAAGAGGTTGGAATGGGGCAGGGTGGAGTCGGGGCAAGGCTGGGGGAAGGGGGGCACAAGCACCCACCGGCGCCAGGAGAAGTTGGCGCCTATGGAGCCAGGAATAAATCTCAGGCCTGCTGAGTCCCAATCTAATGCTCTATTCACTAGGCTACAGTGAATCTTTGCCAAGCCACTAGATGGAACAGCATAAAGTTAGGGCCAACCATGTTTTACTAGGTGCTAGGCTATTGAGCTGTTTTGACTCTGCTTTCATGGACCTTACAGAGTCAGTCACTTGTCCATGAGCCATGTGGTTCCTCCTTTATGGACCTGCTCCTCTCTGTTTTGTGGAGAAAGGTTGGTTTGCAGCTAAGAGCACAGAGCACGTGCCTATCACTTACGTTTCTAGCTCCCGGGGGATGCTGACCACCCCAAGGTCCTGGCAGGCTTTTTGCAGGATCACAGAAGGCTTTAGCTCCCGGAGCTGAACGTAGGTGGTCTTTGCACTGTTAATGATGCTTGCAGCAGAGACACAAGGCAGCCGCGGTTGGCGGCTGGGAGGAGATAGAGACATGACCATAAACACTGGGATGCTGGAGAGTAAGTTGTCCAGAAATTCCCATGAGGCGGGATCAATGAAGTGAGCTTCATCAATGACAAAAATGAGAATGTCTTTCTCCACTGCCTAAAAAAGGCAAAGAATCATCTGAATAAGGTGTTGCTTCAGTTACGTAAATCTTGCCTTCAGGCCAGGGCCCAGGGTGTCATACCCCCACGACTGCTACTTCAACCTATGGGTGGAAGAGCAGCTGCAGCTCCTTTCTGTTGGTTAGATAAGATACTGGGGTCTGCATACACATGGATCCATGGCCCCTCCCATGGCCTGACCCCCCGACCACCTCTAACATGACCTTCTGTGCTGACTAGGGAGGAGACAAGGTCTAGGGCTTTCCTCCCAGCCAGCTCACCCCGCCTCATTCATACACCTGTAAGAGGGCTGTGTCCCTGCACACCAGGGGCAATGCCACCCAAGATGATTACACTCTTTTCGAAAGGGGGGTTATTTATGTTTTTCTACTCTGGGGGTGTAGTCAGTGCATTTTAGGAGGAGATCCAAGCTTTGGGACAAAGCATGAGCCAGTTTCATGGAGAATCTATCCCATAACCTGAATTTGAGAAGGGCCATAAAGTGCACTTGGTGCTACAGAAAGACATAGTTCCTGCCCTCTAACTTTTGATATCACACAGTGAGCGCAGGTAACAGGAATTAGGATTGAGGAGGGCTAGAGAGGATAAGGACATAAGGAAAATGGCCGGGGTACACCGTATTCCCAGCCTGCAAACCAGCTGCTCATTAGCAGAATCTGCAAGTCCAGTGCAGTCTGGGGAATCATTTCTCTCTGTTTCACAATGAAGAGAGTGGTTCACCTTCTGTAGTATTTTCACAAGAAATAGTTCCACCTCCTCTGTCCTTGTTTCATTATCCATTTTGGAAACCTCGGCAGAGGTAGGAAACTAGTCAGAAAAAAAGGAGACCAATGAGCAGAAAAGGCAGTATTCCTGTTCATAATATATACATTCATGGGAAAAACCCTGATTGAAATGTCCAGCCTAGTGAGACACACATGTTCATCTCAGTGTTTATCCTTTCCACACAGGGTTTGCATCGTCTAGGGCATGAGTATGTGAATATACCAAGGCCTCTGCTTCTAGATCCTCTGTCTAAGTCCAGCTGAACAATTAAACTACCATCTGACAGCTCTTTGGTGACCTATGTGAAAGGTCTTATAAACTGTTGGTCTTAGTCCTGCTCTTGGTAAGAGGGTGCCTGCAGCAGAGGAACTTTGGGTGGAATCCTGGCCCCACTGAAGTCAATGGGCATTGACTTCCCTTGTGGTTCAGTTGACTCTGGTTGACTGACAGTGGACAGGCTAAGAACTGGAGGGGGTGTGATAGCTGAACTGCCCTCTCACCCAGAGAGGTGGTCCTTTCAGAGCAGAGGTGGGAAGTTGTGTGTTGTGACAAAGTTCCTCCTCTATCTTGGTGGGTCCTGCGCTTATTGGCGGATTTTGCTTGCCTCAGAGATCTTCCCCTCTGGTAGAAACCACAGTGCAGGTTAACTCATCCTGTATCTGATCAGGAGTTGGGAGGTTTGGGGGGAACCCGGGCCCGCCCCCTACTCTGGGTTCCAGCCCAGGGCCCTGTGGACTGCAGCTGTTTAGAGTGCCTCCTGGAACAACTGCACGACAGCTACAACTCCCTGGGCTACTTCCCCATGGACTCCTCCCAACACCTTCTTTATCCTCACCACAGGATCTTCCAGCAGTACGCCTTCTCACTATCAGCTCCTAGTGCTTCTTGCTCCCAGCTCCTCACACGCAACCTCCTTCCACAGCTCCTGACATGCGCCCCTCACTGACTCACTGGGAGGCTTTTGACTAGTTTCAGCCAGCCCCAATTGGCTGCAGGTGTCTCAATCAACCTCCCTGCCTTCTGGAAAGTTCTTAATTGGCCCCAGGTGTCTTAATTGACCTGGAGCAACTGCCATTTACTTATTCTGGTACCATGGATTTGTTTAGCCTGTGGATAATATATCTATCTCCCACTACTTTCCTGTAGCCATCTGGCCTTGCCCCGTCACGTAGTGTACAGCAGGCTCACTCCGCCATTGTGGGAATTCTGTGGATAAGGAGAAGGGTTTCGTTCTCCAGGGCTGCCGAGCCTGCACCTTTCACCCAGCTTCCATTTTTGAAGCCTCACCCTCCATGACACCTTTATCCCCATTCACCACTTTTGAAACTTGATGTTTCCATGCTGTGTAGTGACAGGCAACAAAACCAAATCATTGAAATGTGGAGAACAAGAAATGAACCCCCTGCCCCCATTTACTTTTGTGGCAACCCGTGCAGATACCAGGGTGAATCTTTCCCTCCACATTCAACTTTTCTCCACTCCTGTTCCCCTTGAAAAGTCAAATGCAACTTCTCATTGGAGGGGGGGGTCCTCTTACCATAACTGACTAGCATCCACCCATTCCCTTAACTGCTCTGTAAGTGCCCTAAGCCCCAATCTGAACCCCCAACTCCCCAAGGGCTGCCTTTGAAGTCTTTCCTGGGATGAGTAAGCGCTATTTCTTGCAACCTCACAAGTCTGTGGAATTGCTTCCCTTCCTCCTGTGTATTTGCAGATGGAAGACGTTCTGTGAATATCCTTTAGAACAGGGGTAGGCAACCTATGCCACGCGTGCCAAAGGCGGCATGCGAGCTGATTTTCAGTGGCACTCACACTGCCCGGGTCCTGGCCACCGGTCTGGGGGGCTCTGCATTTTAATTTAATTTTAAATGAAGCTTCTTAAACATTTTTAAAACCTTATTTACTTTACATACAACAATAGTTTAGTTATACATTATAGACTTTATTGAAAGAGACCTTCTAAAAACGTTAAAATGTATTACTGGCATGCGAAGCCTTAAATTCAAGTGAATAAATGAAGACTCGGCACACCACTTCTGAAAGGTTGCCGACCCCTGCTTTAGAATATACAGGAACAAAGTCCAGTGTGTGTGCACAGACTAGGATTCAGGCTCACCAAACAGGTCAGCTTCATGACTGCAAGAAGGCCAATCCCAGAATAAGAGTGAGGAAGTGAGACAGGTGAAGTGGATGGCATCAGATCAACAGCATGATGTCACTAGCACTTCCATGCAGATTTAGAAGCAAACATTTCTTCAGCCATACCCAGCACTCTGTATATCCCAATTATAACGACTGTGTTGAATTTCATGAGTATTCACACCTTTGATCCAGTGTGCAATTTCAGGCAAGAATAAAAAATGTTGAGATGCCGAATTGGTGTGAAGCAAGGTAAATAACTGAACCCAATTCCACAGACAGGCTTTTACCCCAGAGCAGAAGGGCTTTCTCCATTACCTTAACAAGAAAGATGCTATTCAGGAGGCAATAGTAGGTCTCTTCTACCACACCTCGGAGTTTGCTTTGGAGGATGTGCTGTCTTGCATCGTAAGATTTACAGGCATCAATCCCCAGAAACATGGCCATGAGTGTCCGGATGGCAAAAAAGTTCTGCTGCACATTTACCTTCGTCAGCTCCATAGCAACAACCCTGTATGGTTAAAATGAAGAGAAATTATAAGTTCTAACGGGGAGTAAGGAAGAGCCAGCACATTCTGAGAAAGAATTACAGAAACACAAACCTGCCACTTACCACATGGACATCTAGACACATAGAAAAAGTTTCCAAATGAAGGAGAAATAATGGAACCAGGGTTCTTCAGCCCTTTGTGATCGACCTCTAAGACAACTACGAGACATTTCAGCACCTGATTTTCCTTATGGATAAATGGCTGAGGACCAGCAACGGATTTGAGCAATGTCTCTTGGTCTCTGTTTCCTCCATGTCTGTTGCAAAGCAAACTAGAGCTCAGCCTCTCCATTTTTCGCTTTTGTTTGAGGGACACAAAAGATTAACAGTCCTAAACTGATCTCTGACCACACCTTTCCCAGCCACATCCCTTTGGGTTACTGTCAGAGTCCAGACTGATCAGCCTGTTTATCGTCTTCTGGAGAGCACACCCTTGTCAAAAGCACCTGGCTGCTTTCAGTTCAGTTCCAGGCATCTCCCTGGACTCTAAAGTCATCCTGCATTGAAAGACATGCAACTATACATACCTGTGAGTATCCGTCCCATTAGAGCTGCTCTCATTGTCATATCGCATGCATCCAAAAATGCCTTCTCTCAGTGAGGGGCCATCTCCCAGCCCCTCGCTGACATTTGACGAATGACGAATGACATTTTTAAAATCTGTCCAGTTCTCTTGGGGAAAAAAACCCAGCACACTCAGGAGCTTTCGTCCACAGTTCAAAAGTTGCATTAGCCCATGAAAAGCTAGTAACTCTGTGCCCGGATAGACAAAAAACACGGGCCAGAGCTGATCAAAACCCTTTGAATTTTGAAATTTCAACATTTTTAATGTTGAAATTTGAAAAGTAAAAAGGACTTTTTTTCTTAATATTGACAATTTTCATGGAAATCTTTCCCCAGCTTTCAACCAAGTACTGAGCTGATCAAAATATTTCAAATTTTGAATTTTCAAATTAAAGGGGGGGGAAATGAGAGGAGAATTAATAAAACAAATTAGCAGAATGCCCCCCAATTTTTTTTTAGAAGCTCTGTCTACCAGATACACTGTCTTGCTAGATGTGTTTCCTCTTTAGCATTGAATAGCACTGAAACATGAATCTGACTTGATCTGGGTCATGACAGCCTCAACCAAGGAATCTCTCATAGGATGGATGGGAGAAATAGCCAGCGGTGTCTCTTTCTGATGCGTATTCATGCCCTGCTAGTTCTGAGGTTCCCGGAAATCACACTTCCCATATGTTGTCAGAAAACAGATGGACGGCTATGCCTTCTGATTCACGGAGGGTGGATGGCTCAACAAATCAACTGGACAAGAAGCCACAGTTAATCAAAGAACAGGTGAGGTTAACCCTTTGAATCACGAAAGGACCCATCCAACCATAAGTGAATCTCTCAGATTGCTTCATTTATTAAATGAAGAATTAGAGCAGTAGGCTAGTAGATTGGATAAATGGTTGTTTCATCTCCCCTGTGACTGTGCTGGCTATTCTTGTATGTGAAATAATAGGCCTTGGCTACACTCATGAGTTACAGCGCAATAAAACTGCCTATAGTGCTGTACCTCACTAACCGTTGTGACGGGGCAAGGCCAGAGGGCTATAGGAAAGTGGTAAGGAACCAGTATGTTAGCCCCAGGCTAAACAAATCCCTGATACCTTATGGCAGTTGCTCCAGGTTAATCAAGACACCTGGGGCCAATTAAGAACTTTCCAGAAGGCAGGGAGATTAATTGAGACACCTGCAGCCAATCAGGGGCTCGCTGAAACTAGTTAAAAGCCTCCCAGTGAGTCAGTGAGGCGCGCATGTCAGGAGCTGTGGAAGGAGGTTGCGTGTGAGGAGCTGGGAGCAAGAGGCACTAGGAGCTGAGAGTAAGAGGGCGTACTGCTGGAAGATCCTGTGGTGAGGATAAAGAAGGTGTTGGGAGGAATCCATGGGGAAGTAGCCCAGGGAGTTGTAGCTGTCGTGCAGTTGTTCCAGGAGGCACTCTAAACAGCTGCAATCCACAGGGCCCTGGGCTGGAACCCAGAGTAGGGGGCGGGCCCGGGTTTCCCCCAAAACTCCCAACTCCTGATCAGACACAGGAGGAGTTAACCTGGACTGTGGATACTACTAGAGGGGACAATCTCTGAGGCAAGCAGAATCCGCCAATAAGCGCAGGACCCACCGAGGTAGAGGAGGAACTTTGTCACACCGTCTACACTTGCAAGGCACGTACAGCGCTGCATCTCCACAGGTACAGCGCTGCAGGTACTCCACCTCCCTGAGAGGAATAATGTTTGTTGTGCTGCCGCTGGTGTGCTGCGGCTCCAGTGTGGCCACCCAATGCGCTCTTATTGGCCTCCAGAAGTATTCGGAAGTATCCCACAATGCCTGTTCTAGCCACTCTGGTCATCAGTTCAAACTCTACTGCCCTGGCCTCAGGTGACCAACCGCCAGTCCCACCCTTTAAATTCCCTTGGAATTTTAAATATCCCCTTCCTGTTTGCTCAGCCAGGCGTGGAGTGCTCTCAGCGCATCTTTCCAGGTAACCATGCCTCCACGTGCCAGACGAGCCCCAGTATGGCACAATACCGAGTTGCTGGACCTCATCGCTGTTTGGGGGGAGGAAGCTGTCCAGTCCCAGCTGCGCTCCAGCCGGAGGAATTTCAATACTTTCGGCCAGATAGCAAGGGCCATTGAAGAAAGGGGCCATGACCGGGATGCAATGCAGTGCAGAATAAAAGTGAAGGATCTGCGGAGTGCGTACCACAAAGCCTGCGAGGCAAACAGCCGCTCGGGTGCTCCGCCCACAACCTGCTGATTCTACAAAGAGCTGGACGCAATACTTGGGGGTGACCCCACCTCCATTCCGAGCACCACTGTGGACACGGGAGAGCGGGAGGAGGAGAAGGAGGGAGAGGAGGAGGAGGAGGGGGTTGAAGAAAGCAGGAGCGAGGGTGCTGTGGCTGGGGGAGAAACCCCTGACTCCCTGGGGGCATGCAGCCAGGAGCTCTTCTCGAGCCAGGAGGAAGGGAGCCAGTCGCAGCGGCCTGTACGCGGTGGAGGAGAAAGAGAAGAGCAGGTTCACGGTAAGCAGCTTTTATTTTCGGAAAGGAGTTTTTTCGGTGCGGAGTCCTTGGGTGAGGATGGTTTGGGCTGCATGCATGCCTAGATGCAGAAGAGCGCATTGATGTGGTCTATCACATCGTGGAAATCGGCTCTGTAATCTCTTCGAAAGTCTCAGCCAGAGCGTGGGCAATGCGCTTGCGCAGGTTTATTGGGAGAGTCACCGTGGTCCTTGTCCCAGTCAGGGTAACGTGTCCGCGCCACTGTGCCGCGAGGGGCGGGGGGACCGTTGCTGCACACAGGCAAGCTGCATATGGGCCAGGGTGGAAGCCACATTGCAGCAGAAGACCCTCCCTTGCTTCCCCGGTCACCCTCAGCTGCGAGATATCTTCCAGGACGAATTCCTGTGGAAAATGTGGGGACAGTGTTCAGTGTAGGTTCCCCCCGCAGTTGTTGGCTCTCCCCAAGGCACAGAAACCAGCCGGACAGTACATCCGTGAAACAATCAGTCCCCCTTGACCCTGTGCTTACTCACCATTTTGGGGCTCCCGTGGGTTCTGTGCGCTCTGTTTGGGACGGGAAAATTGTGCTGTTTTGGACACTGTGTGTGCCCTCCTTAAGTGTGGGGGAATCATTGCTCTGTCTGGGAAAAAACAATGATGCCTCTGTTAAGTGTTGCTTTTTGTCTTCAAGATGCAACCTTGAGATCTCCGCCGTCCTTCTCATCACCGGCTGAGAGACTCCAAAGTCTCAGGAAGAGGCCCAGAAGAATGAAAGAAGACATGCTGCAGGAAGTTTTGAACAAATCTCTTAAAGAGAATCAAAAGGCTCGGGAGTGGAGGGAGAGCAAAAGCAGGGTCCCCCAGGAAAACGCTTTGCACCGGCAGCAAAGCATGCAGCTCTGGCATGAAAGCACAAAGGAACTGATTAGCATCATGGTGCGCCAAGCGGACTCTATCCAGGCGCTCGTCGCCATGCAGGCGGAGCAGTACCGCGCCCACCCCCACCCCCTGCAGCCGTTGTCCCAAAACTCTTTGCCTTGTGCCCCCATGTCACCTCCTGCCCACTTCATCCAACATCCAGGTTCTTATCGCCCACACCAGATGCCTCCAACACCTGTAGCTTCACCACCCAGCCCTGGAAACTATGACCCTTACCCACTGCACTCAACCCCCATCCCGAATTATAGACATCCTGAAGTGCAGCACTCACTGCACTGCACTCCAGACAGGAAGGCCGAGTATGAAAGCAGGACATACCATAACCTGTGATTGAACCATTCCCCAGACCACCCACGCCCCCCTTGCCCTTTCTGTCTCACAAGCAGCTGTGTTTCTTTTTAATACATGTATTTTCTCTTTAATAAATGGATGTGAAAACAGTCTTTATTATTGCATAAAGTAAAAGATACCTGAGCCCAGGAAAGAAACAGGCAACGCAAGTCAGCTGAGCAAACATAAATCAGCTTAGCAGAGACAGATTACTAATAACATTGGAACCACTTCACTTCAGAGCCATGCAGGGCAGCAGACATTACTGGTGGTTTTCAGCCTCAAATTGCTCCCTCAAGGCATCCCTAATCCTTGCAGCCCCACGCTGGGCCCCTCTAATAGCCCTGCTCTCTGGCTGTGCAAATTCAGCCTCCAGGTGTTGAACCTCTGAGGTCCACGCCTGAGTGAACATTTCACCCTTCCCTTCACAAATATTATGGAGGGTACAGCATGCGGATATAACCGCGGGGATGCTGTGTTCGGCCAAGTCCAGCTTCCCATATAGAGATCGCCAGCGGCCCTTCAAACAGCCAAAAGCACACTCCACAGTCATTCGGCACCGGCTCAGCCTGTAGTTGAACTGTTCCTTGCTGGTGTCAAGGCTCCCTGTGTAGGGTTACATGAGCCATGGCATTAAAGGGTAAGCGGGGTCTCCAAGGATCACAGTGGGCATTTCAATTTCCCCTACCATGATCTTCCAGTCTGGGAAAAAAGTCCCGGACTGCATCTTCTGGAACAGGGCAGTGTTCCGAAAGATGCGTGCGTCATGCACCTGGCCAGCTTGCGTTGATGTCAATGAAATGCCCACGGTGATCCACAAGCACCTGGAGAACCATGGAGAAATACCCCTTCCGATTAATGTACTCGGATGCTAGGTGGGCTGGTGCCAGAATAGGAATATGCGTCCCATCTATCACCCCTCCGCAGTTAGGGAAACCCATTTGTTCAAAGCCAGCCACAATGTCCTGCACGTTACCCGGAGTCACGGTTCTTCTGAGCAGGATGCGATTAATGGCCTTGCAAACTTGCATCAGCACGATTCCAACGGTCGACTTTCCCACTCCAAACTGGTTCGCTACCGATCGATAGCAGTCCGGAGTTGCAAGCTTCCAGATTGTAATAGCCACCCACTTCTCCACCGTCAGGGCAGCTCTCAATCTCGTGTCCTTGCTCCTCACACAGTCCCATGAAAGTAGCTTTTCTCATCCAAAAGTTCTGCACCCACTGCTCGTCATCCCAGACTTGCATGACAATGTGATCCCACCACTCTGTGCTGGTTTCCCGAGCCCAAAAGTGGTGTTCCACAGTGCACAGCATGTCCGTGAATGCCACAAGCAAGTTCATGTCGTACGCGTTACGTGAGTCGATTTCATCGTCGGACTCCTCATTGTCACTGTGGATCTTAAGGAAGAGCTCGACTGCCAAACGTGACGTGCTGGCGAGACTTGTCAGTATTTTCCTCAACAGTTTGGGGTCCATTTCCCACTGACCGAAACGGAGCACAGATCGCGCTACAAAGAAACCGTTGAAAGATGGCGCCAAATGTGGCCGGAAACACAGGGATTGTTAGGATGCGAAGTGATGCATCACGGGGCGTTGGCACAGGACCCAGAATGCACCGTACCCCACGCCCCCTTCCCACAACCCATGGCGCCAGAATGGGAAGAGGTGTTCTGTGGGATACCTGCCCATAATGCACTGCTCCCAAAGCCGCTGCAAGTGCCGCAAATGTAGCCACGTCAGTGCGCTGGCAGCTGCCAGTGTGGACAGGCTGCAGCACTTTCCCTACTCAGCTGTACGAAGACGGGTTTAACTCACAGCGCTGTACATCTGCAAGTGTAGCCAAGGCCATAGTTGTACTAAAGGAGGAAGTTACTAAAAGCTCCTCTTCCCCACGCATGGCTCATTGAAGGCTAGCCATTAGAGGTCAGTTTGCAGCCAATTAGACAGGCATTTGGCTGTCTCAGTCTGTGCCAGCCACACAAAGCCTCCATAGCATTTGGCATTATTGCAATCTCTGTAGGAATGTTGCAGCTCAGGATGTATCAGATGCAGGGGCAGGTGTATCAACGTGGGCCAGGTGTATTAAAGTGAAGTTAAAGGCACTTACCTGTGGCCAGCCTTCTGGCCTAAGTAGGCAATTTCAGCAAGTAACTGGCTTTTTCCATAGCCCATAAGGCCTTCATACATTATGACGCGGCCTTCAGTAGACCCCACAAATCCTTTCAATAAAGTGTCATAGATTTCAAGCTCTTTTTCCCGACCTAAGAAACATTGAGTGACTTTAAGAAAGCAAAGACCAATGCACTTCCCTTTCCCCCTTTGCTTAACAGTGGCAGCATGTCTCCACCCATATCAGAAATGCATACATAAGTCATTGGTTCATTTCCACCTCTGCTGCAATCCTTATCCATCCCTTTCTCCCCACTCATTTTGATAATTGCAGCTCCCCTCTGTAGTAGCATATTCCCAAACCCGACTGTCCAGATTCCAGCAGACCACTACTACCCTCCCCCACATACACACAAAGAAGTGTGACTACATTATCCCTATCCTCACGCAACCCCCTGTTCATTCCAATACCCAGTGTCACTCTTCAGATTTGTAGCCAGCCTCCTTTACAGACCCTGAGCTACATTCACTGGAGCTGGCCCAGGGAAGTATAATTGACATCTCTCCTTACCAGCCTGCCAACCAGGAGATTCACCTCCAGGGAGGGCAGAAAGTAGTTGAGTGCATCAGCTCCTACAGGGCAACAGGATTAAAATTCAGAGACAGGGTGGGACTCACCCGATATTGGGGTGCTGGGATCTAGCATTTTGCTTCAACCCCATTTGTCAGTAAAGTGAAAAGCCCTTAAAATGAAGTGAGCAGTTAACACCTCTGCTCGAAAACTTGTTTCTTCCACCAACAGGAACTAGTCCAGTAAAAGCTATTCCCTCACCCACCTTGTCTCTCTCCTATCCTGGGACCAACACGGCTACAACACTGCAAACATGTATTCCATACTCATTTCCACCTCTGCTGCAATCCTTATCCATCCCTTTCTCCCCACTCATTTTGATAATTGCAGCTCCCCTCTGTAGTAGCGTATTCCCAAACCCGACTGTCCAGATGGACAGGTCCTGCACTCCTTAGCACCACATAAGGCCTGCAGGATCAGGCACCACAACGTCAGTGTAAAGGCCCCGTATCTTTAAGAGCACCCTGAGCACATCTCAGAGCTTTACATTTCTGAATGATCCCAAAGGTCAGTCACTTAATAGTCTCAAGTAGTGGCTCCCCCCTCGGACATTTCCCCCACATCCATCTCTTCCCTGGGCATCCTCTTCCCAGCAGCAACAACTGCTCCACAGGTTCCTCATGACAAACCAACTGGAGTTCCGAAGAGCTCTGTCCACCTACCCAGTAAGGGGTAATACTCAGACCTCTCCTTGGTGATATACGCTTTGCCAATCATTCTGCAAGGAGGAAGAGAAAGGAAAGCTGCAGTTAAAGAGTGAAAATACTCCTGGTCAGAATCTACATGAGTGGGGGTGCAGCGGGGCTGCCCACTCTCTCTGAATCCAAGCCCTGCTTCCAAGAAGGGTTTCATTATTCTTAGCCTCCTGCACCCAGAAGCTTAAGTTGAGATGGGGTGAAGTAGTGTCATGGGGTTTCCCTTCAGAAGAGCAATAGAGGAACATCAATAATTAAGGAGCCTAATGAGCCTGGTGTAATGGGAGGATGTATTAAAATCCATCGGTGAGAATTGAAGAGCTAAGAAGGAAATGAGACACAGCAGCCTACGATTCCTCTGGTAAAGAACAATGCAGTGCCCACCAGTCTGGCTTCCTGAGGCTGCTCAAGGATCTGAAGGTAGGGGCCACAGAGACCTGCTTGGTGCTGCCACCTGGTGTGCCAAGGCTACTTCTGCCCCTGCTTCCAGGCCTTTTCCAGCTTGGGACTCCCAGATCCTGTCTGTTTTGAGCCAGATTCCACTGATCTGCTGCAAACACAGACCCAGGTCTGAACCAAGTCCACTCACCACTGTAAGGCCCCTGGAAGCGCTCTTGCCTTTGACACCCAGCTGCTCAACTCCAAGGAGGTTCAAACCCTTAATACATCCGTTTTACCCTGTATAAAGCTTATACAGGGTAAACTCATAAATAGTTCGCCTTCTATTTCAAAGATAGAAAGATATGCACAGCTGTTTGCCTTCCCACAGGTAACAACTCGTACTCCAGGAAACTTAATAAGTAAAAAGTGATTTTAATAAGTACAGCAAGTAGGATTTAAGTGATGTCAAGTAATGACAGACAGAACAAAGTGAATTACTGAATAAAATAAAATAGAACACGCAGTTCTATGTCTAATCACCCTGTGTACAGATAAACCCCTCACTAGGTCCAGTAAACAGGCTATCTTCCTTCTAGCCTGGGTCCAGCAATCACTCACCCCCCTAATGTCTTTGTCCTTTGTTCAGTCTCTTTCAGGTCTCCTTGGGGGGTGGAGAGCTTCTTCCTTTAGCCAGCTGAAGACAAAATGGAGGGGTTTCCTCGGGGTTTAAATAGATTTTCTCCTCTGGGTGGACACCCCTCCCTCTCCCTGTGTAGCATCCAGTTACCAAATGGAGTTGGGGTCACATGGACCAGTCACCTGTCCCTGCACAACTCAGTTCCAGACCAGCCACATTCCTGGCAAAGTTCAGATGTGGATTGGTGACTGCAAGTTCTATTGTCTGTTAAGTGCTTCTTGATTGGGCACTTAACCTGCACATTCCTTTCTCAAGAAATACAACCGATATTCATAACTTCAACTACAACAATGATACATGCATACAAACAGGAGGAATAAATTCAGTAGGTCATAACTTTCACAGAGATATGTTACATGGCACATGTAGCATAAAACATATTCTAGTTACATATATACATTTATAAGCATCTCCCCATAAAGTTTTATGGGGAACACCATCACAGTAGTGTCATGGGGTTTCCCTTCAGAAGAGCAATAGAGGAACATCAATAATTAAGGAGCCTAATGAGCCTGGTGTAATGGGAGGATGTATTAAAATCCATCGGTGAGAATTGAAGAGCTAAGAAGGAAATGAGACACAGCAGCCTACGATTCCTCTGGTAAAGAACAATGCAGTGCCCACCAGTCTGGCTTCCTGAGGCTGCTCAAGGATCTGAAGGTAACAAACAATTCTGTACTGCAAATGGGAGACGAGTAGGAATAGACAGATTCAATAAAGCTTGCAGGGGAAAAGATAAGGAAAGCAAAAAAAGGGGAATGAGTTAATACTAGGAAAAGGCTGTAAGGGGAATAAGAGTTTCTATAAACATGTCATGGGAAAATGAAAGTAAAGTCAATAATAAGTAAGAAGGTGGATGAAATCGGTGATTACTCTGAGCTACTGTGCTATTTAAAATCTCTCTTTAGCAAGCTATACATTAACAATGGCCCGGCTCCTGCAAATTGCTTCCCACATACGGCCTCCCACTGACTTTAATGGGGCTCCTTCCACATAGAGGGACTTGTAGGAATGGAGCCTTGGATTTGGACAATGAGAGCAAGGCGCGCAGGGCTGGTGCAAGGAAGTTTTGCCTAGGGTGCAAAACTTCCTTGCACCGGCCGTGGATGTGAGAAACTGCTTAGGCAAAGATTGCAACTTGCTAAGATTCAGTTTTCGTCATTAGAAAGTGTGTTTTGTTTTGTTTGTGACCTTGCCTATCTCTTTTCCCTTGCTTAGTATCACTTAAACGCAAGGGCTTTGATTACAAAACCATCTCAGTGCTGTGTATTAAAGTGAAGTGTAAGGCCTCAGCTAACCTAACAGGCTGGTGTGTGCTCTGTCTCTTCGGAGAGGGACTGGATGCTGCAGGGAGACGTCTCTGGGGAACTCGGCAGCTGGGGCTTACTGATTGTTACCAGCAAGCCAAGGTATAGACTGGCAGAGTCTTGAGGAGTTTGCTGCAAGGCAGATAGGCTGGTGTGTCAGGGACCTGTCACACAGCTTAGCAGCAACAAAGCTCTTGCTCTTGCTAAGGCAGAGTGGTAACAGTGGCTCACAGTTCTGAGTGTTCTGAGCACGACATCACAGGGGGCACTTACGTTTTCTCACTGATGCCAAGATATTGATAGACCACGCCGGGATTCACAACTCCTTTCATCTCAGTCTGGGGGAGCGCTTCAAAGAAGTAAGGAGGCAGCCTTGAGTTGGCGTAGGTCACTACATCACAGGACACTAACCCTGGATAATACATCATCATCCGGGCAGCGAGATTCACCTTCTGGCCAATGACTGTGTGGTGGAGAGAGCAAGAAAATGGACACTGAAAAGTCATCTGAGCTCCCGCTCACCTTCCTGTGGACAGCTCCATATGTATCCATGCATACATACCCCTCCACCAGCAAAAATACGCAGCCTACACACACACTCCATGGGTACCCAGGGGATACCAAACATGCACAGGACCAGAGAAACAGACTGTACCTGTGTATTCATGCCTTACACGATGACCAACTACTCCGCAGAACACTGGCCCGCTGGTAACCCCGATAGAAACTAGCCTACCAAGCAATGAGAGCAACATGGAGTCAGCAATCCCAAATGTCCAGTCCCTCTTGCTGCATCTGTTCACACACCCTCTCCCCACTCCCACTCCTATAGTGCTAATTTGTATTGATTATCCCCACATCAGCCAGCTAGGTCTCCCAACAGCTTGTGTGCAGCTCTGTGTGCGCGCAAATGGGATGGAGAAGGGGGCAAGGAGCTTCCCTCACGCACGTCCCCATGTAATGACAGTTCTTGTGCTTCCTGGAGTGCAGAATGCTATGAGCTAGCATAGCTGTTGGAACTAGCCTCCCCAGAGAGATGGGCCACAGCCCCACCTGCTCTTCGCCAAGGGTGACCAGACAGCAAGTGTGAAAAATCAGGACAGGGGGTGGGGGGTAATAGGAGCCTATATAAGAAAAAGACCCAAAAATCAGGACTGTCCCTATAAAATCGGGACATCTTGTCACCCTATATCCACTCCAGCTAGCAGAGGTGACCCCTTGCCAAAGGGAGCTCGTGTCCATCCTTGGCAAGTGTGCCACAGAGGCCACATTCCTTAGGCAACTCCACAGACACAATGTCTCTTTGACCTCCCTGTGGGTCGTGAGTCCCTGTTCTACCTGTAATGCAAAGCCACAACTGAGCCCTCATTTCCTGGTGTGGAGCTGGAGGTGAAGCCCTAGATGAAAGTTCAGGGAAGGATTCACATTTTCTGAACACATTCATCTGCCCACAGTAGAAATCCTGAATGCTTAAAATGCTTCCACGGCTGGGGGAGTGGTGAGATGGGTGTAGAGTTTCAGCCCTCCTTTCTTGCATCATCCGGCTGTCCAGTCTGTTATACCACACCCACCACTATGGTATGTGTTTGCCTCCCGTTATTTATAATGGGTGCACACAGCAGAAAACTGCTTAACTGTAATTGTCACTGGATACTGATCTCGCAGGGTACTCACGCCTAGAATTTAATTCTCTCACGTGTGACTAGTTGAATTTCCCTGCCTCTTCATGGTTTGCATGCCCCTTAAAGGGAGTGGCTACTGGGCAAAGCACAAGACACACACACCCTTACTGGCTGTCACGACGCACTGTTCCTGGCTGAATATAAATGCTGCCCTCTGAGTGTGCCAGTCTGAATTCTCTCTGCTGGAGAGTCAGGAGCTGGAGGAACGTCCCAGCAGAAAAGGAGAGTCAGGTTACACAAAGACTCAACAAGGTCAGTGCCAGTGGTGTGAAAAGGGAGTGGGGTTTGGTTTAGTTTTGTCATTTATAGACACAAAAGGGGACAAAGGCTCAGGTCCCACCAACATGCAGGAGGAGTTTAATCTGAAGCTTCAGTGAAGTCAGCAGAGCCTGCGTGCCAAGGCACAGGCCTCAGAAATTCAGCAACCAGACCAGAGTGTGCTGGAAAGTAGGAGAGGGAGAAATGCTCTCTCCAAGCACTGCTGGAGTCCTGCCGGCTGATAGGCCTCAGGGTCTCCTTTAGCCGGGAGCTCCTCCACTGACTGCAGTCAAGAAGGACTTGATGGGACCTTCGGAGGCCAGTGGGGTGGAGGGTGACAGTCAGTAGGGGTTTGGCTCATGCTCTCTGTCCTGTTACCAATGCTCTCAAGGGGCAAAATGCCTTTAGAGCTCAAAGAATTTGCCATTCTCACGCAAATGGAGCTGAGAATCCTGCACAGCTGGTGTCATTAGTGAAAGACACATTGCTCTCTCTTGTCTGCAGGGACTGGACTTGGGGATTGGAGTTTCTTGGGCTGTTGTGGGATGGGTCAGTGAAGGTGGTTAGCTTTGCATTTTGCTCTGAAGAGTGCTGAGGTTCACGGTCATCCTAAGCAGGTTCCAGATTCATGGCCAGTCACCACAAAAGCTCCATCACCTGCACCCACCAGAATCACCCCTGAGGCTGCAGTTCTATTGCTCCAGTGTCACGTAGCTGTTTTAGGAGGTCAGGGTCATGTAGCGTGAGGGGGAGCCCAAGTAAACTGGGCTAATCCCAAATTTTGTCCCGGCGTTCATGTCACTGCTTCCTATCCACTAGGGGGGGCCCTCCTGTTGGGACGAGGGAGTTTTGAAGGCAAACAAGCCCAATAGCACCCCTATAGGCAACATGGAGAACTGCACCTTCCTGCTTACTTTATTTTCATGAGCTTCTCAGAACAGAAGTTGAAGATTTTAAATGCGCTCTCCAAGGCGTGGGTGCTCTCGTCAGCTTGCTTATCCCCAGGGAGCCCGAACACACACAGGAACGTGCAGCCCTGCCAGGGAGGGGAAAGAAAACACCACAGGGGGGAGGGTTTTTTCCAAAGAGCAAATCAGTAACAATGTCTGTGGCAAACATTTCCACTGTGCTCCAGCTCTCCCACCCACCCTGTTAGAGTAGTGCAGTCAGGGCCGGCTCCAGGCACCAGTCTACCAAGCACGTGCTTGGGGTGGCACCTGGAGGGGGGCGGCACTCAAGGTTTATTTATTTATTTTTTTAAATTAATGTACAAAAAAAACTAATCTTCCTCTGGCGCCCCTGCCGGGGGAGCGGGGCAGCCGGCGTGCTCCGCTCCCCGCCGGCGCCCCAGCCGGGGGAGCGGGGCGGCAGGCGTGCTCCACTCCCCGCCAGGGCAGCAGGCATGTTCTGCTCCCCGCCGGTGCTCCGGCCAGGGCAGCGGGGCGGCAGGCGTTCCACGCTCCCCACTGGCAGGGGGAGCAGGGCGGCGGGCATGCCGCCCTCCCCGCTGCCCCCCCCCCCCCCCCCCGGCGTTTTGGCGGGGCGGCGTTGTTGTGGGGGGGAGTGTTTTGGCCGGCGTTGTGGAGGGGGGCGGCGCTTGTGGGTTTGTTTGTTTTTTGCTTGGGGCGGCCAAAAAGCTAGGGCCGGCCCTGAGTGCAGTACCCCCAAAATGCTCTGAGAGGCCCCACCATTGCCTCAGACTCAGTCTCTTCAGCACCGAGCTTCTTATCATTCCTCGTGATCCCTGCCCTCCACCTCCCTTCTCTATGCCTAATGATAACGCCACTGGGTCCCTCCTGCCTCCTACTAGTCCTGGAGTCTCAGAGGAATGTTTGCTCCAGCTGCCCAGCTGGAATGGCCTTGAAGCTCTGACTCACTTTGTCAAACATAAAGACTTTGTTGATTTTGCCGCTGAAGGCGTGGATGACGTCTGAGATCTTCACGTTGGCATCGTGGATGGCCTTGCATAGATGCAAGGTATTGGCACTTTCATCAAACTGCAGGTTCACAAAGACAATTGTGACTGGCCGAAGCTCAGATAAATATTCCAGAGGTTGGTTGTCGTCAATCTGAAAGAGAAGAGCCGGATGTACTCAACATCCCTACTCCTAGTGAGCAGGAAGCATTCGCTACTCAATATACCCTTCCTCCAGCTGGGCTGACTCTGCTCTCAGATACAGGTACTAACTCTGTGAGGGCAAAGATGTTTGATTAGCTATTGCCGTAGGAAGGAATGAGCCCCCATCAATGGCAAGCACTCTCCAGTCTCAGGACGATGATCCTTTCAGCACAGGACTGGGAAATGAGGCTAGGCACCAAGGGGATAAAGGGGGAGATAGCTGAGCAGAGCCTGTCAATGTGACTTTGCTAGAACCCAGGTCTCCCATCAACTTTAACATTTTAAACGGAACAAAGGAAAAACTTTTTCATACACCTTACAATTAGCCTGTGGAACACATTGCCTGCAGTCAAGAACTCAGCATATTTCAAAAAATGATGACAACATCCAGTGTTATAATAGTAAGGATTTTTTTTTAAATAAAACCCAAGATTTTTGGAAGGGATCTAAACCCTCATGCCTCAGGTCATAAGCCAAGGGAGGGAGGAGGAAAAGCTTTCCATGTGGACAAGTTGACCCACAACTATCCACTTCAGGGTTTCTTGTATTTTCCTCTGTAGCATCTGGAGAACTTCAGAAAAATTCTAGCTGTGTAAAGCACGGACTGTCAATCCAAAAAATAGAATTCTGTGAAGTTACTGCAGTACCTTCTTCAGAATGTTTCTCATTACATACTTCCGAAGGGACTTCTCCAGCTCATCATTAGGATCCAATGTGGAGGTTGCTCTGAGGATATCTAGGGGAGGAAATTCAATGCTTTAAATAGGAGAAGGAAGACGTGTGGTTAAAGCATAGGATTTTATTCCTGGCTTTGCTCAAGGGCAGACTTTTGTCAGTGGGGACTGGACAGTGCCTGGATGGGGCTGGAGATTCTTGTATAAACTATTTCACTTACAATCTTGAAAATGCAAATCACAGACAGTTGGGATTTTCTATTAGAAAATTCCTTGTGTGCTTATATCAGCACCACTGAAAGCTTGATCACCCAGAAAAACTGTAGGCACAGAGCAGGGTTCCCTATAGTGTCTCTTCTTGCCAGCCAGGGGCCTCCACAGAGCTGACACAGAAGATAGGGAGAGGGTCTCTTCTCCTTCACAGTCAGTGTAGTCCTTGCTGGTGTCCAGACAGGTTGAAGCCAGCAGGGGGGAGAGGGAGTTGAAATGCAGCTGGCTGCCTCGGGATTTTGGTGGCGGGGAATGGAGGAGGACAGAGGAACTCAAAGGGGTACAGGGCAAGGGCCCCACGTGCAGTCCATTCACCCTCTCACATTTACACTGACAGAAAACAAAGGAATCTCAGCCTGCCGTCTCCCTGGGGGTCAACGCAATAGAAGGAAGAGGGACTCACTGTTACTTTCACCAGTGGGGTAGTTCTGTAGGTAGTCAGTACATTTCCAGAAGAACTCATCAAACTCAAGCTCAGAGATGTTCTTTATGTATCTAGCCTGAAGGCACACAGAATTAAAGGCACCTGTCAGCTTCCCCAAGCCTAGTGTAGAATTATTCAATAAAACGCACTCCCATCCTTCACTTTCACCTCCATCATCAGCCTCCCTGTCAATTGGATGGAGTACACAGCAGTAAGCAGCAAAGATTTTTTGGCTGGAGCAAAACAAGTGACCACGCTCCCAGCAAATGCAGCAAAAAGATTCTGCAGCCTCCAAAGCTGAGTGCAGAGCCTTCCAATTCCACAGTCGTTCTCCTGCTGGGTATCTGTCCAAGCCCCCAATCCTGCAAATGCTGACATACGTGCTTAACTTTAAGCACCTGATTGGCCCCACTGATTTCAATGGGCTTACTCATATGCAGGTGCAGGACTGAAGCCCAGCTTCTTCTCATGACGCCTGTCACTGAACTATCTCAGTGCCTTCAGAAAGATACTAACTAAAATCACAATAGGCCCATGGTGTGATTCTCCTCCCCATTCTCACAGATGCTCTCCAAGAACCAGTGCAAGGTGTAAGAGGGGGGTGCACAAAATAACTGGTGGGCTGCAGGTAGCAATGCTCCCACTTCCACTCCCTGGCAGGTTGGTTGTATTTTCAGAGTTCAAAGCAGGGACACCGGGGTTGGTGAGGGGGATGGGAATTGTGTGTTATCCTGTCAGGATGAGTACTTGGGGCATTTTACAGGAAAAGGCAGGGCAAGTGAGAATAGTATTTACCCCTCTATGACCCCTTTCTTGTTCTCTCCTAGCCCTAATGTCTCCCATTCCAATCTGGCTGTACCTACCATACCCCGACCGCCCCCTCCACAGTCACTGATTCACCCACACCCTCAATCACCAACCAACTCCATCAACCTTCCCCCCACCCCCAACTCTTCCCTCAGCTCCCCACCTGCTGAGAAACACACCCCACAAACACACTTTTCCCCCCAGGCTGAGATCCTCCCTATTCCTAACAGACCTCCACAGCTCAGGCCCACACCCTCAGCTCTGAGCCCTGGCCACCAGACAGCCCCAGGCTCAGAATGCCCCCACACATCCCTCCAGCTCTAGCAAATCCATCCCCAGGCTCCAAAATCTTCCCCATCCTAGCTGACACCCACCACCACCAATCTCAGATGCCCCCCCCCCCCCCCGCAGGTCAGAACCCTGCCCTCTGCTCAGAAAGCTCTGGTATTCGCTGATCTGCACCTCCTCCCTCTGCCACTTGCATCCCTTCTCTTGCAGAGACTCTTGCAGGGGCTGGAGGCTGCAGGGAGCATGGGTAAAGAGCCCCATACTCTGGCTCTGTGGCTCTGTCCCCTGCAGTAGAACAGCTACACTACCGAGTTCTGAGATCACTGGTGGGGCTTACCCCCATTATTCCCTAACCACCAGCCACTCCTGGCAAGAGTAAGCCAAAGTTAAGCCCATGCTTCCAGGGAACGAGATATTTCCCACATTCTACTATGCCTTCTTACTTCATCACCACTTTCAACTTTTGCATCACCATCCCTCTTGCTCCCCTCTGCCCAGCTGGTCCATTGGATACAGGCCCAATAACAGATATACACACAAGCATACGTGTGAGGTTGCATCCAGCAGAAGGCAATGGGGCACGTAAACATTCCTCAACCTAGATACAGCAATACCCATTCCACTGGTTATGAACCATTGTTGCACACTCCACATTGCCCACCTTAACAGCTCTTTCATCTTTAATTCTTTCTATTTCTATCATGTTCCTATTACAGAGTTCCCAGCAGTTCGGCGATAGAATAACCTCGCTTGCTTTTGCTAGGTTTTGGGCCAATCGAACTTCATCCACTGCTCGGCCAATTACCAGAAAATATTGGTGCTTATTGTCTCCAACAACAACTTTGGAGATATGACCTGCAGATAGCCCTGACAAGAGAAACAAGATTGTTATGGAGGGCATTTTTACTTTACCATTTGTAATATATGTGTCTCAATTATCTTGGAAGCGGATTTTGGAGGCCAACCTATTTCTTTTGGGGCAGGATGTTTGGATCAGTTCTTGACAATATGTGATATTTATTCCTGGAATCTGAGGATTTCTAGAACAACACTCTCCAATTAATTCAACAGTATGTCAGTTAATAAATAATAATGCACACATAATTATAAGGGTCACACGGTAGCATCTGTTATAAGGTTGCAAATCGGTTTTCATTATAACAGTCTGTTTATATCTGAAGAGGAAAGCAGTGTGCTGTAATCTTGGACTCTCATTCAGACATTACCTGGATCTATCAAATTTGTAACAAGCTGTGTCACTCTCGAATTGGGCTTGTCAGCCATAAGTGGATTCATCAGGCATCTGACTAGATCTCTTATGCGTACACCATGATCCAGTGGATCAACTGTTGCCTATTATTATACCTGATCATAAGTATCCACAAAGTTCACCTCTTGGCCAATGAGTAATTTATTTCAAATATGGAGCATAATGTTTACACTCTTCTCATTTAAAATAATTGTTGCCATGCTTTTTTCTTCACAGACAGATAACTCAAAAACAACTGGAGCTTGGTACTTAGCATGTAGCACGTGCCCACTGAGGCATAGATTCATGAACAAGTTTGAGAAACATTGGCTGGATAGCAATAAAGTGATATGCAATTCAATAATCCCTTCTGAACCTGCTCAGTGCAGCATCTACTAAGACTTTGAGTAGAACTCAGTAAAAAGCACTCTGTCATTTGGGACATCACTGTACATTCTGTGTGTGTGGTCTAACCAGGGGGCCAGCAAGCAGAAAGGCTTTGCTCTCAGTCTGCTGCTGCTGGGAGTTTGCGTGAAGGGAACTTGTAAACGTCTACTTGAAAAAACACACAGAAAAAACATCCAGATGTAATCTAAAACTCCCCAGTTTAATATAAGGAAATGGCAAAAGAGCAAGTTCCTGAAGATCCCAAACTTAAGTGGCTTTACATTCTGCTGCCCAAACAGACAGTTGTGTGAACAGAGGTACTGTGAAGGCACTTCCCACAACCCTAATGACTAGCAACTTCCTGTTGCTTTCCATGGATGTGAAATACTCCGAAGTAGAGCTGGTAAAAAAAGGGGGGTACTCTTTCCACTGACAATTTCAATTCAAACAAAAAAGAAATAATTTGTCTAAATTTTGCATTAAAATTTTTGATTTTCAGCAGAAATTCAAATGTTGAAATACTTTGGCTGAAAACAAAACAAAAAAATTGATTTGGAAATACTGCCACTTTACTTATGGGAGTTGTAGTTCTGATGCCTCAAGCTCCCATGATCCTCTATAGGTTGGACTCTCTAGTTTGACTACATCACCCATGATGCTACTTAATGTCCTCTCTTAGTGAGGGGAAGTGGTTAATAATCTGAGGAATCCTTGTTTGTGGTGTACAATGGGAGATGTAGTCCAGCTGGGTAGGACATTAGATGACCAAAATACAATTCCCATGAGGCACTGTGGCAGGATTTCTAAATCAAAATATTTCTGTTTTCAGCTGTTTGAGGGTTTTTTGATGGAAAATTGAAATTTTCCATGGAAAACAGACTTCATAACAAAAATTGCTTCTTATTCACTTTTGTAAAGTGCTTTGGGAATGTGCTCTCTAGTTACTGCAAAGTATTGTTATTCCACTAGTAGCCACAGTACCTATCTTCACTCGGAGCTCCAGACCCACTTCAGTCTCACGAACCCCATACTCTTCCTGGATCCTCAGACTACATTTCAATGCCAATGTAATGATATCGCTCAGCTGGTTTCGTTGTACTTTCCACAGTGCTAGCAGTGCATCCCCTGGGGAAAACAGTGTGACAGAGACTTATGGGACACATGCCCTGCTTGTTTCTAAAGTGCTGACAAAGCCACTTGGCTTTTCAACAAGCCACAGCAGATCTACCTGTACCAGCCCAGCACTCTGACCCACAGAGAGATTGTTCACTAACTACCCCAAACTTCTTAGCAGCTGCTGGCTGTGAACAGACCAACCCCTCTATGCTTCTAGCAGCTGTCAGTTACAGCTACCTCTTCCCACTCAGTAATCCTTGCAGCTGCTTTTTACAAGTGAACCCTCCTTCCCGGTGATCCCTTATAGCTACTGACTGCAAGTGTCCCTTCCCCATCAGTGACCCCATGCAGTGGCTTGCTGCATGTTCCCCTCCCCTCTCCCACACACACAAACCTGTGTCCGCTGGCTCAGGTACACCTAAGTCATTGCACCTCCTATCGCCCTTGGGCAACTGCTAGCACAGTCATTCAGGCCCAGATCCCCAAAGGTATTTAGTATCAGAGGGGTAGCCGTGTTAGTCTGTATCCACAAAAACAAGGAGGAGTCCAGTGGCACCTAAAGACTAACAGATTTTTTGGGGCATAAGCTTTCGTGGGTAAAACCCCCACTTCTTCAGATGCATGGAGTGAAGAAGTGTATCCATGCATCTGAAGAAGTGGGGATTTTTACCCATGAAAGCTTATGCCCAGTTAAAGGTATTTAGGTGCCTAACTCCCATCTGATCTCAGTTCTAAAGGAAGCGCCAGCCAGGGTTTCTCAATCGGGGTTGTTTCTAACTGAATGATATAGTGTAAATTCTTGCTTCTTCCAAATCATAGATCAACCCAGAGAGATGGGTACAATAGCACAAGGAAAGGGAGTCGGCTAGTGTGAGTGCCTCCTCTGTCCAGAGCCTCAAAAGTCAAATGACAATGGGAGAGTAGGCCACTCTACCCCACCCCGGTGCTTCCTCCTTAGATATCACAAGCTAATAAATACCTGCAAAGTTCAAGATATCCCCTCCGTAAATCAGCACCTCTGCAGCAAGAGAAAAGGTGAGAGAAGTTACACACAGCTTGTGTCAAAGAAAATCATGGAACAAATTGTTCTGTCGATCGGGGGAAGGGGCCTGTGCGCATGAGTGTGTGTGTGCATGTGTGTGTGCGCACACACATTGAGGGGGCATATTTTGCAGAGTAGGTGTGACTGAGTGAGCAAGATGGTGTATGTTTGAGCATGTCATTGCAACAAAGCTCCCAGCTGCTGAGGGCTCAGAGCAAAAATCAGGGAGTTAAACTCCAAAAGCCACAATAAGGAGGCAGAGCACAGTGTTCTCTATGGCAACTAGAAATATCCCCTCCGAGGCCCACCTCTTCTCCCAACCCTTCAAATCCCCTACTGCTCAGTTCTCAAAATGTCGCATCCAACAGGGAGGGCCCTGGGGACAACTTGAGAAGCACTGTTCCACGGGAAGTTTTGAAGCAGCTTCTCAAAAGCAACGTGACAGCGAGAGATAAGGAAGGATGATCCAGTGGTTAGGAAGCTAAGCCAGAGACTCTGGAGAGCTGGATTTGGTTCCCTGCTCCGTCACAGACTACAGGTGTGTCCTTGGGCAAATCAGCTGGCCTCTCCATGCCTGGGTTCCTTATCCATAACATGAATAATAGCACTCCCCTACCTCACTTCCTCACAGGGGTGTTGGAGACCATACAAGAGCTTAAGATAGACAAGGAAGGGCTACATTGTGCTCTCAGGCCGTTGGGGTGCTTTGTAGATCCTGAGAGGGAATTGGTAACTTTTGTCAGAGCTCAGCTCCCCAAATCATTAGTGTGCTGATGTCACAGGGGCACCCTACTCCTTGGCCACATAAACAACAAAACATTGCTCTTCCAGTGAAATGGGGTGGAGATCAGTGTTCCCTTTCATTTTTCCCACCCATGTGTGGAATGAATTTTGTTATGTGCATCAGTATGGAGGTGATGTGTGACACATAACAAAATTCATGTGGTGGGGATGGGGTCGGGGCCAAGGGGCTAGGGGTGTGCGCTCAAGGCTGGGGCAGAGGGTTGGAGTGCAGGGGGTGAGGGCTCCAGCTGGGGGTACAGGCTTTGAGGTGGAGCCGGGATGAAGGGTTTAGAGTGTGGGAGGGGGCTCCAGGGCTACAGCAGGGAGAGAGGACTCCCCGCAGCTCTTTGTCCCGGCAGCAGCACCTGGACTGGGGGGGAGAGGGGCCTCTCCTCGCCGCAGCAGCTCCGGGGATGGGGCCACAGGATAAGTGCCCCTCCCCCAGCAGGTCCGGGCCGGGGCCACAGCAGATTGGGGCCAGGGGAGGGGCACTCCTTCCCCAGCAGGTCCCCGGGTGGGTTCCCTGAGCGCCAGCATGGCGCTAAGAAGGCTGCCATGTGGCCACGCAGCTTACAGGGAACTTAGGTGGAGGCATACACCAGGGTAGAGCCACAAGAATAATGGACCCTTCAAAGCAGGATACATTGTGCCAGTGAGGAGCAGCAATGACTGGTTCCCAAGGCAGCTTGATCCAGCCCTTCTAATCTTGGGAGATTTTCAAGGCTCCCTAAGTAACAGAAAAGATCCCAACCTCCAAGTAAAGAAGGGCCCAAGCTGCTTAACAGAACACCTTTCTGATGAGCATTTCTTCAGTTCCCCAGACCTGAGCCAAGGAAGTGCTCTCAGCAAGGGATCGTGCTGCCTGGTACTTACCTTCTACAATATCCCCTACGTAATGATTGAGGGTCTGTGTTAGCTGGTCAGCGCCACGGTCCAGATTGGTGTCCGTGCTAAACTTCTCCGTCAGTGCAGTAAAACCTGTAACACAAACAGCAGTCAGGCAGCTACTGGAGGAGGCAAGAAATGGCAGAAGATCTCAGCGACTGCAGTCAGACATGCTTTGTGTTACCTGAAATGTGCTGGATACATAAGAAAAAATGTTTAACAAAACTTATTTTTTATTTAAAACTGATTTATTAAGCAAAGGAAGTATTATCTGTAGTTAGTGAATTGAACTGGAGTTTCTAGGTCACCACGTCCTTCAAAATTTTAGAACAAGTAGATCTCATCCTCTTACACTTTGTTTTTGTTTGCAATTGGAAAAGGAAAACAAGCATTCCCTCTTTTTCAGCTTCCAACTGGTTTCTTAATTTTGAATGAACTAGTCATTGAACTGAACTAGCTGAATAAACTGAAATGAAGAAAATATTCTCTCTGCACCACACAAGAGGCTACTGCTGCCAAAAACTGGTTTAGCACATCAGCTAACTCTGGTTCCAGGTGCTTAGCCAGTGACTTCCACCGGCTCATTTGAAATGAAATTTGACTTTCATTAAAACTTGGCAACAAATGTGTACTGCTATGTATTATTTTTGTATGTGATTTAAATTATTTTAGTAGGCTATAAGTTTAGGCCTTAACATAAGTTGTTAATTTCAAGTTTAATTTTAAATAGGGTTGTTTTTTCTTAAAATAAATTTATATATAATAAATAAATAAATAAAAATAAATAATAAATAATAAATCCTATTTAAATAAAAATAATCCTATTTAAATAAAAAAAATCCTTTTATATTTTGTAATTATTTTTTATCCACCCTGCATGCAACATTTCCTGATTTTCAAGTCCCTACTTCTTTCAGTTCACTTTGTTCCTACGCTGGAACTCTCCCTGCTTTCTAGTTCTGATCCTTCCCCCACTCCATTTGACCCTGTTTGCCATGAGATCATGCTGACCCTTCTGAGAGAGGTGGCAGAGATCCAAGGGAACATGCTAAAAAGCTTTAAGTCCTTTCTGGGTAGTGATGTGAAATTGCCCGTCTCCCACCAGACCTTTCACTTGCAAAGTGCCACAAGGATCAATTCTCCCTCCAGTCCTATACAGTACCTACAAGCTAGTCAGATAATAGGGACTCTAATGCCAGCAATATGCAGATGACACACAGCTCTGCTTCTCCTTCCGCATATACATATGACTATACCCCTACCACCAAGATGGCCCAGTGCTTGGAGGAGATCAGTTCATGGATAGAGAACACCTGATTAAAGCTGAACCTGAGCAAGACAGAGGAGATGCCAGTGGGTAGAGGCATTTGCAATCACAGTGCAGTCTCCTTTGGTTGATCCATCATTGGTCAATTCAATCTGTAGTTTAGGAATGCTCGCTGATGATACACTCTCACAAAGTAGTATCCACAAGTAACTTTCTCTACAACATCCAGTTGGCTAGGAGAGGCTCATCCTAGAGGATGATGACCTGGTCTCTGTTATATATGTTTCCTCACCTCCCAGCTGGGCTTAGAGTGACCAGACAGCAAGTGTGAAAAATCGGGACGGGGGTGGAGGGTAATAGGAGCCTATATAAGAAAAAGACCAAAAAATCGGGACTGTCCCTATAAAATCGGGAGATCTGGTCACCCTACCTGGCCTACAGAAATGCAACATACCTGGGCATAAAGCCTTCATGCCTTAGAAAACTGAGAATGTGGCAGCAACACAAACTACCACAACCACATCAAACCTATCCTCCCACATAATATAAAGTCAAGTTCAAGGTCCCAGTCCTTATCTTCCAGGTACTCTTTGGCCTGGGCCCATCACATCTAAAAAAAATGCATAAAGTTCCAGGATGAGGACAGCAGTCGACAACTCTGCCCTGAGCTGCTGCTGCAACATCCTCTGCTACTCCTGTCCCAAACTCTTTTGAGCCTAAAGACGGCCAATTCTGCAAAATGGTCCAAAGTGCTATAATAAAGACGAAAGTCCCTAAGCCATTTCAGCTGTGACTTCAGCTAGATTTGAGTCCAAGCCTCCCATTACTGCAGACAATATCTCTTTTAAATCTTCCATGTACTAAGGGTGGGCTTTTCAGAATGGCCTAATAAAGGAGTTAGGGCTCGTCTACACGGTGAGTTACTGCACAATAAACTAGGGTGTGACTCTACAGCATACCAGCTTGCCACCCAGTCACTCATTGTGTGGACACTGCTAACTCGTGGATACAGCTTAGCATGCTGCTGCTTGAGAGCACAGTACATCAAGCCACACTCTGGAACTTTTCACTCTGCTGTAGCACTGTCCACACACCGAGCTAGTGCATGGCAAGCTGACATCCTATTGAATCATACCCTGGCTTGCTACACAGTAACTTGCCATGTAAACAAGCCTTTAGGCACATAAATCCCATTGATTTTCAATGGAAGTTGGGCACCTAACTTCCTTGGGCCATTCTGAAAATTTCACCCTTAATAATCTCTCTACCCACCTGAAATGTCTGCAAAGAGCAATACTCCATCAAAACTCTCAATGAAAGGCACCTCCTGGGAGAAATCGCCATATACGATGAGATCGGGGACATGAGCTGCTACTTTCCCAATTGTAGTGCTGTCACTTGATTTTCTTTGATCTATATTGGCCATGAATGCAACCTGCTGCCCAGGGCCATGCAACACTGATGGATAATTCAATATATGATCCTCCCACTCAGGGAAGGAGGTGACTCCCACTAGTCTGCCATAACCATGATCACTCTTGTGATGATCAGACAGCAGCACCATAAAGGACAGGTCACAATTCACTGACGGAAGGGTCTCAGCCAGTAACATTCTCTGTATATCACAGTCTATGTAGCAACAGTTGCTAGGTGAGACAAGCTTCCTTCATTAATGTATTTTTAACCCATTTACACAGAAATGGTGTGATGGGGTATAGAAACCCCACACGAGTCGGGGCTGTTGTGACTCTTGGGCCTACAAGAGGCTATCCTCTTGTAAACTCAAATGTAAAAAGTATGTAAAAGTTCTTAAGATGTTACAATAACCATGAAAAATAGGTCAAGTTGTTTACAACCCCGAATGTTGTAAAAAGTCCAAAAGAACCAGACAAAGAAGCTGGATTAGTCTAAACCAAAAAGGCCATGTTGACATAATCCAAGAACTGTTGAAATTATGATTGGTAAAAACAGAAGAAGTGGAACCAGAGGTTAATAGCCCAAAACTGGTGTGATGAATATGAGGCCTAACTGGTGAGAGGAATGAACTATGACTCCCACTTTTCCCATTTTGGGTTCCTTAAAAAGAAACAGTGAAAAAAAAGACACAATCAATTCTGTTCAGATCAATTCAGTTCAGCTCTCCCTCTCATCTCTCATCTCAGCACCTTGCATCCCAGCTCATCCCCCGATCTACCAGTACTGCAACTCATCCCAGCTCACCTTGACTCATCGAAAGGACTTTCTTCCTGAGAGGAAGGCTGGCTGGCCTTAATCTTGTTCAAGGAACTTTGTTTTCACCTGCGAGTGCTGAAAGTCATCACATGATCATGACATCCAATCCTCAGCCCATCAGTGGGGATATCCAATTGCCAGAACTGCAGAGGCATATGTAACAGCCTGTATTGTTTTCCCTTCCCTTGTTGTGTTATTTTCTGCCTCCCCACTTCTTTCCTAGCTCTCATTCTCTTGGCTGTTTTTCAAATTCTGAAGTCAACTATGGTGTATTCAGCCAAGCCTGCCTTGTCTAAGGGTAGGTCTATACTTACCCGTCGCGTCGGAGGCGCGGGATCGATGTTCTGGGTTCGATTTATCGCGTCTTGTCAAGACGCGATAAATCGAACCAGGAAGTGCTCCGCCGTCGACGCTGGTAATCCAGCTCGACGAGCGGAGTAGGCGGAGTCGACGGGGGAGCCTGCGCGCCACGTCTGGACCACAGGTAAGTTCGAACTAAGGTACTTCGACTTCAGCTACGTTAATAACGTAGCTGAAGTTGCGTATCTTAGTTCGACAGGGGGGGTTAGTGTAGACCTGGGCTAAGAAGAAAATATCCCATCAGATGAGGTCCCTGACCAAATCGTAAACCAGGATCCAAGCTGCAGGTGTCATGGTTGACTTCCCAACCAAAAGCATCCCCTCATAACTAACCAGCAGTCCAGTGTTTCAGAAACATCAACAAAAGCCATATTTCACCCATCTTTTCCACCCTCTCTCTTCTCTACCTTGTGTCTGTTAGTTAAGAACAGGATAAGTAAATGCCCTCTACACATCAAAACTGAGAGTAAAATTAACCCTTTCCTTTTAATCAAAGAACAGTTGTTCTGAAAATATGAGAGTCTGCTATTTTGCCTGCAAAAGGAGAAGGGCTTTCAAGGTTTTGCCTAAGTTTGTTTTGCATAATCATTCAAGCATAGTTTGCCTATAAATGACTGCTTTGATTTCTTGTTTTTTCTTGTTTTTAATCAATAAACTTTTAATTTAATGCTTTTAATTTAATTTAAATTAATGCTTTTGGGTGTTTGCCAAGTTATTGAGTAAAATCAAGCCCTCTGTTTAAAATAACCCCAAACCTACCTATCCCTGTTTGAATTTGGACAGTGAAAGAGTTTATAAACACGTTTAAGTCTTTGGGCTTTTGAGATCAATATCCACACAACAAGGCCCAGTCCATCCCGCCCTGTAACATGTGAACCAAGTGTCAGGCTTCATGGGAGGAACTAAAAAGGGAGAACCCAACTCAGTTGTTTTCTGGCTGGGAAAGAGAGCAAGTCTGAGGCTTTCACGGTGTGAGAGATTGGTTGGGGCCAGAAACTGGGGAAGATGGCTGCCTCCCAAGGGAAAGGAAGAATTTATGCTTCTTTGTGTTTATTTTGGACTTTGAGCACCCCGATAAGGTGGAACTGTTACATGACCTAGCTGAAAAGCTAAGTCACTTCAATCCAGAAGATGCTTGAGACTGGGTGGAGCAATGGAGGACCAGGAGGGAAACAGAAGCAGAGCCATGGCCACACAGTGCCATGCCATGAGAGGATATAGCAGGAGGGCACGTGGGCCACAGATGGCTAATGCCATGAGACTCTGCTGGTCTTTACTTTCAAACTCTGGGCTTGCTATGCTTCCCCACTCAATAGTTGAGTAGAAATAAGGAGGCTATATTACCTCTGGCACTGGTGTGACTGCTCCTGGAATAATATGTCCAGTTCTGAGGTCCACAATTCAAGAAGGATGTTGAGAAATAGCAGAGGATACATTGGAGACTATTCAGAGAAGAGTCATGAGATTGATTTATGGATTGGAAAACATGCCTTCCAGTGAGAGGTGCAAGGAGCTCAATCAGTTTAGTTTAGCTTTCTCTTTGTTAAGGGATGACTTGATCACAATCTCTAAGTGTCTACGTGGAGAACAGAAATTTGATAATGGGCTCACCAGTCTAACAGAGAGAGGTGTAACAAGATCCAATGACTAGAAGCTGAACCTAGTCAAATTCAGACTGGAAAAAAGGTGCAAATTTTGAACAGTGAGGGTAATTAATCACTGGAACAATTTATCAAGGGTTCTGGTGGATTCTCCATCACTGGCAATTTTAAAATCAAGATTGGTGGTTTTCTAAGAGCTATGTTTGATCCAAACAGGAATTAATTCAGGGGCGTTCTCTGGCCTGTGTAATACAGGAGGTCAGATTAGATTGTCACAATAATCCCTCCTATCCTTTTAATAGTCCTTATATTTCCTCCAGCTCCCTCAGATGATACCTCTCTAAGTGCTCTCTCCCTTGCAATACCCCAATTTCCCCAGACTGCAGCCCCTGCAGAGAAGCTACCCATTTGCTGCCCTATTGTTCCCTGTCCCCTTCCAACAGAGACAAGGAAACAAATGGGAGTCGGGGGGCTGACTAACCTCTGTAAACCTCCTCTTTACAGTGTCCTGTTCCTTTTCCATCATGACCCATATAGATGTGCTCCCCCTAGAGAACTTCTCATAATGACCATCACCAGGGGCTACCCCGTATATAAAGACCTGCTGCTCTAGAAATACCTCATTTGCTGTCAACCCTTACAGAGAATACTCAGGCTGTGACCACTCTGACCTGTAAGGGCCTCTCACAAACTTTCTACTCAAGAGATCTTGCTCAGAAGGCTCCCCCAACAAACCACACACACATAGCAATGACCCTCACCTGCTATTTCATGCAGATCCCACCCAGTCACATGCTAACCCCCCCCAGAGAATTCCCACATGGCAACCACCACTCCACTGACAGCTCCTAGACACCTAACAGATCTCTGGGTTAGCCAGCAGTGCAAGTAGGGTGGTACAGTACGGTACGCCATACCAGCAAGATATTTATAGCCGGTACAGCGTAACAAAAAGACACAGGAGGAGCCGGTGGCTCCATGCTCCTCTGGCGCGGCGGTACTACCTCCAGCCCTGCCCCCTGCCCTTCCACAGAGCTGCGTCTCCTCCATCTGCATGGCAGCCCCACCGGAGGACAGGGCTGGGGGGCAGAGCTGGGGGCAGTATAGCCACCGAAGGAGCTGCCAGCGTTCTGCTCCTTTTCCTGCTGCCCCTCCCAGCGGGGAAAACTATCTAGTGATTATCAACATAGTCTACACACACAACTAGGTTAAAAAGAACATGATTAAGGTTGCAAAGTCAAGCACTCAAAAATTACGAAACGCCGGAATTAAGAGGTCAGACTTAAGGCAATGAGAGTAATATTTTCAAAAGTACTTAGGTCCCATTAACTTTCAATAAGGCTCTTAAGTGACCGAGGTGTTTTCAAGATAGCACTGGACTAAGGCTTCTAAGTCACTTAATTTCCCCTGATTGAAAATGCATGTGAAAGCCTCCTTTGCATGGTCTACATATTCAAGGAAGGGAAACAAAATACACACACACACACACAAACTTCCACTGTACATATTACATAAATGCAAAGAAACACTCCTAAGCACTGTATATGGGCTCTTAAAAATGTAAAATGCACACAAAGTCCTTAAGAAGAAGGCATTGATCCTAAATAACACATAATACAATGCTAAGAGGTGCTTCTGCACACCAGTAATTGTTTGAGTAAGAGTTTGCAGAATCAGACCCTCAGTAAGAAAAGAACAAAGAAAGGGAGCTTGGAGACTGGTGTTACTACAAAGCAGAGTTGTGTTGAGTAACTCTATGCATTCTGTAAGCCCCTGCGGGTAGGAAGCTTCCTTTGTCATTGGTCTGTAAATGCTATACACACCTATGGAATGTGTAAAGAACCCATATTCAAACAATAACATTGTCGATAGGAGACAATGCGCTGAGCCTTTTACAGGAGTGTAAGAAACCATACACATTATTACAGGCACCAATACAAAAGAGGATTACACCAGATGACTGACTGCATCGGTCTTAAATCCCAGTGCAACAGCAGTCGGAAACTGGGGGCTTTGGTTATTTGTGTTTAATAATAGACATATGTTTCTTGGCTGGGAGAATGGTTAATCCCCATATTCAAATGATAGATTTCACGTGTGTGTTGGAAACATTCTGGTGGGGGAAGGGAGGAGACGGAGCAGCCCTTACTAGAACGGGGTGGGATTTTCCCAGCAGCATCATGTCTGCTTCAGAGAGGAGTGAATGAAGAGTTGAAAGAAAAGGCAGAAGCCCTATATGTCAACTAAGGCAGCTCTCGTTCTCTTCTCTGTTGGGCTTTGCTGCCTTCTAGCAACACTTTGTGTGTGAAATAAACAGGAGGTTTTGTGTTTCCCTGGTGGGACTAGTGTGAGAAGTGCAGTTAAACTTTAATGCTGTGGGTGAACATAACCAGGCCAATTGCCTTGGACCAAGAGCACCTCTCTTATAGCTGGGAGGGAAATAAGAAGCAACCTGTTCATGTGAGCCACTGCCACAGATACAGATGAGATGGCTCAGATAAGATGGATGTTCCATGCATTCAAACCCATCCCACCAATGAAGGAGGACTAGAGGGCAGCTGCAAGGGGAAGTAGGAGAAATACAGTATCAGGTGCATAACAATTAGTAATATACAGTCATAGGGTGACTGGAATGTTACATGTCTGTATTGATTTACCATTAAGACAATAGTGACATGTGAGAATTCACCTCTCATATTTAAGTAGCAATTTTTCCATCCATGTTTCCAACGTCAGATGTAAAAGCTTAAGAGTGCAATGTATTAAAAATAATAGCAACCCAATATGCTTAGCAACAGAGAGAGAGCTTACATAAACAAGCAGCAGCATTCTTTTTTTAAAATGCAAAAACTTTTACATATGGTATGCAGGGCCGGCTCCAGGCAACAGCTTTCCAAGCTGGTGCTTGGGGCAGCATCGAGAATGGGGCGGCAGTTTGAGTCCCGTGGCGGCAATTTGGCGGCAGGTCCGCCGCTTTTCCCACCACCGTGGGACTCAGACTGCCGCCCCATTCTCACCCGCCGCCGTAGCAATTTGGCGGCGGGCGAGCGGACCTGCTGCCGAATTGCTGCGGCGGTGGGCGAGAATGGGGCAGCCAGGGCCGTCCTTAGCCATAGACAGAATAGGCAGCCGCCTAGGGCACCACTAGGTCTGGGGCACCACACACTCTGCGGGTGTAGTGTATTAAACTGCTTCACGTAGGAATGTGCTACCCGTAGCAGTTATACACCGGCAGCCTGATTTTTCACCCTTGCTGTCTGGTCACCCTAGGTCGGGGGTACCCAGGGATCCCGGACGAGCCCCCAAAAATGTAACCCTTCTGCCAGTCAGAGTCGGCAGCAACAAGGGCCGGGTTCCGTATCTAGGGGTTCCATTCCAATAACACAATGCAAAAAACCGGCTCGAGCCCCCACCCAGTGACCTGGGACAAATATATATCACCCCCCCTGGGCGCCTCTAAGAGGCAGTACTTCCCCTCTCGCAAGCACACTGGGTTTTGGAATCCATGTCCCTCGCCTAGCAAGTGCTGCTTAGCTAAGGGCGAGTCCCTTCCTCATAACAAAAGCCCACTGTCCTTGATTCACACAATCAGGGTAACAACACTTTAGTCTTCCTGCCCCAATAACAGAGAAACTGGGGCTCCCACAGCAGTCAAGGTGACCATTTGGGCAAGCGGTCCATCATGCTTTGCAGGGTAGGTGTGTCCATGCAAACAAGATTAGCCCCTGACATCCCTTTCCACAACTCACCACCAGATGTCAGGGTAGAGCTCATCCTGACTCTGCTTACATATATAAGACAAAGCCCCAAATATTGGGACTGGCCCTATAAAAGCAGGACATCTGGTCACCCTAGCTGGGGAGCGCGTCTCTCCCCCGGGCTGGCAGCGATCCATCTCATCCGGGGGGAGCTGCGCAGGGCAGGATGAGCTGCTGTGGCTCCGTGGGTGCCCCGTCCCTGAGATCAGATGCTGGGCTAACTTCACCATGGTCTGTGGGGCTGTCGGTGGTGCCCAGTGGCGTGTGATCAGACCTGAGGGTTTGCTGCTGCTGTTGCCACTCTGCACCCCAAGAGGTGGATATTGGGGTCCTGCAGCTTTCCACCTATCTCCTCCTCTACTGCAGCTGTTGGACCAGCAAGCTGGGGGGTAAGCCAAGCATGGAAGCAGTACTGTGTTGCCATTTAGATTGTCATTTAACAAGTTTCTTTGCCAAAAATGCTTGCCAACAATCCTGAATCCAATTTCAATATTTTGTTAAAAGAATCAATATCTTAGCCAAAACCAGAAAATTAAGTTGACAATTATTTGTGACAAGTTTGGTTTGGGGCAGGGAGTGGGCCAGTTTTTATCAGAGAAACAAAAAATGTTGACTGGCATTCCTATAGCCCTGTTACTGCTAAATAGAGCCCTCCAACAACTGTAATATGCTCATCTCCTGACTAGTGTCTAGAGTGACCATATGTTGTACTAAGAGTCTCTTGCTTTTTTCCCCCTTTTGCCAGCCCTGAGGTTGGGCAGTCAATGTCTTACATTTTCACAATGTTTTGTCCAACTTTCATAAAGTAAATACATGGTTAATGTGAGTGAAAGAGGCCAGGGACACTTCCTTGTGAAGAATCTGTGCAGAAGATCATGCTAGAGCTGTGAAAATGTCAGTTTTTGATGGAACTTTAGAAGCAGTGATTTATCGTGTATTTCTGATAGTGCCGAAAATGTGCTGTTATTGACCGTCTTTCCAAACAAAAATAAGGCACAATAGGACTTCTGTAACATTTCTGTGCTACCTTAATCTAGATGAGATGATTCTGTGCTGACTTCATTTTGGTCACTTTGTGCTTTACCTAAGAATAAAACTAGGGTTATATTTTCCCACTGCTTGGAAACCCAGCTTATTAAACTGGATAATGCCATTGATCTATTTACAGTATAAGATTGATATAGAGTTGTAACTAACATTAAGACTGATGCCCATTACACATTTAAAACTAAAAAGTAGCTTTGTAAAAATGACATGGGTTTCCAACTCTACTATGTTTCAGTCAGGGTGGAGCACCCTGTGAGGTGTCTTAACACTAGCTCAAGGTCACAGACTCATGGCTATCCTATATTAGTTATTTTAAATAATATTTCTGATAATCTGACAATAATTCAAACAGTTATTTCTTTAAAAAAAACACCCTTGTAAGTTATGTCGCATCGAAAACAACTTTCCAGGTCACAAAAAGAAATAGGATTAGCTATACAAGCACAGAGGGGTTCTATACTTAAGTTTGTATGTCATGAAAACAATTAAGTTGATCAAAATCATCAAGTAACTGCCGAAGAAAATATTTATGCAGACGAAGCTCAAGAAACGCAACAACACACAGAACAATCATTTGAAACAGATGCAGACACAAAACAAGAAATTATAACAGTTGAAACTGTACTAGCATGGGATATAGATGACATTGGCACATGGCTGCAATCTTTAAACAATGAATTCCGTGCTCTTATACTTGAAAAAGGCCCTGTGAGAATAAAAGGTCTTGAATATCTTAAAGACAGAAGTAGGAAATTCACAGAAAACAATTACTACAAAAGATTTTCTAACAGTGAAATTGTCAACAGACGGTGGCTTGTGTGCTCTAAATGCAAGGATGCTGTATTTTGTTTCCCATGCAAGATTTTCAATAGTTGCAATTTTAAGATAGCAACCATGGGTGTTAATAATTGGAAAAATCTTAGTCACATATTACCGCAACATGAAAAGGCACAACACCACATTGAAAGTATGCACAAATTGTGTGAGCTGAGTGTAAGGTTAAAAAATCAGACAACTCTTGATGCCCAAAATCAAAGATTGCTGGAGTCAGAGAAGCAGCATTGGCATCGTGTTCATGAATGTCTATTATCTATTGTTGAATATCTATCAACAAACAATCTTGCTTTCAGAGGAAGCGTTGAGAAATTATTCCAGCCCCAAAATGGCAATTTTGGGGCCTTGTACAACTGCTGGGAAAATTTGACACAATGATGAATGAACATCTCCGAAGAGTAACTGAAAATGAAATACATGACCACTATTTGGGACCAGGAATTCAAAATGAACTGATCATGCTAATGAGTGATAAAGTGAGAGAGGAAATTGTTTCATTAGTTACTTTGGCAAAATATTTTGCTGTAATTCTAGATTGCACTCCGGACATAAGTCATCAAGAACAGATGTCGTTAGTAGTGAGATTTGTCGACATTAGTGATTCAGCACAGATTACAGTTAAGGAATCGTTTAGCACATTTTTAGAAGTAGAAGATGCTTTTTTAGAAGTAGAAGAAGAAGTTTTCCAATACTGTAAGCTTACGTTTGTGTTGCTAAGAGCAAGTCAGGCATAGGGGCACCAGTTTAATAATCCCGCCTAGGGCACCATAAATCCTAAGGACAGCCCTGGGGGCAGCAGTCCGAGTCCCGCAGTGGCAATTCGGCGGCGGGAAGAGCGGCGGACCCAATTTTGCCGCCCCAACCAGTCACCGCACCCTCCAGCCGAGCAAAAACAAAAACAAACCTCCTGCCGGAGCAGGGCCCCCTGGCCCTGCTTGCTGCAGTCTGTTAGGAACACAGTCCTCCCTCCTTGGGCTCCCCGCAGCAACGGAGACTGACTCTGCCCCTACAGAGTCTTTTGTACTAGCCTGCTAGGCCCTGATTGGCTGCTCTGTGCAGCCTCCCTGCAATTGACTGTTTCCTGTGTAGCTAGGGTGACCAGATGTCCCGATTTTATAGGGACAGTCCTGATTTGTGGGTCTTTTTCTTATATAGGCTCTGTAGCAGGGTCGGACTCACCCCCGCGGCGCCTCCTGCTGGTTTCTCCAGGGAATTAGCTCGTCCAGCCCTGGAGCGCCCCCTGCAGGCCAGTGATCCGCCTGTCCACGCTGGGCCCGTGTCCCTCCCAGGACCCGGTGCCCTTTTAACTGGGGTGCTGCCTCCTGGCAGTACCCCTATATCTGGGTCTCCCCTCCCCAGGGGAACCCCCAACCCACTATCCCCACCTCACCTCAGTCGTAGGCTACTGCCAGTCACCAGCTAGCCCCCGCGCCCTGGGGCAGACTGCAGTGTAAGCCACTCATCACAGGCAAAGGGGGTTTGGACCTGCTGCCTCAGCCTACCCGTGGGTCGCCCCCACAACCCCAGTACCTAGTGGGCCTAACCCTAGGCCGCAGCCTGGGGCTTTCCTAGCCAGAGCTCCCCAGCTCCTCTGGCCTTCCCCAGCCCTGCTCCACCCTAGGTACCTGGTCAGGTCCCTGCAGCCAAGCCCTTCCCTCTCTAAAGACAGAGAGAGAGTTTCTGTGTGTTTGCTCCAGGCCCACTGCCCTCTTATAAGGGCCAGCTGGGGCCTGATTAAACTGGCCCCAGCTGTGGCTGCTTTGCCCATCAGCCCAGCCTCTGAGCCTCAGCCCTCTCCCAGGGCTATTTCCAGCCCCTCCGGGCAGGAGCGGGTTCCACCCCGCTACACACCCCCCACCTCAAGATCCCCTCCACCGGGGGGTGGTAAGGAGAGGACCCCTAGCGCCCCAGCATCCCTCTCAGCTGGGCACGCAAGGAATCCCTCTCATGCCGCAGGCCCTCCATTGTTTGGAGCCACCTGCTTCCCTCTTCAAGGGTTTGGGTCCCCACTGTAACCCTCGTGGCTCTTGTGTGGGTTCCCTGGTTTATCTGGGGCCTCTCTGCCCCAGACAATCCCCTCTCGAGAGCCCCGGTCGTCACCACCCCCTCCTTCGGGGCAGTCTCGGACCTGGCCCGATCCTTTGGCCTCCCCCTCCTTCTCCGAGGGCAAGGCCCCTTTCTCTGGCCCCCCTTGTGGCACAGGAAGCATAGCCAGTTACTTCCCTTGGCCACCTCCAGGCTGGCCTGGGCCCTGCGAGTCCCCCGAGGGCACTCCCTCTTCATATGCCCTGGTTCCCCACAGGCCCAACAAGTTCGTGGCCCCCCTGTTGACTTCACAGGGGGTGCCTTTTCTGGGTAGAGCCTTCTTGCCCCCTCCCAGTAGGGACACTCCCTTTTCAAGTGTCCCAGTCGCCCACAGGCGAAACAGTCTCTAGGCCTTGGCACTGGCCTCCAGCCCAAGGTGCCTGGCCCACACCGCGGTCCTTGTGCCCTCCCCCGCAACAGCTGTAGCAGCCTTGCTTGCTGCTCGGCGAGACGGGCCACACAGGCTCTCCAATAATAGTCCATCTTCTCCACCATCAGTTTCTGCACTCTTTTCTTCGGGCAATAGTCCACAGTCTTTTGCCCTGCCCCTTGTATCAAGGGCGGACCGTCTATGCCCGCATTCTCCACCACCTGTAGCAGGGTCGGACTCACCCCCGCGGCGCCTCCTGCTGGTTTCTCCAGGGAATTAGCTCGTCCAGCCCTGGAGCGCCCCCTGCAGGCCAGTGATCCGCCTGTCCACGCTGGGCCCGTGTCCCTCCCAGGACCCGGTGCCCTTTTAACTGGGGTGCTGCCTCCTGGCAGTACCCCTATATCTGGGTCTCCCCTCCCCAGGGGAACCCCCAACCCACTATCCCCACCTCACCTCAGTCGTAGGCTACTGCCAGTCACCAGCTAGCCCCCGCGCCCTGGGGCAGACTGCAGTGTAAGCCACTCATCACAGGCAAAGGGGGTTTGGACCTGCTGCCTCAGCCTACCCGTGGGTCGCCCCCACAACCCCAGTACCTAGTGGGCCTAACCCTAGGCCGCAGCCTGGGGCTTTCCTAGCCAGAGCTCCCCAGCTCCTCTGGCCTTCCCCAGCCCTGCTCCACCCTAGGTACCTGGTCAGGTCCCTGCAGCCAAGCCCTTCCCTCTCTAAAGACAGAGAGAGAGTTTCTGTGTGTTTGCTCCAGGCCCACTGCCCTCTTATAAGGGCCAGCTGGGGCCTGATTAAACTGGCCCCAGCTGTGGCTGCTTTGCCCATCAGCCCAGCCTCTGAGCCTCAGCCCTCTCCCAGGGCTATTTCCAGCCCCTCCGGGCAGGAGCGGGTTCCACCCCGCTACAGGCTCCTATTACCCGCCAACCCCTGTCCCAATTTTTCACACTTGCTGTCTGGTCACCCTATGTGCAGCCTTCCTAGGCTGCATAGAGGACTCACCACCCCTGCTCCTTTCCAGGATAGGGTATGGCAGGCCCCCGAAGCCCCCATTAACCCCTTCCATGCCAGTGTGGGGTGAGGACCCCATCACAGTTACCTTTTCATTCTGCTCCCTTTTGCTGAAAGAAGTCATGGTTATCTCATCATCACCTACACAATATGATCCCATTCGTATCTTATTTCTGAACGTTGGGAATTATTTTTCTTTATAAACAAGCGTAATGGGGTGGCTGTTATGTTCCCAGCATACATATAGAAGTTAGATAAAAACCTAAATACTCTTCCTGGAAGGCTGTAATGTAACATGACTTTATTTTTTAGAATTCAGCACAATAACACACAAGACCCAAAACCAGGGAGAGACAAAGCAGGCTGCTCCCTAAGGCAGAGAAGCACCACTCAATCTGCTTTGCTTTGAGCTGGTTCTTTCCACAAAGACTCTGCTTGCACGCTTTCACACAGAGCCTCGTAGCAAGGTTGCCAACCTCAAAGCTCGAGTTTTTGCCAGTCACATGTCAAAAGTACCCAAAATCACTAAGGTTGGCACCATTGCGTTCTTCCACACCTCTCCTCTCCCCAGTAATACCCTCTCTGACCCCCAAAAGCCTCCCCTCAAGGTGAGTCTGGGGTGTACACACAGAGGCTACAGAATCCCTGTTTCCTTCCTCTCTCTCTCCTCCCCCCGCGCTACCCTCTCCCTGTTGCCTGCCTGGCTCTTTGTTTCCTGCCACAGACTGACAGGAGAGCAGCTCCTGCCACCTCTGCTGGCTCCTCACTGAAAGCAAACAAGGTTCACAGCAGCAGCTGTGGGTAAGCCACTCCCCATCCCCTATACAACTCCATCCACTGAGACTGCCCACACCACACACATCACACACCATTGGCTGTGCGAGTGCACTGCCTTGTAGCCCCTCACAGGCTTGCAGGTGCACTGCCCTTAGTGCCCACTAGGATTCTTCCCATCAGTCGCCCAGCCCAGATTACTTCAAACAAAATACCCCACTTCATAATTATGGTTTATTAATACTCACTTTACAGAGCACAAACGACTACTTTAGTGTGTCAAGTTCACACCCACTGTTGGGCTGTGTAAGAGTCCTGGTAGATTTCCTCCCACTGTTCAGGAGGCCTCAGCCCTCCTCCTGGGCACTGGTGGTACCATAGGCCAGCTGTAGGGTCTCCACCAGCTACTCCTCCAGCTGGCCCTTTTCCTCCCAATTAGCCCTTCCACCCTCAGGTTAAGAAAGTTCAGCACGGAGGCCTCCCCCCAAGCTCATGTCTCTCTTGGTATGAGGTAAAAGGCAGCGTATAGGCTGGTCCCCTTCCCAAAGTTCATCCCAATTGACTAGGAAAGAGGGGAGCCTTGCTTCAGCCACTCTGCAAGACTCCCAGTTCCGGCCCTTTTAAACAAACAGTCACAGGCTCCCCCCAAAAAACACTACTTGTTCCTGAGACCACTACCTCTTGGCCAATATATCTTATTTCCTAGATCCTTGCTTCCATAAGAGCTCCCAAAATCTTAAAAGGGCCATGCAGTGGGACAGGGTGGGTTGATTGCTAGACCCATCACAAGCTGGGAAGAGCAAGCCACCAACCGACCCCAATGGCGCCATATCCTTCATCAGGCAGTGGCCTGCTTCGAGAAGCACCTTGCCCTCAAAGCTGAAAAGAGAGAGAGGAGGATGGAAAAAGAAATAACTTTCTCTCAGCATGCTGCTGGCCAGCCACGAAATGTCTGTAGCTACTTGCGGACAGATTTGTGGTTCCAGGATCGGACTCCTGAGTCATCTCAGGACCCATATGTAAATCAGTGGTAGAGATCATTCTCGAATCGAGGGATCGCCAATCATCATCAATCAATCATATCACTCTATTTGTAAGTGTGTGTGTGTATAAACCACCAATGCAAAACAACCACCTTAGTGTATCTAAATATTAACAAATCAAGTAAAGTAGTTTATTAATTAATCGAAGGCCATTTCTAAAAAAATCGTTAAGGATTCAATATTGCGCCATTGAAATTAATGGGAGCAGAATCAGGCTCCATAATAAAGCCCTATGATTGATTTTCGTTTTAACTCTTAGAAAATGGGGGAAAAAAGAAAAGGAAAAAGAAATTAATCTGTGAATTAATGATGCAAATACCCAGTGGTAAAATACACCGCTGTGTGTATTTTCCAATATCACCTCCTTTGTAAAGCACTTTGAGAGCTACCGATGAAAAGCTCTATAAAAGTGATCATGAAATGAGACAGTTTCATGATTCAAAGAAAAGAAAGGAGTGAGAGCAGCAGAATAAAGACAACGGACTTCAAAAAAACAGACTTCAATGAACTCAGAAAACTGATAGGTGTGGTCCCATGGGAAGAGTATCTAAGGGGGAAAGGGAGTTCAGAAGAGGCGCCAGTTTTGAAAAGAGATAATATTAAAGATACAACAGCTAACTATCCTGATGCAGAAAAAACATGAGAAGAACAGGAAGAGACCAATATGGCTGCATCAGAAGCTCTTTAATGACCTGAAAATAAAAAAAAACTGGAATAAATAAATAAAATAAATAAAAAGTGGAAACAAGGACAAATTACTATGGATGATTTCAAAAGAATAGCGGAAGCATGTAGGGAGAAAATCAGAATGGCTAAAGCACAAATGAGTTACAACTAACAAAGGACATAAAAGGCAATAAGAGGATCTATAAATACATTAGAAGTAAGAGAAACGCAAAGGACAGTGTAGGTCCATTACTTAATGGGGAAAGAGCAAATACTGGATGACACAGAGACAGCTGAATTATTTAATGCCTTTTCTGCTTTCCACATTTACTAAAAAGATTTATTACCAGATGCTTACCACAATTACTATTGACAACAAGGGGGAAGTAATGCAGATCAGAATAGGGAAATAACAGATTAAAGAATATTTAGATAAATTAGATGTATTCAAATTGGCAGGGCCTGATGAAATTCACCCTACATAAGGAACTAGCTGAAGCAAACTCTGAACCATTAGCAATTCTCTTTAAGAACCATACAGAGGGCAGTGAGGTCTCAGGGGACTGGAGGAAGTCAAACATAGTACCTATCTTTAACAAGAAAAGGAAGACCCAGAGATTAAAGAGCAGTCAGCCTAACTTCAGTAACTAAAAAGATACTGGAACAAATTACCAACCAATCAATTTGTAGGCACCTACAGGATAATACGGTGTGAAGCAATAGCCAACATGAATTTGTCAAGAACAAATCATGCCAAAACATTGTAATTTCCTGCTTTGACAAGGTAACCGGCCTAGTGGATGTGGGGGAGGGACAGCTGATATGATATATCTGGACTTTCATATGGCTTTTGACACAGTCCCATATGACGTTTTCAAAAACAAACTAAGGAAATATGGTCTAGATACAATTACTATAAGGTGAGTGCACAACTGGTTGAAAAGCCGTACTCCAAGAGTACTTATCAATGATTCCCGTCAAAGTGGGAAGACATATCAAGTGGGGTCTCACAGGGGTCAAGTGGGGTCTCGAGCTGGGAGATGTTGCAAGTACTTTGGAGAACAGGTTTAGAATTCAAAATGACCTGGACAAATTGGAGAATTGGTCTGAGTGGTCAATAAAATGAAAATCAATAAAGACAAGTACAAAGTACTACACTTACAAAGAAAAAATCAAATGCACAAAATTAAATACAAAATGAGGAATAACTGGCTAGGCAGTAGTATGGCTGAGAAAGATCTGGGGGTTATAGTGGATCACAAATTGAATATGAGTCAACAATGTGATGCTGTTGCAAAAAAAAAGCAAACATTCTGAGATGTATTAGCAGGAGTATTTTATATAAGACATGGGAAGTAATTGTTTCACTGTACTCGGCACTGGTGAGGCCTTAGCTGGAGTACTGTGTCAATTTTGGAGCACCACACTTTAAGAAAGATGTGGACAAACCGAAGAGAGTCCAGAGGAGAGCAAAAAAAAGAATATGTTTAGAAAACCTGACCTTCTGGAGAAAGGTTGAAAGAATTGGGAATGTTTTAATTTAGAGAAGAGAAGGCTGAAGGGAGACATGGTAACAGTCTTCAAATATCTAAAAGGTTTCTATAAAGAGGATGGTGATCAATTGTTCTTCATGGCCACCAAGAGTAGGACAAGAAGTAATTGGCTTAGTTTGCAGCAAGGGAGATTTAGATTAGATATTAGAGAAAACTTTCTAACTCTGAGGATTGTTAAGCACTGGAACAGGTTACCAAGGGAGGTTGTGGAATCCCCATCATTGGAGGTTTTTGAGAACAGGTGGGACAACACCTGTCCAGGATAGGCTAGTTATACTTAATCCTGCCTCAGTGTGGGAGGATAGACTAGATAACCTCTTGAGATCCCTTCCAGCCCTACATTTCTGTAAAAGCAAGGAATAATAATAATAATAATAATAATAATAATTCTGGTATTTTCTAATTTTTAGGTCTCGACTTTGCAACCTTAATAATGTTTTTAATGTACTTTTTGTGTGTGTAATTTAACATACATATTGCAGAAGCTCCTAAAGGCCATAACCAGGTTGGTCCCCACTGCAGTTGGCACTGTGCAAACACATAATAAGCGACAGGTCCTGCCTCATAGAGCTTTCAGGCCAAAAGACAACATAGATGTTCTCAAAAAAAAGGCTGTTGTGCAGAGGATCATCAAGTGAAGGTTCTATAACACAAACTAAGCTAGAAGGTCTAAGCAGTTTAAAAATTTTACCCTGAGTGTACGTGAATGTGAAAGTCTCTTTTGTATCAGAGGGGTAGCCATGTTAGTCTGGATCTGTAGAAGCGACAAAGAGTCCTGTGGCACCTTATAGACTAACAGAAGTATTGGAGCATAAGCTTTCGTGGGTCAATACCCACTTCGTTGGATGCATGCAGTGGAAATGTCCAGAGGCAGGTATAAATATGCACGGAAGAGTCAGGCATATTTATACCTGCCTCTGGACATTTCCACTGCATGCATCTGAAGAAGTGGGTATTCACCCACAAAAGCTTATACTCCAATACTTCTGTTAGTCTATAAGGTGCCACAGAACTCTTAGTCTCTTTTGTGTGATCTATGTATCCAAGGAAAGGAAAAGAAACGAAGACACGCACACACACACACACACATGGGCATTGTAGATATAATTACAAGCCTATTTGTTCTATCAAGCAGATCTATATATCTACCAGAGCAAATGAACACCCCTAACCACTACACACTATGCCACCATTACATAAATACACACTTGTATACACGGGCACTGCACTCACATGGACTTCATTGCATCAAGCACTACACTCTTTCAGTACAGCCACACAGACAGAGCTTTGTGCCCGCATGAGACAGAGACAGGCACATTTGTATACACACACACACACACTCACACACAGATCTGCACTGCTGGCCAGGTTAGAATTCTCTCTCTGAAGCCAGGCTGCCTTTGCAAGCTGCTGACGTCACAAAGGTGTCAACTGGCAACAGGCGTGACTCAAAGATGTTCCCATTTGCAAGCAGCTCTTCTTTACTTTCAAGCACAAAGAGGGTGAGCTCTCTCTAAGCAGCCAAGTAGGCAATCTGCCAGGGAGCTGCATGAGCGAAGGACACAGAGAGCTTCCAAACGGCCTCACAGCTCAACTCCTCTTCGGTCTTACTGGAATGAGAAAACTGCTTGCACAGGGCTGGTGCTTTGTAGCTCTGCAGGGCCTCTGCCCCAGCATTCTCTGAAGGGCTGAAGCAGTGTGGACGAGCTACAGTAGATAAGGTACCGTGTCATGTCCCCTCCTAATGGCCCCAAATCCCTGTGGCTGGTGCTTCTTTTTGGAATGGGAGTGATGGCAAAGAACCTGAACTGTCCAGCAAAGTGTACCTGTCAATACCTGGAAGTGAACTGCACAGGACAGCAGCTGCAAGATTTCCCCACGACCATTCCACTGGACACAAGGCAGCTGATTCTGGCTACCAACAACATCTCCTACCTGCCATCGGTGGAGCTGAACTTCCTAAGTGACTTGGTTTATCTGGACTGCAGGGAGAATGCCATTAGTGAAGACCTGGATTTCGCCTTCATCAGTCTCAACAAGCTCATCTACCTAGACCTCAGTTTCAACAACCTCACCCGGGTCACCTTCACCACTTTCTCACAGCTTAGTAGCCTGGTGGTACTGAAGATCTCGAACAACCCAAATCTGATGGAGATTGAGAAGGATTCCTTTGCCAACAACACCTGGCTGAGGCACCTGGATGTGAGCCGGACTGGCTTGACGTTCCTGGATACTAGCATTGTCAAGGATCTGCCCAATCTGAAGTCCCTGGGTCTAAGTGAAAACCTCTGGAACTGTAACTGCTCCTTCTTGGACTTCACCCTCTGGATGAAAGAGAGTGGCGTTCGCTTCCCAGGTGAGGACTCTGTAGGCCAACCTAGGCACCCCAAGATTTGGCTGGAACTAAGCAGATGGTTCTGCTTTCTGTATCAGAATGTCACTGTTATTCTTTCACATTATGGGCCAGATTCTCAGTTGGTGTAAAGTAGCACAGGTCCATTGAAGTCAACTGAATTGTGCCAATTTACCTTAACCATGGTTTGGACCCTCTGACCATAACAATACACACACCATCAAACACATACAAGGGCAGCCATGCATGCCTAGTTCATAGACTCATAGACTTTAAGACCAGAAGGGACCATCATGATCATCTAGTCTGATGTCCTACACATCACAGGCCACAGAACCTCGCCCACCCATTCCTGTAATAGACCCCTAACCTCTGGCTGAGTTACTGAAGTCCTCAAATCATGATTGAAAGACTTTAAGTTATAGAGAATCCACTATTTACCCTAGTTTAAACCAACAGGTGACCCATACCCCATGCTGCAGAGGAAGGGGGGGAAAAACCAACCCCCTGACCTGGGGGAAAATTCCTTCCTGACCCCAAATATGGCAATCAGTTAGACCCTGAGCACATGGGCAAGAGCCACCAGCAGTCACAGATGGGCCATGTCATTGTAGGCAGTCTCATCATACCATACCCTCCATACACTTATCAAGCTCAGTCTTGAAGCCAGGTAGGTTTTTTGCCCCCACTGCTCCTCTTGGAAGGCTGTTCCAGAACTTCACTCCTCTGATGGTTAGAAACCTTCATTTAATTTCAAGCCTAAACTTGTTGATGGCCAGTTTATATCCTTTTGTTCTTCTGTCCACATTAGCCCTTAATTTAAATAACTCCTCTCCCTCTCTGGTATCTATCAGTCTATGTATTTATAGAGAGCAATCATATCTCCCCTCTGCTCCATACAAACAACACACACACTCACAACCACAAAATGCTAAACTAACAATAAAGAACGGCTTTAAGTGATAAGAAACAAGGAGATTGCTAGACCTTTAAAATTCCTGTTCTAGCCTCAGCTGGTGCCACTGTAGTCTGTGATCAGTTCAAAGTGCCATGTGTCTGTCCTGCTGTATTACCCACAGGCAGTTGTCGGGCAAGCTCTGGATGGGGAAAGCTGCTCCTCTGAACTTCCGGACATTTCTGGAGTTCCATTCTGTAATATACTTTTTTGTTAGTGGTGTTAAATTTCTATGTTTCTAATGGTAGATTTTAAAAAACCCTCTTGGGTGAAAATGCAAGCGGTACCATTATCCCAGCCGTGGGGCCTCACACACCATTCACAGCCCACCTCAATTATGACCTCTAGTACCCCGCTTTTCCAACCCGGGGCTCCCCATAGTTCTGCCAACGCAACCCCACCCTAACCTGTAAATCGTCCTGCTGTTCCATTCCTGGGTGTCTCTCCTTTAATGTAGAGGTTCATTTGGGCCAACTATATGGCAATTTTGTTCTGTGCACAAACACACATGAGGATGAAACCAAGTCAGCTCCCTTTCCTTTGGGACCCTAGCTGGGACAGGATACCACAGGTGAAGATTTCAGTGGGGCCAGGACTTCACTTTACTTTCATAGCCTGCCTATATTTTTGTTACATAGGCAGTACAGGCAATGACCTTTTCCCTAAGAGTAAGAGCTGTTCTGCTAGAGCAGTGGTAAGCCACTTCTCTAATCACACTGACTTTCACAGCACTTTTATCTCAGTCGTTTTTGCCCTGAATGCAGATATGTTTTGTACAGCACTCAGTATTAAGGGCCTGATACAGAGCTCATGCTGAACTCAGTGGGAGTCCTTTTATTCAGTAGCGTAGCTGGGGGGGAGCAGGGGAGTGGCCGCTCCCCCTGTGAGCAGAAGGGGCGGAAATGGCGCCTTTGTTTAGCAGCACTAAAAAAAGGTGCCGCTTCTTTTTAAGCGCCGCTTCTTGCACTCACCTGGTGGCGCTCCGGGTCTTCGGCGGCATTTCGGCGGCGGGTACCACCGAAGACCCGGAGTGAGTGAGGACCTGCCGCCGAAGTGCCGCCAAAGACCCGGAGCGCTGCCGTGAGTACAAGGGGAGGCGCCTTTTTATAGCACCGCTCCCCCTGTGCTCCGGACCTGGCTGTGCTACTGCTTTTATTAACTACAGCAGGCTTTGGATCAGGCCCTACATTGAGAGGGGTTGACAGAGTATAAAATAGGACATTAAGTGTGATCGTATTCAGGAAATTATCTCTTGTGCATTAGCTATTGTGGGGCTCCCATATGTTCTCTCTCATTCTCAAGGATGCCAGAGCAAATTGACTCAATTTACAACATAAAGTCCTGGATCAGGAAAGCACATGAGCACCTGCTTAAATCCATTTGACTCCAGTGATACTTAAGTACACTCTTAAGTGCTGTTCTGAATAGTGATGCTTTCCCAAGTTGGGGCCTGAAAAAAAATTTTTTTCTTAAGTCACCTGAAATGCCTAAATCCAGCTGTTGTTTTTTTTCTGCCTCAGATTATGTAACTGGATTGTAGCTGTTGCTTATGCACAGAGTAGAAGAGTCTCCATTTCACTTTCCCAGGGTCGTTTTGGTCCCAAGAGTAAGAGCGTGTTTGGGAGTCACTGAAATGTATGCTGGCTTTTCCCAACTCCAAATGTACACAAGCCCCAGTCCTTAAAGAATTACACGCAGCACAATGCTGAGAGAGGATTCTGAAAATAGTAATTGTTTAAGGATTGGCTGGGAAAGACCCTCAGTAAAAACAAAGAAAGGAAAATTGGAGGCTGGTGTTACTCAGTGCAGAGTTAAGATTATTTGAGTACCTGCCTTGGGGCAGGAAGCTCTTTCGTTTGCGTGTAAGTGCTACTAGACATGCCTATGGAGCTGTGTAAAGAACTAACAGTAATAACATTGTAGATGGGAGAAAGTGCACCAGAAACTTATACAGGAGTGTAAGTAACCATGTGTATTATTATAGGCACCAATACAAGAGGGTTACAGCCGATGACTGGGTGCATCTGTCTTGAAGCCCCATGCAACAGCTGTGGGAAACTGGGGGCTTTGGTTATTTGTGTTTAATAATAAGTGTGTTTTTCTTGCATGAGGAGAGAGGTCAATCTCCATATTCACATTACAGATTTCATGTGCGTGTTGGAGACATTCACATGATGGCAGGGCAGAGGGAGGAGAAGGAGCAGCTTCTGCTAGGACTGAGGGGGAGAAGAGGGATTTTCCCTATCAGCATCACAGCTGCTGCTCACGGGTGCCAGAGTGGAATGAATAAAGAGTTGACAGAAAGGGCAGAAGGCATATGTGTCAGCTCTCATTCTCTTCCCTGTCAGGCTTTGCTACCTTCCAGCAACACTTTGTGTGTGAAACAGGCAGGAGGTTTTATGTTTCCCTGGGACTAGGGTGAGAACTGCAATTAAACTTTAATGCTGCGGGTAAACATATCCAGGCCGAGTGCCTTGGACCAAGAGCACCTCTCTTTCCAGCTGGGAGGGAAAGAAGAAGCTCCCGGCTCATGTGAGCCACTGCCACAGATATAGGCGAGATGGCACAGATAAGATGGATGTTCCATGCATCCAAACCCATCCCACCAGCGAAGGGGGACTCGAGGGCAGCGGCAGCTTATGGGCAATTCAGGGAGCCCAACTGTACTGCAAAACAATGTTGCAGCCAGGCTTTTTAAAAGCTACTGATGCCTCATAAAGAAACAGAGCACCAATGTTTTATGCAGAGCTGTGTTTGGATCCACATGCAGAACTGAAGTTGCCTCAAGTTTGGGGGTGTTCAGGCTCATCCTGAATGTTATTCAGAAACAGAGATAAAACCACACTGATTTTACCCTCCCAGCATCCTTTACTACTAGGGACATTTGCATGAAGACAAGTTATTTTTCTAAGTTGCCTCCGGACTCCTATTTACTGTTGCTAAAGGCACACACAAGAGAGAGTTTCTTCTGTGTTTCCCCTACAGATCCGGAGAACATCTCCTGCTACAGCCCCGCAGCTCTACATGGCTGGTCAATGCCTGAGGTGGAGTCGAAGCTCCACTACACATGTCTCCTCCATTTACACGATACGGACTATGCCTTCCTGGGTCTGATTGGCTTCTGTATATTCTCTGCCGGCACTGTGGCAGCCTGGTTGGCTGGGATGTGTGTAGTGGTATATGAATTCCACGCAACAAAGGGGGGGAATGATGAAGACGAAGATGAAGACGAAGAAGCAACCACCTAGAACTAGCCTCTGAAGCCCTGGTGAATAACTATGCTGGGATGCCACAGAGACTGATACTAGACGTACCTTTCTCTTGGTCCCCCTGGGCTTTCCCTCTGTCTCCCTTTCCAGATGAGATTCTTGTGACCCAAAATACAACTGCAGGAATCCTTTTGCTGTAGTTTAACCCTCTTTTGGGGAATTTCTTACTTCCTCCTTTTCTCCAAAATTTCTTTCTCCACCTGGGCTTGGGCCTTTGACAAACTAATTGATGCCTGCCAAAAGTATGGTAAGTGCTCATCTATCAACCCGCCAGATAATTAGTACTTGTTATTTACGGAGTGCCCAAAAATAGCTAAGAACCTTACTGAATATGTAGAAAGCCATGAGCAAAGACATCCAAAAATAGGGGCCTAAAGTCAGGCTCCAAAATTCATATTTAGACTCTTGGACTATGTGTCCTGATTTTCAAAAATGTCGAGCATTCAGTTGCACCAATGGAGATCACTGGAAGTTGCTGAGAGATAAATGCTTTTGAAAATCAGGTTATTTATTTAGGAGCCTAAATAGGGATTTAGGAACCCAACTTTAGGCTCCTATTCTTGAAAATGTTGGCCATGGCCCCTGTCCTAGAGAGCTTGCAATCTAAGTATGATTTGTAAAGGATATACAAGTTATTCCCCAAAAGATGCTGGAGATGAAGCAGCCAAGTATTACAGAAAGATCACTATAGAGTGACCTCTAGCTGATATATATGTTTAACATCTCCTTAATATTGCAGCCAGGAAGAGACCATTACCTGCTGAGAGCAGCTCAGCTTAGCTCTTACTGGCTGAAACCAATAGCATGTCTCCTAGAATCTTACATGAAAGATTCATGCAGATTGGTTTGGACATGAGCTGCTGGATAACAAACTACCTGAAGGACAATAAATATATGGTAATGCTAAACGGCAATGTATTGAGTTTGGGGAAGATGTCTAGTAGGGTGTTGCAGTGATCTGTTTGGTCTGAACTTCCTTAACATCTTCATGAAATAAACTAATTTGGGAGGAGCTGAAAATAAACAGTAAAGACACAACTAACTCAAAGAGACCAAGAGTGATTAAAAATGCAGATAGAAAATAATAATAGATATAATAAAAAGATTAGTCTTGTGAAAATGACACTAACACATATGGGGAGTACTATTCTTTGGATTGCAGTAGCACTTAAGGTGTCCAATCAGGGCCCCATTGTGTTAGATGTTAGATGTTGTGCCCGTATATAATTATACAGTCCCCATCTCAAAGAGTTTACAATGAAAGGGCTAGATTGTGAATCCCTCATCCATACTGGTGTGCAGTTACTCAAATAAGTATTGCCATTGACTTCAGGGGAACTACTTGTGTGAGTAATTGGTCACCAATATGAGTAATAGGGTTACAGTCTGGCCCATACTGATCTGAAACCTAGATATTCAACAGGCGGGAAAAATCTAGGAAACAGAAATGCTGCTAGGAGACTACAAATTAGACCTGAGTTTGCATTGAAAGTAGCTTATTTGAGTTTAGTTTAAACTGATTCCTAATTGACTTAAGCTAAACTGAAATAAGCCTTGTTTAAACCAAAATCAGAGTGTCCACACAGGCTTTTGCACTGGTTTAACTAAACTGGTTTAAAATGATGCCTTACATTAAACCAATGCAGCTTTCTCATGTAAACAAGACCTAAGAGCCACATTGGTGTGATAGTCCTCCCATTCAGACAAATGTTGCTTAGAAATCAAAGGTGCCCTACTTAATTGTGAAGAATCCCTGTAGACTTCACAAGGCTTGATAAATACAGTTTGGAAAATCAACCTTTTCCAGGCATCTCCTTAGCTATTGGGGACAAAGGCCCTGATCCCGCAAGTACTTCAACGATTCCAGCAAAGGTAAGCCTGTTCTTAACTTTAAGCATTTGAGTAGTCCTAAGTCAATGTTAAAGTTAAGCACAGGCAGACGTGTTTTGCTGGATCAGTGCTTTAAAGAAGAAGGCTTGAATCCCCGCTCTGCCTAAGCTTTTCCACCAGCATATTTCCCTTCATATTCAAGGATGAGATGAGGAGCTGCTGGTGCAAGAGACAGAAGAATTATCTCTGCCAGGTTTCCCCCTGCAGAGAGTTCCCCTGGTTTCCACTGCTTGTGGCCTTAGAGGATAGGAGAATCCAGCCCCAAAACTCTAAATATTGTACCAGATGCTATACTGAAGCTGGATTTTTTTCATATTGTATGGGAATGTTCAAAACTACTAGTTACATGTGACAGTATTGTCAGAAATTATAGGCATTGTGATACAAATCACCTCAGAGTTATATATACAGAACATGACAGATGTAAAATGTATAGAAATAAGATCCTTAGTATCACAAGCACTGTTGATTGCCAAAAGAATCATCATCTTACAGTGAACAAGGAAAGCAACTCCACGTGTGAAACTCTGGCCTCTTGATCTGATTCAAGCTGCATCTGTTGAGGAAAAGGACAAAAATGAGAAAATTTTAGCAAGCATGGTCAAAATTCACACATTGTCTCACAGCAATTATGCTATGGCCTGCACATAGATTGTAAAACCGACTCATGAGCCTATGGCTGGAATTAACATTTAATGATCTTAAATATAATTTCATAGAGGATACACCAGAGTGTACTAAGAAAGCACTATACTATATATATATATATATATATATATATACTGTAATAGAATGAGTTGCTTCAAAGGGGCCATAAAATGATCCTCTTACTCATGCTGAATAATTACAGCGTGAGTACTCACACTGAATTCAATGGAACTACTTGCGGAAGAAGATACAACTCAACATGAGTAAAGGTATCACAGTCTGGCCCATGAGGTTAGACAGAAAATAGTCAGATAGTCTTAGATACTGTTGAAATTTTACTGTTCAGTTGATGTCTCCTATCTTAAAAATGAAAAGAGAAATTTAAACATATATCACAGACAAAGACAATTTATTAGGACTCACATACTCATTAGGGGCCATATGTCAAAGTGTCATTCTACATTGTGAAAGAAACTCAGATCCATCTGGTTTAAAGGATACACGACACCTGAAAAATGACAAATAAAATGATACTTCCTATAAATGTGGATGAATATATAACAGGTCTGGGTTTCAATTTTCAAAAATGACTAGTGATTTTAGATACTGCAGTCCCCAACTGCCCAACCTAAGACACCTTTAAAGGGCCTGATTTTCAGAAAGCGATAAGCACCCGCCTTTTGAACATCAGGCCTGTTCAAGATATCTCAAGCTGGGGCTGGACACCCAAAAATGGAGAAATTAGAAACCCTTTGTCACTGGTTTCTTTTATCACTTGTGATGGTTTTGTACAGTCATACTAGATTTCTGGTTGATGGTCAAAGATATTTCAAATGGCATCAGAGGACTCCACATTCCATTTTACCCAGCCATTTCCCCCCTTAAGATTCTATCCAAATACTCCTCTGAATAACTTTTATCAAAATCTTGGCAACATGTTATTATGATAGCTAAAAATGTAATCGGTCACACCTGGAAGAGGAAAAACATCTGCTATTGATTAAGGAAGGTATATTCTTACCGTGGTCAAATTAACTCTTAGCTTGACAGACAACTATATGGACTCTATAAGTGCATGACCTCCTCTGAGTAGGTAGGAAAGAAGTCTCCCAATGCAGGAAGATCTAAAGGCTATGGACAAAAAATTCAAAAGTTTGCAAAGTAACATTTGGCAGTTTGCAGGTTTCATACACACAGCATCTTCATGGATTGAATAGAAATGTTTCCTGTTCCTAAAGGCTGCAGTGTTTCAGTTGGGAGCACTCCAGGAACTATGGGTGCTATGCATAGTTCCCAGCACCAATAGAAAATGGGCTCTCTGGTAGAACTTCCCCATGCTTGCTCTCCTGGGGAAAGTGATGTAATCAGATGCCCTGCTGACTGTGGCATTCAGGAAGTCCTCAAGGCAAACAGAGGAATCAAATTGTGACATATTGGATGTGTCCACTATGATCATGTATATGAGGGGGAGGTTGCGCATCTCCTCCTTTTAAAAACAAATGCATTGTCAGAGGAATAGCAGAGAGCCAGGAATGGAACAGTAGAGGCTGATGTAGGTCTGCCACGTGAAACTAGACAGAGCTGTTTGTGACTCTCAATCCAGGAATGTGTAATGGCTCAAAGCCAGAAATCCCAACCCACTAAAATCCTTTAAATTGCATCCATAGTTCTTCATGGCTGTCCCTTCACTACATACCCGCTTTTCATCACCTAAACCTTGATTTTCCAGCTAGGGTTACAGCTCGATCGTTCAGCTCAGCACCTAGAAAATTCTCCAGCAGGAGTTCAGCACCTCTTAGATTGGCTACCAAGAGACAATAAACCCATTCCTTAGGTCCAGCCAACAGGATCGCACAAAATTGTGTGAATGCCATCAACTCCACTCCTTCCTTAAGGGAGTCAGCCTCTGGTTTTATTTGGTCTCTGGCTGCTGGGATCTCACAGCCAACATGCTGCTTCTTTAAGCCAATATTATGAGATAAACCTTTCTGCTCTGAACCACCACCAGTAGCCCACCTCAGTGAGTCCCGGACAACCAGGAATGACTTCTTTAAGTAGTCCATAATCATCAGCGAAGATGAATCCATTGCAGGCTCCCTCATCAACTTAACGAACCACTGGTCTAAGGTTCAGATGCCTCCATCAGTATATGACTGAGGGTCATCTTCTGGTTCTGTTTTAGTCATCACCCCTTTCCTCAGGAGAAAGAATCATCTATACTACTCATAAGATTCATAGATTCTAGGGCTGGAAGGGACCTCGAGAGGTCATCGAGTCCAGCCCCCTGCCCTCATGGCAGGACCAAATACTGTCTAGACCATCCCTGATAGACATTTATCTAACCTACTCTTAAATATCTCCAGAGATGGAGATTCCATAACCTCCCTGGGCAGTTTATTCCAGTGTTTAACCACCCTGACAGTTAGGAACTTTTTCCTAATTTCCAACCTAAACCTCCCTTGCTGCAGTTTAAGCCCATTGCTTCTTGTTCTATCCTTAGAGGCTAAGATGAACAAGTTTTCTCCCTCCTCCTTATGACACCCTTTTAGATACCTGAAGACCGCTATCATGTCCCCTCTCAGTCTTCTCTTTTCCAAACTAAACAAACCCAATTCCTTCAGCCTTCCTTCATAGGTCATGTTCTCTAGACCCTTAATCATTCTTGTTGCTCTTCTTTGGACCCTCTCCAATTTCTCCACATCTTTCTTGAAATGCGGTGCCCAGAACTGGACACAATACTCCAGTTGAGGCCTAACCAGCGCAGAGTAAAGTGGAAGAATGACTTCTCGTGTCTAAGAGGCCATGACTTCTCGTGTCTAAGAGGCCATGTGCATATGAGATTTGAGAATTGGTACTGTGTGAGATTGCCTCAATGATCACGGAGGGCTGAGTGAGTTATTTTGGGAGTCCCTGTGATGGAGATTAAGAGGGGACTTTGTGAGTGGTGTTTGATGGGATATTGTGTGTGGGTGTCTCAGAGATTATAGAAGGTTCTTTGGGGGTGTCCTCGTGATTATATGGGGTTATGTGGGGATTTCCCAGTGATGAAATGGGAGCAGCTGGGTGGGCGTATTGGTGAATAAAAAGGACACTGCAGGGGTTAGTGTAAGTGACTGAGGGGATCTTTTGGAGGGAGCCAATGATTATAAAGGATTCTGTGGAGTGAGGTTATTGGCTATTAACCAGGATGGGTAAGGAATGGTGTCCTTAGCCTCTGTTTGTCAGAGGGGGATGATGGATGGCAGGAGAGAGATCACTTGATCATTACCTGTTAGGTCCACTCACTCCGGGGCACCTGGCATTGGCCACTGTTGGTGGACAGGATATTGGGCTGGATGGACCTTTGGTCTGACCCAGTACGGCCATTCTTATGTTATGTTCTTATGTTATGTTGTCACAGTGATTACAGGGGACTGTTCATTTGGGGGGGTTTTAGATAGGTGAGTGTCACAATGGATATGAAGCTGGATATAAGTCAGAAGTGTGCCCTTGTTGCCAAGAAGGCTAACGGCATATTGTGCTGCATTAGTAGGAGCATTGTCAGCAGATCAAGGGAAGCGATTATTCCCTTCTATTTGGCACTGGTGAGGCCATATCTGGAGTATTGTGTCTAGTTTTGGGGCCCCCACTACAGAAAGGATGTGGACAAATTGGAGACAGTCCAGTGGAGGGCAACGAAAATGATCAGGGGGCTGGGGCACAGGACTTACGAGGAGAGTGAACTGGGCTTGTTTAGTCTGCGGAAGAGAAGTGTGAGGGGGGATTTGATAGCAGCCTTCAACTACCTGAAGGGGGATTCCAAAGAGGATGACAGAACAAGGAGCAATAGTCTCAAGTTGCAGTGGGGGAGGTCTAGATTGGATATCAGGAAACACTATTTCACTAGGAGGGTGGTGAAGCACTGGAATGGGTTACCTAGGGAGGTGGTGGAATCTCCATCCTTAGCAGTCTTTAAGGCTGGCTTGACAAAGCCCTGGCTGGGATGATTTAGTGGGGGTTGGTCCTGCTTTGAGCAGCAGGTTGGACTAGATGAGCCTCCTGAGGTCTCTTCCAACCCTGATATTCTATGATTCTAACAACATAGGGTGTTGTGTATATGTGGTGTCACAATGATTATGGGGGTGCTGTGTGTTGTCCCCTCCCCTCGGGTCAGAGAGGGTGTTGTTGGGTGTCACAATAATTATGGGGGCAGGATGTGTACCCCGTTAAAGGGAGTGTTGTGGGGTGTCACAATGATTATGGGGGCACTGTGTGTCTGCCCCAGTCAGAGGGGGCATTGTGGGGTGTCCTGGTGATTATGGGGGTGCAGTGAGCCCCCTAGGCAGAGGGTATCGCAGTGATTATGGGGTAGGGGTGTGTGGGTGTGTGTCCCCCGGTCAGAAGGGTGTTGTGGGGTGTCACGGTGATTATGGGGGCGCTGTGAGGGTTCTGGGTAACGCGGTGTGGTGAAGCCGCAGCGCCAACAGTCTCCCGGCGGCGACGGCGGGGCGGGCTGAAGGCCTGGGGGCGGGTGTACGCGGCGCTGCGGGCCCGCCCTGGGGGCGGTGGCTCGCCGGGGCCCGGGGCGGGTCCGAACGCGGCTCTGGCTCTGACAGTCCCTGGCCGGGCCCCGGCTGCCCCCACCTCCCGGCATCGTGTCAGCTCGGCAAAGGCAGCGGGTGAGTCTGGGCGGCTCCTTCGCCAGCTGGGAGCCAACCTCGGGCCTGGCGCCTCGGCCTGCGGCGGGCAGCCCGGGCCGTGGGCCCGCCTCTGTGCCCCGGGGGGCGGGCCGGCACGGGACAGCAGCCCCCATCCGCCCCAGGGCAGCCCCGCTCAGTGCCCCCGGGCAGCCCCTCTCTCCCCCCCCCCTCTGTGCCCCGGGGGGCGGGCCGGCACGGGACAGCAGCCCCCATCCGACCCAGGGCAGCCCCTCTTCCCCGCCCCGCTCAGTGCCCCCGGGCAGCCCCTTTCCCCCCGCCGTGCCCCTGCGTAGCCCCTCTTCCCCCCTCCCCCCCGCTCTGTAGCCCCTGGCAGCCCCTCTCTCCCCCCCCCCTCTGTGCCCCGGGGGGCGGGCAGGCACGGGACAGCAGCCCCCATCCGCCCCAGGGCAGCCCCTCTTCCCCGCCCCGCTCTGTACCCCCGGGCAGCCCCTCTCCCCCCCCCCCCGTGCCCCTAGGTAGCCCCTCTTCCCCCTCCCCCCCGCTCTGTACCCCCAGGCAGCCCCTCTCTCCCCCCCTGTGCCCCTGGGAGCGGGCGGGCAGGCACGGGACAGCAGCCCCCATCCGCCCCAGGGCAGCCCTTCTTTCCCGCCCCCGCTCTGTGCCCCTGGGTAGCCCTTCTTCCCCCTCCCCCCCGCTCTGTGCCCCCAAGCAGCCCCCCTTTCTCTGTGGCTCTGCACGGCAGGGCATGGGGCAGCCCCCATCCCTCTCTGGCCCTGGGTGGGAGGAGTGGCCATGGGGACCTTGCCCCCAACCTCTGGGTATAGGTCAAGGGAAGGAGGGGGAGAGGGAGGGACACGGATAATCTCCCTCCCTTGGATCTCTAGACCTAGTAGCTGGGGTGTTGCATAAAGTCAAAGTCATTCTCTTTGGGAGGTTAAAGTTGTCTTTGGCCCTTCAGTGTGCTTGGTGAGGCTGGGGCTTGGCCCAGGGGATGTTGCCGGTCCTTTTACAGCCACCTCCATGGCCTCTTCCTCCTGGTTTAGCTGTGTCAATGTCCCTGTGCCCTCTGTCCCAGCTGCTGTTCCACTTAATGACAAGAGGTCTGTGTGTAGGCTCAGACCCTGCACACTGCTGCTTCCTGCTGGGCTTCCCCAGGCTGGCAGTTTCCCCTGCACTTCACTAGTGGACAGCTTCTTCCATCCCTGGCTCCCTGTGAAGCCTGTGGGCTCTTCCTGCAGGCTGTACTGGTCCATGCCTAGCCCACAGCCACTTCTTGGTGACTTCCTGTCTGCTCTGGGTCCTCCTGCCACAGCTCTGCTGGGCTCACTGGCCCCTGCAGCTTCCAAGGTGCTTGTCTCCCTGTTGCCTCTGTAGGGCCACTTCATCCCATTTGACCTGCAAGCCACTCCCAAGCCCAGTGCTCACAACAAACCAGTGCCTAGTCAGTTTCCTGTTCCACATCCCCAGAGCAATCTAGGGGTCATTTTTCTTTGTCACAGTGGATCACACAATACTCTACTGATTAGATTCTGGCCTGAATTTCTGGGCCAGTCCTCTCCCATCAGGTAACTGGGGGAGGACACCCAATAGGGAGCCAGAAGATGTATTTTAAAGTCCCATCACTGACTGGAGATTCCATTATATCTCCTTTCACAGTACAAATGCGGCACAGAAACAATAGGAGGAGGTTGCTCAAAGGTCGGGGAGAGAACTATCACTTTCCTGTGCAAATGCTGCATCCTCTTGTCTGTCTCCTTTTGTCTCACTTGCTGCAGACAGTACCTTTTTCATTAGACCTGCCTGTGCTTTAATCTGAGGCATTGGTTATTGCATAGATCTTGCAAGTGAAGGAGTTGCTGCCAAAACTGATTAGCTCAAATTTGAACCTACCCTGAAATGTACACAACATAAGAAAGGCCTGCAAGATTGTTAATCCCATGATCTCTGTTGGATGAACTACTTGCAAGAAACCCCCGAGAACTGGATTTGCTGTGAGCATTGGCCTGCTAAACCCAGGGTTGTGAGTTCAATCCCTGAGGGGGCCATTTAGAGATCTGGGGCAAAAATTGGGGATTGGTCCTGCTTTGAGCAGGGGGTTGGACTAGATGACCTCCTAAAGTCCCTTCCAACCCTGATATTCTATGATTCTATGATTGCACACACTAAATTCATTCAACTTCATGTTCCTATGAACTAAAACATTGCTCACAAGGAGTGGGGTATTCAGATATATAAAAACGTCCATCCTGAGAATCAAAACAAAGCTAACTTTTCAGACTTCCCAGCTAGGATGGTGTCAAGTATCAGGGAGTTGCCGTGTTAGTCTGTATCCACAGAAACAACTAGGAGTATGGTGGCACCTTAAAGGCTAACAGATTTATTTGGGCATAAGCTTTCATGGGTAAAAAACCCACTTCTTCAGATGCATGGAGTGAAAATTACTGATGCAGGCATAAATATACTGACATGTGGAGAACCAGTGTTCACAGGGCCAATTCAATCAGGGTGGATGTGGTCCACTCCCAATAATTGATGAGGAGGTGTCAATACCAAGAGAGGGAAAATTGCTATTGTAGTGAGCCAGCCACTCCCCATCCCCATTCAAGCACAAATTAATGGTGTTAAATTTGCAAATGAATTGTAGCTCTGCAGTTTCTCTTTCTGTTTCTGAAGTTTTTTTGTTGAAGCTAGGATGGTGTGTATCTAAAAGGGCTTGTCTACTGGCAATTTACAGCGCTGCAACTTTCTCACTCCGGGGGGTTTGAAAAACACTCCCCTGAGCGCAGCAAGTCTCAGCGCTGTAAAGCGCCAGTGTAGACCGTGCCCCTGCGCTGGGAGCCGTGCCCCTCATGGAGGTGGGGGTTTTTTAGAGCACTTGGAGAGCTCTCTCCCAAACTGGGCTTGTGCTTCCCCCCTCTCTTCACCTCCCCCCCCCTTTCTGTTTTGCTACTTACGATATATAAAGAAGGCTTGAAGAATGTGTTGGGTTTTGTTTCTAAAATGTCCTGCTTGTTTTACCACAGAAATATCAGGAATACTGAATGTGATCTACCATGGTTTTAGAGCGTAGTTCCAGGACAGTTATTGAGCCCTAATGCCTTAAAAGAATCTGTAGAGGTGCTGGCTATTACAAAGCCTTCCTTTATTAAAAATGTTAGTCATTCAAGTTAAATAGGACTTAACAAAAACCAACCAACCAATGGCTTCTGAACCGTCTTGATTTCTTATTGCAATTACTCAGCTTTCACTCTCAGCGCTTGTGATTTCACTGTTTCATTAGTTCTCCAGGCATCCAGCCTGGACAACTGACCCCCGAGCCTGCTTCTCCAATGTCCCTTGATCCAGACATTTTTAATGTGTTGTCATTACCTGCAAGGAAAATGTCACAGTCAAATGCATGATTCCTTCCCATCTGGAATGAAGGTTGTGCATGTGAATGTTAATCTGGCATGGTAGGTGGCCATGTGTTGGAAGCTAGAGACTGTTGTGAAGCTGACAGCCTATGAGGGTTACATGAAGTGTAGATGATGGTAATACATGTGCAAGTTTGCTCTGGATACTTGTGGCCATAACTAGTGATCTTGGTTTGTAGTGATGATGTTGAAAGGAAATGCTCTTGAATAACCTTATCTCCAAGCTAATGAAATGTTTAATGTGAATTCATTAATGTTTGTAAAGTGCTGTGAGATTTTTACTGGGTTGCTCCTAGAGAAAGACAAAATATTTAACTGGTTGTAAAGTACCAACAGTAGCGCACTGTGCACTTTGCTGAGAAACGTGCAGACAAACTTCAGGCTCTGTCTCAAAGAGTTTATGCTAGATAACTATTATGTGTTATCACTAATTACAATAAGGAGACCTTAAAAACTAACATTTATTTGGGCATAAGCTTTCGTGGGTAAAAACCCCACTTCTTCAGATGCATGTAACATTCTAATTACAATGTAGATTGAGTGTGTTTCTTTATTCATTACTATTTGTTGCCTACTGAGCTACTAAAAGCTTTTGAGTCTTGCAATAAGTATCAGAGGGGTAGCCGTGTTAGTCTGGATCTGTAGAAGTGACAAAGGGTCCTGTGGCACCTTATAGACTAACAGGTATTGGAGCATAAGCTTTTGTGGGTGAATACCCACTTCATCGGAACTATATGACCACTTCATTGGAATATGTAGTGGTCTGCATCTTCTTCAATCCTTTGAGCTCAAGTTGTCTCAAGTCTCTGAGGTCTTGTCTGCTTGGGGAAATTGACTGGCCTTGGCTATTCTAGAATAACTATTCCATTATAGCTCTTCTGGGATAACTCCCCATGTAGACACTCTTATTCCAGAATAGTTGTTGCATTTTAAATTCACGCTTTACCTTATTCTGGAAGAACTTCTTTGTGTAGATAAACCCTAAGGACCTGCAATTCAGGGGGACTGAATTCAGCCTCATGACCCATGTCATTCAGTTTGTTAGCAGAGTCTGTATGGTTGCGGTCAAAGGTTGCTGATATACACAGTGTATCTGCAGGTCATAAAAAATAAGACTCAAGTTGAGTCCTGTTGAATTCCTTTGCCTGGTTTTACTGTACTTGGGTGTGACCTCCTTGTAGTCTTGTACAAGCGTATAATGTTTGTTATAATATCGACTTTGATATAACCTATGCTTGTGTTGGCCTTTGCTACAACTGAACATGATCATTCCAGCTAACCTAACCCTGAGTAGTTCTATGCCATGTGGTTGTAAAAGTTGTCAGTTGGCAATGCACTGTAACTGTGATTCTATTACTGCTAGACTGATGATTGACTGTGCACTGAGGTAACCTATCAAAGTTTCCTTCAGTCCTGGCTCAGTTAGCAGAATTGTTCCACCAATGCTGAGTCAGGATGAAAAGCCAGGCAACATCTATAGCAGTGTTACAATGCCAAGGTCATTAAGACTCTTGTGACCTATGGACTTACGCCATTGTGAGGCAGAGTTAAGGCTCCATGCATCAGGTGAAAGTGTCTCTATGTTGCTATCAGTATTCCCACACTTGTCTTCAGATGATGTCTGCAGAGTCTTCCTTGCAACACTTTCTTACTCCTTCTTGCTTAGTCATTTATTTCGACTATTTATCTGGTTAACATGCATTTAGTGAGCAATGGACCTGTAAAATATTCAGACACACACTTACAAGTAACTTTCTCGTTTATTTTTTTCTGCTATCTTTGACGTTTGGAAGCATGTTTCCGTTTCCTTACTGTGTTTCATTGAATTATATTCTTAAATTACCAACTGCAGTTTTTAAAGTTAGTTACCTTTGATCTCATCTTCTTCATACATGTTTTGATTTCGTTATGAAATAAAACTGACTTCCAGTGTCTTTTTGATGTTGCAAAATTATAGATTCACAGATCCAGGCCCAAAGGCACTACAATTATCATCTAGCATGGCCTTCTGCATAACACAGGTCCTAGAATTTCACTTAGTCATTCCTGCAGTGAATTATTCTTTCATACCACATAAGAGAATGGTATTGAGACAGTGGCACCATTGAGAATGGTATTCAGACAGGGGGGCGTACTTCGTATTGAGACAGTAACTTGTGGATTTATCTAGATGTTCTTGGACATCTGGTCTTAACCTAAAGATTCAAAATGATGAGGAATTTGCCCTTTCTCTTGGTAAGTTGTTCCACTGGTTAATTACCTTCTTCTGTAAAGGAATTGCTCAGTGCACAAGAAACACATTTTACTTACAGTATTTCAGGCTGGGAAAGTGCTGCTATATTCAACTATATGCAAACAGGAGGGGGACACATTAAATAGGAAGTAAGGGAAGGGTGAAACATGGCTCCAACCCATAATATTTTGAGTAACCCAGTTAATCCCTTGACCACTTTACTTACACCCTCACTGTTTAAAATGTTGCATCTCATTTCCAATTTGAATGTACATCTAACTTCCAGTCAGGAATTTGCTGGGCCTTTGCCTGCTAGAGTAAAGAGCTCTCTAGTATCTGATTTCCTCCTGTGCAGGGGTTTACAGCCCAGGATCAAGTTACTTTTTAACCTTCTCTTTGATAAGCTAAATCGATCTCTTGGTGTTCTCCATAGCTAGAATATTTTTTTGTAGCTCTTTTCTGCACCGTCTCCAAGTTTCCAACATTTTTTTAAAGTGTGAACACCAGAGTTGGACGTAGTATTCCAGTAATGTTCTCACCAGTGTCCTATACAGACATAATATCACCCCTCTGTTCCTATTCAGTATATTCCCTTGTTTATACATCCAGGTATCGGTTTAGCCCTTCTTAGCCACCCCATCGCTCTGAGAGCTCATACTCAGTTTGGTAGCTACAATGATCCCCATGTCCTTTTCAGAGTCAGTGCTTCCCTGTAAGTGTTACCTACATTCTTTGTTTTTAAATGTCTGCCTTTGCACTTGGCTATAAAAATACATGTTGTTTGATTGCACCCAGTTTACAGATGTTCCAGACTGCTCTACATTGGTGAACTGTTCTCATCAGTGTCTTCCTACTAATCCTAATGTGGAAACGTTATGCCTTTATTCCTAGCAATTTCTGTTCTCTGTTTCCACTCTGTGTTTGGAGATAATCAGTGCAGAATGCTGTTGTACATGTTTTTAATAAAACCTGATTACCTGGACTATACCATTCTAACTTTAAAAAAAATCTTTGTACACTCCTGGTATGATTTTAAAGTATATTATTGATTTATAATGTTGTTAGCCTCTGGTCTGAATACTTGCAAGTGGGAACATACAAATGACCAACTATGGAGCCCCGACCAACTTCCACTAACGTCAATGGAAATATTCAGAAGCATTGTCTAGGGCAGCGGTGTCCAATAGAAATTCGATGCCAGCCACACTGCTAGCCACACTTGTGGTTTTGAATTTTTCTTATTAGCCACATTATAAAAAAGCCACATTAAGCCACATTATAAAAAAGCCACATGCATTAGCCACAATTCAATAGCCTATTAGCCACATGTGGGTAGTGGCGAACGTATTGGACACGGCTGGTCTAGGGGGAGTTTTACAAAATATAAATCCCACCAGTTCAGCTGAAGAGGTGTTAGTGTAAACATGAGGCCCCTGCAGCCAGACCCATTTTTACCTGTTCAGCAGGTTTGACACTGGTAAAAACAGCACAGTCTTGTTTACACTAGGGCTTATGATGGGGCTTAACACCAGTTCAGCTGAACCAGTGTTGGAATAAGCAGGAATTCTTCTGTAAAATTCCCTTGCGTAGACATGGTCCCACTTGCTTCAGTGGGAGTCATTTGGCTTCACGAGACCCTATGATCTAGTTAACTATTTGGAAAGCTGAGTGGGCTTTAATATTCCAATAAATGTTTTAAAAGTTCCTTAACCAGGGTACTGCATTTGATTGTTGGACTCTGACCTTTTTCTAGTGAAGGGCCCTGTATGAATGAGTTAGTACAGAGCTGAAATTGAGATGGTAATTTTGACTTTACAGAAACGTGAAGGGATGCTGAGCCAAGGTGGTGGGCTCATCGTTTCATAGAAGGGCCATTAAATCATTTAGTCTGACATGAACATCACAGGCCTTAAACTACATCCAAATACCCCTGTGTTGAGCACAATGACAATAGTGAAACCAAAGCACTTTAGTCCATCAGGAGACTAAACTGTTGAGTGAAACGGGCAGAGAATAGCAGAAACTGAGGCATCACCTGTGCCCAACGCCCTTGCGATAGCAGAGAACTGATAAGGTGAAAGATACCCAGATGATCCTAGCAGATTTGAGAGGTGACACCCCTTTAAACAGTATTCTTAACTAGTAACTTATCTGGGTGTTTCACTCGGCCAAAGCTGGTACAAAAATGGGGGCAGGGCTCCTCAACACAGCCAATAAAGCACCCCTCAATTAACACAAGTGAAACCTCTGGAATCTCTTCTAAGGGCTTGTCTACACTACCCGCCAGATCAGCAGGCAGTGATCGATCCAGCGGGGGTCGATTTACCGCGTCTAGTATAGATGCGATAAATTGACTGCTAAGCGCTCTCCCGTCGACTCTGGTACTCCACCAGAATGAGGAGCGCAAGTGTAGTTGACGGGAGAGCGTCAGCTGTTGACTTTCCGCAGTGAAGATACCACGGTAAGTAGATCTAAGTACGTCGACTTCAGCTACGCTATTCACGTAGCTGAAGTTGCGTATCTTAGATCAACACCGCGCAGTAGTGTAGACAAGCCTTGAGAGTGCTACATTCAGTATGGCCCCGGTGCCTGTGGAAGGAGAGCGCATTTCAGAAGTGCTTTGCCGATACTCCGCAGCTCCAGCCTTGCAGCCTCTGGGACAGGTAGTCATTCAGGCAGGCTGGTCTTATGCAGGCCAAGTCTTTTCAATACTAAACATAAGGCCTCGAATCTCACTTGTGGGCTAAGCGGCCTCAGTGGAGCGTGGGTATTCGCTTCCATGGGTGAAAGCATTTGTGCAATGGCGCTGTTGTGTTCTGCAGTAGCAGCAGCCTGTGAGACGTTCTCAGGGTAGCCCCTGCCAGTGACCGGCAGAGATGAAGTCTGTGGGTGGAGGGCAGTATCCCCCCTGAGTATCTAAGCAGAAAAATGCTGCCCCTGATCACTACTGGCAGTTGGTGTTCTGCATTCAGCTTATGATAAAAAATGACCCTCAGTTTGATGACCTGTTGTGTTTGTGAAATGCTGATCATTTACAAAAGTCTAAATGAAGTGTAGTAACCGCTATAACAAGGGGTACTGCTCGTGCTCACAGCCTTAAATCTGCTTTAATTTTCAATGTTCTCGTGAATGCTTAAAATAACTGCCTGCAAGATTTCATGTGCAAAGTCTAAGCCATTTTCCTTGATAATCTCATTCCTTTCCATGCTGTTTATAATTATCCTTGTAAGTGTGAAACTAAACCTGCTCCCTTATGAATTTCTGTTCCATTGCTCAGGAGTGCTGGCAGCATTGCCATGGTAGGCTGCAGGTGCCAGTTCCCTAAGGTAACATGTTCTTCCAGGACTGCTCTGGTTCTGTGGCAGTGTAGGATAGGAGGCCCCACTGCACAGTGGAGTCACCAGATGGAAAGGATCAGTTAGGTTTGACTTGACCCTGCAAAATGGAGAGAACCTTGTCCCGGTGGTGAAGAGAGGCAACTGAACTGGGAAAGCTCATTTGCAGGGCTAGGGGTTGGGTATGAAGAAACATAGTTTGTGTATAACAGCTCTGCAAGGCCTTCTCCTGATAGCCAGTGGAGCTGCATGTGCAACTATTGGTAAATACCAGAGACTAGATGCTTCTGGAGGCTTGCTGTGTGCTTGTGAATCTGAGCCCGCTCCCTGGCACTGTTCTCTAGCTGCTGGGAGGAAGACCATTACCCATCTTGCCAATGTCTAGCTGGGCTGAAGTATGGTTTCCCCTTTTCACTCACATGGGTACATTTTCAACTTTGCTCTGTCTCCCACTAGCCCCCATACTGTGTGCAGTATCAGTGACCATTTGGCCACAGCTAGCATTGGGATGAAAGGGCTTCTGGAAGGCAGTCTGCAGTGCTTTATGTCTATGGTTAAACCTCCTGTAACATCTCAAGTCAATAGTCGTCCTGACATTGACTTCAGTGGGAGGAGGACAGGGGCCCTAATGTAGCATTTGGGACAGTTGTAACAGTAGAATTTACATATTTGCTATTAAGACTTATTCTAAACAATTAAGTGAATTTAGTGCTATTGAAAATGTGTCAGCTAGACCTCTCAAAAGAGAGCTATCCCATCACTGGTCTTGTCTACCCTAAAAGTTGTACTGCTCTAACTATACCAGTACAGTTAAAGCAGAACAACCACCCTCCATGTGGGCGCAGTTATAGCGGTATAGCTATTCCTGTATGGGAAGGGAGGTGACGATACCAATATGTCACCTTTATACCAGTATAACTGAATCCACACTAGAGCTTTTATTAGTATAATTTTTTCAGTGAAAAGGTTCTGCTGCTATAACTGAAGTGTATACCAGACCACAGTCACAGACCAGGCACAAGTACTGGGGCAAGCTTCTACCCATTGTCTCCTTGCATGCACCACCCAAGGTTGCCTCATCTTGATCTAAAGAACCACTTACGGGGCACTCTGACTCCCGGGCCCAATCCATCTATGGCCCCTCTACTGAAAGTGCCAGTGAGGAGACACAGTTATGATGGTGAAGGTTATGCTGTACATACTTGCCTAATATGAACTGGACGTAGAGACCCTGACTCATTTCACATAGTACTTAACTGCTTGGGCTGGATTTCAGCAAGCTGCCTAGAGGTGAAAGCTCCATGATTTGTCACTTCCCTCAGGCAGCCAGGTCCCCATGCTGGAAGGACGTTGGTCCGTGCTCAGTAAATCTGGACTTTTCATACCAATGGGGATTAATAGTCTCTTGTGGATTCTCAGTCCTGTCCTGAGATTGTAACCGAACGCTCCTCTCTCAACAGTGTCAAGATGGTGGTTCTCTCCAAGGAATACGGCTACGTGGTCCTGACCGGTGTTGCCGGCTTTATCATGATAACGCATCTTGCTGTGAATGTGGCGAAGGCACGCAAGAAGTACAAGGTGGAGGTGAGTGGGTAGTGCGGGTGGTCCTGCCCTTGAGGCACCAAGAACACCTCCACTGGCTATCTTGAAGGAAAGAGGCCCAGGCATCTCATTAGCTGGCTTAGTATGGCAGAAGCACTGGGGGAAACACAAGACTTCGTGGACTAGTCCCCATTCTGTGTGAGTAGTTTGGTGAATGGGAATCTGGTCTTGTCTAGATCCTAGTACATAAGGAACATCACAGTAGGGGATATCCTGAGAATATTGCACTTCTCCGGTGTTTGGCTCTTAGCCTTATGCCTCACCATGTCCTAAGAGCTCTCTGCAGAGGAGCATATCCATGGTGGTGGTCCACTCAGCAAACGTTGTTGTAACCCACTGGTCACTGTGTGTGTATTACATATACATCCCTGTCTGATGGGTCTGTTACAGTTCTGAGTTGGAGAGCCTGGTTCTTCACCTCAAGCTGTAGAGTCCCATGCTTATAGCTGTGGAGTCCCTGGTTCAGTCTGGTGTGTTGGCCAAGATAGCAGTAGTCACATTATGACTGACTCTGTGGGTTGTCTACACTTGAAACACTATAGTGGTGCAGCTGCAGCACTTCAGTGTAGACACTACCTATGCCAATGAGAGGGGTTCTCCCATCAGCATAGGTAATCTACCTCCCCAGAGGTGGCAGCTAGGTCAACAGAAGAATTCTTCAAGAATTCTTGACCTAGCGCTGTCTACACAGGGACATAGGTCATCTTATCTACGTCGCTCAGGGGTGTGGACTTTTCAAACACTCGAGTAATGTATTTGGGTCGATATAATTTTCTAGTGTAGCCCAGGCCTAAATGGGAGAAAATAGTGAGGTGAAGTAGTTCAGAACTGTCCAGTAATTCCCCATTATTGCCTGGGCCAGAGCCCTAGCTAGCTTGCCCCTACAGTGCTAGCTATTCTCTTATCCTTTGTATGATCCTCCTAGAGGGGTGCTTGCAATAACCCTCACAGTGGGTATTCTTACCCGTAAGATTTTAAATCGGTGGAAGAGAGCTATTGACTCAGCCCCAGTCTCTGCTTCTGTCTCCCAGTTGCAGCAGTCTCCTTCCAGGACCCACACAGATGCATTTGAAGGGTTTCCCCCTCTTGGTCGCTGTGCCAGATCTCCTGCTGCTGCTAGGCACCCTTGTTTCTTTCCCCAGGAAAGGCAAGGTGTAGGACCTGGCAGCAACGGGCTGAGAGTTCAGGCTGGGGGAAACAGGATGGGACTGGTTCTGCTGAGGTGTTCTAACCTCTGTCCTTCGGCACCGGCTGCCACCTCCCTGCTACAGCACCTTCAAGCTCTATTCACCCCCACCCCCAACCTAGGCACCTGCAAAACCCAAGACTTTCCATTACTCAAAAACTTAGAACATCGCACATAAACAGGTTTTCACCACCCTTATAGCCTGGCAATTTACCTCCATGGGTGTGTGTGTGTGGGGAGCTGGTGTTTCTGTGCTCTGATCTCCAGAGCTAGATCTGTGGAGCTAGTGATGTGGCAGATCAGCTGCTTGAGACTGAGTGGGGGCTGTTGAAGGGTGTCTGAAACAGAGAAACTTAAAAGACCTGGGACAAGCAAATAACCATATAGTCCCTGACCTAGCTACTTATGCTTTTCCCTACTACTATATGAGTAGATCTTGCCTTTGGGAAAAACCCAGTTTGGATTTGGGGTAGGAGAAAGTGAGATGATCTTAGAGGAGCATTTAAAAATAGAGGGAGAAGGACTTATAAAATTCAAAGGAGACATTTAAGAGGAACAATAAAAGAGGACCCGTTGCAAACTAAACTTTATCTCGGAATCCACCCTGGGAACTATTAACAGCTGCCGCTATGAGTCAGGATGTTGACATGTGGAGCCTACTGTGCTTGGAAGCAGCTTTGGCACTTTGGGCACTTCCTCCAGGGTGTGATTCTAGAAACTTGAGAAGGGGTGGAGGGAGCTGTATGGTATAGCCCTCAAACATCCCCAAGAGAGGGCCAGTCGGTGGGTGTGTATGAGGCTGCAGCAGCATCTGGCTGCTGGGTTTTATGTGCACCTCTGCGGCTCTTTCCCCACACGTGAGTGAATAGAATGGGGTGTTCGGCAGTAGCGTAGCCGGGGGGGGAGCAGGGGGAGCGGCTGCTCCCCCACCGAGCAGAAGCGGCGCCTTTTTTGTGCTCCTGACGCCTTTTGCTCCTATGCTGCAGCCAGAGCGGAGTGGGTTTTTTTGCTCCCGGCGCCTTTTTTTTTTTACTCCCGATGCCTTTTGCTCCTATGCTGCAGGCAGAGTGGAGCTTTTTTTTGCTCCCGGCGCCTTTTTTTGTTCCTGATGCTTTTTGCTCCTGGCGCCTTTTTTAGCTCTGCTCCCCCTGTGCTCTAAACCTGGCTACACCACTGGTGTTCGGTGGGGACTTGGATCAGAACATAAAAGGCCGGCTGTGATGTATTGTGTATGGGGAGCCCATTGTTCAGTGTGTTACAGGCCCCTCTCAAGGCTGGTCCACAGAGGAAGAGTTCAGTGCAGTTCCCAGCTAGTGGAATTACCCCTCTTGTTCAAATAGGAAAGGCTTAACACTGCAGATTCTGGGTTCCACCCCTGCTGACAACGCATGATGGCGGTTCCTTCACACAACTTGAGAGTCTCTGTTTAAGGTTATGGGCTAGCTTTGTGATGTGGCATGACCATCCCCAGGGTTCCATGTGAGCACCGTATAGGCAAGGGAATCTCCATTCATGCCCATTTGTTGTAGACTGAGTAGAAGCAATGGGCAATAAATTCAGTGCTGGGAGATGGCAAGAGAGAGCTTCACAGGATTAGAAACAATGTAGACACTCCCGGATGAAATTCCCACCCAGACAGCAAGTGCATGCACAGAGCTCTAACCCCAGCTTGCTTCGGGAAAGTATCTCCAGCCAAGGATCCGCTCCTGCTTGCTGCTCAGACCTGCAGAGGAGATGGGGGAGGCAGTGCGCCTTCCGTCCTTTTTCCCACCTGCTACGTTCTGCCCAGCTCTCCAGATGAGACAGTGACCAGGAAATTCTAGCCTCCATTTCAGCCTTCGTACTGGCTCCACAGAACAGATGGGATTGCACAGAGAGGGTCTATCCAACTCCTGGCTGCTGCTGCCTTTTGCCTTCTGGAGGGCGTATAGAGAGAAGCAGCCAAGAGAACTTCTGGGAGAGGACAATCTGACCAGAGCCAAAGGATGGTCTTAAAGTAGCAGCTGGGAGGACAGATCCTCCATTTTGTCACATCTAGTAGTGTTTGCAAAATCACGGAGACATGAGGCCAGGGTTCATTTTGTGCCACTGTTCAGCCAATGCGCCCAGGAGTTTGAAGTGCAGCCTACAACTCATTCTTGAAGGAGGGCAACATGACACAACTTGGACTCCAAACCCCCCAAGGCAGTCAGGTGGTCTTGCCAAACAAGCGGAGTTGAGATTCAGATCGCCCTGGGTGAGTGCTCTGGGAAATAACAGCCCCTGCAGGAAGCAGCGAGTGACCTTGTTGGTAGAGGCCGCAGAGCTCTAACATGTTTGCTAACACTGTGTTGTCTTTAACAGTATCCAACCATGTATAGCACGGACCCTGAACATGGGCATCTCTTCAACTGCATCCAGCGCGCACACCAGAACACGTGAGTATCATGGATGGTCCTGAGTGCTGACTTGAAGATTTAAGTTATTAAGCACTTGACGCCTGGAGTGTAGCATTTGCTGCTGCTAAACGCGTTGTCTGTGTCTGGATTGGGCTGAGAAAATGTAAGGCTCTGCTGCAGTGTAATGCTTAGTAGGTGAGACAGGCCCTCATCCAGGGGTTCGTTTCCAGTCACGGTCTTGCCCCACCTAGGTGGGGACTACCATATTATATCTCAGCCCTGGCAGTTTGCCCATGTGGACAGATCCTAAGGCCCAGGAAGCTCTGTTTCTCTAGTGGGGAATGTTGTGCCTTGCCTTTTGATGGTCTCATTTGGTCAGCTGCCTCCTGAGTGCCTGACTCTCCCAGAGAATGAATGGCCTGTTGGTCACCAACCCGGCTCTCAAACCAAGCATGGCTGGTGTGTTCCCATTCCCCAGCTAGAAAACAATGGCTTAGCATTTGGCAATGACTTTAAAAGGCAACTTCAGGCCTTGTAAGCAGATGTGCTGCTGATCCTGGGCAGTGGCTCTGGGATCTTCAGGGTTTGTGCGTCCATTATTGCATACAGTGTGTGTAGACACCACTGTGGTTGTCACAGCATTCTTGCAGAGGCAGCTCAAAGCTGGGCTTGGAGGCCTCTTCTGAGGAGTCCAGTCCCTTTCTCTAGGTCTCTATGCAGGCTGAGGGTGTTCCCTAAAATATGTTGCCCAATTCTAAGAAGTATGGGGGGAGGTGGGATGGGCAGGGATTGATAGTCTAGATTTCCACAAAGATCTTTTTAAAAACAACCAAAACAAAAAACCTCTTAGAGTTTAGTCATAAGTGCAAATCTCTGTTTTCTATTTTCAGATTGGAAGTGTATCCCTCCTTCCTGTTCTTTCTAGCCATGGGTGGAGTCTATCACCCGGTGAGTCATGTCTCTGGCCAGGTTTGAAATGATTGGATTAGAGACTGTTCCTACTCTCCCCTGCCTTCGTGTTGGGTGCAGGAGAATATGCTAAGATCTCCTGAGGAGAGAAAGTCTGCCTGACCAATCTTCAGTATGCTCCACTCTAGCCCCATTGTGCATTGTACTTGCTCAGGAGGTGCTGGTGGGAGCCATCAATCACCTTGCACAGCTGAGAGACAGTGTTCTGTAAGACAGGTTCCTGATCTGTGTAGTGCATCGTACATTAGGCTGCTGCCTCCCAACTTGAACCATGTACCTGTGCTGGGCCAACTGGAGCTGCTGCTGCCTCCAGCTCGCTTGGGTGCATTGTAACCCCTATTGAGCCTCAGGCCTCTCCAGTCTTCATGGTGCGCTGCAGCATGCACAGGATTGCTGGTCAAAACTGTTCTGTAAAAAAAAAGTTTTTAAAGCCTTTATCTAAATGAAAATCTCCATGGAAAAATTTCCATTGAGAAACCAAAAATGTTTTTTCTTCTCTCTGCCGCTAGCAAAAAAAGGCTGGGGACAAGGAATGAAGAATGTTCAGGTTTGGGTTTTTCTTCCAAAATCCAGATGACTTTCATGAAAAACTTACCAAGATTTGAAACTTTTTGCAAAAAACAATTGCCGTCCTTTGCCAAGCACTGGTGCAGAGGGACTGGAGGCAGCAGAACTGGCAGGTTCAACTGAGGTCCTAGTCTGGCAAACTGGAACCACAGCCTGAGAAGCAGGAACTAGGTTGTTAGGTGGAAATTTGCAGTGTCTGCAAATGGGGAAGTGCCACTCTTGTGTGTTTGTATTTGCTGAGATTTTTTGCAACATACGAGCAAGGGATAAATTCTACTGGGTTCCTATCTCTGGTCCACTCCAGAAGGTGGCAAAAAACAAGCTTACGAAAATTGGTTGGTTTTGTTCAACATACCTGGTGGCTCAAGCCTGGAGCAGAGAATAACTTGTGGCTGTAGGGACTAGATATTTCTAATGACCATAGTCCCTTTAATGCTGTCAAGTCTGCACCAGGTAGTGCACTCTCCACTGTGCTTAGGACACTGAATGAGGGGAAAGATCTGGAGCACAGTGAAGAAAACAGTTGGTAGATGTAAGAGTTTGGTTAACCAGCATCTGGTAAACTAGGGCTACACTATACTAGTGGCCATAGGTCTGGCTGGTCACTGGGGATGTTGGGAGGTGGATGGGAAGGAGGGCATGTCACAGACTGATGACCCTAGGATCAATTTTATGACAGTGTGACATCTGGGTCTCCCTATACTCCGGCGGCGGGGGCGGGGGCGGGCGCGCACGCAAATGTTACTCTTATACACACCACATGCTATTTTTCATGGCATTGCCACACTGCTCCTCTGGGACACTGATTTCTGGTGCTGCTGACTGGGTGAGGACTCCACAGCTTAATGAGAGGGAATTATTAGAGACGCAGATTCCTTCTCTACACTGATTCCTTACCATGTTGATAGCCAGTGTTTATAAAGCAGAGTCCCCATTTGCATGGCCAAAGGAGCATGGTAAATTTTCCCCAGCTCCAAAATCCTTAACCTTTCCTGCTTTTCTCTAGCGCGTCGCTATTGGGCTTGGCATCACCTGGATCATTGGGAGAGTCCTCTATGCCTATGGCTATTACACAGGAGGTGAGTCTTTAGACGGACAAAGGATGAGCCTCAGTTGAGACCTGGGGTCTCCAGTGCTGACCACCTAGCCTTTTTAGTGGAAGGTTGCCCTGTGAGTTGTGAGGGGGGTGAATAAGGCTTCCTGTACCACTGAAGGGAGGCTGGTGGCTTTGCCCCACATGTTGGGGTGACAGCAAACACTTGGCATTGTAGAGTCTGCATACACTTGTCCTTCTGCATAAGGAGCTCTATTCTGGGGATAGGATGAGCTAAATATGGCTACCCCCAGTGCTGTGGTATCTGTTGCTCCACCCTGAGACTGAACTATAGTTCACGGTCCCTTGTTCACTTCTCTGAGTTTGCGAAGGCAGGTTCGTCTCAAAGGTACAGTATCCTAATTAGAACTGCAGCACATGTTCCCCCTTCCTAAGAAAAGAAACTTTGTCCACAGTGGGAAAAGACAGACTGATCTGTGTGTGTTGATACCTTCTCCCACCACACACAAGTGGCATTCTTTGACTTAAAGAGCAAGTCCTTTCAATCCACGATAGGCATGCTCTTCTGGACCAAATATGTACTATTTAATTGTGTCTACAGCACCTAGCTACTATGGTGCTGGTGCTTCTATAAATATGTGGATGATAGGGAAAACAGATGATTCTTCCCCATTATTCCCCAAATAGCAGTGCAAGCACTGAACAGCAGAAGGACAACAGCCCTTTAAACCTCCATCTGTAGGACTCTATTCAGGAAACAGAAGAGCTAAAATTCCCTGTTGCTCATTTGCTGCTCACTTTTTCCAAAGTAGTTATTCACTGTGGCGTATTCTGTGTGAAGTGCTACAGCCTGGCAATCTAGCCCTGGAACCCAATCGGTGTTTGGGCAACTGGCTTGAGTGGCATGTCATAAAGTGATAAGGTTAAAGAATGGCAAAGCGTTTATGTAAAATGAAATACAAAAGTCACAAGTCTCCAGAGTAGTGATAGATTACAGACTCAGATGGGAAATGCAGCCTAAACCTTTATGTGAAAGTCATTCCCTCATCCATTTACCCACCAAGTTCTGTTACCCCTGTGTGTAACTGATGATGCAGCTCCACAGGGTGTCAGTTACACCAAATGGAGCAGGGGAAGCTTGGAATCCTGAATTTAGACCTAAGGGGAGCTGTAGGGCTGAGCATGGAGGTTTCAGCCTGCAACAGTCTTACCCACTTGCTTTTAAATGTCCATGTTCCATAAAAGCTTTTGGGCTTCCCTTTCAAAACTGAACCAACTGGGCAGCTGAGAATTAAGTTTCGCTGCAGCAAGCTGAGCCCTGACCTGCACCCCTACTCCTCCAAGTGCTACCTTGTTAAACATGTATTAAACCTCCTAGTAGCAGGGGCTAGTGCTGAGCAGCATGGTACAGGATGGTGCTGCTGAGCTAGCTAAGTCTTTGCGCTGTCTCATCTCTTTCTACAGATCCCAGAAAGCGAAATCGAGGGGCCATTGGTTCAGCTGCACTCATTGGACTGGTGGGGAACACTTTGTACTCAGCCTTCCAGCACCTTGAGTGGGTCTCCAGTGAGTAGCCAGCCTCCATACCTCTTCGCAGCTTTCTGGAGAATCTCCAAGGTGTAGAGTGTTGGGGGGGGGGGGGGGGGTGTTTTTGGATAATAAACTTAATTTCCAACTTAACTAGTTGTTTCCAAATTAATTATTTTCATCTTAAAATATTGGGTAAAAGTGCTTTTTATAGTAGTCCTGGGCAATAATACAGAGAGGGGGATTGGGAAAAGCCTTTGCTATACATACTGGGATATACAGAAGCCCCGTAAACTGGAACTTTTGTATAATATTAGCCTAGCGTGGTGACCTGTCACATGAGAGATCAAACTGGGCCTCCTAGTTCATTTTCCATCCCTGTGCTAGGACTGTACAGACAGAATGCTCACATAGAGCATCTGATCTCTAACAGCAAGTGACTCCTCTGGGCAGGTGAGTAGAAAAGGTTGAGTTGTGTCCAGGTCCCAGCCAGGAAGATGTTTCTTCCTTTCCTTATAGTGATCTGCAGGCACAAGGATCATCACTTGGTGCCCACAATGGTGTTGGCCTAGCATCGCTACCCAGTTCTTGGTTCCTGGGTTGGGCTTTAGCCTCTGCTGCAGGCAGTGCTAGCTGAACTAGATAAAAAGCAGGATCACTGACACTTATCACCAGGATCTCATCCTGCTGACTACAGTTAAAGCAACATTATAGCATTTAAGAGTAATGGAAAGGAACAAAGCAGCTGAAGTGGGAAATTATGGCCCCTCAGAGACACTTTTCCTGCCCTTGGCCCAGCCCCTTGAATCCTGTGATCCCTTTTATCAGAGAAGTACCACTGCTGCAGTCTTTGCAAGTGAGGCCTTGTCCGTGTTTTACCCTGCAGTCTGTATTTCAGGCAGATGAAGGTATCTTTTAAATAAGATATGCAGATGATGGAGGTGGTGGTGAGGGCCAACGCAGCTGTGCCCTGGGGAAGAGCACTAGCTCTATCCTTGTATCTAGGCTTCTCATTGGTATAATATTGCTAGCCTTCAGTTGCTCCTTGGAGTTTCTCTGCTGGAAAGGCCTCTGTGCTTTGATTTCAGAGATGGAGGATGTATTGGATTATCTAGGGCAGACAGTGCTGGGTGGGTGTTTCCCTCTGTCTTAAGCAGGGAGGTGGAAACTGCCACAATTCAGTATTGTGCACTTAGTTTTTGTACAATAGGCAAAACTTCAGTTATCCTCAATTTCACCCCTTTGTTCCTTATGCTCAATGCCTCCTTGGTGGTGTTAATCTCTTTACCTACTCTGGTTTAGCAAAGATAGCCATACACAGTTTAATTCTTCCTCACTCATTCCCTTTAAGGATGGGTGCAGTCTGCTCTGAATTGCTGCCAGTGCAGCACTAGCTTCCTAGAACTGAACACTGTGCTAAGAGCATTGTGCAGTGCCACCTTTCTGGAGGAGTAGCAGAATCCCATCTCTTGAAAGAGCCACAGGAGGCAGTTTTGCACTTGGCAGTGCCTTTCTGTACCCATCATATCAGTTCCACTTCTGAGGCTTTCCCTTTGATACCAAACTTGATTTAAAAATCCTGTTGCCCTCTAAGTCCTTTATGCAGCGAGTGATCTAGGTAGTAGCTCTGCTGTAGGTGGGACTCTTATGAGTTAACTTTGCTAAACTCCACGCTGGATGGCTTGTTCCCTGCTCACACACTAGTCCTCTACCCCACACTTGAGAGTTGCAGCTCCTCTCTAAAACAGCTGGCAGGATTTCTTTAGCTGCATTGCAAGTGACCCTTGTATTGACTGCTGCAATACTAACGGTCTTCTCCCCCTGGAAGGCAGAACTTTGAACTACAGCTCCCATTCTTCCATAAACAGATATTTCAGATAAGGCCATACACCAGCACTTTTATTTGATTGCTAAAATAAAGGCGTATAAAACTGTTTCTCCAATTGCATGTGTTCATAAAGAATAGCTTGCCTGATTGTTGGTGCCTTGGGGGATAAACAACTTTCACTACACCAGCAACTACCCCTAGGCAATTCTAGAGTGGAATGCTAGCACTATTCCATAGCTGCAGGTGGATGCCATTATACACTATCCTCACTGCACAATGAGCTATATTTGAAAAAAGACCCAACCAAGCCTCTGTCAGCAACCATCCACATATAGAGATGGCCAAACAGTGTTCCAACACCCCTCTCTATGCTGAAGTAGCTTAGGATAAGGGCATTGCTGTTCAGAACTGGTCCAGGAGAAGTCAGTCATGCTTCTACCAAGGTGCTCATACAGCTGTGTGCATGAGGGAAACCTGTCTACAGAGCCTATGGCATCACTATAGGTTTTCTCCATGCACAATGAGCTGTCAGAGCATGACCCAGTAGTTAATCAGAAATTGTTACACTAAACAGCTGCTACATCTACTGGAACTTACTTCAGTAGCAACAGTTACTGGTGATGAATCAAGATCACTTAATCCGATTTTAGTCCTAGGCTCCCAGGCAGATTATGGAGAATGGGACACTCAAACCTGAACCCCAACTGTTTGGGTGTCCCATCCCCCCTCACAAATGCATAGGATTGCAGCACACTGCCCACCCCCAGCTTTCCCCATTGGCACAGGACATTCAGAGCACTTGTTACTGCCATCTCGAAGTTCCAGTAGAAATCTCTGTCTGGGAGTGGGACAGCCTGTTGCTCTCCTGTGAGGCCCATGCCATTAGAACACAGATTCCACATCACCCATCTCCACACAGATGGTTTTCAGCTGCGAGTAATACTCCATTGCTGCCTGGCCATTCTCTCTGCCGAACCCTGGAAGGGACAGACACCATATTCAAGAGTGAGATGGCAGTGCCAGTCATTGCCACCCTCCCTCTTATGTTATTGCTCTGTTGCCAGCCATGTGGTCAGACTCAGCCATGCACACCTCTGGCCCTTTGGGGAAGGATGACCCTGCCTGCAGGCAGCGGTCCAGCATCACTTAGCTTCCTGACATGGCATTTCAAGTTATCCCTAGACTGAGTAGCTGAGTCAGCTCTGAGCTAGGAGCCATAGCGGGTCATGTAAATCCCCTTCCCTTGCTTTCTCGGTGTGTAACATTGCAGCCCCCTCACCAACCCCCCACCTTTAGTTTCTAACTGCAGCCCTGGGTGCTCAGAATAGCAACCAAGCTACTGAGCGGCTTTTGGCTTCCTACAGGTGTGACAGCCTCCGTTTTTGGTATCTCAGCCTAGGATGACACCACTTGATTCTGCTATCACAGGAGTAGGAACATTTCTATATGCTGGAGAGGTTTAAAAGGGAAGTTCTAGTAGGTTTTGCAGAGCTGGTGCCCTGCTCACCTGACATTTTGTATCCTCCAAAGGGCAGCTCCACAGGGCTGATGTTATAGTTGTTAATGAAGCACATTCCAGCCTGGAGAGCAGCCACAACCCTGTGAGCCCGCTGGATATCCCTGTGGGAAAAGGACAAAGTTTAGTGCAAGCCTTCCCTTCCGTACCAATCTCCCAACCCTCTGCAGACAGCTCAAGTGGTAGATATTGAGTCCCATTAGCAGCCTTTGCTCCCCCATGCCCAATAGCAGAGCTGTGCAGAAGTGCATGAGACTCTCGTAGGCAGTGTTTTTGACCCCGAGGAGAGAGGCACCCAACCTGTGCCTGCCCAATGGATGTAGTAGCTAATTGCCAGGAAACCTAGGATGGCACTTAATTTAGAGCGGTTAGAACTAGGACACCAGGAAGGCAGGCTGTCTTCTCCCCCACCACTGCACAGAAAAGCAGGCAAGAGCTGCCTTTGGACACTTTTAGTGTGCATGTCCCAAAATGAGACAGTGTCTTCCTGTGGCAGGGAAGACAGACAGGGCTGTGAAGGAGTTTGAGTGGCAGCTGGAGACAGGTTGTTATGAAAAGGGGAAACGGGGGGAGGGAAATCAACAACTGACTCATTTACAAGGTCTGTACTCCCAGCATGGTGCATTTTTGTTAATCTTTTACATTACAAACTCCTGGGGAAGGGGCCATTTCCTAATCTGTCTGCACAGTGGGACCCCAGTCCTACCTGGAATACAAATAGCAGCAGAGACTACATGTCCAGCACCCAGAGGCAGGGACTTTTTGTTCCAGGGTTTGTACAGCACTTAGAACAATAGGGTCTCAATCCATGACTGGGAAATCCTAGGTGCTATGATTATATACAAAAAATAAATAATAGTGCTCTGTCTTGATCTGAGCCATCTTGCTGCTCTCTGTGGCTGTTAGAAGAGAGCATCCATGAAGCAGAATTACCACCAGGACGTGGTGGTCTAGTTTGGTAACATTCTTCCCCTCTCCCTCGTCCATTTCAAGAATTGAACACTGCCCCCAACCTGTACCTGGTAAAGACACCACCTGCCAGTCCAAAGGTGGTGTTATTGGCTCTCTCCAGGACCTCCTCCTCAGTGTCAAATGGTAGGATAGACATGACAGGCCCAAAGATCTCCTCTTTCACACACGTCATGTCATCTCTGCAGTCCCCTGAAAGTATTGCAGCGCACACGTGTATTTGCAGTGCTGAGTTGTGAATAACCCCAGCCCCACCACCACAGTCCTTGACAGCATCTTCATTGGCACTCCATTGGACAAGTTGGAAAAGGTTTAGGGTAGAATGTGGGTGGGGGAGGGTGGCATGTCCTACTTCTCACATGCAGAGCAAGCACTAACTTTTGCACTCATCCCTCTGACTAGTCATTCTGCTGGGCTCCAATCCACAACTTGTGTCACTTCTCTGTCAAGGCCCCCATGCTCCATCCATTGTGTCCCTGTGTCCTATCAAAGTTCCTGAACTTATGAACCCCTATATGCCTTGCATTGCAACCGGAATTCATTATCTACATTACTTGTGGGGAATGTTGCAGTTCAGGATTGAATGTCTCTAGGCAGAGCTACGTGCGAGGCCAAAGGAGGGTACTGCAAGTCAGGACTGAATGTACTGGCAGATTTTTGTGGGGGAGGGTGGGTCCATGCACAAGCTTGCACACATCTTCTGCCTATACCATGCCTATAAGATCCTCCAACAACTGAGACAAGTAAAGATCATGTCCAGTCATGGCATTAACATACGACTTCAGTCCTGGATCTGCATTATGCAGGAAGTTGGCAGGCTGCTTGCCCACAATTCAAAGCCCTCAGCTGCTGCGTCACATCTCCCATTCCCCTTTAAGCCTACCCACCCTCCATTCTTGTACCAGTATGTCCAGCCCTACCAGCCCTGGGGCTGAACAACTAGAGAGGGTTGCAGGAGCTTCAGGAGGGTATAACAAAGCTGGGAAAACTGGGTAGTGTGATAGCAGATGAAATGTAATATGGGCCAAGGGTATATCTCCACTGCAATCAGAAGGGTGATTGCAGCACACAGACATACCCAAGCTAGCTGGATCAAAACAATAGACATGAAGCCGCAGCAGCATGTTTAAGCTCCCCTACCCTGAATACACACTGGAACTGCTAGCACTTGCGGCTGCACTGCTATTGTTATTCAAACTAGCTCAATCAAAGCTAGCTGCGGTCTGTCTACAAGTGCTGCAATCACAGCTCTGATTGCAGTGTTGAAACGCCCTAAATTGCAAGGTAATGCATGGTATGGGACACTTTCAATTTCTCATAATCCTTCCTGGGCTCTAAATTAACTCCAGAAAGGGACCTAGGTATTGTTGTGGACAGCTCAAAGACCTCAGCTCAATGCACAGCAGCACTCCAGTGTTAAGAAGCATAAGAAAATGCAGACAATATTGCTACACTGTATAAAAAGTCTGCCCTTGAACACCATATAGTCAATTCTGGTCACCACCTTTTGCAACATAGCCAAGTTAGGAAGGGTCTAAAAATATTAAGAGGCCTACAGAAGCTGGGAAGATTGAGACTATTCAGTTGAGAGGAAATGAAGACGATGGGATGTGACAAGAGGTGCATCAAACAGTTCAGAGACGATAGATCAGGCATTGCTTTCTCACACAACAAGGAAACTCCTTCATTTAAAAGTGATAAAAGAACATGCTTTTTTTAAACTAAAGCCATGATAAGCCTGAGGAACCCACTGCCACTAGATGAGATCAAGAGGCCCATAAGATTCAAGGAGAATTAGGTTTGGTTTTGGGGTTTTTTTTTGGAAGATCATCTACAGTCAAATTACCTGGAAAAAGCTTCTTAAAGGGATATCAACTTTCATGTCTCAGGACACAGAGCAAGCACTATCTACCCAGGATTAGGGAAAAATTTCCACCCCTTTGGGCCAGTTCTCTTGCAGTTGTCCATCCTGGGGGTATTAATACATCTTCCTCTGAAGCATCAGATTCTGGTCACTGTCAGACATTATACACCACTGATCTTACCCAGTATGTTCCTATGCCTCGATGTGACAGGGTTCGGACTCACCCCTGCGGCGCCTCCTGCTGGTTGTCCAGGGAATTAGCTCACCAGCCGCTGGAGTGCCCTCTCCAGGCCAGTGATCCACCTGACCACTCAGGCCCACGAGTCCCTCCCAGGACCCAGTGCCTCTTTAACTGGGGTGCTGCCCCCTGGCAGTACCCCACAGATCTGGGTCTCCCCTCCCCTGGGGACCCTCAACCCACTAACCCCACCTCACCTCAGTTGTAGGCTACTGCCAGTCACCAGCTAGCCCCCACGCCCTGGGGCAGACTGCATCACAGGCAAAGGGGGTTTGAACCTGCTGCCTCTGCCTACCCCTGGGCTGCCCCTGCAACCCTAGTACCTGGGCTGGCCTTACCAGGCCTGCAGCCTAGGGTTTCCTTAGGCCGGAGCTCCCCGGTTCCCTTAGCTTTTCCCTCAGCCCTGCACCACTTCAGGTCCCTGCTTTGCTCCTGGCAGCCAGGCCCTTCTCTCTCTGAACAGAGAGAGAGAGACTCTTTGGGCTTCTGGCTCACAGCCTCTTATAGTGGCCAGCTGGGCTCTGTTTGGGGCATGGCCCAGCTGCAGCTACTTCCCCCAATCAGCTCAGCTTTCAGAGCTGCAGCCCTCTCCTAGGGCTGTTTAAAGCCCCTCAGGGCAGAAGCCGGGGTAGCCACCCCGGCTTCCGCCCGCCCACTTCCCGGAACCCAATAGGTACACTCGAGTACCGTGTGTTGGGTTCCACTGTCTGAGCTATACAAACTATCTGAAAAGGGTTACGCATTTCACAGGTTTCACTTTAGGCAGAGGGTCCAACTGAGCTCAGGAACTTGTTAGCATTAAACCTATGCATATAAGAGAGCTCCACTGAGCTGAAGAGGAATCATACCTAGCACGCAGGGTCGCATGTAGTAACCATTCTTCAGCTTGGGGTCATCAGGAACATACGGCTCCCCACCACACAGCACCTTTGCCCCCTGAAAATGAGCCAAACCAGAAGGTACACAGGTGTCAGAGAGCCAGCACACTGCCCTGATGTGCCTGTTGGGCAGCCTTAGCAGAGGCCTACGGTGGATGGAGTTGGCCACAGTCACAGGAATGATGGAGTCTGGGGGTTTAGGGGGTGGCAACAGTTAAATCAGCTTCAAAGAGAGCTGCCCAGTAAAGACCCTGGACTGCTTGGGAGGCTAAAAGAGCAGGAGCGGTCACCCTGTGGTGACCAGAGCAGGCAGTTCTCAGTGACAGGCTTAGTCAGTTCCCCAAGAGCAGGAAGCCTCCCTCCCTCCTTCCCTTTATGCTCACAAAGTACAGGAGAACAGCAGCAGCTTGCACCACTTCTTTGGGAAAGCCAGGCTAGATTCCCAAGGTTATTTTGGTTCCTTCACCTCCAGCAGGTCTGACATTTCCCCTCCAGTGCTCCTCCAAGAGCTTCAACACAAACCGAGATGCCTAAAGGCCTGAGTGGCATATGACTGGCCAGATACATTATGGGGATGTTCACCCCACCCAGAAGGGAAAGGGATCTGCTCTGCTCTACCTGCACCACTGCAGGCAGCAGAATGGAAGTTAGTCATTTGGCATCCCCACCACCACCCTTGGATTGACCTTGCTCTAACTTTTTAAAGCACGTGATATCACCCAGCAATAAGTGCTTTTCTCAGGTGGACTGGGAAGGAAGGGGTTAAAGCAAATGTCTGCAGAAGGCACCCTGCTCCTAGTGCCTTGTCCATCAAGTGGTAACTGCAGTACACCGCCAGTGTGACCCAGCTGTCACTAGGGACAGCATTGACTCTGGAGTAATCAAGCTGGGACCTATTCCCCGTCCCACCCCCCGTGTGAATACAATTTATCGTTTGCTTTACTACACAAACCCATACTGAATAATTTTAGATACAGATTGAATTGCCTTTGAAAAAACAAGATATCCTTTATGGTTTATCTTTGCTACTGAACAGGAGCACCTGTATTCTAGCTGATGAGAAAACAAAACACTTCTTGCTTCATCCTAGTTTCGGATTGTGCCACTGTCCCTAGCAATCTTGTTTTCTTTTTGGAGATGAATTCAGGAATAATTCAATATATCTATGCTGCACATGTAACCTGTCCTTGGCCATAGCAGCAACTGCATCTTCATGAGTCACAAAATGTACATCTGCTTCTCCTGTAGCTTTCCCATTGGAATTATATTCCATGGTGATTTTTGCAGGTTTCAGTGGAGCAAAAAAAAAAAAAGCAGCCAATGTCTCGGGCACTAGCTTGACAGGTTTTCATGTTTTCCCTGGCCAGTGTTTGTTATTAGCTAAGAATTGAAAACCCTTGAGTTTAGAGCCACTCGGAGCCTAAGCAGACAGCATCTGCTGCTGCCCATGCCACAAAGAGAAATCTGCTTGTTGCTTGGGCAGGCTAATACAAACAGCTGAAAACAGTTTTCTCTTTTAAGAGCTGGCCAGGGTCCAAAGTTCAGGGCTCTGCGGTTCTCCTGTTACAGATGATGATATTGCTAACATGGCTGGTGAAGCCAGGAGCTGCAGTCCCTTCTTAGTGTGTCAAAAAGGGTAATGCAGAGCCCTAGACTTGGCCTGTGGCTGGAAGAATGCATTTCCCACTGCTTTGTTTGAAGAACCCAGTAAACTGTAATTTGAATCTCCCCAGGTGATCTGTTACTGGCCTGGCATGTTAAACAAAGAGCTCTGCGGTTAAACTTTAAACCAGGACTGGCAGACTCATTCTGGGGAGAGAGCCAAATTCAACTTTTCATTGGGACACCTAGTATAAGTTCAGAACAACAGTCTCCTCTTGACCCATAGCAGAGCTCCAACTGGAATCAATAGGAAGTTTGCACAAAGACCAAGAGTGAAATCTGGCCTGTATGTAATAAGTTTGGACCAGCCCCTCAGCTGGTGCAAATCAGCATTTCTCCAGTTGAGCTACGCCAGTTTACACCAGTTACGAATCTAGCCCTTAGTTGTTCATTTCATGGTCATGTTCAGCAGGAAAATATTCTCCACTTCAGGATGACCCTTACTTCCATCATTTGTTTCTCTTCCCTCCCTCCCTCCCTCCTTTCTGTTTCTCTTCCTCCCTCTCTATCCCCTCCTTTCATCCCCCTGCATTTTGTTCTCTGCATCACCCCCAATTCTACCCCCTCAAGGGTTCACCCCAGACCCCTTCCCTATTCCTGCTGCTAAAATGATCAGCAGCTAAATAGTTAGTGCTCACATATGAACATCATTAGACTTTAGCATGGCTAGACCAAAGGCATTAACGGGCTGGGAAGTTCACCAGTCTCAAAGCTATTGTATCCAGGCTGCCTGCAGACCAGGCCCGCATCACTTCACTGGTTACACTTGGGTCAAGTCTAGAAGGTTCTCATTGCAAACGCAAGACCTACCATTTTGTTTTTAAATGAAAGCTGAGATTCTACAGTATTCAAATATGCTCCATAAACAGATCAAGCGAGCCAGGTGTTTGCCACCTCTGCTTTACATGTTACAGTGACCCCATAACCCTGCTGAGACACGAATATCTGAATGGTATGAGATCTTACCACTCCGATTCAACATTAAGCCATTGTGTAAATTTTAATCCAGGGGTCCCTTCTATATGTACCCTCTTGGCATGTATAATTCAACCTCAGCAGGGAGAGGGCTTCACCCCAGAAAGGGGAGGGAGAACTTTCTGCCTGTCTATTAAACTAGCAGCAGAGGGAGGTGGAAAGTCCCTTCCCCAACATGTGAGACTCTTTCCAACAAGCCCCCTCAAATCCAAGAAAGCCAGATGCTCTCACCTGCTCCTTCGCCTGAGTAATGAACCCCAGGACTCGCTCCAGGTGGGGGCGGCTGATGAGGGCCCCCATCCTTGTGTCTTCTAGAAGTGGATCTCCAATTTTAATCTTCTGGGTGCGTTTCACCACCTCCTCCGTGAAGGCCTCCAGGATCTCCCTCTGCACAAACACTCGAGTGCCATTGCTGCAAACCTGGGACATCAGAATCAGCAGTATCGTATACAAGGCTCTTTAGGGGGGAGTATGTAACATACTATGGTCCCCCACAGAGCTCCCCACATGGCACATTATCCCACCCACTGAAGCAGCACATGCACCAGCCACTTGTTTCACTTGCAACCAAATCCCATTTCTCATAGGTAGTGTAAGTGGCTATTAAACTTGGTAGCTACATTGATCATTTAACCCCCTCACTATCTTCCCTCAAACATATTGGGAGTGAGCTGAAGGATTTGAGCTCTTTTCCCTATCACCACCAGCTCCATATGGGCCACTAGCATGATTGCTGTTTGCATGGCAGTCTGATTGATTAGAGAGGAGCTCAAAACAGCCCAGGCGCCTTCCTTCCCAACTCTGGGGCTGTTTGGACATGATACGGAAGTGAACTGCATTATGCAGCTCAGTCCATCCCCAGGAGCAATAAAGGCAAAGAGACTGATTGCTGTTCCCCCTCTCACCACAAAACATCACATTTTCTCGGTGCCACCAAGTGGTGAAAATATATACAGCCACCAGCAGGGGATAATCAGAGTTGGCTGTTCAAACCCCAAAGGGACATTTAAGCATTTTGCAATTATGGCAATAGATGGATGTTACAGAAAACCCCAAAGTGCCCCAGGGGCTGGGCCCACAGGGGGTAAACATCTTGCAGGCTGGCATGGAAGCATCACCAGCAAGCCAGAGGAAAGCCCCACACTGCTGCAGACTCTCAGCAGCTGATCTGGTCAGTAACGGAATCCAAACAGGCCACAGTAGGGAGGCAGAGCCATACATTGTGATCTCTGTACTGCAGGCTTGATTCCAAGAGCCAAGATGCATGAATAGCTGATCTTCTGTGTAAGGTACCAGCCCCTAAGAAGCTCCTGGAGCCACCACCTCCACTCCAAAGAATGATACTACCTGCTGGGACAAGTGAGGAAGGAGCTAGAGGTGGCACAGGAGTAGGCATTCGAGCCCCAGTTTTGCTCTCTATTGTGATTCTCACTAGAGGCAGAATCCAGGAGACATCCCCTCAAACAACAGGGTGTGTACTAGAGCCCTGCTTGGGACCATTCTTAATCCTGCTCCCACACGCTCCTGCGGACCCGGTCCCACTGTAGGGTTCTACACTAGTCCCGTGCAGAGCTCTAGTGTGTGCCCTTCCCCAAGCCTATGAAAGAAACTTCATAAACTGGTTCCATCATGGGCACTGCTCCCCAGGGCAGTTTCTCCTATCATGTACAAGGAGGGTGAATATAACTTGAGTGTTTTAGAACGTCAATCGCTGTAGTATCTGTGGGACTGGAGATGGGGAGGAGAGGGAGACATGAGAGTAGAGAGTAAGCAGGTAGCATTCACATCCCCTTGGAGCTACACACCTCACCCTGCGTGAGGAAGTTGGCCATCAGGGCTCCATTCACGGCATTCTCCAGGACGCTGTCAGAGAATATGATGAGGGGGGACTTGCCCCCCAGCTCCAGGGTGACTGGTTTGATCCCTTTGGCCGACATCTCCATGATCTAATACAAAGACAGAAGGGACAGGCTGCTTGGGGATGAACACAAACAGGACTGTGAGGGCCCAACCAGGTCCAGAAGGGCCACAGGAGACCTCTAGAATGGGGGGGCATGTATTTGTGAAGGGGGTGAGAGAAGAAATTTACCCCCTGCCCCACACATACCCTTTGCAACAACAGAAGTCAGACAGAAAGTTGGGGACTGCATTTTTTTTTTAAGTGGGGGGCGCCACTCTGGACTGTTCCCAGACTGCTGCCCCATGATGGCACAAGAGAGACTTTTTTCTGATTAAAATGGTAGTTGAAACCCAAAGAGCTGTGCATGTTGAAAATTTACAGTTGTAAGGGTGTATACATTTTAACATGTAATAGACTGGGTCCTCACACTCAATTAGATACACAGCACCAGCCAAGGGTGCACATAGGGCACATCATCTAGACTAGCAGGGCACATGTGTGTGTGTGTGTGTGTGTCTGTGAAAATATCAACAATATCAGAAGCAAAGTGACCCAGTCTGTGCTGTGCTACTCTGCTCTTCAGGTAGTTTGAGGCCTCACCTGCCTCAGGGAATGGACAAGGGCTCTGGTTTCTCAACAAAGAGACTTTGTCAGGGACTGCGGGAGATGGGGGGGATTTTTGTTTCTTTCTGAAAAGGCAGCAACTAGAAACAGAGGAATGAGCTAAATCCCCATCCCCACCACAGGAAATGGCCAGGATCAGTCAGTATCCCACATTAATGGAGGACCCCTGCTTGATGCTCCAGGGGGAAAATGCTTGAGTTCCATGCTCACATGGCCCCAGGATAAATCTTCCCCAGCTCCAAAGAACTAATTGTTTTACTGTGTGCACATGAGCAGAATTTGCCGAAGGTCAGGGTTTATTCCCCAAGATACCATTGTTAGGTAAGCAGCTGTCCAATAATGTGGAGTAGAAAATTAACAACAATGATTGCTACCCCTCCTCCCTCTAGGAAAAGAGATGCCTCTGCATATTAATTTAACCTGAGTCTGGGTTGATTGGAGGGAAACATATTAGTTTCCAGTTCTCATGTGTTGTCTTGCTGCTTAGTTCAAACACATCCTGACCCAAGTTTACCCATTTAGGTACCTGTATTTATTCCCTGCTAGAGAACACTCTTCACCAAGCTATAACAGGTTGAAGTGTTTAAGACTATAAGAGCAGAGACTCTCCATGGATTTAATCAGGTTAATAGCGCCTCTCTAGAGCAGAGGCAACTTTCAAGCCCCCAACCCCACAGAAAAAAACCAAAAACCCACAACTAGTACTCTAGGGAGTACCAGTGCCCTTTTGCATAAGTACAGCCTTTTATCTGACATTTCTGTGCCATATCAGAAAGGCTGCAAGGCATGCCCCATGTGCCCAGCCATTCTCCAGGGCATGCTGCTTGTGCATAGGCTTGTGGGAGGGTCTGCCTCAGCTGCATGTCCTCTGGTATTCGGACCATAATTAGAAGTCCCTTGCCTCCCTCCTAGCACAGAGTGGTCTTTACCTTGATACCAGTTGGTACGCTCCCGGTGAAAGAGACTTTGGCCACATCCCGGTGCTGACACAGAAACTGGCCAGTGGCAGCTCCACCTTGCACCACGTTGAATAGCCCATTGGGCACACCAGCCTGGGTGAAGATCTCTGCCAGCATTACCACTGAGATGGGGGTGAGGGGAGAGGACTTGTAGATCATGGCATTACCTATGTGAATCGAGTATAGGGTGGGGAGAGAGGGGGTGTTAAAATTGGAGAGACACTGGGGACAGGGAGGCAGGAGATTGCACATTCAAATATCTCACCCTCCAGGAGGACAACGGATTTTGCAGAGAGACTGAAAACAGGAGAGCAATTGGAAGTTTTGCCCCTTTCAATCTCGACAGGTATCCAGGCAGGGCAGCGACAGTGTTTACAAATGCAATATTCTCAGTAACTGATTAAATGGGGGCACAAAGGGGGGCAAATGCAACTGAGGTCACACAGCAGCAGGAAGGTGCTAGTATGGTACCTGCTACTAGAACTAAGTCAGGAGAAGGAGCAGGGACACTGCTTTGCTGGCCCTACCTCTTAGCTCCCTCCCCTTTCTCTTGTCTTTCACTGAAACTCTTACCTGTTTGGTGTGAGGCAACAGCAGCACCCGCTTCCTGTCATGCTCCCACCCCATAACTTATTTGCTAACTCTCCCTTGCCCTTGTCTCCCATCCCAGCCAGAAAAAGTTTCTCTTAGAAACAGACCCTTCATCACCCATTAATGGAGCTCTTAGTCCATGAATGTTTAGCCGCTGACCCTTCTCCTTCACCACATGATCACCCACATCACAAAGAAATCTTGCACAGACAGGGGGTCTCATTACCACAAGCCAAGGCTGGGGCAGACTTCCAACAGGCAATCTGGAAGGGGTAGTTCCAGGCTCCGATCCCAACACATACCCCAAGCGCCTCTCTTCGGGTGTAAGCAAAGGATCCCCCAGGAAGCTGGATGTGCTGACCTGGGCGGGGATAAATACAGGTGCATGAGAACATATGGAGTTGGATGAGCAAACTAACAAAGAACCTTCAAGCCTCATCAGACAGCTTCAGACCCACTTCCCTACCTCACTGCCAAAGTGGGATCTAGCAAATCCCTCTATACTAACAGGCTTGCAAGTGCCCCAAGACCAGTAGCACCAAACGGGGTTTGCCCAAAGCAGTCTTACGATCTTGACGCAAGGAACAGCTCCACTTCTTAGTGAATTAGAGTGAAATCCCCACAATGCCACAGGAACCAGCAAAAGGACAGACACTAAAGAAAAAATTCACTGCCAGCCCAGGTGGGTGCCTACAAGCCCACTGAAACCAGCTGCACTTGATTATGCCAAGAGTGGAAGGAAGGTCTTGTGGTTAAGACACTGGCCTGGGAGCCAGGCAATCCGAGTTCAATTTCCAGTTCTGTTACAGACTCCGTGTGTGACTTTGAGCAAGTTACATCTTTCTGTGCCTCAGTTTCTCCATCTGTAAAGAGGAGAGAGTAAGCCTCTTCTCCTCCCACCCTTTGTTTTGTCTATTTATGCTGTAAATTCTTCAGAGCAGGAACTCTCTCTCACTACATGTATAAACAACATCCTAGCACAATCGGCCCTGATCTCAGCTGGGGCTTTCAGGTCTGTACTGTATAACAGTGAATTTGGTCCCTGAATATAAAAACAAAAAAAGAAATGACTTCCATTTGTTAGTGCTTTACTACAGCCTCACCCATTTATATTTAGAGCCGTGCTCCCACCCCCAGACTATGATAAAGCCTTTATCAGCAGAGCCATCCTTAAGAGGAGATGTTAAACCAGAGACCAGTCTGTACTGTCTGGTGGAAGCTGAAAGTCGCAAGGAACTTCTAAAAAGAAGCCAGGGATATCATTGAAGGTGTAGCCAGTTACCTTTCTCCCATCACAATCAGCATCAGTGTCCCAAGACGATAAATGGACTCTTGCTACATGTAGAATGGCTGCCCTGTTTACCTGGTCACTGCATTCCAGCCCAATTTAATCCCCAGGCACTCCTGCTGAGGTCAGTGGAGTCACACCAGTTTTAAAGCAGTACAGAATTTGCCCCCCATGTCTAACTCACCACTGCATAAAAAGTGTTGTGATACCTGGCATAGGAAACATGGTATCCGAAACCAAAGTTCTTACCCTATTCCAAATAGCCAGGGACTTTCTAGTGGCCCTAAGATTTATCATCATCTGACTAAACGATCACTGCAGTATACAAATGACTGACTCACAGCTGGGGAAAAGGAATGAGGCTCCAGTGACTAGTATAATCTCACCTGCTATAGCCCCCGCTAAACCTGCATAATACTCCAGGCACTGCCAAGATATGTCAACGTCCACTCTGGCTTCAAAGATGGATTTCCCATTATTGATGGTTTCCATGGTGGCAATTTCTTCCCGCCGTTCCTGTAAGAGCAGCACAGTAACAGTATTAGAAACACTGTGGCACCACTCACAACATGCTAGCTGCTTTCCAAACGCAGATGAAGACAATCTTTGCCATCAGTGATGACCCAACCTTCTCTACAAGAAGAGTTTTCCACTTGCCATTTACCAGCTTGTCAATGTGTTGAGCTGGGTGTAGAGAAGTATCTAACAAAGACCTGGTGGGGGTCTGCCATAGGTCTACTCTTGCTTAACATCCTTGTTTAGATGTATTTATCATTTAGATTTAGAAATGGGAGTAAACAAAATATTAAGGAAGTTCACAGATGATAATATTGGGAGGAACTGCAAACAGCAAGGACCAAAAAAAAAAATCCAAAAGGGACCTAAAGAGGCTAGAATCATGGCTTAGCTACTACTGTCACTGATCAGTCCATCAGCCCTCACCGAGAGAGCGCCGATCACAACACATCAGACATGTTGTTCTAGCCAGTCCTCCAACTACCCGCTGGCCAAGCTGTCAGTAGCACCGAGCACCCGATTGACATAGCGCACAGCAGCCTAGAACTCCTGAGCGATCCGCCAACCGCAGCCTCCCAAGAACCATGGATTTAAAAATAAATAAATTCTGCTGGTAAATCATCTTTATCACCAGACTTCCCTGAACATGGCATTACAATTCCACTGTAGGGGTCAGACAGCAAGAGAAGCTGGACTATGAAGGAAAAAATAAGCACAAATCCCTCCAAAAATATAGCAGAGGCAAACCTAAAATGCAGCCAAGTATACTTTTCAGTGTATGTATTCTTTCATTTGCCCTAGCAAGAGTCCCATTCTAATGCATTCCAGTTACAGGGTTACAGCACTAAGCCCGGGCCTACACTGCAAACTTACATTGGTATAACTATGTTGCTCAGAGGTATGGAAAATCCACACCCCTGAGCAACACAGTGATACTACTGACTTAGTATTTTCTACACTGGGAGTTATGTCGATAGGAGGGACAGATGCTCCCCCACTGGCGTAGGCAGTGTCTTCACTGAGCACTACAGCTTCGTGTAGTTAAGTGTACACAAGCCCTTAGCAGTTATGAAGATAAGGCAGTATAACAGTTATGCAATTTAAGTTCCAAAAGCAAATGGAGACAGTGATAGTGCCCTGTACTTTCTGCGGGCACAGAAGTTCTGGACTTTGGGACATTTCACTTCTAGCAAGCTTACGTGGATTTTTATATGTCTGCTGCAAACAAAACTAAGTTTACTATAAAGATACAGAAACTACAGTAGTGGGGTAAGCAATCCAGAGACCTCAACTCAGGCATAAATTTGGCCTATATTCTTTGGGAAAGGGGAGCCCCAAGTGACAAGGGAGGCGGGCAGGCACATTTAGGGCTCTGAAGAGAAAAGACTGAGCTAGTGGTCACAATTCCACAAACAAAGCTACCTTGATGAGACTGGAGGCCCAGCCCTACCCAAGGAAATCTACTCTCTGTGCTGATCAAAGATGACTTTCAAACTGTGCATTATTCATGGAGTTTGATGAAGTGTTACTGCATTAGTGGTCTTATCTAGTGCTGCAAGCACAGCCCAACAGCAAGCTGTCAAGGATTAAAAGAACAACTCATGAGAAGGATCAAGCACAGGACCACGCCATTCCAACACAAGAGAAAAGCTTCACCACATACTCGGATAATCCTGGCAGCCTCAAGCAGAACTCTGCTCCGCTCCATGCCTGATTTCTGGCTCCATATCTTAAAGGCAGCTTTGGCACTCTGCACAGCCAGATCCACCTCCTTCTCCCCAGAGAAGAGAAACTTGCCCATCACTCGACCTAAGAAAAGAGAAGCTTTATATTTTAGAGCTTTCATTCAGACATTTTTGCCACTAACCTCGTCATCAGCAAGCGTTTATAATAGCACCAATGCGATCTATGGCTTACAGTATCAGAAGAAGTGTTCAGTCGGTCTCTTACTGCTTTTGCATGATCACCTAGTCTGACCTCCTGTCTAGAGGATTTCATCTAGTAATTCCTACACTGAGCCCAATAACTTGTGGTTGAATTACAACATCTTTTAAAATGACATCCAATCTTAATTTAAAGATTTCATGTGATGATGAATCCACCACAACCCGTGGTGAACTGTTTCAATGGTTAGTTAACTCTGCTGTTCAAAATGTGCTCCCTATTTCCAGTTGGAAGTCAAAGCTTGATAAATTCTATTTGTTGGATCTTATGTCTTTATCTGCAAGATTAAGGAGTCTCCTCCCTGTGTTGATTCTCTAGGACTTGGGATAACCCAACACCCCCCCTCCAAACATCCTGTTAGGCAAGAGATAAAAAATTCAGTTAACAGCTGAGACAGAAACCCAGGTAAATAACAAGCAGAAATACCAGAGGCCCAAGGACAGTGGCAGCTGTAAACACTTGATAACTTACATGGTCAGATGTCTGCCCAGTAGCTTCTCGGTAAGAAAGAGGAGTACAAACCCTCCAGAGATCTGTGAACACTCACCCCCACACCATCGCCTTAAGGGCAATCATAGATAATTGATGTAATCAGAATAGTTACTATGCCTGTGTTCTGCTCCTGTCACTATCATGTTAAGTGTTCTCTCTCTCTCTCTCAGAAACAATGTTTGTCTCTGTAAGTACAAGATAAATGCAAATGGATAAGAAAAGGTATATAATTGGTCACTGTAACAGTACTTTTGAAGCTGTTCATCAATCTTCCCGGTGCTGTGAATAAACCTCTTCAGTATTGTCTGTGGGAAAAGAATCTCCTTGCTTCATAATCCTCTCCCCAAAAGCCTTTTAATCCCAGCATTTTAAGACAGTTATAGTTTTTAATACATTTTGAACAGGTCATCTGCCAGTACCAGAAGTTGGTATTGAAAGAGATTTTTACTATCACCAATGGGCCAGATCCTGTAGAATTCTGCATGGATCTTCCATTAAAGTCAGTGGGCATTCTGCTTATGGACTGGGTGCAGCGCTGGGCTGCAGAGGTTGGTATTGATATGGACTGTGCCAGCTTCTGGTATTGACACTAATTCCAAGAGTCATTTGCTAAAATACTGACAGACAGCCTCCCTCTGAATATGACCATTATGCTACTAGCACCAAGTCTTATCTGCTAGAACTATGATTTTCCCTGAGTGGCTAGTGATCAAGTGCCCTCCTTGAGACACCATAAAGGGATCTGACTTTCAGAGAATGGGTGCCCAATGCCTTCTGAAAATCAGAACTGTTTAAGGGGTCTCAACCTGAGACACTTAAAAGTCACAAGACACTTTTGAAAACCTTGGCATATTTCACTAGTGTGAAGGGTGGCCAGGGCAGAAAGGAGAAGCAGCTACATGAAGACTTGAAATCCTTCAAGCATTTGAGGAGCAGCACCAAAGGCAATTCCCACATAGGAAATGCAAGCACAAGCTTCTACTTAACTATCCTGTGGGTTACTGGCTGGTGTATCAGTGCTAAATTTCCATCAGAGGTGGTCATTCAACCCAAATACTGGCTCTAAAGCAAATTCACACTTTTCCAAATGCCACTGCACAGCATCTACAGTATTCTCACAGACAATGCAACTGATGTGAAGAGTGGCGGTGCTGGCAGGAGAGAGGGGGATGCTGGATATTCAGAGGTGGCAAAAGGAAGGGAACTAGGTGTGTGCGCCCCACAAGGTGGCAGCACTGCAGGGCACCCGGCTAGAGAGATGAGAAAAGTCCATGCTTTCCTGTCTACCTCATCACACCAGGGATTTGCTGAGTGCCTTTGCTGTTTCGACCCATTCTGTTAAGTATGAAAGAGCACTGGGCTCAGCCCACATGAGGACTTGGGATCCAACTATCTCCAGGCTGATGCAATAGAATGGGAAATCCAGGCCACTTATCAGCTGCTGTGACAATATTTGCTGCACTCTCTTTCTCCTGAGCCCTTGTATCAGATAGCACTTCCTTTTCCTATCCCATGCAAGTCTAAATGGAAGAGAGAACCTGTTACTCATAAAGATATTGTTGTTTAAGACAAGCTATGTAAGTATTACCCAAAATGAAGGCAGTGTTGGTCCCAAGATACTAGAGAGACAAGGTGGGTGAGGCAATATCTTTTACTGGACCAATTTCTGTTGCTGAAAGAGATCAGTAAAGAAAGCTGTGTAAGCATGGGAGTTTGTCTCTTCCACCAACAGAATTTGGGCCAATAAAAGATATTATCTAACCCACCTGGTCTCCCCAAGTTGAAGGGACAGTTACTTGGAGACACTGCAATGTGCTGGGCGTCACAGTGGAGCTTGGGATTTCATCTGCTGTGTCTATCTAGTATTCCAATCCAGTTCATGGGCACTGGCAGGTTATTATATATCTTCAGACAATTTCTACTGAGAATACAGCAGCTCCTCGTTGGCTCCAGTATCCCAGGCCCCATCACTGGCACAGAAAGCAGTCAGTTACCTGTTGCTGGCTCATACACCTCCTCATTGTGGCTTCCATCCACGGGCTGAATACGGGCCCCAGCCCGGTAGTTGAGTGGTTGCTGCAAGTGGAAGGTGCCAGTTTTGCTGCTCATGGTGGCGAAGGGGAGGAAGGAGCAGAATCGAGGTAGAAGGGACAGGCTGGGCCGTGGGAGCATCCAGGGGGCAAGGCAACAGGAATAGGCTACAGAGAAAGAGAAACAGAGACAGGTGTCAGTCACTGAGTGCCCAGGCTCATTGCTGGGAACCACCAGCACCACCCCATACAAGGAGGAGAAGGGGGGGGGGGAGGGTGCAAAATCCCCACAATCCCACCAGGGGAAGGTACCCTGCTGTTGGAGAGTGGGGGGGATGTATGAAATTCCCATAACACCCCTACAGAAGGGGGCAGAGGGGTATGAAATCCCCCCTGACTCCCTGCAGAGGGGACCCTGGTACTGGGGGGGGGGGGGGGGGGGGGAAGGGGTATGAAATCCCCCATAACTTCCTGAATAGCAGACCCTGACACTGGGGTGGAGAGCAGGGAAGGGGCATGAAATCTCCTATAACCTCTCCACAGAAGGACCCCTGGCACTGAGGGGGGGTATGGTATCCCCCATAGCCCCCCTACGGAGGGAACCCCAACACGGGGGGGGGAGGGGCGAACGGAGGAGTATGAAATCCCCCATAACTCGCCGAGGGGGGGACAAATCCAGAGGGGAAGGACCCAAAGCTACCCCAGGCGGAGGGAGCGGCAGCCCCGCCGCTGAGAGAAGGGAGCCAGGAGCCCGTGCAGCTGGCGGGACTCACCTCAGGAACAGCTCCGTGCAGCGGGACGCCGCGACTTTACCGTGAGGCTCCGCCGCGCCGCCCCCTTTGTGCCTGGCCCCGCCTCACGCCCCACCACAGGCCTCGCGCTGGAGCAGCGTGCGCATGGGCAGGGCGGCCGCTATTCCCCTAGCGGGTGAGCCCCACTGATACCGCGGGCAGTGCCCCGAGCCCCTAGTGCTCGCTGTGTGACCCAGATTGAGCCCTCGGGGCGGGGCGGGTCAGACCCCCACTCCGCCCCTCCCGGGGCTCTGCTCCCTCTTCCCACACATCGGGGCGGGAGAAGTGCGCTGCCTCAGACTCCAAGTATGCTGGCGGCCTCCTGTCTCAGAAAACCCCACACCTTCTGCAGACAGTTTAATCTACTCCACCCAACACGCACCCAAACCCACCCACTCTACCCAAATCCTACCCCAAATCCGCCCAAACCCTACCTATCCAACCCTGCCCGAACACTACCCAAATCCTACCTATGCCACCCTCCCCAAACACTACCCCGAATCCACCCAAACTCTACCCAAATCCTACCTATCCAACCCTCCCCAAATTCTACCCAAACCCCACCTATCCAACTGTCCCCAAAAACTACCTCAAAGCCACCCACTCTACCCAAACCCTGCCTATCCAACCCTACCCAAACACTACCCCAAACCCTAACTATCCAACCCTACCCAAACAGACCCTACCCTGAACCTACCGAAACTCTACCCAAACCCTATCTATCCAATCATACCCAAACCCACCCACACTCTACCCACAGACCCTACTCAAAGCCTACCCAAACTCTACCCAAACCCTACCTATCCAACCGTACTGAAACGCTACCTGAAACCCACCCAAACTCTACCCAAACAGACCCTATCCAAACCCTACGTATTCTACCCTACCCAAACAAACCCAAATGCTACCTGAAACCCACCCAATCTCTACCCAAACCCTACTTATCCAACCTTACCCAACACTACCTCAAACCCACCCAAACCCTACCCAAACACTACACCAAATCCATCCAAACTCTAACCAAACCCTACCCCAAAGCCACCCACACTCTAACCAAACAGACCCTACCCCAAGCCCACCCAAATTCTACCCAAACAGAGCCTATCCCAAGCTCACCCAAACTCTACCCCAACCCTACCCAAACATTACCCCAAACCCACGCAAACTCTACCCAGACAGACCGTACCCCAAACCCATGCAAACTCTACCCAACCTTACCCAAACGCTACCCCAAATCCACCCAGACAGACCCTACTGAACCCCTATGTATCCAATCCTACCCAAATACAACCAAACTCTATCCAAAACATATCCTACCCCAACCACACACAAACTCCACCCAAACAAATCCTACCCACACCCTACCAAATAAGTCCAAACCCTAGCCATACAGCCCTACCCAAACAAACACTATCAAAACAAACCCAAATGCTCCCGTCCCCCCTGCCACCCAAGAAACCCTACCCAACCCAACCCAACCCCAGCCCTACCCAAGCAAACCCTATCAATCCCAACTCTAGTCCCATACTCATTTCTGAAGCAAAAACACACTGCTGGGGTGTTCACTCTGCTGGGGTGTTCTCCCTCTCCCCCTATGTCAATCTGGTCTGTTTCTATTGCAATCTCTTTGGAGGAGGGACCAGCTACTACTCTGTGCCGCACCTAGTGCAATGAGGCCACTTTTTTGGTTGGCCCTTAGACAGGACTGTAATAAAGAATTATTACTTCTAATACAATGACAGATGTTAATCATGACACTTAATGCACCACTTGGAGGTGCTCAGGTATTACAGTGATAAGGGCAGTATGTGAACCTAGACGCCGCCACTGACACTTAGGGTGACCAGACAGTACGTGTGAAAAATCGGGACGGGGTGGGGGGTAATAGGTGCCTATGTAAGAAAAAGCTCTCAAAATCAGGACCGTCCCTATAAAATCAGGACATCTGGTCACCCTACTGACACTTCACTGGCAGCTCCTCCTGGGCCCACTACCCCTCCCCCCTTATTCTCCCTTCTCTGTTCCCAGGCCTGTAAACAAAAGGTCCCTAAATCGAGAGTGCAAGGTTTCAGTGAGGTGTTGGTGGGAGGAATGAAACTCCAGGCAGGTTCTACAAGAGACTCATTTACCTTCGGCCCAATGGCAGCTGTTATCCTAAAGGCAACAGTTTATTTTTGCTAACTGGTGCATGGCAATTATCCCTCACACAAAAATCTCTGTTGTGTAAGAACTAAGGTTGCTCAACTGCAGCTCTTCAATGCAACCATTACAAAATCACTGAAATTGCCAGTCAAGGCAACATTTACACCCAGACCAAACCACAACGCACATGCCATAATGCCACAAGCTTCTTCCACTCGCACACAGTCACAAACACTCTTTCTCATTCCTAATGTGGAAATCTTTATACAGTGCTCATGTTCAGTTCCTCACAGTGTCGCTCAGATGAAAACCCTTAACTCTGATTTCAGCTGCATTAAGAAATAGCTTCTGAAGGAATGCATGCAGTGGAAGTGTGTCTACATGTACTTTCTTACCTACAATTTATGAGGTAAGAAAGTTCCTTTTAAGTGTCATAACTTTAGCAGAGGAAACATTAAAACTGGCCCCTCTTTGAAAGTTACTGTGATGCAGTAACTGTGATGCAGCAGCAGAGGGAGAGAATGGGTATGTTCAGGGCCGGTGTAACCACTAGGTGAACTAGACGGCCGCCTAGGGCGCCAAGATTTGGAGGCGCCAAAAAGGGGTGCCCCACAATTTTTTTTTACCACTATTGCTGGAAAACAGTACAAAGTGGCAATGACATCATTTTTCGAGTCGCGCGATGCTCCGGGGCGGGAAAGGCGCAAGGTGGATGTTTCGCCTAGGGCGCAAAATATTCTTGCACCGGCCCTGGATATGCTGGTAGTCTGGGAGGACCTCTCATTAACCCCTCCCTACTCAGTGGCTAAGGAGAATTTTGTCCTTCAAGTCAATGGAGCTGCACTGATTTATACTAGTGAGGATCTGGCCCACAACATGTAGAATAGCTGCAATTTGTAGGTTTCTAGACTATGAGTCCTGCACAGTGCTAAGCACCCTCAGTCTCACTGAAGTAAATTGGAGATCAGAGAACTCAGCATTTGTCTGGATAGGGTCCTTAGGTGGAATCTGTGATGCTGGGAAGCCAAGTGCCAGCTCTGGCCAAAGCCTCAGCATCAGCTGAGAACTGACAAACTCACAGCTGGAACCTAGGCCAATTCACTTGTGTATTAGTATAGATCAAAGTGACGGTTAAATATATAAGAATGTGTTTGGAGTTTAAACTTAATGAAAACTAAGGGGATGCTGCATGCATTGTTTTCACTTATCTGTATTCTGTCATAATGTCATGGAAAACATTTATACTGTATATACCCCTGTAACTAAATAACCCATCAAATGAGAAAGAAGCCTTTTGCAATGCAAATGAAGAACCTTCACAGGAAAGTGCTAATTCTTGCACAGTTGAAAGCAAATGGTCATTGTGTGTGATGATCAGAGATTAAATGTACTCCTCTCTCTCCACCATCCAAGAAGGACCCCACGTGGGTAGTTACCCTGTCAGCTTGTTTTCTGTGAGGAGAAGCTATAAGTATGGACACAAGGAAAAATTCTTCATCTCTGGACTGTTTGGATTTTAACAGGACAGAATAACTGAATGAGAAGACTGAGATCCCCAGTTACTCTGGGTAGCCTTGAGAGACTTTTGGAAACTGGCAGATTACTACCTCTCTACTACCATTTGGATTTATAGACTGTGACTCATCTGTACATATATTTTGCCTGCTTTAGCTTTTTCAGTAACTCTCATTCCTTTTTCTTAGCTAATAAACCTTTACTTAGTTTACTATAGAATTTGCTAACAGCTTTGTCTTTGGTGTGAGATCTGAGGTGCAAATCAACATGGGTGAGTGACAAGTCTCTTGGGACAGGGTGTATCCTGGAATATTTGTGATTTCTGATGTAAGTGGCCATTTATCACATAGTCCAGCTTGCCTGGGTGGCAAGATAGAGGAGTGTCTATCTGTGGCTCCATTATAAGAGTACTGTAGTACTTTGGGACTTCACATTTGGTACTAGGTTGGTGAAATCTAATTATAGAACATACCACCAGTTTGCAGTGTCTGCTTTTGACAGTCTGCGCTGAGGTAGACACTCATGGTTGTGAGCCACTCCGCACAGTGTGACAGAATCCGAATTAGGATCCACTAAAATCCATCATAGCATCTGCGTACTCCCAAAGTGACCTTAGAATTTGAGGAGAGGATCACATGCCAATTTGCTTTGACTACTTACTTTACGTTTTATTTAAAACTTATTTTTTAGCCTTCCAAAAAAATTCCCAGTGCTCAAGTAGGATTTGAACTCAGTCTTTCCAATGAAACAACTGGTGTTTAGACAGCAGAGCATCTCTGCTACAGACAAGCATCAACAGGTAGGCAGTGATAATTTCAGGGGTAAAAGGAGGGGCATGCAGCCAATCCTGCAAGCAACCACTCTATTGGTGTTATCACAGATGGGGGAAGCATGTGTGCAGATCTGTGCTAGCACCATGCCACAGATTGCCGGCCACACCATTACTGCATTTAGCCAATCTCCCAGGGAGTTGTGTGTCTGCAGAGGGTTAATGCAGCTTTGAGAAGCAAAAAGCCTGCCAGTGAGGTTTGCAGGATTGGCAACCCCAAGTGTTCAAAGACACTGTAATGACTCATTGCCAAAACAGCATGAGATTTTAAAAAATAATAATAATACAATTTGTTTTTTATTTGCCTTCAGGTTTTTGAAGCATTTCAGAGTCACATTTTAAAACTTTACAACCCTTTGAATTAGAAACTTTTTTTTAATGAAAAAGGTGTTTTTCCTATAATCACATGAATCCGAGTGCTGGGGTTTTAAAGAAAAACATTATATAACATGAGATTTGGCAACACTGTAATAGAAAGGATCACACGAGGTGCGGGGAGTTTGTTACAATCACACAGTTGCACTACACAGAAAAGCTTCTGTTGTAGAACTGGCTATTTGCTGCACTGAGGTCACATTCCTAAAATGCCCAAGATTGTGGCCATCAACCCAGAACTAGCTCCCAGGAATTTATTGCTGTGTGGGAAAAACTTCCCCCAAGGTTCCAGTGTATCTGCCAATTCCCCAGAGACTTGTTGAAACACTGAGGTTTGAGTGGATGATGCCCCTCTATGTAAGCCAATGCTGCGTAGGCACGAGCATCAGGAATACTGGTTTAAAATATAAGTAACTGCATATTGGGAAAAACCCAGCCAAGGGAGTACAGTAACTCCTCACTTAAAGTCATCCCAGTTAACGTTGTTTTGATGTTAAGTTGCTGATCAATTAGGGAACATGCTCGTTTAAAGTTGTGCAATGCTCCCTTCTCACGTCGTTTGGCAGCCGCCTGCTTTGTCCACTGCTTGCAGGTAGAGCAGCCTGTTGCAGCTAGCTGGTGGGGGCTTGGAACCAGGGTGAACCAGCAGCCCCCCTAGCAGCTCCCCACTCCCCTAAGTTCCCTGTGCTCAGCCTGCAGCTGCCCAGCAGGCTATCAAGTGCCGGCAGTTCAGCTGTCCCTTCCCCCACTGCCATGTGCTGCTCCTGCCCTCTGCCTTGGAGCTGCTCCCCAAGTCTCCTGCTTGCTGTGCGGGGGGTCTAATGTCAGGGTGTCCCACTGCTTCTGCACCCCGCTTACCCCATCTCCATATAGAGCAGGCTGGGGACACAGACAGAGAGAGCTTGGGGCAGCAGCAGCTGCTTTCTCAACTTCCTGATCCACTTAAAGGGGCAGTGCGCATCTTTCTCCCACACACAGGGTGTGTGTCTCTGTCTGCCATGCTGTGTCTCTCTTCTGCCTTGTAGTGTGAGGCTACATTAACAACAATGTGTTAACCCTTGAACTAGCTTTTGGCCGAGCCCTCATCATTTAGCAGTAAGGCATTCCCTGGGAAATATCCCACCCTCTTCCACCCTCTGACTTCACCACCTCAACCAAGCTTCACAATCATCATTGCTGTGTACAGTATTAAATTGTTTGTTTAAAACTTATACTGTGTGTGTATATATTTATATAATATATAGATTTATTCGGGTGAAAAAAATTTCCCTGGAACTTAACCCTCCCCCCGCTTTTACAATAATTCTTATGAGGAAATTGGATTCGCTTAACATCGTTTCGCTTTAAGTCGCATTTTTCAGGAACATAACTACAACCTTAAGCGAGGAGTTCCTGTACATATACTTTCCTGTGTTCCCACTACTATGCTTAGTCACTTGAGGTTCGTTATGAACCAATGTGTTTAATTAAGTGCTGCAACAAGAGGAAAGAAACCAAATACAGTGAAATTATACAGACAACCCCAGAACATCATTGCCCTGAACAAAAGTGGAGAACAAGTATTTAATAATGGACTCTTCAAATTAGCACCAGACAGGTATAACATGACGATCTAATGGCTGGAAGTTGAAGGCAGACAAATAAAGACTGGAAATAAGGCATAAACGTTTAACAGAGAGAGTAATTAATCTTTGGAACAACTTACCAAGGGCCGTGGTAGATTCTCCATCATTGACAATTTTTAAACCAAGATTGGATGTTTTTCTAAAAGATCTGTTCTAGGAATTATTTTGGGGAAGATCTGTATTCTGTGTTATACAGGAGGTCAGACTAGATGAACATAATGGTCCCTTCTGATCTTGGAATCTATGAGAGAGTAGGGGGCATAGAATTAATTTGCAAGGCAGCGCTTTCTGAAGGCTGCTTTGGCATTCAACTCTCCAGCTGCCCACTGGTGGGCAGCTGAGGTATAAGTGAACAATTCAGAACATTGAGAAGTGAAAAAACCAAAGGATTTCCAAAGTCACAATTCTCCAGACAAAGATTCCTGGACTTCCCACAGGATGCCAAGGCAATTAAAGTACTCGGGTGCTAAAGGTAGTTAAGCACTGCGATTTACCTTCTCACAATATTACACTACAAGGGCAAGGGGAAACCCAATGAAATCCAAAGGCAACATACAAACCCGATACTAGGAAATACTTTTAACACAAAGCATAATTAATCTGGAACTCACTGCTACATCAATGTGGCAAAAAGTTTAGTATTTTTAAAAGGAGTAAATATTTATATAATTTTTTAAAAATAACAGTTAGATTACAATACAACAGGACAAAACTATAGAAGGGATACAAAACCTGCTGCTTCAGAACATAACACAACTATTAACTGACTAGGTTTAGGAATAAACTTCCCCTATAGGCAGGTTATTTCATATTTGTCTATTATGGAGTTTCTTGCAAGTTTCTTCATAGCATCTAGTACTGGCCACCATTAGGGACAGGATACAGGATAGACTGAGCTGGTATGGCAATTCCTATGTAAGATAAAAGAGGTATGGGTCAATGGGTCTAAAGTTGAGCTATATGGAGATGATTAATAGGCAGCTGTATTTCAATGAAAGAATATATCAGAAAGCATAAATTACCATGGATTGTATCACTACTTGACATCAGTCCTACCTTTTCCATTGTAGCCACCTGTACACACTCACTCAGCTTTGACAGGTTTTTTGTAGCTATCATCTAGTACACAGAACTGTTGACCTCAGTTGCTGTTCGTTTCTCTAAACTGAAGGCTTCATATGTGACAAAAGCACCTCATGAATTAAAATAACAATCCTTGTCAATTCCAAGATTTCTGATCTTTCAGTGACCTCCATTAGAAATGTCATATTTGGTATTTTGTCGCTATAATCAGCAATCCACAATGATAGACTGTACCAAATTTCAAGATGGCAGCACAAAAGAACATCTGACCAGTTAAAATCTGGCAAGACAGACTGATGGCCTTTTCATAGAATCTCAGGGTTGGAAGGGACCTTAGGAAGTCATCTAGTCCAACCCCCTGCTCATCGCAGGACCAATCCCCAATTTTTGCCCCAGATCCCCAAATGGCCCCCTCAAGGATTGAACTCACAACCCTGGGTTTAGCAGGCCAATGCTCAAACCACTGAGCTATCCCTCCCCCTTTTGGTGACCCAAGCAGCCTATGGAGAGGTAAATTACCGTGGGGCGGGGGGCAGGGCTGGGGAAATCCATGGGTGTCATTGTGGGGGTAGGGACCCTACATGCCACCCCCAGAGGTGAGGCATGGGGCGGTATACAGGGTCATATGCCAATGCCCCCTCCCCCCACGCATTTCTGCAGCACAGAGCTGCCCTCTATGCTTCACTGACTCTGCAGCTGGATGCCACCTCCTGGGTCCTAGTGCTGGTTTTTCTCCTCCCCTTCTATGTGTGTTGGGTGCCCTGCATGGCCAGCATCCTATTTTCTGTACAACGGTGAGTGCCTGCGGTGGGCCAGGGTGGGAAAATGGGAGAAGGGTGGGGGGGAAGACAATGGGGAAGAAAGGGGATGTGATAGGGCAGGGGGAGGGGGATGTAGGAGGGAGAGGAGGGGAAGAGGATGGGGATGAGAAGGGGATGGGAAATGGTGGAGGAGAAAAGGGAACCCAGAATTCAGTGTTTTCTCAGCAGCAGGGGCTCCCCTGTTAAGTAGGCCCATCTCGACCCCCCCCCCACCCCTGTAGAGCCCCATGCCCCCGGATTACTCCAATGAACCCCCTGTACCTGGACCCCCACCCCACTGAGCCCCAAACAGCTGCACCCAAACCTCCACCCCACTCCCCCAGCCTCCACTGCTGAGCTCCCCCCACTAAGACCCCCACCGCTGAGCCCCATCCCCCCACACCCAGACCCCCCACTGCTGAGCTCTGAACACCTTTACCTGTACCCCCATAGAGTCCCATTGCCCCTACACACAGAACCCCCCCATTGAGCCCCTGGGCATCCAGATCCCCCACTGAGTCACCCACACTGCCCCACATAGAACCCTCTCACCCCACCCATGGATCCCCCCACCTCTAAGCCCCTCTGCACTTGGATCCTGCTGGGCTGAGCCTGCCTGCCCACACCAGGTGACGAGGGGCAGGGCACTAGCGTGTTTCTGGGGCAGGCCCGGCCCTTGCACTGTGTCAGGATTGGGTGCAGCCTCACTGCCAAATCCCTATCTGGGGAGGGGGGAGCTTCAGGGTGATCTCTCAACTCAGTGCAGCCAGTGGCCTGTGCTCCCCACAGCCATGCTGGAGCCTCCACATTAATTTATTGACAAATAAACCTTGCAAATTTTTAAAATAATTGTGTGCAGAATTATTACATTTTTTTGGCATAGAATTCCCTCAAGAGTAAATGTGAGATTGTTTCTGTACTCAGTAGAATGACTTACTTGCAGTTCATTATTGAGCCATTAGCTGTATAAGAGGTCCAGACAGGGTGTGTGGTGCCAGATAAATAAGGGAGACAAAGCTGGAACTCAAACTGTGTGGAAGCTGTTTTCTTTAACAGATCCTGCTTGATATAACTGATTCTATATTATGACTACCACTGAACCAAATTTCATGATTTTAGCTCAGTGGGAACATAGGAATTAATGGCATTTCATGACTGAGTCCATTATAAGTGTTTATACAAAATAAGTCCAATAGGACCTGATCTTGTAGTTTCTATACAGGCCAAATGAGCCCTGGAACTTCATGGGAACTTTGTCTATGTAACAACTGCAAGATGTGGCCTATAGTTTGCTCACTCTGCATCTGCACAAGGAATTAACTCCTTTCTGTCTCTAACAGATAAGGAAACAAACACAACACATTGAATTATAATATAAATCTTAACTATGATTTCATACGTCTTCTAAACACATCACACCACACACCTAACCAGTGCACAAGTTTCAATTCTGAATACTAGTTATTTTCGTGGAGGCAAAAAAGTTTCTTGCAGAGATGCAGAATCTGGAATTATTGGCTGACAATGCTATCTTCACAATATGATAAAAATATCTGTTAACTTGGCATTTCTTTGTTTTTAAGGGCTTGTATTGGGGGTGTGTGGCATTTAAGCAACCTTAACCAGTTTTAAACCAAGTTTATATATGCACAGGCACTGTCTGATAGGATTCAAGGGCAGGGTTTATTATTCAGAACTCTCCCATTATGTATTTAAAATAATCCAGTGGATATGTCCCATCTTGCCACATACAGGCAGTCTTGAATTTACCTCGAGCACATCATCATTTAACCAAGCACATATTATCACATCTAGTTCAGTTGTTAGTGCGCAGGTACTATGGGTGATAGGTGCAACTTAAATGCCTCCAAAGACAGGTACAGACTTCCATCCTCTGGAGTGGTTTATGATTTGTGGCAGCAGAAGTACAGTGATGAAACTTAAGGCAATTCTACCTCTCAGCAGTTCTAGAACTTCGTCTATAATGAGCCTGATAAAAGTTTAGCTTCAAGATTTATTTTTTAAGTCCCCTCATAAACAAAGTGAGTTGGGCTCCAGCTAATAAGACTAAACTAGGTAAATATCTAGCAATGTAGAAATAGCATAGGGAACTGAACTGATAACACATGGTTGAGTGGTAACAAGTTTAGAGGCCTTTAAAGACATGCAAACGGATCACTCAGCTTTAGAAGTACAGTGAATAGCACAGCAGCATTCTATGTCTGGTACATGCTGTGTGTGTACATTGTAACCCTTAGGTAGTAAAGGGTAGTTGCAGATGGTATCATTTGCATACAACAAACAAGAGATTATGTAACTGTTTAATCAAGGTAAGACTAAAGGCCAGGTTTGTTTTAAATTATGACTGCAATTGAACAGATTCCAGCTAAGCAGACAGCTAGAATGTGGGCACCGTTATGCTACATAAACCACTGCCAAGCTGAGCTCCTCAGGAAGAGAGGTGGAATGTTCAGAAGCATAGCGCCAACAACCTCTAATTGCAGCATGGCACTGTGGTCTGGGTACTGCACCAATGAGGAAACAAACTCCAGCAGGCTTTTTCCTCCCATTCATAGAATGAAACTGAACATGCCTAGTTTCCCTATAGATGGTTCCTAATACACAGAGGTCTCTAGCCAGTTTGTCTAAGAGAACGGCGACACAATCAATACTAGAGCATGATGGTGCAGGACTTTCCAAAATCTGTTTATTTTACAGATCCTTGTCACCTCACTCAGGTTCCCTATCATTGCTCCAAATAACGTTTTATTATCCTTACAGTAGTTCTATAAGGCAAGACAGTTCCACTGTCCCTGCAATGGGATTAGGTGACTACATTTTAAATGCAAGGGGCCTAATCATTTATTACACAGACACACAACACATCTCATGTTATCTGCCAAGAATTTTGCTTCAGTGGTGACAGGCTGCTTGTAGAACACTCCAAATACAAAGATGCTTCCGTGAAGGCAGTACCCATCCCAAAGGCTGCTTCAAATGAATAGAAAGCCTGCTGTGGAATCCGATCTTGTTACATACGGAGGGCAGTCTGTCTTTGATATTGACATCAATGGGAGCTGCTGTGGAAGGTGCATGACTATACGTCATGAAAATTTCCCAGCTTGAGGAGGGGGGCCGAGGAAGCCCCCTGCCTGCTTGGTGGCAGCCCGCGAAGGAGCAAGGCCAAGCATCTTCTGAATATTCTGTGAAAATGAAAAACAGAATGATGTGATGGTGGTGTGGTGAGAAAGAAGCCAATACACAGGTGAAATCCTGGTTCTGTTTAGACCAGTGGCTAACCTCTCATTAACTTCAACCTCCAGGGTTTTACAACTCAGTTTAGCCAGTGTATATATGTGATATATCTGAAACCATGCAAAATGGCCAGGAAGAAATGGAACCCATAGAGATTAACTGATTTATATGCATAATTAACTGCAATTAGAGGTGGGCCTAAGCTCCAGAGTTTGTTTCATGATCAAGCTTCCCACAGTTGGAGTGAGTTCCAGTCCAGGGCTGCAATTCAATTCTATCTTCACATACATAAGTCATAAAGCCAATGGGCAGGTAATAGAGTTCTTGTCGCAGGCTGCAGCCTTTGCCTATTTTGTTTTCTTTAAATTAAGATGGTAACATTAGATATCTTTGCAATTCAACTATAATGCATACGCAGTAGCAGCTTCCTGTTCTCTACTTACAGGCAGAAAATCTAGGAGCAGCACTCCACTGTTTTCACACATTCCAAAAACCATTGTCAAGGGAGGCTGTAATTAGAGCCCGAGAATCGGCAAACGAGACAGGAAGGATCTCTCACAATACAATCAGAATTGGGTTGTCCACCTGGCCACCAGAGGAATTGCTGAGCTCCTGCCAAAAGTCTGAGTACAGAGCTGATTACTGTGCTAATGATGTAGATGGAAACAGTGCTTTCTCTCCTGAGATACATGGTACAGTATACCTACCTATCAACAAAAATACATTTGTGCAGATAACCTCGTCTCTGCCTTTGTCCAATGGTTAGAGTTTTGAACATTGGAACACAGTATTTTAATGCAACATCACACTAGTGTTAATGGAACATTAAGACTGGGGAAAAAAACCACCACAAAAAACAAACATTTTCATCAGGAAAGTCATACTCACAGCAGAATGCTTAAAGATTAGTATTGTACTGAGATTTGTGTGAAGCTACGTTAAAAACAGCACAGTGCAATTAAACTACATTTATTTAGTTTCAACACTGGATCGTGTTAGAAGCATGATATAAGCAGAGGGCATCCTTCACTATAATCAATACCAGTGTTTTACATGATGCAAGCTTAAATGGTGCTGGAGGGACAAAATTGAAAATTTGAATATGCATGAAGCAAAAAAGGATAAAACTACTGAACGGAGTTTCTTCACCGTTGAATGCCTTCCTCAAGAAGATTGTCAATACAAGCTAACCAGCTTCTACCTTTTAGAGTCATGAGATTTTTGTGCTTCAAAGTGGAACATATGGAGAACTTCCCCACTACTTTGACACTGTCATAGAGCAGAGAACCAAAAATTTTACACACAAAAGACAGAAATCACTTTTGGGCAGAGGGTAAGGAAAATTTCAGCCCAAATACAAATATGTAAGAGTTACAAGCAATTGAAAAAGGAAAGGAAGTTAAAGGGAAGTCACGTCAGCTTTATAGCATTTGCTGATGGCAAACATTCCATTTTTTACAATTACACACAAAACTATGTTAAAAGAACATTAGAGTTGCAAAGTCAAGCACCCAGAAGTTAGGAAATGCCAGAATTAAGGTCGTCAGTGTAACCTTAATTTGGCCCCCTTGTGCATATGCACAATGATGACACAATATTTAATTATAGGATCACATAGTATTTTTTCAAGCCTGCTCTGGGGATCAATCAGGGCTGTGTAGTGAACGAGACAATTGTCTACTTCATTTGTTGCAGAAGATGGAAGGTGTGTAGTGAATAAGGCAGGAAATTGAAGGAAGAGCAAGGACATTCTCATGGTTAAGACCAGGGGTAGGCAACCTACGGCATGGGTGCCAAAGGCGGCACGCGAGCTGATTTTCAGTGGCACTCACACTGCCTAGGTCCCGGTCTGGGGGGCTTTCCATTTTAACTTACTTTTAAGTGAAGCTTCTTAAACATTTTAAAAACCTTCTTTACTTTACATACAACAATAGTTTAGTTATATATTAAAGACGTAGAGAAAGAGACCTTCTAAAAACATTAAAATGTATTACTGGCACATGAAACCTTAAATTAGCGTGAATAAATGAAGATTCGGCACACCACTTCTGAAAGGTTGCTGACCCCTGGTTAAGACAGTTGAATGCTGCCCTGCAGAACTGCATTCTATCTCTACCTCTGTCACAGAGCTCGTGTGTGATGCTGCACAAGTCACTTAAACTAAGCTTTTTCACAAATGGCCACTAATTGTGTATGCCTCATTTACTGCATGCCCAACCTGAGGCAGGAAGATAGTAAACAAAGGGTAGGAATAGGTCAGTTTTCACAGTGGAGAGGGGTAAATAGCAGGGTCCCTCAAGGATCTGTGCTGGTGGCTGTGCTGCTCAACATATTCATAAATTATCTGGAAAAAGGAGTACACAGTGAGGTGGCAAAGTTTGCAGACGATACAAAACTATTCAAGGTAGTGAAGTCCAAAGGTGACAGCAAAGAGTTACAAAGGGATCTCACAAAACTGGGTAACTGGGCAACAAAATGGCAGATGAAATATAACATTGATAAATGCAATGCATTGCACATTGGAAAATATAATCCCAACCATACATACAAAATTATGGGGTCTAAATTAGCTATTACAGCTCAAGAAAGAGATGTTGGAGTAATTATGGACAGTTCTCTGAAAACATCTGCTTGATGTGCAGCGACAGTCAACAAAGCTAACAGAACATTAGGAACCATTAGGAAAGGGATAGATAAGAAGACAGAAAATATAAGCCACTATATAAATCCATGGTGCGCCCACACCTTGAATATTGCATGCAGTTCTGATCATGCCATCTCAAGAAGAATATATTAGAGCTGGAGAAAGTACAGAGAAGGGCAACAAAAGGATTAGTTAGGAGTATGGAACAGCTTCCATCTGAGGACAGATTAAAAAAACTGGGACTGTTCAGTTTAGAAGAGATGACTAAGGGGGATAAGATAGAGGTCTATAAAATCATGAATGGTGTGGGGAAAAAAGTGTTATTTACCCCTTCACTTAACACAAAAATCAGGGGTCACCCATGAAATTAATAGGCAGAAGGTTTAAAACAAACAAAAGGAAGTAGTACTTCTTCACACAACGCACAGTCAACGTGTGGAACTCGTTGCCAGATGTTGTGAAGGCCAAAAGGATAACTGGGTTCAAAAAAGAATTAGTTCCTGGGGGATAGGTCCATCAAAGACTATTAGCAAAGCTGGTCAGAGACGCAACCCCATGCTTTGGGTGTTCCAAAGTCTCCAACTGACAGAAGCTGAAACTGGGCAAAAGGGGATGGATCACTTGATAAATCGACCTGTTCTGTTCATTCATGCTGAAGGATCTAGCATCGGCCCCTGTTAGGAGACAGATATTGGGCTAGATGGACCATTGGTCTGACTCAGTATAGCCATTCTTATGTTCTTATGATTTGCAGACATGTTGAGCACTCATAGCTGCATCTGAAGTAACTGGCAGCTGTGCTCTGAACATATAAAGCCCTATAATGCTAAGTACTCTGCAAATCAGGTCCTCAGCATCTCAAATTGGACACCTAAAATTAGTGAATATTTTTGATCTTAATCTCTCTGGGCTGCAGTTATTCATCTGTAAAAAGGGGCTAATACCCCCTCATCTCAGAAGAGTGTTGTGAAAATAAGATCAGTAATGTTTATTAAGCACAAAGTTAGTGTAGTGTTGAGCACGACAGAAAAGCCCCTGAGGAGATTCTGTCTTCAGAGCAGGGTTTGACTAGTGAGAGTAAACAAGGCCTAGGCCACCTATTGAGCGATGAGGAGAAAACATAGTGAATAGTTGTGTGTGTCACAGCTGTCCCCCTGCTGGCAATAGTGGCCGCCCCCCCGGCCATGAAACTGACCAAAGTCACAGCCTGGCCCTGCTCATGAAAATGGCTTGTACAGACTAACTGGAGCCATTGCTCCGCCTAGGGAGGAGGCTTCTAGCTCCTTTGTTCGGACCCGGGCTCGGTGTAGGAGTGCTCTGCCCAGGTATGCAAGACCTAAGTGGCCCCATAGCTGAGTATATGAGTCATGCCTGTGGCTCAGAACATGCCCAGGCATGCCTATGCTTAGCTGTCTTTCCCTGCTCTCTCCCTCCTCCCCTGTATCAAGAAGAGCCAATCAAAAGTACTGGTGGGAAACTGCCTAAGTTTGCCTTTAAACCCAGACATTTTCTGATCAGACCTCGGAGAAGTTCCTTGCCTTGCCACCTGGTCTGATCAGCTAGGGGTCTTTGGGAGGCCCTCTCCCCACTCTCATTTGTTTTTTGAGCATACCCCCATTTTAAACTCCCCTCCCACGAACAACGAATTTGTGCCTGGAGATCTCCTGATTATTGAAAGCGAATCAAGTCTGATGCTAAACCTGCCGTTCCTGTTGCTGCTTTGGGGATTGGTAAGAAAAAAAAACCTCTTGCACACTTCCCCTTGTTTTAACTGCTGGCTTTCTTTCCCCAGCAGGCAGACGCAAGCTAACTCCTTGGTCTGTATTAGGTTTAGTCTTTAGTCTAGATAAATTGTAATTTCATTTTGCATAGCTGTGGTTAAGTAGGTTTAAAGAATTGTTTGTATTGTGTTCTGTTACTTGCTAACTTGTGTAGTCTTGGTTAAGTTAAATCATAGATAAGATTTTGCTGTGTTCTGTATAATTGTGGTTAAGTCTGTCTTCCCGCTGCCCAAACCCCCCCAACCTCATTTCTCTACCACTCTCTCTCTCTCTGTTTAAACTTGCAGCCTGTCTGCTCTCTGTGTCTCCCTCAGTTCAAATCTCCCTCCGCAGCGCCTCTGCCTTTGGTCTCTGCTCCACCACGTGTCTTCCCCCACCCCCCAACCTCATTTCTCTACCACTGCCTCTCTCTCTCTCCCCTAATCCCTTCCACCACGTGCTCAACCCCCCGTTCCGATAGCTGCCAAGCCTCAATTGCATTACTAAAGTCTAGCATAAAAACCCCATTGATTACTTTCCTTTTTCTCTCTAACACACCTCACATTTTACATTTACACCACTGTGACACATTTTTACCTAGAGTTGTTGGTTATTTAACACATTTTACCCATAACTGTTAGTTGATTATATGCTGCTGTGACACACCCTTTACATAGAAATTGGTAGCTACCTGTTACATTTATACTTCAGTGTTAATTGGTTACCAACTGTATTCTACCCCACTGTATTGAAACCCCCTATCCTGTTTACTAAAAGAAACCCCGCCCCAATTGTCTACCTTAACAAACCCCATACCCCTCACTATTGAATTTTCCCTGTTTTTTATATTCTCTTAATAAAGTTTATTTTGCACCCCACCCGTGCAGTAATTGTCCCCCAAGATCCCCTACCTGCTGGCAGGGACAAGTTGCTAATGAAGTAAGCACTGTCCATCCTGTTCACTGAATGAGGCAGCATCTTGTGGAAAACACAGCGTGTGGTCATGTGATTAAAGGCTGTATCATAATGCATATGCACAGGCAACCTTAATTCTGGCATTTCCTAACTTCTGAGTGCTTGGATTTGCAACTTTAATAATGTTCTTTTAACACCAAAACCTGTGTGTAATCTCCTGGGTTTTTAAAAAAGCAAACTGAAAAAACAAATTCTGTCATGTGGCATTATATTGATGCCCACATGGTTCACCAGCAAGGTTGGAACCTTTAAATCCAACCCACAGACCTCTGCCACTTGCACTACCAGAGATAACTAATATCATGGAAAATTTCAGCCCAAAGGGTTAAAGTTTGGCCAGGTTATCAATAACTAAAAATAGGGCCTTGTAACGGGAAATGTTGGTGAACTTTAATAAAAGGAGATGCTACCACCCCCACCTGTGAGGAGATACATGTAACTATAGTTTAACTAACAAAAACATTAAACACAGTGGAAGGTCCCTAAGTAAATTGATAGTTCTTGCTACACCTTCCTACTTGTGGGATAGTTACTAGACAGGGAACACACTGAGATGTGTTGCATCATTTTAGGAGTAAGATCTGTATACAACACAAAAACATTTTGCTGTGGGAGGCTCCATCTTGTGTCTCTTGTCCCAGTACTATTTGCTCCAGATATTAATAAAGAAAGGGAACAGCTATTCAAAAGGGACTCGAGTGACCAGTCCTGATCCTGTAGTACCCCCTACTGAGGTGCGCTGATAGAGCAGAAGCATAGTAGTTCAAGACCAAAGTTACTACTGCAGAAATGGGGGGAAGCTTACACTGCATCCTCCCGACTCTTGTCAATGCCATCTCAGCCCTGTACGTTCTAGCTCAGGGGTCTCACACACGCGACCCACGGGCCACATGCAGCCCATGGAGTTATTTTCTGCGGCCCGCCATAGCGCCGACGCCACTGGCAGCCAAACTCCAAACATTACTGAGTGTTTATATTTTATTATCAGAAGGGTAGCTGTGTTAGTCTGGATCTGTAGAAGCGAAAAAGAGTCCTGTGCCACAGGACTCTTTTTCGCTTCTATATTTTATTAAAACCCCTCTTTACATTACAGTTTTTTAAAAGTTAATACACTGACTTTGAATAGAATACTATATTACTCTTCATTTTTTTCATTTTTGACTATACTTTTGTATCATTGTATGAAAAGGTTTCAGTGATGCGGCCCTTGGGCCAATTTACTAGTTCTCATGTGGCCCTGGTGGTGATTTGAGTTTAAGATCCCTGTTCTAGCGGGTCAGACAGATCTCACTGGTGGGAGGAGGGATTATGAGAGTAGAAGCAAACAGACATGTTGACCTGAGCCAAACTATAACCAATCAGAATGCAACACACTCTCTGGCCAGCCTTTCCTCTCCCACAATTGTAGAGTTCTCTCTCCAGTTGACATGTAGCTAGCATAATGCTGATAAATGACTTTTGCAAGACAGTGTGTTAAAATTGCACAGAAGGTCCCAGCCACTGATGACAGGACTAAGTGAGAGAATCATAGAATATCAGGGTTGGAAGGGACCTTAGGAGGTCATCTAGTCCAACCCCCTGCTCAAAGCAGGACCAATCCCCAATTTTTGCCCCATATCCCCAAATGGCCCCCTCAAGGATTGAACTCACAACCCTGGGTTTAGCAGGCCAATGCTCAAACCACTGAGCTATCCCTCCCCCCCAGAGGGATGGATGTTATGGAGGCCTGCACCATATTGGGTTCCCACAGCATAGCACACACTCTTCCTCCCTAAAAGGGATGCTGTGGGCAGCACACTATTACCAATGGGAGCAGAAGAAAGCAGCAGCAGGGGAGCAAGAACATTTGTACTACACTAGCCCCCCACCTTGCCCCTTATCTTTTTCTTTGAATCCTTTCCACCCCACAATCAATGCAGGAGAACGGATGTCATTTCTGCGCAAAACTTTTAAGTGCCCTAGGAGAAGAAAACTCATCAGAACTGACCTCCTGCCCCACAACAATCAGGACAGTTGTGGGAAAGAAAGCTGTGCTCCCTCTCCTGGCTGCAGGGGGAAATCGCTGGCCCCCTCTCCCACCAGGACCACATCTTGAGTAGAGGAAGAGGACAGGTCTACAATTCAAGCATGTGTGAAAAGGAAACTAAATATTGGCAATCCTCTGTAATAAAGGTTTATTATGCAACATAAACAGGACAGATGAAGGCTGTTAGTGCACTAACAGGAGGAGGGGCAGAGAATATAACTGACATTCCGCATCACACACAATTCAGCAGCAGACTTCCCCAGCTGAAAGGCAGCAGCTCAATGGCCTGTAGAAAGCCTCTCCCAGCAGCAGCTCTCTCTCCAAACAGGAAGGCACAAGGAACCACTGGACAGGATTTACGTGCAGGGGGAGATGGGAACAGCGCAGAGGAAGTTACTCACTGCAAATTGGATATTTCAGGAGATGCTGGCCCCAGGTCACAGGCAAAAAGCAGTTGAACCAGGGCTTGAGGAGTTTCCTCAAGCCTCACATGCCTCAGGACCATCAGCCTGGGTGAAGAGTAGCTGTGCTACCACTCCCCACCCCATAAGCAATGCCTGTTTAAATCAGTGGCACTTGGTCACTCCCCACTAGTTAGTCCTCTCCCTCCCACAAAGCAGATCAAGACACCCACACCCTGAACTAGATCCAGGCTCTGCCTCAACTTAATGAGTTCTGGGGATTCTCTCCCACACCCCTCCCCCCAAATGGACCCTGCGATGTTCGTCTGTTCTCCCATTATTTAATTCCAGGGCCCCACCTCTCTGCAGCTCTTCTCTTGGGCTATTGCCCTCATGGACTGTAGGGGGGTTCCTCCACCTCCCAGCTCCATGGGGGCCAGTTTAAACTACATCTTAGAGGTAAAGACTTGAGTAGGAAAGGAGCAGCCACCTCTTTTAATGTATGCTGGGAGTACAAAGTACATCAGTTCTACGGGGAATTTAAAAAGTGTTAAACTAGAGAGGCTGCAGCATATGAAGCTACACAGCTGAAATATCCTTTCCAAGGCAATGGTGCTACTCCCCCCACCAAGCCATTAGCAGGGACTCTCTGACACAAGATCCTTACTGGAATTTTCTATTGAAGGCTTGTTGGACTGAACAAGCTGAACACCTAGCATTGAAAACCCGAGTGTTTATGCCTAGCCATTCATTTTGTGCTGCTTCTAGTCTGTTTCATCGCAGAAGGTGCCAGCAGGAAATAGTCAAAACTGGAATTTACCATGGGATTTTTTATTTTAAAACATACAAAAAAGCCACTTTGGGATTTTTCAGCCACTGAATTCCCCAATGTCCAACTGGTGCAGAGCAGACATGCAGCAGCCAGCACAATCCGAGTTTCACTCACTGCTCATGGGCTTTCAGGGTACAAAAGAAAGTCTACTGGTGTCAGAATAGAAAGGCGTAGAGCCCCATTGTAACACAGATTGGTGGCAAGGAGAGTTTCCCCAGGGTACTGCAAGGCACTGGCTATCTGGTGCGAGATTCACTGGGGGGCAGTCACTGTGGAAACAACACAAAAGCTTCCCAGTGGGTGACACAGAAACCACAAAAGCTAGACAAACACCTCAGCACACAACAGCACCTGCTGTTCTAGTTCCAGGCCAGAAAGAGCTCTGGACAAGACCTGCTGTGCTGAGAGCATTTAATAAGGGGTCTGTGGACTTGATGGCTTTTGCTAATTTGTTTGCCTTGTTCCTTCACACCAGACTGGACACAGATCTGATTTAATGCAGGATCCTGCTGTGGAAGGAGGGAGAGAATCTGTTTGATCCATTAATATGCACTTATTTTGGGGTAAAGGAGCTTTCATTCTATTATTGAGCCACTTCACCAAGCCCATCCTGACCCCTCTGTTAGAAGTTGGCACAAGAGTCATTTCCTCTGCTGACCTGCTGTAAGGGTTTTTAATTCCCTTGGCACCTCCAGAGGAAAAAGCAACAGATATCTGCAGATCAAGGAGAAATAAGCAGCAAGTATTCAGGAAGTGAACCAAAGTGAGGGGAAAGATAAAAATAGAGAACCAGCTAAGTGCATCAGCATTAATCCAGCTTCTAGGGTCTATTAGCCTCTCCCCACTCCCTAGGGGAAATTCAACAAGCAGAACACACTTTCAGCAGCACTCAAGTCCCACTGGTCCTCGCCAACACAGACCGACACTTCATCCAACCTAGTCGTGCCAATAGCAGCGCCACTGTCAGTTAAACAGCTACTTCACCATTATCCCTGCTTCAGTGCATTGCAGCTGATAAAATGATGGCATCACTGTGGCAAGCTATTCCCAACCACAAAGGAACGTCCCATTTTCAGGGCCAGCAGTTCCGCCTTGCAGCAGAAGGGCCTGTGTATGGGTCACAATCCACCATGGTGGTAAATTCTTAACAGTGTTCTCTAACATGGCCTTGCATTTTGTCACAGCAGACCCCCATTCTATAAATTACTCCACCCACTGGTGATTGGGAACAGACAATACTCTGAAGGGAAAGCTATTCAGCCTTCAGAGAGAGTCATGTATTAACCAGGCAAGGGGAAGGAAAAGAATAAGGCACTTGAGAAAACTGCAGGTTTGCCGTCAGACTTTCTTGCTTCCTCAGCAGATTTTTTGGACACAGATTGAGCCTTTTGGAGCATAAAGACAATTTACATGAAGGCTACATTGCACCTGGGAATGAGCCTTCCAGCCTGGGTCCACAGACTTGTGCTGGCAGGGCTCAGACTAATGCTCTAAAAATAGCATGTAGATCGTGCTTTGATGTTGCAGCTCAGGGTCTCAAGCCCACCCCCACTGGTTTCAGAGCCTGAGCCACAACATCTACAGAGAACCATTTTTAGCACAAGCCCCACTACCATGAATCTGAGAATTTGGGCTTGATGGCTCACTCTCAGATGCAGTGTAGACATGCCCTCAGGGTACACTAAAGAATGAGTGTTTTTCTTTCTGATGATGACTGTACAGACAGGTTTTCAGTAAGGGCTTTTTCTTAGCAATCCTGGTGTCTTCTGAAGCCTGCAGTGAAGTCAGTGATTCATGCAACTTGTCCCCTACCAACAACGATCCTGTCAATCCACAGAGTTGCCTGGAGAGACATAGCAGGGCGGAAGCTGTTTCCACGGGAATGTCCTGGAGCAATCCTGCTGACTTTAGCCAGGTCTCCGTCATGAGATAAGACCTCATACTAACGTGAGACTTTTCTGCACTACATTTCCTTTGACAGCTAAGCCTATGGGAACCAGTGGTCAACATGAAAGCTTCAAACAAAGCTAGATCAAAGACAGACTACATGTGCTAAATTGGTTACTGGGCACTTGCTACTTCTTACTGGGTGGCAAATCAATGCCTGCCCCCTTCCCCATCCACAGGAAGCAGCTCAGCACTCACCTGCCGGATAGACATGGTGCAGAGAATGTAGAGGAAGATGAAAGAGCAGTCAGTGTAATCCTCCCCCAGCAGGTTGCGATGGGACAGGCCCTGGATGTAGGAGAGGGGGATAAAAGGAAGTTTTGCCACCACTCGGCCATCAAATCTGGAAGAGAAGAGATCACTTAATGTGAGAAGGCAACCAAGTACCCAGTCTAGAGAAGGGCTTCAGTCTGGGACAGTAATCGGGTCCCTGGATTGCAGAAAAACAGATCAAGTGTTTTAAGTGAAACAGGCCTCCAAGAGGACAAAACCAGATGCAAAATCAGATGCAAAAAGCCTAGAAAAAAAGTCATGTGACCCCCATCTTCACATGCACAATACTAGAGATACTAATATATACACACCTGCCATCCTCAAGCCCCCGCATCACAGCAGCCTGCCATCCACTGAATAGACTGTGCAGGCCTCCCTCAGCAGATGCTGTGGAATGATAAGGGGTCCCTCCTGGAGGTCAACCTATCAACGATTATTGGTTGGATAAATTGCTGACCAAGGTTTGCGAGATGCAGACTAGGAACTTTCTAATCAATATCCTCAAGTACCGACACCTGCTATTTAAAAGCCAAGTCATGCACAGGTTTCTCCCAGAGGACTGTAACACTTGAGTCAAGAGACTGAATTACCAGCCTGTTGTAACACAGTTACTTTATGCAGATTGATGGATTTTTGTACTAAAGGTGTGCGCCCAACTCTCCGTTTTGTTTTTCCTCCAGATTTGCTAAATTTATCAGTTACCAAAAGGGATGTGGGCAACCGTCATGGAGAGAATTCCTTTTTATACAATACTCCTCCTCTGCATTCGCTCTTCAGAAGCGGGGGACATTGTACAGTGCCACAAGGTGCAGCTCCAGGAGCTGGGAAGCATTCAGCACTACATTCCAGATATGGAGACATAGTGTGAATTTGGACAGACTGAAGACATTCAGCCTCTGAAACCAGACAGCCAACATTACCCTTTGAAGCAATGTGTGTAACATGCTGCATCAGTGTGTGCTTGGAGTTTGATGTTATTTTCTCCTTGAGTACTGATTTTCTAACAGGTGTTTCTGGTTTCAAGAGATCCTAAATGAGCATTCTTTCCTGTGGAGAAGCATTCACACAGAGCTACGGCTCTAACATGTGCTGAGTTTGTTTACATCTCACAGGCAGTTTGGCAGAAGGGCTAGGAACGGATGTTTGTGCCCCTGTAACATCCCCAGTGTTTTAGGATTCTGCATTACTCCTGCTGTGGGAACATAGAGTACCTCAGAGGTGGTACCCTGAGGCATCTGCCTTCTCTTCTGGCAGGTAACCTATGTTTTAAGGCACACTCTTTTAGGGAATTCTGTAAGGTGTGATGCTTTGGCAGAGTTGCATGATTCAGGACTATGGAATAAGATGTTAATGTCCGGAGAGAACCAAGGGGCACAGCAGGTAACTTCTCTCATTAGATACCCCTATCTGCCTGGATCCCAGTTTAGTATTCACCTGCACATTGCCCTACCCCTAGCAGACATACCTTTCGCATGGATCCCACCAACCTACAAAGAGATTACCGTGAATGGATAATCAGGATCCCCATGCTAGATCCTCAACCTGGCATTCTGCTTTTAGTGTTCAAGCCAGGCTTCCTGCACCTGTCCCTCCCATCCCTGTACTGTGTATAACAGCTCCTATTTTCAACAGCAAGAAAGTTTCATGTAAGCATCATGGCAGAGTTGGGACTTGAGGGGGGACTGGAAAATGGCTTTATGGTCCAGTTCAGAGAGGGTGTTCCATACCAAGGGCTGCTCAGAAGAAACCACAAAGATGGCTGTGGGAGAGGTGGACAAATGAGGAGCTGAGGCTGGCATTACTGGTGATGGGGAAGGTGACAACACGAGCAGATAAGCAGGGCGGGGTAGATTTGTGAATGACCAGTTAAGTTTGAGACACCCACAAATCTGGAGGCCAACCATGGGACTACTGTCACGATCACTGTGGACAGAAATCCCCCAGCATTTTGTTTGTTTGTTTTTGGAGGGGTAGGGAGGAAGAAGAGTTTTGTAGCTCCCCCAAGAAAATTCAAGCATAGCTCTAGTATTGCACTCTTAAAAACAAAATATTCGGATTATTATTTAGACATATAAATATATGAAAAGTAGAGCTTATATAAATACCCTAGTCAATTCCAAAGTCTTTTTTTCTTTAAGAATCTCAGCTTTGGGGGAAAAAACAACCAGTACTGCTTTAGAAAGCAGTGAAGCAGATGTGATAAAAAGGTCTGAAGATTGTGGAAGGCTGCCTGATCTCTGCAGAGCTATTCTGAATTAGCCAGACTTTCATCTTGGTCATATATTCCAGAACAGCAAGCATGCTCAGTTATGGCTAAAGTGCTGGCTAGAGAATCCCTGGATGCAATGCTCCATGCAGAGCTGAGCAGAAGCAATGAGTGCTGTGACCTGCAGATTCGCAGGCTGCTCCTCCATATCAAAGATGAGGAGAGCTGCAGTTTGATCCATTTTATACAAATTAGGTGCAGCTCTCAGTGGGAGCCCATGAACATCAGCGGAATGAGTCAAAGTAGCAAAGGAGAGAGGGGATGGGATACATTCACTTTGAAGACTCAGGGAGGAAGCCAGAGAGAGTTGATACTTACATGGAATTGAACATGCCCATGAGGGCAGTAAAGCAAAAGCCGATTGCAAACATGGACTTCATCCGAACCTGCAACCAGAGAGGTCAGAGTCATTCATTACTGGCAGTTAATGCAGAGAGAAACAAACAGATTAAAAATAAAGGCAAGTCTCACAGTTAGGGCTTGGGGGCTTTAATGCTGAATAACACTGGTCTACAATTTTGAGAAGTCGTCTGCTTCAGAGACAAAATGTGCTATTTAGTATGTATTTTGATGTGCTGAATTCAAATATGACAATTAAAACAACTGATTGGCTACTATTTCTAAGATATTTAAGTTTTTACATTTTATGTCTATGTATATTGTGTAGATAGTAGAGTTTTAATCATAAATTGTAAACCTAGGTCTTTTCATGTGTCTATGGATGCTTTACATGATACTATTTCACCTGTCCTGTTTATGTAACACTTTAAAAATCAGCAAAGGGGTTATATAAATAAAATGTATTATGAAACAAAAGGCAAAAAACTATTATGTACATAGTTTAGTCCTATTCAGTGTCTACTCGGCGCTTCTTGGCTTGTCTCCTGTATTCATTAAATGGAGCATCTCTTGTCACTGTCCAGCAACAGGCTGCAAGCATTGATGGGCTCCATTTGCCCTGATAGCATTTCTCCATTGTTGCAATGTCCTGGTGAAATTGCTCGCCGTGCTCGTCGCTCACTGTTCCGCAGTTCGGTGGAAAAAAAATCTAGATGAGAGTTCAAAAAATGTATCTTTAGTGACATGTTGCAACCAAGGCTTTTGTATGCCTTGAGGAGGTTTTCCACCAACAACCTGTAGTTGTCTGCCTTGTTGTTTCCAAGAAACTTTATTGTCACTAACTGGAAGGCTTTCCATGCCTTTTTTTCCTTGCCACGCAGTGCATGGTCAAATGCATCATCTCGAAGAAGTTCACGAATCTCAGGACCAACAAAGACACCTTCCTTTATCTTAGCTTCACTTAACCTTGGAAAGTTTCCACGGAGGTACTTGAAAGCTGCTTGTGTTTTGTCGATGGCCTTGACAAAGTTCTTCATCAGACCCAGCTTGATGTGTAAGGGTGGTAACAAAATCTTCCTTGATTCAACAAGTGGTGGATGCTGAACACTTTTCCTCCCAGGCTCCAAAGACCGTCAGAGTGGCCAATCTTTCTTGATGTAGTGGGAATCTCTTGCACGACTATCCCATTCGCAGAGAAAACAGCAGTACTTTGTGTATCCAGTCTGCAGACAAAGCAAGAGAGCAACAACCTTCAAATCGCCACAAAGCTGCCACTGATGCTGGTCATAGTTTATGCACCTGAACAGTTGTTTCATGTTGTCATAGGTTTCCTTCATATGGACTGCATGACCAACTGGAATTGATGGCAAAACATTGCCATTATGAAGTAAAACCGTTTTAAGACTCGTCTTCAATGAATCAATGAACAGTCTCCACTCATCTGGATCGTGAACGATGTTGAGGGCTGCCATCACACCATCGATGTTGTTGCAGGCTACAAGATCACCTTCCATGAAGAAGAATGGGACAAGATCCTTTTGACGGTCACGGAACATGGAAACCCTAACATCACCTGCCAGGAGATTTCACTGCTGTAGTCTGGAGCCCAAAATCTCTGCCTTACTCTTGGGTAGTTCCAAATCCCTGACAAGGTCATTCAGTTCACCTTGTGTTATGAGGTGTGGTTCAGAGGAGGAGGATGGGAGAAAATGTGGGTCCTGTGATGGTTCAGGACCAGAAGTTTCATCCTCTTCCTCGTCTGACTCAAGTGAGAATGATTCTGGTGCATCAGGAACCGGCAGTCCTTCTCCGTGGGGTACTGGGCGTATAGCTGATGGAATGTTTGGATAATGCACAGTCCACTTTTTCTTCTTTGACACACCTTTCCCAACTGGAGGCACCATGCAGAAGTAACAATTGCTGGTATGATCTGTTGGCTCTCTCCAAATCATTGGCACTTCAAAAGGCATAGATTTCCTTTTCCTGTTCAACCACTGGCGAAGATTTGTTGCACAAGTGTTGCAGCATATGTGTGGGGCCCACCTCTTGTCCTGATCTCCAATTTCGCAGCCATAGTGGTTATACTGCGCTTTTGTGATGCAAAAGTCACTTCACCACAAACATAGCAGAAGTTATCTGCATTGTTCACACAAGTACGAGGCATCTCTGCTCACTTTGGCTAAACAGAAATGTGTCCCTTTGCAAAATCAAACACTGTAGGATTTCTAGAGCTGATATAGGGCAATTTGTTCAGCAGAGTGATGCAAGCTTCGTTATGATTGCATCATCCATGACTTCTAGGAATAACATGATGCAATTCATATCATGTATGACGCAATACCAGCTTCAGATTGCATCATTCATTGTTTTGCCTAAAAAGCAAGTACTGTCCAAACCCAGTCATAGATTTATTCATAGATCCAGTCAAAGATGTATTTTAGTCATTTCTGGTTTAAATTGAGATCCCTTCCCTTTATAACTCACTTATCCTCCGCCATTCCCAAGTCAAGGGTTGTATATACTGACCCAATAGCATGTCTTGAAAACTAGAGCCAATCAACAATTTTAAGCATCATTTTCGTTCTCAGAGACCCAGAATTAGTAAAGTTTGACTACATTTATTTCAGAAGCATTTGGCTGTAGAGCAGTGTAATTGGTTTTGTGCAGCATCATCAAGATCAGAAGAGACGGCAATCTTTAAGCTCACTCTCTCAGCTTGTAAAAGAGGAGACCAGGCCGAAAACTCTTAGAAGGTTGAATAGCTACGAGTACTGGAACAGCCATGAGAGGGATCATAGGGGCGAAGAGTTTATGGAGGAAAGGGAGGGCTCAGGGCTGTCCTGTTAACCAAGAGGTGACCACGCATAAAGAAAGGGGAGTCCAGGGAACTGTGAGGAGGGAAGGGAAATAAATGCAGCGGGATCATTAGGAAGATGGGGTGGGTAAGTGGAAAGTCAGGAAAACTTTCTATTTTGGAAGCACTAGAGAGATTGTGGGGGCGGTGGGGGAATGAGAATGAATGAAGCTATGTGTGGACTAGTGTAAAACTCTGAGCCACACTGTAGCTTGCAGATGTCAGAAGTGCAGCCCATGGAGATATGTGAATATGAGCACCTACCATCTGTGCTTTAGTATATAAAAATTAAGGGTGATCCTTCACCTCCTGGAGAGTTCAAAATCTAGCCCTTCACTAGTTTGGGCATTGCCCCTAATTTACAGCATTCTTACCATGGACAGGTCCCTGTTGTTGTTCTTCAGCTTCTCCTCTTGCCTCTCTGTAAAGCAGGGAAGAGCATAGAGGTTATACCAACCCACACACCAGAATGATTTCACTTTCAAGAAGTCTAAACCGTCCTTGCTATCCAAGCCAGTAATAGTTCCAAGACAGATTTCAGCTCTGTATGCCAGACATTACAGTGTGAAAACTGCACACAGCCAACTGTCCTTGAATCGGAACAACATGCAGCAGAACAAGTGTATGAGGTTTGTCAGCATTCAAAAGGCATTGCACAACTCAGACAATGGGCATAACGACATACAGACATGTCAACTGGAAAATTAGGTAGCAAAAATCAGGTTTGTAAAAATCAGGTAGTGCCAGTATATTGTATATTGGAAATACTGTTGTTCCAAGAATGTTATTTGCATATTTAATCTTATTACCGTAAGGCAGTGGTTTTCAAACTGCTGGGTCGCGGAATGTAAGGCACTAGATCACGGTGGCTCTGGTCAGCACGACTGACTGGGCCATTAAAAGTCCCCTTGGCGGTGCTGCCCGGCTAAGGCAGGCTAATCCCTACCTGTTCTGACACCACGCTGTGCGCCAGAAGCACCCAGCAGCAGGTCGGGCTCCTAGGCAGGGGAGAGGCCCGGACCCGAGCACCGGCTCCGCACTCTCACTGGCTGAGAACCAACCAATGGGAGCTGGGGAAGGGCGGTGCCTGTGGGCAAGAGCCGCATGGAGCTGCTTGCACCTCTGCCTAGGAGCCGGACCTGCTGCTGGTCGCTTCTGGGGCACAGCGCGGTCCAAGGACAGGCAGGAAGTCTTCTTTAGCACCCCCAATGCACCACTGACCGGGAGCCGCCCGAGGTAAGCCCTTGCCCCAGCCCTGAGCCCCAGCCCTGAGGCCCCCGCCCAACCTGGAGCCCCCTCCTGCATCCCAAACCCCTCATCCCTGGCCCCACCTCAGGACCCTGCACTCCCAGCCCAGGACCCTGCCCCAGCCCTGAGCCCCCCCCCAAACTCATCCCCATCCCTCTGCCCCAGCTCTGAGCCCCTCCCACACCCCAAACCCATCATCCCCAGCTCCGTTGGGTCACAGGCATCAACAATTTTCTTCAACTGGGTCACCAGAAAAAAAGTTTGAAAACCACTGCTGTAAGGAAATGCACTATATATGTTAACTTATACTTCATTACAGATGTGTCTGTAGGGATTGCAAGGTCAGATCACCAAAGCTGCACTTAAAGTAGGACAAAAATCCTACTGTTTCACACTTCAAAAACATCTAAGGAACCAAGACTGAATTTTCTATGCAATATGCAAGTAAGATATGTACTACTAGCTTTCTGCATAGAACACTTTAAAATACTTCTTTTGGAAACATTGCGCTGCATTGCCCCTCCCATTTCAATCACCACAAACTCCAAGTTTCACACATCCTGATAACGTCTCACGCAAACGTCACTTCACATTTTTTAAAAAAAAATTATTTTTATTTATTTCCCTTATTCAGGAGGGCTGTTTTGTGCTATGTCAAGGTCAGCCAATAGAACGGTCATGTTCCATCTGCTATTTCCACAGCTCCCATCTCGCCAGTCGTGAACCTCTCAGAGGATAAAGATCCAGAGGCAGCCTGGAAAAGCCACAGATATGGGGTTGAGTAGGAATGTGGAAAACCAAAAGATACTGGAGAGGAAATGTGAGCGAGGCCAGGGGGAAGTAGTCTGTGGCAATGCAAGTTGTCTGGGAGTCCAGCATCTCTATACTGGGGTATCAACACAACAGGTAGGCCCCAAAGCACTGTTGCTGTAAGACAGCAGCACCAGGAGAGTCCTTCAAACACCAAAATTATAAGCAGCTGAATAGGGGTTACAATGGGAAGTGTTAGGTGAAGCAGTAGTAACACTTCTAACACCCTCCCTGTTTCCAGTTGCTCACAACTAGGCTTAAAAATATTCAATTTTTTAAAATAATGTTGACAGATAATATTGATGTTTATTTTTAATCCACAAACAATCTCTCTTTTTACTATTCATTCATAAGTCCATTTGTAAGAAGCCTACATCAAAAGTCTAAATCAGTGGATTTCGACTCTAATAAAAAGTCTCAAGCAGCATTTTTCTTACTTTGCCTATCTAAACTTCAATCATAGATGGAAATATTTTCTCATCAGTTTGTGTATACAATGAAATTGACATTTACAAACATTTACCAATAAATATCTAATCCTTCCAAGCCTACTTATAACTTTCTCAAATAAACCATTTAGGCTAGAATTTCCCAGGCTTGCTTTAGGACTCCAGTTTTGGGAAATTTCAGCTGTATTTGAGAACAATTATTTTCCTTATATTAAAACTGTTAACTGTTTCTTTGAACAACTCTAGCACCTTTGTTGTTTGGAGCAGGAATTTACAATTTCATAGGGGGGGGTCAAGAGCTCAGAAAGGTACTTCTTGCTGTTCTCATGAACATCAACTCAGCTTTGGCTGAATTAGAAGCATTGGGGGGAGGGAAGGGGAGACTGCAATTTGCACATGCTCAACAGAACTTGTTCACCACTTGCTCCTTAATTTTGAGAATGTTTCAAGTGCAGCATGCATGGTTCCAAGCCTCAATAAGCTGCCCGCACTGCACTAGCCTGCCTGCCATCCCCCTCATCGATATACCCTATAACTTTGGATGAAGTTGCACCGGGCTGGGAACCAGGAAACCTTGAGATGACATCTCACCTCTTCCACTGATAGGTTTTAATACTTCTGTTTTCAGAAATAGCCACTGATTATGTGTTTCTCATATTCTAGATGCCCAGGTTGAGACCCCCCAGAGTTTGATTTTTCATGAGTGCTAGGCACTCGACTCCAAATGAAGACAATGGGAGTATTCAGCATCTCTAAAGAAATTAAGCCCTACATCTCTCAAGTTAGGCACCCGAAGATCAAAGCATGGAAAAATTTGTGGTTGTTTTTACAAGTTTTAGTCTCAATCTCCTTGTGCTTCAGTTCTCCATCTGTAGAAGAGGGATTAACACTTCACCAGCTCAAAAGGGCATTATAAAAATAACGTCATTAGTGCTAGTGAGGCACTCGTACTCAAGTGATGAATAGGGGAGAAGTCCAAAGGGAAATAAGGCATTCCTTGGTCACAGTAGGGTTTGGATAGTGAGCTGTAAATAAAGTGAGTCCACACTGAATAATGATAAGAAGGAATAGCAAAAAGCTTCCTCTTTCACTAAGCACCTTCCATCCTATGCACTGAATGAGCCACAGATTCTGTGGGAAAGAGATGTGATTGTGTAATTAAGGTCTGTACCATAATGCACACATACAAGGGGAAGGAATTAAGGCTCTGCACCTAGGAGAAGTCCAGAGATCACAAGTTTTATATCTAGGAAAAGCTATTTTAAATCACTTATCACTAGGGTGACCAGATGTCCTGATTTTATAGGGACAGTCCCGATTTTGGGGTCTTTTTCTTATATAGGCTCCTATTATCCCCCACCCCCTGTCCCGATTTTTCACACTTGCTGTCTGGGCCTTGTACAGAACTGATTATAATGAAGACACCTGGTTTTACAGGCAGAGGGGTGAAAATACTCCCAATAAGTTTTGTATCTGTCTAGGATGTTACTGAAAAAAGTTTTCTGTAACAATTCAACTGGTTGCTCTGCATCACTGACTCATGGCTTTAACATTTGTGAGTAATGTGGCCATTCTAAACACATGCCCATACAATGTTTTTAAACACATCTTCTCTCACATATCCCCAGTCAAAACATTATGTTGAACTGGAGTTAAGGAGTATACATCAGTAACTTAAGAGGAAAAGACATATTAAAGAAATGTTGTAATTATCCCAAAAACAAATGCTACAAATGCAGCTGAGACCAAGTTTGAAAGAAATGTGATCACATTTAGTCCCTGAAAACACTCAGTCCCTGGAAAAATCATAGAGCAGGTCCTCAAGGAATCAATTTTGAAGCACTTAGGGGAGAGGAAAGTGATCAGGAACAGTCAGCATAGGGGGAGGGATAGCTCAGTGGTTTGAGCATTGGCCTGCTAAACCCAGGGTTGAGAGTTCAATCCTTGAGGGGGCCATTTGGGAATCTAGGGCAAAAATTGGGGATTGGTCCTGCTTTGAGCAGGGGGTTGGACTAGATGACTTCCTAAGGTCCCTTCCAACCCTGATATTCTATGATTCTAAGCATGGATTCACCAAGGGCAAGTCATGCCTGACTAACCTAATTGCCTTCTATGATGAGATAACTGGCTCTGTGGATGAGGGGAAAGCAGTGGACGTGTTATGCCTTGACTTTAGCAAAGCTTTTGATTTAGTCTCCCACACTATTCTTGCCAGCAAGTTAAAGAAGTACGGGCTGGATGAATGGACTATAAGGTAGATAGAAAGCTGGCCAGATCATCGGGCTCAACGGGTAGTGATCAATGCCTCCATGTCTAGTTGGCAGCCGGTATCAAGCGGAGTGCCCCAAGGGTCAGTCCTGGGGCCGGTTTTGTTCAATATCTTCATTAATGATCTGAAGGATGGCGTGGATTGCACCCTCAGCAAGTTTGCAGATGACACTTAACTAGGAGGAGTGGTAGATACGCTGGAGGGTAGGGATAGGATACAGAGGAATCTAGACAAATTAAAGGATTGGGCCAAAAGAAATCTGATGAGGTCCAACAAGTGCAGAGTCCTGCACTTAGAACGGAAGAATCCCATGCAGTGCTACATACTAGGGACCGAGTGGCTAGGTAGCAGTTCTGCAGAAAAGGACCTAGCAGTTACAGTGGACGAGAAGCTGGATATGAGTCAACAGTGTGCCCTTGTTGCCAAGAAGGCTAACGGCATTTTGGGCTGTATAAGTAGGAGCATTGCCAGCAGATCGAGGGACGTGATCATTCCCCTCTATTCGGCATTGGTGAGGCCTCATCTAGAGTACTGTGTCCAGTTTTGGGCCCCACACTACAAGAAGGATGTGGAAAAATTGGAAAGAGTCCAGTGGAGGGCAACAAAAATGATTAGGGGGCTGGAGCACATGACTTATGAGGAGAGGGTGAGAGAACTGGAATTATTAGTCTGCAGAAGAGAAGAATGGGGGCGGGGCGGGATTTGATAGCTGCTTTCAACTACCTAAAAGGGGGTTCCAAAGAGGGCGGATCTAGACTGTTCTCAGTGGTACCAGATGACAGAACAAGGAGTAATGGTCTCAAGTTGCAGTGGGGGAGGTTTAGGTTGGATATTAGGAAAAACTTTTTCACTAGTAGGGTGGTGAAGCACTGGAATGGGTTACCTAGGGAGGTGGTGGACTCTCCTTCCTTAGAGGTTTTTAAGGTCAGGCTTGACAAAGCCCTGGCTGGGAAGATTTAGTTGGGGATTGGTCCTACTTTGAGCAGGGCGTTGGGCTAGATGACCTCGTGAGGTCCCTTCCAACCCTGATATTCTATGATTTAGCTATAAAGATGCAGTTACGACACCCATACACCCTTCACTCCATCCTACAGTGATGCTATGAGGAAAAAACGAAAAATCTAACCTCTAAAAATATAGGTTTCATCCAATCTGGGACCACAAACGCTAACATGCATTATGATAGTCGCACAGTTACTGTATGGCGATAATGCATTGCAGCAATGAGCTCTCAGGGATAGCATCTGGGAACAGTAAAGGCTAAAAGACTACTTGGTCTGGGTCCGTGTGACCAGTCCTGCTTAGGCAGCAGCATGCATTGGAATCCCAGTGCCACTGGGATTGCCCAAGGTCAATTTGGAAGGGAAGAGGCTAGTTCCCTTTAAATAGGCTCCATCAGTCCACGGGGAAGAAGAGAGTCACATTCTAGCCATCCCATCAAGAACCAAGTCTTCTCCCACCCCCAAATAAAGTGTTAAAGTTTTAAAGTGGGGGGCAGGTGTGGAAGGAAAGGGAAAGTCACCTCCAGCAGCTTCTCCTCACAGCTTCTCCCTCAATTTTAAAGCATCACACCTCCCCTCCCCAAGTCTTACCTATTTTCTTTTTTTGCTGTCGGCCTGCTGATTCAGTTATCGTTTCCTTCTTCTTTTCCACTACAAAAGGCAAAGACAACATAGAATCACTTTCACACAAACAATGGAGAGTTATGCTACTAATCCTTCTCTTTTCCTCTCCCTTACACCCAAAACCCTCATTCAGACTGGGGTAGGAGGAGGAAGGAAGCAAGATATAGATATACATGTCTATATGATATATAAAAATAATAAATGGAGATATGCCAACCTCCTAGAACTGGAAGGACCTTGAAAGGTCATCGAGTCCAGTCCCCTGCCTTCACTAGCAGGACCAAGTACTGTCCCCTGACAGATTTTTTGCCCCAGATCCCTAAGTGGCCCCCTCAAGGACTGAACTCACAATCCTGGGTTTAGCAGGCTAATGCTCAAACCACTGAGCTATCCCTCCCCCCTTATGAACATATGTTCAATGTCTTATAACCTGCCAGAGCTGGACTGGTACAAATGTTTTCAAGACCAGGAATATTTTCCAGGCCCTGATCCTAGATGAGGAAAAGAACAATTTCAATCCCTGTCAAAGGCCAGACTTTTAAAGCCTGCCAAAGGAGCCCATTGCACTGTGAACCAAGGAGCTTGAGTATCATTTTGGTTTAAACAGCCCTTGCTGATTTGCCATTATGAATTCTAGACAGTACTTTCATTTCAACAAGTGTGATGAAACGAGCTTTATGGGAAACTCTGACCCTAGCTATATGCAGTGGGAAGCAGAACACAGAAAGGCCTGTGTTCTGTTATATCCCTTCTTCACAGGCAGGCATTCTCAGTGGAAGTGCTGCGCCAGCAGTCTGGCACAACCATCTCCATTCTTGCTGGTCATCCAATTAGGGCTGAAATATTTCCAATATTTTGAAGTTAAAAATTAAGTAGCAAGTCTAAACTTAGTTATCAAAGCTACCAAAAAAACAAGACAGACAACCAATCCAGACAGTAGACACTCCACAGATTGCTGTAAGCAAAGCCAACAGATAGTCACAAACCAGAGTGCTGATCTGTTGATACTGTGATCCAGCAACTATACTTTTCAATCTGCAAATGGAATCACCTCCATTAGCAGAGAAATTTGATTGACATTCCCAGAAAGTGAAAGCCAAGTTTTAGTTTCAGGTTTATATAGCTAATATCACAATACGAAAATGGGATGATAAATATTAAAGTATGGTTATGATAAGGTAAGTGATATTGATTTCCTTTTTCCAATAGTACATCTGTATAATATCTACTTTATCAACAAACCTATTTTCACTCCTGTTGTCCCATAGTGTCAGCGCTGAAGACCTCTGTCTCACATATTAGTATATCAGTTCAGTTTTAATGGCAGAAATTCTACAGCTAAATTTCCAGATCACAGGAGAATTTGTGGTGCTAACAGATAAAATTCTTATGACTCAAACCAACCTTGCACAATTGTCAAAAAACAAACAGGTCAGGCACAAACCTACTCATCTGCTTTTACCACAATGCTGATGATGAAAAGATTAATGGTGAAGTTTACTTATCCATAAACTAAATCACACAATTCAGGCAAGCAGGCCAGGAGGATTATGCAAGGGTGATGTAAACTGAGCAAGTTTGCTCAGAAAGGTCACTAGAAGTAAATAAAGTGGCACATCATCCTTTTTATTCTCACTATAACCACACTTCAGTCTTGCAACTTCTTTCATTGCCAGATAATAATCAGACATCTATCCTGAAACTTTCAGGCTCACTGAGTTGAGACGTGGCTGTGTCATATACCACAAGTAGGTTTTGTTGAGAGATTGAATTATAAACACCCCCTCAATCTAACAGCCCTAGTTTATTCACTTTCAACCCATTTGTTTTCTGTAGCTGTTACAGAACAGCAAGGCTCTGGCAGAGCAGCCTAGTGATCTTATCTGTGGGGTTGGGTTTTTTTGCTGCTTTAGTGGTTGTTGCTGTGGGTACATTGACAAATGGTTGAAAGCTGTGGCAGGAGTGGTCTATTTTACAGTTGTATATTTAAGAATTAGCAAAGGACAGATAATTGCTCCTTTTAAAATGGATATGTGGATAAATTGTGATTAATAAATGCTAATCAAATCTGAAATTGTAGCTAACATTTGTTATCCTCAGCTCTGCCACTTAAGCTCTAACTCACAATCCTTAACGTTAGCAATTATTACTGGTGTACGCACCTCACATCTGGCTCTTCATGGAAACACAAACCAGAAATAGGAGGAATTTCAGAATAATCAGAGCAAAGTCTCTACAGCAATCATTAAACACCAGAGATTAATCTATACCAGCTGCTTATATGTTCCACAACACCCAAATGAGTAGCACATTATCTCTAAACCAGGGGTGGGCAAACTACAGCCTGTGGGTCACATTCGGCCCATCAGACCTTTTAATCCAGCCCTCAGCTCCCGCTGGGGAGCTGGGTTGGGGGCTTGCCCTGCTCCGCATGGCTTCCGCGAACCAGCCGGCATGACCGTCCTCCGGCTCCTATGTAGTATGAGGAGGCACAGTCAGGCGGCTATGCACGCTGCCCTGTCCGCAGGCGCTGCCCACGCAGCTCCCATTGGCCTGACTGCGCCTCCACATAAGAGCTGGAGGGGTGACATGCTTTCGGGAGCTGCTTGAGGTAAGCGCCGCCCAGAGCCTGCACCCGAGCACTTCCCCAATCCCCTGCCCCAGACCCGATACCCCTCCCGCCCCCTGAACCTCTCGGTTCCAGCCCGGAGCACCCTCCTTCACCCCAAACCCCCACCCCCCTTCCCCAGCCCGGTGCCCCCTCCCACACCACGAACTCCTCATTTCTGGCCCCACTCCAGAGGCTGCACTCCCCAGCTGGAGCCCTCACCCCCACCCCCAATTTCATGAGCATTCAAGACCCGCATACAATTTCCATACCCCGATGTGGCCCTCAGGCCAAAATGTTTGCCCACCCCTGCTCTAAAACTTCTGCTGGCGTTTCATTTGCTTTCATAACTTATACCTAGACAAATTGGAGGATTGGGCCAAAAGAAATCTGATGAGGTTCAACAAGGACACGTGTAGAGTCCTGCACTTAGGATGGAAGAATCCCATGCACTGCTACAGGCTGGGGACCGACTGACTAAGCAGCAGTTCTGCAGAAAAGGACCTGGGGATTACAGTGGATGAGAAGCTGGATATGAGTCAGCAGTGTGCCCTTGTTGCCAAGAAGGCGAACAGCATATTGGGCTGCATTAGTAGGAGCATTGCCAGCAGATCGAGGGAAGTGATTATTCCCCTCTATTCGGCACTGGTGAGGCCACATCTGGAGTACTGCATCCAGTTTTGGGCCCCCCACTACAGAAAAGATGTGGACAAATTGGAGACAGTCCAGCGGAGGGCAATGAAAATGATTAGGGGGCTGGGGCACATGAATTATGAGAAGAGGCTGAGGGAACTGGGCTTATTTAGTTTACAGAAGAGAAGAGTGAGGGAGGATTTGATAGCAGCCTTCAACTACCTGAAGGAGGGTTTCAAAGAGGATGGAGGTAGGCTGTTCTCAGTGGTGGCAGATGACAGAACAAGGAGCAATGGTCTCAAGTTGCAGTGGGGGAAGTCTAGATTGGATATTAGGAAAAACTACTTCACTAGGAGGGTGGTGAAGCACTGGATTGGGTTACCTAGGAAGGTGGTGGAATCTCCATCCTTAGAGGTTTTTAAGGCCCGTCTTGACAAAGCCCTGGCTGGGATGATTTAGTTGGTGTTGGTCCTGCTTTGAGCAGGAGGTTGGGCTACATGACCTGCTGAGGTCTCTTCCAATCCTAATCTTCTATGATTCTAACTGGTCTTCTCCTGAAGGCTCAGGAGAGAGGGAGACAGAAGCCAAGCCGATCTTCTGTCGAGCTGTCACTTGCTTAAATCCCTTACTTCACTTATTTCTATCGATGCTTTTGCACTCCACTTTCACCTTATACCATAGGTCTTCCAACTCTTCCGCAACCTCTCTATCTTCTTTCCTCTATCTCCATCCCTCATTTCCTTCTCTTTTCACTGCATTATACTCCCTCCCTCCTTCTCAAAGTCCTTTCAGGCTCATCTTATATAGAGAGGTTGTACTTAAACTGGTGCAATCAGTTTAAAAAACAATTTAAATTCATGCAACTTCTGTATGTGTGTATATAAGGTCTTCTTTCTTCTATCACTTTTTTCTCCCACCACAAAAATCATCCTTCCTCATTCTCCTCTGGCACCTTTAATCTCACTCCTTATCTATTTCTCCCTAGTCTCTCATACCATTCATCCAACCACAATTCTTCCTCTTTTCAGTAACTCCTCCTGTTTTTCTCTCTCTTTCCTCCCCAGATCTGGGGTCCCTGTCGAAGAGCACAGGCAGGATCCCTGAGATACCTCAGTGCAGCTGGTGGAGTCTATATACATAACCACTGGCTAACCGTGCTAAGGAAAGAGAGGCTTACACCCATCTCTGCTCCCCCCATTCTTCAGTGGAAGTTAGGTAGGGGGTGGAATGAACATCAGGACAGGTCTCTGTACTAATCCTTCTCCTTCCAGTGAAGGACAAAAAAGGATAAAGCTAGGGGCTGGCTCCCTCAGACCAGAATGGCAGTAATCATGTTTAAAGCTCCCAAGTATTCGATGGTGAAGCAGGGACCCTCAGGAGCAAACAGAAGGCACCTCTTGCCAAGAGCAGAGCCTACTTTGAAAAATCCTGGAGCAGAAAACAATGAGAAGACAAGAACTGCCATATTATGTATGGTGTTTGAAAGGCAACACTTACATTTTTTGCTTTGTTTTTCCACTTCAGCTTTCAGTCTCTTGTATTTCTCTGTTCTGTAAACCAGCACCCATGTTATACCTGAAACAAGCATCAGATAAAATAAGGGGAGAATGACTTTCTATACAGCTCTATTGCAACTGCCCCAGGGCTGAAGCAGCATTTAGAGTTGGGTGCTTTAACAAGGAGAAAGAAACCCAGAGAACAGCAACATACAGTAAGCAGAGGGCTGTCTTTGTCAAGGAAGCATTAGATGCACTCACTGGCACAGACACCTCTGTGAGAAGCAGACCTCATACCTCCCCACACTTTTATTGCTGAAAGTTATTTACCTCAAAAATCTATAGAAACAGATACATACACAGCTGAGGCTGTAGTCATTTGCACTCTCTGTCAAGCCACGATATGTACACAGTTCCCACCACCAGAGCCCTTAAAAATCTGTAATGCATTTCTCCTCACAACCTCCCGCGAAGGATATTGCCCCCATTGCACAGATAATGGTGAATTGAGGCACGGAGTCACCCACGGTCGCTGTGGCAGAGCCAGGCCTGGCCCTTGGCCTCAAAGCCATCGCGCTCGGGGACCCAGGCTGGAGCCCCACTAGGGGCTCTTTGGGTGACCAGCCAGGAGCCCCGGAGCCCCACTCGCAGCCTGCCTGCTCCTGGCCCGGGAATGGGCTGGCTCGGAGGCTGCTCACCGGGTTATGCCTGGCAGGCTGGAACACGCCGGGGGCCTAGGAGACCAGCCCGGCCACCCCAGTGAAGGCCGCGGCCCCGCTCACCCTCGGCCAGCAGCGCCGTGCACACCGAAATGAAGACGATGAGGACAGTGTCCGCGAACATAGTACTCATGGTGCCCCAAACCCGGAAGAGAGTCCCGCACACACACCACTAGACCGGAAGCTACAAAGGGTCCGACTAGCAGCCTAGCAACTGGCTCTACTCTCCGGAAGTGATGTTATTCAGACTTCCGGCAACAAAGCGCACCGCCAAACGGAAATCCCGCCTACATGTAAGGGGCGCGGCGAGCTGCTGGTTGGGCAAGCAGCCTGCCAATAATGACGTTAAACTCCCCTCGCGCGAGCGCCCAGTCAATCAGTCTCTCAAGCTAGAACCAGCCTCCTAGTGTAGCCCGGCTGGGCCCTGCCACTCCCGCGCCTTCCCCTCATGGGGCCCTGGCTGCAGCCCGTGGGTCAGAGGGCGCCGGACCCCAGCGTGCCTCGCTGGTGTGAGTGCCCGGCCGGGCCGCGGCCTCCCGCTCAGCCCGTGGGGGGGCGGAGCCGGGCCCAGCTCGCGGCGGCGTTGGCAGCCCCGCCCGGCGCCCGCGACGTGTTATCGGCGCCAGGCCCTGGCGAGTGTCGAGCATCCCCGGCGCGCCTCCCCCCGGCCCCGCGGAGTCTGGCAGGAAGAGGGGCCCTGCTGTAGCTAAGCCCCGGCCAGCCCCCCTCGCAAAGGCGGGGGCTCCCCAAAGCCCTGTCCTCTTAGGGGAGCCGGGTGCTGCCTTAGGTACGTGCATGGCCCCCGTCAGCTGAGCGCCTCCCAATGTCGCTACTCTCACTTCCTAGATGGGGAGCCCAGACACAGAGACTACGTGACTTGCACCTGGGAGCCCGTGCAAATCAGAGGTCTCCTGGGTATGGATGAGCAAGCCCTTAAACCATTGGCCCATGCTTCCTCCTCAGGGACTGAATGCCTTACTAGGCCCCGGATCATCCTGCGTGAAAATCAGGGACTGTTTCCACCATGATGCAGTCTTAGAAATAGATGACAAATATCCAGTGCATATTCCTTCAATGAGGGATTGCCGCCTACCTTACATTGTTCTTAAAATTAGACTGTCCAATACAAAATGTGGCTTCCTGGACTTCTGCTGAGAGACTCCCCCAAAGTTTTTCAGCATAATTTTTCTCTTTCCTAATTTCATCCCATTACTTCTACATGTATCCCTCTTACTGGCCATGGAATAACCTTATTTCTTTTTGCCTCTTCTTATAAACCAATCCCTTCAGCTCCCTAGTCATTTTTGTTGATTTCTCTAAATTTCCTCCAGTTTTGGCTATCTTTTTGGTGATTTGTTCTTCAAAAAAATACTCTATTTCAGGTATGGTCACATTAGAGCTGTACCTTAACTTGCTGTGAAATGATTACCCTGTGCATTTTAACTGGCCTTTCTACAGCTGTGTCATTTTGCAAACTCCTATTTAATTTGCTGTCTTATCTTCTATCTCTTTTCCAAGTTTTTTCTTCCTTTTAGATAGGGTTTTGGATTATTATTCCCCAGATGTGTTAGTCTGCATTTGTTTTTAATTTAATCTCATGTTGTTGGTTTATATATGTTTCTATATATTTATCCTCTTTAAGGTCCTGACCCAAAGGCCACTGAAGTCAATGTCAAATTGGTTTAAGTGGGGTTTGATTCAGCCCTTAGGTTCCTTTTCCTTATTTTCTCTGTGATCACTGATATTCACACTTCCTTCCACCTCGGTGTCATCTGTGACATCATTCTCTTTACTCTCTCCTCCAGATCATTATTGAGGGTATTAAATAAGACTGGACCCAATACTGACTTGTTAAAATCCTCCCGATAACTCAATACATTGCTATTACCCTTTGTTTATGGTCCTTCAGCTAGTTTTCAGTCCACATGACAGAATTCCTATTCAAGCCAATTTGAAGTAATTTCAAGAGTGATTCATAAGACAGTATCTCATGCTTTAGTAAAAGTCAAATATAGTGCATCTACTTCAGCCACTAATTATGGGCTAGATCAGGGGTCTCAAACACACAGCCTCGTGGTTTCTGGGAGGGAGCGGGGAGGAGCGGGAAGCGTGCACACGGGGGGGGGGGGGAAGAGGCGGAGCTCCCCCCCTCCCTCTCAGAAACCGCGAAGCCGCCAGACAGCTGTTCTGGCAGCGGAACTTCAGAACGTAACTCGGGGGGCATGGGGAGCCTGGCGGGCCGCAGGGAAGCGCTCTGCCGGGCTCCCCCCCCCTCCCGAGTTACGTTCTGAAGTTCCGCGGCCAGAACAGCTGTCTGGCGGTTTCTGGGTGGGAGGGAGGGGGGAGGAGCGGGAAGCGCGCACACAGGGGAGGGGGGGGGAGAAGAGGCGGGCCGCCAAGCTCCCCCCGCCCCTCCTCCTAGTTACGTCCTATGGCTGCCAACTCCCCTCACCCCTGCCCCCTCCCCCCGTTACGTTCTGTGGCCGCCAACTCCCCTCACCCCTCCCCCCAGTTACGTTCTGTGGCCGCTAAGATCCCCGTTTCCTCCGCACTGCTCCAAGGTTCTATTTTTACCCCCTGTCAGTTCCCGCCACCAGAACAGCTGTCTGGCAGCTTCGCGGTTTCTGGGAGGGAGGGGGAGGAGCGGGAAGCCGCACACACACGGGAGGAGGCGGAAAAGGGGTGGGGCCTAATGGAAGGGGTGGAGTGGGGGCGGGGTCAGTGATGCGGCCCTCGGGCCAATGCACTAGTCCTCATGCGGCCCTCGTGGTAATTTGAGTTTGAGACCCCTGGGCTAGATTGTGACTTGAACTATGCACTAGCACAGGAGCATGAGCGGGAGACTCCCCTTCCACCCTGCAGAAGCTACCTGGAACTTAAGTGTGCAAAAGTAAACAGGTGCTGTGGTGCCCGTTTACTCATTCTTTGGAGTTAGTGGGCAGAGAAGAGTAGGGAATATTGGAGACTGGAGTCTGCCTCCCCATGTGCTGGCCAGCACATCTGAGCCAGTGAGGGATAACATTACTCTCTTTGTGAACCACGAGAAAGTGGTGCTTCCAAGAGATATCTCTGAGTCACCTTTCCTCCTGAGACTGCTTCTGGAGTCATGCAGTTTATGCACTGATCCTCGCCCAGGACTGTGTCTGAAAGTACAGTCTAGTCCTTTGGGTCTGGAGGTTCCACCACCGTTATTCATGCTGTGTGATAGGCCCACTGAAATCACTTTTATACTTGCAGAGTCTGGTACTTCACACCATGAGTAAGGGTAGCAGAATCTGGCCCTAAATAGGCCATCTCTACATTATGGGTGCTTTAGTGGCGTAGGGCTTGTCTACACTTGAAACACGATAGCTGCAGTGCATCAGTGTTGACACTAGCCCCTACATCAATGGGAAGGGTTCTCTCGTCAGCATAGGTAATCAACTTCCCTGAGAGGTGGTACCTATTAGGTTAACAGAATTCTTCTGTTGACCTAGTGCTGTCTACACCAGGGTTTAGGTCAGCTTAACTATGTCGCTCAGGGTGTAAATTTTTCATATCCCTGAGGTACATAGGTCAATGTAACTTTTTAGTGTAGACCAGGCCATACATAGCTACAGTGCCATAGCTATGCCTCTGTAACCCCATAGCATAAATGCAAACTACAGCGATGGAAGGGATTTCTCCATTGCTGTAGGAACTCAACCTTCCTGAACGAAGGTAGGTAGGACAACGGAAGCATTCTTCCATCCACCTAACTGCGTCTACATTGAGGGTTAGGTGGTGGGTTTTTCACATCCCTGAGCACTGTAGTTATGTTGGCCTAAGTTGTAAGCATAGACCAGGCCTATTACTGTTGTGGGCTGGGCAGAACATCATTGAAACTGATGAGTGTAGCAGCAGTCCTTCATTCAGAATAAATGTTAGAAACAATAGGGGCCTGAAACTAGTACACAGGCACACACATGAGTCTGCTCAGGACTTAGAATGATGTGGGCGCAGGGTTTTTGTTGGGTATTGTTTGGTGGAGTTATGTGTGTGGGAGAGAGAAGGGGATGGGGAGAAACACCAGAGAAGCAGAGAGAAAGCAGCAAGGAAGCTCCAGAGTCCAGACGGGTGTCCTGAACAAGCACAGTGTGTGGCCCTGAAAAAGAGCTTTCAAGGTGGGTGCTGCCAAAAAGAATCTTGAAGCTGTTAGCAAAGCTGTTGTTTGATTCCTGCCGTGTTCTGGGAAACATGACTTTGTACATTCTTTGTAAATAAACAGGATTACATCAAAGAACTACCTGACCCCATCCTAGTGGAAAGAACCAGCAGAGCCCCAAACTTTGGCCAACCACTCATGTCAAACGGGGTAACAATACTATCAAAACAAAGGCATCAAAGTTTAGGCCAGATAGTGCCCCTTCCTGCAAAAGGGAGTAAGGGAGCAAAAAGCACTCCCTTGCTTCCCTGCACCAGCTTTCCATTCTCAAGAGGCTGCTATTCCTTCCCTCTGCACATGTGGGCAGGAAGAGATGGGGAATAGGCAACCTTAGCACCACAGCTTAGTGTTGGGGGATGTATAGGTATAAAGCAGGGTATGGTTTCCCCCCTCACCTGGAGCTGGGGGGACTAGTAGGCACATTAGCCAAGATCCTCAAAGGTAATTAGATGCCTAACTCCCATTGAAATAAATTGGAATCAGGCAGTTAAGTACTTAGAGAATCTCGATTCTTGGCCATTTTGACTTCCTCAGTCACAATCTGCTTCCTGATGTGCTCCTAAGGCAACACAATGCACTGGTCCATATGTGGGGCTTGTGCAAAGCCACAATTTGACCCCTTTTGATTTGCAATATCTGTGCTTTATAACTCTAGCTGTTTATTGACAATGTTCAGGTTTTTTCCCTCTTAATATTTGTTCCATTATTCTCATAGGAATAAACGTTAAATATAAGGGATCCTTTCATTTTTTGAACACTGCTATTACATTTGCTTTAATCTGTGACAGATATTGCAACTGCATGCAGTACCTTTGGGGACCATATTGTATTACAGTTATGTAATATTGTATTAGAGCTCATGTATTACTGTGGGCCAGGGATTGTATACACCTACCGCAGAAAGGTTACCATGGCTCCTTCAGGAACCTAAAACAGTAGGGGGTGTTAAAATGAATCACTCAGATTATAAAATCTCCAAAGAGGTAGCACCCCTGGAGAAGGCTTGCATATATGGTTCAAACTGGATTTTCCAGAGACCAACAGACAAATAAGAGGCTTTTGGTATGAGAAGGCTGCATTTAAACTGACGCAGGGCCTTCTTTCTGATCCAGCAAATGGACAGGACCTTCTGTCCAACAGAGACCCAAACCTTGTGGAAGGGTGGGAAAGACTTTGGCTGACTAGGGTCCCATAAGACTGACAGATGAGCTTTGGTAAGCTTTTAAGACAGATTGGACTGTGGGTACTAATACATGAGGAAATTCAGTGGTGGGCATCTGGAAGAGAAACTGAACTCTGACCTCAGAGAAGGTAGAATCTGAAATGGGTATTGGCCAGTGCAAAAAGTCATGGGCATGGTAGACATTTTGATCTCTGTCTCCACACAGTGCTACAAAGAGATTGGTGCAGGTCTGTGTGGGCACAAGGAGAGCAAATGACCTGAAGATACTAGACATAGTTACAGTGATGGCTACAATGGGGGAAATGGAGCTAAGGCTCAGATCCTCAAAGGTATTTAGGTGCCTAATTTCCATGGAAAGCAATACCTTTGAGGATCTGGGCCTAAGCAATGCCCCGAGCACTGAAGGGCTCTGGCACTGTTGTATTGTTTGTTACAAACTTTTAATGGTTCCTTGTGCCTGGCACTGTGCCCCCAATCATAGCTTTAAAGTTAGTATGGGGTCATGGGAATCCCATTGGAAATCACCCTTGCAGGAGTCTCTAATTTTGTTTCTCTGCCTATAGCACTTCCTTACTTGGCACTAGCAGTAGAGCACAACTGGTGCTGAGGTGAGACCCTCTGACATTACAAGAAACACTCTGCAGGGATGTGGGGACAGGAGAGATGGCACCAGTGAACAGATGACTCCAGTTCCTCTCAATGCTTCCTTCTCTCACAATTCATATCCTGAATGGTCAGTGCTGGAATTTGGGTCCTGATTGTGCTTAAGTTTATTCGTGTGTAAAGTTAAGTGCATACATTATACACACAAGTACTTGGATCAGGGCTGTGGGGGGATGGGGTGATGAACCTAGGATGGATGACACTTGAGTTCCCATCATGAGCAATACTGTGGTTCAACCCAAGTAGCATTCCAGTGGAGGCTGATTTTGATCTTTGGAAATGGCTTGGGGATATTCATACTTAAAAAAGGGCTGCTCTGAACTGATTTAGGGCAGTAGGTAAAGAGAATGAATCTATCAAATGCATTCAGTGCAAACCCAGGCTGTCCAGCCTTGAAATGAAATGAAATGGGCCCAGCCTTGGGGTGAAGTGAGCAAAGTAGGATATTTGGAAGATTTGACGCCTCAGAGCCATAGCATAAGTGAACTCAACTCACAGTGCGGTCAATCTGGAGGCTGGAGCAGAGGGCCTCAGTGCTAGAGAGGTTTCAGAGTAGTAGCTTAATCGTGTGAGAGAGGGTTAACTGAGCACAGGTGTTGTAGAAGGCGTTACCCCGGCACGTTCCGCTTTGTCCTCCGTCCTCAGCAGCAGCTGGAGGAGGCAGTGGGCGGAAGGCGGATAGATGCTGGGTCTATGCGGCTCCTGAGCCCCAGCCAGTTTGCAAACCCAAGCATCAGCCCGGGCGGCGGGAGCATGTGCAGCTGTAGCAGGCACCTGGCAGGGAGCCGTACGCTGGGGATGTGAACCAGGCGGGGAGGAAGGCCTTTCCTTGACTCATCAGATAAATCCAGCCCCCCCAAGGCGATTCGTGAGCCGGAGACTGAGCGGCAGCGGCGGCGCCAGCAGCATGGCAGGGGATAGCGAGCAGAGCCTGCAGGAGCATGAGCAGCCCGGCGGCGGGGAGCCCTTCCTGATCGGGGTCGGCGGCGGCACAGCCAGCGGCAAGGTGAGCGAGGGAGCGCGGAGCCGGGGGTGGCTGGTCCCTGCGTGGGTGCCCGGGGAGCCCAGCGCAGCGGCCACATGGCAGCGGCGGCCGGGTGCCCGGGGAGCCCAGCGCAGCGGCCACATGGCAGCGGCGGCCGGGTGCCCGGGGAGCCCAGCGCAGCGGCCACATGGCAGCGGCGGCCGGGTGCCAGCCGAGACCCTACTGGAGAGCCCCCGGTCCCCTCTGGGCTGCAAGAACACGTGTGCTCGGGGAAGGGGGGGCGTGTTGTTGCCGCGATGGGGTGCGGCTCCTAGTGAGGCGTTGGGCGGAGGAGAGGCCGCCCGTTCCCCCCTCCTGCAGCGGGATCGCTCCGGCGGGCTGCGTGGAGGCAGGGCTGCTGCTGACTGGTGGCGCGGCTTTGTAGCACGTTGTCTGGCCGCAGCCCGCCCGCCCTGGGGAGCGAGCGAGCTCGGCTCTGCTGTGTGGGTGCCTCCGCTCTCCGCAAAGCGGCTGCTTCCTGCCTCGTGTGTGTTCTCCCTCTGCCAGGCACAAAGGCCTGATCCCCGGGCAGGTGGCGCTCAGCGGCTTCGGCGGGCGGGCTCCCTCCTGACTGACACCCCTGCCACTCAGCTCCGGCCCCCGGGGAGCAGGTGTCTGTGTGGCAGTTGTGCCGGGGTGGGGGGGTCGACACAGATGGGTCCTGTTGGCTTTTGTGCTCCTGTAAACATCTCTCAAGTCTAAACGGTTACTCTGTTTCTAACTCCCTCAACCTCCTTGCTCCTCTCTTCCCCCCCCCCCTTGCTGGTGACGTTGCTCTGTGCCGTGGTGACTTCGTGCTGCACGGATGGCTAAGCTGCCTGTTCCCCAGTCCCTCCTGGGGCTGCCCAGCTTCCCCTCCGTGACTCGGATCGCAGCTATGTGGAGGAGTCACTGGGTTCCGTCAGACTGCCTGGAAGCAGGCTAATAGGAGCTGTTGTGAGAGAGCTAGGAAGTGGCAATCATGCCATTGTGTTAACTGCTCCTGCTGGAGATGCACCTGCGCTCCTAGACTGGGGAGACAGAAAATATAAACTAGAGTCACAGACAACTCTCTTATCAGAGGGTAGAGCTGAGAAATAGTAGCTGTTGAATATAACTTGAGTAGTATTTTTACCATGACTAAACTTGTCCACTTTTAATAAAGTGAGATAAGAGCAGCTGTTCCAAACTGTGTTCTTTATTTATTAATGAAGTTTCCCAAGCCCCCAGTTGTCTATGCCCATGTGTACAAGCACTCCTAGAAAAGCTGGTTCTAGGATTTTATACCTGTCTCTTGGAGGGAGGCTCTTGGATCCTCACTTTCTTCTCCACGCTAATATTAAACTTCTCAGTGTAATCCGTGAGAGAGTAACAGCTTTAAAGCAACACCGGTTTCATTCTGTCAACATACACCCCCCTTTCTCCCCCTCCTTCTCCCCCCTCCCCCCCCCCCCATACTCTGGCTCTGTTTAGCTCAGTGCAGGACTGGAGCTGTAATTATTGCCCCTTAGTTTTTGTGTGTGTGGTTCTGTCTGTGTACTTTCTCTGGCAACTTTAGTGACTTTACAATTGCACTTTCCTTTAATGTATTTAATGTGTATGAAAGACTCAGACAAATAGGGGAAACAGTGAAACTGGCTATACACAGACAAGAACATGGAGGGAAAGGACAAATATTTGCCCCTCTCTAATCCCGTTCTGTTCCAGTAATCTGAAGTGTTGCTTAGAATGTGTTTTGTTGTGTTTTTTTTTCCAGGCGGATATGGTGTGTCTGGTAGGGGCATTAGGGGTATTTTGTTGACCTAGATTGGTAGCAGGTGTTGGAATCTTACTGGGAGATGCTGACTCATAATGGCAGATGTGACTCTAACTCCACCCTGGATGTAAGGGAGTGTAGGAGAGTTCCTCTGGACCCAGAACTGGGGCTAGGGGAAAACTCTAGGAACTGCCAATAGGGAGATAACTTGGGCTGAGGTTTATGGTGAGTTTGTTGTTTGAATTCCCAGTAGCGGCAAACCCTGGCAAAGGGTTGCGCTACGTACATTTTGCCTTTCTGTTCAGAGGGGGGGAAATGGAATTTCTTCCAGCACATGATGTCCATTTAAAAAGTGTTCCAGGTGAACACGCTCCTGTTCATAGGTGGGAATGCACCTGCATTTTTCCTTGTTACGAGGGCACTAAATATCTGGCTGCAGCTGGAGGAGCATAGGGCTATGTGCACTTTTTTTTTTCTTCTTCTTCTAAAAATGACTAAAAAAATACACCAGGCCTTCACTGCAGTGATAGGGGGGTGGCCTTTTTCTGTTCTGTTGCTTGTTGAAAACACACGTGCATGCTCCCCAATGAAAAAATCCCACAAAAGGTGGAGGGGTGTGTGGAAATCGCTATCTGGGAACCAATGCTGAATTGTTCTTGCATTACGTTTCCTGGTGACTCAAGTATTTTGGGCTCATGTGAGGTATTTCGTGTGTGGGCCTATCTCTGTATAGCTGTCTCAATTGTGTCTGTCGCTGCTGAAGTGCTATGTCTCTGAGCAGCCTATTGAACCCACAAGGTAAGGCCAGGGATTACAGTCCAATAGGGCACAGTTGTTCTCCGCTTCAAAGTGAAACATGCTCACAGCAGTAGTAGGCTCTTCTGTAAAACAGGGAAGAGGTTCTTTATCAGCAGGGTGGTGTACTAAATAGCCTTTCCTTTCTCAGCTTTGATTTCCCCTCTGCAATGATTGCTTGCTGCCAAAACACACACACTATGCAATGCTGCCCTTTAAAAGGAACTCAACAGATCAGTGCAAACTTCATAGCCAGCTCTCTTGTAGTCCATTCTTAACTTGCTATTCTCAAGCAGAAGCAGCAGGAAGAGATTATTGGTGCTTATGCTTCTAGTATCCCAAACTGGTGTATTATAGTTAATGTGGCTCATGATGCAGCAAAGCGAGAACATACTTGATGGCAGAAGTAAGGTAAGGTGTGTATGCAGCTGTGACGACGGGGATCTGCCCAGCTTGTTCCTGGCAAGGCTTCCAATTTTGGTGATATTCTTGAATGCTGTAATAGAGGACAAATGGGTCATTGGAAGAACAAAGAATGCTGTACATCTGTGGTGATATGCACCACACTGAGCCCAGGCAAGAGGTTCCCTGCAGCAGGGCAAGTAAACTTTCCTGAATGTCCTGTGGCTAGCAGTATGGCTGACTATCAGTTCTGAAGGTCTACATGTGCTGGCCCTGGTTAGAAGCAGAGAGGATCTGGAGGGGAAGGGGCGGGGGCGGGGGGAGAGAAACAGATATTTTCCTATTCCAAAGCTGCAAATTCATCTAACTGTCAGGGCCAACTGCAGACTCTTGTAACACACTCAGTTTGCAACACACCAGAGTGAAGACAACAGAGGATGTTTTCCTCGCAAAGGTGTGCATGCAAAAAAAGCGCCCCCCTCCCCCCCGCTGTTGTCGAGTCGGAGATGGGTAAAGGTTTCTCTAGACCAGCAGTTCTCACAACACATTTTTTGGTGGCCTCAGAGTGCAGCCACCAACTCTTGCTGGTGGCCATACTGACACTTTTTTCCCTAAAATACATATTTGTTTTTCCTAAAGTTAATTAAATATGCATGTATACACATCCAGATCATTGTAATTTATTTATGTAGGGTTTTTTGCAGACTCAGTAATAAAAATAATGCTGTGAAAAGTGATATTTGTATGTTTGTTAATCACTTTTTACAGCAAGTCCTGGCAAGCTAAGACCTGGGTGAGGTGGCAGAGGCCAGGGAGGGTGGATGGATGGAGGGGTGAGGCAGCAAAAGCCAGGGGCAATGGATGCGGGGGCCCCTGCACCGCGTGGTCAGAGGTGTGGGTTGGTGCCTGGGGTGGGGATTGGCACCCTGACCCAGTACCTACTGGAGCCCAGGATTGGTGCCCACAGTTGCGTGGCTAGGGCCAGGGATTGGTGCTCAGGGCTGGGGATTTGCATCCAGTGCCACGCAGCTGGGTGTTGGCACCCAGAGGCGGCGCCTGCTGCTGTGCAACTGGGGCCCAGGGTCGGCACCCAGGGTCGGTGCTTGGGGTCTGTGCCAGCTGCTGCTGCACAGCCAGGGCTAGGAGTCTGTGTCCTGGGTAGGGTGACCAGACGTCCCGATTTTTCCTCCTTTGTCCCGACCAATGCATGGTCGGGATGCCATTTGTCCCGATATCGGGGCTTTTTTTTTTTTTTTGCTTGACAAGTGTGGCGGGAGGTGGTGTGGTTTTTTTTTTTTTATTTTGCTCGGATAAGTCCCGATTTTTGGGTCCCTTCATCTGGTCAACCTAGTCCTGGGCCAGCACCCACTCCGGAGCCTGCTGCTGCGTGACCAAGACTGGAGGTCGGCATCCAGGGCCAGCACCTGCCAAAGCCTGGGGTTAGTGCCTGCTGCTGCGTGGCTGGGGATCTGCACTCAGGGCTGGTGGCTGGGGATGGGTGCTCAGGGTCGACATCCAGGGGGTCGGAGTGCATGGCCGGGGATTGGCTGCCACCAGGTTTGGGGCTGGCACTTGGGGTCTGTGCCTGCTGCCCCAGGGCTAGGTGTCAGCATCCAGAGACAGCACCCGCCAGAGCGCTAGTTCAGTGCCAGGGATCTGAACCCAGATCCGGCAGCCGCTGGAGCTCAAGGTCACCGCCTGGAGCCGGCACCCAGGGTCAGTGCCTGGGGCCAGCGGCTGCCAGTGGAATTAGGGGTTGGCACCACACAGCCAGAGCCAGGGATTGGCGCCTGCTGCCGTGTGGCCAGGGCTTGGAGTCTGAAGCCCCAGGGCTGGAGCCCTAGTCTGCAGCCAGGCTCCCTAAGACCCTGCCACCCAACCACCCCAGGGCTGAAGTCTGAGCCCCGTATAGTTAGAAAGTTTTTCCTAATGTCTAACCTAAATCTCCCTTGCTGTAGATTAGGCCCATGACTTCTTGTCCTACTTTCAGTAGACATGGGGAACAATTGATCTCAGTCTTCAAATATGTTAAGGGCGATTATAAAGAGCACAGTGATCGGGTCCCACCCTCCCATGATTCTTCTTTTCTCAAGGATTAAATATCTTCTTGCCTTGTGGTTTGTTTGTTTTGTTGTTTAACTTTCCTCGTAAATCGGGTTATCTAAGCCTTGTAACATTTTTGTTACTCTCCTCTAGACTCTCTCCAATTTGTCTATATCTTTCCTAAAGTGTGACACCCAAACACAGTACTCCAACTGAGGCCTCACCAGTGCAGAGTAGGGTAAGACAATTATACCCCATGTCTTACATACGACGCTCCTGTCAATACACCCAGAATATTATTAGCCTTTTTCACCACTGCATCACATTGTATATGAGCCAACAATTTGTGATCCACTATCGCTCTCAGATGCTTTCCTGCAGTAGTACCACCTAGCCAGTTATTCCCCATTTTGTAGTTGGGTATTTGATTTTTTTTTTTCCTTCTTAAGTAAAGTATTTTGTACTTGTCATCATTGAATTTCATCTTGTTGATTTCAAATTGAACATTACCAGACCAAGGACTGGTGTGTCAGCCCGCTAGATACACCTTTCCAGTTGGCCAGCAAACCATTGATAACTACTCTGCGTACAGTCTTCCACCCAGTTTTAGATGGAGTTTATAGTAATTTCATCTAGACCACATTTCCCTAATTTGCTTATGAGAATGTCATGTGGGACTATATCAAAAGCCTTACTCAAATCAAGATTTATCATATCTACTGTTCGCTACCCCCCAGTGCACTAGGCCAGTAACTTCTGTGATCTCACCCCACAAGACATTGAACCAGCTGGAAGATTTTTATGCGGGGTTAGTTGGGGAGGGGGATGGTTTGGAATGGACCGTGTATTTAACTGGCTCATCCCTCTCCCCTCCAGCTGCAAAACTGGAGCCCAGTAGCCTGTGCTGAGGTCTGTATGTAGATGCCACTGTTTGGCAAAGTATTTTCTAAAGAACAGCTGTCAAAATAAACTCTGATTCTGGGGGCAGCTTGGTCCCAGGGCACTCAAGGGTTGTATGCACCTTCTGATGAATTTTTAGTGCTTGGGCAAGATCTTACAAATATTAACTACATGGTGCAACTCCTATATTTCTGTGTGATAGGTCAGGACTATTCCCATTTTACAGATAGGAAAACTGAGGTGCAATTTAAGACTGTTCAAATATGGGTGTGTCAAATTGGGGCCCTCAACTGTGGCTTTGTTTTGCTCAGAGGTACTGAGTACCCACAGCTTCCTGGCACATGAATTAATGTGGTCCAAATGTGGATTTTGAACGTGGCCAGATGCTGTGTGTGCTCAGCACCTCTGGGGGAGTTGGGGGAGATGATAAATCACCTTTACTGAGGTGCCCAAGTTTACATGTTTGTTTGAACACTGGCCTGTGTGACATCACCAAGGCCACAGAGGGATTTGATGTGAGCACTGGGACTGGCTTCTGGTTCTTGGTCTCTTGCTCTGTCCACTAGACCATGCTGGTGAGCTGCCCCTCCTCGTGGCTAGAGGGCCTGCTGGCTGCTTAGAGGAGCTGGCTCAGCCTGTGGCAGGTGGCTGGATAGGGGAACAGCAGCAGGCCTAGCGTTGGCAGAATCCTAGCTGACACTGCCTAGCAATGAACTGATTGGGGTCCTCCCTGCATTCACGGGGCTGTGAGTTTTGTGGCTCTATTGGCCAGAGCTGGATGGCTGTGGTGCAACTGTAACTAATTGGAGACAAGCTGTCAGCCCCACTCAGTTGCACAGTGAGGGAAATCTCCAAGGGGATCTTCCTTCTCTATACATGGGAGTTCTCATGTTACATTGCTGGGTCCCACGCCTTAGCAAGGGGAGGGGCTTTGTGGGCTCCAAAGGTTGGCTGTGGGGATTCCTCTACATTGGTGGGGACTTTAACATAGTGGAGCGTGCATTGATCAAGAGAATTTCAGTGCTGGTTGAGGCACCCTGGTGACTGAAGTCATTAAAAGGAACTGAAACACCATGCCTGGAATTTCACCACCTCCAGGATGTTGCTTTCCTGACCAATAAAGGCTGAGGGTCTGATCTGCAAGGCAGTGGGGAAGTCCCTAATACCCTCTCTGCATGTGTGTAACTTGGTACTGGTTGGAAAAATGCCGATTCATGGAGATCAAATGGTTCCATGGGAATGTGTCGATTTTGATGACATTCCAATGGTCCCCTGCCTGGTTCCCCAGCGGCCTGAGCTTCTAGGCTCCCAGCTTCTTTGCAAGCCCGCACAGCCTGCAATGAGCTGGGGCTTCCTGGGGAAGCTGTCTCTCTGGGCTGCCTTTCTAGAGCTTCTCTGAAGTTCTGAGCTCTTTTTGATTCCACTACAGAATCCTTTTTCCCCCAAATCTCCAGTTTTGTGGAATAGAAAATCCTGCTCAGTTCTCATGTAAATGACTGCATGGGAGCAAGGCAGCAGAGAACCAGGCCCAGAGAGTTCACCTGGACTTCCAGTGAAAGGTCTGGCTGCACACTTCTACTGGTGAATGAGAACTGCTCTCTTGATCTCAGGAAAGTTTGGCTTCCTCACTGTCTCAAGGGATCTGCTACTCCTGGAGTGAAAGGGAGCAGTGGTGGGATTGCACCAGAAGGGTTCTGGATGAAGGGATGGGATTTCCCGGTGTTGTGTAGTCTGTCTCTCTGAGGAAGTGGGAAAAGCAGACTGAATAGGGATTTTCAGTGCCCCACAAGCCTTCAGTGTGCTACAGAGCCTGGCTCTGACATAGGAGGGGCTGGCAGTGCACCCACCAGACAGAGAACTCTGAAACGGGGAAGGGGTTGGCTAATGACTGAGCCCGCAGGCACTAGTCTTCACTCATTTCTTGTTCCTTGGTGGAAGGCATTCAGTGTGGACCTTGCCTTGCTTCCTGTTACCTTTTAAAGTTCAACATTAGGCATGGGCCAGTGAAGTGAATGGTCATTTTAGAATCCATCACACCTAGCCTCATAACCAGAGTAGCCACAATTTACAAAGCATCGTAGTCCAGGGCAATCAGATTACAGCATCAGGGTTAGGGTCAGTTCCTGTTCTCTGCTGAGCTTGATTGTGCTTCAGAGTGGAGAGGAGACGGTGAGAATTAGAAGAGGGATGGTTCTTTCCCGTCCCCTCTCTGCATTACAGAGGGATCTAAATGAGGAGAGTCCCTGTGGAAATGCAAAGCTTTTCCCTAGAGTAAAGATGATAGACAGTTTTTGCTCCAACACCCTCTGCACGTCTGTCACATAGGCAGATTTGCTTCCTTTTCCACTAGGATCAGTGCAGCTGTCTCTGCAGCAGGGTTCCCCTCTCTATCTGTACCTGGGGAGTAGGCGCACAGTTCAAATAGTTCTTCTTTAACATTGACTGAGCTGGGATTATCTGAGCATGAAGAAATGGGTCTTTGAGCTTGGTACTCCAGAGGTTAATGTATCTCCCAACTCTGGCTTTGCAGGTGTCTCTTTATGGTTGCATGACATGTACATGGCTAATGAGAACATCCACTTACACTGGAGAAGATAAACCAACCTCTACCTGCCATGGGTTAGGAAGAAACTTCTTGATGGGCATCTTATTCCAGAGTTGTCCAGTATGGGCAGGCTTGGAAAAACTTACTGATATCTTGTAGCCTTAGAACTAAGCCTATAGCCTGGGTGAAAAATACCTGTACCACCCACCACTTCCAGATGTCATCCCTCTGCACCATAAAGGAACAAAGCAGGTGTACTGTTTGACAATGTTACTATTAAATGCAGTGCAAAAAACACAAATGCTTCTGTTATACCTGTCTTCAAAATTTCACTTGTTAGTAGGGATGATTAGCCTATGGGATATATATTTGACTAATTCTACTATTCTAACAGGTTAATATGTTCTGAATAGTATCAGACCAGCTATCGAGCTGGTTAAATACCATGGCTGAGTATGAATTGAATACATGACTTGATGGATGCAGGTAAAGCTCATGAAATGAGCCTTCCACTGGTCCTTACTAGTTGCCATTCTTGAGTTCCTTCTACTCCACACTCCTCTTTATTATAGACCATGTTATATTTCTTCCTGAATTGCCTCAATATTCGTTTCCTATTTCCTTTCCTCCCCTATATTTTTCTTCCTTATTTTTCCCCCTTCCCCTCCTAACATTGCCCAACCTTGCATCTGTGCTGCAAACAGATATGAAAGACTGCAGGAGGAGATGCAGTCAGGACTGTTCAGGCATGATGCCTCCTTCAGCTTTCTGGCTGCTGGAAGGAAGATGTTTCCCCTAGATAACCTTTGCCTTTTTTTGCTGCAGGAGGGGTAGGGTTTCCCCAGTGACTAGCTCTAGCACTTCCCCTGCTGTTACTCAGAATTTTCTCCAAGACCGAGCAGAATGAAATTGATCAGATTCTTGTCAGTTGCATTGCTACCACAGCACCTGAAAAAGAGTAGTAAAAATGAAAAGGCCTTGAATCAGTTTTCACTTGACTGCAGCATGTGGAAGCTTTGAGCAGCAGCAGAGGCACTAGAGCTGTGTGCCTGCAGGCTTAGGGAAGACATCACTGCTCTGACTTCATTCAGTTCATGGTTACAAAGCCTTTCTTTGTGACCATGAAAGACAGACTGGTATGGTATTGATGATATTTAAGTGAAAGCTTAGATTCTGGAAGAGGTGAAGGCACTTCCTTGGGAAAGCATCCTATTCATTGAGGGTGGCTGGCTTTTTTTTTTTTTTTACCCCTATGTGACATGTGCCCCTCTGTTTGCATGATACCCTTTTTGAGATAGCATATCTAAAACTGAACACTATTCTAGGTGACAGTGTCACATTAGTTTATATAAAGGGAGTTACTTTATATGTATTACAGTAATGCCTAGAGGCCCCCACTGAGACTGGGGGAGGGGGGCCTTTATACTAGGTGCTGTACTTCGTGCTCCCCTGAAGAGCTTGCAATCTAAATAGACCAGCTAGAGGCACAGGGAAGGAAAGTCCCAGGGATGCAGGTCAGTGTCAGGAATAGATCAGTTCTCTGGAGACCCAGCTCGGTGCCCTATTCACTGGACCATGCTGCTTCTCTAAAGGCATTACCATATTTTCTATACCATTTGTTATTGATCCTACTACATTCTTTTACTGACAGCTGCTTCACGTTGCGTTGTCTAAAATGACACCCAAGTCTCATCCTGCAGCAATTACAGTTAATTTAGAGCCCAGCAGTATGTATGAGTCCAGATTACTCCTTCCAATATGCATTACCTTGCATCTGTCAGCACTGAATTTCCTCTACTGTCCTGCTGCCCATTCACCTAGCTTGGTTAGATGCTTCTGAATTTCTTCATAGTCTTCTCAGGTCTTGACTAATGTATAACTTTGTCACCTCAAAGCTTTGCCACCTCACTGGTCATTCCCTCTTCCAGACCACTAAAGGAGTTTTCATGTCTCTTCCTAATTGCATTCTCTTGTGTTGTACTGGGGATTTGTCATTCGTTTGAAGGGGATGCTTCTCAATGCTAGAGGAGTTTCTGTTCCCGTTGTGCAAGGGGAACTTATGACCTCTGTGTTTCTAGTCTTTCCTCCTCCTCAGAATCTTCCTTTCAAGCCAGTGGCTGAAGTTTTCTCACCAGGGCACCATTGGTTTGTGTCTGTCAGAAGCAGCTTTGCAGACAGGGACTGGATCTTTTCTCTACATCCAGGGCCAGCTCTAACTATTTGGCTGCCCCAAGCAAAAAAGCAAAACAAAACCCTGGAGTGCCAGGGGCAGGGCGGCCAGCCCGGCCTGGGCCCCGCTCTCCTGGCTACGGCTGGAGCACCGGCGGCAGGGCAGCGAGCCCGGCCCGGGCCCCGCTCTCCTGGCTATGGCTGGAGCACCGGCGGCAGGGCAGCCAGCCCGGCCCGGGCCCCGCTCTCCTGGCTACGGCTGGAGCACCGGCGGCAGGGCAGCCAGCCCGGCCCGGGCCCCACTCTCCCAGCCTGTCGAAGCCCCGAGGGTGGCTCCACAGTATGTTAAAAAAAAAACAAAAAAAACCACACCTGAGCATCGCCCCCCCTAAAGTGCCACCCCAAGCACGTGCTTGATAGGCTGGTGCCTGGAGCCGGCCCTGTCTACATCACCAGCTTTTTGCCAGGAATTTCCTGAGGGCTTTTCCTCATCATATGGTGTTAGCCTGAAAGAGTCTGGGGGGAGAGTTCTTCCCCAGCAGTACCAGACTGGAAGTGGGCAGTGGCTCTAAGAACAGCAGCAGATCGGCTGAGGGGGTCTGGTACTTGGATGGGATCCTATTTTTCAAGTATTTTAGACTCCTGCTCTTCCCTTCTCCACCCCCCCCCCTGCCCCTCCCCAAAATTAGAGTGAGTGGGTATGGGGAGAGGACACTTTATCCTGTATTTCAGGAACTGGTGAGGGTTTTAATGGGTGGGGCTGGAGCGATTTAACTCTTTCCCTGCTGTAATGGCTGAAATGCAACAAGCTCATTATGGTGCTGGAGAACTGAGGAAGTGAACCTGAGCGGTCTCATTTCACTGTCCAAGCTAAATGAAGAAAGTGGCTGTATTAATGGGTGAAGGAGGGTGGGTGGGTGGGTGGGTGTGTGTGTGTGTGTGTGTAAAACAAGCTCCAATTGTTAAACTACCCCAGATCGGTGACTAGCCACAGGGAGAGAGATGTGGAACTCCTTTCCCAAGAGTCATTCTTGGAAACCCAAACCCCTGTGACGCTTGGCTGTTTCTTTCTTTCCCCGTTGCTGCTCGTCACACAGGTAGTTCTACTTGTACACCAATATCTCCTTCCAGCTCCACCCCACTGCATTCTGAGCTGTCCCAGTTCCTTCCTTTTGAAGCATCATTCACGCCTGGCAGTCTTGGTTTGCTTTGATCCACAAGAGCCTGAAGTTCAGGGTTGGACCAGAGCTCTGCACAGTTGGAGGCTCAGGCTGTCTTGGAGCTGAATCAGTCTGTTATGTGGGAGAGGCACATGCTGTTTTGGAGGCCTTACTGCAACAGTTTGAGCTGGAGGGTAGCATCTGCATCTGTCTTTCCTCACTAGAGAGCAGGAAATCCTCATGGATGCCTCCCCCATTGTTTCTGACTGCCCTTAAAATCCATTAAGAAAAATGAAGTAGGCTCCTCAGCCCACACTGTGCAGCCATCACTTCTGGTGCCTGATAGAAGCAGGCTGCTGGAAGGCAAATGCAGCTTGCACGTGCTCTGATCTTCACCCTTAAAGGGTCAGTTGAAGAGAAATGGGTGTGGGGTGGACCCTGCATTCCACCCTCAATCTTCTAAATGATAATAAAGGTGGAGGGGTGGCTAGCTTGTCCCCCCACACTTCACAACTAGTGTTTAATTTCGTGCTGCTGAATGCTCGGGGTGCTGTGTGAGCTGATTGCAAAGAGAGAGAATAATCCCACTAAAGGAAGAGATGGAGAGCATCTGACAGCATGTCCCCAGAACTCCTCCACTTCCAGTGCCAGAGCATAGCTGTACGGATGGACCCTCAAATATGCCATTCTCTATGTTCCTTACCATGTTCTGTAGGGTCAGCAGGCCAGGCCAGGCAAGAGCCAATTATTGCTCGAACACAGAGGCCAGAAGTTACCCCTCAGTGTTCCTCTGCCATGACATCAGTTCTCTCTCGCTTCCTGGAGTGGGGAGATAGGGACCTTTAGTTTAACTGAGCCTGGAACTTTCTTCCTGTGTCTGACTCCAACTATGGGAACCCGATCTCTCTCCCGCATCAGTTGGGCAATAGTCTCTGACTACAATGGAGCTACACTGACTGACACCAACTGAGGCCCTGCCCCTGTGTGAGACAGAGATGGCTAATTCACAAATGAAAAGTCCATGGGAAATTTGCAAGAAGAACCCAAAAGGGTTGCTGGCTGATGGCTCTGCCCATAGCACATTGCTGACTCCTGACTGAGTGATTCTCAGAGTTGGAATGTCAATATTGATGGGCAGCAATCTAGCTAGGAGAGAGAGATCGGGAAGAGGTGGAGAGGTGGTGATCTGTGTGGCAAGTGTTTATGAAAGCAGTGGGATACAGCTTGATAAGCCAGAGTGCGATGTTGAAATGGTGCTGGGGAAGGAGGCAAGGAATGGGAAAACAAGGGAGAGGTGATGGCAAGCAACTCCTGATGGTTGGAGTCAGGAAACACTCTGTCCCACAGTGTGGGATGCTTACCGGGTCAGAGGCTCTAGTTGGATTCTGTTTTTAACGAGAGAGAGTCTGGATAAGTGAATATCCATTGATAAGATCTACGGAATTAAATATCCTGCTTCTGTGTGTAAGCTGTGCATTGGAGAGGTCAGGAAGGGATGGCACCTCCCACCTATAAAGCACAATTGGCCAACAGAATCATTAAGTGAGGTGGGAGTGGGTTGCATAGCTGCCTGTGTGTGCTTTCAACCCCTACCCCCCAATTTAAATTAGCTCCACTTACTGGATACGCCTTTTTTTTTTTTTTTTTTTTTTTTTTTTTTTCCTTTCCCCTCTGAGCCTGAATGTCTTCACTTTTCATAATAAAAACACAAAAGCTGAAGTTTCCCAAATGCTGCTGTTCAAGCTGAGTTCTGGGGAACTCTAGAAATTCGCTCTATCTATATACAGGGTGGCTGAGCTTCAGAAACTTAAGTGGTGACTCTTATCCTGGCTTCTTGTCACCTCTGCCGCGGGGGGGCCTGACTAGTGAATTTAGAGCTCTGCAGGCCAGAGGCTGGTGAGAAGGGTAGCTCTGCCAGCCCCTGGACTCTGAGGTGAGGGCTGAGCTGCCCACAGAACAGTTCAAACAGCCCACCTCTCTAGAACTGAACCAGTTATAAGCTGTTTATTGGTTCACTCTGTACAGCTCCTGTGGCTAGAGAGTCCTCCAAGCACTGGCCCATAGTGCACTGCTCATAGCAGACGAGGCCCATCTGGGCTTGGAGGGGGAAGGGACATGGGGCTGTCAAATCCACTCCTCTGTTCTCCAGCTGAAGGTCCCCCCTACCCACTCCCACAAACTTTCTGCCCATTGGCCTCTGATGCCCCTGGCTCCACCTCCACCTCCTGAGCCAACAATCCAACTGTGGAACATCTGACTTGATATGGGGGTGGGGGGGTAGGAAACTGCAGCATGGCCACGGGGCATTTTTAGGTGTGGATGTTAATGCTGAGAAGCTCCACTAATGCCCTTCTTCACTGCTCTAAAGCACTTGAAGCTGGCCATCCAACTGGCATTTCCAGCTGGCACTCCAGAGCAGAATTTCTGGCTGAGTGCCTAGCTGGAAGCTGGGGCGTTATTTGTGGCTTAGGGGTGGGAATGGAAATGTGGGGGACATGGATGGGAGGGAGGTCCATCCGGGGAGCAGAGCAGAGAAGGGAATGTTGGCTGGCAAACTAGGATGCTAGCTGAGACAGTAGTGGGAGGAGTGGAGCAATAGCTCCTGTTTGTTCCTCAGTCTCTGAGGCCCGCAAGCCAATGCAGTGTGTTTGGTACATTGTGGAATAGGTACCCAGAATGCCTTGCCAAGCACTAGTATGGTTACATGGCTGCCTATAGAGGTGACGTTTGGCAGGCATCTGCCCACTTTCTGTAACTAATCTAAGTTCAAACTGGTCAGGGCTCCAGTGAGGCAACCTGCTAGTGACAAAGCCAAGTGCTGCTGTATGGGACTAAGACTACCACTTGAAGTTAGGGGCTGCCTTTTTTCCCCGGAGGTGCCTTGCTGCTGCAGCTCCCAGGGACTTCAGTGTAAGTAAGATGGAGTCCAGTGCAGCTCTCCTCTCTGTCCTGGTAGTTCACTTTTAAATCTTCAAACCTGTTTGGAGTAAAGCTCCTCCTCTCTACACCCGTATTCTGCCACCTCCTTACTTCCCTCTATTCCGGTGCTCCCATGCCACTCGCCTCCCTATTGAGTCAGTTGGGAAGCAGCAGTAGGGATGGAGCTGGGGAAGGCTTCCACCAGCCATGTGTCTGCTCCCTCAGCTGTTGGGACCCTCCCCAGGCTAGCTTAATCTGCATTCCAAACAATCTGAGCTTGGGCACCCGAAAGGGTGATTTCAGACCTCTTCCCTACAGAGCAATTTGGGATCCCCAGCAGCTCCTCCCTGAAACCTGTCCCCAGCTGCATGGCTCTTCATTCTGGTCTGTTCCCTCTGTCAGTGTGAATGTGAGAGATGTCAGCCAGAGCCACGGACTGAGCTGCTCATTCAACTGCTCCCTTAGCCTCTGCGCCAAGAGGCACCAGGAGGTGCTTTCTGCTGCTCCTCCAAGCCCTGCTTGCTGCTGCAGAACTCTCGGAGAAAGGCCCTCGTGTTTTCCGGCCGGTGCAGAATGAGCTACTTTCCATTGGGCTTTATTTAGGGTGTTAAAACAAATTTCCGTACAGATTTTTCTCCCCTCCAACTTCCCCAATGAAAGCCTGATTTCTCCCCTCACTGGCGTAACAGAATTCAGCAGACTTCCCTGTGTGAGTGAGGGAAGAATAGAGCTGCCTGGCTTTTCTCCCACAAACACCACTCCTGGAGCCAGTTTGAGTGCAGCTCCTGAGCCTCTACTGCTCCTTGTAGGCCTCCTCAGCTGCTCTTTAGTGAGGGCAGACCCTGAGTCACATTGGCTGTCACTGCTGCTAATGGGAACCCCGTGGGCAGCAGTGCAAGTGACCTGGATCGGTTGGCTTCATGCTGCTGCCTGAGGAAAGCTCAGAGCAGCCCCTGGAGCTACTCCCGGAATGGGGGACAAGACAGGCTGGAGGAAGAGTAGAATAGTGGAGTCTCATGGCAGCTAGGAGGTTTTGAGCTGGTTGAGAGAACAGGTCTGGGACACAGAGCACCCTCTCCCTCCCAGCAGCTAGAAGGCAAATGGGCAGGTGGCTTCACACCTATTAGCTAAATAAATGAGCAATAGGCCACAAAACAATGCCCTTAGAAAAGGATCCGGGGCAGCACTCAGATGGCTTTGGGATGTCTCAAGAGGACAGATGAGCTCTCTGCTCCTTGGCTAAGGAGCAAAGCATCAGATGAGGATGGGAATGTCTCCTGTCTGAGCCTGCAGCCTCCTGTTCCCCACCACCCCAGGCAAGCTTCTCCTCAGTCTGCAAGTCTCCTGCTCAGAATAGTCTCCATTTGCATCAGACTCTCTCCTTTCATTTTCCCCCTTGTTACATCGCCTGAAGTCATCAGTCTGTGCCAGAATCGTCCAGCTACTGGGCCAGAATGAGGTGGATTATCGCCAGAAGCAGGTGGTGATACTGAGCCAAGACAGCTTCTATCGGGTCCTTACCTCTGAGCAGAAGTCCAAGGCACTCAAGGGCCAGTTCAACTTTGACCACCCAGGTGAATGGAGCCTGATCTTTGGAAGGTGTTGGGTTGTGTAGGGCTTCAGTGACACCTCTACTGATCTGAGTCGTTCCTTTAATTCCAGAACCTCTTGGTAATGCCGGGGACCCAGCTTCTTGCCCCACTGCATTTAATGTGGGGTGGACGGGTAGTGATGCAGTACACTGGCTTGCTTGGGACTGGCTGTCATATCCTGGTTAGGTTCCTAGTGCAATTAACCTGGGTCTTGGCCTTGTCCCAAGAGGATGGTTGCACCATCCTATAACATTATTTGCGCTTCTACATCCGATTTCATCCTGAAGATCCTAAAGCGCTCTGCGGACTCTGCAAACCACACCAGTGAAAAGCAGCCGCCTGTGGGTTGACGTGCTCCGCACACTGCCCAGCAGGAGGGAATACTCTGCCCAAGGAGAGTAGGGTTAAAACATCTCCTCCTTAAAGGCTGGGATTTTAACATTTGCCCCAGCTGAGGTCCCCCTACTGAGCAGGATCTATCCAGAAAACAAACTAGGAATAAATACAAAGGAAGCCCAATTCCTGTTACTACAACAGAGACTTTTTTTCAACTGCTTAATGGGCTGGTGGGAAATTCCAGAACCGCCTCACCCAAAACCCAGCTGCCTTGGGCAGCGGGCTGCCCTGCTAACAGAGCCCTTTCTGTGAAGCTGTGGGAGGGAGCTGTTCAGGGATAAAAGGCCGCTCTAGTCTCTGAGGGGTTGGGGTTCAGGAGGAGATTCACTCTTTAGTCTTGGCTTTAAACAAAATCAGTACAAAGATTGTATTGATCTTCCAGGGCTGGATCCTCAGCTGGTGTAAAGCAGCATAGTCCCACTGACTTCAGTGGAGTTCTGTCTCTTTTCACCAGCTGGGGATCTGGCCCAATAGCGCTCCGGCCTTGAGGCAGCAAGAACCTGCCTGCGCTCCTTCATGTCTAGCTCACAGGGACTCTGTCTAGGTTGAAATACCAGGATGTATGGGGGCAGAGCTTGGCAGGCAGCCTTCATAACAGCTTGTCTCTCCTCAGATGCCTTTGACAGTGAGCTCATCGTCAAAACGCTCAAAGAGATCATGGAAGGGAAGACAGTCCAGATTCCTGTCTATGACTTTGTTTCCCATTCCAGGTAAGACACTACTCCTGCCTTGCTCTGCACCTGCTGCTCTGATTTGGGAGCGTGGGATGCAGCTCTGCTCATCCTCATTTGCAGCACCCTCCCTCCCCAACACCCCAGGCAATGATCTCTTGAGCACAAACTACCAATATGGGGTATTTTTGGAGAAGGTATCTTTATTTTGCCAGCTCTTGTATACACGGTATATCGCCCAAATGCTTGAGCTGAATAGCCCACACCAAAAGCACCCTAGGTTACGAGGGTTACAAAGTCAAGCACTCATCCTGCATTGTGGCTTTTTTTTTTTTTATTCACTCAACCTAAGTTCCGTGTGTTATGGTTCAGTCACGTGCTATTTCCCTGGCAAATGGGGCTGTCGTCTGCAGGACACTTACCTCCTCCACTGGAGAAACTGGAAAGGGTATCTGTAAAGTTCGTGTGGGTGGGTGGGTCCCTGAGCGTGATTAATTAGACTCTTGCATGCAGCAGCTGCCTGGGGGAAATTGGCATGCACATGGTGGCAGCAGTGAGGGGGAAGGTCTAGCCTGCTCCCTCCTTTGACCATGTTTTAGGGAGGAGTGTCCATAGCCTTTGGATTCCCTGGTTAAGCTTTGCTGTACTGGGATGGGGTGGAGTGGGGAAAGCTGGGTCACAGAGAGGTGACGTCTCTCCCAGAGTTGATGTCAGTGAGGCATAGAGCCAAGAAACCACCAGCCCCAACACTCCTCCCATCGGGGCAGCTCTTCCTCATGCTTTGCATCTTGTTCTGACATGCCTTTCTCGTGGGTGGCAGGAAGGAGGAGACGGTGACTGTGTACCCAGCTGACGTGGTCCTCTTTGAGGGCATCCTGGCCTTCTACACCCAGGAGGTCCGGGACCTCTTCCGGATGAAGCTGTTTGTGGACACGGACGCAGACACCCGGCTGTCCCGCAGAGGTGAGGGCGCATCGCTAGCCAGGTAGAAAGATGCTACCTGGCACATAACTGACTTGGGGAGCTTGCTTCTGTGAGACATTGAAGGCATAGAGATTCTGAAGCAGGATTGGTCTGTTGGATCGATGGAAGGATATCTTCTGTGATTCCTAGCTAGACAGAAATGGCAAGAGTACTTGACCTTCATGATCCAGGGTATTGGATCAACCCCCAAGCGGCATCAGGAAACTCTTGCCCTGTATCCCAAGTGGTAGTGGGTTGTGTGGGTTTTATGCTTCCCGAAGCAACTGGCTTTGGCGAACATGAGTGACAGTATTTCAGACGAGATGTTTGGTTCTGTTGTGGCAGTTCCATTCAGTGCAGACAGCTGGAATGCCAGTTCTCTGCCAGTCCTGGAGTGCCAAAAGCAGCGGTACAGCAAAGCTGTTTAAAGACTAGTTCCAAGTCCATGCCTGTCGTGTAGGAGAGGGCATGGCGGGTGGGGATGGGCTTTGTAAGATCAGGGAGTGACTATAGGAAGGTAGTCCTCTGCAGATACTTCTCATGCTCTGGGTGAATAAGGGGCTGTCTCATAAGGAGAGACTCTTAGCGCAGGCCCTTAAATATGATGGCTAATCCCACTGCATCCTGGAACTCCTCATGTGCCTAGTGCTGGTTGGGAGCAGAAGGTTTGGGGGTCATTTCCAAAATTGCTTTGCTTAGGTGGGATATTTTCTGGGAGGTGAAGGGCCTGCCTGGCAGGATTTCCCCTGACCCGGTCGGCTCTGGCTATGAACGCTGGCCAAGACTGACTTGGGGGGGGCGGGGGGGGGAGCATTGCATGGCAGTTCAGGAATGGGGGCACGTAGAATTTGGGAGGCGAAGGATTCATGACACTGGATTATCTTTCTTGGCTCCCCCGTATAACTTGGGGAGAAATAGGCGTATTTAACACTAACGTATCTCCCTGGAGTCCTGTTGTCACTTCTGTCCCCAGACAACCACTGCCACTCTGATAGTAATGCTAATGGCAGGAGCTGGCCTGCTGTGGAGGCTGGACTCTGATGGGGCAGTGGAAGGATGGGGATTGGGGGAGGTCATGTGTTTTCCAATTGGGATGAAGCAGGCAGGTCAGTTGGGTGCTCTGGTTACCATATTGACCTGTGCAGTAGCACTGAGAGCCTTGACAATACCAGACCCTGGTCCCCAAGCCCATGCAGCACATCACATGGGGTTGCAGTACTGTGTGGGGTGGGCTGCTCCCACTGCAGTCAGCCCTCTTTGCTCTTAGCCTCCTGGCTTAGTATAGACAGTCTGGGCTGACTCTGGATGAGTTACATTAAGAACAGCTATGTTCTGTCAGACCAATGGTCCATCTAGCCCAGTATCCTGTCTTCCAGCAGTGGCCTGTTTCAGAGGGAATGAACAGAACAGGGCGATATTTGAGTGATCCATCCTTGGTCATCCATCCTCCAAGCTTCTGGCAGTCAAAGGCTAAGGACACCCAGAGCATCGCATTGCATCCCTGATCATCTTGGCTAATAATTATTGATGGATCATATCATCCAGGAACTTCTCTAGTTCTTTTTTGAACCCAGTTATACTTTTTGGCCTTCACCAGATCCCATGGCAATGAGTTCTACAGGTTGACCGTACATCGTTTAAAGATGTACTTCCTTATGATTATCTCAAACCTGCCTATTAATGTTTTCGGGTGACCCCTGGTTCTTGTGTTATGTGAAGGGGTAAATAACGCTTCCTTAATCACTTCTCCACACCAGTCATTATTTTATAGACTTCTATAATATCCCCCCTTAGCTGTCTCTTTTCCAAGCTGAACAGTCCCAGTCTTTTTAATCTTTCCTCATATGAAAGCTGTTCCATACCCCTAATTATTTGTGTTGCCTTCTCTGTACCTTTTCTAAATCAATACATCTTTTTTTGAGATGGGCAACCAGAACTGCATGCAGTATTCAAAGTGTGGGCGTACCAAAGATTAATATAGTGTCATGATATTTACAGTCTTATCTGTCCTTTTGCTCATGGTTCCTAATATTCAGTTAGCTCTTTTGACTGCTGCTGAATATTGAGTGGATGTTTTCAGAGAACTATTCACAAAAACTCCAAGATCTTTCTTGGGTGGTAACAGCTAATTTAGATCCCAATATATTGTATGTATAGTTGGGATTATGTTTCCGATATGCATTTGCTTTTATCAACATTGAATTTCATCTGCCATTTTAGCTCCCAGTTTCGTGATATCCCTTTGTAACTCTTCGCAGTATGCTTTGGGCTTAACTATCTTGAGTAATTTTGTATTGTTGGTAAATTTTATCACCTCACTGTTTACCCCTTTTTCCACATCACTTATGAATATACTGAACAGCACTGGTCCCAGTACAGATCCCTGGAGGACTCTATTTACCTCTTTCCAGTCTGAAAACTGACCACTGATTCTTATCTTGTAACCAGTTACTGCTCCATGAGAGGACCTCCCCTCTCTTCCCATGACTGCTTACTTTGCTTAAGAGTCTTTGGTGAGAGACCTTGTCAAAGAGGAGTTGGGATAGTTGCCTCTTCAGTAAGGGATTTCTTTCAAACTGATCCAGACCAATGACTTGAAGAGCCCAATAAGGACAATTCACAACCTGAGCCTTATTGCACTAGGACTCCAGTCCCTTGGTATTGTTCCCAACCCTCTACCTTGGCAATGCTTGATGTAGGGCTGCTGGCCATAGGCTGGGGAGGTGAGTTCTGCTTGAACTGCTCCAGAAGCTGAGCAGGGTTCTTGCACAGTTCATAGTTTTCTTGAAGGTCTTGATTGGAGCATGCACTGCGTGTAGGAAGCAGAAGACTGGCTACCATATGTGCACTCAGCGGAGGCTGGGCATTATAGAGCAAAAAGGGACCGTGGGTAGCACTGCTCTGTGGCTGGTGGTGCAGGGTGGTGAAGAGGCCTGGTTTAGCGTTAACTACAAAACACAAGTTGCCATGTTGCGGGATGGCATTGGGGAAATGCAGACAAATTGATGCTGCTGTCACACTCATTGCTTCCTAGCCATTTTGGAGAAAAGGGGTGGGTGTGTACGTGTGTGGACTTGGTGCCACGTGTTGCATTTTGTAAGAGCTGACGGCCTGAGCCAGCTGCAGCGGGTGCCGTGTTGCAAAGTTAAGGCCTTAAATCCAACTGTTTGCTAGAATATTACAATATGATGGGGGCTAATTTAGCTACAACAAATCAGGAAAAATATCTTGGAGTCATCATGGATAGTTCTCTGAAGACATCCATGCAGTGTGCAGCGGCAGTCAAAAAAGCAAACAGGATGTTCGGAATCATTAAAAAAGGGATAGAGAATAAGACGGAGAATATCTTATTGCCCTTATACAAATCCATAGTGCGCCCACATCTTGAATACTGCATACAATTGTGGTCTCCTCATCTCAAAAAGGATATACTGGCATTAGAAAAGGTTCAGAGAAGGGCAACTAAAATGATTAGGGATCTGGAACAGGTCCCATATGAGGAGAGATTAAAGAGGCTAGGACTTTTTAGCTTGGAAAAGAGGGGACTAAGGGGGGATATGATAGAGGTATATAAAATTTGAGTGGTGTGGAGGAAGTGAATAAGGAAAATATTTTTGTTTCCAAAACAGAAGAACTAGGGGCTACCCAATGAAATTAGTGGGCAGCAAGTTTAAAACAAATAAAAGGAAGTTCTTCTTCACACAGTGCACAGTCAACCTGTGGAACTCCTTGCCTGAGGAGGTTGTGAAGGCTAGGACTATAACAGGGTTTAAAAGAGAACTGGATAAATTCATGGAGATGAAGTCCATTAATGGCTATTAACCATGATGGGTAAGGAATGGTGTCCTTAGCCTCTGTTTGTCAGAGGGGGGTGATGGATGGCAGGAGAGAGATCACTTGATCATTACCTGTTAGATCCACTCACTCCGGGGCACCTGGCATTGGCCACTGTCGGTGGACAGGATACTGGGCTGGACGGACCTTTGGTCTGACCCAGTACGGCCTTTCTTATGTTCTCTTTGCGCAGTGTAGGGAGGACTTTGGCACCACAGGGTCTGTGAGAGATCATGGGATCTCATCTACTGGCAAATGCTGGTCAAGATTTTTTTAAAATCCGCCTGAGGGATTAGAGACACCTTTTTAATAGGAGATGTCTTTAAATCCCCTGTGCTTAGAAGCTTGTGTAAATCACAATTTCCCAGAGGGCATGGAAATTGTGACAGTGCCCCCAAACAATATTTTAAATAGTTTTGTCTTAATGGACTATATTTTGTTCGTAAAATTAATTCTATGCAAACTCTGTGAAATTTGAACACTGTCATTCATGCTGTCATGAGTTTTCTAAAGATGTGCTTTACACAGGGCCCTATCTATGCAGCCTTGGAAATCTCAGCCGAGGTGTCTGAGTATAGACAAAACAGGACACCAGAGTAGAACTCCATTAAGGGACTCTAGGGAAGGCCCACCCAGCACAAGTGGATGTCCATCCTGCGTCTGAGATGGGATTTCAGTGCTGGTCAAGAAAGCTAGAGCCGAGGTACTCCAGGATGCCTGCCACCGTCAAGCCAACGTTACTGTCTCATCGGTAGCTGCTGTTGTTGGTTTTTTTGTTTTTTTTTTTTTACACCCATCTGTCTCCTCTGCCCCGCCCGCTGCTTCCACATGACTCAGGGAGGTCACAGTACAGTCACTGCCGGAGGGGAGGGAGAACTAGCAGGTCGCAAACACTGCATACGGACCTTACAAAACGAGTCTCCCATACCCAGTGGTCATGATATTGGGGATCTAGGATTTGCCATCTGTCCAGTTGCGTCTCCCACCTCTGCAGACGGCCTGTGTCTCATGTCCCAAGGGAAGGTGAAAATCACCTGCACTTGGCTGACTATACAGTGCTTTATATGGACCACTGCCACAGTGGTCAGGCAGGTTTACAATCCGCTCATGCCCTGGAGCATGAGATTTGGTTACCTTTGTCTTAGCACATGATTTCTAACATCTTTGGTCTGAAAATTAGCTAGGAACTGAGAAATGGCCCTCACCCCAATGATAGTAACTGTGAAATGAACCCCCGTCCCACCACCTCAATGAAGAAACTGAGCCAGCTGATTTGGGAAAGACCTCTCTATTGATCGCTGAGGTGGGTGTCAGTGGGGCTTATAGGTCTTGGCTAATGGAGCCTTGGAAGCAAGGAATCTTAGGTGATGGACAGCCCCTAAAGACAGCAATCCTCAAATCCGTGCTCGATTACCCTCTTGCAGCCCTTGCCATAGGTAAAGGTCAGTGACTAGGAGCTGTTCGTTTTCATTCTCTTCTTACTGGAGCAGTAAACTTGGGACTTTGGTTTTTGTAAATTGCATCATGCTCTTTCTGCTAAGAGTGCTTCTGCTGCCAGATCGCAGAGCTCCAGATACTACCTTTTGCGATGGGGCTGAGTGATAATCTCCCATCAGTCAGCAGGAGTCTCTCCAAGGACTCTGATGGGAGATGCATCAGGCCTGATCTGATCTTTGCCAGCCTTCCTTGCTCTCACGTGTATATCAGGCTTTCTGGATGAGTGCAAATCCTGCATCAGCAAAGCATATAGACCACTAGAAATAAAAGACTAGCCATAGCAGGAGGTAAAGCCCAATTCCTGGGGGGAGGAGCCTTGTGGAAACAGAATTGGAGCCTCCCGTCATCTTGGGTGCTCTCCCTACCTATCCTGAGGGTGCCGCACCTACTCAGAGTATCACAGCTGACACTGTGGTAAGTCTGAGGGTGCTCGACTCCCTGCAGCTGTAACTCGTATGCTGAAGCACCTGGAATGTGTGGCAGAAGAACTTCCACCCAGAAACAGACCCATGATCAGGCTAGTCCAGTATCCTGTCTCAGACAGTGGCCAGTGCCAGTTGTTTCAGAGGAAGGTGCAAGCACTCCCCAGTGTGAATTTAAGGGAATAAACTGCCCCTGGGAAAGTCTCCTCCTGTCCCCTGTTAGCTATGGTCCGTCTATGCCCTGAAGCATGAGGATCTGTATCCCAAGTGCCTCTGGGAATCTGTCTGGTTCTGGGCTTGAGCAATGGTTTAATCAACTCAGTTGTGTTAGAAGGGCTCTATAGAAACCCCACCACGCATGGGGTTGTGTGACCTTCGTACAGGCTTTCTCCCCCTCAGGCCAGGAAGTGCAGCATGGAACTGGGAAAGCTAAATTCTCTGTCTTCTTGCCCATTTGTTGTGCTGCTCAGAAAATCTGTGCTGGGTTTTATGCAGCTTTCTGGAGGGGGAAGAAGTCAATAGGAGCAGCCTGGAATGGGGCTGGGCCGGTCTCCAGGCTGGGAGCAGACACCAGGCTTGCCAGTCTCTGTTCCCACCCCAGGATCCCATGGCATGCACTGCGAAAGGCGTGTCTCGGAACTGACAGCCAAGCACAAGCAGGAAAAGAGAGAGATCGTCGGAGCTGCTGGCTCAGCTCCAAACTAGCATTGAGAGACCAATGCTGCTCTGCCTCCTGCCAGCACTCTGGATGTTCCCCGGACCAGTGACTGGCTTCCTGGAGAGGCCGCTGTGCCCTGAGGCTGCCTGGCTCCTGACAATTGTCACAAAAAGCCAGCTAGCTGGTGCTGCAAGCTCTGTGCTGCCCTTGAGTGCTGGGGGAGAAGTTCCTTCAAGCTCTTCCTGAAAAGAACCCGGCACTATCTGCTCTGTGGGTTTGCCCCAACTTCAGCTATCAGCTGGCTGCACCAGGGCCAGTCCCTCATGTAGAGGGGCAAAACCACTCTACACCAGCAGAGCCCGACTCCTGCATGGGAGGGGGAAAGAAGCTGCGCTGGTGTGAATCTGTTTCTCTTGTCTTCACTGGGGCGGCTACAGCCGACTACTGGAGTTGGCAGGAATCTCCAGTGCAGGCAAAGCCTGGCTGTCTCACCACCAGGAGAAGGCAGAGACTGTCCTCTCCTGATACCTACCAGGAGTCTCTGGGGAAGGATGGGATTGGTCCAGAATGCACCCTGGAACTCCCAAGCATCATGCAACCTTCTCTTATCCCCCACCTCCCCCAAGCTGCACTCAGACCAGCCACTCCCCAAAAGGGGCTAGACAAGGATAGCAAGGCAGTGGCTTGTCCATGGTGGGGGAGTGGGTGGTAGCTTTCACTTCTCTACTCTAGAGACATTGGTGAGGTCACTTGTCTGGTTTGAGAGCCACCACCCTTGTGTTCCTGCCCCCTAGATAGAACTATCCAATTGACAATGCGAAAGCTGCTGTAGAACTGTTAGCCTCGGCTTCTGAGTGTTCCCACCTTGGGGGCCAGTGCAGGATTAAGGGGTATTCCCAGATCTGTGTGAGGGGAGGGGCCTACGACTGGAATAGCAGGGGGCAGCGGGTCAGGATTGAGGGGCATCAGCAGAGCTGTGGGGAGACTCCAGTGATGCAGTAGCATCAGGGCCGTAGGCTGAGACTGGTGCATTGGGAGACCTTGGGAGGCAGGACTGGAATGTTTGAATTGAAGTTCACTGATAGACCTGGAAGGGGGGAACATGCACAGCCCTCTGCTCCATGTTGCCTGGCTCAGGCCTGTAATATCAGCCCCCTGCTATCAGGAGCTCTTGCAACCAAATGGCATTAAACTGTGAGCCATCTAGCCTGCCTGGGGTGTGGCCTGAAGAGGCCGGTGCTTGGAAAGGGGCCTGTCTGGGAAACGGGGGCGGGGATGCATTGACCCATGCAATTGGCTCCTGACTGCCTTGTTTTTCTCCTCCTAGTGTTACGAGACATCAGCGAGCGAGGCCGGGACCTTGAGCAGATCTTGTCTCAGTACATTACCTTCGTCAAGCCAGCCTTTGAGGAATTCTGCTTGCCAGTGAGTGAAGAAAAACAACCACCCCACGAGCCGGCTGGGAGCTCTCTTCTCGCTGGGGCCCACCCTACCGTGCAGCGACGTCACTTTGCTCAGGGCAGCGCCAGTCTGGACAGTGCATCCTCTCCCTGCAGGCCCAGATAGCTGCATGGCAGGGCACGGTGTCTGTTGCTCTCAATGGTCACTTCCCTGTAGCTGGGGTTTCCAGCTGGATACTGCAGCAGCAGGGGAAGTCCCTACTTGTGGGTACAGCTTGTACATAGCCCCAGTGGCTTACAGACTGTCCTGGGTGTGCTGGGAGACACTGATGTTCCCTTCCCCACCCCTGGGAGGCAGCTAGTGCACACGCCTTCTGGATGAAACCAAAAGAGGGGCAGGGGACTGAGTTCTGTGCTGCAGATCTTGGCCTGAGGTTCCCACTTCTGGCTGGGTGTCAGCTGTGGATTCCTGGAATCGGAAGTGAAGCGACTTCAGGTGCTGCCAGTGGAGATGGTTTTGGCTCCCAGGGAAGGCGGTGGCGGGGCGGGGAGCCTGGGAGGTGAACACAAGGAACCCACATTGCCAGTCTGTCTGTGTGGTAGCACCTAGAGGCCTGGAACAAGATCAGGGGCCCCTTGCACTAGGCACTGGCCATGCGCCTAGTAAGAGACAGACCCTGCCCCATAGAGCACATCTAAGCACGACGGCCCAGGAAGGATTTTTATCCCCTTCTTGCACGTGGGGGAAGTGAGACACTGAGATGGGGTGACTTGCCCAAGGTCACAAGTCAGTCAGTGGCAGAGGTGGGAATAGAACCCAGAACTCCTGACTCAGTCAAGTGCCTTAACCATTTGACCACCCTCCTTCTTATCAGTTTTTCTTTCCTATTCCCAGCCCTGCACTTCCTTCTCCTCAAGCCAGGGAGGGAAAGAGTGGGACAGGGCCTTGCTTTGCTCCACACAGAGAGCTGCGTTAGTGGGTACCTTGGGGATGCAAGGCCTGGCTAAGGAGGCTCTGGGACAGTCCAGGATTGGACCCTCCTTCCCAGCTATCTGCTGTCCCACACAGTCATCCAGCTGTGTAGCCAGGTCCATAGTACAGGGGGAGCAGAGCTATAAAAAGGCGCCTCCCCAGTACTCACCTGGCGCTTCGGCGGAGGGTCCTTCACTTGCTCCCGGTGGTATCCGCCGCCGAAGACCCGGAGCGAGTGAAGGACCCTCTGCAGAAGTGCCGCCGAACAGCTGGAGTGCCGCCGGGTGAGTGCAAGAAGCGGCGCCTTAAAAAGAAGCGACACCTTTTTTTTAAAGAGGGAGCGGAGCTAAAAAAAGGCGTCGCTTCCTTTTTAAGGCGCCGCTTCCCCTCACAGGGGGAGCGGCCGCTACCTCCGCTCCCCCCGCCGGCTACGCTACTGCAGTCGTCATTGGCTTCTGGGAGATGTGGAGCGGAGCAGACCTGTCATGGGAGCCAAGTCTAGCTCCCTCCTTGAAAGGGTCAGGGGAGGGTGTAGAGGCCCGACAGGCAGGGTAGGTAGTCAGCTGCAGAAAGGAGGCAAGAAACTGCATTCTAGCCACATTGGCACACTCCTCTCCTGATCATGGATCCCCAGCAAAAGTGCCACCGCTGCCCTCGTCTGCTTCCAGAATCTGCTGATGGTCCTGCAGGAAGAGGAGTGTGCAGCGGAGATGGCAGCAACATCTCTTCTCCTCCTGCCCCGGTGAATCTTGCCTCTGTCTGATCTGCACCCCCTGCTCCAAGCCCATGGCTCAAGGGGCAGCTATTCTACTTGCATGCAGTGCAGGACAGGCAACCCGGTGTGAGCACTGGCGATCCTGGTACTGATCTCCTAACTAGCTCTGGGTCAGACGGGCTGGGAGGGAATCCCCATGACTGGAATCTGCCTGTTCCATAGCTATGCAGTGTTCTTGTTGCCATGTCAGTTCCAGGATCATAGAGAGACAAGGTTGGGGAGGTACTGTCTTTTATTGGACCATCTTCTGTTGATGAGACACACTTTTGAGCCACACGAAGCTCTTCAGGTGTGGGGAAAGTGTCACAACTAAAAAGAAGAGCTAACAGGTCGTTTAGCATATGTAGTTAATGTACACTATCTGTTCGATCTTGTATGTAGCTGTTACGCTCAGAGTACCTTTCCCAGACCTGAAGAAGAACCTCTGTGTAGCTCGAAAGCTTGTCTCCGTCACTAGCAGAAGTTGGTCCAATAAACACTATTACTTTCCTCCGCCTTGTCTTAGGGCTAGTCTGCGCTGGCAATGCTAGTGCTGCTGCGGCAGCGCTTTAACGTGGCTTGTGTAGTCGCGGCAGAGCGCTGGCAGAGAGCTCTCCTAGCATTCTTTAATAAATAAATACATACAAAAACCACCCCACCTCCGTGAGGGGTGTGGCTCCCAGCACTGAAACGTGCTGCGCTCAGTGGAGTCTTTTTCTCACACCCGAGTGAGAAAGTTGCAGCTCTGTAAAGTGCCAGTGTAGACAAGCCCTAAGAGCCAAAGTTAGGCCGTAATGGGCTCTCATAACGGGCATTATCTAAAGCCATGAATAATGTAGCAGTTTGTTTGGACAGGCTATTTCCATAGCCTGGCCACCACCTCTGGGAGCTCTCAGGGTGTGGGCTGTGCAGGGCAGATCCTGCAGGAGTGACAACTATTAAACAGGTTTAAGTGTAGTAGCCATGTTAGTCTGTGTCAGCAAAATGAAAATAAGAAAGAAAAACTTGTAGCACCTTAGAGACTAACAAATTTATTTCAGCATAAGCTTTCGTGGGTACTAACCCACGATGAAGTGGGTACTAACCCACGAAAGCTTATGCTGAAATAAATTTGTTAGTCTCTAAGGTGCTACAAGTTTTTCTTAACTATTAAACACTTGGCTCAGGGCTCTGGTTTTGTTGCCGATAGCAGTGCAGTGTAGGTGGCTTTGCTGTGCTCCAGGTAAACGCCAAGATGGGGATGAAGCTGGCGTTGGCCTCGTGGGGAAGGAAGGTGTGAGCCTGCAAAAAGTGACATGCTGCATTGTTAACCTTCCAGAAGGGTGGTGTAAGCAACATTGAAATCCCATCCAAACAAATTAGTTGGCAGCTTCTCCCCACAAACTCCCTGTGCAACTCAGTCTTGTCAACTCCTGTGATGCTTATTGCGAGTCTGGTGATCTTTGGTGGGATGTTTATCTTGAAGCACCAGCTTCCGGAATCATGAGATTCTCACCTGATCACAACTTTTACTAATGACACTTTGTAGCCTCCATGGTTGTGGAGAAAAGCATGAAAATGTACTCAGAGCGTAGCCTAAAGCTCAAACAAGAAGGCAAATAAACACATTCTGGCTTCTTTTCAACATCCCATGGTGGGGTGGCTGGTTCGCTGGTTTCGGAGGCCTGACTGAGGTTGCGGGGGTTGGCACTGCTGGACTCTGGTATGAAATCTTCAGAAGTGCAGGAGCAATGAAAATACTTCAAGGCTCAGTCAGTTACACACTCTCTCTGGTCTCCCCAGTAACACTGCGCTCTCTTCTCACAGACCAAGAAGTATGCTGACGTGATCATCCCCAGGGGGGCAGATAATGAAGGTGAGTGGTGATGCTCCTCCTTAATGGATGGGGAGGCTTTATGTGGGGAAACTGACTAATGGGGCCATGGCTGCTGTTTGGCATGCGGACGTGAATGGCTCCTGCGGGGCTGTGGTTAGATAGGAGCCACGCTGGCTCCCAGCAAGGTGATGAGTCCTGTATCTGGCTTCCAAGGTCAGTTACAGGCTGCAGACTTGGTTTGAGGAGGTGCTCTCCCATGGGGATCTCCTAGATGCTCCCTGTCGCTGCATGGGTGGGCTGGCAGGCTGCAGCTTAATGTGTGAGCCAGAGTACAAGCCCTGGTCTACACGGGGGGGGAATCGACCTAAGATGCGTCGACTTCAGCTATGCTATTCTCGTAGCTGAAGTTGCATATCTTAGGTCACCTTACCTCACGTCCTCACGGTGCAGGGTCGACTGCCGCCGCTCCACCCTCGACTCCACTTCTGCCTCTTGCCGTGGTGGAGTAAAGGAGTCGATGGCAGAGCGATCGGGGATCGATTTTATCGCGTCTACACTAGACATGATAAATGGATCCGCGATAGATTGATCACTACCTGCTGATCCAGCGGGTAGTGTCGATGTACCCCAAGAGGCAGTAACTCAGAGTAGCATGGGACCCCCTCTGTATCCTGCCGCGTGAACTCCTTCTGAAGGGAGACATGTTAAGGCGAAGGAGGCTTAGTAAGTCTAAAGTATGTATGCTCGGATAGTCCCATTAGAGAGGCAGAGCCAGCTCCTCAGCTGCTGTGAATGCGTGTTGGTGTCACGCCACTGACTTGGGTGGCTCCTCTCTGGCTGCAGGAGAATCATAGAATCATAGAATCTCAGGGTTGGAAGGGACCTCAGGAGGTCATCTAGTCCAACCCCCTGCTCAAAGCAGGACCAACCCCAACTAGATCATCCCAGCCAGGGCTTTGTCAAGCCTGACCTTAAAAACCTCTAAGGAAGGAGATTCCACCACCTCCCTAGGTAACCCATTCCAGTGCTTCACCACCCTACTAGTGAAAAAGTTTTTCCTAATATCCAACCTAAACCTCCCCCTCTGCAACTTGAGACCATTACTCCTTGTTCTGTCATCTTCTACCACTGAGAACAGTCTAGATCCATCCTCTTTGGAACCCCCTTTTAGGTAGTTGAAAGCAGCTATCAAATCCCCCCTCACTCTTCTCTTCTGCAGGCTAAACAATCCCAGTTCCCTCAGCCTCTCCTCATAAGTCATGTGCTCCAGCCCCCTAATCATTTTTGTTGCCCTCCGTTGGACTCTTTCCAATTTATCCACATCCTTTTTGTAGTGTGGGGCCCAAAACTGGACACAGTACTCCAAATGAGGCCTCACCAGTGCCGAATAGAGGGGAATAATCACGTCCCTCGATCTGCTGGAAATGCCCCTACTTATACAGCCCAAAATGCCGTTAGCCTTCTTGGCAACAAGGGCACACTGTTGACTCATATTCAGCTTTTCGTCCACTGTAACCCCTAGGTCCTTTTCTGCAGAACTGCTGCCCAGCCATTCGGTCCCTAGTCTGTAGCAGTGCATGGGATTCTTCCGTCCTAAGTGCAGGACTCTGCACTTGTCCTTGTTGAACCTCATCAGATTTCTTTTGGCCCAATCCTCTAATTTGTCTAGGTCCCTCTGTATCCTATCCCTACCCTCCAGCGTATCAACCACTCCTCCCAGTTTAGTGTCATCTGCAAACTTGGTAAGGGTGCAGTCCACACCATCCTCCAGGTCGTTGATGAAGATATTGAACAAAACCGGCCCCAGCACCGACCCTTGGGGCACTCCACTTGATACCGGCTGCCAACTAGACATGGAGCCATTGATCACTACCCGTTGAGCACGACCATCCAGCCAGTTTTCTATCCACCTTACCGTCCATTCATCCAGCCCATACTTCTTTAACTTGCTGGCAAGAACACTGTGGGAGACTGTATCAAAAGCTTTGCTAAAGTCAAGAAATAGCACATCCACTGCTTTCCCCTCATCCACAGAGCCAGTTATCTCATCATAGAAGGCAATTAGGTTAGTCAGGCATGACTTGCCCTTGGTGAATCCATGCTGACTGTTCCTGATCACTTTCCTCTCCTTTAAGTGGTTCAGAATTGATTCCTTGAGGACCTGTTCCATGATTTTTCCAGGGACTGAGGTGAGACTGACTGGCCTGTAGTTCCTCGGATCTTCCTTCTTCCCTTTTTTAAAGATGGGCACTACATTAGCTTTTTTCCAGTCATCCGGGACCTCCCCCGATTGCCATGATTTGTCAAAGATAATGGCCAATGGCTCTGCAATCACATCGGCCAACTCCTTTAGCACCCTCGGATGCAGTGCATCCGGCCCCATGGACTTGTGTTCGTCCAGCTTTTCTAAATAGTCCCGAACTACTTCTTTCTCCACAGAGGGCTGGTCACCTCCTCCCCATACCGTGCTGCGGAGTGCAGCCGTCTGGGAGCTGCCCTTGTCTGTGAAGACAGAGGCAAAAAAAGCATTGAGTACACTAGCTTTCTCCACATCCTCTGTCACAAGGTTCCCTCCCTCATTCAGCAAGGGGCCCACACGTTCCTTGACTTTCTTCTTGTTGCTAACATACCTGAAGAAACCCTTCCTGTTACTCCTAACATCTCCAGCTAGCTGCAACTCCAAGTGTGATTTGGCCTTCCTAATTTCACTCCTGCATGCCTGAGCAATATTTTTATACTCCTCCCTGGTCATTTGTCCAATCTTCCACTTCTTGTAAGCTGCTTTTTTGTGTTTAAGACGAGCAAGGATTTCACTGTTAAGCCAAGCTGGTCGCCTGCCATATTTACTTTTCTTTCTACACGTCGGGATGGTTTGTTCCTGCAACCTCAATAAGGTTTCTTTAAAATACAGCCAGCTTTCCTCGACTCCTTTCCCCCTCATGTTATTCTCCCAGGGGACCTTGCCCATCAGTTCCCTGAGGGAGTCAAAGTCTGCTTTTCTGAAGTCCAGGCTCTGTATTCTACTGCTCTCCTTTCTTCCTTGTGTCAGGATCCTGAACTCGACCATCTCATGGTCACTGCCTCCCAGGTTCCCATCCACTATTGCTTCCTCTACTATTTCTTCCCTGTTTGTGAGCAGCAGGTCAAGAAGAGCTTTTCCCCTAGTTGGTTCCTCCAGCACTTGCACTAGGAAATTGTCCCCTACACTTTCCAAAAACTTCCTGGATTGTCTGTGGACCGCTGTATTGCTCTCCCAGCAGATGTCGGGGTGATTAAAGTCACCCATGAGAACCAGGGCCTGTGATCTAGTAACTTCTGTTAGTTGCTGGAAGAAAGCCTCGTCCACCTCATCCCCCTGGTCTGGTGGTCTGTAGCAGACTCCCACCACGACATTACCCTTGTTGCTCACACTTCTCAATTTGATCCAGAGACTCTCAGGTTTTTCTGCAGTTTCATACTGGAGCTCTGAGCAGTCATAGTGCTCTCTTACATACAACGCAACTCCCCCACCTTTTCTGCCCTGCCTATCCTTCCTGAACAGTTTATATCCATCCATGACAGTACTCCAATCGTGTGAGTTATCCCACCAAGTCTCTGTTATTCCAATTACGTCATAATTCCTTGACTGTGCCAGGACTTCCAGTTCTCCCTACTTGTTCCCCAGGCTTCTTGCATTTGTGTATAGGCATTTAAGATAACTCAAGAGAGGATGAGGTGCTGCCTGCATGTGGGAAGCTATCACTCGGTGACTTGGCTGGCGTCACTGTTCCCTGCAGTGCTGACAGCCCGGCACTCCTGGGCATGCGCCCCACTGCATTGCAAAGGGAGCTGGAAGTGGCCCCATTTCTGTAGCTCGGGACTCATTTACGCTGTACCATCCTAACCCCATCTCTGTTTTTCCCCCACACCCAGTGGCCATAAACCTGATCGTGCAGCACATCCAGGACATTCTGAACGGAGGACACAGCAAACGCCAGATCAACAGCTGCCTGAACGGCTACACCACTCCGTGCCAGAGGCAGCCTTCTGAGTCAAGTAGCCGGCCACACTGACCCCAGGCGTTGGGGTGAGGTTGGGGGTGGATGGTGGTTGGGCTCTGCTGCAGCTGATCTGTCCGTACGATATCCAATCACCCCTCCCCCCCGGATATTTAAGAAACCAGATGGAGACACATGCCTTTAATTTTGTATCTTGAAAATGAGAGAGGAGCATCTGGATACCCAGAATCCTAGGTGCCGCTGGGGATGCCTACCGCTGGCTTTGCTCAGTAACCACTCCAGCACGGAACCAGCTATCCATACAGAATCACTCTATTTTTGTGTAAAAAGAAGAACCATGTAAAACTACTTGCCATAAGGTATTTGCCAGGCTTGGTATTGCTGGGACGGGGGGGATGGGGGGGGACACGTGGGTGCTGCTTGTGTGGGGAACTAGTAAGTGGGAGGGGGAAACTGCACCAAAGGCTTCAAACTAGGTGACCAAGTGGCTTAGGAGCCAGAAGCAGCCACCCTATGGCTGCGGGGTGGGTGGCAGGCTCGGCGTGGAGCATACTGATGCTTTTGCTGCTGGCCTGCGTGGCTTGTCACACAGCTGCTATGCCTGTTCTGCAGGAGGGTGCTGGGTTTGGTTGGCGGGGAGGGGTGGAGTAGGGGAGAACAATGTCTGAAACCTCAGCTGCTCTTTCCTACTCTGCTTTCCCTCCCCCATCCCTACTAGCTGCCTGCCTTGCCAAGGCTCCCCAGTGCTCCTGCCTGAGTCACTCAGCACTGCCCCTGTCCCGCAGCTGACTTCCTGCTGGCTGTGGTTTTGGGGCTGGAGTGATTCATCCCACAAAGAACTGGGGTGGGTGTGGATTTTTAAGGGATTAAATTCTAGGCTTGGCTATTAACAGCCGCTGGCCTGTCAGACTCCTCCCATATGTCTGGGTGTCAGGAGCACCTCGCCCCAGTCTGGCTACAAGTGACTGGGGGCTCTCCCCAGCTGCCTGGAGTTTGGTAGGGGGGAGGCCTGGGGCCATGGGTGGAGCAATATGATAGACGTCGGTGTGCTCTAGCACCACCATTTGGCCAGCTGCTGAAATAGCAAGAGCGCCAGTGTAGTGTGGGGTTGGGGCGGGAGGAGGGAAACATGCATGCTGTCCTGTGGGGCCTTGCTCCTCTGTGAGAGGGGTTTGAGCTGAAGCTCTGCTTACAGCATCCCTGAGGCTGCTCCCCAGCTGCTCTGCGGAGAGAAGAAAGGGCAGTTGGGTTAGAAGCTACAGAGCAGCCCCTCCTAGAAAGCCCTGCAGAGTAATGCTATGCCAGGGCACTGCAGCATTGGCACAGGGGGCGTGTCCCATGCCCAGTTGGCTCTGAAGAGCCTAGCGCTGCTGGTACTCTGGGGCCATCCTAGAGCAAGCCCATCTGAGACTGGAACCTCTGCCCCTAGAGAAACCTGGCCCCATGCCCAGTTTCTACTTGAAGCTACCAGAGCAAACCACTGAGTGCCTTGGCTGGGATTTGGGCCAGAGGATCAGACTGTCTCCACGTTCTCCCTGCTACCTGCTTTCTTTGCCAGCTAGTGGGATCTTCTCCCCACTGGTGCTGGGCAAAGCGACCTCTTTTTTTTTTTTTTTTTTTTTTTTTTTTTTTTCAGGGCCCTTGAATTAGCATTGGGCTTGCTGTTCGCTTGGAGCCCCCATGGCACATGCCCCCTCTCCCCATTACTAGAGAAGCAAAGGACTGAGCAGTCACCGCTATTGGGAGTACGGTAGAGGGCAGGTCTAGAGGGGCCATCCTGATTGGGCTGGCATGTTAATCCTCCAAATTACTCCAGAATTGGCTTGGTTTAAGGATCTGAGCTGGATTGGACCTGGAGCGAGTTCTCTGCTCCCCAGAAGGTGCTAAACCCACATGTGCCTGTGTTCAGGCCCCAGCCTGCCAGTATTGCCTTGGGAGACAGCATCCCGAAGCACTTGCTCTTCTCATAGAGCTCTGCAGAGACCAAAGCCATTCTAGTTCATTCCGAGGGGTGTGTGGCCTTGCTGGCTCTGAGTGACTGTGCCATGATGTGGCACAGACTATAGGACTTCATCAGTTTAGTGCCACTGCCCAGTGCTGCAGCTGTCAGCCCCTCAAGCACAGCTGTGCCTATCACTGCAGTGATAGGGACCCCCCAAGAACCCCCATGGGGGTGGGGATGGGAGCAAAGGGATGGTTCTTCATGGGGAAGGAGCAGCACTGGAAAGGGTCTCTTCTGTTGGGTTCCCTTAAGAACTGGGGAATCCCCCAGTGCTAACCTTGTCATGTCCCATTGAGCTCTGTGCTGTGGCTTCTGCCCTCAAGCCTGCTGATGCTTTGCTCTCCTATTCCCTAAGCAGCTCACCACATGGGACCGGGTGGCTTCCCTGGGGGCTCACGGTCTGCTTTGTGAGCTGTGTTCAGTACCAGGCTCCTGTGCTTTGAGGTGAGCCTTCAAAGCTCAGGCTTGTTCTTGCCCCTCTGTGGCCATCTGGAGTCCTGTGAGGCTGCTGCATGGTCCTGTTCTTGGGCTAACTAATAAGGAATAACCTAGAGGCCTAGCTTCTTAGAGAAAAGAGATGCTTATTGTTCACCTTCTGCTGGCTCTTCCCTCCCTTCCAGCTGAACGGGGATGGGAGAAGTAGCAGTGTGTGATAGGCTCTGAGACCCCAAGGGGGCAAGGAAGGGAATAATGCCCCAGATCAGCACTGCCAGGGCAAAACCATTCCCTCTCTTCCTCTCCTATTATGGGATGCAGAAGCCTTTCTCCCCTCCACCCTGTCCAGAACTCACCCCCCCTCCACAACAAACTCCTGAGGCATGGCAGTCTCCCTACTCCTGAGACCCAATGATGCCTGGGTTGGCCCAGGAGGGCCAGAGGCCAGCCCTTGGGTAACAAGTGGCTGGAGACCTACAGAGGGGGAGAGGTTTCCAGGGGCTGGAGGCTCGGGTGGGGGGGGGGGGGCTTTTGAGACTGATGTACTGTTCTGCCCTTCCCTGTAAATAAAGATGAAATAACTGGATACTGGTGCTTCTTGTCTCCTCTGTTAAGGTGATTGCCAGCTGGGTGGTCCAGGCTTGGGCCTGAACTGCCTCTCCCTGCTTTTCCTGTGTTATGCAGGAATTCAGAGTAGATGACCCCAGTAACCTGCTGGCCCGGGAACCTATGTAATACTGCTCACTGCATGATGCTTTAGTAACTAAAAATTCAAGTATCAGAGGGGTAGCCGTGTTAGTCTGAATCTGTAGAAGCGAAAAAGAGTCCTGTGGCACCTTATAGACTAACAGACGTATTGGAGCATAAGCTTTCGTGGGGGAATACCCACTTCTTCAGATGCATGCATCCGAAGTGGGTATTCACCCACGAAAGCTTATGCTCCAATACGTCTATAAGCGGGGTAGGCAACCTATGGCACGGGTGCCAAAGGCGGCACGTGAGTTGATTTTCAATGGCACTCACACTGCCCAGGTCCTGGCCACCGGTCTGGGGGGGGCTCTGCATTTTAATTTAATTTTTAAGTTAAGCTGCTTAAATTTTAAAAACCTTCTTTACTTTACATACAAAAATAGTTTAGTTATATATTATAGACTTGTAGAAAGAGACCTTCTAAAAATGTTAATGTATTACTGGCACGTGAAACCTTAAATTAGAGTGAATAAATGAAGATTCGGCACACCACTTCTGAAAGGTTGCCGACCCTTAGTCTATAAGGTGCCACAGGACTCTTTGTTGCCTTAACTAAAAATTTAAGTCCTCATGTAGGACTTAAGACTGTTTTGCCCTGACTCCTTGGGCTATGTGGATTGGCTCTTTGTATCCCTGACCTGTATTTTAATACACTTTGACCTCTTCCACATGGTGAGGTTAAACTCCCCTGCCTGGAGAGGAAGGCCAGGGCAAGGAT